>JARGGL010000002.1:5005000-10005000 GCA_029955375.1 Rubus parviflorus | reverse complement strand
ATTGCTCATATCTGTCTCAATTACTCAAAAGTATCGCCCACGATACAAGATTCCACAAGATTTAAATCCACAAAATCTCAGTTTTCCACTAACATCGATCATAATGGCTCTTTACTTTAACTTTCGCATAATTAATTCCTCAAAAGATGCGAGGTCACACAAGAGTGGAACTGTATGTGGAAAATCCATGCATCGGGAAAAAGAAATCTTCCACGATCTCCAAGGGCTCCGACAATTAGCTGTAAATCAGCCACTCACTTTTGCTTTTGAAATTTTCAAATCCTCCACCAACAATAAATATACACCTTACGCATCCACTAACAGATACTTTCCATTAGTGCCATAACCTCCTTTCTCTTTCAAAGAGAACTTCTTCACCCCACTTCTCAGAAATTTACACCAACTCAAACATGTCACGCAAAGTGAATTCGTTCAGTGAATTACTTCAATCTGATCCCTCTGAAAGCCAATTTTTTGAGGGCTTAGATGAAATAATTTCACCAGCAATAGAATTCAACAACGATATCGACATGCTAGACATGCTTCTAGCAGAAGACGAAACCATTGAAGTAGCCCCAAGTCCACAAGTATCATCTCCACAAGCTGAACCTGGTCCATCCCAACGTATTCCACTGAGGAAGAGCTTCACCAAATACCAAGTCCAAGCATTGAAGGACTTCGTCGAGGCTTTTCCACAGCCAACTGTTCAACAGCGACAAGATTTGGGTGACCAAATAAGGTTAACGTTTGCACAAGTCTCTGCCTGGGTGATAAAGCATCGACCCCGAACGCCTGCCCAAACAACTCGTCAACAAAATTTTCTGCTGAGACAGAAAATCAATGAGCTTCAAGCTCAACTTAGTCAGTACCAAGCTGCATTCAGCCGAATCAACTGCAACCATTGTGGAAATCGAGTCACTCCCAATAGTGAGCTACTAAAAGGGATTGAAGAGACTACCCCACAACCTCAGACTCTTCCAATTCCTGCAGTCATCGGTCCAAGGGAAAAGTCTCACATGAGGAGGGATATTCAAAAGTGTATGTCGATCCCACATCACTCTTCTTCTACACAACAACCATCAGACAAAATCAACCGTTCAGAACCTGAAGAAGCATCTGCCGTGGCAGAAGCATCTGTCGTGGCAGAAGCATCTGTCGTGGCAGACACAACTAAGATTTCTGAAATCATTGTGTCGGTCAGAGATGAGCTAATCATCATGGCATCTGCTGCTGCGCCACTGTGGATCTCTGCACTCAAATCCAGCTCTGTCACGCTTCATGAGTTCCTGAATGAAGCAGAGTACAAGAGAATCTTCACTAACGGTATTGATCTTACTCCCACTAACTTCCAAACTGAAGCTTCTCGCTACACAGCCACTGTTCCCCTCAGTCCTGTCGTACTCGTGAATCTCTTCATGGATGTGGACCAATGGTCCACCATATTCGGTAGCATCATTTCAAGGGCGAGTATCCTTGATGTCTTGTCATCAGGGACTACTGAAAGCTACCACGACACCATCCAAGTCATGACTGCTGAATTCCAGGTGACCAGTCCATCTGTCTCCACTCGTGTAACTCACTTTGTTCGTTATTGCCAACGACAAACAGAACAAAGTTGGGCAATAATTGACGTCTCTGTGGACGGTTTAAGCTCAAATCTGGGTCCACACCCAAGATCTCAATGCAAGAAGCGTCCATCCGGATGCTTAATCCAAGATTTGTTCAACGGCAGCTCTCGTGTCGTATGGGTGGAACATGTTGATGTACAGGATCAAATCATGCACCAAACATACCGAACGCTAGTGGAGTCAGGCTTAGCCTTTGGAGCAAGGCGATGGGTAGAAATACTTCAGAGGCAAGCGGAAAGGTTAAATTATTCCGCGGCTGACACTTATCCACCTCAAGACTTTTGTGTCATACCATCTGTGGAAGGAAGAAGAAACATGTTGCAGATGGCATGCAGAATAGTGACAGACTTTTGCACAGACATCGGCAACTCTACTGCTCATGAATGGAAGGTAGCTGAACAAACCAAGTTCAGGGGTTCAGGGATAAGAGTCTCCACCAACAAAATCTGGAACAGGCTGAATAAGCCTCATGGTCTCACTCGAACTGCATCTGCAATAATCCAGCATCATGTCTCTCACAGAAAGCTGTTTGACTTCCTCACTGACGTACAAACTCGGAACCAGTGGGACCACCTAGCATTGGAAAAAGAAGTGCAGGAGATTGCACATATCACAACTGGTCATGATCCACGCAATTGTGTCTCCTTGTTGCAAATGCACAACACCTATATACTCCAAGAAAGTTGTACTGATTCAACAGGGTCATACGTGATTTATGCCCCTATTAGTCAGTCAACGGTGCAGAAGTTAATAGGCGGTTGTGAGTTAGGTACAATTGTATTCCTAACTTCGGGTTTTTCAATTCTACCAGATATGCCTACTGCTGGAAGAACAGAAGGGATCTCAGACAATCCATACATTGGTTGTCTAGTAACGGTAGCAACACAGATCTCTACTGAGTTACTGAAGAACAAGAAAGGGTCAGTGGATCAAGTCTGTCGTTTGATCCAGGGTACGGTTGAGAGAATTAGAAATGTAGCCATGTAAGACTATCAATTTCGGAATTGTAATTTGTACTTTATATTCTTAACAACACAACAGCACTGAAGAGCACATGATGGGGATCCGCCGCGGTCGGGCCATCACTCGATAAATACTGTGTGCTATTAAGCATACGAAGTAACCATCACTTGAATGAATCTAAGAACCTAACGTCAAACCCTAAACCGATCCTAAGCTCTAAACCCTAACTTCACTTCACAATTCTAAAACTCGTTTCATCTCCGTAGAGCGTTCCATTGCTCAATCACTTCCTTAGAGCATTGTTTTGCTCTGATACCAATCTGTCACGCCCCGATTTTCCAATCAATTAATAAGACATTTTGCCCTTAATTACAAACCATTCGGGAACGTGACGACATGGAATATCAAATACAAATATGCACAAGAATTTTTTTCCTTTTAATTCAAGTACAACAACACATACTCCATGCCCAACGTATGTAAATGTTGACCCGTTCTTTAGAGTCAAATATTACATACCAATAAATTACATAATAAATTGATATTACAAAATATTAAGTACTTAATCCAACAGAGTTTATCACAAACAGCGGAAGTCTATAAACCAACAAAATGTATGCAGCCTTGCTTACTCCTGGTTATCCTTACCTGCAGGTATAACCCCTACACCGTGGAATAGTGTACCGGGTTATATCAACAAACCCGGTCAGCTTATGAAGCCGGTATGAGTGATCTAAGTTTACTCACCCTAAAACGTTTAACAAAAATATACATATATATATTTTGTTTAAAACAATATATATGTAATTTATATTCTTCAAATATAATTCTAATCCCGAAAATTCATATTATAGAATATACTGAACCTACGCGTCCCATACCACGTATTTTAACCCCACACGTACCATAAACGTGTATGTTAATCCCAGGGTAATTCAGAATATTAAACAATATAAACCTTCCCCAAAATCGTTTCCCAAAATTATGATTTCTTTCTTTTTAAGAAAAGTAAATCCTCATAATAATTACTTCAATTTTTAAAGAAGTAAAAACTTCTAAATACAATTCAATAATTCTCCAAGAATTGTAATTCAATAAATCAATGCTTCAATTATTTAAGAAGCAAATTCATATCATACTCACACAAAACCACAATCAACTTCAAATGATTAAAAGCGAGAATACCATTTTTCTTCTCCTTTTAATACATCAAGATAAAGCGAGAATACCATTTTTCTTCTCCTTTATTACATAAAGTATTCATCTTTGTTTTCAATGAATACATGGCTACACAGTCTAGAACTCTAACCTTCACCTTCTGGCTACACAGTCTAAAGCTCTAACCTTCACCCATTGGCTACAAAAACATTCGAGTAGGCAAACACAATATCATAATTTTTGAAATATTGTTCCCACAAAATCCACCAATTAAAACAATAAAATGAATACTTTCAAATATTGTTTTAACACAAAATCACACATGCTGATATATCAAATTAAAACTGTATTTAATTTATATATCGCAAAATCATTTAAATAAATATAATTATTTATTTTCGCAAACAACACAATATGAATTAATATTCATATATAAAATATCGTGAGATTCACTCACCTCTAATTCCTGCTGCGTCTTCAAATAATACCCGGGAATCGACAAAGCTAGCCAAATGCTTCATGATTCCAAAATACCTATGAACATGCAATTTTCCACTTAGCATATCATAGTTTCCAAATTGATGATTCTAAAATCCAATCACTTCAGATATTCCTCAAATGTCTCTTAGACATCAATAACCATAATTCGGGACAGTTTGACCAAAAGTCAACCGTCGGTCAACGTGGGTCCCACGTCTACTATTCATCAACGGGTCCCACACAAAATCCGAAACTTCCAAAATCCATCAACATGCTTATTTCTAGCATCCTAACATCATATCCAAAATTGGTGATGATCCAACGGTCGGATCATCACGGATCTAACGATCCATAACTATCGCTTAATTGATCATTGATCAAACGACCGAATTTGACAAAAGTCAAAACACGAAAGTTGTTCGTATCGACGAACCAAGCCAAACGGAGCAAAGAACTGCTCCTGGACCGGCCGGACGCGCCGCCGACGCGCCGCCACCGACGGTGGCCAGCCGCCGGACAAAAGTTGTCTGATTGCTATGAAATTTTAACAGCATGTTCTACACATTACCAGAAACAACTTTCATAACTACCACAAGGGCCAATTCAAAGTAAAAAGTCTCGAATTTACCTCGATAGTTCCAAAACCCTAGGATTTCAAATCCAAAATTCTCCTTCGTCCGAACTCCGATTGAAGCGTACTTTATGTTGTTAGAAAGCCCCAAGCAAGGCCTACAAAGCCCAGTAGGTAAGGTGACTCGATTTGGCCGAAAACTTGCCCAGAAACGGATGAACAGTTCGGCTGCGTTTTTCCCCTTTTTCTTTTCTTGATTTCTCCTTCTATATTAAGAATTGATCAAGGAAATTTATATAGGGTTGAAGAGAATTGAGTGGTGAACAATTTGGGACAAGTTTCATGGCCGGAGATGGCCGGAATTGGGAGAAATCGCCGGTCAAAGTGGTCGGTTACTGTAGCACGGGTGAACAGTAATTTTCTGGGGGAAATTCTGATTTTTGGTGAATAGTAAAACCCAAAATCATTTTTATAGAAATTCGTCAAACTTTCGAGGTCCATAACTTCTTCATACGATGTCCGTTTCCGGTGAACCGAAATCCTACGAACTCGATTCGACGAGGTCTACAAATCTCGTGAAGAAAGTTTTCCCAAATTCTCAACGGATACAAAGTTACCTTAATTAACCTTGTGTAACTTATAATTACCACCGTAATTATCGTTTTACGACGAAAACCCCTAAAAATACGAAATCACACCATTTCACTTCAAATTTCACGACCTATTTTATAAAAATAGTATCGAAATTTTCGGGGTATTACAGTCTACCTTTTCGCTCAAGGAAATAAATCTGGTATATTTACTAGAGTCCTAAATCAACTATGGAAGGAAATCTATCTTCATTCAATGGAGAACCGCTAAACCTATCTTTATAAATAGAGGGTTTTAGGGCAAAGCAAGAGAACATCTCAACCAATACAACTTACAAAGCAATCTTTTTGCATACAAGCCTCCCCGGAGCATCCTTCAGCAACCAAAGCCTCTCCGGAGCAAGCCTCTCTCTCAATCAATACATCTTACAAGCAAACTCTTTGCATACAAGCCTCCCCGGAGCAAGCCCTAGCAACCAAAGCCTCTCAGGAGCAAACTCAGCGACCTCACAGCGAAGCTAAGATCACGCCTTAGCAACACCAGTGCTTTCTCAAGTCTTCCCAATTGATTGCTCTGCTTACTCAGCTTTGAAGAAGTATCGATTATTGCGTTCGCAGGAGATCACGTTCGAAGGCCTAATCCAGTTTAGGCGTTTCACGTACGAACCGACAGAGTTGGTGTTCTCTCTGTCTACATTCGCTTGATCCAGAAGCAAGAAGTGGCACACATCGACTACAACAACGTACCCCGTGGTACTGGCACGCCCGCACTTTACAAAAGAGACTGTTTGACTCTCCCCAGCGGTTTCCAGCGCAAACAATTGGTGCTTTTATGAATATGCATGTATTAATGTCTCATGTATTATAAATGCATGTATGAAGGATATATATATATATATATATATATATATATATTAAGTTTTTCGCAAATGAGATGTATGTCAAGCATATATTCTCAGAGTTCCAAAGAGGTCACAGTTGCTCCAATTCACAAATGAGATGAGTATAATTATGCAATCCTGGTACTGAAACACAAAACATGAATAAAAAAAAAATCATATATCTTATAATTAAGAATTGTATTGTGATTTGAGGTCAGAGTGCATGAGTTGTTGTAGCGGATTTCTATCCTTTTTTTTTTTTGGATCAATAAGCGGATATCTATCTCAGGACTTGGGATTCTCGACTCTTTCTGAAAGTTGAGAATTTATTGTGCTGCTACAATTATCTTTTTCTCCAAGAACACAGGTAATGTCTCGAAAAAATTGAAAATCTGAAAGTTATATCTCTGCAGTAAATTGCAAATTCTAATGCAGCAGTAACTTTTCTGTGGAAAAAAAAAAAACCCGGCTTGCATGTTGCTGACCATTTAAAAATTTCCTTACCACGCATGGTTATTTATTTTTTGCTAAATTCTTGTACTAAGCTATACTTTAGAAGTCTAATCATTTCATTATCTAGACTTATAATTTCATCAAAATGATTCATGCACTCTCAATTAATTAAGACACATGTCGCCTATCATGGGTCGACAAAGAAAGACTCTTAACTTTTTTTTTTTCTTTTTTTTTTCTCAAATAACCTTATTGGTAAAATCCTCGCTAGACCCCGTGGCGTTCAGATATCTCTATTGGTAAAGATCTTTCTATGGATTTCTAGATCTTTGCTTATTGACTAGCTTGTACATGTACCTGGTGATCCATCGATGAGTGATGACACTTTTTGGTATGAGAAGTCTCCATCCATATATATATCCTTTTTTTAATGTTTGGAGAGAGTGATCAATTTTTCTCTTTTGTTCCTAGAAATTTTAATAGGGCAGCTCACCTTGTAGCAAGCCACGCTACTAGGACTGAAAATGTATGTAGATGGGATTCTGATGGTCCTAGCTATAGCTGCCTGGCTCATCAAGCTGTTGAGAATGATGTACTCAACTAATTTTGATTAATGAAATGTGTATTGATTGTTTGAAAAAAAAAATCTAGCTATAGTTGGATTATATGGAGTCTAGTCGATCTCATTCATCAAGATCAAGCATTAGGATCAATGAACCAACAATACTTAAATTTCTGCATGTGTTCAATGCTGATTTGGTGATAGCTAGCTAGATAGAAAATGAAAAATTAAAACCCTAAATAAGAAGATGCCAGCACCGCCAAGAAAATCAAGCACAATCGCAGCTACCCTTAATGGATGTGTAGTAAAAGCATTGATAACACAAATGGATGATTATATGATCCTTATTTAGGCTTTAGCAAGAATGCAAGATAGTGATCAGATTTTGTTCGATAATAGAAGTTAATGATACACACCATATATAGTTGGATATAGATTTTATTCTTTTTTTTCTTTTCCTGCTTTAAGATTTTGGACGGAGATATATAGCCGGTATTCTGTTTGTTTTGGTATCTAGAAAAGCAACAAATTAAAGCTAACTAGCAATAGCAAAGGGGACGATGAGACTGATGAACCTCATCAGCCTATCCCTTTCTTCCTCATTTTTTTCTCCCAGTAAGGAATAAGACGAGAGAGAGAGAATCTGTACAGGGACGTCTGTACCTCACCAACCCAAAAAAAACCCTAATGTACGTTCAATTGTGAAGCCACGATCCGTCCTCGCATTCTTTATCATTAACAAATTGTAAAGTTGACATTCTTTTCCACACTATGACCTCTCTCTCTCTCTCTCTCTCTCTCTCTCTCTCTCTCTCTCTCCCTTTGATTTTGATAAAAAGTTAAACCCTAAATCCAGCTGGTTCCACTAGTTTATAATCTTGTATAATCATTTCTAAATTTTTAACATTACATGTAAAGTAATAATTTATCGAATAAACCATTAATTGAATATTATCACCTTATGTATTCGTTGTACAAAATAATTTTTCTCAACCACATTATACTAGTAAATTACCTTATAAATGTTTTGGCAAACCCTTCTTAGGCAAGCAGGTCTCCATGCCATACTGTACTAGTTACATGCCTAATTGCCTTGATATGGGAGAATTGTGATCTAGGGTCAAGGTCGAACCCTAGAACCTGACCCCTGGCCACCCGCGGCCAGTTGGGCCATTTTATATTTCTGGTAAAGCATTTTGCACAAGATTTTTCACAAAGAATATATATACGCATATATAGTACTATATAAAAGCTACGCATGCAATTGACCGACATGGAAAGAAATCTATAGTGGATAAATTGAGGGACCTCGTATATATGGCATATATTGATCGATCTGCCTAACTTTCTCATTCCATGTACGACGACTTGTCAGATCTTTTGGTCTGGACGTGTCATCAAAAGCGAGAGGAGGGTTCCTGCTTAGCTCATGTATATAGACATTTACACATAGTTTCTAATTTACAAAACCCAACTTCCTTAGGTTCGATCTCTGCTATATCAATATGTATTAATTGCATATGTATGTATTGTTTTCTATTTTCAAAAGCTTGAATGCTAGCTGTTTCCTTTTCATGAATTGGATGCGAATCCAAATTGAAAAAGAAGGTCCCAATTGGATAAATCCAACTAGTGTCTCCAACTCAGCAGATAGCTAGCTGCAGAATAGAAAGATACGCCAGAAAATCTATTCCAACCAGGCCAGAATGGAAAATGAGCCGCCTGCAGATCTATGATCATATCAAATTTCTACATAGGAAGAAAGGATAAAGCAATCAAAGGCCAGTAGATGTAAATACAGACATATATGTCACATATGGAAACAAGTTAAGATAAGAATGTGAAGCCGTACAATGGACACGTCTCTATTAATTTCCGTATGCAAAGATTCGACAATGTGCATTCAACTTTGATTCGTCTGGCTAGTGCAACTTTTGGATAGTTGTCAAGTAATGATCGATAAAATTCAAACGTCTAATCGAACATTCTTATTTTCCTTCACTATCAAAACCCTAGCGTTAACTTCTATCCGATTGTAAGCTACAAAGAATGCCAATCCACTCTCACCCATCTCCTATATAAACACTTCCATGACACCCCAAAACTCACAAACACATCACACCTCATCAGTATTCTACATTCCTCAAAAACCTCTAATCTTTGTTTCCTCTAAATCTATTTAACACATTTCACTTACCAACCCACCATTGGCATTGCCATATACTTTGCCTTCAAATCATTACATTTTCACCTTGTTTACGGAAAGACAGCTGCTAGCTAGCAATGGAGGCGGTGACAAAGATAGCATCTGAGAGACCGGTGGTGATCTTCAGCAAGAGCTCATGCTGCATGTGCCACTCAATCAAGACCTTGCTGTGTGGCTTTGGGGTGAACCCAGCAGTGTATGAGCTTGATGAGATGCAAAGAGGGAAAGAAATAGAGCAGGCTCTTATTTCAAGTCTCGGAAGCAACCCATCTGTGCCGGCTGTGTTCATCGGTGGTGAATTTGTGGGCGGAGCCAATGAGATCATGAGTCTTCATCTCCAGCGCTCCTTAATCCCCATGCTTAAGCGCGTCGGCGCATTATGGGTTTGATTGATCAAACTCATTAAGTACGTACTTGCATGCATAAGAGAGAGGGATATATTAGCGCTAATAATATTATCTTATAAATAGAGCATATAAATTAAGCCTATGAGCTGAGAGTTTTATAGTAACGCTATACTTGGTACTATTATGTACGTACTTTATCTTCATAGTTTTTTCCTTTTTTGTAATGCTATGTCTCTTCTAGTAATAAAATCTTGCTTTTATAAGTGTGCAAGTCTCCATCTCAATTGTATTTCAAATATGGGATTATCGATAGTGTTCAGTTAAGGTATAATTTTTAGGGTCTATAAATGACAAGTGAATTTTAACCACATATACAAAATCTAACTGCTAAGATAACGTAATTCAGCCACCCATTGATAAGTAGACCCCAAATTCTAAGACCCTAATGAGATTAAAAACAAAGAATTTGATGGAATGGTTAAGGGTATGTTAAGTTATGTCATTTGCCACAATTTTCTATTGAAACCTCCAAATTTACTTACTTGACGTCTGTACTTTTTACACCTCATAATAAATTTTCAAATACTAAATTTTACTCACTAAACCTCACTAAACTTCCTCAAATAACCTAACTCATATAATTTGCAAAAAACTTTCATCTTTAAAATAAAAAACTTAGCTATTTCAATGATATAATTACTCTATAAATCTTAATTAAATGTCCATTCATAAATCAGACAACATAAATCTCTTATCCAATAAAAAAAATCAAACACAAGGTATTGGGTTTCAAAAATTAATTTCTAATCAACAAGAAAATGTTTTAGCATAAACTATTCATTATTTTTTTTAACTATTTTTTTCTCTTTTAGCTGTGCAATAAAACAAAAAGAGTAATTATTTATTCTTGCTGTTTATTTTTTTCCTCTATTTTTTGTACCTCATGATTAAATATTATATATATATATATATTTTAATTGCTAGTTTTTTTTTTTGCAAATATAATGGATAGACTTAGATTTAGGTCATAGTAGAATTTTTTTTTGTTTTCTATCACTAATATGCGTTCAACAAATGATACAAATTTTTATGTCACATGATCTATCATAGTTTTAATTCTTATTAAATATATATAAATGTTTTATTGAGTATGTAGTGAAATTGGAAAATGAAAATAGATAGAGAAAATAATAATGAATGCAATCTAATATTATTGAATTGGAAACTCTAGAGAAAATAAACATAATATCTTTTTGATATAATTATTGTCCTTAATAGTCATTTTATAGGAGGTTATAAATGTCATTTAATAATTCATAATGGAGTGAGGTCAAGTGAACAAATTTGGAGGTCCTAATAGAAACACTCAATATAGTATTAAAAAGTTGATGATAAGTTTATATCCATACTATATATTACTCTTTTTTTTTTTAGTAACATAAACTTTTATTCAACTTGAAAGATTACATAATACGAGAGCGACAAGCTGTAATATCTCTCTTACCCATAACTCGAGTAATGAGAGAATCACGCACATCCCAAGAAACTGGGGGGATATAAACCTAACCCCAAAGCAGTTACAGACACCATGAACCGAAAGGGCCCAAACTCTAACCACACTGATCGCCTTCCACAGGCTACTTGTGAAAAATAATCCCAAGAGTCTCGATAAAACCTCATAGACAAACGCCATAAAGACAACCGCCTTCTTCCACACCATGTCCCAATCGTACCAGACCACGTGTAAGGATCGCTCGTCAGCAAATTGACAATAAGAGTATACCAAATGTTGATCAAATTGTCCTCGGGAATGACGCCACCACCATGGCACCACAAAATGACCCAACCCTAGCTCAAGAGAGTAGAGACTTATTAACCTAAACAAAGCAACCAAAGATAAAATCCTAACAAAAAAAGGAAAGAGGCTGCCATGATTAGCCTTCCTATCCCAAAGAATCAACACCAGCCACCCAAGAACCACCATAGCAAGAGGAGGATCCACGACATCAATCAAATCAACCTTAAACCTTAAGCACCATTGCCAACACACTGCCCCCCACCACCCCCACCCTAGCCGCAAACCATCCACCGCCCTCTTCCCAACAAACCTCTGCCCATGACCGCTGTGCGTTGACCCAAAACCTAACCACCAAAATCGTCGTCTCACCCACCTCAGAACAGAGCAAAGCCAGGCAACCGCACTAAGGACCTCAACCGAAATCAACAACTCCGATTGATCCCTCCGCTCCCTACCCAGATCCGACTGCCAACCCGTAGTCTCTGAACCAGCCGCCACCATCATCGTCGGGAAAGCAATACCAGCCACCACAACCCCGCCTGCCAAGAACCCTAACACCAGAGCAAAGAGGAGACTAGTCCAGCTGCACCCACAACGCACCGACGAGGCCACAGGCCTGTGCCGACACGAGAGGGCCGCCATACGAAGTGGAACGAAGAAAGCCGAAAACATCAAGGGCGCGTGAGGCGCGTTCTATTTACCCTAGGGTTTTGCGAGAGGTGGGTAAGAGAGATATTACAGCTTTTATCAAACCAAAATATAAAATCCTTTTTTTTTAGAATATATAAAATCCTTGCCAACTAGCGTATGGTCTAGTGAATAAAGCATTTATCTACTATAAAATATTGCTAAAGATCCTAAGTTTGAATTCCCTACTCCCACCTCGATTAAAAATAAAAATAAAATACAAAAGTCAATATATGTCAATATCCAGAAGTCGTCAATACCAAACTAATATTCAATATTAAGCCTAGATAATCATAAAGAATTTTCACTAATTTCCGAATTCGAAGTAACTCTTCATACAACAACAACAACAACAATAATAATAATAGTGTTTAAAGGAAACATAAATAATAGAGAAATAGCAGAGAATATGATGTATTTCATTAATGAATAAGGGCCTCTATATATAGAGGAGTACAAGATACAATCTGTATCGATGTAGGAAACCTATACTAATACAATCCATACTCTAGAAAGATAAACTTATTCTAAGTCCTAGTTTGACAAGGCACACAATAATGATATCCTGAAACACTCCCCCTTGTGCCGGTCACAACTAGGTGATGCTTTCCATGTTGTCTCATTAAAAACCTTGCCAAGTAACAATAAAAACCCAGTGGGAAAAATAACCTTGGTCGAAGGGAAAAAGAGTACAACGCACCCTTCACATTTGAAAGTGACATGTATGTGTCAGACTCCCCCTCATGTCTGCACCTCCCCCTGATTCCTACAATCATGGGAGCTCGGATAACTTAAGCATACCAATGCTTTTAACATGTTTTCCAAATGTGGACTTAGGCAAAGACTTAATAATTAAATAAATCTGCCACATTCTCCTCAAATCTAACTTGATTCACTTGAATCTTGAGGAGAGTCTGTTGTTGCTGATTATAACTTTGTGCGGGTCAGAGAGATACCCGGCATCAGCACAACTAACCAAAACATCACATGGATTTTTGGTAAAGGGGATTCCAGCATCGGCGCGACCGGTCGACACATGCTCAGCGACCGGTCGCCCGGCGGCAGTAGGCATATGTTTGCCATGTTTTCTTCTCTCTTTGTAGGGATAAAATAAGCCCAAATCGATTGTACCCTTAAGGTAACGAAATATTGTCTTTATGCCACTCCAATGGCGTTGCGTGGGCGCAGAGCTAAATCTAGCTAACAAGTTCACAGCAAAAGAGATGCAGGTCTAGTGCATTGAGCTAAGTACAACAATGCGCCTATTGCACTTAGATATGGCACTTCGGCCCCTAGTAATTCTTCGTCATCATCCTTTGGACGAAATGGATCCTTCTTTGGATCTAGGGTCCGACCGATCATGGGAGTGCTAACTGGATGTACTTTGTCCATGTTAAACCTTCTTAACATCTTATGGACATAAACTAATTGATGGATTAATATTCCACTATCTCGGTGCTCTAGCTCAAGGCCTAGACAGAACCGAGTTTTCCCAAGATCTTTCATCTCAAATTCGAATTTCAAATATGTAGCAGTATCTCTCAGTTCTTCGAGAGTACCAATTAAATTCATGTCATCTACATAGACAGCTATAATTGCAAATCCGGAACTTATCATTTTTATGAACACGCATGGGCATAAATCATTATTTATATATCCCTTCCCAATCAAGTAGAAAACGCACTCCGTGGTTTAGAGTCACTTGACTTAGGTATTTGAAAGTCCATCTGGCACCTTCATATATATCTCAGAATCTAGATCCCCATAGAGATATGTTGTAACCACATTCATAAGCTGCATGTAAAGTTTTTCGGAAACTACCAAACTGACAAGGTAGCGGAATGTAATAACATTCCTTACGGGAGAATATGTCTCTCGTAGTCAATCCCAGAGCATTTGTGAGAAACCTTGCGCCATAAGGCGAGTCTTATATCTCAAGACTTCTTTATTCTCATTACGCTTTCTAACAAAGACTCATTTATGTCCAATAGGCTTTACACTTGGGGGCGTTAGCACTACGTACCCAAATACATTTTTCCTTTGTTAGTGAATCTAGTTCAATCGGGATTGCATCTTTCCATTTAGGCCAATATGCTCTACGTTGACATTCTTCAACAGAGCGTGGTTCGATGTCATCATGCTCTATAATCTATTGAGCAATACATCATCAAGAATTTCGTCTCAAGCATGCATGCATTTATCGAGATTTTTGTATTCTCTGAAATTAATTCAATCATTGAGGCGTCCCCCAATATTGATTCATTGGACATAACTATAATCAGAGATAATCTCATGAGACAGGTTTCAGGTATTGATGATGAATGGATTAGGCTGTGCCAAACTCGCTTCCTTCCTTTGGCGAGTATCCATCGAACCAAGTGGTCTCACCCTCTTCCTTTAGGGAACCACGGCCTCAACCACATCTCCACTATGTGTGGTCGTGACACCATTATTGGCGCCATATCCTCTCTTCCTTTAGAGGATTTCCAACCTTGCAGGCACGTTTGCAGCTGGTATATGTGATCTCGTCACTTTATCAATATCAGAAAACGCATCAGGCATCGAATCTGCTACGTCCTGAATATTGAGTATACTTCGCACTTTACTATCACATTGTGCGGTTTGGGGATCAAGATGAGACAGAGTGGGGACATGCCACGACAATTCCTGTCGTTCCTGTTGAACATTCTTGTTCTTATCTCCCCCTAACGACGGGAAGACTGTCTCATCAAAGTGACAATCCGCAAATCTAGCGGTAAAGAGATCGCCTGTCAAGGATTCCAAGTAGCGGACAATAGTTGGAGATTTGTTACCAATAGCGGTAAAGAGATTTGTTACCAACATAAATACTTAAACGTCTCTGAGGACCCAATTGAGTGCGCTGTGGGGGCGCAATTGACACATAAACCGTACAATCAAATATGCGTAAATGTGAGACATCCTGCTCATATCCAGTTACCATCTGGTACGCATAAAACGGTTGATTAGTAGTGGGTCTGAAACGAATAAGTAGAGCTGCATGCAATATTGCATAACCCCAAGCAGATAATGAGAGATTGGTGCGCATAACCAATGCCCAAGTGACCATTTGAAGTCTATTAATGGTGGCTTCTGCGAGACCATGTTGTGTATGCACATGGGGTACGAGATGCTCAATATCAATCCCAATAGACATGCAATAATCATCAACTGTCTGTGATGTAAACGCTCTAGCATTGTCAAGACGTATTTGACTTAATAGGATGATTTGGGTGGTGAGCCCTTCATTGTATAATTTGTGCTAGAAGTTTTGCATAAGCAGCATTGTGTGTGTGGACAATAAAGCGACATGTGACCAGCATGTCGATGCATCCATCAAAACTATAAAATATCTTAAAAGGTCCGCAATATGGATGGATGAGTCCACAAATATCTCCTTGGATACGATGTAAGAATGGAATAATTTCTTTTGTGTCCTTAGCATAGGATGGTCTCGATCCGAATTTTCCTAAGGAATAGGCTTTTCAAAATGAGCTCTTGGCCATAGAGGCGATGGAAGCATAGGAGGCATCCTGATTAAGACTCGAATCAGAGTTTATTTCAGGGGAAAATCGAACTTTGCCGTGCGACCGGTCGCCAGAATTCTCGACCGATCGCCAAAGCTGCTGGAAGTGGTCGACTGGTCGCCAAAGTGCCTCGACCGGTCGCCAGAGCTTCTGGACGTTTCGATATTGCTTCTGTGAGTTGTCGACCGGTCGCCGGGACATTGTCGACCGGTCGCGGAGACGACAGAAACGCCAGTTTCTTCTCCTTTGATCAATTTTTGATCCTTGCTTCGATTAGCTCGATAAAATGGATGTCCGTGTGAGGTTTTCAGTACGGATCATCATATCAAGACCTGGATATCCCAAAAGGTCGTGTCAAAGCCTATATGTGTCAGAATCCAAAAGATCATCTCTAAAAGCATTTGTTGGATTCGATAATACGAATAGTGGTTAAGTATAACCCACTAGATCGACACATAAGTGTTTCTAATATGCGCTTTCTTCCGCAATCATTAGAAGTGATACATAAGTATTTGTTTCCATTCTTACAATACGTTTTCCAAATCATAACCATTGGCACAAATATCCTACATTACATCGAGGAAAAATTCAAATATTTATTTTTCATATGTCAACGATTACATAGAGGTCTTGTTCAGAAACTTCTAATCCAAAATAAATAACTTATGACAAAAGTCAATTTAAAGTAAGGCGTAGTAGCCTTTACATAAACTTGGAAATAAAACAATTGCAATTATTCGAAGTCTGGCGCTTCCATGGTCTTCTCTTTACTTTGGTTGACCTTTAAAATATGCAATTGTGAGATTGACGTCTGTGTCATCTCTAGTATCTTCTTCATAGAAACTTATGAGAAACTTCCACTACAAAATGATGACATTAGAGGTGCTCATGTCTTACATATACCGCAAGCGATATAAAGCTCGATCGCTCCCCTAATGCTTCTCATAATCAAGTGAAGTATAGCTCATTATCAATACATGCTTCATTGGCGATCCGTTCATTGGTAAAGGGTTATAGCGACGAACCGTTCATCGGGAAAAGTGTTTGGCACCATGTGCCTTTGGAGGATGAATTGGTGCTCTTGGCACCTTATTGCCACGCTTTACTTTGCCGGCGTTGGCATGACCACCATGGCCCATGCCTCTTCCTCCTTGCCCCTTTTACGTGGTGCAATAGTTCTCACAATTTTGTGCAACATTGTTGCGATTTCCTTCCTTATTGGGACGTTTATATGAACCGGATCGTCCATTAGAATTACCCTTGACATTAAGATTTCGTCCTCTTTTGGCCATTTTGCCATAATTTACTGTTGGAACTCTCTTTGTTCCGGCAGGCCTAATTATTGTTGTTCATCATGATCGTGTCATGTTTTCAGCTACTTGCAGAAGATTAAAAGCTGATTAAAAGTCGCTTGACAATATACTTTAATCAATATTGTGTGTACAATATAAGTGCCGAAGCTAGGAAGGTAGAGAGAGTTTTCTCTATTAATTCTGCTTCTGTAAGAATCGCCTTACATAATTGAAGCATAGTCATAGTTGAAGCATATCTGAATTATATTCAGCTAATGGTTTTTGTGAAATTACTTTATCACTTGTGAAATTACTTTATCACTTTTTGCACTTTGTGAAATCATTTTATCACAATAAGAAGATACATTAGTTTCGCAGTCATAATAGACATCCACGAACACTAATAAATATTCCAAGAAAATTTGGATTAGAACAAGACCAAGATGATGTATGGCCATAACTTAAACCGTTCGATAGCTCCACGCAGGCATGACCAAATAAGAGAGAGGAATGTCGGTGGAGCGAGGCTCTCTTAAGTACCACTGTTTCCAATCCCTTACCTAGACATCACACCTACGTAGGTGAGTCTAGTAATGAATAAGTCATGACCAAAAATTGGTCGAATTCGATGCCTTCGTGAACTTACTTTATCACGAAGATTTTTTTTTGATGCTCATGAAATTGCTTTATCATAGCATATATTATGAATCCCCACGATTCAATTAAACTCATAAAGTCCCACGCCATAAGAGGGGTCGGGATGAAAAAGAAGGGAAGTTTTGAAATCCCCGAGAAAAAAGAAGATGCGAAAATTTAAAAAAAGCAACAACTTTTATAAAATCTTACTTGGATTCTTTTCTCGGATTATCTTGAGTACATTTTCTTCTGAAATTCGTATCTTTAGATCCAACGGTCTGAATGGGTTGAAATTTGGACAGCAAGCAGTAGACACACGGAGGAAGCTCTCGTCAAAATTGTGGCTTAATCCGATGGTTGAGACGAGAGAAAATTGCTTCCGAAGTTGACTGTTCTGTGCAGGCAGATTTTTACGTGATGATGCTTTGCGGCGGTGATGGTGCTAGGGTTCTAGGGTTTTGGGTTTTTGTAGCTAGGGCTAGAACTCGTGCTGATAACGTGTTTAAGGGAAACGTAAATAATAGAGAAATAGCAGAGAATATGATGTATTTCATTAATGAATAAGGGCCTCTATATATGGAGGAGTACAAGATACAATCTGTATCGATGTAGGAAACCTATACTAATACAATCCATACTCTAGAAGGATAAACTTATTCTAAGTCCTAGTTTGACAAGGCACACAATAATGATATCCTGAAACAAATAGGACTTTTTTTTCTCTTTTTATTGGTTTGCTAGCTGCAAAGAACGACCCTCCTAAGCCTTCATCCTACAATTAAATGTCATGCCAACAATCTCCCACCCAAATAAAAGCAAATAACAAATGGAAATTCTATTTACTTTTCAGCGGTATTTGATCACAATAAATACTATTTCATCGATCAGTCCAATTAAATTAAGCAGAAGCCAGAATATTTTATTCAATAAATAACTTGTTGAATTTTCAAGTTTCGAGATCCAATCTTCTAATCCCCGATTTGTTCAAGAGTTCTTCATAAGCTCATGAACATCAGCATTTCCCAATCCCCATAACAAAACAATTAAACCAATATATATACTACTCTTAACTCTTAAGTTTCAAATTTTCTACATCAATGACTCTATTGGTGAGAATCTTCATTATGGTGGTTGTGGTGATGACTGGGGTGAAACAGTCTTATGCATTTGATAATGTTGAACATAAACAATGGGCTGCTACTAAAGACTATTCTCATCGGTGGAGTTATCAGTTAGTCATTTTCACCCAATTTTATCCTAGTTTCATTAAATTGCGTATAACATTATTTCGTTCATACAATGATATATATCCTTTGAAGGTTTTTTTTTATATAATTACTGTTTACCTATCTTAGAGCAACTCCAGCAACTTTATCTAAAATTTTCTTATTTTGGTTATCCACATGTGCCACCATCACTGTTCTTCAGCATCGGAAATGCCTTTTAACCAAGCTAAGAAATATATGTGTTGGTCGTACTCTAAATAATATGTAGCTACTCAACTAAAATATTTGAGGAAACATTTTTCTTGTAATAAGAATCAGTTGCAGTTTGCAGCTGCATGGCCAGTACGTACGTGTAGGTCTTCTTTCGGGGGAAAAAAAAATTTAGTTGCAGTTTTTGTTTTAGTTTTCTTGAAAATTAAATAAGAAAAGACATTATATATGTACAATAGTTGGGATTACAATCTAATTTTAGGATCATTTCACTTGGGATTCCAAGTTACACAGTTTAAAATCTTCGATCAATGGAAAATTGGATCGATCTCATTTCTCAAGATCAACCATTAAGAAATGAGCTAAAAGTTTAATCCCGAAGAAGAACATGAAAAGTAAAGCTCCCATCTGTATTACACTATTACTAAAATGCTAACAATGGAAGCTTAATGAAATTACAAGAATCAAGAGCTTTTGCACAAAGCAGCTGATTGCTATAACACTCTTAACTAATTCTCCATAAGTCTTGCTACGTATGCTAGCTAGCTCCTGCAGATTGGGCTGATAGAGCAGTGCTTCCCTGTGCTAATTATAAGGGTGTTACATTTACACTAGTCCTGACATCAGAACTAGTTTGCAGGATATGTACGTAGTTTACATATTGTCATATTGATAGTCTGATATATAGAACAAATTAATTAAACATAAATGGATGATTATACTTGGCAAGCTAGTGATCATATTTTGTTTAATGATCTGAGATGCATATATATATATATATATATATATATAGTACTGGGATAGATTTTTATTCTTTATTTTTTCTGCTTTAAGATTTTGGACGGAGATGCATTATGTATTCTGTCTAGCTATAGCAAAGGGACCTGATCGATGAACCTCTCCTCAGCCTATCCCATGCAGCTTTCTTCCTCACTTGTTCTCTGAGAATGGAAGAGAGAATCTGTACAGAGTGATCTGTACCTCACCGACCCAAAAAACACCCTAGTTTTCAATTGGTGATGTCACAATCCCGCGCGTCCTCGCATTCTTTATCTTTAATTTAAGCCTTAAAGTTGACCTTCTTAATTTTCAAACTTACGCCACCCACACCATGACATATATAGCTCCTTTAGTACATATACATCACATAGCTCCTTTAGTACGGTCAAGGAACCCTAGAAACAGACCCCTAGCCTCCCCAGTTGGACCATTTTACATCAATCACTAATGGCGATCCAATTCCTTTAGGCATTTTGCACAAGATTTTCCGCATAGGGTCGTGACAAACGTGACCGAAAATCACTTATCACAAAGAATATATAGTCATTTATATGTATGTTCTGTAACATAGTTGGGTATACTTTTGACGTTACCGGCGGCCATCAATTACAGGGCCACGATTCCAATTGGAAAAAGCTGAAAAAAATTGATCAAGTGACACAGAAAGATACACAGAGGATAAATAAGGGGACCTCATGCATATATATGGCATCCATGTACGTACAACGTATTGTCTTTTGGTCGACGTCTGGAACGTGTCATCAAAAGTGGGAGTGAGTCTTTAGCTTCACATATACGTAGTTTCTCTTTTACAAAACATAAGTTCATTGATATCTGATATATATGTGTATGCTTAATACTTATATGTATTTTCTTTTCCTTAGTTTGCTATCTTTCTGTATCCTTTTCATGAATTGGAAGCGAATCCAAATAGAAAAAGGAGGTCCCAATTGGATAAATCCAACTAGTCTATCCGACACAGCACATATATGCTAGCTGCAGAATAGATAGATCTAGATAGATACCCCAGAAAATTCATACCACTCAGGCAGGCCAAAAATGGAATACGAGCCACCTGCAGATCTATGATCATATCAAATACCTACACAGAGAATGAAGAAAATGGATCCGTACATCTGATACGTAGTGTAATTTTTCGATAAGCAAATGTATTGAGTTTGCACCTGAGACCTTCTCGATCAATAAGGAAGGAATTTATCTACGATACTTTAATAAATAAAATTTACAGAAAAACTGTAGCTAGGCAGTGTGATGAAAAGAAGGCTTTGTATAGGAAAAAAGAAACAAAAATATGTATATATTTAGGCATGTGATTGAAACAAGTTAAAGATAAGAATCCGAAGCCGTACCAAGGACACATCTCTATCTCCGTATGCAAAGATTCGACAATGTGCATTCAACTTTTGTTCTCCTAGTGCAACTTTTCGATAGTTGTCAAGTAATGATCAAAGTGTGAAATCAAATATCTAATGGAACATTCTTATTTTCCTTCATTAATTATCAAACCCCTTAACTTTTATCTAATTCTCAGCTCCAAACAATGCCAATCCACTCTCACCCATCTCCTATTCTCCTATATAAACACTTCCATGACTCCCCAAAACACACAAACACATCAAACCTCACAAACCTCATCTCCCTATTTTGTCTAAATTGGTTCAACACATTTCACATATATATCTACCCACAATTTGCATTGCCATATACTCTGCCTTTCAATCGTTACATTTTTTTCCCTTGTTTGATCGATACATTGTCATATTGGACCGTACGGACGGACATACTAGCTAGCAATGGAGGCGGTGACAAAAATGGCGTCAGAGAGACCAGTGGTTATCTTCAGCAAGAGCTCGTGCTGCATGAGCCACTCAATCAAGACCTTGCTTTGTGACTTTGGGGTGAACCCGGCAGTGTATGAGCTCGATGAGATGCAAAGAGGGAGAGAAATAGAGCAAGCTCTGTCGAGGCTCGGATGCAACCCATCTGTGCCGGCTGTGTTCATTGGGGGTGAACTTGTGGGCGGAGCCAATGAGGTCATGAGTCTTCATCTTAAGCGCTCCTTAATTCCCATGCTTAAGCGCGTCGGCGCATTATGGGTTTGATCCAAACTAATGATCAAACTCATTAAGTACGTACTTGCATAACAGAGCTATATATATTAATAATCTCAGTTATGCATGCATAAGAGAGAGGAAGATATTAGGGATAATAATATTATCTTATAGTAAGCTGCTATACATCTTCATAGCTTTTTGTAATACTATGTTTCTTCTGGTCATATATATTAATTTCAAGATTAGCTTCATGTGGTGGTATATAGACTAGTTTCAAGCAATGGTCGTAAAACTACCTGGAGTTGATCGATCTGCCATGCATTACATGAAGTTGGTCTATATAAATATATCGATGCATTGATGCACCGAAGGAAACTCCGTACGTGGATTAAAGTATATGTAATCCATATCTATGTGTAGTCGGGAACTTAATAATAATGAAATTGATAGCTCTAGCCGTAACTAATTAAGTTTCCAATTTATACCTTTGTCATACACAGGCTTCATAAAGAACCCTCTCTAAGTATGAGTTTGAAAACAAAATTAATATAAACACATAAACTCAAAACTCGAGAAGTAGACCCTAAATTCTAAGACCTTGATAAATTTAAAAAAAAAAACTGAATTTTGAATCAAATCTAACCAAGGTCATGGTTTACTTTAATTTTCACCCTAGCATTTGTTAATTTTCTCAACCAATATCCAGAAGTCACTACTAAACTAATATTCAATATTAAGCCTAGATAATCATAAAAAATTCTCACTAATTCCCGAAAGAACTCTTCGATCATACAATAATAATCAGTAGGACTTTTGTTTTTATGATTATCTAGGCTTACTGATAATCAGTAGTACCGAATTAATAGCTCCGATTGGTTATCTAGGCTTCCTTGTGGTGGGTGCATGGCTCCGATTGGTTGCCTATGGTGAGCTATTGGTGTAGATAAATTTTTAGGCATGGTTACTAATCAATTAATCATGTATTATTTTGTTGATTCCCTTGTAACTCTTTTATTTTGGTCACACATGTGTGATGCATCACTGTTCTTCAGGAGATAGAACGTCTTTTAAGGTGGTCTTTGGTAGTTTGAATGACGAAAGAGGTAGTAGTATGCAATTGAATGATATTGGTGGTCATCATCACCAAAAAGAAGTGGACAATAATCAACATTATACCGAAATATTAAAAGAAGAGACCGATGAACATGAGAGAACTATTTACTTGACATTTAAAAAGAAGAAGCGAGTCCCAGAAGAAGAACTGAGAGACTTCTTTACTAGGTATAAACGTTATTTCTCTCTAATTAAAATGAAATATTTAGAATTAATATGGATTTGATAATTGAATTAAATTTTGAAAATATCAAAGATGTTTAAGTAAATATGCAATCAACCACAATACTGAATGTAAATAACAGAGCAAATAGCACAGGAATAGAGCGTATCTTTATTGATGAATAGGTGCCTCTATATATAGAGAAACACAAGAGTACAATCCATATCCCAATGTGACTTCTATTCAATATGTAATCCTTATGCTATACTATCTAATCTAATCCTATGTTGACAAGGCACACACAAAGTAGGTTTCCTTCAACACTCCCCCTTGTGGCGTCAACACTAGGTGGTGCTCCTCACGTTGTCTCATTAAAAACCTTGCCAAGTAACAAAAATCCAGTGGGATAAAAATAACCTTGGTCGAAGGGAAAAAGAGTACAACACACCCTTCAGATTTGGAAACTTTGCATGGACACTAGACTCCCCCTGAAGTCTGCGTCACCCCCTGATTTCCACAATCATGGGAGGTCAGATAACTTAAGCAAACCAATGCTTTTCACATGCTTCTCAAATGTGGATTTAGGCAATGACTTAGTAAATAAATCTGCCACATTGTCCTCAGAACGGACTTGATTTACTTTAATCTTAAGGAATTTCTGCTGTTGCTGATTATAGAAGAACTTAGGCGATATATGCTTGGTGTTGTCGCCTTTGATGAAACCTTGCTTCATTTGTTCAATGCAAGCAGCATTATCCTCATAAATACATGTAGGTTCATCAGTGGTTGACCTCAAACCACAAGCACTTCTTATATGTGTAGATATGGACCTTAACCATATACACTCATGAACCGCTTCATGGAGAGCAATAATCTCAGCATGGTTCGAAGAAGTGGCAACAAGAGTCTGTTTTGTAGACCTCCAAGATATCGCGGTGTTACCCATGGTAAATACATAACCAGTTTGGGAACGACCTTTATATGGGTCAGAGAGATACCCAGCATCAGCAAAACCCACCAAAACATCACAAGGATTTTGTGAATAGCGGACAGCAGCGCCCGTGCGATCGATCGTGACATTCTGCGATCGATCGTCTGGTGGCAGGGGCTTGATACGATCGATCGTGGCATTCCCTGCGATCGATCGTCCAACGACGGAAGGCACGGGTTCCTCACCCATTTTGCCATATTTTCGAAACTCTCTGTAGGGAAAGAACAAACCCATATCAATCGTACCCTTCAAGTAACGAAAGATAGTTTTTATGCCAGTCCAATGACGTTGCGTGGGCGCAGTGCTAAATCTAGCCAACAAGTTAACAACAAAGGAGATATCGGGTCTTGTACACTGTGCCAAGTACAATAATGCGCCTATTGCACTTAGGTATGGTACCTCAGCCTCTAAAACGTCTTCACCATCATCCTTTGGGCGAAACGGATCCTTCTTTGGATCTAGACTGCGACCAATCATGGGAGTGCTTACAGGATGGACTTTATCCATATTAAATCTTCTGAGCATCTTTTGGGTATAAGCTGATTGATGAATCAGAATCCCACTACTACGGTGCTCAAGTTCTAAACCGAGACAAAACCGTGTTTTCCCAAGATCTTTCATCTTAAACTCAGATTTCAAGTAGTCAGCGGTTTCTCTTAGTTCATCAAGAGTGCCTATAAGGTTCATGTCATCAACATAAACTGCTACTATTGCAAATCCGAAACTTGTTCTCTTAATAAACACGCATGGGCATAAATCATTGTTCACATACCCTCTTCCAAGCAAGTAGTCACTTAAACGGGTATACCACATCCGTCCGGATTGTTTCAATCCATATAGTGAGCGTTTCAACCTTATTGCAAACGCGCTCCGTGGTCTGGAGCCACTTGACTTGGGTAACTGAAGCCCATCAGGGACCTTCATATAAATATCCGTATCTAGATCACCATAGAGATACGCTGTGACCACATCCATGAGCTGCATATTCAGTTTTTCGGAAACTACCAAACTGACAAGGTAGCGGAACGTTATAACGTCCATTACGAGAGAGTATGTCTCCTCGTAGTCGATTCCAGGGCGTTGTGAGAAGCCTTGCGCCACAAGGCGAGCTTTATATCTTATAATCTCGTTTCTCTCATTACGCTTTCTAACAAAGACCCATTTGTATCCAACAGGTTTTATTCCAAAAGGTATTGGCACAACAGGCCCGAATACTGTTCTCTTTGTTAGTGAGTCCAACTCAGCCTGGATCGCATCTTTCCATTTAGGCCAATCAGCTCTACGTTGACATTCATCAACAGAGCGAGGTTCAATATCATCAGTCTCAATCAACTCCCGTGCACAAGCATATGCAAACACATCATCAATGATGATGGAGTTTCTATCCCACGTCCCATGTATACTAGTATAATTAATTGAGATCTCTACATTCTCACGGATAAGTTCTAACGACGGGGCGTCCCCCGAAGATGTCTCTTGGACATAACCATAATCCGGAATGTTTTCATGGGACGGATTTTGAGTGTCAATGATGAGAGGGTTATTGGGTGTCATCACAGCCTGCTTCCTAGGGCGCGAATCCCTCGAACCTGGTGGTCTTCCACGCTTCCTCAGCGGAGCCACGGCCTGAGCCACATTACCACCATTAATGGCAGTGGCGCCACCAGCTGTCCCTCCTATAGGGTTAGCTGCAGTAGCGACTTTGAGTCCAAGTCCTTGTTCAGGTATTTGCATCCTTGCAGGTACATTTGCAGCTGGTATATGAGATCTAGTCACTTTAGCAAGATCAGAGAAAGCGTCAGGAAGAGGGATCATGATGAGACAGAGTGGGGACAGGCCATGACAATTCTTGTCGTTTCTGTTGAATGTGTACATTCTTATCTCCCCCGAACGACGGGAAGACTGTCTCATCAAAGTGATAATCCGCAAATCTTGCGGTAAATAGATCACATGTCAAGGGTTCTACATAGCGGATAATGCTCATTCGTCTCTGAGGACCCATTTTAATACGCAGTGGCAGCGTAATAGGCACATAGACAGCACACCCAAATATGCGTAAGTGCGAGATATTTGGCTCGTACCCAGTCACTAGCTGTTGCGCAGAAAAGGGTTGAGTGGCTGTAGGTCTCAGACGAATTAGCATAGCTGCATGCAATACTGTGTGTCCCCAGGCAGAGAGAGGGAGGTTGGTGCGCATTACCAACGTCATAGTTACCATTTGAATTCTCTTAATGGCAGCCTCGGCAAGACCATTCTGGGTATGCACATGTGGAATTGGATGCTCAACATCCATCCCAATAGACATGCAGTAGTCATCGAAAGTCTTCGATGTAAACTCTCCAGCATTATCAAGCCTGATAGATTTGATAGGATGATCCGGGTAGTGAGCCCGCAGGCGAATTATCTGTGCTAGGAGTTTAGCATAAGCAGCATTTCGAGTGGACAATAGCGTGACATACGACCAACGTGTCGACGCATCAACCAACACCATAAAATATTTAAATGGTCCGCTTGGTGGTTGAATAGGTCCACAGATATCCCCTTAGATTCTTTGTAAGAATGGGAGAAGTACTTTAGAATCCTTTGCATAGGACGGCTTTGGTCCAAGTTTCCCTAAGGAACAGGCTTTGCAAAACGAGCGTTTGACCTTCAAGGTCTCAGAAGCATATGAGGAATTGTTTTCATCCGAGAGAGAGGATTTTTGTCTATGCGATCGATCGCAGGGGGGTGCGATCGATCGCCCGTGCTCTCGGGTTCCTGAAGTCGTACAGGACGGAACGTACGATCGATCGCAGGGACGTGCGATCGATCGCCCGGGCTCTCTGGTCCCTGAAATCGTACAGGGTGGAACCTGCGATCGATCGCAGGTTGGTACGATCGATCGCCCGAGCTCTCGGGTGCGTTCAACGACGCGGTCTGGAAGTTTACGATCGATCGCAGGGATCGTGCGATCGATCGCAGGGAACGTGCGATCGATCGTACGACGTCGGACAGAGGTAATTTTGCCTTTTCTCATAGCTGTCTCATCTCCTTGAATCATTCTTTGATTCTTGCTTTGATTAGCTCGATAGAATGGATGTCCGTGTGAGACTTTCAGTATACGGATCATCATATCTCGACCAGGGTGTCCCAACTTGTCGTGCCAAAGCCAATATGTGTCTGAATCCAAGAGGTCATCTCTTATGACATTGTTTGATTCAATAGCTCGGATAGTGGTAGCATATAGGCCACTAGAGAGACACATAAACTTCTCTAAGATGCGTTTTCTACCGCAGTCATTAGAGGTAATGCAAAGGAATTCTCTTCCATTCTCATCATGTGTTTCAGCATGGAATCCATTGGTTCTTATATCTTTAAAGCTCAACAGAGTTCTATTTTCTCTTGGAGCATATAGAGCATTAGTGACATCAATTAGGGTGCCATTAGGCAAGAGGAATTGGGCATGTCCTCTTCCTTGCACAAGATTAGATGGTCCTGCCATCGTAGTCACAGATGAATATGAAGGCATCATGTCAAGAAACAATTGCCTATGACGCAATATAGTATGCGTGGTTCCGCTATCAGCTAGACATTCAAGTTCTCCGGAATTCATTCCTAAATAAGAAAGCTCATAATTAAAATTGAGTATGCAAATAACTCCAAATTTTATTAAAGATATAAACCGAATGAATTACATCCAAAGTTCCAATCTTGGTCATTGACCATAAACTAAATCAACAATACTAAGGAAAATAAAGGACTTAAGCGAAATCAGGAGTATCATCACTTTTTCCAGCTTTAAAGTCATCAACCTTCAACTTGACGTTCTCTTCGTCATCCTCTTGTTCAATGTTGTGAGCTTCCATGGCTTCGCGATACGCTTTGTATGCATTAGCAACACTCTGGGTGGCTCTACATATCTTGGACCAATGTCCAGCCTTTCCACACCTGAAGCACAAAGATGTTTGATCGGAATCCTTTGATTGAGGTACGTTTTTCACGCGGGGTGCATTCCTTTTGAGTGGCACGGCATTGGCACCAGATGCAGGTGCATTGCCGGCGGCACCATGGCCTCTTGGGCGGCCTCCTCGGCCTCCCCTTCGCCTAGTTTGGCGACTACCTTCTTGAGCAGGGCGATTATATGGACCAGAACGTCCAGAGTTGTCCCCAGGATTAGGGTTTCGCCCGCGGCGGCCTCTCTTTGGGGCGCCATTATAATGGGTCTCCGGAACTTGTTTTGTTCCCACGGGCCTCGCATTATAATTCTTCACAAGTATCTTCTCGTGCTTTTCAGCAACAGAGAGAGCAGAGATAAGCTCATGAAATCTTGTGATCCGTTTATTCTGTACTTCAATACGATAGTTCTTTGCAACTATCAAGTCCGAGACGGAAAAGGTAGAGAGGGTTTTCTCAATCATCATCGCATCAGTTATGTTCTTCTCACAGAATTCCATGAGGGATTTGATGCGGAGTGCTTTTGAGTTATACTCTAGGACTGAGGCATAATCACAGAAGCGCAGTAGTTGCCACTTCACCTCTAGTTCAGGAAGCAGGGATTCACGAACGTTGCCAAACCGCTCTTCGAGTGCAACCCATAGAGTTCTGGGATTTTCCTCATTGAGGTACTCGGCTTGTAGAGATTCGTCCATATGACGAATCATCAGGATGATAGCTTTGGCATTCTTAGCCTCTAAAGCATCAGCGGTGGCTTGTGCTGTAGCAGCAGCAGCAGCGGCGGCGGCGGCAGTCAGTGGTCCTTCCACAGGTGCGGCGGCATCAGCAGGTGCAGCTGCAGGGGGCTCACGGATTGCAGAGATGCTTCCTTGAGCTTTCAAGTGGTTGCGTACATCGCGAACCCACTTATGGTATCCAATGCCCGTGGTATCCAAAGGTGCGAAGTCCAACTTGTTCAGGTTATTTGCCATCTGAAACAACAAGAGAATTGAGGTTAGTTTTCGGAGCATAAACTTCTCCCACGAAAACAAATATGGTTTCTGAGCTATGCTTCAAAGAAAACGTTTTCCATGTATTGGATTTAGGTGGAACTTTAGTGTAGTATGGCCATAACCCTAAAATTTTTGGGTAGCTCTACCCGGATACACCCAGATACATAATAAGAGATGTCGTTGTGAGCAAGCTCCCTTAATACCACTTATCTCAAATCACATACCTAGACATACCCAAGTAGGTGAGCCTAGTAGGAATTAAGTTATGAACCATAGGTCATTTCTTCTCTACGGATTCCTCATCCGGAGGTTTAATCATTCAATGAACTCCTCGTTCAAGGTCTCTTCTCTCTACGGATTCCTCATCCGGAGTATTAGCTCGAATCCCCATAATTCGGCTCTTGAACTCACACCAATAGCATGATGACATTAGAGGTGCTCATGACTTACACATACCGCAAGCGATATGAAGCTCGATCACTCCCCTAATGCTTCTCATAGTTTGGATAGGTCCGAATCAAGAATCCCACGTTATAGAAAGGTGGGAGGTAGAGGAGGGATGTTGGAAGTCCCTTGAGAAAAAGAAGGTGAATATAAATTCATAAAGCAGCAACGTTTATAAAAGCTTACTTGGTATTCCTTTTCTTAAGTCTTGATTCTTGAACCTTAGGAGGTGGAGTAGATTAGCAGCAGCAACCAGAAGTAGCAGCAGCAACCAGGAGGAGCAGGGGCAAGCAGAAGCAGCAGGAAGGAGAAGATGATTCTCGGCAGGGGCTTCTTGCGATCGATCGTACGGTAGGTTGCGATCGATCGTGCGTCGTCCAGTAGCAGCTAGAACACACGGGAAACCTAGGTTTTAGGGTTCTAGGGCTTTGGCGCTAGCAGGATGCTATGCTCAATAGTCTTTGGCTTTTTGATCTCAGAGCTAGAGGTTCGTGCTGATAACGTGTTTAAGTAAATATGCAATCAACCACAATACTGAATGTAAATAACAGAGCAAATAGCACAGGAATAGAGCGTATCTTTATTGATGAATATGTGCCTCTATATATAGAGAAACACAAAAGTACAATCCATATCCCAATGGGACTTCTATTCAATATGTAATCCTTATGCTATACTATCTAATCTAATCCTAGGTTGACAAGGCACACACAAAGTAGGTTTCCTTCAACAAAAGACATAATTAACTTTGTAAATAATGAAAGGGAATAACATGAAAAAGGAAAGAGAAAAAGAATTCTCAAAATATATGGAAGCACAAAGCATGTTGTTGTTTATTAGTTTGCATTTTGTTGACATGCATAATCATGCATCTATCACTTGTTAGCTCTCAATATGTAACAAATTACCAATATTGTCAATTTTACACTAATAGTACCGAACTAACATTTTACCTTTTTATATCTGATCTATACTATATTTAAAAGAAGAGAGATTATTAATGATAACCAATTTTTTTTTTACGTAAATGTCTTTCATATATTAAAATACTTTAAAAATAAATAATATCAAAGGATAAAAGCGTCAAACAACAAAATAGCAGGAAAAAAAAAACTAATTACTTAACCACTCACTTTCATTAGGTAACTACCTGCACTTCCACACCTATCGAGTATGTGGATATTTCTAATTTCAGTTATATATACAAATATCATTCTTTGGTTTCATTTCTAATTTTGACAGGAACTTTGGAGCTATTGAATCTATCTCTTCGCGTCAATGGTATGCCTTCATCATCTTTCAACATGCTAGCTCGATCTGTTGAAGCTGTCCTTTCAAAAATCCCTTGTGGGAACAAAAGAGCCAAGTTCGTTATTGGTACAATAGATGCTTGGGCCAAAAAATATACTAAAAAAGTCTAAACAATTAGCATCACAACCAATAACTTCCTCCTACCACCATGCTAAGTATGTTGTACTCCAAATATGGCTAGTCCACTAAAATCGTTGAAGCAACATATTTCACGGATTAAGAATCAGTTGCAGTTTTGGTTCTGGTTTTAGTTTTCTAAAGAATTAAATAAGACAAGACATAATGTACAAAATATTTTTTTATCTAATATTTTGTGAGTTACTGTTGGTGGCTGTTACAACAATGTATATTTTCCTCTGATTCAATCTTCACGGTTGAGTTGGTCCAGTGCTGAGAACACTTGATCTTTGAAAAAAGATGATTAAACAATTAGCTTTTTGAGCTTATGATTTATATATGGTTGCATTACTAGAAGTATTTCTGGGTGTGCCCTAGCTATACCTCATGCCTTGTACGTTGGTTGATTCCCCTTCTCTTTTGTAATACTACCTTCATCGACCTTCAGGTTTCAAAACAGATAAAGGAACCAAAAGGCCATGATTCTTTTTTAGCTCAAATCAATTTCTGAAAGCCACTCTCAAACTAAGATTCATAAGCTAAGAGATCGAACTTATAAAAACTCTCACTAATATCCAAAAGGACTTTGCAAAAAAAAAAATATAATTATATATATTGTTTTTCTGTTTCAAATAACCCTTCTATAGTTCTATGCCTCCATACTTCAAATATCAGCAATCGCCACCCAAATAAATATTAAAAGCAAAGGGGGAGTTCTACTTATTCTCCTTAGCTTGTATTTAAACACCATTTTAGTTTATCATAATTAAATTAAAGCATAAGCCTAGCATTATTTATAAATAATTACTTTCAATTTTCCAAGTTCCAAGATTCAATATATCTTCCAACCCTAGCCGAGAAGCTTGATAATTAATGCTCATGGGCATCTTACAACCTGCATAACAAAAGAATTAAATCAATCTACAACTTTGAGTTTTAAATTTTCTAGAGCCATGCATGGTTTTGCTGGTGAAATTGTTGACTATTTTAGTTGTCATGACAATTGTGGTGAAGGTGTCTCATGCATCTTTACTGAAAGTTACAGACTCAACTAGGTGGAATCCGATCGGCAATGTTGACCACAAACAATGGGCTGCTACTAAGACTATACATGTTGGTGAGTTTTCAGTTAGTCATTTCCTCCCAGTTTTTTCGTACTTCATAGTATTCTTTTAAAATAGTGAGTTTGAAAGTATTTAGTGAGTCCTCGATAAATATGGTACTCAATAGAGAATGCCCTATCGTTTTAGTTTTTGAATTAATAAGAAAAGGATACTAGCTAGGAGAGGAGGGGCTTTAATACATGACTTCCATTTGTGCACGAAAGAAAAGAAACCAATCTATGTACGTAGGTACTACCAAAACCAAACTACACATCATTGAGGTCTCTGATGATTCCCTCCATATCCAGCTATATCTTCGTCCTTGTTTAAAAATCATTGATTATGTCACTCTTGTGGATACTCTTAATTAATGAAATTTTTGTTCATCTAAAAAAAAATCAAAATTTTAAAAGGCATTGCCCAGAAGATCTCGCAAAACCTACAGCTATCATCACCTAGGCACTGCGACGATGCTCTTCTCTGGGTTTCGATTTCGTTGGTCAAGGCATAGATCATATTACTTGATTAATTAATAACTCTTTTGTATTGCTTGAAATAAATATGTCTGATGCAATACTAATTTCCAGGATCTACAACTCCATTTATGATGACCTTTGATAGTTTGAATGACGAAGAGGACCCTTTACCATCGAATAATATTGGTGGTGATCCTAAACTAAAGAAGAAACAACATCGTGGCCCTAAAAAATTGGTCATCGAGAAACATATATGACAGAATTATTTATGTGACATTTTCAAACAGGGGACGAGTATCTTTTTTTTTTTTTTGGGACAATACAGGGGACGAGTGTCTAGGCAGGAACTCAGAGCTAGACTTCTTCATGCACTAAGTATAAAATGATCTCTCTCATTGAATGAAATATATAAAATTAATACATTCTCTTAACTATTAATCTTTATGACCGATGAAAGCGAACAACATGAATAGAGAAAGGAAAAAAACATATTTAAAATATGGAAGAAGCCAAGAAAAAAGTAAAACCACCATATATATATACCTTTATTTTTTTTAATAATGAACTAATGAAGCACATGCAAATTAAATTTTTGTTGAAGGAAACCTACTTTGTGTGTGCCTTGTCAACCTAGGAGTATCTTAGTTAGGTTAGCATATGGATTACTTATTGAATAGAAGTCCTATTGGGACATGGATTGTACCTTTGTGTTTCTCTATATATAGAGGCACCTATTCATTAATAAAGAGATGATCTATTCCTGTGCTATTTACTTTGTATTTACTTTATATCTTGTGGTTGTAATTTGTATTTACTTAAACACGTTATCAGCACGAACCTCTAACCCTGAATCAAAAACCAAAACTCTTGAGCATAGCATCCTGCTAGCGCCAAAACCCTAGAACCCCAAAACCCTAGGGTGTGCCGGATGAACAGTGTCGATGAACAGTGCGCGCGAACAGTACCGGATGAACAGTTGCGGATGAACAGTACCGGATGAACAGTACATCCGTGCAATCTCCTCTAGTTCAAGAATCTGCCTGCACAGAACAGTCAACTTCGATAGCGATTTTCTCCCTTCTCCACCGTTGGATTAAGCTGAAATTTGGACGAGAGCTTCCTCCGTGAGTCTAATATCTTCAGTTAAAAATTCAGCCAATTCGGACCGTTGGATCTCCTGATATATAACTTCGAAGAAGAGGTACTCAAGATAATCCGAGAAAAGAATCCAAGTAAGCTTTTATAAACGTTGCTGCTTTCTGAATTTAATTCAACCTTCTTTTTCTCCGGGGACTTGCAACCTCCCTTCTTCTACCTCCCACCTTTCTTATAACGTGGGATAATATACGAGACTCGCCAAACTATGAGAAGCATTAGGGGAGTGATCGAGCTTCATATCGCTTGCGGTATGTGTAAGTCATGAGCACCTCTAATGTCATCATGCTATTGGTGATGACCTCAAGAGCCGAACTGTGGGGGTTCGAGCTAATACTCCGGATGAGGAATCCGTAGAGAGAAGAGACCTTGAACGAGGAGTTCATTGAATGATTTACCTCCGGATGAGGAATCCGTAGAGAAGAAACGACCTATGGTTCATGACTTATTCCCAACTAGGCTCACCTGCTTAGGTATGATGTCTAGGTAAGGAGTTTGAGATAAGTGGTATTAAGAGAGCTTGCTCCACCGACATCTCTTATAACTTACCTGGTTATATCTGAGTAGAGCTACCGAAAAGGTTTAAGGTTATGACCATACGACACCAAAGTTTCACCTAAATCCAAAATCCTTGGAAACGTTTCTTGGGAGCAAATATTGCTCAGAAACCCTCTATTGTTTCGTGGGAGTATTAACTCCGAAACTTACCCTTCATTGTTTCGTGGGAGTAATGACTCTGAAACACACCACATTCTTGTTCTCCATATTCTTGGATGTCGAACATGAATGAACTCGATTTTACTCCATTGGATTCTGCGGACATTAGATTCTGAGATGGGCTCATGATATCCTAATGTACCTATTCGCACAAGAGCTTCTAGCTCGAATCCATGAGCGTTGTTTTGAAGAAACCGCTCTAGACCCTCAAACTGTGATGTACAATGCCAGGTTATTTTTTCCTGATGAATCGCCATATGGTATGGCACTCCAGTTTGAGTTCATGAAAGAGGTTAGCGCTAGAAGCGCTTCATGAATGTAATGGTAACATTCATCATTCCGAATTTAGAAGCATAATGGACTAATCTCCGCTTCTCTGACTTTGAAGAAGTCATGGGACATAATTCGGAAATTCTCCGCATCAAAGACTTGATGCATCTCTGTGGATAATCATCACAGATGAACAATTGATTGAGGAATCTCTCACCACCTTCCCCATCTCTGCCTTGAGGAAAGGCATGACGATGATGACGCCCCTATGGGAGGAAGCCACGAGCAAAACCCTAAATCTAGGGACGATCCCGGACATTTTGGTCCGTAGAATCTATTTGCTTATGAAGGTAATCGCCATAAGAATAAGCGATCATGCGAGCATAGGGCCGCAAAAGAGTGAGAGAAGACCGCCATTCCTATAAGAGGGACACCGCCGGTCACCGCTGGTCAGCGTTGTTGCGCCACTAGTTATGGCAGCACCGCCACCGGCCAAGGTAATCTGCCACCGTCCTAGGGACCGTGAGTACTGAGCCTGTATACCTCAATCAATGGAGAATCCTCTTCATGATGTCTATTAATGATATGGAGCGTCTGATCTATGGGCCATAGTTTGCAATACATATGAAGATGTAACTGCAATGATCAAGACGTCGAGTTTAAGGGTTAAAGACTTTGGAAGCTGATTTTGCTCAAGTCTTTATGTTTTCCAAGTTGATGATATATGGCATGTTTGCCAAGACATTGGATTTAGTTTTGATTTAAGATCAAGATGGAACTTTGAGTGTAAAGCCTTGGCTAATATCTTTAATAAAATCTGAGTTGCTTTCGTAGCCTCGATTTTAATGATGAGCTTTTAGGAATGGGTTCTGGAGAACTTGAATGCCTCGGAGATAGCAGAACCACGCATGTCATATTGCGTCATAGGCATGATGCCTACACATTCCTTTGTGACTACGATGGCAGGACCATCGAATCTTGTGCAAGGAAGAGGATATGCCCAATTCCTCTTGCCTAATGGCACTCACATTGATGTCACAAATGCTCTCTACGCTCCAAGAGGAAATAGAACTCTGTTGAGCTTTAAAGATATAAGAACCAATGGTTTCCATGCTAAGATGCATGATGAGAATGGAAAAGAATCCCTTTGCATTACCTCTAATGACTGCGGTAGAAAGCGCATCTTAGAGAAGCTTTTGTGTCTCTCTAGTGGGTAATATGTTACCACTATTCGAGCTATTGAATCAAACAATGTCATTAGGGATGACCTCTTGGATTCAGACACATATTGGCTTTGGCACGACAGGTTGTGACACCCTGGTCGTGATATGATGATCCGTGTATTGAAAACCTCGCACGGACATCCATTCTTTCGAGCTAATTGAAGCATGAATCGAAGAGCGATTCAAGGAGATGAGACAGTTATGAGAAAGAGCAAATTTGCCACTGTCCGACGCCATACGATCGATCGCACGATACCTGCGATCGATCGCAACCTTCCAGGCTGCGTCGTTAACAAACCCGAGAGCTCAGGCGATCGATCGCATCCCCCTGCGATCGATCGTATGTTCCTTCCTGTACGTTTTCTGGAACCAGAGAGCCAGGGCGATCGATCGCACATCCCCTGCGATCGATCGCATGTCCCATCCTGCATTGTTTCAGGAACCCGAGAGCACGGGCGATCGATCGCACCCCCCTTGCGATCGATCGCATAGAACGAAATCCTCTCTCTCGGATGTGGACAATTCCTCCTATGCTTCTGAAGCTCCCAAAGCCAAACGCTCATTATGCAAAGCGTATTCCTAAGGGAAATAAGGACTAAGATCGTCCTATGCAAAGGATTCTAAAGTGCTTCTTCCATTCTTACAGATAATCCAAGTGGATATCTGTGGACATATTCAACCACCAAGCGGGCCATTTATGTATTTTATGGTGTTGGTTGATACATCGACATGCTGGTCACATGTTATGATGTTGTCCATTCGTTATGCTGCTTATGCTAAACTCCTAGCACAGAGTATTCGCCTGCCGGCTCACTAACCGGATCATCCCATTAACTATCAGGCTTGATAATGCTAGCGAGTTTACATCGAAAACTTTCGATGACTACTGCATGGGATAGATGTTGGGCATCTAGTCTCACATGTGCAAACCCAGAATGGTTTTGCAGAGATTGCCATTAATAGAATACAAATGGTCACGAGGACATTGGTAATGCGCACCAATCTTTCTCTCTCTGCCTGGGGACACGCAGTATTGCATGCAGCTCTGCTTATTCGTCTGAGGCCCATCACCACCCAACTTTTGTTCTGCGTTACAGCTAGTGACTGGGTACGAGCCAAGCATATCGTACTTACGCATATTTGGGTGTGTTGTTTATGTGCCTATTACGCCGCCACAGCGTATTTAAATGGGTCCTCAGAGACGAATGAGTATTTATGTTGGATTTGAGTCTCCAACCACAACCCGCTATGTAGAACCCTTGACAGGCGATCTATTTGTCACTTCGGTGAGACAGTCTTCCCGTCGTTAGGGGGAGATAAGAACGTACACGTTCAGCAGGAACGACTGGAATTGTCGTGGTCTGTCCCCACTCTGTCTCATAACGATCCCCCTACTGCAAAAAGTGCGTAGAATTATAGATCTTCAGAAAGTCAGAGATTCTCTTCCTGACGCTTTCTCAGATCTCAGTGACTAGATCATATATACCAGCTGCAAACATGCCTGCAAGGATGCAAGTGCCTGAACAAGGACTTGGACTCAAAGTCGCTATTGCAACTAACCCTATGGGAGGGACAGCTGGTGGCGCCACTGCCAGTAATGGTGGTGATGTGGCTTAGGCCGTGGCTCCGCTGAGGAAGCGTTGGAGGCCACCAGGTTCGAGGGATTCGCGCCCTAGGGAATGGGCTGCGATGGCACCTAATAACCCTCTCATCATTGATACTCAAAATCCGTCCATGAAAACGTTCCGGATTATGGTTATGTCCAAAAGACATCTTCGGGGGACGCCCTGTCGCTAAGACCTATCCGTGGGAACCTAGAGATCTCGATTAATTACACTAGTGTACATGAGACGTGGGATAGAAACTCCATCACAGTTGATGATGTGTTTGCATATGCTTGTGCACAAGAGTTCATTGAGAATGATGATATTGAACCTCGCTCCGTTGATGAATACCGACGTAGAAGCTTATTGGCCTAAATGGAAATATGCGATCCAGGTTGAGTTGGACTCACTAACAAAGAGAACGGTATTAGGGCCAGTTGTGCCAATACCTTCTGGAATAAAACCTGTTGATATGAATGGGTCTTTGTTAGAAAGTGTAGTGAGAGAACGAGATATAAAGCTCGCCTTGTGGCGCAAGGCTTCTCACAACGCCCTGGAATCGACTACGATGAGACATACTCTCTCGTAAAGGACGTCATAACGTTCTGCTACCTTGTCAGTGGTAGTTTCCGAAAAACTGAACATGCAGCTTATGGATGTGGTCATAACATATCTCTAAGGGGATCTAGATATGGAGATTTATATGAAGGTCCCGGATGGGCTTCATCTACCCAAGTCAAGTGGCTCTAGACCACAGAGCACGTTTGCAATAAGATTGTAACGTTCACTATATGGATTGAAACAATCCGGACGGATGTGGTATACCCGTCTAAGTGACTACTTGATTGGAAGAGGGTATGTGAACAATAAATTATGCCCATGCGTGAAAACAAGTTCCGGATTTGCAAGTGCCAATGAATACTTGAAATCCGTGTTTGAGATGAAAGATCTTGGGAAAGGATGCTCAGGCGATTTAATATGGATAAAGTCCATCCTGTTAGCACTCCCATGATTGGTCACAGCCTAGATCCAAGAAGGGTCCTTTTCGCCCAAGGGATGATGGTGCATACGTTTTAGAGGCTGAGGTACCATACCAAAGTGCAATAGCGCATTATTGTACTTGGCACAGTGTACAAGACCCGATATCTCCTTTGTTGTTAACTTGTTAGCTAGATTTAGCTTTGCGCCCACGCAACGTCATTGGATTGGCATAAAGACTATCTTTCGTTACTTGAAGGGTACGATTGATATGGGCTTGTTCTATCCCTACAGAGAGTCGAAACTAGGTGAGGAACCTATGTTTGCTGCGGTTGAACGACCCGGGCATCCGAACGAGGACTTACCGTCCGGATGGAGCACAAAGGGCACGTTACCTGCAGAGAGGCATGAAAATATGGCAAAATGGGTGAAGAACCCATGCCTACCGCCATCGGGCGATCGATCGCAGGATATGCCACGATCGATCGTACCGAGCTTCTGCCGTCGAGCGATCGATCGCAGAATGTCACGATCGATCGCACGAGTGCTGCTGCCCATTATTCCGAAAATCTTTGTGATGTTTTGGTGGGTTTTGCTGATGTTGGGTATCTCTCTGACCCATATAAAGGTTGTTCCCGAACTGGTTATGTCTTTACCATGGGTAACACCACGATATCTTGGAGGTCTACTAAGCAGACCATTGTCGCTACTTCTTTGAACCATGTTGAGATTATTATTCTCCATGAAGCAATTCGTGAGTGTATATGGTTAAGGTCCATTGATACACATATAAGAAGTACATGTGGTTTGAGGTCAACCACTGATGAACCTACATCCATTTATGAGGATAATGCTGCCTGCATTGAGCAGATGAAGCAAGGTTTCATCAAAGCCGACAACACCAAGCATATATCGCCTAAGTTCTTTTGTAATCAGCAATAGCAGAAGTTCCTTAAGATTAAAGTGAATCAAGTCCGTTATGAGGACAATGTGGCTGACTTATTTACTAAGTCACTGCCTAAATCCACATTTGAGAAGCATGTGAAAAGCATTGGTTTGCTTAAGTTATCTGACCTCCCATGATTGTGGAAATCAGGGGGAGACGCAGACTTCAGGGGGAGTCTGGCGTCCATGCAAAGTTTCCAAATGTGAAGGGTGTGTTGTACTCTTTTTCCCTTCGACCAAGGTTATTTTTCTCCCACTGGGTTTTTGTTACTTGGCAAGGTTTTTAATGAGACAACGCGAGGAGCACCACCTAGTGTTGACGCCACAAGGGGGAGTGTTGAAGGAAACCTACTTTGTGTGTGCCTTGTCAACCTAGGAGTATCTTAGTTAGGTTAGCATATGGATTACTTATTGAATAGAAGTCCTATTGGGACATGGATTGTACCTTTGTGTTTCTCTATATATAGAGGCACCTATTCATTAATAAAGAGATGATCTATTCCTGTGCTATTTACTTTGTATTTACTTTATATCTTGTGGTTGTAATTTGTATTTACTTAAACAATTTTTACTTTGTAGCTATATATCTATACTATTATTTAAAAAAAGTGAGTTTATCAACCAAAACTAAATTTTTTATGTAAATAATCTTGAAAAATAATAAAAACTTTAAAAATTAGTTTAACCATTTAGGACAATTGTGAAAATTATAAAATAATTTTTAAATTTTAATAAAATAAAAAAGTAAAAAATATCCCACAAACCAAAATGTTCTTCCTTTTTTTTTTTTTTGCAATAACTGTTTCACCATAGCATGTGGGAGATTGCTAGTAATTATGAATGATTCGTCATAATGAATTCTCATATAATAATTTTTTTTAATCTTGAGGGAAGGGGAATTTGAACTGAATAAATCATTCACATTTGTGGAGAGAAATACTATTGGACCAACTTGGTATCGATTCTCATATAATAATTTGAAAATATGTGCATAATATATATTTACTTTTTAATTATTGCATGATTAATATTTTACCCAAAGAGAATTTCATTCATAAATTAAAATTGCTATCAGAAAAGCGGGGATCCAAGATGAACCATTTTCTATCCAAGCATTGAATGCATGAAATATTAGTGTATACATAAGTACATAAATAATTTGAATATGTATTTAGTCAAAAATAAAAAATCATTTGTCGATTATAATTTTTAATTTGATAGGAACTTTGGAGCTGTTAAATCTGTTCAATTACATCCAAAACTATGCCTACATTATCTTTCATCGTGTTCATTCTGTGAAATCTGTCCTTTCGCAAATTTCGAGTGGGGAAAACAAGGTCTCATTCCTCATTGGTGAGAAGAAAATTCTAGCATCAAAACCCCTGAAAAAGAACAACTAGCATATACCAAAAGTTCCAAACCAATAAGTTCCTCCAACCACTAGATGTTGGAGTTGTACCCTTAAAGTCAGTTAAATTATAATAGGATTCATGTAACAACTTTATTTATTTTATTTTCATCAATAAATAAAAGGGCAACTATATTTATTTATGATTTTGTTATTGCTTATTTTACTATGAATGAGCCCATAAAATATTAAGGTACGGAAACAATATCCTAATTGATGTTAGAGCAATAAAACTAACTTGTATTCCATGGTAACTTGTTTTTTAAACCTTGTCCTAGTCGTTTGGAAAGTCAACTGAACATTGACTATCCAAGAAAGCTGGTGTATATGACATTGAGGTTAGCTTGCTCTCAAGCTACACGTGTTGGACATAGAATAAATATACGGGTGCTTGTCTCGGGGACAAGTCCATTAAACATTGACCAACCGTAGAAACAATTCTGATTATAGTAGGGGTTTAGCTTCCAACTTAGGCCTAGGTCTATATTTGGAATTTTGGACTTAGGTCATGATCTTTTATCTTTTTTATTTTTCTTATTATGTTTTAATGGATGATGGAGCTGCAACTTCTTTTTCTTAGGAAGACGTTGCAGTTCAGGTACTTTTATATATTGTGCTTATTAGCCTGAAAAGTTGAGTATACTTTACGTGATGACTATTTCTAATGGTCTGACTGACTGGAGTAAGTTATTATTGTATTGTTTGTTGAACTATTAATGGAATGACCTCATTTATCACAAAACAAAACAAAAGACGCTATGTTTTGCTTTAATTTTCACCATAGCAAAAAATTCAAAATATCCTTCCAAACTAATGTCTAAGCCACAACTTTTTTTTGGTTACAATGGAGGTGAATCGAACCTCTGATCTAGCCTAGTTTTAACTCAATTCCTACCATCCCTTATCACAACTTAATTAATATTCAAAAGCTAAAAAGAATTAGAAAGAAATATCATTAAGTCCAAAATATACCTTGTTTTTAAATGTGATTTCCAGATAAACTTTCTCAAATAATAAAAGGATGCCCTTTCTTTTTACTAAAAAAATAAAAAAGTATAGTTTGCTTATTAAATTGACGAGTTTTTCTCTTGGAACCTCCAAATCTCCTCACTTGACATCTTATACTCTTTGCACCTCCCTTCTACTTTTAAAATAGAAAATTTACTTAGTAGACCTCTTTAGTTCATATTCACTCACTAGACCTACATTAATTAAATTTTGTTGACAAAAGAAAAATATTAATTCACTCAAAGAATAAATCGCGATAGATTGGTGATTCAAGTATTAGGCATGAAGTTAATTTGCCACCCAAATATACTTCAATTTCTTGGAGATGTCATAGAGAACATGCACTTTTGAATTATTTTTTTTCCAGTAAGTCTCCATAAAAGTTTTTCTTTGCTAATTAATTAAGTTGCTTCAATCAAGTGTAAGTTCTTATGTTCAAATTTTTTTTCTTCATTAGATTTTTTATTTATTTATTTTCGTCATTAAAAAAGGTCCTTGACCATAAGGTCCAAATTTGGACAAATATTTACCATCAAGGACAAGGCAAAAACACGGTGCCCATCCAGTCCATTAATTGACCAATTTACACTTCCGTCCTATACATTTTATAAAATTTATGAAACTGTTATTGACAGATTTTATTGACCTCAATAAATTTTTTTAAGGAATCAATACTTTCCGTGGTAGGAGGGAAAGAACAAATGAGTATCACTTTTGTGTATTTTATTGAGGTTAATAATTTTTTTTTATTGAGGTCAATATAATTTTAACTTCGAAAGTTTCAATTTTCGAGAATCACTCTCTCTCTCTCCTCAAACCCACGCAGGTCACTCTCTCTCTTCTTGTCACTGTAGTAGCCGGATTTCCCGGCCGATTTTTCCTCAATCCGGCCACCTCAAGGCTTGAAACTTATCCCAAAATATTCATCTCTTCAAGCCCTTCAATCTTATATTAATTTCTTGCGTCGATTTTTAGTGTAGGAGGAGAAATCTAGGAGAGAAAAAGCTTGTTTTCGCGCAGAACTGTTCTTCCTTGCAGGCGACGTTTCCAACCGAGTTAGGGGAAACCCTTACTGGGTTGTGTAGCCTTCTTCACCACAAACCCAACACCACCAGTCTCACCTCAAGGCATCGCTGGACGGTGACGGATCGAGCAATCAAAGTTCGTGACCACCATGCCTTTTGAGCGTACACCCGCGCTGCACTTCTACGATCTCAAAGCCCAGACGCCAAGGGCAAAAATGTCACAAAAAATTATCATTCAATATTTTTGTCCTTAATGGGGAGTAAAACAGGCCCAAACCAGGCCAATTGGGAAAAAATAAAAATTCTCAAAGTTAATGAGAAATACAAGGTGAAAATTATGACCTATTGGATATTTCATTCATTAAAAAAAATCTTATGTATAAAGAAGTGTTAGATAGGAGACTTATATCAAATCTATTTTAAAACAAAATTGAGAGGTCTATGAGAAACTATTTTAATTATAATTTATTGTTCATAACTTTCACAGAAGTGACCCTTAATTTAGTTTTGTGTTTTATCTTCCTCCTACTGGGGGACAACGAGAGGTGGTCAAGATCAAACGTCTGTTTAAGTTTGAACTCTAATGTCAAAATTTTCGGCTTTTGGATTATTAAGAACACATGCCAAAAAAAAAAATTGACTAAAAATGAAAAAAAAAAAAAAAAATTGGGAAATTTTCTTAAGGAAACGTGGATAAAACAGAGATTTGATCTTTCCGCTGAAAGTTCCAAGTCCCAAGGCATATATAGACAAAAGCCAATGGACCCTACTGCCGCACGCAATAAATGTCTTCTTTCTTCTCTACCTCGAATCTAAAGTCTAAACTAAACACCCAACCCAACGGTCATTCAGAAGTATTTTCTTACAGCACAGTAGTTTACATTTTATGGTTTTAATGAACAATTTCAACAAAAAAGGAAATAGATAAAATTGCCTATAATGCATTACAAGACAACCTCGGCTTCTACTTACACTAGTTTCAGGCTTCCAGCTCACTCTGGTCTCTAGCTAACTGGGTCGCTCGTGATTCTTTCATTTTCTCTGGCAGTCTTGTCATTTTCCTTGGTTTTCTCGGCTACCAAACTCAAGGTAAGGAAATTGCTCGCACCCACTAAAAATCTGGTTTTTCTGACTTCACTGCTTCAAGAAATTCATGGGTCTGTGTTTCTAATCTTAAAGAATGTACCTTTGTTTCTGAAATTTAAGGAATTTCGGTTTTAAGTTTAGGCCAGTTGATGTTTGTGCTTAATTGTTTAGGGTAATAGAGAGTTCATTGCTGCTATTGAAGTTCTTGGTTCACCAAAATGTTCGGGTTTTCTCGCAAACGCATGAAGATTGGACGGTGAGCTTTTGTTCTTTTAGCTATATTTATTATTATTATTACAAAATGTTGTATGCTCTTCATTGATTATGTCAGTTCAATCTTCTGTATCAGTGAATTTTAGTAAGTAATACAATGTCAGTCAATCAGTGTGTGTATTTGTCTTTAAGAAGAAGCTAAATGTGTATTCTGGAATTTGAAACTTTTTGTATAGATTATGATGAAATAATCTTAGAATCAGATTGTGATAAAAGTTATGATGATTGTGTGACTCAGATTGAAAGTCCAGCTCTCAGATTCTACTCAGGGAACTAGAAGCCCCATAAGACACCCAAAACGCAATAATAGCTCCAATGTAAGGCTTGTTTTAGCTTGTTTTGCATATGGGTTTGGTTTCAAATGTCAATGAGTCCCTGGTCTAAGCTCATTTGGATTTTCCAGAATGACTCTGATGCACTGGCAAGTAATAATTCTGATGAGCTTGATTGCCAATGTCCATCTGCTGCTCCCGAGATTAGTAATTCCACAATGGGGGGCTCTGAGAAATGGATGGTGTTGTCAATTTCTGGGGACAATCCTACCCCCCGCTTCAATGTAAAATCTCTATTGATATTTACTCCTAAAGTCACTTCATATGATACATGGATTTGGTTGATGTGTGCTTATGGGGTTGCTGAAAGCTAAACCCTTGTTTTTACCTTTTCCAAAATAGCATGCGGCGGCTGTAATTGGGAACAAGATGATAGTGGTTGGTGGTGAATCTGGGACTGGAATGCTAGATGATGTACAGGTAGGATAATGATTCTTTGTCATTTGTTTGATGATTAGATTGACTTTGGAGTAGCCATCTTGGCATTTATTAGATAATTATATTATGCTGCTATTTCCATTGTCAGGTGCTTAATTTTGACAGTTTTACCTGGACGACAGCTTCATCAAAGCTTTACTTGTCACCAAGCAGTCTGCCCTTAAAGATACCTGCATGCAAGGGTCACAGACTGGTACAATCTTATATTTATATCAAAGCTTATCTAATATTTGGTTTGCATTTCCTTCTAGAGTATAGTTTTTCCTCGAAAGACATTGGATATTAAGACGCGTATAGATGGGAATTGAGGGAGCTAGTTTTCTAGAAAGCTATGAACTTAGGTCTTAAAATTTGAAAGAATACCATAAATAGGTTGGTTTTTGCTGTAGACTTGGACTATAAAAAGGTTAACATATCATAACTTAGGTCTAGATAAATCAGGTTGGTTTACCTTTGAAAGTTCTACTCTTTCTTGTCTAGGTTTCTTGGGGGAAAAAGGCACTCCTGGTTGGAGGAAAGACTGAACCTGGAAGTGACAAAATTTCAGGTTAACATTTTTGTCTTTGAAGCTCATGAAGTAATCACTTTTGGCTTGTGCATATATGAAATTATACCAGTTCTTTCATTTATGCAGTTTGGGCATTCGACACTGAGACAGAATGCTGGTCTCATATGGAAGCAAAGGGTGATATACCGGTACTTTTTCTTTCTGTTCTTTTCTGTAATGAGTTAGTTTTTGTCTTATTTACTTAGGTTTATCTTGTTTCTGACTTAGACCTTACACTTACAGAAATTATAACATGACTACTCAAGTTTTGATTATGGTACCGATTGGTTAAAAAATTAAGAAAAAGTTCATCGCCCAAATTACATACCCCTTATTTCTATATCCTTAACTTACTGTCTTGCCTGGAACTGAAAATCAGTCACCTATGAAAATTTAATAGAGCATCGAAATATAATGATAAGCAGTCTTTCCCACATATCTTATGCATTGCAGGTTGCTCGTACTGGTCACACTGTAGTCAGGGCAAGTTCTGTATTATTCCTTTTTGGGGGTGAAGATGCTAAAAAAAGGAAACTGCATGATCTACATATGTTTGATCTGAAGTCATTGACATGGCTACCTCTTCATTGCACGTGAGTGATTTTTGCTATGCCGTGTGAAATTTGTTGATATTGTTCTTTGATGGAACCCAAATATAACAATGTCACCTTCCTCACGGTTGCTTCTTGTTCGGTAGAGAGCTTTCTTCTTTAAATGGCCACAAAATTGTTAACCTTTCTTTTTATGTCATTCTAAACGTCTTTATATCTTGATATACATACAGAGGAACGGGACCATCTCCGAGGTCCAACCATGTAGCAGCTCTTTATGATGACAAAACGCTTTTTATATTTGGAGGCACATCAAAGTCCAGGACTTTGAATGATTTGTATTCACTTGACTTTGAAACGGTGAGTGAATTCTCTCTCATTCTTACGTCTATTATAATACTGGATTGTGTAGCCAAACATGTGAACTCTTTATAGATGATAATCAAATTGTTATTTGTGATATGCTGACGGCCTTTTTCCTCAGATGGTATGGTCAAGAATAAAGAAACGAGGTTTCCATCCGTCACCTAGAGCTGGTTGCTGTGGGGCCTTATGTGGAACCAAATGGTATATCGTTGGTGGAGGAAGCAGAAAAAAACGTAGGCCTCTTAACTAAGACATGATTGAGCTTTTTGACCTGTTTCTATAATGTTGAAGCTTTGAAATATTTCATGCATGATTTTTAAGATTCCTTAGTGTCATCTCCAAACCTTGAACAAGCTTGCAACAATAAGCCTTACCCAAAAAAAAAAAAAAAAAAAAAATTCTTGAATTGGTGATTAAATTGTGATATGAAAGCATATCCTCTTATGCATTTTTTTCCTATTCTTTCCAGGACATGCCGAAACTCTGATCTTTGATGTTTTGAAACTTGAGTGGTCATTGGCCATTGCATCGCCTCCTTCTTCAATCACTACGAATAAGGTGTGCAACATTGACGTTTACATTTGCATTAGTTAGGGTCACACAATAATAAATTGTCTGGTTACGACTTCCCTCTGACGACATGAACATAATTTTTTTTATCTTACCTTAAGCATTGTTCTTATGCTGTATTGCCAGGGTTTCAGCTTAGAGCTTGTGCAGCACAAAGAAAAGGATTTTCTTGTTGCTTTTGGGGGATCCAGAAAGGAGTCATCAAATCAGGTTTATAAGATGTTTTTATTTTAGTTTGATTCTTTTTTCTCAGTAGACTTGCACCTTATTTCCCTCCAATATTTTGATACAGGTTGAAGTACTGGCCATGGACAAGAATGAATTATCCACCAGTCGTCGATCTTTTCCCAGCAAAGGACCTGCAACTTTGCTGCCTGAAAAACGCTCATCAACCAACGGCTTGGCTAGTCAACTAACTAATGGTTCTTCCCAGCGCTCAGTCAATTCAGTTGCTAGACAAAATCTTGCATCTGCAATAGAACAACATGGCTCTGGAAGAAAATCTTTGTCAGAGTCCTTGCTTGTCGATTCAAATCCAGCTCCTGGCAACGTTTCACTTAGGAAACAATTCCATAATGACGAAGAATACAATACCAATGCTAAGGTGGCAAAGGGTTCAGAAGATGAAAGTTCTCTCTTGCAGGTAAACTGCACAAGTATTCTTTATTAACTATTACCAGCTGACATGTGTTATCATCCAATGTTGAAATGACAAAATTCGAAAGTTGGAGTTCTAAGATGAAACTTATAAAAAATAAAAAACTTCTCAGTTCAGTTGTCTTTGTGTTCCTTGGGGTAATTTTTTGACATAACGATTCAATATGATGTTAATTTCAGATCTCAGAAAAGAAAAAAAGTCAATCTGATTCCGGAGTCCAAACTAACATACATGGAGGTAGACTCTACTCAGAGGAGATGCTCTCTGTATATGATTTCGAAAACTCAAATCCGCACAACCATGGAATGGGGAACCTTCCAGTTGATAACAATGATGCAATATTTTCAGAAAGCGATAGTAAAACAGGAGCACCATCAGCGCCTTCAAGTATGTACCAATATTATGAGAAGCTAATAAGAAAAAACGGAGTTTTAGAAGGACAGTTGGCTGCTGCATTGGCCAGCCGAGAAGCTGCAGAGAAAAACTTATCATCTGCTCTCAAGAGCCGACAGGAGATGGAGAAAAAATTGACAGACACTGGGAAGGAGATGGAGCTACTGAAGGAGAAGCTAGCTGGTATAGAACTAGCACAAGAAGAGGCTAACAACCTCTCCAGTATTGTTCATTCTGACAATGTGAGGCTTGAGCATGATGTGGCTTTTCTCAAGGCCGTTTTGGAGGATACCCAGAAGGTATGCTAACTGCCGCTTTTGATGTAGTTAGTCATCTTGTAGCCAAGTTATCATTTATTACATGAACAGATTTATTTTGACATACCAATTCTGTTAATTAAATTTTGAAAATAGGAGCTGCATTCAACTAGAGGAGTCCTTTCAGGAGAGCGAGCAAGGGCATTCCAGCTACAGGTAAGGCTTTGAAAAAGATGATTTTTGGCTCACTATTGCTTTACATTAAACTCTTGCATCTATTATGGCAGTTCTTATATATGTGACTATTTATCTCGTGTATGCAGGTTGAAGTTTTTCATCTTAAACAAAGATTGCAATCTATGGAGAACCGAGCACCTACGCCGAGGAAACCATTCTAGTGCGGAGAAAGCAAAGATACCTTGAGCAAGGAGCTGTTGAACAACTCACTACCGAGCACCATGCCCCAGCAGCCGCAACCTTACAACTTCAAGACCTCAAGGATTTTCTTGGTTACAAGCTGAAACGACCTTGAGAGGTTGGTGTAAAGATCATATTTTGTTGTACCACGTACATAAGTGAATCCACTGTCACCTTAACGTGTATGTTAATATGCAGCATTTTGTAGGCTCTTTCCAAATCTACATGAAGAAAACGTTCATTCTCATGTCTGATGATTACTAAAAAGAAGCTAAATTTACGCTCTTGGTACTTTTAATTTTAGTGCAGCCATCTCTCACTCTCTTGATCATTCCATGTTTTAAAAGTTGAGATCCAAAATCAGTACTTCTCCAAGTGCTGTAGCAAACACTAGGCACCTGGTATTGGGAATCTCGAATAGAATAGTTCTTCAGATATTTGGCCTGAAATGCGCTATTCTCCACATCCCAGTCATTTTGCGCTATTCTCCAACCAGCTGCAGCCTTGGATAACATAGCCTTACTCATCTCACAGGTTTCTCTTGATACCTAAGCCACCATTGACTTTAGGTTTGCAAGTAGTATCCTATTTTGTAAGCTGGACCTTTTTCTTTTCCCCAGAGAAATTTTCTATGGAGTTTATCCAGGGAATGGCAAATATGCTAGGGAGCTTGAATAACATAGCCTTACTCATCTCAAGAACACTAGCATAAGTTTTTTTTGTTAACCCTTGAGTGGAGCAAAGGCATACCCAAATATCTGCCCAAATTAGAGGTGCTTGGAGACCAACAGATGCTGCTTATATCAGACACTAGCCCTCTGGAAGCATTAGGTTATAGAATAGATCAAGACATTTCTTCAGCGCTCGAGCTTGTTTGCAATTTTCTTCCGCAAAAAGCATCCGATCGTTGACAAAGAAAAGGCGAGTAACAAAAATGCAAGGAAATTCTAAAGCAATTTATAGACAAACGGAGATTTCCATGTCTAAAGAATGAACAAAAGCAATTGAATGTCTTTCAGCTCCCCTTCTGCATAAGCAAGAGAGAGGTGAGATCAAGAGAGTCATTTAATATTAAAGAGTAAAACAGCCTTTTCAACAACATTTGAACTGCAGCAAACTTCTGAGAGGCAAGAATACATGTTCTTCACTAATGCATAATGTCTTAAGAATGCTACTTCCCGAGTACAAAACTAAGAACAGCTTTATCAATTGTCAGAAGCAAATGAAATGAAAAACTATGTCAAAATTTGGATATGCCAAAACTGCTCTACTTCTACCAGTTCTATCATCGGAAGATCGAAGTTTTAGAATTAGGGTCCTTGACCAACAAAAGATTAATGTTAGGCAAAAGCCACTAGTTACAGAACCATCACAATATTGAATAAGCTGGTGACTCAATTTCGACCCTTTCCCTCATCCGTAGGAAGCCGTCACCAGAATCATGGCCCAAGCTCCCACAAATGCAATGGCTATGTAGCTATTTGTAACAACCCAAGGCTTCACCCCAATGTGCTATCTAGAAGATGTAGCAGCATACATGGCAAAGCAATAGAGTACTTGTTCTCTGTTAATCAAATCAACTTCATGATGGATGACATGACACTGACATTTAAACACAACATGGAACTTGGGCAGGCATATGAAGAACAAGAAACACATTAGTCTCCTTCTGGACGGTGAAAAATACATTTGTATTATACTCCAATAACACGACAGCTGAGAAGATATGCAAAACACAAGAAACTAACTACTTGTGAAGTTCACAAGGCAAATACAACATAATTAGCCCATGGAGGATTGACAGAATACATAGGGTTGCCACCATGGAGGATTGCCTCGGCCATGGAGATTGCGACTCTGCAGCCACTGGTCAATATGCGTTCCTGCTCCCTATCTATCTTTGCATGCCATCATCTTGCGCTGTCATTCCACATTTATACAAATAATTTTGGTTGCTTGTATCGACACAGCAAAATGTTGCAAATGAGCTTCATTTCTAAGGGTGTTGGTTTGGTTGCAGAATGGCAATCCCTGTGATCATGGCATCCTTTGCAACAACAGTCTCTTCACAAAAGCTGTACAAATACCCTTGTTTAGTCTAATTTATAAAAGTTCAGTCTCATCTTGGTCTCCATCAGCATCCTCGACCTCATTATCTTCATCTTCTTCAGGTGCATCAGGATCCACCCCCTGGAGAAAGTACAGTTTTAGGAAATAGATCTTGCTCAATTGCCTTATTTTAGTAAGTAATTCCATAACCATTATCACTATATTTTGGACTTGGAATTTAGTTTCTGAGAAAGATATTGCTGCATTTGGATATGTGGATTAGAATTACATATTTTAAAGGATGCTACTTGAGAAAGAAAAAAATATATATCCTTTCGTAAGTGATTTATAGACAAATTTGGAAGGATGCTACTTTTTGATAGGAAAATTTACATGTGGCTATTATATCCCGATGTTAAGTGATCCAGAGATAAGTTTTAAATGACACTTACTATTCGAGTATTTGAAACCTCTTATATCTCATACAGTCAAATTTACACGTGGCTACTTTAACTCTTAAAAATAATTGACTTCTATAGTTTCATTGAACAATTGACACTAAAAGTTTTTCATTCATTTTAAACTCACATATCTAAATGTAATCTAAATTTATCCTGAAGTTGTACATGTGCTTGCTGTAGAGGAAGCACTATAAAATATATAAGTAACGAAGAATGAACAGGAAGACAAACCTTCATTTGTTTCTCTAACCGCTCTAAACCTTTTTTTGCAGCTTCATTCTGTGCGTTTATCCTGCAATGCATGTCATAAAATTGTGAAGATTTTTATGGTCAAGCCAAGACAGCATATTTCAAAAACATTCACAGTATTAGAACCTCCTAAAGATATTGAACGACCATGTTTTCATTTATGCGACACTGGACCATGAAATTTCATGGTTTGTATGACGACCTTGAAACACAGCAGCCATACGAAGACAAATTAAAAGTGTGATATTTCAGGAAAACAACTTATTATCCCATACCTTCAATAGTTGGCTTTTAACTATTTTAATGACTTTAGTTATTATTCAGAACATCTACCCTAAGATGCCATTTATGGGGGCACTAAATTTCCACGGCATACACAAACATATCCTAGCAAGAGCTGAGTGAAAAATGCATATTTCAAGCCCTAACAGAAAGAAAGTGATTCTAGATATTTAATATAATTTTTAACCTCAATGCAGCTTGAAAATGTGATAATGCATCTTGCAGCATATTTGTTGCAGCAAATACTTGAGCGAGCTTGACATGCAGGGAGTCATCGGCCCAATCCTTTAGATATCGCTCTAGCAGAGACACAGCATCCCCATTGCGGCCTTCAATAACATGGAGCTCGGCCAGAGCTAATGCAGCTCCAAGATAACCAGGTTCCAGCCTAAGGGCTGACTCATAGAACTTTTTTGCCTGTGTCAAGATTAGGTTCATAAGAGGCACACTTGATTTCTGAATTCATGCTGAAATGATCTACTTAAGGTTTACCTTCTCCCTGCCACCAGAGTTACTTGCATGTACATCCCCTACTAATTTTAAAGCCTTCGCGGATTGAGGCATGGCCTTCATAGCCTCCCTGGAAGCATATAAAGCCTCTTTGATCTTAGAGAGAACTAAATAAGACTGAACCAAACCTGAAATCATAATTGAGTTCCAGACAATTATGCTTCAGGAGTAACATATTTCTTTCTTTGCAAAATGGTTTCATCAAATGTGAACAATGCAATGGTAAATAAGATGCATCTCATGGGAGTGTTACAAATCCCACCTTGATATGAACGAATATCAGGTCTCAACTCTTGAGCTGCCCTGAAGGCAATTACAGCTGCTTCTGCTCGTTTCATTGATAACAGCAGGTTACCCTGAAAATTTTGAAAGAACTTTTGTCATTTGAGAACAAGGTAAGAAAAAAGACACACAGTACTCATATACTTAGATGCTTCAGCCTATCATATATAAGATTACATCAATACCTTCATTATATAACCTGGTATGTGTCTCTCATCGATTCGTATGCTCTGACAACAAATAAATTGGGAGCTTATGAGATAATATAACAAAAGAAACAAATCTAGCAAGCTTACTCTATTTCGACAAACAGACCTTCTCAGCATAAGACAAAGCTCCTCTCTCTTCTTTTCTTTCCCAAAGCACAGATAAGGCCACAAAAACTTCAGGCCTAGTAGAATCAGTAATCAACAAATCATGCACTAATTTGTTTAGCTTTGAAAAGTCAGACTTTATCCTTAGAAGCATTGCATACTCATCCATATATGTCACAACATATGGATCAATTGATCGAGCCTGTAAATAACATAAGCCACAGAGAGAGTTTTTATTCGTGCATTCATGTAGGGGAGAATGTGCATGTGTGCGCATGTCTCTGAGTTAGTGTGTGTGCACATGTATGGTGTGTGTGTGTGTGTGTGTGTGTGTGAGAGAGAGAGAGAGAGAGAGAGAGAGAGAGAGTAAAACAGTAGCACTAGCATATTAATGTTTCATTACCTTTTCAAAATTCATTATAGCCTCATCATTTTTCCCAACGATAGCTTCAACCTTCACATTTACATGTAGAAAAGAGGAAGTCAGAGGTTTCATTTTTCTTTCTTGCTAGGATCAAGCTAAAAAATTTAACATTTAAGACTCTCAGATAGAACTCTAGCCTAAGTAATCATAACAGAAGCACACTTCTGTCATCCCAGGTAAATATATCGTGTCTTTGCTATAGTGCCAAGTGACGGGCTCTATCTTCTATTTCAAATAAAGCTTAGGTATATATAATGTCAAATACCAAAATATCTCAAATAGGTTTACCCTTTACATACAATCAATTCTCACCTTAGCAACTTCAAGTAACAAGTGTAAATTATTAGGGAAACGTTGCAAAAGATCTGTAAAGAGTTCCAGACCACCTGCAACACCAAAATAAAGATATACATTTTAAGAACACATCAGTCATCAATTACTACTCAACCAGATAATGCAAGTAGACTTGCCATACTAATAACACAGTTAACACCATGACAGTAGATTGGGAAAGATTATGGAATAAAAGCAAATGCAAAATGCTATAAAGAACAGTTTCTAAAAACTTTTCTTCTTCCTTTATTCTAGAACATTATACAACATGTCCACAATAATAATCTCAATCTTATCTTATTCAAAATCCCCCTTTACTTTCGGCCTGAAGAAATTAGAGTACATAGGATGGTTGACAGAATAATATGAAATTGTGAAACATGAGGTGCAACTGCATATACTCACAAATTATAGCAACAAATAGCTCAGATCTCTGAGCATATGCAGCGTTGATGATAAAGCATGCCTTTATCATGACGATACACATATCATAGTTGTTCTCAAATTCCCACAAACATGTAAGCAACTATAACCTAAAATAGAAGAAAATGCTCCTTTTTACCTTTGTAATCATTAGAAGCAATGGAACACTGGGCCTCAACATAGCGCTGCACAGGGAAAAAGAAAATGTAACCATTTTGAAGGATTAACTGGGTTCCCCCTTCTTTCCGTTATTTACACCATATATTATACAGCAGGTCAGTTCTGAAAAATAAAGTGATGGACAAGCCGAATTACAGAATGCATATTTATCTTTTCTCATGCAGGACAGACCATTGGCATAGGTCAGCAGACCACTGAAAAATTGTCATGAGTAAGGCACTATGACAATTATGCTCAAAACAAACTTATCCTTGCACTATCCAAGCAAACCTACAAAAATTTTCCAGGACTGTGGGACTGTTCATATGGGTATGAAGCCATCTAAACATGCTTAGCATAAAAGAGGATGAACTGTCCAACATGATAACTTATAATTATTGGCCTCTGCCTCCTCAATTGGTACTTACTTGCAGCCAACGACTTGAGTCCAAATGATCAAATGGAGCCCTCCCACTTCTATTTGGAGTCTGCAATTGAAATTCAACAAACAGAAGGGAAACTAGTCATGATGGACACCCAAAAGTTTTTTGGTTTTATTAAACTGCAAACTAATAGGATTTCCATACTAAACCAAAGAATAATCCCTGAAAAAGAATTCAAGCCATTCAAAGTGTGGTAGAGATCAATCTTATTAAATCCCCAATTAATTGATGTTCAGTATGTTCATTTAATACAATTGCATCTTGTTACAAAATCCAATCATCTTTTGAAATCAAACTGTGTGGTAACAAGTTGCCAAGTGACTCTACTAATGAGCTGGGAAGTATCATATTTAATTTTATCCAAGTAACAGTAAAAGGATCTCTATACATGTAATAGGACCACCATGGCCTGATGAGCTATGTGTCAAAAATAGAGCCTGCAATTCTTTTTCTCTACAATAGCAGGGGTCAAATACAGTTTCTCTATGAAAATTTTATCAGGAAATCCGCATCAAGCTAAATATGTAACACAACTTCAGACATGCTAAAATTATTTGATCAGCTAAATGTAAATGCCATCATGTCTTCACAAACAAACCTGCGGAATCAAGGAAATAATGTCTTTAGCAGAAACTCCTAGCTCTGCTAAAGCTAAGATAGCCTCAAAGACATAAGGGCAAGACCTGTCAAAAGACGACAAAAATGAAGCAGCATGAATATAAAAAGATGACATAATAATTCTACAAAAATAGTCAAAACAGAAAGACTTTTTTGCACACAGGTGAACTAGCATGCAATAGGAAACCTGAGATTCACATGTTAACAGTAATCTCTATGTTCAGGAGAAGGACCGCAAAGACTTCGCACACTAAACGGTAATAAATAGATCATGAACTGTAAAATCATTTTCAGGCACAACCTTCTTTAATATAATAAAAACTACCAGAAAAGGACAGACATATAACAAGGAATTTCAAGCGTCTCCTGACTGTACAGGTTCAACAAAGAAACCTAATCTTGCAATGAAGAGATAGATAGATAAATATTTATATAAATATATTAGAGAGAGAGAGAGAGAGAGAGAGAGAGAGAGAGAATGCAGTATCAATATTTGACCTCAACCTTCCCACCATTTAATTACTTCAAAGTTCAAAGTCACAGTGAATATTGAATATTTGACCTCAACCTTCCCACCATTTACTTCAAAGTTCAAAGACAGCAACTAATCACATTTTTATCATAACGTTTAGTAAAGCACATAATACTGTCTATTCTAGAGAAACATACAAACTGTACAATTTATGCAACTCAAAGTATTAGTTCAGCATAAGACACGCAGAAAGTGCATTTGGAAATTATCATATTTACATTTAACGCCAAGATCAGAAAATTTTACAAACCAAATACGTAAAAGAGAAAATATCAAGGTATCCATATTTAAATATAGATACTGAATGATGATATGAACAACTTGATTGGCAAACCTTAGACATTCTTTGAAACAAGAAACCGCAGAACGATTCTGTCTAGAATATCGATAGAGCTTTCCCATCAACAGATTCATCTGCAAGTTTCTCACTTTGCTTGGAATATTATCCATCTGCAAGTTTTATAAGTGCATCGGACCCACCAAAATATAAGTGTCAAAAATGACATAAGAAATATATACATATATATATATATATATATATATATATATATATATTTGTGTGTGTATGTATATCAAAAGTATATAGATTAATCAAAAGATGGGAGAAGTAAGTAACCCCTCAATAAAACCAACAAGCTTTACATTAGAAGTTCAAGACCCTTATATTGGGACCAGAACATTTCACACAAATTATATTAGGATTTTCCCTTCCCTCAACATGAGTGTGTGTATACCTCAGCAAGGGCTGCTCCATACTCACTAAGCGCACAATGACAAGATGCAATTTTGAACTTCACCTGTCATGTTACAGAGACAGGAACTTCGTATAAGTGGCTAATGTTACAAAAGAAATAGTACTATGCTCCAAGTAAGCTGAGAACAGACCAACTATTTGGGGAACGAAATCGGCCTACCTCATTCTCATTAATTCCTGAAATGCTAAAGAAATTTGGAGAAGACGACCGGTTTGAGGACAATGAACTTCTAGATGATGTTGGATTTGTTTTGGAAATAATCTTGCAAAACTGCAATGCTTGCTTGTATGTATGCTGTCAGCAACAGTAGAAAAATGAACATATAAACTTGAAAAACTGAAATGTAACAGCAGAATTATTGGTAACAACCCAACATTTGGCTAGATATGGTTCTTAATATGAGTTTTAAGTATCAAATGGACTTTTCAGCTAATGGGTCAAGCTTTTGAGTATACTTCAAAGCATTTTAGCTCAGTAATGTTTCTTTATGTTTGAAGTGTTTGGGTATAGATTGCTTACAATTGCTCTGCGAAACTCCCTCTCCCGAAACAACGAATCGCCAAGAAGCACCTTAAAAAGCAAGAAAATTGAGACTAACCAAAATGAAAGAAAAGATAGAGGAGGACATTGAGCACGAGATTCTAACCAAGCTTTCAGCTTTAAGGTGCGGAGTCACTTCGGCATTAGCAGCTGGCGAAGAAACAAGAAAACAACCCTAATCCAAACACACAGAAATTCAATCACCACGCAAATTGTAAACCGAAAATGAAATCAAATTTGGAATTGGAGGGGAAAACTCACGAGCATTTGAGCCGAGTTGTAGAGGCCGTGCTCCATAAGAGTCGCGATTTGATCCTTAGGGACGTCCATTTTCAAGAGCTCTGTGACTGTGAGTGAAAGCTACTGAAATTTTTGAACCGATTCGTCAGTCTCTGTGTGGAACCAAAATGAGATTTTTAAGGGCGTTTTTGGTTTCAAATGAGATTTCTACTTTTTCTGTTTCCAGTTCAAATTGATTTTTGAACAAAACGACATCGTTTCAGTCAACATTTCCCGGAGCTATAAATAGTGATCAGAAATAAATAAATAAATAATTCAGTCTCCCGGAGTCTCTGAATGGAATCGTCGATCGGTGAACCGTCGGGGACGAGAAGCAGCCGCGAGAAGCTGTTACAGAGAGTAATATTGCCAGCAATCCGAGGGCAAAACTGTCCAATATGCTTGGGAGGCCTGGAACCTCGCAGCGCGGCGGTGCTGGAGGCGTGTAAACACGCATACTGCTTCCGATGCATTCGCAAGTGGAGCACTTTGAGACGAAAATGCCCTCTCTGCAACGCCAACTTCGACCGTTGGATCTCCCATATCAACCTTTCTTCTCCAAATTTCCGCAAAGAGATTTTACCTCCTCTCGATGGTAATACTTCGAGAGCTAGAAGCTTCAGCCTTCAAGACGAACAGCCAAGGTCAGAGAATTATTTATATTTTTGATTTTGGTCCTTCAATTTTGTGGAAATTGCGATTTGGAGCTGAAATTTTGCTTCTTTCTTTCAATTTTGATAATTAGGCATGTGATGAATGAGCGGCGGCGATCACGGCCGTTGCCATGGCGGCGATCGTTTGGACGTCCAGGTTCTGTGGCATCTGATGTGATTGCCGAGAGGAAGCTTCAATGGCGTGCCAGGTAACTTTGTGCAGTGATTTTTTTTTTCTTCAGAATGAATTGAAAAATTGATTTTTTGTTCTGTTTATTTTTTTGTTTGCAGTATATACAGTAGACACTTGCAAGCTGTTCCTTCGGCTCCAAGAAACCGTGTTCAAGTGGTATGTGCATGCCATTACTCACTAGTCATTATCTGTTTCAGTTAATACGCTGCATGATTGATCACTGAAAAAAGGTGGATTGAATTGTAGCTTGTCTCTGGATTTTCAGAGTGTACCAATAAATGATGGTGTAAAAGAGAGAATGTTGCAAAGAATAGAACCGTGGATTCGAAGAGAGCTGCGGGCTCTTCTTGGAGATTGTGATCCATCCGTTGTTGTTCATGTGGCCACCTCACTGTTCATTGCAAGCCTTGAAAACAAGGGTTGTGTCTCTTCTGGGCAGCAGCAGCAGCAGCAGCTTCATGCACGAGATGACTTCCTTGAACCATTGCGCCCTTTCCTGCTTGATCGGACTGATATGTTTTGGCATGAATTAAGGTAGTACTAATGACCTTGATAGTTACATTGTTTATGGCATTTGTGTTTGGTGCTTCTCCTACCTGGCATTTATTCCTTAGGGAACTTTCAGGTGAAGACTGGAATTCTTTTTATTAATTTTAGGCTAATTAGTTCAGTCATATGATTTCTAAGATGCAGCAGGCCTAAGCTCTATACTAAAAAGTATAGGTCCTGTAGGAAGCCCTCAGGTGTGAAATCCAACATTTTTCAAAGTTTATCACCAAGAATTTTGAGTCTAAGGGGGGTCCATCTAGATGTTGCTGAACCTATAAAAGCTCAGTTGAAGATTCATTTTTTATACATCTTAGGCTATATTGACACGTCAATCATTTGATAGAAAGTTGCAGTAGATCTTCGTAGCACTCTAGTTAAAACTCGTTTTTATTTCTCTAAAAGAGGTGATTTACTTCATCTGTCTATAGAGGTGAAGAAAGAAAGTAGTCTATTTTTCATTTGTTGCGTTTGCCTATACATGTTTTCTAACTGGAAATAATTGCCCTTCAGATGTTTCGCAGAGAGTCCATTTAACATGGAAACCTATGATGCCGTCGTTGAATATAGAAGGCTGAGTTGAACGCAGAGAGAAAATTAAGACTATTTCTCATTTTTCTTTTCGCATCTGTTCCAGTGTTTGGTATGTTGGACTATCAAGTTATTACACGTTGTTGCACTTGCCTCTCTTGATGTATCTGTCAGTAATGGAAGCATCATGGTCAGCACGATGAAACGGGTAGGAAAAAAAAGAGCCATATACTATATCAGCAAGAAGTTCACAGATTATGACAAGGTGTACGGTTCTAGAAAAGACCTGTTGTGCTCTTACATGGGCCTCGCAATGCCTGGTCCACAGCTCCACTACATGCATGGATATGAGGTTCTGTATGGTAATCTTCTCAATGAGGAAGTCAGTTACGGCTTGCCCAGTCATGTGATGCTTTACCTGGGTCATTGGAGAAGGTAATGAGCAATGCTTTATGAGAGCTTTAATGTCTAGGAACAAAATTCGAGGTTGATTTATGACAAGGGCTACTAGAACAATCCAAAAAGCAGCTTTTTTTTTTTTTTTTATGGACTCACAATCTCATGTTGTAGCTGGAGTTGCTACCACTTTTGGCACAGCGATTAGTTTCTGCGTTCTCTAGACCAGCCAGAAGGATTTGAGGTCTCTATATCTGATGGCGTTTAGAGTTTGGTGTTTATGAGGAGCACATCAATTAGGGTTCTGCCAAGTTGAATTAGAAGATTGGTGAGATGTCGTTTCTGTTTGTTCAACTTTATTCTACTTCAAGGTTCTGTGTATAAGCAAGCTCGAAGGACTAGCTTGACACAACATGCGACTCTGAAGAATGATAGAAATTAGACACCTCTAATCTGCACTTGAGAAAGATCTCCCATTCGGTCTTTCCATCGTCACTTTTTCGGCAACTGGAGATGGCCATTTCTTTCCGCACAATCCTATTCAACTGCAGTTTTCACGTGCAGAACACTACAGATAATGGAATTGATGGGTTCAGTGTCTCTTAACTTTTAAGGCATCCACGATGCAGATCCTCAGAGTCAATGCACAATCTTACTATCATGGTGGATAGCACCTTGGTCTTTCTCCTACAAGGCTACAACCCCTTGTCTGGGCACGAAGTCAAAGATGGCTTTGTTCTTGAAATTGATCCATACTCTTCATGTACTCCATATTGTGAATAAATTTGTGCATTTATTCCTGAACTTGATCAACACTCTTAATTGATTTTAGGGGACAAATCAGCTGTTGACAATATCTGTGACTAACCCTTTATCTGGTTTGGATAAATATGTCAATTACAAAAGGAAATGAGAGACGGGAATTCCTTGTCTGTTTAGGGTTTAGGGTTTAGGGTTTAGGGATGGAAGGTCATCCTATTCACTCGTATGAGGCTTGACAAATGTTAATAGACGGAAGGAATTTGAGTTCATGAATCTATGCTGCTTCTCTTTCGAGATTGTCCTAAACAATCGGTTTGGAATTCGAATTGGGGTTCCTATGGTAATGCAAGGTGCCTTTAATTTGAACTGAAAATTAGGTTGAATCACTGCTAACCTTTCCCAACAAACCATATAGGCAACAAATAAAAATAGAAAAAAAAAATTATCATCTTAGGTTTGGAATCCAAATCTTGTTGTAATGTTTATCACCAACACCAATGAAACTATCAAAACTCATCACGTCAATTAAGTTGCAGTAGACCTTAGTACCACTCTAGTTAAAACTCAGTGTTTTATTAGTAGTCAATTTCTCATTGCTGTTGTTGAATATAAAAGGCTGAGTTGAATGCAGAGAGAAAAATAAGACTATTTCTCGTCTCTCTTCTTCGTATCTGTTCCAGTGTTTGCTATGTTGGACTATCAAGTTATTACACGCTGTTGAACTTGCCTATTCATGGATATGAGGTTCTGTATGGTAATCTCCTCATTGAGGAAGTTGGAGAAGGACACCGTTCGAGGACGATCAACGACAAGGCCTACTAGAACAATTCGCCGAGAAGCCGGAGTTGCTTGGTTGATCATATTGGCACAGCTATTAGTGTTTCTGCTTTCTCTAGATCAGCAAGAAGGATTTGAGGGATGCGTCGAGATGCATTAGAAGATTGGTGAGATGATGTTTCTGTTTGTTCAATTGAAGTTATTCTACTTTGAGGTTCCGTATATGAGCAAGCTCAAAGGACTGGCTTGATAGGAAATTAGAAACCACTAATCTGCAATGGTGAAAGATCCCCCATTTGGTTTTTACATGATAAGTATCTTTGTCAGAAACTGGAGATAGGCTTTTCCTTCTGCTCAATCCTATTCCATTGCAGTTTTCATGTAAGTTATACATTCACATAAGTCTGAGCATTTCGATCAACAATTAACTAAATTAGATTACAGTGAAAGTTACACATTCATATAAGTCTGAGCATTTCAATCAACAGTTAACTATACTAGATTACATGTCACATTGGCATACAAAATTCTACGAGGATAGCTACAATACAAAGCAATTATTCTCGTTAAAACAAAAACTCACTGAATTTGTTAGTAATCGGACAAACGTTCTAGTCAACAAGTCTTCATGCTTCTTCTTCTGGTTCCTCCTCTTCTTGGAGAAGATTTTCTCTATTGTCGTGTGCCCAAAAACCACGCACATCTATGAGCATGCTGGCTACAGTACCACCCTGTTTGCATGCCAGTAAATCCGCCAATGTTACCCTTAGTGGATCAGCTGGCTTAACCATGTCCCAGATTTCATCCCTCACATCCTCAATACACAACTCATAGTTTCCACCCTCAATCCATTTTTGGTGTACATCCCTGTTTCATTTATCAGGAAAATAGATATGTCAGTTGGCGCAACATACCAAGGGGCCAGTGTAAAGCATATCTATAATCGTATGCTGTACAATGGCACTAGAGCTATCATAGACTCTTGAATACGTTTTTCAGATTCATGTCTCTGAGAATCTGAGACTTGCAGATATTTCTCAAATACTGCAAGCAGGAAATACTACAGAGGTTTTCTGTAGGAAGATTGTATCAGTTAACATCCCAGCTTTTGGATGCTCCCCTTCTTTACTTCCATATTTGGCTCTGCTTGGTGGCTGAGAACAAGGTGAGAAGTAATCTTTTTGCACCAGCAGCAGCCAAGGAAAGCACAGAATATAATATAATTTGAAGTCGTACAAAATTAAAAACTTTCCTTTTTTTTTCTTTTCTATATTAATATCAATGTCACTAAATCCTAAGAGTAAAGCATTTCAGTGATTGCATACTATTCAATGGCACTAAAGATCTCATGGGTTGTTGAATATGTTTTTGAGATTCATGTCTCTGAGAATCTGAGACTTGCATATATTGCTCAAATACTGCAAGTAGGAAACACTACAGAGTTTTCTGTAGGAAGATTGTATCAGTTAACATCCCAGCTTTTGGATGCTCCCCTTCTTTGCTTCCATATTTGGCTCTGCTTGGTTGTGCTTAGAAGGTGAAAGATAATCCTTTTGCACCACCAGCAGCCAAGCAAAGCACAGAATAAAATTTGATAACATCAGTCATTCTACAACAAAAAAAAAATCCTTTGATTTTATTCTTATATTTGGTTTCTATGAATGCCTGCAAAAACAAGTTAAAAGCAAACAGCATAAAATGTTCACCTGAAAAGAGAGTGTATATCAGCTGTTGTAAGGTAACCCCTTCCATGAAGATCAAGGCATCGAAACAAATATGTTAACCCTTCTGGAGTGTCTTTGTTTTCCAAGGCCAGGACAAAGTCCAGAAAACTCTCGAAATCCATTTCCCTAGAACTTGCTCCACCAATTTTTCCACGGCGAACATGCTCATCAAACACTATGAGGGCATATCAAATGCAAAGCATGAATAAACAGGACTAAAAAGGAACACCAAGATGCATAATAACATATTAGACTGCAGTTGATCTATATAATATTGAAAAAAAAAAACCGACAAAAACAAACAAAAAACCAAAAAAACCTAAAGCATATCAGGCAAGATATTGCATGCTGTCTGGACATGTAAAAATAATATTTCACATTATTTTTTAGCATTTTCAAGTAAATGAATATGCAGTGTGCAAATTATGGATGCTGAATTTTATGCATACCTCTTTCAATGATGATTTCAGTCAACGTCCCATCCGCATATTCTCGAAGTTCTTGCTTGCTCAATGATCCATTATGATCTGTATCAAGGCCAAGGAACACGTCTACAAAAAGAATGAGGGTGCAATCAGCGATATGAATTATAGTAACTTGTAAGTTTTTGATCATCATCATCACATTTAGCTTGAGCTTAACAGTACCAGATAGATATTTATTCTAGGACTTGAAAATTGGCAAATCCATGACCTGTAACATAATGACTATATCTAGAACAGGACGACTTTGATCCTGACCTAGACAAGGTAGGCTTAAGAGACCATCCAAGTACGGTTAATATAACTTGGGCAGAGTGTTGATCTTTGACCAAAACACTCTTAGGTGAGTCTTAGAGGTAAATTGCAAAGTCGACCCCATGCTAGTCAATCAACTGCAAATAGGTCTACGTTCATTGTGCTTGAATGACTTGATATGTAATGTTAAGTTTGGATGTATGTTCAATGTATGAGTCCATGACTATTGTATTATATGTGCACGAATAAATGAGTATATTGATTGTCCATCAACCAATTGTACATAGATAAATTGAGTAGTATATAATGAAGTAATTTTTACAAATTTCGGGTAATTCAATGTCCTATTAAATTCCTAGACACTCTTAGGAGCTCAGTTTAATTGAACCAAAACTGAAAAACAAAATTAGGATAAAAACAGATAATTCATTCAGAAAATCTAGGTTAGTCCTATTTATCCCCCTTTAGGACAATTTCAGAACTTTCATGACAAACACAGCTTATATGCGATAGATATTGGTTATTAGGCTTTCTCTTAGGAGCTAAGAGAATTCATTCAGATTTCAAAACACAAAAATAAGCACCCATCCTTAGCCTTCTCCCCACCCTCGCTTTTGTCTCTCCCCTTGGACCTCAAAGACAGACCTCGTCAAAAAAATATACTATGGATTCACTAGTCTATATAGAAAAATGTCGTTTTTCTTTAGTATTTATGTAGCAAAGTGCCATTTTCTTTTCCTATCATTAGTCATGCTCGCGAAGGAATGCTAGTGTTACACTTGAATGGCAACAGATATATGTGATGAAACAGAATATAATTGACTAGACAAAAGCAAAAGAGGAATATAGATGGAACCAGGCAACATGAAATGAAAGTTTAGATATGAAAAGCTCACCACATATGCGCTGGGCAGATGTCATAGAGAACCAGTTTTCAGCTTGCTCATTGTCATTGACTTCTTCCTCACTTTCCTAGTATCCAGTAAAAAGCCAGAACATATAGTTAGCAGAAGATCAGAATTTGCTACATGCTTAATAGTTATAATTAATTGCTTTTCAGAATATTATATACCTAATAAGATGGTGCAATATATAGCATTATAAAATTTTGACAGACTTGAGCAACCTACCTGGTGCAGTTCCATTAGTTCCTGGAGACAATTACTCAATAACACCTTCTTTATGCAGGCTTTTCCTGCATGCAAAAAAAAAATTTAAGCTATTCTTAACAACAAAATAAAAAATATTAAATACAGTATCTGTTTAAGTTAAAGCATCAAAACCAAAAGCTATTCTCTACGAGTTTAGCAGCCCAAGAATTTATAGCTATTACAAGGCTTAGAATGACTTTAAGTTTTCAACAGTATCAAGATTACATAACAGGAAAAGATAACTCAACAAACCTCGTCTATGAGGGTCACAAAAGAAGAAGAACTTCTGTGCAGCTATGCGGCAATACATTCCAAGAAATCCTTCAGGCATGTCCCGTAGTTGCGCTAGATTAGGTATGAGACCTCGTATATATTGCTCCATTTCCTGACGAATTAAAAAAAATATTATAATTATAGGCAAAGATGGAGAAAGATAGCACATTGTCTGTAATATCAAATAGAAATATTATGCAAGAAATAGACTAAAAAAACTTGGTAGTTTGCAATGAGTTCTTACATGACGCTGAAGGAAACCATCGGAATCTTCATCAAGCTCACTCATGTCAATTCTAGCTTGTGTCAGTGAAACCTGAAAGAAATAAATGGTTAGTAGCAGTAGTGACATTCTATGAGAGAGAGAGAGAGAGAGAGAGAGAGAGAGAGAGTTTTGAATGAAACAATGCGGTCTCATATACTCACTGTTCTCATCACATAAAGATAGAAGGGCAGAATGGCAATTCTTCCTTGTTCATCTTTCTCAAACTTCATGAAATTTGAAGGGCTGAAAAAGCGACGGCATTTGGGCCCTATCTGCTCTGTACATACAGAGGCTATGTGGCAGAAGTCTTCATAATTCATCTACAAGATAAATAAGGGTACTTACTAGCATCAGTCAGTGATCTAAACACACAATTAAGAAGTTATAAGGATTCAAAGCCACAAATTGCAATGAAGATTGATAAGATGAACAAAGCAGATGACAATATAAGGCAAAGTTGCAAGGTAAATTATGATGGCCATATTACCACAGACCTTTTCTGCACCAGTTGCATCATCAATCACACAATTTTCCCTTAAGCAAACCCACATGGAATCTAGATCATCAGCATTTAGCAAAAGATCAGTTTGCTTCTGCAAAAGCATATTTACCAATAAAACATTATGCCAGATGCTTTGCCAACAAAAGAAAGAAAGAAAAAAAATCAAAAGCAACAAAAACATCAGCAGGACTAGGATGGAAACCCTCACCTTTAAAAACCGAAATTTTGCCAGCCTCTGGACCCTTTGACTAATAGATCCTACTTCAGGTTTCTAAAGCAACGGGAAAAACAGCGCAAAGTCAAGGAAAGCGCACTTACAAGAGTGTAAACAAAAACACAATAAAAATAATCGTTTTGAATTGTCTTTGAAAATATATGAATATATCAGCCTTCATACTCAAAATCCCACCATGAACATAATCACTAATACAGACAAAATGTTACCACATGCCTTCTTATAGAAACTTGGGATTGTGGCAGCTTCGGCACTTTTTTGTTGCTTCTCTTTGAAAATGTCAAGCAAGATTCTCTTTGTTTCAAGCTCTACAAAAGAAAAGGCAGAACACGAACCCTTAGTTAAATTGTATGTAGAAGACAATCAAAATTCGGCATCTAGACAGAAATACATGGGTTGTATCAGCTTCAGCTTCATCTGTGTATACCTCCGCACTAATAATAACAGATTAAGAAAGAAAATCCAACGTAGAAAATAAAAAAATCGCTTCTAACACTCAGAGACAGAGATAAACAAAGCAAATTATAGTGGCCCATATTTACTTGGGAAGGACTCAAGTAGTCAAAGAGCAAGTAGCAAGTGCCTCAAGTTTTACATTAAAAGACCAAAGCAAAGAAACCAAAATTAACTCTTGATGTTGGGTGGCACAAATGAACCATTGATTTAGTTTGAGTATACCCAATCTCAACCCTTAGCCCAAATGAACCATCGTGAGGGAATGACATCAACTGCTACACTTCAAAAAACCGAAGCTTAAAGGAACCCCGAAATTTGTTCCTTAGATATATGTGTTGGTTAGCAGTATCTTAGCTTAGCTTACTAGTGTGATATTAGGTTTGTAAAGAGGCTAGCAACCATCTTACTAATGGTTCTTCTGGCCATTCAAGCCCAACTATGGTTTGGGTTGTTCTAAAAAAACCCAAGCTTAACGGAAACCAGAATCTGTTTTCCTGCATATTTGTGTTGGTTAGGATCATCTGAGCTTGGCTGACTATTACAATGTTAGGTTCTTAGAGAGCCTAGCACTGGACTCATTCGTTCTATCTCTAATTGGTATGTTGGTTTTTCTAGCCATTCAGCTCTGATTGTTCTAAAAAGCGAAAATCTGATATTTACCCAAAACATTAAAATTTGTTAACAACCAAATAACTAACAAGATAATGAACAAGATGGAAATGAGTAAGTGAAATGTGAGGAATGATACCCATGAGGGCTTCCGATCCGAGTCCGGCACCGGATCCGATGTACCGGCGGAGGTTCCGGACCCACAACATAGACGAAGCAGGTGGGATCTTCCTCTGCGCGGTCTCATGGCCTTCGCCATCACTGGACCCACTATACATTGCTAAACTCGGAACGAACTTAGATTTCCGGCAGGGTGAACTGAGCGATAGACTATTGCCGAGTGATAAAGATCGAAGCTTTGCTTGAGTCCCTCTCTCTGATCTAACAGGAAAACCCGGGAAGGTGACGAAAGAGAGAAAAGCCCTTTGATTTTTCTGATTTTCCGAGTCGAGGCCTTTTTTCAGCGAGACTTCTGTCCAAGTCCTAACCACAGATTATCGTAATCTTCCCTCTCTCTCTCTTTTTTTTTTTTTATGCAAGTTGATTTTTGTTTTTTGTTGAAACTAGAAATCATGCCCGCGCTTTGTAGCGGGTTTTAAAGCTGACACAATTTTATTTAAGAACTACATATAAAAGTATAGAAAATAGGGCCAATTAGACATAAGGTCATTTTGGGTGGCCTTATTTTTCAAAAGGCCACCTAATATTTGTTACTGAAATAAGGTCACAGTAGCTTTAGTGTTCTTGGACAGTAACTTTATTGTACTTGGACAGTAGCTTTATTGTTCGTGGACAGTAGCTTTATTGTTCGTGGACAGTAGCTTTATTGTTCTTGGACAGTAGCTTTATTGGTCTTTGACAGTAGCTTTATTGGTTTTTTCGTATCCAGTATTGGACAGTAGCTTTATTGTTCGTGGACAGTAGCTTTATTGTTCTTGGACAGTAGCTTTAGTGTTCTTTAACAGTAGCTTTAGTGTTTTTTGCTTTACTGTGATGTTACAGTAGCTTTATTGTGCTTTGACTGTAGCTTTAGTGGTCTTCGACAATAGCTTTATTGGTCTTCGACAGTAGCTTTATTGATTTTTTCGTATCCAGTGGCATTTTTGTAAATAATAGCAAAAAAAATGCGGTGGCATTTTTGTAAATATTAGTGGCCTTATTTCAGAAAAAAATGTTTGGTGGCTTTTTGAATAATAAGGCCACTTTGAGTGGCCTTATTGCTAATTTTTTATAGAAAATATGGTTGACATGATTATTATATTAATAAAAGATTAAGTCCGGTTTACAACAAAAGATGAAGTAGATCATGTCTTAATAACATCCTCACCAGTACAAATGTTGTGATACAATGTTCAAAAAATAGATTGTCATATTGTAAATAGACCTGATATATCAAACTGAATGAAACAGATAGCCCAAACTGGATAAATCAATAGAGGTGGACATGAAAAGTAATATATTCACATCAAATTGGAAAAATGGATTCTATTTTTCATATGTTATTTCTTTCTGAGCAAACATCAAAACTAAATTCTGATATTCTAAACCAAATTCCTTTTAATTTCCTTTACCATTTTGGTAGTGATAGAATTCTTTTCTTGCTACTTGTACCAAGCTTCAAGCTTCAGCTGATTCAGTACTTCTACTACTAAGCCAGTTGGTTGGTTAATTATTTTACAACTACTTTCCTACTGGTATTATAGTAAGAACTTATATAAATTTTAAAACAAAATATCAATGTCTCACTATTGACATACAATTGAGTGATAAGGAAGGAAGAAACTTGAAGCAGAAACTAAAAGTAAAACCAAAATAAATATAAAAATAGTTGAAATTAACAATAATGCAATGAATAAATCATTACAATCCTTCAAATTTTAAGATATCAATAAAATGTTGAAACAGAAAGAAAGTAACAAAGTTTTAAGTTAGAGTATCTTCTGAAGCTCAAAAAGAGCTCATTTTTCTAATTGTCTTTTTCAAATAGCAAAGCTAAACACACTGCAAAAATTTACTACATATTGTTTAGGAAAATTAGATAGAGAAAGAAAAAGCCAAAGAACCAAATATCTACTCACTAAATTAGGAATAATAATAAGAATTAAACGGAGTTGATCATATGATCGATTCGAGTACTACTTATTTTATAGCAAAAAATTGAGTGATTTAGAATATTAGTATGTAATTTATAGTTCATTATTTTTATTTTTCTGAAAATAATTTTTTCTATTTTATTTTTAATCAAATAAATTCATTTTTTTTCTTATAAACATTAATTTTTCTATTATATTAATTTAGAACAATAATAATAATTAATGGCAGAGCTGTAATTCCATGAAGAAATGAGAAAAAAAACTGTAATTTTTAGGGGTAATGGCAGAACTGTAATTCCATGAAGAAATGAGGACGAAACTGTCATTTCACTGTCAGATGAACAGTAAAATGAACAGTGTAGGCCAATTAGTATATATAAATTTTGAAGTGTTTGAACTATGATGTAAAGAACTAAAGATTAACAATTCCAATTTTGAGAATACAACATGATAGAGAAAAATGATGAAAAATGTAAGGAATAGATATTTGTTTGTTACATCAATTCTCGATGCAAAGTTATTTACTCTTGACTATTTTCTCTTTTGGGGAAAACCTAGCCCCTAACGTGTCCAACACCCTTTGATTGCGTCCCTTCGGGGACATCCGATAAAATTGAAACGATACAGAGAAGATTAACATGGCCCCTGCGCAAGGATGACACGCATAAATCGAGAAATGGTCATAAAAAAACAAAAAAAACACCCTTTGATGGCGTCTCTGCGCTCCGTATTGCTTCGCTCTTTTTTTTTGTCTCACATTGATTTATTCTTTTGGAATTGTTACTTAGACGTGGTCAGCGATCAACCGTGGTGCTCCTTTGCTAGTGGGTTGTGGCTTGGTGACAACAGTTGGGCTCACCTAGATTGGACCGGCGCCTAATGTTGCATGCGTTCGAGCAAACGAGCTAGCAACTTGGGCATTTTGCTTTAGTGGCATGTACGGGGTGGGCACATAATGCCATGATGACGAACTTGTTGATTGGGTTCGGCTCCAATCTTGGATATGGGCTTGAATTTGATCAGCGGGCTCGTATTCAGGCTGGTGATCTCGACGATGGTGACTCAATCCTAATTCGAAGGCTCCTCTTTGACAGAGTCGACGCGACTCGGGATGCTTTGCAAGATGAGTCAAAGCTTGGGCTTGTTTCGAGTTCTGTATCCTGATTGTGGTCCTTCCAGATTGGCGATTAGGGTTATGCGGTGCACTGGGCTCCAAATAAAGCTCAGGTTGCTCCAAGGTTTGGGTCTGGGCCTTCTTGGTTTAGGCTTGGACTAACTCTGTTAGGCTTGGAAGTAGATCTGGACCTTTCTGATTTTTTGGGTTGCTATCGTTTACTTACACAAGGGCAGATCCTTCTCCTAGCTAGGGAGATGACCCAACTATCTTTTGTGTTTAAAAGCAGAGATGCCACATAGTTAGAACTTGGAGGATATGGGGTCACATTAGCTTTTGATTTTCTCTTGTACCCCTAGGTATTTAGTTGTTATCTTCAACGTTCAAGTGGTTGTTAGTGTAGTATTGCTTTAGAAGAGCTTACTTTGTTGGGCCACTAGATGTGGGAGATTCTTTTGTAATATACCACCTTATCATATATTGTCCTCGTTTCTTACCAAAAAGGAAAAAAATACGAAGAAAAAAAAATGACAAAGTTGTTGTTTCGACCCCATCTTTTAACTGAAGTATATTGATTTTTAAAAAATTTAAATTACAATATATGATACACACCATGAATTTAAATTGAAATGAGATTCAGCAGTCTTCTTCTTTTTTTCTTTTTTTTTGGATAATAAAACTTTGCTTGCATGTATGGAAGCCAAGAACTGGTACAAAGATGTCCTATGAGATTCCTTGAAATGGTGGACAAAACTCAGTCATCAAGTGTTCTAAAGATGAACTATTAGTCTAGTACTAGTAGGTACGAGCAAAAATCAGGAGTTTAGCTAAATGAATTGACACAGCCTTGGAATGCAAACATGTATGATAGGGAAGTGTTTTGCCTCTTAAGAAGCACACATATAGGCAGAGGTAAACAAAGTGGAAGCAATAATATTGTAGCTTTTGAGTAATGCAAACACTCAAAAAATCCAGAATAAGATAGGCAGTAACTCAGTGCCCCAAATACCTAAGGTTGTCCTCGAGAAATTGTTAGTGTAAGATCGAACTGAGAAAACATAGTCGATTAACAAGGGAGAAGATATAGATATCACTTCTTTTGTTCTCCGGTGACAAAGAAAGCTAGGTAAATTGAAAAATAGTTACCGGTTCAAAGACGAGGAAGCGAAATGAACTTTGGCGATCTTAAAAAACCAATGAAAAAACAAGTGTCTATGTACCCAACGTACTCATTGCATTCCTATATTTTCATCATAATACTTAACTAACCCTCTAACATAGTTGTTCGGACAATTTGATTTAATAAAACGTTGAAAAGTTCGGATTAATATTTTTTTTGAAAAGTAAGTATAATTTAACGGATCTTTTTCGAAGTACAAAATTCAAAAATATTTTAAAAAAATATGTACATACAAAATTATTAAAAAAATACGTACTTACGAAAATATTTTGCAAAATACGTACGTACAAAAAAATATTTTGTGACTATCTTACTCAGATATTATTCGTTAATTTACTAACTAGCTAGGCCCTCTAATTTTTGTAAGATAGTCACAAATTAACCAATACAGTACTTTATATTCTTTGTCGTTTCCTTTTGTTGCATAATTAGTGCGTGGCCCCTCGCAAATCAAATCCAGCGATACCAGTTATTCGCGGAATCACAACGAATCCAAATCGAGCTTTCATAATTTAATTATTACATCACACAAGTACAACAAACTACTTTAGTCTCTATAATTGATGCTTGTAATCAAAATGCAAAAGAAAGTTGCTGCGAATGGTGGTTGAGATGAGATGTACTGGAAGTCTGAAAGCAATATATGATGCTTCGTTCATTTGAACTACCCTAGAGTCTTGACAACTACAAGAGAGTTCACTTATTTCCTTTGTGATCATGGTAAAAGAGAAATTCATTATTCGATACGGAGTTATAGATGTACACGTTGGACATTAAACTTTTAACCTCACAACAAGTTATGAGATACGTCATAATCAATAGCTCATATCCGAAAATTTTTGTTTGTGAGAGAGGACAAATGTAACTAGTTGTCCGCCTTGGGTTCTTTGACTATAATTTCTATGAAAGGAAGGCGGACCGAAGACTTGATCGTTTTCCTTATTTCTTTCAAATCATCGTACTAATGTTCCATAAGCAAACCCCGAGGGTCAAAGTTTGAGACTAGGTTTGGATTCCAATCATATTATTGTATATGCTTCGAGTTCACAAGGAAAAGACAGTCCATTCAAATAATGTAACAATTTAACGGTTGGTTTTTCAGCGTAATAAAAGGGATTCGTAAAAAAGTTGCATAATGTTGACTTCAAAATGAAAGATGTAGTCTTTCACAAGGCTACTTTACATTTCAGGTCTTCAAAGTCTCAAAGTCAGCAATGATGAAAGCATTGCATAAAGCAAGAGAAAATTTACATCAATTATTGTATACCGGGACTTTGATAATCAAACATATGATACTAATTTACAATCGGGCAACATAACAGACTAAATTGTCCGACATATATATTTTTTATTGGAAAAAGAAAAACAATGTACAATAGATTCTTTATTTCCTCACCATATGTCCTGCATCAGCAGTCAGTTTCAGCGCTCAAGAATCAAGTGCAGGACACTGCCTGGGTTACTATTACATGTTCTAAATTTGAAATGGTCCCCCTTCCCACCATTAAAGAACATGGGGTAAACCATGTTATTGTTATTTGACTTATTGCTGTTGTTTCTTGTTTTATAGGTTAGTTACTTACTTACATGGTTTCATTAATACCAAGAAATATAGAAAAGAATTATAATGAAAGTCTTTCCCATATAAGAAGAGGATAGTCAGAAATTTCTATCCCCACTTGCTGCCAAAGTATCAGAGTCAGCTCAGGCATCAGATCCAAACAACTCAGAATTGGTTTTGATAGAAAATCTGGATTCCCTACAAAACCTCAGTCTGTTTTTTCTTTCTTTTTCTTTTTTTTTCTTTTTTCTTTTTTCCAAGTTGGGGGACCTCTTAAAAATACAGCCTACAAAGTATAGACCTGCACAACATGCCAATCCTCTTTTCCAATTAATCCCAACCCACCTTCTCATTTTCAGAGACAAACTAGCACCACAACAAATCCAGGAAAAAAAACAAAATATATTAATAAAAGGAGAAGGAGGGGGAGAGAAAGTTAGAGACTTACAGCTCAATGAGCCACCCCCACCATTTTTCTTGTACAGTAAACCCAGTTGCTAAATATATAAATACATACAAAGAAGGCAGAGGGAAATAAAATTTTGGGGTACCCATTTTGCCAAAACAGAAAAAGATTCAATCTTGGGCAAAAAAACCAAGAACATATAGCCATGGAAACAGAGCAGCCTGCTGAGTCTTGGTGTGGTAAATCAATCATCAATGTGTTGTTGGGTTGGATGCATCAGCTGTCATGATGACCCCATTCTGATAAGGAATTGAAGAGACCCTTCTTTATACAAAAATGGCAACTTCCCTCTCTTTCTTTCCAGATCAGATGACAGACAAAGAGGCAAAAAGGGGAAGATAGATCAGAGTGAGTGAATGAGAAAATATTATTGGAATTGATAGAGTGATACCTACCTTTTTTTTTTTTTCCTTTTCCTTTTGATCCCTCTTCAATAATTATGTCTTCCAGTGTCCAACCAATTCAGGTCCCTTGCATACCTGTCCACATCTGCATAGTAAAAACCATATGTATTTACAGTTGGTAACAACAACAGCTATAGCCCATAAAGGCAATGATTTTTTTTAAAGATTTTTAGGTGATTGTAAAGCTCAAAAATTCCTTTGCATATCCATGATCTCTATATAAAGTGTACCTAGGTTGTCTGTCATCTTTAAACTTGACAAAACCTATTGCTATTGCATCAATTTCCCTTTTTTTTTTTTTTTTTCATTTACCCTGCCTCAGATGCCTCGGTGACTGAACATGAAATGTTGCTGTTGGAATTCCAAAAATAAACCAACATGAAGTATAACATCAGTGAGAGAAGAGGGTAATAATTACTTTGCTTTATGCACTCTACCTGTTTGAAAAAATGACCCCTCCTTTTAACTCTCATCAAACTCTACAGAGGGTGGAGGGAGGGAGGTGGGTTTTGAAGGACAAGATGTTCATGGTGATGGGCCTTCTCCAATTTCATTTTTGATGAGATGCTGAACAACAAGACTTGAATAGCAGCAGCACCAGAAAGGTGGGGTATACAATGTAAAAAAAAAAACATATGAGTTGTCTTTTGATATGTTTGTTTAGATTTTAGCAGCAGCATTTTTCATCACATACCAAAATTCTTGTTTCCTAAGTAGATACTTGAGATCAGCCAGTTAACATCTCTGAACACCTGTCGGCACCAAAACCCCACTAGCAAGTGCTCAAATGCCACTCTAAACTATAAGGCAACACTTCAATTTTCTCAAACCAAGAGGACCACTTGATCTCTTTGAGAGATTGGTATCTAAAATCCCAACTTGTTAAAATGCTTGGATTGACTGCTCTTTTGGTTCTTCTGCATTATCATCACAGGTTCAATGTTTGAGTTTGTTGCTGGAGAAAGCAAAGGCTCTGAGACATGTCAAAGTCATCTTCTGCAGCCATAGTTGGAGGTGCTGTTGGGGCACTTGCCTTGGTGGCTATAGTCGTCGGATTCGTGTGGTTCTGCAAGACACAGTGTTTTAAGCATTTATCAAACAAGAACTCCGAGACGGGTTCTTCAGATCCATCTGCAATAGGTAAGATTTCATGTCACATTTTGGCTAGTGTTGGTGTTAGTTAATCACTGATGTCTATGATACCCTTCTTGCCAACATTGTCAGTTGAGCTCACTAGAGGTGGACCTAGTTCAGCAAGGTACTTCACAATGGAGGAGTTAGAGCAAGCTACCAAGCATTTTGATGAAACCACTCTTCTGGGATATGGAAGTTTTGGCCTTGTTTATAAAGGATTGCTCCGTGATGGGACGGTTGTGGCTATCAAAAGGCGTCCCGGTGCTCCTAGACAGGAATTTGTCTCAGAGGTATAACTACGTGGGACATATCAAAGTGTTCTATAGTCTATACTTCTGTGCATTACATTTTATAGCTCCTAGTTACTTAATGAACCATGTTCTATGCCTAAATTGGATACGGTGTTCATTTTGCATAATACAAAACTATGCATAACAAAAACAACTATGTAAGAGCTTAATTATGTGGTAACAGGTAATATACTTGTCGGAGATTCATCACCGACACTTAGTTAAAATACTGGGTTACGGCCAGGAAAGTGGATTTCAAATGTTGGTTTTTGAATATTTACCAAATGGAAGCATGTGCAATCACCTATATGGTATACCTCTTTTTACTGATCATACTTGTTTTTAAATACTATTGATGCACATATTTATGCAAGTTACATATATATATACATTTTCTGGCAGATACTAAACAGGATTCATCAACTAAACTAGAGTTTAAGCAAAGGATATCTATAGCTCTAGGTGCTGCTAAAGGTAGACTCAGAGAAACTGATATAACAACTTTCCTAGACCTAATAGAACCGAGGAAGAGCCATTTTAATCGAAGATTTTTGGTTTCTAACACGGCAGGTTTATGCCACTTGCATGGCCTAAGACCTCCCATCATACACAAGAACTTCAAAACAGCCAATGTCTTGGTTGATGAGGACTTCATTGCTAAGGTTGCAGATGCAGGGATCTCAAAACTACTTGAAAAGATAGAAGAAGCAGGTCCTTCTCGCACATCCAGTGTCAATTTTTTCCAAGATCCAGAGTAATTCAATATCTCTGAATGAACTCTGTTTTTAATAATGTGGAATACAAAAGCTGAATTTTTCATCCATACTTAGGGACTCATGTATATATGCCAATTGATAATAGGGTTGGAGCATCTGAGAGTACTGCCTCTGATGTGTACAGCTTTGGGGTTTTCCTTATGGAGCTTCTAACTGGACAGGAGGATTTGGATATTGGCTCCTTGGGATCTAATGAAAGCTTGTTTCAATGGGTAAGAGGAAAGTACTTTCTCCATCTGGAAAAAACTCTTCTGATTCCTCTTTCAATGCCTGGTAGAAACACATGCATTGTGTGACATAGCTAGGCAATTTTTCACTACAATAAAACTACTCTTGTACAACGTGTCTGATCACATTACTAATCACATCTCTTGTAGAAAACCGGCATAAGACTCACCTACTTGAGTTATTCCCACTTCTGCAAGAGATGTGGTCGCTGTACAATTTTGTGCTTCTCCCAAGTGTATACTGTTTTCTAACAACTATCTTCACTCTTTCCTCTACACATTTGATTACCTACTTGAAATCACAACTGGTACTTAAAGGCTATCAATCATTGGCTTTTGTTTCGCTTTATCTAACTTTATGTAGGTGGAATCGCGGCTGAGTTCAAACAATTTCGTGGATAGGCGGCTTGCTGGAAGATTCACTGCAGAGGGAATGAGGGACTTGATCAGGCTGACGCTACAATGCATGAGTTTTCCAGGAAAAAGACGACCCAAGATGGAAATGGTTGTGGTTGAGCTTGAGAGAATTCAAGAGAAAGAAATGGCAATGACAACAGTCATGGGTGAGGGAACAGATACAATCACTCTTGGGAGTGTACTATTTACTTGAATATGAATATTATTTGAAGAGGAATATTGATCTGTTGGTGTTCATTGGCTTAGGCAAAGCTTAAGCTTTACCATTTCACACCAACATAAACAACTTAGCTTGGGTGAAATTAAGTTTTACTGCAAGACCCAAACTAGTGTAAATGTAAGTAACGATTTTATTGATGCACAATAGTATCATTTTGACTAGCTAGATCACTTCCATACTTGCTTCTATATCCTTTCTCAACATTAGTCCAAAACAAACCAGACAATACCAACTTGGCTTTAGTTTGTATCCTTGAATATCCAATACCTAAAACCATCACTATTTAGCAATCATATGATACCACATTCATCAGAACTACTAATGCAATCAACAAGATTTTGAGAGCTCTGTCCTGCTAGAGCTTAGAGCCTTGATTCGATCAGCAGTAACAATAAAAAGGCAACCAATTTTGTATTTAAAGAGATCGAGTAACATCACCTAGATTTAAGTTTGTTGCTGGCGAAAGCAAAGGCTCTAAGGCATGTCAAAGCCTTCTTCTGCAGCCATATATAGTTGGATGAGGTGCTGCTGCTTATTGGCAATGGTACTTCATCATTGAACTTGTGTGGTTCTGCAAGACACTGTTTACAGCATTTTTCAAACAAGATCGAACTCGGAGTCGTATTGAAAAGGGAGGACATCGTATTGAACAAACTGTTGGAGTTCATTGGTGCAATGAATTTTCGTATCGATTTTACATTCTTATTCGTTCAAAATAAGAACATCATTTTAATTAGCCGAAGCACTTCCAAACTTGCTTCTATCCAAAACAGAACAAACCTCTTAATTTGTATCCTCAAATATCCAATATTCAAAAACTACAACTTAGGAATCAGTATGATAGATATCACGTTCTTCAAACCTGCTAATGCAATTAATCATCTCACATGCATAATTAAGAATTTCAGAAGCTCAATCATTGCTAGAGCTTAGAGCCTCAAATCAGCAGCAACAATAAAAAAGCAACCAAGCCATTTCATGTATTTAGTAGAACCCAAAAACTGAGCTACAAAACCAAAGCCAATCATCAAATAATGGGAAAGACTCCTACAAAGAAACGTAATAGCTCATAAACCATGAAGTGAGAGATTAAGAAAATTAATTAGGAGAAAAATCATTCACAACTGGCTTGCTTCAAAAGATTGTACAACCCAACTAGGAAGGTGCTTCTTATCATCTACAGTGTAAGGCTGAGAAATTTCTTCACTTTCAATTTCATAGACACCATAATCATGAGAAGTATATTATCCTCGGCTGTACGATCATTGTCATGGTTGAAGTATATATATGCAATTCGGCAGACATCCTGAAAAGTTTGAAGATAGCGATATCGATCCACTTAATTACACTCACCGATCTCCAATTTGAAATTTTTTGAAGAACTTTGTTTTATGTTTCGGCTATCTGTAGCTAAAATACCTATATAGAAACCATGAATAATTCTTTCTTAACTGAATCCACAAGATACACCTTCCAGATGAAGTCATCACAACCCTATGGTGGCCGGCGCTATATTTTTTGCAACATTATTAACATCAAAAGCCACAAGTAAGCCATAACCATTAACAGCATAAAATTTGTCTTCAACGTGAACAACATCTTGAGTTGAACTCCAATATTCAGTATAAGTCTATGCTGTGTATGTCTTTACCAAGTCTTAAGAAAAAAAAGACAATTTCAGGCTTCCCTCATTTATGACTGCAACAATGCAATCCTTGCGTTGAGTCTGCTGAAATTCAATCCTGTTTGACAGAGGAGTATGATTCGAGATTTGGTCTGCGTAGCAACGACCAACATATTTGAACACATGTTCTCTACGTAGTTCGTATGTACCTCATCTCCTTCTCTAAGCATACGGTATGATTCTCGATTTTTTTAGGAGTACTCAAGCTCTTTAGCATGAGGAGGTGAGGTACTCCTATAAAAGGAGAAACATTAATACAATTATCAAATAAAACTGAAGTCCATAAACAAAGTTTGAGTTACAAATTAATGTTTCAATTATCAGATTGTAATTGACATAAGAGAAATCTTGATCCATTATAAGCTTTTAAAAGCTGCTTAATTTGCTTGGAAAGGTGGCACCAAGCCAAATAGTAGGCTTCTTAGCCATCCCCACAAGGGACTACATGGTACATTCTGAAAATGTAAGACAATTGTAGGCAGAAAATGAAGTAAACAAGTAGGCAGAAAAACCACTAGAAAGTAATTATTAGTACTAAATGATAATGCTATCATCTTTTGGCCTGTTCATGTCATAGAATCCCAGGGTTATGCAAATAAAGTTGGTCATATCATTATGTCTGTGGTGGAGTATTTTGTAGCTTCAATTGTCTTTTGACAAATATCAATTCACCCAAGTGTTTTGGTGCATACATCACAATATGTTGTATTTGAATAATTTGTTCTTATTGTATGCAGCTGCGAGGGCACTAGAGGTCAGGTACTGAACTTCACTCCACTGAATAGCAAATCTATCAGAATCTGCTATTCTCTTCGGGACCCTACTTAAAGAAATCGATGCGGAAACGAAGGCCAGAGATCATGCTATGCGACACCTTAAAGGAATAGTGCCTTCGACTATAGAATTTGTATGCCTGTAGTAGGTTCTGTAAGTTATCTAGTTATGGGATGATCTGCGCAGAAACAATCCCATGTTTCTGTAAGTTCTGTAGTAAGTTCTTAAATACAATCCCATGTTTGTTTACAGCAACAAAAATATGAGTTTGTTTTTATCAAATAGATCATGATCTATGTACTATTAGAAAGAGTGTGAGTGTGTGACCGGCCCCCTTGTAACCAAAAAAAAAAAACCAGATCTGATTATATTAGTTTCTTAGGCTGCGTTCGGTAACGTTTCCAAAACCTATTTTATGTATTTCAAATCCTAAAACAGCCGCAGATTACATTCGGCGCCATGAATTAGAAATTCAATGAAAACTGTATCTTAAATACATAATCAATTTTAGTCTATCTTTTCCAAAATGATATATCAGCGTATCCTCCATTCTTTAAAAACAAGATCCCAAATTTGTGAAAACACGGGATCCTGATTTTGCGAAAAAGAGAAGAGCGGGAAATTTTTTTTTATGTAAAAAGCCCGTTTTCCAATTTTGAAATATATGCCTAATTATCCTCCAAGAAGGCAACGACGTATCCCTATTGCATGTTGTGTTTTATACAATTTTATTCGAAAGGAAGCTCGTCGTGACAGATTGTTTGAACCTTTTGATGTAGAAGACATGATTTTGAGGAAGAAAGCACTACAACAGAGAATTTAGATATGTCGGCAGAGAATCTTGCATAGATGACTCATATATGTTAGAAATGAAATTGCAGAAGACTTGTGGCGTGCTTTTACCCCTAACCCTCAGATCGTTCAACAATAATATTTTTTATGCATTTTTCGTCATGATATTAGTATGCAATTTTTTTCTTGAATGTTTAATGTGTGCAAGAAGCACATGCGATAATATGATAACAGTTTGATTTTGATGTTGTGATGATGAATAAATTTTAAATTAATTGATCACTTTTATTGCTTGAAGTAAATTAGTGTATATTATGAAAAATTGTTTTGCAAATTAATTTTACCGAATGTGTATTTACTATTTTTCACATTTTAAATCTTTGTACCAGACGCGTTTTTTTGTTTTCATTTTCAGAAAATTATTTTGAAATTTAACCACCAGACACATCTCGAATCTTGAAAATACATAATTGTTTAAGGATATATGAAATACAACCACAAGACAGAAAGTAAATACAAAGTAAATAGCACAGGAATAGAGCGTATCTTTATTGATGAATAGGTGCCTCTATATATAGAGAAACACAAGGGTACAATCCATATCCCAATAGGACTTCTATTCAATATGTAATCCATATGCTAACCTAACTAAGATACTCCTAGGTTGACTAGGCACACATAAGGTAGGTTTCCTTCAACACTCCCCCTTGTGGCGTCAACACTAGGTGGTGCTCCTCGCGTTGTCTCATTAAAAACCTTGTCAAGTAACAAAAACCCAGTGGGAGAAAAATAACCTTGGTCGAAGGGAAAAAGAGTACAACACACCCTTCACATTTAGAAACTTTGCATGGACGCCAGACTCCCCCCGAAGTCTGCGTCTCCCCCTGATTTCCACAATCATGGGAGGTCAAATAACTTAAGCAAACCAATGCTTTTCACATGCTTCTCAAATGTGGATTTATATAGGCAATGACTTAGTAAATAAATCTGCCACATTGTCCTCAGAACGGACTTGATTCACTTTAATCTTAAATAACTTCTGCTATTGCTGATTACAAAAGAACTTTAGGCGATATATGCTTGGTGTTGTCGGCTATGATGAAACCTTGCTTCATCTGCTCAATGCATCTGCTCAATGCAGGCAGCATTATCCTCATAAATGCATGTAGGTTCATCAGTGGTTGACCTCAAACCACATGTACTTCTTATATGTGTATCAATGGACCTTAACCACATACACTCATGAATTGCTTCATGGAGAACAATAATCTCAACATGGTTCGAAGAAGTAGCGACAAGAGTCTGCTCAGTAGACCTCCAAGATATCGCGGTGTTACCCATGGCAAAGACATAACCAGTTTAGGAACAACCTTTATATGGGTCAGAGAGATACCCAACATCAGCAAAACCCACCAAAACATCACAAAGATTTTCGGAATAATGGGCAGCAGCACTCGTGCGATCGATCGTGACATTCTGCGATCGATCGCTCGATGGCAGAAGCTCGGTACGATCGATCGTGGCATATCCTGCGATCGATCGTCCGATGGCGGTAGGCACGGGTTCCTCACCCATTTTGCCATATTTTCATGCCTCTCTGTAGGGAAAGAACAAGCCCATATCAATCGTACCCTTCAAGTAACGAAAGATAGTCTTTATACCATTCCAATGGCGTTGCGTGGGCGCAGAGCTAAAGCTAAATCTAGCTAACAAGTTAACAACAAAGGAGATATCGGGTCTTGTACACTGTGTCAAGTACAATAATGCGCTATTGCACTTAGGTACGGTACCTCAGCCTCTAAAACGTATGCACCATCATCCATTGGGTGAAATGGATCCTTCTTGGATCTAGGCTGTGACCAATCATGGGAGTGCTTACAGGATGGACTCTATCCATATTAAATCGCCTGAGCATCCTTTCCCAAGATCTTTCATCTCAAACTCGGATTTCAAGTATTCACTGGCACTTGCAAATCCGGAACTTGTTTTCACGCAGGGGCATAATTTATTGTTCACATACCCTCTTCCAAGCAAGTAGTCACTTAGACGGGTATACCACATCCGTCCGGATTGTTTCAATCCATATAGTGAACGTTGCAATCTTTATTGCAAACGTGCTCTGTGGTCTAGAGCCACTTGACTTGGGTAAATGAAGCCCATCCGGGACCTTCATATAAATCTCCATATCTAGATCCCCATAGAGATATGTTATGACCACATCCATAAGCTGCATGTTCAGTTTTTCGGAAACTACCACTGACAAGGTAGCAGAACGTTATGACGTCATTTACGAGAGAATATGTCTCATCGTAGTCGATTCCAGGGCGTTGTGAGAAGCCTTGCGCCACAAGGCGAGTTTTATATCTCGTTCTCTCACTACGCTTTCTAACAAAGACCTATTTATATCAACATGTTTTATTCCAGAAGGTATTGGCACAACTGACCCTAATACCGTTCTCTTTGTTAGTGAGTCCAACTCAACCTGGATCGCATATTTCCATTTAGGCCAATAAGCTTCTACGTCGGCATTCATCAACGGAGCGAGGTTCAATATCATCATTCTCAATGAACTCTTGTGCACAAGCATATGCAAACACATCATCAACTGTGATGGAATTTCTATCCCACGTCTCATGTACACTAGTGTAATTAATCGAGATCTCTAGGTTCCCACGGATAGGTCTTAGCGACAGGGCGTCCCCCGAAGATGTCTTTTGGACATAACCATAATCCGGAACGTTTTCATGGACGGATTTTGAGTATCAATGATGAGAGGGTTATTTGGTGCCATCGCAGCCCATTCCCTAGGGCGCGAATCCCTCGAACCTGGTGGCCTCCAACGCTTCCTCAGCGGAGCCACGGCCTAAGCCACATCACCACCATTACTGGCAGTGGCGCCACCAGCTGTCCCTCCCATAGGGTTAGCTGCAATAGCGACTTTGAGTCCAAGTCCTTGTTCAGGCACTTGCATCCTTGCAGGCATGTTTGCAGCTGGTATATATGATCTAGTCACTGAGATCTAAGAAAGCGTCAGGAAGAGAATCTCTGACTTTCTGAACATCTATAATTCTACGCACTTTCTGCAGTAGGGGGATCGTTATGAGACAGAGTGGGGACAGACCACGACAATTCCAGTCGTTCATGCTGAACGTGTACGTTCTTATCTCCCCCTAACGACGGGAAGACTGTCTCACCGAAGTGACAAAATAGATCGCCTGTCAAGGGTTCTACATAGCGGATTCTGGTTGGAGACTCAAATCCAACATAAATACTCATTCGTCTTTGAGGACCCATATTAATACGCTGTGGCGGCGTAATGGGCACATAAACAACACACCCAAATATGCGTAAGTACGATATGTGTTCCTGCCGTTTCCCAGCTGCTCGGTAGGGACGCACCTGGAGTGCACTTGAGTACCTGAAAGGGCAAAGGAGGTCAGGGGAGGCCGGCGTGTACCGACCGAAGACCCTCCGACGCTCAAGTTAGTCCCGAGAGGATTTGAGCAGAGTTTCTAGGAATGGAGAGAACTTACTTGAATAAGGAGTGATGACTCCTTATATATGAGCTGAGGTCGGAGACAAGCTTCCCTGGCGTGGGGGACATCCCATGACACGAGGGAATACTCTATTATTCCACTACCTCGACACGCGCGTCGAGGGACGGCGGTGCCTAGTGCGTTCCTAGTGCGGTATGGGCGTTCTTTAGTGCGATCCGCGAGGTAGTGGACAAGCACGTGCTGCCAGGTGGCTGTGCCGGTACCGACTGGACTGTGTGTCCACGGTACCGGGTCGAGAGATGTCCCTGTAAGGCCAAGGGGAAGGCTTGTTGTCGGTACACCCGGCCTGGTATTGCTGGTACCGCTGGGGTACCGCCAGGGCTTTGCTAGTAGGCTCGGTAGGGGATCCCTACCGAGTGAGTATATGCCGCTGGGGTGTTGCCTGGGCCGCTGGGGCGTTGTCAAGGCAGTGCACTCGGTAGGGGATCCCTACCGAGTAAGTAGATGCCGCTGAGGCGTGGTAATGGGCCCAGAGGTGGGCTGTTCAGCGATGGTGGGCTACTCCTGACCCGTCATGGGGTCTGTACCGGGACAGATATGAAATGGTAGCAACAGAAGTCCCCCAAGTCCCGAGCAAGAGGAAGTGCTTGGTCGGGGACTTAGTCCAAAAGTTCATATCAGGACGTAGCCAAGTGTCGGTGTGGCAGCCACGGCGCTTAGGGTCGGCCCACGTAGTCCCCCAAGTCCCCGAACAAGGGGTTCCTCCCGGGAGGGAGTTGTAACCGCTCCGAGTTCTAAGGGAATTGCCAAGGTCGTGCCTGTTGGTATGCTTGGCGTAACTGCCGAGGTAGTGGGGCAATAACTGCCGAGGTAGTGGGGCGATACGTGTCGCCTCTCGGGCGGTTTGGAACTGCATGGGGAGTTCAACCGTTGCATTGACACGTGTCGTCATCCTGTGAAGCGACGGTTGGTGTCGTACGGTGCAGATGTCCCAGGTCCCGCTATATATATAGGGGTGAAGAGAGTTCACTTCACCTCATTCTTGAATTTTTTCATTCCAGAGCTCTGAAACCTGTCGGTAGAGAGCGTGAGAGCCTGTTGCCGGTAGCGTTCAATTTGACCAACCGTTGTCTCGACTTCCGCCGTTTGACAGTGTAAGTACCGAGAACTCTTGTGTTATCTTTATGTGGTTCTGCTTTTGTAACGTAGTTTGCGTACCGGTGTCCTGCCTTAGTACCGAGCTAGGTTGCATAGGCTTAGGATTGTCGTCCCGGTGAGCAACTTAGTTTATCTCTTGCAGATGTCTGATTCAGAGAGCCAGAGTGTAGGGAGCGGCAATGCCTTTTCTGGTGAAGAGCCAGAGAGGTCCCCGTCGGTAGAGATTGTGGACGTGGCCTCCAGTACCGGGAGTAGCAGCAGCGAGACTCGGTCATGTTCGTCCGGTACGGACGCCGTCCGCATTGAGAGCATGTTCGAGACGGTGATGAGGGGCATCACTACCGGTGAAGACTTAGAGCCGTTGAATACGTTCAAAGATGGCCAGTTGATTCCCGGGAGTAGCAGTTCTGTGCCGGCCACCGAGGTGGTAGGAGGAGTAGAGGCTCGGTCGGAGGCAGAGACTGCTGAGGAGGAGGTACCAGAGGAATCGGTACCTGCGGGTTTTGCGGTAGACCGCCTGAAACTCAGTGCTTCTACCGAGGATGACCTGGTGGCTCTGAGGAAAGCGTTCAGTATTCCAGACTCGGTAACCATGCGCCTACCGGAGATGGGTGAACTGAGGAGTGCCCCCGCGGTACCGGGGGAAACCTTGGTGCACCCATTCTTTTTTGGGGAGGGCCTGCGGATCCCATTACCACCGTACCAGCAGAGGTTCCTGGCCGAGGTTGGCCTTGCCATTGCACAACTAAACCCTAACACCTGGCGGTGTCTCAATGCTTTGTACACCCTATACCGGCATTGCGGTTTCGGCGAGCCTGACCTGGCAGTCTTCTTCAGCCAGTGGAGTTTAGAGGAGCATTCAAAAACTGACAAGGGGTGGTATAAGGCCAAGTCGGTAGGGAGGCCGTGCGCAGAGTGTCCCCGAGACACGGAGTTGATGGACATCATGCACAAGTATAAGAAGGTGACCCGGTGCTGCCTTCAAAAGAGTGCCTTGGTCCGCGAAGGTATGGCCGGCGAGGCCGATATCGAGTCTCACGAGCTTGGGAGCTCCGAGATCATAAGGGATCCGCTGGTGTTTGGCAATCCCACCTCGCAGCAGACTTGGAAACACCGATACCTCTTCGTCGGTGGTCAGTGGGAGTTTCCCGAGGGGTCTGACCCGCCGTTGAAGAGAGTGCCATGTAGCTTTAGAGACGCTCCTGGTTGATAGCCTTCCCGAGTTGATACTTGTAATTGTGCCAAGTTTTATCTCTCGGTGCTAACCTCTTGTTTCTTATGTGTTGTGCAGCTGACCAGTCTTGGAGGAAGCTTACCGAGACGCAAGAGGAAGAAATTGAGTGGATCCGGGAGAACATCTCGATAGTCCTGAGGAGGTCCACCGTTCTTCTCAACCGGTACTCGCTTCACTTCTCGGGCCTAGCACCCATCCCGTGTCCCTGTAAGTTTCTACCGGTAACACACTTGTACATGTATGCCTATTTATACCTTTGTCTGATGTTGGTATTGTGCTTTGCAGTCTTGCCTCAATTCCGCCGGTACCGTCGACTTTCAGACGATCTCAGCATGGTTCGGGAGCGTCGGGACTTCTACCAGCTGAAGAAGGCCGTGGGTGAGAACCCACTTCCCGAGGCTGAGCTCATTGCTGCGGAGACTGCCGGTGCTCCGGTGGAGGCTACCGGTGCTGCTGTTGACGCTACCGGGAGGAGGAAAAAGAAGAAAGCGAAGAGGGTTCGGGCTGCCTCGGAGGCTGATGTGGAAAAGGAGGACTCGGGGGTCCCTGAGGCGGCCGAGACTGAGGTTTCCACAGAAGTTGCTGTGGCGTCCCTGAAGAGGACGGCTCGGGATGAGGTAAACCCCATACTTAACCTTTCTTGCGATTCTTATCTGTCCTGCCGGTACTTATGCTTTTGTAGTTTGTCAAACAGGTGAGGGAGCACCGGAAGAAGCAGAAGGTGTCGGTGGCAGAGACTTCTGTTGAAGGGCCCGTGGAGGGTGCCGGTACCGCCCTGGCTACTCGCAGTACCGGGTCGGATGCCATCTTTGGTAGGGAGGTCGAGTCCGAGAACGCCAAGCTGTTCTTCGGTTGTGCCAGGAAGGCATTGCTGGACCCTCTCCCGCTGTCCAAGTTGGCCACTTTGCCGGCCATGACGATGAAGCAGCAACGGGACCTCCTCTTTCAGTGCAAGCAGAAGGTACCGTCCTGCTTGTTTGTTTTTTTTTTTTTTTTTTTTTTTTGAGCGCCAGACACTTATATATGTGTACTCCTTGGCAGCTGGCATACGAGGAGCTGATGCTGGACCGCCGGTACTGGGAGGAGCTACGCTCTGTCGGTGGGCAGGTCGAAAATATGAAGTCCGGCTACAACACCATGTATAAGCTGAAGGAGGAGGCGATGGCTGAGCTTGCCAAGGTCAAGGAGGAAGCCGGTAGGCTAGTTCAAGAAGCTGAGGATAAAGCCATGGCTGCCGTGGTCTCCGAGGTCGCCAAGATCAAGGAGGACTTCGACAAGCGGCTGGAGGAAGCTGTCGGGAAGGCCAAGGAGGAGGCTGTGATGGCCTACCGGCGTGATCGTCAGCGCGCGGTGGAGCAGGCCACAGCTTACATCGAGGGAGGTGTCTACATCCTTGGCAAAATCAAGGACGCCTTTCCGGCCCAAGACTGGAGCAAACTCCCTGTGCCTAGCGTCACCGAGGACTTTGTTGATGATGAGCACAAGTTTATCCTCAAGGAGATCGATGGAGCCGTCGGTACCACTAGCCAGCCGGAGCAGCAGCAGGAAGAGTGAAGTCCCCCTGTGCGGGTGTTTTGGGCCGAGGGCCTTGTAATCATGCTTTCTGTTTTTTTTTTTTGGGGTTTTTCGACCCATTGCTGAACAATTGTCCCGGTAGGGACTGCTCTCTCGGGAGCTCGTACTTGCTGGTTGGCCATAAGGCCTTTATTTCTTGTTGGATAATGGCGTTTTCGCCTTTTTTTATAAAATTGCACTTTCTGCATATATCAAGTGTTTACTCGGGAGGACTGGATTTATCAGTCTGTCTTTCGGTATATATATCTTTCTTGTTTGCATTCGTCTCACGTGGGTAATTGATACCGGCACCGTGGACGCATACATTAGGGTAGCTAGTACCGGCCGTATGTTTTGAAATTTTGCACATGGGTGTCGCGGGGATCGCGCTGCATGTCAAAACATAGGAGCAGAAACTTATGCATGGGGGTCGCTGGTACCGGCCACATGACTTAGAAGAGTTTCACATGGGGGTAGCTGGTACCAGCCTCATGTTAATATAGGAGCATAGGAGCAGAAACTTAGGCATGGGGGTCGCTTGTACCGGCCACATGACTTATAAGAGTTTCACATGGGGGTAGCTGGTACCGGCCTCATGTTAATATAGGAGCATAGGAGCAGAAACTTAGGCATGGGGGTCGCTTGTACCGGCCACATGACTTATAAGAGTTTCACATGGGGGTAGCTGGTACCGGCCTCATGTTAATATAGGAGCATAGGAGCAGAAACTTAGGCATGGGGGTCGCTTGTACCGGCCACATGACTTGTAAGAGTTTCACATGGGGGTAGCTGGTACCGGCCTCATGTTAATATAGGAGCATAGGAGCAGAAACTTAGGCATGGGGGTCGCTTGTACCGGCCACATGACTTGTAAGAGTTTCACATGGGGGTAGCTGGTACCGGCCTCATGTTAATATAGGAGCATAGGAGCAGAAACTTAGGCATGGGGGTCGCTTGTACCGGCCACATGACTTATAAGAGTTTCACATGGGGGTAGCTGGTACCGGCCTCATGTTAATATAGGAGCATAGGAGCAGAAACTTAGGCATGGGGGTCGCTTGTACCGGCCACATGACTTATAAGAGTTTCACATTTCACCGACTGTAAGTGACTGATTTGATATATATGAACAGAAGTCGTTGCTCCTGGCCGGACTGTGACCGGGCTTTTACAAGAGTACCGGTGGGAGCTCTGCTCGACCAATCCGTTGTACTGATTTTTCGTTAGGGGGTGTGGACCCTCCTACCGGTGTGTTCCGGTGTTTTTACGGGCGCGACCTACGGGTAGTAGTAGCGGAGGTGTTCAATGTTCCATGGGTGCGGGAGTGTGTACCCGTTGGAGTCCATTAGCCGGTAGGCTCCAGGCTTGACAACTTCGACTACCCGGTAGGGGCCTTCCCATTTTTGGTTGAACGTCATGGCTGCAGAGTCCTTCGTACTTAATCGTACGCGGCGTAGTGCCCAGTCCCCCAGCTTGAGGTACCGGGCCTTTGCCTTTGCGTCAAACTTGCGTTTGAGCCTGTTCTTGTGTTCTGCGTTCCGGAGGTTGGCTTGCTCCCGGCGTTCCTCGAGTAGATCGCGGTTGAGACACAACTGCTCTTCGTTTTCGTTTGGATCGAAGGTGTCGATCCTGTGGGTTGTGGAATTAATCTCAACCGGGACTACGGCCTCTGCGCCGAAAGCGAGGGAGAATGGGGTTTCTCCGGTGGCAGCCTTGTATGAGGTGCGGTACGCCCATAGTACCTCCGGTAGCAGCTCTGGCCATGCGCCTTTCTTTTCGCCCAGCTTGGTCCTCATTGTTCTCTTCAGGATTTTGTTTACTGCCTCTACCTGACCGTTGGTCTGGGGGTGGGCTACCGATGCGAAGTAAAGGGTGATGCCCTTGCACCGGCAAAATTCCCTGAAGGAGTTGGAATCAAATTGCCTTCCATTGTCGGTGACAATGATTTGAGGGACACCGAAGCGGCAGATGACGTTTTCCCAGATGAATGTTTGAATTTGCTGGGAAGTGATGGACTTGAGGGCCTTGGCCTCTGTCCACTTGGTGGAGTAGTCGGTGGCGACAACCACATATTCAACACCGCCGGTACCCTTTGGCATTGGCCCGATTAGGTCCAAGCCCCATTGTGCGAAAGGGCACGGGTTGACCATCGTTTCCAGTGGCTGGGATGGTTTCGGTACATTTGGCGCGTTGAACTGGCAGGACTTGCATTTCTTGGTAAATGACACGGCATCCCGGAGGAGGGTTGGCCAGTAGTATCCAAGCCTAACGAGCTTGTGAGCCATCGCTCTTCCTCCCGGGTGGTGGCCGCATATGCCCTCATGTACCTCCCTGATCGCCTCCCGGGACTCGGTGGGTCCGAGGCATCGTAGGTATGGCATTGAGTGGGCTCGCCGGTAAAGATGACTGTTGATGATGAGGTACCGGGAGGACCGGAATCTTATTTTCTTTGCCTCAGCGTTGTCTCTCGGGAGAGAGCCATCTCGTAGGTACTCTAGGATTGGTGTCATCCAGTTTGCTTCTTCGAGACGTAAGTGGTTCACCGCCACGGGTGTCGTCTCGGTACTGCGGTGTTCCAGCATGATGATGGGTACCGAGGCCCCTGGGTTGGGGTCGATAGCGGAAGCTATTCTGGCTAGGGCGTCAGCCCGTTGGTTCTCATCCCTTGGTACCTTTGTTAATTTGAAACACGAGAACCCAAGTGTGAGGTCTTTTACCAAGGTCACGTACCGGCACATAGTGGGGTCTTTTGCCTGGTAGTCCCCCGTGACCTGGTTGACGATGAGCTGAGAATCACTGAAGACTTGGAGTTGTCTGGCTCCCATATCGCTGGCTAGCCGAAGGCCTGATAGAAGAGCCTCGTACTCAGCTTCATTGTTGGAAGCTTTGAAGCTGAACCGGAGGGCACACTCCAAGTGAGATGTGTCTGGACTCTCGGTATGTGGGGTGATGAGAACGAGTCCTGCCCCGCTTCCGTGGGAGTTCGAGGCGCCGTCCACGTACAGCTGCCAGACCGGTATGGATGGGTCAAACGCATGCTCGCCAACGGTAGTTGGGGCGTTCTTGGCGGGAGTTGCTTTCTCCGCCGATGGCTGCTGATTAGTGTTGGCGTGCTCGGGTGGGAACTCGGAGACGAAGTCTGCTAATACCTGGGCCTTGATTGCCGGTCTGGGCCGGTAGGCAATGTCAAACTCGCTGAGTTCAATGCTCCACTTCGTGAGTCTCCCCGATGCCTCAGGCTTCTGCAGGATTATCCGCAGTGGATGCTCGGTCAGGACGACAATGGGGTGAGATTGGAAGTAAGGCCGGAGCCGCCTAGCTGAGACCATGAGTGCCAAGACGAGCTGTTCTATCTCTGGGTACCGAGTCTCGGTATCCAGTAGAGACTTGCTTGCGTAGTCCACCGGTAAGTCTTCCTTGTTGTCGCTCCTGACCAGGATTGAACTCACTGCCGTCCTAGATACCGATAGGTATAGGAACAGTGGTTCCCCCAGCACTGGCCGGCTGAGTAGCGGAGCTGCTGCCAGGTATTCTTTTAGGGCTGCGAAAGCTTGCTCGCACTCGGTGGTCCAGCCCTCAAACTTCTTCCCGGTTTTGAGTATTTTGAAGAAAGGAGCACACCGGTCGGTAGACCGTGATATGAACCGAGAAAGAGCTGTGATCCTACCGTTGAGGCTTTGGACATCCTTGAAGGTTTTGGGAGACTTTAACTCCAGGATGGCTCGAATCTTCTCGGGGTTCGCTTCGATCCCCCGGTGGCTGACCATGAAACCGAGGAACTTACCCTCACCGACACAGAAGACACACTTCTCGGGATTGAGTTTCATCCCATAGTCTTGAAGGATAGAGAAAGTTTCTTGCAGGTCGGTGATGTGATCAGTTTGCTTGACGCTCTTGACGAGCATGTCGTCCACGTACACTTCCATGGTCTTGCCAATTTGCCTGGAGAACATACGGTTGACTAACCGTTGGTATGTGGCACCGGCATTCTTCAGCCCGAAGGGCAAGACATTGTAGCAGTAAAGACCTTGATTGGTCACAAAGGACGTGTGCTCTTGGTCGTCGGGATCGAGCTTGATCTGGTTGTAGCCTGAGTAGGCGTCCATGAAGCTGAGGGCCTCGTGCCCAGCGGTAGAGTTCACCAGCTGGTCGATCCTCGGTAAGGGGAAACTGTCCTTGGGACATGCCCGATTCAGATCGGTGAAGTCGATGCACATTCGCCACTTCCCGTTGGGCTTTCTTACTAGTACCGGGTTCGATAACCACCGAGGATACTGGACCTCGCGGATGAAACCGATGCTCAAGAGTTTATCGACTTCCATCTTCATGGCCTCGTATCGCTCCTGGTCTCCTACCCTTCTCTTTTGTCGTACCGGCCGATAGGCGGGGTCGATACCAAGCTTGTGAGAGATAATGGTGGTGGAGATACCGGGCATGTCTGCATAGGACCAGGCGAAGATTGAGGCGTTGTCCTTCAAGAGTTTGATCAGGTCTCCCCGGAGAGTTACCGGTAGGCCGGTGCCGATCTTGACAACTCTGTCAGGCTGTTCGGGGAACAGGGCGATGTGTTCTACTTCCTCGTGGGGTTTGCCCTGCAGGACTACTGCTCCTTCCCTGGGGTCATCCGGCCTGTCGGTCGTGGCTGCTCTGTCACCGGTAGTGACATTGCACACGTCCCGGCAGGGACGCCGTGGCTTAGTTTCTTGAGCATAACACGACCGGGCCATTGGCTGGCTTCCTCTGATGGAGGCGACTCCAACGGGAGTAGGGAACTTTAGCATGAGCAAGTAGTAGCACACACAGGCCTTGATCTGGCAAAGGATGGGCCTACCGAGAATGAAATTGTAGGATGATTCACAGTCTACCACCAGCATATGGGCAGATACCTTTCGGGACCTGGGGTACTGGCCGACCTCCACGTTGAGCCAGATGCTACCGAGAGGTTGGACCAGATCTCCCGAGAAGCTTATAAGCGGGTTCACCGTCCTAGATATGTTCTCGAGCGGTAGGTCCAGCTTGAGGTAGGCACTCTTGAAAATGATGTTGGCGGAACTACCGCCATCCACAAGCACCTTGTGCATCAGATCCGTGTGAACATTGGCCGAGATCACGAGAGGGTCGTCGTGAGGGGTCACGATACCGGATTCCTCATCGTTGGAGAATTCTACCTTCCAGGGGTCTCGCTTGGGCTTTTTCTGTGTCGGTGCATGTTGCACCGAGAAACATTGTAGGTGTTGCTTTGCCTCCTTCACATGAGACTTGTGCTCAGATCGTGAAGTGCCGAATAAGGTCGGCCCTCCGCTGATGGTGAAGATTTCCTTCCGGTAGCCCTGGTTGCCTTGACCGGTGTACTGGTTAAGCTTCCCGTCTTGGTATAGCTGCTCGGCCACGTCCCGGAGAGCCTGACACTCATCGGTGTTGTGGGTCCCGGACTGATGGTGGGTGCAGAATTTACCGGTATTAGTCCTGTATGCTTGCTTCGCCCATGGTTGGGGGAAAAGCTGGGGGTTTTCCTTGTAGATGTCCCCCAAGGGTTTATTGAACGTTGTACAGACTAGCAGCCTGTCGTCGGTACCGTCCTGCCCACTGGACTTCAGGGGGCGGTTGCGCCTCCTGGGGTTTTTCTTCTTGGGGTGCCGGTTATACCCGGTCTCGGTCCATCCCTGGCTTGAGTCGTCCACCTGGTTGATACCGGCGGGTTGGCTGTACGCCCACTGACTTGGATGGGCCTGGGTTTCCTCGCGGCCCGAGTAGCCGGAGTACTGCTCCTGCTTCCGCTGATTGGAATACAATTGTTCTTCGGGCTTGCTATAGCTGGGATCGACCTGATATACCGGTCGTTGTCGGTGGCTCTGGGGAGCCTGGTGTTGGGGATTCCGCTCCCGGTTTGGGGGATCATACCTCCGGTTGTTCTCGCGGTTCTCCCAGTTGTTGCTGCGATTACCCCCTCGGTAGGAGTTGAACTTGTTGCGCTTGTCATTCTGCCGAGAGTCGTCCGACCGTGAGCCACCACCTTGCTCTTGCTTGCGCTTATCCCCGATGGGGTCCGCTGTGGTCGCGGAGGCCTTGTTTGCCTTGTGCATTGCGTTGAGCTGAGACTTTCTCTCGTAGGTCAAGTAGTAGCTCCGGGCATACTGACCTGCTCGGTTCATGAGCTCGGTGTAGGTGAGGACAGTGCTTGTTGCATTGAGCTTTCTGAGGAACTCGTCCGGCTGCAGGCCATCCCGGAAGATTTGGGCTGCACGGACATCGTCCTTGGAGGTATAGCGCCGGTATGAAGCCTTGAACCGTTCCATATAATCCGCTAGTCGCTCCCCGTCGGCTTGCTGGAAGCCGGTAAGTTCCCCCACCGAATAGAAGAAGCTGGACTTCGTGGCGTATTCGGTGGTGAAAGCCTCGACTAGTTGCTCGTAGCTGTCTATGGACTCTGGTTCTAGCTGATAGAACCACAGCATGGCCTCCTGAGTCAAGGTGTTGACGAAGGCATGGCACCACTCCTCGTCGGTATATCCCTTGCCATTGTAGGCGGATTGGAAGGCGGTCACATGCATTACTAGGTCCTCCTTACCGGTATAGGAGTCCATCTTCAGGCTCTTGAAGTCCCGGTTGTGCTCATGGATCCTCCTGGTGAATGGACCTACTGGCTTTTTTGCTATGCCGAGGCTGGGTGCACTTTTGGCACCGCCGGTCTCGACCCTTCTGAGTCGGTCGCTGAGCTCCCGGAAGAGGCTGACCAACGCGCCCTCGTCTCCTGCGCCCAAGCCGGTACCGATGGCAGGCGCGCTCACTGGTATTTCAACGTGATCCTCGGTACCGTCTTCGTCCGGGAAGTGGACCACTCCCGCGGCATCGAGAAACGAGACCTTGGGCGTTGATGCTGCCGGTTGGGGGTAACTGGTCACACGCCCTGGCTTGGCTGGCAAGCGTTCTGCCGGTTTGAGAGGGGTCTCGGTCCCTAGCTGTGTCGAGACCGAGTGATTGGGCGTATGCTCGAGGCTAAGCCGCTCCCTGAGCAGGCCGATCTCCCGGGCGCTGGCTTCCTGCGCCGCAAGCTGATCGCAGCGCAGTCGCTCGTTGCTCTCTTGGAGGTCTCGGATCATGGCCTCAAGCCTAGCCATCATCGAGGATTCGTTCTGGTGGGACTCAGGAGCTTCCGACTCGGTGGAGTGGACTGTTGCCGGTGCTTCTTCGTTAAGAGGCTCAAGGCCGGTGATAGTCATTGCGTCCTTTGATTGCTTGGACTTCTTGCCTTGCTTGACGGGCTGTGAGCCATCGCCGGCTGATTTTGTCATAGCTTGACTGGTAGAGTACCTCACGGGGTGAGGGTGCTTTTGTTACTAAGTGGTGGAAAGAAGACCCTCCGACGCTCAAGTTAGTCCCGAGAGGATTTGAGCAGAGTTTCTAGGAATGGAGAGAACTTACTTGAATAAGGAGTGAGGACTCCTTATATATGAGCTGAGGTCGGAGACAAGCTTCCCTGGCGTGGGGGACATCCCATGACACGAGGGAATACTCTATTATTCCACTACCTAGACACGCGCGTCGAGGGACGGCGGTGCCTAGTGCGGTCCTAGTGCGGTATGAGCGTTCTTTAGTGCGATCCGCGAGGTAGTGGACAAGCACGTGCTGCCAGGTGGCTGTGCCGGTACCGACTGGACTGTGTGTCCACGGTACCGGGTCGAGAGATGTCCCTGTAAGGCCAAGGGGAAGGCTTGTTGTCGGTACACCCGGCCTGGTATTGCTGGTACCGCTGGGGTACCGCCAGGGCTTTGCTAGTAGGCTCGGTAGGGGATCCCTACCGAGTGAGTATATGCCGCTGGGGTGTTGCCTGGGCCGCTGGGGCGTTGTCAAGGCAGTGCACTCGGTAGGGGATCCCTACCGAGTAAGTAGATGCCGCTGGGGCGTGGTAATGGGCCCAGAGGTGGGCTGTTCAGCGATGGTGGGCTACTCCTGACCCGTCATGGGGTCTGTACCGGGACAGATATGAAATGGTAGCAACAATATGCTTGGCTCGTACCCAGTCACTAGCTGTAGCATAGAAAAAGATTGGGTGGTGATGGGCCTCAGACGAATAAGCAAAGCTGCATGCAATACTGCGTGTCCCCAGGCAGAGAGAGAAAGATTGGTGCGCATGACCAATGTCCTCGTGACCATTTGTATTCTATTAATGGCAATCTCTGCAAGACCATTCTGGGTAGGCACATGTGAGACTAGATGCCGAACATCTATCCCATGCAGTAGTCATCGAAAGTCTTCGATGTAAACTCCCTAGCATTATCAAGCCTGATAAGTTAAAGGGATGATCCGGGTAGTGAGCCGGCAAGCGAATACTCTGTGCTAGGAGTTTAGCATAAGCAGCATATCGAGTGGACAACATCGTGACATGTGACCAGCATGTCGATGCATCAACCACCACCATAAAATACGTAAATGGCCCGCTTGGTGGTTGAATATGTCCAAAGAAAGAAGTACTTTAGAATCCTTTGCATAGGACGGTCTCAGTCCTTATTTCCCTAAGGAATAAGCTTTGCAAATGAGCATTTGGCTTTGGGAGCTTCAGAAGCATAGGAGGAATTGTCCACATCCGAGAGAGAGGATTTCGTTCTATGCGATCGATCGCAAGGGGGGTGCGATCGATCGCCCGTGCTCTCGGGTTCCTGTGACAATGCAGGATGGGACATGCGATCGATCGCAGGGGATGTGCGATCGATCGCCCGGGCTCTCTGGTTCCAGAAAACGTACAAGAAGGAACCTACGATCGATCGCAGGGGGATGCGATCGATCGCCCGAGCTCTCGGGTTTGTTAACGACGCAGCCTGGAAGGTTGCGATCGATCGCCGGTATCGTACGATCGATCGTATGGCGTCGGACAGTGGCAAATTTGCTCTTTCTCATGACTGTCTCATCTCCTTGAATCGCCCTTCGATTCATGCTTCAATTAGCTCGAAAGAATGGATGTCCGTGTGAGGTTTTCAATACACGGATCATCATATCACGACCAGGGTGTCACAACCTGTCGTGCCAAAGCCAATATGTGTCTGAATCCAAGAGTCATCCCGAATGACATTGTTTGATTCAATAGCTCGAATAGTGGTAACGTATAACCCACTAGAGAGACACATAAGCTTCTCTAAGATGCGCTTTCTACCGCAGTCATTAGAGGTAGTGCAAAGGGATTCTTTTTCCATTCTCATCATGCATCTTAGCATGGAAACCATTGGCTCTTATATCTTTAAAGCTCAACAGAGTCCTATTTCCTCTTGGAGCGTAGAGAGCATTTGTGACATCAATGTGAGTGCCATTAGGCAAGAGGAATTGGGCATATCCTCTTCCTTGCACAAGATTCGATGGTCCTGCCATCGTAGTCACAGATGTATATAAGCTCATCATTAAAATCGAGGCTACGAAAGCAACTCAGATTTTATTAAAGATATTAGCCAAGGTTTTACACTCAAAGTTCCATCTTGATCTTAAATCAAAACTAAATCCAATGTCTTGGCAAACATGTCATATATCATCAACTTGGAAAACATAAAGACTTGAGCAAAATCAGCTTCCAAAGTCTTTAACCCTTAAACTCGACGTCTTGATCATTGCAGTTACATCTTCATATGTATTGCAAACTATGGCCCATAAATCAGACGCTCCATATCATTAATAGACATCATGAAGAGGATTCTCCATTGATTGAGGCATACAGGCTCGGTACTCACGGTCCTTAAGACGGTGGCAGATTGCCTTGGCCGGTGGCGGTGCTGCCATAACTAGTGGCGCAACAACGCTGACCGGCGGTGTCCCTCTTACAAGGACAGCGGTCTTCTCTCACTCTTTCGCGGCCCTATGCTCACGTGATCGCTTATTCTTATGGCGATTACCTTCATAAGCAAATAGATTCTACGGACCAAAATGTCCGGGATCGTCCCTAGATTTAGGGTTTTGCTCGTGGCTTCCTCCCATAGGGGCGCCATCATCGTCATGCCTTTTCTCAAGGCAGAGATGGGGAAGGTGGTGAGAGATTCCTCAATCAATTGTTCATCTGTGATGATTATCCACAGAGATGCATCAAGTCTTTGATGCGGAGAATTTCCGAATTATGTCCCATGACTTCTTCAAAGTCAGAGAAGCGGAGATTAGTCCATTATACTTCTAAATTCGGAATGATGAATGTTACCATAACATTCATGAAGCGCTTCTAGCGCTAACCTCTTTCATGAACTCAAACTGGAGTGCCATATCCATATGGCGATTCATCAGGAAAAAATAACCTGGCATTGTATATCTCAGTTTGAGGGTCTAGAGCGGTTTCTTCAAAACAACGCTCATGGATTCGAGCTAGAAGCTCTTATGCGAATAGGTACATTAGGATATCATGAGCCCATCTCAGAATCTAATGTCCGCAGAATCCAATGGAGTAAAATCGAGTTCATTCATGTTCGACATCCAAGAATATGGAAAACAAGAATGTGGTGTGTTTCGGAGTCATTACTCCCACGAAACAATGAAGGGTAAGTTTCGGAGTTAATACTCCCACGAAACAATAGAGGGTTTCTGAGCAATATTTGCTCCCAAGAAACGTTTCCAAGGATTTTGGATTTAGGTGAAACTTTGGTGTCGTATGGTCATAACCTTAAACCTTTTTGGTAGCTCTACTCAGATATAACCAGGTAAGTTATAAGAGATGTCGGTGGAGCAAGCTCTCTTAATACCACTTATCTCAAACTCCTTACCTAGACATCATACCTAAGCAGGTGAGCCTAGTTGGGAATAAGTCATAAACCATAGGTCGTTTCTTCTCTACGGATTCCTCATCCGGAGGTTAATTTGTCAATGAACTCCTCGTTCATAGTCTCTTCTCTCTACGGATTACTCATCCGGAGTATTAGCTCGAACCCCCACAGTTCGGCTCTTGAGGCCATCACCAATAGCATGATGACATTAGAGGTGTTCATGACTTACACATACCGCAAGCGATATGAAGCTCGATCACTCCCCTAATGTTTTTCATAGTTTGGCGAGTCTCGTATATTATCCCACGTTATAAGAAAGGTGGGAGGTAGAAGAAGGGAGGTTGCAAGTCCCCGGAGAAAAAGAAGGTTGAATTAAATTCAGAAAGCAGCAACGTTTATAAAAGCTTACTTGGATTCTTTTCTCGGATTATCTTGAGTACCTCTTCTTCGAAGTTATATAGACAGAGATCCAACGGTCTGAATTAGCTGAAATTTTGACAGGTAGTAGTCGATACGCAGAAGGATCAATTGCCAAATTTTCTTCTTAATCCAACGGTGGAGAAAGGAGAAAATCGCTTCTGAATTTGACTGTTCTGTGCAGGCAGATTCTTGAACTAGAGGAGATTGCACGGAGGTACTATTCACGGGTACTGTTCATCCGGTACTCTTCACGCGCACTGTTCATAGACACTGTTCATCCGGCACACCCTAGGGTTTTGGCGCTAGCAGGATGCTATGCTCAAGAGTTTTGGTTTTTGATTCAGGGTTAGAGGTTCGTGCTGATAACGTGTTTAAGGATATATGAAATACAACCACAAGACAGAAAGTAAATACAAAGTAAATAGCACAGGAATAGAGCGTATCTTTATTGATGAATAGGTGCCTCTATATATAGAGAAACACAATGGTACAATCCATATCCCAATAGGACTTCTATTCAATATGTAATCCATATGCTAACCTAACTAAGATACTCCTAGGTTGACTAGGCACACATAAGGTAGGTTTCCTTCAACAATAATTTAATTTTCCGTTTTTATTTTCTAAAACACTTTTTGAAAAACTGTTTTGGAAAACATTACCGGACAGACCCTTAACTTTGTATTTATTGACTTTTTGTTTTTTTAGGTTTTGTCCTTAAAACAAATTTTCCTTTAAGAAAAAAAAAAGAATTTCAAAAATAAAAATTAGGGTGATTCCTGGCCGCACGATAAGATTAAGGTTTTTCGGCCAGGATCAAAACCTGTCCACCTACAAACAAGTGCAACACAACAAGTGTTCGGTAAAGTTGTGAAGTACTTTCAACCTTCCAACACTTTTTTTGCTTCCAACACCTAGGTTATCTTCTGAGAAGCGATACAAACCGACCACCCCAAAGAATAAAAAGAACAAAATCCCGATCTCTCTATTTCTCCACCAGTGTGTTCCATAGCAGAGAAAATAAGGTTATAGGGTTCCTGCTGTTGATGAAGTAGGAAGAAGCAACATGCATGGTGGCCATCCATGGTAAGATCAGGCCTCCAACCTCCTTGGTCAACATTTGAGGGCATGGATCTATGGTCTGCCAAGCTTAGAGTTTCGAGGATCTATGATCTATGATCTTTTAGGATGTGGTGTAGAGGTTTTGAGTTGACAATTCACACAATGGCCCAATTTTCATCACACCTACACAAAACCCTCTATGTTTTCCTCTGTCTCTGTTTCACTATGTTCACTGTTATGCTAATATTACAACAGTGTCGAAAATCTTGTGTAGAAGATAGAGTTGTCAATATGGGTTTTTGATTTTTTGGATTTAAATCCATTGGTTTCGGGTACGCAGAATTCTGGGGACTGCGAATCCTGCCGCTGGCTTTGCCTGTCAAGTATTTTTTTTTCTTTCTTCTTTTTCACTTGAATTAAGTGTTTTTGCAGTAATATAGTAAAGCAAGAAGCTGAAAAGATACAAATCATTAGAGTTCAGGAAAGCAAGAAACTGAAAACTGAAAACTGAAAACTGAAAACTGAAAACTGAAAAGATACAAAGATACAAAGCTTTCGAGTTCAGGATATTAAAACTAGAAACCAGTAGTTCAAATAGTTCAAATCCAATTTGGAGACATTATTTCTGCTTCAATCGCACCCCTCTCGATGTCCGCTATCCTCATAGGTTCCGTTTGAGTGAACAACTCTTGCCCTGTGGTCATCTCCATCCTTCCGTACCCCTTATGCCCCCAATCTTTCCCTCAAACGTTCTTGAATTCCCAGAAAGGCGGGGTTATCCCGGGGCTCCGGTTATACTCTGTGATGACAACGCAATGGCTGTTATCCCGGCCGAAAAAACCGCAAACTGGGCAAAAATAAGGAACCGGAGCCCGGGGGTCCAATGACCCGGTCATTCTGGCTAGTAGGGCTGCTGGAACTCCTCCTTTCTTTAGGATGTTTTCCAAATTGAAGGGGTAGACTGGATTTTCGCACTTCCTCTACTAGCAGCCTTCTTGATCAGCATCATACCTTTCGTAACAGTCATACTCGAGAATGTGTTCTCGTGTAATGACTTAGGCAGCGATGATTGGATCCAGGAGTGCATTGTGACTCTTGAACGCTCCTAAAATTGGACCGTTCTGCACTCCTGAAACCATCTGCTCCCTTCCAGTCAATACAGTCCACTCCTTTATGTATACCCTCCTCCCTCCTCCATCCTGTCACAACACACATGTTTATATAATTAAGTTTAATTATTTATTTGCTCAAAGCCCAAAGCATGTCTTAGACAACAATGTGGTATTTGAGCTATGCTCATTAATTGCGTTCAGTTAATTACATTTCATTCTTGCAATATGCTTTTGGGCGGGAGCAAAACAAAAACTTATGTCTTGTTCACTGTCAAAAGGGCGGGAACAAAACAAAAACAAAAACTTCTGTCTTGATCACTATTAAAGGCTAATAGCTAATGACATTAGCCTAATGTTACACTATCATGAAAATCTCATCTCTGTTAAAATATAACAAAGCTTTTCCTTTTAGACAATCATAGTGGCATGATGCTACACCCATATCGTTAAAATATAGAAAAGTGTTATTTGCTTTTACAATCATTGTACGTGCAGCACCCATATATTTATGTATATATGATTATACATCATCCTTAATTAATATAAGTACTTCTAATGCCAAATAAGGAATTTGAAGTTTCTTTCATAAATTCACCATACATGATATCTTACATGTTTATTCTGATTTTTCATACCATGTAATAAAACTTGAAGTTCTCAATTATTGCTAGTGGATGTCATTACCCAAAGCACTAATTATGATTATTCGTTCCTCTCTAGAATGTCAAATCTCAACAAGCTGGACTTTCTCGCTTTGGAAGTTCCAGGAAGAAACTACCTTAAGTGGACTCAAGATGTGAAACTTCATCTAACTGCAAAGAAGATGAAACAACGATCGATGCTGACAATATTGCCAAAGATGCTCGTAAGGCAAATGCTATGATTTTCATAAGAAAACATATGGAAGAAGCACTCCAAGTCGAGTATCTCGCTGAAGAGAACCCACGAACCCTTTGGGTTGCTCTGGAAGAACGATTTAATCATCAAAGGACCATTTACTTGCCTGAAGCAAGACATAACTGGCATAACCTTCGTTTTCAAGATTTTAAATATGTAAATGAGTATAATTTAGAAATCTGCCGAATTCAATCACTCCTCAAATTTTGAGGGGAGGAGCTCATGGAAACAGACCTACTGGAGAAAACTTTCTCCACCTTTCCTGCTTTTTATTTGGTCCTGCAACAACAATACAGGGAAAGAAACTTTACTAGATTCTCGGAATTAATCACCACTTTGTTGCTTGATGAAAAGAACAACAACTTATTATTGAGAAATGATCAAACTCGACGTGCAGGTACTAGAGCAATACCATTTCCTGAAGTAAACACTATTGCTCATCGCGATTCAAACTGCAAAAGAGAAAATCGAGGTCGTAGTAGGAGTGCAAGGACTAATCAACCGAGACATGGAAGAAGAGGTTCTCAAAGGAACCGCCCATATAGTCAAGGTCCACGCGGGCAAGGACCAAGGAACCTAGGCTCCCGTGGCCAAGGCCCACGTGGTAGGAACCACGGTACCAGTGATCATTTCCTCCACATCGATAACAGAGAATATTCTCAACGTCCTGGAATTGATTACGAGGAGACATATTCTCCCGTAATGGACATCATAACGTTTCGCTACCTTATCAGTTTGGTAGTTTCCGAAAAACTGAGTATGTAGCTTATGGATGTGGTCACAGCCTATCTCTATGGGGATCTTGATACAGAGATATATATGAAAATTCCCGAAGGACCTAAGATTCCTGAATCAAATAGTTCCAGACCACGGAACACGCTCTCCATTCATTTGAGGCGTTCACTATATGGATTGAAACAATACAGATGTGGTATAACCGTTTAAGTGAATATTTGATCAGAGTGGGATATGTGAATAATGAACTATGCCCATGCGTGTTTATTAAGAAAACAAGTTCCGGATTTGCTATTGTAGTTGTTTATGTCCATGACATGAATTTGATTGGTACTTCTGAAGAGATTAAGGAAACAGCTAAGCACCTGAAATTGGAATTCGAGATAAAGATCTTGGGAAAACAAATTTATGTCTCGGCCTGGAGCTCGAGCACCGTGCAGATGGAATATTGGTCCATCAATCAAATTACATCAAGAAGATGTTAATGCGCTTTAATGAGAATAAAACGAAGTCTTGAAGCACACCCATGATCGTACGTAGTCTAGATCCTAAGAAAGATCCATTTCGTCCCGCAGATGATGACGAAGATATATTGACACCAGAAGTTCCATATCTAAGTACAATAGGCGCATTATTATACTTATCTCAATGCTAGACCGGATATCTCATTCGCTGTGAACTTGTTAGCTAGATATAGCTCTGCGTCAACACGTCGCCACTGGAATAGCATAAAAGACATTTTCCGTTACCTTAGAGGTACGACAGATATGGGTTTATTCTATCCTTATGTATCAAATAGTGGATCAAACCCTCTTGATACACAGAATAATGCTCACCTTGTTGGATATGCTGACGCGGGATACTTATCAGACCCATACAAAGCGCGTTCTCAAATTGGTTATGTATTTACCATTGGGAATACAACAATATCTTGGAGGTCTACGAAACATACCTTTATTGCTACCTCTTCAAATCATGCTGAAATTTTAACTCTTTACGAAACAGTTCATGAATGTATATGGCTGAGAGCCATTACCAAACATGTTCGAAAATCATGTGGACTGAATTCCACCACTGATAAACCTACGATTATCTACGAAGATAATGATGCTTGCATCGAGCAAATGAAAATAGGTTTCATCAAAGGAGACAAAACTAAGCATATTGCACCAAAGTTTTTCTTTAATCAACAACAACAAGAGCATCAGAAGATTGAAGTCAAGCAGATTCGATCTCAAGACAATCTTGCAGACCTCTTCACCAAGTCACTACCTAAGTCTATATTCCAACAACATGTTCGTAATATTGGTTTACGTAGATTGTCTAAGTTACCTAGTATGTAGTTTTCAGGGGGAGTCAATATCAGGGGGAGTATCCCAAAGCATACTCACTTGACCATCGTGTACTCTTTTGCCCTTCGTCCAAGGTTATTTTATCCCACTAGGTTTTGTTACCTGGCAAGGTTTTAATGAGGCACATCATTGATATGGTCACCTACTTCCGAGTTTTTGATGCAACTACTCTACACTCACACACGTTGTACTCTTTTCTCCTTTGACCAAGGTTATTTTTATCCCACTGGGTTTTTTGTTACTTGACAGGGTTTTTGACGAGGCAACTTAAAAGCGCATATGCGAGACTATATTGTTGATATGGAATATCCAAGGGGGAGTGTTGTAAATCTTTTAGATTAATGTAGATATTCATGTAAATATGTATATGGGCATATTTGTATTTGTACAACCCATCCTCATCTCTATATATAGAGGATGTACTTATGAATAAAACCACTACTTCTCAATCTCTAAGTTTTATCTCTTAAATTTCTAATTATTTGCTATACACTTTCTCTCTTGGTAATTCTCTAGTTCTATATCTCTCACTTCATAATTTACAACAAATTTGACCTCATTTTCAATGAATTTTCTCGAGAGTTTGGAAAAAGTTTTTTGGTGAAATGACTCGAAGAAAAAGTTCGTAAGCTAAGAGGAGCACGTTGCGCACGTACACCAATAACAAATTTATGGATTCACCACTGATTAGGGGAAATCTTTAATTGAATAAGTTGTAATGAAATAGATGAACATTGAGGTAATGATCACAAACCTTTATTTTCTGTTGACGACGTCGTCTGATCATGATCAGCTGGTTTGTTTCTTGAGCAGCAGGCAACAATTCTTTGTCCTCCTCTACAGCATTACTTTCCTCCTCCCCCTTGAAGAACAAGTTTCCCTTATGCCGAGGAGTGTAGTAATCGGACGTTCCAGATCGTCCCTCAGAAATAATCCCATCAATCCCTTCTTCATCTAATTTCCTTGACGAAAAGAAATGCCTTTGTAAGTCTTCAGATGTTATCAATCTCCCGGCTTCATGCTCCGGAACTACTACCACCTTATTGTCTCCGTTTTGGTAATCATTTGTTTCAAACTTTCAATTATCATCTATCTGTAAAAGATTTCTATGTATATTAGGTACTGATTGATTGCCTTACTTATCTTACAGACAGAATAAGATTATGGCTCTTCGCGCGTTGTATGCTCGGAAAGCTGGGGAAGATTTGAAAATATAGTCACGATTATGAAAGACTTATGAAGGTATCAAATTAACATAATAACGAGGATGTGTTTTCAGTGGCTTCCCCTTCTGCTCCTCGTCCTTTTCGGGTCCATGAAAATCGTGTTCTTATGCCCGTAACGAACCAGAGTAAGAGACAGATAGGTGATTAGATATAGCCACTAGCCACACACATACACACACACGCGCGCACACACACACACACACACACGTATATAGGATTGATTTTGATTTTTTTTCCCTCACTCACTCTCTTTGTTGTTTGAATAGGTATTGGATTATGATATGGAGTTAGGAGGACAAGGCCTGCACGTTTTGCTGTGGAAGAGTTCAACAAGCAAAAGGTATCCATACGATTCACATATGTATCAGTTTGTGAATCCATTCGAAACATTATTGATTGTGAATTTATTTATTTAAATATTAGGGATAGAAAGCCCAACTGCAGTTTGTGAAAGTGGTGAAGTTTTTGAGAGTACGTGGATAGAAGTTGTATGAAGCTGCAGTGTTTGGATTTAAATTCTTGTCATTGTTTGTATGCTCTGGCATACAAGGCATGTTGCTTTGATTATGTATTAGTGTTTAAATTGATATATATCATAGCACATGTGGTGTAAGGTTGTGAAACAATTCAATTTGACTTGTGATGTTATACACACCAAAATCAGTAAGAGGTCGGAGCTTGCCATATAGACAATGCTGTCATGATCGTGGTTGAAGTATATGCAATTCGGCATGCATCCTGGAAAATATGAAGCCAACACAGATATTGAAGAATTATCACCCAGGAATAGAGCAATATCGTCGAGGGTTTCTTTCTCAATCCACTCACATCTATCAAAATCCATCTTGAAAATTTTGAATTTGTGTGTTTCCATTCACACCTTCTGAAGTGTTGGTATACCAAAAGTTGAAAGTTTCTGCGAATCCTCGTCCCAAATATGAACAGTATACAACTTGTTTTGATCAACAAGAACAATTTCTTCAAATTACTAGGTCTAATAAAAGCCAATTGACAACGATCCTCATATACGACTGTAACAATGCAATCCTAAATTAGGTTACCCTTGTTTGAGCCCAAATTAACATTTTGGCTGATTGACTCAATATCTATGTTCAGCCCATGGGCCGGGTTCTGCGGCCTAAATATCTTTACGATATCTATTGGTAGATTCCCGTTTTGTGTCTACCTTTTCGCTCAAGGAAATAAATCTGGTATATTTACTAGAGTCCTAAATCAACTATGGAAGGAAATCTATCCTCATTCAATGGGGAACCGCTAAACATATCTCTATAAATAGAGGGTCTTAGGGCGAAGCAAAAACACATCTCAACTAATACAACTTACAAAGCAATCTCTTTGCATACAAGCCTCCCCGGAGCATCTTTCAGCAACCCAAGCCTCTCCGGAGCAAACATCTCTCTCTCTCGATCAATACATCTTACAAGCAAACTCTTTGCATACAAGCCTCCCAGGAGCAAACCCTAGCAACCAAAGCCTCTCAGGAGCAAACTCAGCGACTCACAGCGAAGCTAAGATCACGTCTTAGCAACACCAGTGCTTTCTCAAGCCTTCCCAATTTATTGCTCTGCTTACTCAACGTTGAGGAAGTATCGATTATTGCGTTCGCAAGAGATCACGTTCGAAGACCTAAGTCCGTTTAGGCGTTTCATGTACGAACCGACAGAGTTGGTGCTCTCTCTGTCTACATTCGCTTGATCCAGAAGCAAGAAGTGACACACATCGACTACAACAACATACCCCGTGGTACTGCCACGCCCACACTCTACAAAAGAGACTGTTTGACTCTCCCCAGCGGTTTCCAGCGCAAACAACCCTCAAATCTCTTTCCACAGCTATTAACCATCCTTGTGAAGATCTGCAAAATCGCTTATGTGGCAATCGTACTTGAATATCAAGGAACTTGTTATCGAGGACATTAATTGTATAAATTCCAAATAAATCTCTCTTTACAATCAAGACTTAAGAAGAGATTGAAATTTGAAAGGTTTTAAGTCCAACTATTTGTTTGCAATTGAAACTCGAGAAGAAGAGTTGAAGGTTTCAATTGTTCTAGAGTTTATTTGAACTATACTCATAAGGTTTACGCACCACTATTCCATTAACGATTAGGTTAATACTATTTTCATTAAGGAATAAGGATTACTATTCCTACGTCTTCTCCATCATACTATTATTAATTTAGGAATTGTTTAAGGATAACTAAATACAATCACAATACAGAAAGTAAATAACAAGGTAAATAGCACAGGAATAGATCATCTCTTTATTAATGAATAGGTGCCTCTATATATAAAGAAACACAAAGGTACAATCCATGTCCCAATAGGACTTCTATTCAATATGTAATCCATATGCTATACTAACTAATCTAATCCTAGGTTGACAAGGCACACACAAAGTAGGTTTCCTTCAACACTCCCCCTTGTGGCGTCAACACTAGGTGGTGCTCCTCGCGTTGTCTCATTAAAAACCTTGCCAAGTAACAAAAACCCAGTGGGATAAAAATAACCTTGGTCGAAGGGAAAAAGAGTACAACACACCCTTCACATTTGGAAACTTTGCATGGACGCCAGACTCCCCCTGAAGTCTGCGTCTCCCCCTGATTTCCACAATCATGGGAGGTCAGATAACTTAAGCAAACCAATGCTTTTCACATGCTTCTCAAATGTGGATTTAGGCAGTGACTTAGTAAATAAGTCAGCCACATTGTCCTCATAACGGACTTGATTCACTTTAATCTTAAGGAACTTCTGCTATTGCTGATTACAAAAGAACTTAGGCGATATATGCTTGGTGTTGTCGGCTTTGATGAAACCTTGCTTCATCTGCTCAATGCAGGCAGCATTATCCTCATAAATGGATGTAGGTTCATCAGTGGTTGACCTCAAACCACATGTACTTCTTATATGTGTATCAATGGACCTTAACCATATACACTCACGAATTGCTTCATGGAGAACAATAATCTCAACATGGTTCAAAGAAGTAGCGACAATGGTCTGCTTAGTAGACCTCCAAGATATCGTGGTGTTACCCATGGTAAAGACATAACCAGTTTGGGAACAACCTTTATATGGGTCAGAGAGATACCCAACATCAGCAAAACCCACCAAAACATCACAAAGATTTTCGGAATAATGGGCAGCAGCACTCGTGCGATCGATCGTGACATTATGCGATCGATCGCTCGACGGCAGAAGCTCGGTACGATCGATCGTGGCATATCCTGCGATCGATCGCCCGATGGCGGTAGGCACGGGTTCTTCACCCATTTTGCCATATTTCCATGCCTCTCTGCAGGTAACGTGCCCTTTGTGCTCCATCCGGACGGTAAGTCCTCGTTCGGATGCCCGGGTCGTTCAACCGCAGCAAACATAGGTTCCTCACCTAGTTTCGACTCTCTGTAGGGATAGAACAAGCCCATATCAATCGTACCCTTCAAGTAACGAAAGATAGTCTTTATGCCAATCCAATGGCGTTGCGTGGGCGCAAAGCTAAATCTAGCTAACAAGTTAACAACAAAGGAGATATCGGGTCTTGTACACTGTGCCAAGTACAATAATGCGCTATTGCACTTTGGTATGGTACCTCAGCCTCTAAAACGTATGCACCATCATCCCTTGGGCGAAACGGACCCTTTCTTGGATCTAGGCTGTGACCAATCATGGGAGTGCTAACAGGATGGACTTTATCCATATTAAATCTCCTGAGCATCCTTTCCCAAGATCTTTCATCTCAAACACGGATTTCAAGTATTCACTGGCACTTGCAAATCCGGGACTTGTTTTCACGCAGGGGCATAATTTATTGTTCACATACCCTCTTCCAATCAAGTAGTCACTTAGACAGGTATACCACATCCGTCCGGATTGTTTCAATCCATATAGTGAACGTTACAATCTTATTGCAAACGTGCTCTGTGGTCTAGAGCCACTTGACTTGGGTAGATGAAGCCCATCCGGGACCTTCATATAAATCTCCATATCTAGATCCCCTTAGAGATATGTTATGACCACATCCATAAGCTGCATGTTCAGTTTTTCGGAAACTACCACTGACAAGGTAGCAGAACGTTATGACGTCCCTTACGAGAGAGTATGTCTCATCGTAGTCGATTCCAGGGCGTTGTGAGAAGCCTTGCGCCACAAGGTGAGCTTTATATTTCGTTCTCTCACTACGCTTTCTAACAAAGACCCATTTATATCCAACAGGTTTTATTCCAGAAGGTATTGGCATAACTGGCCCAAATACCGTTCTCTTTGTTAGTGAGTCCAACTCAACCTGGATCGCATATTTCCATTTAGGCCAATAAGCTTCTACGTTGGCATTCATCAACGGAGCGAGGTTCAATATCATCATTCTCAATGAACTCTTGTGCACAAGCATATGCAAACACATCATCAATTGTGATGGATTTCTATCCCACGTCTCATGTACACTAGTGTAATTAATCGAGATCTCTAGGTTCCCACGGATAGGTCTTAGCAACAGGGCGTCCCCCGAAGATGTCTTTTGGACATAACCATAATCCGGAACGTTTTCACGGACGGATTTTGAGTATCAATGATGAGAGGGTTATTAGGTGCCATCGCAGCCCATTCCCTAGGGCACGAATCCCTCGAACCTGGTGGCCTCCAACGCTTCCTCAGTGGAGCCACGGCCTAAACCACATCACCACCATTACTGGCAGTGGCGCCACCAGCTGTCCCTCCCATAGGGTTAGCTGCAATAGCGGCTTTGAGTCCAAGTCATTGTTCAGGCACTTGCATCCTTGCAGGCATGTTTGCAGCTGGTATATATGATCTAGTCACTAAGATCTAAGAAAGCGTCAGGAAGAGAATCTCTGACTTTCTGAAGATCTATAATTCTACGCACTTTCTGCAGTAGGGGGATCGTTATGAGACAGAGTGGGGACAGGCCACGACAATTCCAGTCGTTCCTGTTGAACGTGTACGTTCTTATCTCCCCCTAACGACGGGAAGACTGTCTCATCGAAGTGACAAATAGATCGCCTGTACGTCAAGGGTTCTACATAGCGGATTGTGGTTGGAGACTCAAATCCAACATAAATACTCATTCGTCTCTGAGGACCCATTTAAATACGCTGTGGCGGCGTAATAGGCACATAAACAACACACCCAAATATGCGTAAGTACGATATGCTTGGCTCGTACCCAGTCACTAGCTGTAACGCAGAACAAAAGTTGGGTGGTGATGGGCCTCAGACGAATAAGCAGAGCTGCATGCAATACTGCGTGTCCCCAGGCAGAGAGAGAAAGATTGGTGCGCATTACCAATGTCCTCGTGACCATTTGTATTCTATTAATGGCAATCTCTGCAAAACCATTCTGGGTTTGCACATGTGAGACTAGATGCCCAACATCTATCCCATGCAGTAGTCATCGAAAGTTTTCGATGTAAACTCGCTAGCATTATCAAGCCTGATAGTTAATGGGATGATCCGGTTAGTGAGCCGGCAGGCGAATACTCTGTGCTAGGAGTTTAGCATAAGCAGCATAACGAATGGACAACATCATGACATGTGACCAGCATGTCGATGTATCAACCAACACCATAAAATACATAAATGGCCCGCTTGGTGGTTGAATATGTCCACAGATATCCACTTGGATTATCTGTAAGAATGGAAGAAGCACTTTAGAATCCTTTGCATAGGACGATCTTAGTCCTTATTTCCCTTAGGAATACGCTTTGCATAATGAGCGTTTTGCTTTGGGAGCTTCAGAAGCATAGGAGGAATTGTCCACATCCGAGAGAGAGGATTTCGTTCTATGCGATCGATCGTAAGGGGGGTGCGATCGATCGCCCGTGCTCTCGGGTTCCTGAAACAATGCAGGATGGGACATGCGATCGATCGCAGGGGATGTGCGATTGATCGCCCGGGCTCTCTGGTTCCAGAAAACGTACAGGAAGGAACCTACGATCGATCGCAGGGGGATGCGATCGATCGTCCGAGCTCTCGGGTTTGTTAACGACGCAGCCTGGAAGGTTGCGATCGATCGCAGGTATCGTGCGATCGATCGTATGGCGTCGGACAGTGGCAAATTTGCTCTTTCTCATAACTGTCTCATCTCCTTGAATCGCTCTTCGATTCATGCTTCAATTAGCTCGAAAGAATGGATGTCCGTGCGAGGTTTTCAATACACGGATCATCATATCACGACCAGGGTGTCACAACCTGTCGTGCCAAAGCCAATATGTGTCTGAATCCAAGAGGTCATCCCGAATGACATTGTTTGATTCAATAGCTCGAATAGTGGTAATGTATAACCCACTAGAGAGACACATAAGCTTCTCTAAGATGCGCTTTCTACCGCAGTCATTAGAGCTAATGCAAAGGGATTCTTTTCCATTCTCATCATGCATCTTAGCATGGAAACCATTGGCTCTTATATCTTTAAAGCTCAACAGAGTTCTATTTCCTCTTGGAGCGTAGAGAGCATTTGTGACATCTATTAAGGTGCTATCAGGCAAGAGGAATTGGGCATATCCTCTTCCTTGCACAAGATTCGATGGTCCTGCCATCGTAGTCACAGAGGAATGTGTAGGCATCATGCCTATGACGCAATATGACATGCGTGGTTCTGCTATTTGTGAGACTTTCAAGTTCTCCAGAACTCATTCCTAAAAGCTCATCATTAAAATCGAGGCTACGAAAACAACTCAGATTTTATTAAAGATATTAGCCAAGGCTTTACACTCAAAGTTCCATCTTGATCTTAAATCAAAACTAAATCCAATGTCTTGGCAAACATGCCATATATCATCAACTTGGAAAACATGAAAACTTGAGCAAAATCAGCTTCCAAAGTCTTTAACCCTTAAACTCGACGTCTTGATCATTGCAGTTACATCTTCATATGTATTGCAAACTATGGCCCATAGATCAGACGCTCCATATCATTAATAGACATCATGAAGAGGATTCTCCATTGATTGAGGTATACAGGCTCAGTACTCACGGTCCCTAGGACGGTGGCAGATTACCTTGGCCGGTGGCGGTGCTGCCATAACTAGTGGCGCAACAACGCTGACCAACGGTGACCGGCGGTGTCCTTCTTATAGGGGTGGCGGTCTTCTCTCACTCTTTTGCGGCCCTATGCTCGCATGATCGCTTATTCTTATGGCGATCACCTTCATAAGCAAATAGATTCTACGGACCAAAATGTCCGGGATCGTCCCTAGATTTAGGGTTTTGCTCGTGGCTTCCTCCCATAGGGGCGCCATCATTGTCATGCCTTTCCTCAAGGCAGAGATGGAGAAGGTGGTGAGAGATTCCTCAATCAATTGTTCATCTGTGATGATTATCCACAGAGATGCATCAAGTCTTTGATGCGGAGAATTTCCGAATTATATCCCATGACTTCTTCAAAGTCAGAGAAGCGGAGGTTAGTCCATTATGCTTCTAAATTCGGAATGATGAATGTTACCACAACATTCATGAAGCGCTTCTAGCGCTAACCTCTTTCATGAACTCAAACTGGAGTGCCATACCATATGGCGATTCATCAGGAAAAAATAACCTGGCATTGTACATCACAGTTTGAGGGTCTAGAGCGGTTTCTTCAAAACAACGCTCATGGATTCGAGCTAGAAGCTCTTGTGCGAATAGGTACATTAGGATATCATGAGCCCATCTCAGAATCTAATGTCCGCAGAATCCAATGGAGTAAAATCGAGTTCATTCATGTTCGACATCCAAGAATATGGAGAACAAGAATGTGGTGTGTTTCGGAGTCATTACTCCCACGAAACAATGAAGGGTAAGTTTCGGAGTTAATACTCCCACGAAACAATAGAGGGTTTCTGAGCAATATTTGCTCCCAAGAAACGTTTCCAAGGATTTTGGATTTAGGTGAAACTTTGGTGTCGTATGGTCATAACCTTAAACCTTTTCGGTAGCTCTACTCAGATATAACCAGGTAAGTTATAAGAGATGTCGGTGGAGCAAGCTCTCTTAATACCACTTATCTCAAACTCCTTACCTAGACATCATACCTAAGCAGGTGAGCCTAGTTGGGAATAAGTCATGAACCATAGGTCGTTTCTTCTCTACGGATTCCTCATCCGGAGGTAAATCATTCAATGAACTCCTCGTTCAAGGTCTCTTCTCTCTACGGATTCCTCATCCGGAGTATTAGCTCGAACCCCCACAGTTCGGCTCTTGAGGTCATCACCAATAGCATGATGACATTAGAGGTGCTCATGACTTACACATACCGCAAGCGATATGAAGCTCGATCACTCCCCTAATGCTTCTCATAGTTTGGCGAGTCTCGTATATTATCCCACGTTATAAGAAAGGTGGGAGGTAGAAGAAGGGAGGTTGCAAGTCCCCGGAGAAAAAGAAGGTTGAATTAAATTCAGAAAGCAGCAACGTTTATAAAAGCTTACTTGGATTCTTTTCTCGGATTATCTTGAGTACCTCTTCTTCGAAGTTATATATCAGGAGATCCAACGGTCCGAATTGGCTGAATTTTTAACTGGAGATATTAGACTCACGGAGGAAGCTCTCGTCCAAATTTCAGCTTAATCCAACGGTGAAGAAGGGAGAAAATCGCTATCGAAGTTGACTGTTCTGTGCAGGCAGATTCTTGAACTAGAGGAGATTGCACGGATGTACTATTCACGGGTACTGTTCATCCGGTACTGTTCACGCGCACTGTTCATCGACACTGTTCATCCGGCACACCCTATGGTTTTGGGGTTCTAGGGTTTTGGCGCTAGCAGGATGCTATGCTCAAGAGTTTTGGTTTTTGATTCAGGGTTAGAGGTTCGTGCTGATAACGTGTTTAAGGATAACTAAATACAATCACAATACAGAAAGTAAATAACAAGGTAAATAGCACAGGAATAGATCATCTCTTTATTAATGAATAGGTGCCTCTATATATAGAGAAACACAAAGGTACAATCCATGTCCCAATAGGACTTCTATTCAATATGTAATCCATATGCTATACTAACTAATCTAATCCTAGGTTGACAAGGCACACACAAAGTAGGTTTCCTTCAACAAGAATAAGGATTATTGTCTTTTTATATATATAGACTAGATTTAAGACGTCAGAACATACACACATGTAATTCTAATTCCTAACGCGACGTGGAGTAATCTACTGTGTTCCTAAACCAAGAAAGGCTCAAAACGGTGCGTTGTGGAGTAATCCAGATGTGATACGTGGCATAACTCTCTCACTCTCTGTGTTAGCAGCTGAACCAAAAGTTGGGAGTTGTTGGTTCGTTTTGCCGCGCCTGAAAATGGCGACCATATCCATAAGCTTCTGCCCTTACGCTCTGGCTCGCCCCAGAGTCCGAACCCCTCGAACCCCTTCGGCTAAGAAGCCAATACCACCGAACCCTAACCCTAATTATAAGCAGCTGAGGACCGGGACCATCGGAGTTGAAGCCACCACCTACACTCGCTTGCCTCCCAAAGACGACTTCTCTCTCCCTTCATTATTGGAGTTCTCTTCCGAGGTGAAGCTCTCCGAATCAAGCGTTGCAGTGGAGAAGAAAATTGAGAAGGAGATTGGTGATTTAAGCATTGAAGAGGAGGAAGAAGAAGAAGAAGAGAATGGCGTCGATGGTAAATTTGAGGTCTTTGAGGGGAATTATGATTCTGAATTGGAGGATGAAGATTATGAAGATGAAGAAATTGAAGGTGTTCGTTATGAAGAAATTGAAAGGGACGAGGATGAATTCCAGGGGTCTGCTGATGGCGAAGTTGTGAATTTTAATGTTAATGAGGGTAAATTGGAGGAAGAGGAAGTGAAGGAGAAGGGAGTACCGGCGGTGATGCGGTGTTTCGACCGCGCAAAAATCTTCGTCAAGGCGGGGGACGGAGGAAACGGCGTCGTCGCAATGCGGCGCGAGAAGTTTGTACCTTTGGGGGGCCCATCTGGCGGGGACGGAGGGCGAGGAGGAAATGTGTATATAGAGGTTGATGGGTCGATGAATTCCCTGCTGCCGTTTCGAAACAGCGTGCATTTTCGGGCAGGGAGAGGGGACCATGGGAGGGGGCAGTCGCAGAATGGGGCTAAGGGAGAGGATGTGGTGGTCAAGGTGGCGCCGGGGACGGTGATCAGAGAGGCAGGGAAGGAGGAGGTGCTGTTGGAGCTATTGCATCCGGGGCAGCGTGGTTTGTTGTTGCCTGGAGGCAGAGGTGGGAGAGGGAATGCTTCGTTCAAGTCCGGGGCTAATAAGGTGCCAAGGATTGCTGAGAATGGCGCAGAGGGTCCTGAAATGTGAGTTCACCTTCTTCTTCTTGTTATCAGTCTTTGTTTAGCTTTTACCTTGTGTCTTGTGTTAGTTTAGATTGGTTTGTTACCACTACTTCTTGATAACAATGACTAATTTAGATTGGTTTGTTAGCACTCTATCTATTGTTTCTCTAACTTTGACTGGATTAGATTAGTTACTTTAGCTTTTGGAATTGGTAGTGTGATACCTTACAATTATTGGCATCTATTAGCTGCAATTAGTGATGCTTCCAAATCAGCGAGGCTTGTATTCTTTCTATGATCATTTTCATCACTTGAACAGTAGGAATGATGGTATTGTGGATCAGGTGGTTGGACCTGGAGCTAAAGCTAGTTGCAGATGTTGGAATTGTGGGCGCCCCAAATGCAGGAAAAAGCACACTGTTGAGTGTTATAAGTGCTGCTCAGCCAACAATAGCAAATTACCCCTTCACTACTTTACTTCCAAATCTGGGTGTTGTTTCTTTTGACTATGACTCGACCATGGTTGTAGCAGATCTACCAGGTTTACTTGAAGGAGCACACCGGGGTTTCGGATTGGGCCATGAGTTTCTAAGGCACACTGAGAGGTGTTCTGTCCTGGTATAGGCTTACACCATCAACTTTCAAGTGATCTAAAACTTCTTTATAAATTGTGTGTTATGGTTTATGGTAAAAATAGGTAGATGGATTTTTATCATCTTAATGCCATTACCCCGTCTTATCTCTCAACTCAGATACATTGTATTTTTTCTTTCAGTCATATTTGTTTTGGCAATTTCTTGTAGTATATATTTGTCTTCGGTTTATATATTATAGAGTAGATTCAAAGTTGTGAAAACTAAACTTCCCTAATGAATTCTATGTATACTTTTCTGTATGTCTAGAAAAATAGAATACTGCACTCTACCCTCTAATTAATTTTGTTATTTGATGAAATTTTGGGTCAAATGGTGTATTTAGTTATCTATCTATCTATCATCACCAACATCATTTCTCCTTATACTGACAAACCCTCATCTTTCTGGAAATCTCAGATACATGTTGTTGATGGCTCAGGCCAACAGCCAGAATTTGAGTATGATGCAGTTCGTCTGGAATTGGAACTGTTTAGTCCTGAAATTGCTGAAAAGCCTTATATAGTCGCTTTTAACAAAATGGACCTTCCAGATGCATATGAACAGTGGCCATCATTCAAGGAAAGCTTACAATCTCGCGGGATTGAAGTTTTTTGCATGAGTGCAGTGAAAGGAGAGGGTACTCATGAGGTTATCAGCACTGCTTATCAGCTTCTACAAAGGAGCAAAGTGACCAAGGAGGAATTCAAAGGTCTTACTTTCTTTCTTTAAAAACATTGAATTGTTTCAGTCTTCCCCTGAAAAATGTTGTCACACGAATTAAAGTGTCAATTAAATGACTGCTATTAGTTAGAGTTACTTTATGCACATAATTAATGATTTTTTTTTCTATTCTTAAGATAGGTCATCAGATATAAATGCCGTTAGTTAAGTAGGAATTATGCTTATGTAAGCAATTCTGAAAATGATTGATTGATAGCATAAGAGAAATGGTGTGGTTACATGAGTATATATGTACATACTATTTCTTATGTGCATACTATCTTTTGAAACAATGTAGTTTTGGAAGAGTACTATATTCAGTTAATGTTTTACATCCATTCCCTCTTGTAGATAGTATAGGTTAGTGTTAATTGCATATATCATTCATTCACTGTGTTCACAAATCTCTTGCATTTTGGTTTAGAAGATCCGGTCGATTTAAATCATGTAGCCGATATGGTGCATAAGCAGCAAACTGCCTCTATTAATGAGTTTGAGATCTCTCACGATAGCGGTACCAATACTTGGCATGTTGTGGGATCTGGATTGCAACGGTTTGTTCAGATGACAAATTGGCGGTAGGTTGAAAACTCTTTAAGGTCACTGTTATAACTTCCATTTCTTCTCGTCTTTCTTGATATCATCGTATTATGCTAAGTCTGAGCTGTTATGATATCACATGATGCAAATTTAACTTCTAAATGCACAATGACTGTCCAAAATGTGCATATAATACATAATTAAATTATTCTCCAAATTGATGATGATGCCTCAATGTTAGTCTCCATAATTATTTGCATCCCTTTTCAGACCTGGTGAGAAACTTATAAATGTTTCCAAACAGATATATGGATTCTGAGAGAAGATTCCAACATGTTTTGGAGGCTTGTGGTGTAAACAAGAATCTTAAGAAACGTGGTGTCAAAGAAGGTGACACCGTGCTTATCGGAGATGTATGTTCTTTTCATCAGTTATTTCTTTTCTGCTCTTTCGTTGAGCTAATACAAGTTTAGGGTTTCTAATATAATGTCCAATGATGATTTATCTCATTTGCTTCCTCCAGATGGAAATGGTGTGGCATGATTCTGTTTCTGGTCCATCAAATTTAAAGAAAGGGTCTGCAGAAACAACCAAGTGGGCTCAGTTTAAGTGATCTTTATAAGTTATTCAACGAAGCTAACTCATCTTGAGAAGAAGAGGTATATGTATTCCAGTCTTTTGTTTTTGGAGTGTATAAAACAAAAGTACCCCTGTCCAAATTACATTTTTTACCCCTATTTGATCTTGAAACAACTCAGGAAACTTGGTTACAACTGTTGAAAGTAGAAAGAAAGAAAAAGGGCTTTGGTATAGTTGCATATTATCCATCAAGGCAGTTATTATCCATGAAGATGTAGTAACAAAAATTGAAACTGACGTGCAATGCTTTCTGATTTGCAGTTCATAACGGAGCTACCAGTTCGCTAACAAGATAAAGAATGTGACCGTTTATGAAAACAAGCCGTTCAGGCAGACGGAGAGAGCAATTTTGTGAAGAAGATCATCAACCAGTAACTGGCTAAGCTCATCATATCGCCATAAGCCAAATAGATGGATGTTCAAGCAGGCAAGCACTTCTCCACCATCATTCAATAAGCAATTAAGCATCATGAGTAGCCATTGATCTTTCTTGTTCTCCAAATTGTAACAACACTAGCTCTTATAAGACACATATGAACCATTCATGTAATGTTGTTGGTATAGAAAGAAAGGTTGGAGTTTCTCTATTTGGGTTGGGACTAGGAGACTTGGGGAGCAAATGTCGTGGTCTGTGCCCCAAAACAAGGACAGAGGTGTCACTCAGCCCTTGGCCTTTGACAGTTTGACCACTCTTTCTCTTCAGTGATTCTGCTGCCCTCTAGATTCTCTTTCACTAATTTCTATGGGGGGGAGTTTCTGAAAGGAAATCCAACCTCCTGTTTCATTCCCAACAAATTTCTGAGAGCAGATCCCTCACATTTTTAACCTCGTACGAGTCCTCCGTGATTTAGGTACCCATGACATCACCAAATGCCCCACAGCTCGACACGTATGGACTTTGAAGGAATAGTCCTACTGATTGATTCTCGCCTACGTGGCAACAGTGTCCACGTGTTAGGATGGCAGGCCTCGACCTCAAATAGTAGTCCGTACAAGATGCTATCATTCTAGCTTTGGTATTGGGAATTTAGGCAATCATTTTCTAATTACCTAATCTTTGTGCCACACTTCCTTCCACAGTCCACTTGTAAATTTTAACTGGGGGAGGGTCTGGTGTTCGTTTGGACACCGGTAAAAACACTTTCCAATTAACCGAAGGCTCGTAGTGTTAACGGCTCACGCGAAGGCTCCTAAATTCATCCCGAGTATCTTACACTCTCTCCAAATCTCCAATCCTTGATCTAACTTGAGTAGATGTCCCAAGTTCAGAAAATATTGAGAAAATGTGGCTCAACACATTTCCACTAATAAATCTACCCATTTTTTTTTTTTTTCTTTTTTATAAGGAGGAGAAAATTTAAACTCGGGGTCTTTTTTCGCTTGGCAAGAACATTGTAGTATATTTATGAAATTTTCAATGTATTCAAGACAAAAAACGCTTCCAGTAAAGCGATGATGCACAACCTTATATTATCCGTACTCCCTAATATGTCCTTAGACTCTCTGTGAGGCTTAAACAGAGTAATGCTAACATTACCAAATAGACAGTCTAAGCACCAAGGCCAGGAAAGCATGGAATTGCTTCCCCAACGCAGAGACTAGTCTTTCATTGCATGATGATAAACAATTAGAGCACAAGCAGTGGTCTGCCACATTGGGATTTAGGTCAGAAATCAATCATAGCATTAACAATCCCCAATGCAGAAACGTAATGTTCATTCACTTAAACAAAATTTGCAACACTTAGCTATAATACCACTAGTATAATATTTCCAAGGAAAAAAACAAAAACAAAAGAAAATGAAATGGAAAATAGCCAAGTATTATATGCATAATGTCACTGCTGCTTAGTGGAAGGACACGAGCGTGTTGTTCTACCCAAAAAACAAAGCAGAAAGTTGCTAAACCACAAAAGGCTAAAATCTAACATGGGATTTGGACATTTTGAATCAAAGAGACCACTAATCCCACCTCTATCTTTCTTTGTCAAAGTCCAAGTCCTATAACACACAAAGACACGTCCATCTCTTTCCCCTAAATCCCGGGAGAACCTTTAACACTAATCAAAAGTGTTGGGTGTGTATGCCTGTTTTTGAGGATTGTGCAAAATTCTCATTTGACCCCAAAAGAAAACTTGGAACAAGGGAATCACAATGACTCATTGAGACAGAGAAAGAGGCCTTACCCCATCATCTCTTATATTTTTTGATCAATTTTAATCAATTTGAAAGCTCATTCATTTTAGGGAAATCTAAGTACTTTGTATTGCTGCTGGTACTCCATCCTTTCCAACTAGCTCCTCACACTTTTCAGATGGAGCTTGACTATGACAAAGACTAAACCTTTCTGCTCTTAAATGTTAAAAGAAACCTTCATTTTTCGTACTTAATTAAGGTGGGGTTTAGGGAAACAATTTTATCTAATTGTGTTTCTTTCAAATCCTTTAGTGGAGGAGTCAAGAGTCCTAGATTCCTATCGCGTCCATCTCAATCTTAAAAGAAACAATTTTGTTTCTTTGAAAACAAAAAATTGAGTCATCAATTTTCTATATCACTTTTGTTTCATTTATTTATATTTAGGGTTTAGGGCCATTATAGAATTGCAATAGACCATGACAAAGACCAGTGGCAAACCATTTGGAAATGCTAACTGAAAAGTGAAAACAGGTTGACCCATTTGATATCAGCATTAGTTTATGCCATTCCCAATGCCATTTAGGCAGTGTGATGCTTAATCAAAGAGAATAAATAGTACTTTTCTTATTGGAAGTGCTAAATAGTTAAATGGATTAAAGCCCCACTCATAGCTTTGTTTGGGCAGTTTAATCGAAACCTTGCTTTGCAAGTGTTTTTTTTTTTTTTGAAGCTTTTGATTGCCTTTATCTGAGTACTTTGGGAGTTCAGAAACAATGACCCATGTCTCAATCAAACTTTGCTGTGTTTATTTTACTTGAAAAGATGTTACTTAAGAGGGTACTTTGTGATGTGGGTAACTACTTATAGTAAATATGGAATGTCCCATCTGTTTGCTGCATATATTAGTCCTTTTTCTCCAAAATTACCAGTTAGGTTCTGTTATGACTGCGTTCATTAGTTTTATCTTAGGCCATAGTTAAACCATTCTTGATACTTATCATCATTCGAATTTGGAATGTATATCAATGTCGTGCGCATAAGCATTGGCTAACGTTTAGCTTTTGTCCGGTTTTCTATTGTGCATTTTTCATAGAACATACACTTTAACATAGCTTTGCAAGTTCAAGTAGGGAAAAAAGCATTGCCAAGACAACTAAAATTAACAAAAAAAACGACCAAGTTGCACTCCAAACATTTTCTTTGAAGCCAGATCTCTTCCACTAGATCATATAACTTTGTGTGCACAAGTTCTAGACATTGGAGTGACCAAGTGGACAGCTTTGAAGGTTGTTAGAGCTCTAGAACATCTTCTATTATTCATTCTAGCCTACACAACTACACACCATGAATGGTCAACTGCATGATTTCACTCTGCATATGGCTTAGGTTTACAATTGCTACCAAATAAAATTATCAATCCTATACGCGAGGCATATATAGACCAACAAAACAAAACAAGCATATAAAACTTTGATTCCTGAAACCTAATGTGTTTTGTACTCTGATGTGGGGTTGTTTCCATGATGCAGACAGGAAAAACCTCATAGAATATGCTAATTTCCTTCATAATTTTTGGTTTAGTAGAGAAAATCTTAACTGCTCCGTTTGAAAAACCATGAAGTAGACGAAGTTGCAAAGAATTTGGTTGCAGAAAATGCGGATTTACATGTGAATAGTGGAGATGAATTTTTGTTGGTACATAAGAATTTCAAGAAAAATTAAATCAAACCCTTTAGGAGTAGGTACACAAGAAACCACTTTAGCTGTTTTCCTCTTCTGGATTTATAATCTAAATTTCTCAATGATTTTTTTATATCTACCAGTCATATTCATTCAAGTCCCTTCTGACTTCCAAGTCCTAAAACTTTGACATTTCAACTTGGATTAATTGCCCTAAAACTTTAACCCTAATATACTAATGGCTCATGGTCCATGGAGCTTTCAAGATTAGGCAAGTTGATTAAATTTACTTGGCCAGTTTTCTTGTAGCTCCACACAGGACTTAATTATAGTTGAGTCAAAATCACAGAATTTTCTTAGCTAATCCCAATGGCTTACATAGAAGTGATGTAATTATTAGATCATTAATGAGAGAGTTAATTTCCATACAATGGCCATGCAATAAGAGTGAGGGATACAGAAATTATATTTATTAGGGTAGCTCTTATTGGAACTTGGAAGAAAGTGACTGAAGCTAGAAAGTATAAAAACACAGAGCAGTTAGCAGGCTCCCATTTTGAGTTTTTGACAAGTACTGCCTGCTGGGAATCTACAAGTTTCACCTACAAGTTGTAGCTTATTATTTTCTGATTTCAAAGAGCTATAGGGTTAAATAGCAATGAGAAAAGGAAAGATTTAATGAAAAGTAGGTGAAAAGGGAGAGAATGGTCTTCCACACAATGACATCTGCAATGTCCCTTTCCTTTGCACCATGATTTACATCAATCTCATACACAATCTTTGAAAGGGATTTTACATCCCCTAAAATTTTACATCTCCAGTTTGGATTTTGTGTACTTTTTTTTTTTTTGGTCAATGATTTTGTGTACTTGGATGTGTTTTAATTTTAATTATAATCGTGTATTATAAATCTAAATGTGTGTGAGCAAAAACAAAAGGAAATGTGACACTTTTTTGGATGTGATGTCGCAACCCTTATATTTGTAATACATAGTCAAAATAAATCCAAGCACATTAAAGTAGAGAATCCAAATTCCTTTAAAAAGACTACATCCCTTTCAAAACCAAAACCTACCCATCACTTTCTCATATCTTCTCTTCTCTCTTTATATTTCATCAACCTGTTGAAGCTTAGCACATTTCTTGTACAAAGTCTTTAAGAAGCCTACTTTCCTTTCAAATCTCAAAACCCATTTTTCTCAAATCCGCTCTTCTCTTATATATCATCATTCATCAACACTTTCAATCTTAGCACATTTTCTCTATACCATGCCAATTTCCACCTCAAAAGCCTTAGAAAAACCTCTCACCCAATCTGGTGAGAGATCAAGAGGGAGAAGGAAGCAAGCAGAGCCAGGTAGGTTTCTTGGGGTGAGGAGAAGGCCTTGGGGTAGATATGCAGCTGAAATCAGAGACCCAAGTACTAAAGAAAGGCATTGGCTTGGGACATTTGACACTGCTATAGAAGCAGCTTTGGCTTATGACAAAGCTGCTTTGGACATGAAAGGAGCTGAAGCAAGAACCAACTTCATTTACTCTGACAACTCCACTTTCCACTCTCTTCTAACACCCTTTGATGTTCAAACCCTATTGCCACAACAATCACTTGAGTTCTTCACTTCCACTTCTACACAGACTCCTAAACAACAACCAACCAATCAGAACAGTCCACCTGGTCAGTCTAGTATGTTTGATCAGAATGAGAAAAACCTCAATATTATTGGGTCCAATGAAAAAACCTCATTTGATGGTTTCTTCTTCTCCAATAATATTTCTTCTGATAACTCAGGTTACTTGGGTTGCATTGTTCCTGATAACTGCTTGAGGCCTCCTTCTGATATCCCCAAAAGCAGTGACTTGAGTACTACTGCTTTAAATATTGGTCATCAGAATTGTAGCTTTACAATTACTGCCAACTCCTCCATTGAAGCTAAACCTCATTGTGATCAAAGCAGTAGTACTGCTACTACATTCCCTCTAGATGTTATGAATGTGCCAGCTTCGTTAATGGAGTCTAGTAACCCCGGAGATCAGCTTTCTTGCTTTGATGGATTCAGTCATGGATTCTGGGGGGATAACCAGCAGTACTCATCATGGGATTCTAGAGAGTTCTCAGCAATGGTGGACAACAACCCATTGATGATCGAAGATGGGTGCAACATTGGAGCTTTGTATCCGATCATCGAAAATCCTAGCACTTCTTCATTCTCTTGCTTCCCATCAGTTCATCCTCCTTTTGGTGATGTAGCAATTGACTTTGGTCATTCACTCTATTAAGTTTAGCTTCGAATGTCCATCTACGAATTAAAATAATCATAATGGTTCCATTTTATGTGCATGCACTTATTTTTCTTTGTGTTCTTGCTTCTTGCAACTCTTTCTTTCATTGTAATTACCCAAAACAAAAAAACCCTCCATTTTGGGGAGGAGATTTGGGATATGCTAGCTTATTACTTCTACAAGCTTTAATGGAAACTGTTGGGTATAAATCAGCTTTTCCAAGTCATAATATTAATTCTTTGCATCCCATTTGATAATAGTGCCTGCTTAGCTAGTCTCTTTATGGCTGTACTGGCCTTTACATATATTAATAGAATGGCTGCTGCTGCATTATATGTCTCTCTTTTCGGCTATTTGCCTGGCCTTTACAGACACAACGTACCCTAACTATAAGATCCATGCAACTTAAAACTTAATGTATAGATTAAAATAGACCACAAATGTGCAAACTAGTAGTGCTTTGCAATAACGTTTCACTTTAATTATTTTTACTTTGTATTTGATGCATAGTTGTGCTTCCATTAATGGTCTGCTAAGTAAAAAGCTCCCTACAACCAAAGTTCAACTCTCATCTTAGACGATTATGGTGACCAGAGTGACTGGCATCGACTCTTTGCTCTTAAATTTATGGATAGTACTAACAGTTGCCTTTTCAATACGACGTCGATTTGGACAAAAACACAATATCAGCGCAAAAAAATATAGACGAGATTTGCAGTAGGATTTTTTCGATAAGCCGAGTTAAAGTAGAATAAGCAACTCCATTTGTGGTCTTTAAGATATAAGTCAATTTCTCCAGCACAGTTCAATGGCCTCAAACCTGGATTCATTTGTTCTCTTTTTTGAGCTCTTCAAACCAAAAGTAGATTATGGAAAATGTGACTCCATGATAGTATGATGAGAAGTTGTGAATTGAGTCTATTTTCCATGCCCTAATAGGTTGTATAGTTATTGACAATAGTTTTGCTCAATCTCATATGGTTATTATGGTGAACCTAAGGCAAATCTTGGGGACCCATAAAGTTCATAAACTGCTTCAATTCAATAGGATTAGTAACTTGTAATCTATTATTGTCTATGGGGATACCCTATTGAAAAGTTTCCAAGCAAGACTTTGTACCCTAGAAATGGAGCAATTAGAAAAATGATTAAAGAAACAATTTCCAAAAGGCAATAGAACTTATACCTAGCAATCATCTCATAATTTTCTTTTTGTTTAACATAGTTAATCCACATTCATTTTCTTAAACCTGCATACCAAATTCTCTTTCAAAACGAAATCGAGTCCGAAATTTTCTTTCCTGCAAGAATTTCATCTATGATTTAGCATATATAAGCAGCGTGTAGAGGAAAGTAAGAATATGATCAGGAAGAGAGATTATAATTATACAGTCAAGAGTGCTTCTTCATATACTTTGTATTTCATAATAAATTTATCAATAACATGGTCGAGCTGCTCGAGCATTTCAATTGACACAACATAACTATGTATCTAATCCCTTATAAAGTAGCATTGTTGATGCCTCCTTGGGTCTTTGAATTACTTCTCTTTTCTCAAAATAGACCTTGGACAAAAAGTGGGGGGATACCATGAATTCGAATTCCCAAGTTGAACTGAAAGCTTGTTCCCCAATTTAAAAGAAAACTTAGAAGAGGATAGACATGAATGCACGGTCAATGTGAAAGTACATTGACCGTGGAACTAATCTTTTCATTCTGGACAGGGCTACAGATGAAGATAACACACTCCAAAATTGGAGAACTGGAGACAGATTTGCCTAATGGAACTGCAGCTTTTTTCTTGGTTATTAAAGAGAAAGGTGCAAGGCTATATGGGTTTTGCTAAACTTTGGAGGTTGGCCATTGCTTATTCAAGATAAAAAGGGAAGGCCATATAAAGATGATAAAACACAGAGATGAACGTAACTGATGTATGCTAAGCCAGTGAGATATGAAGCCTCTGTTGGAGGACTTGCAAAAAGAAAAACAATGTTTTGGTTGGAGAAAGTTGATCAAAAACGAACATTGAAAAGTCCCTTGACCTTGCTTAACTTGAACTACGAGACTCTGTACTGTTGTCGCTGGTAGTTGAAGAGACAGAACCCTGAGCAGACTGCTGGCCACCCAAATGGGTAACACCACCCTTAGAAACAGTGGAACCTACTGATCCACTAACAGTGCTCAGTGATGAAGACGTTCTGGCAGAAACTGAGTCCTTGCTGGTGCCTGAATTAAGTTCAGGCCGCAATTCTGACGATGAGGATGATGGGGCTAGCGTACCTATTGACGATCCCACTGGGTAGGGTGCAACTGGCATATCGGTGAGAGAAGACGCAGATGGACTGTAACTGAGTGTTCCCATTGGGTGGTCGAATTTGCATACAGGCCCAAACTTGCATGCTCCACGTTGTGCATAGTGAGTGCAAAGTGGTGCACCCTGATTATCACATAGAATTTCAAATTCCAAGCATAACTTACCAAGAAGGCATTCAAAATACAAGAATCCAAAAAATTAAAAAAAAAAATATATATATATACACCAAACACAATATAATGCTAGGCAAGAAGACCAGCACTAATATAATATGCTTGGTTAGTAAAAATGCAGATTTACAGCCAAAATCACCAAGTACCCCAGAAAATGCTTACTGACAAGTGACAAGCAAAGATATACAAACACCAAAATGCTGCAACATTTATGCCAAAAAGTGTTGTCGCTAAATTGGGCCCTGGGTCGAAACTTGAAACAATCATCAAACATTACCAGCATATCCAAATGGTAGAGACAATTCAAGCATGTTTAGAATACTCACCCATTCTAAAAGAGAAAAACTGAAATATAACAAATAAGAGAAGCACTATTTCTTTGAAGGGGAGGAGCTACTCCTAATTGCCTCCTTAGAGCCCAAAGCAGAAATGCACACAACACATGCGTATATGCAAAAACATGAACATACACATACATGCACAATATACAAGAAATCCCGCAACGACATTGGTAAATCACAATAATGCATGGAATACACACTGAGATCTTTTTTCAGAAATTCATACTTAAACAGAAAAGACAAGTAACATTCTTAGTCAGAGGTGGAAGGCTAAATGGATGCCTAACTATTCTTGTTTGGATAGTTTGGTATGCAATGTTGTCAGAAGAAACAAGTGATCAAGGAGGAAATTGATGATAGGATGAAAGCATTGTAGCGGAAGAAAGAGTTACGGTTCAAGACCATTGCTAGTGAATTTGACCTCATCAAACAGCAACTCTGGAAACGAAACTAGACAAAATAAGAGTAGGTAAAAAAACTAAGTTTCCCTTGGTTATTGGTAAAGTGATGCAATAGGTGAGGATGCTGCATTATAGCCTTAACTTACACAACTTTCCAACCTATAGAACATTCACCAACACCAAACAACATATTTGTTTCAGGCTTTCAGCACATATGTCCAAGAGAACTAAGTGTTGCAGTATAAGAAATATTTCTTCCACTGGTAAATGTATTTATTATATAGAAATGAGCAGGTGTTTTCCCGTAGAATTCCAATAATTAGCTTTTGTGTCAAGTTGGATACTATCTAAATCTTTCTAAAGGACCTCAATAAGTCCATATTTTAAATATAATTTTTCAAAAAGCATATGAGGATGATGAAAAGAACCAAACATTCCATAATGAGAGAGAGAGTGAGAGAGAGAGAGATTCAGATAGTATATATAAAGAAACCATTCCATAGTAAAGTTTACAGCTTTAAAATAAAACAAGCTTATAATTGACGACCTAGTAAAAGCATCACGATGCAGAGGAGTTGAAAGAGCGGCTCACCGGGCGCGATGGAAGACCAATGGAGCTGAGGACAACAGGTGTTTTTGGTGCAACAACTTCTGCTGGATGATGATATCTACATGAGGACCCAAATTTACAATCCCCTGTTCTCAGGTAATACTGACATTCTGCTTGGCCAGGTCTTTCTGGATGGGATTGCTCCTTCTGGCTACTGGTTGGATGACCAAGAGAAAAAGGTACATTTGGAAAGATTCCTGTATATGCAGGCGCTGAAGGAGATAGTTGATTTATCCCATAGATTGTCCCTGAACCAACAGTGGTTTGAGTACTAGGAGATGGTAATGGGCTTGCAGGTGCCTGCGAGACATGGATAAGAGCTTAACTGAAATTCATGCAAATTACAATATAATTGAGGAAGGAAATGTTACTTACCGGATATGGACTCCAACCTGAAAAAGGAACCATTCCCGGGGGAATCAGCATTGGACCATAGGGGCCTTGAACGTAAGAGCTAGGTAGCAAAGGAGGCCTTGCAACCATTACTGCTCCATACGACTGTGAGGAAACAGATGGAGATTGCACAGTTTGATACAATGTGGGTGCAGGTGCAATTGGAGCTTGGTGTGCTTGTGATGGCACTTGAGGTTGTATGCCAGCCAGCTGTGGATGATGGAATTTACAAGTTGCACCAAACTTACACTGTCCAGTTTTGACATAGTACGAACACTCTCTTTCACCCTGTATTATTTGAAAAATGATCCATTGATGGCAATACTATCCCTCAGTCATGAAACAGGAATTCCAATATGACAAAAAATTAAAAAAAATCAAAGTTAAGAACAAGAAACACAGACCGGTCGTAATGGGTATCCATAGTAATTTAGCGATACCGGGGTAGCCGAGCCTCCTCCCTGCTTAGGATGATGATACTTACAAGTGGCACCGAATTTGCACGTCCCTGTCCTCATATAATACTGTAATTAAAGAAGCAAAGCACAATCAAACAAGCGAAATTCATAATTTTCAGCACTACCAAACAAACAAAGCATGTAATGATCCTGAGAGGACGTTACTCCATCCATCTAAACATATTAGCCTAAACCTCAAGCTTCAATCAGTTACACAAACCAAATACCTGGCACACAGGCTGGCCCACTCGCTCAGGGTACTCCACTGCCCCGGCTCTCAAAGCTCCGGTAACCTGAGAAACATAAATTTGGCTAGTAAACAAGTAACTTTACCAATATCAACTACGTAGATCTTATTAATTACACTCAAAAAAGAAAACCTAAAAAATTTCTCCACAATGACCTAAAATTCAATGAAGCAGTGATCAAATTACATAAAAATATCATAAGCAACGTCATCAAATCTGCATAAAAAGCCATAATACCTCTAATAACAGACAAGATCAAACCGAAATGGAAGCAGAAAACCAAATGACCGCATTGAAAATCAATCGAATTAAGCCCCAAATTCAACGAATTGAAGCAGTAAAAAAGGGTAATTCAATAAAATTACCGCACTACGATCACGGGGATGATTGTACCGACACCTTGCGCCGTACCCACAAATCCCAGTCCTGAGGTAGTAACTGCAATCGGCCTCGTCGGGCCGTTCCGGGTACGATTCCCCGGGTCCGAGGCCCAACTGCCACATAGATTCTGCATTTTGCGGAAAACCAAGATCAAGCCAAATTCCAAAACCAAACCACATTCGCCCCAAAAACCCACCAAATCGCACCCGAAATTCAACCCAAATTCAAATGCAGAGTGTAACAAACAAAAAGCTCTCACCTTCCAGCCCCGTTTCGGGTCCCGGAGCGGTCCACTCGGGCGACGGATCCGCCTGCGACCCTTCCGTGTTCCGACCGTACCTCTCCATTGTACGGTCACCACTTTCCCAACGAACGACTTCGATTGCACAGTTGATACAGACCCGGATGGTTCTAGAACCTCTCCTCTGTACAATTGGGAATGGGAGGTTCTGATCAAATGGAGTATAATCTCAGAGAGAAAGAAGAAGAAGAAGAAAAACGAAAAGGGGGTTTGGATTTACAGAGCTCTCTTCTCTCTCTCTTTCTCTCTTTCACACACACACACACAAGCACTGTGTCTCTCTCTGTTTTGGTTTTGGTTTTGGTTTTTGGATTTCTCTCTCTATCAGTTTTCAAAGCGTTTTTCGGTTTTGATCTCTCTTACTTTTCTCCTCTTCTTCCTTAACTTTGAGAGAGAACTTCTATTTTTTTTATTATTTTTTTTATGGGTCTCCCGAGTCCGTTGGTGGCTTATATACGCGCCAAACCTACGAGAAAATTACCCACCATTTTTTACCTGACAAATTATTTTTCTTCTTTTTTTTTAATCAAAATTAAAATAAACGAGAAAAGAAACTGCGTGAGTGAGCTACAAGGTAACCAGAAAAAAGGCTTTTAAATTACCAGAATGCCCCTGAATTTCGGCACGTGAGATATGAATCCCTTGGGTTCATGACGGAAACAGACTCGTCTTTTCTGCTCGGATTTGATTAGAGACAGTTAATGATGGGATTAGGGTGAGATTATTGGAAAGACAAACTGGTAATGTATGATGTCTGAATGTCTGCTCAATGTGGCATGGTGGAAATGATCTTTCCTTAAATTTGGTTAAAGCTGAGGTTAACAAACAGAGTACAAAGTGTGGGATCTACCATGTCACACCCAAAAACCAAAGAAAAAGGGATCTACCTAGCACTGTTCTAATTTTCCTATTTTCTATTTTTCTAAGCTACAAGTAACTAAAGCATTAAATCCATCAATTAATTAACAACTAATTAATCATATTTAGCCACCAATCCAGGTGTTCATTTATTAATAATCAACTAGGTATAAGTTGAATATACGTAATACTGGTAAAAACGTCATACCAACTGTAAATTTACTTCTTAACCGAAACGTTCTGATTTCCTTTCAACAAAATATTTATTACGATTGTCGTGATGTAAATTTACATTAAATGGGATTTGAAAATAAAAAGAAAAGGAAAAAGCACTGCACTACTGCGAAGTCTCGGCATGAAGGCCACTGGTTACCACAACAGGCATTGATGGATGTCAGCTTCAAAGAAGAAAAAAAAAAAGGAACAAACAAAGAAGAGTTGGGTGCGCGCAATACCCTTACACCATGCAGTTGAGCACCCTAATTGGGTGTTGGTCGTTTTCTCTTTGCATTGTGGTTTTCCAAGTTGTGCCTGTTCTTGACGTGTGCAGTATCACGTGTAAGAGTATCCATAAATAGCGTCTCAAGTGGTTTATGTTCTCGATGTGTGCAACATCACGTGGACGAGCATACACAGTGTCTTGCATGGTGCCTATTTCTCGATGTGTGTAGCATTACATGTCATAATATCACTTAGATCGGTTGATTAAAGTTCTCTCTAAAATATTTGACTATTGAGCGAGTAAATTAGTGGAGAAAACATTTTCTGAAGTGATAATAAAACTAAATTTTAAAAAAACTCAAATTTCAATAATTAAAATTTTAAATATAATCAAATTTCATGGAACTTTTGACTTCAACGGTAGAGGTTTAGACCAAATACAACAAGAACTTGATTTGGAATAGGTTGAAACTTAGCCTTTTATTTATTTATTATTTATTGAAACTTAGTTGGATTGACTAAACTTATCTTTATTAATAGCTATTTTACAAAAAAAAAAATTATTACAATGTCTTTCTAAATGAAAGAATAAACACGTAATTTATACTATAATTTCCTTTGCAACGGTGAGATCTATGTGGCACTTCTTTACAACTAACTACGTATTGATTTTGTAGACTGAATTTTCGTTTATTCTTTTGTAATAAGATTTATGTGGCACTTGGATACAACAATTTTACATACTCATATTGAAAGTTGGAGTATGAGATAAAGTTGGTTGCTGATTTGCAGATCAAGAAGCTTTTGGTTGAAAGTGACTAAGTCATTGCTGTTAATCTTTTAAATTTAACTAATGTTGATCTTCACCCTATGGCTACCATCATTGGAAATTGTCATGCTCTTCTGCAGCTGTTTGATCTCTGTCAGATTCACCATGTTCATCGTGAACGAAATGTTGTTGTTGATGTCTTGGCTAAAGACAACATTGCTCTCCCTTGTGATACAGTTATCTTCTACAGCCCTCCTGCTCATGTTGCTCACCTGGTCTACAAAAATATTGCTGGAACTGGTCATTTTAGAATGATAGGTCTTAATAGGCAAGTAGCTAGTTTCTTTGTTGTTTTTCCTTTGCCTTTGGGCTTCCTGTGTAACCAAAAAAAAAATTGGAGTAAAAAAAGTGATTCAGCATGTAAGATAAGTGCATAAGTTGGAAATAAGAAATGAAAGTAAATGTGAGACCAATTTAAAATGAGATAAAATCATAAATAGCATTATTATTATTCTAATATTTTGATCCTAAAATTGCTTGTTTTAGCAATTTGGTCCAACAAAGTACAATTGTGAGACTTTAAAAGTTTAACTAAAATGGTATTCTAAGATTCTTAATATAGATGAACTATGTATCCAATAGGTCTCTAGCCAACTATAATAAAGTGTAAGTAACACTATTGCAATTGCTTTTAGTGTATTTCATATGCAATTGTCGTTGAGTGGCAATCACTATACGATAGATGAAGTTGTGCAAGTTTCGGTTTGGACCTACCGGACAGACCAAAAGTAATGAACATTTTAATTTAGTTATTTTGTGCACTTGTGTGTAATTAAAAAAAATATGGTTGGTTTTGATTAATCTGATACTAATATGGTTGTATTTAATTTATAATATATATTTTTTTTCAAACAGTTTGTAATTGACCGACTATCTACATTAATAAGAAACTACCACAATTCTTATCAACATCCTTCTAGTTTGTCCAATTATTACTCTATTATTATTCTAGACTCTAAAAAAAAAAAAAACTTTAAAACCATATCCTATAAACCGATATTCGCTCTCTCTAGCTACCTACCGTACTTTCCTTCCCTCTATTATTTTTTTTCTTTCATACCTATCGAATTGGTAGCACTACTTTCATGTTTGTCTCGCTCTTGCAAATATATGTATATTCCCTCTTTATTTCGTACACCTCTTATATTTCTTTATTTATTTTGTAAATAATTTTTATCGTTGTGGTTGATCTCATAGTGAAGTTGCAGATCTCAACGTTTTAAAACTGATTAACCTACTTAACAATCTACTTCGAAATTGGTAGGGTTGGTTCAAATTTGACTAAAAATTATCGGTATCAAGTTGATGAATTGGACCGAGTCGATATAATCGGTAAACCGAGCCAACCCAAACCACACAGGCACACAGGGTGATAGGGTTACTAACTATCAAAAAAAAAAAAAGACGCAGACACTTTTGGTACGAACCTACCACAACCAGACACGCAAGCATTAAAGACCTCTGTTCTGTATAGAAACCCACGCGCTTACATAGTTAAGCATCATCGGCTGCCGTACACAATGTACGGAACACTGCCAACTTACTCTGAAAAGCTGATATTTTTCGGCAAGTGGCAGCCACTTGATATCAGAGCGCGTGGGAAGAACGCTCAATTTAGTTACCATCGCAAATCTTTACTGGGCTCAACATCTGGGGTAGGTTGTTTGAGACGCGGTTATTCTGACAAACCCAACGGCTGTGATTTGTTGCATCAAAATAAACGGCGGGGATTTGTTTTGGTGTCAGCGCCTTTTGAAGTGGTGAACTAGAAAGACTGGAGTGAGGAGGCGTAGTAGGTAAGCAGTCCATAAATGCATAAGAGAATGGTAAAACCTGTGACCGGGTGTAGCCGGTTGGGAAACAGAGGTGATTGCGACGGAGGAACCGGGTGGAGCGGTAATCAGGTGGAAAAGTGGTTTTGTTTGACTTGGACAAGATTTGGCCACAAGTGGCACTTTTTAAGATTTGGATGCAAGGGCTCTGATTTGGACTGTAGCAATCGTATCTCATCGAACTAAATGTCGGCGAGCTCTCTGTGAATTTTTTTTTTTTAATTTTTCAATTATTATTTTCTTTTTCTCACAAATGCTTTATAATTTGGAGTTTTCTGTAGCCTGTGTTGTGTGGTGGGCTTTAATGATCCATGAATGCTTATCCGAATAGTGGGCTGACAGTGCTTTACCTTCCATAAGTGGTTTCATTTTCAAACCAAAAATGGAAAAAGGTTTTTGTGTTTTCATTTATTTATTTAATATTTTAGAAATTCTTTTACTAATACTTCTTAAAATTTTACCATGTCCTGTTTTGGACATAAAAAGTTTAAGATGCAGAATTACCTTGCAATGTGTGTAGTTTGGTTTTTAGCATAATGTTTGGTTGGATTTGTTAACATATACGATGAGTGATTCACGTGAATAACGCGTTACTGTTGCGTTGTCGATGACGCGTTACTAAAGTGTAACGTTTCTTGGTGTTTTAATACTATGATCAATGCGATGTCGTCAGACAAATCAGTTTATTGAGATCTTCTTTAGGTATGTATCTCGTGAAACTGATTTTATGGTTTATGCATGCCTGATGTCATTTTGTCAGTCTTTTCACTAAAATCGGACAAGTGATCTCGCCATCCTCTTAATGCGCTCCATGGTTTCAATTTTGAATTTTAGGGTATTGTATTATTAAAGGTGACTAAGTTAGTGCGAGCAGTGCGCTACACCAAGCTTTCGGCTTCCGAAGCCTCTAGTTTTTTAACGAGTCTATAATATTTATAAAAAAATTTGAAAACTGAAATTCAAAAAATAAAAGAAAGATAAGAAGATAATTTTACTATAAATTTCCGACCACAACTTTTTATTTACGGGCCTTTCACACGGCCCAAAGCGAGCAATAGAGCAACTGAGAAGAGTGAAATTGGGGCATAAAGCAAACAATCATTCACTAACAAGCAAAGCCGCAAGACTGGCCCAAGCAAGAAAAACCCTTGGAACTATATATATATCTAGCAATTCCAGTAAAATTTGAATTTATCTATTAAGCTGGTAATTAAAGCTGAATTTTGAAGCAAGAGAATCTCCAGCAATTGACATCAGACAACAACAATATGGAGTGCTTCTCCTTCCTGCACTCTACTTTCTTAACAATAGCTTCATCACCATGACAACCACGGCAAGCTTCAAAGCAACGTTCCTTTGCACACTTTTCATTAGGGGTTCATAAGGTACTCCAGACAATAATTATCACCAATGGCATCCACCTCCATTAATATCATAAATTTCACTGCAAATTAAACAAACCAAGTTAAGTATAATCTATGAAGACAACCCAAAGAAAAAAACCCTAACGACTAGGGTTGAATGGCAAATGGGTATCCATGGGTACGTACTAACAACTGATCATCAATTGGCAAATGGGTATCCATGAGGAGAAAATGGAGGATTGATGGTGACGTACAGTTGGGTATCATGGGTACCCATTTGCCATTTCTGCTCTCTACAATCATCGATCTCTACGTACGTTTTAGTCCTCAACTTTACCCAACTGTTAAATCTTATTAGTTTCAATTGCAGCAATTAAGCAGCTTGCCAAATCTTATTAGTTTCAGTTCAATCGTGTAGTATGTAGCATTGTTTTAGCTTTATTTTGTTTGGCTTAGGTACTCAAATCAATTATGTACACTCATATATCAGATTATTAGACACAAATAATAGGAGTAATTAAGCTAGCAGCAATTTTACAAGCACATTATAATTATTGATCATAAATATTAATTAGAGGCACAGGTCTTCGTTCCCCGTCGGAAGTTCACAAAGCTAGTGAACGTTCGAATTCACACTTCCCTTAGCTTTTACTTTCTCAATTGTACGTCTCTCTCTCTCCGATCCTGCAGAATTCTCATGATTTGAATTATTCATTTTTTTATATCAATTTTTAAGCAGGTGATCGATCTTCTTTTATATATTAATTAAGTTTTTCTTCTTAGGAATTCAAATTAATAAACATAGAAATTGTTCTTAGGAATTCTTAATGTTCATAAAACCGACACCAACAATAATGTAGTACGCCATCCCGAGCCTTCTCGCACTTGACTTCCGTAACAAAATGTTGATTATCATGACAAAGAGGGCAGATTAATTTGAAGGCAATGCTGCTTTGAACATTGTTCATCCAAGTTGAGGTATATTTGGCAAGTATTAGTCGCTTCCACCTCTATTGTCATAAGTTTCACTGCAACAGTACTTATATACATTGTAACAAAAACTCTACCAACTGTATATGTTACCTAGTTTTTAACTAATCAAACAGACAAAATTCATGTTCAATAAGAAGCTAGTAACTTCAACAAGAGAACGTTATTTCAGAATTAAAAATAGAGAAACTCCTAAGGATTCTTGTTATGATATCTCTGACCAGCTCAGATCTGATTAAGAAATTACACTCATCAACATTTTCGGGGCTCGACTTCTCAAAAAAAAAAAAATTCAATATCCCAATAACAATTATGTAATTGAGCCAATGTATTACAAAGTATCATTTAAATAAGACTCGTCTTGCATTTTTAGATGCAAATGTGCTAATTAAATTTGTATAATCAAGTTTTCCAACCATATCCTTTTCAATAGATATCATAGCCAAACCACTCGATCTTTCTTGCAACATAGTTGACCAAAGGTAAGATTTGATCAACTTCAACTTTGAAAAGCTCCTTTCTGCAGAGGCAACTGTGACTGACATAGTTAACAGAATTCTGTAAGCAATCCATGCATTTGGGTAACAGTCATCCATGTCTTTTATATAATTCAACACGTCAATAGCTCTTTTTGTTTCGTTTGGTAAAAGATCACGCAATATTCGTAAATCCTGATAAAGATCATCCTCATTAAGATCTGAAACCTCGCCATGCTTCATTAAATTTGTAAGATTAGCACAAAAACTCTTCAAACTATCTATGTATGCAGACTTTAACTTATTTAACTTATTAGACTATTAGAGTTATGGAATATTAGGAACGCTAGGGTCCTAGAGAGTCAGAAAGTATGATTGAAAACATACTTAATGTAATTTTTTTTGTACTAAATAATATATATATATAAAAAAAATTGGGGCCCCTTGGACTGGGGGCCACAGACGGCAGTCTTGCCCGTCTTGCCCCAAGGCCGGCCCTGCGTCAGTATTTTGGGTTAGAAACAAGGTGGAGACATGGACTTCTGGGACAGTATATTTCAATCCCGTGCGTAAATCTATGATAATTGACATTCAAGAAAAATAACGAGGCTAATATATCTAATAAAAGTTTTCATCTAGATCATCTTATATATTTGATGAGATGAGACAAAGATGAAATAACACAAAATATTAATTTTCAAGTTAAGTGGATTGTGAACAACTAAATTAGGTGACCGTCTCACAGGCTTAATTTTATGGTGGCACATCTGCAATAAATCTTAGACAAACATTGTTTTTTCTGGCCTTAATGTTAATTATGAGACAAATCATAACATTAAGATTTCCATTTAGACACTAATATGTTACAAATCACTATCCTCTGGCAGGCCAGCTTTCGCCAAATGAAATAAATAGAAACTAATTAGGTCTCAACAGACCAGAAATATCATGATGAAGATGCCAAGATGCAACCAGTCTGTGCAGCAAATCAGTGAACTCCAGTTGCAAAAAATGACCGCAACATGCAAGACCATCTGCCACATAATTGCCCTGCCTTTGGTCAAACACAATTTTTTTGTTCAGCGAGTACATGAGTCAAGAACACAGATATTTCATGCTTCAATATTGGACACAGTTTTTACATTGGTCTTTACCTTTAAAGGAAGCATGGACAGACACAACACTCTCTGCATTGGTAGCTTGATAGACAGACTTGAACTCCTCTAGTTTCATTCTCATAGCTTGATAGACGTACAACCTTCTTAGAACTCCTATTTCTACTCTCAATAACCTATTAACCAGATTGAATGGCCCCCTTGGAAGGCAGAAAAATTGTGGAATTTTAATGAGGAGGATACTGATGTTGAGGAATACGAGTTGGAAGACTCTGAAGAGGAGGAAGTGCCAGCAGACCCTAAAGAGGCCGAGGAAGTGCCGGAAGACGCCCCTGAAGAGGAGGAAGAAAGAAATGAGGAAAATAATAATGATCATGTCGAGGATGCTGGCATGGTAATGTGCAAGGCGGCATTGTCAATGTGGAAGGAGGAGGCCAGGGAGGCGATCACAATGATGAACAGAGAGAAGGTGGCAATAATGAACAGGGAGGAGGTGACAATGATGAACAGGGAGAAGGTGGCGGTGATGGACACAATGGCGGTGCTGCGCGGGGAGAAGCAACAGGAAGCAGTGACGGTTCAATCAACGCAAGGATGTCTAGGGACCTAGAGGGTTGATCGATCTGCTGCGGTACTTTCTCGGCTGGAACTCTATCAGTCTATCTATCTGTCTTTGTAGGTTTCTCTAATAATAATTATAGTTAAAAAATCTATAATTATTATTAGAGAAACCTACAAAGACAGATAGATAGACTGATAGAGTTCCAGCCGAGAAAGTACCGCAGCAGATCGATCAACCCTCTAGGTCCCTAGACATCCTTGCGTTGATTGAACCGTCACTGCTTCCTGTTGCTTCTCCCCGCGCAGCACCACCATTGTGTCCATCACCGCCACCTTCTCCCTGTTCATCATTGTCACCTCCTCCCTGTTCATTATTGCCACCTTCTCTAAAAAATCTCTATTATTGTCTAACAGCTTCTCTAAAAAATTGGTCTTCAACCAATTCATATAAAACTTTCGAAGTTGGGTTCTTCCTAGCACTTCCTAGCAGAAACACTGTTCACAGTAACCTTGTTGGTAGCAGCAGCAATCCTAGTAGCTCTCTGCATTTTGGCTATTGTATGGTGTTGCTTCTATTGGCTAAGAGCTAAGATCGTGTTTCATTGGAAAGAAATACTTGGAATTCTCAAGTAAATTGAAAACGGTATGAAGATCGTGTTTTAAAACTACGGTGAACACCCCAAACTTGAGTTTTTATATGCTGTTGCTTTAAAAGATAGACAGCACAAATATATATTTACATGTTTTTTTTTTTGACGAAATTACATGTTGCTTTAAAAGATAAAACAATTACATTGAAATAACGAAAAGAAATTCTAGTGTCAATTCGGTGGTTTTACCAATACCAGTTGACATTCAGGCCAATCTTTGGACATTCTTCTATGGTTTTTTGTTGAATGAAGATACAACCAACGTAGTTTAACTCAGTTCAAGAATTTTCTATCTCTTGGGCATCATACTCGTCCCGTAGTTTACTAACTATGCACTTAGCCAACGTCACAAATATGGGTTATTTGATGCTAAATGATACCACACTGACAAATTCGAGAAGATTTGCAGGTTTCAGTTCATAAGTTGATACTTGGAAGTTGGAAGTTGGAACAAGCCAGAGATACACATCATAAGCCTCTCAAGCTTCTTCTGCACTACTAAACTACCATACCTCACTTTTAACTTGTCCGAAAAGATTTGCAGGTTTCAGTTCATAAGTTATAACCAGAGCAATATTTTACATCACACTCACAATAACACAATGCAGGGGTCTGCAGCTAGTAATAGTAATAGTAACAGTAATAGTAATAGTACGTAGTAGATGTGCGGCCCTATCTCTAGGTCACTAGCTAATTGGGCGAATACTGCATTACAATTCACTACATCACAAGTATTCAAATATGCAAAACGTCAAGCTTCCTTTCCAAAGCCTTTGTAAGCCTCATGTCCAGCAACTTGACAAGATCTGCAGCATTCACATTTTCAACAATGCACCTTTCCACAGCCCTTTTTGCCACCTTTACGTTCTCAAGTGAAATCCCCACCGCAGTTACGGAATTTCCCTGTTCATTTGCAGGCACGTACATTAATTTAAACATCCTTGATCAACTCAAAATATTCACTTCATCAGGACCAGAAAAGGAAGTGCACAATATATAAGCCATCAGAATCACAAAGGAACAGTAACCCTTACGTTAAGATAAAGACCGCAACCCAACAGGCGTGCAAGTTCCTGCATCCAAATCATGTTGTTAGCAGAAAGAACTAAACATATCAAGTACCAAATCATCTTTTCGTTGCTTGTTTAATTTGAGTGGGAATATCAGTAAGACATAATTTAAATCGCTCTATATATGCACCTTTTTGTTATCCCGGAGTCGTGTTCGCTGCTGAACAAATCGATCCTGGAAAATAAGATAGTAGATATAAGGAAAGCTGAAAATTGAGACCAACTACGAACAGTTCTTGGGTCTGAATCTTCACAGAGAGCAGCACCCATATGAAGGCTCATATAGTTCATATTCTCCCCGTTAGCTAACTAATTCATGTTTCATTAAACCATAAACCCAACTCTATCACCACATTAATTACATTAACAATTTAACATTACGCATTTACCAAGTTCTACGAAAAACTGAAGCAGTACCCACCTTCTTGATCCCATGCATGTATTGAGCACAACCCACCTTCTTGGCTCCCGGTCTTGATGTACTCATGATGCAGATCACCATTCAGTATTCTTATTGCCTGAAGTCAAATTGTTATGCATTCAAATAAGGTAAATAATCCAAAACAGCTCAAATAGGAAAATGATATATACCAATGAAAAAGAAAAACTTGCAGTTTTGAAGTAAAAAGAAAAGGCAACAAAACGACAATATCATATCTTAAAGCTTTAAATTCAGATGTGATATATTGAAACATAAAACTAAATGCATATGTGATTAATATCACCTGGCAAATACCATTTACATGCTGTTCCCCTTAAAGATAAAGAATTACAGTGAATGAACAAGAACAAATAGCTTACTAAAAAGAGAACAATAACCATAGATTTGAGGGGACAAATGTTGCGAAAACAACCAACCATGGTCAACAATTCTTCAAGTAGTAAATGCATATGTGATTAATATCACCTGGCAAATACTATTTACATGCTATTTCCCTAAACGATAAAGAATTTCAGTGAACGAACGAGAACAAATAGCTTACTAAAAAGACAACAATAATCATACATTTGGAGGGCCTAACGTTGCGAAAACAACCAACCATGGGTCAACAATTCTTCAAGTAAACATGAAGCTAGCGTGTGTAGCATTGTCAATTCATATGTTGTCAATAGAAAAAAAATGAAATTGGGTAACACACACCAAGAGAAAAATGCGTTGAGGAGCTAGAAGTTAATGTTTCCTTGTAATTTTGGGTCTGCTAGTAGAAGGTTATATTTCCTTTTGGTTTAGATAAATAACACTGGAAGGAGATTGTAAGTAGAAGACGACCAAGTCTTAAAGTGAGTGCATACTTTAGCATTCCATTCTCAAACTTGCATAGGTTTCAAATCCATGTTTTCACATTTCAAATTAATTTTCAATTCTGTGTTTTCCATTCCCATGATTTGAACATACTCGATCATATCAGTGAAACAATACAAGAAAGCTGAAACAAAAAATCAGTTCTGTTGTAAAAGGAATACTTGGAATCAAAAACATGATATTATATATAATTAAAGGTGGATGCAGTTAACTGAAGCTGAGTTTGTCATTCACCCAGCAAATATAATTTACATGCTATTGCCATAAAACTTTAGAGCATGCATAAAGAATTACATTGAAAGAAGAAGAACAAATACGTACAGATGCAGATGCAGATGCAGTAGTTGAATAAAATAAAATTTACCGTAGATGGTGGAACTTCAGTTTTGGACAAGAGTTGAATAAATTCCCTAGCCCTGTGAATAATATCTGGATCCCTTGTCCTTTTGGTTGTTGAGACTCTCATGTAACGCTTAACCTGACCGACCACAAATACCAAATACCATACCTTAAAGCACTGATTGCAATGTCTAGTCTAGTCTAGCAAAGCTACATGCATATCAATCATTCATCATATATACGTACATACAGATATGATTCAACATACAAACAAAATAAAATAATTTATACCAGGTTCAGTTTGCAAGATATTCCATGCTCTTCCAAAGCCGATTCCACCATTGGCCAAGCCTGTATCAATTTTGGTACTGCACGCAAACACCCCATGGAACAAGTTGTCGATCATAGATTACAGTAAGAAGAAGAAGAAGAGAAAAATGTACGTACCATGGTAATTTCCGAAGGAGTCAGTATAAGAGGTGACTTGAAGCGTGCTAGACGAAGGGCCAAACTTTTCCATCTCCATATGATCCAGCTTCACTTTGAGGTGCTGCTCAACGCCGCCGTTCGCCATCGCCGTCGCCGTTGTAGTTTTTGTTCGGTTTCAAATCCGCCGCAGATAGACCCTATATTAGTATTTCTTTTCACTTTTTTTGCTTATTGTTTTTAGAATCCTGAATGTGTAGGTGCAGGTCATGAGATAAAGATGATGGAGAAATTCTCTTCTTGTATAAGGCACATTGGTCCAATTATAGATCGACACATAGACCAGAAATACCAAATATACCTCTTGTTTTCTCTTTCGAAAATACCAAATTATCCTCACCCCTTTTAAACTTATTCATGCGTGTTGCGGGCCTCTCGTGGTCTGTCTGGAAATATTGGGGCAAAATGTCTGGAAATACTTGCAATTGTGAAAATTAACCTCCTAAACTTGTGTAATAAAAAAAAAAAACCTCATAAACTTGGCAAATTTGATGGAAATTGACCACATTGATGGAGGGGGTGTAAATTAACAATTTTTGCCAAGTTCAGGAGGTCAATTTCCACAATTGCAAATTCGGGGTGCAAACTGACAATTATAGCCAAGTTAGGGGGTGTTTTGACAATTAAGCCTTAAGAAAATTCATCTTTTCACAAGTTGATCAATGAGGCTTGACAAACTAAGCAAAATTATAGATAGGCAATCTATTCGTAGAGGAGCATAATCTGATGAGATGAGGTTGAGTTTATTTGCATGCATAGTCAGTTTAGGGGGAGAAAATGGAAGAACAGAAAGAGATTGATAAATTAATAAGACAGGGTGTAGACATTGAAAAATTAGTGAAATAAAAGTCACTAATAAAATTGGGGAGAAATTAGAAAAAACTGCTTACCACATTTCAATTTTTAATTAAAACCTAAGTAATTTCTCATTGATGGATTTAATTATTTAACCATATGCCACATAAACTTTTTTCCATTTTGAGAAAGATAAGTCAGCCCTCTATATTTTAAGATAGCCAAAATGTCGTATATGTAACATTAAACATTCTTTGACTTTTTGTTTTTGGCAAACTCAATTTTTTCTCCTTCTATTAATTTGCTTCTTCAATCATTAGTAATTTTTTTTACTATAAGACACGATATTTGGGAAAGATGAAACTTTATAATTCTCGTGGATTCAATAGTACGGGTTCTAAGGGTGAGTTTACAATTCTGAAGATTAGAGAGAACAAGTAGCATGATGGCTTGAGGGTTCTTATTAAAATTAGGCAAAAAAATAGGGGAGCAACCTTTGCCAATGAGTATTTCGTCGGGAAAAGGTTGTTCAATAATTTTTTTTTTGTTTCTTTTAGTTTTAGAAGATCTTAATGTATCGCTCTTGGGCTTGATAGTTCGGATTGAACTCAAGGAGACACATTTGGCATCCATAGCCGGTTTTAGATTATTAATTTTAATTTTTTAAATGAAGCTTACATGTCAATCATTAATAAAATCTCTTATTATAACACAATATTTGGGAAAGATGACATTTTATAAATTGTCATGGATTCAATAGTACGGATTCTAAGGGTAAGTTTACAATTCCGAGGACTTGAGGAAACAAGTAGCATGATAAGTTGACGCCGAGAGTTCTTATTATAGTTAGATTAAAAAAATAGAAGAGCAATTTTTGCCGATTAATATTTCGTCGGCAAAATGTTGTTCCATATGGCTAGAAAAAAACCGAATTCTTGAATAGTAACTCAAGCTAGGCAAGAAGAATGAGCAGGTCACATGTGTTTGTCGTGGCTTGTGAAGGCTTCTCCTCTATATTTGTAACCCGGAAAAATTGGATGAAAGGGAATTGAAAGCCAAAACCAGAATTTTTAAACATTGATTACCAATCTCAAATTGACTGGCACAATATATATAAATACATGAAAGCCTCTGTCCCAGGCAAGAGGGAAATTTGTTGTATTAGGTAGTGACATATTTGGGCGAAGTATGATATATTGCTCAAGAGAATTGACCAGGTGACTTGTGCTTACCCTCAGAGAAGCTAAAAGAACTTATGGTTGCTTGGGTTTGAAGTCTGTGAGTATACTGTTTTATTCAATGTTGATGAATTAATAAATGTTGATCTTCAATGTTGATGAATTAATAAGTGTTGATCTTGAAGCTCAACATAGTTCATGAGACCAAAAAAATAATGGATGAACAAAAAGTAATAACAAATACCAAAGAGTAAAGAAGCTAGGCCTCTATTTTTACACTTTCAAAATCAAGTTATTTGATTAATGAAGTATGAAAAGTGCAACAGACGAGAATTTGATCGACCATGATGGGCAAGAATAAGAAGGAATGGAGCAAATTAAGTTCTTAATTAGTATTCATATTGGATTGCCTTGCTTGGGAAGCAATCTGTCTTGAGACCCCAATGTTGACATTGGTGCAAGGAAGGATATCCTTATTTGTGATATAGAAAAGCTTGAACTATGGAGTCTTTGTTTTGGGCTAAAATTGCTTGGAGGGAAGGTTTTGAAGAAATGGTTTGCAAGAAGATTGTTTAGGTCCTTTGGGAGTCGTAATTTAATTAGTTATATATTTTCTAACACAGTACGTCAAGGGTGCATTTACCATGCATCCACGATCATTTTAATGCATCCACCTTGGATTTATGTCAAGGGTGCATAGACGTCAAGGGTCCTTCACTCCTTTGGCCGTGACCTGGATACGGAGCTGGAGCTTCTAAATATGATCAATGAAGCCTCCTGTGATTACCAAATCTTTGTTCCAGCTGAGGAAATATCTTGCTATACGTGTATTAATGGTGAACTGCAGAAATGAGATAGTTCATGATCTGGGTCCTCCATTTATTTTTTTAGTTCATGAAACTGCAATCTAGTAACGACGTCGTCTGGACTCAGAAATTTGGATTTTTAGGATGAATAAACTTCTGGCTGGGTGATTACATAATAGAAGCTACTGAGAAAATGTCAATAAATTTTACAAAAAAAATAGACCATCCAAACACATTAGAAACAGAAAAAAAAATAGTACGAAAAAGCCAGTTTGTGACAAAAGACAATAACATAGTCAGGGTCGATCATTTACCATCCATGATCATTTCAATGCCTAGCCTCTACCTTGGATTTATGTAAATGTGTCTTCTGTGATGACCAAATCTTTGTTCTAGCTGAGGAAATATCTTGACAAGGATGTTATACATGGCTCTATAATACCATTTCCTCCATCTCTTGCAAAACAAAAGTGACCCAATGACAATTCCAAACCCACATGTAAATCCAATTTCAACACAGAAAATATCCCAATCAATCTCATCTCCAGGATTTGGATGGCTTTTTTTCAATGCTGGCGGTGACAACCCTGTTGTGTCATCTGTCGTCAAAGGAGGCCCGAACAAATCTTTATTACCTTCAAATGAAGCTTTTGGAAATGTTGAAAATTGGTTGCTGCTTGGAATCCTTCCCACCAGTTGATTATTTGAGAGATTCAAGAATGAAAGGAAAGTGAGTTTTGTAAGCTGCGCTGGAATTTGCCCACTGAGGGTGTTCTGTGAAAGGTCCAAGGATTCTACTTCACTCAAGTTACTTAATGATGATGGAATTGCACCTGCAAAAGCATTGTTGGACAAGTTGAGGGCATATAATAATTTGAGTTCTCCAATTTCATCGGGTATTGATCCGTTGAACTTGTTGCATGAAAGGTCAATCGAGGTGAAGATAGTTAAAATCTTCACCAGCTCTATCTCTAAACCTTTGATGGTCACTGTTATTTCATCCTCATAATAACCAAAACTGGCCTGAAATTGAAGGTGATTGAGCTTTGGTGGGGCATCATCTTCATTAGCCATCATTGCTTGCCAAGTTGTCAAAGCTCTCCGTGGTACTTCACCACTAAAATCATTGTGAGCTAGATCTATGATTTGAAGCATTGGCCAAGTGCCATTAGTGTTGGGACATCCAATGCCTCCATAAAATTTATTGGATCGCAACACAAGGACACGCAAGGTGAATGTGTTCTTCAAAAAGCATGCAAAGGGATGTGTTATCAGATTGTTACCAAGGTTTAAAACCTCTAATTTTCTGCAGTTGACAAGAGATTTTAGAAACTGGCCTTCTATCTGATTTCCACTGATGTCTAGAGTTTTTAAATTGCAGTACTGAGACAATTGATCCACATTTGTAAAATTGTTTCTCCTTAAATTGAGTACTGCAAGAGTGCCCCTTGTAGTCAAGCACCCAGGAACTGTGCCGGTCAAAGAATTATTGGACAGATCAAGTACCTCAAGATCTTGTGAATTGCACAATGATTTTGGAATGATCCCATGGAGGTTATTGCTTGAAATAGAGATAAATATAATTTGAAAAAAATCTCCAATGGTAGTCGGTATGCTAGAGCTGAAATTATTCCTTGAATAATCCAGATAAATAATGTAAGGTGATGATGAGAAAATTGGGATTTGCCCATGAAGCTGGTTGGAATGAAGGTCAAGCACATATAGACTAGTGATATTTGTTGGATCTTCCAGAGTTTCTAGGGAGTTAAATGAAAGATTTAGGTCAAAGAGAGTACCTATTTTCCAAATCCAGTTAGGTATTTTGCCATGTATCTGGTTGTTTGAAAGGTCCAAAACCTCTAACGTGGATTGATTTCTCAAGAAAGCAGGGAATGTTCTCAAGTTTCCTGAAGCCAACCTCAATGCTGATATTTGAGGAAAAGAGGAATATGAGAAATTGCTTGCACCATGGCCTAGAAACAAGCTATTGTGTGAAAGATCAAGTATTATAAGATTTCTCAAATGTTGAAGACTATCAAGAGGAAATGAGCCACTGAAATTATTTGAAGAAAGATAAATACTATCAAGACCCCGTAAATTAAAGAGAGACATTATTGGCCCTTCCAGATTGTTGCTACTCAAATCAATCAACTGTAAGGAGTCAGAAGAGATGTTAGAAATTTCAGGGAATTGACCGGAGAATTGATTATTAAAAAGATCTAGATGAGTCAATAAAGGAAGCGAAAACAGAGAGGATGGAAAATTCTCATCGAGCATATTGTGACCCAAGTCGAGATAGGCTAGGTTAGTAAGGTTTCCCCAGTGAGTGCAATTAATATTACCTGTTAGATCATTTGAAGAAATGTCTATTTCTACCAGATTTTTGGCCCTACTGAATGACGGAACTGAACCTTCAAAGTTGTTTCCACTCATATAGATAGATACCAGCTGTGTAAGGTTTGCCATTGACTTGGGGATTGATCCAGTGAAGTTGCAATCTTGAATAAATATTGTGGACAACATTTTGAGGTTACCAATAGAGTTTGGTATTGACCCTGAAAAAGTTGTCCATGATAGACCCAAGGACTGAAGAGATCCGTTCTTTGGAAATTTTGGCAAGGAACCATCAAGTTGGGGATTATCCGAGAGGTCAATGATTTGTAGAGAAGGTATCTGAAAGATCTCTTTGGGAAATGTTCCCTGCAACCCGCAGTTGCTGAGATCCAAGATAGTCAAGTTTGAAAAGTTGGCAAAGAATCCTGGAACTGGCGCATAGATATTGTTCCGTCCCAATTGAATCACGGATAGAGTGGACTGAAGCTTAGCAAGGGACTCGTGAATAGGGCCTGAAAGATGACAGTCATGCAAGCTTAACACTCTCAAGTTGGGAAGGGAAGATGATATGGCTTGGCACCAGTCATTCCCCTGTGCTGATATTGGGAAATGATCAAGATATAACTCTCTAAGCTCTGTGAGGTTCTGAACGAGCATCTGTAAAGTTGGGAAGAGACTGCTGGAATTGTCAATTCCACCTGAGACATATTCGCTGCTAATGTCAAGACCCAAAACACGCCCATTAGCGCTGCAAGTAGCGCCGCCCCAAGAACAACAATCAGAACTTGAGTTCCAGGAAATAAGCTTGCTGGTGGAAAGAGAGGCATCGAATACCAGGCTGTTCTTGAAATGGAGCAATGATAGTTGCTGGTCTGGAATACACTTGCTTTCAATTGCAGGGCTGATGATACTGACCCAGATAAGTGTGATTAAGAAATGTAGCAAATTTTTCATTTTGGATTAGCTTTTTAGAGACACTGAGGAAAAGTGGACAACACTTATGGTTATGGTACGTGGCTTTTATATATAAAGTGGGATTGGAAAACTCCTCCACGAGATAATCTTGGAGAGCCGCTTAGGGCCGGAAGGCATAAACAGAGGACAAGTGGATCCCAGTGATTAACGTACAAACAGAGCAAACATAGTGATAGAAACAAAAACTTGATCGACATACCACAAACCCAGCAAGACCAGGCCAAATTAAAGAATCAAGCTTATTGCCATCACCGTTTCTTATTTTTTATTTGTGTTTTGTGTATTGTGAAATCATATACAAGTAACGAGTTGATTAATTAATGAATAAATTAATGTGACCATAAAAAATGTTGGATATATATATGCTAACTTCAACACGACAATTAAGAACATTAAAGAATCAAACATGCAAAACTAAAGTTAACAAAAGTCGTACGTACTAACAACTATTAATCTCACATCACTAAAATCACACTTATACCCTAGCTAATCTCACATATCCCAAAATAACAAAAGCCCTAAAAGAACTTATAAACCCATTAACTTCTAACTAATTGCATTTTTTTTTGGGAAAAATACTAATTGCATTTTTGTAAGTAAATCACTACGATGTGTGATGATCTAGGGATATATATAATTACGATTCATTAATTGTCAACGACCAATAGTTTTATGAGAAAAATAGTAGGCGTGTGTAAGAGTTAGATAACAACATAACACGATTGGGGACATAACTAACAATCAATATCTTCCATTATAATAAGTTGAGATGAACCCGATATAACGAGAGATTGTGAAATTAATTATAAATTAATTATTCATCGTTTCACATAAAGAATAACAAAACAAAAAGGTTTCCGTATGATTCTCGAATATCAATTTGGTTTCCACTCATTTAGGAACCCAAAAAGGTCGACACCATTGAGAAATGAAAATCGTTTGATGAGGATATCAAAAAAAAAAAAAAATTAATGGGACTATTGTAGCGACGAACATTTCATCGCTAAAGGTTCACCCGCATTTTTTTTAATTTTTAATTTTGTTTGTTTGGCAATTTTGTTTATTAAACTTATGCGGTTTGTTCTCTCAAGGTTCATAGTGTCTAAAATATCTCAAGGACCCAATGCTTGTTTTATATAAACTAGAAAATACCACCACACCCTATATATGAGTGTGAAGTAGGTAGTTATCTGGAGTGGGAGTCCGAAGTTATAGATAATTCGATTATCTATTTTTTTTATTAATTATGTATTTGTGTTTTTACTCTCTTATCCCTAACAATTAAAATGAAATATAAGTTATTTAATCTTTAAGGAGTATAAAGGTAAATAATTTATGGTTGACATAGATAAATTAATTATTCATCATTTCACATAAAGAATAACAAAACAAAAAGATTTCCGTACAATTCTCGAATATCAATTTGGTTTCCACTCATTTAGGATCCCAAGAAGGTCGACACCATTGAGAAATGAAAATCGTTTGATGAGGATATCAAAAAATTAAAAAAAAAATTAATGGGACTATTGTAGCGACGAACATTTCGTCGCTACCGGTCCACCCGTATTTTTTTTAAATTTTAATTTTGTTTGTTTGACAATTTTGTTTATTAAACTTATGCGGTTTGTTCTCTCATGGTTCATAGTGTCAAAAACATCTCAAGGACCCAATGCTTGTTTTATATAAACTAGAAAATATCACCACACCCTATATATGAGTGTAAAGTAGGTAGTTATCTGGAGTGGGAGTCCGATGTTATAGATAATTTGATTTTCTATTTTTTTATTAATTATTTATTTGTGTTTTTACTCTCTTATCCCTAACAATTAAAATGAAATATAAGTATTTAATCTTTAAGGAGTATAAAGGTAAATAATTTATGGTTGACAATATGGGTTCTCTTAATAATAGTATAGATAAATTAATTATTCATCGTTTCAAATAAAGAATAGCAAAAAAAAAGGTTTCGGTACGATTCTCGAATATCAATTTGGTTCCCACTCATTTAGGATCCCAAGAAAGTCGACACCATTGAGGAATGAAATTGGTTTGATGAGAATATCAAATAAAAAAAAAGTTAATGGGACTCTTGTAGCGACGAACATTGCGTCGCTAAAGGTCCACCCATATATATTTTTTTAATTTTTAATTTTGTTTGTTTGGCAATTTTGTTTATTAAACTTACACAGTTTGTTCTCTCCAGGTTCATAGTGTAAAAAATATCTCAAGGACCCAATGTTTGTTTTATATAAACTAGAAAATACCACCACACCCTATGAGTGTGAAGTAGGTAGTTATCTGGAGTGGGAGTGAGAAGTTATAGAAAATTTGATTTTCTATTTGTTATTAATTATTTATTTGTGTTTTTACACTCTTATCCCTAACAATTAAAATGAAATATAAGTTATTTAATCTTTAAGGAGTATAAAGGTAAATAATTTATGGTTGACAGTATGGGTTCTCTTAATAATAGTATAGATAAATTAATTATTCATCTTTTCACACAAAGAATAACAAAACAAAAAGGTTTCCGTACGATTCTCGAATATCAATTTGGTTCTCACTCATTTAGGATCCCAACAAGGTCGACACCATTCAGGAATGAAATTCGTTTGATGAGAATATCAAAAAATAAAAAATAAAAAAAATTAATGGGAGTCTGGTAGCGACGAACATGTCGTCGCTAAAGGTCCACCCGCATTTTTTTTTTAATTTTTAATTTTGTTTGTTTAGCAATTTTGTTTATTAAACTTATGCGGTTTGTTTTTTCGAGGTTCATAGTGTCAAAAATATCTCAAGGACCCAATGCTTGTTTAATATAAACTAGAAAATACCACCACACCCTATGAGTGTGAAGTAGGTAGTTATTTGGACTGGGAGTGGGAAGTTATAGATAATTTGATTTTTTATTTTTTTATTAATTATTTATTTGTGTTTTTAGTCTCTTATCCCTAACAATTAAAATTAAATATAAGTTATTTAATTTTTAAGGAGTATAAAGGTAAATAATTTATGGTTGACAATATGGGTTCTCCTAAGAGCATCTCCAACAGAGTAGCTAAAATGTGTTTTTAGTAATATTATAGCTATTTTGCATCAAAAAACAACTTCAGCAGAGTAGCTAAACTAAAGTTAAATTTAACTTTTTGTTAAACTAGTAGCTAAATATAGCTAGAAAATCTGAATAGCTAAACCAATACCTATATTTCTCTTTCATCTTTTCTCTTATCTTTCTCCATGTGTCAATGTATTATTTGATGAAATTTTTTATATGACTACAAAATAGCTAGTGTTGTTGGAGTGAGATTGTTAAATTGGTAGCTAAATATTAATTTTCTAGGTATTTTAACTTTAAAAATGACTATCATTGTTGGAGATGCTCTAATAATAGCATAGATAAATTAATTATTCATCGTTTCACATAAAGAATAACAAAACAAAAAGGTTTCCGTACGATTCTCGAATATCAATTTGGTTTCCACTCATTTAGGATCCCAGTTAAGAAGGTCGACACCATTGAGAAATGAAAATCTTTTGATGAGGATATCAAAAAATTAAAAAAAAATTAATGGGACTATTGTAGCGACGAACATTTCCTCGCTAAAGGTCCACCCGCATTTTTTTTTAATTTTTAATTTTGTTTGTTTGGCAATTTTGTTTATTAAACTTATGCGGTTTGTTCTCTCAAGGTTCATAGTGTCAAAAATATCTCAAGGACCCAATGCTTGTTTTATATAAACTAGAAAATACTACCACACCCTATATATAAGTGTGAAGTAGGTAGTTATCTGGAGTGGGAGTCCGAAGTTATAGATAATTTGATTTTCTATTTTTTTATTAATTATTTATTTGTGTTTTTACTCTCTTATCCCTAACAATTAAATTGAAATATAAGTTATTTAATCTTTAAGGAGTATAAAGGTAAATAATTTATGGTTGACAATATGGGTTCTCTTAATAATAGCATAGATAAATTAATTATTCATCGTTTCACATAAAGAATAACAAAACAAAAAGGTTTCCATACGATTCTAGAATATCAATTTGGTTTCCACTCATTTAGGATCCCAAGAAGGTTGACAGCATTGAGAAATGAAAATCGTTTGATGAGGATATCAAAAAAAATTTAAAAAAATTAATGGGACTATTGTAGCGACGAACATTTCGTCGCTAAAGGTCCACCCACATTTTTTTTTAATTTTTAATTTTGTTTGTTTGGCAATTTTGTTTATTAAACTTATGCGGTTTGTTCTCTCAAGGTTCATAGTGTCAAAAATATCTCAAGGACCCAATGCTTGTTTTATATAAACTAGAAAATACCACCACACCCTATATATGAGTGTGAAGTAGGTAGTTATCTGGAGTGGGAGTCCGAAGTTATAGATAATTCGATTTTCTATTTTTTTTATTAATTATTTATTTGTGTTTTTACTCTCTTATCCCTAACAATTAAAATGAAATAATATAAGTTATTTAATCTTTAAGGAGTATAAAGGTAAATAATTTATGGTTGACAATATGGGTTCTCTTAATAATAACATAGATAAATTAATTATTCATCGTTTCACATAAAGAATAACAAAACAAAAAGGTTTCCATACGATTCTCGAATATCAATTTGGTTTCCACTCATTTATGATCCCAAGAAGGTCGACACCATTGAGAAATGAAAATCGTTTGATGAGGATATCAAAAAATTTAAAAAAAATTAATGGGACTATTGTAGCGACGAAGATTTCGTCGCTAAAGGTTCACCTGTATTTTTTTAAATTTTAAATTTTGTTTGTTTGGCAATTTTGTTTATTAAACTTATGTGGTTTGTTCTCTCATGGTTCATAGTGTCAAAAATATCTCAAGGACCCAATGCTTGTTTTATATAAACTAGAAAATACCACCACACCCTATATATGAGTGTGAAGTAGGTAGTTATCTGGAGTGGGAGTCCGATGTTATAGATAATTTGATTTTCTATTTTTTTATTAATTATTTATTTGTGTTTTTACTCTTTTATCCCTAACAATTAAAATGAAATATAAGTATTTAATCTTTAAGGAGTATAAAGGTAAATAATTTATGGTTGACAATATGAGTTCTCTTAATAATAGTATAGATAAATTAATTATTCATTGTTTCACATAAAGAATAACAAAACAAAAAGGTTTCCATATGATTATCGAATATCAATTTGGTTCCAAAACTCATTTAAGATTCCAAGATGGTCGACACCATTGAGAAATAAAATTCGTTTGATGAGGATATAAAAAAAAAAAATATTTGACCCTTGTAGCGACGAAATTTGCGTCGCTACTGGATTACCCGCATTTTTTTTAATTTTTTAATTTTGTTCGTTTTGCAATTTTTTTCTATTTCAAGTCAACAAAATAGCTTAGAAATTGTACTTTTGAAGCATGAAAATTTGTGCGGTTTGTTCTCTAGGAGGTCATACTGTCATAGTCTCAAAAAAATCCAGAGGACCCAATGTTTGTTTTATATAACCAAAAAATGGTTTCTGTACAAATCTCGAATATCAATTTGGGAAAAATTCTAGTGTATGTTAATGTATCTTATACATATAATTACAAATTTTAGGACTTAATTACTTAAACGAGAACCTATTTACTTTAATGAGGATTTTATTTACCTTAACAAGAGTTTTTTCGTAGTTACCACATGAGTTATCGAAGTTGTAATTTGTATCATCAAGTCGTAAAATATTACAATTACTATTTTTAAGACTTAGTTACTCAAATGATAACCTAATTTACTATAATGAGGACCTTATTTACATTAACAAGGACTCTCTCTCCTCATTATGTATGAAAAATGTTAACATACCATAGTCTTGCTCTTCAATTTGGTTCCAAGACACATTTAGGATCCCAAGAAGGTCGACAGTCGACACCATTGAGGAATGGAATTTGTTTGATGACAATATAAAAAATTACAAATAAAAACATAATGTATTCATCAAATGTCAACAACCAACGGTTTTATGAGAAAAATAATAGCCATGTGTAAGAGTTATATGAGTACGTATATAACCAACAATTAATATCTTTCGGAATAAGTAATACGTGTTTCTTTATAAGTTGAGTTGAACTTGATATAACGAGAGATTGTTGAGACGAGTTGTTATTATATTGCGTTCTTTCCTTAATTAAAAAATTACAGACTTTAAATATTCTTTTTGTAATTGTATCTAAGTAGTTATAGTAATAACCTAATTGTTTTACCAAATAAGGAAATTCTTCATGGATTATGATTTTGGATAATTACAGAATACATTGAATCATAACCTAATTATATACACTACCAAATAGGTACATTTTCATGGATTATGATTTAAACTTATTACAATATACATTGAATCTAGTATAACTGTATAACACTAATTAGGTAAAATGTGTTGGCATGGGTCGAAGAAATAGACAATGCCAATATAGTATGGCACCTCGATGGTGTACGTTCAAGACAATGCTATAAATAAGGGACCTAGATTCTTCACTATAGTGACACAGTACTATCCATCTTCTCTTCTGGTATTTTCTCTTTTCTTCAAATTTTCTTCTTGAATTCTAGGGCATTTTATTTTGCTCTTGATCATCGAATTTCAAACTAGCTACATGCATGCTAGGCTGACCTGGCTGTGTTCTTAATATCTAAAGTTTCTCCTTTCTCGTGTAACCTCTTTCTGGTACGAAAGAGCCTAGCTATATATATATATATAGGATGGTCTAATATCAGCTTGTCCTTAAATTTTCATATTTCTTGCTCCTCCCAGATATCAGCCAGTCTACGTACATATTCGCCTGTTCATATGATAAGCAGAGAAATGGAGGAAGATCACAGCGTCATTGAGTTCTCAAGTCTCAAGAGAAGCAAAGGCAAACACCATTTGCTAATTTGCATCATGAATGAGTAGACTTCACGTATCGAATCAATGATTTACCAAAATGTAATGTAAGTCTCTCTATTTGTAAATTAATTAGTATTATTTTGATTCATGATGATGATCTGTATACAATATTTGTAATATGGATCTAATATATATCTATAATTGTTTCCTACAGAAACAGAGCTGATGGAACCATAACCATCGATTTGAGGTCTCGGTTGAATCTTGGAGAGGCTTATATACCCCATAATTAGACTTGTCAATGGACCGGATTTTGATCAAGATCTGTGGTTATTGGACGGGTTTGGATTAAAAATTTGATCCGTTAATAGTCCGGATTTAGGTTGATCAGGTCCGTATTTATAATATAAAAAAATTATTTTATAACAAAACTTTTGTAGAGGACTAAAAGTCTTAGTTTTAATTTTTAAATCCAAATTTGTTTTGTTGGGATAAATATATCAGCGATGAAGTATTGTTTGGAAATTTAGTATTTTGGTTACTTTAGTTTTTTTGAAAATAGCATAAACTTTATTAATCAATAGAGGATTACAATCCTTAATATGGGCATCCTAAAAAGGAGCAGTACATACCACAAAAGTGGCCTAATCGATGAGTCTAAACTTAAAACTCTAATCGATGATTCAAAACCTAGAACAATACATACACCGTGCATCACTGCTGTCAACAACCAACAGAAAAATTTCGGCAAGTATTGCCATTGAGACCAATAAATCCAATCTAGCTCAAGGAGAACCCATGAAAAAAGAAATTAAGTAAAACCATAATCGAAACTTGCACAACTGATCATGCTTATTCTTAAATAAGAAATTAAAAGAACCCAAATCAAATAACCAAATCTGATTTAGGTTAAACTTTAGCAGCGCCCCACCAGTAATAAGGTCGCCGACTTGGAACACTAAGGTTGCTGAGCCTCCAATATCAAGCACCCAAAACTCACCTGGATCCCAGACCTTGAATCCTTGAATTTGATTAACACCCAAAAGAACCGGCAACGACAAGCAGAAAACCAGATCTAATCGGGATGCCAACCATCTTTGATAGCCCAAGAGACGCCCTGCAGGAGCATAATCACCAAAGGCCTGAAAAAAGTATGACGGACAGAGCCGTCCTTGTGAGTGAGAGAGGCAAAAACCATCCTCACCATAGAAAGCCGCACTAGCGATTGCTGACGGCACTAGAATTTGTGCGATAAACAGTATAGAAAGAAGCCAGAGGCTAGGAGGAAAGCACACAAAAGTGCTGCTGGATTTGATGCGCACAAAGACGCTATTGAGGAATCTCATGGGGGCTAGGGTTTTGCTAGAGAGAGGACTCTCATGGGGGCTAGGTTTTTTTCAAACCCTAGTTAAGAAATATTTTCGTTATGTAATTCAACATTTGATGACACTCTTGATCATTTTTTTTCAATATTTTATCAAAGTTTTATTGGGTATCTTGATAAAAATTTAATATTTTTATTTAAAGTTTAATAATACTTGATATAATAAACGGATCGGAATAGAGGACCGGATATTCGTTAATCTATTGGATACGAATTTGGATTGGCTTATTAATGATCCTCTGGGTTATTGGATCAGATCAAGTTAAAAATTTATTTTTGCTAAACGGATTCGGATTTAGGTCGATCCGCTCCATTGACAAGCCTACTCGTAGTACCGTATGGCAAAATTGACGATGAACTACACTGCAAATTGGCCTCCCTTGATTCCCAGGTGTATACTCAGCATGATCAAGACGCACCAATTTTGCTAACGCAATGTACAAATGCTCACACTTTTTTCCTTATCCTAAACCCGAGAATTGTATGAAAGTGTATGCTTTATATATAATAAAAGAGAAATTAATCTTGGAGGGCTACACTTCCTTTAGTACTATTTATCCACAAAAATTTTAGTAAATGCTCACATAGCAGATCGATCGTTCTCTTCCATTTTCTACGTATTTGTTGGGGTTAATTTTAGTGTTCTTGGCCTCTCTAATCATTGATTATTCTAAGTTGTAATTCGGGTGCAGTATTCTTTTTGATTACTTTCTTAAATTGGGCGATGTTTTTGATAATTAGGCCATTACATTGCCCCTTGAATGTATACTTCGTTATTTATTAACAAAAATCATCTTTTCACAAGTTGATCGATGAGGCTTGACAATCTAAGAGAACTAATTCACTCGGGGGCAGTGTCAGAAGTCTTCCTCCCTCTGGCCACCAACATAATGAATTGAGATTTAACTCCAATCCGCAGTCGGCAGGATTTGAACCCAGGTGGGGGGGTTCCACACCTGAGCTCTTACCAACTCGACCACCAGTGGTGGTTACCGCTAGCGTAAATGTTACATTATGATAATAAGTTACATTTAATTATATTTATACTCTAAATTGAAGAAAAAAAAATTAGGCCCATTTTTTGAGATAAAATTGCCGGGCCTGAGGAGGCCGTCTCTTCCGGCTAACCTTAGGTTTTGTCATGAGCATGACTTAGATCAATTAACCGTTAGAGGCTTATTAATCACCAATAAAACAAGAAAAAAAATTTAACAAATTAAGAGAGAATAGGTGAACGAGAAGAAGGGAATGTGAGGCTAAAAGAGTTATAGAGATTTAATATTTTTCACTAATTTTCTCTTTTATTTTTGAATTCGAGTAGAATTACCAAAAGACCAAAAAGAAAGAAATTAACACGTGTACAAATTTAAAAAACCAGGCGAAAATGCCAAATTAATTGTCGTAGACCGAAATTACAGTGTTTTAAAGTTTCGCGGTTCTGCCCCAATTTTTCATTCTCCTTCTACTTTGTTCCTTTTCTCTACCACTACCACCACAATCTCTTTTAGTTCCAGTCCTGCTCGATCGCGCTCTCACTCCATCTATGGCTCAGAAACCGCACTCGCTTTAATCGCTCGCCGATCATTTACAGGTGAATTTGCTTTTTGAAACTTCCTCTGTATGCTAGGGTTATCAAATTCTTCAATTCCAGGCTGCGTGTATTAGTATCGTATTGTGGCTTTGGGCTGTCGTTTCTGTTTGGTTCCTGAGAAAGCTGCGAACCGGAAAAGCGAGCGGAATTTGTCTATTGTTTACTCTGATTTTTTATTTCAGTGGACGATTTCCATCAGCTTAGATTTTGCTATTGTGTTTGGGCTCAGTTTCTAGTCGATTTTTATTGTTTTCGGAATTCGCTTTTGTATTTTAGAAGCAACGGAGCCTCGAATTATGAGAAATTTTGTGTTCCGAAGTTGATTTTCGGTAATTTTCCGGCTTGACTCTCGGCAACCAAACGCTAATGCCAAGTATCTGGTCGAGGAACGTTGAATTTTGAGCTTGATCGTATAGAGCTAATAAACTTTTCTATCCCTAGGTTTTACATAAAATTGGCGGGAAAATTGAGAAAATGGAGAACAGAGTTTTTCTGATGAGAAAAGAAATTCATATCGCTCACATGTGTACCGGATTGAAGTATAAACCGTATAAAAGCATTGTTCTAAGCAAGTGAAACTGTGAATCGTCTTTTCCCTTTTTGGGATTATCAGTTGTTTTCGTTTTGTCGTCTTGGCCTTGATAGGTAAGCTTTACAGTTACTGGTCTTGCTATGGGAAGTCAGTTTTGATACCTTCTTAAATGAATGTGGGGATATGCTCTCCAAATTTGTGAAAGGACCAAGTAGCCTGTATTTTCCATCAAAGTTACGAAAGTTGAAAGATAGGAAAGACATAGATTATAATGTAATCTTAAAATTTTGTATGATTATTCAGCTGTGGCAACCACATATTACTTGTATATTTGGTAGGTATTGGCAAAAATTAGTGTATGGCCATTGGATTTTACTTTGCTGACTTGTGCTTTTCTTCTTATTTCGTTTCAGATAATTAAGGAAGTTATTCATGGCCCCATTAAGGAAAACAAAGGGTGTGAATAAGAGGTTTCCTTATATCAATGAGGTTGCTTCTAACAAATATGGAGATAATGCTAACAAAAATAGGCAAAAAGTGAGTCCTGACCTTGTTCTGAGAATGATTATTATCTGAAATTGTTCTTGCTGATTATCTTTGCAATCATTTCTTATTGTTATCAACGTCGAACCATATTAGAGTACCTTGGTTCCTCATTTTTGGTTTTCTTTGTTTTCTATTTTGGTCTTTTGATAATTTTGCCTGTGGTGGAGGGGGGACATTTCAATTTTTTTTAGTTAGTGACTTTATGAAGCTACTGCGTTTATTTTTCATGTTATAAGTATTTCATTGTGTTGCTTCACATGATGACCAGATTTTGGAGTTGATATCTGGATGACTTCATTCCTTATGTGTTATGGTTCTATTTATTCAAGTGTACTCTTAAACCTTTTTTTTTTTTGGAAAAATGCATTCCTTACTGTATACTTTCTCAATGAAAACCAAATTTGAAATCTCGATTTTTTCTTTTCTTTTTCCAAAGCAACAACATCACATTGCTATTCTAGGATTAAGAAGTTACCATGTGATCAGTATCGTCTGTTATATATATGTAAACCTATAGTCTAATAGTAATCATCTTGAGTGTTTTTCTGAAGTATTAAATAAAAATTTAAATCGCAACTGTTAACTAGCTCCAGGTGCTTTTTCCCTCTTCTCTTACGTGCAGAAGAGAAAGTTGTCTGACATGTTAGGGCCTCAATGGACCACAGAAGAGCTAAATCACTTCTATGAAGCTTATCGCAAGTATGGGAGAGATTGGAAGAAGGTTAGTACAAATTTTATGATACTCTTCACATGACTACATGTCAGGGCCCCCCAGAAACTTGCTAATGTAGTTGTATTTGTGTTTTAGGTGGCTTCTGTAGTACGTCACCGATCTGTGGAGAATGTAGAGGCCCTTTACACTATGAATAGGGTATGTGCGAGATATAATGTAACTCTATCTTAATCTATATGCATCATACCTTATGTCTAAATTTTTTCAATTGTCATGGTATTATATTCTTTCACCCTCTGACCAAAGAGTTGTTGGTCTAGCGGTCAGGCCCTTGGTTTGCTCCCAAGTGGTCTGGGGTTCGACCCTCTCCCATGGTACCCACCTAGCAAAATGCTAGAGTTTCCAGTTCCCCAAATGTTGTGGGGTCAGGCGGGGGGGGCCTAGGGATTAGTCGGGTCAAAGACTCGGACACCCAGTTTCAAAAAAAAAAAAATATATTCTTTCACCCTCTGATGTGAGACTTTGCAGTTCTATGCACAGTGGAAGGTTTGCCTTTACTTCTCAAGTTCTGATGTTTCCATGTTGCTCCAAGTCTTGTTATTTGTTTGAGAAAACTCCAATTTGGCACCATTTTAGTTTGTTGAGCTCTGCAAATTAGACTTTTTCTCTTAAAATTTGGTTACGTACAAAACTGTATCCATGTTGCTACAAGTCCACCAATTGCTTGTAGTTTGTTGAGAAAACTCTAATTGTATACTCCTATTTGGCACCATTTTGGTTTGTTGAGCTCTGCAAAATTAGATATTTTCTCTTAAATTTGGTCACATATAAACCAGTTTTGTTGTTTGAGCTTTTCACACTAATATGAAAACAGAAAAGCGGACTCCAATCGGCATAGCTTAAACACCTTGCTTATTCCACTGTTTTGAATGTTTCCGTTTTCTCGGAGGAAAAACATGTCTATGCCTTTTATATTAATATGTTTTTTCTTGATGACAACCTTTATTGTAGCATGTGGGGACTCATGAATTTGAATATTTGCAGGCCTACTTATCTCTTCCTGAGGGCACTGCTTCTGTTATTGGCCTAACAGCAATGATGTGTGACTATTACTCTATGCTGGTGAGATTGAATTTCATTTTCTGGTTGGCTGGTTGTACATTTCCTTTGAACTTAAGAAATAGTATCGGTTCACTCGTTTGAAGTTTATAGTTCCATGACTTCCATCTTCTATTCACTGAGGGGTGGTTTCTTAGCTGTATACAAACTTTAAGGAAAATTGGAAACCTGGCATTGGTTATATTGCTAAAGGAAACAGTAATGTAGTTCCTTCTTAAGGAATATTTCAATGGAGTACTATAGTCATTAGGGACTGAATCTTTTGCAACTTTCTAGTTACTGCTTATTCAAGGTTATCTGTACTCTTTTTTTGTTTTTTTGGTCATTGTGATGTCATACAATATTTAGTGTTGAGTTTTCTATCCATTTATATTGAGCATGTATGTATATCACTTTATCAATTTTAATAAGGAATAGTTATAAATGAGTTTAATGATCTAGTAATACTCTTCTGTTTATAGCTTCTCTTCAAAAACAAAAAAACAAAAAGAAATCCTTTTTCTTGATGTCAGTTGGGCTAATGTATCGGGAATGACCCACGTGGTACTCATATAAGATGATCTGGCCTTTCAGGAAAGAAGTGAGAGTGAACAAGAAAGCATTGACGGTGCAGGAACCTCCAGAAAACCTCGCAAGCTTGCAAGGGGGAAATTACGGAGTGACGCCTCAAAAGGATTAGGACATATTCCAGATATTTCACAGGCCCGTTCCATTGCATCAGATGGCTGCTTGTCACTATTGAAGAATAGGCGTACTGGTGGGATTTGATTGTAATCTCTCTGTGTATTGTAGCATTTTTGTTTATTTCTTTGCATTGCAAAATCTGGTGCAACTTTGTGCAAAAATGTTAATTGTTGCTTCTTGTTTATGTATGTCCCTTGTCTTGGAAAAGAGAAATTAGGGGTGGATGTAAGAAAATAATGTAGGCACCAAGGTAGAATTAGGTTTATTTTGAATAGTTTAATTAATAATATTTTGAAATTAGGACTAAACTGTCAGGCTTTAATTACTATAGAATTTTTCTTGGAAGCATAACAAAAAAGCATACATAAGCATAAAAATCACAGCCATTGGATTGTAAAATACCATTGCATTGCGATTTGAGCCTTGTCAACTCAATAGCTCAGATTTTCTTGCTATGCTTACCTTTTTTATGCTTACAAGAGAATTACTCTTAATTATTATATTAGTAAAGTACTGTCATTAAATTCAAGGGTTTTGCATCTTGAATTGAAATTAGACATGAAGTTGCCCTGCTTTTCTTGCTTTTGGTCTGCTCTTTGCTTCTCTGTCTTTTTTTTTTTGGTTTATATTCTCATGTAATTAATACTTTGGAATTTGTTTCAGGAATTAGGCCTCATGCTGTTAAAAAAAGGACTCCTCGAGTCCCGGTTGCTTCTTATGATAAAGATAACAGTAGAAAGTATTTTTCACCGGGCAGACAAGGTATAAAAATCAGTACAGATGCTAATGATGGTAACGTGGCTCATGAGATACCGTTTTCATTGACTGAGCCCTCACAAAGAGGAGGTTCTCCCCAAGTTTCCAGGACGCCCAAAAAAAAAGCTAAAGGCAGTACTCCATCACCTGTTCGGAATGGTGACAGGATGGTAATTTTATTATTTGAAAAAAAATCTTTAAGTGCTTTTCTAAAATGATTTCAAGATAAAAAATTAATCAGTCATTATCCTTTCTTGCATTTAGTTCGCAGAAACAGATATGACAATCGCCAGGCCCTGTGGTGGGGAAATGGATGAGGGTGGTTGTGAATTAAGCTTAGGAAGCGTGCAAGCTGATTATGACGTGGAGAGATACTATTTAAAGAGGCAAAAAAGGGAAGAAAGCGAAAATAATCATTTTGAAAACGTAGAAGAAAGTAGTAGTGGAACAGAGGAAGAACAATATAAACTAGGTACTGTCAAGGGAAAACTGGGAACTAAAGTTGTGGGTGCAAAAAATGCAAGTTCCTTCCACAAGGATAAAAAGAAAACTAAAAAAGCTAATGTTGGAAGAGGTATGCTTTCAATCTCGTATCTTCTTATACAATCTCTTTCCTTTATGATTTTTTTTTTGTTCAGAGAAAAATAAATTAAGGTGTTATTGCCAGCCATTGTGGAAAAGCAATACCTTGATCATCTCCTTTATATTTGATCACACCTTTTCTAATCTATTGAAGCATGTTAAGATATTATTCATTCCAACTCTTCTGCAGATGAAGGCTCTTCCTTTGATGCGCTACTTACTCTGGCAGATCTATCCTTGAGGATGCCTGAAGCAACTGCTGAAATGGGTAAGACATTGTGTATAGAAACATGAGACTTTATCTCTGTATGCTAGTAAGCAATTTCAGAAAGCAGAATGGTTCTTGGTCATGTTATATTACAGCTAGGTTACCCGGTAACTTACGAAGGAGTTTCAATAAAATACAATGCATCATTTAAATTATTGATTTCTCATCAGTCTTTCTTTACATTTCATAGCAAAGTTAACTTGAATTAACTTTGAATGCTTGAATATTTGAATATGCTGTTTGTCTTTCCACTGTACTGCTTATCGTTCGTTTGAGGTGTCCTCTGTCAATTTGTTTGTGCAATATGCTTTTGGCTCTCTTGAGGATGGCAAATCAGTTAAACTTTGGGTAATGTTTAATCATGTTATAGTTTATAGATCCTCTTGAACTGCTAACCATTGTTTTTCACTCAATCTGTAATTTCTTGTTGGTTCTGTGTGTTTAGAATCATCTGCACATGTCGAGGAAGTAAACTTCAACGTTGCTAACAAGTCTAAACTCAAAGGGAATCGTTCAATTATGATGGTTGAAGACACTTCTTTGAAAACATCTCTGCTTGGAAAACTCAAAGAGGGAGTTCAGCAGTCTAATACTGGAATACAGAAAAGAAAACAGAAGTCGCCATTTAAAGTAAGGAAAGATGTTACTCTCCCTACAAATTGATTCAGATTTCCTTTACTTGTGATGATCTACATGGTCTACCTGGTTAGAGCATGACTGATGACCATGTCTGGCATTTTTTAGTTGCAGATACATGAGAATGAAGCTCAAGCTGACTTTCAAATGATTGAGGTGCGCAGTTCTTTTCAGCCTGACTTCACAGTGTTTTTCACTTGACCAATGACTGTTATTTATTCTTTAAAAGTCTAATCTTATATTCTACCCAACTCTAGGTGTTCTTTATTTTCTACCAACGAAATAAGGCTTAACATAATTACCTTCAGAAGGCACCTGTGTTGATCCTTGAATCTAATGTTTTGGCACAGACTACAGAGCAAGATAGTAAATTTTATTTATATGTTGCTATGTTTTATAAGCGGATCGAAGTGGATTTGACATTCTTGCCCTTTTATATTAATCAATTCCTCTTAATCATATCAACTTCCCTACTTGATTCTGTTGATATCAGAAAGCAAGCTACATTCTCTGCTAAATAATAAGGGCTGTGTTGATGTGATCCTTTTACTTCTATTTGATAGTTGAGTATAGACTTTAGGTCAAAATTGTAATTTTACCATTAATGTGTCATTAACTTAAATATGGCAATAATGAGTTATATAATGATTTTTAATTATAATTTAAAATGTCTTAAAAAGTAATGGTAGTCACAAATTGATATTGTTCTTTTTTAATTCAGGTGCCTATAGTTTCATTTAACTTTCAGTATTTCTACCCTGCAATTGGTTTCAGGCTACAGATGAGGTGAACTATGTGAATAAAGGTAAACGGTCTTCTCATTATAATATGCACCAAAAGCAAGGGAAATTGGTGAAGCCTCTAGGGAATACATCTTCTACTACTGATCGTGAAAGGCGAGAGAACAATTCAGGTTTATCAACTGTAGAGGTTCAATATTCAAACCAGGCCAACTTACCCTTGAGAGACAGGAGTAAACGGAAGGTGGACATACAGAAAGATACAAAGGACCAGCCTAATAAACTGGTTCTTTCATTTCATAAAAATGAACTGAATCTTAAGGTCATACATCTGCCTTCATTTATATTGTCATCTGAGTTTCTTGAATTTTTTATTCATATATGTCTGCATTTTCATTTACAGGGACTTTCTAATTGCTTATCTCGGTATCAAGCGCGGAGATGGTGTGCTTTTGAATGGTTTTACAGTGCAATCGATTACCCATGGTTTGCTAAAAGGGAGTTTGTTGAGTACTTGAATCACGTTGGATTGGGTCATGTTCCAAGATTAACTCGTGTTGAATGGGGTGTTATAAGGAGGTATATGCCCCTGATCTCTGCTTCTTTCACCGGCAGTTTCTACTGTCGTTTGGTAAGCCTTTGATAAAGTGTTCTTTAATTTAATTTAATTTAATTTTTTTTTTGTCACTTGTTGGTGTAGTTCCCTTGGCAGACCACGGAGATTTTCTGACCAGTTTTTGAAGGAAGAAAAAGAGAAGCTTAATCAATACCGGGACTCTGTTAGAACGCATTATGCTGAACTTAATGCTGGTGCAAGGGAAGGACTTCCAACTGACTTAGCTCGGCCTTTATCAGTTGGGCAACATGTCATTGCTTTTCATCCCAGGGCTAGAGAGATCCATAATGGAATTGTACTAAGCGTTGACCATAGTAGGTATCATGTTCAGTTTGACCAGCCTGAACTAGGAGTTGCAGATATCATGGTAATTAGCTCCCTGATCAGATAATTTTATCACATGATTACATATTCTTTTCTATTATTGAAAGATATATGGATTTTGGAATGTGTATGTTTACTTGCACCTTTTCCACTCATGGGATTGGTATGGCGAGGTGTCATTTTATGTTTAATAAGCATGTGAATATATTCAATATAAAGATCTCCGCCTTACAATAAAACATTTATGCTAAGTGTCATTTTATGTTTAATTGGGTTTTTGCTTCAACACTTTTAGTACTAATATCCCAAGGGCATGATAAAAGTTTTCTTTCTTCTCAATGTTTAGAAATTTTTGTTATGTATTGGATACATCTTATCAAAGAAACCATCATTGATTTTTTTTTTTTAATGCTCTTAAAGTTTTGAACATAGCACTAGATTGTTTTGAACATAGCACTAGATTGTAATTGTGAGAGCACATTTGTGTTTCTTTTCCATTGTTTGTGGCTAACTACTTTTACACTTATAAATTCTTTATGTTGGTATAGGCAATAGCAGTCTATTTTTCATTTGATATTATTCCCTTTTTATTGCTTGGTGAAATACTTTTATTGCAGGATATTGATTGCATGCCGTTAAATCCTTTGGAAAATTTACCTGCTTCTTTCACAAAGCAAAATGTCATTGTCAACAAATATACTGAGAACTTTAAGGAGCTCAAGATTAATGAACTGAAAGAAAGCAAGACTGAAGGGTATATGAACGTTGTTTCTACTGACAACCTGAATAGCACTGTTGTTCCATGTCATATTCCGCCGTTGACTCCTCATACCAACAAATCAAACCATATAGAGGTTAGTTGTGATTTCGAGCTGAAAAGGTTTTGGTTGTTTTATATTCCAGTGCAAGATGGCTTGTATGCCTTAAAATTCACGCCTGTCTGTGTCCTTTATTATGGTACGATTCAATGCTCAAGGATTCTTGGAGTTTCTGATATGTCCAAGGCCATTGAGTTGTGTCCATTTATAAAAGACCGCTCTTGTTTATCTCCAGGAAAAATGCACGTCTAATATTTGAAATTGCTATGCAACTGAAACTGAATATCTGCCATTTTATCGAATGTATTGCTATATTCAGTCTGGTGTATTTTGGTCTGATTATCTGTGATTGGCTTCCAGTATGCTTTTCTCACCTTTCCATGCTTTAGGGCTCATTCTTTCCATTGGTCATTTGTTCTTGCTGACTAATTGACCAGAAACCTTAATTGCTACTATATCCTTAAGGATAGAAAACATGAAAATGCAGAAAAAGTATGTTACTATCTGAGTGGAAACTGTTTTGCGTAGGGGAACTCGTCAAGTTTTAATGTAGAATCTAAAGTCTGGCCTGGTGAGACTGCTAGAACACTAGTTGCAAATTCTCGGCCTTCAATTCCTGTGCAGATCCAAGCTAAGGAAGCTGATGTACGAGCTCTGTTTGAGTTGACCCGCGCACTTGACAAAAAGGTATAGTGCTCGACATACATATTTTATATCAATCTTAGATCTTAACCATTGGAAATATATTGGGGAAAAAAGTAATTGTATTTATTCTGTTCTTGGCAAGTTTGAGAATTGAGTTGATGGATCATGTTGAAACTTGTAGGAGGCCGTGGTCTCTGAGTTGAGGTGCATGAATGATGAGGTGTTTGAAAAGTGCCGAGATGGAGACAACTCTATCAAGGATTCTGAGCCTTTTAAAAAGGAATATGCTGCAGTACTATTACAGTTGAGTGAAATCAATGATCAGGTATAAGTTTCTATGGTTTGTTTGTAGCTTCATTCCCTTTTCTTCAATCATGTGCTATCTATGCTGCAGTTGAGTGACTGTTTGAGAGGGAGAGGAAAACTGATTGCCTTTCATACGCAGGTTTCTTGTGCTCTTTTTTGCTTGAGACAACGCAACACATATAGAGGGAGCTACCCACTTATATCGGTGAATCCCATGGCCGGCTTAAATGACTCCGGTGGCCATTCAAGCTCTTCTTGCCATGTCCAAGAACCTGCATCTCATGTGTATGAAATTGTTGAGAGTTCAAGAGCAAAAGCAAGGAAAATGGTTGATGTAGCTATGCAGGTATTGAAGGGCCATCTAATGCTATTATATGTTCGGGCTCCCTCTATGCAATTATTGTTGTCTGAGCAAAATTAAGATTTCAATGAATTATAGTTGATGAGTAAAGGGTCATTGGAGTCTTTGGGGAGCGTATTGTCTGGTAGTAGTGCATGCTAGGACTTGAATTAGCAATTGAAGCATACGTGTTTGACCAAGGATAGTAATTAGTGGTTTGGTTTCTAATGATTGAACACCGCCAGCATACATGGAACTTGGAAGACACTAGCCAATCTTTCATGCCACTTTATTGCTTGAAAAATTAGTTTTTCTTCTCTGAACATTTTTCGTATTAATTACTATTTCAGGCAATTTCATCCTTGAGGGAAAATAACATTGAGAGAATTCAGGAGGTTATAGACTTTGTAAGTAAACGGCTCTCAGAGGATGATGTTGGCTGCCTATCGTTGGGATCTTCTACCCCTGCAGCTCCAATTCTGGATTCTGAGGATCAGTCAACTGCCTGTACAGCAAAACCATTGGCAGTAAGTTGTGCACCTGATCCTAAGTCAAACAGTTTATCCAACCAAAGCAAAGACCAACTCCTTTCAGACCTTATCGCAAATTGTGTGGCAGTTTTGCTCATGATTCAGGTAATTATAGCATGCATTGCATAGTTTCTATGGATTGCGTGTTTTTTCTTGGTGAAAAATCTTATTCCAAACCTATAAGTTGGACATAGAGCAACTCCCTTTTGGGTGGTGAATCCTCTCCCTTGATACCTTTCGTATGCAATTGCTTTTCATTTGTTTTACACAGTTGTTGAACCATTGTCTCTTGAATTTCTTGATTCATGATCATTTGTCCCTCGGTCAAATTTATCAATAGATTTTAAACCCGGAGAGACTTTAAGTGCTAGTCTCGTTCTTTTCAGAAATTTCCAGACACAAGGTTTTATGTTTCTCCTTTTGGTATCTTGATAGGAAGCTTATCAGTCGGTCTATAACCTTTAATTTCCATTTTTGCTATACAAAATGCAGACATGTACAGCACGACAGTTTTCACCAGCTGATGTTGCGCGGGTATTAGATCATGCTGTCACTATTTTGAAGCCAATTTGCACACAGAACCTACCCGTTTATGGAGAGATACAGAAGTGCATGGGTATCATTAGGAGTCAGATACTGGCACTCGTGCCTACATAGCTTCTTTTTGCCTTCATACGCGTCAATATCAGTATATATATATTTTTGTATTTTCAGCTTGTATGTATGACCATTATCAGCTCACGAACCTAACATTTCATTTGTATTTATGATGTGTTGTTTTAGTATAAATGTTGTATACGAGCAGTTCCGTTCCTTGCTACCGCATCTAACCTAAATCATACGATAATCTAAATAGATGGAGATGGTAACACAGTACGTGCCTTCTGTTAGCTGCAGGGGTCAGAATCCTAGCTCCCTGACAAAGAAAAACTAGTGAAAAAGTGGGGCGAAGAACCTTAAATCCTAGCCTTCTGACCTATCACCACAGGCACGGGGTCTAGAAAGACCACATGTATGATGTATCCCCATACTATAAAAATAATGCTAATCAATAAATAGAATTCCTTTCTACTTGGTTTTATATGGGATACGCATATTTGAATCTTTTGAGCTCGAGACTTCTTCAAAGTTGAATCTTTCATTTCTGATTGAAACATGAAGTAAATCCAGTTTCCGCTTCCATAGCCTTTCACATTCCACTACGGTACTACCCACCTACAAAACAAATATTGGCTGCTTTATAGATTTAACCATCTCTAAAATCTAACATTATATTAGTTGAGGCTGTCGATCGAAAGCTTTTAAATCTTTTGCTCCAATAAAAGACTACCCTTCATCTCCACCCTTTCTCTTTGGAAGACGAAAGTACCTTTATCATGATACAAAAAAGTGAAAAACATAACCGCGAACAACGAACACTTGCAAACAAATCTAACAAGTGCTCAGAGATCAATTGAATTCACTGCCCAAAAGAGTATCAGATTCTACAAGCACACACATGAGAGGAACACTTTTCAATGTTCTCATCTAAATGAGGAACAAGAAAATTCACGTCTCAATGGACGAATGTATATACTGTCCTGCCCTTAATTCTAATTTCAAAGTGTACTAGAAGAAACTTTTGAATATGACAAATGAAGCAAAAGAATTTCAAATATGCTTTCCATTTGGTACACATGCCAACAACTCCTCCCATCTTCCACCTAGCTTTTTAGCCTCTATCCGAATCCAGGCACCAAAAGTATATCACAATTTCTTCAAATCACAATTTTAACTTCTTCTTTTTAGGCATTTTGACACCATTGTCCTCCATTATCTGCAGAACAACAGAAGTTGGTACTAATTTAGCAAAAGAGAGAAGGATAACTCGATGGAAGAAAGTAAATGATAAATACCCATCAATGGCACATTTCTCACTAGCAACCTTTTGCTTGTTCTTCTTCTTCTTCTTGTTCTTCTTCTTTTTCGTGGGCACAGAACTTTCCACATTTTCTTCTAGTTGAAGAGGGTCCTGCACATTTGTAGCCAACATCTCAAAAATCATTCAAAGATGTAACCTTCAAGTCTTATCAAAAGGAAAAAGAAAACCCAAAAAGTTTAATCACCTCAGACTCAGAGTCACCAAAGGAGTTGACATGTCGTATTCTTCCTTGAGAATTAGAAGCTGCACCTGATTTTCCCAAAATTCCAGATTTTATTGTTCAAATCATTAAAACCAAAAGGCTGAATTGAGTTTAGGGTTTTACTTGCAAAAACGGTGCGTTTCGCGTTCTGAACAGCACGTTCAACTAGCTGGGGATTGATGGAGCCCAATCCATTGGGATCCTGCAGCTTTCTTTCTAGAAATTTCGCCAAGGCCGCCGCCTTATTGGTCGTCAACGGACCCCCTGGATGAGCCAACCTATAGATACAGACACGTATATAATCAATAGCAGAAAGGAAGAAAAACCCTAGAAAAAAAAAAGGGAATAGGAAAACGATGAAGATGAAGATGAAGATGAATTGAATACCTGGGTTGGGATCGAGGAGGAGGTAAAGATGGGAGAGGGGCGAATTTGCTGCCTCGTAAAGCCCTCTTTTCGTCTTCGCTTAGCTCGTCAACTCCGTCTTTCGCCATTTCCGTCGCTCTCTCTGTTCCGGCGGTGATTAAAGATGCAACTTCCGATTCAGATCAGAAAACCCCGACCGTTTTTTGTATCCAAAACTTTGAAAGTGATTTGCTGCCTCCTTTTATTATTGTCCTGAATCTTCTTTTTGGTTTACTCCGAGACAAACTTTTTACCGTTGAGAAAATAAAACTCACCCCAGTGAATTTTAAAGTTCCCCAGCAGTAACAAGGATAAATGAACACTAAACCCTAATTTGACCATGTCCCAAAAGTGCATTTACTTTCGGAATTTCAATTTTGTCAAGATCGTAATTAGACGAGACTCAATTTCTTTTAATTTGAAGAATATAACTATATGTTTGTTTCCGAGAAATATGTTGTCCAAGAATATACATCGTCTTCAATTTCAACATGACAAAACCCCGCGTGAATATTAATTGAAGTGTAGACAATGAACTAGTGCCAAAAACTCACAAAAGGGATAATCAAGCACCAAGGAATGAATCATCATTACTACGAGTTGAAGCAAGTATTTTTCGAACAAAAATATTAGCAGAGGTCCCAAATTCGATATTTCCTTCTAACTTTGATAGAGTCAAGACCAACAGACAAGTTTAAATTTCAATGACCAAATGTGTTTTCGGGTCAAAACACAAAATTTGAGTAATCAACTTGTATTTTGCCCAAGAATGGTCGCGAAGAACTAAGGTTGGAAACAAATACGTCCACGAGGCATTTTTGTCCTTTTATTTTTATTTTTTATCAAAAGTGTCATTTTCATAAATTGATTTTTCAAATTATTTGTAGGTTTCCCAGAATGAAAAGGAGAAAAGAAAAAATAAGAAACTATATATCCCCATTAGAGAAGGAAAAGTAACCAAAACCTTCCCGTCTTTCCTAGCTAGACACGGACTCACCCTTATAAATTCTCCCAACTCATAACGCAAAACGTTCATTACTTTACTTTTTCAAGAATCAAAACGCTCACAATGGCTTCTTCTCCGATGGGTCTCCGATCTGCTCTGCCATTGGTGATGTACAACCCCGATCAATCCTCCAATTCCAACAAGGGCACAAAGAGAGACTTCAGGTCGCTCCAGGACTCTGATGGCGACGCAATCTTGATCAATGCAATGAAAAGAATCAAGCTTTCATCAGATAATGGGGATTCATCTCAAGAATCAAAGATAAAGACGAAGAAGGATATTGGGTATGATGATGTTGGGGGTATGAGGAAACAGATGAACCAGATTCGTGAGTTAGTGGAGCTTCCATTGAAGCATCCCAAGCTATTTAAATCTATTGGAGTGAAACCTCCAAAGGGTATTCTTCTCTATGGCCCCCCTGGCTCGGGCAAGACTCTAATTGCCCGAGCCATCGCGAACGAGACAGGGGCCTTCTTTTTGTGCATCAATGGGCCTGAAATCATGTCGAAATTGGCTGGCGAGAGTGAGAGTAATCTCAGGAAGGCTTTTGAGGAAGCAGAGAAGAATGCACCTTCAATTGTGTTTATTGATGAGATTGATTCGATTGCTCCCAAGAGAGAAAAGACTAATGGGGAAGTTGAGAGGAGGATTGTTTCGCAGCTCTTGACACTCATGGATGGGATGAAGTCGAAAGGGCGTGTGGTTGTTATTGGAGCAACGAACCGGCCTAATAGTATTGACCCGGCTCTTAGAAGGTGTGGCAGATTCGATAGGGAGATAGACATTGGTGTTCCAGATGAAGCCGGGCGGCTTAAAGTGCTTCGAATTCATACCAAGAACATGAAGCTTGGTGAGGATGTTGAGTTGGAAATGATAGCTAGAGAGACACATGGGTATGTTGGTGCAGATTTAGCTGCTTTGTGCACTGAGGCTGCACTTCAATGTATTAGAGAGAAGATGGGTGAGATTGAATGGGAAGATTATGAAGAAATGGATGCTGAGATACTTGGCTCAATGAAAGTTGCAAATGAGCATTTTCGGATTGCGTTGGGAGCAAGCAACCCGTCTGCTCTTCGTGAAACGGTTGTGGAAGTTCCTAAAGTAACTTGGGATGCTATCGGGGGTCTCGAGAATGTGAAGAGGGAACTTCAAGAGACTGTTCAGTATCCGATTGAGCATCCCGAGAAGTTTGAGAAATATGGGATGTCACCCTCAAAGGGTGTTCTTTTCTATGGTCCTCCTGGATGTGGTAAAACTCTTTTGGCCAAGGCTGTTGCCAATGAGTGTCAAGCAAACTTTATAAGTATTAAGGGACCTGAATTGCTTACCAGTGGGTTTGGGGAGAGTGAGGCGAATGTGAGGGAAATTTTCGACAAGGCTCGAGGATCTGCTCCGTGTGTCATCTTCTTTGATGAACTCGATTCCATAGCTACTCAGAGAAGTAGTAACGCTGGAGGTAGTGGTGCTGCTGACAGAGTTTTGAACCAACTCCTTACAGAAATGGATGGATTGTCTGCCAAGAAAACTGTCTTTGTAATCGGGGCCACCAACAGACCTGACATTATAGACCCTGCACTTGTCCGTCCAGGACGTTTGGATCAACTGATTTACATCCCTCTCCCTAATGAGGAATCCCGCAACGAAATATTCAAGGCTTGCTTGAGGAAGTCTCCAGTTTCCAAAGATGTGGACATCAGAGCTCTTGCAAAGTACACCCGAGGATTTAGTGGTGCCGATATCACAGAAATATGCCAGCGTGCTTGCAAATATGCCATTAGAGAGAACATTGGAAAAGATATCGAGAGGGAGATGAGCAGAAGTGAGAATTCCGAAGACATGGAGGAGGATGAAGTGGCAGAGATCAGAGCAGCTCACTTCGTGGAATCAATGAAGTATGCTCGTCGGAGTGTTAGTGATTCCGATATCCGCAAATACAAGGCATATGCACAGACATTGCAGCAGTCGAGAGGCTTTGGACTAGACCAGTTCAGATTTGCAGGGAGTGGTTCCCAGTCTGCTGGTGGAGATGATGGTCCAAGAATTCAAACTCAAAATATGTAAAGGCAGCTTCTTTGTGAAGCTGGAAATATGCATAATCATTGTAGATTTTGTAGTCTTTCGTATTCTTTCATGTTCGAATTTCCAACGTGCAGTTTGGATTCCATTGAAATAACGAAAAGAAATACTATACTAGTGTCAATTTACCAATACCAGTTGACATTCAGGCGAATATTTGGACATTCTTCTATGGTCTTTTGTTGAATGAAGATACAACCAACGTAGTTTAACTCAATTCAAGAATTTTCCGTCCCGTAGTTTACTAACTATGCACTTAGCCAACGTCACAAATATGGGTTATTTGATGCTAATGACACCACAATGACGAATTCGACAAGATTTGCAGGTTTTAGTTCATAATTAGTTGATACTTGGAAGTTGGAACAAGCCACAGATACACATCATAATCCTCTCAAGCTTCTTCTGCACTACCATACCTCACTTTTAACTTGTCCGAAAAGATTTGCATGCAGGTTTCAGTTCGTAAGTTATAACCAGAGCAATATTTTACATCACACTCACAAGAACACAATGCGGGGGTCTGCAGCTAGTAATAGTAATAGTAGCAGTAATAGTACGTGGGAGATGTGCGGCCCTATCTTTAGGTCACTAGCTAATTGGGCGAATACTGCATTACAATTCACCACATCACAAGTATTCAAATACGCAAAACGTCAAGCTTCCTCTCCATGTCCAACAACTTGACAAGATCTGCAGCATTCACATTTTCAACAATGCACCTTTCCACAGCCCTTTTTGCCACCTTTACGTTCTCAAGTGAAATCCCCACCGCAGTTACGGAGTTTCCCTGTTCATTTGCAGGCATGAACATTAATTTAAACATCATTGATCAACTCATAGTATTCACTTCATCAGGACCAGAAAAGGAGGTGCACAATATAAGCCATCAGAATCACAAATTAAAGGAACAGTAACCCTTACGTTAAGATAAAGAGTGCAACCCAACAGGCGTCCAAGTTCCTGCATCCAAATCATGTTGTTAGCAGAAAGAACTAAACATAGCAAGTACCAAATCATCTTTTCGTTGCTTGTTTAATTTGAGTGGGAATATCAGTAAGACATAATTTAAATCGCTATATGCACCTTTTTGTTATCCCGGAGACGTGTTCGCTGCTGAACAAATCGATCCTGGAAAATAAGATAGTAGATATAAGGAAAGCTGAAAATTGAGATCAACTACGAACAGTTCTTGGGTCTGAATCTTCACAGAGAGCGCGCAGCGCCCATATGAAGGCTCATATAGTTCATATTCTCCCCGTACTAACTAATTCATGTTTCACTAAACCATAAACCCAACTCTAACCCTTATTAATCACCACATTAATTACAATGATAAAATTAAAAGGCATCACAAATTCACCACTACAGAAAAGGCTTACGAAAACATTAACATTACGGGTTTACCAAGTTCTACGAAAAACTGAAGAATGCCTGCTAAGAAAAATGCAGTACCCACCTTCTTGATCCCATGTATTGAGCACAACCCACCTTCTTGGCTCCCCGTCTTGATGTACTCATGATGCAGATCACCATTCAGTATTCTTATTGCCTGAAGTCAAATTGTTATGCATTCAAATAAGGTAAACAATCCAAAACAGATCAAAAAGGAAAATGATACCAATGAAAAAGAAAAACTTGCAGTTTTGAAGTAAAAAGAAAAGGCAACAAAACGACAATATCACATCTTAAAGCTTTAAATTCAGATGTGATACTAAATGCATATGTGATTAATATCACCTGGCAAATACCATTTACATGCTCTTGCCCTAAAAGATAAAGAATTTCAGTGAATGAATGAGAACAAATAGCTTACTAAAAAGACAACAATAACCATAGATTTGGAGGGCCTAACGTTGCGAAAACAACCAAACATGGGTCAACGTACAATTCTTCAAGTAAACATGAAGCAAGCGTGTATAGCATTGTCAATTCATATGTTCTCAATAGAAAAAAATGAAATTGGGTAACACACACCAAGAGAAAAATGCGTTGAGGAGCTAGAAGTTAATGTTTCCTTGTAATTTTGGGTCTGCTAGTAGAAGGTTATATTTCCTTTTGGTTTAGATAAATAACACCGGAAGGAGATTGTAAGTAGAAGACGACCAAGTGTTAAAGTGAGTGCATACTTTAGCATTCCATTCTCAAACTTGCATAGTTTTCAAATCCATGTTTTCACATTTCAAATTAATTTTCAATTCTGTGTTTTCCATTCCCATGATTTGAACATCTCATATCAAGAAAGCTGAAACAAAGCATTGGTTCTGTTGTAAAAGGAATACTTGGAATCAAAAACATGATATTATATATAATTAAAGGTGGATGCAGTTAACTGAAGCTGAGTTTTTCATTCACCCAGGAAATATAATTTACATGCTATCGCCATAAGGAATTACATTGAAAGAAGAAGAACAAATTAATAGGTACATTGTAAGAATAGTAGTCCGTAGATGAATAAAATAAATAAAATTTGATAAAGGATATAATTGTAGGTACCGTAGATGGTGGAACTTCAGTTTTGGACAAGAGTTGAATAAATTCCCTAGCCCTGTCAATAATATCTGGATCCCTGGTCCTTTTGGTTGTTGAGACTCTCATGTAATGCCTAACCTGACCATACGTACCTTGAATTAATTAATTAATAAATCACTGACTGCAATCTAGTCTAGTCTAATCTAGCAAAGCAAAGCATATATCAATACAGATTCAACAAACAAAATAATTTATTTATACCTACCAGGATCAGTTTGCAAGATATTCCATGCTCTTTCAAAGCCGATTTCACCATTGGCCAAGCCTGTATCAATTTTGGTACTGCACGGAACAACTTCTCGATCATGTGAAAATATACAATTCAATAACATGGTATAAGCAGAAGAAGAGAAAAATGTACGTACCATGGTATTCTCCGAAGGAGTCAGTATAAGTGGTGACTTGAGACGAAGGGCCAACATTTTCTATCTCCATGTGATCCAGCTTCGGCTGCTCAACGGCGCCGTTCGCCATCGCCATCTCCAAAATTCTCGTTCGGTTTCACTTTTTTGCTTATTTGTTTTTAGAATCCTGAATTTGTAGGTGAAGATCATGAGATAATCATGATGGAGAAATTCTTTTCGTCATAAGGCTCATTGCTCCAATTAGGTGAAGGTCTGTCTGGAAATACTGAGGCCCATCAATAGCTTTCATTTCTTGTTTGGGCCCAAAGTACATTCAACTGTCCTTGTTTATTTCAGCCTAAAACTAACTCTGCTTGGTGTTAAAACTTAAAACATTCAATTGTTCATGTGAAAGACAATAAAAATTTGTGTCTTAAACCAGCTATTGAAAGTAATAGTAAGGAGCCGGGCTTAAAAATTTATGGTAATGATGTAGTGAAGAGTTTTACATGTACAACAAGAGAGCAACTAATCTGATCATCGATTACATTGCTACAAAGTATGTATGTACACGCCGCAATCTGAGCCGTCCAAATTGGGTTAGAATAATGGGTTACCGTTTTTTTCTAACAATTGGATGGCTCAGATTGCGGTGTGTACATACACGTCGTGTACTGAATACTCTCCGATCTAGCACCTCTCACAAGTTCTTACCATATTAATAGGCGCAGAGAGGTTAGCAAAATGTTAAACTTTGAATTTTCAAATCTCCTACCTCAAACATCTGGTTGAAGCCTATGATACACCGCCTCAAATCTTGCAAAGAGAAGAACTAGGGATAAGAACAAGCTCGTTGTTACCAAACTTAAAAAATGACTCTCAAGTCCCAACGTCTTTCAGACAAATAATTGTTCCGTAAATTGGCATTCTAACTTCTTCAAATTGAGTGGAGCTTAAAAAATAGAAATAAAAGAAAAAACAATAATTGCTCAATTCACAAAATTTTTTGCCATCAAGAGTTTCGAAGCGGTTTATTACATTCCAAAAAAAAAATATCAGAGCCAAAAGTTATATATGATGGAAGTTCTTACCAAATTTACAGGTGCATAGAGGGCGGAAAAAGACACATCTTTGGGTTTTCATATCCCCTAATTAATTGAGGTGCCTGGTTGGGGCCTTTCATACATCACAACAAAGCTAGCAACAAGATGAGCTAGGGAGCAACAAAACGTCTTGAAGACTAATTGTTCCGTAAATTGATCTTCTAGTTTCTCTTAATTAAATAGAACTTAAAAATAGAAATAAAAGAGTAAAAAATAATGGCTCAATTCAGGAAATTTCTTGCCGTCAAGAGCTTCGAGGCGGTATATTAATTTTTTTAAAAAGGTCACCGGATCAAGCCCAAAATTACATATGTTGGAAGTTCTTACCCGATTGAAAGACGTGCGGAGCAAGTGGCAAAAGACCAATCTTTGGGTCTTCATGTCCCATAATTCAAGCGTCTAAGGCCTATGATACAATGCTACTAAGCTAGCGACGAGAAGAACTAGGGAGAAGAATAAGTTTGTTGCCACCAAGCTTGAATATCGACTTCCAACATCTTTAAGACAAATTGTTCTGTAAACTGGTCTAGCTTCTAACTTCTCCAAATTGAGTTGAGCTTTAAAAATAGAATTAAAATAGGAAAAAAATTATTGGCACAAGTCGGTAAATTTATTATCGTTAAGAGTTTCGAGAGGATATATTACGTTCTCAAAAAAGAACATCGGATTGACTGACGAAGAGACTAAACTGATTAAATTGAAGAGTGTAGGGGTGTTTATGATGAAATTAGAAGTACAGGGAATAACATGATGTTTGGTGTAAAGTTCAAGGGGGTAAACTGAATTTAATTTAATTTTTTTTGACGAAATTACATGTTGCTTTAAAGACAATTACATTGAAATAACGAAAAGAACTACTATACTAGTGTCAATTTACCAATACCAGTTGACATTCAGGCGAATCTTTGGACATTCTTCTATGGTCTTTTGTTGAATGAAGATACAACCAACGTAGTTTTAACTCAATTCAAGAATTTTCCGTCCCGTCGTTTAATAACTATGCACTTAGCCAACGTCACAAATATATATGGGTTATTTGATGCTAATGACACCACAATGACGAATTCGACAAGATTTGCAGGTTTCACTTCATAAGTTGATACTTGGAAGTTGGAACAGGCCAGAGATACACATCATAAGCCTCTCACGCTTCTTCTGCACTACTAAACTACCATACCTCACTTTTAACTTGTCCGAAAAGATTTGCATGCAGGCTTCAGTTCGTAAGTTATAACCAGAGCAATATTTTACGTCACACTCACAATAACACAATGCAGGGATCTGCAGCTAGTAATAGTAATAGTACGCAGTAGATGTGCGGCCCTATCTTTAGGTCACTAGCTAATTGGGCGAATACTGCATTACAATTCACTACATCACAAGTATTCAAATACGCAAAACGTCAAGCTTCCTCTCCATGTCCAACAACTTGACAAGATCTGCAGCATTCACATTTTCAACAATGCACCTTTCCACAGCCCTTTTTGCCACCTTTACGTTCTCAAGTGAAATCCCCACCGCAGTTACGGAGTTTCCCTGTTCATTTGCAGGCACGTACATTAATTTAAACATCATTGATCAACTCATAGTACTCACTTCATCAGGACCAGAAAAGGAGGTGCACAATATAAGCCATCGGAATCACAAATTAAAGGAACAGTAACCCTTACGTTAAGATAAAGAGTGAAACCCAACAGGCGTCCAAGTTCCTGCATCCAAATCATGTTGTTAGCAGAAAGAACTAAACATAGCAAGTACCAAATCATCTTTTCGTTGCTTGTTTAATTTGAGTGGGAATATCAGTAAGACATAATTTAAATCGCTCTATATATGCACCTTTTTGTTATCCCGGAGTCGTGTTCGCTGCTGAACAAATCGATCCTGGTAAATAAGATAGTAGATATAAGGAAAGCTGAAAATTGAGATCAACTACGAACAGTTCTTGGGTCTGAATCTTCACAGAGAGCGCGCAGCGCCCATATGAAGGCTCATATAGTTCATATTCTCCCCGTACTAACTAATTCATGTTTCACTAAACCATAAACCCAACTCTATCACCACATTAATTACAATGCTAAAATTAAAAGGCATCACAAATTCACCACTACAGAAAAGGCTTACGAAAACATTACCATTAGGCGTTTACCAAGTTCTACGAAAAACTGAAGAATGCCTGTTAAGAAAAATGCAGTACCCACCTTCTTGATCCCATGTATTGAGCACAACCCACCTTCTTGGCTCCCGGTCTTGATGTACTCATGATGCAGATCACCATTCAGTATTCTTATTGCCTGAAGTCAAATTGTTATGCATTCAAATAAGGTAAACAATCCAAAACAGCTCAAATAGGAAAATGATACCAATGAAAAAGAAAAACTTGCAGTTTTGAAGTAAAAAGAAAAGGCAACAAAACGACAATATCATATCTTAAAGCTTTAAATTGAAACATAAAACTAAATGCATATGTGATTAATATCACCTGCAAATACCATTTACATGCTCTTGCCCTAAAAGATAAAGAATTTCAGTGAATGAATGAGAACAAATAGCTTACTAAAAAGACAACAATAACCATAGATTTGGAGGGCCTAACGTTGCGAAAACAACCAAACATGGGTCAACAATTCTTCAAGTAAACATGAAGCAAGCGCGTATAGCATTGCCAATTCATATGTTCTCAATAGAAAAATGAAATTGGGTATCCAAGAGAAAAACGCGTTGAGGAGCTAGAAGTTAATGTTTCCTTGTAATTTTGGGTCTGCTAGTAGAAGGTTATATTTCCTTTTGGTTTAGATAAATAACACCGGAAGGAGATTGCAAGTAGAAGACGACCAAGTCTTAAAGTGAGTGCATACTTTAGCATTCCATTCTCAAACTTGCATAATTTTCAAATCCATGTTTTCACATTTCAAATTAATTTTCAATTCTGTGTTTTCCATTCCCATGATTTGAACATACTCGATCATATCAGTGAAACAATACAAGCTAGAAAGCTGAAACAAAAAATCGGTTCTGTTGTAAAAGGAATACTTGGAATAAAGAACATGATATTAAAGGTGGATGCAGTTAACTGAAGCTGGGTGAATGAAATATAATTTACATGCTATGCCATAAAACTTTAGACCATGCATAAAGAATTACATTGAAAGAAGAAGAACAAATACGTAGAGATGCAGTAGTTGAATAAAATAAAATTTACCGTAGATGGTGGAACTTCAGTTTTGGACAAGAGTTGAATAAATTCCCTAGCCCTGTCAATAATATCTGGATCCCTGGTCCTTTTGGTTGTTGAGACTCTCATGTAATGCCTAACCTGACCATACGTACCTTGAATTAATTAATAAATCACTGACTGCAATCTAGTCTAGTCTAATCTAGCAAAGCATATATCAATACAGATTCAACAAAACAAAATAATTTATTTATACCAGGTCCAGTCTGCAAGATATTCCATGCTCTTTCAAAGCCGATTTCACCATTGGCCAAGCCTGTATCAATTTTGGTACTGCACGGAGGAACAACTTCTCGATCATGTGAAGATATACAATTCAATACCATGGTATAAGAAGAAGAGAAAAATGTACGTACCATGGTATTCTCCGAACCAGTCAGTATAAATGGTGACTTTTTTGCTTATTGTTTTTAGAATCCGGAATTTGTAGGTGAAGGTCATGAGATAAACATGATGGAGAAATTCTCTTCTTGTATAAGGCTCATTGCTCCAATTATAGATCGACACATACACAAGAAATACTTCTTGTTTTCTCTTTCGAAAATACCAAATTATCCATCTTCACCCCTTTTTAACTCGGAGTCATGTTCACATACTCGGTAAATTTTTTACTCCACTGCCCTTGAATTTAAATCCAATAGTGGAGAACAATAAAACAAATAAATTCATTCCGACTATCTGATTATTTTCCACCCTGAATTTAGATATCTGAACCAAGAAAGAAAAAAAAAACATTGAACTAGATATACAACAACATGACATGGTTCTTTATTGAGTTCTCGATTTGCCTGGTACTTACAATGTTTGAAGATCAAACCACAAGAAGAATATGGATGAACCAAAAAGCCAATTACATGTCAACAAGTAAGCATAGCACATAATAACTTCAATTGTTCAGCATTCCTGCATTAATCTTTTCCCCTACTTTGAACAGAAACTAATACGGGAACCCTGCTATTCAGTACCATCGCATCTACAACAACAGCACAATGTATAATCAATAATGGAGGGGGGAAGATCAACAAATTTTGGAGGGAATGAAATCCTTTCAATTTACAGGCCTCTCCTTTAGCCTAAAATCCTAAAACACCAGGCAAAGCAAAGAGGCCAATCCAATCTAATATCAATGAAACCAGATCAAGTCACCGTGTGATGTACTGGAATCTCTAATCAATAATTGGAGAGGAGATGGTGTGCTCATTCGGGAATCGAGAACCACTGAACAAACACATTCCAACTTTTTCATCCAATTGCGTTGTGCTAACCAAGCAAGAACTTGAAAACGTCACTTAGTGAAACAACGCCTTCAACCCGCTTACTGCCAGCTTCAACAATGACAAGTCGTCTGACACCTGAAATTCAAGTTTTAAGGGAAGTCAAGTTCTAAAGGGAGCCACCCAAACATTGAACAAAGAACCAGAGCATGTGTTTACTGATTGGACTGCTAGTTCAAAGATATTCTGGAAAACTCAGCTGGCTCTACACAGCTCTCACAATTCATATAGTGCTCTACTATAATATATGATCAGGATACTACACCTTTATCCAACATCTGAGCACGATTAAAACTTTACTTGAAAGAAGAGGAGATGGTAAGTTTCTTTTTTAGAAAAAAGGGAAAATGAATTCACCTGGATTGGCCAATCTCTCCATCACTTTATGAAGCGAATCAGAACGTAAACACATCTGACATCTTTGACTTCTCTGCTCAAAAGTAGAATAAGAGTCCTGTCCCAACTGCAACGCCTGGAAATACAAAGAGAAAGGACTAAGAAAGCCTGAAGTTTCTTTTACATCAAAGCACTCCAGACCACACACTTCCACCAGAATATATAAACTTGAAGTGCAAATGCAAATAAAACATCCTCAACATTGATACCAAATCCACCCCAAAGAAACAAGAACCCTAGAACTCTTCTGTCCCCAAATTAAATAACTGATTGGAAACCTGTATCTGGTTAATCTGAAAAGCGTTCAGTCCACAAGACATTCAACATGTACACAGGAATGTATACAAGTAAATCATTAGAGAAAACAATATAGTATTCAGGGACGAGGGAGAAAATTAGAGCAGTCACCTGATGAATGGTCATTTCATTGAGATTAATATGTGCATATGCTCTATCTTTAGCCAAAGCTGTTATGTCACTGTAAAGAAATGCAGATGAAGAAAACAAAAAACATCACTCTCTGTTGGTAAAATTCAATAGATGATAAATACATTGCAAGAAATTAAAAGTCATAAGTAGGTAATCATATGCAAATAGAATTACCACTAACCTCCGACAATATATATCCAGCAAAGAGTCATTATCATCAACTACAGGTATTGAACTTACTTGAGCTGCAAAACAAAGGCAAAAAAGCATGACTTAACATGATGAAAATATAGGTCTAAATGCCTCTTTCAGTTGCTCTGTCTCTATGCCTACTACTAAGATAACTTGATTCCACTTCCTGCAATAGCAGACCAGACATGTGACAACGAAATGCATGGATATATACCCTCTCTATTGGGGCTAGCCAGCCCACTTCATAATTCATTGCATATGGAATTGCTGCATCTGACTCAAAATATTTTAGCTTTTTCAGAAAAGAACTCCACCAAACATGACTGATTCCCAATTTTTCCAATAAGAATAGACCACACTGCACTAGATCAGAACACATAGCTAACCTTGAACTAATAAGTTTAAGGCTGCACTGAGTGAAGCACTTGGCCTCAACATTGCTAATGACCGACGATTCGACTCTCCAATTTCTGGAACCCAAGTACCCACAGGAAGTGCACATATTGGTGCTTGGAGAATGGGCAATGAGCTAGAACAATGCCTAAAATATCTGCAAATACCTGAAAATTAACATTCATTAGCACCAACCAAGATCACAACCTATGGTGTTGCGTCAATTTATATATTTATATAATAAGCTTCTAAACAGCTTACATTTTAAAATACCAGACAGCGAAGCAAGGTGTAGTAGCTGCGGAAATGAGCCATCTTCTGAAGATGAATGGATAATGGGAACCGTAGCCACCTCATTTTGCAAGAATTTCAAAGCAACATCTTTCAAATTGTCATATGGCCCAGCCTGCAAAATCAATTACACCGTGGTCTAGGAACCAAAAAAAAATACTAACCAAAGATTCAGACCACGAAAGAGAAAACATAATAACAAATCTATCAACACAAGCATTTGTTGTTTCTTTTATCAGAAAAAATGAAAGCAATGATTCAGTGGAATGACCATATGGTCGACAGTTTAACTGATTTAAAAAAAGAAAGAAAGAAAAAGGACAGTTTAAATTATTTCAGTATGAACGTATCTTTTAAGAAGATATCTATGAAATGATAATTTATACTCACAAGCCCACAGAACCTTATTATTGCATGAATGCCTAGCACAAAACATTGTAACTTTGAGAATGCCTACAGCAAACCACACATACCTGCTTGCACTCTAAAACTTATTACTGCACGAATGACTAGAATGGGACATTATTACTATGAGAATGCCTACATCAACATGCACACCCATTGCATTACAAGCCAGCGATTCAAAAGATGCCTAGTAAAACACTCACATGGATGAGACGTCTTGGCAATGCTTTCCCATGACCATCAATTTGTCCATTTAGAAATGATTTTCCTTCTTTCCAAGCAGCTATAGTATGTGTTTCAAGCTCTTCCTCTGTCAGATTAGACCCATGATTCCCAAGCTAAAAAATATGAGGTAAGTTAGCTACATAAAGAGCATCATGCATCCCTTACATGTCAATGTGTGCACATAATTTCTGAGTAAATGAACTTTATCTCATTTAAGGATACCACATGCTCCCCTATCAGATGTTTCGACTCCAATAACCCTGAGGCCTTGCAATCACAATCAGAAATATGTGGGGCTCCTTTTTTTTTAATAGGCTCATAAGTGTTCAAGCCATATAATGGTTTGGTAGTGAGACAACAGAAACATTGAAGATTTAAGTTTTTGGTCGAAGATTATAAACTGATTACCAACCCAACCAAAAAAACCAGTGGGGATCATGAAAATCATAATCCTATAGTTTGATTTTCAGGTCGTGCTAGATTGGTCCCCAACCATGTTCATTCCCAACCCTCATTACAGAAGAGTTGAGAACTTGAGGGAATAGGGGCCCAAAATTATTACAACAAATGCCATGGTCTTAGAACTGAAAAACAACCGATTGCAGTTAACATTGATTAATAAAACATGTAACATCATTCAAAAGCGAAGACCTTTTCACTGTCTTAGCCCCCAGTGGTGTATACTCTGCAAGGCTGGGGAAGAGAGTGTGGATCACTTATTCCTTCATTGTCCTTTTTCTATTCAAATCTGGTGGAGATTTTTCAAGGAGTTTGATGTTAGTTGGGTCATTCCTAAAAGCTGTTATGATCTGTTAAGCATTCGTTTCATTTGTGGTGGAAGAGGAAAGAAGGCAAAAATACTTTGGGGTTGCAGAATGTTGGCCCTTTTTTGGGTTATTTGGATGGAGCGTAACAAGAGAATTTTTGAGGATTTTCCTGGGTTGTGTGTAGAAGGACTTTGGGATCGAATTAGTTTCTGGTCTGCATTGTGGGCATCAGTCACCCCTGTGTTTAGAAACTACTCCCTTTCCGCCTTGTTGTTAGATTGGAAAGCAGTAGTGTCTTATTAGTGTTGTGTTCTTGTAATTTTGGGTGTTCTGTTAGTCTTGAGTCTTTTAGTTTATCCTGATGACTTCTTGTCCTCAAATTTCTATGGCTTTATGCCCCAAATAAAATATCAAGTTTCTTTCTCAAAAAAAATAAAACAAGTTCAGCAACAACCAAATCAAAGTCTTCTAGAATATACATTGTCGGAAAGAAAAGCTTGATGTCATACACAAAGTATCTCTCACCAGGCTACACTCCCCAACCACAGGGATAGGGAGGCTAGAACTAACACGTTTGTATTTTGAGCATAGAATTTTTATCCAAAATAATAACTACATATTTGCATCTTGGAGAACTCACTGGTAGGAGAGGATCATAATACCAGATGCAAACATACCTCTCTCAATATTAATATAAAATCCAATGCACTGAGAACTCCAACAAACTGTCCCTTGCTGAAGTCCCAAAGTGGTGCCATAGGGATCCCCTGGAAAAAGCTTAATTCAGATATACGAATATACAAGCTCTTTATCAGCATCATCAAGCACACATGCCAAAAATAATAAAAGCAAAGTAGCATGCAACTATAACAGCTAAGCTTTGGTGAATTTCCTAGTTATACGTGGCTTTATAAAAAATCATGAGAAAACATTACATATAAGATCGATAGTAGCAATTATACTAAGATGGTATCATATAACCAACGGGCCCCTATCTTTTGATCAATAAAAGTTGTTTTCTTTTCAAGAAAAATAACCAAAGAGCACCAAATTAATAAGACGTGAAATAGCTCTTCCATCATTGCCCGAGGACCCATAAATAAATCTTTAGGGATCCTCCAGCTATAGCCTATAACTTACTATAAGCTAATTTAGAACTACCACCATGCCAATTAAAATCAATAATGACAAGCTTGCTAGAATGTATTTAAAGCCCGCTTCCAAAAAATCAAATATACGGCCTACGGAGCATGGCTCAATAATTGAGAAACATCTTTTCTTTTGTATGTACCTGCTCATGCAATATGTGAAATGCTTGCTTTACAGGTAAATCGACATCCAAGGCGACAACCTGTAAACTTGGTGTAATTAAAAAAGAGAACACAGGATCTAATCCATAGTGAATTGAATTTATATAGATGACCAAATGCAGGATGAATAAAACAGGGCCAATGGCAAGGCATCCAAACCTTGCCTGACTCGGGAAGTAGTTCGTAAGTGGTGTGCGTAGACAAGAAAACAGAAATACGATGACGAGAGCCCTGCAAATCAGCCTCTGATATCCTTGGTACAACATTAGATGTACCATCTGTAATCCGAACCTGCATTATATGTGACAGTCCACTATATAACTAATAGGAGAAACAAGAACTGAAAATAAAAGTAACTGCAGCTTGAAGGAGCATAAATTGAGTGCTAAAATGCACACCAAGGACCTAAGCTAAAACACAAATTTTTTATTTGGGAAAAAGGGGTGACTCGAACCTTGCCAAGTAGCCCCATAGGGCTCCACAAGGTTCAAAAGTGTGCAAAGGTTAGCTATGCCTATGCATAAATTGCATGACCATCCTAGTTCTTCAAATCAAAACCGCATATGGATGGTACAATGCTATAGCACCCCTATGTACAGTGAAATTAATAAGGAAATACAGGATAATAGAAAGAGCACCAAGTTTTCCGTGAAACCATGATCTCAAATAATGAGCAAGTCTTACCAAACGCTGCAAGGCCTCAGTGTCCTCTTCCATGTTAGATCCAGAAGTTATCTCTGGAGTTACATTTGGATGAAAGAAATTAGGGTCTGCAGCCAATACCATGGTGTTCACTAACCCATATTCACCATTTGCATAGGGTTGGTGCTCATCGTATCGCCATTCCCCATCAACAAAGAATTTGTACTGTAGTATGATGAACACATGCAGGTAAGACAGATGGGAGTTTAGGTCTTACCAATGTAAACGTAGAACATACTAGTAACACCATTCTAAAATCAAATGGCAGGCATCCGTAGGGCTTAGTAAATATTCACACATTCAAGCACTTCAATCCATAGAGTTCCACAGTGGTGAAGCACATTACTTCAGGCAACAATGATTCAAATGCTAAGACAACTTACCTGGTGGATACCAGGCGTTACGCTATAAATAGCCTGAAACACAGTTGGGCAACCCTCAACCGGTGTCATAGGAATAAGCTCAGACCACCTGCTGAGAAATAACATCCCATTTAGAACCACTGTCTAACAAATCACTGAATTCAACCATATGACAGCAGTCTAACAAAACAGATAGAATTAAATGTTATCAGAAGCAAAATTTGAAACCGAAAACACGAGTCTCACCGTGCAAAGGAACCACTGAGAAATACACTTCTGCCACCATAAGGCCACACAAAGCGCATTGGGATCAACACTGTGCTCGGAACTCCAACTACATCCCGTGCCGAATCCATGTTGGTAGCAAACATTTGCCCCAAAATTTATATAAATATTTCTCAAACAATTAACCCTCCAACCAAAATAAACTCCCTACGACATGCCCGCTCAATTTATTTACTGTAAAACAAACTCAACCAAATTAAACTAAAAATCATAGAAACTGACCCATAATCAGACCACAAGAACAAATTTAATGCTAATTTCACTCACAGCAAAAAGAAAAACAACAAAAAGGTTCGAAATTTATCGGAGATTTTACTTACAGCAGCTAAACTTTTGCGGAAAAACCCAAGCCACATGAAGATTTGGGGCAGAATCCTACAAATCAGAGAAGCGAAACGACCTCCATTTCGAGAAATCGATGAAAATGCGTGTGAGAAATTGAATTGCAAATAGAAGAAACCCTAGGGGAAAGTGGGAAACAATTAAGATATATTTAGAAATGGGTGAGAAAATCGAGACGGGTTGCGACACGATCGAATCTAATTTCGAACCCTAAAAGACAGAAACTCTGATAGAGATGTTAAAAAAAATCATCATTTAACGTTGTGTTTTTCTCTCTCTTTTTTTTTTTTTTTTTTTCCTTTTCTGTGAAAAAAACAAACGGAGCTCGGGGACTACGTGGAAAACCAACGGTGAGGTGAGATGAGTGATGTAGCTGGTAAAACTGACGGCGTCCAGTTATTGTAATTTTTTGTAGTTGCTAGCACGTTTCCGGCCGAGGCGGAGGGGGTCGGATTTGCCAATCCATCCCTACTCCGCCGAGGAAGATTTCGCTTGCACTCCGGTGAGGACAAATTTTGGCACTCCCCAAATTGGAACGAGTAATTACTAGGTGGTCTTAAATTATCTCTGGTATTGCTTAGTGATATTTCAATTTCAATGCAATAAGAGCAAGTGTGTAAGATTGAATACACTCTAGTACCATGAAGAAGAAAAAACAACAAAATCAAACTTAAGTGTATCAATCATTGACCAGACCATAGATATGTAGTAGTAGAAAACTATATAATATCTTTAACAAGTATACTTTAAAAATAAGGAAAATTATCTTTTCCCTCCTAATTTTCCCAATTAATCTCACCAAATTCTTCCCATCAACGATGATCTCTCCGGTCCAAACCCTAGTGAGGCTTTATCAAGTATGGAATGCACCACTACTCCAAGCAACTACTCGAGAAGGTAAAAATTAGTATATGGAAGATGTGTTCAACTATTCTTCCCACACACGTCAGATTGAGTGAGAGAGGCATTGACTTTGCTACACAATGTCCTCTTTGAGACCCTAGTTCATGTACTAAGGGATTGTTAAGTTGCTTTGGCAGTCCACCACTTAGTGCCTTTTACGCCTCTTCCTCTAATCACCTTAACAAACTAGTGTTTGAGATTAGCTACTTGGCTTGGTAAGACAGCTCAATACTTCACTCTTCATCTTATACGTGTTGCTATGATCTATTTGGAGGAACTGTAACTTGAAAGTGTGGGAGGATACTTCTAGATTGGCAACTGAGCTTGTTGTTTTTACAGTGGTTTGGTGGGAGGAATACCCCTCATAAGTGCCACAACCCCGACATTAGAGAAAGCCGAATTCGGGTTACACTAAATGGAACGTTGATGGTGCGTTTAATCAGGCTAATTCTCAAGCGGGTTTAGGAGGAGTTTATAGGAATATGAAGGGACATTTATTGGGTACGTTCCTTCGTGCTCAAACCTATGTTGCTTCAACTTGCCATGCTGAGCTTTTAGCCTGCTATCATGTTGTTCAAGTGATTGTTTCAAAGGGAATAGTTGGCTTGGTTGTCGAGACCAACTGCATGAATATAGCACAAGTAGTTGCTTCTTCGCCATAAACTTTTCTAACCTAGGATTTCTCATAGAAGACCTTCGTATCAGCCATGCGCAAGCTTCAACTACAACACTCACACATGTGCATCGTTTAGGTAATGTAATAACTCGTATTTTTGATAAGGATGTTATGCATCTGAATTATCCGATACTCCGATTGTTTGAGCTATGGTCTTTTCACAAAAAGTTTATGCCTAGGAAAAAGAATAATGCTGGTTTTGTAGAAAGAAAGACAGAATCTGAACAGAATTTAAAAAAATAAAAAAATTGAAGAGTTGTGTGAATAGAAATCTACAATACCCAAAACACTAGTGCTCAGACATGTGAGCAATAATCTGGACCGTTAGATTTGTAAATCTTCATCTTACCCCTTATAAGTGAAGTCTTAAAAAATTTATGAGTACTAGTGCTCAAAACACTTAAGACGTTCCCCTGTTAATAACACCACCTTAAAAAAAAAAATATTAACAAATAGTTACGCATGTTGAATCCCAACCGAGGTCCACAGGTCGCACGTTTCAACTTGTCCAACAACTACGTGGCAAACGGCGCGCCGTTTTCCCTAGAAACCTGTCCCCTCCCCCCGACTTCCTAGTGTTGAAGACAAAGTCCCACAAATCAAATCCACGTATCCTCACTTCCACGCGCCTTCACAAAATTTAATTTAATTTATTTGAAACAAAAAAAATTATTATAATTTTTGGGGTTTAGTAAGAGCTGCCCTAGAAGAAGGTTGGCCTCTGCTCACTTCTCCGGGAGAGTGAAAAAAAAAATCAAAAAAAATCAGAAAAAGAAAATAAAATTAATTAAAATAAAAGAAAAGCAAGGGTCTTCTTCTCTCCTGCGGCACACAATTAAAATAAAAATTGATACACAAAACAGAGAGACAGTGTGCGTAAACCGAATCAATTCGATTACTCGCCGTCTGAGACAATCCGACTTAGCACTGATCGGTCGCCGTCCGACCTCCGAACCCGATCATCGAGTTCAACGGAGAGAGTTTGGATATAATATGAATTCAGTTAATTTCTATTTGATATTTTTGGGGATTTATTTCATAGGGGGATTGTGAAATTTCGCACTGTAATAATCGGTTATAGGACATTAAGTTTCTGGGTTTTGTTTGGTTTTGTGAGAGGTTTGGTGGGCTGGAGAGCGTGTTCCGGGAATTGGACTGATGCTGGACTTTAGGGAAGGGGTGGGCGTGTGAAGGGTTAGGGTTTTGGAGTTAGGGTTAGGGTTTGAAGGTGTTAGAGATGGAAGTGAATGATACCGAGCTTGAAGAAGGCGAGGCTTCTTGCTATTACAAGGATGACGACGAAAACTTTGACCCGGACATCGATCTCGCTTACCTTGTAAGGGCATCTTTGTGGCATTCAGTTCAAATTTTTCATTGGAGTTTTGCTTAAAGCTTTGAACTTTAGTTTATAATGGTGATCCTAAGAAGATAATAATATTGAATTTGTTCAGAATGGATTGGATTGAGAGTGAATTTTAATTGCATTTCATGTATGTGTGTATTGAATACAATGGTGGGTTTTAACCTCTTGTTAGGTTTACCAGAATATATAAAAACATGGAAGGAAATTGAGTTAGAATGGGAATCTTAGAATTGCTGGCAAATGTGTGGTTTGGTGGAGTAGCATTTAGTGATGGAAAGTCAAGCATGAAAGAAAATGAGAGTTTATTTTTTGCTTTAATCAATGCTGCATTCCAATGGGCTTGATGTGCAAAAAGCATAGGAAACCGCCACCGGAGTTTGTGGATGTTTTTGGCTGGATTGGAAACAATGTAGATTCTTTTTCTGGTTCATGTATTAGAAAAAGTGCACATTATGGCTGAGGACTGAATAATTGTATGTGCAACAATTTTATCGTAGTATGACAGCATCTTATCCAAAAACAATCTTATTGTAGTAATTCCTGAAGGTCTTCTGTAGCTTCCATTTATTCTTACATTAGTTGGTCCTTCTTGTGTTTCTTGTTGATGCTTCAAAGATTGTTGATGACGATGTGGTTGTTGATTCAAGGAGAACAAAAGTGAATACGACCTTAGTACTTGTTGTTGTTTAGCATCCATTAAATAAAATTGTTAGTTTATAACAATGAGAGTAACAAGGTTCAGTATTCATTTCCTCACCTCTTGATTATCGAAAATAAAATAAAACTTTCAAGATAGTGAAGCTAAGCTGGTATTTGATAAATTATCCCAAACAGGTTTAAATAACCGGTTGCTTTAAAAAGAGAAAACTATAATGGGATCTTCCTCTTCAATGTTCTATGCTGTGACATTTTGTTATTCTTCATTTTTTTCTCATCTTATGCATGTATTGACGCTAGTAAGATTATTTCTTTTTTTTTTTCAAGGAAGAGAAACTTGATCAAGTTCTGGGCCATTTCCAGAAGGATTTCGAGGGTGGGGCTTTTGCTGAGAATTTGGGTAAGTGACCTATCCTGAAAGTTGTCGATCACAGACTGAAGCTTTAGTTCTTCTTTGTGCTCAAACTTTAGTGGTCAATGGCTCATCATGGTGGATATGTACTTTATTGTTCTGTCAGGGGCAAAATATGGTGGATATGGCTCATTTTTACCTACTTATGAACGGTCTCCGTCCGTTTTGTCTACTCCAAAGACACCTCAGGGAAACTGCAACACATCAAGATCTCCTAAAAGTTTAATGGAGGAGGTATATGAAATTTTTTTCTTATTCGTTATTTGGTAGGAACGAGATAAATAGGGCTGAGATCTTGTCAAATTGGAAAAAAAAAATTCAATAGTACTTTAGCACTGTGGCTTTTGTCACCATACAGGTTGCCTCCCAAAATTTGAAGGCTTCATCAAATGCACTTCCAATTGTGAGGCTTGGAACTGCTTCATCCAGTGCTCGTTTGTCACATAATTCTAGGGTCCTTGGGGGCGTTTCAGTTAAAGAGTGTTCATATGTTCCTTGTACTCAAGTAGCTGAGAGGTGTTCCTTGAAAGATGAGACATCAAACAGATCTGGTAATTCAACTGATCAAAGGACACTGAAGGTTCGAATCAAAATGAACTCTGATAACACAGCTCGGAAGAACGTAGCAATTTATAGTGGTCTTGGGCTTAACTCCCCATCTTCATCTTTCGGGAATAGTCCTGAGGAAAGTGGAGAGATGCCACCTCCCTCTCAAGTGACTGTAGATGAGTCTCCCACTAACATTATTCAGGTAATGTTATAGGTTTTCATGCAGCTTCTCTTGTGTTAGATGGACCTAAACTATTCTGGTTGTATTGATCGATATTGTTTATGTGTTATAACAGGTTATGACTTCATTTCCAGTTCCCGGGGATGTGCTGATGTCACCTCTTCATGATAGTCTGATTTGTCTAATGAGAAAGAAAAAGCTTTATCAACAGAAAATGGTGCCTCCATCTAAGGGTCATCAAGAACGTTCTTCTTTGCCAGTAGAGGAGCCAGCTTCCACATGGGGCAATGGCAAATTGTTGAAGGAGCCGAAAGTTGAAGTTACAGGTAAAGGTGAAAAGCAGGTAGAACTGAAGATTGAGAATGTTATGAATATCAAGAATGACATGAAAATTCTTATAAAAAAGAAATCAGAAACTGACACCCTGGGAGGCAAGGAGCTCTTGTCCAATGGCTACAGAGCATTACATTTATCCAACTCAGGGGGTGATGTTAGTGGCTGTGTGATTGGTAGGACACCCAAAGTTTCCCAGGTAACCAATGAGAATGAGGTGAAAGGAAGGTTATCTTTATCTGAGTTAGCAAAGGAGGAGTCATTGGAGTTGATATCTGGTCATGGTTGTGACAAGAACGAGAAGCAAAATTCTAGGTGTGGTTCAGTGGAAAAAGTTTGGAAACAGTCGGTAAAAAATTCCCACAAGGATGCCCCGGGTGATCTCAGAGATGAAGGCAAGAGCAAAGTTTACAAGTTTTTTGCCTCAATAGATTATTCTGGTGCATCCAAATGCAAGGAAGAGCTAGACCTGCACACCCAAAATGGTGGTGAGGAAAGTACATATCCTGATCAAGAAAAGACTAATGTGCCTGGTAAGAAGGAAAAGCTATCGTTTGAGGGCAAGATTAAGTCAAAGGGAAAACTAAGTAATGAAAAGCAACCAGGTATTTTAACAATGGAAAGCTTGGGAGTTGAAATGGGTGTAGTCCCAAAAGATAAATTGAATGGTGGTTATGGTGTTTCTCTATCTAGCAGAAAAGTGCAGAAGTTAAAGTTGCAGAAGGATACGGTCAGAGATGACCGTAGAGATTCATTGGGGGGTAAAGTTTTGGAACCAAGGGATAAAGTGGATGTAGCAGAAAGGCTTACTGATGATATTGAAGTGGAATGGAAATCATCTAAGGACAAACCAAGTGAAAAACGGAGCTATAAAAAGGTTGATAATCGGTTGATTTCAGGGGGATCTGTAAAAGATGCTCCTACTACGTGCCGTCCTACAATGGAAAATGGACTTGCTTCAGAGATTGTACCAGCAGCTGCAGCTTCTTTTGTTATAGAAGAAGATTGGGTATGCTGTGATAGTTGTCAGAAGTGGCGGCTTCTACCCTTCGGAAATAAGCCAGATAAACTTCCTGAGAAATGGTTGTGTAGCATGCTAGACTGGCTGTGAGTTCCTTCTCATTCTTGCTTTTGAGAATTATAAAACTGGTGTATTCAATTTATTGATTATAATTGCGGAAAAACCTAACCAATGCCTTTTCTTTCTTGTTTTACTTCTCTTTCACCCTCCTTTATGCATGTGTGTGGGATATTTGTATTAATATATCTATACATTTTCATGGTGGTATTTCAACTGTATTGTAGGGGGCCTGGGATGAACCGATGTGACATCAGTGAAGAGGAAACAACAAAAGCACTCAATGCATTGTACCAACTACCATCTTCAGAAAGTCTAACTAACCCGCAAACTCATGCTAATAGAACATCATCTGTAGTACCTTCGGGTCATGCTCAACATCTTGATCCAAATTACCAGAATCTCAGTTCTAATGGCATGTCTAATAGGGGGAAGAAGAAACATGGTGTAAAGGAAACACCGATATCAGGTAGTGGTAATGGTCTCTTGAATTCTTACCTGCAAGAACCTGTGAAGTGTACAAGCTTAAATGACATGAACCAGCCTACTTTAGTATCAAATCCAATGAAGAAATCTAGTGATCAACTTATGATTAAGCTCCAGAACTTGGGCATGGAAGAAAAACAGAAGGAGAAGCAAATGATTGGAGGTATGTAATTTGGTACAAAGTTTCACTTTGCTATGCCATATATGAAAGTAACACGTGTATTTATTTGGGTCATTTTATGTTTTCAGGTGATGCAAAGAAAGTTAGATTAAAACACAAGAAGGATACTGATCACTATACGTGTGGAACTTCTAAGAAGCCCAAGAGAGCAGATATGTTGCATGGTGATAAAGATCAGAATTCTGATATCGACCTTGGGAGGGTGGGTCTCACTTCAAGTAATGGTGTGCTGAGCCATGCACTTGGTCAGGACGGAAAATACAATGAGTACTGTTATTCTGAAGACACAAAGGATAAAGTACAAATGTCTGCAAAGAAACCTGGACTCCAAACTCAGGTCTCATTAGATGGTGGGCCTTTGGATGTGAGAACGTGCAGTAAAGGGGATAGTTCCATGAAGAAAAAGAGAATGAGAGAGTGGCACGATAATCAGAATAATGCGGAAACATTTCAAAATTGTGTGCATGAAGGCAGGGTATATACCAAGGAGGAAAGTAGTGAAAGTGGATCTCGGAAGGAAAAGAAGGCCAGGATTTTGAAAACTGACGGTAAAGAGTCTAGCACCAGTAATGTCGATGATAAATCAGATAGAAAAAGCAGAGTTACCAAGATTGTTTTGTCAGGCACAAAAGCTCATTCCATTGATGCTATGAAAAAGGTTAGGACTATTGTTAAGGACCAGCAACCCAAGAATCATGGTAAAAGGAATGCATCTCAGCAAACTTTGGAAGATGCAAATGCATTGAAAAGGGATTTGGGATCTGGGCATGTTTCATTAGCCGCCACTTCAAGCTCTTCAAAAATCTCAGGTTCCCGTAAAATCAGAGGTAACTTTGAGGAAGTGAAAGGCTCGCCTGTGGAATCGGTTTCTTCATCTCCTTTAAGGACCTCTAACTCAGATAGGCTGCCTTCAGCTAGGGGAGATGGCTTTGGGAAGGATGATGCTGTTTGTGGTGGTTTCTCTTTGACAAGTAATTCCAAAAGATGCTGGGATGGGGATGGAAATGGTAGTGTTGATGGATTATGGACCACCAGGACGGAAAAAAAGTCAGACTGTAGTCGTCCTGAATCTCATAAATTTTCAACAGTAGGCTACCACGAGGGAGATGCAAATGGTGAATTTAGTGTCAAAGGTAAGCCCTCTTCAGTGTCAAAGGCTCCCACGATGGACCTGCATAATTGCCATGATGATAATAGAGAGAACAAGAACCACCCCGAAGATGCAGTTTTTCTGAAAAAATCTGGTGAGGCCTGTTTGCAATATAAGGACAATATTAGAGGTTCCACTTATGATTTGGATAGGCATAAGACGAAGATCTTGGATCCAGCGAATGAGTACTCCAAAAAGAGTCAAAGATATGTGTCTGAGATTGACCACAATCATAATGTTATAAACAATCTTCCTGAAGAGGGTAGCATTAAGCCAGTGAAGGTCAAGGATGAGAAATATCATGTAACTAGGGGGGACAATGCGGGACAAGGGTCAAGTGACAGTGCAGTGGAAACCCAACTAAAACAAAAAGACTATGATGTGTCAGATGAGAAGTTGGGTGCTACTCAGATCCCTATTATAAAAGATGCCGCGCAGCAGAATATGAATCAGGATTCTGAGTGTGGTCAGAAACAAAATTACTCCAGAAGTGGAAAACCAATATTGTCTTCACATTCTCACAGTGAATTGAAAGGGGGTATAAGGAAAGAAGAAGAAGAAGAGGGTGAAAGGAAAGAAGGGGCACGATCTCATGGTTCTCGAGCCGTGGCAGGGTCTGAGAGAGAAGTTGTGTTTCAAGGACTTCCAGTAGGTTCCACTGTCAATGGTAATGTGCCAAAGTCATTAAAACAGAGTGGGACTGCTACTAACAAGAATGGAGTTAATCGCAATATGGGACATCTCAAGCCTGATCATCAGGGAGCAAGAGATGTCAATGCTTCAAGTCCTGTGATAAGCTTATCCAGCCAGACTGCTACTAAGACCCTGAATCAAGCTAAAAATTCAAGAGACTATGCTGAACTACTTAAGGTTTCTTTATTGTTCTTATTCAGTTTTCAGCTTTTCTTTACAATATGTTGTTGTTTTTCTGTCTCTTTAACTCATATAATGGTTTTAATTTCTTTTTATAGAAATCTGAGTTTGATATGGAAAGTAATGTGGCTTATTTCAAAGCTGCCCTAGAGTTTCTCCAAGGAGCCGCACTTTTGGAATGTTGCAGTAGTGAGAAAGGCAAACATGGAGATATGACTCCATTGCAAGTGTATAGCACTACAGCTAAACTTTGCGAGTAAGTTAAATGCCTCCATTTTTAAGAGAAATAGTTGTACCTCATCGGCTCATCCTAATTATCTTAGTTAATGGACTGCTGAAAACCTCTCTTCCTCAGTTTGAGTTAACATTTATACTACTTTTAGTGTGTGTGGATGTTCATTTTGGGTTTTGAGTTTTGTGAAAATGTTTACAAAATTCAAATTTTCTGTCTCAAGGTTGTCTTTTGGTACTTTATTTTCCAATCCCACAATTCCTATCTTTTCCCTATTTTGAGTGTGTCGACCCATGCTTTACACACGAGCAGGAAAATCTCAAGAATTTCAAGCTTACAAAGTTGCACTTTTATAGAGCCATACATACATCATTGAAAACCCTCAAACTCGTGCACTTAGGAAGTCTGAAAGACATGACTGATGACACTTTATACGGTAAACATTATTATGATATATAGAATATCAAAAGAGAATAACTTAAAAATGCACGTTTAAATTGCATTTATAACATTATTAAGGACAAACTCTTAATTATATGGTCCTTAGTACTTGGATGAACATATTTATTATATTCTGAACTTGGCTCCTACATTATCTTGTTTACTAGTTCTTATCAGAAAAAGGTCTTGTTTATTTTGTAAAATCAAATATGAATGGTTTTGAGAACTTGAGATGCAGTGCGAGTATTATGGATATTAGTTGTCCATATCATATCCATCGGTTGAGAAACAATTTAAAGACCTTGAGAGAGAGAGAGAGAGCTTTTGTATACAGATTATACTGATATATGGAGGAGATTTATTTAGATGTTTATTCTGTTAGGTTGCACTGTATATTATATTGTTGGATTGGAAAGTTGCCATGCTTTATTTTTTTATGCATCATTTGTTTTCACTGTATTACTTTTGGGCTTCTTTGGTTTTTAGATGTTTTCTATAATTGTTGTCAGGATTGTTGGTTAAGCAGTGGACACCTTGTCACTCCTAACCTTGGATATTTGTTATGAACTATACTGTTTTGAAGCTCTCATTTCTGCATTGCTACACCTGCTTTGGCTTTGTTCTGAACCTTTTTGAATGCACAGATCTTGTGCCCATGAATACGAAAAACACAAAGAAGTGGCTTCTGCTGCTTTGGCCTATAAATGCATGGAGGTGGCATACATGAGGGTAGTTTACTGTAAACATTCTAGTACAACCAGAGATTGGCAAGAGTTGCAAGCTACTCTAAATATGCCTACTCAAGGTAAAGGGGATGCTTAGGAATAAATATTTTATCTTTTCGCTGTGAATGGAATATCAAACCACTCACTGTTTTTCAACATATCTTTACCATTTAGGTGAGTCTCCATCATCTTCTGCATCAGATATTGATAACTTAAACAACCAAGTGACGGCAGAAAAGGCTATATTACCCAAGGGTGCTGGTTCTCATGTTGCTGGAAACCATGTTGCTCTTGCTCGAAACCGCTCCAACTTTGTCAGGCTGCTTGACTTTGTAAGTTAATTGTGCATGCAGTTTCTATATGAATTGTATGAACTTGCTATAGAATTTGTTCTTTTAAGGTATTTTGATCACCACTTGTTTAGGACTACGGAGTCATTATTGTGAACACCATGGATATATGTATTTGTTTTATATGCTTCTCGATTGACTTGTGATTATCATGAAAGTTGTTTATAACGCGTCTGAGCATCTCTCTTGCGACAGCCAACTCAATGCATTTCTAAGACACTTAGTTGTTGGCAGGCATTTGAAACAGGCTAAATTAGATCATTTTCCTTATCTTTTTTGAATGATTAGTCATAGGCATCTCATTTAGGACCGGTACAATATTGACTCAGTCTTGAAGTGTATGCCTTATCTATTATGGCAATATATGGCAATGCTTTTAATACAAGAGGGTATGATTAGTATGTATTATTTTGCAGACACAGGATGTAAATTGTGCAATGGAAGCCTCGAGAAAATCCCAGAGTGCTTTTTCAGCTGCTTGCTTAGCTGTGGAAGATGCACATAAGAATGATTGTATTTCTTCTATTAGGAGGGTAATTGATTTCAGCTTCCAAGATGTAGAGGAACTCGTCCGCTTGGTTCAACTTGCAATTAAGGCCATAGGTCGATCTAAACTTGGTGATGCTAGAGATTAAGTCGACCTTGTAGATATTGCATGTTTTTCTGGTTTTTCTTCAAAACAGGCATCAGGAAAGAAAGGAAAAAGATGCCTACATAGATCTGCACTTGAAAATCTGCAAAGAGGCAGGTTCAACAGATTATTACCCTCTGTACATGTGTACAAAGTGAGATTGATTAGCAATTTTGTATTGTATTTTTTGCAAGTTACGTCTATTCTTGACGTGGATAAGGGCATAGCATGCTCATCCATAAATTTCATTGGTTGGGAAAAGAGGAAATGATTTAATTGTTCGGCAGCACAGCTTGGAGATTATGTAATAGTTCAGTTCTATAATTTTTTGGCTCCCTGGATTCGGAGCTTGAGGGGAAAATATCTATAGAGATTGGATACTCGTAGGCAACCATTTTGAGGAGGTTGAATACTAATATAGTGATGACTGATCAATGTTCTGTCAAGCATTTTCTGTTTTATTAGCATTTATTGAATTTTTGATGGAATGGAAACCAATTCTTGGGTAAGGTGACCTGTATATCTGTAGGAAAATCGTCAAGCTTAAGCTTTTGTTTTAATTAACTGTGCCAGCTTTTCCATGCAAGGATGTGTATTGAATGTGCAGGTGTATAATATTCTGTTTCACTATAGAGGCAATACTCGAGGCTTTCCCATTCAGTAAGGTACTTTCAGTATTTTTGATTTACAATGGGAATGTCATGTTAGTGTGGGTCATAATTAAAGAGCTTCTGTTGTTTTAGTTGGGTTCTGAGCAGTTGCTGAGAAGTTCGCTGACTCATGACCTTTGTGGAGTGGGATACACCAAGGCAATCAGCTGCATGTGAGTTTAATTTTATGGAAAAACTACAATTTTTTTTTGTTTTGTTGCAGGAGTTACCCTATTTATTCATCTATATTATTCTGATATGAAATTTAGCATATGACATATGTGGCAGGAGGTATGTGTTGATGCTTTGGCTGAGATGTAAAATTTGTTACAATCCATGCTTTATAGGTGCTGCACTGAGATGAGGTAAAGCTCTATATGTAAATACTTTTTCTGGGTTGGGTTTGGAGAGCTCAGAAGCAAATCATAACTTGTCTTCTCTTTTTTGTGTTTTTTCCAAGTGGTCACCTCCCCCACCCCCCTAAAAAAAGGTCGTTTGCTTATTGGCTGACGGTGTAGTTTAGAAGCTTGAATTGTGGCAATATATGCCATTGATTGTCGTTATGATCTTAAGGTCCATAATAATAAAAAAAAATCCAAAAGGTTTGGAAAGAAAGAAAAAATGAGAAAGAGAAGTTGTCAATGTGCTATGTATCTATCACCTTTTGGATTGACAAACATCATTACATTTGCATGTGTAACTGTGGATTTAGAATCGACCATTGATGGTTTGTGGAAGAATATTGACTGGCTGCATTATAATGAAATTCAGTGGTTAAAGATTTTCCAACTATAATATTCTTGCTTTTACAACTATGATGTGCCACCAGATGCAGGTATTGAAGCAGTGTTATTGTACTGATTTTGATTAACACAGTGGGATCTTGGTTTTAGGAAGGTGAAGAATGGAGCTTTTACTTGTTCTTTAGCAGAATAGCAGCTGCAAGTTCTGGTTGATGACATGATGTCCTCTCTACTCTGTACATTTTTTTTTTCATTTTTTTTCAGTGCGTATAAGAGCACCTACTATAAGGCAATTTTATCCAGTTTTATCCATTGCTGCCTCCAGAATTTGTGCACCATGTATCACAGTAATGATTCAAGTAATAAAATCTCAGGCTTTTTCATATATTCTTTTTCAAATTATGGAGTTATTTATTTGGTCGTTATTATTCTTTCGGGTCCTCGATCCTTTGTTTTTCATTGTGAATTTTCTCAAGGTTAGACCGTTATGGATGAATAGCTTCATCGACTGGTTTTGCGTAAGAGTTCTATGTTGGAAGACAATGGGCAAGACATTAGAGACAATGGGCAATGCATTAGACTGAGTTTGGAAAAATGGAAGAAATCTAACAGGTTGCGCAGAGAATTCTGAAAGGTAAAATCTTGCTCATGTAAGACGTAACTGAATCAAAATGACAGTCAGACCCGCCAAAAATTGGTGGATTCTGCACCTGCAGAATGTGTTCAGGGATTTTCTTGTCATTGTGATTATTAAGAATATATGCTGAATTTGGAATGATCATCACCAAAAATCCCTGCAAGTGCAGGAACCACTTCTGAAGTGATGAAATCTATTAACATCTCTAACAACGAATTCCCTCTCAACAATATCACTAATGAGCTTGAAAGCCTCGTGACAATCTCTACACATTCTCAAGTTCTTCATTATTCTAATGGTGACTCCTTTTGGTATACTTAGCAATGCAAAACCCAAGGCCAATCTCTCACTGTGAAGACCTACGATTTCCTCCTTGGCCTCCTCCTCTACATCAACAAAGACCAATCCCATACTCCCTCCTACATAGCCTCTTTGTTTCATTTTACCGTCCAACTCCCTCAGCAAAGTCACCACCTCACTACGCCGTGCACATGATGATAGATCTCCAGCGTAGAACACATAATTCGAGTCCTTAATCTCAACCCAACTGCAGCCGGGTTCTTTCCTAACTCCAGTACGCTTCATTTCTGACCGAAGACCATGAGCGGTCTCCCACTCCCCACTCAACGCATAAGCATTTGACAACGTGACATATGCACCTGATACTTGTTGGTTGGAATCAATTAGCCGTCTACTAGCTTCAACAGCAATGTCAACCCTTCCATGAAGCCTACTTGCCGAAAGAAGTGTCCCCCACACCAAGGCTTCTTGATTTGGTTCTGCTTGGATAGATTTGGCTAGTTCGTACGCCTCATTGAGACGGCCAGTTCGACCGAGCATATCAACAATGCAAGTGTGATGCTTTGCATTTGGGGATATTCCATGTTTCTCATACATAGATTCAAAGTGTTGGAAGCCTTCATCCACGAGCCCTGAATGGCTACAAGCATGCAAGACACCAACAAAAGTGACATCATTGGGTTTTATTCTTCTATCGATCATTTCTTCAAAGAGTTGAAGGGACATCTTCCCAAGTCCATACTTCGCAGCAGCCACAATCATTGAAGTGTAAGGAATTACAGAGGGATTTGGGATTCGCCTGAAAACCTTATCAGAATATTCAACACACCCACATTTAGCATACATATCAACCATTGCACTTGCAATGACATCATTCAAATCATAGCTTTGACGAATCACTGCTCCATGTGCAACTTTGCCAGAAACTAAACGACCCAAGCTTGCACAAGCATTGATAACACTAGCCAACATAAAATGATTCGGACGCTCCAACATGGCACGATTAAATTCTCTAAAAAGTTGGAGTGCTTCCTGGCCTCGCCCGTTCTGGGCATAAGCAGCAATAATTGAAGTCCAAGAAACAACATTCCTAAAACCCATCAAGTCAAAAACCCGCTGAGCACCATCGACATCGTTGCACTTACCGTACATATCTACTAGCGAGGAGCATACTACAAGGTTAGATTGCAAACCCAGAATTTCAACATGGGCATGAATTTTTCTGCCGTTTTTGAGGTCAGAAAGGATTGAACACGCATTAATCACAGTGGCAAAAGTGAACTCGTTGGGTAGAACCGAACATTCGGGCATCCTCCCAAAGAGCCACAGAGCCATTCTGGGGTGACCTGTGTTGACATAGCCGGAGATGAGCGAAGTCCAGGACACAACGTTCGGTTCAGACATTTCATCGAACACCTGGCCTGCAGAGTTAATTCTTCGGAGCCTGACATAGCAATTGATGAGATGATTGGCGGTGAAAGTGTCGTACAAAAACCCAGACTTGATAGCGACGGAATGGATGGAGTTTGCGGAACTAGAGTCTTTACAGTTCCGGAGCTGTTGAATGAGATGAAAATGCGACGGTGTATTTTGGCGGGAAAAGTTCGAGGCGGTGAGGAGGACAGATACCAGATTTGGGTTCAACGGCTTTTTCATTTGCCGCGCGCGCTCTCAGTTTCCGTTGGGAGTTGTATTCATACGATAAATTAAACGAGGGCATTTTGGTCAGATTATCCATTCTGTTTTCTCTTTTCATTTTTTTTTGGGGTCAAAATTGTTCATTCTGTTGATAAAAGGTTCTATTTTCTTTAGGAGCGAAGGCAAGAAATGCCTTCTGTCCTTCACTATTCATCAATTTTATGTTTGCCTTAATTTTTGTTTCTAGTTACAAGGGTAGAGATAAAAGAGCAAGAATTTAAATTTATTTTCCATTTGAATTAACAACGTTTAATTATTATTTGACAGAAGAGATTGATCGTACGTTATTTGATGTAACGGTTCTTGTCACCGAATGAACAAGTATGATTAATTTCATGAAGTTCTAGAAAAATGAAGAGTTTTAAGTGCACGAAGTAAATAAGGATATATTAATGTCCTTGACGTGTGGTGCAATAGCTCAAATGTCAATCAACACTCCAACCGATACTAGTACATAAGCCCTTATACTACTAACTCTCATCTCTTATACTGATTCTTTCGTTTCACCAAAGTCCAAAACTCAACCACCTGGAAATCTTCTTTTTAGGGAAGCAACCCATTGATTTTTCATGTCATTGAATCAGAAATATAACATATAACAACGACAAGCATTGAATCTGCAGGATCAATGCGGACTCAGAGTACCGATCAACACCAATGCAAAAGACTGAAACCATATAATAATAGCAAATTCTATTACATATTAATGGAAAAAAAAAAAAACAATTAGTAATAGGTCATCCCCAACCAAAACCCTGCACTACTGTTGAAGAGCCCTCAAAACTAACGCGTCGGAATCCAATGAAGGGTTGCACCCTCTGTGTTTGCTTGTCGAAGATCCACCCCTTGTGAAATAGCTCCGACAAGGTTTGCATTTTTCAAATTGGTCTTAGTAAACTTAGCATACCGCAACGTTGCAAACCTTAGGCAAATTCCCTCTAAATTAGCATCTGTAAAATCAGCATTTGACAGGTTTGCGCCAATCAAAGTTGCTTTAGCCTCATCAGAATCACCACCACCAAAATCGGCACCACGAAAACTGGCACCCTCAGCATCTGCATTGGAGAACAACGTCCTCTTAAGACGCGTATTCGAGAAACACACTCTTTTCAGAACCGCGGAACGGAAGTCCAAACCTGACAAGTCCAAGTTAGAAAGGTCAAGACCAGAAAGATTAACACCTCGAAACTTGATACTCTCTCTCAGCCCTCCATGGCAATCTGCGGACTGTATGCACTTGATAATATCACAAGTTTGTTCAGACATTTCACACCCACAAACTTCAGAGGAGCCGAATCCGAATTTACCTTTCGTTCTTCATAATTATGTTATGAGATCATGTGATTTGGGCATCTGGCAGCTTGTTAAATAATTTGATCATAACATGCTTTGAATTGTATACACTCCAAATCACCATTTTTAGACCTTAGCTGAATTTGGGTCGACTGAGTATGGTTGCATAAACAACAAAACTTAATCATTTCCTTGACATATATTGAAAATTGATGGTGCACAAGTCTCCTAGCTTTTCAAAAAGAAACATGCGCGCACCATGTTCCAGTGGTAGGTTCCTGTCCATGCATACTTAAAAAGCAGTCACTAAAGAGTCAGCAATGCATAGTATTCATCTCTATAATTGCTTCAGATCGAATATCTCCCTTATAATTTTTATATATTTTTTCTTAATTTCTTTTAATTGGGGAAGCAACAATTTCTTTCATGGCAGATTGAGCAGTGACCAAGTAGCATCTATCAATTTTCAGACCCTCAATATTTTTATGATATGCGATAATTTGAACCATATCACATTGCCAAAGTGGGTTTCATTCGTTTCTATCATTTTAACTACATGCTTTCGTTTCTATGAATTACGTAATTGGTTATGAAATGTGGGATGTGTACTGTGTTGGAAATATACATAGAAGGCAAATCTCTGTTCTCATATTTAGACTTTGGTATATGAAAACTTAGGCAAAAGAAACAGGTTACATCAGAAAAAGAAGAACCCAATTGAGAAAGAGGATCGAACTTGAAATTTCTAAAGCATATATTATATTGAATCTGCAGGCTTAATGCTGAGTAAGAACATCAACGTACACCAATGCAAAAGAGTAAAACTTATCATAGCAAGCTCTATTCCATATTTATGATAAAACGAAGACATTTGACAAGGTAAGATCACTGCACTAGTGTTGAAGATTCCTCGAAACTAATAACGTCGGAATCTCATATGTAGTAATAGGTCCCCAGCCAAAATTGGCACCATTAAACCATGCACCCAATGTGCTTGCTTTCCGAAGATCCACCCCTTGCAAAAAAGCTCCGGCAAGGTCTGCAAAATTCAAATTGGTATTAGTAAACTTGGCATGCCTTAACGTTGCAGCCTTTAGACAGGCTCTCTCTAAATTAGCATCAGTAAAATCAGCCTCTGATAGGTTTGCCCTAGCGAAGGTTGCTCGAGGAAACTTGAAAGGACTGCCAACAAAATCAGCACCACGAAAACTGGCACCCTCAGCATCCGCACTAGTGAAATTCGCCCCTTTAAGATCCGAATTCAAGAAACACACTCTTTTCAGAACCGCGGAACTGAAGTCCAAACCTGACAAGTCCAAGTTAGAAAGGTCAAGACCAGAAAGATTAACACCTCGAAACTTGATATTCTCTCTTGGCCGTCCATGGAAATCTGCGGACTGTATGCACTTGATAATATCAGTACGTGTTAAATCTGCACCCTCTTTGTTTAGGGCAGCATTTATTCCATCTGTTAGCCCAGCTAGTTGAAAGTACTCTGCTTCTAGTAGGAGAGCTGTATACTTGTTATGTTTTAGTGTGGGAACAACACCAGTTCTTAACCAATTGAGGATGTAGCCGAAATACTGTTGAAAAGTAATGCACATTGAAACATGCATCTAAATTAATCTACATTATCCTAGAGAAATCTAGAATCATGTTGCCTAGATTAATCTAGAATTATCATGTAATTGTATTAAGGATCTAGAATGATCAAGAGCATGGAAAGTGTAATAGCTCTAGAAGACTCCACAAGTGTGTGGTTGTTAATTAACCACTCAATGTCGGTGGTAACTCTTAGGTCGGTGATCAACATGTATAAATATGTATGAGCTGGTCTTGTAAGGAATTAAGATGTAAGCTATTAAGCAAACAGAAGCAATACAATCTAAAGTTTCAAGTATTGCTCCTCTCCTCACATTCAATCTCTTCTCCTCTGTTTCAATTTAAAGTGTCCTAATACACTTTGTCCTAAACACCAAGTCCTAAATATCTTGTCCTAAATATCACTACCACAAATCCTTGTAGTCCCAAAACCTCTAAATACTAACAGTGGTATCAACCCACCTAATTTCTAACAGTGGTATCAATCCACCCAATTCTAACAGTGGTATCAGAGCTTGTTCCGATCAATTTCGGGGCGTAACTTTGTGTCCTCCACCATGTCCGCATCTACCTCTAACAAAACTCCTCTTCCTCTTCCTATCTTCACTGGAGAGAATTATGATTTTTGGAGCATCAAAATGAGAACTTACTTCATGTCTCAAGATCTATGGGACGTTGTCGACAAAGGGTTCTCAGCTCCAGAAAATCCTACCGTGGAGCAGATAAGGCAAGAAAAGAAGGATAAACAAAGAGATGCGAACGCTCTATTCGCAATCCAACAAGCGGTGGACGATGCCAACTTCTCAAGAATCATGGGAGCTACAACTTCAAAGGAGGCGTGGGATTTGCTAAAGGAGGAGTTTCAAGGAAATGCGAAGGTACGTTCTGTAAAACTACAGACCATGAGGAGAGATTTGGAAAATTTAAAAATGAAAGAGTTTGAGATCGTAAAAGATTACTATTCCCGACTAAAGGAAATAGTAAATCAATTAAGAGCCTATGGAGAAAATATTAGTGAGACTAGAGTAGTAGAAAAAATACTCATTAGCCTCACTGAAAAATATGATCCAATAGTTACCGCAATTGAAGAGTCAAAAGACATATCGACTCTTTCGGTAACTGAACTAATTGGCTCTCTAGAAGCTTATGAAAAAAGATTGAGTAGCCGGAATGAGAATTCTATAGAAAGTGCATTCCAATCTAAACTCAATCTGCGATCTCAGAAATTTCAAAAAGAAAAGAAGTCTAATGAATTTTCTAGAGGAGGAGAAAAACCCAAAAATTGGGAAAATCAAAGAGAAATTAAGGAAAAAAGAAATTATTCTCCTTGTGGAATATGCAATAAGTCTAATCATCTAGAAAAAGATTGCTGGTTTCGGGGAAAGCTAAAATGCCGAAACTGCAATAAATTTGGTCATAAGGAGAAAGACTGTCAACTAAAGAAGAACTACCGAGCAAATTTCTCGGAAGAAAATGAGCAAGACGAGAAGCTCTTCTATACTTGTCAAGCTGCAAGTGTGGAGAAAAACAGGAAGTGGTACGTCGACAGTGGCTGTAGCAACCACATGTCAGGAGATGAATCCATCTTCTCCAATCTTGATACTTCAAAAAAGTCCCAAGTGAAGTTGGGAAATGGAGCTTTGGTAGAAGCCAAAGGAAAAGGTACGATCTCCATCCAAACTAATATAGGAACTAAATATATTAATGATGTTCTATTAGTTCCTAGCTTAGAGCATGATCTATTAAGTGTTGGACAAATGATGGAAAATGGATATGCTCTATTATTTTCTGGAGACTCCTTGAAAATATTTGATAAGAAAAGAAGATTAATATTTAAAGTAAGGATGGAAAATAGAAATTTTCCCATCCAATGGCTACATATGGCCATGAAAGCGGAAGTAGAAGATTCATGGCTATGGCATAAAAGATTTGGCCACTTTAACCTCCATGCATTGAGAATTCTTTCTCAAAAAAATATGATGAGAGACCTGCCAAGCATAAAGGAGACTGGAGACGTCTGCGAAGGCTGTCAACTTGGCAAGCAACATCGACAGGCATTTCCATCAGGGAAGGCTTGGAGAGCAAAAGAGTTCCTGGAGCTCGTGCATACGGACGTTTGTGGACCCATGAGGACTCCCTCTCTTGATCAAAGCAGGTACTTCATTCTCTTCATTGATGACTATTCAAGAATGACATGGGTTTATTTTCTACGTGAAAAGTCAGAAGTTTTCAAGACTTTTCAAAAATTTAAAAACCATGTCGAAAAACAAAGTGGCCGAAATATCAAAGTTCTTAGAAGTGATAGAGGTAAAGAATATACCTCTAAAGAATTCAATAAATTCTGCGAAGAAGAAGGAGTAGAGCACCAATTGACAGTGGGCTATGCTCCGGAACAAAATGGAGTCTCAGAAAGGAAAAATCGAACTGTGATGGAGATGGCCAGATCAATGCTATGTGAAAAAGGACTACCAAAAACCTTTTGGGCAGAAGCAGTATATACAGCAGTATACTTGCTAAATAGATGCCCAACGAAAGCTCTACAAGACAAGACTCCCATTGAAGCTTGGAGCAATCAAAAGCCATCAGCGAAGCATCTCAAAGTCTTTGGGTGCATATGCTATGTGCACATTCCAGCAGTTAAAAGACATAAGCTGGAAGAAAAATCAGAAGTGGGCATATTCGTCGGCTACAGCTCACAATCTAAAGGCTATCGAGTATATATTCCAAAGACCAAGAAGGTCATCATCAGCCGAGATGTCAAGTTTGATGAATCTGCTTTCTGGAATTGGGATGAAGGAAAAATTGAAAAGAAAGCTATTGTCCTATCAAATAAGAAGGAGATGACTCCGTCACACCAGTCCAGAGAAGAAGCAGATGAAGAAGCAACTTCAGATCCTCCAGGTACGCCGCTAATTACTCACCCACCAATTCAAGATGATTCTTCTCCAAAGTCATCACCGAGAAGAATAAAGTCACTTAAAGACATATATGAAAGATGCAACTTCATGACTTCAAAACCTAAGAATTTTGAAGTTGCAATAAAGAAGAAAGCTGGAGGAAGGCTATTGAAAAAGAAATTGAGAAAAACAAGAAAGAGGACATCCTCACCAAGACACTTTGAAGACCGAGATTTGAATTACTATGAGATTGCTCGGAGTGTCACCAATGTGCATTAAGGAGGAGTGTTGAAAAGTAATGCACATTGAAACATGCATCTAAATTAATCTACATTATCCTAGAGAAATCTAGAATCATGTTGCCTAGATTAATCTAGAATTATCATGTAATTGTATTAAGGATCTAGAATGATCAAGAGCATGGAAAGTGTAATAGCTCTAGAAGACTCCACAAGTGTGTGGTTGTTAATTAACCACTCAATGTCGGTGGTAACTCTTAGGTCGGTGATCAACATGTATAAATATGTATGAGCTGGTCTTGTAAGGAATTAAGATGTAAGCTATTAAGCAAACAGAAGCAATACAATCTAAAGTTTCAAGTATTGCTCCTCTCCTCACATTCAATCTCTTCTCCTCTGTTTCAATTTAAAGTGTCCTAATACACTTTGTCCTAAACACCAAGTCCTAAATATCTTGTCCTAAATATCACTACCACAAATCCTTGTAGTCCCAAAACCTCTAAATACTAACAGTGGTATCAACCCACCTAATTTCTAACAGTGGTATCAATCCACCCAATTCTAACAAATACTTTCCGTTTCTGTCGATGAAAACATACCCCTTCACTTTACGCAAAGAGTGGCGTCTACTAAACATTACAGAAAGCATTGAAGCAGGCTCACGTTGAGTCAGAGTGTCGATACTAGTCCAGAACTTTTTTCCTCCAACATTGAGGTGAACCAGTGAATATTCAAACTCCTCTGCCATATTATTCCTTCAATGACCAAAAGTGCATGAACCTTGTAACTCTGTAAAACTTGAACCTTTGATTAAATTTCAGAATGATTATTCCTGCCTTATTTATACAACTAGAACTACACCCACATTGAATTGGGAATCCTACTCCAATTAGTAAACAACTTATTCATTAAATATTTGGAAAGTCTCTCTACACACACAAAATTATAACGGAAGACTCGCCCATATGCTTTCTCCTTATAGTTTTAGGAGACTTATAAGAAATTTTTTACTATAGCCGGTCTATAGGTAATAATTCCACCTACAAATATAGGTTTTTTTTTCCTTTGATAACAATTTTTTTTTATTGCTAAAGGAGACCTACGTGCAATCCAAAAGCTTCTCCTTCTAGTTTAAGGATATAATAGTAGTAGGGGAGTAAAATCCACACTCCCCAAATTACAAATGACACTCCTAAATCACTTTTTTGAGCCATACTTCTGAAACTACCCTTAATTTTTAGTTATTATTTTGCTCATCTATATAATAATGAAAAAAAATTGTTGAAATACCATGTTAATTTGTCACTCTTGAACTTTTCAGTCACAATGTGTACTTATACATAATAATTCCGCAAAAGAACACAGTGTGCTAGAATGGCACAAAATAAAATAGCTGCAAGATAGGTCATAGATCGAGCTCGCTCATTTTAGTACAAGAAACAGAAAAGAAAAGTGATGATATTACTTGATACATGCTAGCTGAACGGTAAGCTATGCTTGTGAAGTTGTGATGAAATGCAAGAATATCAGTGCATTGTATTGATGTGAGAGAGGTCAAATTAAGTTCTGGCATGGATATTGCACATTGACGTACACCTTCCTCAAAAACCAGGCTATATTTTGTTCTTGCTGTGTTATTGGTGCTAAGAAACAGCTAGGGTATCAATATTATACCTTGCAGATCTCGATGCTTTATGTATATATGGTGTAGGCTTTTAACCAGGCCACATTATTGCCGCTTAGATGTATAATTCTTTAAATTATTAATGAAAGTTCATGTTCCTATTGAATAAAAAAATGCTTATAAAAAAGGAGAGAAACAAACTCGTAAACCCTAAACCCAAATAGTCCCTTATTACTCCTTTTTCTCCAAAAAAAAAAAACCCTAAACCCAATCATTTGCACTCCTTCATTAGTCATTACTACTCATAGACAATATATATGGAGGATTACTAACATATCAAGACGAAATTAGAGTATTATTAGGAATTGACATATATACAGAGAGAGGATCACTAACATCCCAGTTTCTTTTTGTGTAATTTAACTTATTAATTCTGACATTATTCTGAACTAGGCCTCCTAGTATAGTAGTATCATACTGCATGTCTGCAATAACCTAGACCGGATTATTTTTATTCGTCACAAAATTACTAAATTATAGTAACATTAACCTTTTCTTGCACACATGGAGATGTTTAATGGATTACGGTTAGATTTATATGTAGACTTTTATCCGATTATTCTTGAATCGATGTTTTTGGGTCATATATATTCAACGGAGAAGAGATCAATTTAAACTTTTATCGAGACTTCTTTCAATAGTAAATGAGGTATGCTATTAGACTAAAAGAGAATTTATCTTTCGTTCTTCGTAATTATGTTATGATATCATGTGATTTGGCTGCTCATTTAATAATTTGATAACATGTATGCTTTGAATTGTATAAACTCCAAATCACTATTTTTAGGCCTTAGCTGAATTTGGGTCGACTGAGTATGGTTGCATAAACAACAAAACTGAATCATTTCCTTGACATATATTGAAAATTGATGGTGCTCAAGTCTCCTAGCTTTTCAAAAAGAAACATGCGCGCACCATGTTCCAATGGCATGGCAGGTTCCTGTCCATGGATACTTAAAAAGCAGTCACTAAAATGCATAGTATTCATCTCTATAATTGCTTCAGATCGATAATATCTCTCTTATACTTTATATATATATTTTTCTTAATTTCTTTTAATTGGGGAAGCAACAATTTCTTTCATGGCAGATTGAGCAGTGACCGAGTAGCATCTATCAATTTTCGGGACCCTCGATATTTTTATGATATTCCATAAATTTTTTTTTGAAATAAAGAAGTTTTATTGAGAACTAATTAAATACGATTACAATCGTACATAAGGGCATTCTGGATAAAATCCGGAGAATTCGAGAACCATTCTAGTTGAATATTCGACTCATATCTAACATTAGCAAGTCTGTGTGCTACAAAATTTGTAGTTTTAGGGGCATGAGAAATTGAGATACCAGGAAGAGCAAGAAGGAGCGCCTTAATATCTTCAATAAGATTGCCAGAGAAGAAAAATCTTCCAAGGTCCCATGAATAGCTTGCATGTACTGCTAGTAGACAATCACTATGAAGAATAGCAGACGAAATGTTCATAGCTTGTAAAAATTGGTATTCGATAATTTGGTATTTGGTTTCATGTTTAATTATATAATTGAACTACAAGCTTAGTAACATTTTGTTTTGGACAGTACATGCTTAAATAACCAATTAACCCAAATTACCAATATGCAATATGAGGGATATATATTGGATTTTGGTCTGAAGAAAGAGAAGGGTGGACAGAGACATGATGACAACGCTGGATTTTGGTCTAAAAAAATGAAGACATATCTAGTGGGAATTCCGAATGGCCCCTACGACTACCTCCCAAAATAAGCCAGCAATAAGAGACAACTGAATGTACGTACCACTACCACCACTGTTAGATTCCTTTCTCTTGAAAGAAAAACAATCTTATTGCTTCACATGTTCACAATCTGGATCTAACAAGGCACCACCTAGTAGTTCACAGAAACAACAAAGATTCTTATGGATTAGATTTCAGGAGAAGACATTGATATGAAATCGTTTACCCCCTTTTTTCTAAATCTCTGTGATTTATTCTATATCTTAAATTAATTGAGTTTACACCTCTCGAATTGTCTTTTAACTTGTTTGGATCTCATTCATCGATTGCAGTTTAGAGTTTAGCTATCGAGTTTTGGATGAACACTATAATAATTCTTTACTCTAAAATAATCTACTCGCAGTTTTATACGGCGTAGATCTTCGATCATTTTTGTATTAACATGATGCTTGTATCTATCAAGTGTAATAATCTGACCAGTGGAATAATTTTGGAATGATGTTTGTATTTGAATATGTCAGCTCAGCTCATTAGATCTTTATTTAATGAGATCCAGCATTTGATTCTTCATAAGCTTTGGTTAATCCTCTACTCTTTATTTAAAGGGTTACATGTATGAGTATGACTTAATTTAGTAAAGTACATAAAGTAAGTACCCATGCCAAGGCGCCAAGCTACTCCCAATATTAGATGTGACAATTACAATTTAAAATAGTATTCCCTAAGTAATTAATAAAGTGCCTACATTATGCTTTTCTGTGCCTATAAATACAGGCATGTGAAAGAGTTGAACAACCAAAGAGAACTAGTTGATTAGAATTTGCTTTAGTTTGTTACCTCCAAACTCTTCTGCTTCCATGGCCCCAATTCCCAATATTTCTCCTGTCAAGGTTGGTCACATTGATGATGTCCAAGAGCTGAGAAGGTCTAAGCCCTCCATAATTCCTGAAAGATTTGTAAGGGACATGACCGAGAGACCTTCAACTCTAGCCACTGCTATACCATCCTCTAGTGACATTCCCACCATCAATTTCTCAAAGCTTTCTAATGGAAACACAGATGAACTCAGAACTGAAATCTCTCAGCTTGCAACCGCTTGCAAGGACTGGGGATTTTTTCAGGTACATATTTCTCTATTTAACCCACGTCCGGGATTTTTTAATCTTTGCATGAAAATATATAAGATCATGAGCCTCTCTCCTGCTATCACTCATTAGTTGTAGTTTGGATGCTCTAACTTTGATCGACCATGATATGCATGACAGGTGACTAATCATGGGATTGATCTGAGTCTGCTTGAGAGCATAGAGAAGGTAGCCAACGATTTCTTCATGCTACCTTTAGCAGAGAAACAGAAGTATCCAATGATTCCTGGAACTGTTCAAGGATATGGGCAAGCTTTTGTGTTATCAGAGGACCAAAAACTTGATTGGTGCAACATGTTTGCTCTTGGGGTTGAACCCAAATTCATAAGGAACCCAACACTATGGCCAACAAACCCAGAAAAGTTCAGGTAAAAGTTTTTGCTTTACTTTCAAATTTAATTTGTAGTCTTTTGTTTTCACTAAAGTGAAAAGGTCTAATAAAGTCTAAACCTTTTTTTTCTTTATTTATTCCCCTATAGTGAGACTGTAGAAGTCTATTCAAAACAAGTGAGGAAACTATGCCAGAATCTGTTGAAGTACATAGCCATGAGCCTTGGCTTGAAAGGTGACATCTTTGAAAAGATGTTTGGGGAGGCTGTTCAAGCCATAAGGATGAACTACTACCCTGCATGTTCAAGACCTGACCTTGTTTTAGGGCTAAGCCCACATTCAGATGGGAGTGCCCTAACAGTTCTTCAGCAAGGGAAGGACAACTCAGTAGGACTTCAAATCCTCAAAGATGAAAGATGGGTTCCTGTTCAGCCCATTCCCAATGCTCTTGTTATCAACATTGGGGACACCATAGAAGTGAGAAAATATCTGAAATTAATCTTATCACCATATAATTATATATTAATGTTTCTTTTACAAATATTGTTTATGTGGGTTGTTTTATAATTGACATTAAAATAATTACAGGTTCTTACAAATGGGATATATAAGAGTGTGGAGCATAGAGCAGTGACTCATAAGGTGAAGGATAGGCTTTCAATTGTCACATTTTATGCTCCTAGCTATGAGGTAGAGCTTGGACCTGTGCAAGAACTGGTAGATGAAAACACTCCATGCAAGTATAGAAGATACAATCATGGAGAGTACAGTAAGCACTATGTAACAAACAAGTTGCAAGGAAAGAAGACACTGGAGTTTGCCAAGATTCAAAACAAAAAATCAAACCAAGAAGGACCCATGTAGTATATATGTTTTAGTTCCCCAAATCTTGTAAATAGGAATTTAGACCAAAAACGATTTGGTGGATTATGTTGTGAAAAACTACTGTAGTTTAAGTTAATGGGTTGCACTGTATCTGTGTGCAACTCATCACAAATTTTATGTACAACAAAGCTAACAGTTAATGGAAGCTTGTGGGGTATTTGTGTCTACAAACTTTTCTTGTCAAATTGTGCTCGTTTATTACGACCTTATTTTTTTTTGGCTAATATTACGACCTTATTTAACCAAGCGTTGTTACAATTACTGCATCAAACTCAAAAATAATTGGTTATAGTGAGTTTTTTTTTTTGGACTGGTAGTATAGTACAGTGATTAGTGATCGAGCTAGGGTCATGCATGTTTCTTACATGCTATACATTTTCAAAGATATTTAGGCAATGTGAAATGCTGACACGCACAAGAAAACAAAGAAATAAACAGAAAAATGTCACTTTTTACTGTTTCCCTCTATGGTGTCTACAAACTGTTTCCCTCTATAACCTAGTTAGTTAATTCGCGAAGAGTCTTGGCTGCACCTAGGGATATATATCCCTAATATACTGTACACGCGTGTAGGCCACATATATATTATATTAATTGCAGCAGCCAATCTCAGCCATTGGACTCATCCCAACAAGACTTTTTGAACAAACGGTGTGCATGGACGGAACAGTGGGGGAAGGCTTCCAAAAAGCTTGGGTTGACAAAAGTAAAAAAAAAACTAAGTGGTCCCTATTGTCAATAGGAGTGTAAAAACCCATGGAGTAAGAACCCTTTTTTTATTTTTGAGAATGAGGAATAAGACATATTCATTTTTAATATTTAAATTTGATGAAATTTATATTGGCATGAACGCAACTTTTTTTATTTCGTATACTGGTGCATAAATTTAGTTTTATATTAACAGGACATAATTGTAGGCAAATTTATTTTTTTCCATTTTTTTTACAAGATTTTTTTTTGGGACATACATTTCGAGTATTTACAAGTTAATGTGGTTGATCACGTGGATCGAGGCTCTAACGGGGACAAAAGAGGCTAATTTTTTTAGCATAAACATTTTACCCCACAATGATCACATTAAACGGTCGGATTGGCCAATTAATTTTTCCACCACCTTGTTGGTTTTCAAATGTATACCTTTCTATGTAGAGAAAAACCTCCATATGGTATCTGAACTACCACCAAATGCAATTTTTGGTACCTGAACTTTCATAAGGAACCTAGTGGTACCTGAACTATGCCTTCGTTAGCCATTATAGTACGTACCGTTAAATATTCCGTTAAGTGCTTATGTGGCATGGGTAAAACAGTAATTTTATTTATTTTCAATTTTCAAAATAAATTATACAAACAAAAATTAGAAAAGTTATCCCAAAATTCAAGACTAAAAATAAGAAAAATTATTTTTATTTTATAAAATAATTTATTTCCAATTTTTATGTTTTTAATATAATTTATTACCATGTAGGTGGTTTTCTTATTAATTAAAAAATAAAAATAAACTATACTCAAAAAAGTAATTAAAATTTTTATTATATTAAAAAAATGATAATTTATTTTGATTTTAAAATTTAAATAAATTATACAAAAAAAATTTAAATAATTTATCCACAATTCAAGATTAAAAATGAGAAAAATTATTTTTATTTTTGTAATATAATTTATTGCCAATTTTTATGTTTTTAATATAATTTAGTACCATGTAGGTGGTTTTGTTATTAATTAAAAAATAAAAATAAACTATACTCAAAAAAATAATTTAAATTTTATTATATTAAAAAATAATGATAATTTATTTTGATTTTAAAATTTAAATAAATTATACAAAAAAAGATTTAGATAATTTATCCACAATTCAAGACTAAAATGAGAAAAATTATTTTTATTTTTATAATATAATTTATTACCAATTTTTATGTTTTTAATATAATTTATTACCATGTAGGTGATTTTATTATTAATTAAAAAATAAAAATAAACTATATTAAAATGCCACATAAGCACTTAACGGAATATTTAACGGTAGGTACTATAATGGCTAACGGAGGCATAGTTCAGGTACCACCAGGTTTCTTATGAAAGTTCAGGTACAAAAAATTGCATTTGGTAATAGTTCAGGTACCATATGGAGGTTTTTCTCTTTTATGTAACCAACAAACAAGTTAGACCGCACTAGTAGGCATGTAGGAATTTCGTGCAATCATAAAAATCGAAAATGAAAAACGGTAGATCCAACGTTATCCTTGTATATTCTATGTAGTATTATGTACCGTGTGAAAAAATTAGTCTCGTTCGTCGTCATTTCGGTCTCAATCAAGGAGAGTCAACCCTATTTACAGACGTTTACGAAAATATCCTTTTCACTAAAACGCTTGTAACAACTTCGTCATAACTCCGATTTGTGAGCTGTTAGTGCCCACACTCTCACATGGCCGAGCTCCTTATACTCACATAAAAAATTTGAACTTAGAATCTCATTATGATTTAGTTGCCCTTGGAGAATTTTAATTAAATAATTAAGGGTTAAAATTGTCCAACGGACCATTAAAAATTAACAAAAAATAATTCCCAAGTCCATGATGGCAAAGAGTCGGTTTTGGTCTACACCCTAGCCCGTAAACACTCTATGGGGAAAAATATATTTTATTTATTTTTAATAGACCATAGGCAGTTATACCCTTTCTCCAAAAGTTTATATTTCTCTATGGGCAGCCGAACCATGATGAGTTATTCTCTGTAATTTTTTTACATGGGTAGATATAGGTCGACCCCATGAGAGTGTGGGAGCAAATGACTCGCCCGCATTAGTTGTGACGGAGTGGTTACGGGCATTTTTGTGTGAGATGTATTTAAGTCATTGTGGTTGACTAATTGGATCAAGGCTTAAACGGGGATAAAAGTGGCCAATTTTTTTAGCATAAGAATTTTGCCCCGCAATGATCACATTCAACAGTTAGACAAATTTGTTTGTTTAGCATAAGAATCTCATTACACACGGCCAATTTGTTTGTTGGTTACATAGAAAGGTATACATTTGAAAACCAACAAGGTGGTGGAAAAATTAATTGGCCAATCCGACCGTTTAATGTGATCATTGTGGGGTAAAATATTTATGCTAAAAAAATTAGCCTCTTTCGTCCCCGTTAGAACCTCGATCCACGTGATCAACCACATTAACTTGTAAATACTCGAAATGTATGTCCCAAAAAAAAAATCTTGTAAAAAAAATGGAAACAAATAAATTTGCCTACAATTATGTCATGTTAATATAAAACTAAATTTATGCACTAGTATACGAAATAAAAAAAGTTGCGTTCATGCCAATATAAATTTCATCAAATTTAAATATTAAAAATGAATATGTCTTATTCCTCATTCTCAAAAATAAAAAAAAGGGTTCTTACTCCATGGGTTTTTACACTCCTATTGACAATAAGGACCACTTAGTTTTTTTTTTACTTTTGTCAACCCAAGCTTTTTGGAAGCCTTCCCCCACTGTTCCGTCCATGCACACCGTTTGTTCAAAAAGTCTTGTTGGGATGAGTCCAATGGCTGAGATTGGCTGCTGCAATTAATATAATATATATGTGGCCTACACGCGTGTACAGTATATTAGGGATATATATCCCTAGGTGCAGCCAAGACTCTTCGGTTAATTCGCTAATTAAACAGAAAAATGTCACTTTTTACTATTTCCCTCTATGAGTCTATGGTGTCTACAAACTGTTTCCCTCTATAATATAGATACAATTAAGCATGCAATCTGCAATCATATGCAGGAATCCCACACCAGCAACCAATCCATAATTCTTTAATAATCGAAAAAAAAAAGAATTATCGGTGTTCGGTGTTCCATTGCGAGAGATAGAGAGAGAGAGAGAGAGAGAGAGAGAGAGATAGAGGCAGCTTTTTCTCAATGGTGGGAAAGAAGAGAGGCCAATTAAAATCATGCGTTTGTATTTTTGTTGTTCGACATTATTGGTGTGAAGGAAGAAAGAAGCACTGAGCAAGTTGTGATATGGGTTTTTCTGGTGATTCAAAGCTGAAATGACGTACATGTGGGTGGTAACAACAACAACTACGGCACAAAGTGAAGCTCTCAAACATTATGTATGACATGAGAGGTGAGGTTAACAGAGGAAACAAAGGTTTATATTATAGGGAAAAAATCACCTTTAGTCCCTGAACTATGACCCGTTCGACACTTTCGTCCCTGAAGTTTGAAATATATCACTTTCGTCCCTGAACTTTAACATTCAATATCACTTTCGTCCCTGCCGAGGCTTTTCACCGAATAAACCTCCGATTCCGGCCAAATCGGAGGACAACACATATTGGGCTTTGAAGCCCTCCTTGAGGCGAGTTCAACGCCACCAATCTCGCCTCAAACCGTCGCCGGACGGCGGAGAATTTAAGAGTTAAAATTCCGGCCACCGTACCTTTCGGGCTAAATTCCGGCCATTTTAGGCCGAATCGAGTTTAGCTTCAGTTATAAAAGTTACTCCTCTCATCTTTGCGAACATTTTGGCATAGGTTTTGCACCATTTTGTTCCGGTCAGGGACGAAAGTGATTGTTGGTGTTGAAGTTCAGGGACGAAAGTGATATATTTCAAACTTCAGGGACGAAAGTGTCGAACGAGTTAAAGTTCAGGGACTAAAAGTATTATTTTCCCTATATTATATGATTGTTGATCCCCCCACAAAGTTCACAGTTCACACTGTAAATAAAATAAAATAATGCTAAAGTTCAATAAAAGAAGAGACCTATTCAGTAAAGGAAACTATGATGCAATCAGTTTATGAAACGTTGGGGAGAATATTTACCCTACCACATCAAATATGACATATGCAACTTGAACAACAAAGTGACTACAAAGCAATTCATGATGCAATTTGTTTAGTGGAGTGAACTAATTAATTAGCTATCAAAAGTGATATGGTTTGAGGCTAGAGGAACATGGAATCATTGAATAATTTATATGCATTACCATTGCACCCATTAATTCATAATGAGTCCATAGATTTAAGAATCAGTTCCACTGTTTCCACTTTCCATATTCATTTTAGATCTTATACACTCATTCAAGATCCTTCATTACAAACTTGAAACTTCTTCTCGATCGAAGAAGCAAGTAGTACGTATCTATGGAAAGGCAGTACTCTTTATTAACAATAGGTTATTGAAGGTCTTGTTCGCGATCTGCTTATGTTTTCTAGGCTAATCTTGATTCTTGAGTGTCATGACGAAAACTTCTAGATCCGGCACAGTTGAAAAGAATCAGAGTTTCACAATAAAATCTTAGAGTTTGGGACATAGACCTATAGAACTCTTAGCTTGACACATGCATCATGCATCATGCATGAGGGCAAACCTCAAAGTGAGCTTGACCGACCTCATTCATGACATTTGACACGAGTGAAAATCCCACTAACTAAAAGACCAAGTGCTCACGCATGCAAGCTAGTTTGTGCTGTTTCTTACTCTCCATTACCATCAGCAATTGTGGGATCTTCACCCCTCCTTTCCCCCACAAGTCATATATTAAGCATCAAACTCTTTCGCTGGTTGGAGAATTTACTAGTGTACGTGATCTCACCAAATGGGTCCCCAGATCCAAGTTTAAATCACTTTATAAGTTGCATATACCAAACATGATTAAACTAGTGATTTGTAATAAGAATGGGAGGAGCTTTAGAAAAAGTGAGCACCAATGGGAGGAAGCTATGAGAAGAAGCTATGAGAAGTGTAGAGGAGCACGGGGGGGCTCCAATTATGGGAGCAAATTTCTGGTCTTCCCCATTGTCAGTTGGAAATGTGAAGACAACCATTGGTTTTGCTTCTGTCACTTCCATTACCCTACATTTTGGCATGTTGGTAGGAGTGATTCATTGAACTTGAACCTCCTAGAGAAACTTGCTTTTTTGTATATTATAGTGTGTAGGTACCCAAAACTCTGAACTCCATAATGAACAACCTGAAATTTCACCTTTTCTTTTCCGACCCTTTTGTGTTGTTTGGCACTTTGGCTTGTGATATTTAGCTCAAAAATACCGGAAACCACGAAAAAAAAAACAAAAAAACCGTAACTCGATTAGCTATTGGTTCAATAATATTTCTCTCCGCTACGAGAACACACAACCAAATTTAGACGGAGCTGAAGTTTGCTTGTTGGAAGAGTATAATCACAACTTTAGTCATTTTGTCTTCTCACAGCTGCTGTTTATGTTTTGATTTGATATATTCTGTGACGAAATAAGCACTCATGTTTTCAAGTTTTCAACTGAGATTTGCTAATAAAGATAACTGTACAACATTGATTGATGGGTTCCACATTTCCATTAACGGCTATTATGCTAGCTTTCTCCTTAAAATAATCTGACCAGCAATTCATATCTTTCTGAAAGGTACTTCCACCTATCCCAGTTTCAGGGTTGAAATGATACCAAACTTTCAATATACCCTCAACTCTCATTCACCATTTCACCCTTTATAACTTTTTTAAAACTAGTTTTAGGAAGTTTTAATCATTTTCTTTGTTTTCTAATAACTCAACTTCTCATTATAAAAAATATAAAATAAAATAGTAATAATAATAATAAAGCACTGGCGAAACAACAAAAACGAAAAGGACCCAGATGAGTTACCTTGGTCAGTGTCTAATGTCTTGAGGATTACAATACAAACATTCTCCGAAAGTTCAAATTAATTGAAGTCCATCAACTATACAAGAAAACAGAAAAACACCATTGTCCAAAATAATACCAAGACTGGACCAAACAACTCATGAAACAAAAGAGTGAATGCACATTGGAGTGTTTATAGGCACATTAATAGTTTTTACAAGCCATGCATTTTGAAATCAAGACCTGGAACTTCAGAATTGATAATCAAAATGCAATTCCATGGGGAAATATCAGAACTGAGTGACAAACAAGGAGTGATGTAGTCGAGAGCTGGGGAATACAGTAATTGAACAATGATACAGGGCGGTCATGGTGCACTGGAGGATATTATGAAGTCGATAAAAATTTCATCGCCAAGGGTGGTCTAGCCATCCATACCCGGCTCCAAGTGCAAAATGTACAAAGCATTCTCTCTCAGCTCCTTTAGGCAATCACTATAGGTCACTGATGCATTGCAATTTACAAGTGATTGTGACCCATTTCTTCCACCACCTGACCCGCTTGCTGTGCTAATTACAGAAGCAATAAGTCCCACTTCATTTGAAGATAAAGCACATCAGGCCAAGTACCTAAACAAATTGGGGTTCTCTTTATCCCTTTCCAAGTAGTCTCTTGTGATTAAATCTTCAATCCGCTTTTTTATTGCTTTGAAATCAGGCTGAAATAAGGGGGAAAATTCAACTCCACTGTTAAAAACCAAGTGTGAAGGTATTAGATCTTATAAGGGGGTAAAAATAAGTACACAAGAACCTTGAACATGCGACCAAGCTGCTCCACACACTCCATAACCAATTGCTGATGACCCAAAACTTTACGGCTCTTCATGATACGCACAATAGAGGCATCAATGGCATACCGTCTATCCTTGTCTACATCTTCAATTACCTTTTTCTTCTCATCCACAGGTGGAAGAGGAATCTGCATGTTAAATACAGCAATAATTGATCACTAACATAAAGCAGTAAATTGGAAGACAAGACAAGAACAAGATACTGTGAAAGATGTAAGTACCTTGATCCTCCTCATTTTGTCAGTAAACTTCGAGTTGAATTCAAAGAAGTCAGTAGGAGAGATGGTTTTTGTGTTTGGCTCCTTGTTAAGGATCTTGTACTTGGCACATGACAAGGAGTGGAGCAGTCTAACAACATCATCATCAGTCAAATTTAATTGAGTCATGATCTCCGAGTAACTCAATCGATCTGAGGTATTGAATAGCAGCAGAGCTGCAGCCTAAGGTGAAATGAAGAAAAATCAGTCTTAGAAATAATAAATTCCCAACTAGAATCTGTATAACAGAACCCATAAATAAATACAAAAGATGTACAGATTAGGAAAGTAGTAACAACGTACTAGTACATACCTGATATGTCGTGACAATAAGCTCTATGGTTTTTGGTTCAAATTTCCCACTGATGTTACATGTACCCAGAGAATACATCCATGTAAGCTTTCTGTGTTTTGTCTTCGTTTGATAGAATTCCTTGAAAACCTCAACACACTTAACCTAACGTAAGCGCAATAGATAAGATTAGCAACTGTCTTAAGATACTTTACACAGCAGAAAAAAAATAAAGAAAAAAAATAAATCTCAGCAGAATTCATGCATACCAGCTCAGCTGGAAGGTTGAGGTCAAACGACTTGTAGCTTGGCCAGAAGCCAGTAGTCAACACGGTAACTGTCAAATCAATCCCAGGATTTGCCTGTGAATTATTGTTGAGATATTCCTCAAAGTTGGTCTGGTTCTCCTTTGCTAAAGTCAAATCCGTAACCTGGAAGAAATACAAAGCATCATTCATTTTTGGTCAGATATCAGAAATACGTGTACCTAACATCAAAACAACAGTTCTCGAAGGATTAGCCAAGGCAACTGACCATCCCCTCCATCTTTGAGGTGAACTGACCACCACATTGTTGCTTCAATTTTGTCAATATGCATCTCTCATGGTCATCATTAGCACTCTTGTCAAAAAGAAGACGTCGAGCAAGCTTTTTCCTGTCAGCCATAAACAATCTAAAGTTTGTCTAATGTAATGACTTTTCAAACCATATGCAATCACCCATGAGCCTTTTCCCAAATATATACATATACATACATATATACATATATATATATATATATGTATATATATATAGGAGAGTTTCTAGTGAGGACCTGTATATATATATATATATATATCCAGATAGAGATATATGAATAAAAGCAGGAAAGCAGAACAAATACAAGTAATACCTGTAGAATTCAGCAAAAAGGTCTTTGTCACTAATATAAGCCAGCAGCTTTACTACCTGCGGTTTGATTAACCCTTGTTAATAAACTTTGTTTATCAAAAGAAAAGATGAAAGTCCACAGATTTATAGAAGATAATGAAATGAATCAGACCTTCTCAAGTGTCTCCTCAATGGCTTCGTCACTCAATTTCTCACTCCCACCTTTCTTAAGAATATTATCACAGAAAGTAGCAAGTAGTTCTGCACTTGAGCTTCCAGCAACACCCTTGTTGCAGAAGATCTCAAAGGCCTCCTTGAGCGCCTACAGATAACCAAAAAAAACTGTCAAATATGCACAACAGTTGGAAGTGATTAGTGAGTCTAATGATAACAAGAGTCTCACAGCTAAATGTTAAGATACAAACCTTGTGGAAAAGGGAATGGTTTTGGAAACAATCACTGACATATGCTAGGTACTTGTCATGCAGCTCAATCACTTTTCTAACAAAAACCTGAGGTGCACAATCATATTAGTTTACCCATATGGATATCAGTCCTGTAAATTCCATATGCAATCATCAAATTACCTGCTCCTGCAGACCAACAACGTCCTTTTTATCTGCCTGGGAACAACAAAAAAGTCAGCATTCAACTACAGTTAACTGTGATTACAATGGCATGCACAAAAATAGTACGGAACAAAGTGAAAGCTGTCCTCATGGTTAAATTATTAAAAAACAACAACAACAACAATAATCCTTCAAGCTCTACAGAAGAATACATATAATCTCATTACTTTAGGCAGCTTTAATGTGTATATATTAATGTCCAAAAGAGCTATCAATCCTTATGAAAAGAGAAATTCTTTTAAGTTAATCTTATTACTCCATGAGAGAAAAGTATTGGAAGTATGTAAAGAAAATTATGCGTTTCTATCCATTTTCTAAACCTGCACATAATATCCCCACAGGAGCCGCTATACTAGAACTTCAACAAATTCTGATCAGTAAGACAGTATTCAGTGGAAAACCTTCTCAGCAGACACCTTCAATAGATTAAGGATTAATTACAAAAGACCCCCCAACTATAGGGTCATTTTCAATTTCATACCCAAGTATCCAATTTTGTCATTTTCATACCTCACATTTGATTTTGCTAACAAATTCATACTTGGGAGGTATTAATTTGTTAATTATTCCGGTAACGATTTCATACCTCCAAGGTATGAATTTGTTAGCGAAATCAAGCGTGAGGTATAAAAATGACAAAATTTGATACGTGGGTATGAAATTGAAAATGACCCTATAGTTCGGGGGGTTTTTTGTATTTAATTCATAGAGTAATTAATAACAAATTAGAGAAAAGATAGTCAAGGCACAGACCTTCTTGCTGCTTGCTGCATCTTCAGCTTGTTTGACCAAGGCTGTTCCTTCAGCAGTAACATGCTGCATCATGGGACACCAATTATTTTACTGAAGAAATACAAAAAATATATGCTAAACAACAGAGAATTTTTTAACCCAGAAAATTAAAGGCAGCATCGAAAGCTACTAACCTGCTTGAATATACTTGAAACTGGATCCAAGCCTCGAGGTATCTTAGAAAAGAGCCTGAACATTCTAGACAAATCATCCACCTAGAATAGACCAAACAAATGATAAGAAATATTGAATATTTGTCTGTTTTCCAGTTTTTGTTCAATCTAATCAACAAATGTTTAACTTTCAACATATTCAGAAGTCACCTTATCATCTCGAAGCAGTGCATGGCATCCAGAGTGCTCTTTCTCCAGCAGTTGAGTTGCATATACAGACAATAGCTCATGTTGAACTTTCTACAGTAAGTAAGTAAGTAAACAATTTAAATAGTCAGAGTTTCAAATATAACATATAATTGTATCCTAGTCACCTCTGATAATCCTAGCGATGAATACAACGTGAAGTTATAGAAAAGTACAAGTATAAACCTCAAGTAGCTTTGGCTCACTACTGGAGTGTAAGTAATGAGCAACTCTATCTTTCTCCCTTCTTAAACATTCCTCTGCCTGGAATTTGCGGAAAATAAATAAATAAATAAAGAAAAAATCATGGAAAAATATTTCATATTGACAAATACATCGACCTCAAAAATCAAATATAATAAACTTTACCTTTAGCATATAATCTGGACAAGAATCTTCTAAGATCCAGTTGGAAGCTTTCCGAGAATAATAAGCGGCGGTATCTTTAAGCATCGCTGCTTCAAAGTCATTGTCATAGTAGTCCATTTGCCCCATGCCAATCTCAACGAATATATCCAGAACATTTTTCAGTAGAGCTCGATCAATCTGCTCTCCTTCGCGTTCTTGATCAATCTGAATTGAAAAGATTTTGTCAACTAAATTGATATGCAACTTCACTGATACAGCATCCATTTGAAGAAACTTGAAAAACGTACCAGAGAAATTACAGCATCTCTTACTTTTGCATTTAATTCTTGGTAGACCTGAAAATATTATATTCCCATGATATTAGATATCATACACAAAAACAAGACCGCCCAAGCAGTGAAGGGATGGGATTTCAGAACGTCTTTCATCCAAAGTTTACCAATAAAAGGTTTGGGAATGGGGAAGAAAGAGGGACTACAGAAAATCAAGCACTGAATGGTAGGACAGAATTCAGTTTAGGCACTGATTGAAGATGCAATCAAAAGAATCCCCCAAACAACATGATTTAAGATGGCATATAAGGGTTCAATAATGACTTACCAGATCTCGAAAGCAAGTAAGTCCAACTTCATTCAGGGGTGGAAGTGATCTCCGAGCTATAAAGTAGCGATCAAGATAGTGAAAGAAACGAGAGAGCCACCTAACCATGATCTTATGGTTTGCCCACCTTTTCACAAGCTCTCTTAGCATGAACTCATCATGCTTCTCTCGCAAAGATGGCAAAACCTGATCATAAGCGTATAAAATTAAACTACATTAGACAAAAAGCAACAGGAAGAGCATCCACAAGTAAATAAACACGTTCTCCAACATCTCAAAACAACACAAGCTTTTGGGGAAGGCTGACATTAACCCAGACTACACATGTCACATTGAAAATCTGATTCATATACATCTGATTTTAATAGGTCCCTGGGTTATATTAGATCGGACAGACTGGCAGAGCACTGCTGAAACTAAATCTTAGTTGAGAAGGAAACGACACAGAAGTTTGTAAACAATGCAATCTATATGTCATTAGGAGTGTCAAGAATTGGCAAAAAAGCTAAATTCTTCTCACCGTGGAACTAATGTACTCTTCGAAAGACTCCTTATACTTATCGTAGAGCTGTTGTGAATAGTCATGTGGTGGCTTTTGAGTGCACATATTATATATCGTTCTGCAAATACAATTGAGAACAAAAAAACAATCAGCACCATCTAACTTTGGACCATACAATAACAACCTATAACAATGTTAATGACCACAACAACAACAAAAGAGCAAAAAGAACAGAGAAATGAATACGTGTAGAGCATCATGTAGTCCTCAGAGCTGAACTGAGGCTCGGGCAATCCTTCCAGAATGTTCTTGAGCTTTGTGATCCCCTTCTGCATAAACTCCCATCCTTGATCTAAATCGATGGTCTTACGCTCGTTCATCGTCATATTGACACTTCAATTCTCAACCCAAAACCAATATCTGCAACTATAAATTAGCGAATTTCAGGCACTGAACCAAAAGCCAAACTACCCAATACAAAAGCAAACACCGTAACCATAAATTGAGTAGCTCTCAACTTCAGAAAACCAAAATCCCTGATGCTCTGTTTGGCAACCAAGAAAAAACACAAGAAAGATTTCGAAAACAGTGAATTCCCACCATTTCTCGACAATCAAACAGAGCTCAAGATTCCATACCTCACAAATCGAACTTCAAAAGGCAAAATTAATAAAAACCACAGCACCAATCAATGCTGGGAAGCTCGAGCTCACAATCAATTGTTAAAGAAAATCACCCCAAAACTAATCAATGATCAGAATAAAGATGAAAAGAATTTCGTTAGATACAAGTAGTTAGAAAGATTGAGAAAGAGAAGGGAGGAGAAATGACCTGATTTGGGCGCGAAGAAACCCTAATTGGGTGTAAACTCAAGTAAAGCAAGTCTCAGATGCGGGTGAGTGAAAGCTGGGTTGGATTTGGGATCCACTGCTCTAAGTCCTCTACTACACTAATTTAGTAATTTTGCTGAAAAGGGTCCCTCCAGTTTCTGTTAATAATGTCGAGTTGTCTGCGACCTCTACTTGCTAAATTATGGCGGTAGTGATAAATGTGGAATTTTTTTTTTTCCGTTTCTTTTATTTTTGGATAAAGGGCAATAATTGCTAAAAAAAAATATCGTTAGATATATTGTTATCGAGAAAATATTAATTCCTCAAATTGTAATTAAAAACTGCAAATTGCACTTGAGCAGTTAGTCTCGCATGTTCAAATTCTTTTTCTTTTTTATTTCATTATATCTTATTTTACAAATTTTATCCTCCAAATATTAAATTACAGATTCCTAGAGTTTAATTAAGGAAGAGCCAATTTAGAAACTCAATGTTTTTTTACGTCGTTGCATAGTATTATCCAATGTTTAACTGCCACATCAATATTTTGGTTCACTAGCATTATTATTATTTTTTGTTGAGCGGAAGACGTCAGGAATTTTTTCATATAAACTTAAATCACACATAATACCCACTTAAAAAGACAACTTATCTAAGCAATTTCACCTACTCAACCGATGATGGCCCAAGAACTAACAGAAAGTACAAACCTTGAAACGTATTCCAAAAAAAAAAAAAACTCAGAACTCGTAACAGTCTATCTTGTACCCATATTCATATAGGTACTACAATAGCATAAAGTGTTGAGGATGTATGGCAAAAAATCTGAAATGGTCAGGAAGACATAACGCTAATAAAGCATAAGCTGTCTTTAAACCAATCTGGAGGCTGCAAAATCCAATTTGATCCACAAAAAGTAAGTCATCATAGGGATCAAAAGACTTAGAATAAGGCCCAAGATAGGCTAACCCTAGTGAAAAACCCTTATGAGCAAGCCCAACCATTGACAAAAGAAAAATCAGCACAATAATGCCCAAAAGACCAAGTCAGTCTAAACACGAGGCTAAAATTCGGCCCAACTCAAAGCCACCTTTTGCCCCTCGGCCAATCGACACCCACCACTAAGATGAGGGTAAGGAGAGGTTCCTAAATAAAAGGGCATGTTCGACGACAAAAGCTAGGGGAAACTCTAGTTACCACGACTGAAGAGGAGAGGGAGGGTTGAGAGAGTGGCAATACGAATTTGTTTTCACAAATAACTATTAAAATTTATATAATTTTTTTTAAGAATTGCTTCCCCCTACTTCCTTAACATATTATTCCTCATAAAAAAAACATATTATTACATTAAGGCAGATTAGATTATATATAAGATCACCTCAAACTCTTTTTTTTTTGTTATTGTTAACGTGTAATCACATATCATAATCAGATTATTGGATTGATCGAACCACAAAATTTAGGAGGGTGTATTGTATTTGGATTTTTATGATGTTTTAAAGACTGTTATGGAATTCAGAAGTCTAAGGGTATTCAATTTGGATTGTTAAAAAATCTCTACAAATCTGGGTGTATTCAATTTAGATTTTTAATGACTTTTAATGTGTATGTAGAAGTTTAGGTGTATTTGAAAAATCAAGGAATTATAAAGAATTCATTAAATGATGGAATTGTGTGGATTGTTTTTTTTTTTTTTGAAAAAGCAGAAACTTTATTAATTAATAGAGGATTACAATCTTTAATATGAGCATCCTAAAAAAGAGTGGTACAGACCATACAAGTGGTCTAATCGATGATTCTAAACCTAGAACTCTAATCGATGATTCGAAACCTAGAACAATACATACACCGTGCATCACTGTTGTCAGCAATCGCCAACTCCAACAAAAAAATTCCGACAAGTATTGTCATTGAGACCAATAAATCCAATCTATCTTAAGGAGAACCCATGAAAAAAGAAAGTAAGACCACAGTCGAAACTTGCAAAACTAATCATGTTTATTCTTAAAAAAGAAATTAAAATGACTCAAATCAAATAACTAAATCTAACTTAGATTAAACTTTAGCATCGCCTCACCAGTAATAAGGTTGCCGACTTGTGTGGATTGTTTAGTGTTAATTGTAAAGACAAAGTTTTTAACAATCAAACCTCCAACCTAGAGATTTCCATGGATTTAAATTTTTCTTCTTTTTATTATTTCATTTTTCTATTTCATCTTGTTCTTCTATGATCCTCTCTCTCTCTCTCTCTCTCTCTCTCTCTCTCTCTCTCTCTCTCTCTCTCTCTCTCTCTCTCTCTCTCTCTCTCTCTCTCTCTCTCTCTCTCTCTCTCTCTCTCTCTCTCTCTCTCATTGTTCTTAATTTATCTTTTGTCATTTCTGGCTTTCACACACACACACCTATATTATTCAAGGACGCTCTCTCTCTCTCTCTCATATTGTTCTTCATTTATCTTTTGTCATTTCTTGCTTTCACACATACACACACACACCTATATTATTCAAGGACGTAGTCACATACAACACAAGAAATAGACATTACCCACAAACTTTTATGACAAACAACAAATAAAAATGTCTCAAGACATGTTTTTTTGTTTGTTCAAACTCACATTTTTTGTAAATATATTTTTCTATTACCAAACGAAACGAATAAAAAAAACTAAAGTTCTCTTTAGAGTACAAAAAAAATCTAACACTTCAATTTTTGCAACATAATATATTTATAAATCTAGAAACTGAAAGCATGAAGTGAAAATAGAGGGAAAAAATAAATTATAGTACTTACATCATATTCGAATCAAAATCTATTATATTTAACAGGTCTTGGGACCTCTTTCATTCCTTACATGACCACAATCTCATGCTTTATAAATCTCTCTTTTACGCATGTGCAATGAGTTTTTGAAAAGTAAAAGTGGAAGACAATAGAAAAAGAAAAATAAGACTAAAATCACAATAATATATCATCTTTGAAATATTAAAATGGAAGGTGATATAAAGTCACAATAATATTTATCATTATTTCTTATTATTCAATTTCTCCGCTCTCCTCACTTAGTACGTACCTTGGTAATTGCGAGTGGAGTGGGGTAATTGTCTTCGTTTAATTTCTCAAATGAATTTCCGTGCTTCCCATATTTTTTGAGAAGGTAATCAAGTCGCAGATGTTTTAGCAAATCATGGTATTTCGTTGGTGGGCCTTTCATGGTGGAATGATGTTCCTCACTTTATTATTGATTTATGTACTCGTGATTGTTTGAGTTTTCCAAACTTTCGATTTGCTTGACGCTTGGTGTTTTTTTCTGCGTTTCATATGTTTTTGTCTCTTGGAGTAAGGTCTTTGCCCCCCCCCCCTTCTTGTATTCTCTTTTCTTTTTAATAAAATTTTCATTAAGCTAAAAAAAAATTACAATAATATTTCAAAGACTCCCCTAGCTCTTTACTATTTGAAAACAAGGTGATATAAAGTTTAAGCATATATATGGAAGGCTTTGGGAGTTTGGGATACCTCAATTATTATTATTTTGATCGAAAAGAGAATTTCATTAATGAAAGATGGTTAATACAACCTTGGGGTAAAGTGGCTAAATTAAAGAAAGATTGCCACACCCCTACATCAATGTAAAACATCATCAGTAATTAACTTCTCCAACCAAGGGGGTTCAACTTCCTTTCAAAAACATGGTCCTACAACATGGATAGCAGCTCTTGCAAGAGCATGAGCCACTGCATTACATGTTCTTAGAATTTTCCTCCACTTAGACTTCCTCCAATTGAGCTGCAATCGATTTAATCTCATAAAAAATAGGTCTTTCTGGACTAAGCTCCCAATTATCGGCCTCAATTGCCTTGATTACATTTAGTGCATCACTTTCCACTTCAATCCTCCTAAAACCTTCCCTCATGTAACACCTTAACCATGTTAAAATTGCACGAGCTTCCGCAGCAAAAACAGAGAGCGTCCCTTGTATTGCCTCCCATTCAGCACCAATCAATGAGCCATATTCATTTCTTATTACGGCATCCATTCCAGTTTTGTTAATATGCTTATTGCACGTAGCATCAACATTCAACTTTAAATAAAGACGTTGAGGAGGATACCACTTAGATTGCTGATCATGATTACTAGAAGGCCATGCATCTGTGACTTCTGGAGAGTGAGCTATATTAAATTCATGAAGCCATTCTTTAGCTTTAACCAATGATTGTGCTCCACTAACTCCCATAGAACCAACTTTCACCTCATTTCGATGCTTCCAAATCCACCAAGCCACCACAGAAAATAGCTCCAATTCTTCCTTTGAAAAATCCGTAGCCACATGAACAAACAAATCTGTGAAACTTGGTTCATTCCACACTTTGTAGACATTATGCAGAAAAGATCGAAAGTTTCCACACCTGTCTTGCGGCTTTACAGAACCATAAAGCATGAATGGTTGATTCCCCATGACACCCACACCTTATGCACCTAGCGTCAGTACCTATTCTCCTTCGCACAAGATTAGCTGCATGCACTAGGAAGAAAGTTGTTGCATGCTCTCCAGATGAAGATTTTTACTTTGTTCGCCACTTTCAAACTCCAAAGCTTGGACCAAAAGTTAACCCCTGTACTCCTTGAGTTACTTCTACTACCTTCACCGGTCATAGCCTCCATCTTTTTCACGTCCATAGCCAAGCGATAACCAAACTTAACCGAATACTTTCCATCTTTCCTGTAATGGGATACCTCAATTTTGATAAAACAACAATATATATATATAGTGTAAATAACCAATAGGTCCTCTTTTACACTACATATTTCCCTTCAAGTTTGATAGATTTTAAATAATTCCCACTAAGTTTCAGTTGAGCATCTTTCACTCCCAGTAAGGACAAAAATATTAAATAGTGATTTTTTGTGACATTATTGCCCTTAGTGTCTGCTTTTGGTATCTTTGTTTTCTCTCCGTCTTCTTCTTCTCTCTCTCTCTTTCTCTCCTCTCTTCTCTTTTTTTTTCTCATAATCCGCCATGAATTACGTTAATTAACTCACACAACCATATCAAAAGCTCAATTTTTTCATTCAAATTTTATTTTTTGGTTTTATTAGATGGGAAACAGTTTTGGAAAAGAGCGTGTACTTCACCAGCGACCGCGATCTCGTTTCATTTGACACCGGTTTTGTGGTAGAATGAGGCAGAGGGGCAAAATTAGGCAGAGGGGAGAGAGAAAGGAAAGAAAAAGAGATGTTGCAGTAGAGAGAATGGAAAGAAAGATGCAGGAAAAGAAGAACAGAAGAAATAGAAGAAGAAGACGAAGAAGAAGAATAGAAAAAAAAAAAAAACAAAGAGGAGTACGTGGGAGGGACATAAGAAAGAGAAGAAGAAAGAGAGATAAGAATAAGAAAATTAAAGAATAGAGATTGATAGTTTCTCCATGGATGTAAGGGCTGGAGATCAATAATTTTTTTTATTGATGTCAATAATTTTGGTTATTGAGGTCAATAAAATCTGGACTGATACTTCATTGGTGCTGCACTGGTGTTATCGTTATCGACTTCAATAAAATAGTTTATTGACCTTAATAAAACTTTATTGAGGCCAATAAAAACATAAAAGTGATGTTCCTTTGTTCTTTCCTTCCTACCACGGAAAATATAGATTTCTTATAAAAAAATTATTGAGGTCAATAAAATCTGTCAGTGGATGATTGTGATTGTGAAGTGAAGAGAATGATTGAAAGTGACCTGAATAAAAGTTTATTTACCTCAATAAAATTTTATTGACCTCAATAAAATTTGTTTGGCAACTTGAGGTCCTGTACATAATCAAATCAAGAAAATACACAAGAATTATTGAGGTCAATAAACAAGTTTATTGACCTCAATAAAATTTGTTTGACAACTTGAGGTCTTGTACATGATCAAATCAAGGAAATACACAAGAATTATTGACCTCAATAAAAGTTTAATGACCTCAATAAAATTTGTTTGGCAACTTGAGGTCCTGTACATGATCAAATCAAGAAAATACACAAGAATTATTGACCTCAATAAACAAGTTTATTGACCTCAATAAAATTTGTTTGACAACTTGAGGTCCTGTACATGATCAAATCAAGGAAATACACAAGAATTATTGACCTCAATAAACAAGTTTATTGACCTCAATAAAATTTGTTTGGCAACTTGAGGTCCTGTACATGATCAAATCAAAGAAATACACAAGAATTATTGACCTCAATAAAAGTTTATTGACCTCAATAAAATTTTATTGGCCTCAAGAAAACAGTTTATTGACCTCAATAAAATTTTATTGTGGTCAATAAAATTTTATTGTGGTCAATAAAATACTCAAATGTGCTGTTCATTTGTTCTTTCCCTCCTACCACGGAAAATATCGACAGTTTATTGACCTCAATAAAATTTTATTGAGGTCAATAAAATACACAAAAGTGATGCTTATTTGTTATTCCCCTCCTATCACTGAAAGTATCATTTTCTAAAAAAAAATTATTGAGGTCAATAATTTTTGCAAGTGGCAGTTTCGTAATTTTTGTAAAATGTATAATACAAAAACGTAAATTGGTCAATTAATGGACCGGGAGGGCACCGTGTTTTTTCCTTGTCCTTAATGGTAAATATTTGTCCAATTTTGTCCTTATGGGTCAAGAACCCTATATATATATATATATATATATATATATATATAGTCCTATGTAGTATACATAGTTCTAATGTCAGCCGTAAGATCTATTTAAATGATCTGATGCATTTTTAATGCATTTTTAAATGATCTGATCTGACTGTTGATACTAGAACTATGTATTTTAAAAGTGCATAGTCCTATGTAGTGGAGAAAACCTATATTGTGATATATATATATATATATATATTGGGGTTTAGGCATCATGTCCCCCCCATTGTATTATACAGTTTCATTACTAATCAAGGCTTGAGGGCTGCCGTACTGGCCCTTATTTCCTTTCAAAAAAAAAAACATGCGCTCAAAATAAAAGTAGTACACTTGGGCTGATGAAGCCTTTGAATTACTACGATCTCAATAAAAAAAAATTAGAGTAGTACGTGCAAACCTACAACACTTGGCAGCGCGCTGTTTATATATGGCCCTCAGAATTAATCACCGGTCAATGGGTAATACATACTCGGACACTCCCCTTGAAACCCTAATCTCTCTCTTCCTTTGGATTTATATTAGGAAGATGACCTGATACAATGAACGTTATAAAACATGAACAACCTTGTAATTAATTTGTAGATTTTGGCATGTTTAGTGTGTAGTTTAGTGGTGCAATTAGCTAGCTCTGCACTGATTAATGGTGGTCCCAAATTAACCCGGCTTAACTCCCAATTTTTGGCTTAAACAAGTGCCTCCTCTAACGTTAGACTAATCGATACTCTAACCTATCATCATCGGGTCAAACATTATCTGAATATCTTATACTTCATTGGATTAACACGTATATTTTTAATATAAAAACTACCAGACATTTAAATCACTCTGTAATGGGGATGGGCCGGGATCTCCGATATTCGATTCAGGCAACTCAATTAGGTGTTGTCGGTGATACTTTGAGTACTATGATCAGAAAGACAAAGGGTTTTACCTGGTTTAGATTCTTTGATCAAATTATGAAATTCGATCTGCTTAATTAACAAAAATAAAATTCCCAAAATGAAGCCAAGATCTCATAAATGTGACAGAAAAGAAAAGTACACAGATGATGAAAAAGCAGATTAACATCAGTAAAATCACAGCTAGATCCTAGAAACTAAATCGATCAGCATCTGTGATGTTCAGTATTGATACTAATTTAATTTCACTAGCTTTATTGAAATAAAGCAGATGTTTCCAGCTGCTGTAAAAATTGAAGTGTATGGGGTCAGCAAGCTAGTCACCCAGCTGCTGTAAAAATTGAAGTATCGATCACCAGTGGATTAATGATGAGGATGATCCTTTGTTAGGTCTTTTGAATATCATGATGAGGATCATCATATTGGTTCATGATCATCATCATCCTTGGTGCCTGATCGGAACCCAAGATGTTGTTGTTAGCCAGCAGCTTCAGCTTGTCTTCATTATTATTGATAGCTCTGTGCTGATGATCAGCTCCTTCTTGATCTCTATACCTGTGTAAATACCTCCTCAGCGGGCCAGCGTAGTCATCAAATCCTAGGGTTCCCAGGGCCCAGCAGATGTCGTCGCCGTTCACCGTCTTCCTTCTCTCCTTCCGGCACTTCTCCGACGCCTCCCCGGTGACGAAGCTGATAAACTCGGACACGCACTCTTGCATTGTTTCCTTGGCTTCCTTTGAGATTTTGGCATTTGGCGGCAGGATTTGCTTCATGATCCTCCCAACGTTGGCTATTGGGAGCAACTGGTCTTGCTGATCACTGATATTGGGAGCACTTCCACCAACGTTGTCGACCATATTTCTGGATACGAGGTAGGTACTTGTGGTCAACACAACTAGCCCAATTTCTATGTGTAAATTGTTACGGGTATGTATATATATATATGTATGTATAACTTTCCAGCTAGATGGGCATCCACAACAATTTATTACTTGATCGAATATATATTATACCAGTGTTTTATATATTTTCTTATAAAATATTTGATGGTTTGTTGTTGGATCTATGAGCTAATTTAAAATTTCTATTTGCGATGAGATGAAGAAGTTCACAAACTAACTTACTTATTTAATTGTTGAAAAATTTGATTCACCTTTCAAACCCTAAACCACAAAACCCGAAAGTTCTCTCCAAACCTCTTATCTCAAACAATAATGTCCACTCTTTTTTTTTTTTTACCAAAGATGTCAACTCTCTTTAAAGAGTACGTAGTCTAATATTTAGGATGATCGATCTAGATGCATTATTACTTTTGAAGAAAGTTACCAAGAGTTCTAGATGTATCAGCTAGAACAAGTCATCTAAAACCTAGCTTGTGTGACAAGAAAACTGAAGCCAACCATAACCTAGCTGTTAGATAGGGTAGATATGCCTAGTCGTGTAAGCTTGTACATGCATGAGTACAAAGTTTCACTAAATTAAGGTTAATGCCACAAATCAATTTGTCAACAATAGATTCAATCTCTTTAAGAAAATTCGTATAACATTGTATCTTCATATATAATAAATCATTAAAACTGATTTGTGATATTGATTATATCCTAAAAATGTCAATTATCGAGTGTAATCAAGGAATGTCAATTTTGTTTCGATCTCAAGCAAACATTTCCGCAAAATTTTACACTAATTACACATTTGAACTTAAAGAAAATTTATGAGTGTATTAACTCAAACCCTAGCTTAGCTAGCAATATGAGAGTCTTGTTGTTCAATATATGACATGGGATGATGCCGACCTGGTCGGCGTCATATTAATGGAGCCACGCCCGATCAAGCTCAATCTGTTGGATTACATATATATGATATTGGGGTAGGTTAGGGTACGGTGATGTATGCCATACCCCCATTTATAATTTTTTTGAACAAAAATTACATCTAATTGAACCAAAATTACTACATTGACAACAAAGTTACCATATTCGTTTTACACTATTTACATATAATTGAACCAAAATTACATTTTTAACAACAAATTGTTCATAAACTTGTAACAAGGTCATAAATGGAGTAATTACCTCTAATAGAACAAAGATTACACAAAAAAAGACTCGTTACCATAATGACAACACATTTTGTTGTTATATTTGTAAATGGAGGTATGACATACATCTCAGTATTGTAGAACTTCCCATATGATATTTATACTTAATCTTCTCTCTGCAAATTAAGTGTAAGGACTGCCTCAACGAGCTAGGATGACCTTGACAACCACATAAAGCATGAAACCCTAGCTAGCTAGCTTCGATCCAGTTAATTGATGCAGGGGTAGATTCTGATTTTTAACATTTTACTTGGGATTTATTTACTTTATGTTAATGGATGCTGCGAGGGCTAGCTATGTGGAAGGTTTATCTTTTCCCGGTATTTGAACTCATCAATTGGATCATTTCACCAATAAGCTAAAGAAATAAGCGTCGAGATGCAGATTATGTCAATGCATATATACACTGCCGTCGTGGATTCAACCAAATCTTAACCTTTTTGAAAAGGTGATATGTGTACGGAGAGATTAAGTTAAATGTATATTTAGTCACGCACTACAATCTACATAGGTTTTTTTTTTTGGGCAATAATCTACATAGGTTTTAGTACTGAAGTTTACATCATTCTATACGACAGCATAGCTTTTTTACTTTAATTAAAATATTTTGGTGTGCTCTTACTTTCATTTTTCATATATTTTTTAGTTGGATATTTCAAAGCCATGCATGCGAAAGTGAAATAGCCATACAATAAACTACATCATTCTACTTTTTTTTTTGGTCTTACTATGTAGTTTTTACTGTTTTAGTGGGTTAGATCGTGTTGAATTATTGCATTTTAGTTGGCTTTATGATCATGAACACTCAGATCCCTATAGGATCTAATCAGCTACAAATATCTATGTATGCTTTGTAGTTTGATGTCTCCCTTTGGGCTGCTAAAAGGCATCGGGATCTGTATGGAAAAAGTATGTTATCTCATTACTTATTAGAGCAATAATTAGAATAACAACAACTAATCGTTCCTGAAGTTTGAGTCAAACTTCGGACTTCTCATTTATAAATAAAAAAAAAATATTATGTCGCTAAATCAAACGATCATGCAAACTTAAATTCCCTATATCAATAAGACAACTACCCCTTACTAATCGTACATACCTATGTATGTATGTTTTTTTTTTCATATCTTATATGCCTCTTAGCTACATTTTTTTTAAGTGGCACTTAATTGGTATATACATGTAGGACAAATTTAAGGTAGGTAGAACGAACATTAAAACAAAGTTCGGTATAAGAATAATTTTAAGAATATATTTGATTTCATGAGTTCGAATCTCATTAGCATGGAGATGAATAGGGTGGGGATAAAAAAAAAGTAATAACTCATAGGCAGCGTTGGGGGTCTTATGTCTTACAACCTAAAAGGGGTCATCTGAAATTTTTTGCTTTGCGTATTATTGTGGCTACGTTTGGTGGCGATTGGTCAATGACTCATCTTTTCAATGTACGTATATTTTGTTTGTTATGGTTTTGTAGGATCTATTGGTGACTTTGCTGCTACTTATGCCTTGCAACTGACGGCGGTTGCTGGTTGTTAGACATGGCTGCTAGGTTTTCTTATGGATTAAGGGGCCCAGGAAGTTTATGCTTGGGTTAAGATTTCTGGTCTGCTATTATTTGGGTCTCGGTATGAGACCCTAGTCCGAGACCCTAGTGGATTTAATTTATAAGTTTGGGAGGCGGGCACATGGGTCGAAACAATTTTCGAACCTAAACCAAAGACTCATATCAACTAGCTTAGACATAGCAAGGTCGCGGATCTTTGCTACTTATTCATAAACATTAGTAAATGATATTATTTAGGTTAGTGAATGGTACTAAAAAAATAATTAACTACATTTTCTAGGTTCAATGGCATGTATTGTAATTATTTACAAATTGGATTGCCCTTTCTTTCATTGGGTTGACGGACTCGAGTGTTGCTTCCGTTAGTAGACAGCATGGGCTGCATGTTTTAAGCCTTTGCGAATGGAAAAAAGTCATAACCCATTGTAGTTAATTAGTGGTTATTATCTAAAAAAAAAAACCTTAATCCATAAAAGAAACCCTAATGTGTGTGTATATACTATATATATACGTACGATTACGGCTACCGTGCTTTCTCGATCTGTCTCCATCACCCGTCTGTCGACCTCATTGATTCTATTTGTTCTGCCCTAGCCTGCTCTCATCATCCCAAGTATGCTCTCACTCTCTCTCACCCTCGCTTTAAATACGTATTTTTCTTCTTAATTAATTTTAACTTGGGATATAAATATATAATATATATTCATTATTAGATGAAACACAAGTATGCGGGTGCGAAATCGAAGAAGGCGAAATTGAAGAAGAAGAAGAAGTCGTCCAAGAAGAAAAGTGGTGGTGGTAGTCCAGGGCCGGGTTTACACGGCTTGATGATACCGATCGAACTGGAAGAGCTTCAGGAAAAGATAAAAAACAACGTTGAAACAGATCGTGCTTGTAAAGGTAAATGTTTGAGTGGCTGTGGGAAGAGTCAGCCCCAGGAGGAGTATAATCTGATGAACCCCGTCCAGAAGATGCTCCAGTTTCTATACGAGTTACGGACTTACAAAAGTGTACGTAGAAGAGAGAAGATAAGAAGAAGAGCAAAATAGAGAAAGAAAAGGGAAGAAGCAGTACGTAGCCAAGAACAAATCTGAACTACGTACGTTGATCGAGTTTGTCTGCGTTTATTAGAGATGCTCTTACATTTTCTATGAGGCCTCTTTTTGGTTACCCTTTTGGTCAGGCTTTATTCATCTGCTAACAACATCATAACAATTTTCATCTATCAACCTAATATGACTACTTCATCTAGCTAGAGAACAATTTTCATATTTGGTAAGCTAGAGAATATCACCTATTTCATATATATGCTTATGCATGTAATCATATATTCATATATTAGTTGTAGACTTGTAGGTGTAGATCGATATGCACACTCCTCTTTTATTTGTTATTGATCAACACTTTTAATAGTATATTAGGTTGTATTACTTTGCGACCTAATATTAGTATGAGCCTGTTTGAGATTGTTTCTGAAAACCATAAAAGTTGTTTTCAAATTTGATAAAAGCGTTTTAATACGAGGAAACACTTGTCAAGTACTTCTAAAACTCACAAATTTTATTTATTTCAATTTTTTTTATATTTATAATTAATTTTTTCAATTAATTCAAAAGCGTTTTTGGATCTCCAAAAAACAATCCCAAACAGACCCTATATTTGGTTGTTATTGAAAACTCTATATTCATATTACTTTACATTTTTTTTATTAGTATGAAAATAATTAAGTATCAACTCCTTTTATTAGTATGAATTAATAACAACGTTGAATCATGATGTAGCATATTACTTGTTGACTATATGCTCTACGTTTTGACGCCGCACATAAGGAGGTCCGCCACTGATCTCGAAATGTTGCGGCCGAAATCTTAAATCTAGGGTTTGCCACCATCAATTGAGAAAGAAAACTCTCGATATCTCATTTTTATTTGACAACACATATCCATGAAAGCGAAAAAAAAATAGAACAATATGTTTAACTTGTTGAAGGAAACCTACCTTATGTGTGCCGAGTCAACTTAGGAGTATCTTAGTTAGTATAACATATGGATTATACATTGAATAAGATTCCTATTGAGATATGGATTGTACCCTTTGTGTTTCTCTATATATAGAGGCACCTATTCATCAATAAAAATACGATCTATTCCTGTGCTATTTACTTTGTATTTACTTTCAGTTTTGTGGTTGTATTTCATATATCCTAAAACATAACTAGCATTTAATTTGGTTGCAAGACATTTTTACTGAAGTATGACTTTCCCTTCTTCCCGTAACCGATTAAAAACTATAAAGACTGTAATTGAGTTTGGACTTTTATAGTTTGTGGTAAAAAGCTTAAAAAAGAAAAAGAAAACTAGCTCCAAGAAGACAAAATCCTACTCTTAGGCCTCGTTTGGTTCACGGAAAGGAAAGGAAAAGAAATTAATTCATTTCCTTTTCCATAGGCATGAGAAATTCAAATTCCCTTTAACTTTCCTTTCAAGTGTTTGGCAACACTAAGGAAATGAATCAATAAATAATAATATATGAAATAAATTAATATTTATAATTTTATAAATAATTATTTTAATCATAAAAGTAATGTAATTAATGTTAAATTAGTATAATAAATGTATGAAAGTAAGTAGGGAAAATGATTCCCTTGGAGTAGGGGAGGAACCAATTCCCCCCTATTTTCCCTTCCTTCAGAAAAGTATTTATTTTCCTTTTGCATTCCAAACACTGAAAATAATTGAATTTCATTTCCCATAACCTCAATTTCGCGAATCAAACGAGACCTCAAGTGAAAAAACCCGAAAAAAGGAAGAAGAATAAAAACCAATCCTACTCTTGCTTTTTTCAGTTTTTTATTTTTTCGTTTCTTGCTTCTTCAGTTCTTCGCCTTGAAATCCACTCTTTCTTTTCAAAGAAAAACAAAATCCCACACTGAGTACTCTCTCTCTTTCAGTCTACACAAGTGTGTATATCTGTGTGAGTTTCACGTTTTGCGTAATACCTGGCAATAGGTGCTAATTTTTGTTTTTTTGACGAATATAGGTACTAAAATTTGAAGACCCATTTCTTCAAGCTTGCTATTACCCGGGGGTTTCGCCTTTTCTGCGTTAAAGTTTGTCTCTTTGCCAATGGAGGTGTAAAAATAAAATCTTTTATATCTTTTTGGCTCTGTGTATTTGCTTGTTGAGTAAAACTGTATTAATTCTTAATGGAACTTCGGTTTTTGTTTGTCTGAGTGCTTGCATTGCCCTTTGTTCTTTTTAAATTATCTGCTGGGTTCATTTACCTTGGAATGTGGTTGGGTTTGGCTGAGATATGTTGGGTTTGTTAATTCAGATCAATGTGCTTTAATGGGTTTTTAAAGTTTTGGTTTTTTGGACAGTGGGGTTGCATGGATTTCAGGCTGAACTCGAATATAGCTTTGTTGTTTAATATGTTGTGGGCTTGCTGCTTCATGCTCTGTTTGCATACATTTCTTCTGGGTGTTGCAAACTTCATAGAAGTTTGGTTATTGCATTTTTCATTCTTTGAAATTTTACAAACATTCGTGTGTATGAATGAACTCGTTTTGAAAATGCCAAGGACGATAAGTTTCTATCTGTCTCCATGAGACACTGTTGCATGAGTTCTTCCATGTGTGTTGCTTTTTGCTGGGATAAGAATCAGTACTTTAGCTGGTATGTTCAAGACTGAGCCCGCAGTAGTAATAGCTGAAATGGACTGCCTCATTTTCGAAAGGCTGTCAATTTGGAATAAGTAACTGAACCATCGTTTCTTGCTTGTTCCTTCATTCTTTTTTTAATTTTTGGATTCATCTTGCTTGTTCCTTTCGATCCCAGCAATAGATGCTTCTAAAACTTGTTCAACTGAAGGAATAAAAAAACTGATTGAGGCAAAAATTGAAATGAAAGGTGTCAAAGAAGTGTCTTGCATCAGCATTTTTCAGTCTTCAGCATGCTTATTGTTCATAATTTCCTTTCCTTTTTGTTTGCCTATCTTCGTATACGGGTAAAGAATAAAATATTTCAAATTGGCGTACAGCATTCATCATTTTTCAAAGCATTTTTGCCTATTATTTGTTAAATGGAAAGGAAAAAAAAGTAAAGAAAGGAAAAAGTTTCTTCTTATGTGTCCAAGAAAGCCAATTTAATAATACCAGCTTTTCCCCTCACTTGGCAGATGGATTCAGATGAAGTAAATCACAATGGGGATCTCAATGAGGATGAATCTGGTGAGCATTCATTTTCTCCAGAAGCTTCTCATATCTGATGTCTTTGGTAATCCTGAGGTACTTCCTTGAGTTGGAGATGAGTAAGAGGTTGAAATTCCCCCTTCTGGATGTCTGATACTATTCCCGCCTTACAAAAAACCCAACTATGCAAATTTTTTTGCCGGTGGTCTCTATGGTTTTCTAATGGGATTACCGACACCAATAAAAGGTGAACCAATGAGAAAGTTGAGAGAAAAGAGCATGGAGTAGAGGTTGTTTTTGATGTTGCACTTGATGTATCTGATCTGATACAAATGACTGTCTAAAATCTTAACATGTCAGAGAGACCTTGATTGTTTCAGAAAGCAACAGCTTAAGTCAGATCATGGGATGTTGTTCCTGCTTTTAGTTATTGCTTCTTGTTGCTGACCACCTCTGCTTTCTACTGCAGTGCTTCGGAAGAGACCTGCCCATTTAAGCTCTAGGGAGGAACAAGAACTTGCTAAAGTCGTAAAGGCGACCACACACTCCCCTTTCCATTTGCTTGACACCCATCACCTCCACAAGATAGCGTCTTTTAAAAATCGTAAGTTTGTTGACATAAGAATATTTTGGCAGAGTTTGTTGGTTTCAACAGTAGAGTAAGGAGTACCCCTTTAACTTGTTGCTAGCTGGAAAAATTGCATTTGTCTTGCCTTTTTAAAAGCATATAGATTACTGACTTAAACAGTTAAACTCATGACTTCAATTGTTGAGATCCATATTGAACCGTTCTTTCCTTTGGTTTACTTCTTATCTAAGATAGCTGCTTCTTGCGTATTTCAACCATGTCTTTCTGCTTTCAAAGTTTCTTGTTTAGTGCCTGATTCAAGTAAATTAATGCAAACATGTATAGATTTTTACTCAGACTCATTGCACTTTGGAAGTCAAAACTCAAAGAGAGTTGCTTCCATTGAAGATACCTCTATCAATTAAGGATTAAGGACACCCCATTAAAGATTGTTGGCATTATTTAAGTTGTGGGTCCACTATCTCTACATCTAATAAATCTGGGAAGCTGACGGTTCTGTGTATCAGATGCATGGGAAGTTCTTACACCTGGTCATCTGAGCTATTTGTTTTACCTCCTTTTCTAATCCCGGTTGTTACTATATTTTAGCGGCCTCATAGGTACTTGTGGTTATGGAATAGTTTCTTGTAGCTTTCAAATTTTCCATTTTTCTTCATTCAGTATTGTTTGTTTATTGTAGCCACCTCGGTAAAACATGATCTCCATGATAGTCCTTTAGAAGACATGAAGAGAGCTCAGAAAGTTGTGGACCAATCTCAAACACCAGTTACTGCCGAGGAGATTTTGTATGAGCATGGTTTATCTTCCTTTCCTACTTGTGAACCAAGTAAGCAAATTTGCCCTTCCTCTTTTGTTTTCTTTTTTCCTCATCCCTACTCCTTTCTCTATACTTTTGACAATTTATTTTAGAGAATAAGATAATAATGGTGAAGATGTCTTCTGGTGGCAAATCAATTGGTATTCATGCAGAGTGCTTGGGCGTGAAGCGAACTCAGTTATACACTGATGATCCATCTAGCCATCCTCCGAAAATCTCAAAAGCTTCTTCAAATAACTGGGCTTCTGCAAAGTACACGCTTTTTAAAGTTAATGAGCCCTTCTCATCTTTACTTCCAAAAACTTGTTCGATCACAGTTCCAACTCTGATCTCAACCAAATCTTTGTCTGCACAAGATGCTCAGATCGGTTCTGTACTAGGTTCTCCAAAGATGCCTGGTCAATCTGTCAGTTCGGATCAACAGACTCACGATATAGGGAAAAGCTCTATTTCTGTCTTCGAAAAGTCACGCAGGGATTCAGAAAAAGACATTGGAGATGTTAAACCCGCAACTATGATCTTAAGTGGAGCCCAGAAGTGTGTATCCCCTGCACTTGTGGCTAGTAAAGAGGGGCCTGATATTGTTCAAATTTCAAAAACCATTGGAGATAAGATGTCTCAGGTATTTCCTCTCTTACATTGTTAGTTTCTTATGAAGTTGCTCCTAGGTTAACTTTTTCTTTTGCAGATTGCCTAATTAGCTTTGGCGGAAGAGAGGAAAATGCAGACTACTTTGGCAGCTGAGGTAAGCAGAATGAAAGAAGAGAATTAGAATCTTCTGTCAAGAATAGATAGTCGTATTTTCGAGAATCTCGAGTTAGAAAAACTTTGAAGCAAGAACGTGAAAGGTCGATATTGGAGATGAGCACTCAAAAGGAGAAGCACAAAGCTGAAATCATCAAGTGTAAAACTGAGTTAGTAAAGTCACATTTCACAAATGGTAGGCTGCAAAAAAAATGTGACGCTTTGAAAGCCGAGTTAGATGAACTTGTGAAACGAGAAAATCTGAAGCAAGAACGTGAAAGGGTAATGTCCTTGGAGAAGGAGCTAGATGGTCAAAAGGAGAAGTACCGAGTTGACATATCTGAGTATCAATCCCAGTTAGAGAAGTCCAAGAAGAGAGCTGCTGAGTTGCTTCAAAGAGCTACCTATTTGGAAGCTGACATTCCAAACCGGGAGGCAGCGGCTGTTTTGGCATTCAAAACCTCGAGCGAGTACCACGAGATGATCAAAGCAGTTTTTATAAAGGCATCTGAAGACTGTCGAGCAATGCTGAAGGAATATTGTCCACAATCAGATTTTATGTTGCTACTTGATGAGAAGGATTCTGATGAAAGCAATGCTGAAAAGGGTGCTCAGGGTAAAGAAGTGGCAATAAGAACAGAGGATGGGAGCACTGATGGTGCAACAACTGCTTGAAAAGTTATATGTGTTTATGGCATTTTTGTCTTGTAAATGTAGGTCTCCTTTGAACAATATGCCTAGCTTTCTCTTGTTATGAATTTCGTTTGGTAGTTTAAATATATATTTTGGACAGCTTTATTATTTGACTTGTGCACCAATTGTTATGACTTCTAAATCTTTGAGTTTAACTCTGTGAGGTTGGTTTTTCAAAAGTCCCATATTCTCTCAAGCTCCTCAACTAGGCAATCCTATTCTGACCAAGAAATTGAATTATGGAATTGACACCATTTTCTGAAGGGATTGATGAGAAACCTCTAACGGATGGTTTGGCTTGTGCAGTAACAGATCAATATAAATAAATCAAACATTCCAGGTTAAGCATTTCTTTTTCTAATGAGAAGTGCAGAATGACATTTTGGTCATTTCCTTTAAAACAATCTTGGAATAAAAAGTAAGGAGAGCATTTTGGGTATATCTTTTGAAGTGAAATAAAAGTGGCTTGGCCAAAATTTGGCATATCAAAGGTACAATTTTGGCCATTTCCTTTAAAACATTTCTTTAACCAAACTTGTCAGCAGGTGCTAGGATTTGACGACCCATTTTCTCAGTCAAGTCCTCTTTCACGGGGGTTTTGGCGTTAAAGTTTGCTTCTTTGTTCTTGGAGGTATACAAATCAAACCGAAATCTTTGATTTTAGCTGTGTCTTTTATTGTTCCTTGTTCAGTAAAACAGTGGAATTTGATGATCTTGTGTTGAAATTCTTACAAGGGGCGGTGGTTTTTTTTTTGTTTGAGTGCTTATTTTTATTTAAGTTGTAAACTTGGAATGTTGCTGATTTTTCTTGAGATTATGTTGGGTTTGCTTATTGAGATAAATGTGGCTATTGGGTTTTGAGAAATTTGTTGTGAAGTTTTGGTTTTTGAATGGGGTGGCATCAATTTAGTTGATAACAAATAAAAAATTGGGTTTGTATATGGGATTGCTGCCTCATGCTCTGTTTGCATGTTTTTGTTCTGGGTGTTGTATACTTTATAAAGGTATGGTAGGTGAAAAGTTCTCTCTTTTGATATCAGTTCTTCAGTCTGTATTGCAAATTTGCTATGATAAGAAATAATTCTCTACCTGTTATGTTTAACATGAGCCCCAATAGTAATAGCTCTAATGCTTTTGGACTTTAAACTTTGTATTACTGAACTATCATATCTTTCTTGCTTTTTTGATCCCTGCAATAGTAGTTTTTAAGCTTGTTTCACTGAACAGAATGAAAATTTGAGCCAGCCAAATTTTGAAAGGAAGGGATTCAGAGAAGTGTACAACTATCTTTCATTTATGAAGAAAGCATTACATTTTCTAACTGTATGATGAAGGCAAAGTGTCCTTCATGGGTTTTACTTATTAGACTTTAGTGCACATATCAATTTCTTTCCTTTTCGTTTCGCTATCGTCTTGGTGTGATGCTATCAAATTAGTATCAGGATACTGATATAAAATTTGAAACAGGCAGATAGCATATCTTTTCAAAAAATTTGTGAAGTTCACGCTTAATTTATACTGTTTCCTCCCCCCTGATTTGGCAGATGGATTCAGTTGAAGTAAACCGCAAAGTAGATTTCAATGAGGATGAATATGGTGAGCCTTCATTTTCTCTTGAAGCTTCTGCTATATGTGATGTCTTTGGTGATCCTCAGGTACTTCCTAGAGTTGGAGATAAGTATCAGGTTGAAATTCCCCCTCTAACAGCTGCCTCTTACTGTTTTGGGCTAGATAACCCAACTAATGCAAAAATCACTGCTGGCGATCCCTATGATTTTCTAATGGGGTTACCAATACCAGTAATGAGGATATATGAGGAAGTTAAGAGCACAGACGTATCTTTTGATGTTGCAGTTGATGTAGCCAATAAAAATGGGTCTTTAAAATCCAAACGTGTCAAACAGATAGAAAGTGACAACTTAAAACTCAGTGCTGAGCCAATGGATATTAAGTCTTATCATGGGATGATATCAGGAAAGTCTATGAAATTAGCTTTGAAACAAGAAATGATGAGTGAAATGCATCAAAAGCATAAGGAAAGACTGTACTTTCTGGTTCCTGGTTCCTCAGTTGCCAACTGGAGTGACATAGAAGAAGATAGTTTCCTTCTTGGTTTATATATCTTTGGGAAGAACCTCGTTCAGGTGAAGAAATTTGTTGGGTGTAAACAGATGGGCGATATATTGTCATTCTACTATGGAAAATTTTATAGGTCTCACAGCTACATGAGATGGGCAGAATGTAAAAAAATGAAAAGTAAAAGAGGTAAAGTAGGAGAAAAGTTATTTACAGGATTAAGGCAAGAGGTGTTGTTATCTCGTTTGCTTCCTCATGTGTCAGAAGAAGACCAAACTACTTTGCTTGAGGTAATTTCATCATACCAAATCTCTTGCTAGCCTTAACTTTGCAGTGTGGATTGTAGTTTGTATTATATGAACTTGTCTGCTTGAGGTAAGTTCATATAAGCAAGAATACAAAAGTTCGCTAAACTAATTATTTGCTTTTTTGAGTACTCTGCTTCCAAATCTATGTGGAATCTGTGTGAGCATTTTTTTTTCCGACGGAAGATTGCAGACTAGGAACAATATAAATAAAAATATTATTTGATTACTAAATGCTAGGAAAACTACCCCTTTATCGACTCTTCTAAAAGGTTTTTCATGAAGTTCCCTTCTTAATCCTTGTTAAGTTTCGTATCCTTCCAAAAATTTCTTCCTCGAGTAAGATTTGGTTCCCTTGATAAAGATTTGCATGTTTTTTTTATAGTAGTTTTCTATTAAATGGAAGTGATTGGCTAACTTTAGCAATTCTTTCACATGTATAATGTGGAAATACGTTTAACTGGTGTGATCACAAGTAGGACTCTAAGCTCTTATCAGCTGATTTGCAGTACAACACTTAATAAAGATTTAGTATTATGTAATCTAAGAACGGAATGGGAGATAGCAGTCTGAGCATCATAACTGATAACATTGCGGAGATTCTCATTCAAATTGAATTTGTGGGTATCTTTGTTTGAATATATTATTGTGTAAATCTTAGCCAAAAAATCCATCTACAGCAAATAAAAGAATCAAGCAAGAAAATGAATCAGTGAAACATAAAACTCTTCATTTTCTGATGAAAGGGAAGTAAATGCATATATGTGATGCATGTGGATCCCTCATTTTATGTGCCACTCGCGTCCTTTATATTTTATGAAGACAGATGTGATGGTTAAAATTAGGAAAGTATGAATGACCAATAGAACACTAGAATAGTGACTACTCAAAACGAAATCGTTCTATGCAGATAGTCATTTCTTGGGCAGAAGATTCTTCCTGGATTTCGATGCTATAATGTGTCATTTCCTTTATTTATTTATATCACGATTTGGTTCCTGTTAATTCATTTCATCAATTGCCAGGTCTCGAAGACATTTCGGGAAGAAAAAATGGTACTAGAAGAATATGTATTCATTTTAATGGCTAAAGTCGGACTGAATGCCTTTGTACATGCAGTGGGAATCGGTAGAGGGAAGCATGATCTAACAGGCATTTCCATGGAGGCTTCAAACTTCAATCAAGTTGTTCCTGTTGTTATTGCTTGTTGCTTACCTCTTCTGCTTTCTACTGCAGTGCTTCGGAAGAGACCAGCCTCTTTGGCTCATCATACCCCTCTGGCGAATTGTGGTTTAGATTCTCCAGAGTTGAAGGGTAAGAATCTGCTCAGAACTCTGTTAGTTGTCTTTTCTCCCTTGGTTGAGCTGACCCCATATACTTGGTTTAATATTTATTCTGTAGCTGCCGTGTCTCCCAGTAAGAGATCAAAGAAGAACAAGAAGAGAGGAGCCAATGAAGTCCCCCAAGCTGAGCTGAGAAGCGAGAAAAGGGTGAGCTCTGGGCTTTCTGCAACCAGCTCAAGTCAAGTGTCTCTGGTCCCCTTTGTCAATTCTGTTGTGAAGTCTGTTAGAGATCCAGCTAAGGGTATGAACCCTATTGAGCAACTCCAGAGGTCCTATGCCCAGGCTGCGCAGGTTTGAACCGATCAAGTTACTTGGAAACAACTTAGTCTGTGTTGATTGCTACTAATGTGCTCTGCATGGTGTTTTGCAGGGCTTGTTCGACCAGTTTCATGCCTATGAAGATGTCATTGGGGAGCTGCAGAAGGGGAGCAATACAAGGGCCGAGCTGGAGAAGGAACGGGCCAAAGTGAAAGATCTGGAGACGCAGCTTGGTCTTCTCCAAAAAGACTTGGAGAAGACGAAGACTAAGGTGGATGAGCTGAATGCTGAGCTCATCTGTGGCTCAGGGGCTGCACAGGAGAGGTATAAGGTTGCCGTAGATCACTTCAAGGAGTCCAAGGAGTTTACCCAGATGAAAAATGGCCTGATCAACCATGGGATCATTCGGTGTATGAATATCATGAATGCCTACTTCCCCGACCTAGACTGGAACCGCTTGGACGGTCCACCTCCTGAGGATAAAAATTTGGAGGCGGAAGAGGATGATCGAACACAAATGAAGCAATCAGCTGGGTGACAGACCAGGTATTTCATCTGTTATGTCTGCAATATATGTGATGCATGTGGATCCATCATTTTGTCTGTCACTTGAGTGCTTCAGATTTTTAATGAAGACGAATGTGATTGCTCTATATAGCCAATTTTTAAGTAACTTATGATTGACCAAAGAGGAACATATATCATGCAGATAATCAGATGTGTCCTGAATTTTGATGCTGTAATTGTGCCTGCTCTTTTCCTTGTTCATATCGGGATATGACTCCTTTTTCAGTTCGTTTAATCAATTGCCTGGTCTCAAAGACATTTGAGGGAGGAAAATGACGCAGCAAGATTAGCAAGCCGTCCTCACCGTTTAAGAAAATGACGATGATAAGAGTACTGATTCCTTCACCGACTGTTATAGCAGTTATAGTTAGTTATGTTACTTAGAGGAATATGCATTATTCATTTTGAAGGCTACAGTTGGTTTAATGCTCTTGTACAGGCAGTAGGAATTGGTAAAGGGAAGCAAGATCTCACTGGCATTGCTGAGTATTGTAATGTGTGTTGGCCATTGATGAAGAGATGTACCACAAAATCTTCCAAATAGAATCAGTAGTATTGCTATAAGTCTATAACCCGACAATGTTGGTATTTACAGAGGCCCAAATCAAATTGTAGGCTAGTTGTCTTTGTGCCGTGCTTCTCAAGGCAACCTCTGTACCCGCTAACCCTAGCCAACCCCCTTCTTCTACAAAACCTATGATTCTCATATTCACTCTCTAAGTCATAATTCTCTGTCTCTGAGGCCATCGGTGGATGTGTGTCTCACCAATCAGGCCGAAAACTGAAACCAAATTTCCGACCCTAAACTGCTATTCCTAACTTTTCTGTGCACTCGATTTAAGGAAATCCTAAGTCCTCGATTTCCATTGATTTCGTTGCACTTTGGATTTTTGGAAAGACGTAGGTAATTAATTAAAGACTAAACACGTACTTTAACTGATTCTGTTAATTTGGAGCAAGTCGCTCTGAACAATCACACTTTTTATTCTTCAACGGAGGTATTCGTGCCTTTCTTTGAAGGGTAGAGATTGGCGATGTAGTTATTCACAACATCGTGTTACTTAATACATATTCTTCAGCTCATTATATAGATAATTGTTTTAATTTGTTGGAGTACAACGGTTCAAAGCAATCTTACATTATTAACTTGATGCACCATTTCAGACTCATACTAATGTACAAAACATAACATTAGTGGATCTAATAGTGATTAATTCCTCTACAATATCTATCTTCTATCATCTACTCATCTATATTTTTTTTTGTTTTTTTTTTCGTATCATAAGTTAGAACCCGAGAGTTCTCATGCAAAAATTGTGAAGTTTTGGTCACATTTATATGACTTGAATATAAAGGACATGAGCACTGTAGCACATCTTTAAAATGAAAAGATTCTACAAAGTATTGATCGACTTTCGAGCACCTATTAAGTATAAGTAATCATATGCTTCAACAATTCTCAACTCCAATTATGAGAAATTGGAAGAAACTAATACCATAGAGTGTAGAGATACCACGCTTCCAGTATAAACGTGGAACAAAATAACAATGAGCTCAATCGACACCGTAACAATTTTGAATGGAATTGCAATCCATATGAGCTTTTAAGATGTCGTAGTATAGCCAGATTGTTGATGTCAATAGTGCTACGATATACTCCAAAATATGACCCTGTGCTAATCCCAGCCACTCATCAGTACATTTCCACTGGTGTACATTGGATCATTGGATGCGCTACTGTGCTGATGGTGCATAATCCTGAGGTTGTCAAATACATATAATTAACAAGTTAGTTAAAAAAAAAGCAGTAAAAAAAGCAGTAACAAATTATGGGATTCAAAAGAACTCACCTAGGCATACAATAACAAAATTTTCAAATCTTGAAGGGGCGTGTGGTGGTCTGTGTGGGTTTGACCCAAGGACCAAAATTTCGAGTTTCGAGGAAATTTCGACGGTCCCAAAAATGAAAATTTCGACAAAATTTTTGACAATATCGATATTGGTAAATATTCGATAGAAATAATGAAAATTTGGGGAAAAATATGAAAATTATAAATGAAGCTTTATGAGATGTTTATTTGTTTAATTATCTCTCTATTTAAAAAGAAAATGTTGAACAAATATTATTACATAAGGGTTATAGTAATTTAAGGTGAATTAGTATACGCTGAGTTGCTAACTATTCTGAAAATTTGACTTAATACTTATCAATTTTTTTTCTTTTTATGGCTGAAAATTAACTAACCTAAACTAAGTTAATATACTCACAAATGAAAATTGCAATTCGAAACGGAATTTCCTATGTTCTTGCAAGCATTCCAAATAATGAGTTTTCACTTTCCGATCGGTAATTGTCACACATATAGTTTGCTAAGTTATTATTTCAAATCTATAACAATAAATAAATATAAACGAAAGAAAAAGAAGAGTATCACTCTAAAACTAACCTGTTAGCTTCAGAATATGAAGCTAACCACACTCTTAACCCTTAGATTCATTTAATAATTTAAATTATATCAGAATTAATATATACTTTAAAATAGTAATTATATCCAATTCAAAATCTATTAAATTGTTGAAAAAGAAAAATACAAATATTATACCAAAACCTAAACCCTAAATCCTACACCCTTTCCCCCAAACCCTAAACCCTAACCCCAAACCCAGCACCTAGGTTTGGGGTTTGAGATTTGGAGTTTGGGGTTTAAGGTTTAGGGTTTAGGGTTTTAGGATTTAACGTTTTGGTATTATGTCAATTTTTTTTTCCAACATTTAATAGTTTTGAGTTAGATATGATATATTAATTTAAATATTAATTCTTGTTTAATCAAAGTCATTAGATAAATTTGAAGGTTAAGAGTGTGGTTCGTTTTATGATATGAAGCTAATATATGTTAGTTTTAGAGCACTACTCAAAAAGAGAGTCTAATTGCAACTAAGTTTTAATTGGTGATATGATAAACTTTTATAGCCAATATATTGTTTATAAACGTGTTATACTTATAAGTTTATTGAAAATTCTAATATACATCCCTGCATCCAATGCAGTTTTTTTTTAAAATGCAATTGCATTTTTGAAATGCAATTGCCGTTCAAAATCATGAAACTAGGCATTTCAAAAATGCAATTACCATTCCAAAGAATGCAATTGTCATTCCAAAATGCAATTACCATTTCAAAATGCAATTGCATTTCAAAATGATCAGTTATACTTGTTTGAACGTCAAAAATGCAATTGCATTTTTATAAAAAGAGCTGCATATTAGACACATCCTAAGTTTATAACTTATAAACAAGTTATTTGCATTAACATTTTTTAATAACCAACTGGGAAGAAAAAATATTTTTTTTACGATATTTCCCACACATAAACGGTGTCAGTCCTCTCTCTCCATAAAGTGTATTACTAAACCCAATGTACTCAAGGATAGCAAACACAATCCATAGTGTGGAATTGATCAGTAGAGAAATGCATGAGTTGGAGACTGATACATCCTTAGCTTCAGTTTCTCTTCTGAAGCGAAATTAGCAAAAGATCGATTAGCTCAACCTGACAAGTGAAACAGAATGATCATCATACATGATACCTCCACCGCAACTGTGAAAACTTTGAAAGAGATTATTTCCACGGTTCCAGATTCAATACTTCATAAACGAGCCACATAGTCGAATTCAACAATGTAGGCACATATCCTAGAGGATCATGTAGCTAAGAAAAAAAATACAATTGCATGCAATATTAACGCAATAACTTACAAAAAAATATAATTTTTTCTTTGAGAATTACAAAAATATAATTTTTACGTGGGATGGACAATTGTTAACAATGTGCAAAATCCTGAAAATGTACAAAATAGATTTTCGATCCTTCAGTCAACCTCTCATCATTTGACAAGTGAAACAGAATGATTATGAGACAACACACCCCACTGCAACCGTAAAAACTTTGAAAGCGATTCGCAACTTCTAGCATAGCCAAAACATCTTTTTCCTAAACTCACCACAATTTGAGGAGTGAGTTGTTCTATCACGTTGAACCACACTCATGTTGAATTATTATGGACCGCTCGATTGTTGGATATGCGGGTCATTAGTTGACTGCTGATCCATTATTTCTCATTACATTCATAATTTGAACTGCCGAAAATGTTTTACTCTTCGTTACTTTAACAAGAAAGTAGAAACAACGGTCCAAAAAAGAAACAACACATACATGAGTGGTACAAATTTCACAAGTGATCAAGCCCAACAGAGGCCCAAAGCGGATTGTAGGCAGAACCCCCTTCTTCTACAAAGTCTCTCTCTCTCTCTCTCTCTCTCTCTCTCTCTCTCGATCTCGACGTGTTGTGAGCAATCAGGGCTAAGTTGCTATTTCTAACCACACCAGATCGCAGACCCTAAATTGCATTCACAGGACAAAAGAGCACGTATCTGGTAAGTTTTTTCTTTCTTTACAAACATTCAATTCAATTGCAGTGAATGTGTGAACTACTTATTTTGAGCTTGTGGGTTGTCTTTTTCTAGAGTGAACGGAATTAGGGAAATTAATCCTCAAGACTAATTTAGTTGCATTTTGGAATTTTTACTACTTTCCCACCTGCAAGAATTACAACTTCCGCCATTTTTGTAGTTGATGATAATTTTTTTCTTCTTCTTCTTTCTTAATTACTTGATATCTCAGATAGAAAAACACCAGTCAATTCCCTTTTGAAAAAGAAGAAGATGGAGTTGGACAAAATAAGCAACTTACCTAGTGGTGTTACACAACAAATCTTGTCATTTTTGCCTATCAGAGAGGCAGTGAGGACAAGTATTTTATCAAGCAACTGGAGGCACAAATGGGCTATGCTTCCGCATCTTGTGTTTGATGATCAGTGTGTCTCGGAATCAGATGGTAGAATGACGAAAAAAACCTTTGAGAACATTGTTGATCATGTTCTCCTAGTTCATAGTGGCCCCATAGACACTTTCAGGGTTTCCAGTCGAAACTTTCTAGTCCCTAGTTGTATTGATAGATGGATTCTTCATCTATTAAGAAACTCTAACTCTATCAAAGAGTTCATCCTGAAACCAGAAGGGAATGGGTCTCCCTACAACATCTCTTCATGTTTGTTTCTGTGTCCAGATTTGACTCACTTAAAGCTATACAATTGTTTGCTAAAACCCCCTACGACATTCAAAGGCTTCGCGAGGTTGAAGAGCCTCGATATCAAAAAAGTTATTGTGGGGCGAGTTGTGTTGGAAAAAGTGATCGTTTCCTGTCCTCTGCTTGAGAGAATGACTCTATGTGACTTAATTGGTCTCACCCATCTCAACATTAATGCACCAAATCTCCAATTCCTTAAAGTTGGAGGTGGTTTTCAGGGTTTTAAACTTTGGAATACCCCAAATCTTGTTGGTCTGAAAGTAACAGGCTTCCGTGGTGTGAAGGCTGAAGTAGACTCCCTCAAAGTTCTGCTTTTAAGATCCCCTGCTCTTCAAGAACTAGAAATTTCGGTAAGTTGTATTCTATTGAAGCATGCAATGTGTCCTTATATATATTGAATTAAAAATTTCACCTAACTTGATCTACTCTTATAAAAATTGTAGTTTGGACAGAAGAAGAACATGATGAGGTTTGATGACAACTGGAATTGCATATCCACCCAACTGCGAGTTTTGAAAATAACTGGCTTTTCTGGTGGTGTCAAAGATGAAATAGATTTCATCAGATTTCTGCTTTCAAGTTCACCTGTCCTCGAGAGGATGACTCTTCAACCTACTTCTGCCAATGTTTCTTGGGAACTACCGAAAATGTTGGAAGATTTTAGGCATGTAAAGAAAAATTTCATGGACCCGTTAACTCATGACCCTGTTGTGGCAACGGTACATGCATGGCCCGCTAGGAATTTTAGTTGAGCTGGCTCCACCACCTTGAATGATGAGACGTCCCAGCCGAACGTCAACAGGTTTTATCTCAAAAGGCCTCAGTACTAGGTTTTATCTCAAAAGGCCTCAGTACTATTAGGAATAATCAAACCACTTATATTCTATATGTGTGTGTGTCTCCTTTCCAATGTGAGACTTTTTTCCTCTCCACATCCTTGGTTTGTAACGAGCCACACAACCCCAACAGACCGTCAGCACATACATTATTCACTCAGATGAGTATTGAATGCATTGCTAGGAAAGGGAAAGTTACGGGTTTTTGATGGGCTTTTGCTGATGGCACGGTTGCTAATTGGAGGTCCTTCTTGAGAACTACTAGTATCCATAGTTTATGGTTCATTTCTTGTTGAGAAATTACCCTACATAGTCGTTTTCTGCCTGACATTGTTTTGTAATGTACAAATATGGGTGATCTGTCAAATTAGTAATGTTTCATTTCATAGTTATTATTATTATTTCTTTGGGTCTGAATGTTTCATTTCAAAGTTGATGAAGCTCTTATACATGTTTCTAGCCTCTTGTATTTTTATCAGATTCATTTAAATAAGAGGAACATATTTCTTCTTGTTCCTCATTGTGTTACTAATCTCCCACTGCTTGTTCATGCCTCCATGTCATCCTCCATCTGTCTTTTACTTGATATACAAGTTCTTCTCAGTTGGTATGAATTGATATTTCAACTAACCCGAACTTTGATAATTCATAATTGTCTGGTGTGTACTCTGGTGTCTGGATGCATAAAATGGAGTGCTAGAGTTTGTCCTTGGGCTACGATCAACAGCGCAGACCAAGATGTCCCTAGATATATTTTTTTTGTGATCGGGAGGGATGTCCCTAGATAGTAATGGTAGTTATTGATCTGTACCAACTAGCTATTTATTAATTCAGTGGTATTTCTAGTTCACAATGGTGGATAAAATCACAAGCTAGAGTCGTAACCTTTCCTATATACTTGAGATTCCTCGACAATTGAGTTCATAATTGATATTAAAGACCAAAATCTCTAAAATTGCTCTAGTAAATGGTATACTTTTAAATGGATCACAATTTTAGATCGAAGAAAGTTGTAAAAGGTCTGAACATAGTAATGAAGTAATTGATCAAGTTTTCCAACTTCCAATGGAGGATTGGGGGTTCTACTCACTTCTTTATTATGCACTCTCAAAATCTGAGAAAAGTGCCTCCTCACCATTCAAGAAGGTGACGAAATGACAATAATAAGGGGCTGATTCCTTCATTGACAATAATAAGGGTCTATTTGTGTGTATTTTGGTGCTAGCACTTCCTTTCCACTGACCCATGCAGTACATTTTGAACTCACATAGCTCAAATGCGGGGGCAAATCTCAAGGAAGGCAAAGTCGTCCTTCTACAGTATCATTCCATCATTTTCAACCTAAGTATACCCCCTTACATATATATAGGGGATAGGGGCAAAAAAAGCTTGGAAACTAATGGAAAGAAGTGACTCCTGAGTAATGGAAATTAAACGAAATCGTTGTTTGAGAGCCCTCAAATTGAGAGGGTTTAGCATTTTGAGTTTCTCCAAGTTCTTCTCATATAAGGCGCGCTTTATTTTGGAACATCATGGCTTCATCATCACCCATCTCAACATAATTGTTTTGATGGAGAAGGAACTTAATTGTCAGGGTGAAGGAGGACGGAGCTGAAAAAGATGACTCAGGACCGAATGGCATGAATCTGAGAAAAGGCAAAAAATATTAAACAGAGAATTAAGCAGAACATGGAAGCTCAAGCCCATAGAATTAATTAAGGAGCTCCTGAAAGGATTTTTGAGGATGAGAAAAGGTGAGCTCGATTGGGGAATTTGGACTCAGTCGATGGCCATGAGAGGTGAGTTTTGGGTAAGTGTGATTGCAATCGTCACTAAGAGGCAAAAGCCATGAAATATTACTACGTCCAATGAACTCAGTGCTTTGAGCAGTTAGCTTGGTGCACAAGAAATCAAATAAAATCAGGAAAGATCATCAATCTCAACTCTCAAGCAACTGTATTCTAATCAATTCAAACAAACATACATACTTTCGAGATTATATATAGACCAATTAGTGGTCGATCGTGATTTTCTTTCTAGCTCATGAAACACGTGTTTCTTGAGAATTAATTGAAGGCGTCCATCAATCTATACGTTTTTTTCTTACTTCTTTTCAAAAACTTATTGTTCAGAGTCGGCCATGGAAAACAAATGAAAATATGAGTAGATGCTCTTTATATCCAGGGAATTAAAACTCTACCAGAAAATCTTTTACCAGCTAGCAATAGCAACATTTTGGAACAATAATAGTCACAGAAATTGTGAAGGGCCTCTTGCCCCCAGTCCACCAAACAAAATGTATATAAGGGTGAAAGTTGAAAGTAAAGTTTTTCACGTACGTAGTAATCATCTAACATTTAATTTTTGAAGAGTTTTTAAGTTTTCCACGCTGCTGTACGTGGTGGTGGTCTGAATGGTCCGAGACGACATCAAATTGCTTGAACGCAGGTTTGGTCACCGAGACGACGGCCATCTTTGTTTAGATTTTGTTGATCGATACACTCTGCTTTTATAATGATTAGCAGGCAAAGAGAATTCTCTTATTTTACGTACTCCAGGTTTTTATTTTATTTTCGATGAACGTATTTTTTTAGGAGAATAAATAAATTCATTGATTGTCATCATACGATCCTACATGCCACTTTTTTTTGTTAATTGCGGTCAAATTACTTTTTTTTGTCCATTTTGCCTCTAAGGAAAAATAAGGGAAACAAATTAAAATCCCTTAAATTTGGCTTTTTTGCTTTTCAATTAAAATTTTTAAATTTTGAATTTCAAATTCCTCAAATCTACTTTGGAAAATAATTAGAGAAAAGAAATTTACTATAGAAGTTTTAATTAGCCTGTAACTTTTAACAATGGGAATGTAAACATTTATGCCTTATAACATCTTTAACAGACTCTCTATCTTAGCTCCTTGGCTATTTTAGAGAGCATGTTTAGCTTTTCAGCTATTTTAGCAGCTGCACCAATCTCCTAAGTGGCTCTCTATTTTAGCTTTTAACTATATGGTTCCTAAATATAGAGAGTGAGATGATGCTCTCTATTATTTTTGTTAATTTAAAACATTCATTTTTAGTTGTTTTGTGTAATTATTAAATACACTTAAACTATTTTGTATTCATTAATAAAATGATTTAAATTCAATACTAGTTAAAGTAGAGAGCATTGGTGTAAACATATTTTTAAACTGGTTAGCCAAAATAGCTTTTTAGCTACTTTAGCTAAAAATTAGTTAAAAAATAGCTAGCATTACTAAAGATACTCTTATTAATTGTAGTGAGGGAGTGTTAATTGTCACGGTGTTAAAAACTGCACAGTTAATGATACTTGGCTTCCATCAACGTTATTGGATGTATTGCCGTTTCATGCAATTAATTTGGTGATGTACGTGTGACCGGTGTTAATACCAGTAAGTCTTAAATTATGGTACGCACTTCTTAATTTTAGATGCTAGCTACTTAAATTTAACCATAATCTTTTGTTTAATTAGAAAAATTTGTTAAGACGAGAAGGTCTTTTAGCTGCTAGCTACTTAAATTTAACCAGGATCTTTTGTTTATTTAGAAAATTTTCTTAGGAGGAGAAAGGGGTCATGATGCTGAGAATATAACATTCTCCAACTCTTGCCTTCGTCTGATCAATTCCTGGAGTGATGATGAATGTTCCTCATTGTGGTAGATCTTGACCACGTACCATCATCTCCGTGGTTGCAATGAAATTCCAACCATATTAGGTATCTGTAACGTTACAAATTACAATGAAGCAGAAATCATATATTTCCTAAACCTCCTATTCCAATGACAAAAAGTGCAAATTATGGCCTTGATTGTTCAAACTAAATAGGCAAGTTTTGACCAAATTTTTTTTTTTTTTTTTTGGACGAATGACCAAATTATTTTCTGAATTTGACTCAAATCTTTTAGTTCATGAAGCAACAGTGGGATTAGTGGAATAAGCTATGTGTGTCTTTGCCATTTTTTTCATTGGTTTTGTAATGTAAAAGTCGAGTTTTCAATAGTCACATGACTCACACTCTTCATCAAAATAGGTTGTTCTGCAAGAATATGCATATATTATTTTGTGTGGTATGTAGTCATTAAAGTTTTGTTGTCACTTACTCTTGAATTATACAATTGGTTACTTCTTAACATAATCTTACTTGTATTGCTAGCTCTAATTTTTGGTCCTTGACCAAAAAGGATATTTATTTCCGAAAAATTTCCCCATGTGGCACCACTAGTTTATCATATATATATTTTTATTCCTAGCTAGTCCATTTAATTGGCCTGATGGGATTTTTTTTTTCATATTTTTATTGACCCACAATAAAAAAAATTAAGTTTATTGACCCATAATAAATTTTAGATTTTCAGCATTTTCAAGCATATCTAATTATATGCTTGCTTTAGGATAAACATGAATTTTCTAACTTGAACATGCGCTTACTTCATTGTTACTAAATCTGATATAGTAGCATTCTTGTTGCTTGAGCATTAATAGTCCAAGTAGAAGACTGTAAGGTTTATATGGACTTATCAATATTGATCAATGAGGTAAAAAATGAAAACAATTTTGAAATACAAGCTTTCCACTCGGCGGCAGTTTTGAAATACATAGCCTCTACTCAGTACAATCAGTTCTCTTTTAAAGCACTTGTGTTTTGTGTTTCCAAGTGAGTCTTGTTGTGGCAACAAAACCGCGTGGTGGGGGCATAAAAGTGCCACATAAGCACCTAACTGTACACATAAGCACTTAACTGACCTATTTGACGGTGTTATTAACGGAGATATGAAAATGCAAACGGAAGCAAAGTTCGGGCACAAAAATGCTAAAATTTGATAGTTAGGTATGAAATTGAAAATGTCCTTATAGTTCGGGGGAACGTCTTGAGTGTTTTGGGCACTAGTGCTCCGAATTTATTTAAGACTTCACTTATAAGGGGTAAGATAAAGATTTATAGATCCAACGGTCCAGATTATTGCTGACATCCCTGAGCACTAGTGCTTTGGGCATTGTAGAATTTTCCTATAGTTCGGAGGTAAATTGTAATTAATCATAGTTTTATTCCCGAGGCAGATGCTTTTCCTCTTTCTAGAGGAAATCAATAAAGTTGTTTCCCTTGAGAACATTCTTTACTCCAACTGAAAGGAAATCTCATAACATGGATTCTCAGCTTCAACTTTCCAACACCCCTTTCCAATTGCCTAAAATATTACTCTTCGTTGCTTTAACAAGAAAGTCGAGACTTGTTAAACAAGGTTCAACACCGCATACATGAACAGAGGTCCAAAGCGGATTGTAGGTCCAGTTGTTTTGTGCCTAGCTTTTAAACCCAGAACCACCTTCTAATTCTACAAACTGAAACTCTATGATTCTCATTTTCCATCTCTCTCTCTCTATCTTTTTCGATAGACGTGTTGTCACCAATCAGGGGGCTAAGTTGCTATTTCTAACCACACCAAATCTCAGACGCATTCACAGGACGAAAGTGCATCATGGATTTGGTAAGTTTTTTCTTTCTTTTGTCATGGAAGTCTACATTCAATTCAATGCAATTGCAGTGAATGTGTGAACTACTTGTGCTTGTGGATTGTGTTTTTCTAGAGTGAACGGAATCAGGGAAATAAATCCTCAAGACTAATTTAGTTGCATTTTGGAATTTTCAGTACTTTCCCATCTGCAAGAATTACAACTTCCACCTGCATTTTTGTAGTTGGATGATAATTTTTTTCTTCTTCTTTCTTAATTACTTGATATCTCAGATGGGAAAAAAACCAGCAAATTCCCTTTTGAAAAAGAAGATGAAGGAGTTGGACAAAATAAGCAACTTACCTAGTGGTGTTACAGAACAAATCTTGTCATTTTTGCCTATCAGGGAGGCAGTGAGGACAAGTATTTTATCAAGCAAATGGAGGCACAAATGGGCTATGCTTCCGCATCTTGTGTTTGATGATCAGTGTGTCTCAACGAAGAAAAAAACCTTTGAGAACATTGTTGATCATGTTCTCCTACTTCATAGTGGCCCCATAGACACTTTCAAGCTTTCCAGTCGAAACTCTCTAGACTCTAGTTGTATTGATAGATGGATTCTTCATCTATTAAGAAACTCCAACTCTATCAAAGAGTTCATCCTGAAACCAGAAGGGAATAGGTCTCTCTACCAGATCTCTTCATGTTTGTTTCTCTATCCAGATTTGATTCACTTAGAGCTATACAATTGTTTGCTAAAACCCCCTACGACGTTCAAAGGCTTCCTGAGGTTGAAGAACCTCAATATTCAAAAAGTTACTGTGGCGCGAGATGTGTTGGAAAAATTGGTCGTTTGCTGTCCTCTGCTTGAGAGAATGACTCTATGTGACTTAATGGGTATCACCCATCTCAACATTGATGCACAAAATCTCCAATTCCTTGAAGTTGGAGGTGGTTTTCAGGGTTTTAAACTTGAGAATTCCCGATATCTTGTTGGACTGAAAGTAAAAGGCTTCTGTGGTGTGAACGCTGAAGTAGACTTCCTCAAAGTCCTGCTTTTATTCCCTGCTCTTAAAGAACTAGAAATTTCGGTAAGTTATATTCTATTGAAGCATATATGCACTGTGTCCTTATATATATTGAATTAAATTTTTTACCTAACTTGATCTACTCTTATAAAAATTGTAGTTTGGACAGAAGAAGAACATGATGAGGTTAGATGACAACCGGAATTGCATATCCACCCAACTTCAAGTTTTGAAAATAACTGGCTTTTCTGGTGATGTCAAACATGACATAGATTTCATCAGATTTCTGCTCTCAAGTTCACCTGTCCTCGAGAGGATGACTCTTCAACCTACTTCTGCCAATGTTTCTTGGGAACTACCGAAAATGTTGGAAGATTTTAGGCATGTGAAGAAAAATTTCATGGACCCGTTAACTCATGCCCCTCAGCACTTACCTTCCATTTCCTCCCGCTTCTATGATTCTGATTGAATGCGTTGCTAGGAAAGGGAAATTAAGTTAAGGGTTTTGATTGTCTTTTGCTGATGGCACGGTTGCTAATTGAAGGTCCTTCTTGAGAACTAGTAGTATCAATAGTTTATGGTTCAATTCTTGTTGAGAAATTACCCTACTTGGTCGTTTTCTGCCTGACATTATTTTGTAATGTACAAATATGGGTGATCTGTCAGATTAGTAATGTTTCATTTCATAGTTATTATTATTTCTTTGGGTCTGAATGTTTAATTACAAAGTTGGTGAAGCTCTTATACATGTTTCTAGCCTCATGTATTCTTATCAGCTTCAATGAAATAAGAGGAACAGATTTCTTCTTGTTCCTCATTGTGTTACTAATCCCCCATTGCTTGTTCATGCCTCCATGTCATCCTCCATCTCTGTCTTTTACTTAATTGGTATATATACAAGTTCTTCTCAGCTCGTATGAATTGATATTTCAATTAACTATCCCAAACTTTGATAATTCATAATTGTCTAGTGTGTACAGTAAAGGGCTGCATAGTGTCTGAAATTAGGTGGATGCATAAAATGGAAGTGCTAGAGTTTACCCTTTTATTGGATACAATGGGTGATGAAATTTTTCCTAAATTGTGTACATCAAAAATAAATAAGAGAATACTAAAGATTCTCAATTCAAACAACATACTTACTTTTGAGATTATAGACCAATTAGTGGTCGTTGTACGTTTGGCCTTCTGACCGGTGATGCTAATAGGGTAAGTCTAATATACTCAATGCTACTCCTTAAATTTAACTACTTAATTTCTTAATATTTTTGTTTAGAAAAAGCTGATTACAAGAGAAAACCAGACTGCTGATTGAGAACATATCCATCCCCCATTCGTTTGTTTCTCTAATCAATGCATCTTTTGGATATTGCTTGCTTTTTATTAAAGCGGATTACTTCCTTGCGCTACATACTGACCCTGACCATATTATAAATACAATACATATTATAAACTAATTATACAATAGGTACCAAATATAATTGGTGTTTTTGTAACCAAAAAAAATATAATTGGTGTTTTGGTGGCAACCGTGGAATTTGTCATTATCAGGGATAATGCTACAATTAATTCTTTAATGGAAATAAATAAAATAGTAACTCACCTGTCATCATCATATGCAACGTGCAACATAATGACTATATAACACAACAAATTTCCACGTACAGCTACTACAAATAATAGTTCCCTAAAACCTCCCATTCCAATAATAAAAAGTATAAATTGGTGCCCTTGATCGTTGGAACAAAAGAGTATTTTCTGACCAAATTATTTTTTGAATCTGACTCAAATATTTCAATTTCTAGAAGTAGAAGTTGCTAATCAGAAACCAGCTTAATGGGTTCGATTAATGGGAAAGAAAGAGGCTGTCATAGTCAAAGCAAAGCTAAAGTTTCGGCAAATCAAGTCTAGTGTATGGTGCTTTGAGTTTAAAAAAGAAAGTCTAGTTTCATGATGAGAACCGTGAGATTTAGCATCTAGAATTTGTGGGATGATTAATGAGTGGAATAATTTGTGTGTCTTTGCCCTTTTTTCATTGGTTTTGTCATGCAAAAATTAATGGAGCTTGCAATACTCACACGATCACACCTAGTTACACTCTTCAGCCAAATGGCTGCTATGCAAGAATAATATGCATTATCTTTTAAATAATTAATGGGTATTTAAAAAAAAAAAATTAGGGATCTGAATTCTGTGTTGTGGCATGCATTCACCCATATTTTGTTGCCATTTCGTCTTATCTAGTGATAGGAACATTGTTACACGAATTACACTCTAAACCTGGCGATCAGCTTCTTTGTTTCTTGTACATTTGAGGCATTCTTCTTCCTTAATTAGCTAGGAGCATCTACCTAGTTTTTTTTACTTTACAATAAACATCGAAAGATGTAAAGAAATATCGAGAGAACGTCCTAAATAAGCATCGGTTTGTAGCTGAAAATTGCCCACACAGAGTTTTTTTCATTGGCCAAGACCCACACAAAGTAATTAATTAATTAATCAACCACAAAATTCGTTATTATTATTTTTTCTTTTTGGTTAAAAAAATTCGTTATTTTTATGACAATGTATGTATCAAATTCAAGCATTGTATTTGTGCGTACCCAAATTCCACTCACAACCTTCATATCTCTCACCAACAGAATTCCGTTAAATTATCGACCATCGATCCTATTAATTAACTGTATTATTTTGAATACTTTCATCATTTCTATATTTTGTTCTAGATTCTTCGATCAGTTACAGCAAAATTTAATTGAGCATAATTACTATACATATAGTCCGGCCTAATCTATGTGCTTGCTCAATGGCTGAGGCTTAATTAAGTTACCAAACGTACGTAGTGTAGTTTAACAAAAAAAAAACATATTATTTGTATTAATTATTTATTTCGCTACAAATTTAACAAATTAAAAAAAGCTTCTTACTCATCTTTTGACGTCCAGATGAGAAACATCGACAAGTCATTTCACTACTTTCTCATTCTTGTTCTAATATGAGTTTGTTCACGGTACACTAAAGTATCAGTACATCATGTAGACCACTTCCAAATAAAGGTAGACTAACTCGATCCATACGGTCGTAGACTAGGTCGAGTTAATTTCAAACTTGCATAAAACTAATCTATTCATGATGTAGGGACTAGGGAGCTAGTATATGGTATACATGCAATTGATGTACCGCTACTTTAATGTATTGTTTTTGTAAGTAGACTTTCCCTAGCCTTGTTTCGTGTGTATTTTTTTTGTTTTGTTTATGTTTTGTTACTTTTGTTTACATCTTTATTTCCCTTACAACTTCAACTAACTAATTAATTACTGATTTCTTGTATATCTTTTATTAGTTTTAGCTAATCATCTTTATTCTTCTCTGCTAATTCTTATCACCTGCTGAATGCTGATCCAGTATTCACTACTAGAATTTACCCTTTTAGTCACAAAACTATAGGTGACAAACCTTAAAATTGTGTCCTATTGTAGGAATGGGTCACACTTTTTGTAATTTCGTCACCCATAATTTTGTGTGTTTAGACCAACCATGTCCCCCAGTTTTTGTGACGGAGGAACTATAATTAGTGTCAAAAAAATTTTGACACTAAATCAGTGTGTTTTTTTTTTTTCAAAGACTCGTCTTTACCTCTTTGGTGAAAGCCTAATCAACAAAGGGCGGGAAGGCAAAAAAGATCCAAAAGCTTTGAGTGTAGAATTTTGGGCCTTGGAGGGAATTTTACCACCATTTAGGACCATTATTGACAAAGTCAAAACGTTGCATTTCAATAAAAAAAGCCTAAATATTATTTTCTCTCTCTCCTCTCTTGGAATCTCCTCCCTATTATCTGCTCTAATATAAAAGCAAAATAAAAAAAATAGAACACAGAAATTAATCTCTCGATCTCTCGCTCTCTCTATGCCGTCAAAACCTTTTTACTTTTAGTCTCTATTACATTCGACTCTCCAATCTCAAATTTCAGGTTAGTAACTATACAATCAAAACCCATAAACCCCATTTACTCTCAATCTCAATTACTCTCTCGCACCTTGTAATTTTTTTTCTTTTTCCAGAATTTACATGAACTATTTGAAATTTTCTTTATATGTGTTAATGGGTATTCAATTTTCTTTAATTTCAAGGGTTCTATTGTCTGCCAAAGCACTGGTATTGAGAAATCATTCTTGTTCTCTCTTTGCTGCTACCTTCTTGTCATGGATAAAGTAAGCTAGCCTTCAAAAAGTTAATTAAATGTTGTTCTTTTGTTGCTAAAATTGATCTTTTCGCAGATTTTTGTTGTTGTTGTTGTGAGTTTATTACTAAGCTTACTGATAGATATAAAGGTTGTTGCTCTATATATGCTTACTAGTCTGTATTTAGGGTTGATTAAACTTCTTTTTATTTTCTCTATTAATTAGAATTGTTGGGTTATTCTTTGTTGATTGGTTAGGGTTGGCAACTGCTTTTTCGATAAGGGAATGAGTTTAACTATGATGGTTAAGTTAGAATGTTAGATGCCTGGAGGAGACCATAGAAATAAGTGTAGGGTGTTAATAGTGATAAGAGATTTAGGCTTTTAAGCAATTAATATTTAAAAGTCTCCCTTCAATTTAAATCAGTAAATACTTTCAGGCTTCAACTAGCACAAGCTTATGTTCTGTGGTGGCATTTTAGTATTGAGAGATGCAACTTTTTAGTGACATGAGTAGTCTCTGTTCTCTACTTTGACTGCAATAGATTGTTGTTGTTGTTGTTGTTGTTGTTGTTGTGTAAGCTCAAGCTCTCAAAAGTCAAAATAACATTCTTTTGTTTTTCCTTTTTTGGTCTGATACCTTTTTTAGCTTAACTTCGAATAACTTTGCTAACACACATGATTGTCTTGCAGGGGTAAATATGATATCTGGACAGCTGTTTCAGCTTTTTGTCCATATATGTTAGGACCTCGATCTTTTGATTCATTGGTTTGAGTGTATTCTTTGGTTAGTGTTAGAGTTGAGGTAGACATTAGCTTTGAACGTATAGTTTTATGGTGCTTTCTAGTACTGCGTATAAGTAATTGATTTTCCTTGTGAAATTCAAAGTTCATAATATATGTAGCTTATATTATGCATTTGAGTGTAGTTCCAATTAGTTTTTTATTGAATGTGTTATTAGCAGTGTACAGTAAATCTATTTCTCCCCATTTCATTGCAGTTCTTGAATCATTCGATTTGGTTTTTTATCAGCTAGAAGGGGTACCAATTGTATAATTTGGAAGGACTTGGTCACAATTCCAAGGTATGTTACAGGGTTGTTATATGTTAGCCTTTTAGCATTTTTTTTCAGATTGAATTATTAAGTAATTATGTTTGATATTGTTCTACAATCCTACTGATTATATTGTGAAATAGTATGAGGTTTGTTTGCACCCCTTTTGAAACTTCTTTGAATCAAATTAAGTAGGAATGTAGTAATGGATCACAAACTTTTTCTTTTTCTAAGTTTACATATAGGTAGTTCTTTTCTTGAACATTATTTTAGTAATCCTGCTGCAATTTTTTCCTGCAATTTTTTCATTTGCATGTAACTTTAAAAAAAAATTTATCTACCATTTCCTGCAGTTGTTTTGCTTATGTTGTTGTTGCGCTTGTTTGAAGTTATGTTAGCTATTCTTATTATATACTAGGATTGAACATGGATAGAAAATGGATCAAAAATTTGAACAAGTTGAGTGATGAGTACAAGAGCGGTGCTCAGTCATTGAATAAGATTGAGGAAGAGACTGTCAAGTTTGCGCATTACTTGGGTATCAAAGTGGTTTCTATTATTGTTGGGCAGTCAATTGAGGAGCAGGGTTTTAAAATTAGGCAAGGATGTGAGGTGGTTATTGCCACACCGTGGCGTTTGATTGATTGTTTGGAGAGGCCTTATGCTGTTTTGAATCAATGCAATTATGATATTCTGGATGAGGCAGATAGGATGGTTGATATGGGATTTGAGCCGCAGGTTGTAGGTGTTTTGGATGCAATGCCTTCCAGCAATTTCAAACCTGAGAATGAAGATGAAGAGCTTGATGACAAGAAGATTTACAGAACCACTTATATGTTCAGTGCTACCATGCCTCCTGCTGTGGAGCAACTTGTCCGCAAGTACTTGAGGAACCCTGTTGTGGTGACAATTGGCACAGCTGGAAAGACCACTGATTTGATCACTCAGAATGTGGTCTGGAGCAAGGATGCAGAGAAGTTTGAGAGACTAAAGAGATTGCTTGATGAACGTGGTGATAGGACTGCTATTGTGTTTGTTAACACCAAGAAAACTGCAGATTATGTAGCCAAGAGTCTGGATAAGAATGGATATCGTGTGACCACTTTGCATGGGAGGAAATCACAAGACTAGAGAGAAATTATCCTTGATAGACCAGATAGACCACCTCGACGTAATGACACTACCATCTTTTCTCATTGAGAAGTTTAGAGTTTTAACAAACTTCTTAAAGAAGGGCCCAACGTATTGTTTCTTGTGATGGTGGTTTTGTGGCTCAGACATCTTATCTTCTGCTGGAACTAAGTGAGTTTCATTGAATAGGATTATGCTCATCTAATATTTAATAGTGATTATGCTATACTGAACAATTTATGTTTTTACTTTTTTTTTCTTTTTTTTTTTTTCGAATATTGGTTTTAGTCCTGATGTTCATTTAAAATTGGCAAGATGTTCATGATGAAAGAAAAGATGAATTTCAAGAATGAAATGATGTTCTAATGATTGATATTTTTCACATACATGCAGAATCGTTGTAGGATCAATCCTATTAATAGTAACAAGAAAAGATATAATCATTGTGGTGGTTCACGCCCTTTCACAAAACATATGGAAGCTCAAGAACAGGTAAATTGTCTGCTATTGTTTAAAATTGGTTTCTGAACTTTATTATCAATTATATTTGTCTAATTGATTTGTTTTCATTTGCTTTGTAAAATTATGGTATTCGTTAGTTGGTGCAGTCTTGCTGACATTTAAAAACAATATAGAAATAGGATGAGGAGCTTGAGCATCATACGTTAATGTTTTTGTGCAATTTGTTTATAGGGTACTTAGATATTTTGTCCAGATATATTTTTCATGTACGTGTACCATTATTTTGGCTTTTAATTGGTTTCTTATGGCCAAATTTAGAATGGTAAAAACGTGACCTATGTTGAGAATTGGGGTCATGCATCAGCATCGAGACAAAAATGAGGGTGTTTGGATTAATGAAGCAGCAGAGAAAACAGGTGTTAGGATTACATGATTATATGTTATAATTGTAGTATATTGAAACTAAACTAACATCATTAGATTAAATTAATATCTAACTTCTTTTTCATTATGTGTAGAAAAATCTGATCGGAGAGTTGAACAAAACCAAGCAACAATTGACGGAGTCTGAGCCATTGGAAGATGTTATTGTGCCTATCCTTATGCAATTAGATATCTTGGCTAAGGAGCTTGGGGCTATGAAGGGTAAGACCATTCGAGGTATGGGTTATGGTCATAAAAGACACATTCTGTTCTCAATCCCTGCATCCACTTTTAACCCAACAAATGCTGAACGCATGAGGTACATTGTTTTATTGGAAGACCGACTTGCTTCTCTGGAGGCTGAAAGACAACTTCCTACACATGAAGTGGATGAAGAGGGTAATGAGGATGAGGATTTGAATGTGCTATAGGTCTTGATATCTTCATTAGTTTTTTGTAGGTTATATTTTGGATGTACAAATGAAGCCATGATATTTCCACATGCATATATACCCCTTAGTTTAGGGCTTTGGCAAGTTTTTGGGTCTGATATCCTTATTAGCTTTTGATAGGATATATTTTGGATGTACAAATGATGCCTTGAAATTCTACATGCATCTAGCACCATCATCTGTAACTTACTATGATTGTAAAGGATTGGCTGATAAGCAGCATTTGAACTTGCATATTTATAAATATTTATGCCACTTATTTATTTATATATTACTTGTTGCAAAGTCTTGCAAATTATAATTATTAATTTGAAATTAATATTCATGATATATAGATTGGAGGAAAAAGTCACTTCGTCCCAAAATTAAAAAATTACCAAATTAAATAAATAGAGACGAAATTAATTTGTCACTAATAGTATTGCATTTGGTGGGTTAAAAATAATTTTCGCACCAAAATTTGAAAATGATTCAAACAGTGACGAACTATTTTCGTCACCCATAGTGTCCAATTTGGCGGCAAAATTTTTTTTGGCGCAAAAATAAAAAAAATGGTAAGATTTGAAAAAGAATGGGTGACGAAATATTAGGGATAGGGTGACAGATCCATTTCGTCACCCAATCCTCTTTCGGTGACGAACTTAGCATTTCATCACCCAAAGGAATCAGTGACGCAGTATAGGTGACGAACCTGGTGACGAATTTTTTTCGTAACCTATACCTTTGGGTGACGAAATTTTCAGGATAGGTGACAAAAGTGGTTTGTCACTGATTGGGTAAATTCTAGTAGTGATTCTCATTAGTCATTACATTCAACATGGATAATTGGATATGTTGGACGCCCCAGTCGAATTTCCCCAATCCCCAATTTGAAATGCCGAAAAAGTTACTCTTCGTTACTTTAACGAGAAAGTAGAAATACCGGTCCAAAAAAGAAAGAGTAATGCTAGAGATACAAAAAAAAATTATACCAAATATGAATATCAAATGACGTGGCGTCTGAAGTGGCATATGTCACGTACATCGTCTCCTTTAATTCAATAATTTGATTAATTTTCACATATTTAACTATAAAATAAAATTAAAAATATTTAACTATTTTGATCAAAGAGGCACAAAAGATTTAAAATCTAGTTTTTATACTGAAAAACCAAATTGAGGAAGTAAATATCAAACACTTGATCACAAAAACAAAAGTACAATATGAAATTAAACCCTAAACTATGAAATTGGAAATGAAAAAACAGAAATTGGTATTTGAGGATCGATGGAGGTATGAAATTAATATTTGGGTTATATATTTAGGGTTTTGCAAAACAAAGATCTACCTATCAAGAGGAAGAAGAATTAAAGTCCATATATAGGAGAATTAAGTTCTTCTTAATACGCATGTTGCTCAGATCAAGAATTGGAGGGTTCTATAAACCAATAGGTTTTAATAGCTATTCTGGAATAATAAGAGTGAGTTTCTGCAAAAACTAACCCTGAGTTGAAAGTATTTTGATCGAGCTTTTTTTTTTGGTTACAAGAGTTTTTTTTTTCCAATAGAAAGAAACAATTAATATTCTTAATTATTGTTTTTATTTTGTTTTATCGAATAAAATTAAAATAGAAAGACATGCTGGAAATTGTTTTGGCTAAAAATGATGATGTGTTAAGTGCCACATCATTTGGTATGAAAATTTGGTAAGTTTTTTTGGGATTGTAGTGCAAAAGTGATCAAGCCCAACACAGGCCCAAAGAGAATTGTAGGCCCAGTTATTATGTATCTATAAAACCCTGAACCGTACAGCTTCAAACTGAAACCCTATTCTCATTTTTGATCCCTCTCTCTGGATGGACGTGTTGTGAGCAAATTGACGATTGACGAGTCGTATTCTCACCAATCAGGGCTAAGTTGCTATTTCTAACTACACCAAATCTCAGACCCTGAATTGCATGCACAGGACTAAAGTGCATGGATTCGGTAAGTTATTTCTTTCTTTTGTTATGGAAGTCTACATCATAAACATTCAATTCAATTGCAGTGAATGTGTGAAATACTTATTTTGTGCTTGTGGATTGTGTTTTTTTTTTTCTTGTGAAATCCTCAAGACTTATTTAGTTGCATTTTGGAATTTTCAGTACTTTCCCACCTGCAAGAATTACAACTTCCACCATTTTTGTAGTTGATGATTTTTTTTGGTTTCCTCTTCTTTCTTAATTACTTGATTTCTCAAATAGGAAAAAAAACCAGCCGATTCCCTTTTGAAAAAGAAGAAGATGGAGTTGGACAAAATAAGCAACTTACCTAGTGGTGTTACACAACAAATCTTGGTCATTTTTGCCTATCAGGGAGGCAGTGAGGACAAGTATTTTATCAAGCAACTGGAGGCACAAATGGGCTATGCTTCCGCATCTTCTGTTTGATGATCAGTGTGTCTCAGATGGTACAACAACGAAAAAAACCTTTGAGAACATTGTTGATCATGTTCTCCTAGTTCATAGTGGCCCCATAGACACTTTCAAGCTTTCGAGTCGAAACTTTCTAGACTCTAGTTGTATTGATAGATGGATTCTTCATCTATTAAGAAACTCTAACTCTATCAAGGAGCTCATCCTGAAACAAGAAGGGAATTGGCCTCCCTGCAACATCTCTTCATGTTTGTTTCTCTGTCCAGATTTGACTCACTTAGAGCTATACAATTGTTTGCTAAAACCCCTTACGACGTTCAAAGGCTTCCTGAGATTGAAGAGCCTCGATATTCAAAAAGTTATTGTGGCGCGAGTTGTGTTGGAAAAAGTGATCGTTTGCTGTCCTTTGCTTGAGAGAATGACTCTATGTGACTTAATGGGTCTTACCCATCTCAACATTAATGCACCAAATCTCCAATTCCTTAAAGTTGGAGGTGGTTTTCAGGGTTTTAAACTTAAGAATACCCCAAATCTTGTTGGTCTGAAAGTAACAGGCTTCCGTGGTGTGAAGGCTGAAGTAGACTCCCTCAAAGTTCTGCTTTTAAGATCCCCTGCTCTTCAAGAACTAGAAGTTTTGGTAAGTTGTATTCTATTGGAGCATGCAATGTGTCCTTATATATATTGAATAAAAAATTTCAACTAACTTGATCTACTCTTATAAAAATTGTAGTTTGGACAGAAGAAGAACATGATGAGGTTAGATGACAGCCGGCCGGAATTGCAGATCCACCCAATTGCGAGTTTTGAAAATAACTGGCTTTTCTGGTGGTGTCAAAGATGAAATAGATTTCATAAGATTTCTGCTTTCAAGTTCACCTGCCCTTGAGAGGATTACTCTTCAACCTACTTCTGCTGATGTTTCTTGGGAACTACCGAAAATGTTGGAAGATTTTAGGCATGTGAAGAAAAATTTCATGGACCCGTTAACATGACCCTTAGCACATACATCCCTCACTCCTCTGATGAGTATTGAATGCATTGCTAGGAAAGAGAAAGTTACGGGTTTTCATGGGGTTTTGCTGATGGCACGGTTGCTAATTGAAGGTCCTTGAGAACTAGTAGTATCAATAGTTTGTGGTTCATTTCTTGTTGAGAAATTACCCTACATAGTCGTTTTCTGCCTGACATTGTTTTGTAATGTACAAACATGGGTGATCTGTCAGATTAGCAATGTTTCATTTCATAGTTATTATTTCTTTGGGTCTGAATGTTTCATTGCAAAGGTAATGAAGCTCTTATACATGTTTCCAGCCTTATGTATTCCAATCAGACTCATTTAAATAAGAGGAACATATTTCTTCTTGTTCCTCATTGGTGTTACTAATCGATCTCCCACTGCTTGTTCATGCCTCCATGTCACCCTCCATCTGTGTCTTTTACTTGATATACAAGTTCTTCTCAGCTCGTATGAATGGATATTTCAACTAACCCGAACTTTGATATATAATTCATAATTGTCTGGTGTGTACAGTAAAGGGCTCCATAGTGCGTGAAATTAGGTGGATGCATAAAATGGAAGTGCTAGAGTTTGTCCTTGAAGATGTCCCTAGATAGAAATAATAGTCATTGATCTGTACCTACTAGCTATTTATTAGTTCAGTGATATTTTTCATTCACAATGGTGGATAAAATCACAAGCTAGAGTCGTAGCCTTTCATATATATATACTTGAGTTTCCTCGACAATTGAGTTCAAGCTAGATTGATATTAAATGGATCACAAGATTGATAGAAAGTTGTAAAAGATTTGAACATAGTAATGAAGTACGTAATAATTAGCATCATGAAAATAAAATCAATGTCATCCTTGTTTAATTCAGCTTCGCTTTGTTTATCTCTGAAGGCTCATCATAATTAGCGGCCCAGGGTAAACAAGGTAATAAACAAAACAGCCATGAAAACCGCCATGAATGGGGCAGCTCAGCTTTCTTCTCCTGTTGATCCGCGAAAGGCGTTGTCGTCAAACTCGTCTCCACCACCATCAAGTCATCCTCCTCTACCCCATTCCTTCTAAAAGCCTTGCCGAGTAGTGGGTACAGCTGCTCCATCGACCTCTTGAACTTCTCGGAAACATAGTTGGAAAGTGGGCATGTCACTACTGAGTCAATCTCATTGATGTAGTACCCGACTTCAACGCGCCCACTTGCATAAGCGCAGCACGCTCTCATTATATCACGCGCTGTCCGACGAAAATGCTTGGCAGTGAAATCCTCAAAATTCTTGGGCGGATTTCGGAGCAAATACAGGTGGGACTTGCACGTTGATACAAACACATCCTGGTTGTAAACTTGGGAGTTCCTGTCGTAAGGGCCAAAGAACTTACCCGTGAAGTTATAGTAGGGCTTGTCGTTGAGAACGAGCGCCTGTAACGACACCAAAACTTGGAGGATGGTCGACTGAGCAGGGTTCCACCGCTGGTAGCCCCAGCCAATCCACGTGTTCAGAAGGCTCAAGCAGATGTGTCCGGCTTGTATGTTGGGGTTGATAGACAACCCGTGAGACCGGTAATGGACCTTGGGAGGGTGCCTCGGGTAGTCGGGCGGGAATTTGATGTCAAAGAAAAAGAGTCCGTCGCGGTAGGGTGTGCCGGTAGCTCCGACAATGACAGCCCTGAGGAGGTCGACGCGTGTATCATACACGCGCACGTAGATGGTGTCCGGAAGGTCCTTGTCTAGAATTTTCCACTCGCGCATGATCTTCTTGTAGACGGTGGTGCCCATGTTGAAACAATCTTCATCATCTCCGCTCTTCCCCTGCTTTTCCACGCTGCTGAAGTGGTGGTCTGAATGGTCCGAGACGACATCGAATTGCTTGAACGCAGGTTCGGCCATCTTTGTTTAGATTTTGTTGGTCGATACACTCTGCTTTTATAATATGATTATTAGCTGCAGGCAAAGGGAATTCTTTTAGTTTACGTACTCCATGTTTTTTTTACTTTTGATGTACGTGTTTGATTAGGTTTCAACAAGGAAATTGGAATCAAATCCAATATGGAATTAATATGGCCCAGTGCTTATTGGTTTCCTTTGTTTTACAGCGTATATATTTTGGTAATTTACATATTAATTGAAATTGATGAGTAACCTTTTTTTCTTTTCTTTTTTTGTTAAGCAAAAAAATTTACTATATAAATCCTGTTATACGTACCTTAATTTAGCCCGTAAGTTAAACTAACTTAAAAATAAACTAACATATATATGGTTTAACGTACCGTATACTAGTGCCAAAAATCATGTTTAACTCATATGGTAGTAACAAGATTGAATTAGTGGTTTCTTTCTGTCTTTTTACTAGTATATGGCACTAGGGTTTGGTCTATATAAATCCTGTTACTATTCATATATCATATGGTTGTTATAAACTAACTTAAAAATAATAAAGTAAAAAGAAATGGTACGTACTATTCGCGGTCATATGATACCCTCTCCTATCACTTAATCCTAGAGATTTAGCCTACAAGAGCAAACCAATTTCGCATAGTCATTTAGTCGACGAATTGTCAATCCTAGAAAATTGACAGCTAGCTCACATAGCTGGGGTTTAATAAATTTTGTGTTGTTTGAAGAAACAGAGAGAAGAGATAGAGAAGAAATAAGATAGGAAGGATCTGTCGATTTAAGAAAGAAGGAGAATAAAATATCAAAGTTAGCTAGTTGTATAGAAATTAAATATCTTGGTGTCTTAAGCTTCTAGGTGAATCACTAGGATATAACAAAAGGGAGATGATCAAGCCAAAAATATCCCAAGTACATGCTTAGATCATTAAGGTCTAAACGGAAAAGAGGACTAGTCTCCTAGTTAAGCTACATGTAAAAGACAAGAAGGTTTGGCTTTAATTTTGAATTGGATGATAAATAAGTACGTGTTCCAATAACAAAACTAAGAATGTCAAATAATGTGAAAGAAAATACTTTAAGAAATAGAAATAAAAATATAAGTGATTAAAATAAATATTTTTAAAATCCGGGTCTTCACAAATAAGCATCGAGAGAGCATCATGAATAAACATCCGGTTTGTAATGGAAAACTGCCCACACAGAGAAATTTTTTTTGGCCAAGACCCACACAAAGTAGTCAATTAATCAACCACAAAATTCGTTATTAAATTCGTTATTTTTACGACAATGTATGTATCAAATTCAAGCATTATATTTGTGCGTACCCAAATTCCACCAACAACCTTCATCTCTCTCTCACCAAGAGAATTCCATTAAGTTATCGACCATCCTATTAATTAACTGTTTTATTATGAATACTTTCATCATTTATATATTTTCTTCTAGATTCTTCGATCAGTTACAGCTTAGTTACCTTTTTCTCAATCATCAAAAATTTAATTCAGCATAAATACCACACATATATATACCAAACGTAAGTAGTGTTTGTTGTCGAAGAAAACTGGAGAGGAAAAAGTTTAAATGAGAAAGTAACCAACATGGCAACATATATGTATAAATGTATCGATCTATGCTTGCTTAAAAATATCGAAAGTAGTCCCAGGCTCCCAGCAGTAGAAAAAGTTTAACAAAAAAAAATATGTTATTCGTATTATCTATTTATCTCGCAACAAATTTAACAAATTAAAAAAAGTTTTTTACTTGTCTTTTGACGTCCAGATGAGAAACATCGACAAGTCACTTCACTATGTACTTTCTCATTCAAATAAGATTGGAGGAACTGATTTCTTCATGTTCCTCATTGTATTACTAATCTCGTTCACAATAGGAAATAAATTCTCAAGCTAGAGTCATAACCTTTTCTATATACTTAAGATTCCTCGGAAAAAAATTTCATATATAATTGATATCAAAGACCAAAATCTTTAAAATCGCTAAAGTAATTGGTATGCTCTTAAATGGATCACAAGACTAGCTAGAAGAAAGTTGTAAATAAAAGGTCTGAACATAGTAATGAAGTAATCGATCAAACTTTCCAACTTCCAATGGAGGAGTGAGATGTTTTATTCGCCCTTCTAAATTTATTATGGGAGACAATTTTCGCACTCCCAAAATCTGTGAAAAACTGACAATGATAAGGGTACTGATCCCTTCACTGACCGTAATAGCAGTTATAGTTAGTTCTGTTACTTAATTAGCAGAATATGCATTAATCATTTTGAAGGCTACAGCTGATTGATGGTCTCGCACAGGCAGTGGTAATTGGTTAAGGGAAGCAAAATCTCATAGGCATTGCCATGAGAAATTGGTAGAAAATGAGTAGTCATATGACATATGGTGCCTCAAGAAGCTTTATTGTAGCTCTATCTCTTCCTTTTGGGTAGTCTTTACTCAAAACTATTTCCTTATGGATTTTTGGAAGTTCAATATATATTTTTAATCTTCCATGCATTCTACTTAGTACTTACATAATTGAGGAAGAAGTTTAGAGACGCTTAGTGCACAAACCCTAAACTCAACACTATTTCCACTCTAGCTAGTTCTGATCGAACCAAGAGAACAGGGAGGCATATCAAAATCCTAATTTAAATTTCTAAGCTTAATTATATGTACGTTTTTCCTATTTGATTTTAGAGAAAAACCTTCATATGGTACCTGAACTATCACCATGCAATTTTTGGTACCTGAGCTTTCATAAAGAACCTAGTGGTACCTGAACTATGCCTCCGTTAGCCATTATAGTACCTACCGTTAAATATTCCGTTAAATGCTTATGTGGCATGGGTAAAACAGTAATTTTATTTATTTTCAATTTTCAAAATAAATTATACAAAAAAAAAATTATTTTTATTTTATAATATAATTTATTTTTAATTTTTATGTTTTTAATATAATTTATTACCATGTAGGTGGTTTTCTTATTAATTAAAAAATAAAAATAAACTCTACTAAAAAAAGTAATTAAATTTTTTATTATATTAAAAAAAGATAATTTATTTTTATTTTAAAATTTAAATAAATTATACAAAAAAAATTAAATAATTTATCCACAATTCAAGATTAAAAATGAGAAAAATTATTTTTATTTTTGTAATATAATTTATTGCCAATTTTTATGTTTTTAATATAATTTAGTACCATGTAGGTGGTTTTGTTATTAATTAAAAAATAAAAATAAACTATACTCAAAAAAATAATTTAAATTTTATTATATTAAAAAACAATGATAATTTATTTTGATTTTAAAATTTAAATAAATTATGCAAAAAAAGATTTAGATAATTTATCCACAATTCAAGACTAAAATGAGAAAAATTATTTTTATTTTTATAATATAATTTATTACCAATTTTTATGTTTTTAATATAATTTATTACCATGTAATAGATTTTATTATTCATTAAAAAATAAAAATAAACTATATTAATATGCCACATAAGCACTTAACGAAATATTTAACAGTAGGTACTATAATGGCTAACGGAGGCATAGTTCAGGTACCACCAGGTTCCTTATGAAAGTTCAGGTACCAAAAATTGCATTTGGTGATAGTTCAAGTACCATATAGAGGTTTTTCTCTTGATTTTATTGAATTTCTATATTAGTTTTTGCATTGAATATTGGCTAGTCTATATGTGGTAATTCGGAACCCTTGAAAGCTAGGAGCCGAGAGCTACTCGATCCCCGCGGCCTGGCTCTAGCCCTTTTGTCTATATATATGCATGTTTTGGTTTGTTTCCCTTTCTTCTGCTGTTGAGGGTTCTTTTGATCATTTTCTTCGTTACACTGGGTGATGAAATTTTTCCTAAATTGTAGAAATCAGTAATAAAAAAGAGAATACTAAAGATTTGAGCTATAAAACTTCTCGATTCTGACAAGAGCTAGTCTTATTAAATCTAATGTAATAGCTTTATTTAATCTAATAGGTTCTGCACTACATGCATCTCCCTTAAAAACTTAAATGTAAGATGATCTTTGTAATTCATATGAATATATAATCAGGGCAACTGATATATTTGAAGGGGGGAAAAGAAAAAAAGTTTGCTCTTCTTTACCTCAAGTCTGTCGAGTACAACAAGATTGAGCAAGAGCTATGCGCATGCATCACCTTCCAGAGCCTATGTACGTACCTCTCATTATTCTTTCATTTTTGGCAGATATGGCGCTGTCTTTCTCCACCGTTTTTGGTGCTACCACTTCCTTTCCACTGACCCAGTACATTTTTGAACTCACATAGCTCAAATGTAGCGGCAAATCTCAAGGAAGCCAAAGTCCTTCTTCTACAGTATCATTCCATCATTTTCAACCTAAGTATACCCCCTTACATATATATAGGAGATAGGGGCAAAAAAATGCTTGGAAACTAATGGAAAACGAAATCGTTGACTGAGAGCCTTCAAATTGAGAGGGCTTAGCATTTCAAGTTTCTCCAGTTCTTCTCAAATAAGGCGGGCTTTATATATAATTCAGAACAATATTAGTCTCAAAAAGTCAAAATCATACAAAAAATTAATTTGGCTTTTGCGGATTTTTTTTTCCGTGCCTTTGTGGTAGAATTCATTGAACCTCTGTTCTGTGAGAATGTGGAGCGTTGTCCCACATTAGAGAAAAGAGACTTTGCAAATGTGTTTATAAGGATGTGGGCCTCTTCAACCATTGTCAATTGGTTTCGGTTCATCCATGACTTCATATATCACCCATCTCAAGTTAAGCAACAATTAGAGGTTCACGACACGACTAGGCTCATTTATTTTTTTTTTTTTTTGATCCATTGGAGGTGGGCCGGTCAGGAACCAGCACCCACCTAAGAACACATGCAATTTGGGCCGAAGCCCCCGACGAGTATCCCAGCAGCCCATCCCGCTCACCCATTACCGGGGTATTGCGGGGCCAAGCCTTAATGCCAGACTAATCTCTCGGTCGCTAGCGCACGAACCCACTCACAGCGGGCCCCTCAAACTAGCTGGCCAATCTTCACACAACTATATTTCAAGTATGTGCCCAAGTGTGCCAAGTTGGGGATCGAACTCAGGTTGGGGGGTTCCCAACCTTGCATCCGTGCCAACTCAACCACATGGGTTGGTTACTAGGCTCATTTATTAGTTGGCTTGAACCCATTAATTTGTGCTTCACGTACTGCTTTGTATCTTGTATTGACCCATTTAATAATTAGGACGTGCTTCTACGTAGTTTCGTCAACCCGGCCTGCTTAAAATTTGTAAGTTGTAGTTTCATACTTTTGCTTCTCAATTCCTTTATACTAAAGTACATCTTTCACTTCTTATTCCACTAGTGTCTTTCAGTACGTGTACTGGTGCTTTGATGGAGATGGAACATTTCGTGAAAAACATGACTCAGAACCGGATCAGAAAAGGAGAAAATTATATCTTAAGGTACTCTCCAACGTCAAACAGAGAAGCAGAACATGGAAGCTCAAGCCCATAGAATTAAGGAGCTCATCCTGAAAGGATTTTTGAGGATGAGAAAAGGAGAGCTTGATCGGGGAACTTGGAGAGACTCAGTCGATGGCCATGAGAGGTGAGTACATGGTTTTGGGTAAGTTTGATTGCAATCGTCACTAACAGGCAAAAGCCATGAAAGATTACTACAATGAACTCAATCGATCAGTGCTTTGAGCAGCTAGCTTGGTGCACAAGAAACCGAATAAAATCAGGAAAGATCATCAATGTCAAGCAACAATACTCTACTCAATTCAAACAACATACATACATACTTTTGAGATTATAGACCAATTAGTGGTCGTGATTTTCTTTCTAGCTCATGCAACACATCTGTTTCTTGAGAATTGAAGGCATCGATCGATCGATCGATCTATACGTGTTTTCTTACTTCTTTTCAAAAATTTATTGTTCAGCGTACGTTGGCCATGGAAAACAAATTGATGAAAATATGAGTAGATGCTCTTTATATCCGGGGAATTAAAACTCTACCGGACAATCTTTTACCAGCTAGCAATAGCAACATTTTGGAACAATAATAGTCACAGAAATTTTGAAGGGCCTCTTGTCCCCATTCCACCAAACAAAACGTATGTAACGGTGAAAGTTGAAAGTACAGTTTTGAACGTAGTAATCACTAATCATGATCAGGTAAATTTCTAAAGGGAGGTTCTCAACATCTCCCTTCAAAAATTAAATGTTAGATGATCCTTATAACTCATATGAATTGATTATTAAGAGCAACTAATAAATTTGAACTGGGAAAAAAAGTTATCTTCTCACCTCAAGTCTGTCAAAATACAATTAAGAACAGCAAGAGCTTCCCCGACAAAAATTATCAATTGTCCACTATCAATTATCAGCCAAAAATGGTAGAGAAAGATAGCACCTATCAATTATATATATTTTTCGTCCAAAAAAAAAAATCAATTATATATATTTGCTACCTGTTTCAAAATATTGTATAACTAGTTTATAATATGTATCGTATTTATAACATTATCATTTGTAATCTGGAATGTGTTCCCAAGTTGTTCGGATGGTACAAAATTCACGCAATCCAAACGAATTTGTGAGGTTTCAAGCAGTACGTACATTGCATGCCTTTATTTAATATTTGTATCCTTCCATTAAAAAATTAATTATAGCATCATTAATCCCTTAAGTTTTCAGGTGCATACCTGCTTGTTAATGTCTGTATAAACTAGCCAGTCTATTTGATGTATCGGTATATTAATGTACCGTAAAATTTTTCTGGTACTTAATACATATTCTTCAGCTCATTGTATAGATACTTGTTTTAATTCATTGGAGTACGGTTCAAAGCAATCTTAAATTATTAACATGATGCACCGTCTTAGATTCATACTAAAGTACAAATTAAACATAACATTAGTAGACGTATGTAATATATTTTAATAGTGATTAATTCCTCTACAACATATGCTTCTATATATTTCTTTTTCTTTTTGTTTTTTTTACATCATAAGTTAGAACCCAAGAGTTCTCATACAAAAATTGTGGTCTTATGGTCACATTTATATGACTTGAATATAAAGGACATTAGAATTTCTTTAAAATGAAAAGATTCTACAAACTATTGATCTACTTTTGAGCACCGATTAAGTATAAGTAATCCTTTGATTAGATGCTTCAACAATTCTCAACTCCAATTATGAGAAATTAGAAGAAACTAATACCACAAGCTATCACTATTTTTGAAATTTGACTCAACTCTTTCAGTTTCATGAAGTAACAGTAGATGTCTTTACCCTTTTTTCATGTAAAAGTCGAGTTTCCCACAACTCACACTCATATTTTTCCTAAACCTCCTATTCCAATGATAAAAATGCAAATTACGGCCTTGATCGTTCAAACTAATTAGCCAAGTGTTGACCAAATTATTTTCTGAATTTGACTCAAATATTTTAGTTTCATGAAGCAACAATGGGTAAGCAGAAACCATTATAATGGATTCGCTTAATTTGACTCAAATTAAATTGAGCTAGGAGGCTTTAATCGATATTATGTGGTGAATAAAGTTTAAGATAAGAAAATGTGAATTTATAATGGGAACCGAGGGATTCAGCATGTAGGATTATATATTATAGGGTGTGTTGAGCAAGAAAGGAAGCTAAAAAACCTGTGTGATGAATGGAATAAGCTTTATATGTCTTTTCCATTTTTTGTCAATGATTTTGTCATGTAAAGTCGAGTTTTCAATAGTCACACAACTCACACTCTTCATGCAAATATATAGATTGTTCTGCAAGAACTAATATGCATTATTTTGTGTGGTATGTAATCATTAAAGTTTTGTTGTCACTTACTGTTGAATTATATAGTTGGTTACTTCTTAACATAATCTTACTCGTATTACTAGCTAGCTCTAATTTTTGGTCCTTGACCAATAATGACATTTTTTTAGAAAAATTTTCCCATGTGGTGCCACTAGTTTGTCATCATATATTATTTTTTATTCCTAGCTAGTCCATTTAATTGGCTTGATGCCCTGGGAATTTTTTTTTAATCTTTTTTATTGACCCACAATAAAGAAGATTGAAATTTATTGACCGACAATAAATTTTAGATTTTCGGCATTTTCGACCAAATCTAATTATATGCTTACTTTACAATAAACATGAATTTTCTAATTTGCCCATGCGCGTACTTCATTGTTACTAAATCTAATATAGTAGCATTCTTGTTGCTTGAGCATTAATAGTCCAAATGGCAGACTATAAGGTTTATATGGACTTATCAATGCTTAATGAGATATAAAATGAAAAAATTATTCTGAAATACAAGCTCTCCACTCAGCGGCAAATTTTGAAATACAAAGCCTCTACTCAGTACAGTTAGTTATTTTAAAGCACTTGTGTTTTGTGTTTCCAAGTGATCCTTGTTGTGGCAACCAAACCCACGTGGCCTATTTCTAGGTTAGCACATAATATTGATATTGTTTCTACTTAGCTACATTTGGGGTCAACATGTGTAGAGTCTCTCAAAAGACCTTAGTACTATTAGAAGTAATTCAACTACTTATATTAATTCCTCATGTTGTTGCGTCTCTTTTCCAATGTGGACTAGTTTCCCTCTCCACATTCTTGGTATTGACTATTGACTATTGAGCCACACAACCCCAACAAGCTTCTCTATGTTGTGAGGACTAGCTGATTTTGTACCTACAGATTGGTATATATTATCATGCCTTGGAGGATGGTTCTTAGCTTAGTCTTTCTGTTTTTGGTGTTGTGCCCTATATATGTATATATAAAGACAGAAATTGATTTAGTTTTCATTATGAATCTCGATTAGTACTATTTAGTAGTAATGAAATAATGTGCATGATGATCCATGCATGATCTCATAAACACTTTGTTTCATATTGCTCAATTTAATTATCATAAACATCATTAACGTACCAAAAGATTCATGAATTCAAAGCGTCATCATGTATAGATATATACTAATTGAGTTGTATTTTCTTTTGGTCCAAATTAGGGTTGAAGATCCTAGCTAAAAAGGTTGTCGACCATTACGTGACTAGCTATGACTATGAGCATATATATCTTTTTCATATTAGGTTATGGATAATTACCATTTTTGACTATTCCGTACTTTTATTCTATGTATTTAATTCTATCTCATGTGAATAAATTTTTGAATAAATTTTTGCATTCGTCTAAAAAAGAAAAGGAAATCAATGTCATCATATCCTTGTTTAATTCAGCTTCGCTTTGTTTATCTCGGAAGGCTCATCATATTTGGCGGCCCAGGGTAAACAAGGTAATAAACAAAACAACCATGAAAACCGCCATGAATGGGGCAGCTCAGCTTTCTTCTCCTGTTGATCTGCGAAAGGCGTTGTCGTCAAACTCGTCTCCACCACCATCAAGTCATCCTCCTCTACCCCATTCCTTCTAAAAGCCTTGCCGAGTAGTGGGTACAACTGCTCCATCGACCTCTTGAACTTCTTGTAAACATAGTTGGAAAGTGGGCATGTCACTACTGAGTCAATCTCATTGATGTAGTAGCCGACTTCAACGCGCCCACTTGCATAAGCGCAGCACGCTCTCATTATATCACCCGCTCTCCGACGAAAATGGTCGGCAGTGAAATGCTCAAAATTCTTGGGTGGATTTCGGAGCAAATACAGGTGGGACTTGCACGTTGATATAAACACATCCTGGTTGTAACGTTTGGAATGCACGATCTCCGTGCCAATGATGGTACCGTGTTGGTTATAGTAGGGCTTGTCGTTGAGAACGAGCGCCTGTAACGACACCAAAACTTGGAGGATGGTCGACTGAGCAGGGTTCCAGCGCTGGTAGCCCCAGCCAATCCACGTGTTTAGAAGGCTCAAGCAGATGTGTCCGGTATAGCCCATGTTGGGGTTGATACACAACCCGTGAGACCGGTAATGGACCTTGGGAGGGTGCCTCGGGTAGTCGGGCGGGAATTTGATGTCAAAGAAAAAGAGTCCGTCGCCGTAGGGTGTGCCGGTAGCTCCGACAATGACAGCCCTGAGGAGGTCGACGCGTGTATCATACACGCGCACGTAGATGGTGTCCGGAAGGTCCTTGTCTAGAATTTTCCACTCGCGCATGATATTCTTGTAGACCGTGGTGCCCATGTTGAAACAATCTTCATCATCTCCGCTCTTCCCCTGCTTTTCCACGCTGCTGTAGTGGTGGTCTGAATGGTCGGAGACGACATCGAATTGCTTGAACGCAGGTTCGGCCATCTTTGTTTAGATTTTGTTGGTCGATACACTCTGCTTTTATAATGATTATTAGCTGCAGGCAAAGGGAATTCTTTTATTTTACGTACTCCATGTTTTTTTTACGTTTTTTTTTTTTTTTTGGCAAGATGTTTTTTTTTACGTTTGATGAACGTGTTTGATTAGGTTTCAACATGGAAATTGGAATCAAATCCAATATGGAATTAATATGGCCCAGTGCTTATTGGTTTCCTTTGTTTAATTTACTTTCTTTCTATATATTTTGGTAATTTACATATTGAAAATGCCACGTTTACCTTCAATCTATCACCATTCTGCATATTTAATTACAATTTTAGAATAGAAATGTAACTCCTCTCTTGGTCTCTTGGATCCCTCGTCTCATCTTCTGCTCTCTCTCTCTCTCTTCCCATCCGATCTCCCCTCCCTCTTTCATATCTTTTTGACCTGAGCGGTTTTGAATTCAGCAACTAGAAGTACGCAAACTGCGAAGATGGTAGATTGCTCCATCGATCGATTCCTTTGTTAAACGACTAAAACTTCAACCTTAAGTTGGCGATCGATTCCGTTTAGGTTTCAATTTAGTCTTGGGCATCTTCATTTACAAGTCGCATATCAAGCCAACCCACAGATATATTGACACTGACAACCAAGGTAAAGTTTTTTGGTTTTCTTTTCTCTTTTGTAAATCTTCATATACATTTCCTTTCCTATTTTTAATTTGTTGGGCTTACTTTTGTTATACAGGTTGAGCAATTTGACAGTAGATTTTAAATTTTTTTAAATATTAAGTTTGGAACTGTAATTTTATATAGAATCTGGACCTACCTTCATGTTGAATGTTGTGTGTGTTCTTACTTAAAAAGCTGAAAGTCTGGTTAGTGATGACATTCTCATTGAATATGATATGGTCCAGTATAATTACACAGTTGTTGTACCCCAAATGGAAGGGGGTTGAAAAGTTTCAAACTTCTTAATGAGTGAGGGTGAGTTGGGTTTAAAGATTCAAACTTTCGTATAGCTTGCAATAATATGTAGATAAAGTGTGTATATATATATTAAGCTTTTATTTATTTTTTGCTTCTGAATGTGTTCAATATGACTAATTGTTGTTTTGTTTGATGTCAATATATGTTCAAGACAAAAAAAACACTATAGGAAATGCTTGGCATACGATCTTTGGTTCATCAGGCTTCTATTGATCACTGATGAACTCTTCAAATTTTTTTCCGCTAAAGAGTGTTAACATAGCCATGAGCTATTATAGATTGGTCAATAACATATTTGACCCTTGTTTACCTGCCTTGAAATTGCAGAGTACAGAATTGTTTTGGGTGTGGCTGGACCTCTGGTTGTCCTTAGAAAACCAAGGTAGGTACTGACCCCTTTGTTCAAGTGAGCATAAGTGGAATTTGGTCCAATTATATTATCATTAACAAACAAATGGTAAAAGGATATTATTCATTTATCCTAGTCCTGCCTTGACCCCTCTCGTTAGTCATATGGTTAATTCACAAACAAACAGCTTAATTACTTATGGGAAAAGCTTAAATTATATATTAGTTTAGCTTTTTCAGTAATATATAAAAGAACTGTAGATGTACACGTACCACCATATTTAACTATTTTAGATGTATAAAATCAGTGGTTTCTGGTGATTGTTTCCCTTTGTATACCCTCTTGGATAAGTTCATAACTTTGGAGAACTTTTAGACTTATTGGGGGCTTTTGTGCATCTTGTGTTGGCACCTTTATTTTTATTGGATTGCAACATTATTGATTTCTCTTAAATATGTTTACTATTTTCAGCTTTTATTTATCGTGATGTTATTTGAACTTTTAAAGTAAGATTCTCAAATGACTGGTTTTATGCTATTATTGCTAGTTTAAATTTTGTTTGTATAGTTTTAAACAAGTTATGTGGCATGGCGAGACTACTCTATATGTATGTCCATTGATAACATATGAAATTGATAACATGTTAACATACTATTTACTGTGGAAATTCATATTAACAGACTACTACAATGGTGGAAATTGTAGTAGTCTCCTTTCTGTCTTCAATTGTTAGTGCTTTAGAGGTGACGTTAACAAGGTCGCTTTTCATCTGATTTTTTATTTATTATTTATTTTCATGCAGGATATGCTGTTGATTGTGTTTACATCAACCATGACAAGAAATTCGCATTGTTTGGAGATGAGATCTGTTTGAAACTTTTGCAGTATTAGAACAGGTTTTGCTTCAGTTATGAAACCTGACTTTTTTATTTTTGTAAGTAAAGCTCGAGTTCTATAGTGAAATAATGTCTTGAGTTTTACTATATAGTTTATTAAATCTAGGATATGTTCTTACCGGATTGCCCAGTCCTGTAAGTTTCCATCTATTTATAGATAATATTTCCTTTGTGTACCTTAGTAAGATTATAGGAAGCATGTATTCTGCTTCTATTTCAGAAAATTGATTTGAGAATTTTCTGTTGTCTTTTCAGGTCTGTCAACAAAATAACTTACTAGCAGGTATGGATCTTGCTTTAATCTTTGTGCACTTCGCTATCTATGAGTTTTGGATGCATGTTTTCTATGTGATCCAATTTTTTGCAAAGAGAAGAACATATTTATCTCCTTACTATTACTTGAAATATGTTGGAATAGCTAATAGAGATTGGTTTGCAAAGTTTAATTATTATATCAAATAAAGGGGAAAGAACAGTAATGTTGATCCTCCATGATGCTTCTAACCATAATATTATCACTTTTTTTGTTGTAGGGATCCAGGAAAGGGGAAAAGATCAACAGTGGAATAAGATCTGATAGTATTATTATGTATATATTCTCACAAGTTTGTATTTATGTGGTTTGAGTATTGTTAAGCAAAAGATTGCATTAAATCCCTTTTATAGTGGGAAATGTCAATTTTCAATATTTAATTGAATTTTTTTTAAAAAAAATTGTGAAATAATGGAGTCACCATTTATTGTTGGTGTCTGATTTAGTAAAACAATAAACAATTGAAGGAGTCACCATTCATTGTTTCACACCAAAGGATATAGCCCAAATGACACAATTAAGAATGGTGTCTTTTATATGAACATTATTAAGAATGGTGTCTACTTTGGATTGCCCGATTGGTGTTTTGATTTATGTTCTTTTAACATGTGGCTTTGTCACTGACTTACTGGTGCAGCCCTTCACCATTTTAGTCATTCCTTCCACGACATTGATCGATTTACAACAGGCTTTCCTCGTGGTGATTCCAAAGGTCATGCAAATATCTTCCGAGCTGTTAAGCAATGCTTACCTGGGCCTGTAAGTTTGTTCTTACTTGTCTTATTATTGCTTGTAGCTATAGGATTACAACTCAACACTACTGTCGATATACAAACTATGCACATGAAGAGATGTCAATGAAGTGCACTTATGTTACAGTACAGCAGATTCCTCAAATTTAGCCTATAACAGAGCTTTTATATGTAACAGTATACCTTCATCCTAACTGCAACCAAAGAACTGCCGAATCAGTGTATAAGGTTTGGGACAACAATTGCCAAATACACATCTAGGAAAAATGTGGGTGTTTGTATGCCTGCTGATGCCATCTGTCAAGCAATACTGGAGAAGATGGATTCACCATTGATTTCCACAAGGTAATTCTGGTTTGTGCACTTATTTCTTCTTTAGTCTAGATGTTGGTTGGAACTAGGTGTGCTTTATACTTCCGCCTCAAAAATAATGTGAGTAACTCATAAATAGTTTTGCCACCCTTGATTCTCAGCAACATACGAGAGCTGCTACTCATCATTAATGATGCGAATATCTCTTTTGTTCTACTCCAATTAGCAATTACCATGATATGACACTGAATGTTTATCTGTTGTCCAGTTGCAAGTGCCCGAAGGAAATTGAGTGGATTTTAGATCCTGTTGTTATAGCTGATAGTCTGATACATATGGACCAGAGGTATGGGTTTGTCACATGGAGATTGTTTTAGTTTGAATTCTCAACTTCAATAACTTGTAAAGGTTTTCATCCTTTATTTTTTGTTTTTGTATTTTGTATTCTGTAGTCATGGGTCAATCTTTTTCTTATTAGCTCTTGAGCTGTGTTTTTGAATTCATTGCAGGGACTTGATTTTGTCATTGATGGTGGGTTAAGAGTGGCTGATCTGTCTACTGTGGTTGACATGACAGTGTTTCCTCCCAAAATCATATGACAAGGAAAGGTAATATAACAAATTACAATCTGAACGAGTTGTTTTCTATTCAACATTGCCAGTCTACTACTCCGGTAAAATAATGATTTTCTGTTTTCGCTTTTACCATCAGTTGTCCTTGTATCATAATCTTGATGCCAACGAGAAATGCTTTATATTGCAATATGATTTTGTGTTTTCCCTTTCACCCTCTATTGCGACAACCAGTGGCGGATCCAGAACAAAATATTAGGGGGGGCAATATCACAAAAACATATCTCAAAATTCTAATAAGTAATCAATACACAATTATATATAAATAATATAAAAAAATAAACATCATAATTACCTCTCTGGGGTTCGAACCCCTAACCCTAGGATTTCAAACTTGCACCTCATCCAACAGTTTACTAATTCCTCTTGTTAATTTATATACAAATAATATATCTTATATCTTGTTGTTACTGACAAATAAAATATAAACCTAAATATCTAATCTAACTCATCGATGTGGGTATTAAAAAATAAAATTTCAGAAATAGGTCTGAGGTACTTATCGATGGGATTGGATTGAATGATAGGTTGATGCCCTTTGGGACTTGACACCTGTGCGCTCCTCCTCTTCTTTGTCTCTCACTTGATTTCTCTTCCCTCTCTCGATGCGCCCCACCCCTCTCATAATCTCTCACTAACTAATTAATTATTTAACTTCATGTCCTTTGTCAGTTTGTCTAGGAGCTAAAGCAGCTCATAATTATAATTAAAAATTAATTAATTAGTTCGTCTTCCACCTCTTTCTCTTGCCTGGTTCTCCACCATTTTTGCCCCTTTTCCACCATTTTTGCCTATTTCAACCTCTATACTCTATATATAAGCAACATATCCCAACAAATCGAGGGGGGGCAGTTGCCTACCCTCGCCCCCCCCTGGATCCGCCACTGGCGACAACCACTGATATTTGGTCCATATTGTTGAGTCATAGTCAATAGTCATAGTCATAGTCATAGTCAATAGTCAATAGTCAATAGTCATAGTCAATAGTCATAGTCAATAGTCAAATTAGTTATGATTTACTTTGACTAGGTTTTGTTGTGGTAAATCTAGTTTTTAGTTATTATATATATGTCATTCTTGTAAAGGATTCAATCAATGAAAACAGAATTCATTTAGTCATTTTAACTTGGTATCAGAGCAGTAATCCGATCTTGGATTCTACTCTTTGTTCTTTGGCTCTTGACCCTTTGTCATTTGTTCCTTGCCCCTTGTTTCCTTTACTATCTCTTTGTTCCTTCCGCTGCATATTCATCATGGCTGACCAAGAAATCTCAACTGTACTCAAGAAGGTTGAAGACGGTGAGAGCTCCTTTGATTCCAACAAAATTTCTGTTTCTGTGAAAGACGACTCAACTGGCAGCTATGGAGGTGTTAAGCTCAATGGCACCAATTACCGAACCTGGAAGAAGATGATGGAGGCTCACCTTTGTGGAATAGATAAGGTGGGATATGTTGATGGTTCAATTACTGAACCACCAATTGAAGCCAACAATTATTCAAAATGGAAGGCTGCAAATGGCTCGGTAACTTCTATTCTCTATAAATCTATGATTGAAGATGTTTCACAAATGATTATGGGATGTAATACAGCTGAGGAAATCTGGGAAAGCCTCGAGGAGATATATTTCAATGGAACAGATTTTTCTGAAGTTTATGAGTTGAGCAACCAAGCAACCCGTATGACTCAAGATGGGAAACCAGTTGCCATGTTCTTTGCAAAGCTAAAGGGGATTTGGCAAGACATTGATCAGATGCGCCCATGTCGTATGAAGTGCCCAGAAGATGTTAAGATTTATAAGGAGGAGCAGGACCTTATGAGAGTTCATGTCTTCTTGGCTGGCCTAGATTCAATATTTGAGAATGCAAGGAGCGAGCTGCTTCGCCGAACTACTATACCAACCTTGCAGCAGGCTTTTGCTTATATTCGCAAAGATGAAACTCAGAGGGCTGGCACTAGAACAGTTACTACGGAAGTTGCAGGCCTTGCAATACAATCCAAGTCTAGGCCATTCTCCAACAATCGTCCACCTACTTCACTACGTCCCTCTTCTCAAGGCCCTCCTCCTGGGTTCTCTTCTAATCCAAATGTGATCTGCAATTACTGCAAGAATCCAGGCCACATCAAAGCCAATTGTCATCGGTTGGTTGGTTTTCCAGCCGGCTACTTCAATAAGCCTCGACCTCAAGACAACAAATTCAAGGGAAAGGCTGCTGTCCATCTTGTTCAAGATGGAGACTACTATGCTATGGCAGACCCAGACCACACCAATGTTACTGGTAATGGTACCATGTTAGTAAACCATGGTGGTAATGGTAAGATTGGAACTGCTTTACAAATTTCAAACTTTACTGGTAGCAATACTTGGATAATTGATTCTGGAGCATCTGACCATATGACCTATGATCGTAGTTTCTTTATCTCTCTTAGTCCACCTTCTATTTCCTCTGTTATCAATGCCAATGGTGATTCTTTTCCTGTTTTAGGCATAGGGTCTGTTCACCTCACCCCCTCTCTAACACTACATGATGTTCTTTATGTTCCTGATCTCTCTCATCATCTCATTTCTGTGCCTCAACTCAACACTCAATCTCGATGTTCTGTAACCTTCTTTCCGTTGTATGTAATTTTTCAGGACCTCCTCACCAGGGAAATAATCGGCAGGGGTTATCTGAAGGGTCGACTGTTTCATCTGGATTGCATGTTCGCCGGAATGAAGCCGGAGAAGACAAATCAAGCTGCCTTGGTTTCGACTGGGGTTACTAATCAAGTTGAGGAATTATGGTTGTGGCATCTGAGATTGGGACATCCTTCCTTTAGTGTCATGAAGAAATCTATGCCGTCCTTATTTCTGGGCATCGAGGAGTCCAAGTTGCATTGTGAGTCATGTATCTTAGCTAAAAGTCATCGTACTAGTTATCCTTTGAGTGCTACTAGGAGCTCCTTTCCTTTTGAGCTCATTCATTCCGACGTATGGGGGCCTTCCCGTGAGTCCACTCTGTCTGGCAAACATTGGTTTGTTTTGTTTATTGATGATTTTACTCGTCTTACTTGGGTGTCTTTACTAAAACATAAACATGAAGTCTTTGCTGCTTTCCAAGAATTTTTTACTCTTGTCCACAACCAATTTGAAGCCAATATTAAAATCTTTCGTTCTGATAATGGGGGGGAGTTTGTTAATTCTCAGTTTAATCAATTTTTTCATTCTCATGGCATTATTCATCAAACTACTTGCCCTCAGACCCCTGAACAAAATGGGGTATCAGAACGAAAGAATCGTCATGTTCTTGACATTGCCCGTTCTCTTTTGTTTAGCGCTCATATGCCTAAATACCTTTGGGGTGATGCTGTTCTTACTTCTTGTCATTTAATCAATAGACTTCCTTCCTCAGTTCTCAATGGTCAAACACCCTATGCTGCCCTCTCACAACATGTGTCGATTCCTTCATTTTCTAATCTTCCAGCTCGTGTCTTTGGGTGTGTTGTTTTTGTCCATGTCCCTAAGAATCAACGGTCCAAACTCGATGCCAGGGCCTTAAAGTGTGTGTTTGTGGGCTATGGAATCAATCAGAAAGGCTATAAATGTTTTCATCCTCCTACACAGAAAGTCTATGTTACAATGGATGTCACCTTTTATGAGGATGCTTGTTATTTCTCTCCCACCAATCCTTCCCTTCAGGGGGAGAAACACATTTTTTTGGAAGAGAAGCTTGGTGGGAGTCAGCCAAGGGAAGATGAAGATGCTTTTCATGAAATCTCAAGCCCCAAGATCGATCGTGAGGTCTTCCACGATCGATCGCCCGACGAGGCAGAAGCTCCCAGTTTTCGACCGATCGATCGTGCCTCTCCTAGCGATCGATCGCCCGACGAAATAGAGGTGGAAATTCCCAGTAGCTCACCCACGATCGATCGTATCACCTCTTGCGATCGATCGCTCGACAAAGCAGAGACAGCAGTTCCCAGTAGCTCATCCACGATCGATCGCATCATTTCGTGCGATCGATCGCCCGACAAGGCAGAGACAGAACATGCAATCCAGAATCCAACCAAGGAACAAGAAGGCCAAGCTCCTTCACCCCTTTCAAGTACAGATAACCCTTGTCAAACAATCCCTGAGGAGTGTCATGATCTTGAGGTTAGTAGTGTTGCTTCTAAATCTAATAGTGGTAAAATTGTGTGTGTGTTGCCTCCTAGGTCCACTCGTGGTAAACCATCTCGTCAATATGAACCAAGTTTAGATGTTAAGTCTAAATATGCCATAGCTAACTTTGTCTCCACTCATCGGTTATCCAAATCCCATGCTTCTTTCGTGAATCAAATATCCTCTGTATGTGTTCCCAGTAAAGTGCAGGATGCTCTCAATGATCCCAAATGGTCTCAAGCAATGAATGAAGAGATGGAGGCTTTGGAGAAGAATAACACATGGGAGTTGGTACCACCCCCACAGGGAAAAAAAGCGGTTGGATGTAGATGGGTGTTTACTGTCAAACACAATGCAGATGGTTCAGTTAACAGGTATAAAGCAAGACTTGTTGCAAAAGGGTTTACTCAGACATATGGAGTAGATTACGAGGAGACCTTTGCCCCAGTGGCCAAGATTAATACAGTTCGAGTGTTGATGTCTCTAGCAGCCAATTTAGATTGGCCTCTGCAACAATTTGATGTGAAGAATGCCTTCTTACATGGAGAACTATCTGAAGAGGTATATATGGCTCTACCACCAGGATATGAAGCAAACACAGGAGGGAGTTTTGTGTGCAAGTTGAATAAGTCCTTGTATGGACTTAAGCAATCACCACGAGCTTGGTTTGGACGATTCTCTCAAGCTATGCGTCGTTTTGGGTACAAACAAAGTAATTCTGATCATACATTGTTTTTGAAACATTGTTCAAGTAAAGTAACTGCCTTGATTATTTATGTTGATGATATGATAATTACTGGTGATGACTCAGAGGAGATTGAAAGATTAAAGGATCTACTTGCATCAGAATTTGAAATGAAGGATCTTGGTTCACTTAAATATTTTTTGGGGATTGAAGTCGCCAGGGGGAGTTCAGGAATTTTCTTGTGCCAAAGAAAATATGTGCTTGATTTGTTGACAGAAACAGGAATGCTGGATTGCAGACCTGTCGATACTCCTATTGAGCAGAATCATAAACTAGCCGAGTATCCTGATCAAACTCCTACAGAAAAGGCACGCTATCAGAGGCTAGTTGGCAGATTAATCTATCTCTCACATACTCGGCCAGATATTGCATATGCAGTAAGTGTTGTGAGTCAATTCATGCATAATCCAAGTGAAACACATATGGAAGCTGTGATCCGTATTCTACGGTATTTGAAGTCTGCACCTGGGAAAGGCCTAATGTTTTCAAAACATAAACATATTGATATTAGTGGCTATACAGATGCAGATTGGGCAGGCAGTGTTACAGATAGAAAATCCACTTCTGGTTATTTTACTTTTGTGGGCGGTAATCTTGTTACCTGGAGGAGTAAAAAACAGAAGGTCATGGCTAGATCAAGTGCTGAAGCAGAATATAGAGGTATGGCCCATGGAGTGTGTGAATTACTATGGTTGAGGAGAGTCCTCTGTGATTTGGGTTTTAAGCCCAAACGGTCCATGGATTTATACTGTGATAATAAGGCAGCCGTGGACATTGCTCACAACCCAGTGCAACATGACAGAACTAAACATGTTGAGGTTGATAGACATTTAATCAGAGAGAAGCTTGATGCTAAGCTTATCACTTTTCCTTTTGTCCGTTCTGAAGAACAATTAGCTGATGTCCTCACTAAAGCAGTGTCAAGCAGAGCTTTTTATGACTCACTTGACAAGTTGGGCATTCGTGATTTGTATGCGCCAACTTGAGGGGGAGTGTTGAGTCATAGTCAATAGTCATAGTCATAGTCATAGTCAATAGTCAATAGTCAATAGTCATAGTCAATAGTCATAGTCAATAGTCAAATTAGTTATGATTTACTTTGACTAGGTTTTGTTGTGGTAAATCTAGTTTTTAGTTATTATATATATGTCATTCTTGTAAAGGATTCAATCAATGAAAACAGAATTCATTTAGTCATTTTAACTCATATATGGTCTGGTTATCTGCCTGAACAATTTCAGTCATAGAACTCTTTGAATAAGTGGGGTCTTTTGCAAATTACTTTTGATACACGTCTTCTCTAAAATAGATATGGTCAGCAGTCTTGATCCTGGTACCAACTTTTTGTCTTATATTGTACATTTTGGACTTCAATTATACTGGATGGTGGCTGAAGATGACAGTGAACCTGCTGAGTCAATGGAAAGCTCGTCTCTTCTATCACTTGAAACATAAACCTTTTTTTTTTTTGCTAAATCCTGTGAACTAAGATTTGGAAAAGTCAGATTTCTTCAGACTGGGTTTTGCAGCTTTGATGCTCCTTGAGGATGATCTGTTTGTTCTGTAAATTGTGTACATAAGTGATTCAGGGATACTACAGTAGTGCTGTGTGATCCCAAAAGGAGAGCTAGCATTTTGTTCTTTTGGTCAGGCTATGTGTGTGTGCCACGTGTCAGCACTAGCCTTTTAGTCAATGAGATTTGTAAGTAGGATAATTGAGTTGAAGCCCAATTAATTGCGTCATGGACTAATTGGCTATTGGAATCATGCCAGGGATCAAGCCCCTAAATTGGTTCAAATTTTTGGCTTTAAGAGATCCCTTGCCAGTACAGTTGTTGAGGCAAATATTCTGCTATAATTTTGAGGTACACGATCTGTCTTTTTTTTTCTTTTCTTTTACACGTTCTGTCTCTAGCAGTTTAAATTTTGGACCCTGAACCCATTTTGCTAAAAAATTGGAAATGAATACCAAAGTTGATACGTAGCCAACGTTTTAGAGTTTTTGACATAAACTAGTTGAGCTCCCGTTTAGTGCTCAAATCCTCATGACCAATACTCGATTCCCCTGGATTGTGACTAGTGGTTATAAATCTTAAAACACCTAAAAAACTAATTTGGGATACTTATGCAAATTTCACCAATTTTGGTATGATAAATTTAGTTGATTTAAAGAAGAAATGTTTCGCTTACTTGATCCATGTTAGTAAATACTATAATTGATTTATAGTTTGTTATCGCAGCAAGCTCACTGAGGCCTTTAACTGAAAAAGAAAAATAACAGGTACTGCATGTACTGGTAGGTTGGTGACTGGTGAGTGGTAGTAAATGATGTCTGTAAATTTCATTAAAGCAGCAGTTATGAGGGTGTGATGAACGATAGCTGAGGTAGTTTCCCTGAGCTCTTCTTCTGTACATAATAGGCTTTGAATTTAAAGCTGTAAATAACAAATGAACACACTGAACTCAACATTACTACAACCACTGCCTTTGGGACCTTGTGCTTCCAGCAAGCCACTCTTCTTTTACTTTCTTCCTCCCCTGTCCCAGATTTAGGACTTAAATGTGATTTCCATTCATGGCCGTCCTTGACAAGGGTTTGCTCATCAAGTTTCTTCAGATCTATCTCTATGCTTTTATTGTGGGGTACATACAAATCTTAGCCGAGTCAGCGGTCCTCATTCGCTTTGATAGAGCTCCACCGGCGTCAAGGTACTCTTATGCCGTTTTCGGTACTCAGTTCTGACTCTGGATGGCTCCAATGCGTGCAAAGAAAGAATGTGTTTCATTCACTGTCAGGTGCGTATTGTTCTCTCTTTATTTACCTCTGCGATTTAGCTCATCACAAGTACTTCAATATATTGTAGTTACATTTCAGTCTAGTATATCGGCATGAATATTGTAATGAATTAGTTCTTTCTTTGTTTATGAATACCTTGAGAGTCCATGTCCAGCAAAGGCCTTGGTATTTAGAAACTTGACAGTCAATGGTGAACACGAATTTCTTATCAATGTCGCAACTTCAGATGGACAGAGAAACTCATCAGCTTATTCTTGGTTCATTGGTCAGTATCAATGTCTGCTAAATAATTTCTAAGGTCCCTTTTCTTTTGCAAAACACTAAAATTTTGTAATTTATCTGATAGATATGATACCACCAACTGCAACAATTTTTAGCGAACAGATATATACAAGTGCTGAGAAAATAGCCATTGATGTCACTTTCAGTGAAGCTTGCACTGGTAAAGGTGGCTTCAGGTGTGTGAACTCATCAAACTGTGATGTAAGTGGATTTCTTACTTATGCTTTACCAATTCATGAACTTGTTATCCAAGAATATTCATATTATTACCATGGAAAATGTTCGATGTAAGGTAACCTTCATGCTTTCTTTGTAGGTTATAATAAATGGTCTGGCCCATGTACATGCATCTTCCTTAACGCATGTTTAAACCTAGCATCAGTTACAGCCTTGATGTAATTCCCTCCTTCACTAGTATGAATGGGCGCATTGTAATTAGAATGGCAGATAATTTTTGTTCAGTTCAGGCTGGAAATAGCTTTACAAGAACAAATGGTTCCACTATAATCATTCACTTCGGTAAGACATAACTCACAAATTTACTTCAATCATGAAATACTATTTTGACTCTCCGTCTCTGGCAGACTGATGAAATTTGTAATGAATGTCTTAGATAAAAGACCGGTGCTAGCAGATTTGTGGACCTCTGTTCCAGCCTATGAGTTAGTGATGAATGGAGTCCCAAGCACTGTCTTTGCAAGTAATCAATTGGAGGACCTGAAAATATTTTTGGGCTTCAGTATTCCCATTATAAACACAACCGAGCAGGTTCTAAATGCATTAGTTGTCAATTCGGGTAACTTAGTACCTATTCATCACAGAAATCAAGGAAACCGCCAATATAGTTTCCAAGTAAGCAGAAAACTACAGCTTTGGTATAATAATAATAATGTAGCAGTTTGAAGGCTTTTAGGGCAGTTCCTGTATTAGACGCCATTGTTGATTTGTTATCTATCAAATTATCTTAGCTTGACTATTTATTTATGTGTGTTTGTACGCTTGTGTAAAGCATTTAACATTTATGTTTAAGATTTCATTTTGTAGATCAGGAATATTTCTAGAACTGAAATCATCGTGATTGAATTACAAGCTGGATTATTAATTGGCAGGACACGCACTCCTGTCTCACCGGTTCCCTCAATTACATTTCTTTATGGTATAATATTCCACAGTTTAATACGCTGATGTTGGTTCTGGGAGTCTTTTGGTAGCTTTATGGAGCTAATTGCTTTCCTTTTCTCTCAGATTCCATGGAGACCGGTGTAGGGCTGAGTATCAGTTCTCCAAATGTTACTAAGGTCCACAGCATCAATGTAGTAGTTGAGTTTACAAAGCCGGTTTTTGGCTTTGAGACTTCAATGGTAAATGTGGTTGGGGGTAGAATAACAAGGCAGGTGCAAATAGTTACTCTTGAAACTGCTGATATCATAACATGCCAATTGCCTAAAGTAATGTCCAAATTTTCTAATTTTCCTTGCGCAGGTTTAGGGAACTTTCAAAAGCTCTGTACTCGTTGAATGTAGTAGCCATCACTGAGCATATGGTGTCAATTGCTGTCCCTGAAGGGAAGGTATATGATGTATCAGGAAATCTTAACATGGCATCTAACCAACTTGAAGTGAAGCACTGTATGTCTCATTTTCTTCTTTTAATCTATTCTCTATATCTATTCATTCCCCACATTTTGTTTTCATCTTAATTTTATTGGTGATGATTCATTAGTATCAAGTCTCTAGACGATTTGAAATTTGCGGCATGCAAGATTATACTCTCATAGAGAATTTGTCTCACTACAGGATCTTATTTAAGATATCGGTGAAGCTTAATAATTGTCAGACTTTAGCCAGAGGATATATATATATATATATTGTAACACACTCATGCGCGCACACAGATTCACATCACTTCTCTGCCTTACCATCTAGTCTGCGCAGACTCAACCCCTGCAATATCAATGGCATTGCAGTCATTTGTTAGTGCGGGTATATTAGCAACATCACTAGCAGCTGCTATTCTCTCAATTTCATCTGCACATCTTGGAGCAGTGGGAACTGTTGCTTCTGAGAGAATCAATGACTCCTCACTGAATATACATGTAAGATTCAAATTGTTTATAGAAGCAAATATCCAAGTGTGTCGCTTTCTTCATGTCTAGTTTTTCACCCAATTTTGTAAACTCCTTTGAAATTAGTTCAATACTTAAATAAATTATCTGTATGATCTTAAAATAGGGTCTGGTCAGACACCTTCAAGTTTTTGTCCTCTCAGACTGGCTCTCAGTTAATCAACCAATTGAATATTTTGAGACAACCAAAGGTCTTTGGTGGCTCATACCTCGTCAAAAGCTTCCATGGAAAAAGGATAGCGGTTCAGTTTTGCACCACCATGTCTATTTAGCTGAAGAGAATTTTCAGAGGAAATCTAGTGCCTCGTCTGTAGGAGGGTCTTCACATAAAGGGGCTAGTGTTCAAAATGAATCATATCTAGCTAATTCTTCATATATGTGCCATGAAGTACCAGTTCCCATCGAGATGGGCCCCAAGTCTGGTTGGCTTATTGGGCAGCATAACATGCACATGACTACTTATGGATTACCCCTTCGCTTTAATGAATATTTCATGTATTTCTTGGTGAGTATCTATTTAATGCATTCTGAACATATTTTTCTTCAATGTAAACCTATCTACTGCTAATCGTTTGTCTTAGAGAGAGGAGAGCCATTGTCTGCTAGCAATGTCATCAAGGGAATGGAGAATTACAGAGGGTAGCTCCACAATTACCTTTATCTTTAATGCTTTTATATTAGCATGAGAAGATTTTCCAAGTATCTAAAAGTAACGAACTTTAAGAGCTAAGCTAATGTATGCTATCATGCCTAACTAACTTTTAACAGGTGGGAAGACCTACAGATGAACTTGTTCTGGCTATGAACTGGAGGAGGCAGTTTAGTCATAATCTATTTGTTGATATTACTTTTCCTAAGAGGAGTACTGGAACACCGGATCATGGTATACTCTCAGTTCCCAGATTTGAGCTCTTTCCTCTAATTCTTTTGCTACCTTGAATCTCTCAGTCCTCAACATTTGTTATAGAAGGTAAGGAGCCAAGTTTTGTTCTTCTTAATTCCAATTGTTTTGGTCGTCCCTTGAGGAAGTTTTGAACTCGAGACTACTCTATATTTACAGGTCGTACAACAGGAAGAATCATTATTAATTGGATCTTTGTTGCTGGCTATCCCTGCAGCTCTTATAATATAGGTGTGCCTTTTTCAACTAATTGAAATCTTCTCTGGCAGTTATGTTCAGTACAAGGAAGTCGAGCATGTAGCTAGAAAAGAACCATAGTATATAAGGCTTTGGTATGTTTTTACAGGGAGACCTAGTGCTGGAATGTGGTTTTATAAGGAAGGTATTCCTTCATCTTTCCTTCCACAATTTGGGATTCTCTTTGAAAGTTAGAAGGGTCCTCCATTATTCGTCTTTGTTGATCAAAATGAACCAAACAGCATATTCAAGTCGACCGGAAGTGGCAATAGTGGTATTGGGAGGATACGACCAGTCAGCTTGGCTGGCAGCCCTGAAGAAATTAAGATTCTTATATCGAAAAGGCTCTTGGGTTTTGCTATATCTTCCCATATTATAGTTGATCTTTCAAGAAGGCTTGGGGATCATATATTGGAGCTTACTCATCAAGGAAATCAAACCAAAGACTCTTTGCATTGATAATTACGCTGGTACAGTTCATTTATCTATTTACTATAAAACCATACATCAACAGGGGAGTCCATGTGGTGGAAAGTATTTCTCTACTGTGTGAGGTTGGTATCTTTGCTCTATTTATCAGTATTGATAGCTCAAATCCTGTCAAAGCGAGAAATGTAGGGTTTTTAATGCTAGCTCTTCGAAACTGAGGGAGTTGGCGAGGGAAAGTTTTTCAGGGGATACAAATTTTGAGGAAGCTAGTACCAGCTATGGTCCTATGCTACAATCTTTATCTGGTCAACCTTCATTACCAACTTCAAGAATAGAACACTAGCATAGAAGCTAAAGAATTCATTATCTGCTTAAGTTTGTACTCCTGCACATAATTCTATTTCGTCCTGAATCATATAACTTCTAAATTTACTGTCCAGTTCACCTCAATTTTTATCAGTAGACAATTAGCTAAAAAAAGTTCAGATATTCTAAAACAGTAGACAAGATGATTGAAGATTCAAAGGTCTTGAATTGGCTATTTCCAAGCGAATAAAAGTCGTGAACCTGTACAATATTTCCATGTTCATCAAAGGGAAAAAGCAGAATACGTCTTGTAGAAGAGACTGTTAGTCTGCAGAAGTTCCAATCAGTGGCTCCTCAAGTGATGACTCTGATGATGAATCCTCCCTCTGATAATAGATCCTTAGCACTACCAACTCTGTGATGGCAACGGAGAGGCCAAATATATTTGGAACCTGCATATCAATTACAAGATGTTCAATTAATTATGAAGCAGCAACACAAAGTTGAGAAGAAATCGGAAATTCATAACTGCTCACCGCAACAAAATAATCCATTTCTAGGATGGCGAATAGAATCCACAGGGAGCAATTAGTGAAACGTAGGCATGAATTGGAAAAGTTCACATCCTCAGCATGATTATTGTCTCCTTCTTCCAATAGATTCTTCTACTTAAACAATGGTATGCTTATGGTTAGAAGGAGCAACTAAAATTTAGTACGTAGGTCATGAGCATAATACAAGACTCACCAGTATGAGCACTGGAAACAGGTACACTCCTAAATTGATTGACACCGCCAGGCAACCAATCAAATTGACAGATGAGGCGCATAGGGCTATCATGAGCAGGGGCATTACAATGTTGCAGCCAAGAATAAGAAAACAGGTACGAAACTGAAAAACAAACATGGATAACAAACAATTAATAACATCGCAAACAAAAATAAGAAAAACCAATTGATTTACCAGAAAAAATGTAGGTAAACTTACTCTCCGATGCTCTCCCACGTGCATGACTATCACGACGATACATGACACTTCCACGGATATAGTCAATAGTTTAAATGCGATGATCACACCTCCATCCGTAACCAGGTCATAAATCAACCAGGTCATGGAAGATAAGAGTGCTATTATGTATTCCAAGGGCTCGCGTTGATCGTCCCAGCCGGTCATTAGAACATTACCACTTGTTGAGATTGGATGCAATACCGTACTAAGGGTGCACAGCCCTGCCATCAAAGAGATTTAAAAATTGTAACCAAAAAAAAATAAAGGAAAAAAATATTAGGCAGTAAATCAGTCAATATCGTAATTGTACCAAGGCATAGAAGAACTAAGTTTTCAAACAGGGTAGCATGTGGTGGGGGGTTTGACCCATCCCCAGAAGGAGAAGCACTGGGGCTGGACCCAGGTGCTGATGAGGTGGCATTGCTATCAATCATCAGCTGTGGAAGGACATGAACGTGGAGCTTGAGACCCATGCCGCAGTGGCCAACTCGCCCACACATGAAGTACCTGTCTCCTTCCTCCTTCAGTGGGATCACCGTCTCCCCATCCTTATAAGTCTCCAATGGGTTCACTGTGTGACACATGCCGTAATCTGTTGCGTTCACTTCAAGAACGTCGTGCACCCTTGTGTAGCTGAAAACTGCTCACACACAGTAATAAATATTAATAATCAACCACAAAACTCCTTACAGTTTTACCCAAATTGAACCACTAACAACCTCCATCTCTCTCACCAACCGAATTCCGTTATTCACTGTACAATTTTTTGCATACCTTCATCATTTCTACATGCATTTTCTTCTAGATTCTTCGATCAGTTACAGCTACCTTTTTCTCATTCGTCAAAAATTTAATATATATATATATATATGGTCAGCACTATCTCGATCAGTGGCTGAGGCTTAAGTTACAATTTTACCAAAACTACGTGTTGGAGAGGAAACAAAATAATTAAGAAGTAACCAATTCAACCAAACAAAGCCCTAAACCGTGTGTTACTGCTTTCAGAATCGCTCAAATTAAACACATAGATTAAGTAATCAATTCAACAAATTGATTAATCCTCTTAAGAAATTAACATATGCGCAGATCGAAACATAGCGAGTCATATAGCATGCGACCGAGAAAGATCGAAATAAACAAAGAAAGAGTCTAAGAGATGAAAGGTAAGTACGTACCAAGAGAATCACCGACGTGAAAAGTGGCCTGAGAAGCCCATTCTTGGAGGTCAGACGAGAGATCCCAACCAAAAGCTCCACCAACAGAGTGATTCGTTCCATCGGCAGCAGATAACAGCAGAGATGCGATCATAACCACCACGAGCGCCTTCACTGCCTTCAGTCCCTTCATTTTTATCGAATCGATCCTCTACCTTGCACCACGTTAATTAACATTAGATCGTTCCATATCAGCGAATTCATTTACTGTATAATCAAATCAGAAAGCTTAATTCAAGAAAAACAGTGAATCTCAAGTACATCAACGTAATGGAGCTCAACTACACGCTCAAGTACTCAAACCGATGCAACCTCTAACCGATGCAAGCTCTAATCATATAGTTATCAAGACGAACAATGAATTAAAGAAGAGCACAAAAGAATCTGAAACGGAAATCGAAGGGGCAGAGTATATATATACGTACTGTAACTTCTACCAGAAACTCCTTGAGACGTTGCGATTCTTGATCGGCCGGGTTCGTAAAAGAAAATCCTGCAAGTTTTCACAGAGCCGACCAGTTAGATGACGATAATGTTGATGATGAGTGAATTGGAGCAAAAGAAAAAGGGCTAGAATTGAGAAACGAAGCGAACCGAAACGAAGCAATGGATTGGAGAGCGAGCGTAGAATTGTGGAGCTGTAAGTTCACTCCCTAACCGCCTTTTATAGAGTGGCCTTCTGTGTCATAAGCGATTCGTGACGGGACCAATTCTGTTAGAGAGCCACATCCCACATGCATATGCATTCTATGCATGCATGTATGATCGTATGCATTCTATGCCTGCGTATTCACACGCGGCAATTTAAAAAACAAACCAGTAAATATGCCTGCATGACTATTCACATCACTCACATGCATGATCACTCACATGCATGCGCATGCAGACTTGCAATTGCATGACTACACGCGCTCATGCAATTTAAAAAAGCAACTAAATGCGTTTGACTACACGCGCTCATGCAATTTAAAAAAGCAACTAAATGCATTTCCGTAATATCTACACATAAATAAAAAAATTAAAAAAATTTCACCGATATTTCACTGACTCTGACACTCGACATAAAAATTTACTTTTTTTTTTTTAGCATTAATTTACACACACACACGAATCCTAGTGGAGTCGAACCCAAAATCTGTCTTAAAACAATTTTTGTGCCAAACCACTGCATCAACCACCTTAGATTAAAAATTTACTTTACAGAGGAGTAAATATTCATATATGTTTTCATCCAAAAGTTATGCAATCAATATCGAATACTCCCAAAAATCCGTCAAATCAAAAGTATTCACAATAATTCTAAATTTATTTTATGATTCTATATATAATTATTAGTGAAAAAGGCATGATGACTAAGCCCCCAACTAAGTTCTAGCCATAAAAAAAGTACAACAATATTATCAATTTAGTAATCTACTGCAAATTTATAATTATATATAGATGAAAATATTAGTTTAGCAACCTACTTTTTTTTTTTGAAGAAATCATATAATAATATCATTAATCATGGCCAAAAATGGCAAATTACATCAATCTCCTAGACCCGTACCCATAACTTTGAAGGTTTGACAAGCTAGAAAACTAATCAGCACCGCTCATTAAGTCTTGTTCGCTCGTTTATTAATAAACGAGCCTACAAAATAAGATACATCAAGATAAAACTAACCAACTAGAGAGAATCCAACCGCCGAGCACGCATTTGTGGTACGGTTAAAAACTCATAGACCAGCTTCTCCAGCGACATACCTCAAAGAAGTAGGCTATGTACCCCAAAAAAGCTAATGTAAAACTTTCTCCTTACCCTTAGTAGTAGGGCAAGGAGTAGCAGAGGAAGAGACCAGGTAGGTAAGACGGAGAGGTTCCATTCCATATTTCTTCACTGCTTTCTCCTTCTTGTTCTTGGCCCCCACAGGACGCCCTCGCTTACGTTTCACAGGCACATCCTCTTGAGAAACAACATGAAAACCCAATGCAGCAGCCTCTAAAGATGTGCGCCGAAGAGATAGAGCCATCTTCAACTTTTTGGGAGACAACTCATCACCTAGAGCACGAGGACGCTTACCCAAAACTAACTGATCAGTACTAGCCTGGACAACAGCAAGCTCCCTATCATTAGCAGGAATCGACACCACACCAAGATTCCGGATAACAATAAGCCGACGCTCCTTAACTACAGGAGGAAGAGGAGAGACATGGTGGAAAAGAGATGAACCAATAGCACGAGGCACCTGAGAAGCAAACACAAAAGATGCACTGGGAACAAGATCCGCAGAACCAAAGCCCGACAGTTTGGCACGACTAGGGTCAGCAAGCACATCCCCTACTGGCGCTGAGCACTGCTCCCCCATATGTGTAATCAAACCACAACGTTTGCATCGCCCCACTAGATGTTCAAAGATGAATTGAAGCAAGGGTTCCACACCCTCAATTAGTCGAATCACTCTCGACAAAAAAATCGGTTTAGAAACATCATGCTGGAGGAAGATCCGCACCACACCCTGTCGTTTGAACAAGGTCTTGTCATAGTCCAGGAAGCCCCCTAACAGATCACCAATCAACTTAAAGTTCTCTGGTTCTTCAAAGGCTGGAGGAATACCCTCAACTTTAACCCAATACCGCACATGCCGCATCGGAACTACAGTGACCGAAATGATCCCATCATAGTCTTCAAGAATCACCGGAGCTTTATCAAAACTCCATGCACCACCGCGGAGCACCTTCTTCTTATCCCGGAGAGACTCAAAAGAAAAGAAAAGATGATCGCCTTTCTCTTGAACCTTGACCTTTTTCTCCAGAATCCATATCCGCTGAAAATGGCTTTTGACCAATGAGGAATCAAATGGTTTACTATTGAGAATCATACCCAACAAAAAACTTTGGGAAGACTTGTGCACAGTGCCGCCCGAAATCTTACCTAGGTCCAAAGGACCGCTGCCGCCAGCAATAGCCAAAGTGGCTGCAAAGCCCGCCGTCACAAAGTCGATTGAAGCCATGGAGATAGGGCAGAAGATTAAAGACGACAGAAAGAAGAGAACAAAACCTAGGTTTTGCAGTAGAGGGAGGCTAGGGTTAGCGTGCAGAGAAAACACGCTGCTAGGGTTTTTTGTATGAAATTGTTTAAAAATGTAGCAAACTTTTTGCCTATGGCTTACTTTTGTTGCATAGAAAAAAAATTAAGGGTCAATTACTCATCCATATAAAATATCATAATTTTATTATAAATGCACAATCTTTATTACATATAGTTGAATTAAAAGTTTCATTCAAAAATGCGATGTTATAAATATAGTTTTCGTGATTTATTTATTTATAATCGAAATTTCCATCGAAATCAAAACTTTCTCCAAAATTTTCGTAAATTTGAAGTACCGAAATTTCCACCAAAATCGAAATTTGAATCCTTGCATTATACCAAATAATCACGGGAGATGATTTTATCTACTTGGTCTTAATATTCTCAATTCATTTTATCAATTATTTTAATTACTTAGTGTCTTCGTAGTTTACCGAATTTCCTATATTTTAAGTAAATTCACATATACTTCTTATTCAAATAATTTTTCACCAACTTTTTTATAATTTATTTTCTTGGTCTTACCACTCTTAATTAATAAAAAATTAACATATATTAAATCAAATTTAAGAATTATTGTTTTTTAGTGACTTAGCGTATGCTAATTTACCCTCAATCACTATAGGTCGTTATGGAATGAAGTTTATTCAACATTTTTCTTTAGAAATAGAGTTGATATTTGATTAAATAAATATCTCTTAAAGTTTTCATTTAAAATTTCCATGTTTTTCTCTAAATTTACATTGTTTCTCTCGAACATTTACAGATATCAATATTTCCTTGAAATTTCAGTAAAAATTTCCATTTTTTGAATCGTCGATATTTCCTCGAAATCTGAAATTTTGGTCAATAAAATTTTACCCCAGCCAATTAATGAAATAAAATTGTACAAAAAAAAATTAATGAAATAAATTGTGACATGGGCCAATAGATTGAGTTGCGTTGGCTAATTGACTCTGATTCTGTCTCTTCTCATTTCCTCCCCAAATAATATGCATAATATGTTTGTGCCTAATATTTCCAAAAGTTGTGATATGAGCCGTTGATGTCCAACAACTTATATCGTATGGCCTGAAACTAGTTTCATTTTAATTTTTCAATGGTACACTTGCTACGTCGTTTCCTTGCAAACACTCTCCTTCATCTTTTTCTGTATGAGTTTGTCCTTTTTTCCATGACAAATCCATCATGCCCAATATTGCCCATGGCCAAGTTGGCTTTAGGAAACAAAATGGATGGTTGCAGTAATCTAAAACTTCTTTTTGATTAGGGATTCTCTTCCCATGAAAAATTCCCCTCCCCCCCCTCCCCCGCCTGCCGGAGGATAAGCCGAGGAGACTAATCTCCCTTTGCAAAACGGGCTGGTGCTTGACAGGTGCACGAACTCAAAGTCCCCTTAAACCTGCCAAAGTTGGGTTTCGAACCGCTGACCTCCTATTACTAGGATGCATAAACAGTTCTCCCCCAATTTGGATGGTACAAGTTTGCCAACTTGACCACACCAAGTGGTTGTAATCTAAAACTTCTTTGTTCAAGAGAAAATACAGATTACATTAAAGGGTTTGAGGCTTTAGATATACATGAAGGGGGCTTTCTTTAGAGTCCTCTTGTTTAGTTTAGGGGCTGTAAAGAATGATTTGGAATTAAGATAAATCAAGAACTGGAAACCTTCCATTATAATAAAAAGGGAGTAAATCCTTGCATTACTAGATTTCGTTATAAATGATGTATGAACAAACACTTACTTGATTAAAGTTAAGGCACTTAAATAAAAGAGCAAAAACTACTAAAAATAATGGAAGAAGATGATGTTTTATGAAGCTAAACACATAATCTCACATTCTCACTCATCCATAACTTCAGTTCTAGAGGTTTAAAACCAAATCTCACATTCTCACGTGAATTGAAAGGCGAGCCTTTCCCAATTAAGAATTTGCCTTTCAAATGATTATATCCCAAAAAAAAAAATAACAATAAATAAATAAATCCAGTTCTTAGTTTCCCTCACGCGCCATAAAGTGCGTAGGGCTAGGGCCCTGATGAGCAACAACCCTATGCCTGCATACTGAGCTTCTTACTAGGCTCTAGTACGACGTCGTTTAAGCCCCCACCACACATACGTGGCAAAAGATTATTTGATGACTACGCAGGCCATAAAGGAGCAAATATCGTCCTGTCTATCGTAGCAGGAATCTTATGTGGCACGTGTCAATTACTGCAAACCACCATACTCCACTCGCTGGGTGAGCGCGTGGGGATATATCCCTTTCGTACCTCTTTAAACGGTCCAGAGCCCCCTCTTTCTCTCTCTATAAAGAAGACACACACAGACTCTCCTAAAATCGTATAATATTTTCTCTCTCTCTCTCAACGACTTCGCTTTTCTCGTATTTTCTTTCACCTCAAGGCCTCTCTCTCTCTCTCTCTCTCTCTTCGAAATCAGCCTTGGTGGTCATGAAGGCTTAGCTTGTACAAAGCCCAGGTACTACTCTTTCGGTGAACAAGTCTCTGTATGTTTGCTTTCTCTCTCTAAACACACTTTGTTTGTGCGTGTGTGCTTCACGTTTTGTATATCTTTAATCTGTGACTTGTACAATTGGTGCTGAAACTTGTAGACCCATTTCTTCAGGCTTGCTCCTTCACGTTGGTTTCGGCGTTAAATTTCGCCTGTTTGTTCATGGAGGTAATGAAAACCAAATCTTTCTCTTTTTATTTTTGTTGGGCGCTGCTGTTTTTGCTTATTGTACGATTCAATGCACTTCTCTGTGTGCTTTTAGAGGGTCATTGTTGAGTAAATATGTGGAATTTGGTGGGATCGTGTTGGGATTCTTACTGGGGACTGTGGCTTTTTCTTGGTGTGAGTTCTTGGTATGGTTTGTTTACTGTTTATCTGTGCTGGGTTTTGTTTGTTTTTGTTGAAGTTTAAAGCAAAGCTTTGAATGGTGTAGGCTGGGGTTGTGATTATGCTCGGGTTTGTTGTGATGAATGTGATTAATGGGTTTTGAGATTGGCTTTTCACAGTGGGGTTGCGTCGATTTTAGTCTGGGATTCGAAAAGGGATCTGGAGTTGATTCTTTTGTTATGGGTTTGCTAAGTCCGGCTCTGTTTACTTGTGTTTCTTTTGTCTGCTGATTGCTTTCAAGAAATATATTTAGTGGATTTTTATTTCATTTTAACTTTACAACATCTTTGGTGAATGAATGGACTTGTTTTAAAAATGCCAAGATTTTTTTTTTCACTTTTTTTTTTCTAGCGTTTTTTTTTGTCATGTTTCCTGTCTTCATAAAATGTTGAAATTGCTACTTGCCAGTTTCTTTAGTAGAAATCATTTCTCTTCTCTGTGCGAGGAGCGGTGGACTAGGATTGATAGTGGTCAGTTGCATGAGTTCTTCAATGTGTATTGCTAATTTGCTAGGATAGGAATCAAGACTTTACCTGGTATGTTTAAGATGAAGCTGCAATAATAATAGCTCAAATGATTTTGGACTTGCAGTAGATTGTAAACTAGGGACAACCCAACCGTTATGTCTTGATTGTCCCTTTTGATAGCAACAGAAGCTTTTGGATTGGTTACATTGAACCGAGTGAACATTCAGTCTGGAAAATTTTGAAAGGAAAGGTATCAGAAAAGTGTAGGATTGTAATTGAATTTTTTTGAGGGCTTTGTTACGAAGGCACTAACATTTTTTTTATTGTTATATGAGACGTTAAGTATTCTTCATTGCTTATCATGCAATGTTCTACATGTCGTTTCCTATCTGTTTCAAGTTGGTTATCATCTTGGCATTACTGTTATCACAATCAAAATAGCAGCAAAGTATAGAAATTTATAATTTCCAATTGGAATAGCATTTTGTAATTTTCCTATATTTTGGTGATGTTCATGCCTGATATATTGTTTGTTGAATAGAAGGGAAGTAAAGTTTGACTATGAAGTTGTCTCATAAGCATCTTTAATAATATCATAGACCACTCTCCCTTCTTATTTGGCAGATGGATTCAGTTGAAGGAAATCACCATGGGGATATTACTGAGGATGAATCTGCTGAGCATTCATTTTCTCCAGAAGTTTCTGATATATGTGATGTCCTTGGTGATCCTGAGATACTTCCTAGAGTTGGATATGAGTACCAGGTTGAACTTCCCCGTCTATTTTCTGCATCTGATTATCTCTGGCGGCTAGAGAACCTAAGGGATAATGAAAGCACACATAGTAGTGCCTACAGATTTCTAATGGGGTTGCCGATACCAGTAACGTGGATCAATGAGGAAGTTGAGTGCAAAAAACATGAACCTTATGTGGGTTTTGATGATGCAGTTGTCGTGGCCCATAAAATTGAGTCTCTAAAATCTGAATATGTCAGTGAGTCGGTTGTTTCAGAAAGGGACAGCTTAAAATGCAAAGCTGAGCCCATGGATGTTGAATCGGATCAAGGAATAATTTTCGATGATTCTGCGAATTTACCTGTGAAACAGGATATGATAATGCCTGAAAATCATAGTGGATGTCCGGTTCCTGGTACCTCGAGTGTTAGTTGGAGTCACATAGAAGAAGCCAGTTTTCTTCTTGGTTTATATATCTTTGGGAAGAACCTCGTTCTGGTGAAGAAATTGGTTGGTAGCAAACAGATGGGTGATATATTATCATTCTACTATGGGAAATTTTACAGGTCTAAAAGCTACAGAAGGTGGTCAGAATGCAAGAAAATGAGAAGCAGAAAATGTATATTTGGACAAAGAATATTTACAGGATTAAGGCAACATGAGTTGTTATCTCGTTTGCGTCCTCATGTGTCAGACGAGTGCCAAAATACTTTACTTGAGGTAATTACATCTAACTGAAAAGTAGATAAATCTTTGAAGTGTGGATTGATATATATGAGCCTGTCTGCACATGCAAATTAATACACAAATAAAAAATTCTTTGGTAAACTAAAATTACTTTCTTTTCTGAATACTCTACTTCAAATTCTAGACTTAGTTCTATGAACAGTGAAGGATGGAAATAGCAATAGAATTGTGGGCATAACTGCAAATACAACTGATATGTCTTGTCTACTCAAATTGAGTTTGTAGGTATCTTTTCTTGTTCTCATCGGAAGCCATGCATGTAAATCTTGCCCAGAATTATATATAAAAAAAAACTATATAAATAATTGGACTAATGTAACAGAGAACTTTTCATTCCTGACGAGGAAAATAGATGCATATATGTAATTGCATGTGGATCCTTCACTTTCATTATCTGCTACTTGTGTTCTCAGACTGCAATTGAAAATTGATGTGATAACTATAATTAGCCAATTAAGTAACTTATGGTTTGCTAACAGACACATATAACACTAATAAATCAGAATGAAGTCAAACATAAAACATTGATATTCAGAATGAAGTCCCTTAGTGCTGAGAAGTTGGGTAGAAGGGATATGTCCTGGATATATTTCTGCTACAATTGTTTGTCTCTTCCTTCATTTGTTCATATCAGGATATAGTTCCTTAGTTTTGTTGGATGAATTGCCAGGTCTCAAAGACATTTGGGGAAGGAAAGATATCATTAGAAGAATATGTATTCATTCTAAAATCTAGAGTTGGATTGGATGCTCTTGTGGAGGCAGTGGGAATTGGTACAGGGAAGCAAGATCTCACAGGCATTGCCATGGAGACATCAAAGTCCAATCAGGCTGTTACTGGTCGCCCAGAAATACCAGTTGGTAAAGCATGCTCCGCACTCTCACCATTGGAAATAGTTGGCTTTCTGACTGGGAACTTCCGGCTCAGCAAAGCCCGGTCAAATGATCTCTTCTGGGAAGCTGTTTGGCCGCGTTTGCTTGATAGAGGGTGGCACTCTGAGCAGCCTAATCAGGGTCGCTTTGCTAATGCTTCCAAGCATTCATTGGTCTTTCTTCTTCCTGGGATTAAGAAGTTCTCCAGAAGGAAACTGGTGAAGGGAAGTCACTATTTTGATTCGGTAAGTGACGTGCTCAGCAAAGTTGCTTCTGACCCAGAGCTTCTTGAGCTTGAGACAGGAGCAGATAAAGGTCCCACAAGCAAGGATGAAAATGAAGAGGGTTTCCCAAGCCAGCAACGGCACTGTTATTTGAAACCTCGTACCCCCAGTCGTGGCACAGATGCCATGAAGTTCACAGTTGTGGATACTAGTCTGGCCAATGGGAAAACATTCAAGGTGAGGGAACTGAGAAGCTTACCAGTCGAGTTGAATACTTCCACCTCTACCTCGAGTAGCAATTCTGAAGATGAGAATGAAGATGCTTCTGATGAATCAACAGAGATATCTAACTCTGCAGATACCTTGTGTTCCCGTAGGAACAAGGTCAATGTTTCCAAGACCATAAAGACCAGTTTGGGTAGAAAAGAATCCAAAGATGACAAGTATTTCGAATATGATGCTTCAGAGTGGGAGCATCGAGCTTCTGATCCACATGTGACTAATTCGGCTGCAAAAATCCCCAAGGAGGAGAACATTGATATATACGATTACATGATGCCTAGAAGAGCTACGAAGTTCGAAAGGAGCCGGAAAATGATGCCTGAAAATAAAAATCGTATGGTCCCTGTTTCGAAAAAACGTCAGCGATTAGCTACTTGTAGTAGTAAAGAGAACAGCAGGAACCACATCTTGCAAGGTCCCATGTTACAACAAGAGGCCTGCAACTTTGGACACAATCCTGAAGTTAGTGAGAAAAACCTCTCGCCAGTTGATCCTTCTTCTGAGAGGTTATCATCCACCAGTATGGGTGGTGAAGCCGTTCTTGGTAGCAACAATATGGGTGCGGAACAACCTCATCAGTGGCCTCAATTCGACTTGAACGAGGAACCTATTTCTCTAGATGCTGAAACTGATGAACCTATGACAGAAATACAACATGATGGAACAACCCAGGAACCAGATGGTCTGCATTCAGTGGAAACCTCTGAATGCATGGCTGCTTCTGAGCAGCAGCCTACAGTTAACCCTAGGAGACAGAGCACAAGAAATCGTCCACTGACCACTAAGGTATTGGAAGCTTTTGCTTGTGGATTTTTAGACACAAAGCAGAAGCGGAAGAGTAGGGACGCATTTCCTCGGGACAAATCCAAATTAAAATCATCCAGACGTGCTCGAGCTAGGGTTAGAGCTCCTGACAGTTTTGATACTAGTGTCGTGGATTATAATATGCAGGAAACCAGGACTGCTGTCCACAGTAGTAATGCTGATGGATTCATCGAGCTTGACATGGTTTGACAAATGGGTTAGGGTCTGATTAATCAACTTGCAACTGGAGCATGAGCTTCTGGATATTGACAGAGACCATTGCTTCTGCCAACTAAACCCATGATATACAGCAAAGGTAGTAGCAGCCTCTTCATTCTTCTGCATTGTATGTGTCTTTAGATACAAATTTTATATAAGGGAGTTGGAGAACGAGAGGCCATCTACATCAGACAAAGCACCTCTGGCAATGCGGCGCCAAGATGAGAGTACAAAGTCACCCATCATTCAAATCTCAGTTGAACAGCATTTTTAAGTTCTCTTTGTAGTGGTTGTTTTCAAGGTATTAATTGCATCACCAACGTATAATGTGAACGAAAGTCCAGGAGCTGTTGTGTTTCTCGCTTTCGGATCAAGTCTCTGCACAGTTGATACTAGTATAAACATTGTAATTCACTTTACATTCGAAACCATTCATAATGAGTAGAGATTTGTGCTATGCGTTGTTAGTTGACTAGGTTAAAGAGGGAAGCAAAAGAAGAATGGAGTGGTTGAGGTTTCCCTATCATAGTTTAGTGCCTTACAGATATGGTATCAAAGCTAGCTTTTAGAAAGAATGCATGTAGTTTATGATTGTCTTTGTTCTTTCTGCAGAGAAGAATTGTAGACAAATGCTCGTCTTCTACAGTTATACTACCCAGTGCATGAAAGTGTATGGAGAGAACATTTTTTTTTTTTTTTTTTTTTTTTTTTGAAAAGAAACATCTTTATTGAACCAGAAGCAGAAAATACAAAGAAAGTGGACAAGAGATCCACAAGCACGAAAAAAGAAAACAAAAGAAAAGAAGGAGAAAAGGAAAAACCCCTAAAAGAAAGAAAGAGAAAACTCCCAAAAAAACTAAACCCTAAACCTAGACTACAGCAGCCCTCCAATCAATTAAAATTAAAGAGGTATGGAGAGAACATCACCCGACAGTTTTATCATTTGTTAGTCTAAGGCTCTATGCATTATAAGCTGCATTATCAACTGTCATTAATCATAATCGTAATCATAAAACAAGATTACATCTTCAAACACAACAACACTTATTTCAATATTTTTATAAAAATACTTTTTACAGTTGAGTGCGTAAAAAAATGAAAATTTATTAATAGAGTAAATTCTAACTTTGCGCTTTATCTTATCTATTCACATGTTTACTTCTTTTGTTTTTGTTTGATTATTAATACGTTACAAAAAAACTCACGAGAAATTTTTTTTTTTCAACAACCGACGTGACACAAGAATCATAGCTCGCCAAATTGGAGTGAGTGGAGGTTCTAGGACTGGAAAAAACGGTCATTGGATTGCTAATCGCCTTTTAGCTTTGGTTTGGGAACTAAAAAGCAACTTGTGAATTTTGAGAGGGACTTGAAAGTGTGATCTTTAGAGTCCAAATTCCATTATGAAATATGAAGATCCCCCAAACCAATGTAAGCATTACATTGGCTCCGCCATAGGACCCAGGACTCAAGATCCGAAGAACCGCAATCTAGAACCCTAGCTACGGTTTCACGAAACCTTGAATTTCAAAGCCGAAAGGCCAATACTATGCACTAGCCCTCATACTTACGATCATGGATTTCACACTTCAACCTAAAACCCTAATCCAAGTTGTTAGGTTAACATAGCAAATACCGAAAAAGAAGAAAGAACAGGGACCAAATAGCAAATAGATAGACCTCCAGCCTGTTATATTTATATAGTTAATGCTCTTAAAATCCATGCAAATTATTTCTTTTAATAAATACCAAACCAGAAAAAGAAGAAGAGAATAGGACAAGTAATAGAAGCGGAGACGTGTGTCCATAACGAGACCCCCACGCGCACCTCACTCTCTGAGACTGTGATGCTCATCTTCTTCTTCCTCTCCCACCTCCATTTCCAATTTTCCAAACCCTAAAATAACAACTGAGGGTACGCTTTTTCATTTAATCAGACATATTATCACTTTATAATCTGAAAATCGGAAGGAGGATCGACAATGGGCCAGGCACTTCGCCGAGCAGCTGGAAAAACCCGACCGGCTTCCAGCATCGAAACGACGTCGTCATCTTCGTCTTCGTCAATACCAAAGACCGTCGTTAATCAGCGCCCTCCGGTGAGTCCCACCGAAGCGGGGCCTGAGATCACCAAGGCCGGCGACGCTTTCGATTCCGGTAAGTAAAGTTTTCGCCTTTAATCATCTCTTAGCTCACCTACATTATTCTCAGCTCAATCAGTTTCAATTCGATTCGATTCTGACGGCGTCGTTTCAATGTTGGTTTCAGATGGTAGTGCAGGAACAGCAGCCAATGCTGAGAATCTGCTTGAAGAACGCGATCCGAAATTCGATTCCATGCTCAATCAAATGGTGGGTAGGATTAAATCAAAGCCCGGAGGCAAACCAGAAATGGGTGAGGTCAGTATCTCAATGTTGTTCATTTCTTGTACTACATAACTTGGTGACCTCAGTTTCTCAATGCTCTAGTATTTGATTGTTGTATCGTTTATATGTGGTTATGCAAAATTTGGTACAGGCACATGTGGTGGAGAAGTATAAGAGACCACTACCAAAACTGAGGGACACAAAACCGGATTCCGGTAGGTTTGAGGAAAGAGCTGCTCCTCCGGGAACTTTGAATGTGGCGCAGCTACGCCACATCATACTACTGCATCAGGGTAAGGCTGAGGATCACAATGGCCCCATGGAGGCGCAGAAAATTGCAGAGAAATTTCGGGTTGATGTCGCGGAGGTTAAGAGGATTGTGCAGTTTGTGTCACTGCCTCCTGAGGATACCAGTAAACAGAAGAAGAAAGATGGTTGAAGACTAAGAACTTTGGTTTGCTCTACTAACTGGGGTTCTCTGTTGAATAAGGAAATTTGAAGATACATAGACAATTGGAGGAGTTTCCTCATTGCTTAGACTCATAGAGCAAGTGTTAGAGAATTCTATATTTCCACACTATCTGTAACATGTAGGATTTTTGTAGCTAGTGTTGGGTTTTGAGGCTTTTGATTTAAACCCTAAAATGATAATTCTGTTTCTTTATGCGAAATTACAAAATCCGTTCCCTGAATTTTCCGTCTGAGACTGTACATCATGCATTATTTAATGTGCCCTGTGATTCTTGGAAAATATCCTTTTGTTTCTACATGTTCATTTTCGCAGCGTAGAGTGCAGATACGCAAGAGGATGCAAATGTAGTAACCGGTTCTTTTCCGGAGAGAAAAATTTCAACTATGATTCCAAATGTTGCTACAAAAATTAAGATGGTTTACATCTCAACCACTTTGCTATCTGGTTACAATCTTAGAGCCTGTAGTAGTGTGACTAAATAATGTGCCCCCTTCCTTTCCTTCAACGAAAGGGTCTAGTAACGTTTCCCAGGACAAAAAGAATCACATGATCCAAAATAAATTTTTGAAAGGAATAGGGAAAGGTTAGGTTCAAGTTAATTTAGACTCTAACCAGTCTGATGTATATTCATAGGCCACAAATGTTACTGCACCAGCAGGAGCAGCTTTGACAGTTGATGGGACTATTCCCTTATAAAGACCAGCCCAGCCTTCTTTCTGCACAATTCGTCGCAAGGCATCAACCATATTGCTGTAGGCACGATGCTCTACTCGAGCCCCATATCTTGGGTGCCTCTGTAGTCCTTCAATCTGCAACAACCCAAAAACAAGTTTCATATACCAACCTCATTGTATATTTGTATTACCATTCACATGTAAGCATTTTCATTCAAATCTTCTTCCCTTATACTGTTACAGAAAAATCTCTGTACAGCACTAAATTCAAATGAATCTGTAGTTCTGTAGTAGGGAGTTCAGGACATCAAAAGATATACCTGGAATCTTTTCTTGACCACATCAAGTGGATGACAGACAAGTTTGGCACATGTCCCGGCAGCCAGACCGCAAAGGAAAAGCTGAAAGCTCGTGAGACTATTATCTGTACTGTATAAGTTTGTAGTAGAAGATCTATACTGGTTCCACACCTACAATGAACACAAAAGAATATATGAGGTCTAATATAACTAGCTACCTTGTCAAATTGTTTGTACAAAAACCAAAAAGAAACAATTAATTGTAAAAGAATTTCCTCAATCCAAGAAAACCCTTTCACAAAACTAATAGGACTCTCCCTTTCCAATTTACTGACAAAGTATTTCCATTCACATATCAAACAGTCAGGTTGGTTTTACAACTAGCCACTGTGTTCCATATAACCAAAGTTTGAGTGCACATGTGCATACATCTCTTTATAGAACTGAATTATAAACCTTCTAGATGGATGTTTACAAATAGAAATTGACTTCTTAGTTGAAAGACTTGTCCCATCAAAGGATGGTGCAATACAAAAAGCAAAATAATGATAACCTTACCATGGTCCAACGCTTAAACGTGTCATAGGTACCAAATTGCAAGCCCGCATAAGGAACAATCTCAACCAGTGTTGGTGACAATCCAGCATACAATCCTCGAAATCCACGAGTTCTAACTATTTCGACAAATGCAGACCTCATAGTCGGATACACCTAAATGAAGGACAATATCAGCAAGGCCTTATAATGCCAAAGAACTCATGACAGTGGTGCTTTGTGCAAGCAAATTCTGAAGATGTTAATTTGCAAATCAACATGAATTTGAATATACACTTTAATGTATACTTTGCATTCCCGATTGTTAATTTGCAATTACAAATATACATCTATCACAAATTCACAATCATAGTTCTATTTATTTCACAAATAATAAACACACAAACTTCCAAAGGAACCTCAAAAGAAAACTAGAAAGGGCCACTTGAAGACTGTAGTAACTAAGCTGCGTGCTACCCAAGCCCTGAAATACATCACATGCCTGCCAGAGGGTCACCTTTTATCTCAAAAAGTGTGCCAAAGGTCTTGGTCAACCATTTCTTTATGCAATCAAAATACAGTCATGCACCAGAATCTGAACCAAAGCCTAGTCCAACTAACCAAACTTGTCCACAGCAGACTCTCAAGAGCTTGCCATGCCAAAGAACTCAAGTACAATTCACAAACAAGCTACATTATCATATTTACAACCTTTGGTCACTTGACAATATTAACATGGTATGCAAGAAAGCAATAAACAATGCTCAATATTAAACATTTAAAAGCTACTGATTGCAGAAAGTACAGCTCATTTACAGTCAGATGCATAACATTGTATTTTTACAACTTGTAGGATATGGCACTATATAGTGAGGGTACCAGTTTCAAACTTGATGAAGAAACAAAATTCAATGCATGTACTTATATTCTATATCTTAGGTTCACCATGTAAAGGCAAAAGCTAATACAAGTGTTAAGGGACAATGCATGTACTAAGTTCTATACCTTAGGTTCCCCCTGTGAAGCTAACAAGGTTCTTAGAAGATCAAACGGGTATGATCCGACAGTAGCCGCACAACCTGCTAATGCTCCACTTACATAGGACAGATAAGGACTCAAATGAACATGATCCTCTGCATCAGGAAAAAATCAATAATCAGCAAATGTAAGAAACAGGGAAATATAGAAGGTAACCATATTCACATCAAGTGATAATAGCTCTCAAAGATCCATTGCACATACGTGCACTTGAACCAAACATAGAGGCATCTCTAGCAGTAAAATTATCATTACAAAATGCAGATAAACATACTACCTATATTTTTATCAGACATAAGCATTACATCCTGACATCTAGCTAACAACCCAAGTTGCCTTACTATAAAAGCATGATCAGAGACCAATTTGAAAGAGAAACTAGAAAATGAAAAGGTGTCAAACCGAATCTTTTTGAGCTAAAACTACTTGAACTCTTAGTGAACCAACAAACAATGAAAGAAGAACCAGAAGACCATGTTCAACTCATACCTTTTAGTCACAAGTAGCTATATAACACAAATTTTAGTCCAGAACTATGTTTCATGGACCCAGCCATGGGTTTCAAAAGCAGGTAGGTGTTCACATGTCAGATTTGTCTATTTTCCAAGTGTTTTAAACAAATGTTGAGTCCAGTTTGCCATACCCTAACTAGCTAGTATCACTTTCTATTGAAATGAGTGTGACAGTGAAGTGAAGAGTTCACATAAGATAGCATCAAACATGTAAGTGATGAAATAAGATATTTATTTCCTGTTCTCAGAATACCTGACTTGGAAGAACCAGCAGCAAATGTTTTCAATTTGTGTAGTACAGTAAATTGTATCGCGGTATAAGGCATAACCATAAGTAGAGCTGGAACATTCCCACGCCAAAAACCCTGTCATAAGCAAGAAAGTTGAGAATAGGTATATGTCTCTGCAAAAGTGAATGATAAAAATCTTGGGCAATGCTTATGGAGAATAATGCCATAGGAAGAAAGGAAATATCAATGACATTACAAGTTGAGTAACTATACCGGTAAGCCTTCCTCTCTGAAAATATCCCTTGCAGCTTGAAACATCCCAGTATATTTTGATGGCGCAGACATATTTCTACGAACTAAATCCCATGAAGATGTAGGCTCCAGTTGAACCTATAACCAAGGCAAATACAAACTCCTTTAGTTCATGACCAGTCTGTAAGATGTAGACCCAGATAAGCACAAGCATTAAACCAAGCTCAATACCAAACCCTTCTCGTTTACTTTCAATCCACTGATACAAACTTTTTCATAACTTACAAACACAAAAAAGGCTATGATTTTCACACTAATTAAAGCAGAGGTCTTGCAAATATAGCATACAAACCCAATTCCACTATTCAGGCCTAAAAAGCATCAAGGCCAAAATTTCAAGTTTCAAAGGGAAACAGCATTTGCCAAATAAGGAAACCAGACCTGGAATCGAATTTTAATAACGTCGAGCGGCGAAGTAACTGTCCGGGAAATTCCACCGGCAACTAAACCCGCCGTGGCATCAATGACGGCCCGCTTGAGCTGCCCCGGCTCTTCCATTACCCCTCCGGCGAAAAACAAGCCAAGCTATTTCACCGATGAAATGGCCGGCATTCAGTAAAAGAGCAGAAATTGAGGAAATCTGAGAGCGAGAGGATTTTAGGGTTCCAGCGACGATGGCAAAAAGGTAATGTTGATGGGAGAGGAAGAGAGGTAGAGAGGGGCAAAAGAGGGAATTGAGAGAGTCGCCGTCGTTGAATTTTGCCGCCTTATTGGATTGGGGGAGAGAGAAATAGAAATAGCCGACAGCCGCGAATTGAAATCGGGTTGGTGGGTAACGGAATATTTGCTTGTTTTTCTCATTCACACCATTTCTTTCCGTCCGTCTATGGTGGAACGGACCCAATGGTCCATCAAGCTCCGACCCACTATAAATACTATTATAGTCGACCAGATATTTGTGTGCGATTTTAAAAATTAAAAATAAAATCATGAAGCAAAGATTTCTTTTTTCTTTTTTTTTTTGGTAAAACAAGAAGATATTTATTTATAATCGCTTTCAAAAAAGAAAAGAAAAAATCTCATTGATGGGTCATGATAGTTACACATATATGGCATTTTAGCAATAGCATTTAAAATTAAGAACTATCATTTCATATATACATAAGCTTGTTTTATTGAACAATAACAAAACGATCCTAGCAATTGAACAAAACACCTTGGAGAATCAAACGACTGGTAAGAGATATCATAAACATCTCCAATTTTGCGATGGTATTACGAACTTAGGTCATGATTCTTCTAATGTAATTATTCGGTGTAATTATCTCCCCCTTTATGCATTCCCAACATTTCTTTGAAGAAGAAAAAAAGGTAATTGATCATTTACAAAATTGACGTATAAAAAAATGAACTTAATTTTATCCCCTATTAAACTAAGTATGACATTAATCGTCAATTCTGTAATTGTTAAATTGGCATAACTAAAAAAAAGAAGACCCATGAAGCATGAAGGAGGCTCAAAAATCATATATCCCTCGTGCACTCGAGTATTTCTTTATACTTCTATAAAGAATTGTATTGAAGTGAAAACAAAACAAAACAAAACAAAACAAAAAAGGTAGCATTCTTGTAAGAAAAGGCAAAAGTACATATAGATCGCTTTAGAAATGCGTAGGCAGCCTAACGTCTTAAAAAGATATTCAGTTAGGTATTCACACAAATTTTGCATGTGTGCATGAGATTTTTGATACGTCCCTACAACCAAAATGTAATGGCATGTTTTCCAGGAGTGGTAGTGGGAATGTGAACGAAAAGAAATGTTAAAACCAAATCGTATATCATTGCGCAAAAGAAATGTTGCAGAGTAGAAAATTCCATTGCGTGTGAGGAAGACTGGAAGACCATTCTATAAAATGGAAATATTCCAAGATAGACGACGTTACTCGTTAAACATGGCCTAGCTAATTCCATGCATCATGCGTGTATATAGCTTTCTCACTTTTGGCTGCTTTTCCAAGGGTTTGGTTATTGATTTGACATGGATAGGCAAAGCCAACTTCTTTTCTATCATGTTATGTTTTCTAATAGAAAATACTTTCATCCAAACTAGTTTCGGTCAAACTACGTACTCTTATTTGCATACAATAATTCTGAATTGTAGTTTCATAATTCGACAATTCATCTTTTAAATGCCCCTTTAAGGATCATTTATGGAAAAAATCAATCAAATTTGAAATCATTTGTCTATTCAATTTTATCAAACAAATAGAGAGTTTTGGTGAAAGTTAAGACTCTCATAACAACCGTCTATTTGTTTGATATAGTTTGATGAGCAAACAATCTCCAATTTGATTGATTTTTGTAAATATGATCTTTAAATAGTGATTAAAAAACTGAACGGTCGGATTACGAAACTACGTTGTGTAACGAAGAATAAATAGATGAGTTTGGACGATGAGAGTATTTTCTTTTGAAATTCGACCCTTTCTTGCGTACGTACGTGCTCAAACTAAACGAAGACTAGTCTACGAAGGAATCTTTAAAGTTTTAATTGTTCTGTTGGAGAAGCAATTATCATGCTCATACTTTTTGATCAACTAGAACTTTCTATATCATTCTCTCGGAGCCTGCTGCCCTATTATATTATAATTAACAATAATTAATATACTCCAGCCTGAGTAAATGGAGGAATATACTGTTAATTAACATAAACTATTCTCTCATATCATGGATTCCATAAAGTCCTCCATTGACCATTTGGCCATCCCAATACTTAATTACGCTAGCCAGGTTCCCAGCAAAGAGCCATATATATATTGTTAATTTGCAGTTTTGTACTATAAGTTGAGCCCTCTTTGAGGCATTAGGTTAACGTAGGATGTAAGGTACGTACATAGAACTTGTTAGGCAAAGTAATTAAGGACCTAATTAATCATAAGCATGTCTAAACCATATATATCCATACCAAGTACTACGTACATGAAGACGTTCATGGCCGGCCGGCGACATCGTCTTTTGAGGCCGGGGTTGTAAAGTATTATTGGAAGCTATTAATTTAGTCAACCCGATCTAATCGGAAGAGAAAATGTTGTTGAAGGTGTTCTTACTGAAAGAGTTTGGGGGCTCTCGACATCTATTAACATGTATGCGGTGTATTAGAAATGTGTCGACTTCAGCTTGCAACACTTCCCTAGTACCAATGTTCAACATGAAACCATGATACCAGTTACCCTTCCAATCTCTAATCACACAACCAGCCCCAATAAGGCCATTAGAGAATCTGGTACCATCAACGATTCAACGTTGAGTTTAAAGAAACCGGGAGTAGGCTTCTCCCAGCTAAGCAAGGAAATGCTAGTGGCTGATGAAGAGTATAGTGGGTAATGTTGTTGCAATGTCTTGCATGATTTATTTTCCACAATGATGGATTAAAGGTTTTCGTTAACGAATGAGTTTATTTGGCTCATGAATTTCATATATTTTTTATGCTTTACCTGTAACTATTATTACAAGGTATAAGCTTTGCCACAGTCCGTAAGGGCATATTCATGAGCCCTTGGCTTACGGAAGGGCATGTTCAAGTACTCGATCATTATTACCTCTAACTGTATGGAATTGGTTAGAATGGAAAATCGACAATAACAAATAAGGCATAACACACCAAGAAAATCACACATAGAGATAAAAACACAAGAACACATATATAGCGTGATTCAACGAATTTGCATATGTCCAAAACCTACTGGAAAATCATTTCTTGTCTTTTAAGACAACAATACTAATTGTTTTAGGAAAAACTCATGAGCTAGAACCCAACAATAACCATTGTGGAAAAATATGAACTTGCGGTGTGCACATTAGCTACTTTGCACAATCCGTAAGAACATATTCTCAATATGATATGCGTGACCTAATATTTGAACACATTTTATTATTGATTAGGTAGTTGTTAATTAACAATGTACGAGTTAGTAGATGAAACTATTTTTCAACAATGTAAAGTTCGAGAGCTAGCAATTTAATAATTTTGTAAATCGTTTCACTCATTTTTTTTCGATTAATTTAATATATTTTTTTTCTTTTCAGATTTCCTTCTCGTTAGGAAAGGTATCTCATAGACTAAAAATCTAAACCTAAGACTATTCCCAAAGTGTAATTTCCCAGAAATTTTACATTTTGTTGTAGATAGGAACTTTCCAAGAAAACTTTGCACCAAGACGGCATTGGGTCTTTTTCCTTAGCCGAGGCAACTTAAACCCCAAAATACGTTGACTTTGACTTGGCGCTTCCCGATAATAAATATACAACTCCAACCGTCGGAACCTTTCATTTCCCAGATCTCTAATCCAATTCTCTCTCTCTCTCTCTCTCTCAACTCTCAAGTCTCAACAATGGAACAGAGGACTCTGGAGCTCGAGCTCGTCTCCGCCAAGGACCTGAAAGACGTGAACCTCATCTCCAAGATGGACGTGTACGGCGTCGTTTCGCTCTACGGCGACAGTTACAACGGCACGCAGAAGACCAAGACCAAAGTCCTCCGCGGCTGCGGCACCCACCCCACCTTCAATTTCCCGATGAGATTCACCGTCGACGACTCTCTCGCCCAGCAGAACCGCCTCTCCCTCGATTTCAAGCTCGTCTGCGAGCGCAGCCTCGGCGACAGGGACATCGGCGGCGTCAACGTCCCGATCAAGGAGCTCTTCGACTCCGCTGACTCCAAATCCATGAAATTCATCTCTTACCAGGTCAGACGACCCTCCGGCAAGCCCAAGGGCGAGCTCAGTTTCTCTTTCAAGTTCGGCGATAAGGTCGCCGTGCCGGTGCCGGAGGCGCCAAAGAAGGGTGAGCCAGTGACGGCGTATCCGGTGGGAGGATCCTCCGCGCCGGCCTACGGTGCGTACCCGCTTCAGGCCACGAGTTCATCCGGGTCGGTTTACCCGCCGCCTCAACCCGGGTATGGTTACCCGGAAGCGCCTCCACCGGGCTACGGATACCCACCGCCACAACCGGGCTACGCGTACCCACCGCAGCAACCCGGGTACGGGTATCCACCCCCGCCATCGGGTTACGGGTACCCTCCGCCTGTGCAGCAAGTACAACAGCAACCGGAGAAGAAGAAGAACAAGTTTGGGATGGGATTGGGCGCTGGATTGCTAGGAGGTGTGCTTGGTGGGATGTTGATTGGAGATATAGTGTCCGATGGAGGTGGCGGCTGCGGTGGCGGCGGCTGCGGCGGTGGTGGTTGTGGCGGTGGGTTTTGATGTGTATGTTGGTATGTTGGTTTTATTATTATTTGTTCTGTTTGGTTTGTGAATCCGATGACATTTTTTCATTTGCTCCATGTGTAAAACAATGTTTGATATTTTTGGAATCTAAGTTCTTACTTTACTTTGCTTTACAACTATCACAATTTGAATCTTAGGAAGTATATTCAATTCAAATTTTAAAAGATTATGTCAGATTTTTTATAATTCGTGAATTCTCAAAATTCATGAATTGTTTTAAAGGTAAATATCCAATAGGTCCTAATTTTCACTACATATTTCCCATCAAGTTTGATAGATTTTAAATATTTCCCAATAGACTTGAATTAGGCATGTTTTACTCCCATCAAGGACAAAATTAGGAAGACTTTGATTTGTTATATTTTTTTGTTACGTTTTTGCCCCTACTAATTCTAATTCAAGCAAAATGGCATCGATGCAATGCTTCATTATCTTCTTCTTCCTCCCTCCTCTGCCATTCAATCGAACCTTCAAAGCTTCTTGGTTTTCCGGCGGGATTTCTGTGTTTTCCGGTGACTCCGGCGACCGATTCCTTCGAGTAAGGTATCAAATTTGATCCTCTCGCCGACCTCTACGTCTTGGTATAATTTAATTTCACTGTTGGTCGAGTTTTGGAAAATTGGTTTACGGGTGTTGTGCTGCCACCGTGAACAGTGGCGTTTTTGATTAAGTTCAATCCTTTTGGCTTTGTTATTGGGTGTATTTGGTTTCAATTTAAAGCTTGGAAAGCACTGGAAGTAGACATTGAGATCAGGGCATCCTGGTGAATCAGAACAGAGACGGTTCATGATCTATTTTGGTTTCATCGAAGTTTCTGTTGATTCGAGCCCTTTGTTTTGATTGTGAAATTCAAGAATTAACGCAGGTAAATGGCTTTCAAGTTTGAACTCAAGTTGTTAGTTGGTTGGTTGAAAATCTGTTGAGAAGCTTGTGGAAACAATGATAATGTTTTGATAATTGGAGTTCACGATAGCTTACTGTGAAATGAGTTGGATATTTGGAATTGGTCTTTTAATTATTTTGAACCTGGATTGAGGCTGTGCTTATGAAATGATGGTAGAAAGTTTGAGTACTTTGATTCTTCATTAAGGCTATAGTGTATTGGGTTAGTTGTCAAAAGTACAAAGCATGTTGATATGGAACTGAAATTGGAAAGTTAGATAGTGAAGTTAAGATATGTTGAATCAATCCCTTGAACCTATGCCTGTAAAGCTAGAACATAAGGCTTTAAATACAGTTTAAGTTTGTAGTTTTTGGTTAAGTATTGATTTGATAAACTTAAGGTAGAAGATAGAGGTTTGTAATCTGAAAATGTTTTTTTTCAGTTTCTGACCCAGCAACAGTTTTGTTAAAAACTGTATTTTTGTATTCCTATTTTGAAGTTGTTGCCTTCTGAGGATTTGCAGTAAACATCTCAACGACTATTTCAGAATTGAAATCTCCTAAAAATGATTTTTTTGCATTTAGTTATGAATTTACAAAGTTACAGGTATGCACTGCCAAATTTACTTTTCTGGATTTCTGACCCAGCGAACTTTTTATTAGAAACTGCACTTTTCCTTTGAAAATTTGAGGATAGTGTCTTCATGAAAGTTGTAGTATACATTTCAAAGATTATTTAACAGTGGAATCTCCTGAAAATGATTTTTCTGCATTTAGTTATGAATTTCTAAAGTTACTGGTATGCTGCAGGAACTTAAAAGTTGAGGTCCTGTACATGATTAAATCAAGGAAATACACTAGAATTATTGAGCTCAATAAAAGTTTATTGACCTCAATAAAATTTGTTTGGCAACTTGAGGTCCTGTACATGATCAAATCAAAGAAATACACAAGAATTATTGACCTCAATAAAATTTGTTTGGCAACTTGAGATCCTGTACATGATAAAATTAAGGAAATACACAAGAATTATTGAGCTCAATAAAAGTTTATTGACCTCAATAAAAGTTTATTGACCTCAATAAAATTTGTTTGGCAACTTGAGGTCCTGTACATGATCAAATCAAAGAAATACACAAGAATTATTGACCTCAATAAAATTTTATTGACCTCAATAAAATTTGTTTGGCAACTTGAGGTCCTGTACATGATCAAATCAAGGAAATAAACAAGTATTATTGACCTTAATAAAAGTTTATTGACCTCAATAAAATTTGTTTGGCAACTTGAGGTTTTGTACATAATCAAATCAAAGAAATACACATGAATTATTGACCTCAATAAACAAGTTTATTGACCTCAATAAAATTTGTTTGGCAAACTTGAGGTCCTGTACATGATCAAATCAAGGAAATACACAAGAATTATTGACCTCAATAAAAGTTTATTGACCTCAATAAAAATTTATTGACCTCAATAAAATTTTATTGTGGCCAATAAAATACTCAAATGTGATGCTCATTTGTTCTTTCCCTCATACCACGGAAAATATCGACAGTTTATTGACCTCAATAAAGTTTTATTGAGGTCAATAAAATACACAAAAGTGATGCTTCTTTGTTATTTCTCTCATACCACTGAAAGTATCGTTTTCTAAAAAAAATTTATTGAGGTCAATAATTTTTGCCAATGGCAATTTCGTGATTTTTGTAAAATGTATAATTCAGAAACGTAAATTGGTCAATTAATGGACCGGGTGGGCACCGTGTTCTTTCCTTGTCCTTGATGGTAAATATTTGTCCAACTTTGGACCTTATGGTCAAGGACCCTTGTTTTAATTACATATGGACTTGAAAATAATTACGACTTGAAACAAAATATTCGTACAATATCATACAAATGTCATAGAATAATTCATTACCAAAAGAACCCAATACCAAAAATGTAAAGACAATCAAAAGAATACATTACCGAAAATACAAAGACAATTAAAGAAATAAGGGTTTTTATCACAAATGGTACCTGAACTTTACGTGAATTATATACATGGTACCTGAACTTCACTTTTGATCACAACTAGTACCCGAACTTTTCGTTTTCATCTTAAATGGTACCTGAACTTTTCGTTTTCATCCTAAATGGTACCTACAGTCAATTTTCAATAAAAAAAAAAAAAAATTGAAAAAAAAAAAAAAAACTCTCTCTCTCCAGCCGGAACTCTCTCTCTCCGCCGGAACTCTCTCTCCTCTCCATCGGCGCCGCCGTCAACCATCTCCAATGACCACAAAGTTTATATCAACATGTAGAGAACAATACAAGGATGAAATTATGTAACTACATCAAGGTGAGATTCAAAATAGATCGAGAGATATTGATGCCGGAAGTTCCAAAAATCGAAAAGTCGACGACCTCAATCCTCTACGTACGGCGGTCAACGTTGAAAATTGAGGGTACCACGAGGTTGCTGGGATGGAGGGCTTCAAAGCCCAATAGGTTTGGAGGATCGGAAGTGGCCGGAGGTGGTGGCGCCTTATGGTGCAGAGGGAGAGGAGAGAGGTTACGGGTGGAGGGGGAGAGGGAGGGAGAGAGAGAGAGAGAAAGAAAGGGAAAAAAAAAAAAAAACTAAATTTTTTTGGTTTTTTTTTCTTTTCAATTTTTGACCGTAGGATGAATTTGTTTTAATTTTTTAACGGTAGATTTGACGATAGGTACCATTTGTGATCAAAACGAAAAGTTCAGGTACCATTTGTGATCAAAAGTGAAGTTCAGGTACTATGTATATAATTGAGCTAAAGTTCAGGTACCATTTGTGATAAAAACCCAAGAAATAACATTATAAAGAAGCATACTCCACCATTCCAACCTCATTATCATCATAACTCTCTTGATTTTCATCATCCATTTATTCCTCATTATTTTCATTGTTATCCTCTTGATTTCCATTATCATCATTATGTGGTCTATCAGCCCACATAGTTTCAGCAATGCTAATAAAGTCTCCAAGCATTAGCTTCCGCTTTTTGTCGTTGTTGAGTTTGAGAAAGTATGTTCAAGATTTTCCACATAGTTTCCATGTCTAGATATATATGATATATAAACTCCTCTGTTAGCTTGTAATTTGTGATTCCAATTCTGTAAATTTCTTAATACAATTAGTACTAAATAGCTCCAAGCATAGAGGACCAGGAGAAAACTATTAAAGTTAACCATATATATATATATACCAATTGAGATTCAGAACAACAAAACTCAGGCCTAAAACTTCAGCAGGGGAATGACCCTGCAATCTCTATTAGACCAGAAAATAAACAAGTATATTGTTAAACTTCAGCAAGGGATCCCTATGGCTGAATGAAACGATATGTTATGATGTAACTGGATGGCACAAAGTAATCCGGTGAAATGTGTTTTCAAATTTTTATAGGACCTCTGAAATCTCAAAACTTGTTTCTTCTAGATAAATTAACTCCCAAATTTTTTTTGGAGTAAACAGTAGTGAACTTCAAAACCCTAAAATATTCAGAAGGAGCCTTTTGACCATAACAGTTGAGCATGTATGACAAACTGCAACCTTTTGAATACCCATGGACTTTTAAAATACAAAAAAATCATATAGACTCCAAATTGAATACACCCCCTTTAATTTATTTTCTCGCTTGGAGAAAACTCTCGTCCAAATAACTTTGGACGAGGACGTCCAAATTTTTGGTTCTCAACCAATAACGTTTTGACAGGTGCTTTTTTTATTAAAAAAATATAATTTAATTGAGATATAATAAATATTGGGTTGGGAACAACGTCCACGCGCTATCCAATATCTCACGCATCGATCACTTCTTCTTCCTCTTTTCTCACGCATCACTTCTTCTTCCCCCTTCTCATCTTCTCCATATTTTCTCTACAAAACCATCACAACCTATCCAAAACTTTAAAATTTGGTGGAAAATCTCATCAAAAGAAGCCATCAAGCCAATCAGAAAAAATAAATCGAACAGTATGAACTTGATTTTTTTTTTCTTTCAAACTCCATTTCTGAACTGTATCAGTACGAACTTGACACCTAGAGCGATATTAATATCTTCATTGGGGTGGAACTCCGCTCGCTGCTCACGTTGCTAGCTCTCCGACTCTAGCACCCTTTTTATATAGGCCGGTTAGGAAACTACTTCCTATTGGTACGGTGGCAATTATGTCTCATCTTTTTCTATCACCAACAAAGATTACAAGTAATCTTACGACAATAAGGATTAGAAATAATACATTAATTCCTTAGTAGGAATCCAAAACCTACTGATAAACCACTTCTTATCTTTTCAGATTTCCTTCTTAGGTTAGGTCTTTTGTTCATATGAACAAACTCCTTAGGTTTAAAAGATAACCTCTCCAACTAGGAAAGGGAAACCCAAATTACGTTGATTATATACACAAAGCAGCCCCCACATCCTCGCATTATTTCCCAAAACCCTAATCCGATTCTTGATCTCTCTCTCTCTCTCAACTCTCAAGTCTCAACAATGACAACAATGGAACAGAGGACTCTGGAGCTCGAGCTCGTCTCCGCCAAGGACCTGAAAGACGTGAACCTCATCTCCAAGATGGACGTGTACGGCGTCGTTTCGCTCCACGGCGACACTTACAACGGCACGCAGAAGACCAAGACCAAAGTCGTCCGCCGCTGCGGCACCCACCCCACCTTCAATTTCCCGATGAGATTCACCGTCGACGACTCTCTCGCCCAGCAGAACCTCCTCTCCCTCGAATTCAAGCTCGTCTCCGACCGCAGCCTCGGCGACAGGGGCATCGGCGGCGTCCACGTCCCGATCAAGGAGCTCTTCGACTCCGCCGACTCCAATTCCATGAAATCCGTCTCTTACCAGGTCAGGAGACGCTCCGGCAGGCCCAAGGGCGAGCTTAGTTTCTCTTACAAGTTCGGTGATAAGGTTGCCGTGCCTGTGCCGGAGGCGCCGAAGAAGGATGTGCCGGTGATGGCGTATCCGGTGGGAGGATCCTCGGCGCCGGCCTATGGGTACCCACCGCAACCGCGGCCTGTGCAGAAAGTACAAAAACCACCGAAGAACACGTTTGGGATGGGATTGGGCGCTGGATTGGTAGGAGGTATGCTTGGTGGGATGTTGATTGGTGGCGGATGCGGTGGCGGATGCGGTGGAGGCTGCGGTGGAGGTGGCTGCGGTGGCGGTGGCTGCGGTGGCGGTGGCTGCGGCGGTGGTGGCTGTGGGGGTTAAGAGTACTGCTATTATTTGTTCTGTTTGGATTGTGAATCCCATGACATTTTTTCATTCGCTCGATGTGTAAAACAATGTTTGATATTTTTGGAATCTTGTTCTTACTTTACTTTGTTTTAGGACTATCACAATATATATATGAATCTTTTTTTATTTGTCAAAAAATATATATGAATCTCTGATTTGACTGAGTTATGATCTTGTTGCTTTTCTTGTTGAATCATGCAAATTATTTTAAAGTTCTAGTTGTGAGATTATTACAATGACCTTTAATTAATCAAAACTGGGTTGCCTCAACTCACAGAATATTTAACTTGATTGGACTTTGTCCTCCTTGTAATTGACTTCAACCTTGCAGCAAGTAATCTAAACTAGAATATCCTAAACCTCCAAGTGCCTGATTTTATTGCTGCTTTCATTTGAGGGTCAAGTGAATGGAAAGACAAGGTCAACTTTTGATTTTGGCCAGCTTCTACCTCCATAATCATAGGGAAATTTTTTGTTATACAAAATTTGAAAGAAAGTGGCAAAAATGGATTCATTTTTTTTTTGGGGTGAATAGTAAAGTCATAAGCTCTCATAAGTTTGTGAAAATAATTAGTGTGACACTAAAGTGTAAAAATTGGTGCAATGAGAAAGACAATACAACTAAGTGTAATGTTTCTTGAAAAAGAGAGAAGTTTAACCGAACTCTCAAGAAGGCATGAGTATGGGATGCCATTTACAATTGACTAGGTGTGGATTTCACACATTCATATATGCAATTTGAACTCGATCAGTTAATCTAACCGGCCAGAACTCCTAAATGATCGAACATAATGACATTTTGGTTTGAAATTTTCAAAGTTGTGAAAACCCTGTTTAGTTATGCTAGTTTCCACCTTCATATGTTGGGGTAGAGTAATGGGACCAATTAAATTAATTACAATAATAAGAGGGGAATATCATCAAACATAGGAGCAGGCTTTGCTCCATGCCTCCATGGGTTTCAAAAATTTCCTCTACTAATGTCTTTGTTGCTGCTTATTTGAATATCTATTTTGGTGGTTCTTCTTCGCTATTAAGTTTTCCCTTTGCTTGTTTTAAAAAAAAAAAGAAACACAAGAAACAAATTCTGAATTTTTCTTAGTTAGCACAGTCATGCCATTTTCATGAAATTTAGAATATGATTAAAAAAAATCCTCCCCTAAATTTTGTTCTTAGTTTCTTACAAGGGAAATGGTCCTACACTGATTTTTATGAGTGAACTTTAATTTTTATGAGAAATGAAATTTCTTCAAAACTCTTAACGTCAATCTAAAAATCGAGGTATGTGTGTGTTTCTATCACCAAATTATGCTTTATTTTTTAGAAAATCAGACACATTTAATTGTGATCTCGATTTATAGAAAATCATATTGTTATCACCACATAATATCTAGAAGATAGTAAAGGTTTTTTTTTAGCAATAGATTATAGTAAAGTTTGGAATACAATTAATAGTCTTGGATTTGGATGTTGGTATTAGACTATTAGGTGAAATTCAGTTGTACTAATGTATACTATAAATATTTGCACACCCGATGGAGACTCGATGAGTGTGAGAGTGGATGTGGTTATCTGAAAAAGGTTTGGAGGTTATTGGTTAAGCACTTAAGCAGTTGTGGAAGTTGCTTCAAGATTCAAATGTTGATTTTTCTGTGGAAGGAGCACTCTTGGAAGAAGTGAAGACATTATCTCATTTCTTCAGTTCAGTTATTTGTACATTTGTACCTCGTGAATGTAATTAGGCAGCGCATAGCTTAGCTAAAAATGCGCTTTTGTTTCCTGCATTCAGTGTTTGGGTAGAGGATGGTCCTTCTTGGCTTTCCGATGTACTTATATCTGATGTACTTTGACATTATTTATCTATATACTTTTACTTTTGGCAACAAAAAAAGAAGCAGTTGTGGAAGTTTGTTCTTTTTTTTTTTGTAGTTTGACTTTTTTACCATTTAATTTGACTTTCAAAGTATACTATTATATAAGGGGGTTTTCACCTCTTTAGTAAAACCCTAAATCCCCAAATCCACAACTACTCGCCGATTAAAGCTGAGCAGAGAATTCATATTCGGTAAGTTCCTTTCTTCTTTGCTGCAAGTAGCTCCCTCGATTGTTTGCTCCAATTATGTTTGGTTTTTGTTGTAAAAGATTGCAATTACTTGTTGTTCCAAGTTATAGCATTGCTGTTGAATCTTCAGTGGCCCGTTTACATTGCATTTCTCAGTCTAGCAGATCATATTCATCGAAATCATTATTAGGTTCTGAAATAGATAAACCACAAGAGCAAGATGGTTCTTTTACAGTTTCGTACCTTATAACCTCATGTGGCTTGTCCCCAGAACTCGCTCTCTCTTTGTCCCAGAAAACGGTACACTTGAAAACCCGAGAAAAACCAGACTCGGTCATTAAGCTTCTGAAAAACTACGGATTTAATGACACCTACATATCCCAACTTGTTAGGAAACGCCCAAACGTGCTCGGGGCCAATCCTGAGAAGACCCTTCTGCCCAAACTAGAGTTTCTCAGTTCTATTGGCCTCTCAGGCATTGACATTGCTCAAGTTCTTTGCAGCAACCCAGCTATTTTGAAACGAAACATAGATAGGAGTCTCAGGCCTTGTTATGATATCATCAAAACTCTACTTCTCACCGACACCAAGGTTGCTGTGTTCTTTAAGCATTCGTATCAAATGTTGACGGTCAAAGTACTAGGCAACATTGCTGGGAATGTTTCAGTTCTGAGACGGCTTAAGGTGCCAGAATCATCAATCTCTTACTATGTGTCGTGTCAGCCTTTTGTAATGTGCCTTGAAAATGACAAGTTTAACAAAACTGTCAAGAGGGTCATGAGTATGGGATTCCAACCTTCGAGTACTGCATCGACATTCATGAAAGCACTATTTGCGATTGCTATGACGGATTCAGCAAAATGGGCACAAAAGATGGAATTTTATGGAAAGTATGGTTGGACTGAAGATGACTTTATGGTGGCATTTAGAAAGAATCCCTTTTTTATGAACTTGACAGAGAAGAATATTTCAAGGAAAATGGATTTTATTGTGAACAGAATGGCTTTGGTTCAACCTGCAGATTTGGCTTGTAATCCAACTGTGTTAACTTATAGTTTGGAGAATTGGATAATGCCAAGGTGTTCAGTTATTAGAGTTCTGCTATTGAAGGGCTTAATAAAAAGGGGAGAATTCAGTTTAAACACTATGATGGGCCAGAGTAAGAACAAATTCTTGGCTAGGTTTGTGGTGCAATATCAAGAGCAAGTACCTGAATTATTGAGCATCTTTGAAGGGAAAATGGGTCTTGCAGAACTCGGCTTAGGATTTGAGGAAAGAGGTGGAGTCAAATAAGTGCAGGACAAAGCTTGTTATTTTTGTTCTTAGTTTGATGATTAAGGGAATCATAAGAACCACATGCATCGTAAGTTCAGCTGCCACAAATGGTCAAATCTTGCTCTTTTTCAAAATTTCAGTAGCATTCCATTCACTTTGTTCTGCCTTGTCAAGAGTGATTATTAAATGGTTATGTGCACAAGAAGATGTGTTTTTAAATGTGATTTGTAACAAATAGAAGTTCCTCCATATCCCTCAGAATATGGGGTTTACTCTATGTTTGAAGAATGGCTTGAGAGAAGAATTTTGATATGGTGTTAGTAGAACGCTAGAAGTTGGCTCGGCCTTATTTTGATTCTATTCTGGGCGATTGTTATGTGTGGGATTTTGTTGCAATGTCAAAGCGTTTGCCATGAAATCCAGGTGCTGCATCATGTTCATAGGCAGAGGCCAATTATGTGGCAGATGGTCTTGCCCGTTGCGGTCATATTTCGCAACTGAGATCCATCGATTTGCTACTCATCCTGATTGCCTTTTGGCGCCTGTTCATGATGATATTTTTGGTTTTTGGATGCCTAAATTATTTTCTGTTTATAACCTAATGATATTAACGCCACATTCTATGGATTAATTCACAAATGATAATAAGCAAATTATTTGACAGTTCAAGTTGTGAGATTATTACAATGACCTTTAATTAATCAAAACTGGGTTGCCTCAACTCACAGAATATTTTAACTTGATTGGACTGTCCTCCTCAAGTAATCTAAACTAGAATATCCTAAAGGGTAAAAACCTCAAATGGTACCTGAACTATCGTGTAAGGTATTTTTTAGTACCTACGAATTTTAGTTACCAAATATGGTACCTGAACTATTGCGCAATTACCTAATATGGTACCTCCGTTACTTTTTCCCTTATTTTGGGGGGCAAAACGGTCTGCACAACCACTAATAGCAAGAATAAAAACCTCAAATGGTACATGAACTATTACACCGTTACCAAATATGGTACCTGAACTATTACACCTTTACCTAATATGGTACCTGAGGTACCATATTAAGTAAATATGCAATAGTTCAGGTACCATATTTGGTAACTAAAATTCGTAGGTACTAAAAAATACCTTACGCGATAGTTCAGGTACCATTTGAGGTTTTTACCCTATCCTAAACCTCCAAGTGGCTGATTTTATTGTTGCTTTCATTTAGGGTCAAGCGAATGGAAAGCAAGGTCAACTTCTGATATCCAAGACAATCTTTTTTGCTTTATTAAAAGAAAAATTCAAAATACAAAACCAAATAACCAAGATTTTTAAAAAAAAACGAATAACCAAGGATGTTTTTTTTAAAAGGAAATAACTTTTTTTTTTTAACAATTTTAGAAGGAAATAACTAAGGATGTGAAAAACTACTACTATAGAAAAACTGAAAAAGTAACCTTACTTTGCCCAAAAAACAAAAGTAACCTTACCCTTGGAACTTTGGAAGAACACGGAGACAGTGTTAACAAAAAGACCGCACTATCGTCTGTTCCCTCCCAAACCCTAAATCCCCAAATCCACAACTGTTGGCCGATTAAAGCAGAGCAGAGAATTCATATTCGGTGAGTCCCTTATGTTTGCTGTAAGTACCTCCCTTGATTGTTTGCTGCAATTATTTTTGGTTTTTGTAGTAAAAGATTGCAATTACTTGTATTCCAAGTTATAGCATTGCTGTTGAATCAGTGACTCATTTACATTGCTTTCATAAGGCACCTCTGTTTAGCAGACCATATTCATCAAAATCCTTATTAGGTTCTGAATAGATAAATTAACCACAAGAGCAAGAGCAAGATGGCTCTTTTACAGTTTTGTACCTTATAACCTCATGTGGCTTGTCCCCAGAACTTGCTCTCTCTTTGTCCCAGAAGAGGGTACACTTGAAAACCCGAGAAAAACTAGACTCGACCGTTAAGCTTCTGAAAAACTATGGATTTCAAGACACCTACATATCCAAACTTGTTAGGAAACGCCCAGACGTGCTCCTCGGGGCCAATCCTGAGAAGACGTCGTACCCTTCTGCCCAAACTAGAGTTTTTCAGTTCTATTGGCCTCTCAGGCATTGACAATGCTCAACTTCTTTGCAGCAACCCAGCTATTTTGCAAAGAAACATAGATATAAATCTCAGGCCTTGTTATGATATCATCAAAAGTCTACTTCTGCCCGACATAAAGCTTGATGTTTTCTTTAAGCACTATCAGATGTTGACAGTTAAAGTACTAAGCAACATTGCTCGCAACGTTGCAGTTCTCAGAGAACTTAAAGTGTCAGAATCCACAGTGTCTGTGAATGTGGCTCATCAGCCTTTTGTACTGTACCCCTTGAAAATGAGAAGTTTAACCAAACTGTGAAGAAGGTCATGAGTATGGGATTAATCCAGCCTTCGTCAGCAACATTCATGAAAGCACTTGTAGTGCTTTCTATGACGGATTCATCAAAATGGGCACAAAAGATGGAACGTTACTGGAAGTGTGGTTGGAGTGTTGGACTGAAGATGACTTTTTGGTGGAATTTAGAAAGAATCCCATTTTTATGCAATTGGCGGAGAAGAACTTTTCAAGTAAGATGGATTTAATTTATTGTGAACTAAATGGCTTTGGTTCAGATTGCAGATTTGGCTAGTAATCCAATGTGAGAATGTGGAGTGTTATCCCACATTGGAGAAAAAGGACCTTGCAAATGTGTTTATAAGGATTTGGGCCTATCCAACCATTGCCAATTGGTTTTGGTTGTGATGCCCATATTACTTCATCATGATATCAGAGCCAGGAGAAAGGATTTGGGCAAAATATACTTCAGCTGAAGACTAATCTGCAAAGTCTGAAGAAAGGATCTAATAATATTGAGACCTATCTTGATAAGATCAAGGATGCTAGAGATGCACTTGAGACTGTAGGTGTCTTCCTTGATGATGAGGATGTGGTGGTGACTGTTCTTCGGGGTTTACCCTCTGAGTTTGCTGCAATTAAGACTGTTATCCGTGCTCAGTTTGTCAGCTGTTCTATGGCCGAATTAAAGACCTTGCTTCAGGCAGCTGAGAGTGATATTGAAACTGAGACACAGGCATCTGCTGGCCTTCCTCTCACTGTTATGGTGGCTCAACACACTCCAGTGGCTCAATCAACTTCAAATGGCAACACTTCTCTTTCTCAATCTCCTGTATCATCAGTGTCCTCAAGTCATCACACTCATACTGTTCCCCCTGGATTCAGTCCTTCCACACCTGTTTCCTCCTCACAGACCTATGTTCCCATCCCAACTATGCCATATGGCTTTGCTCCATATTCCCCATACACAGTCTTTGATCCTAATTTCACTATGGGAGGCTTTTATGCTGGCAGAGGCCAAGGCAACAATCACTATACTGGTGGTAGAGGAGTTAATGGTGGTGGAAGAGGGATTCAATACACGGGCCGGCAAAACAATGCTGCTACTAATGGAAGTCCTGGAAATGGGGGCTTCAATAATGGAAACATCACTGGAGCTTTCAGCAATGGTGGTTTCAACAATGGTGGTACTTTTCCCAGAAACAATGGTGGTGCCTTTCCTCGAAACAATGGGAACAATGGTGGTAATAATCTGTTTACTTGTCAATTATGTGGCAAGGTAGGTCATGGGGCGAAAACTTGCCGAACCTTGAGTAACTACAACATCAATTATGCCTCATCCTCTACTGTTGAGTGTCAATACTGTGGAAGGCCTTACCACACTGCTGATAGGTGTTTTCATATCATTGGTTTTCCTGGACAACAATCCAATGACTCTCCTTCTACCTCTTCCAACCATACTGCTATGCTTGCTGCTGCTAATTCACCTCAATTTTGGTTGGCTGATTCTGGTGCCACCAACCATATGACCAATGAGATTCAGCTACTCAACAATGTAGCACCATATAATGCTTCCGATTCTGTTCAAGTTGGTAATGGTAAACATTTGCAGATCACTCATATTGGCAACACTATACTAGGCATGCTTCAGTTAAATAATGTCTTGCTTATTCCTGAATTAGCAGCTCATCTTCTTTCCATATATCAATTGTGTAAACAGAACAATTGTTCTGTGTGGTTTGATGAGTTTATGTGTGTAATTCAGGACAAGGTGCTGGGCAAAATCTTGTACAAGGGACTGAGTAAGCAAGGCCTTTACCCCATCCCATTTGATCTCCCTTTGCTGGCTGGAAAATCATCTTCACAGGCTTCATCCTCTACTTCACCAAGTGCTTTTGTAGGAAAGTGTGTCAAGCAGTCTTTATGGCATAGAAGGTTTGGACATCCTTCATCTGAAATTGTCAAGACTATGTTGAATAAATGTAACATTCCTAGCAATGATGTAAGGTCTACAGTCTGTGAACCTTGTTTGTTAGGAAAGTTCCATAAACTCCCATTTCAGCAGTCTCAAACAAAGAGTCTAAATCCCTTTGAGTTGGTTCATTCGGATGTGTGGGGACCTTCTCCATATCTGTCAATTGATGGATTCAAATACTTTGTACTCTTTATTGATGACTGTACCAGGTATACCTGGATTTTTCCAATGAAAAATAAAAGTGAGGTTCTCTCATATTTCAAGTCTCTATGTGCTTTTGTTAGTACTCAGTTTGCAGCAACTATTAAAACCTTGAGAACCGATGGTGGAGGTGAATATATTAGTCATCTTTTCAAACATTTTCTTGCTGAAAAAGGAATAGTACATCAACTCTCATGCCCTCATACACCCGAACAAAATGGCATATCAGAGAGGAAAAATAGGCATATAAGGGAAAGTGCAGTTACAATGCTTCAAACAGCTTCCTTACCCTCTGAATTCTGGTATCATGCTAGTGCCCTAGCCACTTACTTAATCAATATGATGCCTACTCCAGTTTTGGATATGAGTTCACCTTTTGAGAAACTATACAACAAAATTCCAAATTTAAGGATCCTTAGAGTATTTGGTTGTGCATGCTATCCTTTACTCACACCTTACAGGACTGATAAGCTACAACCTAAGACTGCAAGATGTATTTTTCTAGGTTTTGCTGCTGGTTACAAGGGTTTTATTTGCTTTAACCCTGTCACAAAGAAATGTCACATTTCAAGACATGTTTTCTTTGATGAGGATACCTTTCCTTTTGCTACTGCACATCATGAGAACAGGTTTACTCAGCTTCAACAACAATCAGTTCCATACAAGTTCACGCAGCCAGTGCAATCTCGGGTACAGCCTTACCTTACTCAAACTCAGTCCCTGTCATCTCAGCAATTGCCAGCACCTGTCCAACCTTCTCAACATCTCTCAGGTCAGATTTCTACTCACTCATTACCATCTTCAGGTCTTGTTTTAGACACACCACCTGAGCCTACTCACATACCATCTTATACACATGATTCTCCTCAAAATTCCACATCTGCTACTACGTCTGCTACTGTTTTTGACACATCTAGTTCTCAAGTCCATTCCACTGATGCTATTGTTCCTTTTAGTCCGAATTCTCATACTTGTATTCAATTTGGTCAAGACAATGGTGATCTCTTAGTTAATGCTTCTCCTGGTATTGGAATATCTATGGTACTTGAATGTGCTTCTCCAGTTTCTCAAACTAACAGTCATCACTCAGAATCTAATATTTTGTTACCAGTAGAGGGACTTGCAAATCTTGTTATTAATAATCACAGCATGCTTACACGTGGCAAGAGAGGAATTTCACAGAAAAGAAGCTTGTTGTCTGTGCTCTCTTCTTCTGGTCCAGATCCTAGTTCTATGGAACCAGTCACTTACAAGCAAGCCATGAAAATTCCAGCATGGTGGCAGGCAATGCAAGATGAGTATGATGCTCTTATGCATCAAAAGACTTGGACATTAGTCCCTTTACCTCCAGACAAGAATTTGGTATCTTGTAAATGGATTTTTAAAATAAAAAAGAATGCAGATGGTTCAATAGCTAGACACAAGGCACGTTTGGTTGCTCGAGGCTTTAGTCAGGAGTATGGAATCGATTATGAGGAAACTTTTTCCCCTGTGGTTCGACATACAACAGTAAGGCTTATTTTGGGATTGGCTGCAAATTATGGTTGGCAGTTGCATCAAATGGATGTCAAAAATGCATTTTTGCATGGCATTCTAAATGAAGAGGTGTACATGTCTCAACCTAGAGGATTTGAGGATTCTACATGTCCTGGTTATGTTTGCAAGCTTGACAAATCTCTGTACGGTTTGAAACAAGCTCCCAGAGCCTGGAATGAGAGGTTCACTGCTTTTCTACCTACTATTGGTTTTAAGTCCTCCTATGCTGATCCTTCGTTGTTTATCAAATATACAGGTTGCTCTCGAGTCTATCTACTTCTTTATGTTGATGATATTATTTTAACTGGTAACAGTGAGACTTTAATTTTGGAAGTCAAACAAGCCTTGCAGACTGAATTTGATATGAAAGATCTAGGTGCCCTTCACTATTTTCTTGGTCTTGAGATCAAATACTTACCTACTGGACTGTTTTTGTCTCAACACAAGTATGCTAGAGACCTTGTTCATAAATCAGGAATGGATGAGTGTCATTCTCATCTTACTCCCTATAAAGCTGGTACAAAGGTATTTCGAGATGGTGGTGTTCCATTATCTCCAAGTGACACTGCTTCTTTTCGCAGTTTGGTAGGGTGTCTTCAATATCTTACTTTCACTCGTCCAGATATTTCCTATAGTGTTAATTCTGTTTGCCAGTTTCTTCATAATCCTACTGAAGATCATCTTCTTGCTGCAAAGCGAATTCTCAGATATGTGAAAGGGTCTATGAATCATGGCATTCTCTTTAGGAGGGGTTCATCTCTGTCTGCAAATCCTTCTTTTCATGCTGATTTACAGGCCTATTGTGATGCAGACTGGGCTGGGGATCCCAATGACCGCAAGTCCACAACTGGTTTTGTCATTTTGTTGAATAACACTCCTATATCGTGGTGTTCTAAGAAGCAAACGGTTGTTTCTCGATCTTCCACAGAGGCCGAATATCGTAGCATGGCTGATACATCTTCTGAGATTCAATGGCTCCTTCATCTTCTCACTGACTTGCATATTGAACTGACTCAGGTTCCCACCTTGCATTGTGATAATATCTCTGCACTTGCTCTTGCTGCAAATCATGTTCATCATTCAAAGTTGAAACACATCGAGGCTGATGTACATTTTACTCGAGAAAAGGTCAAAGCTGGCACCATTCGCCTACAGTTTGTTTCCTCAAAAGAACAACTTGCCGATATTTTCACAAAGGGTTTGTGTTCTCCTCAACACAACTATCTTTGTGACAGCTTGATGATGGTTCCCTATCCTCAAGCTGAGGAGGGGTATTATGGTGAGGGTTCTAAGTCATCAGCTAACATGTGATTGACCTCTTGAATTGGGTTCTAAGCTACTGACTTAATCACTAAGCTACTGTGCTAAATGTCGAGCTGCTGCATTAATCATCGAGCTTGTTCTCTGCTTAGCGTAGTTAGCACGCTATTACTTAGTCAGTTAATTTTAGTCTGTTAAGTAGTGGCCTACAGCTGTTGTACACGTGTCTCATTCCTGTGTAAGAGCATCGTATATATATTTGTAGCCTTGTGTTTTGTTCTAAAAGTTGTAACAGATTACCACAAATATCAAATACACTCCTCTCATTTTCTCTCAAACTTCTCTCTATTTTCATGGTATCAGAGCTGCAGGTTCGCCCACGTGTAAAGTCAAGTGGCCACACGTGCTCCACGTCACCCAATTTAAGTTGTCCACGTGTTTGGCTTGAAAATTCGCCACACGTGCGGGGGCGTGTGAGAATGTGGAGTGTTATCCCACATTGGAGAAAAGGGACCTTGCAAATGTGTTTATAAGGATTTGGGCCTATCCAACCATTGCCAATTGGTTTTGGTTGTGATGCCCAGATTACTTCATCATCCAACTGCTCTAACTTTTAGTTTGGAGAATCGGATAGACGGATAATACCTAGGTGTTCAGTTATTAGAGTTCTCCTGTTGAAGGACTTAATAACAAGGGGAGAGTTTTCTTTTAACACCATGATGAGGCACAATAACAACTACTTCTTGGATCGGTTTGTACGTGGTCCCATATCAACAGCAAGTACCTGAATTGTTGAGCATATTTGAAGGCAAAATGGTTCTTGCAGAACTGGGCTTAGGATTTGAGGAAAGTTAAATAATTGTAGGATGAAGCTTTCTTAACTTTGCTCTTAATTAATTTCATGATTAAGGGAATAATATAAACCGGCCACATGTGTTGTAAGTTCTGCTAAATCTTGCTCTTTTGGAGTATTGGAGTAGCATTTATTTTACTCTGTTCTGCCTTGTCTAGAGTGGTTTGTAAATGGTTATGTGCACAGAAAGATGTTATTTTTGAGTGATTTGTATCTTATACCAGTTCCTGCAAACCCCTCAGGAAAGAAGTCCTAGTGTGTTTCTCTCCTCCTACAGGTTTTGTGATCTTAATTAAGACAGTTCTCGATTTTTTTCACAGCTCATTACTGGTACGTGGTGGGGTTTAAATTAATGTACGTGCCTGCAAATGAACAGGGAAACTCCGTAACTGCGGTGGGGATTTCACTTGAGAGCGTAAAGGTGGCAAAAAGGGCTGTGGAAAGGTGCATTGTTGAAAATGTGAATGCTGCAGATCTTGTCAAGTTGTTGGACATGGAGAGGAAGCTTGACGTTTTGCGTACGTATTTAAATACTTGTGGATGTAGTGAATTGTAATGCAGTATTCGCCCAATTAATTAGCTAGTGACCTAAAGATAGGGCCGCACATCTACTACTTACTATTACTAGCTGGCTAGCTGCAGACCCCTGCATTATGTTATTGCGAGTGTGATGTAAAATATTGCTCTGGTTATAACTTATGAACTGAAACCTGCAAATATTTTCGGACTAGTTATAAGTGATGAGGTATGGTAGTTTAGTAGTGCAGAAGAAGCTTGAGAGGTTTATGATGTGTGTCTCTGGCTTGTTCCAACTTCCAAGTATCAACTTATGAACTGAAACCTGCAAATCTTCTCGAATTCGTCATTGTGGTGTCATTAGCATCAAATAACCCATATTTGTGACGTTGGCTAACTGCATAGTTAGTAAACGACGGGACGAGTATGATGCCCAAGAGATGGAAAATTCTTGAATTGAGCTGAACTACGTTGGTTGTATCTTCCTTCAACAAAAGACCATAGAAGAATGTCCAAAGATTCGCCAACTGGTATTGGTAAAACCACCGAATTGACACTAGTATAGTATTTCTTTTCGTTATTTCAATGTAATTGTTTTATCTTTTAAAGCAACATGTAATTTCGTCAAAAAAAAAAAAGCAACATGTAAAAAAATATTTGTGCTGTCCATCTTTTAAAGCAACAGCATATAAAAGTTCTGTTGCACTGTAAATTGACACATTTATATCTGAAATCTGATCGAACTCAGTTTAACATAACCAAAACTTCTAAATGAATGAGCATGGATTTTGAGAACTTGTTATTTATGCTAGTTATGTCTTCCTTCATATATGTGGTGCATATATCCTAATGACAAGAAGAGAACATAACGCCACATTCCATGGATCAATTCACAAATGATAAGAAGCAAATTTAAGTAACTATCTTGTGGCCTAGAAGTAGGGGGCTTTTTTTTTTGGGTGGAAAGAAGTTTCAAGTTCGAACTCTTCTTGAATTTTTGTTTTTATTAATTAACACATTAGGACATAATGATCGATCTTGTCATTTTGATGGAATTTAGAATATGATTAAAAGAACGGATTAAACAAATTCTCCCCTAATTTTTGTTCTTACGGGGGAATATATTGATCCTACATTTGAATTATTTACTACTTTATTCTCAAAATCAGTGTAATTGGCCCGGAAATCCCATCTTCCTAAATCAAAGTTAGGCATAAACTAATACTAGATAAGCAAAACCATTCTCTAGCTACCTGCTTTATTTCATTCCCTTTCCTCTCACACTAGAAGAAAAATTCCCATCGACATCTTCACAAACTGTCACCCTTTTAATAAACCCAACTACACCCAATGAGTTTTTAAGGTCTTATTATACTAGTATAATGGAGAATAATTTCACAACGGTAGGCCAGGAGAGAAGCCATTGGTAATTTGTACTTGAGATACTTAAAATTATTAAGAGGGATCTTCATTTGGAAACTCACCTCAACTCCTCAATTAAGGTGGAAAGCTCCCTTTAAGATGTATCAAGGTATGCATGCATGAACTTTGCTTGCATGAGAATATATATATGGTATCCAGTTGCCTATCCATTAGAAGAAATCAGGGAATCTCTTGCTGTCAAGCATACCTTTGCAACTTGAACTTGAAAGGAGATGGTTTTGGAGTTAAATTGGTATATATATATATATGATGCATTTCACTCAGTATGTACGTACGTACGTACGTCTATCAATTAAGATCGATACATTTTCGGATCGATGAACGGATACAAACATACATCGCCAATCTAAGGATTGCGTGACAATATATAATTTTATCTTGGGCTCTATCAATTGATAGGTTCGGAAAGATGCATGTATGGAGTGATGAATGGATACTCAATTTCAGGTTATATAATCCTATATATCGAGAATATACATATATACCATGGGAGGTCTTCACCAACAACAAGTGATGTAAATGTCAACTTTAGATATTTTGATAATTCTATAAAGTACCTTTGTGTTGACATTTAGAGCATCTCCAACAATAGAATCTATTTTAGCTATGAAATATAGCTAAAAGTGAGATATAGCTAGCTAAGTTTTGACTTTTGCTCCAGCAAAGATAGCTATTTTCACTTTAATTTAAACTTTAAAAAAAAAAAAAACTGAAAAGGATAAATTTCCTTATTTTTCTAACAGTTTGACGGCTACCTAGCTAGCTCCTGTTTATATAAACAAGATGATCGACGTATTTATTTCCAACAATATCTCCTTTGAACTTGATTTCTCTACAAATTATTTCATTCTAACAATCTATGAGTCAATATTTACGTGATATGAGGATGAATGGAGAATCCTCTGATGACGAATACGAAGAAACTTTACTTGCTTATGTTGTACAATTAGAGGAGGAGGACAAACCACGGCGGCGTGGTTCCATTAAAGGTATTTCTCCAACATATAATTGTGGTTCATTGATAAAGATGCAGATTGGAAACGATGATAAGCATTTCAATTAGCGATACCTTACTACCTTAATTTAGTGCCACCAGATTACGACTATTTTCTTTCGGCAATTCCCTTAGATTACGACTATTTTCTTACGGCAATTCCCTTAGATTTCTATATTATACGTTCATGTGTTTGAGAATCACAGAGTGGCCATTTCAATTCTTTGATTGCTTTATAGGATAATAGATTCATGAATGAGGAAAGCGAAATAGTCAACCATGATAGATACAAAACTAAAAGAGAACTTAGAAGTTAGAACAGGTGTCTGGATTAGCCAATAGATGAATGTGTAATGAATATTCCCAAGGGAATTGCCGGATGTCATATAAGCAAGCCATGTGTTTGAGAAAATGCTTGTTTTGAATATGTAAATTAGTTTCCTTATCTTGTTCAGTCTCACCACTTTTTCGTTGGTTTTCAACTTGTTCATAAAATCCACAAAACTTATTGACTGTTGATTGAATTAACCCCCAATGGTGTTGTAGAGAAGTAGCTTTACGGTCAGACTCAAAATTCTTATGTTCATGGAAATACTCCCAAATTCTTTGCCAATATTGACCACTTTTTTGCTCATTTCCTTTCACTGCATCCAAGCTAACATTAAGCCACGCGGATACAAGAAGAATATCTTCTTCAATTGAGTAGTTTCCAGATCTTTGGGCCTTCTTAGTGGTGTAAGCAGTTTGAGAAGTCATAGGAGGTGTTTCATATGACATATCAGGTGCTTCAGATGTGAGATCCCGAATTTTAAAGTTGGTCAAATTTTATTTTTGAGATCACAATTAGAAAGTACACGTCACTACGAATTCGTAGACATGAAGAACGCGAAAATCGGAGTTGTAACGAAGAAGTTATAGGCATTAGAAGTTAGTGGCAGTTTTGTAATTTCTGGAACTTCGTTTACTATAAATAGCAAGTCCATTTCCGGAAACACCCATTTCTGGAAAGTTTCCATTTCTGGAAACCGACCCAAAATAGGGCAGAAACCCATTTTGGTCGCCGGAGCTTCACCGCTTCGCCGCCTTCTCGTCCGGCCACCTTAGGCCATGATACCGGTCCCTTTCTCTTCGTCTTGGAACGATCTTTCTATCCATATAAGTCTTTCACCCTATCATTTACCGTACACAACGAATCGAAGCTAGAAAGAATCGACTCTTTCCGGCATATTTTTCAAATTCCGGCCAACTCCGGCCAAATTGGAAAGGGAAACCTATTGGGCTTTGTTCGCCTTGGAAAACCCTACAAAACCCCTAAAGACCCGATGTGAATAGCTACCTCTTGTTTCCGAATTTTGGATCGGAATGTTTTGGACCTCCGCCGGCTTATTCTTCAAATTCCGGCCAAACCGTCGGTTATTTGGGAAAACCCGAAGGTATAAAGTTGTTAGTCTCTTCAAGAGCTTTCTTTTGACTATAATTTTGTAGATTTTGGTTAAGGTTGGATTCCGGCCGCCATAGCCGCCTCCGGCCACCGTGGCTCCGCCGTGAGCAGCGGTGATTTTAGGTTTTTTATTCGTTTTGGCTTGATTTGTTTTATTTAAGTTGTGTAAGTGTTAAGTAGTGATCGAACGTATTTGTTTGGTTTGATTTTGTCTAGTATTGAAGTTTGTGGAGCTTGATTTGGATTGGAATTCTCGAATGAGACTTGACGTGAAGTGGAGCTAACGTAGAACTAGTATTGTGCGGAATCAAGGTAGGGGGATCTCGGGGAACCTTTTTAAATGATATGTTTACTTGCGATGTTTGAATAATATGCTTGTTTGATATACGGTGATTGATATATTATCTGCAAGCATAAATTATATGTTTAAATGCATATTGCTAATGACATATTATGATGATGCATCATGGCATATAGAAGGATTTGATAGTTGGGAATGAATGTGATTATGATTTGAGAATGGTGGATGAATATGAAAAGAATGAAATATATGGGAAATAGTTTTTGTGTAGTTGAGTCTGACTCGTAGGGACCAGATTTCATGTGGGCTAATAGAGCTGTGCGGAACTGGTGATCGAGGTTGGACAAGATGACTAGCAAAATGGATATGTGGGTTGAATTGTTACGGGTGTTAGATCATATATTGAAACATTTAGGGTCACCCCCGGTTGGTAAAATACACGGTATGGGACGTGTAGGCTCTGCTTGTTTTGTTATATGGACTAACAGGTAGATAAGTGAAGCTCATTTGACATTCATGCATCAATTTCATTGTAGTTATTTTAGTCATAATGTATTTTCTTAAAAGGTTTTGTCCCTACTGAGCAGCGAGGACGAAAGCTCACCCCTACAATAGGTTTGTTTTTCAGGTACAACTTACGAGTTTCGGAAAGTTTAGACAAGACGAGAGTGAGTTAGAACGTAGAAGAAGGTGTAACTTCTCTTTGTAAGGTTTTGTTTTTACTTTTTAACGCTCACACCTCGGATTCGGGTTTAGGTGCCTAAAATCCACCGACACCGGGTCCGGGGCGTGACATCAGATGACAAGTAACCATTGCTCAAGTATATATGGATCATCATGGTCTATTGGAACTGACTCATTGTTGTCTGATCCATTGTTGAGGAGATTGGTAAAATATGCAGGCATTTCAGAACCCATCTACACATAATATTAGCAACCATGAACAATAATTATATTTGATATATTATCAGCCATGAACAATAAGTATATTTGATATATCAGAACCCATCTACACATAATCGGTTGTGAACTGTTATTAACTTTGTGGTCATATATTTGATATATAAGTAGATCCATATATATAAACATTGGCTACTGTATGTTTAGTTTACTGATTTGCTACTGCAAGTTTCATCATTCATATATATATTTATATATACTTGACTCAGTTGTAGTGATAGTTTGTACTTAGATCGTTGATATATATAAATATATAGTATAATTGCAGTAGTAATTGAATTCTAATTCACAGACCATTTCAGTTCTTTTACAATGCAAATTCAAGAATCTTATATATAGCTCCAATCAAAACAACGAAGAATCTTATAACAATGCAAAACATGGATCAAGTATGGACTTATACTACCAACAACCAAACTACCAACAACAACGAAACCCATTCAAGAGCAACGAAACCCATCAAAACAAAAATAACGAAATTTGGTTGTATACATGATCTTCTTGAAGAGATAGTCTTGGTTTGATGATCTTCAATCCCCAATCCCTAATCCCTAAAACCCAAATTCAAGAACTACAGAACCCATGAAAAAAATGCAAATTAAGAATTGGTACCTCAATTGAGTTGAAGACAGTACGGTCAGTGGCCGAGGGAAGGACGTAAACTGTTAACTCAAACCTTGCAACTTGCAGAGAGAAAGAGGAACCGAAGAGAAAAAGAAAAATAAGAAAGTGATGAACGTCAGGAACCAAAAATTGGAACGTTTATCAAAGGAATTGCTTATAAATTGGAACGTTGGAATTCAAAAAATTAGAACGTTGATAGATTTAGCTATAGTTATCTTCTCTCTCCTTTGTAGCTAAATATAGCTAGAATTTTTCTAAAAGTTAAATTTTACTTTTTTTTAGCTATTCTGTTGGAGCCTTGATTTCCTCCAAAGTAGCTAAATTTCAAATTTTTTGTCAATTTAGCTAGTCTGTTGGAGATGCTCTTAGATCACTTGTTGGTGAAGACCTCCCATGGTATATGTATATTCTCGATATATAGGATTATATGACCTGAAATTGAGTATCCATTCATCACTCGATATATAGTACTTTTATGTACTAGAACTAAAAGTCGAATAAAAACAAACAAAGAAGAAAGTGATAAAAGATCTTGATCCTTATTCTTTTGGTTGAAAGGGAGCTTAATGCCCAGAATCCAAAAACCAAAAAAAAAAAAGGGCTAGTATAAACATTCCTGGCTCTATCCATATATACCATACAAATTATCAAGTATATTGATACAGTTGAGCTTCGCAAGACTATCAGAAACCATATTCATTTCACCAAAAATGGTTGAGATTAGCCCCAGACCCCAGTAATGAGGAATGGTGGAGAATTTAGTTAGGATTAAACTAAATTAGCCCAACTTGTTAAGAAATGCCCAAAGGTGCGCTCTTGGTCAAAGCTGACAAGACCCTTTTGCCCAAACTAGAGGTTTTCAGTTCTATTGGCCTATCGGGTAGTGGCATTGCTCAGGTTCTTTGCTGCAACCCAACTGTTTTGCAAAGAAACATAGATAGAAATCTCAGGCCTTGTTATGATATCATCAAAAGTCTATTTCTCCCCTACATAAAGCTTGATGTTTTCTTTAAGCACTCTCGGAATGTGACTGTTAAATTACTAAGCAACATTGCTCGCAACGTTTCAGTTCTCAGAGAACTTAAAGTGTCAGAATCCACAGTGTCTGCGAATGTGGCTAAACAGCCTTTTGTACTTTCCCTTGAAAATGACAAGTTTAACCAAACTGTCAAGAAGGTCATGAGTATGGGATTCCACCCTTCGACCGAATCGACATTCATGAAAGCACTACATATATATTATTTCTGTGACGCATTAATCGAAATGGGCACAAAAGGTGGAATTTTATAGAAAGTGTGGTTGGACTGAAGATGACTTTTTGGTGGCATTTAGAAAGAATACCATGTTTATTCAGTTGACAGAGAAGAATATATATTTCAAGGAAAATGGATTTTACTTTGAACCGAATGGCTTTGGTTCAGCCTGCAGATTTGGCTAGTGATGATCCAACTGCTCTAACTTATAGTTTGGAGAATCGGATAATACCTAGGTGTTCAGTTATTAGAGTTCTCCTGTTGAAGGACTTAATAACCACCATGTACGTGGTCCCATATCAACAGCAAGTACCTGAATTGTTGAGCATATTTGAAGGCAAAATGGTTCTTGCAGAACTGGGCCTAGGATTTGAGGAACGTTAAATAATTGTGGGATGAAGCTTTCTTAACTTTGCTCTTAATTAATTTGATGATCAAGAGAATACTATGAACTACATGTGTTGTAAGTTCTGCTGCCACACATGGTCAAATCTTTCTCTTTTGGAGTATTGGAGTAGCATATATTTATTTATTTTACTCTGTTCTGCCTTGTCTAGAGTGGTTTGTAAATGGTTATGTGCACAGAAAGATGCTATTTTTGAGTGATTTGTAACTTATACCAGTTCCTGCAAACCCCTCAGGAAAGATGTCCCAGTGTGTTTCTCTCCTCCTCCAGGTTTTGTGATCTTAATTAAGACCGTTCTCGATTTTTTTCACAGCTCATTACTGGTGGTGGGGTTTTGTATGACAACAGTGGAGTTTGAGTTTTTGATTGAGGTGTGGTTCTTGGAGAACAATTTAATTTGATAAAGAGTTGGTAGAAGTTGACTCCACCCATTTTGGTCATTTTTTGCAACTGAGGTTCATCGATCGATTTGCTAGCTGCTCATCCTGATTGCATCTTGGCACCTGTTCATGATGATATTGTTGGTCTTTGGAGACCTAAATTATTTTTGTTTGTTTCTTTTGGGTGAAATCCTGCTAGTTCACAAAACAAAAGTGAGTAACATATATAGTATTTTTAATGGAAATCTCATGGCACCTTCAGGTTCTGAAAGGAGCATGCTTAGAGTTGGAGAGTTCTGTTGTACTGTAAATTGACACATTTATATCTGCAATCTGAACTCAGCTTAACATAACCAAAACTTCTAAATGAATGAGCATGGATTTTGAGAACCTTGTTATTTATATATGCTAGTTTCTTCCTTCATATGTGGTGCACCGTGCATGTATCCTAATGATAAGAAGAGAACATAACGCCACATTCCATGGATTAATTCACAAATGATAAGAAGCAAATTTAAGTAGCTATCTTGTGGCCTAGAAGTACGTAGGGGGCTTTTTTATTTTGGCGGAAAGAGGTTTCAAGTTCGAACTCTTTCTGAATTTTTGTGTTTTTCTTTAATTAGCACATTAGGACACAATGATCGTTCTTGTCATTTCATGGAATTTGGAATATGATTAAAAGAATGGATTAAACGAATTCTCCCTTAATTTTTGTTCTTACGAGGAGGAATTGATCCTACATTAAATATGTTTACTACTTTATTCTCAAAATCAATGTAATTGGCCCGAAAATCCCATCTTTTTAAATCAAAGTTAGGCATAAACTAATACTAGATAAGCAAAACCATTCTCTAGCTACCTGCTTTAATTATTTCATTCCCTAGCTTCCCTCTCACACTAGAAGAAAAATTCCCATTAATATCTTCACAAACTGTCACCCTTAATAAACCCAACTACACCCAATGAGTTTTTAAGATCTTACTATACTAGTATAATGGAGAATAATGTCACAAAGGTAGGCCAGGAGAGAAGCCATTGGTGATTGGTGTTTAAGATACTTAAAATTATTAAGAGGGATAATCATTTGGAAACTCACCTCAACTCCTCAATCAAGGGGAAAGCTCCCTTTAAGATGTAAACAAATATTAATTACCATAGGTATATATATCAAGGTATGCACGCACTTTGCTTGAGAATATATATGGTATCCAGTTGCCTATCTATTAAGGAATCTCTTGCTGTCAAGCATACCTTTGCAACTTGAACTTGAAAGGAGATGGTTTTGGAGTTACATGATCGAGTTTCTCAGTCAAATTGGTATGATGCATTTCACTCATTATTTACGTGTGTATATACATCTCAATTAACCACTTGTATATTGTGGAACATGACTTTTAAGGATAGATATGTATTCGGAGCAATGAACAGATATAAACATACATTGCCAATCTAAACTTTGCGTGACAATATATAATTCTATCTTGGGCCTCTCTATCAATTGATAGGTTCAGAACTTCAGATAGATGCATATATGCAGCAATGAACAGATACTTATATCCGTCATATAATCCTATACATCGAGAATATATATATATATATATATATATAAGCTTTTCATTGACAATTTGTAATATGTACGTCAAACCTATCTATCCATTATTCTCAATTTAGTTTTAGACCGGATGCTCTAACTTTAACACACAAAGCGTTATCAATGAATATATTTACATACGATCGAATATATATATATAAAATATCTTATGCCTCTATGTAGGTTTGTTTTCTTTGGTTTGCAGCCGTTATCTCAAAACAGGTGGAGTAGCCAGTTGTGCACTCCCTGCTTTTCGGCGAAAGCTTGAATACATATATTTTATGGAGACTCTTGCTATTAGCGCGGGATGTACTCACTTCACCATGGGAGGTCTTCACCAATAAGTGATCTAAATGTCATAATTTGTTACATTAGTTATAACTAAAGTTGACTATGATCGACGATATCCTCATATAACCAATTAATCTAATACACTAATAAACAAACACGAGACGATCATCAAGAATCGACTTCCAAAAGGATTAGCCCTAATCAAAATCTAATTAATCTATCATCATTCGTGTGTTGGGATTTTGCCTAGCTAGCTAAATATTTAAGCATGGCTATACCCTCTTCTTCTATATTAGCATTAAATTCGATCCGTGATACCCAAAACTTGTTACTAAGTTTGGAGGAACCAACAATTCCCTTTAGTGATTAAGATAGGTCGTTATTGCTTTCTTCCTTCAAAAAGAAGAGGTTAACATTTAAAAGGACGATACATACGTACACAAGAATATCTTTGCTTAGACAAATATGGAACCTGGGAATTGGCTTTTCTTTTCGTGAGGGAAATCACATGGGCTTGTTGTGTTCACCATGGTAATAGAGCTTTCCATACTTTATGGAATTTGGAGATCGACTATTACTTACTGAGAATTAAAGCAAAACCAAGCAAGACTACAATGAAAAAAGGTGGTCGGGGCTAGAATGTTCCCTGGCTAAAATGACTTGGAATTCTCAGGAGAAAAAGCCTCAGAAGTGATATCGAATTGAAATGGCGGATTTAGATTTGAGAGAATCATTCATGTCTGCAATTCTGCATGAGGTGGGAAACTTTGCTGGTGCAGCATCTTTAATTCTGTCTCTCTATGCATCATGATCTTAATTTGATGCATGAATTTGATTCATATTTGTTTGTTCTTTCTTGTGTAATTGATGCATGAATAACGTGTGTGTTCTTCTATGAAAGTGGCTCCATATCTCTATGGTTATCTCTGGTGTAACTGCTACCTTCTTCATCCTGCTAGGGCTAGATTGGAAGATGAAACTTATATACCAGGGTTTTATTTTTTGGTACCACCAATTCTTGATGAGTCCATTGAGCCATTTTAGATTCCATAAGCCCTAAATATATAGTTAAATTGCAGATAATATCGATGATTTCAGAGTTAGTAATAAGCACAATTACGTTAACAAGTAATTTCACATTGGACGTCGGAATTCAATAGAAACATATATCATGTACATGATATATTTCCTCACATGTGCTCATTTGAGATGAAGGGCAAAAGCACACAATAGACCCTCCTATTGATCAGAATTTTGAAAAGTGGAAACGTAATAAATCTCGCATATATTAATAGTATCGAAACATTCTAAGGTAAACTTCACACTTGATAAATTTAATAGACTCAAGCCGGCCAATTCAAATTCTACCAATCGAGCTCCGATCGGTAGTTAAATTGAAGATAATATTGATTCAGATCGAATTAGTAGTGAATTCAAGTGAATACGTAACGTAACATGTGCTCTTTATAAAGTTAATTAATTTCCACAACTAATTTAAAGGGAAAGGGTTTTGAGAAAATTAGTCGGGTGGTCCAGTAATTGTTGAGATATTTATAAGAGGGAATATGAAGGAAAGAGATGACAAATTTGGAAACTCAACCAAGCAGGTTCATTGTCATGACAATGGAGAAGGGCTTTATATTATTGCTGGCTTTGGGAGAGGTTGAGTCTGTATCACAAGGCCAAGTTGGTAGGAGAAGCAAGTGACAAAATGTAAACAAGGGCACGATCACAGCACTGTGTATAAAGAGAATGTGTGCCTTAAAGTTCAACATTAATCTCAATCCAAAACCAAATGCCTCACCAATATTGAATGCTTTTGTTGACTATGAGATAGCTTTGCTAGATATCTGCATATGCTGCTGAAATCAATCAATAGCTATTTGTGCTTGTTGTTGGTCACTGCTCCTCAAACATAACCTACTCCCTCGAATTCATCTAGCTAGATCTGACTACAAGTTAGCCCTCTTTTTTTTATTTAATTAAGTTCATAAGTATAAGAGAGCCAAATAATGACTTACCCAAAGTCTAGAGTGAAAACTAGGATAAAACCGAATTCACTTTAAGTATCCCTAGCTTATAAAGCTAGATAGAATATGCAAATAATTGGTCTTCAAGATTAAAACCATAAGAAAAAAAATGGAGGCAATGGTAGTCAACAGTAGTTAGGCAAAGATACCATATGAATTGGGGGCTGAGGGGGTAGGGGTCACATTGCAATTGGTCATCTCCTATAAAGAATCCTTTTCTTTTTGGTCACATCTTCACATCTTATCTTTCATTCTTTCCCACAAAGTCACAAACCATTCAAATAGTTTGGAAAAAGACATTAAACTTTTTTAACTCTACAATGCCTTGAGCATCCCAACTTTTCGCTAGTTTTATTCCATGTCCATCCCAAGTATATATACTCCAATTTATATAGTAATATGCACACTTCCTGGCCTCCATATAAATTATGATTTTCTGCTTAATTGAATATAACTTAAAGAAACTGTTGGTAGGGCTTAATTAAATATAATTATTACGAGTTGATTTTTTACTATTAATAAGTCTCTACCAGTTGGTAGGGCTAAGTGGGCTATATCCTAGTATGTGCATTCCGTGTGCCTTGTTTGGTCTAGCGAAGCGGCGAGTTCTTACTAAATGGACGCTACCTCCTAGTGGCAGTATGAAACGTAAAGCCATCGGAATTTCTGGTTGGTTGCATAATGAGAAAGTTGCGTTAATTGATGATTTATGACTCTGTTTTAGCATGATCTTTCTAGTATGTCGCCAATATTGTAAAGCGGATAGAGTTGCCAGTTGTGCAATCCCTACTCATTTGTGCATGTTAGAATACATTAATTTAGTGAAGACTCTTACTATTATTGCAAGATATTTTATAGATGAGTATTATAATTTAAGATTTAAGCACTATGTCTCTTTTTGTGTTCGATTGTTTCATTCATGACGGTTTGAAAGTGGCCTGTGCCCTTTTTTCAAAAAAAAATTATAATTTAAAGAAACTAGCTTTCATCTCTCTGATGAATGTAAAGTACATGTAGTTTAACCATGCGTGTATAATGCACACAACCGCCATCATCATCATAATCAACAACGACAACAACATCATCATCAACAACGTACAACAACAACAACATCATCATTAGTGTATTTAGGGAATCCTTGTATTACATGCTGGGGTTTTTTTTTACTTTAAAACTTTTTTTTTTTAGAAAATTAATTGTTCCTTTTAAGCCTATATAACTTTGGCATTCTTTTAAGCCTTTTAACAATTACACCGTTACACTAGCTAAATTTATATTGGTTGACTTACGGGTTTTTTATTCACTTTATATAGTAACCAAGTGAGAAAATTATTACCATGGAGGGACTATAGACGGGAGACAAAGCCAAATCCGACTGGCGACATGTCGTACAGAGATGGGACGACCAAAGAATGTAGGGGAAAAAATTGTAGAGTCAAAGGAAAAATTTCCAAAGGAAAAATTTCCAAATGAGGGCCTTAAAATAATTTTAACTTGCTATATTTTGTTACAACACTTATCTCCAAAATAATTTCTTTTGATGAGATGTTAATAATAATGGAAACTAAAAAAATATTCCTCAAAGAATAAAACTTTTATCTATTTTCATGCATCAATCTTTGTGGTTTAATTGTTACTCACCCTTTACGGATGTGACATACTTCTTTGTGTAGGGTCGTATTTAGTGTAACTTCACCAAAATGAACGTACAAGTCGGCCATGGTAACCATAAATCCAATCGAGAAAGACTTCAAACACATAATCAATCACTTTAATGTATTATTTAGAGACAATCTCATGTTGCTAGACTCGGTTATTTGCATTCGTCTTTTATTGAAAAGTACGTTAAATTGTAAAATCATGTACTTCCTCAAAACCACCTTTAGTTAATTGTTTTTTGTTTTCTTCATTTACCTGCCGTAGTAATTTTCTTTCATACTCAAAAGGGTACATTAAAATTAGTTAATTTTAAATTGAAGATAAAGGTTGGCTCTTCTTCCCCTCTTTTTTTTTTTTTGAAAATAACATAAACTTTATTAATCAATAGAGGATTACAATCTTTAATATGAGCATCCTAAAAAGGAGCAGTACATATCACACAAGTGGCCTAATCGATGAGTTTAAACTTAAAACTCTAATCGATGATTCAAAACCTAGAACAATACATACACAGTGCATCACTGCTGTCAACAACCAACAGAAAAATTCCGGCAAGTTTGCTATTGAGACCAATAAATCAAATCTAGCTCAAGGAGAACCCATGAAAAAAGAAAGTAAAACCACAATCGAAAATTGCATAACTGATCATGCTTATTCTTAAATAAGAAATTAAAAGAACCTAAATCAAATAATCAAATCTGATTCAGGTTAAACTTTAGCAGCGCCCCACCAGTAATAAGGTCGCCGACTTGGAACACCAAGGCTGCTGAGCCTCCAATACCAAGCACCCAAAACTCACATGAATCCCAGACCTTGAATCCTTGGATTTGATTGACACCCAAAAGAACCGGCAATGACAAGCAGAAAACCAGATCTAATCGGGATGTCAACCATCTTTGATAGCCCAAGATACGCCCTGTAGGAGCATAATCACCAAAGGCCTGAAAAGAGTATGACGGACAGAGCCGTCCTTGTGAGTGAGAAAAGCAAAAACCATCCTCACCATAGGAAGCCGCAATAGCGATTGCTGACGGCACTAGAATTTGTGTAATAAACAATATAGAAAGAAGCCAGAGGCTAGGAGGAAAGCACACGAAAGTGTTACTGGATTTGATGCGCACAGAGACGCTATTGAGGAATCTAAGGGGGGCTAGAATTTTGCTAGAGAGATGACTCTCATGGGGGCTAGGGTTTTTTCACTCACAATAATTATTCCTTCCCCTCCTTCATTCATTCTGAATAAACTAATTGTAATTTTATCTGATATTTTCAACCAGAGTAGATCGAAGAAGTCATCATGCCTAGCTAGTCCGATTACATCATGCATGAGACATTCAGAAAACTGCCCTCATAACCCATCACCATCCAATTCCCTTTTGCCGATGCCCGGATCAAAAATATCACCCTTTTTCTTATAAAAAAAAATTAAAAAATTAAAAATATCACCCTTCTGTTAATCCACAGCACACATATATACAACTAATTAATTCTCAAAGCTACACATCGAATAAGTCTCAATCAACCCTAACTAATATCATTTCTTTTTCTAACAAACAAAACAAAGATTCCCAAATGTGGGGTTTTAACCCTTACAAAAGGAAACCAAGGATTCTCTCCGGAATTCGCTAGAAATTATATAAAATGAATGATATATATGCCCACATACACATATATACATCAATACATAGAGATATATAGGTCATGATATATATTTACAGGTCCACCCCTGCATAAACACCATGTCCCCCTTGCTATCACTCCCCAATCATGTGGGCCCCACCTTACCCTATATGCCCAATTGCCCATAATATTATTTTACCACATTAATTTTGCACCTATATATATTCACACACCCTTGTTCAAGTTTCACACACACATATTCTCACTTACAGAAGCTAGCTCCTGGCCTCCTAGCCTGCTTCATTAACTAGTTAGGCTGATTCTTCTTCTTCTCTGATCAGAACATGTCTGGGGTTTGGGTTTTCAAGAACGGCGTCGTCCGGCTGGTGGAGAACCCGGGGGGGGATTCCCAGCAGGGCTCCAACGGCCGGCGCAAGGTGCTAGTCCACACTCCCACCGACGAGGTCATCAGCTCTTACGCTGTGCTCGAGCGGAAGCTGTCCTCGCTCGGCTGGGAGAGGTACTACGACGACCCCGATCTCCTTCAGTTCCACAAGCGCTCCACCGTCCACCTCATCTCTCTCCCCAAGGATTTCAACAGGTTCAAGTCCATGCACATGTACGACATCGTCGTTAAGAACCGGAATCTCTTTGAGGTCAGGGACATGTAGTCCGATATATGTCCTTGTGCTGCATGATGACTTTTCTGTGTTAATTCATTTGTGAGTTGTTTTCTTGTTTTGGGGTTCACTGTATTTTGGGTTTGGTTTGTTGTATCAGTTTAGAAGAAGATGATCGAACGTACGTACTGGTTTAAGGGTTTGCTTGGTCATTGTTGGGTATTTTCTGTACAAATTAATTGAATGTCATTGTGCAATGAAAATTGGGTCTTGGCTCCTGTGGTTGTTTCTTTGGAGATAACGTAGAGAGCAGAGATTACCATTTCAAACTTCAACCAAACGAGAAAGAAATTTCGAGAAAGAAAAAATTAGCTTAATTTCTAATTCTAATATTAGGCAAATATGAAAACATTTTCACATAAAAGAGAAATTTATGATCCATATATACTTTTCTGGATTACACATGAAAAATCGAACCAGTTTATCATTAATCAAGAACGGTGCTAAAAAGGCCATATCGATCCCCATTATCCCTAATCCTAATTCTAAGCCTAGCTATTTTGCAAATTAACCTTCAGCTTACCACCCAAGGGATTCTACATATTGTATTTCATTTATAGAATGCTCAAAGAAAATTAAATCCCAACGAACAACAAAAATTTGACATGTATGAAGTGGAATTTTTTGCATTATTGCTTTCCATGCATCGTGTTTGTTGACATAGACTAAGAGAGGCAAGGGGCAACGACACGTCGCCTGTATATTTTTCTTAGGTTGAAAATCAATGGCTGTAGCTTTTGTCATGACTGATGACTGAAGTCGAATCCAAATCAATGGCCAATATTATGTCAACAAATGGAGTGTTGGGTTTTAGGCCTAACCCCTATGCATTGCTTACCAACAACGTGGTGCAGCCACGTGTTTATAGACAAGTGGCCAGTTCTATCCAACAATCGGGAAATGCCCTATTTAACCCGTACAAATCGGACTATATACTATATGCAAATCAATATGCAGGCAGATACTTATTTTGTTTTCCAAAGATATATATATATATATATATATATATATATACACACATACATATATATATATAGGGTGTTGTTATTAACACACCCCTTCCTCTCTCTCTCTCTCTATTCCTTTAATGCACACATCCTAGATACAGATAGAGAGAAGGGGTGTGTTCATAACAACATCTTATATATAAGTATATAATCTCATTCACGTGTGGACGTCCACATTGTATTACATCTTCATCATGACGTGCAAACTAATGATCAGAACTGTTTATATTTTAGGTTATCATTCAAGGATTATTTTGATAAAAAAAAAATTCAAATTGGAAATTATTTAGCTATTTGATTACCACATTCATCGTTTCATTTTTATTTGACGGACTGTATTTGTCTGTAAACTATACAACAAATAGATGACTAAATAATCTTCAATTCGGCTGATTTTTTGCAAGGATAATTCTTGAAAATAAATTTAAATGATGAGCAGTTCAGATGATTGAGTTATGTTGTCAATTAGTTGGAATGAAGATATTCGCATTTTAATACAATTTTGACGTTTACAGGTGAATGAGACTATATATATATATGAAGCAGCCATGCATGAACCCGAACTTGTTGGAGCTAGCCATGATTGTCCAAGAAACACGTGCTTAATTTAAAGCGGAATTTGGTCATGGAGGGAGAGATCTTCTTCGATCTTCTTCTTTCTAACCCTAAGACCGAATAATTCAACACAGTGACACTAAAAACTCATGCGGATAAGATCGACTCTTATCAACATGCATGCATGGGATCGCATGAAATCTGTACGGCCGATGGATAACCCATTACATTAGCAAAGAGTTGTAGCTATAGCTAGAGCTAGAGCTCAGCTTGATCATAGATATAGATAATAGATATGCCCATGCTTACTTTGAATGGGCTACGACTCGGTTTTCATTGAGTAGTCAGTTCCTAGCTTGTTCAAATTGATGATCATGGTCTTCTTCCAATTGCAAAGGGAAAGAGATAGGAATGTATAAAACTGATCAGATCGAAAATGATCGAGGACCATAGATATATATACATGGAGAAGAAAAGGCTAGGAAGAAGCTCTTTGATTTTATATATCCATCCCATCTTCACTGATATCAACGAAGGATGGGACAAGAGAGATCCTACTATATATCGATCTTCTTATGAGTTTGATTTTGACGGCCACAGCATTTGTCATGTCAATACGTATATGTCCCATAATCCCATGCAAACACCAAACAGTCGGAAATTAGAGACCGATATATTGTAGGCTCTCTCTTCTCAAATATATATATATGAAATTACTTTCCAACATTTTTATGGAGAAGTACTTTTAAAGTTGGCTCTGTGGATCATTTTAATTTATATAAACTTTATTTTAATTAATTAGTCTAAGCATGCACGTCTTTAGATGATATTATTATAGATGAGAAAAAGAACATTCTTTTTATTCCACAGTTTGAATTTGTGTGAGGCCAGGACTAAATTAAACTTTATTATAGATGAGAAAAAGAACATTCTCTTTATTCCACAGTTTGAATTTCTGTGAGGCCAGGACTAAATTAAAACTATCTACTCTCACTTATGCATATCCTTTCTGCAGCGCCTACCTTAATTTCGTGACACTTACTGGATTCATAAAAGTAAAAAGTGGGTGAAAGAGCTTAGTGTGGTTGGCAGGCCATGACTTATCATGTTTGTAAATCATAAACTATATAGTTACCTCTGTTTGCCTACACATGATGAGAACTTTATCAGATAGTTTTCTCACTCTCGGTTTAGTAATTTTTAACATATATTGCTTTAAAGATAATTAATATTTTAATCTTATTTGTATGATGACACAATAGGTCACCAAGAAAGTCTCCAATCTTGGGTGAGAGCGCTATGAACCACCATCAAGGGCTTAATATTGCGGTGCCAACTTTTGCATGTTTGACACTTTAGTCATTCAATTTTGAAAAATATCACTTTGATAACTCAAGAAGGCAAAAATTGAAGGCAAATATGTCACTTTGATCACTTTTCAAATATGCCACAAGAAGGCAACGACCGGTGGACGATGACGGTAGACAAGGATAAAGATGCAACATCCTCAACAACCCGAAAATCCAAAGAAGTGGTAACGCGTGAAGAACATTTGTGCCCACCACCTCCACAAAAGAGCCAATTAACCTCCTCAGAGATATAATGAGTCTTTTGCCCGAATTAATTTGAATATAGCTTTCGAACAAGAATATGTTCGAGAAAAGTTAGAGAATATAGATTTATCATACTAGGAATATCAGTTTGAATTATACTGTTTTGATTTTTTTTTTATTTGATGACTTATGAGTATTGGAATTTATGATCTAATTTTTGTTATGTGATCGAAGAATTTGTATATCTTTACAAGTTTTTGGCTTAATTTAGTGGGTATATTTGCTATGGAATTCATTAAAATGTTCTTATTGGTTTCTTATAAGTTTTTTTTTTTTAAGGAAAAAAAGAGCATTATTTTGCTTCAACAGTTTCTCTAAACATTTTTCTATTAGAGAAAGTGAGAAAGTGAGAAAGAGAAGACAAGAGAAGAGAGAGAAAGTTTCATTCCCTAGATATATTAACAGCAAACTCTAAAATTATAGCGATCATCTTTTTAAAATTTTTAATGCTCTTCTATTTTCTCTATTTAAATTATATTTATTTGCATCATAAATTATTTGATTACATTTTTAAATTAAAAATAATAAAAATACCATATTTAGTTGTACATAATAAATTATGAACTAAAACAAAAAAAAAATTATGAAGAATAACATGATTTGAATATATTCCAGAGATTATATACTTGATTTCAACCCCAAAATCAACTTGGTTCCTAAGCTATTTTCAATCCTATAGTAAATATCAAATCAAGTTATTCTTCATAATTTATTTAGTGGAAGATTTCCCTTGATTTGATGTAAAAGTGATTAATTTTGTCAATTTTGGTGTTGAATTTGCATGGTTGGTCACACCACCGGCTACCGCCCGATTGATATCTAGTGCTTTATTCAATGTGTTGTTGCATCCAATTATGTCCTTCTTAGGTTTATTTTGATGCCTAAGTTGCATCTCGTATTGTTCTTATTTTTAATTTAGGTGCATTTTTTGCATAGCTCTTGTACCCATTTTATTATTAATATAAATTGTCACATTTTCCTAAAAAAGAAGAAGAAGAAGCTATTTTCAATACTGGAAACTAGAAAGGTTGTGACTCATGACATATATTTAATTACCTGATCTCCATCAATTTCAGAAATTACATTTTGGAATTTTAGAGGCTCCATAATTATAGTCAATATTATTTAATATTAATTGATATTAAACATTAAAGAAACAAAAAAGAAAATTGCAACATGACCTTTGCCGACCAACTTGTCGTTGCAAGCGGGTGTTCCCTTCATTAATGTCTACTTTTACTTGGTTATGTACATCTATGCCCTTAATTTCATGAGACTAATTGGATTCATGAATTGATTAAAAAAAAAAAGAGAATTGAATTCATGAAAGTCCATGCTCAATTTATAATAAGGAATGAAAAAGTTTAGTGTGGTTGGCAGGCCGGCCATGACTAACGATGTTTGTAAATCATAAACTATAGCTTCTTTTATCTATCTACGTGAAATCCAGCCTTCTAATTGTGTTCTTACATATTTTTTTTACTTAAATTTATGGCCTAATATTTGTCCCACTTTAAATAATGTATCTCACTAGGCTGCTGTAGCTAAAGTCTTACTCTTCTATGGAGGTTGTTTCATACAATTTGGTTATCACAGTTCTTTTCACCTACTTATCAAATGTCATACTGTTGTAGAATGATCCATGTAAAAGTGTAAAACACATCATAAGTGATTTGCCAAGAAAAAAACAAAAGGGAATGGAATTGTACAGACGAATTGAATAGCATTTTTGGCAACAGTGAGAGTGGTCTGATCTGATCTAATCAATCATTGTAATATCTTCAAAAAGAAAAAAGTTCACCAAAACCCAGTTCAAAATGTTGCTATATTAAAATAAAAGCTAGAAACATAGTGAACAGTCTGATTAAACAGAATGTAAGAAATCTCTCTCTCCCTCACTCAATTCCTCCTTCCTCAGCACAATTTGTTGAACTGAAGCTCATGTATCGTATAATTTGAGCGAAATGCTCCGTAACTAATTACTACTAGTTTGTGCAGTCAAATCCATGACAAATAGAAAGCCAGATTACCAAGATCAGAAGTAACAAGATTCCAAAAACCACCAACTTTATTTTCATGTTTTGATACCACAGCTTCCTTCTCATTTGTGTCCCTTTATTTTTGTAATCTTGGGCCTGAAAAGTGCAATAAAGTTGTTTAGTACTTAACGAAGATACATACAACAGATGAATGGGTAGAGTTGCTCTTGCCTCCAGTTTACCTGAGAACGAAGGGTTTCAGTCTTGTCAACAAGAACAGTAAGGTTTTCCCCTCTATCAATAGCCTGAAAAGCATGCAGATAAACATGAAGTGCAACATCTATAGCCTGGTTAAGTGATAACGGAAGAAAGAATCCTTCAAAATGCAACAGAGTTAATTAAAGAAAGAGAAAGTGATAAATGCAAGATTTTAGTTATGTTAAGTTATATAAATATGGACTCTAGTCTGGCCTAAACAATGACTCTACAAATTTCTCGTCAGTCACAAAAGAAATCTACTATGTGAACTCATCCTTAATGCTAGGAACATAAAGCTACTCAGTATGCTCCTCCTCTTTAACTAAATCATCGATTTGTGAATTTTATCTCCACTCAGAGACCAATTTCTTGTTATAACACTTGATAATATGGTCCTCGGACTAAAAGGTTTGTTCTAAAAGAGTAGATTTAACCATCCCTGCAGTATAGTAACACATCCAGCAATGTTCACGGCACCTGCGAACGACTAAGCTGCACTCAAGAGAAGAGAGAGATACAAAGAAACAAACAAGATCTCCTTGCTTCGCTTTATCTTCTGTTCTTTCTTAGTTTGAGATTTCTCCATTTTATGGTGGGAAGGAAGTCCACCTAAACGTTCTCTTCACTTTCATCTAAGATATGCTTGGCGGGCATAGTTCAAAGACAGATGTCTCCCTAGCCAAAAGAACTAATTGAAAGTAGTAATCTAGAAAAGAAGTTCCATGAAATTTCATTCTCTAAGGCTATGAACTTGCAATTACTTCCACTGCAATTCCCCACCACTACCATAAGGAAGTCACCACATTCATGATGAATCCGTATTTGACACCAACAATATTGGGTCTCCTCTCTTTGAAGTACGTAAATGTTAGTTAAAAGATTTTGATCCACTGTGAGACCCCTGTCGAATATTTGTCTAATTTGTACATTATTTCATAAGTTAATGCAACATGCAATTTATAACCTGTTTTTTTTTTCCTAAGCAATTTATAGCCTGGTTAATAGGTACAGTAAATAGATATGGATGAAATAAGCCTTCAAAATGATGCAACAAAAAGGTTGATACACGCAAGATGTTAGATGTAGAATACGAAGAGACGCGTACTGGACTAATCTCATTCTTAATGAAACTAACCTTGCCCAAGCAAAGGATCTAACAGATCAAAGTTGTGACAGGAAACTCTTTTTACTTATCCGTATATTTGGATAAGGAATTAAAACTATCAATCTATATTCAATTTTGGTTGTTAAGGAGAAAGCATTTTCCAAAGTTATATTGATAGGACCAATCCCTAGCCTGGTAACAACGATCGTAACTTCTATTGTCAGGTATAGCAACATAATGCTATACCTGCTTAATCTAGCTACATAATGCTACGAAGTATGTTCCTCCCTTTACTAAATCCTGAGTTTTCAAATTTTATCTCCACTCAGAGAGAGCAAATTACAGCACCCAATACTATGGTCCTTGGATAAAATGGTTTATTCTAAAAGACTAAATTACTCCAACCTCCCCTGCAGTATAGTACCACAGCAGAAATGCCATGGGCACATGCGAACTACAAAATTGCACTCAAGACAAGAGAGAGATACAAAGAAACCAATAAGATCTCCTTGTTTCTCTTTATTTTTCTGTTCTTCCTTAGTTTGAGATTCCTCTGTCTGATGGTGGTTAGGAAGTCTAACTAAAAGATTTTCACTTTCTTCTAAGAAAAATCTTGGCTAGTATGGTGCAAAAGCATATCCCTCCCTAGCCAAAAGACCTAATGGAAAATACTAATCTTGAAAAGATGATCATGCTTTTTCATTCTCTAAAGCTGATAATTCACAATGACTTCCACCCGTCTTGGAAAGCCATACTCATGATGAACCCCTTTTGACACCACCACTGTGAGGTCGCCTCTCTCTAAAGTACTTTTCTTTCACACACACACACACACACACATATATATTAGTCGTTAAATTTTGATCCACTATGAGGTCACCAATCTAATATAAGTCTAGTTTATACATTACTTCATAAGTTCTTGAACAACGTAATTTACGAATTTTATTTCTTTGATAATGGCATTTGTCTCCATGACAGTGAGGAACAAAATGTCTGCTAAGTACAACTGTCTAGAGAGGTCTCAGTAAGCTTTGAACAAACAGGGGAGGTTCATTTATCCTTAAAAAACAAAACAGATACCACTTAAAAGAGAAGAAGAGAGAAAAACAAATTCCTTTTAGTGACATCACTAATCAGATGTATCTGCTGGCAGAAAACTAAACCAAAGAAAATGGATGCTTGTGCAGATGCAGATGGTAACTAAACGAACTTCATACTTGAAAGACGAAGCATATGCACTATATTTGAGAACAGAAACACATTTTAGCAATCAAACTAGGTTGATTTACCTTGTCAATATTCTCTAACATTATGCTTTTAACTTCTGAAACTTGCGCCTTCACTTTCAATAGCTTTTCAATCTCTTCAGCATGATCAATTATGTACTTCATGTGCTCTTTCATTATTGGTCTGTAATTTTCAAACCCATCTTAGTTCACCATTTAGAAAGAAATCTGTTCTCAAAAGCATAGATTTTCATGTATATAATCACATAAAGTCTCATGAATGAACATACCCGAATTCCTTGTTAAGACTTTTTGCAATAGCCGTATCTGCTTTACCACCCCCATATCTTTTCCTAAAGTCGGCTTTCACTCGTTCTAAAAATGCAATAGATATCTGTTTGCCAACTGAGTCTTTCGCAACAACACAGTACGCTACAGATTCCATAAAACACTGGATATGAGATTTGACAAAAAAATAATAATAATTAAAAAATCTCCACTAGAACTTACTGATTGAAAGTGCTTTGATTTGGATAAGCAGATAGATGAATACAACAGACAAAAGCACATAACAGACGGTAGCTCTAAATTCACTTGTAACCATTTCATATTGAACTTAAGAACTAGTAGTTTAGTATTAACAGTTTCATTTTAAATTAATTAACGTTAAACAATTAAACATTTAATCCCATTAGATCAAACAACATAATGTATGAAACTTGATATACCAAAAAAAAAATTATACATTTAGTGAATGAAGCATTTGTGCACAAAAACTACTAGCAAAAAACATCATGGTCTTTGTAGAAGCAAACAATAGCTACCGAGTACCGAAATGGATCAACTATGGGACTTGTACAGAAAAGTTTAATATGCTTGTACATACTTTGTTTAGATGAGCTGGCATGTTATCCTGATAACTAACTGTATACAAAGATACAAGGTTAGAACTACTTTCTTTTTTGGGTTTAAAGGAGACCTAAAGGTAAAGGAAATTCATTTTCTAAACGCGCAAGGGGATGAAATGTTGAAATTCAGTAGGGCACTCAATGGTGAACTATGAAGTGCATGGTGTAATGTGGAGTACAGATTCTACTACCAGAAGAACAAAAGGACAGGACATATTTCTTCTCTCACAAATAAGTTATAGAATTCAAATCATGAGTTAAATCTTTAATATGCAACTTGGAAGAGCTTGTTTATTCGCATTTACAAATAATCAAATGTCCTTATATCAAGTTCCTATATCCTTGAATTTATGTAAATACTTACAGAAAATTCCATCCGTTTTAAGAATTTGACCAACCGCTAGTATGTAAAAGTTAGCTAATTTTCAAGCCTACTAAATTTACAAGTCCTCTATTATATCCTTGAAAACCAAAACAACTGAATAAATAAGAGGCAAAACTCGAATTCCTTTCTTATTTTCCCACAGTTTTCTGAGCAATCAAACAGTTGAAGAACAAAACATTCTGAGAAGCTAAGAAAACCACGCAAAACCAGTTCAAAACGTTCACTAATTTTCAAGTTGTCTCTAGAAACCAAGCACCCCAGATCATATCTCACTGTTTTGGACTAGATCCATCTACTTCTACATGCAATTCAGGAAAGATATCATGTGGAAACAGTGAGAATTAACCAACGCTAGTCTATAAAAGATAGTCAGCTAATTTCCAAGCCTACTAAATTGAGCTTAATACAAGTCCAAAAAATTCTCAAAAATAAAAACAACTCCACGAGGCAAAACTCAAATTCCTTTCACTTTTCCACAGTTTTCTCAGCAATCAAACAGCTAAAGGTCCAAACTTTACGAGAAGTTCAGAAAACCAAGCGAAACCCAGTTAAAAAAGTTCACTAATTTTCATCTTTTCTCAAGAAACCAAGCACAACCCAGATCATATCTCACAGTTTCGGACTAGATCCAACTACTCCCACATGCAATTCAAGAAAAAAAAAACATGACTTAGAAACTGTGAGAATTGAATTGCGTACCGTAGCCATCCTCAACGAGAAAATTGAAGGTGTGGTGATCGCAGTTGTAGGTGAACTTGTTGTTAGCGGAGGGCAGTCTCTGCAGGCACTGAGCCGCAATCGCCGGGAAGTTGCCGGTGAACTCGGTGTACTCGGCCAAGATCATTATGCCTCTGGCCACGAAGCTGTATATGAACGATTCCTGACTCATTGGCCGGCACTGAGTCACCACCTCGGAAGTGTGGAAGAGAGAGAGAGGAGAAAGGAGAGAGACAACTGATGCAGGAGAGCGCGTACGTTGTTGGTTGGCAAATTGTGGTTTGTTCCTTTGCTGGGAAGTAAGAATTTCCTTTTGGGTCTTAAGAAACATTAATTATTACGTTGTTGAGTAATTAACTAGTGGAGACAGGGGTTCTAATTTGGCGCCTACTGTTGGAAATGTGACGATAAAGTAGTTGAACAATGATTTGGTGTGGACTTAAAAGGTCTTCAAGCTGTTGACCGGTGTTGCCTGGAATGCCCACAATGCCCCTGGTCTACGGCGCTGCAAAATGTTTCGGCTACCGCTTCTTTTTTATCTTTTTCTTCACCTTTTAGATTGTTCAATTTTTGCTAGACTTTATATTTCTCTGGTAAGTATTTGACTGAGCATAAGCAAGAATGAGAATTCCAAAACTCCTGATATGGATTAAGAGCAACAAAAAGAAGGAGTTTGTATCACTTACCCTAACGGAAGGGTGTTGTTGTTTGGTTCGATTTTGGTCTAATCCTTAAATGGATGCTTCATTCCGTCATATTATTGGATTCTCTATTCGACAGTTTCAGCGATAGTATCTCTTTCGTTGTTGGCGATCGAAGTTCTGTTTAGCTCATACGGACTGAAGTTTTGTTTATTTAAAAGGGCTCGTTGTTGGCGTCTACATGTACTATTTTTGAATGTTATTGTTATTGTAACTGTTTGGCCGATGCAAGTGTGCCTTGGACTGAGATTTTTTTTTTTTCACGGAAAAAATCACGGTAACAGTAACATTCAGAAACAAACAAAGACTAGACTCTAGAGACTTGGCGAATATACCTTTCACGGCGATTACGAAGTCGCCCGCCTATCCAGCACATCAACCCCAACACCTCAAAATTCAAATTTTGAAGACACACACACTCTCTCTGTCTCTCTCTCTCTAAAACTCAGATACCAAAACCCCAATTCAAAGTTCAAATACACAAACAAACGGCAGAAATCCCTAAATCGCCTGATCTGAAATGGCCGACTCTGATTCCTCTTCTCTTCCTCCTTCTACTCCTCTCTCCGTCGCTCCTCCTCCGCTCTCATCCGTACGCTCCTCTTCCTTTATTCTCACAATTTTTTCTTTTAAAAAAAAAAACCTAAACTTTTTTTTTTTGGTCAAAAATTAAAAATTTGAACTTGAAATTTGTGTGATTGCAGACAACAAAGGAGAATCTGACCCCCGTTGCCTGCAAGATTGAGGTTTGCTCTCTTTTGACCTAATTTTGAATTTAGGTTTAACATTCATTACCAAGGATCTGGAAACAGGTTTTTTGTATTTCTAATTTTGTCCGCAATGTTATGTTTGTTATTAGGAATTGAATGAATCCAGGTCTGAGCTGCTTGGCAGAATTCAAGGGTTGAAGAAGGTGAACATGAGCATTACTTTACTGTTTCTTTTCAATTTTTGACCCTAATCTGGTTACTAATGTGTTTGTTTGGTTTGGGTAATTAGGATTTGCAAACTTGGAGGTCAAAGCTAGACTCGCAAGTTAAGGTCTACCGTGATGTAAGTGTTTATATAACGTTTTACAGACTTGGAAAGCATGCATTTGGATTCTGTTTCCATTTTCTGTACTCCACCGTTTTGCAATTTGAAGTTTATCTTTCTGGGATGAGGTGTTCTTGATTATTCAGATGATTAAGTTGGATGAAGTTTATCTTGGTGTAAAAATTTCAAGTTGGGTTAGGTAAGGTCCCTAGGGTCACAATGTGTTAACTTGTTTCTGATAGGTAAAGATACTACAATGTAGTTTTGGTTTAAGCGGAATGCATATGGCTAATTAGCTTTTGGAATTTGCTTTCTTTCTCTGATAACTTACCTAGAGATAGAGAGAGAATCAGGCTTTCCATCTAACGTGGATTTGAACTCATCTCCAGATGGTTCCCAAATTCAATTCATTGATAAAAATATGAACCATTTTGCCAAATGCTTATGAATTGTTATATATGAACGACTTTTTCCAATAGAAAATGGTAGTTTCTTTCTATTTTCCTTGTTACTTTTGTTGTTTGTCGAAATCTATTCTTATTGGCGATGAAACATGTGCAACTCTTTATGCACTTTCTCTTGCTTAATCCCAGGAACTTTCAGAACTCAAACAATCACTCAACACAGAAGTGGAGCAACTTCGATCAGTAAGTGGTGCTCCAGTAACTCTTCTAATTGTCCAAATTTCATTTTGAAATGTGATCATTTGTGTTAAATCAACTTGTTGAAATGAAACTAGGAATTTCAAGAACTGAGGACCACTCTTCAGCAGCAGCAGGATGATGTGACTGCTAGTCTTCGAAGCATCGGGGTATTTTCTCATACACTGCCTATTGGTTCTTTCTATTGATTATTACTACTGTAATCTTGAGTTCAAAAAGTAGCACTAGCTGAATTGACATTTTAACTAATTTCTGCAGCTACAAGATGTGTCAGAAGATTCTAAGGTTGAAGGGAATGATCACAAAGAATCAAATGTGTCAACCACAGAGGATGATGTCAAAGAAGCTTAAAGTTAGATGGGCTTTATCCTGGAGCAGACATCGTTTACGTTTATTCCTGAAGGAAATATGATTATCTTGGATCTCTATATGTTGTGTCTGTCTGGTTAGAATTGGCCACAACCTTGTTGTCTTTCATTCTTTTGAACTCTCTTCTGAACCAAATTATGTGGAATTTTGCCTAGTATCCTAAATTTGAAGAAGTTTTTCAAGCTTTCCCTCCACTTTCAATTTGTTGATTTCCATTTGCCAATATATAGTCCAAAGGAAGTTGGATTACTTTACTTAATGGTAGGTATTCTACTGATATACTACCATATCGTGGTTTACAAGTGCCTTTCAACAAGAATCGAATGAACGTTATTGGGCTGCAAACAGTTGTCTTTTAAAAAAAAATGTTTTTGGTGGTGTATTTTTAAAAAATAAAAGAACGTGGAATACAATTTTGAACTTACATTCCGTGAATTAACAAAAATGCGATAGTAAACGTTACCAAACGGATACTACTACAAAAAATGTTACCAAATTTATATTTCGTGCAAAACTACAATGTGTTAAACGTTTACCAAACGTATATTTACTACCAAAAAAATGATTTTTTTGAGTAGAGGAACCACGTTATACGGGTCAACTGTTAATTGGCACATAATGTGGTCAGAAATTTTGCATCTTCCTTTGAATACACAAGTGAGCGAGCTCAATAGCTTTGAATGTACACCCATTATCTGAAACCTGGGTTGCGCAAGGCTAGCTTTGCTCAGGGCCTCAGGGGTGGTTGGGGTTCTTAATGCCCTTAAACATTTTTCTTACTATCCCTTGGCATGTAGTTGTGATTAATTGGAATCAATGTGTTATCATAGTGACACGTCCAATGTCAATCGCCATTAATGCATGGTCATGGGGTTGTCCTAATAATGTAGGTCTCCTCATTCATCAGCTCTGCACAGCACAGAACTGCCATTTCCAAGGGTTCGATCAGCTTCCTTCCCTACCCTTATGAAAAGGAATGGGAGGGGTCGTTGGGATATTTATCATCTTTCTCTCAGGGCTTCACTGCAAGTAGCCTAGTGGTTGAGCGTCCAGGTTGAGAACCCCTCAACCCGCGTTCGAATACAAAGTTGTCAAAGTGGCCAGACACTGTGCTGCAATACACAGTTGGAGCATTTCACATGCGCTGCAGGGATTAGTCTTTGGGCCTAGGAAACATTTGGAATACTCTGACTAGAGTAAAAAAAACCCTCCAAAATGAGGAACTTGCAGTACTCTTTAAGCGTATGATATCCAGCTAGGTATACCTATTAAGCGATCTACTGTTATAAATAGCTTAAAGGCTTCTTCAACAGCTTCTGTACTTATAACTACAAGTATGGAAAAGTTTGGTTGGTTTCAGGGACAATGAAATTGATTGCAACTCTTTCTCTGTATGACTACTCAATACGAATGATGTGTCTGTCCTCAGTTAATCAATGTACATCAATTTTCTTGAGGACACCAGAGAAGCTCATTAAGTCATTTTCACAAAAGCTTTGATAGCTGCGCGCGCGCTTGGCTTTGTGCTCTAATATAGTAGAGAGCTCTGGCAAAGCTCCTCAGTGATTTTAACCTCTGGTGAATGTTGCTCTCTAGCTCTTTGTAATGGCTTCAGTGTTGTCTGCTCAAGAAGCCTCACGACTACTCCAATGTCAGGTATATCCCTGTTTCTTACAGAACAAAACCCGCCATTTCTTCTTTTTCTTTCTTTCTTTGTTTTCAAAGAAATAAGATGATGATTTCTTTGTGTTTTTCAGACATGGGTCTTGAAAGTTCTTATCCACTGTGAAGGTTGCAAGAGGAAGGTCAAGAAAGTTCTACAGAGAATTGATGGTACTGAAAATCAAAAATGAGATTCAAAATTTCGTTTATAGAATGCAATTTTGATTATATTTATTTCCTATGTTTCATATTTACAGGTGTTTACATCACAGCTATTGACGCAGAGCAAAACAGAGTCACAGTCACTGGAAACGTCGACGCTCAGACCCTCATCAAAAAGCTGATCGTAAAAACTGGCAAACATGCAGAGTTATGGCCAGAAAATCTCACCAGGAAAGAAAAGATCAAGCCTGTGAAAGCGAAGAACAACGACAAACAGAAAGCCGCAGAAACTTGCCAAAGTCAGCAGAGTACTACATGTGAAAAACTTGGAGAGCTCAAGCCTAGCTCTGCTAAAAACAGAGCAAGTGAGAGTAACACAGCTAATTGTAACAGAGAGGAACAATGCAAAGAGTCAAAGAAGGGTCAAAGTCCGCGGGAGAAGTCTCCCGGCAGCGAGGATTTTCAGCCAAGTGAAAGTGAGAATAGGAGTGTTAATGGCAAAAAGAAGAATAGGAAAGGCCAAAAAAATGATCTGGGTTCAACAAGCTCTGGTGCACCTGCAAGCATAGGATCTCAATCTTGTGGCGATCACGGTGCTGGTCCAGTTGATCTCAGCCATATCATCTCAAACATGTATCCGATGGATTACCACTCTCATCTGGTGTTCGATGCAAGTGACATCGCTACAGCTGCTACAGCACTGCCTAGCATGAGCTTGGCTCCTTGCTATCGTTATGTTCCATCGTCGCAGTATAGGAGTGCAGGGAGTGGTGAAGATATTGATAAAGTGAAAGCAACATATCTAAACAGTTTGCAGATTTTCAGTGATGAGAATGCTAATGGGTGTTTTATTATGTGATTGTAAGCCAATGCTATATGTGTTTGACAATGAAGGGCAAGCTAGAACTAGTCCAGTAGGGTAAGCTTTGCATTTTCAGCTGTAATCCTTGATTAGTTTCGTGTGTGATATGAGAGGATCAAGTTAAGTGACAACATGGACCTAATATTCCAACCGTGACCTCTTATGTCTATTCAGTTTTCAACGACAGGAATTCAACTCTTTTTTTCCCCCAGTTTAGAATATTCACTAAACAGTTCCTCTTGTAAAAGTTGGAAAGAATATTCAACAACTCATTTGACATTCAAAAGCTCGGGTCAAAACAGAACCATCATAACTCTAATAATTAAGTTTGCTAGAATATATTCTTCTTTGGCATAATGAAAAATCAGTGAAAGAAAAAGACTTTGACTTTGGCTGGAAATGAAACAATAAACTGGGACCGTTCATAAACTAAAATGATATGAAATGACTGATAGAGAATATCAAAGTCTTTCTTGCAGTTCTTATGTTTAATGAAGACCACCCATTCTTTTGGCCTAAAAGCGAAAAGCATTCCCATCCATTCTTCTCAACTTCTTTTCTGTTTAAGGTGTAAAACAACTTGCTTCAGCTAGTTAACTAAGGGGCTTATCCTGTCTACCACAGGATATGAAGCACAGACTTGACTATGAAATGAATCATTTGCTTGTGGACCGCAAATATCAAAGAAAGAATGAGGAAGAATAAGCATGTAAAAAACAGTAGTTCCACCTTAAGAAATTTGAGAGGCTGATAGGGCTGGATGATGTTAAGAGAGCAGGTGGGATCACATTGACATAAAAAAGACAGGACACAACAAGATTGCAAAGCTTCTTATGATCTCACAACGCATGCCAATATTGGATACAAATTTTGCAGGTAACTTTAGTGAATAACTAGATTCATGCAATGCTTTGTCCATCTTTCACAATTCTCATAAGAGATGAGTAAATAGCAGTAATTTACTAAATCTTAGAAGAAAGTGATAAGATTGTTATTTTTCAAACAAAAATGGATTATGATAAACATTTATACAGGTCAGGAGCAAGTATACCTGGCATCCCTATATACATTCTGAAACCTAAAACTAGAATGCAAAAAGTACAAAATATACTAATACATGACCGAAACTTAAAATAAAAAATGACCAATGACCTTACACGCAAGTTGATGCCTTTGTGGTACGCTGATTTGTACCAAGAATAATCACAATTACAGTTACATCATCATGATACTTCCTCCTCCTTCCCGCTGGTATATTCATCAATTCTTCCATACTGAAACCTGCAACAGAAGTACAATGTAAAGACCAACCTGTCTACTGGTATTTACTTTTCGAATAGTTCAGAATTCCAAATTCTAGAAGTATAGGTGAATGAATGCTTTTGGGTGTGATGCAATGTATGCGCCGCGTCAAAGAAGATGACATTTTGCATAAAAACAGACACCATTAGAACTGATACTCATTTTAAAGTGAAAGTTGTGCTATCATTTCCCAAATGCAAAAAGGCCATATAGGAACAATATGTGTATAACTCATAGTTCATGGAAGCGAAGTTTGACAGACATAAAAAGTGACAACAAGAACCAAGAGCACATAATATGAATGTAAGCATTAAATATAATTACATAAAAGCCTTCTCTAATAACAAAATCCATCGCTTTTCTATCATGGTTAAACAGATTTTAGGTTACTTGTACATGCTCTTTGTGTGATAAATACCCAAAAGGATATAAAGAAGCAGCCTGTTGGTGATTTGAATGAAATGACAACAAAATCTACACATGACATATTAAAAAGTCTACCTGCACAGTTGGCTGCTCTCACTACAAGCTGCTCCAGCAAACACTTGGACGGATCACCAGAGGGGTTGCTCAAGATATAGGAATGGACAAGCTTTACTGCCTCGTCATTGGTAAAAAAGTCAAACAAACCATCACTAGCAACTATGACAAAGCGATCCGACTTTGATATTCTACGCACGTTCAAAGATGGTTGAGTGGAAACATATGGTGGGCTTATAAGGTTACGAACTTGAAGAATCCCCATCAATGCATCATTCAGTTTTTTCTGCATGGAAGTCAAACGAAAATACAAATCAGTGATTAACCAATTGAAAAGATATCGATTATAAAGAAAAACTAAATGACATTAAGCAGATCATATTATGTCAAGAGTTATAATAAGACTATCCTATTTGGTGTTGTCACTTACTTACATATTCCTAAATCCTACCTATAATTACAATAATTGTTAAACAGTCTTTAAATGACCCATAGTTCTTCTTTTCGCTACAGAACCTTCTCTTTCGCTTAAAATTCATCAGTTATTCAGGATCAGGTAATGTTAAAAGAATAGCCAAATACCACAAAAAAAGAACAATCACCTTTTTCAAGTAACCAACTCCAAAAGCTCGAGTGACCTTCAATTTCCCTTTTACTTTTCCAGCCACAATGGACATGGGGTCATCAGGATGATCACACAAAACTCGCGTTCTTTCAACTTCATCATCAACTGTATGACTATCAGTGAGCTGGATAGCATTCAGTCTCTCACTCCCATTCATGAAATCACCATCACCATATGTTGCCAAGACAGCTCGGCTGTCACCTAAATTAAGTGTATACAAATCCTTCCCATGAAGAAGCACAACTAACACACAAGACCCAACAGAAACTAAATCAGGGCGATCCTCCATTTCCTGCTCAACCATGTATAGAAAATCATTTTCGGCCTGACTAAGAGCTCGTTGTAAGCTATCAAGTACCCCATGCCTGAATGAATCAATTGCCATTTCTACTTTAGTAGATGAAGCATCCTTGGAGATATTTTCAAGATTGCTATCATCTTTAATATATGGAAGAGACCCATCAATATTTAGACCTTTACAAGCTTCAATGGACTCCTGATTTGATTCCCAGTCTAATGAATTAAAGTAAAATACGATGGTTTCATACAGTGTCCCAGCCAGAAAATCAGCCGCGTCTCTTCCATTAAAGCCATCATAAATTGCACAATACAGCCACCCATTTTCTTCAGAACAAACAGCTTGAACCCTGTCTTCACCAGCAGCTCCACCTGCCACTTGTACTTCCATGGCATTGAGAAAACCTTCACCTCTAGAAGTAGGACTCATGGATTTCATCAAGTAAGAATCAGACTCGGGCGTAGATGGACTACAACTTAAGTTTGACATACTGCTCTGAAGAGAAGATGATAATATATCCAACCTTGGTGAAGAGGGTACCTTCCGAAATGAATTAGGGGAGTCCCAACTAGGAAGTATTTCTTCCCCTATCAAACCATTGCAGATATTAGTGTTTGCCAGAGTGGCATTGGCACTTAACGCAGCTCCAGACAAGCAAGAGAAACTACTGTTCCTTCGGAGTTCAGGCACAATGTCATATCCACCGGAAGCCTCACAAGAACTGACTGTGTTGCTATTGCATTGATAGCCAAAGCTTACTTTAAGTTCTCCTTCAGGTTTAATCATAGTTTCTCCTAGCGTGACCTACAGCTGAAACATTTTTAACTCAACATAAGGAATGCATATGGTCATACTTATTGCACAAATAAGTACCAATATTGCTTCAGATATAACTTATAATTGAATCCAATCTTTTCCAAAGTCCATTTTGTAGTATTTAGTGGTATTAGGAAAAATATAGAATTAGAGAAACAACAGCAAAATAATCATAAGAGTGCTTCTTAACTCCAAAATACTATTAAGCTTATAAAAACTGTGTCTTTGTGTGGATGTGTGGGAGACAGTGAAGACTAAAAGGTAGATTTTGTGTTCTTATAAGTTATAAGCCACAAGAAAGTAGATCTCCAAGTCCAGTGATCAATACAATTTATTAAGATGCGTATTGGTCACAGTAAAAGCAAAGAAAAGAAATTGAATGCTGCTAACCAGCCAAACATGGAGCTTAGGACAATTAGAAGATAAGAAACTAATTACAAATCAAAAACAAAAAGTAATCCCTCATGAGGGTGCACCTTCTATTCTAATTACTGTATCAAACATGAATTACTGTATCAAACATTAATTACTGTATCAAACATTAATTACTGTATCAAACATATACTTGGCCGTGCTTTTAAGGTTCAAAGTGAGTCTTCTCCAATGAAATAGAAACCAAAAACAGAGCAATTCAATGAATATGAGAAAGATAGTTCAAACCATTCAGAATTCAATCAAACGAATCAATTCCAATCTAAACTACATTCCGATACACACGAGCTCATGATTCAGAAACATAGCAAAGATAGTTTGAACCAGATGCAAACAAACCCACATGAAGAACAAGACAGAATATATATATTCAAGCATTACCACCCAGAAACAAAACAAACAGAGTCAGAAACGAAAACCAACCTCGCCTTGTTTGTGTTGAACAACTAGGCGCCCAGCAGAGCAATGAAAACAAGCCCAGAATGTGAGTGAGCATATATAGAACAGAGAGAGAAGAGTGGTGGGTTCGTATTTGTATAGTGAGAGGAATGAGTGTTGTAAAGGTTGTGACTTGGATCTGAGAGAGATGGTAGAAATTAGAAAAGGCAGAGAAAGAAAAAAGGAAAAGGATTTAGTGGAGAATCTCTATGTATCTGCTGGGCTGGGTGGTACATAAAAGGAGAAGAATTGGATGGTTAAGAAGGGCTGAAGGGGTCTTTGCTGCATTTAGCGGAATTTCTTTGGCTGGCGTTTTGGCTTTTTGTCTATTCTATTTCTCTCTTACCGGTAATGCCGTTTCCCCAGTTCTATTTGGACTCTATCTTCCTTCATCATTTTTCCTTTTCTTTATTATCCCTTTTTACCTCTGTAAAATTTCCAGATTTTACAGATTTACCCTTCCTTTTTTTCTTTTCTTTTTCTATCCCTTTTGAAAGGAGGTCAAGGAGTCGGACGGCTTCCGTTGTTGCTGTTGGATTGGCATTGGCCGTCGGGCTTGCTTCTATTGGACCTGGGATTGGTCAAGGTACTCCGGTGGGACAAGCTGTAGAAAGAATCACAAGACAACGAGAGGTAAAAGAAAAAAAAAAAAAACGAGGTGTTAAAATGAAGTTCGAACGATCAAAGTCAAATCGTTAGTCTATTAATTAAGCAAATTCAATGAAGTAACAACCGGTTCATAGAGAAGCGGCCATAACCTGAAGAATATTGACCCTCAAATCTATGTTATTAATTTGAGAAGAAGCATGAAACCCCGAGAATTAGAGTTGACCAAAAATTCTTGTTCTATGCACTCTATAAGCCAAGAAAGTTCCTCGTGTAGTCATGTGGTTTTGGGTAAGGAAAACATTGCCTTTTTTATTGCTTGGTTTGTTTTGTACTTTTGGATTTGAAGGAATGAAGCATATGGTGATGGACAAATGCACCCATATATTGCTTATTTTGCTGTGAGATTTACAAGGAATAATTATTAATCAATTGGGTGGATAAGATACTTGCTAGGGCTAATCATATTTTGTTAAAATTTCTCATCTCCACAAATAGAATTAGGTTTATTTACATGGTGAGGATCATATATATATAAATATATATATATATCAGTTACGTGGTCATCTTTTTGTTTTATTTTTGGCTATGATTAATCAAACCTAGAATTATTGTTAGGGTCAACTGAGGTATCAATCAGATGATCTAGGATGGGGTATTGGTTACTACTGTCAACCAATAGTTAATTTCAAGTGGTTTCTATTTCCCTTTTCTGCCTTGTGAAGTGGAGTGGATTTGACTTGGCCAAAACCCAACCATGGTTTTGTTGAACGAAGAAATAGCCTAAAGAAAGTGCTTAATTGACTAAAGAGAGAATGAAAAAGAAAACACATATGGATGATTCACATGCTTTCTCTCTCTCTCTCTTAGGGTTTATTTAGGGTTTGCAAGTATATATGTGGCTTTTTGTACCTCTTTCTTTGCTATGGATCATATCGAAGATATATCTGCAAGTTTGTCTTCCAAGTTAGCTTTTGCAGATTCCACAGTTTGTAGATCGATCGATCTAGTGGTTCCTAGGGAGGAGTTTGTAACAATTTTTTCTTAGTTTGTTGTGCTCGATCACTATCACAGTTAGTTTCGTTCCCACAAAGTTTATGAGCCATAATGCCATACGGGTAAGGTGCATATATGTGGCCATTTCTTGTCGTGCACCTTGAGAGTGAAATATTATACTTATTCTCTTCAATTAACTTGTAGTAACGGTAAAGTTCTAATACCTTTTTTTTGTTGTATCGGACGATATCGAACACCTGATCTAACCTAATTCTTCATCCTCACATACTACTTGGGCCGACTCCAATGTCATCCTAATACTTATAGTCATATATATATGCTCTATATTACAGTTTGAATATGATGGAATTCTTATATATACCAAATTAAAAGAAAACTAATATTTGATTTGAAATATCTTATTTCTGATAAAAATACTTATGTATTTCGAGTGTTATATATGAATGAATCCTATGTGTTGTATGCCCAGCATCTTTTTAAATGTGGACCACATCATCAACTACGTACATGCATATCCTAATACACGAGGCATTGCCAGGCAACCTGTATAAAGTTTCAAAGTTTCATATGAAACTAATCCAAATGGCAATTAACACTGATGCTTTAGCTAGTATCAGACAAAAATATTGCTTTCAATCTCGCTCATTGCCTTTGCCTGTGTCAAAACTAACCCAAGAAGCATATTGCTTTCCTGAAACAACCAACTTGAAAATGCATCTGTACGTGGATTGCATTTGTATCACGTAATACTACAGAACTATGACTAGACTAGTCTTTCACGGTCTCTAGCAAGGCAAATGGTACACGACAAGCCTTTCGTGCCTCCTCCTCCTCCGTCTTCTTCTTGGTCATGTCGCCGCCGCCCGGTTGATGCCGTACTTGATGTGTTTCTTGCAATCTGAATCTTAATAGCAGATTCAATTTGGTCCGTCGGGCATGGTTTTGTCTATGTGGAAAACAGACTAGGGTTTTCACCATGGCATTAGGGTTGAGGGTTTTGTAATGTCGCATAACACACGTGCATATATGGCACAATTCTTAGTGCTTTGAATTTCCTGCATGCATAGGGATGAGTGGATGACAGAGTCCGGTACTATTAATTTATCAATAATTTGGTCTTTTAATCAATAAAAAATGAAAGGTCGAACTTAAAATTTTTATCAATATATAATATGGTTACAAAAAAAATATACGAGAGAGGCTTCAACACTAAACCAAATGATAATTAATTTAGTCAGTTGTTTTGTTTAATTTTTTGTTCACGTTTACTTACTTGGAATGAGAATGAGAATGAAAGAATTGATTCTAATTCTTGAGTTCTCCTGCATTTATTAATACGTACATGAATCGGAATGACTGTAAGTCCTACGTAAAAGTGAGTAAAACTGTAAAAGTGAGAAATTCATTACTAAATATCCGGAGTTTGATAACGAGAGGGTAGGTATTATGAATGAATTTCATCGGAATAAATTCTGATCCATTCACATTTTCATTCTCCAAGTAAACATGCCGTTAGTTCGATGGTTGGGGAACAAATTAACTTTTTGCTTATCTCCCACTGTTTATAAGGATTTAAAATTGTCAAATTCGTTCCAAATTACCAAAACGTACGTACGTATCAAGAGTGTGGAGCCTCAAAATGCAACAACATATATATGGACCACTGTGATACATGTCCTACTACAAGAGGCATTATTGGAATGAAATTTGCAGCACCTGAAATAAAATTTAGTCTCCATCGATCGAATCTTGAAGCCATGCGAATTGCATGCAACACTGATGTTTTAGACTCATCGCTATGAGACAACAATGATCACGGTCCTGCCCTAGCTGTGATCGTGTTGATAGAGACTTGACAGTTGACACAGTCACAACCTCAACACATAGATCAGTGACTGAAGGCTAGGCTTCCCCTTAACAAACCCCTAACCCCAAATCTTATTTGTCATCCACTCATCCAAGAGTACTTCCCAGCTTATTGTGTGAGACTCACCGTAAACAATGAGTTATTCTAACGGAATGCTTCGGAGCATTATAAAATTTTCAGACTTCCCATATTGTTAACAAATTTGCTTGGGATTCCAAAATTTTATACCAAATTTTGATCCCAAATGATGTGGCAAATGTCATCTCATTACCACATCATTTGTTTAATATTTGTGAAATTTCGTATATGTAAAGAGATTGATTAAATTCTGTTATAAAAAAATTAAATATTGATTTAAATAACCCAAAACCCAAAACTGATCGGTGATCTTCATATCCCAATACCAGCACCATTCCAACTACACTGCAGCACTGCCACACGCCCACACCCACGTTCATTGCTTCATCTTCACCTTCACCTTCATTTATACAGTTGAATATAACCAATTTATAACTATGAATTGGTTATATCTTCCGAGATCAAATCAAAGCTTGGATCATGATAATTGCAAACTAATCAAAGATATATGACATTAAAACTTTCACAACATCACCTACAACAAATTATCCACGAGATTAGTTGGGAGAGGGTATATAACTATATATGCATTATTGATTCATGAAAATATCCACCAGAGACGAGGATCTCACAAGCAGGAGATATATGTTAGTCCTTTTCCAGTTTAGTACTCTAAGTTTTGGTGAAATCTCGATGGTTATCGATTGTTTTGCAGTTTTGATATAGTTAGACTAATCAAGTTTTTAAATTTTTTTTGCTAAACCCAGAATTTTATTTTCTTAATTTTATGTCTAGATTTTAAATAGTATAAATCAAATTTGTTGGAAATTATTGAAAGGAAATGTTGGTGTGGCACTTGCCACGTCAGCCGCCACATCATTTGGTATAATTTTTTAGAATGTGTAGCACTATTCGTTAATTTTCTAAAGAGTAGTGCTAGAGATCCCAAAATATTATACCAAATATGAATACCAAATGATGTGGCAGCTGCCACGTAATCGTCTTTAACTTGCTAATTTCCAATGTGTAAATAAAAATTAATTTCTATGAGACAAAAAATAATATAAAAATTTAAATTAAAGCCCTAATTGGCCAAAGGAGAAGGAGAAGAAGAAGAAGAAGAAGAAGAAAATTCCAACAATCTCAATACTGATGACACCAATGTCTCCTACAATCACAAGAAGAAGAAGAAGAACTAAGCCCTACAAACAAATAACTAAATTCCAACAATCTCAATACTGATGACACCAACGTCTCCTACAATCACAAGCCATTACTCCATCATCATCAATTTTTGATGCAACCCCTCAATTTGGATTCCCTTAATAGGAAGTGATAGCATAAAAACCCTCACTTGGGATGATTGGATCTAAATCCCCCAATTCAAGGAGTCATCTAAGGTTTTATTACATCTATTGAATGGTAATACAATTGATGAAAAGGAAACGGGTTTCTTTGGGTATTGCAAAGGTGAAGCCGAAATCTATAAATTGAAGCCATTCAAAGTGAACATTCTTTAGAAAGAGGAATTGGGAGAGAGATTTTCCTATCTAGATTATTTTGTAAGTGCAAACCAGCTTCAAGGAATATGAGTCTCCTTTTAAATTTAACTTTGTCCTTTGTATACTAACAATCTGGGTCCTTTTGCAGTGAAGGTCTACTGATGGATGGTGGCTTGGTGGGATATGATGGATACGTTTGGGATGCACTGCTAGTGTTAAATACATGAACAATGAAACTGTTTTTTTTTTCTCTTGAGAAGAGTGTTTTTAATTTTTAAGAAAAAATTGATTTTGCAAAAAGTATTTATATAATTAAAGACATGTGGAAATTATAAGGTGATGATATGGCATATGCCATGTCATTTGGTATTCAATTTTGGTACAAAATTTTGGGATATCAAGCATTTTCCATTTCTAAACAATTTTGGATTAAATTTGAAATTTAAGTCTCCTCCCAACTGAAAAAATAAAAAATAAAAAATAAAAATGGCCCAGCCCAACTCAACTAGACTTGACCCTGCGGATAAGTAACATCTCATCAGGCCCATCAGCCGAGCTGCTAACCAAAGAGCTCCACTATTTAGGTTTAGGTTGCACGCAGGAAAGCTCCAAAATCCAAATGCTTGCCATTCATCGGTTGCTCCACGAGGGGAGCAAGAATTCTTGTGCTCATATACACAATATGCACTATGATGACCCCAGTGCTCCTTAGCACCAAGGCACAAGAACCAACGGGATCCTCCTGGAGTAGACAAGCTTTATCATCTGTGAAACTACTTTATGATCGACGTAAATGTTTGTGTGAGAAATTATATCGATGTGTAATTTAGGGTTTGTGAGGATCCATGGTAACACCTGTAGCAGATATTTAGGGTTTGAGAAATTAAATAAAAAGTACCAATACATTCATATACATCCATCATCATCGGATTGTTTTTGTACGTCTCATGGTACATCGAGACAGAGGCAGCATGATTTTACTTATATGCAGTATGCATAGAGATAGACACAAATACATATTGCAAGCATTGCTTTACTTTTGCAAAGATAACCCCCTAAAAGCATTGCTTTACTGAGCTAAATAAACTTTGTTCATATCAAACTATCAATTGACTGTCAACAACCAACTCAACAAGGCATATATCAAAAATGCAATTTGAAGTTCCTTGCCAGAGAGACGAGATTAGGGCCCAACATTATAAAAGACCTTCGTACATCCTTTCTTGGTCCGTATTTGAGAAACCTGAATACATAACAAAATAAATCACCGAGGACTCTTACATAACCATACAAATTCTTGATATAGAAAATCATTTCATAAGAGTGTTGATGCAAACAGATACTTACTGTAATACTCGTGATCTCGGAAATATCAGAAACATGAGTACCACCACACGGGCAGCCAGGATTGTTCCCCAGCTTCACAATACGTGGAGTGCTGTCCTGTACAAGATACAAAAGTAGTTGGTACTCAACAATCTGTACGTAGAACTAAAATTTGAAAGGTCTTGGATGCCCTGCATAAAAAAAAAAAAAAAAACTGGCCTAATGGCAAGGAATAACCTTTGGAATGTAATCGGGAAGGCATTCACCACACAGCTTACATGCTTCTTCATATGGTACTAATCCAACATAAACCTACGAGAAACATGGTAAAAGCACAAAGCAGTTAATTTAAATGTCATACCAAGCAAGAAACTTTAAACAAATATTACAACTCACTTTCCCTCCTCTTGATATCAATGCATTAGCTTCTAGCTCCAACTCCTTCTGCTTACTTTGCACATCTTTCTGTGGAACTATGCCTATATATTCCACATATGGCCTGGCAACAGGTACATTTATAAGTGCTAGATTCAACCAAAAGGATTTGCAAACCATGACAACATTGTCTCAAACAACACAACCGCTCACACATTTAGAATAATAACGCAGAATGTTAGATCACTACTTTTGAGGCTTGTCCTAGAAGAATTGGTAAATGGAATACACAAATGTTTCTTAAATTTGAAGCATCTGTGGTCTCTTTCTTCCGCGGTAGGCTCTTTGGATCGCTCAGTGCAAAGGCTTTTCTACTTGGGGGTAAAAGCTTCTATGATGAAAAAGTTTCAAATGTTCATGGAGTTGGTGAAAAAAATTCGGTTTAATAATTTGGCTCAAGGGGAAGGGCCACTTTCTGTAATATGTAATATTGGAACTTGACTGGACAGCCTACCATATCTGCCTATCCGGAGTGAGAGGAACTATAGATGCTTCTCTAATAAACTAGATAACGAAGAAACTTTCTTGCAGAGGATTGAGTAAGCAATTAGAGTGATCTTTCAGCTTCTGATGTTAACAGAAGACTAGGAAACAATTGGAACCTGTATAAATGAGTCTCTTTTCGGAAAAATTCAAATCTCGGCTGTAGACAATAAAGCAGAACTAAATCATACCCTTGAGGGAAATGGTAGCCTTTGCCCGACTTTAAGTCACCTAATCCCACATTCTGCATACATACATCTAGCAAATGCCCAGCTGAGTGAAGCCTGGACAAAACAATAAACAATGACTGAAGTAGCAACCAAAACACAAGCTCTTTACTTATTCAAATAGCTCATTGAAACACATATTCAAATAGCTCATTGAAACACAAAGCAAAGCTTAAATTAACCCAAAATAGCCTCTAAATTGCTTTAAAACGCCACAAAATCAAACTTATCAAACTATTCCATTTCTTTAATTATCTGCATACCTAGAGTTTAGCTTGCGCCTAGACTCGTCCACCTGCAAGAACACCTCTTTCCCTTTCTCAAATTTCGATTCCCATTCCTCACCAGAATTCTCAACCAAACCGTAGTGGAAAACCTAAACAAAATTGAGTCAAGCACCAAACCACAGAGAAAGTGAAAAATGAAAAACAAAAGAAATTGAAAATCGAAAATTTTCGATTACTCACTACACCATCTTTGGACCGCACATCTTGGACGACGAATTTGAGGTCCGAATCGGCAACGGCGATGAAGCCTGTGTCGGCTGGTTGACCGCCCCCTTGTGGATGGAACACCGTCCGGTCCAATACCAACGCGGTCCGTCCATCTTCACCCTTCAATTAACAAACAGAAACGAAATTAAGCCCTAAAAATCGATTACAGAAAGCAATTAAGCTCAAGAACAAGAAGAGAGTGAAGTAAATTGAAACCGACTTTGACCAACGACAGCAACGTGGCATTGGATTCGAGCTTCGACGTGTCGTCGTAGTAATCGAGCTTCGTGGGGCTGATCATATCCATGGCCTTGTCACACTCGCCGACCACCGACAGAGTCAGCTCATTCAAAACTCGCTGGCCGTTGCGTTCCGTATACGACTCTAGTCCTAGTTTAGTAGTGTCCTCGTCCGCAGCCTAGAATAGAATATAATAGCTTTTACCGCGAAGTGGATGATCGAAATTGTCAAAACGGCACTGTTTTGTCTGCGGACTACTAGACGTCATCATTTAATGTTATTCGTCATCCAACCGCCCACGTCACGGTCGATTGACTCGGTCCAAAGTAAACCCTAGTTCTTACAACGTACGTAGTAATTGATTGCTACGGAATAGAAATCCAATTTGGCAACTTAAACCGAAATCTATTCGATTTGGGTGTTGCTTGCGTTACAAGTCTGTCTCCCATATATATAACCATACGCCCATACAAATTTTTATGCAGTGAGTGATCTCCAATACTAAAGCTCATCCCTTCTTCAAAGTTCTATCTCTAGTCTCAACTAATTCTGTGGGTAGCCTAATTCCTTCTTCTCCTTAAGTTTTCTGCAAATCAATCCCTTTTCTTTTAATTAGTGAGTTCCAATATAGCTACCTTCCTCTATTCGATCTCCTTAATACGTACACCTTCTTTTATTTAGTGAGTTCCAATATAGCTACTTCCTCTATTCGATCTCCTTAAGTTTTCTGCAAATCAATCCCTTTTCTTAGACTTTGGCTTTTGGTGGTTTGTAGTAATTAGCTAATTCTGATCTTCTTTTTCCTGGTTTAATATAGCTTCTAATTTACCATAAAAGATCGGAAAAAAATATTAGAAAAAATTGAAGTTTATTTTTTATTCAGAGGTTAGGGTTTGTTTTTGTACGCATCAATGGCATCTCTCTTAAGAGTAAGGAAGAATGTTACAAAGCATAGATCAAGAAAAGGTGTTCATCACGTCTCGGCCATGACGTCTCTTCCCAACGATCTTTTGTTGGAAGTAATCGCTAAGGTCGCTTCGAATTCTTTCGATGATCTTTGCCACATCAGGCAAAGTTGCAAGGAGTTTAACAAGGCGGGTCAAGACGACTACGTATTTCAATATGTATCAATGGACAAGTTTCCACTCATTCCTTTGAGAAAAAGGAAACAACTTTCTGATTTTTTTAGACGTTGCCAAAAATGTGGCAATGCAGAGGCTCTATATAGACAAGGGGTGCTTGACCTTTTCAGTTTGAGGAAGCAATTTGAATCAGGATTTGAGTGTTTGAAGAAAGCCGCATCAAAAGGACATATAGAAGCAAAGTACGTTTATGGGGTATTTTTAGCCTGTGTAGGAGGTGAGGCAAAGCAGCAAGGTCTACAATCTTTGTCTACTCTTAATGGTAGAGATTTAACCGAATCAAGAGAGAGGACTATGACTTGCATTCGAAGCATGTGGGTTAACAATGTCATAGTACGGACGATGCTTGCCTACAATGCTCGTGCTAAAAGATGCAACCAATGCGGAAATTTACAAGATAACTTTGTAGTTAAACGAGGGTGGGACGATCTTTACGACGAAGGTGACTACTTAAACGGGTGTGATTCGTGCAAGATGAATCGGGAAGTAAATATTTTTTGTGATAGGTTACGTTCCTGCACATTTGTGAATTTAGTGGATATATAGAGTTTATTTAATTTTTATAATCTTCAGCTCACTCATTCTCATATGTTAATGAGATTCGAACCTAACCTATGTCCTCCAAAGTGTTGGTCAGGTCACAACTCACCGACAATGGATATATAGAGGTTAAACGTACTGTACTTGATTGGTAATTTACATGTTTAGTTGTATGGCTCGATGGAGTTTTTCCTCCCTTTCTAAAGAATGTTATTTGCTTTTCTTTATTGTGAGTTTGTTAAATATGAGGTGCTTAATTCATTGCTATGTTTATCTGTATGTTCTAATATTAATTACTAGGTTACAGTCAAACCTAGCTTTCTCTGCTAATTAATTACTAGGAAGTAAGTGACCTTGAACAATTTTTATCAACCAAAAATCCTTGAAAAGATAATTCAAACCATTAATTGCACTTTCTCTGGAAATAACGGATAGTTGCTTAGCAAAAGTTACTACCCTTAGCATGTATATCAGAGCTTAATTATTACGTGCCAAAGTGTTCTTCTAGGGTGTGAATGGTGTGATGATTCTTGGTCTCTTTGTGATCGATCTTAAAATCTTGGTAGTTTGTTTTCTTCTTTTTAGTTACGTTACCTAGGGTAGATGTTGAATGTATGGTCTTCAATGACTATGTTTAGTTACTGCATGTTAGGTTTTCAATATATCCACTCTTCCTTTTTTTTTTTGAAGAAAGGAAATTAATAAAAGAAAACATGTGATAGCTAGTTAAGTGACCCCTAGTTGTTAACCTAGCTCTAACTTCTTAGCCAAAAAATGGCCACATGTTGCAATTAAACTTTCACCCACTGGTGGCCGAAAAAAAAAAGTTTTATTTAAGAACGTACCCTCATCGATCGAAGAGTATTGGAGATTTTATAATGCAGATTACTTGGTAGTTGAATCAAGAAAAAATGGTGGATGTTATCTTCGACTTGCATGGGTCAAAGTATTCTCGAGCAACAATGTTTGCACATACACAAAAAAAAAAACATACACACACACCCAAGGATATGTATTTACATAAGTTACGTGTAGTTTTCTTTCGAATTAAGATTGGTCACCGTCGTCGGTTGGTAGAAAACTTAGACTCCGGATTTCTCTACATAATTTTGTATGTTGTATGACTGTTATATATTGCTTTGATTTTTTTAATAGTCAGTTGATATTTTCTTAGTTACTACAATATTATTCTCACTCATTGGCATTAGTCTAATGGAGTACGTAACAATGACATATATAAAATTTGACATGTTCTCCAGTGCCATAACACAAGACACCTACATAATGGACCCTGTATATGTATCTCGATCAGTGACACTAGTGCCATTGAGTAACAATTTGTGGTGCTCATACAAATATATATGCAGTATATGTGGAAAGACATAATATACTTTCCTAGTCATTCGATGATGAGATGATCTTTTACTACAAAACTGACAACTTCAATAGTACGTAGAGTCTGATTACTATTAATTTGTTCAGTTGTAGCTTACAGAAAAGCTGCACGTGGCAGCCAGCTGTAAGACACAACTGAACAAACTAATTACAAGTAATTATGCATGATTAACTAAAGCTAATTCATTATGTAAGCTTGACTAATTGACTTATTACGGCACATACATTCTAACACATTTTACATTTCTCCAATTACTATAAGTTATTAACAACAAATTTATGAGAATTATTAATTGCACCTTGCAATTAGAAGTCACCGGCACACACTTAATTAGGAAGAGAGTGCATTTGGACTTGAAGGTAACTGACTTTTAAGTTAATAAAGTTGTTAATGTTATATTAATTTGTCAATAACAAAGATTTTATGACTATTGAATTAATGTTTTATCAGAAGTGTACATGAATAAGTCAAATACTATTCTAAATTATTGAGGCCGTGTCGATTATCTCTTTTTGGCCGTACATCTCGTTGACATTTTTAGAGTCACATAAATAAGAAATATTGTTAACCGTTATATGCTTATACAGTTAGGGACATTCGATTAGTTACCCTTATTTTACAATATAACGTCAACGCCTGTTATTGTGTCAAGAACGCTCATACGTACTTCGAATGTACTATTTCAATGAGGATTTTTTTTTGTCATATTTGAAGAAAACAACTAGGTTCTTATCTCTGTCTCTCTGACGTACTGGATACTTTTGTAAAGATCACTAAACTACCCGGCATACGCAACCGTTTAATCGATCAACTGTACTTGTCTAAAAATTAAAACTTAAAAATAGATTGTCATATGTTTTTGGTAATAAAAATACGTTGTCACTCTCAAGAGTACAAATATTACTGTCATTCAAATTTAACTTGGACGTCGGATGTACGTAATTCACTTCTTTTTTGGCATAAAATAATGTCAAATCCAGACACTAAACCAGGGTTAACTCTCTCTGTAAAAGAGGCAATCGAGCTGCACGTTTTAGTACGGCTACCTTTTTATGACTTCTTTCCGGCCAATTAGTACTCCTCCTGCCTTTGATATCTCTTTTTGTGGTTAAGGTACGTAACAATTTCAGGCATGCCTGAGAATAAAGCCACGAGAAATATGTAACAGGTCCCGAAATGAATTCATTGCTAGAAATTCCAACTTCGTGTAGGCAAGTTCCAGCCTACGTACAATCCCTCTTTTTTCCAGAATACGTTGTTGTATATAAAATATATAAAGAAACAGAATATACGTACATAGTGATTCTTCTGGAGAGAAAAAGAATATTCGATCCCTGGGGAACTTGTTAATGAATATACCTAGTGTCTACAATTACCAAAGAAGAGAAACATATATACCAGATTATTACCATAAAATTCATATCGTTTCAAGTAAATACATAGCATATTTATTGAATTTGTTTCTTCCTTTTCCCAGTCAAGAAAAAGAGCAGCAGTAACCACCGACTAAACACCAAACCCTAGACGCGCAGTACCACTTTCTAAACTTTAAACCCAACTAATCCTCACTCAATCAACTAATAAGTCAATGTGATTTACATTGAACGGTTAGAATCAAAAGCTTAGTTGTGAATGGGACAAAATGGAGTGTTTGAAAAACACCTCGCAATCCGCATGCATCAACAAGCAGATGGTGGTAGTGAGTGTAACGGTGATCTTTGTAACATGGACAATAAAATATACTTTGCTTCTAGCAATCATGGCGTCAGTCAGTCAGGTACTCACTGTTTCGATCTCACTAATATAAAATAGTCATCTACATTGTTCTAATGTTCATCATCGATCGAGAGAGAGAGAGAGAGAGAGAGAGAGAGAGAGAGAGAGAGAGAGATCAGTTTGAGTTGAAGAAAAATGGGACAAAATGAAGTCTTCGTCATCCTCGAGTGTTTGAAAAACACCTCGCAATCCGCATGCATCAACAAGCAGATGGTGGTAGTGAGTGTAACGGTGATCTTTGTAACATGGACAATAAAATATACTTTGCTTCAAGCAATTATGGCGTCAGTCAGTCAGGTACTCTCTGTTTCTCACTAATATAAAATAGTCATATATCTACATTGTTCTAATGTTCATCATCGATCGAGAGAGAGAGAGACAGAGAGAGAGAGAGCGAGAGAGATCAGTTTGAGTTGAAGAAAAATGGAGAATAATGTGTTGGAGAATGCTTTAGTGGTGATAGTGGGTGCCGGCCCCTCCGGCATTGCGACCTCGGCGCTGCTCAACTCCATGTCGGTGCCAAACATCGTCTTCGAGAGGGAAGACTGCTGTGCTTCCCTCTGGAAGAAACGGTCTTACGACCATTTGAGCCTTCATTTGGCCAAGAACTTCTGCTCTTTGCCTCTCATGCCGCACGCATTCAGGACTTCAACTTTCATGTCCAAACAGACTTTCATAGACTATGTGGACGAGTACGTTTCCCGTTTCAACGTCAACCCCCGTTACTGTCATAATGTTGAGTCGGCTTTGTATGATGAAGCTGAGAAGAAGTGGAAGGTTGTAGTGAAGAACACTAGGGTGACTGATAAGGAGGTTTGCCGCCAAGAGTACGGTGCGGATTTCTTGGTGATTGCGACCGGAGAGAACAGCCAGGCGATTATCCCGGAGTTGCCTGGACTGGAGACCTTTGATGGAGTGGTGGTTCATTCTAGTGATTATAAATGTGGAGCGAGTTTCAGAGATAAGAGTGTGCTGGTTATTGGTTGTGGCAATTCTGGCATGGAGATCAGTAATGATCTTTCGGAGAATGGCGCTCATGCATCCATTGTTGTTAGAAGCCAAGTAACATCTCGATCTTTCTCTATTTATGTATCTGTGTGTGTGTGTGTGTGTTCATGTATTTGAAGTTCACTCTGATCGATGAAGCTATCCAAAGATAAAAGTTTGATCAGAAGGATCTTGTTGTGTGGCATGAGACAGAAGTCTGGAATATTCTTGCCAAACAAATAAGAACAAGAAATATATATATATATATATATATATATAGTTAATTATCAAAATTGAGTAGCTAGAGAAGTTAACTAGGGTCTCTCTCTCTCTCTCTCAAATGTTTTTAGCTTAAACCTTTATTTTGAATTTGTAAATTTTTTAATGATCGTTTTTGCCCTCCAAAATCTTAACCAAATGGCTTCTTGCTCTTTTAGATCAAGGGGAAATTAAAGGGGAGTACTCACACTTGGAACTTCTAAAAATATTTTTGTTAGAGAGATGTACGTCTTATTCACTAAATCAAATGGCTTCCTATTTAATTGATATGAATTAATTAAGAGGACGAATACATAATTAAATAACACTAAGAAAGCCGTCGGAGTTACCCAAGTGGTGAGAGACAGAATGGTTAAGAAGTAAAGGCCGGGTTAGGATAGATATCGATTCAATTCTCTCCATCGGACTAAAACAAATAGTAAATGAAAATACATCCCACTCTGTATTTTATCCCAATTTCACATAAATGTCCAATAACTTTTTTTTAACAGTGTGTTAATACATCCCACTTTTTTCCATGCATGGGTTGGTTAATCTAACCCACTCTCATTTACTCTTTTTCGATGGGTTCGTTAAGATAATTAACACTAGCCTTAATTGTGGACAGTGGACACATGCATGCTCTGCATGTGTATGATAGTTTTTTTTTTTTAGATAAAAAAAATTATATGAGAAAAAAAAGTGTGAGAAGTAATATGGAGAGAGTTGTGGCCTTGTAGGTAATTATTCCCCTATAGATGCGGGTATTGGATAATTATTTCTCTGCATATATATATTTTTTTTTTCTAATTTGATTTTTTGGTAAAATGTTATTTACTATATATTCCTCATACATTAAAGATAATTTAGAATTAATCTATGGTTTATGGGTCATCATGTCTTTTCACACCCACTTTTATTGACAAAGTGGGGTTCTCTTAATATATAGTATAGATGATGACCAGTAATGAAACCTTCAAGTATCGATCATAGCTCTCCCATATAATTCTAGATGTGGGTTTTTACTGTTGTAGGGTTAGTTTTTACTACTGGCAGATGATCTAGTACTAAGGAAACCTTATGTTATTTATATTGTATTTATACTCATCTATACATGGCCGGTATGGTGATGTTATTGGGTGAAATATGCAGCTTCATGTACTCAGCAAAGAAATTGTACGTATTGGGATGGTACTGTTGAATTTCCTCCCGGTGAAAATGGTGGACAGGTTCGTCTCATTTCTTGCCAAGTTTAGCTACAGTGATTTGTCCAGCTATGGGATTTACCAACCAGCAGAAGGCCCTTTCTTCTTCAAAGCACTAACTGGAAAGACTCCAGTAATTGATCGTGGAGCTGTCGAGAAAATTCGCTCCAAAAAGATTAAGGTATGTAACGTTTTGAGTACTATAACCTGTTGACTTAGTCATCGATCGAAAAGAAAATAACGTTTTGACCAGCTTTAATTTTGTAACTAATTGAAATATCTGATCTTCATCCCAGGTTTTCCCAGGAATAGAGGAGATACACGATAACATTGTGGAATTCAAAAATGGTGCTCGCCAGCGTTTTGATGCCATTGTGTTGGCAACAGGTTATCGAAGTGTAGTCCACAACTGGCTCAAGGTAATATATATGAATGATTTTATTCCCATTTACGGAATTGATTTACAATAAAGAAGAATAATTTAATATGAAATAGTGCACAGTTATTTACGTGGTTCGGCAAATATCCTGTCTACGTCCACGGGAGAGTTTTCACCATCTTCACCATTGAAAGAAATACGAGTACAATATACATGAGTTAAATCACATAATCCATAAACCTGCTCTAGAGTTTATACTCTACCCGAGCCCTTATATCCAACAGAATACTCCTTGTACAATACTCATCTCTCAACCTAGAAAAATACTCTACCTCAAGAGTTATACACACTCTTAAACTGTTTTCACCCCACAAACACTGGTTTGTTGCTGACCCTCTCGGATTAAGGACACCGAGAACACCCTATAAGATTATACACATCCCATAGGTTCAGGGTAGCATTTCACGCTCCCCCACCGTGGAACTCTATCTTTCTGTCATCAAGCTATCCCAGAAACCCAGTGTGCACGTACACAACCTGTCACTGTACATACCCTCTGTTTCTACTTTCTACCGAATGACTGCATGACTCCACTCACTGTGTGTTATTTTCTCTCACACATCCACTGCTCAGAGTGCTCGCAGCACCCACGCCCTCTATACACAAAGGAGCACATTTTTGCTGCTCTCTTCACTCTCCCTGCAGCCTTTTCTCTGATCCTTTCAGGATGCCCTCTTCATGCATGCAAGGCACATATATATACATACAAACTGACATTAACAGTGCCGTACTATTCTTGAACAGTACATTACTGTTCATAAACAGTTCACAACTTTTGCTTTATTCCCTCTGTTTGTCGATCTCTTTGTCTGCCGCACCATATGATTCTCCATCATGCTTTGCCACCATATTCAACCTTTGCGGCTTGTTTCTTGTTGCGGCCACCTTCATGCATCAATGCTCCACCATCAATTATTCCCCAGAAAGGAGGGAACCACACAACAATATATACTGATCAGTTATAAACTTCATTCATTAATTGTGAAGGATTTTAATGTTCGTACTGTACGTGTAGGATTACAAGCTTATTCTTGACGATGATGACAAACCTAAAAGCAAGTATCCAAACAACTGGAAGGGGGCCAAAGGCGTTTATTGTGTTGGATTCTCAGGGAGAGGCCTACCTGGGATTTCCTCAGATTCAAAGGCTGTGGCCGAAGATATCAATCAGCTTTTAATGGCGCAGAAACCCACTCATGCTCCAGAAATGGTTTAGCCCGGCCCCGAAGATATATTCTCATTACTACCTTGTTTGTGTTATTATCTATATGTGTGATACTCCATGTACTTTTTTTGTTTTTATTTTGGACAATTGGTACAATGGTACTCCATGTGTACTTGAGCATATATATATTTAGACCATATATATGCAACTCTTATGCAGTTAAGCTTATCGTATGTCGCCTATATATGTAGTTCTGTACTTCTGTTTGCTGAAAGGTAATATTGTCATCTTTTATTTGGGATTACTTGCAGTTTGCGTCTCTCTCTCTCTCTCTCTCCCCCTCTTACTACCAACTATATATTAGCTAGTTTCTAACCTTGATCGAGCTATATATATAAGGGAATTACATAAATTTTGCTTTGACTATTATAAAATTAATTTCCTTCAATTTTTATATTTATGGGTAAGTTTTGCAATAAACAATTTTACAATTTCATTTGTGTCTATAATATTTTTTAACTATTAATCTTTTTTCTTTTCAAAGTTTATACTTATAAAAATTTTAATAATAAAACTTATACCATAATATTGTATACATCTGATCAATATAATTTTAATACATAATTTGGCTTTTATTAAAATTTGGCTCAGTGTATAGCTTATGGTGGGAGTGGTTTAGGGATTGGAAGGCATATTTATTGGAATATGCAAGTTGGTAAACTATATTGAAAGGCAAATTTGGCTTACCATAGAAGATGATTTATAATAAAAAAAAGTTGGATTTGGCTTACGGTTTGTGAAAGCCATATGGCTTGGAGCATCATCCATGGTAGGTTACAATTGAAATTATAAGAGCATTACCCATGATAGGTTAAAATGTAGCCTATAGAAAATAGAATATTTTAGCTTTGATTTCCTTTTAGTTTAGTTTGTTAGAGCATCTTTAGCAGACTCTCTATCTTAGCTCCTTAGCTATTTTAGAGAGCATGTTTAACTTTTCAGCTATTTTTGCAACTGCACTAGCCTCATAAGTGGCTCTTTATTTTAGCTTTTAGCTATATGACTCCTAAATTTAGAGAGCGAGATGATGCTCTATATTATTTTTGTTAATTTAAAACATTCCCTTTTAGTTGTTTTATGTAATTATTAAATGCACTTAAACTATTTTTTATTTATTAAAAAAATAACTTAAATTTAATACTAGTTAAAGTAGAGAGCATTGGTGCAGACCTATTTTCAAACTGGCTAGCCAAAATAGCTTGTTAGCTACTTTAGCTAAAATTTAGTTAAAAAACATCTTTAGCAATGCTAGCTATTTTGATCAGATGTATACAATATTAATTATGGTATAATTTTTATTATTAAAAAATTTATAATATAAACTTTGAAAAGAAAAAAGATTAATAGTTAAAAAATATTATAGACACAAATGAAATTGTAAAATTGTTTAGTGATTGGAATATAATAATAATAAAAAGTTGGATTAGGCTTACGGTTTGTGAAAGCCATATGGCTAAGAGCATCATCCATGGTACTATGGTAGGTTACAATTGAAATTATAAGCGCATCATCCATGGTAGGTTACAATTAAAATTATAAGAGCATCACCCATGGTAGGTTACAATTTAACCTATAGAAAATAGAATATTCTAGCTTTGATTCTCTTTTAGTTAGTTTCTCATTGTCATGGTAGGTTAAAATTTAAATGTTTTTAATTTCCAACACCTCCACCACATGTTTAAGAAAATCAAACAATGGAACGATACTAGATCAGTTTGGGCGGCTAGGGAGAAGAAACCCTAGCAGAGCAAAAAGTCTCGGTGTCGTTTGTTTATGATTCAAATGATGATCCCAAGCCTTGAGATACTTGTTTATAGTTATAGCGAATATTATAAGGATGTTGTTGGAGTCGAAATTTTACTGGGAATAAAAATAATAGGTTGTTTAAAAATAAATATAAGAAAATGATTATTACCAAAATATTATAAAAGTTATGAAAATACAAAGAGAGAATAAAAAAAGGTGGGGGGCCAACAATTTAACCTACCAAAATGAAGGCCAAATTTGGCTAGGCTAAAAACTTTTTTGGGAATAGGGATATAACCTATGGTGGGAGGAATGGTAGGTTATAATTTTAATTGTAACCTACCATGGGTGATACGCTGTCTTTACATTATACTTCTGTTACATTATACTGATCATCCTAACACATTTCACATTTCTCCAATTACGTACTATAAGTTATTAACAACAAATTTATGAGAATTATTAATTGTACCTCCTTTTGGCCATACATCTCGTTGACAAGCAATATTGTTAACCGTTATATGCTTATACAAAGAGGGACATTCGATTAGTTACCTTTATATTACAATTTAACGTCAACGCCTGTTACTGTACGTGTCAAGAACGCTCATACTTCAAGTGTACAATATTAATGGAGATTTTTTTGTCGTGTTTGAAGAAAACAACTAGGTTGTTATCTTTGTCTCTCTGACGTACAAGATACTTTTGTAAAGATCACTAAATTATCCAACATACGCAAACGTTTAATCGATCAACCATACTTATCTAAAAATTAAAAATTAATTAAAAATAGGTTGTCATATGTTTAATTTGGTAATAAAAATATGTTGTCGCTCTCAAAAGTACAAATAATACTTTCGTTCAAATTTAACTTGGACGACGGACGTACGTAATTCACTTCTTTTTTGGCTCAAAATAGTGTCAAATCAAGACACTCAACCAGAGTTAACTCTCTGTGAAAGAGATAATCGAGCTGAACCTTTTGGTACGGCTACCTTTTTATGACTTCATTCCAGCCAAGTACTACTCTTGCCTTTGATATCTCTTTTTGTGGTTAAGGTAACAATTTCAGGCATGGCTTACTCTCATAAAGCCACGACCAATATGTAACAGGTCCGGAAATGAATTCATTGCTAGTGATTCCAACTTCGTGTTGGCAAGTTCCAGCCTACGTACAATCCCCCTTTTTTCCTGCATACGTTGTTGTATATAAAATATATACAGAAACAGAATATACCTAGTGATTCTTCTGGAGAGAAGAAGAATATACCCAGGGGAACTTGTTAATGAATACATGCACCTATAAGAGAAACATATATACCAGATTATTACCATAATAGTCATATCGTTTCAAGTAAATACATGGCATATTTATTGAATTTGTTTCTTCCTTTTCACAGTCAAGAAAAAGAGCAGCAGTAACCACCGACTAAACACCTAACCCTAGACGGTACCACTTTCTAAATTTAAACCCAACTAATCCTCACTCAATCAACTGTTAAGCCAATGTGATTTACATTGAACGGTTAGAATCAAAAGCTTAGTTGTGAATGGGACAAAATGAAGTCTTCGTCATCCTCAAGTGTTTGAAAAACACCTCGCAATCCGCATGCATCAACAAGCGGATGGTGGTAGTGAGTGTAACGGTGATCTTTGTAACTTGGACAATAAAATATACTTTGCTTCTTGCATTCATGGCGTCAGTCTGTCAAGTACTCTCTGTTTCTCACAAATATAAAATAGTCATCTACATTGTTCTAATGTTCATCATCGATCGAGAGAGAGAGAGACAGAGAGAGAGAGCGAGAGAGAGAGATCAGTTTGTGTTGAAGAAAAATGGAGAACAATGTGTTGGAGAATGCTTTGGTGGTGATAGTGGGTGCCGGCCCCTCCGGCATTGCGACCTCGGCGTTGCTCAACTCCATGTCGGTGCCAAACATCGTCTTCGAGAGAGAAGACTGCTGTGCTTCCCTCTGGAAGAAACGGTCTTACGACCGTTTGAGCCTTCATTTGGCCAAGAACTTCTGCTCTTTGCCTCTCATGCCGCACGCATTCAGGACTTCAACTTTCATGTCCAAACAGACTTTCATAGACTATGTGGACGAGTACGTTTCCCGTTTCAACGTCAACCCCCGTTACTGTCATAATGTTGAGTCGGCTTTGTATGATGAAGCTGAGAAGAAGTGGAAGGTTGTTGTGAAGAACACTAGGGTGACTGATAAGGAGGTTTGCCGCCAAGAGTACGGTGCGGATTTCTTGGTGATTGCGACCGGAGAGAACAGCCAGGCGATTATCCCGGAGTTGCCTGGACTGGAGACCTTTGATGGAGTGGTGGTTCATTCTAGTGATTATAAATGTGGAGCGAGTTTCAGAGATAAGAGTGTGCTGGTTATTGGTTGTGGCAATTCTGGCATGGAGATCAGTAATGATCTTTCGGAGAATGGCGCTCATGCATCCATTGTTGTTAGAAGCCAAGTAACATCTCGATCTTTCTCTATTTATATATCTGTGTGTGTGTGTGCGCGCATGTATATATATCTCGCTCTCTTTGTGGTCACTAATAAAATGGTTTTCTTTTGAGTTTATACGTGCATGTACTTGAAGTTTGATCTGATCGATGAAGCCTATCCAAAGATAAAAGTTTGATCAGAAGGATCTTGTTGTATGGCATGAGAAAGAAGTGTGGAATATTCTTGCCAAACAAATAAGAACAAGGAATATATAGTTAATTATCAATTTTTTTTATCAAAACGTAGTTAATGATTGATTTTGCCCTCCAAAATCTTAACCAAATGGCTTCTTGCTTTTTTAGATCAAGGGGAAATTAAGGGGGAGTACTCACACTTGGAACTTCTACAAACATTTTTGTTAGAGAGAAATGTCTTATTCACTATATCAAATGACGTCCTACTTAATTGATATGAATTATTTAAGAGGAAGAATACATAATAAAAAAAAAACTAAGAAAAGCCGTTGGAGTTTACCCAAGTGGTGATGGACAGGATGGTGGAGAAGTAGATCGAGGTTAGGATATATATCGATCAATTCTCTCCATCGGACTAAAATAAATAGCAAGTAAAAATACATCCCACTCTGTATTTTATCCCAATTTCACATAAATGTCCAATAACTTCTTTTTTTATCATTTTATTTATGTCTCTCATTCACTCTTTTTCCATGGGTTGATTAAGATAATTAGCACTAGCATTAATTGGACACAGTGGAGTAGTGGACACATGCAGAGCATGTGTATGACAGTTTTGTTTTTTTAGAAAAAAAATTATATGAGAAAAAAAAGTGTGAGAAGTGATTTGGAGTGAGTTATGGCCTTGTGGCCTTGTGGGTATTGGATATTTATCTCTCTACAGATTTTTGTTATTTTTTTTTAATTTGATTTTTTTTGTTAAAATGTTATTTACTATATATCCCTCATATATTAAAGATAATTTAATGCAGCTAGTATATTTATTTCTCAACTTCAAGTATATATATAATTCTAGATGTGGGTTTTTACTGTTGTAGGGTTAGTTTTTACTACTGACAGATGATCTAGTACTAAGGAAACCTTATGTTATTTATATTGTATTTATACTCATCTATACATGGTATGGTGATGTTATTGGGTGATATATGCAGCTTCATGTACTCAGCAAAGAAATTGTACGTATTGGGATGGTACTGTTGAATTTCCTCCCGGTGAAAATGGTGGACAGGTTCGTCTCATTTCTTGCCAAGTTTAGCTACAGCGATTTGTCCAGCTATGGGATTTACCAACCAGCAGAAGGCCCTTTCTTCTTCAAAGCACTTACTGGAAAGACTCCAGTAATTGATCGTGGAACTGTCGAGAAAATTCGCTCCAAAAAGATTAAGGTATGTAACGTTTTGAGTACTATAACCTGTTAGACTTAGTCATCGATCGAAAAGAAAATAACGTTTTGACCAGCTTTAATTTTGTAACTAATTGAAATATCTGATCTTCATCACAGGTTTTCCCAGGAATAGAGGAGATACACGATAACATTGTGAAATTCAAAAATGGTGCTCGCCAGCGTTTTGATGCCATTGTGTTGGCAACAGGTTATCGAAGTGTAGTCCACAACTGGCTCAAGGTAATATATATAAATACTCAGTTATAAACTTGATTCAATATTTGTGAAGGATTTTAATGTACGTACTGTACATGTAGGATTACAAGCTCATTCTTGATGATGATGACAAGCCAAAAAGCAAGTATCCAAACCACTGGAAGGGGACCAAAGGTGTTTACTGTGTTGGATTCTCAGGGAAAGGCCTTCCTGGGATTTCCTCAGATTCAAAGGCTGTGGCTGAAGATATCTATCAGCTTTTAATGGCGCAGAAACCCACTCATGCTCCACAAGTGGTTTAGCCCGCGGCGGCCCCGACTATATATTCTCATTACTAGCTTGTTTGTGTTAATATCTATATGTGTGGTACTCCATGAACTTTTTTTTTTTTGGACAATTGGTACTCTATGTGTACTTGAGCATATATATTTAGACCATATATATGCAACTCTTAAGCTTATCGTATGTCACCTATGTGCGTAGTTCTTTTGATATTTGGGATAGCTTGAAATAGAGCCCCAAAATGACTGGTTATGACCAATATTTCATGCTAAACCTTGCCTGCTTCGCTTGTATTATTTCCCTCAGCTCTGCAGCGGATGTGTTTGACGACCTTACTTTCCTCAATGACGTGGCACCGGCACAGGCGCCAAGCGACCCTCTCGTAGTGGTCTTCCGGTGATTACTTTTATCAATGACGTCGCACCGGCACAGGCTACAGAGGTTGATGAAAGCAACGAGGAGCTGCCTATCGCAACTGTCAAAGTGGCACATAGCAGAGAATGTTAGTCACAGTTGCGTTGCGTTTAGGGAGGATTCGTATATTGCAAGTTTTGATTGTAATATACGAATCAAAACAGTGTTCTGGTTGATGAGTGGGGATGGGATCCATCTCAGTTGGGATAAATCTACAAGGAAGAAAATTGTTAAATGGACTTTTAAAGGATGATTATACGCGCGTTCTTTTTCTGTGTTACGATAATAAAGCCACTAGATGGCTGGACCGATTCAGTTATGTGTCTCCTCCATCTCTGAATCTAGTTGTAGGTTTTACAAGAAATTGAATGCATTGTTTTTGTTTCACCCAGGTTTCTCAGTCACTCCTTGTTCTTGTCTTCCAGGTTTTGGGGGACAGGTATAAGGAATAAGGTAACTAGTTTTTCTTCACTTCGGTTTAGGCTCAATGGCCAAAATACTCTGAACTTTTAACTCAAATTATAATGCGTCTTCCAACAAAAAAAGTTGAAGGACATAACTAGCGAATGCAAGGGTGAATGAGTCTAAAAATTTGGAAGTTTTTATGGATAGGGAACATTGGTGAGTTTAGTGGTCGTAGGATAACTAACAAAAAAAATTTGTTGAAGGGATGTGAATTCTCAATTTGGTGAAAACTTGAGAGAATTGGCCTTGCTTCTCTAATTTATACTGAAAAGAAAAACAGAACCCCATATACATAAGCTTTTCTCTATACTAGAAAGTTTGTTTTTGTAGGCATATATCTACCAATCGACTCGACCACAGCATTGCAGCAAATTGATCAAGAAAGGGTACTAATCACGTCACAGCCACAAAATCTCTTCCTCATGAGCTTTTGCCAGAAGAGATCAATATGGTGGCTTCGGGTTCTTTCGACTATCTTCACCAAGCCTAATTGAGTCGCAACACGCATGGGATGTCAGCCACAAAATCTCTTCCTCATGAGCTTTTGCCAGAAGAGATCAATATGGTGGCTTCGGGTTCTTTCGACTATCTTCACCAAGCCTAATTGAGTCGCAACACGCATGGGATGTCTGCGTATTTCAGTTTACAAGAGTGGCAAAATAGAGGCCCCTATGCAGAAACATGACATATGAAAGCATCATGCGTCTGACTAGGGAACTATACTAAAAGAACAATTGTCGGGTTTTCATTATAGGTTCTGGCAATTTAGCAAACCACAATATCCATAAAATCTGGCAAACTTAAACTTGAATAACTAGAGAAATTCAGATGTCAATAGCAAAGAGTTGCCAACTAAGTCGGTACGCTCATCAAAAACAAATAGACAACATCATATATTGGTTCACTTCCATACTCTAAAACATGAACTCAAGCAACAAATATTAGAAAAATCAGCTCAAGTTCAGCTTGCTTCTTCTACTGTTGTTTGACTTCAGCTTTCTTCTTCTGCCAGAGTCGGTCCAGACCACTGTCGGCGTCTCCCTGAGAACAACGAGTGAATGATGTGAGAAATTAAAGACCGACATCTTGCCTTCTACAGAGTAGCAGAAAATAAGGACAAACAGTATCCAAAATTCATACAAAGAAGTGATGATCCAGAAGTCTACTGAACTAACTCAACAACACCAAAAAGCAAAAGAGTAGAACACTGTGTGGTTTATAACTTTATATTCCTATTCATTTCCCTCATGAATCTTTCTTGTCAGGTTTACATTGCAGAGTATGAATTGATGGACCATAATTTAGATGTAAAAGGGTAGCAAGGTACACGACCAAAGCAATTGAGACTATTCAATGAATCGCAAATAGAATCAATTCCCACAAGTATTCTAATCTATTAGCATACATTTACGCTAAGCACTAGAAACATGTAAACCTCCACAATAGAACAGCAGTGAAATGAGTGAAAGAAGTATAACCTGAGCGCGGACGTAACCACAGAGAGCAAAAGTGGTGAATTGGCCAGTATAGATGCCACTCTCATCAAGATGTCCAATGTTGATCTGGACAGATGCGTGATCCTTAGAAGTGATCAGTCTGTTAGTTGCTGAGCTGCATCCACATAACACACACGCTTAGCTAAAACCCTCCATCAAATTACATAACATCTAATGATGCAACATTTTAATTCACTCAGATTGAATACCATTTCCTTGGAATGTACAGCTCAGTGATTTGTCCTTCTTCGTTCTGCATCTTGGTAAGTGAGTTGATTACTTCCGCGAAAGAGCAAAAAACCTAGCCAACAAAAACAGAAACAAAACTGATTCCACAAAGCCAGATTGGTTTCTAGAAAGCAAGCAAAACCCAAGTTATTGCGCTCAAAACAAACAAATTAAAAAACACCAATGTCAAAGAAATAACGATACAGCAAAATAAGACATCCAAATTCCAAATACTTCAAATACTGCAATCTGTTATCTTATCTTCCCGCAACGCCACTCAGGTTTGTCACACCATAGCTGTGACCAAGTTAAATATATTTACAAGTTTAAAGTTGTCAAGGTAATCTCTTTTTCAATACGAAATTTGCACTGGTAGGGAAAAATCCTAAAACCCCACTCATAATCGCCATACGCAACTCTATGTTTACTAGATGCAAAATTTTGAGCTCGAGGCTGTTCGAATGATTAAGCGAATTACAGAAACCAAATCAATCCAACAAAGAGCATAGAGATACAGAAATATGATATAAAAGAAGTAAGCAAAGATTGCAGCTTGCAGAGCATAAATCGTTGAGACATGTGAAGACCTAAAACCCTAATCCATCAGAAACGAAACAAAACTAAATTTTCTGAAAGCAATTGCTACTGAGAAATCAATATTGGTCTATGAAAAAATATCACACATATTGAAACCATAGATCAGGGTGGGAGAGAAACAGAGAGAGAGGGGTAAGGTGAGTACCTGGAGGCGGCGAGTGCTCAACGACTGCTGCGAAAGTGGAGAGGGGGAATTGAGAAAGCTAGGTTTATAAGAGAAGAGTTGGGCCTAACAGAAAACCCTAACTAAAGGTATGGACTTCTTGAACCAAGGCCCATATGAAATGGACTAACAAATGCATTTGTAAAAATTATCATTTGTCTTCTTCTTTTTTTCAAAACTATTCTATAATCTCAGTAGTATATATCATGGTTGTACACTCTGCGCTCTACTCAAAATTGATATTATAAAAAAATAAAAAATAAATATCGGTTTTCAAAGTGTACAATGATGTTCAAAATCACAATATCATGCTTCTTTTAACGAAATATAACCTCATATCTCAATTTGGGTGTTATTCGTTTATCTTATACTAATTAGGGTAACCTACTCTAATGCTAACTACTTTTTTCACTCTTCCTTACTATTTGAACTAACCTACAATGTTTGAATCCATTTGTAATGTGATTAATTCTTTTTTTTTTAAGGGAAGGGGAGGGGGCTCCAAAGTTCGAGAAATGTGGGGAGGGTGAGACTCGAACTTGGGTATGTGTTGGGCAGGGCACTGCCTTGATCTAACTGGACTACACCCTAGTGCACGATTAATTCATTTCATATATAAGATAAACATATTCGTATTTTGCAATGTTGGCTTGGATGTATTTGGTGGCGGATGCATGATATTTTTTTTTTTATGTGGAGGCGATTTTAGATCAAAACTCCGAATAGATAAAAAAATTAATTGCATAAATAGTAGCAACTATGCAAATACACAAAGCAAATTTACATGATAAAGCTATAAAAATTAGTTAATATATACACGCGTAATACAAACAAATTTATGAAGGAAAAGTTGTATAATATGATAATTATTAATTATGTTTAAAAATTCTTATATGCTATCAAATATTTCTTTTGTGGGGTTACATATAAATTAGTTATAAAATCTTATTTTATTGGATTTTTACATGAACACAAGTGAATTTGTTTTTTTTTTCCAGTGGGAGCCGGCGCCATGGCCCCCTCTATGCTCTACCTAGGTCCGCCAACAAGTATCCAATGAAAATGCAAACAAAACCAGTTTTATCTTGGAAGAATTCATTCACACTTGATTAAAACTGTTTGTGTGAAAATTGAAACCCTAATTTAAAACCCTGAAAATACGTACATAACTAAACTTGAAAGAAAAGGCTATCGATGGAACCCTAATTCAAAACCCTGCAGTTCTTCCTGATGGTTTAGAATTTTTGCATCATCAAACCATGATAGGTTTATGGTTTTCTAAGAACTTATAGTTCTAACAAGTAAGACTAGCTATAAGAGCATTCATCTCTATATCCGAAATTTCAAGTCCGAATGTTCACTCACCTATTACCGAATTGCGATTTGATGGAGTTGCGATTTGATCTAAGCCCCGTTTATAACCTAATAGGACTTGAGGACGTCGTTTTTTAAATAAACTCATAGATGAATATTTGTCGATTAAACTTAACAAATTTTTTCTTTTTCTTTTTCACACTATCAATACGTACAAACGTAGGTGTCAACTTGATTTAGCTATATTCATATTCCAACGGTCTAACTTCTCAATTTAATTATTTTCAATGCTTCAATAGAATGTTTCATTTTTATTTATTTGATCGAAGAAATTGTTTAAGTTAGTGGGCAGGCTTCACCCAACCCATTGACTCATCAACAACCTCCGGGCCGGCCGGTCGAATCTAACTAAGAACATATCTGTTTTGATGAATTTGACCTAATCTGTATGCAACAGTGAGCTATATGGTGTGCATGTCTTTTTATAATACCCTAACTTTAATCTTTGATTTATAAATATAGAAGTTGAGGAAGGCCACTGTCTCAAGTAGCTTTGCTTCTTATCATAATAAACAAAAAGGCCATTAGCTTTGAGCTGACTGATTCGTGTGATTTGTTTTCGTCTAATTCTCTACTCTAATTTATTAAAAAAATAATAATGAATTCCTGATATGAATAGTAACATTAAAAGGGTTTGGCACATAGTAGTACGTAGAGTAGTTATTAGTTGCTGCTTCTTTAGATTGTGTGCTGGAGATTCCAGATTATTAAAGTTTGGCTTGCAAGTTAGTTGAGTTCATTTGTTTCATACATTGATTGTGTGTATTATTATTGTGGGGTGTATTATTATTGTGGGGAATAAAGAGGAGGAGGAGTACGTATTTGCACTTCCAGAACAACCTTAGGTAATTTTTATGCAAATAACAGTGACACACAATGCAAAACTATTTTTCAATCTCTTTAAGAATGGGTTAATAACTTAATAGTGTTTCTCTTATGCATTACTCTTTATTCATCTAGATATAGCAAATTACAATGGGTGATGAGATTCCTCAAACTAACCCATTCCACTAACTAAAGTGGCTTAAAAAAGTTTTACTTAAAATTGCAAGTTTCACGTTACGTGTCATCAAGTTTAGACAAAACTACCGGCCGAAACAAAATTATAAATTTAAACAAAAATGGCTCGTTAAATTATATTTTCTATGCATAGCTAAAGTTAGGGTTAGCGAAAAAAGATTAAATGTATTTTGATTTTTATAAATTACAATTGAATTCACTTATATCAATATTCTTAAGTTTAAAGACTCAAAATGATTACCTCATTTGTATCTATTGAAAGTCGATTCTGAATTAAAATAAAACCTCACACTATAGATTGAAAGTCTCATAACATTTTTAAATGCGCGATAAGAAAGATTACCCAACAGAAATAGTGCAGAAGAGTTCCGTGATGCAAAGCTTGGAACTTTATCTAGCCCTAAGGAAAAGGGGGGCATTATCAAAACAAATCAATCATGATGCTCTTCTTCTTCTACTTCTTTATTTAACCTCTTTTTAGTTTATTTTTAAAAGAAAGAAAGACAAAATCCCCCAAAAATTAAAATTTCTCCACAAATAAGATAAAAAAGCGTGATTGGTGGGTGTCCATAAAGTCATTGACATTCTTACATTTCAAGCAAGGACGGTCGCGTTAAGGTCTAGTGGCAATCCCCGTAAATAAACCCAAAAACCAATGGCATTTCCGCTCCAACGGTAACTTATATTCCCAAACCTGCCCTCATTTGTTCCTCTCTCTCTCTCTCTCAGATTATCCAAAAAAAAAAAAAAAAAAAGAAACTCAAAAATGGGAAGCTCCTTAACACCACCACTACTACTCTTTGGCTTCATCTTCCTCTGTTCAATCCTGGCCGCCCATTCGGTACTCGCTGCTTCATCTTCGACCCTTGATTTCAGCGGCGGCCACCAGCTGGGCTGGGCTTCCGTCGGTGGAGGGCTGATAGCTGATGAGGATGAGGACTTGGAGCTGCAGATGGACTCGGAGATCAACCGGCGCATTTTAGCCACCACCAAGTACATTAGCTACGGTGCGCTGAGGAGGAACAGTGTCCCCTGCTCGCGACGCGGCGCCTCCTACTACAATTGCAAACCCGGGGCTCAGGCCAATCCTTACTCGCGCGGCTGTAGCGCCATCACTCGCTGCAGGCACTAATTTTATTATTATTAATTATTTTTTTTTATTTTTTTTCCTGAAATTGTTGTTAAAAATTTATATATTTTATGAGTCTGATGGCAAATTTGTGTGTTATATACTTGAAGAGATTTCAATAAGGATAGAAATTGTTGATGGCTATATTGCAATGTTTATCATTCCAATCCACTCTTTTTTTTTTCAATGCTTGGTTGTGGTTGTAATTTTAGTATTGTTAAATGTTCCTTTTTGTGATTCTGATTCATTTACCCAGATGATTATTGTTTATGAAAATTGAGTCAGTGGTAAACCTCAGCAAGAAATCAAAAAAAAAAAAAAAAGTGAATGTATGTGTAAAATTCCAGAACCATGTATTAATTGTATTATTGGGTTGTAAAGCTAATATGAGATTTGAGGTATAGCTGGATCCTTGCAGACTACAACTGTCTTGCTATAGTATATAAAAGCATAGAGATAGTGATTGAATGATGTAGATGTATGATATAATTTTTTGGCCAGTAATTAATTGAAAGGTAGAAGATTTATTATGTGTTTTTCCAACACAATTTTTTTTTTCCGAATATAATTTCAAAGTGGACTAGACTGTTGTTCAAAAACAAAAATCAATTTGGACACGTCTCATCCAAAAACTCTCTTATATGCATAAATTTATATCGTAATTTTATAATTAAAACCGTTTATTTTTTAAATTATCATTTTGAGATTACCGGTACAAACAATAAACTAAATTAGAGGTCATTTATTTATGTAGTTGTTGGATGACGAAAAGATCTCCAACATGCGTGGTTTAGTATATTACAGTTTCAGACTAACGAAAACAACACTATCTTTGTTATTCTAAAAGCATGAAAGAGTCTCTAGTGAAGACCTTATAATAAGAACTTAGTGAATACTTTCAAATTAACGGTTGGATAAGTAGTGTGTTTAAAAAATAATATTTCAAATAAACTTTAAAATATTACTCATCCAACCGTTGATTTAAAAGTCCTCACAAAGTTCTTATTATAAGGTCTTCACTAAAGACTATATTCTGAAAACATAACGCATATGGTGGTTGTACCATTCCCCTGAAAACGAACAATGGAAATAGAAGAAACCTTGTGCTGTTAGGTCAACTTCCAACGCAGTCTCATATGCTTTCTTTTGATACATAATTACATATAATAGAAGGTAATGTGAATGGGGGAATCTTGTTATTGCCTACAAAATTAAAAGCTTTTCCTAAAGCAACCCCCACATGCAGTAAAGGCTTAAAGCACTCAAAAGTCGAAATCACCGATTTTGAGCTCACCTTCACCATAATAATGTTTATGGCATATATCCTTTTCTTTAGGGGTTTCTGTGAGTGAGAGCCAAAATCTATTGTGTTAAGCACCCCATATGTCTTTGTCGCATTAGCATTAGCATTTTATCCTTGAGACATATAAATCCACATTATGAATTAGGACCACAGAAGTGGAATGCCACCTCAATTTGCAATCTTGCAAATATTCTATATTGTACACTAACTTCGGGGTTGCTTGAGGGTATGGAGTTTGGATGGGGGATTTTATCTTCGATATCCAAACAACTTGGGTGAATAGAATCCCAGCTCTCATTGAATTTGGATTGGAGGTGTGGAAATTCCCTTCAAACCCAAATTGTGATCCAATCCGCTTGAACTTTCATACTATGTCATTCCTGGAACTCTGATTAGCAATCAACATATACAGAAATATCCTACATTCTCCCACAAAACGAGAATCAAATATGGCCTTGTGTACAAATCCATCGAGCACTGATCTGCTTCCAGATATAGTATGTATCATAAGATTTCAATTTCAAATAAGAACAGCAAAAGAAACACTCAGAATCAGGCACTCAACAGATACTCTAGCGATGAAAACAACACAGCAAGGGTCCCATGCCAAAGCTACTCCTTGGCGGAATCATCAGCTGACTTGTCTGTCTTCGGCTTTGAAGGGGCTGAAGGAGATGGCGAGCCCTCCACTCCCATCTCAGCTCTGAGATCATTGATGCTCTGCTCTAACTCCTCGATCCTGTTGCCCATCTCATCAAGTGCATCATGGTCAAGGAAACAAGAGCAAACTAAATCCGCTTCATTAGTCTATGAAGTTTTTGTGTTCGAGCAACACTTTAAACACTCGCATCAAAATAAGAAGAAGAATAATAATACTAATAATTCAACATAAATTTCATGTTTGCAGGTCTAGCATACAGATAAGTCAAAAGTGATAAACAAATAGATATAGGTCAAATGAAAGTTCAATCATGCTCCCCACACCAGTTGAAAGAACAAATCTAAGAGTCTAGTTAAGTCTAAACATGGCAAGCACCACCCATCCCATGATCCCAAGTCCAACTGAAGAAAATTCACAAACAGAAAAGGAACAATGCAATTGCATTAATGATAGCATTCCACAAGATTCTAAACCAAGATTCTGAGCCAATTTATTAGAAGTCAAACAAGCCAGAACAAAAATCAAGGACAACCCTATGGACCAAATTCAAATGACAGCAAGGATAAATTGAAAATTTTATTTCCTAATATGACACTAATAAAGTTAGCTTAATATAATGCGTATAACATAATGTAAAATGAAAATATTTATCAATTTGCGATTAACAAGCACAATCTGAGAAAGGATATTCTTTGAGACAATGGAGTCAGACATTGTCTGGAACCTGGTTTGCTGCAAAATGCAAAAACATAAGCTACACAATCCCATTAAGCAGGTTCAAGACAATTTTTACAATTACAAAACCTCAAAGATGTACGGCAAACTCACCATCTGCTGAAGAAGGTTTTGTACCTACAAAAGGCAAAAGAAAAGACTAAGCAAAGGCTAAAGCTTCAATTGTTTCAATTCTAAAAGTATGCTATCATAGATAGCGATAGGCAAATTGAATGATTAAATATTACATGCATATGTGGATCAAAACTACCTCTATATTGCTTAATTCAGTAAATACTGAGAATAAAGAGAAGTTTAGTTTGACTTGTATATTAAGGCATGTTTAGTAGGAGTCTCAAATCTTTACGAATTCTAAGAAACTGGTATCAAACCGGTAGTGGGAGAGGCCCACACTTTTGAGTATAAGGGATGGAATGTAAAACAACAGCTCTAGAAAACCAAAAAAAAATTATCCATGTTAACCACTTCACAAGCTCTTCTTCAGCCAATTCTAAATGTTTTTTTTCACCATTGATTATTGAAGATTTCAATGGCCAATATGTTTATCAATAAAGTTGTTTGCTACAGACTACTAGTAGAATAAAGCATCCTTAGAGCCACATACTTATGAACCTTAACATGCTTAATAATCATTCATATGTCACATAGAAATCCTACAAATTAATCTAACATGAATAAGAAATTAAAAAATAAAATAGTATAGGAACTCACAAAAGCCGTCATATCAGCAGTGCTCTGCTTCGGGTCATCTGTATCATGTCCATCCTGCCAAAGAGAAATGGAATAGCTACTTCACTAAAATTTCATGAATGGCATCACTTTCAATACATACTAACATGTTGAATAAGACTAACTATTAGTCGGTTCACAGGAAAGGAAGGTTAACAGGAAGAAAGTACTCTCAGTTGATAAATGTGAAACTGTAGTTTAACAGACTACATTAACTAACCCCAAAATGCAAGAAAGAGCTGCACAATCAATGGGCGGTTACATATAGCCAACCATTGTCCCACAACAGTACAGACTACATTAAAAGAAGACGTCTACATAGGAATCTCTGGACATCTCACTGGCATAGCAGGCACTTTCAAACATTTCTATTGATTTCAAACACAAAAAGAAACTAACCCAGATCTTGTGCCAAGCATTCAGTTCCCATTATGTACATGATATTTTTCATCTTATCTTTTAACCAACAAGTTGCGAATGTGCCCTTGACTTAAGGAAAATGAGGTCAATTCTAACTTTGTATAAGATTCCCAAATTCACCAGACTTGAGCATGTTCCAGACCATCAAGCACCAGCATTCTTCAGCCGAAACCGTACAGAGATTATGTACAAGAACACCATTCGAAATTACGTTCCTAAACTAATCGCTAAAAGATTGTTATAATTTGACACAGGAATTTTGCACCATCAATGACCCCCAACTTTATGTTTGATGGACTCATAGTAGACAGCTGGAAGTACTCCAATTCCATCACAACAACTATAAACAGAGTAGCCAAACGCCCAAACATGAAGCACAGATTTGTGCATCACAAACATTACAACAGTGCCGAATTACTTCCCAAACTCATTTCAAACTCAATTCTGAAAAACAGAGGAAATATTCTAATAATACATAGAATTATATTGTTTTGACTCATTTTCTCAAACTTGCTCAACAATCAAACAGAAAAAATGAAGTCAGTGCAATAACACAAGCTTATGAAAATGGTAACATACGGCATCGGAAAACAGATCGGAGGCCATTTGCAACGCAATTTCGTAAGAAAAGAGAGTGAAATTTTCAAGCCCTAACGGGATCAATCTATCCACGATCAACATCGATGAAAATTCACAATGGGTGAGAAATAATTTCAAGGTTAGAAAAGAAATTACCATGTTCGAAGCCTCTGTGTTGCCAAGGTTTTGGAGACTCGCGGCTGTTGAGTGCAGTCAGTGCAGAGCGGAGAGAGTAAATTTGGAAGCGAAGAAGGGAATAGTGAAGTAAAGCTTTGTGAAGCTATAGAGTGACCATTCTGCCCCTATTTGCTTATTGGGTGATTTACTGATTTCCATTTTCTAAATGGCGCCCTTTACTTTCCCTTTTATGCTAAACTAGTAGGGTTGGCTTTTTTTACCGATTTTAACCGAACCGACCGAAAACCGACCGAAAACCGACCGACCCGACCCGACTTAAACTGAGATTTTCGGTATACCGATTTTCGGTATGGTAGAACCGGCCGAACCACCACTACTCGGTTCGGTTTCGGTTCACCTTTGGGAGCTTTTCGGTTTTTCCCGAACCGACCGAAAATTCGGGAAATGCAAAAACCTCTTGGTTTTTCGTAGGAGGTAAGGGTTTCGACCCTTACCTCTTACACTGCATATCAGCTCCACATCCACTAGACCAGAGGCTCTCTTCGTTATATAATATACATCAAATATATTTATTAGTTACTTATTCCATTAAAATAAGAAACTCCTCTCTCTCTCTTCTTTTTTTCTCTTTTTTCGTTCCCATCTTTTTTATTTTTTATCTTCTTTCTCCTCTGACTCACTCTTCTCTCTCTCCCTCTTCAGTCTTCACGTGTTTTCTTCTTTTCTTCTTCTTCTTCGTCTCCTCTCTCTCTCTCTCTCTCTCATTTTCTCTATCTCAAATCACCATAGGCAACCACCAATCCACCATGAAACCCCAGTCAATCACTGCAAAAAATAAGAAATCAGAACCAATATGTTCTTGCAGCCGCAGCCACCAAGCCTAAGAAGAAATACAAGGTTAGACCAAGTTCTCCACCTTCGGAGAACCCAAACCCGCTGCCCCAACGACGGCAACGAATCGTTGAATCCCGTATGGGGTCTCAGAGGAAGGAAGGTGGATTTGGAGGAAGAGAATCAGATAGAGATGAATTTGGGATTTGGTTCCTTTCTGATTTTGTGCAACTTCAGTTGATCGGTCGATGAACCGAAACCGAGCAGCAACATCGGTAAACCGATTCTTCGGTAACCGATTTTCCAGTATCGGCAGCGGTTGTAAAATTTGCATACCGGTGACTTTCGGTTCGGTACCGGTTCCGGCCAAAAAAATCCGGTTCCCGTACCGAAGCCACCCCTATAAACTAGCATTATTGGTCGCGTCATGCGCGTGCAAAAGCCGCGTTCGTGCAAAATGTTCGTATCTTTATTTTTGATTTATAAAATAAATGATCAAATATAAAATGAGAGAAATTTTTTTTTTTTTTTAAAACTAATATTTGAGATAATTAATTTATTTCTTGATTATATAATTTACTGATTTACCCTTAATATATAAAATTTTATATTTTAGATGATGCAACTCATGTAAGTATGGAGGAACAATATTTGAGTTTTTGAAAATTTAACCAAATTCAAGTTTTGACTTTATATATATAGATTACATAGATGGTCCTTGCATAAATGGACTAATTAACCCTTCAATTTTATAGTAATGTTTAACTACTACTGTTTAGAAAATATCAATCTTATCATCAAAGTGACGAAAACTAACATTTTAAGCACATGAAAGTTTTAGGTCTTCTTGCAAATATGTTATTAGCTAGGCATTTTGGTTAGTAGATAGCGGAATTTGAATATGATTCTTCCCAAGTTATTGTAATCTTTGAGTTCTAATGTTGCTATGTCATATATCGGCTGCATTGTGTAGGATATAAAGGCGTTGCTTGTGCTATTATTTGAATTGCCGATCCTTGATTCAATCGGGAAGCCAACGGCACTACTCATCGATTGTGGAGTTCTACAACCTATTTAGACTAGGAATGCTTGTTATTTATCATACCGTTTTATTTAAGAACTCTTTTAACGAAAAATTATATTTTCAATTGAATAATGATATTTCACCTAATATACCGCAAAAACAAATAAACTATGTGTGGATGGTTGATTTTATGAGAAAAAATCATGGAAAAAAATTCACATATCAAAACCTGTTTCTCCATTCTAGGAAACCCCTAAATTTGCTCCATAACGTACATTTTCCTTTTGGCCCTATAATATCTCCCATCAACATTTGTTCCTTTCTCTTTTGGTAAAATCCCATGAACATTCGTCTTGAGCAATCCCCATCCTTTCTCCCACAAATTTTGATTCCATGGCTTCCAACACCCTCCAACACCGATTCACCAATGACCAACAACCACCCTTGAACATTCCTCCCATTCCCACCAAACCAATGAGCACCACCATCACCAAACAAGGCGCCAACAAGGCCAAGGCACAACGAGCCCTCAGGTCCCTAGCCATAGGCATTGCGGTCCCCTTCTTCTTGTCCATGACCATCATTCTCGTCTTCGGCTCGGGCACCAAGTACCGAGCCGTGTCCAAACCCTTTTGGTTCCCGCCGGTTTGGCTCATACACATAGCCTCATTGGGCTCCTCGATCCTCATGGGTCTCGCTGCCTGGCTCGTTTGGGCGGATGGCGGGTTTCATTCGCAATCCAATTCTAATTCCATGTTCTTCTACATTGCTCAGATTTCACTAAGCGTGGTTTGGGGTCCTGTTGTGCTCGTGTTTGGGGCGGCTTGGATTGGATTAGTCCTTTGTTTGGTGCATTTTGGGACTCTGATTGCTTGTTATATGAGCTTTCGAGGTGTGAATCCGTTTGCGAAAGATCTTGTAAAACCATGTTTGGCTTGGGTGGGATATCTCACCATTGTTAATTGTCAGCTTGCATGTATTGGAATTTGATTGTATTTTTGTACCATGAATCTTCATATATGGTTATGATTCTATATAGGTTGTACGTATACGTAGCTAGCACTAGAGGGACACCTGGGGAGGTGCAAAACATGTATTTGATAGATAGGTTTTTTCTTTTTTTTCTTAATAGTTTGGTTTTTTTTGGTGAAAACGTACATTTTGGAGTTCTTGAATCTCCATGGGATTATGTACATTGTAAATTGTGATTTTTGCCTTTCTGGATGGAGATGACAACGCATTGTGTGCCAAGAACACTTTTTAATACTTAATTTCTTGATTTTTTTTTTGTATTTAAGGTTGCAATTTAGTTGTATCAGAGAAAATCAAATTATTAACCTATTTGAAGTTTAACTCACTTCTCATGATCTGCATATTTTCATAATTTAGGTGGCAATATTGACGTTTCTTTTGAGTTAATTTTCCTGATTAACAAATCCAATGCAAAATAAGTCTTTAGTACGTACTTGCTCATATCAAATTTATATTTTTATCAATAATATGGTAATTTGATGATGTGATGACATTTTTCATGTGATATTTAAGTATTTAAGTATATCACACTACTAGAAAAACAGCTATTTCACACTGACATTAATCCGTGTGAAATAAGCCTTATTCACACGGATATCAGTATGGAAAAGGCATCAGCTACCGTGCAAGCACGGATAGCTTTTCTGTGTGCTTCGGAAGGGGCGCTGATGCTCAATACACACTGTTTTTTAAGTCTGTGTGAACTGAGTTGACGGGCCCCACTGCTTTTCCAATTGCATGATTATGTATTGTTATATCCGTGTGAATAAAGATAATATTTTTATATATAGTTTAGATTACAATCTGTGTGAGTTACCAAAAAAAATACACACGGATTGTCTTCTTTTTACTAGAACACACTGATTGTTGTCAGTGTATACAAGATTTTTTGAATTAAAAAAAAATTGCTGCATAATAAATTAACAAATACCTGAAAATTTATTTTTTCTCTACATTTAATTATTTTTTCTGCTTAGTAAAATAACAAACACCTATTAATAGTTCCAACCAAGATGTGTCACTTTAATCAATTTGTGTATAATTGAAGATTTGAAGGTAAGTTCTCCAGCCCATGAACCTCAGCTGATCTTCTCGGCAAACCCACTGCTTCCACACAAAATTAACATGTAGTCAATTATTCCATCACCTAAACCAGAAATTCAAGCCTACATGTTAGATCCTTACCTAGAGATATCAGATTGGTTCTCCTCTTGCCGATGCTAACCCACGACCTCGTCAACTAGTTTTGGCTAAACTGTAAAATAATGGCTGCATGTTACTAGATCTTCACGGTACCCAAAACAAGATAAAAGCTTAGATTCAAGCCTAGAAGAAAGAACCTTACCTCCGATCGATCGATCTAATAAGAAATCTCAACGATTCTCTCTCTTGAACGCTATCACGTTCGTCGAGTTTGAAGGTTTCGAAGCTCGATCTCGTGATATGATTTTCCGATTTGGGTAGAGAAGAGAAAATCATGAAAATCAAGAGCTTTTGGTGTTTTCCGGCAACTAACACGGTGGTTCCGGCAGCGGAGCGATTGCCGGCCTGAGGTGAGACTGTGAGAGAGGGTGTCGGGTAGAGAGAGAGAGAGAGAAGAGGAAGAGAATGTACTAGGGTTAATATGGGTGCGGCTAAGTTAGCTTATATTGGGAAGAGCAAGAAGAATAATGGGGTTTGTTATTTTTCAAAACGATGCATTTACAGATATCTGTGTGAGTACCAAAATATTGAGCGGGAATAAATTGTTAGCCCGCCTTTGGTGTTGTTACTTAGTTTTAAGTAGTACAGCCACTGATATCCGTATGGACTAACTTATACAAGTCACACGGATATCTCTGTCTATTTATCTCAATTCACACAGTTATCTGTTTGAAACAATTATAGTCACAGAAGACCGTTTCTCTATATATCTTTTAACTCATAAACATACACAATTTCAAAATAAACTAATATCTAATCAGTACGGATGTCTGAATGAAATAGACAACTAACACGGATATATGTATCTATTTACCTCGATCATGTCAATTGTCATTTGAAAGTTTAAACGGAATTCCGTATAAAAATTATTTTTTAAACGGAAGTCTGTATCGAGTTTTTGCACGGATATATATGTATTTATCAATTCACACGGATGTCTGTTTGAAAAAGTTATAGTCACGGAAGACTGTCCCTCTACATATCATTTAACCCATAAATATAATAATTTCACAATAAAACTAATATCTTATGCACACAGAATTCGGTGTGAGTTATTACTCCCACAAATATAAGTGTATGTTAATCATAAAGTGATTTAGTTTACACACCGATATATGTATCAAATGTTATTTCACACAGATTTTCGTGGTTACTATTATTGCAAAAACCTTTGTGGATCCAGTTATACTAATTACACACAGATATTTGTATATAATTGTTTTTCACACAGATTTCAGTAGCTTAACAAAAATCTGTGTATGTAAAATCTGTATGAATTGGTTGTTTTGCTAGTAGTGTCATGTGTCATGATAGATCAAAAGGTAATGAAGAACATTTCTACGATTCATTCTCTCATTTCAAAAATGTGTTCCGATAAACTCCTCATACATAATACATTATACGCGCTGAAATAAACTCCGAATTCATTATACATGCAATCTCTTATGAACATAACCAACCTTCACCATTAACATCGTCTTAATACTGTAAGTGGAGAGGGTAAGGGATATGACCATAGCGTATGGGTGAACCATCACTGCATGAGTTTTGTCATAAATTAGTACAAACTAACTTCAACTACGTACGTACATTGTTGTCTACGGAGGTAACTATTTTTTGTCCTCAATCAGTTGTATGTGTACACAACTATGTATCTATCTCACGACACAATTTTTTTGGGCGTAAAACTTAATTCTTCTTAATAACTTGATTGATCTGTCAATCTTAAACTCATCAATAAGACAATGCAATAGATGCATACTGTATGAAGAAGTGGAGGCTATCCTGTTCTCATACAGATCTCTGTTAGTCTTAAACAATATATATAGATCGCTTCACAAAATAATATAGACACAATTATATGAATATAATATAAAAACAAGAGTTAGGTTAATAATTGGATCATGAACCATAACCTGAATCAACACAAAGTCTTCTGTGAGTCTCTCTCTTTTGTGCTATCTATCTATGGGGCAAGATGTTCTGAATAGCAAAGGTTATTAGAGAGGTCACAGGGACCTTGTATTTATAGGGATTAGACTAGGTTAAATCCTTCCCATAAAAGGATTATTCACCTCTTAATGTCACTTACCCTAAACAGTTTATATCGACATCTCATTACTTGATTATCAAGATATTTGGATCCTCTAAATATAATCACAAGATTCACTTAATCAATTATATATTTACAAGGTATGAACTTCCTTAAGTCTCAAATAGCTTGAACTATAAGTCACAATTGATATTGTACTTAATATAATCTTGTGAGATGTTCAAATAATCTTACAATCTCCCACTTGAACACTTACAAGATTATACAATCTGAAAATGTGATTTACAGTCTATGCTATTTACTGAAGTGTGCACCTGAGACAAAAAGGGTTTAAAGGATCTAATCAAATCTCTGTCAATCCATAACCACAATGAAGGACTACAGAAAAATTAGCATTTAAAAACGCAGCCACTCTGCAATCACATTCAAAGCAACTGTGGAAAACATGAGACACAAAAGATATCTATTAATGTATAAAGAAGCTGTTGTGAATCTAATAAAAAGCTTCTATATACGGTCCTCTGAATGGTTCCATATGCCTGAACCTCAAAAACACAGCAGTTTAAGTTCTACTGCACTAAATGTGTTTTAGTAAAATAAAAGCATGATCTAATGTAACTCACTTACTGAATTTGTACATAATATAATGGTTACTGTGATTAGATCAAGACAATAAATAGAATGAAGTACAGCTGTAACATACTAGTAAACAAAATCCATGGAAAAATTGAACTTTATAACAAAATTCACTGAATACAAAAATCGATGAGATCTCAAAACAAAAGTTCAAACTGAAGAACAAAAGAACTAAAAGAAAGTGTTTCAACTTATCCTTAATGAACAGACAACTCCCACTGAAACTAGTTATACTCCCACTTAGCCTAAGTATCAAGAGGAGGCAAAATATAACCAAGAAATCATGAAACAGTCCCAATAAGTCTGTCAAAACATACACAAACCAAAAACAACCTATTATTCGGTATAACTTAACATGTGTAAAATAACCAAATAGCATATTGTCAGAAAGTCTCAACTCAAGTCCAAAGAAAACTTAATTCATTTAATCTGAGAATATACTTTCAAGTAAGACAGTTAGCAACTTAATACAAGATGGCTAAATGGAAGAATTATAGAAAATTGCTTTTACTAACCCAAATAACATTAAGGGTTTGTAGAAATTCCATTACAAAAGTTCATCAAGAACATGAAGAAAAAGCTTGTTGTTCAATCCAAAATAAATCTCAAAACACATCACCAATTTCAAGAATTATCCTTACAAACTAGCATTTTGAAATAACAGATCGATATAATTTTAATGCATAAGTTTACATTTTCTTGTTCACGTACAAACAAGAAAATGTCCGGATTGTCAAAACTTAAAGGACAAGTAAAACTTTTACTCACACTGTTTCTTACTCTTAATTTCATATTACCATAGAAATTCAGGTATCCATATAACCGTGGAAAAGTAATGAAAGCCAAAATTACCAAGTTGCAGATTTCAAAATAATCAAGTAATTGATAAATAGGACAATCAATTTCAAGCTCAAAAGATTCTTATAATGAATAACACATATATGTAAAATACTTTCCCCCATTTTTTTATTTTTTATTTTTAATTCATAAGGTGTTGTAAAAGAAGACAAAAAATGTCATAGTAAGACACATAAACAAGGACTATTTTCATATGCAGATGACAATAGTCAAAATAATAATTTGTATCTGCATACATATATTCTATGTGATAATCTTGAAATAACTGAAAATCTGCAATCAAAGGTTTGTGGTAGAAATTTTTTTTTTTAATATATTTCTTTAGTAGTACTTTCATGTACATAGAATTGCATAGCAGCCACAACACTTGTTAAGATAAAAAGTGGTGATGTTATTCAACAAATTTTAACAAGGTATTTTCCTCTCAAAATGAAATCATAATATAATTTTTCTTCCTCTCACAATTTGCTTTCAGGTCCAGCAATTAAAGAACTAAAGACTTGTTTATTTTCTTTTAGAAATTGGGAGCGTAGCACATAATAATTTGTAAGATGTGGATTTAAAATTGACTTGTCAAAACACAGCAATTTTCTTGACATAAAATGTCAAGACCAGATATATATAATATAATATCACTTAACACCACATCTAAACAACAAACATATGAACAAAAATTAACTCATACTCTCAGTACTTGCTACAATTGCCGTTGTACCTTGTCATGCTCAAATACTCAAACACAAATGAAATTACATTCCAAAAACTACTTTTAATTTTGAGGAATGAATCAAGTTCATTTGCCATTAGTACTTGAGAATAAAAGTGATACAGTTTGCTATGTCTTTCAAGGAATGGGAAAATAACAGACAATTTAGCAAACAATGCGAGTAAAAAATCACATTTGATGTACTGTAGTAAGCCCCATAAGCATATTAGCTTCAAATATTAAGTCTTACCCTTTGGCAAAAGCACATAATATTTCTTAAGTTTCTTTTTAACAAAACCAGATATTAAAGACTAAGTTATCCCTGAAGCATTTCAACACTAGTTGTAGCAAGATGAAAACTCCAGTTATCTCAATTTAGCCTATTAATGATCCACGATGTACTGTTCTAGGTTTAAGAACACATAAAGTCAATCCTTCGTTGGAAGTTACAGTCATGTTCCAAAAACTAGAGACACAAGGTTCCTAATTCCAAATCCTAAAGATTAGGGGAAACAACACAATGACAGTTTGCTTTGTGCAACATGAGCCATTGGATTGTCTTCACTAATCTGGAATTAGAGGCCGTTGCCTTATGTTTCAATGAATTGAAACCAGCCTGTTTGCAGTCAAAATTTACAGCAACAAGATAAAGATTAATGGAGAATCTTGTCAAAAATTTTAACACAAACAAATTATACACATGCTGTAAGCATGATCACCACAAGAAACAGATACGAATTATATAAATTGATTATTCTAGAAAATTCAAACAACGCCAAACATTCGAAAATCATAATCAATCATTCATATCTAACCAACTGGGCAATATTTACTTCTACTATAACTTATATGCATCCAGAAAATGCTCTAAGCAAAATTGATAATCAAAGTTAAAATGTTTTCAAGGTTTCTCGAAAACATACCTTAATTGCTCCAAGCATTGCACAAATCATGTCAGCGGATGCACAAACATATGTGCAATATAGTATAAAAGCAATCTATAATCTGATTTCAAAGAAAATTGATCAAAAGCACCAGAAGACTCTTAAGTAGAAGAAAAATTAATCTAATAAACTCAATTAAGAAAAATTGAACATAAGAGTCATTATGGTGAAAATTTTCTTAAAGACTACTCATAGTAAAAATGAGTATGTAATAAAAATTGAAATCAAACAATGACGCTTTTTAGGGTAGACATGATTTGTTCACAGCATAAATTAAAAGAACATACCTCCATCCAAATTTCTTTGTGTCTTCCTATCCAAAAGACCTTAAAGTCTTAAACTATAGTTCCTCGACTACAAACTTCTTTTAAAAGTATGTGATTGTCCAAAAAAAAAACCACACAAAATTTCTTAACATGGCATCAAAATACATTACGCATTTTAACCATCAAAATATATATATATGCATAAAATGTCACAAGTGTGGAAGAATCCCATATCTCAATATTGCAAAACTATTATATATGGATGGAATATATTTATTGTCATCAGCTTGACTACTTGTATCCACAATTCTCAAAACCAAGCTATCTTAATTGCTTATAATTATACATATTCATACTAACTCTAATTCCAGCAGTACACACATATATAGTAGCATATACAAGGAATACTAATCCATTTCAGGTGTAATGCATGATACTCTTATATCCAAAGGCTGGAAACGAAACATGAATATAATGATATGTGGTCAAAAACAATTTAATGTCGATTGGAAATTAATTCTTTACAAGAAAACAAATCTTCACTTGTATGCGGAATGTGTGTAAAGATATTTCCACTGACCAATAGAAACAAATAATGAGTAGCATACACCAATTACCAATAAATAAGCAATTGTACGTAGCAAGGTATCTTAAGGCAAAAATGGAAGCAATTAAAAGAAAATGTCTAAGGCTAACGTAATCAAAATAATAGTCCATATTGAATTTCTAATTTCTTAATATTGAGTGCATATACATACTAGTCCTACAATACTAGGAGCTTAGTCATGTGTACCCATCACTCTACTGACAGTAGGATAACACTGGTGTTGAAGAAATTAATCAAGTAGACAAGAGTCGTTAAAAGTCATAAGGCAACCATATGATTAATGACCATAACCAGTTACAAATGAAAAACAGTAAGAATGAACTATAGCCAGTAGGTACACATTCACATGTTTGCAGAACAAAATAGAATCATGCAAAGTTGTAAAATCATTCAAGCAAAAGAGTAGTATGCTTCACAACGAAATATACTGTTCACTAAAGGGAAAAACTAAAAACATGAACATTTGCTATCAAATTATCATGATTCGAATTGACTATATGCAAAAGAGGATTAGAAAAACATATAATCATATTTGAGAACCAACCTCTATTCATTTTCTTTCAATTGCTAAACCCATTTAGTTTAGCTATATAGGCATAAAAACTGATCTCAAGTTACACAGTTAAAACAATCTACCTAATTAACTTACAAAAGTTATTTGTGAAGACATACTCAAATTCATTCCACATGCTTGGTTTCCATTAGCATTACATACTACAAACTATACATACCAACAATGAATGACTTATAGATAATAACGTGTACTTCCATGATCTATGGTTTAAGTGACCACAATATAAATGGACAGTTTATATATGTCCAGATTAATATTAATAAAGCTAGGCCAAAATATATGAGATTAAAGAAGAACTCCTATCATCAGTCTACTGACATGCTTTGTATAACAAAAAATGTTTACGGTAGACTTGTCACAAAATTGATAAAGAGTCAAAATCATGACGTTAAAAGAATAACAAATGATAAAGTTATTAGCTAGATTGATTTGCTTTAGCTTTAGAAGAAGATGAGACTAAGAAGCCAATAAATGATTCCTCACCCAAGTCTGAGCCTACCAACTTGGAAGGTAGGACTACGTTTCAAGAGCTTAGTTATTCTTAGTCAAATGATAAGATTATGCTGCTCCACCGAGAGCCTTAATGCACAGAACCAAGTATCAATTATAATTTAGGGTTTTTTTCACCAACAGTGTCTGAACTCTTCTGCCCCGGCCAGAATGATACCTAACTTTTGAAAAGAGTCAATATGGTACCTGAACTCGTATTTTCTTATCAACTGCATTCCTCCGTTACATTTATTGTTAGTTCAGTTAAAAAAACCACGTGAGAGTCACGTGGTTCTGTTTTTTTTTTTTTTTCTCTCTCTCCCCCTCTCCCTCTCCCTCTCCGGTCATCTTCTTTCTCTTTTTTTCTTTCTTTTTCTTTCTCTCTCTCTGGTCATCTTCTCCTTCTTCTTCTTCTTTCTTTTTCTTTCTCTCTCTCCCTCCCTCCCTCTCTGGTCATCTTCTCCTTCTTCTTCTTCTTTCTTTTTCTTTCTCTCTCTCTCCCTCTCCGGTCATCTTCTCCTCCTTTTTTTTTTTTTCTCTCTCTCTCTCTCGTTCTGTTTTGGACACCCGAAAAGGGCACCCATCGTCACTCCCTCTCCTTCCTCATCAACCAGCAATTCAAACCACTTCTAGCTCCACCCTTTCGATCACAGACCACACCCGAGCACTCAATTGCTCCGATTTCCTCTGGGCATCCACCGAGCCCAGCCTTGCACGGATTTCTCTCCTCTGCACCACCACCCACTTGCTTTGTCGCTCATCACAACGACGTCCACCAACACAGACCATCCCTGCCGGCGCTCCAAATCAGTTCTCCGCCACCTAGAACCTTGCACCTGCAGCGCCGCTTCCCGCCGCCTTGACGATGGGTGCCCTTTTCGGGTGTCCAGAACAGAACGAGAGAGAGAGAGAGAGAGAAAAAAAAAAAAAAAAAAGGAGGAGAAGATGACCGGAGAGGGAGAGAGAGAGAAAGAAAAAGAAAGAAGAAGAAGAAGAAGGAGAAGATGACCAGAGAGGGAGAGAGAGAGAAAGAAAAAGAAAGAAGAAAAAAAGAGAAAGAAGATGACCGGAGAGAGAGAGAAAGAAAAAGAAAGAAGAAAAAAAGAGAAAGAAGATGACCAGAGAGAGAGAAAGAAAAAGAAAGAAGAAAAAAAGAGAAAGAAGATGACCGGAGAGAGAGAGAAAGAAAAAGAAAGAAGAAGAAAAGAGAAAGAAGATGACCAGAGAGAGAGAAAGAAAAAGAAAGAAGAAAAAAAAAAAAAAAAAAAAACCACGTGACTTTCACGTGATTTTTTTAACTGAACTAACAGTAAATATAACGGAGGAATGCAGTTGATAAGAAAATACGAGTTCAGGTACCATATTGACTCTTTTCAAAAGTTGGGTATCATTCTGGCCGGGGCAGAAGAGTTCAGACACTGTTGGTGAAAAAAACCCTATAATTTAAGAAGTTTGGCTCACCTTGCCAAGGTTAGTTTTTCTTTTCTGTCTCCATTCGTCAAACCTCCAGTACTCTCAAGCTTAAATTGAGAACTTTGTAACGCACGGATTCATCGCAGTTGATTTCTAAAGCATCAAATTCATATTTTCATCAATTCCACAAATACAACCATGGCAGTTATAAAGGATCAGAAAACAAAACGTTAAGGTATGAATTAATGCAACCATAATTTCTTATCTCCGAAAGTCCTCATATTCCTTGATCGAAATTTGGCTGGTTTGAAGCTATTAGGATTTTCCCAATATCAATCACTATTGAGATCACGGTTCGCTCGAAGCCTTCCTCTTCCTTTGGTTGCTAGTTTGCACCAGGCAGAATAGGAGAGAACGCTCAATTTCTAGCTTTTTCTTCCAAAAGAAAAGAAATAATTATATTTCACAATATTTTAGGTTAAGTTGGAACTTAAGATAACCAAAATTAATTAAACAAATAAAAGAGAATTTTCTCTTATCCATTTTGGAAGGAACAGCTACTGCTCCAATTGTAGTTTGAAGGTTGTGCCATGGCCACTTCTTAAGCTCCGGCATCAAGGTTTCATGTTCCAATATCACAATTAAGATAATTAACAAAAGATCTATAATTTTGTGAAGGTAGCTCCGATACCAATTGTTAGTCTTAAACAATATATATAGATCGCTTCACAAAATAATATAGACACAATTATATGAATATAATATAAAAACAAGAGTTAGGTTAATAATTGGATCATGAACCATAACCTGAATCAACACAAAGTCTTCTGTGAGTCTCTCTCTTTTGTGCTATCTATCTATGGGGCAAGATGTTCTGAATAGCAAAGGTTATTAGAGAGGTCACAGGGACCTTGTATTTATAGGGATTAGACTAGGTTAAATCCTTCCCATAAAAGGATTATTCACCTCTTAATGTCACTTACCCTAAACAGTTTATATCGACATCTCATTACTTGATTATCAAGATATTTGGATCCTCTAAATATAATCACAAGATTCACTTAATCAATTATATATTTACAAGGTATGAACTTCCTTAAGTCTCAAATAGCTTGAACTATAAGTCACAATTGATATTGTACTTAATATAATCTTGTGAGATGTTCAAATAATCTTACAATCTCAGCACATTAAGATCGAAAATAATTAAGAAGCTTCGGTTACAATTCATATCCAAGAAAATGAGAGGATAGCCGTGCTCTGTTTGCCACATGTCGCTAAGCTGGGTGAAGTCAAACTCCGGTTTTGTCTTCACCCCGTTCGGTTCTTATTCGCCGTTCTTTAATTCTTTCTTTCTCTCCCACAGGAAACACATTAGCTGTTAAACTCGTAGCTAAAATTGATATTAGCTGTTAACGTCACACTCACAGACCATGCACGCCATGTGCTCGATTAAATGCCAGTGCTCTATTATGTATATGCAGCTCGCGTCAAGTGGCGCCCAACAACACATGGTTTGGTTTGTGAAGCCTCTGATCATCTCACTGCGGTTGGAAGCTACCTGCAGCTCACGTACTAATACTAGTTAATTGGTTCTAGCTTGCTTTCATTGTTTTGATGCTTCTTAATTTCTCTCTACGTAACTGTTGTTGATGGGTTGGTTATGTGTTATGCAATGATGGAAGGTCCCCATAATTATTGCTGAACTAATTCTTTTGCCCTTTGAAAATTTTATATTCTCATATTAGTGTTTAGTAGCACTATATAAGAAAGCAACCAAAAAATTAAGAACTTTTTTCTTTCTTTAAATAAAAACAAAAAAAACTTTTTAAAACATAATTGACATGTTTTGTAACTTAATACATGTTATAAATTTTGTAATTAATGTTGAAAGAAGGAACAAAAATGGTTCTCAAATTAAACTTTTGCCAAGCTTTGGACCTTCTCGGGGCGTTGGATTAGTTTTTCGGTCCTCAAATTTCAGGCGGCTTAATCCGGATAATGACTTCGTTTTGGAATTGGTAATTATCTCGGATGCTATTGGTGTCTTCAAGCGACGGTTCGTACAGGGAGTGGCTACTATTAGTTTGCTAAGATGTGACATTCTGTTTGTAACACAATTGCTTAGGCAAGCAGAGTGCTAGTCAATTTTTCCTTAGAAGGCTTGGAGTTGTTCTTTGTGTGTATAGTTCGTTTTTAACGAGTTCAATTTGATTTGTAATGAGTGATATTTGCTAGTTGTTCTATATATATATAATATTTTTTTTTTATCATAGAAACTTTTATTTTTTAATATTTTAAACCTCCAAAAAGATGGTAGGTTAATTACTGTTTTTAATACATTTTCAATTATACGTGCACTAGCAATAATTTTCAAAAAACGAGTTACCTTGTAGAAAAGGCAAATTTAATATGTAACCAAAAAAAAAAAAGGCAAATTTAATATTATGCGGTTGCCTAATTTTGTTTTTTTAAGGAAAATGGTTGGATCGCATAACGGAGTTTCAGGCCATCAAATCACTCAGGTGTCACCGCTGGTCGTGGGATCCACCGGTCTACGTACTCCTTCACCGATTGAACCGCAGCGTATCAGACCCCTACAACGTGATGACGTGCTAGAAAAACCTAAAATATAATTCCACCACGAAATTATTAAACAATTATAAACCTGTCGGAATACATTTCTGATTTTCTGTTTCCCATTATCGTTCGTTTTCCACAGTATACACTGCGAACCAGTCTTGTTCTTCTTTCTTCAGCTCCACCGACTCTCTCTAAACTCATTCCCGCGAACGCCCTCAATTTCTGCATATTTACGATTGTAGCCCATCAAACTTTTAATGAGATCCTAGTATCTTACAAAGGCTTAGTAATAGTGAAATCGCCACTGCAGTTCCAGACCTTCCGGTTCAACTCGGGCGAGTCAGAATGCTGGACCGGTGCTTCGGAGCTCGCCGGGTCCGCCAGATCCAGAGGGCGGCTCGCCACGGAATGGTGACGTTCCTCTGCCTCTTCATGACCGTCGTCGTCCTGCGCGGCACAATCGGCGCCGGGAAGTTCGGGACTCCGGAACAGGACTTCAACGACATCCGCGAGCATTTTTACTCGCACAACCGGCGCGTGGAGCCACACCGAGTTCTTGAGGAGGTGGAGACGACCCAGAACGACGCCAACAACTACGCCACGTTCGACATATCGAAAATCCTCAAGGACGAAGAAGGCGGCGACGAGGAGAAGAAGGATCCGAACAAGCCGTATTCACTGGGTCCGAAAATCTCGGATTGGAACGAACAGCGGGCCGGGTGGTTGAAAGAGAACCCGAATTTCCCGAACTTCATCGGACCCAATAAGCCCCGAGTTCTACTGGTAACCGGGTCGTCCCCGAAACCGTGCGAGAACCCGGTGGGCGACCATTACCTGTTGAAATCGATAAAGAACAAAATCGACTACTGCAGGCTACACGGCATCGAGATCTTCTACAACATGGCTCTGCTGGATGCGGAAATGGCGGGGTTTTGGGCGAAGCTGCCATTGATTAGGAAGCTGCTGCTGTCCCACCCAGAAGTAGAGTTTCTATGGTGGATGGACAGTGACGCTATGTTCACCGACATGGCGTTCGAGGTGCCATGGGAGCGGTACAAGGACCACAATTTCGTTATGCACGGATGGAACGAAATGGTGTACGACCAGAAGAATTGGATCGGGTTGAATACCGGAAGCTTTCTGTTAAGGAATTGTCAATGGTCGCTGGATCTTCTCGATGCGTGGGCTCCGATGGGTCCGAAGGGGAAGATCCGAGACGAGGCGGGTAAGGTACTGACCCGAGAGCTGAAAGGCCGACCCGTTTTCGAAGCCGACGACCAGTCCGCCATGGTTTATTTACTCGCTACAGGAAGAGAGACTTGGGGCGAGAAAGTCTACTTGGAAAACGCGTATTATTTGCACGGTTACTGGGGGATTTTGGTGGACAGGTACGAGGAGATGATTGAAAATTACCATCCTGGCCTCGGCGACCACCGCTGGCCGCTGGTGACCCATTTCGTGGGGTGCAAACCGTGCGGGAAGTTCGGGGATTACCCGGTGGAGAGGTGCCTGAAGCAAATGGACCGGGCTTACAATTTTGGGGATAATCAGGTGTTGCAGATTTATGGCTTCACTCATAAGTCACTGGCGAGTAGGAGAGTGAAGAGGGTTAGGAATGAGAGTAGCAACCCACTTGAAGTGAAAGATGACCTAGGGTTGCTTCACCCTGCTTTCAAAGCTATCAAGCCATCATCATGATCTTCATCTTCTTCTTCTTCTTCTTCACGTCTTTTGTAACTTTTTTGTTTTTTTCATTTATATTTAATTAAGGTAATAACACAGGTTAATTTGTAATATTTTTGCTATTTATAATTCAATTGATGTTGCTAGATATATTGAGTTGTATCCTTTCTTTGATTTTTTTTCTTCTTCATCGTGGCTTGGACCTAATTGTTATGTTTGTGAAAAATATATAGCACAAAGTTCGTGTTTGGTGAAAATCATATCCAACGCCTCAAAGTCTATGAAAATTGGAAGTTAATTTATGAATTTTTACAACAGAGTAATTTTCGAAAATAGCACAAAGTGTCGCTTAGATCTCATAAAATGAAATCAAATTGATATGATTGTCATCTTTTTAAAAAAAGTTAACTTGAACCACATGATATGAGTTTTCTTGTTTCAACTTTATGGTTTAATTTCAAAATATTATGCATATTCTTAAATAATTTATCAATCAAATTTTTTTTTTTATTAAAAGGGAGTGTGAGAGTCAAGCTTAGAGCATATTTTGGAGACTCTATACTTTAATTTTTAAGTTATTTTTAATAACATATTTAGATTTTTTGATAGAAAGACCCCGACAGCCCTCAAACATTTATTAATGAAACAACCGAATACAAGGGGGAGGGGGGGGGGACATTGTACCTAAATCTTATATCACAATACGTATCTGGTGAACGTATCACAATAATAGCAAGAGTCTCAGCTAAATTTATGTATTCTAACTTGCCCCAATTAGTAGGGATTACACAATTGACAATACCATCCGCTTTATAATATAGGCGGTATACCGGAAAGATCATGTCAAAACAGAGCCATAAATCACCGATTAGTTCAGCTTTCTCACTATGCAGCCAACCAGAACTTCTGATGGCTCTACATTTCATCATGCCACTAGGAGGTAATGTCCATTTAACAATGGCACACTGCCTCACTAGGTAAGACAAGGCATCCAGAGTGCGCAGACCGGGACAAAGTCCACTAAACCCGACCACTAATTGGTGAGAAATTATTGAAAACAAAAGATAACTAAACAATAAATAGAAACTACAATTTAAAGGAAAATAAACAATAGCCCAATTTGGGCCCTGACCTAAAGCCCACAGCCCAGCCCAGACAAGGCCACACAAGCTCACAACCCCATCTATGCACATCCTCTGCGCTATCTTCGTCGTCAGACCACCAACACCATCGCCGGACAGTCATTGTTGTCCCTCCACCACCTTCGCCCCACCCTTACCAGCGCACCAAGTCAGCGCGGAGTGACTCTCTATATTTAAATTAATGTGTTATTTATGAGATTTTCACGCTAAAGTTGATGGAGTGACTAAAGTGAATATGAAAATTTAAGTTAAGTGACTAAATTGATATTTTTCAAAAATATATTGACTAAAATGTAAAAATGATCATAATAAAATGACCATGTATGAAATTTTGCATTTTGATTTAGTCATATACAGTACTCGTTACCAAAATAGTTCTGGCCCCCATTTTACCAAAAAAAAAAAAAAGTTCCTCTGGCCCCGTATTGTCGAATTTGGGCCAGACAAAAGTAAAGTAAAGACAAAAGAGCTGGTCCAAACCGTCACCTCAAGGCTCAAGCAAGCAAGGAACCAATTCCTTTTGGGCCTACTTCTACTACAACCAAATCCAACACTCTGAAACTCACCACGTCATCAAATGTACCCTAGCTGCGGTGTCAGCGTCCCAAGAATAGCTCACCGTCAGCACGTGCCTTGGACCCTTTCATTTTACTCAAGACCTGAAGAGTGAAGTCCCCCTCGTAAGCTTTCACTCACTGAACCATTGAAACTTTAAAACGCACGCTTCACAGAGAGCTTTAGCTGCCACACACACTATAAAAGCCCAAAGCTAATTGTCCGATGGGTCTTTTATCCCTTTCTTTGGCGGCTCCCAAAATTCTCCAAGCTTCTTCTGCTGCTCACAGAAACCCTAATTTTGTCCCCAAGCATTGTTTTTGAATAAAGTTCGGCGGTTTTTGTATATAAATAACGATCTAATAAGTACTGGGATTGAGGTTGGAGAGGACGAGAATGGAGAATTCGACGGGGTTAAAAGCGCAAGAGTTTGCTTTGGTCTCCATCTCAGAGCTCGGTTCTTCTTCTTCTTTGTCGTCGCCGGCGGTTGCTCTGTTTAGCGCCGAGAATGGTGTTGCAGAGCTTCGTTTTCAGCCGGAGTCTGAGTCCGCTGCTCCTGTCAATGTCGATCTTCAGACTGCTCAGGTTTGCTTCTCTTACTTGGACTGTTGTTTTTGATCTTATTGTTTCGATTGGCTGCTGAGGAAGTAAGTAAAAGCAACCAACAACAAATTGAACTGTTAAGCTTTGAAATTCAAGTATTTGGTTTCGTTCCTCTGAAAAATAAAAGCAGGGAAAAGAAATATATCTCTGTTATTATGTAAGTTTAGAAATTTAGTTGATCGAAGAGAACATTTATACTACGTACGTGTGGTGTGTACTTCCCGAGTATGATTTCTTCTTTTAATACTTCTCAGCGACCAAATAGACTGTAATTCTCACTTTTTCTTCGAATTATCGGTTTGATTATTAATATCTTGGAGAATGTTGGATAATGATGAACTGTAAAAGTTTGTAATATGATTTCGGTGTGTGTTTTTGTGTTCCTCAGCTATTCAAGTTAGGCCCCGTGCAGTCAGTTTGCATATCTGAAGGTTCTGATACCGGCAAAGAGGTAATCACAATAATTTATTATGTGCATTTTTATTTTAAGATCTACTTAGCAAACTGTTTTGGTACCGATTACATGTTTGTTTCTTTAGTGAATTTGCAATTTTGCAAGTTGGTTTGGTGTTTTTGTGTACGGCATGGCATGGTTGTGTGATTTGTTAAATTGCTGCCAGATATTTGTTCTTTTGACATTAATCCTTTTGAACCAGAAATTGTATTCAAGGGGCGTCACAGTCCATTTTAAAAATGAGGCGGAGAGTGGAGCCTTCCATTATGCATTCGAGCAATCGAAGAAGGAGCTTGCTGTTGAAGGTGCTGTTTCAGAGTCTTTAGTCTTTTATAATTTGTTTCAGTCACTGTATGCCAAATATCAACTCTACTATGACAATGTTTTTGATCCTAGAAGTTGCTTTTTACTGGTCTTCTATAGTGTTACATAGCTCTCAATTACTCCTCTGTTGTTTACTCCTGCAGGAAAATGTTTACCAAATGGAGAGCTATCATCTTCCAAAAGCAAGTTTGATGACAAAATTGAGCCATCTTCTGCTAAAATGTATTTCCATTATTATGGACAATTGCTACATCAACAAAACATGTTACAAGATTATGTTAGGACTGGTGAGTTCACTGATCCATAATTTTCTTGCTCATCTTCAATATTATGTTTCTTTTGATTATTTGTTGAGAAGTTTGCCTGAATATTGTAAATGTAATGCAAAATTATCAGTTCTTATTATTGTGTATGTCAGGCAAGTTTGATTTATACCCGAGTTGCATGGCTAGTATGCTAATTATGTGCTATTTATCTTTCTTCAGGAACCTATTATGCAGCAGTGATTGAAAACCGTGCAGATTTTACTGGTCGTGTGGTGGTTGATGTTGGTGCTGGTAGTGGTATTTTGTCATTATTTGCTGCTCAGGTACACTTTGCTGTTCAATGACTCAAATGCAGAACTGTGGATCTCCATCTTTCTGATTTGGCATCTCTCTTTATTATTATTATTATATATATATTTTTTAATTATATTGTATCTTCTTTCTACCACCATATAGGCCGGTGCCAAGCATGTTTATGCTGTGGAAGCATCTGAAATGGCAGAATATGCACGCAAACTGATTGCCGGGAACCCTTCGCTGGGTCAAAGGATAACTGTGAGATCTTTATCTGTCATTTTAACTTGTATTGTCCTTTTTATTCATTTTTCTTATTCTCTTTTTTCATACTTTCATGTAAATATAGGTAATCAAAGGTAAAGTTGAGGAGGTTGAATTACCTGAAAAAGCAGATATTCTTATCTCAGAGCCAATGGGTAAGCCTTGTGCTTCAGCTAGTCTTTAGGATCCCCCCCCCCTCCCCTCTTTGATGTTATGGGATCTACTATGATCAGAAAATCGGAAAGCTATTTGGAATACTTTCAAAATATAAGAGATCAGAATAAGATGTTCAAAGCTCCATGGTTCTCTCTTTCTTTTTTCTTTGTTGTTCTAATATAAAAATTTTATTTGGCTTTAGGCACATTGTTAATTAATGAAAGAATGCTGGAGACCTATGTGATTGCAAGAGATCGGTTTCTTCAGCCAAATGGAAAAATGTTTCCTGGAGTTGGAAGGTAATATGACCTTTGGATGCCTTCTATGTTTTGTTATCTAGTAGGTTGACACTGTTTGACCTGTATCCTTGGATCCTGTGAACAATTTTGGCTTCTTATATACTAGACTCTACCGTCAATCACTACATTTGACTGACCCTACATTTGGCTTCTTATATTTGTGTATTTTCATGTTATCAAGTGTCATATGACTACCTCTAAATATCAACCTTGGAATATTCAACCTTTTTATAACAACTAACAAGTGGGTGCCAAGCAATAAACTATTTTGGATCATGAACACTTTAGGTAATTCTAGCAAACCTTTAGTCAATAGTCATGATAATACACACACACACATAGACATACATATACAAACTACTATATTAGTATACTACATATTGTATTATTATAGTTTTACGTTACATTACCGTATTAATTTGTTATTTTACCTACACACTTATATTGCCTGCTCATATTTTCATTTTCTTGTGTCCCACCATTTTGTGCATTCAAATATAGTTTATAGTTTCTACATCGACTACTTTTGTTACCCTCATTTTTTCCTCATCAATGCAAGTTGATTTCTTCTGCAGGATACACATGGCACCTTTCAGTGATGAATATTTGTTTGTTGAAATTGCAAATAAGGTGGGTCTGTCATCACTTGTCTCTCCTATTCTACAAAGGAATGAATAATTGATATATGTTTACGAATTCTGTGATCTGCCAGCCCTCTACGGTGTAACCAGCTAAAAATTCACTAAATTGTTCTTGTAGTCTGATCATTCCTCTCTCTCTCTCTCTCTCCCTCTGTGTCTTTTTCTATTGAGAAAAATGAATATTAATGTACCTGGTTCGTATACGTACAGGCTCTCTTCTGGCAGCAACAAAATTATTATGGTGTTGATTTGACACCCTTGTATGGATCTGCATTCGAAGGATATTTTTCACAGGTATTTATTTTTTGCATATTTATAAAATTGTCGGAATTTATTATGTCATTCTGTTTTTCTTTTACTTGCTTAGAATGTTCACTCATTGTATGTGCATTGCCGAATGGTTCTTTAGGCTATTCCTCTGGCTTTGTAGCCATCATTGGTCTGTTTAGAGTAAAAACTCGAGTAATAAAGATTTTATTTTCATTACAAAATTGGTTTGTAGCAGCTGTTGATCCTTCTATACTACAAGATTTGAATTTTCAAGCAAAGCGGAACTTTCGATGGCATTTTGCCTTGATGTTTTCTGAGAGAAAAACAAAATCGGTTCAAACCAAATCAATTTTGAGATGTCACCATTGCAACTCACATTCTTCCTGATCAGATTAAACTAGCTACATACTATCTACCATATCATTAATATACCCCCAAGTCAAACTAGTTTATTGTTTATTGATTTTGTGAGTTATCGAACTAGTCCTTCTGTTGATTTGTCTCAGACTTGCAGCAAAGATTAAGTGTAGATTCAGTTCCTATCGGTTTAAGATCTGTAAAAGATTTTTATTTGGTAGTGCTTTTCCGAACCCCTTAGATTTCTAGGCAGAAGTGTCTTGGTGAGTTGATCGTTAAACACTTTCAGGTTCTAGATTCATTTTGTGTTTAACATTTGATTGGCTATTGTATGGATGTGAGTATGTATTTGTATGGTTGAACGTGGTAATTTATTTTGTGTGTAACATATGATTGGCTATTGTAAGGATCTTACTATGTATTTGGTTGGTAGAACTTGGTAACGTGCTAAAATTATCCCGCTCTATTTCTCGTACAGCCTGTCGTAGATGCTTTTGATCCAAGATTATTGGTGGCTCCGTCTATGTCTCACGTGATAGACTTCAGTAAAATAAAGGAAGAGGACTTGTATGAATTTGATATACCATTACGATTTGTAGCTTCTGTAGGCACTAGAGTGCATGGGCTAGCATGCTGGTTTGATGTCTTGTTTGGTGGGAGGTAATCTATCTTTGTGCATTTGCAGTTGGCTTGATTTTCCTCATTTTCTTTATCATAACTGCTTTCAAACTTCTTATTCACAGCACTGTACAAAGGTGGCTTACCACCGCGCCTGGTTCACCAACAACCCATTGGTACCAGTTACGGTGCGTTCTTTCGCAGCCAATTTATGTGATGGCAGGACAAGAAATAACTGGGCGACTCCACATGATTGCCCACAATGCTCAAAGTTATACAATATATCTCACATTATCAGGTCAGTTTTATCTGCTTGTTTTTAATGTTTCTGGATTTCTTTCCCTGGTTTACTAACACGTAATGGTTTCCCTCTTCAGCTAAAATGTGGGGCCCCGGTGCTGAACAAGGGGGTATAATTCAGTCATCATCATGTAAACTTGATCTCAAAGAGCCCTACTATAGGATGTCGCAGCCACAACCTTATGCAATGGCCCAAGATCAACAACCACATCAGCAAATACACTCACAGGTATCACTACCAGTTATAAAGGATTTTTTTTCCATTATTTGAATTAGAGTTTCTTTGTGAAAAATATAATGGTTTTAATTAAATCAACCAGGATGTCTAGAAGCAAACAAAAAATAAAAAGAAGCATAAATGCCAGGTTTTGTCCTGCATTTGTCTACATTCTTCTCCCCATTGTCATGATTGTCACAGTAGACTAACCTGGTTCGTATTGTTACAGGATGTACCCATTGACTCTCAGGATTTTGAAGATCCCGAGTTCATTCCACAACCATCACCAAGTCCAGGGTCTAAGATCACACTGGCAGAATTTGCCAAATACAAATCTAGCGGTCTTTGAAGAAACTTATGATATGCCCATCTGTTTGTAACATAGAACTGCTTTACTTCTAGCATGTGCTAGGGTTCTAAGTTAATCTACCATTTTCCGGTTCATTAGTGTCTTCCTCCTTTTTTAGTTAGGGTTTGCCCTGTAAATTAGTTAATTATTTGAGTGCCTGTAGCAGATTTGTGCAATGTTATATTGATTTAGCCAAGTCATTAATAAAACTTTCTGGCAAATATATTTTCTAGTCAATAGGGTTTTGCCCTTAATTTTCTCCGTCTTTCCTCCCCTGCAACGCTTCGGAATCACGGTGGCGTGCCTCTTGTACTTGTCATTTGTCGGGCCCTCGACCTTGCACTGGTTATCAGACTCGATGGCTTAAGTGATGAGCTTGCTGCACTCTCATGCCACACAATTTACTCGGGGCTTGTTATTTGTTGATTTAAGCATGATCGTCTTATTGAGTTATTGGTAATTAGTATTGAATCCATACAACGACCACACCCAGTTTCAATGTAATCCATGAAGACCTTAGACACATTCTTGGGGTTGAAACCATGGTACTAACTACCAAATTATAACTATGTCGAAGATCGATCTGCTGGGGCTGCAACTCACTTAGATGAGAATGAACGGCAACCGGACTCAAAATTGAGGATCAGATTGCTACTGGGTAGCACTTGGTTTTGCCATGACTAGGTGTGTCCAAATCTATCAAACAAAAGAACAGAAAAAAGTAGTGTTCAAAATTTTAAAACGGGTTGAACCGTGACCCAAACGGGTCGGAACATGAATAATAAACAAAAGGCTGTGAGGTTTTGACCATTTGGGTCATTTTATCCGCAGCATTTCCCTCTTTTTGCTAACGCTCACAGCATGAAGAAGCTCTTCTAATGAATTTCAAAGCCTTGGCCACAAGCTCTTCTAGACAAGCCACAATGGCTATGATTCAAACCGCTCCCTACAAGGTACATTTACAAAACCCATATATGTATGTATGTATACGTACGCACGCATTCTTAGTTCACAGTCGAGTGCTTCACTCCTCCGTTTGGTTTCCAACAAAGTATTAGTGAAGGACTTGGAAATTTCGAGTGCGTTCTATTTTCAGCTTTGGTTTCCAAGGAAGTCAGGCTTGTAATCAGTGTGGTATCGTTATGTACATATAAATTTGCAAAGCGTTGGTAGGCTTTTGCTTGTGGCACACCACCTGCTCGATAAAATGCCACTGAGGGATTTCAATTGCTGTCTCCACGGCTAGAGTTTAAGAATTTTTATTTTTTTTTGGTTAAAATTCATGATTGAGTTCAAGTTCTCATTGGAGTAGTATTGGTTTGTATCTCATTTGACTCCAATGTAAATCTTTATAGTATTTTTGGTAAAGAGAACTGACAAACTCTATTTTGCATGATCAGGTTCTGTCACAAAAAAAGTCAACTTTTAGGAACACAGCTTCTGTTGGCTTGTTTTATTTCCGAGGAATGTCTTCTGTAAAAGAATTCTCCCTCTTTAATATGTCACACTATTCTACCTATTCCGGTGACGAGTTTGCTTCTTCCTCAAAGCGAAGATCACGAGGACCTGTTATGGCCGCAAAGAAAGCAGCTGAAGGTGTTTTTCTATGTTATCATTCTTTTTCGAGAAAAAGAAAAACTGTTTGAAATATGATTCTTATATTGTTACTACTGAGAGACATCCTTATCTATTGATTGTTGGGTTGCTTGTTATTGTTTAGGAGCAAAGCAAGAAGATGGAAAATACAAGCACACAGTTGATCTGCCAAAGACATCATTTGGCATGAGAGCAAATTCTTCAACACGAGAGCCTGAACTTCAAAAAATATGGGAGGACAACCAAGTGTTCAAGAGGGTTGTTAGTAAAAATACAGGGGTGGGTTTCATACCATGTCTTGGGTATCTGTTAAGTGACATGACTTATTGGCTGACTTTTACTGACTTGGTCAGGAAAACTTCATTCTTCATGATGGTCCTCCATATGCCAATGGTGATCTTCACATCGGCCATGCTCTAAATAAGATTTTAAAGGATATGATTAATCGTTATAAGGTACATATATCCTTCCCCTACTTAGCCATTCACTATGATACCCTTCATTCTAGTTGATATTCATTCTTAGTGGTGATTATGATAACTTCTGTATAAAATAGTAAGGGTTGGCCAGTTTTTCTTACTATGGCTTTCATGTGATTTGACCAATGAATCAAAACATTTAGACCTTTCACAACAAAGAGTTCAATGAGGTTATCCTCCTTGTTAGCCAAAATGTACAGCACCCCTCAAAATTGTTTGAGGTACTATATCAATTTCATTATGAAAGAAAAAAGATGAAATGGATAGCGTTCAATGTCCATTTTTTCTTGATTTGTTAGTCCCATTGGAATAGACTTTCTAAACACTTTCCTGAATAGTAAATTCTGTTCATCCGTTAATTTTGGTTGCAGTTCACCAGTTGCCTTAATATCTTACGTAATATACCATCGGACAATGTTAATTTTTTGGTCATCTCTTATATTTCCAAAATGAATTGAATGTTTGCACCAGAATTTTCGCTGTAATTGAAGAACATGGTGATTGGATTTCATTTATTTCTACTGTGATTAAATAATATCAATATAGCGATATCTTAAATATATTACAAATGACAACTTTAGGTGCTGGTCTCAAAACCCAAAAAGCAAGAATTTCATGCTTTTTTAATATCATTTATTCAAAAAATATTTCAACAAACTGTGTTCATAATACAGTACAGGAAACAGCTTCAATTTAAAAAAACCTAGTTCCCATACTCTTCATGCAAGCAAATTAAGTTATTATATTGACTGTCAAAACTTTATGCTCTTCATGTTGAGCACATAAAGTTTATTTATTTACTCTTTTTCTGTGGGCAGCTTCTTCAAAATTATAAAGTTCATTATGTGCCTGGTTGGGATTGTCATGGCTTACCAATTGAGTTGAAAGGTAAGTATTGTTTCGATCATATTCATAGTGTCTACCATGAAAAACAATGAAAAACAATATTCATTGTGTCTACCATGAATATTAAGTATTGTTTCGATCATATTCATTGGGATTGTCATGGCTTACCAATTGGTAAGCCACAATGAATATGATCGAAACAATACTTAATATTTCAAAGTATTTAATCAAGAAAGTCTATTCCAACTCTTTTTTTTTGTTGGACAACCATGAAAAACACTTTCTGATTGTAAACAAGTTGAAGAGGTATTGTATCATCAAATGCAACCTAATGATTTTGAACAAATCATATGCCCAAAATTTGACTTGAAAAGATAAAATCATGAACTCGTAGTAATCAATATTATCTTATTTCTCCTAAAGTGGCCTTAATTAGTAGAAATCAAGATTAAGTAGACTAGGTTTTTCTTTCCATTTAGTTGAATCCTGAGATTAACATGCATCATTTGAATTTATTTAGTTCTGCAATCCCTTGATCAAGCTGCTCGAATGGATCTCACACCAATAAAGTTGCGAGCAAAGGCAGCTAAGTTTGCCAAACAAACAGTTAAAACTCAGATGGAATCATTTAAGGTAAATCTCTGGCATTTATTGTTTGTTTCTTGATTACTGTTATGTCGGAATGTCCTTCTAGATGAACTTTTGACCTTTCAGGTATAGTTTGCAAGTTGTTTGTAAGGTCTAGATGTTTAGTTTTCTACTTTTCTCCATTTTGAAAAAAAGAAAGAAAAGAATTTTGCTGTAAATAGATTGGAATCCCCTTCTTGAATATTAGCGAACATTAATTATGCCATCTGTTTGCAGCGTTATGGAATATGGGCAGACTGGAGCAATCCCTACCTAACTCTTGATCCAGAATATGAATCTGCTCAGGTAGTTATAGTTTTCCTCATGTTACTTTATCAAAGAATTTTAAATTGAATGTGACTTCTAGGAAATGATAAAAAGTTATGTACCATACCTTACATAAAGAAGATGGCTGTTAAAGATTTGAAGATTGAAAAATTAAATAACCTAAAAGTTTCCTATATCTACTCATCTTTCTAGTTAACGATATTGATCTTATCTGTAGTTGAGTCAGTATGCGTTTGTCTCATTTGTGTTGCACCATCTGCTAGATAGAAGTGTTTGGTCAGATGGTCCTTCAAGGTTTTATCTACAGAGGCAGGAAACCAGTTCACTGGAGTCCCTCATCACGAACTGCCCTTGCAGAGGCTGAGTTGGAGGTAAATTTCAAGATGTCAATTGTCTTCTGCTTAACCTAATTTAGAAAATGTTATGGGTATGACGTGTAAAGTATGGGACTATTGTGTGACATTGAGGAGCTTTTGATCCTTTTTTTTTTCTTGAAAATAATTGAGGAGCTTTTTTCAAGATTTGATTATGGTTTTAGCATGCTGATTTTCTTTAACTTTGGTATTGTCCTCAAGAAAGCACTTTCTCTAAGTGTTTGGTTATAAATGTACTCTTTTATCCAAGGGAAAAGTTCACACATCTTTCAAGATTTTCCAGTTAATAAATTTTTAAATATTACATAGCTGTAAGTAGAAGCAGACATTCCTCCAATTTTTTACTTCCATATTTTTCTTTGTCTCTCTGTATAAATTCTCTTCGTAACTGAAATCTTGTGATAGTTTGTGGACCAAGCTCAAACCTATTAGAATGGTTCTTATTTTGTTGACTGGAAATTATATGTGCAGTATCCGGAGGGGCATGTTTCAAGGAGCATCTATGCCACTTTCAAATTAGTGAGTGCATCTCCAACTTCAGGCGGCTTATTGGATGAGTTTATCCCAGATGTTTGCTTGGCCATTTGGACAACTACTCCCTGGACTATTCCAGCGAATGCTGGTGAGAGCTTCTTTGCTGCTTTTCCCAAATTCCTAAATATATATATATATATAATTTTATTTTAAGATCCTAATTGTTTGTAGCAGCATATACTGTAGTGTCTATGCACTTTTTTTTTTTGGACTCAGTACAGTTACTCCTTTTCATAGTCATGGATCTTGTGGTGATAACAGGATATTAAGCGCACTTTCTGTGACTGGTTAAAACTAATCAGAAAATAGCATTGTGTGAGAATGAGCAATTCAATTTGGAAAGTTCATCCTCGTATATTTGTATTTGTATATACACGTAACTATTCTACGAAGCTGCCTTTAGTTCTGCAAGTTGTTAAAATTATCTTTTGCCTAGACATTTCGCAACAGTAACTTCTTGATTAGGAGTCTTTGTTAATCAGTCATCTTTGTTCTTAGTGTATTCTCTTTATGTTTGTGGATGGGAACTAGTGTTAACTGTTTTCTGGTTGAGTATTAGTTGATGATCCAGTTCCTTGGTCATAGTGCTGTTTAGCTTGAGTTGGAAGATTGGCTGAAGTTACTCTGAGGAAAACCTATTGATGAAGAAACATCTAAATCTTTTCCTCTTCTCGTAGATAAATTTGATCTGCTAGACAATTAACTCAGACCTTGTTATGTATGGATTCAGCATGCTCATCTTACTGTTAATTAGTATTATATTCATCTATGTTCTCGTAATTTTCTTTTGAGGCCATTGATTCACCATAGCTGAAATTATGTTCATTTGGTTGTACAAGCAACATTGTAGATGATTTAACTATTCAAGTAATAATTTTTTCTCCGTGTATCATATTCACAGCGGTTGCAGTGAATGCCAAGCTTATATATGCCATTGTTGAAGTACAGTCACTCTCCAAAGATGTTTCTTTATCTGCTGGAAATAACAAACAAACGCCTGGTAATTTTCTCAAGGAAGAAAAGAAGCCTTTCCTTATCGTAGCTTCAGATCTTGTGCCAACTTTAGAAGCAAAATGGGGCCTGAAGCTTGTTGTTAGGAAAAGGGTGTCAGGTTCAGATCTTGAGAACTGCAGGTACAGAAGAAACCTACGAAAGAGGAATGCTTATAGTTATATAACAGATAATTATCTTCTTTTTCTTTTCACAAAGGACTTGTGTCTTGACACACACTCTGGCTCGTTTTGAGTTTTCTAATGAATTGAAAAAGAACACAAATATTGGAAAAGTGAAGTGAGTGGTTTGTCTCACAGAAAAAGAAAAGAACTGGGCAGGCTTTTCCCTTAGGATATGGAAATTGTTCGGGCAGTTCTTAGAGGTGTTTCCTCTCCTGTCAACATGTGTTCTTCATTTATTTTTAGTTTTTAATTTCATGAGATTTAGTATTTTACCATTTCACCCTCATTTGATAAAGTATTTCTCTCTTAGCATATTAATTACTCAAGGGGTTTTGAGGGATATTGAAAATTTAACCAAACCCTGGCTTTTGGCTTAATATATGAGATGAAGGTAAAAACTATCCTCTAACTATTGTCTCTAATTTTTGCTTCAGGTATATCCATCCGATATTTAATAGGGAATGTCCAGTTGTGATTGGAGGAGATTATATTACAACAGAGTCGGGAACTGGACTGGTCCATACAGCTCCTGGACATGGTCAGGAGGATTATGTCACTGGCCTTAAGTATGGACTGCCTATTCTTTCTCCTGTAGATGATGATGGAAAGTTCACTGAAGAAGCTGGAAAGTTTTGTGGGCTTGATGTACTTGCTGATGGTAATATTGCTGTTGTGAAATACTTGGATGAGCATTTGTCACTTATCATGGAAGAATCCTACAGTAAGTTGTTTCCTCCACCCTTGAATGGATATTCAGGGAAATTTCCTCTTTATAGAGTTATAGTGGGTGACAAAAATCTACCTTCTGTTATGCAGAACACAAGTATCCATATGATTGGAGAACAAAAAAGCCTACTATATTTAGGGCAACTGAGCAATGGTTTGCATCAGTGGAAGGCTTTCGCGAGGCTGTTATGGATGCAATTAGCAATGTAAAATGGATTCCAGCTAAGGTATTGGTTCTAGACTGAATTATTGATTTGTTTTGTTTGACTAATATGCCTTGTGCTAATTGTAATTCATGTTTTCTCACTCCATTATTTTGTGAAAGTGTATGTGATTTTAGTTGAATCCTTTTTTTGGAATCAATAATGATTTCATCGTAGAGCAGAATTTTCATTTTTCAGTGTCTTATACTGATTCTATGCAATAAATGATACCGATATGATGACATCTTAAACTGCATTTCCCTTGGAATATACAAAAATAAAAAAAATAAAAATTCCTGCCTTATGCACTTCAGATTGTGAAGTATATAGATGAAGTCCTAGTAGTTTTTTGGAAAGAGTTTGGTTTAGCGTTTCTAGTCTGATCAGTTATATTTTGGAGTTTAACAGTAGTTTGCATGACCTTTCTTCTTTTCAGTCAGAAAACAGAATATCTGCAATGACTTCTAGTCGCTCTGACTGGTGTATATCACGGCAGAGGACATGGGGTGTTCCAATTCCAGTCTTTTATCATCTGCAGTCAAAGGAACCTCTAATGAACGAAGAGACTATTGATCATATCAAGTGTAAGAAAGTTTAGAACTATAGATATATACATCTCCCCTTTTCTGTTCAGTTATTTCCAAATGGCACAGTTTCTGAAAAAAAGAATGAGTTAATATTTGCTTTGAGTCAATGCATCAGTGGTTTCTCCCTGCATATGAAGATTTACTTTTCTTCACTTCTGCTACTATTCATCTGTTATACACGTGCATGTCTTGTCTGTGTGTGCATGCACGCGTTTGTATATGCATTTAGTACATATGAAAAGATATATAGCTAGATCAATTGATCAGTATCCCTATATGCAACTATGCAAGGACTGTATAAATGAGATCATACTCTTAGATTGTTGGACAGATGAGGGTTTATTGGATATATTAAAATTTGATGTTTTCACTAATCTATATTTGCAGCTATAATTTCCGAAAAGGGTAGTGATGCATGGTGGTACATGAAGGTAGAGGATCTTCTCCCTGGTAAATATCGTGATAAAGCATCTGAATATGAAAAGGGAACTGACACAATGGATGTATGGTTCGACTCAGGTATTATAGTTATCAAAATTGTTTAAGCTTGCCAAATAAGAAGTCTTTTCATATCCTTTGTAGCTTGATAATAATATGAATATTTGTAGATAATTTCATTATTGATGATATTTCCCCACAGAAGGGCAGTCTTGAATGCCTTCTTTTTCATGACTTAATATTTACCAGCTTGATTGAAACATAATTGATTGTTTTTTGATATCTGCTTCATATAATGGTTAATTGACGATTCTGTTGTATAATTGCCTTGGCATGTCAACACACAGTTGACTGAATCTTTTCACATGCCATATTATTATTGAATCATTATATGTTATTCTACTTTGATGCATGTTCATTACTACACCTGGCTTTTCAGTTCTGTAACTGCAAATTGGTTCCATAGTTTAATCTTGTATGGTTTACATGGATTTAAATGGTTACATTCTATTTCAGGCTCTTCTTGGGCAGCAGTTTTAGGAAAAAGAAATAGCCTTAGTCTCCCCGCAGACTTGTACCTTGAAGGTATGGATCAGCATCGTGGGTGGTTCCAGAGTTCTTTGTTAACAAGTGTTGCTACAAAAGGTAATGAGCACCTGGACATGTTCATATCTACAGTTATGCAGAATTCTATGCTATGCAATATTCTTTGAATCTGTTTTGTAGTTCAAAAAATAAAAGTTAATGTTCTTTGATACAGGAAAGGCTCCATATTCCAGTGTCATAACACATGGATTTGTATTGGATGAGAAGGGTTTAAAGATGAGCAAATCTCAGGGTAACGTTGTTGATCCCAGAACTGTGATTGAAGGAGGGAAGAACCAAAAGGTCAATCATTGTTGTAACTTGTAAAGTAAATTGAAACTACCCATTACAACATGAACCAAGCTCCAATCGCATCTGGATACTTAGTCTTGTTTCTCTTCTGGCAGGATGGCTATGGAGCTGATGTTCTGCGTCTCTGGGTGTCCAGCATAGATTATACAGGCGATGTAATGATAGGTGCTCAAGTTCTCCGTCAAATGTCAGACATATATAGGAAGCTGCGAGGAACATTGAGATACCTTTTGGGAAATCTGCATGATTGGCATGTATGTTTGACATTCCCAATCAGTGCTTTTGAGTTCTACTTCTTCAATCAATGGTTCTAGTTGTTTACTCTTCTTAAGCTTCCCATCTTTACTGCCTCGATAAAACTATTTCATACAAATATTATGACTATACACTCCTGTTCCATCTTGCATACGCATAGATGGATGTGCAGGGACACAAGACTCCTGTATTGCATTCTCAATTTTCATTTATTTTTTATTTTTTCTATTATGTCTACTTCGTTTAAAAAGCTTTTTCTAATTTATTATTTATTATTATTTTTTAAAAATTTCTCTGTTAGTCACAATTCTGTGTCGTGCAGTTATGTCTCACTTTGTTGTTTTTACTTATATCTAACTAAGTCCTGTTGGCAGGCTGATAATGCTATTTCATACCACGATCTTCCCATGATTGATCAGCATGCACTGTTTCAGCTTGAAAATTTTGTAAACAACAGCAGAGAGTGCTATGAAAACTATCAGTTCTTTAAGATATTTCAGGTAAACGTTTTCCTGGTATTGTTGATTTTCTTTAGTTATGCTTCTGTTTAAACTCTTGAAATTTATGCTCAATTTGATAATCACATTGTAAAAGAGGCTTCGTTTCTCCGGGCTCTGGAGATGTATGAACTTTAGATACTTTTCTTTAATGAGTTGAAAACAAGAAGAGAAATCTCAATAGATTGAGGTTATTTATTCATATAGTTTCACAAAAAAAAAAAGATTTTCTTATGCCATTTAGACTGTGGGAGGGAGAGAGGATAAATATGTTCTTTGATTCATATTTGGGGTTTGATTATGCTACTTAATATTTTATTTAAAATTTTACAATAAAAGTGGTGTCAATGCCCAATTTTTAGAGCCATTACATCAGATATTGTATAGAAGTTTATGTTTTTAGTCCATGAACCACATATGTTAAAAAAAGAGCATAACTGTATGGTGGGGTTGATCCATTTGAAAAAAATAAAGAGGGAAAAGAAAGCAGAGGAAATAAATCTTATAAGTGTTGGTTTCAAACTGAGATGTCAACCTAGGCATTGAAAAACCACTTAAAAAAGCATAGCAGTTGCTAATTTCTCAATGGTTGTTTCTAGTAAAGCCTGATCTTGTGTCCACTTGGCTCTTAATTTAGCTGGAAAGTTTTCCTATTCAACTATTTGATCAGCTTTGTTCCCATTTTCAGATCATACAGCGGTTTGTCATTGTTGACCTATCGAATTTCTATTTCGATATCGCCAAAGATCGCCTATACGTTGGGTAATTCGTTTTTTGCTTTATCTACAAGTTTCTAATCAAGTGCATGATACTTGCGTCCTTATTCTATCATCCTCAGGATACACATATGCTTTTAAGATGCAAGTTCACATTTCCTATACACTAACTCATGTCATGCAATTCTCGATTACATTTGCAAGACATTAATTTGGAGCTCAGATTTGTGAACAAGATATCTATTTGTCAATCAGAGCCATTGTGATACAATTGGTCTGGTGGGAGCAAGAAGTTACGGAACATTTTGAATGTTTTATTTCTTGGAAGTTTTCCAATCACCGACTCAAGCCCATTTTCAAACTCCACTCAGTCCATTGTTCTACCCTTTCCAGGGAGATTGAGGAATAGAACCATCTCATTTTTTGTTAGACATCACTCATTTCTCTCTTGGAGTTTGTGTGCATATTCTAATAGAAGAATGATAAAGACTTCCAGGTAGATAGATTCCAGAATTACTGAGCTTCTCAAGCCAGAGGTCTTCCCTTTTCTTGGTCAAATGCCATGTGGCTTATTCATTGCACATGTTTTAACAACTATCTCCGAACTTAGAAGCCAAATCATGCATTTATATAGTATAAAATGGAGGGGTGAAAATTTAACTATTTGGTGTTTGCAATTTGTGGATATATTTTCGTAAATTCGGTGAAATATTAAAATTGAATGGATTTACATTGGCAAAAAAAATTTCATGTGTTACGATCACTTTAAAGGCTCAACAAGATGCGTAATGTACATGATTTGACACCTTCTATTGTAAAAGTCTGCTTCATATTCAACTTCTATGGATTTTCATCAGGCCTCATCTCTAGACTTGTAGTGTTGGTTTGTGATCTTGTGTTTAGTCGCACAAGTAAGTGATATAGCAGAATTTATCTTTTTCAGGGGCACGACTAGTTTTACTAGGAGAAGTTGTCAGACAGTTCTTGCAGCACTTCTCCTTTCTATTGTGAGAGTGATTGCTCCAATATTGCCCCATTTGGCTGAGGATGTATGGCAAAACCTTCCATTCCAGTACACCGACAGAAATGGCTCTGCCGCTGAATTTGTTTTTGAATCAAGATGGCCAGCTTCAAACGAAACATGGCTCTCTCTTTCTAAAGAGGAAACTGATTTCTGGACTACAATTCTTGAGGTGATAGCCATTCCATTTAATGGTTTCCCATTAGTTGCATTACAGGTTTATGCAGTTTAAATGCATGCCCTTGTTTTATTACAAATGGTTGTTTGAGGGCATCGGGATATATAGTTTTTATCAGTTTGTTGTCGAAAGCATAGTTGATATTATAAACTTCAAGTTCTCGAATCTCACTGCCATTCTTTTTCACTCTAGTCCAAAATTATAGTGTGAAAATTCAGATAATTGACATAGCTAGTGTAAATATGTTTCACCTCTTTCACGTTTTGTTAGCTTAAGATGTACTTGAGAGGAAAAGAAATTGAAGTGTATGGCATTTCATAGGCAAGAGAATGTGTAGCCTGAAATTAACTGAAATTTGGTGTCTGACTTCAGAATCATTTTGTTTATTTCCTTTCGTGGCAATATGTTATTGATCAGCACGCGCGTGCGCACACACTCACACACACATATATATTATATACATGTGAAACAATGCAGATAAATCTATTGTTTCTTGTGCTAGAAGTTGTTTGTAATTAATCTTGGATATGAAGGCACTTAAAATATTGAAAAAGGTATGTCAGATTGATGTCTCAAGGTATTTTACTTGTTTCTAATATTTAATTATTTACATGCTTTTGAGCAGCTGAGAACCGAGGTGAATAAAGTGTTGGAGGTCGCTCGTACAGAAAAGTTAATTGGCTCTAGCTTAGATGCCAAAGTCTACCTCCATACATCTGATTCTGGTCTGGCCTCCAGATTGGTTGAAATGTCTGCAGCCAAGAACGACGCAGACACATTGAATCGGATGTTCATAACATCCCAGGTAAGTTTATACTCCTAATCTGTTAGTACTAACTATATTTAAGTAAGCCATATAACTATATTTAAGTAAGCCATATGAGTGTATATGCATTTAAGGCCTAGAGTGGATTGCTTTATCTCCTTGTGGTCAAGAACACAATCATTTATTTTTTCCTGATCAAATGTTTTTATTAATTTACTATAGATAGATTTCAGGTTTCATTTACGATGTTTACATCCTTGTCTTAACTGGTGGCAAAAGAGATGTGGGTTGATTTTTCTGATTGTAAATAGGGTCATCTGGATTTTCTGTATTTTGAGACCTTTTCTTCTCTTATCATCGGCAGAGTCTGACATTTTACCTTCTCATGTGTGAAATTGACTCATCTCAGGATTTAAACTAGTCAAATTTTGACGACACTTCTTACATATTTGCTTACGTAATTGGTAGGGTGATTTGAATTTGAAACCTCCTCTTAGAGAAGAGGTGTGGCTAGCAAATGGGTTAGTGTTGCGACTGCTTATCAAAACTTAATCAAAATAAATTTAGTTTCTTCTTCTTCGGTGAAAAAAATATAAAGTGAACAATCACAACTTCAAAACCCAAAGCAAGCTATGTCATGGAAACATGGAAAAGTATGTAGTATATATTGATGCTATTTTTGTTGGTTTATGTATGCAGGCAGAGGTTCTTCCATCCTTAGAAGATGACTGGATTGCGAATATACCACATAAAGGAGAATTTCAAGTTGACGAAAGTATTAAAGTTTGGATTGGTGTGTCTCGCGCTGAGGGCCTAAAGTGCGAAAGATGCTGGAACTATTCACCTCAAGTTGGTTCCTTTCCGGAGCACAGCACCCTTTGCAGCCGCTGCTATAATGTGGTTGATATTCAACAAGCTCCAGCTGAAGCTGTGGTCATTTGAGCAGGCAGGTAGAGCCATATATTCTGGTAACGAATTGGTCCAATTCCATTCTTGGGTTGAGCCGCATAAGCGGATTTTTTGCAGTTTCTCATACAGCATAATTTGTACATATCCATTGGAATTTTGATGGAAATTACAACCAATAGAAGGATATTATGTACAATCTAGTTGTAATTGTGTACTCTAGTGTGCCCTCATTGATCTTTCCGAACTTCTCCGTAGGGAGAATGGCCAAGGCATGTGGTAAATTTCCAATTGCAGTTGTATTTCAACCTTTTTCCTCGTGTAATATAGAAATTGGGTGATTTTATGCTACAATTCTTACCAAACATAACCATGCGCAAATTGACAAACCACAAAACACAAATTGTTGGAGAGCTTTTATTTATTTATGGAAAGAAATGCCATTTAAATGACTGAAGTCTTGAATAAGAGTTTAAGGTTACAGGAAAGGAAAACTGAGAGGATCCAAAAGTAGAACCAAATGGACCAATTGGATGTAGGAAGGAGTTCAACATCTCATCCTCGATAGGATATCCCCCGTCTTTCTTGGAACCACTAACTTGTTCATGAAAATCGTGTTCCTATGCCCGTAACCAACCAGAGTAAGCTGATTAGATTTAGCCACACATATAGGATTGATTTTGATTATTACTAGGACTTTTAGCCTTGTGAATCACTCCTGCTATATGATTTATGGTTTCTATCCTAACTTAGGGGTGGCATATAGGGCAGCTCAGTTTCGGCTCCCACTAATCGACCCACTCGAGCATATTCATCATTATGTCTTCCTTCAAATGGTGTTCTCGTTTTTTCCATCATCTTATTGTAGTGTCTTTGCCTTGTTGATGAGTTCAGTTTCTTCTCAAAAAAAAAAAAATTGAGTTCGGTTTCTTGTAGTGCTTGGCTTATATTCATCCTCCAATCAGAACGCAAAACAGGAATGAATGATATACTTGCTAGAGCTGAGGGTAAATATTTTTGCATTTTCGTTTGGTAATAATGCAAATATTTTTCAAATGTACCGAGCTGAGATGAGAGCAATTTTGTATGGGGGATGGATACTTGAGCAATGTGTTTGTGTTTGTAGAATTGTAGGTAGAGAGAGTATTCATATTGGTGGTGTTGCTTGAGATTCATACAGAGGTTCCATGAATTCTTTTTCTTGCTGCTGCATGACTTAATTTCCACGATTACACTATAAAATGATTAAATGTACACACATAAACTGAAACAACAAACAAATAAATTAATATAATTGAATTTCAAGAAAATAAATCTTTATAAAGAATTTAATGATTGAATCAATTCCCAGAAATTTGAGATCGATCTCACATATATACGTACAAATATATTGGACCTAAAACCCTAGATCAAGTCGCACTCTTTTTATTATTAATCAAGGAACACTTCATTTTCTGCATACTAAACCCTCGATCGTCTTACTCTTCACAACCAGCGTCATGGTGCAATCCATCTTACCGGTCATGCTCTTGTTTATAGTGTTCCACAAAGTTAACCTACCAGTCACCACGCCGGAGACGCTCAGCTTCACCATCCCGGAATCAATATCACTTGCCAGAGTATTGGGCCCCTCCGGTAGCCTGTTCGACCTCACATCAACCCCGAAACTCACCCTCGCTGTCTTTTTCCCTCTAGCTTCCCCCTTCGCCAACCTCGAACTCCCCACTCTGCTTCCTCCGTACAAGAAACTCACCGTCGGCTCGAACTCGTAGTCGTGCAAGTTAGGGTTCTTCACAGTCATCTCCGCAGCCAGAGTCGTATTGAAGGAAGGCGGCCAAGATGAGTCGTTGAGGTTCTTCACAGTGACGAAACTCAGTTTGATCTCGGGAGATTTGAATCGGAGAACAAGTACTGCGAAAACCAAGGCGGCCAAGATTAAGATCACGAACCCAACGAAAAAGTAGACGAAGCACTTGCTAGTTCTTTCTCTGCGTAGGTTGCCTGCTGCTAGTGGAGAGACCTGGCTTTCTATATCTGCCATTCTTGCCTTCTTGGAATGTTTGCTTGCCTGGTACTCTTGCACTCTTTGAGGAAATAAGTTTCTATAAATTTCTTGCATGGTCTTATTTATAGCCTTGGAGCTAGCTAGGTTATAGAAACCCTATCAAGACCGCCTTAAAATTCTCTATCAAGTAATTACTTTCTATTGGTCAATAACAAGTAATAATCTTATACAGTAAGCAAACTCCTCCACTTCAGGGTTCAATTTTTAGAAACTCACAAATGCCCTTCCTTTAACTACAAACAAAAGTAAAGAAAAATATAGGGAGTTTGTAGAGAAGGTCATAGACTCATAGGTACGTACCACGCCAAGTTAGAGAGAGAGTGTGTGTGAGGTAGCAAAGATAAAGAAAGTGTTCTTCCTTCAAGCTAGTGTGTTAGTGTTATATATATAGCTTGAAAAAGTAGTGAGTATTTCTTGTTGTACCTATTATTTTATAATTTATATAGCAGAAGAAGTTTTTTTTTTTTTTTGGCAAGGTATAGCAGAAGAAGTTTGATCATGTTGCCCTGTGGATGTATGCATATTCCCAAGTTACGTTAATTCTTAGTGTTCCATCCCTTTTATTTCCTTGCATATCATTATTGTTGTGGTTTGAGTTGTTGTACGTGTTCCTATTCTACTAATTCCGACGCCCAATTAACGTGCTTACCCAAATCTCTTCATATTTTCTACAATAAAAGAAATTTAAAAAATAAATAAAAGTAAAACCAGTGCCGACCAAAAGCTCGTCGGCAAAGGTCATTTTGCAATTTTCTCTTTAATTTTTCTTAATATAATATATCAAAATCAAGACGTAATTACCTTAGGTGATCAAAGAATCATGTGATCGGCTTCCATGATATGATACATTCGTGTCTGTTTCTGTCAAAAGAGACTCAGAAAATTATCAAGATTTGTGTGCTATAATAAGGATTTTTGCGTCTGTAATTGACATACATCAAAACCGACTTCAGACGCCCAATGTGCTTACCCAAAATTCTTTTTTAAGAGCCCAACATGCGTCATTCCAATAGGGCAATCCAAATATCTTCACCTTTTCAATTATTCTATTTTCCACAATAATTTTTTTTTTAAATTAATAATAAAGGGAACACTTCTTACGATGAAAAGTTTGTCGGCCAAAGTCATGTTGCAATTTTCTTTTTAATTAGTTCCTTTCAATGTTTAATATCAAATTATCTAGTTTAATATCAAATAATCTAGAATAATATACTCCACCAAAAAAATTAATTCAAGGCCCAAAGTCATTTAAAAATTTCACCTAGAACCTAGAGACGATCTATCAACACTTGAGAAAGAAAAAATATTTAGTAACAAAAGAACTATAAAACAACTTTTGCTTATGAAACATTCATTGGCAATGCTTCTTTCCTAATTTTTTTTTATTTTGTTCAACCTATCCTTCATTTGTCCAAAACAATGTGGGATATGATTTCATTGGGTTAAAGAGATCCTCTAAGCATTGGGGCAAAGATTGTTTAAAATTTGAGAATGTCTCATTTTCATCGAAATCTGTAGGCTATAGCACACGTATTTTTGGTTGTTTAGGCATCTCCACTAGCAAAAAAAAAAAATTCAGGCCCAAAGTCATTTAAAAATTTCATCTAGAACCTAGAGATTATCTATCAACACTCGAGAAAAAAAAATATTCAGTAACAAAAGAAATATAAAAAAATATAGTAAAACAACTTTTTCCGACGAAACATTCGTCGGCAATACTTCTTTTCTAATTTTTTTACTTTATTCAACCTATCATTTGTCCAAAACTATGTGGGATATCATGATTTCATTGGGTTAAAGAGATCCACTAAGTATTGGGGCAAAGATTGTTTAAAATTTGAGAATGTCTCATTTTCATTGAAATTTGTAGGCTATAGCACACGTATTTTTGGCTGTTTAGGCATTCTCCACCGGCAAAAAAAAAAATTCAGGCCCAATGTCTTTTAAAAATTTCATCTAGAACCTAGAGAGGATTTATCAACACTCGAGAAAAAAAAATATTCAGTAACAAAAGAAATATAAAAAATATAGTAAAACAACTTTTTCCGACGAAACATTCGTCGGTAATACTTCTTTCCTAATTTTTTTACTTTATTCAACCTTATTATTTGTCCAAAACTATGTGGGATATCATGATTTCATTGGATTAAAGAGATCCACTAAGCATTGGGGCAAAGATTGTTTAAAATTTGAGAACGTGTCATTTTCATCGAAATATGTAGGCTATAGCACATGTATTTTTGGCTGTTTCGTCATGCTCCACCGACCAAAAAAAATATTTCATGCCCATAGTCATTTAAAAATTTCATCTAGAACCTAGAGAGTATCTATCAACATTCGAGAAAAAAATAATATTCAGTACCAAAAGAAATATAAAAAAATATAGTAAAGCAACTAATTCCGACCAAACATTCGTTGGCAATACTTCTTTTCTAATTTTTTTAGTTTATTCAACCTATCCTTCATTTGTCCAACAATGTGGAATATGATTTCATTGGGTTAAAGAGATCCTCTAAGTATCCGGGCAAAGATTGTTTAAAATTTGAAAATGTGTCATTTTCATCGAAATCCGTAGGCTAGTACACGTAGTTTTGACAGTTTCAACATGCTCCATCAAAACAATGGGATAATATTTCATTGGGTTAAAGAGATCATCTAAGTATCCGGAAAAATATTCTTTAAAATTTGAAAATGTGTCAATTTCATCGAAATCCGTAGGCTATATTTTTTGCCGTTTCGGCATGCTCCACCCAAAAAAATTTATCTAGAACCTAGAGAGGATCTATCAACACTCGATAAAGAAATAATATTATGTAACAAAAGAAATATAAAAAAATATAGTAAAGTAATATTCTTGTAACTTATTCTTCTTTCCTAATTTTTTTTAAATTTTAAATTTTAAATTTTTTACTTTGTTCAACCTATTCTTTCTTTGTCCAAAACATTGCCCTTACTCTTTGTATCTTGTCCAATAAATGGTATACTATTTCGTCACGAACATCTTGAGCTTGACTAGGAGCTCAAGAAGCTATCCTGGTCGGGAACGAGAATCTTCTAATTTTTTTTTTTCCAAAACATAATAAAATCTAAAACTTACACAGCTCATTTTTTTCAAAGCTCGATCATAATTCAGATCACAACTAAGGAACTTGTAAGTTCCTTAATTAGTCAACCACCACTGGTGGTCGAGTTGGTAAGAGCCCAGGTGTGGAACCCCCCCACATGGGTTTGAATCCTGCCGACTACGGATTGGAGTTAAATCTCAATTCATTCTGTGGCTGGTCAGGAGGAGGAAAGCTTCTGACACTGCCCCCGAGTGGATTAGTCTTTGGGCCTAAGAAGCCTTTGGGATACCACGATCTCGATCAAAAAAAAAAAAGTTCCTTAATTAGTCACAAACATGTCACAAAATTAGATCATGCACAATCATATAAGCTCATTATGAGACAACTGAACTAAGACTTAAAGAACAAACTCATAGAGAGACTTCATCTCGTTTTGTTTCATAAATATTACACTGGAGAGACCTCTAAGTACTGCAGATTAATAACACAGTGACAGACCTATACTAATCTTTATACCATCAAAGCTGGACTAACAACCAACAACAACAGGAAAAGAACAACTATTATCTTGAGTTCTGAACACTGAATCTTGAACGGAAAAACCCAAAGACTGAAACCGCAATGGAAAGAATCCCAATAAGCCCTGCAATTTGTATTTTATCCGAGTTGCTGGTTCTCATAGAAATCTTTCCCCTCTGCTTGTTGTCCAACACAACATTAACAGCTATTTTAGAACTTCCAATAGAGAACTGAGACAGTATATCGGTTGTTAGAACAAGACCGCCACCCCACTTCATTATAGACAGACCCAAGCTGGTTTGGTCCTGCTTTATAGGGAAATCCTTCTCCTTGAGGCACAATTCCAGTTTGGCTCCACATGCTGCATCACCTTGGCATTGCACACCTCCAGCACTTCCAGCCAAAACCAAGCCCTTCCCAATAGCAATCTGATCCTCAATCTTGAGTCCAGCGGTCGCATCCTCACCCAAGTGAGTTACGGTTACCCCAGAGAATCTTCTGCCTATTTTACAATTTCTAACCTTGGTTTCACCCCCAAAAATGTGTTCATGGGTCACATTGGAACTTGGTGAAATCGATTTAAGGAAATCACAACACAGTACATATTCATCACCCTCAGAAGCTTCAGACAAATTGCGCTTGCGCAGATATACAATCTCCAGAATTGGATTTGGGTGTGAATATGTATTGGAGTCCAATATCTGATTTCCACTCCCCTCAACACCAAAATCACATTCTGAATGGACACCTCTATCCAATGCCCCAGAACTTTTGCTAATATCAACATCAGTCATTTTGCTATTTGGGCAATGCATTATGGACTTTTCTGCCATACTCTTGGCTTTCTCCACAAAATCTGGTTCCTCGGTTGCCACACCACCAAGACCATTATCTTCAGTCCATTCAGCTTGAATGGATTCCCCAGTTTGACCTTTAAAAATGTTTTTCAAGTCTGAATTCTCAACACCCTTTACTTCTGTGGCAGGCTCAGACTGCGTAACGATGGACTTGGAGGAATCTTTCCCCGTCACTGACTCATGTTCTTCTTCTTCAACCTCAAAAACCTTAATCCCAGGTGCAACTCTTCACAAACAGACCCAAGCTGGTTTGGCCCTGTTCTATTGTGGAATCCTTCTCCTTGAGAATCACTTCCACTTTGGCTTTATTGCCTTGAAATTGCACACCAGCATCTCCAACAGAAACTAAGTCCTTCCCATTAGCAATTGGATCCTCGATCTTGAGTCCAGTGGCCACATTCTCACCTAAGAGAGAACTTGGTGTGATTGATTTAAAGGAATCACTATTTTCAGCTATATGACTATTTCCCAAATATACAGTCTCCTGAATTAAATTTGGCTGTGAACATGCTGTCGGATTCATAATCAGGTTTTCGTTACCCTCAACACCCAATTTTTCCAATTTCTCGAAACTTTCATGCACAAAGGATTCTTCTTCCACATACTCAACTTTCTCCCCTCCTTCCAAGACATTAAAATTCAACTCATCAGAATTTGTTTCACTGGACTCCGCCGTAGCAAGACTACAATCTTCAATGCACTCCATTTGAATAGAATCTTCATTTCGACCCTTGACAAAACTATTCAAATTTGATTGTTCAACAACCACGGACTCATCTTCTTCAACCTCAGAAACCTTAACTCTTGGCGGAGTACTAAACTGCTCCACAAACTCAGAAACCAGAACCTTAACATGACCCAATAACTCACCACCTTCAACTTCACTCACAGCATCTTCAATACCCTCACCCACTACATCACTACCATCACTCTCCCATGACAAATTTGCAATGGGCCTAACCCGCTCCGGATTCGGGTCACCCACCATAACTTTACCCACAACAGGTTCATATTCATCTGGGTCAGACACAGAAGGCCAAAAAAGCTCATATCTTTCAACAGAACCGCTCTCTTCAAGGGCTTCCTCACCTGAGTCCGCCACAAAAGGCCTCTCCGACGCCGTTTCGAACTCCTCCCCACTCTCAGAACCAACACTAATGTTGCTACTACCAGTAATATAACCCAATTCATGACAGTTCATTTCAGAATCAGAATCAGAATCAAGAGTAAGAGGAGCTCGGATAGTTAGAGAACCTGAGAGTGAAGACCTGGAAACTTCGAGCTTCTGTTGTGGGTTGCAAGCTTGTGTTGCTGAGGAACGGACATAAGGCTTTGAAGACTCCATAGATTCCAGCTTCTCTACTTCCAGAGAGTTAAAATCAAAACCCCAAAGACCAAAGCCTAAGAGGCTGGGTTTAGGGATTTTAAGGTTCACTCACGATTACTACGAACAGTAGGCGTGATTTCTTATACTAATTAATAATTTTATTTTTTCACCGACACTAAAAAATCATTTTGATAGGGGACCGTAAAAGTTTATGTTAATTTATACTATATTTTATTCAAAATCAAAATATTTAGTAACTCGAAATTTGAGGGGCACCCACAGAGGTACACCCTTCCAAAAATAGGCGTATGCCATTTATAGCGCCGCGCACACGGTATTCTTTAGTAAAAGGCGAAAGAATAGTTCGCTTTGTGCTCAACGCATGGCTCCGTAAGTTGGATATGTTAAGCTGCTTTCTTTTATAGCCCTCACATTAGATATCTCTTTCTCTCACTTCCAATGTGGGACTTGTAGCGCATCACTTATTTTTTATTAGTTATTACGTACTACTCATAGATTTAGTTCTTCAGTCAACTTACATACAACACTTGCATGCATTTCAGAGCCTCCATTGGAGATAAAAATAGCCTTGATAGATAAAAATAACAATAATCAAAGAAGAAAAACCCAGAAAAAGCACTAAAATTCTTGCTGATCCTACATTAGTTTCCTCTAGATCCTTCAAGCTCAATCTCAGAGGGCCTTTGCTCACATTAATTAGCTATTACCCACCAAAAGTTCTCGCTCATTGAAGACACCGGCTTCACCTAACCAGTCTAAATGTATAGAGTGTTAGGACAAGCTAGCAGGTCTGGAATATTAATTTGATGTTGATAGAGAGCCATAGAGTGCGCAGAAGAAAGCATCCTGATATTAGTAAAACTTGCAAGTATGATTCATCATTAATGTTAAACATCAAACTTAATAAAGAAAGAAACCAGAACTTCCAAATTAAACCACAAACGCTGCCCGTTCAGACTAATGTCAAATATCAACCAAAAGAACATGCATTATGTATGTACAACATCTATGAACAACTACTAAATCATACATAAAGCAAAATGGCTACCTGAGCACAAGACCCGAAAGTCCGAACACCATTGATGTCAGAATCAAAGTATTGTTACTGCGTTGTCCAATGGAAACACAATTGTCACTAACTTCAATGGTCCAACAAGTCAAGTTAATTTCTGGACAGACTAACATGAATGCCATTTGTACTGGGACTTGAATGTTTTCGAAGTCTATCATTTAATTTTCATTTGATTTTACTCAGATGTTCTGGTTTAATATGGGAAAAGTAGAAGACAAGCCAAGGTAATATATTTCTTGCCTTCAACAACTACTCCATAGTCAATGACATCAAATAGTAGTCGATCATCCTGCTGGAGGTTCTATATCGTTCAGCTAGTACTCAGCTGAGTCAGAACTAAAATGGGAGGAAGATGGCCTCACTCTGGTTATTCACTTTTTCAATACAATGAGGAAGATGCCGGAGCTTAGGAAGTAGTAGCTAGTTCATAGATGATGGCCTCACTATTTTTGAGCTGTAGGATTCATTCCAACATGTTAACCAAGTGTAATTTATATGTTAACCTGCTAAATGCACCAAAGCAGAAACCAAGTGTAATTTAGAATGGTTTTGAAGTTGAAAAGCTAAAAGAGTAAGCATTTTTTGGTGTCAGCAAAGAACCAGACTTTTAGTTAATATGATTTCTGAACAATGACAAACAAAAATGTACTTTTTGGCTATGCTGCATAAAGGAGAGGGTTAATTGGTAACACCTATTTTCTGGTTTTCTGATCCTGGGTGTTCGATCGTATGTATTTGTGTGCTTGTTTTGGTTGCATGCTTTATTTAAATGTTTTTTTTTTTCTCAAATGTTCTATGATCATTGCCACAATTGTAAATTAAACTTCTCAAATGTTCAATTCGTTTAGCTAGTAACTGAGGCAACAACTAAATCTGTATCTAGACTCAAAACATGTAAATTAAACTTCTCTCATTGCCACAATTGTCAAAGCTCTGGTACCACTTTAATGGCAGCATACGTTTTTAGAAGGGATTTCTTCCATGCATCGAATCGATGCAGTTCTCTAACCTTCTCCGTTTCAAAATCCAGGTCAAGTTATATTAAAGTATATCATCTTAACATCTTCTATCAATAACAAAAATTTCAACACATAAAAAGGCTGAAAGCAATCTCTTTTAGCAATCACCACTTCACCAGAACATAGACAAATGAAAGAAAATATAGAACTAAAAAATTTGACAGATTCAGATTACCTGCCTTCAAATAGATATTGCAAAACCAGATGAAATTACCTTGATAAAATATACCATCCAAAAAATTAAAAACCAGTAATGTACATAAATATTAAACTATCAGCGTATAAAACTCTAAGGATTTAACTTGATTTGGTAGGGTGCGCCAAAACTTAGCTGTAGTGCAACGCAAAGATGACACGTGTGAGCCCCAGTAGCAAGCTACTGTGATGGACCCACCCCTTAAAAAAATTAATTTAATATCGTGTGGACCATTGGTCCACGTATCAGATATTAAACTGATAAGAACAGATACTACACTTGATCTTAGCCAAAAGGCCGAGAAAGGTATGAGTTCTTCATTCACTTGCTTCTGTTTTTATACTCTCATTCACTTCCGTCTTTCTTTGACAAAGCGATGTGGGATAGCACGTTTCACAATAACCAAGAGCTACTCTAAAATCTGCAGTAACAAAGTTTTAGTTTCATCCAATTCACAAGTTTCATCTAAGACTTAAATTCACATCTCCACTAACATTCTGCAACAAATTCCACAGTATCAACTATGATCTCAATTCGGAAAAAAAATACTTCTATCAATTACGGGTAGCAGCCCCCGACGAATCCCATCAAGTCCTATCATCATTAGAGAAAAACAACCAGTAAGGCGTTGAACAAGAGCCTCCTGCAACTCAGATCACCTTTTCCATCCCTTCCTGTTTATACATTTTATTTTACATGTCGAACATATATAATTGCCGTGAGAATAACATGTATGATTAAATGAATCTCCAATGTATAAAACTCAAGCTAATCTTGCGCATATAATAACACTTCATAAGAATACATAGATGAAAAATCATACCAAGTAAGATGGATTAGGTGTCAAGTTAACCACTAATCTGAACCAAATTGTAATCGGATTATCAAGTTAACATCATAAATTCACAATCGATATACTTGATGCAAAAACTTCATATTAAAATCTGCTTCACTTACCCCATTTATAGGCTCATCACTGCACCTAGTGTTGGTCGTTGGGGAGGGGTTTCTTTCAAGTAATTAAGCATTGATCATTCTTTTTTAAGCATTGAGCATTCTTTTCGTTCACTCGTGGGATCTCAATGGTGCACGTTACTAGTATAGAGTAGGAAGGCAAGAGACTGAGACGTACTGCATTAGTGAAACCGAAAATTTGAACTGTATTTGGTGTGGTGTGTCAAACATATACAAAAATTAAATAGTTCTATATATATCTATATATATATATACCCCATTTAACTTCATAATCCAAATAAAATCCAGGGCCATTAACATTCTCTCCCATTCGAAACAACAACTGGAAAAAGGAGATTTGTGACACCGAGAAGTGAGAAGCCCACAGACATAAATTGATCTTGCTGCTCATGATATAATAAGAAGATAGCATATACAAGTGATTATTTCCTTTGTTTCAAACATCATACAGTCTCTTAATCTATCAAATCAATGTGTGATATGAACACCAACTTCATAAAATGGATATATTAGCCTTCCAAGATAGGAAAACTTGGAGGGCATATATTTATGTATGTTCTGCCACACATAGTAATTGAGCCAACAACTAAATCTGTGATGCCTCTTTTCTTAGACTTCCATGCTGCTTTGTTCCTATTTGGAGTGGAAGAAACAATTTGTATAGCTTCTTGGTTGGTGATATATATCTGAGGAGAAAAGCAAACTGTACTAAAATTTCCTCATATATAGTACCCATTTGTTCATATATGTCAAGAGAAATTCAATCCAACTTCTTAGACTACCAATTATGAATTATTTGTTGGTGTTTAGTCCATTGAAGACTGGTTAATGCTCTTTCTGTCTCGTTATTTCAAGCAGCCAAGAATAGTGCATCTGGTAACTTGGCATTCCAAATATCTATTCGACTTGTTAACAACTTGTATGATTCAAATTTGAAAATCTAATCCATATACTTAACTCATCTAATTTAAATCAAATTCCAGTTCATTTACAGAACTCATGTATAGGCTCACTATTGATTCTTTCTTTCTTTCTTTCAGGGATCAGTTTTACATGCACAGTAACTGTAGGCAGCTAGCCACTTATGAAGGCATGAATCAACCACAGGGAGTTTGTTTAAGTGTTGGTTCTTATTTGTATTGTGGTGGATGCACTTGTTCCCATTGTTTGAACAAACTAGAATCCAACTTCATGAAAACAGTATATCATTTGTTCCCAATTTTTTTTTTTTTTTTAAACTAATAAATAAAATGAGAATTCAAGCTACAATAATTAGCACCCATATTAGTTTAAAACTTTTAATACATTAACATAAGGATGGACTCTGGACTGAGGGTCTTCATATCCTTGGTTAAAGTGAAATCTAAATTGGATTTTTGAGTTTCTAAACCTGTATTTGTATTTTGTACAGTTTCTTAAACTATGTCAGGAAGGTCTATTACCGTTAAACAAACATTTGGAAACTAAAATTTGAGGGGCACCCACAGAGGTGCACCCTTCCAAAAATAGGCGTATGCCACTTAAAGCGCCACGCACACGGTATTCTTTAGTAAAAGGCGAAAGAATAGTTCGCTATGTGCTCAACGCATGGCTCCGTAAGTTACACAACAAGGAGCTGCTTTATTTTATAGCATTCACTAGATAGCAGGTTTTGCTCTCAACACCAATATGGGAACTGTACGTAGCGCCTATGCCAATCCCACATTAATTAGTCCTTCAAGCACAGCCCTGGAGGACCTTAATTTGCTCATATTAGCTACCAGAAAATTCTGACTTCATCGATCAGTCTAATTCTATAGTCTTAATAATTAATTTCTCAGTTATTACGAACATAGATCGATGCTGAACTTATTTTACACAAGCTAGGACAAGGTCTGCTGGAATATTGATTTGGATGTTATTAAAAGTTGTTAGCCATCAAACTTACTCTGGTCTAACAAAGAGAGAACTTAGAACTTCCAAAGGACGCTGCCCATTACAATGTAGCTAGCTGCACGTCGGAGTTGTTTTGTATGCATGGTTCAGATTAATGTTAAGACGTTGTTTAGTCTCGCAAGGAACTGCAGAGCTAAACAGCAATGCTACTGCAGATCGACTTGATGTTGTAAAGGGCTATTTAGTGATGTTTTTCATGTGAATGCGCGCATGTCACTGAGCCTCGCTGGTGATGGCTAATTAATTCATAAGCACAAACAACAAAACACCATTAGAATTTAAGGGCCAAAACATCGATGTGCTAACCTCTCTACTGGTGCAAGGGATATTTTCAAGTACTTACTGATATGAGAACATAATAATTAACCTCCTGTATCTAGTTAACCTACCATTTCAAGAAATTTTGGTACTAGAATCAAACATCTTCCACCTGTTCCTTCTTAAAAAGGGTATCCAATTAATCACTTGAATATAACAAGTTTCAGCCCATGCCATGAAAGCAGTCTCTTTTACTTCATAGCTTGAACATCATTATGATCTTGTAATATAAAGTAATTAATTAGCAGAATCGCAAATAGCAAACAAAGCATTCAAAAACCAACAAGAGGGCCTTTGACAAATCAAAGGAAATAAGACAGCAAATTTCTTATTACCTGATCAACAACTATCAATTAAAGCTCTAGTACGTACGTACCACTTCTTCAATGACATATATGCAACATACCAATCACATTCATCATCCTTGCTCCAAAGAATCGATTTCTCTGTTACCCTTTGGCTGCTTCTTATCTTTGTCAGTCTGTTCGAGATAATATTCGGTTTTCTTTAGCCACGTACTCCAAACTTTCTTTGATTAATAAAGTCTCTTCCTCTTTGTTTTTCTTGTCATGTTCTAGATCGGAGGAGGAGGATGATGAAATACCTGTGGCATGCATCCAGTAAATTAATAACAGGAAACAGCACAAAGGGCTCTTCTTTAACATAGTGAGAGCCTCCATAACCACCTCGTCGTAGATTCCGGCCAACTCCGGGTAGAGATCACCTATGTGCGAGGCGGGAAGAGGCGGGAAGGGTTGACCTCTTTGCTTTATTCACTTCCATGCTTCTTTCAATTTTCGATGTGGGACTATTGAGGTTTTTACAAATACCAAAAGGCGATGTTATGTGTGAAAGGCTTTTTTATATGTGTGTGGTTATGGCTCAAAAGTAAATTGAGCAAAACATATAAACTGCTTGATTACATTTCAAGCTAAGAGAAAAGAATCTAAAATACTACAAACAAAGTTTTAGCCTCATCCACCAAAACACAATTCAAAGTCAAACTAACATCTTGGCTTGCATAGATCAGCTTCAATCTCAACTCGTAAAAAAAAAAAATTCTATCAAGGGCTATCACATGCCCTAACAAGTTTCATGAGTAATACATGAGGCCTCTAGAGAAAAACAACTAGCAACAAGTGGGAAGGTAATATATGTGGGAAAGATGCGAGTTTTGCACTTCTCATTCTCGTCTGTGTAACATATTTTTGTACGCACCCATCACATTTTTTATTTGTTAGAGAACAAGGTTCCGATGGGTCTCGATTTTCTTTTCCTTTTCTAGAATCATATTTAATCGAATATATATATATATCGATTTTTCTTCAATAATTACGAGTCAAATGTATATATAATCACATTCAATAATTACCAAAAAATTGTTCCTTATATAGATCAAAATCCGATTCATTGTTTTCCCTTTGTGGATGAGTTTTAGAATGGGCTCATGAGCAGCTTCAATTGGGCCCCCATAACACTCGATGGACGCACATGAGCATAAAATCAAGAGCGAAATTAGAAGCTCCACTGTTTAATCTCCGATGGCGGGAGCGCATTGCGACACCGTCCCCTTCCTCGTACATCCAATCTTACCCGCCACCAGGCGGACCAACCTACTCGTATCAGCCTCCGTCTCCGTTTCCGTACCGACTCGACGGAAGAACTATTTGCGCCCCAAAATTCTGAAAACCCTAACTAAACCCGACCCGCAACCCGCAAGCCCTACCCTTCCCGAACAACCCATAGTTCCCGTCGAATCCCCAGTAATCCCATCCCAACATAACCATGAACTCGAGCAAGACGACGTCGTCGCCGGAGAAGGAACTGAAGTCGAGGAATTAAGGGTTTCTGAGACGACAGCGGAGTACAATGGCATTTCTGGTAAAATTTCTGCGAGGACTGTGCTAAAGTATGGGGTTTATTTTGTTGGGCTCTTCGTGTTACAGACGGTTGTTTCTGTTTTGTTTTTGGGAGATAGCGATCCTGATGGAAATAGGAACTCTAAGAGTTCCAAAGGGAGAGTTTTGAATACGAGTTCTGGGTCTGAATTGGGCAATGTGGTTCATTTTGACGAGTCCCAATTGGGCGAGAAAATTGAAGAAATTAGGGCGATGGCAAGGAAAGCGCGGAAGGCTGAGAAGAGAGAGTCCAAGGGAAGTATTGGCAATGAAGATGATGCATTTTCGATATCTAAGGACAGAGTTGGTATCGAAAAAGAGGTTGGAGATCGGTTGGTTAATTTGCAGAAGAGGTTGAGTTCTAAAAAGGAGAAGTTGCCGGGTTCGTTTGTGCATTTTCTGGAAATGCTTGCAAACTTTGAAGATGGAGTGAGTAAGAATAATGAGAATGTGAAGGAGGGGAATGAGGCATTGATGTTTAAGAAAAAGCTTAAATTTAAAACCCCTTCTGCTGAGGTGAATAGGAATCCCAAGGGTTTTGGAGTTTTGGAAGAGAATGGTGGTTCTAGTAAGAAAAAGAGAGGTTCAGGTGGTGTAGATGCAATTGTGGGAAATGCAAGTGTTGGTACTGATGGTATGGAACTGCTGGATGCTGTTGATAGGGAAAACCCGCGAGAGTCTTCGGAGAAAGGAACAGGGAGATTGGATGAAGCGAAGGGCATAGAAGCTGGAAATATTGAACTGCAAAATGGTAAAAGTTGTTAAATTGCATAAACTGCACAACCTGTTCTTAGTTTGGCTTAATTATTAATTTGTTAAATTTTAGGTACTGTCCACAGGACTGTTCGAGGGAGGTCATCTTCTGAAGGTGTAAAGTCGAGCAAATCAAGAGGCTTCGGGAAGAAAAACCCTCCAAGCTTGAAGAAGGAAATCCAGGAAACTACAGTAAAATCCGATGATCCTGCTGTGCTGAGTGTGAATGGCAGTTCAATACAGAAAGAAGCCGAAAAACAAGCACTGGCTAACAAAGTCAGTGGCAAGCAGTCAGACAATGAGACTGATCCATGGTGGTTGGGGCTACCTTATGTTCTAGTATGTAGTGAACTTTTCTATCTTAGTCTTTACTATTAGATTAGTTTTAGAAACTGTCTTCACAAATATGGTTCTTTTAGCAATTGGACTTTGTTACATTTATACACACCATGGCTAGCCATTTCACTTCGCTTACTCATTAATAACTTAAAATTTCATGAATGCATCCAATTCTTGCTTATTTTTGCTAATTTTTTTACTGCCATTATATCTGTACTTGTTGTCTTGTGCTCCATTATGCATGTTTTATAAGTTTAACTTGTCAAATCATTGAACTGCTCTTTTTGGTGTATAATTTTGTGCTTGGAATAAGCATTTTTGTCTGCAACTAACCATCTGGATATCATGTATCCCATGTCAGGTTATTTTTATGCGTAGAGGTTCTGATGGGCAAGGAGGGCTTTTTAGCATAGAGCTCAATTCTCAGTCCCAAAACCAGAGTGATGCTTCCTATACTGTTGCTTTTGAGGACCGTGTTGATGCCAATAACTTCTGTTTCCTATTGGAATCTTGTTTTGAAGATCAGGATGATTTCAGGGCCAATGCTGCTCCTTTACCAAATAAAGTAAGAACTCTAATTTGATTTCCGAACATACTTTTCTAGGATCAGTATGTCCAAACACTCAAGCATGCTTTGACACATTTTTAAAGAATCATCAGTGCAGAGATGAGTAAGGGACTTTAACTTTTGCAGGAACTTCATAAAGCAGTAAAATCAGATGACATGAAGGTCATTGTTGTGAAGAAGGGGCAGCTTCAGCTGTATGCCGGGCAACCTTTTGCTGAAGTTGAGATGGCTTTGCGTTCTTTGGTTTTACAAAACTGAAGAGCTTGAAAATTGAAAATTGCACTCGAAGAGCTTGAAAATTGAAAATTGCACTCTTTCAAGTTCTCTTCCTGCAATCAGATTGGCTTTTGGTTTTAGTTCTATCATTCCTGACGTTAAAATGCCCTTGGTCTCCCTAATATCAAGTGAAGGTTGGTCAGAGTAAACTGTGAATGCCTCATGTCCTTGTTGTTGTGGATATACAAAGAATATATGAACCCCCAGTTGCAGAAAAATATAACGAAGGGTGCGGTTGTGGCTCATAGAGATGTTTCGGCAGATGTCCTTCTTTCTTTGCATTTCTCTTATTTTAAATGATTTCAATAGGAAATATTTCAAGCATAGAATATAGTGGGGAATAGAGCTTACTTAGGTGAGTTGAATTGATTTTCACATTGTACATTATTCTGGTCTTTAAGAGATGGAGAAACATGTATAGTGCCTGCTTTTGTGGGTGATTTTGTAGGAAAAATGCAAGAATTTCTTTCGTATTTTTCTAATGTATTGGTGAAATGCTACTGACTGATTACTGATTATACTTGCAGAATGCAAACATTGAAAATTACTGATTGTATTCGATGATGGCACACTAAAACAGCACACTCAAACCACAATTCCCAAGAGAATGAAGATGTAAACAAGACCAAAAAAATTTCATTAAAACGAAAGAAATCCATCCATGTAAAATGTGTAAAAACAGCTTCTACATGAAACTGGAAATAGCACTCATCTACTATTACAGCTGCTACTACTGCCGGAACCACCACTTAACGCTGCAATCTCCATGTTACTGAGAAGAAGTAAACTTGACAATGGCCTGAGCATGAATTGGTGTCAAATTAGATTGGCAAAAGCTTAGCCATATCTCCTGCTTCTCCTCTTCATTCTCAGTATAGGCATTGTACACCGAAGTCACAACACTTCGCGCTGCTTCTCTAGCCTCAGGCAGCCTATCATTCAGCGAATCCGCAGCCATTTTAACCAGACCAACCAGTCCGTAATCTTTCATTCCTTCCAGCCCCTGAAATTAGTAGAAAAACCCCATTTAAGGCACAAGAAAAATGTTATGCTGAAGCAAAGATGGGTGTTGTTATTAACACACCCTAAATTTTTATGACATTACCATCTTAGAGACACAAGTTGAGATGGAAATGGCAGCTTTGGCCCTGACTTTGAGGTGGGCATGGGTGACATAGGCTTTGAGCCTATGAAGCAAAGGCAGAGGAGTCAAAGACTTGACCATTGCGCTTAGCGCCTTGTCTGCTTCTTCACAAACAAACCTCTTGTCTTGTGAGGCTTTCAGGAGCAATTGCAGCAGCTGCAAAAACCCATCAAGCAAATCGAAAGCGGTTAATCAGAATACAATAATATGATGATCGAAATTGAGAGAGAGGAAAACAGTAATGGGTACACACCAATTGATCAAATGCGTCAGAGGTGGTGGAGTCGAGCAAACTGTCACCAAAGGCATTGAAGATATCCGCCGAAGCCATGATAGAGGTCTTGATCAAAGCACTTCTTGGATTCTTCATTGACTTAACCACCACCACCATCACTTTGTCTCTGTATTTAATCATCATATGCATGTCAAAAAAAATCCCTAATTTAAAAAAGCAAAGAACAGAGAATAGAATCGGAAAAAAGAAGAACCACTTACAGAGTAGGAACCAAAAGAGCAGAGTGAAAGAGAGCAAACCGCCTAGCATTGTTCAGAGACTCGCACACTTTAGTCCAATCCTTGGAATTCAATCCCTCAATCAAGCTCTGGTATTTCAAAGATTCAAAATTTATTGTCACATCAAGTGGGTATGCTCTAACGTATTGGTAATGCACAAAATGTTACCTGAATCTTGGAATCAGGGTCTGAAATGGGTTTGAGATTCTCGGAGGAAATGTAATCAATGGTGGCTTCGGCGGTTGCCGGAAGTGGAGCCATGTTTTCGTCATTTACGCCCAAATCGGTTTGCTTTTGGATCGGAACAGCAACTTTGGTTGGCTTTTTGGGCCTTTCCGGTGTGGTTGGAAGAGCGTTGTCGATGGGTCTGAGTGCCATAGCCATGAGATGAACAGAGAAAGAGAGTCTGAGTTTGGGCGTGAATGTGTTTGTTTGGGTTTTTGATAATGAAGAGAGGAGGAAGGGTTGGGGCAGTGAATTTATCTTGTTACCTTTACCGTTCGGAAATTTGAATTTTGAATAGAGAGCCGTTGGACCTCCCTTTTGTAGTAACGGTTACATGAGCAGGACGCGTGGCACGATGGCTTTAACTGCGGTGGCTGACCAGTGACTACCATGTTTACATTTACCATTAAATTTCATGTTAATCACCGGACTTGCTCCCAAAATCTGTGTCAATCTGTAACTTTCAACTGATAATTTGCAATTGATTAGAAGAAATTGACGTGTAAGGAGGAATAGCCCCGATTATGTTCATTGTTGGAAGTCAACACGTGTCAAATTGAAATTTCTAAGAAAGAACATCTGTTTCGAGAGTTGAATCCCTTCGCTTGGAGAAATTTTTCAGTGTGACCGTCACATCTCCTTCTTGAGCCACCCTTGTACCGAAAGCAAAAGGACCAGAACAAGATGGTTATAGCAGTTGCGTGATCTTGTCAAAGAAGAATAAACACTCAGGTTCAACAGCAGTGATGGTACTGAAAAATTATTGTTTCAACAGTAGTATGAAAAAGAAACTATGTTTGTATACAAACAGAGATGTGCATATACCCTATCACTTATCTATGGCTCTATGCTTGGAAAAGATTACAAAACAATATTGGTGAAGAAGAGAAAAAAAAAACACAAAATTTGCCCTGTGATGGTTGGAGAGGGAATTCTCCTCCGAGCAACACTTGCTCCAAAGCACTTCCTGCTTGCTACCTGCAATTCTCGAGTGAACATCCGTAATTATTAGCAAGGCTCTATATTCAAGCACCATTGGTTCTCGAAACAAACTCATGTCCATGGGTTCACTAATGGTTGAAGGTGTTCACCGCATAGCTGCAACTGAATTGTTGTCAATTTGAACATCCAGCCACTGAAAACCCTCATGTCTCTACCTGCATCCACAAGTGTTTGGTCAACACATGTATCTGAGGATCTTGAGAAAATGAGAAAATTCGTTACATCAATAGAACTCACGATACATCAGTACTAGAAACCGCATTGTTTTTCTCGAGAATTTAGAGAAGTTGAAAAAGGAAAATCTACCAGACAAACATCACCAGGAAACTTTCCCATGTAATTCACGACTTCACATCTTATGCATGTGCCAGAAGAAACTATTGAACAAATATACACTAGACACACTAGTATCCAAAATTTTTAAAAGTTACAACCCTGGAAACATTCAACTCATAAGAACATTTTATTTAAATATAAAATACAATGGCAACCCCAAAAGCAAGTTATAATACAGATACATGTATACAATTACGATAACAACATTCTAAATCAAAAAGGAATTACCTCTGCAGGGATTGACTGCAATCTGTTAAGGAGTTGATGGAATGAAGATTTTCAGACAAAAGATCTCTTGTTCCAGCATGAAGGCATGAGAAGACCCTTTTCACCACTACGTGAGGCACAAATACTTACCCCTCTAGTAAATTGTACAATATCCAATGTTACCATGATCTTGATGCATGCTGAGATTTCGCAGTTTCCCTCAGTACAGCACCCACTATTCCTGCCTGTTCAAGGCATTCAGCCTTGTGCAGTGCATCCAATAGAACAACACATGTCTTGGTATTAATAGAACAGCCTTCCCGCCGAGTTTCCTCAAAAAGTGTATATGCTTCCATTGCCTTATCTCCACTGCTTAACCCTTCTATCATAGCATTATAACAAGCAGAATCAGGAATACCACCACTAGCCTTAAACCTCTCAAAAAGACCAGTAGCATCCCTTATGTTCCCAGATTTTGCAAGTCCAGAGATCATGGTGGTGTAGGTGACTGTATTGGGATTTAATCCTTGTTTCTTCATCTCTTGCCAGTACACAAAAGCCTTGTTGAATTTTCTAACTCGACAAAGACCGTTTATGAGAATGCTATAAGTACAATGGTTGGGTGTACAGTTCAAATCCTTCATGGATTGAAAGCAGACAATAGCTTCATCAATTTCGCCAGCTTTCACAAGTGCATCAAGTAAGCAATTATATGTGTACACGTTAGGTGCCAAACCTTTTTGCATCAACTCTTCCATGATTAGATATGCTTCATCAATTCTCCCCACCTTCCCAAACCCATCGACAAGACTACTATAAATAATTACATTCAATTCTAATCCTTTTGACTTTGCTTCTTCAAAAAGCATGTACGCTTCATCAAGTCTATCAATCTTGGCAAGCCCATCAATCACAGAACCATAAGTAACAACAGTGGGTTGCTGACCCTTAGTTTTCATTTCCTCCAGCAGCTGATATGCTTTATTCACCTTTCCACATTTGCAGAATCCATCGATGACGGCATTGTAAGCTCGAGTGTCCAGTTCACAACCTTGCTCTTTCATCGCATGAAATAATTTATAGGTTTCATGTGCAAAACCTGCTTTGACAAGGCCATGAATTAAGATTGAATAGCTCCACACATCTGGAATGAATCCTTGAGACTTAATCTCCTCAAACAAAGATCTACCTTTGTCAGCTTCACCAGCCTTGAAGACACAATCCATATAGGTATTAAGGAGCATCAGGTCAGGAGAGCAGCCCCTACGCACCATTTCTTTGTATATTTTGTGACCATCCTCCTTCCTGCCACACTTGAAGAAGTTCCTGATGAGGGATGTGTATACTATGGCATTTGGATTCTGATCAGAATCCAGCATCTTTTCATAAAGTCTATAGGCATCATTAACTCTTCCACGTCTTCCCAAGCCATCTATAAGAGAAGAAAATGTAATTGCATCAGGCATGCAAACTTTATGATCCATTCCTTCATATATAGCACATGCTTCATCAAGTTTCTGCGCTTTACAGAGTCGATCAATCATTATGTTTACAGTCATAACATTAGGATATAAGCCAGCTTCTTTCATGGCATCCCGAACCCGCAGAGCAGCCTCAACCTTACATGCCCTGCAAAGCATGTCTATTAGAATGTTATATGTTGAAAGATTAGGTGCTGCATCTGTCTTCATCTCATCAAAAACCCTCAACGCTTCTTCAGTTCTCCCCTTCTTCCCTAGGGAAGTGAGAACGCAATTATATGCAATCACACTCGGAATGCACCCCTTTCTTTTTTGTCTCTCAAATAAGCTATATGCTTCATCGAACTTTCCAGCAGAGCCATAGCCCATGATCATGGTGTTATAAGCATACACACAAGGTACTTTCCTGTTGGCATCCATCTCCTCAAATAGCTTTACAGCTTCATCTAGTTTCTCAGCTTTGCAGAGAACACCTATCATGCTGGTATATGTCACATCATCAGGCATCAAGCCATTCATTCTCATTTCATGAAAAAATTTCCAGGCCATATCCACCTTACCCACCTTACCAAAGCAGTCTATGCAGACATTATAAAGAACAATGTCTGCATTAAAAGAGTTGCTCTTCATCTCATCCAACAAGGAGAGGGCAGCGTCAACTCGGCCTTCCTTGGCAAATACACGAATAAGAGTTGTAAATAAATGCACGGTAACTTCATAGCCAAGCTCCTGCATTTGATGAAAGAGAGTCAGCATTCGATCAGATTCAGGAATTGTAGACAGAGCTCCAATCAGAGTTGTATAGGCTGAAAATGCTGGGCGGAATTTGAACTTCCTCATGGTTTGCAGTAGATTGAAAGCTTCTCTCAGTTTCTGTGACCTGACACAGCTCACAACTAACTCAATACATGTGTTATTAGATGGACCAATTCCTGCGATACTCATTTCTTCCAGGACTTGTTCCAGGCTATTAAACTTCTTACTCCTGGCCATGACCATGAGAAGTGAATTGTACACTTCTGGACAATGTGTTTGGTCAGTTTGTTTCTCACACCACCGAAAATAATTAATTGCTAGACTGACATCTTTCAGCCTCCTTAAGACCCCAATAACTAAATCTGATTGAGGTTTTTCGTCAAGTGTAGATAGAGCATTCTCAAGCGCAGGTCCCCAAGGACCACCCTCCAGAACACGGCACACACCATCAACTACTTGTCTCACACCCTCCACTTTCCTTGAATTATCACAATTAACCCCACCAACGGAGGAAACAAATTTCCTATCAAGTTCAGAAGAAGGCCCATTTGGAAAGGATGAAAACCTTTTGGAAAAAGCGTAAATGCTACAGAATTCATCAAACCGACGTATTCCTGCAAAAGAGAAAGTGTCGTGCATGTCATCGGAATCAGTAAGATGAAGATCATGAAAGACAAAGAAACTTGAGAGCATTTTATTGTGATCTTACCAAAACACTCTACATGTCAAAATTACCTTGTTTTCTTAGGAACATCTTCACTAATGCATGCCCAATCTAATACTATGCCCCTTCCCTTTCAAATCTACATTGAGAATTCAAATACATTAGGCAAGTCAGAGAAAAGCTACTGAAGTAACACACAGCAAGTCACTCTGTTTAAATTGTTATACATTTAGACATAAACACCATGACCAAATAACAAAAGGCATAGCATGAATAGAATATAATCTATACATGTCATGAGGAAGAAGATAACTCACATATAATAAGTATGTAAATGAGTTCAAGGCATAAGGGATTAAAACAAAAGCACTGCTGCAATCACAATGATACCAATCAAAAACCAAAGACAAAATTGTTGGCCTTTTCTAATTCATACTCAATTAACCTTTTCTAATGTCAAAAAATTCATTGTCTTGACTGAGCTGAGAGCTTTGATTACAAAAACACGAATTACTACGCATTTCGACTCCTAAAACTGTATCCTAGCTACAGAAACGTTCGAAAAAATTTACAGACTTGTAAATTCACATACCAGAAAATCTTGACGCGAAGGGCAATGGAGGTTTAGGGTTTAACCAGAGAGGGCAGTGAGAGTTCCAAGAAGAAAGACGATGATGACTTTGAAACTGATTACTGATACAAAGTTACAAACTCGCTTCACACGGCGTCGTATCGTATTATTTACTCGTTAAAATCGTAATTAAAAAAAAAGGGGGATCGGATAGGATCGGGTCGGGTCGGGTTGACCCGCGCCCACATTCACATTTTCCAAAGGCTGGTTCTGTACCTGACTCTGTGTACAAGCAACAGAAATCATCAACAAGAATGTCTCTGATCTGCGACGACCATCACTCTCAGTCCCATCACTCTCTGATAGACTCATGAATCTTCATAATCGAAACCGAAAAAAGAGAAAAAGATTTTGATGAACAGAGAGAAAATTCCAATTGGCACTGAACATGGAAGCTCAATACCCCAATAACAATCCCACGCGGTCCTCCTTCGGACCCCAGATGAAAATGACGATTCAGCCCTCGCAGCACTCCGACAACGACCGGAGCAGCGGCGAGCTGCGCGCACTGGATTGCAACCTCACCTCGCTCTGCGACCACATCCAAATGGAGGGCTTCAATTCCGGCGCCTTCTCTGACGTGGTGGTCCACGCCATGGGTTCCACCTACCACCTCCACCGCCTCATTCTCTCTCGCAGCCCCTACTTCAGGTCGGTCAGCTATACCCTCTTTTCTGTCAATTTACCGAAATGCCCATGCGATTCGCGGCGCCGTTGGTTTGATCATGTTGAATGAACAATTCTGGGATTTCCACATGGCTTAGCAATTTAGCATTGCTTTGTTTAGTTTGAAATTCTTGATGTTAGTATAATAATATGAGAATCTTAGAGTTTACTGTGTATTTTATTATTTGGAAGCATCAGTATTATAGTCCCCAATAATGCACACACCTAAATGTATTGATTAGGTCACTTTGTGAATCTTCATACAGTGCCGTTTGTGTATTATTGACAGGAACATGCTTCATGGACCTTGGAAAGAAGCCAATGCTCCCATTGTGACATTACATGTAGATGATAAGAATATTAATGGAGACGCAGTTGCAATGGCTTTGGCATATTTATATGGGCACCACCCCAAGCTTACTGATACCAATGCGTTTCGCGTTTTAGCTGCTGCTTCTTTTCTTGACCTTCAGGTATTCACATTCGACTCACGAGTGCGCTTCCTGATTTTGTATCTGACATTATTTTAGCTCTAGTAATGGCTTGCTTTTGTGTGAGTTTGGATTACGTGTTGCTATACTTTTGATGCAGGATTTATGTGCAATATGCACTGACTTCATTATATCTGTGTTGTGGACTTCAAACTTCTTAGCTTATCAGGTTCGAAATTCTTGTGCTGCCTCTTTGTATTCGACCTACATGCTATCTATTTCAGTTATCACTGAAAGTTTCTCTGCCTGTGCTTTCAGGTGTTTGCGGAGGGGCAAGATTATGGCATACATGGAGAGCGTGTCAGAAATGCTTGCTGGGGCTACCTTTGTCAAAGCGGTGCCATGGAGTTGAAAGAGGTAAAAGATGGAGAACTTACTGCATAGTTGGGACTTGGGACTTGTGTGGGTTTTGGTGGTTCCCCACACTTTTTCTTCTCTTTTTTCTGTTCCATTGAGTTATAATATGATAAGATGAGCAAAGATGAGAGAGAAAGATGAGGAAGCATACTAGGACACTTTTTTTTTAATTTTTATTTTTGTTCTTTTGGCATAAGCATATTTGCCCACAGCCTTAGAGAAATATGGTTTACGTTGTATCGTTTTCTTCTCTGTAGGGTTTATGTTGTTGTAATAGTTGATTTTATATGATTAAGAATATTCTCAGGTTTTCTGTGTCTTCATGCATACCAACTCTCTGCATTTTGTATTTTTTTTCATAGCAGGTGCTTCCAAAACTTTCTTCTCAAACCTTGCTTGCATTGCTAACCTCTGACGAGCTCTGGGTACCCAGTGAAGAGAAAAGGTAAGGAGCATTGATGGCCTCTAACTAGGTTCTATTGTTCACAGCTTGAATCCCTATTAAACTTTATATACTTCTTTTATGAAAAGGTTTGAACTGGCATTGTGCACATTCCTTTCAAAAGCTGCTCAATGCACACAGGAAGATTATGATAATGGAAGTTCCAGTTCTGAGGCAGGGACAGATGCTCGTTCTGATTCCTCTAAAGCAAAGGGAAAGAATCTGACTGATAACTTCACTAATAAAAGGTTGGAGTCTGAATTGGGGCGCTTAACTTTGAAAGATGATTTAGAGGGACACAATACTGCCCGTAACCTTCTGATAGAGCTTGCAGACTGTGTGGTTGACTTCCAAACAGGAGTTTCAAATGCCAAACAACAAGTGCAACAAGTCGCTTACCCTCAGTCAAATTTGGAGCCAGGATACAACTGCAGCATGGGAGGTCCTTCATCATTTAGTAACTCATTTTCAGACATAGATGCAATTAGAACTTCATGTTATGCTGAAATACCAGTTAGTGTTGGAGTAAGTAGATTGGGGGCAAATGGAGGGGCTATGGAGGGGCCATCTGATGACGGGTCATGCTACCATTTAAATAGCAATAGTTGGCTTGGCAGGGACCAGTCAAGGCAATGCTCTTCAATGAACTCTTCCAGTAGTGAGCTAATGCCAAATGATTGGGGAAGAAGTGGCATGCCTCCTCTTTCGTGGGGAGGCAGGGTTGTAGGCAGAAGACAACTTAAAGGTTATGCTAAAGGGAACTTTGGGGTTGGTGGGGAGGAATATGATGCATTTGTGAATATATTTGAAGGGGGTTCTCTTTTATACAGCAACATGTCTTTTGAGGCACTTTTGAACGTAAGAAAGCAACTTGAGGAATTGGGGTTCCCTTGCAAAGCTGTAAATGATAGTCTTTGGCTGCAGGTCTCTTTCTGGCTTTCTGCTTGTAGTGTTTACTTTTAATTTAGTTTTCTTGTTGCTATAAAAGGAATATGCTAATGTAAACAGGTCATAATTACAGTTACTTTTTCTTAATACTTTGCATGAGACTCACAAACATGGTGTCATCTAGTTTTTATATAGCAGTTTTAGTAGTTACGTATTTCCATTATGCGTCACCTGCTAATCTGCTATCCATATTAACAGTTCTATTAGACAATTTGAAAAATCTCATATAAACTGTAGTGCTGATAAATCGTTTCAGTCTAATAGACAATGTCTTCTTATGGGCCTGCAGAACGGCTGTTAGGCCTCTCTGCCCATCCTCACCACATTCAAGCACTTTGTTGTCCAGGATTTTGCATGCTTTTGACGAGATGGCTTTACTTATTTATCCAAAAATAAGTACCTATTACTTCTTTAATTACTTTTATATTTGGTATGCTATCATATAGATGCTTTTAAGCCAGAGAGTTCAAGAAATTGGAGCTGATACATGCAAAAGTTGCTGTCTTACAAGTATAGCCTGCACTTGCAGACAGCAATTTTCGTTCTCACATGGAGGTACCACTGGCTACTACATGCAAGAGCATAATCAGAATAATTCTTCTGGAGTATACGTTGCTGAGTCTGCTCCAGGTGAAGGAAATGGCCTCTTCAGGCCTGTACGTGTGCACGTCAGGGGTCCTATTGATGGGCTTGCTGGTATTGGACGTGGAACTACATTTGTCCCAGCAGCTGCTTGGCCTCCAACTCGGTTCGTCTTTTCTCGTGTGCCATTTGGCATGGGCAACAGAAATTGTCAGCAGGCTCTTGCTAATGATGATTCAGAGGCTAGAGCTGACCATAATGCGGAGCTGTCAGGAGATGGATTGACAGCTTTGGTTGGGCTAAGCCAAGGAGGGAACAATGTAGCTAATGCTCATGTAGAGCAAACAGAGAGAGGCTATGAGATGGATATGCAAAGCAGAATGCCGGGAACTTCCATGTCAGTGCCAAGTTCTAGTGGTATACCTGTACAGATGGTGGAGTCGGCAGAGCACGCACTTGGGATTGAGTGGGATAATAATGCAAACAGTTCATCCATATCATTGGATATGAAAACACCTTTAAGTCACTTCCCTCCGTTCCGCTTTGGGTATGTGCTCCTTTCTCTTTGCATTAATGTTGACACAATTTTTGGATGCAGACAGTTTCTACAGATATAATGATCTTGCTTCTAGGTCCACCTGTACTTCCAGGATTTTAACTCTTTTGAAAAATAAGAATCCAAAAATTCGTTTTGGGTGTCTAGGATGCTGTTATATGATCTCCTAGCTCAGATAGCTCTAATGATACAGTTCATTATGCTTGGGATTGCATTGCTTGTGTAATAGTAAAGTTAGTCTCTGCTCAATTCCTAATGCCATTAGAACATGGCTCTAATGATCGGTCATCATGTTCTATCTTCCATCCTACTAATAATCAAGTCATCTTTATGTCTCTCTTTTACCTCGTGACTTGACTTCTTGCTCCCTGGTTCTACAGGGTGCAATTTGAGGATGTGCACAGACTCAGTGATGGCCAAGTCAAGCACTCTTCAGAAGTCTTTTACGCTGGTTCTTTATGGAAGGTGTGTGAATATAAACATATTAGTCTTTCAATATAAGATCTAAATTGTTATGATGCTTTTCAAATCTCAGAAGTTATAAGACAGATTTTGGATTTTGTTGTTCAAATTTATAGGTTAGTGTTCAGGCTTTTAATGATGAAGACCCTCAAGGACGCCGAACACTTGGTACTGTTCTAACCGGTTAAATGATATACATCAGAAACATGCTATTTTCGTTTACCTGGCTGAGTTTATATGAATTCCATATTATATGTTGTTTCAGGATTATTTCTTCACCGACGCAAAGCTGAGATTACTGATCTGCATAGAAAGGTTGGCCTAATCTTTGATTGTTTGAGCATGAGACGAATTATTTTAGTTAGAGAGAAGAATGTTTTTTTTTTCTTCACATGTCAATGATGATAAACTGTATCTCTGGCAGAGAGATAGACTTCACATTTCAATAAAGTTGTGTGTCACTACGAGCAGCCACATAGAAAATAGCTGACTTTTTATATGTTTATTCAGCTTTCTATTTCCCATAATAGATATTGATTGGGGCTTTTCGGTGTACCCAAAACAGGTACAGATGTATGTTGATTCTCGTGAAAAGGTTACTGCCCGCTACCAGGTAATATCCCAAATTGAACAAATTGTGGTCAGTCTATACCTGTTCTTGTTAAGCCAGGATCTAGTATATTGATTCCATGCTTCTTTTGCCTTTATAACGTATAATGTAGCTAATATGTCCATCAAAGAGGGAAGTCATGGTGTTTGGAAACTTCAAGCAAACAGGCACCCTTTTACCGAAAGCTCCCAAGGGTTGGGGCTGGCGAACAGCTCTGTTATTTGACGAGCTCGCCGATCTTCTCCAAAAAGGGGCCTTAAGAGTGGCTGCAGTTGTGCAGCTTGTCTGAAATTAAACTAGGTACTTCAGTTGAAAATTTATCTGGGAATGTGATATAAACTATCTCCATGCAAAGTGAATTAACTGATACAATTTTTACTTTTTATGTTTCAGATATAAACCCCAACTCAGCTGAATAATTTGGCTTCACCACACAGGGAGATAATTGGACCTTTATGGCCTTGAATAGTTTGGCTTTCATAATATGCTGTATATGCATAGTTATCATCAAATAGGTGTGCAGTAACTCTAGTTGTTTTGTAAAGTAACATCATATTGAGGGAAACAACATTACCTTTGTATTAGTTTTATAATGTTCGAGTAAACTAGTTATGTGTGTATTGGGTTTGGTTAACATTATATGCTTGAGTAGCATGCTACTCCAAAATAAGAAGTGATATGCTTGACTATTCTCACCTCCAAATATGATCAGGTCATTCTTATACTTGCAGAAAACAAATATATTACGGTGCATTAACACATCGATACATAAATTAGTTTCGTCTAAGGGTAGACAAGTTTATCACCATATCGAATTGATCAACTATTATATTGAGTTTGCCTACACTAAAATTAAGGGATGTTGGAATTGAAGGCCACAAAATTGATCATTTTTAACCCAAAAAAAAAATTGATCATTTACTAAACAATTTTACTGTGAAATTACGAAAAGGACCAAAACTACATAAGGACCAGGATAGCAAATTTTCAAAAGAGAGAGAGGTCACAATTGTAATTGTAATCTTACCCGGACACAATAATCCAAAAATGCTATATTGGAAGGAAATAAGAAAAAAATTTCTCTAGCGTTACAAACTTGTTTCGACTTTCGACAGATTTGTGATTTAGTGGCTTTTTTCTATCTCCCCCTAACAAGCCTTCTCTGTATTCGAACCATTTCTCTCTGTTTTCTTCTTCCTTTCTGTTTGGAGTGTACGCAAAACTTAGGGTTTGGTTCCCCAATTGCTTGGCATTTAGGGTTTAAGTTGTAATTACTCGTTCAATCCGCCGGCGACATGGTTCTGTTCTAGGGTTTTTGAGTTGTGGGTCTGTCGATGGGAGCCATAGCGAGGAGTCGTAAGCGTATAGACGAGTGTTTGAGCTCGAATTGCGCACAAGAAGCATCTCCATTTTCGCCGAATTTTCACATTTCGAAGCGAGCCAAATTGTCGTCTTCACGGAAGCAAAGTCCGACCCGTCCGAAATTCTCTTCGAATAGCGCCGTTGCGAGGGTGTCTCGGTACCCAGCTTTGAAGCTGCCGTTGCCTAGAATTCACGCCCCTTGTAAGCCGGAGAAATTCAGTTCGGGCTGGAGCCGAGGAGGGGTTTATGAACAGGAGCAGCAATCAGGTGACGCTATGGGCAATGTGTTTGATATAGTACCCCGTTACGTTAGGGCCAAGTACGAAGCGCTTCGTACGTTTCAGAGTCGGAAAAAGGATAAGGAGGTGATTGAATTGGATGAGGATGAAGAGGAAGAAAATAACAACCAGGTTTCCAAGGATTCGAGCATAGAGGAAATAGTGGTTTTAGAGGAAGATGCCACAGATGGGGGCTCCGTTGAATCGGACCAGAGGCCACATGAGGTCGATGTGCCGGAATTGGAAAGGAAGATTGGGGCTACGCAGCCGCCGTCGGCTTCCTCGGTGGCTTCGGACCTCACCACATTAACGATGACTACCACTTCCAAAGTGGACTTACTGTCCCTCAATCACGACGGGGTGGATTTGCCGAGCTACAAGAAGTTGCTTGAGGAGGTAGAGAGGAGGACTCCTAAATTGGAACATTTGGGTTTCCAAATTCAATTCAGCGAGAATCGCCGGGCCCTGTATGAATCTTTGCGTCCAAAGAAGCAACCAGTGGAGGTGACACTCTTTTTTACTTTTTATACTATCCATTGCTAGCTTAGATTGTGGTCTAAGGTTTTCGGGCTTGTCTGACTAACATGGATGTTTAATAATGTACTCAAAAGTCTCACTTGATTATTTATGTTCGTTCCTGATTAGGTAAGGTTTTCGGGCTTGTCCGACTAACATGGATGTTTAATAATGTACTTATCATTTATGTTCGTTCCTGATTAGGTAGCGCCGCTTGAACCTTTTATCCCTCTTAAAGAGGAGGAACGGGCTGTGGTTGAGCGAGCATTTTCTTCTGCGAATCGGTATGGATTGATGCATATGTAGTTTCCTGTTACAACTGGTGTATTTGAAACTATAATAGTGTCTGGGTTACTTCCTGCAGGAGGAAGGTCCTGGTAACTCATGAGAACGCAAACATACAAATTACTGGTGAACATTTGCAGTGCCTTAGACCACGCGCATGGTTGAATGATGAGGTGATTGTTTAGGCTACATTCTTACAAATTGCCATTGATAATGACCTTTCTTTGTTAGATTTTGTTTTTGATGGTGTTGGGAACTTTGCTGCCAAGCTAAACTGGTTAGTAATATATTGATGCATGTGCACTTTCTACTGTCTAGGTCATAAACGTCTACCTTGAGTTGCTGAAGGAGAGGGAAAAGAGAGATCCACAGAAGTTTTTGAAATGTCATTTTTTCAACACATTTTTCTACAAAAAGGTCTGTGATTTGCACTCTGCCATTGCTTCTTCATCTGTTTACGATTAGTTGTTGTATTTTCTTTTATTACTTGATTCATTCACCTGTTTATATTTCAAAATGGTTCTCTTGGTAGTGATTGTATATTGACATGTAACTAAATAACTTTTTGCTGGATTGTATGATGCAGTTAATAGGTGGAAGAAGTGGCTATGATTATAAAGCTGTCAGAAGATGGACTACACAAAAAAAGCTGGGATACAGCCTCATTGACTGCGACAAAGTACTTTCATTTTAGACCTCTTCCTTGCTCATTCATTCAATTTGACTGAAGTCCCATTTATGTCCAAAGTGGTTTTTTTTTTTTGCAGATATTCGTCCCCATCCACAAAGAAATACATTGGTGCTTGGCTGTGATTAATAAGACAGATCAGAAGTTCCAGTATCTTGATTCGCTCAGAGGATACGATACCAAAGTGATGCAACTATTGGTATGCTTTGTAGCCATCTTTTGTCCGGCTTTTGATTTGTTTATTGAGTCCTTAACAACCTTCTTTTTGCTGTGTGTGGGTGTGAAGGGGTCATTGTTGTTTATCTGTCTTGATATTTACTGCTACCAAGACTGCAATATCTGTTTTAATCGACTGAGTTTGTGAATATTGAAAGAGAAACCTTTCTTGATGCATTAGGAAATCTGTACATGGGAACATGAAACTGATGAAAGCCGAAGTCATTCTTTCATTGGTAACGTCTTAGTCTTCGTGCCCTCTAGAAAAAGTAGATTAATTGATTGGCAGGTGACAGGTGAAATAATTGTGTGGACACAATACACTTCATTTCATACTAAAGCAAAGTACTATACTTTTCAGTTTTCAGGGTTTGTTTTATCTATGAAAAACATGATGACCATCCCTTTGACTCCCCATTTTTTATAGGCTGGTCAAGATCATATTTAAAGGCTTTAGTGGATAGATATTTTTCCCTTTTGTTCATTTGTTTGTTCAGTATGACATTTTGTTAAGACTCATTTAGTAAGGTTATGATCTGTTTAAACCTGCACATGAGAACCTGTTTAAGGCCATTATGTCGCATTTTTTTTTTGTGGATTCTAATAAATAGTACTTTGATACCTATGTCTAGGGGTCGGCAATGGGCCGGGCCGGGCCGGCCCAGGCCCATATTCACCGGGCTCGGACCGGGCCGGGCCGGGCTTTTATATAGACAATGAATTTTTCGGGCCGGGCCGGGCTGGGCTTTAATCATAATTTGAAAACCCAAGCCCAGCCCTAGAAGTAGGCTTAATCGGGCCGGGCCGGGATGGGCCTGGCGGGCCTTACTTGACAAGGCCGGGCCGGGCTTAATATAAGAACTGAAATTTCAAAAGAAATAAAACTTTTGCTGATGAGGGGTTTCGAACCTTGCACATGGAAGACCAACATAAGCACACAAACCAATCCTGCTCATGTGCACTCTTTGTATAACTAACATGCTTTAATATATATATCTACTATATATATCTAATATATATTATGAAAATATATCTAATTTAAACTTGAAAATTACAAAAATTATGAAAATATTCATGGGCATACTTCAAGATGTTAGTGACCATTCCCAATGGGAATTTCTTCAACTTCTATTTATATGCATATTTGGTAAATATTCTAATTTTGTCACTTGAAAGCTAAATGTATTTTCAATTTTTCCTAGTTTTAATAAATAAAATTGGGTACATTAGAAGTTTTCAAATATTATGAAAATATTCATGGATATACTTCAAGATATTAATGATCATTCTCCAGTGGAATTGCTTCAACTTCTATTTACATGATTATTTGGTGAATATAGTAGACAACACTAGTAGGCATATTTATCATCATTTACCAAAACGACATTTCCGCTAATTTTACTTTAATGACTCTTTATGAAGTCCAATTTCCGTGCACTCCGCGACCACACGCTCACACTATCGACTTCCATGTACCCATATAAAAAGTTTCAACCTTGAATCATGTTTTAGTGTAGTTGCTCTTTGAGAACTCTAGTTAATAAATATAGGGGTATAAATGGCCATTATACTTGACCAAGTGGATCGAAATTGAAACGAAGACGAAAGTGGCTAAATTTTTAACTGTAATCGTAATGACGTAATATATCTCAGTTATCGTATCCAACGGTTCATTTGATAAATTTCATTTTCCTCAATCAAATGTATATATTTATTTATAACTAATGAACATAGTAAACAATACTAGTAGGCATATCGGGATTTGGTGTGATCCAAGAAATAAAAAATGTCTAATGGTATATTTGACGTTCCTCATGTATTTACCATATAGTAATAGGCACCGTGTGAAATAATTGGCTTAGTTCGTGGTCCTTTCGGCTTCAGTCAATGTGGTCAACCCTTATTTATCGTTATTTACCAAAATATTATTTCCCTCAATTTTACCTTAACGGCTATTTTTGAAGTCCGATTTTTCATGTGCTCCATGACCACATGCACATATGATCAATATCTATATATCCTTGTAAAAAGTTGCAACTCCTGAACCCGTTTTAGTGCAGTTACTCTTTGAGAAATCTAATTAATAAATATAAAGGCATAAGACTCTATATAGTTATTAACTTATTAATTAATTATATGTAGTTATTTTTTTATGGGAATTATAATTAGTTATTAAGAGAAATGTAAGTGAATTTCAAATTTATAAGTTGGTTTGTAATTAAACATATATTTACTAATCTATAAGTTTAAGCTGTACATATATATTAAAGCATGCTAAATAAACCAAGAGGTTGTTTGGTAGGATTGGTTGGGTGGTGTATGTGTGTTATCCATGTTCATGGTTCGAACCTTCTCAACAACAAAATTTACATTCTTTTTGAGTTTTCAGTCCTTATAAAATATAATATATAATATATATGTAGCCGGGCCTACGGGCCGGGCTTTAATGGGCTTTTAAGGGCCGGGCCGGCCGGGCTTTAATGGGCTTTCTGTGGGCCGGGCCTATGGGCCGGGCTAGGCTTTAAACCCCTTGTTCAAGCCCAGCCCTTTACTTCACCGGGCCGGGCCTTAAATGGGCCCATACCGGGCCGGGCCGGGCTTGGGCTTAGTGGGCCGCCGGGCCTCCATGGGCTACTCAGGCCCATGGGCTAAATGGTGAGGCCTACCTATGTCGTTAAGGGTATGAAGAGTCAAGTTCATAACGTAATGAGATTGCGACTAATGTTGGCTGTTTATGTTTGGCAGGCTAAATACTACGTTGATGAAGTGAAGGAAAAGAGTGGGAAAGACATTGATGTGAGTTCTTGGAAATTTGAATGTGTCGAAGACCTTCCCGAGCAGGAGAATGGGTAAAGCATCCTGTTTTTTTGCAAGTATTGCGTTTTTTTTTTAACTTAATGCCAGAAAGGTTTTTTTTTTGTGAACTTGATTAATAAGCAAAGAAAGTTCTGCTAAATGAAATATTTTTCTTAATTTTAACAGGTTTGATTGTGGCGTATTCATGATTAAGTATGCTGACTTTTACAGCAGGGGCTTGGAGCTCTGTTTCCACCAGGTAAGGCACATAAAGATGCTTTTGTTGCCTGGAAACATATACATGTATATGCTTTTGTCTCTCATGTAAAACATCTAACTTGTTCTGGTACTATTCATATTTTCCCACACCTGCTCTCAAACCATTAAAAATGAGTAATTACAACTTCGTAGGGTGAAAATACTAGGCTATCTGTTTTTGTTTTCCTCAACTTGTATTGAGAGGCAGTAGTATGCTATGAATGGAATTGCCGTGTATGATAGCATTTAGTATGATTCATCTCTGCGTTCTTGTCCTTGCAGAAAGACATGCCATATTTTCGATTGAGGACAGCCAAAGAGGTTCTACAATTGAGAGCCGACTGATTTAACATGTTCATCGTGAAATAGGTGTGTCCATACCCTTGTTCTTGACGATGTTGATGCCAGTCAAGTGGGAGCTTCAGCTTTAGTTTACATGATTTTGACAATTGTTCTGGTGGAGGTGATTCCTGTCAAGGCATTGTTAGTAGAGTACAAAGCAAATTGCATATAGCTAGGTATACAAGTGCGCAGAACCATGTTTTGTCAGTGTCCCGAGTTGCAAGTATTTTGAGGGGTCCTTGTATGTTGTCACTTGAATTAGTTTTGGATTTGATCAACAATTGTAACACAAGGTTTTTGAGGGAATATCTGTTCTATGAAAAAGTTGTGCTAAGATTCTAACACTTGTTTGGAGGATTTATCTGCAACACGATTCTAACAGTTATAACACATTTGTTTTGTCAAAGTGCGTCAAGATTCCATCATACACCACCAATTGTTCCTTGGAGGATGAGTTTTCTCACTGTGCAAAGAACCTTAAGGACACCCTCTCGTTTAGAGGGCAAAGCCGAGGAATATGCCAAACTTGCAAGAGAAATGACCTTGAGGTTAAGGACCAACAAGATGGGCAAGAATATTAGTTATAGGGTCATTTAGCCGCCAACTAGTGGCAAAAAAAAAAAAAAAATAGGGGTAACCTGTCAGACAACCGTGTGACCACCCCAGGAGAGCTCACGCCCAACTGAGAACGATCATCTACAGCTCAAATGATTCGAGGGCCATTCGACCGTTAATCACGCTCTGATCACACGGTCATAATTCATCCACCAGATTTAGATTCCTGTCTCCTTAGAAGTCAAGGACACAGAGGTACGATCCTATAGAACAGATCCTGTTCAAGTAAGGTCGTGACCAATGTTTCCAGATTTGCGTATCTAAACAACTTTGTCGTTTAAATATTATTCGATGTGGGATAAGGGCACGTTCATTCTGGAGTAGGGATATGTTTCACAAGACACACTTTTGCTAGTGTCCCCCGCACTAGGTTTATCATTTTCTTTAGAGGTTAAGGTAACCTACTAGTCCTACTAATAATCTAATATTAAGTTGCTGACTGGTAATATAAAGTCATACTAGCCTCTACAGATAATCTCAGACCAAAACTCCACTATTGATGATAAATTTGTCACAATTAGGGATGACAATAGTGAACAAAAGACAACGACAAGATTTGAACCTAACAAACATAAGCCCGACATGAATTTTAGTGAATTGCGTTTGTTATATTGCTCGACAGAGAACACAAATGACAAATATGACACAACTTGCTAATACGAATGTAAATGAGTTAGATACACGAGTAATCCAACGCACAATAAACGTGTCTAACGAGTACCTTACAAATGAGTTGCGCGTTTGGTGAGAATTTACATGGTGAGAGGGGAGGTGACCCCTAAAAAAAATTCAGATAGGATTTAGACGTTAGTAGAAGATAAACTTGGACTAATTGTATTGCTTGTAACCCCGAGGTCATATGCAGCATTCCCCGTTTTGTTAGTGTTGCAATATGGAAGGAGTAGTATTTTCAGATTTTGAAGAGAAGCAGTGGGAGAGGGAGAGAATGAGGTCACATTCGTGAAACAGTTTTCAAATGAGTGAACTTGATTCCTGCTGGTTTCATAGGCCTATTTTGTAAAGGACTTCACATGAAACCATCATCCTTGTAATTGTGTGTATAGCATTCTATTCCAGGGACATTGCAAAAACGAAAATGAAAAGATATAGTCAGTATGACAGTAATAAACATTCTATTTCATTTTTTTTTTCTTTACTAAAAATACATTGTGAAATCAAATTCCAGTCACTATTAAACAACAGCCAAAAGCCACAACCCATAAAAACCCAGCAAGAACACATTGACTTATCTAAAGAATTACAATGAGATACAAGCACTGGCAAAATACATGGATCCACCCATTATTGTATTTTAAGCCAGAAGTCTGGATTGTGAACAGCCAGGAAGGAGTCTGATACCCCTCAAATTTTCTCCCATAGCTCATGCCTTGACGTAACTACAAGTGCCACCATTAGAGCAGCGAAACACAGTGCCTGCCTCTGGCTTAACGAGGTACTCTTTTCCGACTTAGAATTTCCTGTTCTTTTAGTCTATGCTGGAATCTTGCAAGGCGGGCTTGGAGACTAACCAGACTAGCTGCCTTGCGAGAAAGCACAAAGCTCAACTGGGTCACGTAGTTGTCTATGAGGCTCCCTGGTCGGTCCACTTCTCCCAACAGTTTCATTTCCTGGTGACAAAGACAACAGCGGATGAACACATGTACCAAACAATACAGCATGCGCACAACAAAACAGGCCGACATGACAAACATCCCACTCCACTATTAAGCTTAGAAACATAATATCTAAGGTACGTCTTATGCTGCTATGCCTTTATGGCAATTCAAAGTAACAAATACTTAAAAAGGAAGCATTAACAAAATGCAACTATTTGGTTTCTAATAAATAAAGTTTTCTACAGAGACCATTTAGCTCTTCTAATACCAACAGTAGAATACCATAGGAGTCAAATCAAGGACCTCCACCTCATACAGTCCATGCAGTTTATTTAATTTAACACGCAAAAAAAAGGGGGGGGTTGGTAATTATTCGTTAAAGTTCATTGACATCCAAGACCATCAAAATAACAAAATAAAAGATGAAATTTTTCACTTACTTCACGAACAATTTCCATTGTATCCTCGATTTCTTTTCTGTGGGCAGCAATTAGGGCCTCTTCTTCCTAAAACAGTCCAAAGAGCTCAAGAAATTAACAAGGGGTGCACAAAATTTTATACAATAACTACACAACTACAATGAATGAAGCCAAATAGATTACCAACCTCGAGAATTGCATTGATATTCCCATCAGGAACTTCAGGCTCAGATTGTCTAGAACCAACATTGCTTGTGTTAAAATTTCCTGTATTTTGCTGTTTAGAGCTGGTGGTGGACAGATCAGAACCACCTCCTTTTTTCAGCCAGTTGCTCAACTTTTCTGATTTTTCATCCTTGGTTAATTTCCTGCGAGGTGGTGATACCTTTTGCACTTTCTCTTCTGCATCAACTGAATTTTGAGATTGATAGGACATCTTCTGACTGTAAGAATCACCATAGGAATTGTTCATTTCAAACCTCTCCCTATCTATTGAACTAGAAGCCATCCCTTTTTCTTCTCGAATAGTGATGGGATTACTTGATGAAAAATTTGCAGGATGCTTGTCAAAATCAGGAGTAGGGATATATGAGATGCTTTCTTTGTCCACAGCTCTTCTACCAGTATCAGTTAGTTTAACTTCTTGGCGTTGCTCATGGATATATGAGAAACTTTCTTTCTCCATAACTCTTCTACCTGTATCAGTGATTTTAACTTCTTGGCGTTGTTCATGGATATCATCTACACCAGCAGAAACCAGTGTGGACGATGATGATGAAACATCCTTATTAGTTGGTGGTAATAAATTTACAGGTTGATCCTTTCGAGAATTGCCACCTTTTGAAAGACTTTTGACCCTGTTCGTTGAAAAGTAATCTTTTAGTTTAAAACAAAAAGGATAAGTGTTAGTAAAGTAATTAGCGTTGTTTAAGTTCACAATAGCATAACTCATACCGATCCGCATATCTCAAAGTATTGAGCGTATGCTCGCATGACCCTGCATTTGGAGAGATACAAGATATCATTACTGTTCTTGAATTTCCAACAAAAGAGTCACGGAGCACTTCTGTGAGTTTGCTTCCCCGAAAAGGTATATGGATCTGGTCATTGTCCAGAGCACGAATGCACTCCTTTAGAGCCAAAAGGCTCTTGTTAATTTCTGCTCCCTCAATTCTGCAACGAACCATTTTAATTCAAGAAATTGCCGTTGTCAGTAAACGATAATACCAATATTTGTAAGAAGCATAATAATGATGGAAAAGATACAGCTGAAAAACTTTTTCATTAGATTTTCATATGCAAGATACCCAATAAGAGCCTTCTGATACCTGCTTATCCCTTCCCGCTTAAGTTCAATAACCAAACTTGGAATACAACTATAACACCAAATGCCAAAATCTTTGTAAAACAGAAGAGGATTACCTTGTTTGTCGGTCATTATCAGTGGTGTCAGCACCTCTTTCACTACCAGCAAGATCAATAAAAGAGATCTTTCCCACAACCTTCCCACTTCTGGATTCATTTCCATCATTGATGTTCCGCCCCCTGGAATCTTTTACCTCACTGTGCTTTTTAACAACAAGTTGTAAAATAGCATGTGACCTAGAAGACTCCTCATTAGCACCAGTTGACCCTGTACTTCTAGTAGCATTCCCCCTCTCAATATATTCTTTAACAATCTGTACGTCTGACACTTCAAACTCTTGCAGTCCAACAATGCAAACTTGTTGCCGTCCATCTTCCCTCATACAGAGTTTCCTTTAACAAACAAATAAATTTGTACACTTCAGAACATAATTCAGGCTATAGCAGTAGACAAGAATAAAAGAATCATCTATTTTTGGTAGAAAAGAAACTGGATTTATAATGATAAGACATAGAATAAACGAATTCATGAAACCAAGAGATATACTTCCTCTCACTGAGAAGATCAAAGAGCTTTCCACCATAGATCTCAAAATAGCTAAGCCATAATTTGAATCTCTGGTTACGGTAAACTGGCTGGTGCAACAATCTGACAAGGTCTTCTGCAGCTCTGATAGGTAGCGGTTGCATCGTGAACGTCTTGCCACTACCTGATTCAAATCTTATTAGAATTTTCGTAGTCCAAAGGATGTTTAGCCTTTATCGAAAATGAGAAACATGGCAACAGGTAAAACAACGAATATAATGAATTAAGAAAATATTACAACAAGGTCATTTATAATTTATTATTCAATGCATTTTGATGACTGCCAAATACATGTAGGTGAAAAGAACGAAATTTCAACAAGGATAAACTGATCATAACGTATTGTATGATATGTAAAGATCTTATACAGCACCTACCTGTCTGACCATAAGCAAAACATGTGGCCTTCGTTCGCTCAAAAATGAGAGGAATAATTGGTTCTACGGTAGCCCAGTATACCTGTTCCAGAAAGCATTTCAAGTGATCAGACCTTTCTTATCCTAATATCAGGCCCTGAGTGACTGTTTCATGAAAAGCAAAGGAATAGTAAACCAAGATTTACAGACTTTCATGTACACAAATTGTTACCTCATCATTGCGAACATGCTCATCCAGAACCGCATCAAAACAGAATTCATGCTTCTCCACATATGCAGTCAAGTCCACCTATGACATGAGAGAGATAGACTTCAATTTCAACAATACAATTCAGCTAAATCGTTAAAGTAGCATCTGCTGCCTCCTGAATGCTAAGAACAAACCTTCACTTTAGGTTCATGAACTGTCAGATAAGCATTGTCATACACAGTGACAATATCATCCTCCTTCCGAGAAAGTTCCTTCTTGTTTAAAGGTCTTTTGCGTACCTAATATACCCATCAGAACTAAATTATTTCAAAATTTTCATAACAAATAATACACATCGATATTCTATCACAGGCTCCCAAAGCACACAACAGGAGCAGATGCCAAAAGTGAGATATGAGTCAAAAAAAAATTCATACAAAAATAAGGGACAAAGTCATCAAACCACAATTATATCCAGACAATACACATCTACAGCACTCAGCTGCCAATAGAACCCACATACCACAACTTTAATCTTGGCCACATTATTTTCCTTTGTGCTCTCCTTTTCACTCTGGGCTAATGGAACCGATGCATCTTGATCAGGTTGCCCACTTTGCTGTCCTCCACTTGTCAAATTCAATTCATCTTCAAATGATTTCATACCACCAGGCATAAAGGGCGATGGCTCAAATGGTTCGGACATAACATGCTGAACATGAAAACAATACGGCACTTTATCAACAAAGAGAGAAAACAAAACAGGAGTTGAAACATTTCCTAGGAACAGATAAGGTGGTTTTAAATTTCTTATGGCTCAAGAAAAAGGTAAGAACAGGAATTACAATTCTTTTTCTTTTGGGGCCATAACAGAATTACTAAGGAAAACATTACAAAATTAAATTAAGTATTAACTCCTCTCCATCCCAGCAACTATAGAAAAGACTGATAATGTATATCACATGAAAACAAGATTTGATAACAAAGAGGCAGATCCAAACATATAATGGAACTGTCCTTAGCCTTAGAACCAAAGATGTTAGAAGTTGAGGAAAAACAAGTTTTACAAAAGAAAGTTAATTAGAAACCTATTCATAAATAATTACATATAGAAGCTAAACCAGCAGTCCAACAGAAACTACCCTGACAAGAGAGCGAATTTTGAGAGAACCTCATATCAACCCATCCTAGAAAAGAGCTTTCCTTGCATAACCTAATGCATATCTTCTGCATTTCTATTTCTTAATCAAAAGTCATAAACTCGCAATCCAACAGAAATAAACCTAACAAGTGGACGAAATTCCAGGGCACCTCTCAACTAAATTATGTTCTTACATAAACTAATTTATGTCTTATCACTTACCACTTACCACTTACCAAAATGCTTCCCACCTAAAAAACGCATGGAACCTTCATATTTTCAGAATGCCAAGCTGAGCACAGAACATAATGAATTATATAAATTACCATACCTCAGACAGAAGCTCTGTATCATCCATGGCATGAAGATCCAACAGCCCAGCTCCGAAATCCCCCCTGAACTCCGGAGAGTAAAAGCCTTCTGATGCAGCCCCTCCCGATGTTTGGGCAGTAGGTGTGTATGGCTCAGAACCGGATTCCCCATTAAAATTAAGGTTCCGCATCAATTTGAAAAGCCTCTGTTTCTCTTCAGCAGACTGCGCTCCATAACCCTGTAACAATATGAAAGGCTTACTCCTCATGCTTTTAGACCCAGTGATGATTCTACATGTAAAAGGGGAAGCACAATACCTGCATGAGAAGGTTGGGAAGGAGACGATTGTCGATGGCCGTGGAAGCCAATGGAGAGGCCAGATGCTGCAAGCCGGCGGACTGGAGCCACCGGGCCATGACCGCATCGCCGGCATCGTTGGTGGGTCCCGCATTGTGCAGGGTCCCAGCGCCGCCGGTGTGGTCATACAGAGCAGTCGCCGCGGCGGCATTGCTCTGCTGCATCTGGCCACCCATGTGGCGCTGCGACCTTCTTTGAGGAGCCAATTTTCAAGATCTAATTTTCAACAACCGCTTCAAACAGAAAATGAGGAAACATTTAAATCCCAAACCGCAAAGAATTCGAAACGAAATTAACAGAAACTGATCTGCAGGGAACTATATATACTCACGAGGTGGGGAAAACTTGAATTCAAAGCAGGACATGAAAGTAATCCCAAAGAAAATGGGACTCAAGAACTCAGAATCTGCAATTCAATCGCATAGGATATCACAATCTGCAATTACACACCCAGCAATGTGGAAAATCAATCAATTTCTCACATTTGTGATTGCACCTACCAGAACAGAACAAGCAATTACGAAACCAAGATCGTTCCTTTCGAATTGATCAAAACAGAAATGATATTGGGATCAGATCTGAGACCGAATTGGAAAAGCAAAACCCTAATTTTGATTGCAAAAGAGGGTGGGTTTGTTACAATTTTCCTTCCTTGTAAAAAAATGGGGTTGGAGATTATGGCAGGGGCTCCAGCGGTAGATAGAGAGAGAGAGAGAGAGAGAGAGTACGCCTTACTTGGATTATAAAATAATCTTTGTGCGACAGAGAGAGTCAGAGAGAGATGTCGTCGTTATAATTGGTATTTGGTAGGTTGTTCATTGTTGTAATTTTGAAAATTACTAAACGGCTATTTTCATAATTTGATTCAACGAAAAGGACTACCATGCCCTCCGTTTAGTTGCTAATTTTCGGATGTGTCGTTTCGGTTTTGGATCTTTTTGGAGGTCGGGAATGGAGGGTTCATAGACATCGACGACAGACGGGGATGAATTTGATGGAAATGTCCTTGTGTTTGGTTTAGGTTATTTAAGGTTGCGTTTGGTGTTCGCATAAAACCTATAAGAATGTGGGAGTGTTGTTCCACATTGGAGAATAGGGACCTTACAAATATGTTTATAAGGAATTGGGTCTCTCTAACCATTGTCAATTGGTTTTGATTGTGATGTCCAGATTACTTCATCATGGTATTAGAGCTGCGGGTCAATATGGAGTGTTGTCCTATATTGGAGAATAGGGTTCTTGTGATGCCCAGATTACTTCATCACAAAGAAATTCATCAATGAAAAACTACTTGAATTTTAATTAAAAATATAAATATGACAAGGAGTTTTTTCTAATTTCTCCCAAGTATATTCTTGTTACATGACCCAAGATCATGCCACCAACTTAAACCAGCTTGCAAATCGCATTGTTATCTCAAACGAACCTGCATATTGCATTGCCTTAGACAGTGATACTAGCCTACATATGCACTGCATCGGACCAACCTATAGACTACACAACTCGATCCCCAGCTTGAGCCGCCTCAATTTAATTGCCTCTAGCAATCGAGCCCACCCCCTTAGGTAGTTACACCGTTAAAAATCCTTTTCCCAAATGTCAATCCGAGTGAGGATTTTTTTTTTTTAAATGAAAGTTCCATGAAAAAAACTTGTAGGCTAAATAGTATCTTATTGTTATATACAATTTGATTATGATCATGAAAATAGAAAAAAAAAATTATTAATTGATACAAATTAGATGTATAACTAGGATCCTTCTTCAAATTCAAAAGTGAGATTATTGACCTCTGACTCTAAAAATTATGTGGTCACGAGTAGAATATTCACAAGTACAATATTTGCTAAATTTGCTAATGCGTCTATGGAGAACTATAGGTCTACAATATTGTCTGCAACAACATTAATCGTGGTGCGAGTCTTTTTAATTTTGCCCAATTTACACAAAAAATTCTGCCATCACCTGAACATGCCATGTTCGGGCACCCATGACCGTTGAATGAGTGCACCCCACCATTGCAACCCCCTGCAAATGCACCCCCTATTGCCTAAGCATCTCTACCCCGAGCACTGAAGCAGCACCCAATTTACACTCCCAGTGACATATAAAAATGGAAATGACATATCAAAGTTTGCACTGTATATCTTCCGCACCTCCATCTAGGGTTTAGGGGTAGGGATTAAATCCACAATTTGCTAAAGACTTGAGGGGATTTGAAATCTTTAATTAATTCTAGAAGGTCAAACTTGTCATTTTCAAAGTCAATATGAGATGTCAAATTCACCATGTTAGTAAATTAAAGCATATTAATTGTCAGTGGTCGAATGGCTTTATCTTGAGCTAGCCATTTGGTGGTAGAACGTAATTTGCATGATTAATTATGTGTGTCTTTGTATAATCATGCTTAAACAATACCCTAAATGGATGATGACAGCAAGGTTAATTATATGTGGGTGTATAAATATATTTATATATATGTTTTTTTTTTTTTTTTTTTCTTTATTAAAAAAAAAAGACGAACCTTGTACCCTTCTTGGTGGAACTTTGTGAGAGATCTATTTTGATAATTCCTTAAAGACATCACTTTCAAAATATGCTTTGGTTGAACAAGCTATATATATATATATATATATTTTTTTTTTGGACAATGAACAAGCTATATAATTAGTGGGATAGGGGACCTCGGGTTGGTAGTACTTGGCACGATTGGAAATGATATCCAAATATATGGAAGTACCAAAGTGGTTTAGTTAACGATGTTGCTATTATTTCTTTTATTTATTTTTTTATTTTTGGAGAAAAGGAGAGTTGTACTGATTGATTCCAATATATCATCGAGAGTGGCATTCATTCGAAGAGGCATACTTGCTAGTCTTTAAAGTTAAAGAAATCAAAAGAGGTTTAAATATGAATCTAAAATCTAATGCAAATCGAGGCATTGAGCTAATTGGTGTATTACACCATTTACTCGATCAATTACAAGAGGATTGAAGCACATTTCTTGAAAATGAAAAATAAAACGATTGTGGTACACACAATCCAATCCTTGTCAGAAAACTCATAATATGTTGCTCTTATTTATTTCTATGTTTAGTTTTTTAATTGGCTCAGACTTATCCTCGTATTCTACCTTTTTTAGGATTTATTTGACTAAAAGCTTGTATTACTAATCGATGACTCTGATTGCTAACGAACCTAGTGGTCGTAGATTGCGGTTGCTCTCTCTTGCAATATGGCATACTCATGTTTAATAATAATGTCGATCTTTCCTTCAAAAGAATATGATAAATATGCTTAATTAGTATTTGTTTAATTTTACTAAAAAATACGATGAATTTTTTTTTTCCTTTAGAGTAGAAGTGCTTAGTGTTTTTAATTAATACTCTAAAAGGGCTTATGAAACATTTGATAAAAATGGTAAGAAATGTTTTTTGAGTTCTATAAGCGCTCTTTGAAGGTTGTCGAAGAAATATTTGGCATGTGCTTCTTAAATAAAATACTTCAAGTGCTTTTATAAAAAAACACTCGAAAAACACTCGAATATATATAAACACCCTATATGCTTTTAACAAAACCTCGCTACATAGCAAAAGCACCAATCCGAAAAAATACTTGCCCTAGCTTAGTGATTTGACATAACCCAAAAACGCACACAACAGAAGACATTCGTCTATTGTCAACCTTTACCTACTTGGGAATTAAACAGAGGGCAATGAAATGGATACATCATTAAAAGTGATGAAACATGCTTTTGGGTCCATAATATACACTTTTAGGTTGGTTAATATTATTACTCTAATATTAATTTGGTCATTATTTTATCTAATTCTCATTCATGCTGGTAATTGGGGTTGGAGTCAATGAGTCATGCTGGTGGATCTCATAGTGGACCAACCTATCATCCTTGTAGTACACTTCTTTTTCGCCAAAAGCCTTGCTTTTCCTTAAAGCATGTGAGGTTGAGATCCCATATCGATTAGATTTAAGTCTTTTAAGAAGGGAGCTAATTAATTTGAATTAAAGGTTAAACATTTATAGGGAAGACCTAATTAGCTCCACCGTCCCTTTTGGTTCCATGGCCACCGTGCCTTATTGCCTTTTTTAGTGGTGAGAATTGATGAGGCGGCTCCTGTAGACCCCCTGCTGCCACATAAATAATTCGACCTACATTTGTCCAAAGTAATAAATATTTGTAAATGGAAAGCAACCCACCAGTAAACTAACACTTATTGTTTGGCGAGCTGAATTTTAGGGTTATGTTAAAAATGTTACGCAATCCATAAAAATATACTTGAAAATGTTTTTATCTTTTGTTAATTTCGTGATGCGAGATCATCATTTAACTCTCAAATTGAATCAAACTAACACTATTTTTGCCAAAACCAAACTAAATCTTCGGTGTCGGTGTCCAAAAGCATACCGAGCCGGTAGCATCGATGTTAGACTGTTAGGGTAGGTTTTCATCTTTAGGACACTGCCATGCACCGTGCTGAACTAATTCCCCATACCATCACACCAAACCAAGAACCTTCATATATTGATCTTCGAATCTTCATATTTGATCAATCAAGCCTAGAATCCCTTTCAGACCTATAATTAGTTTGCCCACATTGAAAACTCAAATTCATTTCATACATTTTCTTCTTCTTCGATCGATATGTGAAACATTGATTTTGAAACCAACACCACATTTGGTTAACCCGAGTATGTCATTATTGAGAAAATCTGCCTAGCTTCGGTTTGAAAATCTCAACCGAAATTATTGACGTAGTTTACGATTAGGGACAAAAACTCGAACCAAATGACACTATGTCCACCTGTAATGAAACTTAATTAGCTTCATGCGTACGAGGTGAATAGGACAAAGTTGAAGCCTAAAATGTGAAGAAAAATAAATAAATAAAATTCAGAGCGCAATTAAGGTTGATTCTCAATTTTTCATTAAGTTGTTTGTTTAATATAAAAAGTGGGGACACTTAGTTTAAGTCTCTCGCTATGTAGCTATGTAGTCTTTGTGGATGTAACCTCCTAGTTGGGGCTGTAATTGCTAATGTAATTACTGAGTTTTAAATTGGTTTAGGACGTAATTACATATATGTAATTACTCATGTAATTACACATGTGTAATTACATATATGTGATGGATACATGAGATAAAATGAGAAAGGAGAATCTTCCGCCATATCGATCCGAGTCCAGGGGCGTAACTACCTCGGAGCAGTTACTAGCAATATTATAGGCCTCTAGGACTTAGACAGTGACACCCAGCACTTGCAACAACCACAATTCTCTACAGCTGCTACCACCACAACACGTACCCAATAACCCATGCATACCAACCAAACTATAATTCTATAAATAAGACTTGTGAGAGCAGAAGCTTTGGTACGTTCTTCGTTGATCAGATAACTAAAACTCCAAAAGTAATTTAGCAATGGCAGAAAGCGCTAAGCCACTAATGCTAATCGCAGTGGACGACAGTGAGCACAGCTTCTATGCATTAGAGTGGACTCTAGACCATTTTTTTGCTCCTGGGGCTAGCCATCCTTTCAAGCTCACCATCGTCCATGCTAGGGCATCTCCATCTTCTGCTCTCGGAGTGCCCGGAGTTGGTAACCAATTAAGCAGCTTAACAAGTTCATGTTCAACTAGTTAATTTGTGTTATACATGTTTGCTAAATATCAATCAATCGCAGGCTCCGAGAACTTCTTGAATGTGTTGGATTCTGATATAAAGAAATCAGTTAGTAAGACCATCGAAAAGGCCAAGGAGATGTGCACTAGTAAAAAGGTAATTTATGGATGCACATACGTGCACATCGATCACCTACCATATAATGTGGTATGTAAATGCGATACTAATCAAATGCATGCAGGTGGAAAATGTGCAAGTGGAAGTTGTGGAAGGTGATCCGAGAAATGTGATGTGCGACTCGGTGGATAAACATCGTGCATCTCTTTTGGTTCTCGGCAGTCATGGTTATGGACTTGTAAAGAGGTACATATTTTATTTAAAGACGTGACAATATTTGAGTGAAACTATACACACACACACATATATATATATATATATATATATATATATATTCAAAGATTAATAACCTGCTTTTAGTATGTAACACCATTCAAATATGTTTTAACGTATGTACAGGGCAGTTCTGGGGAGTGTAAGCGACTTCTGTGCTCATCACGCTCGCTGCTCGGTGATGATTGTGAAGAGGCCATCCAAGCCTGCAGCCAAGTAGTGATCGATGGATCGAACCATATATTCTTTAAGGGCTCCAATAAAGATGTAGATGTGGCTCTAGCTAGGAAAGAAGAGTAGTACTAGCTAGTCTGGACTCGTTTTCTCTTTTCATAAAACATATTGGCTAATTAAATTTTCCCAGTCGATTTTTGTTAAATTTTCAGGGTAATGGAATATATGGATTGCATTCTTGCAATAATCTATTTTCAAGTTGATTTGCATATATATGTGATTGATCTTTCACCTAATAAGTCTATGATATTGCATACATACATAAAATTAATAGAAGCATCAATCCATCCATTTCGATCTGTCACAAGCTCTTATGATCGAGCAAATCAAGGACAGCTATTTCAACTAATTAACCATATTCTTTTTTGCATTATATCCTGAAATTGCTTTCAAGTACTCGATCCTTTGCTGAGCAATTGTTGTCAACAAAACCCACAGGTTATTATAACTTGAACCATTTTAATTTCTAAGCTGTCCTGAACCTTTTGCTAGCATCAATTCAGAGAGGTCAATCAGTGTGTCAAGTTCATCATCAACACCTCTCACTAATGACTCGTTAAGCATTTTGGAGACGAAGCTTCTTCATCTTGTTCATCTCCAACCTGCATGTATATATGGTTGTATAGGAATGCAAATCATCTATGAATTAGCAGCCGAATAATCAGCTAACATTTGGATATTGATCAAAGCAGCAGCGTCGACGTTTACTGACAACCATTATGTTAAAAACTACAGGAGCCATGCCATGCATATTGGTTTTTCATGTCAAATTCATAAGTACTTTCTAAGGCTTGTGGTATATATATAGCTGAACTAAGATAGTAATTAAGATGAAAGACCATATATATATATATATGTGCTACAAGGATCAAGAATGAAAGAGTGAAATTTCAGACGATGTATTAATTGAACAAGAATGTGTCCAAACAAAATATATGCATACAAAATCTAGGAGACACAGAAACTAACAAGAGTTACCAGCTGTACAGAAAACCAAGAGAATTAAACTCGATCATAAATAGATCGAAAGGTAAGCCACAATATTCCCAAATAGGAAAGTGGAAGCAAAGCTCATTATCAGCAAGCAAGGGACACCAACCAAGCTTGGGTGTTCTTCTGAAATAAAAAAAACCAGACTTGAGTTTGCACATCATCATAGTCACATGTCGGAAAAAATTAAGCACCAAACAATCTCCTACTGCAGCAACTGTTAAGACTAAACAGCACAATATACCTGCATTTAATAATGAAACACCAGCAATTTCAGAATTATCATCATCTAGCTAGTTCTCGCTTATCGGCTAAATCAGAATTCTCAATATATAATCCCTACTCATATTTTTTTTGGTTGATCTGACTCTAATGTTCATTTTAATTTTGCAAAAGAAAAAAAAGAAAGTTTGTGTTCATAATTAATTGCTCGACCTATCTCTTTACTGTATTTAAACCCTGATCGAGCAAAAATTGCTCTCTAGTACAGTTTACTCAAGCATTAGTTTAATAGGTTAAGAGTGTAAGATCAAACCAAATGAAAGTTACTAAGAGATTGATGTTATAAGCAGATTAATTGGAACTACCTAGTGCAACCTCCACAATTTCTGTCACTGAAAACCAACTTAATTTCATCGCCATTTGCAGACCAGCTGCCACTTTCAGCAACCATATGCATGAGAATTTCTTATGTTCTGCAAAAAAGATATGTCAATGTTCCTTCCTATCATACAAAACTGCACTCCATGTACTTAATTTGTTCACCTGGTGCGCTTTCATTGGCTTCTCATTCTCAGAAATCTCCTTCTTTTGAGTTGTTCTGATAGGGATCATAGCCCAGAATTTTCTTTTGATTATAAGTCTAAGATGGGGTAGACTACTAGTTGATTTTAATGTTAGGACTATTTTAGTGTTAGTGTTAATACGAGTCACAAATTCATCGGTATAAACCCTTTCACATATAGCCCTCTGTGGCACCCCCTTTGCTAGCTGTTTGTAAAAGGTGAAAGTCCCACATCGGTTGACGATAGAAGCATGGAAGTAAATGGGCATATAAATTACGAAGAGCTATATTGTACAAAGCATACCTTTCTCGGCCTTTTGGCTAAGATCAAGTGTAGTATCTGTTCTTATCAGTTTAATATCTGATACGTGGACCAATGGTTCACACGATATTAAATTAATTTTTTGAAGGGGTGAGTCCACCACAGTAGCTTGCTATTGGGGCTCACGAGTGTCATCTTTGCGTTGCACTACAGCAAAGCTTGGCGCACCCTACCAAATCAAGTTAGATTTATGATGTTGTCTTTGTTCTGTTAATCAAATAAATATTATTCGCTAAATTTTAATTTTTCCTGGGGTTTAGGGGGTTTTGTGTTCTTCTGCAGCAAATGTTTAAGAATTTTTCAGAATCCAACAAGAAAAACAAGATCATATTATAAATGGGATCTCTTTCCTTAGGAAATTAGAGCTGTGTGCAGAATTTTAGTACCAGAATGGATTGAAGCAATCTTCAATCAACTAAACAACAAAAAATTTCATAATTGGTAGTCTCAGAAGTTTGATCAAAATTTCTTTTGAAATACATGAACAGATGGATGGGTACTATTAGAAAATTTCAAAACTATTGGAAATTTATTGTATGTGATATAGATAACCTTGCTCTCACAACATGTATTTGAGGCTCATTGTTATATATAACTTGGTGCATGCAAAAATTCCTTGAAATACTGATTGTAAAGAACAATTCTGGACTTAGTTATACATGCGAGAGGGATCAGCGCTAGAAAATGGCAATCAATGGCACTCGTAATGTGGTAATCGATCAAAGACATGGTCTGGATCTATGGCAAGCTATATTTGTTTGGAATTGGTGTTTTAATGGTAAATATCTCAGACTCCATACTAATGGATCAAGGTTATGGTCCTTAGTTCTGGCTATTATCAACAACCCAATTACAGACCTTGTCCTATGTGTAAAATAAGTTCATACATCTGTTTTAGTAATGGACCGATGTGATGTACTTTAAATAAGACTAATTAGGTGAAGCTGCTCTCTTCAATGGATGAAAATTTTGTAACAATGAGTAGTAATAAGTGAAAGGCGCTACGAGTCCCACATTAAAGGAAAGAGGAAGAGATGTCTAGTGTGACGGGTATAAAACAAAGCAGCACAGCTTCATTGAAACTCACGGAGCCATGCGTTGAGCACAAAGCGAACTATTCTTTCGCCTTTTACTAAAGAATACCGTGTGCGCGGCGCTTTAAATGGCATACGCCTATTTTTGGAAGGGTGCACCTCTGTGGGTGCCCCTCAAATTCTAGTTTCCGAAGTTTGTTATCAGTAAGCTCCATGAAACACAGTTGAAGTTGTTTACTACCAAAGCAAATTGAAACGCATCCTCTCAAAATACAATTTGCTATATAATTCGCCTTCTGGCTTGCGTTTGATTCACTCCTTCAAAAGTGTAGCTTTTGATGACAGTAGGTTTCAGTGTCTAAATTGTTCATGTAAAACTGATCCACCAAAGAAACACAAAAAATCAATTGCGATCCCATAATAGGACCTGTAAATGAAGTTTTGAAATTTTGATGAACTAATTACATTGATCGCAGAGCCGATGGCATTTGTTAGGGGCTGCAAGCCTCCAAGCTAGGCCATAATTGATAACAAGTTGAGGTTGTAGTTGATGCAGTGGAAGTTGATGCAGAATATATGTTTTAAGTACAAATTTGAGCCACCATGGCTTACATCGATTCTTGCTAAATTAGATGTTTTTGAGTAGTAATTTGGGGTGTGGTACGGAAATAACTTTGGGGCAAAGGAAAATTTATTAATTTAATCTATATTAAATGATCGATATATTAATAATTTATTAATTTATCAATTAATTAATAACATATTAATTTATAAATTAATTAATAACTTATTAATTTATCATAATTTTTCTTATTTTCTTAAATATTGTACTAGATCGATCCATGAATATTAATCTGGCTGATAAAACTTGTCCAGTATGCTTTAACCTTTAACCAAATACCTGTATGGTCTGAGGTATACGGTATATGTGGCCTAGTTAAGTTGCAAATTCTTGTCCATCTGTAGACCAGCTGCTACCCTTCAACACCAAGAGAGTTGCTACGTACTGTTCTTTAAACATGACATGTTAATGTTTCTGCATGCCTATAATAAAAACTGCACTGCATGTCTATACTTTCCCTCAGGCCTTGATAATGGCCACCCAAAATTTGTGTCGGCGGGCTTTGAAGATGGGAGGGTTTGCTGGTAGCCCTGGATTTTCTCTTGGAAGGGGTAGACTAATTAATACAATACTAGGGCTTGGATTAGTTTGGTGTTGATACAAATCACAAATTCATCTCTGAAAAGCCTTCCAAGTGCAGCACTCCTGGACTTTGCTGTTTGTAAAACATGAACAGAGTCACATCGGTTATTGGCAGAAGCAGGGAAGTGAATGGTCCTATAAAAGGAAAATAGCTTGGCTAAATAATTCATACCTTTCTCGGCCTTTTGGCTAAGATCAAGTGTAGTATCTGTTCTTATCAGTTTAATATTTGATATGTGGGCCAATGGTCCACACGATATTAAATTAATTTTTTAAAGGGGTGAGTCCATCACAGTAGCTTGCTATTGGGGTTCACGAGTGTCATCTTTGCGTTGCACTATAGCAAAGCTTGGCGCACCCTACCAAATCAAGTTAGATTTGTGTCATTGTTTACTGTCATTCAAATAAATACCATTTGCACATTTTAAAATTTTAAAATTTTCATGTATTAGGTGTTTCGTGTTCTTCGGCTTCAATTGTTAAGAAATTTTCATATGGGAGTTGCTTCATATGCGATTTTTGGCTACTATTGTTAAGAAACAATTAGATCCGACTTACAATAATCATTTTTTTTTGTCATTGTCAGCAAGAAACGGTATCAGTATTAGAAACTGCAATCAATCGCAGTCGTGATGGCATTAGAGTAAAGATGTCCGGATCTGTGGCAAAAACTGCTTCTAATTTGGTAAATTTGATGACATTAGAATGGCCAGTATCTCAATAATAAGAGATCAAGAACATTATCCTTCTGGTACTTGCACTAGTACAAAGGTAAGCAACATATAACATGAAGAACATCAATGGCACTTGTAACCTTTAGTCTGCAGTAGCACTTGTAACATCAATGGCCTCTTCAATTTCTTGCAAGAAAATACTTCTCCACAGAAACTTGCATAGAAGGGATTCCGAATATCGATGTTTAGAATTTGGGCCCCTAAAATCGAATGATCGATGTTTAATTTGTTGTATGTGCTTCTTAGCCATCACTAGTGCTTCTCCACAGAAACTAGCTCATTCATTGAAACCAAATTGAAGAGATTGAAGATTGAGCTTTAACCAAGACGGGTAACAAGAACTGTCTCGTTCCTCCTTCCTATGATCCTATCAACAACTCATAAATTTGACTAAAACAGTAACCTACTTGCTTCGGATCATGTTAGTTCTTTAACTTTCACATTTAGTGAAATATAAATCTCACAAGTAAATGTGATTCTCCGGAACATGCTAAAAAAATGATAAGCATATTAAAAAAAGTATCATCTAAAGTACTTGAAAGACGAAAGTCATCTAAATTGGGAGAGAACTGTTCCTGCATCCTGATAATAGGAGGTCGTTCGAAAATCCAAGCTTAGGCAGGTTTGAGGGACCTTTGAATTCGTGCACCTGTCAAACATCAATGGCCAGCGACAACCCGTTCTGCGAATGAAGATTAATCTCCTAAGCTTACCCTCCATGGGGGTTGGGAGAATCCTTCCTAAAAATAGAGTCCCTAATAAAAAAATAAAATAAAAAAACAAAAGCCAATGAGCATAATTATGTACTTCTGGTCAGAAAAGGAAGGGAGATGACCATTTCAAAGATGATGGCTATATCCTTGGAATATTCCAAAGTACCCGACAGATTAAGATTGGCACAACCGAGCACTCATGTTTTCAACTATGACTTCAGGATGCTTTTTATGGTTTTTCATCCTGTATCGGACGACACAAACAGCAATCATACTTCTCTGTCATGATTCAAAGCTGCTAAAACTAGAGCACAATCCTATTATATCTCAACCAAAATATAGGACCCAATAAATTAAAAATTGAAATCCAAATCTGGAAACCAACAAAGATAGAAGGCTTGAAGCCAATTCAAAACATTCTTAAAGAAAACAACCAAAAATAGACTCCTGATCCAAAAAGCAATAATTATAGACTATTACAGCAAGCACTCTGCTTGAAGCCAGTTGTCAGTACTTAGCACTTGACCTCCTTCAAACCATGGCCGAAGTAGATAAATGTTGGGTCAGTGGCACCCTCCTTGTAGTAAGCAAAGACCAAAGCTGCATCATCGCCCATGCTCTCCCCAACAAAGCTGCAAAAGAACACAAGTCCTCATGTCATATACTCAACAATATATATTAGACTTGCCATAAATAACAGGTGTGCAAAGTATAGTTACAATATACCACAATGACCAAGGAATCAACAAAACTTACAATTGGAGGTCACTGAGCTTGGAAAGCAGAAATTTGGTTGCTCCCTCAATGTTCTTCTTAAATGTCTCCTGATGCTCCCCCTCAAGCTTGGGTGTCAACAATTTGATGTACCTCTTCACCCATGTGACAAACTGCTTCTTGTCGAAAGGAGGTTGCTCCTGGAAGAATCAAAAAACAACTATCAATTTTCCACTCAGACTAAAAAGAAAACTTTGGAGACTGATAGTAAAGTGGGCACCACATACCTGAAGTCTGAAAGTGTCAACGATGTCAACCACCTTAACAGTTTGATCATCAACACCCTCATCACCATCTGCACCTTCAGCAGAAGGATTTGCACCAATGTCTACCTCAACCGCTCCTTGAACAACCCACTGCAAGCCAAATCATTCAAAGGATACCATATACATCAGCAGATTATTATTACTCAAATGACCGCCCGCAAAGAACAAACAAACACCTTTGAATACCCGAGTGAAAACTCATCATTCTTCTTTACTTTTTTATATGAAACAATACTTTACTTTCTACTTAAAATTCAAGCTCTGAAAATACAGCGAGAATCAACCACGTACCTTTCCGTCAACTTCCCACAATACTCCATTGTGGATCTCTCTGTATGGAAACGAGTCCGAGAGAAGCTCATCACCTAGTATAATTGCGTGAATTTGTTATCAACAACTTCGAAAGAGTAACTCGTAAAATAAAGTTCAATATATCAGATCCATAAAGAACATGACAGAGAAATTCATATAGCTGGCTGAATTTCATTAATTAGTAACATATTAAGTTTCAAAAGTTAAATCATGATTAAAAAAGAACATACTTAATCCAAAAGTATTACACCAATCACATGGGCCAACCAATATAAAGAAACAAGTTCTAGAGACATCAGATACGGATTATCCTATGAATTCGTCTTTTTTACACTAATACAATAGTCCAGCAGCTTCACAAAATCCATAACAAAAAGTTACCATTTCAAAAACAATCAGGCATCAAGTAAATCAAAATAAACACAGCAGAAACAGATCAAAACACTGATGACCATTAAAATTTAACACAGCATGCTCAAGTATTAAGCGCCAGATCCTCACCCAAACATAAAACATGGAGATTAAACTAAGATCTAATTGTGCTTGCCCCATAAGTCTATAAACTAACACTCAACAAGACCCAGAACACTAATTTTGAGCGGAAGGTAAAACTATGAATCGAAAGAATTGGGAAAACTTACCAGTGAGGAGGTCTTGGTAAACCAACATGATTGCAGCAGGTGACTCTCGGATCGCCCCAAAGGGATTATTAGGGATTTGAGTAGGAGAGAGAGAGCTGCGACGCAAAGACGAGAGAGCGAGAGAGGGATTCGGTGGTCGTGGACATCTGGATTATATATGCGAGGGTTTTGGCTTGGAACAAAGTAACTACGGAGCGGTGTAATTACGAGAAAGGACTTGTTTTCCTTCGAATTTCCCAATAAAGCCTTTCTGATTCGTGATAAAACGAGGTTTCCGAATTCGTGTTGGTGTAGGCCTACTTGGCGGGCTTAAGAAGTAATCACGGGTCCTGGCCCAAATTTATGACCCATATTGAGTTTGGGCTCAAGAGAGAAATAACAAATTTGCTTCAATGAAACAATGACAAACAAGTTTCATATGCTTGTTTTGTTCATCGTGTTGTGAATTTTGCTTCTCGCACAATACTAACTAGGGAATGACTTGGTTCTATTGGTTTGGTTTTTCGGCACTATTAACCGAATCGATGATGACAGCTTTTATTTTGAAAATTGAAATTGGCTAGATATATCTGGAACTGACCTTTTCGTGTCGATTCGGTTTGGTTTTGTTTTCGTTTTGTTTCAACTGTGTCGACTTTAATGAATTGATTCATATTTCTAACAAGAGTTTTATTTCTTCAATTGTGATTTCACATACTTAATACTTTTTAAAATAAAATCAATATCCATAATTTAAGTTTGAATTGAAAAACATGCATCAAAAATATCTAAAGCCAATAAATTTTTTAAATATATTACATCAATTACAGCTTTTTTTTTTGGGTGCAACATCAATTACAGCTTTGATTCTAAAAGAGCAATTATTTCTTCTATTTCAACCATTTATATTTACAATTGTCCAAAAAAAAAAACCATTTATATTCACAACAAATTTTACCATATTGTGTATTTCCATGTTAATTCCTGTACTGAATTAAATTGTATCATTGTATGTGTTAATTCTTCAAACCGCACGAGCATTATATCATTAGGGTCCTCCACGCGTTCAACGTTTAGTCGCCGCTCTACATCCCTAAGATAGACTCGACCGCACTGTACCTGCGCCATTTGCGCCAGATACGAATTTACCAGACTCATAAATTGTACGCCGGTGTATTACCATTTCTGAATTTGGGTGCTTCCTGAGTAAGAAATCGCCAAAGATGGAAGAAACGCTCGTCAGGATAAGGACGACGATGATCCCCTGGCGCTATAAATTTGAACGCTTCGCTATCTTTGCCCTTTCCTTTGCTAATTCACCGTCTCTCTCTCTCCTCACTCACTCTCAGTCGCTGTGTGCTGTTGTTTGTCTCATCTCAAATGGCTGCTTCTTCGTCTTCCTCCACCGTCCCATGCTCAATCTGCCTCCATGACGTCTCCGACGGCTGTGGCCGTACTGTCGTGAAGCTTCGCTGCGATCACGTCTTCCATCTCGGTGAGTATATATCTAATTTGTATAGAAATTGATAAGCATATGTCTATTGAAATTTATGATTTGTCTACAATGCATTACAATTTACAGTTTACAAGGTATAATGGTAATGATTATGTATATATCTTTGCATAGCTCTAATTATTGATAAGATATGTTTATATTGATTAATATAAATAATTATAGGAGATTTGTATTACAATTTACAGTTTACAATGTATAATGGTTATATTATTGATATTACTGTCATTTCAATGATTTTCTCGGAAAGAAAATCTATTTGCTGTTTTAAATCGGGTATGAGAAAAAGGAATGAGTATTTATGGGAAATTGGGTAGTCTGAAATTCCTTTGGTAACTCTAGGTTGGCTGTTTTAAAAGCCTGTTGTTAGATTATAGACCTTCAAGGTGCTTCAATTGAGTTGAGAGTTAGTTATGGGATTCAAGAACTGCACCTAATAATTGACATCATTTTCTTTGTGGATGAGTTATGGAAACTGCTACTGAAAGAAGTTCAGATGAATTTTGGACTTTCCAGTATACTGTCTTGGTTTATACTGCTCTTGGATGCTAAATTGTTATATGCCTTCTAAGCATCAAGGCATGATGAAATGCCACAAAAAAAGGGCATCCATGCATGATGGTGGAAGGTTTCCGAATTAAAAGACCCATTTGCTAGCCTTTGCACAATTTCAATGTATTATTCTTTTAGCTCCTGAAGTCTGCTGAACCGACGAACCCTGCCTCTACCCTTGCTGGGGTCATACTATCTAGTTATTGATATCAAAAGTCAATCTTTTCATGTAATATTACATATATTTGCTTTTCATGGAAATTTTGTTATTTTGTGATCTCCTTCTCTTCCTTTCATTAGATTGCATTGGTTCTGCATTTAATGCGAAGGGCGCAATGGAATGCCCGAATTGCCGTGTGAATGAGAATGGCGTATGGAGGATGAATTTTGGGAGTCCCACCGCTGAACAGAACTTAGCTGATGAGGCAGATCAAGATGTGGACGACCCTCAAGAGTCTATTCCCATGGTAAAACTTGATTATGTTTGTACCAATCAATACTTTCAGTTTCATCGAGGTTGTAAACTCCATTTTTCTTTTTCATTTTGACTTGATTTATTAGGAGCAAGGAGTTTGTAGAACTGTGGTTAACGTAATTACCTGTTTGTAAAACCAACTAAGGACACTGTCCTTTACGCTATTTTTGATTCTGCCTTGAAGGATCAAGAAATGTGTGCGGGGTTGCAAATCTTATGCTCTTTGATATTTTCTTTTTCTTTAGTATCACCTAGAAATTTGAAGTTTTCATCATCAACACACACGGGGTAAAGTGTTTGCAACATGTTTTTGATGATTTTCAAGTTTAAGTAGATGCATTGACCTGGATTGTCTCATTAGGACCTATATGAGGGTTGTTGACATGAATTGGAATGTATGAACCTTATGTTCAGATAACTTGAATTCTTATAAGAAAAAAAAAAACCTTGTGTTCAGATAACTTGAATCACCACGATGGTACTAGCTGTACGAGAAAAAATGCAAGGGGTATGCATGTTGAATGGCTTTAAAAACATTATTCAAGTATGTATATTTATTCAGTATATAAGCATGTACTGGTGCGACTTACCACAAACCAAATGATTTCAAAAGGTTCATGAATGAACTCAGTCCCTCTTTAATAAGCTTAACACTCAAAACCTTAGTGGCCTGCAATGCCCTTTGTCAATTCAGAACATGTATTATTTTGTTTCAATCCACTATGTTGGCGATTTACTTCTAGTTCTAACTCTTAACTTTCCTTTGTGATGGACTATCTAGGTTTGCTACGAAGATGTTTACTTGAAACCACCTTATTACATTAAAACCTCTAATAGACAAATAATATATAACCTATATATGATCCCAATTCAACCTTTAGTAACTTAACAGTTTGTTTTGCTGGCTTGGTTTAATTACCATTATTTGTTTTGTATTATGCCTGGCGATGCATATTTAGTAACATGGCATTTATAAATGAGTTACGTTTATAATACCGTGATGGTTATCTTTAGGGTGCATTATATTTATAGGAAAGGATAATTTTGGTATTGCCTTAAATAGGGTCCTTTCAGTTTAAGGATCTTGGAAACTATGAATGCCCTTCAGTTTCTGCTTTCTATAACATGTCGGGAGCTTCTAAGTCTTCTGATTTAGTTCAATGGGGAGGATAGCAATCCATTTTCTGCTCAAGTAAACCCTTCCAGTTTTGTTATATCCAATCGGTTTGTATTTTGGATGTTCAATAAATTTCTTCGCTGGTACTATTCATACATTTTCTTACTGGTTTTAGGACCACAAGACATTTTTACTAAATCAACTAATGGGATAATGGACCATAAGAACAAAAGAAGAATTTTAGGGTATCTGAAACTGAAGTACAAACTATGTCACATGGACTCGGGTATGGGTCCGTGATGTGGAACATGTTCAAGTGTTGGACTTTCCTGTCTTCATGTATTTGGAGTGTCTGGTTGCCATACCCTATCAATATCATGTTGTGTTGTGGCGAGTTTCCGGGTGAAGTGATGGGTCCATATAATGTATAGAAAGATATGGGCTTAGAACATAAGAACAATACTTTTTTTCTTGTATATGGAAAGTAGTTATGCATGTATGTGCTAATTAAGAAAACTTTATAGACTGATGAAATTATTTGAACATTTGGGTCCAATTGTATGTTGTCTGCCATAAAATTAGGGTGAGGGTAAGGATGGTCTGCTAGTTAACATGTCATCCAAAAGGATCATAAGTTTGTTGCATCCTGGTTTGCGCTTGCCATTTCGGGGACTTGTTATGTGCCGTGTGTGACTTGGGCCAGCCGACTCCCGTAGTCGCATGCATGTCCCTTCACATGGCATATACTAAGCCCAAAATGTCTTTGCGTTTTCTGACAGATGTACAAATGGGTTATCCTGACCCGCGACATTAAGGTTTTGGCATTCACTCGAGATGGCAGTGCTGTAATGTCATGGTTTGGGGCGTTACAAAATTAAAGAGGGTTCACTATGAGCACTTAAATGCTGGTGAGTATAAAATTAGTCTAATTTGGGTTGGCTCCGGATTAAATCTAACAAAACTGGGTTCTGGTATTTTATGACTCTGGGATAATCTTGTTGAACGTTTAAATGCTCCAACAAGTTTGTTGAGCTGAACAAGAATATAATCTGCCATATATAGTATTTTTTGTCCATAAACATATTCTTTATTGTTACTAATAGGTGTATTCATCATTATGATTTATTACGTTTACAATATGAAAATACTCCTTCAATATTTTTGAGGTATATTTAACATATTAGGTAAAATATAGTATTCATTTTAACTCAGGACTATATAAAGAATGCATTAGTGATTTGATTATTGTTCTCCCATAGTGAATGATAAGGGATGCATACTACAGTCATGTATGTCATTTGAACCTGTCATCTTTCATCCAGTCATGTCATTATACATTATTTTTCATCTCATTATATCTGGTTTCTCGACTAACTCTCCTTGAGGTAGCTACTGTGGTTTCCTATACCTTCTTGTAAATCAATTAAAGATATATAAGTTGATTCGTATTAGGAAGGAGCTGAAAGCATTTAGATATAAGACTAGTTGGTGTGTGTAATGTATGTGGTTAACTAGGTTTGGATCTCCTAGATGAGTATATGAGGAATTGTAAAGATAGAATGAGCACTACTGGAGTGTGTGAGAACACTTTAGATTGTATAGTTATTGATTTATAGTATTCTTTCTATGGTAAAAATTCTTTCTACGGTAAGAATGTGGCTATTTATGTAGAATAATTATGAATGAAATAGACAGCTAACAATCACCTGGGCTGAAGTACTAAAACATAGATAACGCAAATTTATTTGGCCGATACAAAATTAGATATTAAAGTTACAAATGTGACATTTAAAATGATTCACTTATGGTATTATGTCAAGAAATCTAAATATCTAAAGCATTGTTTGTTTTTGCTACCAACATTTGTAGTTAGGTTATCTGAAGCTAAAATTTTAACAGCAGATGGATACAAATAAAATTGTTCGCTCAAAAATTTGATTCTTTTGCTGGATGTTTATTATTAGCATGCCATACCTGGACGTCTCTCTCTCTCTCTCTCTCTCTCTACTTCAGTTGATATGATTGTAAGATTCTCTAAGCCATCTTTATTAATTTGTTAAACTGTTCCTGGATGTTTCAGGGTCCACATGGAAATGTTCTGCACCCTCATTATGGATGGTAAGCATTATGTCTGTTGTGCATCTGTTTGCTTTCTCTCTGCTTCACTTTTATGTTAAGTTTTTGCAATTATAAGAATTTTTATGTCATTGAAATATGGAAATACTACATATTTTCTTGATCTCCACATTAATTGGCTGCAATTTCTTTTGTCAATTCCGAGTCCATGTTTTTTTTTCTACCATGTTTTGATTGGCCTGTTGATGTAGGACAACCATCTGATCTCATTAATGTGAAGCTTGTGCTTTTTAAATAATTCGGTGTATGCTGTTCGTTTAATGCGTCAGATTGATGAGGAAATTGACTTGTATCTTAGTACTTGAATTGGTGCTTGCAATGATGATATATTGTTGTTCTTGCTGTGGTTGTCATTTATAACACTGTTTACTTGATGGGATCTGTTCTTGGTTAAATACTATAATGTAAATTTCTCTCAGCAATGAATCCTGAATCCTCCACTTGGATTTTGTGTGCTAGGATCTGCTTGGCTTTTGATATATAGTTTGCCACATCACGATAATAAATAAAAAAGAAATTTGACACATGATATAGTAAAAGGAAAAAAAAACAAAAAAAGGAAGAAAATGAAAGAGCTTTTCAGAGTTGGCCTTGGGTTTCGAAGAATGACTCTATTTAAGTTTTGATATTAATCTATAAGTTTGGTGAAATTTTGGTTTGTGGCTTTATGTTTCTGGGAGGGTTGAGAGGTGGGTTGTGGAATGTGGTGGTGGGGTGGAAAAGCTTGAGGTTTCGGAAATATGTGAAATCTTTGCTGACATTAACGAACGTGGGTTGCCAAATCTCTTGGTACTAGAGTGAAAAATCTTTTAAGAATGTGAGTACTAACTGGAGGAAAATTTGTAGGAAAAGTACCATCCATGGTGTTTTTTGACAAGTCTAAAAAGTCTAATGTGTGGAGAACATGATGGATCTCCAGTTGGCTGAATTTTAGCATTTCAATATTTTAGCTTTGTGAGGTTGTCAAACGCCTATGGCGGCAGGCAGAGTTCCTGAATTGGAATTGGGTCTCCTGCATTGGTCAAAGGATGTTATTTTGTTTTTGATTCCAGCAGTAAAATTGATCGGTCAGGTCGTCATCCATTGGATTGTATTATAGAGACGTGGAAGCTTTACATAAACGAAGCAGATCCCAGCATATAAAATTCAAGCAGAGGACAAATTATTCAGTAATTTAGTAGTTGCAGTGAAATATGGTCTAGAAGTGTGTAGGTAAGGGGCTTCCGTGATGCAACTTGGAAAGGGCCTTTGGTAAAGGAATTGGATTATTAGATTATTGAAGAGTCTTCCTTCATCCAAATTACTTTCACTTCCATCTTCCTTTGCTTTTCGGTGTAGTAGTTTCATCTGTGCATTTGCTGCTGCATGAGCTCTCATTTTTTTTGTCTCCGGTTGTATTTTTCATTTGCATCAGATTTTGATACTATACGAAAAGTAAGTTTGAAGCTCAAGGTTATCTCTTTCTCATGCCCTTGATTATTTTCAAGTCATAGATTGCTCCCATGACAGAGAGAAGTTGAATCCTTCTCATGTGGAAACTCATGAGAAACAAATTTAATGTGAATTGAATGTGTGGTTTAAACATCCAGCACATATACCATATGCTTTGCTACTATTTCCAATCATGGACGTGATTAATAGATTTACTGTATAGCTCTTGCCTGGAAAGGAAATATTTAGGTTGATGAGATTCTGATTATTCTGGAGAGATTAGGGTTACAAGTTGCAGGACTATAAAGTAATAAGTTTCTCCTTTGATCTTTGAACGGATAAAGAATTCAAAGCAAAAATTTACTATATGCAGAAAATTTAATCATGCTATGTATTGATGAATCATCAAACTCACAACATTTTCCTGGCAGATTGTTGACATTAAATAATTATTATTATAGATGTCATGGTCAGTATTTTTTATCGTCTTTGTCTTACATATGGATGTTCCAAAACTTGCAGGGAAGATGCATGGGGCTCTGCATGGGGCTGTAAGTTCATTTTCTTTTGCTCTTACCTTAAGTTCAACTCACCAATTAATCCACAATTTGTTGACAGTAGACTTGCCACGTCATTTTGATTATGCAGATGGGAATCTCATTGAGCAATTAATTGTTGATGCTACTAACCAGTGGAATAGTTCTTTTATGATGTCTGATGTTATCCCCAGTGAGTCATTTGGTCCTCACACTCATGGGTAAGCATTGATAAACTCAATTCTCAGTACTGATTGTTGTTTAGCGGTGATCTCCCTTGAGTTAATTGAATTGAGTGTAGACAATTATATCATCAAAGGTCATACTGATGAGGAAATCGACTTGTTTCCTGTACTCCAATTGGTGGTTCTAGTTGTGCTTGAGTTCAGCATTTATTTTCTTATTATTGTGCTGAGAATGTCATGTTATGATAATTCTGTGTACTTGATGTTATTGGTCAAGTACCGATGTTAATCGGATCCTCGGCTTGGATTTTGTGTGCTATGATTTGCTTGGCTTTTGACAGATTGCTTCCACATCACCTTAATAAAAAGAAAAATAAATTTGACAGATAAAATATCCTAGTAAAAAGAGAAAATAAGAATTTTCTTACAACGGCAGTAGACCTCTTTCAGAGTTGGTCCTGTCAACCAGAACAGCTGTCATCCAATAGTGGCAAAATTTGGTTTTTGAAGCATGAGAATATTTTTGGGTTTTGATGATAGAAAAGTTTTTGTGGATGGAATTTTGGTTTATGGGTTTATGTTTCTGAGAGGGTATGGTGAGGTGAGTTGTGGAATGTGGTTGGGAAAGCTTGGGGTTTTGGAAGTGTTTAAATATGTGAATTCTTTTGCGGCCTGATTGCCTGGATGAATGTGAGTTGCCAAATCCTTTGGTAGTTGGTCACCGAGGTCTGTGATACTAAGTAGAGGGAGATTTGAAGGGAAAGTATCATTCCAGGTGTTTTATGACACGTCTAACTAGTCTAATGTGAGGAAAACATAGATGGGTTTAAAGTTGCCCGAAATTTTGCTGCTTGAGATGTTGAGGTGTTCTAGCTGGTTGAGGCTGGCAAACGTGGATGGCTGAGTCCAAATTGGAATTGGGTCTCCTGCCTTGTTTGAACAATGTTACTTCTTTTTCTTTAACCATTAGATTGTATTTTACTGAGCATATAAAATCGAGGAACTGGGTCACGACAGGAGAGAAGAAAATAGAGATATCTAAATTGTACATTAAATAGAGATATCCAAAATGGAATTGGGTCTCCTGCCTAATTGGTAACTTGCAGTCAAATATCTTCTAGAAGTGTGTCTATAATAAATTTAATATTGTAGAGAAGGGGCTTCCATGATACAACTTGGAAAGGGCAATTGATATAAGAATGGGATTATTGGAATTATTGCAGAGTATTCCTCCATCCAATTCCTCTTCAGCTCCACCTTCCTTTGCTTTTCGTTTTCAGTGTATTAGTTTCGTCTTGGGCGTTTGCCTGCTGCATGGGCCCTCATTTTCTTCTTTTGTGTCCAATTTATATATTATTATTTTTCTGTTAGAAAAAAGGGGTGTGACACGAGAACTTCCCATCCAATTTATATATATACACATATTATTGCATTGGTTTACTGACTACCTGTACCAAAAGTAAGTGTGAAGCTCAAGGATATCTCTATTTAATGTCCTTGATTGTTTTCCAGTCATAAATTGCTCCCATAACAGAGAGAAGTTGATTCATTCTTGGTCATAGTTGCTCATGTTTCCATATGGAAATTTTATCCACAACATTGGAATTTGGAAATATGAGTAAATTGTGACAAATTCAAAGTGTGGTTAAGTCATGAACATCCAGCACTAGTACCATATCTGTTGCTTCTGTTTCCAATCATTTATATGATTAACGTAGATTACTGAATAGCTTTAATCTGAAATAGGTTGATGAGATTCTGATTGTTCTCTGGAGATTAGAGTTCCGAGCGACTGGACTATAAAGTGATAATTGCCCTATGGATATTTGAATAAGTATTAAAAGCAAAAAGTTACAGTATGCAGAAATTTTAATTGTATGTATTGATGAATGAACAAATTCACAACTATTTCCAGGCAAATTAATGAGATTAGATAATAATAACTATTCTAGACATCATGGTTAGCATCTTTTTTATCTTCGTCTTACATATGGATGCTTTGAAACTTGCAGGCAAATGGGACCATTTTTATCAGGCTGTAAGTTCATTTTCTTTCTATCTCACCTTCAATTTAACTGATCAATTAATTGAATTTGTTCACAATAGACTTGCGACAATATTTTGATTATGCAGATGGTAATGCCATTAACCCCCATGCCGGTAATGCTAATACTCATCAATGGAATGGCCCTCCTGTACCGACTGAGATGTTGGCTTCCCAGGTTCCCCAGAGCACTCAACGTTATGGAATTTGTGATGACTGTATCAATCGTATCAGCGTTCAACGTTATGGAATTTGTAACGACTGTCTCAATCAGTCTTCAGTGAGTGGCCATGCTGGAATTCCAGTTCCAGCTGCAAACCTGAGAATTTCTAGTGCTGATGGTAATGGTATACCAATTCCTTCTGCTGGTTTTAATGGTATACAGAATGACATGAGATTGCCAATGGTTATCATTGATGAAATTCTGAACCAGTCAGTTGGCCCTCAAGTTGACCCGGAGTAAGCTTTGATAAACTTGATACTCTATACTCTTTGTTGTTCAACAGTGATCTCCCTGGAGTTAATTGAATTGATAGTGTAGTTATTGATATAATAATCTGTATGTCGTGAGAGATGCATTAAAATCTCCCTAGTCATTTATGAAACCTGCCATTTATTTCTATAATTCAGTCTTACAGATTTTACATCGCATCTTTGATATCTTACATGCCCCTCTTCTTTGTAGGATCATCTTGGTGCACCACGTACGTGTACCTTATCCGGGGTATCAGGCGGTTCCGCCACATCCGGGGCATCAGGCGGCCCCGCCACATCCGGGGCATCAGGCGGCCCCGCCTCATCCTGGGCATCAGGCGGCCCCGCCTCATCCTGGGCATCAGGCGGCCCCGCCTCATCCTGGGCATCAGGTGCTCCGCCTAGAAACCATAACCGCAGAACTGCTTGATATCTAGAAGTGAGAAACCATAATTGCAGAAGTATTTAATATCCAGAAGTTGTTTGTATTTGGCCTTGGTGCCTTACCAATAAGTCAGGCTGGTTAGTTAATGCCATCTGATATGGGATAGTTTGTTTCATGCTTAAACTTTTTAAGGATTGTTTTTAATTCTGCATATTACTGACCTCTTTCCGTGGGAAATAAATTGGTGGGATTCCTTAATTTCCAGTTGGAATTCTTTCGTCTACAATTTTTACAACTGATTGTTATTAGGGATGAACAATCAGAAGAACCAGAAGAACCTTCATATATTTGATGGATCAATCCAGTCCTGATTTGATGGTACTAATACTGAAGAATTTCCCTTCAATAAGCCAAAATGATTTTGCTCACTCTAGGTCAAAATGTGTTCTGGATCTTGAAAAAATTGAACTCAAAATCACAAAATGATTAAAAAAAAAAGTTGATCTCAATCAACAAAATTACAGGAACTAATATGAAAAATCAGTCTGGCAAATTACCGGAGTGAAAATACCGTTATGTCCTTGCAAGAAAAGAAAACTAAATGCCATTACGTTTCTTTTGACCGGAGAATAAGAACAAGATGATGGGCTTTTAGTTTTCTCTTAATAAAACTCTAAAAGCGGGAAAACCAAAATTTTAAATCCAGAGAGATAGAGGAGCTCTAACTTGAATAGTCACAGCGACCTCAAAGCAAATCAGCCATGGAGGAAGCCATAACCCGAATAGTCACAGAGCTCGAAGAGCTCCGCCACTTCGAAAACCCCACAAACACCCAAACCCAACCCATTTCCGATTCCGCTCTCTCCGACCTCCAAGCCCTCTTCGACGCTGACGATGACCCCGAACCCATGGAGCGCTTCTGCGACGAGCTTGCCTCCAAGTCACTCTCTCTATCCAATCTGGTCCGTCCGATCGCCGCCGCCATGGATTCGGGACCCGCCCATTTCACCCTCTTAGCCTCCAAAGTCTACCTCTCTCTTCTCCTCTCCCCCAATTCCCCGGTTTGCACTCTGTTCACTCCCATGGCTTTTTTCTCTCTCCTCCAGTCAATTCGCCGGTCGCTAAAGCACCGTCGGGGCGAATCCGGTCCCGGAGAGCCTGGCACAGGGTCCAATGCAGTCAATAGAAAGAGAAAAGCGCGCACCAAAGGTAAGGGTTCGAAGAATTGTTCGCAGAATGAGGATTGCGACGGCGAAGAGAGTGAATTCGATGTGAGGGTTTTGTTTTCTGTGCTTGAAAAATTGGAACTTGTGATGGATTTGATTCATTTGGACCGGTTTCCGGATAGTTTGAAGTCTTTGGTTCAAACTGTGGCTGAAATTCCAGTGATGGGTCTTGAAGTGTGTGGTAATTCAGGTAATTATAACAAACTAACCAATTTGTGCTCGCGGGTTTTGCTTAAAGTGTTCATGCCTGAGCATGGAGACCACGCTAACATTGCAGCCGAGGTGTTCAAGTCACTGGCTCCGATGATTCTTCTGCATAAATCTCAGGTGAGGATTTTTGCGTTGGGTTTTGTGGGTAATCAGATGATGGGTGTGGCTAAGATTCTTGATGGTGTGAAGAAAGCAATGGCGAATTTTCTGTGGTACTTGGTCCACAAGGCGCCAGACAAGTCCGAGCCTCGGGCTTTGGCTGTAGAGTCTATACTGGAGATTGTTAGAGTCATGGAGATTCAGGAGCAAATTGGGTTTGTGGAGTATGTGGTGAAAATGACTCAAGGGAAGGCTAGATTGAGGCTCTTGGCTGTTGACCTTATTCTGGTGCTAGTTACATCTTTGAGAGATGTAATGGATTTGAATTCGGAAAGTGAAGTGAGGGATTCATTGGGTTGGAAATGCTTGGAGGCTTTGATTCAGCGCTGTTCGGATGCAATGGCTGGAATTCGAGCTCGTGCTTTGTCAAATTTGTCACAGCTGGTTGGCTTCTTGTCAGGTGATGATAGGAGCCGGGCTGTGTTGAAAGAAGTTATGGGGTTCGGTAATGCAATGGATGAAAGGCAGGACGGTTGGATGAATGAAATTTTGAGGACAAGGTGCATGGATGAGAAGGCAGCTGTGAGGAAGGCGGCACTTCTTCTAGTTACCAAGTTGATAGCCATTCTTGGTAGTGGCTTTGATAGAGCCTTGATCAAGACTATGGGCATGGCTTGTTCTGATCCACTTGTTAGCATACGCAAAGCAGCAATTTCAGCTCTTTCAGTGGTAAGTTTTCTGTTTTGCTTCATCTAATAGTTCTTCATCAAACTGTTGTTTTAGTTGCAGTTAGCATTTTTGATTTCTAATTGGTTTGCATAAGTTGCGTAGTTAAAGTTCGAGATTATGGTATCTAATTGACTTGTAATGCTTTTATGAGGGCCTCGAAGTCATCTCCTTAAATAAACATTCTGACATTGTATACTTTTGGGCATTTATCTTCATTTTAATACTACTAACAAGTCAACCTGCTAATTTCTTCCCCTCATCCCATGCCAAGAATAATCCTTTACAGTCCAACCACCTGGAACACAAATCTTAACCCACAATGCTTGTCTTCGTCAGAAACAGTTTCAGAACTCTGATATTGTTTATAGAAAAATTTCGATTACATATTGTGCATGAGCACATCTGCATTTTTTTTTTGACCATTTCAATAAATTTGTTTTAACATTCTTTTTCGCGATGAGAAAGATAGTACACTAGGGTTTGAGATTTAATGGTTTGAACCTGATAGAATGAAATATAAAGTTGACAAAAATTTTCCATACTGTCTTTTCATACAATGAAAATTTATTTCTTCTAAGTTATCATAAAGATGAATGCCTCAGAGTTGGTCTTTCTTTTCTTGATCAGTTTATTTTCCCTTTTGACTTGTGCCTGTAACATAATTTATTTTTGTGCAATTCCTGATCTCATATGTTGGATATCTGCATTGCCTTTGTAGGCTTTTAGAACATTCCTGGATGAAAGCGTGGCTATTGAGTGGCTACATTCTGTTCCACCTTTAATAACTGATAATGAGTCTAGTATTCAAGAAGAATGTGAAAACTTGTTTCTGGAACTGGTATTGGAACGGGTATCTACAGTTGGTTCTGAAATGGATACTGACTCGGTGCTTCCTGAAGGTGTTTTAAGCCTTTTGAAAGAGATTTGCAATGGAGAAGTGGCACCTTGGGTGAAGAAAATTTGCACAAAAGTGGGAAAGAAGAATCGACTGAAGCACAAATTTGCAATTGCACTTCAGAATATCATAAGGACATCTGAGTCTCTCTGGCTCAGTCAATCCATGCCTATAGAGAAATGGACAGCCCCACCAGGTTCTTGGTTTCTTCTGTCAGAGGTGTCAGCTTACCTTGCAAAAGCAGTTGACTGGGAGTTTCTCCATCATCATTGGCAGCTCTTTGACAAGAATGGAGTGGGAGGGGAGATTCAGAGCCCACTTCCACAAGGATATGCACATGAAGAGGGAGGGGGTATAGAATCCAGTTCTGTTGCTTGGGCTGGGGATCGTGTTTTTCTCTTACAGACTATTTCTAATATTTCTGTTGAGCTGCCCCCTGAACTTGCTGCAGATTTAGCTCAGAACTTGCTTAAAAGAATTGAAAAGTTCAACATGCATTCAACAGAGGTACTCATGCATTGGATTCAGCATATTTTTCATATAAAGCTTATTTTTTCCTCTTCAATGCTTCCTGGATTAGTACTTTGGTTTGCCTTTAGCATGCCTGGACAGATGAAGTATGCAAATGCACTTACTGAACGTGCATTGATTAAACTGGACTTATCTGTAGAGAGAGATGAACATGCTGAAATTGCATTGATTAAACTGGACTTATCTGGAGAGAGAGAGATGAACATGCTCAAGATGTTTATTCACTCTTTCACATATTTATTCACTTACAGCTAAATGAACTGAGTTCTTCAAATTTCCATTTTATTAATGAAGCGTTGCTCCTGTTCATCCTGTTTGCATGACTGATTAGACAAGTGAATAACTCTATTAGATGAAAATTCATTTAGCTTTATGAATTGTAAATTACTGATGTTTACATTTCTACGTAAGACTCAGTTGGCAAAGAACTTGTGGAGATGTCATGTCGATTGAGATAAATAGAAATGGTTGTGTGTGGTAACGCATGCATAGTGATTGCCGACTGGTTAATCATAGTTTCCTCTCCCCATTTTTTTTAGTGAGTTGCTTTATTTGATCACAGGTTAAGGCTCATGTAAAAGCACTCAGAACATTGTGCAAGCGGAAGGCTTTAAATCCAGAGGAGAGTGATACACTTGTTGAGAAATGGGTACATCAGCTTGCCTCAAAAGCTTCTCAAATTTTAGACAAGTATATATCCAAGGAGTCAGATACAAACCGAAAAGGAGGCTTCTTTACGCCACCTATAAGTGGGAGTAGAAAGGGCAAGAGAGCTATGACCATGTCCAGGTCTTTGTCAGAAGTAGTCACAGCAGTTTATACAATTGGGTCTTTGGTTATTATTTGTCCATCTGCAGATATGAACACCATCATTCCACTACTATATACTATCATCACCTCTGGGAATTCTGATCTAAAAGTCAATAAATTAGCAGGCTCTACAGTCTCTATAAAGCAGACAGCACCTTCTTTGTACGTTCAAGCATGGTTGACTTTGGGGAAGATTTGCCTTACAGATGAAAAAATTGCAAAGACTTATATTCCTCTCTTTGTGCAGGTTTGGTCTTGGACTTGTCAACTTTTTTGTTCACTCTCTAAATGTTTTTCATAAGCATTGACATTGAGCCATTGACCTTGACAAAATGATCCACATTTCTATTGAGCATATAAGCTAGGATACGTTTTGCTAGCAATCCTATTCACCAAGTCATTCATCATGGCAAAACAGTTCTTTCTACTTGGCTTATTGAACCCCACATTGGGGGAGTATTGTATATTGGGCCTTCCCCGCCCCCTCTTATATCAGTTCACAATTATTAAAAACAGTAATAGTTCTCTTAAGGATAAGACCATCAAATCTAATGTTAAAATTGGAAAAAATAAAAAATCAGAGATCATTAAGAGGAAGCTAGTTTTGCATGTGTGACGCGTATGTGTGTATGTGTGGGTGTGCTGGTGCTGCATGTCAGCTGGTTTTATTTATTTGTTGTTTAAATACTTTGCTTCTTGTGTCTAGATACCCATTTGAGTTCCTAATCTTTCAGGATTTTTATAGGAACTTGAAAAGAGTGATTGCGCAGCCCTTCGCAACAATCTGGTAGTTGTGATGGCAGATTTTTGTGTTCGTCATACTTCTTTAGTTGATTGGTAAGACCTGTAAAACTGAAATTTACTAATTTAGAATGAAGAATCAAAGTTGAATTATACTTTTTGCTTCATAAGTTTCTAAATAGCTTCTGTTGAAGTCAACAGTTATATACCAAGGATTACAAAATGCCTCCGTGATCCATGTGAACTTGTAAGAAGGCAGACATTTATACTGCTCTCAAGATTGTTGCAGGTATACGTTGGTCTTACACCATACATTTCCATTTTGATGGTTAAAATTCAGGAAGATAAATAATTCTGTATTTTGATCTATATTGTCATTTTCAGAGGGACTATGTGAAGTGGAGAGGAGTTCTGTTCCTTAGATTTCTCTTGTCACTTGTTGATGAGTCAGAAAAGATAAAGCAGCTTGCCAATTTTCTTTTCAGCAATATTTTGAAAGGTTACAAGCTTTTCTCTTGCTATCACATTTGCTATTGTGAAATTGGTATTTTTGTCTTTGAGATTTGACCATGATTTTTTTTTCTCTTTTCGTTTTCAGCTAAGTCACCTCTTCTCGGATATAACAGTTTTGTAGAAGCAATTTTTGTTCTGAATGACTGCCGTGCCCACAAGGGACATACTGGTGCTCAGGGTTCACGAGCAGAGAGCCGCCTTTTTTCCATCAGGTAGGTGTGTCTAATCCCTGAAAGGGTAAGCATTGCAAATGGGACTGGCTTTTATATTTAGTTTATCTCGTCTCCAGGGGAAATGATGAAAGTTCGAGGTCAAGAAGAATGCACATCTATGTTTCTTTGCTGAAACAAATGGCTCCCGAGCACTTATTGCAAACCTTTGTAAAGTTATGTACAGAGATCCTTGCTGCAGTATCTGATGGTATGCTCAATATAGATGATATTACCGGACAGTCTGTTCTGCAGGTAATTTGGCTCATGATGCTAACAACTCCTTTATTGTTTCTGTCTGTGCAATATGTAGAACTACCATCCATTAAAATGACAAGTTTGCGTACCCAATATAATTTATTTTAGATATCTGTGCCTCATTCATATTTCTTTTTCGGTCTTCGTACTGAGCTCCATAGCAAGTATATTTATAGATTCTCTGAGTTATCACCCTGTAAATCTGGATAGTTATTGATGTGTTTCTGTTTGCTACTTGCCTTTCTTATTAAAATATGTTATGATTCTGGAGCAGGATGCTTTCCAAATTATTGCCAGCAAAGAAATCCGAATACCATCCAACCGTGGGTTATCATCTGACACTGGAGACATCGATGAAGAAGGTGCTGATAATGGTGGAGCAGCTGCTAAGGGAAGGGCAATAACTCAAGCACTCAGAAAGGGCCTCATACAAAGCACCATACCTATCTTTATAGAGCTGAAACGGCTATTGGAAAGCAAAAACAGCCCCCTCATAGGCTCCCTCATGGAATGCCTCCGCATCATCCTCAAGGATTACAAAAATGAGATCGAAGACATATTAGTTGCTGATAAGCAGCTCCAGAAAGAGCTGATATATGATATGCAGAAATATGAACAGGCGAAGGTCAAGTCTACAGCTACCGAGGCTGTTGCTAACAATAGAAAAACAGTTAGCTTTAACTCTCCCGGCATATCCAAGATTGCGAGCATGAGACAGGCCCATAACAAGTCCATTGGTAGATTGCAAGGTGACGTAAGATTGGCTTCGGCAATGGGAGATGTAGCTGCTGAAGCCATAGCAAGGTCAGTGCTCAAGGAAATGAACAAGGGGAAACAGACACCACCTCTCAGCGCTTTAAGCGTGCCTAAGCTCAAGACCTGTGAGGGAGGACAAAGCTCCCGAAGCGGTGTGCCCTTAGATGTATTGGAATCTGTAAGGAGAAGACAGAATTTTGACTTTGTTGAAGAGAACAACTAAACTTGAAAACAGAAAAAGGTTTCCTAGCTTCACCATGAAGAAGTTGATTTTGTATGCTTATTTAGTTGTTTGGTCTTCTTTTACACTTAAATGTAAATATACACAAAAGTTGATCGAATAATAAGTCATATAAGTTATATAACACATAATCATGGCTTTGTAAATCAGTGAACGTCTTTTGGCCAAAACAAAAATAAAAATCAATGCTACTACTGTAGTTCATTGTTAATAAGTTTTGCCAAATTGCCCTGACTTTGGCCGGAATTGTCAAATTTTTGCCTAAAGTTTTTCACAGGTGGCCCCATCGTCAATTGATTTTTTCAAAAAAATCATGTTCTATAATAAGAAAATTTCTTCAATTTGACACAATTCACCCAGCTAAGCAAAAACCCAATTTCGATTGACAATGTGTTGCCAAAGACCGTTTGTATTGTTTAATTATAAAGTCCAAGAGCTTTAATAAATAAATATTTTTACCTTTGTTCAAACTTAAAAAATAATATATAATATTTATTTCGAAATACTTGTAGCGACCAATGTTCGTTGCCACAAGGTGTTTCAAAATTTTTTTTATTATTATTTTATTTTATTTTGATGAAATAAAAAAAAATTATTTCGGTCCTCATAAGGTCTCGCGTTTAGTTTCATTGAAACTCTAAAATAATTTGAGAAACCCGTGCAAACCCGTCTTGAGAATTTCAAAGACATCATTTTTCAAATAAAAATATCATGTGCTATAATAAGGAAAATTTCCTCAATTTGACACAATTCACCTAACTAAATGAAAATCCGATTTCGATAGACAATGTGTTGCCAAAACTCGTTTGCATTGTTTAATAAATCATGGAGTCGAAGAGCTATAATTACCAAGTCTTTTTACATTTCTTCAAACTTTAAAAAAATAAATATAATATATATTAAGAGTAATATATGATCCTCAGCTAGTTTTATTTTCATTAAAGCTTACAGTAGGTATATATACGTATCCTTAATTGACCTTTATTCATAAAGAGTAGGTACGCACGTACGTAGATATAGGCCACACCGGCCATTATTTTTATTAACGTACTGTCATATATATTAATTAGGTTGACACGGACACGTTGGCTGGAATGATATTGGTGACGTACGGCCGGGAGGAGGGCGGTGATTCCGATTGATATCAAGAGCGATGAGAGAGTCCCTGTTTAAGAACTGGCAAGTCCTTAGAGCATCAGCAGTGGGGACTCATTTTTTGGACCCAAATATGGGTCCAAATTGACCGTAATCCAAATTTGAGTCTATCGGAATAGTGAATAAAAAGACTTACTTTTTTTAGTGCCACAGTGGTGCAGGACTCATTTTTGGATTCATATTTTTGGACTTATATTTTTGGACTCAAATTTGGGTCCTAAATTTGAGTCATCTCCATTGTGACATATAGATATTGGACCCAAAAACCCCACTTGTTCTCTCTCATTGATGAATCATCAATTTCTCTCTCCAAAATCCTCTCAAATTAGTTGCACATGGGGGGACCCACAAATATAGGTCCAAAATTTTTGAGTCCAAACTGGACCTATATTTAGGTCCAACATTTAGGTCTCCGGCAACTATAAGTCCTACTCCTCCGATCTACTGTGGGTGTTTTTGGACCCAAATATAGGTTTTGGACCCAAATTTGGGTCCCCATTGTGGATGCTCTAAGGAACGGTCCAACACGAATGAAAACTGTCCCAGTGGCTTGAGCCATTGGAACTGCCACCGCTGCAACCAAGAGGCACGCAACCAGGAAAAAACCAACGTACTATGAACTGATCGATGAATTGCTGTGGGGAAAGTAACCAATTTATAGGGCAGCTGCAAGCTCCAAGAGGACAAGTTGCTGCAAACTTTTGCCATTAAAATTGACAGAAACCTAAAATATATGGACTAGTTGCTCGCTCTTAGATTTCAGTACCACTATTATTAGTAGTCTCTATATGGGCCAAATTAAAATGTGGATTTAAATGGAAGTTTGGTTTCTCACTTTAATTTTCCAAAAAAAGTGGTCATTCATTCATTTATTGATTTTGTTCAAAAATTAAGTTTAAATTGGTGATTGGGAGGAGGCCGGCAACGGTGTTTCTGACAAACGTCAAGGGCGATGAGAGACTCCCCGTTAGAGGAAGAGTGGCGTTGCAGCTGGCAACTGGTGTGGCAACCACAACACGACATCCAGATAATACTTGAGCGACTAAATTGAATAAAGGGTCCAACAAGATTGAAAACTATCCCTGATTGTTGGTATGCACACTTGAAACCTCAGTACCATTTCCTGCTCCACAACGTAGTTGGACCGTAGCATCTACAAACGCACGTACAAGAAACTAATATAATAAATAAATTAACGAGATAGGTTTTTTCCTTGCACAAGAATCTAATTTTTTTTTTAAAGGAAAAAAACGTACTAGTGTAACATTTTGAACTCTAATTTAGTCATCTGACTTTATGTTAACATCAACTTGCTTACAATGTATATATAATTAATGCATTGTCGTGATCAGTTCGATCACCCATCCGGATCATCAGGCAAGCTAATTAGTACATGAATATTTATGTTGCACTAATTAGTAATTAATTAACTTACTTGTTAATGGTGGGGTAACACCGGCAGTGGCATTGGCACTGAGATTGACACTGCAATTGAGAATGCCTTGGACGCGGATAAGGCCTCCAAGAGGGGGATGAGGCCTCCAAGAAGAGGGGGGATGGGGAGTAGGCCTCCAAGAAGAGGCACAGTCCCTTGAGCTACTGGAACAACAACTGCCACTGCAGCAACCAACAGGCGCGCACACAAACAACATTGTTTTGTTGGAGGGCGCCATTGATCGATCGAAAAGAAAGAGTAGCAAAAGTAGTAATAGCTTAATTACATCAAGTTCGTACCGCAAGCTAAGAAGAAAATCTAGTAAATTAGAAACAAGTTTCAATGATACTTTATACTCCCAATTACAAAAAGTATGAATGAAATTATGGTTGTCTCGATCAGTTTACATAAACGCATATAACTTTTTCTTAATTTTGTCTCAAGTTGGGCTAGATCCCAACATCGTACATATAATTAAAGATGCTCGATCAACATTCGTAAAGATTAATTTCAATCATTTAATTATAAAAAAGTGATCGATGTCATATATAATTAATTGTTGCTACCTCGTTTAATCATGCATGCTTTACTTATTTAGGCTGAAAATGTTATAGGTTGATTAATTTCATTGTTATATATATAAAAACAAATCATATCGATCGGTTGATTTCTACTAGTAGTACTATCTCTCATTTAAAACAAAAAAGACTTGCAGGCTAGGATGGATTGATCATCAGGCAAGCTAGCTAATCGATCACTTGATTATTTATGTTGCACGTACTAATTAGTAATTAATTAACTTACTTGGGAATGGTGGGGTACCACTGCCATTGGAACTGAGATTGGCACTGCAAAAGACAGTGCCGTTGATGCTGATAACAACAGAAGGAAGAACAGGGGGGATGGGGACTCCAGGAATAGGGGGGAAGATACCAAGAGTCCCTTGAGCTACTGGAACAACAACTGCCACTGCAGCAACCAACAGGCACACAAACAACATTGTTTTGTTGGAGGGCGCCATTGATCGATCGAGAATATAATGCAACTACGTATATATGCTGAAATATTATATATTCTTGCTAGATTAGATCGATTGCAAGAAATAAGTTGATGAATTGTTGTGGGGAAAGTAACCAATTTATAGGGCAGCTGCAAGCTCCAAGAGGACAAGTTGCTGCAAAATTTTGCCATTCAAATTGACAGAAACCTAAAATATATGGACTACGTTGCATGCTCGTAGATTTCAGTACCACTATTATTAGTAGTCTAGTCTCTATATGGGCCAGATTGCATCTTACCTAAAAACTAGATTTAAATGGAAGTTTGGTTTTTCACTTTAATTTTCCAAAAAAAAGTGGTCATTCATTCATTTATTAATTGATTTTGTTCAAAAATTAAGTTTAAATGGGTACATATATATAAAAAGAGATTTTAAACCATAAACCGGCCGTATGGTTAAGGAAGGGATTACGGATGAAACTTAATTAGATTAGCGGTGCTTGTTACGGATGAAACTTAATATTCCTCCTTTCATTAAAGTCAAATTCTAGTTAGTTGATTATTTAGGCCAGATCATGATCTTCTTATATATGCTGCCTAACACAACAAGAGAAAGTTAATGGTCCTCATTTTTTTTTTGAGAGATTATTGATGCATGAAGTTCAAATCTTAAAGAGCAATCCAACGTCAACTTTAATTGGTTATGACGTCCTCTATCTAGTGTTTCAGATCTAATTCATGTGTCCAGAGTCTTGTGCATATGTCTGCATATCCCATATTTAGATATGAGGGTTTGAGGCTCAATGCTTCATGTTCAGGTTTTAGGATTCAGATTTTGGTCTGGAAATACGTCAGTCGCACAAGATGCATGTAATCTAATCCTGATCGAGAATAGATGATACAATTTAATTAGTTCTTCCAAGAGAATAGATGAAAAATATTCCTCCTTTTCTGTACGTTTTGATAGGTATGTTTGATCACTTTTTGATACATGTCTAAGCTAAAACCACAATTCTTGGTTATATTTCACAAACTGTTAGAATTTATGATTTTTTAACCGTATAATACTCTCCACCCCTCTCTTAACACCACAATAAAAGAGTATCCAAGATTTATCTTGAAGTACACATATAATGTTGAAGAGTGGAGAATCCCACATAAAAAAAGTGACAAGAAAAAAAACTTATAAGTGGGTCGCTTAGTAGAAATGTGGTGGAGCTGCTGTGGTTGTGATTTGATTGTGAATTTGCAGGGAAGAAGAAGGGATAGTGAGAGAGATGAAAGAAACGGGGAAGAAGAAGAAGAGAAATGGAGGAGGAAGAAGAAGAAAAATGGAAGAGGAGAGGAAGAGAGGGTCGGGGAGACAGAGAGAAGAACAAAAAAAAAAAAAAGGACCGGGGGTATAATGGATTATTTCCAGTCCATTTGATGTGCCACGTCAGCATTAACAGACCTATTGGACGGAAAATATGACGGAATGACCTATTGAGTTCGAATTAAAAGTTCAGAGACTGTTTTGATGAAATTGAAAATGCAGGGACTGAACTGATTTCACCCCCAAAGTTCAGGGTAGTAACAAGAATTTAGTCCTTTAAAATATATTTTGTTTTATGTGACATGACATGACACATAGGATTGAAGCCTCCACATCTTAGGCCTTAATGAGACCCCTAGCTAGCATTGCCCTTTCGATAAACAATGTGTTGTCAAAGCTCGTTTGCATTGTTTAATCATAGAGTTGAGGAGTTTTAATAACTAAATCTTTTTACTTTCGTTCAAACTTTAAAAAATATATATAATATTTATTTTGAAACAACTGTAGTGAGGGACAATTCGTCGCTACAAGATGTTCCTAAATATTTTATTTTATTTTAAAGAAATAAAAAAGAAACTATTATGGTCCTCGTACGGTCTCACATTTGATTTCATTGAGAGTCTAAAATAATTTTGGAAACCCTTGCAAACCTTTCTTGAGAATTTAAAAGACGCCATTTTTCAAACAAATCATGTGTTATAATGAAGAAAATTTCCTCAATTTGACACAATTCACCCAATAAACGAAAAACTCGATTTTGATAGACAATGTGTTGTCAAAACTCGTTTGCATTGTTTAATTATAGAGTTCAAGAGATTTAATAACTAAAGTCTTTTACATTTGTTCAAACTTAAAAAAAATATAATATTTATTAGCGACAAAGCAGTCGTCGTTACAAAGGTTCCTTATTTTTTTAAATTTTTTTAACAAAATAAAAAAGAAACTATTTCAGCTCTCGTAAGGTCTCGCGTTTGATTTTATTGAGACTCTAAAATAATTTTTGCAACCATGCAAACCGCCGGTCCACATATAATACCATTTGGACTTAATTTGATGATGGGCCGGGTTTTGTTTTGGATCCTTATGTATAAGCCCATTGAAAATTAATGGGCAGTTTTTAGTCAATTGTACTGTAGATTGACGTGGCATGTTCTGATTCGAAGGATGACCATTCATGGTGGTGAGCAAAACTAGACTCGGTGCTCGAGTCGTCGACCCACCACTCCTCAGCCGTTGGTTCACTGCTTTGCAATTAAACCATCTCTCTCTCTCAGACACACGCTCGCACTGTTTCGAGGTTTCGATCTATAATCAGGTAAGCTTAGGGTTCTCTTTATGATAGTTTCTCTGCGATCAAGACCTTAATTTGTTTGAGTTTCTGCAATTTTTATGCGTAATCAAGCATCAAGACCCATACATTAATATTTAAACTTCTTCGCTATTTTATAACGTGTGTATATATGTGTGTGTGATATGATACATGTGAAGTGATTCATCAAAATCTAATGCACATTCCTTTTGAATTAGGACATCTTGAATTCACGGATTGGAAAACTGAAACCCGAACATCAATTTGGGGTTTGGAACTTGCGCAATTTAGAGGGTGGTCTTTGTGCATGCTAGCGTTTGATGTTGTAATTGAGTTTTGGGAGCTGGGTTTTTTGAGTTGGTGAGAGTGTTTTGTGATAATGGATGGTAACAAGGACGAAGCTTTGAGATGTGTTCGCATTGCTGAAGAGGCAATTGCAGCTGGTAACAAAGGGCGTGCTATGAAATTTATCAAAATAGCTCAACGCCTTAATCAGAATTTGCAAGTTAATGAGCTTTTGGCCGCTTGTGAGGGGATTGATTCGGGGTCTTCTGCAACTTCTGCGCAAGAAAAGGGTGTTGGTGGGACTAGGAACGAGCCCGGAAAGGAGAAATTGGGCCAAGGTTTGAATGGGGAGCGGAGTTATACTGAAGAGCATGTTCAGTTGATTAGGCAGGTTAAGAGGAACAAAGACTACTATGCCATTCTTGGCGTGGAAAAGACTTGCTCAGTTGAGGAGATTAGGAAGGCTTATAGGAAATTGTCATTGAAAGTTCATCCTGATAAGAACAAGGCTCCTGGTTCAGAAGAGGCATTTAAGATTGTGAGCAAGGCTTTCAAGTGTTTGAGTGAGGTAAATTCAAGGAGACAGTATGATCAGACTGGATTGGTTGAGGAGTTTGAGTACAACCAGCAGCACGATGTGAGGAGGCGGAGGAGGAGGAGAACTGGGAATGACTTGTTTGATGACGATTTTGACCCCGATGAGATATTCAGGGCGTTCTTTGGGCAATCCGACATGTTTAGGACTAGTCAAGTTTATAGGACTAGAGGAACTGGTGGCCATCAGAGGGAGGAGATTCACCACGGGGGACCTAACATTATGCTTCTTATTCAAATATTACCATTCCTGGTAATTTTATTGCTTGCATATCTGCCCTTTACAGAGCCCGACTATGCTTTGCATAAGAATTACAACTACCAGATTCCCAAGACGACGGAGAGACATGGAGTGGAGTTTTTTGTGAAATCACCAAGATTTGATGAGAGTTATCCTCTTGGAAGTTCTGCTCGAGCTAAAATTGAGGACAGTGTGATCAAGGATTACAAAAATGTGCTTGTACACTACTGTCGTGTTGAGCTTCAGAGGCGTCACTGGAGTAAGAATCTTCCCACTCCTCACTGCGATAAGTTAAACGCCCTTGGAGTAGCTTAAGGTCAGTCATGAGTTAAATGTGGTATCTTGGCTTGGGAAAAATGTTGTCAATGATTTCTGTTCATTGTATGCTTGACTTTGGACTCATCATCCACCTTCATAACCTCGCTTTCTACCTGACATAAGAATCTTAGTTCTTAAGTCCTACTGGTTGAATTATCAACTTAGTTGCTTACTTTGATCCATTGGCTTGTGTTATAATAGGTTACATGGCTGAATTGATGTAGCTTTAATACCACTACGATGTTGAGCTTGGACTCGGAAGGTACATCTGGTTCAGATTGTAAATGCTGGGGCTGTATTCTCGGAAGTGACCAAGGTTTCCCTTCTTCTCCAATATGACTTGCTGGCCATGGAGCTATTTTCAAATGTCGTTCAGGATGGTGGTAATGAGGGTTTTTAGCTCCCTTAAGGCAATGCATTTGGTTAGAAATAATATTATATACAGCTTTTGCAATTGCCCGGGAGGTAAATGCTAGTTACAAAATAGTATGACAGTTGAGCAGTAGGTTTGTGATAATGAGTACTTTATTTTCCCTCGAAAGCACTACGTTTTCTTTAGATTCTTTTTTTTACACTATGCAGGTTACCATTTTGTTTCACTTGTTTTGAGAAAGCATATTTTATGTAAGTGCCCATGCAACTTGAGCATCTTTCAGTCCCTATAGTTGTTGCTTGTTTTGTTGCTGAAAGAATTTATGTTGTTTATTAATGATTGTTAAGTTTCTTTCTTTCCCCTTGACCAATATTCGAAGAAATCATGCACACAGTACTGATAAATGACTTTGTTTTTATGGGTCATAATAGTTGGTATGCTAGTATCTTGATTTCCATGAGTTGCTGGAGAACTGTTTAATCCTCATTTCCATGGCCATGTCTCTCACTTAGATGAGTGAGGATACATGTGACTTATACCTTGTAGGATTAGCTCGCTTTGGACTCATTCAAGGTAAGTACCCTTCCTCATTCGCACATCAGGGCACTATTGTCAATATTATAGACCAGTAAGAACATTATCTCCAGGATATTTGTGTTAAATGAGACATGCAGCATCTTTCTTATTGAACCTTCTTCAGGAAATCTCCAATAACAACGGTTGAGTTACCTCCATAGGTGACTCAGCCCATCCTTCTAGGGGATATAAATGTTAAATCCGACATGTAGCATCTTGTTCTTATTGAACCTTCTTCAGGAAATCTCTAATACCAAAGGTTGAGTTACCTCCATTGGCGTCTTGGCCTATCCTTCTAGGACGACTTTCCTTGAAAGCATTTCAGTTAACTGTTCACTATTTAGCTCAGACATAAGATAGTTTTTCTTGTTGATGTCTGTCCCTTTTCTTCTTGGTATGGAACGAAGTTTATTACCATCTTACAACTACAATGTATATGAGTAGTAAATACAGTTACAGTTTCTCCTCTCACGAGGCGAGGTATAACTACTCGTCCCAATAGAATACTTGTCCACCGATGGATTTTAGACTATCAGATATCTAATTTGCACCATTATCTCACTTCATAGTCAATTGGTCCTTTTAGCTATTTGATTTCTCTTTGGAGCACTTTTTCGGTCGTACTAGAAATTATGTGTATGCATGAAGCCTTCCAAAAGAATATGAGATTTCGCTTGTGATGTAGTAAGGATCCTATCTTTTGACTTCTGTGTGTTTTAATGGAGACACTGGTTATCTAATAACTTTCTTCGGTTTCATTATTTGACCCGAACAATCTACGATGATTTGTGATCATTCCAAAATATTGATGAAACACCACAGGACGTATCTGATGCGAATGCTGGTTCTTTAGTGTTTCTGTGATGCTTCAGTTGGTTACTTCTTGATACATTGAGTGTCGATATGGTTCTGCATCTTTTGTCAAGTTATGAGTTACAAATTTGGGTTGTTAATGAACTCGGGTTTGGTATGTGTCTTGAATTCAGACGGGTTTTGCGTGAGTTCCACCTGAGTTTGATTGGGTCAATGATTTGTTTAAACTTTAAACCAAGCTGGACCGTACTTGGTGCATCTCAGAATCTCAGATTTGGTGGTTGAAAATTTGAAATAAAGAATTTCAAAATGTCACTATGCACATGATACTGTTGAACTCCACTGCATTTGTATATACAATAGAAAGAGGATATTCGCTTTGTTCCCAAAAGAAAATTTGTATTCCAGATCTCAGTTATCAATTCCTGTCCTCAAAAGAACCAAAGAAAATTAAAAAGCAATTCTCCAAATTTCTATGTTGTTTCTTGACTTCTTCACGTTGCGAAATAATGGATCCCCCAAGGCACCAGCTAATTGTATGAGATTAAAGAATCAATTTTGAGAAGAAAATTGCATTGAAAACTAAATGAGACCAAAGAAAAAGGAGCTTCCACTTGAAGGATACTAATCAGAGAGTAAACCGAAAAGTAAACTGTAAGAGAGAAAGCGGCAACACGCGCTACACGCGCCTCCGTGCACCGACACTAGCTCCAGTTCAGTCGAGGACTAACTATTCATAAATAACCAAAAATACCCTCATATAGTCACCCTGAAATGCCACTTCTCACCTGGGTATGGAGTCTAATTACGAACCAACCGTTGTTCATGTTCATACATGAAATGAAAAAGCACTACGTACGTACGTACCCTGTATAGTTACAAAATACAATCTGAAGCATAAAAATGAAAGTGAGATGGATCACTCGTCGTCGTCGCCACCACCGAAAATCGACATTCGATTGTAGAGAAGAAACAAGACGAGGAGGAGGAACAAGGCGACGCCCACCGGGGAGCCGCTGACCCTGTGGATGGTGTCTGGCTCTCCGGTGGAGAACATGGAGGAAACAAAGGAGCCGCGATCCGAAGACAAGAACTGAATGGTGAGGAGGAGGATGATGGGGAGGAGGAGAAGCCCGACGGGGCTGAGAAGCTCGGCGATTCCTTCGGTTATGGCCTCGCCTTGGTCGCCGAGAAAGAAGGGCACGAAGATGACCAACACCACCACAACTACTAGTAGCACTCCATGGGGTGCTCCTGCACCTTGTCTCTCCTGATCTATCATTTTTCTGGGTTTGTGGGTTTTTGTTGTACGTCTGACTTTTTGAGCTTTAGGGTTGATGCTGGAACTTGCTAGGGAGTAGTGGGGGCTTATAAAATAGGTCGGTGTTTGGGACGCGTTTGTCTAGACTCTAGAGGATGATGGATGTGAATGAATTATTGAATGAAGTAAAAGGTCCGTAGATGACGACGGTGTGCTTATATTATATATAAGCTAGTGTTGGAGAAGAGTAACATATACAAATCAAAATTCAAAACGATGGTTTATCTCTTTGGCTAATTTTCAAAATGGGTGGGAGGAGGACTTTTGGCTTTGGATGTGGATGAGTAAATGTGATCATGGTTTATTGTTGTGGACCTGAGGTTAAAACGTGTGAGGAATTGAATATATTTTGGACTAGAGCTGCAGGGTTTCACAGCTAGATACATTATATATGTATGAACTGTGAAGTTGCATGCGACTGGGGTTGCCTCTTGGGAAGGTACTATATATGCAGTGACTCTACATGCCACGCATGATGACATGTGTATGCCACGCATGATGCCATGTGTTCGTATGCTATTGCTACTCTGCTTCTGAGAAATGAAGCTTCATTAGGCTTGGAATTTGGATTAGTGCTTCCCACTTCCCACGTTTGGGGTCACTTTCTTTAGACGAAAGAGCTTGGAATTGGGAAGTGAACATGGGAAAGAATCGAAGTTAATTTGGGATTTGTCAGCAGTTGAGCCATTCATAATAGATGAAGCAATTTCCACCATGAACACATAGCGAATTTATTATGTGACACGTCTGACTTCTTAATTATTTGCAATAGGTTGTGACAAATCGTTGAATTAGATATAAACATTGTCATAAGAACGCCCTAGATCGAGCAACAAGAGATCCACCTCACGCAAAATAGGGCCAAAAGCCATGCATTTCTCTAAAGAATTAAGCTAGCCAAGCCTTTGTGTCTCATGGCCGGACAATATCACTCTAATGCGCCTAAGAAACACAGCCCCAAAGAAGAAGCTCCAAGCTCACACAGTTATAATGATGAGCATTATTTGGAATATGATCCACACCACACAAGTTGCCATCATAGAAAACATAGCCCAAAAGCTAGCTCTGATCATCACATGCCCCACAGTTCATGGCTCCTTTCATAAAATCAACCATTCGAAACGACATGTGATACCACCACGCAACTCTAATGCATGTCTCTGATATATATGTATTGTTTTGATCAGGACGGACTCAAATAATTGTATGAAAGTTGGGAGTTACTTCTTTCAAAACCTTACCGTACGTGAAGGTAGCTAGCTAGTCTCCCTTCTCGTTGTCATTATTTCCAGTCTTTTAATTTGTCGAGCACTTTTCCTTCTTTCGCACTTACGTACTTGAACATGTTCAAGATATTTTAACCAACATCTTGCCATATTTGACGCAAAAGACATCGAGTTAGTTACCAAATATTTTAATAAATATTCAGATGTTTAAGTAATCAACGTATATCTTGTACGTTAGATTATCGATTTAAACCATGTGTTCAAGAAATTAACCAAATCCCTCGGAAAAAGTTCAGGTCGATTCACTCCCCCAGCCACTCGATTCAGTGGAATAAGGACCACCCCATTCGGTGCTATGGTCATGCAAAGAAATACCAAACTCACTAAGTAATTCCAAATTCCGGTTGCCCAAAAAGAACTGAAAGTGAAAATCTGGAAATTGACATATCAATTAAACAAGAACATAGCTTTCCCTGTCAATCAGGGCCTTTGATTTCGCTTATAAATCTTGAGCTTATTTTAGAGTGGAATTAACAATGTGAAAATGGACTTGGGGAGACAAATTGGCAATGGCCCCCAACAGACTTTTTCTGGTGATCGAGGCTAAACACTGCAAAATCTGGTACCATTCTTGTCCAAGAAATGTAAGGTAGTGTGCCTAGTACCCTACCCAGCGTCCCAGCCTGGTACATATAATACTAGTAATAGACTTACAAACTTTCATGACTTATCACTATGTTTGTCTTTCCATTTCTTCTTTCATTATTAAAGTTTTCTTCATAGATAAATCAAATTAAATTGCTAAATGCATGTGATTCTAATCCAACGTTGAAAATGCCTACACAGTACACACCTTTTGGAACTATAATTTTGTGCCCGTGACAGACACTGGTCCAATCCAATCTGCTACTGGGGGGCCTCTCCTAGATACCCACCCAGGCCATCAATCTCTTCACAGAAACAAATCATGGACTCAATATGCAAATCTAGTATTTCACTAATTAAATCTATAACATTCACATTACTGGTCACATTTTTCGCAACTTGACCTCATGAATTTGATCAATAGGTTATTGGTTTGTGACTTTGTTCCTTCGTTGGGTTTTTTTTTTTTTTTTTTTTTTTGCAAGGAAAGAAATTTATTGAAATAAAAAGAGTACAAAACTATGTGGGGGGACAAAAAACCAAAACCCACATAAAGAAAATAAACGAGCAAAACCAAACCAAATTAAAAAATCGAAGCCAAACAAATCAAATGTTGAGACGCGCAGTAGGCGTTCGAACTCGTTTGGGATAACGATCCAGCTTAGTCGTTTGAATTTGATTGCTCTTCAAATTCTTAGGATGAGTCTTGGGGACAGTCCTAAGAATCTCATAATCTAAAGAAGCTTCGTTGGGTTAATCTGTCTGTAAAATACCTCATAAAGGTTACAAAAGCATTCTACAGATTCATTTCTCTTCGGGAATGCTAGTATCGTTCTACACTAGTAAAGCTCTTCTTTTGCCGTCTCTGAAAAATATTGGGAGCTTTTAGCTCGCGTTCACGACCAAGAATTCCTAAATCCGTCACTGTAACAACAACATTAATACAAGTAAAATTACTCAGTATGTTTATATTTTTTTTTTTGCTTTTTATTACTCATCAATAATAGATGAGGTTATGCAGCTGTTTTAAGTAATGTCCCTTTCGTGACAGGTTCACCAGTGCTACCATAACCGGGCTTCATCCCACAAAACAAAGCAAGATGAAATTGAGCCATTGAGGATCACCCAGATACTAGCTAGGCAACATCTCTAACATAGTTGTGCCACTCGGTCCCATATATTATTATATTATATTCCACACAAGATTTCTGGGTCTTTTTACAGACTAACCTACCCTTCTTTAGCTCTGTAATTTCGTAAAATGATATCAGAACAAGTATAAAATTACCCCAAGTTCGTTAATCAGATTGGTCCAGCTCATATGACGTGGCCTGTTCTGAGGTCAATATGCTATCTGCAGACTTTGCTTGCACAATTATCAAGTCCTGCAAGCACAAACAAACCAATTATGAAGTTAAGAATGACTACATTTGGTCATTTGCTGCACTAAAACAGCAGTACTTCCAAAACTATTAGCAGACCATTAACAATAGTATTAGTCCTAGAAATAATCACAATGGCATGTGTAAGATGGATAATATCAAAGCAGCCCTTTAATCCTTGATCGCCTCAAAAAAGAAAGAAGAAAACTTTAGTGTCATGTAGGAAATTTCTCATGTACATGAAGATAGTGATGTCATGTATAGGAAAGAATATGTGAAGGGTTAGCACTGGAATGTTTGTGTTCTTTATCATCTAACCCTTCAATGGAAACGGCCAATATTTTGTCTGTAGCAGAAAACAAACAAGAAAGGTCCCCATTCAAGTTTGGAAATTGGGTTGGCTGGATCAGTATTCAGTAGTCACGGGAATTTGATCCACACCTCCAAGACTCTGCTGACATTTTTTGTACTAGAACTAACAAATCTCTCTCATTATCTACCTCCCCCTCTCTTTCTCTCATCTCCGAAAACTATGCTCTCTTTTTTTTTCTTATGAAAATCAACACGGCTAGTGACACAATGGAAGATATAGCTAGTTGTTCTACTACTGCCTTGGTTTCGTCTCATAATCCAGAGAGACTAGACCTCAAATCCATTAGGGCAGTTGTCATTTCAGTCAATCAATGCATTCTCAAAATCATAGCAGATGACAAAACTAGAAACTCTATAAGGGTGAGATGTACCTCCAAGCTTCAAAATCAGAAACAGGATTTCTTCGAATTCGCTGATCAGTCTGTCATATCGAATCTCTACTGGGGTATTGACAGCATTGAGGCAGCAATTCAAGCCGAATGGCCAGAAGAGAAAGCCGCTCAGCTGAGGAAGGCAGAGCAGATGCTACAGGTTCCTGCGCTACTCGATGAGGATGGAGTCACAGCTGGAATTCTCAACTGTTATTTGGTGTGTTGCTCCTACTTTTACCTCTCCGTGGTTCGAAAACTCCAAGAGGATGAGTGGCAGGTTGGACTGCATTTCCTACAGGCCGTGCTGGTCTCCCCGAGACTGGTTCAGACAGAATTTGGATATGACCTTTATCAAAGTGTTTTCCCGACTTGCACCGGTTCTGAATTTGCAATAAGGCAGATGGCAAGGATATACAGAGATTGGTTGATGTATTATAAGGTCATATTATATGGGGAGTCTCCTCAGGGACAAGGTGGATACAGAGAAATTTTGTCCCCTCACAAAGAGTCACAATATTCTCTGTAAGTTTTTCCAGATACTGCCTGTCATTTTTCACATGATAGTTCAATACAGCACAATTACTCAGACTAGATATTTCAATGTCAAAGGTCTTGAATAGGCTCAAAATGAATCCCAAACATATCACCAATGAATTACTCTACAGATTCTTCAACACCTAACAGCAGAAAACACATTAATCTTTTAACCAGAACTCTAGAATGAAAAGTCTTGGTGACTCAACATTGCTCACTCCCATTGCTCTCTTTATTCATGACTAGGCTAATAAGAACCACAACGATATTTACGCAGAGTTATTTGCTTCTTGTGAACAGGCATGGCAAATCCACCAGCTCGGACTATTCAAATAAAATTGAGCATGACCACAGCTTGCAAACTCAACGGAATGTAAGCCCTGTCCTATAATTCATTAGCTAGAAAGAAGAGGTGCAGTATTTCTTTCCATCTTTTATCGACTTGTTGCTATATTACTTAATGCAGTATGAAGAGGTACACCCTTTTGATCCTCAAGAAGATATTGTCATAGAAGATGCACTGATGTCATCTATCTACATCCCAGAATTTGAAGAATATGGGAAACCCACAATTGGTTTGGAACAAGCAACAGAGTTTCGTGTTAACAATAAAGAGCTCCAGAGGAATGCAAGTATTAAAAGACTCCAAGATATGCTGAATGACTCCCAATCAGATACGTCAACTTCAGTGGATTCATGCTCTGATTATTATGACATTGAATCAGAGGTTTCTTCAAAAGGACATTACTATCTTAACTAGGATAGGGCTACATATGCATGGCAAACTATTGTGTCTCTGGCTCTATATTTTTGAAATATTTATATTATAATAAATTAAGTAATTCAAGAACTATAATTTGCATAATGTTCACACAGCTTTTTGTGAAGCAGGTCATTGATGGTAGTGAGTGCTCAGCCAGAACTGCAAGAATAAGTGCAGATTTTCCCAAGTAAGAAATTTGTGATAGGTTTGGTGACACTTACGATTATATACCTGAGTTTATTTCTCTCTTTCAGAGACCTAAACCTACTCTAGACAACTTAGTATCAGATTTTATTATTTTTTTCTAATTTACAAGCACTCATTGTACAGGAAGCTGCAGGCTCGTAGCTCCCCACCCGACTCAGAGTGCGAAGCAATATCTTTTCCACGAGTTTGTCAGGATCCAATGCCTAACGAAGTGATTCAAGTAAATAACTCTATGATTCTTGCTAGCAGATTCACGAATTCCATCAATGGTTTATTAACTATTTCAGAGCATAGAGATAAAAGATCAAAGACCCTTGAGAATTCCTATGTAGAAAAGGAATGTGCATCTCAGCAGAACTATAGGATCAACCAAAGGGATCACCAAAGAAGTGTTGCAAGGAAAAAGCATAGTTTGCATAGCCAGAAAAGCTCTATTGAATTTCATTTACATTCCACAAAAGATTCGAAAAGTGAACTACTGAGTATCACTGAAAAAGCAATTTCAAAACTATTTCACTGGGAAGGATTGGGAAAATGGGATGAAGATTATGCTGTAGAAGTTACAACAATATATCAAATATTGTGCAACAAAAAAGGAGAAAAATGTGCCATCTTGAAAGACATGATATTGGATCAACTTCTAATAGGTATTTCGGCTTCAAAGGAGGACAAAGTTATAAGGGTATCAGTGTCTATACTAACCACTATTGTTGCAGAAAATAAGTCAGTCATAGAGGACATAAAGAAGAAAGGTCTGCAGCTGTCCGATTTGGCAAGTGCTCTAAAAAGAAATGTTCACGAGGCAGCAATACTTTTTTATTTAATGAATCCATCTCCTACAGAAATTAAGACTTTGGAACTTTTACCTGCATTGGTGGGGGTCGTCTGCTCTCCAAACAGTTACAAGGGAAGGCCAGAATCACTGCCAACACCTCTGACAGCATCTCTGATGATTATTGGAGTTTTAGTATCTTCATTTGACCATGCGACAAATAATGTGCACTTGGCTGAAATCAGTTATCCCAATGTTCTTCACGGCCTCCTAGATGTTGCAAGAGATAGTAACATTGAAGAACTGATCTCCTGGGCCACTATTCTTGTAAAATGCATACAATATGATGGACACTGCAGAAGATATATATCAAGATTAGCTCCAATGGCTCCATTTTCCCGTCTCCTAGAAAGTAACATGAAGCATGCCAGGTGCATAGCACTGGAATTTTTTCATGAAGTTCTTTGCATTCCAAGGTATGAAAAATATGCTTCAAATTTTCAATATTTTGAATAGGTTTTATGATGACAATGCAAGTCATTTAAAAGTTAAGAACGAAATTAAAAAAATGCGTTTTCATCTAATTCTGACACAGCTCTTTCATGTAATGTAATTTCTTTGGTTTTGTTGCCAAAACTTTATGCATTCACATCAGATGAGATTTACATGGGTATAACATGAGAACTAGACTACGCAAAGTTCTACAATTTAAACAAAACTACAGAAGTAACAAAATTTTTACAGATGACCTAGAATCAATCTTGTGTTTTATTGTCAGAAAGGAAGGTCATATCATGTATACACTTACGTGCGAGGATTTAAGATGGAAATGAACTGTCAATTTAACCTTGTTTACACAGTAATCCTAGTCCTATGTGAGGCTCTACAACATCATATTTTCATTTTGTCAGGTCATCTGCTACTGCCTTGTTGCAGAGGCTACAAAAAGAAGGAAGCACAAACATTATGAACTCACTCATGCTTTGTGTCCAACAATTGCAACCTGAATACCAAATTCTGGCAGCAAATTTGCTGCTTCATTTAGATACACTAGTAAGTATTATTTTGTTTGAAAATTATGTATAGGTAGAAGTGTAGGAAACATTTGTTGGACAAATATCTGTATTTGAACTATGTCTTGTTAATAGAACCTGATTGACATACATGATGGATCTCAGCAGGATAACTCCTATTCTAAGAGTGTGTTTAGAGAAGAAGCTATGCAGGTTCTCCTCAAGTTGGTGGTATCTGAAGAAAGTTCAACTACACAGCACTTATCTGCATTCATTTTATCAAATATCGGTGGAACATATTCATGGACAGGGGAACCATATACAGTAGCATGGCTGGTTAAAAAGGCAGGTGTGACTTCCTCATATCAACGGAATACAATAAAAAATATCCATTGGTTGGATGATTGTTTAGAGGTGAGCTTTTAATCAAATATGTTGCAGTATACATTGAAACCTATCAGTATAGTACAAAATGAACCAATCAAAGAATATGGCACAAATTTACAGGATGCTGGCACAGACTCATGGTGCAGCAAAATTGCCAGAAGCATCATTAACATTGGGAATCCAGTCTTTGATTCTTTAGTGAAGGGTCTGATGAGCACAACTAGGAAGGTTTCTAGGGACTGTCTAATAGCCATAGCATGGCTTGGGTTTGAAATCACAAAGAGTCCAGATACCATCAGATGTTCTGCCTGTGAGATCTTACTTAGTGGAGTTGAGCAATTTTTGCATCCTGGATTAGAGCTAGAAGAAAGAGTTCTAGCATGTCTCTGCATATACAGCTATGCTTCTGGTAAAGGTAATGCCCTATTTTAACTAATTTAACACAAAACACGATTTAGAAACTCTAGAAGTTAGAATATCCACTTTAGAAAGGAGTGGTAGACGAGCAAACTGCTTGATAAAAATCCACGAGACACTTGGGCAAATATTTAGAAAATAACACATGTCAAGATTTTCAAATTGGCAACATAATAGTGAAGAAACTCAGTTTATTGCATGCAAACTTAAACAGTTTCATCATGTAGGGATGAAAAAGTTAATTCATTTCTCGGAAGGAGTGAGAGAATCTCTACGACGCTTGTCAAATGTAACCTGGATGGCAGAGGAACTACATAAAGTAGCAGATTATGTTCTGCCAAACCAATCAGTGAGTACTCAACCTTGACTGAAGAGCTTGGGGATACATCATCATTTTATCTCTCTATAAAGAATGACTTAGATTTAGATAAGCCAAAAAAAAAAAAACATTTAAGTCATTTTTCTTTTCTTGTAAAAGTACTGGCCTTTTATAATGTTAAGTATCAAATGCAACTACATAAGTATATTTAGACCAAAAAAGAAAAATACACAAGTATCACCTGATTTAACAAAATCAACACATAGTACTTAGTATCTGACATTTTATTTGGTTATCATAAAAGATCTGCTATTGATGTATGGTTGATAAGTCGTTTGTGTAATATATACCATTAGTAACAAATTTATGTACTGTTTTCTTGGAATCATTATAATGGTAAAGCAGCGAATTTCTTGTGTTCATACCCAAATCCTTGAGGTTGGTGTCAATTGCAGTGGAGCTGTATGTGCCCTCATGTATTACAAAGGATTTCTTCACAGTGGATACTCAGATGGTTCTATGAAGGTAAAAAATTAACTATGGTGTCCTTCAGGCACAAGTAACTATTTTTGGTTATTGCACTTCTATAATGTATGTGTGTCTTTTAACGAAAAAGAAAAGTTTATGTAGTCTTTTTCTTGGAACAGGTCTGGAACATAAAGGGGCAATCAGCCACACTTGTATGGGACATGAAGGAGCACAAGAAGGCAGTTACATGCTTTTCACTTATTGAATCCAGGGACAGCCTTATAAGTGGATCACTGGACAAAACTATCAGGGTATGGTAAACTTCTATTGTGGGAACACTCTCTTTTCTTCACCATGATAGGTCATACATAAATAGACATTAACTTGCAACGGCAACCTACTTCTACAGGTCTGGCAAGTGGTCCACAGAAAACTGGAGTGCATTGAGGTAATAGAAACCAAGGAACCAATTCGGCATCTAAATACATGCGGTGACATGATATTTGCAATTACCCATGGCCATGGGATTAAGGTAATCAGAAGCTTTACTTCCACTATTGGAACTGACAGTTATAAGTTATACCTCTTTGAAGAGCAGCTTGCACGGAAAACTTATAGTGGAGATCTACTGTGGAGAAATGCACTTACAGACACACATATAAATCCAAGCTGCCTATGCAGGAAACAAAAATTTCAGTTGTCCCTTGGACAAAGACTAATACATGGCAACTTAGTATCAAAATAACTGTTCAACTAGAAATGACTTGCCTTTTTCCAGGTGTTTGATGCATCGAGAAAGGTCAAAGATAACTGCACGAATAAAAAGGTGAAGTGTATGGCGGTGGTTCATGGGAAGATTTATGCAGGGTGCAAGGATTCAAGCATACAGGTTGGTTTAAGGTCTTGTTTAAAGAAACCCATGCACTCACCGAAACAACATCAGGTGATGTCTCATATTCCCACTGTTTTCAGGAGTTCTCTACAACAAGCAATCGGGCACAAGAGATCAAAGCAGGAGCAAAAATTTGGAAGCTGCAACGGAGACCCATAAATGCCATTGTCACGTATAAAGATTGCCTTTACAGTGCAAGTTCAATTGTGGAAGGTTCAAACTTGAAGGTAAGGAATACACTTAGAAGCTCACTCTGAGAGATAGAGCCTCCCACTGATTGAAGGGCGGGTATGTGCAGGAATGGAAAAGACATGGCAAACCCCAAATGTCACTTAAAACCGGGAAAAGAGAAAAGGTGCTGGCAATGGGAATAACGGAAGACTTCATATACCTCAACTGCAGCTCGTCCACGAACAGCATTCAGGTAAGTTCAACTGTTGGAACAACAACAACAACATCTTTTAATCGGAATTCCAACGAACTCAGGTTACACTTTGTGAAAAGCAGATATGGCTAAGAGGGACACAGCAGAAAGTGGGCAGAATTTCAGCAGGAAGCAAAATTACGAGCCTCCTCACTGCCAACGACATTATCTTATGTGGTACCGAGGCGGGTCTAATCAAGGTATATCTGTGCATTACTCAAACATCTAATACCTCTAAAAATTCTTCATAGATCATACTACCGCATTCTGCATTACTCAAACCTTATACCAAATTTCCAACTACCTACTTAGCACTTATATCATGAGTTTGCAATGGAATCAATCCTAATTTTTCCGATAATTTGAAACTAAAACAGGGATGGATCCCCCTATAGCACGAAGTTCATCAAACAGCGCAAGCATGTGTACGTGAGAGCAAACAAGCTAGGATGGTTATGGTTCTTTTATTCTTTTCTAAATTTAGTAACTTGTGCATGTAATTATGTAAACTTGTGCCAGTAATGAGATTGTTGGTGTATTTTTGTGTATCAAAAATGGAGATTGATTGACCATAAATATTGATAACAGCTTCAAACGAAAAGGAATAGTCTAACCTTACAATCCGAATCTCGTAAGCTGTTTCTGTAAATCCAAAAGAATAAACGACGTCGTCGAATGGCATCGGAACTGAGGCTAGCCACCCAAGTTCTGCAACATGCTGAGAGAATCGACCATTGTTTTGAGTTCGAAGTAGGAGAAGAGAGTAAAATTACATTTGAGTAACGGACCATAAAAAGAAAATTACAGTTGAGTCATGGGCAAATGAGTAATTAAGCACCTCTTCTTGTTATATAAAAGAGAAAGACAGCAGAAAATAAAGAAGGGGAAGAAGGAAAACCAGAACATGGGAAAACAAGTTGACAAAGAAGACGAGAGAAAGGAAGCAGCGATTGCATCGACACCAGCTTTGCAGCCCAATTTCAATCCCAAAGGCGTCACCCAAAACCAGCTCTCCAAGTTTCAGGTACTCACTCCTCATATCTATACCGAAATTATATTCTTTCTATGCTAATAATGAGCCTCTATATGGAACCAATTGATAAATTTGAGAACTTGTTTTGTGAATGGCTTTGTGGTTATGTAAAATTTATGATAAGATTAGAGCAATTCGATCAAAACTGGGTTTCATCGACTTGTATCCTGAAGTTTAGGTTGTTAATTTCTGGTACTTGGGTAGTTTCTGATTAGTTTGAACATGTGGATTCGTCCTTAAACTTGTGAACTAAAATTGGAGTTTTGATGAGGATATCTTTGATTTATCAATTTGAATAGGTTATAAGTATTAATTTGAGAAAAAAGAGAGAAATTTTAGATAGGTTTTAGTAACAACCTCTCAATTTAGGACACTGCAAGAATGGTGTTTTATCCTACCCTACTTTGTACAGTCTTCAAAAGGTGTACCGGAACGTGTTCTTTTGTTAGCTAGTCGCGTGAGATTTGAATAGTGTGTTAAACAGAACTTTATATACCTTTGGCCTTCGGATTTGGAAGTACAAACTAGACAAGAGTGGCTTATTCTGCATGCCTTTGGCCTTTGGGTATTGTAGTTGCTCAACTAGATTGGACCTCCTTGCCCTACTATGAGTAACCCTAAATCGGAGTAATTATTTTAGTCTGTCCAAGGCGATGCAAGTGTTTAAAGTGAGAGTAAAATGTTTTTCTGCTGAAGATGTTTGGATGAAATTTCTGCGGTTTAGGGTTTCTTTTTTTAATGAACTTTCTTAAGCCTCTCGATGTCGTTTTGTTTATCTCTCTTCAAACCTGTAATGATTTCTGAATGCTTCAACTTTTGCTCGTTATAGGAGCTGCATAGGAAGCGTTTACGGATAAAATCCAAATCGAAGTTTGAAAAGAAACCAAAAGCTGGTACTGGAAAATCTCACCGCAAACACCAGAATGCCATAGACTCGGCGAATCAAGATTCAAGCATAACTGTCGAGAATTGGGCTGTTTCTAACTCTGAGAGCCACAATAATGGAAGCAGTTCTTTTGAAGAGCAAGAGGATGCACCAAAGAGGCGCCAGAAGTTACATTGGGGGCTTGACACAAAGGAACGGTGGGAAAGGAAAGCAAACATGTAGATATTTCCATGCGTAAATGTGGTGTCCCTGATTAGTGTGGATTCAGATTGTTTTGTCACTTGATTTCGGATGTGGCTACAAGGTACTTAAGTTAGGTGATAACATTTGAGAAAAATATTTACCTTTTCTATCAAATACTTTATCCCAGTATCTCTTGTACATTTTAAAGTAGCTAACCAATTCGAACTGCACAAATTGTTATCAAAGAAAACAGACATTTAAGTGACAGTTCCATGCGGATGCAAATTGACCATTTGATGGTGTTGAGTATTTATCTTTTTTTTTTTTTTTCATTTTTAGAAAGTGGCAACTACTTTTTGGTGTTGCTTCTATTAGGAATTCTGACCATTAAGTGGTGAAAACTATTACTCCTTGGAGTACTTTCGATAGATTACTCGAGTTTGAGAAACTATGTCCAGTGGTAATGCATGATCAAATCGTTTTACATGATCCACGAGTGTTCACAGCAATATTGAAAAGAGAAGTCCAGGGCAGTTCATGTTTTTGAGCTTGGTTCCACTCTTTGGTGTTGTTCATGTATGCCAGATTTTACAATTGTGGACTTATACCAGGGGTTTTTGGTTGTTGATAAATTGGCTGCACATATATTTCTTTTTGATAAGTTTGCCTTGCATATCTGTCAATAACCTAGCAATTGGAGATATAGGTCTTTGCTGTTTCTGTTTCATCATGATCACCCTCTGAAAAATTTGAATATGAATAAGAGTTTCATCTCTCTTCATTCAACTATTCAAGTAAGATACCTTACAAGGAAACCTCCGCCTAGGGCTTTAGCAATGTAATAAAAAGGTCACGGACCTTGGGGTTGATAAGTGCATGTTTGTTCAGTTCTGTCAAAGCCTTCAACTTCAAATAGAATATTAGATCCCTTCCGCTGAAAATCGGTGCTAAAATGTCGTGTTATTAACTATCAGAGCTAGAAGAGAATTGCCACACAAAATATATATATTATTAAGATTATCGTGCCCTATTCGAGAATATATGTCTATCTTAATTTGATTTGGATCCAAATCAACATATGAAGAAAGTTGTTAAAAAAAATCCAAATAATCCAATTCTATCCTTTTTTAGTAAGCTTAATTAGTAGGAACGCAAAAGTAGAAAGTAGAAACGGATTTTCCTCCCGCCGATTCCTTGGAACCCGTCTATGACTTGGGCTATTTTCGTGGGCCAACCCGATGACCCAATAAACGTGACACGACGTCGTATGTCCTAATAGACCGCCATAACCAGCTCTAGGATTTTCCCAAATAATCAGGCTCTCTTGGCCTCGACTACGATTTCTCTCTTCTCTCAACTCAACCTCAAATTAGGGCTTGGAGCGGGAAGTTACTGGCCTTAAACCCTAAGCACCATTCTCAGAAGAAGAAGAAGAAGATGCCTGGACCCAGCTTAGAGATGGAGAGAGTGGAGCCACAGTCGCTGAAAAAGCTCACTTCCAAATCACTGAAGCGAGCTCTCGATCTCTTCTCTCCCGTCCATACCCAAATAGCTCCTCCTGACCCGGAGAGGTACTTCCATTGACTTCTGCTTCTTAATATTGTGAAAAAGCTCAATTTTTTGTTGCTAGGAAATTAATTTCTATGTACCTTTCGTTTTGCAGTAAGAAAATTCGCATGAGCCACAAGGTTAGTGAATTTTTGTATTGTTTTTTTTGCACATTTTGAAACTATGGAATCACTAATTTGAAGTAAAAACGTTGCATTACAATAAGAATTTTATTGAATTTTTAGATAAGCGTCGAGTATGGAGGAATTGTACCCACTGCTAGTCAAAAACCCACTCGCCCTGCCGATTCTGGTGCTCCGAATCGTGGACCATCGGGGCCTTCAAATGCCCTTGCCCTTCCAGGTATTGGTTGTCGTAATTAAAATTTCAAAGGAATAAGAAACACAAATTGGACTAACAATGTTGATTACAATGACCTGGTGGAATTTTACAATACTTGATAAAACAAACATTTTCTTGTATGATTTTCCAGATTCGGGCATGTAGGGTATAGTTGGTGTGTTCTTTTATTAAGAGATTACATCTATATGTGATTGCTATGGACACTATAACTTGCCTAAAATCTTTGCTTGGACAAACATTTAACTATCATGTGTCTTGTAGACTCCAGAAATATAAAGACGGAAGCAGCTCAAAATGCTTTGGTGGTTGGTCCATCTGTGCCAAAGGCGCCGTAAGTTGTCTCTTTTCTTTCTTGCTTTCCAGTTCTATTATTCTTTCGTTATCTTGAGGATGATCTGTGGGCCTCCAATGGTTTCTCATGTATTTATTTAATCGTAATCGCTCTATGCTGCCATCATTTGCTTTGCCACTCCTTCCCAAATATATTTGTGTTCTCATGCTATATCTTTGATCATATTTGAGAGTTATATGAAGGATTTTTGAAATTTAGAACTCTTTGTTTCTGATGTTGCTGGAATGCATGGAGTTTATTCTGATTTCTAATTCAAGACACATTTGATTATGTAGTGACACGTGATTTGTGCTTGTCTATTGCCAGGAATGATATTGGAATTTCGGGTAAAGGCACTTTAGTTGTTTCTGCTCCAGGGTCTTATGAAAGGTTTGAGCTTTGTCCTTCTCTGGATTTTTTGATGCCTTTATAATGTCTGAATTAATCTGGTGATCTGCTTCCTTTTATATTGTTTTTCATTCCAGACCTGCAGTTCATGTGTAATAGCTTTGAGCACTTGGGATAAGTAGTGTATTATGCATTTTTTGGCTGTGTTATAGTCGGTGAAGAGAAACATATCTGCAGTGTTAGGTAAATCTTATTAGGAAGTTTTATACAGAAAATCAATCAAATTGTTCATTTTGTTCAGAGAGTTAAATATATTTGAAGAGTAAAGTATTTGTTACTATGGTAATATTGTTGTTTTAATATCGATCAACTTACAATGGTTACAATCCCTTTGATATGGTCAAATACCTTTTCAGGTTTAGTTTTATTCCAGTACTAGGAATTTAGGCATGTTTTGCATGCATTATGCAGGGGGTTTAGACTTATATTAGTTGGTACTAAGTTATGTGCTTCCAAGGTGTTATGAGATTGAAGTTTTTATTATTTTCCCTTGCTGAGATATTATAAGGCAGTAGAAATGATAAACGTTATAAGCTGCGTGATGCTCTATTCTATCTTCTTGAATTCTCTCGTTTTTACTACTATGATATTACTACTATGAAAACATGGCCCGTTTTTCGCTTTAACTGTTAATTTTTCTCTTTTATAGGAACCCATCAACATCAGCTATAATGGAAAGAATTTCCAGTAGATGGCCACGTCCTGAGTGGCATGCTCCATGGAAGATTTACAGGGTAAGAATATTGTAGTTGTTTATGTTAGACAGTTAGGTGGAGAAGGGAAACTAGTGGGGACTTTATTGTCCGAGTAATGACCAATTTTCTTATTAGATGGACATGTTTAGGGACCAAAATTAAATTCATGTTATAAGAGTTCCTGTCTCCGTTGTTTTTGGTCCTTGGTTTGACTGTTCCAACTGAGTTTTCATTTTGTTGTCCTTTGTTTGGCTGTTTTTTGTCTAACAAGTTGATAAGACTGGCCTGCACTGTGCACCTTGGATGAACTTGAGTTGCAGTCACTTACTATTGTGTTAATGGATCTCATCCCAAAGAACTATATATATATATATATATTTATATATATATTTATATGCTAATGCTGCTTCTACAGCATCATTAAATTGTTCCTTTTCATTGTATAGGTCATCAGCGGCCACTTGGGATGGGTACGCTCTATTGCTTTTGATCCAAGTAATAAGTGGTTTTGTACAGGGTCTGCAGATCGCACAATTAAGGTATTGAAATTTATGCTTCTTCATCCAAGTTGGTTTGTCTGAGTTGCTTTATGTGTTGATCACATATTAATTCTTCCATTATATTTTCTCCTCTTTAGTACTTTTCTTAAAATCACTTGCCGTTTGTTTTGTTTGTTGGCTTTTTTTTTCACTCTTCTTTTTTCATTTTTTCAGTCTTTTGTTCTTATATTAATGTTAGCGAATGAGGTGGATATTATAATGTTTCAGTTCTCATATGTGGCATGGATAAGATGTTGAAGCCATTAGATTTTTTTTATTTATTTTTTCAATTCTTTGCCCTTACATGGAAATCTTATGACGTTTTATTTATTTATCTTTTTGGATTGTGTTTGTTCTGATTTTGTTGATAGATATGGGATGTAGGAACTGGAACACTACAGCTTACACTAACAGGGCATATTGAGCAAATACGAGGTTAGTGTCTCTTGAATTGTTGCAGGTGACATTGCGTGATTTTGGTCAACTCTAACCATGCTGTGTCTATGATTGTGTTGGTAACAATAAGGGCTTTGTTTTTTGCAGGCCTTGCTGTTAGCAGCAGGCATACCTATATGTTCTCTGCTGGTGATGACAAACAAGTTAAATGCTGGGACCTTGAGCAGAACAAGGTAGGAATTTCTATTAAACCAACTGTTTTAGAGCTTTACTCTGTTCTTTAAATAATGCTGGTTATTACAACATACAATTTGTGCAGGTTATCCGTTCATACCATGGTCATCTAAGTGGTGTTTACTGCTTGGCTCTTCATCCCACTCTCGATATTTTACTTACTGGGGGGCGTGATTCAGTATGCCGGGTATGTATCAGTTCAATATAGATTACAACCTTACAATAATATAGTGAAGGAAAGGCATTTAGGGACAGAGTGAAATTATTACTGTAATTTGTATCAGAATGGTAATACATTTGCTTTGATGCAATAACATTTTCAGGTCTGGGATATTCGTAGCAAGATGCAAGCTCATGCATTGTCCGGGCATGATAACACAGTTTGCTCAGTTTTTACTCGGCCAACGGTATGAAGATCCTTTTTGTCTTGCATTCTTTTTTCGTTCCTATACATATTCTGATTGTAGTGAGAGTATGCATATGGACATAAGTTTCTACAATTCATTTTTACTTTTCCTGATGCCATCTAGTTGATGTGGATTTTTTATTTCGTCGATCAATTTCGGGCTTTCTTTGACCTTATTTGCATGCCCTGATTACATTATGTATACGTTGTGTGTCTCCTTCAGTTTACATTATTCTATATGGATTTCGAACCCTGCAATCATTGGATCTCATTTGTTTCCTATAGCACATCTGATATATAAATAGCAGAGAATTGAATTTATTGGAACTCTGAATTTCTACTCATGCTAGACATACAAATTTGGATAAAAAATCTTTTTCAGTTATCTATTTATGGATGCGCTTTTTATGGCTACAGAATGTTTCTTATATTTTATTCTCTGATATTTCCAGGATCCACAAGTTGTTACTGGCTCCCACGACTCAACCATCAAGTTCTGGGACCTTCGATATGGTAATTTATGTTCCGTCATTTATTTAAGCTTATTTCAGTTTTGGTATTTCCCTATTTCTAAGTATCACTTTATATTTATGCAGGAAAAACGATGTCAACTATCACACACCATAAGAAATCTGTACGTGCCATTGCACAACATCCTAAAGAGTATGCGCTAGTACATGTGCTGTTTTTTACTTCATGGAATAACTTATTCTGCCAGTGTTTATTACTGTGCCCCGTTAAATTATATGCTTTGCTATTGTTTCTAACCGTGTTATGTTGTCCAGGCATGCTTTTGCATCTGCATCAGCCGACAACATTAAGAAATTCAGCCTTCCAAGAGGGGAATTTTTGCACAACATGCTGTGAGTATTTGTTTAACATCTTCATAAATAATATATTTTATATGAACTGAATTAGTTCTCTAGTGATTTTCATTATTGTTAATAATTGTTCAAACTTATTTGATGCTTTGAGCAGCTCTCAGCAGAAAACCATAATTAATGCAATGGCTATCAATGAGGAGGGAGTTATGGCCACTGGAGGTATGGGTTTTTTTTATCATATTAGCTGCGAGTGCAATAAGGATGGTAATAGTTATTTTCTTCTTTTCATAGAACTGGTAATTCTAATTCTTCACTGGTTGTTTTATTTAAGGTGACAATGGGAGCTTGTGGTTTTGGGATTGGAAGAGCGGTCACAATTTTCAGCAATCACAAACAATCGTACAGCCTGGTATATTTTTTGTTGTGATTTGTCTATGTATTTTTTTCCTTTTCCATTACTTTTGGGGCTTGAATGTAGCAAGGAGGGAAGCTAACACTCTAGATTCTTTATTACAGGTTCACTGGATAGTGAAGCTGGTATTTATGCACTTTCCTATGATGTTACCGGTACGAGGCTTGTTAGTTGTGAAGCTGACAAGACGATCAAAATGTGGAAACAAGACGAAAACGCCACTCCAGAAACTCATCCTATCAATTTCAAGCCCCCTAAAGATATCAGACGGTTCTAGTGGCTCTAGCATCAATCCTCCTTTGCTGTTGCCCTGCTTTGTTACTGTAATGAACTGCACCAACCTTCAAATCTATGGCATTGAGGCTAGTAAGAATCGACAACCACCAAGACAAAAGGAGGGCCGGTAGCTATCTCTCTGTTTTGATGACTTGTAATATTGTTTCGTGGTTCTAATCAAAATGTGATATTTCAGGTTACGAGATAGAAGTTTTTGTTGTATTATGTTTTGGAAGTTGAATATATTTCAAAAGAAATGCCTGAAATTGGACTTGGAATGAATTATTGTGAAGCACTAGAAAATTTGTTCATAGTAATTCATTTTTGGCTCAACTTCGGATGATTGGAAGAGTAATATCCTCTGTGTATGTGAAAAAACAAAAAAAAACAAAAACAAAAAAAAAGGTAGAAATTTTGTTTAAGTGCACTGTCCAGATGGCCATCAACGGGCTTCGGCTTTGCTTCAGATGCAATGCTGTTTATAAATTTATGCATATCTGTGATTTCTCCAACTATATATCGGGCCGCACAATGATCAAAGCTTGCTTTAAACCCTTGATTGAATCTTATCTTGTGCAAATTTTGATCTTGTTCATTGCCTCGTTGTTGCGTCTTCTTTTTCATAGTCTAATGGTTTGTGCATGTGGCAATGCACCATTGTTTCCTTTCTTTAAGGGAAGGTCCTTGAATCACAATGACAAAACTGTACCTTCGCCAAAACATAGGGTCTAAAAACACAATTGTCTTTACAACTATTATTAATTTATTATTAAGAAAAAATCAACATATTCAACCAACCTCTCATAACAACTAATCACGTGAAGTATAACGAAATGACGACTCCGTACAAATGATTTTTACAAGAATAGATCCACCATAAATTATGGTCAAAGGTATACAATTGACATTTTAGTCACCTACCACCAACGTCTACATTTTGACGAAGTCTTCTACTAAGCTTATTTTCATTACTTGATTGAATAAAATATGAGAAATAGGTGTATGTAAGAGCAAGACCTTATACTTAAACTTTGGATTGAATAATTATCTTCTTCTTTTTTATTGTCGTTCACCGTTAAATATAGTTTAGGGGTAGGGTTGGGGTAATCAAACCAGTCAAAATGAACCCTTTTGCAGAAAGTCAAAAATGATGTCGTCATAAACTTACCAAACATTAGATGTAACCATGATCTAGTGGTAGTGCAATTAATTAAGCACTTGCCTTAAAAAGCCTAGTCCCCACAGAAGATGCACGCGCCAAGCACGCGCCGTAGAACGATTATACGGCCAAATTTCATGCATGAAAGTCCCCATGTACCGACCACTTCGACCCCCAAAATTTGCTCTCCTTGCCCACATATCACACACCATCTCTCTCTCTGCCCACACTTTCTCTTTTTCAGTTTGAAGCTTTCTCTCAATTCCCAAATCTTATATTTCACCAACAAAATCTAAATCAAACTCACCCACCCACACAATAGTATTCCAAATTATGAACTCTGATCAGTTAGTTCATAGAACCCACCACACTCACAATGAAGAACAAGACGATCCAATTCTTCAAACACCACAAAACAAGCCTCCGACTCCCATTCGAAGCTTCTCCACCAACCCAATTCGCTACATGCTCCGCGAGCAGCGCCTCCTCTTCGTCCTCATCGGCGTCGCCATAGCCGCCCTCTTCTTCACCGCCTTCCCCTTGACAAACCCAGAACTAGCATCGTCGCCGCTGCTCCACGAACCGACCCGAGACCCGGCTTTCGAATCCGGGTCGGTCGTCCCCACCCGGCGGGTTTTGTTAGAGGGTCTCGGGTCGATGAATGTGGGCGGGAAAGTGCCGCTGGGGCTGAAGTCGAAGAGCCAGAGGATTGTGGTGACGGGTGGGGCCGGGTTCGTGGGGAGTCACCTTGTGGACCGTCTGATCGCGAGAGGGGACAGTGTGATCGTGATTGATAATTTCTTTACGGGTCGGAAGGAGAATCTGGCGCACCACTTTGGGAACCCCAAGTTCGAGCTGATCCGACACGACGTCGTTGAGCCGATTCTCTTGGAGGTTGACCAGATCTACCACTTGGCTTGCCCTGCCTCTCCTGTGCATTACAAGTTCAATCCGGTCAAGACTATTATATCCTTTCTTAATTACTTTCCTTTTTCTTTTTTTTCCTTTTTGGATCGATATCAATTTTGTCATGTCATAAAATGGAGAAAATTTTCATGCGTCGATCAAATCCTACCAACTACATTGAAATGCAAACGCGTGATCAAGTATTAAAACACACGATACATCTCTAAGTCTGGTGTGGTTTTCAATGATGATGTGTTTTGTGTTTTAATACATGGTCATGTGTTTAAATATCATTTATACGTCAAAATTACCATCAATTTAACGTTAACTCCAAATGTATCATCGTCTCTTTTTGTGAATATAGAAAATGTGATTTAGGCTATGTACAATGATTTTATAATTGTGGTGAATGGGGTTGGGGTCCTTGACTTTGTGGTTCACAAGACGAATGTGGTGGGCACATTGAACATGCTTGGACTAGCTAAAAGGGTGGGTGCACGCTTCTTGCTCACAAGCACCAGTGAGGTCTACGGTGACCCTCTGCAGCATCCTCAGGTTGAGACCTACTGGGGCAATGTCAACCCCATCGGTAAGTAACCCATCACCGGGCGCATATATAGTGTGTCGACTTTTCTGGTGAATTAAGAGGCATTTCCATCTTTTTAGGTTGCTTAATAACGCTAAATCTACTCGATGTGACTCATGAAGAAGACTAACAAAGTTGAGACCCATAATGATGATGATAAGCAAAAACCGGCCGGTCAAATTTCGTACATTAGTTGTTTTGCCATATGATTGTAATTGTTTGCATTATTGTATTCTCATTGGAAGGTGTAAGGAGCTGTTACGATGAGGGAAAGCGCACAGCAGAGACTTTGAGCATGGACTACCACAGAGGCCTTGGCATTGAGGTCATATATAGAATTTTTTCTAGGACTTTGTTACCTTTTCTTCCCTGTAATTTCATTCTATAATCTAGCAGTGAAAATGCAATAAGCTAAACAAATGTACGTGATGATTTGCAGGTGAGAATTGCTAGGATTTTTAATACCTACGGACCACGAATGTGCATCGACGATGGTCGTGTTGTTAGCAATTTCGTAGCTCAGGTGAGTTGTTTGTTTTTGCACCTTTATGGTTATATATGGTCTGCTGAATGCTGTTCATAACCATATTTTACATCAAGTTGTTGTCCTACTAATTTGATGCCAATGTGTCTAAATACTAAGGCATTAAGGAAGGAGCCATTGACAGTTTATGGTGATGGCAAGCAAACTAGAAGTTTCCAATACGTTTCTGACTTGGTACATTTCTCTTTTCTTCATCCTTGTAATGGTTCTAGTATAAATTATGGATCCGTCACTGCTTGTATTACTTGTAATGCTTGCAGTGCTCACCGTGAAAGTTATAAATTCATGGTAAATATCAGAAGTAATACTGAGAAATTTGTGTTGTGTATGCATATATATATGATCATAGGTGGAGGGCCTAATGCGGTTGATGGAAGGAAATCATGTAGGACCTTTCAATCTTGGCAACCCTGGTGAATTCACCATGATAGAACTTGCTCAGGTGTGCAGACAAACTCGGATTGTTTACTGATTTAGTGTCGATTTTGTGTATATGTCTAAAATTGTGTCGTTTGTGTAGGTTGTACAAGACACCATAGACCCGAATGCAAAGATAGAGTTCAGGCCAAACACAGAGGATGACCCCCATAAGAGGAAGCCAGACATTTCAAAGGCGAAAGAGCTTCTCGGATGGGAGCCTACTGTGTCTCTCCGAAAGGGACTTCCTCTCATGGTTACCGACTTTAGACAGCGTATATTTGGTGACTCCAAGGACAACAGCAATGCTATTGCTAATGCTGAGGCAGCTTCAACTAAAATGTTTGCATAAATTCATTGATTAATTTAATTTCATATATATGTATGTTGAGGTACACATATATAGGGAACAAAGATATAGAGCTGGAAAATAAAGATAGAATAAAAAGGAATTTTCTGATAGATATATGTAATGTTTACTCCTTATAGGAATAAAGACTTGGCATGCAAAATATGCCAATGGAATTCAGATTGTTTTGAGAATGGTATATAGGGATCAATTCTTTTGTACTTCCACAGTAACTTTTATCTTTTCTTTCTTGCCAAATAGATAAGTTTTGGGGCATACAATGGAAACCAAATTTGAGATTAAATGAGACCACATTTGCGACCATATATATCATTACCTCTTTGCAAATTCTAGCTCCTCAGCTAAGACAGAGGAGTGGATTGAGTTAATGCCCAGTTGAACATAGCTTTCCAAAAGTCGTAGGCTTGTCATTTCCTCATTGAAAATAGAAGGTAAATAAAAGAAGTCCCTTACTTTTTAATTAAAATTACTTTTCGTCCCTATATGCAAATTAACAGTGAGTTGTGTTACAATGCAACTCTTGGATGTGAGTTCAAAGAGTGTTTATTTAGACAAACCACACGTATCTAAATAGATGAACTTAACAAATAAAATTCGAGTCAAAAATTATAATTTGATGCCGTGCATATATTTCATTTCGGTCTAATATATCTGTATGCGGATTGTCACGACATCAACATGCGGACTAGGCAACTACCCCCTGCTAAGATCAATACACAGTAACTATAAATTTACTGACCAAAAGAAAATAAAACCCAGCAAAAAAAAAAAAAAAGACCAAGGGAAACCCATATTGGGCCTCGGCATATCCAAAAGGACTAACCGAATAACCCAACTCCCAGCCCGCTTCAGTAGCGAAATTACGAAAGCGCCATCACTAGGATTTCACTCGCACTTCCCAAACATAAAGATGAAGCACTATCCCTAGCACCGAATTCCCTTAAACCTGTGCAGACTCTTCAGAAACCTCGCTCCCTTCTCTCACTCATCGTCTTGCCCTAGACTGTAAGCCAGGTCCGTATCTATTGCAGCCCCTCCCTCTCTCTCTCTCTCTCTCTCTATGAGTCCTACTGTTCGTGATATTTCTTTTTGATCTATGATTGTTGTTTTTGTTTGGGATTTTCGGCCTGTTCGATTCGATTTCTTATCTGTTCCAATTTTGTTCTAGTGGACGTTTTCGATAGTATTGCCGTAATTTGTTTCTCTTATCTGGTTTAGAACGGAAGCATTTTACCAAATTTGCTTTAAAGCATTTAGGGTTTTGGCATCTCGCCTCCGTACTGTGGTTTTGACTCTCATTTGCGTTACTGGATCTTGGCGGAATTTTGAATGGAATTAGATATTGGATGCTGTTCTTTGCCCTTGATAAATTCGTATTATTATTATTCTTTGTTCATGGTCATTTTGATGTGGTTTTGCACTAAATACGAACCAAAGTCTTTTTGCAAGTAATGTTTGTGTTTTCAACTTAGGAACCCTGTATAAACTAAAAATGTGACAAATATTTGATGCAGTCTGTAGCAGTTTTTGAACTTGGCAGACCTCCAAGTTGCTAGTTGATTAATTCTTGAAAGAGGATCCAATAGTAACTTTCACAATGTCGAGGAAGGGATTAATGGAACAGGATCTCAGTAAGCTGGATGTAACAACTTTACATCCACTCTCACCCGAAGTGATATCTCGCCAGGCAACTATTAACATTGGTAATCTCAGTTTCAATGCTATATTGCTTTAACTTTATCGGTCACCTTACAGTAATGTTATCATTCTCTGTAACGATTTTGGTAGTCTGCACATGTTCTAATGCTTCAAACCGTTATGGATGCTGAATACCTTTCAGGCACTATAGGTCATGTGGCCCATGGAAAGTCGACTGTTGTAAAAGCGATTTCTGGTGTTCAGGTTGTTTTTTCGTATCTTGTATATATGATTGTCTTTTTCCTGTTCTTTCTGCATGGGCATTGTATATAGAGCAAGCATGCATTTTAACTCATGAGAATGCACAGTCGCTACATTTGGTTGTGACAGATTTTGATTGTTCTATTCGAAGTTATCAATGCACACACTCACAGCCAAGGAAGAATTTGTTAGGAAATTTATTCTTGGATACTGGTTATTATAATTGTGGATTAAGATAATTAGGCAATCTTATACTATTCAGATGACTACAAATCATTTATTGTTTCACCATTGATACTGATAACTACCAGATCCTTGTACCATGGATCATGTTCTCCAGTATTGGTGATATCTAAATTATAGGAAAGTAGGGATACTTGTGTTCTTCTCTGTATAGTTTTGGGAGTCTTGGTTGCTATCAAACCAAACTGCACAGTGTCTTCAGTTCTTGAAATTGTGGAGATAATATGTATGTTTAGCCGAATTTGCTTCTAATAACCTTTGGGTGTTTTGGGCTGATTTTAATCTACTGTCCTTTGCTGTTTGCATTATGGTCTAAAAGTTTCTTTATATCAAAGTGAACCAGCATAATATTCAATTATCTTGTACCATGGAACCCGTTATCTGGGAATAATAATTTCGAAGTTATAAGAAAATAGGGGTAACATTATCTTCTTCATATAGTTTTCAATAACCTTCAGGTGTTTTTGCACTGATTCTAGTCCACTGGCCTTTATTGTTTCAAATCTTTTTCATTTCACTATTGTCAAAGTAACTTTATAGTAAAGGGAATCCAACACGACACACTAGTAAGATTATATTGTTTGTTGGTTTGAGCTTATATGCATTAATTAGGGGATTGACTGTACGCCATGATTTTTTCTTTGATATACAATATTTGCTGGTTTAAATTAAAATGCGTCTGTTAATGCTTTGCAGACTGTACGTTTTAAAAATGAGCTGGAGCGTAACATTACTATCAAGCTCGGATATGCAAACGCCAAAATCTACAAATGTGAAGATGAGAAGTGCCCTCGACCATCATGCTACAAGTAGGGGTGCATTTTATGTAATTGTCTTTGATTACATTCTGTCCTTTTATTAATATTCAATTTTTTTATTTAATCAGGGCATATGGAAGTGGAAAAGAAGATGCTCCCCTATGTGATGTTGCTGGATTTGAGAACTGCAGGATGAAATTGTTGAGACATGTATCATTTGTAGATTGCCCGGTAAGGTGTTGAGGTGATAAGTTTACACCATGTTGTTGTAGATGCATGTTATATTGACTGTGCTGGAATGTAGTGTATTTCTGGTGCATGTTATATTGGTGTTGTATCTTGTTTTAACTGTTGTTCTTTATACTTAAAAAAAAATAACAGGGCCACGATATTCTCATGGCTACTATGCTTAATGGGGCTGCAATTATGGACGGGGCATTGCTTCTGATTGCTGCAAATGAAAGCTGTCCTCAGCCACAAACATCTGAACATCTTGCTGCTGTGGAAATTATGCGTCTTCAGCATATCATTATTCTTCAAAATAAGGTTGATCTTATTCAGGAGAATGTGGCCATCAACCAACATGAGGCAATTCGGAAGTTTATTGAGGTAAGCTCCTCCGAATCACCATTTTATTTATTTTATTTTTTCTGGTTTATGGTTTATGGAATCAGGCAATCAGCCCACTGAATTATAACATCAAACATTTTGTTCCCAGGGTACTGTAGCTGATGGTGCACCAGTTGTGCCCATTTCTGCTCAGTTGAAATATAACATTGATGTGGTGTGCGAGTACATCGTGAAGAAAATCCCAATTCCTGAAAGAAACTTTATCTCCCCTCCAAATATGATTGTTATTCGGTCTTTTGATGTCAACAAACCTGGATTTGAGGTTGATGAGATACGAGGTGGTGTAGCTGGTGGAAGCATTCTCAGGGTATGCCTTTGTTTATATTTGCTCAAAAGTATAGTGCAGACAGTGTTTAAATATTTTCCATTCCTGCTTTGGCACATGGTGTTTGAGTAATTGTTTTTCAGTTTTAAAACCCTGTTTTTGCTAGTCATGCTCTTCTACTTTATTGGAGTAACGGGTAGTGGGAATGTGCATGAGTGCTATTTTCTTGATTTTGACATTAATTTGTTAGTTCCATGATTATATTTGACAATTTGATCTTGGCAGGGTGTTTTGAAAGTGAATCAGTATATTGAGGTTCGCCCTGGTATTGTTGTAAAAGACGAGAGTGGAAATATCAAGTGCACACCTATATATTCAAGAATAGTCTCACTGTATGCTGAGCAGAACGAGTTGCAATTCGCGGTTCCAGGGGGTCTCATAGGGGTTGGAACGACTATGGATCCCACTTTGACCCGTGCTGATAGGTTAGTGGGCCAAGTTCTTGGTGAAGTTGGGTCACTCCCCGAAGTATTTGTTGAGCTTGAGGTAAGGGCAGTAGCTGCAAGACTCTTTATTTGGCTTTTTGAACTGAAACTTGGTGAGATGCTATATCTCAAGTCAATGGCTGAAATGTGTCTATATGTGATTCCTGAAAAACATGAGATTGAATTGGGTGTTTATATGCATCTATAGTCATGAGCTCTTTAAAAGTGATTGTTCGTTGACTTTCAAGGATGTGGCAGTGTCTGTTCTTTTGTCAAAATATAGTCTTCTTTTTTCTTTTCTTTTTTTATTTGCTTTATGGTTTTAGTAATAAATCTGTTCTTTGAATGTTTAAACAATTTTGTTGTTTCATCTCCTGAAGTAGACAAATATTGTTACTCAGAAATGCCCGTCAGTACAGATTTGAAATGCTTTTCACTTCATGTTCTGCAGTAAAATTTAGTACTGAAAAGTCTGACCTCTTTGATTTTCCAGGTGAACTTTTTTTTGTTGAGAAGGCTTCTTGGGGTCCGGACAAAGGGTTCTGAAAAGCAGGGAAAGGTCTCCAAGCTTGCCAAGGCCGAGATACTCATGTTAAATATCGGTTCTATGTCGACTGGTGCTAGGGTGATTGCTGTTAGAAATGATTTAGCTAAGCTTCAGTTGACTTCTCCTGTGTGCACAAGCAAAGGAGAGAAAATCGCACTCAGTAGACGAGTTGAGAAGCACTGGCGCCTGATCGGTTGGGGCCAGATCCAAGCCGGAACCACGCTTGAAGTACCACCCTGCCCCATTTGAGGACGCCACAAACTTACTGAAAGCAAGAAAAATTCAAGACAGCTGAAAAGTAGAGATGTGGGAAGGCAGACAATTATTGGGAACCATTTTTGTCAGATGGAGGAGAAAACATTGTTTCGATCACTATTATTTTTGTGGTGCTTCTTTTGTGTTTGATATATTAAATACTTTCTGCTACGTTCTTATTTAGTCTGCGAGCTTTGAGATTTGAACCTTGGTCATTCCAACAGATAGATTTGCAACGGTTTTATGTTAACTTGTACTCCTCAAATATGTCGGGTTCCCATGAAATTTGTTCGACTGAAATCCTTTAGATTGAATGTGTGATTGGCAGCATTTCATGGATGGTTGTTGGCCAGTGTTTTTCCATCTCTTGCATATTAAAATCCCCAAGCTGGTTATTTTCAGGATCTATATCCTGAAGCACAGGTATGAGACTGATCATCTTGTGTTTTATTTTAACAAGGTGTTGTGTTTTGCTTTGTTGCATGCTTTGTTCTTGTGTTGATTACAAGGCCTCGCTGGTCACAATTAAAGCGGCTCTGAACCTTCCAGCGGGTCCTTGTCTAGCTAAACGTCATTGGCAAGATAGTGATTATGTTGAACAAGGTGTAGTTCATGTTTTGCTTTGTGACTTGAAGCCATTGCTAGACTTCAAGCACCACCTCTTATAATTAGTTTCTTTAATCATTCAGATCTCTCTAGAAATTTTTTTGGTCCAATAGTTTCCTTAATCAATATCAACTCCTAATAGGAAGTTCTTCATTTGATCAAAGAGAAGTAATAAGATTTCAATGAGTGACTGAAGAAATAAGGAAACATGGTTGGGATGATCGACCACTTCTCCTTTTGTCTGTGCATTTATTGACAACTTGAGTTATTTTACCTTAAGTTATTCTCAATAATTGCTTTTGGCTACTTACTAATTAGAAAGAAGACTTTGTTCCCTTGTCAAGCTTCAATGGTTAATTTACCTCGGTAGGGCTTGAATTGTCAACCCTTCCTTGTTCCATACGGTTTATGGTTTAAAATCGCTTTTTGTATGGACCCATTTAAACTTAATTTTTGAACAAAATCAACGAATTCATGAATGAATGACCACTTTTTGGGAAAATTAAAGTGAAAAACCAAACTTCCATTTATATCTACTTTTTAGGTAAGACCCAATCTGACTTATATAGAGACTACGTACTAATAATAGTGGTACTGAAATCTAAGAGCAACTAGTCCAGTTTAGGTTTCTGTCAATTTTAATGGCAAAATTTTGCAGCAACTTGTCCTCTTGGAGGTTGCAGCTGCCCTATAAATTGGATACTTTCCCCACAGCAATTCATCAAGTCATCAGTTCATTTGCAACCCAATCTAGCAATATATCGATCGTACCAAAAATGGCTTCCTCCAAAACACTTTTCTTTGCGTGCCTCTTGGTTGCTGCGGTGGCACTTCCAATGGCTCAAGCCAACATAATCCCTCCAAATATTCTTGTGAACCGCGTACAAGGGACTGTGTTTTGCACTGCCTCCGGCAATCTCATCGGCGTTGTTAGCCCGCGATTCCCAAGTAAGTGATCGATCGATAATGAAGAGTACGTAAACTGATTATCGATCATGCATGAAATGAATTTATTACCAGTTTACCACATAACGACCTAGATTACCACAATTAATTATCAGTTGACAGTGATACGTTCGGCCTTGTACGTGTTAACGAAACTATCACCAAGATGTTAATATATATCCCCTAAACCTCAATTTTAATAAACGGAAAAAAAAAATAAAAAAAAATAATATATCTCTTAATTATTTGATTTTATTCTTGTACGTACGTATGTAGATGCTAATGTCGAGCTGCGGTGTGGAGCTGCAAATACTACGATTGCTAGTGGAACAACCGATGGCTTGGGACAATTTTCGTTCTTGTTTGATGCTGCTTTCTTTAATGCCTCTTCAATAGTGACGAACTGTAGAGTGGTGGTCACCACACCACTCGTCACCTGCAACCGCGCTTTGTCTCCGATAGGAACTCTCACAGCGCCATTGCAGCTGGTTGGACTACTCCCCAATCTCTCCTTCGTCATCAATATCGGTAGAGGCAGCTTTACCCTTACAATTACTCCGTAGAGTCCTTCTTAATATATATATATATATATATATATATATATATATGGCCTATCTGCTTTTTCTAATTATATGAATAAATGTCGATTGATCGACTAAGGGTACTATACGTAATAACTATTTGTATCCCAAGTATTTCTGTTATCAAGTCCATATATGGATGATCGATAAGGAAGGTTACTTACTTATTTCAAATTCTACTTCAAGTCAATAATAAAGGCCAACTTTATTTCAATTTGTATTTCCATGGCATCTTCAGATATTTGTTGTACGTTGTTTTTTTTTTCTTGAGAAACAAGAATGGTCATTTCTACGCGGATCAACAACATTCCGACTAAAAGCTTGATCTCGAAATAGAATTAAGGTAAAAACTACCCATTATTAACCAACTTACGTTTGTTTTGATGCAAAAAGCAACAAAAAAATGATCGAACCTACCAATTGAAATCTAAAACCCTGACCCAAACTAGCTAAACAAAGTCTCGTTTTGTTGTCCGTACGTTGTTGTTAATTAATGTATACATAAAGAAGGCAAGTTTTAATGTGACATCTGATGCTAAATTTGAATCGACGACGGTTTTTGTTCCCATCATTTGCTTAATTACGATCGAATATATAGGACCATTTTTTGAGCAAATTTGATGACTGCAAACTTTTGGTAACACAAAGTACTTGTAAATTTGAGATATGCAACACAACTTCTTTTCTGGTCTGATCAAATGCAACAATTAATTATATATGACATCACTTTTTAAATGATTGGCATTAATATAACTTACGAATGTTGAGGATCTCTTTTTTTTTTTTGAGAGAGAAGGGGAACTTTATATATATATACGATGTTCGGATCTAACCCAACTTGAGACAACATTAAGAAAAAGTTCTACGCATTTATGTAAACTGAGACAATGTTTCATTCATAGTTTTGTAATCATAACCGAAAGGGTCTTCCTAATTTCTGTTTCTGTTGATACTATAGATAGGTTTAGTCCCCCTCTCTGTTTTATTTCTTTTTATTTCAATAAATGCTCCTCATTTCATAAAAATGAAAAAAATAAAAGTTCGATGCGTTCAATTATCTGTTATATGTTAAACAATGATAAGCATGGCCCGTACCAACTACTAACCTTGTTAGAAGTTATATTTTTCCATATCAAAAACTTGGTCAAATTTATATACAAGAACTTCCAGTCAATTTAATTAAAGAACTAGTAATTCGGGTCCATGACATTATTGAAGAGGGACCCACAAGTGTAGGTCTCAATCCAATTAGGAGTAAGTTATCTATTTATAAGTTATATTTTTTCACATCGAAAACTTCGTCAAATTTATATACCGAAACGTTCGGTCAATTTAAAGAACCAAGTAATTCGGGTCCATGACATTATTGGAGAGGGACCCGCTCTGACATCATGTTAAATAGCGACAAGCGTGTCCCGTGACCCACTACTAACTAGCATTGTACCAAAATTATAACTTAATCATCTATTAGGTGTTGGATTTTATCACAAAAGATCTTGGTATAATTAGGAGTAACTAGCTAGTAAGCGACCCACTTATAAGTTTTTTTTTGTCACTTTTTTTATGTGGGATTCTCCACTCTTCAACATTATATGTGTACTTAAAGATAAATCTTGGATACTATTTTATTGTGGTGTTAAGAGAGAGGCGGAGAGTATTATGCGGTTAAAAAATCATAAATTCTAACAGTTTGTGAAATTTAACCAAGAATTGTGGTTTTAGCTTAGACATGTATCAAAAAGTGATCAAACATGCCTATCAAAAGTTCAAAACAGAAAAAGAGGAATATATTTCATCTATTCTCTTGGAAGAACTAATTAGATTGTATCATCTATTCTCGATCAGGATTAGATTATATATTGTGCGACTCATGTATTTCCATACCAAAATATGAATCCTAAAACCTGAACCTGAAGCATTGAGCTTCAAACCTCATATCTAAATATGGTATATGCAGGCATGCACAAGACTCTGGACACATGAATTAGAACTTAAACACCATATCGATAGAGGACGTCATAACCAAATTTGACAGATTACTCTTTAAGATTTGAACTTCATGCACCAATAATCTATCAACGAAAAAATGTTGTGTTAGGCAGCATAAGAAGATGATCTCGCCTAAATAATCAACTAGAATTTGACTTTAATGGAATGAGGAATATTAAGTTTCATCTGTAACAAGCAGCGCTAATCTAATTAAACTAGTTTCATCCGTAAGCAAATCTTGAATCACCACTTGTGCATCCATCTCCAAAATTATGTTGTCTGAATGAAACCCAGCATGAAAAAGAGCTTGCAAACCCATAGTTGCAGCATATAACTCTGTTGTCTTTGGGCTAAAATGGCCACGTACCTCATTTCATTAAAAAAAAAAACTTCTATGCATTCAATTATATGTTATATGTTATTAATGTTAAACAATGATAAGCATGGCCCGTACCCACTACTAATTTTCTTAGAAATTATATTTTCCCATATTGAAAACATGGTCAAATTTATATACCCAAACTTCCGGTCAATTTAAAGAACCCAGTAATTCGGGTCCATGAAGTTATTGGAGAGGGGCCAGCGGGTGTAGGCCTCAATATAATTAGAAGTAAGTCACCCACTTATGAGTTATTTTTTCTCACATCGAAAACTTGGTCAAATTTATATATTGAAACTTCCGGTCAATTTAAAGAACCCAGTAATTCGGGTCCATGACATTATTGGAGAGGGCCTACTCTAATACCATGTTAAATAGAGACACGTGTGGCTCGTGACCCACTACTAACTAGTACTGTACCGATATTGTTCTAACTTAACCACCTAGTAGGTGTTGAGATTTATCACAAAAGATCTCGGTATAATTAGGAGTAAGCGATCCACTTATAAGTTATATTTTTTTTGTCACTTTTCTGATGTGAAAGTCTCCACTCTTCAACATTATACGTGTACTTCAAGATAAATCTTGGATACTCTTTTAATGTGGTTTTAAGAGAGGGGCGGAGAGTAGTATACAGTTAAAAAAAAATTTCTAACCAGTTTGTGAAATTTCACCAAGAATTATTGTTTTAACTTAGTCATATATCAAAAAGTGATCAAACATACCTATCAAAACAGAAAAGGAGGAATATATTTCATCTATTCTCTTGAAACAACTAATTGTATAATCTATTATAGATCGATCACGATTAGATTACATCTTTTGCGACTCACGTAATTCCAAACCAAAATTTGAATTCCAAAAACTGAACATGAAGCATTGAGCGTCAAACCTCATATCTAAATATGAGATATGCAAACATGCATAAGACTCTGGACACATGAATTAGATCTTAAACACCAGATAGAGGATGTCGGATTGCTCTTTAAGATTTGAACTTCATGCACCAATAATCTATCAACGAAAAAATGAGGACCATTTTCTCTTGTTGTGTTAGGCAGCATAAGAAGATGATCTCACCTAAATAATCAACTAGAGTTTGACTTTAATGAAAGGAGGAATATTGAGTTTCATCTGTAACAAGCACCGCTAATCTAATTAAGTTTCATCCGTAATCCCTTCCTTAACCATACGGCCGGTTGATGGTTTAAAATCTCTTTTTATATATATGTACCCATTTAAACTTAATTTTTGAACAAAATCAATAAATGAATGAATGACCACTTTTTTTTGGAAAACTAAAGTGAAAAACCAAACTTCCATTTAAATCTAGTTTTTAGGTAAGATGCAATCTGGCCCATATAGAGACTAGACTACTAATAATAGTGGTACTGAAATCTACGAGCATGCAACGTAGTCCATATATTTTAGGTTTCTGTCAATTTGAATGGCAAAATTTTGCAGCAACTTGTCCTCTTGGAGCTTGCAGCTGCCCTATAAATTGGTTACTTTCCCCACAACAATTCATCAACTTATTTCTTGCAATCGATCTAATCTAGCAAGAATATATAATATTTCAGCATATATACGTAGTGGCATTATATTCTCGATCGATCAATGGCGCCCTCCAACAAAACAATGTTGTTTGTGTGCCTGTTGGTTGCTGCAGTGGCAGTTGTTGTTCCAGTAGCTCAAGGGCAAGCGCAAGGAGGCCTCATCGGCACTCTTCCTCTTTTTTTCCGCATCCAAGGCAATCTCTTTTGCAGTGCCGATCTCAGTGCCAATGTCACTGCCGGTGGCGTCGTTCTTAGCCCACCATTAGCAAGTAAGTTAATTAATTACTAATTACTGCAACATAAATATTCATGTACTGATTAGTTTGCCTGATGATCACGACAATGCATTATGCATACACACACACACACATTGTAAGCAATTAATGTCAACATAAAGTCAGATGACTAAATTAGAGTTCAAAATGTTACACTAGGTTTTTTTTTAAAAAAAAATTAGATTCTTGTGCAAGGAAAAAACCTATGTCCTTAATTTATTTGTTATATTAATTTATTGTACGTGCGTTTGTAGATGCTACGGTCCAAGTACGTTGTGGAGCAGGAAATGGTAGTGTGGTTGCAACTGCGACAACCAACAGTCAGGGACAGGTTTCAATCTTGTTGGACCCTGTATCCATTACACTCACTCGACTATTAACTCAATGTCGTGTTGTGGTTGCCTTACCAGTTGCCAGCTGCAACGCCACTCTTCCTCTAACAGGGATTCTCTCATCGCCCTTGGCGTTAGTCGGAAACACCATCTTCACCCTCCTCACCATCGTCAATCTCATTCCAAGGGAGTTTACACTCATCGTGGGAGTCTAATATGACAGTTAATCAAAACGATGGTGTGGCCTATATCTACGTACCTACTTTTTATGAATAAAGGTCAAATAAGGCCCATAAGGGTACGTATACATACGTACTATAGGTTTAATGAAAATAAAACTAGCTGAAGATACGTATATTGTCTTCCAAGCATAACTCCCTTAATTGGGATTCAAATTTTACTACAAGTAATTAATAAAGGTCATATATTTCTCTTCCAATTTTAACCATGCGCGCACAATCTATTTCCATGAATTCTTTTCTTTTCTTTCATGCTACTGTAATCAATGAATTTCCTCCTAGCCTGCAAGTCTTTTTTGTTTTAAATGAGAGATAGTATTATTAGTAGAAATCAACCAACCGATATGATTTGTTTTTTTTTTTTATATAACAATGAAATTAATCAACCGATATGATTAAGGATAACATTTTCAGCCTAAATAAGAAAAGCATAATTAAACGAGCTAGCTAGATATATTATGAGCAACCGACTTAGTTTTCCAAGACTTATCATGTTCCAACTTCCAAGCTTGCCAAGGCCGAGATACTCATGTTAAATATCGGTTCTATGTCGACTGGTGCTACGTGATTGCTGTTAGAAATGATTTAGCTAAGCTTCAGTTGATGTACTTCTGATAAAGTAATCGGGGCATCACAACCAAAACCAATTGACAATAGTTGGATAGGCCCAAATCCTTATAAACACATTTGCAAGGTCTTTTTTCTCCAATGTAGGACAACACTCCACATTCTCACAACTTCTCCTGTGTGCACGAGCAAAGGAAAGAAAATCGCGCTTAGTGGACGAGTTGAGAAGCACCGGTGCCTGATCGGTTGGGGCCGCGCGGAACCACACTTGAAGTACCACCCTGCCCCATTTGAGTAGAGATGTGGGAAGGCAGACAATGATTGGGAACCATTTTTGTCAGATCGTTGGAGGAGAAAACATTGTTTCGATCACTATTATTTTGTTGTTCTTCTTTTGTGTTTGATATATTAATACTTTCTCCTACGTTCTTATTTAGTCTGCGAGCTTTGAACCTTGGTCATTCCAACAGATGGCCTTGCGCGCACTGTTTTATGGTAACTTGTACTCCTCGAATATATTGGGTTCCCATGAAATTTGTTCGACTGAAATCCTTTAGATTGAATGTGTGCATGATTGCCAGCATTTCATGGATGGTTATTAGCCAGTGTTTTTGCATCTCTTGCATATTAAAATCCCCTAGCTAGCTGGTTAATTACTTTCAGGATCTATATCTTGAAACACAGGTATGAGACTGATCATCTTGTGCTTTATTTTAACAAGGTGTTGTGTTTTGCTTTGTTGCATGCTTTGTTCTTGTGTTGATTAGTTTGCACTTTGCAATGCCTCGCTTCTAACAGGTCCTTGGCTAGCTAAACGTCGTGGGCAAGATAGTACGTGATTATGTTGAACAAGGTGTAGCTCATGTTTTGCTTTGTGACCTGAAGCCATTGCTAGAGTACTTCCAGCACCACCTCTTGTTATAGATAGTTTCTTTACTCACCCCGATTTCTCTAGAATTCTCTTGAATCTTATTTCCAAATTTCTCACCACATCAGACTAGTAATGCTTCGTATCAAATTTAATCAATATCAACATTTGATAATCGATAATCATTGTTCAACAAATTAAAAAAAAAACATTTGATAATCAATATCAACTCCTAATATGTATTAAGATCTAATTGTAATGTTCTATTATGTAAGGAAGTTCTTCATTTGATCAAAGAAGAGTATCAAGATTTCAATGAGTGACTGAAAATAAGGAAGCATGCATGGTTGGGATGATAGATGGACAACTTCTCCTTTTGTCTGTGCATTAATTACCTCCTACCGGCTTTGTGCGGCTACTACAAATTCTTAAACCCTGAATCTTACCGGTTTCGTGGGGCTACTACGAATTCTTAAAGTTTAAAGCGTTTCGTGTTTTCATTTTCGAGTGGATTTAGGGTTCGATCAATACAACTCTTATCTTCTTTTTTTGTTTATAAGATCATGACCCTTAATTATTACTTGTTAATTCAATTTGATTTTCTCCAATATCACAATTTGTTAAAAAAATTCAAATAATCAATTACACCCACAAGCTCTTTTGCTCTTACACACATTTTCTCTCCACACAAACTCATTCTCAATCAATCTTCACCTACCGTAGACTCATAAATTAATTTGAATTCACTCTTGATAGGTAGATTCGAAGAATTCAACAACCAATCTAATTGTGCATGCTTAATGCAAAAATATGTGTGATTTTCTTTTCTTTTTTCACCAACAAATTACCTTTGACAACTGTGCGGACATCATGCCATACACTTTCCATTTTATAAATGCCACTATTGAAAAATGTGACGAACATGACCAATCTAATTTAATCCCTCACAAACTAGTTTAACTTTATTTTTCTTTAATAATCTTGAATTCTTGATAGAAGATAAAAGTTGGTTCTCCTTGATTAAAGATGACTAATCAGTCCCATCTTTCAATTTGATTGGGTAATCGATCTAAAGTCCCTTCGGTCCCTTGTTACCTCGGGTATACGATTCACACACTAATAACTCCACCTACGACTTATTAATCACAAGTTTGTAAACAAATTTGTTGTCAATGTTATACCTTTAACTTATCTTGATCACCGCTCGAATCACTTTTTTTTCTCAGTATTTGCTCCAATAATCTAATCAATATATAATTATATAGCAATGGCCCAAGAGTAGGACAGACTGCCAAGTAATTAAGTAAACACATTGCTGCATATGCTCACCGGCCTGTCACTGCAAATTAAACAATCTATCCATTATTGACCACCCAAAAAAAAATTAATCAGCGCGCGAGCTACATTGAATATATGTACGTGGTATATATAAGGACAAACTCTTTGTCTCATTTGTTTGTTAAAATAACTACTACGTCTTATGATTAACCACATGATCAGACTGTATTCACTACTATAAATTAAGTCTATGGGGACATACATTATATTTGTCCCCTTTATGAAAGTTTCTATTGCCCCTATTTGTCCCCAAAAGTTGGATGTGGGGACAAATAGATATATTTGTCCCTAAATTAGAGATGTGGGAAGGCAGACAATTATTGGGAACCATTTTTGTCAGATGGAGGAGAAAACATTGTTTCGATCACTATTATTTTTGTTGTGCTTCTATTGTGTTTGATATATTAATACTTTCTGCTACGTTCTTATTTAGTCTGCGAGCTTTGAACCTTAATGAGTCATTCCAACAGATGGATTTGCAACAGTTGTATGTCAACTTGTACTCCTCGAAAATATCGGGTTCCCATGAAATTTGTTAGACTGAAATCCTTTAGATTGAATGTGTGATTGCCAGCATTTCATGGATGGTTATTGGACAGTGTTTTTCCATCTCTTGCATATTAAAATCCCCTGGTTATTGTCAGGATCTATATCCTGAAGCACAGGTATGAGACTGATCATCTTGTGCTTTGTTTTAACAAGGTGTTGTGTTTTGCTTTCTTGTTTTGATTAGTATGCAAGGCCTCGCTGCTCACAATTAAGGCGGCTCTAAACCCTCCTACAGAAGCCATTGCTAGACTTCCAGCACCACCTCTTGTTATAGATACTCGATCACCCAGATTTCTCTAGAATTCTCCTGAATCTTAATTCCAAATTTCTCACCACGTCGAGAGACTAGTAATGCTTCTTATCAAATTTAATCAAGGGTTCTTGACCCATAAGGACAAAATGGAACAAATATTTACCATTAAGGACAAGAAAAAAATGCGGCTCCCTCCCGGTCCATTAATTGACCAATTTACATTTTTGAATTATACATTTCACAAAAATTACGAAACTGCCACTGATAATTTTATTGACCTCAATAAATTTTTTAAGGAATCGATTTCGTGGTATGAGAGAAAGAATAAAGGAATATCATCTTTGTATATTTTATTGACCTCAATAAAATTTTATTGAGGTCAATAAACTATTTTATTGAGATCAATAAACTATTTTATTGAGATCGAAAATGAGAACGCCAGTGCAGCAACAAATGTTGTATTAGTTCCAATTTTATTGACCTCAAGAAAAAAAATTATTGACCTCAATAAAAAAAAATTATTGACCCCAATAAAATTTTATTGAGGTCGACAACAAGAAGGCCAATGTAACAACAATGTTGGCCAATGTGCTTCCAACCCATCACCACCAAACCGTGCTTCACTTTCAATTATTCTCTTCACTTCACAATCACAATCATCCACTAACAGATTTTATTGACCTCAATAATTTTTTTATAAGGAATCTATACTTTCCGTGGTAGGAAGGAAAGAACAAAGGAACATCACTTTTATGTTTTTGAGAGAGGCTGTGGTATGTTGACGTTTAACATACATTTTTTTTAAAAATTAGATATATTAAAGTAATTTAATGATTGAAACCTGTTACATAGGTTAACAAGTTATCCATTCAAATTATGACACGTGTCATGTTTTAAAAATAATTTTTACGACAATGACGTTACATATGTTGTTTCACATGTAAATTGTTCACAAACTTGTAAAGGAGGTTGTAAATATAATAATTACATCGAATATAACTAAAATTATAATTAATCACCTCACTGGTTGTGATTTTTTGTAAAATATATGTTAAACAAGTAAATTATCTCATTGATGATGAGATTTGCAAAAGAAAGGACTATAGTTACACAATGAAGAACCATATTACAAGACTAAGGGCTTGGACTATTTACCCTAGATTACCACTTTTTACCTCAATTGTTGTAAAATCATGTTAAATGGTTCTCAAACTTGTAATAATGAAGTATTAACACAAATAGAACCTAAATTACCACTTTTTACCTCAATTGTCCTAAAATTATGTAATATGGTTATCAAACTTGTAATAGTGAAGCATTAACACAAATAGAACTCATATTACTACTCTTCACCTCAATTGTCATAAAATCATGTTAAATGGTTCTCAAACTTGTAATAATGAAGTATTAACACAAATAGAACGTAGATTACCACTTTTTACCTCAATTGTCCTAAAATTATGTAATATGGTTCTCAAACTTGTAATAGTGAAGTATTAACACAAATAAAACCTATATTACCACTCTTCACCTCAATTGTCGTCAAAACATGTATAATGGTTCATAAACTTGTAATAGTGAAGAATTAACACAAATAGGACCTAGATTACCACTTTTCACCTCAATTGTTGTCAAAGCATGTAAAATGGTTCTCAAACTTGTAATAGTGAAGCATTAACACAAATAGAACTTAGATTATCACTTTTCACCTCAATTGTCGTCAAAGCATGTAAAATTGTTCTCAAACTTGTAATAGTGAAACATTAACACAAATAGAACCTAGATTACCACTTTTCACCTTAATTGTCGTCGAAGCATGTAAAATGGATCTCAAACTTGTAATAGTGAAACATTAACACAAATAGAACCTAAATTACCACTTTTAACGTCAATTGTCATAAAAGCATGTAAAATGGTTCTCAAACTTGTAATAGTGAAACATTAACACATATGTAACCTAGATTACCACTTGTCACCTCAATTGTCGTGAAAGCATGTAAAATAGTTCTCAAACTTGTAATAGTGAAGCATTAACACAAATAGAACCTAAATTACCACTTTTCACCTCAATTATCATCAAAGTATGTAAAATGGTTCTCAAACTTGTACTAGTGAAGCATTAACACAAATAGAATCTAGATTACCACTTTTAACGTCAATTGTCATGTCATATGGTTCCCAAACAAGTAATTAACCTATAAGGACAATGGTTACGTAATAGAGAATCTCATTACACCGTTAAGGGCTAGATTGTTGTGAATCATAAAAAACTTGTAGTGAAGTAATAAAGAAACTTATTTTGACCATTCATACCAAGACTTGTACTTTAAATTCTCACCCAATAGGTCCCTCCGTTAGATCTTCGTCCAATTGGGACGTTAAGTCGCTGATGTGACAAACCAAATCAGCTCGGTTGGGCCTAATTCAACTGTAAAAGACCCATTATACCCCTGGGGTTTATTCCCCCCTCTCTCTTAGCCTCATTTGAGTCATTTTTCCCAAAACACAAAATGCAGCTCTCTTTCGACCAAAAAAAAAAACAAAATGCAGCTCTCTCTCCCCAAAACTTTGGTCATCTGAAACCAAAGCTCGATTGGAGCTCTTCACCGCTGAACTGCTAGAGAAATCAACATCGAACCATCGCAGGATCACACAAACGAAAACCTACCCCCTATTTCTTAATCTCAGCCACGAGTTTACCCTGAATTTTTCAATCCCCAAATCCAGAACGAAGCTGTCAATTCCGAGGTCTGGCCACTGTAGACTAGCATCGTCACTGCCCGGCCACTACTCTTCACCTCTTAGTGACCCTCGCCGTATCTCCGAGGTCATCTTCCCTCTCCTCTCTCACCTCTCAAACCCATAGTCAAGACAACTATATACACACATCTGGGTTCTTCAAGTTCTTCGAGGAGAGAGAAGGTGAGAACGCAGATGGGAGAGATAGTTCGAGGTGAGAACACAGAGGATCCGAGCAATCTCCATCCCGAACTAGATTGGGTCTTGGACCTTTTTCGAATTGGTGAAGACGAAGGAAAAAGAAGCAGTAGCTCATGAAGAGGGAGAGAACCTGAAGATTTGAGAGACGGAGGAGTTCTCTTGGGGGATGATGACAGATCACCATATATCACATTTGGGCAATTTGATTTCGTTTTGCATTGGCTGAATCCAAATAGCTTTAGTTAGTCTCGTCCCCATTGAAAATTTAACAAAGTATTGGTATTTTGAAAAACAAAGTTTCATGTTTGGTTTGATTTTGTGTCTCTGTTCTTGTGATTTGTGAATTTTAGCATCGAGTATTTTTTAATTTAAACTGACAATGTGGAGAAATTTCATTATTGGTGGAGTTATCTTGAATTGGGGATCTGGGCTCTTTAGAATTTTTCTATGTGAGCTTTGTGATGTATAAGTTTATTGTTCTTTGTAGGTTTTAAAGAATGGTTCTTCATCAATGATAGTTTTGATTTCTTCAAGTCTACTTGGAGTTTAATTTAACTATAGAAATTAGGAGAAGGAAATTAAAGAGAAAATGGTGGATGTGATGATATCAGTATGTAGTACTCCATCTTTGAATCCATGGTTTTCACTATAATTAGAACAAATTAGGAAGAAACGATTTGGATTTTGTTGGTGGTGAAGAGACTTAAGAACTTGACTCTTTAACCAAATTGAAAAGAAATATCCTCTTTGGAAGTAGAACAAGTCAATACTTATACAAATGTTTATTTTCATAAAAATAGTGTTACAATTGTTTCCTGCAAGAAAAAAAAAGAAGAAAAAAACAAGAAATGGAAACAATGAAGTTTTGGAGCCATAAAAAACAATGATACATATTCAAATGTTTCATTCTAGCTAAACACACTTCAACCAGAAACAAAAGGTTGAAACATTGCAACCAAACAACTTCCCAAATATTGCAAATGCAAATGTGAAACCAAAAACTAACCAACTCAAATGGCAGAATTAAGAAGACATTTAACCAAAGTTCAGTTTAAGCATCAGTCGTCCCTTTTTTAGGTTTGTTTTTTTCTCCACGAGGGCGGCCACGACCACGTCGCTGCATTGCCTGCACTGGTTCCTGTAATTCTAATTGGTTGTTCTTCTCTTTTTTGATCACACAACTCTTCTCGTCAGTCATATTATTTGTAGCTTTTATAGGTGTATCTTTTTGTTGGATGGTCTTCGTTTTCTTTGCGCGTATAGGACAAGTTTCCTGAACATCTTGTTCAATAGCTTCATCAATATCGCTGCGTGCTAAGTTGTGCGGGTACTTTAACAAGGTAAGAGCTATGCGCAAACGCTCGTTGACAGAATAATACTGCATGCACAAGTTTATTAGTATTCGTATGAAAAACAAGTTATAGACATTATATGCTGGAAATGAAATTTAATCTACCTTGTCCCCTGCTTTGGAGGCATTCTCATAATCTTCCATGAATTTGATCATAAAAATGCCACAATCAAATCCATTTGGTTGTATATATTGGAACAAAATTAGGACGGAAAACTGTAAATGAACAAAACGACCATGCTTTATCGTAACAAGTACCAATTTCAGAATCAAATATCATGTCCAGGGCCTTTAGCTGCATAAAATAAGAACCAGATATATGTGATTTGAAACATATTAGTATGTAGTCGGGAATTAATTAATGCACAAAATTTATTACCAAATGATAAACAAAATCAATTCGAGGGATAGTGCGTGTGTCGCTGGGGCAAGTATCCCATATCTCGACCTCCTTGCTTACTATTTTTACTACCATCAGGAACCAGTGATTTGGATAAGTACCATCATCCAGGATGGGGATGAAAATCTACAGAAATTAAAGTGTTACTATATGAAAGATGTGTTTGAGAAGTTTGTGCACAAGTAAAAATTTTGTATAATACCTTATCGCAATCTTGAAGTTGTACATAGTACCGGAAAATAGCCTTGTACCTCTTTTTTGCAGTGGCAGCAAATGTTGACAAAGCATCACCACCTTCTTTAGCAGCATTAATTGATGTGACCTACATTAGATAACTGAACTTAGTAAACTACACATACGGAGTTTTGCAAATACAATCAACCAACGAACACACAACCATACCGAAAAATATATGTACTATAGAACCGTTGGATTTAGAACCGTTGCTGCTTGTGACTTGGGTTCCTTTGGTCCTTACCCTGATTGGATCTCTTACAATATTATTGCAGTGGTCAGGACTAACATTTTTTTCCTTTTCTTGCTTCCATAAGTTTGTTAGTATGGGCTCTAGTCTGATGAATTCATTGTTCAAGATGTCAGTGCCCTCCTTTGTTTTCGATGCAAGAAAAGAAAGTTTACTTCCGAAATAATTTAAATCCCCGTACCTGTAGGAAAGTGAAATTCAAAGATTCAGAATGCAGTTGATCTAGATTATATGATTCTACATTGCTTATATATAAATGCGATGTTATTTAGTAATTAGTACAAGTGTATAACGATGCCTCGGTCAAGATTCACAATGTATAAAATGTAAAAACACAAAATCAAATGTAGAGTGTGTTTATTTAGTAATCTCTTGTAGTCACTTCTAACATCAAAACCCATGGCCTTTGCATAAGCATAGTAAAAGGCATCAGATTCCTCCACAGTCTTAAACTATTTCCCTTTAAGGTCTTCTGAAGACAACTTATCAAATCGAATCCCGTTATATTTCAGATGATTAATGTCACTTCCTTTCACCAAACTTTGAGAGTGCAAATCAATATCGGACATTGGAGGTTCATTGAATGCATTCATGCCTGAAACATAGAAGAAATTATTTGAGAATTTAGAATTTTAAATATACCTTTTTTTTTTGTTTTCTTTATAAGATGAATCAATGTCATTAGAGAGATCAAATATTATTGAAAAGAGAAGGAAAAAAAAACAAAAACAAGAAGGTAAATGGGGACATCACCCAAAACCTCCCTGAAAAGTGAAATAATGAACAATTGGAAATTAAAACAAGCAACAAATGACAAAAGAGAGCAGAGAGCATATAAGATTGAGGCTAGAAAGGTTTTTTTTTTTTTAATTTCAAGTAAATCTGAACTGTAAGATTGTAGTTCTTACTCTACCGCAACACCAATTGAAAGGCTCAAACTACAAAACATTCAAAAGTATTGTACTCCTTTTTACTAAACAACTTGTTCAAAGTACTCTCAGCAAAACTACATACCAGTCACCTATAGTAAAGCACAATTAGATTTCAGATTATAAAAATTAGAGTATGTATACCTTGCATAATGATTAAGTTTTATGTTTGCTGGAATAACCAATAATGATTATTTTTGCATGCCATGGATAGTTTTATGTTTGCTGGAATTCGTTCTACCAACTTAATCATTATTGGTTATTGAATTATCCTTAGATCTCAAGGCTCTCCATGAAATCAATTTAGAAGATTTTCCCTCATCTATACTTCAAATCAAAGTGGTACGATAAAATTATTCTTAACCAATAATAACAAATCATGGTATAGGGCTATAGAGCTGCGATCAAGAATTCAAGATGTGATGTCATTCAATTTAAAATGGTCTGAAAGATACATACGTTTAAAAAGAGATTGAAGGTGATTTGATTTACCCGTGAGTTTGAGCCTGGGGATTGGATCTTCGCGAAGAAAGGAATTATAGAGTTCAAGTAAGAAGGCTTCTCAATGCTTCCGATTAAAATTTGGGAAGTAGATCTTGCATCAATTTCATACTGTATAATTGTCTTTTTAGAAAGCTGAGAGATTGGATCTCGTGAAGAAGATCTTCTAGATGAATGTCAACATGTATAGAAAGCAAGCAATTTCAAACGTCAACATACCTAAACCCTAATGCTAAACGTCAACATACATACACTTTTTTTCTTGTTTTCGATCAACAATTCTCAACTCCTTAATTTCATATGGTACCAATATGAAAACCTAGAAAACCTAGCAACGAATATGTTAAATTACTTGGTAACGGCTAAGCAGGTAACCATCAAGTATTTTTTACAACCGTCTGATATATTTTAAATTTTAAATATATCCAACGGCCAAAAATATTCAAAAAAGTGTACGTATGCCATACGTCAACATAGGGTAGAATTTTCCTATGTTTTTATTGACCTCAATAAAGTTTTATTAAGGTCAATAAACTATTTTATTGAAGTCGATAACGATAACACCAGTGCAGCAACAATGAAGTATCAGTCCAGATTTTATTGACCTCAATAACCAAAATTATTGATATCAATAAAAAAAAATTATTGATCTCCAGCCCTTACATCCATGGAGAAACTATCAATCTCTATTCTTTAATTTTCTTATTCTTATCTCTCTTTCTTCTTCTCTTTCTTATGTCCCTCCCACGTGCTCCTCTTTTTTTTTTCTTTCTTTTCTTCTTCTCTCCCTCTCTTTCTCTCACCCACGTGCTCCTCTTTGTTTTTTTTTTTTTTTCTGTTCTTCTTCTTCTTCTTCTTCGTCTTCTTCTTCTATTTCTTCTGTTCTTCTTTTCCTGCATCTTTTTTTCCATTCTCTCTACTGCAGCATCTTTTTTTCTTTCCTTTCTCTCTACCCTCTGCCTAATTTTGCCCCTCTGCCTCATTCTACCACAAAACCGGTGTCAAATGGAACGAGATCGCGGTCGCTGGTGAAGTACACGCTCTTTTCCAAAACTGTTTCCCATCTAATAAAACCAAAAAATAAAATTTGAATGAAAAAATTGAGCTTTTGATATGGTTGTGTGAGTTAATTAACTTAATTCATGGCGGATTATGAGAAAAAAAAAGAGAAGAGAGGAGAGAAAGAGAGAGAGAGAGAAGAAGAAGAAGACGGAGAGAAAACAAAGATACCAAAAGCAGACACTAAGGGTAATAATGTCACAAAAAATTACTATTTAATATTTTTGTCCTTACTGGGAGTGAAAGATGCTCAACTGAAACTTAGTGGGAATTATTTAAAATCTATCACACTTGAAGGGAAATATGTAGTGTAAAAGATGACCTATTGGTTATTTACCTTTTAATTCAATATCAACTCCTAATAAGTAAGAAGATGTAATTGTAATGTTTTAGGAAGTTCCTCATTTGATCGAAGAAAAGTATTCAGATTTCAATGAGTAATTGGAGAAATAAAGAAACATGGTTGGAAAATTAATGAGAAGTTCTCCTTTTGTCTGTGCCTTTATTTTACCTCTCAAGTTCTTCTTGGTGATTGCTTGCGGCTACTTACTAATTAGAAAGAAGACATTGTTCCCTTATCAAGCTTCAATGGTTAATTCACTTCGGTTACATTAAATTCTTTCTTGTAAGCCTTCCTTATTTCATTCAATGGTTAATTGTCGACCCTTCCTTATTTCATATATACGGTTTATAGTTTAAAATCATTTTTCATATGTACACATGTAAACTTAATTTTTGAACAAAATCAATAAATGAAGGGATAATTATAACTTTCGTCCCTGAACTATGACTCGTTCGACACTTTCGTCCCTGAAGTTTGAAATATATCACTTTCGTCCCTGAACTTTAACACCAACTATCACTTTCGTCCCTGACCGGAACAAAATTGTGCAAAACCTATGCCAAAATGTTCGCAAGGATGAGAGGAGTAACTTTTATAACTGGGGCTAAGCTCAATTCGGCCTATAATGGTTCGAATTTAGCCCGAAAGTCAATGGTGGCCGAAACTTTAATTGTAAAATTCTCCGACATCCGACGACGGTTTGAGGCGAGGTTGGTGGCGTTGAACTCGCCTCAAGGAGGGCTTCAAAGCCCAGTGGGTGTTGTCCTTCGATTTGGCCGAAATTAGAGGTTTATTCGGTGAAAACCCTCGACCAGGGACGAAAGTGATAGTGATTTTCAAACTTCAGGGACGAAAGTGATATATTTCAAACTTCAGGGACGAAAGTGTCGAACGAGTCATAATTCAGGGACTAAAGGTGATTTTTTCCCATAAATGAATGAATGGCCACTTTTTTTAGAAAATTAAAGTGAAAAACCAAACTTCCATTTAAAACTACTTTTTAGGTAAGACGCAATTAATCTGGCCCATATATAGTAATAATAGTGGTACTGAAATCTAAGAGCAACTAGTCCATATATTTTAGGTTTCTGTCAATTTTAATGGCAAAATTTTGCAGCAACTTGTCCCAAACTAGCTAAACAATTAAAGTCTCGTTTTGTTGTCCGTTGTTGTTAATTATTATTATTTTTTAGACAACCAAGTACTAGTAAATTTGAGATATGCAACACAACTTGTCTGATCATATGCAACAATTAATTATATATGACATCACTTTTTTAAATGACTGGAATTATTCTTTACGAATGCTGAGGATCGTTATATATACGAAATTGGGATCTAACCCAACTTGAGACAACATTAACAAAAATTTCTCTGTGTTTCTACAAACCGAGACAACGTTTCATATTCATAGTTTTTGCAATTATAATCTAGACCGATGGGTCTTCCTAATTTCCGTTTTTGTTGATACTGTCGAGAGGTTTGGTCTAGTCCACCTCCCTATTTTATTTCTTTTTATTTAAATAAACGCTCCTCATTTCATTTAAAAAAAAAAGTTCTATACGTTCAATTATGTGTAATATGTTAAACAACAAGTATGACCTGTGTCCACTAATAACTGAATCTGCACCGATATTGTCTCAATTTAACCACATATTAGGTATAAGAGCATTTTTAGCATACTCTTTATTTTAGTATTTTAGCTATTTTAGAGAGCATGCTCCTAAGTGGCTCAAACAAGTATGGCCTGTGCCCACTACTAACTGGCACTGCACCAATATTGTCAACAACCAGGGCCGGCCCTGAGATTTTCGGGGCCCGAGGCAAACTGAAATTTTAAGGCCCAATTTTTTCTATACAAATGTATACATTTATTTTTGGTATAAAAAAGTTGTTCATTAAATAGAGAAATGCATAATTATTCAATTAATCGGAGTAATTTGTGTAGAGTATGAAAAATTTCTTAAATCTCTTCATTAATTTTCTTCTTGACAATGGAACTCACAAATTCAATCAAATTAATTAAAATTTAAAAACGAGTACAAGATTTTTTTTATTACCAAAATAGTTTCTTAATATATATATATAATTTTTTTTTTCTAAGAAAAACCTTACAAGAATTTAAAAATTGGGGGCCCGTTAGCTTGGGGGCCCTAGGCGCAGGCCTTATCTGCCTTGCCCCAGGGCCGGCACTGTCAACAACTTAACCACCTATTAGGTGTTGGCCGGATTTCATCACAAAAGACTTCGGTATAATTAGAAATAAAGGACTCACTTATAAATTATATTTTCTTTTGTCACTTGTCTGATGTGAGATTCTCCACGTACTCTCCAACATTATATGTGTACTTCAAGATAGATCTAGCATACTCTTTTAATGTGGTTTTAAGAGAGGGGAGGAGAGTATTATATGGTTAAAAAATCATAAATTCTAACCGTTTGTGAAATTTCACCAAAAATTGTGGTTTTAGCTTAGACATGCATGTATCAAAAAGTGATCAAACATACCTATCAATTGTGGTTTTTTGGTTTGAAATTACATGAGTCGCACAAAATTTAATCTAACATTATATGTGTACTTCAAAATAGATCTAGCATACTCTTTTAATGTGGTTTTAAGAGAGGGGCGGAGAGTGTTATATGGTTAAAAATTATAAATTCTAACAATTTGTGAAATTTCACCAAAAATTGTGGTTTTAGCTTAGACATGCATATATGTCTCAAATTAAAAGTGATCAAACATACCTATCAAAACATAAAAGGAGGAATATATTTCATCTATTCTCTTGAAACAACTAAATTGTATCATCTATTATAGATCACGATTATATTACATCTTGTGCGACTCACGTAATTCCAAACCAAAATCTGAATCCTAAAACCTGAACATGAAGCATTGAGCCTCAAACCCTCATATCTAAATATATCGGATATGCAGACATATGCACAAGACTCTGGACACATGAATTAGATCTGAAACACTAGATAGAGGACGTCATAACCAATTAAAGTTGACGTTGGATTGCTCTTTAAGATTTGAACTTCATGCACCAATAATCTATCAACGAAAAAATGAGGACCATTTTCTCTTGTTGTGTTAGGCAGCATATATAAGAAGATCATGATCTCGCCTAAATAATCAACTAACTAGAATTTGACTTTAATGAAAGGAGGAATATTAAGTTTCATCCGTAACAAGCACCGCTAATCTAATTAATTAAGTTTCATCCGTAATCCCTTCCTTAACCATACGGCCGGTTTATGGTTTAAAATCTCTTTTTATATATATGTACCCATTTAAACTTAATTTTTGAACAAAATCAATTAATAAATGAATGAATGACCACTTTTTTTTGGAAAATTAAAGTGAAAAACCAAACTTCCATTTAAATCTAGTTTTTAGGTAAGATGCAATCTGGCCCATATAGAGACTAGACTACTAATAATAGTGGTACTGAAATCTACGAGCATGCAACGTAGTCCATATATTTTAGGTTTCTGTCAATTTGAATGGCAAAATTTTGCAGCAACTTGTCCTCTTGGAGCTTGCAGCTGCCCTATAAATTGGTTACTTTCCCCACAACAATTCATCAACTTATTTCTTGCAATCGATCTAATCTAGCAAGAATATATAATATTTCAGCATATATACGTAGTTGCATTATATTCTCGATCGATCAATGGCGCCCTCCAACAAAACAATGTTGTTTGTGTGCCTGTTGGTTGCTGCAGTGGCAGTTGTTGTTCCAGTAGCTCAAGGGCAACTTGGAGGCCTCATCTTCCCCCCTATTCCTGGAATCCCCTTCCCCTTCCCCCCTATTCCTGGAGTCCCCATCCCCTCTATTCCTGAAGTTGGTATTATCATCAGCATCAACGGCACTGTCTTTTGCAGTGCCAATCTCAGTTCCAACGGCAGTGGTACCCCACCATTCCCAAGTAAGTTAATTAATTACTAATTAGTACGTGCAACATAAATAATCAAGTGATCGATTAGCTAGCTTGCCTGATGATCGATCCGGATGACAATGCATATATATATATATATATATATGGTTGTACGTTGTACGTGCATGGCACAATTTTGTTAGGGTTCGATCATGTTAACATAAAGCTAGATAGAGAGAAAATTAAAGAAATGGTATTGGCCAGTAAACTAATGTTATTAGTTTTCTTAAGGGTGGTATTTTTAATTAAACATCTTCTAGTCTGGGTTTTCATAATCGTACGATGATTTCAATTTCTAATGAATTCAGATCATGACCTTTATAAATTAAAAAAAAATTCAAAATCAGTCGCGTCTTAAAATTTTGGAATAAACCAACGCCTAGTAAAAGGACTAATTTAGGAACAAAAGAAATAGAAAATCGGAGGAAAAATTAATATCAAATACATTGTAAATTAAGCTAGGAAGTTGATAAAGTCGATCAAATGACTAAATATATTAGAGTTCAAAATAATGTTACACTGGTTTTAATTAGATTCTTATATATGTAAGGAAAAAACCTATCTCCTTAATTTATTTGTTATATTAATTTCTTGTACGTGCGTTTGTAGATGCTACTGTCCAACTACGTTGTGGACCAGGAAATGGTACTCTGTTTGCAACTGCGACAACCAACTCCACGGGACAGTTTTCAATCATGTTGAACGCAGTGCAGTTTTTACCGACTAACGTATTATCTACATGTCGTCTTGTGGTTACCACACCACTTGCCAGCTGCAACGCCACTCTACCTACAACAGGGACTCTCTCATCGCCCTTGCAATTTGCCGGAATCACCATCTCCGGCCTCGTACGGATCATCATCAATCTCATTCCAGCGGGGTTTAGACTCAACGCGACCGTGGCAGCCTAATATATATGACAGTTAATAAAAATAATGGTGTGGCCTATATCTACGTACCTACTTTTTATGAATAAAGGTCAATTAAGGGTACGTATACATACCTACTGTAAGCTTTAATGAAAATAAAACTAGCTGAGGAGGATACATATATATATTGTCTTCCAAGTTGAAATATATTGTACTACACGTCAAGTAATTAATAAAGGTCATATCTCTTCCAATATTAACCATGCACAATCTATTTCTATGAATTCTTTTCTTTTCTTTTCTTTCATGCTACTGTAATCAATCCATCCTAGCCTGCAAGTCTTTTTTGTTTTAAATGAGAGATAGTACTACTAGTAGAAATCAACCGATCGATATGATTTGTTTATATATATATAACAATGAAATTAATCAACCTATAACATTTTCAGCCTAAATAAGTAAAGCATGCATGATTAAACGAGGTAGCAACAATTAATTATATATGACATCGATCACTTTTTTATAATTAAATGATTGGAATTAATCTTTACGAATGTTGAGCATCTTTAATTATATGTACGATGTTGGGATCTAGCCCAACTTGAGACAAAATTAAGAAAAAGTTATATGCGTTTATGTAAACTGATCGAGACAACCATAATTTCATTCATACTTTTTGTAATTGGGAGTATAAAGTATCATTGAAACTTGTTTCTAATTTACTAGATTTTCTTCTTAGCTTGCGGTACGAACTTGATGTAATTAAGCTACTACTACTTTTGCTACTCTTTCTTTTGATATTGAAATTGTAATATCCCTGAAAATATGCAAAATGTTTTAATATATGGATTACTTTGGAAAAGTTTTAAAATTACTTTTCAATTTGGAATTCCAAAGATTCCAAAGTTAGAGATCGATGTTGAAAGCACCAAACATGAATAGACTTATAGATTTATTTGTGGATCATTAAACATGAATAGTTCATTCTTTTCATGACAATGATCCGCAATAAAAGAAGAATGACGAATGAATTCACTCTTCATATGTGATTACGGAGAATTCAACAACCAATCTAATTGTGCATGCTTAATGCAATAATATGTGTGATTTTCTTTTCTTTTTTCACCAAGAAAAGAACCTTTGACAACTGTGCGGACACCATGCCATGCACTTTCCATTACTTATTTATCCTCGTATAAAATGACAGATATGGACAATAAATAATAAACCCTACACTTTTTCTATAGACTTCCAATTTAGTATAAGGTTATTTTGGAAATTCAAAGAGAGGTCTAGTGAGAAAATTATTTTATTTAAAAGCAAAAATGAGGTGTAGAGAGTATGAGAGGTCTAGTGAGCAAATTTGGATGTCCCAATAGAAACTCTCATTTTTTTATCTTTAATAATCTTGATAGAAGATAAAAGTTGGTTCTCCTTGATTAAAGATGACTAATCAGTCCCATCTTTCAATTTGATTGGGTAATCGATCCAAAGTCCCTTCAGTCCCTTGTTCCCTCGGGTATATATACGATTCACAGACTAATAACTCCACCTACAACTTATTAATCACAAATTTGTAAACAAATTTGTTGTCAATGTTATACCTATAACTTATCTTGCACCCTGATCGAATCAATTTTTTTCTCCGTATTTGCTCCAATAATCTAATATCAAAATATAATGGATAATTCTTGGGTTCACCCCCGTGGTGAACCCACAGATTCACCCCCTTCTCAATCAACCAATTATACAATGACACATGTATTCTTATGTTGTGTACTTCAAGATAGATCTAGCATACTCTTTTAATGTGGTTTTAAGAGAGGGGCGGAGAGTATTATATGGTTAAAAAATCATAAATTCTAATAGTTTGTGAAATTTCACCAAAAATTGTGGTTTTAGCTTAAACATGTATCAAAAAGTGATCAAACATACCTATCAAAATAAAAAAGGAGGAATATATATATTTCTCATCTATTCTCTTGAAACAACTAAATTGTATCATCTATTATAAATCACGATTAGATTACATCTTGTGCGACTCACGTAATTTCAAACCAAAATCTGAATCCTAAAACCTGAACATGAAGCATTGAGCCTCAAACCCTCATATCTAAATATGGGATATGCAGACATGCACAAGACTCTGGACACATGAATTAAATTTGAAACACCAGATAGAGGACGTCATAACCAATTAAAGTTGACGTTGGATTGCTCTTTAAGATTTGAACTTCATGCATCAATAATCTATCAATAAAAAAATGAGGATCATTAATGATCTCGCCTAAATAATCAACTAACTAGAATTTGACTTTAATGAAAGGAGGAATATTAAGTTTCATCCGCAACAAGCACCGCTAATCTAATTAAGTTTCATCCGTAATCTCTTCCTTAACCATACGGCCGGTTTATGTATGGTTTAAAATCTCTTTTTATATGCATGTTCCCGGTCATATTTAAACTTAATTTTTGAACAAAATCAATAAATGAATGAATGACCACGTACATTTTTTTGGAAAATTAAAGTGAAAAACCAAACTTCCATTTAAAACTACTTTTTAGGTAAGATGCAATCTGGCCCATATAGAGACTACTAATAATAGTGGTACTGAAATCTAAGAGCATGCAACGTAGTCCATATATTTTAGGTTTCTGTCAATTTGAATGGCAAAATTTTGCAGCAACTTGTCCTCTTGGAGCTTGCAGCTGCCCTATAAATTGGTTACTTTCCCCACAACAATTCATCAAGTTATTTCTTGCAATCGATCTAATCTAGCAAGAATATATATAATATTTCGGCATATATACGTAGTTGCATTATATTCTCGATCGATCGATCAATGGCGCCCTCCAACAAAACAATGTTGTTTGTGTGCCTGTTGGTTGCTGCAGTGGCAGTTGTTGTTCCAGTAGCTCAAGGGACTCTGCTGCCTGTTCTTCCTTCTGTTGTTATCAGCATCAACGGCACTCTCTTTTGCAGTGCCAATCTCAGTTCCAATGGCAGTGGTACCCCACCATTCCCAAGTAAGTTAATTAATTACTAATTAGTACGTGCAACATAAATAATCAAGTGATCGATTAGCTAGCTTGCCTGATGATCCGGATGACAATGCATATATATATATATATATATATATATATATATTATATATGGTTGTACGTTGTACGTGCATGGCACAATTTTGTTAGGGTTCGATCATGTTAATTAACATGAAGAAACCAGTAAATTAATGTTATTAGTTTTCTTAAGGGTGGTATATATTTTTAATAAAACAACTTCTAGCTAGTCTGGCCGGGTTTTCATAATCACGATGGTTTCAATTTCTAATGAATTCAAATCATTACCTTGATAAAGTTAAAAAAAAATCAAAATCAGTCGCGTCTTAAAATTTTGGAATAAACCAACTAACGCCAAGTAAAAGGACTAATTTAGGAACAAAAGAAATAGAAAATCGGAGGAAAAATTAATATCAAATACATTGTAAGCTAGGAAGTTGATGTCAACATAAAGTAGATCAAATGACTAAATTAGAGTTCAAAATAATGTTACACTGGTTTTTTTCTTTTTAATTAGATTCTTATGTAAGGAAAAAACCCATCTCCTTAATTTATTTGTTATATTAATTTCTTGTACGTGCGTTTGTAGATGCTACGGTCCAACTACGTTGTGGAGCAGGAAGTGGTACTTGTTAGCTTAAGTTTATTATACTGATCACATACATCATAAACACAACCACATACAAGACGATCACTGTGAACATACTTATACAATATACACGGCAATTACTTGAGTACCATACTATACCTTGTATTGAGGCCATCGCAGCAAATACACGTCTTCTGTATTTCACTTATGCTTAGCAACCTATCTATGGGGCAAGATACCAAATAGCTGATAACTAAAGTGAACACAGGGACTAGTATTTATAGGAGTAAGCCAACACAGTCCTTCCCATAAAAGAATATGTGTCCATGTATGCTTCTACTTCTATAAGCTTATCAACAATGAGTTACTTGGTTTCCAAGTACTTTAGGTCTCCTATTGTGATCATAAAATTCACTACACGATCACAATTATACTAGGAATAGTATTCCAGTTTATTTCATGTTATAATCAATTAATCTACTAATGTCATCTTAAGCATATAGACTTGTAGTTGTTCAAATATTCTTACAATCTCCCACTTGAACATCTATAAGACTATATGTTAACATTATAGAAAAATAAATCAGTAACTATCTGAAGTGTGCACCAGAAATAAACGAAAACTTGAACCTAATCAAATCTCTGTCAATGCAGAAACCATGCTGTAGAACCACAGAAAAGTTTTATGCTTAAAAGCATAACCACTCTGCAATTACATAATCAACAAGGCTTCTGATTACATGAGACACAACTCAATGTTTCTTAATATATATAATGCCCACATAGTGAATCCTCAATGCATTTATATATAGTCCTCCATAATCGGCTCTATATGCCAGAACCTCAACACTCAGCAAACATAGCTGTTCCAAACGTGCTATTCATAATGACAATGACTTGAATTAATAACTCATAATCTGAAATTGTATACAATGCATCAGTCATTACACAAAACCGTAATCTGAACAAGAATCAAAATTGCAGCAACACAAACAAAATGGATTTATGAAAATAAAACTTTATTAATAAATCCAAAATCTTAAGAATAATAATGTTGTATTAATAACTGGAAAACTGAATTGCAAAACTTAAAATAAAACATTACTCAGCCAAAACAAATGAACAAATAACTCCCACTTAGAACAGCAACCACTCCCACTCAACTATGTATCTAAAGTAGGCAGTATGCCTCTGCTAGCTGTATGATCTTGAAAAAACGCAACAGTAAGTGCCTTGGTAAATGGATCTGTAAGCTGTCTTAAGGTGTTAATCTTGACAATGTCAAGTTCTCCATGCTTCACCTTCTCTCTTCATTCTCTCCTCTTCTTGTACACAAATAGCAATGAGCTCATTCAAATCCCACTTATCTTTCTGTGCAAAGTAGGTGGTCTTCAACTGATTGAAACTAGCAGGCAAGGTTCTCAGTGCTTGATGAACAACAAAATCAGCTGGAAAAGGCATATTAAGGTCACTTAGTTTGGTGGTGATCTCAATCATTCTCATGATGTGCTCACGGACACTCTCAGAGGGGTTAAACTTCATCCCTATCAATTTGTCAAGTAGTTGAGAAATCTCAGCTTTCTCATTCTCTTTAAACTTCAGAGCAATGGATTCCATGTACTCACTAGCAATCTCCTTTTCTGCTATGCTACCTCGAACCACATCAATCATGGTTGTCTTAAGAATTAGCCTGGTCATCCTGTTGGCTCTAACCCATTCACTCTGCTTAGCTAAGACTTGATCACTGCTGGAGTCATCAATTAAGGGTTCTGGTTCAGTAAGGCACCAATCAATGCCTTGTAGGCCAAGGTAGAGCTCTATGGTTTCCTTCCACTTCTTAAAATTAGAGCCATTGAGAGGCACTATAGTCGCTAGGGAGAGTCCTGAATTGTTCAAGGCTGAAAACAAATGAAAAGTTTGTTTTAGTTTTCTGTTTTACCCCAACTTTTATTAGAAAACAAAACACAGCAAGGCATACAGAAAGCAAGTCAAAAACAAACGAAAATTTGTATTTCCAGAAGAAAACACACAGAATCACAGAGAGCCCCAAAGTTTGCATATTAGTTTTAATAACTAGTCTTACCTATATGGCACAAGAACAAGTTATTACTTAAATTTTCTTAATTGCAAAACCAAAATATCAAAACTAAGTTATCCCTGGAACAATCAACACATGTATAGCAAGAAGAAAAGTCCCAGTTATCTCAATTTAGCATCTGATATGATGTGATGCACTGTTTCAAATCTTAAGATGCACAAAAAGTCATTCCTTCTGTTGAAGATACAGATATGCACTTTAAAACTTAAGAACACAATTTTCAGTTCCGTAACTGATGATCAATGAACCATAATTCAATAACATTACACTGTGTGTGATATATGATATTAAACCAATTCAAAAATCCAGAACTGAATGTTCATGGTTAATTCATATAATCAGGACACTAAAATGGAAGATACATAGTCTGATAGAATCAACACAAACAACTGAACGAGCAAGAAAATCTCAGGAACAGATATGAATATATATATGTCAAAAATAATCACCGAAACGTTCAATCAATACCAAACATTTGCAATTGATATCATATCATTCATATCTAACCAACTGGGCAAATTTTCCATCTACTCTAACTTATGTGCGCCCCAGATACGCTCTAGGGTTGTCATGCTTTACACATTTCATCAAAAATTGAAAACAAAATTTCAAGTCTTGAAACGAAAACTAACCCGTACGCTCCCGCGCTGCAAATTGTTAATTGGAACAAGATATATATATATATATATATATATATATATATATATATATATATATATATATATATATATATATGCAGCAATATATGGAAGTCGAACGAGATAGATACATACAGAAATAAATCGAAATTATGCGGAATAGCAACAGGATCGAATATCATGTCTCAAGAACCCTAAAATCCCCAAAACTGGAGCCGAGATGACCGTTTGAAGGTAACGGTCTGATTCGAAATTATTATCAAAGTGCACGTGTGTAACTTTGGGCCTGATAACAGGCCTGGAGTTGTATGGGTTCTTTAAAGCAGAATCAAACAGAATAATTGTTGGCCTTGTTTTAGAAAAACTGCTTTGATTGTCGTTTTTCAAAATTTTTGCAACAATAACCTAATTTTGCAAGAATGATTTGATTTATGAAATATGCAATAAAGCTCCGATACCAATTGTTAGCATAAAATATAAACATAATAGTTACATACTTCATAAATACAATCATTCTTGTGACAAACGTCACATAGACATGCTGTTCTAATTAACACTATAACAGCTTTGATGCTTAGCAACCTATCTATGGGGCAAGATACCAAATAGCTGATAACTAAAGTGAACACAGGGACTAGTATTTATAGGAGTAAGCCAACACAGTCCTTCCCATAAAAGAATATGTGTCCATGTATGCTTCTACTTCTATAAGCTTATCAACAATGAGTTACTTGGTTTCCAAGTACTTTAGGTCTCCTATTGTGATCATAAAATTCACTACACGATCACAATTATACTAGGAATAGTATTCCAGTTTATTTCATGTTATAATCAATTAATCTACTAATGTCATCTTAAGCATATAGACTTGTAGTTGTTCAAATATTCTTACAGTACTCCGGTTGCAACTGCGACAACCAACTCCACGGGACGGTTTTCAATCATGTTGAACGCAGTGCAGTTTTTACCGACTAACGTATTATCTACATGTCGTCTTGTGGTTACCACACCATTTACCAGCTGCAACGCCACTAATCTACCTCCAACTGCAGGGCGTCTCTCAGCGCCCTTGCAATTAGTCGGAATCACCCTCTCCGGCCTCCGTATTAGCATCAATTTCAGTCCAGGGACGTTTACACTCAACGCGATCGTGTGAACCTAATATATATGACAGTTAATAAAAATAATGGTCAATTAAGGGTACGTATACATACCTACTTTTTATGAATAAAGGTCAATTAAGGGTACGTATACATACCTACTGTAACTCTGTAAGCTTTAATGAAAATAAAACTAGCTGAGGAGGATACATATATTGTCTTCCTAGTTGAAATATATTGTATTAAAGGTCATATCTCTTCCAATATTAACCATGCACAATCTATTTCTATGAATTCTTTTCTTTTCTTTCATGCATGCCACTGTAATCAATCCTAGCCTGCAATTAAGTCTTTTTTGTTTTAAATGAGATATAGTATTATTAGTAGAAATCAACCGATATGATTTTTTTTATATAACAATTAATGAAATTAATCGACCTATAACATTTTCAGCCTAAATAAGTAAAGCATGATTAAACGAGGTAGCAACAATTAATTATATATGACATCGATCACTTTTTTAAATGATTGGAATTAATCTTTACGAATGTTGACCATTTTTATATATACGATGTTGTGATCTAGCCCAACTTGAGACAAAATTAAGAAAAAGTTATATGCGTATATGTAAACTAATCGAGACAACCTTTCATTCATAGTTTTTGTAATTGGGAGTATAAAGTATCATTGACCTTGTTTCTAATCTACTAGATTTTCTTCTTAGCTTGCGGTACAAACTTGATGTAATTAAGCTACTATTACTTTTGCTATTTTTTCTTTTGATATTGAAATTGTAATATCCTTGAAAATATGCAAAATGTTTTAATGGATTACTTTGCAAAAGTTTTTAAATTACTTCTTAATTTGGAATTTCGAAGATTCCAAAGTAATACTAATTCCGAAAACTCCGAAAAAATTCCAATCCAAATTTTTTAAAATTGGAATTGGAACACCAAGATCAAATCTGATCCATCCGAGTTGCAACCCTAAGTGTGACCGAATGGATCCTCCTAATTTCCGTTTCTGTTGATATTGCCGTGAGGTTTTGGTCTAGCCCACCTCTTTTTTTTTTTTTTCTTTTTTGAATAAACGCACCTCATTTCATTAAAAAAAAAATCTATGCATTCAATTATGTGTTATATGTTAAACAATGATAAGCATGGCCCGTACCTACTACTAACTTTCTTAGAAGTTATATTTTCCCATATCGAAAATATGGAAGAGTAAAAGCCTCAAATGGTACCTGAACTATCGAGTAAAGTTTTTTTTAGTACCTAAGAATTTTAAGAACCTCAAATGGTACCTGAACTATTGCATACTTACCTAATATGGTACCTCTGTTACCTCAAATGGTACCTGAACTATTGCATAAAGCTTTTTTTAGTACCTACGAATTTTTTTTTACCAAATATGGTACCTGAACTATTATGCCGTTACCTAATATGGTACATCCATTAACGAGAAAAGTAATGGAGGTACCATATTAGGTAAGTATGGAATAGTTCAGGTACCATTTGAGGTTCCTAAAATTCTTAGGTACTAAAAAATACCTTACACAATAGTTCAGGTACCATTTGAGGTTTTTACCCAATATGGAAACACCCTCCCCGTCACCACTCGTTCCAGTGGCGTTTACAGTCATGGTGTCCGCACTGCAGAAATGTTGGCCAAAGGCCACAAACTTTCAGCAACCATTTTGCTTTGGTGTAATTTTCAAGTAATCTTCCACTATTATTTATACTTTTGCTAAATAAAATGAAACATCTGACCAAAAAATATCCGCGAATCTGACTCTCTCTCTCTCACTCACTCAACCTCACCGATCGGACACTCTTCTCTCTCACGCGAATCTGTCTGCAGCTCGGTCGCTTAATTGCTCCGCAGTCGAGATGATGCTACGGTCCAGCCCTAGCCCGAGCCAGTCCAATTGCATGGTCGTCGCCGGTACTCTCACCAACAAGTAAGTCTTCTCTCCTCGTATTTGGTTGAATTGTTGGTTAAGGTCTTGGATTGATTCCCAAATCTATCTGTGGATATATGAGATTAGGGACATTAATTTATTTGTAAAATTTGATTTTGTCCAAGTTGAGTTCAATTTAATTAAGCATGTTTTGTGTTTGCCTCTGATTCATGAATCCAATCAAATGGGATCACATAGTTTCTTGTTTTGCGATTTCTTTTTTTGGTTTCACAACATGTTTAGATTGGATCAGAGTTCTACAAAGAGGGAAATTACAAGCCAGCTCCAAATCGGATCATTGCAATCAGATTTTGTGCTGGAGTTAAGGAACTCAAGGTATTGTCGTCATTTCCATCTTTGATCTCTTAGAGTTACTTTTTCTATATATGTCTCAACTTTGTGTAAGTTGTTTGACAGACATATTTGAGTTCTATCTATTTAACCAAATTATCAACATACTACTTATTGGGTTTTATGCAACTATAACAAAAGGACCTTTTATAGCAATTTCTATATGAACTGTGAAGCTACTGTTGTGATGTTAATTTTGTACTACATAACATGATAGCAGTTTATATGCACTTTAGACTCTAGCAAGTGAAAGCCTAGTATAACTTGTTATATTCTTTATGTAGAATCTAAATGCTTGTTGATGATTCTGGCCTTTTAGTTTATATTTGTTAAATTGGTATGTTGTAACCTATGTATATCTGTGAACTTGATCACAGGTATTGTGATAACTATCGCCTTTTTCTTATCTGCTTACTTTTGTCTTGATCTGTTCAACAAGGCTCCTCAACATATTGGTTTTGGTTCTATCAGCTCTTTATTTTTCCATTTAAACGTAATTTGGTTTCTATAAAATATATATCGTCTTTGGTAATATAGACATATGAACTTAATAAACAATATCTTTTCTTTGGTATCAGGACATGTCTCGGCCTCATTCATTAAACCACTCCCTGTAAACACTTTCGTTGCTCAGATCATCGAGAAGGATGTATTTCCAATGCCAATGGTATTTGCAGATTGCACCAAGGTAAAAGTGTACAACCAATTTATGGTGTAGGAAATAAGTGAGCATTGTTGGCATTTTGCTTGTACTTTTGAATCAAGTGATAGTGTGACAATCATATTCCTTTATTTATCACTATTTTCTGAAACTTCAAATGTTAAACACTATTGGTTAACTATTTTAGCGATTTCAGACATCTACTATTGATATGTGTGAATTCAGCTTATGTACAGGAGTTTAGGGAGTTTCTGAACGAGTAATGAAAGCTTAAGAAAGCTCCTACATGTGTTGAAGTTCAAGTGACAGAGGAAGTGGAGAAAGAACTACTGAATTTGCCTGGTTGACATCAGAGTCTACATGAGAGCTAAGCCAAGGTATTAGTGTTTTTCTTTCTGTTTAGTTTCTTTCAGAAAACTTATGTTCCTGGGAACTAATTAAGTAGCTTTTGCCTTCTTTTCCTCTATGCAGTTTCAAGTTCTGATGTATTGATGAAATTTGCTCAACAGATTTTGTTTTAAATGCAGCATGAAGACAAATTAGATGTACGAATGTATGAAGACAAGGACTCCATCAGAAGAAGGTACACATGTTTAAATTGAACTTAGCTTCCTGTTCATAAGTTAACGGAACACTGCATGCTTTTTTTTTCTCTGAGTTTAGCATAGTTTAATTATGATGTATTGATGGAATTTGCGTAATCAGAAGAAGGTATACATGTTTAAATTGAACTTAGCTTCCTGTTCATATGTTAATGGAACGCTGCATTTTTTTTCTTTGAGTTTAGCAAAGTTTAATTATGATGTATTGATGGAATTTGCTTAACAGATTTTGTTTTAAATGCAGCATGAAGACAAATAAGATGTACAATGTTTGAGTTCATATAGCTGAAGTTGCAGGGAGAGGACAAGATGTTTATATTCTTTGATGGATGTATTTTTTCTTTTTGTTGTTTTTAACTTGTATATTTATTGTATAATATGACTAGAATACAAATACAAAATTGTATCTGCACCAAATTATTTGGAGCTTTTTTTTTTAATCCAATACAATAGTTAGACACTGATGAAGGAGGGAAATATGATTTGACAGTAGTATACAGTCTGTATACTATACCAATATTTATACAAAGAAAATAATATTAAAGAATACTTTATTAAGTTAATTCACTGCCTCTGATAACAAAACAGTCTCTTTTGGAACAATAGTACCTACTATATAGGCCTTTGATGCCTAAATAGTGGCTGCATAGTGGCTATTGAACATTAGCCATGACATTAGTTGCAAATGTTGTCATTAGACCCTATATTAGAATGGTGGCTTTTGGCCAACATTCTTGTGGGAACCTAATATGACAGTTAATGAAAATAATGGTGTGGCCTATATCTACGTAAGTACTTTTTATGAATAAAGGTCAATTAAGGGTATACATACCTATTGTAAGCTTTAATGAAAATAAAACTAGCTGAGGATACATATATTACTCTTAATATGGTCTTCCAAGTATATTGTTGTAAGGGCAAAATATTTGCTATTGGCTATTTCCTATTTGACAAAACCTCTTCCCTTGTATTAGCAATTCTTTTGTATCATTGCTAGTTTGTTTTAGGGATTAGAAGTCGTGGCTTAGGTTGTTCTTACTCGAGATGGTTCGTGAAGACGCCTTTCTTATCCGGTCTTTTCTCCGGACTTCGATCATTGGTCATCGAAGGTTTCGTTCAAGCACCTCAAGGTATGACTCATGCATATGCACATGCATTTCATTCATATTAAGTCTTCCTTGTTGTCCTAGGTTATCTAGGTTGTTTTCCTTTCACTTATGATGTGAATCACATAAGTATAGGATGCTTGTTTGCCACACTTGTGTCGTGTATCACAAGTTTCGAGTGCTTATTTTATAAGCACCCGGTCGCAACGCGACCGGCTCAAATTTTGTATGCATAGTTTCATACATTTGAGTTTATGATGTTAGGATTGCTAGATCTTCTTATAGATTTGTTTTGATTAGCATTCCTTTATGTTTAAGGCTGTTTTATGCCTTACGATCGATCGTCACTGTTCATGCGATCGATCGCACCACGTGGCGAATATGTCCGTTGGTTTTATGACCGTTGCAGTTCAAAAATATGTCCGTTGGGACTTTTTGTGCGATCGATCGCACGACATTCTGCGATCGATCGCAATTAAGGGTTTTCACTTCCAGACGGGTCTGTCTCTTCATTTTACACTGTGCGATCGATCGCATAATGTCGTGCGATCGATCGCAAATGCCCCTGGGATGTTTTCTATAAATAGAACCCTTTTGTTTCATTTCGGTCAACTCTTTTCCCATAATCGAAAATACACTTTGAGAGAGTTCTTTGGTATTGTGAGTGATCCTAGTTCCATGTTGTAGGTTCCTCACCTTAATCTCCATCTATAATCCATTGCTAAACACTTTGATTTGCATTTATATGCTAGTTTAGCTTATGTTTAGGATTTAGGAGATTCTATTCGATTCTAGCAATTGTTCCATGTTGAATTGCTGAATTGAATGATTGAATCTATATTCAATCTTCTTTGTTGTTTGTTTGTTTAGCTAATGATCCTTGTGATTAGTTAAACAAACCCTTGAATCATATCCAAGGCTTTTCAATTCGGTTTAGTTAATGCAAGCAATTGTTCCTTGCTGAATTGCTTGTGTTAATTGAATTGAATTCATTCATTCATACACACACACACACTTGCATAGTCGGTGTCTTGCGGTTGGAGGATTCACGCGGTGAAGTTCGATCAATCGGAGAAGCTTGAGGTGGGATCACTTGAAGAGCATTCGGGGCTACACAAGGTTAGAGCTGCCACTAGTCATAGGGTTGATAGTGTAGAGTTTGGGACGGAGTTCCCCCTTGTACGTGTTGTCATTTGGCGTTTTCATAGTGTTACACAAGAGCGTGGGGTACGGCTCCCCTCCGGTTTTCCTCTAGAGGTAGAGGTTCCGGGTGACCATATTGTGTGTTGTTTGTGTGGTTGCTATTATCTATATTGTGCTTAATTGCTTAGCATGTTGCATGCTTGATCATATATAGATATAGTCCGTGGTGTGCTAGTTTGATGCACACTTTGGGATTCTAGGTTGTACAATTGATTGTGCTTATTGCATATATATTTGTTATCAATTGTGTATTGCTTGTGCAATAGTTAAACCCTAGGTTGTTTATTGTGAAGCATATTTGTATTGCTTCCTATTGTTGTTTGTAGGAGAGTTAAGTTTTAATTTGTTGAAAGTTGTGTATACTCTCCGATTAGTGTTTAGGACGACTATACCGTTGTTGGGACAATCCGGGTACACCGGAATTTCAATTGTACTACAAGTAATTAATAAAGGTCATATCTCTTCCAATTTTAACCATGCACAATCTATTTCTATGACTTCTTTTCTTTTCTTTCATGCATGCTACTGTAATCAATGAATTTCCTCCTGCAAGTCTTTTTTGTTTTAAATGAGAGATGGTATTGATAAAGTAATCTGGGCTTCACAACCAAAACCAATTGGCAATGGTTGGATAGGCCCAAATCCTTATAAGCACATTTGCAAGGTCCCCTTTCTCCAATGTGGGATAACACTCCACATTCTCACACGCCCCCGCACGTGTGGCGAATTTTCAAGCCATACACGTGGACAACTTAAATTGGGTGACGTGGAGCACGTGTGGCCACTTGGCTTCACACTCGGGCAAACCTGCAGCTCTGATACCATGATAAAGTAATCTGGGCTTCACAACCAAAACCAATTGGCAATGGTTGGATAGGCCCAAATCCTTATAAGCACATTTGCAAGGTCCCTTTTCTCCAATGTGGGATAACACTCCACATTCTCACAGGTATTATTAAGGATAACATTTTCCGCCTAAATAAGTAAAGCATAATTAAACGAGCTAGCTAGATATATCATGTGCAACCGATCGACTTAGTTTTCCTATAAACCCAAGTTCAGACCGAAGAGAAATTCTTGCATACAGTTGCATACAGTTGCATATATATATATATATATATGCCATCACATTCTGTATATCTCAAAGACTTATCATGTTCCAACTTCCAAACTTGCCAAGGCCGAGATACTCATGTTAAATATCGATATCGGTTCTAGCTATGTCGAATGGTGCTAGGGTGATTGCTGTTAGAAATGATTTAGCTAAGTTTCGGTTGACTTCTCCTGTGCGCACGATCAAAGGAGAGAAAATCGCGCTCAGTAGACGAGTTGAGAAGCACTGGCGCCCGATCGGTTGGGGCCAGATCCAAGCCGGAACCACGCTTGTAGTACCACCCTGCCCCATTTGAGTGACGCCACTAACTTACTGAAAGCAAGAAAAATTCTAGACAGCTGATCGAAAAGTAGAGATGTGGGAAGGTAGACAATTATTGGGAACCATTTTTGTGATCAGATGGAGGAGAAAACATTGTTTCGATCACTATCTTTTTTTTGGTGCATCTTTTGTGTTTGATATATTAATACTTTCTGCTACATATATACATTCTTATTTAGTCTGCGAGCTTTGATCCTTAGTCATTCCAACAGATGGATTTGCGACAGTTTTATGTTAAGGAGAAATTAGGATAAAGCCCTTCCCACTTTTGATTTTTCAATTAAAATTCGGGTGTTTTTTTTTCCTAGATTTAGTCCTTTGACCAAGAGCCATGTAGATTTTTTTTCCATTTTAGGTTCGATAAGTCAGCTCGCCAAATTATACTATACCCAAAATGCCCATTAACTTAAATATCATAAGTTAAAAATTAAAATTAAACATTAAACACACATTGACTTTTTTCATTTGGAAATAAAATTATTTCCTCCCTATAATTGAGTCTCGATTATATTTATAATCATTTTGTTTTAATTTTAACACTATGTTTCAGATTTATATGATAGTAGTCATAGTACTATTTATTAGGATTTGTTTCCATCTCTTCATAGTGTTTGTTTTCTGTATATATTGTATGTTCTTCGGTTCTTGCAATTCTTTGATTATCGATCTTCAATATTCAAGGTATGTTTCATAATTTTTTCTTTGGTATATTATTAATAGGTACATATTTCTTAGTTTGTTGTGGTATAGATATTGTCTTTGCTTATTTTGGTATAGATAATTGATGCATATTGATTTCAAATTATATACTTTTTCTCGTTACTTTTAGTATCATATCTTGTTAAATTTGAAACGATGCACTGTAGCATAAAGATCAATTGTTAATTTAATTACCTACAACTATATATAAAAATGGATCCTCATACGTAATTTACCTATAATACATGGACGGAAATAAAAATTAGTTTTTATGTCTTAAAACGAAAACCTCTTAGAAGAAATAATGAAAAAACGAAAACCTTGATTCATGGATTGATCACTAGTACTATAAGACTTATTATAAAATTAATAATTAATATACCTACAACCACTTATTAATAAGTTAATTTACCTACAAAGGTAAATTACCTACATTGACTTAATTCATAATTTACCTACACCACTTATTAATAAATTAATTTACCTACAAAGTACAAAGGTAAATTACCTACACTAATCTAAGTACACTACCTATTGCTATTAATTAATTTTTTTAGGGAAATCGCTATTAATTAATTAGTCATAGTTTACCTACAAAAATATAGGTAATTAACTTTTTAGAGTTTAATTACCTACACCTTAATCTGTGCAAATTTGGTTTGTTTTTTTTTTAAATCGTGTAAATAAATAAATTTAATTAAATTTTGAGTAATAAACTTAAATTTAGATACTATTAACTTTGATGAAAATTTGAATGATATGATTAAATGTAGGAATTTATTACATGATTAGTAATAATGAAAATTTGAATAATAAACTTAAATTTAGGGATTTAAATTAAAAGTTGATTGGTATTCTGATAATGGCACATTCCGTAAATAATTTCAAAAATATGGAAGAAATATATCCAATGTGGCATCTATAATTTAATGTTGGACCAGATATAATAAGAAAAAAGTCAATGGATCATACCTAGTAAAATAAAAATGACAAGGATGTTTATCTAAATATCCCTTATGTTAACTTGTACTCCTCGAATATATCGATCGATCGGGTTCCCATGAAATTTGTTCGACTGAATCCTTTAGATTGAATGAGTGATTGTGCCTCCATCTCTTGCATATTAAATTCCCCTTGTTATTTTCAGGATCTATATCCTGTAGCACGGGCATGAGAGTGATCATGTACTTTATTTTAACAAGGTGTGTTTTGATTTGTTGCTTTGTTCTTGTCTAGGGTTGTCTGGTCGAAGTTTCTTCCGAACGCTTATTCGACCAGACAGACGTTAGTATGCAATAATGCAAAAGGCATCGCTGCTCACAATTAAAGCGGCTGTGAACCCTCAACAGGTCCTTGGTTAAACGTTTTGGGCAAGATAGTGATTATGTTGAACAAGGTGTAGCTCATGTTTTGCTTTGTGACCTGAAGCCATTGCTAGACTTCCAGCCCTAGCTTGTTATAGATAGTTTCTTTACTCACCCAGATTTCTCTTGAATCTTAATTCCAAATTTATCACCACATCGAGAGACTAGTAATGCTTCTTATCAAATTTAATCAATATCAACATTTGATAATCATTGTTCAAAAAAAAAAAAACATTTGCATGATAATCAATATCAACTCCTAATAAGTATTAAGATCTAATTGTAATGTTCTATTATGTAAGGAAGTTTTTTCATATCAAGATTTCAATGAGTGACTGAAAATAAGGAAACATGCATGGTTGGGATGATGGATTGACCACTTCTCCTTTTGTCTGTGCATTTAGTGCCCCCTACCGAGGCCGCTACGAATTCTTAAACTTTGAAGTTTACCGGCTTCGTGTGGCTAGCTACTACGAATTCTTGAAGTTTAATTAAAGCAATTCTTGTTTTCATTTTCGAGTAGATTTGGGGTTCAATACAACTCTTATCTTCTTTTTTTTGGCTTACAAGATCATGACTCTTTAATTATTACATGTTAATTCAATTTTTTCTCCAATATCACAATTTGTTGAAAATTTTCAAATAATCAATTACACCCATAAGCTATTTTGCTCTTACATACATTTTCTCTCCACACACACACACACATATATATATATAAAATGATTCTCAGATAAGGGGGTCCTTACTGTATAAAGTGTGGAGTTTTTATCACAGCCGTCAAATCCGTTTAAATGATCTAATCTGACGGCTGAGATCAAAACTCTGCGTTATATAAAGTAAGGACCTCCTTAGTGAAGAAGCTCTATATATATGGAGTTTTTATCACAGCCGTCAAATCCGTTTAAATGATCTAATCTGACGGCTGAGATCAAAACTCCGCGTTATATAAAGTAAGGACCTCCTTAGTGAAGAAGCTCTATATATATATATATATTTTTTTTTTTTTCAGTGAACCTCGGCAGACGAGAAAAATTTATTAAAAGATAAACAAAAAAGAAAAGTACATCAAGATATGGGAATGATACAAACCTTACCCCTTACAAAAAATCAAACATTGAAGGAAAAAGACCCTCCAAGAATAATAAAAAACATAAACTAGTGAAACCTAAAATTAGGAAGACCCAAACGATCCCTCGTACATAAAGAACTTGCGAAGGGTGGAATCAAATCCCACCAAATCAAATCAGACAAAAAAGTGCCAAAATTGGCTAAGGCATCAGCAACTTGATTACCCTCTCTATAGATATGAGAAGACTTGAATTGCATTTGAGAAATCCGATGAAGAAGAAGCTCTATATATACATATATATAAACTCATTCTCAATCTTCACCGACCGTAGACTAGCTTATAGATTAATTTGTTGATCACTAAACATGAATAGTTCATTCTTTCATGACAATGATCCGCAATAAAAGAAGAATGACGAGTGAATTCACTCTTGATAGGTGAATACGAAGAATTCAACAACCACTACTAGCATAATCCTCATAGTATACTGATTTTTTTCTGTACCTTTTGCTTCAAAGGATACAGATAACTGTATCCAAAACTCATTAGATACGGTGCAGCCACGGAATGAAAAAGGGTGTTCTCTATAGCAGGCTCCACTGACCAAAAACCACGCTTTTAACTTCAGTGTCTCCGTTTTTTATTTTATTTTTAAATACTGCATCAATTTTTTTTTCTCTCTTCTCATTTACTTTTATTTTCTATTTGCATATTTATCAAAATACCAAAATACTTTTATTTTTTTATTTAATACAAAATACGTTTATTTTTTATTTAATATTACATTTTGTTGATTTTGTCCATTCCGGCCACCATATGTGGCTGCCAACTTCAACAACCCCCCCCACCCCCCCCCCCTCCCTCCCTCCCTCTTCATGTCCAGATTGATCAAATGGTTTAATGTTGACCCAACAACCCGGGTGGCCTCGACGGAAGGTTCTTCTTTCTGCCGCCTGTGACCGACCAATAACACCACCATAGCTAGAGAAACACGGCCCCCAAAAGCCGGATGAACAGATCCATCATCTCCATCTCCATTGCCCTGGATTGAAAAAGGTAGGAAAAAAGATATCAAACTAAAGCTTGATGTACGAATACATAAAAGATAGAATTCATGAATCCGAGAGAGCTATATAAGGCCTGAAGTTGAAGTTAGGCATGTACCTTTTGGAATTGCACTTGTCTACGGATCTTAGTTCTTGCACTATATATCAAGTAGCAGTAGCAATGAGTTAAGTCAATTGATGGTAAGTTACTACCATGCATGTATGTATTAACTACAAGGTCAGCATAGCAGAGCAAAAGCATTGAAAGAGCTTCACCCTAAACCCTTCTTTGCCGCCTTCTGCTTGTGCACGGTACCCCGCACCTTCACCTTCCTCCGCAAACCATCTTCAATTGTTATCTAATTAATTAGATTAGTCAAATCCCCTTATTTTGAAGATGGTTTGTTATCTAGTTATCCTTATCTTAAATAATTATATAATTGGTCAATTGGATAATAACTTCAATCAAATATGAAAAAATAGTTGTTATCCCTTATTTTAAATAAATAAATGAATATTTTTCCACACCCATAAGTGTACGTAAATGAGCTATATTTTGAATATTAAATATTTATATATCAGTTCCAATTTTTACTTTAGCAATAGATACGGATGTCAGTCTCTAACCAATCTAATAGATTATTTTATTAATTTTACTTTTGTTCTGTCACGGTTATAAGTATCCAGAAAACAAACAATACGGAGAATAAAAAAAAGGTATCATTTGATAGGGAGAGACTCTAATGAAGACTCTTATAATGAGGACTTGGTGATGACTTTTCGATTACATCTCGACAAATCCACCGTTCAATATTTAGATATTTATGAGTAGATCACTTCTACAAATTTTCAATGAAATCGGAAATCGTTAAGTCATCTTTAATTGTGATTTACCATTTATGAATATGAATGGTTCAAAATTGACAGATTTGGTTCATCCATTTATTTGGTTTAGTTCGGTACCTTAACGATTTCAATTTTTGTTAAAAATTTGTAGAAGTGATCTACTCATGAATATCTTAACATTGAACGGTTGATTTGTCGAAATGTAATCGAAAAATAGATATCACAACCATTAATCAAAAAGTCCTCACCAAGTCCTCATTATAAGAGTCCTCATTAGAGCATCTCCCTCATTTGATATATCAAATGACACCATTACTAATTTGTATCCAATTAGGGGGTGGCGATTGGGCAATATGCTAGTAGTGAACCAATCTAATTGTGCATGCTTAATGCAAAAATATGTGTGATTTTCTTTTCTTTTTTCACCAAGAAATTTACCTTTGACAACTGTGCGGACACCATGCCATGCACTTTCCATTTTATAAAATGCGCCACTATTGAAGAACATGACCAATCTAATTTAATCCCTCACAAACTAGATTAACCTTCTTTTTCTTTAATAATCTTGATAGAAGATAAAAGTTGGTTCTCCTTGATTAAAGATGACTAATCAGTCCCATCTTTCAATTTGATTGGGTAATCGATCCAAAGTCCCTTCAGTCCCTTGTTCCCTCGGGTATATATACGATTCACACACTAATAACTCCACCTACGACTTATTAATCACAAGTTTGTAAACAAATTTGTTGTCAATATTATACTTATAACTTATCTTGATCCCTGATCGAATCAATTTTTTTTCTCCGTATTTGCTCCAATAATCTAATATCAAAATATAATTATATAGCAATGGCCCAAGAGTAGGACAGACTGCCAAGTAAGTAAAGACATTGCTGCATATGCTCACCGGCCTGTCACTGCAAATTAAACAATCTATCCATTATTGGTCCCCAAAAAAAAATTAATAAGCGCGCGAGCTACATTGAATATATGTACGTGGTATATATAGGGCTATCATGGCTGGGTTATGAGCCTTTTGCCGATGGTTCCCCAAAAGCCAGTTCATAAGGACAAACTCTTTGTCTCATTTGTTTGCTAAAATAACTACTACTAGCTTCTTATGATTAACCACTGGATCGATCAGACTGTATTATACTACTTCTTTTCCAGCCAAAAAGCAAAATTAATCTTTTTGGACGGCCACGATGCATTATCGTCTTATATATACTGAATCAGTACTGATATATAGAAGGGTCTGAGAGAAGATGCATGGATGGGGAGCTAGCTAGCTCTGTGATCATGACAGCGAGTTAGGGATTAAACTAACAAAGTCCAACCAAATTTGCACTTGCACCAGAAAGTCGCACATTATTCCATTCATATATAACGAAGAATCCTATGCCAGGTTTTGGATCCAATGAGATCGAGTGTAATAATATATATTCACAACCAATATTAGCAGTAATATATAGTTTGTTCATTAGTATCATTACTTAACACAGCTAGGGCTCAGTTGTTTTCTAGCATATATCTATGATAAGAGAATCTAGTTTCCAATAAATTCTAGATTCGAAATCCCCAACCCTCGCTCTCTACTTGTTTTCTGCAAAGTAGTGCAGCATGTTATCGAAAAAGTGTATATATATTAACTTGATATACATTGTTAATTATGTGTATTTGATTTGAGGGTTTACTTGGTCGACATTATTTCAAGATAAACTAATTAATACATTATTACTCACCATTACTATGTGCGCAAAGCGACATATGCAAATATGTTTCTAGATAAAATGAAGCTGAACCTTGGTTTAAGTGTGTAAATTAACCACCACAAAACAAATATTCACAAGATGTCTCAAAGTTCTTATTAGACACTAATTGATGTATGTAGTATATTAGTTTTTATTGGGTTTTATAAGAGAAACATGAAATTAATGATAATAAACTCAGAAGTATATATAGAACTATAGATATGAGACTATTTCGGAATTCTGTACACTTCTAGCTAGCAACCAATTTTTCCTTCCAACTATTTTCTAGTTTTAGCTCTTCTCTTTAAGTAATTTTATAATTCAAACTGTTCATTTATCATATGGTCATCATCGCACTTCAATCAAATCAGTAGACAGCTTTTGTACCAGGTACATCTTTGCTTGAACTATCCATTTATTTATTTAATTAATATAATTTAGTAATCAAACCATTTCCCATCTATTTATTTTTGTAAGAAAAAGTCTTTAAATGCTAAGCTGGACGATAAATAGTTCAGATCATGAGATACTTTACGAAATGAATCAAAAATAAAAAAAAAAATTTGAAGAAAGGGTATAACATTGGTCTCCTTATCCATCCCTTGTGATTGAAACCTCTCTTAGAAGAAGAAGAAACAACGGGGACCATAAACACATACATGACTCTTCTCTTCTTCAATGATCGATCTCTTGGTCTCATCCCTTCCATTTTCTCTCATTATTCTCCGGTACGTGGAACGAGTCCTTACCATATATGATCACATCGTCGTGCATGCATCCACATGTGCAGGCCGGCGACCGATCTCAGTTCTCAACTGCACATTGATTAATGATTTAAGCTAAACTAGCTTAGCTGGTGGGATCCATGCATGCATATATATTCCACAAACGACAACGCGCCAAGACTGTTGAACGACAACATTTAGTTTGTAGCCCCGACTATATATAAGGGTTTCAATGATCGATCAGCTATCCATGCAAACTAATCCATGAATCGTCAACTTCTCAAGCTAGCTGGGCAAGGGGCAAGGCATGTACCATCATCGTCTGGTACAGTCGTGGGTAATGGACACTTGGGGGCCTCATATTTAATGAATCTACCTTTGCTAAGATGACCCAGATCGGGTGTGTATTGGGACCAGAGTTATATTTTCTTTTGAAACTATCGAAATTTTCGTAATTTGATTCAAGCGATATTTGAATAATATCCAAAATGTTTTCAAAATTAGTTTTTAAGCAGCAATAATTTCCGATATTTATTGATATTTCTATCGATATTCAATATTTCCGTAGATTCGGAGTATCGAAATTTCCACCGAAATACAAATTTCAAACCTTGGCTAGGACACACAACCCTAATTTTTAGAATGATAATTGAAGAATGCATGTTTCGATCCGTCCAAACGAAGTATAATGAAAGCAATAGTAATTTTGTTTTACAGTAGTGGTTAATTCCAATGATATTTTTCTTTTACATTAGTAGTTAGTTTGATCTAGATTATATTATTAGTAGATTTTTTAGTAGTTTAAACTTTTGGAGTAAAAGGCAAACAAAGAAGATCAAGTAATGTATTTGTTGTGTCACATCAAAGAGGTCAAAACAAGAGCAACTACTAAACAAAGCATCTTGATAAGAGCATCTTCTTCCGTCCTTACGAAAAACAAAAATTTGGAACCACTATTAATTTGAAAGTGTTTTATAGTGTTCTAAAGTATTGAAATTCCGGAGACGTGAGTCGTTAGATTAGTTTAATGTGTGGAACACACTGTAAACAGTAACTAATCAAACGGTTCACTTCCCCAAAGTTTCAATACTCTAAATCACTATAAAAATTTTAAGTTTGAAATATATATTTAATTCCCCAAGTTACCTTATTTCTTGTTGGTTATACATCTACGCTTTGAAAAATAGGTCATGTCTCCATATCCCTCAAATTTTTTGTGTTCCATTATTCTTTCAGTTAGATATTGGGGAGATTTTTGTTTTGCACATTATTTAGACTAGTCTCATATCCGTGTGAGACACGTGTGATTGGTGAATGGAAGAAGAACGTAGAAGTTTTCTTGTCACCAACTTCTTAAATTTTTTTTTCATATTTATGGTTTTTTTATTTTGTATTTTACCATATTAACCCTTTTAAATTGTTTTATTATAATTTTTAATTTTTTATTATGAAAGATATAATAAGCACTTCATAATTTGGTGAAACTTCTGACACCAAACTTAAGAATTTTGAAGTGTATAATAGGTCTGACCCTATGGTATAGAACTATAGATAGATAGATAGATAGATAGATAGATAGGGAAAATTCTAGTGTATGTTAATGTATCTAATACGTACAATTACAACTTTTAGGACTTAATTATTGAAACGAGAACCTATTTACTCTAATGAGGACATTATTTACCTTAACAAATATTTTTTCGTAGTTACCACATGAGTTATCGAAATCGTAAAATATTACAGTTACAATTTTTAGGATTTAGTTACTAAAACGAGAACCTAATTTATTTTAATGAGAATCTTATTTACCTTAACAATGATTTTTTCTTCTCATGATGTATGAAAAATGTTAATTTACCATAACCTTACTTGATAGATAAATAGATAGTTGGGATAATCTTAAGATTTATGTTGATAATTGGCGATTATTTATGTAGGATTTTATTTTAGACTAAACTGCAGCTTTTGGCAGAAACATGACTCCAAATTTATTAGGAGACATGGCAATAGATGCAGCAGTAAATTAAAGTAAAGAACTAGTTAATTAATTCTAGCTAGAAGTTGCAAATAGTTGATATGATAATAAATTGCGAATAAGTACTCGTAGCACGGCGTGAGCCCCTGGAGGCTAGAGGCTGACAGAGGGTACACGTAGCATATGCACCCTTTGGCCATGCCAGAATCTCTTGCAGAAGCTTTTGTTCTTCCAATTCTTAAATATAAGTAAAAATGTTCTTTTAGTTATATGGTATTGGTGAGTGGTGACTGAGAATTAATGGTGACCAATAATTTCATATCAAGAGTAGAGATTAATAGAAATTTTGTGTGTTGAAAGTTTTTTTGATCGAGATCGTGATATTCGAAATACTTCCTAAGCCCAAGAACTAATCCGCTCAAGGGCAGTGTCAGAAGTCTTACTTATCCTTCAATTTGTTATTAACTTTCAATTATCTCAATTATACATTTGTTTAAGTCGTTTTTTTTGAGCAATTGTTTAAGTCGTTTAAGATGAATTCTCTCTCTCTCTCTCACACACACACTCACACATTCGACAAGGGTTGAGGTGACTAGTAAGCAACCGAGCCCACAAAACTGCAAGCCCAATAGGGCCTCACTAGCTACACATCATCACCAATGGACGCCTCAAAACCAACATCTAAACCCACCAAAGCACCTATAAGAAACTCACGATATAAAGGTTCGATCTCACGATATAAGAGTTTGAGAGTTTTTTCTAGAGTTTATAATTTTTAGTCTAAATCAAAAATTAACGCGCATCAATTTCACTCCTCTGGATTCTGGAACGAGTAAATGGAACCCGTTGCAAAGGTGAGGACTGAGGAGAGGCCCCTCTCGAGTGCTGCGTAGTGTACAGTCTTTGATATAGATTCTTCTGCTGGGGCTGGTCCGTTGCTGCACCCTGCAAATATTTAGTGTTTGGTTTGTCTTCTTCCTCACTTTTTTAAGCTATAGAGCAGTCAGTCTTCCACGTGCTCCTGGTGACTCTCTCTCTCTCTCTCCACAGTCCAGTATTACATACACCATATAATTATTATTTCCTCTGACCCTCCTCTGTTTCCTACTCTCCACCCATCTCTCTTCTCCCTCACAGAAAACCAAAAATCCCATCTAAACAATAATGCAAAAAGATGAGCACCTGCAACAAGTAAAGGATCAAACCCAAGCTTAGTAATCTGGTGTGCTTTGATTGATGATGGAAGGAATCAAAGGCTTAGGAGCAGCAGTAGTAGGAGGAGGGAGGGTTGCTATTGGTGTTGGCAATGGTGGTGATCAGGTTATTCAGGATCAAGACATGGGAGATGGAATGCAGTGCAGTGACCATCCTTACAGAAACAACCCAGGTGGGATCTGTGCTTTCTGCCTCCAAGAAAAGCTCGGCAAGCTCGTCTCTTCCTCCTTCCCTCTCCCCATTCGTGGCTCAGCCTCTTCTTCCTCCTCTCCTTCTTTTAGATCTGACCTTAGCGGCGCTACTAACGCTGCCGGCGGTGTTAGCGTCCCCGGTCCTTCCTCTACCTCTCTCTCGCTCTCGCTCTCGGTCCGTCCCAAACCCAACAGCGAGTCGTTTCATCATGATGAGTACTACACCAGGCGGGCCAGGATCTCTTTTCTTCTTGCCAAGAAGAAGAAGAAGAAGGTGACCGCAAATGCTGCTTCTTCTGACGCTCACAATCGCGCAGCCGATATCGTTTTCAAGCGGAGCAAGTCCACCACAACGCCTCGAAGGGCCCATTTTATGGATGCTGCTGATGATTTTAGCCCCAGGAAGAGAAATGGGTTCTGGTCATTTCTCTACCACCACCACCACTCATCCAAGAAAATCGACAACAAGAGCTTCAGAGACAACTCCAAGATTTCTTCTTCCTCCTCATTCGCATCAACAACAGCAGCAGCAGCAGCAGCAGCTCCCAAGTCTCTGGGGTCTTCTTCTCTGAGGAATAAAGGCGAACACGCGGTGGCCGAGGCCGAAGATGACAGCAGTCCCAACAGCCAAGCCACCGCCTCTGCCTCCGCCTCCGCCTCTTCCTTCGAGCGGAAGGTCTCCAGATCCAGATCTGTGGGGTGCGGCAGCCGAAGCTTCTCCGGCGACTTTTTCGAGCGGATCTCCACCGGGTTCGGCGATTGCACTCTCCGAAGGGTCGAGTCCCAAAGAGAAGGCAAGCCCAAACACTCTTCTTCATCGTCAGCAGTTCGTAACGGCGCCGAGCGTGTCAAATGCGGCGGGCTTTTCAGTGGGTTCATGATGACTTCATCTTCTTCATCCTCTTCGTCTTCTTCGTATTGGGTCTCCTCATCGGCCGAGGACATGAACGGGAAACCAATATCCGGTGCTGCCGGGCCACTTGTCAACGGTCGAAGCAGGAGCAGCTGGGGTTGGGCCTTTGCTAGCCCCATGAGAGCTTTCAGCAAACCTTCTTCCAAAGACGGCAAGAGGGACATTACTAGACAAGCGAATAATTCAGATAAGAACACCACCCCAAACTTGTCTGCAATTCCTTCCTTGCTTTCTGTCAGAGGTTGATGAAGATGAAGATTCCAGATTATACACATTAAAACGTCTGTTAATTAATTTAATTACCTGTTTAATTATTACTATGTTTATTTCTCTTCAATTTGTTGGTCTCTCGGTCTCAATTCCACTAGTATATTATTATGTAACACATTGTCTTGAAGAATTCTTCTTTCTGGGTTTAATGAGTATTCAAATGAGAAGAGACAGTGAAGTGGGTAGTGGAGGGAGTAAAGATGCAGATTGCAGAAGATGTTGACCCATCTTTATCTGTTTTTTGTTGTATTGGAACTTGTATTATTTTTAACCTTTTATTAATCTGTTGTAACTTGGACCGTGATGGAGTGGAAAAATGTGTATAAAGTATTGCATGCATGTGTACCAAAAATTGTGTAAGGGTTTTCAGATGTCACATGCATACACATGCTTGTTTGGTTGGTATTCGACAAACTGTAAGGTCTAATAGATCCAATGGCCCATGTTAGAGAATCCCCAACACTATTTCATTCTAGGACTTCACTGGATTTTTATCTTTTTTGACGCACAAAAGAAATGCTTAATTACTCTATAAATGGTCCCCCCTGCCCCTTTCATGGAAGATATGGTAAATAGCCAAGCATGTAACATTCTCTTTGGTTCTAGTTAGGTCATTCCATGAGATTTCACCATTCGGTTAGTGGCATAAGTTGAACCGTCCATTCAGTTGTATCAAGCAAATAAACGGTTTTGGATTATTTGGATGAACCGTCCATTCATTTCACATATATGAATGACTAAAAAAATCTCTTATTTTGTTAATTGTTTGCAGATGATCTTATCCTTTTGTTTTAAACGGTATGGATTTTAAGAATGTAAAAGCGAAACCGTGAAAATACGCTAATTGTGATGGTGGATGAACCCAAGCAATTGTCCAAAATAAAATTGAGTACATCGACCACTACCCACATCATTCATCTAATTCTGAATTATTGCACAGGGAAACTTCATCTCCATTACACAAAAAAAAAAATCCCATGGGAAAGAAGTCTGAAAATTCATGAGAGGAACCAGACTTGGATGAGTTAGAAAACAAAGGACAGGAGGAAGCTGCTCATGAGGAATCCGACCAAAAAAAAAAAGCTGGTCCTGTGGGTGACTCAGTTATTGACTTAGAAGTCAGAACTACATTGATGATGAGTACGTGGAGCCGACCTCCCCTTGTACTTGTATATTTGGTTTTGTCCATTGCCTTGGATTTTCTCTTTACACAGTAAAGCCATATCCATCTGTGATAATATATAATTGATACCAGCTAGCTAATAATTCTGCCTGTAATAAATATGATTATGATTGTCCAAAAAAAAAAAATGATTATGAATGCGAGAGGGAAGAAGTGAAGCTTCTTTTTCTGGGGTCAGGAGATCTTGTGATCGAGTTGTATTGTTGGAACAAGAGCCAGGATTCAAGGCTACTCTACCTTTACATGATCCGGGTTCAAGCTCCCAAGTTCCCACGGCCTTGTGCTTGTAAACTTACTCCTCAATTAACACAATTAAATTAATGCGCGATCAAAAAAGATAGGGTTTTTATCACATATAATATCTAAATTATTTCTCAATTATATATTTGGTACCTGAACTTTAATTTTTGTCACAAGTAGTACCCAAAGTTTCAATTTTTGTTACAAGTAGTACCCAAAGTTTTTTATTTCATCTCTTTTGGTATCTAAGACCGATTTTTGTGATATTATATGCGCGTGTTCAAAAAAAGAGAGGCTAAAATAGAAAACTTTGGGTACTACTTGTGACAAAAATTGAAAACTTTGGGTACTACTTGTGACAAAAATTGAAAACTTCGGGTACTACTTGTGACAAAAATTGAAGTTCAGGTATCATTTAAGATGAACTCAAAGAGTTCGGGTACTAGTTGTGATCAAAAGTGAAGTTCAGGTACTATGTATATAATTGAGGTAAAGTTCATGTACCATTTGTGATAAAAACCCAAAAAGATATTAACACATACTGTACATTGTAAGTTGGTAACTTTTAAGGTCGCGTTTGGTTCTTGAAGGAAAGTTGTTAGGAAATCATTCGTTTTTTGTTGTTATGGTCATGAGAATCAAAACTCGCACCATAGTGCTTGATAACATTTATAAAAAAATCAAGAATGTTATCGTAATTTGTGACGAGATTTGTATTTTGGACATTAAAATTGTGTAACTAATGTTATATCCTCAGGCGGATGGAGGGCTTCGATTTCCTGCTCCGTACTCATATTTGTCTCTCCTTCTTTGGTGGCTCGTGACTTTAAGTGGGTATGGTCCTTGTTTGTAGGGAGTCTTTGTGCAGGGCTGCGCAATGCGCACTTGATGGAGTGAGATCTTGTTTTGGGACTGCATCGAAGTTGTGGCGATGGTCAAGCAACTTCTTCCTTTTGTGGTGCGCCTTGGTTGGTTGTAGGTGGTGGATGGCCTAGGGCCTAGGGATATGTATGACAGAGGACGTGCACTATATATGGAGGAGGAGGTTTGCGTGTTAACTTGGAATGTATGACGACATTTTTGGGTCGCCGGTGGGATTTGCTATGGCTTGAATGTTGTTGGCGCTGGTTTTGGTGTTGGTGACTACGGTGGTAGTGCTAGGGCTCCAGACTTCCTTGGAAGGTGGTGCTGGTTAAGTGTTGTTGTGGATTTCTTTTGTATGGAGGTTGATTGGGGTGACGTCAAATCTGTGAGTGTTGCCCGCGACGGTGAAGGTGATGCTGGAGTTGCCAACAGCGGCGGTGAGGCTATTGCGAGTGACGTTGACAACAGGCATGGTGCTAGTCTAGGGTTTCTGCCTTCACTTGGGATGACTTTTGAGCTTGCAAAGAGAGATTTGTTGATGGGCCTTTTCTCTTTTCTTTTTATGCATGTTTTATTGCATACTACTAAGAGCATCATCTTTCTAGGCTCAAAGACTAATCCGCAGTCGGGGATATTGTCAGAACACTTCCTCCTCCTGGCTAGCCACATAATGAATTGAGATTTAACTTCTGTTGATGTAAGGATGGTCGGTTCAGACATTAGTACGAGTGTTTAGTGTGAGAGACTAAGTGTTGTGCATGCAAGGATGACACAAGATGTATAGTGGTTCACCTCTCCCGTGAGGAGAAGCTACGTCCACTTGGAATGTCCACTAGTATGTCTGATTAGAGAAGTACAAGCCCATGTGATGGGATAACAAGCTCATGGATCAGACTAGGGATCCATGACTAAGAGGGGGAGTGTTCCTTTTATAGATAAGGAAGCTCCTCTCATAATACAAGTCTCCAATGTGGGATGCAAGTCCCATTTGCCTATCGTGAACCCTTTTGGCGAGCATGGTAGGGACGCCTCCCGGCGAGGTCTCGGTCGGCTTCCACCATGGCGAGGTAGCTCGGGTGTCAAGCTAGGTCCCGCATGTCATGGACGGGGTCCCACATGTCATGTGGGCCCGCTAAGAGTATGTTGATTATACTTGGTGGTATGTAGCATACGGGTATCAACAAGTCCCCCAAGTCCTCGAGTAAGAGAGTCTAGGAGGGTCTTCTTGGTTGAGGAGTTCTATTTCTGATGCCGCCAAGTATAAGTGACATACGGGCGAGGGTCCTACATGTCATAGTCCCACAAGTCCTCAAGGAAGAAGAGCCGCACCAAGTCTCGCCAAGCAGGCAGGCCATGTCGTTGCCAAAAGGAGATACGAGCAAGCTGTATAGAGTTCCTGTCAAAGAGAGAAAAACATGAGGTACACATGGAATAAGTATGGATTGCACGAGGCAATCAAAATTTGACGTAAAAGTCAAATGTACAAGTAATATATCGTGGATATATTAAGTGTAAGGTGCATAATGATGCATGTATGCATGTATTGTAGAGTGTGCACGTTTAATGTGTGTATCGTGTTACACATGTTTGTGCAAGTTGGATATGCGTGTGAAGTGCGCATGAGACGTAGTTCCGAAAAGCTTGTTTTTCGAAAAGACGTGAGTTTTAGAGCTTGTGAGTGTAAAGCGAGCAATAGCCCGTGTGAGTTTACGTTAATGGAATGTGAAAAGAATTCAACTGTTGGAACAACAGTAGCTGATAGAAGAATTCAATTTTCCATTAATGCAAGTGAGGGCGTGAGTGTGAAACTCGAAGAATTAATGTCATAAAGGCCCGCGCAAATATCGTTCGGGACAAGCATGCCTTGTCCCGTCCGGGTTGTAGTATGCGCGGTGGTAGTCCCGTACGGATTGAACCCCTACCAAGTGTTTAGACGGGATGTACCCTTAGACCCGAGTGAGACTATCTCGGGTGGGTTTGTAAGTGGCAGTTTGCCGTAGCCGAGAGGTACGGTAGCCTTGAATTTGGTTGTTGGCTATATCCGTAAGATATAGCATCCCTGAGTTACCTAGCCCCTGGAGTCCCCCAAGTCTCAATTTAATGAAAGTCGAGGAGGAATGAATAGACTAGGCGGCCGTGAACTATATGCGAAGGATATAGTGGCCCTGTTTGACTAGCCCCGGGAGTCCCCCAAGTTCCGCATGCCGGAAGTCGGAAAGGATGAATGGACTAGGCGGCCGATTAAACGTGTATACGGTAGGATACACGGGCCTAGTAGCTGTAATGCGCAATAGCTATATCTCCGCACGTCTGCAGATGTCTCCTTACGAGTTTCTGTGGCTCTAAGTATGACAGTTGCACGGATGCAAATAGGCTCGTACGGCCGTAAGGTTCGAACCGATTTTGTTCGCACGAGAGCGAAAGTATATCGAAGGGGTGCATAGCTGAAAAAGCGTATGCGGCTCCGGGGCGCACTCGGCCGAGTGCGCATGAGTGCTAGCCCCGTGGGATTACTGAGCTGAAAAGCCTGAGTGCCGAAAAGCACTTGATCGCGCGGGCGCGATATGAGTATCCGTGGGATACGAAGCTGAACAGCTCGAGTGCGTGAAAGCACTTGGTCGGGCACGATATGAGTATCCGAGGGATACAGAGCTGAAAAGCTCTTTTGCTCGCGAAGGCACGAGGCTTGGGGCCCATAGCTGAAAAGCCATGGTCCTCGCACAAGTGCGAGGCGTGAATCCCGTAGCTGAAAACCAAACCTATGGTTTTTAGATACGATGCTCGCACGGGTGCGAGGCGTGAATCTCGTAGCCGAAGGGCTATGATTCTCGCACAGAAGCGAGGCTTTGGTCCCATAGCTGAAAAGCTGATGGTGCTCGCGCGGGTGCGAGGCTTAATTACCATAGTTGAAGGACTATGTGGCTCGCACGGGTGCGAGGCTTAAATTCCTTAAAGGAAATTGTATATCTCACCCGTGAAGTGAAATATTTTGACTTATTTTTAGGGAAACGGAGAAAGGGATTAAGTTTGTTCCATCCTGGTAATTAGTATCCGTAGGATATAATCAGATGGAGACAATGGTTTGAATAATCCAATGTTGTACTAAAAATAAGTCAATATTTACAAAGTGTATCCGAGCATTGAAGAGAGTCGAAAACTCGTGCATCGAGATCGTGCCCGAACAATCACTTGTAATAGTGTCGTAGTTACTTGGACCGGGCCAAGTAAGAGTGTGTCGGAGTAAATCCGAGCGAGTTTACTATTGTGTGAGCGTGTTGTACGCTATGCGCAAGGTGCGCGTAATGATGTATGCATGTGTGAGGAGCGGTAATCCCCCATGTCCCTTAGTGATTACATTAATGGTACGTGAAAGGAATTCAATTGTTGGAACAACAATGTCTGAAGAATTCCATGTTCCATTAAGTATCGAGAATGATGCATATATGTAAGCATTTAATTGGAGTGCAATTAAATGTAGGCATGTGTATAGCAGATGCTTATATGTGCAATATGTCATGGTGCATGAGCATATTGTGAACATAATTTCACATGTAGGCATGCTTAAAAGTATAAAAGCATGTTATGAGAACTTATCTGGTGCCGATAGGAAGAGGCATAAGTGTCGTAGAGCGAAGCATCATGGTGTAGCAAACCAAAAGCATGCTCGGTTGAAGCGATCAAAAAAATCCTCCAAAATAAAATAAATGATTAGTACACATGGATGTAAAAATCATGTAATTACTTTAGCTTGATAAAGTAATTATTTGTGAATGTTTGGCATGCTCGGAAGCCATGTGAGCTTGTGAAATTGCAGTTATCGTGCATGCTCTGTTTATACTGTTATTGTGATTTCAAGTTTGCAACCGTAAGTGTACAATGAGCCTTGAAACAAATATAAGCATCTATAAGGGCATGCAGGTGATAACTTAACAATTAAAGCTAAGCACATGATTATATTTCTGTTATCTATAGACATGTCTGGACATGCGCTTGATAGATAATATAATATGCTTAATGCATAAACATGTGAAACATATTATTGTAAGCATTTTTGAGCTTTCAAATAATGAGATAAGGAACTTATCTGTAGAAGGAGGACGAGCGGTTGCAGAAAGTAAGCAAGCTGGGTGCCCAAAGTAGATGGACGGGTGTCCAGTGCAAGTGGCTTCTCCTCCTCTCTTTTTTTTTTTTTTTTGGAACTCATGGACGAGAGTTCTCTTTTTGCCTTGACCGTAATGAATATGACCCTGAGCTCCGTTTTGTGAGCTTTCAGATAGAATAGCCCAGAGCTGTTTTCTTCTCTCCCTTGTAAGCTCATGGTCGACGAGCTTGTAGTGGGTCGGATTGTGTGAGATCTTGAATTTTGAAATTTGTTCTAATTTATTTATTTTTGAAGTCACAATAGAAAAATAAACGTTACCATAAGTTCGTAGTACTTTTCGGAGATTCGAGCTATTTGTTTTGAATTTTAGAAGTCGGAGATTAAAGGAAATTATTTTTGGAAATGGATTTGAGCAATTTGGGCCGTAGATCAACTCACCGTTTGATCCAAGCCATTGAAACTCAATAAGGAAAGGTATAATTATAGTTGGATCAGTTTGGAAACTTCAAGAACCCACGCGACTTCCTCCTGCTCTCTGCGACACCGCCGAATCCAATTTCTTCCTCCGGCTGTTTCACGGTGTGAAACCAATACCAAAAGCTTCATCCCGATTAGGTGAGTTCATATGTACTTGTAGTTCGTCCATTAGAGGCATGTAGAGAGAGAATCGAAAGGAGAAACATCAAAGGAGTCCGGCGAGTTTCCATCGAATTCCGGCGACTCCGGTGACATATTTCTTCGAGCAAGGTATCAATCTTGATCCTCTTGTTGATCTCTACGTATTGGAATAGTTGGAATTCACTTTGATTAACGTTTAGAAAGTTGGGATTTTGAGTATTGCTCTGCAGCCGTGAAACCACCGAGAACGGTGGCATGTTTGATTTTATTGTTTGAATTCTGGTTTGGGTTTATATCTCTGAGCATGCCTTAATTGTTAGTTTTGATTAATATACAAAGTGGGAAAGCTTAAGGTTTGCTGTGAACTGTTTGCTTAAGGATTGAAGTTGTCGATTATGGTTTTGTTGTTTTACAAATCAGTTTTCAATGAATACACACACACATATAACAAGTTTTCTCCTTTCAATTAAGATCAGTCTTGTATGTTTAGTTGCATGGTTCTCAAATTGGTTTTCACCTATCATTTGTTAAACTATAATCTTCTGACCCAGTGACTTGTTTCATTAAAACTGAATATTTCTGTTCGTAATTTAAAGTTGTTTTCTTCTGAGAAGTTGTAGATGACATCTTAAAGGGTATTTCAGAATTGGAATCTCTTGAAAATGAGTTTTCTTCATTTAGTTATGAATTTTCAAAGTTGCAGGTCTGAACTGCCAAAATAACTTTTCTGAGTTTCTGAACTAGCAAATGTTTTGTTAAAAACTGTACTTTTCTGTACATAATTTAAAGTTGTTGTCTTCTGATAAGGTGTAGTAGACATTTCAAAGAATATTTCAGAGTTGGAATCTCCTCAAAACGATTTTTCTGCATTTAGTTATGAATTTCCAAAGTTATAGATCTGCTGCAGGAATTCTGAAACCTGCAGTACTGTTTCATTCTTTCTATTTGTTTAAGTATCTTTTCTTGTTCAAACTTGCTTCAGGGATCTAGTATTTGAAAACTAGACATTCCTAGGTTTCTAACGAAACCATCCCTGTCCATTTTGGAGTTCATATGAAGATTATAGGCCGCTACGAAGTTGGTCTTGTGCATTAGGAATTCTGTTGCATAATTTACTTTCTTATTACTTTTGCAACTCGTATCAACTTCTTTTGGCATAGGATTTTACGTATCTTCTTCTTAAGGCTGTGCCATCGCTTAGGGTTTGTGGTTAAAGGATCTAGGTTTTGAAATTAAGTCTTAAAAGTCTAGTTAGCCAGTTAAAGTAGGATTACGTTTTAAACAGTTTGTATTTTCTCATAGGAACCTACGACGTTGTTGAAGGTATTCTTTGACGAGTGCAGCGTGAAGTGGAGCTAACGTAGAGCCACGCATTAGTCCTGGAATCAAGGTAGGGTCTCGGGGAACCTTTTATTTAAAATGTTAAGTAGTTTAACAACTTGGTGAATTGTTTGATGTTGGTTGAATTACCTGTTGGGTGTTATTGCTTTTATTAATTGATGAACAAGCATGATATATGATTTTATGTTTCAAAAGCATGTGTTATTTAATTTCTATATTATGGATTAAAGAGCTATCATACATGATGCATTGTGAGGATGCATTGAAAAATAGTATGGATATTGAAATCCAGAGAGAATGAAAGAAAAGAGAGATATTCTTTTGTGTAGTTGAGTTTGCTGCATGGATTGCTAGATTCTATGGTATGCCCACAAGTGCACAAATAAGGGAAAGTATGCCCTGGGAGTTGTCTGTCTAAAGGATAGAAACTCTTACAACCGCCTGAAGGTTGCAAAACTATCTTATCGGGTTGCGGAACTAGTGATCATGAGAAACAAGATGACTAACAAAAGAGATGGTGAGTGCGACATGAGCTTTGAGTCAACATCGCATTCATACATTATAGTTTTGATTTCTGTACTTTTGCTTTATTGTTTGACAACTTGATTGTAACACTATAAGAATAACCTAAAAAGGTTTGTCTCTACTGAGCAGTGAGGACGGAAGCTCACCCCTACAATAGGTTGTCTTTTTGCAGGTACTAAATCGAATAATTAGAAGGTTGAAGAGACGGTTAAGTTCGAGAGTTGTTAGTTAAACCTTTGTTTTGTAAGCTAAGTTTTTGTACTTAGAAGACGAAAGAATCACTAGTAAGGACTTGTGTATAGTTGTGGCGTGTGACTTTGATTGTAAATTAAGTATCGTTTACAATCTTTCGTTTCGGAATTGTATAATTTAGTAGTTGGCTTTGGTTGTTTTCTTTTTATTTACTTTTCTCACATTCTAATTGTAGAAGATTTTTATTTTCTATAATTGGGATGTGACTCATGCCTCAATTTGGGGATTAAAAAAAATGGTTCCCGAATCGGGGTGTGACAGATTGAACATGAGCCGGATTGACAAGTGAGCTGCCGTGAGAAAATCTCAAGCGGAAACTCAGAGATGGCTGCCCTCGGACGGCGTATGCGCTGTCGCCCGTTCCAAAAAGTTGGTCTGCTCTAGTGGCGGTCCGAGCGTGTTCGCTGGTAAGCAGAGAGAGAGCCACGCTCTCTAAGTTGAGCTCGGACGAGAGGATCAATGAGGAGGCTCGAGCGGAACTGAATGGGCTAGCTGGGTATGCAGAGTAGCGGGAGAGAGTTGGCCAGTTGGGGAGACCTGGTCGATCGAGAGAGTGTCCGATCTAGTGAAGGTCCGGGTGCCCAGATGGGACTGGCTCTGTGACTAGGCTCGGACCAAGTGGTTCTGGGCTCGATGGTACCATGCCGGCCGAGGTGATGACTGAGCGGGACGAGAGCTGTCGTAGCTCGATCCATCTTATGGGCTCGGACGAGTGCTGGGAGTACTCAACCGAGAGCTCTGTTATGTTGTTGCAGAGATGAAACGGAGAAGCAGCTGGGTCGAGGATCTCTCGGTCGGGCGCGGCATCTCGGAACCGGATCCGAGTGAAGACCGGCCGGGTATTGTGGTCGGGTGGAAGAGACTCGGGCGCCAGCGAGACCGGGAAGGTCTGAGCAGCTCGGACGAGTTCGATGGTACACGGGCGAGTTGGTCTGAGGTAGTTAGCTTTGCTGTACAGAGCAAATGAATGACAAGGACTCGAGCGTGCCCGATCCAAAATGGCCTGAGAAGCCCCCTTGCTCTGTTTTGGGTGCCCGGCCGGGTGATCAGAGCAGTTGCTCTGAAATTGTGGCTGTTCTTGTAATTTGAGCGTGAAGCTCTAGGAGAAGCTGCAGTTTCTATTCTTGGAGGTGATGATTGAGTGCTCCAATCTTCTCTTTGTTGTTTGCAAACTCTCAGACGAGGATTGAGCCGAGGAAGCTGAGATTGGGCGTGACCCAGGGACCAGCGAGAGTTGGGATTGCTTGATTTGTCAATTTCTGGTCGAGCGAGAGCGAGAAGCTCTGAATTGCTCGGATTGATCAGCGTGAGTGCCCAGACCTCTGCCTTGTTTTCTGAAATGGTGGGAGCTCGAGCCCGTTCGAATGTACAGAGCAAATTGCTCGAGATAGCTAGCTTCTAACCTGGTCTTTGTCCTTGAATCTCTTGTACCGGTGTACAGAGCAGTTGTTGTTGTGCTTCTGAGAGCAGTGAGTGACCGATAGCTCTGTCCCCGTGTTTGCTTTGCACAATGACCGGCCGTGTAGAGTAGGAATGAGTTGTGAGCTGATCAAGTTGAAGTGAGCGAGAGGAGAGAGCAGGTAGTTGTGTGAAAGGGTCGGCACGGCCGGGCCTGAGCTGGTGTCACGCCCCAAACCCGAGACCAATATTATATTGAAATATGGTGCCCGAATTTGCGGTGTGACTAAATTTCAAAAACAAAATAAATCAAATGAAACAAATGTCTGAAAATGCTTCTATTTGAAAACAAAATCTTTATAATTTTACAATACCAGAGTTTAGCGGAATAAAAGACATTTACATTTATTGAATTAAAATCATAGTAGAAAAACATTCGTTTATATCTTCATCCCGTTTTTTCCCAAGCATCGTAACCTGAAAACAAAAAGGTGTAGCATCATGAGCAACACAGGCCCAATAAGTACAGCTTACATTCTTATATTAATGTATCTTATAAGACATCAAAATTGAACAACCAATCAAAAATATACTAAGAACATTTTATATTGCTTCGTATCAATTTTATTGAATATAAACCACATATATCAAGAACGTCTTAACCCAAATAATTCAGTCTCAAATGTAATCGACTGATAATGCATCATTGATATAGCCCAAAATAATATATGTTCGATCAACATATCACAATAACAATATATCACAAGTAGATATTGATTATCTCTAAACAAAGTATACAACATAGCATATTATCAACATTTCACAAATAGATGTTGGTTATCTCTAACCAATGTATATATGCTCAATATTATAACAAAATCACAAATACATATTCCAATATTAAATATGTGTTTTCTCTTCTCAGTGAATATTTTTGGATGACTGGTAATAACAATTCATAAACCCCCAAAAATTCCGAAGTCCAAGGTACAAAATACCAAGCATGGGTAAAAATCCGCGTACCAATTGTACGGGTAAGCAACAGCATACCAAGGCCATCACCAAAGTATGTACACTCAAGGTCGGCAATTCCTTCCTATGAGTCTAATAGTGCACTATCTGTAGGGACTTGAGCCCATAGCTTAATCACCTCACCACAAAATCTACCAGTAATTCACTTAAGCACGGGAGTTGTTCCATACACACCCGACTTCACAACTTCTTGTTCATAATTATATTCACAAATATAGTCTTCAATTAAGACAAGTTATAGATCACAATATATATGACAAATAAACATAAATATAGATTAAAATCTATATATCAAATATGCATGAACATATGTAAAACAAGATATACATATGTACGTATACACATGCTTAAGCCTTTCATATGAATGCATATGTGATATAGATGAAAGATATAAGTAGGTAAATCACATAATCAAGTAAATTACCAAGGTAAGCATGTGATATCTTAAATACACTCTTAACAATATATACTTCCATACATGTTAACATACATGTATAATACTAAGTTGATGTATTCACTTAGTAAACAAAATTATGCACCAATATAAGATTAATAGATAATCAAGTGCAAATAAAACATATATAAAGAAGAAGCATATGTAAAACATAAGTAATTAAACTCATGTAGTAAACAAGATCATAATTTATCGCAAATAAATATAAACATATGTAGAACAATATATAAGTAAAAATAAAAGACAAGCATTATATAAGAAAATCAGATTATTATTAATATTTTAGTCCTTAAGTCCAAAACCATAAAAGTTCATCAATGATTCTCCGATTAGAATCGTCAAACTTCAAACTTCGTTAAATTGTCAATCGCAAGTCCGAATTAAGCAAGTGAGTACACCATTTCGAAGGGATTTTCACAAGGAATCCAATGGTATAGTCCAAATAAACATATCCAGAATGTCTAAGTCCAGAAATCAGGATTTACCAAACAGTCCAGAAATAGTTATACTTTATTTTAACCCTTTGTACTTAAATTATTCCGTTACTGTAAACTTGGAAATTAGTTGTGATATTCTCCAGATTAGAATTTCAGGTTCTAAGCTTCGTTTTGATATAAAGATCACAAAATTTGGTCAAGAGATGAGTGAGATATGACCACTTGAAGTTATGAACAATATAGAGGTTCTTCAGTGAGTATACCGGATTAAAACTTAGATACAGAAAGTTTGGCTCGTTAGATGATCATAAAATTTTAATACACAATAGAAGACACAATTTGTAACAACTTTCATGAAGAAGTCCAGATGGTAAAATGATCGGAATTATGTGTTTAAAGGTTCCCAAGTTGGCTGCCGGAATAACTTCAGAAAAGAAGACTTAAGTTTTCTATAAAACTTATTCCTTTCTATTTTCTTCTTGATCATGCACTTTGATGAATCTTAAAGATAAAAGACTATAAGGATGTATTCTGTACTTACATGAATTTTCAAGGGTAGGAAGATGGCCTCGATACGAATCCATAGGATTTCGCGGATTTTAAATCGGAGCTACGGATCGTAAACAAACATTTTCGGAGAGAAAGTGGAGAGATTAAGCAAGAGAGATAGAGAGGAGCTAGAGAGAAGCAAGAGAGAAGTGAATTGGCAAAGAACTCCATGGCTGAACCATTCTATTTATAGAATTTTAGAGGTAAGTTAACTAACATAAGGTTAGCTTAACTTAACCTAGTTTAGTTTAATTAATATATCTAACCAAATAGTGAAAAAATATTCTTAACAAGATTGTGTTCACACATATTAGATTTTTTTGTGAAAATTAATCAAGCAATCAGATCTCTATCTCTAAAGTGTGATTCATGTGGGATTAAGTCAAGTAATCAGATCATGCTAGCAACACCAGCTTAATTTCCTTTCTCCTTGTGCTCTACGTATCTCGTAAAAATCATAACTAAATCTAAAAATATGATTTTCAGATGATTCCAACTCTGAGAATTTCTTTAAGGTGTCTACAACAATTCATTAGAAGACCATATCCTCAAATAATAAACACATTGGTGTAATTTTTACGAAATAGGCACCTGCGTCAGATAAGCTTCAAAAATACATTAAATTTCCGCTGACCATAACTCCTTCGTATGATATCAGAATTTTGCGTGCCGCACGTCTACGAACTCGTATCGACAAGTTCTACGACTTTCGTGAAGGAAGATATCAGAGAAAATCAACGAATAAGAAAGTCAACTCTTGACCCCTCGAAAATAAAACATTTCGAGTACATATTCGTTCCAAAATACTTTTTCTTCATAAACTAGACAAGAAAACTAACATGCAGCCCTTACTTAATTTCAGAAATATTCAAGAAATGAAATATGAAAATTCGGGGTATTACAGCTGGAGTGGCTCAAAGAAGAAGAGAGGGCTGCTCGGACGGTGACTGCACGGGCGGTGACTGCACGGGCGGGTCGGAGCTGAAGTGGCTCGGATGAGAGGTTGACCAAGAGACACGGCCGGGTGAGTGACCAAGGGTCACGGGTTGACCAAGAGACATAGCCGGGTAGGTGTCATGTGGAATAAATAGTGATCCTGGGATCATGGCGGGCATGCTGCACACGGGTGCAGTGAGATTGCATGAAGTAATCATGGGCGAGCTAGCATGCATGGCCGAGCAACACGACTTTTTGCTCGGAAGCCCACAGACGGCGCCAATTGTTGATGTAAGGATGGTCGGTCCAGACATTAGTACGAGTGTTTAGTGTGAGAGACTAAGTGTTGTGCATGCAAGGATGACACAAGATGTATAGTGGTTCACCTCCCCCGTGAGGAGAGGCTACGTCCACTTGGAATGTCCACTAGTATGTCTGATTAGAGAAGTACAAGCCCATGTGATGGGATAACAAGCTCATGGATCAGACTAGGGATCCATGACTAAGAGGGGGAGTGTTCCTTTTATAGATAAGGAAACTCCTCTCATAATACAAGTCTCCAATGTGGGATGCAAGTCTCATTTGCCTATCGTGAACCCTTTTGGCGAGCATGGTAGGGACGCCTCCCGGCGAGGTCTCGGTCGGCTTCCACCATGGCGAGGTAGCTCGGGTGTCAAGCTAGGTCCCGCATGTCATGGACGGGGTCCCACATGTCATGTGGGCCCGCTAAGAGTATGTTGATTATACTTGGTGGTATGTAGCATACGGGTATCAACAACTTCAATCCGCAGTTGGCAGAATTCGAACTCAGGTGAGGGATACCACACCTGGAGGCTCTTTTTGAATTCTAGTTGTGTCAAGTTATTTTGGTTATGGAACTCTAACATTATTAAAAGCGATCTTACTTAAATTATTTGATTATTTAAGCAGCGACTCGATTAATTTTGCCTTTCTCAACCTTTTAATGGATTGACACCCCCCCCACCCTCCCCCCCCCTTTTTCTTTCAAAAAAATGTAGTATTAGTTTGAGTGTTCGATCTAACGGTCCACTGTAAATTAACTGAGATTCAAACTACAACTGCAACAGAAATGTAATATGCAAAAGAAGAAAAATGGACAAAAAAACATTATTAATCTACTGCTGCCTCACTTTCTGGTTCAAGAGCATTTCTCGGAGCTCCACCGGGTCAATCTCATCCCCCCGGTTAGCGGGCCTGTAGTACCCGGTTCGAGGATCTGGGGCCCAAGCAGATGAAGACTCTTCTTTCATCCCAACCCTCTCTTCCAGCTTCCTCACCATAGCGCTCCTGGACCCTCCCACACCATATCCACCTGGCAGTGACCCATGTGATGCGGCCGCGTAACCTAGTCTGCTCCGGGCAGTTACCCATATTAAATTAATTAATTACCAGCAAGGCTAAAAACTAAAATAATTGTATTAAAAATTAAGAAGAATAATAGAGGAACGCTCACCGTTGAAGGGAAGCAGAAATGGCAAGGAGATTTGCTTTTGAGAGAAAGGAAGCCATTGGAGTATCGACAGATAGATATGTAGATGTTAGTGTTGGTTCTAAACTTGATGCAACAGCTATATAGCTAGCTACTGCAGAAGCTATCTATTCAATTCTTGGAAAACTGAAAAGAATTCTCAAGAATGAAAACTAGTGCAGTAGCTAGCTAGACTAGAGAACTAGATGAATGGTCCTTCCCTTTCGCTTCTTCAGTTCTAAGGCGGTGGGGAGGAGAAAGATTAGGGTTTCTGTTGCTTTTATATGGTTATGAAAGGTAAACTGAAACCATGGGAAATCGACACGTGGGTGTAAAGCTGTAGCCTGTTAGGGTTTCTTTAATTATTCGGGTCGGAAAACAGTGAATAAAACCCAAATTTTGGATCAAACTATCAAAGCTTGAAAAATGGTTGATGGATATTTACTTTCTTGTCTCTTTGTATGATTTCATTTGTACCCAAAATATCTTCTCCTAACATAAAACATAATGAACGACTCATTATGGATGTCTTATTTGTTACCAGAATTATTTATTTATCTAATACAATAAGAGATAAATTATTATATAGTCTCAGATCACCACGTGTACTACTTAAGATACTATTTTCTTTTTCCTTTTGCCCCTTACATTAAGCTTTGTAGAGATGTTGTGATCCTATTGGTCCAGACTACCACTTGTCAATTTCGCTTACCACCAAATAGAAATAACACTCGTTAGGAGACCTAGTCGGTCAAACCGAACGCTCGCTAGAATAGGCAATGTCGAGCCTAGGACATGTACTGTCCAACCAGGGCAAGGTTTGGACCCAATCTCGTCCGAAATCATACCTTCACACAGCCCCAATAATCTTCAAAGTAAGGCTCTCATAACTATATAAAGAACAAGAGATCCCATATCGAAAGCAAAACAAGACAACCTTTAGGGGTTCTCTTATAAAAGACACTCGCTTTCCTCATTAATAGTAAACAATTACTTATTCTCACGTACTATTACTCTGTCAACATTAATACTCGTTTTGGCTTAAGCATCAGAAGAGTGAAAACTAGCCCCACTAGTCTACCTAAACGCATGTGTATTGTTATTGACATGGTTCCTCCTTATCTCTCACTTTCATATATGAGCACTTGGCCCTAACCATCCTACTAGTATCTCAAAGACTCAGATTAAGGAAAAAAAAACTCCACGCATGCATCCAAACTCTCTTTTATTTGTATACATTCGACAATATAATTCCATGATTTGAATCGTTGATCTTATAAAACAACATTTACAGATCAATTTTGCACAATTATACAAAAAAATCAACGTAAACAACAATTGTTTATTCATGTAATTACATTAAACAAATTGATTGTTAGTCATGAGAATGTTAACTTTTACTAAAACCGTCATTTGTTTGATATATTTGGATGAGTTAACGATTTCTTATTTGAATTATTTTTTTTTTGCAAAGATGATTTTTAAAAGTTTTTTTATAAGATCAACAGATATAAATGAAAATATTTGGGCATTGCAACTTGATATTAAACGCTTTGCAGGTATTTTAAGGGTAATCAATTATGCGTTCCAGGTAGTTGGTTGACTTTTGTGCTGGAAACTAATGCATTTTTCGATGAAGCTTGAAACTAATGCATTAGTAATGAAATTTCTAGATAGTTTGGGAAAATAAAAATACAAATCAGAATCGAGCATCAAATGAATTTTGAATTAATTGATTACATGTTATCTGGGGTAAATCAAATACACGTACCTAATGGTTTTCCAAAATAATTACATACGAGACTTTTTAGTCAAACATTCTCTTGATATTTTAGCCAAATGTAGTAATTCGATCATATGTTTTTACCTTTGCTTTAGTTATACAACTGCGTGCAAGCAGTCAACAATATTTCTTTTGTTCCAATCAGTCAGCAATATTTAACCACTAGTATATTAATCACAAAGTATTTTCTTCAAACGCTAGTACTTTCACCTTCTCACAAAGACAAATTAATTATTGGATTACAATTGAAAACACGTCCATACATGGCCTTCATTACTTGGGAGAATACTACTGCTAATTGTGAAAGCAAGGAGAATTGTACAATCTGAATCCCAACTATCTTGGTTTACATACTTGGAAGACAAATCAATTCACACTATTTATGCTAGGTAGCTAGACAACAAGGTTACATCCTTAGTTGACCTTATTCATCTTAAATTAAGAAACAAGACTTCTACAGTTGGCCATGTTAACGATTCTTAGTTTAGATATTAATTGATGATGTTGAAGCCGCCTGGAATGATGTTGATGATGCTGAGGAGGCCGGCGATGGTGTTTCCGATGAACTGCAAGGCAGATGTTAGTAACCCGATTCCAGATAAACTAGGGTTGCAGATGGAGAGTGGTGTCGCAACCACTAGCTTGCAATCAGACAATAGTGAGGACAAAATAAAGTGGAGAGGATCCAATACGATTGAAAAGATTCCTTGGGCATTCGTAGTAACAGTAGATACCACATTTCCAGATCCACACCGCAGTTGGACAGTAGCATCTAGCAAACAAAAATGAATGAATTAATATGTAACAAAAGCCATGGCGCGAGCTAGACTAAGGTGTATGTAAAAGCTACTTAATTAATTGGTAAGATAAATAAATATAGAGACGCGTTTAGGATTTAGGGTTCAGACGTACGTACATGTTTTTGGGTTGGTAGTGTTTAAGGCACTTTATTGTTAGAAAGATAAATAAATGGAAGCATAAAATAACAAAGCATATATTTACACACATATACAAGATCAACACAGGAAATATAACAGACATGAAAATAAATATTACTTGAGGCGCTGGCTATTGTAACTTACTTGCGAATACTGGTGTTAAAGAGGCGCCACCAGAACCAACAGAGCCATTGGCAGTGCAAAATAGAGTCCCTTGTATGCGGATCAGACCAAGGAGGCCGCTGATGAGCCCAAGTTGGGCTTCAGCCATTGGAACTACTGCCAGTGCAGCAAAAATTAAGAGGGACACAAAGAGAAGTGTTTTGAAGGAGGCCATGAATGTTTCTTGGATGGCAATAATAAGGGTCTATCAATCTTGCTATAATTCTGTGCAGGCTGGTAACCAATTTATAGGCAACAAGAGGACAAGTTGCTGCAGAGTTTTCTGACCAAAATGGAATGTCATTTTGGATGATCCGGAAATTATGTAATTTAAGGACAATAACATTCTTGTCCTGATCAGTATATTTTGGTGAAGCTAAGCTCGTTCAACCATATATATACATGCACGCGGCCTCAGTGGGTGGGCTTCACCCTAGAAGCTAAGCTAGATCGATATCTCTTCTCCCTTACCAATTACCATGCATGCCTGCCTTGTTTTAATTTGACCCTATATAGGTTGCTCTTTCACTAGCATTACTGACCAGTCACTGGCCTAATTAACTTCCTTTCTCTTCTGGTCAATGATCCTAAGATAGATCTTATATGTGACTTCTGTTCTTCACAAAATCATGATCGATATATATATATATGGAAAATTCTAGAATACAATTATATAATTATATATATACAGCTAGCTAGGTACTTACCTAGCTCTAAAACCTAACTTGAATTCATTGGTTTCAATTTGCTTCTAGGCTTCTGGCTGCGGGCACTGGGCAGTATCAAGGATGCAATTTTTTTTCTTTCAAAAAAGGTAAACAAATTAAGACCTCGACAAGCGAGAGAAATTTAATAAAGAAAAAGAAAGAAGAATATCGAAGAACAAAAGAGGGGTGGGGGGAAGAAATATGAGCTAAAAACCCCCCAAGACAGATACCGAATGGCAAAGAGCCAAATAAAAACAAAGCAAAGGAAATTAACCCACTCTTACTATTCGAACCATTAAATCCACTAAATGTTTAAAAGAGCCCTCTTCCATAGAAAACATGCGGTCCATGTAGCCAACCGGAAGAAAAATCCATACTTGGAAGACAAATGTGTTTTCTGAGCTCATTTCAAATAATCGTACCTAAGAGAGATCCTCTCAAGATGTTCTAAAATTAAAAAAAAAACAAATATATATATATATAATTTATGAGAACACCCTCTGCCGACAATGCATAGTTTTGACGCTAATAAAAGTTGTTTCATAATTCATAGTTTTTTTTCTCTTTTTCATAATGATATATATCAGCACTTACGGCCATGAACCATGCATCTTGGGACTTCTTTTCTCCAAATTGTTAACTCACTCTTATCATTTGTATTATTGAATCCACTAAATTTTTGAAAGATCCATCTTCTCAAGGAAATGTATGCTAGCTATAGCGATGGATTTTTAATTCCAATTGGCATGCTTCACTAAAAAGTTAAAATAATAATAATAATAATAATTTCCATAACGACTTTAGACGACCTATGTCAGTATGTATTTTGGGCGCTCAATTTATATAGTCGAGCCCAAGAGCTATCCACTCAAAATATTAAAATTAAAAGAAACTAAATGAAAAATATAATTTATGAGAAAACCCTTTGACCGATGAAAAATGCGTCAAGAAAAGCTACTCAATAATTATTTTTGGTTTTATTGTAATGAAATAAGCACTCACGAACACAAACCATCAAATGACTTGTTTCCTTGAAATTGTTAACTCACTCTTATCATTTGTACTATTGAATTCACTAAATTTTTGAAAGAGCCATCTTCCATAGAAAACATGTGCTGAAGCAATGAATTTTTCTTCCGATTGGCATACTTCACCAAAAAGTTAAAAACAATAAAAAAAAATTCCAATACCGACTTTGGACGATTTATGTGTTTTCTGGGGATCATTTCAAATAATTGTCTCCAAGAGCTAATTATGGAACATCTTTTAGTGACGAAAGCTTCGTCGGCAGAAAGTGTTCTTATAAATTATATATTTTTTTGTTTCTTTTCCTTCAAGATATTCTAAAATTAAAAGAAACAAAAAATATATATAATTTATGAGAACACCCTCTACCGACGAAGCTTTCGTCACTAAAAGATGTTCCATAATTTTTTTTTTTTCTTTTTTCTAATGAAATGAGCACTCATGGCCATGAATCATCATGTGACTTGTACATTTTCTCGAAATTCTTAACTCACTCTTATGATTCGTATTATTGAGTGAAAAAATGCGAACTACGAGCTTCCTGCGATGTTCTACTCAAAAAATGTTGAGCCATGGAGGAGACGCAACAATATCTTCATTTGGAATAAAAAGAGGGCTTTAACTTAGGTCAAAAAGCTTGAGCTAGCAGTCTGGCACAACTCGAATAAGAAACCTACCCACTTACCCAGTCAACCAAAAGTGGAAGCAATAGAATTGATAATAACAATATTGGGCTTAGGAAGTTATCTGACCCATGCAAACCCTGGTAAGAAGCCCACAACTTTAAACTGCCCAATAAATGGAAGATTAGGCCCAATCATAATATATACCATATATAATGTGTTATATTAGTTATTTAGGATTACTCATCTCACGACTATTATAGATTATCTTCACTGTTGAACCAGTAAGTGTAATATATATCATTGTAAAGATTCTTGATTAGAAGACCCGCCCCGTTTGAAACATGAGAGTACTATGTAGTGTGTGTATATATATAATTATATATATAATATCATACTATTAATTGAAATCAAAATTACACAGGCACTAACAGTCGAGCACGAAAAAACCTATGTACTTGACTAGCTCCCCAATACACACTTGTATGAAGCTGAAAAAATACCTATATATCTAACTCTGAAACGTGTGTTTAAAATGCATGAGTATTCATGAGCTAATTATTAAGTAGTAGAAGCTGATGAGATAAGGGGTTCATGTTGTCTTCCTTCTTCCACCAGCAGTCCACTTGATAAGTTTTTCTCTTCCTTCTTGGCTGGTTTTCTGTAAATCCAATATAGCAGGAGCTGCACTGTTCCAAGCAAAAACCCCATCCCATTTGGTACCTATATATGTATACACCAGACACACCCAAAATTAACCACATCCTTAACTTCTTTTTTCCTTCTGTACGTAAGTATTTATACAATAATTAAAAGAAAAAAAATGCATATATAAAAGGTTAGGAAATGTTATTATTACCCCAAGGAAATAATCCTGCTCGAGCCAAGCATAGAACAACCAGACCCCTCCGTTGAGAAAAAAGAAGAATGAGAGCCAGAATGGCATGTACTCCACACTCTTGGTTGTCACCACTGTTTTCTGAAAATGACATTGAAACATTAATATATATTACTTCTACATTTTCATCGCGGCCAACAAAGAGATTAAACTACTGCAATTCATGGCTAGAGAAATATCCATTATTTTTTTCTTAATAGAAATCTGAAGATCGCTTTAAGAACACAGCTAGCTCCAACTACTTTACACCAATTATAAATTGTCCTCTTCTTAAAATAAAAAAAAAACAAATATATATATCTAAAAATTCTACAATAAAAAAGGTACAGTATAGTGCACGAAAAGAAAAGAATCGACAATTAAGAATAAGAAAAAGTTGATGATCAAGAAGCTAACAACTCAACCTTGCCGTTTACAATAACAATTTCTTTATTTTTCTATATAAAGTTGATTTGTTCACACGTTACAAATTTACAATCAGTAGTCAGTACTGATTATTTTTGTTCAAAAATAAAAGAACTATTTGTATAGTTGACCAGATTATATGTGTAAGACAGCAAAATTTTGGGTGTGCTTAGTACTAACCATGGCAGCTAGAGGCGAGGCGTACATGATGATATTGAGGCCAGCACCCAAGAAGCCAATTGCATTAATACGTACATCTCCCTTCAATGCCAACCAAGTCACTAAAATGGCCACTACCGGAAAACCCACGTCCAAGATACCAATCCAGATCGCCGTATTCGCCTGAAATCGGAAATCGCCGTATTAATTTTGATGACTACTAGTCCAAAGATGAAGAAGACTTAATTACGGACTTACCCTCTTGTTTGCTGTGGCGTATGTGAGGAACAAAGAGAGGTAGACGATCTCGGCAACAACTCCGAAGCCATTGACGGTGGACACAAGATAAGCTCCGGGCTTTATGATTCCGTAGTAAGTCCACAAGAACGAGTTGAGGAATGTGCAGACGTATGGAAGACTCGTGAATTCTTCTGTGGAACGGTTCCTTATGATTCGAGAAAATGTATATCTGCAAATTGAAGAGTATGAATTATTTCACAAGAATCACACAAAGGTTTGGATTAAGATGACTGATGAGAGATTAAATAAGAGATATATGTTCTTAGTTCTTACACGGGAGCAAGAAACATTAGCACCGAGATGAGGTTGCCTGCAATTATTGAAAAGGAAAGTTAACCATGAGGTCAACTATCTTGCTTTACATGAATTAATACAGATTAAAAGACTAGCTAGCTAGAACTTTAAAGGAAATTAAACTTTGAGGGTTTAAGTGATTCTTACCAATTACTCCGATATAGAAACTCAAAGTTGCCATTCTTAGAGAAACAATATGGAGGAGTAGTACTCCGATCTCTTTCTTGTTTGGATCGAGAGAGAGAGAGAGAGAGAGTTTCTGTCACGATGATCGACAATGAGGGTCCAAGAACTTACATTAAGCATAGTGGAAAGCATTTGTTGTTGTACGTGTGTGTGTATAATTATATATTACTAAACAAGGTTCACGTGTTGGAAATTAATATATAAATAATGAATAAATGAATACCATTTGGAATTTAACTAGAGTGCTTTAAACTGTAGTTAACAGATCCTTAACTAATCTACCTATACTATTAAGTTCAGTTAAGGCTAGGATATAATCATATAATGATATATCTGTAACTTCAGTAAAGCCCATGTGATGTACGTACGTGGATTAGAATCAAGAGACTAATTTATTTGTTTATATGCGCATGATGAATCATATCTAAATCCAGCCAGAGTAAATTAAGGTAGAGATTTTGTCCAAAAAAAAAAAATTAAGGTGGAGATATATAATTAGCTTTAGTACATACTATTAATTGGAAGTTTGGTGGTAATTAACTTTTTCAACTGTCTACTGTGATAATTGAGTAAACTAAAATTATGTTCTTCTTTAATTTTTTTCTGATGTTAATCTTTATTACGATTTAAAGTTATACATTGCAAGAGGGGGCTTGGACATAACGGGGCTTGAAATTAAGTAAACATCTCATATATAAACATCCCAAGTAGCAGTGCCGGAACTAGTACATACATAAGGGGGCTTGGACACCCCCCCCCCCCCCCCCCCAAACATTTTTCCAAACCCAATCACATATGTTAATCGACCTCAGAACTAGAAGGAACATTGATGTAATTGACTAGATTGACCCCCCCCCCCCCCCCAAAAAAAATAAATGCATGCACGAAAAGAAAGAAACTTGATAAACTGACATATTGATATACAAATATACCAGCCAAAAATATAATTAAAATTCTATTTGTTGTATGACACACTGTGGGGTGGCTGTCCAGTAAACTAACGTCCGTACGTACAAAATACAAGACGTGGACTACATACATTGCTCAAGACTTTTAGTATTTCTCCTATTTACTTCATAAAGGTTACACTACTTATAAGAGGACATAAAATTGTATAGTTAGTGGGGTTAGTGGTGAATGGTGATAGTGGGGAAACTAAAAAGTTTCTCCTCATTATTGTATACCATGAATACACCTCAACCTCTCTACTATATAAAGAGATTGAGACATCACCATTTTATACACCAGAACATCGAACAACAATCGAATCATTCTGCACTTCTCTCTTTCGTTTTTCTATCTTTCATACTTGAGTTAATAGGTGACTCACAACACTATTGATAAATTAGTATAAAAATTAGCTAATTGATTATACTTCTAATCATTATTTTGAAGCATTGTAATTGTAAATTATTAAATTTTAAATATTCTCTTTATGATAATTAAAAAAAAAAGGTTAAATTTTGGCCCCCCCAAAACTTCAAATCCTAGTTGCCAAGTAGCGAGGCCAATGTCAATGTGGCTATATATGTACATTACAGGCATTAGGTATCCCAATTAAGGGCGATTATTCATTATTTAGCAAGTTAGTCGGAAGTCAACGTGAGCTAATTAATTCTTATTTCTTCCCCCATTTCTTCTTAATCTACATTTTCTTAAGAAATGAGTTGTGTACGTATTTGGTATTATTGCACAGTACGTATTGTGATCCCTCATATTCCATTATCAATAGTGTTAGATAGCCGTCATGTCACTCATGCCCTTTCATCTCTATGCATAATTGCTCAAGCATATTGTCATGTCCGGCCCTTTCATCTCTACCACAACCACACAGTACGTAGTCCAATAGGTCATATGATCATTAGGATCAAATAACTCTCTCTCTCTCTCTCTCTCTCTCTCTCTCTCTCTCTCTCTCTCTCTCTCTCTCTCAACAAGAAAGAGATCGGGCTACTCCTCCGGCCCAGAACTGGGAAAGCAACAGCTTATAAATATTGGCTAGTATCAAATAACACTCGATTTTAATTAATTACTTATCTCTAGTACAATGACTAAACTCCTAGTCATTATAAAAAAAAAACTAAAGCAAATCGTACTGTATAGTTGATGTTGTAATCTGGGCGTCACAACCAAAATTAATTGACAATGGAGGTTCATATTCTCAAATGTGGGACAACACTTCACATTCTCACACGTCCCCGCAAGTGTGGCGAATTTTTCAAGCCATACACGTGAACAACTTATATTGGGTGACGTGGAGCACAGGTGACTACTTGACTTCACACGTGAGCGAACCTGCAGCTTTGATACCATGATGAAATAATCTGGACATCACAACCAAAATGGTTGGAGAGGCCAAATCCTTATAAATACATTTGCAAGGTCTCTATTTTCTAATGTGGGACAACACTCTACAATCTCACAATAGTCAGTGCCAAAGGAAGCAACCAAAAGCATTAAGATTAATTATTATAATTTCTGAAATGTATATTGCCTCCAAGAAATTGTAGGTTCTTGGTTTGTTTGGTGGGTAACGTGACAAGAGAAACAGGGTTACGGGTATACTAATTAATATTTTTCAGAGCACGTCAAAAAAGATTTGGATCGAATCTGATATACATAGTATAATATTGCTAGTGGCAGTACTTAATGCATAGGCAGCAAAAGATGATCAAGGATTATATAGATAATTAGATATGGTTAATGGTTTTCCATCATCTTTTGTTTTTTTTTTGGTCAACAATATGTATATATATAGTTTTCTTTGTACTTAGTTGTATACAGGATGTTGGCTCGTAAAATCTCAATTTGCCCCCATTTGATACTAGCTCATTTTCAATATTTTTGAACTTCATTCAAACTTCAAATTTTTAACAAAAAGAGAAACTTCCAGCTAGCAAGTTTTGTTGTGAGTCGTGACATGATCATTGCATCCATTCATAATTAATCAACCATGATAAAATAAATGAAAAAACTCATGTGAATGTGCGGACTTGATTACTTAATGGAGTCAAGAATTTGTTATTTTTGAAAGCATGATAAAGAAGTCCCAAGTTTTTTTTTTTAATATAGAAGTCCTAAGAAGATGGATAGGCATGTTTCTGCCACCATACACTTTGTTTTTATAAAGAGAATTCAAAAACATTGAAATCAAATTTAGATATTTACCATTTGAAATGAACAGAAACTGAAAAATTACAAGTTATTAGACCATCTTCCATGGTAAGCCAAATTTGCCTATGAATATAGCTTTACCAACTTGGTATATATATTCCAAGAAATATGCCTTCCAATTCCTAAACCACTCCCACCATAAGCTATAATTTAAGCAAAATTTTAATCAAAGCCAAATTATGTATTAAAATTATTTTGATCAGATGTAAACAATATTAGACTCAAATGAAGATCTCGTTGAGATCTTCGTAATGGTATAATTTTTATTATTAAAAAAATGTATAAGTATACATTTTGAGAAGAAAAAAGATTAATAGTTAAAAATATTATGGACACAAATGAAATTGTAAAATTATTTAGTGAAGTTGGAAGGCAAAAGAGGAAAGGAAATTGAATGTAATAAAAAAAGTTGAATTTGGCTTATGGTTTGTGAAAGCCATATATGGCAGAGCATCACCCATTGTAGGTTATAATTGAAATTATAACCTACCATTCCTCCCACCATATGTTATATCCATATTCCCAAAAATATTTGTAGCCTAGCCAAATTTCATATGCCAAGCGACCCATTTTTGGGTATTTGGCTTATGGTGGAAGATGGCCTTAGAGTCAAGCGACCCATAGATATTTGAAACTTACTATTCATATGTGGTGGATCATATGTGAGAGTGAGACAGTGAAAGAGACGACACACCGGACACGGAAATTTCCTCTACAGAAATTGTGAAGGAAAATTCTCATAGGAGGGGGAGGGAGAAAAAATCTTTTTTTTTTTTTCATAAATAAAAAAATTAAACAAAAACAAAACAAAACAATAATGTTCTGTAATGAGACACAGGTTTTGGTTGGGTCCTTCTAAAAAAAAAGGTTTTGGTTGGGTCCATCGGACAAGTTGAAACATTTTCTGTAATGAGGCCATCACACAATAAATGAATAAAATATGGACTAATCTTTCATATATTGATATATATATATATATCGACACACTTTACGTGTGTGAAAATAGATAGTTTTTTTTTCTAAAAAGTAGTGAACAGTTTTTTTATTGTAAATTATTTTATTACACACCTTATGTGTGTGAAAGTGAGTAATTTTTTTAAAAAAGTAGTAGACAGTTTTTTTATTATAAATTATTTTGTTTTTTACCTTTTTTATTTTTGACTGTTGACATTTTATAAAAGTTATTTAAATATTTGAGGGTTATTAAAGTAATAAAATTCGGTTATGGTTGACACAGTCTATTCTCTTAAATATAATATAGATATATATGAATCACGTGCTTCTTCGGATGTAGACGAAGGATTATTGGAAATTAATAGATTCTTTGGTTGTTGTCCAATTAGTACAATTTTTAATTGATAACTTTGATCGTCTCTTCAGTCTTGTTATGACAAATTGTCAAAAATTATTTGAAAAGAATTAGTGTGTGTCCTTTTTTTATGTTTATAGGGAGTGAAAATCGGTCACTACACAATGACAAGTTTGGGTCATAGTTTTGATCATGGTTTCATATTTTTTAAATTCCCTTCTCTTGAAGCTATCAAGCTTTTTGAAGCTGATTTACTAGGCTTCACAAATTAAGATTAGTTTTGAGTTAAGTTTTCTTTTTATTGCTTTCGAGCATCCTTGTAACAAAAAAAAAGACTATTTGCATTGAAAACCAAGTATATCACCTACTTCACCGGACTAGAGAGGAATTCTTCGGGGATAATTTTTGAGTTCAGCCTCTGGGTGAATATGCATATTCACCCCCATTGTGGTTAACATACTTTCACCTTATAATTTCATAATCCAACTGTTCATATTTTAGATTATCCTTTATAGATCATTTATGCAATAAATCAATCGAATCGGATATTATTCAACTATCAAACTTTATGAAACAAATAAATGGTTTTGACAACAATTTCTACTATTATGATGAACCGTCTATTTATTTCATATGAATGAGTGACCAAAATGTCTTCAAATTGATTAATTTTTTTGCAGAGATAATCTCTATATTATGTTATAATACATAAAATGTTGGATCACTAAAATTTAAATTGAAAATGCATTAATTATAAAAGGGAGTGAATTATAACAAGTTTACTCAGGAGTGAACTCAATAATTATTCATTCTTTGGAAGGAAGGTCGACCAACCACATCTTCGCTTGACGCCTAGCTACTCATTACGTTTAGTGTGGACTTTTTGTATATTTTGGACAAGCCACACACGTACCTATCCGAAATGACAAGTGGTTCGTCCCCCTACCTAAGATTGTCTCCCGGCCTGCTGGATGGATGTGAACGAGTCTGAATCATATAGGCCAGGTATAAATAAATGGAATTCAAAACGGAGAAGAAATATAATGATATAACATGGCCAGAAATATGAGAAAGCGAGTTCTATTAAAATATAGATTTCTCAACAATTATTATCTATAAATTATCACATATATGTTACACATGCAGAAAGAAAATTGTTGCAATTATTAGTATTCACTTGCCTATTGCCATGCTCTGGGAAAACTTAATTTCTTAGAAGTTAGTTACAATCGAGATTTTGATTGCTTCAATGGAAAGCTCTGCAATGAAATAGTGGAAGCAATTAGACCACGTAAAAACTAATAACCTAATCAACCCTAGCTCACAAGCCAGAATTCAAATACCCATTTGATCGATAAACATAGCCTAGTTTCAGATTTCTTAATTACCAGAGGAGCTCCCTGTGCAGCTCTTTCAGCCAAATAGGAACAAGGCTTGAAAAATTCACCGTAAATATTTGACCATTGCTCCAGTCTTGAATATATGTATTTGGATCCAAGTGAATCGGCCCAGAACATGATACCTACCCTGATTAGAAGTTTAAAGCATATTTTGGGGTGTTTAACTAAGAAGGTGGCCCAACAAATTCTATAAATACAAACCTGTAAGGTGGAAAACCCATGCCCATAACTGAAGCAATGTCAAGGTCAGAAGCTTTTACAGAAATGCCTTCAGCCAACACTCTGCAGGCCTCGTTCACGACAGGGAACAATATCATTTCCACGATGTCCTTTTCTGGTAACTTCACTAGCTGTGTTCAAAAACTTCAAATTAATGGCACAAAATTGAGAGAGAGAGAGTGAGATATATATATATATATATTTAGAGAGAGAAAGAGAGATATAGAGACCTTAGAGTCTATGGAAACACCAGAAATGCTCCTTGACTTCTCAATGTATTTTTTCAATTCAGGATCTGGGCTAGCTTTGAGTTTATCATCAAGTTATGAGTATTTGAAATCTTGGTTCCTAAAAAAACACAGGAACAACCAAGTTATGATTTTTACTTTTTTAGGAAAAGTACGTACGTATTATTAACCTGAACGGACCCATTGGCATTCCAAATTTGGTGATTGCCTTGTCAATCTCATATACATCTGCACCGCGCTCAATAAGCATAAGACCAGCTTGAGGATAAGGAAAGAACATTCTGTTAACAGCAAATCCTGTGCAGTTCCCAACAACAACTGGGGTTTTCTTTATCGATCTTCTTCCCAACTTCTAGCAAATCAACAATGACTTGGGGAGATGTCTGATTAGTGCGAACAATTTCCAAAAGTGGCATGATATGTGCCGGACTGCATCAAGAGCACAAATAAGGGCTCAAGCCAACAGTTTGAGGAAGATAAAACCAGGACAAATGCACAAATAAGCTAGGCTAGGGCTGAGGTTTAGTTAGTATTACCTAAAGAAATGGGCTCCAATAATTCGATCACGCGACTCGGTTTTCTCTCCAATGAGGTTCAAGTCAATTGTAGAAGTGTTACTTGCAAGTATGCAGTGTTGTGGGCAATATTTTTCCAGGTCCGCAAAAATTTGTTGCTTTAAAGAAACCTTCTCAAGAACTGCCTAGCTGTTTCAAGCATAGAGGAATATATCAGACCTTTCTTGCAATTAAAAGAGCAGAACAAGGGAGAACCAAAACCAACACGCTTTAAGAACGTACTACCTCTATGACCATGTCCACATCTCTAAAGCTTTCATAATCCAGGAGACCCTTAAGAAGAGAGAATGTCTTTTCAAACTTTTCTTGAGTCATTTTCCCTTTCCTGACGTTGTTCTGCAGATTGGCTGGACCACAAAACAGGGTTAGCCCGGCCCTCATTATATATAACACATGAATCGAGATTATAGTACGTAATACAAAACGACAAAGCTTTTAGAAGCAATGGTACTACCAATTAAGTACCAAGTACAAGTAGCAATATGCCAATATAGGAAAGATAAAGGTTTTACAAGCAATTAAGAGCTGGAAATAAGATGCTAAAGTAGAAGCTTAGTATTAATATGGATAGAGCTAGCCTCACCTTTGACCCTGCCAATCCCAGTCTGCAGGAAATTATTGTCATTTACTTTCTTTCAGGATCACCGGATAATTACGAAGAATCAATGCCGTAGTTATTCCAGAGCCCATCAACCCTCCACCAATGACAGCAACCTTAGTCACTCGTCTAGGCACCAAACCTCGATCGGTAACCCCAGTTACCTATATGATATCATAAGACAAAAAGTAAGGGAAATTTGTGTCAAAGCGAAGGTAGTTGAGATCCTTAAGGCTGAATACAGGTTTCAACTTAGAGAATGTGGTAGTGTCACCTTATCCTAGCTAGGATACCAGATTACAGCAATGACACAGTAACCGTTTCTGTATTAATAATATACCAAACAGTTTACACTCATTACATGTACAGAGAGATTTATATAAATTGGAATAGGTTATCAAAGTGCATAATATCTTTATCTGTATAATATGCTCATTACAGATTTTACAAGAAGCCTGCTCTTATTCAATCAAAAGCAGTTAATTAGCCACCAAAATATGGCAGTTTGACAAAGCATGGCTCTTACCTTCCTTCCTTAAAGTTCCATTAAAAAATAACCAAATTAAATGCATCAACAAAACTCCTTAATTGAGCTCTTTCTAGCTGCTTCAATTAATAGGAATCAAAGCCTGTTCAATTGACCAAGCAGTATGTGTCCTTTGCATATCAAACAGTAAAAATAGAAGGTAATATCCAATATTGATCCATGATCCATTTCAAAATCCTATTGCCGGCATGGCTTATACTATGGAGATGACAAATTGAAAGCCGAGTGTCAAACCTTTGATGTTCCACGTTGAGCAAAGAAGATGTGGTTCAAGCTCTCGCAAGTGTCAGAAAATAAAAGTTCACGAAAAGCTTCAGTCTCCTGCAATAGCCAGAACCAATGCCTCAAAATTGCATGTCAATAAAGTTTCAAGAAGCGAAAACAATGCTAAACAGATAAGATAAGGACCTTCAAAAGTCCAGACAGGCCACCAGAAGCTATTCCCTCTTCAACAACATCAATGCAAATCAATGGATGTTTGAGATTGGGAGCCTGCTTCTGGACCTGAGCTCTTGCAAATTTAAGAATTTCCCTAGCTTCGCCAAGGGGCTCTAACTTGTCAGCCTTATGAAGACTAGCAACCCACGGTCTCTTACACTCCCAGATATCCAAGGCCCACCGACGTGCAGTACTAACCAACTCATCAGGTGATACAATAGCATCACCATCAACAGGACCTAAATCATAAGCCTCCTCCCCTTTAACCCGTTTTGAAGTCTAATTAGGCACAAACAAAGGGGAATGGGTTAGCATTTCAGAATCTTATAATATTTTAAAATAGCCAAATAGAAGGTAACCACAACACACCAGCATCATTTCAAGTGCCTTTGAGATTCCAACAAGGCGTGGAAGCCGTTGCGTTCCTGAGAAAATTCAGGATCGTGTGATTGGAATCTTAAAGTAATGCAAAGAGTAACATAATAGCAGAGACAATGTTATATAACTGTGGATAAGCTGCAACATCAAGCAGCTCAAAATCTGTTAGTAACGGATCAGTCAGGCTAGGGCTACGCCACTGTATCTTTTTTCTCTTTCAAGGCTCATAAGATGACCTACAGAACAGGAACAGCCCTCACAACCTACCCATGCGAAGGTAGTATTTGACAAGAACATATCAACATATGTACGTAAAGGCATTTCAACATATGAACATATTCTTTCAACAGATCGATTGTAATAACCTATATGAGCAAAATTTCAGAAATCTATTTGTTATAATTAAACATAATGCTGGAGTCTTTTTTAGATGCAAATAGCATAACTACTAAGCTATAGGTCAAAGTGCCAAAAACGATTACAGATGTGGAAGACATCATAGCACTCGAAACATGTACTAGGCAGTTAAATATTAGTCAGGAGTACGTGTCTTATGCACTCTACTTCTTCATTTGCGCACTCAGTCACAATAGTCGCTACTAGATATAAACAGTACACTTTAATTATTTTAAACATCTAAGCCTACCTCCAAATGCAGGAATGATTCCAAGCTGAAGCTCCGGCAAGCCTAATTGGGCAGTAGGAGTTGATATTCGAGCATGGCATGCCTAATACAAGAACATCAAAAGTTCACCTTAAAGAAATCCAGTAGAAAAACCTTGAGTCAAAAAACACAAAAGCATGCAACACATATGACATACCATGGCAACCTCCAATCCTCCACCCAATACAAGGCCATCAATGGCAGCAACTGAAGGTTTTGTAGCAGCTGAAAAATTAAGCAACCCATCATAAGTCGATGTAGTTGAAGGTATCATCGTTATCTTTCTTTTTTCTATCTTTTCTGTAGAAAAAGTTCAAAAGAAAACAGATTATGTACCCTCTAAACCGTCTTGATAGTTTCCACGGATATATAACCAGGCCTCGGCTCCGCTGTAAAATACAACATCAACTTTAAAAATTATCGATCTAGTAATGCATAACTAGACTGTTCAAAACGTACATAAGCAAGCATACCTTTTTGTCCTTCTTGAATTGCACCAAAATCAAGGATATCAAAGCCACCAGAAAATTTTCTTTTGGCATGGCATCTGTTCCAGTACGTAACATTAGCTTCATTTCTGAAACATCCCAAATTCCCAATCCCCTGAAAAATAAATACCAACTTTGCACTTGCCTGTAACAACAATTGCCTTCACATCATCTCTCCTCAGAGCCTCCTCATAGCTATCTTTCAAGTCATATAATACTGAGAAACACATACAAGAATGAATCAGTAGAATTTCGAAACGTTTTCGAAGAAATTAATGGAAAATCATATATTCAAGTATTCAACAACCATGGTTTTGACTTGGAAAACAAAATTAAATTTGCAAAAATATCTGAATCAAGCTATGGGCCAATGGATGATAGTATCGACCATTTGTGCAGACTATTTACCCAGTAATTAGTAATTACAACACATACAACCAAACAAAGACATCAACTTTCTGGGCTTTTAGCCTCCATTGTATTTGCACCCAAAAAAAAAGAAGATACAAATTTACCCAAAGAACATTAGAGACGAGAAGGAAGAAGGAAATATGTACCACCAAATGAGAGGTAATTGAAAGGAGGGTTGATGATGGAGATGAGAGCCACCCCATCATCTCCAACCTCCAGAACAGTCCGAGCCTCTGCGTTGCTACTCATTTCACAAGTTGCTACGTACGTAACTACGTACTACGTATACCACTGCTTCTCTCTGCTGGTTCTCAATGTATAATGGGGAAGAAGATTGAAGACAAACAAGACAAGTATTAATAGTCGTGAGTCCACTTCCGATATTGGTAACCATTAATGATGGATCATCTCGTATCGTTTAAATGCCTAATAAATGATCTAAGGCTGGGCCGGCTGGCCCTAGGGCGGTGTAGGTGGTGCAGCCTTTCGGTGCCTCCAATGGCATTCAAAGGCTAGGTCGAATAACTAATTATGTGTCGTTGAATAAGTTTCGCTTCAGCGCAGCTAGCTAGCGTGCTCTGTGTTGTTTTACGCCAAGGTTTATGCTTCAAATCACTGCCAAGTTATTGTGTCGGCATTCTACTTTTTCCTTTTTTCCACTCTTCCAGGCTGCATGAGAAAGAGCGGGCTATTCATTATTTCATTTCTTCTCTATTTTTTTTTATTAGAGATTTTATCTCCAGGAAGAATTCTTCCAACTCTCTAGAGGGTAAGCCGAGGAGACTAATCTTCTTTCATGGAACGGGCTGCTGTTGGGTACTGGTGTTTGACAAGTGTACGAACCCAAAGGCCTCTCAAACCTACTCAAGCTAGGTTTCGAACCCCTCACCTCCTATTACCAGGATGGTCGAACAGTTCTCCCCCAACTTGGATGGTACAAGGGCCTGTTTGAAATTGTTTTTCTGAGACCCAAAAGCGCTTTTGAATTAATTAAAAAAATTAATTATAAATATAAAAAAATTTGAAATTACACATGAGTCGGAAGTTACAGACTATGAGAGTTCTTACTAGATTTAGAGAAACAACTTAAAAGCTAAAATCTGCGTCTTCATAGTTTTTTACTCAAACATCCGGTTTGAGCATATGATATATCATCTCGAAGCTTATGACGAGAAGAACAATCTTGTTGCCATCGAGCGTGAATATTGGCTCCCAACACCCTAAAGGACAATTGATCCATAAACTGGTATTCTGACTTCTCTAAATTAAGAACTTAAAAAATAGAAACAAACAAATAAAAAATAATCACACTCTTTAGGATTCTTCTTAATATCAAGAGTTCGAGTCGGTATATTACTTGCCCAAAAATGACACTTTAGTCGAAATTTTTACTACATTGAGAGGGAGCGGCGAAATGCCAAAATTTGAGTATTCATAACTCTTTGCTCAGACGTTCGGTTCAGACCTATGATATATTGTTTCAAAGCTTGCAACATGAACTAGGCAGAAGAACAATCTCATTGCCATGAAGCATGAATATCTGCTACCAACGCCTAGAAGGCCAATTGTTTAGTAAGCTGGTCTTCCAGCTTTTCTAAATTGAATGGTCTTAGAAAATAGAAATATACGAGTAAAAAATAATTGCACACCTTAAAATTCTTTGTCACTACAAAATCTTCAAGCCGGTATATTACATTCTAAAAACTGACACCTGAGCCAGAAGTTAAAGACGACAGAAGTTCTAACCAAATTGTGAGGGGGAGCTAGAAGGCCAAGATTTAGGTCCTCATAACTCTTTACTCAGGCGTTTAGTTAGAGCATATGATATACCGTCTTGAAGGTTGCGACTAGCATAACTAAGAAGAAGACCAAGCTCGTTGTCACCAAGTGTACGTGAATATCGGCTCTCAACGCCCTAAAGGCCAATTATTCCGTAAACTTGTCTTATAGTATCTCTAAAATGAGTGGAACATAAAAAATAGAAACAAACAAATAAAAAATAATCACATGCAACACAACTCTTTGTCACGCAAAGAACTTCGAGCTGGTATATTACGTGCCCAAAAAGAATACTAATGCCGGAAGTAACAGACGATGGAAGTTCTTAGCTAATTTAGAGGGGATGCCGAAATGCCAAACTTGAGTCTTCATACTCTTTGCTCAAACATTCAATTCGGATCGATGATATATCGTCTCGAAGCTTATAAAGAGAAGAACTAGAGAGAAGAACAAGCACGTTGCCACCAAGCATGAATATCGGCTCTCAATGCCTAGAAGAAAAATTGTTTTGTAAATTGGTCTTCAAAAATCTCTAAATTAAGAATAACTTAAAATATATAAATAAATGACTAAAATACAATAGCACATGCCATGATTCTTCTTCACGACAAGAGCTTCGAGACGATATATTATGTGCCCAAGGCTTGTTCGTGTCATGCAAAAGTCTTCCTAAATTTTTAATTTATTTCTTTTCTAATTGAGGAGCAAAAAAAATTTGAAGATTCTCATTACTGACCGCTAGGGTACCTTCTTAAGCTCTTAGTCTAAGGATCAACGGAAGTAGGTTTTGAAAAATTTCAATTGTCGATGACAAATTATTTGGTATAGGCGTATAACACATACAATATGTGAAAAATTCTCTAAGTCTCTTCAAAGGGTTTTATAATCTAAAAAAATCAACCGCACTAGGATCCAAGATAAGTAATTTTTGTATTCCATTAAAGAAAAATTAACAAAGAGAAAAAAAAATGAAAGAAATATGAAAAACAACTTTTGCCGACGACTATTTCGTCGGCAAAAGCCTTCCTCAATATTTAATTTATTTCTTTTTTAATTGAGGAGCAAAAAAAATTGAAGATTCTCATTACTGACCGCTAGGGTACATTCTTAAGCTCTTAGTCTAAGGATCAACGGAAGTAGGTTTGAAAAATTTCAATTATCGATGACAAATTGTTTGGTATAGGCGTATAGCACATACAATTTGTGAAAAGTTCTCTAAGTCTCTTCAAAGGGTTTTATAATCTAAAAAAATCAACCGCACGAGGATATGAGGTAAGTAATTTTTGTAATTCATTAAAGAAAAATTAACAAAGAGGAAAAAAAATATGAAAGAAATATGAAGAACAACTTTTGCCGACGACTATTTCATCGGCCAAAGTCTTCCTCAATATTTAATTTATTTCTTTTTTAATTGAGGAGTAAAACAAAATTAAAGATTCTCATTATGACCGCTAGGGTACCTGTAACGCCCCAAATCGCACCTCTTCAATTTGAGCACGATACAGTGCCGCGAGCCTTTAAAAATACAAGCTAAATTACTAACTTATACTTTAAAGAAACGCAAGGCATTTAAGTGAATAGTTTTCAGAACACAAATGCGGAAACATATTTAATTTGAATAGAGGTGAAACAATTGGAAATCGTAAAACGATTTAAATCCAATTTTCAAATTAAACAACCGGATCGAAATGTAAATTCATGAATGAGTTTCACATTATTGACCATGAATAAAATAAATGGTCAACGAGTTTCAAAATGAATGAAACGATACAACGAGAATGAATCAATAATTCCGGAACCTGATATTCGATAAACGAATATCCGATGACAACAACTTTGCACACCCAGCTTCATCCACTGTTGTCCCGTTCCCAGTGCACAGTACCTGTATCCAAAACTATTGTAGGGGTGAGCTTTCGTCCTCGCTGCTCAGTAGGGGAATTCACCCCGGCTAGATTTAAAAATCATTAAAATATATTTCATTGGATAACCAGTATGTAAAATATAACAAGGAACACAGTAAATCATTTCTCAAGAATAATCATGAGAAAATAATTAAATAAGTACCCGGGTGACATATCAAACCTGATGACCGATCAATCTAGCCAACTACATCCTTACCGAAGATTAAAATCTTCAACAAACCGTAAGGAGTAGCGAGAGTGTCCATTCATGCCATACCGCCTAGATCTAGTGCCACACCTCAAAGGATGTCAGACACTATTCCGTCCGTACAGCCCCTCCGGAGGTTTAGGGGATCGAAACCCAAGGTAGTCACTATGTACCACTCACTCTCAGGTCATCACATAAATCAAATATAATTAAAACACACATGGCGTATAAAATACCAATTCATAGCCATGCAAATCTTATATATTATATATACGAGAAAACACTAACCGAGAGAGTCCCAAGTTTTTCCCTACCTGGAATCTCGGAGCTTGTTCTCGTTCATCACGTCAGGCCAACATCACCACCACCACAGTTTACGTCTCGGGTTAACTGGAGTTCCTGGTCCGACAATAACAATATTCGAGTGTTAATATAAATTCTCGATTTAACAACACTCGACAACTTAATCAAAGTCCATTTGATTAACCATTTCCGATTTACGGAATTCATTTTCTTATCGGATGTCATTCCCAAATTACTTTGGACACCCATACTTAATCTTTGACTATTTCTTTACATATTCTCGACTCAAAAGTCGGAACTGAACTTAGCATTTACACAACAAGCATTGATTAGGCCGGAAAGCCACAAAACTAACCGGAATACCACTGTTCACGGTGGTTCACGGTGGCAGCACAAAATCCCAAAACTGAAATCTCCAAAACTCAACCAAAAGTAAATTCCAATTATACTAAGATGTAGAGCTTGACAAGCTGATCAAGAATGATACCTTACTCGAAGGAATCCGGCACCGGAGTCGCCGGAAATCATCAAAAACTCGCCGGAATTGCATAAACTTCTTTTCTTCGATTCTCCCTCTACGGTCAACGATTTGACAAGCCGTGACCACAGACAAGCTCGCCTTGTCGAGAGGAAGCTATTGGCACCGGTCTTGTGCGCCGTCGTGGCCGGAATCGGAATCTGCCATTGGAGCTGCCGGAGCTTCTCTCTCCACTGGCGTCGGCTGGACTATCAAGGACTGCCGTTAGCCTCGCCGTGTCGGGGCGAACACAAAGGGACCGGTCCGGCGCCGTGAAACGGCCGGACGGAGAAGGTGGTGATCGGTGCTGACGGTGAATGGGAGAGAAAGTCACGCGGGGAAGGTTATGGGCATCCCAAACTGATTCAATCCTTTAAACTTCAATCCAACGGCCCAGATCAAATAGTGATTTGATCAACGGCTGAGATTAAACCGCTTCAATTTCTTTAATTTCCAAACTTCTGAAAATTAAAACAAATAGCTCGGGTATCCGAAAAATACCCCGAAAATTCCCACGTACTCGTAATGACGTGTACTTCATTCTCGAGTCTTCAAGTCGAAGTTACGACAAAGAGGAAATTTCTGAAAAATTTCCGAAGCTCTTTAATAGTTATCGAGATTAAGAATTTAATCTCGATTAATATCCAAATTAATCCTTTAATTTTTCCGGGTCTCACAGTACCTTCTTAAGTTCTTAGTCTAAGGATTAACAGAAGTAGGTTTTGAAAAATTGTAATTATCGATGACAAATTGTTTGGTATAGGCGTATAACACATACAATTTGTGAAAAATTCTCTAAGTCTCTTCAAAGGGTTTTATAATCTAAAAAAATCAACCGCACGAGGATCCGAGGTAAGTAATTTTTGTATTCCATTAAAGAAAAATTAACAAAGAGGAAAAAAAAATGAAAGAAATATGAAGAACAACTTTTAGCGACGCCTATTTCGTCGGCAAAAGTCTTCCTCAATATGTAATTTATTTATTTTTTAACTGAAGAGTAAAAAAAAATTGAAAATTCTCATTACTGACTGCTAGGCTACCTTCTTAAGCTCTTAGACTAAGGATTAACGGAAGTAGATTTTGAAAAATTTCAATTATCGATGACAAATTGTTTGGTATAGGCGTATACAATTTGTGAAAAATTCTCTAAGTCTCTTCAAAGGGTTTTATAATCTAAAAAAATCAACCGCATGAGGATCCGAGGTAAGTAATTTTTGTATTCCATTAAAGAAAAATTAACAAAGAGGAAAAAAAAATAAAAAAATGAAGAACAACTGTTGCCGACGATTATTTCGTCGGCAAAAGTATTTCTAAATTTTTAATTTATTTCTTTTGTAAATGAGGAGTCAAAAAAAATTGAAGATTCTCATTACTGACCACTACGGTAACCTTCTTAAGCTCTTAGTCTAATGATCAACGAAAGTAGGTTTTGAAAAATTTCAATTATCGATGACAAATTGTTTGGTATAGGCGTATAGCATATACAATTTGTGAAAAATTCTCTAAGTCTCTTCAAAGGGTTTTATAATCTAAAAAAATCAACTGCACGATGATCCGAGGTAAGTAATTTTTGTATTTCATTAAAGAAAAATTAACAAAGAGGAAAAAAAAATGAAAGAAATATGAAAAACAACTTTTGCCGCGACTATTTCGTCGAAAAAAGTCTTCCTCAATATTTAATTTATTTCTTTTTTAACTGAGGAGTAAAAAAAACTTGAAAATTCTCATTACTGACCGTTAGGGTACCTTCTTAAGCTCTTATTCTAAGGATCAACTGAAGTAGGTTTTGAAAAATTTCAATTATCGATGACAAATTGTTTGGTACAGGTGGAAAATGAAAGAAATATGAAGAACAACTTTTACCGACGACTATTTCGTCGGCAAAAGACTTTCTCAATATTTTTATTTCTTTTTTAATTGAGGAGCAAAAAAAATTGAAGATTCTCATTACTGACCGCTAGGGTACCTTCTTAAGCTCTTAGTCTAAGGATCAATGGAAGTATGTCTTGAAAAATTTTAATTATCGATGACAAATTGTTTTGTATAGGCGTATAGCACATACAATTTGTGAAAATTTATCTAAGTTCCTTCAAAAGGTTTTATAATCTAAAAAATCAACCGCACGAGAATCCGAGGTAAGTAATTTTTGTATTCGATTAAAGAAAAATTAACAAAGAGGAAAAAAAATGAAAGAAATAAGAAGAACAAGTTGTGCCGACGACTATTTCGTCGGCAAAAGTCTTCCTAAATTTTTAATTTATTTCTTTTTTAATTGAGGAGCAAAAAAAAATTGAAAATTCTCATTATTGACCGCTAGGGTACCTTCTTAAGCTCTTAGTCTAAGGATCAACGGAAGTAGGTTTTGAAAAATAACAATTATCGATGACAAATTGTTTGGTATAGGCGTATAACACATACAATTTGTGAAAAATTCTCTAAGTCTCTTCAAAGGGTTTTATAATCAAAAAAATCGTCCGCACGAGGATCCGAGGTAAGTAATTTTTGTATTCCATTAAAGAAAAATTAACAAAGAGGAAAAAAAAAGGAAAGAAAAATGAAGAACAACTTTTGCCGACGACTATTGCGTCGGCAAAAGTTTTCCTCAATATTTAATTTAATTCTTTTTTAATTGAGGAGTAAAAAAAAATTTAAGATTCTCATTACTGACCGCTAGGGTACCTTCTTAGGCTCTTAGTCTAAGGATTAACGGAAGTAGGTTTTGAAAAATTTCAATTATCGATGACAAATTGTTTGGTACAGGCGTATAACGCATACAATTTGTGAAAAATTCTCTAAGTCTCTTCAAAGGGTTTTATAATCTAAAAAAATCAACCGCACGAGGATCCGAGGTAAGTAATTTTTGTATTCCATTAAAGAAAAATTAACAAAGAGGAAAAAAAATGAAAGAAATAAGAAGAACAACTTTTGCCGACGACTATTTCGTCGGCAAAAGTCTTCCTCAATATTTAATTTATTTCTTTTTTAATTGTGGAGTAAAAAAAATTGAAGATTCTCATTACTGACTGCTAGGGTACCCACCTTCTTAAGCTCTTACTCTAAGGATCAACGGTAGTAGGTTTTGAAAAATTTCAATTATCGATGACAAATTATTTGCCTGTTTGGTATTGGCGTATAGCACATACAATTTGTGGGGGTAGGCTAGGGTACGGTGATGTATGCCATACCCCCATTTACAATTTTTTTGAACAAAAAATTACATCTAATTGAACCAAAATTACTACATTGACTACAAATTTACCACATTCGTTTTACACTATTTACATATAATTGAACCAAAATTACAACTTTGACAACAAATTGTTCATAAACTTGTAACAAGGTCATAGATGGAGTAATTACCTCTAATATAACAAAGATTACACAAAAAAAGACTCTCGTTACCATAATGACAACACATTTTGTTGTTATATTTGTAAATGGAGGTATGACATGCATCTCAGTATTGTAGAACTTCCCCAATTTGTGAAAAATTCTCTAAGTCTCTTCAAAGGGTTTTATAATCTAAAAAAATCAACCGCACGAGGATCCGAGGTAAGTAATTTTTGTATTCCATTAAAGAAAAATTAACAAAGAGGAAAAAAAATGAAAGAAATAAGAAGAACAACTTTTGCCGACGACTATTTCGTCGGCAAAAGTCTTCCTCAATATTTAATTTATTTCTTTTTTAATTGTGGAGTAAAAAAAAATTGAAGATTCTCATTACTGACCGCTAGGGTACCCACCTTCTTAAGCTCTTAGTCTAAGGATCAACGGAAGTAGGTTTTGAAAAATTTCAATTATCGATGACAAATTGTTTGGTATAGGCGTATACCACATACAATTTGTGAAAATTTCTCTAAGTCTCTTCAAAGGGTTTTATAATCTAAAAATATCAACCGCACGAGGATCTGAGGTAAGTAATTTTTATATTCCATTAAAAAAAAATTAACAAAGAGGAAAAAAAATGAAAGAAATATGAAGAACAACTTTTGCCGACGACTATTTCGTCGTTAAAAGTCTTCCTAAATTCTTAATTTATTTCTTTTTTAATTGAGGAGCAAAAAAAAATTGAAGATTCTCATTACTTACCGCTAGGGTACCTTCTTAAGCTGTTAGTGTAAGGATCAACGGAATAGGTTTTGAAAAAATTCAATTATCGATGACAAATTGTTTGGTATAGGCGTATAGCACATACAATTTGTGAAAAATTCTCTAAGTCTCTTCAAAAGGTTTTATAATCTAAAAAAATCAACCGCATGAGGATTCGAGGTAAGTAATTTTTGTATTCCATTAAAGAAAAATTAACAAAGAGGAAAAAAATATGAAGAATAACTTTTGCCGACGACTATTTCGTCGACAAAAGTCTTTCTCAATATTTAATTTATTTCTTTTTTAATTGAGGAGTAAAAAAAAATTGAAGATTCTCATTACTGACCGCTAGGGTACCTTCTTTAGCTCTTAGTCTAAGGATTAACAGAAGTATGTTTTGAAAAATTTCAATTATCGATGACAAATTGTTTGGTATAGGCGTATAGCACATACAATTTGTGAAAAAGTCTCTAAGTCTCTTCAAAGAGTTTTATAATCTAAAAAAATCAACCGCACGAGGATCCGTGGTAAGTAATTTTTGTATTCCATTAAAGAAAAATTAACAAAGAGGAAAAAAAATGAAAGAAATAAGAAGAACAACTTTTGTCGACGACTATTTCGTCAGCCAAAGTCTTCCTCAATATTTAATTTATTTCTTTTTTAATTGAGGAGTAAAAAACAATTAAAGATTATCATTACTGCTCGCTAAAATGATTCTATGCATCGAGTAATCAATGATTGCTTTTCCTTTCCGTGCAAGCTGGGGCAGAGATTCTCCACCTTAGACCTAGGGATGGCAATAATACCTGTGGGTTTGGGTATCTGTGGATATCCGACCCGTTTGGGTCGGGTTTAAACCCGAAAAATGGGTAATGGGTTTGGATTTGGGTATTTTTAATAACCCGATTTGAGTTTGGGTAGGGTATGGATATAGCATATCCATACCCGTACCCTACCCCGAACCCGCCCCGAAATATTTAGTTTATTCTAAATTTTAATTTTATATATAGTGTCTAATTATATATATACATATCTTAATATCAAACGACATATAATTATATATATATAGAAGACTTAAGTCCTAACCCTAATTTCCAATGATATAAATAGAAGACTTATGGTTGGATTGTGTAATTTTTATTTAAATAAAAGTCAGTTTGAACTTTGTGGAGCTATTACTCCTATTAGCTTAAATTGGTTGAGGTTTGGGTAAAATTGGGTTTGATTGGATATCCGTTACCCAATGAGTATGGGTTTGGGTAATACCGATACCTGAAAAAATGGGTATGAGTTTGGATTTGGATAGGATATTTTGTTTGGGTTTGAGGATGGATAGGCGACTCATTGCCATCCCTACTTAGACCTCTGCTCATTTAACTGGGCCTAGCAAAACAACCCAAATGAAGCCTATCCATATAACACCGGGGTTGAGGAGAAGGCCGATTGGTCCGTAACTGGTCTTGCAACTTCTCTAAATTGAGCGTACTTCAAATAGACACAAACAAATAAAAAATAATCACACGCATCAGAATTTTTCGTCCCATCAAGAGCTTCGAGTCTGTATATTACATGCTCAAAAGGAGACAGAACTGAAAGTTACAGAAAATGAAGGGTTTACTATAATATAACGTCGCACTTGAGAATGTGAGTTCTATCCTATCATCTTTGTTTTCTGAACAATTATTATCTATAAATTATCCATGTTACACATGCAGAGAGAAAATTGTGGCAATTATTATCCAAGCAATCACTTGTTACACATCCGGCCATCTCCTCAAACATTTATTTAATTGTTCCTGAGCCATCTAAAACAGAAGAGAAAACAATACTTATGACTAAGAGTGCGAAACCATGCTGTGGAAAACTTTCTCATAACTTATAACCGAGCTTTTGATTGCTTCAATGGAGAACTCTGCATGGAAATAGTGGAAGCAATATTAGACCGTGTAAAAACTAGTGACCTAATCAACCCTAGCTCAAAAAATGAAATTCACATACTTGATAAATCTAATTAAATTTGACATATTCGCTGTTGTTTTATCAAAATAAACATAGCCTAGTTTCAGATTTCTCACCAGAGGAGCTCCCTGTGCAGCTCTTTCAGCCAAATAGGCACAAGGCTTGAAAAATTCACCGTAAATATTTGACCATTGCTCCAATCTTGAATATATGTATTTGGATCCAAGTAAATCGGCCCAGAACATGATACCACCCCTGATCAAAAGTATCCAAACAAGTTTTAGAGCATATAGGGTGTTTAAGAAGGTGTCCAAACAAATTCTATAAATACAAACCTGTAAGGTGGAAAACCCATCCCCATGACCGAAGCAATGTCAAGGTCAGCAGCTTTTACAGCAATACCTTCAGCAAACACTCTGCAGGCCTCATTCACAACAGGGAAAAATATCATTTCCACAATGTCCTTTTCTGGTAACTTCACTAGCTGTGTTCAAATGGCACAAAATTGAGTCAGAGATAAAACAGTTCACTTTATTACCAATCAGGTAAGATACTATAGTCTGCAGACTAAATTTGAAGATGATATTATATATATGACCTTGGAGTCTATGGTAACACCAGAAATGCTCCTCGACTTCTCAATGTATTTTTTCAATTCAGGATCTGGGCTTGCTTTGCGTTTATCATCATAAATATAGAACCCTCTTTTACTAGTTTCACCTAAAACAGAAAAAAAAAAACAGGAAAATGAGACAAAACTGTGCTTAAGTTTAACAGAAGTTGGTAAATAAATATTTCACCAGGCACCTACAGCTTCGAGAACAAATTATTACCTGCTCTCCCATCCTCCTGCATCATAGGAATAAGCATTGACTTATATGTCCGCTCAGGAAAATTGAGAATAAATTGTGTGCCAGTTGCGATCGCCACACCAAAGCCAACCAGATCAGCCAATCTACAAGAACAAAGAGGATATAAGGAAAGGAAAGGGAAATCTTTAGAGTGGGAAAAGAACACAGAAACAACCAAGTCATAATTTTTGGGAAAAGTATTATTAACCTGAATGGGCCCATTGGCATTCCGAATTTGGTGATTGCCCTGTCAATCTGATATACATCTGCACCACGCTCTATAAGCAGAAGACCAGCTTGCGTATAAGGAAAGAACATTCTGTTAACAGCAAATCCTGTGCAATTCCCAACAACAACTGGGGTTTTCTTTATCTTCTTCCCAACTTCTAGCAAATCAACAATGACTTGGGGAGATGTCTGATTAGTGCGAACAATTTCCAAGAGTGGCATGACGTGAGCCGGACTGCATCAAGAGCCAATATGAGCTCAAGTTAACTATTTGAGGACGATAAAACCAGGACAAATGCACGAATAAGGGATCAGGTCTAATAAGTGTTACCTAAAGAAATGGGCTCCAATAATCCGATCATGGGACTTGGTCTTTTCTCCAATGAGGTTCAAGTCAATTGTGGAAGTGTTACTTGCAAGTATGCAGTGTTGCGGGCAATATTTTTCGAGGTCAGCAAAAATTTGCTGCTTTAAAGAAACCTTCTCAATAACCGCCTGTTTCAAGCATTAAGGAATATTACAGAGTTTTCCTTGTAATTAAAAGAGCAGAATAAGGGAGAATCAAAACCAACATGCTTTAAGAACAACCTCTATGACCATGTCAACATTTCTAAAGCTTTCATAATCCAGGGCCCCTTTAAGAAGAGAGAATGTCTTTTCAAACTTTTCTTGCGTCATTTTCCCTTTCTTGACGCGACTCTGCAGATTGGCTGGACCAAAATTGAAATCTTACTAGTTAGCCCTCATTATAACACAAGAATCAAGATTACTAGCAACCACAATTTATTAGCAATACAAGAAAGATAAAGTTTTTAGAAGGAATGGTACTCAAATACAAGTAGAAATATAGCAAAGATAAACCTTTCACAACAAAAATACAGCTGAAAATAAGATACTAAAGTACAAGTTTTAATATTAATAAGGATAGTAAGCCTCACCTTTGACTCTACCAATCCCAGCCTGCAAGAACTTCTCATTTACTTCTTTCAGGATCACTGGATAATTACTCAGAATTAATGCTGTAGTTATTCCAGAGCCCATCAACCCTCCACCAATGACAGCAACCTTAGTCACTCGTCTAGGCACCAAACCTCGATCAGTAACCCCAGGTACCTACATATGTTAAGACAACAAGTATATAAAATTTGTATTAAAGAAAAAGTCGTCGAGACTCTCAAGGCTGAAAACAGTTTTCAATTTAGAGTGTGGTAGTGTCACCTTATCCTAGGCTACCAGATTATAGCAATGAAATAGTAACCGTTTTTATATTGATAATATACCAAAAAGTTTACACTACTTACATTTACAGAGAGATTTACAAAAGTTGGAATATGTTATAGTGCAAAATACATAAATATGTTTATCTGTATAATTGTAATTCCCAAGCCATTTCAGATTTTTACGAGACGCCTACTCTTACTAGTATTCAACCAAAAGCAGTTAACTTAGCCACCAGAGTATTGCAGTTTAACAAGCATGGCTCTTACCATCCTCTAAGTTCCATTCAAAAATAACCAAACTAAATGAATTTACAAAATTCCTCAGTTGAGGTCTTTCTGCTTCTATAGGAATCAAAGCTATTGAATTTACCAAGTATATGTCGTTTGTATATCAAACAATAAAATAAGAAGGTAATATCTAGTAATCCATGCTCCTGTTTAAAATCCTATTGCAGGGATGGCTTATACTTCAGAGATGACTAATTAAAAGCCAGTGTCAAACCTTTGATGTTCCACGTTGAGCAAAGAAGATGTGGACCAAGCTCTTGCAAGTGTCAGCACGTAGAAGTCCTTGAAAAGCTTCAGCCTCCTGCAATAGCCAGAAGCAATGTCTCAAAATTGCTTATCAATAAGTTTGGATAGGCAAAAACAATACCGAAACAGATAAGGACCTTCCAAAGTCCAGACCGGCCACCAGATGCTATACCCTCTTCAACAACATCAATGCAAACCAATGGATGTTTTAGATTGGGAGCCTGCTTCCTGACTTGAGCTCTTGCAAATTTAAGTATTTCCCTAGCTTCACCAAGGGGCTCTAACTTGTCAGCCTTATGGAGACTAGCAAGCCACGGTCTCCTACGCTCCAAGATATCCAAGGCCCACCGACGTGCAGTGCTTACCAACTCATCAGGTGAAACAATAGCATCGACAAGGCCTAAATCATAAGCCTCTTCCCCTTTAACTGGTTTTGAAGTCTAATTAGGCACAAACAAAAGGGAATGGGTTAGCATTTCAGAATCTTATAAGATTCCAAAATAACCAAATAGAAGGTAACCACAACGCACCAGCATCATTTCAAGTGCCTTTGAGATTCCAACAAGGCGTGGAAGCCGTTGTGTTCCTGAGAAAATTCAGGAACATAAGATTTAAAAAAATACAAAGAGTAACATATCAACGGTGCCAGTATGTTCTGTATATTTGGATACAATATGCCACTATATTTTTTTTCTCTTTCAATGGCCCGTAAGATGAGTTAAGTTACAGAACAGGGGACATCCCCCACCACCAACCCATGTGAAGGCAGTATTTGAGAAAAACGTTCAGTAGAAAGGCATTTCAATTATGAACAGATTGTAATAACCCATATGTCCATAATTTCATAAATTTACGGGTATAATAAACATAATGCTGATTTTTTTTTTTGAAGATGCAAAGCTAGGTAAAATACCGAAAAGGATCACAGATATGGAAGACATCATAATACTCAGATCATTACCACGAAGTTAAATATTAGTCACTAGTTTTATGCATTCCAGTTCTTCATTTACTCAGTCAGAACAGCAACTACCAGATACAAACAATACACTTCAATCATTTTAAAAATCTAGCCGTACCTCCAAATCCAGGAATGAGTCCAAGCTGAAGTTCTGGCAAGCCTAATTGGGCAGTCGGAGTTGATATTCGGGCATGGCAAGCCTAATACAAGATCATCTAAATCTCACCAAACAAATCCAGTAGAAAAATCTTTAGTCAAATATAAAATAAAATTGAAAGACATACCATTGCAACCTCTAATCCTCCCCCCAATGCTAGGCCATCAATGGCAGCAACTGAAGGTTTCCTAGCACCTGGAAAATTGAGCAACCCATCAAAAGTCAATCTAGTTCAAGGTATCCTTGTTATCTTTTTTTTCTTTTCTGTAGAAAATGTTCTAAAGAATACAGATTGTATACCTTCTAAAGTGTCAGTGATAACCTCCACGGATATATAACCCGGCTTCGGCTCCGCTGTAAGACATAACAGCAACATTATAAATCATGTACTAATCCATTACCAGACTGATCAAAGAATACACCAGCAAGCATACCTTTTTGTCCTCCTTGAAGTCCACCAAAAGCAGTGATGTCAAAACCACCAGAAAATTTTCCTTTGGCACCTGTTCCAGTAACCCAAAGGCATATTAGCTTCATTTCTGAAACATCCCAATCCCCTGAAAAATAAATACCAACTTTGCACTTGCCTGTAACAACAATTGCCTTCACATCATCTCTCCTCAGGGCCTCCTCATAGCTATCTTTCAAGCCATATAATACTGAGAAACACATACAATTATGAATCAGTACAATTTTGAATCAATGGCAAACCATATATGGTATTGGCTTGGCAACCAAAATTTTAGTTCAAACTAAAAGTTCAGTTGTGTGGACATAAACAAATAAACCCAGTAATACAAACCGAGCAAAGATTTCAAATTCAGCCAGGAAATCAAGGTCTGATAGGTAACAAAAAAATAGGAGAAGAGGAACAAGAAGAAGAATATACCATCAAATGATAGGGAATTGACAGGAGGGTTGACGATGGTGATGAGAGCAACCCCATCAGCTCCAACCTCCAGCAAGGTCCGACCCTTTGCGCTGCTACCCATTTCACAAGTTGCTACAACTCACACACAACTGTTTTTCTTTTTCGTTTTTGGTTCTCAATTTCTAATGAAGAAGAAGAAGAGGAGTTGTAATTCGTTTGTTGGCGTTTTAATTGGAGCGTTGTGCGTCTACGTCTCACTGTTTAACAGTGACGTTGGGAAGGTGCGTAATGAAAACTCAAACGGTCCGGCAGATCTGTAATGGATGATGAGCTACCTTCACTCGCGCATTTCTGGAAACGTTCGCATTAAAAAAGGTTAAATCCATTCATTAATCATTAAAGAAGGAGGTCCTCAAATGATACCCGAATTATCACGAAATGCATTTTTTAGTACCTAAATTTGCTTAGAGAGTCATAGTTTGGGTAGGTTAACGGAGACATAATTTAGGTACTACCAGACTCCTAGGCAAACTTAGGTACCAAAAAATACATTTCGTGATAATTCGGGTACCTTCATTATCGGGTTTGACCAATCAAAAGTTCAAAACTATTAAGGGTCGTGTAGGGCACGCATAGGTCCTGCAAGTCATGGCGGGAAGGCAGGGGTCACTTGTCCTTGAAGTTTTCAATATGGCTAACGATATATGGCGTTCGCCAACACGCAGCCACGTCAGTTACTTTCAGGGGCAAAGGGGTCACTGCGATTTCCGAATGATTTGTTGGCATCTTTTGATTGGACATGGTGTAGGTGATACGTTCAGAAGAGTGTGGAGTAATATTCCCGGAGGATAAATGGATCAGATACTCGGATGGGTCGGTTGTTGCTTCCAAGTTTCACGAATTCCGATGCCATCGTTTTCAACCCGATCAAATAAATAATCAATCTGGTCGACAGATAGTGTGTGCCCAAAATAAAATTGGGTGATTTTATGCTAATTACACTCCAGTTGGGGACACGCGCCCACCAGGAAGAAAGGAGGGTGAGAGTGGATCTAGTTCAGGATGAGCGCTCTCAAAAGTCTTATCTTTGTATTAGGATGGGCCATTCGTCTACATATGCGTAGGCAGGCTGTGGGCTCAAGTCTGGTCCAATGTGCGATTTGGGCCACAAACCCAACTGAGACCCCTTCGCCTTTTCTCTCTGGTCTCTCTCAGTCCAGCCCCCTATATTTCTTCCATGATTCCATCTCCTCGATAAAATCTCTGCTACATGTTACAGTATGATCCATACATATAAATATAGAGACAGATATATAGTTATAGATGGATCGGAGGAGACCTAGCTGCGAGTCCGGTGTACTCGCGGCCACTGTCTTCGGTGCCCTACTGCGTTTGCCATCCGCTTCTTCTTTACAAACCCAAACAAGCAGTCTCCGAAACTCGATTCGTAAATGCTCTTCTCTCAGAGCCCTTTTGACCCCTCAAAACGTATAGGGTTAGTGCCAGTCAATTTGGCGTGTTTGACATTGTTCTGAAAGGTTTAAAAGTGCTTTTTAAATTTGATAAAAGTGTTTTTGTATGAATAAACATTTGTCAAATGTTTCCCAAAATCACTTTCAAGTGTTTCTAAAACTCACTCAATACACATTTTATTTTATTTTTCAAATTTTTTTCACTTAATTTAAAAACGTTTTTGGATTTCCGAAAAGCAAAATTCCAAACAGACCAAAAGCCCTTTCTTTTTACTTGTATAATAACCAATTTGGGTTCCAAATTTATGCAAAGATGCTAACTTCTACACTTATTTTTTTTAATTCTATTATTCTCTCATTTTGGGTTTTTATATTATGGTTGTGAGTGAAGATATTTGACATGGGATGATTATTTCATGGCACTTGCATTTTTATCAACCGAAAGATCCAAATGGCTAAATTTCTCTGGTAAGCAGTTTCAAAAATTTTGACCAAAACATCCAAACAGGCCCTTATTTCAAAAGCGCGCAAATAAAAAATTTCAAAAGCGCCATAAGCCGCGCGAAAAGCCACAATCCTCTGAAGCCTAAACGATTAATTCCAGAGCGAGAACGCCACCATGAGCGCAACCACAGCCTCCTCTACGGAACCATCTCCCACAGACTCCGATATCATACGCTTAGCCCAATCCTACGCACCAATCCCTTCCTACCTCCTCTCCACCAAATCCCACCCAACCCTCATCTCCTACCTCACTTCTCGCGCTCAATCCTCTTCACCGTCTAAGCCTGTCTCCGACTACACACTCTCTCTCCTCTCTCTAATTTCACAGTCTCCCCAAACCCACTCTCTCTCTACTCTTCTTTCCTCTCTCCTCCTCTCCTATACCCAACTCTTCACCTCCTTCAAAATCCCACACGACCCTAACTCCCTCAAGACCATCCAATTCTTCCACACCCTCTTGCCACACATACCCAGTACTGATCTTCCCCAAATAATCGAGCCCATTTTGTCATTTTTGCCCCAAATTCTCGACTCCGAGAATGCCCAGATCCTCGATCTTCTTCCCCGGTGCTTGAGCTTGATTCGAAATTCCGAGGAGATCGAAGGCGGCGGCCATGTCGTTAATTCGGTGATTGATCAGATTCTCGAGCTTGGTTGGTCCAAAGGGTTGGTGATCAAGATGGTTTCGATTGTCCGGGACTTTCCGGTTCTCGATAAATTGAGGGCCAGAGAGTTTGTAGACAAGGTGTTTGATGGAATGTCCAGCTTGGACTTGCAAGACTTGCCGTCGCTTGTGTACCAGTTGCTGGTTTTGGCGTCCAAAGGGTTTGTTAAGAAGGAGGTGATTGAAGGGATCGTGATGTTTTTCGGGTCGAAAATGGGGAAGAAGGCGAGCTCTATAGTTAGGCAAGTTGAAGGGACTGTGTTGCTCCATGTCAACTTTGCTGTGAAGCAGGACCCTTCATTGGGGCAAGAGCTGATGGGGCTGGTGAGGTCTGATCTTAGAGCTTTCAATCATTTTACTGTTGCTGTTTTGTTATCGGTTTCCAGGGTTCGGAGGTTCAGTGAGGCTTCAATGGGGGCTCTGAAAATAGCGCTACTTACTGCATACCGTGATTACAAGTTTGCCAAGTAAGGGTTGTATGCTTTTTCATTTTTACTACTTGCTTACTTTTCTTTGAACCGTGGTAGTGAATACTTTCTATGAATTAGTACATAGCCGTTTATTTGATACCGTAGCATTTGAACTAGTCATGTTGTTGATTTTATGACTATCTAAACACTAGTTTAGGTTGCATGATTACCTTTCCATGTGGTTCTAGCCCCTGGTATACGATTAATATGACAAACTGTGTCAAAATGTGGACATTCCTTCATGTCCAGTACACTATGTACTTCTTTTCTTTCCTTTTGAAAACAAAAATAAACAAATAAACAAAAAATATTTTGTGCTGTGCACCTTATTTTGGTAACTCTCTGGAGACTATTTCTTATCTGTCAGAGATTGTAAGTGGATACCAGATGACATGAAGGAAGAATATCTTCAGAATGTCAAAGTGGTCGAGAAGGCCATGTTAAGAGCGGTAATCACCTCTCGTTTGTTATTTTTTATGAGTGGACACTGTTGTTTGAAATACATGTAAATACATATAAGTTTATGTAGCTATGCAGTATTAATTTTTTTTGGCTGATTTTAGGTTAATGAGAGCAACTATGGAAGGGAACACATTGTGCCTAGCATTTTGCAGTTTGCTTTTGTATTACTAGAGTCGGTGGAAGAGGGAAATCATAAAGAGCTCTGCAATTTAAGTGGTTTGTTAGGCATCGAGGAGCTTGCTATTCAGATGCTGAAAGCTATATTTGTGGCCCATGATATGGCAAGGACTGAGGTCTGTACATCTGTTTGACTATTGAATCACATTAGAAATGTTTGAAATGCTCAATATGATTTCGGGGTTGGGGAGAAGAAAAGGAAGAATACTTGTACTCGATGCTATTTATGAAGGCATCCCTTCATATGGTGTGCCTAGTACTTGGCCTTTATCTGTCGTAGAGCTGTGCAACATCCCCACATGTTTATCTGTAGGATATTTAATTTGTTTGAAGTATATCAATGTATGAAACTAAGATAGTTTCTGTTGGTTTTGAAAAATTATATGATAGTCATCTTTTTTTTTTTTCTTTTTTTTTTTCAGTAAATTAAAACCGATTTGATAAAGCTGATTGCATGTAATTGGAAAGCATTAAAAATTATGTTTAACCAGTTAGTGTCCTTATCCAACTGGGAAGTCATGTTTAACCAGTTGACATCCACAGCTAACCTTTTACAGTCACATAACATTAACTGGGTGGCTCAATTTCCTACAGATTATGGAGCAGTGTAAATTTCGCATCCTTTCTCTAAAGCCGGAGCAGAGCATGGCAATAATAAGGTAATTGCAGTGAACTACTCACCTTTGATGCTAATAGTGTTGTTTTATGTTAAAATAATCCTAATAGTACTTTTTTATGTGCAGACTACTCAGGAATCTGGTTCAAAGTTATCCGTACCCCATGTTAGAACATGTTTCCCGTCTAAAGGAATTGTTGGACTATTTTACTTTCATGCATGGCAAGGTTGCTGCTCATCTTGTTACTGCTTTGTTGCCTCTCATCAAATTCAGCCGTGATCTCAAGGTACATATTGTTCCATTCTCTTAATCTATCAAAATGATTTATTTATACTTGTGAATGGTGATACGAATTCCTTATGCGGTATTGGGAAGCTAATGTTTTCTATAATTTACCTGGAACAGCAGAGAAATCCCCATCTTTTAAAATTGAAAATTCAACCAACAGTTTCTAATGTTCATGACTACATATTGCATTTGCAGTGAGATGATATATGACCCCTAGTAAATTTGAATTGTGGGATAGGATTAAGGAATCACTCTCATAAAGGCATGACTTGAGTACAAAAATGCTATTATAGAATCGGGAATTTTTGTTGTAGTGTATTTACTAACTAGTATGATTCAACGGTGCAGGATTACACCATTTTGGTAATGCGTAAGGCGATGTTTCGACAAGAAGATACAATTCGTCTTGCAGCAACTGATGCTGTCATTGATTTAATTCTGGCAGAGAAGCAATCCAAGAAAGATGATCTCTTGTCTTTTCAAGAGTCATCTAGCCAAGCCAGTAGCAGCCAGAAATCTGAGATACCTTACAATGTGGGGGGAGGCCTCTTTCAAGAGCTGAGTGGTTTGTTGCAGAGATGTCTTTATCAGCAGGTGTTGTATTTATCTTGAGTTTCTTATTTTTATTAACTTATCTTCCTTTTGTTTAGATATACCCTCCATCTATAATGGGGTTACTTATTTTTAGGCAAATGTCAAAGAAGTCATGTATCATGGACTTGTGAAGCTTGTGTTGGTGGACCCGTCAAGTGGGGGGGCCGTCTTTGATTTTCTTTTGCCTCACTTCCTCCATTTATTTAAGGAGGTATACTACATGCTTGTGGTTTTTTGTTCTGCTGTTTAGTATACCAAGTTTGATCCATTATTGTGTTGAAAGTATGATTTGGATGCCAAATGTCATGGAAAGAAACTTTAAAAATGCTACTTATGCATCTAGCACATAGCTGAATAATCAACCTATATTCTGTGCTTGACAATGAAGCACTATCTTGGCAGGAGGCAGATGTTCAACTAGGAATTAGCTGCTGCATTAAATCAGAGAGTGGCAAAGCTTATGTGGAAGAGCCCTTAGATTGTCTTCTATCTTGTGTCTCTTGGATGCTACTTCTACAACCGAATGGAAAAACTGAGAAAGCCTTGAATTCTTCATGGGCTTGTTTGGGTTTCTCCCTTTCACAAGAAAACGAGGTATGACATTGCTAGCAAAGAAAAATCCATGGTATCATGGAGAAATCACCTTTTCTTATTGTTTTTTGATGCACAAATGCTTTCTTGTTATGATTAACAAAGAGAAGATAAGCTCTTAATCTTACAATTTCAAACCACTGACAGGTAGGAAGGAATTTGTCTGCTGACTCATTCTGCAGCTCTTTCTTGAAGATACGAAAGTCTCTACGAAATCAGAGTTTTGAAGGTAGGCTTTATTAACCTACAGAAAATCTCCCCTCCCTCTTTTCCACTTGAGGTTGTATGAAGCATCGCTCATCTGTCATTGTGAATTTGGGGTGGGAATGTTTTGTTTTATACTCTTGGTATTCAGGGAATTTGCACTTGGTAGAACACTAAGTGAAAAAGAACCAAAAAAAAGTGTATCGTGTTTCATCAGACACATTTCCTGCACCCCAGCTAGGTTCATTAAACTACTCTGTTCTGGCTGGTTTAGAAGAAAAATTTACGAGTAGGGGTTAAGTGATGAAAAATGGAAAAAGTCAGTTCATCTTCCTATTTGGTAATGTACGTTCAATTAAAAAAAGGGTTTTGATACTCTACTTGCACCATATGTTTCACCATTTTGTAGAAGATTGCCCCTCCTCCCCCTTCCCCCACACCCAAAACTAGATTGTTGTGGGTCATGGTGGAGCTTTCAAGTTATTGTTTTGAAGTTCTATTTTTAATTTCCCTCAAGAAGGGGTGAACTAAACATTGATCGATTATTCCTATTTCAGAAAAAATCTCCTTAACAGTTAGTTTCTTTTTGTGTCAAATCAGGTATCTTTGGTCAAACTCAGGATGCAGGTTCTTCATCTTTTGAAGACGACAAAAGAAAATGCTCTGCTTTTGTTTTATCAGGAATTATTGAAGTACTTGTGAATGCTATTGCTACTGAGTTGGGGAAAGCATCGGATAGAAAGAAATTAGATCTTGAAAAGGAGCTTATTCAGTTTGTTGAGCTTTATCATTCACTGGATAAGGATACATCTTTCTCCAGGCAGAGTACTGCAACAAGAAGAGGGAATACTCGTACTCCTGCTCATGATATACTGAACAACATGAATTCAAGCCACTCTAAAGAAATGCAAGGACGAATTTCCTTCTTTGCAACTTCAAGCATATATCAGATATTGCAAATGGTGTTGAGACTACTCGATACTGATTATTCTAATAATGCTGAAGCTTCCCAAAAGCATAGTCAGTCTACTAGCAAGACATCCAAATGCAGCTCTGAATTTATTTATTTTCTGTTGAATGTGTCCCTTAGTCATATAAAATCTTCCCTTCTTCTGCAAAATGAAGACCCTTTGAAAACTTTAATCTATGGGGAAATCAAGGTGCTGGGGTCCCCCTTGTTGAAATTAATTAATTTATTTACATCAGGCTCAAAGATGGTGACAGATCAAAAGAAAAAGGAAGCCAAGGGTAAAAAAGATGTTGGACGAAGGGAGCATCTTCATCTAGCCTTGATTTGCTTGAAGGAATTGATAACGATTTCTTGTTCTTCAGACTTGACTGGTTTGCTTGAAGACATGGTGTCAATTTCCACTCTTCAGGATGCTGGTTTGGAAAACGAATGTGAAAGAGCCTCTACAGTCGAGGATCCACATATAAGAAGCAAAGAATTGTTCATTTTGAAGACATTGAAGCCTCTATTTTCTGAGCTTCTTGCACTTTCATTTTTTGGTGAAGTTGAGGTAACCAGTATTTGTGACTTTGCTGATTTATACTTTTTTTTTTCTTTTCCTGCTGAAAGAGATTTATCTATTTCTAAGGAGTTTTTCTTTTTCCTTTCAGATTATTTGTGACCTGATATTGAGGATTGGGGGGAAATTGCCATGCCAATTGAGGAACTCCCATGGAGCTTGGGCTATTAGTGTTTGCAAGAACAATGAAATAAAAAACTCAAAGGTTGGAAAAAGTGTTGTGACGCTTGCCATATGTTTAAGCTCCCCTCCAAATGATTTAGCTATATCTCAAGACATGGCTAGAGAGCTGTTACAGGTTATTGGATCAGAGGGAGATACCCCAGAGGAGGTGTCTGAAGTATACCCCCTCATAAATCATCAAACAAGTGCAGGAATAAATTCCTGTATAGTGCACATTGTTGAAGCAGTTGTAGTTGAGATGGACTGGGCCATCAAAAAATTGAAGACTTTCTCTTTAGTCTCTCAAAAAGGCATTCATCTGAATCAGAACAACGAGCATTCTCATGAGTTGGCATTTGAGGAAAATCTTTATGCTAGGGCAGAAGCAGTGGTGAAAGTACTGTCATCTTTTGTTTCAATGAGCCTGAATGGTACGTATGCAGTTTGTACTAAGGAATGAACTTTAGTACGTATGTCACTCCTGTTTATGCACTTTGCTTTGAAATTGTGCAGATACACAAACTGAGCTTGTGCTGCGATTGGCAGCAAGGTTTTACAAGCATTTAGCTCAGATGTCAAAGCTTAGGATTGCTCCAAAAGGTTGCAAACAGACTTTTCCTAGCCTTAAGTTTCAGAAGCTTGTCGAGGTAACTTGCAAGGAGCTCACAGTTCCTCTGTATGTCTTTGTGGAAATCATGCAAAAGGTATAATCTCGTTGTCTTTACATTTCTCCCCTTATGGCACATCACTTGCACTATCACATGTTTGATGTGTTATAAAGGTTTACCTGATGATAGGGTTCCATCATACTTTTATTGCAGAAACAAGATAATGCTAATAAGAAGGGAATCATCAACAGAATAAAGAGGGAGAACAGATGCATCCCAGACCTCATATTTCAGATAGAAGATTATGAGAAATATCTCATCCAGCTTAGCAAGGTGACCAAAGTAAATTTATTAAGGCATGCCAAGCGTAGCACTGCGCGAGATTTCCAAATAAAACCGAAACTAAATGAGGAGAGCAGGGAAGAAGAAGATGCTCCAAGTCCTGAAGCAAACCATGACAATATCAATGCAGTTGAAAATGAGTCTGGCAAGGTTCTTGATGACAATGAAGGAAATGGGTCAGAGAGGATTCTATCACCGGATTATAATAATAGTCCTCCGGCCGTGGAGGATTCGGGCTCTGATAATGAAGATAGAGATGTTCCTCCTAGTGCCAAGAGGCTGAAGAGAGTGAACAGAGTTGTGGAGGACTCTGAGGATGAAGCCTGAACCAAAATGACGTCCATCTTTTGAGTAACACCAAACAGCATCCTCTTCATGAATGTTGTAAAGGTTAGGATACACTTTTGTACTTTGCATGCTTGTAACTATAATAGAATCTTAATGGTTTCATTCTTACAAATTTACAAATAGTGAAAAGGTAACGAGTTTTGATTATCTTGTGAAAGGCTATTGTGAGATGGAGGATTTGAACTCGTGACCTCATATATAAGGATTGCTATTTTTTATAACTATTAAAGTTACTTTAGAAGGTTAAAGACTAATTCGGGATAAAAAAAATTTACATTTACATTGAAAATCTCCGGTTCTATCCATCCCATAGTTTGATTTTTCAATCAAAAAAAAAACGAGAACACTCTCTGTCTTGTAGTTGAACGATGAGTTGGAGCTGAAAGTGCAGATGAAATTATTAAATTTGGTAGCAAATTCAAATCAAAGTACATTCCACGAAACGAAGACGACACCGTTTGCGTCGCTTTCAGATTACCCTACTTGGCGGTAAAACTTGTACACGTTGTCAGGCATCAGGGAATCGATTCTCTATTCACTGTACGCAGTAAAAACACCAAATTCGAAACCGCGGTAAATAAAAAAAGAGACTCAAAAAGTGAAAGCATCACCTCACAAGCACTTTCCGCTGAGAGAGTCACCAGTCAGTTACTCCACAGTGACAGAAAGTGAGAGAAAGAAAGGTGGATGTGGAGGGCGTTGCCCTTCTTCTTCTTCTTGATTCAGAAATCGACAACTCTCTTCCTGCTTTCTTAAGCAAACCTCTGATTTCGGAAGCAAAACACCACGAAATGAGCCAAGACGCCAAGAGAAGCGTTCCTGGGCCTCTTCCGGTGAAGCCCAATTCCGACGACCGAAAACCCTCGCCGGCGGTCACCACGTCCACCGGAAAGCGTGTCATCATCAAGAGCGCCGATATGTTCCAAGACATGCAGAAGGAGGCCGTCGAAATCGCCATCGGCGTTAGTTCTCTCTCCCAAACTTCATTGTTAATCACTGGATTTAATTCAGAAATTGGGTTTTTTGTAAACTAAATTCTGGGGTTTTATTCAGGCGTTCGAGACTCATAGCGTGGAGAAGGACGTTGCGGAGCACATAAAGAAGGAGTTCGATTCGAGGCATGGACCCACTTGGCATTGCATCGTCGGTCGCAATTTCGGTAACCCCCTTCAATTTCACTTTCATTTTCTTATCGCGCTGTTTTGTTCGGATTTAATATGTGACAGAATTTGAGTGATAATGAACAAATCTAGTAGATTATTTTGTGCTATAAGTAGCAGTTGGGTTTCTTTTTTGATGGGAATGGATTGTGATGTTTGAAAAAGGAATAGATCTAAGCTTTGATAAATTCCTGGGTTCCTGTTTTGTTTGGCATTTTACAGTTTTTTAGAGTGACAAGTTGTAGCTTTCTCAAATAAGCAGATTCTAGTAGAATGGCTGAACTAAAACCTTGATCCCTTTGCTAATCCTTAGCTGAAAATGTTTTACTTCATTCGATGACATTAAAAAGTGCTTAACCTGATAAGAGAAACCCTGATGGCTAATGAGTATTCTCCAAATGATCCCAATTCTCCAAGGATCTTTATAAATATTTTACCTCAAGCTTGTAAATTGGGAAATGGTTTCGCTTTATAAAAGGAAAGAGGAAAATCAATTTGTGGTAGTAATGAAAATTATATATTCAACTACTGCTGAATAGTCGAAAGGACTTCGTAACTGATAGCAAGTGGAGTCTCAATGCATTTGCGGCAGAAAGAGTTGGAAACAATCCTTTCCAGGAACGCTCTGGTAGTTAAGGGTTGAGAACTTGAGATACTGTTGGTCATCAAATCATGTTTGTCAATAAGTGAAATTAAGCTGTTGACTTGGCTTAATCACTGAATGTGTATGGTGTATCTAATATTATAGGTTGGATCTAGTAAGCTATGGCTAGATCTCCATGCCTTAGGTGAGGCAACAAAACATTATGCGCATGAGGGTTGGCATCTGTATGTTGTGTGGCAACATGGATCTGTAAATGCCTAGCTGATTTATTTAGAGGGAGAGGGTGGTTATCTTGGTAAGTTAAAGGAAGAGAGATTTAAATAGTTCACTGAGCACAGCTTGAGTCAAGAAAATTTGACTCTTAGCTCATATATGAAAAGGTTATAAACTTATAATTGTGATGTATTTCCAGGCAAGAGCTAGCCCATCGATGCGTTGATTTTCTTACTCTATATGTCTATTTTTTGGTGTACTTCTGCGCTTGTACATTGTTATTTGTTTCCAATGTCTGCTTTGGCTCATGCAGTGGAACAAGATTGGTGTAAATCTAAATACTCATCCTTCCTTTTAAATTTAATCATTGCTGCATAGTTTCTGTTTAGTTGAGTATTAGTTTGTTCTATTTCTATTGAAATGAAACAATTGATTAGATTACCATACATAATCAAAGTAACACTTTCTTTAGTTTCTATTCAGCTGACTTCCCAGCTTGACACCTATGTAATAAAATGTGAGGCACAACCTAGGTTGAATAGGTGTTCATAATTTCTCTTTGAGTTTTCTGTTGTCTTCCACGACCATCTATTTGGTTTATTATGAACCTCACACGCGCAGACATGGCTACTTCGGAATTCAGGACTTCAGAGTCTGGGCTCATACTTATATTTGGTTATTGGGTTTGAACTAGCTGCAACAATTTCTTTTCAAAGACTGTAGAGCAGGAAAAGGTGTCTGATGCCTTCAGCGTCTTTGGCATGGCATCCTGCTCGAGGGCTTCTAAGGATAATTTCTTCTAATTCTTTTCTTGCTCCATTCAGAATTCAGAATATAGAAGTTGTGGTTTTAATTTGGGATTATGCGAAATCCCTTTTGTTTTTCTTGTCTTGCTCTGAATCCAAAGATTCAACAACTTAACAGAAAACTGCTTTAATCTGCTCCGATAGCTGTAATTTTTTGGTCTTTATTTGTATAACCTATGCAATTATAACAATTTCTTTCAGCATAGATTAAGAAGCATTCACAGTTACATTTTTGTGTTTCTTTATGCAGGTTCATATGTGACTCATGAAACAAACCACTTTGTTTATTTCTACCTGGATCAGAAAGCAGTTTTGCTATTCAAATCTGGTTGACCACCTGTGATGTTGACAAAGATCGTGACGAAAAGAATGATGAGCCTGAGATTGTGATGCTATAATTTGCACCTGTATGTATTAATTGAGATCTGCTAGCTTGCAAACCGCTTGCTGAACATGCGTGTGCTTAACTTGTATATCTACTATCACTTCTACTGGCTTTGAACCTTTGGTCTGAATTTCAGTCTTTCAAGTTAATGATTTCTCTGAACTTTGCTTGTTGATCACAAAGCTTTCTCATATACCTTGAGTATGAAGTGAAAATGTGGAATTTATATTAGCATTTAGATATCCCATGTAAACGGGAATCAGTTCATTGTGTCGGTTGGAAATGAGAGATGACATTGGTTTTTTGTTTTCTTTCCCCTCTAATCAGCTAATCAGTCATAACCTGGTTGAGGTAGAATTTGAAGGCTAATAAATGTTCACCAGTCACAAATATTGGGGGTTTTCGAAGGCTAATGAATGTTTGATGGATGACCTTGCTTTTACTTGCTTCACTTATACACGGATCTTTGTTACAATTCTTGTAAAACACTCAATGGGTAATAGACACTGACTTGAGACTCTCTTGTCAATTATTCATTTATTTCATAATACTGCTTTAGGTACTCATCTGTCACTCTCTTAGTTTTCGTTAGCGGTCCGGAGATCTTAAAGACCTCTTTTTGTCACAAGTTCCTCTCTTTTTGATTTGTTCTCTGAGTGAGGTACCTTAGGGACCTTTCTTTCAGAACCTTGCCTTGCCTGGAAGTTCCATTTAGTCTCGTTTGGTTTCGAGGGCCTCCCCTTCGCCGTCCCTTACTCGTTTTTGGAAAGAAGTACGTCATCCCAGAATGAAAAGCCCGGCCGGGTAGAAGCACAAACAAAAGGGGAGAGGAAAGGACTGAAGGAGCTTTAAACCAACCCTCTATTTCAATACCCCCTTCTACGCGATTCTCCTAAACGGAGATATCTGCTTCCAATAATATAGACGGTCTAATCCTAGCGGCTCATGCGGTGGGAAGCACCAGTTCCGGGGAGCACACTAGACTTTTCCGGGTACTTTGGAGCTAGAAATATAACTACATAGATTGCATCGTGTGAACTCGAACTGATTCTTTTCCTGCTGGGGAAGGGAACAGGGAAACTGATACTATTCCAATGTGAAATGTTCAGAGATATTATTATCGATTGCTTAACGAATGAATTGGTGGTACTAAGCATATATATATAATTAAAGCAGAAATGGGTCTTGAAATCCAGGATGATTATTCTAAGCTATCATTGCAGTTCACCCACCTGAACAAAGATTGGAGATAATAATGATTGGAGTACAACCATGTCTATTCTAAACTACTGCTTGCTGTGACCTACTCGAGTCAAAGGTGTCAAATGGCTAGGTTTATTGTCTTTTAAAAATATGATTTTGACTATGAATAAAGAATTCCGACCATAAGAATCTCCCCTTTGAGTAATATGATTAGATTTAAATCTCTCTTTTATCAATAAACAAATAAACAAACTAGCACTTTCAGAGTTTCAGTACAACAGGGTTTTGGTGCAACTCTTGTTATTTCTTTAAAAGAAACAGAATCTTTTTTTCTTTTCTTTTCTGTCAAAGAAACAGAATCTTAATATTGCAACTCCACTAATAGCCGAGTTTGTTGGAAGTTGAAATTAAGTAATTAACTATATGTTGTCTATTCTTCCCCAGAATCTCTTTGACATTTCTAAGATATCACTGATTACTAGTCTAGCCGCCGCCACCACTAAGTGGTTAGGCTCCACTGAAGCTAATCTTGTTTATCTTAGGAGCATACTCGAGAAGATAATTGGTATTAGAGTAGTAATTCGAAAGCGATCGTTTGAATGGAGCGAGCTTTGAAATTTTTCGGGATTTTTTTTCTGTGTTTGACAACCCCATCAATAAGTATTCTGTAAAACTAGGGCTATGAAAATCTTTTTCATTTTGCTTTTGAAAGAATGCAGTCTCAGGCTGAAGCAAGGTGTTGTTAGATTAAGAGCTCGATAAATGTCGTTTTCAGGGAGGGTTTATGGAGCAATAATAGGGTTTCTGCATGGCATAAATCCTAATTAGTCCAATTAGCATGCTCAATCTCTCTCCATTGTAGTGCTCTTTCTAGGGTTCCAAGTTCCAATTTTCAAGACTTGCATGGGCACATAGCTAAAAAATGGCATAGATTCCATTCCGAGGTCCTAATTCATGTGCTTAATGATATTAGAATTTAGATTTTGAAACCAAATTTTTATTCACTAATTAAGAAAAAGGAAAAGTAGATAAAGAAAATCATATTCATGCCCACCATTCTTGCCAAATGATTGATTCGTACTCCCCTCTTTGCCTTTTTTTTTCTCTTTGCATGTTTCACTATCAAGCTGTTTCGTAGTGCCAGTTTTTATAGACATGATGTTCCAACTTCCAATCATACATCTCTATCTTGCTTCAACATGAAGACCATATAAAATTAATCACTCGATTATTAGTGCTAGCTTGTACAAATCAATCATGACGGCATAACTTATCTGTTTTTGGGAGATGAACAAAAAATAAAAAAGTTATGCCGCTATGATTGATTTGTCCAAGCTAGAAAAATCATGGAGGCATAACTTATCATTTCATCGTGTAGAAAAATCATTGTATATATGGACTGGCTACATGTATACCTTACGCTGGAACTGAAAAGTTATATAATCTGTGGTAGTTACATTATTATTAGTAGTGTTTTTCATCTATAATGTTGGATTGGATGAATCCTATGAATTGGTATAACTAAGCTCATGTAGGGTTTGGTTTGTGGGGGCAAGAGGTTCTTCTGTAATATTACTAGCTATTCACGAAACTTTTGCCCCTTCTTCTAAAAAAATATATATGGATAAAAGTATTCACCTTTTATTTTCCATACTAGTAAACCAATAACCTTAACTTTATTTACCATCTATTTTTTCTAGGAATTTTTTATTTACCATCTTAATAGAGTTTTGGCTAAAAACTACTGGTGGTTAATGTCCAGTAGTTCAGAAATGTCTAATACTATTTTTATAATTTACAACCTTAATCAATTTTGGTTCAAAAGCACACAAATTTTTTAGGAAAATTATCATAATTAGTATATGAACTTATTCTCTATTATATACTTAGTACCCGAATTTATATTTAATCAAACGGTACCTGAACTCTTCGACTTCTTCTCAAATGGTACTTTTGTACACTTTCCGTCACAAAATCATTAAAGAAGAGTATGTGCATTGCACATGACCCAATTTTCAGGGTGATTTGACCAAAAACACCCAATTAACAAATAATTTTCATAGTCTTTGCACAATGAAAACTCAGGATAAAATATACAAAAAATATAAAGTAGTTGAAGAAGGAATAAATCAACAAGAAGTAATAAAGGCCTAATCTCCAATTATTAGATATAGTGTGCTCTAGAAAATATTCAAAATTTCAAATAAGGGGTTCAATCAGAACAAACTTTTTCGACGTAATAAAGTAGTTGAAGATAGAACAAATCAACAAGAAGTAAGAAATCGTCTAGAAATGTCTTCTCTGCTAGGGTTTTTCTCTCTTCAAGGGAGGTGGTCAGGTGGGGGTCATGGCCTCTTGGCGACAACTTTGAATTTTTGGCTACGGGAAGGGAGCTCTCTTTCTTCTTGGGTCGTCCTGAGGGTGGCGGCGGCGATTGGTGTCGACGGGGTCATCTTTTATCTGTTGGTGTTTGCTTTTTCCTTCTCTGTTTTGTCGCTGCTTTCAACGGTGAGGTGTGGTTCCGACAAGCTTCTAGGTTGTCCGCTTTTGCTGGCGATGGTGGTTCCTTCATCCGCGTTAGTGGAGCGACTCACTGGTGGCCTGCTGCTTGTCTCCTGCGAGATGGCAGGGCTACCCACTTATGCTTGGAGCAGGCTTTGGTTGTTCTGAGTGATATGCTGCTTGGGTGTGATGGTGATGTTTCAATGACGGAATTAGCTGTCGGCGGTGACGCATGTTTGCTGTGATTGATGACCGGCAAAGACACTGGTGCGATGGCTGATAACGGCTGCAAGTTTGTGTTGCGGCTAGATTTGCTAAAGTTTAGTTTGAGCTTAGGGTTTTGTTGTTGGCCTTGGGCTTTTCTTTTTATTTTTCATGTCTTTATGGATGGAGGGCATGCGGCTTCTTCCGCTTAGGAGAAAAGTCACAGGTTAGCACGTACATCTCGAGTCTTTTTTAATTCTCTTTATCGGGATTTGCTAGTGCTTATCTGTCATGGGCCTAATGGGTAGAAAAGATGAGATTGCTTGGGTAGCAACTTTTTTGACAGCTCCACTGGAGCAGTTGTTATGTTGTAATCTCGTTGAACTTTAATGGCTTTTGACATTTCCTCTTAAAAAAAAAGTCAACAAGAAGTAATAAAGGCGTAATCTCCAATTATTAGATATAGAGCGTTTTAGAAACTATTCAAAATATTATGGATTTCCAATATTCCAATAAATTTTTGTTATTGTTTTCAACCTTTTCCGACGAAATATTCGTTTGTAAAAGTGTTTTAGTTTTTTTTTAAGTTGTCATTTACTGATGAATTATTCGTCAGGAAAAGTGTTTTAGCTTTTTTTAGTTCACCTTTACTGACAAATTATTTGTTGGGAATTTTTTTTAAGTTCACCTTTCCTGACGAATGGTTCGTCGGGAAAAGTGTTTCCTCTTTTTTTTAAGTTCACCTTTCCTGACGAATTATTCGTCGGGAAAGGTGTTTTCGCATTTTTTAATTTTCTTGGTAATTCGTCGGGAAAGGTGTTTTCGCATTTTTTAATTTTCTTGGTCAATGAATTATTTTATTTCATGAGCATTGATGGATCCTATTGGGGTTCCAAATAAAATGTGGCAAACAAGTTAAGGTTGGAAATTCGGATTTTTCGAAACATGAATAAACGATCAAAAACCCGTGAGCTATAGCACATGCATTTTGATGAAAACTAGCACTTTCAAAAATTATCTACAATTTATGCCTGAGGAACAAGAACCACTTTATAATCCCGTGATATTGCTTTCCTATTTTCTATTAATTAAATTATAGCTCTATGTATGGTCTTCACACCACTGAAAACTCAAGATAAAATATACAAAAAAATAAAATAGTTTTTTTATTATAAGAAAATAAAGTAGTTGAAGAGGGAACAAATCAACAAGAAGTAATAAAGGCCTAATCTCCAATTATTGGATATAGAGTGCTCTTAGAAACTATTCAAAATTTTAAAATTGTGGGTTCAATCAGAACTCTATTTCAAAGTTGGCTGCGTCAGATTGAAATGAAGGTTTTAGAGAGAGAAAGAAAATGGGTCATATTGAATTAAGGAAGAAGATGAACAAATAGTAATTTTGTTTTTGGTGAATTCCCCATAACAATAAACGACAATAACTTGCATTTGTTCCGAAAAATTTGTAGCAAACCTTGGTGTAACTGATATCCCTTGGATGTATCTTGTTTCACTAAAATATTTGCCTTTTCTTCTTTGGCTTGTCCTTCCCCATTATATATATCTATTTCTCCTCGCATTGTTCATAAGCCATGAACAGTGCTGGCTCGAGCCGAACCGATGAGAAATTATCATTTTGTCCCTCATTGATTGTTTATTTACAATGCTGCCATTCTCTCTCTCTCTCTCTGAGCAAACGACAAACGGCTGGAGGGTGAAAGCAGGCGCATTTTCAAGACGTGAGGAAGAGGCCGTGGGGCCGGTACGCCGAGGAGATTCGCGATTCGTGGACGAAGATGCGAAAGTGGCTCGGGACCTTCGGCGTTTGATGAATAAACAGAGGGGGAAAGAAACATAGGAAGAAGAAGAAGGGGAAGAGGAAGAGAGAAAGAAGAAGAAGAAGGGGGAAGAGAAGAAGATCATAGGGAGGGGGGACGGGAAAGAAACAGAAGGAAAAAAAAAAGAGAAATTTTTTTATTTTAAAGTAATTTGACCAAAATACCCTTAAAATGTATTATTTATAAATTTTTAACGAAAAAAACAATCGAATGATTGAAGTGATAGACAATGTTTTAGTTTAGTGACTAAAGTAATATTTTCGAAAACTCAGTGACTAAAGTGTCGAACGTGTTAAAGTTAGGTAAACCTCTACATATTAAACTTTTTTTTTCCTCATCATATTTTTTGGTTTAGTTGGGTGTACCCTTTGACATATGAGATTATGAGTTCTATTATTTAATAATATCATAGTGCAGTTATTTTTTGAAAGCTATTCAATTTGAACTTTGAAGTGAGAACTATCCTTTCTATAATACCAGTAGGAAAGTAGTTGTAAAATAATTAACCAACTAGAGGATGCTCCATCTTGGCTTGCTAGCCATTAGGAATCTCGCTCGAGGTTGGCAGCGTGAAGAAGACACTTAAAATCAAGAGGGGTCCCAAAATACAGAGAGAATAAAGCGACTTAGTTGTGTTGGGAGTGAATTTTTTTGAACTCCGCCCTTAGACACTTATTTTCTTTATAACCTAAACTTGCTAAACAAAGCATAAAAATACTATTTGGATTTCCTATATCATTTTGGTGCTTTCTAAATTTCCTATATGTTTTTAGTATTTTCTACATATTCTAAACGCTTTTGAAACCCACAACATCGTGCGGGCACTATTGCGGGTAATTATGATTCAGTCTCTATTATTCTATCACCCAGATACAATATTGTACATTGTGATTCAAAATTTATATATAACTGAGTAACTGACAAATACAAAATTTCTTTCTTGATGGGACACTAATAAGAACAACAATAGCTTTAGTTCTTTAAAATTTGCAACTAACCTCGGTATATCCATAGATACAACATACATTGCGACAAAATGTAAAGAATTTCTTCCTAATATACACCGATAAATGACAAATAACATTCACTCCAAAAGACTGTAACTAACTTGATATAACTGATACTCGTTAAATGTTTTTTACTTCACTAAATGTTGTTCATTTCCTTCTGCATAATGACGATTCAGTTTCTATTGATCAATCAAGTAGATACAACATACATTGTTTATCCCCATCGAAAAAAAACACATAGATTGTTTATTCAGAATTTATTTTTAAGTTTTAACTAACAAATTCAAAGTTTCTTTGCAACTGCGACACTAATAACGACAAAAACTAGCTTTAGTTCTTAAAGATTGGCAACTAACCTCGGTATATCCATAGATAGAATAGACATTACGACAAATATAAAGATTTCCTTCCTAATCTAGCATTGGTAAACGACAACTGACATTCGTTTCGAAAGATTTGCAACTAATAGAGAAACCGCGTATTAGGGTCCAATTTTACCTTTTCTTTCCCCATAGTTGTGATTTATTTTCTATTAAACCCCAAAGACCCAAAAACCATTTATTGGTATATTGTCGGAAATATACCGACCAACTACATACAACCGGTGATAAGGAAGAATTAACCTACAAAGCTATCTAAACGGTTAAATTAGTGCCACCATTAATTTGCGGATGACCAAGAAATAAAAACTTCTTGCCTTCTGGGAATTTTGTTGGACCTAACTCCTGTCCTGTCCTCTCCAGCAGAGACTCTTTGGGATGTAAGAATGGGAAACTTATGAATTAAAACGGTAGTTAAGGTTCAAAATCATTCATTTCCCAGCAGTAAATGTTGTAGTTTAATCAAGAGGGGGCTTGCAGTTAAAGTGCAAAGGGGTTTAAGGAAATATATATATATATATCCAATCTCATGTTAATTCCTTGGTGGCAATAATCTTTTTCTCACTGGGACCATGACATTGTTCTCCAAGTACTGATTATGCACTTATGTTCTCCACTATAATATACCATACTACTGTCCCCTCAGTGCGCAATTTAGACATTCCCTCTTCAAATCCATTAGAAATGCGCATCAGGAAGAAACGCTATCAAAGAAAACACAACACAGATTTTGCATTGCCAATTTGCCATAGTGCTAAAGAACAAACACCACACAGCACACACCACCATTGCTTGTATCCAGGAAACTTTTAACTCTCATGATGGGCATTACCACACTCAAAGTTCACAGGAACTCAAACTAATAAAACAAACTAACCAGGTTTAAGCATAGAACGAAATGCCATTAATGCCCTCTAACTGTCACAAATTAAACTAGACTGTCCTCCATGATTTGTGTTCTAAACAATTGTAGGGGGGAACAACCAAAACTGTGGGCTACATCATCACGTACACAGAATGTGATGGGGGAAAAACTAGTTGGATTCTTTTGGCCTCAAACCAGGAAACAAGAAACTACAAAAGGGACACCAAGGTCATTTCGAAACAAACAAAGGGGTAAAACGGTGATACAACTCAAAGAAACCAATTCCAACTGGTTATTCTCCTCATTCTTTCAGTAGGCAAATCCACCCGCTCTGTTTCTGCCCCCTTTGCTCCGGTTTGAGCCTCTGGAAGAAGAAGCTGATGAGGAAGAAGCAGAAGTGGGTTTCATAGCCACCATTGAGCAGTGCATTTCCTTGCGAATAATCTCTTCTTCGTCCATCAAAATCTGCTTGTACCTGCACTCCACGCTGCAAAAGCCCCTATCTCCCCTGCATTTTTCAAACCAAGATTTCCACTTTAGTTAACCATGCAAATTAACAAAATCAAAATCTGGGTTTTTACGGAAACAGTAAAATCAGAGATGGGTTCTGGTTATTTTTTAGAAAGGTGCGAACTTTGTGGTTGGATGTGCATGCAGAACCGAAATCAAAATCTGGGCTTTTGCAAAATTAGAAGAGGTTTGTGGTTAAAGCCTTAAAGGTGTGATTTTTACTTACTTGTACATGTAGATGTCTTTGCCAAGCAAGAGTTTCTGGTTGCAGAGAAAGCATTTGTCAAGAAAATTGGGATTGGGTGGCAAATAGGGTGAGTTGGTAAAATTTTTGGGGTAATAAGGCAAAGCAGAAGGAGAGAAGAGCTTGGTGTTGCTGTTGATCACCATGGTGGCTTTGTTAATAACTTGTGGGATTTTCTTGCTAACACCAGCACTAGTTGTACTAGTACTGCCATTTTGACCTTCCAATACTACACTAAGTCCCACCATATCTCATCCTCTACTGTAATCTCACACTGTGAAGCTCTCTTTCTCTTGAAACTGAGAGAAAAAGAGAGGGCTTGGTTTGATTGAGAAAATCTGAGCAAAAATAAATAGAAGGAGAGAAACAAAGGGGAAGAGGGGGTGGGGGTTTGGGGATGGTGGGACCCATAAACACAGCTATGGAGCAGTAACAAGAACGATTAGCGTAGCCAACGATTTGACTCCTTATGCTGGTTAACTGCCACATACCCCCCCTCCCCCCTCTTTCAGTTTCCATTTTCCAATTCAATTTTTCCCCATTTTTGTTTTTTCATTTTTAATTTCCTTTTGTCTGGTTGTGCTTACGGTTTTAAGCTTTTGTTTGCTTGCGTAACTGGTTTTCATTATTTATGGTGGAGTTAAAGAAGATAAATATATAAACCCAGTCGGCAGTAGTGCCACAGTACTAATGGTCATGCACTCATGTGAGCATCTTCCAATGGAGGAGAGGGTTGCATGGGTTGTGTGAGTTATAAATGAACTTGAACACATTGAAAGCATGTTGCGTCTTTGTCTATATGCAAAATTGCCAAAATAAAAACTCAGAGTTTGTAACTTCATTGTATTGTTTCCATAAACATCCGTAAGCTAGCTCATGTTGGTATAAACTTCTACTTAATTAATCTAAATTAAATGTACTCCAATGACATGTACTAATTATGATATGTACCGAATATGGATGATATGGGGGAAAAACAGTTCAAGCCTTAAATGGTATCAATTTGTATAGAAGAAGGTGAGTGGCCATTGTTTTGGTTAATGTTGAAAGCTCCATTCCAATTTCCAACCCACACTATAGTTTCTTTAATTTCTTTTGCTTTTATCTTAACCAATGGAAGGAGACATTTCTAACCCAATCCGAACCCACTAACAGATAGGTTGGGCTTTACTAAATGCTTTCTAAAAGGTGTTGATCTTGAAAATGTTTATATATAGATTAATGTAGATGTACTTTCTTAATGCTTCCTAATCCCTTTTTAGGTTATATTAAAATGACATTAATCTTTTTACTTTATGCATAACATTAATAAACCCATGATCATTCGGTTTAGTGACAAACTCACAAAAGTCTCATCTTAATTTGTTTGTGAGTAAATATGAGAACATGAATTCATTTGAGTAAAGAATGATAAATTGTGTAATAAAGAAACAAAATAGAATTTTCAAATGATTTTATTAGTGTTTATCTTGTTTTTATGTCTAAAATCACGTGTGCAAACTTACAACGTTATTTTAACAATTAATTATATTTGAGGTCTCAAGTTTGAATCTCATTTTTTTTTCAATATTTTAAAGTATAATAGGTCATTTCCCTTTAGGGTATCTAAGCTTAAGATTCTTTTTTTTTTTCCATGAGAGTGATAATTTATTAATGAGAATTAAATGGGTAATGCATTTTTAGAGGATCGTCAAACAATTATTTGGTTCACTCAAGGAGTCTAGGATGAACATGACCGTTCACCTGTAGTTATTGAATTATTGCTTTACACATTCATATAGTGCAATTATAAAAATCACATTTTAAAGATCAAATATTCTAAAAGTTAATCAAACAAAAGATGATTTAATCATCTACTTATATTAAACAAATTGGCAATTTTAATAACAAATTAATTATCATAATGAACAATCAAATTTGATTGACCATTATGCGAATGCAATCTTTAAGGTTGTTTTAAGTTAAGATTTTGGTAATCATAATTAGGGTCAACGTTCCCAGGTGAACTTAAGAACTATCCGACTTCATCACCAATAAATAAAGAGAAACTAGCTAAGCAGTTAATTACTCCCTCCTTATCGATAAAGAAAGAAAAATAAAAAGAAAAAAAACTCCTTCCCTCCTTATCAAGGTGATTTCTCATTCTTCAAAGATTGGATTACAAATTCTATTTTTATTTTTTCGATTACATTTTTTTTAATTCTTTTTGTGTTTGTCGTACCTATTCCAAATAAATAAACATAAATCAAAATACTTGTTTTTTGTCCAAGCATAAACCTAAATACTCAAACTCAAAACAACGTCAACGTCATATTAAGATACAATTGTTCATTCTTCATTATTTTGTATCCTTATCGTTTTGAGTTATATGTGCATGTATGTATATCTCTTTGACTTGGAGCTCCTAGAAAGGTTTATTTTATGTTTTTTTAATCCCATCTTTATAATATTAGCAGAAAATTGTTAATTACAGTCATACATACAAGGCAAAAGTTTTGCTTAATGACCAACAATGATTGGTTCAGTTGATAAGGACGTGTTGTTGATTGAGCCTCAACTTCAGTTTGATCCTCCTACCAGCAATCTTTTGTTTGGTGGGGCAATCTGTAAATTCTGGTACAAAAGGTCTGGGGTACGTATGCCCTGAATACTGGGTGTGGGGGTAGCCTCTCCCTCCCCTAAACTTTTTGTAACCTAAAATAAAAAATTTGCTTAATGAACAGGGTACGTAAGAGACTAAACCCCTAAACCCATGCTAGCTTTCACCTTCATCCCTATATCAATAATTGATTACCTTATCTCTTAATCTTTCCGACCTAGTGGCATGAAAAGGAAATTACACCCCATATGAATTGCAGATGTAGGATATATACCGATGCTAAATTTAAATATTAAATCCATTAATTATGACACCACTAGTGATATTATTGGTTTAATTAGACGCATGCTAAAGCAATTCGATCATCGGGAAAAATCAATTCGATCAAACACTTTGATTTGATGGAAGGCAGGTGAAAATATCAACACTTTGATTTGATGGAGGGCAGGTGAAAATATCCCTCGTTTTACTTCCATACTTATTGGTAGTTTATCTCACCATGAATATGGTGGAAGAAGAGCTTATGGAGAGCTTAGCCAGTCAGCCATGCACCACGTATTTTGAGAAAGTTGAGGCTTAATTTGCGAAGGTGATGAAGTGTTGAATGATAAAATTTAGGTTGGTGAGGTTTGTTTGAAGACAGAAAAGAAGAAATTAAAAGAATAACCTAAACTATTACTGGTGGTCGAGTTGGTTGAGCCTCCAAGTGTGGTGCCCCTCTCCCGGATTCAAATCCTGCTAACTGGGGTTGTTGGTATGGAGAAGTGCTTGTTTGCACGAATGGTTTGGATTTGCCTCAATGATTTATCGCAGCAGGTCAAAGGATTGTGTTGCATATGGTTCCGAGTTTGGGATCCGGGTGGGTGCCGAATCCGAATTTGGGATCCAGGTCGCACATGGTTTTGGATATAGATGTGGAGTCTTTATGGGATCTGGATACACGATCATTGTTGTTATTGGATTTGGGATTCGGGTTCTTGGTTCTGGTTCAGTAGAGTGCGTTTGCTATTAGCCAAGTTTTCTGATACCCTTGACAAGCTTCGCTATGCTCTAGGTGGGAGGACTTCCCAGTTTCGGCGTAGAATTGATCTCAATTGTCAATTTTTGCACTGGAATTGCTTGACACGCCATATCATCACTGGTTATCTTTTTACCATTGTCACTGCAAAATTGAATAACACACAGTGTATTGTTTCAATGAAATCTCGCATCTAGGCATGTTCTGGTTACTTTTCTTATCATATGTACTTGTGTATCTTATATTTTTCTTTTTATTATTCGATGCCTTGTTGCATCTACGCATTGTAATTTTCAATTTTATTTAATATAATTTTGACGTTTTCCTCTTAAAAAAGAGTTAGCTAGTCAGGTTGTTTCCTAAATGGGACAGCTACTGTGAAGCTAGATTTAGATGTTTAATTATGCATGCCTTAAACTAATTTAAAATTTGCCATTCTATTTTTTGGTTAAGGGTTTAGGCTTTCATGTCTCTATTTTTTTTTTGGTTCTTTTACTTTGAGATGTTTACTAGTAACTACAAAAGTCGAAGCTAAATTACCCAGCGGATAAGAACCTTTTTTTATATTTTCGTGTGGGTTATTTATATGGTTCATATGGGAGTACATGATCTTTCTTTTTTTCCCCTAGCCTTCTCACCACATTGTTAGAAAACAGTTCTTACAACAGTGCAATAACTTTATGCAATGCAGTGACATTTAAATTTTTAATATATTCAGGCTCATAATATTATTCACACTCAAGGTACGTATGCTATATTCATACATATGTACTCCCCATGCTTTTAAGCTTCTAACATGACCTAATGAGTAAAACACGAACTAATTAACATCACTAATAGGAGGTGGATTGTCAAGCCATGCATAAAAGCTCATCACTAAAGGCCTAAAGCTATAGCCATAGAAAAGATCGATGTAGAGACTGTACACATATCGTTTTGCCAAACATGAAATCAATATATCATTTAATTTTGTAACAAGAGAAAACCATGTAGTTAATATATTCTTGAACCAGCCAACCAGGTGCAGGTAACTTTTACTATGCAGAGTATCTTTTCGAAAGCTATTTAATACGTACGAAGTAAGAATTATAATATCAGTAAGAAATAAGTACCTGTAAATAATTAATTAACCGGCCAGCTGGGGTAGTAAGCAGATAAAGGTAGGTAAATATATATAGCTAAAGCAAGAAATGAATAAAATCAGTTCAGAAATGGTAAATTCAGTAAATTGTCCTGCTGGTTTTGCTTTCGGTACTTAAGTGTAGCTATAGCAGCCTAGAAGAGACTAGAAGATCGAGGCCAGGACAGATCAAAAACTGCACCAAGTGATTGATATGAAGATATAGCTTGATAAGTTTGAAACTTTGAATATATCCCTTTAACTGGCAAGTATATACAGGCAGCTATGTACAAATATAGTAAATAGCTTGTTCCAGTCTTCCCATAATTAAATACATAAATAAGCACAAAAGAGATGGATAATTTCTTATGGATCTGATCATATCACGCAGTACATAGCCAGCTTGTGATGATCCATCAGTATGGACTACGGAGACAAGGACAGAGATATATATAGATGAAGCCAAATTAAGAGAGATAATTAAAAGCTTAGGTAGCAGTACGTAGCAGCTGTGTATATACAAAATCAAACACTGCTTTTTCCAGGTGGTGGTACTGCGAGGAAGATGACGTGTAACCACTGAGAAGGGTTAATTTGCTTCACTGTATGGTCATTTACTACTCGTTCTCGTTTATAATAAAAGACATCAGTAGCTGTATCAGTAGTAATACTTACTCTCCTCCTCCTCGATCGATTCGATGATCGATCACAACTACTGGATCTCTCCTCATCCATTCAAAGAGCGAGAGAATGGAAACAAAACAAAATACAAAGGCGCAAAGTGCTATTGCTTGTTAGTGCAGAGTGCCGTACGTAGATTCTTTATATAAAGCCGGCGCCACAGCCCATAAGGCCAGCCACAATTGAGGGACAGGTGGCCTCTGTATCTGATTTTTCTGATATGCCTTCAATATTATTATGCCACGTGTGCTGCTACTAATAATAGCACGTACGCACTCAGTTTTTTTACCCTCTCTGGATTTGCTTTGATGATCATCGATGTCGACATATTGTTAATCCACTTACAACTACTATACTTATTGAACTGGCCGGTTAGGGTTAGGGTTAGGCTTAGGGTTAGGGTTACCCATTATCGAGGGGGTTGATTCTCGGATAAGTTTGATTCCACAGTCTCAATTTTCTAACTTTATCACATTCCTATCTACTGGCTAAAATTGTAGCAATTTTGTATCTCTGTCATAGTCATAATAAACTATAGACTATATCAAAGTACGTACACATATCCATTTTGACATTGATAAAATCTCCTCTCGCCGTTCTCATGTTTAGAATGTGTTTGGACAATATGCACTCCTCCGACTACACCAATAGGTCGTATCCTTTAGGATTTAAGGTCGTACTTTTTACATTTGATGTAGGGTACGTTATATTGTAAAACTTCTCTATAGTAATAATGTTGGGAAAAATAATGTGCGTTTTCTCTCCTTTGCTCTGCTAGAGTTTGGCATCGCAAGCATGAACGGCGACTTCCTTCGGGTTTTTCAATGGCGAATCGAGCTCCTCCCTTTCATTCTCTTGTGGTTCTTGGGTGGCACCACCGAGAGCTCGTCTCTCTTCCTTCTCGATGATTTTCATCGAGGTTTGTGTTTCTTAGGTACTAGGGTACGTTTTCTTTTGAGATTTTTTGGTCTTTGTGATTTTTCTTAATGTGATCGGGGTTCCCGATTAGATTTTTGGAGTTGTGTTGTGGAGTTATGGTTGGCGTGTTTGTCCAATCCAGTGCCTTTGGTGGTAGAAGATAGCGGTGGCGGACTTGGTGGACTGGAGATCTGCCTGACATAAGGCTTCATCTGGTGATTCGACGGTCTCGACTATATATTGTTTGATTTTTGGATTAACTGTCTTTATTGGTGGTTAGGGTGATGACGTTTCTATTGCTTCAGTGGTGGTTTCTCTACTCTATTTCGTACACATCCATGGTGTTGTTTTGACATGCGATGAAGAACTTTCTTCTCTTGGTGGTGGGCTCATGGTGGGCTTATTGGATATGTGTGGCGGTAGTTTTGAGATTTTGACCTAGTTTGGTGTTGATCTTGTACGTCTTTGTTAATCCGGATGTTGGGTCTTGTAGGGCATTGGGGTCTCTCTTATTGCGACAAGAGTTTTCCTCAATAGTGGATGTCCCGGTGTGCTATTAGGGTGGTGCGCGCAGTGGAGGTTTTCCCTTGAGGGTAGTGGTGTGGCTGCGGTGTCTAGAGTTGAGTTTTTCTTCCAACGCTACCGACTTCAATCCTTGTCTTAAGAGGTTTCTTGCTATCGGCTTTCATCCTTGCCCTAAGAGGAAACTATGACTTTGGGATCAAATTACCAACATCTTGTCCTTGGAGGACACAAAGAAGCTGGACAAGCGAAGAAAAGGTGAAAGAATAAGTCTTTTGGGCCTAAAAGCCAGGAAACTGTTTTTGAGTGAAGTGACAACAATAGTATTAGAGCACTAAGTTCATATTTTTTTTAGTGCAAGTTTTAGGTGTCTCGTACTGTCTGTATATGGTACATTAAAGAACATATGAAGTTACTTACATGATGTCTTTTATTGTCGTGCCTTAAAAAGGGTCAAGTGTGACATTATGTGTAATCTTTGGTCTTAATATATTGTCGTCTTCCCATCATAAAATAAAATTGTTAGTACCAAACCAATTTTATTATTATAAGAGCATCTTCAATTCGTTATGTCAAATAAAGTAATAAACGTACATTTGAAGGCCAACGTGTCATTTAACATTTAGGTCTAGTTTGCTCCATCCGAATTGCTATAGACTTGGTTTCTTTTTATAATATTTTATTATTTGATTTAGTAAAATTGCTGTTTTTATAATTATAAAAGGTGAATAATACTTTGAATAATCACAATGGATCCCACCATTAGTTTAATCAAATAAAAAGATAACAAATTCTACAGTAATCAAATTTGACAAGAGATTTGTATATGCCAAAGCCAAGTCAGCTTTGGCTACTCGGTACGTTGGAACAAAACGGGAACAAATTTGCTGCCCACCCACTGTTGGGGTGGGCATTTGCCCACCATTGTGAGAATGACACATGTCCTCCTTGGTTTTTTTTTTCTTGCTTTCTTCTTCCACTTGCAGCCCCTCTCTCTTTTCCTCTCGTCCATCCCTTCTTCTTCTTCTCTGCCAAGCCCAGCAGCAGCAGCTCCACCTGCAACATCACAGAGGCACCGCTCCATTCCTCTCTGCTCTCCATCACCGCTGCTGCCACAGCTTCACCTGCCATCACAGCTCCACACCCAGAGCTTAATTGCTATGGACATCGACACCGCGAACCCAGACGCCGCCTGTCACCATGAACCCAGCCGCTGCAAGTCTCCGACCGAGCCTATCGTCGTCGTTTTCTGTGGCTCGGGGAGAGAGAGATAGACGGGCTGCTGGGCTTGGCAGAGAAGAAGGGATGGACGAGAGGAAGAGAGAGAGGGGCTGCAAGTGGAAGAAGAAAGCAAAAAAACAAAAACCCAAGGAGGACAGGTGTCATTCTCACAATGGTGGGCAAATGCTCACCCCAACAGTGGGTGGGCAGCAAATTCGTTCCCGAAGAAAACCGTCTGTCATATATCAGTATACTATTGTCCTCCTATCAAATAGTAACTCCACTGGAGTTGCTCTAAGGAATTGAAGTTATTACTTAATAGAGGTGTAGTTACAAAAATTATATTTTGAGTTTGTTACAATGAATGTTATATTTTTTTTTTATCAAACGTTCGAAAAATTCATTCATATGAAAGAAATCGTTACAAGTAGTATGAACGATACAATCAGGAACCACAAACAAGTCTACTTATAATAAAAAGTCAGACTAATAGGTCTGAACATAACTTCCGGTATCCAAAGGGACACAAATGGAGTTACAAGATCTCTGGTACACCATAAGACAAGAAAAATAACCATCTTGACCATGAAGACTCCAATCCGACAAAATGCCAATAAGTGGTAGAAACGTCGACAACCAAGTGGATAGTGGTTCAGGATCCACGAAGGTTGGGCGAGTCAACTCCACCTCATGAATAGTGAATACTCGAGGTAGATTCGGTGAAAAACGTCATCACTCAATCAACGGTGCATATGAAATAACAACCAACACGACCACAGAGGATCAGACTTATTGAAACTACAAAGACAAAACACAGAAACAAATAAAACAAAAACAGAAAACAAGGGGATGTAACACCCACAGGCCCAACAAAAGACTGGGCCAAAACAAGTCCAACCCAAGGCCAAGATCCACTCCCTAGCTCCAGAAGCAATCACACAGCTCAGTCGAAAACCCTTGACGTCACCACTAACCCCGACTATCCACAACCCTAGCGCCTCCAACCCAACAATCAAATCCGGCCAATCATCATGAGAAAACCAAAGTCAAAACCGTAGCCTCCCCTAGAAACCAAACACACAAACATCCCCTGAAACAACCCGCCTTCCAAACACAATCATAGATGATCGTTCCAACTTCAAACCACCAAGACCACTCCGATATGAAACGAGCAGGCGTCCAGACCCTCGATCCAAACAACAAAATGCCGAACCGGACAAAACCACCCTTCAAAATGAACCACCAACCCAAGCCGAGGTCGGATGCGGTCACCCTGATAACCCTAGATCAGATCATCACAGTAGACAGTAGACTGAAACCCTCATCTTCATCCATCCTCAGATCACTCACCAAGCTGTGACAACAATGAAACTAGGAGAAAAAAAGCGAAAAAGCGCACCCCAAAGGTTTCTCCTTCTACGCCGGCCACGTCTAGATAGGAGAGAAGGCGATCTCACTATTTTGAAAAAAAAAATTCCTGGGCGTGAGGCGCGTTCAAGATGTGTAAAAGAAAAGTATAATGAAAGTTATATGGATACAAAGTGAAAAAAAAAAAATGAAAGTGATCCCATAAAGTGTAAAAATCCATTGTTAGTTCAATTAAATTAAGACGGGGTGCACTATAAAGTATAAATGAGTTACTTAGACTTTTGGGGATTGTTTTTATTTTTTTTGGTCACTCATTCTCATATTGTTAGTTTTATAAATAACTAACAAGCCACAGCTTAGCCCATACTACTACAAAAAGAGTCTGTGGGGACATACATTTGTCCATATTGCTAGCATTCATATTGCCTCTATCTGTCCCTAAAAGCTGTTTTTAGGGACAAATAGAGGCAATATGAATGCTAGCAATAGGGACAAATGTATGTCCCCACAGACTCTTTTTGTAGTAGTTGTGCCAAAAAAAAAACTAACAAGCCACAATTCACCGGCAACTTTGAGATTTGTTATTTCAGGTTTTGACATTCACCTATAGTCTTGAGTTTTGACATCACGACATAGTAGTTGTCGTTTTGTAATAATGACACGTTTACTTACTTAGAATGAAAATGAGAATGTGACTGAGAATGCATTTACTAACACGTATATGAATCGGAATGGTTGTAGGTCTCACGTAAAAGTGAGGAATCCATTCCTGAATATTCAAAGTTTGATTACCAATGAGGATATGTATTAGGAATAAATTCCGATTTATTTTCATTTTCATTCCAAGTAAGTAAACATTTTATAAGTTAATTATTAGCAACTACCACAAATCAAAATATGCCACGTATAATCAAAGAAAAAATTATTCATGTATTCTTGATCATGATATATGCATGAGAAGCACGATAATGATATATTTAGGAAGGGAAATACAAACAGAGAGCATGCTTTTGAATCGAAAATGCAGTCAAATAACATGATTAATATGGAGGAGATCGAATAGATATAGTATGATCATTAGCTTAATCTGCACATACACCAATCCTTATTTCTTTCTTGGACTGGAACCCTTCGTTCACTATAAAAATCAACGAAGCTCCCTAATTCTACAATAAAGTTGAGAATTGATAAAGTGTGTGTTTAAATGTGATGTAATCTAACATTAATGCTGTATAGGCAGTATAGCAAGCATTTGCATTTTTTTTTTGGACAATAGCAGCCATTTGCATACACATTAGGTATATGAATGAGATAGTGGAGAAATTTAAATTTTGTGGAAGTGTTCCAGAAGTATATATATATTTTTTGGACAATTTTCCAGAAGTATATAGGTCTGTGTACTATGTGGGGTGTATTAAATTTTTCAGAATAGTCTATTTTGTGGAGACTATCAAATATTTTCAGAATAAGAAATGTGTCATTGAGCTTAACATCCCTTGGCTAATAGGAAATATAGGATGACACATCGCTCTTCAATATATCAATGTAAAGATTTTTTATTGAAACTATTTTAACTGCTTGTTGTACTTCTAAGGTAAAAGTCTTGACATTCAACTTTGTGATTAAAAGTGTAGAATGTTTATTACGGCTTTGAAATGTCATTTTCTATTCATAAAATGTATCACCAAGAAGGAAGGTTTCATGAGCGCGCTACATTAGACTTCGGGTTTTTATCATGAACAATATCAATTTGGACTATTCATCACTTTGGTACCTGACATACGAAAACTATCACATTAATACCTGATATTTGAAACCCGACCCAATTTTGGTACCCACCGTCAATAACTTCCTCCGTTTAAGCCACGCCACGTGACTTTTTTCATGAGTATTTTCGTCATTTCATTATTTTTTTCCTTCCCCCCCCCCTCTCTCTCTCTCTCTCTGGGCCTTTTGTAACTATTCCGACAGCAGCAAAGACAACGACTAAAATGGCGGCAGACTGATTCCATATCTAGAAATTTAGATGTAGATTTGATTCGAATCTAGAGGTGAATTTGGAGGTGGAAAGAAGATGTAAAAGAAAGAATAAGGAAAACGAGGAGAAAATGGAGGAAGAAATGAAAGAGAAAGAAGAATAGAAGTCTGAAATGAAGAAAGAGGAAGAAGAGAGGAAGAGAAAGAAAAAAGAAAATATATGAGGAAGTAGAACTGAAGAAGAGGAGAAATAAAGAAAAGGGAAAGGAAGAGTGGAAGAGTGGGGGGCTCAGAGAGAGAGAGAGAGAGAGAGAGAGAGAGAGAGAGAGAGAGAGAGAGAGAGAGAGAGAGAGAGAGAGAGAGAGAGAGAGAGAGAGAGAGAGAGAGAGAGAGAGAGAGAGAGAGAGAGAGAGAGAGAGAGAGAGGAGAGAGAGAGAGAGAGGAAAATACTCATAGAAAAAAGTCACTTGGATGTTGCTTAAACGAAGTTATTGACGGTGAGTATCAAAATTGAGTCGGGTTTCAAATGTCAAGTACTAATGTGATAGTTTTCGTACGTCAGGTACCAAACTGATAAACAGTTCAAAAGTCAAGTACTGTTCATGATAAAACCTTTTAGACTTCTGCTAAATGCATCATTTTTGTTTGAATATTCAATATTGTTGAAGTCTAAATAAAGACTAATCGACCATTTTGATTTGGTCAGTTTTGTCATGCACACCCTTCTAATGTTTGGAACTAAAATGATCAGAAGAAATTACCAGCAACCATGGTCCATTATATTGACTGGCAATGGTCTGAGTCCCAAGGAAAATGCCTGATCCTATAATAAAACCGACAAGTAGCAAGTCAAGATCGAGTAATTAACCTTAAATTCAGCATTTGACCACTACAATTACTGGTAAGTACGTAGTTAGTACAATTGTCTGGCTACTAACTTACAAAATATATGTCAATCTTAATTTTCACAAACTTCAACTTTAAGACCTCCTTAAAGTTTTTCAAAGGGCATCAACATTAAGTTTTTTCTTCTCTATGATAATGCAATTCCAAGGATTGGGGCCAGAACTCACGTGGAGTAGAGGCCCTCATGTCAGCCTAACTAACTTGCGCAAGAAATGTAAAGTTAAGAATCTGGTAAACATCCGATTAATGGAGATAATTATAATCAATAACAAAATATCAGGAAAAAAAAACCAGAAATATATGTAATTATCGATTGAAATACTTTCAAAAGAGCTTACATGAAAATTTGAATAAATCAACTAAAAGCTAGTTTATTAAACTAAATATTCGAAATATGTCATTTGTCTTAGTACAAAAATGTTTTTGTCAAATTTGAAAAGCGCTTTTAGTTTATGCATTTCAGAGCAATTGACAAAAGCAAAAGAAAAAAAAACAAGTACAGATAATATTGTTAATGTACAAGGAATAGATGATATATAAATTTGAAGTAGTTGTCCCATTCAATCAAAAACATGCATCACTTCCATCCTCAAAAATCGTTTTCACTTATCAAACCTCTACTCGATCATGCTCCCCTTTCACCATTGAGTTGACGGCTTGGTTGGTCGTGCATGTGCAAATTCAGAAACGTACATTCACTTTTCAAAACGATCTCCGATCAATTTCGAAACACCCTAAGCTAGTTAGGCCTCGTCACATTTCACTGCTTCATGATCCTCTGCATGTGCAAATCCATCCCTTCCATTGTTTCCCACAAAGTCCTTAGCCTTGAGCCACTCCCTCTCCCAATCAGTCTTGTGCACCACTGTCAGTATCGACACCACGCATGTGATTTGAGCCGCTAAAAGCCCATAACAAAGACCCTTAAACCCTAATCTCCAGACAAACCCCATCACTATTGCCACAGGAGCACCCACCACGTAAAATGAGAAGAAGTTGATCCATGCCCCGATTCCAGGCCTAGCACTGCCTCTCAATATCCCACAACTTGTGGTTTGCGGACAATTGGCGAGCTCACATAGGCCGATAATGGGTAGCACAGCCATGGTCAGCTCAAGAACGTCACCGTCTTTTGTAAAGATTCTCCCCCATGTCTCACTTCCTAGTGTGGTGAGCGACAAGCCCGACAATGAGCTCACTAGTGCCATCCCCACCGCCACTCTTGCAGCCAGACGGGCCTTCTTGGGTTGGCCTGCCCCCAGCTCGTTGCCTACTCGCATAGACACCGATGCGCTTAGGGCGGCAGGCAATGTGTACATGAGGGACGTGGTTTGGATTACTATGGCTGATGTTGCAAGGGCAATGTGAGGTTTGTCAAGGTAACCAGCAAGAATTGTCATGAACTCGTACCACCACCATTCTAGACAAACTGCTAGACAACTTTGTATGGACAGACTGATTAGCATCCCCAATTCATCTCCGAGTAGTGAATGCTTCAACGAAAGTGGTATTAACGGTTTGGGTAGCAACGGTGACAATATCGGTGATGGTTCAGAATTAGTACTACTTGTGAGTTCACGTTTGTCTGTTATTTTATAATACAATTCTGGTTTAGAATTAGTAGTGGGTTCACGCCGGTCTGTTCCCCAGCAATAGACACGCGCTTTAGTGGTGTAAGCATATAAAATGTAACCCAAAAGAAAAAAGAGAGTGGTGAAATTGGTGAGAGAAGTGGAAATAGCTATTCCTTTGACTCCAAGAGAAAGACCGAAGGTTAAGAAAAAGGTGAGAGGAAGGTGAAGAATGGTAGCTAGTAAAGTGCACCACATCAATGGCCAAGTTATGCTTTGACTGCGCAAGAAAATACGCAAAGGGTGAAGAAGACTATTTGCTATGAGATCAGGGATGGCGAAACGGCAATACAAGCTTGCGATTCGTGTTATATCCGGGTTCTGATGTAGAATGAGCATGAGAGGTTCGAGATTGACCCAAAGCAAGGAAATAGGAAGAGAAGCGAGTAGTAGCAAGACAATTGTTCTTTGCAAAGTGAGGAAAGCTATGGAGAAGTTGTGGGATCCAAAGGCTTGGCTGCAGAGGGGTTCCATACCCATGGCTAAGCCAGAGAGGACTGAGTAGCCTGTGATGTTGGTGAAGCCAATGGCTAAAGCTCCTCCTGCTAGCTCCAAGCTTCCTAGTCTTCCCATGCATATAACTAAGACCATGTTTTTGAGGTAGCCAACTAAGCTCATGGCTGCTATAGGGAAGCCAATATCAGTCATCCTGTGAAGCTCCTCCACCATCTATAGAGAATATGAAAGATGTACGTTCAACATATATTCGAAATGAGGGAAATGATACAAACAAGAATTTGAAACTTTGAGATCGAGTTGAAATTGATACAAATAATGGTTTATAAGATATTTCGTACCTCTGGCATTGTCGGGTACTTTTGGGATTGCTCTGCTGCTTCTGTAACCATTGTCGACTTTGATTCTTTTCGCCTTGTTTTCTTTCCTTATGAGAGAGAGGTTTGTGTTGGAAATTAATGAGCGTACAAAGGTTTTAATTTATAACGACATATGGAGTACTGGCCGGTGGCAATAAGGTCATATATAGAACGGTAAATTTTGGTATTGGTCTTGTGTTTATGGAAAATTCTACAATACCCAAAGCACCAATGCTCAGGCATGTCAGCAATAATCTGGATCGTTGGATCTGTCAATCTCCATCTTGTCCTTTATAAGTGAAGTCTTAAAAAAATTCACTGCCTGACTCATACTCATTCGATCAGAACCCAGATATAACACGGGCCTTTGGAAGGTCTTGAGTCAGGCGGTCTTGAGTCATGCTATAGTACTTGATTTTTGTTTGTGGAAAGAGGTAGTGGATATGTTGTAGTTTATTTTGAAAACTGACAAAGTTTGGTTTGGTTAAGTAATGATTGAGGGAGTAGAAGGTCTTGAGTCAGACGGTCGGATCACTGGATTAATCCGATCGGCCAATAAAAGAAAATATATGAAAAGATGTAAGGTCTTGAGTCAGGCAGTCTTGAGTCATGCTTGTTCCATATATCTTCTTTTATTGGCCGATCGGATTAATCCAGTGATCCGACTGCCTAACTCAAGACCTTCTACTCCCTCAATCATTACTTAACCAAACCAAACTTTGTCAGTTTTCAAAATAAACTACAACATATCCACTACCTCTTTCTACAAACAAAAATCCAGTACTATAGCGTTTTACTTGTTGATTTTTCTTCACGTGGAAACATAACATCGGGCCTAATTTGAGATTTCTTGAAAGGAACTTGCATGCATTATAATACCTTTCTCAATTGTTAGTCCTGGGTCACTTTCTTCTTCTACCAATGTCGCCCTCGATCATGTGCACAAGTTAAGAGTCTATGCAGGAAATTTAGGTTGTGATTGAAGCAATTTTCTTTTATTTCATGTGCGTTAATTATATAAGAGAAAAATCGGTCGACCTAACAAAGCAAAGACCCTCCTTCCACGTTTTGTTATAGAATCACATACCTAATTTGGTCATTAAAGATGGAGCAACCGACCCTTCCGTTCTATATCAGGTTTCGTTTTCTTGTGTTGCAAGCTCTTGTTTGGTCATTCTAGCTCGAAAAGGAATAGGCTCTTAATTAGTCACTAAGCGAAAGGAAAAATACTTGGTTTGGTTGAATGTACAGGCCTTTCGTCCCCCTCGAATTATACCCATGTCATGATCAATAAATAATTCTACTTTTCTCTCAAAAAAAAAAAGATGTAAACTATATAAATTAAGAAGTGAGCTAATGACTAATTAAAATTTGTACATAGATATGCTTAGAAAAGCCTCTCCGCTAGTTTTTTTTTCCTAATTTTGAGGCTGCACCCAAGATTTATAGTGGGTTACCTACGTACTCTGGAGGGAATCAAGACACTCGTAGTTCAAGAATTTCAATAAGTGAATGACCCATTGGAGGCTTGGATTTTTAGAATAGGAATAAAAGAGAATCCTCTCCGCTAGTTATAGTAGCCACATATGCCATTTCCATTTTTTTTTGTTACATAAAAGATAATCAAACTCCTAACATAACTTAATTCTAACCCAATTTTTCATATTCCTCTTCAATATTTAATTTTACGGTGCACTTAGCAAACAAATAATATTGTAAAAAATGTGTAGTAAAAGTAAGTGGTAATTAGTGAAGAGAAGAGGTCCAATATATTATACAATACGTCATGAAAAAAACTTACAATATTTAATCCTCAAAGTGAGATTTGCTCGTTTTTTTTGTAACTAAATAATTAACATGTAAAAAAGTTGTGATGAGTTAGGGGCCATCATTTGGCCCTTAGGCCCTAAGCCTCTTTAAAGTCCGCCCGGCCCGGCCCTTCCTCTCGGCCCATTTGGCCCGGCCTCTTTTTTTTAGGGTCGTGCTTGGGCTCAAGTATTTAAACCCGGCCCGGCCCTAAAGCCCGGCCCGTTTTAGCCCGTTAGGGCCAAGCCCGGTCCGGCCCTAAAAGTCATTTCAAGCCCGGCCCTATATATATATATATATATATATATATATACACACACATATAATTATACAATAATATATAAATCTTTTAATTTTTTCTTGTATTTATTAAATTCTTTTAATTTAGAAGTTTGTTTGTTAATATAATAGTATTTTTTTTTCATATATATATATATATATGAAAGCCCTTTTGAGCCCAATGATAATTATCCTCCTATATATATATATATATACATACACACACATATAATTATACAATAATATATAAATCTTTCTATTTTTTCTTGTATTTATTAAATTCTTTTAATTTAGAAGTTTGTTTGTTAAGATAATAGTATGTTTTTTTTCCATATATATATATATATATATGAAATTCCTTTTGAGCCCAATGATAATTATCCTCTTATATATATATATATATACACACACATATAATTATACAATAATATATAAATCTTTCAATTTTTTCATATATTTATTAAATTCTTTTAATTTAGCACTAAAAAAAATTGGCCATACCCGGCCCTATCGGCCCATTTCAGCCCTGGGCTGGTGGGCGGGCTAAGGCTCGCATATTGAAATCTCGGCCCGGCTCGCTCCGGCCTTAAATTATGTTGACTTTGACTAGACCCGGCCCGACCCGGCCTTAGCCCGGCCCATGATGACCCATATGATGAGTGATGTGAAGTACATGTGGCGGTTATACCTAATATATATATATATTATATGCATGCGACCTAATAGGTGAATTACACTCGTTTTGACACCTTGTTAAAGTTGGATCTCATCGTACCACAACCAATTTACAGAAAATAGAGCCTTAAAATGTTATATGGTAATGATGATGGTGCTTAATTAATGGGAATAACTTAAGAAAAATATGAGTACGTAAGTTCGTCTATTTCTTCACAGATTCGATTACATCGACACTACACTAATCCATATTAAAATCATGATCACCACGCTGGCAAATTTGTTATCCGAGTGACATACGCACTTTGCATGGAACCATGCATGTGCGTCTAGTTACACCAAATAACTAAACGAATAACCTTCTTCTACATCCACAATTATTACACCCACCTTCACTTCACTTCACTTCACTTCAATCACTTTTTCCAATCATGTCAATCATATTTCTAGGATGGGATTTTTTACCTTCAACTCTTATCCCGATATTCAACCAATATCACCAAAGATCATGGAGTGGTTTGTTGCCTATTAGGGCAACGGCCTCTCATGGTCTTTAAGAACTTAATTGATTAATTTGTTTCTGTAACAACTATTATTGGTTCCAAGGTCCCAGGCCTTGTAGGGAAGAACTCAAACAACCGACATTATCCTCACTTGCCCCGCCATGAGTGACACATTGTACTCATACTTTCCATCAAATTTATCCTCAACTAACCCATAAGTACTCATCCCACTTCCTTTGATTGAGTTTGATCGATTATTAATCAAGCAACTGTTTATCAAATTTGATTCATTTTCAGCAAAAATGATATTTGAAAGAAATTTTAATATATATATATAAAGAGTATGTACAGCTTATACAATTACATTAAAGGTGAATCCAAAATGATAGTTTAACTCTAATATACTCGTGTGTTTTTTTTTTGAGAAAGACGACAAATATTATTTTAATGAAACTCAATGAGAACAATAAGAAGCAACGAAGTTGCTAATTTCAAGAGGGATAGACCCACTCTATTTGAAATTGAAACCTGAAAACAAAGCTAACTTAGCAAGCTTATGAGCAGCCGTATTCGTTTCACGAAAAATATGGGTAAATGAGGAACCAGGAAGTGAACCCAAGATGAAATTAACAATCATCAAGCACTCTACCAAAGAGTAAAGTATGCTCCAAAGATGATTTTGTAGCAATAACCAATGAGAGACAATCAGATTCAAAGACAACAGGAGCCAAACCCATGTTAATTTAATAACTAAAGAGATTTTGTGAATCTTAGAGAAATAATCCTTGGAGGGTCCCCGAGTGTGATGTTTTCATATTTTTTTCTTGCATATACATAGCACTAATATATTCTTCTTTGTTCTATTAGTCAACAAACTCTCATTTGTATCAAACCACTAACTGTGATGGTAATACTCTCATGGAAATCCTAGTGGAGAGAATCTGTCATCTGCCAGATTGTGCACATTACTAGATCTCTTTTAGTGCCTACTGCCTAATACACATTGAGATGGAGAGTGGAGTACCATTGATTGATCGACCTTCTGACCACGTACAAATCCTTTTATCACAAAAAACAAATAATAATATAATTCAAATCGAGTGAAGTAATTTGTACCATTTTTATTGATTACATTTTTTATAACATATTTTTTTAAAAAAAACGACAGAGATCGATGTACTAATTGTATGAAAAACATAGGTTAACCTTGGTAACATACATTTTTTATCAATGACACTAATTTGCTTTCGAAGCTAGCTTCAAGTACACTATATACATGATTTCTCTAAGAGCTAGCAAAATATATGACAAAATTCCTCGAAGATGCAGCAGTTCCCACACAATATACGCTATTTTCTAAGAGTGAAAGTGTTTGCTAGCTCTTGGTATCTCTCTATTTATGTTCTGATTGTTTAAAAGTTGTGTCTCTTGTTAATTCAGAAGATCAATGATTGTTAATGATTATGTAATTCCCTCACATGTTTAGGGTTTAGATTCTGTATCGCCTTGGTGTATTATTCCTTGATGAATAATATGGGTGTGGAGTTAAGCCTTCCAACTTACAGGGTTCTAAACCCCATTTTCAGTTTTCGCTCTTTTGTGTTTCTATCTTTCAGTTTTCTTTGTCTCTTTTTATTTCTCATACATAATGCGGAGAGAAAGTCCTTAATAAGGTAAATAAAGTCCTCATTAAAGTAAATTAGGTTCTCGTTTGAGTAATTAAGTCTTAAAAGTGGTAATTGTAATGTTTTACAACTTGAGGACACATATTACCACTTCGACAACTCATGTGGTAACTACGAAAAAACCCTCGTTATGGTAAATTTGGTCCTCATTAGAGTAAATAGGTTCTCGTTTGAGTAATTACGTCCTAAAAGTAGTAATTGTACGTATGAGATACGTTAACATATACTAGAATTTTTCTAGTAATTGGTAAGATTGTCTTCTTTGTCTCTTGAGAGGTTTTGGTCTAGTCCCCCTCTTCTCTGTACTTTTTTTCAAGTTGGAATAAATTGACTTGCATTAAAAAATAATAATAATAAAAAACAAAAACAAAAAAAATATAGTGAGTAGATTTATATATATAGTTAGCCCCTTTTTGGTTGCTTTGGAGAGGCCGTCCAAGGACAATTCGTTTATAGTCTTTTCAAATATCAAATATAATTGACAAAAACGTAAACCAGCTGAGCTTTGAAGGACATGCAATGATTTTGGCAATTAAGTACATCACCAACTGTGACTTGATCCAAAACATTCTAGAAAACAATTTGTATTGACAATTATTGACCCAAAAAATACAACTCAAACGTTGGAGTGATTTGACCAAAAAAAAAAAAAACGTTGGAGTGAGAGAAACAAAAAGCATGATCGAGATAGATGGGTTTTCAATCACATACGCATCAACGCATGCATGGAATTGAAAATAAAGGAGAATATAAAAACTCATAAGGTTAGCCCAAATGGTAAAAAATGATGAAGAATTGAGTTAAGATTATAATAGATTTGGGTTCGATCCCCTCAATTATAATAGAAAAAAAAATCATATTTTTCATTTTCAAAGTTTCAAAAATATACATGTGTATATGTATATGTATATAGATATGTATATAGACATCTAAATACACACAGCGAATGTTTGCTGAAATATAGGGGCCGTTGGGAAGTTGGTTGAACTGAAGCCCTACGAGTGACCGTTCGAACGAGGCCCGAAATTGTCTTTAATTTATCAAATATATATAAAGTTTACAAAATAAGTTAGTTGACTTGTAGGCTTGTAGCTATAGTAGTACTGTTGTAATTTAACTATAATTAACCAAGCACATGATTGAGGATAAACCAAATCGTGCTTGATGAGATATTGAGATGGATTATTAAACTCTTAAAAGGGAAGAATACCCAATACATGTCTTTGCTAAACACGTAATGCAATATCTAGAAAGCTAGCTAGCTAGGCTGTGCAGGTAATTCTAGATTTTTTTTTATAAAAAATAAAATTACAAACGAAAATCTCTATAATAACTTAAATTTGAAAAGTCAAAAATAAAAGCTAGCCGCGTCAAAGGAGGCAGACTTTGTTCCCAAATTCTATAGGTCGAGTAGTTATGGCCAATATTTGCAGGTAATTCAAGATTGACAGGTCCGAACTTGAGGTTTTGAGGGCTAAAACAAATTATGAAAATTGGGTCACTTGTGAGATTTGAATCTAATGCATGTTTTTTTTTTTGAAGTGTTATACATTAGTTTTATGTTTTTTCTTCTCATACTTTTTTCTTTTTGAAAAAAAAATCTCATTATCTTTTGTTTGATCAATTCTTTTATTTGAAATATCTTTTATGAATTGTACACTATTGCCAAATAAGTCTGTGTCCTTCATATCGGTAAGATATAATATATATATATATATATATATATATATATATATATATATATATATATATATAGTCCCCTTCACGTGTGGACGTCCGTTTTGTATTAAAAATGTGTTCTTAGGACATATGGTCTATACAAAAACTAAGGTCTAAGCCCCTGAAGCATGACAATAACTTTTCCAAAGTATTCGTATAGAGTGTTACTCCCTAGCTAAAAATAACCATTAAACTTAGGTAGCACAATTATTCCAAAAAAAAAAAGCGCCTAACCAACTAACAACGACATCACATTGCCTATTCATTTAGAAAAAGCCTCTTTTTGATAGCCTAGTGCTCAAGACGCTCTACAAAATCTCTCACTTCTCAATGAAGGAGAAGTCGCCCACAGTCCTGGTCTTGTCCACCAGAGCAACAACCATCTCTTGCCATTCATGCTACCGAATATTTGAAAGAAAGGATTTCGTTCCGAAAGAAGGTAGTAAGTTGCTAAGAACTGTACAATATTTTCTATACATTCAATAATATTTGTAAGTTAATTTGACTCGATAATTTAATTTTGAATATGTAATCTGAAGAGGCCGTCTCACGGGTTTCATCTCAAGTCCGGCTCTTTATTTTGGTAAAAGACGGCAAATTGTTGTAATGTGAAGGATGATGAGTTTCGTGAGTGACTTCACATATATAAATTGCCTAATCAAGTTTCATCCCCCTTTATAGGGAGGCCTTTTTTTTTTTCCATCCTTGATCTTTAGCTAAAAAAAACAAAACAAGAATAGTTTATTTTGCCATAAAATGCTGGAATACTTTTCGAAAGCGATAATGGAGTTTGGTATTTGTTTGTTGAGATGACGAGAAATGGACAAACATTATCTGCGTGCACAAACTTTTTGTAGATGGAGAGGGTTAGATCAGAAACCACAACTCAACCAACTAACATGTGATGCACTCACTTCACTAAATGATAATCATCACATCAAAACGTGGCATGTAAGCAAGTCAATGGTCCAATCCATTTCAATCTTTGAAGCTTATCCATTGACCTTGACTGATTTGGCGTATATGATATAGCTTGATGTGGTAATAAGTGGTATATCATTTTAAGCATGTTCAAAGTACTTGGATGGATACTCTCATACTCAATAAGCTTTAGAAGGATCAGAACAGATTCGGTGCACGCAACGTGCAGCATGCTCCTCACGGCTATGAGAGCATTGCGAAGTTCGGCATGGAAACTTGGCCAGCCGAGATTGTATCATCTACTGATCATGTACTCAATCCTGCTACAAAGCCGGGCAAGCTACAAAGCCTCTCAATCCTTGACTGAGAGGTCTCTCGATCTCCCTTTACTGTGGGCATAGGCGGTGATAACGTCCGTGATCATGAATGGACGGTCTTGATGAAATAAAAAACTGGACCCCCATTTGGACGACTAAGATTGTCCATGCGAAAGTACGGTCTGTGCATAGAATACTTTTCGTAGAACGATTGACACAAAAAAAAAGATTGATACAGGAAAAAAAAAAAGTTAGTGTAGGGGTCTTTCTAACGAGGATCTTAACATATAAACTTAATAGGGACTTTCAAATCAACGGTTGAGTAATTTGTATGTTAAAAATTTAATTATTAAAATATCAACTCATTTAACTGTTGATTTGAAAGTTCTTATATAATGAGTCTTTATTCAAACGTCCTCATCACCTGTGTTTGTGCTCTATTTTTTTTGTTAGATTTGTCGAAAAAATAGCTAAAAGTTAAACTACGAGCTATTTTTAGAAAGCTTTAAAAATATTGCTCCAACCATGCTCAAAACTTTAGGGAGCCAAATTTTTTTTTCTTCAAGAAGTAATATTTATTGGCAAATCTTTCAAAAAAAAAAAAATATTTATTGGCAAAAAAAAATATTTATGAGCCCTTAGCAATGCTACCTAATTTTTAACTAAAATTATTTTGGCTAGCCAGTTTGAAATTATGTCTGCACCAATGCTCTCTACTTTAGCTAATATTGAATTTAAATCATTTTATAAATGAATAAAAAATAATTTAAGTGTATTTAATAATTATACAAAACAACTAAAAAGAAATGCTCTAAATTAACCAAAATAATAGAGAGTCTCATCTCGCTCTCTATATTTAAGAGCTATATAGCTAAAAGCTAAAATAGATAGTCACTTAGGAGGCTAGTGCAGCTGCTAAAATAGCTGAAAAACTAAACATGCTCTCTAAAATAGTTAAGGAGTTAAGATAGAGAGTTTGCTAAAGATGCTCTTAGAAATCATCTTCTTTCTCCCCATATTTAGAAGCTCCTAGGTCCTAGCGATTTTGCTATCATAGGAGCGTAATATGGAGTGTAGTTTGAGCAAATTTTTTTCTAACTTTTTTTCTAAATTTTAACTTGGGAGGTCATTTAGGGAGCCTATTGGAGATGTTTTTAGAGAGACTCTCATGTAGAGTAGTATAGGCTTATCAAAAAAATCGTGACCAATTTAACCATGTTTGTACAACGTATCTTAATAACTCTAAGATGACACACAAACCAATCAAGTTACACAATATAAAACTACCATATGTTGACACAATAAAATCATCAAGATGAGATAAAAAAAACTACGGGCACAAAAAGAAATCGAGCACAACTTTCTCCCAACTGAGCTCATGGGACCCTCGGACACACAGTGATGAGGATGTAGTATGTATGAATGATTTTGATAAATTAATAATACTTAACATAGAACAAGTCAAATAACCTCTCCCTTTGAAATCTCTTGTTCTAGGGTTCTTGGTTTTCCTTTCTCAAATTATGCATATCCCATTTAGTGGCTGAATCGATTTTTGTATGCAACACAACATAGAAAATTTAGGTTTTAAATCAATAATTTAGGCTCGTGCGAAAATCGATTAAGAATTACTAAATTGTATTAAGTAAAAAATGATAACACTATGAAAAATCAATAGGACTAACTGGATTCATAGAGCTGATTCACTGTTGTCTTCGACAAGGCTTCACGCATTGCCTTATAAAACTGTGAAATGCTCTTCATCTGGCATACATAACCAACGCAATTAGATTAAGAAGGACTGCGTATCTTTGTTGTTGTTTAGTGAAATCATCTTGCCTCCATCTACTCTCTATCGCCCCCCTATGTGCTCCTCTTACGCTTTCGCAGATCTAGTAGTTGAGGTCACCGAAAGTGAATTGTGATTTCGATTCCCCGATTTTGATCAGCAAACATAACATTGTTGACCGTCAATCACGGTCCAATATTAAGCCTTATCCACTTTGTTGGTTGATAGTTCTTAGGTTCACCCTTTTTTATACTAGCCAATCAGTTTTTGACACATACATTTTTATTAACAATATAAAAACTTTATGAATTACTTATATAATAAAAATAAATTAAAAAAATACAAAAATGTGAATTAATAACTTTTTTTTTAATAAAAATATATGTGTCAGATCATGATTGGTTAATATGGGAGGGGGTGAACGGATGGTTTCACCTAGGGGGTGAACATAAGAATTATCCATTCAAAAAAACTAAAGTACTTTTCTTGTTCTATAATCACCTTTAACATAGTTACATAGTTACCATTTCTTACCTCTAATATATTTTTATTTATTCAATAAATCATTTCTTACTTTTTTAGATCAATGTTGAATTTGTAAGGGCAAATTCCTTTTATGGTACCCATGTATTGCTACTTGGACAATTTGGTAGAGGACAACTTGGTACTTGAAGTTATCCTCTGTTAGCAAGTACCAAGTTGTCATCTTTTATTGACTAGGTACCAAATTATCCAAGTAACAATACATCAGGTATCATGGAAGGAATTTACTCAATTCGTAAATGTTCTGAAACCTAATAAATGGGCATGGTAAACGTGGCAATAATACGCCAACAATTATCCATTGAGCTGAATCGTCGAGTCAATCCTAGATCATCTTCATCGTCATCATCGTACAAAGTACAAAATCAATTAGTTGCATGCATAAGCTCAGAAACGAAATCACAGAGCTTATCGATCTGCGGCATTATTAATTCATAGACTCAGTTAGATTAGTCTCCGAGCTCTTGTGGCCCACCAACACAAAGATGATCGGTAGGCGGGTCTGGAACAAGCGGGCTTGGGTCTCCGGCCACCGCTGGCTCTGTTCGCACACTTCTCCAGGTCTATCGCCGGCGACTGTACACTCGGACCGTACCTCTCAATATCGGGTCTTCTCATCCCTTACATCATTTCGATTTGCTGATAGGATATCTAATGTAAGTCTCTCTCAGTAGATTTTAGTCTGGGTTTTGATTGAATGATTGGCCCAATATCGAAATTAGCTAAATTTACATATGTATTGGTTGTTTCTTTGGATATATCAGATAAATTTGTGAACTCTATGCGGGAATTTGATTGTTTATGTATTCAATTTTACAGTGTAGCATTCCCTATAATGTGAAGAGGTGCTGGTTTTCAAGCCAGGATCAGGCATTGACTGATGTAACAAGTGGTAATGGTATAGTTGATGTGCCATTGGCTCAAACTGGTGAAGGCATTGCTGAATGTGAACTCCTCAAATGGTTTGTGCAAGAGGTCAGCACTTGGGCTGCTTTTGCATTTCTGTTTCTTACAATACATGTCAAAATATGTGCACACATTGTTGAGGCATGGATAGTTGCTCAAGGCTAGGTTGTTTGAAAGAGGAGCCTATATTGTTTTTGTGATTTTGGCAGGGTGATCAAGTTGAAGCCTTTCAGCCAATTTGTGAGGTTCAAAGTGACAAAGCAACCATTGAGATAACAAGCCGTTATCAAGGAAGAGTCGCTCAAATTCACTACATTCCTGGTGACATTGTGAAGGTGAGAATGTATATGCGCCTTAGTTTTCTTTTTCCACTATTGAGGGATTGTATAGCAAACTTTTGTTTTCTTCATTGTCATGGAGATATTAATTGGGTGTAGGTATTTCCTGAAGATGTTATCATCTGATCTTTGAGAGACAGAAAGAATAGAAAAGTGAGAAATGTTGGAGATGTTATATGTCCTGGGTTTATGTATGTGACTGTGTTAAGCTTTCGGAGTTAGTGGGGAACTTACAAAACTTATCATGGTAACAGAGCAACAGATTCTGAATTTGAGTCTCTGTAATTGCAACCCACTATAAGTTGCATTACAATGTTTAGTCTTTTAGTAATGGAGAGAGCCTACATGTGTAAGAGAGTGGCAAAATAATTGTTGGATCACTACCTAACATCTTGAATTATAGGATAAATTTATCAAAGTAGATTTGCTTACAAGGGCAGAGTCAGAATTGTGGGCTGGGGTGGGCTACTGGGACGTCTGGAAGAGAGGTTGGGCTAGGGCTGATAGCTCTGCTACTGGTTATCCCCTTTCCGGGTTTCGCATATGCCGTAGACACCTGTACCAGCAATTGCTGTTTTCAAATTTTAATGAGTGACAGCATGGTATTTTTAATGGTGAATTAACTCATTTAGCTTTTAATCCTAATTTGACATTCTTATTTATGCTTTAGATTTTAATGAATTCTTAGGTTGGAGAAATTCTTTTGAAAATGGTGGTTGAAGAATCTGAGGTTCCAAAGCAGACTTGCGATAGTTTGGAGAACACAAAGTCACTAGATTCTGACCTGAATACACAGAACATAGGTGTAGTTTTATCCACACCTCCTGTTCGGAACCTTGCAAAGACATATGGTATAGATATAAATGAAGTCCATGGAACTGGTAAAGATGGGAGAGTATTGAAAGAAGATGTCCTTAAGTATGCTGTGCAGAAGGGAATCATTGAAGATTCATCTGCCTTCTCGAGTTCTAGTTCTGATGAATTTTTGGGAGGAGAAGAGAGTTACTCTCATGCATCAGCTAAAGCTGGATGGAGATATGAAGATAAAACAGTTACCCTGAGGTAGCATACATAATATGCAAATATGAACTTAAAGCACCTCCTTTCATTCATTAGTATGATCCATGGGTGGAACTTATAGCTTATCATTGTTAGTGATCTTAATCAAAAGGAAGTGAAGTATGCATGCAACTTGCTTATATCTTGTTCTTTCAGGGGATTCCAGCGCACAATGGTCAAATCAATGACTATGGCTGCAAAAGTTCCACATTTTCATTTTGTTGAGGAGATAAATTGCGATGCACTTGTAGAGCTAAAAGAGTCTTTCCAAGTTAGCAACTCTGATTCAAATGTTAAGCACACTTTCCTTCCATCATTGATAAAGACACTTTCAATGGCCATAAGCAAATATCCATTAGTGAACAGTTGCTTCACCGAGGAGTCACTTGAGGTCATCCTAAAAGGTTTGTACATTAGTTTCTGCTTAATCCAAGCAATTATCATCTATTGGATGCGGCCACGTTTCTACTTGAATTTAATCTTTTGGTTTGACATGGAGAACATGCTAATTATTACCTTCTTAGACTTGGCTTTTGCACTTAAGTTTTAACTAATGAAAATTTGTATAGGTTCCCACAACATCGGAATTGCCATGGCTACTCCATATGGTCTAGTTGTGCCAAACATAAAGAACGTTCAGTCTCTTTCCATCTTGGAGGTTAGTTCTATATGATCCCTCATTCCTCACCCCTCAACTGTTACTTACACTGCATCAAAAAAGATATACCCTGCTTGGTTCATTTGTAGGAGATCCATGATTTGGAGAATAATTTCATGGTTGTAGCTTGAATTCAGGACTTTTAAATAATTGGCGCTAGCAAATGCTTGCATTTTACCTCTGTATGAAAAGATAATGGTACTCTATGCTTGGTGAAATGGAATGACATATGCTTAATAAATGGGTATCTAATTACATGTACGATGCACATAGATAACAAAGGAACTTTCACGGTTACAACAATTGGCATTGGAAAACAAGCTTAGGCCTGAAGATATATCCGGAGGAACTATTACTTTAAGTAATATTGGAGCAATTGGTGGGAAGTATGGTTCACCTCTTCTCAACTTACCTGAGGTTGCCATTATTGCAATTGGACGAATTCAGAAGGTTCCACAATTTGCAGAGGACGGAGGTGTATATCCTGCTTCAGTTATGACGGTGAGCATTTAAGTTTCTGTATTGGTTTTCCATTTGAACTAATTGAAAAAGTTTGATCTTGCAGAGAAGTTCCAAACAAATTATCATGTTCTAAGCACTGCGTGCCAGTGCCATTACTCAATTTGCAAAAGAAGCAAGAGAAGAGGGGCCAAGTCCCTCACCATTACAAATCCCATATGCATGTTGCCTATTAGACTGTTCAAATGAATCATTCAGCAGAATGATTGGAATGTTTATCTGTACTGGTGATGAATATTGTGTGGACTAATAGGTTGATTGAGAGGAAAATGAGGCTTTGGCCCATCTAAGTGTTACATTTTTTGTGTTCTTGTCAGGTTAATATAGGCGCTGATCATAGAGTGCTGGATGGAGCAACTGTTGCCCGGTTCTGCAAAGAGTGGAAACAATTTATAGAGAATCCAGAGCTGGTCATGTTGCATATGAGATAGATGACTGGTCATGTTGCTTAAAGTTATGCACTTCTAAACTTGTGTTTCTGAGAAGCTGGAGTTGAAACAAAGATGTCTTGTGCCTTTGCATGGATCACTTTCTCAGACTGTTTATGACAGCAAGAAGGGACCTTCCAGGGAAGTTCGATGCTCTAGGTGAAAGTTCATTGCACATTGGTGCTTCACCTTGTGCAGACCCTCCCTTATTTCAAGCTTGGAACCAATAATTTCATAAAACCGTATGTATCATACCCATGTAACTTTTTATGATCGATGAGAAGTTCGATCTAGTGTTTATAAATAAATATGCTTCTTCTCTGGATAAAATAATGTGCTTTCTATTTAGTTTGCAGAAGATGCAAAACGATTTCACTAAAAAAATACGCAAAACGATTTCTGTTGGTAACTGAATTTGGTAAAAATATTTAGGATCACAAATATTTTTCAAATGAAAACAAGAGTTTCGCTTACTTACTTTTTCTTATTAATTGAAATGTTGAACAACTCGCACAAACAAAAACACATGAAACGAAAATCAAATTAAAGAGAAGACATGTTTTCAATACATAATTCTCAATATGCACATAAGGGCCGCACTCATGCGTGCGAAATGTCCATTAAATTTGTGTGTTTTTTTTTATTAAACCAGCAAAAGTACACATGCAAAAGCAAAAGTCTTGAAATTATGTTTTTTGCTGAGAAAAAAAAAAGTACAACAGACATTCTAACATATCAAAATGAATGGATGAAGTTGTACATCCAAAATGTATTTTCAATCCCTGTTGCTAGAATTCATCTCCTTGGGGGAGTACTGGCCTCTACCCTGTTAAGTACAAAGAACATAAGAACATAAATTTTGAAAAACTCAGATATTGTCCATGGCTGATTAATTTTGTCTCTGTTTTCTTCTGTTTTATTATCTCCTCACCGGCTCACCCTTTTCTTCTTCCATCTTCCCTTTGGTTTTTTTCTCGATCACCCTTTCCTTGGATACTACGGTACGTACACCCATGTAATTCTATAAAAGTTGGCCAACAAAACTTGGAAGAAATTTTCTCATATATATGGAACCCAGAACCACATGATTAACCAAGAATGATTGGAATTATACTGAAACCTTAAGATACTCATCTAATAATTGAGATATAAAATACTTGAAAAAATAACAACAAAATTGAGGTTGTTGCTTAAACTGAAAATTCATACCACCATGTTCAGATGGAAACCTCTTGAAGTCAAATGCTCCTTTGTCAATCTGCAAAAACACAGGAGTAAGTCTAGAAAAAAAAAAAGATGATGCATATTTCGTAGACAGGAAACTGAGGAACTGAGGAAAGTGTACGTTGATGATGGTAGACATTACTCACTGCTTATAAACTCCAGCTTTTCTTGATTGATAAACTCCAAATTATTTAAGCCAAAATTTATTAAAAAACAGAGTCAAAGAGAGTCAAAGGACGCTTTTCATTCTTCTCTGCGCGCCACCTTTTATTTATTGGGGTCTTCCTTTCTTCCTTCCTTCATTCCCTGCAATCCGCATAGAAATAATTAAGAAAAATTAAGCTCTTTGGATGTCAAAAACGAATAAACAATCAACCAAAATGCCAAATAAGTTTCATGAACGGGCCTTTTAGATTGCTCAAGTAGAAGAGCTGCATGCCACATTACCATGATTCCATGCTAGTGCAACTTCAGAACAGATGAAATTAATTAAAAAGAAAACAAATGATTTTTTTTTCTATTGCTAATTTGCTATATATGTTTTTGTTTTTGTTTTTCGGTTTTGAAATCAGACAAAAAACACACAAAAACTGATTGATATGGTTTTTCTCCCTTATTTTGTTGTTGGTGTTCTTTTTTGGGTTTGAAATCATACCAACTAACATATGCAGGGGCAATCAAAGGGTTTATGTAATTTCCTAAAGCGTATACTCTTCTAAACCTGTGAACTGGTAGCCCATCTTGTTCATTAGAACGCGGGAAACCAAAGACATGTAGGAAACTGCATTTAAACTGCAATTACAGTTTTTTTTCTCAACCGTCACCAACCGCTCCAAGAAATCTAACGGCCAAAATCGTGGTTGATTGATAAATTTCCGTTCACAAACAGAAGTTTACTGTTTCTCTGCAGAGCCAAACCCTCTCGCTTTTTGTCTCATGGCAGTCAAAATGAACTTGCACATATTCATTTCACTCTTGGCCCTCTCATTTGGCTCCAAGCTTTCACATTCTGGTACTCACACAATCACAGATTTTCCTTTATTCTTCAAATGGCTCATCTTTGTCTTTAGGCTTCTGTATTTGAATTTGTTTCAGACAAAGCAGCGATGCCTGAGTTCACTTTCAGTTGGATGGACGATAAAGACACATTCCGAACCGGTGAAATTGCCACCATAAGGATCAGAGCACTGAACAACTTTGACAAGCTTGACAAGAATGCATTCAAGCCCACTCTTACAGTAGATGGAAAGATTGGTAATAGCTCTATTGTATCTGGGGTTCTTTCAGATTTTGAAGGAGACCCTAGTAGTTGGAAGCTTTTCTTTACTACAATAACTGCCGGGTTATTTAACGTCATGATCAATGAGGAGCATTACAAAGTGTTTGATTCATCTCTGCATTTCCAAGTTCAACCAGGTTTTAGTTTGTTTAATTTCACTATGAGAACTTTAACTGTTCTGTTAGCTCTTTTTGACGTATGTGTTTTACCAATCCCGTTGCTTTTTGCTGTTTTTTTTTTGTTTTTTTTGAAGGGAAAATATATCCATCTGTTTGTGTTGCATCTTGGATGGGTTTTGTTCATGAGTTTGAAGCAGGTGCTAAAGCTAGAGTACAGATACTCCCAAAGGACGCATTTGGGAATAAGATCAATGAAACCAGTGAAGATCTAAGGGTACATAATTTTACAGTGTCTGTATTCTATGCAAATGATTCCATAGCAAGCGTGCCCAACATAACCCATTTCGGTTGGAACCAATTTGGTTATATCATCATGGAATTCATTGTGGTAAAAGCTGGAGACCTCTTGTTGCATGTGGAAGGCGGAAATCAGAGCTTGAATGGATCTCCGCTACCCTTTAAGGTGAACCCAGGTGGTGTATCCTAGCAATAATTATAAGCTTATGATGTTTGTTGAGGCTACCACATAAATTAAGATCGATGAGTTAGATAATCTCCAATTTGGGATTAAAGAAGTTCTATTTAGGTTTATAATGGCAATGATGAAGATGTTTAAATGCGGTATAGATTGGTCAATTTTATGATTATTTAACAGGTGCATTTCTCTTGATAACTTCAATGGGATTTATGATAAGGGGGAAGATTAGTCCTGGTTATTGTTTGTTACTCTTTTATTGATACTTTCTTTGAAGGTTCTTTTTGCATTGTAAAGTTAATGACAGTAGATTGCTATTGCAGGACCTCTTGAAGTTTCCAATTGTGTGGTGAAATGGGATTTTGAACCAAATGCATGGCAATTATATTCCAAGATGGAAATCTTTATACACCAGCAAGATCAGTATGGGAACCTTGTTCCAGGACTGTATGAATTTGATGCTGAAGTTGTTGAGATAGAGACGAATTTGTCAATACCTGTTCCAGATTTGCACTTCGAAGAAGTGGTGCCTGGAATGCAGTTGTTTTCCTTTACCAATCTGGAACCAGGGAACTTTTTGCTCACTATATCAGATTTGAAGCATTATAGAAGCATCTCTAATATGCCATATGCTTATTCTGTCTTTGTTGGTGAGTGTCATTTAGCTGTTGAATCTTGTTATTGATAGACTATTGCTGTTAGATAGGTTTATTTGAATCTCTAACATGCCTCTCTTGTTATGTTTGGATAGGTTATTGCAATGGGACGAACAGTGTTGTTAATGGAACTGGTTTAAATAGATCCGCAGCCGGAGAAAGAACAGAATTTTCAGTTTATTTGAATGATGCTTATCAATATCCCTCTCCAGTTGAAATAGAAAGGCTTGAAGTACAAATTGTAAGGGAAATTGACTCCTACCATCTGCAGTCAAGCATATTTCCTATCCAGATCATCAATGGTAAATGCAAGCTAGAAACTATCGAATTGTTCCTTTGACAACAATTTTTGCTGTATTTTACAGAAGTTGTATCTCTATGTTAGGGAGTGGACCTGCTCGAGGTATAAGATTTGGTACAACCAGACAAACAGAAATTGCTCCTTCACCATCTATGGACTTGATAAATTCTGTAAGTAGTCTCTATAGATGCATACACAGACGCGCAAAAAATTTTATATATTAATTAATACATATTATTTTCTTAAGAATTTAGGTTCTAACTTTACGTAGTTTCTGAATTCAGACTTTCGGGAGCTTCAGCACTCTGGCAACTGCTTTCAATGTGGTGTATACACCTGACAAGAGTGGGACTTATCAAATTTATGTATTTTGTGGAAATATTTTGCTGAATGGAGGCCATTCTTTTAATAAGGAAGTTATAGCAGGTATGATTTCAGCTAACATTTATAGTATATAGGAACTGCCTGATAAAATTGGAAAATGAACTAAGCCAATGCTAATAGAGGATAACCGGAGCTGGCATTTCTCCGACATCACTGCACAAAAGTCGCTGTTGATCTACACTGATATATAAACTATAAGTTATAATTATATAGGTAAAAGTCATTACCAGAGTCTTAGGATATGTTAAGTTTCCAGCTTGAATCTTCTATCCCGTCTAAGCCACTTCATATGAAAGATGTTTATGGAAGTGGTTTGGATTTTTCTTATGACCTTGGTGACTTCATTACAAGTGTATCTAGTCAGTCATAAATGATTGCATGAACTACTTCACCTGAGATGAATAGGTTCCTAAATTTGATGCAGGGAAGGTTGATCCCTCATGCTCAACAGTTGTCAAATTTGCTCCCAAGGTGCCAAGGATGATTAATAATGAAGTAGTAGTGCAGCTCGGGGATTCATTTTTCAACCCTGTCTTGGCACAACAATCTGCGCTGAAACTAGAGATTGTTTCCGTAAACAGTTCTGGCTTTTCAAATTCCTTGTTTGTGGATAATAATGATGGGTCATACACTGTCCACTATCTGGCTAAGGAGGTTGGAACGTATGAGATGTGTGCTTCATTTGATGGCAAACGTATCTCTCCCTGCCCCTTTGGGATCAATGTCTATAGTAGTAAGTTTGAGTAACAATATGTTAAATAAGAGTAGCTCTTTTTTGTTGCTGGGGTCTGTGGTACATTGATTTGAATGTCATTTGTCTTTCTACTTTTGTTATAGATTGATATTTTGCAAGCATGCTAGAGAGATTATAGTCTTATACATAGGATGTATTTCACTCCATTTTCAAATTATTAGTACTATGAATATTAACTTTACATCCATTGTCATAGTATAATGGACTGACTGATCTGTTGCAGGTGAATATTTTCCCAGAGCCGAAAATGATACAATATCTGTGTGGGAGGATGAGTCAATAGCTTTTGATGTTTTAGCCAATGACTACTTTGCTGGAAATAATGCAAGTGTTGTTGAATTCTCCAAGGTACAATCTGAAGTGTAATATTCTCTATCACAATCCCTCCTCTCTCTTCTCCCAGATAATTTGTTAGGATGGTGCCTATCAGAATGAGCAACTAAATTGACATACCATCGACTCCACACAAACACAGCTTAAACTATAAAAGAATTTGCTTGAAAATTTGATTGGTTGATATTTGTCAGCCAGGTAGTGGTTCCCTTATCGAGTATGGAAGGCTACTCCGGTATACACCTTATAAAGACTATTATGGCAATGATTCCTTTGTGTACACAATGTCAGATATAAACGGCAATCTTGCTACTGCTGCTGTAAACATTTCTGTTCTCACCATTCCGCCCCAATTTGTTTCTTTTCCAAGTGAATTGCAAGCAACTGAAGACGAGATTAGTCCGAAATTTGGGTAAGGTACTTCTATTAATCTTTAACACTTTTAAGGATTTTCTGTATAATTATAGTTTTGGCTACTTGCAGTGGTTTCTCAGGGTTTAAGATAAGATATTCAGACATGATGGAGAATATCTCTGTTAATCTCAGTGCACAATCTGGGACAGTATTTCTGTCTCCCATGCTATTGCAATTCTGGGAGCCAATTTGGAATGGACTTTCAGTGTACAAAGAGGATGGAGGAGTGAAAGCTTTGATTTTAGAAGGCAGTGTGGAAGTAATCAATTTTGCACTTCAGTCAATTCAGTACTATGGGTACTATTCACTGATTTTATTCCCTAATTACAAAGACTCGTGTTGAATTTTGTCATCTTTGTTTGCATTCTTGTTTCATATCAGTAACATCCTTTTTCATTCTCCTTATGTCAGAAACGAGAACTTTTGTGGCTATGATACAATTCGGCTCACTACGAGGAACAGGAATGGAGTAAATGAATTGCATATTCCAGTTTTTGTTGAACCTATCAATGATCCTCCTTTTATTCATGTCCCTGAGTTTATTATTTTAAAAAGTAATGAAGATGAGTCACTGATATATGACAGAGAAATAGACAAGTTTGAGTTCTGCATTGGAGATCCAGATCTTCTTGCGTTCCGTGGTATGGTTATATAAGATCATTGAATCAAACTGGAGATGGAATTTTAAAATTATATGCTTCACTGAATAATTCACATATGGGAAGTTTGATGTTCTGTTGTTGGATTGTCTTTCAGGTAATGAATCCCTTTTTTCGGTCATCTTCTCGGTGGAAGTTAATGATGGATATTTGGTAACCAGCCTACCAGCTGAGCTCATCACTACAATAGAAGTGAAGATTAAGAATAGCTACCAGTGGCTACCTCTTCAGACATATGTTACCATCTCAAAGCATTTCACGGTTAAAGCCAAGGGAATTAGATTTTATGCAACAGTTAATGACTGCAATACTGTAATGCAACAGCTCCTTTATCATGTGAGTAAGCTTCTATACTTAATTACATTGCTAGGACAGAACACAGAAGAATGACTTGTGATCTTTCTGTACACTGTGCTTCTCAAACCTGGAATCATGTGTTGAAATCATCGTCATCATCGTGTTTTTCGTATAGGGTGGAGGAGAAAAAGATGCCATCTTGACAGTGACATTGAATGACCTGGGAAACTATGGGTGTTATTACAATTGTTCCGAAAAGATATCGGTGCCCTTACTTGCTGAGGCTTCTGTTAATCTAATAAAAAGAAGGCCAATGAGTTCACTTGTGGCTCATGGTAAGTGGCAATCGATGCATGGAGACTAGTGAATGATGTCTCATTGAGATGTTACAACTCGGTAACACAATTCATTTCGTCCTTGAAATATCTCATCTGTAAGCTGTTTATTGTGTTTGATACAGGCTTAGGATCAGCTATTGTCATTGAATCCATTATAGTGTTTTCTCTGGGAGCAGCACTAATATTTTTCACGTGCAAATGTGCAACTATCCTTGTAAATGAAAGAAGAAACAGAGCTACAAGGACTCCTGAGCCAGCAAGTGCACAGAGTTTGGGCAAAGAAACTGTAAGTATGCTATTTTTATCCGAAAAAAAAAACTTTAGGTATGCTATATCATGACAGTTAATAATTTAGCATAGCACATTGTTTCTTCTAAAACACTCATCCCAAAAAGCACACCTCTGGTGCTGATTTCTGCAGACGAGGAAAAGTTCATCAGAGAATGCAACTCACCTCACCGCGTCTTGTTCAAGTCCTTTGCTTGGCAGCCAACATCCCAACTTTCGACAGCGGTAATGAATTGCTAGACTCCAGGTTAATAATGAACATAGGAAAGGACTATGAAGGATATTTGTGTCATGTAATTTGCTTTCGTTCAGGTCCTGCCGTCAATCTGGAAATGGGGAATCAAGCAAGACAGCATATCAGTCTACTAGTGGACTTATTCAGCAGAGTCCTGTGTCTAGTTTTTCTATTGAGAAGGAAAAAGGTGCAACTGTGTGACAGCTTATTGACATTGTTGTGTAATGTTGAAATTACTCGATAATGTAAGACCCTGACTACTTTTGCAGTAAAAGATGACTTTAACCTTTCCTTTCCTTTTGTTCATCAACTCTTTTTTGACCAGCTTAATTCTTATGTATATGATAACGAGTCGTCGATGATGAAATCCGGAGATTTTTACTATTTTGGCCTATGTAATATAAAAAGAAAAAATTTGACAATGTTGTTTTATGAAAAGAAAACTGTATTTATTTGATTTTTACTATTTTTTATGAGAAAATAACAATATATTAAGACTGAAAATTATAGACTTATTAAGGTGAAATCGCCGGGGAGATTTGGTATGTTGGTTACGATCACAAGTTCGAATCTCACTGACATCTAAGGATGAGTGGGGTGGAGATAAAAATTGTTGTTTCTCCTAAAAAAAAATTGAAATCAAACACACTGTTCTAAAAATTGGCCGTGGCGGGTGGCCAGGCGCCTGGATTAGTAGGAAATCAAGAGGAAAAATCGGTCAGGGGCCTTGGCGGTTAAAAAATTTGATTTTTTTTTTTGGGTCAAAACATTTAAATATGTTTTATTTTTTATTTTTCTTTATAACCTTAACTTTTTTTAGTTTTTTTTTCTTCATGTTTTCAATCAATTATAGAACTTTAGGAAAATACTTATGTCCGACCTGGGTCGGACCTAATGTGTCCAACCCCTCTCATTTTTGTTACATTCGATGATCTATTTTCATGATCTGAACCGTTCATATTTTAAATCAACATTTCAAGATCCTGCCTGCAAAAAATCATCCAAATTGAAGATCATTAACTCATCCATTTGTTGAAAGTTAATATCAAACAAATGAACGGTTTTGGTGAAAGTTAATATTCTCATTAACAACCTCATTAACAACCGTCCATTTGTTTAATGCAATTGCATGAGTAAACGATTTTCGTTTTGGATGATTTTTTGCAGGTATGATCTTGAAATGTTGATTTAAATGATGAATGGTCAGATCATAAAAATAAATCATCGAATGTAACAAAAATGAGAGGAGTCGGACACATTAAGTCCGACCCAGGTCGGACATAAGTTTCTTTTAGAAATTTATATATCCTTCTATTTTACATGTTTATGTTTTAAGAGTAAGCACTTACTTAGTTATAGTTATTTATATATTGTATAATAAAATTAAAATAAAAAAACTACTTAGGTACGAGGCCCCTCCCTGTCGCCCACCTACCACTTACCAATTTTTAGAACATTGATCAAACATAGAGTTAAAAATTATATATCTTTTTAATTAAAAAAAATTGTCATTTTTCTAAGAAAAAAAGTTATTTTATAATAACTAGCCTTTCTACACGCGCTTTGCGCGTGTGAAAGGGCAACGCTCGCGCGTGCGATTGTTTGCACAATTTTTAGTTTTTTAGACTTTATATTTTGCAAAAATTAATTTCAAATTAGTGGTCGAATTTACTCATTTATAAAGATATGCCCTTTAAAAAAATATATATAATGTGCTTCTCATGTGCTAATTAACATTTTTTATTTAAAAAAAACATTAGAGATGTAGTGATTCATTTTTTGATAATAAGATTTAGTGACTAATTATAAGTAAATGAAAAAAAAAATAGTGGATAATGGGCCCAACCTTGATTATATAATAAAAAAAATAAAAAAAATATATAGTGGATAGTGGCCCAACTTTTATAAATACTTTAGTTAATGCATTTAAAATTTTGTCATTTACATATGAAATTTAATTTTTTGAATGATATGTGTTTGGATGGGCATTCTTGAATTTTTAAAAATTTAACCAAAACTCATGTTTTGACTTTATTAGTATAGATAATAATAATAATTGAAAAGGCACGAAAACACTGGCCTTTTTAGGCCCCAAAAAAAAAACAAACAAAAAAAAGGCACGAAGACAGCCCGACTGGTTGGTTGCCCAAACCGAAGTATACGACAGCTCGCTCTGGTAGAGTTTCAGTTTGACATCGTCGTCGGAGTGAAGACTGAAAACATGGCAAGTAGGCTTCTGCAACTAGGCACTAAGATCGTCGGAGTCGGCAGAAACTACGCCGCTCACGCCAAAGAACTCGGCAACGCCGTCCCCAAGGTCCGTTGTTTTTTACTCTCTCCCCTCTTTTCTGCTATCTTATGTTCTTTTTCAATTTCTGATTTTGATGATGATCCGTGAAGGAGCCTGTGCTGTTTCTCAAACCGACGTCGTCTTACCTTGAAAATGGAGGCACAATCGAAATCCCTCACCCTTTGGAGTCGTTGGACTATGAGGTGGAGCTGGCCGTCATCATCTCGCAGAAAGCTCGCGATGTTCCACAGGCCAAGGCCATGGATTACGTTGGTGGTAACTTTTTTTGATTGATTGCTGTTATTCACTAATCAATTGATTTGTACTATCAATTTCATTTTAAAAAGATGATCTTGTTTGAGTTGAATCTAATTAGCCACAATCACATTGTTTAAGGTTATGCACTTGCTCTTGATATGACTGCCAGAGAAATTCAAGCTTCTGCAAAGGTAATTATCCTTGTTATTATTATTAGGCAGCAAATATCACATTCTTTTCTATAAGGTAATAAAGGCAGTAGCAAAATGTTCTACTTTATACTCTTCAACTTGCTCAGATTGTTGCTTTTCTGATCAAAGATTTAGCTTTTCCATATAGATTTCTGGTTTACCCTCGTTTCTCTAAATGTTTAATATGAGAAGTGTATGAACTAGTGCATCCATATGAATATGGATTGATACAAGTGTTGCTTGGTAGGGTCTTAGAGAGCGATAAATATTTGATGAACAACTTTATAAACCGAGAGGTACCTTAAGCTTTGCTATTAAGTTTGTAAAACACCAGCAAATTAACTCCTTTAGTGTGTTCCTATGATGTATAATAGTGGATCAGTTCAAATTCTTGACCTGTAATCTTGTTTAGGATGTCTATGGTTTTAACATGCGTTTCTCTAAATTTCCTGCCCAGATTGATTTAAAAGATAAGTATATTCGGGCATACAGGTCATGTTAGTAACTCAAGTACACGATTGTTATCATTGTTAATACACGTTATTTCCTTTGGCAGTCTGCAGGTCTTCCATGGACCATAGCAAAAGGGCAGGACACCTTCACACCAATCAGTTCTGTGGTAAGAATTGTGTTGCATTTTGATGTTTTTCTCTTTGTTATTAGCAATCTGTTTTTCAAGATATTCACTGTAGAGGTGTTGTAAGTTTTCCGTAATTAATTGCCTTCTTTTTTAAGCTTGGCAAAGATTTAGGTAAATAATTCAGTCTCAACAAGCAGAGCATCCATTTTCATGTACCTATATTTCTGAGCATATCCAATTGTTTTAACTCTTCAAACTTCATGCAGCTGTCCATGGCCATGGTGCCAGACCCTGACGATTTGGAGCTGTGGTTGAAGGTTCTTGTTGCTTTCTATTCTTACAAGAGCAGTATTAGTAGCCTTACTACTAGTCTACTGGTCACTCCGCAATGTTGAGTTGAAATTTTGCTTCCCCTACAGGTAGATGGAGAAGTGAGGCAGAAGGGCTCAACCAAGGATATGATTTTTAAAATCCCATTTCTCATCAGCCACATAAGTTCCATTCTGACTCTTCTCGAAGGAGATGTAATACTAACAGGTACATTGCTACATCTGACTTTGTCTTCTTATTCTTCTTCCTCTTTTTTGGCATCTGGCCAGGATTCACCTATATTTTTGACATTCCAACCAATCATGCTCCTGGTACTGATTACGCAGGCACTCCCAAAGGAGTTGGTCCAGTAAAAGCAGGCCAAAAGATAACCGCGGGCATAACAAACCTTGTGGACGTTCAATTCAATGTTGAAAAACGAAGGACGCAAGGAAGTTCTTGAGCTATTTGAATTAGCTGCCTAGTGTTATTGCATTTGACAGTTCCAGCAGGAACAGAGTAATAATGTTGATTGAAACCAAGGTAGATACGAAGGTACTACAGTTTTTGTTAGCATAAACTGTCAGTTCAAGAATTGTACGATACCTATATTCAACATTCTGTCTATTTATTTGATTTTTCGTTTTGGAGTAAACAAGAGAATACCAATAAGAGACCCTGTATGGTAGAAAGGAGCGATTAAATATTTTTCACCGAAAAATAATTGGAGTACCAATAGAAATATATCAAAATTATGACACATTTTCATCCAAAAATGATTACTACCTCTGCTGAAAATTAAGGACACAATTGCATGGCAATGCAAATATAGCATACCAAGAACAAAAGTAAGAGATCTTATCAAAACAATTTCATTTGTCACGCGGTATGTTCATTTTGTTCTACAACATAACTGATCAAAGATATCATCATTAACCTCCAGTAGCCAGCACATACATCCTTCGTCTTTTCTTTGTTTTCTTCATTGACGGATTTATCCGATATATCCTTGATATACAAGTAAAAAAGGGCAATGAAAACGTAATAGAAAAGGTTAGTAAGAGTTAAGAATGTCAAAAATAAGTAGTACTTAATACTTATACAGTCTGTTATCGTTCAAGTACTTGAACCAACTTCCAATTTTTCCTTTTTCGTTTGTTTTGGCCACCAACAACGCAAAATTGAAATGAACTTTCCAATTCCCAAAAAAAAGTCACAGATGTGGGGTGCATATCTTTCCATGAGTTTATCTGTTCGAGCTTGATCAGCAAGCGCATTAAGCAATCCGTCTTCGGCTAGCCCTGTGGAAACGGTGATTGTTGAGATCGTCGATCTAATGTCATGTAGACTTCCAAAACATTATAGCATGTTAGTTTTGATTCAATATATATGGCTAAGTTTTCTCTATACGTAGGCTGGATTGACCTTTCAGACTTTCAGTTATCAACAAAGCAGAACCTAGAGAGAGATGTATAAAACAAATTTACACAAATGAATGCCAAATTATATATTCGATCGCGATTAGTAGGACGACGGAAATTCTTGGTACCATGACACAAAACAATGTAAGAACAAGTTGAAGAACGATATGACATTGACCACAAACACCTAGCAATTAAAAGCCTCAGGCAACAAATGCACAACGGATCGAAGAACAGAAGTAGCAGTACAAGACACAGCACACAACACAGGGAAGTGAAATGCATAGCTCATTACTGGAATTTCTTGATGAAGTCATGGATGTGTTGGCTAATTTCATTAGGCCTTTCTTCGTTGATAAAATGGGCAACTCCTTCCATTACCACTACCTCTTCCAGAAACGGCACATACTTTTTCAACCCACCTTTGTGTATGAAATCCTTGGCACCTAAAGAATTATAAACTAGGTCTTGGTCTCCCACAATGAACTTAACTGGAACTTTTATTTGAGCCCCAGTCCAGGGTGCAGTCAGTTCCCAATTTCTGTGTTCAATTAAGGGCGAGAAATGGAAACAACAATTAACATTACATCGGAATTTGGACACCAAAGACAACTTTTTTTCGGTAAATTAGTTTTAGGTATAAATTCAAGCATAGACTGAAGTACATACCGGTCCAAGTTTCGATAGTAGTTTATGCTACCAGTGAAACCCTTCTTTTCGAAGAAGCTGGCATAGTAGTTAACATCATCCTCAGACAACCAACTTGGCAAGGCGATTGGATCATCTAGGGGATGTCCAAAGCCTTTACCTTTAGGCAGGACAAGTGGACCAGGGTGGCGATAGGTTAGGAATTCCTTCATAACTCTTGCAGTACCGATCTGGGCAAACTCAGCTTCTATCTCTCCTGGTTCCTAAACATGAGCACAAAATTTTCTATCATCATCCAATTGATCCCATCACATGCAATTTACTGTTTCTCAAACTACATAGTATTTTTGGTGAAAGAATTCAATGAATCTAACATTATTGTATTCAAATTACAACCCGAAAAGAATCATAATCAACTGCAACATGATGGAATAAGGGTTGAACGGGTGTCTACATCAGGAAGGAGGCATTCAAAAAAAATGTTCAGCTCATATATAAACTGCAATCAAATCTTACTTAATTTTCATCTGAAGTTTGTTTTAACTATTCAAGATGAGACATGATACATCATTGTTTTGGGACCAAAGTAGACCCGCCTCACCGCTGGAAAACAAAGAAAATGATGATACAATTGTTTTTTCACAGCCAGAAAACCAAAGAAAGGCTCGAAATTGAGCCAAGAATACAAACCAGACCTCAATAGAGGCACCAAACCAATAATTCTTATCCTGAAGAGGATCAGGATAACAATCATCACTAACAAAGGTTCATAAGATAAAATTAAAATCTGATCAACACAATTACACAACTGCATCCGGTATCCCATTTCATCCCAAACTATAAAACAGAGTAAGATGACTGAATCTCAAAACTATGTAAATGAAATTTTTTACCGTACCATTAATTTTACATGAATCAAAAGCAATGATACTTGAACTTCCAAAAAATAGGAATTTACGTGGCTCAAAATTTTCAAACAAATTAAATTAGGGAGGAAGAAGAAGAACCTGAAATCTGCACATGTAATAGTCATCCCCATAAACAGCTCTCAAGGCTTCAAGAGGCTTCCTCTGAGGATTTCTAGGACTGAACGCCACGCTCAAGTTGACCAAAGCCTTGACCCGGTCCGGCCGAAACAGGCAAAGGTACCAAGCGATGATCGCACCCCAGTCGTGCCCGACCACGAACACCTTCTCCTGATCCACGGCTACGGCGTCCAGGAGCGCGACGAGATCTCCGACCACGTGGAGATACGTGTAGCTTGACGGGTCGGCCGGCGCGTCCGTGTCGCCGTAGCCGCGCAGGTCCGGCGCCACGGCTCGGTAGCCGAGCGAGGCTAAGGCCTGGATTTGGTGCCTCCAGGTGTACCAGAGCTCCGGGAAGCCGTGGAGGAATAGGATCACCGGGCCTTGGCCTTTCTCGGCTACATGCATGTTGATGCCGTTCACTTTGATCGTCCTGTGCTCTATTCCCTCCATCTCTTCTTCTTTCTCTCCTTCTCGATGTTTCATGAAACGAGTGAGAATGGAGAGTGACGATTATATACTGATCATGATGACGTTATCGTTTATTATTGTGCTTGAATTGTAAGCAGTTGCAATAAGAGGAAACTTTTAACAATAATGGCAAAGAACAAAAAGGATTAGACGCAACGTGATACACGAAAAGTCCTAATGTTGGAGACTAATTAAGATAACGGACATTGGTAGACCCATCAAGGTTTCTTTTTGTCCCCAAGTCCCATCAACCCTCTTTTCATGTTAATTTAGCATCATGACTTTAGGATATTGTTTACTTTCAGTTCTTGTTACTAAATTCGTGAATAATATTTGAATAGTACTGTATGTATTTTTTTTAAATATTTTTTAGGAAAAAAATCACCTTTAGTCTTTCAATTTTAACTCATTCGACACTTTCGTCCCTGAACTTTGAAATATATCACTTTAGTTCCTGAACTTTGAAAAAAAACTATCACTTTCGTCTCTGACCGAAGTTTTCACCGAATAAACCTCTGATTCCGGCCAATTCGAACGATACCACATACTGGGCTTTGAAGCCCTCCTTAAGGCGAGTTCAACGCCACCAACCCCGCCTCAAACCGTCGCCGGACAGCGGAGAATTTTACAATTAAAGTTTCGGCCACCACTGGTTTTCGGGCTAAATTCGAGTCATTCTAGGCCGAATCGAGCTTAGCCCCAATTATAAAAGTTACTCCTCTCATCCGTGCGAACATTTTGGCATAGGTTTTGCACAATTTTTTTTCCTGTCAGGGACGAAAGTGATAGTCGGTGTTGAAGTTCAGGGACGAAAGTGATATATTTCAAAGTTGAGGGACGAAAGTGTTGAACGAGTCAAAGTTGAGGGACTAAAGGTGATTTTTTCCTTATTTTTTAATTTCATACTTTTAAGAGTGTCTAAAACTAATTTCCTTAATAACTCTTAGATTAATCTAATGATTTGAATCAAGTCACTTTTAATACTTAGTTTAAAGTTTATTTTCTAAAAAATATTTGGTAGCTTAGAAAATGACACGGTCACCAAAAGTGACCTTATATGTAATTGACTTTATTTATTTTAATCAACAAAAAAGAAAAATCAATTAGATTGAAAAATAAAAAAGGTGTTTAAGTAAAGGTGCAATCAACCACAAGACAGAAAGTAAAGAAGAGAGCAAATAGCATAGGAATAGAGAGTATCTTTATTAATGAATAGGTGCCTCTATATATAGAGAAACACAAGGGTACAATTCATGTCCTAATAGGACTTCTATTCAATATGTAATCCATATGCTATACTACCTAATCTAATCCTAGGTTGACAAGACACACACAAAGTAGGTTTCCTTCAACACTCCCCCTTGTGGCGTCAACACTAGGTGGTGCTCCTCACGTTGTCTCATTAAAAACCTTGCCAAGTAACAAAAACCCAGTGGGATAAAAATAACCTTGGTCGAAGGGAAAAAGAGTACAACACACCCTTCACATTTGGAAACTTTGCATGGACACTAGACTCCCCCTCAAGTCTGTGTCTCCCCCTGATTTCCACAATCATGGGAGGTCAGATAACTTAAGCAAACCAATGTTTTTCACATGCTTCTCAAATGTGGATTTAGGCAATGACTTAGTAAATAAATCTGCCACATTGTCCTCAGAACGGATTATAGAAGAACTTAGGCGATATATGCTTGGTGTTGTCGCCTTTGATGAAACCTTGCTTCATTTGTTCAATGCAAGCGGCATTATCCTCATAAATGCATGTAGGTTCATCAGTGGTTGACCTCAAACCACAAGCACTTCTTATATGTGTAGATATGGACCTCAACCATATACACTCACGAACCGCTTCATGGAGAGCAATAATCTCAGCATGGTTCGAAGAAGTGGCAACAAGAGTCTGTTTTGTAGACCTCCAAGATATCGCGGTGTTACCCATGGTAAATACATAACCAGTTTGGGAACGACCTTTATATGGGTCAGAGAGATACCCAGCATTAGCAAAACCCACCAATACATCACAAGGATTTTGTGAATATCGGACAGCAGCGCCCGTGCGATCGATCGTGACATCCTGCGATCGATCGCTCGACGGCAGGGGCTTGGTACGATCGATCGTGGCATTCCCTGCGATCGATCGTCCGACGGCAGAAGGTACGGGTTCCTCACCCATTTTGCCATATTTTCGAGACTCTCTGTAGGGAAAGAACAAACCCATATCAATCGTACCCTTCAAGTAACGAAAGATAGTTTTTATGCCAGTCCACTGACGTTGCGTGGGCGCAGTGCTAAATCTAGCCAACAAGTTAACAGCAAAGGAGATATCGGGTCTTGTACACTGTGCCAAGTACAATAATGCGCCTATTGCACTTAGGTACGGTACCTCAGCCTCTAAAACGTCTTCACCATCATCCTTTGGGCGAAACGGATCCTTCTTTGGATCTAGACTGCGACCAATCATGGGAGTGCTTACAGGATGGACTTTATCCATATTAAATCTCCTGAGCATCTTTTGGGTATAAGCTGATTGATGAATCAGAATCCCACTACTACGGTGCTCAAGTTCTAAACCGAGACAAAACCGTGTTTTCCCAAGATCTTTCATCTCAAACTCAGATTTCAAGTAGTCAGCGGTTTCTCTTAGTTCATCAAGAGTGCCTATAAGGTTCATGTCATCAACATAAACAGCTACTATTGCAAATCCGGAACTTGTTCTCTTAATAAACACGCAGGGGCATAAATCATTGTTCACATACCCTCTTCCAAGCAAGTAGTCACTTAGACGGGTATACCACATCCGTCCGGATTGTTTCAATCCATATAGTGAGCGTTTCAACCTTATTGCAAACGCGCTCCGTGGTCTGGAGCCACTTGACTTGGGTAATTGAAGCCCATCAGGGACCTTCATATAAATCTCTGTATCTAGATCCCCATAGAGATACGCTGTGACCACATCCATAAGCTGCATATTCAGTTTTTCGGAAACTACCAAACTGATAAGGTAGCGGAACGTTATAACGTCCATTACGGGAGAGTATGTTTCCTCGTAGTCGATTCCAGGGCGTTGTGAGAAGTCTTGCGCCACAAGGCGAGCTTTATATCTTATAATCTCGTTTCTCTCATTACGCTTTCTAACAAAGACCCATTTGTATCCAACAGGTTTTATTCCAGAAGGTATTGGCACAACGGGCCCGAATACCGTTCTCTTTGTTAGTGAGTCCAACTCAGCCTGGATCGCATCTTTCCATTTAGGCCAATCAGCTCTAAGTTGACATTCATCAACAGAGCGAGGTTCAATATCATCAGTCTCAATCAACTCTCGTGCACAAGCATATGCAAACACATCATCAATGATGATGGAGTTTCTATCCCACGTTCCATGTATACTAGTATAATTAATTGAGATCTCTACATTCTCACGGGTAGGTTCTAACGACGGGGCGTCCCCCGAAGATGTCTCTTGGACATAACCATAATCCGGAATGTTTTCATGGGACGGATTTTGAGTGTCAATGATGAGAGGGTTATTTGGTGCCATCACAGCCCGCTTCCTAGGGCGTGAATCCCTCGAACCTGGTGGTCTCCCACGCTTCCTCAGCGGAGCCACGGCCTGAGCCACATCACCACCATTACTGGCAGTGGCGCCACCAGTTATCCCTCCTATAGGGTTAGCTGCAGTAGCGACTTTGAGTCCAAGTCCTTGTTCAGGTACTTGCATCCTTGCAGGTGCATTTGCAGCTGGTATATGAGATCTAGTCACTTTAGCAAGATCAGAGAAAGCGTCAGGAAGAGAGTCTGCGACTTTCTGAAGATCTATAATTCTACGCACTTCTATTTCTCTTTGTGCAGTAGGGGGATCATGATGAGACAAAATGGGGACAGGCCATGACAATTCTTGTCGTTCCTGTTGAATGTGTACATTCTTATCTCCCCCGAACGACGGGAAGACTGTCTCATCAAAGTGACAATCCGAAAATCTTGCGGTAAATAGATCACCTGTCAAGGGTTCTACATAGCGGATTATAGTTGGTGACTCAAAACCAACATAGATGCCCATTCGTCTCTGAGGACCCATTTTAATACGCAGTGGCGGCGTAATAGGCACATAGACAGCACACCCAAATATGCGTAAGTGCGAGATACATGGCTCGTACCCAGTCACTAGCTGTTGCGCAGAAAAGGGTTGGGTGGCTGTGGGTCTCAGACGAATTAGCATAGCTGCATGCAATACTGCGTGTCCCCAGGCAGAGAGAGGAAGGTTGGTGCGCATTACCAACGTCCGTGTTACCATTTGTATTCTCTTAATGGCAGCCTCTGCAAGACCATTCTGGGTATGCACATGTGGAACTGGATGCTCAACATCCATCCCAATAGACATGCAGTAGTCATCGAAAGTCTTCGATGTAAACTCTCCAGCATTATCAAGCCTGATAGATTTGATAGGATGATCCGGGTAGTGAGCCCGCAGGCGAATTATCTGTGCTAGGAGTTTAGCATAAGCAGCATTACGAGTGGACAATAGCGTGACATACGACCAACGTGTCGACGCATCAACCAACACCATAAAATACTTAAATGGTCCGCTTGGTGGTTGAATAGGTCCACAGATATCCCCTTGGATTCTCTGTAAGAATGGGAGAAGTACTTTAGAATCATTTGCATAGGACGGTCTTGGTCCAAGTTTCCCTAAGGAACAGACTTTGCAAAACGAGCGTTTGACCTTCGAGGTCTCAGAAGCATAGGAGGAATTAGTTTCATCCGAGAGAGAGGATTTTTGTCTATGTGATCGATCGCAGGGGGGTGCGATCGATCGCCCGTGCTCTCGGGTTCCTGAAATCGTACAGGAAGGAACGTACGATCGATCGCAGGGACGTGCGATCGATCGCCCGAGCTCTCTGGTCCCTGAAACCATACAGGGTGAAACCTGCGATCGATCGCAAGATGGTGCGATCGATCGCCCGAGCTCTCGGGTTCGTTCAACGACGCTGTCTGGGAGGTCACGATCGATCACAGGGATCGTGCGATCGATCGTACGGCGTCGGACAGAGGCAATTTTGCCTTTTCTCATAGCTGTCTCATCTCCTTGAATCATTCTTTGATTCTTGCTTCGATTAGCTCGATAGAATGGATGTCTGTGTGAGGTTTTCAGTATACGGATCATCATATCTCGACCAGGGTGTCCCAACCTGTCGTGCCAAAGCCAAAATGTGTCTGAATCCAAGAGGTCATCTCTTATGACATTGTTTGATTCAATAGCTCGGATAGTGGTAGCATATAGGCCACTAGAGAGACACATAAGCTTCTCTAAGATGCGTTTTCTACCGCAGTCATTAGATGTAATGCAAAGGAATTCTCTTCCATTCTCATCATGCGTTTCAGCATGGAATCCATTGGTTCTTATATCTTTAAAACTCAACAAGGTTCTATTTCCTCTTGGAGCATATAGAGCATTAGTGACATCAATTAGGGTGCCATTAGGCAAGAGGAATTGGGCATGTCCTCTTCCTTGCACAAGATTAGATGGTCCTGCCATCGTAGTCACAGATGAATGTGAAGGCATCATGTCAAGAAACAATTGCCTATGACGCAATATGGTATGCGTGGTTCCGCTATCGGCTAGACATTCAAGTTCTCCGGAATTCATTCCTAAATAAGAAAGCTCATAATTAAAATTGAGTATGCAAACAACTCCAAATTTTATTAAAGATATAAACCGAATGAATTACATCCAAAGTTCCAATCTTGGTCATTGACCAGAAACTAAATCAACAATACTAAGGAAAATAAAAGACTTAAGCGAAATCAGGAGTATCATCACTCTTCCCAGCTTTAAAGTCATCAACCTTCAACTTGACGTTCTCTTCGTCATCCTCTTGTTCAATGTTGTGAGCTTCCATGGCTTCGCGGTACGCTTTGTATGCATTAGCAACACTCTGAGTGGCTCTACATATCTTGGACCAATGTCCAGTCTTTCCACACCTGAAGCACAGAGATGTTTGTTCTGAATCCTTTGATTGAGGTGCGTTTTTCACGCGGGGTGCATTCCTTTTGAGTGGCACGGTATTAGCACCAGATGCAGGTGTATAGCCGGCGGCACCATTGCCTCTTGGGTGGCCTCCTCGGCCTCCCCTTCGCCTAGTTTGGCGACTACCTTCTTGAGCAGGGCGATTATATGGACCAGGACGTCCAGAGTTGTCCCTAGGATTAGGGTTTCGCCCGCGGCGGCCTCTCTTTGGGGCGCCATTATAATGGGTCTCCGGAACCTGTTTTGTTCCCACGGGCCTCGCATTATAATTCTTCACAAGTATTGTCACGCCCCGATTTTCCAAATCAATTAATAAGGCATTTTGCCCTTAATTACAATCAATTCGGAAACGTGACTACATGGAATATCAAATACAAATATGCACTAGAATTTTTTTCTTTTTAATTCAAGTACACAACACCAACTCCATGCCCAACATTGTAATTTCAAACTCAATACAAGAGTCGAATATTACATACCAAATATTTATATAATAAATTGATACATCAAAATATTACATAAATAAATCTTCAGAGTGCGAAGCATAAAATAGCGGAAGTCTTATAACCCAACAAAATATATGCAGCCTTGCATTACTCCTGGTTATCCTAACCTGCAGGTATAACCCCTACACCGTGGAATAGTGTACCGGGTTATATCAACAAACCCGGTCAGCTTACGAAGCTGGTATGAGTTAACTCAGTTTTACTCACCCTAAATAGTTTGTTTTAAACAAATATATGTAACTTATACTTTTCAAAAACAATTCAAATCCCGAAAATTCATATTATAAAATATACTGAACCTACGCGCCCCATATCACGTATTTTAACCCCACACGTCCCATAAACGTGTATGTTAATCCCAGGGTAATTCAGAATATTAAACAATATAAACTTTCCCCAAAATCATTTCCCAAAATTATGATTCTTTCTTTTTAAGAATCGTAAATCATAATAATAATTACTTCAATTTTTAAAGAAGTAAAAACTTCAAAATACAATTCAATAATTCTCCAAGAATTGTAATTCAATAAATCAATGCTTCAATTATTTAAGAAGCAAATTCATATCATACTCACACAAAACCACAATCAACTTCAAATGATTAAAAGCGAGAATACCATTTTTCTTCTCCTTTTAATACATCAAGATAAAGCGAGAATACCATTTTTCTTCTCCTTTATTACATAAAGTATTCATCTTTGTTTTCAATGAATACATGGCTACACAGTCTAGAACTCTAACCTTCACCTTCTGGCTACACAGTCTAAAGCTCTAACCTTCACCACTGGCTACACAGTCTAGAGCTCTAACCTTCACCCATTGGCTACACAGTCTAAAGCTCTAACCTTCACCCATTGGCTACAAAAACATTCGAGTAGGCAAACACAATATCATAATTTTTGAAATATTGTTCCCACAAAATCCACCAATTAAAACAATAAAATGAATACTTTCAAATATTGTTTTAACACAAAATCACACATGCTGATATATCAAATTAAAACTGTATTTAATTTATATATCGCAAAATCATTTAAATAAATATAATTATTTATTTTCGCAAACAACACAATATGAATTAATATTCATATATAAAATATCGTGAGATTCACTCACCTCTAATTCCTGCTGCGTCTTCAAATAGTAACCAGGAATCGACAAGCACGAGCTACACTTCTCGTAAACACCTATGATTATGCAATATCCAATTAGCATAATACATTTCCAAAATAATCCAAATGTTCCTCAAATGTCTCCTACGACATCGGAACATTTAATCGAGACCATTTGACCAAAAGTCAACCATCGGTCAACGTGGGTCCCACGTCTACTATTCATCAACGGGTCCCACACAAAATCCGAAACTTCCAAAATCCAACAGCATGCTTATTTCTAGCATCCTAACATCATATCCAAAATTGGTGATGATCCAACGGTCGGATCATCACGGATCTAACGATCCATAACTATCGCTTAAATGATCATTGACCAAACGACCGAATTTGACAAAAGTCAAAACACGAAAGTTGTTCGTATCGACGAACCAAGCCAAACGGAGCAAAGAACTGCTCCTGGACCGGCCGGACGCGCCGCCGACGCGCCGCCACCGGCGACTGTCCGTCGCCGGAAAAAAGTGCTCCGATTGCCATGAAATTTTAACACAATGTTCTACACATTACCAGCAACAACTTTCATAACTGCCACAAGGGCCAAATCAAAGTAAAAAGTCTCGAATTTACCTCGATAGCTCCGAAACCCTAGGATTTCAAATCCAAAATTCTCCTTCGTCCGAACTCCGATTGAGGCATATTTTATGTTGCTGGAAAGCCCCTGGCAAGGGCTACAAAGCCCAGTAGGTAAGGTGGCTCGATTTGGCCGGAAACTTGCCCAGAAACTGATGAACAGTTCGGCAGCGTTTTTCTCCTTTTTCTTTTCTTGATTTCTCTTTCTATACTGAAAATCAATGAATGAAACTAGTATAGAATCGAAGAGGATGAAGAGACAAAGAGATTGGGACAAGTCTCACACAAATTGGTGGCCGGAGGAGGGAGAAATCACCGGAGGAAGTTTCTGGTACTGTTCACGGCGTGAACAGTACATTTCTGGGATAAATTCTGATTTTCGGGTGAACAGTAAATCCCAACATTCTATTTATAGAAATTCGTCAAACTTCCGACGGCCATAACTTCTTCATACGAACTCCGTTTTTGGTGAACCAAATTCCTACGAACTCGATTCGACGAGGTCTACAACTTTCATGAAGGAAGTTTTTCCAAATTCTCAACGGATAAAAAGTTACCTTAATTAACCTTGTGTAACTTATAATTACCGCCGTAATTATCGTTTTACGACGAAAACCTCTAAAAATACAATTTCACACCATTTCACTTCAAATTTCACGACCTATTTTATAAAAATAGTATGGAAATTTTCGGGGTATTACAGTCTACCCTCCTTAAAGAAATTTCGTCCCGAAATTAGGACGCAGAGTACACCCAAGTTATCACACTTCAATTCCAAAATCCAAAGTTTTTATTGATAATCACTTAGGTAGTACACAACACACTAGAAAACAACTTGCACACAACTTCTATTACAGATTCTTAAGATGCCTCACAGGGCTTACACTACCAGAAGCCATCCTTAAACCTCCAGTAGTGACTTCGTGGATAAGAGGCCGGATGTCTCGGAATTCCATACATCATCAGCTGATAGAAATATGCTGCCTCCACGAAACACTTGCAAGTGTCGCAACATTCTCTAGCTGCATGCCTATCTCCATCCACGTCCCACATGTCCTGGCCAAAAGGACGCCAAAAACTTGACTCACCGCAAGTAAGACATTTACCTGCGGGCAGGAAAGCTGTAGTCGACGGAAAATACAGCAGTAGATGCTCATGACAAAACTCGGCCTGATGCATCATCCGCTCGACTTCTTGTCTACAGTAGTAGATGTTCCATCCGCTTCTCCACCAGTCGAGGGCTTCACACAGTCGGTGCACCATTTTCTGCTGCTCGGCTCGTGGTCCCATTATCATCTTAATCATACATGCTGCATAAAATGCAACATGATGACCTACCACCGAACTGGGACGCGAACCGTAGAATGTTCCTGGTTTGCATGCCGCATCGAAATACTCCAGGGCTAAGGGTATGTTGGCCGCTTCCACAAGTACTCGTATTCCCATTCGGAATAGAGACTCCGGGTTCTTCGCTTCCCAGCATCGATTTGCGAAGATGCGCACCTGCCTGTCCGCTTCTATGGAACCAGTGGGTCTGGATCCACCATCGAACCCATCCATGTCGATCGCTGCAAGAGTAGACCAGCTATCAGCATACTCCTTGAAGTCCTTCGAGACACAACGGAGTTCCATTGTGCTCTGCAGAGATGCGGTAGCCACCAACTGAAAAATATATTTCCAGATCTCCACCGGAAGTTCACTCCAATCAGTGTTCTTGGAACGCTTGCTGCACTCTCCTTTACTCACCATTTTGCAAATTCTAGTAGATGTGTTTGTTTGAAATCAGATATGAGTTAAGTAACACAGCTCCTTATCCTATGTATTTAAACACAACTTTCCACCGTAAGGGAAACCTTTCTTTAATGTAAGTGCGGTGCACTCAACAACCCACTAAGAATAATTATTGCTCATATCTGTCTCAATTACTCAAAAGTATCGCCCACGATACAAGATTCCACAAGATTTAATCAACAAAAACTTAGTCTTCCACTAACACCGGTCATAATGACTCTTTTCCTTTTGCTTTCGCATAATTAATTCCTCAAAAGATGCGAGGTCTCACAAGAGTGGAACTGTATGTGGAAAATCCATGCATCGGGGAAAAAAAATCTTCCACGATCTCCAAGGGCTCCGACAATTAGCTGTAATCAGCCGCTCACTTTTGCTTTTGAATTTTCAAATCCTCCACCAACAATAAAAATACCCTTACGCATCCACTAACAGATACTTTCCATTAGTGCCATAACCTCCTTTCTCTTTCAAAGAGGACTTCTTCATTCCAGCTTCTCAGCAATTCCCACTAAACTCAAACATGTCACGTAAGGTAAATTCGTTCAGTGAATTACTTCAATCTGATCCCTCTGAAAGCCAATTCTTTGAGGGCTTAGATGAAATAATTTCACCAGTAATCGAATTCGACAACGATATCGACATGCTAGACATGCTTCTAGCAGAAGACGAAGCCATTGAAGTAGCCCCAAGTCCACAAGTATCATCTCCACAAGCTGAACCTAGTTCATCCAAACGTATTCCACTGAGGAAGAGCTTCACCAAATACCAAGTCCAAGCATTGAAGGACTTCGTCGAGGCTTTTCCACAGCCAACTGTTCAACAGCGACAAGATTTGGGTGACCAAATAAAGTTAACGTTTGCACAAGTCTCTGCCTGGGTGATAAAGCATCGACCCCGAACGCCTGCCCAAACAACTCGTCAACAAAATTTTCTGCTGAGACAGAAAATCAATGAGCTTCAAGCTCAACTTAGCCAGTACCAAGCAGCATTCAACCGAATCAACTGCAACCACTGTGGAAAACGAGTTACTCCCAATAGTGAGCTACTCAAAGGAATCGAAGAGACTACCCCACAACCTCAGACTCTTCCAATTCCTGCAGTCATCGGTCCAAGGGAAAAGTCTCACATGAGGAGGGATGTTCAAAAGTGTATGTCGATCCCACATCACTCTTCTTCTACACACCAACCAGACAACATCAACCGTTCAGAACCTGAACAAGCATCTGTCGTGGCAGACACAACTAAGATTTCTGAAATCATTGTGTCGGTCAGAGATGAGCTAATCATCATGGCATCTGCTGATGCGCCACTGTGGATCTCTGCACTCAAATCCAGCTCTGCCACGCTTCATGAGTTCCTGAATGAAGCAGAGTACAAGAGAATCTTCACTAACGGTATTGATCTTACTCCCACTAACTTCCAAACTGAAGCTTCTCGCTACACAGCCACTGTTCCCCTCAGTCCTGTCGTACTCGTGAATCTCTTCATGGATGTGGACCAATGGTCCACCATATTCGGTAGCATCATTTCAAGGGCGAGTATCCTTGATGTCTTGTCATCAGGGACTACTGAAAGCTACCACGACACCATCCAAGTCATGACTGCTGAATTCCAGGTGACCAGTCCATCTGTCTCCACTCGTGTAACTCACTTTGTTCGTTATTGCCAACGACAAACAGAACAAAGTTGGGCAATAATTGACGTCTCTGTGGACGGTTTAAGCTCAAATCTGGGTCCACACCCAAGATCTCAATGCAAGAAGCGTCCATCCGGATGCTTAATCCAAGATTTGTTCAACGGCAGCTCTCGTGTCGTATGGGTGGAACATGTTGATGTACAGGATCAAATCATGCACCAAACATACCGAACGCTAGTGGAGTCAGGCTTAGCCTTTGGAGCAAGGCGATGGGTAGAAATACTTCAGAGGCAAGCGGAAAGGTTAAATTATTCCGCGGAAAACACTTATCCACCTCAAGACTTTTGTGTCATACCATCTGTGGAAGGAAGAAGAAACTTGTTGCAGATGGCATGCAGAATAGTGACAGACTTTTTCACAGACATCGGCAACTCTACTGCTCATGAATGGAAGGTAGCTGAACAAACCAAGTTCAGGGGTTCAGGGATAAGAGTCTCCACCAACAAAATCTGGAATAGGCCGAATAAGCCCCATGGTCTTACTCGAACTGCAACAGCAATATTCCAACATCATGTCTCTCACCGAAAGCTGTTTGACTACTTCACTGACATACAAACTCGGAACCAGTGGGACCACCAAGCATTGGGCAAGACAGTCCAAGAGATTGCACACATCACAACGGGTCAAGACCCACGCAACTGTGTCACCTTGATGCAAATCGACGACACCTACGTACTCCAAGAAAGTTGTACTGATTCAACAGGGTCATACGTGATTTATGCCTCTATCAGTCAGTCAACGGTCCAGAAGTTATTAGGTGGTTGTGAGTTAGGTACAATTGTATTCCTAACTTCAGGTTTTTCAATTCTACCAGATATGCCTACTGCTGGAAGAACAGAAGGGATCTCAGACAATCCATACATTGGTTGTCTAATAACGGTAGCAACACAGATCTCTACTGAGCTGCTGAAGAACAAGAAAGGATCAGTGGATCAAGTCTGTCGTTTGATCCAAGGTACGGTTGAGAGAATTAGAAATGTAGCCATGTAAGACTATCAATTTCGGAATTGTAATTTGTACTTTATATTTTTAACAACACAACAGCACTGAAGAGCACATGATGGGGATCCGCTGCAGTCGGGCCATCACTCGATAAATACTGTGTGCTATTAAGCATACGAAGTAACCATTACTTGAATGAATCTAAGAACCTAACGTCAAACCCTAAACCGATCCTAAGCTCTAAACCCTAACTTCACTTCACAAAACCAAAACTCGTTTCATCACCGTAGAGCGTTCCATTGCTCAATCACTTCCTTAGAGCATTGTTTTGCTCTGATACCAATCTGTCACGCCCCGATTTTCCAAATCAATTAATAAGGCATTTTGCCCTTAATTACAATCAATTCGGAAACGTGACTACATGGAATATCAAATACAAATATGCACTAGAATTTTTTTCTTTTTAATTCAAGTACACAACACCAACTCCATGCCCAACATTGTAATTTCAAACTCAATACAAGAGTCGAATATTACATACCAAATATTTATATAATAAATTGATACATCAAAATATTACATAAATAAATCTTCAGAGTGCGAAGCATAAAATAGCGGAAGTCTTATAACCCAACAAAATATATGCAGCCTTGCATTACTCCTGGTTATCCTAACCTGCAGGTATAACCCCTACACCGTGGAATAGTGTACCGGGTTATATCAACAAACCCGGTCAGCTTACGAAGCTGGTATGAGTTAACTCAGTTTTACTCACCCTAAACCGTTTAACAAAATATACATATATAGTTTGTTTTAAACAAATATATGTAACTTATACTTTTCAAAAACAATTCAAATCCCGAAAATTCATATTATAAAATATACTGAACCTACGCGCCCCATATCACGTATTTTAACCCCACACGTCCCATAAACGTGTATGTTAATCCCAGGGTAATTCAGAATATTAAACAATATAAACTTTCCCCAAAATCATTTCCCAAAATTATGATTCTTTCTTTTTAAGAATCGTAAATCATAATAATAATTACTTCAATTTTTAAAGAAGTAAAAACTTCAAAATACAATTCAATAATTCTCCAAGAATTGTAATTCAATAAATCAATGCTTCAATTATTTAAGAAGCAAATTCATATCATACTCACACAAAACCACAATCAACTTCAAATGATTAAAAGCGAGAATACCATTTTTCTTCTCCTTTTAATACATCAAGATAAAGCGAGAATACCATTTTTCTTCTCCTTTATTACATAAAGTATTCATCTTTGTTTTCAATGAATACATGGCTACACAGTCTAGAACTCTAACCTTCACCTTCTGGCTACACAGTCTAAAGCTCTAACCTTCACCACTGGCTACACAGTCTAGAGCTCTAACCTTCACCCATTGGCTACACAGTCTAAAGCTCTAACCTTCACCCATTGGCTACAAAAACATTCGAGTAGGCAAACACAATATCATAATTTTTGAAATATTGTTCCCACAAAATCCACCAATTAAAACAATAAAATGAATACTTTCAAATATTGTTTTAACACAAAATCACACATGCTGATATATCAAATTAAAACTGTATTTAATTTATATATCGCAAAATCATTTAAATAAATATAATTATTTATTTTCGCAAACAACACAATATGAATTAATATTCATATATAAAATATCGTGAGATTCACTCACCTCTAATTCCTGCTGCGTCTTCAAATAGTAACCAGGAATCGACAAGCACGAGCTACACTTCTCGTAAACACCTATGATTATGCAATATCCAATTAGCATAATACATTTCCAAAATAATCCAAATGTTCCTCAAATGTCTCCTACGACATCGGAACATTTAATCGAGACCATTTGACCAAAAGTCAACCATCGGTCAACGTGGGTCCCACGTCTACTATTCATCAACGGGTCCCACACAAAATCCGAAACTTCCAAAATCCAACAGCATGCTTATTTCTAGCATCCTAACATCATATCCAAAATTGGTGATGATCCAACGGTCGGATCATCACGGATCTAACGATCCATAACTATCGCTTAAATGATCATTGACCAAACGACCGAATTTGACAAAAGTCAAAACACGAAAGTTGTTCGTATCGACGAACCAAGCCAAACGGAGCAAAGAACTGCTCCTGGACCGGCCGGACGCGCCGCCGACGCGCCGCCACCGGCGACTGTCCGTCGCCGGAAAAAAGTGCTCCGATTGCCATGAAATTTTAACACAATGTTCTACACATTACCAGCAACAACTTTCATAACTGCCACAAGGGCCAAATCAAAGTAAAAAGTCTCGAATTTACCTCGATAGCTCCGAAACCCTAGGATTTCAAATCCAAAATTCTCCTTCGTCCGAACTCCGATTGAGGCATATTTTATGTTGCTGGAAAGCCCCTGGCAAGGGCTACAAAGCCCAGTAGGTAAGGTGGCTCGATTTGGCCGGAAACTTGCCCAGAAACTGATGAACAGTTCGGCAGCGTTTTTCTCCTTTTTCTTTTCTTGATTTCTCTTTCTATACTGAAAATCAATGAATGAAACTAGTATAGAATCGAAGAGGATGAAGAGACAAAGAGATTGGGACAAGTCTCACACAAATTGGTGGCCGGAGGAGGGAGAAATCACCGGAGGAAGTTTCTGGTACTGTTCACGGCGTGAACAGTACATTTCTGGGATAAATTCTGATTTTCGGGTGAACAGTAAATCCCAACATTCTATTTATAGAAATTCGTCAAACTTCCGACGGCCATAACTTCTTCATACGAACTCCGTTTTTGGTGAACCAAATTCCTACGAACTCGATTCGACGAGGTCTACAACTTTCATGAAGGAAGTTTTTCCAAATTCTCAACGGATAAAAAGTTACCTTAATTAACCTTGTGTAACTTATAATTACCGCCGTAATTATCGTTTTACGACGAAAACCTCTAAAAATACAATTTCACACCATTTCACTTCAAATTTCACGACCTATTTTATAAAAATAGTATGGAAATTTTCGGGGTATTACAAGTATCTTCTCGTGCTTTTCAGCAACAGAGAGAGCAGATATGAGCTCATGGAATCTTGTGATCCGTTTATTCTGTACTTCAATACGATAGTTCTTTGCAACTACCAAGTCAGAGACGGGAAAGGTAGAGAGGGTTTTCTCAATCAACATCGCATCAGTTATGTTCCTCTCACAGAATTCCATGAGGGATTTGATGCGGAGTGCTTCCGAGTTATACTCTAGGACTGAGGCATAATCACAGAAGCGTAGTAGTTGCCACTTCACCTCTAGTTCAGGAAGCAGGGATTCACGAACGTTGCCAAACCGCTCTTCGAGTGCAACCCATAGTGTTCTGGGATTTTCCTCATTGAGGTACTCGGCTTGTAGAGATTGGTCCATATGACGAATCATCAGAATGATAGCTTTGGCATTCTTAGCCTCTAAAGCATCAGCGGTGGCTTGTGCTGTAGCAGCAGCAGCAGCGGCGGCGGCGGCAGTCAGTGGTCCTTCCACAGGTGCGGCGGCATCAGCAGGTGCAGCTGCAGGGGGCTCACGGATTGCAGAGATGTTTCCTTGAGCTTTCAGGTGGTTGCGTACATCGCGAACCCACTTATGGTATCCAATGCCCGTGGTATCCAAAGGTGCGAAGTCCAACTTGTTCAGGTTATTTGCCATCTGAAACAACAAGAGAATTGAGGTTAGTTTTCGGAGCATAAACATCTCCCACGAAAACAAATATGGTTTCTGAGCTAAGCTTCAAAGAAAACGTTTTTCCATGTATTGGATTTAGGTGAAACTTTGGTGTAGTATGGTTATAACCCTAAAACTTTTCGGTAGCTCTACCTGGGCACAACTAGATACATAATAAGAGATGTCGGTGTGAGCAAGCTCCCTTAATACCACTTATCTCAAATCACACACCTAGACATACCCAAGCAGGTGAGCCTAGTAGGAATTAGGTTATGAACCATAGGTCGTTTCTTCTCTTACGGATTCCTCATCCGGAGGTAAATTATTCAATGAACTTGTTGTTCAAGGTCTCTTCTCTCTACGGATACCTTATCCGGAGTGTTAGCTCGAATCCCCATAATTCGGCTCTTGAACTCACACCAATAGCATGATGACATTAGAGGTTCTCATGACTTACACATATCGCAAGCGATATGAAGCTCGATCACTCCCCTAATGCTTCTCATAGTTTGGATAGGTCCGATTCAAGAATCCCACGTTATAGAAAGGTGGGAGGTAGAGGAGGGATGTTGGAAGTCCCTTGAGAAAAGAAAGGTGAATTTAAATTCATAAAGCAGCAACGTTTATAAAAGCTTACTTGGTATTCTTTTTCTTGAGTCTTGATTCTTGAACTTTAGAAGATATAGAAGATTAGCAGCAGCAGGCAGAAGCAGCAGCAGCAGCTAGTAGGAGGAGCAGGAGCAAGCAGAAGCAGCAGCAAGGAGAAGATGATTCTCGGCAGAAGCTTTGTGCGATCGATCGTGCGGAATGTTGCGATCGATCGTGCATCGTCCAGTAGCAGCGGGAACACGCAGGAAACCTAGGGTTAGGGTTCTAGGGTGTTGGCGCTAGCAGGATGCTATGCTCAAGGATTTTTGGCTTTTGATCTCAGGGCTTAGAGGTTCGTGCTGATAACGTGTTTAAGTAAAGGTGCAATCAACCACAAGACAGAAAGTAAAGAAGAGAGCAAATAGCATAGGAATAGAGAGTATCTTTATTAATGAATAGGTGCTTCTATATATAGAGAAACACAAGGGTACAATTCATGTCCTAATAGAACTTCTATTCAATATGTAATCCATATGCTATACTACCTAATCTAATCCTAGGTTGACAAGGCACACACAAAGTAGGTTTCCTTCAACAAAAGGTTAATTGTTGAAGGAAAAACATATTTAGTGTGTCTTCGTCAAAGTAATTGAAGAGAGGTAATTAGGGATGTAATTGTTATTTATTGTAATTATGATTACCTTGTAATTATTACCCCATATAAAGGGGATTTCCAATGAAATGAGTAGACCAATTTCTATTTTACTGTTTCACGTTATCAACACGCTCAGAGCAAATAGACAAGAAAAAAAAACTCTAGATTCTTTTCTTCTTCCTTGTTCCCGTTAACACCAGAAAAAAAATATATATCTTGCCGAGCCGCCGGCCTAGCTCAAGCCAAGCCGGTTAGCTAGTTCTTCCTTTTTCCAGATCTGCATCGGCGACCTAGTTCTTCCCCAGATCTCCTCTCCGGTTAGCCTCGCCTTCACCGCTCCGGCCGACGCTCGGACCACCTCGTCTCGGCTCACAATACCGTGACCTCCCCGTTCCCGATCGACCTCTCTATTTCCGACAATCTCAAAGCACCTCACGAACCGATCGGCCACAGCACCGCCACTGCCCAGCTCCGATCGGCCAAAGCTTCGCAGCTCCGATCGGTCCGATCAGCTCGACCCAGATCCGACGCAGACGAGCCCAGCAGGCCCATCACATCATCCAGCCCGATACGGTCCTGTTGACCCGGCCAGATCTCGACCCGACCCAGAGAAAAAAAGGGGAATTTTTTTACCAATTCTAGTAAAACAGGTAATTTTACAAAATTTACCATGCGGTAACTGATAGTTACCATTGACTATTTACTATTTCACTATTTACTGTTTTACGAAATTTTAAATGGTAAATGTGTAATCTGAATTTAATGGTTGATTATTTACTATTCTTATTTACTTATTATTTTTATTGTTTCAATAAATTTGCATGCCTATAATTTAATGTTTAGCATTTATAAGTTATGTAGGTAATATTTAAATTAGGCATGTTATTTAGGCAAATTATTTTACAATTATTGTGACATAGTAAGTAAATTTGTCATAATATGTTCTATGTTTCATTCAATTAATTATCCAATATACCATGTGTATTTTTTGCCTCTAAATTTCTTTATTTTGCATTTTTTTAATATAAATTGTGTATTTCAATGATAATGAAAATTTATGGACATTACAAGATACGTACAAACCAACCATGTGATAAAATATTTTCACAAAGCATCGAAAAAAAAAAAAACATGTGTGACCACTATGAATTTTGGTCTCGAAATCTAATTCACATTCTGAGTGTGAATGTGAGCTCATTATGAACATGATTAACCATGGTGTTAATGAGCTCCACCCTCTAAAGACCATTATCAACTCTTGCATTGATCTGCAAAATACTTTTGTTGACTGCAAAGTTATGTACAGTTACAGAGAGTTATGTACAGTTACAGAGAGATAAACAATGTTGCTGATAATCTCGCTAAGTGCAGTCTAGATGGTGATTTGGGTGTGCATTCCTTGGACCAACCTCCCGTGCATATTACTCAAGCATTATTAGATGATCTTTGTGATTTCCCCTGCTTTAAGAATGTTCCTTGATTGTTTTCCTTCTTCTTCTTTTTTCGCTGGGCTTTCTAAGCCCCCATCTATACAAAAAAAAAAGAATGTTGGGTACTGATTACCCTCTTTTTGCCCCCAACAAGTCAACAACCCTCTTTTCATGTTAATTTAGCATCTTAAGTTCAAGACTTTAGGATATTGGTACGTTACTTTCAGTGCCCCCTTTCCTGCATCATTTGATTAAAGATGAACACTGTTGAGTAAAGACGGTTCCTATGAAATGTAATGGACCTGGATATGAAGCCCAAAAACTTGAAAGTCACTTATTTGAGGAGTCCATATATGAAAGTCAGTTCTGGTATGATACTGACCACAACAGCTAGCAATTAAAAGTAGCAGGCAAGAAATGCATCACAGAAACCGGCGGGTACGTAGCAACAGTGCAAGACCCAACATACAACATACAATACAAGGAGATCGATGCAATGCAGGCATAGCTAAATTACTGGAATTTCTTGATGAAGTTGAAAATGTGTTGGCTGATTTCATCGGCCTTTTCTTGGTTGATAAAATGGGCAACTCCTTCCATTACAACCACCTCTTCCAGAAACGGCACACATTTCTTGAACCCACCATTGTGTATGAAATCCTTGGCGCCTAGAGAATTATAAGATAGGTCTTGGTCTCCCACGATGAACTTAACCGGAACTTTTACTTGAGCCCCGGTCCAGGGTGCAGTCAGTTCCCAATTCCTGCGTTCAGATAATGGCGAGAAATAAATACAACAATCAACATTACATTGGAATTTGGAAAACAAAGAAGAAACTTCTTCTGGGTAAGTTAGTAGGTAGGTATAAACTCAAGCACAGTATGAAGACGTACAGGTCAATGTTTCGGTAGTAGTTTATGCCACCAGTGAAGCCCTTCTTCTCGAATTTGCTCACATAGTAGTTGACATCATCCTCAGACAACCAACTAGGCATGGCGATCGGAGCATCTGCGGGATGTCCAAATCCTTTACCTTTAGGCAGGAAAAGTGGCCCAGGGTGACGATAGGTTAGGAATTCCTTCACAACTCTTGCAGTGCCAATCTGGGCAAACTCAGCTTCTATCTCTCCTGGCTCCTACAACATGAGTAAGTAATTCATCTACCGTAATCCAATTGATGTCATCTCAATTCGCTGTTTCTAAAACCATGTAGCATTTGATGAACAAATTTGACCACTGTAACAAAAGTGTGCCTTGCAATTACAACCCCATAAAAAAGATGATCAACTACAACATGATGTAAAATGAGGATGAACGGGGTGTTTACATCAGAAATGAGGCATTCAAAAAGTATTGATCACATCTTCACACATAAACTGCAAGTAAAATCTTTCTTGATTTTCATCTAAACTCATTTACGTACTAACTTGAATATTAGATCAGACCGGCCGTATATGATCTTGCGGAATCTAATTTGACCTGCCTCACCGCTGGAGAGTGTTACAAAAAACACGTTATGTTTGAAGTCTAGTACTCTAGTTCCATAGCATCTGCTTCTTCTTTTTTTTCTAACTCTCCCGCTTGACCATGATATTGCACGCTCATACAGAACAAAAGTATCTTTAATATATAACATCTTTCAAGCATTTGCATTTACAAGCAGAAACTGCAGTTAACTAAGTAAAGGATTATCCAGATTCATTAGATGTATGTGGTCATTTTCTATCATCAAAATGGAGTAGAATAACAACTACTTTAAACTAATCACTTTGAATACTGGACTTAATATGAACACTAGATAAAGCAATACATATATATACCGTAAAATAATGGTTAAGCCGAGGAATTCTATTTCATCAACAGGAAGATGATTAGATGACTGCGGCAAATTGATGCTCGAATTTTGGAATACTTATACTTGTCCAACACCCCCAAATTGATATACTCTACAAAATATATTTGAATTTCCAGAAAATTGGAATTTTATGTGGCAAAATATATATATGAATTTCCAAACAAATTAATTTGGGATCGAACCTGAAATCTGCAAATGTACAAGTCATCGCCATAAACGGCTCTCATGGATTCAACAGTCTTGTTCCGAGGATCTCTGGGAATAAACTGCACGCTCAAGTTGACCAGAGCCTTGACCCGGTCCGGCCGAAACAGGCAAAGGTACCAAGCAATGAGCGCACCCCAGTCGTGCCCGACCACGAACACCTTCTCCTGGTCGGCGGCGACGGCGTCCAATAGCGCGATGAGATCCCCGACCACGTGGAGGTACGTGTAGGTCGAGGGGTCGGCCGGCGCGTCTGTGTCGCCGAAGCCGCGGAGGTCCGGCGCCACGGCTCGGTAGCCTAGCGAGGCCAAGGCCTGGATTTGGTGCCTCCAGGAGTACCAGAGCTCGGGGAAGCCGTGGAGCAATAGGACCACCGGGCCTTGACCTTTCTCGGCTACGTGCATGTTGATGCCATTGACTTTGATCGTCTTGTGCTCTATTCCCTCCATCTCTTCTTCTTTCTCTCCTTATCAGTTGATCGAGTGATGATATATAGCCGCCCAAAAACTGTTTGTATCCTGAGACAGGAAACGATATGAGAAAAGCGACGATCGAGTGACTACTGATACAGCTGGGAGCGATGAAAACTAAGTAAACCTTATCGTTAACTGCGTGACGCCTAGGAAGGAAGAGCGAAATCAAATCAGTTGTCTGGAATCAACTTAATTTAATATGAATCTCTTTAATTAGAAGAATATTCATATAGGCTAATGTTAGGATGTGCATTCTATGTCATTAAGTTTGTGGCCTTAATATGATGTGCATTCTATGTCATTATTGTATAATTTATTTTTCATATTAATGTTAATATATTTTGAAACAACAAATTGTACAAAACCATTACTACACTTTTTTGTTTTGATGGAGTGGTGCTGGTTCCTGACCCACCAAACACACACACACACACACCAATTCAGACCGAAGTCCACGAGGGTATCCCAGCAAAGCCAGACTATTTCCCCTGCTCGCTGGCGCACGAGCCCAAAGGCAGCTGGCCAACTAGAGTTTTTTTTACCCCGGAATCCTCCACACCCTAAGGTGTGAGGCCTTATGGCTTTTATTCCCCGAAGCTGCTGAATGAAGGATCAAACTCTGCTGGGGAGTACCCAACTTGCATTCGTTTCCAACCCAACCACCCCTAGTTGTTAAAAACCATTACTACACTTTTATATTGTTATTCGAATTTTTTATCCTTTTGACATATTCATTGAATATGTAGTTCTAAACTATTAATAAAAAAATAAAATAAAAACTATCCCTGAGAGAAAAAGAGGAACGAAGATCGACCCTGAGAAGAAGGACTTTGCAAGCTTGAGTAATTAAGCAGTACGTAGAAGTAGAAGTGTAGAACCACTGATCGTGTACGTATATGCCGTACATGTATATTACAATATCAAACCAAATTCCACAGCTAGCTTAATTTACTTCATCCCCTATCTCTTTAATCTATTACACATTTCTTAACGTACAAAAAACTACCACTAGTCCATAGAAAAATATAATGGCAGACATCTAACCACACTACCCCAAAACACCAAGCACACCAATACAGAACACAAGACAGCAGCACCAACACAGAGCTCAAGACCAACTCAAAGCACAAGACCGGCATTTACAGTCACGCCATCAGCTTCCACAATCATGCCATATTCTTGTTCTCAATAGATGTATAAATAGCAAGCACTTATGTACTTAACATACATGAAAAATATATTCAATACAATCTTAAGATTTCCTCTCTTCTCTGTGCATTGTTTAATTCATCAAAATATGCATTCCCGTGCCATACAGAAAATATAGAAACCAGCGTAAGTTCTACTATTATTATCAAACACTTCCCACGTACTTCACTTTGCCAAAATATAACACACACCAGCTGTGGAGACTTTCATCATCATCTATCTCAATTCCATTCTTCCTTTGCAGTTTCTTCATCATTTGTTTCTTCAGCAGAATTTTCTGATTCATGCCTAGTGTAAAAGTAAAGGGCGACACACAAGTAGTAGCCAAGGTTAGCAACGCCAAGGAATACTATTCCCCTGTAATACTTATCTAGACGGTTCCTATATATATCCTGATCCAACCAAGTTCGTCTAAACCCCAAAATACTAACAGCGGTCAATAATGTTCCAATTCCCAGGACGAAGTTAAATGCGTAAGGTCCATAATACCTACGCATCACATCTTTATCGTCGTCAACTACTTGTTCGGCGAAAAACTCGACCAATCCATCTTCGGCTAACCCTCTCATGAGCCCTAGCAGAGAGAATTGTGGAAGTAACCAAAGGATGCTCATGGAAATTGGTTCTTTATAATAATCATCTGTGTCAACTTCCATCATGATTTTAGTCTTCCTACGAATCTCAATTTGCCATGCAACGGTGCAGCATAAAACAGAAAGAACCAGTCCGCACCCAATTTTAACCAACGTAACATTTCTTCGCTGCTTTGGAAGTAGTAAGCCCCAGAGATATGAGATTATGAACTTTGAAAAGGACTGAAGTACAGTGAGATATACGAGAGGGATTGTGAACTTTCCGACCTTATCGTTCAAGTAAGTTGTTTGTTCAAAAAAGAACGTGGATCCCGTTGCCTCCACCAGACTGTATGCAACGAAGGCTAAGCTCATAGCTAACATTTCTGTGTATGCATATCGGTGTCCATTCTCTTTCGGTGTGACCCCAAACTTCTCTCTTGGTGCTGTCTCTACTGAATAAGAGAATTTGCCGCAACAGAACAATAAATAACAAACTCCCATTGCAATCATCGAAATCAGGAAGACAGTTTCCCAAGACGCCTCTCCAGGAATGAAAAGAGCTGCCACTGCACCGAAAAACCAGGGATGGCTCCACAAAGCATCCCGACGGCTTTGGAAACGTTCTTCTTCTTTTTGTGTGTATTCACGATCTCTTTGTCTCGGTTCACTTATATATTGATCGTCAAGAAATTTAGGTATAACAGCACCCCTTCCAGCGTCACCTATTGCTAATAGTACCGCAGCCAAATAGAAACAATCATCTACTGCATCTGCGCCCGGGTGTATAAACTTGGCTGAAACCCATAATAGTGCCAGTGCCTGCAACAAGTTTAATCGATCAGTATTCTTAAGCTCAATGAACATTTTTTCAAGGCCACCTTAGGATGAACCTGCTCATTAATTTACCGCAGTTGTGATTAATGAATTCTCGTCTTACACTTTTGTAGAAACATACATTCGTCTTTAAATCACGTACTCTTTGAATATCATTACTACATAAATCAATCAAATCAAAAATACTTTAGTCATCAAACTGTCTCAAAGCAATATGTTGTTTTGATAATAATTAAAATCATCACGATAAACTGTACTTTTATTTGATCCAGAAGAATGACCAAAGGATTTCTACTTTAATATATATATTTTGTTCGCAGAGATGATATTTAAATGAAACGTACGTTCTTGTTAAAAAGCTGTAAGGTTGAGATTCGATTGTTATTTACAACAAGAATAAACGAGTAGGTTCACCCCACCTTCTTCATTACGTACGCCATGCATCTACATGTAGATAACCCAATTTGGGTAAAATTTAGATCGAAAACTTACAAGTGTATAGGCAAAACTTGTGGAGACGATCATTCTAAAATGACCTATTTTGTGTGAAAGATAAGCAAGGACAACGATCAAGATGGATGCTCCCCCACCTAACAGATTTATAAGTACGGCAGCCATTTGATAGTTCTTCAAAATATGAAGCGTGAGGTACGTGATCAAGATAGATGATACCGCACGGCTTACAAAGCTATAACTGAAAACCAAACCTATAAACATATATGTTTAAACAGAAGTTAGTTTCAATCAGCAAATTAAGATTTCCTAGCTAGCTTTATGAATCATTCATGCCTAATTGTCTAATTAACACACAGATTAATAAATTAATTAGTACCCCGGATGCATAAAGTAGCCACGGAAAAGTAGAGGTAGTTTCCTATCCACCTTCTCACTGAACTGAAGAGCTTCCACATTATATACTAAGGGAACTACGCACGTATAATTAATCTGCATTTCCAAGCAACACTTTCAAACGTCAGCTTCGAATTAACGAACGAGGAGTTATACTTGGTACTTAATAATACTAGGAGCCTAATTCAAATTGATTACGTTGCGAGCAAATCTCAACAAAATTTATAGTAATAACATAGGAAGATTTGCATAGGATAGATGATTACTTGTGTACTACGTACGTACCACAAAATTCAGAACAGATGCCTTGGCTATCTCTAAGACAACTCGTAAAACCTTAAAATTTAGCCGAAGTGGTTAGCAGCCTTTTCTGTGCATGCACTGTCTGAATAAGCAGAAGTATGAATGTGGAGAAGAAATGGATGGGAGTTGGGGGGGTATTTAAATAACATAGCTTGGAAAAACAATTGACTAGAGAAGAATATACTATTTGAGAGGAGACTTTGCCAGTCTTTTTTTTTTCTTTTGTAACTGACAAAGAAGATTCTCCAGCGAAAAGAACTTTATTAGAAAGAAAACTTCAAGTATATTCTACATATTCAATTCCCACGGCATCATGAACTCGTTGTTGTATTTTTTTTTTAATTTGGAGCAAGTTGGGGTGTTAGACTAAGTAAGAGTGTTAAGATTTAAAAAAGATCAACCACAAGGTGAAACACGGTTTGCGTTTTGGAGGACGATCATGTACGGAGGACCAATTCCAGTACGTGAGGGTGTCCAGAAGCAGTGCCGACCGGCAGGTTTGGGTATAGAGGCAAAAGCACTAATCGACCAAGTACGGTGATCGGTTAAATAATGGGCAAGCATGATTCATGTGGCCCTCTACTAATTGACACAATATGAATATTGTTTATAACTTAACCTCCTCAACCACTCTAGGTGGAGTTTTATATATCCAAAAAGCCCAAGTGCTAATTACTTCTTCTTTTTTTAGAGGAAAAGACAAAAACTTTATTTAATGTTAAATAAGATTTCAATGCAAAGATTTTTTAGAGGAAAAGACAAAAACTTTATTTAATCTTAAATAAGATTTCAATGCAAAGATGCAATAAGACATCAAACAGTAAAAGGACAAGCATAACAAGATGCACAAGTACACCTGAAAAAAAAAAAAAAAAAAAAACCATTACATAACTAAAAGCCTAATATCATCGATGCGTTGCCCTACATAAAGTACAGTAGCAAATGCCAGCGAATAACTGGTGGTGGTATGAGGTGTCATGCAATTCCAATGCAAAGATTGACGAAACATATCAACTTTACGCCGAAATTGGGAAGTCTGAGCTCCCACCTGATCTGGTTCCCCAATCCCAAAACCACCAACAGGGGGCCAACGCCAAACCATGATCCGGAGAGCCTGCGCCTAGGAGAATCCAAGACAAACTGCTGCAGGAGGACTTGAAGCCAAAGAGGGGACGAGCAAAGTCGTACTCGAGATGCACAGCCCCGAGGGAATGACCGAAGGTGATCTCCATAGTTGATGGAGACAGGTGCTAAGTCGCCAAGAGAGGCGCTCTCGTAACCCTAACAAAGCCAGACGGCTAGGCATTTTTTATATAAGTGCTAATTACTAGTAAACTATGCACTGATATATGGTAGTTTTATTTTGTCATCAATTTTCAGATGTGAGCCTTTTCATTTTCAATACGACTTCTTACGTGTGACATTGCACATTGGCTCGCAAGAGCTAGCAACCAATTTTGATAGAGGAAACTTATGGTCAAGTCATATAGTACTAAAGCTAATTCATCTTTTCATAAGCTCATCCATTATTCATTCACTGAAGCTAACATATATTTTCTAGAACCCAACTATTAGTCATGCAATACCCTCAACTTGCAGCTAGCGCATCATCTCGAAAGTTTAATTAAAAAAAGAAGAAGAAGTTCGAGCTCAGTAAATGGGCCTATGACGTGGTTGAAAAGAATGAGGTATTTGTATTTTTTTTTATGTCGAATTTTTCACTCTCCAACCATCAAGTAAGGTAGACGGTTGACGGTAGACATAAGGGAAAGAATCTTCTTATAGTCAGACTTAATTAAGGACATGTCAAACCTCTTAAGCACACTATTTGGTCCACGAGATTATAATATACTTGGGGAGTTTGGGCGAATGTTCAAATCTCGCTATTTTTTTTTACGATATTTAGAAAATTAAGACCTGATTGAAATCGATCATTATTTTACAACACAAAAAGACTTTATGATATTGTGCAAGTTTTCAGATTCACACTATGGGAAACAAAGAAAAAGAAAATAAAGAAACCCAGATCCACCTACTACCCTTGGTGGGGGGGGGGGAAGAAAATGAAGAAACCCAGATCCACCTGCTAAAGGGGGGTGGTCACCATCAAACAACAAAATGTGATAAAAGGGAGGAAGGGAACATTATCCAATTTTCCGGACACATCCTCCGTCGAGCCAGGAAGCGACAGGATTTGCTGCTTTGTTGGCATCTAAACACGTCTTAAATGTAAAAAATAATTGTTAAATTTTTTCATAATTTAACTCTATAGCTAACTGAGAATTTGATTATTTAGTTGAATGTTGATTGTCCTTTGTTTTTTGTTTTTTTTGTTTTTTTTTTCCTTGATCAAAGAAGGAAGGGGTATTCAAACTTTGAATCTCTAGTCCTCTACCATGCCAATATTCTGTTGAAGAGAAATATCCTAATTAACCACTAAACTAAATACTAGTTGACAGATGATTGGTGCTTTTTGATAATTGATTTGATGGACAACACTATCAGGTAATATATAATAAATAATGATCATTTGGTAGACAATTCATTTCTATAATTAGCTCCATAGATAACTTGAGGTAAATAGCATTCAACTAAATCAATAACATAACTTCAAAGATGACTTTTTTTGTAATGTCATTTTGTCATCAGAAAATAAAAAGGTAACTGAGGTACTTACTATGAGGTCGATTAATCAAACACTACGAGGTAATCATTGGTAAACATTCTTCCACATGTATGCATGGTACCCCGGCTCATAATAATTTGTTTTGGACTGAAAGAAATCTAACAAAATTGACCTAAAGAAACGTAATTCTGAAAGTCTAAATTAAACCTTATAAATTGTTATAGAAAGACTTGAAGAGTTTACATTCCCCTCGTTGCATGTTGCGCGTGCTTTGTTTTTAATTTTTAATTTTTAATTTTTAATTTTTTTTATTTATTTGATAGATTGCATGTTGCTTAATTTTTAACAATTCATGTAAGACTCTCCGTTTGATATGTGTGGTTGGACCGTTGACAAAGAAGAAGTCTAACAGAAAATGGTGTAAGACCAAACCTGGTAGCTAATAGATATGTTTGAGAAAATGAAACATGTGTTTAAGTTTTTTTTATAATTAATTAATTATAACTAGACTTCCTACACGCATTATGCGCGTACAAAAACCACGCTCGTGCGTGCGAAATTTCTGTATCATTATTTTCGATTTATCAAAAATTGGTTGATTTTATAAAATGAATGTTCAAATATAAAATGAGAAAAAAAATATAAAAATATTAATCAATAAATAAATTTAAGAAGTTGGCAAGTGTGTGTGAAATTATGTTTAACCAATCTCGTGTTTTTGCTTTATATATAGAGAGCTCCACACACTCGATGAGTGTGAAATTATGGGTGGTTATCTAAAGTAGTGTGAGTGGTTAAGCAGTAGAAGTTTTTTTAATTAATTTTTAATTTTTCTTGTTTTGCAATTTGACTTTATTACCCTTTTTATCAAATTGGTTTCTAAAGTATTTTAATATATGAGATATATTTATGTCAAATTGGGAGTTAGTTTATGTTCAGTAGTTTCCTCTTGATGTTGATTTAACTACTAGAAAACCAACCAAAAGAGATATGGTTGACAACTAGGCAGTAGTGGATCTATAAATTTTTCTTGAAGGGAAGATTTTTTTTTTCGTTTCTGAATCTCACATTTCAATTGAAGTCATTTGAGACTTCATAAATATATTAACAATCACAATGAATAAGAAATACCTAAAAACTTAGAATCCGAAAAAAAAATTAATTAACATAAAGAAACATATGCTCTGGCCTTTGGATTAAAGTTCATTGAATTTAAAAAAATCATCAAATGATTAGAAAGGGGAAAAGTATTGAAATGAAAGACGTAGGGTTTGTGTAACCAAAAAAAAAACATAGAGTTTGTACTTAATAAATTAAGTAGTTGTTTTACTAGTTTAGTACCCCGGATGCATAAAGTAGCCTTGGGAAAGTAGAGGTAGTTTCCGAATCAATTTCCCACTGATTTCCACATTTATACAGTTCTGGTCGAAGGATTAACGGACTGGCCGGATACCCTGCAACACAAGCAAACCCTTCAACGTACATAAATTGACATGGCAAACTAAATTCGAAAAATTACACACAAAAAAAAAACCAATAATTAAAATCTTACAAAAATACACCTGATGACTCCAGAAGAGTTTGAATATGTATGTGTGTGAGCGCGCGCCTGTGGGAGAGAAGATAAGGGTGAAGTGTGAGGGTGAGGAGAAGATACATTGTGCTTTATAGGCGGGGAGATATTCAGTTGTCTGGAATCAACTATGTCCCAGAGGGCCAGAGGAGATAGATATATCCACTTAATTTGCATGTTGCAAGTCGTCGTCCTCTTCTCAATATGAATCTCTTTAATTAGAAGAATATTCATATATACCTCAATCCTCATCGACCTATTTTGTTGTCTTGCTGTACAAGAAACTATGTGGACAACAAAAATGCTAGCCACAGATATTTAAGGATCACTTATGTTATGTACTTATATATATACATAGAGTTTCTCCACTAAGGAGATCCTTACTTTTTAAAGTGCGGAGTTTTGATCTCAGCCGTCAGATCAGATCATTTAAAATGGATCTGACGACTAAGATCAAAATTCTGCACCTTAAAAAAATAAGGACCTTCTTATCTGAGAATCATTGTATATACATACATATATATACACACACCTTTACATACCAAAAATGTTTTAGATCCTTGATTACCCCATATGCATATAGGTTTGTGTTTCGTCTATCTATGTTTCATGAATTTTCCTTTGTAGATGATATTATAAAAGAAAGTTGACCAAGACTTTGTACACAAAAAAAAAAGAGTTGATAGAGACTTTTCAAGTCGATAGTTGTCGTCTTCTTTCATATAAAATTAGGTATGAGAGTATCCGCGTATGGCTCTCATTTCTCTTGGTCTCTCACTGATTGTGTTTATAACGTACAAGAAAGTTTTCAGGTGGACCACATTTTGTATATCACCTGACTTTCCTTTTTATTTTAATTATTAAATGACATATTTTCTCCACAAACTTTCTCATTTAATATTTGACACAAACCCTAATTAAATTTCTTCGTATACTTTCATATGTGCGTGCAACACTTTTCAACCTAAGAATAAGTGATGACCATAAGAACGTACATGATTGGTAAAACTAGTACAACAAAAAAAAAACTATTGGGACTCCATTTTTCAACAAGAGCATATAATATTTCACAATTGAATATTAATCTATGATTTAAAAAAAAAAAAAAAAAAAAAAAGGAGCTTGTGTGCGAAAATTAAAAAATTCCAATAGACTTGCTCAATAATCAATTGAGGTTTAGAAAAAAAAATTATATATTTTTCTCTCTCAATAAAAAAAATGAATGAAGGTATAATGAGTGAATTTGGATGTATAGTGAGTAATATAATGTTTAATTTGTATGTGAATTATATGACTAAAGTTATTTTAGGAATTTAAGAGAGGTCTAAAGATAAAATCTTGAAATTTGAAAGATAAGGGGAGATGTAAAAAGTATAAGAGGTCATGTGATGAAATTTGAAAGTCTCAATAGAAAAACTCTAAAAACAAAGATAGATAGATTTTCTAATCATCAACACGCTTTTTATGTGTGTTGGCATTTTCTACTTTCTAGTATGGAATTATGCATCCGTCATTTCAGTAGTGATATAATTCAAATTGTGGTTCACAAATCACAATTATTTCGGTGGTAATAATTACGTCTAAAAGTTTATTGCGGCCAATTATTTAGGGACCAGTAATATAGCTCCAAGTTGCTTGATAACAGTTAATTTGACAGCACGAACATATTAGGGGAGCAACGGACAATGATATATGTTAATTACACACTTCTGATAGCGACTTCAATGCTTTAGCTACATCAATGCATAAATGGTAATGCAATCTCATGTTGGGATGTTAGATGTGTACCCAAGGCTTTTCAAGGCTCAAGGGCCGAATCTTAACTAGTATATTGACTCTCTTGAAAAAGAGCCGAGTCAACTCACTAGGAATTAGAGGATAGGCATTTCAATACTCAATTATCCTTCCTAGTGGCCTAGATCTCAAATATTAGCATCCAAATGAACCTCAACTGCACAATCAAGCTATGGAAATGGGGCACCATACTCTAATTACCTCGACACAAAATCGAAGCTTCAAGCTAAGGAACCTAGAGTTGCCACAGACATTCTCATAATGCAAATAAGAATGTGGCAACAACCTAATCATGTATCTAAGGTTATTGAGCACAAATTAGAGCATACATCATTAGTTAATTGCATTTCCATCCAAACATATGCCAATTACATTGCAATTGGGCTGATCAAGTTCACTGGAAAGCCAGCTTTAATTCCTACCCACTAAAAAGAAATTGTAAACAGATGACCAATTGACCATAGCTTACACATCGATCTCTCATACAAATATTGAATGTATAATTAGATACAGAATGAAAAGAAATAAAAGGAACAAAATTCCAGCACCTATTGCTTAAATATTGAAGCATCGTATCCAATATATTCAAGAGAAGCGCATTGCAAGTCACCATTGAAGATCATAAACTCATAACCAAGGTTAAGAAAATATGCCAAGTCTTCCTATTCTATGATTAAAGAACCGACATTTCAAAGTCGTAATAAACATTTTACGGTACTCCGATCCGTAATCCTAATTGCAAAGTTGAATGACAAGATTACTACCTAGGAAGTTTAACAAACAGATAATTCCATTCAAGTTGAGATCACACGCTCTGCAGTTGAGGTTCGGCTCTGGAAGAAGGGAGTCGTAGACACTTAATTGTTTCCGTGAACATCTTTTGGTTATTTGCACAGTTCTCGCTCTTAGGAGTCGCAGAAAGGCTAGGAATGGAAAAGCTGATTATTGATATTGGAATCAAAGCCATACATGGACTTGGTTCTGGGTTTTGGAAAATTAATTACAGCTATTAGTGAAGTTGGTACAATGACAAAGTAAATAGCTAGGAATCATCTAGATGGGTATTATAGAGCGTTAACATTAATTCTTAATCTTGCTAGTGAAGTTTGTCGCCTTTTACTTTTGTAGCAAGGAAAAATCACCATATTTGGTCGAAAGAAGTCAACGATTTAGCACAATGGAATTCGTAATGCAAGTGAAACTGTGGAAATGGTGATTGTTGAGATCATCGATCTAATGTCATGTAGACTTCCAAAACATTATAGTATGTTAGTTTTGATTCAATATATATGGCCAAGTTTCCTCTATACGTAGGCTGGATTTCAGACTTTCAGTTATCAACAAAGCAGAACCTAGTGAGAGATGTATCAAACAAAGTTACACAAATGAATGCCAAATTATATATTCGATCGCAATTAGTAGGACGACGGAAATTCTTGGTACCATGACACAAAACAATGTAAGAACAAGTTGAAGAACGATATGACATTGACCACAAACACCTAGCAATTAAAAGCCTCAGGCAACAATGCACAACAGATCGAAGAACAGAAGTAGCAGTACAAGACACATAGCTAGGGAAGTGAAATGCATAGCTCATTACTGGAATTTCTTGATGAAGTCATGGATGTGTTCGCTAATTTCATTAGGCCTTTCTTCGTTGATAAAATGGGCAACTCCTTCCATTATGACTACCTCTTCCAGAAACGGCACATACTTCTTCAACCCACCTTTGTGTATGAAATCCTTGGCGCCTAGAGAATTATAAACTAGGTCTTGGTCTCCCACAATGAACTTAACTGGAACTTTTATTTGAGCCCCAGTCCAGGGTGCAGTCAGTTCCCAATTTCTGTGTTCAATTAAGGGCGAGAAATGGAAACAACAATTAACATTACATCGGAATTTGAACACCAAAGATAACTTTTTTTGGGTAAATTAGTTTTAGGTATAAATTCAAGCAAAGACTGAAGTACATACCGGTCCAAGTTTCGATAGTAGTTTATGCCACCAGTGAAACCCTTCTTCTCGAAGGAGCTGGCATAGTAGTTAACATCATCCTCAGACAACCAACTTGGCAAGGCGATTGGATCATCTGGGGGATGTCCAAAGCATTTACCTTTTAGGCAGGAAAAGTGGACCAGGGTGGCGATTGGTTAGTAATTCCTTCATGACTCTTGCAGTACCGATCTGGGCAAACTCAGCTTCTATCTCTCCTGGTTCCTAAACATGAGTACATAATTTATCCATCATAATCCAATTGATCCCATCACATGCAATTTGCTGTTTCTCAAACTACATAGTATTTTTGGGGAACTAATTCAATGAATCTAACATTATTGTATTCAAATTACAACCCGAAAAGAATCATAATCAACTGCAACATGATGGGAAAAGAGGTTGAACGGAGTGTTTAATTTACATCAGGAAGGAGGCATTCAAAAAAAATGTTCACCTCACACATAAACTGCAATCAAAATCTTACTTAATTTTCATCTGAACTTTGTTTTAACTATTCAAGATGAGACGACATTGTTTTGGGACCAAAGTAGACCCGCCTCACTGCTGGAAAACAAAGAAAATAATGATACAACTGTTTTTTCATAGCCAGGAAACCAAAGAAAGGCTCCAAATTGAGCCAAGAATGGCCTCAATAGAGGCACCAAACCAGGCCATAACAAACAATAATTGTTATCCTCTTCAGGATAGCAATTACTAACGAAGGTTAGTGGGGTCTAGATTCATTAGATATATGGTCATTTTCAAGATGGTGTAGAATATGGACCACCTTAAACAAATCACTTCGAATTGTAGATACTTACATTTTGACTAGAGATTAAAATAATAAGCAAAAGCAAATCATCAATAAGATAAAATTAAAATCTGATCAACACAACTGCATCCGGTATCCCATTTCATTCCAAACTATAAAACAGAGTAAGATGACTGAATCTCAAATTGATGTAAATTAAATTTTTTACTGTACGATTAATTTTACCTGAATCAAAAGATAGGAATTTATGTGGCTCAAAATTTTCTAACAAATTAAATTAGGGAGGAAGAAGAAGAACCTGAAATCTGCACATGTAATAGTCATCCCCATAAACAGCTCTCATGGCTTCAAGAGTCTTCCTCTGAGGATTTCTAGGACTGAACGCCACGCTCATGTTAACCAAAGCCTTGACCCGGTCCGGCCGAAACAGGCAAAGGTACCAAGCGATGCTCGCACCCCAGTCGTGCCCGACCACGAACACCTTCTCCTGGTCCGCGGCTACGGCGTCCAACAGCGCCACCAGATCTCCGACCACGTGGAAATACGTGTAGCTCGACGGGTCGGCCGGCGCTTCCGTGTCGCCGTAGCCGCGGAGGTCTGGCGCCACAGCTCGGTAGCCGAGCGAGGCCAAGGCGTGCATTTGGTGCCTCCAGGTGTACCAGAGCTCCGGGAAGCCGTGGAGGAATAAGACCACCGGGCCTTGACCTTTCTCGGCTACGTGCATGTTTATGCCGTTGACTTTGACCGTCCTGTGCTCGATTCCCTCCATCTCTTCTTCTTTCTATTGAGTGAGAATGGGCCAGAGTGATGGATTATATAGTGGCGGAAAAACTGTTTGTTAATTTTCTGAGAAATTAACAAAGCCGTAAAGTTGACCACTAACTAACGGTTTAGTAACGTTATCGTTAATTACGTGTCGTCTCGAAAGAAAATTGAATAACTACTGAATAAAAAAAGATGACGCTTAACGGCTCAGAGACGTAACCGTTAATTAGGAAAGAAGGGCATTCAAAAAGAAATAAACAAAGAGACAAATTATTTGCCAAATCTATACTTTAGTACCAAGTTTTTGATTGAGTACTTTAGTACCAATTAATATTTGGATCCTATCTTATATGCCTTACAAAAGGTAGTCTTGGAAGGAAAAAAAAAAGAAGAGGAAAGACTATTCCATATCTCATATGATAATATATTTGTCAATAATTCAATATATTTGAGTGCTGATATATTTGGTATGATCGATATTTTAAACTTTGCACAGCACTGATTTGATGACTGTTTGTTTAAAATTTATGAAGCTTGGTAGTTGCTTGTCAAAACCAATTGAAAGAAGAGAGTAAAGTTGCTTGTCAAAACCAATTGAAAGAAGAGAGTAAAAATAGAGTTCAATAACGAGGTGGTCTTTAGTATCATGGTCAAATCATATGGTTTGTCCAATCGTCCAATGATATCTCGCTACGTGCACAACATTAAAAAGGGAGAGTATTTTCGAGTTTTTGAGTGCAAAATAGGAGTGTTGTGGGTACGTGACACGTCCGCCCTCCGAAGTCTATCTCTTCGGTAACGGACCATCCAACTATTTAGAAATTTTTGCCCAACAAAAAGAAAATAAAAAGATTAGACGCAACATGTTACACGAAAAGAAGGTAAGTCGGAGACTGATTACCCTCTTTTCGCCCCCAACAACCCTCTTTTCATGTTAATTTAGCATCATGACTTTAGCATATTGGTTACTTTCAGTGCCACCATTCGTGCATCATTTGATTAAAGATGAACACTGTTGGGTTATTAAAGACGGCTCCTATGAAAATAGTCACTTATTTGAGGATCGAGTGAGGAGTCCATATATGAAAGTCAGTTCTGGCCGGTATGATACTGACCACAACAGCTAGCAATAAAAAGTAGCAGGCAAGAAATGCATCACAGAAACACCGGCTGGTAGCAACAGTGCAAGACCCAACATACAACATACAATACAAGGAGATGCAATGCAGGCATAGCTAAATTACTGGAATTTCTTGATGAAGTCGAAAATGTGTTGGCTGATTTCATCGGCCTTTTCTTGGTTGATAAAATGGGCAACTCCTTCCATTACAACCACCTCTTCCAGAAACGGCACATATTTCTTGAACCCACCATTGTGTATGAAATCCTTGAAGCCTAGAGAATTATAAACTAGGTCTTGGTCTCCCACGATGAACTTAACCGGAACTTTTACTTGAGCCCCGATCCAGGGTGCAGTCAGTTCCCAATTTCTGCGTTCAGATAATGGCGAGAAATAAATACAACAATCAACATTACATTGGAATTTGGAAAACAAAGAAGAAACTTCTTCTGGGTAAGTCAGTATGTAGGTATAAACTCAAGCAAAGTATGAAGACGTACCGGTCAAAGTTCCGGTAGTAGTTTAAGCCACCAGTGAAGCCCTTCTTCTCGAATTTGCTTACATAGTAGTTAACATCATCCTCAGACAACCAACTAGGCAAGGCGATTGGAGCATCTGCGGGATGTCCAAATCCTTTACCTTTAGGCAGGAAAAGTGGACCAGGGTGGCGAAAGATTAGGAATAATTCCTTCACAACTCTTGCAGTGCCAATCTGGGCAAACTCAGCTTCTATCTCTCCGGGCTCCTACAACATGAGTAAGTAATTCATCTACCATAATCCAATTGCTGTCATCTCAATTCGCTGTTTCCAAAACCATGTAGCATTTGATGAACAAATTTGACAATCTAACAAAAGTGTGTCTTGCAATTACAACCCCATAAAAAAGATGATCAACTACAACTTGATGTAAATTGAGGATGAACAGGGTCTTTACATCAGAAATGAGGCATTCAAAAAGTATTCACATCTTCACATATAAACTGCAATTAAAATCATTCTCGATTTTCATCTAGACTCTTTTACTAACTCTTGAATATTAGATGAGACCGGCCATGATCTTGCGGAACCTAATTAGATCCGCCTTACCGCTGGAGAGAGTTACAAAAAAACGTTATGTTTAAAGTCTGGTACTCTAGTTCCATATATATCATCTGAATTTTTTTATTTTTTTTTCTGACTCTCCTGGTTGAGACCATGATATTGCACGCTCATACAGAACAAAAGTATCTTTAATATATAGCATCTTTCAAGCATTTGCATTTACAAGCAGAAACTGCAGTTAACTAAGTAAAGGATAATCCAGATTCATTAGATGTATATGGTCATTTTCTATCATCAAAATGGAGTATAATATGAACAGTAAATAAAGCAGTACATGTACTGTAAAATAATGGTTAAGCCGAGGAATTCTATTTCATCAACAGGAAGATGATTAGATGACTGCGGCAAGTTGATGCTCGAATTTTGGAATACTTAAACTTGTCCAACATCCCCACATTGATATACTCTACAAAATGATATTTGAATTTCCAGAAAATTGGAAAAATATATATTTCCAAACAAATTAATTTTGGATCAAACCTGAAATCTGCAAATGTAATAGTCATCGCCATAAAGGGCTCTCATGGATTCAACAGTCTTATTCCGAGGATCTCTGGGAATAAACGGCACGCTCAAGTTGACCAGAGCCTTGACCCGGTCCGGCCGAAACAGGCAAAGGTACCAAGCCATGTGCGCACCCCAGTCGTGCCCGACCACGAACACCTTCTCCTGGTCGGTGGCGACGGCGTCCAAGAGCGCGACGAGATCCCCGACAACGTGGAGGCAAGTGTAGCTCGAGGGGTCGGCCGGCGCGTCCGTGTCGCCGTAGCCGCGGAGGTCAGGCGCCACGGCTCGGTAGCCGAGCGAGGCCAAGGCGTGGATTTGGTGCTTCCATGAGTACCAGAGCTCGGGGAAGCCGTGGACCAATAGGACCACCGGGCCTAGACCTTTCTCGGCTACGTGCATGTTGATGCCATTCACTCTCACCGTCCTGTGCTCTATTCCCTCCATCTCTTCTTCTTTCTAGAATTACGTACCTTCCTTTTCCCAAAAACTGTTTGTATCCTGAGACAGGAAGTGAGAAAAGCGACGAGTGACTACTGATACAGCCAACCTTATCGCTTTACGGTGAAGGAAGGGCGAAATCAAATCAGATAACAAGGTTGAGTGAGAGTGCATTATTTGTAATACCAGATGCAGTCTCATTCTTTTTTGGTTAAAAAAATGGTGGTCCAAAGTAGGCTACCACTTCGGGCCGAGAGCAACTGGGATATGGCCCCTTCCCTAAGAGATATTTTTTTGTCTCATTTTTTTTGTGGCTTTAGCAATTAAAGACCATTGCCCTTTCAAAAATGGGTACAAAACTACCAATTTGGTGGCTGCTCACCTTTAGTTAGGGCGGGCAAATGTCCAGCTTCCAATTACTGTCATGTGTTCTTTTACTCCACCTCCCTTCTAATCATAATTATTTAATAATTTTTTATTTTAAATCTTTAACTCCAAACCCAAACCTAAACTCCAAACTCAAAATTTAGGATTTGGGGGTTGGGGGTTTGGGGTTTGGAGTTTGGGGTTTAATGTTTGGAGTTTGGGGTTAGGGGTTAGAGCATCTCCAGTAGATGACCCATTTTAAAATAAATTTAAAATTTAGCTAAATTTAAGGCAAAACTTAGCTCCAACAGATTACCTAAACAAAAGTTAAATTTAACTTTTACTAAATTCTCTACCTATATTTAACTAAAGAGGAGAGAGAAAATAGGTAAAACTCAAATACTCTAACGTTCAAATTTTTCAGTTTTAGTTGAAAAAATTTAAATTGACTTTACAAATAGGTATCATTGCTGGAGCAGAAGTCTAAAATTTAGGTAGTTATATTTAACTTTTAGCTAATTTAGCTAAACATAATAGTTTTACTGCTGGAGATGCTCTTAGGGGTTTAAAATAAAAAAAATTATCATATGATTGAAGGAGGTGAGGTAAAGGGACATGTGATGTAATTGGGAGGTGCTCCCCAATTTGACGCCCAACGGTGTATAGACGGTCAATTACATGTCACTGTCAGGCAGGAAGGGCAAGAGAGTAATTAAATTTTCCAAGGGCAGGAATTCCATGGGCTCCTTATGGACCTCAACATAACTGAAGCCCAAAAACTGCGCCACGTTTCTGTGGACATAGATACAAATAACGTGATTTGCAGGGTCATGCAGAAAGAGATAGAGATAGAGATAGAGATAGAGAGAGAGAGAAAGAGGAGCGTACCAAATAATAGCTGCACATGATCCGGCCGCTCCTTTATTTGGAGGCTTGTGATTTTTTTTTTTTCATTTTTAGTTTTAGTGATTGTGTTTGTTGTGTGAAATCGACCCATCGAACTATACCGTTCACTTTGATCTGCAGCCTGCTCCTCTTTCTTGCCAATTTTCATGTTGTTATAAAATTTTAAAGAGCCATTATTTGAACCAATGAACTTGCAGATCGATCTTGGACTTGTCACACCAGTGAACCATTGGTGTTTGTCTCGTGCTTGTTCCCACTTCCCAGTTCCCACACATAAAAGACGACGTAGTGTTAGACGAGCCATCACGGCATCCATCAATCGGCGTTGGGTACTTGTTTAATTTCGCTCATCGGTAAGGATAGCGACTATCAACACAATCTATTTATTAAGGCCTTGTAGAATATTGTTTTTATAATTACTTTTAGATCATTAATCGCAACATTAATGTCGATGTCAAAAATAACTAACTGTGTGTTTCTGAGTTGAAGAACCATTTGTAAGTAATTTCTAATTAATCATTGGGCCTGTTTGAGATTGTTTTTCGGAGACCCAAAAACGTTTTTGAACTAATTGAAAAAATTAATTATAAATATAAAAAAAAATTTGAAAAAAATAAAATTTGTCTTAGGTGAGTTTTAAAAGCATTTGAAAGTGGTTTTGAGAAGCACTTGTCAAGTATTTCCTCGTATAAAAATGCTTTTACCAAATTTGAAAAACGTTTTTTTGCTTTTCAGAAACAATTCCAAACAGACTCAATTATCTTGGATAAAAGCAATTTTTATTAGAGTACTGTTTACTAACAAATATTAAATCATTTTTTAAAAGCGCTAGCTCCCTAATGAAAATTAAATGATAGTTTTAAGAACCATTGCGGAACCAACCTTGCAAACATTTACTTAGATTGCAAGATTATACAGCTTCTTAATCCTGAATTTCTGATCCATGCTTTTCAGCTACACAAGAATGGTGACAAATACGTTGCCAGCCGAAGAGATTGGCTCCTATAATGGCCTCTTGTGAGCACTGAGACCAAGAACGCTAATAAACTAACCCTAAATCACATAAGATCCATCAAAATATATTAATGATCTGCACATGATGATATTACCCAGCAACTAATGGTTGATACTTGATAGAAGAATTAAAATACACAAGCGCGTATAACATGGTTAGGTTTATGTTGGAGATTGAAACCAAATAATAGGCAAACCAAAATTGCTTAAAATAACTTGAGCACAAGAAACATTTTATAGAACATCTAACAACTAAGAGAATTCATTGGCGTTACAAATTTATTTAATTAGAGAATATTCTTCTATTAGATATTTACATGCTTTATAATGGCAGATGTAGGTGGTAAAGTTAATACATTAAATTAGCAATATTAGGTCATTCCTCCATTACATTTACATGCCCTCAATCCAATGCCTTCACTATAGATTTTTGTGTATAACTTACACTAAGTAGAAAAAAATACCACAAAAGAGACAAAGTCGATCAACGTGGGAGAAAAAAACCCTAGCCACTCTCTCCAAACTCTAGCCACTTAGGCTTGGGATTCCAACAGTGTGGACGGCTCTTGTCCTCTACGCCTTTCCATGTCGCATTCAGATCTCTTGATGTGGCTCCTCAGCGTCGAGTTCTTTCGGCGAATTCCAGTCCAATTGCTCTCACCGACTTGGGTCGCGCTTTGCACTGGTATCATGGGTGGCCAAGGCTATTCTGTAACCATGGCGATCTTGCTTGATCGTCGATTTGCAATTTTGGCTCATAGGATCTTTTTGCGGTGTTGTCCTCTACCGTTGGTTGCTGCCGACGAAGTGGATTGGCAGCAGAAGGAGGTTCAGGGCGGGGTTGCTCATTGTTTTGTGCCTTTATCTGGTGTAGGCACACTGCAGGTAGCGATCAAAGGCGTCGACGGCCTCCAAAGTGTTGGGTTTACTGTTTGGTGCCCAGAAGCTTTGCAAACCATGCTTGGGCCTGAGCTCTTTTTGGGCTAGGGTTTAGTCATGGGTTTGTTTGGTTTATGGTCTATCCAATAGCTACTCCTTCCCTTCGTTGTAAGGGCAAGGAGAATCTGTGAGTTGTTTCTGTTATTGTTGTTTTTATTTTAAGGACAATATGTTTGTTAAAATAATTCAAAGAGATGTAGACGTTAATATTTCGGAACCGTTGGAGCTAATACAAGGTATTTGCTTTCTGAACGATATTAAAGCCTATGTCACAACAAATAAATGTAGCATCCCACATGCATCCATATAAAAGTTTACCTGATCAATAATTTTTATACACATATTTAGCAATAGAAGATGTCTCTTGATTAATTTTAATAGATATTATTCATAATGGTTGATGGACTATCATTGTCTATCATCTTGCAACGGTTGAATGATATATAACTATATAAGAGATAACCAAAAAAAATATTAATTAGAAAAGAAAAAAAAAGTGCAATGTGACCAAATCAAAGCCAGATTTCATTGGTTTCAGTACTTTAAAAAAGTGGGCAAACAAACACCAAAAGGAGGATATAGCTTCCTCCAAAAGATCAAATGCCTTTCCCTTTTCGCAAAAACAGAAAAGGGTCCAATGACTCCAATCCAAACCGCAATTGTAAAATATAGATCAAAGGAAGAGCTTTTGTAAATATATAATGGCTCTCCCCATGACTAAAATATAGTTAAATCTAGTAAATATATACTTAATTACTAATCAAGTAACCAAGTAAATGGGCATGGCCGAGGAGGTAGAGACCCTCTGCTGCTGCTCCATGTTAAGCTCCCTCAGGCTCAGATACGGAATGTCCATCTCCCCCTTACTCACCGGAGACAAGGTCCCGGCCAGGGGTCCCGAAGACGGCCGGCTCGCCGTCCGGTACGGCGTGCTCGAGCCGCTCCTGCTCTCGGTGATATAAACCGGCCCCGAAATCGAAGCCCTGAAAGCTTTGGCCCTGGCCTGGTGCACGTCCTCGCGGCCACCGCGGCGGTAGTGGTGGTGGGCCGGGTCGTGGTGGTGGTGGGTCCAGCCCCATTTGAAGAAAAGCAAAGCGCTTTTCCACCAGCGCTTCTTCTTGTGAGGCTTCTTGGAGTTGGAGTAGTAGTCTTCCTTGGAAATGGGCTTCTGGAGCTTGAAGTGAATCGAGTCAATGGATCTGGTTCCATCACGCTTGTGCCTCCTCGCTTCTTCCAGAACCTGAGGGATGCAAGAACAGAAAAATGGGTCAGATCGAAATTTGATGCAGAGTGAAAGAAAATAGAAAATGTGACAAAACGGGGACCTGGAAATAGTCGATTTGGGGGTCGAAGCCATAGTCGCTAAAGTGTTGAGGTTGGGGCATCGGAAAAATTGGTGACTTGTTCGACATATCTAAGTGCTTTTTTGGTTTAGCTCCGAGTCCGAGATGAGAGTGTTTTAAAGTGGAGGGAGTGGAAAAAGAGAGGTTATGGGGCTCAAGGGTGAAGGGTGTTTAGTTTTAGGTGGAGAATGGAGAGTGGAGTAATGGCCGTTGGCTTTGGTAAAACCCTAGTAAATGCGATACGCACCTTTGAGGCACTTCCTCCATTAACTGCATTTATTATCTCACTCTATACTCACCTTGGAGCACACGCACATGTAAAGGAAGATGGCAACAGAGACAAACAGGGTCGGGTTGCTCGGGTTGGGTCGGATTTGCCATTTTCACATTCACCATTTATGCGGTGGTCACTTGGAGTTTGTGGTTGCTCACCATTAAGTAAAAAGTAAGAAAAAATAATGAAAGACTATGAATTCATTTGTTTATTCTTCACTATTGCATTGTGAGTAACTATAAATTTGTTGGTCATGATATTATTAATATGCATAAAACTTATCTTTTGAATGATCGATATCGTCATATTACAATACTAAACTTAGGCTTGGGCAACACCCATTTAGGCTTGGTGTTTGGGTATGCGGGTTGGGCTTTGAATATGAACTATATTTATCTTGAAATTATTGGATTTAACAATAGCCTCGTGTTTTTATCTTCTTGAAAGTTTAAGTAGGTTACGTGAAATAATAGATTAAGAGATGATCTGAATCTCATATTGTCCAGTATTAGTTGCCCTCAATTAGGGGATTTTTTTTTTGCCCTCATTTAGGCTTGGTGCAAATGCACCAATTGACTGATTTGGGTGCTAATCCCTTTAAATGGGAAAAATTTCAATGCAACAATCAATTTTTAGCAGGGCAATTGATGGGCCCTATAGAGGTCAGGCAAAACAATTATCAAGGATTAGCAAGGCTATTGGTCAGGCAATTGGTAAGTCTAATAGTCATGTGGTGGGTTTCTTGCTTCTGAAGATAAATTTAAAACTTTACATAACATATTGGCATCAAAATTGTTTTTCATTGCTGCATTGGAAAACTAAGACCAAAACCAATTCTGATGCGTATAGGCAATTGCGTAGTAAATTACACTTAGTTTATTAGTGCATTTGCTCTTATATTAAAGTTCTGAGCATGCGGAATGTGTTTTGCCAATCTCAAGGAGCTTTTGGAGGACTACAAGCTTTATAAACTGTAAAGTGTGTATAGAATTACTGTAGGAGTCCAAATCAATCTTCAACGAACCTGAAAGGCTGAAACCAAACCCAATGGAATCTTGAGCAGCAAACAGTAGTAGTCGGTCAAAGCCTCGAAATGCATGAACAAAGTAACAAACCATAGAACAAAATAGAAGTTACTTTTGCCCTCAATCCCAACTAACCTTATCATCTAGGACCTACATTTATACATAGTTACCGGTTAATCTGCAGAACCAAATCACGTGAACTGTATGCAATTCGTGCTTTTTAGTGTATACAATTCTCTAACCAAAACCATCACGGGTGCAACGAGAAGAAGACTCGATTGTAACAAGGAAAACAAATTATATGGTCTCGTCACGCCACGTGTCATATGTGACGGGTCATTATAATTGGTAACTGTTTAATAAAATAATTAGTGAGTAATAAAATATTGAATTGAGAAATCATAAATTATTGAGGTCACTAATCATAGTGGTCCCTCACATATATCATGTGACGTGATGGGACCATGAAAAAATTTATCACCACGGAGTTCATCTCTGTATTACTATAGACCCTATAGTTTATCTAAATATGATGAACACCTCAAAGAGTCAAAGAGTGAACAAAATGTTAAGTTTGTTAATTGTTATGTTGTTTTTGGAAGTCCTAGTCTACAGGGAATTTGTTAGTGTTTACCAATTCTGTAGAGAAATCTCATGATTTTAGGAGTTGTTAGTCATGGTGTAATCGTTCCTTACTTTCTGCTGAGTTTGTTCGTTGTAATTCTATTTAATCACTCTTTGAGTCCATGAAAATTCATGGAGTTCAGAATATTTTCACTTGAGTACCAGAGCCAATTTTATAGTCTTTCTCACATCTGGTATGAGAAGCCCAAGAGGAGCCTGACGCAAAATTCTACAAAAGCAGCAGAATTTTTTTTCTTTTTCCCTACATGCAGCAACAAGACTCAATGGCTTTTGATAGGGCAAAGACTTTTGTGCAACTTGTCGTTCCTCGCTTCGATGGTCACTACAATCATTGGATTATGTTGATGGAGAACTTCTTGCGATCGAAGGAGTATTGGCACCTTGTTGAAAGAAGCGTTGTCGAAAAATTTTCCATTAACATGCTCCAATGATCGAAGGATCAAAGTGGTACTTCTTGCGAGAGCTATGACAGATGCGCAGAGAACAAAACTGGAGGAAGATAAATTGAAGGATCAAAAGGTAAAGAAATATTTTTTCCAAGCAATTGATCGTTCTATCCTTGAGACTATTCTAGTAAGAGACACATCCAAGCAAATTTGTAAGGAACGACTATAACATGACCAACAACTCCTAAGATCATGGGATTTCCCTAAAGAATTGGTAAACACTAACATACTCACTGTAGACTAGGACTTCCATACTTATTCAAACACAAAATAGCAATTAAAAGACTTAACACTCTCCCTTAAACTGAATGTTCTTAAAGACAAGAAAATCCATGAAGCTCACTTTACTATAGTGTCGGATGCCTCAACAAGAGAAGCCTCAATGCCTCGTGCAAACTGCAAAGCCATCATTCCGGTAAAAGAAAAGAAGAGAGAAATGTATAAATCATTTGCTTGTAAACCTTCAAATGATCTTGAAACTCACTTCAATCTAATTTGATTTAGACTTAAAAACTTTAGTTAAAATGGTATTATAAAAAGTCCTAGGCAAAATTAAAAATACATGCCATTTGGGTTCGAACATTTCCAATATAACCAAAAAACAAATACAACATCTCTTATGACTAGTAATCCATAGAGTAAAGTGGCCAAGTAGTCGTGGATATATATATATATTTTTTTTGTTTGTTTTAAATTCGACTTGAAACGAATTGAACTTAAATTAATTTGAGTAAAGTATCGTTCAAAATTTAAAAATCAAGTTTTGAATCTGCAAAATATCTTTAATAAATAGTAAATTGTATTGAAAGTTCAGAATTGAAACCAAGTGCATTATTAAGACGATCGGTTGAGAAATAAATTAAATTAGTAATGCCGCGTCCATGAACATGATTGATTATTCATTATTTGGTGGAACGGAAAGAGGGAAATTCTCAGTAGGAGACAAGAAGTTGGACTTGCACCGATCTCAAACCGAGAGCTTAGGATATGAAAGTTGGTAATTATGGTACCAATAAGGGCTAAGAATGTAATTTCTCGTTCCCGCGTCAACCCCGGTAGGCGTGTGTGGAGCTTGACCCGTATAGAATGTAGCAGGAGGAAAAGAGCAGCAGTAAACCATGAAACTAGCAAGAACTTTCCTTACTTCCTTTCTCGCACTCGTCCCTCTTCCTATTTATTCTTATGTACCCACCTCAAAAACCTAATCAAAAAACCTTCAAAACTTGTGTTTTAATTTTTCAATCCCAGCTCTTTAAGAAGCGCAGAGGTCTCAAGTTCGAATCTCCTCCCGTCTGTTAGTTATGTCCATGATGGACCACCATTGGAATAAAGAAGAAGACTTCCTTCCTCCACCAGAACCCTACAAGGGATATGCGCTAAGCGGCAAGATCATGCTAAGCGCCATCATCGTCCTCTTCTTCGTAGTAATTCTCATGGTCTGTCTCCACCTTTACGCGCGCTGGTACCTCCTCCGCGCGCGTCGCCGCAATCTCCGCCGAAACCGCCACAACCGCCGCACGCAAATTCTCTTCCACGAGGACGCGTCCGCCGCCGCCGTCTCCGCTGCCACGCGCGGCCTCGACGACTCTGTTCTCAAGTCGCTTCCGGTGTTTGTCTACTCATCAAAGACCCACCCCGAGCCGATTTTGGAGTGCGCCGTGTGCTTGTCCGAGTTCGAAGAGAACGAAACGGGTCGGCTGCTTCCGAAATGTAAGCACAGCTTCCATATTGAGTGTATTGACATGTGGTTTCACTCGCACTCCACTTGCCCGCTCTGTCGGTGCGCGGTGGAGCCCGGACCCGTATCGGAAAACCCGGGTGATGTGGTTTTGAACGTGTGTGAACCGGAAAGTACTGAACCGGGTTCGAGTTCCGGGTTGTGCACCGAATGTTCTGGGTCCCGATCTTTACGGCAAACGTCGTCGTTTGGGCCCAGAAGAAAACCGATGAATATTGCGGTGCCGAGTCAGAACGAGAGCTTTGGGAGGTCGGAGGCGGAGTCGCCGTCAGGTCAGGCGTTTAGGTCGCCGATGAGTCGGATGTTGTCGTTTAAACGAATCTTGAGCAGAGATAGAAAGAACGGTGGCGTTTCGCCTTCTGGAAATGGGAGTTGCAGCTCGGTCGCCGAGTTGGATATTGAGCGAGGACGAGAAGGGGCCGAGTGAACTCGGTGTAAACTCGGGGAAGATTATAGTGTGTGACGTGGCGGAATATTTAATCGAGCTTTTTGACGGCGGCTGTTAGCGAGTCAGAACCGGAGTCCAGCTCTATACTCTAGGCCAGTGTAAGCTCAGTGGGTGGCAAATTTGGAAATTTATTTACACGTGGCAGCATAGCAGAAGCCGTGGATTTCTCGCTGTTTTGGGGACTTGTACATGGTTTTTATTTATTTCATTTGACTGATATTCCTTTTTTTTTTTTTTCTTTGTCTCTTCTTTTAATTTATACAATTATTGTTGATATAAAAATTAAAAAGCAAAGAGAATTTTTTTGTCATTTGGAAATGTGTGTGCGAATGTAAGAGATGAATCTGTATGAACTATGAAGACAAAAAAGAATATTTACAAAAATGAATGGGTGTGGCAAACAATTTGGCTGGTTCTACAATTATTCTCCTTTTTTTGTTTTTGTTTTTGGTTTAATCTGGCTTCTTCCACTATTATTTCTGCATAAATGGCTACAGTACATTCATCACAATAATTATGGACGTCTTTTCGCTCGAAACAACCACCATAATCACATTCGGGTTTTAAGGCATTTCATTTCGATTCACTTAAAAGTGTATCTTGGTAATGCGTTGGTTATTTTATATCTGTATATTTTTAAAGAAATTGTTATTAATACATTATTTGTTTGTATTTATTGTAATAGAAAAATTTATCATCCATCTATACGAGAAGTATAAATGGTTAATATATCTTCAATGCAATAATAAATAAAGACAAACAAAATGTGTATTAATAACCATTAGTGGTGTTTTTTTTTTAAGAAGAACAACAAGCTATATTAAATAACAACTTGTTTAAGTAAAGGCACGGAAAGAACAAACCCATTTTGCCATATTTTCGAGACTCTCTGTAGGGAAAGAACAAACTCATATCAATCGTATCCTTCAAGTAACGAAAGATAGTTTTTATGCCAGTCCAATGACGTTGCGTGGGCGCAGTGCTAAACCTAGCCAACAAGTTAACAGCAAAGGAGATATCGGGTCTTGTACACTGTGCCAAGTACAATAATGCGCCTATTGCACTTAGGTACGGTACCTCAGCCTCTAAAACGTCTTCACCATCATCCTTTGGGCGAAACGGATCCTTCTTTGGATCTAGACTGCGACCAATCATGGGAGTGCTTACAGGATGAACTTTATCCATATTAAATCTCCTGAGCATCTTTTGGGTATAAGCTGATTGATGAATCAGAATCCCACTACTACGGTGCTCAAGTTCTAAACCGAGACAAAACCGTGTTTTCCCAAGATCTTTCATCTCAAACTCAGATTTCAAGTAGTCAGCGGTTTCTCTTAGTTCATCAAGAGTGCCTATAAGGTTCATGTCATCAACATAAACAGCTACTATTGCAAATCCGGAACTTGTTCTCTTAATAAACACGCAGGGGCATAAATCATTGTTCACGTACCTTTTTCCAAGCAAGTAGTCACTTAGACGGGTATACCACATCCGTCCGAATTGTTTCAATCCATATAGTGAGCGTTTCAACCTTATTGCAAACGCGCTCCGTGGTCTGGAGCCACTTGACTTGGGTAACTGAAGTCCATCAGGGACCTTCATATAAATCTCTGTATCTAGATCCCCATAGAGATACGCTGTGACCACATCCATAAGCTGCATGTTCAGTTTTTCGGAAACTACCAAACTGATAAGGTAGCGGAACGTTATAACGTCCATTACGGGAGAGTATGTCTCCTCGTAGTCGATTCCAGGGCGTTGTGAGAAGCTTTGCGCCACAAGGCGAGCTTTATATCTTATAATCTCGTTTCTCTCATTACGCTTTCTAACAAAGACCCATTTGTATCCAACAGGTTTTATTCCAGAAGGTATTGGCACAACGGGCCCGAATACCGTTCTCTTTGTTAGTGAGTCCAACTCAGCCTGGATCGCATCTTTCCATTTAGGCCAATCAGCTCTAAGTTGACATTCATCAACAGAGCGAGGTTCAATATCATCAGTCTCAATCAACTCTCGTGCACAAGCATATGCAAACACATCATCAATGATGATGGAGTTTCTATCCCACGTCCCATGTATACTAGTATAATTAATTGAGATCTCTACATTCTCACGGATAGGTTCTAACGACGGGGCGTCCCCCGAAGATGTCTCTTGGACATAACCATAATCCGGAACGTTTTCATGGGACGGATTTTGAGTGTCAATGATGAGAGGGTTATTGGGTGCCATCACAGCCCGCTTCCTAGGGCGTGAATCCCTCGAACCTGGTGGTCTCCCACGCTTCCTCAGCAGAGCCACGGCCTGAGCCACATCACCACCATTACTGGCAGTGGCGCCACCAGCTGTCCCTCCTTTAGGGTTGTAAGGGCAAAATATTTGCTATTGGCTATTTCCTATTTGACAAAACCTCTTCCCTTGTATTAGCATTTGTTTTGTATTCAATGCTAGATTGTTTAGGGATTATGTGTCGTGGCTTAGGTTGTTCTTACTCGAGATGGTTCGTGAAGACGCCTTTATTATCCGGTCTTTTCTCCGGACTTCGATCATTGGTCATCGAAGGTTTCGTTCAAGCACCTCAAGGTATGACTCATGCATATGCACATGCATTTCATTCACATTATGTCTTCCTTGTTGTCATAGGTTTATCTAGGTTGTTTTCCTTTCTCTTATGATGTGAATCACATAAGTATAGGATGCTTGATTGCCACACTTGTGTCTTGTATCACAAGTTTCGAGTGCTTATTTTGTATGCATAGTTTCATACATTTGAGTTTATGATGTTAGGATTGCTAGATCTTCTTATAGATTTGTTTTGATTAGCATTCCTTTATGTTTAAGGCTGTTTTATGCCTTGCGATCGATCGTCACTGTTCATGCGATCGATCGTACCACGTGGCAAATTTGTCCGTTGGATTTTTATGACCGTTGCATTTCAAAAATATGTCCGTTGGGACTTTTTGTGCGATCGATCGCACGACATTATGCGATCGATCGCAAACAAGGGTTTCGCACTTCCAGGAGCTTCTGTCTTCTCATTTTGCACTGTGCGATCGATCGCAAATATCGTGCGATCGATCGCAAATGCTACTGGGCTGTTTTCTATAAATTGAACCCTTGTGTTTCATTTCGGTCAACTCTTTCCCCATAGTCGAAAATACACTTTGAGAGAGTTCTTTGGTATATGAGTGAGCCTAGTTCCATGTATAGGATCCCACTCTTTTGATCTCCATGATGAATCCTTGCTAAACACTTTGATTTGCACATAGTTGCTTGTTTAGCTTATGTTATAGGATTTAGGAGATTCTATTCAACTCTAGCAATTGTTCCTTGTTGAATTGCTGAGTTGAATGATTGAATCATTAGTTTCAATCTTCTTTGTTGTTTGTTTGTTTAGCTAATGATCCTTGTGATTAGTTAAACAAACCCTTGAATCATATTCAAGGCTTTTCAATTCGGTTTGGTTAATGCAAGCAATTGTTCCTTGTTGAATTGCTTGTGTTAATTGAATTGAATTCATTCATACATACACACACACACTTGCATAGTCGGTGTCTTGCGGTTGGAGGATTCACGCGGTGAAGTTCGATCAATCGGAGAAGCTTGAGGTGGGATCACTTGAAGAGCATTCGGGGCTACACAAGGTTAGAGCTGCCACTAGTCATAGGGTTGATAGTGTAAAGTTTGGGACGGAGTTCCCCCTTGTACGTGTTGCCGTTTGGCGTTTTCATAGTGTTACACAAGAGCGTGGGGTACGGCTCCCCTCCGGTTTTCCTCTAGAGGTAGAGGTTCCGGGTGACCATATTGTTTGTTGCTTGTGTGATTGTTGATATCTATTGTATTGTGCTTAATTGATTAGCATATTGTGTGCTTGTTCATACATAGATATAAATAGTCCGTGGTGTGCTAGTTTGATGCACACTTTGGGATTCTAGGTTGTACAATTGATTGTGCTTGTTGCATATATATTTGTTATCAATTGTGTATTGCTTGTGCAATAGTTAAAACCTAGGTTGTTCATTGTGAAGCATATTTGTATTGCTTCCTATTGTTGTTTGTAGGAGAGTTAAGTTTTAATTTGTTGAAAGTTGTGTATACTCTCCGATTAGTGTTTAAGACGACTATACCGTTGTTGGGACAATCCGGTGTACCGGAATTTCAAGGGTTAGCTGCAGTAGCGACTTTGAGTCCAAGTCCTTGTTCAGGTACTTGCATCCTTGCAGGTGCATTTGCAGCTGGTATATGAGATCTAGTCACTTTAGCAAGATCAGAGAAAGCGTCAGGAAGAGAGTCTGCGACTTTCTGAAGATCTATAATTCTACGCACTTCTATTTCTCTTTGTGCAGTAGGGGGATCATGATGAGACAGAGTGGGGACAGGCCATGACAATTCTTGTCGTTCCTGTTGAATGTGTACATTCTTATCTCCCACGAACGACGGGAAGACTGTCTCATCAAAGTGACAATCCGCAAATCTTGCGGTAAATAGATCACCTGTCAAGGGTTTTACATAGCGGATTATAGTTGGTGACTCAAAACCAACATAGATGCCCATTCGTCTCTGAGGACCCATTTTAATACGCAGTGGCGGCGTAATAGGCACATAGACAGCACACCCAAATATGCGTAAGTGCGAGATACATGGCTCGTACCCAGTCACTAGCTGTTGCGCAGAAAATGGTTGGGTGGCTGTGGGTCTCAGACGAATTAGCATAGCTGCATGCAATACTGTGTGTCCCCAGGCAGAGAGAGGAAGGTTGGTGCGCATTACCAACGTCCGTGTTACCATTTGTATTCTCTTAATGGCAGCCTCTGCAAGACCATTCTGGGTATGCACATGTGGAACTGGATGCTCAACATCCATCCCAATAGACATGCAGTAGTCATCGAAAGTCTTCGATGTAAACTCTCCAGCATTATCAAGCCTGATAGATTTGATAGGATGATCCGGGTAGTGAGCCCGCAGGCGAATTATCTGTGCTAGGAGTTTAGCATAAGCAGCATTACGAGTGGACAATAGCGTGACATACGACCAACGTGTCGACGCATCAACCAACACCATAAAATACTTAAATGGTCCGCTTGGTGGTTGAATAGGTCCACAGATATCCCCTTGGATTCTCTGTAAGAATGGGAGAAGTACTTTAGAATCCTTTGCATAGGACGGTCTTGGTCCAAGTTTCCCTAAGGAACAGGCTTTGCAAAACGAGCGTTTGACCTTCGAGGTCTCAGAAGCATAGGAGGAATTGGTTTCACCCGAGAGAGATGATTTTTGTCTATGTGATCGATCGCAGAGGGGTGCGATCGATCGCCCGTGCTCTCGGGTTCCTGAAATCGTACAAGAAGGAACGTACGATCGATCGCGGGGACGTGCGATCGATCGCCCGAGCTCTCTGGTCCCTGAAATCGTACAGGGTGGAACCTGGGATGGTGCGATCGATCGCCCGAGCTCTCGGGTTCGTTCAACGACGCTATCTGGAAGGTCACGATCGATCGCAGGGATCGTGCGATCGATCGTACGGCGTCGGACAGAGGCAATTTTGCCTTTTCTCATAGCTGTCTCATCTCCTTGAATCATTCTTTGATTCTTGCTTCGATTAGTTCGATAGAATGGATGTCCGTGTGAGGTTTTCAGTATACGGATCATCATATCTCGACCAGGGTGTCCCAACCTGTCGTGCCAAAGCCAAAATGTGTCTGAATCCAAGAGGTCATCTCTTATGACATTGTTTGATTCAATAGCTCGGATAGTGGTAGCATATAGGCCACTAGAGAGACACATAAGCTTCTCTAAGATGCGTTTTCTACCGCAGTCATTAGAGGTAATGCAAAGGAATTCTCTTCCATTCTCATCATGCGTTTCAGCATGGAATCCATTGGTTCTTATATCTTTAAAACTCAACAAGGTTCTATTTCCTCTTGGAGCATATAGAGCATTAGTGACATCAATTAGGGTGCCATTAGGCAAGAGGAATTGGGCATGTCCTCTTCCTTGCACAAGATTAGATGGTCCTGCCATCGTAGTCACAGATGAATGTGAAGGCATCATGTCAAGAAACAATTGCCTATGACGCAATATGGTATGCGTGGTTCCGCTATCGGCTAGACATTCAAGTTCTCCGGAATTCATTCCTAAATAAGAAAGCTCATAATTAAAATTGAGTATGCAAACAACTCCAAATTTTATTAAAGATATAAACCGAATGAATTACATCCAAAGTTCCAATCTTGGTCATTGACCAGAAACTAAATCAACAATACTAAGGAAAATAAAAGACTTAAGCGAAATCAGGAGTATCATCACTCTTCCCAGCTTTAAAGTCATCAACCTTCAACTTGACGTTCTCTTCGTCATCCTCTTGTTCAATGTTGTGAGCTTCCATAGCTTCGCGGTACGCTTTGTATGCATTAGCAACATTCTGAGTGGCTCTACATATCTTGGACCAATGTCCAGTCTTTCCACACCTGAAGCACAGAGATGTTTGATCGGAATCCTTTGATTGAGAAGTGTTATTCACGCGTGGTGCACTCCTCTTGAGTGGCACGGCATTAGCGCCTGTGGCTTGCTTAAAATCGGCGGCACCTTGTCCTCTTGGGTGGCCTCCTCGGCCTCCCCTTCGCCTAGTTTGGCGACTACCTTCTTGAGCAGGGCGATTATATGGACCAGGACGTCCAGAGTTGACCCTAAGATTAGGGTTTCGCCCGCGGCGGCCTCTCTTTGGGGCGCCATTATAATGGGTCTCCGGAACTTGTTTTGTTCCCACGGGCCTCGCATTATAATTCTTCACAAGTATCTTCTCGTGCTTTTCAGCAACAGAGAGAGCATATATGAGCTCATGAAATCTTGTGATCCGTCTATTCTGTACTTCAATACGATAGTTTTTTGCAACTACCAAGTCAGAGACGGGAAAGGTAGAAAGGGTTTTCTCAATCATCATCGCATCGGTTATGTTCCTCTCACAGAATTCCATGAGGGATTTGATGCGGAGTGCTTCCGAGTTATACTCTAGGACTGAGGCATAATCACAGAAGCGCAGTAGTTGCCACTTCACCTCTAGTTCAGGAAGCAGGGATTCACAAACGTTGCCAAACCGCTCTTCGAGTGCAACCCATAGTGTTCTGGGATTTTCCTCATTGAGGTACTCGGCTTGTAGAGATTCGTCCATATGACGAATCATCAGGATGATAACTTTGGCATTCTTAGCCTCTAAAGCATCAGCGGTGGCTTGTGCTGTAGCAGCAGCAGCAGCGGCAGCGGCGGCGACGGCAGTCAGTGGTCCTTCCACAGGTGCGGCGGCATCAGCAGGTGCAGCTGCAGGGGGCTCACGGATTGCAGAGATGCTTCCTTGAGCTTTCAGGTGGTTGCGTACATCGCGAACCCACTTATGGTATCCAATGCCCGTGGTATCCAAAGGTGCGAAGTCCAACTTGTTCAGGTTATTTGCCATCTGAAACAACAAGAGAATTGAGGTTAGTTTTCGGAGCATAAACATCTCCCACGAAAACAAATATGGTTTCTGAGCTAAGCTTCAAAGAAAACGTTTTTCCATGTATTGGATTTAGGTGAAACTTTGGTGTAGTATGGTTATAACCCTAAAACTTTTCGGTAGCTCTACCTGGGCACAACTAGATACATAATAAGAGATGTCGGTGTGAGCAAGCTCCCTTAATACCACTTATCTCAAATCACACACCTAGACATACCCAAGCAGGTGAGCCTAGTAGGAATTAGGTTATGAACCATAGGTCGTTTCTTCTCTTACGGATTCCTCATCCGGAGGTAAATTATTCAATGAACTTATTGTTCAAGGTCTCTTCTCTCTACGGATTCCTTATCCGGAGTGTTAACTCGAATCCCCATAATTCGGCTCTTGAACTCACACCAATAGCATGATGACATTAGAGGTGCTCATGACTTACACATATCGCAAGCGATATGAAGCTCGATCACTCCCCTAATGCTTCTCATAGTTTGGATAGGTCCGATTCAAGAATCCCACGTTATAGAAAGGTGGGAGGTAGAGGAGGGATGTTGGAAGTCCCTTGAGAAAAAGAAAAGGTGAATTTAAATTCATAAAGCAGCAACGTTTATAAAAGCTTACTTGGTATTCTTTTTCTTGAGTCTTGATTCTTGAACTTTAGAAGATATAGAAGATTAGCAGCAGCAAGCAGAAGCAGCAGCAACTAGTAGAAGGGGGCAGGAGCAAGCAGAAGCAAGCAGGAAGCAGCAGGAAGGAGAAGATGATTCTCGGCAGGAGCTTCGTGCGATCGATCGTGCGGTAGGTTGCGATCGATCGTGCGGCGTTCAGTAGCAGCGAAAACACACGGGAAACCTAGGGTTAGGGTTCTAGGGTGTTGGCGCTAGCAGGATGCTATGCTCAAGGATTTTGGCTTTTGATCTCAGAGTTAGAGGTTCGTGCTGATAACGTGTTTAAGTAAAGGTGCAATCAACCACAAGACAGAAAGTAAAGAAGAGAGCAAATAGCACAGGAATAGAGAGTATCTTTATTAATGAATAGGTGCCTCTATATATAGAGATACACAAGGGTACAATCCATATCCCAATGGGACTTCTATTCAATATGTAATCCTTATGCTATACTACCTAATCTAATCTTAGGTTGACAAGGCACACACAAAGTAGGTTTCCTTCAACACAACTCCCATTTTAAATTGTGAAATCTGGGTTTATATCAACAAATAAATAAGTCTTTCATGACATAACATTTTTTTTTTGAGGAAAAACTGGAATTCATTAAGTGAAAGAAACATCGTGTAGCGAGGGGGACGTAACGCCTGTACCTCGCATACAATTACAAAGATCATCAAAGAGAACATCTTCAATGAAGGAAGGTGTCTCGTGAAGCCATAGCTTGTCTAAGAAAGAAATACTAGCAATGTGTGCCAAACGATGGGCAACACCGTTTGCTTCGCGGTAGATATGCCGAAAGCATATCGAGTGGAAAGAGCTTTTGAACTTCTTGCAATCATCAACAATTCGACCAATCTGAGAGAAATTGTCACCATTACTAGACATGGCTGTAACTAACGCAGCACAGTCAGTCTCCAAAATAACCTTATCCCAGCCCTAATTGATAGCAAACAGAAGCCCCGCTCTACAGGCTTCCGCTTCCGCTTGGATAGCCGAAGAGACATGAGTCAGGGAGCGGGAGAGTGCAGCAATGCATTGTCCCAACTCATCACGAATGATCACCCCAATACCACCATGTTCCTTCCCAGAGTGAAAAGAACCGTCCACGTTGATTTTCAAGCGGCCACTCGGAGGACATTCCCACTGGGACAGAGGGCGCTTGCTGTTCTTTGAACTTTTGGGATGATACTTTTGATAATCCTCAAGGGACTTGGAGGCCCAGCTAGTCATATGAACCGGATTGTAAAAACCATCATTCCAGATGATGTTGTTTCGTTCAATCCATTCATGACATAACATTGTCCTTCGTAAAGATGAAACAATCAATACAATTAAAAACCGTAAGTCGAATAAATTAACTCTTTCGTTTTTGAGACATATGATAAGTTAGATGGACGCAAAAAATATTAACATAATCTCTGTGCAAAGATGACACACATAAATTGAAAGTCTTATTAAATTAATAAAATGAACCTAGAAAGAAAACAAAAAACAGAGGGAGGGTAAAAAAGGGTCGTTTGGTTCCATAAGTCTTTTGCTTCCTTCTTCTTGCGGTGCACACTGGCTTTATTATATATTTATATGTAAGAAACAATAAAGCACGTTGAATGAGCTAACATTCCATTAATTTATGAACTGGTGATTGATTGGCCAAATAAATAAAGTGGTGATATATTTCGAAAAAAAAAAAATCACATTTAAAATACTGCGGTGGCCTTTGTAATGTAGCAGATGACAAATAATTGATAGTTTTGCAAGGCTGCTGTAATTATTTGTACTTTATTTAGCATCAAGCTTGTACAATAAGGGAGTGTTCTATGCAGCCATCAACGGGTTGAACTTTTAGCCTGTTGACTAAATTCAAGGGTTAAAAATTGAGGAGCATCGTAGACTTTCTCAGATAATAGAAAGTTTAAATTTAATTATACGTAGGTTTTATTGGATTTAGGTGAAGAAGTTTTTAGGCCGTGAATGTGCGGACTCAGATTGTTGATGACTATGGTGAGGTTGTTTCTTTATTTTTCGTCTATCAACGGATGAAGTGGTAAAGTTTCAGTTCAAGTATGAGAAATTGGCAGGTCGTTGTATAATTAGTTTTATCTTCACAAAAGTTCGGTAAGTGAAGCACACATGTTTTTTATATTATTGTATTTTCTTTTTTCCGATGTAGGTTATTTTCTGTTTTCACATTCTTATTTTGCATAGAGACACACAACCCTCAACAATGTCCAACTTGGCGATATGCAACTTTTCTCACCAACTCATCATCCCTGAATCATATCAGTCTTTTTTCAACTCCACTTTTGATTAGAAATTTCTCAAGTCCACATATTGTCCACATCACTCTACCTATATTATTCGCCTTTGAGTCTCCAATTTGTTCCACCTTGCTAAGAATTTTCTTCAATCCGGCTCTACCTATTTGACAATTTGCTCATAAACAGAACATATAATTACGTTATAATTCAAGAAATTCGGAAGGAAGTTTACTCTTCATTAAGCTTAGTCACAACTCACAATCATCATTCTTTCCTTGCAGTTTTTGGTTTGGGGTTGAAAAGTCTAATAACAAGGTGAAAAAGACACAACGAAATTGTATTTGCGTTTCCTACACGGCACAAGCTTTGTAATTGCCTACTGGGATCTCTCCCTCCTCCTGGACTCTCACATTTCTTGACTTGGGAAAGTGTGAAACTGACTTGGATCAAATAATGTGATGCCACTTTCAGACCAAACACCATCGTTCTAAGTCCAATTGTTAAAAGGTTAAAATAATACGAGTAAGCCACTAAGCTTTCACTTGTAGACGAAACAATTGGTCTTGGTGTTCAGACTACGCGTAGTAGTTGTTAAAGACCAGATTACTTGCTGTATTAGATTTCCATAGTCATTTTACTTGCAATATTAGAGGGACCCAATTTCTTGCCAGCAAAAGCTCAATAATGGCACTTTCTTTGACCAATTCCGACAGATTTTCTACTGTCGTTGTTACTGTATTTGCCTTTAGAGATAAATTAACTTCATGCAGTTGTAGACTAGCTCAATAACAGTCGAGGCTAGCTCGGCGCCTTGGCGGATTCCGTAGTAGTTGTTAAAGACCATATTACTTGCTGTATTAGATTTCAGAGTGGAATAAACTATTCATTCTTCCTAACGCAGTGGACCTTGGTAGAAATAAGGACCAGAAAATAGGAGTCAATAATGGGGTGTTAACTGTTCGCATCAATCGATTGTTGACTATAGACAGAAAAAGCACATTGACGTTATTGACAAATTGGCATTAAAACAAGATGGTTCTCTGTCAAATAATGATACATGTGTTACAAAGCTCCGCCGTCACTACTAATGCGCAGCGTACATCGAGTTAATAACTTACGAAAAATATTACAGATTCCTACTGTTCACTGTTAGTAAACTACGAGCGCAACGATGAGGGTCATTCTTACGCTGCTCTGAGCCGTCCAGCAAAGTGTTGAATGGCCTCGATGATAAGAGTTGAACCTTGTTTTAACATTCATGTCACCTTGGAGAATGGAGGTCATCAACCGGTTCAACAAATCGAGAACTTTTTCTCCTCTTGGCATCAGGACTGCGCCCTATGACGCCATTCTTTCCAGCAGACAACTTGCAGTTTGTTGGAGTAGATGTTTTTGTTGATTTATGTACCTTTGGAGATGATTTGAGTGAGGGTGATTTCTCAGTTCCATTCTTGTCGTTGTCAACTTTTCTACATGCTTTCCTCAATGGAGACTTGACTCTCTTTCTTGACAGCCGAAATCCAGTTTCCACTCTTCTCTTGTCATGCCTTAGGAGCCGAACATGGAAAGGATTGGCAGCTGTAAAACAAACAGGCTGGACACCATCAACCCCATTCCTATCCAGCTCAACATTTCCATTGTTTACCTGAAAATTGCAGTATTAAATAGGAATTCCACCATCATTTGATACCAATAAACCAAAAGTAAGCACAAGTGAATAAAATCATCTAAAACTGGTGCAATGTTACATATATTCTCCCTTCATGGGAGAATCAGGCAAACATGTGCTTGTTATAAGAAAAGAGAAATACCAGTTGCAGTAGTGCAGAAAAGCTCCTAGCCACATCATACTTTTCCTGACCTTTGACGACATCAGAAAAGGACAAGACATTTCTATCTTCTGGTTCAAGGGATAGTCTGTCAAGAATTCTTTCACCATAGTCTTGAATGTCAAAAGGAGGGTGTGATTCCTATGAAAAATTTAGCTTTCCTTAACTTGAACAAGCAGAGGAGAAACAAGAATATGTATACAACTACTGGGTGCTTCGATGTTTTTTTTCTTCCCTATTTTCTAGTGTTGCACAGAGCAAAGAAGCAAAACAGATGGAACTTACTTGCTCTTCCAAGTTGTGCTCAATTTTCTGTTTCCATGTCGAAACACGAGCAGCCAGTTCAGTTTGCTTCTCGTTTTCAGCTATGCTAGCAAGTAGAGCATCCTACATAAGGGAATATAGGTAGCCAACATTTCAGGTAATTACTCTAATAAGATTAGATCAGAATAATTTTGCAAAATACAAAAAGCAAAAGAAAGAGATAGAAAATTTGATCAGAATTGTCCTTCCATAATAATGTTAGATAATACTTCTCTTCCAGAATCTAAGATAGTACTATCTTAGACAGTACTCCTCTTCCATAACCTGAAAAGCCTAAACAAAAGCTTTGCTCTTTCTTCCAAGATAGTACTTCTCTTGTACCAGATTCTAAAGAGAAACATGTAGGTCCATCTATGTAAAGTCATAAAAAAAGGGAACCCCCCCCCCCAAAATAATAATAATAATAAAGAACAGAAGAGAAAACAAAGAATTCGGAAAGTCCACTTCGCCTCAAACTATTGGTCTCAATCAGCAAGTGCTATACGTTCATATCAAGTATGCAATGATGGACAGATCAAAACTAAACCTTGAAACAGTGAGAGTAAGTTTCAAAGTCCAGTAAAAATTATAACGTAACTCAACATTTGACAAATACCACAACCCAGAAGAAGTGAGTGAGAAACATATATACTTACTAGGTGAGAGCGACATAAATCTTCCAGGCTTGCATGAGGATTTGGATCTTCATATCCAAAAGCTTCATCAGTGCCAAAGTGAGGACCACCATCTTCATGCTGCATAATATCAACAAATAGCAAGGTATAAAATTTCCTCCAGCTCATTTAAGATTTCCAATAATCAATTCCCTGCCTCAGTCTAACCTTATCATTGTGAAGAGGTACATCTTCATCCATGAACACATTTTCTGGGATGTCAGCATCTGGTTGCTCAAAATTCGGGATGCCATTATCATATTCATCGTCCTCATTTCCATCCATATGATTGGAAGAGCCATCAAAAGTTTCATGTCTTCCATCAATAAGTGATTGTCGCAACTACAATTAACAGAACGGGTTCAACAACCAACCAAAGACAAATTTTAAAATAAACCTCCGCAAAACAAACCTTCTCAAATAATGAAGGAGATTGGGACCCCCTTTGCCCTTCATGAGCATGACGTCGTATCTCCCATATTTCTGTGAGTTCTGGACTGACAGTACCATGCAATTTTGCAGGTGGAAACATTGTAGTCATAGAGGCCTGCTTAGAAGAATTAACCCCTTTCCTTTTAGAAGCTTTGACTGGTAGGAAAAAACACAATGAAAGAGAAACATGGATTTAGGTACATGAATTAGAAGTGTAAACTAGTAAACTAAATAAACAAACACTTGAAAACAACCTTTCTTAAAAGGTTTTACTTTCAAATTCCCAGGTTCATGTGGATTCAAAGGCTTCCATGGATCATCATCGTCATCATCTGATTCATCCAAGTCCCTAGGCTCTGAATCAAATCCATAAGTGCAGTCATCAAAATTATTGCAGGCAGGAGGATCAGGCCCAATATTACAACCATTGACCTCAAAGTGAGAATCAACCAAAGGAGACTGATTGACATTAGCATCCTGGAACTTTTGTGACTTATGTGAAGCCCCTCCTGAACGTCCTGTAGGAGACAGAAAGCTTTTCCGAGTTGAGCTGACCCTGTAAGCACTACTTTGTCCTCTACTAACTCCATCCGCACCCAAATAATCATGAACTGCTACTGCATCACAAGGATCTAATAAAATGAAATCCTGGTAAAGATCGTTCGTGGCCAACTGCAAACATCATTTTTTTATTCAATGAATTAGATGCGTATGTTTAGCAAGGACACAAATAGAAATTAGTAAATGAAAGAACTATTGTACCAGATATGACTCAAGTTCTCCGGAATCACCAGTAATATCTAAGCAATCACCTTCAAGGACAACTAGATTTGCTGGGGGCTTCACAAAGGGATTCAAAGGAGCATCTCTGCCTGAAGGACTGTCTAAGCAATTTTTTGCTTCCACTGAAAGGAAAATCGATTTCAGTGGATGATTGCACAAAAATACTAACATAGTGAATTAGACAGTACTAGCTACCTGCAATGTCATCTAATCCCCAAAACATATCATTTTCTTCATCAGCAACTGCATTAGAACCCCCACCTTCTTCAGGCTGAACTGATGTGCCTTCTGATTGGTCATTCTGCCTGCTTAAAACATACAGTAAACTATAAAAAGAAGAAAGCAATTCCAAAGCATCATTGGTTGTGCAACATAGAACACATATGGCCAAAGTGGATGAGATGGCCATTATCATCTCAATCATTATTATATTTTCCTTCCATATTACTCATGACATAAACTCAACATCAAATTATTGGGTTAAGTACTTGACACTGCAGAATGTACTATAAATAAATAAAAATGGTTCAAATTACACTGTAAAATACGAATAACCTGATTTGGCACAGCAAAGAGGCTTCACTGCTATTTTATCTATAAAGTATCTGTGTTTTTTTATTTTGTTTCTTACCTTTGGTATTGTACGAACCCCCTTGTAAAATGATACCTATTTTTCTTGGTTTTAATAGCAAATACCAAGTGAACTTTTATTTTAAACAAGTGTTGAGTGATGAACTTAGTTCTTTACACAACTAATACATATGTCGAGTTAGGATAGCCAACATGAACAAGTTCAGCCACATGAACACCTAAACCTAGTTTCTCTTATGCTATAGGGGACTCCCAATGTTTCTCTTATCTCTTTAATGTAGAAGGTGCATGTTAATGAGATATGAACCATTAGCCAAGTTTAAATTAAAAACTTCAGAACCTTGCATTCATTCTTTGGCCAAACACTTCAAGCAAGGAATGGTTGGTAAACTTATACTCAACGGGACTGAAACCAAAAATGATTTCTTTGAAAAGATGAACACCCAAACAAATGCACATATTCAGTGGCAACAGACATAAAGTATGAATCTTTACTCAAATACAACTATACTGTTAACAAATAATAACACCCCAAAAAGGAAAATTTCAATTCAAAGAAGTATAGAACAGAACCTCACAGAATTGAGAAGAGCAAACCTTTTCTGGGAAAGGAACTCCAAGGCACGCAATACCAACGAATAAAGATATTCTACCTTCCGACTATACACCTGAACCGAACCCTGAAGCAGCAGAGCAGCTGCATCCAACCAAAATTCTCACAAAACAATCCAATGCAAATAGACCAAGAAGCTTAAAAACACGAAGCTGAATAGTCTCAATAGAAGCTCACCTTCAGCGAAATTAATAGAGACACTGCCGTCGGCTTCGGTGGGCAATTCACCTGAGCAAATCCTCAGCAAATAATCTTCGAGTTTTGTTCCAAGATCTAGTTCCCAATTGGACTCTAGGTCACGCTCTGCCTGAACTGTGTGAAACCCACCACCGCCCCCATTGCCACTTGGGTCCGCTCTGGCGTTAGTCATATCCTCTGAGTCGAATTGGGCTTTGTTGCATCGTGGAGGTGCATTTGCTGAAGACTAGGGTTTTTCAATTTGGGGGTTTTTGAGAAAGTGATGGTCTTTTTGAGGCTAGCCCGAAATTGGGACTAACAGTGTGTGAAAGAAAGGGAAGACGCTCAGTCTGCAAGTCGTTTGCTTGGTTTTGGAATGCAGAGAGACTGAGAGTGGGGGAGAACGAGACGAGCGAGAGAGACGGCAAGTTTCCCCAAAAACAAAAATTGGTTCAAAAATATTTCGATGGCCGTTTTCCCGCTCCCTTTGTCATTTGTGGTAATGTGGTGTTTTTTTTTTTCTTCAAATTTTCAGCTTTGTGTCATTTGTTGTGTGCACAGTAAATAATGGGAAAAATAAGGTGGAGCCCAGTACATTACATGGCAGTTTAGTAAAAAGGTAAAAAAAAAAAAATTGGGTTGCGCATGCGGGCCACCCAACACCGCGAAACAAACCGAAAGAAGCTTTCGAGCAGAGCTACAACAAGGAGGCTGTCATGAAGGCTTTCCGGATCGGAAGCTACTCCATCATTACCCTAACAAGGTTGTCAACTCCGCCTTATCCCAATACAAAGTCACTGCCAAGTTCTAAGAGATCTAGAAAGAGTCATTGCTCGATTTGTAGTCTTCGTTGATTGGATAGGCAATCGGTAAGCACGGATATGGTCACACCGCAACAAAATAGTACATATTGGACGTCGAATGATGGTCATATGACAGAGTTTAATTTCGACCGGGTTAGGTCGTGAAGTTTCGAGGCTCCATTACGATCAACATTCATTACATGGAAAAGCGGTGGGCAAGTGTATGGTCGCCCTGTCTAGACAATGGTAGACGACAGAGTTCACATCGCAAATATCCACACCGCATTGATAATTTCTAAACATTAATCTAAATTTTGAATAGTTTGGATGTAATTCGCGATGTGCTATAAAATTAGAAAGGTCGGAGAGAAAAAATTGCTAAAATTCCTCAATTTTGCTAAGTGGAATATTTCGGTCTATACCCCAAATCATATTGATAATTAATTAAAAACAAAAAAGAGCTTTTAGGATACGTTTAGAGGAATGTAAGACCTAACCAATCATCTAGCTTGGTATTGACAAAGTAGATTGGAATGATTAGCATTATGTGTTGCCTGATTACAATTGCGTGATTATCTAACACAATTTTTAAAAGTTGTCTTGCTCAAATAAAATAGTTAACGTAATGATAAACTAACAATCAGTCACATGCTATGCATGTAGTACGTGAAAGCGGTTATTACAAATAATAAAAAATGGGAGAAAGTGGGTGGTGGGTTATATGGTGTTTATTTATTTAATTAAAAATTATTTTGTAATTGTCGCAAGTGACCTTGATGATAAAATTAGATTTCAATTTTTTTAATATTTCAAGAATATATTTCAGTCAATTTTGTATGTTTTGGTACATAAGCTGTGTTCTCTTAAATAATAGTATAAATAAAGAACTCAAGCCATAATATTGCAATAAGGAAGGTATATAAATATATAATATGCCACAATATAATATTTTTGAATTCCAAAATGATATAACTTTTTTCTTTTTACAATGAATGCTATTGTTTTATTTTATTTTTTGTTATAAGAAATGTTACAATACTATAGTCTATATATGCAGCGCGTAGGTGCTATTGATAGTTGGGCCCTTTTAGACGGTCATCAATCCGGCCACATACGGCACACCGCTGGGCTTGATCCACCTATCACCATAGAGAACTCTGCCGGGGGTGAAATCGCTAGCGTGTTGAGCGCTAACCTGCTTGTATCCACGCCACGCCACCCTCTTGGTCAAGACTGCACCAGGTCCCCTGTTGCCGTACTCGCCGAACCAACAAGTCTGGTGGTTGTTTGTACCGGTCCACTCCATCCATCCCTCTGGCTGGATGACGTCATCGATCTGAGATTGCATGATGATGGTCCTGGAGAAGGTGGTCCATGGCCTGCCCAAGTACGCCTTGTTTATGTCCTTAACAGGAATGTAGTCCTTCTCGCCGCTGATGGTGCAGTTCTGGAGGACGATTGCGGAAGGTTGGCGCCTGTCGGTCCTTCCCTGGGCGGTGACCATGCAGGATTGCTTGTCCCCGGGCTTCCTGATGATCATCTTGCAGTTCTGGAACACAGCGGCTGCGTCACCGAAGATGAAGTCGATGGTTCCAGAGATGGTGCAGTCGCGGTAGAATTGCCTGTGGGTCTGGGAGTAGAGAGTGTCTTGGTAACCGTCGATCTGGCAGTTGTAGAAGATGGACAAGTCGGATTGGACACGCAGTGCCACGGCTTGGTGTCCTCGGGCTCCAGCTGTGTTCTCGAATCCAATGTTCTTAGCAATGAAGTAGTCTCCGATCACAGCTGCATGCGTCACAAATATACATATATAAGATAGTCTGACATGTTATGTTATCGATCAAAATGAATGCATGTTGTCACGTGAATCATTAGACTTACCAACAGTTGCGGTTTTGAATGTTTGGACACCATCGGCAAAGTTCTTGTTACCGGTGATCTTGGTCTTGGTAGGGCCATCACCGATGAACATGACATTGGTCATGTACTTGTCAAGCAAGACATACTCGTTGTACACACCCTCCTTGATGTAAATCACAAACGTCTTCTGGGCGTTGTTCTTGGGGATGTCCTTGAGAGCCTCGTTGATGGTCTTGTACTTTCCGCTTCCGTCCTTGGCGACCACGACGTCAGGTTTAAGGGTCTGGGTATTGGCCGTGGCGAGGTCGAGCTTGCGTCCGTCGATCCATGTTGGGATGACCTTAGGTGCCTTCTTTGGGTCAAGTTCGGCTAAGAGACGACGTTGGTTCGGTTTAAGGTTGGCGTTTCCGAACATGTTGCCGATTTCGGTGACCATGGCAAGTCCGTTCTTGGTGAGTTCTTGTGATGTCTTCATGAAATTCTGCATTTTGGTCCCGGCGTCACCGGTGGTGTTCTTGAACCCATCCAAGCAAGTCTGTTCGTAGGTGATGGAAGCGCTGAGCCAGATCTTGAGGTCCTCGACATACTCGTTGAGCTTGGTGACTTCGAACGGGCCGATCTTGTCGAACGACCGCTTCAGATCGTCGATGGAGTACAACAAGAGCTCCTTGCAGTTTTCGAGGGCCTGGTTGGTCATTGGATCCTTGGCGAGCTCTTTCAAGGTGGTGGAGTTGTTGATCACCTCTTGGATTTTGTCCATGGCGATCTGGAACCCGACCTTGATGAGCTCTTTTGGGTCGGTGACGTTTCCGGCGGACGAGGAGAGACTGTTCTGGCAGGTTTCCTTGTAATCCGTTGGTTGACAGATGGCTTCAATTGCCTTGGATGATGTGGCTGGTTTCGCGTCATGTCCGCTTTTTTGGCTCTTGGTCACCCCAACAGCCACAGCAACCACCATGGCCACCAGAATCAACGCCGAGACGGCGATGATGGCAACCTTCTTCTTCTTGCCGTGACGGTCATCTCCGCTCATGTTGACTGACTAGATGGAAGCTCTGATAGATAGAAACGGGCAGGGGATATGCTGGTGGTGAAAAAGAAATAAGAGAGTTTCTTTTTTCTTTTTTGGGTTTTTTTTTTCTTCTTTTTTCTTTTTCAGGTGAGTTGCTGCGTAGAGCTGTTGGGGCTCTTTTTATTCGAGCACAGCCAAGTAACTATTTATTGGTGCCCCGCTGCTTGGAATGGTTTTGGCGAATGGAGGAATTTATAGGGGAGGAGAGTTCCAAATAACAGTTATTTCAGTTAGGAAACTTGAGGTGGGGAAAGTCACGATTCAATTAAGACAAAATTAGTGGTCGTTAATAGTTTCCTAATTTGGGAGCATCCAAAATTAGCTAGGTATTTGTGGAGAGGTAATGCTATGGGCCTTAATTAAGGTCTAAATTTTTTAACCTTAATCTTATGCATGTGGCAATCTATATCATCAATCATGTCATCTTCAATTGCCACATTAAATTTTGCAAAACCAATTTTACCCTTTTATTTACTAAACTAAATTACAACAGTAAAAATTATATACATTTCATACATGAGTTACAACAGTAAATTATTCTAGCCCCAATTCTTTGAACCTTAAAATACTATATTACCTCATCTCTTAATTTCTTCATCTACGAACTAGTTGGAAAAAATTATATAATCATTCTAACTGATTCCCGTAGAGGTGCGATGTAATTGACTTTATTAATCACTTAACATTGATTCCATAATTTTTTTTTTCTTTTGCCTTTAATTTCAGTGTAGCTTACTGCATATGCCGCCATATTCTTTAGCAGTTTGGTTGCAAAGAGGTGAATGGAGTTGGTAATTATCTCAATCTCCAGGATTATGCCATTATTTTTTTGTATCTCATGCACCAATTAATTGAATACCATATTTATGTATGTCAACCACAAAACTTGACTTTTCACCCTCGTTACTCTATGGATACCCACTTCTCATTGAACAATATTCGATAACGAATGAATGAATTATGTCAAGAACAATAGGTTCTAGATTAGAAAAAAAAATAGCAAAGAAGAAACTAAAAAAGAAAAAGGATCAGATGATGAAGGCAATTGGATTTTGTATAGGTAAAATTGTCTTTTAATTAAATTGATGTGGAAATAAATAATATTGATACGACTAAATTAAATGACGTGCATTTAAAGTGGCATGTCACATTAGAATAAGGCCACTAATAATTTTTTTTGTGGAGACTTTGGCAAATAAGACTGGCAATGCATAACAATGTTTCCTTAAATCTTGGACTACCAATGGTTGGTCATGGATTAGTTCATTAGCTTGTTATATTTAGCAAATGGATCAATAACATCTTTGAACAGGTATTATTCTTTTGCGAAAGCATATATATTACTGTGCAAACAATTGTGTAATTAGACTTTCATGCTATGTGTAAGGCTAAGCATGTTAAAAAGAATTCATGCTATGTGTAAGTGATTAAAGTTGTTGGTTGTATAATACATCAAGCTTAACATAATTAATTAATGGACGGACAAGGTGATTTATCTTACTGAATTTGTATACATACATACATATATATATATATATATATATATATATATATATATATATATATATATATAACCCATAAATGAAAAAGAAACATGTTAATAAGAATCCACATCTCAAACTATCTAGCATGAGACATTTTCCTATAGTAAGAGTAATGTCACCATACACTTGATAGTTAGTGTGTTGATAAGATAGTTTTCATATTCTAATTAATTAAACTACGTTGAGATGAAGACCAAGCGACAAGGGATAAACCCCCGGCCGCTAGCAGAAACAATGACGAAACAAGAACTCTAGCTGGTAAAGTAAAAGAGTTGTATTCTTTTTTTCTTTTCTTTTTTTGACAGGGAAGGGCACCCGTAGCCCTTAAAGAACTTTAATTAATGAAACAAAATACAAAAGGGGGGGGGGCATAGTACAATGATTCTCTAGAGAACGTTCTGAAATAATATCAGGAGTCTCTACTAAAATTATGTATTCAAACAAGCACCAAATAGCAAGAGTAGCACGATTGACTACTTCAATTGCTTTACAATTGCGGTGACGTACCGGAAAGATAACGTCAATATAGTGCGATAATACAATTAAATCAACTTTTCCACTATGTTTCCGACTGGAAAGAAAACCGGCGACACTACGTTTCATCTTGCCACTAGGAGGTTGCGACCATTTAATCATACGAACGGAACACCCCCTCACTAGGTGAGACTATGCGCGCGCGCTGAGCGTGCAGACCGAGACTAACCCTACTAATCCCTACTAAAAGTTGGTAGGAAATTATTGAAAACAGTAAACTAAAAGATAAATAACAATTAATCAGAAAATAGAAAGCAACAGCCCAAAACAGGTCCAAAACCTGACCCAAGGCCAGAGGTTCAGCCTAGGCAAGGCCACACCAGCCCACAATCTAATCCATGCCTAGCACCACCACCATCGTCGCCAGACCAACACTACCATCAGACCCCTACTCATGCCACCCCTCTACCACCATCGTGCCACCCATACCAAGGTACCCAGCCAAAACGGATTGGGCATGCACACCACTAGCCCTCGCCCACCCATCACACTATGCCCCCAACCTCACTATCGCCACAACACTGCCACCTCGAGACCACTGAAAAAATTCTGAAAGAACAAAAGGCAGCGTTTGCAGCGTCAACATGATCCACCCACCATTAGCCGCCGATCCAACCCAATTCGATCCACCCACCAAAACTACCCAAACAATCCCACCAAAATCGATCCAAAGAGACGACAGTAGCCCAATCCGGCCACCCTTGCCACCACCATACAACCAGCACGTACCAAGCATGATCCAATCAAAAACGTCGAGACCCGCCAAGCCTACAACATGACTCCCATGAAACCATCGGCCCCAACAGGGAAACCCAGGGACAACAATGTCCATACAGACCCGTCTGATGACGATGCCGTAATGGTGCGTCGTCGGATGGAGCATGAGAAGTTGAGGAGAAACAAGAGGCACCTAGGGTTTTGAGAGAGAGAGAGCATTCAAAGTCCCTTTACATAGTTGAGATTTTAATAGTCGGTAAATTTTGTTGTATTCTCTTCTTTTGATACTGATAAACTTGTACAATTCCATTTTTTTATGACACATTACCACTTTACCAATAAGGTTAATTTTTTAGCAACTATGTATATAGGATTTTTCTCCATTACGAAATTCCGTATTTTTAAAATTTGCGGAGTTCCAATTTCAGCCGTCAGATAATATCATTTAAACAAATCTGATGGCTGACATTGAAACTTTGCAAATTTTAAAAATACGGATCTCCGTAGTGGAGAAGACCTGTATATATATATATAAAATGATTATCAGGCAAGGAGGTCCTTACTATATAAGGTGCAGAATTTTGGTTTAAACAGTCAGATCCGTTTAAATGATCTGATCTTACGGCTGACATTAGAATTCTGCATCTTATAATTAATCTAAGAACCTCTCTATTGGAGAATCCCTATATATATATATGTGAGCGTGGCCCTTCCGACTAATTGGCAACATAACCCAATCATCGGAACTGTTCATCATTTAAATTTATTTTTTAAGAATTATATATCCTTGTAAAAAATCAGCCGAATTGGAGATTGTTTGGTCATTTGTTCGTTATATATATATATATATGTATATATAGTTGTATGATAGTAAATTAATTATATTCTTTGGCCGGGTTACAATGAATTTCGACGTAATTAATCATTTCGTTGTTGGTTCAAAAATTCATATCACTTCACTGAAGATTGAAGAATTTAGTGCCAGTTAGCTATATATATAGCTTATCTTATAGAACCAGTTTAACAACTCTGGCTATATTTTCTCGATAGAAGTTGAAGTCTGGAAAATTCAAATATTATATTTCCAAAAAATAAGAGAGAATTCAAAAAAATTTGATATCACTAATTAGTGTAGGAGAGTACATATTACAAAAAGAGAGTAGACTTAAACGATCGAAGCAGGGATCTCGAACTGTTGGATGGATCAGTCTCTAGACAGCAATCATGCCAGAAACAAAAGGCACCCCACTAGGCTTGATCCACCTATCACCCTCGAGCCACTTTCCTCCGGTGAAATCTCCGGCTTGATTAGCGTCAAGCTTCTTGATGGTAGGCCAGGGAGCCCTCCTTGACATGTCGGCACCAGGTCCCCTGTTGTTGTACTCGCCGAAGAACCCTGTCATGTGGTTGTTCTTATCCGCAGCGCTGCCTTCCCACTTCATGTACCCTTCAGGTGTAATCATGTCGTCGATCTGTGACTGCATGATGACGGTCCTGGCGTATGGCTTCCAAGGGCGGCCGAGGTAGGCCTTGTTCTTGTCCTTGACGGCCAAGTAGTCCTTCTCGCCGCTGATGGTGCAGTTTTGGAGGGTGATGCCGGAGATCTCGTTCTTGTCGGACCTGCCTTGGGCTGTCACCATGCAGGCCTGGTTGTCACCTGGCTTCCTCACAATCATCTTGCAGTTCTGGAAGAGGACTACGCCGTCACCGAAGATGAAGTCGACGGTGCCGGAGATGGTGCAGTCGCGGTAGAATTGACGGTAGGTTTGGGTGTAGAGTGTGTCTTGGAAGGCGTCCATGTGGCAGTTGTAGAAGATGGAGAAGTCCGATTGCACGCGCAATGCCACGGCTTGGTGCTTGATGGATCCGGCCGTGTTCTCAAATCCGATATCCTTGGCCACGAAAAAGTCCCCTACTGCGGCTGCACGCATGAATATGTACCGATCAATAATGCAAATTAATGATGCTTTGATGTAGGTCACTGTACGCATAACATATATAGACATATATAGACGAATGAGAAATATGACTAGACTAATTAATAGTTGGTTATTTACCGAATGTTGCTGAGTTCATGGTGGCAACTCCATCTGCCTGGTTCTTATTACCGGTGATCCTGGTCTTAGTGGGACCATCACCAATCATCACCACATTTTGCATTTCCTTATCAACGATCACATACTCTTTGTACAGTCCCGCCTTGATGTAGATCACAAACGGCGTGACGCTCTTCTTTGGGACCTGCTTCAAAGCTTCGTTGATGGTTTTGACCTGGCCACTCCCGTCCTGGGCCACAACCACGTTGGGCTTAAGGGTCTGCGCATTGGCGGTGAGTAGGTCCAGCTTGCGGCCGCTCACCCATGCAGGGAGAGGCTTGTACGCTCTTTTCTTTCCCTCACCCCCCTTGGCACCCAGGAGGCGGCGTTGTGTGGCACCCCCGTCCAGGTTAAAGGAGCCCAAGAGGTTGGAGATTTGGCCGACCATGGCGAGTCCATTACTAGTCATCTCCTGAGAGGCCTTGAGAAAACTCTTCATCTTCTCGGCTGCCTCACCGCCTTTGTCCTCAAACGCGTCGATGCAAGTCGTTTGGTGATTGACGGCAGCACTCAGCCACACCTTCACGTCTTCTAGGTATTGGTCAACCTTACTGACATCAAATTCACCCATCTTCTCGAAAGATCCAGACAGATCCTCAATGGCAGTGTCCAGCATGTCCTTGCAGATATCGAGAGCCTGTTTGGTATTGGGATCCTTGGCCAGATCTTTCAAGGTCGAGGAATTCCCCACGGCCTCGTTGAGTCTGTTGATGGACACCTCGAATCCTTTCCTTATGAGCTCTTTCGGGTCGGTGGTGTCACCGGCCTGCGAAAGGCTGCTCTCGCAGGTTTCTTTGTAGCTCGTAGGCTGGCAAAGCGCCTCAATAGCCTTCTTTGATGTCGAAGCCTGACCAGGTTTAGAAGCTCCGCCTTTGGATTTTTTCTTCCCAACGGTGACACCGACCACCACGGCAATCACCATGGCTACCAGAATCACCGCGACGATGCTGATGATCGCAATCTTCTTCTTCTTTGCTGCATCAGCCATTTTTAATTAATGATATCAAACAACTAGTGGAAAAGGAAAATTTTCCTTGTCTTTTGTTCTTTTCTCGGTGGTGGTGAGGTACAGAGCGCTGTCGGGGCTCGCTTATTTGGAAGACAGGTTTTGGAACCCCTTAGCTCTGCTCTCATTTGCAATGGCTTGTCCGATGGAGTAATTTATAGTGATCGATGTTGCAGTGATTTCTGATTGACCTTTAATTCTATTACGAAATGTGAGATGGGAATCAGTCATGATCCACGAAAAACCTGAGGGTCCTAGTAAATCACTCTTTCAAAACCTGGGAGCTTCCAAATTAAGACATTCTGAGTACGTGTAAAAACAGCATGCTATACGCTACGTACTCGATCTTATATTCCTAGTAAAATCACGATGATCTAACTATCTAAGCATACTAATTTCTCTCAATAACATTAATTGCTCTAATTCACAAGGAAATTTGCCCATTCTCTTATTGGCTACGTTGTTATATATATACCTAGGTATTACGAAGACCACATGCAATCTGCATGTTCTTTTTAACAAAGAACATGAACTAAATTATGAAAATGAAGCCTTTTGATCGAAGTTGGTTCAATGAATGAGTCAAAACCCGGCATATATTGAGTCCGTTTTTTCTTTCCTAGACATGAAGAACCGTACCATATGTAGGAGCATTTACAATATATGATCTAGGAAAATATTCTCATCCAAATGAGTTTAGATGAGCCCGTCCAAACTATCCATTTTTTCATATATTCGGCTTCGTATTTTCATAATCCAACCATTCATCTTTTAAATCACCATCTAAATATCATTTATGCAAAAATTTAATCAAATTGGCGATCGTTTGATCATCCAATTATATCAAACAAATGGACGGTTTCGGTGAAAGTTAACATTCTCATTACAATCGTTCATTTGTTTGATATAGTTAGATGATCAAACGATCTCCAATTTGATTAAATTTTTGCATAGATGATTTTTAGAGTGTGATTTAAAAGATGAATAGTTGGATTATGAAAATATAATATGCAATGAGTAAAAATTGGATGAGTTTGGATGAGGTTCATCCAAATGAGTTTGGATGAGAATATTTTCCTATGATCTAAGGAAAATATTAGCTAAATATATATTAGATATTGCTAACAACTAGTATCAACATGCATAACTATTGATGTACGTTAATCAACTTAACTCACATAATAATTTACTTTTCATATCATCTATTGTTAATTGTGTTTGAGCTGAATGTTTTAGACAGTGTTTTGAAAAGCGTTGGTGGAGATCGAGCGCGTGAGTCGCAAAACTGGGTAGAACGGCTGGAATTTTCCTCGAGCGTACAGAAAATTGTGATTTTCTCACAAAGGTGTAAGGCAATGAGGCGACACATTTTGCAGAGTAGCTGCGAAAGGCGTCCGAAGCCAAAAAAAAGCTAGAAGACGTTTTGTAAACTCTTTTGCATTCAACATGAAACACAAAACTTTGTGCTATGTGTTTTTTTTTTCGGATATAATGCAACCAAATATCCTTTTCTTACACCAAGACTCAACGCCTTGAGGGGAAAGACCCAAAGCGTCTCGCCTCCTGCTTTAATTTGCCTTGAAAAACATTTGTTATAGGGCCATGAAATATATATATATATATATATATATATATATATATATATATATATATATATATATATATATGTAGTAAGGGTTAGGGTTTACGTACCAACTGTTGCAGTGTACATAGTTTTGGTTCCGCCAGCAAAGTTTTTGCTACCAGAGATCCTGGATTTAGTAGGGCCATCACCAATCATCACCACATTTTTCATCATCGCATCAATAGTGACATACTCTTTGTACACTCCCTGCTCCACGTAAATCACAAACAACTGGTTGCCCTTCTTTGGGATTAGCTTCAAAGCTTCGTTGATGGTTTTGTACTTACTGCTCCCGTCCTGGGCCACCTTCACGTTGGGCTTTAGGGCCGGTGTTAGGCGTAGCCTTCAGAAGATCCAGCTTACGAGCAGTGAGCCAAGCAGGGAGAGCCTGATAGGTTCTTTTGCCTTGCTGCTTTTGTTGATTGTTCTTATTCTTGGATGGCGGCGATAAGGCGAGGAGCCTGCGGCGGTTGGATTTGAAATTAAGAGAGTTCAATACCTCAATGGTTTCGGTGACCATGGCAAGTCCATTGCTGGTGTGTTCTTGCGCCAACTTCAGAAAACCCCTCATTTTCTTGCCGGCCTCACCGGTTGTGTTCTGAAATGCAACAATGCAAGTGGCTTGGTGATTGACAGCCCCACTCAGCCAAACCTTCACGTCTTCCACGTACTTATCAACCTGTTCGAGATCGTACGCACCCTTCTTATCAAAAGAAACTTTTAAATCTTTAATGGAAGCGTTCAACAACTCCCTGCAGATATTGAGAGCTTGTTTAGACATGAGATCTTTGGCCGTATCGTTCAAGGTTGTGGAGTTCTTTATAGTCTCATTGAGTTTGTTAATGGCCGCCTGGAACCCGGCTCTTATGAGCTCTTTGGGGTCTGTTTTGTCTCCAGCCACCTTTTCCAGGCTCTTCTCACATTCTCGTTTGTAGTGGGTGGGCTGGCAAATTGCTAGAATTGCCTTGGATGTATGGGCGACGTTTTTACCTCCGGGTTTAGAGTCTGCGCTGCCGTCTGCCGCTGTCTGCGCCTCCGTCTCGGTCCTGATCTTTGTTGTATTGGGTCACACCAACCACCACACCAATTACCACCATGGCCACCAGAAGCAACGAGGAGACCGCAATGATTACGATCCTCTTTTTACCACCACCGTCGCCCATCTTGAATATATCTCAAGATAAAACCAAGTAGTGGTTTGAGCGATATATCAACACTAGTACACTACCCTAGCTAGTAGCTACTGCAAGGGTAGCTAGGTAGAAAAAAGAGTTCGATCAGGAAGAAACGTGTGTGTTTTTTCTTTTCTTAGTTTTCTACTGTTCTTTTTCCGGTGAGCGGCAGAGCGCTCTTGGGGCACTGCTCTCGTTTGGTCAGATGGTGTTATTGGAATTTATAGGGGAGGTGAAGTATAGACAAGGATGGACCAAGTTTTCTGATTGACAGTTAAATTCCGTTAGGAAATGTCAGGTGGGAGATCAGTCATTGGTCAAGACAAAATAGAGGATCGATCGTTAATTTTAGACACTCTTCTCTATTGGGATTATCCACACAAAGAAGATATAGAAAATGGTACAATCAGGTGTCTAATTTTGGAGAAGAGTTCGTGATAGAAAGTCCATAGAAGCTACTGGGTTATTTATTTTGATTCCAGAATTCCAGCACTTCAATTTCAAATTTCTGATCATTCGGTGCAAGAGAATAAGAGAGCTCATCGATAAGTATTCCATAAAAACAATAGAAGTTGAAAATCAAACACATTATCTAAATCTCTTGATATTACATACAGCAACCATCGGTCTTTAATAGATTATGTCTTGATATAAAAGTTGAAATGCTATAGCTCTAGTGCTCTACAATAAAGCTGTAGTATTATTACATAGGAAATAGGAATGATAGCAATATTCATCCATGTTTTCTTCTGTTGGAGTAACATGACTATTGCTTTTTAATACATATATGAACGAAATAGTATACCATTTATTGGACAAGATACAAAGAGTAAGGGCTTACTTTTAACAGGTCCATTGCGGGCCTCCCCTCTGAAGTTGTTACATTTTTTTTTTTATTTACAGCACACTTTTTTTTGACATCAACAAAATTATTGTTCCTATCTGTCAACTATAAGTGTGTAAAAGTAAGTCCTATTGATCTTATTAACTCATTATGATTTAAGTAGGGAAAAAGCTTTCAGTGTAAGTAAGAACCTGACTTGCACGCACTCAACGGAAAAAGATCCTTGCTTCTAGGGAAGAAAAGCTTTTCAGAGTTTAGCTCTAGCTCTCTGTAGCTCTAACTTGGCAATTGTACCCAAGTGAACTTCATCCGGACCATCTGCTATTCTCAATGTTCTTGCAGTTGCCCAAAGATGAGCCAGACAAGTGTCAGAAGACAAGCCGGCACCGCCATGCACTTGCATTGCCATGTCAAGCACCATCAGAGCCATGTTTGGGGCTGCTACCTGCTCCACATACATACCACCAATTTAGCAAGAAGAATTTGATCGATAGTTGAAAGAGCACTGCATCAGAACTTGATCCCTGCAGTTACTATTACACAGAGTAATTGTATACCTTGGCCATTGCTATAGTCCCACGGGCCTTTTTGTTTCCAAGTCTATCAAGCTGGTCAGCTGCCTCCAGAACCAACAATCTGGTTTTCTCTAGTTCTATTCGACACTGAAAGACAGAAAGCCAATTTAGAAAGAGATAAGTCTAAAGATATGCAAGGAAGATTCATTTCAGATCAGCTCTTGATTCATTTGAACGGCTGGAAAGCCAGGAAGAATTCTCAATCAAGCTATTAAAGGGTACAAAATTATCATTACCTTTGCAATATCTGAACGAAATGAGCCTTGTTCAGCAATCAACTTCCCAAAAACTCTTCTACTAAGAGCCCTTTCGGCCATTATCTGCATGCCTCGCTCGGCAGCTCCTATCAGTCTCATGCAATGGTGTAACCTTCCTGGGCCTAACCTACCCTGCAAGAATTTAAGCTAACATTAATACCTAAACCAAATTGAGGATAAAGGCACAGTGGACCTCAGATATCTGAGTCAATTACCAGCCAGAACTCACAAACTCACTCATTACTGCACTCTAATTGAAGTCCTAAAAATGAACAATTATCTGTTAATTTCCCTACAGCAATCTCAGAAATGAAGATCTTTGACTTTTAATTGGTTTACATCCAGCATGTGGTGCTGCATGAACATACGTACTATAAATTGCTTTGACATTGTGGCTGATCAAAGTTCATCATGAGAGGAAGTAATCAATTGTTCTTATTAGATAACTTAAAAAAAGCTTGGATTTTGTAAGCAACAAGGAAATAAATATATAAAAAAACTTGAATTTCCAAGTAAACAGTAAACTTTATATGAAATTTTGATAAGAACCAAATGCAACTTAGAATACTGATATCGAAACTGCACTAGGTTACACAGAAAGTAGTGAACACAATACCTGCGCAATCTCAAACCCACGTCCTTCTCCCAGTAGAATATTCTTTGCTGGGACGCGTACATTGTCAAATAAAACTTCTGCATGCCCATGAGGTGCATCATCAAAGCCAAAGACTGTAAGTGGTCTCTTTATGTGTACACCTGGAGTTCGGATATCAACTAAGATCATAGACTGCTGCTTATGCATAGCAGCATTGAAGTCGGTTTTTCCCTACATAGTACTCAGATAAACTTCATTAATTATATTAACAACAAACTGAAATTAATTAAATGACATACAAGAAGAAGAACTAACCATGACTATAAGAAGTCTACATCTTGGATCCATAGCCCCACTTGTCCACCATTTTGTTCCATTGATAATATATGAATCTCCTTGTCTGTACATATAGTTGAGAGAGATCATAAATATATATAATTGCAGAAAATTGTAGGAAAAGGCATAAAACACATCCAATGCAAGTATGTGTTAAAGAGGCTTGAATGAAAATACTGAGATATGATTCCTATATAATTTCAGTGAAAGCTGCTGTTCTGTTGATGATTGAGCAAGAGGATACCACCTTAGCACCATAGAAAGAGGAATTCCCATCAGGAAAATGTTGCACAAGCATACCTTCTAATAGAACACTCAATGTTAGTTGCATCAGAGGATGCAACTTGGGGTTCCGTCATTGCAAATGCTGACCGGATTTTCCCCTCAAGTAAAGGAATAAGCCATTCAAGTAGTTGTTCTTTGTTCCCATAACGCAACAAGACCTAAAATGAAAGGGTGTGTGGAACCAGATCAATAATCATGCAAAATGACAGACATATTTTACGAGTATAATTATATGAACCATTGCACTATTAAACACATGTACATATGCTAGGAAATTATTACAGTAACTTATTCCTTAACCCAGCTTAAGAAAAGCATTTTCTTTTAAATTTGCAATTTGAAGTTTTCGAGAAGAATCCCCAAGATAAAGAACTCATTAGGATTAAAAGATTCATCTCTCGATAGGGAAGGCTATATGGTTAAAAACTGATAACACTGGTTGATCATTCATAGCCAGTAATTGATCAAAAAACTTGCATACCTCCATATTTCCTGTGTCAGGTGCGCCACAGTTGAACACTTGTGGAGCCCAAATAGAACGACCCATGATTTCACAAAGATATCCATATTCAAGGTTTGAAAGACCCGCGCCCAATAACTGATCATAGGTATTATCTGATTGATTGGTCCCATCAAAAATTAATTTTCTTGCCCTGGCAGCACTATCAAACTGCACACAAGTACAAAGGCAGGAGCCAATTATGTTCATTTGAAAGAAAATTGATCTGCATATGCACCATAAACTAATTTCCATACTGGGAAGTGAATATCAGACACATACAGGTATAAATAAGTTCCATAGGCCTTCTTTCTTTGCTAGATCCTTTAACTTCTCCTCCTCTGGATGCACTGTCCAACGTGAGGTAGACTCAGCAAGTTTGTAGAATTCTTTTTCCATGGGATATACGTGATCTTCCATGAACTTCACCAACCTGTTTCTCAATTCCAGAATCCTTTTACTGGGGACAAACTTCCCTCCCCCTTTTGAATATCCCTGATCTTCACTCTCTTGTTCCAATCTTTTCAAGTAGTTTTGAGCAACAAAAGCACCTTAGGTAAAGTTTGGTATATCAATACTCTTGCAAGCCATTATTCAAAATGAGAAAACTAATCAATCGATATGCAGAAAACATGTACTTCAAGGCCAACATAATTGTTAGATGGTGTAACTACCTGATGGAGGAAGCTCAGGAAGCACAGATTCTCGTCTAACAAATGCCCATGCATTGTCTATAAGAAAATTAGCTTTGTTCCCTGCATGCTGGGCACTCTCACCTCCTGAAGCATTACCCTGCATTTGATGGTTAATTTACTTATCTCCATTATAAGACATCCCATGAGTCCATGACATAAGCTCTTTGCTCTAAACTAAAATATTGCTTCAGAAGATACCATGATCCATCTACTATAAATCCCTGCAAAAATTGATGCCCCACGGAATAAAGAAAAGGCTACATAGAACTTCCACTCAGCAAAAGGCCATGGCTTTCCCTGAAATGCAACATTTCTGGTGTGAGTCTGTCACTGAGCAGAATTTAGTCAAAAACAGAAAATAAACTGCCCACAATAACTATCTACAGGACCATCATGTGGCAAATGGTAGCTTTAGTCTTACAGAGTATCTATTGCTCAACAACATTCACTCAATTATTCAGTACCAGTTAACTTATATGGGTCAATAGTTTCTTGCATAACTATTGACTGGGACACCCTAGTTTCAAAAAAAAAAAAAAAAAAAAAAAAGTTTCTTGCATAACTTTATCAATGAGCAACTATTAGTATTAACACCATCTGTTGGTAATGCCTTTAAAAACCAACACGTGTCTTATTTTGTTCAAAGCATATATACTAAAATTCTTAGCTGAGGAAATGAACACATGGATCTCACTATTGATTCAGTATGATTGTACAACTTACGGATGAAGAGCAGTATTCTGCCACATATTCTGCCTGAGAAGGAATCCCTTCTGGAAGCCCAGTATGTTGCATACCTTCACCAAGTTGATCTTTGTCAACCCCAAAGTCCGTGATGTAAGGCTGGAAAAGAGGAAAGTAGCAATCAATGAGATACCCACGATTTTACAATTACTTAGACCATCTCTTTTCAAGTCAAAAAGTTAAGTTTGAAAAAAGTGTAAAAATGAGCCAAATACCAAAGAGCAGTAAGCAACATCACACATTTGGTTTCCAAGAGTAGACAATTCCCAGTCAAGAATGCCAATCACTCGATCCTGCACATTGAGAGTTAAGTGTCAGATATGCACTCAGATTGTTAAGCGTTATAATTACTGTAACCATATTAAGATCCATTTAGAGTATACTGTAGAAAAATGGAGTGGGCGTGCATTTTGTTTTTGAACATAAATTCAACGATTAAAATGCATCATCATTCTCAAAAGAAAGTCCACATGCAGAAGTAGACTGCTTAGCAATTTTTTCTATATTTGACATGAAGAATACATGCACAAGCAGACATCTTGAAATAGGTACATACATGTAAGCATTCAAATCAATTAAGGGCATTTGGAGTGCCAAACCTCAATAGGATGAAACACAAGATTATCAAGGCGAAAGTCACCATGAACTAAGCCGGTTGCACCTCCTGAACAATCTTCAAGGGGAATGTGCTGCTGTAACCAATCAATCAGCTCAAACATCTTTGGATTTCTCTCAGGCTTGCCGTCGCCAGTGGAGGCAATATATTGCTTTGCCCACCTCTCTACCTAAGAACAGCATAGAACTCATAAGCCCCACTAAGTTATAAGAAAATTGGATTCTGATTAATAACTCCTTCAAGCTAGTTATATGACACATTTGCGCTCTTTCAGATTCCAACAAAATTTGGTATGTGATTTAACGATCAATATTTTACATAGACATAAAATCATCAGAGACAAGTACATATATTTCACGCACCTGCCGTTTACAATAGTTTTCGCGACGCCCATATTTTCCTAGACCAATGGCGTCAACATCGGCAGAATGTAGGGATGCTAAAGCTTTTGCAGTTGCTTGGTAAATAGCTCTCCTCCTCACAGGTTCTACACCCTGATCAAACAAGCAACAGCATAACTCAACCCCGAAGCAGATGATTATTTACCATCAAACTTCCGACATATTGTGCTAAAGGAACCAAATTTTTAAGAGATAAAAATACAGGACACTAAAGCTATACTCAATAAGTGCATCAATGATAAAGGAAGAAATTATACCGGTAGCCTGGGGTCGATAAAAATGCGTCCTTCCAAAAACTCCATGATGTAAAAAGCGGTTCCGATCACGCTCGGATCAGTACACAAACAGAAAACTTTGGGAACCGGAACTAATGTATGAGTACCCAATGCTTGAAGAACCTGTGGTTCCAAAACTTGAAAATGAACCTTTTTGCAGCTAAAGCATATTATCTTGATTTTGATTACAATGGAATGGAGCATCAGGAAGTAAATTACTTTGTTTTCATTACATTTTCTCAGCAACCAAACAGAGCAAGCCAATCAAATCGCCACAAAATATGAAAAATCAGTGAGAGACTTGACCTGGAATTCTCTCTCAACAGCATGAGCCGACTGAAGCAACTTCCCCGGAGGCTTCTTTCTCAAAACGTAGCGTTTCACCGACGCTCCCAATCCTACTTGCATCAGATAAGTCGGATTCGATTGTCCATGCCCGAACTACAAGTTCATGTAACACAACCAAACAACACAAAATCCGATTAACAAAATCCAGAAACGCGCACACACACACATACATAGATGCATTAATTTACAGAGCAAGAAAGAGGTAACGAACCTTTGAGACGGTGAAATTGGACGGAGAGAGAGGAAAGCCAGGGACGTTGGCCGAGGCGTAGCGAAGCAAGGCGTTAAGGTCGAGCTCGTTAGCCATTTCGATGAGTTAGCAAACGAAGACGAAGCCTTTAGCTTCAGCTCTTCTGTTCTGGGCTAAGAGCATGTCCAATGGTAGCCATTTAGCCTAGTCTAAGCTAATATTTAGACCATACAAACCAAAAGTCAGCTCCAACAGCACCATTATAGACTTGGCTAAACACAGGCTGACTTTTGGAAAAGGCTAAACTGAACATGGTCAAAAGTTAGGCTAAACTTTCAATCAACGGTCATGATTGAATAGCGATAAGGATCAAAGGCTGATTAACAAATTAGACTTTAGATTTAGACCTTATGGGTGGAAATACAAAAGTGATGAGAAGTCTAAATTGATGAATAGTATCACTTTTGGAGCTTAAATTTTAGTTTAGACTTTAGTTTTTAGGCTTTATGGATGCACATGCTCTAAAGCTCGGTCTCCGTATTCTAATTTGCTTCGACAAAATCAATGACAAATATTAAATGAAAATGAGAGATCATGGCATACGCGCTCGAGTGTGTAAGTGCTATTTACTCGCGGGAAACATTGGGTCGTTGCTTCCACGTGTATAGTTTGACAAGGCGTGTGGCATGTTAGCGAGTGGGGAAATCGGGAAGCAGAAGGGATATGCTGATATGGTAACGTAGCCGGATCAGGATGTACTTTTTTTTTTGGGGAAAACGATGATGTGTATTTTGGACTGTCTTTAGCCGGCTGTGCAAGAGTAAAACTGTAAAAAAGTAAAACTCATTTGGTATTTTTGTTACCGATACCAAATGAAATTTACTGTTCTAATGATTCACTACCATTAGAACGATCACTCCTTCCCATTTTATTTTGATCCTCGGATGGATCAAGCTGAAAGGTATTACGACACATCGATCTCAAATACGCATTTCACAAGTACATAAAACACAAACATCAACTTATTTAATGCAGAGAGTAGAAGTCGATTAGGAATAACAACACGTGCTTAAACCAAATTAACAAGAAGAAAGTACGACATGGTTCTTCTGCACATAGCAGTTAGGAAAGATCAACAACAACAGACAGATGCATACTAAGCGGTACCAAGCAGACAATGCTTCTTCGATCGGCATGTACCGTAGTTCAGTGCTGATCATCAACAGCCAGCGGAATGTTCTTCACCTGAAAGATGATCAGAATGACAGCAACATAAGCTATATATCTAACTAAACAAGACATGATTTGCGGTCACTAATCACGAAAACAATTATCCGGATGAGGAGGAGTTTTCAGTTTTCACTGGAAGAATAAGATTAAGATTACTAACCAGATTACGGTACTTGAGAATGTAAAACATCTCCAGATATCGCCTTGCCTCTCGCCTCTCAAGCTTAGAAACATGCTTCCAGAAGCCATAAACCCCAGCTAATGTGAGCAGCCTCTCAGAATATATCTTCCATGTGTACCTATAGAAATGAACCCGAAATTAGTTACTCTGAGGTTGACAAAGATTGTCCAAGATTAGGTTTCTGAAAGTCTGCCAAGAAATATCATACCTTTCATAAATTCGCTTAAGCCCAGCTTCAGATATATTTTCCCAGCGGCTAGGATCCTTCTGGCTCTGACCAAAGAAGTCAATCAGAAGTTCGGCCACTTGATCAGGGTGATAGGGATCAATATGGAACGCTGAGACACCATGCTCAATGATCTCAGCAGGGCCACCATGACAAGTGGCAAAAGTTGGAAGGCCACAAGTCATGGCTTCCACAACAGTGAGGCCAAAAGCTTCATAAAAAGCAGGCTGCAACGGATAACAGGATATATATGTTAAATGTGGAATCTCAACACCATTATAAAGCATCACATATCTACACCACATACCTGCACAAAGACACCTCTTGTGTCTGCAATGTAGCGGTAGAGCTCACCATTACGGGCACGGTTCATTTGGGCAGCTATCCATCGAAACTGGCCATTCAAGTTGTACTCCTTAATAAGGTCATGCATCTTTTCAATCTCTTCCATTTCCTCTCTATCCCTAGAGTTCTTAGCATCCATGTAACCACCAACCACAACAAGATTTACCATTTCTCTTAGTTTGGTGCTCTTACCATAGCACTCAACAAGTCCAGTTAAATTTTTCACTCTATCAAGTCTTGCCATGGAAAAGACAATAGGCTTTGATCGATCAGCCAAGAAACCACTGTATCAATTGTTGAAGTATCAGAAATTGTACCCAAAAAATGTACATGTAAGTATGTAACACTAATATTTCTATAAATTTAATTACATTTCAAAGGGACCACAGAATTTCACAGAAATTTATTTTTTTGTACTTTCATGCGAAGATACTTACATATGCTCATCATTCTGCTCAGCCCCATATACAAGTTCTTCAATTGAGCCATGTAGAGCAGTAAGTCTTTTTTCCCCATCAGAATATGGAAAATATATGCACATATCTGCTCCTGGAGACACAATATTAAACTTGGGATCGAAAACATCAATCCCATGAACAACTCGATACAGCCCAGGAAGAGTGAAAGCTGTGTGGCTCTCATACTGTCCAACATTATTCTGGCTGGAAAAAAAAAAGAACAAGAATATTAGCTTTATTGAAAAGATACACACAAAATATAGTTTCCAGGCATAAGAATAATGTGCCACAACAGACAAGTATTAGAATTTGCTATCATAAATATAACCCCATATTGTATTACTAGAAACAAGTGTATGAAGAGAATTGATTAGTAAAATTGATATATTATTTCTTGTGAAAGATTACTATATAGTCAATTCATGTCCGAAAGAATTAGACAGATAATATAACCTTCCCGCAATCTCTTGGTATGTACTGGTGATTATGAAATCTGCATTGTTCATTGCCATGAGATCAGCAGTGAATTGACTTGAAAAATGGTACTTCTCCTCATGGCTTTTCCAAAATATATCAGAATCTGGGTACTTTGTCTTCTCCAATGCATGAGCAATATTGCACTGCGTGGAGAATTCAATTTCGAAATATTAAAACCAATATAAGACCACTGTTATTTCACCAATCTTTATGTTGCAATAAACAATAGATTGAAAAGTTACAGTTCACCTGTGTGATTCCTAGTTTATAAGATAACAAAGTTGCAACAAGATTTCCATCACTGTAGTTTCCAACGATCAGATCAGGAACCCCCTGTAGCTCAGCAGCTATTTCGTTTGATACGTCCTAAAAATAACAAGAAGAAGAGATAAGATTAATTATGTTTAAGTAAAGTGTGATAGGAGCCTATTATCGAAAAAAAAAAAAAGTGAGATAGGATCCCCCTTCTGCTTTACTGCATACCTCTGCAAAGGTCTCCAAGTACGGCCAGACATCAAACCTTGAAATCCATTTCCGCAGAATTCCATTCTGAGTCCTGAAAGGTACCCGCAAGATATATGTGTTTTCGGTACCACTAACTCTTTCCAATCTCTGGTTGCATGTTGTTCCTTTTGCATCAGGTATCAGCCGAGTAACCTTAATTAAACCATCATTGTATACAAGGAGATGAGATAGCTTAAAATAACTTGTGTCAACTAATATCACATGAACTTTGACTTAAGCATACTTACAATCAGAATTTTTGGAATAACATCTAGTCCTTGCTTCTGTATTCTAAGAAGCATCTCATTCTCCAGGGCGCGAACTTGATCCAGTATATAAACAACCTGTCATTATTAGTAAGAAACAATATAGATGTTTAGTGGTTTTAGGAGAAAAAGATTTGTAAACAATTTACTATATGAAAGGAAGGACCACAAACAAACACATGAACAAGACATAGTGAAATGTAAGCAATACCTGACCACCAGTGTCAGGCAAACCCAAGACATTTGCTTGGCCAAAGTAGCCGTGTGGAGACACAATGACAACATTGAACACCATAGGAATCCTACCAAGAAATGTTTCCAGTGTAGAAGGATCTGGAGCCTGAAGAATTTCCAAGAGAAGATGCACCATCTCCAACATCCGTCCTGCTGTGTCACCCCACCCTCTCTCAAATCCCATTCCTTGTAACCTACACTTAGAGTAAAGCAGATAAAGGTAATGTCTAAAGCAATCGAGTCACCCCTTTAAGGTACCGGACATCAAGTTATTTTTAAATAGATTAGTTGCTTACTCAAATTCAAATTCAGAATATGGTGTCATTGGTGGGAACTTAGAAAGATATTCCTCTGCCTTGACTAAAGCAGACTGAAGCTTGGGTATGCTCTGAATTCGATCGTTCAGCATCATTGCCTACACAAGATTGCAGAGCATTACATTCAGTCCATATAAAAGATTTGAAAACCGGCCTTATATATCCTGGTTATATGGCTTGAGGAAAGGATATATACTACTACAAGTAACCACCTGAGGTTGAAAAATTGCTTACACTAATTCGAAAGCAAGCAAAGAGAAGTCCAGAAAAAATAAACTAATGACCAAAATTATCATGGTAACTGCAAAAAAAAAAAACACTTCATTATTCAGCAAAACCCATGCTTTTTTAAACTTACATGGCCATCATGTTTATGCGTACGAAGGAAATCAAGAAGAGGCTCCAAACTTTCTTTGTTACGGAACATAATTGAAGATAAGTGACGGTTAAGGAATTGAACCCCATTCCCAATGGATGATGAACGGGTTGGCCGAGGGAATGTTGCATTAAATGGCTCCAAATCAAGTTCAAGCACATAATTGTCATTGCACCTAGGAAAACCATATTTCAAAATCAGATTGATTGCATTGGTAGATAAAGGACTTGAGAGGGTAAATAAAAAATGACTTGTTCTAACTAAGTAGTGCAAGACAGTTCACATATTCAGCTGACATAGAAAATTCAGTAACAAAGATTTGCACTGAGAATCCTTACTCTCCATCGAGAAGTTCTTCTTTGAACCGGAGATACTCTGCAACACTCAAACGATCCACACTGAGTTCATACACATTGACACGAACATATTCCCATACACCAGGTCTTGGACGAAGTGCAAGAGTCACAAAAGGAGCCAGAACAATTGCTTCCTAAAGTGACAAATAAGAATGAAATCAGAAAACCAAAACAGCAACGATAACTTTCACAAATGTCCCCCTCCATTGGACACCTCATGAAACCCATAAGAGAATGGTTCTTTACTTGGTTTCGGGGATATATTGAAACCCTGTATGCTTGATAGCTTAAACATGATGTACAGTAAATAGAATCCATAAATTATGATGATTAAACTGCCATCAAACATTTTTTTGCACATCAGTTGAGGGAAAAAAGTGAAAAATTTTACCTCTTTATTTTCTCTATGATAAATAAACATGAATTCAGTTCTTTAGTCTCAATGCTATACAAACCAAAACTCAAAAAATATATTCTACTGCATGGCAAATCATTAGACCACTTGAAATATTACAGCACTACCTCTGTCCAATTGATTCTAGAAAAGTCCTAACCACACTAGAATAAACTTCTCACTCTAAGTGACAAAGCATTTTGATGTGAAAATCTCATAGTCGATCTGTATTTGGTTGTATCAGAAAACAAAAGAGGAGAAAAAAGAAGAAGAGGGAAACTATGCTGAATCCGATTCATTGTCACCTGTTCCTCAAATCAAAACTTTAGATCAACCAAGTTACAACTTACAAGCCATGCAGACTGAAGATAGATCACTAGTTCACTACTTTCTTAGAAAAAAACCAGGTCCGAAAAATCTCAGTCATTTTCTTAGCAAAAAAACAGGTACACTTGAGCAAAATACTAAAACTTCAGAATCTAAAAAGCATATATAAAGAAATAATAAACAGTAAAACGCTCTACAAATGATAACATCCTCATCAAGCGAAATTGAGTGACCTGTGCAGACTGCAAGACTTTGCTGAAGGGGCTATCCTGGAGCTTCTTCATCTTCTCATCCTCTTCAATCACTTTTTCGAGCTCGTTGATTATCTGATAAGGCTGCAGTATCCCATTTCCTAGAGCAACATACCTTCCAGCACAACACAAACCCCAATTGCTCAAAAATTCAAACAAATTAGACTAAAACATTCAAGATCTGGGACATGCAAGCTTAAAACTTCAACTTTCAAAAACATGTAGCACAGACTGTGAAAGAGAGACCTGGAGAGAAGAGAAACAAGTTCATTGCGGTGAGCAGCGAGCGTGTCCTGAATCCTCTCCCGCATTGTGGAAGCTTAGGGCAAATTTGACAGAAATGACGGAAATTATAGTGGAAGTGAGCTGAAACAAAGAGGAAGAGAAAGTGGAATAGGGCAACTGAAGGTGAAGAAGAGAAGTGGATGGATATGCATTAATATATGGCAAGAGAGAAACGGTGAAGGAAGCATCGATAAGGGAGATGAGAATGAGGACAAAAACGGCCATTGTTTGGTCTCTGTGTCTGAAACGGTCTGAGTCGTCTGACGGTGATTAATGGTGAATGGGGGCACTTGGCGATGATTGAATGAAAGCTAACTTCGCAGCAGTCTTCCCTCGCTTTTTGAAATCCAAACGGTGGGTGAGGCCGAGATCACTAGAACTTCAACCTTTGGGCTCAAATCCTCAGACTGAGAGAGCTAACCCATTATCTTGGCCCAACTATAAATCATAAACTTACAGTCCGTTTGGGATTTTTCTACTGGTGTACAAGTGTTTTCGTTCAATAACACTTGTTGGAAGCCAAGTTTTCTTTCACTTAGGTTCTATTTGAGATTGTTTCTCTAGAAGTGTTTTTATTACCTAGAGTGCGATTTTCTTAGATGCCCATAGTGTTTGTTTTTTTTTTTAATTTCAAATGTTTTTTGTTAATTTTTTTGAATCGTGTCTTTTAGGAAGTACATGTCAAGTGTTTCTTCAAAAACCACCACAAAGTTCCTATGTAATTGAAAAATCGCCACGAAGTGCTTATGTAATTGAAAAAACTTCTAACTTTTTTGCCAAATGCTCCCAAACGTGTTTTTGATAGCGTGAAAATGTTTTTGTCGCTTTTAAAAGCAACCTCTAATAGAGCTCAAGATTTTAATTGTTTTCACATCCAACATCCTATATGTTTTTTTTAGGAGCAATTAACGAGTTTTTTTTTTTCATAACCACAAACGCGTGCTTCCGTACTCATGAAGTACTTGTAACTATTTTTGTCAATAGCAATTCTATTTGCACATCTCCAATTTTCTTAATTAGTACATATCCCCTTAATTTAGTTCCCTCAAACTACCCAATTTCTTCCGCTCAATGCACCTCTAAGAAATTGGGGATGGGGATGGGCAATAGAATTCTATTTCATCAAACAATTTTCATTGTTCATGAAAGCATCTTTGACTGTTCTAGAAGGAATGGCAAATGAGCTCTAAATCATTGAGGAATCTAATGACGTACTGTTGATTACGTACCATACATTTTGCTTAAGATTTAAGATTATTTTGGTTTGGTTATATGCATTAATCTGTTCCAATCCAAATGGAAAGGAATATAATGATATATTAATTAGTTAGTTAGGCATGATGCTCATTCCTTAAAAATTGAAAAGAGATATGTGTATATTAGTATATTGGAATTGAATAGAGACCAACTCAATTAATCACACATCAATAATTTACCACCTTTCCTTGATTCTTCATTGTCAATTGAGAATAGGGCCAATTAGACATAAGGTCATTTTGGGTGGCCTTATTTTTCAAAAGGCCACCTAATATTTTTTACTGAAATAAGGCCACAGTAGCTTTAGTGTTCTTGGACAGTAACTTTATTGTGCTTGGACAGTAGCTTTATTGTTCGTGGACAGTAGCTTTATTGTTCTTGGACAGTAGCTTTATTGGTCTTTGACAGTAGCTTTATTGGTTTTTTCGTATCCAGTATTGGACAGTAGCTTTATTGTTTGTGGACAGTAGTTTTATTGTTCTTGGACAGTAGTTTTATTGGTCTTTGACAGTAGCTTTAGTGTTCTTTGCTTTACTGTGATGTTACAGTAGCTTTATTGTGCTTTGACAGTAGCTTTAGTGGTCTTCGACAATAGCTTTATTGGTCTTTGACAGTAGCTTTATTGATTTTTTCGTATCCAGTGGCATTTTTGTAAATAATAGCAAAAAAAATGCGGTGGCATTTTTGTAAATATTGCGGTGGCATTTTTGTAAATATTAGTGGCCTTATTTCAGAAAAAAATGTTTGGTAGCTTTTTGAATAATAAGGCCACCCAAAGTGGCCTTATGGCTAATTTTTTATTGAGAATAAAGTCAAGATACTAATTAAATATGATCATTAAACAAAGGCAAAGAAGCAGATGCGGGGCACAAATTTCTTGCAATAAGGCCTTTTTTTCATTATTTATTTGATTGATAGTTTGATACTATCAAAATTAGGTAGTTTAATAATTATTTAAGCTAGATATTTGCAGAAGAATAAAGCATATATAGCAATTAATTAAATTCAGAAGATTCATAATATATGCATTAAAGTATAACAGTGGTGTGGAGAGAATTTGAGCAGATCGAATGTGCAACATTCTAACTCCTTTTTTAGGCCTCATTTGGTTCACGGAAAGCAAAAGAAAGGAAAGCAATTCCTTGCTCTTTCCATTGGCATGAAAAACTGAAATTTTCATTAGTTTTTCTTTCAAGTGTTTGACAACAAGAAAAGCAATGAATAAATAATAATATATGAAATAAAATTAATATTTATAATTTCATAATTGGTTATTTTAGTCATAAAAGTAATGTAATTAATGTTAAATTAGTATAATAAATGCATGAAAGTAAGAGGAAAAATGAATCCCTTGCGGGTATGGAAGTAATCATTTTCCCCCTTATTTTTCTTTCTTTTACTTTTGAAAGTAAGAGGGAAAATGTTTATTTTACTTTTGCATCACAAACACAAAAAATGATAAGTTTCTTTTCACAAACTCTCAATTTTGCGAAATACGAGACCTAAGGGTTTGCGTACTGTTTAAGCTTCCGAGAAGAAAATTTCTATATAATGGAGCTTTGGCCCCCAAGGTCCCAATCCAAGAAAACAAAGCAAATCTACTACTAGCTAGAGCCAGATAAATAATTAAGATGGGGAATGTTCATGTTTCTGTTCCTCCTCCTACACGGCCTCCTCTAAGAACTGTTGCCCATCCTTGCCCTCATCAAGGATACGAAACCGATGGACAGGCCTACACAAACAAGGATAATCGTGATCAAGTTCCAGGAGCAGGAGTACTGCAGAAGCAAAGGCCCGTCATCATCACCTCCGACGAAGCAGCGCGACGCTACGGAGGAGTAGTCGTTACTGAAATATATGGTACTGCTACCAATCGTAATTGGCGTTATTAGATTTTATAAAATTAAGCGTGCAGGTGATCGATGCCCTAATCCTTTTGTACGTTAAGCTCTTCCATATGCATGGCTTTATAAAGCTGTTTACAAAGGAAGTAGTTTAATTATATGAATATCATATATGTGTAAAAACAAAAATGAAGACTAGCTAGCTAGCTTCTAGTCTTTGATTTGATATATATATATATATATGTGTTTGTGTGTGTGTACTTATGCCCAGCCTTGAAATATAGAAGTAGTACTACTCTTAGTTAATTCATATGTATGTTATTATCAAATATATGTGCGTCAAATGTTTTAGTAAAAATCTTAGAATGCTTTTCTTGATGTCTGAAATACAAATCTACAAATTAAAGACATCCCGAATGATCCGATACAAACATATTAATTGTCAAATAACATTACATTGAAAATAATCCGAAGAAATTAGAATACCACAATTCACTCTGTTCATACATATGATCCAAACTCACCCATCAATAAACTAACATATTCGTTTATTTAAAAACATGGACGAAAAAAATATCTTGAACTTGAGCACTTAAGAACTGAATTTTTCAGAATCTGTTGTACTGAGACATAGTATTTTTTTTTTTTAGACGACAAGATTGTCAATCATATAACGGTGAAACTTGCATGTAAGGAACAATCAGTAGTAGAACTTTTCGATCACCTCCTAATTAATTTATATTCGCATGCAAAAATATTAATTTTCCAAGCCATATGCATCAATATATATCATTATAAGAGATTTCAATTTTTTTTGAAATGATTGATGTTCTGGACTATATATAGCGCAAGAACTGGTTGACATAGAAAGAGATGGTGAAATTAATTAATGGTATATTAATTTGAAGAGTGGAAGAGATAGATCGAAAAGGAAAATAAAGACAGTCGACCACTAAAGTTTAAAGAATTCTAGTCTTATAATATGGGAGTGAAGACCCATAATTTTTTTTGGTCAAAACTGAGTCCTTAATATATTTGTGTATGCGATATCCTTCGAGATGTAGGGCAAGGAAAGCATACTAGTTTTGGGGTTCAAGTTTAGGAAGAAAATTGCTAGGGTTCTAATCACTCATATCAATATATTGAGACTCAGTTGTGATTCTAGAATGCAAATTCGCCTAACCCTAAAGATTTATCTTATTGGGGATAAAAAGGTAATTGTATCTAATTATGTTACGAGTAAAATCCTCAAATGGTACATGAACTATCACAAAATGCACTTTTTGGTACCAAAACTTTTTCAAAGAGTCTAGTGGTACCTGAACTATTGCACTGTTAGACCCCTGAGGCCCTGAGTACTTCCATTCTCTTTCTCGTTAAATTGCCTTATGTGGCACATATTTGCAAGGGTAAAGTGGTCAGCACAGTAAAAAAAATCATGCCCCCCTTCTTTCTCTCTCTCTCTCTCTCTCTCCCTGTGACCTCTTTCTCCTCTCCCTCTGCACCGTTCGACACCACCATCTCCGGCCACGACCTTGCGTCACCGCCTCCACCAATAGTAGCAGAAGATGCCGGTGAGCCAAACCCACCCGATGTCACGCCCCAAATTTCGTAATATAAATAACAACTTGTTATTATCAATAAAACAAATCTGAAACGCGAAGGCTCGGTCAACTTACACAATCACCTGGAAATTTTTTTTCCTTTTATTACAACAACAACAACTCACCGAGCCCACCAATGTCAATACAGACTCGTTCTTTAGAGTCAAATATTTCATTTCACAAATTCACATATTAAATTGACATTTCAAAATAATAAGTAAATTTACATACAGAGTTTAATTAACAGCGGAAACTAAACAATACTATCAGCAACTCCAAAGCTCCTTCAACTCAACTCTTAGTTATCCTAACCTGCAGGATAAACCCCTACACCATTGAATAGTGTACCGGGTTATAACAACAACCCGGTCAGCTTGCGAAGCTGGTATGAGTAAACAAGTAACCCCACCCACATTCCACAATTTTATTCTTCTCAACTTAATAAACAGATTAAGTAATTTCCCAAAACATCACCGCATTTATTTCAACAACTTAATGAAACTAATGTCAATCCGACAAATAACAATCACCAAAAGATTTCAATGATATATGAAATGCTTATACAAAATCATTTATCAATATATCCATGTCCAATCTGGACAATAAAAGATTGAATACTCTTTAAACATCTTTTAGAAAAATACATCACACACACAATTCCAATGATATATGTATGCTTATACAAAATCATAAATCGATAAATCCATGTCCAATCTGGACAAATAAAAGAATGAATACTCTTGAGACTTCTTTTAAAAACAATATTCTTAAATCACAAGACCAACGAATGCATGTGACTTAAAAATTGGTAGACAGACTAGAGCTCTAACTGATGGGACGCTTGCCCAACTCATACCACAGGGTCCGAAACCCCTTCCACAACACAAATGAGAGAGAGATTCATTCTCATGACAACGAACAATACAATTAATAACACAATCCCGTGAAACACAATCACCAATTAACAATCGTGAGTTTACTCACATTCAATCAATCAACATTATCTCAATATATAATCATTTCTCCAAATCAATATATGCATACCATTGCCATATATTCAACTCACACCAAATCACAAATAGCGATATGATCACTCTCATAATACATTATTTTAAAACACAAATAATTTCACAAATAAACTTAGTTTTCACTTACCTATGAACCGTTGACGATCAAGTCCATATATATTTCAAAACAAAACTTTACTTTCAAAATATAATTTCCTATGGCTAATTATTAAATCTGCCGTTCTTCAAGCTCCTCAAATGCACCCAATATATCAGAAATCCTCTACACCAATATTACGCAACAATTTATATCACAAGTCTAAATGCAATTCTAATATCGAGAATTCATGATATTAAGAATATACTGAATTTACACGTCCCATTCCGTGTAGATTCATACTAATATTACGCAACAATTATAACATAAGTCTAAATGCAATTCCAATATCGAGAATTCATGATATTAAGAATATACTGAATTTACACGTCCCATTCCGTGTAGATTCATACTAATATTATGCAACAATTTAACACATCACAATTCCACCAAAACAGCATATATATCAATCACACAATTAATTCTATCTATAACGTAATTTTGTAAATTACGTTCAACAATAACCATTGTGAGTTTACTCACCTTTGTAAATTCCAGCTGCGTCAACGAACTCAACACTTAACCAGGTAATCAACAAGAAACGTCCGCTCGGCTACACGGTTTCCAAAAACACCTCGAAGTGAGTTAACGGCCGGATCGGCCTAGATCTCCGTCCAAAGTCGCGACTGCCCAAAATTCAAATGCAAAATTCTCCTTCCTCGGGAATCCGATTGAGGTGAAACCAGCGGCCATAGGTTCGTATAGATGAGGCCTTCAAAGCCCAGTAGGTGTCTAAGGTCGAATTGGCCGGAAACGGTGCCAGAAAAGGTGACAAGTTTCGGCAGTTCTTAAGGCTTTTGGGATTTTCCAGAATTTTTTTAAAAAAACAAAAATGAATTTCTGAACTTCTATTTATAGGCAAAATAAATAAAACTTCAAAAATTCATAACTCTCTCATACGAACTCCGTTTTACGCAAACTTTATGTCCACGAACTCGTATCGACGAGCTCTACAACTCTCGTGAAGGAAGTTTTCCCAAAATCATAGCCGAACAGAAAAACACCCGAAGACCAATCGTATCGTGACACGTGTCGCATGGTGACTCACCAGACAAAGCTGAGTCACCATGTGTGCTGTTCCAATCACTACCCGCCACGTGTCGGTTACTATTTAGACACTATTTGTCACTATTTGGATACTATTCACAAATACGAACAAATACGTACAAATAATTAATACGTATAATTATATCGTATTTATACAAATACGCCACATCATCAACAAAATACGCAAAAACATAAATTTCGCAAAATATTTATTTTTACATTTCTGAAAATTAAGGATGAAAATTCGGGGTATTACAATCTACCCTCCTTAAAGAAATTTCGTCCCGAAATTTAAGTACACATAAAATCAGAAATCGAGGGATTTATCCCCCTATTTAAGCACAAAACTCACTCCCACAACAACAACAACCATAATCACGAATCACAACCACAACCGAGGTTATCACAACTTTAAATCCACTCCCAGAATTTATTTACTAATAAGCTGGGTAGTACACAAACACACAACACAGTAACAAACTACATTACAACTTGCACACACTCCTATTACAAATTCTGAAAATGCCTCACAAGGTCTTAACTACCAGAAACCATCCTTAAACCTCCAATAGTGACATTGTGGATAAGATGCAGGATATCTCGGAATTCCATACATCATCAGTTGGTAGAAATATGCTGCCTCCACGAAACACTTGCAAGTGTCGCAACATTCTCTACCTACATGCCTTTCTCCATTCACGTCCCACATGTTCTGGCCAAAAGGACGCCAAAAGCTCGACTCACCGCAAGTAAGACATTTATTGGCGGGCAGGAAAACATTAGTCGACGGAAAATAAGATAGTAGACGCTCATGACAGAACTCTGCCTGATGCATCATCCGCTCGACTTCCTCTCTACAGTAGTAGATGTTCCATCCGCTTCTCCACCAGACGAGGGCTTCACACAGGCGATGCACAATCCTTTGTTGCTCTTCTCGTTCTCCCAAAATGATCCTCATCATACATGCTGCATAAAACGCAACATGATGACCTACCACCAAACTGGGACGTGCACCATAAAATGTTCCTGGTTTGCATGCTGCATCGAAGTACTCCAGGGCTAAAGATATGTTCGCCGCTTCCACAAGTACTCGTATTCCCATTCGGAACAGAGACTCCGGGTTCTTCGCTTCCCAGCAACGATTTGCGAAGATACGCACTTGCAGATCCGCTTCTATAGAACCTGTGGGTCTGGATCCACCATCGAATCCATCCATGTCGATGACAGCGAGTGTAGACCAGCTGTCAGCATACTCCTTGAAGGTCTTCGAGACACAACGGAGTTCCATTGTGCTCTGCAGGGATGCGGTAGCCACCAACTGGAAAATATACTTCCAGATCTCTACCGGAAGTTCACTCCAGTCTGCACTCTTCGAACGCTTGCTGCACTCTCCTTTGCTCACCATTTTGCAAGAGAAATTTTGAGAAGTTTGTTTGATAACAGATATGAGGTGAGTAACACAACTCCTTATCCCATGTATTTAAACCAAACTTTCCACCGTAAGGGAAACCTTTCTTTAATGTAAGTGCGGTGCACTCAACAACCCACTAAAAATAATTATTGCTCATATCTGTCTCAATTACTCAAAAGTATCGCCCACGATACAAGATTCCACAAGATTTAAATCCACAAAATCTCAGTTTTCCACTAACGTCGATCATAATGGCTCTTTACTTTAAGTTTCGCATAATTAATTCCTCGAAAGATGCGAGGTCTCACAAGAGTGGAACTGTATGTGAAAAATCCATGCATCGGGAAAAAAAAAATCTTCCACGATCTCCAAGGTCTCCGACAATTAGCTGTAAATCAGCCGCTCACTTTTGCTTTTGAATTTTCAAACGATCCACCAACAATAAATAACTCTCTTTACCCAACCATTAACAGACACTTCCCATTAGTGCCATAACCTCTTTTATCTTTCATAGAGGACTTCTTCACTCAAACTTCTCAGAAAATTACACCAACTCAAACATGTCACGCAAAGTGAATTCGTTCAGTGAATTACTTCAATCTGATCCCTCTGAAAGCCAATTTTTTGAGGGCTTAGATGAAATAATTTCACCAGCAATCGAATTCAACAACGATATCGACATGCTAGACATGCTTCTAGCAGAAGACGAAGCCATTGAAGTAGCCCCAAGTCCACAAGTATCATCTCCACAAGCTGAACCTGGTCCATCCCAACGTATTCCACTGAGGAAGAGCTTCACCAAATACCAAGTCCAAGCATTGAAGGACTTCGTCGAGGCTTTTCCACAGCCAACTGTTCAACAGCGACAAGATTTGGGTGACCAAATAAGGTTAACGTTTGCACAAGTCTCTGCCTGGGTGATAAAGCATCGACCCCGAACGCCTGCCCAAACAACTCGTCAACAAAATTTTCTGCTAAGACAGAAAATCAATGAGCTTCAAGCTCAACTTAGTCAGTACCAAGCTGCATTCAGCCGAATCAACTGCAACCATTGTGGAAATCGAGTCACTCCCAATAGTGAGCTACTAAAAGGGATTGAAGAGACTACCCCACAACCTCAGACTCTTCCAATTCCTGCAGTCATCGGTCCAAGGGAAAAGTCTCACATGAGGAGGGATATTCAAAAGTGTATGTCGATCCCACATCACTCTTCTTCTACACAACAACCATCAGTCAACATCAACCGTTCAGAACCTGAAGAAGCATCTGCCGTGGCAGAAGCATCTGTCGTGGCAGACACAACTAAGATTTCTGAAATCATTGTGTCGGTCAGAGATGAGCTAATCATCATGGCATCTGCTGCTGCGCCACTGTGGATCTCTGCACTCAAATCCAGCTCTGTCACGCTTCATGAGTTCCTGAATGAAGCAGAGTACAAGAGAATCTTCACTAACGGTATTGATCTTACTCCCACTAACTTCCAAACTGAAGCTTCACGCTACACAGCCACTATTCCCCTCAGTCCTGTCGTACTCGTGAATCTCTTCATGGATGTGGACCAATGGTCCACCATATTCGGTAGCATCATCTCGAGGGCAACGATCCTTGACGTGTTGTCAACAGGGACAACTGGAAGCTACAACGAAACCATCCAAGTCATGACTGCTGAATTTCAGGTGACCAGTCCATCTGTCTCCACTCGTGTAACTCACTTTGTTCGCTATTGCCAACGACAAACAGAACAAAGTTGGGCAATAATTGATGTCTCTGTGGACGGTTTAAGTTCAAATCTGGGTCCACATTCAAAATCTCAATGCAAGAAGCGTCCATCCGGATGCTTAATCCAAGATTTGTTCAACGGCAGCTCTCGTGTCGTATGGGTGGAACATGTTGATGTACAGGATCAAATCATGCACCAAACATACCGAACGCTAGTGGAGTCAGGCTTAGCCTTCGGAGCAAGGCGATGGGTAGAAATACTTCAGAGGCAAGCGGAAAGGTTAAATTATTCCGCGGCTGACACTTATCCACCTCAAGACTTTTGTGTCATACCATCTGTGGAAGGAAGAAGAAACTTGTTGCAGATGGCATGCAGAATAGTGACAGACTTTTGCACAGACATCGGCAACTCTACTGCTCATGAATGGAAGGTAGCCGAACAAACCAAGTTCAGGGGTTCAGGGATAAGAGTCTCCACCAACAAAATCTGGAACAGGCTAAATAAGCCTCATGGTCTCACTCGAACTGCATCTGCAATAATCCAGCATCATGTCTCTCACAGAAAGCTCTTTGACTTCTTCATTAACGTACAAACTCGGAACCAGTGGGACCATCTAGCATTGGAAAAAGAAGTACAGGAGATTGCACATATCACAACTGGTCATGATCCACGCAATTGTGTCTCCTTGTTGCAAATGCACAATACCTATATACTCCAAGAAAGTTGTACTGATTCAACAGGGTCATACGTGATTTATGCCCCTATTAGTCAGTCAACGGTGCAGAAGTTACTAGGTGGTAGTGAGTTAGGTACTGTTGTATTCCTAACTTCAGGTTTTTCGATTCTACCAGATATGCCTACTGCTGGGAGAACAGAAGGGATCTCAGACAATCCATACATTGGTTGTCTAGTAACGGTAGCAACACAGATCTCTACTGAGTTGCTGAAGAACAAGAAAGGGTCAGTGGATCAAGTTTGTCGTTTGATCCAGGGTACGGTTGAGAGAATTAGAAATGTAGCCATGTAAGACTATCATTTAAGGAATTGTAATTTGTACTTTATATCCTTAACAACACAACAGCACTGAAGAGCATAGGATGGGGATCCGCCGCGGACGGGTCATCACTCGATAAATACTGTGTGTAATTAAGCATATGAAGTAACCATTACATAGATGAGTTTACTAACCTAACGCTTAACCTCACTAAAGCTTTAAACTCTAATTCCACCTCACAATTCAACTTAACTCAAACACTTCTCCAGAGCATTCCATAGCTCATTCACTTCCCATAGAGCGTTCTTTTGCTCTGATACCAAACTGTCACGCCCCAAATTTCGTAATATAAATAACAACTTGTTATTATCAATAAAACAAATCTGAAACGCGAAGGCTCGGTCAACTTACACAATCACCTGGAAATTTTTTTTCCTTTTATTACAACAACAACAACTCACCGAGCCCACCAATGTCAATACAGACTCGTTCTTTAGAGTCAAATATTTCATTTCACAAATTCACATATTAAATTGACATTTCAAAATAATAAGTAAATTTACATACAGAGTTTAATTAACAGCGGAAACTAAACAATACTATCAGCAACTCCAAAGCTCCTTCAACTCAACTCTTAGTTATCCTAACCTGCAGGATAAACCCCTACACCATTGAATAGTGTACCGGGTTATAACAACAACCCGGTCAGCTTGCGAAGCTGGTATGAGTAAACAAGTAACCCCACCCACATTCCACAATTTTATTCTTCTCAACTTAATAAACAGATTAAGTAATTTCCCAAAACATCACCGCATTTATTTCAACAACTTAATGAAACTAATGTCAATCCGACAAATAACAATCACCAAAAGATTTCAATGATATATGAAATGCTTATACAAAATCATTTATCAATATATCCATGTCCAATCTGGACAATAAAAGATTGAATACTCTTTAAACATCTTTTAGAAAAATACATCACACACACAATTCCAATGATATATGTATGCTTATACAAAATCATAAATCGATAAATCCATGTCCAATCTGGACAAATAAAAGAATGAATACTCTTGAGACTTCTTTTAAAAACAATATTCTTAAATCACAAGACCAACGAATGCATGTGACTTAAAAATTGGTAGACAGACTAGAGCTCTAACTGATGGGACGCTTGCCCAACTCATACCACAGGGTCCGAAACCCCTTCCACAACACAAATGAGAGAGAGATTCATTCTCATGACAACGAACAATACAATTAATAACACAATCCCGTGAAACACAATCACCAATTAACAATCGTGAGTTTACTCACATTCAATCAATCAACATTATCTCAATATATAATCATTTCTCCAAATCAATATATGCATACCATTGCCATATATTCAACTCACACCAAATCACAAATAGCGATATGATCACTCTCATAATACATTATTTTAAAACACAAATAATTTCACAAATAAACTTAGTTTTCACTTACCTATGAACCGTTGACGATCAAGTCCATATATATTTCAAAACAAAACTTTACTTTCAAAATATAATTTCCTATGGCTAATTATTAAATCTGCCGTTCTTCAAGCTCCTCAAATGCACCCAATATATCAGAAATCCTCTACACCAATATTACGCAACAATTTATATCACAAGCCTAAATGCAATTCTAATATCGAGAATTCATGATATTAAGAATATACTGAATTTACACGTCCCATTCCGTGTAGATTCATACTAATATTACGCAACAATTATAACATAAGTCTAAATGCAATTCCAATATCGAGAATTCATGATATTAAGAATATACTGAATTTATACGTCCCATTCCGTGTAGATTCATACTAATATTATGCAACAATTTAACACATCACAATTCCACCAAAACAGCATATATATCAATCACACAATTAATTCTATCTATAACGTAATTTTGTAAATTACGTTCAACAATAACCATTGTGAGTTTACTCACCTTTGTAAATTCCAGCTGCGTCAACGAACTCAACACTTAACCAGGTAATCAACAAGAAACGTCCGCTCGGCTACACGGTTTCCAAAAACACCTCGAAGTGAGTTAACGGCCGGATCGGCCTAGATCTCCGTCCAAAGTCGCGACTGCCCAAAATTCAAATGCAAAATTCTCCTTCCTCGGGAATCCGATTGAGGTGAAACCAGCGGCCATAGGTTCGTATAGATGAGGCCTTCAAAGCCCAGTAGGTGTCTAAGGTCGAATTGGCCGGAAACGGTGCCAGAAAAGGTGACAAGTTTCGGCAGTTCTTAAGGCTTTTGGGATTTTCCAGAATTTTTTTAAAAAAACAAAAATGAATTTCTGAACTTCTATTTATAGGCAAAATAAATAAAACTTCAAAAATTCATAACTCTCTCATACGAACTCCGTTTTACGCAAACTTTATGTCCACGAACTCGTATCGACGAGCTCTACAACTCTCGTGAAGGAAGTTTTCCCAAAATCATAGCCGAACAGAAAAACACCCGAAGACCAATCGTATCGTGACACGTGTCGCATGGTGACTCACCAGACAAAGTTGAGTCACCATGTGTGCTGTTCCAATCACTACCCGCCACGTGTCGGTTACTATTTAGACACTATTTGTCACTATTTGGATACTATTCACAAATACGAACAAATACGTACAAATAATTAATACGTATAATTATATCGTATTTATACAAATACGCCACATCATCAACAAAATACGCAAAAACATAAATTTCGCAAAATATTTATTTTTACATTTCTGAAAATTAAGGATGAAAATTCGGGGTATTACACCCGAGTTTGAAGCAAAATGTGTCGGCAAGCCCCCGTGAGCAGGGACGGAGGTACATCATGGCCTAGGGTGGCCTTGGCCCCCCCTTCATTTTACAGAATAACCTTAATATATATGGTGCAAAGGCTTACTCCAATTGAATTAAGCTTATTTCTATTATATTGGCCCCCCCTCACATTTTGTTTCTTTATATCTCGGCCCCTCCTTACTTCAATCTCTAGCTCCGTCCCTGCCCGTGAGGACCGCCGAAAAAGGTTGAAATTCCAAACTTTCGTTCTGACCACTTCCGATCCTCCAAACTAATTGGGCTTTGAAGCCCTCCATCCCAACAACCTCGTGGTACCCTCGATTTTCAACGTCGACCGCCGTACGTAGAGGATCGACGTCGTTGACTTTTCGGGTTTCGAAACTTCCGACATCGATATCTCTCGATCCACTTTGAATCTCACCTTGAGGTAGTTACATAACTTTATCCTTAGGTTGTGCTCTACGTGTTGATGTAAATTTTGTGGTGCTTAGAGGTGATTGACGACGGCGTAGAGGGAGAGGAGAGAGAGAGGTCACGGGAAGAGAGAGAGGAGAGAGAGAGAGTGAATATGAACCAAAAGACTATTTTGCCCCTGACATTTTTCTCACATGAACGCCACGTAAGCAATGTTAACAGAAAAATGGACGGAAGTATTAAAGGGTCTAACGACGCAATAGTTCATGTACCACTAAATTCCCTGAAAAACTTTGGGTACCAAAAAGTGCATTTCGTGATAGTTCAAAACTTCAAATGCCATTTGAAAATTTTACCCTTATGTTACCATAAGGGTGTGTTTGTATCATTGTGTGGGTTTGGCCGGCCTGCAAGTTTGGATTGTGCTATAGCTTGTGTTTGTTGAAGCACTGTTTCTAATATACCAGATATATAAAATATCCTGATATATAAAGTATCCATAAGTTAGCCCACCGAAGGGAAAATAAGATAAAGTATCTTGATTCCTTTCAATCATTTCAGGGAATCAAGCTAGTAGTTAATATCTTCTCTCCTCTCATCAAAAAAAAAATCTTCTCTCTTATCTTCCTTCTTTAGTTCAGGGAAATAGCACTACTACAAAAAAGGTTTATAGGGACATACATTTGTCCCCTTTATAAGGGTTTCTATTGCCTCTATATGTCCCTAAAAGTTAACTTTAGGGACATATAGAGGCAATAGAAACCTTTATAAAGGGGACAAATGTATGTCCCTATAAACCCTTTTTGTAGTAGTGTAGGGAATCAGCTAATAATTAATCGTATTAATTTTTTGGACCAAACCAATATATATGCCACCAAACTCGTAGCAGTACATGCAGTTTAGTTGTAATATGCATTACCATATATCCAAAACTTAAACAAAAATCCCCCTAAATATCAAGTAAAGAGAATATTCATAGTGTAGGTCTTCGAATAGAGAATCACCAAAAGTTGGAAACAAGATATACATGTTATCCATTCTAAGATAATGGTGTTGGATTCATTATCCATTAAGGGTCAGGGTCACCTTTTAACTCCTATATAAATGGTGCTTGGCCGCTAACCCCAGATATCAAAACAGAAAAGCAAACTACATATTTGTGCATCTGTAATTTTGTCATTTTAAATTTGAGCATCATATGGCATCGCGAAAAGACCTAGCTAAGCTTGGGAAGGAGGCTTTTGCTATGCTGGACGAGTACTATGGCCGGCCAGCCGGAAGGGCCACCAATACTTGTACTACTAGTCCTAGACCTCCATTTCTATTTCCTCATGAAGATCATCACCAACCTCGAGCTCATCGTGATCATCATGTTATTAATAGCAAGGATGCAGCCCTGGTCTTTGGAGGGATTGAGATCAGAGAATATATATAATGACCAAAAGCCGTTTCGACGTTATCAGCCTAGCTAGCTGATACTATGGTGTAAATTAGTAGCTAATTAAATAAAGCTCAAGTATGTAATCATATGTAAAAGTACGTGATCGATGGTTCAGATCAAAATATATGTACAAGTGATTTGAATCTCCTCATAGTCTAGCAAAGTTTTATTTCAAGTTTTTCTACACCTATCTAGCTAAACAATGTATATTACTACTATATATATATATACAAGCTTTATCCACTATGATTAACCTTATGTTAGAACAAGTTCAATCACTCTCACTAGAAATAAAGGTGATCAAAACCACCTATTTTATAGGCCCCTCCTCAAAATTAAGTTATGTAAAAAAGTTAGACAAATCGAAAAATATTTAGCTATTTAATTAGATTCTTTATCATTTTAATTTTATCCGATAGTTTTTACTTAATTGTGTGCAATATTTTTTTTATTTAAATTTGAGACATAGTATTTTTTTAAGACGACAAGATTGACAACCATATAACGGTAGAACAGTGGAACTTTCATGTAAGGATGTTAGTAGTAAAGCTGTTCACCTCCTAATTAATTTTATATTCGCATTCATGCATAAATATAAATTTCCGAAGCCACATTCATCTATATAATTCATTATAAGAGATTTCAAATTCTTATGAAATGATTGATGTTCCGGACTATATATAGCGCAAGAATTGATTGACATGGAAAAAGAGATAGTGAAATTAACATTAATTTGAAGAGTGGAAGACATAGATCAAAAAGGAAAATAGTGACCGTCGACGACTGAAGTTTAAAGAATTCCAGTCGAATAGTATATGGGAGTGAAGACCCATAATTTTTTTTGGTCAAAACTGACTCCTTAATATATTTGTGTATGCGATATCCTTCAAGATGTAGGGCAAGGAAGACATACTAGTTTTGGCGTTCAAGTTTAATTAGGAAGAAAATTGCTAGGGTTCTCTTCTAACCACTCATATCAATTGAGACTCAGTTGCAATTCCAGAATGCAAATTCACCTAACCCTAAAAATTTATCTTACTGGGGTTAAAAAGGCATTGTACGTATCTAATTAATTATGTATTTATGTTACCTTAAGGATGTGTTTGTGTCACGCCAAATACATATAGAATATAGGCAAAATTTTGCTGTGAAGGGCAAATATATATAGGAATATATGTTGCATAAAGGCACAATTTAGTTGTAATATGCATTATTTTATATCCAAAACTTAAATAAAAAGTCATCCATGGTCTTCATGTAGCTCCGTCCATGTATATATAAAATATCCAGAATTCCAGATATTTTAAGTATCCATAAGCTAGCCCACCGAAGGGAAAATCAGATAACATATCTTGATTCGTTTCAATCATTTCAGGGAATCAAGTAGTTAATATCTTCTTTTCTATCTGTCACCTTTACTTCAGGGAATCAATTGCTAGTAATCCTATTAATTTTTTGGACCAAACCAATTTATATATATATATATGCCACCAAATTAAGTAGCTCGTAGCCTCGTAACAGTACTGTGAACAAGAATCTACCATTTTATTACCTGATAAGGCACAATTTAGTTGTAATATGCATTATTTTATATCCAAAACTTAAACAAAAAGCCCCCTACATGTAGCTCCGTCCATGTATATATAAACTATCCAGAATCCAGATATTTTAAGTATTCTTAAGCTAGCCCACCGAAGGGAAAATCAGATAACATATCTTGATTCCTTTCCATCATTTCAGGGAATCAGGTAATTAATATCTTCTCTTCTATCTTTCACCTTTACTTCAGGGAATCAACTGCTAGTAATCCTATTAATATTATATATATAAGGACCAAACCAAAATAGATATCACAACCATTAATCGAAAAGTCTTCACCAAGTCCTTATTATAAGGGTCCTCATTAGAGTCTCTCCCTATATATATATATGCCACCAAATTAAGTAGCTCGTAGCCTCGTAACAGTATTGTGAACACGAATTTACCATTTTATTGCTTGATAAGGCACAGTTTAGTTGTAATATGCATTATTTTATATCCAAAACTTAAACAAAATCCCCCCAAATATCAAGTAAAGAGAATACTCATAGTGTAGATCTTCTTTTTTTTGGCAATGTCATAGTGTAGATCTTCGAATAGAGAATCACCAAAAGTTGGAAACAAGATATGCATGTTTTCCATTCTAAGATAATGTTATTGGATTCATTATCCATTAAGGGTGAGGGTCACCTTTTAACTCCTATATAAATGGGGCTTGGCCGCTAAGCCCCAGATATCAAAACAGCAAAGCAAACTACATATTTGTGCATCTGTAAGTTAATTTGCCATTCTAAATCTGAGCATCATATGGCAATGCAAAAAGACCTAGTTAAGCTTGGGAAGGAGGCTTTTGCTATGCTCGACGAGTACTGTGGTCGGCCTGCCGGAAGGGGCACCAGTACTGGTACTACTAGTACTAGGCCTCCATTTCCATTTCCTTATGAAGATCATCACCAACCTCGAGCTCATCGTGATCATCATGTTATTAATAGCAAGGATGCAGCCCTGGTTTTTGGAGGGATTGAGATAAGAGAATATGATGACCAAAAGCCATTTCAACGTTATTAGCCTAGCTAGCTGATACTTTGATGTAAATTCAATAAAGCTCGATCATGTATCATGTATGTAAAAGTGATCGATGGTTCAGATCAAAATATATGTACAAGTGATTTGAATCTCCTCCCTAGAGTCTTGTAAGTTTTAGTTCAAGCTAGTTTGTCTACGTACACCTATCTAGCTAAACAATGTCTATTACTACTATATACTGTACAAGCGTTCTCCACTAATAAGGTTAACCTTAAGTTAGAAAAGTTCAATCATCCTCACTAAATATAAAGGTCTAATGATCAAAACCACCTCTCCTCAAAATTAAGTTCTGTAAAAAAGTTAGTCAAATTGGAAAGTGGTTAGCCATTTAATTAGATTCTTTATCATTTCAATTCTATTCGACAATCTCTACATGTTTCACTATTAATTTTAGATCACTAAATAAACGATTTTTAACATAACTGAATTTTTGCAGAGTTAAATTATAGAGGAGGGATCTTAAAATTAATTGAAATTGTTAATTAAAACTTTGTGTGGTTGTTGAAGTAACGATGAATTGATGTACCTTTTGTACGTAAGGTTAATTTAGAGAAGGTTACTATATTTATGTACGTATATATGTTCTGTATTGTTTTTGTTTTACAAACAATCACTTTTTCTGTGTGTGTATATATATATATATATATATATATATATATATATAGAACACATTGGAAGCTGATGAGTTAGCTAACTGTTCCACATATAAAATTTAATAAAATTAAAGAGAAGAAAATGACTGACTTCTTGCAATAGAAAAGTGGTTTTATTCATGCATGTAATAACAGAAAAATTAATAGATATGATGACCACTTAGTAGGTAAATCAAGCAAATAAATGTACATGAGTTTCACAATTCACTGTATGAGAGAGTCAGTCAGTCACGCGCACATACATATAATAGTATGTATCTATACTATTTCTTAATAGAATAAGAAGTTAGTGTTTCGTCCAAAAAAAAAAAAAAAAGTTAGTGTTGACGTCTATTTCTACCGTTTTTCGGAAGGTTCGGTGAGAGACTTTCGGTAACCACAATCACACACAAATAGATAAACACGCGATGTATAGTGGTTCACCTATCTCAATGCGACACTAGACTACGTCCACTTCGATAGTGATCACTATAGCTAGGGGTAAATGGATTACATGAGAGAGAGTTAGGAGCTCTAGAGAGTCAATGTGGTGAGAGCATGTGAGAATAGAATTAGAGGAATGGTGTGACTAGGAGGACCTCCCTTACAATTGGGCTAGTAAGTGGGCCTAATTACAAGTATATCATTGGTCATATACTTATGTGGAAAGGAGCTCCTGATATAGGTGGAGCTCTCTCGTCCATACATTTGGTATTATCATGAATATTATTTCTAGCTTGGGAAAATACTCTCATTCAAACTCATGTGGATGAGCCACATTCAAACTCATCTAATTTTTGCTCATTACACATTATATTTTCATAATCCAACCATTCATCTTTTAAATTATCCTCTAAAGATCATCTATGCAAAAATTTAATCAAATTGGAGATCGTTTGATCATCCAACTATATCAAACAAATAAACGGTTGTAATAAGAATGTTAACTTTCACCGAAACCGTCCATTTGTTTGATATAATTAGATGATCAAACGATCTCCAATTTGATTAAATTTTTGCATAAATGATTTTTACAGGGTGATTTAAAAGTTGAATGGTTAGATTATGAAAATACGGAGCCGAATATATGCAAAAATAGATAGTTTGGACGGGCTCATCCAAACTCATTTGGATGGGCTCATCCAAACTCATTTGGATGAGAGTATTTTCCTCTAGTTTGGGCATACATATCGAAGTCGGGAGTCCGATAGTAACAACGTTAAACAAAATTAAGCCCCAAAAAAAATATTAGGTTCACTCCACTTGTAATTAATTAATGTATTCTCATTTTACACTTTCATAATTCGAATCATTCATGTGTTTTTAAGCATATTGTAAAGATCATGTCTGAAAAATTCAATGTATGAACAAAATTCACGTCTCACATCAATAGAGAAATAAAAAGTCATTATGGATTGCCTCTAAAAAAATCTGGAAAGATTTCGTGTGTTGGTAAAAGATCTGAAAGACTGAAACAAAGACTGAAACAATGGTCTAAAAAAAGTTAGGACGAATTTATACGTACAATTATTGAGCTTTCTTTTTATCTTCGATTCGATTAATATTCTTCCCGAAATGAAGTTTGTACTTATTATACGTGCAAGTTAGGAATTAATACCTTTCCATTTCCCTAAGATAGATTGTTCTTCCCCCTTTAAAGTTGAACTTGGCATGTGGATGCAAATGTGTGTGTCTGGCCTGAGCACAACTAACCTCATCAGATAAGACCGTTAATATCAGTGAAAAGAAAGATGCTCGATCTTGCAGAAAATATGCTCCTCTAAAGAAATAAGTATCTAAACCACTGGTAGGGGTTGTATTTGCTGCCGGCTGGTTGTACGTACGTTGTAGGATTCTTGGTTGGAATCAATACAATTTCAAAGACTTTTATCTGTATATGTATTTAATTATTTATGCTCGAAATTAACCCTACTTGTATTTGGCCAAGAAGCAACAAAGATGCTCCTTCCACTACTGAAACAATTGGTCTTGTTCTATCCTGCCACGTACGTACAGACATATCTCACACTCTCACAGAGCTTAATTCTCCAAACCCTATAAGCTAGCTGAGAGAACCAGAATAGTTTTCTTGCGTAAGCTTTGCCATCGTAAGCATACCCTCGGTCACGCGCACTTTGTTCTATTCTTCTTACTCCTCCATTCTTCTTATTAATTAATTAGCAAAAAAAGGTCAATTCACAATTACAAGCTTAATTGCTAAATATTTCTTCCCCTGCATAGTGGTGTCTATTTTTCTGGTGATTAACTGTATTGGGCCTTGTCCAAAAAAAAAACTGTATTGGGCCGGTTTTATAGTAAGAAAATATAAAGTTACTTAGGTAGCGATTCTTTTTGATAACTATGGAAAAACGGGTTGCTATGTTGTAATTGTGTTGAACTATTAATGAATTGACGTAATATATGCTACTGAACTTTGATGGCCTTCAAAATGTAATTAGTTTCCTTTTATTTAACGCTGCCTCAAGGTTAGTGGAAGGATGAGTTGAGGTAATTAATTGGTTGTGTCTAAATTTTCTTCAATTTTTTTTCCTTCTACGGAGCCAGAAAAAAAATGAAAAACAAGGTTCGTAAGAAGGGCCGGGAGGACATAAAATCGGCCTAACCACTTTAAAGACAACCATTAAAAGTACAGTAAAACCTCGATAAATAAATGTTCAATAAAGTAATAACCTCGTTTAGGTAATAAAAAACTCTGGTCCCGACTCGGGCCTTTACATTAAAATAATAATTTCACTTAATATATAAGATGATAATTTTTTCTAACTTTCCTTAGGGCCCATCGAATATATAAATTAATAACTGATTAAAATACATATAAAAACAATACATAAAAATTCTTAATGCATATTACGGACTTTTATATAACCACTTTATCTTCTAGTTTTAAAAATATGTATGTATATGTATATTTATTGCTCAAAAAAAAATGTATATGTATATTTAAAACCCTTATATCTTCTTTTTTTTAATGTCTATTAGAAAGTTTGATTAGTACATGAATCTATGACTATGGTTTTTCATAAGATACATGCACATATTTTCTATGAAGACATAAAATTCTTTATAAATTAATAAAATACTAATTTATCGATAAATTAATAAATTATTCATTTATCGATAAATTAATAAATTATTCATTTATCGATGAATAAATAATTCCGCTAGGATAATAATTTTTTCATGTTCCGGGAGTATTCATTTATCGAGGTTTTACTGTAAAAGATTAATTGAAACGATATTGGCCAGGAAGACCCAACAAATTCTAATGCAAAACGAAAGCACATAAGGTCGGGCGGGGGGGGGGGGGGGGGGGGGGGGTGGGGGAGGGGGTTTCTATTTTCAATTAAATCAACATGTGGACGATGCTCTAGAGTCTACGTACAACTTAATTTCTAGAAAGAAACGTACTGTATTTTGAGAAATACTGTGTAAACAATTATCCCACTCTACCCTTAGAGCATGTGCACCGGTGAACCAAAATGCGTGTCAATCTAATTGTGAGGGTGAAAATATCAATCCACCAGTTGAAAATTGTGCTGACTAATTAGTGGCCCCATGTGGTATGATCAATTAAGTGGCCGATTCTTGGCAAGAGAATTGGGCTAACCAATTTGTGGGCCTTACAAACACATGGGGTCACTAGCAGAAGAATATTAATTATATTTGTGCAACAGTTGAATGATCTCAGCCCTTAATTGAAATATTTTAATCAAAATTTAATTAAAATTAAAAGTTTAAATAATGTATTGGCATCAAAATTGTCTTTGATGAGTGCATTTGAAAACTGAATGCAATTACTAATTTGGATGAATAGTGAATTGACAAACTACTAATTGGGCTAGCAAATTCACAATTATTCTTAGCAGATGGGTGCATTTGCTCTTAATTCATTTAAAATGACTTATAAGAGTGAAGAAAACTAATTACAACAAAAGTATATATATTCCACTTCCAATCACGCATATCTCAAATTATGAGCCCAAGTCAAGTCAATATATAGCTTTTTTAATTGCTAGTGTAATTTCAACTTGAGAATGCCTAAAATGAAAGGGCAATGCTAGAAAGTTTTATTAAGACCTAAGATGTAGAGACCTTAATCTCACATGGCATTTCATTTTACATAAATCAAATTATATTATTAATTTCATGTCAATATATATTTTAAATATATAATCTAACTAGCTATCAGAAATTCAGCATTTATGTGTATATTTTTAAATCAAATTATATTTTTATATTTTTTTTCCTTCTTGCATTTGCGTCAGTCTATTGTTTCGATCAATACTTTCATTATTCATTTCATGATTCATCGCATAGAAAGTTAAAAAAAAAAATTGAGATGACAATTCACAATTGCATACTTTTGATGAAGATGACGACCTAAATCACTCATGAATATATGAATTTCAGAAAAAGAAATTAGTGATTCCTTTTATGTGATGTTGATGAAATGATAATGAGATTTGGAAAACAGCAACCTATGATATACAAAGATGATGAACATAAGATTATATTCAAAAAATGGTCGGAGGGATTATTTTGATTGAACTCTCTTTACCATATATATAGAGTTAGTAATTAATTAATGGAAAAAATGAATGACAATTGATTGTAAAATTTAATTACTATATATATAAGAATCAAATTTTTTTTTTGAGAAAATATAAGAATCAATAATTAATTGATCATTTTTAAAGTAGAATAAATAGCCATTAGATCTATGATTGATGGGTATAATAAACTTTTGTTTAAAATGATGTGGTAATTAAGGAATATAATTTAACAATTAATTAGTGATATGTATATGACATGTTATGTCACTTATGATTAAAGCCTCTACATCTTAAGCCTTAAAAAGGTGAATCATCATTTTCCAAACTGAAAACACACCCATGTGCTCTAATATTCGTAAGGTGTTATCTGTAAAGCACACCAATTTGGACAAGTCTTTCTTTGGCTCTCCTCAACTTATCCTTCTTGGCATTAATTAATAAATGTGATGTTCCTTGCCAAAAAAAAAAAAAGGGAGAAGAAAGAGAGAACAGCTCGCCCTAAAGTTTGGACAGAATAAGCAAAATGTACGTGCATTCAAGTCTTTTAGTGGACCCTTAAAACCTAAGGGTTGAAACGTACTGGTTAAGCTTCCAAGACTAGCTTCTCTATATAATGGAGCTTGGCCTCCCAACAATAAAACAAAGCAAAACTAGTTACTAGATCCGTGTACTTGTTTCTGCTAACCTCTAAGTTGTACCATGGGAAATGCTCAAGTTTGTGTTCCCCCTCCTACACGGCCTCCTCATAACTACACTCGTCAAGGATATGATGATATCGATCGACAAGCCAACAAGAACGCGGAGGCGAATCGTTGGAAAGTTCCAGGAGCACCGCAGAAGCAGCCCATCAACGCGGAGGAGGCAGTGCAACGCTATGGTGGGATACTTATTACTGAATATGGTACTACTACGAACAAAATCCCTGTCAATCGTAATCGGCGTTATTAGATTATATAAAGAAGCATGCAGAGTACGTGATTATCAGATGAATCCCCCGAGTCCTTATGTCCTAAAGCTCTTCCACGGCTTTTATGTATAAAGCTGTTTATAATTACAAAGGAAAGTAGCTGTTTATCTAGTGTTTAAATTTCTACATATATATATGTACTTCAACATCGATCTTTCGATCGGTTTAAGCAGTACTAGCTACCATATAGCTACCACATGTATCGTATGTATTTTAAGGTCTCTTGCATGCATGCTATTGAAATATATGTTAGTTAATTTTTGCTTGGTTTACCATTTATGGCTTGAAATTAATTAAGGAATTAGCTAGCTAGATTTTTCGACATGATGAAGCTAGCTTCCAAACAGAGGAAAACAATTTTGCATAATGAGGCTGAGCGGCTTTGTACTTTAATTTTCTTGTTTAATATATCAGGCCGGATAGGAAAGATCTTTTTCTTACCTATCCGGCCAAGCCTTTCATAAAAAAAAAAAAAAAAAAAGAGCGGCTCATGATGCCGGTGCATCACCTTAACCACTAGCTCACTTGTGGTTGCAAGTTCGAGCTCTATGTCGAAATACTCGGGACATTCGAAAAAATGGAAAGACACATAGAAGATTAGCATAAATCATGTACAAGGATGACATGCATAATTCAAAAAATGTTGACTCAAAACTTTTTGATAATATCTTATTACATGAATTGACCGGTATGTAACAAATAAGATACATTTCTACTAGACGTAGCAAATGGGCTAGACTGGCTCGATCACGACATGAGTCCGACCGCTTAAGGTCGATCCGGCACGGCCCAAACGTACACAATTAAAGACGGCTCAAATGTAATATTTTATTCTTTTAGACATATAACTTTTAGATCTATTTTCATCACATCCCGCCCTACCCATTTGACACCTTTACCATATTTTTTTAGTTCACACATTGGTGTTGGAAACTTATTAATTTTCCAAAAAAAAAAAAGATGCATCACTTCATCATGAAAAAGATAAAAAAAAAACTTCAAAATCGACTTTGGATGCCTGATTTTCCTGGGGCTCATTTCAAACTATCGAGCCCAATAGTGATCCCCTGAAGAAGTTCTAAAATTAAAAGAAACATGAAAAAATATATAATTTATGGGATCAAACAACTTCTGCTAACGAAATATTGTTGGGCGAAAACTATTTAACAACTATTTTTTGCTTTTTTTATATTAAAATGAGCACTGACGACCAAGAACCAACATGCAATTTGTTTTCTCTAAATTGTTAACTCAGTCTTAGCATCTATACTATTGAATCCATTAAAATTTTGAAAGAGCCATCTTCCGAAGAAAATGTGTGCTATATATAGTAATATATTTTTATTTCGAGTGGCTTCACCAAAAAAAATTCAATACTGACTTTGGACACCTAATGTGTTTCCAGGGCTCGTTTCAAATAATTTGATTCTTGCTGTGTGATATGTAACTATTGGAATAATTGTTGGAGATAGCAAGAGATTTTTCTTCCGTTTTGGCTACAATAAGCAATGAAACTCAAAAAGTAATCTAAATTTTAAATTAACTAAAGTAGAGAGAAACTGCTAGAGATTCCTTTAAAAACTAGTTTTAGTTAAAACTTGGCTGCAAAAGAGATGTGCGGGAGTAGTTCTCGGCACAAGTCAAGTAACCTTATCTGTTAAGTAGCTATAGCTAGGTTAACGAGGCCCTTAATATTAGTGATCGAGTGGGATATGCCATTTTAGATCCCCTAGCTCCTTCAAATATCTGATCTGATAGACCCAACAATTAAGCATATATTGTCGATCGAGCACAAAATAGGAAGAATGTTGAGAGTTGAGACCACTGGTAGGGGCCAAGGATCAATTATGTTGATGCATGGAACACTGGCCATGGCCAGCTAGCTAGATTTGCTACGGGAATCAATCCATATATGGATTAATTCCTAGCTTTCACAAACTTTGATCGATGTATATATGCTCCAAATCCGAAAAGGCCGGTAATAGATCGATGCTTTTGCCACTATATAGTTTCTCGATCAAGAGGTCCATGCAAGTTGATAAGTATATCTAGCTTATCCTGCCATGAACATATATATCTCCAGACCTTGCCTGCCCTAGCCTTAGTCGATAAGTCAGAATATTGTTCTTGCGTAAGCTTGCCATCGTAAGCATTACCACGTACGCAAACCATCTTACAATTTTAATAATTTTTTACCTTCTTACCTAATGATAGAGAAATAGATTAATTATTACTACATAGTAAAGAAAGTGATCAGTGTGTTGATTTTGTACTTTTTTTTTTAAATCCCCACTAGACCTATCCCCATATGTCAGCGAGATTTGAACTTATGATTTCAACGGTATTGATTTTACAAATAACTATCAAACTACGTACAACTCACCAACCATTTATCGGCAACCGTTAACATAAACAAAAGGAAAAAAAATCATTTTTGATTACTCACGTTTGACATATTCGACACTTTTGTCACTATAGTTTAAAAAATATCACTTTGGTCACTTAAGTTTAAAATCATCGATATTTCACTTTGGTCCTCTTTTTTTACGGTTTATAGTGACTAAAAGTGATCAAAGTGAAAGACGATTTCAAACTTGAGTGACTAAAGTGATATTTTTTAAACTATAATGACCAAAGTGTCAAATATGTCAAACTTGAGTGATCAAAAGTAATTTTTTGCCTAAACAAAATATATACAAATAGAAAGTTCAAACTCATGATTACACGTACATTATAAGCAATTGGAAAAGTTTATCTCTTAGCATCAATGGCGGAGCCAAAATTTTTAAATGGGGTGAGCTAACTTGAACACAACAGGCTAATTAAATACATATATATAAAATGGGGTGGACTAAAAACTTAAATCTATTAGAATTTACATAATTAAAATGATTAACTTTCAGGTAATAATTTTTTTCCTATAAATCTTACCTGGGATACAGGATGTTTACTTGAACGTAGCTCCGCATTGTTAACTACTAACTGTCTAACTAGGGGAGATTCTCTAGTGAGGACCACTTAAATGAGTACCACTTGAGTACCACTTGATTAATGGTTGTGATATCTATTTTTCGATTACATCTTGACAAATCAAACCGTTCAATATTAAGATATTCATGAGTAGATCACTTCTACAAATTTTCAACAAAATTTGAAATCGTTAAGGTACCGAACTACACCAAATAAATGGACGAACCAAATCTGTCAATTTTGAACCATTCGTATTCATAAATGGTAAATCACAATTATAGATGACTTAACGATTTCCGATTTCATTGAAAATTTGTAGAAGTGATCTACTCATAAATATCTAAATATTGAACGGTTGATTTGTCGAGATGTAATCAAAAAGTATGTCTAATCGAGTGGTACTCAAGTGATACTCATTATAATGGTCCTCACTAGAGAAGCTCCCGTCTAACTAGTATATACATTGTCCAAAAAAAAAAAAAACTAGTATGATATACATTGCTTGCTACTTATTTCCCGATGAAGTTTTTGAGGCCATTTATTTGCGCGAGGTTTTGAATTATTGTCTATTTCTAGCTTTTAGGGTTAGTACATTGTCTACGATATATATCAAGGTTTATATATATATAGAGAATTTGATATGTCCAAAATCTATAACCATTAGTTATATAGTACATGATTCTATAAGAACCTTTTAAATTTAATTAGGAAATTGATTCTTTATTCACCTCTTTGCATGTGTGCCACTTGATGCTTGATCTTGAGCTAAAGTTGGAGAGGATTAATTTTAGTGTTTCAATTAAGATTCATAAATGATAGCTTTGTAAGTTTAATATATCCTTAATTTCTTAGGAATTATCCACAACCATTTGTTATCGATCTACATACTGTATATCATTGTTTTTGCTTTTGGCAATTGCATCTACAAGTTAGGATTATGGTCGGTCCTCGGTCGGTGCAAGGCATAAAGTGCTCTAGAAAATTCAGAGGTTCTTATGAGATGGTCATGTGCTTAAGCGAATAATATTTATCCAAAAGGAGAACAAGAAAAAGACCAGACATCCTTTCCCTATTATTCTAAATGATTATGTTACCCGGCCTCTTTAATTGGTAGATCGACAATGTGATTTCTTAGAGACATACTAGCTAGTACGTACTGATTGATTTTTGGGAGGGTAAAATCATATAACATATTAGATTGCGAGGGCCATTAGGTTAGTTGTGTACGAATTCGACAAGATTGCAGCTCATGCATTTTTAAGTGAAAGTAGTTGTGTGTGGATTATTGTAATCCCTATATGTATAATTATTATTTTTATTTTTATCAAAGAGGGAGACGGGATTCGAATTTGAGACCTCAACTACTATTGTGTAGAGAAATATCATTTGGGAAATACTTTTGTCCGACCCAGGTAGAACTTCTGTGTCCAAACTCTCTCTTATTGGCATACATTCGGAAGTGTAATTCCATTATTTGAACCTTTGATATTGTAAAGCAATCTTTATAGATCAACTCTACAAAAAATATTCAAATTAAGAGATCGTTAACTCATTCAATTATATCAAACAAATGTACGATTTTGATAAAAACTTACATTCTCATGACGAACCGTCCATTTGTTTGATGCAATTGCATGAATAAACGATCTATGTTTATTTTGATTTTTTGCATAATTGATTTATAAATAATACTTTATAAGATCAACGGTTCAAATCATGAAATTACACCTCTGAATGTATGTCAATAAGAGAGAGTTTGGACACAGAGGTCCAACCTGGGTCGGACAAGATGATTTTCCTATCATTAAACCAACTAGGTCTCGGTCTTAGATGTATTATTTATACCCTTAAGAAAAGGAAAATTAAAAAAAAAACATTTTTGTGTTTGGGTATAAAGTTCTCAATACATTTTTTTAGATCAATGTTTTGTATAAGTTCTCTTTTCGTTGTAATCAATTTTTGGTCATTAAAAAGAATATATATATATACACACACACATATATTGACAATGAATTTGAAAAATTGGGGCAGCTATGGCCTAAACCTAGGTCTGACCTTGCTTCCAAGCACATGCCACACATATTTTTAAAAAGCATTAAAACGTGTTCTCTAACCGTAAAAAAATAAATGTTTTTTTACGGTTAGAGAACACGTTTTAATACTTTTTACTACATTAAGTTCTTTGAACAATTCTAGTTAAAATATAAAAAAAAAAACCCTATGTCTGCACAAATTGCTTATCAATTGCATTAATGGTATGTTTGATATTCTTTGGCATGTTAAAAAAGTAGTCAGTAGTGGAAGACATCAAACAACTTACATCATTATTTGAAGAGATTGCATTCACTCACATCCTCAAATAAGCAAATTTCACAGCTAATTGCCTATCTAAATTGAGACACTCCTTCATTTCAAGCAATTTCTGGATTGAGAGATTTCCTAATGCAACGGCTCATGCATGCTAATAGTTTTGACCTTCTCAACTTTGATTTCCCTTAATTTTATTTTTAGTTTGTTGTAGTCTTTTTTGTATGATAAAAAAAAACAAATTTTTTTATACTACATTTAGTTCTTTCAACAATTCTAATTAAAATCAAACAAACCCTAGGTAATTTCCACATTAAGTTTCCACAATAGTCAAGAATTCTAGTCAACATGCAGTTCTTTCCCTAGTCAAGAATTCTAGTCAACATGCAGTTCTTTCCACATTATTTATATTCCCACGTGAGTAGCACGTACGTTGTACATTATTAATTAGATTCGTTTCTATCGATCAAGGAAGCATCATAGAGAATCACCAGAACGTGCCTGGTGGGAAGCTCGCTCTTCTGAAGCTTCCACACGCTAATCCTATATATTGGGTTGGGGGCTTGGCTCTTAAAATTTGTACCAGCAAGACAAACTAAACCTAGCTAGCTAGCTCCTTCATTTGTACTTCTAATTTTTTTTTTCCCCCTTAAGCATGGCTTTTGAACAACGCGTTGCTAGGATAGAGGAGAGCTATGGTTTTTATAACTTGAACTGCAAGGCACCGCCAGTCGTATCCGAGCGCCATACCATAATAGAGGACCGCCATGGCATGCAGTTCCATTATAACTCCCCCATGGCACCACAGAAAGTCATTGTCAACCCTGCAGATCAATACTTCCATGCTACGAAAGAAGAGTACCAGGGAAGCAGCTTGCCCAAGACGACCAGTTACGCAAGTCTTCCTCCTCTAGGTTACTATCCCAAGAGGCCTGTTATTCATGGCAAGGTTGAAGTTCCTCAGACGGCGAGAAAGCCCATCACCAGCGACGAGGCAGCCAAACTTTTCGGGGGTTTTGTGATAACTGAATTTCGTCATCCAAAGAAACAGTATCATTGGGCTTGATTAGTTCACTGGTACATGCAGAAGGGAAATGAAAACCAAAGAAACAGTATGCGCTAGTATGTATCTGTCTAGTATGTATCTTTGTTTTCTAGCTTTTACTTTTCTCTTAATTTCCAATGGACACTTTCCGGGCCGGATTCCAATTAACTAGGACTGACCCTGAGAAAGTCGCCGGTGACTGTAAATCTGTAATATTTCAGCATGCAATTAATATATATTGTGTGTTATAATATGTAGAAAAATGGGATCGATCAATCTCAAAACACACACACCCATATATATATATATCAAGCCTTGCAATGGTTGGCTTTAGACGTCTGCAAATATTGAAAAAGAAGGACGTCCGCTTGTGAAGCTCACTGTATATATATGTTATAGCAAGATATTTTTGACCCAATTAAGAAAAAAGTCAAATTCCAAAATTGTGTGCTTTTTCGTTGAATTTTTGGCAAAATGAGGTCTCCGAGACTCATTTCTAAGACACTATGCCCCTGCTACCGTTGTTTTTAATCTACGAAAAATCATTCATACTTTTAGCAAAAATAATTTGTACTTTTAGGGAAAAAGATTCGTCGTTTTAGGTAAAACAATTTCGACAGTAAGATAAACGATATGTGCTTCTTCTGCGACACAATTTCGACAGCTAGTAGGTAAAACATTCCTACTATTAGGCAAATTAAACTCTTCATAGGTATAGCCAAATTGCTACTTTAAGACAAAATCATTATAAAATACAGTTTTGAGACTAAATATGCCATATAAAATACAGTTTTCGATCTTTGATTTTTATTGCAAAATGAGACTTCTAAGACTACATACAACTAAATGAATTTTAGAAGTCTTATTTTGCAATAAAAATCAAAGATCGAAAAAGCTTTTCACATGGCTTGGATTTTACCTAATTTTTGTTTCAAAGTGTCTTACTAAATAGCATACAATTAATATTTTAATAATAAAAAATATTTAATAAAAAATAAATTTTTTTCATTTTTCTGGCATTCTATGTATGGGTGATATGTACGAAAATAAGCCACGCAAACGAATTCATGATTTTGTGATCACAAATTATTATTTTTCTTTATTTTGGAAACTAAAAGATTCATTAAAAAGGAGAGGAAGAAATGTAGGAGGACAGTAGATTTCCGGCAGGTAGGGTATATTCCAAATGTATTAGATGAGTTTTGCCTCAAAGTTATTTCCTAAAAACATCCCTTAATTTGACACTAACCTCATTAAGTTAGTAGCTAGGTTAACTAGGTCATTGAGCGGCATATACCATTTTATTCCCCTAGCTAGCTCCTGATATTTTCAGATCTCATAGACCCGGCCAATTAGACATATTGGTAAGCACCACATATATAGGAACCATTAGAGTTAACACCACTGATAGGGGCCAAAGGATCAATTACGTTCTTTGCTGGGACACTTGCTAACTAGCTTTGGTATCATTTACATTAGTGGGAACCGATCGATCGATCCCTTTCAAAAACCTTTTGTCAGTTTGTGTATATATGATCTAAAATTTCTTGGGGCCGGCAATAGATGCTTCTATATATCACTGTTAGATTATGGCTGAATTTGATCCAGTTCATAGCTTCTCAAGGGGGTCATATGCAGGACAACAAACAGTACGACCTTATCCTCCCATCAACATATCCCACAGACCTTGCCTACCCTTAGTCGATTAGTTCAGAAAATGTCATAGCTAATTGTTGTAGTAATTTCTAGCTTTCTCCTTGCCACTGAATGAGAAATAGATTATAAGCAGCTAATCATTTATTCCATTATAGATGTATTGTTTGTATTGATATATATTGTACATGATGTTACTATAATTGTAAGTCAGCAACCGATAATATAAACAGAATATGGATATAACAGAAAGCTTGAACTAGTTACTTTACCTACGAGTGTGTACGTTGTAACTTAAAAGAAAATCGAAAAAAAAAATCTTAATTAGCATTGTTAGTTAGTTTGATACGCAGAATCGAAAAAGTACTTTGAACGAGTGTGTACGTTGAAACTCATCTAGACAAGTTTGTAAGAGTGTACGTGTATCATGGTCCGAAGTCGGTGCAAGATAGGCATAAAGCGATTATGGTCATGTGCTTACTCGAATAATATTTTTCAAGAAAAAGACAAGACCTCCACTCCCCATTATTCTATACATTATGTTATATTACTCCTTATCCAAGCACTAATTAACCCAAAAATTAATGCTGTCAAAAGCTCTTTGAATTGTATAAAACTGATTTTGGCAGCCAAACGAGACCTAGGTCTACATTCATGAGGGCCTCGAGAATTAGTTCTATGCCACGTACATTAACTTATTATAGTATTGGATTCGTTTCTTTCACATTCCTTCTAAAGAACAAAGAAGCATCCTAGAGGATCACAAGAACATTATCCAAAGCCCTTTTCTCAGAGGGCTTCTGAGACTCCTAGCCTATATATAATGCTGCTGGGTTCTTAACCTTTGATTCAGCAAGACAAAGCAAACCTAGCTAGCTAGCTACTTGATCTGTGTATTCATTTCTACTTCAATTTCTTCTTTTTCTTAAGCATGGCTTTTGAACGCTTTGCTATGAGTGGAGAGAGCTCTGGTGTGTTCTTGAATTGCAAGGCACCGCAAGTTTTATCCGAAAGCCACACCATAATAGAGGACTACCGCGGCTTATTACAGTTCCATTATAACTCCCCCATGACACCACAACAAGTCTTTGTCCCTTCAGATCAATACTTCCATGCTACGAAAGACGAGTACTGTGGCAGCAGCCGGCCCAAGAAGACCGGTCCCGCCAGTACTAGGCCTCCTCTTCCTCTTCCTCCTCGAGGTTATTCTCCACAAGTTGTCAACATGGCAAGTCAAGTTCCTGACCAGCAGATCAACAAGTCTGTTGAAGTTCCCCAGGCGCCGAAAAAGCCCATCAACAGCACCGAAGCAGCCAAAATCTACAAGGGTTATGTGATAACTGAATATCATACCAAGAACCAGTATCGTCGGGCTTGATTAGTTTTCTAGTACATGCAGAAGGAAAATAATCGGATCTCCTGGCCTTTACAGTTAGATATGCGCTAGTTAATATCTAGCTATATGCGCATATATGTATCTTTCTTTTCTAGGTTTTACTACTTTTCTCTTAATTTCTAATGGACACTTTCCGGGCCTCCAATTAACAAGGACGGACCCTGCGAAAGTCGCCGGTGAATCTACCTCCGAGTTGTTTGTTCCGTAGAATCTGTACACTCCGTCTTTCAGTATATATGTAATTAATATATGCGTATATATGTATTAATTTCCACGTATAACATGTATAACATGAAGAATAATGCGACAAAATTTCAAACTACCCAAAAAAAAAATTGAAGATGATTTTAATGAAGGCTTGTGTACAAAAAAAAAATTCGTTCGACTTTGGTGCAAAGTAAGGTTTCCAAAACCCTAAAACATTAGGAAGAAACCAGTGCTATTTTTAGGCAACATGTACAATTTCTATAGGCACAACAATTTCTAGGGAGAAGGATTAGTTCTTTTAGGCAACACAATTTCTATAGGCAACACAATTGCTATTTTTAGGAAAAACTCTAGTCTTACCAAAAACATTACTTCTTTTAGGCAATGTCATTAATTAGTAATTTCCTAAAAACAAATATTGCAGTTTTAAGGCCATATATATATGACGTTTAGCTAGCTTGCATCATCTCTTTGAAATCTTAGAATCAACATATTATTATACTAGCCTTCATGCACCCGCTATGCATGTGAAGAAGGGCAAGAAACGTTCTCGCCTATTTTAGTTTTTCCGCATTATTTGCCTATCCGTTTTATCATACTATTTTCAAATTAAATAATAAATGATGTTAGAAAATAAAATAAGAGAAGAAATAATAAAAAAAAAACTAAAAATTGTAATTAAAAATAGGCAAGTGGATAGTTGGTGTGAGACTATACTATTTTAGTTCTTGTTTTGATTATGCTATTTACTACTTTGCCCTTAATATATTTAAGTTTATATATTATCTAATATAGTGATGGAGGGTGTTAGCTTAGTGGTTAGAGCACCCACTACCTAATTAAAATCAAGGTCATAGGTTCGAGTCACCATGGGGGTAGGAGTTGAATTCTTTAATCCTCTTAAAAAAAAAAAGTGGTGGAGGGGTAAAACTTGAGTTTTTGAATGTTTACCAATAACTCAAGTTTTGACATTATATATATAAAATATATTATGTACCAAGAACAGACACCGGGCCTCATAATGTAGAATTCCAAAGTTTAGCATTTTCTACTACTCTTGGACATACTTGGCCCTTGTCTCCAATTTATAAACTGCAAAAAGGGACAATAAGACATCGTCGATAAGATAATAAGAGGCATAAACTGCTCAATAATTAAGGACATTCGATTAGAAGTTATATTTAATAACTGCAGCTAGAAATATCATGTTTAGAGGAGAGAAGTAACCAACTGAGCTTATGATTATTAGCTGACTGAAACAGACATATATATGATGAGTAAAACAAGGCGGCAGAAATCAAGGGACGTGCACTTTCATTAGTTAATTAGTACGTTCAAGAATCTTTAGGCTAATCTTTATCCCTAGAAAACAAAATTGTTTGTTTTTCTTTAAAATTCTGTTAATGGTGAATTTGGTGGGTAACGCAAAGATTATTAAGGAAGGTGATAGAGGGAGTGAATAGGACAATTATATATGCACCACCTTAAACATAGGAAACTCATACACACAAAGCAACCCTAATTAATCAACTAATTAAAACCACTTAAGCAGCCGTTGTAACAATTTCTTTAATTAGGTCAAAGCAGAGCTATATAACAGAGGCACAAAGAGGATCAGTTCATCCCCATTTTAATAGTTAGGCCTCCCTTGGAGGTTTGTAATTACTTAATCTCAGAAAAAAAAAATTATAAAAACTAATACAATTCCTCGCTAGCACCTATCCTTAATTGAAGGGTGGCCATGGCTATCAATGCAGGAATGTCTTGGAGCCACGCCTTTCTTATCGTGTGCTTAGTTCCACTGGCCCATCTTGCAGCCGCCCGCGAAAGGAAGATAATTCCTCCGGTATTGCCTGATGTTTTCCGCGGCAACAATTTGGCTCGCCATGGCAGAGCTGATCCCACTGAGAAAATCTTCAACGTGTTAGATTTTGGTGCCGTGGCCGATGGAAAGAAAGATTCAGCCATTGTAAGTATTTGTTTTGCATATACTAAAACATGAACTTTGGAATGCAGAATGTTAAATTGGGAATGCGAATAGCATTGGTCTATAAATGTGTCATTTTTAAGTTCCATAAAATACTTGCATGGTGAAATTAATTAGTTTGGGTCTGATATATGGATGAAACTAATTAAATGCAGTATTTCATACGAACATGGATTGCGGCGTGCCGGGGTACTCACACCGGGAAATCAAGGGTTGTGATTCCGGAAGGGACATTCAAAGCCGGGCCAGTTATATTTCAGGGTCCATGCACCTGTGCAAAGCCCATAGTTGTTGAAATTAAAGGGACCGTATTAGGAGCCAATGACTTATCTTTATATGAAGAACCATACTGGATCTTATTTGAAAAGGTAGACGGAGTGGTAATTACAGGTAGGGGTACTCTTGATGGCCAAGGTTCAAGTGTCTGGAAAAACGTTGAGAGCTGCCGCGGTAGCGAGTGCACACCACTCCCACCGGTAAGTATCGTCCAGAATTCTAAGCCTTGCATTAACAATATATATATAATATCCGGCCTTCATCGGGTCTCTGGAAACTAATGGTCCGACTTAACTAATGGATGTAGAACCTAAAATTTATCGGCGTCACAAACGGGGTCATCCGTGGCATCAATTCACTTAACCCTAAGGGAGTGCACATTTTCATCACAGACAGCCAGAACATTAGGGTGCGCAGGGTCCATATCGAAGCGCCTGGAACAAGCCCTAACACCGACGGCATCCACATAAGCAACTCGAACAACGTGAGGATTGCCAGAACTCACATTTCCACCGGGGACGACTGCGTCGGTATGATTCAGGGATCCACCAACGTTGCCATCAACAAAGTCTTTTGCGGACCTGGACATGGAATCAGCGTTGGTAGCCTTGGCAAGTACGACACGGAAAATGATGTGAGAGGGATCATTGTCAAGAACTGCACTTTCGCCAACACGGACAACGGTATCAGAATCAAGTCGTGGCCCGGATCGCAGCCAAGTCAAGCTACCGGAATGATTTTCCAGGACCTAATCATGGAAAATGTTAGGAACCCTATCATAATCGACCAGGAGTACGGTTGTAGCGACAAATGCAACAAAGAGGTACGTGACAAAAAAAAAATTCAATTAATCTAGCTGACATATATTAGGGTTCCCTCAAAATCAAGTGTTCTAATTTGTGCGCCAATATATGCAGCCATCGAAAGTGAAGATCAGTAATGTGCATTACATCAACGTTAAGGGAACCACATCATCGGATATTGCAGTGGACCTGATCTGCAGCAGCCATTCTCCTTGTGAAAACATTGAGCTTCGCGACATTGATTTGAAGTACGTGGGTCCGAATAAGAACCTTCGATCCACCTCTGTGTGCAAAAATGCAAAAATAGGTTACGGTGGCATTCAGAACCCACCGGCTTGCCGTTGAAGAGTGGCCGGCCTGATTAACTATACATATATGATTGCATGGTCGATCAGCAGTAAAAAGGGGATGATGGAGCGAGGAAGAAATTGCAATTTGGGTCCAGTGGAAAGGATTAATTGGGGGGAGTCTATCATGTATATATAATGTACGTATTGAAGTGGGGGGGCCTACAATTCGATCAGAAACCCTAAAAAAATTAATATAGAAATGTGTTTTTATTACTTAATGTACAAGCAGGTATAGAAAACCTTAATTTGATAGCATGTTAATTGAAAGCCAAATTGAGATGAATTAAATTCTATTTTCTCTTATTTGCTTCGAAAATGAATGTTATATGATAGACCATGATAGACCACGAGTACGTTTACACTCTTTTAACTTATGTTGTTCTTGAGAGTTATATACGCTTTACCGGCCGGATGGTTTGGCTACCAACCTAACCTTATTGTGTGGGAGGATCTTCTGACCCAAACATTAATTTAGAGACATGCTTAGTACAACTTCAGCCGAACCAGACTCCATTTGAATAAGTATTGTTCACAAAACCAATTACTCCAATGTCGTACTCGGTTACAAGTCCTCGCAAATGGCTGCATAGTTTGAGGGGCACAAAAAATTTTACTTGCCACCGAAAATTAAGTCAAAACGATCATAACTCAATTTAATTCGTTTAGCCTCAATGGGTGATGATTACCTAACATGCACAACCAATTTGTGATCATGTCGATCATTTTCAATCAATTAAGCTGATCTATTTATATTAGATCAAAGACTATATTTTTATTTCTAAGAAAATGTATCACCAACATTAAAAAAAAAAACCAGTAAAATTCACTTCATCATAATTTTAACACAGGTACAAAATTTACTTATTTTTTTTAAGAAATTAAAGAATGTCAATATAATTAAGAAATATCATGAGAAGTGAGTAATACAACAATATTAATTATAGGGAGAAAACTGCATAAAAGAGTTGGGCCGGATTGAGGCCGAAAATGAACGCATAAAAAACAAGGAAAAAATAACTCACACAGATGATACACAAATTAAGGAGAAAACTGCTATAAATCGATTACCATGAAAACATTGTAGAATTAGCAGTGACGAATGCTCAATCAATTGCTTCATACGTCCGCCGGACTAAAAGGCCGGAAGAGCAATCTGTGAAGACAAACTCTATAAAAGGCGCAACAAGAAACATGACAAAAAGCGAACCAAATAAGTGACCTAGTGTATGAAACTCCACAAAAGACAAGACAATAACATCGACAATCAACAAAGATCACCAATAGATAAATTTCACTCTTTACGTGAACAAAAAGTTAAGTGTAAATTACTATCAGACAGTAAACTTGAAAAAGAAAAAGAAAAAAAAAATTATGTGTGGTTCATTTAGATGGTTTGAAATGAATTGACCTAAAGGAAATTAAAAACTATTTAAACGAAAAACATCACGTCTTTTATCACACATCAAGATCCACGAGAGAGGGCGCCACATATTATATATGATTTCTGATCATGATGATTGATATGCCATATATCACAATGACTCTTCCTTAGAAATGCCATACATTTTTCTTAAAAGTTAAAAGTGCATGGTAGACCTCCTTTACCCTTCACTACAAACTAAAATGGCTTGTGGGGACAAATATGTGTTCCTTTTGCTAGTGTTCCTTTTGCTAGTGTTCCTATTGTTTTTAGAGACAGTGATCTGTCCCTAAAAGCTACTAAAAGGGACAGATAATATATCTGTCCCTTTTAGTAGCTTTTAGGGACAGATCACTGTCTCTAAAAACAATAGGAACACTAGCAAAAGGAACACATATTTGTCCCCACAAACCCTTTTAGTAGTAGTGTTTGGAAACTAATGTTATTGTTCTTGTTAATTGATCAAACATTTGGGGATGGGGGCTTCTAATTTGAGACCACCTCCAAAGAAGTAGAGAGAAGTATCACTAGAGAAAAGACCAGTAGTTGTTGTAATATGATTACTATAGTCTATAGTCACTACTCACTAGCTCGTAAATGGAAGGGTTGCATCGTAACTGCGCACCTATACTTAGCCAATAGATAAGCTAGTATGATCCCACATGCTTGTTCAACCCAAGCTTGAGTGAAGAATAGTCAATATATATAAGACTAAAGAGTACTAATTAATGCGAAATTAATAGTAAATTGATCGAACCGCCAGTAGTTGATAAAGAACCTCCAGAAGCAGTAGTACTTTTTGATGTCACAGCTGATTATGGTGCAGCTGCTGATGGGGTCACAAATTGTACCTTGGTTTGTTCTCCACCTTTCTCATATAGTCATATCGATCAATTCAATTAAATAGCAACTCGATGAATAGACGGGACTATAAAAATAATTGTAGGTGTCGGTTATATATAACATTATTTGATCTCATTATACGTGATGTAACGTTATGTGGTGAGATGTGCATGTATGTTGTGAGAGGGAGGTTATATATACATATTTTCATTAAAGGACTGATCATATGGAAGAACTGTTTCTTGTTTGCAATTTGGTTCTTCTTAACTTATCTTTCCTCTTTATTTTTTTAGGTCTAAAAAGAAAATCTTTTAATTTGTAGGCATTCTTAGCAGCATGGGAAGATGCATATATGTACTCTGCAGGCTGGAAATTCCACTTTGTTCATTCCAAATGGGACATTCTTTGTTGGTCCAATCTCATTAAATGGCCCTTGCAAAAATAATCACCCAATAAGGGTAGAGATCAGAGGGACTCTGAAGGCTCCTAGTAATGTCAATACCTTCTACTCTCCTGATTGGATTGTGCTCAGACATTTGAATAGGTTCAGTCTCACTGGATCGGGAAATTTTTATGGCCAAGGTTCAGAAACTTGGCCTAAGGCCACCTGCCGGCCACAAAAAGAAAAAGTATTGCCACAACTTCCCCATAGTAAGTTCCTTGTTTGATTGTATCAAACACTTGAAAAAGTCATGCATGTATATATGTATGTGTGGTTTATCTAATTATGCAGTCAGTGAAACTCAGCAATGTGTCGTATGGGATCACGATAAGCAACATTGGTCTGTTAAATAGTAAAGCCTTCCATGTTGACCTCCATGGCTGCCACAACATGAGCATCTATAATGTCAACATTACCGCTCCGTGGGATAGTCCCAGTACTGACGGCATCCATGTTAGTCTGTCCAGCAACATCAACATTACTTCTTCAACCATCGGATCGGAGTTGGTGACGATTGTATTTCCATCGGACAAGGCAGCATCAATATTTCCATTTCTAACATTAGTTGTGGTCCGGGACACAGTATCAGGTATTCCTATATATGATTGACTAGTTGTTCATGGCCGAAAGTGTTCTCTTACAAAATATCTGGCATGTTATGTTGCTAAGCTATGAATCAGCTAGGATCAATGGTTCTGATTTACAATGTGACAAGAAACGTAAAACTTAACGTCTTTCGAGTTATTACAGTGTGGGGGGGGAGCCTTGGCAAGTACCGAAATGAGAAACATGTAGTTGGGATCGATTAGTGTTAGAAACTGCACCATCAATGGCACTGAGAATGGCGTTGGAATAAACCAAGAATATTGTCCTCGATCATGGTGCTTGCACCAATAATAAAGAGGTAATTAGTATCACACGAATTCGTTTTGGCCTCCGAAACTAGTTCTAATGATCGATGTTCTGTTGTATGTGCTTACCAGCCATCTCTAGTGAAGCTGAGTGACATTTACGTGAAGAACATTCGTGGCAAGTTTGCAGTCATATTGGCGTGCAGCTCCGCTACCGGCCCGTTGCTACAACATACAGCTTCTTGACATTAATCTCAACTGTACACAACCAAGGAATAAAACTCACACACCCAACTTCCTCCTGAAGGGTGGCGCGCGTTGGTCGCTTAATTGGAAGTTGTGAATTCGATCTCTTTTCACTCTTTAGCTGATGAAAATGGAGAGCTCGGCTTGTAGTTAGCATTATTCTTGGTTGGATTCTAGTTAGGCACAGTCACTCTTACACCCCTGTGTCACTTGCGTTATTGTTCGTTCTAGTTAACCACGTACATATATACATTTTAGACAGCCACTACCAACGAGTGCTTCTCATCGACATTGCCCTAGTTGTTGTTGCAGCGGATGAGAGATGACCGTTTAAGGCCCCGGAAACTAGACTCGCTTGCCATGTTAGCACTTGGGTCATCCCGAACAAGAACTTGCGCGCATTGATATATTGAACGAGCGACACAGTGCAGATCAGTGCACTCTTGCTTCCTCTTTATATGAACTTTTTTTTTGGCTTGTATATAACATCTGAAGGATGGAATGAAAATTGGAGTTATCGGATCAACAGAATAATAAAAATGTATTGTCACGCTATGACACAGAAGTACCAACATTTTTGACACTAGAACTATCAAGTATAGGGAACGAAACGACAGGTCGTAACTGTTGAAGAGCCGCGCAAGGGTTTATGGGGGCTTATCCCAAACGACGTCGTCAGACTCTCAGAAGAGTGAAAATCACCATCACTCGCTAACTCATCTCAGTTTGGGTTTTGAGAGCGACACACAGAGAATTGCGAAATGGCGTACTCCGCCGCCCGGCGCACATTAGCCTCCGCCCTTACCCGAAGCCTATCATCCACAACTTCTACTTGTTCAAATTCTCGTTCTCGCTTCGCTTTCGCTCTTCTTAACAGACAACAAGCCCAGCTCGTTCTCGACTCGGTGAACATCCCCACCCGCTTCAAGCATTCCGGGTCGGGTTACTCGCCTCTGAACGATGCGACTCCCAATTGGAGCAACCGCCCGCCCAAGGAGACCATACTCCTCGATGGCTGCGACTACGAGCACTGGCTTATCATCCTGGAGTTCAACGACCCAAAGCCCTCTGAGGAGGACATGATCAACAGCTATGTCAAAACCCTAGCTGCGGTTGTCGGAAGGTAGCCGTTTCTTCAATTCGGGCTTTTTCATTTTTTTCAATTTTATTGTTTGATTTATTTACTATTGGGGGTTTTGTTGGTGTTGGGTCTTAGTGAGGAGGAGGCTAAGAAGAAGATATACTCGGTTTCTACTTCGACGTATACTGGATTTGGCGCTTTGATTTCTGAAGAGCTTTCTCTCAAGGTCAAAGGTAATGGTTGCTGGGTTTTGTGTTGTAGGGTTTAAGGTCTGGGAATTTTATGCTTGATTTGCTTTAAATTTTAGATATTTTCTTTTCTGGGGCTAAGATTGTATGGTTCCTTATGAATTATGGGTGTTTGATTGATTTACATTGAGATATGTGATAAGGGTTTAGGGTTTTAAGATTTGAAGTATAGTTCTTTGTATGAATTATGGCTATTTGTTAGAATTGCATTGTCTATTAGGTGCTTTTGACTTGTATTGGTTTAAATCCTGTAATTTATGATTGAAAATGATGGTTTTGTGGCTTGTTTGTCAGCCTCTCCAATTCATGGGTGTGCTATACAATTAGCTTTGATTTCTTATTGCTTTATTCTGTTTAAATAGGGCTGCCTGGTGTTCTCTGGGTTTTACCGGATTCATATCTTGATGTGCCCAACAAGGATTATGGAGGTTGGTATTGTCTGAAACTTCAAAAGCATTGAGGAGATTTCAGTTTGAATATAATAATAGCTTACAAATTGTGGTTCTTTTTCATCTATTTAAAGTTATGTTTCTTTGACGGATTCTAGGGGATCTATATATCGATGGGAAAGTCATCCCTAGGCCGCAGTATAGGTACACTGAGAGGCAAAACAACACTAGAAACAGGCCTCGCCCACGACATGATAGGCGCCGGGAAACAATGCAAGTTGAAAGAAGACAGCCGATGCAAAGACAGAACATGGTCCAGGATCAGAGAGGGCCTATGCAGCAAACAACAGAATTTCCATCTCAGGAAGAGTTCAACAGGAGGAATGTTTAGGAATTCAAAATGTAGTTGCAAAGTCTCAGAATTCCCTGTCCTAGTACTACTGACGAATGGCATGTTGGTGTTTTAACACCTCAATCATATTTCATGACAGAATTATGCATATCCCTATCATTATGAAAATAAGATTTGTGAATATTTGTGTCGAATCTTCTAAGATTTTCTACCCCAAACACTGGTTCATGTTTATTTATGTTGAGTTATGCACTGAAGAATCATCGAGTCTTGGAGTGATGATCTATCAAGTTGATATTTCGATTGTCTAACATTGTGTTGCTCAGTCTGAATCTGTTGCCTTGCTTTCTTTCCATTCATTAGTTTTCCATATAAATATGTTTGTAGTAAGCTCTTCAGCAGCAGGCAGTGTGGTGGGTCTTAGGTGCAAGATACTTGGTGGGTTGTTTGAGATGAAAAGTTCCCATCTGATGCTAGATGAGAAGAATTGGAAGGATATACTCCACTTGTTTCATTTTCTACTAGGTACAAGGTCCACATTATGCTGAACTGTTTAGCTTAGCATGGCTGAGCAATCTATGGTCCCAAATTATGCTTGTTTTTCTCCTTCATATTTGATTTATCAAGGGTAGTTCTAATCCATGTATTGTAAAAGAGCTTAGGTGGTAAGCGGTAACTAATGAATTGACCATGGCACAACATTGTGTATATGGGTTGTGAAACAAATGTAACTTGGTAAGAAGATGACGAATTTGATCTCACCCAAAATAGAAAGATGACAATGGGGAACCGAAATAATAATTAAAAAAAAAAACAGATATAATTGGCACCACCGCGCCTCCATTTTATGACAAGCAAGCTACTGCGTGTTTCGTTCCGACTTCCTCGTCAATTTGGCACCAACCAGGCGTCTGGGGTCTACAGCCTCTGCTTTCTCAGATCTTAGAATCTCTCTCTCTCTCTCTCTCTCAGGTACTCATCGGATCTCGATCTCATTCAAAATTTTGCTCTCCAAACCATGAATTCCAACTTCGATTTCGATCTGGGTCTCGGATCCAACCGCCCCAGATCGCTCAACGACCAAAAGAACAAAACTTCGTCCTTCTCCTCCACCGCGTCGCAGCCATCCAAACCCGCCTGGCAAACCCCCAACAAGACCTCATGGACCCACCAGCCCGCTCCGGCCCAGACGCCCCTGAACGGCCCGACCTCCATGGTCGGCGATATCTTCGGCAAGAGTTGGGCTTCCACGGGTCCATCGGTTTCGAGCACTCCGATTGGGGTCGTCAACAAAAACCCCAATCTTTTCGGCGATTTGGTCAGCTCTGCTATAGGTGGTGGTAAGATTAATACTGGTACCAATGTTCCTTTAAAGAATGCAACGCCGGCTTCGAATAAGAGCTCGTTTTCCATGGGAAATGTGGCTGATTCCTTGCCCAAAACCACCGCTACTAGTTCTGGTATAAATTGGGGTGCTTCTGGGAGTTTCTCTGGTGGTGGTTTTAATAATACTAGTAAGATCAATAGTGGCGTCAATGCTAATACTAGTAACACTCCGAACCTGGGAGGCCCTTCGCTGCGAAATATGGGCAGTGCTGGTGTTGGTGTTGGTGGAGGCAGTGGAATTGGCTCTAAGAAAGACCCCTTTGGTTCTTTGGTTGACCTTGCTTCGAAACCACCGGGCAGTCTTAACACGGCGAGTAAAAGCAACAATAAGACTAGTGTTGGTAATGATTCATTTGGTGATTTTCAGAATGCTCCAAAACCAAGCACCACTACTACATTTCCGGCTAGTGGCTTCTCCTCTAATGATAACAATTTTACGGGGTCGGACTCGTTTTCGGGTTTAGGTGATTTTGGGATTCCGGCTAAGCAGAATCCTGTTCAGTCTACTGGCAGTGATCCTCTTGATATGTTCTTTCCCACATCCTCAGCTTCCGGGGCTGCTTCTGCAGCAGCAAGTAATGGAGTTGGAGTACAGCAGTCCTCTGGAATCGATGATTGGGGGACAGAGTTTGGAGGTGGAGTAGATGATGTGGGTGGTTCCACAACTGAGCTTGAGGGTCTTCCACCTCCTCCAGCTGGGGTATCAGCTTCTGCAGCAAAGAATAAGGGAATGGATAATTACAAGCAAGGGCAGTATCCAGATGCTATTAAGTGGCTGTCTTGGGCTGTAGTGCTTCTTGAGAAAGCAGCTGATAGGCCGGCCCTTTCGGACGTATTGTCAAGCAGAGCTTCATGTTACAAAGAAGTAGGAGAGTACAAGAAAGCGGTGGCAGACTGCACAAAGGTATCTTGATAGCTTGCCTTCAAGATGTTTTTGAATTTTAATAGTTTACTTTCCCATATTGTGAATGCATGTGATTATGGTGTTTGGATCTTTTTGTTGATGCTATTGGACTAAGGTTGCAATAACTGCGAAATGTTATAATCTACTTGAGTAAGCTGGCTTTTCCTTAATTAGCAATTAGTCCCAGAGAAGTGAGGTAAGGGAATGTTAACACGAAAGGACACTAGTACAATTTCCATGATTCTGCTGCAGGGTAGAATGGTAGATCCTAGGTTTAATTCCTCGGGTAAGTGAAAAAAAAAAAAAAAAAAACAAAGAGAGCCTTGGTCCATTAGTTGCTGGAGTTTGCATACTGACTATCTCTTCTTATAGACCAAGTAAAGTTCAGGTTTTGCCATTTTGGCCTTGTGGTGGAATGTAAAATTTTCATGATAAAATGGCATTTTCTTTTTCTCTAGCTGTTTTGGCTTGTACATGTTTGATTCATGTAGTAAAAGAATCATTGCCAATTCTTTCTTTGGTAAGACATTGCTAATTCAAAGGGTCACATTCAGTTCAGCAGCTCGTGCTGATGTGTGGTTCTTTACAGTGTTGATGAGCTTAATTCAATCAAAATGATGTTTTTTAATGTCCTTCATTTCTCTATAGAAGGGAGAGGTCACAGATATGTTCATCCTATGCAGGTTCTAGAACAAGATGATGCAAATGTATCTGTTCTCGTACAGCGTGCACTCTTGTATGAAAGTATGGAAAAGTACAAACTTGGGGCCGAAGATCTGAGGACTGTTCTGAAGATTGATCCTGGTAACAGGGTTGCAAGAGGCACCATTCACCGCCTGACACAGTTGGCAGACTAGAGGATTTCCAAAATTTTAAAATGCTAGCTTTTATTCATTTGGGTTGTTACCCCTTCCCCCCCTTACCATCATAGATTTATGGGGAATGATAGCATTTTACTTGAATACTTGGCATTCTGGATGGTTTCACTTGTATGAGGTAATCTTGTCTCTTCTATTGCTTGTGACTGGAAATGATTCTTTGTTACTTCAGACTTGAGGGTGGTGTTGGAATATAGATATTGAATTACACTGTACTTTGTTTCCCTCAAGTGTGGGAAAGCAGCTCCTGTTATTATGTGTTTGTCATTCTGTTGATTAAAGCCATGTCTGTTTGCTTGTTAGACATGAGATATTAATGAGGAAATGAGGATTTGTTGTTGATATTTTCTCTTATTCATGTGCCTGAAGGCCCTTCACTTGTCCATTTAGGCATTTTTGTTCATTCTTCTTCGTTGCGGCTACCACCAACAGTCCAGTCAAGTGTACACAAAAATAAATTCAGTTAAATTGAACTATGTTTGTAATTTCATGATCTCAATTCAAAAATTTTATGTAGTTCATGGATTAATTATTAGCTATTTCTATGAAGGCCATCCGTTATTGTTCTTTCCGATCTAAATCTTTTTGCCTGGTATTAGTGTATTGTTCTTTAGGATTTGATAAGGGCAAATTAGCCTTCAATGGTATTATTTATAATATCAAAAGACAAGTCGGTAATTTAAGGCCAGATAAAAGCAAATTGAGTTTAGTCTTCAATTTTGAGGCTTAAATAAGTTAATTTATGCAAGTGATGCCCTTGTGTACAAAATAACTTAAATTTGTATTGTGAAGACACCTAGGTTCCGTCTTTATCTGTACATCTAAATGCATCTTTTTATTCTTTGATGGACCAACTAATTGGAATTGCCATTGGAATACAAGAAAGCAGATCCATACATATGTAAATGCGCTAATTGAAATACAAGAATACATATATGTTCGAGCAACTAATTGAAATTGGGATTGGAATTGTGAAAGGCTGATCATACAATGGAACACCCATTTCATTCATTCCCATTAATTTCTTCAGTATAGCACTATGTTTCGCAACATTCCACGTTTGTACTTGTATATGATTTCATTTCCTCCAATATCTCAGTTACACAATGTGCAGAATGCTTCGACTATTTTGATCGCACATACAGCTCATGCACTACTACTTTCCTCCAATATATCTCACTTACTTACACACTCTGATACTCATTTTTATAGAAGAATTATAGTTCCATGGCTTTCTTAGCAAAAACCAAGGCAGTTTGTGTGATGTCCATAGACAACTTCCTCATGACGTGAAGCTTGGATGACAGTTAGTTGTGATTCTTTGACTACATTTCAAACTCAAAAGGCAGCTCTCTGTTATTCTTTTTCCTTTCCCGTATATCATGAGACAATGGATGAGTTATTTTGGTTTATGATACTTGCTAAATCACAAAAAAAAACCCTTGTGTCTTACGGTTTTATCTTTCAGTTACCAATCTAAAATTGATTCTACAGAGACAAAGACTGTTTTAGAAATTTTCATATGGCTCAAATTAAAATGCAGATAATATGTTTAAAAATCGGGATATCAAAATTTCCCATATCTAATAAACTCGAATCAAAAGCGGAAATTATATGTGAAAATTCTCAGTTGTTACAATAGAACAACATTTGTTGCTAATTTGTACCTAAGTTGTAGGAGTATCAGCTATCTGCAAGAGACCAGCAAATCCAGAAAAGGAAAAAAGTACTATTGAACTCATGGAAAAAAAAAAAAAAAGTGCTTGTGAGTTGTAACTGAAATGATATTTGGTTTACTTTACTGGAGACTTAAGAATGGTGTTGGAGTATAGAGATTGAATTACACTGTAAGAATGGTGTTGGAATGTAGAGATTGAATTACACCGTAAGTAAGTGGAACTGTGGAAAGCAGCTGCTGTTATTATTTGTTTGTCATTCTGTTCATTAACCTCTCTCCCTGGTTTTTTAAAGTTATCACATTTCTTACATATATACGTTGGCTTTGCTAGCTTAATGCATGCCCATATTAGTCAATTTCTGCAGGTTTCTTCTGTAATATTACCAACTAAGTTAGTGAAAGTTTGTCGTTTCTTAAAAAAAAAATGTCATTGATCTGTCAATGGATCGGATACATATTGGATTAATCCTTTGGAGTTTGGACTATAGGCTTCAATACCAAATCTATCCTAATCTAAACCCATGGTAACTGAAAATTACCATTAGAAAAGGGACAAGACACTCCATTGAAGTAAGAAGGGATAATCACATTTATCTCTATATTTTTCGACGCTCGATTATGTGTTCTTGGATGTCAGCCTTTATGGATTGCATCTTCCTCTTATAACAATCATATCAATTATACTTTCTTAATTTCATAGTTGATGCTATTATATATCAGTTACTTGCTGTATATGGTTATTAGAGGAAATGATTTTTTTTACATAATAGCATCAACTATGAAAGAAAACATCTTTATAAAAGCACATTGGCTGATCTATCAATTCTATGATTTTTATCTAAATTACCAATCTTTCATTTCTAAATTACCAAACAAAACATTATGTGAATGAAACTTTACTGATATAAGAATCTTCTCAGCTATACTCGACTGACTATTTAGTTTCAATCCATTCCAGTTGGTTCTTATCCCAAAATTTTAAATTCCTCCCATATCTCAAAACCTAACCTAATATGCAGACCAGTGCTCTTGGGAATAAATTTTTTTAATGATCTCACATAGATCTTTTGAACTAACTTCATTTACTGCACACCCTCCCATTCTCATTTTTAATTGGGGAACCAGAGCTTCCCGCATGATTTCTATAGCAAGAACCGAGGAGTTTTATGTGATCGATATGCATACACAGCTTCTTCATGATGGATTAGTGTACGGGTAGGGCACAAATGACAGTTAGTTGTAGTTGTTTGATTTCATTCATAACCTGCTCTCTATTTACCAAAGCCGAATATGAATCCATGGTAAGCAGAAAATTACACCATAAAAGGGATAAGACATTCTGTTGAAGTTTGGTCTACACTTTGCTACTAGACTACTAGTTTCATCTTGATTCCCCCATACGAGTAACTCTTTTGTTCTCTCCATGATCCCATCCGTATATACCCTCTATGATTCACATAAGACCAGCTCAGTGTTCAACTACAAGTTGTACTTTCCTGTGTATAAATTAATCTGAGTTGCTCTCAAAGCAATAATGTAAGGATGGGATGGATTCTTGTAGAAATGAGTCAGCAGTGACAGCTTAAATGAGTGTTTCGTACTTCAGACTTAAGAATAGTATTGGAATAAAAATAAGTATTAATTTCTAGTGCTCATAAGAATTTGTGTTGAGTTTTATTGAGCCCCTAAAATATTTTTGGACACCCGTGAAAATCGATATTGAGAATTTCAATGATTTCATTTTTCAAGATAATCATGTTCTATAATAAGAAATTTTTTCTCAATTTGGCACAATTTATTAAAAATCCGATTTCAATTACTAATGTGTTGTCAAAGTTTTTTTGCATTGTTTAATTCATTGAGTATAAGAGCTCCAAAAACAAAATCCTTTTATATTTACTCAAATTAAAAAATATATTTATTTTGAACAACCTATAACATTCGTCGTTACAAGTGTTCATAACTTTTTTTTTATTATTTGACGAAATAAAAAGAAGCAATTCAAGTGCTCGTATAGTCTAGCATTGGAATTCATTGCACTCCTAAAATACTTTTAGACACTCGTGCAAACCAGTCTTGAGAATTTCAAAGATTTCATATTTCAAGGAAATCATGTACTATAAATAAGGAATTTTTCTTCAATTTCTCATCATTCTTGCAACCAAACTAAGGGAAAACTCAATTTTGATGGCCAATGTATTACCAAATTTTTTTTGCATTATTAAATCATAGAATCCAAGAGCCCTAATAACCAAATCCTTTTACATTTGTTCAGATAAAAAATTATTATTATTTGGAACTACCTATAGTGACGAATCATTCGTCGCTACCGGTGTTCATGACTTTTTTTTTAATTTGATAGAATTAACTTAAGTACTTTCAGTGCTCGTAAGGACTTGCGTTGGGTTTCATCGAGCCCCTAAAATATTTTTGAATACCCGTGCAAACCTGTCTTGAGAATTTCAAATATTTCATTTTTTTAAGGAAACGTGTGTTATAATATGAAAATTTTTCTCAATTTGGCACAGTTCACCGAAAACCCGATTTCGGAGGCTAATGTGTTTCCAAAGTTCATTGGCATTGTTTAATTCATTGAGCACAAGAGTCCCAAAAACAAAATCTTTTTACATTAACTCAAATTAAAAACAAATATATATTTATTTTGAACAGCCTGTAGCGACGAACTGTTCGTCGGTATTGGTGTTCCTAACTTCTTCTTTTTTAATTTAATGAAATAAAAAAGAAGCACTTCCGGTGCTTGTAAAGACTCGCATTGGGTTTCATCGAGCCCTAAAAATATTTTGGACACCCGTGTAAACGCGACAAACTAGTCTTGAGAATTTCAAAGATTTCATTTTTCAATGAAATCATGTGCTATATAATAAGGAATTTTTTTCTCAATTTGGCACAATTTACCAAATCAAATGAAAATATGATTTTGATGGCCAATGTGTTGCCAAATTTTTTTTGCATTGTTTGATTTATTGAGCCCTAGAGCTCTAAAAACAAAATCCTTTTACATCTATTCAAATTAAAAAAATATATATTTATTTTGAAAAAAACATGGAGGCATGTAGCAATGCACGGTTCATCGCTACAAGTGTTCCTAATTTATTAATATTATTATTTGTCTAAATAAAAAGAAGTATATTTAGTGCCCGTAAGGTCTAGCGATGGGTTTCATTGCACCCCTAAAATACTTTTAGATCAGTGCAAACTGGTCTTGAGAATTTCAAATTAAGATTCCATTTTTCAAGAAAATCATGTTTTATAATTAAAAAGTTTTTCTCAATTTGGCATAATTTACCTAATCAGGAAAAAATTCGATTTTGATGGCCAATGTGTTGATAAAGTTTGTTTGCATTGTTAACTCATAAAGTCCAAGAGCCTTAATAACTAAACTTTTTTACATTTATTCAAATAAAAATGAAAATTTGAACAACCTGTAGCGACAAATCGTTCGTCGCTACAGGTGTTCCTGAATTTTTTATTTTTTAATTTGACGGAATAAAAATAAGAACTTCTTGTGCTTGTAAGGTCTCACATTGGATTTCATTATTCCTCTAAAATAATTTTGGACACTCGTGCAAACTGTTCTTGAGAATTTCAAATATTCTATATTTCATGGAAATCATATGCTATAATAAGGAATTTTTTTTTCTCAATTTTGCCCAATTTACCGAATCAGGTGAAAATCCGATTTCAATGGCCAATGTGTTGCCAAAGTTTTTTTGCATTGTTTAATTCATTGAGTACAAGGGCCCCAAAAACAAAATCTTTTTACATTTACTCAAATTATAAAAAAAAAAATATTTTGAACAACCTGAGGGGATCGCTATTGGGCTCAATTACTTGAAATGAGCCCCAAGAAACAAATATGTCTTCCAAAGTCAATGTTAGAATTTTTTTTCATAAACATTTTTGTGAAGCATGCCAATCAGTTGAAAAAATCCTCATTATAGCACACATTTTCTTGGGAAAATGGCCTTTCAAAATTTTAGTAGATTTAATAGTATGGTGATTTAACAATTTCGAGAAAACAAGTCGTATGATGGTTCCTGGCCGTGAGTACTTATTTCATAATAGTAATAAACCAAAGAAAATTACGGAACAACCTTTCCAATGTATAATCTGTTGGCAAAGGGTGTTAATTCCCATAATTAAATTATATATTTTCTTTTTATTCTTTTAATTTAAGAACATCTTGAGGGGGTAGCTCTTGGGCTCGATTACATGAAATAAGCCCTAGGAAACACATACGTCATCCAAAGTCGGTGTTTGAATTTAAAAAAAAATATTGTGAAGCATGCCAATTGGTCAAAAAAATCTCTCGTTATGGCACACGTTTTCTTGGAAAAAAAAAACCTTTCAAAATTTTAGTAGATTTAACAATACGAATGCCATGAGTGAGTTAACAACTTCAAGGAAAGAAGTCGCATGATGGTTCATGCATGGCCGTGAATACTTATTTTCTAATAAAAATAAACCGAAAAAAAAAATTACGGAAAATTATTTCTTGACGAATAATTCGTCGGTAAAGGGTGTTTTCATAAATCATATATTTCTTTTTTTCTTTCTCTAAAATGACAGTATACATGTTGTAACCTGGGAAAGTTGGAAAGAAACCATACAAGCACTCAAGTTGTATGATCAGTATCAATTAGCCCGCTGAATTTGAAAGAAACCAGCAAAGCCAAAATATCTCGTACTTATGGTGATGAAGTGTACGTTTGGCATCAACATATATGTTGTCATCGTTGTGCATGAGCAATTCTGAACAAAGATAAAATCTTTATGGATGAGTTCCAACTCGATCGGTTAGTACCCAAATACAACCCCCTCCTCAATTTTTTTTTTGGTCGAAACGTACCCGGCCCCCTTCTCATTAATGGAGCTTAATTTTTCTTCTTTGAAATTTGCTGGAACTGTACTATTTTCTTCTGTTTGATTTGAAGCAATGAAGAGGACAATCTTCTCGATCTTTGTTTTCTTTTTCTTTCATTCATTCATATGCATGGCATTCATGCGGTTATGATCATCAATGACTCTCTGACTCTAGAGTCTCTCTGTGGCTCTCTGATCATAAACGTACAAAGAGCTAGATCAGTCATTTAAAGTTTCAGCTGCTTCTTTCACCGCTCATAAAGAATGGGATTACATCAGTGATAGGTCAAACATCTGCCTCTGCTCTCTCAATTAATTATATAATATCTCCTACTTGCCTACTTGATCTTAAAATCTGAGAAGAAAAAAACGATGATAATGGAGGCCTAAAAGAGTGTGACTAAGTGCAGTGTGTGATGGGTTTTCTTTGTTTGTTTATAACCAAAACTCCATTGCAGGAGTCAAGTGGGGGCAGAACAGAAAGCGTTGCTTTGCAACCTTGGCTTATAAAAAAGTCATTTTTTTTTTTTTGGAAATGGCTTTATAAAAAAGTCTAAAAAGCTGCTCCTAAAAGCCAGCTATCTGTGTCATTCTGGGATGACGATGATATGGAATCCCTACTTAGCCTTTGGGCTTTGTGGTCCATGGTTTGGGTTAAGCCCGCTAGCTCCTAATTATTAGTTACCCTGCCCCTTAAACCCCGATAAATTTTTCTTAAACCCCTTGTTTAGCTATTAATTTTGTGAACTCTTGAATTGTTTTAAGCCCTTGTTTCAAAATAACAACTAATGAATAGTTGGGGCCAAAATAATGACCAAAATAGAATTCCAAAATCCAAATCACCAAAGGCAAACATCGATGGCTTTTTCAAATTCGACCGATTTATCATTTTACACACGCAATCAGACTCTTTGTTGTACACACGCATCGTGTACTTGAGCAACTTACCAGTATACTTTAAGATAATTTAGATTTCCAAAAAAAAAACTAAAACAAATGTCATAATTAGAGAGGTTAGAGTCATTAAATAACAGCTCCAGAATAACCAAGGATAAAAGCTTTCTTCCCTTGTTCAAACATTACAACCTTTTCGTATTCAACCAATTCGATCATTGTTCTTAAGTTTGGATCGCATGTCAATAAATTTTAAATGAACTTACGTAATGGAGAAAAAATGTCTTTAGCTCTTCCAAAAGTACTATTTCTAGATCCACACCATTATTAAAGAACACACTTTGTTGATTATATCGTGAATGCCAGATACACCTTTAAAACGTTAATGCGAATCTAAACAAAGTAGAGATAATTATAATAAAGATACATAAAAGAGGATTTTTAATTTGTTTTTTAACGTAACAACTTTTTGGGTTCAATCAATCTTATACTTTATTTGACAAAAATCACGTACCTGGGAGCGATTACTAGTATGCTTCAAATAACTGAAAATTACAAAGAACTTAAAGTGTAAGTATCGTGAAGGATAGTCATTAGATAACATTGACACTCCACATGACCTAGGGCAAAGGCTTTCTTTCCCCCATTCAAATATTACAGCTTTTTCATATTCAACAAATTTTGATAATCTTTTTACACATGTGTTGCATGTGAGCGAGTTCTAAATCAAGTTAAATCACGGAAGAAATCGTCTTTTGCAATGCCAAAAGCACTACTTCTGGATTTGCAATATTAGTAAAGAACACTTTAAATCTACAAAAAATGGAGAAGATTATGAAAGAAATATAAAAAAGCCAACTCTTAATTTCGACTTCACACGTAATAACTTTTTGCGGTCAATCAATCCAAACCATCAATAAACCCTCAGTAATGACATGTTAATCGGTGTCGTACGTGTTAATATATTGTAATATCATTCAAATTTTCAAACAGGAAACCAAGAAAAAACTAATGGCTAGGATGGTAATTAACGCAAAACTTAGAGTCATTAAGTAACTTTATCACACCAAATGACCAAGGGCAAAGTCTTTTCTAGTTTTCTTTCCCCATTGCAACCGTTAAAGTTTTGGCACCATCTGACGCCGTTACATGTACAGCATCAGGCCATCAGCAAAATCAGCTACAGTATCAGTTTAATGTCGTCTTGTCTGTTTCAAATCACAAACCACCACGTAATCAACTTCAGTCCCAACTTGTTACGCGGACCCCACACCCTCACTGGCTTTCAGAGAATCGTGCGGTCTGCATCGATTCACCCCCCGCAGTGTGTTAACTCTGTAGACCCACGCATCGCTCACTTTTTTATATCTGTGAGTCCTTTTTTCCCGTTTCACTGTCAATTTTTTACTGATGCTTCTGGTGCCGTCGGATCATGGGCTTTACCCTAAAAAGAAAGCCCACGAAAGAAAAAGCTTGTGTGCTTTTCTTGTCTGTATGCTGAATGCTACTCGTAACAGACGGTATATAAATGCCTCTCCCCTTGTGAGTGGTGTGTGCTTGCAGAGAAAAGAAGAGCCTTCTTTTCTTTCTCAACTGTGTTTTTGTAGCTTTCTGGTTTAGAAACGTTTCTGTTCAACCAAGACAAAGATGTGTGGAGGTGCTATCATTTCCGACTTCATCGAAGCCAAGCGCGGCCGGAAGCTGACCGCCGAGGACCTCTGGTCTGAGCTTGACACCATCTCTGACCTCCTTGGCTTGGACTCTTCCAGCAACAACCAGTTTCTGCACAACAAGCTAGCTCAAAAGCCAAAGGACCCAAATTCAGTCACCAAAGGTACATATATATACATTTTCCTAATTTCTTAAAGCTTGCATGGTGTATATAGATTGTTTTCAGGTTGTTGCTGTTCTATATAATTTTGGGTTTCTCTTTTATTTGGGATTGAATAATTTGGGTTTTTTTTTTTAATTAGTAGTGTTTCACAAGATTATTATTTTAGTGTGTTTTTGATCGACATCTAGTTTTTTTTTTTTTCATGAACATGTCCAGACTTTTGGTTGCATTCATTTGAAACGATGATTATTGATTTTATCTGCAACCAGATTGGGGGTTTAAAAATTAAATAGAACCCAATTATTAATTTCAAATTTCTTCAAACAGAACCAATATATTAACGGTACGGTATATATGGATTTGATGATGAAAAAAAAATAATAGTGTAAAAATAATTGCAGTGAGAAGTGAGACCAAGCCGAAGAAGACGACAACCCGAGTTGCAGAGGAGGAAGAAGAGAAGACGACGAAGCCAAAGAGAGTGAGAAAGAACATGTACAGAGGAATAAGGCAGAGGCCATGGGGCAAATGGGCCGCCGAGATTCGCGACCCTCAAAAAGGCGTCCGAGTCTGGCTCGGAACTTTCAACACACCCGAAGAAGCCGCTCGCGCCTACGACGAAGCCGCCAAGCGAATCCGCGGCGACAAAGCCAAGCTCAACTTCCCTCCGCAACCCGCTCCGGCCCAACTCCCACCGCCCCCCAAGAAGCGGTGCATTGGTACCGAGTCAACTCAGTCCATGATGGGCTATCGTCCATTTCAGAATGAGTTTTACTGTAAGGGCGAGGCTGCTGATGACCATGATGAGTATGAGCTGAAAGAGCAAATCTCGAGCTTGGAGTCTTTCCTGGGTCTCGATGAGCCGGTGACGCCCAATGAGGTGGTGAGTGGACTCGGAATCAGTGAGCCGTACTCGGTGGACCTCTGGATGCTGGATGACCTGGTTACACATCACCAGCAGCAAGGTCATGACCAGCTCATGTATTAAGCATATAGTAATTAGCCCATTAATTATGTTATGTGCGCTCGTGTGTCATGTGTGTTTTGGAACTTGATGTTGCTATATTATGTTTAATACCAGTACTTACGTACTGCCTTAATCTCTGTGTGCTTTGCTGCTAATCAATCTAGCTATCTGGGTGTGTTGCACAGTGTATAGTAGTTATAGTACTAAATATATATATATACACATATATATGTATGAGAATAAAGAAGCTTGCTTCTGCATGCATCATCGTTCTTGTTGTTTCATATGTGTGGGTATGAATGTGGTATTTGTACTTCTCTAGTTCTCTGTGTATGAGAAATGAAATAAAAACTATACCGTCCAGGTATTAAAATAGTTGGGTATTCATGCTTTCGATAATTATTGATTCTAGTGATTAATAAATTGGTTAATTCAGGCAGTCCATTTATCATACTGGTGATGATAATGAGAACTATGAAGAGTGCATGCATCTAATTCTTATGTTCAAGTCGTCGTGACAATCAAAATAAGCGTATCTAATTACTTATATTAAAGTTGGATTCTGCTGATCTCTTCATTGCAATTTATAATGAAACATAGGAAGTTAGATGCTTAAAAATGTTAAAATAAAGGTCCACTATATTGGTTTATACACTGTATTAAAGAAAGAGATATATAAGTGTATGATTTTAATATTAGAGTGATCGAACTTCTAATCCTAACTTGTTTCCTCACATTTCCTTACCACTTGGGTGCACCCCAAGAGCTTGAAGTGTATGATTTTATGTTCGAATACAAATTTGTTTTTATTTACATCCACCCATATGCGAAATGGTAGAATTTTGTCAGCAAAAGGAATAGTGTTTTTATTTACATCCACCCAAACTTAAAGAAATTTAATAACAAAACAACAAGTTTGGCCATGCATGGCCACCATCAGCCAAGAGGAAGAGGAAACTCGGGAAAGCTCATCCAAGGGTTTTTTTCAACATATTTTCTTACTTCTGGCACTGGACTTCTTTCGTCTCTTAGTTCTTACCTAGACTTCTTTTATCTGTTACCTACAGGGCTAGCCTTGAGAATTCTGGGGCTCAAGGCGAATAAAATTTTCGGGGCTCGACTACTCAAAAAAAAAATTTGAATCCCTAAATTATTCAATAATCCAACGATCACACATATAGCAATAGAACTAATTTAACATTGTTAAGTTGAAATCAATATTCAACAATTAGACATATATATCAATCACATATAGCAAATTGGCAATATAAATATATAATAGATACTACTATAGTACTACGTTTGAAATTAAAATTCAAGTATCCAACAACCAAATTAATATAAAATAAACCAGAATACAATCATATAGCAATAAAAATATAAAATTACCTAGGAAGAATTTGGGGTATATTGCATTGGGTCGTAAAAGGGAGAAGAAGCTTAGAAGAGATTGCAATTTTTTTTATTTCTTTTGAAAATTGGGGCTGCACAGCCACAAACAGACTTTCTAAAAAAATAATAGTAATAATAATAAAAGAAACGTAGAGAAATAAAACGTCAAGACATTAGCCTATTACTCTATTAGAGTATTAGAAAATAGGGACGCCGACACGCAGTGACTCAAGGAGTCAGAAAGTCTGATTAAAAAAATACTAAAGCAATTTTTTTTTTCATAATAGATAATCTATATAAAAAAAAAAAAAAAAATTGGGGCCTATTGGATTGGAGGAGTCTTGCCAGTCTTGCCCCAAGGCCGGCCCTGGTTACTTAATACGATAAAAAAACCGACTAATCCAAGATGTTGGATGAGATGAAAACGTTTTGAGTGTTTTGGACACTTGTGCTTTTGATTTTTTTAAGACCTTACTTATAAGGAACAAGATGAAAATTGACAGATCCAACGATCCAGATTATTGCTGACATGCCTGAGCACTAGTGCTTTGGGCATTGTAGAATTTTCCATCATTTTAGACCGAAGAAGAATAATGTTAGTTCACTACCAGGAAACCGACAGAAGCATCTCCTCCGAATGAAACCTCAAGTCACAAGCAGTCAAGCATTGAGACCAATTTGAATAAAATGGTAGTTGATGAAACCTCAAGTCACAAGCACTGACTTACCGGGCAAGTGAGAAAATGATATAAAAGAAAGCAATTGTAATTAAGTAATTAACCACTAGTAATTAGTAAATGATTTCTTGTCCCAAGAATCAAGGAATACTTATCTACCAAAAGAAAAGAACGACCTTTCATCATTCCATATGTGTCCTTGCCTAGCCTTTGCTTTTTCAAGAGTCAAAGTAGGGTTAGAAACTTAGAATGATTCATTGCACAAACTTACATTCATGAATCAGGTATAGTAAATTAGTAAGTACCATTCATAACATAATGGCCCCCTTGATATCATCCTAATCTTGGATACAGTTTTTACTTTCTAAGCAAATATAAATTCATGACTAATTATTACAAACTGAAAACTGTATCGGAGTGAGACATCGGTAGTTATACTGGAACCATCGCCGAATTAGATTCAAATAAAGGGAACTGGAAGCATTCACAAGCTAAGCAAAAACTATTCCATTGCCAATTTCTATATGCAGGTTGGTGCGGCAGTCGGACAAAACAAAGGAAGGAAGGATGCATGAACCAAAGCAAGAACCACGACACCCAAATCCAAGTGGGGCCTGAGAAACCTAGGATAGTTGAAAAAATATATATCTACATTTTATCCCATTAGATTTCTTCTTTATTCTTTGGCTAATCTAATACGATCATTATTGGAACTATATATGCTCCTACACCAATCATTTAAAACTATGTTCATGTCATCTGACTCAGCTCACTTTATAGAAACATCAACTGGGGGGGGGACTCGGATCCTCTCCGTGACCCTCTTATCTTCCCACAAAACAATCGTGACCCTTTAATATCAATGTGTGGCCAGGATTGATTAACTCTTCCTTTGCTGAAATTTTAATTCAAACGCTGCTTTTTTCTTTTTCTCCTCTTCCACTGTCAAAATCTCACGTCTTCTTCGGTTCTTCCCCTTTCTCAATTTTCAGATTCAGAATTTCCCTCCCCCATCTCTCTCTCCCTCCTCTCCTCGTGAGTATGAGATGTTATGTATTGGAACTGGAAAAATTGGTTTGGTTTGAAGCCGCAAATTGTGAAGGTTGAGACTAATCAAGACGTTTATTGTTATTAGAAGTGGGACTGGGTATGGTTCCGCAGATACCAAGAAGTAATTTACCAATTACATATACAAAGAAACGACCCTTAGCCTTATAAATAGTGATTCTATAAACACCCAGCCCCCAGATTTTTGGTCCAAATTTTCAGTTTCATCTCTATAACGAAATAAGAACCAAAAACGAAAGAGAAGAACCCACAAATAAGAAGAACCAAAAATAAAAGAGAAGAACTGGTACAGTAGAAGCCAATAACATCAACCCAATTTCAGTTACCTATTAGATTTCCAATACAAGTTACAGAGAGAACTGGTACAGTAAAAGCCAATAACATCAACCCAATTCTAGCTACCCATTAGATTTCCAATACTTGTCGTTTCAATACAAGTTCAATTCCAGATCTGGGTATTCCAAAACTAAGCTCTAAAGTGTTAGCTTTGAAGAAAAACTCAGAGAGAAAGACGAATGAGGAACTGTGTATTAAGCAGAAGAAGAATTACAGTAGCTAGAGGACGAGAATATATAGCTGGCAATTAAACATAACAGCTAACAAACTAGCTAATTAAGCTTAGGACAAGAAATGAAACGTGATAAATATATTTGATCCTCTAACAGCCTCCCTCAGCTTGATGCTGCGTACCAAGCATTAAGCTGTGACACAAGTAAGTGTGCTGAGGTGAACAAAGACCCTTGGTAAAGAGATCAGCAAGTTGTTCCTTTGAACTTACAAACTGCACTCGAATTGTCCCAGCCTTAACTTGAGCCCTTGTAAAATGAATGTCAACTTCAATATGCTTGAGTTTACTATGATGAACTGGATTAGTGGCCAAAGCCAATGCTGAAATATTATCACAATGTAACACTGGAACACTGGCAAGACCAACATGAAGTTCCTTAAGCAAAATCATGAGCCACTGAAGTTCAGATGTCGTATCGGCCATACTGCGGTATTCTGCTTCAGTTGAGGACCTGGAAACTGCATTTTGTTTCTTGCTGCACCAAGAAACAGGAGTACCATTCACTAGTATCACAAACCCAGTGGTAGATTTTCTATCGTTTGGGTCACCGGCCCAATCTGCATCACAGTATGCTTGTATCTGAACAGGAGAAGAAGTGTATTTGCTCAGAGAAGAGACATGCTTCCTGAAAGTAATACCAGAAGCAAGTGTACCTTTGACATATCTAATAATGCGCTTCACTGCATGAAGATGAGCATCTGTGGGTTTGTGAAGAAATTGACACACTGAGTTCACTGCATAGGCTATATCAGGCCTGGTAAATGTTAGATACTGCAGACAGCCAACTAAACTTCGAAACTGAGATGCATCAGTAGCAGATGAGACATCACCACCAGTCTCATACAATTTAAGACCAGATTGACATGGAGTCATGTGAGTATTGCAAGAATCCAAACCAGCCTTATGAACTAGATCAGAGGCATACTTGTGCTGAGATAAAAACAAACCACCAGTTGACAAGTATTTAATTTCAAGTCCGAAAAAGAAATGAAGATCACCAAGATCCTTCATATCAAATTCGTCTTGCAGAGCTGCTTTCACCTCAGAAATTAAAACTTCACTATCACCAGTGATGATTATGTCATCAACATAAAGAAGTAAGTACACCCTTGAGGAGCCAGATGTTTTGATAAACAAAGAAGGGTCAGCATATGAAAAAGAAAAACCAATGGAGGGTAGAAAACTAGTGAACCTGTCATTCCAGGCACGAGGAGCCTGTTTTAAACCATATAAGGATTTTTCCAGCTTACAAACATGAGTTGGAAAGCTTGCATCAACAAAACCACTTGGTTGTGACATATAAACTTCTTCATTAAGAACACCATGAAGGAAAGCATTCTTAACGTCCATTTGATGTAACTTCCAGCCAAAATTTGCAGTAAGACCAAGTATGAGCCTGACTGTAGTGTGTCTGACCACAGGGGAAAAAATTTCATCATAGTCAACTCCATACTCCTGGCTGAAACCCCGTGCAACTAAACGAGCTTTATGCCGTGCAACAGTACCATCAGCATGCTGTTTAAGTTTGAATATCCATTTACAGGAAACAAGGTTTTTACCAGGAGGAAGAGGTACGAGAGACCATGTGTGCTGTTTGAGTAGGGCATCATACTCTTCTTGCATAGCTTGTTTCCATTCAGGAATTTGAAGTGCAGTCTTGACAGTGTGAGGCTCAACTAAAGTAGGGTCTGTAGTAGAATGAGTCATAACAGAGAGAAAACACTTTGGTTTACAGATACCTCTCTTTCCTCGAGTAAGCATAGAGTGAGCATTAGTCACAGTGCTAGATAAACCTTCAACTGGATGTAGAATATTAGACTCAGAGATGGAACTAATAGGTTGAGATGGAGCACAATCAAGGACAACAGAAATACCAATACCAGGCTCAGAATGAACATTCACTTGACCAGTAGAGTCAGTAAAACATATTTGAGTATGTGTTTGATCATCAAACAATGTAGCTGAACTAGATTCAGATGAGAGCTCTGAAGCAGAATGATCACTAGCAGAAGTACTCACAGAAGTGGTTATGACAGGAAGTGCACTATCATGATGTTCAGAATAAGATACAGAGGGAGCAGAAGATGACTGACCTGAGTATAAGACTGGAGAGTTATGAGTGACAAGAGCTGGCAGGTATGTAGGTGACTGAGTATGAGTAGCATAGGGTTGTATGGATGAAGATGTTGCAGGAGAAGACACCTGTGAAGTATCTGAACCCACTGACCCAACATTCTGATCACAACTCAAGCTTGCATAGGGAAACCTTTGTTCATCAAAAAAGACATGCCTGGAGATAATCACCTTCCTAGTATTCATATTGTAGCATATAAACCCTTTGTAGCCAACAGCAATGCCAAGAAAAACACACCTCATTGTCTTAGGTTGAAGCTTATCAACTCTATAAGGTGTCGTAAGAGGATAACACGCACATCCAAATACCCTAAGATGCTCAAGACTAGGCTGCTTGTGATGAAGTTTCTCAAAAGGAGAACACATAGCAAGGTTCTTGGTAGGCATTCTATTTATAAGGTAAACAGCTAAGGCACAAGCATGATACCAGAAAACAGATGGTAAAGAGGCATTTTGTAACAATGTGACGGCAGTTTCTCTTACATGCCTATTTTTCCTCTCAGATACACCATTCTGTTCAGGGGTATAAGGACATGAAAGCTGATGACTAATGCCTTTTTCACTCAAGAAAGTCTTAAATTTCTGATTCACATACTCTCCACCTCCATCACTTCGTAAGCACTTAATGTTGCAATTGAACTGATTGGAAATGAAAACACACAGAGATTGAAAATAGGGAAACACTTCAGTTTTATTTCTCATTGGAAAGTTCCATGTATAACGAGTACAATCATCGATGAACAAAACATAGTATCGAAAACCATCCATGGAAGGATGTGGGGATGGACCCCAGACATCACTATGTATTAGCTCAAAAGGATTAGCACTCCTTGTGATTGACTCAGGAAATGGCAATTTCTTGAATTTACCTAACAAACATGGCTCACAGACTGTGGACTTTGTAGCAGCTAAGCTAGACAAACTACACTTATTCAACATATTATGTACTACCTCTGCAGATGGATGACCAAGTCTCTGATGCCAAAGTGAATGAGAAACTAACTTGCTATGAAACGCTGAAAAATCTTTATTGTAATCATGCTTAGCTGAAGAGGAAGAAGGAGCTGTCACAGCAGAAGAGATGCGCTTTAACAGTGAGGGTAGCTCAAATGGAATCGGATACAACCCATGCTTACTCAGTCCCTTGTATAAAACCTTGCCCAGCACCTTGTCCTGTATCACACACATAAACTCATCAAACCACACCAAACAATTATTTTGTTTACATAACTGATAAATGGATAGAAGATGAGCAGCAAGCTCAGGTATGAGGAGCACATCATTTAATTTCAGGGATCCAAGACTTGTGTTACCAGTGTGTGTAACAGTAAGAAGTTTACCATTACCAATCTGCACTGTGTCAGCAGCAGGGTAAGGAGTAGCATTTTGAAGAAGTTGAACCTCACTGGTCATGTGGTTGGTTGCCCCAGAATCAGCAAGCCAATATTGAGGACCACCAGATGTTGAAGCTAGCATAGCAGTACCAGCATTGCCACCACCATTATTGCGCGGGTGTTGATCAGGAAAACCAATTATTTCCCAACATCGATCAGCAGTGTGATTAGGTCTCCCACAATATTGACACTCCATACCAGAAGTTGAAGTGAAAGCTTGGCCAGACTGGAAGTTGGATAATGTTCTGCAGGTTTTAGCACCATGTCCAACACGGCCACACAGCTGACAAGTATTACCCCCTCCAAAGTTATTGTTTCTCCCAAAGCCACCATTGCCAAACCCACCAGAAGAAGTAGCATTCCTACCAAAACCACCACTGCCATTGTAGGTGTGAGGTCTGACATTATTACCAAAACCACCAGTAGGACCAAAACCATTCCCACCATTAGTACGATTAAAATTGGTGCCTCGAGAACTACCTCCATTGGTGAAACCGTGAGAAGGACCACCACCATTAGTGAAACCTTGAGGAGATGCTCTTCCAGCATAGAAACCAGCCATTCCCATAGAAGGATCAACCATTGGATAGGGACCAAAACCATACGGCATGGCAGGGATTGAGACATATGAAGGTTGTGGAGAGACTGACTGATTAAGAGAAGTAGACTGTGGAGGAACAGGAGTGGAAACAGGTGAAGCTGAAGAAGAGGATACAGACTGTGGAGATGCATTCTGAATGATTTTAGTTGCCTGGACCACCATAGCAGTAAGTGGAAGAGGGGAAGACTGAGATTCAGCCTCAAGATCAATCTCAGTTGCTTTCAACAAAGTCTTAAGGTCACTGATGGAACAACTCACAGCCTGAGCACGAATGACTCCTTTAATGGCATTATACTCAGAGGGAAGACCTCTCAAAACAGTGACAATTACATCTTCATCATTGAGAAACACTCCAACAGTTTCCAAGGCATCTCGAGCCACTTTCACCTTATCCAAGTAGGTTGGTCAAACTCTGTAAATTGGTCTTGAGCTGAAGAATGTTCTGGCGACTAGAGGCTGCAAACTTGTTTCGCAAATTACGCCAGAGTTCAAAGGCAGTTTTGCTACCAACAGCACAGGAAGTAGCAGCAGCACTTAGAGTTTGACCTATCATATTAATAATGCTATGATCTTGAACACACCAGGTTGCATAAGCAGGATTAACCACCTCATTACCACTGGAATCCACAACGTATTGTGCAGGACAGGGCAAAGTGCCATCAACAAAACCATAAAGATTCTGGCCTTTCAGAAAGGACTCAAGTCGGAAAAACCAACTCGGATAGTTATTGTCATCAAGCAAGATGTTTGGAAGATACACAGTCGTCTGAGTAGTAGTCATGATCAAACAGAAATAGGAACACGATGTCGAGAAAAAGGCGACGGCGTAACAGTGAACAAATCAAAGTCACAGAGACGAAGAATCAAGGCTAGAGCAAGCAAGAATTCACCTCAAGAGACCAGATCGAGAACGAAACCACAAGAAACTAGGGTTTATAGAAATCATAAGGCCAGAAGACGATCGAAACAAACGACAAGACAATCAACAACAGCGAGTAAAAATCGATGAACAATAGGTCAAATCCGTGACGAATTAGAGCAAGAACAACAGGAATCACACCGCAATTACCACAATTACCACAACCACAACCAAACAACAACAAGAATCACAACGACGAACTACCAGGAAACAAGAACAGAGACGGAGCAAGACTTAGCTGAGTAGCAAGAACACCACGAGCGAAGACAAACTAGCACCAGAAAGCAGGTCCAAGGCTCGCACTGGCTCTGGATACGATGTTAGTAATCTAGGCGTCACAACAAAAACCAATTGGCAATGGTTGGATAGGCCCAAATCCTTATAAACACATTTGCAAGGTCCCTTTTCTCCAATGTGGGACAACACTCCACATTCTCACACGCCCCCGCACGTGTAGCGAATTTTCAAGCCAAACACGTGGACAACTTATATTGGGTGACGTGGAGCACGTGTGGCCACTTGGCTTCAAACGTGGGCGAACCTGGCTCTGATACCATGTTAGCTTTGAAGAAAAACTCAGAGAGAAAGAGGAATGAGGAACTGTGTATTAAGCAGAAGAAGAATTACAGTAGCTAGAGGACGAGAATATATAGCTGTCACAGCTCATGACAGCTGGCAATTAAACATAACAGCTAACAAACTAGCTAATTAAGCTTAGGACAAGAAATGAAACGTGATAAATATATTTGATCCTCTAACATAAAGCACAAAAGCTACATCTACAAGCAAAAATTACAATTCCCCAAATTCCCTTGTTAAACCTCAAGCCCTCTCGCCTTTGATTATGCAAGCTAGTTGAATGTCATTGGGCATAATGGTAACAATCTTGGCATGTATGGCGCAGAGGTTGGTGTCCTCGAACACACTCACCAAGTAGGCCTCCACCGCCTCTTGAAGTGCCGCCACCGCGCTGCTCTTGAATCGGAGATCGGTCTTGAAGTTCTGAGCGATCTCCCTCACAAGCATCTAGAACGGAAGGGAAGAAGACGCGAGATTTTGAGAGTGGAAGAGGAGAAAAAGCAAAAAGCAGCATTTGAAAAAAAAAATTCAGCGAAGGAAAAGTTAGTCAATCCTGGCCACACTGGCCACACATTGATATTGGAGGGTCACGATTGCTTTGTGGGGAAATAAGAGGACCTCTCTGTGAGGAGAGGATCCGAGTCCGCTGAGAAGTAAAAAAAACTGGTACATAATATGGGACTCGGATCCTCTCCTTACGGAGAGGTCCTTTTATTTCCTCACACTAAAATCTTGGCCGTCGATTTTAAGTGTGTGGTCAGGATTCGTTTAGCTTTTTTTTTTTCCCCTTCCACTTGCAGCCGTCTCTTCTCTCTCTCTCTCCAACTGCAGTCCCCTTCTCTTTTTCCTTCGTCTCTTCTAATCATGTCAATCGAGTATGAAAATCCAAAAGACAATTGCAGCAAGTATAGCTTATACCAACATTCTTATAAAAAGTCAAATGAATCTAAATCTTACAAAATCAACCCATCAAGATTTTCATCCCAGAAACAAAATTAGAAAAATAAGGTTTTTCCAGAATCGAATAAACTTCCACCCATCAAAATTTTCGGTCATTATTGAAGTGTGAGGACAAACTCAATGCAACAGTAACACCAAAAAGACTCGATCTTTCAAAGACATGCACATCGAGACATGAATTGAAAACAAAACCCAGAAAGAGATAGAGGGAAGAGGAAGAGAGCTGCAGTTGGAGAGAGAGAGAGAAGGCAGCAAGTGAAAGAAAGAAAAAAAAAAATGTTAAACGAATCCTGGCCGCACAATCAAAATTGACGGCCAGGATTTTAGTGTGAGGAAATAAAAGGACCTCTCCGTGAGGAGAGGATCCGAGTCCCATAATATGAGAATATCTGGGTATTGGGCTTTAATGGAAAAACTGTATATGCACTTTTCACCTCTCTCTCTCTCTCAGATATATATATTTTTTTGGTTTGATCTCTCTTTCAAATTTATGCAGTGGAAACCAAGCATATTCTTATCGAATGGGTTTATACACAAATCCTTTTGTGATAATTCAATTGAATTTCAATTGTAAAGGGTGAGTAAAACCAACAGAAGAGGAACAGAACCTTGATCCATTGTTAAATATAACATCCATGGTTAAATAAGGTTGTATGAGCCAAAATTCTATTTTGATTTGGCCAGATACACTGCGATTAAAGAACCAGCTTCATATAATTTAAAAAAAAAAAAAAATACCAGCTTCATATAAGCTTCAAATCTAATCCAAATTTGCATTTAAAAGTTCTACAATTTCAAGAAAATCAACCATCAGTTATTAAAATAGAGTAGTTGGAGAAAGATAGATGGAGCAAGGATGAGTTGGGGAAAAAAAATTCAACGGAAGAGGGAGAGAGTTGCAGAGCAATGTGGAGACTGGAGAGGAAGGAGGGATACTGTAGAGAGAGAGAGAGAGAGATTTTCTTTTTATTAAAATTTTAGGAAAAGTTATGACCGTGAGATAAGATTGGACGGCCATGATCGTCTTGTGAGGAAATAAGAGATCCTCTCCTCACGGAGTCCAACTAGGGGGGATTGTCTACAATACTCCGGAGCATCAAAACTCAGGAGATCCGACGCTCCACAACTATGGGGGCTTTTGGGTTTGGGTTTGTGGAAGTCATCTAATCCAATGGCTGAAAAGTAGGGAGTTTTGATACTCCCAAGCACCCTAGAATTTTCAGTCTTTTTCTGGGAGGAAACATCACCGAGTTCACTACCAGAAGATTAAACAAACAGAAAAAGATGTTCACCTTGGCAGTTAACTAAGAAGTAGTTGCATTAAAGGGGCCCAAAGATGTCACTTCAGAATTCTTTCTACTCATCAGTATGCAGAATGCATCCTTACAAAATCAAAACCAGATTGCAAATTTTAATATCTATAGATTTTCACAATTCTCTAACAAAAAGTTAAAAACAACAGATACAGAAATCATGAATAGCTGCTGAGATATAAATTGCTCCTGGACACATCATAATCTATGCATAATGCTCAAAATTTCCCAGCACGGCCAACAGATTGTCTGGAAACAACTCCATAAGATTAAAGTGCGGCATTACATCAATTGAATTCAAATCTAATTTGCATGCAAACACAATCCATATCCTAAACCTGTATCATTTGTCATCTTGATAATTTAAGTTTCACTTACAAAGGCACTATAGAGAATCATGCATCTATACAAACTCAAACAAAACAAAACCTGGTCGGAATCATTCAGGATTTAGGCTCAAAACTTCTTCAACATATAGGAAGTAATACAAGACGTTTACAAAACCAACCCTTCAGAAAGTGGCATCATATTATATCACAATTCAACCAGAAAATAACCACCGGTTCACAACTAACTTCTAATAAAACATTTTAGACTATAATATTTCTGTAAGGATATCATTGAGTACAAGTTTTTCTAAACATATTAAGTATTTTAACTGTATCATTTCTGCAATGCTTTTCACCGAGACCTTTTCTTTTCCCCTTGACTAAGTTCTTTTCCAATTACAACCAGCCATAAAAAGAGCAACTAATGGTGCATCAACTTAACTCACCTTCACCCCTCCTTTTGGCTTAAGGATCCAACAATCCATAGTGAGAGTACCGTCTTGTACCACGCCTTACTCAAGATTGAAACCAACACTTAAATAACCATTATTCCACAAGTTGATGATAAAACTAGGATATTTCATTAGCTTTCTCTGTTTTACTTCCAAGTAACACACAACTGGCCTCAACTTAGACTCCTCAGCCAATTCAATATTCGCATTTACCATAGAGAATATCAAGAACTAATCTAAACAAAAGCATCACCAAGGCCGGGCCAACAACCACATACTTATACTTCGGATCAAGGTCTAAACATCAGCTTCCTACCCTAAAAAGTCACATTTTCAAATTCTTATATTCAAAGTTTTCAAAGCAACTTTGCAAAAATCTGCCCATCAATTTGTAATTCTACATTGGCATTAGCTCATCAGGATATACAAGTGATTGAAAGCAGAATGCATTACTAAAATGACCATACGATCTTTACAGAATACCAATGGAAATATATACAATATATACAAGTTGAGCTTCAAATGAATACCCAAACAGACACAGAAATTAAACTCAAATTCTGATCCAATTTTATACATTGAGCATTGAGAACGAAACGGTACCGAATCAGCAGACCGAAGCCAATCTCATAGGAACCTTCTCTCTCTCCGCATCGCCTAACCCATCCGCCACGATTCGAATGACCCTCTTGAAGGCGAAGTGCACGCAATTCGAAAGCGCCATCCAACCTATCACCTCGTAGACGAAATCGAAAGCCGGATCGGACCGCGACGCCGAGGAATCATCCCAATTATGCCCTCCGAATCTATCGAAATTCCAGCCCCCGCCACCGCCTCCACCGCCGCCCCATCCTCCGTTGAAAAACGGACCATCGCCGCCGAAAAACCCACCGTCCTCTTCGCCGCCGTCGTTGGAATCATCGCCGCTCGACGATCTCCGCCTGGTGCGCCGCTTCTTGCGGAGGAGGGTGCGGGTGGCGGTTTTGTAAGAGTTGGACCTGACACGCGGCGGAGCGACGGCGTCGACGGGGTAGATAAAGGCGGAGACTTGGAGGGATCCGTTGGACGGTGGCGATTCGTCCGGATGAGAATCGCCGATGGAAATTTGGTTGCTGGAGGTGAGGTGATGATTGCGAATTGGGAAATTTGAGAACCCTAAACCGTGTGCGGTGGTGTTGGCTACTGTTACGGCGTCGTATACGAGAGAGATGTCCATCGTCGCCGAATTCGATTTCTTGCTGAGGTGAAATCGAATTGAGGAGGTGGGTGTGAATTTTTTTTCCGCGGAAGTGCGGGAAAATAAGGAGGGGTAAAAGGGACAGAAAGAATGAACAGTGGAAAACAAAAGAAATGGTCAAATTGAGGAATACAAGAGAGAATTGGTGACAGCTGTGTAAAGACCACGTGTTATATGTTTGGCGGGTGGCTACTGTACAATATTGACATAGGAGATGAGAAGTTGTTTTGTACCGTAGGATTGCTTAAATGCGATTTCAAAATTGTTTATGAGTGGTATTTGCTTAGATTGGAAGTCGGTTTGAGATACTAACACTCGACTTCTTTAGTGAAGTGTATGTACGACTATATCTTTCGACGTTTGATTCATAATAAATTATGACATGTTTATTTAATTGGAATGAGTATGAGAATAAAGAAATTGATTCAAATTTATGAGTTCTCTTGCGTTTACTAACATGTACATGAATCAGAATGGTTGTGGGTCTCACTTAAAAAGTAACTAAAATGAGGAATCCATTCCTCAATATCCGGGATTTGATTACCAAGGAGGGGTAGGTATGGGTAGGTATTATGAATGAATTCCGATTCATTTACATTTTTATTCCAAGTAAGTAAACATGCCATAAACTTTTCCTAAAAGAAAAGGGATGTAAAGTGATTTTCAGGTTGTAAAAACATCTCCAATAATAAAACCTATTTTCACTGTATAATATAGCTAAAAGTTAATTTACTTTGGCTCCAGCAGAGAGTAGCTATTTGTAAGTTAATTTAGGATTTAGTTATTTTTTCTCTCGCATGCAGCTAAATATAGCTATAGATTTTGACAAAAGCTAAATTTAATTTTCATTTAGCTACTATGTTGTGTCAAAAACAGCTAAATTTTAATTTTTTTTGCAAAATGACCAACATGTTTTTTTTAGAAGAAGTTTAATTCATTATGAATCAAAGCCAATGACTAGAGTCATACATACAGCTAACCAGAAAAACAAGACAAATTTGAGCTCACGTTTAAGTGAACCATACAAACAAGGAAAAACTCTGTGTCCTCTAGGGAAGAAATATACTAGCACTCCGCTTGCCAAGCACGCAAAATTTAGAAGAAAAGTTAGAAAATTTAGAAGTGGGCTTGAAGGGTTTAGTACCACTCTCTTGGGCCTTAAGCTTACACTTAGTGGCGTCGATCTGAGCCCACATTTATAAACTTGCCACTCGGCAACAACCGGTAAAAACCCTAAGCTTATGTATCTTTCCCGATCTGAATAATAGCCTCCAAGCTCTGTAAAACCCTAGAAGTGCGCCAGGAAGAGCAGCGATGGTGTCGTTGAAGCTCCAGAAGCGGCTCGCCGCTAGCGTGCTCAAGTGCGGACGTGGCAAGGTCTGGCTCGACCCTAATGAGGGCAACGAAATCTCCATGGCCAACTCCAGTACGTACCTCACTTTTCATTTCAGGCTCTTCTCCAATTCACTCTAATTTAGGGCCTTCTTATTGTTTATCTTTGATCTGAAAACTCCTTATTATAGTAAGTTCCTATAGGCTTTTATGATTTATTGCAATTCTATTGTAACATTTTCTGGAATTACGTTTGGTTGATTTTGTTTCTCATTTTCGCTGTATTGATGTGTTGCTAGTGAGACCGATCATATAGCTTTATCAAAATAATGAATCCATTATTTCATTTTTTAGCTTAAATATTTCGAATGGCCTTGTTATGTGTAATCATTTTTTATTTTGGTTTGCTTTGGTTTATCCACATATGTATCACTGTAATGCTGGTATGGTTTGGCTTATGTTTTCCTAAAGCAATGTCTTTTACTGGAGTTGAATGAAAATAAAGAAGGTTTTTTTGTTGGCTTGTGCTTTATTCAATTTAAATAGGATGGTATTCCACTGGGTCAGACTTGTTTTTCTTTCTATTGGGTTTCCTATTGGCTTGGATGCGATTGATGTTTATGACCATTTTCAGGGCAAAACATTAGGAAGCTTGTGAAGGATGGTTTCGTCATCCGGAAACCAACAAAGATTCACTCCCGTTCTCGTGCTCGGAGAATGGCAGTGGCCAAGAGGAAGGGGCGTCACTCTGGATATGGTATGTGGTTTATGTTGAGATATTGGAGACGTCACTTGAAGCCATCCATGGTAAAGATTACAATGTGCTTACTGATTTTCTCCAGGTAAGCGCAAGGGTACCAGGGAGGCAAGGCTGCCAACTAAGATACTCTGGATGAGGAGGATGAGGGTACTGAGGCGCTTGCTCCGTAAGTACAGAGAATCCAAGAAAATTGACAAGCACATGTACCACGACATGTACATGAAGGTGAAGGGTAATGTGTTCAAGAACAAGCGTGTGCTGATGGAGAGTATCCACAAGTCAAAGGCTGAGAAGGCAAGAGAGAAAACTCTGTCCGACCAGTTTGAGGCCAAGCGTGCTAAAAACAAGGCTAGCAGAGAGAGAAAGTTGGCTCGTAGGGAGGAACGTTTGGCACAAGTAAGTTCAGTTATAAATCCACTTGAAATGTCGTATTTATTATCTGTTTCAAATGGAGTGGCGGGGTTCTTTCAAGTTATATCATATCTGCTGTATGCATGATGCAACATATGTTATGATTGTATTAATGTATTGGGGTTTTTGAAACATTGTAGGGACCTGGAGAGAGAGCAGCACCTACACCTGCACCTGCCCCTGCAACCCAACCGGCTGCGTAAGTTTACTTGAAGATTTGTTTTATCTGTCCATTGGACACACCTTTTTGGAAATACAAACCTCCAATCCGTTGTTCTTATGAAAGGCTTTTTTGTTCATTTTTGTAGGGGAGGAGCGAAGAAATCGAAGAAGTGAGTAGTGATATACCTCTGCAGTGATAGCACTGAAGAACAATAACTCTATATGTTAATGCGCTTAATTTCAACTCCATATAGAAGTTATATTTTTTGTGAGCTACTGCCCTAGTTTTTGCTTTTTTGTTGCAAATTTTCCAGTCCAAACTATGGAACTTAGTGAGTTGCAGAGTTTCTTTCTTAATGTTGAATGATGTGTTTGTGACTTTGACTTCAATCAATCTCTATGTTTAAATAATAAATATACAATTTTGAGGACCCAAGATCAATTCTTTTATCTCTTTACAGTTCAGTAACTCTGGACTGCCCAATTATGGTGTTGGATCTCAATATGGTGGTTTGAATGATCACGTATCGGCCGTTTACATTATTACTTTTGTGAGCAGGAAATGAACATTTCCATCATCGCTTCAAACCCTAGTTTAAGTACCTCTCAATCATCAGCATGTGTTATTTCAAAACCAAGCTTGGTTGTTTCTGGCTGTCATTCGTTTTTAATTCTAAGGAGTTCCTTTGCCTCTTTGATACTACAGGAATCCTTGCCAACCTAGAATAGTCATTTCGCATGTGGCTTGGCCTCTCAGCCATTTTGACCCCTTGCAACATTTACCTTCTTCACAATGAACCCAAAATTATGTAAAATCAGAACAGAGTTTCTATCTAGGACCCCTAAGAGCATCCACAATGGGGACCCAAATTTGGGTCCAAAACCTATATTTGGGTCCAAAAACACCCACAGTGGATCGGAGGAGTAGGACTTATAGTTGCCGGAGACCTAAATGTTGGACCCAAATATAGGTCCAGTTTGGACTCAAAAATTTTGGACCTATATTTGTGGGTCCCTCCATGTGCAACTAATTTGAGAGGATTTTGGAGAGAGAAATTGATGATTCATCAATGAGAGAGAACGAGTGGGGTTTTTGGGTCCAATATCTATATGCCACAATGGAGATGACTCAAATTTAGGACCCAAATTTGAGTCCAAAAATATAAGTCCAAAAATATGAATCCAAAAATGAGTCCTGCACTACTGTGGCACCCAAAAAAGTAAGTCATTTTATTCACTATTCCGATGGACTCAAATTTGGATTACGGTCAATTTGGACCCATATTTGGGTCCAAAAAATGAGTCCCCACTGCTGATGCTCTAACAAATTGAAGAGGTAATGTACTTGCATTGAATTATTGGTATCTATCAAAATAAAATGGGGCTGACAATCCTGACATGATATATACTGTATGTACATTCTTCTGATTCTTGAAACACGGACTCTTGCATTAAAAGGAAGGTATATAAGGCCATAAAATTTTCCCTAGAGGTTTTGACGTTGTGGTGCAGTGAAACGTGATAGGACTACAATTCTATCGCGCTCCCAAGACTGACCAATTCCTCCCACCAACTCTCTCTCCTTTTTCAAATTTCGATCCGAAACTAGTATCCGCAAAAAGCCACAATCTTCCAAAAAGTTCTACTCATTATTTTATTTTCGTAGTGAATATTATATACGAAAGTAGATATACAAATTCGATACTTTGTCGATCAATCTCGAAGTGATCGAAGGCGATGGAATCGGAGCAGTTGATATCGACGGGGAGCGGTTCCCGGTACTTTCAAATGCGATCGGAGCAGTTAATGTCGCCGTCGTCGCTGTTCTCGTTCCGTCACTCGTCGTTCGAGCCGGCTCGGATTTTCGAGGAGTTGCCGAGCGCCACCATCGTCTCCGTCTCGCGTCCCGACGCCGGCGATATCAGCCCCATGCTTCTCTCGTACACAATCGAGTTCCAATACAAGCAGGCACGATCTCTCTCTCTCTCTCTCTCCCTCTCAATTTGCTGAGATCGCTTTGCATGCCACTAATTACAGTTTTCCATCTGAATTATGTGTTTGCCTGCTGAGAAAATTGAATTTCGAGTTTGGAATCTGCTCGAGTTAGTACCTTATGTGTGAAAAGGTTGTGACTTGAGCTGTTAGATTGTTAGATACTGCACATAATGATTATTGGTTAGTTCCATTTTGGGCTGAGGAGTGATTAAGATTCGAAATTTTGTTATCTGACAGAGGATGATTCTGTTCTTTGTAGTATATATGATTAGGATGTACTAATCAAGTGTTTATCTTGATTTTCTCTTAAACCAGTTTAAGTGGCGCCTATTGAAGAAAGCTTCGCATGTATTCTACTTGCATTTTGCATTGAAGAAACGTGCATTTATTGAGGAAATTCACGAGAAGCAGGAACAGGTGTGTAAGTTCTAGAGTTGGATTTTATCATTTGAATTGCTGTGCCTATGTCAGTTTGTGTTTTCACTCTTCCATGCCCTTTGGCAGTTAGCTGCTTATTTGGGAATGTTTGGAGTTTAATGTCGTTTCCAACATTATAATAAAGGTTAAAGAATGGCTTCAAAATCTAGGAATAGGAGATCACACGGATGTGGTGCACGATGATGAGGATGTTGATGATGAGACTGTTCCCCTACATCACAACGATGAAAGTGCTAAAAACAGGTTAGTAAGTATTGAATTATGAAATACTCCTTTTCTGGAATGATAAATTATATATGCCTAACAAGTTTAGTTGCATCTTTTGCTCAGAGATGTTCCATCTAGTGCCGCTCTACCAATCATTCGGCCAGCACTTGGTAGGCAACAATCCATTTCGGACAGATCAAAGGTTGCAATGCAAGGATATCTGAATCACTTTCTAGGAAACATGGACATTGTGAACTCTCGAGAGGTGTGTTGGTGCTTGTTCTTTCTAAACTTCAATCATATATGACTACATAAACAAGTTTGTTTGAATATCCATATAGTTCAATGGTGCTATTTATCAGATTTAATTGCATTTATGAGGTGACATGTGATTGAACCTTTGGATTTATTGGACATATCCCTGAATCATTTTATAGTAATGATTTCTGCACGTCTACTTCTTTTAGCTTCTTTCAGTTTTACTTAATTCATTTTATTTCTTGCACACCTGTATCCGCCGTTGATCATCATTCCTTACATGTCTTACCGTCATTAATTATGCATTATAGGTCTGCAAGTTTTTGGAGGTTTCTATGCTATCATTTTCCCCAGAATATGGCTCTAAGCTAAAAGAAGATTTTGTCATGGTGAAACATCTACCGAAAATTCCGAAGAATGATCCTTCCCGGAAATGTTGTACATGTCGTTGGTTCGACTGTTGTAATGACAATTGGCAAAAGGTAATGAAGTCCTCTTTTTATTAAGTTCAGTTTATACTCACCTGAAAAGAAAGCACATCAGCAAAATAGTCAGTAATCTTTCTTATGGGTCTCTTTATTCCAAGACCTAGAGCCTCAGATTATAACCTTCTCATTATTTTTATGTACTTTTAATTTAAGGTATGTTTTCCACCTGTTGTCTTTGGCATCATCCTCTAATTGATTCTGTGCAGGTTTGGGCTGTATTAAAACCAGGATTCTTGGCCTTTCTGGCAGATCCTTTTGATACCCAACCTTTAGACATAATCGTATTTGATGTATTACCGGCCTCAGATGGGAATGGGGATGGCCGGGTATCGCTAGCAAAAGAAATAAAAGAACGAAATCCCCTACGCCATACTTTTAAGGTTAGTAGCATCGAGTCCTTTTTTTCGTGGTTAATCTCTGGTGCTCTAGATTTTGATTCTGGATAAGAGTGCTGTTCCTATTATTTGTTTCTTGAACTTCCAGTGAAGTAGGCCTGCTAATAAATGATTCTAGCAGAGGCTTGTGCGTATACCTTTTTCAGCAATGATGGAGGTTGTACATATTATGGTTTATGCAAATTTGGGTGTTTATCTTCTTGTAGGATGAAGCTTTTCATGCTTAAAATATTGAAGGTGAACTTTGACTTTTGAAATACAAGTCATTATTGCTTTCTTTCTTAACCCAGCACTGATAATTTTTTAAGCTTATAATGCATTTCATAATAAGGAGCATGCACAAGTTGTTGGTGGCTGAAGAATTTCTCTATTTTTTTTAGAATATCTTTTCCCCTTTTCTACTGTATTGTAAATAATTTGTGGGTGACGCTATCCATCCAATGAAATATCCAGACAATCCTCTGATATATACTCTGAAATTTTAAAAGGTGGCATGTGGAAGCCGGAGCGTTAATTTAAGAGTTAGGAGTAGTAGTAAAGTTAAGGATTGGGTTGCCTCGATCAATGATGCGGGACTCAGGCCTCCTGAGGGTTGGTGCCATCCTCACCGTTTTGGCTCTTTTGCGCCTCCAAGAGGCTTGACTGAAGATGGTAGTCAGGCTCAATGGTTTGTAGATGGTCGGGCAGCATTCGAAGCGATTGCTTCTTCAATTGAGGATGCAAAATCAGAGGTCTGTTCCTCGCTGTTCACTGTGTACAATTCAGTTGTGTTCCACAATTATTACTGTTGCAGTTTCTTCTGATTGATGATACAAAGTTTCATGCAGATATTTATTTGTGGCTGGTGGCTGTGTCCAGAATTGTACATGCGGCGTCCGTTTCATACTCATGCTTCTTCTAAACTTGATTCTTTACTGGAAGCAAAAGCGAGGGAAGGGGTTCAGGTAAACCTTTATTTTGAGCAATCTGCAACCTTAATTCTCTACATTTTCCTCATCTTAATTTTCATTGTTCCTTTTATTTTCTAGCCCTGAAACAAATCTTAGATCAATACCAATGAAAATTATGCTATAATGTTCCTACAGATTTACATTCTTCTCTATAAAGAGGTAGCTCTTGCTCTGAAAATCAACAGCGTTTATAGCAAGAGAAAACTTCTTGGGATTCATGAGAATGTGAGGGTACTACGCTATCCTGACCACTTTTCTAGTGGTGTTTACTTATGGTATGTACTTAACTTGCAAAGTTATTTGGGGATTTTGTTTACTTATCCGAAAGTCTCATGGAATTTCGTAGATGCTGATGTTTTGGTTAAGTGTTTCCTCTATCTTTTTCTGCTTCTGATATAAAAAATATTTGTTACATATAGGTCCCACCATGAAAAACTTGTCATTGTTGATTATCAGATTTGCTTTCTTGGAGGACTCGATTTATGCTTTGGTCGTTATGATACTGCTGAACATAAAGTGGGTGACTGTCCTCCTAACATTTGGCCTGGAAAGGACTATTACAACCCGAGGTGAGCTTCTTGCCTATACTTGGATTGTCCAGTGGCAACTTTTAAAAGATAAACATGATTCCTGCTCTATATCTATTTGACCTTATCATGTTTACTTTCTATCATTTAAACTTTGAGAACGACACCAATGCCACTTCATACTCTGCACCTTGAGCCTGGTCTTTTCGGTTTGAAATTTTGAATTGATATGTATGGTTCTGCTGTCAATTTGAGTTTACCTAGCTCTAGTTTGTTCTGAAATGATTGAAGTTAAATGGTTTTTTGATATGATGTTGTTAGGGAATCTGAACCGAATACATGGGAGGATACGATGAAAGATGAGTTGGATCGTGGAAAATATCCTCGTATGCCTTGGCATGACGTCCACTGTGCTCTTTGGGGACCTCCCTGCCGTGATGTAGCTAGGCATTTTGTTCAGCGCTGGAACTATGCAAAGGTTGATATTCTGCTATGATAGTATCACTTTTCATTGATATCCAAGAAGATTATGTTTTAAATAAAATATCGGTTCTTACAGAGAAATAAAGCTCCAAATGAGCAGGCAATTCCATTACTTATGCCGCAGCACCACATGGTCATTCCTCATTACATGGGAAGAAACCAAGAGATGGAGGTTGAAAATAAGAATGCTAGCAATAGTAAAGAAATTAAAAGGCAGGATTCCTTCTCGTCAAGATCATCCTGTCAAGATATCCCACTTCTTATACCTCAAGAAGCTGACGAGCTGAGTGCTCCAGATGAAGACCCAAAACCAAATGGGATGGACTCTCCTGATTGCCTCCTTGATCAGCCAAGCAGAGGTAGCAACAATCTTGCTTTCCCTTTTCGGAAGACAAAAGTTGAACCAGTAGCTTCAGATACGCCAATGAGGGGCTTTGTTGATGACTTTGATTCTTTGGATCGACGTGGAAAATTGGCTTCAGATGGGTTGGCACATCCTGGCATGAAAAATACAGATCCAGAGTGGTGGGAAACACAAGAACGTGGCAATAAGGGTGGTTTCACAGATGAATCAGGACAAGTCGGTCCTTGTAGTTCATGTCGATGTCAGGTTGGCTAAAACTCTGGTCTTATTAGAAACTCAATATTGACGGTGAATGTTAATTGACAGTATATACACTGATTATATGACCTTCCTTTTAATTTCTGATTTGTCGTCTGCCTGTTATGATGAAGTGTTATCTCCATCATAAGTGTCTGCTTCAGTGATCTTCTGGAAGAACCTACTACTAAAAATGTTTTAGAATTAAGAAGGGTCTACAGAAATTTCCCAAATATAGTTTTTCAAAGGCTGGGGAGATGATATTCAGAACATTCATGGGGTTTTATCATCAAATGTTTCTGTTTTCTACTGTTTGATCATGATGGTGGACCTGCATATTGTATTCTTTTTAAGAACATTTCACTTTCAGGTTATTAGAAGTGTCAGTCAGTGGTCAGCAGGGACAAGCCAAGTCGAAGATAGCATTCACAGTGCTTATTGTTCTCTTATCGATAAAGCAGAGCACTTTATTTACATTGAGGTTTACCTTCTCAATCCTTTTTTACTTTGCAAACATAATAGTTTATTTATTATCCCTTACAAAATGTATTTCAATGTTCTCATGTTGTGCAATATTATTAAGCTTACACTTGTGGATGATTCATAGTTGTTAGGAAGCATGCTCAAAATTCAGATGAGATATGTGAAATATATTAACAAGCATTAGCCTTGCTTGAGATGAATTTGGAAGTAGTGGTACCAATTCAACTTGTCAGAATTTAGTATAATTGAGAAACTTCTCTTTATTCCCCCCGCGTAAGGGAAAAATTCATGATGAACTGATTATTCATGGACACATTTTTGGAATGAGATATGTGGGCACATAGGACAGCCTTTTATTAAGGGTGTAACATGTCTCTGACCCAAACAGCTGAAAATCCATAGTTTATATTGATAGTGATCTCAATATTGATTATAGCTGCTGTCAGTTTCTTGAACATCTTAGTCAAAAAGTTGTACTATGCAGTATGCATTCTGTTGATATTTCTAATCTTTCTAGTATCCTTCAAGGTCTCTGTTTCATTTGACTGATTTTAAATCTTTGACAACTTCTTCGCAGAATCAATTTTTCATCTCAGGTCTTTCAGGAGATGAAATAATACGGAATCGTGTGTTAGAAGCATTATTCCGTCGTATTATGCGAGCATACAATGATAAAAAGTGTTTTAGAGTTATAATTGTCATACCACTCCTACCCGGTTTTCAGGTTAAAGTTCTTCCCAAAATCCATCAAATTCGAATGTACTACTCCCATGCATCTTTGGTGTTAACTTTTTAGTTTAATAGGGTGGTTTGGATGATGCTGGCGCTGCATCTGTGAGAGCTGTTATGCATTGGCAGTATCGAACGATTTGCAGAGGGCATAATTCAATTCTACACAATCTATACGAACTTCTTGGTCCGAAGACACATGACTACATTTCTTTCTATGGCCTTAGAGCCTATGGTAAACTCTTTGATGGCGGTCCTGTGGCCTCCAGTCAGGTATTTCTAACATCAATATAGCTTACATCTATTTTCATTTCCTTCCGGTCTAGGATACTAGTAATTTGGTTGTCGAAGCTCTGGTTAGTACCTCATTAAAATGTCGTTATTCAAGTATACGTTTTTTGGCACTGCAGGTGTATGTGCATAGTAAAATCATGATTGTCGACGATTGTACAACTTTAATTGGATCAGCTAACATCAATGATAGGAGTTTGCTTGGGTCAAGAGATTCTGAGGTATCTTTTCTTCTCTGGGTTTCTCCTGCATTTTTGTTTACATTTATGCTGTGGTGCGTTGAAACCGTAAAGTTAAAGAGCATGCCTAGTTTATATAGACTGGAGGTTATTTGAGGCCAAAATGAATTAAATGACTTAATAATGCACATGTACTGAAATAAAAAATGCAATAAAATATAACTGGAGTACTGGACATACAATGACAGAATTGGAAGTGTAGATAATGAAGTACTGTTGAACATTAGAGTTTCTTGTATCTACTTTTAGAATTTGTTTCCATTTTGTCAAATGGGCAACTGCGTTCCGCGCTTAGTGGCTTTCTTGGTCAATCAAATAGATATAGGCTACACAAAGGAGGGTAGCTATAGGGACTCTTGTTTCTGTGGACTTCTTGTCAGCTTTTTTGTACTATGCTTTTTGGTTTTTTCAATAAGTTCAAAATAATCCCCTCTTGACATTAGTGATGCTCAAACTTTAAATCTTGAGATGGGATATGTGCCACTATACCATCATTGGGATGTATAATTAATTAATTTTAAGCTAATAGTTCCCATATATAACAAATTCCAGTCTCATGAGTTCCATGTCATTATGAAACATTTATGGCTGTGTATGTATTGGGCTGTGAACCTTCTGAATCCTGTTGTGATTCTTGCAACTTCAATCAATTGTGTTGTTAAATAACTTCCTTACGTCCTCCCCATATTTGATATATATGATTATCTTAGTATGCTGTTTTTCTCCTTTTGAAATATGACTTTTGTTGTCCTCCTTTTCTACATCCATGGTTGTATGGTAGCTTCTGCTAATGTCACCCCTTTTCATTTCAGATTGGTCTTCTTATTGAAGACAATGAGTTGGTTAATTCATATATGGGAGGAAAACCGTGGAAGGCTGGAAAGTTTTCTTTGAGTCTTCGCCTGTCGCTGTGGTCTGAACATCTTGGTATTCGTGGTGGAGAGGTTAGTAAATATGTCGTGTGTGTGTTTTTTTTTTTTGGGTTTTTAATTCGGACTTTAAATGAATGACTGACTGAATCTTTAAAACCACTGGTGTCAGTTCGCTGAATTTTTTTTTGTACATTTTTTATTTTGCACTCAGATGGACCAAATAATCGATCCAGCTGTTGATTCAACTTACAAGGATATCTGGATGGCAACAGCAAAGGTAGGAGAAAAATATTTTGATGGGCATAAATGTAATTTGATGGGAACCTTAAACTTGAACATGTGACCAACAAATAATCTGAGAATTCCATACTTCTTGAAATAGATAAAACATGGGAAAAGAAATAAGTATATTGGAGTCGGATCATGCTTAATATGTGCTGCTTTTGTATTTTTAACAGACAAATACCGCCATCTACCAAGATGTCTTTTCCTGCGTACCAAATGATTTTATACATTCTAGGTACGTGCTTCTCTAATCTTCTGCCAATTCTTCTGTTTTCTTGCCGAGTTCGCTAACAAGTAATTTTCTTTATCTGGCCTTGTCTTATGTATAAGCAGAGCTGCATTTAGACAGAGCATAGCCTTCTGGAAGGAGAAGATTGGGCACACAACCATTGATTTAGGAATTGCTCCTGGGAAGCTAGAGTCGTATCAAAACGGAGATGTAAAGACAGCAGATCCCACGGAGAGGTTAGAGTCTATAAAGGGGCATCTTGTTTCTTTCCCCTTGGATTTCATGTTGAAAGAAGATTTAAGACCCGTGTTCAACGAGAGCGAGTATTATGCATCGCCTCAAGTATTTCATTGAGCATGATTATGAACTCAAGCTTATCTCCGCACGGCCTCAGTGTAGGATTGTTTGTATGAAAAATATTTATCCAACGAATTTGTAGATTTGTAGAGACAGAGATATAGAAAGAGATGGCGAAGAAGGCACAAGCTCTACTTGCAAACTGTTCAAAGAACTGATTAAAGAAAATATTTAGAAATAATAATCGAATGAAATTCATTGATTCTTGTCACTAAGCGAGCGTAGGCTCTCCCAAGGGCTGGTTCTTACTGTGTTACTCACTAGTCCGCCACTGGAAACACCACTGCCCATCAACGTTCATCCTGAGCCAGGATTGAACTCTCCATGAGATTCATAGTTGCATTATTTATAGCTTCCTTGTTCGTAGACAAAGCGGATTCAGAATTTTGCCTTTCATTCCAAGGCATATTTCACTTTACGTACAACCATATGTTGCTGGTTCAACCGAATCCACAGCTGCCGGAGCTACGCTTGCTCTAGCCAATTTCTATCTTTATGGAAGGGTGATGCAACCGCAACTTGATCGGCTAGGTCTTTGGAAGCCCATGATAAGGTTGACATTTCATTATTGACCTAACAAAATATTGAGAATTGCTCCTGGAATTTGGAAATAAAATACAATGATTCCCAGTTTCGAATTTGAAATTGATAGAGAAATGAAACAAGTTTGAAGAGTAGACATGTAGCGTGTCAGATACTTTCCCACAAAAGCCGCGTAAGCGCGGGAAGGCTGGCTCTGTGCTCCCCTTCCTATTGTAGAAACACTGGTCATCAGTTCATCACCATGCAAACAAATATGAAACTTTGCTGATTGAACACGTGTACGTATTACAATTGAGTAGATTGGGGAACTCCAAACCAAAGTCAGTTTCTGTTCGTTGAGATTTTCCCAACTCCCAAATCCAAACAAAACAAAAAGGTTCCTAGAATTTGTAAGTTATACTAGAATTTCCCTTCACGCGCTTTGAAGTCTTTAAAACCAGAATGTCAATTCAAGCTTCTAACCAACCAGCATTTTTTGCATGCATTGAGTTTCACCCTCTTACTGGATCTCTATGACAGACATCACAAGCTCTGGGCACCAAGTAGACCTCGAGTCTCAGCAAACAGTGTTGCTCCTAACCAGTAGTACTAGCCCCGCAAGAGACCACTGGCGCTGGATTTTCGTGATTCTCCAAGTGCGCAAACTCCTTATCTCATCCCGAGCAAACAAAGCCATAAAGGGCTCTCAATCACTTTCCCAACTCTCATCATCTACAATACCCTATGCTATTATCAGCACCAGCACTACTACTGATGATGCAGGAGCTGCTGTGAGTTTTCTGTCTTATATATGTCTGTTACAAGTAGCTAGCAGTTTGATTAGTTAAAATCAATCAGTACGAGTTTGTTATAAGTAATATTATTTCAGCTCTACAGTCGGTTAGCTAGTCGTCCTGAGGAAATTACTGGTCCTGATTGGATTTAGTGAGAACATCGATCAACTTCAGAAAATATAGAATTAAATACAAAAAATCTCCCGAACTATAGGGTCATTTTCAATTTCATACCCACGTATCAAATTTTGTCATTTTCATACCTCACATTTGATTTCACTAATGATTTCATACCATACCCACGTATCAAATTTTGTCATTTTCATATCTCACATTTGATTTCACTAACGAATTCATACCTTGGAGGTATGAAATCATTAGCAGAATAATTAACAAATTAATACCTCTTAGGTATGAATTCGTTAGTAAAATCAAACGTGAGGTATAAAAATGACAAAATTTAATACTTGAGTATGAAATTGAAAATGACCCTATAATTGAGGGAGTCTTTTGTAATTAATCCGAAAATATATACTCTATTTTCTCTAGCCAAACACCTTCCACTCTTGTTTTCTCTAAAATCTACATCCACAACTAATTAACTATTTATAGCTAGCTAGCTAGTATCAACTTTCAAGAAAAAGAAGTTTAGAATCTTATGTAAACAGGCTTTATATGTGCTTTAAAACTTTTTTTCATTTACCACTCGAAGTTAGTTCAAAGAATTTTATATATTTCTATGATGACTTCTGCAGGACTTGCAACTGACATCAGGGACTACAGAAATTTTACCTGCCTCACCTCAAGTGTCTGGAGATGTCCGTTTGATCGGGGAGGATGATAGAAGTACTATTGCTACTGATGCAAAACTCCAGCATGCAAGTATTGCCAAGATAGTGAAGGAGAAAGACTTTGAGTCCTTACAGAAGTTTGGATGCGTCCAAGGAATTGCAGAGGCACTCAATACAGATTTACAGAATGGCATCCCAGGCGATGAAGAAGATGTTAGTTCTCGATGCACAGTCAGTGCACTCTTGACCGCACAGGCTCCTGTTCGAGGCTTCTTCAAACTTGTCCTACAATCCAGCAACAACTACATCATTATCCTTCTCTTGGTGTCCGCGGTGCTGTCAATTGGCTTTGGTATCAAGGAGGAAGGTCCAAGCACCGGTTGGTATGAAGGGGCCATCATATTGTTTGTCATCATCATACTTGTTGTTGCGCCTTCAATACGCGACTTATGTCTTCAAGATCCACAAAGCCATGCAGTGAGACAGACTAGTGCAGCTGGGGCGATTAAAATGATGGTTGAGGTCCTCAGAGGGGGACTCCCACGTGAAGTACCCATATGTGATGTTGTTTCAGGTGACTTAGTGTGCTTGAAACGGGGATCTGTAGTTCCTGGTGATGGTTTGTTCGTTTCTGGTGAGTTCTTGGTATTGGATGATGGTAGAGTGGCAACCATTAATGAAAAGAGACCATTCGTGTTCTGTGGTTCAAAGGTGGTTGGTGGAAATGGTCGTATGCTTGTTACATCTGTGGGCATGGACACAGCATGGGGTGAGCTGATGAACAAAGTAGCCAATACTCCTAACCGGGCTCATTTACCAGCTCAACTTGATAAGGTCAGCACAGGCACGCAGATTATAGGGATCTCAATCTCTATTCTCATCCTGGTAGTGTTGTTCTCCCGTTTCATGGTTGAAAGGGACGACAATCACTCCAGCCTCCCAGACCTCAAGGGCAAACCAACTGCAAGCAAGGAAATAATGAATTTAATTGAGAAAATTGTGATGAAACCGAGTGGTCGGATCAGTGTCCTTACGACATCTCTGGTTATATTCCTCATAGGAGTAGTGGAAGGAATACCTCTTTTTGTCACACTTGCCATAAGTTACTGGAATAAGAAGACATTATCTGGAAAGGCCACTGCTCAAGGGATTCTGGCGTGTGTCACCATGGGCTCCGTCACAACTATTTGCACCGACAAAGCTGGCGTGCTTACCTTGAACACACTGAAAGTGGACAAGTGCTACATTGGGGATGAAGTCATAGAAACCGATGACTATGTCACTGGAATAGACACACATGTTCGTGAAGCTTTGTGCAATGGAATCAGCACACCCCTTCTGATGCCATCAAACCCCCATTCTAGCTCAACAGAGGACCCGCTCCTTTCCTGCGCCGACTTCAACTTGGGAGCAGAATATGAGATTTTGAGGCAAAATCGCACCATCCTGGAGACCAAAGAATTGAGCACCAACGAGGAAGGCAGTGGAGTACTGATGAGAAAAAGCAGTACCGAAAACGAAGGAGATATGTGCTTGCATTGGAAAGGACCTGCAACAACAATATTAGCCATGTGTACACACTACAATGACAACAAAGGGGAAACCAAGGTCATGGATGAACACAGTATATTGGTTTTTAACCAAATTATAGAGGGCATGCAGTCCAGACATCTCAAGACCATTGCATTTGCTTACAAACAGACTGATGTTCCGATGCTAGAAGAAAACAGCTTAATCTTAATAGCACTGCTAGGTGTGAGGTATTCATGCTGCACAGATATAGTGGAAGCTTGTCAAGAAGCAGGAGTCAACATCATACTGGTCTCAGAAGATGATGTTTCAAAGCTGAAAGACATTGCTCTTGAGTGTGGAATACTTGTCGACTCAAACAGATTGGTAACTGAAGGTGAAAGTTTTCGAAATAGTACCCACGAAAACAGGATGGACATGGTAGATAAAATATGTGTGATGGGAAACTCCATTCCTTCTGACAGGCTCCTTTTGGTGCAATGTCTGAAAGAAAAAGGCCACGTCGTAGCAATGGTTGGAGTCGGAACAAATGATGCTCCAACTCTAAAAGAAGCTGATGTGGGGATTGCAATGGGGACTTGGAGTAATGAAGTGGCAAGAGAGAGTTCTGACATCATCATGTGGGATGGAAATTTTAGTTTCTCAGTCACCATTATTGGGTGTGGAAGATGCATATACTACAACATTCAGAAGTACATCCAACTTGAGCTCACCATGAATATAGCATGGCTGTTGATAACATCCACCACCACAATGTGTTCAGGACACAGTGCAATTGCAGCCATACTATTGGTGTGGGCAAACATGGTTGTGACTGTTCTAGGCGGGCTTGCTCTATTGATGGAGCCTCCAACAGAGGAACTAATGAAAAAGGCTCCGGTCAAGCGAACTGAATCTCTCATTAGCCAGGCAATGTGGAGAAACATAATCAGTCAAGCTTTATATCAGACAGTCATCTTGGTCACCTTTCAATTCAAAGGACCAACTCTCCCCGGCATCGGGAAGAAGGTAACTGAATCCATTGTTTTCAACAGTTTTGTTCTGTGTCAGGTGTTCAACCAAGTGAATTCAAGGGAACTCGAGAAGAAAAACGTGTTTAGGGGCATTTTTCACAATGTGTTGTTTTGGGTGGCTGTGGGTGTCATTCTTGTCCTGCAGGTGATTTTTGTTGAGACTGCGCACATTCTTGTTGGCAATGCAAGGTTGAATTGGGCACACTGGGGTATCTGTCTTCTAATTGGGATGGTTTCATGGGCCATTGATTTTGTTGTTAAGTGTGCATCAAGTATCATCAGGAAAAGCTCTCATATTAGTATGACTATGACACCCTCTAATGTCTCAGAATCCACTTGTAATTTAGAGCTCCCACTCATTAATGGAAATTCCACATGAATTCCATCTTTTTAATCGTTGCTGTAAGCAGGTGAGTGAGTGAGTTTCAACACTTGTGTTTTTTTTTTGGTAATTAAATGAATTTATTACGAAAAGGGAAAAATCCTACGAACCAACATAAAGAAACAAAACGAACACCAAAGAAAAACAAAAACTATAAAAAATCAGCCTACGAAACAGAAACAGAAACTTCTGTTCTCGTTGAGGCATTTAACCAAATAAATGAGTTCAGGGCATGCATGCTTGATAATCTATCTCATTCAAATTCAAAGCTAAGAGAGAGTTTAGCGCTAGATTAAATTCTACAATTTTTACTAAAAATCAATGGGGAATGGGGAGAAGATATATAAGAATTAAAACGCAACTCATGGAATGGAATTCAGCAATTATTGACTAATAAAAAAGAAATTCAACAATTTAATCCGTAAACGAACAAAATTTGCAACTGACCTTAGAGAGTCAAGTCCACCGGTACGATTATGGTTGTGGCAAATGCAGGGATAGGTAGTTAAATGACCGTTGACCTCTCAAGTCCACAGATCAATAATGGACTACATCATTCAAATCAAGTCCTGTATACGACGTCGTTCAACCTCAGCTTTTCTTACATGTGCATCTCGGGTAGTTAAAATTAGTCTTCGAAATATTATTCTTTATTCAACCAGAAATGCACCTCCAGTATTATTTTTTTTTGAGAAGGAGAACCACCTCCAGTAGGCACTAGTTAAGGGATAAACTTTAGCACTTCAAATATTCTAGTCTTTTAAATCATATTTTTCAAATTTATGATGGTATTTACTATATAATTATATTCTTATCTTAATTAAAATTAATACTTTTTTTTTAGAAAATTAAAATTAATACTTGAAATAATTTTTATTTCTTATATTAAGTTAACTAAAATTGATTTTTATATAATAATATTCTTATCTTAACTAAAATTATTTTTGAAGATAGGTTTTAGTTCCTATCTTAACTAAAACTAGAAATATTAGTATATTACACACCCATAAGGGTAGAGGTGGTTACCTCAAAGAATGTGGGTGATGTGGGATAAAGGTGGTTATCTTAAGCAGTTATATGGTGTTTTTTTTTTCTGTTATTTATGATTTGACTATTTTACCCTTTTTTTAACTAATTTGGTTTTCAAAGTAATTTAATATATAAAGGACCTTTACGTAAAAAAAATCAGTTATAATCAAGATTTATTCTCTTCAATAATAGTATAGATTATCGAAAATCAATTTTTCAAACAATTTTTAGGGCGTTGGTTCAATTTTTAAAAAGGAGGATCATTGACAAACTGCCATGTGGTCCACTTTTAACACCAAAACCCAAACAATTTCAGCTTCTTCCTTCACAATTGGACCTGGGTGGCTGGGTCACGCAAAGGCCAAACTTGGCCCTCTTCCGCTCTAATAGCTCCAAATAAATTAAATACATGCATAAAGATACGAATTTTTTTTATTCCACAACAACGAAAGCACTTCTTTACTATTTCATATACTAGGGGATTTTACTTGGAATAAAAAAATCCATACTAATGGATTCGGGTTCATAACCATGGGTTCTAATGTCTGAAATCTTGTTCCTATGGATTAGTATTTACACAGAAGCCCTTTGGACTAAAGTACTAAACATTGCTTGTTGGAGTTCATAAAGTGCTACCCAATTTCAAAGTTTATTTCTATTATTGTAGACCCAAACAAGAAATTAGATAGATAATAAAATTAGAATCAATCAATAGCCTTCATATTCTTCACTTGTTTATTGGAGCCCCACCGTGGAGGCGAGGCTTTCAAAAATTGACGGGCAACTCTTGCCTAAGTAGGGCTCGAGCTGCTCGCACCCAAGAAAGTGTGTTCGTTATCCATAGGTGTTGGCACGACCCGCCGTCTCTATTCGATCATAGACGAGTCGACCCTCACCCCTGACAGGACAGGTTACGTTAATCCAGTCATGTTTCGCTTGTTTAATAGGCACCCACTTGGCCTTCCACTCCCCAACTTATCAATGTGGGACAATATAGCACAAGTTTTTAGTTTCCTTTTTAAGGTGCTTAAAGTGCTTGGATGTGGGAACGGCCTCATTAAGGTGCATGGTCGGACTCGTCAACCGGCTGGCGTCTTCCACATAACAAGCGTAACAAAGCCCCATGCGACGAGGCTAATATCCCTCTTGCAATCTAGGTGTGAGTCTCCAGGATCGCGATTCACTGAAGTAGGGTAAATCTTGATATGTTGGATATGTGTGTGTGGGTACATTATTGCTTCCTCATAACAGATTGAGTGTTTGCAAAAGAGAGGTGAGGAACTGGGGAAGGAAATTGATGAGTGAAGTCGGGAGCAGAATACAGAGCAGCAGAGGCCAGAGTGGTGATATTGGTGTGCTCTGTTGTATAAATGGCTCTCTCCCAACCTCGAAAATTCCCCTTTCTATGGCTCTTATTCTTAAGGTGAACTCATCACTACCGAACTATTTACATCTTTGTGTTTCTGTGATTTACCGTTAAACAAGTTTCTGTATCAAGCGATGTAAAATTTCAATTTGATGTGCAATCACATACATTTTTCAGAAGGGTGAAGGGGAATTGGGACAAAGTTTATACAACACAACACAACACAACACAACTTAACATAGCATCACAAGGTGAACTCGTAGCATTAACCCCTTCTGCATCGTTGAGATACAAAACAACCAATGTCACACCTTTTGAAGTTCAAAAACATGACAGCTTCTTCGCAAATAGTTTGTCCATTTATTTATATTAACCACCATAGCGGATCTTGAGGGATTCTGGAGGCTCTTCTTCCATGATTCCCGAACCTGTTGTAGCCAAGTACTCACGAATGGTTGTTTTACGGTCTCCAAGGAAAGTGTGATCCAAGAAGTTGTTGTATGCTATATCGTTGAGATTCTTTGCTGCTAACACACTACAAAGGCATACTTCAACCAATTTAGTTCAAACCATAGAAGTTGGTATGGCAAACACAATTTAGAGGCAGAGTATGAAGTTGTGGGGGTAAATACGACACAGAAGAGCTTAGCTTGCTAGTTTTAGCACCAGAAAAGCAAAATAAGAAAAGGAAAAATAAAGTCTCTCTTGGCCTCAAAGGAAAAATCAAGTCAGTAACAGTCCAAAAGGTATTAGTAAACTATGTAATGGTGATGGATACAAGGCTAGTCTCAAAGGCAAAATAAGCTGGTCTCTACCACATTTTTCTCCTGATAAAACCTACTAATTGATTACAGAGCCAAGATAACTTTACACGCTACTTTCTATTTATCATCTGAGGGACTTTTAATAGCAATTGGTAATGCTAGTATAGTAATGTCATTAAAAAATTTATACTTACCAGTGACGAAGGTAAGTTCGACAAGGTAAAATGTCATCCCTCCAAATCTTATCAATGTTATATCGCCCAAATAGCTCAAAATAGATTTCCTTACTTCCTGAAACCAACAAGAGAAAAACAGCAGCGTGTATTGGATAAAAGAAGCACAAAACTTCAACCTAAACCAAGCATTATTTCTTTGTGTTTAGTGATGCTATATGAAAACAACTAGCTAACTACACTTCTATTATTGTTTACTATCTATCATTCTGAGGTCAATTACTATCTATAACAATTGGACAAAGCTGTTAACTTCAAACTATAGATGATTAACCTTTGCATCTAACTCTGAAAAACTCTTCATCACTATAACGAGCACATAGCACCTGCATTGATACCCAAAACCAACAAACCACCATTACCAACAACTTAATTAAACCTAAGTAGGACAAAAAAGGCCTAAATAGTGAATTTATTGGTATCATAACATTTTCCACTCACCGCTCGATTATCAAATGGCTTCCCATCAAGTGTTTCAGGCAGCACCTGCAAGTGAAACAAATAATTCCATTATTCCAAAATAAAAGGCAAAGCTTTAACCTTCTTTTGGTGAGTAAAAAGAAACTGCTAGAAAACATTCTCACTACTTACAGCTAGGAATCGAAATTCAGGCTCCCTTTTGATAAAAGCTGGAATCTGAGTTGATAAAGTAGCAAATGAATTGGACATTAGCTCACAATGAATGACCTAGTTCCCTTCTATTATCTCAAACACTCAATACTCAATAGGCAGTGAAAGTCCAAACACATATAGTTCTAATTGTTACCTCCGATTTTTCAATCTCAAACACTGTTACTATAAGGCTTTCGCCTTCATAGGGCTCTACACTCAAACTCGAAATCTCCTGCAACATTTTCCAAAAATTATAAAACTAATCACAAAGACTTTAGAATTAGAATTTGGAAATCAGATTTCATTTAACAAAATTCGGACCAAAGAGTTAAGCTTTTCTTCTTTCATTTTCTTTTACCTTGGTTTCAGGTTTGGCAATGCCACGCTCGAAGAAAATCGGAGCCATGTGAGCGAACACTCGCCGGAAGCCGTTCAATCGCGCAACTCTGAAGTTGATCAGGTCCGGAAATGTACTCCTCGCGCTTCTCTCTGGTTGCCAAACACACCGCACCGGTTAACAGGTAAACCGTACTGAACACAAACACACCAAAACGACGACGGTGAGGGTTACCTACCGGAGAGGAGAGAACCGAATCCGCAGATGGAGATGTAACCGTCGGGCGCGAGGATGGTTTCGAATTCGGACTCGTCGTTGAGCTCAATTGGTTGCGGTTGGGTCGCCGGAGAGCATGATCGGCCAGAATCGGAGGACATGGCGATCGGAGATGGATGGCGGCGATCGGAGGAGCGGAGTGGAGTGTGAGTCGAGCTGTGTAGGGTTGGGAAGGTGAGGTGGGACTGGGAGAGAGGTTGGCGGTGAGAACACGCGCCGCGCGCGAGTGATGGAGAAGATGGATGGAGCGAGAGGCGGAGAGCAGTGGTAGTCATGAGCAGGAGGAGTGACAAGTAACGGAGTCGAGTGACCAACAGAAATAACGGACACAGCAGCAGCCAGCAGGGACTTTTTTTTTTTTTTTTTATTAATAAGAATGATTTCAAAATTAATAAATTAGGATTTTTTTTTTTTTTCAACATTTGTAACATTTCAAAACGAATTAGAATTTGGATCAATTTGATATTCCAATTGAATTTTTCCCTAGCTAGAGCGTTTGGATATCAACATTTCCAAATAAAGTTTATGCTTTTTTATATTAACATATCGATCTGTGTTCTGACTAGGATTCTTTTTGTTCATCGTTTTTGATACGACTGGAACTAATCTACAAGTTTTTTACAATCAATTGAAACTTTGGTTGGAATTTGAAAATCTAAATTGCCACAAAGTTGCTTCATTATAGAATTGGGCAATCCATAAATCTGCTACAATATTTTCTTAGGGTTTGGCAAAACAACACATTCCCGAAATTCAAGAGTGTGTGGTCAGCAAGAGCGTGCGTGTGATGCAAAGACATGTTTCCCCAAGTCGAGGTTGTGGTGGCTTCAAATTAGCGGACTGCTTCGTTAGCGAAAGCTTGTGCGTGGGTGGAGAGAGTTCATCACCCTCCTGAAGCAAACAAGCTAGTAGTTGCCTGGTGCCTAGGCGGGATGTGTAATACCCCGAAAATTTCCGTATTATTTTTATTAAATAGTTCGTGAAATTTGAAGTGAAATGGAGTGATTTCATATTTTTAGAGGTTTTCGTCGTAAAACGATAATTACGGCGGTAATTATAAGTTACACAAGGTTAATTAAGGTAACTTTTTATCCGTTGAGAATTTGGGAAAACTTCCTTCATGAAAGTTGTAGACCTCGTCGAATCGAGTTCGTAGGAATTTGGTTCACCAAAAACGGAGTTCGTATAAAGAAGTTATGGCCGTCGGAAGTTTGACGAATTTGTATAAATAGAATGTTGGGATTTACTGTTCACCCGAAAATCAGAATTTATCCCAGAAATGTACTGTTCACGCCGTGAACAGTACCAGAAACTTCCTCCGGTGATTTCTCCCTCCTCCGGCCACCAATTTGTGTGAGACTTGTCCCAATCTCTTTGTCTCTTCATCCTCTTCGATTCTATACTAGTTTCATTCATTGATTTTCAGTATAGAAAGAGAAATCAAGAAAAGAAAAAGGAGAAAAACGCTGCCGAACTGTTTATCAGTTTCTGGGCAAGTTTCCGGCCAAATCGAGCCACCTTACCTACTGGGCTTTGTAGCCCTTGCCAGGGGCTTTCCAGCAACATAAAATATGCCTCAATCGGAGTTCGGACGAAAGAGAATTTTGGATTTGAAATCCTAGGGTTTCGGAGCTATCGAGGTAAATTCGAGACTTTTTACTTTGAATTGGCCCTTGTGGCAGTTATGAAAGTTGTTGCTGGTAATGTGTAGAACATTGTGTTAAAATTTCATGGCAATCGGAGCACTTTTTTCCGGCGACGGACAGTCGCCGGCGGCGGCGCGTGGGCGGCGCGTCCGGCCGTTCCAGGAGCAGTTCTTTGCTCCGTTTGGCTTGGTTCGTCGATACGAACAACTTTCGTGTTTTGACTTTTGTCAAATTCGGTCGTTTGACCGATGGTCAATTAACCCGATTTATCGGATCGTACGATTTACGATTCGAGAGATCCGACCGTCAGATGATCATCAAATTTGATCGTAGGGTTAGTATTGTGATTATAAGCATGTTGGACCGTTGGATTATTGAAATTAGATCGTTTGATCAACGATCAATTATGCAATGATTATGGATCGTTAGATCCGTGATGATCCGACCGTTGGATCATCACCATTTTTGGATATGATGTTAGGATGCTAGAAATAAGCTTGTTGGTAGATTTTGGAAGTTTTGGATTTCGTGTGGGACCCGTTGATGAATAGTAGACGTGGGACCCACGTTGACCGATGGTTGACTTTTGGTCAAATGGTCTCGATTAAATGTTCCGATGTCGTAGGAGACATTTGAGGAACATTTGGATTATTTTGGAAATGTATTATGCTAATTGGATATTGCATAATCATAGGTGTTTACGAGAAGTGTAGCTCGTGCTTGTCGATTCCTGGTTACTATTTGAAGACGCAGCAGGAATTAGAGGTGAGTGAATCTCACGATATTTTATATATGAATATTAATTCATATTGTGTTGTTTGCGAAAATAAATAATTATATTTATTTAAATGATTTTGCGATATATAAATTAAATACAGTTTTAATTTGATATATCAGCATGTGTGATTTTGTGTTAAAACAATATTTGAAAGTATTCATTTTATTGTTTAATTGGTGGATTTTGTGGGAACAATATTTCAAAAATTATGATATTGTGTTTGCCTACTCGAATGTTTTTGTAGCCAATGGGTGAAGGTTAGAGCTTTAGACTGTGTAGCCAATGGGTGAAGGTTAGAGCTCTAGACTGTGTAGCCAATGGTGAAGGTTAGAGCTTTAGACTGTGTAGCCAGAAGGTGAAGGTTAGAGTTCTAGACTGTGTAGCCATGTATTCATTGAAAACAAAGATGAATACTTTATGTAATAAAGGAAAAGAAAAATGGTATTCTCGCTTTATCTTGATGTATTAAAAGGAGAAGAAAAATGGTATTCTCGCTTTTAATCATTTGAAGTTGATTGTGGTTTTGTGTGAGTATGATATGAATTTGCTTCTTAAATAATTGAAGCATTGATTTATTGAATTACAATTCTTGGAGAATTATTGAATTGTATTTTGAAGTTTTTACTTCTTTAAAAATTGAAGTAATTATTATTATGATTTACGATTCTTAAAAAGAAAGAATCATAATTTTGGGAAATGGTTTTGGGGAAAGTTTATATTGTTTAATATTCTGAATTACCCTGGGATTAACATACACGTTTATGGGACGTGTGGGGTTAAAATACGTGATATGGGGCGCGTAGGTTCAGTATATTTTATAATATGAATTTTCGGGATTTGAATTGTTTTTGAAAAGTATAAGTTACATATATTTGTTTAAAACAAACTATATATGTATATTTTGTTAAACGGTTTAGGGTGAGTAAAACTGAGTTAACTCATACCAGCTTCGTAAGCTGACCGGGTTTGTTGATATAACCCGGTACACTATTCCACGGTGTAGGGGTTATACCTGCAGGTTAGGATAACCAGGAGTAATGCAAGGCTGCATATATTTTGTTGGGTTATAAGACTTCCGCTATTTTATGCTTCGCACTCTGAAGATTTATTTATGTAATATTTTGATGTATCAATTTATTATATAAATATTTGGTATGTAATATTCGACTCTTGTATTGAGTTTGAAATTACAATGTTGGGCATGGAGTTGGTGTTGTGTACTTGAATTAAAAAGAAAAAAATTCTAGTGCATATTTGTATTTGATATTCCATGTAGTCACGTTTCCGAATTGATTGTAATTAAGGGCAAAATGCCTTATTAATTGATTTGAAAAATCGGGGCGTGACAGATTGGTATCAGAGCAAAACAATGCTCTAAGGAAGTGATTGAGCAATGGAACGCTCTAAGGAAATGAAACGAGTTTTGGAATTGAGAAGTGAAGTTAGGGTTTAGAGCTTAGGATCGGTTTAGGGTTTGGCGTTAGGTTCTTAGATTCATTCAAGTAATGGTTACTTCGTATGCTTAATAGCGCACAGTATTTATCGAGTGATGGCCCGACCGCGGCGGATCCCCATCATGTGCTCTTCAGTGCTGTTGTGTTGTTAAGAATATAAAGTACAAATTACAATTCCTTATATGATAGTCTTACATGGCTACATTTCTAATTCTCTCAACCGTACCCTGGATCAAACGACAGACTTGATCCACTGACCCTTTCTTGTTCTTCAGCAACTCAGTAGAGATCTGTGTTGCTACCGTTACTAGACAACCAATGTACGGATTGTCTGAGACCCCTTCTGTTCTTCCAGCAGTAGGCATATCTGGTAGAATTGAAAAACCTGAAGTTAGGAATACAATTGTACCTAACTCACAACCGCCTATTAACTTCTGCACCGTTGACTGACTAATAGGGGCATAAATCACGTATGACCCTGTTGAATCAGTACAACTTTCTTGGAGTATATAGGTGTTGTGCATTTGCAACAAGGAGACACAATTGCGTGGATCATGACCAGTTGTGATGTGTGCAATCTCATGTACTTCTTTTTCCAATGCTAGGTGGTCCCACTGGTTCCGAGTTTGTACGTCAATGAAGAAGTCAAACAGCTTTCGGTGAGAGACATGATGCTGGATTATTGCAGATGCAGTTCGAGTGAGACCATGAGGCTTATTCAGCCTGTTCCAGATTTTGTTGGTGGAGACTCTTATCCCTGAACCCTTGAACTTGGTTTGTTCAGCTACCTTCCATTCATGAGCAGTAGAGTTGCCGATGTCTGTGAAAAAGTCTGTCACTATCCTGCATGCCATCTGCAACAAGTTTCTTCTTCCTTCCACAGATGGTATGACACAAAAGTCTTGAGGTGGATAAGTGTCAGCCGCGGAATAATTTAACCTTTCCGCTTGCCTCTGAAGTATTTCTACCCATCGCCTTGCTCCAAAGGCTAAGCCTGACTCCACTAGTGTTCGGTATGTTTGGTGCATGTTTTGATCTTGTACATCAACATGTTCCACCCATACGACACGAGAGCTGCCGTTGAACAAATCTTGGATTAAGCATCCGGATGGACGCTTCTTGCATTGAGATTTTGAGTGTGGACCCAGATTTGAGCTTAAACCGTCCACAGAGACGTCAATTATTGCCCAACTTTGTTCTGTTTGTCGTTGGCAATAGCGAACAAAGTGAGTTACACGAGTGGAGACAGATGAACTGGTCACCTGGAATTCAGCAGTCATGACTTGGATGGTGTCGTGGTAGCTTTCAGTAGTCCCTGATGACAAGACATCAAGGATACTCGCCCTTGAAATGATGCTACCGAATATGGTGGACCATTGGTCCACATCCATGAAGAGATTCACGAGTACGACAGGACTGAGGGGAATAGTGGCTGTGTAGCGAGAAGCTTCGGTTTGGAAGTTAGTGGGAGTAAGATCAATACCGTTAGTGAAGATTCTCTTGTACTCTGCTTCATTCAGGAACTCATGAAGCGTGGCAGAGCTGGATTTGAGTGCAGAGATCCACAGTGGCGCAGCAGCAGATGCCATGATGATTAGCTCATCTCTGACCGACACAATGATTTCAGAAATCTTAGTTGTGTCTGCCACGACAGATGCTTCTGCCACGGCAGATGATTCTTCAGGTTCTGAACGGTTGATGTTGTCTGATGGTTGTTGTGTAGAAGAAGAGTGATGTGGGATCGACATACACTTTTGAATATCCCTCCTCATGTGAGACTTTTCCCTTGGACCGATGACTGCAGGAATTGGAAGAGTCTGAGGTTGTGGGGTAGTCTCTTCAATCCCTTTTAGTAGCTCAGTATTGGGAGTAACTCGTTTTCCACAGTGGTTGCAGTTGATTCTGTTGAATGCTGCTTGGTACTGGCTAAGTTGAGCTTGAAGCTCATTGATTTGCTGTCTCAGCAGAAAATTTTGTTGACGAGTTGTTTGGGCAGGCGTTTTGGGTCGATGCTTTATCACCCACGCAGAGACTTGTGCAAACGTTAACCTTATTTGGTCACCCAAATCTTGTCGTTGTTGAACAGTTGGCTGTGGAAAAGCCTCGACGAAGTCCTTCAATGCTTGGACTTGGTATTTGGTGAAGCTCTTCCTCAGTGGAATACGTTTGGATGAACTAGGTTCAGCTTGTGGAGATGATACTTGTGGACTTGGGGCTACTTCAATGGTTTCGTCTTCTGCTAGAAGCATGTCTAGCATGTCGATATCGTTGTCGAATTCGATTGCTGGTGAAATTATTTCATCTAAGCCCTCAAAGAATTGGCTTTCAGAGGGATCAGATTGAAGTAATTCACTGAACGAATTCACTTTGCGTGACATGTTTGAGTTGGTGAAATTTCTGAGAAGTGGAGTGAAGAAGTCCTCTTTGAAAGAGAAAGGAAGTTATGGCACTAATGGAAAGTATCTGTTAGTGGATGCGTAAGGGTATATTTATTGTTGGTGGAGGATTTGAAAAATTCAAAAGCAAAGGTGAGTGGCTGATTTACAGCTAATTGTCGGAGCCCTTGGAGATCGTGGAAGATTTTTTTTCCCCGATGCATGGATTTTCCACATACAGTTCCACTCTTGTGAGACCTCGCATCTTTTGAGGAATTAATTATGCGAAAGTTAAAGTAAAGAGTCATTATGACCGGTGTTAGTGGAAGACTGAGTTTTTGTTGGTTAAATCTTGCGAAATCTTGTATCGTGGGCGATACTTTTGAGTAATTGAGACAGATATGAGCAATAATTATTCTTAGTGGGTTGCTGAGTGCACCGCACTCGCATTAAAGAAAGTTTTCCCTGACTGTGGAAAGTTTGGTTTAAATACATGGGATAAGGAGTTGTGTTACTCACCTCATATCTGTTATCAAACAAACACTTCGACTAAATTTTTCTCTTGCAAAATGGTGAGCAAAGGAGAGTGCAGTAAGAGATCAAAGACTGATTGGAGTGAACTTCCGGTGGAGATCTGGAAATATATTTTCCAGTTGGTGGCTACCGCATCTCTGCAGAGCACAATGGAACTCCGTTGTGTCTCGAAGGACTTCAAGGAGTATGCCGATAGCTGGTCTACTTTGGCGGCGATCGACATGGATGGATTCGATGGTGGATCCAGACCCACTGGTTCTATAGAAGCGGATCTGCAGGTGCGCATCTTCGCAAATCGGTGCTGGGAAGCAAGGAACCCGGAGTCTCTGTTCCGAATGGGAATACGAGTACTCGTGGAAGCGGCGAACATACCTTTGGCCTTGGAGTATTTCGATGCGGCATGCAAACCAGGAACATTCTATGGTTCGCGTCCCAGTTCGGTGGTAGGTCATCATGTTGCATTTTATGCAGCATGTATGATTAAGATGATATTGGGACCACGAGCCGAGCAGCAGAAAACGGTGCAGCGACTGTGTGAAACCCTCGACTGGTGGAGAAGCGGATGGAACATCTACTACTGTAGACAAGAAGTCGAGCGGATGATGCATCAGGCCGAGTTTTGTCATGAGCATCTGTTATTGTATTTTCCGTCGACTACTGCTTTCCTGCCCGCCGGTAAATGCCTTACTTGCGGTGAGTCAAGTTTTTGGCGTCCTTTTGGCCAGGACATGTGGGAAGTGGATGGAGATAGGCATGCAGCTAGAGAATGTTGCGACACTTGCAAGTGTTTCGTGGAGGCAGCATATTTCTATCAGCTGATGATGTATGGAATTCCGAGACATCCAGCATCTTATCCGCGAAGTCACTACTGGAGGTTCAAGGATGGCTTCTGGTAGTGTAAGCCCTGTGAGGCATTTTAAGATTAGTAATAAGTGTATTTCAGAAGTTGTGGTTGTTTATGTTTTGGCTTGATATGTATTACCTAAGTTATCAATAAAACTTTGGATTTTGGAATTGAAGTGTGATAACCTTGGGTGTACTCTGCGTCCTAATTTCGGGACGAAATTCCTTTAAGGAGGGTAGACTGTAATACCCCGAAAATTTCCGTATTATTTTTATTAAATAGTTCGTGAAATTTGAAGTGAAATGGAGTGATTTCATATTTTTAGAGGTTTTCGTCGTAAAACGATAATTACGGCGGTAATTATAAGTTACACAAGGTTAATTAAGGTAACTTTTTATCCGTTGAGAATTTGGGAAAACTTCCTTCATGAAAGTTGTAGACCTCGTCGAATCGAGTTCGTAGGAATTTGGTTCACCAAAAACGGAGTTCGTATAAAGAAGTTATGGCCGTCGGAAGTTTGACGAATTTGTATAAATAGAATGTTGGGATTTACTGTTCACCCGAAAATCAGAATTTATCCCAGAAATGTACTGTTCACGCCGTGAACAGTACCAGAAACTTCCTCCGGTGATTTCTCCCTCCTCCGGCCACCAATTTGTGTGAGACTTGTCCCAATCTCTTTGTCTCTTCATCCTCTTCGATTCTATACTAGTTTCATTCATTGATTTTCAGTATAGAAAGAGAAATCAAGAAAAGAAAAAGGAGAAAAACGCTGCCGAACTGTTTATCAGTTTCTGGGCAAGTTTCCGGCCAAATCGAGCCACCTTACCTACTGGGCTTTGTAGCCCTTGCCAGGGGCTTTCCAGCAACATAAAATATGCCTCAATCGGAGTTCGGACGAAAGAGAATTTTGGATTTGAAATCCTAGGGTTTCGGAGCTATCGAGGTAAATTCGAGACTTTTTACTTTGAATTGGCCCTTGTGGCAGTTATGAAAGTTGTTGCTGGTAATGTGTAGAACATTGTGTTAAAATTTCATGGCAATCGGAGCACTTTTTTCCGGCGACGGACAGTCGCCGGCGGCGGCGCGTGGGCGGCGCGTCCGGCCGTTCCAGGAGCAGTTCTTTGCTCCGTTTGGCTTGGTTCGTCGATACGAACAACTTTCGTGTTTTGACTTTTGTCAAATTCGGTCGTTTGACCGATGGTCAATTAACCCGATTTATCGGATCGTACGATTTACGATTCGAGAGATCCGACCGTCAGATGATCATCAAATTTGATCGTAGGGTTAGTATTGTGATTATAAGCATGTTGGACCGTTGGATTATTGAAATTAGATCGTTTGATCAACGATCAATTATGCAATGATTATGGATCGTTAGATCCGTGATGATCCGACCGTTGGATCATCACCATTTTTGGATATGATGTTAGGATGCTAGAAATAAGCTTGTTGGTAGATTTTGGAAGTTTTGGATTTCGTGTGGGACCCGTTGATGAATAGTAGACGTGGGACCCACGTTGACCGATGGTTGACTTTTGGTCAAATGGTCTCGATTAAATGTTCCGATGTCGTAGGAGACATTTGAGGAACATTTGGATTATTTTGGAAATGTATTATGCTAATTGGATATTGCATAATCATAGGTGTTTACGAGAAGTGTAGCTCGTGCTTGTCGATTCCTGGTTACTATTTGAAGACGCAGCAGGAATTAGAGGTGAGTGAATCTCACGATATTTTATATATGAATATTAATTCATATTGTGTTGTTTGCGAAAATAAATAATTATATTTATTTAAATGATTTTGCGATATATAAATTAAATACAGTTTTAATTTGATATATCAGCATGTGTGATTTTGTGTTAAAACAATATTTGAAAGTATTCATTTTATTGTTTAATTGGTGGATTTTGTGGGAACAATATTTCAAAAATTATGATATTGTGTTTGCCTACTCGAATGTTTTTGTAGCCAATGGGTGAAGGTTAGAGCTTTAGACTGTGTAGCCAATGGGTGAAGGTTAGAGCTCTAGACTGTGTAGCCAATGGTGAAGGTTAGAGCTTTAGACTGTGTAGCCAGAAGGTGAAGGTTAGAGTTCTAGACTGTGTAGCCATGTATTCATTGAAAACAAAGATGAATACTTTATGTAATAAAGGAAAAGAAAAATGGTATTCTCGCTTTATCTTGATGTATTAAAAGGAGAAGAAAAATGGTATTCTCGCTTTTAATCATTTGAAGTTGATTGTGGTTTTGTGTGAGTATGATATGAATTTGCTTCTTAAATAATTGAAGCATTGATTTATTGAATTACAATTCTTGGAGAATTATTGAATTGTATTTTGAAGTTTTTACTTCTTTAAAAATTGAAGTAATTATTATTATGATTTACGATTCTTAAAAAGAAAGAATCATAATTTTGGGAAATGGTTTTGGGGAAAGTTTATATTGTTTAATATTCTGAATTACCCTGGGATTAACATACACGTTTATGGGACGTGTGGGGTTAAAATACGTGATATGGGGCGCGTAGGTTCAGTATATTTTATAATATGAATTTTCGGGATTTGAATTGTTTTTGAAAAGTATAAGTTACATATATTTGTTTAAAACAAACTATATATGTATATTTTGTTAAACGGTTTAGGGTGAGTAAAACTGAGTTAACTCATACCAGCTTCGTAAGCTGACCGGGTTTGTTGATATAACCCGGTACACTATTCCACGGTGTAGGGGTTATACCTGCAGGTTAGGATAACCAGGAGTAATGCAAGGCTGCATATATTTTGTTGGGTTATAAGACTTCCGCTATTTTATGCTTCGCACTCTGAAGATTTATTTATGTAATATTTTGATGTATCAATTTATTATATAAATATTTGGTATGTAATATTCGACTCTTGTATTGAGTTTGAAATTACAATGTTGGGCATGGAGTTGGTGTTGTGTACTTGAATTAAAAAGAAAAAAATTCTAGTGCATATTTGTATTTGATATTCCATGTAGTCACGTTTCCGAATTGATTGTAATTAAGGGCAAAATGCCTTATTAATTGATTTGAAAAATCGGGGCGTGACAGGATGTGAGGATGAAGTCTCTTCACGACAGAGGGGAGTAGAATGCTTTGGTTTTCGTTGTTATTGGCTTGTGCGCTTGCGGCCGAATGACACCTTCTAAAAGCAAATGAGTAGTTGGTGATTGATGTAATGGGATGCATTCATATCAGGAATATTTGTTGTGATCGATCATGTGTAATCTTGTTATACGAAATATCGAAGCAGAAGGATAAATACAACCTCAAGACTATATTTATAGAGTTTTATACCAAAAGCATAAACTTTATTTGGTAGAGTTTGCCAAACCTTGCAATAGTCGAGACTATATTTATAAAGTTTTATACCAAAAACATAAACTTTATTTGGTAGGGTTTGCCAAACCATGCAATAGTGCAACGCAAGGATGACATGCGCAAAATCTATAGCTTCAAAGTAATGGAGAAATATGAACTTGTTTGGTAGGGTGCGCCAAACCTTGCAATAGTGCAAGACAAGGATGACACACGCAAGTCCCAATAGCAAGCTATTGTGGTAGACTCACCCCTTTAAAAAATTAATTTAATATCGTGTGAACCATTGGTCCACGTATCAGATATTAAACTGATAAGAACAGATACTACACTTGATCTTAGCCAAAAGGCCGAAAAAGGTATGCTTAAAATAGACCGACGCCTTCGATTTTATATGAGATATATATTGAGATCCGTTCTTTTCTCATGGGCAGTGTGGGACTTCTAACATTTCACAAAGACAGATCGACTGCCTGGGTATTGAAGTGTGTTTTGTATTTCAACTCTGTCAATTGAAGACTTGTTTCGTTGCCATGGATGTCAACTTTTATATATCATGCTTGCAATTTGAAGAAAACATATATATATGGTCTGCTCTCTGGTTCAGTTTATCACACTGGCTGACATTTGTTCATGATGACCCAATTAAGAGCATCTCCAACAGCTTTCCTATACCTATCCTTATTTTAGAGATAGTGAGTAGAGAGAGAATAAAATCTCTATATTTACAATAAACTCTAAAAATTATAGGGAAACATATTATTTGAATCTTTAATGCTTTTCAAAGAATATATATTTTGGTGTTGGTATTTTCGAGGATTCAATATTCGTTTAATTTCTTTTCCGATCAAAAAAAGAAAAAAATATGGGTTTCTTTCATTTAATTTGGTCTGAATATACAGCTTCGCCAGGTAAAATAATAATTCTTCATTCATATTTCGGTTTTTTTTTTTTATATGACAGGTAGAAATTTATTGAACAAACCATATTTTTAAATGCAAATGCACTGACAGCACTGTCAAGTTGTTGTCAGCCAACCAAAAATGTGATACATACAATGAACTGATGAAGTAAATGAACCAAATTAATGAGTATACACAACTAACATGTTTATTATTATTCTCTCCTATCTAGACAAATATCAATTAATCTAATAGCTTAGCTCTACACTACACTACACTAAGGTCTCGTTTGGTTCACGAAAATGAAAGGAAAGGAAATCAATTCCTTTCTCTTTTCATAGGAAGGGAAAACTAAAATTCTCATTAGTTTTCCTTTCAAGTGTTTGGCAACACTAAGGAAAGGAATAAAAAAATATATATATGAAACAAAATTAATATTTATAATTTCATAAATTATTATTTTAGTTATAAAAGTAATGTAATTAATGTTAAATTAGTGCAATAAATGCATGAAAGTAAGTAGGAAAAGTGATTCTCTTGGAGTATGAAAGGAACCAATTTTCCCCTATTTTCCCTTCCATTAGGAAAATATTTCATTTCCTACACAGGAAATGATTGAGTTTCATTTCCCAATGTCTCAATTCCGTGAACCAAACGAGGCCTATAGGCTTCCGATGTCTATATATTAACCACAGCAGTACCTTCAAGTCATGCTTGACACTAATCTGAGTATTTACCGTGTCTAAAACATAAGTCATCAAACTCTCTTTCCTTCAATCTTTCGTCTTTGTGTCTGTATCACTTCCTTCAAGAACTAGCTTGTATTGTTTTAGTAATTGATTAGGTTGAGAGAATTAATTAAGTTACGTAACGCTTTGAATTTTTTAGTTTCCACAAATATGTCAAATTTGTTTGAATCCAAGATGTATTACAGATTCTTTTTTTCTTAACAAAAAAAAACAAACAAATATGGGAGTGAAAGAAAAAAAATTATATAGAAGAAGAGTATCAAATACTAATGAAGCAATACAACAAGAAAATCATCGACTATAAAACTGCTAATGATAGAGTTGATAGTTATGACAAAAAAAAAAGACAATATGGTTTTTTTTTTTTTTATATTTGCAAAGACAATATGGTTGTAATCAGAAACAAACTACATAAGTCATGCCTGTTCTTTGACTATTCACCATTGATGTAGTTTGTTTCTGATAAACAGGCATGACTTATGTAGTTTGTTTCTGATTACAACCATATTGTCTTTGCAAATATTCAAAAAAAAAAAAACCAAATTGTCTTTTTTTTTTGTCATAACTATCAACTCTATCATTAGCAGTTTTATAGTCGATGATTTTCTTGTAGGCTAAATTGGCAGGCTAAATTGCAACACTCCAATATATATATAATAAGTCAATTTGGCAGGCTAAATTGCAACACTCCAGAGGACCCATATATATATAATAAGTCAATTATATATATAATAAGTCAATTTGGCAGGCTAAATTGCAACACTCCAGAGGACCCATATATATATAATAAGTCAATTTGGCAGGCTAAATTGCAACACTCCAATATATATGAATCACAGACATCTTGCACAACTGCAGGAGCTTCTGATACCGCTTTTATGTACAGGAATATATAGCATTCTTTATCCTTAAGATGAATGCAGATTTCATTATGGAAATATATATATATATATATATATATACTATATATATATATCTGCGTAAAGGCTTTTGAATTTTTCAATGGAAGAAACTCGTAATGAATGAATTACCTTACCCTTGGTGAAACTTTTAGCACAGTGTATATATAACTGCAGCAGCAAATCTAACTCAATCTGTGACTAAAGCTTTCATCGATCCACATAATACGTCCTAGCTTTGCCATGTTCTTCAACAGCTTTCTTGAACTTCCATATAGATATATGCCTCCCTGGCTACCAAGATCGAATATATCTCTCTCTGCACAGATAGAAGGAAACGAAGTTCAAGAAAGCCTGTGGAAAAGCATGACCAGAACAATTTGAAGGGGTTGACTAGAAAGAATTCTCCAACTTTTAAGCCAAGACCTACAATAAGAGGGATTGGTCCGTTGTAGCTAGGGTTTTATATATATATATATATATATATATGAAGTGTACTATACCATAATAATTAATGGAGCACATTCTTCTTATCAACTAATTAAGGTTAAGAAAAAGAAAATATATATACAACACATGTATTTTAATTGTGAGTTTAATTTCAGTAAGTCACAGAGGTGCAGGTGATCAGATATAGTTGAACAAAATTAAAATAAGGATTCACCCCTTATATATTGTGATTTACATATCTTCACCTCCTAACTTTATAATCCATATTTTCACCTCCTAATTTTATAATCCAATCGTTCATATTTTAAATTATCTTTGATAAATCATCTGTGCAAAAAATCAATTCGGAGATTGTTCAACCATCTAATTTTATAAAACAAATGGACGGTTCTGACAATAATTACTACTATTATGATGAACCGTCTATTTATTTCATATAAATGAGTGACCAAAAGGTCTCCAATTTGATTGATTTTTTAACAAATTAGTCATAAGGTCACTTTTGGTGACCTTGTTTTTTTTTAAGCCACCAAATATTTTTTTCTCTCATAAGACCACCAATATTTACAAAAATGCCACCGCGTCAATATTTACAAAAATGTCACCGCGTCAATATTTACAAAAATGGCACCGCACTTTTAATTTTCATTATTTACGAAAATGCCACTGGATACAAAAACTACTACTAGATACAAGAAAGCTACTGTCAAAGAACAATAAAGTTACTGTCAAAGAACAATAAAACTACTGTCAAAGAACAATAAAACTACTGTGCGAAGAACAAAAAATGTACTCTCAAAGAATAATAAAGCTACTGTCGAAGAACAAGAAAGCTACTGTCGAAGAACAATAAAGCTAATGTCGAAGAACAGTAAAGCTACTGGCGGTGACATTTTTGTAAATATTAAAATTTGTAATATTTTGGTGGCCTTATGAGAGAAAAAAATATTAGGTGGCTTTTTGAATAATATGAGTTATGTAAATGATCTTATCTATAATTGGCTCTTGATTTTTTGCATAAATGATCTCTATATTATGTAAATGAACAGTTGGATCATGAAAATTTAAAATGAAAGTACTTTAGTAACAGGGTGAATTTTTGGGTAAACCAGAAAATTATCCTTAATTAAAAATAATGTGTTACGACTTATGAGTACCACCAATAGTAATAATGCCTGAAAAACCACCAGTAGTTGACAAAAGTCGGCACAGATCGATCTGGCCACAGTAATACACAGATAAAACAGTCATATGCTACAGAAGCAATCCTAGATCGATCTACAGTTCTACACAGATCAAAAGGACAATAATTATTATGAACATTGATATAGTACGTACATCAATGGTTGGGCTTTCAGCTGAACTGTTTGGTCCAGTTAATGATCTGGGTAAAGTGCTCGTTATATGGATAAAAGTCTGAAGAATATTAGATACATCTATGCATGCATAAGCTGTGTCAATTAAGCTCGATCACCTACCAGAGGAAAGTTGCTCCAAACTGAGATTAGAGGATGTCAACAAAGCCACTCAAATAATCGCATCTCATAGTTTGATATCCACTAAATCAAAATAAATCCAGATTAATTGATGATAATTGTGAAAAAAATGTTAACCATTATGAAATTAATTAATTGCGAGTATATATGCAATTTTATGATTTTTGAATTTTTTTTTTGTTTGAAAGTCTATGCAAATTCCTTTATTTTTTATATAGGCTTCTTTTTTTTTTTTGCCTTTTGCGACTAGGTTCCATACCTTAAATTTAATATTTAGACAAGATTAATTAAGTAGTAGTGCAATGCAAGAAAGACATACATGAGCCCCAATAGACGGATGCTATAGTATGTGTTTACACAAATTTAATATTTTGATAATTAACAATGATTCACGTATCAGATATAAAGTTATGAGTTAGCTAAAAGTCCGGGAAAAAAAAAAGTTTAGTAGATCCAATGACTTCAAAAGAATTGAACAAGGCCTAGCGCCCCCGTTTTTGTAGGCTTTATTCACTTCTATGCTTCTTCCTCGTTTCCATCATGGAACGGGAAATGTTAACAAATTTGGTGCTACGAGGACCAAGAGTTGAAGGCTTAATTATACCTATGAATCTGTGACTCTTATTCATCACCAATAACTTACTGCAGAAGTCATAGCATGGAAATTGGATCAAGCTAGTAGTATTCTACCCCATCTTAATTAGCCTCATATATATATGCAAGACAATCCAACGGTTTTAACCGTCTCTGTAAGAAGAGAATTGATTGTTGCATGTACTGAGAAGCCAACAAACACCACTTATGCGGGTAGGCCGGAGCAATTGCCATTATTGTTCAAGGTTGAGCTGCAAATGCATGGATTCAATTGGTTCTGGTTTGGAGATATTATGGTGGTTGCAATTAATTCTATAAAACGTTTCTCATTTGTAATCACACATCCCATAATTGTCACTCTTTTAAATATAGATTGGTAGGTCTGTGCGAACAAAAACCCCCGTACAACAAATTATGACGCACGTAGGTTACTTGGTTTGACATTAAGCGAGCACCCCTCTGAAGTGCAATGGAGGATACTAGCATAGGAGTCTTCTTGATCACACATGGACCTCCTCTACATAAGTATGTTCTAATATATTACTAGGTACTCTCTCTTTATTTATACACTTAGCTTACTCTTGTTTACGTCTCTTCTTTATTACAGCTTCATGCGAGAATTTTGTGAGTTTTAGACCAATATGTATTTGCCATATCTCTAACATATATATTTATATAAAACAATAAACTTCTCATTTCCTATCAGGATATGATCATTTGTAATCTTAAAATAAGAACTTGTCAAACTAACACTAATGCAAAGTAACTAAGTAATACTCTTAACACATGTTACGTGCAAAAATGGTCATATCATCTTAATATGTTGAACTTACCTACTAGTTTAATTCAATTAAGCCACAATACAATCATAGCCCTAATTGGCCGGCTCATCCATAACATGGTAGAGAAAACACTTTATTCGAATGGTAAGTCAATCCAGGCTATTTTGCAATCCTAGTTTCATTCCTGTTAATTATTGATTAGCTACTCACTAAATTTGAGATATTTTAGTTTCCAGAAAGATCTCAATCTTATTTGTATCAAAGATGTAACTTATAATTTCTTTTCTTACTAACAACAAACAAGTATTTGAAGTAAAAGACACAAAAACAAAAAAGGATCATATATATATACAATTATACACAAAAGTATCAAATATTACATGAAACAATAACAAGAAAATCATGAATACAAATTTTCTACGATCGGCTTGATAGTTATGATCGAAAAGACATAACAAATGCTATGAATCAATTTCATGCAAATAATGGGGTGGGTGGGTATTAAAAAAATCATGCAAATAAAGTTGTAAGAGCATCTCCAGTAGATGACCCATTTTAAAATAAATTTAAAATTTAGCTAAATTTAAAGCAAAACTTAGCTCCAACAGATTACCTAAACAAAAGTTAAATTTAACTTTTGCTAAATTCTCTACCTATATTTAACTAAAGAGGAGAGAGAAAATAGGTAAAACCCAAATACTCCAACGTTCAAATTTTTCAGTTTTAGTTGAAAAAATTTAAATTGACTTTACAAATAGGTATCATTGCTGGAGCAGAAGTCTAAAATTTAGGTAGTTATATTTAACTTTTAGCTAATTTAGCTAAAAATAATAACTTTACTGCTGGAGATGCTCTAATCATATGCAAATTTTATATTGTGTGTTCTTTTACTTTTTCCGTTAAAGTTGTTTACTGGCATTCTTGTGTTATAAGGGCGCGCAAGACAACCTCAATTAGATGATTGACAACCATTGGATCTAATCCTATGGTTGAGAAAATTAAAATAAGTAAAAACAAATGTTACAAACTTACAAAAAAAATTATTTTTATTTTTGTTCTATGAGAACCGAGTTCTCGTTCACTATGTTCTTGACTCCATATAAACTATGAAGTTGGGCAATGTTTGTGTATGCTATGTAGAAAATTCTCACCACCAAAGCCAACCCATTAGCAAAGATGCATCGCACAATCTCTTCCACAAATTCGACTTGCCCAGATTCAAACCTAACCCAAGTTCAAACCAATTAAGGAACCCCAAAGTAAAACCACCAAGAACCACCCATCCCAATCAGCTGTCATCATCACCAACAACCCAATTCGACTTGCTCGGTGGTTTTACTTTTGGGTTTCTTAATTGGTTTGAACTTGGGCAAGTAGAATTTGTTAGAATTGAGTTTGAGGAAGAGAAAACAAAATATCCAAATAAAAAGTTATTAAAAAAAAGACTCAAACAAAATCAATTCTACAAAAAATAAAATATACAAATGAACAAAAGAAACATATACTACACTTACTAAAATATACAAATGAACATATACTTCACTCCCGTTTCTGTAGGCTTATTCACTTCTATGCTTCTTCCGCATTTCCATCATGGAACAGAAAACTTTACAAATAGCAAGAGAGTGCTACAATAACTGAGTCTTGAAGGCTAATACTTATGAATCTATCACTCGTATTTATCACTAATAGCTGCCGAAGTCTATCTTAGCCTCATATAAGAAAATTCAGAGGTTTTAACAGTCTCTTCCTCTATAAGAACAATAGGAAAAGAGAGAATCGTTGGCCAACAAAATCACTTATGCGGGCATGAAGCAAAAATATGAAGTTTGCCATGTTCGGTATTGGTTCTTGTTTGGATCGAGATATTGTTATAATGTTGTGGCATGGCTACACTTCTTAATTGCCAAATTAATGTTATAATTGTCACTAGCTCTTTCTTTGTTTTAAATTTGAATTAGACAAATTAGAAATCAAATTCATGAAATTTTTTTCCTTACAAAAAAACAGTGTAAGGGTTATGCATGTGAACGCAAACCGCAGGCTCTCCTAGTTGGGAAGACCTTAAGCTAGAGAGCACCCCTTCATAGTGCAATGGAGGTCACTAGGTCATGAGTCTTCTTGATCGCTTATTGACCCCATCTAGATAAGTATGTTCATTGCCACATCTCCAACATATGAATATAACCTCGTAAATTTCTCAATTCCTATCCAAAAGAAATTGGTAGTCTTTACATAAGGACTCGTGAAACTAACGTTAACATAAAGTAACTACATAGTACTTCTAACACACGCCACATACAGAAATGGTCTATAGCATCTTAGTTATTGATTAACTACTAATTAGTTGAAGAGAAATGACTTTAGATAATGATTCGAGTTTTTTTAGTTTCTACAAATATCTCAAGCGTATTTGTATGAGAGATGAATTATCATTTCTCTTCTTACTAACAACAAACAATATTTGAAGTATTAGAAACAAAATTTATATAGACAAAGGGTATCAAATACTACATGAAGCAATGCAACAAGAAAATCATGAATAACAATTTTCTATGATGTTGTGATCGGAAAGACAATACAAATGCTATAAATCGATTTCATCCAAATAAAGTTGTAATCTGAAACACACTTCATATTGTGTGTTTTTTTTTAACTTTTTCTAATTGATAAATCCCACATTGTATTTACCAAGTTTTCTTAGACACACACAGAGTTAGCATTGCCATCTATTTATTTCCAATTTTCCCCAATCAGAATATTTCTTGAACAACTATAATATTGTCTGAGATTAAGGACACCGTTACAAACGTACTGTACGTAAGAAAACCGACACTGAAACTTTCCTGCCAAATGCTCAAGTTGGGAAGATATATATGAAGAAATTTTGCTCAGACCATTTGGAAGACATTTTGATTTTCTTGTAGACCCAGTATTGAAATCAGAGAAACTAAATGCACATAATGTGAACAAGCTAATTAACAACAATTAATTGCCAGAAGATTCTCATTATTTTGTAGAAAATAATACAACATTATTCAATTCAATATTCCAGCTGGAATAAGATGCTGACCAAAAGAAACTGGAAGATCATGAAAAAACTGGACAACAAACTGATAACAATTAAGTTTAACAGTATTCATTAGGATTGGCCAAGAGGTAGCCTTCAACAAGCTTGAAGAGGTGGGATGCCTTCTCTTTCCCAGCCTTAACATGCTCTTCCTTGATCTCAACATCACCTTTGGTGTGGTAGTTACTGGTGCTCTTGATGACGGACCCTCCATCGGAAGATGCCACCAACTTGGTCTCGTAAGAGATCTTCTCAATCTTGTCAGACAAGGCATCTCCTTCGATCAAACTGTAGCTGTAGACAAAGTTATCTTTGTCAATACCATCGATCTTGTGGGTGACAGAGCCGAATTGGCTGCCTTCACCGAAGGTGATCTTCTTGATGGTTCCAACGCCTCCATCTCCCTCGACGATCTCAGCACCCTTGACTGCTTGTGGAGCAATCTTTGGGATGAGATTGTCGGCATCAAGGATAAAAGCCTTGAACAATCTTGGTGGTGGGATGACGGAGGTGAACTCGGTTTCATAAGTGAACACACCCATTATCAGTTTATGACTTGGGAAGTGAGTAATGGAAAGAGAATTGGTGTTTGAGAAGTAGAAGGCAGGAGGCTTTGAGTTGTGAGAGAAGAGAAAGGTATGGGTGGTATTTATAGATTACTCATGAGTTGAGGTATGAGCGGGTTGAAGGTTAGCTACAGGCTATAGTTAGTGTGAACCAAGTGCATGTCTCTGTAGATGCAAGTTATTGTACTATTGTCTTGGATATGTTCAAAATGGTCAAAAAAAGCTCCCCATCCCAATTAATTTATAGTACCAAACTGGCTTTGGACGGTGTTCGTAGCAGAAAAAAGAGAGAATGGGGTCGTGTTCTAGATTTTCAATAGCGTCCTTCAGTGTTTCCACAAATTAATGTCGGGCAGTCAACATTGGCTATCCATGGCCATTATTTTTCTTTAGTACGTACTTTACAATATATCAACATATTAAGTCCGACAGTTAAAAGGAATCCTCAATTTTCCACGTTAGGATGATAAATTGGGCTTTTCACATGGTGAGGCATCTTAGACGTACTTGAACAATAATTCTTTTAAGCTCAAACTTTGATCTACAGGGTGAGCTAGTTTCACGTTCCCTTCACCTATAAATACCACCTCCAGGGCTCACACTTTCTCACACCAATATCAAACACTCTCTTAGCTTCCTCCACATTTCAATCTTCTCATTTTAAGCTCGTAAATCATCATCATGGGTGTGTTCACTTATGAAACCGAGTTCACCTCTGTAATCCCACCACCAAGATTGTTCAAGGCCTTTGTCCTTGATGCTGACAACCTCATCCCCAAGATTGCTCCACAAGCAGTTAAGAGTGCTGAAATTGTTGAAGGAGATGGAGGTGTCGGAACCATCAAGAAGATTCACCTCGGTGAAGGAAGCGAATACAGCTATGTCAAGCATCAGATTGATGGACTTGACAAAGACAACTTTGTTTACAACTATAGCATAATCGAAGGGGATGCAATCGGAGACAGAGTTGAGAAAATTTCGTACGAGATTCAGTTGGTGGCATCTGCAGATGGAAGCTCCATCATCAAGAGCACCAGCAACTACCACACCAAGGGTCAAGGAAGAGCATGTCAAGGCCGGAAAAGAAAGAGCCGCTGGTTTGTTCAAGATCATCGAAAACTACCTTTTGGGCAACCCTGATGCCTACAACTAAATCGTACTATAATAGTGCTTCTGCATTAGTGTGGCTTTGATATTTATTTTCCTTTTCTTTTCTACAAAGACAAATTGTTTTGGCTTGCATTTCGGTTTATGGCGAACTGTAATGATCATATTGGATTACATTTACAGAAAATAAAGAATAAAACGTTTGATAGTTAATTTGAATACTATACTGCTTGTAAAATGAGATCCCCTAGAAAAATAGAATAATAAAAAAGGAGAATACAATAATTTTCATTCTTCGGACTACTAAATTCCTCACACAAAAAAAAGGTTATTTAAAGCTCTAATCTTGAGATTTCTCTATTATTATTATGTAACGACTTAAAATTTAAATTCAGATTTTGCAGGGGCTGCGCGGACGCAAACCCCCAAGTAACAAATTATGACGTAGGTTCTCCCACTTGGGAGACCTTAAGCGAGTACCCCTCCGAAGTGCAATGGAGGTCACTAGCCTAGGCCATGAATCCTATTGATCACCCATTGACCCCGTCCAGGTAAGTATGTTACACCGTTGCTGCTCCCTCTTTCTTTATACCTCTTACGCTTGTCCCTTTCTTCTTGTACTTCGATGTGGAACATGTTTCAAATTTTAGACCCCAATAAACCTTCTTTCACTGGTGCCATCCGGAAAAAAAAAAAACTAAGACAGTTTACATAACAAGCTCAGCCCATTTGTGCCACTGCTAGTTTAGAATGGATAAATGTACACAGATTTTGCATACAAATTCTAATCCTTACTCGACCAACCATGATGAAAACTTAATGTAATGGTAGACTCCTGGAAACAATACTACTTGCTCTTCGATCTCTTTCATGGTCTACTCTTCTCTGTTACTAGTTATATATATATGCCTCTAATTTACAGCTTGAGTGAATCCATGATGACCAACTCAACCATTAAGCACTTCAAGATTGATTTCCTTTTCTAATCCTAATCTAGATTGCATATAAGCGCGCACTAATCAAATTTTATATATGCTGGGAATTTGATTCTGTTTCTCCATTGAATCAATTTACATGTACCAAGATCAAAACAGGAATTGGAGCATGATACATAACTATAACCGAACTCGGCCATTACAACCTCATTCATCGTTCACCATCATCTGGCACATTTACTCTACAATAAAATCAGCAACTAATGTTTAAGTAGCGATTGAGGAGCACGGTCCATTCGGATTAGGCTAGGTTAAAGAATTTCACTTCCGATATCATGAAAGCCTATATTTTCACCAGTGGGTGCATATATCATTGAACCATAAAATCAAACCGCAAAAAATGTTTGGAAGACTGAATTTTGAGGGGCATCCACAGATGTGCACCCTTTTAAAAATAGGCGTATGCCATTTTATGCGCTGCGCACACGGTATTCTTTAGTAAAAGGCGAAAGAATAGTTCGCTCTGTGCTCAACGCATGGCTCCGTGCTTTAACTAGAACTTGGTTGCTTTAATTTATACGCCTGACACTAGACAGCTTCTACTCTCAGTAAGGATGTGGGACTCATGCGCCTATCACCGACTTCTCTTAGTTTCATCCAACTTACATAAGACCTTACCCACCCTTCGGTCCGTTTCAAAACATCCATATATATGAACACAAAGAAGATAACAATAATTGATGATCTTTTACAACTCAAAGAAGAAAGCCCAGGAAAATTGCTAAAATCTCCCTCATTTCCACTGGAATCTATTGTGCACCAAATATTCCCACCATTGAACAGACAGCTTCACCCTAAAAGTTCATTAATTGTTAACAGATATATGAATTTTGGACAAGAATCTTCTGTGTAACTCTATGCATCACCAGATACTTTTTCTTCAACTTAACGTTGTAGCACAAAATCTATAGCTTCAAAGTAATGGAGAAATATGAACTTAATTTGGTAGGGTGCGCCAAGCTTTGCTATAGTGCAACGCAAAGATGACACTCGTGAACCCCAATAGCAAGCTATTGTGGTGGACTCACCCCTTTAAAAAATTAATTTAATATCGTGTGAACCATTGGTCCACGTATCAGATATTAAACTGATAAGAACAGATACTACACTTGATCTTAGCCAAAAGGCCGAGAAAGGTATGCTATACTCTGTCTTGCACCTGTCTTTTTATAACCTCCTCGCTTGCGTACTTTTCCCCTATTTGGGATATGGGACGCTAAACGTTTCCTAAAAACAACTCCTAGCTATGAGGTATAACCACTGTTTTTGTATATCTGTGTTGCCAAACTTTTCCCCATCGATATGTAATTCCAAGGCCTAGCAGTAACAGTTAACTAATGTCGTACCCCATGCATCTTTGCCTCGTAATCAATGGGCATGGGTTTTAGCCATCTCTCCCATCTACAAAGAGCAACTGCAGGAAGGAGATTTGTGAAGCTGCAAGTTCCATGCTCTGAACCAAAGACATAAAGTTTAGGAAGACATAGAATGACACAAATGCACATAACATACAAGGTTGGCAAAACAACAGCAATTCTTTTATGAAGAATTAGAGCCTTTTAGCATGAATATATAGGTTTGACAAGTTGATTACAATCCTTTTATGCTCTTGTATTTGGCTTTCTTGCACTAGGAATGTTTAAAGCACACACATAACATGGCGTTACTTACAGTACAGAGGTTCGACAAGTCAAACTAATACAGTCTTTTATGCTCTTGTATTTGGCTTTCTTGATCTGAAAATTGCATTTTGATGTTGGAAATCACTTTCATATGTGCAATATTGTGATTTGAATGCATGTGCATGTCAACCAATCAAAAATCTCATAAAATCAACTAAATGAACCAGGAAGGCTTTTTTTTTTTTTTTTTTTTATCAAATATGCATTACATTGATATGGAAAAAACCGTTACAATTAGGAAAATACATTACACACATGAGCCATAAGAGGCCTATTTGTTAATGAAGGCTAAAGCACACACAATACACTGTTAGAGTTCATGGTTTAATATAAGCAACTTATTCTCGGAGAAATTCGATGAGATTGATGTACTTTCAAACTCAAGCAAGAACGTATGATATTATTTCGATCAGTTAGGTAATGACTAATGAGCAACATGTTTAATAACCATCAACAAAATACTTAAGCAGTTTTGAAATAAACGTGTACTTAAACAATTGTGAGACAAACTAGCTAGTACTCTTAGCTTTGAAAATATAATTAATTAATTAAAGAAATAAAAGTTAAATCGATAACGGCATGAACTTTTTAGCTCAGTGGTTAGAGCACCCAGTACCTAAGATCAAGGTCATAGGTTCGAGTCACCGTGGGAGTAGAAGTGAAATCCTTTGATCATCTTAAAAAAAAAAAAAAAAAAAACATGCAAATTAATATCTCAAATCTATTTGTATCATAGATGTAAGAGTCTAGATGTACGTAACTTATAGTTTATTAATTTTCTTGAGAAAACACAAACAAATATACAATATATGGGGTCGTCTCAAGGCTTTTTTCTTGTCTAGGTCTGATTTATGGCGGATCGTGGTGCTGGTGCTGGCTTCCGGTGGCGCGGGTTGGGTCGAGTATGGGTTGCTTTGGTGGCTGGTGGTTGCGGGGTGGTGTGGTGATGTGAGTCTAGCCGCCTACCTCAAGCTTCTAGTGCCCTTAGTAGTTGGATTGTCCACGGCCCTGGATGCTGTTGTTGTTTGGCCTGGATCTGGGTTTTTGATTTTGATGGCAGCGGCATCAATTGTTTTTGAGATTCAAGTATGGGATCCATGTGGAACGCTTGGGGTTGTGTGGTCCTTTGTTCTTCTCAGACACCTTTTGGTGGCCAAGTTATTAATAAAAGAGACTAAATCTGTTTGGAGGCTAAATTCTTCGTGGTTTAGTGTCAAGGATAGGTTGGGTCTTCTCTTAGAATTTTTATTTAATTTCATTCCCTGCAAGTTGGTGGAGATCTTTCTCTATTGTTTCAATAAGTTCCAGTTTGACTACTGTATTGTGAGCACCACAATTGAGTGCATTGGCGAGTATAACAGCCTGTTTTGTTGGGATGAGGATCGGATTTTCGACATCAACTTGTAGTAGTATTGTCCTTTTATTTCCAAGAAGTGAGTAATTGAATAACCAGTTAGACAATTTATGGTTTGTTCTGCTTTAGATTTTCTTATTAACCATTGTTGGTTAATTATTGCTCCTGCTATTGTTCAGGATGTCCATCTAAACGATTGTAATCGTGGTTACATCTAATATATATTTACCTTTCTTTCAAAAGAAAAATACAATATATGGAAGTAAAAGAAAATGAAAAGAATATTAATATAGAAAGGAGTATCAATTACTATGTGAAGCAATACAACAAGAAAATCATGAATATATTTTTTTCTCTAATAGACTTGATAGTTATATATGATCCAAAATCAGTAAATTATAAATTATGAATCAAATTTATTTCATCCAAACAAAGTTGTGATCAGAACAAAACTACACAAGTCACGCGTGTTCTTTTACTTTTCATGATTGATAAATCCCATATTGCATTAATTTACCAATTTTTAACTAATTAAGTTGTGTTTTATCAATGAAGTACCAGCAGAAGACCCATACTTGCTGTCAAAAGGCTTCTCAAACTCCATAATTAGTAATGAAATATATAACTTCAGCAAGAATGCTAACTTAATCAGCATGCACCAAATGGAAGCATGCACTCAAACTCCATAAATAGTGACTAAGTATATTAACTGAACAGTAATTCCTAGCTTTAAGTCTAATCCACTCGGATGACCACAACAGAATCGATCGAAAGGTCTGTTAGCTAAGTGGATATGTTAGGATCGGAACTCTCCAACATTAAATTTTATAGCAAATTAAGCTTTTGATTATGGTGCGAGGGGGTCTGGAATTAATTTAGTTTTCGACTAATTACCAGCAATAGACGTACGCACAATCGGTTAGAACCTCATAAGTTGCATGCGACATTGCCCGTAGCGCAAGGACCACAAAAATGAAGCTCTGGTTGTATTAGTTTCAGCGGTTAGAATTTTAATTGGCCGGTGTTGGACAAACACAGCCAACCAACTGACCCCCCATTACCGCCTCATTCGATCATCATTAATATATTCTTCGTCATCTGGAACATATTAGATCAGCGATTCAGCATATATATATTTATTACATCTGCAGGGTTAACCAATATTGTACTCTTACAATATAATGCAAGCATAACCATATATGCATATTAAACTTGTCTACGTACGTACATATATGACAGTTAAATCAACAACTGATGTACGTTTAAGTGGCGAGGGGAAGGCCGGTGAGAAGCATATATATATCTGGTCCAATCGGATTAGGTTAGGTTAAAGACTTCGATCACTTGAAATATAACCAAAGAATAAAGAAACCAACCAATTTGAACACCCTACTAGCCTTTAGCTGCTTCCGGAAGATACGTACCCCTGAGGATGATAAAAGTAAAGTTAAATGAAATTATATATATATATATATATATATGAAGTTTTCTCGATCAGTTCTTTACGTTCATTTAGGCCGCAAGAATTTCATTCAAACTTCCGACGCTTCCAACCACACTGATATCAGGCCCGGCCACCCCAAAAATAAAAAAGAGAAATTAAGAAAGAAAGATATGATCATGCAGGAAGACAGGAGCTGAGAATTCCATATTAACTATGAAGACATGGAGTTATGTCAACGTCGGCAGGCTGCGTATCTTGTTTGCAGAAGAGTAGTAATTCTCATGGTCGTTCAAGGCTTGTCCAATTGTCCTGGCCGGTCTGAAAATTCATTGAAAGAGCAACATTAACATAGCTTATTGTCTAAGAAACTCACACATATAACAGAACAAAATTAAGAATGAATTCATATACAGAAAAGTATATTTATTAATTCGATCCGTATTGAGTTCTAATCATCACAAGTTGATGACATTGGTATCAAACCAGCGCGCTGCAAATTCATTTATCTGGGGATATATATCTTACGTATACATGGAGGAAGAGAAAGTAGAGAAAGCCCCAACATTTAAAATCGATCAAACGTACATAATATTATAATACGTCCTGGCTTGCCATGTTGTTCCAAAACATTCTTGAACTTCCATATATATACTATATGCCCGCCGACCAATAATTGGAGATTAAGCATAAGAAAAGGAAAAGAAGTTCAAGAAAGCCTGTGGAAAAGCATGACCAGAACAAGTAACGAGTAGAGACAGATTGTCCTAACTGCAAGTCATGACAACTAATAAGCTAGCTAGCTCTATTATATCCGGCCACAGGAATCATTAAGAGGCATTGGGTTGTAGATAGGGTTTTATACATGAAGTGTATCATGCATACCATATATAATAACAGAGAAAATAAATATGTACTATACTACAAAAAGTCATGTTCACCTACTCAATTTATTTTCTACTATGTTGTGCTAAACTAATCCAATGGTGGAGAATAACGAGTTACTTAGAATGATTTTATTTGTTTTATTATTCTCTACCGCCATATACAGTACATTTTGATCGAACGGCAATTGAGTAGAGAATTAATTGAGTAGGTAAACATAACTCATATACCACATTTTTCTTATCAAGGGTAAGGAAAGGATACTATATACAGTATTTATGTGTGAATTTCCAGAAAAAGGGCTGATGTACGTGGAGGTAGGTGAACGAAAATGATAATTATGAATAACTAACTTTTATTCTGTGTCATGCATCGATCTAAGAAAAGAATGATTAATGCCTAGTGTAGGTTCTTTAAGTGAAAATTAAGTATGTTAAGTGAAAAATTTTGAAACTAGAAAAAGAATTGTTCATATTTAAAGAGAAAAATACCATGTACAAGGAATTTAACAAGGCTAGCTACAATTTGCACCAAGCAATGTTCTTCACACCTCTCAAATCGATAACGTAATAGCGTTCGCGGATCCTTAGTTTCACAAGCTATGACTCTTGGTTTAGAAGATTGCATCTCGTTTCCCATAAAGATACGCATGCAAGACTTTAAATTTTAATTGACTATCGTAAAACGAAGGAGGTCTAAAAAGGATGTTACGACTAATTTTGTAGGGCTTTACCCCAAAGGGAGCCCTTCAAGAAATTCTCGAGTGCGCTAGGCTGAAACCCAAGCCCCCCGAGGGAGGTTTGGAAATAGTTTTCAACCAGCAATAGACGCGTCTCGATTAGAACCTCATTAGCTGCGTCCTTGCCCTAGGCACAAAGATAATTGATTAAGCCAAATTTAGCTGCCCTTTAATAAGTGTAGCGGTTAGATAATTTACTGATCCACCTATATGTAAGGTACCTTACGTACATAGCCAACCAACTGTACCTTACTAAAATTTATATATCTAACCAAACATATACATAAAAGCAATTAAGCAAATTAAATGGCATATAACATCATACCGTTCCAAATTTTCAAGACAACCAACAAGTACCAAAATATACCTTCCAACAAGTACCAAAACATATCTTTCAACCAACCAACAAGAAAATTGCACTTTAAGAAGTTCACCTTCTAGAGTGAAGTTACTCTAAACTGAGACTAAATATTTAGATGTCAAGGCTTTTATTCATCGACTCCAATCACATCACCTATTTTGGGGCGCATTTTCATTGTCATTTTATTACTTAATTTCTCTAGTCTATTTTTTCATAATCAATTTTGAACTATCATAATCTGATTTTATATATTTGTGAGCTTAATATATCTAGTGAATCGAGTAAAAATAATGTATCAAGGAGTGACTTGGTACCTACAATTATTATTAGTTTTCAACTAAGATTTGTAGGGGCTGCGCGAACGCAAACCCCCTGGTAACAAATTATGACGTAGGATCTCCCACTTGGGGAGACCTTAAGCAAGCACCCCTCCGAAGTGCAATGGAGATCACAAGCCTAGGCCATGAGTCTTCATGTTCACTCATTGACCCCGTCCAGGTAAGTATGTTATAATGTTGCTCCACCCTTTTTTTATAGAGCTCTTACTTCTGTTTCTTGCTGCTTAACCACCGATGTGGTACAACACTTGACTCAACAAACAAATAGATTCGGCCTAGGCTGGATGAGTTGTGGTCTGTTGATTAAAGAAACCTAAGGACTTCATAATATTGTGATTCAGTCAACAAATTCTGCTTAAAGCCGTGGCATGTTGGTTAAAGAAACCAATCAACTTTTGATAAGTTTGATTGAGAACCACTTAGGGGAAACTGCATACAATGATCCATGTTTATTTTATATTAAGATTAAAAAAACTTGTGAATTAAATTTTGAGGGGCACCCACAAAGGTGCACCCTTCCAAAAATAGGCGTATGCCATTTAAAGCGCCGCGCACACGGTATTCTTTAGTAAAAGGCGAAAGAATAGTTCGCTATGTGCTCAACGCATGGCTCCGTAAGTTGAAAAGATATGAGCTGTTTTTTTTTATAGCCCTTTCCCTATACATTTATTGCCCTTACTTTTGATGTGGGACTCGTTGCGACTAGCTATCACTAATTATTATTAGTCATAGATTATTAGATTCACAGTATAAGTTTGTCAGTACTCATCCGCATGCATTATTACCAGCGTTTCAGAACATGGCTTTGAGACTTAATTGATAACAACAATCAATGAACCATTCTTTGGGGAATTCAAAGGAAACAAACCCAGAAGAAGCATTAAACATCTTGTCAATCCCACATAGTTTCCTCTGGTCCTTCAAGATCAAACTCTAATACGTACCCACCAAAAAGACTCGCCTAATTAATTAGTCTAGCTACTGTATAGTGTTGGGACAAGCATGTCTGGAATTTTATTTTGGATGTCGATAAAGAGCCAGAGAGGCACAGAATTTCGAGTATGATTCATCTTTCATGTTAACCATCAAAATTTAACCCAACTCCCACTTTCAAACAAAAGAGAGAAGTTAGAATTTCCAAACCACTTAACAATGAAGCTGCACGTCTGAGGTTTCGTGTAAATGTCATGAGTCATGACTTGGCTAGCAGAAACAAGAAAACATCATTAGAATTTAGGGGCCTGAAAACAAAACATCGATCGATTGTGCAGTTTCTGAAGCTGATCGATCCCAATCACATGTTTCTTGCTTGGCTTCTTACCAAGACTCCCCACACTACATTCAAAGGCAAAATGTTCAGTTCACAACAGCTGCACAGATACTATATGGAGGTGTAACAGGAAATTTCGCAAGCATATAGTTAGTTTTGTGTGATTAGGGTAATCGTGTTTAAATGCGTGATCCTAATTTCACGGTCTAACAACATAACATGTCAAATATCGAGTAAAAGAACATTATGTATACAAAATCATTAATGCTGATCTCTATACTATTATTAAGAGAAAATATGTTTTTTTTCGATGAGTAACCAACAAATTACAAACAAATAAATAGATTACAAAAAGAAACCCCTAAAACATCCAACACCTAAACTATCCAACAGGAAAGCATGAGAAGCACCGGAGGGAAGAGACTTGATCCATGTAGCAGCTTGTAGTGAGTGAACAGAATTAACAAGAGAGTCCGCTACAAAATTTGCCTCTAAAAATATGAGTGAATGAAACATTTGTGCAAGTTTGAGCAATATTGTAGCTGCAGTGCGTAATGTGGGATTCAAATTTCAGACTTAATTTGGTAGGGTGCGCCAAACTTTGCTATAGTGCAACGCAAAGATGACACTCGTGAGCCCCAATAGCAAGCTATTGTGGTGGACTCACCCCTTCAAAAAATTAATTTAATATCGTGTGAACCATTGGTCCACGTATCAGATATTAAACTGATAAGAACAGATACTACACTTGATCTTAGCCAAAAGGCCGAGAAAGGTATGCTTCTTCCAGTCTCGTGCTTCGCATTTTATAGCCACATGGACATCCATACTTACCTACATCGATGTGGGACTCCAAACTCTAACAAATAGCAAAGAGTTGCTGCGAGGGTTGGGTGTTGATTGTTGAAGGCTTTTTAGCCACTCGTATTAACACAATCACCACCCACATTAATATTAAATGGCCGTCTACCACATCTTAGCCTCATAACCAAAAGAATATCCAGGGCCATTAACCATTTCTCCCATCTGCACGAACAACTGGAAAAAAACTATTTCCTTTGAATCAAACATCATATACAGTCTCTTAATATCTATCAAATCAATGTTTGAAGTTCGAACACCAACTTGATAAATTGGATATATTAACCAAAAAGAGGGAAAAGCTACCAAAGATAGGAAAACTAGGAGGGCATATACTTATATATGCACAGCCACACATAGTAACTGAGGTAACAACTAAATCTACATACACCCAGATTTCTTCACAGCAGAATATTTAGAGACCAAAGGATTGGTCTGTTGTTCTGATGAACTAGGGTGAAAGAAGAGGCAAATAGCCGAGATGTCATCCATTGCAATGCCTCTTCTCTTAGACTTCCATGCAAGAGCAGCACATCCCACAAGTCTTTTTGCTGCTTTGTTTCTATCCGGTGCCGAAGAAACTATTTGTATAGCTTCTTGGTTGGAGATAACATCCCATACCTGAATAGAAACGCAAAGCGATATCAAAATTTCATTTCACAGTCCTTTCTGTTCTGAAAGAAAATTGATCAATAGAAGAATTAGAAGAAAATGCATATATACCCCATCTGTTGCTAGAATGACAAAGTGGTCTGTGCTGGTTATGTATCTTTGGCTCACATCAGGCACAGAAATAAGACCAAAGTCCTTGACACAATAGTCACCAAAGGCTCTTGATACTGCCAGTCCTGGTGTCTTGCCATTCGGCATCCACACCCTATAAGTCCCCGGTTCATCGGGTAAACAAAACACTCTTCCATTGGACCTTCTGATTCTCTCAGCCTCCTCTATAACAAAGAAAATGCAAGTATAAGGAGGTGTATTTGATTAAGATTTTATACAGACTTCTGTCAAGTGCAGATTGAGAGAGAATGCTAACGAGGTAAATTAGGCTTGAAGTCGACTGTAAGCTGGATAGGTACCAAACTGCCATCTTCTGAAGTGGAGGCCAAAACAGCCCGAGAATCGCCAACATGTGCTATGATGAGAAGTTCACCCTGAAGATATTGATGGTGATATGTTTTAGTTAACTTCTGGTTGGAGTTGCTATAGTAAGTATAGGAGAGCATACATCTCACACCTACTAGTCCAAGCTTTTCGGGTACTAGAATCAAACATCTTCCAATTTCATCTCAAAAACAAGTACGTATCAAGTTAATCACTACTTCCATATACCATTTTCAACACCTGAACTTACAACCTATGTACGTATTTAGTTGTTATTATCCTCTAGATGCATAGCTAGCTTGTCACATCATCGTTAACCATGTTCATATGCACTTGGAGACCAAGAAAAAGGTTTTCAACAAAGGAGAGGAAATAGGACAGTAAATTACACAACTCAAACCTGCTTAACAACTGTCAACGCTGTAGTACCACTTCGATAGGAATCAATTTTAGAAGAATGCTTAAGCTCCTGGTCAATGTTAGCATACGTTTTTAGAAAGGATTGCTTCCATGTATCGAATTGATGGAGGTTTCGATCCATCTCCACTTCAAAGTTCAGGTCAAGTGATGTTAAACTGAGAGTTTCTTGCCAATTGCACAACAAAGAAGAAGGCATAGATTGCCTGACCCTTTTGCTAACTAGGTGGCCCCATTGTCCATGCCCATCAAATACTCCACAAAAGATCATATCTTCTTGGCACCCAAATTCCTATGAACCGAACCCAACTTATCAAACTAATGAAAATAACAAACAAGCATTTACAACAGTACGTAACTCTATCTTCTTAAACATTTCACGGGAACTTACCTCCCAAATGACTAAGCAATCCTGATTGATACCCTTTTGGCCTCTCTTGGAGCAAACAGAAGAAAAGTTGTTAGACTTGTCAGACTTAACAATCCCAGAAGAACTCAAAACCAGCTCATTCTTTTTTGCTTCCTTTGCCAATGCTTCTGCAGTCTCCTTTGCCACATCATTATGGCAATACTTGGTCTTCCTGATCGAGATGGTTCTTCCCAACCCATCAAGGAAAGATGGAAAAAGCACCATAACTCCTATACAATCCAAAGTCCAAATCGTGACACAAATTACAAAGCTTCGAAATACAAGTACTTTCAGATCATAAGCTTATAACAGCTAGCTATTGTTTCCAATTATCTTAAATAGAGAATAAGGTGCAATAAGGCTCTCATCATTGTGTTTAAGAGATATGCTCCCAGGCAACATGACATGCAAGTACTTGAAATGATGATTGATATATTGCCAAAAACAAGAGAGAAAACCAGTATTCAAAACCTTGTGTGTTTCGCCGATTCTGTACAAGAAAACTTCAACCAGAAACCTCCTATGATCTGCTCGAAAATGATGTCATGAGCTCGGCGCTGATCCTCGAAGAAACAAATAATGCTTGGTCTTGCTTATACTCCATTTTCATCCTCTTCTCTTCTTCCATTTGCAAACCCAAGTACCATAACTACGCAAAGGCAAACTTTGAGACAAACTGTAAGCTAGTCTGAAATTACCTTCATGCCTTTGGCTTGGCCACCATGTGATGCAGACTTCATGGGCCTTTTAGACATTCCACAGAGGGAGTTGCATCAACATTGTCATATCTATCATCATGTCCTGCCCACTTAATTTAGTCATGCTTTTAGTTTAAGATATCAGATGGTAATTGGGGTTAAGCATGAGTAGGATCATCATTAGATAATCAGAATATTCTGTACAAAGTTGGCCTTAAACACTAAACAAATAGCAAAGACTAGTATGCAGTGATTGAAAATAGTGATTAATTCTTGTGGAGGAGATCAGATTGTGATTAAAGATGTATATCTTGAAGAGTATTCTAGTAAAGTAGTGTTCATTACAAAGTTGTGATTGCGAAAGCTTTATTGATTAGAAAAATTTTGTTGTGGAGCAAAACGCTTCATCCAATAAGGTTTTAGGGGAGGCATAAAAAAATTATTGAGATCCAGTGACCAGATACCAAACCAAACACAAGGCTATCAGGGAGCCACTTGTTTATGAGGCACCATGATTCAATGGTCAAAAGAATTAGATGATTGTGACCCTATAATGAACCCAAAAATATAGCAAAAGTGGTTGGACCATAAATCATATATATATGCATATGCATGCTAGATTCTGGGTTAGATAATGGTAGGGCTGGTATTTATAAGCTTTGAAGAAGTCAGATCTCATTCACATCTATTGTGGTGGTTGTTTGTTTCCTTTCACACCAGATAAATATCTCATGCAACTAACTAAGCATCACTCGCAATTGCAATGACATTAGCAAGAGGTTAGAGTAAATGGTTGAATTTCTAAAGGTTCAATAAACCTACAAGATACCAAACAAGTCTTTTTCTGACTCGAACACCGTCCAAAAAGTTTGGGTAAAGAAATTTCCAGAAACTTTTTCCTTCACAGAACTAAATGCCTATATCCAACAACTAACATTTAGTCTAGTGATAAATTATTTCTTTCCAAATAAATATTGATAGATATTTCAAGTTCGAATCTTCCTTCCCCTTTGATCAAAAACTAAAAATAAAATAGTTAGAAGGAGCACCATTATGCTGCAGATTCGATAAAATTGACACTAACAGTAGATGGCATAGTTCACTCTACAACCATGTAATATATATTTCTGTCTACTAATTTTTCACTTTACATAACACAATTATTGGCTTCATCATTTTCCAGTTCCCTAATTAACAATTCCATCATTTTCTTATACATAGGCATATAGTGATCATTGATCATCGTTCTAGAAAGTCGGAGCTTACTGTACAGTTCTCTACGTGTCTCATATATACCAACATGTTCTTCATTGGGTCCTTCGTGGTCTAAATCAGTAGAATCAGATGAAGGTACAGAAACAATGTGCATGATTCTGCCAGGGGGATAGAACCGGTGGCTCTCAGAAATGTCTGAGGAAGAGATTGGCGTATTGCTTTCGCTTTCTGCAACATCAACCAGCATATTTTCTTCCTCGGTTATTTCTTTCACTGCAGCAGCTACTTCCTCCTCAGCCTCGACATTGATTTCATTCTCCTGCCTTGAAAGCTCCTTCTCCAGTTCATACCACAATTCACCTTCAGTAATGTCTTCAACAGCAGATGTAGTCGGATCTTCATGCACTGGCAAAAGCTGCTCCTCTTCATCGGTATCATCGTGACCTGATCCACCACCAGAACTAGATTCCAAGTTATCCAGCATTGGGTCTCTGGTTGTTCCTTCAGCCAGAGATTCAGAATCCCTTTCGCATACCAGAGATGTTTCATGTGAATCACCCACGTTAGAGTTCAATGATTGGCCCACATTGCGGCGGCGTGCACCCATGCAAGACCACGATGATATAGATGAGCGAGTTCTCACGACAGCTAGGGCAACATTCTGTGCACGCTTCATCACAACCTACAAGTTGCCAAACAAAAGCATGGTCTTTCATTATACAGACAAAGTAGGAGAAAGATCGGGAGATAAAACATACAGGTTGCAGAGGGAACATAATGTAGTTCATTCAATAGTCAATTAGAATAATAGCAATCCTTCACAAAGACATTCTACAACTTACTAACATAGAGAAACCAGTGAATTAAATTTCTAGCATGCAGCAGATCTAATAACAGTACAAGCCAGCAAGGACAGATATAATTAACCATCAAGTCAAACAAGAGAAGGATTAGATTTACCTGAGTGCTGCTGGATACTGGCCGCAATAGTGCACCTGCACCAGCAACCCTGGCTTTTGCACTAGCTATAGATGGTAGACGAGAACCTAGAGCGGTTGCTGAGCGATAAACAACATTCAAAACCCGTGTACGCTCAACCTGATCCCGCAAATCATTTAACCAAGATGAAGCTGTGACCTGATATGATGACAAATTCAAATATGAATTATGAAAATGTCTAGCGGATGGGAATTGAACCATATGTATATTTAGCAAGAAGAAAAGCTATATGATCCATTTCAAATCTGGAGAAAATATAGCACCTCGGAGCGGAGGTCATCAACAGAAGCTGCTGAGAAAGTAGGCACCAGGTCAGAGCCATTGATGATAGTAGTGATAAAGTGCTTGCCAGATTCTGCCAACTCCATTGTTATACAGGCAGCTGCAAAATGAATTGAGTTGTAAGCACTTTTCATTTTCTACTTAAGCAGACATAGAGAAGACCATGGAAAGCATATTCCAGAAGAAATTTAGCATAGATATAATGACACATGTATTTACATTTTAATGAGCAAATGACTATGGAATGCTAGAATAAATAGCAAAGAGAAATACAGAAGACATGCCTGGGGCAAATGTAATGCAAGTGCTTGAAGAGAACTCTTTCTGTTCCCGAAGAATGTATGTTAATAACGCAGCTGTACCACCCCCCAGTGAATGTCCAACAACCTGAAATGAAAATTTCAACATTAGAATAATAAATTTTTAATCATGAAATTCTGCACCTTGTGTGAGTTTTAAAACTAAGTGTATACTTAATGAACCCTAGCTTTTATGATAAATTCCTCGAAATAAAACGTTTATATCAGGAAGAGCGAAAAGTCAGTTTTTGTTGATCCTTCAAAAGCAGTAAAACAATGCGAACTTTGAAATCAAGTTGAATCATTTTCTCCTAACTCATCGGTCCTTATTTATGATTTCAGCATATCGATTTACGCTTAGCCTATTATTTTTTTATTTTTTTTAGCCTATTCTTTTTTTCATGTTTATGAGCGTGACTGTGTGAACTTATTATCCAGATTTTTTCCTTTCCTCATAGTAAGTAATGGCCAACTTTGAATAAATCCAGTTGAATCTAAGTGTGAACTCAGATTTTTTATGAGAAACAAAATTATATTAAAAAAGGTAGAGATTACAAGATAGAGAACAGGCATCCACTGAAATCTTTAGAAAACTAAAAGACAGTTAGAAAAAGAAAAAAGAAAAAATAATCAAAATGCTAAATGAAACAGAGAAGCCAGTAATACTATCTTTGAAGAAACCAACACCCAAAGCAAAGCTAAATTAAACTCTGTCCCACAAGTTATCTACCTCTCCCCCCTAAATCCCTCAAAGATATCATATTCCCTTCTATATACACCTCCAAAAGATTGAAACAAAGCACATCATCCCAGCACCATGCCCATATTCCCTCCTCCAAAGACTTATACCTCTCACATAATAAAACATCATGCGAAGCTGGAATATCCCATTTCACTTCAGACTCTATAAACAATTTTCCATAAGGTCATTGAAATCAGACAATTAGGCAATTAATGATCTGAATTTTCAATAGAATTTTTTTTACACATCACACAAATGGGAGAAGAGGCACCAAGAAGGCCGTCTCTTCTGAACCAAATCACACGTATTTTATCCTCAAATGAACACTAATACAAGCTAGCACTCGCACCTTACGAGGTACTTTAGCCTTAATGCAAGAGAAAAACTGGCAAAAAAAAAGGGGCAGAGCTGTCCATTAATTGTTTTGAACAGGACTTATTACAGAAAACTCTTGAAAGCTCCAACTTCTACAATCCTCTATCCTGCCTAGATGGAACAGGCACTAAATTTTCTAAACAAACCAACAATTCAGATAACTCTACCACTCAATCATTAAACTCCTTGGAAACCAAAAATCCCAAGCTAAAGATAAGAAAAAGGATCTGCACATAATCCAACAATTTAGGGACAGTAAGTGCAATTGAGGAGGGTACATACTTAATTCACTAGCAAGATCTCTTTTGTTGCTGAGTCACGAGACTTCCTCAAAAAGTAGCGGTAAATATGTATTATTAGAACATGTGTTGGAAGAAATGATAACATGATCAGAATGACTCAGTTTGTCAGTGCAAAAACGAAAAAACAAGAATGTAACGCTAGGCGTGAAACTAGGGAACAGGAAGAATGACCAAAGATGCACCATAAAACTAAGAAATATTACGTGGAGAATCAATGAAGTGGAAAAAACAGGATAGAAAGAGGAAGAAGAACTGTGATGCATTATTTAAGCTCACGAAATGGCATTTACCTTTACTGAGTACTCAGGATATTCACCAAGAGCCTTAAGCAAGCAAGGAGTACTGAGCTTAGCAATCCAACGGGCTGCAGCAACCATCCCACAGTGAGCATATCCTAGGATTAAGTTGCTTATTCCACCATCATGCAAAACAGAATGGTGGAAAGGAGCCACTGCACCAGTTGCGGCAGTTAGTGTATCTTTGATGCTATGTGTACCACGTATTAATAGAAGGAAGCATTTCGAATCTTTATCACGTAAAATTGTGAATGCAGGCTTCAGAAGCTGCAAGAATTATGGTACTAATTAATAGCACATTCAACAATCTCACTATTTTAAAATAAAAAATTAAATACACAAGTAAATAAAATAATGGAGCTGTTTTATCACAAGAATCATAGACTTATGAGGAAGATTATATGCAACTCTAGGCGTCTGTATCATACTTATTATTTTTCCCAATAGTTCTCTTTTCTCAATTCCTTTTCCTTTGCTAGGAATGTTATGAAGTATGGACTAGTATTTTCTGCTGTCATGGGTTTTTCGTTGTTATTGACACTGCTTTCTGCTGCTTTTATGGATAAATTTTTAAGGAAGACGCAAGCTTGATACTCATTCTGTGGGATATTAGAAACGAACTTCAAACTAATCTAGTGGAATCAAGATAAGGTAATCTGGAGAAAACAAGGTTCTATTATCCTAGAGTGTTTCATTTGTATGTACTTTTATTTACCTTAACTACAAATATGTGTACTTAGAGAGTTTATTCGCATTACTTAAAATAATGTGAGTGGACTCAAAATGAACTTCAAATGTATATATGTAAACATTCATAAGCCAAAATTATGGTGCCGCCCTAACATCGAAAAGGAATGTTATCCATGCAAATCAATCTGATTACTCAGAAGGACAATGTAAGTACATAAGCAAATGCAGGGAGTTAAGTTAAGAGCTTACGAACCGCAGCCTTGGGCTTCTGAAAAAGGACATCTTCCAGAGAGAAACCGCCGGACTCTAAAAACACCGGAAATGGTTTCTTGGAAAATAGATAACAAAGCGTCAACAGCTTCAAGTAATAATTTAGTTCCTCAATAATTCTAGAGCCTTTGAGCTGCACACTATCACTACCAGCATACACACTCGCCACTTGTAAATTACCCTGCAGGTTAATTAAGCAAAAATTCAGGGACTCACATGCAAATACTGAAACTTTTAGCATCAGAGCCATCCAGAAATGTGGAATTTATAGAAAAAGACTCCAACTTTGAGCCAATTGCTTACCTGCCTACGCATGAGGTAGTTAATGCCGAAGGCCAAGTCGCCGATCGGCCATTTACCGAGAGTTTCAGAGTAAGTGAAACGGAGCGTATCGGACAAGGTGGACATTGACTCGATCCACGTGGCCGGCGCTTGAGCCGGTCGCCGAGAAAACCGTCTCCTCGCCGATCTAGTCGACTTGGAGAAATCTCCACTCCGATCGTTCTCGTCGTCGTCTTCGACGCCGTCTTTGGGTGACGCTCTCCTACCAAACATGTAGTACAGAATTACAGCAGCTCCGGCGGCGGTCGCCATTGTCCCCGCCGCCATTGGATCCCAACCGTCGAGATTTAGAGCTCAGAAAAACAGCATTCACTTGACGAATTGAGCTGAAGCTGAAATCTCTGCTTTAATTTAATGGAGGAAAAATGAAATCAGGGTTCCGAAGAATCGGAGAAAGATGTATTTGAGGAAGGTAGCAGTGTGTGTATTCAGAGAATGTGCGCCAATAAAGAAATAAACTGTAGCGCGAAATGACCAAAAAGTCCCTCTGGTGCAATAGTTGACTTTACGTTATAAACGGAAATTCCTTATTTGAAGAAGAGCAGTTTCGTCACGCGGGGTTTCATTTACGTGTTGAACCAAGTCCCAGTGGAAGAGCGCGCACGTTAGGCGACTGAGATTCTGGGTTTCTGTTTGGGCGAATGGTGGTGAGACTGAGGAAAGGGATAAGGGACGGAGAAGTGGGCCCGGGTGTGATAAGAGCTGGATCCAACCCATCTGTGTGTTCTAGTTTCTATCTGTAATTTGGTGGGCCCGGTAGGTGTTTGGTGACTAGGCCCAAATGTTGCTGGGTCTGATCACCGAATTTGATCCTAGTCATGCGTGCATGGCCGGATTAGGCGTAAGCGTCGCCACAACACTATCGACATCTCTTTATTTATTGATGGATGACATTTACATAACGAATGTTAAAGTTTACGTTTTGTTTACAAATGTGTCATTTTTGTGCATGTCTCTATTTAAAGTAGGGAAAAAATCACCTTTAGTCCCTGAACTATGACTCGTTCGACACTTTCGTCCCTGAAATTTGAAATATATCACTTTCGTCCCTGAACTTTAACATTCAATATCACTTTCGTCCATGCCGAGGGTTTTCACCGAATAAACCTCCGATTCCGGCCAAATCGGAGGACAATACATACTGGGCTTTGAAGCCCTCCTTGAGGCGAGTTCAACGCCACCAACCTCGCCTCAAACCGTCGCCGGACGGCGGAGAATTTAAGAGTTAAAATTTCGGCCACCGTACCTTTCGGGCTAAATTCCGGCCATTCTAGGCTGAATCGAGCTTAGCTCCAGTTATAAAAATTACTCCTCTCATCTTTGCGAACATTTTGGCATAGGTTTTGCACCATTTTGTTCCGGTCAAGGATGAAAGTGATTGTTGGTGTTGAAGTTCAGAGACGAAAGTGATATATTTCAAACTTCAGGGACGAAAGTGTCGAACGAGTTAAAGTTCAGGGACTAAAAGTATTATTTTCCCTTTAAAGTATCATGTAGAGAATTCTTCATTCTTAACGACATTACTATTGATAGTATCATTTAGGGAATTCTTCATTCCACAACGCATTCTTAGCATTTATAGTTTTATTAGCTTGTCTTCCAATCACTCCCATTTTTAGAATTATGGTAGTTTTTCCTTATAAGCATAAAACAAATTATTTGCTAAAATGTCTAAACTCTTAAAGATGCTTAAGCGGACAAGAGTATGGGTTAGTTAATTGTTGAGAAAGTGAGAGACACATGAAGAGAATTAGACAAAGTGTTTGACGAAACATCTCAAATAAGCCAAGACAACGATCTAAACTAGGCAAAGAAAGCATATTGATGTGTGAACTTCTTTATTTCACCCCAACGAGGAAAATTTGTCCACGATTCAAGTAATCTAATCCTCAATTATCCACTCATGTTCTTTTATGTGTGTGTGTGTATATATATATATATATATATGGTGTAATCACCCATTTGTTAAAACCTTAAATTTTGAGCTCTTTGTTCAACAAACTTAGATTTTGGGGCAACTGATTGTCTAAGAGATGGAGTCACACATGAGCAAAGAAGTTGTGGTATTGACAAAATTATGCAAAACTGTGCATGTATAGACTCTGATGTCCACAACCCAATTCTGGGTCCTGCCTCAGCTGCCTGTTTTGCTTCATCTCCTTGGAATCTTTTTGATTAAGCCGGACCTAAAACAAGCTTGATGAGATAACCGTCTTGGATTTTCGGTTTCTAAATATTTTCAATAAATCTGTAGGCATATACGAGTTTTTTAGACAAATGATTAGTCAAAACACTTATTTCCTTAAAAATAAAGAATCCTGCAATTAATTTCGTACTTAATTGTGTTCAAAGTTCATCACTCTTTGCGAGCTATTTTGCATTTTACATCATTATAGTGCATAATCGGATAATCGGAGGGAACATTGAGCAACATAAAAGGCATTGGAGTTAGCCCAGAAGATAAAGCCAATGCATTTGGTTCGAACGTTGGAGCATAAAACAAACGATTGCCTAGGCTTGGCTTCGATATTCAAACCCTTTTCACCTATTCCGCAAATTGGGCATTGAATTTTGAGCACCAAACAAACTCACTTGACCTATATATTAACCTTGACTGCTATAAAATTATTAATCATTTACTCCAATTGGAATTTTTTTCTTAATAAAACAAAAACTCCATCCTAATCACAGAGTCACACCAATCTCAAAACAAAAGCTCCATATCCAATGCTTTGCTAATGACAAAATGGCTAAGGTCAATTTCCAAATGCCTAGATTGCTAGAATTAAGAGAGATTCTACTAGGGTGGAAACTATTGGGCATGAGAATTCTCAACTGGGTTGGTTTTTTCAAATCTGCCTTGTGTTTTTGGGGTCCATAAACATCATATGATAATCATAAGCCTACAAACCCTCACATTACCCCATAAGAAACCCTTTTACAATACTGTTAAGCCAGTGACCCCATAAACCCTGACCTTTCCATTCCCAAGTGCTTGAAAGTTTGATTGATGGCTTTAACTCTCCTCAACACATTGTCTGAAAATGGTAAAAACCCAAATGGGTAAATTAACTTAAATGACTTGCAAACATTGTAGTTCTCCTCGAACTTTGCATTTATCGACCAATCACGTAAAGTAGACGTACAACTATCAACCGTAGATACTCATGTACATGTATAGAATTGTTCTTTTCCTTTGTACATGTATATGTCCACTCGTTAGAGGCATAGAGGTGAATTACGCAACATGATCAATTGTCAACCGTTGATGTTCATGTGCGCGTATAAAATTGTCTTGAACGTTTGCGGATTTATACGTCGAACCATACATGTTTTTAACTCCGATCTCTTACCTACTTGCTAGAGACTTACATGTTTCCGTTTTACCTCCTATTGAATTCTCCCACCTAAAACTAGTACTAGAGGCTCCTTCTCCTTCAATCTTTCCACGTGAATAAATTTCTCATTGTTAGATTCAATATGTGGGGATGTTTCATGTTGAAATTAGTTTAATGCACGGACCAAAAGAGAGAGGAATTCATTCACTATTGTCCTCTTTAACATTTCTCATCATGAATCTAGCTCCCAATTAACTTTTTCTGGCTTTTGTAGCTATTGCCATCTGCAACATTCAATCTTTTGGGACCCCTCCAATTTGTAGCCTTTTTTATTAGATGAGTTTAAGGCAGCAATTAGTCAATTTGAGCTGACATTTGTGACATTAATCCATTAACTATGAACTCGTATCTTACTGTCATGATATCCCCCATCATAGATTATCATTCACCCACCATTTTCAGCTAATTAATTTTCTTTTTCTGCTCAAGTAGTACAATATATTGTACTCAGTTGATGTTAATTTTGGGTTAAAGAGTACCACATAATCAGATGAAAGTTAAAGGAAATATTGGAATAATGGCCTTGGCGTCGGGTTTTTTTAATGTTCTCAACTACTAAAGCTACAAATCGACATAATGAGTTTGCTTGAAAATTATCCATGGAGGCACCCCACTAGGTTAAATTTGAACCCCAAGTGTTTAAGGCTTTAAGCTAAACAAAATTAAACCGAAGGACTATAATGACCACCAAGACGTTCTGAAATGCTTCCACGTGGCAAGATCAACGGCTGACCTTTTCCTATTCCTTCCCACCAAGGGATCGCCAACTGATCCACTTTCAAAAATCTCACCCGCAAACCTTGCTCTTTTTTCTTAACCGCTCCACCTTGTAATCACTGCGCCTCTCTCTCTCTCTCTCTCTCATAAAAAACATGCACAACAAAACCCCACAATATCTTTGATACCCAATTCAGCTTGATTTTCTCATTCTTTTCTATTCCCAGTTTCCCACCACCATTTTTTCCTTCATTGGTTGGAAAAAATGGGACAAGAATCTGATTTCAAATCCCAGCTGGTGACAGAGATTTGCTCCATTTCAAAACACTCCATTTCCTGTTCTCATAGGCATCATGGTTGCACCACCAGCAGCCCAGTTCGATCGTCGTCACCTTTTGTGGATTGGTATCGTCTTCTTGGAGTACGTTTCTTGATTCAAAAACGTTAATCCATTCTTGGGGTTCTTTTTTTCTTTGTATTGAATTCAACATTTTACGTTTCTCGAATGAATTTCATAGGTGGAAGAAACAGCTGGGATTGATGTTATAAGAAAGAGATACCATGAACTTGGTACGTTCAAGAATGGCATTTGCACATTCCCAAATTATCAAATTGCTTGTTTTGGTGATTAAATGGCGTTGGGATTGTTTTCTGTGCAGCTTTACAACTTCACCCAGATAAGAACAAGCACCCCAAGGCTGAAATTGCCTTCAAACTTGTCTCAGAGGTTAGAATTTTGCTCTCTTCCAAATCCCACCTTTTGAAATTCTCATTTTGGGCACAAGATGACAGGAAAATCCATGACTCCATATTCATTAAAACCCAGTTGCCCCAAATATGTACTAGACAAAATTTAATTTTGTTTTCATAGTATTTATGCCTCACCTGAATTGGGTACATGGATTTGGTGAGAAATTGCAGACCCTTCAATTTTCCTGACATAATGGGCCAAACAGCATCTTTATGTGTGAGGGTGTGACTGCATTCAATTGCATTGTACTCACATTATGATTTATTGATTAATTTAAAATACTGGGTTTCAAATTTTTGTGATGATTATATTATTGCAGGCATATTCATGTCTCTCTGATAATGCAAAAAGAAAAGCTTTCGACTTGGAGAGATGGAGGAAGTTCTGCTTTGAGTGTGGTACAATCCCCTACAAAACTTGCAGCAATGCCAAGGCTTCAGAACACAAGGCTTGGAATCCCACAAGCCGGTCGAGGTCTTGTAAAGTTGTGAAGGGTCTGAAAGATATCAGAAACCGGTTTAGAGAAGAGGCAAGAGTGATCGAAAACTGCTTGAGGGTTAATAATGCAGCATCAAGAAACGAATCCTCGCTCTTCAATCCACCTGCTTATGTATTCCAGAGTGTTTCTAATCCTAGGTCAAGCAGGGAAACCCCTATATTCAACCCATCTGATCATGTGGTTCAAGGATATCCCCATCTCAGGACTCGGATTTATGACAAAGATAAATCTCGCAACTTTTGGTGCTTGAGAACAGGGCATCATATGTTGAATTATGAACAAGGAAGAGCTAGGGCCACTTATGATTCTCCAGTATTTGAGGTCAGATCAGAAAGAGGAATTTTAAAGAGTAGATCTGCTTGTGTTCGTTCATAGCTACTAGGAAATACATTGCTTTCATTCATTCAAAAATAATGAAGAATTCATTTCATTTGAGAATAGCTTCCTGCATTGCCATGATTATTAGTTGGTAAGACATTGATTGCCATTGACATTGCTTAGATTCCAAAAAACCAAAATCCTATATTTACTGAAACAGTTGGGAAGACATAATTGTATAGATTTCCTTTTAGTTCAAGGATCAGAATCTAGCAACATTTCACTGTCAGGAGAAAGGGAAACGGAGTAAAGTAATACAATAAATTATAAATAAGCACCACAAATGCACAGAAACTTGTTAATCAAAATGACAGTGTAACAGTTTGTGACTGTACCAGTTTACCATCCACATTGTATAGTTATATAATAAGAGACTACTCGTACAAAAATTGAAGTTTGCCTTTAACTGCATTCAGTCAAAAAACTCAGTCGGCTGGGGAATTGGTGTCGCATCGTGATTTGGCAAGTGATCACCGTGCCATTACAATTCTCGGAGACATTTTCTTCATTCATTAGTTCCACTGGCTGTTCTTGTCTCGGGGATTTTGAGAGTCCCAGCATCTATCAACGGCTGCAACTCCTTCTTTGCCAGCTTATTTACCTTAGAGTCTGAAGATGCTAAGAATGCAGAAATTACCCTACAACTGCAATCACAGAATATAACATAAAACGTCAAGTATAAAAAGATTTGCATCAATTTTATATAGAAATGAGAATTAGGAAGACAAGGAGGCTTACCTGTGACCTTGGGCCCACATTTCACATTTCCCTTTCAGTGCTTTGTTCCACAGAGTGGAAGCGAAGGCGGGGCAATCCAAGATTAGTCTTCTAATGGTCCGACTAGAATGGAAATTTTCAAGGAGGTGTTCCTCTTTTGATTCTTCGGATTTAGGCTCTGAGACAAGAGTTGCTATAGCTTCATATAGTTCATTCAACTTGTCATCCAAAGTTGGGTGCAGGATGCCATCAGCACCCCCAGTTGCAACCTGCGTGCATTAAAAGGTAAAACCACATGGAAAGGGTCCCAAATTTTATTTTTTTGAAACATTTCTAATGCGCATGTGACAAACACATCAGAGTAATTCGGGAAAACTCTATTTTTCCCATAGTGAAACAAAAGTAAAATGTGTACCTCATATATGACTTCTTTGCCAAAATTTGATCTAAGCAACTCCCCTGCACTCGTAATGCATACATCAACTAGCCTCTGCAAGGCATACCATCATCAAAGTCAATGTTATTGTAAAAAACGTTGAGCTGAATTACAAACCAACTTCACTATAATATCATTATGTAAACTGGAAGCTATTTGATGATAAAGCAACAAACCTCAGCCAGCCCACTCTTAACTAACAACTCTTGCCTTCGAACTGAAGGATCCTTTTTTCCACCATCAACTAAGTGGGTACTCTCATCAGGATCAGTAGCTTCAGTTTCCATCCCTTCAGAAGGAATGTCTGACTCAACCTAAGAAGAGATAGAATACAGTAAGTACCATGCAAATAATTACTAGCCTAATATCTGCAGGAAGAGAAATATAAGATTTACCTTGGATAAAGAAGGTATAGACAAACTGAGAGAAGCAAGGTCATAGGGAGTTAAATAGCGCAAACAATTTGGATGAAGTAGCTGCAGTAATGGACGCCTGCCATTCTGAAAATTGCAAATCTCTTAGGAATCTAGACTAGTGAAGAGCAAGGTGGAATCAGACCACCGTAGATGTGGAATTGTGTTAAACGAGCATACATGAACAACTACTTTTCAAATTAGATTAAAAATTTAGCCAATCAATCAATATTTTTCTTCTTGGGGAAGAGGTTCTCTGAGAGTTTTAAAGGCTGTACTAAATGATCCTATTTAGGTCATTTCTAGTAGTCAGCAAGGATCCCAATAGCATAAATGCATAGCAGATGATCCTTTCTTTTTTTTTTAAGAAAAAGATTTTATTAAAATATAAGATAAATACAAACACACTGGACAAGGAGTCCATAAAACAGAGAGCATAGCAGATGATCCCTATAACACAGTAAAAGCAATATGATCCTAATATTTATCAGATAAAGTCAAAACTACAGGAAGGGCACAAACCTTATCAAAAACAAGATCCTTTAAATGTTCTTGAAGCTCATGAATGACAACCTGTAATCAGGGGTGTTAATTTTTGAAAGGTTCACCATAAATTAACAAATTATACCAAAAAAAAAACACTATCACATGAAGATCAAACCTTTGTAATAAGCTTTGTGTCATCAACAACTGAAACGAGACAGACAAGCACCTGCAAAGTATAGCATAACTTATATCATGTATGCAAAAGGTTAAAGTAAGCTTTGTGTCATGTGTGCAAACAATTGAAAGAATACAGGAAGATGCATAGAATTAAAAAAAAAAAAGCATAATAGTTCTCATACTGGCAATAAAGTAACGACGGCAGAAAAAAGAATCCCAGATGCTTACCATACTTCCACATTGATCAATAGCTATATTACGTATGTGGCCTTTCATTCCTTTGATTATCTTCTTTCTTTCCTAAAAATAAGTCATGACAATCAAAAGACGGTGTAAAATATTAGCTAAAACTCTGGTGCATATCTACCAACCGCATAAGTTTTCACTTGGATCAAATAAAATCTTGAGAAATTTCAATAAACCTTTGCACTGCCATGCTTGACACAGAGCATTCCAACCCTAGATCCATCCCTTGTATGAATCATTCGAACAAGAAGAGGACCTGACAACTGTTTAACGACATCTGTGGCAGAGAACTTACAAAACAAATATATATATTATATTCAGAAGGAGAAGACAAAATGACAAGCAAAAGCATATACCATAAACAAAGATTTACTTCTAAAACGATAGTTTATAAAAGAATAAAGTGCATGTAATATCTCAAACATACCTCTTCAGCTACGCTGAGGTACTCTATCAATACCCTATGTAATATAGAGTGGTCAACTATTCCTTTCTCTAAAATTGGTTGAATCACTGAAGTCATGTGCTTGAGGACTGAAGATTTCTGCAGACCTAACTTTGATATTACATCTACTAACCTGAAATTTGATCACTAATCAGGAGACAGAATAACTTTAAGACAGATTTCATGGGTGGTGGAAGCTATATATATGCAGCTCTTTGTGGAACTCAACGGGAACCATATAAAGTGCAATAAGAATATGACAACATTAGTTTCACTGTAAAATTATTGCATATAATCCTTTACCTGCCCTCTTTCATCAAGACCAAGTCCTTAAACAACTGTAGTTCTGTAGAATATAGTTCCACCAAAAGTTCTTGCTTTTGAGTTGCATTTCCCAATTGGTATGCATGCTCAACGACTGTAACAGGATTTACAGCAGAATAACATTATGATCCTTCTGAGTGTAAAAATGGGAAACAAAATAGTTGTTGGGAATTGTTTGTGAGATTTATCCTACAGATAACCTCCAACATACCTACAGATCCAACCATGTGGCGAAGAAGGGACGCAACATGTCCATGGAGTGACGAGATAAACTCCGCAAGCTGCTTTTTGGAGGCTGCCAAACGGACCACATGAAGCAATTTAATAATCAATTAGAAAATAAAATTTCAATATATAACAAATTAACAATACACTTTTATATACTTATTTGCAAGTTGAACCATACCATTGTCTAACATCTTTTTCACCAGATGAACACCATACGCACTGCGTGCAAGGGTAAGAAGATGCGGCTTAAGCTCCTCAAATACTGCATCCTTTTGCGCTTTTCTCTTTTTTGCATCTTCTTCCGCTTTTTTCTTTTTTGCATCCCTTTCTGCTTTTGTGCAGTACTTAACACACGTCTAAGGTAAAAGAAACACATAAATACAGGCTACTGCAAGAAACCATAGGTTTAAGACTTGGAAACATTGAGAGACGGAGCTAACAAATAACCTGCAGAACACGGGAAGAAACATGGGAGCTTGCAATTTCAGGAATTTTCCCCTTCATTTTTTCAAGTGCTTCGGTCACCAACCTTGCAAAGGTTATCAACAGTAAAAGTAAGTCAAACAACATATCAATACCGAATGTCAGGGGGGAATTGAAATATAAATTCTCAAACTGCATACTTATATCTATCTTCTTTGGAAATATCTCGACTCCTCATCTTCTCCCACAGATGTGCAAGCTCCTATTAAAAAGAGGGATCAGAAAAATAATTTAGCCCATCGCCATAATACTCTTTGTTCAAGCATTTTAAATGGGGTTTGTTCATAGTGGTTGTAGTTGCAGAAATCACACAACAAAGAAACGTACACGATGCATGGATTCACGAGTTACGAGTTCTGAACTCGCAAATGAAGTAATTTAGAGTCTTTAGAAGGACTGGTGCACATACGTGTATGTTCTAAGCAAATAACAGGTCCATCCACCAATTAACACAAGTATGGAGCACAACCAGTGCCTACTGATATTTCCATTTTCATATTAATAATTTTCAAAATGAAATGCTTGTACAGATTACAGACACATTCAGAACGAGAAGGAACAAACACTTACGTGCTCTAAATTGTAATAACGCTTTCGCTTCTTCTTCCTGGACTCAGCAAGCTCCTGACAAAAATAACAAAACCCACAAATCAAAATGGTTCATTTACCAGAAAAAAAAAAAAAAAAAAAAACAGCAACTTCTTATGTTCATTTAAGCAAACAAGAAATCATGAAAATCCCAACTAAATTTTATCAGATACGAACCTTAGCACGGATGCGAAGCTCTCGCTTGGACAAGGGGGTGGTTTTCTCAGTCTGAGGCCCTGCCTGTTTGGGACGATTGAAGGGTTTAGTGGAGTCATTGTTTCGAGGATTGGTGGGCTTTGAGCCGATGAGCTTGGGTCTCTTGGAAGTGGAGCTATGGGTCTCCGGCTTGATGCCTGAAGTTTGCTTCCTCTTCTTTAGTTTGCTCTTGTCTTGGTCCTTCGCCGCCATTGGAGTGTACTAGAGCTCAACTTTCTTCGTCTCTGTTATGACAACGCTTTGAAGTTTGAAGGGTTTTTTCAGGGTTTTGGGATGATTTCATTTTCGGGTAGGGGTCAAGACGGGTCAGCTTGAAAAACATGGGCTACCCGCCCCGCGGCCCATCTTCATAATTTCGAGGATATTCAACCCTATCCTCATCCTCAAACAAAATAAAATAAAAAAATCTAAGCCTATCCTCTTTCATATTATTTTGATTGAGAATTTAAGCATGTGCTGAGATTATAAATAAAATAGAATAGCTTGTAGCATCTATAAATCTTTTTTTTTTACCTTAGTCAGTGTAACACCCCAACCCGAATTAGTTTAAAAAAAAAAACAATAATCCGAATTAGGATGGCTTGAAGAATTTCACTCATGTTACCAAATCTCCAAGACTCAACCAAAAATGAAATCCAAATATACCAAGACATAGAGCTCGATCGACAAGAGGATCAAGTTTGATACCTTACTAAAAAAAAACCGTCGCCATAAATCATTGTGAAACCCGCCGGAAAACCAAACTTCTTTGGAGCTTCGATTCTCTCTCTTCAGTTGACGATTTGACAAACCACAACCACAGACGAGCTCGCCTCGTTGAGATGAAGCTATTGGCACCAGTTTCAGCCGCCTTCGTGGCCGGAAACGAAAAGTGTCATCGGAGTTGCCAGAACTTCTTCCCTTTGTTTCTCTCTCTTCCGACGTCCCTTGGATGAACCACCACCATCCTTGAGTTCGCTCCATCAAGACAAAGAAGAAGCCACCAGTTTGAGCCCGTGAAATGGCCGGACGGAAAAGGTGGGTTCGGTGATGCCACGGAAGAGAGAAACGGGTCGTGAAGCTTCCCCCCTCTTCTAGACTGATCCAAATCTATATATACTCAAATCCAACGGTCCAGATCAAACGGTGATAGTGATCAACGGCTGAGATTACACCGACTTAAGTTTTCTTTTCTTTTATAATTTCATTATTTCTCAAACTTCTAAAAATCATAAAAAATTAGATCCGGTATCCGAAAAATTCTCCGAAAATTCCCACGAACTCATCGTGACATGTACTTTATTCTCGAGTCCTCAAATTGAAGATTTTATTTTCTTTTAAAAAATCAAAAAGTTTTCCATGTGCAAAACAATTGTCAAGCTCATATTCTTTTAATAATAATATTTTTTGCACTACTTCTTTAAATTCTTCTTGGGGCTCACAATATGTATCTAAATATTTATTTCATTTTAAAAATTTCGGGGTATTACAGTCAAGGTATCCCAAAGGTTTCCTAGGCCCAATGACTAATCCATGCGGCGCATGTGAAATGCTTCAGCTGTGCATTGCAGCACAGTGCCTTGCCACTTTCGTAGCATCTATAAATCATGATTGCATTAATAATGAAATCACCCTAAAAAAAACTGATAGACATAATGTAACAAAAAAATAAAAAACGATAGACTTAATAGTACATACTACAAGCTGAAGCCACATTTTTGTTTTTTGGTCAAGCGCTTAAGCCACGTTAACGAGTAGCTAAGGCAAATCTCACTTTTGACAAAAACAACTCATATTATTTATAATGAGTTGTTTTTGTCACACATACAGGAAAATTGAGAGCGTAAATTAGTAGAAGTAACAAAGATAAAAGAAGCACTCGCCTATTATGGTTAGATAATGAGTTTGTTTGCAATTGCTTTTCGCACTTTCGGAGATCTAAAAACGCTTTTAAATAAAGAATTTAATTATAAATAAAAAAATTTACAAAAAAATGAAATGTGTCTTGGGTAAGTTTTAGAAGCACATGTCAAGTGCTCCCTCGTACAAAATCTTTTTTTTTTGTTAAATTTGAAAAACGCTTTTATGTTTTTATCTCCGACAGTGCAGAAGCACCACACGAGACAAATGAAAAACCCAACATCCGATAAAATTTGTTGGAGATGTTTTTCCTTTCTTGAAATTTGTGAGTTTTGTCCAAAATTCATGAACCAAAATCCTAAAATCGAAATCAACATTTATGAAAGATTTGCCGGTGAGCTGTAAACTTTTGGTCACATGTTCGAATTTAACTAGCATCCTTTATTAAAAAAAAAAACATTTATGAAAGATTCCTTTCTCAAATTAACTTTGTTTGGCCATTAAATTTACCCAAAAGATAAATGTTAATGACAATCGACGTCAAGTAACATCATGTTACTGGCAGGAGATCCAAGCAGAGAGGGCGACACGTAGGCGTCAGACAAGGAAACAGGATGGGGTGGACGTTACCACGCATATTCAATCCATTTCATTTTCGGCCTCGATTCCGGAACCACACTCTGCCTTTACCTAACTCCAATCACCTGCTCCCACCTCCTTTGTACCACATCAGTCCACCCACTAGATTCTTGCCACGCATAACACCCCACGCCATCTTCAACCAACGAAAGGTCTAAAACCCAGGTGCGATGCACCGCATTACACCCCCAACCTAACGCAATCTCGTCCCTCTACGAAATGATGAGCCACTGAGCATTTCAGTCACTCCGGTGATAGCTCACTCTGCTTATCAGCGATAGCTTATTGTCATACAATGTCAGTGATAACTTATCAGTGATAGGTGGGTGTGAAACAAAGACCCAGAAAAACGCATCGAAGAAAGTGCGAACAACTACTCTCTCTCTCTCTTCTTTATCTTTTTCATTTCTCTCGTGTAGTGCTTCTGCACTGTTCTCGTTGAACGGCGAATCATGGATGCAAAACCCTAGAGCCTAGTGCGTATGCTGCTGCGACCGATTAAAAACCCGCCGCTTCCACAAAACGCCGTCGTTTCAGCCACTAATCGTCCTCGGCGGGACTGAAGAATCCGCGCGTGCTTCAATTTTAGTTCCGAGTTCTCGAGTTCGGAGGGGCAAAAATGTCATCTTTGAGCAGAGAGCTCGTTTTCCTGATCCTTCAATTCCTTGAGGAAGAGAAATTCAAGGAGGCCGTACACAGGTCAGGGACTGCATTTTTAATTTTAGTTTTTAGTTCTTTAATTTTTTTTTTCAATTTAATTTTTGGTTTGATTTTGGGGGTTAAATTTGAATTTGCTTAGGCTTGAGCAAGAGTCTGGATTCTTCTTCAACATGAAGTACTTCGAAGAAAAAGCCTTGGCCGGAGAGTGGGACGAGGTCGAGAAGTACCTCTCCGGCTTCACCAAAGTGGACGAGAATCGGTACTCCATGAAGATCTTCTTCGAGGTCAGAAAGCAGAAGTACCTTGAAGCCCTCGACAGGTTTTGTTTTCTCACTTCTCTTTCTCTCTGATTGCTTTATTTTTTAAAATTATAAACAAGTATTTATTGTGTTTGCTGATTGGGGGTATTGCAATTTGGAAATGAGCTCAGGCAAGACAGAGCCAAGGCAGTTGAGATACTGGTGAAGGATTTGAAAGTGTTCTCGACCTTTAACGAAGACTTGTACAAGGAAATCACGCATCTTTTGACTCTTGAGAACTTCAGGTAATCTATTTCTGTACATTTGAAATGGAATTGTAAGTTGGGGTTCATTAACATATTAAATGGGTTTGAAGTTTTAATTTCGGGTTCAAATGTGTCCAATTTGGGGTTTTTGATATGATGCAGAGAAAATGAACAGTTATCCAAGTATGGTGATACTAAATCCGCTCGAAGCATAATGCTAGTAGAGCTTAAGAAATTGATTGAAGCAAATCCTCTATTCCGAGAGAAGCTAGTTTTCCCAACTTTGAAGGCGTCACGCTTGCGAACTTTAATCAATCAAAGGTATTTTTGGTGTTTGGAATGCCTTTGTTTTTAGTTTGAAAATTTCGATTTTGGTACCTTCTGTCTGTGAAGATTGATAAATGTTGTTCTTTTGAAAGTCCATAAAATTGATTATCATGTGTAAAAATCCTGAAGCAGCAATTTATGTTCTGTACAGTTTAAATTGGCAGCACCAGCTATGCAAGAACCCAAGGCCAAATCCTGACATTAAGACCTTATTCATGGACCACTCGTGTTCTCCTCCAAATGGGGCTCGTGCATCGACCCCAGTTACTCTTCCAGTTGCAGCTCTTACAAAGCCTTTAACTTATGCTCCTCTTGGAGGACATGGTGGAGTACGTTCATATCTTTCTTTGTATTTTTAATGAATTTATCAATGTTGCAATTCTTTTCAGTTAATGCTGACCTTGTGATGTTATAACATGCTCTGTCCTCATTAGGTACAGCCTTTCCCGCCGGCTGCTGCTGCTGCTGCAGCTGCCAATGCAAATGCTTTAGCAGGATGGATGTCCAATGCTAATCCTTCCTTGTCTATGCAATCAGCTGCAGTCTCTGCTTCACCCTTGCCTGTTCAACTCAGTCAAGGTTAGGTCTTCATTCTTTTAGAGCTGGTTTGCAATTTACATTGTAGCAAACTTGATGATATATATATATATATATTTATTTATTTATTTTCTGAGTCCTGCGTATTTCACTTGCAAATCATTTTCTTTTGTTCTTTTAAACGCAATAATGAATAATGTGATAATGTAGATTTAGTCAAGAAGAAATTTTCATGTTTTGAAGAGATTGAAGAAAAATTTCATGTTACATTTTCCCAAGGAAATGAAATTCATGTTCAGGTGGATAGTCTTTCTCCCTGTTTTGAAGAGATTCAATAAACTCTTTGCTAGGCCATTCGGCCTGTTGATTGAACATTATCATACTGTTTTATTTGCTCGATTATTTTATTGTAATTAAGAAGAAAATTTCATTTGTCTTATGTCCAACAAGAAGTATTAAGTGCGCTGAACTCACTGACCATTGTTTTATTCACTTGAGATGATTATTATGTGGCAGAATGTAGTTCTTATTGTTTGAGCTATTTTGGTAACTTGGAATACTTTTGCTTTCTTAATAGTTTCTTCTTTAAAGCATCCAAGAACACCATCAACGGGTCTTGGAATGATTGATTATCCAAGCTCTGATCATGAGCAACTAATGAAACGCCTGCGGACTGCACAATCTGTTGATGAGGTATTGTTAGCATAATTTCTGGGTACTTTTTTCTTGCATTTGTGCTTCTGTATCTAGATAGTGGCTTCTAATAATGGAACTCCAACTTTCACATCTTCAGGTCAGTTATCCTCCCCAACATGCTTCCTGGTCACTAGATGACCTACCGAGAGTTGTAGCTTGTACACTTCGTCAGGGATCCACAGTGATAAGCATGGATTTCCACCCTTCTCATCACACATTACTTGCAGGTAGGTTGCATGCAACACACCATAGAATTGTGCCGGGAATGGATATGGATTGAGAGTGATAACTTGAACATATAGTTTTATTTCACTCCAATCTCTTATCTGACTTGAATATTATGTTTATGAATTTGGAGCAGTTGGCTGTAGTAATGGAGAAGTTACTCTGTGGGAAGTTGGGCTGCGAGAGAGGCTGGTGTCCAAGCCATTCAAAGTATGGGATATGGCTGCTTGTTCTGTGGCATTTCAGGTGTAAATCCCAGCACTTACTTTATAAGCACTATCAGTCTATTACTATTCCTTATCTCGTTATTAAAAACGTCAAATTTGTGTTTTGTTTGTAAGTTGCACCGGTTTTGAAAGTAATGGTCTTCATGACATTTTGTATATAGTAAAAGGTTTGCACTGCTCATTATCTTTACCACTGCTGTATCTTAACTTCAAGTCTCTTATAGGCTGCTATTGTCAAAGATTCATCAATGTCAGTTAACCGTGTATCATGGAGTCCAGATGGAAACTTAATCGGTATGTGCAGCAACACATCTCTAGCGTCATTTGAATGCATATTGGAACATAATTCCCTGTATTTTTGTTGTTGCAGGTGTTGCATTTACGAAATATTTGGTTCATCTGTATGCTTATCAAGGGTCTAATGATCTACGCCAACATTTGGAGGCATGTTTTGATTCACTTTCTGCTAATTCAAGAGGACATTATTTTCCACTTTAGAATATGTACTGATGTTTGGATTTGATTTTCTCACAGATTGATGCCCACATTGGTGGTGTGAATGACTTGGCATTCTCTCATCCAAACAAGCAATTATGTGTTGTAACATGTGGAGATGATAAGCTGATAAAGGTGGGGCCCAAAAGTTTGAAGTTTGAAGTTTCATTTTATTTTTTTTAACTTAAAACATATAATGGACTATTTCTTGTGTTTTTTTTTTTTGAAACAAAAAAATGATAGGTTTGGGATTTGGCTGGAAGAAAGCTTTTCCACTTTGAAGGTCATGAAGCGCCTGTTTACTCAGTTTGCCCCCACCAGAAGGAGAATATTCAGGTGAGATATGTTCATTTTCTGAAGTCTGGATGTGTATTAAGCGTGTAGATAAATTCTATACTAGAGAATACTTTATGGAGAATGCTTTTCTCTTGATGTTGGTTAGACTGGTAATTTTGGTGAGAAACTAAAGTGTCAGCTTAATGAATTCCAAACTAGCTAAAAGAATGAAAAGAAAACAGTAACAACAATCAAGTTGCATATAGTTACAGCCACTTGGTGGTAAATCTCAGATGACTGTAGTGCAATGTGAGTATCCTACTGTTAATTTTTTTTTATGTGGCATGTTATATCCTTTAGACTTCATTTCTGAATGTTCAAACTTCAAAGAACTAGAATAGCTCGAAGTAGGAGACTTTAGTTCTTTTTATTTATTAAATTGGTTTATTTACCTTGAATTCTGAGCCTGTCTACAATCTTATCAGTTATTTGTCTAATAGTCCTTGTTACTTGTGCATTTCATTTATTTCAGATCTTGTTATGCAGGTAGAAAATTTCACAAGAGTTATAATGATAAGATGACTAGTTTTGACGATCATAACTAGGGAAAAATGACAGGCAAAGGTGTTATAAAGCTTCTTACGGTGAAGATGCATTCCTAGTTATGTCACCGCTTCCTTTTTATCTTTGCAGTTTATATTTTCAACGGCTGTTGATGGGAAAATAAAAGCTTGGCTGTATGACAATGTGGGCTCCAGGGTTGACTATGATGCTCCTGGGCAGTGGTGCACCACAATGCTGTACAGTGATGATGGAAATAGGTAAAAGGAAGATCCACATGGTTTATGCTATAAGTTTTCTTCGTCACATGTTTCTTTGTTCATTCGACGATGTACAAATTACAACTGATCCTTTTAAATTTCAGATTGTTCTCTTGTGGGACTAGTAAAGATGGTGATTCCTTCCTGGTTGAATGGAATGAAAGTGAAGGGGCAATAAAGAGGACCTATAGTGGGTTCAGAAAGAAATCTACTGCCATCGCGCAATTTGATACCACAAGAAATCACTTTTTGGCTGTTGGTGAAGATAGCCAGATAAAATTTTGGGATATGGATAATACAAATGTTCTTATCAGTACAGATGCTGATGGTGGACTTCCAGTAAGAAACCTCATTGTTATTACTTTTATTTTCAAATACTATGAGTTTAATTAGCAGATGCCCTTGTTTTGAGATTCCATTCACTAATATAAGCATTGGGATTATTTCAGGCTGTTCCTCGCTTGAGATTCAATAAGGAAGGAAATTTGCTTGTTGTTACCACGGCTGACAATGGATTCAAGGTTCTTGCAAATGCTGATGGTCTTAGATCCATAAGAGCAATTGAAAATCGATCTTATGAAGCATCCAGAGCACCTATTGAGATGAAGGTTGTTATTTCTTTCCAAGCTACACTAACCCTTAAATTGGCTTGCATATTTTTGTTTTTTTGAAAAACTGATTTGCTCTTTGTGGAGAACTTGATTTACTTCATTTTCCTGGATCAGGTATCTACTTCGGCCATGGTTGCAAACATTAATCCAGCCATCAATAAAGTGGACCGTATGGATGCAAGCTCTCCCGCCAGACCTACTCAGATTCTTGTATGTAAATGATAAAGTTCATATATGACTTTAATAGTAGCAATAACTTAATGACTACTGATTGGTTGCTCATGAACTTGATATATCCAAGTACAACCATAGCTCTGTAGTCATAAAATTTGATAACCATCCTCACCAAGCTTGTATTGTAATCCCTCCCCCCCCCCCCTCCCTTTTTTCCCTCTCTAGTGTCTAATTTTTCTAAACATTTGTTGTAGAATGGAGTTGATCCTATGTCAAGAAGTGTAGAAAAGCGAAGACTACTAGATGATGCATCTGAAAAAAATAAACGTTGGGAACTGGCAGAGATTGTTGATCCTGTTCACTGTCGAGTAGCTACGATGCCAGATAGTAAAGATCCTGCTAACAAGGTGATTAATTTTTTTTTTATGTTTTTCCTATTTTGTGGATTTTGATGTCATTGGCAATAGTTTTAAGATGGTCTCATTTGAGTTCAGGTTGCTCGACTTCTTTACACAAATTCTGGTGCCGGCATTCTGGCTCTTGGTTCAAATGGGGTGCAGAAGCTATGGAAGTGGAGAAGCAATGAACAAAATCCAAGTGGGAAGGTGATGTTAAAATTGTTAACACAAGCACTAATGATATCTCTCCTTTTCTAAGCTGCATGCATTTGTGTAGAACATATAATGCATTTAGTATGTGCAGCAATTTTAATGATATGATTTCTGACTTTTTATGGTTCAAAAGGCCACTGCCAGTGTCGTTCCGCAACATTGGCAACCCAACAGTGGTCTTTTAATGACTAATGATGTCCCAGAAAACTGTGAGGAAGCAGTTCCATGCATTGCACTTTCAAAGAATGATTCCTATGTGATGTCTGCATGCGGCGGAAAAGTGTCTCTGTTCAATATGATGACATTTAAGGTAATTTGGTACTGATGTAAAGCCAGTGAATCATATGAAGGTTTCCATTGTCTGCTACAGTTTGATGATGCTGCTTGTATTGGATTGATGGTCACATTTGGGATGAAAATTTGTTGGTTTGCAGGTAATGACAACTTTCATGTCACCTCCACCAGCCTCAACCTTCCTGGCATTTCATCCCCTGGATAATAACATCATAGCAATTGGAACAGAGGATTCAACTATCCACATTTACAATGTTAGAGTTGATGAGGTGATTGATTTAAGCATCTTTTTGTCTATTTTTATGTAATTAAAGTGTGCAATTGTCTATATCAATGGATTTGCTCTGCTGTTAGGTCAAAACAAAACTGAAAGGCCACCAGAAGCACATTACTGGATTAGCGTTTTCTGTCAACCTTAAGATCATGGTTTCATCAGGTGCTGATGCTCAAGTACGTGACATCCATTATTTTCTTCTTATGTTATTGGAACAACTTATCATTGTTTCCTGTTATTATGTGTTTTGGTCTCTTTCTGTGTCATTTTTGTTTTGTAGCTTGCTTGAATGTAAGTTGATTTGTAGAAGTCATTAGATCTTGCTGCAGTGCATTTTGTGACCTATATGATCAATGAGCTTATCCAGATGTCTATAGATGCTTGGACATACTCCTTTAAACTTGACTAAAGTTCATTATGTTCTCATTTCAATTAGGTTTTGTGAAAGCTGATGATTAACATATTTCTTGTGCCATGAACTACTTATTTGAGTCTTTGAATAATGTTAAATCCCTTATCTTCTAATTCCTTTGAATAATCATGCCTCCCGATATGGTTTACTCTTGAAATTGTTCTTATAAAGAAAAATGCACTTACAGTTATGCTTTTGGAACATGGATACGTGGGATAAGAGGAAATCAGTGACGATCCAACTGCCAGCTGGCAAGGCACCTGTTGGTGACACGCAAGTGCAATTCTATTCTGATCAAACTCGGTTGTTGGTATGCCATGAGACTCAACTAGCTCTATATGATGCTGCCAAAGCAGAATGCATTCGACAGGTATAGAACGTCTTGGGATGAGTTTCTCTTGTTTGTGTGCAACAAATCCCTGATTTGTTTTATTACTCTTGCAGTGGATGCCACAAGATGTACTGCCTGCACCGATAACATGTGCAGCATATTCCCCCAATAGTCAACTAGTTTATGCGGCTTTTACTGATGGCAATATTGGAGTATTTGATGCTGATAGTCTGAAACTAAGATGTCGTATTGCCATGTCAGTGTACTTGGCACAAGCATCTCCAAGCAGGTATTTCGAGCATTGAATTATTCATGGTTTATGAGGTGGCTTTCTCCCTAAACCCTATTGTCTTCTAAATTAGCTTTGTCCTACTGTGTGACAGCCAAACTGTGTACCCGCTAGCTCTTACAGCACATCTGCAGGAGCCATATCAATTTGCCGTTGGACTTACAGATGGATCGGTTAAAGTTATAGAGCCCTCGGAAGCTGAGGGGAAGTGGGGAGTTTTAGTGCCTGTTGATAACGGAACACAGAACGGTTGGACGGCAACATCTTCGACCAACAATCCCGCTTCTTAATTAGCAGCTCCAGCGAGCAATTCTATGCCCATTTCCTTGTATTGATTTGTATTCTATTCGTGTAGTATAGCAGACTTGTAGGTTGGTGATCCACATATATGTGCCTCACCAAATGTGTGAGCAAATAGAGATCTAATGGTTAGGGCAAAAATTTATGTATATACATATGTTTTCAATTATACATGTGTTAATTATTTATTCAAATATATGGTTTCTTTCTTCCTTTGCTCCAATTTTGCAGTTTGCAATGTTATGTGGACTTGTGAACTATAAATTCTGAAAGAACTCGAATCAATCTCGATCTTTCTTCGACATTTCTGTTGCTGTAGGATGTATAAGCAGAAATTGAATGTGAGGTTCCGCAATAAGAGACTTGTTCATGTGATGTTCAAAAGTAAATTAATGCATATGTAGTTGTTATCATGTGAAGCAGGTAAGGCACAAGCCATCTACTAGTTACTTGGTATTTGTCCAAGCTTGGTCCTTAAATAGTTGTCTATATGATAAGATGGGTATGATCGACGCAGGTGTTTTTGGACCATATGAAAAGTTATGCATACCGGGTTTAGAAAATGCTTTTGCTTAGTAGCACTTTCATTGGAAGCGCTTCACTTGTCAAATGCTTCTATAACTGATAAAACACTTTTAGCAATTTTTTGTTGGACCATCAAAAGTGCTTCTGATTATCGGAAATGAAAAGTGCTCATCCGGTAACTCTTCCAAACAATCTCTAACTGGTGGTTGGAAGTTGGAACATGTTATTGTTACTAATGCTTCCCCTTCGTTATTTAGGTCACTATGAAGCTATCACTAGCATATTGAACAGACTAGTCGCTGAAATCTGTTCGAAGCCAATTTCATCTGAAGAATAACTCCCCTAGAATTATTGTAAGTTTGAGGAAAAAACAAAAGGACAGCCCAAGGCCCCAACATATAATACAATTGCGGGTTAGGTCGTCCACTTCCCCCAAGGGCACCCTACTTTGGGGGTCCTAACTCCTAAAGTTGGGTCGAAGCCAACGTTTAGTGCCAGTCATGCCATGTGGTCTTGACCAAGAAAATATGTTACATAATTTTCATAGACAGAAAATCTGAATCTCAGGCCTTGTTTATTTATAATTTAGTGTACTATTCTTCATTTGGATCTGCATGTGTTATAATTGTGACTGGGACATATTGTGCTCAATGATAGATGTCACTTCACAAAATAGTGGCATCCAAGTTTGGATGTTTGTCTCTCTGTGAGAACTCCCCAGATTTGACTGTGTATTAATTCCTTAGTCGTTCCAATAAGTAAGTGTACGTTGTGTAATAGGTTGATCAATGTGAAACCCTAGCTTAAACCCTAAGGAAAGAACAATGTTGATTGTTGTGAGATGTCTTAACTTGATCAATAATATTGGAGGGTTAGTGGTTAGTACAATGATGCAATGAATGAATATAATGTAGGCATGTGGGTATTACTAAGTTGATCGATGTCTTCACTTGTAAGTAAGAGCTATAAATTTACCCACCCACCCAAAAAAAAAATGAGAAAAGAACTTGGTATGTATAATCTCCAAGGAGATATATAGAGTGTTTGGGGTAGGCTAGGGTACGGTGATGTATGTCATACCCCCATTTACAATTTTTTTGAACAAAAAATTACATCTAATTGAACCAAAATTACTACATTAACAACAAAGTTACCACATTCGTTTTACACTATTTACATATAATTGAACCAAAATTACAACTTTGACAACAAATTGTTCATAAACTTATAACAAGGTCATAGATAGAGTAATTACCTCTAATAGAACAAAGATTACACAAAAAAAGACTCTCGTTACCATAATGACAACCCATTTTGTTGTTATATTTGTAAATGGAGGTATGACATGCATTTCAGTATTGTAGAACTTCCCTAGAGGGTTCATTCAAAATGATATCACAAACACATTTTTAAATCCAACGGTGGCTGAGCATTGACTCTACTGAGCATGTGAACACCATACTCAGAACAAAAATTGGCCGATTATTACTAATTGTTTAAAATAAATCCAACGGTGGCTGAACATGACTGAGCATTGACTCTATTGAGCATGTGAACACCATACTCCGAACAAAAATTGGCCGATTATTACTAATTATTTAATATTTTAAACATGAAGTATGATCGGAAGAATCAGTTCGAAGTTAAATTTAATTTATTGGAGATGTTCTAATAAAGAAGCCGTTAGAATTACGAACTCTTTCATAAAGTCATAAACAATTGATAATAAGTTTTTGTTAACTGTGATATCCCAAATATTCTCTTCATATTAAAAAAAGGGGAAAAAAACCATGCGGCTACGTTCACATCTGGATATTCACACTGCCCCACTTCCACATTTCCTATCAGCTCGATCAACTTTACGGCGATGAACAAGAACCTATGCCTTTTTGGTCTCTACTGTGATAGTATAAAACCCAGACTCAAGTGTGAAAGTTCGAAATCTTTGGTGCTTTAAGATTATTTTTATTAGTTGGGATGAATATTTTTAAGCAAAAATTAGAGACAAATACATGTTGGCAAAACTTCCACGTCGAAAAGTGAGATGATGATCAAAAGCTGTATACCAAAGAAAGTTGAATGATCGAGCTTGGAGACAGCTAAAGAAGGAAACCATACTAGGATTATATCATATATGCCCTGCCTGCTAATATTGGTTTGCAAAAGGGAGAGCATCTCAAAGCACAAGAGAGAGGTGAAAAGCTAGACTAATTATCTATGAAACTTCTCTGAGATTTGGTGACTTTGATAGTTGATATATGCCACAAAAAAAATCGAGTTTTAGCTGCATAGTTTATGCGGCTTACTTGTCGAGCAATTCTTCTTTGCACAGTATTAATTGCTTAAAATATCCTTGGGATAAAAGTTCAATGGATTTTGTGGATTGCTTAATGTTTTAATTTAAATTGTGTTAAATTATGAACGGTCCGGTCATAACATTGTTCTTTATTTGTTTCATTCTTAATGATTACGTAGAAGTTATGTTTATCTCTCTTGTCAAACGACTAATTCAATCTATTATGTCGTGTTAGACGTGACATAACATGTTCCATACGTTAATTGTGCTAAAGTTTAAAGTGCTAGCTAGACAAGTTACATTAAATCAAGTACGTTAAAGTGTTAAACCAAGTTTCTATGATTAAAAATAAAGTTAAAAAGAAAAAGAAAGAAAACCAAGGCAGAACATAAGTACAACATGCACACAATTAAGGTATATATGGCATATTATTCCTGCCGTGGTCTGAGAAGTGACTAGTGATAACCAAACAAAACTAAGTTATTAGATCCTAAACATGTCATGCTTGTAGTGAAAAAGAGCCACAAAATTATGAAAATAACCAATTAAGTAACTTTAGTGTTTAAGCAAACACAAAACGACAAAGATATAAATGGCATGGTTTGAAACTCTTACATATGTCTATGTCTATGTCTATCAATCCACAAATTATAACACTAAACCCCAATCTAATTCATTCATTTTCAATCTAGACTTAGACTTGGGAAAACCCAAAACCAATTGAGTATATGAAGACTTAAGGAATAAGAAATTTTCCTACTATTCAATTCAATATGGGAAATCAATTAATTATTAGTTATAAAATATAATTTGCTAACTAAAGTTGTCCGTTAAATATGTCAAACTTACTTGTACATGATATCTTGAACAAGTAAAACTTACTTATAAGTAAAACTTGATATCTTGATGGAATAACGTAGAAGAAAACCGGGATGTTCTCTTCGAGAATTTGTCTAATCCTAATCGAGGTCTAGGTATTAAGTCCCTCTCGATACTTTCTCAACATATTATCAATAGTATCAATGGCATACCAGCTTGACTGGTTGTTTTCCCCTTAAAAAAAAAGGAAACTTGTGAGCTAGGCTATTTGAATTACTTGTTTGCTTACTTTGCCTAGTTGGGCGGAAAATATGTAATATAATTTGTTAACTAAAGATATTCGTCAAATGCAATAAAATTCATTAATTATATATATCATATACAAAGTAGTGTGTTAGAGGTGTCGACCGAATACGACAAATTGTTAATTTAGAGTGTCAGCTGACACAACACAATTATTCTTACAATAAGAGAATCCAACATTCCCAAACTATTATTCCAAAATGTTACAAAACCTACTAGGTTTTTCAACCCTAAGGTACAAAGAGAAAGTAGATGGAACAATTGAAAAACAGAGAGTATCACATGCTACACATTAGGGTAAAAAAATTTCAATGTATAACTTAACATGAAAACTATTTTTGATCTAAAACGCGTCATTTCCCAATCTAATATTGTCATTTTTTTTTCAAAGACAAAAATTCTCTGTTATGAATTTGAATAAACGAAGAAGCCAAATCTAATAGTAGATTTAGTAATTAGCCAAAAAAAAAATAGTAGATTTAGAACATATTAGGAAAAAAGTTTCAAGCATCAAATTCAGGAAAAAAAAAAAACAGACACATGGCTAATAAATGCCATATTTATCTTCATAAAAACCCAAAAAAGAGAAAAGAAAAAAAAGGCAGAATATAAAGAAATGACGTGTCGCACATAAATTTCAGGCCTTGGTATTGTGTAATGTTCTGGCCAGTGATTGACGCCCAGGCCAGCCTAGCATCTTTTGCTATGATTGACTGTGGGCCCCCAACCCACCCCCTCCTCTCTGTCAACCCACATGCGGTCTCAATGCCCCATGCACTCCTTCACTTATTTTATTCCCTCCCTCACCCCCGGGTTCACGCCCCGCCTGTACAACCTAAAACACGATAGAACCCTACTCTCCGCAAATGAGCGGTGTGCTCGGAAATTATGGTCAATCACCCGTACATCTAGATTTGACGGTGGAAAGATTGATTTCCTGTGTGGTAACTGGCCAAAAAAACATTACTTCAACACTCGTCAAAAAAGTTTTAGATATGTTCTTTCGGACATCCGAAAGAACATTCGAAAGAACATGAAATGCGATGTCATAATCACAATTGTTCATTTTCTAAATTTTTTTAAAGATTGTGTATATGGAAATTTGATTCAAAATTTTATTAGCCATTCAACTGTATTTGATAAATGACAGTTGGTTATGAACATACTACATCTTGCTAAATACTAAATTTGTTTATAATTTTAGATGACTAAACGATCTCTAATTTGATTAAATATTTTATGGTGAAAATCTTCATCGTCTAAACTCTGAACTCATATGAACAAAAATAGTCTAACCTCAACAAGTGGCACTTCTCCGGGAACACCTCGTGACTTTATCACCGCTCTCCTTATTTTGGATTGTTAGCAAATAGCTTTTCAACAACTGTAAGCAAACAAACACTATTATACCACCACTGCTTATCAATTTTTTTTTTCTCTCTTATTATTACAACGTAGTGTCTCTCTCTTTCTCAAATGGTGAGGGCCGTTTCAAACAAAATTTGTCGGCGAGAGACGTTATTAATCATAATTCATTAACAGGGTAATTACCAATTTAGTGGGCAATTAACTTGTTTATTATATTCCCTTTTATTCTCTCTGCACCTGCTCTGTTTGATTTGCATGGAGAGCTGGCATTTCTATAGTGGCACATTTCTTTTCCCCTTATGCCATTCAATTATTTTTCTTCTTCTTCTTCCTCCTTGCCATATATAATCATTTATGCTTTGTGTCATTTACACAATTAATGCCAATAACCCACATACTTGCAATTCCAATAAGCCTTTCTTTTCCTCTGTTTGTGTGTGTGCTTCTTCTCCTTCCTTTCTTTTTTTCTCTCTGCTGCCAACTCTCTTTTTGGTCTCTGCTGCCACAGCTTCTTTGTTTGACTCATGAAGATGCTAGTAAGTACGTTTCTTTTTTCTGGATTTTCAGTATTTTGTCCCCTTTGTGCCAATTTGGTATCCAAAGACTTGATCTTTTTTATTCAATTCTCGATTCAGGATTCGTGTTTCTTATTTCTGCTTGGTGGGTGTTGTGAATTTGATTACCCTTTTGGCTTTCCTGGTTTTGTTCTTTGAGTTTCTCTGATTCCTAGTTTTAATTGGTGTTAATTGCCTTCTTTCATCTTCCTCTAGGTGCTTTTTCAGTTTAATTTTAGTTCACTTCCATAGTGTATACATTGATCATCTAATGATCTGTTAGAATTCTGGGTGCATGTATTCAACCGTTGCAACTTTGATCCAATTTTGTACTTTTTCCAATTTCAATCAACTGGTGTTTGAGGAAAGTCCTCTGAGTACTAGTGGCTTTCTTCTTGTTCCAATTTCAGGTGGTATTGCTCTTGCTGCTGAGTTTGGGCAATGCTATCAAGCTCGGTGGAGAAGACGACGATAGACCGTGTGATTCTAAACTGCAATTGAAACCAAGACCGCATAGTGTGTCCATTTTGGAGTTTGGTGCTGTTGGAGATGGCAAAACATTGAACACTCTTGCTTTCCAGAATGCCATTTTCTATCTCAAGTCTTTTGCTGACAAGGGCGGTGCACAGCTTTATGTGCCGCCCGGAAGATGGCTTACCGGAAGTTTCAACCTTACGAGCCATCTCACACTGTTTTTGGAAAAGGGTGCTGTCATTCTTGGATCTCAGGTACTGTTTTAGTTCTCAATGAGCCAGTTAAAAACTTAATTCTGGATATCAGTTCAAGACGTTGTTGTTGTTCTTTTTGTAAATGCTACTATGTTTGCCTGTTTAGGATCCATCTCATTGGGATATACTTGAACCCTTGCCCTCGTATGGTCGAGGGATTGAACTCCCCGGAGGAAGATATCGCAGCTTGATAAATGGATATTTGTTACATGATGTTGTCATTACTGGTATGCAGAATCTGTGGATTTTGTTTCGTGCTTTTAACATGTTCTCCTATTGGTAGCCTAATTTTCTTTCTCTATTTTTTAATGCACTAGGTGATAATGGAACCATCAATGGCCAAGGATCAGTGTGGTGGGATTGGTTTAACTCTCGAACTTTAAACTACAGCCGTCCTCATCTTGTAGAAATAGTTGCGTCTAAAGATGTTGTAGTTTCAAACCTCACATTTGTGAATTCTCCTGCTTACAACATTCATCCAGTCTATTGCAGGTTTGTTAGCTAATCCCTTATAATTTAATCATTTCTCGGTTCAGGGAGATATTTATGTTTTATAAATGGACTCAATGCAGTAATGTACATATTCACAACATCTCAGTCTCTGCTCCCCCAGAGTCCCCTTATACAGTTGGTATAGTCCCAGGTCTGTGACAAAACTCGACTCCCTGCTTTCGAATTGTTGTTGAAAATTTGAAATTATTTTTCAGGGGTTTTGATAATCCAATGAAGTTTGCTTGAAAGCATAGCCAGTTTTCAATTAATAGATAGGTGTCTGTGTATGTTCGTGCTTGCTATGGTGACAATTACAAATGGAAGTAGCAATGTTAGCTAAACTTTTAGCCTCCTTCCCCAAGTCTCCTCTCTATTTTCCTGAGCAAAAGAGCACCTTCTTCAAGTATTTTTTAATTACAAATTATTTTTTATGGGCATACGGAGTTTTTCCATTGGTGTTTGAAATAATGACATGAGAAGAATATTTTTCGGCACATATTTATAACTCTTTCTGTACTTTCAGATTCCTCTGATAGTGTGTGCATAGAAGATTGCAGCGTTGGCATGGGGTATGATGCCATAGTCCTCAAGAGTGGTTGGGATGAGTACGGAATAGCCTATGGAAGACCAACCACAAATGTACACATCAGACGGGTCCAGCTACAATCGTCTTCTGGTTCATCTCTTGCCTTTGGTAGTGAGATGTCTGGTGGCATTTCTAATGTGCTTGTGGAGCACATCCACCTATACAACTCACTTAGTGGCATTCAGTTTAGAACAACAAAGGGTAGAGGTGGTTATATCAGAGATATCATCATTTCAGATGTCAAAATGGAAAACATCGGCGTGGCATTTGGTGCATCTGGTCAGTTTGGTTCCCATCCGGACGACAACTTTGATCCCAATGCCCTCCCAGTATTGGATCACATCACCTTACAGGATGTGATTGGCACCAACATCACTATGGCTGGAAAATTTACTGGGATCCAGGAATCCCCCTTCACTTCCTTTTGTCTGTCCAATATCTCCTTGTCAATCAATTCCAGTTCTTGTACCGATTCTTGGGTATGTTCACATGTTTCTGGCTCTTCTGAGTCTGTCTTCCCCGAACCATGTTCCGCCCTTAAGTCCTCATATTCAAATTCTTCCTCAGCCTGCTTTTCGATACACACCTTGAATGGAAAAGCCGTGGCATTATGATACCATTCATCCGTACCCCAGATTTTTTCAGTCAGAGTCTATAATGAGGGAAAGAACCAAAATTTTCTACCGTTGCCATTTACAGTTTAGATCACATTCTTTCCAATAAGACAGTACATGTTCAGATTATTCGTTTCTTCATCCTGTGTAGATTTGCGCTCTTGCATGTTCCATTCTGCAGATTATTTGTACAGCTTCATTTCTTCATTCATGTGTAAGCAAATTTTTGGTAGTGATGGTGTAAGAGGACTTGGGATATATTGTTAGCATTGCTTCTTAAATTTAATTTACTCTTTTTCCTTCCAATTCTGGTGCGGTGTACTATTGTTGTGAGACTTTTATCTGGTGTTGAATTGACATGGAAATTTTGTTAAAGGTGAAAAAACTGACTTGTCGGTTTTTACATACTCTAGTTTTGTGTGTGTGTTATATCATTGTTTGTTGTTTGTTGTTGTCGGGATGCCAATCCAATTGAACCCGGGACCTAAGCCACAATGGACCAGCTTGTTATATCATTCATTGTTAGGGAATTTGACTTCAAATTCAAGCCATCTGAAAGTTGAACATCCATGGAGGTTCCTGGTTTATGTACATGAGTAAAGGGGAAATCGAAAACAGAGAAAGTGGATACGAAGAAGGCAAGACTAGCGTCTAAATCTCCTCTTTCCTAACTATTGCTCGAAATAAATCCTTTCGATATCCTTTTTATAATATTAGATTGGATTATAATATAATTTCGTGAAGCACAAAATAAAGACATTTTCGGGTCTTTGATCGCTCTCATTACATTCTTAATTGAAATTAAAATAACTTTTTACACGCTCAAAAAATAAAAATTAGATTGGACAAAAAGTGAAATTAGCAAAACTAAGTGAATTTTTTTTATTTTTTTGCGGGATTAAGGATTTGGACTAAAATTGCAAATTAGCAAAACTGAAAAGTCTGAAATGCCAAATTTTTTTGGTAAACCGTAAAATTCCTAGATTGAAACTTTATGACCAAAGTGCAAATTGTCTGAACTATAGGGACCAAAAGTGTAATTACCTAAAGACTAAAATATTACATTTGACACCCTAATTCGTAGTCGGACAATGAAGCCCACCATTTGAATGCACAGCCCACATCGACAACCAAGCCCGTAATATAACGCCCTAAAACGAGAAGCACAGCCGTTTGCCGCCTTGAGCTTTTCAGCAGCTCAGCTAAACCCACCTTCTCCTTGTTCTAGGGTTTAAGCACTCTACTTGCATTCAGCTCAGTTTTATTACTCTCTCCTAGCAAACCTAAATTTTAGAATGGCCTCGTCGAATATCAGAGACCTCTTGACGGCTTTTAATCCGTCGTTGGACTTGTTCGCCATCAGTTCCGGCGACGGTCGAATTAAGGTACTTGCAATTACGAAACTTGGTTACTAAATCACAGAGATTTTTCAATTTCGGAGTAGAAACGATGATTTTTCTTTTTTGGGTTTGCAATAGATTTGGGACACTGTGAAGGGGCAAGTCCAGACAGAGTTTACAGACATAGTATCAACGGAAGATACAAGTATATTTGCCAAAAGAGAAAGAGGGCACCTTTCAGTTGATTACACATGCATGAAATGGTTCACTTCTGAAAGAAAGGTTGCGACTTTTCTTTGTTATTGTTGTTACAGCTGAGCTATAGGTTTTTCTGTGTTTTTTTTAAAAAAATTTGTTTTTTTGTTTTTGCAATGCTGTTAATTGTTTCAGAAGAAGAGGAAACTTGGGTGCTCATTGTTGGTTTTAGGAACTGGTGGTGGTGATGTATTGGCACTTGATGTGACTGCTGGTCAATTGAAATGGAGAGTTACTGATTGCCATGCCGGGTTAGCTTCTTGCTTAGAACTCTGTTTAAATACAATTTCAAAGTTTAAATATGTATAATTGGTTATTACTAAATCATCTGTTTTTTTTTTTGGAATGAATATAGTGCTAATGTTTAAAGCATGTTTTTGACTTTTTTGGGCTGCCTAATCAATCTCCTTGTTGCATTTTTTTTGTCATCTGCAGTCGTGTTAGTGCCATATCATTTGCGAGAAGTTCTTCTTCTATTTACACTGCCGGTGCTGATGGGATGATTTGCGAAATCGATTCATTGACAGGAAACCTGTTGGGGAAGTTCAAAGCTTCCACAAAGGCAATCTCCTCTATGTCTGTTTCAGCAGGTATGGTAGTGTGCGTATAATGTATATATATAATGTATTTATATGGCCATTGAATTACATCTGTTGTGCAGCTATTGCTCAGAGTAATGCATTATCTTCTCAATGGTTGTGGTTGTTAATACTAGGTTAATTTTTTTTTTGGGGGTGGGGTTGGGGTGGGGGGCTAAGAGATAATATTAGGTTAATATTACTTCAAGAATAATACAATCTGTGTATGTTAAGATATGCATTTGGGATGTTGTTTTGATCACTAATTAAGTTGAAAATGGTATCGTATTGAGGTGACGAATTGTGACTAATGTTGTCCAAGCACTGATTTGTCATAAGTCACAAGAACAGAAAAGGAATATTGGTCGATATGAGTTGTTTCGAAAATGTAGTTACGGTCCTGTGGAGGAAACATACAGTTGGGTGGTCAATATACATAGATAGGTAGGAAGCGGTTGTATTCAGTAGCACTCAGTCCGATCTCTATCACTTATGGTTTATGCAATCCCTTCAATCTTCTATGAATGTGATGTGGGAGGAAATTGTAGTTCAAAGTGTAATAATTAATACTAAACAGAGTGCAATAATTAATTCAGTCAAGTCTAAACTTTGCAAGAGCTTGCTGCAAATCCAAATAAAACTGCATTCTTTGCTAGGTTCTGACTTTTACTGTTTTGCTGATAGTGCCTTTTGGATGGTCTTTTGTCCTTACCAGATGGGAAGATATTAGCAACTGCGGCCGCACAAATGAAGATCTTGAATTTGTCTGACCACAAAAAGATACAGAAGTTTTCTGGCCATCCTGTGAGGCTATGCAGTTCTATTCTCAGTTCTTTACGTTAAAGTTGGCTTATCTTCTGATGATGTTGTTGGTTTACCATTGTTTCTAAAAGTTTAAGCTGTTATGATGTAAACTAATTATTCATTAAAAATTTTACGCTCCCCATGGGACTCTCTCCACCATTAGAGAGTCCAACATGTGGAATTCAACATAAATTAGATATTAACTTTGCAGGGATTTGAACTTAAGATTGCCTGCTTTGATACCATGATAACTTTCGATACCATTTCCCAAAAGTTTCAACTATTAGGAGGGCTAACTATTGCCTTATATTGTAGCATCTTTTTTAATGGTTCTTTGTGAGTTTAATGACATTATCTCAACTATTCATTAGGGAGCTGTTCGCTGTATGATCTTCACTGAAAATGGGAAGTACATTCTCTCATCTGCAGTTGGTGAAAGGTATATTGCAGTATGGAATTTAGATGGTGTAAAAAAGCAGTCAGCAAGTGCTGTTCTCGCAATGGAGCACCCTGCGGTCTTCCTTGATAGCAGGTGCATAGACAGTGGGGAAGTTGGTGATGCAGGTCTATATGTCTTAGCAATCTCAGAAGTTGGCGTTTGTTATTTTTGGTTTGGAAAGAATGTTGAAGAATTACGGAATGCCAAGCCCACAACAATTTCGGTATCTTATGAAGACGGTTTGTCTGAAACTCATAGGGGTTCACCTGCAATATTTGCTGCAATTTTACAAGGAATTGCCAAACCTGCTTCTGGGCAGATATTTGTTGCTTCTGGATTACCAGTGAAGCCATCATTCCAGAAAATTTTGTTGCATTCTGGTACAGACATAAAGTTGAGTAGCTCCCGTGATGGGGTTCTTCTACCAATGAGTCAGTCTCTTGTCAAATCCAAGAGAGGCCAAGATGTACAAAATAGGGGTAAAACTTGCTCACAACTACTCAACTAGTTTCCCCCTTACCCGTAGTTTATCGACATTTCTTGTTGATTTCCTTGACTTAGTATTAGATACTGATGCATTAGGGACCCTGCTGAAAGATATCAAGAGTCATGACTTTTGTTTTTTTTGGTTTAGATGTCATGCCACTGCATAACTCTTTTTTTTGTATGAGCACTTATTTATTTTATTTTAAATTCACATAAGTTTTTCTGATAAGATTTGGTTCTTTATAACCCCCTTGCCTGAAAAGCAGTTAAATGTTTTGAAGTCCAAGTTACTGCTGTTTACTTTTTATTCTGACTCTTGATTTTAATTGGATAGCTGACTAGTTGTGTTTATGATTCAACAGTTGTTGCATTAGATCGTGCAAATGCAGAAGATGCCTTACTTCCTATTCCAAAGATTTTTGATTCGCATGAAAAAAAGAAAAGGCATGAAAAATTGCGTTTTGACACAGACGAAGTAATGGCTGATTTGGAGGACAGCCGGAGTCATGCTGGCCTTGTGAAGAGCAAAGGTAGGCGCTATATTCTCTCAGGAATGCCATTGAAACCTACCTTTAGGTAATATAAGTAATCCTATAACTAGTAACGATTGTGGTATGATGGAAGAAATATCGGTTTCCACCCTGTACTACTTTTAGGGTAATCAACATGTGTTGCTATATTTTATTTGACCTCTGGTCATTATTTGTTTATCTACTTTCCTGTTGAAAAGTAGTGTTGCAGAAGATATCCTGATGGTGTGTTTGCCTGGTTCATATTTTTGCTATGCTGGCATGTGCAGATGGCATGGTAGAATTTGAAGTTGACACTGCAGCAATTTGCATGGAGGACCGTTTGAGATCATTAGGAATACTTAGTAAAGTAGATGACCAAACAATCAACTCTACACTTAATTCTGCAGCATTTAAGAGTATTGACATTCAGACAAATATGCCACAAAAGAAGGTTTGTTTGACTTATTTATTTGTGCATTTCAAGTTCAGTGGTTTGATGTCGTACGTTTTATACTTGTGCTTCCTCATTCCGCCCCCCTTCTCAATTTCATTCAGTTTTGTTCTGATCTAATACTAATCACTTACCAGATGAGGATGGCTGTTCTGTCAATGGTACCTAGTGACGCATACAAGTTATTGGGAGTCTTGGTGGCCATTTGGCAAACAAGGTTTGTTCTTGCTGTTATGATCTTGCTAAGGTTTCTTATCATATGTATGTATGCATGCATGCATGCATGCATGTGGATATGTGTATATGTATGTATATTTTTGTTCTTTTTTTTTTTAGATGCGAGTATGTCTGCTTTTGTGTGTGCGTGTTCTGTCAAGTATAGATAAGTTCATTTAGTTACATTTATACCCAGGTCATAATTTGCCTCATTGTTAGTATTTTTTTTTTTATTCATTTGAACACATTATGGTGACGATTAACTAAATATGACTCAAGTATTAATTTTTGATATCAAGGTCTGGCAGCGGGAACTATGTACTTCCATGGATATATAGCATATTGGTAAATCACAGTCATTATGTCATGTCTGAAGAACCTGAGACCCAGGTGCTTAGTTCCCTGTTCAAGGTAAATAGTATTAGTTTATTACTATTTATAATTTTCTCCATTATTTCATGCATTTATCATTATATATTAGAACTGGAGCAACCTTTAACTTCACTTTTCTTTCACTTCATACAAGTAGTAGTCCAGTAATATTGAAAAATGATTTGGAACTATTTACAGTTCCCTTGTACGTTTGTTCTTGATGGAAGTTTTTGCTCAATTTTTCCACGAGGGAATTTCTTTTATTTCCCCAAAATATTCACGACAATGCTGCTATAAGCCTGGTTTAGTAGCATGATACCATAACAAACTAACCTTTGATGGGAAAAGCCAACGCCTAGATGATTTCATTGGTTACTCTACCTGCAATGTCTTAAACTTCTTACCTTTACACATAAAATAAAATGACTTTCGACATAAATGCCACCAAGGTGGTGACTGTCTTTGGATTTGTTATTTCTCCTGAAGTGGAGAATCATCCTGAACACTCAATTCCTCTTAAAAGAACCAGACTCCATCTTAGATTCGCATTATTATATATTGCATGAAGCTCTTATTGATGTTGTCCTCTTTGCAGGTTACCAAATCTAGAATGGCAGCAATTCAGCCTTTATTACAATTATCCGGTCGTTTACAGCTTGTAATGGCACAGGTTGACAGTCTCACATGCTCACATTAATTCACTACTTCCAACTTTGTTGGTCTTTGATTGGAATGTTTGTATGCTTTTTTAACTAGATTGACAAGGCAACCAACACTGGAAATCAAATTTTATTGCATGAGGACCAGAAGGATGAAAGTGAGGATGAGGATGAAGATGTAAATGAAATTCACTACAGGGAAGATGATTCTGAAATAAGCAGTGATGATGATCAGTAGTTGAGGTAATCAAACTTTTTTGACATGATAACTTTCTTTTGTGTTACATACTTGTTATTATTATGATTCTTGCATTCTTAGTAAATGTTATTATGGAGACAATTTAGTGGACCTACACTATTCTTCTATCGTTTGATTAACTTTAGACTACAATGGATCAGTTTACGAGTTTAGTTACCAGCACTATTAGGCTTTTGAAGTCTCTGCCTGCGACTTCTGCTACATTATGAAGTAAATGTGTTGTCTCTAATGTTGGAGGAATGGCTCAACTCTATTAACAAGGAACTAATCCATTCCTTATTAGTTTCTTAAGTATTTGAAACATGGCAGTTGATATAGAATACTTTATGGCATGGAACACCACTTATTGGTTGGAATACTTGATGGCTTTTGCTTATTTTCCATTTTCTGTTCATAACTTGCATTTTTGTTGTACACGTTGTAGTGGATTTAGGATAAAAAGGCTCAAGTGCAGTCTGTTCAACATCTTGCATCAGCTGATCGACTAGTCTCTTGATGCTGCTAAACTGGAGAGATTAAGTGCTCAAGGTCTCATCCTGGCCATGCTTAACACCCACAATTTTGTTTTGCTCTGTTTACCACTCTATCATGGTGAAGAAGTTGGATTTGCCCCAAGATATCAATTATAAATATCTTTTTATTTGTAATTTACTGCATAAGCATAGGTCTATTAGTGTATATCTTTGTGCGTTGCGAAAAGCACAATCGATTTTGTACAATGGACTCTTTTTTGCTGCCAATAGATTAGAGGCTAGAGCTGCTGCTTGGGCAGGGGACTTTTTATTGAGTCCAGAATATCACTACTTATAAAGAGTAAATTTTGTGTCTTCAAAGAGATTCAGTTATAAGAAAGAGTATTTGGAGGTATTTGAAGTTTCTTAGTATTTCTATACCTTATGAATCTCAAGTGCTTCTACGCTTGATATGAGAACAGCTGCACCATGCTGATTTTAGAAAGGAAGGAACACCCTATTTACCAGAGATTGGGGAATGCTGATCATTATCTGTTCAGTTCTTGAATAGTTGGATTTAGTACATGCTTCAGTGTCCTTGAGCATTTGATTGGTGAAGTAGTGGGTGACTATAATATCTTAGCGTTCTACCGATGCTAGTTATAGTATTCCATTGCAAGCTTTGAGCGCGTTGTGATGCTCCTGCAAGTATCTTGTATCGACTAGGAGCTGTAAAATATCGCAGAGTTTTTTTTTTTTTAGTTCTACATTTCAGCTCTCTGTTCAAAGTAGAGGAAGATTGTAGGTTTTATTTGAAAATCTTGTTGCAGGTTTAGTTGTGTTGGAGGAAACTACAGGTTAGTTAAGATGGTCATTTGTATGGCTTCTTATAAACATTTGGTTATATGGGTAATCGTCGCATGATTGGTTTACTATATGGAGTACTACTTCAAACTATGAGTCATCATTTGAACCTTTTCATTTCTTGAATGGGTGGCAACATTTGGGAATGGAGCATTTCAATTTAGTTCCCTCATCTTTAGTGGGAAAAGGTTTGATTTACATGAGATGATTTGGGAAATGTTATTATCATAGATTGGTGAGAAGAGAGGAAACTGGAAAATAGATTTCCCAGATTGCTTCTGGGGGAAACAAAACTTGGGAAACTCTAGGTTGGGGGATGAAAGGCCTTACTACTTTTCAAGTGCAGAAGTCAACAATGAAGAAAAGAGTGGTTATTTTCAAAAAATAAATGGTTTAGAAGTATGGTTCTAGAATATAGAAGCTTTATAGAATTCTTTATAATAAAACTGAATTCCAGGCAGTATTATGTATTAAATTATTAATAAGTCCCCTTCGGATTTGGGATATAGGATCAATTCTCTCTTCTCTTACAAGCTTGGAATCTCATTCTTCCCCTAACATCATCACATGATTATTAGAAAATAATCTTGCCAATATATTCTCCATTAACTTCCTCGCCTGAGATTCTTTTGGACAAAAAAGTAGCGCACGGCTTTAGCACCAATCTCTGTCTACATTACAGCGCACGCATTCGGATTTTCATCGCTGAAAATCGATGTGATATTTCCGTTTCCATTGTTGACATTGTGATACGGTTGATCTTCATTGTAGTGGTGGTATTGGTTGATCCTACTGTAATGCGTCTGTTGTTGTGGGGGTGGCTGGATATACTCATATTCTGTGACATAAGGTGATGGTCTGTATGTGTTGTAGCTGTGTGTCACATAGATTGGTGGTGCAGGAACTGCAGCCGGAGCCGGAGCTGGAGCTGGAGCTGGAGCCGGAGCCGGAGCCGGAGCTGGAGCTGGGGCTGGGGCGGGGGCGGGGGAAGGAGTTGGTTCCGGTGGATGTCCTTGGCTATTATGGTATCTGTTCCAGTACCCGGGGTAGCCATTAGTGTAGCCGTATCTATAGCCATAATCAGGTGGGTGGTGGTATATGGTATGAACTTCCCCAACATCTCTTGGTCTGTGGTAGTACACTGGATGTTGCTGGCCTGGATTGGTCTCAGCAGCCACAGGTGTTGGTTCTGCCTGTGGTGTGGGATGTTCCGGTGGTGGCGGGTCCTTTGGTGGCTCGGCTGGTGGGGCTGCTTCGGGCGGTGGAGCTGCTTCGGCTGGTGGGGGTGATTCTGCTGGAGGAGGGTTTGCTGCATCAGGAGCTGGTGCAGCCGCGCCTTCGGGGGATTGTTCTGCTGGTGGAGGAGGTGCAGGCTCTGTTGGTTGCTCTATATGGGAACATATGGTGGCTATCTTCCTTGTCTTCTTTATGGCTTTTACTATCTTTTCTGGATCAGCCCACCCAATTATTGTTAACTTTTGCTGAGGGAAGTCAATGTAGAGATCATATATACCTGGAGAAAAATGAGAAGGTAAGGAATGAATGCCTGGACTTTAGAGTTGAGCAGCATATAAAAGATCACCAATTCTTACCATTGATGCCATGTAGTGCTTTCTTGATCTTCTGTACACATCCATTACAGTCCATCCGGACATGTATCTCGGTGATTCGAGGTTTCTGCATTCGACAACAAAACTATTCGGTTAGAGACGTCCATGTTTGGCATATATGTTATTGCTATGAATTTGGAGCCATGCATGCATACCTCTAATTCTGGAACCATGGATGGAGAAGAGAAGAGAAGCCAGGAAATGTGATGAGAAGGGTGGAGAGTATGAATGAAGAATCAATAGGTGGCATTTTATTTGCATGCAAGCACAGGTAAGAAGGAATAATTGAAAGGCAAAAGATGTGGGACATGAAAAGGAATCTCCTTTTCTGAGAGAGATAGCAATGTTGCAGCTTGATTAGCCTCACCACAAGTCATTGTCAATTCTTAAAGGGAAAGAAGGGGTCGGTTTTGTATGGACATTGGAATGTTGATGAGGCCAAAGAGAATTTGCTTTAAGATCGATGGACGTCTATAATTGAGGGATGTCTTTGAGCTCATTAGGATATCCAAAACCGACCCTTGAAAAGAATTAAAGTGAGATAGTGTGGCATGGAGAGATCAAATTTGTTAACATTATTTCAATCAACGGTGGTGGGTGGCTTTTGAGGTTGAAAGAGATCCACTCTTGTGGAATCCTTTTGTCACAAGAAAGATCAATATACACGAATGAAAATTGTGTAAAAAAATCAGGGTTGGAAGGCATATAAACCCTCCTTTCATTTTAGTCATAAAGGTTGATACAGATTGGAATTCAGATTCTTTCAGACATTGAGGAGTGTACACAAAAGCTTTTATGAGATAAGACAAACAGTGTTTGCTGATGCTAATAATAAGTGGTGCTTTACTTTAGCAATGTATCGTGCTGGCAAGAATTTGGTTGGATGTTTTAGCTCGATATACATTGCTGACTTATTTTATGATAGCTTAAGTTCTTAGGATTCAGTAGTTATCTAAATGGTATGAAAGCTCTAGTTCCAGGAAGTTTGGTGTTCGATACCCTTCAATCCGGCCTCCCACTAATCACTTGTCGTGTTAACTTGCAGGGCAAGGCTGCACCTAAACCACATTTTCGCGTGAAGGAGGAGACAACTTAAGCTAGTTAACAATTTAACAAGTACTTGATTCGTATTAGAGGATATCTGGTACTTGATGATTCCATTTTCTGAATAATTTGCTTGATGCTTTTGAGTTTCGATTTCATTCATTCTTTATATATTAGTCTAAAAACAAAAGCAATACTGCTATGTATTGGGGCTGGACCAGACTAGCAAGCTCAAACCATCCAGCACCTCCCAAATGTCAAGTGGAATTCATATAACTAATCATGTATCAATTAATTTCTTATCAAGTGACTTCCTTTTATTACTGCATTTTGACCAAAAAGCTGGTTGTCGGCAAATTGAATCTGTTTAATTTGTTCTGCTAATGAGGTTAAGAAGTAGAACTTTTAGGGTTGGCATGTAAAGTTGATTACTGTTTGTTTTTGGACAAGGTTGGGAAGATTTAGACCTCACAGGCTCAAAGGTGCAATCGATAAAAAGCAAAAGAATGCCATTGTTGTTTAAGTGTTTCTTGCTGGTCCTGCTTGAATAAATTTCAAGCAGATATTTTGCCTCTGGTATTTTTTATTTGTCTATTTGAGTTTGTCTTTAAGTTTTAAAAGGACTAACAAGCAACTTGAGCGTGCAAATAAGAGAAAACTCCATAAAGCTACTTGACCAAAATCTAAAGCTCAAAGTGTGTGTATACATTGTTTCTGATTGAACAAAAAGATCGAGTTTTTGGGGACCTTTAGGAATATACAGGCTGGTTGGCTATAGATTGAAGAAAGAATTGGCTAGTTTTCCCTTGACTAATTGATGAATTGGCATGCCTAGTTGATAACAAGGTCCATTTCCATTTCCCCAAAGAAAGAAGAAAACTGACTAGCTTTTCATGCTTTGGGATGTCTAATATAAGCAGTATGATATTCCATTTGAGTCCTTTTTTTGGAATTCTCCGCTTGGATGTGCGTGAACTTTAATTCTAGCCGTGTATTATAAATTCAAGAGAGTGTGATAAAAGAATAAAAAAAATCCAAGAAAAAATGTGGATTCATAATACTTTTAACTATGCACGAAGTCAAAACCATGAATTTATATTCCTTGAATTTATAATACACGGCTAGGATTAAACCAAACACATTCAAATTGAAGAAAATTTAGAAGTCCATATCACAATGAAAGATAGCACATTCGCCATTAGTGATTAGTGTTCCCATTTGCAATTGTAAGCAGATTGTTGTCTTAGAATAATTAATAAAGAGTAATGAATCCACTTAAAAGGAAAATTAATCTCAATATATTCTTGTCTTATTATGATGTGTTAACCCTTCTTGAGGGTTCACACTTCACAAGAATCCTAAACAATTAATGAAGTTGCTGAGCTATATGCATGTATGTATATATTTGTAACTATATGGAAAATATACTGGAGGATCAATTGAATATGATGATCGAAGACCCCAATTCAAGAGTAAACATGTGGGTTCTCTAAGAGGTAGGCTTCAACAACTTTGTAAATCCCCATAGCACTATTCTTTCCTGCTATAATCTCCTCTTCTTTGACCTCAAACTCTCCAATGGTGTTGTAATTACTTGTCATTTTGCAGATAGAGCTTCCATCACTAGCTGCCTCAAACTTGACCTCATAAGCAATAGACTCAAGCTTGTCACCTAATGCATCCCCCTCAATCATGGTGTACTTGCACACGAAATTGTCCTGGTCGAGTTCATCGATTCGGTGCTTCACGTACTTGAAATGGCTACCTACAGTATTGTAACATCAAACATAACATTCATCAGTACAAGAAATTAATACAGGAGAAACTGCAGAAGTAGCAGTAGTTGTACTGGGCTAGCTAGAACAATATATATATCTAACCTTCTGTGAAGTTGACTTGTTCAATGCTTCCTGCTCCACCGTCTCCTTGAGTTACTTCTACGCTTGCTATGAACTGGGGCAACAGCTTTGGGATCAAGTTCTTAGAGTCTATGATCAAAGCCTTGAACATACGTGATGGGGCAATCGGGCACAAGAACTCCTGTGAAATACTTGTCACACCCATTTTATGTAGACTAAATTGTAATAGGAAGAGATGGATCAAAAACTGATTATACAAATCGGTGGGAACCAGTGTTACTATATATATATATATATATACAGATGGAAATCCATTTTGAAAAGAACGTCAATGATATGTTATAGAATGGTTTTCAAGGTTTCAAAGTGTTTTGGCCGCTTAGTTGGAACTTGGACTTCTTAGTTCAAACTTCAAAGATTCTGGCAAAGAAAATACAAGCTTTGATGTTTTTAAACACATGGGCGGCGCTTATTAGCAACTGTAGCATCCTGGATACTATGAGGTTCAAGTTTTCCAACTCATTTTTTATTTGACCCTTTGAACAAATTTTAGGAATACTGGATAAATGAATATATTGTTGTGATGGTGGGAGGGAATTATCATGCAACTCTGGGTGAAGAATCACATGACAAGGAATATCATGAACCAAAACCTCTGCAATCTATTTATATATGCACTGAGTAATTGCTTGTAATCGCTACATATATGTATGTACATATATTAATCATGTTAAAGCGTAGGTATTAAGTTATTGTTGGAATCAAAAGCCCAATTGTTGGAATGAGGAGTTTTGCTGACAATTTTTTTTGTTAAAATTTTGTATTACGTTCAAGAAGTAATAAACTTAACATATATGGTTTAGAGTCTTTATATAAGAACGAACAAAGGGAGATAATCCACGATACAATTACAACACAATTACAGAAGTATAGTATTTGTAATATCCAATCCAACACCTCTAAACCAAATCCTAGAAGATCATTTTGATCATTGATGTGAAACTCTTTCAATCTCATCTCTCTCATAATCCAAACTCTCGACTTAGCTGCACTGCAACTGCAATTATTCTCTTATTTGACCAGAATTGTAGTTCCTTTCCACTCAAGTAAATTCTTTCAATCTGTTTATCATGGTTTACTGTTCTTCATTCAACTTGGCCTTCTTATTGGTTAGTGTTATGGGATATATTCTGCCGCTGAGATATTCTTGTGTACATGGATGAACTACTTTTACTCGCTCAAGATAACAGATCCAAGATTAATCAGATCAGAAACAAAATTATATATTAATCACAATCTTGTAGATCACAGCAGGAAAATACAGAATATAAAGTACAAGAACAAAATTAAGTACTTCTGGAAAACAAAAACATGAACAGTACATGTTAGATATGTTGTCCACAGCATAATTTCCAAAAATTAATTTCTACAACTTGAAGAATTTGCAGTTTCAAGTGTATGCACGAGGATGAGCCATGAGGTAGGCCTCTAAGACTTCATACATGCCAATGGCTCTGTCTTTGCCAAGCTCAATGTCCTCTTCTTTGATCTGAATACCATCTTTTGCTTTGTATTCACTTGTCAAATGACATATACACCCTCCTCTTCCATAACCTTCAAACTTGACATCATAGGTAATGTACTCAACCTTGTCCAGCAAATGTTCTGCTGCATCACTTTCAATGAAGGTGTACCTGCACATCAGAGCCTCCTTATCCAGAGCATCAATCCTGTGTTTTGCATATCTCATAGGACTAGCTGCACATCCCAAACAAAACCAAACATTAATTATATATTCATCTTAATCAAACCATTTAGCAACCAAAGGGTAAAACGATTTCCCATTTTGCTGGTTTTTACATGAATGATTCTTAAATGGGTATGTAAAACTCAAACAGTTTGGATCATTAAAGGGTGGGTTTAATGATTATATATGTCAGATCTGAGGCTAGCTTTTTGAGTATATATAAAACATAGATGGGAAAATTAAAGAGTTGACTTGGTGATCAATACCTTCAGTGAAGTTGATCTGTTTGATGGTTCCAACTTCTCCTTCACCTTCAAGGAACTCAATACTTTTAATTGATGAGAACATGAGCTTGGGGCAGATGTTGTGAGCATCAAGGATCAAGGCCTTGAACATCCTTTCTGGAGTTACCTGAGTAATAAACTTCTGACTGATTTTGGTGATCCCCATCTTGGCTCAGCTAGCTTCTGATCTCTATCAAAGAGAAATATGAATTTGAAGTACGAAAGAATGGAGGATGATGGTGATGTTTCTGAGATGGGAATATGAAGACTCAAACTTTAGTCACTATGCAGAAGAAGAAATTTAGGTGGTGGCGGCTTGGTATGAATGTAATTTGAGGTCTTGATATTTAGGAGGGTAATGCTTTATTTCTTCAATGAGATGTAAAACATGGACCAGATTGTGTTCTAAAGTGGACTTTTCAACACGGCTATGGAATAATGGAATATGGATGGTTCTTTCTTCTTTAGAAATCAGATGGGTGACATGGAATTTCCATGCCCTCGAAGGTACATCTTGTTTGTTTATATTAAGCAGGGAGACTAGTTGACATGGTTGATGGGTTTAAATGAGAAATGCATTGCATATGAAACGTGGCGATCAAGTTGTTTATCATTCCCAATAGTGTTTAAAAACAACTGGATCAGCTGGATGTTATCATTCATTTCGTCTGCAAGCAGAAACCATCAACCCAGCGGTCACGTTAGTGGATCCTTTAATCGTTTAGTTTTCTAGTTGAGTTGGGTGGAATATATTATTCAACTTGTTGTCTTTTGCTTCCCAAGGACTTCTACTTGAGATTTTCTTTTCTTTTCAGCGCAGGAAAACAAAAACCACAGTTGGTCTGCAATAGTCCACATAGCCAAAAATATAAAAATTGGTTTTAGGGGGGTTTGGGCTTGTGTTTGAGATGATATAGAAAGGCATGCAACTTTACTTGGGTGTCCATAGCACTTTTGTTAATTGTATTTGCATTTTGTTTAGTGCTTCTTTCAGTTCTCTTTTCTTTCAACTCTTTGATTTTTTAAGTGGTAAGGTTTGTCCCTTTTCTATTTTTTTTTTCTATCAATAAAAGAGGACACTTTGCATCCCTTTAGACTTTTACCGACGCGCTAATATCACCTGGTCAAAATTTGATGAACTCCCGCCAAAAAAAAAAAAAAAAAAAATTGATGAACGAAGAAATATAGGTCCAAAGATTAAAATGCTGATTTGCCTTATTAAGTTTTTTGCAAGTATTTCATTATTAAAGTAAGACAATATTCCAATCAAGCATAAAGTCACAATTAAGTAGCTAGTGAAAACAATTAAACAAAGCCACACCTTGAAACATGACAGATCCAAAAGAAATTTTATTTTGAGCTCTTTTTGTATAAATGAAGTGTTTGATATCAAGCATAGGCATCAGGGTTTTGGAGGAGGTAGGCTTCCACAACTTTGTACATCCCCAAGGCCTTTTCTTTGCCAGCCTTTATGTCTTCCTCAGTGAGCACAATGTCACTTTTGGTGTGGTACTTGCTTACCATCTTGTTCTTACTACCACCTTCTGGTGTAGCCTCAAACTTAACCTCATAAGAAATGAACTCAAGTTTCTCCATTAGTGAAGTATCTCCTTCAATCAAAGTGTAATTATATGCATACTTCTCGTCATCCACCTCATCAACCCGGTTTCTCACAGAAGTGATCTGGCTACCTGCATAACAGAACATCGTATTAATTACCTAACACCACAAATTATGTCTGTATAAAATAGTGGCCGGAGGTAATGTTAATATTGTCAGACCGTCAATCTGGCACCACACTTTCAACAGTGAAACTAACAACGAGTCATGCTAGACTATCTGACAAGAGAACATTTCCCTCAAATTATTACATGTTAGCGAGCTAGCTGTTTATATATATGCATGCCTTCGGCAAAGTTGATCTGCTTGATGCTTCCTGCTCTCCCATCACCTTGGATGGTGTTAATGCTCTTAACAGCCTTCGGCATGAGCTTTGGGATGAGGATGTCAGCATCAAGGACCAAGGCCTTGAACAACCTGCATGGAGGGATTGGGGAGGTGTACTCATCTGTATAGGTGGTCACACCCATTATAGATATATATATTTTGGTGAATTGAAACTAGCAGAAATAAGATTAGGAGTACATAAAAATTAGAACAGCTTTGGTCAGTGAAGATGGTGATTAGGGGGTAGTATGTATATATATATACAGAGGTTGAAGAAGTTTGAGAAACTAAAATATTCTTGTTCCTGAAATCGTTTCGATTTGTTCTAAGGCGTTGTTGTGATTTTATGTGTAATCTGTCCTGATATGACTTGAAAGGGAGCCATTTTCAAGGTTCATTTTCCTATCAGCAAAAAGAAAGAGACATTAATACATAGAAAATTGAATTTGTTGCAAAATTGTCTACGTACTCTTTCCTCCATGTGTACGGCTTAGCTGCACTTCTTGACACCTAGGAAATTGACAACAAAATTTATTCTTGGATCTTTCGGATATCCTATTTGAGTACTCTGAATCTGAACATTCATGCATGGTCACCTGAAGACAAATCGAGAGAAGGACATGTTTCGAAAATTCTAAACGGATAAGAGTGAAAAAGATTCATGTAAGCATAAGCGTCATAAACGGATCCTTTCTAAGGTGAGGGTGAGGGAGAGAGAGCTCCTTATATATATAGGAATTGCATAGCCTTAATGCCTTGTAGATTTCCAATGTGATCTTGTAGGTCCATCCAAAACCAGGCATTGATATCAAAGAAGAGGAAATTGAGGCTGGCTAGGAAGCAAAAGGTAAGGGCTGTTTATAAGGCTGTGGAAGCCTATCTCTTGCCTAACCCTCAGGCCTATGCTTAGTAATTTTAATTCACTCATAATTTGGATACTTCCGGCCTCGATCATGTGTGTTTTTGTTTTTCCTTTGTGGCCAAATGGGCTACTATGCGACTCAATTAAGAAAACAATCTGTGCCGCTGATTAAGAAAATGGACATCTATGGGACACAATGAAACTATTGATCCTCTATGATCTTTTGATTGAAAACGGGCTTTGGGGTTTTGAGCAATGATTACACTAACATGCTTTGCACATTTCTTTTCTTTCTGTCGATTCATTTTTTTTCTTTTCATATTAGATACTGTAGTATGACGTTAACAAGACAACAAAAACGATCCAAATGAAAAAACACTAAACAAAGACGCACTAACAATCACAAAGCATGTATCACCAAAATTAATCACCCTACTATAACCAAAACCCTAGAATAAACCATAACCACTAGTACGTAGTACATAAAATAAGAACTGAAAATTACTTTCTTGTTCAACCATCCTCCTTATTGTGAGAATATGAAGTGTTGTCCCATATTAGAGGGACCTTGTAAATATGTTTATAAAGATTTGAACATCTTCAAGCATAGCTAATTAGTTTTGGTTGTAATGCCCAGATTACTTTATTATGATATCAGAGATGCAGGTTCGCCTACGTGTGAAGCCAAGTGGCCACACATGCTCCACGTATTCGCCACACGTGCGGGGGTGTGTGAGAATGTGAAGTGTTATCCCACATTAGAGAATATGGACCTTGCAAATGTATTTATAAGGATGTGAGTCTCTCCAACTATTGCCAATTGAATTTGGTTGTGATGCCGAAATTACTTTATTATGATATCAGAGTCAGGTTTGCCCACGTGTAAAGCCAAGTGGTCACACGTGCTCCACGTCACCCAATATAAGTTGTCCACATGTATGGCTTGAAAATTAGCCACACGTGCGGAGCAGTGTGAGAATGTGGAGTGTTGTCCCACATTGGAGAATAAAGACCTTGTAAATGTGTTTACAAGGATTATTACTTCATCATAGTATTTGAGCTGGTTTGCCCACGTGTGAAGCTAAGAGGTCATACGTGCTCCACGTCACCCAATATAAGTTGTCCACGTGTATGGTTTAAAAATTCGACACACGTGCGGAGGCGTGTGAGAATGTGAAGTGTTGTTCCAAATTGGAGAAAATGTACTTTGCAAAAGGCAAATGTGTTTATAAAGATTTGGATCTCTCCGATCATTGCTACTTGGTTTTATCTCTCACATTTTCCGATCCCTTATTTTCTTTCCGTTATCCTCTATGGTGTGATGTTAAAAACTAAAAACGAAAATGTTAAACAGGATATTGGAAACGCCTGTTTGGTTTTTTGGTTTTAAGTCATGATGATAATGGTACCTACATCTACAGGTTTGTCGTGCTAGCACGATCCTGATGACCTGATAAATCAATTAGCTTGGCAGATCTAATATCATGGCATATCAATTTTTATGCCTCCCTATCCTAATCATTCAAGCCCACCACCTCAAATTATATATATATACTCATATAGTGAAAGGACACGAGGCACATGAAGAAATTCTGTTCATGCTATAATGCTATTATACGTGGCTTGTCTTAATTGATGACATATATGGTCACTCAGAAAATGGATTAGCTAGAAGCTTAGAAACGAGTAAACGACCTCGACATAAAAAAGAATGATGAACAAAGACGACCTCATGGCTCGTCTTCTTGCGCAGATGGCTCCACAATGTGAATGGATCCAAAAGTCTACTTGATTCCTGGAAAATGTTTCTTCTTTTTTTCTTGTTCAAAAATCTTAATCAATTTCAACGTGATGTTGTTTTGGGTTTCACTTCAGTGATCAGCGATATTGACATTGAATTCTATAACTTGTAACGAAATTGATGGTCTAGTTGCTAAAAAAAAATTAGATATATCCAACCTGTCTACTCTATGATAGTGATATATATATGCAAGAGATACATATGCAGAAGACAAAAGTTAAACCGACAAGAGGTTTTTATTATTATTATTATTATTATTTTTAAAATTATCACGTAATAGTATTTTTGAAGAATTAATATCGCTTAATTATTTATTTTTATTTTTTTTAAAAATGCTAAAAAAAAAATTTCACTCATCTTTATTATTAGATTTTTCTCGTGCATTTAAGTCCCTCTAAATTATAATAGTTTGACGTATAAAATGGGGTATAATTTTTTTTTTGTTAACCTATATGTATACTTAATAGTTTTGTTTAATTAGGTGGTTGAAGAGGCACTTAAGCAAGGTCCAAAAGTCTCGATATTCATACAAAAAGACTTTTCTAAAAGAGTAGGTTAAAAGACAGACTAGCTAGAAATTAAGTCGGGTCAACGCACGTTGCCATAAAAATCCTATCTTTGGTTCGAAACCTAAGATTTAATCCAGAAATTACGTATCATTTGGTTATGATCATATCATGCATGTCATAGTCTAAGTCTATTATTTCAATTCTGAATATGTAGTAGGGCTTACGGGAACCGTATTAAATCAAATGTCCAACAACTAGTCTAATAACTGAGGAATTATTCCATAGTCCGGGACTATGGACACGTGGTGCTCCCCACCAATGAGAATTCTTCTCTACTTACAACCATTGGTCTATTTTTTTTCTTATGTATTTAATATTGCTGAAAGAAGGCTTCTTATTGGTGGAGAGCACCACATGTCCATGGTCCTGGACCAAAATATAATTTCTCCTAATAAGTAATAACCAACCAATTTTCAATATGCTCTTCTAGATATTCCTATTAACCGGAGGATCTTGTTTAATTGGAAGCTGCAATCAGTAATCCTAATCGATATATGATTGATTATTTGATGTGTAAAACTACGTTGTTTAGGGGTTTAAAGTTCTAATCTTTTGCATGAAAACACTAGAAAGATCATTGGAGAAGAATTGTAGTCTCTAGTAGTATAGTTTGATAAAAAGAACTAAAACTCAGTAATTGCATGTAGTCCCTAAACCCTAATAGTCTCTGTGGTGGGATTATTCCGAATGTCTCCCCTATAGTTATAAATTCTCTATATTGGTTGACGAATTTAGTGAGCACATGCACGTCTTATGAGCTTGTTATAACGAATTAGTAAATGTAGATTGACTTTGTTAATAAATTTAACCCTAAGAATATTATTAACAATTTTTCGACCACAAAGGTTACGTGGAAAGTGACCTTAACCCGTAGAACAATTTGTGATTTGGTCCATTATGCATATTGATTTCTAGCTTCTGCATATACCTAAAAAGCCTTAATTAGCTAGAGTTGATAAAGACTTGATCGATCACGGGGTCAAGTCACCCGATCTAATGGCAAAGAAAGTCGTCTTAGTTTAAAATAAGTGCCTTGTTGTACGTATTTCACCAAATTAAACTCCAAAAAGTAAAAGAAAAAGAAAAAGAAAAATAAATTCCTCCTGATTTGATATACAGATTGGGGAGTTCTGGATTGCACCAGAACTTTATTGTACCATGTGATGTGGCTAATTCACAGCCATTGATTTCAACTTTGTTATTATTTAAATTAAAAAATAGACTAACGCTGTTACGGTTTGACTATTGACTTGTTTTCTCTCTCTCTCCAACTTTGTTTCTCACTCTCTCTCCAACCTTGTCTCTCTCATTTTCTTTTTCAAGCTGACGCTTTGATGAGTCCTGGTCTCGTTTAAATTGAGAAGGACCGCCTGACCGCCTTGTACATCTTATAATATTCGTCCAATCGTCCATTGCTGATAGCCTGTAAATACCGGCCAGTTTCATAATTGAAGAACTATAATTTTTTTGATGAGATTTGAAGTACTATAATGATTCATTTGAAATTTTGAATGAACCTTTTCAATTAAACCCACCACATATTGTTGATCGAAAAAAAAAACCCACCACATATTAACAAAAAAAGAAAACTAATTCAACCCAGCCAATGACGATGAAAGAGGAGAAGGAGGCGCGGAGCGGGGAGACACAAGGACCAATATATTGAGAGAAAATTAAAAGAAGGAGATCATGAACTGATCATCAATTCAATGAAGCCCAGATTTCTCTGAAAATGATGAGCTCACGTAATCTCTAACTTCTCTCGCAATCACACCCCTCATCACATCCCAAAACACCGCCGGAAAACTCTCGTTGCTGCTCCTATGGTGGTGTTGTTCTGAAGACATAATAGAACCCGTAGAGCCACCAGTCTCGGGAGTGGCCAAATTCAACTCGGTCAACGAGATCCATGGACCTGTTACCCACCAAAGTTGTCGAGGCGGCGGAAGCACTAGTCGTTTGCAGAGATAGAGATGAGTTTTCCAGGTATTAAGACACAGAGAGAGAGAGAGAGAGAGAGAAAATGAATGAAGAAATAGAGAGGAAAGGGTTTACCACGCGCTGAAAAACGATGGGGGAATGAAGAGTCAAAAAGTCAGAATTAACGAGTTGACCATAACACCGTCTGCGGTACAATAAAATCAAGGTACAAAGCAGCCGCTCCCATAAAGATTTTGCTACATTTAGCCACATTTCTGGATTCATGCACTAGGTCATGTTCACAAATTAAAGCTGGGGGACCCATCTCCATATCCGTTTAGATCTTTCTATTTCTCAATTAGTCGATCGGTTCGTGTTTGTCTAGTTCGAAAATGAAGTCTTGCCCCAGTGTAATATATTACTCGATCACCTAGTACTTTCATTAGTTTAATTTATCATTAAGGGATCATGATAATTACTGATAGGACTTTAATCACTTTAGGTTATCATATTCTAGCTAGATCTTTAGTTAACTACTTTAGGTTACTTTAAAGTATATATATATATATATAACCTAATGTTTTGTTGCCGACGCGATTGCTGTCGAAGATATTAATTAAGGGTCAATTGTCCTATTTGAATGAGTCTCAAGTTCTTTGTATGCATTGTTGTTATTCATCCGATACTTCATTTTGTGAGAATGTGGAGTGTTGTCTCACATTGGAGAAAAAATGTCTTGCAAATGTGTTTATAAGGATTTGGGTATATCCAACCATTACCAATTGGTTTTGGTTGTGACGCTCAAATTACTTTATTTATCATGGTATCAGAGCTGCAGGTTCGCCCACATGTGAAGTCAAGTGGCCACACGTGCTCCACGTCACCCAATATAAGTTGTCCACGTGTTTGGTTTGAAAATTCGCCACACTTGCGGGGACGTGTGAGAATGTGGAGTGTTGTCCCACATTGGAGAAAATAGACCTTGCAAATGTGCTTATAAGGATTTTGGCATATCCAACCATTGCCAATTGATTTTAGTTGTGACGCCCAGATTACTTTATCACATTTTGCGGTTCGTAAAAGAGGATTTATCTTATTTTTCTTCTTTCAAAGGAATTGTTCGATCGGTTCATGAATTGTTCAATATTTTTCTACAACCTCTATCTTGGTGTTTTGATATATCAGATAGTATATATATATGTCCTCTGGTTGTATGTTCTTTTGAGTTCAATAAAATCACAGAGAAGTGATGATCTAGTTTCCGATCAGTTATAACAAAAGAATTACCTAACAATATGTTTATCTATTAATTAATTACTACTTTAATTAGTACCACTACACCAAAAATTTGTCTAATCTCATTCGTACGTTTACTATATTATCTTTATTAAACCAGTTCTTTATTAAACCAGTAGAGACGTAGTTGGCCAAATTGGACTGAATTTTTCAACTTTGACAGTCATTGGATATTGGCCTACTGGGAGTGACGAAAATTATACTAATGCAAGTATGATCACACTGATTTTCATTTATATTCATAGAAGATAATATACTGTGTTCAGTCTGCAACGTACTGTTTTATCCCAAACAGAAACATCAAAAGCAACTAGAAGATCACCACACCATAAACACTTATTATACTCGGCCCAAACTGCCCAAACCCCACGGCTATGTTGGACCGACAGAAAGCAGGAAGAAAACCACACACCCTTTTGAGTACTAAGATCGATCATAGCACTAGCTAGTACTCAAATATCATATATAGACAGGTCGATCATAACTTAGTTGTATTCGCTGGGGTGGTCCTTGAGGTAACTCTCAATGAGCTTGAAGAGGTGGGAGGCCTTCTCTTTGCCAGCCTTCACATGCTCTTCCTTGATCTCAACCTCGCCCTTGGTGTGGTACTTGCTGGTGCTCTTGATGATGGTTCCTCCGTGAGGAGCTGCCACCAACTTGGTCTCGTAATCGATCTTCTCGATGTTTTCTGACAAAGCATCTCCCTCGATCAAACTGTAGTTGTAGACGTGGTGCTCTTTGTCAATAGAGTTGATCTTGTGCTTCACGTAGCCGTAGTGGCTGCCTGTTCAATTTGAATGCAAGAAAATGAGTGAGTATATTATAAGTTAGGGAAATATTCGATCTCTTGTCAGATACCGGCCGGACATGACGTTGTTAGAGATTGACAGTTTGACAGTATATGTAAAAACCGTTGATTATGTAAACTAGCTAATTACCTTCGCCGAAAGTGATCTTCTTGATGGTTCCGGGGCCACCATCTCCTTCGAGGATCTCAGCGCACTTAACTGCCTGAGGTGCGATCTTGGGGATGAGGTTGTCGGCATCAAGGACGAAGGCCTTGAACAACTTGGGTGGTGGAATCTCGGAGGTGAACTCGTTTTCATAAGTGTAGACACCCATGATGATCACTGAAAAAAAGACTTGGGAAAAAGAAAATTAAGGAAGCACTTCAAGGATATGATGGTTTTAGGGAAGCTGTGTTGTGTTGGAAATGTGTAACGGGAAGGTGTTATTTATAGATTTTCAGAGTGAAGGTTTCCCCTGCTGAACTGACAATACTGTCCCTGTTAAGTGTTGATCAACTTGTCACTTCTTAATTGAGTGTTTCCAAATTAGCAAGGAACCTAATTTTTAATACAAATTATTTGTGTCATTTCTTTAGTGGATATCTCTAAATTATAATTTTAATAAAACTCCGCGTCTTAGTCAAATTAATCACCATTCATTCGGGTTAAAAAAAATCCAACTAGTTTAAGACTTTCTAGATAATGTTTGGTATAACTTCAAGGAGAATTGAAGTACTTTCCCTGCAAATATATACTTTTCAGGCTGCTTTCAGTAAATCTCATCAACTTAGCTTTTTGAAAATAACACGTTGCAATTTTTCCAACCAAGAGAAATAGTTAAAGTCAAAAAGCCAGAAACAAAGGATGAAAATATTAATACCCATTATAAACTTTGAACAAGCTGATTAATAAAGCTTTTGCATGCAGCTTGGCTTGGTTAATTAATTAATTACCAGCTTGGTAATTAGGCCTCGATCTTCTTTTGTTCCTCTTTGATTTTCTGGTTTTCGATCTCTCTCTTCTTTTTGGTCGTTCAAGACTTGAATGCACTCTTTATTTCAACAATGGCAGCTAGCTGGCTGGCGGTCAATATTGGCTATCACAATCTCTCTTTTTCTTTTGTTTTCACAGCACTGTTTTTCGTTTCTTTTTTTCTTTGATGCAGTACTAATACTTGGTCTTGTCTATATTTTATTAATGATGTATTAAGTTATTAACAAGTGTCCTACATCAAATGATGGGGACATTTTATTGTACTTGGATGCTTATCTTCACAATTCACAAACCCATTAATATATAGTTGGATTTTTATCACAAATGGTCACTCACATTTCATCTATTCGACACTTTAGTCACTCACTTTTGCAAAATATCACTTTGGTCACTCACTTTATACTCTCTCGTACACTTTGGTCACTCAGTCAGCCATGTGTCCTATTTTGCAAGGTCAGTTTCGTCCCTTCACCCCACGTGAGTGACCAAAGTGTATAAAGTGAGTGACCAAAGTGATATTTTGTAAAAGTGAGTGACTAAAGTGTCGAATGGGTGAAATGTGAGTGACCATTTGTGATTTTTTCCCTATATAGTTTGCCTAATTAAAAAAAGAAAATGGGCCGGGACTGATATGATATGCGTGAAGAAATTAAATTAAAAAACTAAAAATTACTGAACAGTTGCATTAAAATTAACATTAACAAATTGGTTTGATGGAGTAGTTATATTTACATTACCAAATACCATATATAATATATACATATTTATAGGCAGTAAGAACACGTCTCAGAATTATAAGTAACCATGTAACCATATAATGGCTTCATATTTATGTCTCATTCACGTAACCAATTAATTAACTTTACCTTTCAGAAAACTGATAAAAGAATAGTAATAATTTTGCCGAAAGCTGGAGGAAGAAGGTCATCGAATATATATATTATCATTTCAATTGATAGAACACGATAAAAATTCTAGCTGATAACTTTATGTAATTAGTAGCCTAGCTAATTAAGGATCTGGTCAAATACAATGCAGTACTTAATCAACCAGTACTTAATTAGTACCTAAAAATTAATCAATCACTTAATCATCTAGAGGAATAACGAATTGAATATACATCTTTGATTCCTTAGTCCTTACATATATGTAGATAAAAAATGTATTGTTTTGTTAAACTATTGCTGCCAGTCTGCCACCATTAATCACGAATTGATCAAAGCATTTTGCAAAAGCATATACTAAGTTCATTATTTCTTCAACTAAAGTTGACTAACTAAATTTATTTATTGGTACGGGTTTTGGGATGGTTGTGAACGTACTTGTGATCATATGGAATGAAAAAAGAAAAGAAAAAAGAAAGAAAGATTATTTCAACATTGAATGTGTTTATTCATTGTATTTGAAATATTAAGATCGATCTTCTTATGCTTGATGTGTTTATTCATTGTATTTGAAATATTAAGATCGATCTTCTTATGCTTGACTTTCTCCTTTGTGCTTGACTTTCTCCGATCTCCTTGGTTAGTTTCTTGGCAGCTTCGTGTGTTATGGAAAAGTTGTATTCACCGAATTTCGATGATGAATTTCCGCTCTTCACATATATTTCGAGAATGAAATCAAATTGCTGATGCTCTAGCCTCCTTTGGGCTCTCTTCTTCTGGTATAACTTGGTGGGATTCTCCCCCGGTATTTGTTAATTCTTACTTTCATAGAGATGTTATGGGGCTTCCCAACTTTCGATTTCGTTGATCGGTAGTTTTCCTAGTTTTTTGTATTGATGATGTTCTTGTTTGAGAGGTTTTGGTTTATGTTCCCCTCTCTCATTTTTCTTTTTATTTTTTATTGAATTGGCTTCGTTTTTGCGAGATTTTATCTAAAAAAGAAAAGAAAAAAAAGATCCATCTTCTTATGCGAATCATCAGCGAATGTGGGTTATTGATTATCTGGTTCTCATCAGTTATAAGATTTACATCGATTAATGACTGTCCATGTACTGCACAATTGAATAAGTGACGCTGGCATTTTTTAAAATCGATTCATTTAACAGTACGTGCGATTGTACTCAATTTCATGCTAATATGTACTGAAAATGCTTTCATCATTTCATGATCTAAATTCATGATTTCGATCTTGAACTTTTGTGAGATTTGGAAGCTAAATAACTTAAAAGTTATCTTTATCACATGCATGCCCCAGTCCCACATCATCGTCTTAAAGATTGTAGTTTGTCTTTGGCTCGGATATTCCTCCTCATCAATCTGGATATTCCCAAGACATTGCCGCCCTCATCATTTATAACTTGTAGTGTTAGGCTATATATATGAGCCACATTGCCACATTATTTGCCACATTAGCATGTCTACAATGATGATATAAATCTAGAAGCTTTAATTTTCAACTGTTGTACCTAAATTAATACCCAACTATTTGTACTAAAGATAAAAGCCAAATTAATTTACCATTGGTTTTAGTCACAATTCTATCTTTGCAAAATGACTCGACATGTTATGTCGCTAAATTCTGAGTTCGAATGATGATTCATTCATACAAGAAGAATTCATTTGAGTAATAGTTCAAATTCACATTTTATAATTAATTTATCTAAATTTTTTTGTGATCTTAAAATTTGACAAATGTCTTGTCGATTATGGCGATATAACTATGCTCTCATTAAATTTAAATGTCCTTATAGCGCAAAATATTTAAAGAAATGCCTCAAAGCATGTCCTTGGGAAGAAAAATCCTCATCTTTGCCGTGCTTGTCAATGGGCGGTTTTAATAAGGGTTTGAATAGACATGCTGGGGTAGTGGTGGGAAGGCACTAACTATTTTAATTAGGGTCGAAATTAATGAAAGAAAGTATTAAAGTAATGCCAAGTTATAGCAATTGATTAAATTAATGGTTTTCATTATTTTTATAGAAAATAATACCACATTCAGTTTTGTAATACTATAATCCAACTGGTCCACGATATACCAAGTTCTTGGGCATTATTTTTTTCTTCGAGAAAGAAAAGCCAACGTACGTACGTGTAAAACCACACATTTAATTAACTGATCACATGGAGGTGACACACATAACGTATAACCAAGTTTAGTTGTAGGACTCGGGATTGGCTAAGAGGTAGCCTTCAACGAGCTTGAAGAGCTGAGATGCCTTCTCTTTTCCAGCCTTAACATGCTCTTCCTTGATCTCCAAATCACCAATGGTATGGTAGTTACTGGTGCTCTTAACCACGGATCCTCCATCCGCAGATGCCACCAATTTGGTCTCGTAAGAGACCTTCTCAATCTTGTGTTCAGATAACACATCTCCTTCGATCAAACTGTAATTGTAGACGAAGTTATCTTTGTCGATCCCATCGATCTTGTGCGTTACAGAACCGAATTGACTGCCTGCAAAAACACAGATAGTTCAAATTAGGGTTTCTGCTACAATTATTAATAATGTGACACCAAAAATTTTGTAATTAATACCAAACTAAATCTTAATTATTCTAATATTCCAATTAATGAATTATGGGTCAACTGAGTGCACGTATATATACCTTCCCCAAAGGTAACTTTCATGATGGTTCCAGGCCCTCCATCACCTTGAAGGATTTCAGTACCTTTGATTGCTTGAGGTGCAATCTTTGGGATGAGATTGTCTGCATCAAGGATGAAAGCCTTGAACAATCTAGGTGGTGGGATGACAGAGGTGAACTCGATTTCATAGGAGAACACACCCATCATACGATGAGTCGTTGATCACTTTGAAGTAAGATTAAGGTTTGAAACTAGAAGATCGATTTGAATTGGAGAGAAGAGAATGCTAAATGGTGGTACTTATAGATGGAACAATACTATGACCAACAGTTTATATGTGGAAGCTGTTACTACAACTTTAGGAGAGACCTCCACAAAAATTAAATTGTGCTACTCATTTGATTTTAGACGGTCGACATTAAAGAGCTACAAAATGTGGGTGGTCGATCAGGCTTCGGTAATTAAAGTTAACTACATTAAGATAGAAACGATATGGAGAGAAAAGTTTGGTTTTTAATTAACCTCAACTGTAGGAAATTTCACCAATATTTATCTCTACTGCATAAAAAGCTTGGCCCTGCATCAATTTGTTTTTTTCGATCCCTTTTCTAAGTTTTGTTGCTTTTGACAAAAAGAAAAAAGAAGAAGAAATTTTTTTGTTTCTTAAATTCAGCAATGACAACTGGTAGTCAATCATTGGAGATTCATACCAAACTTTGAATTAAAGCTCTAGCTTTGAATTAATTTACTTCGTTTTTAAAGACCTGCTTATTATTGTCTTAATGCTGCATTGCTTTGATTTGATATTTTAGCTTCCGGATATCGACTTGAAAAGTCTGCATCACAACCAAACTAAGCAAACATTCATTGACGGTGGAATTTGGAAATTAATGTCCAATTCCAAGGAACCCAGACTTATTACTCTGTTAACATTGCATGGCAGTGAAAAATAAAAGAAACCTTCGAATTGAAGCACAATATTTTGGATCAATTTGTACCGACTCTGCATGAATAATTAGAAAATTAGTAATTTTCCAGATCATGTTTCTTACGTACCATCATAGTTTAGAAATGAACAGTAACAAAATGTTACGTACAAAGCTAGCTTGTTGATGAGTGATGACTATATATGTGAGTACCCCTAGTACACCAAATTTCGTCTTGATGCATCCAACAAGCCTAATAATACCTTAAAACCGTCCATGTTCATCATTATGATCATAAAAACTATCTTCACCCCCCAATAATAGTAATACACATGGATATAATAGATTATTTGAAATAGACAGTCCAGATTTTTCAGAAAGAACGAGCGATTAAATTGTACGTTAAAATTGAATAATTCAAATGGTGTATTTAGAATTCAACCTATTTGATAGTATAACTCAGCTTTCAGTGCAAGTCATTAGTACTTTTAGTACGTACAAATAACTTTGACCCAACTTTTTTTTTTTTTTCGTCATAATTTTTCAGAATGGACTTAAAATATTTACTGGTTTCATTTCGCTAGGGTATAATTAATGAGAATTGTAAATGTTGATTAAAGTTTTCTTAGATAATTTGGCCATCAAACAGTCCAAGTGCATTGAGATTTTCTTAGATATTTAGGTACGTAGATCATTTTAAGTCCAAGTGCATTTCAATTTTTATTTTTATAGTACTTGAAGTTTTGATCGCATTCACCTTCGAGGCGGCTTCATCTTAGAATTAATAATGATCAATTTATTTTGACAAAAAAAGAAAACCATTGAAAATCATATATTCCTTAATTTTGATCACATGGAAACATCCATTAATAAACTTGCAACTTGGCAAAACCATTTGATCCAGCACTGCATACCATTCACCCCTTGACCTATAAATACCACCTTCAGCCCTCTCACTTTCTCACACCAATTTCATATATCCTCTCTCAGCTTCCTCCATATTTTCCCCTTATTTCTCTGATCATTTTCTAAGCTTTGTATCATCATCATCATGGGTGTGTTCACATACGAAACCGAGTACACCTCCGTCATCCCACCACCAAAGTTGTTCAAGGCCTTTGTCCTTGATGCCGACAACCTCATCCCCAAGATTGCCCCTCAGGCAGTGAAGAGTGCCGAAATCATTGAAGGAGATGGAGGTGTTGGAACCATCAAGAAGATCCACCTTGGTGAAGGTTAGTTTAATTTGCATCACCTATGTAGATTTCTACTGCCTTGTTAATTTGCATTGTTAATTTGTGTTCATACACAATGCACTAAATGTCTTGACCGATATTCATAACTGTCCTAATTCATGTTTCTCATTTATATGCAGGAAGTGAACACAGCTATGTGAAGCACAAGATCGACGGAATTGACAAAGACAACTTTGTGTACAGCTACAGTATCATTGAAGGAGATGCTATCGGAGACAAGATTGAGAAGATCTCCTATGAGATTAAGTTGGTGGCATCCGCCGGAGGCTCCATCATCAAGAGCACCAGTCACTACCACACCAAGGGAGAGGTTGAGATCAAGGAAGAGCATGTCAAGGCCGGAAAAGAAAGAGCCGCTGGTTTGTTCAAGATCATTGAGAACCACCTCTTGGCCCATCCTGAGGAATACAACTAATTAAGCCTGTTGATCTCTATGATAAGAGGCAACAACTAAAATTGTGTCAATCTGTTGTCGATCGATATCTTTCTCTCTCTGTTTATTGGTGTGATGGTGTGCCTTTCCTTTTTCCCTTTTCTTTTGTACCAAGCCAAAGCTGTCTATGGCTTGGACTTTGGGGTTATATATGATTGAACAACAATGTTGTATTTGATTATTCCACTCTAAATAAATAAAACCAAAAACAAAAATTTGAAACATTTGGTGTGCTACTGTGCTAGCTTCTTTCTTTTCTTTTGGTAAGAGCAATTTGACTGATTGTGTTCGACTTATTTCTCTAAAAAGATTTTTCCTCTTTTCTTAGTTATATATCATCTTAATTATAATTAGCAGTCTTAGTTTCAATTTACGAAACAGCAAGTAACACCCTTGAATTCCTTTTAAAATACTAGCTTCCTCCCTTACTCCGAAATATTTGTTGAATTTCACAAGGTCTTTACTAAAGTTTTTGATACATGTTCATGTTAAATACACAACTTGCAAATAAATCAAAGCCAAACCACATGCATTGAATGAGACCAACAATATAATTTTTTTTATTAGGGATTATCAGACCAACCATATAATTTATTGCACGAAAAATACGTATTTCAATCCCATTGATCCTAATCATCCTCGTATTTTGTTATGGAGGGTAATTTTTATGTCCAAATTGTATTCTATAAAAAGTTAAAAACAAAGTAAAGAAGGTCTCAAGATCGTAGACTTACTATTGATGATTGATATTGAACAAATAATAAGGCCGGCTGCTAGCTAGCAAGCAGCCAAAGTGTTGAATGGAATATGGAATATGGAATATGGAATATGGAAGAAGCTTTGCTCTAAAGAAGGAAAAGTCAAGAATAAAAGAAAAAACCACACTTCAAGTCGTGTTATTTTTTTATTTATTATTTTTGCTAATTTTATTAATTTTGCAAATTTTTTTATCAACAAACTTTGTATTTTATTGGGATTTGACCATGAACCTGGATCACGACCAGAGCCACCTATTGAGAGTTAGAGTTGTTATTTTCTGGATTGTACTTGGTTGTACTTGCCACCATACCTAGTTGGTAGGTTGTGTGGTGATTACCACCATAGTATGGTGTTTACAGGTTAGCATGCTAGTTTACTGTTGACGTAACTAGTCTATTTATAAGGTATGGGCTAGTATAGAGTGGTTGATTATTGGAGAAGGTAACTTGTGCCTCTCCCAATATATAGCTGTTGTTCTTTGTACATGAATCATAATACAAGAAAACCCTTCCATCAATTTCTACATGGTATCAGAGCAGGACCATTCTCTGGCCTGACTCTTCTTTTTCTTCTTTAACTCGTCTTGTGTTTAAAAATGGGTGATGAAGACAGCACTGTTTCTTCTTCTTCCATACCTCAAAATTCTGAGATTGATTCAAACCCAAACCAACATTTGTGTTCAGTTCTACTCAATGAGTTCAACTACATTTCTTGGTCAAGAGCTATCACTCTTGCTCTCGGTGGAAGATCTAAACTCGGCTTCATTAATGGAAGCATTCAAATTCCACCACCTCTTTCTTCTGATTATGGAGCATGGCTCACTAAAGACCACTTGGTCATGTCTTGGCTCTTAAACTCTATGGAGCCATCGATAGCTGCCATTTTTAGCTACTCTGAGTCTTCTCAACATCTCTGGAAATCTGTGAAAGAGATGTATGGAAACCAAAACAACTCTGCCAGAATTTTTCAGCTTCAAAGAGACATCACTAGTCTCAAGCAAGGAGCTACGTCTTTTGTGCATCACCTCGGCACTATGAAGAGCATGTGGAATGAGGTAGATATCTACAGACCTCACACCACTGATGCAAATGATCTTCTAAAAAGGGCTGAAGAGGATACAGTTTTCCAACTCTTAGCCAGCTTAGGACCTGAATATGAGGATCTTCGCAGCCATATTCTCATGAGTCCTGAACTGCCATCCTTGTCCAGTATTTGCTCCACCATTCAACGAGAAGAGACCAGGAGGAGAGTCATGAACGAAGACTCAAAGGCAACTGTCTCTGAATCCAGGGCTTTTGCAACCAGTCACAAGTCAACTGAGAAGAAAGTTTACAAAGGTAAACGTCCTGATCTTCACTGCACATATTGTGATCATCCTGGACATCTGAAAGAGAGGTGTTGGATTTTACACCCTGAACTCAAGCCTAAGTTTGACAAGCAAGCTAGGGAAACCAGAGTGTTTCCAAGGAACCAGACCTACAAGGCAAATCTTGCAGCTTCGACAACTGAGGGGTTACTGAACTTTACTGCAAATCCAGCTGCACTGATAAATGAATTTGCAGCTTATCTCCAGCTGAAGCAAGAAAATGATCAAGTGAATGCTACCAAAGACACAACAGCTTTGCTTGGAAAGTTTGCTGGATTCTTAGCTGAAACAGATGGAGTAACTCAGGAGGATGTTTCAGGTATCTTAAAAGCCTTTCATACAGCTTTGCATGCAAGTCTTATGAATGATTTTTGGATAATAGATTCGGGTGCCACTGATCATATGACAAACCAAAATTCTAAGCTTCAAAATTTTGAAAAATTGTCAACTCCTTCTCATGTCTCTGTTGCAAATGGTAGAGGTGTGCCAGTTTTAGGAAAAGGAAAAATAAACATTCTTTCAGAAACCATAAAATCCACAGCCTTGTATGTTCCATCCTTTCCTTTCAAATTGATGTCAGTTGGAAAAATTACAAATTCTCTGAAATGCATTGCCATTTTCTATCCTGACAAAGTGATTTTCCAGGATTTAGCCACCAAGGAGCAGATTGGTGAAAGTTTTTACCTAAATGGACTTTACTATCTTTCAAAAGACTTTAGGATTCCCAAGATATCTCAAGCTAATCTCAGCCTAGCTCAAGAACATCATCTATGGCATCAGCGTTTGGCTCATCCATCAGAACATGTTTTGTCTTCTGTGTTTCCAAATCTATGTAAAGAATCCATTCAATGTGAAATATGTCATTTATCTAAGTCTACTAGACTTCCTTTTGGTTCATCTGTATCTCGAGCTAGCAAACCTTTTGAACTTGTACACTCTGATATCTGGGGACCAGCTCCTTTAGAGTCTTTTGATGGTTATAAATATTTTGTTACCTTTGTTGATGACTTGTCTCGTGTCACTTGGATATATCTTCTGAAGCTCAAAAGTGATTTTTTGTCTGTGTTCCAAGATTTTTATCATCTTGTCACAAATATGTTTTCAGCTAAAATCCATACTCTCAGATCAGATAATGGTACCGAATATATGTCCAAAAACATGTCACAATTTCTAAGCTCAAATGGAATCCTACATCAGACAAGTTGTGTGGGAACACCTCAGCAAAATAGAATTGCTGAAAGAAAAAATAGAGATCTACTTGAAAAAACAAGGTCTATTATGCTTCAAATGAATGTTCCCAAGAGATTCTGGTCACAGGGAGTTCTCACTGCTGCATATCTCATAAATAGACTGCCAAGTAGAGTGCTTAACTTCAAATCTCCCTATGAGGTTTTGAAAGGAAGAAAAATTGACATTTCACATCTTAAAGTTTTTGGTTGTGTCTGTTTTGTTCATGTGCAATCTGGACACAGAGATAAACTAGATCCTACGGCTGCAAAGTGCATTTTTTTGGGGTATTCTTCTACACAGAAGGGATATAAGTGTTTCAATCCCAGCTCTAAAAAACTGTCTGTATCTAGAGATGTTAGATTTGCAGAGAACACTCCATTTTTTGGTACTCCATATTCTTCACTTCAGGGGGAGTTTTTTCTTGACTTCCTCTCTCTGCCACTGCCTGGATCAAATGTGAATAATGACAGCACTTCTCAGTTGGAGTTACCAAGAGAAAATGTGGTTGTGCAACATATGGAAATAGACCTTAATGTTCCAAATGCCTCAGAGACACCAAGGACTCTATCCTCACCTTCTCAGACTCATTCCCAAGACATCTATGATCATCAAAATGATGTGCTTGATGAATCAGGAGAGGTTATTTCTGAACCAGCACAAGCTGATTCCACTTCAAGACGGTATCCCACTCGTACAAGGAAACCTCCTCTTAAGCTGCAAGATTACAAGGTGTATACTACTAAGTATCCCTTGGAAAATTTTGTCAACTACAACAAGGTTTCCAAGTCTCATGCTGCCCTTCTCTCTGCCATTTCCAGTTCACCTGAACCAAAAACGTATCAAGAAGCAAGTTAGCAAAGTGTGTGGGTTGCAGCCATGAGAGAGGAACTGACAGCCTTGGATGATAATCAAACCTGGAGTATTGTTGAGCTTCCAAAGGGAAAGAAAGTGGTAAGCAGCAAGTGGATATTTAAAACAAAGTTCAAATCAAATGGAGAAATTGAAAGACACAAAGCTCGGTTAGTAGCTAGAGGATTCACTCAGACCTTTGGTGTTGATTATAAGGAGACTTTTGCTCCAGTACCCAAAATGAACACTGTTCGAGTTCTTCTCTCTGTTGCAGTTAATAATGCTTGGCCATTGTATCAGATGGATGTTAAAAATGCTTTTCTCCATGGAGATCTTGAAGAAGAGGTCTATTTGCAGCTTCCCTCAGGTCACCCTCAAGCAGGTGATTCGAATTTGGTGTGCAGACTTCATAAAGCTTTATATGGATTGAAACAATCTCCCAGAGCTTGGTATTCTAAGCTTAGTTCTGTTTTGGAAGCAAATGGCTTCAAAAGAAGCCATGCTGACTCCTCTATGTTTGTTCGAAGTGGTAGCTCTGGAAAACTAGTGGTATTGGTCTATGTAGATGATATCATTGTTACAGGAGATAATGAAGATGAGATCAACACTCTTAAAAAATCCTTACAGTGCAGATTTGCTATTAAGGATTTGGGAGTGTTGAAATACTTTCTTGGTATTGAAGTGGCTACATCTCACAAGGGCCTGTTTCTCAATCAAAGAAAGTATTTGCTAGATCTCCTGGAAGAAGCTGAGATGATGGATAGCAAACCATGTGCTACTCCTCTTGACAACAAGTTAAAGCTGGAATTAGAGGGTAAAAAACTCAGCAACATCTGTGAATATCAAAGACTTGTTGGGAAACTAATCTATCTCACCATTACAAGACCGAACATCACCTTTGCAGTAAGTTTGATCAGTCAATTCATGCATGCACCTACTGAGGCACATATGCAGATTGTCAAAAGAGTTCTCAGATATCTCAAGGGTTCCATTGGACGAGGAATACTGATGAAGAATAATCAACATACAAATATAATGGGATTTTCTGATGCAGATTGGGCTGGAAATGCATGTGATCGAAAATCGACCACTGGCTATTGCACCCTTGTAGGCGGAAATCTGGTCTCTTGGAAGAGTAAGAAACAAAATGTCATTGCTAGATCAAGTGCCGAGGCTGAGTATAGGGCCATGGCCTCCACTGCTTGTGAGCTAATTTGGCTGAAATATCTCCTAAGTGATCTCGGAATTCAGCATGATCATCCTATTCCTATGTTCTGTGATAATCAGGCAGCAATGCACATTGCTGCTAATCCGGTCTTTCATGAACGCACCAAGCATATCGAGGTGGACTGCCATTATGTTCGGTCTCAGGTTCAAAATAGAGTGATAGATACTGTTTTTACTCGAAGTCATGATCAGCTTGCAGATATATTCACAAAACCCCTCTCCTCTGCACAATTTCTTAAGTTACTATCCAAGCTTGGATCCATCAATCTCCTGGATCCAGCTTGAGGGGGAGTATTGAGAGTTAGAGTTGTTATTTTCTGGATTGTACTTGGTTGTACTTGCCACCATACCTAGTTGGTAGGTTGTGTGGTGATTACCACCATAGTATGGTGTTTACAGGTTAGCATGCTAGTTTACTGTTGACGTAACTAGTCTATTTATAAGGTATGGGCTAGTATAGAGTGGTTGATTATTGGAGAAGGTAACTTGTGCCTCTCCCAATATATAGCTGTTGTTCTTTGTACATGAATCATAATACAAGAAAACCCTTCCATCAATTTCTACACCACCTTTTTTATTTATTTATTTATTAATAATTTGTAGGTCTTTACTCCGGAGAGAAGCTGAGAAGCACAGGAGAGAGTTTGGAAATAGTTTTCAACCAGCAATAGAAGCGCCTGGCCGGTTAGAACTTAGAACCTCATTAATTAGCTGCGACATTGCAGGTTTCAAGCCTGTTGAAGGCTACCTCTTGGCAAACCCTGATGCCTACAACTAAAGTTGGTTTGACGTACAACTTCCAAAGAGTTGTACTGCACTTTTTTTGCGAGTGTTTGAAAATAATAAAGTATTAATCTCATATGAATAATTACTACCTATTTCAAATGTTTGTTGTGTAGTACGCACTGTTTAGAGTAAAGCTATGGTATGTTAACATTTTTCATACATATATAGGAAAATTCTAGTGTATGTTAACGTATCTCATACGTACAATTACAACTTTTAGGACTTAATTACTCAAATGAGAACCTATTTACACAAATAAGGACCTTATTTACCTTAACGAGGGCTTTTTCATAGTTACCACATGAGTTGTCGAAGTTGTAATATGTGTCGTCAAGTCGTAAAATATTATAATTACCACTTTTAGGACTTAGTTACTCAAACGGGAACCTAATTTACTCTAATGAGGACATTATTTACCTTAACAAAGACTTTCTCTCTTCATGATGTATGAGAAATGTCAACATACCATAGCCTTACTCACATATATAATGAGGAGAGAAAATCCTCGTTAAGGTAAATAAGGTCTTTGGTTATTAGATTAAAGTAGGTTTTCGTCTGAGTAATTAAGTCATAAAAGTGTTAATTGTAATATCTTACAATTTTTTTATATTTATTAATTAAGAATTTGAGACATATATATATGTTGAAATCAAAACACATTACAATTTGTAATTATAACTTTATATGCAAGCCAAAAACAATTTGTAATCTAGCTCGGCAGAAAATAAAAGAAAAAAAAAATCAAAGCCACACAATGACAGTGAAAAAAGGAGGGGAAATAAGACTATTGTCCATGCAGCATGCACTCATATGCATGAAGTGGTACAATTTCTATTTAGTTGTAGGCATCAGGGTTGCCCAAAAGGTAGAGCTCAATAATGTTGAACAAACCAGCGGCTCTTTCTTTTCCGGCCTTGACATGCTCTTCCTTGATCTCAGCCTCACCCTTGGTGTGGTAGTTGCTGGTGCTCTTGATGATGGAACCTCCATCTGCAGATGCCACCAACTTAATCTCGTACGAGATTTTCTCAACTTTGTCTCCGATAGCATCCCCCTCGATTATGCTATAGTTGTAAACAAAGTTTTCTTTGTCAAGCCCATCAATCTGGTGCTTCACATAGCTGTATTCGCTTCCTTCACCGAGGTGAATCTTCTTGATGGTTCCGACACCTCCATCTCCTTGAACAATTTCGGCACTCTTAACAGCCTGGGGAGCAATCTTGGGGATGAGGTTGTCTGCATCAAGAACAAAGGCCTTGAACAATCTTGGTGGTGGGATGACAGAGGTGAACTCAGTTTCGTAAGTGAAAACACCCATGATGATGATGATGATAGAAGAACTGAAGTAGAAAATGACGAGAGAAAGAATGAAACGTTGAGGAAAGCTATAATAAGAGAATCGGTATTGGTGTGAGGAAGTGTGAGGGCTGGATGTGGTATTTATAGATTGAGGGTGAAGATAGATCAAACAGTTCAGACGACTAGTGGATTTTTCAAAGAATGTTAATTTCCATGTGATCGAAAAGGAATTATTTCTAATAGGTTCAATTAAATGAATTATTGTTTTAAGTCTAGGAAGCCGTCTCGATTAGTTGCTTTTGAAGACTTTGAAAAACCTAATTGGTCATCAATTATTTTCTCACTCTATTTTTTCTCTTTTCGGTTACCTCTTGTTGAATATCTGGTTATTTTAATTCGTACTACATTGCTACGAACTACACCGTCCAAAACCAACTGTTTACCTCTTTATGTTCATACGTTCCCCATTCTAGTCACACATCTTTCGTTACCATTAATTGCTTCTTATTTTCATTTCATTAATTGTTGAGCTTAATTGTGTGTGTGTATATATATATATATATATGTATGCATGTATGCATATATACCATTTCATATGATCCTGGATTTTTTCTCTGAATAAAAAGTCATTTGATTTTCAAAGTTTTTCTTGAAATGTTGGAGGAAATTAAATTACCATTATAAGTTTATATGGATGATAAAAAATTTCAAAAAGTATTAGATTAGGGTCGGAAAAAGAACATTCATTTACTTTTCAAAGTTTCACTTGAAATGTTCGTGTAGGAAATTAAATTACTATTTTAAGTTTATATTGATGTTACAGAGTTTCAAATTAAAAGTATTAAATGAGGGTCGAAAAAAAAAAGATATTAGGCTAAGGTAAAAGCCTGCTTAATTGATATATTAGCGAGTTTCATTGATATATTGGTTGCCCAACTAATATATCAATGACAAGAATATATATACATGATAGATAAAACATGCACGAAGCTGAATTACATAGAAAACATCTATGTACAATTTGTTAGTGAAGTCCTAATGAATTAATAGTACTAAGATGTACATATTTCAATACATATGTATGTATGCGGTATGCCATCAATCATAACAATCAATTGTTTGTTGAATCAAAGCAACTACACAACGCTTCATATTTATAAAAAGAGCTTTAGCTACAAATTACAATTTCTGCTAAGAATGTGAGCATTTATAAGAGTATGAGCACCAGCTGCCAGCTTTGTATATGTACAAAATCTGCTAATAAAATTCTTGCAGAACTAACTAAGATCAATGTCCTTAATTTAGTTTCTCATTTTAAGTATGAAAAAGCTATATATATCCGTCTTACAGTATTCCAATTACATCAACTTAATAAATAACATAATTAAACAACCCATGAAGTCAATTATACATTTATACCTCTTATAATATGTCACAAGCTTTTCTGAACAGAGTTGAATATACGTTTTTGTTGTGTATTTTGGACAAACCTTGTGATAGACAGAGTTCCACATGCTATGAATGTGTTGGAGTTTCTAGTTTTTTTTTTTTAATCACAAAGCCGTTTCTATTCATATTCATATGTATATTCCCGATGATTATAGTCACACAGTACTTTCTTTTATATGTATAGTCACACAACTTCCGCAACTATTTGCTTCTCATTTTCATTTCATTTGCATGTTTCTATATATAGGCTTGTGTATAAATATGTGTGTGCACACTTGCACATATAACATATCATAGGTTGTTAATTGTTTGTTTGAATAGAAAGTCTTTTTCTTTTCAAAACTATAACTTGAAATGTTGAAGGAAATTAAATTGTTATAACAAATTTATAGTGATGTAAACAATTCAGCACCCAGTGGATCGATGAAGGATAAAACTAATAAGATAGTTTAGGGTGAGGTGAAAGTTGTTCCATTAGAAAGATAATTTTAAAATTTTCTTGAAAATGAAAAGGCTCGCCTAGTAGATATTGGTTCTTTTTTTTGAAAATAGGAAATTTTATTAGATATTGGTTCTTTTAAATCATGAAAAGGAAGAATGATTGCTTATAATTAATTTCATTTAATCGTTGAATCAAGGCCAGAAAACTCTAAAAATCTTAACCTAAAGTAAAACCAATGCAGCTACGAAGTACAATTTTTGCAAAATATGTGAGCATTTATGAGTATGAGTACCATTTGCGGGCTATATATATATATATATATGCAGATTGGAGTGATAAAGTTCTTGCACGCCAATTAGTAACCAAAGTTCTCTAACATCTCATTTAAACTAAAAAAAATGCAGAGAGGAGAGAGGGATCTATATATCCATTAAATGAGTTTTGCTTTGTTTATTATAATCTGAAATGCAAGCCAAACCAATCTCTGGCTCGATACAAAGAAAAGCAAATAAATGATCACAGCCACACAAATGACAATTAAGCTAGGAAAGGAGGACATAAGACTATTGTCCATAGAAGCATGCAGTGGTACAATCTTTAAGACAGTTTTAGTTGTAGGCATCAGGGTTTCCCAAAAGGTAATTCTCAATAATCTTGAACAAACCAGCGGCTCTTTCTTTTCCAGCCTTAACATGCTCTTCCTTGATCTCGACCTTGATGAATTGAACAATGCACAAATAAACAGAGAAGAGAGAAAATCTTAAGATTGTATTGAATATGTTTTTCATGTATATTGGGTACATAAGTGCTTGCTATTTATACATCTATTGAGGACAGGAATATGGTATGATTGTAGAAGCTGATGGCGTGACTGTAAATGCTGGTCTTGTGCTTTGAGTTGGTCTTGAGCTCTGTGTTAGTGCTGCTGTCTTGTGCTCTGTATTGGTGTGCTTGGTGTTTTGGGGTAGTGTGATTAGATGTCTGCCATTACCCCCCCTCAAGCTGATGCGAGGAATAGGAGCAATTAGCTTGCTACTGAGCTCTTTGAATCGATCAACTGGAAGAGACTTGGTGAATATATCGGCAAGTTGGTCAACAGTGGAAATGTGTTGAATTTGGATGAGCTTGTTGGTGACAAACTCCCTGATGTAATGGTAGTCCATATCCACATGCTTGGTCCTGGAATGAAAAACAGGGTTAGCTGCCAAGGCGATGGCACTGATGTTGTCACAGTGAAAGAGTGGAGGGTGTTGCAAAAGAACATGGAGCTCTTTGAGAAGGGAGCAGAGCCAAATTGTTTCAGCAAGTGAGTAAGCCAGTGCGCGATATTCAGCTTCAGTGGAGGATCTGGCAATGGTGGGTTGCTTCTTTGCACTCCAAGAGAGAAGGGTATTCCCAAGGAACATACAATAGCCGGTGGTGGAGCGTCGGTCAACTGGGCAACCTCCCCAATCAGCATCAGTGAAAATTGTGAGGATAGGATCTCCTTTTGTGATGTGAAGGCCTTGATCTGGGGTGCCCTTGAGATACCGCAAGATTCTTTTGACTGCGGCGAGGTGTGTGGACCTTGGAGAGTGCATAAATTGACAGACTTTGTTTACTGGGTAAGCAATGTCTGGTCGTGTCCATGTAAGGTATTGAAGGGCTCCTACTATAGATCGGTAAATGGTTGGATCATGGAGGAGGTCACCAGATGTGTGATCTAGCTTGAAAGAGGTGGTTGGAGATGGACATGGTTTGGAGTCCAGCATATCAGTTTGGTCAAGGAGATCATGAATGTATTTGGCTTGAGAAAGGTACAAAGCAGATGGTGTTCTGGTGACTTCAATACCAAGGAAGAAGCTTAGGGGACCAAGATCTTTCATGGAAAATTTTGTGCTTAATTGACTGATGAGATGTTGGCAGTAATGGGGATTGCTGCCGGTGAGAACAATGTCATCGACATAGACTAGGAGAAATGTGATGGAACTGTCAAATTTGTAGAAGAGAGAAGTGTCAGCTACTGATGCAATGAAACCAAGGGAGAGTAAGTGATGGTAGAGTTCCTCATACCATGCCCTCGGGGCCTGTTTGAGTCCATAGAGGGACTTGTGAAGCTTGCAAACATAATGAGGTGTGGTGGGATCCTCAAAGCCAGGAGGTTGAGTCATGAAAACAGTTTCATTGAGTGTGCCATGAAGAAAGGCATTGGTGACATCAAGTTGAGTGATTGACCAATCATGTTGAAATGCAAGGGATAAAATGAGGCGAATTGTGGTTGGTTTTGCTACGGGACTGAATGTTTCAGTGTAGTCAAGGCCTTTTGCAACAAGACGAGCTTTGTATCTCTCTACAGAGCCATCTTGTTTGTGTTTCACTCGAAATACCCATTTGCATCCAACAAGGTTTTGGGAAGGGTTAGGTGGCACAAGAGTCCATGTGTTTGTGTGATGGAGGGCTTGAATTTCAGTCTTCATGGCGTGGAGCCAATGGGAGTGTTTGGAAGCTTGTTTGAAAGTTTTTGGGACAAAAGGGTGAATTTTTGTTGTCAGGAGTGTTGAATGAAAGGGATGTGTGGCTGTGTAGGCTTTTGGCTTATAGATTCCAGATTTGGACCTTGTTTGCATCGTGTGAGGTTGAGCAGGAGGTTTGGTTCGTTTTTGTGGTGGAGGAGGTGTGGGTGGTGGTGGATTTGAGTCAGGAGTGTTTTGTGGTGGTGATGGTGGAGGATTGGGAGGGTCTGGAGAGGGAGGTTGAGAAGGGGCTGGAATGGGGTTGGGTTGGAAAGGAATGGAGAGAGGTGGCATTGGTAGACATGTGAGGGAAGGAGATGGTGATTGTGGTGAGGGCTGTTCTGGTTGTTCTTTGTAGGGGAAAGTTTGTTCATCAAATATCACATGGCGAGATATGTAAACCCTTCCTGTTTTGGGATCCAAGCACCTGTAACCTTTGTGATCAATTGCATAACCAATGAAGATGCAAGGAATGCTTCGAAAATCCAACTTGTGATTGGAATAAGGGCGGAGCCAAGGGTAACAAGCACAACCGAGAACTTTGAGAAAGTGATAGTCAGGTGCGCAATTGAGAAGCTTTTGAAGTGGACTGATGTTGGAGATGGTTTTGGAAGGCATTCGGTTGATGAGGTAAATGGCAGTTTGGGTAATCTCAGCCCAAAAATGAAGTGGAAGTGAGGATTGGGAGAACAGGGTTCTGGTTAATTCAATGATGTGTCTGTGCTTGCGCTCAGCAAGGCCGTTTTGTTCAGGTGTATGTGGACAAGAAAGTTGATGGGTAATACCATGTGTGGAGAGAAATTGTTTGAAATTGTTGCTTGTGAATTCCCCACCGTTGTCAGTGCGGAGTGTCTTGATTTTTAAATCAAATTGATTTTCAACCAATGCTTTAAAGTGTGAAAAGATGGAGGGGACATCAGATTTTGACTTTAGTGGAAACAACCAAGTATATCGTGACCAATCATCAATAAAAATGACATAGTATTTAAAACCACTAATTGAAGGAACATGAGATGGTCCCCAAACATCGGAATGTATTAGCTGAAGTGGAGCATTGCTATTACATTGTGATGGAAAGAAAGGAAGTTTGGAGCTTTTCCCTAATGGACAATGTCTACAAAAACAAGAACTATTTTTGCCGGTCTTGGATGTAGGTAGTTGAGCTGTGGACAAAATTTGGTGTAGAGTGGATGCAGATGGATGACCAAGACGTAGGTGCCAAATTGAAGAAGGTACTGAAGAACTGAAGAGTGCAGATGGTGATGGACGATGATTGATATGAAGGAAGAGTGGATAAAGTGCTCGATCAGTAGGGCCTTGAAAGAGAACTTTCCCCGTGATGGAATCCTTGACAATGGAAGAGGTGGGAGTGAGAATTAGATGACATTGATTATCAGTGAGAAGTTTGTTAATGGAAAGCAAATTATGAGAAGCAGAAGGCACATAAAGAATGGAGTTGAGTTTGAGAGATGAACCAGAGGTGGCTGAGGAGCCAAGAGTTGGTGGAGCAGTTATAACAGTGGAGGAGCCAATGTGGGAAATGGGCATTGAATCACCATTAGCAGTGCTCACATGGTCACTTCCATTGTATTCAGTAGCAATGGAGAGGTTGTTCAAGTCATTGGTGATGTGGTGAGTTGCGCCAGAATCAGCATACCATAGTGATGGTGGAGCAGAGTGAGTCAGAGACGGTGGTGTTGCCATCATTGCCTGAAAACGAGGAGGAGGTGCTCGTCCTTGATACGCATAGTTCATGCGATTGAAGCAATTCACAGCAGAGTGATTGTTGCGGCCGCATATTTGGCAACGCATACGTGGTACGCCGCCAGTGTTGGTTTGCCGAGGTGGCGGCGGTGGTCGGAAAAAGGAGCGGGAGGAGTGGTTGGTGGGAAGTCGGGGTTGAAAGTTTCTGTTTCGGTTGGGTGCGGGAAATGGGCCTCGGGTTCCCTGAAAATGGTAATTGGGCCCAGTCATGTTTGGTGGAGGGTTAAATACAGCATAAGCTTGGATTGTAGAATTTGGGTTGAGATTGGGGATAAGGGTTTCGCCGCGGCGTTGTACTTCAATTTCCTCACTCAGTAGGAAACCATGAAGTTCCTCAGCCTGAATCGGCTCTGCACGGACACGAATTGAAGTGGCAAAGGCATCATAGTCCTGTGGTAGACCTTGAAGAGTGTGGGCAACAACATCAGCATTGTCGAGAGGCTCTCCGGCATGGGCAAGGGAATCGGCGATGTCTTTGATCTGTTGAAGATAGTTTGTCATTGACTGGGTTCCTTTCTGCAGCGTCTGAAGTCGACGCTTGAGTTGAAGAACATGGGACCGAGTGATGTTGGCAAGGCGACGCTCCAGAGTGACCCAAATGGATCGGGCGGAGATGCAACCGATTTGGAAAGGCAATACAGAGTCACTGAGGGTGGCAGTGAGCCATATGCGACAGGTACGGTCTCTTTTTGCCCATTCTGTGTATGCTGGATTAATTTGTGTGGAATCGGGTAGGAGCAAGGTTGGGGTTGTGTCAGTGCCATCAACAAGAGAATAGAAGTTGTATTGTTGAAGGACTGGTGTGATAAGAGAACGCCAGAGAATGTAGTTGGTTGTGCTGAGCTTGACTGGAACAAGGGTGGCTATATGTTGGGGAGAAACAGAGGGATTGAGAAGTTGGGCAGTAAGTTCTGGTGAGAGTTGAACAATGGGTGGGATGGGAGTTTGATTTTGTGAGTTTGAATTTGGTGGAGTTTGAATTTGGGAAAATTCTTACATGCTCTACCCATCCATGCTCCGCCTAGTCAGCATGCCTGCTGACCATAAGATCTATCTGAAGGTCGTGGATGACCAACCGGCTGACCTGCTCTCTCCTGGACTGCTTTCTCTCTCCCACTCTTGCTTTCCTAGTTTCCTCTCTCTCACTCTACTGTATTCATCTTCTTTAAACTCTCTCTTCACCGTCAGCCACCAAACCCAGATAACCCATTACCATCTCATCTTCTTTGTTTTTTGCTCAATGATCTTCTTGTATCTCTGATTTACATTTTCAGATTTTTAATTTTAATGTATGATTCGATATGAAAAAATAGAACCAACAAATCCAATACACAGAGCAACAAACCATTCCATTTTCATCTCACCACACGAAATTAGTTTTCTTTAGTCCTTCGCCACTGCAAAACCCATCTCCGTCGGCGACAAGCTCCCAAAGATATGATTTGCTATCCAAAAGAAAAAATCAGCCCTTCTACTTTCCTTTGTTCTTGGACACCCTCATTTATTTTTTTAACAAATGCAAAACTCATCCGATCCAAAGAACCCGGATCAATGAAGCACACACATAGTTGGTGTGGCATATTTTGTGATTGAAATCCATAGAACTGTGGAGGACAAAACTTGATCAACATCGATTCGCCGTCGGAGAAGAAGTCGATGGAAGAGAAGAAGTCCACCGTTGCCGATAAAGCTCCGACCGAGAAGAAACCTAAGGCCGGAAAGAAGCTCCCAAAGGAAGCCGGAGACAAGAAGAACAAAAGAAGAGCGTAGAGACCTACAAGATCTACATCTTCAAGGTTCTATGAACTGCATAGGTTCTTAGAGTACAAAGAGAAAATAATTATTTGATTTCTGCCTGAGATTTTTTTTGCTTTTTCTGGGCCGAGTATTTAGATTTGGAGGAGGTTTTTTTGGATGGGATTGATTTGGATGAGGGTTGAAGGTTTTGTTGTTTGCTGTGTTCGTCAGAAAGTTTGAAAAGGAAAAAAATCAAACTCTTCTGATCTTCTCGGGAAGGGGAGAAAGACATAGAACTGTGGGACACATTGGGCATTGCGAAAATATAAAAATTAAAATGTTACTAAGCTTATTAAATTTGGATTGGTCTGTACTTGGTCGGAATGGGAGTGTGGGACTCTGTTGGGTTATATTTCAAATGTAGTTGGTCAAAAGTCAAAACTTAATCATGAGCCAAAACTTTTATTATAATTTAGGAAATAGTATTGGGATCAAGTTTGCACCTCTACTTTGCTGCCGTGTGTCTCCTAAATCCCAAACTATGGTTAAAAAATTAATAACCTTAAAATAAATAATTTCTTTTATCCTAAACCCTAAACCTCAAACCCTAAACCCTAAACCCCAAACCCCAAACCCTAAACCCCAAACCTGCAAACCCCAAATCCCAAACTCCAAACCCCTAAACCCTATACCACAAACTCCAAACCCTGAACCTTATACCACAAACCCTAAACCCTATACCACAAACCCCAAAACCTAAACTCAAACCCAAACCCAAACCATCCATTTTTTAAAATGGGTAGACATAGCTTGACCCCACAAAAGTGTAGGCTCGAACGGCTCACAAACATGAGTTGTGCTGGAGTGGTTACGAGCACTTTAGTATGAGATGTATTTAAATCATTGTAGATTTGTAGTTGACCACGTTGATCGAGCTCAAAATGATGACGAAAGTAGCTAATTTTTTTAGCATAAGCATTTTGACCCGCAATGATCACATTCAACGGTTGGATTGGCCAATTTATATTTCCACCACCTAGTTGGCTCTCAAATGTATACTTTTCTATATAGCCAACAAATAAGTTATACCACACTAGTAGGCAAATAGAGATTTTGTGTGATAAAAAAAATCGAAAATAAAACATTGTAGATTCGACGTTACCCTTGTATTTTCTACATAGTAATATGTACTATGTCAAAAAATTACTCTCATTCGTTATTGTTTCGGCCTCGGTCAAGGTGGTTAACCCCTATTTAAGGACGTTTACGATAATATTATATTCACTAAAACGTTTGTAACAGCTCCATCATAACTCCGATTTGCGAACTGTTCGCGCTCACACTTTTGCATGGCCGAACTCCATATATCCACACAAAAAGTTTAATATCAGTAGCTAGTCACAATTTAGTTGCTCTTAGAAAAATCTAATTAAAAAATAAAGAGGTAATTAATGTTGATATCATTATGGAATAAGTGAGGTATTTCATAAGTGAAATATGAAGTTATGATGGTTTGAAAATAAATTGGACCGAAATAACTCAATGAGTTTTCGATAAGTGTTTACTTAAAATTTATTTTTTGATTTGTTAATTTTTTTAAGAAAACTAATGTAGACGTGAGATGTAGAGCACGTCATTGCAAGTTCGTAAACACCTAGCACATATAATTCCGAGATCGTACGAGATAGTTATAATTTGCGGAAGTTCGGTTATTTTTTTCAAAAATTTAGAGAATTGAAATTAAATAATTTTAATAATTTTCGAGAGACGCAATATTAGCTGTTGATCTCCCACCATTACTTCTAGACCGTCAAAGAAGAAATTGTGTAGTTTTATTTAATCGAGTATGGCAAAAGATGATGATAGCATTTTTGCTCACCTCCATCGTTAAGAGTGAGGCTCACCCCCCGGGATACTTGCCACTTGTTAGAATTCTAAACAAGATTAATTGTTTGTTTAATCAATGGTCCCGTATATAGTTTTAGTATCTCTGATAGCCCGAATCCCAAGCTTCTTAAAATATATTATGCTTTTATAAAAAGGTGCGCAACTCTTCTTCTTCCTCTGGGTCTGAGCACAGCTCCTTTCCTTTCTCATCTCTCTGACAGAGTCACAGGTTGTCCACGAAAATCAAGCCATGGCAGCTTCTGGGTTCTTCAAGTTCATGGAAAAGAGAGAGAAAAAAAATGCATCATCGTGGCTCACCGCCACTGTCATTGTGTTCTCCGGGTTCCTATGAGTCAAGCCCAATCCTCCGCAACACACGGCGACACCGAAGCAGTGCCACGCGCTTCCGCCTTTCTTTGCCGGACTTGCAAATTTGAGTTCGCTGTTCGCCGAACCACCACCGCGCACGTCCAAGCTCTCCTGAGCTTCTCTCTTCCTCCTGAACTTTCCTCCCGAGCTTTGCAACTGCCATGGGTGGCCGTGGATTTGCAGGAGAACAGTAGAAGAAAGAGAATAAGGAATAAAAAAGAAAAAGGAAAGAGAGTAGGGTGCACGTGGCGGGACACAGGAAAAAAAATATAATAAACTTAACCTTGGATTTCTGGCTGCAAGAACTAGATGCACGGCAAGGATTTGAAGATGAGGAAATATGAGCAAAAGAGTATGGGAAGGCTGAGTCAACCGGGAACAAGCTTAGCCTGTTCCATCTATATTTCTTATTAATAAACTAACATGTGCAGCTCACGTGGGGGGAGTTTAAAAAGTGGAGCATCGGTGGGGCGGAGCATGTAAGACGACTCCTCCAGTTTCATTTGCCATTGAGATGTTGTTAGGAAAAAAAAAAATTTGAAGAAAATTGGGCAAGATAATTGATAGACTTAAAGGCGTGAAGAAATTTTGGAAAGAGAGAGGATAGTGAGATGATTCTTGTATCTGATAGCCGTTAGGCTTTGGCTCTTGATACCATGATGAATTGAACAATGCACAAATAAACAGAGAAGAGAGAAAATCTTAAGATTGTATTGAATATGTTTTTCATGTATATTGGGGAGAGTGTCTTGCATACACCACAGTATATATGTACTTGACCCCATGTGAGCGAGTGAGCGACACGCTCCCGTTAATATTTGGCCAACGTTAGTTGGTCATCAGTTAGTCAACAATGTTGGTCAACAATACAACATGTAAAAGATAGAGTGTAAAATAATAAGTTACCATGTCCACTTCCCAAGCACGTGATACCACTGAAGAGTAGTGTTAATGTCGATTTACTCAAAAGTCAAAATCGATTTCTGCCATTCCAGTTCCTGTTCCTCCCCTACCCATGTGCGAGAAAGGAGCCTTAGTAGATCGGATCGTAAGCCACCGCGGTAGGCCGGCCTTCTACCATCCTCAAGTAGAGCATTTGAAACCGGATCCGATCGATGGTCGACCGGGAACAAAATTTGGAGTTGGCAGTTTCCCCATCGAGGTCTGGTCTCGTCTGGGTTTGGGTTTCATGTTTGATTTGATTTCTCCATTACGGAGAGTTTCAATTGACGATGCTAATACAAGCTCGAAGCTCAGCCGTTCGCAATCCCCGTTACGGCAAACTGCTCTGATTTTGGATCGGTTGATCCATATTCTCCAAGATTTACATGGAGAGATGATGTAACGGAAAAGGTTAGTATATTGAGCCCCTTTCTGAAAGAAATTCCAATCGGAATTGTTGTTTGCAGTTTGTTCATTTAAAACTAATGACCTTCAGGTGTCGATGCATGAGTTATTATAATTTTTGGTGAATGGTGTGCTGAAATAAATCGATCGTGGTTTTAAGGAACATACAAATCTGAAAGTGGGGTTTGTTTCAATACCCCAGTTGTTTTATTCGTAACCATGAATTAATTGTGGACGCTTTTTTTACGTATGAGATATATAGGCTTGATTTGGTCAATACCCGTGATCGTAAACTCTTGTATTTGTAGTTGCATTTATAGTCTGATAAAAAGCCAATCATATTCATTTGTGCAAGTGTGTATTCTAAAACGAGTTTCATATTGTTTAAATCATATCCATTTGTGAAAGTTGTTAACATCGATCGGTCTAGCTATTGTCTCAACGATATTGAAATCTCATTTTTGCTCCTAAGGGTGGAATGCTGTGTACACTGACACCGCTTATGATATCTTAATCAACATTTGTAGGCTTACAAAGCTGGTTAGGTTGACTTAAGACATGTTATCTCTCTATTTGCAGCATCACTGTTGATTATGTACGTTCTCATTGTTCTGGATTTGTTATATAACTATTGTTTTCAACTTAATTGAAGTTCTATATCAATGCTTTTCTGGTTAGCTGTGTTTATTTTTTCAACTACATAGGTTGAATTAGAGGTTTTGTCCTAGCTGTTTCCCGCGTTATCTCTGTTTGTGTCTATCGAGGTTTATTTTGGGTTAGTTTCTGTTTGTTTTGCTTCTTTGTTTTTTTATTTGGAAGGCCTGACCTTAAGTATCTTGAGGTTTGTTCTTGGTTTTGTTCTGTTTGTTTAGGTCGTGTTTTTACGGGGAAGGCCTGACTTAGAGTTCTTTCTTCTTACGGTTTATTATTGGTACAATGGTACGTTTTTACTAATTAGAATCCATATACACAGGTTATGTTGTCGAAGAAGTATGACAATCAATGGATTCAGACAAAAAAGGAACAGGGTACCGGAAGCTGGTTATCCCAAGTATTATGTTAAGCATGCATTCACTCCAAAGTTGTTTATCCTACTTTTTTTTTATCAGAAAGTTGTTAATCCTACTTCAATTATGATAAAGTTGGTGGATCTTTAAGCTGCCAAGTTTTAATACAAACCAATATTACTTCCTAAATGTTTGTATTCTCTTGCAGATAATTGTCTGGAGCTATTTGTTAAAGACTGACATCTCTCTTAGGCATTTTCACATGTGCTACTGTAGGTCCATCGTATCACATTATTATTAGACAAAAATGAACATATTTGATATTTTGTAATAATCTTGTAATATGTTCCAATGTAATGGTATCATTTCCAATTTTGATGAGCATTAGAAAATATATTGTTGAGAATTTGTCTGAAAAAAAAAAAGGTTGCAAGTTAGAAATTTATGTTGGCTTATAAAAAAGATGGGTACATGACTCGAAACTGATTGTAGATTTAGTGATCTCTCTAAATTTCCTGCCTATTGTATGCACTTGGCATACATATAAGGTGTTTTTTACGTTGCACCTTCTAGTTCAAAACTTGGACATGATGAAAAGCCAATAGGGAAATGAAATTCAGTGACTCTTTCCTTTAAAGTGTAAACTTTAAAGTGGCTTACCTGCTTTAATTCATGTTAAGTATAGGGCTAGGACTTTTAGAGTTTTAGAGCATAAAACTGGTGAACGTCTGAGCAGTTAAAATTACAGAATCAAGCTACATGATGGTATTAATTCTTTTATCACAAATACCAGCATTCACAATTTGATACTGAACTGAATCATGGTATTGTTCTGTATAACTGAACTGGTTCAGCCTTCCCTCAAGTGAAGCATTGAATAAACAACTTGCATTTACCGCTACCAACTAGTAGTTTTCAAGAAAACACACTACTTTAATGAGAAAGTTCAAATGAAAAAATACAAACATATTTACAACAGTGGTGAGAGGCAATGTAATGAAGCTTCTTGTTCACACGCTGATCTTGTTCGAACCCAGCAAGTGGTCTTAGTGTCTTACCTATCCTTCATCATTGTTTTGAGCAACACCAGCCTTTAGTCTCTAACTTAGACATCGGTATGATCAGCAGTACAATTCATAGACTCTGATCCTACCCCATAGTGAATAGAAGAACCCATCTCTTATCCATCAGTTCCAAAGGCTATTGAATGCAATCAAAGAAAATATCTTAAACTCAGTTACAAGAAATTAAGAAGAAACCAAACCATAAAATAATAAAATTAGGCAGCAATATAACTCCTCAATAACTCAAAAACACAAGGCAGGAATGTTCATGTGTTGTTTAAAATACAATCAACAAAATAATATCACAAGAACAATTCATCAAGATAATCACCCATACTATAAGCTGGTGATAAATAGCTTATATTAATATTATAACTATCATCATATATCATTATTTATTTATATGATTTTAAACATATAAACATAAATTAAACCAATTCTTTCAAATACTAATGAAAAACAAAAAATAAATTTACATTTCAAATGATTTCAAGGTAAGAAATCTGAATTATTTACAATAGCTAGTATGATATCTTATCAGCTTTGAGTTTCGTCTGATTATGAAATAATTTTCATCATCCGCAAAAATGCAAAATAAAATTATAGGCATGACAGGACCAAACCTGTTAACAAGAGCTGTAAACCCAGACCCATTCACGACTGGAGATTGTACCGAGACCATTCGCCAGACCCATTCACCACCAAGACTGCACGACCCCGATCTCAAAGAGTCAGAGCGGATCGCGACAGACTGCAGTAGAAACCCAGCTCGCGGTCAATTCCGTGGGGTTCGCCTGAGAATTGAACGAACTCGAACTGAGAAATTCCATTCTTCAGCTGCTCAAGAACAGCATCGTTTGAAGGTTTGAGCAGCTTCCCAAGCCATACAACATTAGAGGAGAATCTCGGTGAAAGAAAAAGAGAGCCACACGTGCACCCAGGCAAAGAGAATCTCCGTTAAAAATGAAGCACGCGCACGAGCATCAAGCACGAGACAGAAAAAAAATATTTACACACAAAAAAATGAAACATACTGACCACTTTAATCTTTTCCAGCCCGCGCAGATATTCCGCATTGGCGCCCAGTACTCTTCTAATTTGAAATTTTTTTAAATTCTTCCCAAAATTAAAAATGGGTAAAATCCTCATATAGTATCTGGACTATTGCGAATTGCAATTTTTGGTACCTGAAGTTTCATAAAGAGTCTCATGGTACCTGAACTATTGTGTTAAGGCCCCATTTAGTACTTCCGTTACTTTTAGCATTAACTCTGCTTGCGTGGCTCCATTTTGCTGGGGCAAATTGGTCAGTCCACCCTATCCAGTCACCTTAACACATCCAGTTAGCCTATTCAGTCATCTCTCCCTCCAAATGAACCTTCCTCGGCGCCAAAATGTAACTACTTTCCCTCCTAATCTGGGAGGCTAAAATTGAGCTTAAATAGGAAAATTTCAGAGTGTGTCCATAGCAGACCAACCCGAAAATCTTTGTGAGTAGGAAATTTTTTCCCTAATGAGCTTATATAGAGTGAAACCTCCAATTGGTATTAGAACCCTACCCATTAAATTCTGGGTTGCTATTGTGGAGTGCTCGCAAAGGAGTATGTCTATTGGAACGATGAGATGAGAACCCAAGAAGGAGATTTTGCTTTCAAGGGAAATCGAGGTGTTCGCATGCAATTGCTATAATACTTGGATTAGTGAGGAATCAAAAATTTCTAGAGAATGAGTTGAGAAGGATCCGTGCAAATGAAACCAGATTGCAGGTTGAGTTGGATGTAATGCGTAAATGGGAGGAAGGGAGATGATTTTGCATGAGGAGGTCAATGAGAGCAGAGAAAGAGAGAGCAAGGGTTGGATTCTAAGGATTGTTTATTGGATGTATTGCTTGCTGCCATGTTTGCTTTGCAAAGGATGCTCGAGGAAAATGATGAACTGGAAGGAGAAAACACGCATTTGCAGAATGAAGTATAAACAATCATAGTGAAATTGAGGAAGTTATGGCTTGTTTTAATTATGTCATGATTTTTTTTTTGTATGGGAATGAGAGTGGTGAACTTTATAACTTTGTAATTACTATGTTATTAATGAGTAATGACTTCGTGTTGCTTTGATAAATTTTGTTGTTGGCCTTCTCTTATTTTAGTAGAAATACACAAGAATTATATCAAATTGTATCACACCGAGTGCTGAATTCAAACAAAATTAGACCCAAAGCTGACATATATTAAGCTGCATCTTGTCAAATATTCACTCAATAAAGTGAGATATGTCTTACATTAACAAAACACAAATGGTCTCATAGGTTCACGCATTTGCAAATCACAAAATACACATCAAGCTGACATTATAAAACACACATCAATTATGAAACTATAAGGCACTAGCTTGATGGTAAGCAACCAAACTCAAACCTTCCATACAGGCCTATTCACATTTTTAGGTTTGGTCTTAGTTGTTTGGGGTGGCTGTGAGGAAGCTGCAGGAGTAACTGAAGTTTGAGTTGACTGTGAACCACCAACATTCCTTAAAGATTGTGATGACTGAGCTTGAGTACATGATGTGCCCCCCTTTATTGTTCTCCTTGGTGGTTTGTTGACCTGAAAATAAATCACCTAATGGTTAATAAATTGCCGAAAAAAATGAACCAATGTATGCATTAAATGACCAACCTGCTCCTTTGTTTGGACTTGGACATTAACTGAGCTACTGCCTTGGTTCTGAACAGACACATTGACATTATTTGATCCATTGTTATTCACTGTGACATTAACCTTGCTTTTCCTTCCATTGTTCTGAACCTACAATTAAAACACACAATCATGGTTAGTAAGCAACCATTATACAAACACATCTTTAATACACATCCGATGACACTCCAAGCATTGCATCCATGTGCCTATTGTACCATACCATGGTAGTATCCCTAGCAGCATCCACACCCTCATCTTCAGGACGAATCTCATAGTCACTGTCTACAAACTCAGCATCATCATCATCTCCTTCACCATCTTTATTTGGGTCTCCAAACATTGATCGTTCTTCCTCTTCCATTGGCTCTTCTTCTACCCCACCATCATAACCATTTGGACCAAAGTCCATGTAATCATTTGACTGATGAATAATGTTAACATCACTTAACATCACTTAGCATAAATTCTTCCACTTTTACTCTCATAATACCTCACCAGCAAATAAACTCACTTTCACTCTCACATACACTTTCTCTCATGCTACCTCACCAGCAGAATCTTATGTACTTGTATAAAGACAAGTTTTGAATTTTTAAGTCTTGGGTTAGTAAAAAGACCAATAATGATGTACAATATTCAACAAACAACCATAACTTAGTAAACAAACACAGGACCACAACCCCACCACCCAACAACTCATCTGAGTACTCATAAATTATTTTTGCTTATTTTTGTTCAAGAGTGAATGCATAGAACAATAAATCGAACAAACACAAAGCAAAATCCAACATAGAGGGACCACCACTTACTGTTGTATTCAGGGATTCCTGAAACCCTAAACTCTCTCCAGAAAGCTTCCATGGCTGCTAGATTCTCCAATCAATTTATACGTTTCAAAACCACATAGAATCGAATATGCCTTTTTTGACCTTTTTCCCCCAATCGAAGTCTCGATTAGAGTTTGGATTTTGTTGTTGGAATGATTCCCTTCGAAGACAAAGTCGGGGACTTAGAGATTTTGTTTTGGGGCCAGAATGATAGCTCGATGACCTAAAGAGTTCCAAATCGATAAACTGACCGAATTACCCTTGTCCGATTCAGCAAAATGGAGCCACGCAAGCAGAGTTAACGTTAAAAGTAACGGAAGTACTAAATAGGGTCTTAACACAATAGTTCAGGTACCATGAGACTCTTTATAAAACTTCAGGTACCAAAAATTGCAATTCGCAATAGTCCAGGTACCATATGAGGATTTTACCCATTAAAAATCCCCCTAAACCCTTAAAATAATAAAATTTAATATCCCGCACTAAAAGCTCTAAAATTAAAATTTGGCGTGTGAGTTAGGTAAACTAACTGATTTGTGTGTAGACTAAATTCAATCCTCACTCAAATAATTTCGGGGTCGTCACACCAACAAATAAATTAGACAACACTAGTAGATACATTGAGATTTTGTGCAATTCGAGAAATCTAAAATTTTTAAATGGTGGATTCGACCTTGCAGGTATGTACTGCATACTGATATGAACCGTGTGAACAAAAAATTGACCAACTTCGTCGTTGTTTCGGCCTCGGTCAAATGGTCATCAAGGCGGTCAACCCTTTGACCGGGTCCAAAACAACGACGACTAAGACCAATTTTTTTTCTTACACAGTGCATATTACTACGCGGTAAATACATAGGTAAGGTTAGATCCACCATTCTTCATTTTCATTTTTATCTAATTGCACACAATTTTGATTTGTCTCATAGTGTGGTTTAATCTGTTTATTACTTATAAAGAAAAGTAGAAAACTATACCTTCGAAAACCTACAAGGTAGATGAAAAAGAAAATGGTCAAATTGACTATTGGATGTGATTATTGCAATAGTTTTTATGCATATGGTCAAAATAATAGCCTCTTTCATCCTCGTTGTGACCTCGATCCACATAGTCAACCGTTGTGACCGTAATACCCCTACCAATAATTAGTTGTTTAACAACTTCGTCACAACGATAATGAACGGGGCTAATTTTTTTTACACGGTAAATACATGGGTAATGTCTCATCTACGTTTTAACATCCTTAATTTTCCGGATTACACAAAATTTCTATATGCCCACTAGTTTTGTCTAACTTATTCGTTGGTTATATAGGGAAGTATAAATTCAAAGCCAACAAGGTGATGAAAAAAAAGATTGCTCAATCGAATCGTTGGATGTCATTGCTGCGGAAACAAATCTTATGCTGAAAAAATTATGTGTTTGGGATGCAAAAGTAAAATAAACATTTTCCTGAATGAAAAAAAAAAAAAGACGAAAAATGGTTCATTCCATGCCCCCAAGAGAATCATTTTTTCTTTTACTTTCTTGCATTTGTTGCACTAATTAGAATTAATTGCATTATTTTATGACTAAAATAACTATTTATTAAATTATAAATATTAATTTTGTTTTATATGTTATTATTTATTTATTGTTTTCCTTAGTGTTACCAAACACTACAATGAGAAACTTTATTTCCCTTCCTATGGGAATAGCTACGGAATTACTTTCTCAAGAATTTCATTCTGTGAACCAAACGATGCCTAATGTCACACATATTTGTTCTAAAATATTGTGCGTCTCAAAGAGCAACTAAAAAGTGATTACGTGTCAAGTACAAACTTTTTGCGTGAATAAATAGAGTTCGGCCATATGAGAGTGTGGTCTCGAACGACTAGAAAACTGGATTTGGGATGAACCCGTTAATATAGTTTTGATGAAAATGATATTTTGGTAAATAACGGTAAATAAGAAATTATTTTTTTGCAAATTTTTAATAGTCCATTTGACATTTATACTCGTTAGGGAGTTATAAACTACGGGAGTGGGTTTAAACGCCAAGGTCCATTAAAAAATAAATGAAGCGCATTTTTAATTCTTTTTGGTGATTACAAGTTATGGTATAAACTAATACCGACCATTTGCCATCCTGAACTAAAAAATTATTTTTGCTAATTTTTAATGGTCCATCCGACATTTATACCTCTTAAATTTTTAACTAGAATTCCCTATGGGCAACTTTAATGAGTTACTGAGTTCAAACTTTGAACCTGGATATATGGAGCTCGTCCATAAGAGAGTGTGAGCGCGAACAGCTTGGAAACATGAGTTGTGACATAGCGCATTCAAGCGTCTTAGTGAAAATAATATTTTCGTAAACAACTGTATATAGGGTTTGACCGCCCTAATTGAGAGCAAAACAATGACAAACATGGCTAATTTTTCACACGGCCATAATTACATAGATAATGTCTCATCATCGTTTTTACATATTTGATTTTTCGGATAGCACATAATTCTTATATTGCGCATCATGTATTTCTGTTACCTTCCACACTGCCCCCACTTATGTAAGTCTCATAACTCATAAGCGTGGTTGTGGCTTGGCTCCACATACGTGATATGATAATTTGGCGTGATGAATTTAGATAACAATAAAATATGTAGTTTTATAGCATTTTTGCATACTTATTTTCTCATTAAACTTAAAATGTAGGGGTTGAACGTCTTGGCTAAGAGCGAAATGATGACGAACATGACTAATTTTTCCACACGGTAAATACATAGATAATTTCTCATCTACGTTTTGATATATTTAATTTTTCGGATTGCAGATAATTTCTATATTCCCACTACTTTTGTTTAACTTGTTCATTGGGTTATATAGGAAAGTATAAGTTCAAAGACCATCAAGGTGAGGGGAAAATAAATTTGTGAATGTAGCCGTTGGATGTCATAGTTGTGGGAAAAAAAATGTTATGCTGAAAAAATAGTTGTTTTTAGTCATCGTTTCGACCTCAATTCAAGTGGTCAACGGTACTAACCCATATTAATTCTACCACTAAACCTCTTGTAACCACTCCATCACAAATCACGTGGAGGCACAATTCATGCCCACACTCTCTAGGGGTCGAGCTATCTCTACCCATGTAAAAACATTGGAGCATAAAAATCATCGTGATTTTGTTTCCCTTAGGAAAATATTAAATTCGAATAAAGGGTATAAATGATATGGTCAAATTATTTAAAATGTCCATCAATTGGAAAATACTTAAAATATTATGTTTTTTTTTGCAATTTTATGTAAATAATGTATGTTATTAGGAAAAAAATAATTATGCAAGTAATTTAGCTCATTAAAAACTAAAAACAAAGTAGCAAAAAGCCAAAAACAAACAATTGCAGAAAGAAATAAAACAATAAAAACCACAAATGACATCCACGTGGTTCGAACGCAGACAACCCCAATAAAGTTCACCTGGCCTTCACCACTATACCAACCGTCATTTTTGTTTCATCTTTCCTTTATGATTTATAACAAGCAAGTAATATTAATTAAACAAATTTGGCTGAACCATCAACCATGGCATTTACTGTGAGATACCCAGATAGTTTGGAGTTTGGACAATGGAAACAAGTTCGGATGATGGATCGTAGTCATCGTACCAAGTCGCTCTTTCAGAACCTTCTTCCGCTCTCCTCGTCGAAAATAACGGCACATGGCCGATTGGTTCTTCTCGACGACTATCGTTCTCAATACAGTCAATACTTCTCATCCTTGTTAACCCACAGAGGACTGCAAAAGGCTGCCTCAGAAGGATTGTTCATGGCCTGAGCTCCAGTTTCTTTCTTTTTTTGGTAAACTGGAAATCAATAAAACAACAAGGCAAAGGCGAGAGGAAGCAATTTACCCAGTTTCAGTTCAACCTTTTATCAACTTACCCCACTTTAATACTTTTATTATAAATTTACCCAACTTGCATTTCTACCTCATTGACTACTTGTTTTTTTTTTAGCTGGGGGTTGTTAGCTGTTAACTTTGACTGACGTTTGACTGACGATGCAATGGACGGCCGGATTTAATAGAGACACAATGGACGGCTTCGATTTAAAATTTTATATTATAATGGGTCAAGTATATATACACTTTGGTGTACCCCAGAATCTTCGGTATATTGGGTACATAAGTGCTATTTATACATCTATTGAGGACAGGAATATAGTATGATTGTAGAAGCTGATGGCGTGACTGTAAATGCTGGTCTTGTGCTTTGAGTTGGTCTTGAGCTCTGTGTTAGTGCTGCTGTCTTGTGCTCTGTATTGGTGTGCTTGGTGTTTTGGGGTAGTGTGATTAGATGTCTGCCATTAGACCTCACCTTTGGTGTGGTAGTTGCTGGTGCTTTTGATGACGGAACCACCACGTGGAGATGCCCCCAACTTAATCTCGTAAGAGATCTTCTCAACTTTGTCTCTGATAGCATCCCCTTCGATTATGCTATAGTACGTTGTTGTTAGTATTTTAGTGTTAGTGCTCTGATAGCACTGTTAGATTTAGTGCTCTGGTTTAGTAGGTGTTTTAGTAGGTGTTTTGGGAGTACTAGAGTTTAGGAGGGCTTAGGACAAGATATTAGGACAAAAGTTTTAGAATGGATGAGAATGTGTTTATAGGACAAGGTAATTTGAAGAAGAGGAGATGAAGTATTAAACAGAGGAGAGGAGGTTGCTTGATGGAATAGCTTTATTAACTTTCCACTTGATTACAAGATGTCTTGCACATATATATAGTGATTGCTAACCAACTTACAATATTGTAGATCATTTTAGACCATCCTAACTTTATAAACTTACTACACTCACTTAATTACATGACAATTTTAGATCACTTCTAGACTAATTTAGGTAATTCTAGTTCTCGAGTAATCTAGGTAATTGTAGACTAGTGTAGAATTCTCCAAAATGTGCATTACTTTTTAACAAAGTTTTCTTTGTCAAGTCCATCAATCTGATGCTTGACATAGCTGTATTCGCTTCCTTCACTGAGGTGAACCTTTTTGATGGTTCCCACACCTCCATCTCCTTCAACAATTTCAGCACTCTTAACAGCTTGGGAAGCAATCTTGGGGATGAGGTTGTCAGCATCGAGAACAAAGGCTTTGAACAGTCGTGGTGGTGGGATGACGAGGTGAACTCGGTTTCATAAGTGAACACACCCATGTTGATGGTTTGAGAGCTTTTTAGAAACTGATCAAATTAAGGAAGAGTGAAATGTAGAGGGAAAATAATAAGAGAATCGGTATTGGTGTGAGGAAGCTAGTGTGAGGATTGGAGGTGGTATATATACAGTTGAGGATGAAGCTCACTGCTCACCTCGTAGATTGTTTAGTTTAGACAAGTGAAACTTTCAAAGAATATATGTTAATTTCCATGTGAAAAGGGAGTTTGTAATATTCAATTCAATGAATTATTGTTTCAGGTCTAAGAAGCCGTCCTCCATATAATATTTAACCAAATTGAAGATTGATTGTACCTTCTTGTACTGTGAAAAAAAGAACATCCATTTTCACAGTTACATCAACCCGTACGTAACACAATTAATTAACTGATAAGCTCAACTATACTTCTTAGTGATATATTAAATTTCTGTGACAAAAAAAAAAGGGGAGTGAAATTTACACCCCCTTATTTGTAATCCACACCCCCACTCAGTTATTTTAATCTTATTTATATCAAACTCTTGTGAACTTCCCAATATACCCCTTTGACGTCAGAATTTTTTTTTCATACCTCCATTTCAGGTGAACAAACCCAAATTCAAAAAACTCATCAATTTCGCATGAGGTGAGATTCGAACCTCTCACCCCATACTTGCAAGCTTGCACCTCATCCACCACAGCACAAGTTGCTCCAATTATTATATATACAAAACATAATACTTATAGGTTCCTAGTGGCAAACCAGACCCACTTATTTATTTACTTGAAACATTACTTTATATTTTTTTCCTTACTTTATTTAAACATTACTTTATATTTTCTCCTTACTTTATTTACTTTATTTTTTCTTTCTTATTTTTATATTTAAAAAATTCGTATTTATTTAATTTAAAAAAAAATCTTCTTAAGTGAAAACTTAGAAACAATTTCTCATACCCAAATAAAAATAAATGTTTTTATTTTGCGGTAATTATTTTTTAAAATTAAATAAAAATTTACAAATAAAAATAAATGTTTAAATTTAAAATAAAAATAAATAAATCACTAAATAAAGTAAGAAAGTAAATAAATAAGTGGGTCTGGTTTGCCACTAGCAACCTATAAGTATTATGTTTTGCATATATAATAATGAGAGTAACTTGTGCTTTGGTGGTTGAGGTGCAAGCTTGCAAGTATGGGGGTGAGAGGTTCGAATCTCACCTCATGCGAAATTGATGAGTTTTTTGAATTTGGGTTTGTTCTGCTGAAAGGAGTATGGAAAAAAATTCTGACGTCAAGGGGTATATTGGGAAGTTCACAAGAGTTTGAGATAAATAATATTAAAATAACTGAGTGGGGGTGTGGATTACAAATAGGAGGGTGTAAATTTCACTCCCCAAAAAAAAAGGTATGTACGTAGCATCAAGATTATTCAAGACGATGACCAAGACTTGAACCAAAAAAAAAAAATGAAATAGCCAATGTTGACTGCCCCCTTTGTGATTGTTGAATAGGAAGCCATTGAAAATTCAAAATGTATGAAGTTAGAGCAAGACCATCTAGAACCTGACCCCATGCTCACATTTGTCTAGCACCTCTCATTTTTTTTTTGGATTTCTTTTTTTGTGGTGGAGTAGTACTAAGTGCACTACACAGTCTACACCGTCCAAAAATCAATTGGTTTCTAAACCAAAAATAAATAAATTAGTTTCTAAACTAATTCAGCTCGAGTAAGTACTTTCTCTTATATCCTAAGGGAATGTCTGCAGCATACATAAGTGTATTCGATATATTAATTTTCCGTAGTAGTAGATCAACTCTCCAGAGTTGTAAATTAGGCAATTAGCTCACTACAATTGTAAAGAGTTGTCTACTTCTCTAATACATGAGGTGCAAATTAATGCCTCGATATATGAGTGTAGCTAATTAAGTCAAAGTGTAGCTAATTAAGAGGTGCAAATTAATGCCTCGATATATGAGTGTAGCTAATTAAGTCAAAGTGTAAAACCCTATCAACAGATTGGATATTGTTGTAATTTTCGTATAAGATAATCACTTTATTTTTTGGACAATTTTAGTTTTTTGGACAATGTATAAGATAGTCACTTGCAAATGATGGGCTCATGATGACTTTTCTTTTGTATATAACACATGATTTCTCCGCCGATTCCTTATCAATAGTTAAATAGTTAATTTTTTTTTTGGTATTTCATGAGATTTAAAAAATTAATCGACAATGACAACTTCATGTTTGACAATCATGATCAAAGTTTTAGTTTAGTGTAAGTTTCTATCGTCAAGTTGTTACTACGTTTAGCCAGATATTTCAGATTATCAATCCAATACAAATTAAGACACATGATGGTGAAAAAAATCTGTACCGTAAAAAGAGTCGTTGAAAGTCTGTAAAACGGTTGGACGTACTGTCACTACAGGTAACTAATATACACTCAACACAATGTTGAAAATCATAGAAGTATTAGGTATGTTGCTAAATGTAATTAATTTTGGATAATCTGAAATATCCGTCAATATGAACTTCGGTGATGACAGAATTTATGTAGTGATCATCCATTGCAGGCTATGCGAAATATATGCTATGCAGAAACAGCTCCTGGAGTTCTTACAGATCAAGTTTAGAACCAAAGTTCTGTAAAATTCTCATTTGTACGAGCTATATAGTATTGACAAAGAGAGGTAAAGAAAACTATGCAGCGCGACTAGAGTACCAAATGATTTTTTGGTTTATTTATTTAGATGGATTCAAATCCAGTACCATCATTACATTACAATTTGCAAATTGCAACCATGCGTATATAAACCGAAGTACAAGCCAAAACAATCTCTGAAAAAGAAATATAGCAAAGCCACACCAATGACAGAATTAAGAGCAGGACACAACACGATTGTTCCTAGTAGCACTCGATAATACTACCATGCATAGAGATGGGTTTAGTTGTATTCCTCGGGATGGGCCAAGAGGTGGTTCTCAATGATCTTGAACAAACCAGCGGCTCTTTCTTTTCCGGCCTTGACATGCTCTTCCTTGATTTCAACCTCACCTTTGCAGTGGTAGTGACTGGTGGTCTTGATGATGGAGCCTCCGGCGGATGCCACCAACTTAATCTCATAGGAGATCTTCTCAATCTTGTCTCCGATAGCATCTCCTTCAATGATACTGTAGCTGTACACAAAGTTGACTTTGTCAATTCCGTCGATCTTGTGCTTCACATAGCTGTATTCACTTCCTGCATATAGATGAGAATCATGAATTAGGACAGCTATGAATATTAAGACATTTAGTGGTATGAACAGAAGTTAACAAGGCAGTAGAAATCTACAAAAGTGATGCAAATTAAACTAACCTTCACCAAGGTGGATCTTCTTGACGGTTCCAACACATCCATCTCCTTCAATGATTTCGACACTCTTCACGGCCTGAGGGGCAATCTTGGGGATGAGGTTGTCGGCATCAAGGACAAAGGCCTTGAACAACTTAGGTGGTGGGATGACGGAGGTGAACTCGGTTTCATAAGTGAACACACCCATGATGATGATGATTAAAGAGCTATGGAGGAAATGCTGAAAGAAGAATGAAATGCAGAGGAGGCTAAGAGTGAAATGGTATTGGTGTGAGGAAATGTGAGGGCAGGAGGTGGTATTTATAGATTGAGAGGCTGAAGCTCACCCTGTAGATCAAAGCTTGAGTTTAAACAAGGGACTTTTCAAAGAATTCATATTTCCATGTGAAAAGGACCCCTGCCCTAATTTTTAATTCAATGGACTATTGTTCAAGTCTAGGAAGCCGCCTCCAATAGTTGTTTTTTATACCTATCCTGTTAGGCTGTTCTATAAAAAACCATGAACTAAAAGTACTTGGACTTGATGACAGATATGTTATCCTAAAGTTGAAAAATGAAATTCCTTTTAACTCTGCCACAATTACTTGGATTTGCCTAGTACAGATCGAGGTCTCTGTTTTGGCGAAAACAAAAATAAATATTCTTGTTTTGGACTCTAAGAAAATGAGATAATAAAAACATGAACTCTAATCCGTTTCTGAACCGGTGGCTTTGCTTTACATTCCTGTGGAGCAGGTCACAGGTTCGATGTGATTGGCATCACCACCATCCCATCGTATTAAAAACCTGAACTCTAATAATTGATCTCATATAGTATACATATAAATATGTTGATCTGTATTGCCTGAACATGTTTTTGAAGATTATATACGTCAGTACTATAACTAGTTTTTCGGATAAACAACGATGAAATTTGACAGCAGGGCAATCAAAAGATGTCAACTGTTAGGTTTTGTTAGTGGTTTTAGACAAGGATGGAATGAATCATGATCAGTAAAGCTTACTTCTTCACTTACTTTAGTTCCAAATTAAACCACTTTCTCTGGCATACATGAAGATTTCCTCTACAAATTTCTCTTATACCGACTAACATAGATTAAATAGGTCTTAAAAGACATTTCCAACCAAACTAAATGTTACTTTCAGTTTGGTTGTGAACTGGGTTGGCAATACAGGCAAAAACAAAAGTAGGTGCAGCATCAAGACAATAAGCTAATCAATTCTAAAACCAAAGAAAAATGAAATATAGCCAATCTTGACTGCCATCCAATTTCAGCTATTGATTATTAAAACTGCAATGTAAATAAGACCATCTAGAAGCCAAGTCTTTTTTTATTTTTGGTCGTCTAGCTAGTACTACTACATCCAAAAACAATTGGGTTCTGAATTAATTGATCGAGGCTGGGGTGCTTTCTTTGACCATTTTGGCCATATCCAAGACAATAGTACAACTTGTATCTACAAGGACACTTATTAGTTTACACTAGCTAGCTAAGCTATAGGTGACCTTCAACCTCATAATTCATCTAATGAGTACTCTATAAATACCAGCCATGGCATTCTCTTTTCTCACAACTTAAACACCAGTTCTCTTATTAACTACTCTTCCTTTGTTCATATTCCAATTTTCAAGTCATAAACTGATAATGGGTGTGTTCACTTATGAAACCGAGTTTACCTCCGTCATCCCACCACCTAGATTGTTCAAGGCTTTTATCCTTGACGCCGACAATCTCATCCCAAAGATTGCTCCACAAGCAGTCAAGGGTGCAGAAATCATCCAAGGAGATGGAGGCGTAGGAACCATCAAGAAGATCACCTTCGGTGAAGGCAGCCAATTCGGCTCTGTCACCCACAAGATTGATGGTATTGACAAAGATAACTTTGTCTACAGCTACAGTTTGATCCAAGGAGATGCCTTGTCCGACAAGATTGAGAAGATCTCTTACAAGACCAAGTTGGTGGCATCTTCCGATGGAGGGTCCATCATCAAGAGCACAAGTAACTACCACACCAAGGGTGACGTGGAGATCAAGGAAGAGCATGTTAAGGCTGGGAAAGAGAAGGCATCCCACCTCTTCAAGCTTGTTGAAGACTACCTCTTGGCCAATCCTAATGAATACTGTTAAACGTACTTCTTAGCAGTTTGTTGTCCATTTGTTCAGCTGATATTCCAGTTGGAATATTAAGAGATTGAATGTTGTAATATTTTCTATGAAATAAACAAGGTATAATCACAATTTGCAAATCCGTTGTTCTGTTTTAGTCCCTACTAAGTTAAACTATATATCAAGTCAAGAAACACCCCTAAAAGGCAAAAACTGTCGCAAAAGCACGATTGCGACAGAAATGAGTTGTTGAGACTTCAGAGTATTTAGGCCAGTTAATTATAGAGGTTGCAATGGTTATTGGTAAAAGTCCAAACAGTCGTCCCATGAAGAAATCAGTGACAGCAAACCTGTGCTTGATATAATTGCTGAGAAGTTGAACTCACCATCAGTAAAAGTTGTTGGTGACGAAAAACATTTTGTAATGATCGAGTCAATCCGTCCCTATCCTTCTATATAGTATCAGCCTTTCCTAATCAAAATGGTTCTAGCTAGAAAAAACGGGATTTCGATCAGTGAATAAGATTGCTCTAGCTAGTATCCTATTTGTTTTATACAATGCTAATATATGATAGCCATGGCAGATGAATTGAGCTAGGGTTTTAACGAAGGAAGAAGAAGAGAGAGCTTTGGGAGTAAATGAACTCTTCGATATATTCTCTTAATCTTGCTTACAAAGAAATGATTAGAGGAGAGTATATATACTAAGCTGGAAAACAGAAAACGTAAACAGACTTAGCAAACAGTACAGCTGGACATAGCTGGCACAAGCAACGTGGCAAAATCATCTTGAAGCTTCTAGTACTATTAAGAGGAACTAACAGCACTGTTAACACCCCTCCTCAATCTCAGCTAGGGTAGCTAGCCTGAGATTGGTACAGTGAGTTCGAAAGATTGGGGATCACTGAATCCTGTGAGCTGCAGGAGGCGGTTAAGTTTATTTGTGTCATCTCCATCCTTTACGAATTCTGCAGTAGCACGTTTGAGATCATCTTGGACCTCATCTTCCAACTCAAGCCGGCTCATACCCCTTTTGCTCTTAAGATGGTAGAAATCAATAAGATCACCTGGCTGAGCATTTGATATCTGGGCCATAGCTCTAGTTTCCTCTGCATCCCGGTGCTTCTTATCTTCAAGCATTTTAACAAAACTCTGTCTACAAGACTGTAACCATATCCTCTTCACTTCTTCACCTTTATTGCAAAGCATCCGGATGCATAGAACTATTCTATCATGAGAATCATTATCAATCGGATGTGAAAGAACAGAGGAATGACCTAATTGCAGCATAGACACCATGATCAACAGTGCCTGTGTAGTTGCCTTGTTCACTTCAACTTTAGAAGGCTGAACTTCTTCTAATCTCAAAACAAGCTTTGTTAGCGTGCAAGCCACAACTGATTCAAGGAAAAAGTCACCTGAGAGAATAAATGATCTCAAGTTCTCTACAGAAGCCAAAGATCCTTGAACAAGGACAGGTGCAGACATAGCAGTTTCCAGTGCAGTAGACTGGGTGGCATAGGCCCCATCTGCAAGGACTACAGGTCCCCTAGAAGACACAGTAGCCGAGCTTAACCCCTGAGAAGTCTTCGGTACATCTTGTGACTCACTTTCCTCAGAAGCCGTGTAAAACGGGAGCTCCCCAAGACACTGCTTAATGGTTGCAATCCCACGCTCAACCTCAGAAAGTGAGAGACAATACTCGCCAATAATCCAAAGAGCATAAGTACACACCCTTGAAGTCCGAATCTGGTAGAAAGTATCCAACAACCTTGTAATTATAGAAACACGCAACCGGGGATTGGTTTCAATTATCTCACGCACAAAAATAGCCACATTCAACTGGTGTCTTCTTTCATCAGATAGATCTTCATCAGAATCAGTACTCAGATAGCTGTCTTTAGCCACAATAACAAAATTCTCAGAATCACTCCCCACAGAAGTGACATTACTCAGAAGGACATAGCTACTGTCAGAATCAGAATCCCAATTATTATCACCAGCCATGATTAAGCTCCTCAGAAGTCTCCACAATTGAGATTGAGAACAGGTAAAAGTAACAATTCAACAAGCTCCTCAAAGAAACAGAGAATAGCAAAGCACGCTGCTCATTTAACACCTCCTTTTGCTCAGATTTTGCTCAGAATTGTGCTCATAATTTTGCTCAGAATTTTGCTCAGATTTTGCTCAGAATTTTGCTCAGAATTTTGCTCAGAATTTTGCTCTTACACAATTTAACTCTCAAATTTTTTATTTATTTGTTAGCTCCAATTTTGCTCAACTAAACACAGCTCTCGAGTTTTTTTATTTTTTTTATTTTTATTTTTTATTTACAACATTTTGCTTACGAATACAGCTCAAAACACATAGATCTTTCTACGAATTAACAGAGACTAGATTAAGTCACCTGAAATAGCAAGCGACTACTTAGAAGATCTCTGAATCGAAGACTGAAGAAGAATCGCACTCGATTCAAATGATGAAGACGATCACAGCCTCGAACCGAATCAGAGAAGAAGTGAGATCAGGAATTACAGCAATAGGATGCGGAAGCATGAGTCACAGGTCCAGGATCTATGATTGCTCTGATACCATGATAGCCATGGCAGATGAATTGAGCTAGGGTTTTAACGAAGGAAGAAGAAGAGAGAGCTTTGGGAGTAAATGAACTCTTCGATATATTCTCTTAATCTTGCTTACAAAGAAATGATTAGAGGAGAGTATATATACTAAGCTGGAAAACAGAAAACGTAAACAGACTTAGCAAACAGTACAGCTGGACATAGCTGGCACAAGCAACGTGGCAAAATCATCTTGAAGCTTCTAGTACTATTAAGAGGAACTAACAGCACTGTTAACAATATAGAGCTGTATTCTACGGAGTTTTCTGGATTGTACCATGGTTTTGTTGTACCATGGTACGTGTCGCCATCTCAGCCGTCGATTTCAAGTTGGGAGTATTTTATTAAGAATTTGGTGCTAACGGCTACCAACCGTCAAGTTTGTAACCAAAGGGTGGAAAAAAGTTACTGATTTTCAGATCTGGGGACAGCTATGAGGCTATGAGTGTCTTGATCTCATAGTTCATCCTACATTTAATCGAAACTCGAAAGATCCAATTGATTTGCATCACGTGCAAGGACCAGATGCTTATTGTATCAGAACGAGTTTTCGCCATTCGACGAGGAAGTTGACGGAAGGTAGCCACGGCGGCGCCTCTTGGCATTGTCGACGAGATCTGGGCGAGAGGAGATTGCATCAGTTTGTTCTTAATGGAATTCCATAGCAGCGGAGAAAGGGAGGCCAGAGACGGCCGAAGACAAAGAACAAAGATGCAGCGCCCCTCATCTCTGAGGCTGGAAGGTGATGACCAAAATGAACTCGAATACGAACAATTCGAGGAAATCAGTGAAGAGGGAGCTCTGACAAGTGTACGTATCACTGAATTTGTAGAGCATTTGGGCATCAACCAAAGCATAAAACCCATAAAGAATATAAGAACCCAGCAAAAATCATTAACAGAAAATCTGAAAAATAGCACCCAACTAACAGAATTTGAAGCATTAATAAATAACTTTATCACAAGCCAATAACTTTAGTATTCTTTTTTGGCGAAACTGAGATCCTTAAAACCAACATTAATCAATATCAGTCCCCCAATATCAAATTCATCCAAATAATTATTTAAATATAATGATGAAAAACGCTGCATGCGCCGGAGACGTTGGCCACCGATATCGTTGCCGCAGAAGGAAACACGGATCCAATTTCAATTATGGAATTGAAAGATATAGATAAGGATCGGAGGAACCACTGATCCCTCAAATTGGACACTGATCTCGGTGATGCCGAGAGAAACACAGATCCCCTTTCAATTCCAGAAGAGGAAGATAGAGATTTCCCAGATTCGGTGCATATTATTAGTGTAGATTTCCCAGATTCGGTTTGGTTGAGGGATATAAATGGGGAATTTAAATCTTGATCACTGTTCGGATGATTTTTGGGGGAGAGGGTGGGAGATAAACTTAATTTACTGAAGCAACTGTAGAGCTGACTAACAGCGCTGACCCCAGACGGCATCCAAGGTACACTAAAAGTCTGGTACAATCCAGACGCTCCCGTATTCTACATCTAAACTAGAATTGGAACTCTAACACTGTTACATTAACAATTAACAACAAAAAGACTTTCACCAGTCACTATCCAAACGACTACCAGATTATATATACCACTTCGTTCATGAATTGAATCTTAGCCCTGCTAGTATATGCATGCTTCCGAGTTCCGATCATAAGAATTTCAAACCTTAAGATGATGTTCCTGGCAAAAATAAAAACAAATTCAGATAAACTTCTGACATTGACTGGTTAAAATTAAATGCAACAACTATTTAGTCATTTTTGCAGAAACAACTCATAAAGTTCTTACTTATTCACAAAATAAAATGCCTAAAACTGAACACCTCAAATTTGTATAAAGAGTGTATCAAACGTTTTATTCTTTACTTATTATTCAAATGATTGAAAATCCACAATGTAACATTACATCTCTAGCTTGGTAGAAAAGAAAAAGAAAATATATCAAAGCCACACCAAATAACCAAAAGAAAAGGACACAAGTGCTATCGTCCACAGTATAATGCAGTAGCATTATCATAGTTCGATTTAGTTGTAGGCATCAGGGTTGGCCAAAAGGTGGTTCTCAATGATCTTGAACAAACCAGCGGCTCTTTCTTTTCCGGCCTTGACATGCTCTTCCTTGATCTCAACCTTGTTAAACAGTGACAAGCGTGACATGTGGCCCACTATTGCACCGATATTGTGCAAACTTAACCACCTATTAGGTGTTGGGTTTTATCTCAAAAGGCCTCGATACAATTGGGAGTAGCCCTCCCACTTATAAGTTATATTTTCTTTTGTCACTTTTCTGATGTGGGATCTTTCACTTTCCACCACGCCCCCTCACGTGCAACCTAATTCTAGGTCTGCACGTGTAATTCGTAGACACAGGCTAACGCATTTTTTCGAGAGCCCGGCCATAATTCACAATTCGTTTATTGGAGCCAACGCATCTTTTCGAAGGCCCAGTCATTCGCTTCGAGCCCAGTAATTCGGGCTCAGGACGTGATTGGAAAGGAAACCCGCTCTGATACCATGTTAAACAGTGACAAGCGTGACATGTGGCCCACTATTGCACCGATATTGTCCCAACTTAACCACCTATTAGGTGTTGGGTTTTATCTCAAAATGCCTCGGTACAATTAGGAGTAGCCCACCCACTTATAAGTTATATTTTCTTTTGTCACTTTTCTGATGTGGGATCTTTCACTTTCCAACAAACCTCACCCTTGGTGTGGTAGTTGCTGGTGCTCTTGATGAAGGAGCCTCCACTTGGAGATGCCATGCACCAACTTAATCTCGTAAGAGATTTTCTCAACTTTGTCACCGATAGCATCCCCTTCGATTATACTGTAGTTGTACACAAAGTTGTCTTTGTCAAGTCCTTCAATCTGATGCTTCACATAGCTGTACTCGCTTCCTTCACCGAGGTGAATCTTCTTGATGGTTCCAACACCTCCATCTCCTTGAAGAATCTCAGTACTCTTAACTGCCTGGGGAGCAATCTTGGGGATGAGGTTGTCTGCGTCGAGAACAAAGGCCTTGAACAACCTAGCTGGTGGGATGACAGAGGTGAACTCAAATTCATAAGTGAACACACCCATGATTGTATTTAAGAAATTGGAAAATGATCAAAAAAATAATGAAATTAATTTTGAGGAAGCTAAGACTAAGGCCACGTTTACTAAACCGTAATGAGATTGAGAAGGAATCGGAGAGAAGGCCACATGATTCACATTCATGTGTTTACTAACATGTACGAATCAGAATTATAATAAAGTTAATTACGAAAACTCCCTTACGTATAACTTAATGAAATTAATAAATCATGAGGGTATTTCTGAATTATCAATAAATTATGAGGATAATTTCGAAATGAAAAGTTGATTCACCCCGGAATCGGAATCAATAACTAGTCCTCCCACCGGAATGAAAATGGGGGAATGATTCCTGAATTTTTTGTGGGACCCATGCAATTCCGATTCCGCCTATGGTTAGTAAACTCCAATTTTACCCGGAATGAGAATCACTCCCTACGGAATCATTCTCATTACGGGTTAGTAAACATGCCCTAAGAGAATTGAAAACTTGATGTGAGAAAATATGAGCACTGGAGGTGGTATATATAGGTTAAGGTCTAGGGTATATTGAGTAACGCGGCCAATTGATGTTGACCCAGCCCATATATATTGATACCCCATGCTCACATTTGTCTAGCACCTCTCATTTTTTGGATTTTTTTTTGGATAATTCTTGGGTTCACCCCCCCAGCTGAACTCACATATTCACACCCTTCCCCATCAGCCAATTATACAATAACACCTGTATTTTTATTAAAAACAAAAACAAAAACTCTATTTAGCTGCTCTGCGGGTTTACTCACGCCGTTATCTCCAAAATCCCATCTTTGAGTTTTGTTGAAGGTGGGCATGCTTAAGCAACAAAACCTTCTTCAATCTCAATCTGCCGCTTGATCAATTTGCCGCCACAACCTTCAGAAAGGTGGGTATTGGAGCTTTCTGCAACAAAACCTTCAGGTTGTGACTTTGTAATGAATATATATGATTTACAACCTTCTTCAATTTGTTGCAGAACTCTCACAACCTTCTTCAATCTCAATCTCAGCTTTCTGCAACAAAACCCACAACCCAGAATTTCATTTCAGTAAACAATATCCAATACCCAAATCATATTCATTATGATTAAAAGAGAAATTACAGAGAGAGTGAAAGGACCCAAATCATATATATTCATTACGACAACACGAGGAGGTCCGAGTTCGACTGACTCAAGGGAGATGTCGTACTCGGCGGCGTTCTACGAGTTGCTGAGTCAGAAGAGGGCGAATAATCTGAGGGTGTTCGCGTTCTTGGAGCTGAAATCGGCGAGCAGAGAGTTCAGTATGGCCTTGCTAAGTTGCTAATTGGGGAGGAGGGTGCTGATTTTACAGAGGGATCGTTAAGGGTGTTGACGATGACGGGTAGAGGAATGAATGAGATTTTGGAGATAACGGCGTGGGTAAACCCATAGAGCAGCTAAATAAATGTTTTTTTGTTTTTTTTTTTAATAAAAATACATGTGTTATTGTATAAGTGGCTGATTGGGAAGGGGATGAATATATGGGTTCACCTAAGAGGTGAACCCAAAAATTATCCTTTTTTTTTTGTGGTGGAGTAGTACTAAGTGACACGGTCCACACCGTCCAAAAATCAATTGGTTTCTAAACCAAAAATAAATAAATTAGTTTCTAAACTAATTTAGCTCGAGTACGTACTCTCTCTTATATCCTAAGGGAATGTATGCAGCATACATAAGTGTATTCGATATATTAATTTTCGGTAGTAGTAGATCAACTCTCCAGAGTTGTAAATTAGGCAATTAGCTCACTACAATTATTGTAAAGAGTTGTCTACTACTCTAAGAGAGAAAGAGGTGAAAATTAATGCATCGATATATGAGTGTAGCTAATTAAGTTAAAGTGTAAAAAAACCCTATCAACAGATTGGATATTGTTGTAATTTTCGTATAAGATAATCACTTGCAAATAATGGACTCATGATGACTTTTGTTTGTATATAACACAAGATTTCTCCGCCGATTTCTTATCAATAGTTAAATAATTAATTTTTTTTTGGTATTTCATGAGATTTAAAAAATCAGTAGACAATGACAACTTCATGTTTGACGATCAGGATCAAGATTTTAGTTTAGTGTACGTTTCTATTGTCAAGTTGTTACTACGTTTAGTAAGATATTTCAGATTATCCATCCGATACAAAATAAGACACATGATGGTGAAAAAAAATTTGTACTGTAAAAAGAGTCGTTGAAAGTCTGTAAAACGGTTGGACGTACTGTCACTACAGGTAACTAATATACACTCAACACAATGTTGAAAATCATAGAAGTATTAGGTATGTTGCTAAATGTAATTAATTTTGGATAATCTGAAATATCCGTCAGTATGAACTTCGGTGATGACAGAATTTATGTAGTGATCATGCGTCCATTGCAGGCTATGCGCCTATGCTATGCAGAAACAGCTCCCGGAGTTCTTACAGATCAAGTTTAGAACCAAAGTTCTGTAAAATTCTCATTTGTACGAGCTATATAGTATTGACAAACAGAGGTAAAGAAAACTATGCAGCGCGACTAGAGTACCAAATGATTTTTTGGTTTATTTATTCAGATGGATTCAAATCCAGTACCATTATCACTGTATTACATTACAATTTGCAAATTGCAACCATGCATATATAAACCGAAGTACAAGCCAAAACAATCTCTGAAAAAGAAATATAGCAAAACCACACCAATGACAGAATTAAGAGCAGGACACAACACGATTGTGCCTAGTAGCACTCGATAATACTACCATGCATAGAGATGGGTTTAGTTGTATTCCTCGGGATGGGCCAAGAGGTGGTTCTCAATGATCTTGAACAAACCAGCGGCTCTTTCTTTTCCGGCCTTGACATGCTCTTCCTTGATTTCAACCTCACCTTTGCAGTGGTAGTGACTGGTGGTCTTGATGATGGAGCCTCCGGCGGATGCCACCAACTTAATCTCATAGGAGATCTTCTCAATCTTGTCTCCGATAGCATCTCCTTCAATGATACTGTAGCTGTACACAAAGTTGACTTTGTCAATTCCGTCGATCTTGTGCTTCACATAACTGTATTCACTTCCTGCATATAGATGAGAATCATGAATTAGGACAGCTATGAATATTAAGACATTTAGTGGTATGAACAGAAATTAACAAGGCAGTACGTAGAAATCTACAGAAGTGATGCAAATTAAACTAACCTTCACCAAGGTGGATCTTCTTGACGGTTCCAACACATCCATCTCCTTCAATGATTTCGACACTCTTCACGGCCTGAGGGGCAATCTTGGGGATGAGGTTGTCGGCATCAAGGACAAAGGCCTTGAACAACTTAGGTGGTGGGATGACGGAGGTGAACTCGGTTTCATAAGTGAACACACCCATGATGATGATGATTAAAGAGCTATGGAGGAAATGATGAAAGAAGAATGAAATGCAGAGGAGGCTAAGAGTGAAATGGTATTGGTGTGAGGAAATGTGAGGGCAGGAGGTGGTATTTATAGATTGAGAGGCTGAAGCTCACCCTGTAGATCAAAGCTTGAGTTTAAACGAGGGACTTTTCAAAGAATTCCTATTTCCATGTGAAAAGGACCCCTGCCCTAATTTTTAATTCAATGGACTATTGTTCAAGTCTAGGAAGCCGCCTCCAATAGTTGTTTTTCATACCTATCCTGTTAGGCTGTTCTATAAAAAACCTTGAACTAAAAGTACTTGGACTTGATGACAGATATGTTATCCTAAAGTTGAAAAATGAAATTCCTTTTAACTCTGCCACAATTACTTGGATTTGCCTAGTACAGATCGAGGTCTCTGTTTTGGCGAAAACAAAAATAAATATTCTTGTTTTGGACTCTAAGAAAATGAGATATGTATATTTCTAAAAACCTGAACTCTAATAATTGATCTCATATAGTATACATATAAATATGCTGATCTGTATTGCCTGAACATGTTTTTGAAGATCATATACGTCAGTACTATAACTAGTTTTTCGGATAAACAACGATGAAATTTGACAGCAGGGCAATCAAAAGATGTCAACTGTTAGGTTTTGTTAGTGGTTTTAGACAAGGATGGAATGAGTCATGACCACTTTCTCTGGCATACATGAAGATTTCCTCTACAAATTTCTCTTATACCTACTAACATAGATTAAATAGGTCTTAAAAGACATTTCCAACCAAACTAAATGTTACTTTCAGTTTGCTTGTGAACTGGGTTGGCAATACAGGCAAAAACAAAAGTAGGTGCAGCATCAAGACAATAAGCTAATCAATTCTAAAACCAAAGAAAAATGAAATATAGCCAATCTTGACTGCCATCCAATTTCAGCTATTGATTATCAAAACTGCAATATAAATAAGACCATCTAGAAGCCAAGTCTTTTTTTATTTGTGGTCGTCTAGTACTACTACATCCAAAAACAATTGAGTTGAGGCTGGGGTGCTTTCTTTGACCATTTTGGCCATATCCAAGACAATAGTACAACTTGTATCTACAAGGACACTTATTAGTTTACACTAGCTAGCTAAGCTATAGGTGACCTTCAACCTCATAATTCATCTAATGAGTACTCTATAAATACCAGCCATGGCATTCTCTTTTCTCACAACTTAAACACCAATTCTCTTATTAACTACTCTTCCTTTGTTCATATTCCAATTTTCAAGTCTTAAACTGATAATGGGTGTGTTCACTTATGAAACCGAGTTTACCTCCGTCATCCCACCCAAGGTTTTAAAAAGCTAGCCTCAGGCTAGCCTCAAGGCTCGCTTAATGCATAGTCTATCGTCAAATGCACAATAGCCTTGAGTAAAACTCGCCTCATGTTAGAGGCTTAAAAAAGGCTTAAAAAGCTTAAGCCTTTTAAGCATTTTAAGCCTAGGTGCGGATGAGACTTGTTAACAAAAAAAAAAAAAAAAACATGGGGACGAAACGGGGTATAGGAGGAAAAAAATACAAGTCCCTAAGAACACTTGTTGATGATGAGGAGGATGAACGTCCCAATCCATATGATGATACCAATCCCTTGTTTGAAGCTGAAAATGTTGCTAGTGATGATGATGATAGTTTGGATGGTGATTTGCTACTTGATGATGAGGAAGACGTGGAAGAATGAAGTATTTTTTCATTTTTATGTTTGTTCACCATTGTAGTTGTTTGAGTTTGATTGTTTAAACTTAAAATTCCCTTAAAACTTGGATGGTTTGATGAATTAGCTTAACTATTATTAATGAAATACAATTTTGTATTATAAAAATTTTATTACAAAAGGCTTACGCCTTTTACGCATAAGGCTTACGCCTTTTCAAAATAAGCCTTACAGAGCCGAAAACGCCTCGACTACGCCTTAAGCTTTTTAAAACCTTGATCCCACCACCTAGATTGTTCAAGGCTTTTATCCTTGACGCCGACAATCTCATCCCAAAGATTGCTCCACAAGCAGTCAAGGGTGCAGAAATCATCCAAGGAGATGGAGGCGTAGGAACCATCAAGAAGATCACCTTCGGTGAAGGCAGCCAATTCGGCTCTGTCACCCACAAGATTGATGGTATTGACAAAGATAACTTTGTCTACAGCTACAGTTTGATCCAAGGAGATGCCTTGTCAGACAAGATTGAGAAGATCTCTTACATGACCAAGTTGGTGGCATCTTCCGATGGAGGGTCCGTCATCAAGAGCACAAGTAACTACCACACCAAAGGTGATGCAGAGATCAAGGAAGAGCATGTTAAGGCTGGGAAAGAGAAGGCATCCCACCTCTTCAAGCTTGTTGAAGACTACCTCTTGGCCAATCCTAATGAATACTGTTAAACGTACTTCTTAGCAGTTTGTTGTCCATTTGTTCAGCTGATATTCCAGTTGGAATATTAAGAGATTGAATGTTGTAATATTTTCTATGAAATAAACAAGGTATAATCACAATTTGCAAATCCGTTGTTCTGTTTTAGTCCCTACTAAGTTAAACTATATATCAAGTCAAGAAACACCCCTAAAAGGCAAAAACTGTCGCAAAAGCACGATTGCGACAGAAATGAGTTGTTGAGACTTCAGAGTATTTAGGCCAGTTAATTATAGAGGTTGCAATGGTTATTGGTAAAAGTCCAAACAGTCGTCCCATGAAGAAATCAGTGACAGCAAACCTGTGCTTGATATAATTGCTGAGAAGTTGAACTCACCATCAGTACACAAGTTGTTGGTGAATAAAAACATTTTGTAATGATCGAGTCAATCCGTCCCTATCCTTCTACATAGTATCAGCCTTTCCTAATCAAAATGGTTCTAGCTAGAAAAAACGGGATTTGTTTTATACAATGCAATATTGAGCTGTATTCTACACCTAAACTAGAATTGGCAACTCTAACAATGTTACATTAACAATTAACAACAAAAAGATTTTCACCAGTCATTAACCAAACGACTACCAGATTATATATACCACTTCGTTCATGAATTGAATCTTAGCCCTGCTAGTATATGCATGCTTCCGAGTTCCGATCATAAGAATTTCTAACCTTAAGATGATGTTCCTGGCAAAAATAAAAACAAATTCAGATAAACTTCTGACATTGACTGGTTAAAATTAAATGCAACAACTATTGCATTTCTAATCCATTTAGTCATTTTTGCAGAAACAACTCATAAAGTTCTTACTTATTCACAAATAAAATGCCTAAAACTGAACACCTCAAATTTGTATAAAGAGTGTATCAAACGTTTTATTCTTTACTTATTATTCAAATAATTGAAATCCACAATGTAACATTACATCTCTAGCTTGGTAGAAAAGAAAAAGAAAATATATCAAAGCCACACCAAATAACCAAAAGAAAAGGACACAAGTGCTATCGTCCACAGTATAATGCAGTAGCATTATCATAGTTCGATTTAGTTGTAGGCATCAGGGTTGGCCAAAAGGTGGTTCTCAATGATCTTGAACAAACCAGCGGCTCTTTCTTTTCCGGCCTTGACATGCTCTTCCTTGATCTCAACCTCACCCTTGGTGTGGTAGTTGCTGGTGCTCTTGATGATGGAGCCTCCACTTGGAGATGCCACCAACTTAATCTCGTAAGAGATTTTCTCAACTTTGTCACCGATAGCATCCCCTTCGATTATACTGTAGTTGTACACAAAGTTGTCTTTGTCAAGTCCATCAATCTGATGCTTCACATAGCTGTACTCGCTTCCTTCACCGAGGTGAATCTTCTTGATGGTTCCAACACCTCCATCTCCTTCAACCACTTCGGCACTCTTCACAGCCTGAGGGGCAATCTTGGGGATGAGGTTGTCAGCATCAAGCACAAAGGCCTTGAACAATCTTGGTGGTGGGATGACTGAGGTGAACTCGGTTTCATAAGTGAAAACACCCATGATGATGATTTAAGAGCTTAGTAAGAAAATCGAAATGTGGAGGAAGCTAAGAGAATATTGATATTGGTGTGAGAAAGTGTAAGCCCTGGAGGTGGTATTTATAGGTTAAGGGTGAACCTCACCCTGTAGAGCAAAGCCTGTGCTTAATAAAGGGAATGTTTCAAAAAAAATATACATATTTCCATCTGAAAAGGACGTCAGACTTTTCAGTTCAATTCAATGAATTGTTTCTCAAGTCTAAAAAGCCGCCTCAAAGGGTTGATATTAAGATGTGAAAAACCAAATTCATTTCTACTGTCAAACTTAAACTATGTATTTTTATGACAGAGAAAGTCGGTCACAACAAAAGTTAGCCAAATACAGAGGTCTCTGTTTCGAAGAAAACAGGGAGGGAGAAACTAAAGCACTCTAAAGGTCAAACCAAATAGAACGAGTCTAAATTAGTAGCATGTTAAGTTAGATGGTCATAAACAAGCTTCAAACCCAATCAATTATTATTGATTGTGAAGTATTAGATCTTGGCAGATATAAGCAAAAAAAGTAGAGCATCGTCATGACGGTAAGAAAAGTCTTGGATCAAAGAAAATAAAATGAAATAGCAATCAATGTCGACTGAAGGAAATTGAAATAAGATCATCTAGAACACAACCCCACTCTCTTTTGTCTACACATGTACGGTGTACCCTAGTTTTTAACTTTTGGTCGTCTAGAATAGCCCGTCTAGAATTCTTAAATTATTGGGGATTGGGGTGCTTTCTTTGACCATTTTGAACATACCCAAGAGAGCTTGCATCTACAGGGTCACTTATTAGTTCACACTAGCTATAGGTAAACCGACACCCAGTTCACAACTCAACTTGTGAGTAGTCTCTATAAATACCACCCATACCATTCTCTTGTCTCACAACTCAAAACCTCCTCCTACTTCTCAAACACCAATTTTCTTTTTTCATAAACTGATAATGGGTGTGTTCACTTATGAAACTGAGTTCACCTCCGTCATCCCACCGGCTAGATTGTTCAAGTCTTTCATCCTTGACGCCGACAATCTCATCCCAAAGATTGCTCCACAAGCAGTCAAGGGTTCTGAGATCGTGGAAGGAGATGGAGGCGTGGGAACCATCAAGAAGATCACCTTCGGGGAAGGCAGTCATTACAGCTCTGTGACACACAAGATCGATGGGATCGACAAAGATAACTTTGTGTACAACTACAGTTTGATTGAAGGGGATGCTATCGGAGACAAGATTGAGAAGATCTCATACGAGACCAAGCTGGTGGCATCTTCCGATGGAGGGTCCGTCATCAAGAGCACAAGTAACTACCACACCAAAGGTGATGCGGAGATCAAGGAAGAGCATGTTAAGGCTGGGAAAGAGAAGGCATCCCACCTCTTCAAGCTTGTTGAAGACTACCTCTTGGCCAATCCTAATGAATACTGTTAAACTTAATTGTTATCAGTTTGTTGTCCGGTTTTTCATCATCTTATTCCAGCTGGAATCTTGAATGGAATGTTGTATTATTTTCTGTAAAATAAAGAGAATTAATCTTCTGATAATCATTTGTTTTAGTTCACAAATGTTGTGTGCATTTAGTTTCTCTGATTTCAATTCTTAACCTACAAGAATATCAACATGTCTTCCAAATCCTTAAGATTAAATTGGTACTGCCTACCCCAAATGGTCTGAACAAAATGTTTTAGTTTGTAATCACAAAATTTACCTAGTTAACATACAATAGGATTTGAATCTAGAATCTAGCACTTCTACTATCTAAATTTGTTAAAGAATGGAAGAACGAAATTTGCAATCGTGTTTGGAACACAATTTTTGAAACTACTTTCCTCATCACTATTAGTTATGAGATTCTGGGATAACATCATTCGTGTAACGATGAAGTTTTTGCATACTGAGAATTATGTGTGTAGATCATTTATGTTAGTATATAATATATATACACAGACTCAGAGTTTGACTCTCGTCTTCACCCGTGGTTTCAAACTATTGCATATGTTATGGATGCCTATTAACAGTTTCAAACTATGAAATGCTTGAAGACATAACACGAATTAAATCTAAAATGATTATCTATTTAAGAGTATATTACTGTTTAGTTGATTATATCATTGAATAATTGATTGCCGGCCAGTTGCCATTGATGATTCAAAGCATCTAACAAAGTCTTCAAACCCAAAATAATTAAATAGAAAAAAAAAGATAAAGAAACAATATAAAAAGATTCCTGTAACAAGAACCTAATCATTATGCAGAAACAGCTCGTGAAGTTCTTAGAGAGTCCAAGCAGTAAAGGAAGGTTATCCAAGTTAATAATAGGATACAACATTACTAATTTTCTTCTAGCACATATTAAAAAAGACTCAGAATAGCTAATTGCCACATTCCAATCATCATAAAACTCCAACATAATTATACTAAAGCATTAAGAGTGGACTATATGTATAATTCAGAACGGCAGCACACCAGTTGGTAGGAACAAGTTGTTTGTTTTTAAATGAACTTTTAGAAGCGGCTTTCTTTGACTAAAATGTTTAATGTGAATTGAAAACCCTTATCTTCTTCACATGGCCAACATCCTTAGAAAATTAGTAACTTGTCCAAACTCCTTTGTCTTTGAAGCCATTTTAGACAGCACACCCTTGACCCTTAACCTATAAATACCACTTCCATGCCTAACACTTCCTCACACCAATACCAATTCTCTCTTAGCTGCAATATATTCCTTACAGTTCAGTTGTTACTTCTTTGATCATTTTCTAAGGTTTTAATCAAAATTATCAATTCATCATGGGTGTCTTCACATACGAAACTGAGTTTAACTCCGTCATCCCACCACCTAAGTTGTTCAAGGCGTTTGTCCTTGATGCTGACAACCTCATCCCCAAGATTGCCCCACAGGCTGTGAAGAGTGCCGAAATCGTTGAAGGAGATGGAGGTGTTGGAACCATCAAGAAGATCCACCTTGGTGAAGGTTAGTTGGTTTTCATAATAAATGTTATTTCTATTGCATCGTTATATTTTGGACATACATTTAATTTTTATAACCATCCATCCTAATTCATGATTCTCATTTTATGCAGGAAGTGAGTACAGCTATGTCAAGCACAAGATTGACGGAATTGACAAAGACAACTTTGTGTACAACTACAGTATAATCGAAGGGGATGCTATCGGAGACAAAATTGAGAAGATCTCCTATGAGATTAAATTGGTGGCTTCTGAGGGAGGTTCCATCATTAAGAGCACCAGTCACTACCACACCAAGGGTGAGGTTGAGATCAAGGAGGAGCATGTCAAGGCTGGAAAAGAAAGAGCTGCTGGTTTGTTCAAGATCATTGAGAACCACCTTTTGGCCCATCCTGAGGAATACAACTAAAACTGTTGATCTCTATGATAGAGGCAACAGTTAGTATTGTGTCACTCTGTTCTCTCTGTTTATTGGTGTGCCTTTCAGTTTTCATTTTTCTTTTCTACCAAGCCAAAGCTATCTCTGGCTCGGACTTTGGAGTTATGATTGAACAACAATCTTGTATTTGATTTCACCATGTATAAATAAAACAAAGATCATTTGGTAAGAGCAATTTTATTGATTGTGTTTTGTTTTATTCTCTAGCTACCAGGCATCCTTACTTCCTTAGTTTTGGCATTACGTCTATAGTAGTCAAAAGGAGCTGTTAAAAGTACACATTTTAGGAAAAATAGCTAAAATGCTTAGTGGGTTAACGTTATACTGTTATAGCTAGAATCACTTTTTACTTTTTTGGATTATTATTATAAATGGTACATGAATTTTACCTCTATCTTATCGATGGTACCTGAACTTTAATTTTTGTCACAACCAGTACCTGAACTTTTCGATTTCATCTAAACTGGTACCTAAGGCCACCTTCGGTGAGCATTCCGGCAAAAAATGGCGCGTGAGTCATTGTTCATGATAAAATGACCGAGTTGCCCTAACATTACTATCCCAAAAATTTGATTTAATGGCTTTAATGTCTTCTTGATAAAGATGCCCACCCAACTGTTGAATTTAATAAAATTCTTCTCAATTCGTTCTGAAAAATAAAATAAAGTGATTAAATCGAGTGAGAATTGTCCAAAATGTCCTGAGAAACTAAGTCACATGTAAGTCACGTGCCATTTTTTGCCGGAGTGCTCACCGAAGGTGGCCTTAGGTAGCAGTTTAGATGAAATCGAAAAGTTCAAGTACTGGTTGTGACAAAAATTGAAGTTCAGGTACTATCGATAAGATAGAGGTAAAGTTCATGTACCATTTTATATTTTTTTCCCTAATTTTTTAGTGCTTTCTGATGCACCTTCCCAAGGAACCACTTCCATGTAAAAAAAAAAACTTAAAATAAAAGTAAATAAATAGATAAATAATAGAATTAAATACAAAATACCCTCAAATTATATGGTCATTTTCAATTTCATACTCAAGTATCAAATTTTGTCATTTTCATACCTCACATTTGATTTCGCTAACGAATTATCAAATTCATAGATGGACATACTAGTCGGAATAATTATCAAATTCATAGCTCTCGGCTATGAATTTGTTAACGAAATCAAACGTGAGGAATGCAAATGACATAGTTTGATACTTAAGTATGAAATTGAAAATGATCCTATAGTTAGGGGGGTCTTTTGTAATTAATCATATATTTGATTGGGGTTGTTGTATTCTTCACACAACACCCGAGCAAAAGGTCTTGGAAAATTCTAAGAATGTCATTTGTAACCAAAACTCATTGTGTTTGGGGCATGATTCACTTCGACGAATCTCATTCTTTTTTCCACCTAGCCTCCAAACTTTATTTAGATCTTTAGAAGATAAATCCGAAGAGCCCCGAGCGGAAATCCTTTTGTATTTAATTAACTTAAAAAAAATACACCTAAACTACTTTTGCCGACGACTATTTCGTCGGCATAAGTTCATCATTTTTATTTTTATATTTTAATGCTAATGAAAACAAAAGAATTTACTTCCGCCTCTCCAAAAATCCTGCGCTTCTTATATTTCATTAGGGGTTGGTGTATTTTATTGCGGTTATATATATGATATATCTCATAAATTGTAAATATTGGCCAAACCAAAAAAATTTAAAAATTTAAAAAATAAGAAACAAACAAATGAAATTGGTGATATACTCATATACTAATTACAACTGTTGACCCCATGGCTGGCCATTATTGAATGGCACACGAGTTCTCCAAGTCTTGAACCTAAAATAGAAGTTTCCAATTCTCTTTTTCTTTTTTCAATACAATTAAGTATCACATTTTGAATTACCTTGGAGGATCTCTGACTACTCCTTGGCATTTGGCATACCCCTGGCCCTGTACTTATAACAGCAGCTCTTTCTCTGGTTCTGAATTAGAACTTACTCATTGCACTTATCACATGTAAATGTAATATTTTCTATTTTATTCAAAGAATATGTACTTCCAGAACTTCAAATCAGGATGACATTGACTGCTATTTTATTCAAAGAATATATACAATTCAATATTTTCCGACTTGAATGACTTGCATTTCAATATATATGGGCTGGGTCAACATTGGCCGCGTTACTCAATATACCCTAGACCTTAACCTATATATACCACCTCCAGTGCTCATATTTTCCCACATCAAGTTTTCGATTCTCTCAGTCTTAGCTTCCTCAAAATTAATTTCATTATTTCTTTGATCATTTTCCAATTTCTTAAATACAATCATGGGTGTCTTCACTTATGAATCTGAGTTCACCTCTGTCATCCCACCAGCTAGGTTGTTCAAGGCCTTTGTTCTCGACGCAGACAACCTCATCCCCAAGATTGCTCCCCAGGCAGTTAAGAGTACTGAGATTCTTCAAGGAGATGGAGGAGTTGGAACCATCAAGAAGATCAACCTCGGTGAAGGAAGTGAATACAGCTACGTGAAGCATCAGATTGACGGAATTGACAAAGACAACTTTGTGTACAAGTACAGCATGATTGAAGGAGACGCTATCTCTGACAAAATTGAGAAGATCTCCTATGAGACTAAGTTGGTGGCATCTTCCGATGGAGGCTCCGTCATCAAGAGCACCAGTAACTACCACACCAAGGGTGAGGTTGAGATCAAGGAAGAGCATGTTAAGGCCGGAAAAGAAAGGGCTGCTGGTCTGTTCAAGATTATTGAGAGCCACCTTTTGGCCAACCCTGATGCCTACAACTAAACTACTACAGCATGCATGTGTCTATGATAGTACTACTACATGCCAGAGGGCAACAATAAGTGTCTTCCTTTCAATGTGGCTTTCGTTTTGTTTTTCGTTCCTGTCAATCCAGTGCCCTCTTTGGTTTGGATTTCGAGTTTTGATTAATGATTTACTTGTATTTGATTTCAGTCTCAAGAAATAAATTAAACAGTAATCACTTTATAGTCTATGAATGTGATCTGTATGTGTTCAGGGCAGCTCAAAACAACAATATAAAATCGAACCAAAAACTTTACGAACTTTGTTATTGCTCTGATCAAACTTAACCTGATACTTAAAACTATTAAGAAATAAATTAGCAATTAAGCATTGTTATGTACTTATATGTAGAATATCTTTCCCGGAAACTTGGAAGCTTAGTTGGGTACCTAAATTAGCATAGTCACAACAACAAGCTACTTGTAATCCCCTCAAGAACTAAGCTTTTTAATTTGTTGATTTGGAATACTAAGCTTTTTGTTGATTTGGAATAGAAATTTCCCTCACTAAGGTACCTAGCTACATTCTATAGCTATAAGCTTAACCTCAATATATGGGTGGTCTCTCTAATTAGGAATTGTTTGGGTAGCGTTAGTTACTGGTGTTCATGCATGAACCCTGGGTCTGATGAAGTAATCTGGGCGTCACAACCAAAATCAATTGGCAATAGTTGGATAGACCTAAAACCTTATAAGCACATTTACAATGTTCATTTTCTTCAATGTGGGACAACACTCCACATTCTCACACGCTCCCGCACGTATGGAGAATTTTTCAAGCCATACACGTGGACAACTTATATTGGGTGACGTGGAGCACGTGTGGCCACTTGGCTTCACACGTGGGCGAATCTGTAGCTCTGATACCATAATAAAGTAATATGAGCGTCACAACCAAAACCAATTGGCAATAGTTGGATAGGCCCAAATCCTTATAAGCACATTTGCAAGGTCCATTTTCTCCAATGTAGGACAACACTCCACATTTTCACAAGAATTAGCATTTATCGATCACTCAAGTATTTATTTCTTCAATATAAAAAGTCTCTCTCTTTTCTTGTTTTTATGATCGATCTTTCGCAAGGTCGTTTTTGTTAAAGTAAAAATTTTCATTTTATATAGTCACGTAATTTTCGTTACTATGGCTTCTCATTTCGATCCAATTATATATATATACACACCAGTTTATATGTTCTTACATTTTAATTATATTTTTCTTCATTAGGTTCTTTCGATTTGATTCAAAAATAGAAAGTCTTTTCTAGTTTGAAAATTTAACTTGAAATATTGAAGGAAACTAAACTGCTATTATACATTCATATAGCCATATAGCTAGTGCTGGTAAAAAAAGCCACATATAGAAGGTTTATTAATTATGACCACTTCTTCTCTAAGTCATTAATCTTATGTTGTGCTTAGAGATGCTGACAATCCTCCTATGTTCCCTTCTCCTTATAGGCTCAAGATTTGTTTAGTCACCGGAGTTATGGCTTCATAGTTCGGTTGCTAGTGAGAGTGATGTGATAGCTTTCAGATTATAATCCCGTTTTTGAACTGAGTTGAATGAAAGAATTTAATTTCTTTGACCTTTAAGTTTGATTAAATAATATCAAATAGTGTTGTGTTTTACATGTGACATTCCATTTGATATGGCATAATCACAAATTTGGTTGTACTTAACAGAATAAATAACATGTATTTTCCGCCCACGGCCTTTCTTATCCTTGCTACTATATAAAATAATTAGAACTCAAAATAAAAACTTGAAATCTCTACCTGAACACATCTGGCGTCTCGTTATCTTTCTTTGGTTTAATTAACAAACTAACAACAACCGATTAGCTAAATTCTCAAGAACATATGAGGAAAAGAAAAAAAAAACAGTGTTCAAACAATCGAGTACAAAAAACTCAGTTCAGTCAACTGACACTCACATGGATCTGTATGACAAAGATTTCTTTTGGTTTGACCAGTCAAATAATATTGGAGCACATCCAAAACCCTAGCTCACCCTCATCTTATATATAAGTAGGATGAGGTTGCCTACAATTCTGCCGTTCTCCAATTCGAAACAAACGAAAAATGAGAGAAGTGGGAAAGGGAGAAAGAGCTTGAGGAACTTATAGGATCTGTGTGAATCGGTAAGATCGACGGAAAAGTGACGATGAATACTAAACCCGGCCATACCTTACCGTTTTCTCACAATCCCATGATTTCCTTTGGTTCCTCCTTTTCCCTCCTTTTCTAACTCTGCCTTTTCCAGATCCGGAAGATTAACCCTAGCTGAAGCCTACAACTAAAACAATCAAGTGTCCTCGATCTTTTCCCTGTTTATTCAATTGTGTGTGTTTGATTTTTGTTTTTCGTTTCTGTCAAGCCAAAGCATTCTTTGGTTTGCGTTTTTATTTTTGAATAAAGAATAATGCATGTACTTGTCGTAATTGATTTCGCTTTCAATAAATAGTCATTACACAATTCTTTCTTTTTTCTGTTTTCAATTCACAAATTCATCCCAACTTAAAAAAGCCATCGAAAAAGAAAAATGTACATGTTAAAATTAACAGATGCCACTCGAGCACAAAGGGTGCACAAAAATGTATTTGCTTTTTCTTTTTTTTTTTTCTGTTTTCTCATATGTATATTCTTCATTTTGTATAGTCACACTATTTTTACTTATGTCGCTTCTCGTTTTTATTGAAGTGATCGAGTCTATATAAGTATATATATATGGACACATACCATATGTTCAGATATTCTTACTAACTTATTTGAGTGGATAGTTTTCTCTTTCTTTAATTTCAACTTGAGATGTTAGAGGAAATTAAACTTACAAGGGAATGATGGAAGTAAGTAACCTTAAACAGTCCAATTAACTCATAGTAGGAAGAATTGTTTAAGGTTTTCACTCGTTGATCAACTAAAGAGTGAAATCCTAAACAATTGTGTATGCATATTGCTATTTGTAAATATGGGGAAACGTACACACAACTAAGAAACATACTCTAGCCCCCAAATCATTGTCTTTTTTGTTGACGAAATTATTAAAGTTTCAGTTTTATTGACGAAACAAGTTGTAAAACAGTTAATAGAGTACATGGGATTCAATCATTCAAGCTCAGTATTTTGTTTCAGACAAAATAGAAATATGGATTTTGTAGACTTGTTGTTTTTCGTTGTAGAATTTGAATAAACAGAAATAGATTTTGTTAACAGAACAAACGCACACAATCACATATCTATTGGTTAAATCATTCCCCCTCTCAATACATTTTGGGACCTAATAACACAAGTTTATTGAAAATCAATTTAATACAAATCTATAATGCATAAATTACAAATAAATTGACTAAGAAGATTAACAAAAGTAGCTTATGTATGGTTAACACAATTAAAGGAATTTCAAATTTTCCGTTAATTGCCACTTCCAGCAGATTGCTTTTCCAACACGGCAATTAACGAAAAAAGTAACGGATTAGATAACGATTGGTTATGATTGATTAAATTAGAGAATATATGCACATGTGATGAAATTAAAAATGCAAAAGCATAAATAATTTTAAGTATAAAGATCAGGAAAATAAAATAAAATTAACCCCTCAATTAACATAAAGAGTATTTGAGGCGAAGCTTTCGCTTTTCTCCAGAGGTTTCTGTTGAACTGGAGTTAAAATATGAGAGGTGTTTTGGTATTTGTGTGGCTAGCTTGCGGTTTTTTCTTGCATGGCCCAGAGGGTTGTCATAAGGTTTTTGTGCAATCGGAGATTGATCCGAACTCTCTCTCCTTGGAGGGCTTGAAGGGGCTGAGTTCCAACTCTGGGAGCATGCAGGTGGTTCCGAAAGATGGGAATGTGGAGTCTACTGGTTTGGGCACCAAGTCGATGTCAGGGAAAGAGGTGATTGTGGTGACAACTGTTCCTAAACCTCGATTTCCAGGTCTAGGAGCTCAAAACCCACTTTTTCGACTGACAAGCTAGGGATGTTCAATCCTGGTAAAGGGCTTGGAGCTGCTCCTAAACCTCTTTTCTCTGTGAAGGGCTTTTCCGCCCAAGCCTTTGAGGCAATTCCGAAGTTAGAGCAGTGGAAGGAGGAGGTTAACATGGATGGAGAGTCGTCTATGGACTCTTTGTCTCAACTGAGTGGGTCTCGGCTAGGCCCGTCTTGCTCATTCAACCTAATTAGAAGGCAAAGATGGTGGAGAATTTGGATTCTTCTATGGGGCTGGAACTTCTTGTGGTTCTTCACTTGGCTTTGATTGACAATAATGGGAGAATTATTCTCTCCCATGCTAAAAAGAAGAAAGGGTGGCCAATGGGTGCCAAGAATAAGGTTAAGGGTGTTAATCCTTTGGCTACTGCTATTGTTGATCGCCCAAAATTCAAGGGGCACAAATTGAAGATTGTTGCAGTGGTGGAAGGATCTGCAACCTCTCTTACTTAGGGAGGGTGTCGCAAATTAGTACGGTGGATTTAGTGTCTCTTTTACTTTTATTCGGGATTTGCTAGTGCTAATCTGGTAAGGGCCTAATGGTTAGAAAATAACTTTTTTAACAGCACCATCGGATCAGTTGTTATGTGTAACTTTGTTGAACTTTAATGGATTTTGACATTCCTCTAAAAAAAATACACATAAAGAGTATTAGTGCATGGTTCCATTGTGAAAAGAAATCTTCCTTTTCAATTGTCAGTTGTTGCAGTCAAAAGAAGGCACTCTAATATTTTTTTAAAAGGTCTCAACTAACCTGCTTAGCTGCATACATATAATTTACACAAAACGCAAGTCAATGGAAATTAATTAATATTTACTAAATGACAAACGCTGGTTGTATAGTTTGTGGCTGCCATTTTTGAATGAGACTCGAGCTTTCAAGTTTTGAACGAAGCTTCTACTAGGAAATTAGGAATTAATAATAGTCTTGCCATGGTTTTTTTTTTGTTTGTTAGCTTCAAGCTACTTACTATTTTCTAATATTGTGGTAATGTCTCTTTCTTTTACTTTTGCAATAATTTTAAGAACCACAATTTGAACTAATTAACTTGTATGATTGTATGACTAACTTATTGGTAATGCAGTGCCCTCGTTTCTAAAAAATCAGCACACTTGCGTTTAATATGATATAGAAGTTATTTAATTAGGAGTATGGAACTAAAGTACTCTACCAATTTGAGATAGAAACTCTCCAATTGTAACTTTTAAAGTTTAAATTGATCAAACAGTAGAAAAAAAAAATTACTGAGCTGTATTAGGCTGACTAATGCTCTCCATCAAATGGGTCAATTTTTCTAGATGTGACTGCATGTCCGTACCTCACAACTAGCACATTGTACTTCCAGAAATTCAAATTAGGATGACTTGACTTCTAAGATATTGATGTATTGAATTGAAAATTATATCCCTGTTTTTCATATGGATATAATCAATATATAGCTATTGAAAAATTTAAAACTAGTCCATACTCTCCTTGCTCTAAGCCTATAAATACCACATCAAGTGCTCATACTTTCCCACATCTCTAATACCTTCAATCTCAATCAATTATCTTCACTTCTTCCACGTACATTTTACTCGTTTCTTTCATCAAATCATTTACTTCAGTCATATCATGGGTGTCTTCACTTATGAATCTGAGTTCACCTCTGTCATCCCACCAGCTAGGTTGTTCAAGGCCTTTATTCTCGATGCAGACAACCTCATCCCCAAGATTGCTCCCCAAGCAGTTAAGAGCGCCGAGATTCTTCAAGGAGATGGAGGTGTTGGAACCATCAAGAAGATCAACCTCGGCGAAGGAAGTGAATACAGCTATGTGAAGCATCAAATTGACGGAATTGACAAAGACAACTTTGTGTACAAGTACAGCATGATTGAAGGAGACGCTATCTCCGACAAAATTGAGAAGATCTCCTACGAGACTAAGTTGGTGGCATCTTCCGATGGAGGCTCCGTCATTAAGAGCACCAGCAACTACCACACCAAGGGTGACGTCGAGATCAAGGAAGAGCATGTTAAGGCTGGCAAAGAAAGGGCTGCTGGTTTGTTCAAGATTATTGAGAGCCACCTTCTGGCCAACCCTGAAGCCTACAACTAAATCTCTCTCTAGATATGATACTAGATGCTAGAGGCAACAATCATATGTCCTCACTATGTTTGCGTGGTTTTCTTTATGTTTAATTTCTTTTCTGTCAAGTCATTTAGATCGAGTTCTGAAAGAGTAATATACTTGTATTTGATTTCAATCTCAATAAAGAAAACAAAAATCATTTGCTAGTCTTTGCAAACTCGATGTGCATGATCAATGTGTATCCATTTTGAACCCTAATTTCAGGCAACCTAAACAACAATCGTCCGTAAGAATTGCCCTCAAGACGAACTAGGACCCCTACATTGAGGCTAAATCTTTGTTATAAGCATACCTTATCCTTTGTAAGGATTGCTTTTTTTATCATTTAATTAGCTTTATGTTACTCTGTTTTGCTAGAAGGTTTTTGGGTATTCCTCTCTCTTTGTTTATTTCTTTTTCTATCTTTTTCTTTAATAAATCTTCTTCTTTTTCTTTGAAGAAATGTCCTTTAATAAAATCTTATGTTTTAGCTTGTTATGAAAATAATAATAATAATAATTTTAACATTAGTTTAACTTTAGTCGACAATTATTATTTTGCATTCTTTTTTTTTTTTGAGGGAAAATCAGATGATACTTAATATCATGACCAAAGAACGGTACATACATTAACTCCTAGGTCTGAGCCCAAGTTTGTTAGGGTCAGCTAAATACTAAAAAATTTAAAGCACAACTTACTATGCCATGTTCGCTCGTTTTATTCAAAAAAAGAGCCTACAAAAGAGAACAAATATCAAGTAACACCTAATCAAACTAGTGAACCAACAATCTCCAATGCACTCAATTGTGGTGAAATTAAAGGTTCGTCGACTAACTGACTATGCGAAACTTGTTAACTTCTGTAAGCAAAAACCCAGCCACTAAGTAATAGCAGAGGGTGGCAAAACACCCTCCCTAGTGGCCCAAACCCGATCAATAGCCCACTCCCCATTAGAACCAAAGCAAGGTCCAAAAACCCCACCCCAGGCCCAACAAAGATTAGAAAACTCACCAAGCCCAGACATGAAACACGCAGCAACCACCGACCGACTATCTCCGGCTGGCGTCCCCTCCAGCAACCCATAACAGCCCCACCAAGCCGCACTGATCCCAAGACCGGCAAAACCCACCTGAAGAACAGACTGAAAGGCAAGACCACTTGCAAGAAACCATAGAAAAAGAGAACAAACACCGCTGCCCCGTCAAGAACTAAATCCGAAGAAGACAATCATATCTGGATTGAAAGGCTCGTTCAGTGAGTAGATCAGCAACACGCGATCACACCGCACTCCAAAGAAGACCAAAGGAGATGAAGAAGACGACTCCGTCCCACAACAACCCGGTGCGGCCAAGACAGAGAAGACCTGCCTGAGAACTAAGAGAGAGATTGACCCCTCCTCTCCTAGATCCGAGCAGAAGAAGCCGATCCCCAAGGAGAACAGCAGCCGTCGTCGGGTAGAAAGCGAAACCCTAGGGTTTCTCCAGTTTTTCATCTATATAATGTACTCTGTTATTATTTTGCATTCTTAAACGTCTAAAATGAGTTTTATTTTAGTTCTATGGCTTTCCTATATTTAATATTCTCGATCTCAAATGAATTTGTTTTGTATAACAGGAACATGGGCTAGTACTTTTTTTTTTTTTAATTTGTTACACCGGAGAGAATCGAATTCTTGACCTAACCCAATCCTAACTCAATTCTCTGCTCTCTGTCACTGCTTGGGCTAACCCCAAGGCTTATAGTACTTCATTTTATAGTCACACAATTTTTTCTACTATACCTCTCATTTTCATTTCATTTCTTTGCTGGTTCATTTTCATTTCATCTGTGTGTTTATATGTATGTGTATATAAGAATAAATGCACATTGATCTACCATGTTTGTTTGTTAAATATTTTCCTTCAAAAATAGAATCGCATCTTTTTCTTTTTGAAATTTTACTTTGAAATGTTGGAGGAAATTAAATTGCTATTATGAACAATAAGTACCGGTCATAGGTGAAAATTTTAAGAAATCTCAATTCCTTATATGTGAACAATCGTTAGTTTTTGGATATCTACACATATGATTTTGGGTCTAAAACTATTTTAGAATCTCAACTGAACATGGAATATATCATTGTATTCGTTCTCTATACTATTGTAAAATTTTTTAATTAAGTTTATAGTTCAATGGTAGAGCATTTGACTACAGAGCAATAAATTACTAGTTTGAACAATTGAGTTACTTTTAATTGTTGACGAAAGAAAATGATATAATGTATAAATAGTGATACATGCTACTGCACATGTAAAGCATGCATGTACAATCATTTTCTTAGAAATACAAGAATACAGTTTCTTTTTCTTCAAGTTTTTTGTTTTCTCTCAAGCTTTCACATATGTGCAAATTGGCTTTTTAATTTAAAAACATAAAAATTGAATTAGAACATAAAAGTTTGAAAATTAAAAAATTTATATATATATATATATATACATATATAATATTATTTAAGAGAATAGGGCTTGTATCTATAAATAAGAAAGAAGGAGAAAAAAGTTGTAGAGGGTGGTGGATCCCTCACTCTTTTGTGGTTGAATGTTTTTTTGGTGATTCATTCTCATTCTCATTCTTTTGTGATATATTGATAATCCAATTTATCATAAAAAGAGTAAAGGAAAAACTCAGGTCCATCTTGGTTAATTAGTCATGCTGCCTTTGAAGTAATTGTTTCTGATTCTGAGTTACTGTAGTACAGTGCTCTATATACTGCACTTATACTTTCTTTTGTATTTCTCCATCTTTTTTTTATCAACGAAATCCCTTCTGACAAAAAAAAATTACTTAGTTTAGCAGGTGGTGGATCCCTCACTCCTTTTTGATATATTGATAATCCCTATTTATCATAAAAAGAGTAAAGAAAAAAATTCAGGTCTGAACTATGTATCCAAACCCTATTTTATTTGCATACATTTGATAGTCTAGTTTAATGATTTTGTACATTTAGCTACAAATAAATGTACTTCTACATTTGGTTCTCACTAAAGAAAAGAATAATCATTTGACAGTCATTACGCAATTCGATTAATTTCCAGAGTTCTTTGTTTTCAAATTCATGACTTCCACACATACATTAATTAAAAGATAATTCTTAGGTACACCCTTTGGGTGAACTTGCATATTCTCTCTCTTTTATAATTAATGCATTTTCACTGTATAATTTCATAATCTAACTGTTCATATGTTAAATTATCTTCTATAGACCATCTCTGCAAAAAATCAATCGAATATGAAATTGTTCAGTCATCTAATTTTTTGAAACAAATGAACGGTTCTGACAACAATTACTATTATTATGATTAACCGTTTATTTATTTTATTTGAATGAGTGACCAAAAGGTCTCCAAATTGATTGATTTTTTTGTAGATGTGATCTCTATATTATGTTATAATATATTAACGGTTGGATCGATAAAATTTAAATTGAAAATGTGTTAATTACAAGGGGGTGGATATGCAGATTCACCCAAGTGGTGAACCCAAGCATTATCCTTAATTGAACCTAATTCTGCCAAACTTTTAAACCAATGGGAAAAGAAAAATGTGTGTTAATTAAATAAGAACATCCAACTAACTGACAATTACCATGAGAAACCTAGAATTTGCATGTATATCGTAATTAAAGCTGCATCATCATTAACAATCTGATTATGGGCGGTAGCAGGGTAAAAGGATTAGATAAAGAACCAAAGAAAATTTTAATGAGCTAGGATGCATGCATGTCTATAAATATGGACGTAATTTTTTATTTTCTTTATAGCAAAACTTTTATTCTTAAGTTCAAGAACTGGAAACTTAACTTTTTTGGGGAATTACTAAAAATGCAAGCCAAGCAAAAAAGGTGCACAAACATATACTTTTTCATAGTTATATTCTCCATTTTATACAATCACAACATTTCCGTGTTATTGCGGCTTCTCATTTTTGTTGAAGTGAGTCTATAAATATACATGCACCCATGCATACCTTGTTTGTATGTTAGCATTTTGATTTGAACGAAAATTATTTGTCATTCTCTAATTACAACTTGAGATGTTTGAGGAAATTAATCTAAGTAGGAAAACAACAAAGATCGAAGAATAGGCACCATGCAAATCAGTTGTCATTCTCATTGAATTAGCTAGCTAGGTTAGATGTTTACTTAATCACTAACCTTCACATTTCCATGAATTATGTGAAGGTTAGTGATTGAAAAAGGATTCGGTGTTATGACATAACTAAGAGTATGTACTCAACTGCATGTACATATTTATTCACCAATTATTAATGAAAATTTTCATTTCATTGTGCGAATGACATTCAATCCTTTATCAATGTTACTGCGAAAACAAACCCCAAATTTAAGGACATATATTCATTCTCATATATTGTTTTTTAAATAAAATATCTATTTAATTGTTTGCTTAAGCATGATTGCAAACGGGATTGGATTCTCAATAATCAACCTACGTACACAAAAGCTCCCACATTATCATGCATTCTGATCAGAGTATATATGAATCCAAAAAAGCATGAAAATGTTATAACACACGATACTTGCAAAGTACAAGAGATTATAATCATAACCCTTTATTATATTTATTTTGGAGACTGCAAAGAAACACAGTTTTTTTAAGTTTGTGATCAACCAAGAGTACTGGCCGGACTACTGGTGGCTGCCATTTTTGAATGAGACTCGAGTTTCAAGTCTTGAACGAATCTTCTAATTAATAGGAATAATCATGTATATATATATATATATATATATATATATATATCTTTCTTTAATTTAAGCTACTTATTATATTCTCTAGTCTTGTACGTGGTAATTAATTAGTGTCTCTTTCTCTTAGAGCATATGCACTCATGGACCAATTCACATGCCAAAGGCAATAAATTGGTCCAAGGGTCAATGCAGCAGGGGAAAATCAGTCCTGCCAATTGGTAAGGACCACATGGCAATGCTAATTTGATTGCCAATTTTTGGCAAGTAAATTAGTTATGCCAATTGCTGGAGACCACATAGCATACATGCACATGTCTTCTCTCTCATCAACTGACATTTAATCCGCGCCTTTAATTTCAAATGTTAGACGATCTGATAGCTAGAAATTGTTTCGAACGGTAATTAAATTTTTTATTTTCACAAACTAAGTCCAGAAACAATAAAAAAAACTCAAATCTTATTTAAAAAATTCTATAAATTCCTATTTTATGCCGAGAATAAAATAATAAAATTCTTTTATTTTATTTACGAAGATTAAATGTATGTATGATTAATTTTCATTCATAAATTAATAACTAAATCAAATTTAAAAGATTAAATAATTTATTGGCAGCAGAATTGCCTTTGATTGTTACATTGACAAACTAAAGGCAATTGCCAAAAAGGATGATTAGTGAATTGGCAAGGTCTAAAAATTGGCAATTGCCCTCCATTATGGGTGCATATGCTCTTACTTTTGCAAGAAAATTAATTAAGTACCATATATCTGATCGAAATGGTAAAGCAGTACTCTACCATGAAAGAAACTCTCCGATTGTAACTTTGGTCAAACAGTAGATAAAAATTACTGAGGTGGAGTAGGATGACTTCTACTTGAAATCAAAATATATGGCCATATGGATCGGTTTCTAATGTCCAAGTTTCCACAATTGGGCATTGGCTATCCGTGCCTCACAACTAGTACGTAGATATGTACTTCCAGAACGTCAAACTAAGATGACTTGACTTCTAAAAAATTGATAGTATATAATTGAAAAATATAACCCTTATGTTCACATGGATATAATCAACATTCAATGTTCAATACTGTCCAAAAAAAAAATCAACATTCAACAGCTATTGAATAATAAAAAACTTGTCCATACTCAACTTTCTCTTGGGCTATAAATACCACATCAAGTGCTCATACTTTCCCACATCTCTAATACCTTCAATCTCGATCAGCTATCTTCACTTCCTCGATCCACGTACATTTTACTTGTTTCTTTCATCAAATCATTAACCTAAGTCATATCATGGGTGTCTTCACTTATGAATCTGAGTTCACCTCTGTCATCCCACCAGCTAGGTTGTTCAAGGCCTTTGTTCTCGACGCAGACAACCTCATCCCCAAGATTGCTCCCCAAGCAGTTAAGAGTACCGAGATTCTTCAAGGAGATGGAGGAGTTGGAACCATCAAGAAGATCAACCTCGGCGAAGGAAGTGAATACAGCTACGTGAAGCATCAGATTGACGGAATTGACAAAGACAACTTTGTGTACAAGTACAGCATGATTGAAGGAGATGCTATCTCAGACAAAATTGAGAAGATTTCGTATGAGACTAAGTTGGTGGCATCTTCCGATGGAGGCTCCGTCATCAAGAGCACCAGCAACTACCACACCAAGGGGGACGTCGAGATCAAGGAAGAGCATGTTAAGGCTGGCAAAGAAAGGGCTGCTGGTTTGTTCAAGATTATTGAGAGCCACCTTCTGGCCAACCCTGAAGCCTACAACTAAAACTCTCTCTAGCTATGATCATAGATGCCAGAGGCAACAATCATGTGTCCTCACTATGTTTGCGTGGTTTTCTTTTATGTTTTCCCTTCTGTCAAGTCATTTTGATCGAGTTCTGAAAGAGTAATATACTTGTATTTGATTTCAATCTCAATAAAGAAAACAAAAATCATTTGCTAGTCTTTGCAAACTCGATGTGCTTGCTCGACATGAATCCATTTTGAACCCTAATTTCAGGCAACCTAGCTAAACAACAATGGTACGTAAGATCGAATTGCCCTCAGGACGCCTACAGTGAAGCTAAATCTATGATATAGGCGTACCTCATTCTTTGTAAGGATTGCTTTTTTATCATTTGGCTAGTGAAAATCCAACTTTTGGTCAATTAAGAGTCAGTTGCTGATGTGGAGTGTTATTGGCCTTTGAATTTTGAATCAACGGACAAGATTTAAAGCTATGTTCGATGGCCAAGAATTGCCAAGGATCCAGGCTAACCAAGAGAGGAGAAAGGAGAGGATCCGGATTCAAATTAAAATCATTGAGAGAAAAGATGTTTTAAAATGATGTGGAGAAACCTACTTGACCAATAGCGAATCGAAGTAGTGCTCATGCCCTTTTTCTCTTTCTTTCTTTTGGTCCAAAAAGGTAGTCACCTCCCCTTTTCTTAATTTGCTCTGGTATTCTTCGATCAGCTTCAGCTAGCTTCGCTTTTCCTGCCCTTTATCGTTCTTTAGTTGGTTGCAGCCATACATAATATTAAGCGTGGTAGCAGCAGGCTGCAGGTACGTACTGCTATTTTCAAGCTTGATTAATTTTACTACTCGGTTGAGTAAACTAGTAAATAAGAACGTACTGTCTCTAGATCTCTCCCTACTCACCATCAAACTTCGTAGATCTCCGTATAGTGGATTTGTAAAACTTCACACCAAGTTTACACATGTTATATGCAGATTTGAATCCTGTTAACTCGTTTTGACTTCATAGTAGGTACTACTGTACTGGGTACTGAAAAAGGAAGGAAGAATCTAGATGGTTTATGGCTTCTTAATATCCGATGGGTATATCCTTAAGATAGAACAACTGTACATATGTATGGGGTTTTTCAATTCTCTTTTAATCCAGATTGTTTGCTTGGTTTTGGATTAAAAAATAAAATAAAAAATGTGTTTGCTTTGCTGAGATCGATTGAGTATAAAAAAGAGATATTTCTACTGTTTTGCTCTTCTTCTCGCCATTTACTGGATTTAGCTTTTTTTATTATCTATACTACAATTGGCATTTTTTAAAAAATATTTTTTTCATAAATGAGTAGTTCTGGATTAATACTCACATATGCACTTGATTTTACTCCTGAAATGTCAAATTCATTATTAACAAGCTAGCCTCTTAATACACTCTCACATGTGTTAATTGATTGTAATTTTAATTTTTTTTGGTATATCTATACTATATTTAAGAAAAGAAGTATTATCGATCATAACTAACTTTTTTGACATATATATCTTTTTTATATTAAAAAACATTAGATACCAACTTATTCAGAAATCGCAATAAAATTAAATTATAAAAAATAAAATATCCTACACTCCCATGTTTTTCTCTATCTCCTACTCAACTAGTCCACACACACTGTGTGTGGGCTCCGTATAGTTTTATTTGTCTGTAGAGTGAAAAAAAAAAAAAAAAAACTGCACACAAGTTCATTTTTTTTTATTTCAATGTATCTCATTTTACTATTTTATCCTTCATATATTAAATTACAGATTTTAACCTTTAATTAAAGAAGGGCAATTTTTGGTATTATGAAAATTTAATCTCTTAAGTCTTATTTGCTTAATTAATAATGATTATTTAAGAAAAGAAAGGTTATCAACCACAATTGAATTATTTTACCTAAATACCCCTCATATTAATAAAAAGGGTAATAAAGTTAGATTACAAAATTGTAAAATTCCAAAAAGTAAAAAACTTCTACTACTACTGAACCACATACTCTTCTTTAGATGACCACCAACACTTCTGCACCCATCGGTCAAGATTTCTAGTCATTTTTATTAGAGAAAAGTCTCCATATAATACTTGGACTATGGTCAAATGTAATTTTTGGTACCTGAATTTTCATAAAAAATTTAGCGATACCTAAACTAATACTCTGTTAGTCCTTATAGTACCCTCCGTTCACTTTTCCGTTAAAAACAGAGGTAAAATTGTCAAACAAATTTTTACCAACAAATATATTAGTTTAATCAATAAAACCATTTTTCATGAAATTAAAATTAATTAAATTAAAAATAACAATGAATTTAAAAATGGCGGTCGGATTCTGGGTAAATCCACCTGGAAATTTTGGCTAGGTTTTGACTTTTGACCTGGAAATTGTTCGACAACTTCATTGAGCCACTTGTTTCTCGGTAAAGTTGCTTCCTCTTGTGACAATTTAATTAAAATAAAGAAACCCAGATGGGTTTCTATGATAATTGACTGGGGATTGAGCTTGATAATTGGGTGAAGACGAATTGCTTTGGAGTGGGAGAGATTTAATTTTCATGCAAGTCCCGCTTATTGTTCTTGTTTTGAGTTGATGTTAGCTTACAGAGGACATTAAATTGTAGAGGATGAAAGCCACGTTCCCAAACATTTCAATATATATCAACTCAAAATAAATCGTAGATTCATGGTGTCGCCGGAGAAGCTCTGGGTTACCAGGTTTCGAGGAGGCCATACCCAGATCTACTCTCTCTCTCTCTCTCTCTCTCTCTCTCTCTCAAATCCCCGTTTCTTTCCACAAAGAACTCAGAATGTTGCTTCTCATTTAGTTTTTGATAGGTATCAGGGAGGAGATGATGAGAGAAAAGAGATTTTTTTCTTTTTTGGGTCTGATAGAGAAAGATGAGGCATGGAGAAACTCAGTCGGGGAAGAAAGGGAGTTGGAGGAGAGAGAAGGGAGGGTTTTTTGTTTTTTTTCTTCTAATTTTGATAATTTTTTTTAGTATAAATGAAATTACTATTTTACCCATGTCTTTATCACCAAATAAGTGTCATGTAGGAGTCACGTAAGTGTTTTAACGGAAAAGTAGATAGAGGTACTATAAGGGATAACGGAACATTAGTTCAGGTACCACCAGATTTTTTATAAAAATTCAAGTACGAAAAATTACATTTGTACCATATTGAGATTTTTCTCCTTTTACTATTACAAAAGTTGTTTGCGTATGACCATTGAATTCAATTAAAGGGCTATCCAACTGTTAGAAGATAATGTCCACACTTTTTGACAATTCCGGACTTCCACTCCTCAAGCAGAGCATGAAATCACATCATTCACATAGGTACTAGAACATATGCACATAAAACAAGAACAAGAATTAAATAGGAAGTTGATAAGGAACTCTAACTTGAAGAGTACGTTGATTTGATCAAAATCCATGTCTTCTGGGCTGCTCTTAATTTTGGCAAGATTCTTAGTTACTTAGTGATTATAGAGTCCACTTTACATAAAGTAACGAAGTGTTTTATTTCTCATGTAAAGTAATTCATATGTTTACACACTGTTTTTTCCATTCTGACCGAAAATAATGCACTTTTTATTTTTGTCTTATTAGCATTAGAGAGATGTCGCGACGGGATTCAGTTTCGACAATAGGTTCAACAATAAGTATCATTGTATTTCTTTCGATTATTATGTTTTGGTTCGGGATAATTCTTTCGACTCTAATCGCAAAAAAAAGGTCACCAGTTATACCTGCAATTCTGACGGTAGTTATAATTTGGGGAATAATTTTAATTTTGGTAATATGTAATGCACGGCCGTCGTTGCTTACTCCATCTCGGAAACAAATGTTTGTAGTATCATGTATTGCAGTCTCAATAGATCCTCTGTTCTTATACATTCCAATCATTGATGAGAGTAACAAGTGCCTTGGAATAGACAACAAGTTGAGGACTGCAGCTCTTGTGCTTCGCTCACTTACGGACATCCCTTTCCTGTTCCATATTATACATCAAATTCATAGGGTTACCTTCATGCCTAAGGTAGAACTTTCGTGGTGGATGTCCCGTAACGAATGGCAGAAATTGCGAGAGGAAAGGCGGAGTAAAATATGGAGGATTTGTGTCCACATTTTTATTTACTTTCTGGCTCTACTTCCCATCCCACAGGTAAGACCAAATTTTTTTTTTTTTTTTGAAAGAATAAGGATAACTTTAGTTTATATATTTTGTTGCAAAAGCTGACGTTGGATCGAGTTTACTTATTTGTTTTATTTTATTCTTTTTCTATACAATAACCGGTAGAAGACTACGAATTTAATAAAAAAAACTCATATTTTCAGTACTAATTAAGCAAACAATATTTAAGAGATTACAAAATGACTAATTTTTTATAACTGAACAAAAAAATTACCATGATAAATACTGCTTAACAATAATATTTACAGTGGCCAAGCAAACAAACAAATAGAGGTGCCTGATAGAAGCTTCTAATTAGGGTTAGTCCAAGTGGTAAAGGGAGGTTGGAAATTGAGTTAGGACTACGTTAGGTCAAAGGTTCGATCCCATTTATTGTAACCAAACAAAAAAAATAGAGCTGCCTCAGCCAGCCTGACGGCAACACAAAAACCCTAGCCCTAGCAGAGCTATGTTCTCTTCCTTCCCTCTTAGCCGTCATATGCGGCTAATCTCTTCTCCCCTCCCACCTTCTCTTCACAGGTGAATCGGATTCGGAGCTCCATCTCCGATCTCCAGCACTTTGTAGTTTTACCACAGATCTTCGATCGATCTCCGTACCCGATTTTGGGGCTCCCATCATCGGTTTCTACTCCCTAGGTTCCCTTACACTCTCTCGTTGGTCCGATGTCATGCATGGAGGACTCGGTCTCTCGAAGACATTCTTCGTTGGTTGGTGGAGCTGGTGAGCTAGCGTTTCACTTCGTTAGCATGCATGCAAAGGAGGAGCAGTGCCCTCGACACTTTGATTTTCTGGGTTCCGGCTTCAGGTATTGGTGGTGGCGTCATGGTATGCATGTTGGAAAGAGGTGGTGCTGTGGAGGTCGTTTTGGGCCTTGTTGTTGGGGGAGTTTCTCTTCTTGGTGGCGGGATGGAGGGTGTTTTTGGCGGTTCCTAAGGAGGATGCGGGTTGGTTGTTCAGGCGGTGATGGTTTTTCCGAGACCTAGGGCAGGTTCTGGTGCATTCGAGTAGGGCCTTGGACCTGGTGACTGAAGGGGTCAAGTTGGGCCTCTGTTGGATCTCTTGTTTGGGTTGTGGTCCTTATTCGGATTCGAGTGGGTGACTAAACTCAGCCGTTATTCAATTGTAAGCTCTCTATGAAGTGGATTTATCGCCATGTTGCCGATGCTTTTGCGTCGGAGTATCTCATGTCCCAATAGGTTTTGGACTTCTTTTATGGGTCAAGCTAACCTCAATCTGGGTCAAAGTGTTCGGGTCGGACTCTCGGAACTTGTACTGAATGTTTCTAATCCAATCTTACATTTTAGTAGTACGTAGAAATGGTTACAACGGTGTTATGCAAGTATCAATTTTTTTTTTAAGTACATTTTGTAAACTGTACCTTTACAGTGTCATTTTTGTTTTTCGGAAATTTCTAAAAAAATAATAATAATAATTCAAATGAGCCATGTCGATAAGACCGTGCAAGCCATTTCGTCAATATTGTCCATTACATTATTCAGACGTTGTGGAATTTTTTCTTTTGGCAGTTTGGCACAAAGACTTGTGGAATCTGATCCTTTGTAATTTGTTCAGGTGACAGTACTGGTTATCTTCATCAGAATGAGAGGTTCTATAGTATATGAAAAAACTACTATAGTCGTTTACCTTGTTTTACAATATCTGGTAAGGGCTTACCAAATCTACCAGTCATGTAATAAATTCAAGAGGGTGAGAAGATGGGTTAAAGGTGCATTCTACTTTTTCCTGTACATCCTTGCTGCTCATGTAAGTTCATCTCATTTACAATAATTAATTCTGTTTAGTATTCTTTTAATCCTTAACTACTGCATAATTAGTTTTAGGGTTCATAAATAAATAGTCCCTTGCTATGTGCTACGCGCATGTCAATTGATTTTTTTTTTTTTTTTAAAAAATTTATGGATAAAATCTCTAATGTATTGTATTTTTTTTATTCAAATAGTTTTTTCCTTTTAAAAGTTTTTTTAAGGAAACTTCTATTCATACCTCCAAAATTGAGATTTGAACCTCCCCTTTTTTCCAAGTGATAATTGACTTTGTCAAATCCTATAAAATTACCAATAAGGACACAAAAGAATGAAAAAAGAAAAAACTTCTCTTCTTACCTTCACTTTGTTTGACAAACCAACATACGTATTCCTCAATTAATCAATTTTGAAAATATGAATAGAAACTCTATTTTTTGAAGTGATGTTAAAAAAATTGTTTTTAAAGTCTTCATGAGACCCATGTGCCTTGTGGAGAGAGAGAAAGGTTAATTCATATGTATTGTTACTATATTATCCTTACTTTATACATATTTGTCTTTTTTAAATATTTCATTGCTAAAAAACATTCATAAGTTTTTAAATGTTTACCAAGATCTCATATTTTCCCTTTATAGATATAGATATAATCCTAACATTGGAAATTTATGATTTTGGGAACCTGCCAAATCTATCCCCAAAATTATGTTACATCTAACCATAATGAATAAACTAGTTACCCAAAAAAGAACAAAATTTTAACTTATTTGAGATTAAACTCAAACTATTAGGCTCAATGGCCTAAAGTTATGTAAAATAGGAGCTACTTGGTGAGGTTAATAATATATACAGTAGCATATATGATATATGTAGAAAACGTTCCTATGTTTTTTTTTTTTTTTTTTCTAAAAAGAATGCCTGATCTACAGCTGGGGGTAGCCATATAGTTTCTCTTTTTTATTCTGGTACTGAATCATCACCTGTAATTCTTAAGTATTAAATTCTTCTTTGACTAATCTATTGACCTTTCTAGGTGCTCGGTGCATTTTGGTACTTTTGTTCTATTCAACGAGAGACATCATGTTGGCAGCAAGCTTGTAGAAATACTACAAGGTGTAGACATGCTTATTATTGCGATGATACTAATTCTTCAACAAGTATTGCTTTCTTGAATGAATCATGTCCAAAAAATTCATCAAATACTACGTTATTTGATTATGGAATATTCCTCGACGCCCTTCAGTCTGGTAATACAGGATCGATTAACTTTTCAACAAAGTACTTTTACACTTTCTGGTGGGGCATTAGAAATCTAAGGTATGTATTTATGCATTTTTAGATATTAAAGTATTTTAGATCCTCAACGTTTCTTCTGCAGTGGCAGCAAGATGGCCTGAAGATAGAGTTTTTTTTTTTTTTTTTTTATCAAAAGAACTAATTTCATTAGATGAACATCAATAGTATATCAAAGATTCAGCAAAGACTACTAGCAAATATACTAACTTCAACATAACAACATCAATAACAAAGCCAACATAGCTAAAGCGGACAAAAGCCAACATGTTGAAGATAGAGTTTTGTTTGGAGTCCGAATTTTTTTTTTTGGGATTTTTAGTTTTAGTTTTTCTTTTGTTTTGTTTTTTGTTTTTTTTTGTTCTTAGTTGGTTTTCGTTTTTCCGGCTATTCTCTAGTCTTGCCTTCTTGGACTGTTGACTACGAGGGCCTCTTCCTAGTTTTTCTTGTTACACACTGGCGTACTTTTGAAGATTGCATCACATATATTAATTACTTCATTAACTTTTGCAGTAATTTTGGGACGAATCTGGAACCAAGTAGCTATTTATGGGAAAACTGCTTTGCAATCCTCATCTGTGTTATTGGCTTGCTACTCTTTATGTATCTTATTGGAAATGTGCAGGTACTAAATATTAATATCGAGTCTTTTAAGAAATGTATTATATGTAAACTTTGCTCTTAATATACTATCGTTTTTTTATAAAAAAAAAAAGTCTTCTTACTAAGATGAGCATTCTAAAAAAAACTACACCTATTTTACTTTGACAACCACACAAAAAGTTCAATAATTGGAACATTTTATGTTTTACGCCTCTTTTTTGTGATTAACTCTACAAAAATCAACTTTGTTAATTAGAATAGGTCATTGGATAGATCCCTCATTTTCACAAATAAATATTGAAAATTGTGAGTAGTGTTCTCCAGTTCACTAATAACTAAGGAACTTGTGATCACTCACTATACGTTGTGGAAATTAATCCAAGGGTTTCACTTTTGTTACTTCTAGTTATTATTCTCCACTTTGGATTTAGATCTAATATTAGTTGGTGACAATTTACCCCACCCATCTCATCGTGGGTGAGATTTAAACACGTGACCTCCACAATATGTTAGTTATTCCAGATAACCAACATGCCACAACTTACCAGTACTAAACACTCAAATCATAATCCATAGGTCATTTTGTATTTATCCATCGAAATGAAACATAAAATTATATGCTTATTAGTCTTGTATACTATTTTTATATCGAGCTGAGTGTGCCTCCGGCCTTCTTCTTCTTCTTCTTCTTTTAACTTTTTTGTTTTCTTTTTTCTGTCCAATCGAGACAGACATATATACAAATGGAAACTCAAAAAACGCTGATGATTGAGGAGGAGATGATCAAGACGAAATATCAAGATATAAAAATGTGGATGTCGAGAAATGGTCTCCCTAAGGATATGAAGAAGGAAATCACGGAATACATAAAAGAAAATAAGGTAGTGGAAAAAGACCTCGATGTTGATGTGGATATCAATTTTCTGTTCTCTGTTACTCCTCCGGCTTTGAGAAGTTCTTTCAAGGTGCATCTCTGCATAGATACCCTAAAGAAAGTAAGTATATATGTTCCTCAAACGAATTTCTCAATATATGAGACTAGCTGTAAGTATACAATTATATATGAAGAATCATATATTCTTACTGATGTTAACTAAGCGACATATATATGTATTAGTTAAAATGACTAAATGAATTCTGTTTTCATTGATTGAATCCTTTACAAGAATGACATATATATAATAACTAAAAACTAGATTTACCACAACAAAACCTAGTCAAAGTAAATCATAACTAATTTGACTATTGACTATGACTATTGACTATGACTATTGACTATTGACTATTGACTATTGACTATTGACTATTGACTATTGACTATGACTATTGACTATGACTCAACACTCCCCCTCAAGTTGGCGCATACAAATCACGAATGCCCAACTTGTCAAGTGAGTCATAAAAAGCTCTGCTTGACACTGCTTTAGTGAGGACATCAGCTAATTGTTCTTCAGAACGGACAAAAGGAAAAGTGATAAGCTTAGCATCAAGCTTCTCTCTGATGAAATGTCTATCAACCTCAACATGTTTAGTTCTGTCATGTTGCACTGGGTTGTGAGCAATGTCCACGGCTGCCTTATTATCACAGTATAAATCCATGGACCGTTTGGGCTTAAAACCCAAATCACAGAGGACTCTCCTCAACCATAGTAATTCACACACTCCATGGGCCATACCTCTATATTCTGCTTCAGCACTTGATCTAGCCACGACCTTCTGTTTTTTACTCCTCCAGGTAACAAGATTACCGCCCACAAAAGTAAAATAACCAGAAGTAGATTTTCTATCTGTAACACTGCCTGCCCAATCTGCATCTGTATAGCCACTAATATCAAGATGTTTATGTTTTGAAAACATTAGGCCTTTCCCAGGTGCAGACTTCAAATACCGTAGAATACGGATCACAGCTTCCATATGTGTTTCACTTGGATTATGCATGAATTGACTCACAACACTTACTGCATATGCAATATCTGGCCGAGTATGTGAGAGGTAGATTAATCTGCCAACTAGCCTCTGATAGCGTGCCTTTTCTGTAGGAGTTTGATCAGGATACTCGGCTAGTTTATGATTCTGCTCAATAGGAGTATCGACAGGTCTGCAATCCAGCATTCCTGTTTCTGTCAACAAATCAAGCACATATTTTCTTTGGCACAAGAAAATTCCTGAACTCCCCCTGGCGACTTCAATCCCCAAAAAATATTTAAGTGAACCAAGATCCTTCATTTCAAATTCTGATGCAAGTAGATCCTTTAATCTTTCAATCTCCTCTGAGTCATCACCAGTAATTATCATATCATCAACATAAATAATCAAGGCAGTTACTTTACTTGAACAATGTTTCAAAAACAATGTATGATCAGAATTACTTTGTTTGTACCCAAAACGACGCATAGCTTGAGAGAATCGTCCAAACCAAGCTCGTGGTGATTGCTTAAGTCCATACAAGGACTTATTCAACTTGCACACAAAACTCCCTCCTGTGTTTGCTTCATATCCTGGTGGTAGAGCCATATATACCTCTTCAGATAGTTCTCCATGTAAGAAGGCATTCTTCACATCAAATTGTTGCAGAGGCCAATCTAAATTGGCTGCTAGAGACATCAACACTCGAACTGTATTAATCTTGGCCACTGGGGCAAAGGTCTCCTCGTAATCTACTCCATATGTCTGAGTAAACCCTTTTGCAACAAGTCTTGCTTTATACCTGTTAACTGAACCATCTGCATTGTGTTTGACAGTAAACACCCATCTACATCCAACCGCTTTCTTTCCCTGTGGGGGTGGTACCAACTCCCATGTGTTATTCTTCTCCAAAGCCTCCATCTCTTCATTCATTGCTTGAGACCATTTGGGATCATTGAGAGCATCCTGCACTTTACTGGGAACACATACAGAGGATATTTGATTCACGAAAGAAGCATGGGATTTGGATAACCGATGAGTGGAGACAAAGTTAGCTATGGCATATTTAGACTTAACATCTAAACTTGGTTCATATTGACGAGATGGTTTACCACGAGTGGACCTAGGAGGCAACACACACACAATTTTACCACTATTAGATTTAGAAGCAACACTACTAACCTCAAGATCATGACACTCCTCAGGGATTGTTTGACAAGGGTTATCTGTACTTGAAAGGGGTGAAGGAGCTTGGCCTTCTTGTTCCTTGGTTGGATTCTGGATTGCATGTTCTGTCTCTGCCTTGTCGGGCGATCGATCGCACGAAATGATGCGATCGATCGTGGATGAGCTACTGGGAATTTCCACCTCTATTTCGTCGGGCGATCGATCGCTAGGAGAGGCACGATCGATCGGTCGAAAACTGGGAGCTTCTGCCTCGTCGGGCGATCGATCGTGGAAGACTTCACGATCGATCTTGGGGCTTGAGATTTCATGAAAAGCATCTTCATCTTCCCTTGGCTGACTCCCACCAAGCTTCTCTTCCAAAAAAATGTGTTTCTCCCCCTGAAGGGAAGGATTGGTGGGAGAGAAATAACAAGCATCCTCATAAAAGGTGACATCCATTGTAACATAGACTTTCTGTGTAGGAGGATGAAAACATTTATAGCCTTTCTGATTGATTCCATAGCCCACAAACACACACTTTAAGGCCCTGGCATCGAGTTTGGACCGTTGATTCTTAGGGACATGGACAAAAACAACACACCCAAAGACACGAGCTGGAAGATTAGAAAATGAAGGAACCGACACATGTTGTGAGAGGGCAGCATAGGGTGTTTGACCATTGAGAACTGAGGAAGGAAGTCTATTGATTAAATGACAAGAAGTAAGAACAGCATCGCCCCAAAGGTATTTAGGCATATGAGCGCTAAACAAAAGAGAACGAGCAATGTCAAGAACATGACGATTCTTTCGTTCTGATACCCCATTTTGTTCAGGGGTCTGAGGGCAAGTAGTTTGATGAATAATGCCATGAGAATGAAAAAATTGATTAAACTGAGAATTAACAAACTCCCCCCCATTATCAGAACGAAAGATTTTAATATTGGCTTCAAATTGGTTGTGGACAAGAGTAAAAAATTCTTGGAAAGCAGCAAAGACTTCATGTTTATGTTTTAGTAAAGACACCCAAGTAAGACGAGTAAAATCATCAATAAACAAAACAAACCAATGTTTGCCAGACAGAGTGGACTCACGGGAAGGCCCCCATACATCGGAATGAATGAGCTCAAAAGGAAAGGAGCTCCTAGTAGCACTCAAAGGATAACTAGTACGATGACTTTTAGCTAAGATACATGACTCACAATGCAACTTGGACTCCTCGATGCCCAGAAATAAGGACGGCATAGATTTCTTCATGACACCAAAGGAAGGATGTCCCAATCTCCGATGCCACAACCATAATTCCTCAACTTGATTAGTAACCCCAGTCGAAACCAAGGCAGCTTGATTTGTCTTCTCCGGCTTCATTCCGGCGAACATGCAATCCAGATGAAACAGTCGACCCTTCAGATAACCCCTGCCGATTATTTCCCTGGTGAGGAGGTCCTGAAAAATTACATACAACGGAAAGAAGGTTACAGAACATCGAGATTGAGTGTTGAGTTGAGGCACAGAAATGAGATGATGAGAGAGATCAGGAACATAAAGAACATCATGTAGTGTTAGAGAGGGGGTGAGGTGAACAGACCCTATGCCTAAAACAGGAAAAGAATCACCATTGGCATTGATAACAGAGGAAATAGAAGGTGGACTAAGAGAGATAAAGAAACTACGATCATAGGTCATATGGTCAGATGCTCCAGAATCAATTATCCAAGTATTGCTACCAGTAAAGTTTGAAATTTGTAAAGCAGTTCCAATCTTACCATTACCACCATGGTTTACTAACATGGTACCATTACCAGTAACATTGGTGTGGTCTGGGTCTGCCATAGCATAGTAGTCTCCATCTTGAACAAGATGGACAGCAGCCTTTCCCTTGAATTTGTTGTCTTGAGGTCGAGGCTTATTGAAGTAGCCGGCTGGAAAACCAACCAACCGATGACAATTGGCTTTGATGTGGCCTGGATTCTTGCAGTAATTGCAGATCACATTTGGATTAGAAGAGAACCCAGGAGGAGGGCCTTGAGAAGAGGGACGTAGTGAAGTAGGTGGACGATTGTTGGAGAATGGCCTAGACTTGGATTGTATTGCAAGGCCTGCAACTTCCGTAGTAACTGTTCTAGTGCCAGCCCTCTGAGTTTCATCTTTGCGAATATAAGCAAAAGCCTGCTGCAAGGTTGGTATAGTAGTTCGGCGAAGCAGCTCGCTCCTTGCATTCTCAAATATTGAATCTAGGCCAGCCAAGAAGACATGAACTCTCATAAGGTCCTGCTCCTCCTTATAAATCTTAACATCTTCTGGGCACTTCATACGACATGGGCGCATCTGATCAATGTCTTGCCAAATCCCCTTTAGCTTTGCAAAGAACATGGCAACTGGTTTCCCATCTTGAGTCATACGGGTTGCTTGGTTGCTCAACTCATAAACTTCAGAAAAATCTGTTCCATTGAAATATATCTCCTCGAGGCTTTCCCAGATTTCCTCAGCTGTATTACATCCCATAATCATTTGTGAAACATCTTCAATCATAGATTTATAGAGAATAGAAGTTACCGAGCCATTTGCAGCCTTCCATTTTGAATAATTGTTGGCTTCAATTGGTGGTTCAGTAATTGAACCATCAACATATCCCACCTTATCTATTCCACAAAGGTGAGCCTCCATCATCTTCTTCCAGGTTCGGTAATTGGTGCCATTGAGCTTAACACCTCCATAGCTGCCAGTTGAGTCGTCTTTCACAGAAACAGAAATTTTGTTGGAATCAAAGGAGCTCTCACCGTCTTCAACCTTCTTGAGTACAGTTGAGATTTCTTGGTCAGCCATGATGAATATGCAGCGGAAGGAACAAAGAGATAGTAAAGGAAACAAGGGGCAAGGAACAAATGACAAAGGGTCAAGAGCCAAAGAACAAAGAGTAGAATCCAAGATCGGATTACTGCTCTGATACCAAGTTAAAATGACTAAATGAATTCTGTTTTCATTGATTGAATCCTTTACAAGAATGACATATATATAATAACTAAAAACTAGATTTACCACAACAAAACCTAGTCAAAGTAAATCATAACTAATTTGACTATTGACTATGACTATTGACTATGACTATTGACTATTGACTATTGACTATTGACTATTGACTATTGACTATTGACTATGACTATTGACTATGACTCAACAGTATTTAGGTACCCATACTGTACAATATGTCTGAAATTGCTTTGAGCATGATGTGCGCCTATGCCAAGCCACAAGTTTATGACAAGAATAGCTACGTTTTCAGAAAAGGAAGGTTAATTGATAGTATGATCATCATCATACAAGGCACAATAATATGTAGCGATGCTGAAGAATTAAGAAACTCCTCATTAATGATCACCGAGCCAGCTAGTCTCGAGAAAGGTGATTTTTATGGAGAAACACTTCTGGATCGGAAAACTCTAATCTCCAGCCAAGATGTCCAATGCCAAACAAAAGTAGAAGCCCTTGTTTTCACGCTCAAGTCCTCGAAAATGAAAGATGTCGTAGACTACTGGAGAATAAGACACTGGAATCCGAATTTCACTCCTCGGTCGGAGTTAGCGGATTTTGAAGTCGAAATTGAGAGGATACTTGATGAGCAGGTTATGGACGTAAATTATGAATTCTTTTCTATTATTTATGTGTTTCTTTTTCAAAACAGAAATATTCTTTTTCATCCGTTAAAAATGATTTGAAACTTACGTATATTAAATTTCATCTTTTTTTTTTTATCAAATCAATAATTCCATTTCGTATTCAATCTACACGTGAGGCTTAATGATCCAGATGGAATATATATTAGAGAACGCATATAATAGCTAGTATCATATATATATGTGTGATATTGTATGCCCATACCTTGTCGTATTTGATGAACTAATAAGCTGCTGCTGCTGCTTCTTTTTTCTTTGTAAAACAGACGTATGAGAAGTCGGGAACTACAAATAGGAAGGAGATTGAGGATGAGGAGTTTAGACAGAAGAGGCAAATCATGGTCGAAGAGAAAGCTATGCTTAATTGGCTGTCAAGAAATGGTCTCCCAGAGAATCTCAAGACAGAAATCATGATGAACATAAAAGCAAATAAGGTGGTTGGAATAAACATTGATGCTGATGTCGATGTGATGTATCTACTCTCTATTGATCTTCCGTTCCATATTGAAATATCGATAAGGAAGCACCTCTGCATGAGTACACTAAGGAGAGTACGTTCCTCAACCTCCTCTATAAATCATAGGTGTTTGGTTGTACCTTGTGAAACAAGCCTGAGTCATAGAGTGGCTTAGAAGTTTTAAAAAAAAAAAAAATCCTGAAGCTTAGCTATACTATATAATGGATATTGTTCTTGACCTGTTAATTGAAGGTCCAAAAAACTGAAATAAGAATCCAATATTATCCAAGAGTGTAAATCTAATAACTCCAAAATTTAATTAAGCAGGTACCCGTGCTTGAAAATATGGATGAAGACGTGTTGATCTCGATCTGCAGATATCTTGAGCCAGTGGTCTACACCGAGAATAATTACCTTGTTCGAGCAGGTGACCGACTTGATTTTATGCTCATCATTATAGAAGGCATATTCATATGCACCGACACGCATAGTGATGCTGCAACAAGTTCCTCACCACTGACCACGAGGGGTATTGTGAAAGGTGATTTTTGTGGAGAAGAAATTTTAAGTTGGGCATCACCCAACAACTCCTTTTCTGGTCCTGCTCCGATCTGGACCAGAGATATCAAGTGTCAAAAAAAAGTAGAAGCCTTTGCTCTCACGGCCGAGAACTTGAGGCGTGTAGTCTCTGACAACAATATCAAGTGGGATCAGAGTTTCAACAATTGTGCGGGTGCGTCCACTTCCGGTACTGTTGAGCATAGACTACTGGAACAGATTATCCAGCATCAAGGTGACATGCTTCGTGAGCAGTTGGTTCTTGTTCGAGATAGCATGCTCCAACTTCGTGATGATATGGCTACTCAGGGACGGAGACTAAATGACATAACAGAGTTTTTAGCCAGATCGGGATATCCAGGAACACCTCCTCCTACACCCTGAAGGATATCGATACCCAGCTGGAGGCTCCATTTTGTTCATTCTATATCTGGAAATTGATGTAGATCATCGATCACCTGCACGGATTGTGAACTTGCATGTTTTTATCATACATAGGTAGTACATATTCGATTAATTGCTTGAGATATGGTATTACTTGTATACTCAATTAATTCACCTTTACATACTCAAAAGGTGGCTCTCAATAATCTTGAAGTCTTGAACAAATCAACCGCTCTTAAATTGCCGGCCTTAAAATGCATGCATGCGTTTCTTTGATTAACAATGAAATTCAACAGTCATTACCCATTTGATTGCACATGTAGTTATAACTTTCTCTACTACTTGATTCATATAGAACTCTCCAATTGTAATTTGATCAAACCTGAGGAAAAAAAAATTACGGAGGTGTGTTGGGAATTATATGGGTTTCTGATGCATGTTCAAGCTAGTTTTCACTATGTGGCCTAATTTCCGTACCTCCCCAACGGCATGATGTAATACAGTAATAGTATAGGCACATTTAGGTACATAACATTTTGTGATATGTAAATGTGTAATGCAAAAGGGCTCCAAGTCCTTAATTTGGCTAGATTTAGGGAATTTACATTGTTTTGAAACATTTTATGTACATCTACAACATCTAAAACCCTTTAGCTAAGCTATAGTATGTACTTATAGAACTTCCAATTAGCTAGGATGACTTGACTAAAATCATTATTTGAATTGAAAAATATATCCTCTAGTTTCACATGGATAATCAACATTCAACGGCCATGAAAGCTAGAAGAATTATTTTCAGCGTACTGTTTGAATTGCTTTCAGCTGCTTATTATTCTCTGATCGTAAGGTAATGTCTCCTTCTTTCTTTCTCTTTTGTAAGAAAATTTAAGTACCACATTTTCAACTAACCTTGTTTCTAACATTTTGGACTTACCGATTCTCTATGGTAAAGTTCTGCCCTGGTTTCTAAAATTTTCGAAGTCATCAAAATCTGCATAGTATATTCAAACTTATTCATAATGTTCAAACTATATATCTTCAAACAATCCAAGTACTTTAAGACATGATTTTTTTACTCTAAGGTTTAATTATACTTTATGATCATTCTTATAAAGTAATTTTCAATTTCACACGTAATTTTCAAATTTTATCATTTGAATGCTCCAATTTTCGTCCGTTAGACATTTTCATACTCCAGTTAAGTTAACGGTTTCGTTTAAAAAAAAGTGTTATGTTCTGACGTGACTGCTAATTAATTGATGATGTGTACCTGTTATATATATATATATATATGGTGGTTTGTACCGGCTCTTAGTTTTTCATCAGTACTTGGACTAAAATGTTTTTTTATAAGTCTAAAATGGCTGTCCGTACCTCACAACTAGCTAGTATACGTACTTCCAGAACTTCAAATTAGGATGATGTGACTTGACTAATTACATCAGTAGAATTGAAAACTAATTACATCCTAAACTAACTAGTAAAATTGATGTATCGGTACATTAATTTACTGTAGACGAACACCCTATCAACTCTCGGCATGGATGAGCATTTATTTTGGTCAGATGTTGGGGTGAAGTATCGAGGGAGTGAGAATAGTACGACTCATGACCACCGACCACAAGTGCGTAGAGTAATACTCTTAATGTTAGAACTCGAAATCTCGAATCCCCTTAGTCTATTGTTTTAATTGTTTACTAAAGTGAATTTCTTCTATATAATTAAGCAGGGCATTTTCATTTGCATCTTCTTGATTTTAAGTAGTCACGGAACTTTTCCAAAAAAAAAAAAAGTAGTCACAGAACTTACGTTACGTACTATGGCTTCCCATTTTCATTTCATTTGTGTGTTTATAGGTCTATATAAATATGGAAGCACACGTACCTTGTTCTTTATACATAGTCTAATAATTTTTATTCAAATAAAAGTTTTTTCCCTTCTTTAAATTTTGACTTTAACTTGAAATGTTGGAGGGAAATAAACGACTATTATAAATTCATAATAAATTCAAAACCACTTCATGATTTCAATTCTTAAACGTACTTGGTGGATAGAGTTTCTCTGCGGTTAGTGATGAACTTTGGGTGCAAGTGAGGAAATCCATACTACATATTAAACCTCTTGATTCATATGTATATCGAGTTGAATGTTTTATTTCATTGGACTACTTGTGTTATTTGAAAGCATGGTTGAGCATGGTTGAGAATGATGAAGCTATATATCGAATAATATTATGTATGTAGCGGTCTTACATGTTTAATTTTTTCTTAAACAATTTTAACATTGTATATATCTAGGTATTTTATTAATTCGTTATTGTAAATGCAATGGAATTCATATTGTATCTTTGTAATTTATTAATTTGTTCCTAATTGTACATGCATGGGAAGCCTTTAATCTTTACGTTATCCTAAATTTCCCAAATGGCAATTTACAAGAAAACAGAAATGTATGAACTCAAATAGCTATTTCAGTTTATGTGCTCAACTCGTCCTTCCAATTAATTCACGTGGATGTGGATAACATCGCTACACACAAAACTTGCAAAGTACTTATTTATTTGAGAAAGCAAACAAACACAACATTCACACTCAAACAAAGACCTCCGAAAAAGCGAGCTAGCCAAATACTGTTTCTGGCCATACACAAATAAGCAAAGAAAAAAAAACCACATCATAATTAAGACTCTTTGATGACATAAAGAGTATTAGTTGTAGGCATCAGGGTTGGCCAAAAGGTGGTTCTCAATGATCTTGAACAAACCAGCAGCTCTTTCTTTTCCGGCCTTAACATGCTCTTCCTTGATCTCAACCTCACCTTTACAGTGGTAGTTGCTGGTGCTCTTGATGATGGAACCTCCGTCGGCAGATGCAACCAACTTAATCTCATAAGAGATCTTCTCAATTTTGTCTCCGATAGCATCGCCTTCAATCAGACTGTAGCCGTAAACAAAGTTATCTTTGTCAAGGTTGTCAATCTTGTGCTTCACATAGCTGTATTCACTCCCTGTATGTATCACATGAAAATTGAGGAATATGCTTAATTAGTGCTATATATATTTCCCTCTCAAGTGATTCTTAAAGTAGTGTACAAACTTTTTTCTTAAGGAAAGACAAATTTATTAAATGTAAAATTCTACTGTACGTTGACATTTGGAGCGCAACATGGATAATATATTATGATGTTATTAACTAATTTACCTTCACCAAGGTTAATCTTCTTGATGGTTCCAACCCCGCCATCTCCTTCAACAATCTCAGCACTTTTAACTTCTTGTGGTGCAATCTTGGGGATAAGGTTGTCAGCATCAAGAACAAAAGCTTGAAAAATCTAGGTGGTGGGATGACGGAGGTGAACTCGGTTTCATAAGTGAACACACCCATTATGAGCTAAGAGTTGAGAAAATGATCAAAGAAATTAAAATGAAGTTGTAGGAAGGAGGTGATCGAGAATGTTTAAATTAATTTGAGATGAAGAAAAGAGAGTATGGGAGGTGGTATTTATAGGGTGAGGGTGGTGGTTTGGTTTACAGTGTGTGAAGTGTCTCACCCTGTTGATGACTAAAGAGTTCAGTCAAGTTCTTAATATTTTAGTGTATGAAAAGGAAAAGCATTAATTGACAAACACATTTTGTACGAATTTATTCCAGTCAAAGAAGGCGTTCCAAAAAAAAATATGCATGCCAAAATAGATCATGAATGATTAAAGTTCTTAGAAACATGTACGATAGATCAGAAATGAGTGTGTAGGATCCAAATAGGACGATCATAGAGTCGAAGGAAATAAAGGAACTCATTTTTCTACTTTCTACTAATTACATGCATATGAACGTACAATATATTAATTTCTTTATCTTAGGAAAAAAAGATCCGAACTTTGAGTTATTTCATCCATAATGAAATATATCTGGACTTAAGTTAGTAGCTATGTTTATTATTACAGAATACTAATGGAAAATGTTGACCGTGGTTGCCATTATTGAATGACGACTCAAGCTTAATTTTCAAGTCTTGATTTCTTGAACCTAAAAATTAATTCTAATTTTCAAGTCTTAAACGAAGCTTCTAATAGGAATTAATTCTAATTTTATAAATGTAGTCATCTTTGATTTTTTGCTTTCTTGCTTTTCAGGTACTTATGATCTAATATAATGCATGGTACGTGATTAATCCTTGGAAATTAATGTACTAATTCTACCCAGCTGGTTTCTAAAAATGTGCGAGAATATATGGTGTGGTCATCTGCAAATTAAGTACGTAGGTGCAAAAACTCTAACTTTACCATGCATGCATGCATGGGTAAAAGCACTCTAGCTATCAATTTAGACGATCCAATTATGACTTTAATGAGAGTAATTAATTAAGAAGATTACTGAGGTTTATTAATTAGTACATGCATGCATTTCAACATGGCCGGCCGAGCTGCTATTTGTCTCCATTGATCTGCCATCCTTTTCATTTGGAATTTATCTCCAAATCAAGCTTATATATGCTCCATCTTATCCATTTCATGTTCACGTTCTATAACTTTAATTTTATTCTTGTCGGTTGCATGTGTATATATAAACCAAAAAATTAACTTAGATTATTCCAAGCGGTCCTTTTATAACAGAAACTAAATCATTGTTTTAGATGATAAAATTTCTCTCCACTTGCTTAAATGATTTATTCATACGTACTATACGTTAACCCTAGTCGAATTCAATAGCCTACAAAGAACTAAATCATTGCATTGTTAATTAATTTTGTGGGCTCTGTGATCATTTTTGATATATTCTAATTTCTTTTAACCTTTATCTATTGGATTATTCTATCAAATGGAACCACAGATAGTGATCAATCTATTAGAAATTTGAAAATGGGAGAGAACAGGGGTCATAAAAAAGAACTCATTATTGGTTGCACATGGATATTATGCCTTTTATCAGACAAGGCCATTGGGAAGAAAATAATTAAGGTTATAGTCCACCTCGTGAGTTAATTGGACATTTCTTATTCATACCAAGGTGCCTTCCTTGACTAAGTTACAAAATATTCCATGTACACAAGTAATGGTCACCACGTCACAACCAATTAAACAACTAGGGACCTGTAATATAAACCTTCATCCTCAACCCTATATAAACCCATAGCTCCTCTTCATTTCTTCCCAACCCAAAATCTCCCACTACAACATCATCAACCAATTCCTAGCTCAGTCACTGTCCTCTTCATTTTATCAGTCTCCAAACACTTAACCTAATCATGGGTGTCTTCAAGTACGAGTCCGAGTTCACCTCTGTCATCCCCCCGGCTAGGTTGTTCAAGGCCTTCGTTCTCGATGCTGACAACCTCATCCCCAAGATTGCACCACAGGCAGTTAAGTGCACTGAGATCCTCGAAGGAGACGGTGGCCCTGGAACCATCAAGAAGATCACCTTCGGCGAAGGTATAACTAGTCTAGTTCACATGATCTTATGCTTAATTATGTCTAAAACTACATGTGTTGTTTTAATATAAACTCTATATACTAAACGAAACCCAACGCAAAAAGGCATTGTTTTGAGCATAAGCACATCAACACAGAAAAATTGGATCGTACTTAACTTTTTTATATGACTTTTGCAGGTAGCACTTACAGCTATGTGAAACACAGAATTGATGGCATTGACAAGGAGAACTTTGTCTACAGCTACAGTGTGATTGAGGGAGATACCATCTCTGACTCGATCGAGAAGATCTGCTACGAGACTAAGTTGGTGGCATCCGGCAGTGGCTCCATCATCAAGAGCACCAGTGAATACCATGCCAAGGGTGATGTTGAGATCAAGGAAGAGCATGTTAAGGCCGGAAAAGAGAAGGCTTCCCAACTCTTCAAGATCATTGAGAACTACCTCTTGGAGCACCATGATGCCTACAACTAAATATGGTTGAGGGTCTGCTGTAATGGGTTTAAGTCACTCTCTTAATTGTGACTTCAAATAATGGCATGGTGTGGTTTTCATAGTGTTTTTTTTTGGTTTTGTTTCTGTTTACTTTCGGGCCAAGACTGTGGCTTTGATTCAAGAGTGAATTATGTATTTCGATCTTTTGCATTTGCAATAAATGAAATGAAAATCATGGATTTTATCATATTTGCAAGGTTTATGTAACAACATTATTCTGAAAGTTATGTATTTTTTTAACCTCTCTCTTACAACACATATTCATCGCACAATACATCTCTTTTTACCCTTTTATTAATATGTTGATATAAAACCGTAAAAGAGATGTGGCATATATACAAAAAAAATTTGATTTTAGAATTTGTATTTCATTTTTGTAAACCATATATTGGATCGACCATGCATAAATGCACCTATGAGTGCTTGAGCCTCAAATAAAAAGCTCATAACTAATTCATGTTTTTTGTATGTGAATTCTCATTGTATAACAGTAAATTTCACGAGCCTACCGTAAAAAAGAAATGTTAAATATAATTGTCATACACGTAAAATTATGATTCAAACTTGTCAAATTCTGATCAAAAGAAGGAAAAAAATCAATTTGAAGGGAAATCATTCTTAGTGGGCCGGGTCAAGGCCCACGATAGCTAGGCTGAGCCCATCTGTAAATTTCAGGCCCCACCCAATAATTCAGTGAAGAACGCATCTGATTATATTCGTGGCATAAGAGTCGATTCCAGTTTCTCCATCCGCAAAGGACATGTAGGTCATTATCAAACACAAGAGGGTAATGCGGTAATTTCTTGACCATATATATACAGAGTCCTCTGGAGCAAACACACGAACTCACTTCTGGAGTCTTCCCTTTCCTCAAAACCCCTCAAAGTGTCTGTGTGCTCTTGCCCTTCAGACTTGTGCTACATCCCTATACCTAGTACGACGCCGTATATCCTTTTCATTTTTTTTTTTGCTGCAAATGTCTGGCCACGGAGGAGTTTCGATCGGTCGGGCTCGCGGCGAGAACCGCTTCTACAACCCGCCGGCGATTCGACAAAGACAACAGCAGCAGCAGCAGCTGCAGCGGCAGAAACTCGAGCAGGAGAAGCATCAAAGGGCGTCGGTGGTGGAGTCCGACGACTGTGCTACATCGCATAGTTCCGAGTCGGGTCGGGCTACATCGCATAGTTCCGAGTCGGGTCGGGAAGTGGTGAGCGAAGCCGCGAATTTGGATCGGTTCCTCGAGTTTACAACGCCGCTGGCTCCAGCTCAGTTTTTGCCCAAGGTATTGGAAAGTCGTAAAATTTGGAAAGAAAAATCGTTGGCTTGTTGATGGGGATTTTGAATTAAGCTCACAAATGCCACAAAATGGAAATTTAGGGACGTAATTTTTTTTTTTTTTATGTGGCATTGCTGATAAACGTTGAAATTTCTGATCCTCATCACTTATAACACTCCAAATTGAGCTAATTATGTTTATATATCTAACTTGAATTTGAAGTTTCCAACTTTAAGAATCATAGGCATTGGGTGTTCGATTGCAATTCCATTTTTTGTTTTGAATTTGGCGTGCTGTTGCAGTAATTGTACATGTGATTCTTATCTTGTGTCATTTGGTGATTGATAGACGAGTATTAGGGGATGGAGGACTCATGAGCCAGAGTTGCATCCCTACTTTGTGCTTGGAGATTTATGGGAATCTTTCAAGGAGTGGAGTGCATACGGGGCGGGTGTTCCTCTTTTGTTAAATGGGAGTGACTCTGTCATACAGTACTATGTTCCTTACTTGTCTGCCATTCAGCTCTATGTAGATCCATCAAAGCCTCTCACAAGGATAAGGTCAGCAATATGTTAAATTAGATTACTTTCAGTCTGGCTCATTATGTGTGAGTTCTGCTACTTAAGCACTATGGATTATAATTTATGTTTTGATGCCGCTGTTCATACTTCAGTATAATGTAGTTGGGTTTATGAGTTTGAAATAAATGTCGTCTCTTGGAGGGAACACTCAAAGAACTATGAATTTTGTGTATGAAGCAAATGCAGTGCTTGTTTTAATGCTGTTGATACAGTACTCTTTATGACAGTATCAAAACAACGTGTAGTTTGTGTTGTTTTTTTTATTTGATTAATCTATTAATTATTATTTAGGGCTTCCTTTTATTTGTCTCGAGGTTATTCAGTTTGATCTCTATCACTTGTTGAGACTTCTTCCCTGATTATAAGGTAGACCTATAAGCTTTGGAAGGTCGAAGTATCTCATGATATCTCATGATCTGTCTGTTACTGTACCCGGAAAGTTCATTTCTTCATTTACTAGACCCTCTAGTAGTTCAAAGCCTGTTGACCAAGACCTTACTGTAGTCCTAAATGGAATGCTCAAGGTGACTTAGATACTGCTAGGTTAGTGAGGTTGCAATTTGTTCTCCACTTCTAGTTGGGGCCTACGAGGATAGGAATTGTGTATTTGTGCTCCAATCAAGCTGTGTAGGGAAAAAATGGCCATGGTAACAGGCAGTGAGAAAGATAACTTGTGAAGACGAATTATGGTGGTGGATTGGGGTTGGTCTAGTTGCCAGGTAAGGCATCTTATAGGCAGTGAATGACCAAGATCTTGATAGAATGCATGGTGTTATACTTGACAGGCGAGTGATTTAGGTGTTATTTTGTGGTAAGGTGAAATGAAATGTGGGTTTTTGGCAGCACATTGCACAGAGTTACATGCTAATAGTTAGTATGAACTGTATCATCTTTGGATTTAATGAAATCTGCTAGTAGTGGAGCCATACAATTATGTATTTGTTAGTAAACCATTCTTGTTACATAATTTTGCTTTTGTGTGTATCCTCTTACAGGAGGCCTGGTGATGAAAGTGATGCAGAGTCATCGAGGGAGACAAGTAGTGATGGCAGCAGTGATTATGGAGCTGAAAGAGGAATCAACGGTATTGTTGATAATGCTTGGAGTCGGCAGAATATTGCTGATGTAAATGGCCATGATTGGAATAGAGTCTTACCGAGAGATAAACCCTTAACTGGTTCCTCAAGTGATGAAAGTGAGATTTGCAACCCTCCAGGTCAGCTTATATTTCAATATTTGGAGCACGATCAACCGTTTGGCCGTGAACCTTTGGCTGATAAGGCAAGTATTGTCCCACTTTACACAATTGAACTTGAATTTTCTTTTTTGAATTTATTGTAACATAAATATCATTAGCATCCAACAGATTCAAGTTCTTGCTTCCCAATTTCCAGAGCTGAGGACATACAAGAGCTGTGATTTATCACCTTCTAGTTGGATCTCCGTAGCATGGTATGCATTTTTTTTCCTATTCACTGGTAGTACAAATAGTCAAATATAGGAAGGATGCATAAGTGATTATAGATTTGACGTAGTTGCCATTCTCTTTTTTTGAATAAAGGTATCCCATATATCGGATACCTACAGGTCCAACATTACAGAGCCTGGATGCTTGCTTCTTGACCTTTCATTCCCTGTCGACTCCCTTAAAGGGTACATTTCTCTCTCTCTCTCTCTTCTTCCCTCTCTCTCTCTCTCTCGTACAGAATTGGTATATGCATGCACTTGCTTGTATTTTGAAGTCGTGATATGGTTATAACGTTGGTTGGGGCAGGTACAGGCACTGATAGGCTTCGTCCCAGCTGTGCACGACCTAGAGAGGTGCAAAATGCCGACTTCAAACTCTCGTTGCCAACCTTTGGATTGGCTACATACAAGTTCAAGGTTTCCTTTTGGAACCCTAATGGAGTTTACGAATCTCAAAAGGCTAATTCTCTATTGCGAGCAGCTGAAAACTGGCTCATGCTATTGCAAGTTCATCATCCTGATTTTAACTTCTTTGTGTCACACAATACACCGAGGAGGTGAGGAGAGTTATCTCTCGTCAGCTTGAAGTTATTATCCCAATATATAACACGGGATATCATCTACTGTTAAGGATCGTATTCACCGGCCAGTTTTTCATGTTAGTGGTTGGATAACAGTGTACGCACTCCTGTCCTTATATTATGTAGATTTGGCCCATTGCTATCTTATGTTACATGAAAGCAAAGTTGAGTGTGATTGTGGCTTTTCTGAGGACTCGATAGGTCGAGAGAAGATGAAACTATCATTAATAAAGGCCTTTAATTGGGGAGTGTGCTTCAGAATGGGCATCATGTAATTTGGATCAGGGATTTTGATGACTACTCTTACTTTGTTTGCGATTTCACAGCTTAGGATGATATGATATTTCAGAACATGTCAGTAGCTGTTTGACTTTTGTTACTGCTATTAAGATGATGAAGAAAAAAGTTTAGACTTTGTATACGTATGTATAGGTGTCTTTTCTTTCGGTTGTTTACTCGTACTGTGTACGAATTGACAGTTAAATTCAACATGAAAATCTTATGTATATGAAGTGTTCCTCTGATGAACTAAATTGCAAAAATTTGATGTGTTGTGTGGCTGCCTTGCCCTACTAGCCAGGCGCATAGAAGAGCTCCTGAGGACTGAGGTCCATTCCCTAGATCTCAGAGGCTCTCTTATCTGGAAGAAAAGAAGGCCAGGGTTGAGACTTTCTTGCTGGACTGGTCTACGATTCTAAGGTACAGTTGAGGAGTTTGGCCAGTTACCCAACTCCATTGCTATCAAGACTTTGCTGTCTCCACTCTGACTTTGCTATCTCCCCCATAATTGCAACTACCAACATTCCATGAAAGGAAGACTTGCTATTAAGTTGGAGAAAGAAAATTTGAAGCATGAGAGTTGATGCATTGGGATATTTAAACCTACTTGTTTGGCCTTGTCGACATCACAACTTTAGCCTAACCCGGATTGGGAAGCCAGCTTGGCTCCGTTTCATTTCCAGCACAGTAGTGTCCAGTAATCTAATCAAGATGTACTATTTTGTACAACTATCTTACATTGAACAGATCAGCGAATTTACTGCAGCTGTTTACCTACCTACAAATTCATTCCAAGAGATTACCATCAACAAACAAGGCAAAATTTAATGCTTCCAAGAACAATATCTACATTTCCCAGAGGATATCTGCTTTCCTTGGCTGCAGTTAGGTTGTTTCCTATACTGAATTTAATTGATAACGGTAGAATTTTCTTCAACAAGCTCTCGTAGCTCAGTTGGTTAGAGCACCCGTTTAGTAAGCGGGAGGTCTTGAGTTCGACTCTCAACGAGAGCAGAATTTAATTTTTCTTCTTTTTTCTCTGGCAATGATAAAAAACCCTCAATGTTCATTGAGAACTACGAATCCACGATGGACCATAGGTTTTGGAAAACATCTGGCTAAACTATCTAAACCACAGCCGAAAGCCTCTCATATTCCCCTTACAATAGAAATAAACTAATTGTTCCATTTGATTTTTGTAGCTTCCAAATCAGAACACTTATGGACGCTAGTTCCTCGTTAGTTTCTTGATATGTTTAAGAAACGGGTAGAAAGAAAGCAAAACACCAAAATGATAAGTTGTTATTTCCATTATCCACATAAACTAAGTACAATACAAATACATAGTTGTTCTGTTCTAACTATTACCAGTTGTTACATAAATAGAACCACCATCTTTTTTCCGTGCGACCCTAGAGCTCTGGTCCTAACTTAGGATTGGTCATATCCAGAAGACGCTTTTAACTCATAAGTCATCGAGAATGGTGGACATCAGCAACCCTTGAACAAACTCACACTTCCGAGCCTTCTCCTCTTGGTCTTTAGACGATAGAGGTGGTTGTTGAGCAATTCTGTCACCATAGAGAAGCGTTAAAACTTTCAGAATACCATAGTAAATTTGCTATTATAGACACGCAAAAATGCTAGAAGAATCATCATCACTTGCTGATCTGATCCAGACCTAAAACCAATAACTCAAGATACAGGAATTCTCATTTTTACTCGGGGACTTGCAAAAAAAAGAAAATAAATAAATAACATGTCTTGCCAATGCTCATACCTTTCTGAGGACTCTTCTTTCGTGCTTTCCTTCATGAAAGGTGCTTCGACTAAAGGATGGGGTTGTTCAATCACATGTTCATCAGGTGCATTATATATAAAAGAAGACAACAAAGGATCAGGTTCCGTATTTGAGGAAAATGGGAATGAAGAACCTCCTAGAAGGGCTTGTAGACTTCCTTCTCGCAGCTCTTTCCTTAATATTGAAAATGTTGAATTAGATCCCCTGCGAAATTTCCTTTTGCGCTGAACGTAATCTATAGTCAAGGAATACATCACTTTTACTCTAGACTTAAACAAGAAAACATGTATAGAATATCAACAAACATGGAAGGAAAAGCTACTCCAGTTTCAATGGAAGAAAATAATCATTGTAGAAGAAAAGAGAATGAGTGACTAATGCAGATCAAGGGTAGTAGAGGGTGATAATCGATCACATTATGACTGGTCTGTGTGCAGGCCCGATACATGCAAGCATGTTAGAGGAAATTATTAAAAATAAATCAAGCAATTCTGGTAGTTATACTAGTATGTTCTCTCATATAAATTAGATGAGATAAAGTTGTCTTTCCTAAAATCACTTATTTAAAACAATCAACCTAAGCACCCATTGAATTAGAACTGTGAACATATTTGTGCATGAAATTTGGGGGAAGAAGGTCTTGTTTAGACACGCACGATTCCTATTACATCATGATTTAGACGGCTTTAACCAACTACACCAACTACACCTAATAAAACTATTTATACAACTATGTAGGAAAGTATATTTATAAGTACACTAGAAATCATATTGATCAGAAATTCAACCACATAGAAAAGTTCTTGGTGGTACACTGAGTATTTATGTAAATCAGAAACAAAACAAGCACAAGAAAATCCAAACCAAATCGTAATTCAATAAAAGGATATCTTTAACAAACTCCCATGTTGCGTGGTAATATGGGTCACAAGATTCGATCCCACCCTCTTTGCACAAACTGGACAGACCTGAAAAAGAGAAAGAAGTAAACATTCAAAACAATAACAAGAGGCAAGTTCTTAAACAAGGGAAAACAGATATTCAAAGAAGTTCATACTCAATAAACAGGTGCCAGATACTTGTCTACTGTTGAGCATTGCACATAACAATTACAACAGAAACGCCACAGAAATCCCATTCTAGTGATGATCAACTCATAAACAAACCCGTCACAATCATATGCAACCCCACTCCACTAACTTGCAACTGAAACCTACTCAAGCGAACCCAATGAAACATTCATTCCAAAGATAGATAACTTATTGGAAAACCACAGCCACAACCCACAAAAAAAAGCCCATCAGAATGATAACACTAGTAGGGAACAAACACTACCAAAATTACAAAACTAATGAAAAACAACACTCCAAAAATTGCTCCTTTCTAAGCTGAAGTGAAACTAAACAACCCAAAAACGTCTACAGCAACATTCACAGGGAAAAAACTCAAAGACAAAAACTCGAAAGTTTGTAAATTTCCACAATGCAAACAACGAAGCGAGCTCCGATTAATCAATTGAGGTGCAAAGCTTCAAACTTTAAAAATAAAAAATAAAAATTGCATACCCCATTCTTGGCCTCCACCGGATGTTCCTCATCGATGTGACAACAAAGCCCAACGACATCGAAATCCTCCGCGCAAAAGGGGCACAAAAACTCAGCCTTTATCTCATCGTCTCCATCCGTTTCTTCGTGTCCGAACAGATCTGCATCAGCCACAACCATCAGCACCGATCAAATTCAACAAAACCAAAATTGAAACTAGCGGAGGGCAATTCGGTAAAAACACTGACCGGATCGAGATTGGTACCGCCTCGCGTTTGAGGATGAGAAGAGATTGCTCCATGAATCAGAGTCCATTCCGATGCAATTACAGAAACAAATACGGCGATGGTTAAAAAAAATCGCAGCTTGAATTGGATTGTTATGGTCCGAATTGAATTTTATAGAAGTGAAAACCCTAGATATACAGAGATTGAAGACGACGAGAGAAAAAGGCGAGTGTGTGCGAGTGAGGAAGCGACCAAGAAATTGCGTGAGAGAGAACGCAGAGACTCTCTACCGAACTTCCGGAAGGGGTTTGCCTCCTTTATACTTACTTTTTTGGCGCAAAGGCCCATCGACTTTCTGTCCAATTACGGAACTGCCACTAACTACCTGAGCCATACGATTTTATTACATGCAGGGATTTTATTGGACTGTCGCCTGCCTCATTCGCACGTGTGGGACTCGCGATTTGTTGTGTTTTTCTATTTCGCGTTTTGTGTTTTGGACGCGTTTTTCAGTTCCACGGCTTCTCCCGCACGTGTGGATTATACTGTTGAGATTCTTTGCCCATTTGTAGCTGGTAACTGACCATGTTTTTACTATGGTCCTGTCATCGGGCAATTTTACCATTTTTGAGGGAAAGAATCTTTGTCAAAGCATTCTAGAGGATTCGAGGAACGATTCATCGAATACAGAGCAATACATACATCAATGCGTTAACTTGGTCGCAATTTAAATACGTAGATTTCGACTCCAACTATACAGTCTATACTACACCTCAGCAGAATACTCCTTGGAGATGTACAATTTAACCTAGCATGAAAAAAAAACAACAACAAAAATGAACCAATTCCGTACATAGCCACGTTATTATCCAAGATAGGTCACTGAGCCCAACAAAGCCCAATAGAAACCAAGTCACCTGAAGTACTTAACATGAAGCTCGCTATCAAAATTCAAAAGCCCAAGCTTGCCAACCAGTAACCACAACTTGCAGCCTTACACAATTTTCAAGCATTTTAGTTTTAGTGGATGTGTTTTCAGTGTACAATTATATTAGGTCATGGAATCCAAACATACAAAACCTATGTATGGAAGCAAAATGTTGTTTCAGCACTTCCAGCATTCAAGGCAAATCTTATAACTTCACGAACAATTACCGGAATTAATCCACAAATTAGCGCTCAATTTTGCCACATACAAGCAAAAAATCAATGGTAGCTTAAGCTCGATCTTTCTGTTCTTCTTGGAATGATTCAGATTTGAAGCCTTATAACTCACGTTAACAAGTATAGATGAAAGCAAGTTCACATTTTGATGTGAAGGATTGGATCAACTCCTTTATCCTAGCAACAAATGCCAATCACTTACTGTCTAATCCCCTATATTAGCTTGGTATTACAGAAACTAAACTTACACGTTGATATTGTCATATACATCAGAAAGAAATTCTTAAAACAATGCTAATAGTTTTCCAGAAGAAATTAAATGGTATCAAAAGAATAACTACATATCCAGTGTTACTGTGTCACCATCACATAAATAATACATGTCCATAATAGCTAGCTTCAGCTCTTCTTGTTCTTCTTGTTTGAGTCATTCACATCCGAAGCCTTAAAAGTTCTTTGCAAAAGGTCAGTGGCATCAAGCTTCAGGTCAAAAATCATGTTAGCAAGTACAGATGTTAGCAAGTTCACATCTGTCATGGCCCTGTGAGCTGAACCCTCTAAACGGATCCCATAGAACTCACCAAGTGCCTGAAGTGAGAGCTTCGACGAAGCCTTTGGTCCTGTACTTCCATTGTGGATTGGTGGTATTGGAATTAGTCAAAACTTAAAACAATAAATTAAATGTGCTTCATTCTTTTCAACATATAGCTCTTACCATACAATTTCATCACTTCTCGTGCCACTGGGAGGGTGTCGAGAAACAGCAAGTCATGAGGAATATCAAATGAGCAACGTCGAAATGCCTCAATCAGAAAGGGTACATCAAAACGTCTTGCATTGTGAGCAGCAAGCAAAACTTGCTCTCCATGCACTTGGCGGCTTTCGATGTATTGAAGAAGGATTGGAATCAGTTCCTTCATCCTAATTAAACCATAAATCTAACCAAAAGTTAGAAATAAGTCGCTGCCAATGTCAATGTTAATTAGTCATATTCTAACTGCTAAAAAGAATAACATACATACGTTGGGGCATCTGAATGTCTCACCATCTCAGTTGTTATACCATGGAAACCAGAATTTGGAACATCCTGCTCAGGGTTTACCAGGGTTTGAAAACAACTGTTCTTGCCACCTCGGACATCCCGGATTGCAATTTCAATAATTCGTCCTCTCTTGGTGCAAAGTCCAGTGGTTTCAAGATCAACAACTAACACATTCACACGCGGCGGCTTTACAACTTTGTCATCCAAAATCATCTTTGGTTGAGCATCAAAGTATTGTATGCTTCTGAAGCAGTTTGCAGATGATTCAGTAGTACTAGTACTGCTAAGTGCCTTAAAGTTTTGCACCCAAGTTCTACCTAAACAAGCTATTTGAATAGATGGTGACTGAAGGCAAAACTTAGGTACTAATTGCAAGTTAGAATAGCACATGGAGCTTGTTCTCATCATTTTTCCTCGATCAGCTCAACAACTGAAAAAGAGTCATATATATGTCACTTTGCCAAAACCATACACAACAACCGGAGTAAAAGAGTTCTGATGTAACTTGTAGGTAGCTATTTCAGAGATTCAACAATTCGGAAAATTTAAACTAAAAAGAAACAATATTGTAGCACAGTTCAGGAACTCAAATACTCCGTTACTCGATCGATCACATTTGGAAAATAAGTACGTGATCACACAAATATGGAGAGATTGATCTATTGAACAAAAACCAGTGGCATCATTTGAGTTCCTTATATATATATATATATATATATATAGATAGATATCAGGCATGCATGGTTTTACGAAAATTACAAGTGGATCCATATATTCAATCCTGCTTGTGATTCGATCTTTCTAGCTAGCTAGTGCAATGTCACTCAATCCATCCTCAACATTCAAGAATTAATTAACTGTCAGATTGTTCAACCATTTTTCACGTAATAGCTAGCTAGTTGAGACTAGCTTCTAATCATAAGGTAAAAAATCAAGAATTCAATTTATATATGTGCATTACAATCCGGAAAATAAAGAAGTTAGAACATAAAGCTGCAGAAATAAAGAATGTAATGTGATGTAAAAATAAGCTGCACACTTACCTGGTGGAATCAAAATGATAACTGCATCTGCAGATTGAGTACGTTGTGAAATTAAACGGGTTTTCGATTTATGTATAGGATGATCAAAGTGGGAGTAGTGGGAGTTGTAGTGGGTGATCGAGGTAGTTTTTCGAACAGTCGTATGAAGAAAGTGTGGAATGTATGAGAAGCAAGCAAACTGCGGAATCTAAGCCATGTCAGGCTACTTTAGGGGACTTGATTCCTATATATATCATGCAGGACCACATTAAAAGGAGCTCTAACATCGACATGACATGTTCTTTGTTGGGCTTGAATTATGCCGGGCCATTTCCATTTTCAAATTGGGCTTGAAAATTAAACCTCATCGTCTATGAACAATTGTGCTTAATTTGTGAGATGGTGCTTCGTCGAAATTGTTGGGCTGAAAAATTATTAATTTTTTGTTATATTAGAGTGGATCGAACTTCTAAGAATTTGGAAAATTAATCTTTCAGCATGTGAAACATTGTTAATTAACATATGTTACAGCATGTGCAACATTGTTAATTATGTAATACCGTATGAATTAATAAACAGCAAAATAGGGATCCTACCATGTGCACCTGCTGATGTTTCATAGGAAGCAAACTATTTATGTTGTTGTCATTAGGGCCACTAGCTAGTTAGCTATCCTGATTAGTTTTAAGTCGATCTTTGTTTTATGATCATGATCATGATAATGGATTGTATTGATTCGTCCAATCAATGAATCAAATCGAACCACTTAAAGATCGGGTATAATCTCACTCATCATCACTATTAAAGAACATCGCTACATCATAATAATAAAGATCAGTGCTACTAATTACGTACTAAGGATAGGGTAGGGTATATATATAGATATGCATGCCTACATATCTTTTCTTGAGGGGTAAATATATTTTCTATCTGCAAGAAATACTCTTTGTTATGTCGACAAATATATCATTAAATTTGAGTGCCGATATAGATGGTCGATATTTTGAGCCTTTACCGATCGACGGTAGATCTCTTGGGTCTTGCAATGATGCAAAGTGACAGTTTTAAACTTTGTAGATCCACCGATTAATACAATGGATCAAGTCTCAGTCGACAAAAGGTGGTGCTAGCTATTACGAACTTACATGTTGCTGCAATCTGAGATTGATCCCATCATATCTGTACGTAGGTGGATCCATCTGCACCTACGTAGGTCCAACTAGTACGTACTGTTATTGCTTGCTTGACAGGTAATTTAATTGCTCATTCTTCACTTCGATCTACTTGTGATCCTTATATGATTCATGAATATATGTGTTTGGATCGTGCCAAGAGTTTCGCCAGTCGAGAGAGAGAGAGAGAGAGAGAGAGAGCTTCCATTATTTGCTACTTACGTGTGTTTCAACTTCTTTTCTAGCTTGTGTGTTCAACTAAATTTGGATTAAAATAGACCCGACGCCAACCCATCTACAGTGCAGTCACCCCTATATAGCATGATTGAGATGTATTGGCATTTTATTGTGTGCAAACACTCACACCGGTAGCTTATTCAACAAAACTCGATCATTGTCAGTCCCTCCAATTTTGATTTCCGGCCCAGATGATCAAAAATGCATAATGCACGCACGCGACTAGTTGTCTAGCAGCATAAGTCTCTTATTTGTAAGTGTGAAATTTTGAGTTAATTCGACTCAAATACCACAAGTTGTTGTGTAATAAAGAAGAAACAAAAAATGTAACGTACAATTTATGTCAACGCTTGAAAGCATTTTATACATCATAAAAGTATTAAACTATCTAATAGTTTGTTTTCTATTAGTTTAAATCGGTTCGTGTGGAGGTTTGTTTTCTATTAGTTTTAGTGTACACTTTCAGAATTGCTCGAGTGTACGGAGTTTGGAATGACAATTTATCCTTGATATCGAAAAAAAGAAAAACCGAGTTGGGGAAACAATATGCTTGACATAGACTTTAGAATATACCTCTCCCAAGTAGTCCAATAATAGGGTCCTTGGTTTCAACCTAATCATCCATCTCTAACTCAAGTACTCAACTATGCTTAAGCCAATAAGTTAAAAGCCTCCTCCTCCACTTTGTGTAGTAGTGACAAGGACGTGTGAGAGAGGCGCACGTACGTTTTCAGTGGGCCCCGACACCGGTGGTGGCCCAGCCCAATCTCCCCTTCCCGCGTTGGCCCATCATTCTCCGCAACCACACGTCGGCCTCCTCCTTTCCTACCGTCGCCGGGGCCCGTCGATGCACTACGGACACCAACACGTGTTCCTTTCTCTCTCTCTCTCTCTCTCTCTCTTCGTCCACCACGTCGCTGTCGGCGTTTGGCTTTGCTTCTCGGATGACGTGGACTGCTTCGAAGTGGGGTTCGGTGGGTCCCTTTAAAGTCGTCGTCTCGATCAATATAGGACGGGGTGGGTCTTTGACTCGTTGTTCATTCATTATTGCCGTGAGCTACATAGCTGGATCTTTGCTGTAAAATTTCTTGGCATATACATGAACTCGATCAATAAATCTTTTAAATTAATTTTTTTATGATAAAAGAAGAGGTTGGTTGATGACGATGATTCTATGTATTTTCAAAAATATAAGATGTTCGTTTTCTTATACCTTAATTAATTCGAAGCATATCTAATTTTGTTCTAAACTCGATTATCAGTTGTATCCCATTAAAGTGTAGATGAATTTCAATTTCTAATATTTTAAATTATTTTCTCCCATTAAAGTTGGGTTTTATATTTCAGGTCTTCGGATTAGGTATTTAAGTGAGAACAATCATTGTTCCCACTCATAATTTGGAGTACATTAGATGATTTTGTAGCAACATTCAACTTAAAAGTAGCAACAATAACCAAAAATGAGTCAACGATGTTGGCCAAGGACATGATCCCATGTGATTTTGCTAGTTATTTCCATGCAAGTGATGTTAATGTAGCAACTACTAAGAGATGAACATGTGACAGAAAAAAAAAAATGGGTCACAAAATTGACAATGATTGTTAACAAACCCACACATAACATTAAGTCACCCAACACAGTAAAAAATAAAAATTACAGCCTTGCCATGTTGTTAAAAATCTCAAAAATTAGAGGTAAATAATCTCAAAAGGGCGCATGCACAATTGTAATATTATGTTATTCCAAAAAAGCAAGTTGTGCTTGGAAATTGGGATGACATGCACTCTCATCATTTATCAAAAAAAAAAAAGAATGAGGGGGAAAAGTTGGTAAAAGTTGGTTGGACTTTATCTCCAACTTCCCACCAATTTTTTAATTACGCGCGTGGAATCAAGCTCGAGGTTTACACAGATTCCATCTTCTTTCTTAAAAGCATCTATCTTCTCCTCCTCGCTTTTCTCTTTTTCTTCAGAATTGATCAGCAATTTTCTCCGGTACCCCATCAAAAGGTTAAGCCCAGAAACAATAAACAAATTATTATTATAACATCATTTAGCTTTAATAAGGATTTAAATCTCTGTTGGAAACCCCAGCCAAACCCTAGTTAGCTAGAAAAGCAGAAGCCGCCAATCACAGCTTTAATATTTGCTTGCTGGGTTTGAGTTTAGTTTAATTTATTTCTTGGACTTTGGAATCGTGGGTTTAACCTAACTAACGCAGTTAATTTGGACGGTAAAACGAAAAGGTTAAAGCAAATGAAAGACTTGTGGTTGAATTGATGCAAAATATTCATCGTAATAGAGAAAAGGCTGGTATTGGGCTTAACAGAGAATATACGGTTTCAGTGATGCTAAGGGCTACTTTAGCATATGGTTGTCGCAGCTTTTCTTGCAGTGGGAGTGCCAAAGCTATCCATTTAACTAGAAAGAATTTTTGTTTAATTTCTAAACTCTAATATCTGTGAAATTGATTATTCAATTTTCGTAAATGGATATGGAATCAATCTATTTCCGACCTGATCAAATATTGTACTGAAAACTCAAACACTTGAATTGTAGACTCAAACTTAATAAGGTTGACATGTTTAAAACTACATAGTGTGCGCTAAGAGTACATACTTGTAATCTCAAATTTTCAATTTCTCACTTATTTGTTATTTTGTTCACTTTGTTGTTGGATTGCCTCGAGCTACCCAAGCACATATGTTTCTCTGTATCGATTTATGTGATTCTAGATGGATTATATACACATTGTGTTCAATTTCAAATGACTAACTTCAGTTTACCACCTTACATTTTAGACCGAAAATCATGTTAGTCCATGTTTTTTCAATTTCATCACAGTCTAGTCCAATCGTTAATAATTTTGACCGTTAAGTGCTGACGTGACACAAATGAGACCCACATTTTGATGATGTGGCAATGACATGGAAATCTCAACCGTTAGCCAATCCATTAATTTTGATCGTTAAGAGCTTATTGAACATTCTACGTCGTTATTAAGTCACCAAAGAGTGGATCTCATTTGTGCCACAACAACACTTAACGGTCAAAATTAACGAATTGGCTAACGGTTTGACTAGACTGATTAAATTGGTAAGTATATGAGTGTTATTGATGAAATTAAAATAATATATACTAACATAATTTTTAATCATAAGTTCAGAGTGGTAAAAAGAATTTATGGGAAATAGTGGAAGGGGGGTGATGACATGATGAGTCATGACTAGGAAATGAGAGAGGGAGAGAGGAGGTGATGGAATGTAAGCCAAGGAAGCCTTATCCTATCGTGCGGCGCCAAACGACACGTGTCGAGAGGGGGTAGCGGGTAGGGGGGGAGTAGTACTGTAGCTAGTGGTAACAAACAAATAATAACAACAACTGCCTGAGGTTTCTGTTTCTGGTTACTTCTCATATAAAAAAGGTAAAGTAAAAAAAGCTGCCAAGACTGTCACTAGGAGCTACAGAGATCGAAGCAAACGTACTATAAATATTTACCATTCCATCCCTCTTTACTACAACAACAGAATATATATGCTTTAAAAACCACAGATATATTCAAAACGGCGTTCCATTCCGTTCAATTCTGGCCGTTGATTAGTGGACTTGGACCCTAATTTTTCTTTTGTTACTTATAAATGGCAGGTAGCTCAGTTTGTGATGACTGATGACCATTATCGACGCTTGCAAAAACCAAAACCATCCCCTCAATATATGGAAGTGGTTGTTGCATTAGTTTCCATCTTAACAACTTTTTATTATTATTTTTTTTCATAGAAACATATGTTAAGATAATCTCCGACAATCTACGGATAATATTTAACGGCTCAAATCACATCAATAATTTTATATATGATGAAGAAAGTATTTTAATGGGTTAATCCGCAACATTCCTATCCAAAACGCGCTTTCGAAGGCAATTAAGCTTAACGTGCTACAAACTATGTATTCAAAGTCCGTTTGGAAAAACTCAATAATAGAACGATGCATGTGGTGTCTAATACGGGCTGACCGACCTCATGCGAGAAGATTGTACGAGTGTTTCCACAAGAAATAGAGTGAACAAATAACCTAATCTTAGTAAAATTATTTTAACCTCCAAAGATATATCCTTAGTCATTACGAGTAAATAAATTATACCATACAAATTACAATGACTATAAATCACTCTATATTAACCATACTTTGCGTGACAATAAAAAGGTAACTCATAAAACTCTATTCTAAGTCTAGTTTATCACGTAAATTAAATATTTCACTAGCTTAATCGTCAAAGGGTTCTTGATTGACACCGCATAAAGAATCTTCTTCCTCTTATACTAATTTCGCAAATTGTTTGAGTGAAGAAATCGTGCAACACATGTAACACTAAGTATCCTCAAACATTTTTCATGAAAAGGGCTTCTCTTTTTGTATATACATACATATTTAAGGTAGACATTGATTCCTTTTCTAAATGCTAGACCATATTTAAGCCCCTTTTAAAACAATTGAATAGAGAGAATAAAGTCCCAATTCATTGTGTAAGTATTCTATTACAAGAGAAGAAACAATAAAGAAGCCATAATAATCAATGTGCACCAAAATGGGAGGCCTTTAGTAGTTTTCTTTAACTAGGTAGCTCAGATGCATGACAAAGATTAAGCAAATTAGTACATAGACCAAAGGAATAAAAGAATATGAAAAGAAGCAATTGATTGCCACTCAAATGTCAAATATTTGCCATACATGGAAAAATATAATTATTGCTAATAATAGAAATCTGTTAATTCTGCATTTTCTGTTATGATATTTAAAAATTCACACAACAATTTAAATATCTAAGGTTAAATGAATTTGTGTGGCTTAACAAGAGTAAGCAGATGGAAGAATGATTTACAGAAATGGTAACAGTAAAAGTGTAAAACCAAAGGAATTTGAGTAAATTTAGGAAGGATGATGAGGTTAGTTAATTAACTTGATTCATTTTATATATGAGCTGGATCCACTCTTCCAGGAGTGACCCACTTCTGAATAAAATATATTCAACCATTAAAATAAAAATTAAACAAATCTTAAAAATAAAACCAAAGCACAGAGACAATTTGAGCTTGGAAGCAGAGAGAGACAAGTCCAGCTCTTTCAACTTCAATCTGGGAATAATTACATATATATAATTCATACAATTTTTTTTGGTTCTCCCCCAGAAAATCAAAAGTCTGATTCGTTTTGCTGTTTAGCTCTGCTGGGTTGTTTGAATTTCGAGTTGGGTATGACTCCAAACCGAAGTTCAAGCATGTAATTCAGTTGTTGTGGTTGTGCTTTTCAGCTATATATCAATCTCTCTCTTTTTTTTTTGGTTACGAGATTTGGGGGTATTTGAGATGAATCTCAACAACGGTATGTCTATGTCCACCGCTAGCTCGAGTGGAGCTTGGAAATCGGCAGATGCGGTATCTGACCAGTTTCCTGCTGGTTTAAGAGTCCTGGTGGTTGACGATGATCCCACTTGCCTTATGATCTTGGAGAAGATGCTCCGAACTTGTCTCTATGAAGGTGAGTCTACTCTTAATTGAGCTTCTTGTATTCTAATTCACTTTTTCTTTGATGGGTTTTCCCCTGAATCCTTTTGGAGATTCAGTTTCTTTCTGTGTCAAAGCATGAGGCTTTGTTTTCTCTTTCCCTGCGTTTCTCAAGCCCTTCTTTACTGGATTGCGAATTTGTTGTAGAGGAAAGGTATGAGATGAACCTTAATTTGGATTTGGATATTGTTTGGCAATTCAAACACTTTGAGTTGTAGTTGTGCTTAGATTCAGTTTTTCATATCATGGGCTGTGTTAAAGTTTGAGACTTGTTGTACATGCTTCTTACTAAAAGCTAATCATATTGATAAACTTGAGAGTTTGGATTTGGGCCTATGTAGATTCATAGCCTTTTTTTGGGTTGTGTAGCTTCTGTACTCAATTTGTCAAAGTGATTGATTTAGTTGGTTTGGGATTTTGTAGTTACGAAATGCAATCGAGCTGAGATCGCTCTGTCTCTGCTTCGAGAGAACAAAAGTGGATATGATGTAGTTATTAGTGATGTCCACATGCCGGACATGGATGGATTCAAGCTCCTCGAGCACATTGGACTAGAGATGGACCTGCCTGTTATCAGTGAGTACCTTGTTTCGATAATTTTATATGGATTCAACTGCCTTTACTCTAATTAATAGTTTATGTGTAGTTTTGACCTGATATGTGATACCTGTATATCCACAGTGATGTCTGCTGATGATGGGAAAAGTGTTGTTATGAAGGGTGTGACTCACGGTGCTTGTGATTATCTAATCAAACCGGTCCGGATTGAGGCACTGAAGAACATATGGCAGCATGTAGTTCGGAAGAAGAAGAATGAGTGGAAGGATGTGGAGCAATCCGGAAGTGTGGATGAAGGAGATCGGCAGCAAAAACCATGCGAAGAACCAGATTACTCATCCTCAGCAAATGAAGGTAACTGGAAGAACTCAAAGAAGAGGAAAGATGAGGATGAGGATGGGGAGGATAGAGATGATACATCCACATTAAAGAAGCCGCGGGTGGTTTGGTCAGTTGAACTCCATCAACAATTTGTGGGCGCTGTTAATCAACTAGGCATTGATAGTATGTTTTCTTCCCCATATCTTTCTCTTTAAATTCTTTAGTTGCCACCGCTCCATATACTCTAGACTATGGCTGTTGATCTTTTGAATGTTGCGCCTATTTAAAATTCTCCTGTAAATTGAAGTTACTGTATTTAGCATTCTATCATGAGTTAGCATTGAATTAGCTTCATTTCCTTTAGATAAACATACCACGCATCTGGCATTTGATTGATCAACAGTATCTATTTCATCAACAGTATTTGTATTCCCTATGTTATTCAAACTTGTTTATTTGATACAGAGGCGGTTCCTAAGAAAATTTTGGAGTTGATGAATGTTCCTGGGCTCACTAGAGAAAATGTTGCTAGCCATCTACAGGTATGGTACATTTGTGTTTGATAACATTATGAGGAGGAATCTATATGTTAATCAAGAGTTACACATACAAGCCTTCCTTTGCATATTTTTTTTTCTTATATAGTTTTTTTGTGACGTGATTAAATATGTTCCCTCTTTTAGAAAAACTCACCACACAAACTTATGGAACAGAAATATCGGTTGTACCTTAGAAGATTGAGTGGGGTGTCGCAGCACCAGAGTAATTTGAACAACTCTTTCATAAGTCCTCAAGAAGCATCTTTTGGAGCAATGTCGTCGCTCAATGGGATTGATCTTCAGACACTAGCTGTCGCAGGTCAACTCCCTGCTCACAGCCTTGCCACACTCCAAGCAGCCGGGCTTGGTAGGTCAGCTTCAAAATCTGGCATGCCAATGCCTCTTGTTGATCAAAGGAACTTATTCAGCTTTGAAAATCCAAAGTTGAGGTTTGCAGAGGGGCAGCAACAGCATAGCAGTGGTAAACCTATGAACTTACTTCATGGCATTCCAACAACTATGGAGGCAAAGCAGCTTGCCAACTTGCACCAGTCTGCACAATCCCTTGGCGCTGTGAATATGCAGGTCAATCCCCATGGAGTCCAGAACAGCTCTCTATATATGATAGGTCAACCACAGTCAAGAGGGCAGATCCTGAATGAAACTACTGGGACTCACGTTCCTAGGCTTCCATCATCAAATGGGCAGCCTATGGTATCGAACGGGATTCCTAGTGGAGTTTTAGGAGGAAGAAGTGGGATTTCTGATGGTGGCAGAGGGACAGGATATAATCCAGTTCCGCAGAACTCTTCAATGTTGAATTTTCCCTTGAACAACACTGCAGAACTGCCAGGCAATAGTTATACTCTTGGCAGTACACAAGGGATGTCCAGCCTCACGCCTAAAGGATCATTTCCAGAAGAGGTTAACTCTGAAATAAAAAGATCCGGCGGATTTGTGCCAAGTTATGATATTTTTAATGAGTTACATCAGCACAAGTCCAATGATTGGAACTTACAGAATGTAGGCTTGACCTTTGATGCCTCTCACCATGCAAACTCCGTCCATGGTAGCCTTGACTCCTCGGGTCTAGTTCATCAAGGGTTTTCTTCTAGCCAAAGGACTGCACAAAGCCGGAATCCATCTATTGTTGGAAAAGCTATGTTCCCAATGGGGGCAAGTACTGATCATGGGCATGTGCAAAATACTGGTCAACACCTTAGCAACGGTCTTATTGTTGACAATACAGTTAGGATTAAATCTGAAAGGCTTTCTGATGCAACTCAAAATAACTTCTTTCATGATCAATTTGGTCAGGAGGATCTAATGAGTGCACTTCTCAAACAGGTCAGTTTTTCTGCTCTATTCGTTTTGCTTGCTAGATTTAGATTTCTTATATTGGAGTTTCAAATTACCATGGTTTTTATTTAGTCGTAACAAATATCTTCTGTTTTCCAGCAGCAAGGGGGAGTTGGACCATCTGACAATGAGTTTGACTTTGATGGGTATTCCTTGGATAATATTCCTGTGTAGAATGTGCTCCCTACAATATTCCGTATGATTGCAGTTCTGGTGTATATAAGTGCCGCAACAGACATCATTTCTTCTGCAATCATGGTGGATATTCAAGTTTATTTCAAGTATCCCAAGTTCGTGATTTCACAGATCATATATTTCTTTGTGAATAGCATGCTTGTGCTGGTTTTAGGACATTAAAGATCGTGCTGATGGATAGTTGCGGTGGATCGATCATGTCAAAATATATTTGTTATGCATAATACTGCTGCATGATATGCAAAGGCATACATGCAAAATTTTGACTGGCTTGCAAGAAGCTGCTATTTCTGGGGTGCTGGTGAAGAAGCTGTCCTGGGTTTTGGGGGCATGTTGAGTATTCAAGAGTAGGTTTATTGATACGTTTCAGGCTTTGTAGGAGCCTTTCTAACTCTAATAACATCAAGTTTGCCTTTCTTAATCTTCTTTCTTGCTCAAGATTTCAGACTTTGATGTACATAAATTTCATTTGTTTGCTCAAGGCATAAGTCTGGGCATTTATTTCTGCTTGTAAAATTTCTAGGGATTCTCTTCTCTTCATGCTGTAGTTTTGGTGTGAACCACTGCTTATGTGACCTCTGTTCTTCCTAATGTTTAATTGATAAACAAGCAATTCATTATTAATCGTACGAACCTGAGTTCTTCAAATGGTACAATTAATTTTGGGGAGTGAAAATGGCACTCCTCAATTTGCAAACCACACTCCCACTACATTTTTTTATATTTTCTTATATGCATCAGCCTTTTTGTTTCCTAAAATGCCCCTAACTGTATGGGTACTTGTCGATCTAGAGAAAGCTACTGGGAAAGGGCCTCTCTTTTTTAAGCGTTGGTGAGGGAACAAAGTGAGAGAGAGACTGAGATTGAGAGAGACCGGAAGAGAGACCAGAATTGAGAGAAGAGAGAATAGGGGGGAATAGGTGCCCAGATTACCATGAGTGGCGGCTGTGAGGAGTGGTCGGAGCAGTAGAGAAGGTGAGAGAGAAAATTGAGAGAGAAGAGCGCCGGTTTTGGGCAGAGACTGGGAGGTGAGAGATTGAGAAAGCGGGACAGTGAGAACAACCCGGAGAGAGGAAGAGAGGTTGGCGCCGCTGAGCTTAGAGGTGCGGGTTGAGCTTCCGGCGGCGTGAGTGGCAGAGATTGGCGGTGGCAGTGATCTGGGCAGCTAGGAAAAAGAAGTCGAGTGGAGGCTGACGCTGTTCTCCATTTTTTTAGCTTGGCACGGCGGCTCTGGGTGTCTTAATCAAATCGAGGGAGGAGGCTGCGGCTGTTGGTCTGGTGGAGGCTATGCCGCTGGGCTCACGGTGGAGTTGGCGGCGGTTTTGTGTTTGTTGCAGTGAGACAGAGGACAAAGAAAAAAGAGAGGAGAGAGAGTTGTCGTAGGATTTTTAGGGAAGAGATGGAATGAAGGATGTCTGCCAAGGGCATTTTAGGAAACAACAGGCTGATGCATATAAGAAAATATAAAAAAATGTAGTGGGAGTGTGGTTTGCAAATTGGGGAGTGCCCACTCCCCTTAATTTTCCACCCAAGAAAAAAGAGAAAAACATTCATGCTCATGCAGCACAAATCAGTAATTCTAATTTCTAGTTTTCTACTACCAGAAGATGAAATATTCTACAATATTGGACTTCATTAATGTCGACCAAAAAGAACACCGAAGCCGGAAGACACAAACTATGTCAAACTGAATTAAATTAAACTCATTTGACATGGTGTAAAAAACTCACAAAGCACATGGCTGCAGGTAAAGAGTAATGGCAAACAGGAACAATACAACTAACATGAACTGGTCGGATAAGACGTGGTCCACATTGGCCTAAAAATGAAGCTTGAGAATCATTCTCAGAGCAACAGCAATGAAAAAAGAAGAAAAATAGGAATAGCCTGCAGAATAGAATCATTTCAGTTGAACAAGTCGAATAGTTGATAACGTATCGCATCAAACAAAGTTGAAACAAGTAAAATTTCCGAGTCCCAGACCAGTTCTAGTTGATTTAACTATGAAAGAAAATTTTGTGTCAGCAGCATCAACACAATTCCAGTCACTCGAAAAGGAGATTATATTGAATATTACGAAATAGTTCCAACACCTAACAAATGTATATATGCAGCAAGAAAAATCATGGCAAGCAACTTAGTTCAATAGTTGTTTATACAAAATGTGAAACCGATAGCTACGTACGATTGCTGTCACTTGCGGGTATCAATCCTCCTTTGAAAACTTTGCAGACGAACAGCAAGACCACCAGCCATACAAGATTCCAGATAACCACCTCAAAAGTACCAGTCATGGTTGGCAGTTGAGATTCTCCGAATCCTCCTCAATGAGCATATATCAATCAGACCACTGAAAGAATAAAAAAATCAGCAGCAGCAGCAGCTACAAGATCTAGCAGGTGCCTCATGACTCGGCTATTGTTGCAAAAACATGAACGCTACAACCATAAGGAGGACCGGAAACATCATCATGGCTGCGCTCTTTCTGTAAGCACTACTTGGATGTATATCAGGAAGTGAGCACTCCTCCCCATTAAAGAACACTTTCGTCGGAAACCCATCTCTACCAGCCACATTAATGTCAGGAGTAAGCTTCTTTGTAAATGAGATCACTGATTGCTGCTTTCCGGGCACCCTAGGATCCTTCTGCGGGTCTTTTCCATCTACTTCTCCCACAAGGTAGTTCAATCCTTCATTACCCTGCATGAACACTGTATTATTGACCCCATCCATTTCCACGGTAGTTGCGTTGAAAGAGTACATCTTTTCGAAACCAGGGGTGGCTTTATCCAGTTGTACTGCAACAAACCAATCAGCAAAAGAAGTTTCATCCCAGTTGAACAGAGTGACCCTAGCAGTCCATCCTTTAGTGTAGTCTGTGTATAAGTGCCAGTTAATGCTAACCCCACAGTTATCACCACAAGGCGTTGGGTTTGGATCTGCTAGATGTTTAAGCTCAGCCCAAGCTTTTGCCTTGACGGTTCTGTTCTCAAAGGGAACAAGAAGTGACTCTGGTGGAAGAAGCATAGCTGGTGCAGTTGTGCTACAAGTTTGAGCTGTATTACTAGGGCACCCACATGCACAAGTTTTGCATGGTATGACAGATTCATTGTAGTAAGCAGAAAATGAAACACAGCATCTAGGGCTTGCTCCCTTGGCCTGTGTAATATTGCACACAACCTGCCAGCTGGCTACTGCAGATGAATTCACAGGTAAGCCACTTGCATCAGGGAATTCACTAGGACTCACCCGCACAGGAGGACCGCATTTATAATCAGGGTTGAGAGTGCCAGTGATTGCCCAGTTTTGTGGCGGTACGATGACGGAACGGTTGATATTTGGAGGCATTTTATAGACTTCCATCTGGAATGAAGATTTTGACTTGCTTGGGTCCATTGTTGTTGGCAAGATAGTACCATTTCGGCAACAATAAGGGATCAGACCAAATTTAGTGTCATTGGCCTTTGTCAGAGGCAGGTCAATTATGGTTGGCCTTTTTTCACAACTCAAAACATTGGAGAAGTCTAGATCCGCGTAGTATTTACCTTGATCGCCGAATATACATTCAGAAGAATCAACAACAGACGGATAAGCCCCTCTCATCGTATTGATAAACTCCTGTGCCATCCAGTCCCAGCTCAACTTCCAACTATCAAGACGACCTAGAGAGTTAAGGTTAGAGATTGTAACTTGTGCAAAGTAACTTGATCCGTATGTCCGGGTCACATCATACATGATTGTGAGATCTCCATTTTGGCGGGGGAGGAACTCTTCATCTACAGTGATGTTTGTTTTCTTTGTAAGGTCTACAGGGCAACAGACTTGCATTTCATTCTTCCCTGGAACAAACATTATCAGAGCAGTGTAAGAGTATACTCAACTTTCTAGAGATGGACACTAACATATTGATCTACAGAAGAAAGAATGTTCTAAAAATGATCGTGTACTGTAATGATATGGAGTAAACTTGAAAACGAATGACTCTTATCATGAGCAAAAGCTAAACTGACCTTGCAGTTGCAAACATATTTCACAAAATCTATTTTGTGGGTGAAGACGATCTCTATGGTAATTATGACTCCAAGATTAACAAACTTTTCAAGTGACTGATGCAACTCAATAGCTATGAGGCAAATTTTACATAATACAGATTCACTTCCAACAAGATTGGAGGAAAATATTCAAACAAACCTTACATTTTCTAATTATTTCACAGATCTTAAAATATATATGCTTTTCCAAAGCTTGGTCCTGAGCAATTCAATGGGCATAAATATAGGTCAGCTGTTAGTTATAACTTGCATTCATTTCCACACAAACTATATACACATTACACACCAAGGTCCATGTCAACAAAATTCAATTCAAACAGCATATGTTACAGGTCTATAAGCATTCATTAGCATCCAAAAACGTAGTGGAAAAACACAAAATCATACAAATTGCCAAAATAAATTGAGGAGCTGACCTTGCATTGACGCCTTGGGACAAGAATACCCATCATTGGCCAAAGTGATATTCGCCGGCATCGGAACATCCGGCGGGGCCACACCGAACTGAGTCCCGATCAATTTGACCTGAACCTGCATCTGCGTCAAGTCGCCCGCAGTCTTAATCGCCGTCTTCAGATCGGTCTGCGGGAACCCAGCGAAAACGGTGCCGTTTTCCACACTCCCGGGGACGCTACTCCCGTCGGCCAGCACAGCGTTGGAAGCAGAGACCAAATACTCGCCGTGCTTAAACCCCACAAAGACCTTCCACGACTTGAGGTCCTCGTCCCCGTTGTTGAGAACAGTCAGCTCCGACTCGAACCGGTACGGCTGCCGAGCCGGATCGGTTGGCGTGATCTTCTTTCCGGTGGAGTAGGAGTACGACAGGAAGATGCCGTTGCACAAATCGGCGGCCGGCGCCGGAGCTTCCGCGGTTTGAGAGAGTGAAATGGGCAAGGCGGTGAAAACGATCAGAAAATTGAGGAAGAAGATCAACGGCCGGGTCATGGAGGCCATGGTTTTTGGAATTTGAATTAGAGGGAGAGAGAAAAAGGAGAGAGATTTATATGTCTGAAATTCTTTAGAGAGAGAGAGAGTGTGTGAAAGTGAAACGCAACGCGTAGAAACAGCTTAGTGGAAGCTGTGTTTTGAAATCGTGGTTTTTATTTTAATTTATTTAAAATAATATTTGATGCCGTTGCCGTCCTTGATGGATTCAAACTTCAAAGAAGGTTCGTGTATGGAGGGTTTGGCAAATCGTGAAAGCAAAAGGCGAGAAGTGCGTTTTTAAGAAGCGGTTTTTATTTTGAATGTGGAAAAGCGGCTTTTTTGTTTATGTATTTGTCTCAACGGAACTCCTTGGCTTTTTCCCCTCTCTTCACATTTGAAATCCGCGTTTGGACAGACCGAGTCGTGGCCTAGTGGGAGGTGATTTGTATGGATTCGTTGGTGGCCAATAAAGTCAAACCCTAATTTCAAATTTCCAATCTGGGCCAGCGAAGGGAGTAGAATCTTTTAGTGTGTTTTGGGCCTTCAGCCCACTAAGATACCACAAAGAAATGGACTTCTTTTTGACTGTTTGTTTTTTCTATTAATTTTTTTTTACTTTTCTGGTTTTGAGCATAAAAAATATGGTACATTTCAAAATCATGGGTTTCGTATGTTCCTATGTGGATCATATCTATTTCATGGCCCAACCATTTATTTTTGCAATTGATTTTCTTTGACTTAAATTTCATTTGGTGCATGTTTTTACTTTTGTTTTAGGTTAAGTTAATTGGACGATAAGATATTGGTGGATATTAAAACAAGTTTCTTACAAGTTTCAGCAAGTTAGATGCAATTCAAGATCTTTTTATCCACCTTCAAATCTCTACTGTCAAGACGCGTCTTTAGTATGTTTGTGCTTGAATGGTTGTGCTCTTGTTAAACTCTAGGTTTCAATTGTATGTTTTTTCTCTATTTATTTTTGCTGGATTCTTTTCATATTTTTTCACTATCGGTCATTACTCCTAAATGGCCATCGTGAGTAGGTTCTACGCAATATAGTAAAAGACTTACGTGTGTAAGTATAAAAACATTATGTGTGCATAGCGAACTATTCTTTCGCCTTTTACTAAAGAATAACGTGTGCATGACGTTTCAAGTGACATACTATCTATTTTTAAAAGAGTACACCTATGTGAGTGCCCCTAAAAAAAATATAAAAACACTTATATTGTATAATGATAACCATTAATCTCAACTGGTGAAAATAAAGTTGTTTTGTTTTCCTGTAGTGAAATTATCTAGTATATTAGTCAAATTACATGAGAATATGCTCTATGTGATTTGGACATGGAAGTCACCATGCAGACTCGGAAGTTTGAGTCCAATATCAATAATTGATACGAAAGACGTTCCACCTTGAACCACTTATATATCATAAACCTACGAAATCTTAGGTCATCCAGTGAGACATTTTAATGGTTCTTCTCCATTTGTATGGTCTTATGTGTTAATACAACACCCAGACAAATCTTTATATGAAATTCAAGAATAGGTGATCATGATTTTCTTCGTCTCAAAATTTAGATCGTGTTATAAACCACACAAAAACCATGAAAAACAATGTAGTAAAAAGAGGGTTTTATTTATCTATCTGTAGAATCTATTCGGCTTATTTGGTAGCTTTGGTCAGTGTTTGTTTCCCTTCCCTCCATAATATAACCTAGTTTATTTTTGGATTTTTGATCATGATATATGTACGATGCAAAAAACATGTCTTCCCGATGATTGCGGAGTTCATATGTATTTGGTTTAAGAATGCATTTAAAGGAACTTCATTATTTTATAATTAGCCATTTACTTTTTCAAATCACTTTCTTCGATTATAATTTCGGTGTAAATATTTTAGCTCTTTATTTTTTAGGGTTATTTGACAATGAGCTATTGGAGGCTATTAAAATGATTATTTTACATATAGCTTGGAGGCTTCATTGTAATGTAATAACAGGCTTCGTCCAAAAAAAAAAATGTAATAATAGGTGACAGACAAATTCATATGCTGGATTAAAAGTTGGCTTCAACGGAAAGTTTAGACTCTTTAGGGAGCCTTTCCCATCATAAATAATATCCAAACTCTAACCAAATTTCAACGAGCATTAGTCATATTTAGCGTAACTTAGTTGTTGATTTACCACTAACCAACCAATTCTGTTATAATGAGGTCATGTGGAAGAGTACGTAGTAAGCCATTTTTATTTGATCAATGTTAGATTTTAATAGATTTTTCTATTTAATTTTTTTATCCAACAAAAAAAAAATCGTGGCCGGTGTTGCAAATAAAACGAAAGGATCAAACCATCACATAACAATTTGATAAAACCAACTCAAATCTTGTTTCCTCCCTGCTAGGTGATTTTAATTGGATATCTCTCCCTAATGCCCTCTTTTAGTTTCCCAATCTGGGCACTGTAGAGTACATAGTCTTTTGATCCAATCTTAGCCCGATAATATGCCCCAAAGAAATGATTAATTGTAAATTTGTCACACAAATAGTCTTATAATTAAACAAGTGAATTCTTTCCCTAAAAACATTACCTTTTTCTGTTTTTGATCCTGAAACATGTAAGATGCGAAAACTCATGTATTTCATACGTTTAGTGGGATCATATATATTCGGTTTGAGATTACTATAAAAGAAACTTCACTATTTTTTTAATGATCATACCATTTACTTCCATTGTAATATCATTTGGCGCAAATGTTTTACTTTTGTTTTAGGCTAGGTTTATTTGACATTTTAACCATGAGTTATTGGAGTATATTAAAATTAATAATCTTTTTATTAGGACTTTAGGAGAGTCGACTAGTTTTGTAAACATTAGGAAAGGTTCACACCATCAGGTAACAATTATAAAACGTAGAGCGAGTTGATTTGCATATATTTGTCGTGCAAATTGCATTCCTAATCACGGGAATTAAGTTGGTCCGAAGGCCATTTGTTGCATTTAAAGTGTGTTTTCATGTTTTCAGGTTATTTACGTGAGTTGAAGTAATTCGGCACAAAAAGGTGCATTTCGACAACATTTGTCACATTTCCGAGAAGAGGACGAAAAGTCAACCGTGGCTTCTCGATGTCAAAGAGTGTACAAATCAATCTTCAGAAGATGTTGTCTTGAAGAATTGGAAAGAGGAAGAAAAATGATGCAATTACTTTTCCGACGACTTTTCCAGCGAACCACCACCACAAGAGGCGGCAGTACCGCCGGACCACCACCGGAGCACCACCACACATGGAGGAGATATTCAAATCAGATCATGCACAGGGCTGCTGCTAGGGTTGCTGCACTCTAGTGGAGAAGAAATCAATTAATACTTTACCCTAGTGCATCCTTAAGTTCCTCCCATATGTCTCACTTTTACAATTTTCCATAGCTCCACTCACATTCCATTAGGCAACCATTGGGGGCTGCAATAGAGCTGTTGGCAGACCTCCCCACAACCCTAATTCACTTCCCAATTCACCCAATTCGGATTAGCCATTCCATTCCACAATCAATTCACCAAGAACATTCTCAAGGACTGTCCAGTTTTGTTCTTCCATTTTCACCACTTTCCACTACTCAAATCACTTTCCTTCCTTCACGAAAGTTGTTCCTAAGGCATCCATTTATCTTAGGAACTAACTTTCATAACCATTCCACCATCATTCCACCACGTTTCAAGCTCCACAGCTGGGAATTCGTCAAGAACACAAGAGCTTCGGAAACTTGGAGAAGAAGAAGCTTGGAGGTGAAGAGAAGTTCAAGAGGAGGCTGTCATCTACACTTGGAGTCACCAAGAAGCTGCTGGCCATCATTCCTTGAGAATTTCTTAACCCTACTCTAGTTATTCTTTGTATTCATGTTTCCATTCTTGACAATATTGATGTATTTCCTAAACATGTGTGAGTAGTCCTTTAGATTGGGGGCTAGGGTTGTGTGCCCTAGCCCATGATGATGTATTGATGAACCTTAATGTTTATGTATGTTGATTGAAAGATGAACATGTTCTTTGTCAATTTAATCATGTTTGATGTTTGTTATTGAATAAGACTAATTCTTGAGCATGTGTTGAACTTGTATTGTGTGAGATTGTTTAGATTAGTCATCTTAACAATCTTGGACAGTTGACATTTGAGCATGATGAGTATGAGCTTTAGGCTTGCCTTGTTTGAATTCCTAGTCTTAAAGTCCTTTGCCTTACTTAATTAACTTGAAAATCTTAAAACGGTTTAGGTTAATTGAGTAGGAGTTCAAGTTGTGTGAATAGCACAACTTGGCACGAGAGGATGATTGAGACTCGGTCTTAGAATCTTAATATGACTAAGATACGGAATTTGGTTCGTTAATTAATCAACATTACATACTCATTAGGTTTGAGATTCATCGGATTGGGTTAGAGTAACCCGAAACCCCAATCATCTTGATTCCTTTGATCACAACACACTTCACTTGCATTGAGTTTGTAAGCTTATGCATGTGCCTTTGCTAAGTTTTATTTGCTTACTTTAGTTACTGCTTTGGTTACAAGTTACTCTTTAAAGCATCACAATCTATGAACACTACACCATATTGCACATAATTCACCTCACTAGTACATAGTCCATCTCTTACCCTACCATTTTAGTGTCAAGAATCTTCGGTTACATTGCATCACCAAGTGGGATTTTGGGCCTTCCAATCCCCGTGGTACGACAACCCCCGGTCTTAATCTATACATCCACAATTGTTGACATTCGTATAGGTGCACTTACCTATGTGAAATTATACGACACGTCACGAGTGAGTCGTTAAGTTTGTAGCTAATAGGAGAGTCGACTAGTCTTGCAAACATTAGGAAATGATCATACCATCAGGTAACAATTATGAAACGTATAGCGATTGAGTTGTTAAGTTTGTAGCTAATATTAGAACAATGTAATATACACCGATGGTAATAAATGACCCACCAAACAAATTACCTCACACTATGTAACAGAATACATTACAATTCAAATTTGAATGACACACTCAAAAACATGGTTATGCAATTTTCTCATAGTGCAATACAAACATGATTGATGCAATTTTAAAGTAAATTCCACTCATTATTCTTTTTAATCCCCTAAAGTGGGGTTTTAATTAATTACTTAAGAAATAAAAATTAAAAATTTGTGATAGCAACTTGTTCCGACGAATTATTCGTCTCTAAGGGTATATGGTAAACACAACAACATTAGGGGCGCACCTACAGAGCGCTTGTTTGACCTTCGGGGTTGAGTTTTAATTAATTACTTATGATATGAAAATAAAAAAAATTAAAATGTATCGCTTCAAGTCGTCCTATATATGTGGAAAAATATTTTGACTTTTGGAAATTTGAAAGAAATAATTTTTTTTTTTATCTTACAGGGGAGTTGGGCACAAAGATCAAATTACATTAACAAACTCTATAAAGCTTCGAAAGTGCACTTTTTATGCATACCAATTCGACGAATAATCTCTTATTATAGCTAACTATTTTTTATGAATATTTGAAATTTTCAAAAATATCAATAAACTTGTGAAATGGGTATATAGTACATACAACAACTTTAGGGCTACCTACAGCGCAGTTGTTTGACGTTCGGGGGTCAGGATTTTAATTGAGGTTTTAATTAATTACTTAGAATATGAAAAAAATAATAATAATGTCGGGAACAACCTGTAGCGGCGAAATGTTCGTCGCTACAAGTCGTTCCATATATGTGGAATTGTGGATAAATATTTTGACTTTTGGAAACTTGAGAAAATTAAAAACAAATTTTATATCTTATAAGGGATTGGGCTCAATGATCAAAATGGTATTAATGAACTTTAGGAAACTTCGAGAGTCCGGTGTTTGCGAATGTCAATCCGATGAGAAATGCCTTATTATAGCTCAATATTTTAATGATAATTCGACATTGCCGAAAATATAAAAGAAATTGGGAAGTGGTTATATGGTAAGTAAAACAACTTTGGGGGAACCTAAGTCGCGGTTGTTTGACCTTCGGGGGTCGGGATTTTAATTAATTACTAGGATATGAAAATAAAAAATAAAAATATCTTGGAACAATGTATAAATATTTTGACTTTTGAAAATTTGAGAGAATTAAAAAAACCTTTTTTATTTTATAGGGAAGTTAGTCTCAATGATCAAAATGACATTAATAAACTCTTGGAAGCTTCGAGAGTCCATTTTTTACGCATGTCAATCCGACGAGAAATCCCTTATTATAGTTCAATGTTTTTACGATAATTCGATATTGTTGTTGAAAATATCAAAGAACTTGTGAAGTGGGTATATGGTAAGTACAACAATATTGGTATGTACCACCTACGGTGCACTTGTTTGACTTTCAGGGGTTGGAGTTTTAATTAATTGCTTAGGATATTAAAATAAAAAATAAAAATATATAGGAACAACTTGTAGCGATGAAATGATCACTACAGGTCGTCCTATATATGTGGATAAATATTTTGACTTTCGAAAATTTGAGAGAATTAAAATCAATTTTTTTTAATTTTATAGGGAAGTTAGACTCAATGATCAAAATGACATTAACAAACTCTTGGAAGCTTAGAGAGTTCATTTTTTATGCATGCCAATCCGACTAGAAATCTCTTATTATGGTCAATCTTTTTATGATAATTCGATGTTGTAAAATTTCAAAGAACTTGTGAAGTGGGTACACATATGGTAAATACAAAAATATTTAGAAACAACTTGTAACGACGCATAATTCGTTGCTACATAATTGCTTAGGATACGAAAATTTTAAAAAAAAATGTCTTGGAACAACTTGTAGGGACGAACATTTCGTCGCTACAGGTCGTCGCATATATGTGGATAAATATTTGACTTTTGGAAATTTGAGAGAATTAATTTTTTTTTTTATCTTATAGAGAAGTTGGTCTCCATGATCAAAATGGCATTAATAAACTCTTGGAAGCTTCGAGAGCCGTTTTTTACACATGCCAATCTGACGAGAAATCTCTTATTATAGGTCAATATTTTTATCATAATTCGATATTGTCGAAAATTTTAAAGAACTTGTGAAGTGGGCATATGGTAAGTACACCAATATTGGGGGCACCTACAACGCTTTTTTGACCTTCGGGGGTCGGGCTTTAATTAATTTCTTAGGACATAAAAATATAAAATAAAAATGTTTAGAAACAACTTGTAACGACGCATAATTCGTTGCTATATAATTGCTCAGGATATGAAAATTAAAAAAAAATGTCTTGGAACAACCTGTAGCGACGAGCTGTTCGTCGCTACAGGTCGTCCCACATATGTGGATAAATATTTGATTTTTGAAAATTTGAGAGAATTAAAAACAATATTTTTATCTTATAGAGAAGTTGGTCTCCATGATCGAAATGACATTAATAAACTCTTGGAAGCTTCAAGAGTCCATTTTTACGCATGCCAATCCGACGAGAAATCTCTTATTATAGGTCAATCTTTTTATGATAATTCGATATTGTCGAAAATTTGAAAGAACTTGTGAAGTGGGTATATGGTAAGTACAACAACATTGGGGGCACCTACAACACTTTTTTGACGTTTGGGGGTCGGGCTTTAATTAATTGCTTAGGACATAAAAATATAAAATCAAAATGTTTAGAAAAAACTTGTAACGACGCATAATTCGTGCTATATAATTGCTCAGGATATGAAAATTTTAAAAAAATGTCTTGGAACAACCTGTAGCGACGAACATTTCGTCGCTACAGGTCGTCCCATATATGTGGATAAATATTTGACTTTTGTTAATTTGAGAGAATTAAAAATAATTTTTTTATCTTATAGAGAAGTTGGTCTCCATTATCAAAATGGCATTAATAAACTCTTGGAAGTTTCGAGAGTCCATTTTTTACGCATGCCAATGAGCCAATCCGACGAGAAATCTCTTATTATAGGTCAATCTTTTTATGACAATTCGATATTGTCGAAAATTTTAAAGAACTTGTGAAGTGGGTATATGATAAGTACAACAATATTGGGGGCACCTACGTACAACACTTTTTTGACCTTCGGGGGGGTCGGGCTTTAATTAATTGCTTAGGATATAAAAATATAAAATAAAAATGTTTAGAAACAACTTGTAACGACGCATAATTCGTTGCTATATAATTGCTTAGGATATGAAAATTTAAAAAAAAAAAAAATCTTGGAACAACTTTTAGCGACAAACATTTCGTCGCTACAGGCTAGGTCATCCAAATAAATGTGGATAAATATTTGACTTTTGGAAATTTGAGAGAATTAAAAACAATTTTTTTATCTTATAGAGAAGTTGGTCTCCATGATCAAAATGGCATTAATAAACTCTTGGAAGCTTAGAGAGTCCGTTTTTACGCATGCCAATCCAACGAGAATTCTCTTATTATAGGTCAATCTTTTTATGATAATTCGATATTGACGAAAATTTTAAAGAACTTGTGAAGTGGGTATACGGTAAGTACAACAATATTGGGGGCACCTACAATGCTTTTTTGACCTTTAGGGGTCGGGCTTTACTTAATTGCTTAGGATATAAAAATATAAAATAAAAATATTTTGGAACAACCTGTAACAACGCACAATTCATTGCTATATATAGGTCGTCCCATATATGTGGATAAATATTTTTACTTATGGAAATTTGAGAGAATTAAAAACAAATTTTATATCTTATAGAGGAGTTGGACTCAATGATCAAAATGACACTAATGAACTCTAGGAATCGAAGCTTTGAAAATTTGTTTTTTACTCATGCCAATACGATTAGAAATCCCTTACTATAACTCAATCCAATATTTCTCCATTAAACTTGCAAGGAGAACACTAGATCTTAATTATAATGACCAACTATTTTCACTCACCTCCAAATCTTTACTGCCACATCGATCGCTTCTCTCTTCTTGTTATTTGATCGACTGTTTGTGGTCTGATTAAAGACTGATTTAAATTGTGTAATTTTTTTCTCATCTCGTTTTTTGTTTTTTCTACATCAAATTCAAATAATCTAAAAGGTAGCAAATAGTTCAGTTCTTGCGCAAGTAAATTTGTGAAGTTTAAATCCATGCCAAAAAACCAAATGGATTAATTGTACGTGTACGTAAATTTGTGGAAAGCGAGAATGGTTTTATCTTTGATCTGGAAATTTTAGGTCGGTCTTATATATGAGACATATGTAACTTACCATAAAGTTCAGTTTGATGAACAAACTGTCGGTATAGATGCCAGGTGGGTAGAAGAATAAAGTGCACTAGAATTGTCCTCACAGAAATCATAAGCGACCCAGAATATATATCCTTAGTGATCACACTGATGCCTAGCAACCACACAAGTCACAAGTGCCTTGTATATGATCAGGGTCCCAATTTTTGTTTGAAAGCAGCGATTGATTCCTGTGTATACAGAACATGTGTGTGTGTGTGTGTGTGTGTGTGATATGTGATCCTAATTAAGCACAGTAGTGTCGAGGTCGATGTATGGGACATTTAAGTAGTGGAATAAGAGGGACCGAAACAAAGATTTGCACAAGCAAGAGTCGGACTAGAACAAGTCAATTTCAGATTTGTAATGTGATTCTTATTAATTAACATGGTTCATATATAAATTACAAGTTACTCTAATCTGCATGCAGTAACAGCCTGCTCAATTGTTTCTGGTTTTTAACTGTTGCATGCATGAACACACCCAGTTTTTGGATTTGGCATCATTCTTCGAAAGAAGCTAGGAAAGTGTACGTGTTTATTTTTGTTTGTTTGGTCAATTAGAGAATGCTACAAACAATATATATATATCATGATGTACTCATGGAAGCAGAGAATCTCTGTCTTGGACACCCAGAAAGTGAAAAAGAAGAAGGAAAAGATGAGGAGCTAGCTAGGCCGGATGAGTAAAGTCCAAGATTCTTGCAATTTTATGTATATTTGGAACTAGCTTTTGATTTGAAATCAACTGTGATGGCTTTTGATTTTTCACCTTTAGAAAAATACAGAATCGGTGGATGATACTTTGAAGAAACCTTTGTACTCAAAACTGTAAAAGCAAATCTGAGCTAACCTTCATTCCATCCCCTAAAGTTAAAAGAGAATTAATTAATATAAACCCTGTAGTCATTAGCATTAAAAATTCTATAATATATGATGATGGTTTTCATCTAAATATCGAAATAAAATTAAAAGAGGAAAAAGGACGGACAGCTTTCAATGATGGATCTTTTAGGCAGGATGGAGATGGAGTACAACGTAACCTAGCTTGGCCTCTTGAAAAGAGTAATCTGGTAAAGAAGATAGCAAGCATTATCATTTGCATAGTCACAACTCACTAATCAGATGATAGTAGAATGACTAGAATCCACAATATATTGACCACGTACTCAAATAGCCTGGAAAGCTAGGATTAATTAAGCCTTAATTTTAGGCTTAAGGTGGTGATCACTGTTCTAAAACGGGTAAAAACTCAAATTAGTACCTAAACTATTGTGAAAATGATTTTTTGGTACCTACAAATTTTTTTTACCCAAAATGGTACCTGAACTATTGTGTCATTACCCAAAATGGTACATCCGTAGTTAAGTTGGGTACCATTTTGGGTAAATGCACAATAGTTCAGGTACCATTTTGGGTAATAGTGCAATAGTTCAGGTACCATTTTGGGTAATGACCAATAGTTCAGGTACCATTTTGGGTTACGGAGGTACCATTTTGGGTAAATGCACAATAGTTCAGGTACCATTTTGGGTAAAAAAAATTTGTAGGTACAAAAAAGTACCTTTGGCTATAGTTCAGGTACCATTTTGGGTTTTTACCCTTCTAAAACACCGGAGGGGATTCCCTACACGTTCCGTGTAGATGCACGTAGCGCGTGCTTGTCACCCGCCTGTTAGAAACATAGACTCCGTTAACCCCAAATCCCGCTGCTACTTTCGATTTCTCTCTCTTCAATTCTGATCTACTTCTGCAAATTTCTTGATCTTTCTGCAAATCTTCTTCAATTCTGATCTACTTCTATTTTTCTTCAGTTCTTTCTTCAATTGACAGCACAAAATATACTCCCAATCTTCTTGTTCTTTATGATCTACTTACTTCAAATCTTCTTCTCTGCAAATCTTTCCCCAAGACTACACAATTGCTTCCTTCTGCTCTCTCTCTCTCTCTCTCTCTCTCTCTCTCTCTCTCTCTCTCTCTCTCTCTCTCTCTCTCTCTCTCTCTCTCTCTCTCTCTCTCTCTCTCTCTCTCTCTCTCTCTCTCTCTCTCTCTCTCTCTCTCTCTCTCTCTCAGACATAAAGGCAAACTCGAGTGATCCCCTTGCAAATCCTACTGTACACGTCGAAGATCTCCGTCAGCACGCAGATCTTGGCTACAAACACCAGATACACCTTCGGGTTGGGCTTGATCTGCCATTTCTGAAGCTTCCCAACCTCTTCCATCAACGGAGGCTCCTCCTCGTTAGTCTGAAGATCAAGCTCTTCTACCACCTCCTCATTAGATCAAGTTCTTCCCCCACAGCCCAGATAAAGCCCCTCCTTAATTGTCAACGTTGATTCTCAAACGTCCGTTAGTATGAACGTTCGGCTTAGATGATATTAAAAGTTTAGCCTGCATTTGAACGGCTGAGATTGCAAATTAAATGTACGTGGCAATGCACGGTCCGTGCAGAGAATAAGTTTCGCTAAAACACAGACTAACTTTTAGGTAGTTGGCACAAAATGGAAAGAGGTTCCTCGATCCCACATCGATCAAATATTTTGAATAAGCAATAATTAAGATGCATGTATTATATATAATCTGCTGCATGCAGAGAATAGATATATAGAAGAATCAGGTTCCTGGCCTTCTGCGTCTTTTTTTCTGTGCCATTGATGGTAGCCTGCCGCGTGAAAAATGCATCCCTGCCCTCGCCATTGCTCTTTCGCCATGTGATACTTCAATATGGGGTATTACATGGGTCCTCCCAATTTTGACCTCTTTAATTTTGAATAATATATTTATGTATTTAGTTATAGCAATATTAGGGATTGAGATGTACATGTTCCGGTTTGGTCGGTGTTTTTAGCCGGAATCTTGCGCTGACCCGAGGTGTAGGGGTAGGCGGAGTTCCGACACCAAAATTAACAAAGATATATTGGTTATGACGAAGATTTGAAATCTCTGACGGAGGACAACAAAGAGCTTGTACAAATTTGTGATTAAGATAGTGTACTTCAAACTTTGCTAGTTTTGCGGTTTGAATGTGCACTCTTAATTAAGAGTACGGAGTCTTAAATAAATTTGCTCAACTTTTTAAGTAATTTCATAATGTAAAATTAATACTCTTAATTACTAAAACTATAATCTTGGTGAATTTTATCAACTTTAAAAATTCACTTTAGATATATAGCAATCACTGATTTGTAAAACAAACCGACAACGTCTACAGTACGCTGGTTGATTTGACGAGAAAACCTGCAAATATATACAAACATTTGATGTCTTAATGTCTAGTTAAAGAAGTTAACAAGATCATGAAATTTTATTAATTTTTCTGATAAAAACGAACGGAATCTTTTACTCGATGCCAGCGGGCCCCATATCTTTCAGCTCTTAAACAAGTAATTCCTTCCTCCCACACCTGTTTTTGTTTTCCAGATATGGTTAACAGGTTAAGTAGTATAATGTTGAAAGTAGACTTTTTTTTTTTACAACATACAAAAATACAAAATTAATAACGCACCCAGTAAATTATACAGTGTAATATATTAATGCAAACTAGCACTCTAGCAGTAAGTGTTTTTCTTTTTGTTCTTCATCCCAGAAAACAAAACAAAGAGCTGGATCAGAAGGCCAAGAAGATTGGCTTCACATCCTCTATCCCCGTTTCCCTGTCTCCTTTCCTGTCTCCCTATCAAATTTTGCCACATGTCCTCTTCTATCTACTCAGCTTAACAGCCTACTAACCCCGTCAAACTCTTAACTTCCAAAAATCAGATTTCATAGAACAAAATTTCGAATTAAATCCTGGTTCATAGAACCTTGAAGATGCATGCAGATCTTGTAGGTCCTTCTTGTCTCCGGCGGCGGCCGCCCCGGCTTCCTTTTAAAGCTTCTTTCTGGCCGGAGCTTTCTCAGCGACGGTGGACTTCTTCTCCTCCGGCTTCTTCTCTGCGGGATTTAAACATGACTGGAAATTGTTTAGTTTTTTTGTGAAATGGGTTTTTCTGATTTTTATCTGTTTGATTTTCTTTATTTCGTAAAAGATTCTGCATTTCATCATTAACAGATCCAAAATCTCAAATGAAAATAAAATCTCAGAATCATTGGTAAGCTTGGGATCTTGGGAAATTGTTGAGATTTCTATGAAATTGATATTTTTCTGGGTTGAGTTAGAGTTTTTGACGGGGTTAGTAATTTGTTAAGCTGAGTAGATAGAAGAGGACAAGTGGCAAAATTTGATAGGGAGACAGGGAGACAGGGAAACGGGGACAGAGGATGTGCAGCCACCTAAGTAGATTCATCTTCTCCAGTATTAGTTCATACTTGGCCATGCACCACATGGAAGTTGCGTCTTCTTCGCGGCTCACGTCACCCACCATTTTTATCCCTCCCTGTATGAACACCTGAGTCCGAGACTCCGAGTCAAGCCCAACAACCATGACTGTTCAACTTTCACCCTCTTTAATCTTTAACACAAATCACTAGTATTAAGTTGTAAGTAAAGAGTGAGCTTCAATCACACCACCCTACTAGCTAGAAGACTTTTCCTAGCTTGTTAGGTTTCAAAAATTTCAACGACATCCTTTACTTTTAGTTTTTGACTTGCTAACAAGATCTCCTAAGCTCAATGCGCATGCAAGATTTCTTCAGAAGAAGAGCAACATGAAATCGATAACACCCCTTTCGGAATAAGATTTGAACAAAATTACTACATGCACTTTATAATATGAAACTAATCACTCTCGTAAAACCAATTGCCCTTAGATTATATATATATATATATATAACGCTTGATCTCACATGCCACCTTCTACTGTCACACTTGCGTCACGTATATCCCAAGCTTGAGGCGAAATTACGGGACTACCATACCCCTTAAAAACGCACCCCATAACGGGCAAAAGCCAAGTAGCCCAGCCTTAAAATCTGGAAGAAAAAAAACTGCCCTAGATCTCACTAAATGTGTTCCAGTAAGTTAACCACTTTCTGTGCAAACTTGCCCCCAAAAAAAAAAAAAGCTTTCTGTGCAAAGTAAAACGCGTCGGTGTCATCTTTTTAGGCCCTTTAAGCTTCCATAGCTCCTCCTTTATACTGTACTTTCCCACATTTCACCCTTATTTAACTCGCACACTCGGATTTTCAGAAGCTGTGGCGTAGCTAATTCCATCTAGCTTCAGAGACAAGAGTAACAGAGAGGTCACATACCCTCTTAAACTCTCACTGTCCTCAATCCATCTCTTTTCTTTTCCCCACTTACCCAACTCCACTCACTCGAATATTTATAGGACATAACCCACAGAGCTAATCCTCTCCTCCTTCTCTTTTCTTTTCTTGTTTGAGATCTCTCTCGACCATCTCAAACCAGCTCCTGAAATCTCATTATTCCCACAATAATATTTCCAAAAATGGAAAGAATTCGCAGAATCCAACTCTTTCTCGTGTCCTTCCTACTCATGATCTCATCCGAAACGGTTTTGTCCCGAACATCGAAGCCGGAGACAACCTCAAAGTACCAGATCGAATGCACAATGTGCTCCGCATGCGAAAACCCATGCAACCAAGACCCGTCGCCGCCGCCACCTCCTCCACCGTCACAGCCTCCGCCTTCTTCTTCTTCAGCCAACTGTCCACCTCCGCCGAGCTCCGGCACGACCTACTACTCTCCTCCACCGCCTTCCCAGCCAACTTACACTTACTACCCGCCGCCGGCTGGTGGAGGCGGTGGAGGCGCGTTTTATCCGCCTCCGAATGGCCAGAACTACCCGGGGCCGCCGCCGCCGAACCCAATTGTGCCGTACTTCCCGTTTTACTATCACACCCCTCCTCCTGGGTCTGTGCTCTCCAGTTCCGTTCAGCTGGCTAGCCACCCATTAGTAATTTACAGTTTCATTAGTGTTGCTCTGTTTTCTCTTTTGTTTTGACAGAAAACAAAAGAGAACAACAAGAATGGTGATGTATTAATAATGGGGTACCTAGACTCGCAGATCTACAAATGTGCAGAGCGAGAGAAACAAAGAAAGTGATGGTCTTGATCTTACAGAAAAGTGAACAAGATCGATCAAGGAAACAGGGAGCACTTCCGAAAATGCCCTTGTGGAAAACAGAGCTTGATGATGAGCAAACAAAAGAGTCCATCTGTGCAGTGTTTGTTTACTGGAAAATTGAGCTTCTTTCGTTGCACAACTAAAGTAATCTCTTTCTCTCTTTGATTTTTCGATCTCTGTTTCTCACTACTCTTCTGTATCGTCTGTAGACTGTAGGGTTGATCTGATGACAATTTGTATCTATTAATTCCTTTTTCGTTAATATATATGATGATGATCAAATTATGAAAATAACAGCAAAATTATATCTGCACATTTTTATTGACGATAATTATTATTGGGATTCATCAATTAAGAGACTTCCAACGACTTCTTTTACTGTGGATTCATGGGAGATAATTGAACAAGCAATAAAACAAAACACAGGCTCTTTTGGGACCCATATATAATTGATGGCCACCTTCTTCAATACCCAACTGTAATTTTCTCCATCGTACAAGTCATACTTCTTATGGCTTCTTGATGCATGCCATACTTTGGTGTAGGGTATTCGTCAACAATTGATGATCATGTTTCCTTGTTTTGTTTGGTGGATAAAGATCCAAAACTAACTATCCAACTGTATTAGCATGGTAAGTATGTTTTAACAACTATTACTGTTCATACCACGAGTTTTGTGTCGGGCGGTTCTGTCACGTGACGTGTCTAATTCATTGATCAAAACCTCTTGGAGTATTACGCAATACTACTAATACCCTCTTGCTATGTAGCAAGATATAGTGAAAATATTTTACACTCATCATCGTATCATATGATTGGTGAATCGAATGTGCCATATATATTCGCCCCAACGAAAGATGAAAAAGATCGAAAAGATCCTAACTTTTCTGACACGAGATTCAAAATTGATTTCATTTATAACTAATGACTCCGAGTCATTCGTGAGTCATTGCCACTGTGACAACCAAATTATGTGAGGCACCTAGTTCTGTGATCGAAGAAGGAAATGGAAAAAGCTTGGCAGCACAGTGTTTGTCACTGTGCAGCTTTTGCTGAATGAATGCGGTGGTAGCATAGAGACCACTAGAGAGAGATAGGGTCGTCCTTTTTTTATATAATTCCATTTCGGCCATGTGCAAAAAGTTGCATCATCAATCTTTTGCCTTGATTAAGAACGAGAATCACAAAGTGTTTTCTTTAATTTCCTATACTAATTCAGTGGGAACGAACATACACCATTAGATCCACCGACCATGTAGGCTCAACATTTCCCTTGCCTCTCAACTTACCTAAGCGGCTAGGCCCTTATATAGGGTGATATATAGTTTATGAAATAGAAAATTCTGACCCAAAAATAAAAAGTGAGAATGCAAACATACATCAAATCGAGCATTTCGGTTAACCCAAGTGGTAAAAAAGAGTTGAAAATTGAGTTGAGATTACGTTAGGTTAAAGATTTGATCTCCTCCAAATTAACTAAAAAAGAAAGGAAACCAAGTCAGCAAAGCTTGGATTGGTAATGTACAGTGTTGGCAGGGGCTAGAGTGCAGAAAGAGCTTGAACCATACTCGTATGAAAAATTACGAACTATCTATCGGAGAGCATACAACATAGAAAAAGTCTTCAATGTTTTTTTTGATAAGAAATTCTTCCATGTTGGCTATGCCACGTGGCATATCCGTTTCCCCAATTACATTTCAAAAACCACCATATCCAAAACGCTCTTACCTCTTACTAGCTTGTGCACGTGTATAATTTTTATTGGTCGGTCCGACCGCGAGTCTCCTACAACTATTGTAGAGGGGAGAGAGAGAGAGAAGAAGCTCCGTCATAACAATGAGCTGTAGAGCACCCAGAGGTGGGGTCCATGTCAAGTTGGCATTGGCATGGTATCCGAGGTACACGCACTCCAAGTGCCAGGACGATATGGGTCCCATTATCAATCAAATCAAATCCAACACAAGTTAGTTTCTGGGCCGATCTCTTAAGTCTTAATCAGCATCATGGGTCAGGCCCATCTCATTAATCATGAAAACACTTCAAGTCCGGATAGGCATTTTTACCATGTGCACCAACTCCATTAAAGTGGTCTATTCTTATTTCTACCACTTAAATATAACATCAACACTAAAGAAACCATAAACTCCAAACGATGAACTTTTACCCTAAATCTTTGTCACCACATATTTCAATTTGGACGAGCCCGTCTAAATTATTTCCTATATGTTCCATTTCATAGTGTGACTTCACCATGAGAACCATTCATATATTCAACCATGGCTCAGAGATAGTGTCTGAAAACAAAAAATCAATTAAATTGAATGTCGTTAAATTATCTAATCGCAAACAAATGAAAGCACATTGTCGTGAGAATGTTAACTTTTTTCAAAACAATCCATTTACTACATACAGTGGGATGACTCAACAATTTTTAATTCGATTGATTTTTTATATAGATAATTTTTAAAGGCTAATTTAAAAAATAAACGATTCTTATTGTGAAACTACAATAGAAAACCCTAATTTGGATAGTTTTTATCCAGTTTGTATTGAACAAAAGTATTGTTTAAAATACACTAGGAATGTAGTATTTCAAGATTCAGATGTACAACATAAATATTTCTTTATGAATAGTGTTCACTTAGTCATCTAACATTCATATTGATCATTAGGTCACCAAAGAGTTTATTTCTAATTTCATAATTAGTATCTGTCGCACCACATGCCTTTATGGCAGTGACTTCGATATTTTGAGAGTGCCTCTGAATATATATACAAACCTGATATCCAGCTTCATCAAATTAAGACTGAGAGCTTCAATAGACAACAGTAGCACAAAACCTTGAAGCTTGGAGGATCAATAACCCTAGTAGTATAATTTCAAGGGCTTATTACTTGTGCTCATATGTCTGCTCAAGTTTCTGTCTCGAAGGCCTAATTCAAGTATAATTTGTACTAGATTTGGTAGGGTGCGCCAAACCTTGTTGTAGTGCAACACAAGGATGACGCGTATGAGTCCTAGTAGCAAGCTACTTTAGTGGAATCAACCCTTAAAAAGATTAATTTAATATCATGTGAACATTTAGTTCACGTATCAGATATTAAACTGATAAGAACAGATACTACACTTGATCTTAGCCAAGAGGCCGAGAAAGGTATGCTAATTTCAACATCGAATCACCTAATTTATACACCACTCCCTTCTCCTACTTCTATCGGCATAGCAATGTGGGAGTCCGAACAGTTTTCCTTTTCGTTTTTCTTTTTTGTGTCCTCTCTGCTGACTTTGTACTTCACCGAGCTACATCTCAAACCTCTCCACAACCTAATTCTTATCATCAAATCAGAAATAGAACTGCATATGATCGAGAAAATCTGGGATTGATTGATAGGTTAGATCAACTAGTCCTCTTCGTGGCTTCAAACCACAAACTCATGCTTAATTTTTATCCTAGAATCAAAGAGTTAACATGAATAATAAACGAATCGGATTAATGCCAAACACTAAAACTCGATCAGATTTTGATCGACATGACAAATCTGTTAAACTGTATATACTATGGGGATAATGTATTGGTTTCTTCTTTCATTTTTTTAGTTGTGTATTACTGTATTGTATTATTGACACCATGCCCACAATAAACTACCTAAAGATTTAAGATCGAGTACCATCTAGCAAAGTACGTAAAAACAATAGTTATTTATGAAGGAACAAGAAAACATAATCGGATTAGACTATTCTCACTATTTCTATTGCGCTTAGCTTTAGGGTACTAAATGAGGTCCTTTTTTTTTCTTTTTAAATTAGCTAACTACTAAATGGGTTTCAACATTCCAATATATTATACCTTTTTGATGTGTTTAGTCTTCTACATCCATGACATAAAGTCACAAAACAAGGAGATAGTAGAGTTGGTGAAATAGGAGAAATTCAATCTTGGCAAAAGAAAAAAAAGTAGGAGAAATTCAAAACAAACACACCATACTAAGGGCAAAATCTTTATGCATATGCTTTATACAAGAGTGTTCACATAAAGGACAATTTTTAAGGGATTGTGAGAGACAAGTGAATCTGACGGCTGAGATTAAATGCACAGTTTTAAGTTGTTATAATTTTATCCTTTACATTTAATCTCATCCGTCAGATTTACTTGTCCCTCACAGTCCCTTAAAAATAGTCCCTCATGTGAGCATAACTCATTGACTAACAGAAACAGCGAACAACATTGACTAATTAATTTTACCTAGTATTAATAGATATGAGCATTGATAAGTAGGGGGGGCCAATGGCCATGAGAACTTGTGATACTCGTGATTCCAATAGTAAATTCCACACATGTGGTGGTGACGGCGCCATTACTGGTGATAGCTAGCTAGCTAGGGTGGCTCAACAATGGACTACCCCAAACATTCAGTGCTTACAAGTAAATAGAAATTATGACTCTCAGTAAAAAGAGGCTTCATGCTCAGCCTTTGGTTATCAAGCTCTGATCAAGCTTTACTATTATTATTACGATTTATGGCTGAGGCCTATCTATCTAGTCTTGTTCATTATATGATGATCATGAGGAAATCTAAGATTGAATGCATGGCTCTAGCTACTACTGCTTTTCTGTTTTAGATTTCATGACTGTTTCTAATTATTAGGCTATTAATTATTATTTTTCCTTGGGCATGATGGGTAATTAAAAGGAGAAATAGAAACGATAAATTTATTAACATAACCACATTATATAATAGAACAGACAGATCGTAATTGAGCCATTTCTATTACCTGAAATACGTAAGACTTGACCCCTATGTTGTAATGATTGGCTTGGTTTTTAAGACTGATTTTGGACATTGTGAATTCTTTGTTTAGCTGAAATGATGCAGACAATTACAGACAAAAAAATAATTCTATTTCAACCTAGCTCAGATTTTGCCAAACCATGCCATTCCTAATTTCCCCCCCAAAGTTCAAACAAATAGATCTGCCATGCATCATGATGGAATATCCTCACCAAGTCAACAGTCAAGACTTGCTAAAAATGCTCAAATCTTTTGAATTTCCCTCTATGGATACAACATTTAAAGCTGCAAACTTGCAGGACTAAAATTCAGGTGAACCCTCCCCCTTTTTGTTTATCCAATTTTAACTCAAGATTTACTTTCCACTCAAAGGAATGAAAATATTTCACGTTCCCCAAAAATTCTTCAGTATACGGCGTGTACATATACGATCTAAACCATCCAAATTGAGTCAAAAAATATATTATTATTTTTTTTTAACCTTTAAACGGTTAAAAGAAGGTCGTGTAACTACACGTTGTGTACCGAAAACTCTCCGCACATTCCCTCTTCAATTACCTTTCAAAGTTTCAAACTCATAGGTTTTTCCCACTTTCTGAGGTTCAAAGAAAGAGAAAAACATTGTCAGGCTCCAAGGGCCAGACATAGGCTTTTCTTCTTGCCCTTTTCTGTGTGAAAGGGTTTGGTATTTTGGTAAATAGGCCCAAAAAGGAAAATTTCAACCAGGTGATAACAAATTTACAGTGATCAAAAAATTCTTGCACACAAACACATCCACATAGAGGATCAATGAAACAACATCACATCAAATACTAGTAGAATTGAGAATTTATGTCAGCCAAAAATAGGGCATTACACTTGCTCAAAAACCCCAAGATAATTAGTGCTTAGTAGACAAAAATAAAGAACAAAGTAAATTTCACTAATGGAAAAAAGACATTGGGGGGAAGTTACACTCAAGAAATAGAGAAGGTTAGAATTGCAATTTTGCCTAAAAACTATTAATTCATTATTTATCATTTGGTTCTTTCTTCTTCTTCTTCAACTAAGCAGATACAGAGCCATAAGAAAGAGCCATGAGTAGCACAGCCGCTTGTTCTTCTTCCCCTAACTTCCTCCGCTGCCTCTCCACCGTCGATCTCTGCATCAACACCTCTCTTCCCAGAGCCAATAGCCTCTGTTTCAAGCCGTCGCCGATCTGCTTGTTGCTACCGCTGCTTTTCTTCCCCTTTCGATTATCCTCTGCGCCGCCGCTGCTGCTTTTGTTTATGCCCAAAATAGCCCTCCTCTTCTTCCTGCTTCTGATCCCACACGCATTGCAGAGCGACTGTAAACACAAGTAGAGATCACAAATCACAAGTCAGATCAAAACCCAGAAAGATATTTCGAAAAATGATTAGGGTTTTAGGGCGGTGAAAATGACCTTAGGCCCTGCTGGACCGCCTCTCCACAAAGGGGTTTTGGAGGTACCGCAATCGAAACAAGTCCTCTTTTGGCCTTCTTCGGATGAGCCTTCATTTGGGTTTTTGAGGTTCATGTCCTCCGACTCTGATCCCTGCACAAACACACAAAACCGATCCGATCAGCAACCATTCAGATCAAAACCACAAGATTGAGATCAAGCAAGGAAAGCTCCCAACCTGATCACTGAGCTTATCGTTTGGATCCAACATTTTGTGTAACTATTTTGAAGATCCAAGACAGACCCAGATGAGAAAAATGGGTGAATCAAACTGGGCCTCCACCAATTTGATCAATTTGATTGTACTGAAACCGAAAGCGGCGCAACTCAGAGAAACCCTAGTTGTGTTTTCCCAGAAAACAGAGCAATCAAATCAATCAGAGAGAAATAGATCGATCAGGTGCTCTGATGCTTAATGAAGTGCTTAGACACACAAATCAAATAGAGTTGAAGCTAAGCTGATCAGAAGCAAATAGAGAACTGATTCAGAGAGAGATAGAAACAGAGAGTTGGGTATTGCTGAATGAATCAAATGGAGCTTGTGTGAGGATCAAGATGAGGGTATATATATATATATGAGGATCAAGCTAAACCGACATACGATGAGAGAGAGAGAGAGAGAGAGAGAGAGAAAGAGAGATAGAGCAGAGTGTGTATGAGAGTGATGAGAAAGCTGCGAAGAGAGAAGCAAAGGCTTAAAAATGAGGAAACGAACCGACACACAAACAATAACCAGCCGCAGCAGATCTAAAAATTGCCACTCTTTATATAAATGGGACGCGAAACCCTAGCCCTGGCGTTTGGAAATGACGGAAATGGCCCTGATTACGGAAAACACACATTTTGATCCAACCCGCCAAAAGGGTTTGGCGGAATCAACGAAAAGGGCGCCATATCTGAAATGGGGGTTTTGCCTCGTTTGCAAAATTCAATTCATTTTGGGCAAGTTTTCAAATTTTTAAAAAGAAAAAAGTTTAATTGTAATTATACATTTATACAAGGAATGATTAATTGGGTGATGGCAATCAAACAAGGACAAGGAAAAAGGAGGGAGGGAAGGGATGGTGAGTCAGAGATGGTTTGTTCTGCACCGTTTGATAAGGTCAAAGTCAAACCCTCCTTTTCATCACTTTTGGGAATTTGGGGGCGCAAAACATGTTTTGCATTGGCGGCAAAACCAACAACCAAATTTCACCTTCATTTTCACTATCCAATTTTAGATTTGTTTCTTTTTCTAGATATTACATTAAATACCTTGATACTATACCCCAAAAGAAAAGAGAACAAACTTGGGATGCCTCCTATGATACCTCGAAAAAATTTTAAGTGAGCCCCCGTCATTCCACGTGGATATGTGACGGGCCACTTTGATTGGTTAATGCATATAAAATATTAATTAAACAGTTAGTACATAAAATATAAAATATTCAATGAACCAATCACATGGCACCGTCACATATGCCACGTGGAGTGACGGTACCATGGAAAAATCTCTCATGATACCTCTAGGGTTTACCACTCGATTTCGGGTTAGTCGAGGAGCAATATTACGGGCTTTAATGCGATTGTTTAGTTTTTAACACCAACTTATGTGACATATGACATAACTTGACATGTCAACTTAAGATGAAATGCTAATATGAAACCAAAAGGATTAGAGGTCATTTTCTTATTTAAGTTGACCCAAATATCTTGCCAATCAAACACCCTTTTGAAATTAAATTGCTTGTGTACGCTTTGTGAAATGAAAATTGAGCAAATCTTATCATAGAAAGAAAAATGTAGAATGCTTTATGTTTGCAAGTTCATAATTGCAAAAGGGTTTTGACCTTTCTAAATTTATTGTGTGGGGGTTCATTGAATCAAATATTGTGTGAATTGTGAAACTCGATGATTTATAGTTTTGCAGCCAATTAATCCAAATTTTGATAAAATTCCGTTTTTAGAAAATGCTATCCCTTTTTTCTTTGTATTCCTTTTTATTTCATTCCTTCAAAATTCAACTCTCAATTATTCAACTTCTTTTGGATCAATTCATAACCTTTATGTATAAGAAAATATTCTCCGCATAAAATAACCTCTTACATTTCCAACCATAACTTTAAATTTTGTTAAGAGAAAATCTAGGTCTACATTGTCAAAAAGACAAAAATTCAATTATCAAGTTAGTCATTCGGTTATGTTTAAATGAATTTAAACATATGGGATTCGAGATAAATAATAGAAAACGAGGGAACTCTTGTGCATTGGACCAAAACAAAAACGAGAGAATATATCAACTAAATGAAATGTGATACTTGATTATAAAATATAACACATAATCAAAATACGATGAAGAATATCGTGCAGTGTGGTGAACATATTTTATGTTGCTAAATATATATTGTTGCCTAAAGACTGATTGATATGTATATTTCAAAAATTAATTTTAATAATAAATATTGATTATTATCATTTTGGTTACTATTGTTTTGGAGAAAAAAGGTAGAGGATTGTTGTTCACATCAAGTTGAGTCAAAGTACAAGAATTTGCAAATCCCAAAAGAAAACATGGAATGAAAAGAAAAGGCTACCAAATCAAGAACCATAGGCGGCGATCGAGTGGCATTCCATTACCCAAGTAGCTCCCTGCAAAACCACATCTCCAAGATTAGCTTATCCTCCTCCTTGTGTTCATATTCTCATCTCAAATAGTCATTAACATATATAATCACCCAATTAGTTCCACGTTTCTACTTTAAAAAGAAGACGAATTAGCCTATCATAACTGGAAAACATGCTTTGGAAAAAAATATAAAAAATGCTTCAACATAATCCAAAGGATGAAGAGCTATGAGGAGCCTAATGGCCGGTGAATTTTCGGGTGTTAATTAAGGGAGTCGCTCATTCTTATAGCGGAGCCATATTAAGACTAATTTTTTATCCCGTAAAGTCAATAATTTGAAATTAATTTAATTACCTCTTCCTCAAGCATATGTTTTTACTTCTTTTTATTTCTATAAAATTGAGTGTGGTAATATGTTCGACAAAATGTTTCAAAAATGTCAAACAAAATAATTAAGTAAACAAAATAAAATACAATATTCACTAATATCACTCATCGTATCAAAAAGAAAAATTCATAAACCTGCGACCGTAAGAGCTGAGAGAGAGAGAGAGAGAGGCTCAATCACAACCCTTTTGATCCTTAGCCGCATAGGTATGGTACGGATCGATAGGGGGGCGCCAAGATTTGGTAAAAGGAGACAAAAATTTGCCAGTTATTATATGATAGTGAAGGAAAATGAAAGCTCATGGGGCATATTTGTTTATTTGTTTGTCTCTGATACATACAGACAATATGAAGTTATTAACAATGGACCACAAATTTCTAATTAATTACTTTCAAATCTAAAATGATTCTCTAATAAATATGTCTTTATTTTTTAACATGCGGAGTTTTGATCTCAGCGATTCGTTTAAATAATCTGATATGACCGCTGAGAAAAAAACCTATCGTATATTAAAAAGTAAGAATCTTCTTATTGGAGAAGTCATGTTCAAACCTATCACTCATTTGTTTTTATTTTCTTCTTTTAAACACACTTAAAACTCAAATTTGACAAAATTAGGTAAATAATTAAATACGGAATGCTAGCACTGTATATATATTTCTTTCAAAATCTCAATGATGTTAATATCATTTCTAGCTCCATCTCCATCACAGAGAGTACAGTGATGGACTGAAAGACACAGTCAATGATTTGCCCACCATTCAATATATATCTATATCCCTTGGGGCGAAATTGAGACTTTTGATTGAAAACTGAGCTCATTGTCTCACTCTTTCTATGATAAATATATAAAATTAAGGTTAGGGCTCTGTGGGCATGCTACACTGAAAAGCTAGGGCACAGGTGTACCAAACCAAGATTTCCTAATGCTCAATTTTCTTCTTCACTACATTTGCAGGTAGCAAGCAAGCCAGGAATCACAAGCATACTAGACTTAGTCTCGCAGCTCAGGTTTTGGGGGAAAATAAAGGTCCCCCAAGGAGCATTCATGAGAGGCCTTTTTCGTCACATGCTTGGGCGTAAGCAAACAGAAGAAACACAGCAGCAGAACAAGAAGAGGACTTAGGCCAGAGATTCGTGAGGGACAGTTCAAACACCACACCACCTCTATCATTCATACGACATTACATGACGCGAGAGTGCATGGTCAACACACACTTAAAGCGCCTACGTTCCGCTTGCAGCCAATACAACGGAAAAAACTTAGGTCCAAATCAGGTCGGGCCTAAGTGTCCAAACTCTTTCTTATTTGTATACATTCAATTGTCTATTTCCATGATCTGAACCGTTCATCTTTTAAATCAATATTTAAAGATTATCGTTGCAAAAATTTAACGTAAACGGAAATCGTTTATTTGTGCAATTGCATCAAACAAATGGACGGTTGGTCATGAGAATATTAACTTTCACCAAAACCGTTCATTTGTTTGATATGGTTGGATGAGTTAATGATCTTCAATTTGGATGATTTTTTGTAGACATGATCTTTAATAATTAATTTAAAAACTGAACGATTCAGATCATGAGACTAATTTGCCGAATGTATGCAAATAAAATAGGGGTCGGACCTGTACGTCCGACCCGAGTTGGACCTAAGTTTTTTCCCAATACAACCACAACCTAACTTGCACGATAAGATGTTTAAAAGAGAGGAAGGAGGGTTAACAACCCAAACAAGAGGACACTTCCTACTGTTAGCTAGAGCAGCCAAGTGATCTATCTGCTGCGCAATTAGCTTTACACCTTCCCAAAGCCAGAGCTTCTGCCGCCGTAGGTGAGAGAGCTGGAACCACTTTTGCTAAACCTTCAAGGACCACACCATAATGCTTGGGCGTTTTAGAGGCCCAACTCCATGACCTTGGAAGGTCAAAATACTGAAGAGCTTGAATCAAATTGATTGAAGGTAATTTTACTCGCAAAGTTTTTATCTGCGAGTTGACCAAATGTTCCAACTATCAAATATTAACCGCACGGGGCAGAAGCACCAGGTTATTTCAAAACCAAAAGCCTCGGCAATAAAAACCAGAACTTGTGGATAATGCCTTGGTTCAGCTAGGTTGTGCAACGCTGTATAAGTATTGCAAAATGTTGGCAAAACAAATTCAAGATGAAAGACTTATCTTCAGCTGAAATTTTTTTCACAGGTAATCACCAAAATACAGCTAAACCTTTCTCCTTGCAATACACCAGAGAATGAGTTTAACAAATCTATATTCACTCGACAAGGCAAAATAAATCCTGACGCTGGAAAAAGTACTCGTACAGACTATTGACTCCAAATTATATAAAAAGATTGAACACGATGCTGCATTCCAGAGACCACCCTCACTAGCACATTCGTTTAGGGGCCCCTGTTTATGCAACAACGAGCCACTATGACACTTCCATAGTATTTCACGTTAGGGTGCAGTGATAATCATCCCTGCCGACCAAACGCCATGCCATAATCGAACCGACCCATCTCTTCTTATTTGGTCATAGACTCATAGTAGAGTAAACAGACCGACCCACCTTGGCACCTCTGACCCCAATGGACACCAGACCAGACTGAAACCAGACACACGAGATGCCCCGACCCACCCCGACTCGACCTGAACTTGACCCCAACAAAACCCTTATCAGGAAACTTCTGCTCCTCCCTCCAATTGAAAATTCCTGCATGTATGGAATATCAACACAGTAAATAAAAGGAAACCAATTACTTGCCAAACTAAGCAATATTCGGATGGGTTGCCTACCTTCAGCTAAAATTGAATCCACCAGTTGGAACTTGAGGCCCATTCCCTCCAAAGTTGAAGCCTGGCTGGGTACCATCTCCTGATGGTACTGTCTCATCTTCGTCCTCCAACCAATATGTCTCAAGAATTTTAACTGCCTTCTCATAGATCTCGTTGTTGTCATGAGTCTGCAGATTTTCAATCTTCTCCAGACCTTCAGCCTCATCAATCAACTGGGCATACAGGTTAACTGTTCCACTGTTACCCAAACTCTTTTCAGCTTCCCCGACCTTCAAAATGTTCTCTAACCCTTCTAAGCAGACAGTTACTATCCTTGGATCAGGGCATACAAGAAGATCACTCAATGGTTTTATACAGCCTTCATTCACCAGGATCCTGGCACCATAAGGATGAGTATAATTAATAAGTTACTTATATTACTATGAACTAAGAGGGTCATACGAAAATTATAAAAAGATGACTCACTTTATTTGCTCATGAGTGCCACCAGAAGTAGCATTTGAAATTGCCCAAGCAGCCTCTTTCTTTATTTCAAACTCAGCAGTTTGGAGCAAATTGACAAGAGGGCCAACCAAACCAGAATCAATCACAAACTGCAACATTTTAATAAGTAGTCAGACACAGTTGCACATGATAGTTTTCAAAACGAGGCACTTCTATAAGACATGCTAGTTAAAAGATTCAATCTTTGGATACATTCAACATGTTCAAAAGCATATCCATCTGCTTAACATTCAGAACATTAAACGAGTTCTATGTTAAATGTGATAAAAGTTGCTGCAAACTTAGATACTAGCAAAACTACCATCCATCTCATTGTTAGGTGGTGCATGTCACGTTAGGAACTTAGGAAGTAGAAACACCGAACCCACAAAACACGAAAACCCAGAACAAATGTAAGAATGCCATATAATTCACATCCCCATTAGTACGAAATTAAACACTGTTAATATTCATGAAGTGTTAGTGTGCAAGCATACAATAAACACAGCGGAGTTAGCCATGATGAGAATTAATACAAACAACTAATTTACAATCATTACCTGTATCTGTTCCCTGTTTCCAGCTGTAATGTTTGAGATTGTCCAGCAAGCTTCTTTCTTGATGCTCTTTTTATGATTATGAGTCAAAAGGCTCAAAAGGCATGGAAGAGCACCATTGTCGATTATACACTGAAGGAAAGGATTGCTCATCATTAATATATAATAAAGAGGTAGCAGATTGAGAGCACAGAAAGATCACATTACAATACAATTCAACCACCAAGAAAAGTCTTTCCAATTATAATTGTTTAAACCTAAGAATGAAATATTTGTTTGAATGCCCAACATGTTTAAATAGCATCCTAAATGTGTTCAACGTCGTCAAAAAGTGTATTGTGTATGACATGGTCCAACTGAGTTTTTCCATAATACTAACTTCTTAGCTCTTTGCCTCTTTCTTTACTATAGCACCAAATTAACATGACAAGTACTTTTCATTTTCTCTTAAAGCCAATATTATAGTTTGACTGAACTAGGCACCATTGACTTAAAATCATCACTACATGATTCTAAATACAAGTTGATAAATACAACAAAAGAACAGTAAATGGGATAAACAAAATCAAGATCAGGTTACCTGAGTCTGAAGATCATCTCCTGTCACAATATTACCAACAGTGCGAAGTGCAGGAATGAGAACTGCAGGAGATGGATGTCTAGCGCAACAACCAAAAGAAAGAATTAGCCCACCAACAACATATAACACAGAAGTAATTGCACCATTATTAATAAAATTCAACACTCACAAGAGAAGCTGCACAAGACGCTGGCAAACACCTGCCTCAATCACAGCTTGAATTTTGTCATTTGTACCATCAGAGAGATACGAGAGTGCCCAGCAAGCATCTGTCAAGACTTCTTCATCATTGGAATGAACTAAACGCTCAAGAGCTGGTAGAGCAGGCTTCACCTGATAATGAAACTCCAAAGTTAATAAGACACCAAGCAATAATCAATCGACTTTCCTTGAATCCAGAACAGTGGACATTAAAAGCCACAAACCTGATCAAAGTGAGGCTGTGGCTTGCCCCTGCAAAAGTTGGACAGTGTCCAGGTGGCATTTCTCAGCATAGAAAGCTTTGCATGCTCATTCAACTGAGCAAGCAACGGCATCAAGGCTCCGCTGCTGAGGACAAGATCACGACATCTAGGGGAATCACCAGCAACATTTCCCAATGCCCAAACAGCCTACAAATTCACAATACATTTTCAAATTCATCATAACAAACTTGATCTCTTTGGTAATTCTTAAGAAAAAACAGACAATTTGTAATTTCAACACTAAAATGACTAATACATACCTGCTCTCTAACATCATCACTCGGAGAAGCAAGAAGCTTCACGAAGATTGGGACTGCCCCATGATCAATCACCACCTTGGTGTTATCTGATGTTCCTGACGCTATGTTTGTAAGAGCCCAAGCAGCCTCAAACTGGACATTGAAAGAACCAACCAACACATAAGACACAAAAACACAAAACCCTAAGAGCTTAGAACAATAACAATCCATCGTAGAATCAAATCCAAACCTGAAGTTGAGGAAAATCCTCCCTGATAAGGAACTCAACGAAGCGCGGAACAACGCCAGCTTGAATTACTTCCTCAATTGGAGGGCTTCGTTCTACACATTTTTTTTTTAACTTGTTAGCAATACAAATTTACATTTCAAAGACTACAATCAAACAGAAAAGCTCATGCTCAATCTAACAAACTCAATAAGGACCCCCTAATCATGTAAATACCAATAGAAAGTAGTTTCCGGAACTGCGTAGTAGCCTCCAGCTGCAAAGCATTTTCGGTGGACCAAACCCCGGCAACCATCGACGGTAGACTTTCCAACTGCAACCAAATTCAAACCAGTACAAAATTCATATCATTTTCTAAAAAAATAAATAAAAAAGAACTGAAAATCCACACCCTAACCCTATCGTTCGAAGCACTAAATCAAAGCCCTAAGTCTTGAAATCAGATCCATTTAAAGCCACGAATGAAGAGATCGGCCCAAGAAAGATCGGTACCTTCTTCTCGAGATTTGGGGGCTGAATAGAGGCTGGGAATTGCTGGGCTTGAAGACCTTCGCGGCGCTTCTTTAACAAACTCTCTTCCCGCTTACTCTTTCGGATCTCGACCATGTTGTCCTCTCTCCGACGACGACCCTCCTCGGCGTCAACTGCCACCTTGTACCGGTTCCGGCGGACCTCAGTCCTCGCGTTCGGCCTGAGCGACATGTCGTTTCCTTTGCTTGAGTCTGAAACCCTAACTGATTGTGCTGTAAAATTGGAACCTAATCGGTCGGAGACGGAGAAGGAGAAGTATGTGAAGACCAGAAAAAACCCTAGAGATTTTGACTCCTTGGAGTACTGGAATGAGAGGGACTGAGAGGAGACGGTTTGTAATTCGTACGAAACTATTGGACGCTTTGGATTTTTTTCTCGGTTGGGTTTTTATAATAACTGCCGGGTAGTATGGTCCTTTATTTTCAAAACAAAAAACCCAAGAAAATTGCTATTATGATTTTGGAAATGAAAAAAAAAAACCATTTTGAATCGGAAAAGAATAAAACAATATTTTGTTTTTCCAAGCCTTGTTAGAAGATAGGGACGATGAGGACGATAGTTAGACACTCGTCGATCGGTCAATTACCTCATCGATTGTAAGATGTAATCGTCGATCAGTAAGTGATGACTCACGTTTTCGATCGACTAATGTGATCGACGGGGAGCAGTCAAGGTGCCGGTCAACCGTTTGATTTAGTGGATGGCCTCTAGGGTTGCTAGTTAGATGGTGGGTTCAGGTTACTTAGTTAGCATTAATCTTGTGATTTTTTTTTTCAACTAGGATGTGAGAAGTATAAAACAAAGAAAATGACCAATTGCAAACTCACTTTTGTTTTTTGGACAATAATTGCAAACTCACTTAAAAACACAGGGACAATATTGCCAACTCACAATATTTTTCAGTGCATTTGAAGTTTGTATATTATTGAGGAATTATGTGACCTCATACTCATCAGATTTCCAAGACAAAATGTCATTTTGAAATTTGGTGATCACATGCTTTGTCCCGAGAGTCCTCAATTTTATCCAAGACCAAATTCAATCTGATTTCTATTCTGACCAATATCTGATATGACATGATTGAATACTAATTTGGTTTAAATCCATTTTATTTGATTGAAATTGGCCTGCATTCTATTTTCGATTTGTTGGGTTATGAAAATCTCAACTATATAGTTGGCTCTTAAATGACTTAAAAATTCACATTCGTATACAATTTACATTTGTTTCACCAATTTTCAAAAGATGGAGATTAAACTTGTGCATTTAGCTTAGCTAGAGGCACAAAACACAACCCTCCCTTATATAAATTTTTAGTGTTTGCTAAAAGCTGCTTGAAGCACAAGTACTGATGGCTGCTCATTCTGGCTTTCTCTGAAAATGGGGTTCTCCCTTGGTATAGTTGTGAGATGAGGTGACCTTGGTGGAGATGCATACATCACAGCGGCCTCGATCACCTCTCGCCTCACATTTTCTTGGTCTTGGGAAAACCTTTGTGCACGCAAAGCCGTCAAGTATAATCCGGCAGCAAGAAAAACAGTAGTCAAGGCAAACACTCCTGCAGCAGAGAACACACCTTCTCTGATGACAAGGCAACTAGATTTTGGTCTAGCCCAGTTTTTCAAATGGCCTGACTCCACACTAAGGCCAATCAATAACAAAATCTCTCCAACAGCAAAACAGACCCTAAAAACGTTACAGAAATAGTTAAGTCATTGACAATGACATGCAATCTGGCATGTTATGTAATCATATTATCAGCTTGAACCATTGTTCAGGTGTATCCGACAGTATGACAACATAACATATATAATAGCTACAAGAAAAAGACTGAAATGATTAGCATACCAAGTTGTGACGAAGAAAATGGCGGCGTGCCATTTCAAAGACTTTGCGGTATCTGAATCATGAGGCTCCCATGTAAGCAAGACTGAAGGTGGGGAGTTACTAATTGCATACAACATGTATCCATGCTCCACCACCATGATAATTGCCAACCCCAAAAAAGCACTGGCTGCACTTAACAAAGGTGTTTTCCCACTACCACTATATATACACTCATATTTTCCTCCCTTCCCTTCTTCATCAGTACTACTCAGCCATGTAACCTACACGAAATCATCAACCAAAAAAAATTAGAATTTGTAATTGTAATTCATAAAGAAATTGTTCTGTAAATGGCAAGACGATACTAATATCGAAGCAGCATAGTACCCGAGAACGAGTGGCTTCAGCAATTAGACATAGAATGAAGCAAAAGAGGCCACAGAGAATGGTCAAGACCACGAGGAAAAGGCCTGTTTTGCTGCCTAAAGCGGTGTGTGGGCGGCTTGGTGAAAGATCTGCATGTGTGACTGCCTTTGTCTTTGGCATTTTGGAGTCTAAAACTGCTAGAATTCATGCAGAATAGCTCAAGAAGAAGATCGAAGAAGAAGAAGAAGAAGAGAAATAGTGAGAGGGAATTGTAGGATAGCTTGGAGCAAAGGTTGCTTAAAAGAATAAATATTCGTGGGTTCTTCAAAACTTCTTTAGTAAGGTATTCTCCTCATTTGTTCACATCTGAGAACTTATCGTTTGTTTCGAAGACATTATTTTAAACACAGACATATATATCATCATCTACACTTTGTAACTAAAATTGGAGAAAATTTATGGTGCCTTTAGTATAATGCTAAAGGTAAAGCCACAGTTTTCAAATCACAGACAGAAAGGATTAGCATATAATCAGCTTCATATATAGCAAATGCTATGGAGAATTTTGATCCCTAGAGACATATAACCTATGCATATTTATCTTTTCTAAAAGGCAGACACTCAGACAGTGCTTAATGGAAGGAAATGAAGTTGCCAAGAAGGTACGTACCAAGCTAGCTTTGTTAGAAAAGAAAACGAAAAATGATCTTTTGTTTTATTTCCTTAATTTACAACCCTTTTTGTTGAATTAAATCCATTAAGCAATGAAGAATATTGGATGCTGCTGTGTTGGTAGGCATTAAGTTTGTTTTCTTTTTGCTTCTCTTTTGATAAGAAGCATTATGTTTTTAATTAGTGCTTTCATTAGTTTAAATTTTAGAAATAAATCATACATGCATTTTCTCTTTCTTTTATCGGCCACGTTGGCTTTGGTAAAAAGTATAAAAATAAGCTCCCAGTCCTAATGCATATACAATTATACAGAAATTCTTGCTTTCTTACTTGAACCACACCAGTACAGAAATTCTTGCATGTACCCATGAGCAAAAAAAGGAAAAGGTGACTGCCTAATTAATGCATCTTTGGTTTCTTGTCATGGAAGAAAAGAAAAGATTATATTCCATAAGTAGAGAAGTTTTGGAGGACATTCCTTGTGCAACCTTGACCACTTGCTATTCTACTTCAAGATTCATTCTCTAACAGCCTTCTACCATGTAATCACTTGATATAATCTGCAATTTTGATTGAAACCAGGGATGTCTAGCTTCTGAGAAGGCTATAGCGATGTTGATGCCTCCGGCTGTGACACAGAATCTATATCTAAAACGAAGCCCAACACAGAGGAAAAGCCTGGTTCCAGTTCGGCAAAAGCATTGGCACAGAGAGCAGTTTTTGGTTCATCTCGTGAACATCGTCAGGTTAAGGGGAGAAAACTTACCAACACTGGTGTCAGCTTTCCGCGAAGCAGACTAAGCCAGGTCTCTTTGTGTGAAGATTCAACTAAGTGAAGGTCCTGTACCGATCCTACACCTTCCAAGTGCAGTCCGTTAGAAAACCAGAATAGAGGCCTGTTTACGACGATCCCATGATTGAAGGAATTATAACACATTTTAATCTCCAAAGTTCAGTTACATTCAAAAGGAAGGGTGTGAAGTGTGAATTCACTGTTAGGAGAGAAGTTGTACCACTGTAATGAACAACAAAATATTTACAAACACGAACGTTGGAGATGTGTTGCTTTTCCTTTGTTACACTACAGATCTACTAGTCTATTTCCAATCTTTTACTCTACAAGTTCACTATTACATCTCAATTCAAAATATCATCTCCCATTACTGGACACTCAAACAGCAAGGGCCAGCACAATGCCGTCGCTTTCTATTACTTTCAACAGTTTCTTTCGGTCTTCTCTCTTTAAGCTTTCCTGAAGCAACAGATTCATGAGAGTTTCCAATTGTAAAACGAACAACTCCATTGTCATCTTCCACCTCCGGTAGAGTCATTAAATCAGGTGGACAATTAGAGGCTCCGTCAATTGCATTACGTGTTGTCCTTGGAAGGTCTTTTACACGTGATAGTACCACTGCAATTTGCTGGCACGCAGCATCAAGGCGCTCCCCTGTTTCAATTGATTCCGCAACAAGTGTTGAAGCCATGGACTCCAATATTTGAATCTTCTCAGACTTGTCTTTCATAGTAGCAGTTTGAAAGGTGTTAGTGGAAGATGAACTGACACCACACCAGCGAGCGGGTAGATATTGGTCTGGAATACGAAAACAATTATTATTTGACAGGACACGGAGAACATGCCTACAAAGGATGCCTGTAAACTCGAACTGACAGCAGCTACAGCTGATGTGCTCTTGAGACGGGACCCAAATCACTTTGCACCCTCCATCTACCTGAGTATGGTGTCGGACCTGGAAACAACCTTCATCTACCAGAAGAGATGCATATTGTGGAGCCAATACAAGTTCCTCTTGAAGTTTTCCAAAGGCATAAGGAGTAAGAACAGAGGCAGCATGTGACTCAATTGGTGAACCTGTTTTAAGGCAGACTCTCTGCAGCTTCTGTTGCAACTTTTGCTTTGCCCCAGCCCGATTAACAATATCAGCTGCCTGCAAAAGAGAAGATTCAGCAAGGTAAGGAAAATAAGTTGAGCAAAATGGTAATAGAACAAAAAGCCAAACAAGAAAATACAAAAGAACAAGGTAACGCACTTGCTCTACAAAACGATCTAGTTGAGACACTGCACTCAAAAAACGTTGGATGAAAGCATTAATTGAATCTGACTGACATGTACTCGTCATTCCAGCAAAAAAGTAATGCCTCAAATATGCTAAAGCCCAAAACGACCGCAGCGCATATAAGCTGATTACATGCTTATTTGCACGCAGTCCATATCTATTAACCATTTCCATCCATCTTTCTTCAAAATCCTCCACTGAATGCAGATTGTAGAGCTGGTGAAACTCAGCTTTCCAATCATCATATCGAGATCCAAGGAGTACAGAAAACCACTCTGAGAATTTTTCAACAATGTACCATATGCAAAATGCGTGTTTTGTTTGAGGCATGACGACAGCAATAGCTTCTTTCAGCCACATGTTATGGTCACTTAATGTTGTCTGTGGAGCCTTTCCTTTCATGAACCCCAAAAATGTCTGTGTATAAATCAAAAGCATTAGGAACATACTAAAACCATAAACCAAAGTAAGCAAGAAAAGGGTCAAAAGAACCACAAACTTTGCAAGATATTACAAATATGAAAAAATTAAGAAACATGTTCTTGGTAAACCTTGAACTAAGAGCACCCGCTCAACAAAACCCTTATATCACTCCTTGGTCAAGGCCATGTAGAAAGCTCGGTATACTGAACCTTGTGATAACATGTTGGAACCAGGGTCAAAATCAATGAGGAGGTAACTATAGACTAAAACCCCTAAAAGAATCTCTCTTTGTTTGGGTTGAGAAACCTCAGGTTATTACTCCCTGATCTAAAGTTAAAACTAGATTGGGAAGCAAATACCAAGCTCGAAATTATCGTATCTCAATAATAGAATGACTTTCCTATGATTACTAGTCTCATATCTGCCAAAAAAAAAAACAGAAAGATTATGATGCTCATTTCCATCGGGAATATGTATATTCACTTCTTAGTTCTTACCTTCAATGCCCAGGAAAACGACTGCATATTTTCATCCCGCAGAAGCACGCACCCAAAGAAACAAGTCATTCCATGATTATCCACTCCAAGCCAAATGCCTAACAGCATATCATATGCATCCAAACGATAAGTTGTGTCAAAAACCACTGCGTCTCCAAATTCCTCATACAACTGAATAGATGATCCATAAGACCAAGCAATATGCTCCAGCCTGTTATGACCATCTATTTTGAATTCATACTTGAAATTAGGGTTTTCATCTTTCATCTTTTTGCACATTGCTATAAGATCAATTGCATCATTATCTCTATTAACATTTCTAAAAGACTGCAGAAGGTTTCTCACGTCTATCTCTGTAAATGTTAAACAACCTAGTTTAACACCTTTCTCCAGCTCCATCAATCTTAACATTTGACGCACTGACATCCCAGCTTTTGCATACATGCAAATCCGGCTCTTGTCATCCGGAGATATGGAACAGTAGGCAGGAAGGAGACTCACTTGATTGGATTTCAAAAGTTCGTGGTTATGGACATTGCTAAAGCCTGTAATGCGCCATTCAGGGACATCAAAGTCTGCCCTCTTGACAATGCGCATGTATGCTTGACAACCGCAGCGTGATGATTTGCGATTTCTTTGCATCTTTCCATCTTCAGCTGGCTTCATCTGTGGGTATCCACCACGATGACAGGTAAAATCTCTCCTTGTAACCCCACGGCCAACACCATCCTTGCCTCGAGTACGGTGCCTTCTAATTGAAAAGCCACATTGTTTTGCAAAACCACAATAAAACTCATAAGCAGCGTCTTGAGACAAGAATCTTTGGCCAACAAAGGGAACAAGATTCACACAAGTCTGTCGGGACAGAATCGAGTCCTCAGCCGTTTCTTCTATTGTGCCAATATCATCTTGGGATACATCTTCCATCCCCGTACTTGTTCCTTCTGACATTCTTCCTCAATCCTTATAGAAAATATGTCATTTCGAAAATTCCAACAAGACTAAATGGGAAATGATACAATGCAGATGGACATAAACAGATAGAAAATCATAGACAAAAGGGGCCGTGGCCATCACAAAATCTTCCTTTTCTTTTTCATATCTTTATTTTTGGGGTCAAATTATTCAACAAACATGAACCTAAGCAGTGATATTAGTTCATTTGGATTTCTTCAAACTTTCAAGAATCTCTTCGAAAAACCAAACATTTCTCTAATTCCGCTAAACAATACAACATGAATCGACAAGAGATGAATTTCTATAGGAAGCATTTCACAGTCAGAAAAAATGCAATTTCAATTTATGAATCGGGATTTGAAAAAATACGTACCTGAAGTGAGGATGTAACGGTCGATAACTAACTGAAAAGAAAGAGCGATAGTGAAAACAAAGAAAGTGGCGGGGAGGTTAAGGAGGGGAGAATAGAGAGCATCCACGCGAGAACGATAACCATTAAAGGGGAGATACGCTATCGTGCGCTCTGTGGATGCACAACGCTATCGAGCGCACACGGCGATTTTCTAGCCGTTGGATTCGGATGGGCCCGTGATTTGCGGGGGGGTTTTTTCGCTGGACGCTCCACGGAACACGAGACGTGCTTTTGTTGAAGGGTGCGCCTTAGTGACGGCTGCGCACGTTAGAGGAAACCCTAGTCCGTCAAAGCTTCTCTATGGAATTGTACATGGACTCGGTGTGAATGATGGGTCAACAATTTCCTCAAACTTATTTTAAGGCCCATTAGGTAAGTGTTTTTTTTTTTTTTAAGCGAAAGACTATATTTTCTACAGTTTACTTTGTGGTTATAAGTATATATTTCTTATAAAGGTTTCAGACAACGCACCTAGTTAGATCGTTTGATCAAGTTTTTCCTTAATTTTTGTCTCTGTACTTTTCTTTTATTTATAATGTCTGATATGACTTTTGAAGAAGATTAACGATATTGAAATCGCACAATTATTGTAATTGACAAACTTAGTTAAATCCAATCTAACTCATTAAGAAGATTAATGAAGTTGAAATTGCACCTATATGTAGGGATGACATTGATCGAAACCTTATGAAACATGAAAATGAATTTTGTGTAACAAAGTCGCTCTAAAATCAAGGGCAATGGTAAAACCAAAAAATGATTCAGAAAAGGAATTAGTTGGTGCTGTGTTCAGAAAACAGAATCACCTGCATTATATCCAAAGTGGTACAGTATACGACCATATATAGGTTCTTCTAAAAATAGGAAATTGAAAAGTCGTCCTTTGAGAACCAAATCTAGTTAAGTATAACCGGACCGGGTTGAAAGGAAAGTACTAGACTACTACTATAAAGATAGAGAATGAGATGGCTGATTGACATTCCCCATTTTAATAACATAACAAACAAAAATGGCGAACCAGACTGGCCTGGCCTAGCTAGCTAGCTAGCTAGCTGAGCTTGATCGAACAATCGGAGAAGAAGAAGACGAGGTTGGTGGGGACTATTTCTCTTTCCTTTTGGACTATGGAATCTTTGATGTTACGTAGCTAGGTGCCAAATATATATATATATATATATATATATATATATATATATATATATATATATATATATTTAATTATACATGTGATCGAATGTCCACATTGTATTAAAATGTGAACATCATTATTCCGATCAATTGAAAATATAACTCAATCATCGAAACCACTCATCATTTGTATTTATTTTCAAGAATTATCCTTGCAAAAAAAAAAAACTGAATTAGAAATTGTTTGGTCATCTGTTCGTTGTATAGTTTATAGACAAATACAGTTCGTAAAATTAAGCTGAAACGATGAATGTGGTAATCAAATGGTTAAATAATTTTCAATTTGAATTTTTTTTAATCAAAATGATATTTGAAGGAATACCTAAAATATAGATGGTTTTGATCATTAACTTGCAGGTTGGGATGAAAATATTCACATTTTAATACAATGTAGACGTCCACAAGTGAAAGAGACTATATATATATATATATATATATATAAATGGGAAAAAATCACCTTTAGTCCCTCAACTTTGACTCGTTCGACATTTTCGTCCCTGAACTTTGAAATATATCACTTTCGTCCCTGAACTTCAACACCGACTATCACTTTCGTCCATGACCGGAAAAAAAAAATGGTGTAAAACTTATGCCAAAATGTTCGCACGGATGAGAGGAGTAACTTTTATAACTAGGGCTAAGCTCAATTCGGCCTAAAATAGCTCGAATTTAGCTTGAAAGCCGATGGTAGCCGAAACTTTAATTGTAAAATTCTCCGCCGTCCGGTGACGGTTTGAGGCGAGGTTGGTGGCGTTGAACTCGCGTCAAGGAGGGCTTCAAAACCCAGTATGTGGTGTCGTTCGAATTGGCCGGAATCAAATGTTTATTCGGTGAAAACTTCGGTTAGGGACGAAAGTGATAGTCTTTTTCAAAGTTCAGGGACTAAAGTGATATATTTCGAAGTTCAGGGACGAAAATGTCGAATGAGTCAAAGTTCAAGAACTAAAGATGATTTTTTTCCTATAAAAATATATACTCTCTCTCTTCAGTGTCATCATTCATATAGCTCGACTCACATGATGGAAATCGAGACTTCGATGGATCTCTCCACCATTCCCGGCCATCAGACGTCGGCAAACACAAAGTGACAAAACTCTCAATGCATTATGAGGGCCATGCCCTAACCCTTAGAATTCTTAAGGGCCAAGAGAAATTTTAATTTTGTTTCTTATTGGTAACATCATGTAGAGTCTATTTGGGAGGGATTCAAAGAATAATAATGGCACTTTCAAATAATTAAAGGCACATATTTTTAGCATTGTCTGCCGGAAAAAGTACGTTAGTGCTAAAAATGATTTTAGGGTTATGATTACATGTTAGTATTAGACCAGAAAGTGGAATGAAGGAGCCGAATGATGTTGTCCTAAACAGCTAGCCGATCTAAACATCATTCAATTAATCACTCATTAATTGGCTCGTAGCTAGCAAACTGTATATATATGTACCTCGTATCACAGATTACTAAAGTGGTTTTGATGCTTAACCTAGCTAGATTTATAGGGGTGGACTGACTTTATATATGGACAGAAAATTGGGACATGTGGGAGTGCTCCACGTACATATGCACACAGTTTTTAGATCGAAAGCATTATGGATGAGCACCAATGAGTTTATAATAGTAGATCTCATGTGTCATAAAGGGAGCAGATAGATACACGCATGATTTAACGTCGTACGACATTGGATTTGGACGAATGAATGTGAATGATCTGTTACTGTTATAGTGGAACCAAACACAAATATTATAGCACCACAACCTCCGGCCCCTACCTGAAGGGGTTTCAGCAGCAATCGTACGTTGTTTTCCTTTCTTGTGTTTTGTCGCTTTTGGGCAACCGTTTATTCAATCCCTTTTCCATGTGATTGCCCCAAGAGTACTCTTGTATACTCCCAGCATGCGCCTCCCAGCATGCGCCTCCGGGAGTATACAAGAATTTTCGGTGATTGCCATTATAATTTATAGATGAGTATCCCAAATCTTATGAGCTGAAAAGTGCGTGTACAAGCCGGTGATTGAAAAGCACATGTCTTCTTCTTGTTGGAATCGTTAAACTTTTAAGTCATCTTTTAACGCTTATATTTATATCTGCTACTTGAAAATCACTCAAATTAGCGAAATCGGACATTGTTTAGTAATTTCATTGCCAATATCATCATCTCGCTCGATCACTGGCTAGTTTTTATTTGCCAAACTCTGTACGTTATCTACGTACAATTTGAATCGATGATGAATATCGATCCAGTTGTTTGTTTGGAAGACGGATTCTTGAATGAGGGCCTAAAGAATGCATAATGCCTTTAAAGAGAGGATGCATGCATTTTTCTTATAACAAATTAGATGCACACTTCAGATCCTCTCTCTCTGTGACAATTATTTCTTTCGTGGGCTAGCTAGTATTACTTGTATACACAGTTGACAATGATTTTGCCAGGTCTTTGAAAACTTTAATGGAGGAATAATATTTAGGGTTAGGTATCTTACAACTATCTAGGTCGAGGTACGTCAGGGCGTCCAAGTTGCTAAATAATTTATTCACTGTTGCAGGTGCATGCTAACAAACAGTAGAGAGCACTGTATGTAGTTCTGCATCTGTATCTTGCAAGATTGGTTCTAAGGATTCGATTCACTTCTCAGGTCACGCATGCATACATGATACATCTATATCTATCTGTATCTGATCGAGGACATTGTCTTTTTATCTATACATGGTCAGAATTGAGAACACATGTACGTACAAATAAAAGTGAAAACTGAAAAGCAGTATAGCCTGGGGAAGGGTATAGGAAATTAGGAAGGATGAACCAGACGTATCGTGAGGGTACGTGTTTCACCCAGAAACCAGGTCCATATTTGGCCACCAGTATCTAGTACAATAGTTTCTGTAGCTTTGGATATATATACTTGATCATGCATGTAGTTACTATACCTTTGGCCACTATATCATTGGCGAATATTCTAGCTAAGAATTTTAAAAAAGAGGTGGGGCACTAATTACATTGGATATTGATACCCTATAATCGTCGGATATTGGTTAATTACATGTAAGTAAAAAAATTTCAGATATAATATTAGACATTTGCTACATGTATATTCCAAAAAGCAAGATATAACAAAGTCTTAAAGAGGTTGTCTTGTCACATAGCCCGGCTCGCCAAATTGCTCGCCAGATTCATTTATAACATACCAACAAGTCAATTGTCTGATCCACTACTCATTCAATATACAACGATCCTTAACTCTTGATCACTGACGTGTTAATCTATATATATTATGCTGGACTTTTAAGAAATTAACAGAGCAACCCTAATTAAAAGTACAAACACAAGTTTAATTATAGGCAATAATAAAGTTTGTGCGCTCATCTGTCGCATTCGATCAATAAAGTTTGTGGGCTCGACTGACCTATTTGAATAATTGAATCTTCCAATTCTATAAATTTCATTCCACCAAAAATTAGGGTTCTAGTATGAACATTTATTTTCGACTACTTTCCAATTTCCATGCTGTTTGTTATTGCATATATGCACATATATTTCACCAGAATTCATCGTTCATACGCAACTAAGTTAATTAATTTGGTGAGAATAGCAGTGCCTATTCGATCTATATATTTATCAGGCACGCACGCGGTTTCAGTTGTAGCTAGCTAGAATATATTAATTAAGCAGCATGAGTGCATCGGCTGCTGATCATGGCACCAAACCGTCTTCACCATCAGCTATGAAGCTATTCGGTTTTTCACTACTGACGGCCGATAACTGTGAAGACAGAGCGGCGATGACGAAGAGCAAGAAGTTTGAGTGTCACTACTGCGGTCGAGAGTATGAGAATTCTCAAGCATTAGGTGGCCATCAAAATGCACACAAAAAAGAAAGGAGGCTAGCAAGGATGGCCATGTTAGAACTCGAGGAGGATCAACGTGAGCAATACCAACAGCTTCTTCCTCCTCAAGTAATGTTTCCAACAGGTGTAGTAGTTGACCCCATTATCAACCCTAGGCCTACATTCGTTTATAATTCTGGGGAGTCCATTAATAATTATATTGGCGGTGGTGGTGCAGCTGCTCGGGTACTCCCTAAAGATTATCAAGGAAATGATCATGTCCTTGATCTGCGTTTGAGACTTTAAGTCTCTCACAAGTCACAAGCGCCGGCGGCCGTCTTAACTCAATCGATCGATCCTCATGCAAGTTCTGTTGCTATATATATCTTTTTTTTCGTTTAAATGTTGCTGTATATCTTTGGTTACTAGCTAGCTAGCTTCCTTCTGACCGATATTCCAGTTTAAATGCTTACTAGCTATTTAGGAAGTTTTTTTTTTCTTTTTTCTTTCTGCGTTTTGTGTATGGTTGGAACTTGCATGTATGCATGGTAGTTATCAGTAAATTTTAAGGTTCACAGCTGGGTCATGAATTTTAATAATTTTAATTTAACATGTAGATTATACATAAATATATATATATATAAAAGTATGGTCATGAACCTTTCAAAAGTATTGCAGATTCAAGATCTTTTGTCTTATTCAATGGTTGAGTAAGAAATTAAAGTACCTCCTTCCTGGCTTCCTCTCCCTAACGGCCGAGTCAGTAAACTCTCTGGCGGTCGATCGAGTAAGAAAACTACAAGCTAGGTGCCTAGGTAGCTAGCTTCTTGTTTTATGGACTTTCAAGTAGTATATATTTCATGAGCTGGTTTGAGTCTCCGGACTTGAAGATAACCATGCCTACGAGAAGGCTCAAAATAATTAGAAACCCATATCTTTTTTCTCCTTTTCATTCACCGTTAGGTAGACTCCCTTCTTTTATATATAAGCATTACTTCTTAAATTTGGACCGGTTAATGCAAGAGCACTAAATAAAGGACCAGGATTTCCTATAAAAAAAATTTAAACTTGTGCATGAGTGATGCTCATTTCAATTCTTTGCCTCACTCTAAGTTACATTGAAACAAACCGAAAGTTCTATAATGCTCCAGAGTATTGCAACTCCGAAAACGGGAGCCTTTAAAATATTACTCACTATTTGCGGCATTGCATGCGGTGTACTCAACACATTGAATTAATTATGTAACAACTCATATTTCCAGAGTTTCAATTAATTAATGCTCCATATCATTATAAACACCCTGGAACAAACCATGGGCTTGACTATTCCTACTTCGTTGGTGACACGTGTTGAAAAAAAAAACTTGTGCACGACCACATAATTATAGACCACGTCTTTTTCAATGGCCTAGCATTACTCAAAATACCTCAACATGGAACACAAACGCTATCTCCATCTATTCTGTTGTATCCTCGTCACATCCTCACAAAGACCGGCTATTTACTTACCTTATTTGAACAACCCAATCGTTCCTCTATAAAATCATTTCTAAACTTCTTTGTCTCCCACGCATTAACGAGTTTCATGCTTTAGCTCCCTCTCTCTCATTCGCTCGTCAACCTCAACCGGCTGGCGAGAATGATGAGAGAGATGGACGATATGCGGTCAGCATACGGATCATCATTGTATGATGATCGTAGTCATGACAATGAGGCTTATGCGTGGGAGAACAAGAAGTACTCGCGCAAAACGTCGTCTTTTAGCTTCAAAAATTCAGAGATCAAGAGACAACGTCGAGTGGCAAAGTACAAGTCGTATTACGTCCAAGCCAAATTGAAGTCTGCCATAAGGAATGGGTTTCGTTGGTTCAAGAAGAAGTATTCTTCGTTCGTTTAATTGCGTCTAGTTTCGAAAGATTAATGGAATGTACATGAATACATGTAGCTCGATCATGTATGCCTTGTAATTAAGGTTGTACGCTGTGTTTCATTCTTTCAATTTCTTTTTCTTTAATTTGGTGTGATTTGTTAATGATTTCCACTCTGCGTTGTATTTCCATATGAATTAGCGAGAGTGGATTTAAAAAACACATCTAGCTGGGATCATTGTGATTAATGTCGATCAATACATCAAATCAATAGTTTTCTTTAATTTGATGTTGTTGGCTTGTTGCCCTTCAATTAATCCTCCATATATTCCTCCTCAATCTTTCTAGTTATTTCTTTTCTTTTTGCTTGTTTAAGTACTATGAATCCTCTTTTTTTTCTTTTTTTTTTAAGATTTACGATTTTTTTTTTACCCCCATGCATATATGCATAAGAAGCATAACGGCTTCCGCATCACTTTAACGTTGTGATGTGGAATTAAAGTTGGTTACTTAAAATTCTCGTTTTCTCACTGTGATCATGCTCCGTCCGGCGGCGCGCCCTTGGGGCGTTGTCGTCGAACGGGTCCGATTGGGTATCTTTGGATTACCCTGGTGTCGATTGACTTGTGGTGGTCGAGGTGTTGTCGTGAGGTTTGCGGGTCTTGCCAACATTGATGGTTCCTTTGCTTGTTCGCACCGGGCTTCCTGCGATGGTAAGGGTGACTAGTGGATCAGGCGGCTATCGCCGGTTTGGCTTGAGTTTGGTGGGTGGGTCGGAGTTGTTTGTTGCTTTGTTCCGGTTTGCACACTCAGTGTGCCTTGTCCGGCCTAGTGAGGTGGTGAGTCGTTACTAAATGGACGTAACCTCCTAGTGGCAGGATGAAACGTAGAGCCACCGAAATTTTCGGTTGGCTGCATAGTGAGAAAGCTGAGCTAATTGGTGAATTATGGCTCTGTTTCGGCATGATCTTTCCGGTATGCCGCCTATATTGTAAAGTGGTTGGTATTGCCAGTTGTGCAATCCCTGCTAATCGGCACTTGTTAGAATACATGATTTTAGTTGAGACTCTTGCGATTATTGCGAGACATTCTCTAGATGCATATTGTAATTTGGGGTTTAGGCACTATGTCCCCCCCTTGTATTCGGTGGTTTCATTAATGAAGGTTTGAGGGCGGCCGGGGCCCTTTTGTCAAAAAAAAAATTCCATTATTTTAAAGATAATAAAAGTTTCTTCACAAATTCTAGAAAGGAAAGTAGAACTAAAGAAAGGAATGAAAAAGCTTTTGTCTCATTGCAATTGCAAAAGAAAGGAACAACATAATAGTAAAAAAAAATGAGGAGAATATTGTAGCTCCATCCAAATCAAGTAATCAAGGATTGAAATTTATTTGAAATTACCGAAATGAAATTCATATGCCATGTTATTTCTGTCAGGAAGTTTCATAAATTTTCGCGAAATTTGTAATTTTCGTAATATCTACACATAAATGGCAAAAATTAAAGAAATTTCACCGATTCTAACACCAGACATAAAATCTTATTTTACAAAGGAGGAAAGATTCAGATATGCATTCATCAAAAAATTATGCAATCAATGTCTAATACTCCAAAAAACCCATCAAATAAAAAATGTTCGCAATAGTTATAAATCTATTTATGATTCTGTATATAATTATTAATGAAAAAGACGTGAAAGCCAAGCCTCTCGTTGAGTTTCAGCCATAAAAAAAATACAACAATATTATCAATTTAGTAATTAATTTGTGCGTATTTTACGCACTTAAAATATCTCCAATTACTTGGATTAAGCTATTCCGAGAGCTGTTTTGTATATTTAATGTGTGTTTTTTTACTTGTTTAGGTAAAATAAGTGGAAAATATTAATTTGCACTAAATTGGTGCATTATGGAGGTTTCGGAATCGCGCTAAAAACCTCCAGAATGCACAAATTTAGTGCAAATTAATATTTTTCACTTATTTTACCTACACAAGTAAACAATACACATTAAATATACAAAACAGCTCTCGAAATAGCTTAATCTAAGTAATTAGAGGTATTTTAAGTGTGTAACATACGCACAAATCAGTAATTTACGTACTGCACATTTAATTACATATAGATGAAAATATTAGGTTAACAATCTACTTTATTACTCATCCATATTAAATATCATAATTCTATAAGTTAGTTTAGTCTATATAAAAATTTCATTCAAAAGTGTGATATATAGTTTTTGTGATTTTTTTATTTTTAATTGAAATTTTCACAAAAATCAAAACTTTCTCCAAAATTTCCGTACATTTGAGGTACCGAAAATTTCACCGAAATCGAAATTTAAATCCTTGATCCTAATAAACGAAGAATATATTGCTTGGAATATCAACGATCAAAATCTTTTGGGTCTTAACATGCAATAAGTCAATAAGAGAGAAGAATAGACTTTCAAAATGATCTGTATGTTGGGATCAAGAAGTTGTATGGTGGTTCTTTGGCTGAGATGCTCTAGGTTAGGACGAAACCTGGAGCACATTGCCGAAGAAAAACATTTTCGTTACTGCCCAATTTTTTTTTATGTTATTAATTTATATTTGCACTTTATAAAGTAAATGAAAACGTGCACTTTCGGGTAAAAAATATTGATGGAATTGGTTTTCATTGTGTTCAAAATCTCAATAATTTTAAGAGGTCCAATTTTTGATGACTAATGTCTGTTATAGCTAATAAATTTTTAGTTCATACATCTCAGATTCTCATTTAGCATTCCAAAAGGGTTGGCCAACATTATGAAATAGAAATTGAGAAAAGTTTTAGTATAGTTTAGGTAAATTTAGGCATAGCCAGTTTGTAGGCCAACTATTTAGATGTTAAGTAACAACATAACATCATCCATAGTCCCAAAAAAAAAAAATTAACAACATCATCCAACAATTTCATGTGTAGCAGCTGATCATGCCCCAACATGAACCGGAGCTTCTTCTTGACTTCTTCAACTATACTCTTTGTGAAACTTGTACAGTGTACAGTTCTACACCATTTAAAATGAGCGACAGGTGTCACATAGCACACTCCCCCACATGCACCAGTGTGTAACTTTATGACCTTCCTCCAATCCACGACCACCCAACGTTTGGAATTTGAAATGAATCCCCTCTCCAAAGAGACGTTATAGCTTTTTTGTTTTTATTTTCTCGTTTTTCAGAATTTTTATTATTGTTTTCAAAAACACGCAAATTCCCACTCTATCCCCGATTTAATGCTTTGAACTATACCTGGGCCTCATGAATGCTGTGAGAGTGAGTTTCAGACTGAAACTCTGACCACAGATTAGTAAAAAAGATTTCCCATTTTAATGTTTTCCTTCAAATCTCTGCTCAATCTTTAATTGCTTTGCTTCGCTGAGCATAGAGAGCCTCAGCTGATCCAGCCCCTTGTTTATTGTAAGTTTTTGCTTTGAATTTCACTGCAAAGTTGGAATCTTTGTTTTTGATTTTCTGGGTTTGTGATTTGGGTTTAGATTTGTTTGTTGCTTTGTCTTGGTGGACTGATTGGTTGCTGAGAAAATGTGGTAAAAGGGTGTCATTGGAAAGATTGATTTGTATAAATTTACTTGAAGTCTTGAACTGTTCAGTTCTTGGGTACCTAGTGAATGTTGACTTTTACTTTGCGTCTACACAAACCTTTGTTTTTTTTATTCCTTATTTGGGTGCATGAATTTGCTGGAGTTTCTTTTATTTGCCTTTATTTTTGATGCTTGACTTCATGCTTGAATTAGGGATTGGAGTTTGGGTGATTTGGTAATCTCATTTGGGTTGTTCAATTTGGTGATCCCATTGGATTTAGAAAGTTAGGTGCTTGAAGGCATATGATCTTGGGTAAATGCAGCATATATCTTAATTTTGAAGCAGGTTTATGGGTCTTGCAGCTTTTGAATACCAGCATTATAGGACTATTACAAGGAGTTGATGTCTGTGTGTGTGTACGAGGAGAGAGAGAGATAGAGAGAGCATAGAACCATATGAGTAGTCTAATTTTTGTACCCAATTGGGTGGGCTGAAGCTACAGTCTAGCGGTCAAATTGTAGCCTTGATAGTAGTAGGAGTAAACTGGGGATGTGTAACTACTGAAGTCGAGTACTTATCCTACCTATTAATTTAACAAAATCAGCTCATTGTACTTCCTCATAGAATAGAATATGCAGGAAGATACCAAGTATGGTCAGAGGTGAAGAGAGACTAAGGGTAATTGATCCCCGTGGTGAGGTTCGCACTATCTTGGTTTTGAGTGCTAGAGCTATAGCTAACTAATATCAACCACCATAGGAATAGTCTTCCCTCAAGGATATATAGAGAGGTGCGCAGAATTTTTTGTCATCTGTTAAAACACTATTATTAACTTTTCTATGAATTATATGTTGGGTCTTACTTATTAAGAAAAGTATTAATATTAATATGCAGGACTTCTTACCTGTGATCTTTAAAAAAGAAGGTTTTCCTGAATCATGAAACAACATAAGCATTCTGCCTTTTTTATTGTTTAGGACTTCCATCCAAACTACCATTTTCTACAGGATATGTTCTATCATTTTTATATCATAATATAATTTGTTTTGTTGAAGTTGCAGATGGATTTTGGTAGTGGAACAGAACCATCTTCCTCCTTGCTTCTTTTACTGAATTGTTGAAGTAGTCTTGAATTTTGCATCAGAAAAATGGGAGTTGAAAAAGAAGGTTCGAAAAGTGGAGCAGGTCATGTGGGTGGTTTCTTTCAGCTGTTTGACTGGTCTTCAAAATCTCGAAAGAAATTATTCTCTAGCAAGTCAGATTTACCAGGTACAGTTCTATTGCATACTACATAGGGCTGTCACTGGTGCGGATTATAGTATTATATATATCATTCTTCTATTTCACAGGTGGTTGTTACAAATTTTGATTTTTTTGATTTTTATAAATTTTTGTTTGGACTCAGAATGTTCAAAGCAAGGAAAGAAAGGTTATGGGAACTTTCCAATGACTCGGCATCATCTGGTGGGTATTCAATTTTTCATTGTTCTTCTGCTTTACTTGTTTATACCATTTTGATGGTGGGGGTTGAATCTAATACAATTTTATTCATGATGTATATCTAGGTTGATGAGGATACTGGGGTAACATCAAGCATCAAAGGTAGCAGTGACTATAGTTGTGCTTCATCAGTTACAGATGAAGAAGGATGTGGAACTAAAGCCCCTAGTGTGGTTGCCAGGCTAATGGGTTTGGACACTTTACCCACATCCAATGTTTCTGAGCCCTACTCTACGCCATATTTTGACACCCAGTCTTTCCAAGATGCTCCTTACCACAGGAAAAATGTTGATTATTATCATGATCATCAGTTAATGTTTTCTGGAAACCTTGTCACTATGGAGGGCCCTACCAGGAATCCTGTGGAGTCAAAGCCCCAGAAGGTGCTTAGCAGACCAATTGAGAAGTTCCAAACTGAAATGTTGCCTCCTAAATCAGCCAAGTCTATCCCAATTACACACCATAAACTGTTGTCTCCTATTAAGAATCCTGGCTTTGTTCCCACTAAGACTGCTGCTCACATTATGGAAGCAGCAGCAAGAATGATTGAGCCTGGACCTCAAGCCACTGTGAAGGCTAAAATGCCTCTGGTAGGGTCTTCTTCTGTACCTTTGAAGGTTCAGGCTCTCAAAGAAAAGGCAGAGGCTTCCCGGAAAGTGACACTGGTTGGGTCATCTTCTGAAACCTTCAAAGTTCGAGATTTGAAAGAGAAAGTGGAAGGTGCTTATAAGACAGCTAGGCCTCCAGAAGTGTCTCGGAAGCCGGTTGAGTCAAATGCCGCTAAGTACCTTAAGGGACAGTCTTTGAACAAGAGCTGGAATGGATCTGTAGATATGTCATTCAGAGCTTCGTCTGATACAGAAGAAGATACTTCAAAGCATAAAGGAAAGTCCATTTCTCTTGCAATCCAAGCAAAGGTCAATGTTCAGAAAAGAGGTCAGAATTCAAGTAGAAATAGAAGCTTGGTGGGGCAGAGAGAACAGAATGAGGCCAGCTCAAGCCAGCCCTTCAGGAGCCAACCAAATGTTCAAAAGAATCTGCATAGGAAACCTTCTACGCATAATGCTTCTGGTGCTCTAAAGCAGAATAATCAGAAACAAAATTGCCTAATTGATAAAGACAAATTACCTTCAAAGCCTTCGGCTTCCAACTCACAGGCTAGAAAAGTGCAGTCTGGGGATTCTTCTTCCGGGCGTCACAAAAGCTCAATTCGAAGTAATGGAAACTCCAAAGTTGGATCGAGGAAGTTGGGCTTAGAGGCAACAGATAGTGCAAAAGAAGTTTCCTATTCAAATACAATGAATTACACTCGGAAGAAGCGAACAATAGATGGGAACTTCCATTTTAATAAAGACCTGGTTGTTGACGATTTGTCGAGTGACAAAAATCAGAAGCCAGTACAATCTAATCCAGTTACTGACAGGCAATATAGTTGGTCTGAAGATTGCAAAAAGAAAGGTGGCATGGATGTTGTTTCTTTTACATTCACAGCCCCACTTACACGATCACTTCCTGGGACTGAAATCCCGGCTCAGGTCACACCGAAGAATAACAGTATTTGTATGGATCACCGGGGTAAGAGATTGTTGCTTGACACTGATGGTATGAAGTTATCTTCACTGGGGTACAATGTGATAGGAGGCGATGCTTTGAGTATGCTTTTGGAACAAAAGTTGAGAGAATTGTCTTATGGAACTGAATCTTCTAGTCAGGACTCCATGAAAGTAGGATCAAGTTCAACTGCTTCTAATGTAGATGTGGAATCCAATTTTAATGCAGCTAGTGCCATAAAAAGGTTAAATGACAAGAGAGACCTAAATCTGTTTGCTACTGACAAATTGGGTGGCCGGTATGACTCTGAATTTTCAACCACTGGCCCTGCTGCATTCAGATTTAAACACAAGTTTCAGGTACAACTCACTTTCACTACTACTCTTGATAATGCTGGTCACTTTCTGTGGAAGTAACTTCTTTTTATCTCAATTCTTCCAAGTGATAATACTGGTGGAATAACTTTTCACTACTGCATCTGATTGTAGCTGACACAAATGCAACATTTTCAGGGTGGTGTTGATAAGGTGGACGAGTATAGCAGCTGCCATATTGAAGCTGGACAGATGCTTAGTGGCCGACATCCTAGTCCAGTCTCTATTTTGGAACCCACTTTTTCAAATGAAAGTTACGACTCTTCAGTTAGCACTGATAGTAATAGCACTGAAGGTATAAGATGCAGAATTTTATATTCTTCTTCTGTTCTGGCTCTTTGATATCCTCTTGCAGAATGCCTGAAGTCTTTTTTAATTTTTTTTTTGTTTCTTCAGCAAGCAAGTTATGTTCATCCATACAAGCTCAAGAAGTTAATGGTTTGAGTTCTTCAAAGAAGTTCCATTCCATAGAAGCTGATACTGAGTTATCAGATTCTGCTTCTTCCACCTCCACTGGAACCGTGGCAAGACACCATGCAGCTACAGTAAATATGACAAGTCCTTGGAGATCAAATGAGCGGGAATTGGAATACATAAAGGAGACACTATGTAATGTGGAATTGATGTTTCAAGACTTAGCATTGGGTCGATCCCACGAGATCATAAACCCTCATCTATTCAATCTGTTGGAGAGTCGAAGGGGACGGTTTGAAAAAGACGGTGGCAAGTCCAGGCTAAGGCGAAAGGAATTATTTGATTGTACAAGTGAATGCTTAGACTTCCGATGCAGGCGTTATGTGGGTGGGGGATACAAAGCATGGGTGAAAGGTGTAGCAATGGTGAGAAGAAAGGAGATCTTAGCAGAAGAATTCTACAAAGAATTCTCAGCTTTGACAAGCATGGGGGATTGTATGGTGGACGAGCTTGTGGACAAGGACATGAGCAGCCAGTATGGAAGATGGCTTGAATTTGAAACCGATGCATTTGAACTCGGAGTTGAGATCGAGGGTCAAATATTTAATTCTTTAGTTGATGAAGTGGTTGCTGATATCCTGAAATTATAATGCCTGAAACAGTATTTCTCTATCAGCTCCGCCTCAACCTCAAGTCTCTGCATATGGTTCTCTTGCTGATGTTGTAGTATGTTGATATTCTTTTGTATTCAAGTCATTAGTTTATTTATTGCCTGTAATCTATAAAGTCTTTGTAGATCACTATGAGCTTTGTGATTCAAATTGCAGCAGTTCTCATATTCTGTCTCTTCTAGTTTAGCTTCCACTAATTTGTTTTCTTTCTATATTCCCATCTATAAAATACATTTATCATCTTCAGAATGCTACATTACTTTTAAACAATGAAACCAAATTTTTATCTTCAGTCAATCATTAATGGAGTAGATGTGGAGTAGATGTACGCCACTCCTTGTCGACATTATGCAGTATTCCCAGTTGCTGGAAGATCTTCATTCAAATATTTCTCCGGGATTTTTTTTCCCTAAAATCATAAATAAATTTAAGCAAATGATAGTGACATAAATGTACATATACAAACAAGAGCTGTACGTGTCTTTGGGAGCCATTAAATTTGATGTGGATTGGCTGCTTTAAGCCAAGTCTATAATAAGGTGACCACAGAAACATCTAGCAGGGTTCAGGCAAGGAACTTAAAAGCTGTATGCATGGATAGCTCGGATGGAGCTATCAGAAAAAAGAGCACTCTTCTTCGATCTCATAATGGCCGAGTTGGTAAACTTTTAACGTCGATCGACTTAAATTTTCTCATATGTACGACAGAGTGGAATAGAGACGACAAAAGGCGCGCATGTTTGTGTGTGTTGTGTTATAAACACCACAAGGGACATTGACGTACATTCTGAAACCACCTAAAAGTTCAGCGAAGATTAAAGTTGACCAAGAACTGGAAAATTCATCTATACAATTAGTAAGATGCATAATTAAGACTTCAGTATTCTTACTGCAGAGGAAATGAGTTCAGCAATACAGCTTTTGGTGTACTAGTACATTTTGTAAACAACTGTCTTTTGCACCATGAAAATTGATTATTCTTGTGCGCTCTATCTTAATGGTACACAAGCCTGCACCTGAGATTTCTGCATCCGATCGAGGCCAACCATTAGAAATGACCGCGCAAGGAGAAAATGAAAAGAAAAAAAAGGATAGCAAATTAAGTTGGTTGAGATTTATCTGCTCTAATAAGAACACATTAATTTACGCATATAGGATGCTTCGAAAATATTTATTATAAAATGATGGCGCTCTTTGAAATCATGGGCTCTTGAGATTTGTTGGCCTGAGGAGGTTGCCTCATCGCACGTCCGGACATGGATTTTACAACACTATTTCTACAATATTTCTTTTCAAAAAATCAAATGACAAGAATAGAGATGCATATTCACCTCCTTGGGTGAACATGCATATTCACCCCCCTTCTAATTAACACATTTTCAATTTAAATTTTAACGATTCAACCGTTCATGTATTTCGTTCAATCAATTAGAGAACTTTTGGTCACTCATTCATATGAAATAAATAGATGGTTCATCATAATAGTAGTAATTGTTGTTAGAACCGTTTATTTATTTCATAAAGTTGGATAGCTAAACAATCTCTGATTCGATTGAGTTTTTGCAGAAGTGATCTATAAAGGATAATTTAAAATATGAATTGTTGGATTATGAAATTATAAGATGAAAATACGTTAATAACAATGAAGGGTGAATATGCAGGTTCACCCAGGGGGTGAACCCAAGAATTATCCTTTTGTATATGCATGGTTTGCTAACAAAGCTTGTACGTGGAACAATCATGATTTCAAATTTGACCACCAACATTATTGCCACTTTCCCATAACCAAGGAATCCTCACCTCTCCTTCATCCCATAACTCCAAGTCATCATTATGACATTGAAGACCACCACCTGCCCAATCCCAATTGAGCCATTCACTATCATCAAAGGCTCCATTCAATGGTGAAGAGAAAGAATACATCTCACCACTGCTCTCTGTATTTGAGCTCCCAATGACTTCATGACTCTTTATGGTCACCTCATGGTCATCTGGAAAACCCATGACCCCATCTTCTCTCTGTTCCTTAAACCCTACAACACTACTACTCCCACTTGGGTTATGATCCAATGCCTCATTTTCTTCATTATTAGCTCCATATAATGCTGTAGTTGTAGTTGAACTAATCATCCCTTCAGTAATGTCCAAACAACAACCTTTCACAACACCCAACATTCTTATTGCCTCTTTCTCTTTTGGGGACCAACACTCCATCCCCATGAAATGACTGGTTTCCACTTGATTTGGGTTTTCCTTAATTGATGATTCAAGCACATCACTCTCAGGTAGCTTTTCTTGTGAAAATGGGGTTACTATTTTACCATTCTTGTTCTTGTTTTTCATGGTTGATCTGCTTGTACGTCCTCTGCGCTTACTTTTCGGAGCAGCTACCTTTGAAACATTATTGGTAATGTTGGGGATGAGGCATTCGTTTCCCACGAGCTTGGTGAAGGTGTAAATTTTGCGACTCAAGTGAGAGTTCCAGTAGTTTTTTATCTCATTGTCTGTTCTTCCTGGCAAGTGTGCCGCTATCAAGGACCACCTGCAATAGTAGTCAAGATTCAATAAATTATAGCTTGATCTCCGAATTGGGTAAAGGCGTACTCAACGTACATAGTAATTAGTATGTGCGCAAGCCATTGAAAATTGATTCCACGTTTTCTTTTAAACATAAACACAATATGAGTTTCGTACAAAAAAATATGAACAGATCGAGAATGCATTTTTTGTTGAAATTGGCATCCCGATAACACAAGCATTAGTAAACCAAATTTACGTGATAATTAGAAGAGTTGTAAATATATACGAGTCTTTTTTTTTTAGAATATATATGAGTTTTTCTTTTATTATCATATTTCCTACACAAATTATATTAGCCTAATTAATTGAATCTAGCATAAACAAGTTTGAAAATGGTTCTATATATTACAAAACGTTCATCGATCGATCTATACATTATCTCACAAAAGTTATACTAAGAATCGATGGTAGATTAATTTTCAAAGAAAATAAAAGATGGTAGATTTGAAAGAGTAATTAATTAAGTAAAAGAAGATGAGGAACATGCGCGCATATATAATTACATACCTATTACCCAACGCAGTGTGCAACTTAACAATGGTTTCTTCCTCATCTGGAGTGATGTTCCCTCTCCTTAAGCCAGCCCGCAGATAATTTATCCACCTCAGTCTGCAACTCTTCCCGCACCTTAGCAATCCTTCAAAATACATATAAAAATTAATATTTATTCATTACCAAAAGATACTGAAAGAAGTAAGAAAAATGCATATATATATATATAGACCTGCATTCTTGGGCAAAGATCTCCAACACCCTTCTCCATGGAGTTGAATGTAGTTGGTCAAGATTTCATCTTCTTCGGCTGTCCACCTTCCTCTTTTTAGACCAACTTTCTCACAGCATGGAGCTCTTCCCATTTGTAGAGATATATGGAGTAGTACTATAGCTTCTTCTTCTTCTTCTTCTTCTTCTCCTTCTCCTTCTTTCTTCTATGCAGAGATATATGGAGTAGTACTATAGCTACGTACTCTCTCTAATAAATTAAGAAACACACAGAGAAAAGAGACAAGACACACACAGTCAGTTATACTTGTCTGCATATATACGATCATCTTCAAGCTAGCTAGCTACCATTGGTTGGGGAATGAATGAATGAATGAATATATAAGATGGTACGTGTGTACACGTACGAGTGGTGTGGTGGTTAATGGTCCTGCACTCCTGCGTGTCAAGAATTCTCCATACTAGGTTTCACTGCTTGTAGAGCTACAATTTAATTTGGTGAAAGGCGAAATCTCACTGAGCATTTAAGTTTAATTAAAATTTGTGATGTAATCAAGAAACAAAAACCATGTAATTCTCAGGAGTGAACAACTTAACTTCATAATATGATTATATGAAGCCATGTAAGAGATATATGGAGTAGTAAGTTAAATGACCAAACCATTTAATTTGATCAAATACCACAAAATACCATGTAAGAAAAATTCATTTGTGCACTACTTTGATTTTCCGCAGTGAGAACTTTTTGTGTAGTTAATTATATTATTTTCCACAGTTAATGGGTATGTGTTATAGTTTAATTTACCGACCAATTGGAATATCAATAACAAGCATATATCTATTGAGGGAGATTTTGAAGAGGCCGGACTCCCTCAAAGTTCTTTAGCATGTATTTTAATAATCAGAATCGTTCATTCTCTAACTTCATATGCATGTGTTTGCAAATTTTAGATGACCAAATAGGGGGTAGGCTAGGGTACGGTGATGTATGTCATACCCCCATTTACAATTTTTTTGAACAAAAAATTACATCTAATTGAACCAAAATTACTACATTGACAACAAAGTTACCACATTCGTTTTACACTATTTACATATAATTGAACCAAAATTACAACTTTGACAACAAATTGTTCATAAACTTGTAACAAGGTCATAGATGGAGTAATTACCTCTAATAGAACAAAGATTACACAAAAAAAGACTCTCGTTACCATAATGACAACACATTTTGTTGTTATATTTGTAAATGGAGGTATGCCATGCATCTCAGTATTGTAGAACTTCCCGACCAAATAGTTATGAATTAATGAATTAGGCTAATTTTTTATAGAGACGATTATTGAATAAGAATGTAAAGAATAATGAATGGTTTGGATCGTTGAATTAGATTGCATAATAGTCGAAAATTAATAGTAAAAGTCCGCAAATTTTAACTTTAATCTAGAATGAGAACAAGTATGTATATTCATCAATTACACATTTAGGGTAGTCTTCTTCTTCATAGTGAAACTGTGTAGTTGTTAATAATTATTTTACCGTAAATGGAACATGAATTTCCTAACAGATATTTCCTACTTCTAGTCTTATGAAGAAGCCAAAATGAAGAAGCAGTTCAATGACAAATACCCTTCATCGGTTTTATTTGTTTAGGGTGATTACAATTATAGTTCTTTGTGCTAATTTGGTTTAATAACGATTTTGATTTGGCCTCACAGCTTTTATCTTCTCATCTAACTTTGCTGCAGACCCATGATCACAATAAAAAACCCTACACAATCAACAATAATAGAGTTTATTTAACCCATTTCATAGGTTTCTCCCATAACTTTGCTTTTCTAGGGTTCCCTTCCCTCCAGTAATTGTTTCATATTTCTCACCCACAAAAAGATAATGCATGCATATATCTAACCCTAATCAGTACATTTTCTCCCTAGTAATAAACCCTTGGCGTATATACAAAGGTTTTTTTTTTTTTTTGGCAATAGCGTATAAACAAAGGCTTGTACCTATGTGATTTGGCAATATTGATGTGATTGTGTTGGTCAATCCCATCAGCTTGCTCAATGGGTTTAGGGTGTTCCTAAAGTTTTTGACCTTTTAAGGGTATTTTGTACTAGATATTTAGCTGTTTACCTAAATGACTTAATGGGAGGTAAATTTGGTAAGTGGCAAAGGTTGACTGCACCATTGCACAAAGGCTAGTACCTATGTAATTTGGCAATAATAATGTGATTGTGTTGATCAATCCCATCATCTTTCTCAAAGGGTTTAGGATGTTCCTAAAGTTTTTTTTTACCTTTTATGGGTATTTTGCAATGTTCTAAAAATCGCTAGGCGCTAGTCGGGCGGCGGGGAGGGGCCTAGCGCCTAGGCGGGGATTAGTTGGACGCCTAGGTGGGCTAGGCGGTTTTTTATTTTATTTTAATTTTATTATACAACATATAATTAACTAAATAAATGCATACTTAAAACAAAAACTATATTTGTATTAAGAAATATAAACATACAAAATAAAAGTATATAAAAAGTACAATAATTGATTGAAAACATAGGTAAAAAAAATTATGATATTTTAAAACCCGTCTTCGCCCGTCTAGGCGGATTTGCAACTAATCGAGGCGGTTAGCCTCCGCCTAGCGCCTAGGCGGGGATTAATCGGGCCTAGGCGGGGATTTTTAGAACACTGGTATTTTGTACTATAGATTTAACTGCTTACCTAAATGACTTAATGGGAGATAACTTTGGCAAATGGCAAAGGTTGTTTCCACCATTACATTAATAGAATTTAGGGACCATCGTCTTAGAATGTCAATGTCATTTTGTAGCAGAAATTAAATTGGATCACATGCACTGTTCAGTACTATTGAAGAACATTAGGACAAATATGACTATGAAAGTGGTATTATTCCAAGCATTCATTCTTCTTCTTCTTCGGTGTGAAGTTAATCAGAATTAAATGGGGGAAGGGATTGAAGCAGAAGGACCACGAGGACGATCCTAACATAGTAATAAGTAATTGCTTTGTTTGCTATACTTTATTTCTCTGAATTATGGGATTAATAGGGACAAGAAGTCGGAACCTATATGAATGATGGATCTATGAGTTTTAGACTTGGCAATTTGTCAATTAACTGAAAATTATTGAGATACATAGCTGTAAGAATAATCGAATTGTTATTGGTTTAGCCGTAGTTTTTCAATAATGTCGAATGAAGTGTTTAGTTTGAATTTAATTCGCCAACATAAAAAAAAAAATAATGTCTTCTTGCCGAACAATCTGGCATGACAATGGTGAATCTGAACCACACCTTCAAGTAAAAATTAACGTAATCAACGGTTTGGACGACATATGACTGTCTCTAAGGAATTCAAACATGGAACTACAATGATATACAAGCCGTGTACTGAAGAATTTTCCCAAAAATAATTGCGAAACATTTTGAACTTGTGAAGTGCAACTACTGCTAGATGCTGTTGAGAACTAGCAAACGTTGACCTTCCTATGCTTTTTTATAAAATGCAGATATTTTCACTGAAAACCCAACAAGTAAAGCCAGATAACCAAGGCAACTATTTATTTATTACCATGCCAAATCTCAGGTAAATACTAATGAATTGGTTAGTGATTATATTGTGAATTACCACTGGAATCATGAAAAGCTCTTGCAAATTTTGCCTTCTGATATTGTCTTCAAAATTTTCTCTATTCCTTTACCTATTACCCCTACTAATGATGAATTTATTTGGGGCCCTGCTGGAAATGGTTGGTTTTCTATCAAATCTGCTTCATTTCTTCAAACCCAAAATATCCATGCTCACTCAAAGTCCAAACTTCTTGTGCAAATGTGGTTCCTTCCTATGCGGCTATGCCTCCTAAAGTTAAACTCTTTAGTTGGCAGCTGATCAGGAAGAGAATTAGAACCAGAGATCAGGTCTATACTAATGAACTCATTGACAAAAGTTGTCCTTTTTGTAATTCGGAAGCTGAAAATATTGATCATTTGTTTATGAATTGTTCCCATACTAGACAAATTTGGGAACATTTCTCTGCTACTCTTAATTCTCTCCATTGGAATGCATCTTTTATTGACTAGCTTGATTCTTTTCGAGCTCATCAAGACCAAGATTCTATTGAAAATCTCTCAAAAATTCTCATCTTATGTTACCATATTTGTCAGACTCCCAACCAAGTTTGTCATGCAACAGCTTCTACCACTCTCCAATTTTGGTATGTTAAACCTCCCAAGCACGCTCCAAAGCAGATTTCCAGGAAGCTGATTAGATGGCATCCTCCTGATCCTGATTATATCAAGCTCAACTTCGATGGCTCAGTTTTGCACAATAGTCAAGCTTCTGCAGGCTTTGTTCTTCGTGATTACCAAGACAATCCAATTTTAGCGTTTGCAAAAAATATTGGTCATTCTTCAATCATTGTTGTTGAAGCCATGGCTCTCAGGGAAGGCTTAAGGCAGCAATCATTGCTGGTCACTCTCAAATTATAGTGGAAGGAGACTCTAAAATTCTAATCGACAGTCTTACAGGCACCATTCAAACTCCTTGGCGAATTAAATTTCTTGTTCAAGATAATCTTTGGCTTGCTAATCATTGCTCTCATATTCGTTTTGCCCACATTTGGAGAGAAGTCAACTTTGTAGCAGATGCTATTGCCAAATATGGTCATTCAATTCATGTATCTATCTGGAAACGACGTCTTCCTCTTAGTGCTGCTAATGCTTTTCACTTGGACCAACTGGGTTGTGGCTGTGCTAGGAACTTTGTTGTGTAATTTTATTTTCCTCATCGAAATTTTTTTTTTTTTTTTGGGTTACAGGGCGGCCTAAAAAGGCCCAAACAAAGGAAAGCAAAATTTTTTATTTTTCCCATCGAAAAAAAAGGAAAGCAAAAATAAGCAATCTAGCCAGTAGGCTCAGGAAGGCCCAAACAAAGGAAAGCAAAAATAAACAATCTAGCCAGTAGGCTCAGGAAGCCATGCTACAATTTGCATTATTCACAAATCTGCATATAATTCTCATATATTTTGGGTTTCCTAACATATTTCTCATCTAAACTACAGTGTATATATATATATATATATTATTCAGCTCATACAAAAACAACATAATGACATCTAGAGGCGGGCCGGCATGTTCAAACCACTTGAATTTACAATATTGTCATTGGATTAAGACAAATATTCTTCCGTTTACATATTTACCTTCTTTCCAAAATAATCTCCAATTCACCCCACTCAGTGTAAAAGGTAAATCTCACCGCAGATCAACAACATCGATCTTCAAATTGGAATTAATATATACATGAGAACAATGCTCATAAATTGAGCTTCCATCCGAAGGCTCCTCATGGGGATGAAACCCACGCTGTTGACAATTACGAATAACAGATACACCGCCTGGGTCAGATAGATGAAATATGCCGTGTGGACTGCAATTGTATATAGGAGGCAAGTTAGCATATGCTGAATTGCTGCTAAATCATAAAGCATGATATTATATTATATGTGTTTTCATCAAGAGACAACAAACCTACCTTGATGTATCTGTTGGAGCCATAACAATTGCAATGGCTTCCGGTAACATAATCTGAAAAAGTACATAGACACCGTATTATAAGTCGAAAAGAACCTTGTAGAAATAGAACAAATAAGCCTGGCCTGTTGGACTGAAAAGGAAAACAGAGCAAAAGTGGTATTGCTCTTACCTGGTATGAGTAATGAGTGTGCAGATCAACTGATGACATGAAACAGGTCTGTGATGGGTGAGTCTGGCACAGCACACAGATAAGAAAATGATTATAATGATTACCTGAACAAGAGCAAGAACAATAAAAACTAATGCCAACTGAGGCTACTGTGTCACTTACATGAATCCACCCAAGAGGAAAAAGAGATAATCTGTCTTGAACCTCAAATATTTCTTCCTCATTTAATGTTTGACACTGAACATATAAACAATGATTATGTAATACTGCTAACAGAATATAGAAAAAAGCACTCTGAAAGATGGAAATGTAAAATTGAAAGATATCACGGACAACACAAAGAATTTGGATTGCAACGCTACTCGTATAAATATAATTTAATAACAAGTAATAAGTTATCTCAAACAATATTACCATCTACAAAATTCGGTTTATGGTTGCACCTCCCCACCTGTGGAGAAACTCTTGGGTGGGGTGGTCGTGCCACATAGCAACATCTGACCCACCAATGACATGATAGCAGGGGGCTGGGTACGTACTTTTGGTATTTCACTATATTAGTTTTGAGTACTTTGGGTGTTGGTTGTTGATGTGGCAAGATGTAATTGGTGGGCAGGACATGCCACATGGCACGGCCGCCCCACTCAACTACCCAAGATTTCCTCCCACATGTGTAGAAACCATTATTTAATAATACAAGCGATAAACTTGAATATCTAATAACATCATCACCAGAAGAAAATTGACAGCAAAACTACCATCAACCTGAAAACAGCACACACGAATGTGATTGTAAACATGGGATTTATCTTACCGAATCAGATGTTGACTCTTGCTTTGGGATTATTAGTGTAGTGATATGAAAAACTTTGTTTTTCTGCAGACACATTAAATTGGAAAGATAAGAACCAAAATCACCAACTTAATTAATTTCATTATAGAAAAAAATGTTAATTTCTTACCAATGAACCAGCAAGAACACCGCATGTTTCTAAGTTTTTTTCTGTATTTTTCCGAGCCAATCTCAAGAAATCGTCCATCATTTTTACTGGCTGCAAGACAAGTTAAATTACACAAACATCAACTCAAAACAGTTAACATAAACAGTTAGAAGTGAGGATAATTTATTGAAGATTGTAAATCAACAAAGATGGAGGAAGTGAGTCACACAAATATATAATGCAGCATAAGAGACTTACAACGTGTAAATGCTGATATGAATTAGAACTTGGGATCCCATCCGGAGATGGATTTGCAGGTCCTGGTCTTGGATCTGCCACTTTTGATGGATGAATAGGAGTCAAGTCCTGCTGCACACGAGCAAGAACGGGAGGAGGAGAAGGTTGCTTGACCAGCGGGAAAGGATCTTCCCTTGCTTCATCAATCCATGAAGGACATGACTCCTGAGCAGGGCGTAGCCATTCACCATTGTCCAAGGAGAGCACTGATTCCATGGTAGATTTCATCCCGCCTGGATCACTGTCTTTTACTCCCACAAGATCATATTGTCCAGCCTGATTCAGGCTATTACCATGGATGACAAGAAAGTGAGGATATTAGCCGCAATCAGTAGGAAAGGTCTTAAACATCAAGTAAGCTTTTGATCTTTAAATTTAATACTGAGAAAGAAGCATAACACGGAAATAGATATGAAAAGAAAAGGATAATATAAAAGGGAAACAAGGAATTGGGTATAGCATTAAAAACTTACTCTGACTTTTCACTAGGGATTAAGTCGTTACTGCTTGGATATTGAACCTGCACGGTGGTTTGGTTAAAGGAGTTATTCAGCAATAATAAAAGTTTAAAATCACACAGTTGACGATCTACCTTAACTTTTGCACTGGGTCCTAGCCACTGACCCTGAAGACCATTTGGACCCAAAAATGAGTGTCTAGACAAAGTCTCTTTATTTGGAAGAGGTAGATTAAAAGATCTGCAAAATCAAGGAATTGTTGTCATATTCTCACATCTTTATTCTCCAAATGATAGGTATAAAGCATACAACTATAAGCAATATACTCACAGATTCTGGAACTGCTTGTCAATTTGCATAGTAGTTGAAACCCCTGAAAAATCATTTTTATACTTCCATGAAGACTGAGATGCCATGCTAGGCTGCAGATATATGAAAAGAACAAATAAATTTAGCATATGGATAATATTCCAACAAACTTCAAATAATACAGAAAAATCAAATGAAGATTAAACAAGACTATCGCAAAATCATCTCAAGTGCTATACAATGCAATCAGATGGATGACCATATAGTGACAACCAATACCCATAAGTTCATATCTGTTACATATCAATGAAGCGGAGCATTTGTGGTATCAGTACCTGCCTAACATTCACGCTCAATGATTTATTGTTAACAGGAGGCCATTCTAAAGAAGATGTCTGCAAACCGTATGAAGTGCTTTCAAGCTCAGGCAGTTGAGAAGCTGCATCGGCCTCATTATGTTTACTCACGCGGCGTTGGAATTCTGGCTTCAAAGATTCGAGCTCATCCAGTACACTAAACAGTTTCTGAAATGGAGACACTACGGCCCAATCAGAAGAGGTTCACATATAGCAGAAGAAGTAGTAACTGTCTACTAGGATTAGAATACTTCACCTTCTTATATAGACTTCTCTCTTTTGGAAGAAATGCCTGATAGTCTCGATGACACGGTATAGTTTCAGACACCAAACTGTGAAAATTAGAACAGTAAGTTTTCCACATCTAATAATTTCATAGGTGATCAAGTCCTTAACATGGAAATAATCTAATGACTTCTTCTGCGTACCTTGAAAATCGGACAAGTATAACATACAACTCTATAATGTTCTTCTCCTCACGATATATACTAGCCTGAGCATACAAAAAGTAAATTTAGGGCAAAAGAAACGAAGAAAATTTGTAAGTACAACTAGCTGGGAATACATTAAATTTTTCCGGTGTGCTGTTCTTTAGGCATTGAAATCACAAAACCTATTGCTTTCTGAAATCAATTTCAATGTGAAATTGACCTCGAATTTTAGGGGAAATTGGGATTCAACAATCCAAGTTAAACCTTGGCTACTCTAAACTTGAAGAGGGAGATTAAGAAGCGAACCTGTTTGAGGAGATTATCGGCGATTCGGTAGTAAAATCGGAGAGGATAGCGATTATCGACCTCGACTCTCCGAGTCATTTGATTGACGTTGATCTTCATCTTCTCCGGCCAGCAGATCAATCAATGTTCTGAGCGTACGGGGCAAGTCAAAACTCGGTCGTTTTGGGTGGAGATGATGATTTTTATTAGTTTATTTATGTCGACACCATGAGTTATGGTTTTCGAACTTTCGTTATGTGGACTGGTGTCTACGGAATTGCCGTCGACGGACAATTAGTATCGTAATTGGAAATTTTGGTAGGGGTGTTATTTTTGTTTTGTTTTTTAATATTTATTATATTAAAAGAGATCGAATCTTAATCTAGTCTAATCTTTACTCAATTTTCCGTCAGTTGATACAAGAGTTTTGCTAAAGCTAAAAATATTTTTTTTTTAAATATTTTTTTTATGAACAAAGACTGCAACAAACGCTTTTAGAGGTTAAAATCGTAAAATCAAAATTAATAACAAGCATGACAAAAATAGAGAGTCACATACTCGAATAACGACTTCTTGAAATATACTCTCAATATGGTCTCATAACCGAAAATGTGCATGTACATATTCAACCTTTACACTCAATAGAGGAATGCTAGCTACATTTCTCTTCTACCTTTTTTTTTTAAGAGGATCATCTTATAACACTCACCTTTCTCATTCATCTTATAACACTCACCTTTCCTATTCATCTTATAACACTCACCTTTCCCATTCATCTTATAGATTAGAGTGTTAAAAAAACATTTACCCTTACACTCAAGATATTAGAGTTCGAGTCTCCTCTTTATAGATCACTTTATAACCGAAAATGTGCATGTGCATATTCAACCCTGTAAAATACTAACCTTCTTTTTGTAGTTTTTTTTTTGGTGCAGACCTTCTTTTTGTAGTTTGATTATGAAAACATATATTTCATAGTTTGAAATACTCTCAAAAGTCTTAATATCATGTATATATATGTTACCAAAAATAACATCTCTATTCATAGTGATAGTTCAAGTACACGTTATTTTCTCATATATATCTTGCACAAAGAAAATCTTAATGCATATTGTAGTTGACGTTATACAACAATCTCTCTTGTAATCCATTTCCCCAAACCAAAGGAAATCGATCAGGACCTTAAACATATCAGAACAGTAATCCATTTCCCAAAACCATGAAAACAAGCCCAACTAGAATCTGGTAATTTGCAGCCTTGTATGCCTTGCTTTCTTCAGCTTCTATATGCTCAGCCACGTTGAAATCACCTCTTTCCGGGCCATATCCGCATCCGGCGTGAATAGTATCCCTAACATCTCTTATAGTGGCCTTGTTGTAAAAGATGAAGTTGGTCAAAATGTGATCAACGCAGTTGAGCACAAGGTGTGTCTCTGTGAGGCAAGCGCCATTGCAGTACTCGTCGGTTTTGTCGTTTGGAACGTTCAGATCTCCACTCTCAGTCAATCTATAAGACACTTCGCAGCTGCTGTATACCTGAAAATTTGCCCAAATGGAGATAACCAGAAAAAGATAAAATCTCATCAACCAACCAAAGTCGTGATCCCATTACCCTGAACCATGACTAATATTGTCCCCAACTTAATCACGCGAAGTCTAACAAACCCATCAAGCACATTAGGTTTTAATGTTTTATCTCAAAATGCGACGGTGTGTTTTTTTCATATGTGAGAGTGTGAGACTACTCGTGGTTTGCGAGGAGGCACGTAAAAAGAATATCAAGTGACAATTTTCTAGAATGCTAATGAAAAACTTAGTATTGTGAAGTGTTAACAGTTAATAATAATCATATTAGATATAGTAACCTCTATGCTCAAAGCCTCCAACTGAGGTCTTACTTACATATTTGTCATTGAAACACAGCAAAGCTTTGGCAACAATTTGAGCTGGATCGTAACTTTCAACACCTGTTTCTGGTACATCACCTGTTTCTGCTGGCACATCTTCATCTGCGGAACCTGGTAAATAAAACAATGCGAAAATTTTCTGTGATAATATTTAATTTTTCAAAAAGAAAAGGGAAGCAGGGGAATAAATATTTCTCAGTTATACATACCTATTTTGCAGCAGAAAAGAGAGATGTAGATCAAAGCTGCAGCTAAAACTAAGAGTTGGGTTTTTGTTAATGCCATGACAGATATGGAAGAGAAAATGGCTACACCTTGGAGCAAAATGTATAGCAAAGTAGCCTTATACCAACCATAGCAATATATAATGGGAGTTGCTAATTAAATACCCGGCCACTTTAGTATAAATGACCAACCTAGCCTACAATAGTACTTTTTTAAAAACAAATTAAGAATGAATTAACTATTTATTAAAGTTTGTTATTCATATACATTTTGACTAATTAAGCATGGCAAAGATGAAAAATTCTCATCTACATGAATTGATAGTCACCTTGAACAGACAGAAAAAGCACCTTTGGGGATGGGAAAATGTAAGAAGTTGGTGAGATTGCTTGGAAATGGGAAATTTGATTGATGGCTTTGCTATTTATGATGGGTAAAATTTGGGGGAATTAAAGAGAGGGCTAGAAGGGAGAGAGAGCAGTTGGAGTGCAAGCCACCAACTTTCACTAGCTGAGGACTTTCTCATTTAGTAGTAGTGTTAGAAATCAAACCTAAAATGCTTTATACTTGCACTACAAGTTATGATGGTGAGAAAGTAATATTTAGTTTGTGGCCTAAACAATACCATATACAGAGGCATTGTTTTAGTACTTGGTAGTGAAACATATGGCAATGTGTTCCTAAGAAAATTCTACAATTTAATTGTCATCAACTAGGTTTCATATATAGACTCAAGGCAGAGGATTGGGGGATAGGCAGATGATGATGATTAAACCAAGCTTGAGATAGAGTACTGTGGCAAATTTGGCAGATTAAGTAGAACACGCCAACATAAATGCAGCTAGATTAACTTGATTGAAAAGTTATATGTAAACTAGCTTGCATTTGAAGATTGTTCAATGCATGACATGGTTGGCCAAGATGAAGGAGTATCCTTTATCCCACATCGAATTTTACGAGGGACTCGCTTACGATCGAAGATTGTATAAGACTATAAGGCATGTTTATCCCACATCAAACAGAGGGTTTCTTCGATCCACTCCTCTTATATAAAGGGCCATTTCACAACTTAGAAAAGATTTCTCTTAACCAAGCTCTTGCATGTAGTGGGTGAAGTTCGAATGTTCATGTGTCCTGTTAGATTTTACTTTGACAACATAACATGTCAAACGAGGTAACTTGTTTGGGATTCCCGCGATGCAAGTTTATGGTTTTATTCATTAAATGGTTTTGGTTATGGATGATAAGCACAAGTTGGATTCACAAAACCGACCACAAAATAGAGCACAGATCGAGCAAATATCCACGAGAGAAGACTACTCTTATTAATTATTAAAAGCTAATTCACAATTATTTGGAATGCAACCAGCCAATTCTAATGTATAGAAAACTCTTCATCATGAACTTGAGTGCTCTCAAGTCTCAACCCAACAAACTAGTTTCAGCTCTTCAATGGCGCCATCTATGCCTCCTACATCATAAACCAAAAATACAAAAGAATCAACAACCATTAAAAAGAGAGCTTAGTACTATAAAACCCTAGCTTTATTAAATTTCATCATCCTGACTACATTTTGGCAACTTACAAGGCTGTCATGACCAGATGTGCAAGCAGGTCTCCTTGGCGGGAGCTGCTGGTGCGGCGTTCTCTGCATATTGTCACATTAATCGGGTTGATTAGGCGAACCACAACGTATAATTATAAAGAAAGAAAAAAAAACCTAGCTAAATATATAGTTTTGTTAATGAAATAGAGATTAATATATACTTCTGTAAGTAATTAATGGTTCTAATTCTGTACCTGCAGTTTTGGTCGTAAGGTCTCCACTGCTGCTGTTGATTTTGGACTCACCCCAGCACCTTGCTGTAATTCAACATTCATCAATTGATTTTCTCTAAAAGACTACTCTAGAAGAAAAGTAAGTACGTAGTTTATTTTTTATTTTGTAGCTAGGAATAATGAATTAGTACCTTGCATAGTGCCCAATCTGCTGAATCAAAGTAGGCACGTTCAGGATCCTATAAGTACATACAAAGAAGAAATTTAGAGTTTCTGTTTGGGACATTTTCATAAGTATAACAAAATTATGACTGAATGTTTTGAATAATTAGTCTACCTTTGAAATCAAAGGCTTCTTCTTTGGTGCTAGTCCTCCATATTTGTCAGCAACAGTTGGTGCCTGTAATAGTACAAAAAAACAAAAGGTCAATGGAAATATAAAATACTGATCGTAATATTTTTATTGTTAATCATACATATATATATATTGAGTGAAAATTTTTCTACCTTCTCCCAAAAAAAAATTAATAAAAAAATTCTAACCTCTAGAAGTTTTTTGTTTTTTTTTATGATTAGAATGTTAAAAAATAATATGATTTATAAAATGAGCTACTGTCATAAATCGTAGTTTTTAAATAAAAAGAACATCATCTCAATGTTCCATGAGAAACAATACTTCAAAAAACTGTTCTTTTTTTGTTCTCCGTTGTTCTAAGTTCTATTTCAACCAATTTGCATTCCCAGGCTTTAAAAACAGGTCAATATTGTTCATTCCGCCAAATACTTGTACACACAAATGAATTCCCATATCAACAATATAAACAACAAGTACAAATGCAATAAATCTAACAAAATGAACCATATTGATCTGTTTCCAAAATAATGGGATGCAAATTAATTGAAATGAAATCTAAGGTGGTTGGTGTAGTAATTTGGTACCAAGATTGTCTCAGGAGATCGAGATTCTGGATTCGACTCTCTTTAGATTCTAGGGTGGGAGCGTGTGTGTGTAAAAAAAAAAAATCTAGAGATGCAAATTGACCCTAGAATGGAATCTAGTCAAGGGTGCCGGTCCCTTCTTGGCCTGATGGCCTATGCTCTATTTGTAAATATTATCTGGTCAAGTCTGCATTTTAACTGCTTACCCTTCATTTAATTATTTTCTATACTGACCCCTAAACTCTTCTATTTACAAAATCAGCCCCGGGATGGAGCTCTATTTACATTTTACAATCACGTTTCACAGGTGCCTATGTGCTTAAATAAAAGCGGCTCGAGCTGTGGTCCTCTACGCTACTGTACACACAGTTGACAGCACCTACTGCCGACATTTCAAAAAATTAACGACGTCCATTAGTTCTAAGGTACATTCCCTGACGTGTCAAATTTCTGGCCGTCGGTTTGTAGCCACCTCTAGCACAAACATATTAATATCCTAAAGTAGGTCCCAGGATTTCTCTCTATCCTATTGGATCCGCACCCAAATCTAAATTGCATATTTTGGGGCCAATAAGGTAAGAAATCACAGATATTTTAGGCTAACAATTAAAACACAGATATTTTTTTTTTTTGGAAAATTATTAAAAAACAGATTAACGGCATATGCTTTTGGTGCTTAGCAAGAATAGGTAAGATATTTCATACAATTAGCAAGAAAAGGTAACACGATTAAATTTTAATATATGGTAAAAAGATTATTTATTTTTCTTTTGAATGATTATATGTATCTACAATAATTTGAGACCTTAACTCAATAAATGACCTAAATTTAGGTGAATTACGCTTGCCACGCGTGTGATAGTACTGAGTGACAAGAAAATTTAACCAAACAGTTGTTATTAGATAAAATGGTCTATCATGCACCAAGAACAACCTCATCGAAATTAGGATTTGGCGAGTTTTATGGTATCGTGTCTTAACAAGAAAGAATATATTATTATCTTTTATTCGTGGACGGAAAAAGAAATTTCTAGATAATTACGCACTAAGAGAATACATTTAAGACTTCAACTCGACCATAACTTGAGAAAAATTTGATTAAGTTGATACTATCATGCCACGTGACAACACCGAATGACCGAATACAGAGTTATTATTAGATTCGGATAGCGTCATCTTCTAACTAAATTTTCTGTCTTGCAACAGAAACAACCCTCACCCAAATTTCTCCTCAAACAAAAAAGGGCCAGGAGATTTTCTTGCTACCAAAAAAAATAAATTAAAAAAATAAACCATTTTGAATTGAAAAATCTGCCACCAACTGAATTTAATCAAAAGAAAAGATCAAATTGCAACTGGCAGTTGTATGTGGAGCGTATGTCATGCAGTAAAAGGACAGTTCGATATATTAATAAAGCTCTCATTACGTTTGAACAGACGCCATGGAAATAGTCCATGGTGGTTAGCCTTTCCTCTGTGATTAATTGTCTTTATGTTTTTGGATACTTTAGTCTTAAACTGAATAAACAAATTAACAAGAAGATAGAAGACGATGTATTATGTATAATAGGGTAATTAGGATTAGAATAGTACCTCATGCTCTTGGGCAGAGAAATAGTCTTGGCCTCTGTTGCAATCTGACATCTTAATTAGCTCTCCTGCAAGATCACGATTCACTCCAATCAATCATGGAATTCACAGAAACTAACAGAGAAAACAAAAGGGTATGCAAATCTAACACTGGAAATGAAAATGAAGACATGAAAATAGAGAGAGGGAGAGATAGAGAGAGATAGAGGGAGAGGGCTAACAAGAACAATGCAGCAAATAGCAGAAATGAGAATGGCTACAGGAGTGAGGGTACCTCATAATGATAACCTCATAATATATACAAGGCCAGTCACAACTCACAAGTGTGTCATAAAACCCAAAAAGGACAAAGAAATCAAAAAAAGGAAAAGGAGGCTAATAAAGAAGGTTACAAGGGATCTTAGCATTACCTTGTGGAAGAGCAAAGTGAGAGATGCAACAGAAAACTTGGGGCAAGTTGGAGAAAAGGGATCCAAAGGGAAAAAGAGAGAGATGAAGAATTGGGGTTGAGTGAGGGGGTGAGATAAGAATGTATTTGTATTTTGGTTTTGGGGATATATATATTTACATATGAATGTGATAGATGGATCGGAGAGGCCAAACCAAAGCCCCCAAATTAAAGATAGAAAACTAGGTAAGTAGAGAAAAGTTGGAAGCTATATCTCCCTACAATAAACCCTATTAGATTGGTGTAGTTGAGAGGATAGGATGAGGTTCAGGGATGGTGAACAATTTCTAATGGGTTAGGAGATTATTTGAAATTTAGTGATTAACCATAATAATAATTATAGATGCATGGACTATTGGGCTTGTTTTGTTGACATATCACAATCGGTTGGTCCATGCCAAATACACCACAGGGCATTATTATTCTTACCGACAACCCATTCTCTTCTTTATGAAATTCTCTGTGTATTTTTTGTTCAAGAATAATTATTATGTGATTGGAATTAATCGTGGTTCTACAGATTATATTTGGTGTGTGTTACCAAAAGTATAGAATTTTTGTTTTTGGTCTGACCAAAATTATTATATATATCTTGGAAATGTTGACCAAAGAACTATCTTGGTAATGTATATTTGAATATTTCCACCATAACAGGTCTGATTCATTTGTCACTTAATGTTACCAAACACATTCTATATATATAAAATGTTAATAAGCAGTTAAGCACATAACAATTTAGGGGTAGGAGTACGGATTAGTTTCTGGATCTAGAACTTTTGAAAAATCATAGGATTTCGATCAAGAAAAAAAATTTAGGGGCAGGAAGTATTTAGAGTTTGAGTAACCCAAGAGCTTCTTGAGAGAGATTAATTCCTTTCGCATGCTTTGACAAGACATACACTCAACTTATAATGCAATTCAAAACGTACGATCTAGTACATCTGTTAAATACTTGAGAAATTTTTTTTACGAATAGTTTTAATAAATTAGACCATCATTAGGTGGCCAATTATGATGACCAAAACTAATTATTTCTTACTATTTTTCATAATGTTGAATGCGTTACTGTTCGAATCTCTCATTCGCTAAGATGACTAACAAAATATGACGGTTATCTAAAATTAGAAGATTTAGATCCTTAGACCACTTAATTTGTTAATTAGGTGACCCCGATAATGTGCATATGTACTAAAATTAGAAGAATTGAAATTAGGGTTGTCAACTATATTTCAATTCTTATAAAGTAAATTACTCTTAAGAAAATAACTCGCATATGTACTTTTATTTAAGAAAAGTGAGTTTGTCAACTATAATTGAAAAAAAAATTGAAAATTTTAACCGTCAAATATTAAAGCATATTAGAATCCAACTGAATCAATATGACAGTAAAGTCAAATCATAACCCGAAAGAAAAGAGTCACTAGTGCTCCTTAACACCCCACCCTACTTCATTAAATTAACCACCTTCACTCTCACACCTATCGCGTATGTGAAAATTTTTGAGTCGAACTTAACTAAGACCTCCCACTGGCAAAAATGAAACAAAGAAAAATTTATGTCACTAGACCAATTGGTCATGGAAACATATAATGAAGAATGTTGAAAAAGAATGGATTAGACAAAAGAATGCCAACATATCTCTATTTGTTTTCAACAACTAACAAATTGGGAGCCTTGGATGTAAGGATAAGTGCTCTCAAACACAATTACTTCAAACCCCGACCATGTATACCATTTACTCATTTGAATAGTATTGCAAATAATTTTTAAAATGAAGAATAATTTACTTGGTGGATTTGCCATAACCGTTTGAAATTGAAGCCTCTTAAAAGTAAGAGAGAATGTTTACCTAATTTTGTCTGCACAACTACCCCGCATTTTTGCATACTAATTGGCTATAACAACAAAACCCATAAATTGTCAAAAACAAAAAACCCATAAATATTAGACTTGAAACTATCAATTCAAATGCAGAGCACAGATAACACTATCAATTCAAGTTGTGGAGATTTTTTTTCCCCTCAAGATGATACAACAGTATGATACATATTATGTCGTCTTTCAACCGTAAAAAGTAAATGATCCATATTCGAAATGACTATTTATTTTAAACCTTAATTACTGCTCAACACTATGATCTTGTGTAGTTGTGTCGTCTTTCCTTCACCTGTATAGTGGACTTTTCCACCTTGATATAGGAAAAGGAAGACTACTAGGAACTAATTATTACGTGTGACTATCAAATTTCTTTTGTTTTGTTTTGATAGTTCCTAATTAAGATCTAATATCTCCTATATTGGCTTCAATGGAGATGTGATGCTCGAGATCTCCAATCTGAAGCTTATGTTGACCCATTGGAATTCTTCGAATCCCAAACTGGTCAACAATGCTGAGGTGCTTGCAAACATGAACATCAATCTTGACCCGTTTATGAGACCCGGCGACAATATGGATCTTGTGAAAGCCCACCAATTGCTTGCTCGCGGCCCATTTCCCCGAAGGGGGGCTTGAGAACACTAGAAGAGTGTGGGTCCCATCCCTAGCTCCGGTGTTCTTAACCTCAACATGAACACCAAGTGAAAGAGAATTGCAATTTGTGTGGCTGATTCTCACAGCGCTGCTTAGCATGGTTGAGTTTGTGGTGGCACTTAGACTTGTGAGGGGCACCGAAACTGATGTGGGAGCTTGAACTAGTGCGTGGGCGAAGGTGGTGTAGCTTAAGCCGTGACCGAAGGGGAATACCACAGGACCTTTGTAGAACCGGTACGTCCTACCCGGGTAGCCTCCGGCAGCACGCATGGCCATGTTTGTCATGGGCACTTTGGATACATAGTCTTGGGGGTACCATGTCATTGGCAGCTTCCCACCTGCGCAAACAAAACATTAGTTGCTTAATTATTGTCCAAATTTGATCACAAGTTTGATCCCATTGAATGTAATAAAATTACTGTCACAAAAGATGTAGTACCTGGATTGGTAGTACCAAACAAAACATCAGCGATGGCAGTTCCTCCTGCTTGACCAGGATATCCAACCCAAAATATGGCCCCAATTTTTGGATCGTTCTTTGCAAACGAAACATCGATTGGACCACCAGACATCAAGACCAATATGGTTGGGCCTCTAGAGGCCCTAGCCACTCTCGACACGAGCTCTTGTTGGTGTCCGGGTAAGAGCAGCCCGGTCCTGTCTCGGAATTCTGCTTCGATAGATTGGTCAAGGCCCATTACTAAGACGGTTGCATCAGCCTGTCGGGCTGCAGACTCAGCGGCACCAAATAGTTGGTTACCAGTGCAAGCAACATCAGTGCACCCTTGTTGATGAATTGTCTTTGTGTACCTCCCAATTCCTTGCAAGGGAGTGGTGTAACCACATGCAACACCTACATACAAGTACATAATATCATTATGGTAACAATCATTCTTAGAAAATAACGACGGGTCTATCGCAATAGGTTGTTTTTCTTTTTACCAATTTTACTAGACTCACTCACCAGCATAATTTCCTATCATTGTGACGGTAACATCCGAGTTGGGCCCAATTACCGCTACGGTACGGTGACGCACAGTCGAGAGAGGCAGTGAATGCCCATTGTTTTGAAGCAGGACAATGCCTTGCCTAGCAGCCTCAAGGGCCAACTGTTGGTGGGCCGGGGTGCAAACATCTCTTGGGCCCAAGTTTCCATATTGTTGGGCCGACGGTTCACCATCGAACATCCCGAGTCTCATTTGGACAGTAAGAGTGTTCGCCAAGGCATAGTTCACGTCGATCTCCTTTAGCAGGCCCAACCTTATAGCCCCCTCCGTATGGATTGCGAGGAACGGCCCGCAGTCCAGATCCAAACCCGCTTTAATCGCGTCCGCTGCTGCTTCTTCTGGTGTCTTGGTGTAATGTTGGTCATCATAAAAGACTCCCACTGAGTCACAGTCCGACACTATGTACCTAAATTTGGACCCATCAACCAAAAAAAATTCAGAAAAAAGGTTACAAATACAAAGAGACTATACCACTAAGAAGCTGAAATGATCAAATTAATGGGAGTCACTCACCCATTGAGTTTCCATTGGCCACGGATTGTGTTCAACAGGAGATCAGGGTCAGCACAAGTAGGCTTTCCATTGACTTGGTTGTATGAGCACATAACACTAGCAACCTTTCCTTCTAACACACAGCCTCTAAAAGGAACATCATATGTGTCTGCTAAGTCCTGCTTGCTAACCTGCCAAAAAATCCAGCATGTTATTTTCAAAATATCAATTTAATCGATAATTGAGTACCAAGTTTAAGAATTATTACCCTGGCATTAAAATGAAGGCGATCGACGCCATTCCAATTGTCGAGATCATAGGCCGTGTAATGTTTGCAACACGCAGCAACTTTGAGCCGATTTCCAGCTCCATCACCTTGGAGACCCTTGACATAGCTAGCAGCATACTTAGCAGCCAAAACAGGGTCTTCCCCAGGAGTCTCTTGCCCTCTTCCCCATCTCGGGTCACGAAATATGTTCACGTTAGGGCTCCAATATGTCAAACCAGCTTGACCTCCATTGTACATTGCTCTTGCTTCATCAGACACCACCTGCACAATTACATTCAAATTAAATATATCATTTAACCCGGGATTAATTTCTTTTTAAGCTTGTTCATTATTTTCATAACTCAATGAGCTTTCTCTTTTTCCTCTTCAATATAAGAAAGTTAGTAGTAGCTTTTTTAGAACATGTTTGAGATAGGGAATTAATTTAGGGTGGTCCAATATTTGATATATGAATGCATGCATACCAATAATTTGAGAGGCTTTTGGGACCCCAAGGTGTGACATAAGTAAATTATGCACCCAATCAACTATTGCAACTTGGCAAGTTGATATTGCACACCCATCAATAATCATGGTGCGATTATTGTTAGTGAAGTACATTTATATTCATTATGTGTGAACAACTTCAATCAAAGTTTTGAAAAGAAAAGGTTAAGCACCAACAACCCCAATAATAGCCTAGCCAGTAGCCACTCAAAAAATGTGGTTTATTTTGTAGTTATATACTTGTATCATGGTTTTTACGACTAAACCGAATCTAGCTTTACTAGTCAATTGTCACTTTCATTACTCTCCTATCCAAATCATGATAACTAAAAATGTACAATTTAGGTAGTTCACGCAATTTTCATTGCCTGTATCATGCTTAAGAGAAAAGTTATCCATGCAAATACTAATATATAAACAAATATGACAATAGTTCACATGTGTGCCACATAGGAATTATATCCTAATAAGTCCAAAATTATGGTAAGTATAATAAAATAAATGTGCCTTTTTCTTCTTTTTGTTTTCTAACTTCAATATTGGATAGAAAACTAAGGATTAATAAATGATATTCCGACTCTCGGTCTGTTATCGTACTATATTTTGTAGAATAGTGTAGGGAGTCGTCCGTGTGAATGATATTCTTACTCTCAGTTTGTTATTATATACAATATTATAAAAGAGTAAAAGAGAACAAATTTTGAATGTAAATTACAACTATAACAAAATTAAACGAAGAATTGAATTGAATTCTCACCTGTCCGATTTCTTGCCATAGTGATTGATTGAAGGAAGCGGCGGTGGTGATGACTTGAGGGAAGCTAGTGGCTCCCGGGAAGGCTCCGCCGAACTTAGTCCCGGGGCCCACATTGGAGACGCCATGAAGTGCCTCCGACCACCACTCGTACCCCTCAATGCCGAGCCTGGGTACAGCTATGGCATTGTTCACCAGCAGCCTAATCTTCTCCTGCAATGTCAGCCGTCCGATCAGGTCCTGAACCCTCACGTGCATCGGCACCCTCGCCCTGCAGAACTTGAACCCTCTTGTCAACGGGTTCCGCGGGTCGCACGCAAAGGGTGGACGCGCATGTACCAGATTAATGGTGCTGCATAGCAATAATGCTGATATACAGAGAATAAGAGCAAGAAGTGAAAGCTTATTGTAACCAGAAGCCATGCTTGTTTTTCTTTCTGGGATTTGTGTGAATAGATGAGAGCTCGGTGTGCGTTATATATAGAAGAAGGTTGCGTTTAGAGGATGGTTACGATGTTAGAGAGAGAAAGAGAGAGATTGAGAGAGGTTGAACATGATTGAGTCTCCACGTAGAGTGATGTTAACTTTGAAGCTAACCATAACAGATCGATGAATGTGTGAGAGAAAGAGAAAGTGAGAGTGAAAAGGAAAACAGAAAGCTAGAGAGCAAGTGGTGGATGAGTGTGTCAGTAAAACACGCAGTTGGCACTGGGTGGTCACTTAAGCTAAGAGCTATAGTATTTGTAGCTTGCAAAATAATTAACTATATCGACCATAACCATATTAGCAAAATGGCAATAAGGATAAAAAAGATTGTTGATCACGGACCAGAGAATCTCTCCTCCTTTTTTTTTTTTTTTTTAAGTTCTTATACAACAAGTGTACGTGTGCTCTACTTCTCTGTGAAATTAGCTGAGAAAAGAGCTGTTGTTGATAAGAGAAAAAAAACAAAAACCTACAGGGTTTTGGGGAATATGGTTATTCGAGATTTCAGCAAAATCAGAGATAATTAAGACATTAAGACCCCAGATTTTGTTGCCAAATGAGAGGGAGGATATATTTTTATTTTTTTTGGGTCAAAAAGTTTGTCTCTGAAGGCTTAATTATTTCAACGATGAGTTCTGTTTAGTCTTTGTCGCGCGTCTTTGTCTCTGATGGCTTTGGTTATAATTACTAATCAGTACGTGTTTAGTTTTTTACAGAAGGAGCAGAATTTTATTTTCTGCTCGTGACTTTACTTGACTAGTACAGATCGAGTACACGATTATATAAGAAGGAAATAAGTCAATCCGTGAAGTTTTCACAGAAGCATTTGTCTTCTTTTGTGTGCCTACTTTGTGCCTGTGAGTTGTATGGTGTATTATGGGTTAAATATATATTCTTCTTGTTGATTAACCAAGAGGACAGTGAATTAGGTTTCATTATGTGTATGTATCAGATATAGTGTGATTAATTAATTTGGATGTGAAAGCTGATCGAGAGAAGCTGGAGATTATTAATCTGTGATTGATGTGGTATGAGAACGATCTTGTTGACTTGTTATAGTTAGGCTTAGGGCCCATGCATGAGATGAAGGAGAAGAAAATAGAATATTTCTTTTTCCATGTTAAAAATACTGTTATGCCCGGGTAGAGGTGAGTGACGGAGATAGAAATTTGTTGAGGGCGTAATGAATGAAGAAGTTTCTTTGAGATCGATATTTTACCAAACATTTTTTGCCCTATTTGTTTGAAATAGAAAAATTTATGGGTTTAGTTGCTTTCATATATAGAGGAAATCAAGCGAGAGAGCGGAAAGATTTACAAGATCGAATTTACCCAATTAGTGGAAACATGCTATTGAGTGCACTTTATAACCTTACCGAATCTTTTAAGACATTACAAGGGGATATCTTCAAATGAGAGAAATTGCAAACTTCTTTTTTTTTTAAATTTTTCATATTTTAGGTTCCTTGCAAGGATTACCTAGCTTGCATGAAATAAGCCAAATCAGAAATAATTTTGTCATTAGCTACCATGTCACAATCCCTTGCATAATAAAAATCATTAAACAAAAAAAATCAAATGCTTAAATAAATTTCGTTTTGGCGGCCAATTTTTACGGAAATAATTATTGTAAAATGATATAAAAATGAACAATTTCAAACGTTAAATCACACAGTAAAAATCCAACGCCAGCAAAATTAAAAAGTTGGAAAATCCATGCTACAACTTCAATGTTAAAATACAACCTCATCCTTCAATTCCATCGATTTCTTTCTCCTTCTTCTTAATTTGATCTCAATTAGTACAATTATTCGATCGCCATAGACATACATATCTCGCAAGATATGAGAATATTGGATATACATGCATACATGATGATTATGGGGCCCTAGCTAGCTATATTCCATGGAATAGAACTTTGCCATCACTAAATTGGCCAATATATCGATCATATACCATTTAGTGATTTAACAAAAAAAAAAACATCTTTAATTTGTTCTCTGTATTGCTATAGCACAAAATGGATAATGTTTTTTTTTCTTTGTGAACAAAAAGGATAATGTTAAATATGACAAATACCATTGGCATATGTACGTATATACTTCCAGTACCTATAACATATAAGGTATAGTATGCAATAAATAAAGCCAATGATCGACTTAGCAATCGGTTCTGCAAGTTGGGTATGCACCATTCTATTGCATCATAATGTATAAGGATTGCCATTAATAAGGCAACTCCCTTCCTCACTCCAAAGGTAAAAAAACAATGTCCAACTGAAGAAGAAAGGAACAAAAAGCATTGTGTATAAACATAGTCTACGTATATATAAATATATTCTGCGGGGCATTAATGTTCTAACAGAACCGCTATGATATTTGATATCATATCACCATACTTCAACTTGGTTAAAGTTAGCTTTTATTGTTTTACACATTAGGAATACGCAATGGAATTTTAAAGCAAAACCCCTTCTTCTTCTTTTTTTCCTTTTTGCCTTGGGAAACCCTTTCAACGGTTTAAAGATAAATTTACAAACAAAAAATATCGAAAACGATATAACAGAAAGACGTGAAGCCGATATACATGATTGAGTTTTGGCTATTTCGTAGCTCTTGTTGTCGATCATTATCAACCAACCTAATTAATTAATTAAGGCTGTCTTCTTCCTTCTTTTTCTTGTTGTTTAATGAGTTTGCTGCTCCTACACTCTTGTTTCGTTATCTTATTCGCTGTATTAATTAGATAATTGGTTGGTTGGGTTTGGCATGCATTTTGAGTAGACAGGTGTATGTGACAATCGATGAGAATCGAACCTGAGATAAGAAAGAGCTACAATTGGAGATGTGGCCAAAACAAGTCCTAACTGGATCATGAATGATATGGGCCCACCCAACCCAACTCCACTCCTCCCCCAGCTTTAGATTTTTGACTACTAGCTTCTAGAAGAGAAAGAACACAGACCCTTTTGATTATAAAATCAAAGAAACAAGGAAAATAGCTAGCAAGCTAGGTCATCGATCCATGCATGGATGAGATCGACCATCGATCCTCTGTGGATGGATGAGGAAGATCGATCGAGCTTAAAACAGTAGCAGCTAGCATGCATGGGGGTGTATATATATATCGATAGTGATATGGCCAATATTATACATATATTCTTATCCTTAAAATTAAACCAATCAATCGAGCAGAGCAAAGGAGATAGCTTTGCCAACTAGCTATCTACCTAGCACTCTGCTTATCCTCTTCTAGTGGTTGCCTACAAGTTTGGAGATCATTATAATTGGTCGACTTATATATCAAGGTTTGTTAATTATGCATGAAAATAAATGCTTATGTACCTGTAAAGTACGAACTGTTATATCTGCGCCGGCCGAAATATATATATAGCTCATCCCCAGCAGCCTCCATACATTGGTTTGTTCGATCATGTAAACTGTTAAAACGTTTGGGATGAATTAGTGTGAATTTGAAACCCATGAACTGACTCCTTAATTTGGACCTGCCATTCCTTAATTTAGTAGATTCAGCTAGCAGGCCACCTCAGCCTGGATTTTAGAGATAAGAATCGAAATGCAGTAATGTTGTGCAGCTACAAGATAGTACTTACGTGCAACTAGTTAATTAATCAACACCATACATTTAAACATAATCGGATATATACCAGATTAATATTTATAGGGTGGGGTATAAAAGCAATATTACCACTGATATAATAATGCAAGGTTCTCTGAATACTAGAAAGTCTCTTCAGTACTATTTCTCCAACACATCTACGTACTCAGTTAACTGTTTATAACTTATTGACGGATTCAAAAGGGTGCCGCAACTGTCCCACTCCCACCCGGCCTAATTTTGTTCAACCTTCAAACTACGTATGTTCAAATGTTTTATTCATATTCTTAAAATTGTGGAGGTAAGGGTACTATATATTCGATGAATTGTTTCAAAGAGATCAAAGCAAAGAGTTGATTGGACAAGCAACGCACTTCTACATGTCAACCCAAAAAGAAATATTTTCCCAAAAACAATGGCTCTGGATCAAAACTGTTCACTCACGAACCCATATTCCTTAGAAATATAGGTTTCACAAAACAGGGCGATATCTCTAATAAGACTACCTATTCGGCTATTCCGATTGGGTGAAGAATAGAGAGAGAGGTAGAGAACCCTAGAGGTTGTGGCTTAATTAGGTATTTCCTTGTCAATTACAGGTTGCATGTTTTTATTTAATTAGGGCTTAGCATTTTCCTATATATATATATATTTTTTTTTTGGCTAATTAGCATTTTCCTATTTAAACTCTGTATTTTTTTAATTTTTTTTTAGAATCAAACTCTCTTTGTATTGAGATGATCTATCAGATTTGTATGGGTAAATTATTTTGAAGAACCTTTTCTCTCCTCTGGTTGAATTTAGTAAACGAATATGTTTCTGGAATTCTGGTGGATTGGTTATATAAAGTTCTGGCATTAGTGAGGCCCTACAAAACGGCTAAGATTGTATTCTTAGGCTTCACATGCTCACAAGTGAGGAACTTTATACAAACTCATTTCTCTGTCCTCCTTTTAGGTTTGTTCTAATATTATATTCTGCTCATAAGGAATATCGAGTACAACTCTTGATTACAGTGGTGATCAGAACACTCGCGGTTTTCTTATTATGCATCGGTAATTAGATTGCAGAGCTTCTTCTCCAAAAAAAAAAAATTAGAATGCAGAGCTAACCAACCTTATTCTTTGCCTTTATGGTTTCTTTTTTCCTACGCAATATAAAATATTTGATGCTATGTTAATGTTGGTAAATGAATGCGACCTTTACGAAAGAAGCTTGCTGAGAATCTCAATCTATTTTGCTTTCTTAATTCAATATAATCTGTCTATATTTCAAGTCCCATGATCAATCCGGAAAATACCCATTTCATCTAGTCCAAGTTCAGTATTGACATTGACAAAACTAATTTGCTGCGAGCTTTTATTGGCTTTGTACAATGAAAAACATCATACAGTTATAACTTACTCACCACCTTGACAGGTCCCAACTCTTTGGCCTTTGCCCTCAGCAAATGCTTCTGTATCTTCCCAGTAGCCGTCTTTGGTAATGGTCCAAATAACACAGATTTGGGAACCCAATAAGCCGGCATCTTGGCCCGGCAGAACTTCATTATATCTTCTGCCACACGCTTTTCATCGGACTTATCTACGCCTGGCTTCAATGTCACAAAAGCACAAGGAGACTCTCCCCACTTCTCATCTGGCCTTGCAACCACTGATACCTCCAATATGGATGGGTGTTGATATAGAGTATTTTCCACCTCCACACTACTGATATTCTCACCTCCAGATATGATAATGTCCTTTGATCTGTCTTTGATTTCTATGTATGAATCTGGATGTTTCACGGCAAGATCACCAGAATGAAACCATCCATTAGCAAAAGTTTCCTCATTCACCTTCGGGTTCTTTAAGTACCCCTTCATTACAAGATTTCCCCGCATCATTATCTCTCCCACGGTTTTTCCATCTGCAGGAACAGGTTCCATAGTCTGAGGGTTCAGAACATCTAATCCCTCTAAACCAATGTACCGAACTCCTTGACGTGCATTTAGTCGCGCTTGGGTAACGGGGGGCAGCAAGTCCCACTCAGGCTTCCATGCACATACTGTGGAGGGGCCATAAGTTTCGGACAGACCATAAGTGTGGGTGACTTTGAACCCCCTTTGGGACATTGCAAAGAGAACAGGAGGTGGAGGGGCAGCACCAGCTGTCATTACATGTACAACATGAGGGAGAGGAAGGATAGTCTCGTCTGGTGGAGCATTGACTATGGTGTTGAGCACCACGGGCGCAGCACAAAAGTGAGTCACAGCATACTTTTGTATCGCTGAGTAGACTGCCTTGGCTGTAACCTATGAAAATGGCAAAAGGGCAGAGGGGAAATCAACATCTGAGGCAAGCAAACCATGCAAACCTAAATTAAAAAGACAGTAAATACTAAAAAAATCAACCACCAATCAACCCAACATTGGCTGCAGAGAAATACAAGAATATAAAATAAAACTTGAAGCTCAGTTCTGAAGCTTAAGAGCTTTACAACCAAACATAAATTGCCGCTGAAACATTAAAGATCAAATTAAGAATTGTAAATGTGACATTACTTTAACTGCAGCTTCATTACCACAATGCTGAAAGTCCATTAGCTCCAAGGAGCATTTTTATATAGAAGTTAACCAGGGTTACTATAACACAAGCGAAAAGAATGACAACAAATTTCATCCATTCAGTCAAAAAGGAATCAGCAATGACACACATATAGTAATGGGCCTTTTATATTTTGAACATGCAGCAGTGACTCAATTGAATAGAAGCTATAAACACCTAATTGTGAGATCAATAAAATTCATTTATATACTGAATTAAACATTGATTATTTATTCACCTGTCGAAGGCAAATGTTTGTCCCACAAAGAGCTGCAAGTGCCCAAGTGTAACACCAACCATTGCAATGGAACATGGGTAGAGTCCACAGATATACAGCTCCTTCATTCATTCCCCAGATAAGACCACCACTTAAAGACATCAAATAAGCCCCACGGTGGTGCAAAACCACACCCTTAGGGCTAGCTGTTGTGCCGGAAGTATAACCCAAAGCAATGCTCTGCCACTCATCTGCTGGTGGTTGCCAAGCATACTCAGGGTCACCAGTTTTTAAGAATTTTTCATATTCAACGGCGCCTCTTCCCAAAGCATATTTGAGTCCCTTAGGATCCAAGCTTTCATCACCTATGACAATTAAGAGTGGAGGCTTGTAATGGCCTTTGCTTTTCTCTGCCCAAATCTTCAAAGCCTCCTCTACCACGGTAAAAAATTCTTGATCCACCATCACAACTACAGATGATGAATGACCAAGAAGGAAGGCAATGGTCGATGCATTTAGACGAACATTGACAGTGTTTAGCACAGCTCCTGCCATTGGAACTCCAAAATGGGCTTCATAAAGGGCTGGGATATTTGGTGCAATTATAGATACCTGTTCTCAATATAAAAGAAGTCATCTATCAGTCCACAAGCTCCAACATAAGACAAGTATATAACAAAAGCTGAGGGTCAGATACAAGACAAGAAGATATACAAAAGTTATTCAGTGAATGCCTCTTAAATTGAGCTGCCACTAAAACTGTCTAAAGGAAGTGCAAATTATGGTTTAATAGATTATTACGGATTCTCAAACAACAAGGATCCGAGTATGAATAGATGCATTAAACAAATGTCATTTTGAATTTTCCAGCATGAAAGATTCATTGAGAGCATATAGACAACTAGAAAAGAACTCCAAGAAGCCACTATAACAAGAATGGAAGTGAACAAATTTATCAGCAAAGGAAGTGAACAAAAGAAGCAAGACCGAAAAATAAAAAGAAAATGATCTCAATGAAAGTTGAGCATAAAGCAGGACTGACAAGACAAGATGAAATCTTAGTGATCTGTGTTACAACAGAGAAATGGTGAGCTATTGCCATGCATCTAGAGTAGAATTAGTTGCTTCTCAAGAACAATGGTGAGCTATTACATCTTCATATTAGCTGCAGTCTGGACCTAGATCTGCTTGACGATTATGTAACCCGTTTTTGTTTGTTTCCAAGTTTATTCCAAATACATGTAGAAAGTTTGTGTTTTCCCTTTCTAATAAAAGCCATTGTTCATTAGAGAGGCTCGTATATGTGTCAATTAAGTGACTTGAAGTATGGAAAGAACTAAGCAGTTCCAGAGAAAATTATGGACTCTGCTATGGGACAGACATGATGGAATTGGAACACAGTGCCAGAAGTCTCTGTAAGTTCCTTCTCATCAACATTAGGTTTGAAAATCCAAAACAAGGTCAAATCAACTAAATACATGAGCAAAGCACTAATAAGTAGCCAACTAAAAGCAAGTCATATACGAATCTGAGGTGAGTAAATGCAATATGCAAAGCACCTATAAAGAAATGTAGCCTTTCAATGCCTTTGGTTGTGATTCAGAACCCAAAAAAAAAAAAAGGGGGGGGGGGGCTCCATCAAGAACAGCACTAATTACATCTGAATGGTGATTACAGGTGTTGGGTCGGTGTCAACATCAAGAATTTAGTGGCCGAACTCTATCACAGTTCAAGCGAAGCAAAACACTACCATTTTCGGATAAAAACAAACAGAGACCTTTGAATGCTTCAGCAGATATAACATAGCATTTCCTGCTGTAGCATATTTCTGTTAAGTGCTAGTTCACCTAGTTGTAAGATTCTGGAAGGCATATAAATTCAATAACTTCCAGATAAGCATACAAATAGAGTTGCCTTAATTTTCCTTATATTTTGGCTTCTAATTTTCCGTTTTAAGCATAAACGTCAACACCGATTATTGGTCGCAAAACCAACTATTCATTTTCATTATCATTACACAACCTCCATCTCCACAGTAAAACAAAGCTAAATTCAATCCAGTAGTAAATTGCAATAAAAAGAAGATTAAAACTTTAAACAAATTCAGCAGTTTAAGCTCGATGATACAGTAACCGTGGTCAATAGTAATACAAGTTTGATTCTTTTGTCTACTTCCGAGAGTGAAAATGAGTTGGGGTGTAGGGAATTACCGTGGTACCGAGGCCGATGGAGTGGTTGTTGAGAGCAGAGGCCATACGACGGCAGCGCTGGTACGTCTGGAGCCACGTGTAGTGACGAGATCCGTGGACCACCGATTTCCTGGTGGGATGCACCACAGCCGCTCTCTCCAGAAACCACAGCGGCGTTAGTGCCGTGTAGTTGGCCGCGTTCTTCGGCAAATCGTCTATATCTCGCTCCACCACCATTTCTGCTCTATTTCTCTCTCAAATTCTCTCTCTGCAACTTTCTGCGACCCTCTGTTTGAAACATTAGCACTGTGCAAATGGTTTATATATAGTCTCAGAGTTGCGTCGTGCAGCCACGTGTTCCCCACATATTTTTGGACCAAACATTTATATTTAATTACCTTAATAGGATGGATGCATTTTCCTATTAAAAAATAGACAACAAATATTATTTCATTTCAGGCCAGAAACAAAGTCACAAAGATAGACAAGTATTTACTGCCCCAGATTTTTGGATAAACTGAAATCCAGATGACCCTTCGTTGTGTTTTTAGCATTATCCTTGATTTTTTTTTATTATGTCTATACTATTTGAGGAAATTATCATTGTCACATCTTTTCTTCTCCATGGAAAATGCTCGTTGTTACAATTTAATGATGAATTCTTTTATAGAGGAATAGGTTAGCTCTTCTGTGCTGGTTCAACTGTTAATTAAAGAACTAAAATCCTAAAGAAATGGACGAACAACATCTAGGAGCCCTAGCTCGTTTCCTATTTTATTTTCATTAACAAGAAAACTAAAAGGAGAGAATACAATATTTACTAAAAAAATAAATACAATTGACGAGAAAGGGATATGAAGCCGAAGTCATTTGAAGGAAAGAAATTAAGAAAAAATGTTGCAACCCTCTAATAAAAAAGAAGAAAATGAAACAAAAAGGAGAGAATCCCTAACCAAAAAAAGAAAAGAAAAGGAAATGCCATAACAAGAAGTGAAGGAAAATATGACAATTTTATTAAATCTTTTTTTTTTCTCGCAACCGATTGTTCAACATATCCAATTTACTCTTATCACGTTTTAACAAATTCTATATTACAACATGCTCATGCATCATGTGTGAAACCCTTTTATCACTCCGACATCATGAGACTGTGGCGGTGGGTTCTTTCTCCACGCTGGGGTCTTTATGGGAGAGTTTTCTCCAATACTCAAGGGCTATAGGTTAGGTCCTTGCCAATCGGATCAGGATCTTGGGGTTGGGTGCATCGACCCTGGAGGGATTGTGGGCTGGTGTGTGCTGATGTGGTGAGCTTCTTGATTGCACGAATGAGCTGGTTCTGCCACATTGTTGTGCCACAGCAAATCAGAAGATTTTGTTGCTCAGGATTTCGAGTTTGGGATCCGGGTGGGTGCTGGTTCCGAATATGGGATCCATGTCGCTTATGGTTTTGGGTTTTGAATGGATCATGGTTCTGGTTCGATAGAGTGTGTTTACTATCTGTCAAGGTTTTTGACACACTTGGCAAGCTTTGCTACGCTCTCGGTGGAAAGACTTCCTTGTTTTGGAGTCGAATTGACTTTTTTAGTCAACTTCTGCATTGGAATTGCGTGACACCCTAAACCACCACTGGTTACTTCTTTACCATTGTCACTGCTAGATTAATAGATGCAGTGTATCATTTTGATGAAATATCACACCTTGTTATGTTATGTTTACTTTTATTTTCAGATGTATTTATACATCTTGTTTTGCTTTTCCTTTTATTGTTCAATGTTTTGTTGCATCGTTGCATTGTAGTCTTCATTTTTCATTTAATATAAGTCTTGACACTTTCTATAAAAAAAAAAAACTAATCAACTGAGTTTGATGGATGAGAAGGCTTCTTCAGTTCTTTGAATGTGTTAAGAAAAATCTTATATATATATATATATATATATATATTATAATATTTTAGAATTCCTTGCCTCAATATTTTATATAATTAATTGATGAAAAGTCTTGTGAATGAGATAATTATTATGACTTTACCGCACAAAATACAATCATATCCAAATCATGTTGCATAACAAAGCGAATTATAATATATATTTTTAGAGGAACTGTCAAAATTTATTAAAGTTCAACAAGCTTCTCGTATGAATCCAAAAAATATATTATAAATTTGTGGAATATTTTGACAGTTTGATTGTCTTTGTTTGTTTGATGGCCCATGTGGAATTTGACCCATTCAGATCCAACTCGTTCAGAACTCACCAGAACATGTCATGGGCCTCATGGCATGCATTCAAGAAAGCTCTGCTGCCTAAATAAAAAAACTAAGCAGCCTGATTCACACATTCAAGCAATCCACCGATGAACAAAAGCTAGCACAAATGCACACATGCTCAAAAGTTTCATAAAATATAGGTCGTTAAATTTCCCTCATTTTCGATGGTTTGCTACCCACTCATATCAAGTCTCATTCTAACGATTTAAGAGCGTGTTTAATGCGACTTCACCGAAGTGAATAAACTAAGACAACCACACCTCTAAAGAACTATAGAACCAAAGGTAGTTCAATCTATTGAATAACGAGATTACATGACTCTTATATAGAGTCTGTACAAGAAAGGATAAGTACAAACAATAGAAAGAGATCTATTCTAGATAATTACAGAGAGAATGAAATATACATCTCAAGAGAACTATGAACAAGTAACAGAACAGATAAGACTACTGAAGATAATTATACATGCTATGTAGGGGACTTGGAGGATAGCGTTGGATACTGATGAGGAGTCTTGAGTAGATTAGGCTTTGCATGGGAGACAACAATATTGGGCTTATCATCCCCCCTCAAGCTGAGAGGGCGTCGGCGAACTGTCAGCTTGGATGTTAGTGTAGCAAAACGAGGCATAGGCAAACCCTTTGTAAAGATATCAGCTAGCTGATCATCTGTGCACACATAGAAAATATCCAACTCATGACGCACAACTTTGTCCCGAACATAATGATAATCAATCTCAACATGTTTCATTCGGCCATGAAAATTAGGATTAGAAGCAACAGCAATAGAACTGAGATTATCACACCAAATACGTGGTTTGGTAAGAAAAATTCGAAGATCACGAAATAGAGACCGCAGCCACGATAACTCAGCAGCCGTATAAGCAAGTTGTCTATACTCAGCTTCAGTGCTGGAGCGAGAGATGGTCTTTTGCTTCTTTGAACTCCACGAAATTAAATTAGGACCAAGGAAAATTCCATAACCACCAGTAGAATAACGATTATCGGGATCTCCCGCATAGTCTGCATCTGAATAAGCCACTACATTCAAAGAGCCACGACGATAAACCAGACCATGATCATAACTATGCTTCAAATAGCGTAGAATCCTCTTGACAGCTACCCAATGAACATTAGTGGGGCGGTGCATGAACTGACAAACTTGATTGACAGCGAAAGCAATGTCGGGACGAGTGATAGTTAAGTATTGCAAAGCTCCAACTACACTCCTATACGTTGAAGGATCAGACAATGGGACACCATCATATAAACTCATTCTCTTACCACTAGCCACAGGTGAAGCAATAGGCTTGGCATCTTGCATGTGCAATTTAGCCAAGAGATCAGTGGTATATTTAGTTTGTGTTAAGTGAAGACCAACACCACTAGTGACAGCCTCAATACCCAAGAAGAAATTAAGAGACCCAAGATCCTTCATGGAAAATAATTGGCTTAATTTCTTAATAAGCTGCATAATGTGATCAGAGCTGTTACCAGTGACTAAAATGTCGTCCACATAGATTAAAAGCACCAGAAAAACACCATCACGATCAAGAATAAACAGAGAATAATCAGCATGTGACTCATAGAAACCAAGTTCCTCCAAGTAGTCTGAAAAACATTTAAACCAAGCACGTGGTGCTTGTTTGAGACCATACAGAGATCTCTGTAATTTGCAGACATAATTAGGAAGTGTAGGATCAATAAAACCTGTGGGCTGCTTCATGTAGACATCCTCAGATAAATAACCATGCAAGAAGGCATTTTGCACGTCAAGTTGACGAATGGTCCACTGATGATGAACGGCCAAAGCAAGAACAACTCGAATAGTTGTGTGTTTCACAACAGGGCTAAAGGTCTCAGTATAATCAAACCCTTATTGTTGATGAAAGCCATTGGCAACAAGACGAGCCTTGTACCGCTCAATGGTACCGTCAGCACGACGCTTCACACGAAAAACCCACTTGTTGGGTAAAATATTCATAGCTGGAGAAGGAGGAACTAACACCCATGTTCCAGAGGAGATCAGGGCATGAAACTCAGATGCCATGGCTGCTTGCCATTCTGGATGTTGTGCAGCCTGTTTATAAGAACTAGGTTCAAGAACATTAGTTTGAAGTATGCTATTCATAGCATACTTCGGATTAGGTTTAACAATCCCATCTTGAGCACGAGTAACCATACGAGGTATATGAGAATCTTGAATAGGAGGTAACGTACCATGACCAGATTCAGGAGGAGATACTTCCACATCAGAGAACTGCACAGCGGTGTGAGATGGTGAGGGAGAAGTTATAGGTAGTGGAGATATAGGTGATGGAGATATAGGTGGTGGGGAAGATATAGGTGGTGGAGATGATGGAGACAACGGAGGAGAGGGTGCTGGTAAGGCTAAAGGGAGTGAGGGTTGTGATGTGAGATTGTATGGAGAGGAGATGACAATTGGCTGATCTGCAAGAGAGGATGATCCAGATGCAGGAGAAGTGAACTTGGCCTGTTGATATGGAAAAGCGCTTTCGTCGAATACCACATGCCGTGACACATAAACACGACCAGAACTAAGATCCAAACATCGATACCCTTGATGATCAAGGGAATAGCCTAAAAACACACAGCTCTTGGACTTAAATTGCATTTTATTTTGATTAAAAGGACGCAAGAAAGGAAAACATGTAGAACCAAAGACACGCAAACAATGATAATCAGGAAGACGTTGAAACAATTTTTGATATGGAGACTCATGACCCAAAGTGCGTGAGGGAAGACGATTTATAAGAAAAACAGCAGTAAGAAAAGCATCAACCCAATGAGACACAGGCATATGAGCATGAGCTAGCATGGTTAGACCAGTTTCAGAAATATGACGATGTTTCCTTTCTGCTAATCCATTTTGTTCTGGTGTTTTGGGACAAGAGAAACGTTGCAATATACCATTAGTTTCCAAATAATCACGAAAAGCATGACTTTTATATTCTCCTCCTTCATCACATTGCAACACTTTTATTTTGGTAGTGAATAAATTCTCAACATGTTTCTTAAACTTCACAAACATAGCAAAAGCCTCATGCTTAAATTTCATAGGAAACAACCAGGAATACCGAGAAAAATCATCAATAAATATAATGTAATACTTGAACCCTTGTACAGAAAGATTGGGAGAACACCATACATCTGAATGCACAAGTGCTAAAGGTACATTAGAAACTGACTCTGACAATTTAAATGGAAGCTTAGAACTTTTTCCTAAGGGACATGAATGACAAAATTTATTTTCCAAATGGCCTTGCAAAGGCAAAGATTTATTTGACACCAGACGCGACAAAACAGGAGCTGCCGGATGACCAAGCCGAAAATGCCAGACTTGAGCACACGCACGAGCGCCGACAAATGCAAAAAGACCCTTAGACGATGCATGAGATGGTATTAGACGAAGCGGGTACAGGCCATTTTCACTCCTGCTGCGGAAAATGATCCTCCGCGTCCTGAGATCCTGAATAAGAAAGGAATCCGGGAAAAAGACAAAGAAGCAATTATTATCTCTGGCAAATTGATTCACAGAAATAAGATTTATAGAAGCAGAAGGACAATGAATGACATTAGGTAAATGAAAAGAGGAATGATTATGAGATAGTGCAGTAGATCCAACATGAAGAATATCCAAACCTGAACCATGACCAATTCCGTTGACATTCTCAGCGCCATTATACTCATGAGAGGTGTTTAGGTTTTGAACATCAGTGGTGATATGAGCATTGGCTCCAGTGTCCATCAACCATGTATTGTCACCAGAACGAGTTGTGTTGGATGCTGCCATTGCAGTGAGACGCTTGGTGGGTACTCTGCCCTCATAAGACAGGTTCATCCGATTAAAGCAATCAAGAGCGGAATGTCCAGCACGCTCGCAAATTTGACAATGCACACGGTTACCAGTATTGAAAAATGACTCAGTAGAGGAGCCATGACCAGGTTGCACTGAGAAAGTAGCACTAGTGGAACCACCACGAGGAGGAAAAGATGAACGCCCACGTCCATTACCATGAGACCAATCACGACCGCCACGACCGCCGCGGCCAGTGCCATGAAAGCCACGACCCCGGAAAGTTCCACGAGGTCGAGAAGCCATGAATGCAGTGGTACCGGAATCAACTGCAGCAGAAAGAGAGTGACTTGCCATTCTTCGTTCAGCACTCAATAACAAGGCCTCCAAGTCCTCATAAGAAATAGGAGTATCTCGAGCTTGCGCCGAGCTGACGGTCATCTCAAAATTAGGTCCAACATTGTTCATCACGATAGACACAAGATCATTGTCATCGATTGGGCTGCCTGCAAGAGCGAGATTATCGGCAATAGAATTAAGTTTGTCAAGATAATCAGAGATGGATAGATCACCCCTCATTGTTTTGAGCAGTTCTCCACGCAACTGAAGGATGCGGTTCTGCGAGGAAGACGCATAGCGCTTCTCCAAAGCCACCCATGTGGTACGAGCTGACGTCGAACGAGCAACCGTTGACAGCACGGTCGGAGTCAGCGAGATGTTGATCCAACTAAGGATGAGCTGATCTTGTTGGATCCAAGCATCATATTCAGGATTGACAGTGTCAGTAAGTTTGCCTTCTTTGTCCTTCAAAAAACAGGGAGGACAAGGGGAGGAGCCGTCAACAAAACCCATGAGGTTACGACTCTTCAGTGTGGGGGTCATCTGAGCAATCCACAAAGGATAGTTAGAACGGTCCAGCTTGATAGACAACATGCTGGAAACATTCTGACCAGCAGTGGACGAGGAAGACGACGAAGCACCAGTTGAGGAACCCATTGAACTCGAACAGGATCAGAAAAAAAAATGTCGATTAGACTTTAGGGCTGTGATACCATAAAGAACTATAGAACCAAATGTAGTTCAATCTATTGAATAACGAGATTACATGACTCTTATATAGAGTCTGTACAAGAAAGGATAAGTACAAACAATAGAAAGAGATCTATTCTAGATAATTACAGAGAGAATGAGATATACATCTCAAGAGAACTATGAACAAGTAACAGAACAGATAAGACTACTGAAGATAATTATACATGCTATGTAGGGGACTTGGAGGATAGCGTTGGATACTGATGAGGAGTCTTGAGTAGATTAGGCTTTGCATGGGAGACAACAATATTGGGCTTATCAACCTCATCAAACTGGACTTACTCACATATACCATCACTTTAATGTCTTACTTAGTTACAAACCCCGTGACAAGGGTTGCCAAATTTTCTTCATTTTCATGATGACTCAAATTGGTCATGCTATTATTACCAGCTTAGGGTTTATGTCACCGTATACGTCTCATGTAAATATTATTTTTGATTTTATTCATGTCTTAAAAAAAATAGTAAAGATAGTAATTGAATGGGAGGAATAGTACGGTGTAGTGTTAACATAAATTTTGTTATTGCAAATCCACCTAGTGATTTTGGCATCAATCATTCAAGTTTTAGCAATGAAATCGTTAAACATATATATCAGAAAGTTGATGGTGATAAGATCATTGGGGTAAACTGTATTAGTGGATCAGTAACTTTAAGTATATCGCATGGTATGAAAAGCTTAAAACCTGTAGCTCATACATTTTAAATGAAAATGTTAGCATTTTAGTTTCCTCTAGTTTATTGATTAAGCTCAAATGACCAAAAAATATCATGATTTAACTACAAGTTTACTCCTCTTAGGATGTTTCTATTTCATAATTTATCGATGTAAATTTCACATGCACCGTGGCTTTCAATCGGTGCACGACTTGACCTTCAAACCGAACAAACTTAATTTGTACCTACTACCTACCCCCTACTTTTTTGTAGAATGGTTGACAATTTAATTTCCTCCATTATCTTAAGATAATTGTAAACAGCTACATATATGGGATACCTTAATAAAGATGTAAGCATTTCGATGTACTTCTAGTCCATCATCTATATAAAACATGTCCTCACAAACATATAGCAACTCTTCTCACAAGATAAACACTTGTAGTTTCAATCATGAGTAATACCATTAGAGCACACTCTTAGTATGAAAGGCTGATTTCCCGTATGCCCGAAAGGCTGTGAAGTTCTCTCAAATTTCAGGCACTTAAGAGATTTAGCACCAAAAAAAAAAAACAAGAAATGAGCATTTAGCAGAAAATAAGAGATAGAAGAGGAGATTACTCCATGAAATTAAAAGAAAAAGAGAATAGAGGCCAGACCAAACCAAGACCTCCCAAACAAAAAACAAACGTAATGAAATATATGAAGGAGGCGAATCTCACCAAACAATTCTGGAAGAAGACGAACCAAAATTTGCTAAAGCATCGGCAACTCTATTTCCTTTTCGGTAGACAAGAGAAAAGTATGAAAACAATCAAGCACCAAAGAGGGCATGCATAACTAGGCACTCGTTAATTTATGTGTCAATTGAATCTAGTATGTATGACAAAAGTATAAGAAGATTCCAATTTATGTGTCAATTAACTCACACTCTCATAACCCTAAACTATAAAGCAAGTAATTGAGTACATTTATTAAATTTTAAGAAGATTTCATATCAACAAGGCTCTTACAAAAATTAGAGTCATCAACGAGTTTGCGTATACAACAAAAGCATGGTTCATACAATTCAAATTGTACAGTTGCATATCATGTTTAGAATTTAAAGACCAGAAATCACAAAATTTACGTAATAATAACAAGGGGCAGCTTACTGCAACTTCACACAAAGATAAGGTTGACTATATATACTTTGTCTTCTTTTTCTCCCCTTGCTCTTTATGCATATGTTCTCAAAACAAAACACCTGATCGACTTGCTTATTAATATGCATTGTTTCAGGGGATTAGCTCAACAACTGAAATTCAAGAAGACGAAGATGAAGAAGAAGAGGAAGACTCGAAAGCTTCCTGCTCAGCGCAGCTCAGCACATCATGAGGACCTGCCTCTTCTCGGCCAACACCGATAAGATCAAGGTAATACAGGTAATGAGAGACAATGTTGTTCATGGAGTCAACATCACCTTGACCACAAGATTGATCCCCATAGAGAACATTTATAGTTGTGCCAAATCCAGGAACCCTTTTGGCCAATGTGTCATTCTTGGTAGGTTTCCACTTTCCAACAAAGACATCATGGGCTGAAGGCTGGTTCTTCTTCACCGGAGTCATCCACCTCCAGATTGCAGCCTGAAAGGCCAGTGTAGCATTCTGTTCTATGTACTCTGGATGGTTCAACAAATCTACCTTCAGAGCTTCTCCTGCTTCTCCATAGTTGTAGTTCCTGAAATTAAAGATGTCAGGGGTTATGTGGTTCCATACAATCTATGAGTAGGAATGAGATTAGTCTCGAATCTCCAACAAATGGTGAGGCATAAAGTAAAGCAACAAACTTATGAGAATTAAAAGGCAGGAGAAGGAATACCAGTAGAGTGGCAAGGCACCACGGCCATGGTATGAAGCTCCAGGAGAGCACGGATAAGTGTATTTGAAATAGTCATCACAGTATACCTGGTTAGGACTCATCTCCTTGTTGTAGCATAGACCCCAAGCCAATGGTCCTCCTGTGGCTACCCCATACCCACCTGAAATCTCGAAACACAACCATCATGATCATCCATCATTTCTTCATGTATAACACTGCATTTCTAAGTTCTAACATAATCAAATTAAGCAATCTCATCTATTGTACTCGATCAATGCTTTAAACAGAAATTATGGCATACCGCCAAATCATATCTATTCTAAAACAATACTCAAATTGATACTTCAGAGAAAAACAAGTACTAAACTTTCAACCAAATCAACCCACAAAACCTAGGACTTAAACTTTACTCTTAAATCAAGTTTTGCTATCAATAGTTAGTCATAAGCTAACAACAAATTGCACAATATTTCTAGATTTGTTCAGCTTCCACATCTGCAATTTTGGTTTCTTAAACAAAAACTCTTCCACAACCCAAATAAAAACCAATTCAAACACATTCAACTTGAACAACCCAAAGTTGAATACTTGAAACCAAATCAACCCAGAAAAAAAAAAAGAACAAAGGTCCAAACTTTGCACTTACATGAAGTTTTGCTGCCAACATGGCCAAGAAAGGCCGCAACTTCCTTCATCCCCTGAAGCTTGCCTCCTGTGGTACCAAACCCATGAGGCTGGTACCCAGCCGCCGCAGTAATGAAAGAATGGTAGTCCCAAAAATCCGCTGCATGAGCCACGGGCGAGTTGCGCTTAGAGAAAAGGTTCTCAAATTGGTATGACTGAAAATAATCAGAAATGGTCTGGTTACAACAATAAGCAGACCACCCCTTACACTCCCACCCTTTGTCACACAGTTTCTTGCCCCTTACTATCTTCACCAATGGTTTCACAGACGATGATGAATCCTCTTCACCATTCACAACTTGCACTACCAGCATTATTGAGAGAAGCACAAGAACCCACTTGGCCTCCATTTTGGTACTTTTGGGTGGGAATTACAGAGAGATGAGTTTGTGTTGTGGGGTGAAGAGGGTGGAGGGGGATTTAAATTAATGTTTGGGGGAGTGAAAGGGAAAGAAAATGAATGTGTAACAAATGAGGGTGGGAGGAGACTGTCAGGGTTACACACCACCACCTTTTTCTTGCTCTCTAATTTATTCCTTCTTTGAGTGCAAGGGAAGCAAAACTCGATTGCTAGTGATGAAGACTGATGACTGATTCACTGGCTTGGTCAGGATGGGCTTTTGCTGTACTTTGGGTATAGATTTTCAAGTATAGTTAGGTACGGTCGATCATCATCAGATTAGGCCTTAAGAATGTAATTTTTGTTTAAACTAGGCCCAACATGTTTATTTGTGACCCAAAAAGATCAAAGAGCTAGAAAGAATTTCGATCACTTGGCAATTTGCAGAATGTTTGTGGCATTCGATCTGCAAATTGCAATATGACAGTTTAAAATCTTGCAATTTCTATCTTATTGTTAGGAATGATTTCTTTAGGTAGACTGTCTATTCAATCATTAAACGTTTCATCCAATGTTTTTTCATACGTCAACCCAACTAATTTAGTTTTATCAACACTCGGCTTTTTCTTTAGCATCAATTATCATTTCCATTTGTTATCTTCGTGTAGTTTCGTAAAGGAATGCAAAATAATATTTCCCACTTTACAAATACGTACTAAAATAGGTCTACAATGTGGTTTTTTTTTAATGAAGTCTACAATGTGTTTAGTGGTGCGTTATTACAAAATTATTTGTAAAGTGAATCCGGCTCCTCTGCATGCATTAACCATTATGTATAGACCCCTCATAGAGTATACACATCGGAACAAATCGTGTTAAAATTTAAAAATTTATTTGTGCAAGCTAGCATTTAGTTTGTCGGATTAATTAATGATCTCATTGAGAGTTTGAGACTAATTAATCAATTTGCATGTCTGACTTCTGATTGATACTAATTAACCACTGCATCTATATATTGGATGCAATCGAATTAACAAAATATGAGAGGAAGTACAATTGCAATAGTAGGTAGGCTTCAGTCCAAAGATCAAAAGTAGGTAGTCTCATTTAGCAATATAATTAATCGTAACTTGTTCACAAAACAACTAGAATTAATATCTTTCATTAGTTAATTGGCTAAGATAATATATTGAAAACTTTTGGAGTTTTGGCTCATGCATGAGGTCGGATGACATGCATGCTCACCAAATGAGTAAAACTAAAATACCAGTCTGAAACCTGATTAACTATATATCATAGTTAACTAAACTTAATCAGTTTCAGTAAGAGCTGCATAGAGAATTGAAGCACATTCCAAGTATCGATCAGGAACTCCAGATCATGACAAGCACCAATGGGTGCGGTCCAAGCCTCTACGCCCACCAAGGCCATAAACAGAGGGATGCCCATGCCATCTTTTCTCAGCTGTGAAAGAGTTGTGACATTCAGCAAACGGGCTGGCTTTGACATGTTATGTAGAACTTTCTCCCCTACTTGCTCCGCCGGATGTGCACGAGGGTAGTCCGAACCTGCAGGGAGTGGTTCGGACTACGCAGTGCAGTTCATCACTTCGGATTTAGGGTTTAGCGTCCAGTCAGATGCATTTTGATGATCCGGGGAGACGCCTTGGAAGAAGACCTTGGTTTTCGCGGGGTCCACATTCGAGTCCACCCACGTAGCCCAAGTGTTCAAGGTCTTCTCATACGCGACCAACCGATCCATGTCCTCGTAGGTCTGATTCCCTGCCTGAATTAAATCCCACGGCTGCTTCCTCCCGACGTGAAGCCGCCAATGCCACGTGTCGAATATCACTACGTCGGTTCCATTCCACAGCTTCTGGTCTTGGAGCGAGATGGAGTCGAGTTTGAGGACTCGCCCCGCCTTGGTGCCTAGGATGTTCACAAGAAGCGGATTCCGGGAGAACAAGAGGTCGACATTAATTGTACTCCGGGAATGCGAACGTGGAGAGCTCTCCTTGTCTGAACAAAGTGTATTTGGGCTGTGGACTAACATATATATATGTAAAGCATGCAAGCTAGTGACTGCCATTGATTCAAACTCAACGAGTCTCCAACAAACATGATGCTCTTCCCTTTGAACCTCATCAGAAGATCGGTACCGTTGAAACTTGGTAAGTTGCAATCAAAGGGCTGCCATCTGTATTTGAGATAGTCTATGTCTGGGCGACCGTTCCCTACGCAATCAAAGGCGTCGAGTATGAAGGGGCAGCTAGAAGCGTTATAGAGAGGATATGAATCGTCGTAAACCCAGCTCCCATTCGAAACATCGCAACCGTTGGCGGCCTTATGCAGTTGGTATGCTGAAACAACAAAAAGAAGCAAAAGAACCAGTAGTGTTGCAAAACGATCCATAATGAGAGATCGGAGAAGGAGCTAGCGTAGAACAATCAATGGCTTAATCTGCTTCTGAATTTATGCTTGCATGGCAGTACGTACCTCTCGATCTATTTATAGGCCATAATTAACTTGATCTCCAAGGATTTAATTTCAAAGCATATTAATTAATTACCAAAATATCTGATTTCCTGGTTTGGTCTTAGGAAACCTTGAAACTTTCCCTTTTTTTTTTTTATAGTCATCGAACCTTAAGGCGTACGTTAACTTACGCAATCCGAAAGCCATTAATTATGTACCATCTTCAAGTTGGAAAAGTGGAATTGGTTGTAACAAAAAAAAAAATTGAGTATGTCATGACAGTGGCGGATTCACAACAAAATATTAGGGGGGGCAATATCACAAAAACATATCTCAAAATTATAATCAAGTAATCAATACACAATTATATATAAATAATATAAAAATATAAACATCATAATTACCTCACTAGGATGCGAACCCTTTCCCTATGATTTGAAACTTGCACCTCATCTAACAGTTTACTAATTCCTCTTATTAAATTATATACAAATAATATATGTTATATCTTGCTTTTAGGTCTGAGGTACTTATCGATGGGATTGGATTGAATGATAGGTTGATGCCATTTGGGACTTGACACCTGTGCGCTCGTCGTCTTCTTTGTCTCCCACTTGATTCTCTTCCCTCTCTCGATGCGCCCTACCCCTCTCATAATCTCTCACTAATAATTAATTATTTAACTTCATGTCCTTTGTCAGTTTGTCTAGAAGCTAAAGCAGCTCATAATTATAATTAAAAATTAATTAATTAGTTCGTCTTCCACCTCTTTCTCTTGCCTGGTTCTCCACCATTTTTGCCCCTTTTCCACCATTTTGCCCCTTTTCCACCATTTTTGCATATTTCAACCTCTATACTCTATATATAAGTAGGGATGGCAACGGGTCAGGTTGGGGCCGGGTTTTGCATGCCCAAAACCCGAACCCGAAAGCATAATTTATACCCGAACCCGAATCCGCCCCAGAAACACCGGGTTCGGGTATTGCCCGAACCCGCCCCGTCGGTAACTTATTAACCGAACCCGACCCGCCCGCCCGAAAAAAATAAAAAAAGTAAAAAAATTTGACGGAGTGGTTGACTAGTTGGATCTGATGAGACTTTGAGAGAGAGAGAGATTTGAGAAGATTTGAGAGAGAGAGAGAGAGAAGTTGATGGGAACAGGTGGGCTCCGAGACGGTGACGGTCTGGACGTAGCCAGCGGCGTCGAGGTAGGAGAGGGTGGATTCGGAGAGCTTGTCGCCGACGAAGATGGTGGCGGAGATGGGTTTGGCAGCGGTGGTGGAGAATTTGAGGGGTTTTGACTCTTTGAGTGGTGCTTGAGAATTTGGAAGAGAAGAGACTTTGGTTGTAGTTGCAGTGGTGGAGAGAGGGAGAGAGGCGAGAGAGGTCTGAGAGGGAGAGAAAGAGAGGGCCAAAAAAAAAAAGATAGATTGATTAAAGAGGTGGGCAGGTGGCGATGGAGAGAGGGAGAGAAAGGAGGGAGAGGTCTGAGAGGGAGAGAAAGAGAGGGCCAAAAAACAAAAAAGATAGATTGATTAAAGGGTGGGCTGGTGGCGATGGAGAGAGAGAGAGAGGAGATTAGGGTTGATTAAAGAAAATGGTATGAAAATATATATTAAAAATTAATATATATTATTAATTAAACAACGGGTCAGGTACGTGTACGGGTTTGGTAACAACTCAACCGAACCCGACGGGTATTTTACAAAAGGGTAAAATCCTCATATGGTACCTGAACTATCACCAAATGCAATTTTTGGTACCTGAACTTTCATAAAGAACCTGGTGGTACCTGAACTATTCCTCCGTTAGCCATTATAGTACCTACCATTAAATATTCCGTTAAGTGCTTATGTGGCATGGGTAAAATAGTTATTTCATTTATTTTCAATTTTCAAATAAATTATACAAAAAAAAAATTTAGATATTGTCCACAAATATACAAAGACTAAAAAAGAGAAAAATTATTTTTATTTTTATAATATAATTTATTTTTATTTTTATGTTTTTAATATAATTTATTATCATGTAGGTGGTTTTATTATTAATTAAAAAAATAAAAAATAAACTATATTAAAAAAAGTAATTTAAATTTTTATTATATTAAAAAATAATTATAATTTATTTTAAATTTTAAAATTTAATAATAAAACCATGACATCTTTAATCCTGAATATTTGAGAATAAAATAATTTTGCATCTTTAATCTTGAATGTTTTGAGATAAAAACTCTAATTTGATTATGTTAATATAAATTTAATTTTTTTGCATAATTTATTTTTATTTTTATTTCTAAATTTAATAGTAAAAAACCTTTAATGACTATTTTGCCTATGCTCTAGTCACCAAATTACAAGTTTTACCCATGCCACATAAGCACTTAACGGAATATTTAACGGTAGGTACTATAATGGCTAACGGAGGAATCGTTCAGGTACCACCAGGTTCTTTATGAAAGTTCAGGTACCAAAAATTGCATTTGGTGATAGTTCAGGTACCATATGAGGATTTTACCCTTTACAAAAAAACCCGAACCCGTTTCCGCCGCCCGTTTTTTGTCTTCAAAAATTGACCCATTCGGGTCGGGTCGGGTCGGGTCGGATACCCCCGAACCCGCGGGTTTTTTTGTCATCCCTATATATAAGCAACATATCCCAACAAATCGAGGGGGGGGGAGTTGCCTACCCTCACCCCCTGGATCCGCCACTGTGTCATGACAATTTATATATATGAACTACGAAGTTTAAAATAACATACTGTTTGATGAAATATAAGAATGTAAAATTTATATATGTACGTAACATCATAAACGATCGACCTAACTAGCTCCCTTCAAAATTAAAGATCAATCCACATTTGTTGTGCCCCATACAGGGACGGAGCTAGCATTTGATAGTGAGAGGGGCCAAATACATATAGATTATTAATGGGGGCCAATACATATAGAATATATGCAAATTTTTGCTGTGAAAGAGCAAATATATATAGAAATATATGTTGCATAAAATTATTGGGGGGAGGGTCCAGGGCCATCCAAAGTCTTCATGTAGCTCCATCCCTGACCCCATATAAATCTATGTATCCTGCTTGTAAATGGTATGATAAAGGTTGCATGCATGCATCTCTGTTTTAGAGAATGATTTGACAGAAAATATTATATATATATATATATATTATTTTTTTATATTTTTTTTATATATAAAAAAAATCGATAAATTTTCTCTCACGCACGAACAAATTTTTTTTCCATGTGACAGTCACGCTATGTCAGTAAGATGAAATGACGTTACTTTCCAATTAAAACCTGTCATGTAGAGTTTTTTAACAACTCTGCCTTGACACGCGTCCATAATCTTAATCAAGATTAAGATTTTTTATTTAATTTTTATTTTCTTATTTAAATCATTAGTTAAACATTTAATTTTTATTTTCTTCTTCCTTCTCTTCTTCTTCCTCTGGTCACAACCAGTCAACCACGGCCTCCATTTTTTATTTTCTTCTTCCTTCTCTGGTCACAACCATCAACCACCGCCTCCAATTCTCTCACTCCAATTGCTCTAGGCACCCAGAGCCATTGCCCACCGCACTGCCATCGCTCACTGCCGCCAATTCAGAACCATTGAAGCCATCACAACCCGTGCTCCTCCATGATCCCAGTTCTCCGCCGCCACTTTTGGCCGCAACTTCGCTCCTCCGCTGCGCCTCAGACTAACATCGTGCTCTCAGAGCACATCTCACGTCTATGCTTCGAGCCTCCAACAACCTCAGGCCCTCATCCGCTCACGCCGACGAGCCCAGCTTCGGACCTCCAGTCTCTGTCGTCCTCTCTGAACCGTGCTGGTAAAACTGCTGCTCTAATTAATCTGGGCACCCGCCCAAACCACCACTGCTACGTCTCCAACCACCGCGCCGCCGCTCAGTGCTAATAGGCACAGCCGTGCCTCTATGTCCCTCAGCCGTGCTTTGGGAGTTGGGGGAGAAAGCATGGTCTGAATGTTTAACTAATGTCTTAAATAAGAAAATAAAAATTAAATGAAAAATCTTAACCTTGGTTAAGATTGTGGACGCGTGTCAAGGCTGAGTTGTTAAAAAACTACACATGGCAAGTTTTAATTGGAAAGTAACGTCATTTCATCTTGCTGACGGGGCTTGACTGTCACATGAAAAAATTTCTCCGCACGAACGCCGCCTTCCACACGCGCAAGGCGCGTGTAGGAATGCTAGTCAGTTCATTATTTTTAAACCTATTATCTTGTTTAATGATGTATATACTGTATACATGCAAGGCTTTTTAGCTAGCTGGATAGATTCCTAAAAAAGTTACAAATAAGTCGTTCATAAAAAATTATAATTAATGTATAAAAAATTCAATTACAAATAAGGCCTTCATATTTGCAGGATTGATAAATAAATTAGTTGACGTTAGATTATCGCGGTGAGACGATTGTTATATTAAGAGATAGTGCATGCGCATGTATATATCCCCCAACAACTTACAATTTATAAAATGTTAAGTCTCACTACATAGTTATTGTCACGCCCCGATTTTCAAATCAATTAATAAGGCATTTTGCCTTTAATTACAAATCAATTTCGGGAATGTGACTACATGGAATATCAAATACAAATATGCACTAGAATTTTTTTCTTTTAATTCGAGGACAACAATATACTCCATGCCCAAAAAATGTAAATGCTGACCCGTTCTTTAGGGTTACATATTACAAGCCATAATTAAATAATAAATTGTTATTACAAAATATTAAATAATTAATCCATCAGAGTTTATTACATAAACAGCGGAAGTCTTATAAACCAATAATATGTATGCAGCCTTGCTTACTCCTGGTTATCCTAACCTGCAGGTATAACCACTACACCGTGGAATAGTGTACCGGGTTATATCAACAAACCCGGTCAGCTTACGAAGCTGGTATGGGTAATCTATGTTTTATTTTCAAAGAATCATTTAACTCAAAAGTTCCATTTCAAATCCGGAAGATTCGTATTATCTAATATACTGAACCTACGTGTCCCATACCACGTATTTTAACCCCACACGCCCCATAAACGTGTATGTTAATACCAGGGTAATCCAGTATATTAAATAATATAAACCCTCGATCTTTACTCACACAAAATCATTTATAACTTAGCCTGATTAAAGGTGAGATGCATCTCACATTTAATACATCAAGTTATTTTTAACTTCGCCTGATTAAAAGTGAGAATACTATTTTTCTTCTCCTTTTAATACATCAAGTTAACCAAACAATATGCAGTCTAGAGCTCTAACTGATGGGCTACCATTTTTCACCCATTTAACGGTGTCCCCAGGACAATCCGTTTGTACAAAATCATTCAAATAGGCAAACACAATATCTTAATAGAATTATTGTGTTCCCACAAAATTCACAAATTAAAACAATAAGATGAACATTTTTCAAATATTGTTTTAACACCAAAATCACAACAACACAATATGAATTAATATTCATATATAAAAACATCGTGAGATTCACTCACCTCTAATTCCTGCTGCGTCTTCAAATAGAAACCAGGAATCGACAATGTTATCCGGAAGCTTCTATGATTCCACAATTTCCTATGAACATGCAATAGTCCACTTAGCATATCATAGATTCCTAAACGATACATTAATCCTCAAATGTCACTTAGACATTAATAATCATAATTCATGACAGTTTGACCAAAAGTCAACCGTCGGTCAACGTGGGTCCCACGTCTACTATTCATCAACGGGTCCCACACGAAATCCAAAACTTCCAAAATCCATCAACATGCTTATTTCTAGCATCCTAACATCATAACCAAAAATGGTGATGATCCAACGGTCGGATCATCACGGATCTAACGATCCATAATCATTGCATAATTGATCGTTGATCAAACGATCTAATTTCAATAATCCAACGGTCGAACATGCTTATAATCACAATATTAACCCCACGATCAAATTTCATGATCATCCAACGGTCGGATCTCTCAAATCGTAAATCGTACGATCCGATTAATCGGGTTAATTGACCATCGGTCAAACGACCGAATTTGACAAAAGTCAAAACACGAAAGTTGTTCGTATCGACGAAACAAGCCAAACGGAGCAAAGGACTGCTCCCGGACCGGCCGGACGCGCCGCCCACGCGCCGCCGCCGGCGGTGGTCAGACCGCCGGTCAATGTGGTCCGATTGACACCAAATTTTACCAGAATGTAGATCACAACAATCCCAACAATTTTGATAACTACCTCGAGGTCTGGATCGGAGTGGAAGTGGCCGGAATCGGTGTCGGTGGGTTTTTGATCCCATAAAGTGCAAATCGTCGTTGCCGCCGATCTAGGCCGTGCCGCCGTGATCCACCACCATGGGGAGGTTGCTGGGGAGGAGGGGAGCAAAACCCAAGAAGGTTCATCGCCAGAGGTTGCCGGAATCGTCGCCGGTGGCCGGGTCGACGTTTCCCGAAGCTTCTGGCTTCCGATCCGCCGTGTTCCGGCGAGAAGTAGCGGCGGGGGACACCACCGGTCGACCGGCGACGCCGGTCTGCGTCGGTCGGTGGCCGGCCCGTCGCCGGAGGTGGCCGGACGCGCCCGCACGCGCCGGGTCGGGTCGGCGGGTCAGCGTCGGGTCCGCGGGTCTGCTTGGGAGAATTCCGGAAGTTTCCGGAATTTTCCGGGTATTTTCTGATTTTTATGAAAATTACCCCATATTTATACACTTTCGACCAAACTTCCGAGGGCCATAACTTTTTCATACGATGTCCGTTTTCGGTGAACCAAATTCCTACGAACTCGATTCGACGAGTTCTACAACTTTCATGAAGGAAGTTTTCCCAAATTCTCAACGGATAAAAAGTTACCTTAATTAACCTCATGTAACTTATAATTACCACCGTAATTATCGTTTTACGACGAAAACCCCTAAAAATATGAAATCACACCATTTCACTTCAAATTTCACGAACTATTTAATAAAAATAATACGGAAATTTTCGGGGTATTACAGTTATTGCCCATTGATTTTGGGCTAAATTTTTTTTGAGTTAGATGCTTCGATCATATTGTGTTATCATGTTAATATAGTATCATTCCGGCGTTGTAATTTTATGAACGTTCTGGATCAAACTAAACGGAAAAAGATAATGGTTCTCGAGCTCGTCAGAAATTTTTGTTTGTAGTTGCATGCTTGTGTTGTGTTGTTGTCTGTTCAACCAAAAAGAATTAAAGACAAGGGCGGAAGGGCCCTCTCCCTCCATGATTGTGATTAGGACTGGCAATTGCTCTTAAACGTTAAAAGTGTGGGAGAGCCAGTGAGCGATCGAGTGATTATGGTGGCCGGTGTGCGACAGGTGTCAACTGCTAAATCCATCACTGTACGTTTCTTCTTCGTACGTACTCGAGCTTTTGCTTTAGACGTCGGAGCAAAGAATCGGGTCGGGTCGACTGTGAAGAATGGTCACGTTTTGCTTACTTTTCATGAAGTGCTTTGAACCTAAAGCCATTGCTTTTGTGACAAGTAGACAACGTCGACTGTGATTGAGAGCTTAACCTAGTACGTATATAGTACCATGTCATCACCATCGATGATGTTACAATTAACAATACGATACGACGTCGGCCCGTATGAAAGAAACACCCCAAGAGTAGACTGACCAACCTTTCTTACTTTTAAGGTGTGAAGTGAAATGATCGGTCATCGGCTTCTTCGTGTTCAGATTTCAGGGTCAAACAAATTGCACGAGTATCACGTCGACCACTCGTTTTATCTGCTACACAACGGAAAAGTCATAAACGCCCTTTTGCAATTAGACAGACAGACCTAAAGTCAGCCGCATCGGACGGTCGATATCCGGCCCCGCAGGATTGTTATCCTGCAACCACATACAACTCGCCGCTTTGAAGAGCATTGACCGGCCCATCTGTTCTGTGCTTCTGTTGTGTATTTATAAATTGTTAAAAATGAGTAAAGGCCAAAAGTCCTTGCCTTTTATTGGTTTGTAAATTGAGTCAAGCTGCTGCTCATTTCGCTTTAAATTATACGAAATAATAACAGACAATCATAGAGAGGTTTCAGGCTACATACACTGTCAGAGCTCCCCCAACCATCGTTTTAATCAGGTAATTTCAGTCTCAGAATTTGACTCCGATCGTCTTCAATATCATATTATTTGTGTCCATCTTATAATTTTGTGAAATTCTTACTTAATTTGCTGTTTGGGTATAGGTTTTTATGGGTTTAAGCTTTGAGTAAGAGAATTGCTGGAAAAGTTTCAAACTTGAGGATGGACAAACCGCTCGTGGGTTCAGAGATTCATGGATTCCATACAATGCAAGGTATTGCTTTTTCGGAGAAAAGATTGTTATTTTTGTGCTGCTGTGTATAGAGAATTTGGTATATATCTCGGAAAATGATTGGTTTGATTATTGAAGACTGTGAACTTTAGCAATGGATAATCAGTTTTAGTTCAGTAATTTACATGTTCAATGGAAGCAAGAAGCTTGAGTAAACTCAGAAGTGAAATTCATTCTTAGGAATGGTATACAAACTAGTTGTGTATGACTGAAAGGGTATAACGTATTGTTAGAATGAGATAGATTAGACTTGATTTTGGCTGTGTTGAATTCTTTTGTTTTTTGCATGCCTCTATGGGTTGTTATTGCAGCACTAGCTATTTGTTTGCATTCTTTATCAATTTCATGGTTTCGTTTGATATTTAGTACATTGTTAACCAGTGTGTAAGTTCGGTTTCTTATTCTGCTTGTTATCGGTTCTTATTTTCTGCACAGATTTGGATGTTAAGACTATTCTGGAGGAAGCCACAGGAAGATGGCTCCGCCCAAATGAAATTCATGCAGTGCTCTACAATTACAAGTATTTCACCATCCATGTCAAGCCAGTGAACTTGCCCCCAAGTAAAATTTCTGTGACATTTAGTTGTATGCTGATTATTATTTTATGGTTAACTATAGTCCTCCAAATTCATCCTGATCTGATTCAACTAACGTCTCCTAATATCATTCATGATGATGAAACTTACAACTATGTTAGTAGTAGCCTTCCCATATCCCCTTGAAAATGTTTCAACATATTATTAAAGAGTCTAAGTGTTTAAGTATGGTCGAAAGTATCAACTCTCTGTGGTGAAGCTTGGTGAATTAATGGCACACCATCTTTGTGTATATATTGAGATGAAATGCATTTGTAAGTATTTAGGATTTGCATATGAGGGCAAGCAGATGTAATACTATTAAAAGTTCTTATTTCTTATAGTTGAAGTTATATCAATTAGTAACAGAGAAACATATCTCCTGTGTAAACTTTGCATGCACAACCTACAGCTTCTGCCGGTGTTAACTTTCGCAGGAAATCTTGTTAACTGAAGCTGTTGTTTGGTACCTTTTTTTAATGTAACAGGTGGCAGAATTGTATTGTTTGACCGTAAGATGCTTAGAAACTTCAGGAAAGATGGTCATAACTGGAAAAAGAAAAAAGATGGGAAGACAGTTAAAGAAGCTCATGAACATTTGAAAGTGAGTTTTTTCTTTATTTTTCCTTTTCTCCTTTAAGTTGTTATTTGTGCCATCAACATGTCTTTTGGAATTACCAACAAGGGGTTAGTAGGATTCATCATGCCCATGGTTTGCTCCCATGTGGTCTGGAGTTCGGACGCCCTCACATTACCTACCTGGCTATTTGCTAGAGTTTCCTTCCTCCTAAAGATTGCAGTGTTCGGTAGGAAGCCCCGGTTTCAATCCTGGGTCCGCAAAGTGGGTTTGGGGGATTTCTGGGTATCCAAAATAAAAAAAGAACATATCTTTTGGAATAGGTAGTGTTTTCCCTACAGTTCTAGCCTTGTTTTTTGAGGTTCGTCATTTTCATGACAACAATAAACTTCTTCTGTGATTGTTCTATGCTAGAATTATGATTCATAGAAACTAAAAGCTTCTAACTTAATAAAACAGATGTCCCCTGAATAATTTTGAATATCCACTTTTAACCAACCCCATAAAAGTGGATTAATTATTCATGGAATTTTCCAAAAAGGGCACGATGCTTCCAAAATGTAACAAATTTTGTTGACTCCTCAATTTCATTGATCAAAGCTTGGTTGAAATTCGTTTGCACCATCCTTCAACTAGTGGTCTCATATCTCTGGATTTTTAAGTTATTCCAACTATTTTTTATTAGTTAATCTGTTGCACCATCTTGATTGTTTCCCAAGAGGTCTATTTGATTGAGAGGCAAAAGTGATAAAGTGACACCGTGTAAGGAAAAGGTGTTTGTTGCTGGTAGTTGTTTTCTTCATCCTATAAGTACCAAATGATGCAGTCTGTTAGAACCTTGAGTATAGTACCTTAGTTTGCCACGGAATGATTATTGTTATATCTAACTTCTACATATTTTTGCTTTGTCTTTTTATGGTTCAGGTTGGTAATGAAGAAAGGATTCATGTATACTATGCCCATGGCGAGGATAGCCCAACGTTTGTCCGGAGGTGTTATTGGCTGCTTGATAAGTATGTAATAATTACAGTTTATGTGGATTCATTAGTGAATCATACCATTTTGTACCATTTTCTCATTTAAAAAAGAAAAAGAAAAAAGAAACAACTCTCTCTCTCTCTCATAGAGTATTCTGACCAACAGTTTCGTTGTTAATCTTATTGCAGGAGTCTAGAACATATAGTCCTTGTTCATTACCGTGAAACACAAGAGGTGGTTTTTTAGCTCATCAACTATTCTTTACTTTCAGTGATACTTCTAGATGAACAAATTTTAGAATGTTGATCCTCCCTTTCAGGGCATGAATAATTATGTCTACTATTTTCTTATTTTTCAGCAATTTTCAGTTTACACTTGTTTTAAAGCAATTAACTTAATTGTAATGTAAGCAGTTTATCCCAACTTTATTGACACTGTACACTCTTGCTACAAAGTTTCTTCCATTCCAGGAAGGAACTTTATGGACCAGTGCTTCTGGACAAATTGCCTTGGGAGATGCCTTTGTTTTTTTTGTATTTATTTTTTATGATAAAACAAACGAGAACTTGGTACACCTTCATGCTTAAGTGGAAGAACCTAGCAATCTCTAAAACCAATGCTTTGTGCCATTCATTTCAGTAACCGGCTAGCTTCTGATCTTATGTTTGGGTGGTGTTGGTTTATGATACAGTTGCAGGGTTCTCCAGCCACACCTGTGAATTCCAATTCAAATTCTAGTTCTGTCTCTGACCCATCTGCTCCTTGGCGTCTATCAGAAGAACTTGATTCCGGGGCTAATAATTCATATTATGGTGGTGAAAATGAACTTTTAGGTGACTATAGATGACTTTCTGCAAAATGACTTGCATTATATTTTTTGTTTTGGAATAGTCTGTTACTCTGTTTCATGCAGCAAACTGTTATGGATTCAACTTGCAAGTTAGAAGAAATAAATTTACCTTTTCACCACTCCACTATTATAATTCGTTTTTCTGGCATAGTAAATTGTTTCTTATTTTCCTATTTTTATTCTTGAAAATGGGATACTACAAGGTTTTTACCCTTGATTCTTTGATGACTAACAGAGCCTGGTGGCAGTTTGACTGTTAATAATCATGACCAAAGGCTCCATGATATTAATACACTTGAATGGGATGAGCTTTTGGTTACATATGATTCTAAAGGAGGTAAGTGACTAGATAACAGTTATTGCTAGAGCCAGAATGAGGAAAGCATTAATCATTATTTTCTCTTCTGTTTTTCTCTTGGTGGGGGTTCTGGGGTACCAGACAAAGTTTCAGGTTTTGACCTGCAGAATCAAGTTGTGGGAAATGGCACCATAAGTGGTGTAAGTTCTAACATTCGATTTCTAAATTTGTTTTTTCTTATACCTTTCATATGTGTTATATGTGACCAGCATAACTTCTGCTGCAAGTCTTTTATATAAACAAGCACCTTTTCCCCACAATTAGATACCTGTTATATTTATAATATAAATTTTGTATTTCTATTCTTTGACGTCTCTTGTCAAAAAATTAAATCAGCTCTATATTTTCCATGTTTGATATAGTAAATTTTTTCTACTTTGAGTGATGAATCTATTTCATACATTACTATTATATATAGTAATATTTCCTAGATTATCTCAATGAAGACCGATGAATAGGTGAAATTATGGTTGGATGATTTAGCGCTAATTGACCATCTAAGTTCTAACAACATAAGGATCTAGAATGCTCTCTCTCTCTCTCTCTCTCTCTCTCTCTCTCTCCATACACACACAGTGGTGATCTAATAAGGACCTAAATTAAGGGCTTGCAATTTAATCACCAGATCAGATATGACGGTTGAGATGCAACTTCTAAATTTAGGTTTCATCTGATTGCCTCCAGATATAGGTGTGTGTTTGTGTGTGTATGTAGTTTTTGATAGTCTTGTAAACTGTGATGTAGCCATTAAATGAAATGCCTTTGCAGGGAACCAGCGGTTTACCAGCTGAAGTTTCTTCTTTTGACAATTTACCCAATCCAAGTGCGATGACTGGAAACATTCATTTCAATCTTCCAGACAGTAATTATGTTACATTGGAGGGTGAGGAGAATTCAAATGCCCAGAGAAGGGATTCTGTTGTCAAGGGCCCCTGCGATTCTTTGGACATTTTGGTTAATGATGGATTGCGTAGTCAAGACAGTTTTGGGAGGTGGATAAACCAGATCATGATTGACTCTCCGGGTTCAGTGGATAACCCAGTGCTTGAATCCTCATTTTCAGCTGCTCAGACTTCATTTGCTTCTCCAGCAATAGATCAAATTCAATCTTCTGCTCCTGAGCAAATATTTATCATAACTGATGTTTCACCTGCATGGGCTTTCTCAAATGAGAAAACAAAGGTATCCCCTCTGCTTTATATCCCATATTGCTTTACATGGTGTTCATTGTGCTATTGATGTACCTTTTGTTTTTCATACAATAACAAATGAATTCTTACATTGAAATCTCAGTAAGTAAACCTCAGGTGAGGTAGACAATAACTCATACTGAAGAAGGAAAATTTCATCCTTTAGTTGTATTGTCAAATGTCATTTCAATGCAAGTGGCATGACAGAAATATGAAAACATAACATTGACTCAAGCATAGAGAATTATTTTGATACATCGAACAGTGACATAAGAGAAATATTAAAAATCAAAGCAATTCTTTAAAAAATAAATGTTTGGAATAAACTTAATATATATCTTTTAGATAGTTGAAAAATCAGATTGTATTCAGTAACAATTGCCTAGCCTCTAACTATTCTATTCGCAGATTCTGATCACTGGCTTCTTTCATCAAGAGTTTTTAGATCTTGCGAAGTTCAATCTACTTTGTATCTGTGGCGATGTATGTATTCCTGTTGAATATGTTCAGGTTGGGGTATATCGCTGTTTCATACCACCACATGTGCCCACAGTAGTGAACCTGTTCATTAGTCTTGATGGCCATAAACCCATTAGCCAAGTGCTAAATTTTGAATATCGATCTCCTGTAATGAGCAACTCAATAGTTCCTTCAGAAGAGAAGAAATGGGAAGAGTTCCGATTACAGATGCGGCTTGCTAATTTACTTTTCTCATCATCTAAAAGCTTGAACATCGCATCTAGTAAAGTATCATCATATGCCCTCAAAGAAGCTAAGAAGTTTTCTGATAGAACTTCTCACATATCTAATAGATGGCAATATATGATCAAGTCAATTGAAGACAACAATACTCCTTTACCACTGGCAAAGGATCGTTTGTTTGAACTCATTTTGAAGAACAGACTTAAAGATTGGCTGTTGGAGAGAGTTCTTGAGAGCTCTAAAACCAAAGAATTTGATGGTCACGGTCAAGGAGTAGTCCACTTATGTGCTATTCTAGATTATGCATGGGCTGTTCACATGTTTTCATGGTCAGGCTTGTCATTAGACTTTCGTGATAGACGTGGATGGACAGCCCTTCATTGGGCGGCATATCATGGAAGGTATGCTTTATTTCTTTTTTTATTCGTAATCATATATATCACTTTTGTAAGGCATGACTATATCATCAGTTATAATTCTGTAATTTATATGTTTGTTCAAACATATCTTCTACATCACTACTTAGGTTTTGTATTACTTCTATGTTTGAACTTTCTAACTTTATATCTTCTTCTCACTCAAGAAAGCTTGAGCTTTATCTCAATAATACTTATCTTGGCTTTACTGAATTTGTGTAGTTGTTTGAAATACACAATTGAAGATAGTTTATGTGCAAATAACATGATTCGCATGCATTCTGTGATGAGAGTCGAAGTATGTCTTTTACGTCTGATAATTCTCGAACTCACCTTGTGCAGGGAGAAAATGGTTGCAGTTCTTTTATCTGCAGGGGCAAAGCCAAATTTGGTCACAGACCCCACTTCAGAAAACCCTGGTGGATGCACTGCTGCTGATCTTGCATCCATGAAGGGTTATGATGGCTTAGCAGCTTATCTTTCAGAGAAGGCTTTGGTAGAACAATTCAAGGACATGAGTGTAGCCGGAAATATTAGTGGTTCCCTTCAAACTAGCACAGACTATTATGGGAGCTCTGAGATTCTCAGTGAGGAAGACCTGTATCTGAAGGATACTTTAACAGCTTATCGGACAGCTGCTGATGCAGCAGCACGAATACAAGCTGCCTTCAGGGAGAACTCACTAAAATTAAAGACCAAAGCAGTTCAGTTTTCCATTCCTGAGGATGAAGCACGCAGTATAATTGCAGCATTGAAGATTCAACATGCATTTCGCCACTATGATACACGAAAAAAGATGGCAGCTGCTGCCCGTATACAATATAGGTTCCGTACATGGAAGATGCGTCAAGAGTTCCTTAATATGCGCCGTCAAGCTGTCAAAATTCAAGTAAGTTCTCTTCTTTTACGTTCTTGCTGGCGTGGTTGACAAGTTAACACTGCTAGTCTGAACCACAAGGTGACATAGACCAAATCCTTTTGGAGGTCTTGGGTCATCATCTACATAATGTTGATCAGTTGCCACTGAATTCATATATAATTGGTCAAACTGCAACCTTCATTAGTTCATTTGTATTTAGTAACTTGGTGCGTTAAAGATGGCTGGAGTACAGAAGTTGCAACTAAATTTGCCCCTCTAATTTTCGGTGCAGTGAATTATTAGCTCTTGACAGTCCAGGAAAAAATAGTTGATTGCATTTTCTTTTGTGCAGGCTGCTTTTCGAGCCTTCCAAACGCGGAAGCAGTACCGTAAAATTCTCTGGGGAGTCGGAGTGCTTGAGAAAGCTGTTCTGCGGTGGCGCTTAAAAAGAAAAGGGCTTAGGGGGCTTCAGGTTGATCCAATTGAAGCCAATGGAGATGAGAATCAAGAAAGTGATACAGAAGAGGACTTCTACCGAAACAGCCGGAAACAAGCTGAAGAGCGTGTTGAGAAATCTGTTGTGCGGGTTCAGGCCATGTTCCGCTCCAAAAAAGCACAGGAAGAATATAGGAGAATGAAGTTGACTCATGCTGAAGCAAAGGTGAGTGATCTAGTTTTGAATTCCTTTTCTAGTGTTACAGCACTATCCTAATTCCTAAAGATATATTAACCAAACAAATTTTTTATCCTCTGCAGCTGGAATATGAAGATTTTTTTGACCCTGACAATAACATGCTTGGATAGTTAAAGAAATTCCGGAGGCAAATGATAACATCTGTGGTGGAGTTCCGTACTTTTGTGTAGCCTGTACAATCTTGTAAATGCCTAGGATGATTAGTTTTGAGGATTGTGACCCTTTCAGACCGTCTTAAGATTGTTGGGAGCGTCATTGTTCATTATGGGGTCGGTCTTTTAATGCTGGTTCTTGGTTTCTGATGTTCTTGTTAACGTTTTAGTACCATACTTTGTTTTAATATTACGGAGTCAGTTCGTTGCTTCATCACCCTACATTTTGATCCACCTTCCACCCAACCCAGGGAGAACTTTTCGTTACAATTTGCATTGGCTGTGTGTGTGCATGTGAAAGAGAGAGAGATTTTGTCCGACTAAATTATTCTTAGTTCTGCAATCTATTATAACAATAGGTTATAGAGAATATAAGAACATTAGAAAACCCATCAACTTCAGATGAACACCTATGGTTTTGAGTACTTCCTATGCTTGCCCATTCCTTTGCCTAGTCGATATACTGAGAAAGCCACCTGAATCCGTCCCCATAACCCATCTTTCGGGCAATGCTGCACATGAACACTTCGATGGGTCGGACATTGTCGTCGGACAGATTCACCTTGCCCTTACCCGTTGTGAAGTTAGTCAAGCCAAAATGATAACGCATCTCGTCCTCTGAGGCAGCATAAGGTATGTCGATCTTGTTTCCCAAGATAAGAAACGGCACCGTTGCTAGAGACTCTTCGGAGAGAAGAGAATCGAGCTCCCTTCTTGACTCTGCAAATCTCTCCTTATCAGAAGCATCAACTATGTAGACTACAGCATCCACCTAAACAATCCAAGAAATTGAAGAATTAATATGCACATTCAAAATATGACATGCAACGACGTTAACTAATATCTGTGAGTAAATATAAAAACCTTGGCATAATAGTCCTTCCAGATTCTGCGAGCGATCTGATGCCCACCCAAATCAAAGGCAGTGAAGTTAACACTCCCTAATGAAAATTCATCCGAGTTTGGTTGCTGAGTGGGTTCGCTTTGCCTCAAGTCCTGCGCGCAATCAAAGAATTCTAACTTCAATACACAACAAGCGTTTAAAACAATTTAGAACAAAAACAAAAAGAAAGACCCAGAAAATTAGAGATGGATGAAGATAGAGATCGATGAAGTACGAACGCACCCCATATCTGAGCATGTTGAGCAAGGTGGTCTTTCCGGCATTATCGAGCCCTAAGAAACAGATCTTAGCATCTTTATTCCATAGCCCCAATGATGCGAGAATTCCATAAAACCAATCCACAAGAAACATGTTGTTTGGGAAAAAAGTTGATCAACAAGAAAAGTGAAAAAAGTTGTCGAAAGTCTGATAGAAATTTGATGGAGTTTCTGAATAAAAACAGAGTTTAAATTAATATATAGGAGATCGATGCAAAACCTATTGTCCTATTGAAGCTGAGCCTTGTTCAATTCGACTAGGATAGTAAGTTATCTTAAAAACTTGAGACGCAAGTAACAAATAACAAGATTAATATTTAAATGCTATTCTTTTTATTTTAACAATAAAATTTTATTAGTATAGAATATTGCATATATATATGGCAATTGAAATTTGGACCCTCTGATCTATGTTAATTCTTATGATCACCGTCCAACTTTTTGATCAATACATTTTTTGTTTTTCAATAAAGAATAATTAAAAATATATCACGTGCTCATGTATTAAAATTATGTCCGCCCCATCGAGGTGTTCATGTGCAGCATTGCCCGCAAGATGGGTTATGGGGAAGGGTTCAAGTGGCTTTCTCAGAATCTCAGTATATCAACTGGGCAATGGACAAGGGCATGTAACACATTTTCCATTCAAGAACAAAATGGATCAAATGGTTAGCACCCCTCTTTTCGATGACCAATTCGTGAAGATGAAATATCAAGTGGGTGGATTGAAAACATGAAGATCGAACATGGTTTGCTGAATGGACAATTTACCCTAAACGAGTTAGGGTTAATATAAAAGCCAAACACCAGGTGTTGACTAGGCTTCTTTTTGAAGGGACAATTTTGAAATTATATTCACTATACTTGTGATTATCAAATCATTACCTTTTGCTTTTAAAATAGAAACTTTCATTTCATAAATTACCCTCATTATCATTATAAAAAATGAATCAAATAGATCGTTTAGTCATCTAAGGGAGAATGTCACGTAATAGTCCAGGACCATGGTCATGGTGTGACATTTTCAACCATTGCGAAAACCTCTAGTTTATGCTCAATTGTGTTTGCTATATGGTTGCTTGGTAGAATAAAATTATTTCTATTGGAATGATATATATGGTATGATGTGGACGTGATTCCTTGTCAAATGGATTTATTGGATGTTAAGGTTCTATGAAGAGCCTGTACGTTATGCAAATGACTGGTATTAATAGGAGCATGAAAGTTGGAATACTTTTGCATAGTTGTGTCCACAATTGGGGAGGAAATCACATTCGGTGAAATTGTCCATACCACAATTGTATGAGATGTTTTGAGCCAAGGGGTTAAGGGAGGGCAAGAAGACTATCAAAAGGAGAGGATAGTTGCTGTCATGGGAAATATAGAGCCGATGCAAATGAGAAGCAGGAAATGAGTGATACAGAGCTAGTAAGGCTTTTTCCTTTCTTAACTTGCCTCGCAAAATGGCAGCGGTACCCAGGATTCAACTCGACTTTCCGGAAGCCATAGCCAAAACAGAGAGAGCTAGAAAATATGCAGAAGTCATATTTTCCATTGCATAGAAAATCAAACTTACAAGACAGAAGGGTATACCATCTAATACTAACTTCTCACTAGCACAACTAAAAAGAAAACCATAAACTAGAAAGTAAAAGGCACACTCGGTTTTGAAACTAAAAATGAAGAGCATAAAGCTGCACTAAGAGTTTAAGACAACCTATCCACTTTACATGAGCACTTGTGCAGTTATGCTTAGAAATTGCCAAAACATTGAAGAGTGTATCAATGGTAGAAAAACTACCATCTATATTGCCTGCAGCACAGCTGTTTGCCTATTCATTTGCCTACTTGATGTATTGAGAAACCCACTTGAATCCTTCGCCATACCCCATCTTTCGGACAATGCTGCACATGAACACCTCCAGTGGGCGGACATTGGAATCCGCCAGATTAACCTTCCCCTTACCTGTTGTGAAGTTGGTCAGTCCCATATGATAGCGCAGCTCATCCTCTGAGGCAGCATAAGGTATGTCAATCTTGTTTCCCAAGATAAGAAACGGGACAGTTGCCAGTGACTCGTCAGAGAGAAGAGCGTCAAGCTCCTTCTTTGACTCCGCAAATCTCTCCTTGTCAAAAGCATCAACCAGGTAGACAACAGCATCTACCTAAACAATCAGAAAACCACAGAAATCCTATCAATATATGCTCATCACATAAGACCAATGAAGTATATATCTTGACCAACATTTCAAGAAGAAAAAAATGTGCTAGGTTTGGTTGCTCATGAGTCACCCTTTACACCCATAATCAATTTAGCAATAACTATCAATTTGCATCATAATAAGCACATCAACCAAATGCTTGACTGCAACCCTGCACCTTTTAACTACAAATTCAAACACTAGCAATTATATAACATGAAGTTCACTATATGTCACACCCATGAATATGAGTACAAAACCATAGTTGGGATTGAATATTCATTTAGTAGCTACCACCAGCGAAAAATAGAATCTTGTCTCTTTATTCCTCTAGTGTTCCATTCCATTACATTTACACAACCACACATAATGAACCAGAATTCTAAAATTTTCATAATTTATCAAATACGAAGATTGAAATTAAATCAAACACTAAATCACCATATTATTAGAAGTAACAGAATTGAAATTGAAATTAGTTTCTGAGTAAATTAACAAACCTTGGCGTAGTAGTCCTTCCAGACTCTGCGAGCGATCTGATGCCCGCCCAAATCAAAGGCCTTGAACTTAATCTTCCCTATACTCAATTCCTCCGAGGTCGGGTACTGAGTCGGTTGGTGTTGAACTAATCTCTGCAATCAAACAACCCTGACTTCAATCCAAGCCGAAACGAAGTCGTTTCACGCAATTCAAACAAAAAAAAAGGATTACAGACAGAGAAAAAAGAAGAAGAACCTCATCTTTGAGCATATGAAGCAAGGTGGTCTTTCCGGCATTATCAAGCCCTAAGAACAAGATCTTAGCCTCTTTCTGCCACAGTCCAAGGGACGCAAGAACTCCATAGAACCAATCCACCATAAACATTCTTCTTTCGCTTTTTGGGGTCGCCGGAGAGATTCAATTTCAACCGAGATGTTGAAAGAAAATGACGGAGAATACTTCACGGTCGAAATTTTGAAAGATTTTCTGTGAATATATACAGGGGCAGAGTGCGTAAGCTGGACACGGCGACTGCTTTGGTAGGTGAAGTGAGAGGTCCAGCGATGAAGGATTGCTGACGTGGAGCCGGTGGAGAGGGAAGGTGACTGGGAATTGCAGGTTGGAAGGTGGAGATCCTACGTGGACAAATTTCAGTGGCTGGTACGCGTCATTAACTTGTGTGCTAGGTTGCTAAGCCGTCGAATTGGAAAACTAGTGTCCTCGCTGTAAGTGTCAAATGGGCCAGGCGGGCCATGGAGGCCCAGTTCATTACATCTGGCATTGCAAATGTTTTTTTTGTTTGACAATCTAATCTGTGATGAGAAGGGAAAACTGATTTCTAAATAAGAAGTGCCAGATAGAAACAACATGAAATTATTCAATCATTGAAAGATGGAATTTATCAGAAAAAGAAGCACACACTCAACTTTGTTCTAGAATAACAAATTTTTGAGATGAACGTTGCAAAACAAATCACATACTATGATAGTTGTCGATCCTTCAATTGTGATCAAAATCAAACAAGAAATTCCTCTTCCATTATAATTGTGGTCAGACACTACAAATTGGCAGGGAAAATACCACACAAATACTGAACCAAAATGTTATCTCCCTACTTACTCTACTCTCTATTTGATATATTGGGAGACCCATTTGAAGCCATCTCCATACCCCATCTTGCGGACGATACTGCACATGAACACCTCAAGGGGCCGAACACTAGAATCGGCAAGATTCACTTTTCCCTTGCCAGTTGTGAAATTGGTCAGACCCAGGTGATAGCGCAGCTCATCTTCTGAAGCTGCATAGGGGATGTCAATCTTGTTGCCCAGCACAAGAAATGGAACAGTTGCCAGGCTTTCATCTGAAAGGAGTGCATCCAGCTCCTTCTTTGACTCTGCAAACCGATCTTTATCGTATGCATCAACCAAGTAAACTACTGCATCAACCTGTTCACAACAGCAAAACCAGTAAATATGCAGCATTTATTTACTTTGGCATGATACAACCCAGAAATCTAAATTTACTAACTAGAACTGATGCCAACAATATGGACCACAAAAACCGAAGGACAAACAAGATACATGAGCCGTAATGCAACCATAGGACTTCATATCAAGTAGATCTTTGTGCTGGAAAAAATGCAGAATTTGGTATGCAATCAGGAAAGCAGTAAGAGTGCAGTATAGACTCCACCTGGTGTAGGGAAGGAAACTCAACGAGGAGGCAAAATAGTAATTACTGAGCACTTATTTCTTATGAAGAGATCCTCAAGTTTAACCAACAAAATCTTATGAAGCAACCACAACTTAATCTCTTAAGGTCGTCTTCGCTTTTGCACTTTTCTCTATGAACGACTTATCCACTAGGAAGCATAGGTCTGAAAGTTATTTAAAAAAACACCCCAAAAAGAAAAAAGAAAAAAAACAAAGAAACATGGATGAAGATACCAGATAAGTTGATGCCGTGATTTTTTCACTATTCTATGTGCATACCAAATAGGTCTCAAACTTATGAAATTGACTTACTTTTTCCTTGCGTTAGGGAATGACGGGATGAAAGGAAACAAAGAATGTGGAGTACCAGAGAGACAGCAAATGAATGTACTTTGGTATCGAAATTGAACCAAACTCTTTGTTCTTTTCTGAAAATTATAAAACAATTTGACTCAGAAAGAAATTTCAATTTTCTTTGCACCCAGTTCTGTAATGAGAGAATAGGCCATCAACTCTGGCCCCAAACCCTATTCATGAATCCTGGTGGCTTTCTATAGAATACACATCACTAGTATAACACCACCAGAAAAACTGACAACAGTGCTCTCACCAAAACCTCCACTCTAACGCTTGCCTCCCATAAATCAGAGAAACACAAGGAAATCTTATTTGGGATTATGAAGGCAAATCATCCTAACCAAGAACACGAAATATCTACTGAACCAAAGGTCAGATGCCTAGCTCCATATTCAAAACATGGAATAGTTAGTCCTCACCAGAATACCAGACCCAAGCTCTTCAAAGAAGCTCAAACATAAAGTTAGATAAAGAAAGTTTGAAGCAACCAGTTACTAGGTTGGAGTCCATCCAAATTTTATAAACTACTGAAATTTTTAAATCAAAATAAATAACACACCAGGGAAAAGTGTAAAATTATTATTCACATATTACTGATATTAGAGGTGGCTATCATTATAGTACAATCATGAAGCTCACAGCAACCAGTATGCAGATCATACTTGAGCTGAAAATTGCAATCCATCAAACTTTGACAAATCTAAGACTGATTGAGAGTCCAAAAGGAAGAAGAATTGGAAAAAGGCCTTAGCATACTAATCCAATATCGGCTTATAAAAGACAAAACATGCTAAGCAGTAAATTTGAGCATTCATGCATGCTTTTGGCTTTCCCATCTGCTAAAGTCCAAACCAATGGTAGGGATAAAAATTTATGCAAACAAAGAGCCAAAGGTGAAATGCCCCCCATAAAAAATTGGAAAACAAAGAAAGTTACGTTGAAATCCTTTCCAAATTTGAAAAAAACCATGGCATCTTATGCCATTTCGAATCGAAGAGCACAGTTGCCGCTCAAGTAAAACAACAAATTATGATTCACATAATAGAAACTGCCCATCCTCATAGTGCAAGATAAGGTTTCAGCTTACAAGTGCAATCCATCAAATACCGAATCCTATACAGATACATCAAAATACAGAAGAACGTTACCCTAAAAATCCATTCCAAATGTGATAAACTACAGTTCTTATGCCATTTCAAAACAAAAACACAGAGTAGAATTTGGGCCATCCTTACAGTGCAAGCATGAAGTTCATAAGCAGATCACATTTCATGTCAAAATTGCAATCCAGCAAATATTAAAACGAATCCAATAGTGAGGAAATGAAACAAGACCTTAGCATAGTAATCCTTCCAGACTCTGCGAGCGATCTGGTGGCCACCCAAATCGAAAGCCTTGAACTTAATCTTGCCGATGCTCAACTCCTCCGAGGTCGGGTGCTGCGTCGGCTGGTGCTGCACTAGTCTCTGCAACAACAAACCACCTCCAAAATCAGAAACCCCAATTTGAATTATCAAACAGATTAAATTAAAGAGAAAATTACAGACCTCGTCCTTCAACATGTGGAGGAGGGTGGTCTTGCCGGCATTGTCGAGCCCCAAGAAGAGAATCTTGGCCTCCTTTTGCCATAGGCCCAGAGATGCGAGGACGCCGTAGAACCAGTCGAACAGGAACATTGTTGCTGCTCAAGGACGAGATCGGCGAAAAGTTCCAAAACGCAGAGATCGAATCGGGGGGTTTTGTCGTTTTGGTGTGCCAGTAGAGCGTAACAACTGGAAGACAGAATGTGATCAATTTTCAATCTACTGCAGGTCCAGGATATATAATACACATTTCTTCTTCTCTCGGTAATGACATGCCTCTCTGTCGTTTTTTGACTTTTGACCATTTTTGTGAAGCAGGCAGTAAATAAATAAAAAACGGACTGAAATGGAAAATGTTGTTTTTGGGAAAAAAATTAAAAATATTCCCTAATACAGTCCTATTCATTTGTTTTCTCATAAAAAGTCCCAACTTTGAATGAGCACTGATTTTTAGACCATGGTTAAGATGCATTGTAAATGTAATCTTACGTTACTATATACTTCAAATGTTCATATCGGACCGGATATGAGCGGTTAAGAAATGAATCTCTGTATGTAATTTAATATATGAACAGAATATCAAACAAATATATTGGTATGACTTTTGTGTTAATTCTGATATCAACTTTTTAACTTATGCTACATTTTTTAGTTTAGTCTTTTATCATATACTTTGTTAGACTTTATATCAAACTGAAGCTCGATAGGTTATAAGAAGATAGTTGGGAGGAGTCGAGGAGATGGTGATTTGGCTAGCCTATTTGTCTATCCAAAAGAATGAAAATGACTAAAGAGATATATTTGTATGTACTCACATTTAAAGTAGATTTTTTGTGTTTTCAATGTATTATTGTTCATCTAATGTAGATTTGAGTGTGAGGGATCGACCTCCTAATTAGATTGGTTTCAAATATTTTTTTTAAAAAGTAAATAATTCCCTAATTTACTTGCAAATATTAGAAAGAAAAAAAATCAACTATTGCAAATAAGTACAACATTTTATGAAAAAAATTTAGAAAAACAATAATTTAGAAAGAAAAACTTTAGAAAACAATGGAAAGAAAATTTGGGTTTTGCAATGACACCAATTAAGCCCAAGCTCAAAAGACTGGACTGAGTTTTGAATCGAGCTCCACCCAGCCCAATGTCTCAAGTCGGTAAAGAAAGGGTACTTTAGACATTAAGAACTGGTAGCTAGGGTTTTCACTCATATATAAAGGGCCACCTTCACGTTTTGCTCCGCCAAAAGAGAAGAACCCTAGCGCAATCGAGCTCTCACTCTCTTTTCGGTTCGTTCCGCCTCTCTCTCTCTCTGTACCATTATGAACCTCTAATCTGATCTCTCTTTGCTGATTCTCTGTTCCATTTCTGCTACTAATTGCTTGTTTTGCTATTTGATTTTTGGATCGCAGACATGGCCAAGTCCAAGAATCACACAGCTCACAACCAGTCCCGCAAGGCCCACAGGAATGGCATCAAGAAGCCTCAGAGGCATCGCCACACTTCCACCAAGGGGGTAAGCTTTGTTCTCTTCGTGGTTTTTCAATTTTGTTCTCATTTTGTAATTTTGTAATTCTTCTCCTTCAAGTTTTTAACTCTTGGATTTTTGGCTTTAGATGGATCCCAAGTTTCTGAGGAACCAGAGGTACGCCAGGAAGCACAACAACACCAAGAACGTTGAATCAGCGGAAGAGTAGAGCGGGGCCCACCTAGTAATCATGAAACTCTTCGGGTTTTCTTCTGATTAGGGTTTATCTTTATTTTGATGATGTTATTTTCGAAAAACTTTGATGTTAGTAACATAGTAGTTTGATGTTACTGTACTGGGTTTTATGAATTTTATGTAGGAGCTGAACTCCTTTAATTCTTATTCACCTAAAGATGTTATAAGTTTTTTGGTTAATTTTATTGCTCTTGATCGTTGGTATTTTTATTTATTGGAATTGAGTAATTTTAAATGGTATCCGCAGATGATGCGTATAAATATGAATGGGGTAGTGATTTCACTTTGAATGTGTAAGCAGATTGCTAATTTAAGAATGTGATTGGCAATGTTATGTAGGCTTCATTGTTTAATCTCGAGCTAGGTTCTTTGCTGCTATCTAAGCATTGTAATGCATCTGGGTTTATCGAGTGCATTTTCTTGGTTATTGAAAATTTATGTTATTTATTTGTATTTGAGATCATCCTCTGGATACTGTAAATTAGCTTGGGGAAATGTCCCAGTGATAGTGATAGTTGGATCTAGTTTAGGTTTTAGAGTTTAGACTGGTGGTGTCAAACAGAAAATATTACATTTCTGTTTCGAGTTTCACTCGTGGCGCTGTGCTGGCATGGCATCGAAAGAGTGACCTGAATTTGTCTCTGAGCTGCTTGTGATTAGATTTAGGCTAGGTCAGAATGAAGCAAATTTTCCTTTTGGGAGTGATGGATTTCATTGAATGCATTATGTTTCAAATGCCCTCTATGGATGAAGAGTATTAGAATCTGTAGCTTACAGCGGATGTATTTGATTCTTGAGAAATGCCCATGTATTGGATGGATGTCATGGAATGCACTTTGTTTCGAATGTACTTGTGATTTCTCTCAACTCCTTTGAACAAAGGAATGTAGCATTTTAGAAGGGAAATAATCCCAAGTTTTGTGGATCCTCAATTATTCCTTTTAGGTTGTACATAAAGCCTTGTAGCTTACAGCTATTGTATGTTGCTCCTGTAATACATATTTCTATGTATATTGTAGTTGGAAATAACAACCAATCAATTGTAGTTGGAAATATGATTTCTGCTACCACCAGGAGGTTACCACTCAGTGAAGCACATTTCTCTATCATTAATAAAATGTTTATGCTGCCGTAGGCTTAGTTATGGACTAACGGTAGTAGCTAAGAAAACAGTGCGTAGTGTATCCTTTGACAAACATGTCAAGTCATTCTAGTCTGCTGGTTGCCTTAATTTCCCAGCTCTTTTTAGCTAGATCCAGAAGCCTTTATGTCAGCAAAAAAATCTCAAAGTGCAAATAGGGGTTTTCAAAAACCAGTCAAAACAGTCTGCACTATAAAGCCTCTTTTATGAAAGTGTTGTCTAAAACTACAGAATGAAGTTCCCATATGGAAACAGTTATGAGTACAAGTATTCCTTCAAGGCATTAACAAAACTAAGAATCCAATTCGTTGTTGATTCCTTTGAGTCCCCTCTTCTCTCTGGGTGCTGATCTCTCCTGTCTTTTGATGTAATTTCATTTGCTGAAACTCCCTATTACAAGCAAATATCTTCAAAATTTATACTCGAGTATCGAGAACCTTAGACTGCAACTGCTTGAGGGCTAGAAACATGCTCTTTAACCTGCCCCAAGAATTAAAAAGATATGTGGGTAAACACATATCAGGTGAAGAACTACTGCAGCTATGATGTAAGAACTGAATGTCACCAACTCACCTTTGCTGACTTGAAAAGTTCATCAAGCACTTCAGACAAGGTAGGATGTGCATGGACAGCAAGTTTGAGATCCTGCAAGATCAAATAGACAGTAAGTAAAAACTACAATGCATATAATTCTAAAGAAACTTCTAAAACAGAGCTGTGTGCATTAACACGGTAGCTTTAGGACAGTTGATTACTTGAATACGTGTCCCCAATGCAATTGCATTGGATGCCTCGTGAATGAGGTCTGCAGCATGCAACCCAAAGATATGAACGCCAAGGATCTCGCCGTTATCTGGTCTGTAAATCAACTGCATGAAAACAAAGAATACCAAGATTGTCAAAATCCAAAATGGATAACAACCAAAAAGGAGAATTCATTGACCATGCCAGCCTTAAGACAAATAGAGAAAAAAGCACCTTAGCAAGTCCCTCTCCTTCATTTTCTGCTAGAGCCTTTGTGTTGGCCTTGAAACTTGTCTTGGCAATACTTACTTCAAATCCCTCCTTCTCAGCTTTCTCCCTTGCTTGGGGCTGCAAATTGTTTTGTTCAGTTAAAACTATCAATTATCAAATAATCATAGAAACCTACTAGACATTTCACAACTAATTCTGGAGAAGTAAAAAGGAAAGTAAATCAGGCAATCAGGTGATATTATAAACACTCGCAACGAGCATAAACGTTTGATAGATGTTGTACAATGCATATGGCAATACAGAAAGTACTAACCTCTGTCAATCCAACCATACTGATTTCAGGATGGGTGAAGCAAGCTGCGGGGATGCTCAAATGGTTGAGCACGTGGTCTCTTCCTGTGACTTGTTCAACCACTGAAGGAAGATTTGTGAAGAAAATCAATTTATGAGAGAGAGAGAGAGAGATTCAACTGTGAACCACAGAAAAAAGTTGGCTACACTAAACCAACCTGAAATGCCTTGTGCACTTGCTGCATGAGCGAGCATCATCTTGCCGTTGGCATCACCAATGCAAAAAAGGTGAGGAACCTGATATCCAAAATTCAAATTAGAAACAATTGATAGGTTTTGCGCTCATAAAGAAACCCAAAACATCAGGCCAAAAAGAAAAGGAAATCCGCAACCTACCAATTTGCCATTTGCGTCTATTACCCTCATGCGCTCATCAACAGGAATAAAACCACGTTGTGTTGCTACATCAACCTGCCGAACAGAAATTTAAAAAATTATTGCTGCTTTTTTCTGAATAACTATAACTTACAACCACAAAAGTAGCAAGTGAAGATGCCATACATTCTCCAATCCAAGACCGTGTGTGAATGGGGTTCTTCCAGTGGCAATTAATGCTGCATCTACCTGCGAGAGGAATATAGTGAGGCCCATAATAAATGCCTTACAAATAACCTTTTATGCCTATGAATGTGAATAGCTATGTCGACAGAATCTAAAAGGAAAGCACTCGGGTATCAATTTGGAAGTCTAAACATATACCTCACTTCAAAACTAGATTAAGAGCAGACTAATTAGTACATTAGCCCTGTAGGCTCTGACAAATAGCAATACGTTCCTTATGAAAGTATGTCCTATATATATTACATCAGTTTAAACACAATCTACTAGTTACCTCTAGAGTATCTCTTGGTTCCTTAGTCTTCGCGTCAATCAGTTCAATGATGACTGGTTTCCCATCCTTTGCTGGGGTGATCTATAAAGAACCAAAGAAGATATGAAAAAATGATGCAACAATGGAGAAGAAAATATTCAAAAGAAAAAACAACCAGTTACCTTGGTTGCAAATACTCCAGTTTGATAGTCAATCCTCCGTGGATTTATTAGAACCCTCTGGGCTAACTTCCCAATCTCAGGATCAAAACCAGGCATAAGCTGATCTAAAGCTTCAATAAAAGTAACCTGCACAATACCTTAGTCAACTAGATTGCCTTGTGAGATAAGAACTCCTAAATCATACAAAAGCATATTTAAGAAATTTAAAGTAAATAAAAGTTAGGTATGTTATACAGAAGCACAATTCGAAAAAGTAAAACAAATAAATAATTGTGCAGAAAGACTCAATGAGAAGTTTCAGATTGACCCGGTCAAGGTCTGCATTTGCTATAAGCCTAAATCACAATTAATTGTAACCCTTAATCTCAATCGGAAGGCATGGCTCATTTGTTACTCAACAATTGTAAATATATAGAAGACGAAAAGGAAGATGTGGTTCATTTATCAAGGTCTCCATCCTTTATTGTTAAAACTTAAAAGGCCCTAAGTCACCATTAACAATAACTCGTTTGCCTCAAATGGAAGATGTGGCTCCTTTATTTCGCACAGAATAATTGTAAAAAGTTCACATGATGAAAATGAAAAAGAAAGAAAACTACCTCACTTCCAAGTGCTGTATACACATCACTGAACTCTAGGCCTATGTAACCACTTCCAACAATAGCAATCCAATCTGGAACAGTCTCCAATTTGAGTGCATGGTCGCTCGTAATCACAGTCTTCCCTGCACATCCATTGCACAGTCATTACGTATCCCTTAAGAATAGTAACCAAGGGTCTCAAATGAATCAATTTACATGCCTTCTAAAACCAAAAGGGCCTCGATCAACCATTACATAACATGGAAAGGGGAAAATGTAATATTCTTACCATCGACTTCAATGCCCTTAGGAACAAAAGGAACAGAACCAGTGGCAATGATTATATTTTTTGCTGTTACTACTTTGTCAGATGCTCCAACTTTCACCTTTTGAGGGCCCTGAATTGTTTCATTAGAATAAGTGTTAGAATAAGTATCAGGATCCCAGAACTTACAATATCATAGATTGAATTAATCATGACCATGATCTAACAAGCTCGCATTGGATCAAAACTAGCTTTATTGTTCAACTGAGGACCAGAACTTTTGTTCATGTTGCCAAAAAATCACACGTATGACTTACCAGGATTGTACCAAAACCTGTCAGTATGTCCACTCCAAGCGACTTCATTGAATTGGTCAAATTAGTACGGATTTTTGATGCAAGATTGTTTGCATGATCGGCCACTGCCTGTCTGTCATACCCAGCTGCTGAAATCTGTTGAACGTTACAAGAAGGAAGAAAGGTAAGACACATAGGTTGTCACAACTAACAAATACATTATATACATATGATTAGTACACAGAACTCTGTTTTACCTGCAAACCCAAAGCCCTAAGGTGATGATCATTCTGAAGCTCTCGCATCCGACCACTCACTGCAAGAAGAGCTTTAGATGGAACACATCCTCTGTTAACACATGTTCCACCCACCACATCTCCCTCTACAATGGCTGTTTTCAGACCCTGCAATTGTTTCATTGAGAATCATTTCACCTCTTATACAACTCAGTTGGCAAACAAGAGCAGGCTGATCATAGATCAATAATTGTAACAGAAGCAAATAGAATCAATAAATACCAAATTAGGGACCATTTTCCGGAATTCAACAAAAAAAAAGAATTAGAAGAAAATTTTCTGTTAATAGCATATGAGCAATAGTTACTTCCAATATATATTTTATTTGAACTCAAGTATGATGTTATTTGTCACAGTGTGCAGTAAAGCAATAACCATGATAGTTTCCAAGTGTGATATATACATGTAATATCTGTATCAGTTTCATGCATGTAATACACACATAGAGTTTACCGTATGTATAGACTTTACAGTATCAAACTACAAATGTTTTGCAGGTAATGCATTTCCTGCATGCGCATTGTGAGTGCATTTGATCGAGTAAACAACTTACAGTAGCAGCAGAAGCCAGAAAGAAATTAACCATTTCTAGCTAATATGGTCTACATAAGCAAAAATGCAAAATCAAAGACGATCTAAGCTACTAGGTTGGGTTTAGGCTTAAAAAAGCAACTAATCAGTGACAATTGAGCTAAATCCCAACCTCGGAGCCACAATTTCTTAACAAATTCTAAAGTATCACACTACAAATGTTTAGTAACTAATGCAATTCATGCATGCACATTGTGAGTGCATTTGACCGAATATAAAGCTTACAGAAGCAGAAAGAACTAGCTAATACAGTATATTTAAGCAAAATCACACACGATCTACGCTACTAGGATCGGGTTTAAGCTAAGAACAGCAACCAATCAGTTACAATTGAGCTATATCCCAAGCTCAGAGCCACAATTTCTCCGTAAAATCTAAAGGAGTGTCAGTGTCCGTACCTTCTCGACGGCGTGAAGAGCAGCGCCGTGGCCGCCAACGCCGGCTCCGATGATGAGCAAGTCGTAGTCGAACGACTTGGGAGCGCTTCCATTGTCGGACAATGAGGCCGATACCTTCTTGGACCGTGAAGAAGCTGCGAGGCGAACTCGGTGCGAGTCGAACTGGTTGAGCGACGAGAACCCCAAGGCCTCTCTCCGAAGACCGCAGAATCGGAGATTGATAGGCTTGGACGGAGCGAGAGGGAAGGTCGATTGAACGACGTAGTTTGATCTGGGAATGGTGGGGGAGAGAGTAGGGAGAGAAAGCGATGACTGCATTTTCGGGAGTGTGAGAGATCTGAAATCAGAGAAAATGAGAATGAGGTTTGGGAATGGTGGGAGTTAGTGGTTGTTATTATGGGAATGAGACTTGAGGAGAGCCTCGAATAGTCCGTTGAGGACTGAGGAGTTGAGAGGTTAGTAAGAAGGGGACGGAGATTTCAAAGTGCGGCGGATAAACTACTCCGTTCTTTCTGGTTTCTTTCTATTTTACCATCTTGATTGATTTGTTAGTTGTCCGACTTGTCTCCATTGCTAAAATACGCATGGCGCCTATTGTTATGCTTGTGGTTGGAAATCTCGTTACTGGTACGGTTACAAAACTCTCGGTAAAAATGTAATTCAAGAAGTGATCTCGGTAAAATTTAAATGGTAAAACTTATGAATGATTGTGATCCCTATGGTATGATTTGGGGGTGATAATCAATGTTGTCCATCTGGTTTCAAAATGTCTAATATAATTCATGTGGTTTAGGCAAATTGATTTTCATGCCAAACTGCGTGGATCACAGTCTTATTCACATACTCAATTGATTTTCTTACTCAGTTGTGTTTAATTGTCATTAGATCTAAATCTAATAGTAGAGAATAATGAGGTAAATAAATTTATTTCAACAACCTTATTATCTCCACCATTGGGTTGAGATTCAATACACCCAAGCAGAATATCAATGAAGTAGGTGAACAAGACTGAGATTCAGCTAAAAAAGTAGCTAAATTTGGGCACGTCCGATATCATTCTACAAAACAGTTTTTTGTATTTATGTTTTGCAAAACAAAAATGGATAATTAAATTATGTATTTTTAGGATTGGAGAATCTGTTCGGTGGTGTTCATGAATATCAACAAGAACTCATAGAGTCCCAAGCCAGACCAAGATTGCAGGAATCTAATCATGGCCTATGCAATTTTCTCCCTGTTTTAGTTTATGTACTTTCACACATCCTCTGCAATCTAGTTTCCACTTCAATCTTCGGCCTTCATCTATGGGTCGTAATCGGAAACCTTGTCGGCTCTCTCATAGTCCTCACCCTCTTCCTCTTCTCTCTGCCTCATCGCTGCAAGGCCCACTACCAATCCAAGCTAGCCGCCAGCAAGCCCGACTACTGAGTTCGTGGTGGAGGGCGCGAGGTCGAGGGTTGTAGAGAGAGGGATGCGGTCAGGGCTGTTTGGAGTTGTGATCTGTGTGGGTCTGGGCTGACCCGATTTGGCAGTTTTGGGTGGTGGGGCATCGGTGGCAGGATTGATATCGAGATGGGTGGTGGTCGGGTTTCATGGTGGTTGACTGGCTGCAAGACAATTCTGGGTGATAGCCATTTGCCAATGTCCAAGCTAAGAGTGAGAAGGAGAAAAAGGGATTAGAACAGAGTTGTTCTTCAAAACGATGAAAACATCTTTTTATTGTTTTCAACATCTAGGCTTTAATTAAGGAGTTGTATTTCCAATTTCCTAAATCTCATTCTTCAAAAATGGCTAACGAACGCGTTTTTCATGTGATTTTGTTTTATAAATACAAAAAATTGTTTTGTAGAATGATACCGGACGAGCCCCAACTTTTTATAACTTTTGCCCAAACTTAAATGATACTTGCATTGGGGGCTAGATTCAAACTTTTATTTTTTCGGTAACTCTTAGGCTCTTTATTTATTTCAACAAAAAAATTAAAATTAAGGTGATTAATTCCAACCATATCTCTTAGAGCATCTCCAACAGCTTCCCTATAATTTGTTTTTTCTCTAGTTTAGGGTAAAATGAGCATTTTTTTTGCTCAAACAGCTTCTCTATATCTATCCCCATTTTAGAGATAGTGAGTAGAGAGAGAATAAAAATCTCTATATTTACAACAAACTCTAAAATTATAGGAAAACATCTTCTTTAAATTTTTAATGCTCTTCTATCTCTTCAAATTATATTCATTTGTACCATAAATTATTTAAATATATTTTCAAATAAAAAATATTGCCATATTCAATTTTAGATAATAAATTATAGAGAATATGATAAATAAGCTGTTGGAGATACGGTATAAAAATTATAGGGATTTTAACTTTTGAGTCTCTATAATAGAGATTTTTTGGAGAAGTTGTTGAAGATGCTCTTATACATTTATTTTTTGAAAAGATAAGGCCGGTGTCTTGGTGATCTCTTACACATTTATATGAGATCATGGAATAAGTTTTTTTTTTAAAGGAAATGGAGGGGTTCCAAAGTTCGAGAAATGTGGAGAGGGTGAGACTCAAATTCGGGTATGTACTGTGCATTTGTCATTGCCTTAATCTAACTAGACTACACCCTAGTGCACATATCATGGAATACGCTTTTGACTTACATCAATTAAAATTAATAATAATTACGTGGCCAGAGCAATAGTTACAAAATGTAGGTTCTACCTCATTAGAATTTTCTAATTCTGAAAAAAAAAGATCATACTCGTCTTCTCTATAGCTTATGTTGATTTTTCAATTGTCATTATCATTTAAGAGTCAAACGAAATTGTTTTCATTTTTGGTCGTAGTTCAAATCACATTTGTTAATGCTTGATCATATTAAATTTTACAATTTGTTGATCGTCACAGGTTGAATGAATGTGATAACTACAGGTGTGACCTAATTAAGCCTAACCATTATAATCCTTGCTAAGATCAAGTTGAGCCCCCCAAATTTCAGCTCTTGTTTGCCTACTTCCCAAAATAGAAGGATATTATGAGCATATAACAAAATTGTTTCTATAAAAAGCAAACTCTAGGTTCGCTCATTTTCTGATTGCAACCCCTCTAATCATTCCCCCAATCATAGAGCGCCACCTCACATCTCAACCAGATTCTTTTTATTATCAAAACTCCAGAATAAAAAATTATCTAAGCCAGAGTAATAGACCGGATTGTGTAGCGAGGTCTTGTCACAGCCGGTTAATAATGAGAACCAATTAGAAGCAAACGTGTGTGTCTTTCAGCAACAGGCAGGTAACTCACCCGCTGGCTCACCAACTCTCCCGCGAGTTGATCGCGAAAAGAAAGCGCGTGAGTGCGAGGGACTCTATGGTCAATGGCTTCCTCGTAATTGAATAAAAAACCAGGGACATAACGGGCACATAGCAATTTCTAACATAGTAATTGTATTCCACTTTTCTTCTCTTATCGAAAGTCGGGGCTTAGACACTTGCACAGAGAGGAATAAAAAGCGGAGAGAGACTGAGAGACAGAGAGAAAGTGAGAGAAAATTCGAAGGTTCACACTGCTACGTTAATGGCGGTTAGGGTTTTCTACTGATTCCCGGGAACCCTAATCACCTTCATTTACCCTCCTCTCCTTTGTCCCCCCAACTGAAAACCCTAATTTAACGTTTTTCAAATCCTCAGCTCCGATTCAGTCTCTTACCCAATTTTGGCTCCAAATTCGAATCGCATACAGAGGAGCTGCCATGGGCGCTCCGGAAAAATCACAGACCAACGCCAATTCGATGCAGGTGAGTTCACTTTCTGCAAATTAGGAAGCTTAGCAATTTGACCTAGAATCGCACTGAATAGGTGTCTTTATTATTAGCGACTTTTTAAGCTCAAGGTTGCTTCGTTTCACTTTCAATTGTACATTTTCTGTTTTTTTTTTCTTTATGCATAATTATGTGCTCTGGACCACTGGTTTGTTTCAAATTGGGGTTGAGCTGGCAAAACTTATTTGGCGAATGTTAGCATTTTGAGTTCGAATCCATTAGAGTTTCGGTGCAAAAAGTTGCTTCGTTCGTACTGTTCCAATGAATCTTTTCTGTGCTCTTCAAAGTGTTTTTGAAGTGGTGTACAAAACATATTTGTTGGTTGGAGCTCTAAGACTGTTGCAGTGAAGTGTCTGGCACCTTTTAATGGGAGAGTTAATAACAATATTACTTTTTTTTTTCCATTGTACTTTGGTTTCTATTAAACATTAATAGTAAGGACACTGTTCTTCAATTTGAAAGGTGACCAAGTCTCTAAATGCCGTATCTGTGATGAGCCAGGAGCTTCTTAAATAGAAGTACCTCCTCGACTTTTAGAGGGATGCTGTGCAGTTAAAATGTTGTCAAAGGTACTGCTAAGAGGTGAAGGATATGATGCTAAAGTTTACTTATGTAATTAGAAATTGTGAAATCTTGAGGGGTCTCAGTGGTTGATATCCCTTTATAGGTTGAAGGAGAATAATTTTGGTCCGGTTTTCATAGGGAAAGAGTTCAGCGGTTGTCGTTTGTGGGATTACCTGAGCACTATATGTGAAATCTTTCATTGTGCACAGCTTGTTTGAGCTCCATCAAATCTTGAAACCCATGCTTATGCCCAATTTAGATAGGTTATTGGAAATTGAAAGGCGGACCTCCTGTCATAGTCTTGAACCCATGCTGATGCCTAGTTTAATTAGGTTATTGGACACTGAAAGGTGGCCTTCAGTGGTAGCTGTTTGTGGGATTTCCCGATCTCTATGTTTGAGATCCTTCATTGTTTACATCATTTTGAGCTCCATGACATTATCCATACCTATGCTCCTGGTTTGTTTGGTTAGGTTAATCTGTGGAAGGTGGCTACCAGTTTAGTTTCATAGTAATTTTTTGGTTATTGGTGTTGTCTTTATCCTGCAACCGCAACATTTGGAAGAATGCCGTTGTTGTTGTCGTTTTGTTTGTGTGTAACTGTTGGTCTTCTATAGCAAATTTCTTCGTTAGGTGACAAATCGCTGACGTAGAGTGATTGTACAAATTTTCTATGACATATTGTAACTTCATTCATTGTGCTAGAATACTAGCTTTTGGACGGTTATATTTTCCTGTAATGACGACCTATTTTCGGAGGCTAATGTGGAAATCCTAATCAACCGTATTTGAACAAGTGAGACATTCTGTGCATTGCTGAAATATAATGCTTTAAGCCTTTAACCCTATCTATCATGTTTATAAAATGGAAAGTAATACAATTAATTTAAAGTTGTCTTATGGTAATTTTCTCCATCATTTCTTCTAATTGTAGTTTCTATTTTATCCACGCTTTTATGTGAGCTTTTAGAATTTTTTCTACGCATATCATCTCTTTGTTTTGGTAATGACCTCTTTTATGGTATTATAGTGATTCCATGATTATGAAAATTAACAAATTTGTAGAGGCACCAACATGTTGTGGACATGTTGGCTTGGAAAACCTCAAAATAATTATGATATTTTATGCACATCCTATTGGTATAACAATTCACTGCATTTGCTTTTTTTTTTTTTTCGACTGTAATTTTGATTGTAAAAGCATTCATCTTCCTTCCTGAAGGTAGTGCAAAGAAAGATAATGTCCATAACTCCCAAGCTAATTAAATAATTTCTTTGTGGTGTGCTTTATGTTTAAGTTGAATGTAGTATGGCATATTTGTCTAATTCTTTTGCTTTGCAATTCTCAGCGTGTTAAGGTCTACCGTCTCAATGAAGATGGAAAATGGGATGATCAGGGAACTGGTCATGTCACTATTGACTATATGGAGGTTTGTTAATCTCATTGATTTGGGTCTGTGTTAATCTATAGAGACGATGAATTTGTGAAAATGATTGATTGAAACTGCTTGACATTTTGATAAAAATCAAATGTTGTAATACAGCGGTCTGAAGAACTGGGTTTGTTTGTTATTGATGAAGACGATAATGAGACATTACTTGTCCATCGTATCAGCTCAGATGATATCTACAGAAAGCAAGAAGGTATTATATGTTTTGATAGAATTTTTTTTCCCTATTATAAGGTGTCCTCAAGTGGTTAGGATAGATGCTGAATTGTTCAATTTGGACTATTTTCTTTATCAGATACAATTATCTCATGGAGAGATCCCGAGTATTCTACGGAATTAGCACTCAGCTTCCAGGAGTCTACGGGCTGCTCTTACATATGGTAACGTCTGAATTATTTTTCTCTTTTTATTCCTGATAACAAAGTAGGTACTAGGTCCCACATCTTCTGAATCCACTAACTATTTGCTTTTTCTATTCAGGGACAACATATGCAGTGTGCAAAGGAATCTACATTTTAATTCTCTCAATAGTATGTATCAGCTAAATTGTGTCACCCTTCTGATCTTCCACTGGCCATAATTTTTTTTTTAATAATTTTTGTTAGAACATTTGTTGCCCTCATTTTTGTTCTTTGCGTTTTAAGAATCTGACATCCGCTAGGTCTGTAAGCTATTTCTTGTCGGGCATTGACATTGGGTATCGGGCAGCTTTGTTCATTGGCTATATAAAGACTTCTCTAAGCAATTTAGATTCTCTTATTCTGCTTCGGAGCACACTACCCATCCCCCCTTTGGATGTGAATCTTGTATTAAAAAGAATAACTTGTATTTCATATTTGAAATGTGGGGATATTTACTTAGACCAGTGGCTACACAATTTATCGCCCCTGAAAGTTGGGAGCTACAAGTTATACACCGGATTCATTTGTTGGTTAGAATAGATTGATCAAATTTTGGCTGCCTGGGGAAGGAATATAGTCTATGGAAGTTTTTTGAAGCTTAAAATTTTAATGATTGTGTAGAGCTGTATAAGTCATATAATTTGATGTAGTCAGATGAGAGCTAAATATTGGTTAGTTGAAGTGCTGCTATGCAAAGCTTTGCATTAATATTACTTTAAAAGAGATGCATCTATTCTCCACTTATTATTATTATTATGCTGATTATGAATTTAAGATCATCAACATTCTGGTTCAATTCATTATCACCATTTTGTGTCATTTGGCTAGGAAGGGACTACTATTTGCTAGCTTGGCCATCATTGATAGTAATAGTTTTCAACGCTACTAACATTTGTGGCTTTTGGAATAAATGATTTTAGCTATCAAGCCGTGCTTTCAAGTTATTTGAAAAGGCTTTTACATATAAGAGGCTGTTATGGTTGACAGGAGGGATAAATGCTGTAGCATTTTTAGTGTGTGCACTACTTAATTTTAACCTTTTTTCATTGTTTACCACTCTTGTCGTGCTTTCATCTATTCTTAAACTAAAATTGAATGTGGATATTTTTCCTTGACGGGAGATTCATCTGCCATACAAGAATTGATTTGGACATTATTTACTAATGTCATTGGAATTTGTAGATGAGACGTTTCACAATGCAAACAGTGAGTTAAGGGAGCTGCCTGCAGTTGAGCTATCCACACTTCCTTTAATCCTTAAGGTGCTATTCAGTTCTTTTGTATCTTATATTATTGTTTCCTATCTTTGTTACTTTTCACATTTTCACTTGATTTTCTATAGGTCGCTATATGATGTTCATTTAGCCTTCAACATTTCTTATGTTTCATTATTCTTTGGACTTTTATATAAACATGCAAGATACATCATACATGGGAAGCAATGAAAATGCATTTGCTTTTGTCTTGCAGACTGTGGCTGAGAGTGGCATTGCTGATCAGATGCGACTGACAGAACTGATATTGAGTGATGTAAGCTTCATATAACTTTGTAGGTTTCTCATTTCATTAAGAAAGCAATTGTTAAAGTAGGTCTACTTCACTTATCTTTAATCATGTAATTTGTCTCTTTGTAACTTTTCTCTACAGTTTGTGAGTTCATATTATATGTGGAATGTTGGTTTTTTTTTTTCTGATGAATTTTTTTTATCTTCACCAGCAAGATTTTTTCCGTAAGCTTATGGGCCTATTTAGAATCTGTGAAGACCTGGAAAATGTTGATGGTCTTCACATGCTATACAAAATAGTAAGGGGGATCAGTAAGTATTCTTTTTACACTATTTTATCCACAAAATATTGCACATAAATACATGAATTTTTTTATATTATGTTTGAGTGATGTGTTTTTCTACCTGCAGTTCTGCTGAATAGTCCTCAAATCTTCGAGAAAATATTTGGTGATGATTTAATCATGGACATAATTGGTTCCCTTGAGTGTGAGTTCTGTTGTTTGTTTATGTTCTCTTATGTCAAGCTTCCCTGTTGAAAATTAGTGGTAGCCTGGTATGGTTGATAGGTTCTTAGTTCATTACGATTCACTTCCATTTGAATGATGATGCTGAATTACTTGAAATTTGGGTTGCAGATGACCCCGAAGTACCTCAAGTCCAACATTACCGTAACTTTCTAAAAGAGCATGTTGTTTTTAAAGAGGTACTAATTTGCTTGTGTTGTGGGCTGGGATTTGGGGGAAAGGGCCAGGGTGGGTAGAGGCATTTTAACATACATGACAGTTGGTTATTTTCCCTCTATGTAATGGTATTTGTGATCCACTTTTCATAGGCCATACCGATTAAAGATTCTATGGTTCTGTCAAAGATACACCAGACATATAAAGTTGGTTATTTAAAGGTTTGGCTGTTCTATGTTTATCCTCTTTTGTTTTTTCTTTTGCTGCGGTGGAAATACTTACTTTGCATTACTTCTTTTAGGATGTTGTCTTGGCTAGAGTGTTGGATGAGGGCACAGTTGCAAATCTCAATTCAATAATTCATGGAAACAATGCTATCGTAAGATTTTACTACCCATTCTTTAAACATATCGAGCCCTATGTTATATTATGCCTAATTTTCTTATTCTGTTATAGGTTGTTTCTCTGCTAAAGGACGACAGTACCTTTATTCAGGAATTGTTTGCTAGGTTGAGATCGCCATCCATCTCCGCAGAATCTAAAAAGAACTTGGTAATCCTTTATTTCTATTAGCACTCTTTCATTCGGTTTCATGAACTTTCTATATGTTCATGAAATTGTAAAGTTTCATTTGCTTTTATTTTCCTTCCCACAACTTAATTAGAATGAAATCAAATTATAGTTAATTGTCTTGTCAGTCAACTGTTTCTGCAGTTACTGTTTTGATGTCATTATCTGTAATTTACCAAATTTAGTATAGTCAGGATTTTGATGTGGTCAATGTAATTATGGTATGATAGTACTTTGGATTTTAGTAGTCTTGGAATCTGTGGCCGTAGTTCTTTGGTTAGCTTCCTTTCTGTACCTGACATGTTTATTTTTTTCCCTTCACAATGCAGGTATATTTCTTGCATGAATTTTGTAGTCTAAGCAAGAGCCTGCAGATGGTTCAGCAGCTTCGGCTATTTAAGTATGCAATTCTGAAATCGTAGCTCGCTCGGTTTTTTTTTTTTGGCTTCTGAATTTTGGCTGCTTAGCAAAATCTTAATATCTTCTTGAGGAATGTCTTTGTTTCTAACAGTTAAAGCACAAAATTTCTGTAGGGATCTTATGAATGAAGGAATCTTTGACATTGTAAGTGATGCTTTGCAGAGTCAAGACAAAAAGCTTGTGTTAACTGGGTAAATCATGATATTAAGTATTTGTCTTCTTTATTAAGTCTGCCTCTTCTTGCTCTCTGATCATTTCCCGTATGCCTTCCTAACAACAAGTGATTATGATGGATGCAGGACAGATATCCTCAATCTTTTCATGAATCAGGATCCAAACCTTCTGCGTGCCTATGTTGTTCGCCAGGAAGGAATTCCACTTTTAGGTCTCTTGGTATGTACCCGTTAATTTTGAAAGTATTTCAGTATTTGCATATGCAATATTGTGCATATAGACTATAAACATGTGTGTTTACGGTTTAGGCCAAACTGCATCTAGACTACTTCTCATGCCCTAAACATGTGTGTTATCACTCCTTACCACACCTAGCAAATTATTCAAAGTTCAATGTCAATTAGATGGGATGTTTTATGGCATGGGAAGTAGTATTATGATCAACGATATATGCATATATGTATATATGTATATTCTTTTTAGTGCGCGTTCTTCTGTTTCCCGTCAATATTAATATTGAATTTTCTATTTACAGGTTAAAGGAATGATTACAGATTTCGGAGAGAACATGCACTGCCAGTTTCTTGAAATTCTTCGTAGTCTACTAGATTCGTACACGTTGTCAGGAGCGCAGGTATCTGCTCAAGTATTTATTATTTACTTTTGTTTTTGAATGTTTAACAATATACATGTGTAGGGCAAGAAATATGTAGTTGCTGTTCTGCTTATTCTTCTGTCTAAGCATGAATTGTGCATGGTCAGTGGGTCATCAGCTGCACTATATGGCAATCACTCTTTAGGTGACCACATCTGCAGTCTCCCCTGCAATCTAATGCTGTGGATTCATCTTTCTTCTCTTCTTTTATCCTTATTTATATACATGAAACATTCTTGAGTCCAAGGCGAAACTGCTCCCTCGTAATTAAGTACCATCCTACCAGTCACTTCCGTCTAGGTCCATGTGGGTTAGAGTGGTATGACGCCCATTGTATGGGCATGTGTATATTTATCTCTTTTTAGTGTGTTCACATGCATGTGCATGCGATGTTGCAGCAGACATTTTTTTATTGCTGTTGTCAACATTGTTTGCAATGAATAGTCGTCTGTTTTTTCCCTTTGATGGGTTGTTACCTCATAACCAACATGAACTTTCTTGTAACTTTATGGATTAGAAGCATAACGAGAGGCTTTATGCCTTAGATTTTTGAGCCATTTTAGAGGAAATCGCCTTTACTAGCATCTAGTTGTTGCATTAATCAAATATTTTTTCGTTGTGAACCTCAACTTCTGGACAGATGTACTCGTTTTTTTTTTTGGATGTTAATTTTCAGTTGAGGAGTGCTTTAATTGTTTAATGTCTTTGATCAAATTCACCACATTGAAATCTATGTTATTTTTTGGTCGAATCAATGTTGGTTGTTACTTTTCATGACCCAATTTATTAGAGTCTATCTTGGTCATTTTACTTTCATGTTGAGTACAGTGAATGACTTTATTGTCAGAATTGTAGAAGCTTCATATATGTCTACTTATGTAGGTGAACTTTCCATTTAGAGTCTACAATACGCCGTGTAACATTTTGAATGTTGATTTGTAGTTTATTATATTTCTGCTGAATTGTTGGAAAAATCTTGTCAGTAAAACTTGCATGTAAGGAATAATTTCTTTTCTATGCTTCCTTTTTCCACCTATGCCTGGATCACTTGGTTATTTAGTTTGTATTATCTTGTCTTCTTTGCACAGAGGGATACAATCATCGAGATTTTCTATGAGAAGCATCTGGGTCAGTTAATTGACGTTATAACAGCGTCATGTCCTTTTGAAGGCAATGCTCAGTCAATTGGTAAATCTTCGTGCTCTGGCGAAAGAGTCGAAAGTCAGAATGTCGCGAAGCCTGAAATACTGTCAAACATATGCGAATTGCTTTGCTTTTGTGTTCTACACCATCCATACAGAATAAAGTAATATTTTTGGATTCCTGTGCAAATTCAGAATTGATTTTGGCTGCTGACCTATAACATGGAATGTTTGGGTTTTGTCATTTGCAGGTGTAACTTTCTTCTAAATAATGTGATAGATAAAGTTTTGCTGCTTACACAAAGAAGGGAAAAATATCTAGTTGTTGCTGCAGTTCGATTTGTTCGCACCATACTTTCCCGTCATGTGAGTTTAATTTTGTTTGAGCATTGTTGTACATACTCTCTCTCTCTCTCTCTCTCCTCCCTCGTATACTCATTATCTTTTCTCTTGCCTGAGTTATACATTAACGATTAAAATAATAATGTTCTGAACTGCAGGATGAACATCTGATAAATCATATTGTGAGGAACAACCTTCTCAAGCCAATTGTAGATGCATTTGTTGGTAATGGCAATCGATATAACCTGCTAAACTCAGCTGTTTTAGAACTTTTTGAGTACATCCGGAAGGTGCCATTTCTTTTAGACCTTGTATTTTTGGAGCTAAAATATGTCTTCGATTGTATTGGTTTATATAAATATATATAATATTTTTTTTTTCTGCAGGAAAATCTGAAATCTTTGGTTAAATACTTGGTTGATTCTTTCTGGATTCAGTTGGTCAAATTTGAGTATTTGGCGTCCGTTCACTCTCTAAAAGTTAAACATGAGCAGGTACTATGCTCCTTCTGGATTATCTCCTACCTATATATAAGATGTTGTAGTTGACTATTGCTTTTGCAGTTCCTAGAAAATTTTGGAACGAAAGGCACCGTTAATGTGTCAGACAATAGAAAACGAGGTGATGAGCGTGCTTTGGAGAAAGAAGAAGAAGACTATTTTAACGAGGACAGGTATGTCTTCTGTGGTGAATTTCTGTATGAGTATTGATAGTGGTCTTTGCTTCTAAATTTTGCTAACATAGCTAAATGTGTAACTTTAACTAGTGATGAAGAAGACACAGCATCTGCATCCATGTCAAATGCCCAAAAAATACAGACACAACCTCAACCTGTTTTATCCAATGGAGTTGCTGCAAGCCAACCACCATCCAGGTATTGCCTGCTCTAGTGTAGATGATAGAAGAATTGCATTTTCAGAATAATTTTTCTATACTGGCCACGTGTTCATGTTGTTTTTTGTGTCCAAGGTCTGTTGGGCTGGTAGATTATGATGACGATGAGGACGATGAAGACTATAAGCCACCACCCAAGAAACAGCCTGATACTTCTGAGGAAGATGAAGGAACAATGGAGTCCCTTAGGTTGAAGCGGAAATTGGCTTCTAAGGATAGGGAGCCTGAGCTTGCAAAGAGGCAACGGTTCAAGCCAAAAGAAAGTGTTTTTGCTGCTTTCTGTACTCTAAGCCAGTCAGTGCTACCAAGTAACAAAACTGCAATCAATATGCATTCTACTCGCACAGCTGATGGGGTTAAGAACTCAGATGATGAAAACCATCAAGAGAAGGATAGTGCCGCTTCTAGGAGCTGTTCTGATAACAACAGTTCAGATGAGGAGGATCGTAAGGAGAATGAGCCTGCTACTTCTAGAGGCTCTTCTGATTGCTTGCATGGCACGTCGGAGAATAGACAGTTGGGCGCAGAGGATTGCCCGTTGATACCACCCAAATCCTCACCGGAAATGGCTGTAAATGGGTCGTAAGTTAATTTTCAGAATCAGAGCCGTTGGGGTTATTAGTTTGTGCTCTTTACTCAACGTGTGGATGTGCTTGGTTCTCAAAAGTGGTCCAGGCAACAGATGAACTACATACTTTGGAAGAGTATGACAGAAGAGGATGAATTTGGTCTATGGCTTCCATCGATGGTAAGAGCAAATACTGTATAGTGCCATCGCAGGGGCGGAAAGATAAAAAGAAAATCATACTCACAATGTGGGCCATATCTACTCTTCACATGGCCTTTTGGGGCTTTCAAGTATTTGCTTATGTAAAACATATCATCAGCATTGATTTTCTATATCCAATTTTCTCTTTGCTTTTCTTCACAAGTTGCTCTCTTGATTTTGCTCACTTTTGGCTTGTGATAGAAAGAAAGGGCACAAATATGTGCACTGTGTGGTGTCCGCCCCTTTGATAACTTCTTTTTTGTGGTGGTTGTGGTTGCTATAGAGATGATGATGATGAACGGTTAGAGGCCAATTTTCCGAAATGTAGGAGTGAAATTTCATTTTGTAGATCGATCAGTGTACATTAGTTACTGACCTTAAAATTATGGGAAAAAGCCTTTTGGAAGGATGTATCCCTTAATTGTATTCAAGCCCAATACAGGTGCGGTAATTGTAACTTGTATTGATTTCCTTCCACTTGGTAACTCTTATGGAATTGAAATTTTGTGTCGTCATGGTGGTATATGTGTCGGTGATTTCGTTCCAACTTTTGCCGTGTTTGGTTATTGGAATGAGCATGAGAAATTCCGGATGGAATCCAATTGGAAAGTTTCAATGAAACTCACTATGCACGATTCATATTACATTTGTACGCACAATTCCTTTGGAATCCTAGAAGCTTGATCCTTGACGGTAGTAGCTATGTTGTGTTTGGGTTAAAGAGTATTACGTGAAATTAAAAGTTAGGCAATAGCCCCTGTGATGAATTTGTAAAAGAAATTTAATGTCGGTATTGAAACTGAAGAGGAGAGGACAGGTGGCGATGGAAGCGAGGGGGCAGTTCCAAAGAATCGCCACGAAGCCCGGAACAAGGACACGTACGTAGGGGTTGCATGCATACGTGTCCGCGCTGACTTGCTCCAAACTCACTCACCGTTCCTCCCTATCTCCTCGTTCTTTCATATCTGTTCCGCACTTGCTTGAAAAAGAGATTGAAAAACAGAACAAAGAAGAAAGAAACAAAGCAAGTATAATTAAGATGTTGAATAACGGGGGCAGTAGTCATATGGAGGCACCAAAGCCGTCGTCGTTCGACTTCCGCGGCGGGTTTGACAAGGGTGACTTGTTCGACCTCGGCCACCCTCTCCTCAACCGCATCGCCGAGAGCTTTGTCAAAGCCGCTGGGATCGGAGCTATTCAGGCTGTTTCCCGTGAGGCTTATTTCACTGCCATTGAAGGTGGTACTATACTATAACTTGTTGTTTCCCTTTTCATTCTTATTGTCATTCTCTCACTCTCGATCCATCGTGAACCAAACTAAACTTTATTTTTTATTAGCTTCAGGAAGTAGTGGGTCGACTCCGCCGGAAATCTCAGCCCACAAAAAGAATCGCTTCCCAGACCTCAGAGGTACTTCAACTCTTGATTCCAGATCGATCCATGATCACTGCTTAGCTTGCTTTTTATTAATCTAAGTCTTCTATAATGTCCCATCGTTATTTACTTGTACCATATATATTCAATATTGGTTTATGTGCTTTGCAGGGGATAACAACAGAAAATCTCTTGAAGCTATGGTGAGTTCAAAACCTAATAATCAACATGGACTCTAATACGATTCAAGTGTGAATCAAAACGGATTTCCCCTCGTAGTCCTCTTGTGCTCTCTAGAGTCTCTACAACAGAAGACCCACTGTTTACTAATTTGCTAATGCACCAGGCCATTCAACATTGGTTCAGCTAAGCTGTGCTACGTACATTTGTATATTGTAGCATCTAAGCTTTTCCTTCTACATGTTCCGTGCTGTAATTTAGTTTTTTTTTTTTTAAGAACATGTTGTATTGACTGCTCTCGCTTTACCACCAAATATACTAGCTTCTTGGCTTTGCTGAATTCTGAAATAGATTGGATTCGTAATCGCTAATTAGTGATCGCAATGTTTTAATTTCAGGTGAAGTACACGGGAAAGGAATCTTTACAATGGGGTAAGTACATTTTTTACATGTATTGCAGCCACAAATTTTACTTGGTAGTTAGCAGACGGCAGGCTTGAAATTCACGAATATTAGTATGATGGGAGTGAGGAGCTAATAGCTTATTTACTTTGCAGGGCTGGCTGCAGGTGTGTATTCAGGTCTTACATATGGACTTAAGGAGGCTCGTGGAGCTCATGACTGGGTAATGCTTCAAACTCTTATTTAGGTTGAATTTTGCAGCAGGCAGACTTGAGCTCCTAATTTATATATGTCCGGGTTCAGTCCCATCTATGTTACTTAAAACTATGGTTACTTTGTTCGGTGCAGAAAAACAGTGCAGTTGCAGGAGCAATTACCGGTGTGGCTCTGGCACTCACCTCGGACAGTTCATCGCATGAGCAGATTGTGCAATGTGCTATCACCGGAGCTGCCATTTCCACTGCTGCAAATCTTCTTTCTGGAATATTTTAGGCTGCTAAAGTTGCTGATGATTGGGTCATAAATAGTCCCACAGTTAGCTGTTTCCTTTATAATTAAGCCATAGAGATGCGAACTATCTCATCTCTTGTTTAAGAAACTTCTGCTTGTTAGGATTTTTGCTTTTTCGAATATTGGTTTATGATCACGAAAGGTCTCTTCCGTGCATAGCACCCTTTTTCCGTTGTGGTTGTTTGTACACAATGGTCTAGTATCCTGATGGTTTGAATCATGTTCGTATTTGAAGGCAATTGAAGTTTATTTCGTATCCGCAAGGTTTTTTCACCAGTGCAAAAACATCGGTACATCTCCAACCCAGTATGAATGGTTTAGATTTACAAATGTTGAGGAATGTTGTTGCTAATGGGAATTATTCAAGGCTGGAGGCCCATATTGAGTAACACAGGAATAAAATTAGTTGGGGCCTACTTTGGGGAGTAAAGTGAACAGAAAATCAGGAGACTTCACGAGTTTCTACTATTCATGGCTACTACTTCATAGTTTGCATATAACACATCAAGAACAATGCTTTAATTAATTTCTGCATGAATCTGTTAAGTCTAAATAGAAATTATGATTCTATAGTCTCTATTATTGAGGAAACAAAGAGAGAAACTTAGACTATAATCTTGAGATTTTCAGATCTATGTTCTAAGTAATAAAGGTTAAACATTGGCCTTTATATAGCCAGCTATTAGAGCTGATCCAATTCAGTTAAGTACTTGGATATTTACACGATATTAAAAACTAATCATTACAAGATATTACTTGACAAAAGATCTAGCTTAATATCAAGATATTAACTAAAGCAAACAGTAAAGTCAAGTGGATAAGGAAATCTGAAACTTCATGATTCCTAATCACATGAGGGAAAGCATTACACTTTAACAGAATCTGGCTTTAGACAGTAGGATGTGGCTGTTCTGTAGCTAATCTCCTCCCAATCTTATCAATTTAGAGCACAGGAACTCTACAGATACACAAGAAGTTAATACGGAGTTCTCCTGTCAAGACCAGGAATACCTTGGTCAATCACTTTTTCACTTAAATCTAAGAGTGATTTACGTGTATTACTACGTTTATATATGTAAAAAGAGAGGGAGTGAGTAATTACTTGCTACAGTCGATGTTGGAGTCGAGAGGAACAGGCAGGGAGACCTGGCAATGCTGAGGAATGAGCTTTTATGGTTATGAGTTACGCAGTTTAGAATTTAGGTTCTACCCGAGGACCTACGTTTCTCAATTGTCCTAAAAAATATTTGAATGGAACCAACCATTTTGTTCAAAAGTACTTGAACCATGGGCGGTATTGCAAATACCATGAGTAGCCTTATAGTCCAAGTTGTTCTTTTTTGTACCATTTTGTTAATTTCAAAACTTAACGAGAGGTGTTGTGAATTTTTGTACTGTACGTGATCATGATCTGTATGACCTGTAATGGCGAGCCTGCTCGTTCACCCATTTGTAACCTTATGCTTTATTATCTTATCTCTCAGAGAATATTGCTGCGAAAAATCAATCAAGATCGTACCATCAATTCAAATAAAATCAATCAAGATCGTACCTTATCTTAATTATTATTAAAATAAATAATTTTTAACCCGCCTAAATCCTATTAGTAGTAAATAAGGCAAATAAACCCTTCCCCCTTCTTCAAGCTCCCGCAAAGAAACCCTAGACGACCACGAAGAAGGTATCTTTCTTCTCCGTCATATTTATTGTTGTAAATCCTTTTTCTTTAATCCTTTACTTTCAGTTTCTTAGTAGATCTGTCGAGGAGGAAGGTCATACAATTTTAATTTAAAATGCTTTTAGGGTTCTCGATTATCTGCGAATTGCAATTTTGTGTCTTTTTCCTAATTGAATACTGTAACGCATGATGTTGCTTAATTGGGGGGAAGGGAAAGCTTTTTAAAAAAAAATAAAAATTGATTGCATATTTTCTGTAGCTTAATTTTAGTTTAAATTGAAAATAATGCTGCAAAAGGAATAATTGAGTATTGAGTTGAAAGAAATAGGTCGAGGAAAAGTTTTTGATGTGCTAATTTTTTATGTTAATTCACTTGGGTCTATTGCAGCTTAAAAATTTAATGCTCCAATGCAATTCTTTTTTTCTCTCCGTGAATATGTATGGTATCATATATGATTCTTGTAGACAATTGTTAGCCTGGGAGGTTTTGTATAACTTTTCTCTAGTTTATCATACCATGTAAGAAGTTTTAGTTCAATTCTACCGGCAGCGTAGTTGATTTAAAATCTGCTACTCTTTTGCTTCTTTTTTCCCAATTCGTTCTTGATGTTCACTCCCTTTTTATTTAAACAAAATGCTTAATTGTTTAATTTGGTTTCTTGATGTTATTGCCTGCACATGGTGATACTCGATGATTATGAATGTGGATGACCTAATTACTGCTTAAATTAATGCAGGGTGTTGAAGAGCATTTGGGGACTGTGGTGTTGATATTTTCTTGGAACTTGGGATATTCTTATTTGAACATGTCGAGTAAGAAAGAAGAGAAGGCTCAGGCTGCAGCAGAAAGGATCAAGGCTCAGGCCTTGAGTGCTGCAAAAGGTCTTAGTCGAGCTCAGGCTGAAAGGGCTGCTGCTGCTGCCGCCCGAAATGTTAATGCTTATGGGCAGAAGGAAGAAGGACCCAGCAGATGGCAGGAGAAAAGGGAAGCCAAGAGACAGATGTATTTGTTTAGTACTGAAAAGGCAGTGATATTGGGTGAACGGAAAGACCTCAAGGCTAATGTGTCTACCATTGGTAGTGCAGCTTCACAATGCCAGAAGTGTTTCCAACCTGGGCATTGGACATATGAATGTAAGAATGAACGTGTTTACATCTCACGGCCCTCTAGGACTCAGCAACTCAAAAATCCTAAAGTACTGAAGATGAAGGTGCCAATATCCTATGATTTGGATAATCCAGATCCAGATACTAAAAAGGAAGAGACCGGTGAAAAGCCGTCAAAGAAAAGCAAGAGGAAGAATAGGCGAAGTTCTGATTCTGGCAGTGATAGTGAGGCTTCAGTTTTTGAGACTGATAGTGGGGCATCATCAGTTACAGGTTCTCATTATTCTTCTGAAGGGACTAGTTCGGATTACAGTTCATCATCTGATTCAGAGGTGGAGAGAAGGCGCCGTAGGAAGAAGAAGAAGCAAAAGACAAGGCGTAGAAGGTACACCTCATCATCTGAATCTTCTGATTCAGAGTCGACTTCTGAATCTGATTCTGATGATAGGAGAAGCCGGAAGAAGAGCAAGAGGCACAGCTGAACTGAGGTAATCGAGCACAAGGAGAATGTTGGTGGATGGTTCAAGTGTGTTGTGTATTACCAATCAACCGATGAATGTTAACAAGCTGCTCCATCAAACTAGTTCAGTTATGGGGTTACCGAGATGAGTGATTAGGTATGTTATCAATTCGGGCCAAAATTTCGATCTTGTAGATGTTTCCTTGCGTTTTCTTTCTTTTTGACTGTGTTGTTTTATTTGAAGTCGTATCGTAATACTTCCCATGGTTCTTTTTATGAATTGAGCTTTTCTTGGTAAATTTCCGTTGTTATTCAATTTGTAGAGCAGTGGTAGTATTTGAAAATTATGCATATTTTCGTATCTTAAACTTGCCAGAGTCCTCCACTGAAAGTTACTTTAATGGCAATTGGAAAATGAGCACTACTGCAGTCTACCTGGCCTTTGTGCTCTATTTAGACGACGATAGATGATATTTCTGCAAGCTTACTAGCAATTAAGTCTCTCTCCAAAAACAAAAATGGTAATTGTTGCCGTTAAGTACTCATTAGCTGCCATTATCACACTCCTGTTCTCACCACCAAATTAAGCAGCTTCAGTTTTTTCTCCTCTTCTCTCTGTTAAGCCCTTCAGCGACTTGTTTAACCTTCAACTTCTCCAGCTTCACTCCTGATGATGTCAAGACTATTTCTATAGAGGGGGATGCTTACATCGATAAACAATTCATCCGACTCACAAGCGGCGCTGTAGATGCCAACAAGAAACAGAGTGTTGGAAGAGCCACCTTCAGGGAATCCTTTCTCCTCCGGGAAAATGCCACCGGAAAGCTCGCCGGTTTCACCACAAATTTTGCATTTGTCATTGACTCGCAAGGCAGAAACTGCTATGCCAACGGGCTCGCCTTCTTCCTAGCACCAAGCGGCTCCTTACTCAACCGCACACTAGGGAAAGGCAGCCTCAGTATTGGTCTCCCAGTCAATGCCTCTAAAACTCATCAATATCTATTTGTGGCCGTGGAGTTTGATATTCACCGGAACAATTTGTCAGCCATCGGAGATCCCTTCGGTGATCATGTCGGTATCGACGTAAACTCTCTCAAGTCAACCGTTACCAAGCCTTGGAATGGTAGTATTTCAGATGGACAAAATAATAGTGCTAGGATTAGCTATGATTCTCAATCAAAAAATCTTAGCGTTACCTTCACCACTTATGTGAATGGTATCCAAGTGATGAGGTATCTTGATTACATTGTTGATCTGAACCAGTACTTGCCTGATAGGGTTATTGCTGGGTTCTCTGCTTCAACAGATATTCATCTCACTGCTCTGTACAAGATCCAATCATGGAGTTTCAATTCAACTTCACTGGTTAAACCCAAGTCATCCAGAAAGCATGCCAAGATAGGACTAGCAGCTGGATTGGGAAGTGGTGGATGTTTTCTCTTGGTCTTTGGTGGATTCGGTTTGTTTTGGTTCATGATCTTGTGGAAGAAGAGAAACGGCGGAGAAACTAGTGATTATGAAGATCCTATGGTTCATGATTTCAACATTGACGACGAATTTGAGAAGGGCACTGGCCCTAGGAAGTTTTCTTATAGGGAGTTGGCTCAAGGGACCAGTAATTTTGATGAGGGAGAGAAGCTGGGAGAAGGAGGGTTTGGTGGGGTTTATAGAGGCTTCATAAAAGACTTGAACTCGTAAACAAGGAATGAAGGAGCATGCAGCAGAGGTAAGGATAATCAGTCGGCTTAGGCATCGGAATCTGGTGCAGCTCATCGGTTGGTGCCACGAAAAAAAACTCCTACTTGTCTATGAGTTCATGCCAAATGGCAGCTTAGATTCTCATCTATTCAAACAGAAAAGCTTGTTGAGTTGGGAGGTAAGGTACAAAATTGCTCTAGGTTTGGCCTCTGGGTTGCTATACCTACACCAAGAATGGGAACAATGTGCGTTGCACAGGGATATCAAATCCAGCAATGTTATGTTGGATTCAAATTTCAACGCCAAACTTGGAGATTTTGGTTTAGCTCGACTTGTGGACCATGGGAAGCCCTCGCAAACCACGATTGTGGCCGGAACAAGAGGCTACATGGCTCTAGAATATGTGACAACAGGAAAGGCTAGCAAGGAATCAGACGTCTACAGCTTCGGAGTTGTTGCTTTGGAAATAGCATGCGGGAGGAAACCCATCGATGTTAGTTTGGATGCTAATCGAATTGAAATGGTTGAGTGGGTTTGGGAGCTATATGGACGAGGGAGGTCAATGAAGCTGCTGACCCAAAATTGTGTGGACGTTTTGATGAGCAACAAATGGAGTGTCTGATGATTGTTGGGTTATGGTGTGCTCACCCAAACTATAATTTCAGACCTTCAATACAACAAGCCATTAACGTGCTTAGCTTTGAGGCTGCATTGCCCATTCTCCCATCAGAAATGCCAGTGGCCACATTTCCTCTTCCAATGTCGTCACTCTCAACTTCTGGTTCTAAGGACTCTTCTGTCTTCCAACGGTTATAGCGCCAATTCTTCATGGTCCACTACAAGAATATGTTCCCTTGTTTTTTTTTCTCTTGTTAACCGTCATGAGCAGCTTATCAAAAAGATTGCGAAGTTGAGTCACTCTGGTTTTTCTTGTAGTCTTTGGGAACGTCAGCTTCCGCTTTCGGTTCTTCCGGCCTTTAACTTTGATTCTTCAAATTTTGGTTGTTGTAGAGTTTCCGTTTGTAACTTACTATTCTTATATATAAAAAAAACTTGTCAAAAAGACCATGAAAAATAATATAAAAAAAATAATAAATTTGAAAGATTGGGGTATTTTATGAGAAAATAAAAAGTCTGAATATTAACCTTTTGGCGAATATTACCGTAGACTATTACGTTATTACCCTTAAAATTGCAACGAATATCAAATAAGACCTGGGGAGCCCTTTAAAATTAAAATTTTATTGTTCTTCTGGTCTGAAGTTGTGAACCCTTAAACTGTTGAGAGGGGAGAGCCCGGCATTGGCCTAGTAACAAAACTCAAGCTTTCCAAGATGAGTACCATGAAATTTTGCCGCGAATGGTCAGTAAACCCTCAACCACCATCAACACTCGGTTTGTTTTTGTTATTTTTTAGTGAAATTTTGTTCTAATTTCTGATGGGGTTTCTTTTTTTTCAGCAACAACATTCTGTACCCGAAGGAGGACAAGGACCAGAAGATCCTCCTCTATGCGTGCCGCAATTGCGATCACCAGGTTGCTCATTCTCTCTATCGCTCCTCAATTTTTTATTATTTTTAGTCATTTTTGCTTGCTATGTTTTAAGGTCTGTATTTTGGTGCAAATTGCAAAAACCCTCATGCCTCTGTTGATTCCCATTATTGTGCTGTGTAATTGATATAACCCAAAGGTTCTAACTTTCACTGAAGTTTTCACAATGAAGGGTTTTTGTGAAGTGCATTGAAAATTCTCCATCTTTTTTCTTTGTTCTTTTATTTTGTGGTAATGGTTATAAAGTTTTACGAATTGGGATTGTATGGTATTGGTAAATTAATTCGCTTCTTTTGTCACCATTGTTATTCAAAAATTCTCCATCTTTTTTCTTTTTTCTTTTTTCTTTTATTTTGTGGTAATGGTTATAAAGTTTTACGAATTGGGATTGTATGGTATTGGTAAATGAAAAGCGATGATATAAGGTAATCGAGTTCCCAAAGCCTGTTTTAAGGTATTGCAGAATTTAGAAGTGAAACGAGAATCTCGATCCGAATCAATAAATTCTGGCACAGCATGAAGTCTCACAACATGCAACCAACATATTGTATATGGACTGAATTGTATTGTCGTCTGTGCACTGTATGAGGGGATTCCTGGGAATGGAGAGAGAGTTGCAAAAAATTGAGCTTATTGTATATGGACTGAATTTAGATTTTTAAGGATCATCGATAATAATGGTTTTGTTCACTTTAGTTTACAGCAGCTTTAGTTGTCTAAGCTGATATCCTTTTGAATTTGATTCATTTGGCATTGATGAAAATATTGTATGCAGGATCGTCAGGATTGCCATCAATTTCCAAATCTATACCATATTCTGCTGACCACCTATTTCTTAAAGGGTCATTCAGTTTTCTATTGATTATTGTTTTTTTTTCTTTATGGGTGATGCTGAAAATTTGTGATTATGTTTCTTGGCTTAGTTTATAAGATGAATAGCCACTTTAATAGACACTTGGAAAGTGGTTGAAGTATCATATGGAGTTACTTTCTAGAATCTAGTTTCTGTCTATTGTTGCTCTTTGCTCCAACTACTTTCCTAAGCTGAAGCCTGAAGGGTTTCATCATTTCTGATAAAAGGTTTATACATCTATTTATTAGATTTTATGGGTTGTTTTGCAGGAGGTTGCTGATAACAACTGTGTCTACAGAAATGAGATACACCACTCTGTTGGGGAACGCACTCAAATCTTGCAAGATGTAGCTGCAGATCCAACTCTACCTCGCACAAAAGCTGTGCGCTGTGCTCAGTGCAAGCATGGAGAAGCTGTCTTCTTTCAGGTTAAATGCACATTCTTTATTTGCTGCTATGTTTATTTATTTACAGTTAACTTTGTTCTTGGTTAAATACAAAGAGACGGGAGTTTAGATCTGTGTTAATAAGACACATAACATATTCTAATTCTGTCGGATGAAATTTCAACAGTTGATGCTTTAAGTCTTTCCCATTTAACTAAATATTCAACAGAAGGCCGGTTTAGCTACTTTGGTAATGCATCTGGAAATACACTTAATAGATATACATGCCTTAAGAAGGTGTCTAATGTATCTAGTAATTCAACAAGCTGAGAGTGTAGTGTGTAACCTTTAACAATCTATATTTTAGTAATGCATCAGGGAAAAAGATTCTCTCTGACAAAGTTATGGTAATCTGACTAATCTCTAAACATTCATACATCGTTGCACTTTGCCTTTTCATTTCAGGTTTCAATTGAATCTTAGCTACTATCTTGGAAATGAGTTGGCCTGAAGTTTGTATACTTAAATGAGTTAGGCTCCACTTGTATTTAGCCCTAGTTTAATGTTATTCTAGAGAGATTAGTGGTCACTTGGCAGTTGGCATTGAAACATCGAGTAATTACCACCATTGTAACATAGGAAAGTCGGATCCTTTATCTTTTTTCTTCTTTTGGGGTCTATAACTGTATATAACTCCATCCACCAATGTCCGTATAGGGTTCATACATCTATGCTTACAGTGATACCATTTTGAAAAGTCAGATAATGTACTTCGCAGTCATTTGTTTACTCCACATGATTACTCCTCGAATCCTCATATTTAAAATTCCTAGCTATATTCAACAATCTTTTATGGTTAAGATGTGTAAGATCTTAGAAGTGTTTCTAATGTACAAGTTGTTATACATATGCAGGCAACTGCTAGAGGAGAGGAGGGCATGACGTTGTTCTTTGTTTGCTGCAATCCCAACTGTGGCTATAGGTGGAGAGACTAGAATATTGTACTTCATTTTGCCAGAATATTGTCCTGATTTCCCAAACTTTTGGTTTGTGAATGTGACATTCAGTTGTCAACTGCCGCATTTTAACCCAAAACGTTTAACTTGGTATTAGATAAATTGTTATACGCTTATAACTGCCAATCCTGTTAATCCTTGCCTGCACACCTTTTGTTATTGTTCTTTTTTAATGTTCTTCATGGTTCTCTTCTCCATAATGATTAAAGTGGGATGGGGAGTTGTTTTCCATTGTTATTGTTCTCCATAATGTTCTTCTTTAAAACAAGGGGAGTTGTTTTCCCACTCCCTTTTTAGGAGCAGTTTGCACTTTCGTTTAGATTTTTGTTCTTTTTTCATCTACTCAGATCACTACTCTACTGAAAATACCTGTTTCTCATTTTCTTTTTTCTTTTGGTCGGTTCTTCACCTCTTTTAATTCACCTCATGTCCACATGTATCTCTTGCTAAATCTCCTCCAGCTTTTGCCTCAATTCCCAAAATGAAAAATCAGCCTAACCCATAAGCCATTTTTACCACGATTGGCAAATGTATCTTCGAGTGTAACTGAAACCAAAAGGCAGTGCGAAAATCACTCTCGGCAACGACATACCCACATGCTTGGCAGAAGTAAGATGAAATGGTTTCTTTTGTTATTATTATTAAATGATGATGATAAATTGATAATATCAAGTGTCTGTACAAAAATGAATTCTCTGGTGGAAAATTTACACGACTAAGTAATTGCCTCTGAGAACTCTATTTTACTTCTAAAAGAATACCCAAAGGATGATCCATTTCCAAAATTGGGTACAAAATGGAAAACCCTCTAAAGATATGAAGGTAAAATATCTACAAAGAAAAATTAAAGGAAGACCCCGATGGTCAGCTACAGGGACGAAATTGTCTCTGTGAACCAGCCTGATAGGCATTTCAGTTTCTCTAGAAACTCTTTATCTGAGGTGCGTTTCAATTTCCCTGAAGACTCCGCATGGCTTTCAACATAGGCTTCCGCATCTAACAACATAACCTTAAAGTCATGCTTCAGTGCTTCCAAACTTCGATAATAATCGTTTTCTAACCTACTCTGGATCAACTCAAGAGATATTGGAACTGCACACCTGAGACAATTCCACAAGATAAATACATTTCAAAACCCCATAGTACCAAAGACATTCCATGAGTATAACAGCCAGCATGGCATTAATCATAACCAATATTTAATAGGCATTCAAAGGAACATAAAGGGGATACGAATATATACCAGTTTGTAAACTTCGGCTTCTCCTGAAGCTGCTTCAATTTATTAATCCCTAACGAATCCTGAATTGCACAGACAAAATTGAGAAAACTGAGTCTTCAACTAGTTTGCTGCAATGCAGCTATTGTCAAAAATTTCTCTTCGAAGAACAAAAAACAAAAAAGGGTTTTTCCCTTGATACCTGACGACTGCCAGCTGATTTCTCTAATTTGGCAAAGGCAGAATGCAGCTTATTTTTGCTCTTATCATCAATCTGAGGCTGCACCCATCGAGTATTGGTTTCAAAAAGCTCCCAAGGACTATGTAGCTGTGTCTCCTTAGGAACAGTCTTGTACAGAACTGTACACATTTCCCATGGACTGTCAGGAAATTCAGAAGATTTGGGCTGAATAAGCACAACCCGGCCATCCCACCAACTACCATCATCGTCACCATCATTTTTCCACCAGACTTTGCACTTATCCCTACATGACCATTTTCTCTCTATTGCAGCAACATAGCGAGTTCTTTCAACAATGAAGTCGGGGAAACCAGTAACTTCAGGCAGAGTCATTTTGAAAGATTTGCAGTACACATCAGATGAAGGATCTACAAATTCAAGGGTCAATTTACAGCAGCTATCCCCAGACCCTGGAAGTAAAGAATACTCGAGGTCTTGAACTTTACAAAATTCCACAGCTCTTATTCTCTGCTTTATAAATGCCCAAGGTGGGTCTTCTCTCAACCTACCAAGATCAAAATACTCCTGATGCCCCTGGGAAAAAAGAAAGAAAATAAAAATTAAGTGAAAAATACAAAGCCCAAACCAAACCAGAAAAGGGCAGTCCAGTGTACAAGGCTCTCGCCAATGCAGGGTCTGTGGAGAGTAAAAAATACACAGCTAAACCCCTGTTATACGAAGTTGGTTAGAGCAATCCACAGTCCATGCCAAAACCAAACACCCCACCCCAAGAATAACAACAACAAAAAAGAATAAAAAAATTAATAATAATGAAAAAACAAAAAACAATAAGGCAGGAGCGATAAATATAGAAACCTGTCTCAAATAGACAACTTCATCCCCTAACTGGGGAATATATCGTGAGCTCTCCTCATGCGCTGACAACATCAACCATGTTCCTTTCTTTGTTGATTGATGTGACTTCCTTTTATCTATTGGATCCATGTCATGATCATAATAACTCCTTCTGTTTCTACTAGACCTCAATCCAACTGATGTTCTTGAACTTGATCCCCAATCTTCATTCTGAAGTTGACACTTGTGCATGGTGCTGTTCTGGGTACTTCTAAATGTATACCTAGGCTCATGTCCCTGACTTAACTTGAGATCATGATCCACAGTACTTGGATCACGTGTAGATGCCTTCAACCCCATGGACCGTGTCCTACGGGCTCCATCAATTGAATCACCCTGGCAGTCCACTGCAGCAATGAGATTGTGGTCACTAGTATTTGAAATATGTGAAGAGCCTTCTCCCTTCCCACTACTATCACCTTCTAAATTAATCCGACTCCTATGTGATTTTACTCTCCTATAAACAGCACTAAACATTTTGTTTCTATTTAGATGGGACTCGATGGATTCATGTATACTGGCTATTGCATTCTTATCAATTTGAGTGTCTGCTTCTCGTGAGCTGCTGCATCTATGATCTGAATTAAAGTTATGGGTGCCTTTATCCTCCGGTACAATTGGATCGTGATCCATGCTTGAAAGGCTTTCAGGCAATGTGTTGCATCTACCATTTTCCAAGTTCTCTAGTACAGAGCTCATTTCCTGTTTGCAAGGACTTTCAGGGCCCGTCGAAATCTTCCTTAACCTTAATTTTGTTGAGACAGGTGTGACCTTCTCATTTTGTTCTGAAGAGAAAACACTCCCATCCTTGTCAAGGTAAGAGGAAGTGCTTGCATCCCAAGGAGCCATGTGAACAGATTTAGGTGATTGCTCAAAAACCTTGCATTCACTAAAACCTGAGTGCTCTTTAACCTTGGCTTTACCATTAAGGCCCTCAGAGGTACTAGCCCTGATAGTTCCCTCATTCGTTATAACCACTCCATCCATCGTATCCCCATTCCTTTGGCTTTCTGATTGAGGGGACATTTTTCCACAATCCTTTTCAGATTCTACGTAATCTTTTCCAGTGTGACCAACAGCTACACTGGTACCGGGAAGTGCATCCAGTGATGTGGCTTCTCCCACTCTCAGCCGCTTTGATGTTCGAGCTCTGGACCCTCCCCATCTTATACTTCCATTTTTGTAATTCTCAGTCAAGTCTAAATAGTTTTCAATTTTGTATGATTGCCCTCCCACTGCTCTTTCAAACATACTGCATTTTTCAAGACCAGGAGAACTCCTATGATTCTCATTTGCTTCACTTCTACAAGATTGGTCGACCAAATCAGCTGGATTTTCACACTTATATTTAGTGCTTTCTGAATCCATAAGCGTATTCGTATTTGACGGTCGTCTTGGCAATTTTAGCACCAATCTCCTCCTGTTCCCAGAATTTCTTTGAAATTCAGGAAGTTCATGAGATTTGACCGTGTCCTCAGATTCATCGTGTAAAACCTGTTTTCCTTTCAAATTCTTGCTTTGAAGATTTTCTCTATCAGATCCATCGCTCTCAATATTTGAATCTTGCAGCGAGGATTCACTTCCTGAAATTTCTCCTTCCGATCCATCTTCATCTTCTCCATCTGTATGTCTTCCAGTTATCTTAGAAAATAGTGTAAGGGCATTGCGTGCAGCAACTCTTTGAGGTCTCAGTGACTTTGATGTGGAGCATTTCTTTCTTGAAGATTTTCGGCCATGCCTTGATTTCCTTGTTCTATTACTTCTATATGAGTGGCCATCACGCTCATTCAAGTTCCTCCTTTTAACACACCTTCCAGAAGACGTCATGACTTCAATCTGAAGAAAACAGAAAGGGAACACAATCAAGCAAGATCTAACTAAATTCTAAAAGTTATTTGTTTTTGAAAGAGAACTCACATCAGCCTTTTGTTTTTTCCTTTTTGATCTTCGTAGTCCATCCACTTCAGCATCCTCGTCACTGTCTTCTGCACTGCACTCTGGATCAACAGAGGGGTTTGAACTTAAACTTCCTTGCTCCCCTCCAGTAGAATAATCTTCAGTAATATTGTACTCTGAACCAGCATCATCACTTTGCATTTCATTTTCTGGTTCCCAATCCATGGCATCTACAAACTCTGGCAGTGGCTCGGTTATTAACATATCCAAGTCTGCCAAGGGTAGCATTTGGAAATCTGGATCTACACTGAAGTCAGGCCCGACAGCAAGTCTTAAAGAGGAAGGACGCCACTCGGAACCCAAAGCTCCTAACCGCCTCTGCTGGTATGCACTCTGGTAGGGTTCTGGATATGGTATCATGCCTAGTGTTTCCACCATAACCAGTACTTGAGAAAATTATAATTCCAGAAGAGAATAATTCCATATAGGAAAAGGAGTAGAGAGAAACCTGAATCGCAAAGTAGATCTTGCATATTCCGTCGGTATGCTGAAATCTGAGTTTCCTGAAACAAATGTTGCAGATAACTTCAAATTAAGAAGGGGTCACAGCATTTAACACAACATAGAAAATATATTTAGAAATATAATTAAAATTAACTTATGGTAAGTCAAATCATAAACATCTATACTATTAATTGCTTTTTTAAAAGGAAAAACATACATCTATGCTACATAAAGCCAGGTACAGAATTTTAGCTCACACTTTAAACTCTCAACTCTCTCAAAGGAAATTTGAATTTTGGTCTTACTATCCCAAACAGTATCACTCAGTAAATAAATAAAAGATATATAAATTAAAAGTGCATTGGTCATGCAATGGACTGTGTGGCTAGCAGGTGGATCTTTGCATGAATAAGAAATCAGTTTATCTGTTAAATATTATTGCTTATGGAATTTATTCAGCCCTCCCTGCTCACCCCCAAACCCAGTAAGCCGAATATTTTGAATAATCCATCGCCAATCAATACTTGTTTTTACCCTTAAATTATTCCTATTTTATAATTTTAGGTAATAATAAAGCAAAATAATAGAACATACAACAGAGATACCCAAAATCAAGGTTGTTTCACATTTCTGCCAAAGTGTTTTGAAATGTTTCGGAGCTTAAGTGAACTTTGATGGAAATACGGAAACACAGACAGTAAACATATACAAATTGCAAGCAGCAAAGAAGTAAGATACCTGGCAGGGATTAAAGGGACTATTGGGTCTAATGTGTTGTTAACAAAAGAAACCGAACACATTCACAGAACACAAACATTAGGTTCTGTATATGTGTAATTTCAGGATTTGAATTAGGGAGAGAAAATCAAATTAAAAAATCAAATGAACATATAACCAAAGGTATAAAATATTCTGAGCAGTAAATTCTAAGGTGGAAACCACTTTGTCCCTAGGTCAGTAAAGAGTCATTCCTGGAATGGATTTAACCACAAATCTCATTAACATTAATAGTGAAAAATGGCCAACTAACCTGGTCAAGAACGTTTCCGAAGCTATCTTGAATAATTGGGCGATAATCACCAAGAAAAAACTGCAAAAGAAGTGCACCGAAGTTAAGTACCGACTGTAAACAAAAGTGTAAAGAAATATCCTGGAGGAAGAGGGGGGGGGGACCTGATCATATTTTGCATCATTGTGGGACTCCCCTTGGCCACTGTCCAATATGTAGAGTTGGCCAACATCATCAGATAGTATAATTGATGTTCCGTCCCTATATTACAGAGAATGAACACTTTGTAAGTACAGGAAAGCAATGAGGGATGCCAACTGATAATGTGGGAGTAGGGATTCAAGGAGAGGGATGCATTGAATCCTACATAGTACTACAGGGCCAAGTCCAAAAGTACCATATACGGCTGGAGAAATTTGATTAATATTTTGAAGAGCACAATATCACAGACATGATTACACATGAAACAGAATTCCATTGAGAATAGAGAAGTTTTAAAATTCAATGCAACCGCTACTAGATTGAAAAAAAAAATCCAAAAGTAAGATTTCTTATTCTTCACTTACGGTGAAAACTTTCCATCAACCAATCTGAACTGTGAAGTTTGATATATCCGGATAGGCATGCCTTCCCATATCTGAAATTGCAAGACAACTAAAGCATTCAAGGAACACAGAACTTAAGAAGAAATTGCAAGTAGAATAAGGAATCTGGAAACTCACATCCCAGACAATTGTTTTTCCGTCATAGCCAGCACTCATTGCTAACCTGGGGTTGAAGGGGTGAACATCCAGAACATATGTCTATCAAGATACAAATTAATATTATCAGTGATTCAACTTATACTTGTCCGGCATAAGTAACCAAAAAACAAAACTAGTGAGCAATGGAGCCAGGGAGTTGCAGGTCAATACTAAAAGAGCTCTATATAAAGATAAAAATCATCTATTTAGATGCATGCAACACAAGATTAACAAAAAACATCACCCCCAAAGACATTAAGAGCTTGATTAGAGAGAAGCTTCTGAAGTGCTATACAACAGACACAATAAAGCAACAAAAAGGATATCGACATGATAGCCACAAAACTAGAATATTGTAGGATATTAAAAACAAAACTGAACAGGCAGGTACAAAAGGAATTCAAGTACAAATTACAGGGCATATACATGGAAAAAATACTGCACATGTCGAATGAATCAGGGATGTAGGTTTCTTCTACAAACCATTCAAGGTATAGAGAAAGCAACCCCATAAATTTGTAGTCCAGCACGAGATATCGAAGACCAAAGAAAGGCCATAATTACTCTACCACACTAAGACATTGTAGAAGAGGCATAAATAAATAATTATAGACTACTATGGCAGTATGGCAACCAAATGAAATAAAGATGGTATTGAAATAGTATATATATATATATATATAATATATATCTGTCCATATGTTATGTGCACACAAAAGTGAGCTCAGTCTCTTCACCATACTTCTATTTGCAAGATCAAATAATAAAATTCTGAAGAAGAAAAGAGATCCATAGTGAAGAGATTCAACCACTTACAGATTCACTGTGACCCGTCAAAGAATGTACTAAGCTACCATCAGAAGCATTCCATACACATATTCTGCAATCTGCATAACAAGATTGATATTATATTGTTGATTACAGAATTTAAGGCCTTGACAAGAATAAATCTGCTTAATACAAGTTCGTCAATTGTCATCGGACCTATGATTTTATATTACATGCAAACGCATTAGAAAATTAAAACACTAGCTATTATAATATACACATCAAAGGAGAAATAAACAAATTACCCATGATAGCAGCAAGAACAAAGCGATTGTCAAGACTCCAGGTAATCATATTAACACCACGAGGAGTTGGAAGAATTCTCTGGCGGGGGCCTCCTCGTGAAGGTTGAGGAGGCATTGGCGGAGGTGGAACTTTCAGATGATATGCTCGTGTCCAACGGCCAGCTTTTCCCTGGAAAATGAAAATAGCTATATGGTTATTCTAAATAACTGTTTCAGTAGAAAAGCTTATTGAGGAAAGGGGGCAATACAAGAACAAAAAGTTAGAAGTTATCTTTCATAGTTCGTAGAACTTACATGTGATCTTCGTGATTTGGGAATCCAAATAATTGCGCTCCCATCGCGAGAACAAGTAACTATATTGTCATGATTGAACCTGGGAAATAAAAATGGATTATGTTTACATTACTCATAGTGATATAAATAGGCAGCTAAAGGGGCACCGGCAGAAGGGAAAATAAACAGAACACAATAATCGTAAATTTTACTCCACAGTCAAAAAGCAAAGATAGAAGAAACAAACCAGGAATTTTTAAATTTTGGAACGTTCTCTTCCTTTGAGGTGTCAGCTGCCATAAATCTAGATACTACAGCACAACCACTGCATTACATGGAGAAACATATATCAGCATGCAAAGATTAGATATATATATATATATGGGTGAAAATTACCAGAACAATCTTACCTAAATTGTACGTAATTGACATCATTCTCATGGCCAGATAACACATCTATCTCATGATTTGGTTGGTCTGACTCATCTGAGCCTGGCTTAGAAGCAGTCCACACCTACAACCAGCTCGCTATTAGTAGAAATAATTAGATGAATAGATTTATTTCTGATCTATATTTGAACCACACTGATACAGTTCATGTGTCAATTCATTACTCATCACAAGCACAATCACTGCTCCTTGAACTACCGAGGATAACAACTAAACAGAAGAAGGTAGTGGAAAAGATATTTAATATACCCTCGCAAGAGTGTCTGAGCTACCGGTGACAAAGACTGTTCCATTAGCATTAAATGCACAACAGAAGATTTGATGGCTCTGTGTGACAGTGCTTGAGGATGGACCACTGTTTCTCCCTGCATCCAAGCAATTATGCTACAACACTAAGTTCTTTCACATGTTAATAAGTAGGTCAATCTTAGCTGCACTGAACAAGCAACTGACCGACTATAGTATCTGAAGGTTTTGGAATATATATCCTCGGAGTCACTTGAGAATTCCTGGCATCCCATATCCTACAAGTTCCATCATCAGATGAACTGCAAATGACAAGGGAACAATACAAGGTGAATCACATAGCAAAAGGCTTAAGATAGTGGTTGTCCACAGAAAAAACAGCATATCAAAAATAAAAAATAACAGCATTCTGCATTGACCAAAAACTGGACAACAGAACAATGATGGTGAACAAGCAGTCCCCCCAAAAGGCAAACATAATTTTAACAAATATCATCGCTAAACAGATAAGAGAAAAGAACCTCTTACAGAACAGCAGCCCTTCAATCTACATGAATAAGGAAAGTGGTATATTGCAAAAATACAGTAAAAACTAAATCCCCAAAAGCTATATTATCCCACAAGAAAACCACCTCCTACCTACATTTGTTGTGAAATGTTCTCCTATTCATCACCATCCAAACAGTGCAAAAAATTGACTACTACAATACCATTCCATATATTGCCGCTTTCTTTCCTCAACCAAAAGCAGCACAATTTTCAAAGAACAATGAAAGACATGATCTCCATCTAATAACAACACATCCTCAACAATGCTATCACCTCTGATTTGCAACCTACATTCTCCTACTCTTCACCACCCTATGGAACAGTCTAGAATTATCATTGCCTTCCATAGCCCATTCATCCTCCTCTTTCTGTCACCAAATAAGTTAACATCTAAATACCATCCTCAAATCTTATCCTAAACTTTGATATTTCCTGCACGACCCCGTGTTCAAAACATGAATACTAATAGTAGCAGAAAAATCCACCGATACTCAACACCTCAAAGTTTGGTATCCCAAATATCTCTCGCGATATATTGAGAGGCCTTCATTATTAGAAAATAAGAAATGAAATAAAACAAGTTTGATCAGCAAAGGTACAAACAAAAGATAAAAAAAATGAAACAAAAGGACTCAAGAATATAGGTGATAGCTGAGCAAAAGGGAAGAAAAAGTTGAGCCATGCCATTCTCTAGTTTAGGACTCCCATAGCATCAATTATGATCATAAACTAAAAAAAAATTATGTGACAAAGCAAATTGGTCAAACTAAAGAAAACTACCTATGCAAATCAAAAGAAAAACTAGCATCACATCACATAAGGATAGGAACTCCACATGAATTATTTACTAATAGAAACTCCACATGAAAAAATTATTTGAGTAAGACAGAGAATCGGCCTTACGATAGAAGGTGGTACATAGAGCCCGGCCTGGGATTAAATGCAATTGCAGTCACAGCTCCAGTATGTCCCCGCAACACCGAAATTGGCAGCCCATCTGGCAAGCGCCACTAATGAAAACCAAAGATTATAGTATATAAGCATTATGTTACCAGAAAAAAATAAAGCAAAAAAAAGAAAGAAAACTTGTATATTTAGCAACAGAAGAAGCTTACAACTCGTATGATACAGTCATTTGAAGCTGATGCCACCAAAGCATTGTTGGAACTCACAGCTAGATCAGTGATGTCTCCCTTCAGGCATAAAAGGAGTAAAAATAAGGAGGAGAAAAGGATAAGTAAGTCTTTGATGGGCCACAACAACTTACTTCATGTCCACGGCAGCTGGCCAAGCAAAATGCAGTTTCTATCAACCAGATCTTCACTAAGCGATCATCTGAACCAGTGATAACATATCTCCCTGAGCGATCAAATATTGCTGCATGATTCATGAGCAAATAAACCATCATGAGAACTAATCACATCTTAAAGGTGTGCTCCACAAACTTGGTAGAAAGAAACGGTAGATGAAAAATTAAAAACTCACAATACACCAAAGGGAAGAAAAAAAAAATACTGTACAGAGATAGAATTGACTCCTAATGTCCAACAAGAATTGGATTGGAAACATCTAAATATGTGTGCTCAGACGAATGTACATAATTAATCGAACTCTACAAAAAAAACCCCTGAGAATGATGCGGCCAAGGGACAGTAAACATGCTGGTAAATCTATCAAAGTACACATAACTATCTCAGTCAGACGGAGCTGATTCTTCACAATTTTGACATGAATATTGCCACATCTTAGTATGCCTAAGCATTCCCAAAATATTACAGCACAAGAAAATAAGCAGCCACTTTTGTGACACACACCCAATATGAGCTGAATCACAAAGAGTGCATGACCAACAATGTGTGTGAAAATTTGGTTTTGCAGATGAAATAGAACAGAGAAGATGGGAGAGAGCAGAAGAGATTAAAAGTGATTTCTGAGAAAAAAAAACATCATTAACCAGATATTTTGTAATATGAAAAAATAAATCAACTTCTCACACAATCTCTCCACTGTAAATGAGATATTTTGGACAACAACTTTTTTTACAAAATCTACCCAGCCTGTTCTGATTTCACCAGATATTGAGCCCTCGTAAATGAGACTCAGAAATTGAGCACTTACTTTTTATTTGATGATGTATAGAAATTAAAAGATACCATTATTTAAGCAACTTTGGAATACTAAAATGTGAAACTACCTAAATTCCTCCAAATCTCTCCACTGTTGGAGGGACAACCAAATTAAACCCCTTTAAAAAGAAACTCCGAAATTATCTGCAGTCTCACCACTTAAATATCCAAACAAGAAATCTTAATCAACACACTGTAAATCATCTGGGGCAGAATCATGATAACAAAAGTTATAATGCAGATACAAATTAACAGAGAGAAAGGGGGGTATAAAAACATATATGGTTACTTTTCAAACAAAGTAAATTTCATTCATTCTAAATATTGGTAAAAATATGTGATATGTGAACTCTTAGAAATGAGAACATACCACAATAGACAGCGTTTCGATGGCCCCTTAGCCTCTTGGTATTTTTCATCTTCTGAAACATGGTTGATGGTTTCGCAATGGCATAGGATGCAGCACGAACAGACGGTGCACGGTGATGTCTAGTGAAACCTCCCCCAATTTCCCTCAAACCTAGCCCATGCACCTGATTAGCTTTCATGTGAGGCCAACGCATGTAAGCAGGAGGTCGCTTTATTTCGTTGTTTTCTTGATCCCTTTCATCTGAAATGAAAAGAGATGTTAAATATAAATGAATGAAAATGATGCTGATAGCCAGTAACACACACAAATGGAAGGAATTTCCAAAAAGAGAGGGAAAAAACTTTCAAACCCCAATGCATGGAAGATTATCATAACATTATGAAAAATTGAAATGAATTCTAAGATATACATTACAAACATTTCTTTTTTCTTTTTTTACAAAAAGAAAAAATCACATAACTTGACAAAATCATAACTACAACCATTAAAGGTTATGTCAAAGCTTAAATAAACATCACATACAGCTCAGAAGTGAAAATGAACCCATTCCCAACAGAGTAGGTACATCAGCTGCATTAGGGGCATTTCCACCACTCATAACCCTTGATGGTGGGGCTGTACTCATAATCATTTGCTTCAAAAGCTTTACCAAGTGATCCTGCTCAACGTGAGGATACCTAAACAAGTGTAACGTTGAAAGAAATTAAATGAAAGTATATAAGACAACAACAATTTAAGAGTCATATTTAATTTCTTAATAAATATGTTGAGTGACATGATGAGTGCTGGAATAGTATCATGTATTGGGAAAAAAAATTATGAGTTACTTTTTTATAAGTATGGAAACTTAAACTGAGGAAAACAGGTGCTCCTTAAACATGGGAGATTATAGAAACTAAAAAACTAAGATGCAAGATCTATAAAAACTAAAATGCCTGCAGTAGAAGACCAAGACGTGAAACTGACATCCATTGAAACAGAGGCGAAACAAAAAATAAAAAGGACTTCAACTGCTGGATAGTATCCTCATGATCCTTAAAGATCATGGATGGTGCAATATGTAGTAAATTGGCAATTGGCCATAGATTGGTAATGAGTAAATTAACAAGCACACGTATGAACATTAACATCCTACACATACCCACAATCTATTTCTCAGAAACCTTCCAATTTAATATAAGGAAGAAAATTAGTGATGTGTGTGTGTGTGTGTGTAATTAACTCAAAGGAAACAACTCATGATTTTTAATTGTTGGCATATGGTTTCTCTGGGCTAAAAAAGTTTATCTATATCTTTGTTTATTTTCTCATGATTTCTGTTAGAACAACATGAGAATTATTAACAAAGGGGTAATTCAAAACGGTTTAATAATTTAGTTTTGACCAAGTGGCTTCTGATTCTAATGCAAAATAAAATTTACAAAATAAGATGGAAGATAATAAAATTCTTGACATTACTTCGTTGAATATATTAGGAACTGGTCAAATGTTCTAGTTTCCTCATTTTATATCTTTTGTTCATATTTGACTAATATAAGCTGAAATATTTTTATCAATATTGTGTTCCAATAACAATTACCACATAATTATCATTCTTTGAGATTTAACAAATTGTTTTTAATAATTTGGCACCCTCAATCCAAATTTTCTGGCGCCCCCTGTCAAAAGGGGCAAATTTCTCTGCCTCCGAACACCAAAGTCCAAATGCTAATAGCCTTTCCAGACTGTACTATAACTATGCTTATACAAACAGCACTAAGAGCCACAACAACACTAGACAACTGAAAAACAAAGCCCAGAACTCCCTCACAAGTCACAACAAGCAGTGCAATAAATATTACCACTTATTTAAAGAAGTACTTAATTAATGCAACTTAATATTTAGTCTTATAAGTGGCAGAAAACTTAGAGAAGCTGACCTAATAGCTGCCTATATTATTTTATTATTAAAGGTGACTTATTGCAAAGCAAGAAAAGATATTAATATACCTTGGCACCAACATATTGTAGTTTAAGGGGAATGATTGCCCATCATCATTTTCATCCCCACTAGGCATGCCTTTCCTTGAATACCATGCATGATATCTTCTTGGTAAAAGTTGATGTTCAAGAAGTTCGTTCCAGAACTGTACACAAGTTCTCTGACATGGTCCAGCTGAAAGAAAATGCATAATGAGATAATACACTTCTCTGAGGTCAATATCCACATCTTGTTCCCTGGCATGATTTGTCTCTACATCCTCATGTAGATTGTTGTCATGCACCTTACTGAGAAAGCTCAAAGGCTTCATACTAACAGAAGGTGCATCACCACAAGGAAACTTTTGAAGAGCCATAGCTCCTGTAAAACCTACATAAAATATCCGAAACTTACTTTATAATCATCCTCGTCAGAAATAAATGCAGAAAAGAAAATACCCAAAAGGACAAAAATCATATACATTAAAAAATGAAGGTAAAAAAAGATGGCATAGTACAAAGTTGCAACTCTTAATTTGGTCCTAATTAAAGGACAAAGGAAATCCCAACACCTCCTGCCTCATGGACTCTCTGCATCACACAAACACAAACCCGATTTCTCAAGCAGTTTAGAGTGATCAGTATAGACACAGTGCGACCATTTAGAACATGAAAAAAAACTGATAACGTTAACCCCCAAAGGCTCTCTGTTCCCACACACTCCCTCCTATTAACAAATTTTCCAATAGCAACCCCATGGTTCTTCTTCATTAAAAAGTGACAATTTTTTCCTGTTCTTTAATTAGTTTGGCAGGAGTCCAAATATACTAAGGGTTTAGCGACAACCTCTAGCCTAAAAACACTTCTAGAGCCTCAAACTCCAAAACCCTAAACTAAAAAAGAAGGTAAAATGCAAAGTGAGTCCCGCTTCCTCAAACCATTGCAACATGACAGGAGGCTACTTATGCAGTATATAGCTAAGAAATTGCAATACCGATTCATACTCCAAAATTGAATCTCATTGAAATAAACAATTCAAATTGCCCCGAAAAAATATAAAAGACTGACCTGTTGAATGATTCATTTAATTGCTTTAACCAGATGGGCAGTCCCAGACAACATAAAACTCCTTTCTAAGCTCATGAAACCCAGACATTTTAGAATCCATCATGCATTCCTCTGTGGCAACCAAGAAAAACCCTAAAATTTCAATTCTTTGCACTAGAATACAATTCAATACACACATGTGGACAAACAGAGCAAAACCATTTGCACAAAAGCCTAGACATACACCAGAATGCAAGCCCTTATCTAAGAGTAACAAAATTCCAAATTAAAGAAGACACAAATTGCGTAAAGGAATTCTCTTTCTGTTAGTACCTTCAAGAAGACATGTTTCAGGGGCCTAGTGTGGTGCTGGCTCTGAGAATTTGATGTATTGTAGTGGGGATCCAGAGGTGGAAGAGTTGCAATATCAGAGTTTAGAAAAAGAAAAAGAAAAAGAAAAATAATTCTCCAAGAAACAGAGGATATTAGAGAGTGTGGTGCACGCGCGAGGTGGGGGATTTTAGATTCTTGGAGGGAGCTCTGTGGTTTTTGGTTGGGCTTTACTGCTTTGATTTTCTAGTCTCTCTCGCTCTGAGAAGAAAGCCGAAAACAAGATACAGGAGGTTGAGCGATGCGTTTTTAACCTTTATGCTTTCACTGTAGATGCTTTGACAGAAAAATATTAAATTAAATGAGGAGTACGGTGCAAATTGAGACGTCGTCGTATTGGTGCCCTAGCTTAGTCCACAATTTGGGGGTGAAATCATTCAACGGCGTCGTTTCGTTGTCCCTTTTATGCTAGTATGTTTTCAAAATTAAATTCATAAATATTCAACGTTTTTTTTTTTTGGGGGGAATTAAAATGAATATTTATTTGCTTTGAGTGGCTTTATAAGTATTTTATTGTTAAGAAATTCTATTGGGACCTCCAAATTTGCTCACTAGACCTCTCATACTCTCTACACCTCCTTTTTGCTTTTAAATAAAACAATTTGCTCACTAAACCTCTCTTTCAATTTCTAAAATAACTTTAGTTCTATAATTTATGCAAAAAACTTTTATCTTTAAAATAAAAAATTTAGCTATTTCAATGATATAATTACTCTATAAATCTTAATTAAATGTTCATTCCTAATCAGACAACATAAATCTCTTATCCAATAAAAACAAATCAAACACAAGGTATTGGGTTTCAAAAATTAATTTCTAATCAACAAGAAAATGTTTTAGCATGAACTATTATTTGTTTTTTTTAACTATTATTTTCTCTTTTAGCTGTGCAATAAAAAAAAAGTAATCATTTATTCTTACGGTTTATTTTTTTCCTCTATTTTTTTGTACCTCATGATTAAATATTTTATATATTTTTGTTAATTGCTAGTTTTTTTTTTTCGCAAATATAATAGATAGACTTAGATTTAGGTCATAGTAGAATTTTTGTTGTTCTCTATCACCAATATGCGTTCGACAAATGATACAAATTTGTATGTCACATGATCTATCATAGTTTTAATTTTTATTAAATATATATAAATGTTTTAATTAATATGTAGTGAAATTGGAAAATGAAAATAGATAAGGAAAATAATAAAGAATGCAATCTAATATTATTGAATTGGAAACTCTAGAGAAAATAAACATAATATTTTTTTGGTATAATTATTGTCCTTAATAGTCATTTTATAGGAGGTTATAAATGTCATTTAATAATTCATAATAAAATGAGGTCAAGTGAGCAAATTTGGAGGTCCCAATAAAAACACTCTTTATTGTTAACACAACTGACACTAGAAGGATTATGGAAACGAAATAGTATTTCACATTTTTTATGTGTAATGATTGGTTGATAATAGATTTTATAATTAATAGAAAATTACTCTACATTAATTTGTACTATATCACACATGCGGGATGAAATCTTTCCTCATGATAAAATGAACAAAGTTGTATTATATATGTACTAATTGTCTTAAATTCACGTTATGCATAATTAAGAACAAATTTGAATTGAATTATTGAAAATTTCTTTACTAAGCTGATATATTTTAAGAGACAGCGAGACACTTTATATGGATTATTAGTAGATTCTCGTTGAAAACGCACTTAAATCCAATACTATTCAAGCATAATAATCTTTCTAAGAAAAAAATACAAACAGTTATCAATTTTAAGTTAATTAACATTTTGGTTCCTCAAATTTCAGGTTATGGTATATTAACATTTTTCATACATAATGAGAAAAAAAAGTGCACTGAACTCGATCAAGAAAGATTAAAGGGGGGGTGTATTGTATTTGGATTTCTATGATGTTTTAAAGATTGTTGTAGAATTCAAAAGTCTAGAAGTATTCAATTAGGATTGTTAAAAAAATCTCTACAAGTCCACGTGTATTCAATTTAGATTTTTAAAAGCTGATTTCAATTCCATTAAATTATGAGGGTATTCAATAGTGACTTGTAATGAGTTTGTAGAAGTTTAGGTGTATTCGAAAAATCAACAAATTATAAATAATTCATTAAATGATGGAATTGTGTGAATTGTACTGTGAGGGCTCATTTTCAATACATTGATGCATCAATACATTAATGTCAATCAACTTCATACAAAGTGTAAATTGTAAAGACAAAATGTTTTAACAATTCAATTTCCAGCCTAGAAATTTTCATGGATTTGAAATTTTCTTTTTTTTATTATTTACTTTTTTCTATTTCATCTTGATTGCGATTAGCTAATGAAGTTGTTTAGCAAAACAATAGGGTGGTTGTTTTGTTAAAACGACAACATTTGGGTTCTAAAAATTAAATTGAATCTTGCACTTATGTAGCTAGGGATGTAAAATGGGTCAGGAAGGGCCAGCTCAAGCCTTAAGGTCAAGTTTGGGCTTGGGTCAGGGAACCATTGGGATTTTTCTAACTTTTGGGTCGGATTAAGTCGAGTCTAAAAGGCAAGATGAGTGCATAAAGCCAGCCTATCGGTATACCCTTAGGGCTAGGCTTCAAGTACAGGTTGTCGGACTAAGTTCGGGTTCAGACTTCAGACCATCTTATATTATAAAAGGTTTTTATTTTTTTATAAGACGTTAAAACACACACACATTCACCCAACCTTAGTATTCTTAGGTAGTCAAATCCAAAATCTCTCTTGAGACAACCTTAGTGTCAAACCACTAAACCGAGGTAGCTTATTTTTTAAAAGTTAATTGGCAAAGTTGGAGCAAGTACACGTGGGTAAGATGGGCTTGATTCATTTTGATGTTTGGGCTAGAATAATCTTTTCTTTTCTATTCTGGTTATGAGGACTTAAGTATTTAAGACCATAACTATTATAACCCACTAACTAATGTTGGGCCAAGGTCTCATCCAACCTAGCCCATCTTAAATGATTTATTCGAATTTCATTGGTGGTTTTTGAGATGAAAATTGCTTAAAAGTAATAAAGAATCATAGCATGTCGACAGGATGAGTCAAATAGTTTCAGTGGTATTTCTATCAAATATGGAGACTTAGTCAAGAGCATGCGCGCCTTCTTATGATTTAACTTTATTAAGTTTGGTAAACTTCGGGTGCACCTTCAGTGCACGGGGCATACAGTACTCGAGGAGGGAGATGCAATTGTAGGGGGCGGGTGTGGGGTAGAGATGAGATCCAAGGGTTGAAATTCTGCCACGTGTCTGAACCCTTAGTGTTTGGGGTATGGCAGAATTTCCCGGTAAACTTCCACCTGAGGTTTCTGGTCTGATAAGAACTCTTAAAGTACTTTGACAAAAAAAAAAAAAAACTCGATCTATTTTAAAGTATAGCTTGACTAATACTTTATGGGATAAAGTCAGTTGCATTGATTAGAATGGGTACGAAACTATAATTAGCTAAATTCAAAGTAGGTACGTAGTCAGATATTTTGTCACATAATGCTTTGTTTTCTGGATTACGTGACAAAATTGTCATTCTTTGGTGGCTAAATGGTAATTGATTGCTTTACTTTTCATTTAGTAGTGATCTTTTATTTACTTTTGTTTTTATATATATGCAGAGGCCGGCCGCCATGCATGTAGCTACACATAAGCTGACTTAGAACAAACGAAACTCATGACTATAAATATATAGATGGCCGGATGACATGACAAAAACCAAACCAGCTAGAAGAAGCTGATCGATCTTTCCTAGTTTCCTATGGCTATGGGTACCATATTTCTTCCATTCACGACTAGTGTAATGCTTCTTTTGGGACTTCTGGTGGCAATCCTTGGCATACCAGGTGAACTCTCTCTCTCTCTCTCTCTCTCTCTCTCTCTCTCTCTCTCTCTCTCTCTCTCTCTCTCTCTCTCTCTCTCTCTCTCTCTCTCTCTCTCTCTCTCTCTCTCTCTCTCTCTCTCTCTCTCTCTCTCTCTCTCTCGTTTTGTACTTATCTTCGATCCGTTACATCGGTTCTCTGAAATGTTGTCCCATACTGAAATGTAGGGCCGGCCCAAGGGGGAGGCAACCAAGGCGGTTGCCTTAGGCCTCAGGTTTGAGAAGGCCTCGTTTTGGCCCATTAAGACAAAAATGCTTATCTAACCAATGAGAAGAAGACAAAAAAATAAGTTTAACTAAAAGATCTTAAACAAATTCTACTAAAATAAAAGGCCCAATAATTAATAGAGAAATAGTCCATTCAAATTTTGAAGGCTCCCTTAGTCTCCTATCATATAAATCTTTACACATTCTAAGACATATTTCGTTGTAATAGTTTTGGCCTTTGTATTTTTTTTTTTTAAACTTTTTAGCTTTCTTTTGTTTAGTTAACAACAATTGAGGCCTCATATCCTATATATATATATATATATTTTCGATACATCCATATCTATATCTTATAAGAACATCTATCATCAAATTACTGAAATTAGGTAAGGCCTCGGTTATAATTTTGCCTTAGGCCTCAGGTTCGATTGGGACGGCCCTGCTCAGTGAAATGAAGCACATAATGGCTCCTATATTTATTTCAGAGTATTAGGGCCGGTTTACCTTTGTAGAAATTAAAGAGCATGTATGTACACCACACCTAATTAAGCTTGTCAATTTGTATGTAGCTAATTTGTTTTTTGAGGGGTTTGGACGACCTAGCTAATTTAACTCTTGTATATTGATTTACAATTAAATTAATCGCCATTTCATGTATATATGCAGGTGCAGAATCATCAGTAGGTGTCTGTTATGGAATGATGAACAACAATCTACCATCTCACTCGGATGTTATATCTCTCTGCAAATCAAACAAAATCGACCGCATGAGACTCTATGACCCAAACCACGCTGCTCTAGAAGCCCTTAGAGGCTCCAACATCGAACTCATGCTCGGTGTCCCAAACTCACTCCTTCACGACCTATCCTCCAACCCATCCAATGCACAAAACTGGGTAAAAACAAATGTCCTCAACTTCTACCCGAGTGTCCGAATCAAGTACATTGCCGTTGGAAATGAAGTCAGCCCCGTTAACGGAGACACTTCTCTAGCTCAATTCCTCCTCCCCGCCATGCAAAACGTGTACCAGGCAATCCGATCAGCCGGCCTCCAAGACCAAATCAAGGTCTCAACCGCCATTGACACGACCTTGATAGGAGTCTCTTACCCTCCATCGCAGGGCGCCTTCCGCGGTGACGTGAGAGCCTATTTGGACCCAATTATTGGCTACTTGGTTTATGCTCAAGCACCACTACTTGCTAACATCTACACTTATTTTAGCTATGCTGGGAACCCTAAAGACATCTCTCTTCCTTATGCCTTGTTCACTTCGCCTTCGGTCGTGGTTCAGGACGACAATAGAGGATACCAAAACCTGTTTGATGCCATGTTGGATGGTTTGTACTCGGCTCTCGAGAGGGCTTGGGGCGGTTCTTTGGAGGTTGTTGTGTCCGAAAGTGGGTGGCCTTCGGCGGGTGGGTTTGGAACGTCTTCTGAGAATGCTCGGACTTATTACTCGAATTTGATTCAGCATGTGAAAGGGGGCACCCCGAAGAGGCCTGGTAGAGCCATAGAAACTTACTTGTTTGGCATGTTTGACGAGAACCAGAAAAACCCAGAGATAGAGAAACACTTTGGGGTTTTCTACCCAAATAAAGAGCCAAAGTATCACCTTAATTTCGGGGCAGGAAGATTGGAAACTAGTACTTCTGCTGAGTATAATGTTACAAGTTCCCTTAAGAGTGATATGTAATTAGCGTTGGGCTTTTAGTACCCCATTAATTTCCCTAGTGTTATAAGTGTGTTTCTTAATGTTAATTAATAAGAGAATAATCTGTTTCGTTTTGCAAGTGCATGAGCGGTCAAAGTTAATCTTACTGTTAATAATTTATTAATATAAGTGAAATGGCCCTTGTTTAATTAATTTGTTTTTTTAATAAACAGAAGATGAGCATGCAGATCGAGAGTACCACACATACTTTCATTGAAATTTATTAAAATGAAATAATTTCAAAAAAGATTGAAAACAATCAACAAAAATGGGACTTGAAATCCTAACTCCTCCAAAAACAAAAACAAATATATATAACTAGAGCGACCGAAACGGTACCACACTCCAACTTAATTACAAAAAAAACGATTGACATATGCAATCTACGAATTCAAGCAAAACGAACAAAAATTCGTTACATGACTTCCGCACATTTCAATCAAAAATTCGTCTGGATAATCAAGCTTGACCTGCAGTAAGTAAATGACTGTAAATCCCATGTATATGATCATTTAAAACTAATTAATATGTAACTTACTGCAGGGATTTACATATTAATTCTGTAACTTAATTACCAACTATCTTTTTGCAAGCACCATATTAGATCGTTTTGGTGAGGCAGTTAGCGACTTGTTACGATGCATTTCGCATTCGTTGGATCAAGATTGAATATGATTTTGAGGGGAAATCGTTTTGATCATAAATGCATGGTCCAAAGAAACTCTACCTTGATGCATAGGTAGAAATCGTTTTGTTGACTTACATACATGCATGTATCGGGGTTAAGTTTCTTTGGACCATGCATTTTCTACCCATGCATTATCGACCATGGTATGGCACAAAAAAGAAAGATATAAACAAAAAAATAACATTGTGAAAGAAGAATCACCTTAACAGAAAAAACAAAATGAAATTGTCTTATAAGAAAATAGACAACACTAAAACTAATTATTGTGTTGTTTGATATGAATATATATATATATATATATATATAAGAAGATATGGGAAAAACAACTTGCATGAAATAAGTATCAGACGATGGTGAAAATCTATTGTATCACACGTACATCAGACAACGACATGACCTACCACAACAGATTTTTCTATCAATTTATGACTGTCGTGTGAAGGAGTTTTTCTACTAGTCTCCGTTGTTTGTTGAGCTGGTGAGGAGGTCTTGAGTCTCTTGACCTTCTTCTTGTAAATGTCGCAAACAACAACAGAGACATTTCCATTTTGATGCGTTTTTAACCTTTATGCTTTCACTGTAGATGCTTTGACAGAAAAATATTAAATTAAATAAGTACGGTGCAAATTGAGACGTCGTCGTATTGGTGCCCTAGCTTAGTCCACAATTTGGGGGGTAAAATCATTCAACGGCGTCGTTTCGTTGTCCCTTTTATGCTACATGTTTTCACTTTTCATAATTAAATTTTTTTGGGAATTAAAATTAATATTTATTTGCTTTGAGTGGCTTTATAAGTATTTTGTTGTTAACACAACTGACACTAGAAGGATTATGGAAACGAAATAGTATTTGACATTTTTTATGTGTAATGATTGGTTGGTAATAGATTTTATAATTAATAGAAATTACTCTACATTAATTTGTATCACACACGTGGGATGAAATCTTTCCTCATGATAAAATGAACAAACTTGTATATATATATATATATATATATATGTATGTACTAATTGTCTTAAATTCACGTTATGCATAATTAAGAAATTTTTTTGAATGGAATTGTTGAAAATTTCTTTACTAAGCTGATACATTTAAGAGACAGCAAGACACTTTATATGGATTGTTAGTACTTAAATCCATACTATTCATGCATAATAATCTTTCTAAGAAAAAATACAATCAATTATGGATTTTAAGTTAATTGACATTTTGGTTCCTCAAATCTCCAACTAGTTGATTCGTGAGATACTAATTTATACACTTTGAGGAGTATATGGGTGTTGCTGATGAAATTAGAAGTACATGGACTAACATAATGTGTTTCTTCATAGTGAAATTGTGTTGTTAATAATTATTTTACCGTAAATGGAACATGAGTTTCCTAACATATATTTCCAACTTCTAGTCTTATGAAGAAGCCAATATGAAGAAGCTAGAAGTTTTTTTTTTGGACAATATATGAAGAAGCAATTCAATGACAAATACCCTTCATCGGTTTTATTTGTTTAGGGTGATTACATTTTTTTAGGGGAATGAATAAATTCATTGATTGGAAAATCATACGATCATACTAGGTCAACGCTAAAACGATACATACGCCATAGTACAAACTCCTACACAAATGTCTAAACCACAAACGGTCTGACTCAGAGAAAACACCCATTAGAGCTTGGGTTACACACTTTAGGGTGATTACAATTAATTATAGTTCTTTGTGCTAATTTGGTTTAATAACAATTTTGATTTGGCCTCACAGCTTTTATTTTGTCTAATTTGTTCTTTTATTTTCTCGTCTAAGTTTGCTGCATACCCATGATCACAATAAAAAGATCCTACACAATCAACAAGAGAGTTTATTTAACCCATTTCATATGTTTTCTGCCATACAATTTTGCCCTATATATATATATATATCTCTCTATTAATAAAGCCAAAACTTGAGTTGTGGTTAATTTTCATAAACCCGAAATATACTCCTCATCAACTATATTAAACACTATATATACCTAAATATATTAAGGACAAAAGAGTAAACTGCATAATCAAAATAATCAATAAATAATATGGGGTTCCACACCAACTTGTCAATTTGCATATTTATTTTCTTATTTTTTTAGCTTTCATTTTTTTTGTTCTCTTTTATATTATAACATTATTAATTATTTAATTTCAAAACTAATATGATAAAACAGGGAGACAAATTATGCGAAAAACTAAATATCTGAGAACCTTCTGCACTCGTTATGCAAAAATATTTTTAAAAATAATATAATAAAACGGAAGAACATTCGGAAAAACTAAGCGAGAAAGTTTCTCGCACGTGCGAGCGCGGCTTTCCGCACTCGCATTGCGCGTGCATGAAGGCTAGTATATATATATATATATATATATATATTTTTTTTTTTTTTTTTTTTTTTCTAGGGTTCACTTCCCTCCAATAATTGTTTCATATTTCTCACCCACAAAAAGATAATGCATGCATATATCTGACCCTAATCAGTACATTTTCTCCCTAGTAATAAACCCTTGGCGTATACACAAAGGCTTCTACCTATGTAATTTGGCAATTAATATTAATGTGATTGTGTTGGTCAATCCCATTGATTTGTACATATTTTACGTACAAAGCATGCCTCTAATTACTTGAATAATGTTTCTCCAAGAGCCAAATAATATCATTAATGTGTGTTTGTATTGTTTTTAGGTTGAATAAGTGAGTTAAAGTAATCCGGAGCTTAAAGATACAATTTGGAAGCTTTTGAAGCATTTCCGAGAAGAGGAACGAAAAGTCAACCGTGACTTTTGAGCATCAAGATCACAAGAATCAAGCCTCGGAAGTGGAGCACAAGATTATTCCGGAGTTTTGGCCAAGAACCCGAAAAGTCAACTCTCGGCTCCGAAAAGTCAACCGTGACTCACCCCGGGCCCACCCATGGTCAACTCCGAGGAAACAGCGACCGCGCTGAGACGTGACTTCTCCATCAAGCTTTCCATTTCAGTTAGGAGAGCATCATTTGATGAGTTGAGATACTTTGGTGATGATTTGAAATTCAAATTCAAAATAGAGACAAAACATTTAATGTTTTAATCACCATTTGTCTCTTAGTCTTCTCTTACCTCATTTTTTACCATTACCAAAACCCAAATCATAGTTTCTCCTATCTTTAGTTACACCATTCAAGTTCTTCACTCAGCTTCAAATGCTTCCAATCCTTATGTGCTTTCTTGTGGCTCCTCACATGGAGGCATCGATTCCGATGGCCGAAAATGGTCATCGAATTCTCAGTTCATTTATGGGAATTCAACGATGACAACGACCTAGTACCAAGACCCATCTCTTCCCTCTATCCCATACATGTCTGCCAGAGTTTTCAACACTTCATCCTCATACAAATTCTCTGTTTCACCAAAGCAACGCCTTTGGGTCAGACTCCATTTTTACCCTTCTTCTTATAACAACCTCAACAAATCGGACTCGTATTTTGTTGTAACTGCAAACGGTTTTACTCTCCTCAACAATTTTAGTGCCTCCATCTCAGCCGAAGCTCTCATGAAGGCCTACATTATAAGAGAATTCTCACTCACTTCTGTTGCGTCCGGGAATCTCAACATGACATTTACGCCCTCTTTGTCACATAATAAATCATATGCTTTCGTCAACGGCATTGAGGTGATTCCCATGTCGGATATATTCCAGCCAGCCAATGTGTTCGGATTCGCTGACCAAACCATTGATGTCCAAAGCTCCACTCTTCAGACCATGTTCAGGCTTAATGTCGGCGGGCAGTATATTGCGGCAGCCAACGATTCTGCCGGGCTTAATCGGACATGGTATGACGATTCACCTTACTTGTTTGGTGCAGCATTTGGGGTCACATTTGCAGACCCGTACCTGATATGAAACTCAAGAGGCGGTTGCCTCGGGCCCAAAATTTTAGAGGGCACCAAACAAAATTTTTATATCCTTCCATGCGTGTGTGTTGTGTGTGTATATATATATATATATACTATTGTATAGTATAAATACACTATATATACGATACTATATATAACTATATACAATATATCTATATATATATATACTATATATACAATATACCTTATATACTAAATAATATATATATATATATATAAATTTTTTATATCCTTTTATGTTTGTGTGTATATTTATACTATTATTAAGAGGAGACATTGTTGATCAAAACAAATTTTTTTTTACATAAATAATCTTGAAATATTAAAAAACTTTGGAAACTAAATAACCATAATGGGTAATTGTGTCAAATTATAAAATTTTAATATAATTCTCTAGTAATAACTGTTTCTCCCACTTCCCACTAATTTTTGTTATTCTTAATAAAAAATAGTTTTACACATGCAGAACATCTGAGCATGTGTAGAGAATATAAATATATATTATATATACTATATATTACTATACTAATATATATATACACAAAAATTTTATATCCTTTTATGTGTGTGTATATATATATTATATAATATAATATATATATATATGTACTATAAATATACTATATTATATATTATACACTATATATTACTATATTACATTATTACTATATATATTATATATACTATATACTATACAATATATATTCTATATACTATATACTGTATACAATTAGTGTGTGTATATATATATATATAGTACTTCTGTACTGTCTAATATGATTCTCTTGTTTGTTTGGAACATTTCAACTTTATTAGTTTTGATCATAATATATATTATTTTGGAGATTATGTTTTGTTTATTATTTTTTTTCTTGAATTTGTGTTGATTACTCTATTGTATCATTATAAATAAAAAAATTGTATACGTGTTAAAATTTGAGGGCACAATTTTTAGAATTCGCCTTAGGTCTCAAAATCTCAAGTCCGGCCCTGTTGTTTGGCTGGCAAGCAAGTAACAATCTTTGATTAAGACGTTAATTGCTATAATGAACATATGTAACTTTGCTCAATGGATTATTTCAACCATTATCTGTTTCTTATTTAATAATTAAATCATTGCCTCTGGAAATCATTCTTGCGAAATGATGTAATGCATGACAACTCTGTTTTTTCTATAAGCAATGCCATTCTGTCAATTCCATTACTGTAATGACATGTTTACTTACTTGGAATGAAAATGAAAATGAATCGGAATTCTCATTCCGATGAAATCATTCCTAGTACCTCCCCCCCTTGGTAATCAAACTCCGGATATTCAGGAATATATTTCTATTTTTTAGTTACTTTTTCTTGGAACCCACAACCATTCTGATTCATATGCATGTTAGTACACACAAGAAAACTCAAGAATGAAAATCAAATCCTTTATTCTCATACTCATTCTAAGTAAGTAAACATGCCATAAATTTATTGTGATTAATTGGACTTTAAGCCTTGTTCAATGTTCCTGAGTCATGAGTAATCCAAATCATCACTTGCGAAATGGATTTACAGGCTCTAAATAGGCTCTTGGAATTGCAGTTCTTCACTTGACTCAACCGGGTACAATCTTCAATTACGATATTTCGGAATCAGCGAATTAGTTTTCTGTTTAAATCACAATGATGCATGTATGCACAGAAAAGCCCTGTAATTTTAAAAGATATTTCTATGAGGTTATTATCAGAAAGAGGTCAGTGCATAACTAATGGAAATTACTTTTCTTTTTGTGTGAGAAATTACGACTTGGCATGAGAAAAAATTCGATAAGAAGAATTTGGGGAATGCTACTATGAAATGTAATAGTCTGTGTAGTACGTCCATCCGTTTATGTAGACGATATAATTCCCAAAACGCTTGATCTCTACCATCAGTCTGACTATTATCCAAGAGCATTAATTCATACTGAAGGTCAACCAATAAGCATTAAGCAGTATACAAGTCACGAAGTAGATTTGCATCACTCCCACAATTTATCAGGTGGTAATCTGAAACAAATAAAATGTGCATCAGGTTTGTCTCTGTACTGATGCGAGATTCTTACCGTCCACACTGGTTGATGCCTTGGATCCAACTCAGATGCTCTCCTGAACAACTGTCGAGCAAGATTTCTCCCCTTTAAAAGCTTGAGTGCGTGGCCAATCTTTAAAAGCTTTCTCCCCTTCTCAACATTTCCTATATTAGCTTCAAAAAGTCCCCAAACATGCCATGCAAACCTATTCTTTGGGCTTGCCTGTATTGATTTCTACAAAAAGTGGAAGAGAAGCCATGTCAGAAATAATTAAGACACAGAAATAAACCAAGTAGAAGTACACAGAATCCAACTTGGTAACTGAAGCATTGTAAGGAAAAGACTGCTGTGAATCCTAATCTACAAGGAAATGGAACTGGTACTGAGGCATGATCACATGAACATAACAAATAATCACCTCAAAAAGTTGCCTAGCAGCACGATTGTTTTCCTGTTGCATTTCCATTTGAGCCCATGCCTGCATCATGAATATTTGACAAATACAATAAGAAAAGCATCTCAACATAACACAAACCACAAAAGACATGGAAAGTTGCTTCATAACAGAGAAGCCAACATGCAGGAAAATGATGACTTACAAGCCAACTGGCACAGCTTTTGGGATTGCATTTAGTGGCCTGCCTGAATAAGTACCGAGCCTGCTCATAGCGACTTGCTTTAGCTTCCAGTAATGCTAGTGTCTGGTATATGTACTCATTCCCCCCACAAAATTTTAGACCTTTGGCCAGCAGATGCCTTGCCTTACTAATATTCCCTTGCTTTAGCTCTAGAACTCCCCATCCATGCCAGGCAGCAATGTGCCTCTTATCAGCAACCGTGGCCGCATCAAATAATTCCCTTGCTCTCCTTGTGTTTCCCATCTTATCTTCCAAAACAGCCCAACACTGTAAACAAACACCTTACTTAGTGAAACCAATCTATCAATCATAACAAGATCCATTCCCACATATCAACTTCCAACAATGTACTTTGCTTGCCTGATTTAGTCACAGTTAATAAGAATCAATTGCACAAATTTGGACTTTTAACTCCCTCTTTATAGTCAAATTTTCTACTAAGAAAAACCAATTGCACAAAGATCAATTTCAAAAGCAGAGAGAAACCCCAACCTGCCATATGTATGGATTTTCTCCCTGAGTAGCTTGGCAGCCTTTCTCATACACAGCCCGAGCCTCCGCCGTCTTCCATTGTTTGCTTAAGGCCTTCCCCAATGCCACATAAGCTCTCCCATCACAAACTTTAGTCTAAGCCACACTCCCAAAATACATAAACACTTGGTATAAAATTTGTGAATATCTTTTCAAGTAATTGCTCTGCTTCAGCATACCGGCAGTTTCTGGTCAAGATCTTAGCTCTGTACAATGCCAAGTCCAAGTTCACTTTCAATGGCTTCTCTTTCGAATCCGATTCGACGCCCTCTTCCGGCTCGAATATTGCAATCTTCTTCGCGAAATCGGAGAGCCCCACATCGATGGGGGAAACAGCCTCGTCGTCGCTCTCGCCGTCGGAGGGGACTTCCATCGCCGGCCGGCGAACCACGAGCACTCTTTTGGAAGAATCTGTCTCCGGCACGGTGGCATTGCTTCGACTGCGTTCGTCTGAAACGGCGACGTTTGAGGAGTCGGAAGCGTGGTCGAGGACTTGTGTGGAGGAGTCTCTTGAAGAGCAACGGTGAGGGGACGAGAGGGAGTATGGGGGAGAGTGGAGGGGTAGAATGGGTATTTTGAAGGAGAATTTGGAGACATTGTTAGGGTTTTGGGAGGTGGAGAAGAGAGTGAAGTTGGGGTTTGAGGAAGAAGAGAGTGTCTGATCTTAGTTGAATAAGTGTGAGGCGGGTAGAGGTAGTAATACTGATTGTACAATTACCATTCTACCCTCTCATTCTTTTCAATCATTGTCTTACACTTTTTGGACCTACAAATTCCTTTTTATATACGAAAGGCTATTTTAGTCAATCGGGAAAGACCGCAAGCAAAACCACCGGTTGCTGGTGTGCATTTTGCCTCGTTTTCACTTTGTGGAAAAAGCAGATTTTCATGGCACGTGGACGACCCTTATTGGCTCATTTCATCAAGATCAGATTGTATATATGAATATATCAGAGATTAAAAACTATCATTTAATAAATAAAAAAAAAACAAAAAAAGAATCTCATCTGAGGCTACCCAGGTGAGGGAGGAGTAACTTTTATAACAAGCCATCAAACTAGTTGGCCTTTGTCTTCCACATCAATATATTTTTAACCATACAAAATATGGCAATAATGGTGTTTCAGTGAATGACTTTTTGAGTTTCAATTCTGAACAAAAACTCATAAAATTCAAGCAATCTTCTTGAGCATGATGGTTGTCCATGTACACATAGCTTTACGTAATTACAGTCATCGGCACCATCACACTTTCTTCAATGAAATGAGAGAAAAAAGAAATGCTTTTGTAAATCAAAGGAGTGCTTTCTATAATGCACGGATCCTCAAAATTGAATCTTGGATTGGAGAAATCTACCTCCAACATTTACACAGTAGTTAAAAATAAAAATCCAAACTTTGAGTTTTTTGACCTCCAATTTCTCTTGCAAAACTCTAACCTGATTCCGTTATCTGAAATGAGTAGCGTCAGCTGACCATTTGCGTTTAACATGTCAAAAGATGTTTCTTTCAGAACCTTGCTTTCAATGGAATCCCCAACATTAGGGGGTCGTTCTTTGCTTTTAAAAGTTTTTTTAACATATGGATCTGGTGACTACCTTTTCTACTCAAATAATTTCTCTTATCTCTTTGATTCTGATATCTAATACCATTATGGCAGGAAAACTTTCCTTCTTTATAATACATATCTTCTCTATTACTACCGCCAAAATCTCGCAGCCTTTCCTTCCGTCTGAAAAAAAATCTCTGAGCAATTCCTGTCATACAGGTCCACTGTATCTGAGGTGGGCGACGCATCATTGTCGTTGTTTCTGTGATTACTTGGTTCATCAACACTGTTGAGCCTCCTGTCCTGATGATTACGCTTCTTTTGAAAGGAATTTCTACAGATGGAATAATCTTTGACATCAACTCTTTTTCTCTTGATGCAATTGCTTCTTGAGTTCTTAAAAGACGATGTGACAGACTTGCTTGGTTCAGTGTGTGAATTCACCAAAGACTTTACAGGAGTATGAATATCTTCTGGATCAAAATGCACACTGTTTTTGGATGCTTCAGAATCAGATGCAAAACATGATGAAATGAGACCAAGTTGATCGTCATCACCTAGTGATAATTGTGTTTCCATCATGCATTGATCAGCACAGAAAGTATTCCTGTCAAGACTCCCAAAAAGATTCAAATAAAGACCTGATAAAAAAAACCATTTCTACTAAAAAAAAAGATTCAAACTATAGAAAGTAAGACAATTTATGCTCAACAGGGCCAAATGTTTTTGGTGTTGTCTATTTTGATACTTGCTTCCTTGGAACTCGACATATAGACAAGTGAACCACTGAAGAAATTGGGTTTGTGCAGATTTAAAATTTTGGATGTTTTAACTAACCTATACCAATGAAGTCGGAAACCATATCTATTTCGAGTGAGCTTGACCCCTTACGCTGATTGCACATATTATAATCATGGTCTCCTCCAAACGACATGGAGGGCACCAAATCCAGAGACTCATTGGCTTTTCCATTGCTTGGACAAGTAGATCCTTGAGTCCATACATACTGCACAAATCACCAACCATCTCTCAGTTAGAAAAGTAATATGGTTGGTAACAAGGCATCAGCAAAATAAACACAATAAATGTAACTATTTTACATGCAAGATTATCAATTTGAAGCTGAAATGCCTAAACACCAAGAAATTATACATACAAATTATAATCCAAATTCAGTTCTGTCAGCAGAGAAGTTTATAACTTTCTATAACCACTGACTGAAAATTACTGTCTCAAATTAATTTACAAAAATAAAGCTGTGTAGCAGAATTAGAATACCTTGTAGCCACAAAAGCATCCTCTTCCTCATCCTCATAATCATCAATCTTCATGCTCCCTCCGCCTCTACAGCCCTCATCATTCAAAACTATATTCAGGTCATCCACACTGTCACTTTCACTGCAACCCCTCAAATTTTATATTTCTAAATCTTTTTGTGGCATACCACAGTTAGCTGATGACTGGGTCACAAATAGTCCCACAGTTAGGTGTTTCCTTTATATATAAGCCATAGAGATGCGAACTATTCCATCTCTTTGTTTAAGAAACTTCTGCTTGTTAGGATTTTTGCTTTTTCGAACATGGGTTTATGATCACAAAAGGTCTATTCCGTGCGTAGCACCTTTTTTCCTTTGTGGTTGTTGAACACAATGGTCTAGAATCCTGATGGGTTTAAATCATGTTGGTATTTGAAGGCAATTGAAGTTTATTTCGCTATCCCCAAGGTTTTCACCAGTACAAAAGCCAAACGCAGGCTGAATTGGTTTAGATTTACAATCGTTGTGGACTGTTGTTGCTAACGGGAATTATTCAAGGCTGGAGCCTGGAGGCCCATATAACTATGGCAGGTCTGTCGTTGTCTCGTGGATATAGTTCTTTTACGGATGCCTGTTTAAGTTTTTAAGATTTTTACTGACAGCAAAAGATCACCAACTATTTAGCCCTAGTTAAATCTCGATTTAATTTTTTAACAACCACTTAGGGTAGAGTCATTAATCTATTCTTACATAATATTTTAACAACCACTTAGTGTGAATCATGCTCTTCCATAGTTCCATCACAGGCCATTTTTCACCCTGTAATATAAGTATATTAAGTTGTCTGATATAATGAAGTTTTTGATGTTTCTTGACATACATCTTAGATATCTTGGTTTCATGTTAATGCATTTAGTCTTATATATATGTTAGAAAATTATTTAACATGAATTGTATAGATTTAGATATTTGAAACTTGAAATTTAAAATTGAGCTAAAATTATGCTTTAATTAGTGAATTTTGAATTATTTTCCTTATTTAGTTGTAGGAGAAAAATTGACAGATAAAAATAGTAAATGGACTGCAATTAATAAAAAAAATATGCGCGGACTGTATCTAATTTTTATATAGCAAATTAGACTTGGATTGAAAAACCTAAAAAAACTAGACGTTGTTGAGAGGTTTTTTTGTTTTTTTTGTAGTGTCCCTTGAATAATTCAGCCAATTTCAAACTTTATATGTACAAAATCAAGCACCATGATCATGTTATGATATTTCGGATACAAGCTTCGTGACTATGAACATCTAATGTTGGTTTGAATATGATCATCCTTCTTGATTTTGTTGCATTTATAAACTGTACAAAGATAAATTTAAAATTTAAAACGGCATTTGGAATTAGCACCAATTCTACTCACATTTATGTTTGTAGTCGCAACTGAGCTTAAAGGCTTATAAAGACAATGCAAACTTAGCAGTGGCCATGAGTGAGAATTTTAAGGATGTTATATATAGTAGAGCGATCGACGATTGGCACCCTATTCGCAACAATTTATTTATTCATTAAACAGAAAATAGTTAAAACAGTACAACTAAATCGATATGTGTTGAAGAAGTCCATCGATCATCACACGCAGTATTGTTCACAATCATTTTCAGTTGTGAAACAATCACGAGTATAGCCGCGGCGATCGCAACACCAGCAAGTACTATCTAGCTCGCAATCTGTATATATGTTGCAAATGTGTATTCTGTCTTCTACGTTGGGCTGCCTATAATCTTTCACATGATCATAATCTCCTATGAGCCTTAAATTCTCAACGACATTAATGTTGCTGCTGCTAGAAGCACCAACAACATTGTTGCTTTCATTGCCTGTTCATGAAAAATAAAAATAGGGAATATAAATTAGAGCACGTACAATAGAAAATCAAGAAGAAAAAGAAAGTTTACAGCTGGACACATACACTCGGTAAGAGCCAAGAGGGTAAAAAAGACGATGCAAAAGATAGTCAATTGCATGTTGATTGATTTATCGGTCATCATTGATGTCTGTGAGAATATTTCATAGTGATTTTATTCTTCTCCCTTTGGAGGCTTTTATAGATGTCATATGTTTTTTCTTTTGGCAGTGAAGTCAATTTATCATATATACATTATACCATACATAAGTTAAAGATGTATATACATTTAATTAATTTTGTTAATTAAGATGATAATCTATCATCATTTATTACAAAAAGGTATAATATGAATGTAAAGTAACAAAATTAGTGAGATAAAATTGAAAAGGAAAGAAATCTTATGTGGCATGTGAGTCACTGGACCGCAATTAGAAAAAAAATATTTGTCCGGATTGCATCCAAAATAGATAAAATACTTGTTAAATTGTTATCAAAAACATAATAATTAAACTTTTTTCTCAATGAAAAATAAATAAAACTTTATGAATTTGTTATTTGTTGTAGAATGCATGAATCATAAGTCAGTGATATTGTGTTAAATGGATTTGTTTGGTTCTTTTCCTTAATTAGTGCTAAATATTCAATCAATAATCTTATTAGCAAGGAAAAGATCGCACAATGATGACTCTTAGATTCTTTTCGAGTTTTACTTGATTTTGTTCAAGATTTGAATATTTTTCCAAAATTTGCATGCTCGGATGATTTGCCCGAAATTTATTTTCCCTTCATGACTTGGTTAGCATATATGCCTGATATTAGCACCAATTATACTCACATTTATCTTTGTAGTCGCAACTGAGGTTCGAGGTTTATAAAGACAATGCAAATTTAGTAATTAGTGCATATTTTTCGCACTAAAAGTACTTTTAATTACTTGGATTAACCTATTCCGAGAGCTGTTTTGTGTATTTAATATGTGCTTTTATGTCTGTAAGTCAAATAAGTGGAAAATGATTATTTGCACTTCAAATATGCATTTTTGAGGTTTTTAACGCTATTTCGATAATTGAACGAAAAGTCAACCGCGATTTTTGGACGTCGAGATAACACGAGTCATCATTCGTATGTAGAGCGCATAACTGTATGAAGATTTCGAAAATTATTCCGAATTCCGGCAAGTTTACCGACAAACCACCACAAAAGGATGCGCAACTACCACTCGCGGTGGTGAAACACAATTGAAACCACCAATTTATTTTCCCATCTTTATATTTTTTATTTATATCTATTTTTATAATTGTATTTTTAATTTTTTTATTTAATTATTTATTCTCACCGAAAGCCATTTTGGCTTTTCCCTGTTTTTCTTCTTCCTCCTCCTTTGTCGTCGGAGACGTTGGAGGGGGGAGCCCAGGCTCAACGGCCCCTTTGACCTGCAGATTTAATTTGTTCCCTCACCTGCTTCAATCAATTCAACCTGCTCACATCTCGTCTTCTTTTTAAGGGGATTGAATTCTGCAATTGCAAGCATCACAGCCTGCAACTTCACCTCACTACCGAGCTCACCACCACCTGCAACTCAAGCCACAATGGTAGCTCTCTCAATGACCACTGCCTCATGTGTTTCATCATCATGGCAGCTCACACCCAAGCCGTCACAAGCCCAGTTCGAAGTTCTCTGGGAACCCATCAAGTACAACCATTGTCTGCAATTTCAACAATCACTACTCCTTTATTCCCCAAGGCTGCTCCAATTCCAGCCTTCATCGTACCTGCACAACCATCTGCCGCCATCAAGTTCCAGCTGAGCCCGAGTTCAATTCCACCTCCACCGCCGCCGGTATCTCTGTCATCACCTGAGCCCCAAGCTCTCGGCATCATGCCCAGCGCCTCAATCACAGCACCGCCGCTTCAAAGCCGCGCCTGAAACACAGCCCATGGCTGCTCCGAGTTCGCACCCACCACGGCAGCAAATCAATCTCCTCCGCCGCCAGTCCTTACTGCTGCCATGGAACCCAGGCGTCGCTCTCTCGTCCTCGATTTCTCAGTCCTCTCGGACTCTCTCATCAGCTCTCTCTCTCTTGGACTCTTGCAAGTTGCAATCAAAGAGACCCGCCTCTCTTCTCTGAATAGCTCAAGGCAGGCCACATCTTGGGCCAATCGGATTTGGGCTCCCACTGAAGCTCAGGCCCAACTTCACCAATTGCTATTGATACCCGATAATCCAAAGACGGCTCCGATAAATTCTGCCGCCATTTGGATGTGCCGTCCACCCGATCCTGAAGGCAATGTTTAGTTTTATGGCCATCCACCCACAACCGACGGCATTGTTCAGTTCCTGGACACCGACAATAACACTACCCAAACTCGTTTAATTAATATTTTTTTAGTTTTGTTTAATTTTATTTTCTGCAATTAAATGTTTGTGAATAAATTTGGGTATGTTAGTTGTCTAAATATTGGGGACTAGGGTTACGCCCTAGCCCATGACGATGTTTTGATTAATTTCGATGAATATGCATATTGATTTCAGTTTAGAATATGTTCGTTGTCTAAATACGTTTAGCATTGAGTATGATGAGTACGAGTGTAGGCTTGACTTGTTTGAATTTCTAGTTTTTGAAGTTCTCTGCCTTACATAATTTACATGGAAATCTTTATCGGCTTAGGTTAATCGAGTAGGAGTTCAAATTGCTATGTGAGCACAATTTGGCACGAGAGTAAGAATGAGACCCGGTCGATTGCTAAGATACAAAATTTGATTATTTACTAAATCGTTATTGCATGTTTATTAGGTTAGTTGTTCATTGGAGTGAGTTAAGGTAAACCCGAAACCCTAATTGCTTTTCAATTTAAAAACATCTTCCAAATGTATTGGGTTTGTCAACCCAATGTCCCAATCACATTTGCGTATTTAGTTAGTTTAGCCACTGTTTTTAATTCGAAAAATATCTTTCGAAAACTCCAAAAATTTAAACACTACACCTTCTTGCACATAGTCCATTTCACAATTGTATAGTCATTCCATTTTTTGTCTCCTCACTTTTAAATTGTATCAGATATTAAATTGAAAACCTATTCTTATCAATTTAATATCTGATAGTGGATCAATGATCCACACGAGATTGCATTAATTTTTTAAAGGGGTGAGTCCACTACAATAGCTTGGTATTCTTAGGGAGTCAAATTCAAGATTTCTTTTGGGACAACCTTAGTGTCAAATTACTGAACCAACTACTTTGGATTCTTATTTTATAAAAGTTAATCGGCAAAGTTCGAGCAAGTACACTTGAAGTAAGATGGGCTTGATTCATTTCAATGTTTGGGCTACAATAATTTTTTCTTTTCTATTCTGGTTTTGAGGACTTAAGTATTTAAGCCCATCACTATTATAATCCACTAACTAATGTTGGGCCACGATGTCATGCAACCTAGCTCATCTTAAATGATTTCTTCGAATTTCATTGGTGGTTTTTGATGAAAATAAACATAGTTATTCTATTACATTGAGATGAAAATTGCTTAAAACTAATAAACAATCATAGCATGTCGATAGGATGATGACTCTTAATAGTTTCAGTGGTATTTCTATCAAATATGCAGACCTAGTCAAGAGCATGCGCGCCCTCTTATGATTTAACTTTATTAAGTTTGGTAAACTTCCACTGAGGTTTCTGGTGTGATAAGAATTCTTAAAGTAGTTATGACGTTTAATTTGATGATAATTAGACATGTTCAATTAATCGAGAAAGCCGCCTGGTATAGCTTGACTAGCTAATACTTAATGGGATAAAGTCAGTTGCATTGATTAGAATGGGTACGAAAATATTATTAGCTAGATTCAAAGTACGTACGTGGTTAGATATTTTGTCACGTAATGCTATATATATATATATATGTTTTCTGGATTCTGGTACATGCTCACATATGGCCTAACTCACCCAGTTAGTATTCAACTCCAAACGATGATAGCAGCGTCGGAATGGTCAATCTTTGGTGGCCAAATGGTAGTTGATTGCTTTACTTTTCATTTAGTAGTGATCTAGCTTTTATTTACTTTTCCTTTTATATATATGCAAAGGCCGCCATGCATGAAGCTACACATAAGCTGACTTAGAACAAACGTAACTCATGACTATAAATATATAGATGGCCGGATGACATAACAAAACCAGCTAGAAGAAGCTGATCGATCTTTCCTATGGCTATGGCTATCATATTTCTTCCATTCACGACTAGTGTAATGCTTCTTTTGGGACTTCTGGTGGCAATCCTTGGTATACCAGGTGAACTCTCTCTCTCTCTCTCTCTCTCTCGTTTTGTACGTATCTTCGATCCGTTACATCGGTTCTCTGAAATGTTGTCCCATACTGAAGTGAAGCACATGCATAATGGCTCCTATATATATTTATTTCAGAGTATTAGGGTTTACCTTTGTAGAAATTAAAGAGCATGTATGTACAGTTGTACACCACACCTAATTAAGCTTTTCAATTTGTATGTAGCTAAATTGTTTTTTGAGGGGTTTGGACGACCTAGCTAATTTAACTCTTGTATATTGATTTACAAATTAATCGCGCGCCATTTCATGTATATATGCAGGTGCAGAATCATCAGTAGGTGTCTGTTATGGAATGATGGGCAACAATCTGCCATCTCACTCAGAAGTTATATCTCTCTGCAAATCAAACAAAATCGACCGCATGAGACTCTATGACCCAAACCACGCTGCTCTAGAAGCCCTTAGAGGCTCCAACATTGAACTCATGCTCGGTGTCCCAAACTCACTCCTTCACGACCTATCCTCCAACCCTTCCAATGCACAAAACTGGGTAAAAACAAATGTCCTCGACTTCTACCCGAGTGTCCGAATCAAGTACATTGCCGTTGGAAATGAAGTCAGCCCCGTTAACGGAGACACTTCTCTCGCTCAGTTCCTCCTCCCCGCCATGCAAAACGTGTACCAGGCAATCAGATCAGCCGGCCTCCATGACCGAATCAAGGTCTCAACCGCCATTGACACGACCTTGATAGGAGTCTCTTACCCTCCATCTCAAGGCGCCTTCCGCGGTGACGTGAGAGGCTATTTGGACCCAATTATTGGCTACTTGGTTTATGCTCAAGCACCACTACTTGCTAACATCTACACTTATTTTAGCTATGCTGGGAACCCTAGAGACATCTCTCTTCCTTATGCCTTGTTCACTTCGCCTTCGGTCGTGGTTCGGGACGGCGATAGAGGATACCAAAACCTGTTTGATGCCATGTTGGATGGTTTGTACTCGGCTCTCGAGAGGGCTTGGGGCGGTTCTTTGGAGGTGGTTGTGTCCGAAAGTGGGTGGCCTTCCGCGGGTGGGTTTGGAACGTCTTATGAGAATGCTCGGACTTATTACTCGAATTTGATTCAGCATGTGAAAGGGGGCACCCCGAAGAGGCCTGGTAGAGCCATAGAGACTTACTTGTTTGGCATGTTTGACGAGAACCAGAAAAGCCCAGAGATAGAGAAACACTTTGGGGTTTTCTACCCAAATAAAGAGCCAAAGTATCACTTTAATTTCGGGGCAGGAAGATTGGAAACTAGTACTTCTGCTGGGTATAATGTTACAAGTTCCCTCAAGAGTGATATGTAATTAGCGTTGGGTTTTTAGTACCCCATTTCCCAAGTGTTAATGTGTTATAACTTATAAGTGTGTTTCTTAAAATTAATAAGAGAATAATCTGTTTTCATTTCTCAAGTGCATGATCAGTAAAAGTTAATCTTACTGTTAGCGATTTGTTACGATGCATTTTGCATTCGCTGGATCAAGATTGAATATGATTTTGGAGGGCAATCATTTTGGTCAGAAATGCATGGTCCAAAGAAATCCTACCCTGATGCATGGGTAGAAATCGTTTTGGTGGATTTACATGCATCGGTGTAGAGTTTTTTTATGCATTTTCTACCCATGCATTGTCGACTATGGTATGCTACAGAAAAGAAAGATATAAACAAAAAAAATAACATTTTGCCATTGTGGAAGAAGAATCACCTCAATAGAAAAGGTAAATGCAATTGTCTTATAACAAAATAGACAATATTAAAACTAGTTATTGTGTTGTTTGATATGGATATATATCAGAAGACGGGGGAAAAATTTCATGATATATATAGTATCAGACGATGGTGAAAATCTATTGTATCACACGTGCATTAGACAACATGACCTATCACAAGAGATTTTTCTATCAATCAGACAGTGGGCCATAACTGTCGTCTGAAGGAGTTTTTCTACTAGTATCTGTTGTTTGTTGAGCTGGTGAGGAGGTCTTGACCTTCTTCTTGTAACTGTTGCAAACAACAACAGACACATTTCCATTTTGATTTCCAGTGTTTTCTATATTCTCATTAGCAGAAACTTGGATATAAGTAGATTTATATTTGTTAGCTTTCTCGTCTTTCTCGAACTGATTATTATGTGATGGAGGTGGAGTTGAATTTGGAACTTGTGAAGCTGGTCCACTTTTTGAGTGGTAGTTTTTATTATGATGATCATCAATAGGCCTTAGGTGAGCTCCAACCGCCGGAAGCGAATGCCACACATTATACCTGCCATGAAACCCAACAATCATACTCCCTGGTACTTGGATTGAAAAACTGTGTCCCTTGTTCCATATTCCAAATGGTCCGTAAACCTTTTTATTGCTCTTGAAAGTAAGTGAGGGAAGAGAAGTTGGGAGGAGCCAGCTACTTTTTACATAACGTCCGCTCATTTCAATCAAAAATTCGTCTGGATAATAATCAAGATCGATCTGTAAGTAAATTAATCCCACGTACACGATCAATTAAAACTAATTAATATATAACTTACGTATAATTCTATTCTTTTCTCGTTTGGTTAATGAAAAGAAAAGGAAATGAAATCAATTCTTTTCTCTTTCCAATGGAATGGGGAACTAAAATTCTTATTAATTTTCCTTTCAAGTGTTTGGCAACACTAAGGAAATAAATCAATAAATAATAATATATAAAACAAAATTGATATTTATAATTTCATAAATGTTATTTTAGTTATAAAAGTAATGTAATTAATATTAAATTAATTAGTGCAATATATGCAGGAAAGTAAGTAGGGAAAGCGATTTTTTTGGAGTATGGAATGAACCAATTTTCTCCCAATTTTCCTTTCCTTCATGAAAATGTTTCCTTTCTCTTGGCACTCAAAACACAAGAAATGATTAAATTTTCTTTCCTTTCATTTCTCATGGCCTAAAATTCGTGAACCAAACGAGGCCTAAATGTTCTCATTCCGTAATTGAATATATCGAGGAGCTAGCTAAATAGGTTGTTGGTGGCCGGACTTACCATGTGTATATGATCATTGAAGTTCGTTGGACCATGTATTTCTGACCAAAACAATCTCCCTGCAAAAACATATTGAATACGGATCCAGCGAATGCAAAATGCATCGTGACAAATCATTACCATCTTCACCGTTGAGTAAATTCCGTCATCCCAAGCCCTACCTTCTGTGCCTCCATAAGGACCAACTGAAAAGGCTTTTCCCTTGTCATTGGATTCCTCAAAACTCTGTGGCATGTATCAATGTGATCGATCCAACTCTAATTGATTAGCTAGCATATATATTATAGGGATCCAGGCATATAATTTAAGAGGAAATAATTACTTACAGAACAAAAAAATTGGATACATCACAGGAAAAAAGGAAGAAAAAATTTGTCAGAGATAAAAAGGCAAAAGATTAAAGATCAACTGTCAATTTAATAATCCAAGGTAGTTGATGCAGTAATTTGGCATTAAAGTTGTCTTAGTAGAGATCTTAAATTCGACTCCCTTCATATATGTGTGTGTAAATTGATGCCTAGAATAAAAATATAATTAATTTAATAAATCACGTGCAATATATGTTCATAGTACGTTACCATAATTGATCGAATTAGTATGTGATTAGTTGATCGGTAAAGAGCTAGCTAGGATGTGATGAGGAGTCTGAAAATAAATAATTGAATAATGTACGTTGCACGCTAACAAGAAGCTAGTTAGGATGCACGAGGAACAATTTCATATATATATATATATAATCCAGAAAAGTAAATCTCCATGGCTTTGCCCTGCCTTTTATGTCCAGAAAAATGCTGAACTTGAGAGAGGAGCACCACGATTAGTAATAATTAATAAATTACAAACCATTAAATTATGGCTTAGAATGGATAAAATATCTTATTCCTAACAAACGAGATTTAATAAATAGATTAAATGGTTCAGTTATTTTTTCAAAGTTCGATATGAAATTAGGATTTTGGCAAATCCAAATTAGTGAAGAAGACAAATAGAAAACTGCTTTTGTCACCCCTTTTGGTCATTACGAATGGAATGTAATGCCATTCAGTCTTAAAAATGCCCCTAATGAATTCCAAAATATTATGAATGATATTTTTAACTAGTATAGTGAATTCGCCATAGTTTACATAGACGATGTTCTCATTTATTCTAAGTCAATATATATATATATAAGGGGTGTTGATCAAGTGGATATGAATCTAGCTAAGACATCCATAATTAATTTAAATAGGATTACCGTAATAATTAGAGTTTTTATCACATATAGTACTTGAACTATTTTTCAATTATATACTTGGTACTTGAACTTTAATTTTTGTCACAAGTAGTACCCAAAGTTTCAATTTTTGAACTCGAAGAGTTTGGGTACTGGTTGTGATCAAAAGTGAAGTTTATGTACCATGTATATAATTGAGGTATAGTTCAAATACTATTTGTGATAAAAACCCATTATTCAAATTAGGGCTCGTCAACGAGCCGGGCCGGGCCTTATTTCTTTTATGTCTACTACAATAAAAGTTTCTATTACAGTGACTTTTTATATGGGATTTCTACTACCATAGAAGTTTTGCCAAAAAAGGCGCAATAAGAAGGAAGTAAAACAACGTAGTTTGGCAAAGCCATTTAAAAAGGAAATAAGAAAAGGCCCAATCAACCATTGTGTCGATATCGTTGATCAAAACAAAGCCATAATTATAGGACCTACGTTCATTTTAAAATTTAAACATAACAAAAATAGATGTAGTTCAATTTAAAAGTGGCTTAGCCAAACAAAGCCATTCTCCAAAAAAGTGGTAGCTGGAGAGCTGAGCAAATGGATGTGGTTCATGATAAAATAATTTGGGCGTCACAACCAAAATCAATTGACAATAGTTGGATAGACCCAAATCCTTATAAGCACATTCGCAAGGTCCATTTTCTCCAATGTTGGACAACACTCCACATTCTCACACGCCCCCACACGTGTGGTGAATTTTCAAGCCATACACGTGAACAACTTATATTGGGTGACGTGGAGTACGTGTGGCCACTTGGCTTCACACGCGAGCGAACCTGCAGCTCTGATACCATGATAAAGTAATCTACGCGTCACAACCAAAATTAATTGGTAATAGTTGGATAGGCCCAAATTCTTATAAGCACATTTGCAAGGTCCATTTTCTCCAATGTGGGACAACACTCCACATTCTCACAGTTCAAAGTAAAAGAAAGTTAAATATTCAAATTCTGTTATTTTATTCTCCAAAAAAGTGGTCTCTCTCTGTGGTGATCTATCGAGGTTAAAGATGCTAACTCAAAATTAATTGGTTGAATTTTATGATGTCATATTTATTCCAAATGGGAATTCAAAAAGGTATTTCTGTATATGATTGTCATCTTGGAATCATTTAGTAGTGACACTAGTGCAACTGGGAATTTATTTTCTGGGCCCAAAAGAAAAATCGAATTTTAAACAACATAGGACTGATGTATGTGCTAAAATGTACGTACTGAATAAAATGTTTAGACAACTAAACGTTTTTTTTTGTTGATGTAAACACACTAATAATTAGGGAATCAGGGAAATGCACTAATTAATATATACAAGTTCATTTTAGTAAAAAAAAATAAAAATCTGCAACCGAAACACTCAAAATGAACGATCTGCTCATGCCATATGGTCTCCCACACTTTTGTTGTCTTAATGCACTTGGTCATCACCTATTATTTATCAGTCGTGGGAAAAAGTTTCTCAAATGGTGACCATTTGGCGAGACATTAGGTGACGACTCACAGATCCTCAACTTTAAGTGACAACATTTTAATTGTCTCCTAATCCTACATTTTAATTAAGAACATTTCCATCGTGAATTTTCACGATGGAAATGCTCTTTAATTGGCTGCAAATTTTATATCAACCGGGCTCAGTACTAGACTTATCAAACAATACAAAAAGGGGAGCAAAACATGTCTTTCTTTTTCGAGTATGTTAATTTAGAATACATAGTAATGAAGGACTAATTAGTAGCTAATCAATATTTAAGAATTTAATTAGAGATCTATAAATTAAACGAGACATTAATGTAATACATGATAATCATCTTATCTGATTTATTATATTTTTTTTTGGTTTTGATATCTTATCTTTATTCAATATACATACTAATTAACAAGGAAGAGCAGATGATAATTAATATTTATTTATGGCCTTCTGTAACTGTTAATCCACGCTGTAGTGTATGCAATGTTAATAACTCCTTCATTCTTCATCTTCCTCGTCCACATCGTCCGCCACTCGGCTACGACCAGAATTCTTGTTGCCAACGTTGAAAACTCCATTATGGTCTCCTGTGTTTCCACTGACTCGATTCCCTTCAACCTTGTAAGATACGTTCTTAGGGCCACTTCTTGCAGCCTTGGGCTTACTAGGAGTTTTCGGCTTAGTAGGACGTCGAATAGGCGCCTGAGAGAATGGATGACCATAGCTATATGGAGGAGGAGGAGCGTAATAGCCATATGGAGCATGAGCAGGTAGAGCAGGACCACCCTGTGATGGATGGTTAGGGTTATAGTATCCATAAGATGGAGGAGGAGGCGCATAACCTGGATATCCATTATGAGCCGGAGCTTGAGCGCCATAGTTGCCATTGTATGAAGGCCGATTTGGATCTGAATCAGTGGCGAACATAGCGCCTGGGTTCATCTGATGGTTATAATATGACATTGTGTTAGCTGGAGACCGGCTTGCTGAAACTTGATATTCTAGCTAGCTAGATATATATAGAACAATCATAGATAGATAAAAGAGCACGTAGGAATATGTATCCGCGTGTTGCTCGATCGATCAATTGCCATATGGTACACTTATATGGTACACTTATAATTTGAATATTCGTAAAACATTTCTATCAACATGTGTAAAGCATCTTATTTAGCCGAAAAAAAAAAAGTGTGTATAACACCATGATGTGCTAGCTAGCTAGTGGGTTCTTAATGAGCGTTGCTTATTAATTTGCTAGTTTGATTGGCCATCAGTATTGAGTTCAAGTCTAGAAAATTGATGTATGTGTCGTTTTGACTTTTAATATTAATGATATGTTCTGCTTCTAAAAAAAGGTACCATGTTGGAATTAAGAGTCACCAAAGGAGATCGAGGGAGCTGGTGAACTGAGTCTAGAGTGTACGTCTTCTGTGTGAACGTAAATGAGCATATAAATAAAGGGGTGTGAACATATATTCATGTGGATTGATTAAGACATGAAAAAATGGCTAGGAAGCTGCTTTTACGTGTGGAAGAAATATTCTGGTTTCCATGCCACTATATGTGGATGGAATTGGTTCACACGAGAAAGAATGAAATATTTTAAATTCCCGGATATATACTATCCAGAATAGATTCTTATTTTCAGTCTCTTCAGCATGCTTTAGGAATGTTATGGTCGAAATCTAGATTTAGGAATCGATCGTATGAGAAGTAGCTAGGCATACCTTCGGTGAAAAAAAAAATCAGCATACTGGTGTTCGAGTAGAAATGTATTAGATTTCCAGTACTTCCAATTTCTTGGTTCGTACTATTTTCTCAATCACAATTGTCTTTATGTAATTAAGGAAGAATTTCCTCCTTATTGACATCCAATGAGGTGGGTGGACCTAAAAATTAGATTTCGTAGTCACAATTTGACCAGACAACATACACTACATTTTGTGAACAATTAATACATTATTCTTTAATTACAGACTTTCTAACAAAGTATGTGTTCGGAATTTTAGGATGATTTATTCTTGTCTCTTAGTAGTTAATTATAAAAATTAAAAAGTGTACAATAAGAAATCCTAATTAAAAGGTGTAGAAAATTAGTACAGTAAATCAAGAAACTGATGCACATGCACTAGCAAAGTAGCATGTATATTGTACGTATACCACTTCAAAGTAAAAACAATTCACAAACAGTACACGTTCGTATTCGTCACTCAGTTGCAACATCCTTAGTTCCTTATTAAGTGCAATTTTTATTTGTCAATAACACAAAAAAAAAAAAAAGTGACTATGACAATGCTTCGAATTAAACTGGAACATGCATCGTCATTTTATGAACTTAGAAAGTTAGGTGTTATTTACGATTTTTTAAGAGTTTTCCGGGTAATGTGCTATTTAGGGAATGTGAACCCTACCTTTTCAAGATAGCTTTACATCAAATTTTACATTGTTGACTTCGATCCGATTTCCGCTAATTATATACATTAATCTGTGTACTGCCCAAAATGCTGCAAGGTATCAGTGTGTTGGGCGGTTTGGGCAGTGTGTTGGGCTGTTTGGGCAGTGTGTTAGGTTTGTCATCGTCTTTCTCTTGATTTTTTTGATGATGATGATGATCAATGGGCTTTAGGTAAGCTCCTAATGCACGAAGTAACCACCAATTGTGTGCCCTGCCATGAAACCCAATGATCTTACTCCCACTCACTTCAATTGAAAAGTACTTTGTCACTAAATCCTGAGATCCAAATGGTCCATAACTTCTTTTGTTGCTCCTAAAATTAAGTTTTGTGATTTAGGTTGGCATGGGCGACCACGAATGAATATAACGTCCATGAACTGAAGTAAAAAATTCGTCTGGATAATCAAGCTCAACCTGCAATAAGAGAAACAATGAATTGTTTTTATAAGTGTGATTATTCTTGTAAATAGTTATAATGAGTGCCTTATAGTAAACCCTAGCTCTAGGGAGAAGCTCCAATGAGTACCTTATAATGAGGACTTGTTGAGAACTTTCAAACTCAACCGTTAGATGAGCTTCTAATGAGTTTTTTAAATATTAACTAACATTTTAAATACTCATCTACCGGTTAAGTTTGAAAGTCATCAACAAGTCCTCATTGTTTGGTACTCACTAAAGAAGGCCCCCCTACCTATATATATAAAGAGAGTTTATTTGATGAATTTATTTTTTAATGATATGAGAATGTGAAGTGTTGTCTCACATTAGAGAAAAATGACATTGCAAAGGTGTTTATAAAGATTTTGGCATATCCAACCAAAACCAATTGACAATGACTAGATAGGCCCAAATCTTTATAAGTACATTTGGAAGGTCTCTTTTCTCCAATGTGAGACAACACACCACATTCTCACACCCCCCTCTCCGCACGTATGACAAATTTTCAAGCCAAACACGTGGACAAATTAAATTGGGTGACGTGGAGCACGTGTGACCACTTGGTTTCACACGTGGGGGAATTTGCAGCTCCACGTCACCCAATTTAAGTTGTCTACGTGTTTGGTTTATAAGAATTTTGGCATATCCAACCATTGCCAATTAATTGGTTTTGGTTGTGACGTCCAAATTATTTTATCATGATTGAGATAATTTTTTTTTCTGCCTCTAAACCCTATTTCTACTTATTTCACAACATAAATTAATTTTCAGAATTGAATAAAACCGCTTGATGGAGGTTGAGGACTAACCTTGTATGTTCTGGCACCGAGGAGGGTGGGATAATCTGCACCATGCTTGTCTGACCAAACTGAAATCCCATTGTCATCATATTCAATCTGAATCCAACGAATGCCATTAACATCTGCGTGTATTACTAATTGCCTCACCGTTGAGTGAACTCCATCATCCCAAATGTCGTCCCCTCCTTCTGATCCAAACGGCCCAATCGATAAGAGTTTGCTCTTAGAGTCCTCAAAACTCTGTAGCATGCAACGTACGTACATTAGGACTAATTAGTTAAAGGACTCCAGGTATAATCAATTTACTGGACAAATATATATGAAACTAAAATGATGTGCGTGTGTATTTCTTTTGTATAATATTCATGTATATATATATATATATTACCATTTTTTGAAATTAACGGGGGAGCAAAGGAGATGGATCGAGAAGGTCCGCACTCCGCAGAAAGAAATTAATGAAACTGAATACTGATTTTCTTGCTTAGCAGGATAGATGAAGCGTTGTCTGGAGTAATTTATATGAGTATTCATGTAAAGGGTGTTGAATATATATGTTGATCAGGTACAAACTTGTTGGTTAATACAGTAGAAAATGTCTAGGTAGCTTGGACTATATTCTGTTTTCCACCAAGAAGAAGTGAGTATAAAGGGTGTTGATCTGATTCAGATAGCTTGGACCATATTCTATTTTCCACTATATATATGTGGAGGAATGGATCCAGTTCATGGGAAGGATCGAATGAAATAAAGTGCCCTATGTTTTTCAATATTATCCACAATAGTCTTTAATCTTCAGCCAGCTAGCTTTTAGGAATCGTAATCTATACCCTCTTGGAATTGAATTGCTTACAAAAATTGGACTCGTATGTCGTTCTTGTACGTACATCACGAAGATTAATTTGCTTGTACTTGTGTTTATGTGAAAATTTTCCATATATAGTTTCTTTCACCAAATGTACATAAATGAAAGAAACTTTGAGAAAGTCGGCCTACATTTTACATAGAAATTATCAATAAATGTATAAAAAAATATAAAAAAACTCAAACTAGACATTAATCTTGCATGTGTTGAGGAGTAGAAATAAAACGATCGACCAAACTTTTTGTGAATTGTCATTTGAGAGTACGTATCACTTCAACAAGCGGCAAAGATCGAATTAGAGTTTTATTTAAACAAGTAAAAATCTTGCGCAAGATTGAATGAAACTGATCACTTGATAAGCACTATATATTTACCATATCTAGGGAAAATTATAAGGTAGTTCCGAATTACTATGTGCACGTCTATGGTCCAGGACAACTTTATTAATCTACATGGTGTTATATGTTGATGTTAATTGGTCCAATTTATCTTATTGTTATTTTTTTTTTGTCTTTTGTATCGTAAAGAGGTGACGTTATTGTATTGGCTAGGACCACGGGCTCATGGTATGTACTCCATAGCCGGCACCCCTATATTTTGCATAACTAAAAACCAATATTGTTTTATTTTTTAATACTAATTTCATTCCTGACAATAATCTTTATTTCTTTAAGATAATCATTTTTCACTAGTTCTCGTCCTTTATGGTACAGAGTGTAAGGGTAATGAGTCACGAGTCATCTCAGGTCAAAACAGAAGCTGAGTAAAGGCATGACAGGTGTCACATAGATATTGGTCATTATGAAATTTGTTAGTGTTTGTTAGAGTTTGTTAAGTGAGGTTACGTAGTGACTAAGCTGAGGCTAAGCACCTCCTCATATATAGCCCGTGATCATGTACGGATTGTAATAAGCCTTGATCTGAAATATACAATACATCATCTTCTTCCTCTCTAAGAAAACCTCTCTCTCTCTCTTCATTCTTAGAAAACCTAGAACTTCAGCACAGAGTTCATCTTGATAAGCATTATATTTTCCATGAATTGAAGTCAAAAATTCATCTTGATCGATAATCAAGTTTGACCTGCCATATATAAGACGTGTACGTACACAAGTGAATATTTTGTTTGATTACCTAACTAAGCAAGCTAATTAACAAATTACACAAGTATACTAATCGTGTTTGTGTTTGTTATGAAGGGTCTATCTTGACCGTACTAGCTCTCAGCAACTGATCTCTACTCTCTCCTAATCTCATCAACTTCAGCTTGAAGGGCAGTATTGTTGTCCATCTATCAATTGATTGGTCTCTCACTTGGTAAGAGAGACCCAATTTAGTATCTCTCTGTTTCAATTCATTAGCAGACTTTGGTCTCTCCTTTGATATATAGATTGTTGGATGGAAAATAAATTAGCGAATCGTTCGATGTAGCTTATCTTAAATTAAAGCTAGATGATGGATAGCGTTGAGAAAATCTTGGAATCGATTATCTTATAGTACTGGCGCACGCATGAAAGCATGTATTTATATTTTTATTTTTTAAAAGGAGAGAATTTTAACAAATCTTGAAAATTGGAATCATCCGGAATATATCATATAACCCTGTAGAAAATTAGTATTTTAATACAAGAAACTGATACACACTAGCTAGTATAGAACTTCAAAGTAAAAACAGTTCACAAACACGTTCGTATTCGTCACTCAGTTGCAACATCCCTACCAAATGACAATTTTTATTTGTCAATAATACATAAAAACGAGGAAGAGTAACTAGCTATAACAATGCTCTGAATAAAACTGGGACATATGCATATTGTGATGTTGTCAATTAAGTGATATCTAAGGAAAGTGAACCCTAGCTTTTTAAGATAGCTTTACATCAAATTTTACAATCAAGTTTGTTAATTGCCGACTCCGATCCTTTCATTGTACGTGGTTCCCCTGATTTCCGCTAATTATATACATTAATCTGCGTACTACCCATAATGCTGCAAGGTATTAGTGTGTTGGGCGGTTTGGGCAGTGTGTTAGGTTTGTCGTCGTCTTTGATCTCTTGATTTTTCTGATGATGATGATGATCAATGGGCTTTACTGCACGAAGTAACCACCAATTATGTGCCCTGCCATGAAACCCAACGATCTTACTCCCACTCACTTCAATTGAAAAGTATTTTGCCAATAAAACCTGAGATCCAAATGGTCCATAACTTCGTCTGTTGCTCCTAAAATTAAGTTTTGAGATATAAGTTGGCATGAGCGACCAAGCAGAACGAGTATAATATCCATGAACTGAAGTTAAAAATTCGTCTGGATAATCAAGCTCAACCTGTAGTAAGAGAAATAATGAAATGTTGCAAATATTTTTATAAGTGTGATTATTCTTGTGAATAGTTAAAAGGGTATAATTGTAATTATACTAAACCCTAATAAACCCTACCTCCTCTATATAAAGAGAGTTTATTTGATGAATGATCGAGATAACTTTTTTTTTCCTGCCTCTAACCTATTTCTACATATTTCACAACATAAATTAATTTTCAGAATTAAATAAAACCGCTTGATGGAGGGTGAGGACTAACCTTGTATGTTCTGCCACCGTAGAAGGGGAGAGAATCTGAACCATGCTTGTCTGACCAAACTGACTTCCCATTGTCATCATATTCAATCTGAATCCAACGAATGCCGATATTACCATCTGCGTGTATTACTAACTGCCTCACCGTTGAGTGAACTCCATCATCCCAAATGTCGTCCCCTCCTTCTGATCCAAACGGCCCAATCGATAAGAGTTTGTTCTTAGATTCCTCAAACCTCTGTAGCATGCATGCATGGTGCATGTAACATTAAGACTAATTAGTAGTACGTACTATAGTTATAGGTTAGGACTCCAGGTATAATCAAGTTACTGGACAAATATGAAACTATATACAAATAATATGTGTGTGCTTAGCTTGTGTGTGTGTGTATATTAGTATATATATAAATATATATATATTTCTATATATATATATATATATATATATCATATACCCATCATACTACCATTTTTTGAAATTAACGGGGGAGCAAAGGAGATGGATCGAGAAGGTCCGCAGAGAACAATTAATGAAACTGAATACTGATTTTCTTGCTTAGCAGGTATATATATACGTGTGTGTGCACGTGTGCGTGGGCGCATACTGTGTAATCACCACTTGAAATAGTGAGATCAAAGGAGATGGAGAAGCAGGTAGCTAGCAGTAATCGGAACAATTATTAATGGTAAGGGTGTGGAACTAGATTATGGAAATTGGGCGCGCTAAGAATTAAAGATGTCCTTTGACAAAAAAAAAATTAAAAATTAAAGATGTCCATCTTTAATATATACGTGTGTGTGTGTATTTGAGCACAAGTATATATAAGGTGTATATCAGATCATAATTAAGAATCTAAAAATTCGGTTTTCCACTATATATTGAAAAGAAAGGCAAATATTCAAATTCCCCCATCTTAATTATTCTCTAGAAAAGTGGCCTATAATTTGTACGTATACTCTCGTTATCTATTATGAATTTTTTGTTTGTTTTGTATATATGGTTATTAATTTGATGTAACATGCCAAGTAGAAAGTAGTCCAATCTTACCTTTAATTTGGTCAATAGCCTTAGAAGAGAGCACTTATATATGTTGCTTATTGGACCAAAAAAAAAGAGAAGCTTAATGAGTGCTATTGCCTATTGCAGCTAGACATGCTAGATGCCAAAGAGGTACATGACTATATATCTATACTATATTACTAAATTTACCCAGACATATCTAAAATTAACTAATAATTAGTATTAGAACTATAGGGATCGATTCAGGTATAATCAATTTACTAGACAAAAAACGATAAACCTATATTAAATATATATATATGTAATCATGTATATATTACCGTATTTAGAATTAACGGGCGAGCAAAGAAAATGGATCGAGAAGGTGAGCAGTGAGCAATTGAATGAAACTGAATACTAATACGTTCTTGCTTAGCAAGATCGATATAGTGCTGTCAGAGTAATTTATACGAGTACGTATTATTCATGTAAGGGTGTTGAATCTATTGATCAGGTACAAATGCTATTTTGGAATCTTGATCACAATTAAGTGAGCAGTGATCAGTAGAGCTACGGAGCCACTCTGTGAATAAATTATTGAATGTATGGTAAGAAGAATCGTGTATAAAGTGTATTGATCAAATTGCTTGGAACTATGTATTATATTAAGTGCGCAATAAAAGCTAATTAATTATATATTCCGTTTTCCATTGCTATATAAATATATATATATATATATATATATATATATATATATATATATATATTCTGTTTTCCACTATAATGAGGAGGAATGGATCTAGTTCATAGCAAATTAATTAATAATGGAAAAAGGTTCCTTATGATTTTCAATATTCTCCACAACCAGTGAACCAGCTTTATGGATCTCGTATTGCATGTGGCCCTATATATACTCTCTATGAAGAACTTTGTGGTAATGTAAAGTGCAAAACTTTTCAACCTTTAACAATATATACAGAACAAAACTAACAGTATAATTGTCTACGATGTACAGCCTTTGAATTGAATTACACATCAAAATAGGACTCGTCATTCTAGCTTGCACATCTTGAATTTTTACCTGTATTTTTTTCTTGGGGCCGGCAAATCAAAATTTTATTGAAATGAAAAGAAAAGAAGTGAAAAACAAGTAGAGAGCCAGACATGAAAGCGAAAACCCTTGCCTTCTAACAAAAACAGATTGTCAAAAAGACAAATGAAATCAAACCAACAAAAGAAATTCAAAAGAATTCTTTTAAGAGATTAATTAGTTGCCCATAAGTAAAACATTTAGCTTAACAATACGTGTCCTATTCTTGACGAGGTATCGACCTGGCCTGCAAGTGAACAAGGTGAGAGTACTTGGCCGTCTCCTTTAATTTCTTCAGTTGAGTCTTCGGGCGAAACTCCTTAAACCTATTATCATAGAAACATCATCACCCTTCTTCATATAAGCACGGAGAAACTCTACCTCAAGTTATGCCCGTGGCAAAAATCACATTTTTTTAAATTCACTATTTTAGTCTGCTAAAATTTTCAATATTGTTTTCTTTTCAATGTACTTACATAAATGAAAGAAACCTAGAGAAAGCCATATATGATATATCCTGCATTTTACATCTATGATATAATGAATAATATATAAATAAAATAAATCAACAAATTTACATGGGGTTGGGATATTATATCGTTTCCAAGTGTAACAATTAATACTTTTTGTTTCTTTGGTTATATTAGAGGAGATCGAACATCTGACCGAACCTAATCTTAATTCAATTCTCCACACTCCCTCACTTACAATACTATTTTTCTTTGTTGCAAGAAATCTGAACTATTAGTTTTAAATCCTACGTACATCCATAATCCTACGTACTATTAGTTTGAAATCTGCCCCCGACTTTTGTTGTTTATTTGTGCAATAGGAATTTTATGGGCCTCCTTAATTTCCGTTTTTGGTAGATTGTTTTTGGTTATTGTCTTTCTCTTTTGGTTTTCTTTTTGAGGGGTTTGGTTTCATATCCCCCCTCTCCAGTTCTTAGTTTTTTCTTTCTTCTTTTTAATAAATTTGGGAGGTTGATTTTCTTTCTTCTTTTTAATAAATTTGGGAGGTTGATTTTGTCCTCTCCTATTCAAAAAAAATCCTATGTACATCCATATTGTTTCCTTTATGCCGTTATCTTATATAACATGAAGTTCTACAATACTGAGATGTATGCCCTTTCACTTACAGATATAACAACAAAATGTGTTGTCATTGTGGTAACGAGAGTTTTTTTTTGTGTAATCTTTGTTCTATTAGAAGTAATTACTCCATGTACAACCTTGTTATAAGTTTATGAGCAATTTGTCGTTAAAGTTATAATTTTGGTTTAATTATATGTAAATAGTGTAAAACAAATGTGATAACTTTATTGTTAATGTAATAATTTTGGTTCAATTACATGTAATTTTTTGTTCAAAAAAATTATAAACCATGGTATGACATACATCGTCGGTCCGTTTGAAGAAAAGCCTGAATAAATTGATTTGCTTGTATTGCATCTCTCTGTTCACGTTTTGAAACTAGGGTGGAAATTCTATTACTACGTACTTATTAATGAGTTCTTTGTCGCTTTGTCTACTCCAAAATGCCCCCCTTACACCTCTCTACCATTCTGAGTCCGGCCAACATGGGGAATTTTTATAAGTATTGTGAGCATGTAATTACCATACAGTGTAGATAATAATTTTTTTTTTCAACAATCAGTGTAGATAATAATTAATTATCAATAGTTTAAGGAAGTCTAAAAACCTCACAGTACTAGTATACGTACATTCATGCATGATCTCTTATTTCGGAAATTCTATCTATCATACCAATAGTATATGACATACACCACATATTTCCTTTGTTGGATCAGCTATCCAATAATAGAAATACATGAAGAATGTTATAAACTGGTGTATGGTAGAAAGTCTCCTCTTATTTGATACATATAAATTATCTATTTATATGGTATAGAATATATCAGATGTTCTTCATGATGGCCTTAATCTAGACTACAAATAGTGTAGCTTGATTTGCATTCACTTGATCAATCTTGTTCTTCATCGTTGTAACGAGTATTCTTGTTGCCAATGTTGAAAACTCCATTATGGTCTCCTTTGTTTCCGCTGACTCGATTCCCAGAAACGTTGTAAGATGTTCTTTTACTACCTTTGCCACTCTTGGGCTTACTTTGAGGCACAACAGGCTCCTGTGAGACTTGATCGTAGTATCCACTATTGTAAGATGGTGGAGGAGGAGCGAAATAGTTGCTATATCCGCCATAGGGAGCATGAGCAGCTGGAGCTGACTGTGATGGATATTGGTTGTTATAGTAACCATGAGACTGAGGAGGAGCGCCATAATTATTATAACTTGGATATCCAGTATGAGCAGATGGTGCAGGAGCCCCAAAGGAACGCTTATTCGGATCAGAACCATTGGTGAACATGGCGCCTGGGTTTTGGGTATAATGTGACATAGTGTGATCAGTTGGCCGGAATCTTAAAACTTGATCTATATTAATTGGTAGCTAGCAGATGTGGATATTTTCACTTTGACACAGTCGTCTATATATATATATACAATCGTTTTGATATATAAAGGGTAGGAATATGGAAATGTGGATGGCTTAATTCACAAGCGATATAGTACACAAATTAAGAATTTGAATATTCCTAAACATTTCTATCAACATGGGAATAGCATCATGTTCTAGCTACACCGGGTGGTTTTCATCATCATCTGCAATTTGGATAACGATTCCAGCAAGCTGTAAATTTGCTTACATTAAATTATTACATATTATATATAATCCAGCTTTGTAGTCCTAACACTTATCATCAAGACTTTTAGTCACTTAAAAATTGACAATCATAGCATGATTTGTAAGCACATCTTTTGTCATATATAGTGTATTTAAGTTGCACAGACTAAACTTAAGGATTCGCTCAATACTTGGGGGCAAAATATCTCTTTCATTACAAAGGAATTATGGAACAGGATCGATATTGATATTTCGATATTCTGCTGATCTTGTTAATTCTTTAGATTTAGACCATAAATAACGTCGTTTTGAGTTTGAAGGTTATGGATTTGTTTAGCTTCTCTTATATTATAGATTGAAAGTTTGAAACTAAAAATTATTTAAATTGATCCTCAATGCTAAAACATCAGTTGAGGATCCAAATCCAAGAAATTTTATATGAAGATGGCTTAAAATAAGGGTATGTAATATAGCAAATTAATGACTAAATGTACAATTTATTAATCAATTAAGTTCCGCTTTGAGTAGTCTGAGTGTCATTCTTTTGTTTGTTGGAGAGTGCCAAAGAAGATATTATTGATGATGCTACGGTGCAAATGAAAGCCATGAGTAGGAAGGCTGCGGAGAGATTTGCCATGTTGAAGAAGTGGTGATAATTGTGTAGATATAATTTGTTGAAAAAGGATGGCATTTTCACCGACCAAAAAAAAAAAAAGGATGGCATTTCGAGAGAAAATAGGGATAGTAGAAGGCTGGGGAGAAATGACAAACTCTCATCGATAATTTTCTTACAAACAGCAGTAGTAGCAAACCCTGCACCCACTCCCGTAGCTAAAAGGAATGATACAGCCTGCAGATCAATCATATCAAGCAAATAAACCAGGCATGCATGGAATAAAAGTCAGGTAATTAAAAGAGATCTAACGGCGACCATATATATAGGGCCTAGCTTCTAGGGTCTAGGGTTATTATAGAGAAGTGCATTCATCCTCACTAGAGACATGAAGTTCACCACAGGTCGAATCCATACTTTTTCGAAAATGGATTAGTCATTTGGTTATCGATCATTAACATCTTTTCAATATGATACCTAAAAGATGAACCGTTCCGACTGTAGAGTTGTTCAGACGATTGCAAGAGAGTGAAGATGAGTGGACTTTCCTTAACCTTACTAGCTAGAGAATGCTTGGTACTAAGCTTATCGCCAAAAAATTCAAATAGAAGAAGTCCATCATGGTCTACTAGGCGTTTCCCTGTAAGTAAGTAGTGGACTGCAAACGGAATTTGCAGCAATGCGTAGGCCATTCCGATCACAGTTGTACATATCATGTACCTGCAATAAAATTAGGGGGTAGGATAGGATACGTACGGTGATGTATGTCATACCCCCATTTACAATTTTTTGAACAAAAAATTACATCTAATTGAACCAAAATTACTACATTGACAACAAAGTTACCACATTCGTTTTACACTATTTACATATAATTGAACCAAAATTACAATTTTGACAACAAATTGTTCATAAACTTGTAACAAGGTCATAGATGGAGTAATTACCTCTAATAGAACAAAGATTACACAAAAAAAAGACTCGTTATCATAATGACAACACATTTTGTTGTTATATTTGTAAATGAAGGTATGACATGCATCTCAATATTGTAGAACTTCCCATAAAATCAGTACATAAATTATATTTATCTTGAGATTTAGTTAGCTAGAGATGGAAATTAACAGATCGAGAGACGGAGTGTTTACACATAGGAGTGGAATTGCTTGAAGGAAAAATGTAACATCCAGTTCAGAATAATGTCGGTAGTCAGTTAAAAGCAAGACGAGAGAGATTACGAGGAAAATCACGCAGAGGACTCTTAGACAAAGCGACATAATATATTACGATTGATTCCATGGAGTGTGGAGTTTTCTGGTATGGGTAGAACGTACTATTGCTACTTCTTGTTACATACATACAGTAGAACCTCTTTAAATTAATACTTGATAAATTAATAATCTTTTTTAAATAATAAAATTGTTCGGTCCCAATTAACTTGATAATTCTTGCTAAATTGAAACTCGATAAATTGATATCTCGCTAAATTAATATAATTTAAGTGGTCCCAAGGCTATTAATTTAAAGAGATTCTACTGTATATACAAATTTTTGCCATGAAATTAAGGACCATTGATTATTATAAGAGGTACATGTTTGCCTCTTCATTGCTCCTTAATTGGAATACAAATTATTTAAACACAAAGGAGCTGGTTTGACACCTTTTTACAGCCAGCCAATGAAGCCAAAGTAAATTTAAACATTACTTTGGCGTCTGGATGATGTTTTCGGTTAACCATAGTGCAAGTCATTAAAAATCAAAACACTAGCTAGCGGAGCAATAAGGTTTTAACCAAATCTTTTTACTTTGGCGCGCAATCAAATATATTGTCTTCAAGGAGGAGTTACCGTTTACAGTGATCCGGTAGCTACTAATTAAAGCCATATGATTTTTTTATTTTTAATTTTATTTTGGAAGGGATCAAATCCTGACTTAATCTAATCTTAACTCAATTCTTCACACTTATTCTATCTTTCAACACTCGGGCTACCCCAAGGGCAAGGGCTTTTTTTTTTTGGTATGTATAATAAGAGCCATTTGATCTTTTAGTCCTAGCTAGCGTATGAATACAAATTAAAATGTTAGTTCTTCTTTTCATATATATGAACAAAACTATGATCATCTTTTTGTACAGAGATATAATTAATTAGGCTTCAACTTTTATTTAATTAGCACATATATATATCAACTTTTACAGGGAGTATTGCTCATACATATATGCGATGTATTGCCATAATTCATTAAATTTCTTCTTCTGCTTCCTGACTTCATCCTTCATCCTTCATCCTCTCCATTGTTTAAGTCGCGACGACTATACTTGACGCCGATGTTGGAAATTCGATTATTGTCCCCTTTGTTGTGGCTAACTCGATTACCGGAGACTGTATAAGATGTCGTTTTTCCTGCAGGTTTGCTTCTGTTGGGCTTGGTTTTACTAGGTGGAGCAGGAGCAAGCTGTACAGGACCTGGAATTGCATAATACGGATCGTGATGATATGATGATGATGATGATGATGATCCATATGGGGCAGCAGGATGAGCAGGAGCTGGAGAATGAGGATAAACCAAATACGGATTAGGAGGATAACCGGAATAAGGAAATGGTGCCTGCGACATCGGATCTGGAGCGAAGTGTATTGGCAAACCGGGCTCGTATATCGGATGGGTGAGATTCATCGATCGTGTTCATTTGAGTGTTTGCCTAGCTTGTTCGCTTATATATGCTAGCTATTCAGCGTATATGGATAAGAGAGGATATGAAGGAATATATATATATATATGGGGCCTTAGCTAGCTTAATCACCAAGCTGATTAATTATATTCTTGTAGTGCTAATTAATTAGGAATATAATTCCTTAGACAATGGGTGATCCAGATGCACCTCCTGTGTGCTAGCTCAGCTAGTGGGAACTGTGGGATAGCGATCGATATTGAATCCTTATTACTAAATGCTACATCCAAAATGTGACTCCTAGCCTGCATTTGTGTTTGAGCTGGATGCTTCAAGTTTTACATGCATGTTAAAGGAGGTTATTTCCATGTGTCTGAACTACAGATGCATTTTTATTTTGCATTTAATCATATACTTAAGTCACACAATGTACAACATAAATAGGACATAAGTGTTTCATATTACATTTTTTTTGTTGAGAATTTATTCACATTACATTTGTGACGTACGTGTTTTTACATGTTTAATTAATTTGTATCTTTACTCCAGGACTAGTGTAATTTTTATGAAGATTATAGCGAGCGCTATAGTCAAATCCAATTCGAATGAGTACGTTATACTAAACTTGGCTCAGCTCGACTTGTTTAAATTTAGATAAAGTTTAGCTCAATCAATTAATAATAAGAAATGAACTACATATAGCAACATTCATAACATTGATATATAGCTATTAGCTAGTTAATATTTACCAAGTGTTCAAAAGACAATATATACTGTTTCTTAAGAAAATTAATTACATTCTAATCTAGGGTTTCCTAGTCAGTCAATTCAATTCTAGCCCCGGCCTACATAAAATCGGTCATATATAGCATATATATATATACTCCTAACTGACAAATCCTAAAACCCAGTGCTAGATCGAGACATGCATGCGTGTAAACTGGCTTTACATTCTAAACGACAAAGAGAAGGATGACATGGAGCCAAAGGAAGACGACCGAGGAGAAAAAGGAATCGGATCAAGCGGAGGTTAGCTTTCTACAGTTCTACCATCAATCTTGAAATTTCTATGGGTTATGAGATTCTGTACGTGTTTGCCTAATTTGCTCTGGCTGATTCTTAATGATAGTAATTTAATAGTTGGTTCTAGCAAGCCCTAGAACTGGAATCTAATGGTTGTATCATGCATGTGTAACAGAAATTATTAATAGAGAGAAAGAAAGACAGTGGGAGGTTAAGGGAAGTTATTTGTAGAGAGGAAAAATAAAAATATTTTTTTGTTATTACTATAATGCCCCTTGTTTATGCAATTGTATATAGGTTTAAAGAATCCGTACGTAGTGTAAATTGTAAAAAGCTTTCCAACTGTTCATGTAGAAGAAGCTAATTCTGTTTTCCACTATGTATGGACCGAACGGATTCAAAGAACAAGAATCAAACATCCAAATCCTCAATGAAATTCTCTAGAAAAGTATCTTATCTTTTCCACTTTGTGAGCCACTCTTATCTCAACCTTTTGGGATTAAGATATTGAGTTGCTCTATGATTGCTAATTAGTTTTCGATTTGGTAAAGTTGTGAAAGAGCATAATTAAGCAATTAAGCATGAGCTGGTAACCATTTTATGTGATGCAAACCAAGGACTATACAAGCGTGTTTGCTTCTTCGATCTTCTTCTTCGTTTTTTTTTTTTCCTTTTTTTATCACTCCGATTGTCAGCTGTTTGGTACACATCTCAGACCATGTCAGCAACAGGGGTTGAAGATAGAGTACTTGAGAAATGTGATTTTTGCTCAACATGGTTAGAATAGTACGTGGTCATAATTTTTGCCACATCGATCGCAAGCATACTCTTTTTGGGTTGAAGATGGTTTCAGAACCAATTAAATAGCGATCAATGAATTGGAGCGCTGTGATCACATATTAAGTTTGCAAGGTTAATTTGAACTTTTGGTTATAATTTTGACCGTTAAGTGCTGATATAGCACAAATGAGACCCACATTTTGATGACGTGGCGACGACATAGAAATCTTAACCATTAGCCAATTCATTAATTATGACCGTTAAGAGTTGACGGAGCATTTCATGTCGCTGCCAAGTCACCAAAGAGTGAGTCTCATTTGTGCCACGTTAGCACTTAACGATCAAAATTGAAGAATTGGCTAACAGTTGGACAATACTGATTAGGGCAATGCTAGGAGGCCTCACTTGAGGCCTCACTTGAGGCCTAAATTTTGTGGCCTCAATCCTACGTGGCATTACATGTCAGTTAATATAATTTATATTTTTATATCCACATCACCCTATTTTGCCATGTCAAATGTTGCAAAACCAACATTACCCTTTTATATTTTCACTTAAACTTCATACAAATCTAAACTGCAGAAAAAAATAATAATTATAAACCCTCAAATTCTTAAACCTAATAAGAATATGAACGTACGTATGGCCTCTGAGTTTTTTTTTTCCTAATCTCCTTTATGTTTTATTTAGGATTATGTATATTTAACACCACCATATTCTTCAAGCTCTGCACATTCTTGAAGAAGCCGATGGTTTGGGAAAAACACAATTATTAATAGTGAATTGAAAGCCTTAAATTAGTTTAGAATTAATAAAGAAATGCATTGAATAAAACTAGAAATGATAGACATATATACAATTGTTTGAGGGAAGCCATTAACCTAAAATTGATTGCTGGGTTTGTATATATATAAACCGTTTATTATATATATATATATATATATATATATATATATATATATATATTGGTGGAACAAAGACGAGTTCAATTATATGTCAGATTCCATGGTTTCTTCATATCAATTTTCCTTATGGAAAAAGTTGATGATGTTCCAAAAATCTATTGAAATTCTTGCACGAATCCAATGGGAAAAAAATACATTTGTTTTATGAAATTAGATAGATCTAGAAAATTAAAGAAGAGTACTCTATGAGCAATTATAGTGCGAAGTAGTTTACCGGAAAATTCGAGATCTAGATTTTAGAACATGATGAACATAAAGATTTTCTTTAGTTCTTGATGAAGACGAAGGAGATGTTTGTTTATCTTTTTGAAAAGTTTATTAAAATTATTCTAAAATTAGAAAATAAAATCAATAAGATGATTTAGAGCCATTAGATTGGAATGGATAAGATAGTCTTTTACAAAATATGAGATATCAAATAACAAACGACGTGTAAATGACATGACATGCAAACTCAGATTAAGGTCTAAGACTTAGGCCTTAATTGAGGCCAACAATCATTTTCCTACTGATTAAGTTGGTAAATACATGGGTGTTGCTGATGAAATTGAAAGAGTGAGGATTAACATGATTTTAGGTCATAAATTCAGGGTAGTAAGCTGAATTTAATATTTAATAAAAACCAGTTTAACTCCTATATAAGTGAAAAACAGTGAAAGGAAAAAATTGTTTAAATTAATTAGCGCTAAGGTGTTCTGTGTATATATGAATCAAATAAGACAAACTCAAACTACATAATACCATAAGACAAAATAATATTTAATTTAATTTTCGTTTTCTGATCGGATTCCATACATATGATATTATTCGATAATATATACCATCACATATGTATAAGCTAGAAAGAGGGCCTACAAACCTTCTGTTGATATATGGCTACACAATTAAACATCCCCTTCGGGCCTTCCCTTAACTTCTTATTCACACTCAACTCAAACATCTGAAACACTGTACTACTCTCTTTTATTACCTCACACACAGAGAACAGTACATTACGCATTCATATATGGTGATGAAACAGTTCTTCAAATATAGCTGTTGCCAACGTCGAATCTTCCGTTATGGTTCCCCTCGTTTCCGCTAACTTCGTTACCAGAAACAATGTAGGATATCCGTCTTTTAGGTTTTTCGTTTATGTTATAGGGATTGATTTGATAAGGATTTCCCACTACAAGGACGGTGGGCTTTGATGGAGGTGGACGTGGAGGTTCAGGTGAATATTGTAGAACATAATTAATAGAGTTTTTGTTGAATGCGTAGCCATCTCGAGTAGTACCAGAAGATTCACAAGTGTATGTTATATGAGCTACTGCTTTTGAAGGGTGGTGGTTCTTATTCTTCTGATCAAGAGGCTTTAGGTAAGCTCCTATTGAACGGAGCTCTATCAATTCATCAGACCTGCCATGAAACCCAACAATCTTACACCTAGGTACTTCGATTGAAAAATACTTTCCACCACGATCTTCAGATCCAAATGGTCCGTAAGTTCTTTTGTTGCTCTTGAAAGTGAGTGAGAGGATATAGGTCGGAAGACACCAATAATCTAAGTAGTATCCATGAACCGAAATCAAATATTCTTCTGGATAATCAAGCACGACCTGCAATAGTTAACATATATAAGCAATTCATTTATACTAGATTATTTATTAGGATAGGAAGGATCTCTTCCTTACCTATCCAGGCCTTTCATTAAAAAAAAATACTAGATTATTTATTTGACTGGATAAGCTAATTTTAATTTAATTATAATGCGCATGCCTGCATATGCATGTACGTAGCTAGGTTTCGAATTAATGATTTGGTAAGTGCATGAACCGGTTGAGCTAGGGTGTGGCCGGACTAACCCTGTCAGTTCTATCATCATTGAAGGTCACTTGACTCCGACCATGCTTGGCTGACCAAACTGACCGCCCGTTGTCATCATATTCGATCTGGATGAAGCCGATGCACCGTTGAGTATGGCGTATCACCAACTGCCTGACCGTGGAGTGTACTCCATCATCAAAGAATTCCCCTCCGTTGTCTGATCCAAACGGTCCAACTGAAAAGGCTTTTTTCTCCAATTCCTCAAAACTCTGTTGCAAGCACCATTAATAATATATTATTGTCCAATTTTGGCCAAAAAAATGTATATATTATTGTCCAACTCTAATTAAGCTGTACGTTACTAGGGATATCCAGAGGTATAATTAACTGGAAATTCCATGCAAATTGAACAAAAAGATCTCATACAGCATAAATAAAGGCAATCATAAGTTCATAACAATGAATCACAGTATATAGATATGTGTATAAAGGTCTAGTTACCATGTTGGAATTAACGGCGACCAAACAGGTCGCGGAAGATGCTGGTGTGGATGAAATTGAATAATATGGGGTGTTAAATCGATCAGGTGCTTATGTTTATGTTAGTAAATATATAGCTATACGCACGCACACATGCACACCTATATGTAATAGCTTTGGAACTGCGCGAGGTATACAGAAGAAGATAATTATATATTCTGTTTTGCACAATATTATATGGAGCGCATTATCAAGTGATCAAGTCCAAGGAAAAATGAATGGATTTATTCAGATTCCCTATGAATTATGATATTCCACATTCTCCATAAAATTAAGAGCCGTCTATCTTTGATGCAGAATAGAAATTTCCACATCAAATATACATATTCATTCACATTGGGTCATCTTGGTAGTACTACAATGTAGTAGTTGCATGAGTGGGTATCGTATTTTTCAAATGAGGATTAAAACGAATCTTTGAGGGAAAGTGATGATCACATCCCAGATTATTTCCTTTCTTCGTCAACAGATCTAAATTTGTTTTCTTTGGGAATTGAGAGTCAAAATCAGTCTTAGACTTAATTTCTGAAAATAAAATAAATGATGTTAATTTGCCACGAATTGAAGGTAAACATCAAATTCTAGTAAACCCGTGGTTTTCTTCATAATCAAGAAACCCATCAACAACAGATAAGGATTTATCTTGTAAAGCAAGGCCTCCGGTTGTAAATTGAGCAGGCCGGTGAAAAGGGAAGTGACTGATCGACTTTCAGGTGTTGAGGAAAACACGTACTACTACGACTCTTTACATTGTACTGAATGACATTGAGAGCGTGTGAAGGTTGAGTGTGGTACTAAGGAAGCTAGGCGCAACCAAGGAGCGTGTTGTGTGTTGCGTGCTTGCTAATGAGGTAGCAGCAGAAGTAGGTACATAACCATATCTCAGAAGCTTGTTCAGCTATAGGGACGTTAAAGATGGTAGCGATTAGTTGAAGAGCGATGCATATTTTCTGCTCAGCATGGTTAGGATAATACTCTATTTGAGTTGATCGAAGATATAAATGGTTTGAACTATAAATCGGTATGATTTTTCTTGTGCTAGACATGCAGCGTAATTAATTAATTAGCATGCTAATAAAGAACAGTGTTCTGTATTTGATTCTGGAAACTCGATCAGTTCTGTGAGCTAAGTTGCTACTTGCTAGCTAACTCGATCTATGGAATTCGACAACGAGAAATATGTGGAGTCTATATAGTAGCTAGAAAAAATCTGTATAATTCTAAATGGCTGAAAATCACGAATCATTAATTTTTGTCTTAGGGGTGGTGATTCATAATATTACAAAAGTGAATAGCGTAACTAGATTACTGGGTTTGTTCGGAGTTGCCTTAACTCATCCTCAAGCACCAAAAACAATAATTTTAACTTTGTTTTCTTTTTGGACAATCTTTAACTTTGTTGCCAACTGCCAAACTTCAATTCAGTTGCTAGGTTTTCTGCCATATTGGACTTGGTTTGAGAAGGTTAAAGGATAAAATTATTGTGTACTGGCTGCCTAGATTCAGAAGATGTATAATTCTAACGACCAAGGATAAAATCATTGTGTACTGACTTATATTTACTCTCCTCTGTATTTCATTATTGGCCTTGAGCCTCTTCAATGAAGCTTGTTCTCACGACCCAAAAAAAAAGAAATTGGTAAAAAAGTAAACAACAATTGGTTCCACTTGAGTTGTTAGTTCTAATATTCCTTGGTGCATTGTCTCCCTTATCTCTTCCCCCCCCCCCCAAAAAAAAAATACTTCTCCATTTTTCTCAATCCTTTTAGATTAGATAATCTGACTTTTTAATTAGAGGAGATAATCCATTCTTTTAAGTAGATATAAATGAGATACTGTGATACATATATTGACGTACTGATTAAGTTTAATATTTGCTGATCACGTTTAGTCTGTTAAACACTATATAGTTAGTTAGTTAGCTGCTAATGACACGTGTCATCATTCTGTGTGTTTCCCTCTTGTATAAATACTGGCTGTTAGAGTTAGCTTAATCATTATGTACGTACTCAAAACACAAATCAATGAAAAAGTCTTTCTTCTCTACAAAAGCTTTCAACATACACACAAGAAAGAGGCATATAAACCTCGGTTATTATAGCATAGTATATATTTTTATGTACGTATATATAATAGGGCAGCTAAAGAGACATTATTTATTGGCCCTAAACAATTTACTATATAAAGTTCACTCTTCGTCTTCACTGGAGTCGCTTTCATCTTCTTCACTGGACTCTTCTTCCTTTTGTTTCTTGCGGCCTATATACTTGTTCCCAAAGCCGAAAACTCCAACCTTGTCGGCTTTGCCTCCATTAATTGTGTTCCCATTAATGCGGAAAGCGTCGCCTCCTCCTTTGCCACTCTTCTTCTTGTTTCCCTTCTTCTTTTGGTCACCTTTGGCATTCTTGGAAACAGGCTTTGGGGAAGAATCCGGTGGCCTTGAGCCGTCCTCGCTCTTCTGGTAGTTCTCGATGCTCCCCTTTGCTATTTCATCAGAACGATACAGCTTGTAATGGTAAGCATTTGTAGGCTTTAGAATTAGCTGGCCATGGCCCGACGCCATTTTCAAATTCTGGATACATCTTGGTAAGTAACTTGTTCCTTATATAATGTAGGTGTGGAGAAGGAATCTCAAGAATGTGACATCCTTGGAATATATAGTATATGATTCTCTACAATAATAGTAGGCGCGCACCTAGTTATGAAAAAGAAAAAAGGCTAGAGAAAGAGACAGTCTCTTACATTAATGTAACTTGATATTTATACTCGAATTCTATTTGTAATTCTTTCTAATTTTCCCAAGTACTAACTCATACATAATTGTTGAAAGAAATGTTTGCCAGATCTAGACATCTAGGGACAAAATTTTTCTCTCTAACAAAATGTTAATAAAGGTTTCAAATTTAATTCGATCTCTCTCTCAATGGTTAAAAAAATGTCTATCAACTTTATTCGAAGCATATACTCTTTATGCCCTCATTTGCACAATAAAATCGAAATGTCCCATTCAAAATATACCTAGATTTACATGTTAAGAAGAATCTTCTTACCCATACAGCTACACAATTCAATGTCCCACTCGAAGTATACTGTCCAAGCCTCTTAGTGGAGGCTTATTATTGATTATTAATTTATTAATTACACAGAGTAATTAAATGTTAATTGTGTAATAGACGTCAAGAAGGGTCTATTGTCTCACTCGAAGCAAGAAAGAACTCTTAACACTTGCATATACTCGCAAGTAGAAGAAATGAAAAGGGAGATACATTCTTGTATAAATACTATTCACTACTAGAAAAACAGTTATTCCACACTGACATTAATCCGTGTGAAATAAGCCTTATTCACACGGATATCAGTATGGAAAAGGCATCAGCTACCGTGCAAGCACGGATAGCTTTTCTGTGTGCTTCGGAAGGGGCGTTGATGCTCAATACACACTGTTTTTTAAGTCCGCGTGAACTGAGTTGACGGGCCCCACTACTTTTTCACGTGGATGATTACTTATTGTTATATCTGTGTGAATACAGTTAATATTTTAATAAATATTATATATTAGAATCTGTGTGATATGCTTCATCAATACACACTGATTTTTTTGTTTTTACCGAAACACACGGATGGTTTTCAGTGTATATATAGAAGGATTTTTTTAATAAAAAAAATTGCTGGATATTAACAAATACCTGCAAATTTATTTTTTCTGAACATTTAAATAATTGTGTTTCCGATTTCCAACCTATTCACAATAATTTACACAAAAGTAAATCTAAATCCACACCATCAAACTTGAATGTAGACTTTTCCATTGTAAAATAAACTAACTTTATACAATTGTAGGATACAATGGTAGACACAGAATCAGCTTAACATTCTCAAGCAATCTAACATCTTTATACCACAATCCAATCAAATTTGATTGCATGAGCCAAAATTACACAGAATGTATCATCATTCGCAAACGATACAAGTCAAAATCAAACCTTTTCTTCTTCAAGCGCTCGAGATCATCTCTCAACTTCATGTCCAATGCATTGGAAACAACTTGAGAATACCTTCCATCCTTGTAATCCTTCTTCCTATTCAAAAACCAATCTGGAATTTTGAACTGGCGAGGATTCGCAACAATTGTCATGAAGTTATCGAGCTCCGCAGCAGATTGTTCACCAGCTCTACAATTAGGTAACCACATCAATCCCAAAATTTCCAAGATAAACAGAAAGTCAAAAACTGAGTTGAACAAATAAGAAACTAGCTTCTTTTTATGAATTGTCATCACTACAATTACAAACAGATCCATAAATTCCTAGTAGCCATAACAAGACATTAACAATCCAACTCCAAGCCAAATTCAAATCCGACAACAGAGTCTGTGGTCCTTACCGTATTCCATTTCATTCGAAACTAACAAGGAGTTTCATTCTGCTCCATAGTTTTCAAGCTTCCCAATTCTCCAATCCTAATTCTTAATCCAAACAAATTTTAGATTAGGTTCCGCCAATTGATTCGAAATGAGGGTTTTAACAACAACATAGACTACAGGAATTACCTGGCGGCAGTGTTGCTCGATTTTGGTTGGAGGTTGCAGATCGAAGAAAGGCAGTGGCGAGAGCTCTGGCATTTGTACGTGCCGTGGCTAGCTAGCGAGGTTGGCAACGAGACATCCAGCTTCCTGGGTCGGAGTTCGCAGAGGCAGAGAGGAGGGAGAGAGGGGAGAGCTGAAAAAGAATAAGATATCTTTGTTTTTATTTAAGCAGAAGCTTTTGATTTTCACACGGATGTTTGTATGCAGTAATACAATTCACACGGATGTTTGTATGCACTAATACAATTCACACGGATATCCGTACCTATGCGGTTCTTTTTCACACAAAGATCTGAATCAATGTTTTTGCATGAATATATGTGTATTTCTCAATGCACACGGATGTTTGTTTGAATTAACTTACCCAAATCACATGGATTTCAGTATTCACTTATCTCACTAACACGTATTTCCATGTTTTTTTAGTTCGATAAAGTTCACAACCATGCCAATTGACATTCTCAAGTTCATACGGATTTCTGTATGTGGTTATTTTGTTTTACACGGATGACCGTATCGAGCTTTTGCATAGATATATGTGTATTTCTCAATTCACACGGATGTCTGTTTGAAAAGTCATTAGCCACGGAAGACTGTCTCTCTCTATTTTATTTAACCCATGAATATAAATATTTAACAATAAACTAATATCTGACAGGTACGGAATTCTGTATGAATTAGTGTTCCCACAAATATCAGTGTAAAAGAATTTAGAAACATACACTGACATCTGTATCAAATATTATTTCACACAGACTTCCGTTGTTAGTATTATTGCATAAACCTTTGTGGACCCAGTTATACCTATTACACTCAGATATCTGTATTAAATGATATTTCACACAGATTTCAGTTACATAGTGAAAATCTGTATGAGTAAAATCTGTATGATTTGCTTGTTTTGCTAGTAGTGATTTGTAATTCTATTAGTTTTGATTGTGAATGTAGAGTATTCTATTTATCACCTCCTTGTATACAAGAGCATATCTATTAGTTTTGATTGTGAATGTAGAGTATTCTATTAGTTTTGATTGTGATATTTATACACGAATTCTATTTATGCTAATTCTATTTGTAATTCTTTCTAAAATGGCAATACTCTACATTATCACCTCCTTGTATACAAGAGCACTATCCCACCTCAAGAAGGGTCTCTTACCTAAGACAAGTCATAAAAAAAAAATGTGCCCACCCCCAAGCATACATAAAGATACCATCCAGAAGAGACATCGATAGAAGTATATAGGTTGCAAGAAAAACAAGAAATTCAGGATTTAGAAATAAGAAACCAAAATGGCAATGTTTAGAATTCCTATAATGTAAATGGAATAAAATGAATATCATTTATTGTAAAGGAAAATTGTCTTTTCTTCTTTTTGGTTACAAGAAAAAAAAAATCTTCATTTTTTTGGTTACAAAATCATTGTCGTTTCTTTTTTTTGGTACAAGAAAAAATTGTCTTTTGTCTCTCTTCATTATTGCATAAAACTAAGTGTATTGTATTTGAATTTCTATGATATTTTAAAGATTTTGTAGAATTCAAAAGTTTGGGGTAAATATGAACTTTCTGTTAGAATTCTATGATTTAGTAAATATGAACTTTTAGATTTGGTTTATATTATGCATTCCTGATCTAGTCTGAACTTTCGGATTTGGTTTATGTTATGAATTGCAAGAATAATCACGAATTGATTTTTTTTTTGGAGAAAGTGATTAGTGATATTTTTTGTACTTATATTTGGTTAATAACCATGAGGCAATGAGTGTAGCCAGCTATTGGCACATCTGCTTTAGAGAAAGAAAAGAAAAAAAAATTCATGGCAGACACTAGGAATGATTATGATTGAGTTTTACATATATTTCAAAAAACAATTAAAAAATAATTTTAATTAATTTTTCAAAATATGATGTGAAAATTATTGACTTGGATTTAAAAATATAAATTATAAATGACATAGAAATGCCCCATCAGATTAAGTCCTAAGATATTAGGCCTTTTTTAATTGAAACCAACAATCATTTTTCATGTAGATTGTTTTATTATTAATTAAAAAATAAAAATAAACTGTATTAAAAAAATTAATTTAATTTTCTTATTATATTAAAAAATAATTATTATTTTATTTTATTTTAAAATTTAATAATAAAACTACCTACATGGCATCTTTAATAGTTTAATCTTGAATATTTGGGGATAAAAACCCAAATTTGATTATGTTAATATAAATCAAATTTTTTTTGGGTATAATTTATTTTTATTTTTGAATTTAATAGTAAAAAAACTTTAATAACTATTTTGCCCATGCTCTAGTCAATAAATTACAAGTATTAGTCATACCACATAAACAATTTAACGAAATATTTGATGTAGGCACCATAATGACAATCGAAAATGCTTGATGTACCAAAAAGTTTTACCAAAAAGGCAAAAATTAATACCAAATGATGTGGCCGGTGCCACATCATCATTAGTTCATTATAGACCAAATAATTTACAAGATGTCATCCTATTTAAATTTCATTCTTTTAAAACAAAAACAATAAATAAAAAAGATCAACAATTAAAAATAATTTTAATTTTTCATTGAAAAACATATGTTTCTCATAAAAACTCATCTACATGATTCCAGAACAATAATTAACTCAATTGATTTGGGGAGCCTCCAATTCTTGTTAGAGCAAAATTGCTCATGTAGACATCGAAAATTTAGTGAAAATAAAAAATCACTAATAATTCGGTTAATATTCAAAACTTTGACCGAACAAGATTAGCTGGCACGTGGGTTCCACAAACGGTACACATGGCTTTTAGGTCACTAAAATTTAAAGAGCTCCGAGGGCGACACATGTCGAAACACGAGAGGAATCGTCAGTTAGATGACGTGGAAACGTCAATTTATTACTAATGGACAATTACTCAAGTTATGTTGAAGGAAACCTACTTTGTGTGTGCCTTGTCAACCTAGGAGTATCTTAGTTAGGTTAGCATATGGATTACTTATTGAATAGAAGTCCTATTGGGATATGGATTGTACCCTTGTGTTTCTCTATATATAGAGGCACCTATTCATTAATAAAGAGATGATTTATTCCTGTGCTATTTACTTTGTATTTACTTTCTGTCTTGTGGTTGTATTTCATATTCCCTTAAACACGTTATCAGCACGAACCTCTAACCCTGAATCAAAAACAAAAACTCTTGAGCATAGCATCCTGCTAGCGCCAAAACCCTAGAACCCCAAAACCCTAGGGTGTGCCGGATGAACAGTAGTCGTGAACAGTACGCGTGAACAGTACCCGTGAATAGTACCTCCGTGCAATCTCCTCTAGTTCAAGAATTTGCCTGCACAGAACAGTCGAATTCAGAAGCGATTTTCTCCCTTCTCCACAGTTGGATTAAGTTGAAATTTGGACAAGAGCTTCCTCCGTGAGTCTAATACCCCCAGTTAAAAATTCAGCCAATTCAGACCGTTGGATCTCCAGATATATAACTTCGAAGAAGAGGTACTCAAGATAATCCGAGAAAAGAATCCAAGTAAGCTTTTATAAACGTTGCTGCTTTATGAATTTAATTCAACCTTCTTTTTCTCCGGAGACTTGCAACCTCCCTTCTTCTACCTCCCACCTTTCTTATAACGTGGGATAATATACGAGACTCGCCAAACTATGAAAAGCATTAGGGGAGTGATCGAGCTTCATATCGCTTGCGGTATGTGTAAGTCATGAGCACCTCTAATGTCATCATGCTATTGGTGATGACCTCAAGAGCCGAACTGTGGGGGTTCGAGCTAATACTCCGGATGAGGAATCCGTAGAGAGAAGAGACCTTGAACGAGGAGTTCATTGAATGATTTACCTCCGGATGAGGAATCCGTAGAGAAGAAACGACCTATGGTTTATGACTTATTCCCAACTAGGCTCACCTGCTTAGGTATGATGTCTAGGTAAGGAGTTTGAGATAAGTGGTATTAAGAGAGCTTGCTCCACCGACATCTCTTATAACTTACCTGGTTATATCTGAGTAGAGCTACCGAAAAGGTTTAAGGTTATGACCATACGACACCAAAGTTTCGCCTAAATCCAAAATCCTTGGAAACGTTTCTTGGGAGCAAATATTGCTCAGAAACCCTCTATTGTTTTGTGAGAATATCAATTCCAAAACATACCCTTTACCGACGAACGGATCGTCGCTATAGGTACCATATTCTTGTTCTCCATATTTTGGATATCGAACATGAATAACTCGATTTTACTCCATTGGATTCTGCGGACATTAGATTCTGAGATGGGCTCATGATATCCTAATGTACCTATTCGCATAAGAGCTTCTAGCTCGAATCCATGAGCGTTGTTTTGAAGAAACCGCTCTAGACCCTCAAACTGAGATGTACAATGCCAGGTTATTTTTCCTGATGAATCGCCATATGAATATGACACTCCAGTTTGAGTTCATGAAAGAGGTTAGCGCTAGAAGCGCTTCATGAATGTTATGGTGACATTCATCATTCCGAATTTAGAAGCATAATGGACTAATCTCCGCTTCTCTGACTTTGAAGAAGTCATGGGACATAATTCGGAAATTCTCCGCATCAAAGACTTGATGCATCTCTGTGGATAATCATCACAGATGAACAATTGATTGAGGAATCCCTCACCACCTTCCCCATCTCTGCCTTGAGGAAAGGCATGACGATAATGGCGCCCCTATGGGAGGAAGCCACGAGCAAAACCCTAAATCTAGGGACGATCCCGGACATTTTGGTCCGTAGAATCTATTTGCCTATGAAGGTAATCGCCATAAGAATAAGCGATCACGTGAGCATAAGGCCGCGAAAGAGTGAGAAAAGACCGCCGTCCTTGTAAGAGGGACATCGCCGGTCACCGCCGGTCAGCGTTGTTGCGCCACTAGTTATGGCAGCACCGCCACCGGCCAAGGCAATCTGCCACCGTCTTAAGGACCGTGAGTACCGAGCCTGTATGCCTCAATCAATGGAGAATCATCTTCATGATGTCTATTAATGATATGGAGTGTCTGATCAATGGGCCATAATTTGCAATACATATGAAGATGTAATTGTAATGATCAAGACGTCGAGTTTAAGGGTTAAAGACTTTGGAAGCAATTTTGCTTAAGTCTTTATGTTTTTCCAAGTTGATGTAATATGACAAGATTGCCAAGACAATGGATTTAGTTTTGATTGAAGATCAAGATGGAACTTTGAGTGTAAAGCCTTGGCTAATATCTTTAATAAAATCTGAGTTGCCTTTGTAGCCTCGATTTTAATGATGAGCTTATATACATCTGTGACTACGATGGCAGGACCATCGAATCTTGTGCAAGGAAGAGGATATGCCCAATTCCTCTTACCTAATGGCACTCACATTGATGTCATAAATGCTCTCTACGCTCCAAGAGAAAATAGAACTCTGTTGAGCTTTAAAGATATAAGAGCCAATGGATTCCATGCAGAGACGCATGATGAGAATGGAAAAGAATCTCTTTGCATTACCTCTAATGACTGCGGAAGAAAGCGCATCTTAGAAAAGGTTATGTGTCTCTCTAGTGGGTTATATGTAACCACTATCCGAGCTATTGAATCAAACAATGTCATTCGGGATGACCTCTTGGATTCTGACACATATTGGCTTTGACACGACAGACTAGGACATCCAGGTCGTGATATGATGACCCGTGTACTTAAAACCTCACACGGACATCCATCATATCGAGCTAATCGACGCATGAATCAAAAGTTGATTCAAGGAAGGCCTGGTGTGGCTGTGGGGCAAAAAGGTTTTGCTGCCCGACACCAGTCGACCGGTTGCCGCATGCTCGTCGATCGATCGCCAACTTCCAGAGGCTACGTCGACCGGTCGCCACATGTTCGTCGACTGGTCGCCGACTTCCAGAAGCGAAGTCGTACTGTCCAGGGGCTCCGTCGACCGGTCACCGACCTTGTCAACCGGTCGCCGAATTCCAGAATTCGAGGTTTGAGCGTTTTTCCTCCCTCTTCTGATGTGAGCAACCCTTCATGGACCAATCATGATCCCAAGGATGCCTCTTATTCTTCTAAAGCTCCCAAAGCCAAATGCTCATTATGCAAAGGATTCTAAAGTGCTTCTTCCATTCTTACAGATAATCCAAAGGGATATCTGTGGACATATTCAACCACCAAGCGGGCCATTTATGAATTCTATGGTGTTGGTTGATACATCGACGTGCTGGTCACATGTCACGATGTTGTCCACTCGTTATGCTACTTATGCTAAACTCCTAGCACAGAGTATTCGCCTGCCGGCTCACTAACCGGATCATCCCATTATCTATCAGGCTTGATAATGCTAGAGAGTTTACATCGAAAACTTTCGATGACTACTGCATGGGATAGATGTTGGGCATCTAGTCTCACATGTGCAAACCCAGAATGGTCTTGCAGAGATTGCCATTTCCAGAACAAATGGTCACGAGGACATTGGTAATGCGCACCAATCTTTCTCTCTCTGCCTGGGGGCACGCAGTATTGCATGCAGCTCTGCTTATTCGTCTGAGGCCCATCACCACCCAATCATGTTCTGTGTTACAGCTAGTGACTGGGTACGAGCCAAGCATATCGTACTTACGCATATTTGGGTGTGTTGTTTATGTGCCTATTACGCCGCCACAGCGTATTAATATGGGTCCTCAGAGACGAATGAGTATTTATGTTGGATTTGAGTCTCCAACCATAATCCGCTATGTAGAACCCTTGATAGGCGATCTATTTTGTCACTTCGGTGAGACAGTCTTCCCGTCGTTAGGGGGAGATAAGAACGTACACGTTCAACAGGAACGACTGGAATTGTCATGGTCTGTCCCCACTCTGTCTCATAACGATCCCCCTACTGCAGAAAGTGCGTAGAATTATAGATCTTCAGAAAGTCAGAGATTCTCTTCCTGACGCTTTCTCAGATCTCAGTGACTAGATCATATATACCAGCTGCAAACATGCCTGCAAGGATGCAAGTGCCTGAACAAGGACTTGGACTCAAAGTCGCTATTGCAGCTAACCCTATGGGAGGGACAGCTGGTGGCGCCACTACCAGTAATGGTGGTGATGTGGCTCAGGCCGTGGCTCCGCTGAGGAAGCGTGGGAGGCCACCAGGTTCGAGGGATTCGTGCCCTAGGGAATGGGCTGCGATGGCACCTAATAACCCTCTCATCATTGATACTCAAAATTCGTCCATGAAAACGTTCCGGATTATGGTTATGTCCAAAAGATATCTTCGGGGGACGCCCTGTCGCTAAGACCTATCCGTGGGAACCTAGAGATCTCGATTATTACACTAGTGTACATGAGACGTGGGATAGAAACTCCATCACAGTTGATGATGTGTTTGCATATGCTTGTGCACAAGAGTTCATTGAGAATGATGATATTGAACCTCGCTCCGTTGATGAATGCCGACGTAGAAGCTTATTGGCCTAAATGGAAATATGCGATCCAGGTTGAGTTGGACTCACTAACAAAGAGAACGGTATTAGGGCCAGTTGTGCCAATACCTTCTGGAATAAAACCTGTTGATATAAATAGGTCTTTGTTAGAAAACGTAGTGAGAGAACGAGATATAAAGCTCGCCTTGTGGCGCAAGGCTTCTCACAACGTCCTGGAATCGACTACGATGAGGCATATTCTCTCGTAAAGGACGTCATAACGTTCTGCTACCTTGTCAGTGGTAGTTTCCGAAAAACTGAACATGCAGCTTATGAATGTGGTCATAACATATCTCTATGGGGATCTAGATATGGAGATTTATATGAAGGTCCCGGATGGGCTTCATCTACCCAAGTCAAGTGGCTTTAGACCACAGAGCACGTTTGCAATAAGATTGCAACGTTCACTATATGGATTGAAACAATCCAGACGGATGTGGTATACCCGTCTAAGTGACTACTTGATTGGAAGAGGGTATGTGAACAATAAATTATGCCCCTGCGTGAAAACAAGTTCCGGATTTGCCATAATCCGAGTTTGAGATGAAAGATCTTGGGAAAAGATGCTCAGGAGATTTAATATGGATAAAGTCCATCCTGTTAAGCACTCCCATGATTGGTCACAGCCTACATCCAAGAAGGATCCGTTTCACCCAAGGGATGATGGTGAAGACGTTTTAGAGGCTGAGGTACCGTACCTAAGTGCAATAACGCATTATTGTACTTGGCACAGTATACAAGACCCGATATCTCCTTTGTTGTTAACTTGTTAGCTAGATTTAGCTTTGCGCCCACGCAACGCCTTTAGAATGGCATAAAGAGTATCTTTCGTTACTTGAAGGGTACGATTGATATGGGCTTGTTCTATCCCTACAGAGAGTCGAAACTAGGCGAGGAACCTATGTTTGCTGCGGTTGAACGACCCGGGCATCCGGACGAGGACTTACCGTCCGGATGGAAAAGTCCTCGTCCGGATGGAACACAAAGGGCACGTTACCGCACGTATCAGGCGTCCGGACGAGGCTTTGCCGTCCGGACGAATTACCGGCCTGGGACATTGCCGCTCGCGTCAGGCGTCCGGACGAGTACTGACGAGGATCTGCCGTCCGGACGGATTGCCTGCTATGCCGCCGAACGACCGGTCGCCGGGCATATGTCGACCGGTCGCCGACCTGCTGAAATCCCCTATTCCCACAATTCCTGTGATGTTTTTGTGGGTTTTGCTGATGTTGGGTATCTCTCTGACCCATATAAAGGTCGTTCCCAAACTGGTTATATCTTTACCATGGGAAACACCGCGATATCTTGGAGGTCTATAAGCAAACTCTTGTCGCTACTTCTTCGAACCATGTTGAGATTATTATTCTCCATGAAGCAGTTCGTGAGTGTATATGGTTAAGGTCCATTGATACACATATAAGAAGTACATGTGGTTTTGAGGTCAACCACCGATGAACCTACATCCATCTGTGAGGATAATGCTGCCTGCATTGAGCAGATGAAGCAAGGTTTCATCAAAGGCGACAACACCAAGCATATATCGCCTAAAGTATTTTATAATCAGCAATAGCAGAAGTTCCTCAAGATCAAAGTGAATCAAGTCCGATCTGAGGATAATGTGGCTGACTTATTTACTAAGTCACTGCCTATATAATTCCACATTTGAGAAGCATGTGAAAAACATTGGTTTGCTTAAGTTATCTAACCTCCCATGATTGTGGAAATCAGGGGGAGACGCAGACTTCAGGGGGAGTCTGGCGTCCATGCAAAGTTTCCAAATGTGAAGGGTGTGTTGTACTCTTTTTCCCTTCGACCAAAGTTATTTTTATCCCACTGGGTTTTTGTTACTTGGCAAGATTTTTAATGAGACAACGCGAGGAGCACCACCTAGTGTTGACGCCACAAGGGGGAGTGTTGAAGGAAACCTACTTTGTGTGTGCCTTGTCAACCTAGGAGTATCTTAGTTAGGTTAGCATATGGATTACTTATTGAATAGAAGTCTTATTGGGATATGGATTGTACCCTTGTGTTTCTCTATATATAGAGGCACCTATTCATTAATAAAGAGATGATCTATTCCTATGCTATTTACTTTGTATTTACTTTATGTCTTGTGGTTGTATTTCATATTCCCTTAAACAAGTTAAGCATTTAAGTCGGATATATCAAATTAAATTGATTGATCCCGATTAAATTCAAGCATTAAATGCTAAATATCAATCAGATTAAATTAATGAACTCTGATTGTAATCAAGCATTAAATCATACCAATTACGTCATAATTAATTGGTAATTAAAATCCTTAAATAGTTATAGTTAAATCAATCAATTAAAACTGATTGATTTTATTACATAAATAAGGAATTTTAATTAATGTAGTGTCATAAATACATTCCAATTCAAGGGAGATGCAGACAACCAGACACTATAAATATCCCTCCTCAAATCAAGAGAATGGACTTCAGACAGAGCAGAGAAATCATCCTGAAGCTCAGAAGTCTCCAAACTTGTGAAGAATTATCAAGCTGCCCAAATAGCTGATTCCTTCACCAACCAAGAAGCCAAAGGACATTGTCACGTGTCAAACTTCGTAACCTTCGCGTGATTCAAGACCAAGTATTCATCACCTTTGAATCAAGCACGACCTTCAGAAAATCACAAGCAAACCTCTGGCAAGTAGGCAAAAGCTCTCTGCAAGGTCAAACACCCAAATACTCAAGTTCTTCATCAAGCTCGTGGAGAATCAACAAGCACTAAGCACACGTGCTGATTCATCCACCATAAAAGCCAAAGAACGCTCGCCACGTGACACCATTCGTGGTTCAAGTCTGATCAAGATCAACCTTCCATAGCCCTTGATCAAGCCTCATCTTAAAAAATTTGCCAAAGCAAGACAAGTTGAAGATACAACCGTTCGATTCAAGATCAAGTGCTTGTCGATCACCCTTGGATCAAATCAACGTCGGAGATCGAATAAGAGGAAATCCTTGTAAAAGAATACCAACAGAGATTGAAACCCTAAATCCATAAATACAAATATATTATTTTGTACACGTGTTCTTGTTTTATTTGTTTGCAGGATTTTCGTGTTTATAGCTCAATGAGAAAACCAAATACCACATCTTGCTCTTCTTCTTCCTTTGATATATAAATCTTTCTTTGCTTCAAAACCCAATTACTCATTCATCAAAATCGTCTATTGGTCCTCAGATCTTGACTTCTCATACCTCATAATTTGGGTTTTAATATCTAATTCTACTTTTATTTTTCTAATTGAGTGTTTAATGCGTTACTTTCTCAATTAGTTTTTTTGGATCTGAATTAGGTCTTTCTATTTTATTAGCTGCTTGCAACTCTTTGTTTTTCTGGGTCTTGAGGTGAGGAGGATGACATCCTCCTTGATCGATCTATATTAATTGTTGGCTAATTCACCTCTTTTAGTTTTATTTTTATTTTTGCGGAAAATATAACATTTCGTTTTGTTTTTCACTTTTTTGGCTAATATTAATTATGTACTAAAAATTATAAATTGAGTGGGATAATATGACATTTTCCATGTAAGATGCCATGTCAGAGGCCACGTCAGATGCCACATCATTTGGTAGTGATTTTTGGTACAATTTTTTGGGATATGTAGCAGTACTCAATGACAATTAACAGATGAACAGTTCAAATACCATCAAATTCTTTATGAAAGTTCAAGTACTACCAGATTCTTTATAAAAGTTCAGGTATCAAAAATTACATTTGTGTTTAAGTAAATACAAATTACAACCACAAGACATAAAGTAAATACAAAGTAAATAGCACAGGAATAGATCATCTCTTTATTAATGAATAGGTGCCTCTATATATAGAGAAACACAAAGGTACAATCCATGTCCCAATAGGACTTCTATTCAATATGTAATCCATATGCTAACCTAACTAATCTAATCCTAGGTTGACAAGGCACACACAAAGTAGGTTTCCTTCAACACTCCCCCTTGTGGCGTCAACACTAGGTGGTGCTCCTCGCGTTGTCTCATTAAAAACCTTGCCAAGTAACAAAAACCCAGTGGGAGAAAAATAACCTTGGTCGAAGGGAAAAAGAGTACAACACACCCTTCACATTTGGAAACTTTGCATGGACGCCAGACTCCCCCTGAAGTCTGCGTCTCCCCCTGATTTCCACAATCATGGGAGGTAAGATAACTTAAGCAAATCAATGTTTTTCACATGCTTCTCAAATGTGGAATTAGGTAGTGACTTAATAAATAAATCAGCCACATCGTCCTCAGAACGGACTTGATTCACTTTAATCTTAAATAACTTCTGCTATTGCTGATTACAAAAGAACTTAGGCGATATATGCTTGGTGTTGTCGGCTATGATGAAACTTTGCTTCACCTGCTCAATGCAGGTAGCATTATCCTCATAAATGCATGTAGGTTCATCAGTGGTTGACCTCAAACCACATGTACTTCTTATATGTGTATCAATGGACCTTAACCATATACACTCATGAATTGCTTCATGGAGAACAATAATCTCAACATGGTTCAAAGAAGTAGCGACAATGGTCTGCTTAGTAGACCTCCAAGATATCGCGGTGTTACCCATGGCAAAGACATAACCAGTTTGGGAACAACCTTTATATGGGTCAGAGAGATACCCAACATCAGCAAAACCCACCAAAACATCACAAAGATTTTCGGAATACTGGGCAGCAACATTCATGCGATCGATCGTGACATTCTGCGATCAATCGCTCGATGGCAAAAGCTCGGTACGATCGATCGTGGCATATCCTGCGATCGATCGCCCGATGGCAGAAGGCACGAGTTCTTCACCCATTTTGCCATATTTTCATGCCTCTATGTAGGGAAAGAACAAGCCCATATCAATCGTACCCTTCAAGTAACGAAAGATAGTCTTTATGCCATTCCAATGGCGTTGCGTGGGTGCAAAGCTAAATCTAGCTAACAAGTTAACAACAAATGAGATATTGGGTCTTGTACACTGTGTCAAGTACAATAATGCGCTATTGCACTTAGGTATGGTACCTCAGCCTCTAAAACGTCTTCACCATCATCCCTTGGGTGAAACGGATCCTTCTTGGATCTAGGCTGTGACCAATCATGGGAGTGCTTAACAGGATGGACTTTATCCATATTAAATCGCCTGAGCATCCTTTCCCAAGATCTTTCATCTCAAACACGGATTTCAAGTATTCACTGGCACTTGCAAATCCGGAACTTGTTTTCACGCAGGGGCATAATTTATTGTTCACATACCCTCTTCCAATCAAGTAGTCACTTAGACGGGTATACCACATCCGTCCGGATTGTTTCAATCCATATAGTGAACGTTGCAATCTTATTACAAACGTGCTCTGTGGTCTAAAGCCACTTGACTTGGGTAAATGAAACCCATCCGGGACCTTCATATAAATCTCCATATCTAGATCCCCATAGAGATATGTTATGACCACATCCATAAGCTGCATGTTCAGTTTTTCGGAAACTACCACTGACAAGGTAGCAGAACGTTATGACGTCATTTACGAGAGAGAGTGTCTCATCGTAGTCGATTCCAGGGCGTTGTGAGAAGCCTTGCGCCACAAGGCGAGCTTTATACCTCGTTCTCTCACTACGCTTTCTAACAAAGACCTATTTATATCAATAGGATTTATTCCAGAAGGTATTGGCACAACTGGCCCTAATACCGTTCTCTTTGTTAGTGAGTTCAACTCAACCTGGATCGCATATTTCCATTTAGGCCAATAAGCTTCTACGTTGGCATTCATCAACGGAGCGAGGTTCAATATCATCATTCTCAATGAACTCTTGTGCACAAGCATATGCAAACACATCATCAATTGTGATGGAGTTTCTATCCCACGTCTCATGTACACTAGTGTAATTAATCGAGATCTCTAGGTTCCCACGGATAGGTCTTAGCGACAGGGCGTCCCCCGAAGATGTCTTTTGGACATAACCATAATCCGGAACGTTTTCATGGACGGATTTTGAGTATCAATGATGAGAGGGTTATTTGGTGCCATCGCAGCCCATTCCCTAGGGCGCGAATCCCTCGAACCTGGTGGCCTCCAACGCTTCCTCAGCGGAGCCACGGCCTAAGCCACATCACCACCATTACTGGCAGTGGCGCCACCAGCTATCCCTCCCATAGGGTTAGCTGCAATAGCGACTTTGAGTCCAAGTCCTTGTTCAGGCACTTGCATCCTTGCAGGCATGTTTGCAGCTGGTATATATGATCTAGTCACGAAGATCTAAGAAAGCGTCAGGAAGAGAATCTCTGACTTTCTGAAGATCTATAATTCTACGCACTTTCTGCAGTAGGGGGATCGTTATGAGACAAAGTGGGGACAGGCCACGACAATTCTAGTCGTTCCCGCTGAACGTTCACGTTCTTATCTCCCCCTAACGACGGGAAGACTGTCTCATCAAAGTGACAAATAGATCGCCTGTCAAGGGTTCTACATAGCGGATTATGGTTGGAGACTCAAATCCAACATAAATACTCATTCGTTTTTGAGGACTCATATTAATACGCTGTGGCGGCGTAATAGGCACATAAACAACACACCCAAATATGCGTAAGTACGATATGCTTGGCTCGTACCCAGTCACTAGTTGTAACGCGGACAAAGATTAGGTGGTGATGGGCCTCAGACGAATAAGCAAAGCTGCATGCAATACTGCGTGCCCCCAGGCAGAGAGAGAAAGATTGGTGCGCATTACCAATGTCCTCGTGACCATTTGTACTCTATTAATGGCAATCTCTGCAAAACCATTCTGGGTTTGCACATGTGAGACTAGATGCCCAACATCTATCTCATGCAGTAGTCATCGAAAGTCTTCGATGTAAACTCCCTAGCATTATCAAGCCTGATAGTTAATGGAATGATCCGGGTAGTGAGCCGGCAGGCGAATACTCTGTGCTAGGAGTTTAGCATAAGCAGCATAACGAATGGACAACATCATGACACGTGACCAGCATGTCGATGCATCAACCAACACCATAAAATACATAAATGGCCCGCTTGGTGGTTGAATATGTCCACAGATATCCCCTTGGATTATCTGTAAGAATGGAAGGAGTACTTTAGAATCCTTTGCATAGGACGATCTTAGTCCTTTATTTCCCTTAGGAATACGCTTTGCATAATGAGCGTTTGGCTTTGGAAGCTTCAGAAGCATAGGAGGAATTGTCCACATCCGAGAGAGAGGATTTCGTTCTATGCGATCGATCGCAAGGGGGGTGCGATCGATCGCCCGTGCTCTCGGGTTCCTGTAACAATGCAGGATGGGACATGCGATCGATCGCAGGGGATGTGCGATCGATCGCCCGGGCTCTCTGGTTCCAGAAAACGTACAGGAAGGAACCTACGATCGATCGCAGGGGGATGCGATCGATCGCCCGAGCTCTCGGGTTTGTTAACGACGCAGCCTGGAAGGTTGCGATCGATCGCAGGTATCGTGCGATCGATCGTATGGCGTCGGACAGTGGCAAATTTGCTCTTTCTCATAACTGTCTCATCTCCTTGAATCGCTCTTCGATTTATGCTTCAATTAGCTCGAAAGAATGGATGTCCGTGTGAGGTTTTCAATACACGGATCATCATATCACGACCAGGGTGTCACAACCTGTCGTGCCAAAGTCAATATGTGTCTGAATCCAAGAGGTCATCCCGAATGACATTGTTTGATTCAATAGCTCGAATAGTGGTAACGTATAACCCACTAGAGAGACACATAAGCTTCTCTAAGATGCGTTTTCTACCGCAGTCATTAGAGGTAGTGCAAAGGGATTCTTTTTCCATTCTCATCATGCGTCTTAGCATGGAAACCATTGGCTCTTATATCTTTAAAGCTCAACAGAGTTCTATTTCCTCTTGGAGCGTAGAGAGCATTTGTGACATCTATTAAGTTGCTATCAGGCAAGAGGAATTGGGCATATCCTCTTCCTTGCACAAGATTCGATGGTCCTACCATCGTAGTCACAGAGGAATGTGTAGGCATCATGCCTATGACGCAATATGACATGCGTGGTTCTGCTATTTGCGAGACTTTCAAGTTCTCCATAACTCATTCCTAAAAGCTCATCATTAAAATCGAGGCTACGAAAGCAACTCAGATTTTATTAAAGATATTAGCCAAGGCTTTACACTCAAAGTTCCATCTTGATCTCAAATCAAAGCTAAATCCAATGTCTTGGCAAACATGTTATGTATCATCAACTTGGAAAACATAAAGACTTGAGCAAAATCATCTTCCAAAGTCTTTAACCCTTAAACTCGACATCTTGATCATTGCAGTTACATCTTCATATGTATTGCAAACTATGGCCCATTGATCAGATGCTCCATATCATTAATAGACATCATGAAGATGATTCTCCATTAATTGAGGCATACAGGCTCGGTACTCACGGTCCTTAAGACGGTGGCAGATTGCCTTGGCCGGTGGCGGTGCTACCATAACTAGTGGCGCAACAACGTTGACCGGCGGTGTCCCTCTTACAAGGACGACGGTCTTCTCTCACTCTTTCGCGGCCCTATGCTCACGTGATCGCTTATTCTTATGGCGATTACCTTCATAAGCAAATAGATTCTACGGACCAAAATGTTCGGGATCGTCCCTAGATTTAGGGTTTTGCTCGTGGCTTCCTCCCATAGGGGCGCCATCATCGTCATGCCTTTCCTCAAGGCAGAGATGGGGAAGGTGGTGAGAGATTCCTCAATCAATTGTTCATCTGTGATGATTATCCACAGAGATGCATCAAGTCTTTGATGCGGAGAATTTCCGAATTATGTCCCATGACTTCTTCAAAGTCAGAGAAGCGGAGATTAGTCCATTATGCTTCTAAATTCGGAATGATGAATGTTACCATAACATTCATGAAGCGCTTGTAGCGCTAACCTCTTTCATGAACTCAAACTGGAGTGCCATATTCATATGGCGATTCATCAGGAAAAATAACCTGGCATTGTACATCTCAGTTTGAGGGTCTAGAGCGGTTTCTTCAAAACAACGCTCATGGATTCGAGCTAGAAGCTCTTGTGTGAATAGGTACATTAGGATATCATGAGCCCATCTCAGAATCTAATGTCCGCAGAATCCAATGGAGTAAAATCGAGTTCATTCATGTTCGACATCCAAGAATATGGAGAACAAGAATGTGGTGTGTTTCGGAGTCATTACTCCCACGAAACAATGAAGGGTAAGTTTCGGAGTTAATACTCCCACGAAACAATAGAGGGTTTCTGAGCAATATTTGCTCCCAAGAAACGCTTCCAAGGATTTTGGATTTAGGTGAAACTTTGGTGTCGTATGGTCATAACCTTAAACCTTTTCGGTAGCTCTACTCAGATATAACCAGGTAAGTTATAAGAGATGTCGGTGGAGCAAGCTCTCTTAATACCACTTATCTCAAACTTCTTACCTAGACATCATACCTAAGCAGGTGAGCCTAGTTGGGAATAAGTCATAAACCATAGGTCGTTTCTTCTCTACGGATTCCTCATCCGGAGGTTAATTTGTCAATGAACTCCTCGTTCATAGTCTCTTCTCTCTACGGATTCCTCATCCGGAGTATTAGCTCGAACCCCCACAGTTCGGCTCTTGAGGTCATCACCAATAGCATGATGACATTAGAGGTGCTCATGACTTACACATACCGCAAGCGATATGAAGCTCGATCACTCCCCTAATGCGTCTCATAGTTTGGCGAGGCTCGTATAATATCCCACGTTATAAGAAAGGTGGGAGGTAGAAGAAGGGAGGTTGCAAGTCCCCGGAGAAAAGAAAAGGAATTTAAATGCTTAAAGCAGGAACCTTTATAAAATCTTACTTGGATTCTTTTCTCGGATTATCTTGAGTACCTCTTCTTCTGAGCTTCGTATCCGGAGATCCAACGGTCAGAACTGTCTGAAATTTTAACTGCAGGTAGTCGACGCATGGGGAAAACTGTCGTCAAAGTTTCTGCTTCATCCAACGGTGGAGAAAAGAGAAAGGCTCTTCCGAAGTAGGCTGTTCTGTCCAGGCAGATTCTAGGAGCGGTGAAGGAAAAGCGGCCGGTGAAGATATCCGGCAAGGAGGAGGACCGGTGGCTGCAGCAAGGATGGCCGGAGGTGCAAGGAGAACACGGCAAACCTAGGGTTTAGGTTTCTAGGGTTTAGGCTTTTTATTTAGGGCTAGAGGTTCGTGCTGATAACGTGTTTAAGTAAATACAAATTACAACCACAAGACATAAAGTAAATACAAAGTAAATAGCACAGGAATAGATCATCTCTTTATTAATGAATAGGTGCCTCTATATATAGAGAAACACAAAGGTACAATCCATGTCCCAATAGGACTTCTATTCAATATGTAATCCATATGCTAACCTAACTAATCTAATCCTAGGTTGACAAGGCACACACAAAGTAGGTTTCCTTCAACAATTTGGTGATAATTTAGATGTCATATAAAGATTTTTCTTAATTAATTAAATATATTTGTCCCAAAAAAAAAAAATATATAAAATCTTAACGATGTGTTAGCATTTATATTTTTGGGTTGCAAGGTGTCAGAGAGGGGTGAACAATCACCATAGTTAAGAAGGGAAAGAGGCGAGCAACACCGAACTTTTTTTCGGCCAAGTTTTTATTTATATTCTAGTATTTGGATTGTGCATGAATAGGGAAACTTTGGTCACAGAGATTTTTGTAATTAATGTTGGCAAATTGTAATTAATGATGGGAAGTGAGGGAAGAAAAACAAAAGGGCAAAAGGGTTTCAATCACCTCTTTTCCCCCCTCCAGCAAAAAACATTGTACATCCCATTTTTCATAAATAGAAACTAAAATTTTTCATAAATAGAAACTAAAACTTTGGACAATTCTTAGGTTTACCCATTTTGAAAGTAACATATTTTTACATTCTGTTTTCATAATTTGAATCGTTCATATATATATTAAAATATAAATTAAAGATCATCTCTATGTAAAAAATCAAATACATATTGTAGTCGATCGTCGTTTTGACACAATCTCTTATCTTTATTCGAGTATAATCGACACAATATATATGATGTTGTAGTACATATTAATTATGACAAAGAAGAGCAGCAGAGATGCTAACAATAATATTAACTCATAGTATACTTAGTTTCCATAGTTCCTTCATTCATCATTCTTCGTCTTCGTCATCATCTTCCATGTGGCGACCAGTATTCTTGTTACCAACATTGAAAACTCCAGTATGGTCCCCTGTGTTTCCGCTGACTTCATTTCCTAAAACCCTGTAAGATACGTTTTTAGGGCCATTTTTTCTAGCAGCCTTAGGCTTACTAGGAGCGCTCTTGGGCACCTTATTAGGTTGTCCAAGAGCAGCAGGCGGTGGCATCTGTTGATAGTGATAGTATCCATTATTATATGATGGAGGAGGAGGAGGAGGAGCGTAAAAGTTACTATAGGGATATGGAGTCGGAGCAGGTGGAGCAGCCTGTGGTGGATGGTTAGGATCACAGTAATTTCCATAATATGGAGGAGGATGAGGAAGAGGCGGGTAAATATAAGCAGGTGGATAACCAATATGAGCAACTGGTGCAGTGCCCATATTGCTGGAGTTTTGTTGTATATGAACCAAAGGCTTTAGGTAAGCTCCTATTGCACGAAGGTCAAACCACTCGTCAGACCTGCCATGGAACCCAACGATCTTACTCCCTGAGACTTGGATTGTAAAATACTTTCTTCCCTCGTTATCATAATTTCCAAATGGTCCGTAAACTTTTCTGTTGCTAGTGTAAGTGAGTGAGGTAATATAGGTCGGGCAGTACCAACTATCTGTGTAATATCCGTGAATTGAAGTCAAATATTCATCTGGATAATCAAGCTTGACCTACAACAATCAATACAGAATTAGTTCAACCTAGTCAATTGATTGGCTAAGCTAACTTTTACTTACTTACAGAAATACATAAATGGCTTTGTATTCATATTATGCTTCCTATTCATAACTCATGCATGTGGTGCGACTTAAGAACAATGATACACAGTTCAAATGGTGTATCGATCTGATATATATTTTTTCTGACATATTGATTTTTTTTTTCGGACTACTAACCGTTTCTATTTTGTCCACACCGATGGGATTGCTACAACCATGCTTGCTTGACCAAGATGAGCTCCCGTTGTCATCATATTCAATCTGGATGTAGAGAATCGATGATAAACTAGAACATACTACCACTTGCCTCACTGTTGAGTGAACTCCGTCATCAAAACGTTCCCCTCCATTGTCTGATCCAAACGGCCCAACCTTCAACGGTTTTTTCTCGGTTTCCACAGTACTCTGTGATTCATACTAATTTACGTTATATATCGTAGGGTTCGAGTTGTACATAATTAACTGGAAGTTTTAGATACAACAGATCGAACAAGAAAAAAAAAAACAGTATCCATATATATATGTTTCCATGCACTCACCATGTTGAAATAAATAGTGACCAAAGGGTAGATGAACTGATGGATTATTAATGCTAGACGCTAAGAAGGATACTATATAGATAAAGGGTATTCATCAGGTGCATATATATAAGGATCCAGATCGATATTATAAATGGCTAGGTAGCTTGTGACTGTACGTTCATGTAGAAGAAGATAAATATTCTGTTTTCCACTATAAGTAGTGGAGCGAATGGATTCACAAAGAAAAAGAATGAAATTATTCAAAAAAAAAATGCTCAACATCCAATTTTATCCCCATAGTCGTTTTATAGCATCTTCCAAGCCCTAGATAAGATCGAGTCTTATAAATAAAGCAGAAGAGGATCTTAGCTCTTTTTTTTGCGGTCGATATCTCAGCTCGTTCATTCCATTCACACATTACTTGAAAGTTGACAATTATATTTCATTTTGTAAAACCTAAAAGTTCGAGCTCATATTTGAATATAGTCATATTTATTATTATAGTCTTTTTTTTGTTTTACTTTAGGCTACTAAGCTTGTAGACATTTCCAGGGATACCCCCTCTGTTTAGGTCGGTCCTGCGGAACTAGGAATAAATTAGGACTCAAATTTGACCTGATTTTTTTTGGGTCATAGTAGCGTATGTCAAGTTACTTTGGTTACTTGGAGCTTTAGCGTTTCTATAGACGTCTTTCGTTAGGTTACTTTGGTTTTCTAGGCAATGATTCGATTCTGACGAGTCCACAATGGGTGGTTTACTGTGTATTGCTTGCCTGACTTTACTTATTGGAATTGACACCCCCTTGTTCATAAAAAAATTAACCCACTTATTCCACATAAATAATAATATTGAACCATAAAAAGAGAAAAGAAAAGCGCCCAACAAAAAAAGGGACTCAATCTCATTTCTACATTTATACAATTATATGCAATGGGTGTGAGCTAATTAAAGATAGTATGCACGAATAAAACCTAAATTTTGGGACATTATATACACGACTATGGTAAAAGAGAACATGCTAAAAACTTATTTTCATTTGACAAGGCTCCAAAAATTTTGGGACATTATATTCACACTAAGGCTCCAAAAATTCATCTACGACATTCAAAAGAGGGCTTAGCCATGCATACAGCCATGGGAGAGGACCGGCACGGCACGTCCAGCCTCGCTTAGTAACGTACCGGTCATCCCCTGAATTTGTTTAAGCATAACCTTGCTGCTGTTATAAAATTGTGGCCTTACATAGCCTCAAAGTGATATAATTTGGCATCTCTTTTGTGCTACCCATCACGACTAGTGCAAGGCGAAGCAGCTCATGCAATTCAATGGGAAGGTAAGAAGGGCAATGCAACTATGCAAGGCAAACCTGAAGGGCATGCCATAGGCTGAGCAAGGCATGGCAGAAAGTAAAAATGTATGTGTTTTTGATCTTCCACTTGGCTAGCGAAATTATTATCATCACTAGCATGCAGAATTCCTTTTTTCACATGAGCTAGTTTTTGCCACTATGTAATTAAACATGTATTTACTCGATCAAGTACTTTATTTTCATCAATGATAATTTTTTGAATATATAGAAAATGTTTACTTAAACGGAGAGTAAATTATTTTGCTCAACTAGAATGGGGATTTTTTTTTGTTTTTTCCTCATTTAGACTGGAAAATTTCTCCATTTAGACAAGAGAATTGAACTCCCGTGCAAGATTTTAACCTTAGAGATTATATATTTTCTTTATTATTATTTTTTAATTAATGAAGGATATTTATTGACTTTTCGAAAATTTAACCAAAAAACATTTCTCGCCAACTAGTATATGGTAAGGCATTTTTCTAAATAAAGTGTTGGTAGAGGTTCCAAGTTCGATTCTCCCCTAACTTTTTCTGCTGATAAAAAAAAATTCAAAATTCTCTACGTTAATATAGATATATGCATAAAATAAGAAAGAGGCCTGCAAAACCTCTGCAAAACCTCTGTTATTGTACCACTTTCTAGTAGATATACGCATAATATAGATATAGTTTTTTTTTTTGGTCATAACACTTTCTAGTAGTTTAATGCCAAGGTTAAGGCAGCCAACAAGGCATTATTAATTTATGGTATACATACATAGAGGTTCACTCTTAGTCTTCATCACTGGAGTCATTTTCTTCTTCACTGGACTCTTCCTCTTTTGGTTTCTTGTGGCCAATATACTTGTTGCCAAATCCGAAAACTCCGCACCTGTCAGCTTTGCCTCCGTTGATGGTGTTGCCCTGAACACGGAAAACATCACCGCTCGGTTTGCCCTTCTTCTTCTTATTCCCATTCTTCTTTTTATCACCTTGGCTGTTCTTAGAAGCAGGCTGTGGCAGCGTTGAGACCTTGCTCTTTTCGTGCTCGATGTTCACGACTTTGGATTCATCACAACCTGCTTGCTTCTGATTAGGCTTTAGAAATAGCTGGCCTGGTGATGCCATTTTCAGTTTTGATACATTTTGATCGAGTTCGTCCTAGTATATATAATGCAGGGAAAAGGAATCCAAGTGTTAGCTTAATCAAGAAGGGAATGTGTGGGGCTTAGGATAGAATATGATTCTTCTTATCCATATATCTGCACAATTAAATTAATGGACCATACAAACTTGAAAGTTCACTGTCCCGATCTTCTCATGGACATTAGTTTTACGGACCATGATATATATTTTCAAGTGATTAAGGTTACAAGTTTAATCTCAAAACATTTGAGGGAGTATTAATCTCCTTGAAGAACTCAACAAACTTCATATTTGAATCGAAATTCTGTAATACATAATGCATAAATTTTGATTAACTTCATACAGTAATAAACTAATTCCATATAATTAAATTAATCTACATATATTAGGGCATCTCCAACCCTAGGACTCAAAACCCATTTTGAGTCTCAAATCAGCTCCACCCCATCAAATATTAGACTCAAATCTCAGAAAAAACCTATACTTGGACTCAAACTCAGAACTAAACCAAGTCCAGACCCAAAATGGCTCGGCGGGCCAGTGATGCTCACTTGCGCGCTGACGTCAGGCGGAAGAAGGAAACGCGGAAGGGGCGAGTGGAAGGCACACACGGAAAAGAGAGGAGCCAGATGCATGACGCGCGCACGTATTGATGAAAGGATGAATAGGATCCCCACTTTGAAATATAAAAAGAACATTAAAAAGGATCCAAGCATTTTCCTTTGTTTCACATTGTACCCAAAAGATGTAGAATAGTTTGCTATGCTCTTTGAATACTAGGGGGAAAAAAAGTTGTATCCTTCAGGGCCTTTCGGTTGGTTCATAGATAGTTGCTTGAATGAATAGTTCTTAGATTGTTGCTCGAATCAATGACTTGACTTTTGATGCCGGTGAGCTTGGCCTTTCGGTTGGTTCTTAGATGATTCTTAGATTGTACGTTGAAGCCGTTTGTTATTTGTATAACTAAAATAACGGAGATCATGAGTTCGAATCTCACTCCTATATTGGGATGAGTGAGTTTTAAGCATGGTTAGAATAGGATATATTAGTTTAAAGATCTCCAATATGATATATTACTCAATTCATCCCCATAAAGCTAATAGCATTCAAAGATCTCAAACAGCCATATGATTACTAATTACAGCATATATTAGTTTCAATACACTAGTAGCATTAGTTTGCTGGTGTAGGCCTGTAGCTTGCACATGATACAACACTATGTTTTATCCTACTCACTGCACCTTACAACTATTTACAAGGAGAGTGGTGATCATTTCAACCTCATAACTCAGTACCCAGGAATCCCACGGCTCATGTTCCAGAATTCCACCTCATATTCAAGAACACGCAGGAATGTCACTTCAGCTTTACTCACCTCATCAGCTGGAGCCTTCTCCAAACGCCGGTCAGCAATGCTTCGGAGAGCAGAACAGTAGTTACCGAAGCCATCATTTCCCCATCTTTGACAAACCTCCTCTAGTTCCGGTGGGGTTTTGGAGCCCTCCTCCAGGCAATGGGCAAAGCTCTCTTGGTACACAGTTTCAATGGTCCAATAGGCCGTCATGGCCACTGTGTAATCAACCTCGGGACTCATCAAATTCTCCAGAAATCTGTAAACACCTTTTTAATTAGTACTTGATTATCACAAGAACAATGCTAGAGGTACCAAAATACATCCTAAATTATCCAATCTCATCCACATATCACATAAATCAGTGCAAAAAACTTTGGGAAATTTTTGGTGACTAGTAATGTTGTTGCCACATGGGTTAAACCCATTACTTCCAATGGCTTAAACCCAACAATCCCAAGGTACCAAAACAAATCCTAAATTTTTAATCCAATCTCATCCACATATCACATACATTAATGAATGAAAATTTGGAAAATTTTTGGTGACATGCGGTTTACCAATGGCTTAGAGTGATAGAGTCTGTACTAATTAGTTGAACCTCTGTACTGTACATTGTCATAAGAGTAATGCTAGAGGTACCAAAACAAATCCCAAATTTTCAATCCAATTGTAAGCAACTGAAATTTTTATTGGCCTAATTGGTCCCCCATAATCATTTCCAATGGCATAAACCCAGAAATTAGACAAACATCCAAGTTTAACAACTCCATAGTCCAAATCACAAAAATGAATGATTGCAAAAGCAAGTAAATTTGGTACCTGCAGTAATCTTGGGTAGGCTTTTGAGGAACAACAACAGAGAGGTCAACACCCCATTTGGAGGCTTGTTTCTTGAACCAGTCAATCTCATCATTCAAAGCAGCAAGCCCACTCAGTATCACTTCAACATCACCACTACTATCATCAGACTTCTTCCAAGCTTTTACCACCAAACTCGCCACAAATGGCACAAACGCTCTGACAAATATGTAGTCCTGGCTCTGCAAGAATTTTCAAATTTGAATTACGAAAACAATTATAACCGGAGAAGTTGCGAGAGAAACGACACCCGTTCCATTACCATCCATCGTTTGAAGGCGGAGACATCGACGGTGCCGTCGCGAATGTCGTGGATAAAAGGGTGTCTGGTGGCTCCAATGTAGATCAAATTGTGCTTCTTTGTCCACGTCACGGTCATCCCAGGCTTCGATTTCCCGTCCATTTTTCTTCTGCCGCTTCGATCTCAATTTCGCAGTTCGGGAAAGAGAGTGAGAAAGAGTAGGCGGGTTTGTGTTGGACTGGACAAGACCAATGGCATTCTTCTTGTGCCCAACACGTGGGAACCATGCAGTACAAGCACCGCTACGCGTGTCGATTACAAGGACGGATTAGTGAGTAACAATTTTTGACACGTCACGATAACACGATTTAAATTAACCTGCTAAAACATGATTAAAAAGATATTTATTAAAGGCAAATTTTTACAATGACATGTACAACTCATTTAGTTAAATATCATTCTATCAGGTCTTTACTACGGAGGTCTTTATTTTTTAAGATGCAGAGTTTTGATCTCAGTCGTCAGATCAGATTATTTAAACGAATCTGACGGTTGAAATCAAAACTCCGTACCTTAAAAAATAAGAACCTCTAGAGTCCTCCATACCTAAGAATCATTTATCATTCTATATTTTGTAGGATAAAAATTAACTTTTGTGGATTTACATCGTGTTAATGAAAGTTTTTGATTTGTCTGATTATTGAACTGACTATTCTGTATCAGCTGCCACATGAGGTGATTTCTAGATAACTATAATAAGGTTGTTGACTTTTTTTTTTGGCTGACATTACTCTTTTCGATCCAAAACCAAAAATGGTCGATAAACTCGAATCACAAAGATTACTCGATGGTTTTGGCTTGTCCACGTACTTTGATAAGTGGAGATTTTGGCTTGTTCACTACAATGACATCTCGCTAAACACGTACTTTCGATAGCTAGCTTATTACATAAGGTAATCAAAAAAGAAAAAAAGAGACTTAATACAAAAGAAAAGTATTTCTGCTCGATCAGTTCATTAATTGATCCTTTCACAAAATGTTCATTACATGCGATATTTAGAAGTCTTAGCATGGAACTTCCAAGCAGAAAGAGAGAGAATTGGCGTTCCCTTCCATCCAACAGTGAGGCATTTCCCCTTCATATCCAACGTGCATGATTTCCCGCTTGCAAATTGCTTAGCTTACTGAGTGCTGTTATTGCAGATTCCAGGTAATCGGGCTGCTTCGCATTAGAGAACAGTAGACTGCAGTTGCTTCTTCATCCTGATCCGACTCAAAGGCATCGTCATTGAGATTGTTGATAGCTGTCACCATTGCTATTTTGAAGGAAAAGGGCCTCAGCAAACTGAGACAACCTTTTGCCAGTGTCCTCAAGTTTTTGTCTTGATGCAGTTCCACTTCCAACTGCGGTAACTTTTAGCATCTCAATCGGCTGTTCATATCGTGTGGCAAGAGCTTGCATCGACACTGTACAGTGCCCCCCACTTCTGATTGCAAGGTCAATAAAATGAATTCTTTTGGCTGATGCTACACTTTCCACGATTGCTTGGATCCCGGCAAACTGAGTAACGTGATAGAATAGGAGTTCGAGGAAGCAAGCAAAAAAATCAGGACAACAAGCCATTGTTTTCTCTAGATGCAATGCAAGTACATCCTTACTCTCCGAGTCTTTAGATGTGTCCCCGCCAGTTTCTCCTTCTGTCCTCTCTTGAAGAGCTTTCGCAAAATAATAAACCACTCTCTGAACAGAATTTCCGGTGTTGGAAGATAGGAAATGGCATAGAGTCTGCAGTTTTCTCGCCCGATCATATTGTTGCTTTCCAACCTTATCTGCAAAAGCTAAAAGAAGGTGTGCAAGCTCAACATCTTTGGCTTCCTGGTCTGAGAGACCTACGGGAGTGCTGCCTAAAACATGTTTAGGTAAGGAGTCATCAGTGTACCTTTGGGAAGAGAATTGTATGAACCTTTGCTTCTGCTACTCTCATTACTTCTACAGTTAATAATCCAGAAACAGAACTCATGGTTCCAGTGTATATATAAAGCTAGGGTTCTTATTGTGGAAGTGTATGAGGGTTCATGACCTGTGAATATATATATATAAGCTGACCTCGGTTGTTGAAAGCTAGCTAGCTATATATGACTTTTCATTTATAGTTTGACAAAATTGTAGCATGCTAAGCTTGGCCTTCCACGAACTTTCAGGGAAAAGCTACATCAAAAACAATTAGTATAATACAAAGGATTATGATACCCCAAATGATTCTTGGTGATCCACAACAATCTGAGCACAGATCAATACATCCAAAAGATAGAGACATATATATATATATATATATAGGTTAATTAGGTGTCTTATTGTTAGGAGTATGTACGATATATTTAATTAATTAAACAATATTTGTTTACGACACCAGCCGGCATATTGTGCAGCAGAAGAATAAGGGAATGGAACAAATAAATAAAACAAACAATAGACAGAAGAAAGTACAAACTGGGAGTATGCTTTCATCTACCAGCGCAGCATATATGGCATAATTTCCTGTACACACTGGATGAGTAAAATATGCACAATGCTATAGATTCAATGTACCTCCTCCAGATTATTAGCTAATACAGTGGTGCACTAAATCACAAAGAAATTAAGGAACAATACTTCAACAAGATAAACCAGAGGTACATTACTTCAGCCTCCAGCAAGTTTACAGGTAATGTAATACTTCAACAAGAAATATTACGTACACTACGAGAAGAAATCACATTTACGAGTACCTCCTCCAGCAGCTACAATGAAAGAAAGTACGTGCTTGCCCTGGAAACAAAACAACTTTGTCTACTATGATACTATCCTTTGATCGATCAACGTCATAGTATCCTGAGAAGAAAATCATAAGGATTAAGGACACTGACAAATGATATATCTAGCAAAAGCTAAATGAAAAAAAAAATGGAATGAAAATCTTCGAGTGATGGAGTGAACAATAATTCCATCTACTTGTGAAGTCATCTCTGCTCTGCTGACAATGAAATCTGAAATCAGTAGTAAAGGAATTAATAGTCCTACAGTATTTTAATTTCTTTAACGAAGATTATTAGCAGCAGTGATTATTTTAAATTACTGCGTGCCGAGTATCATCTCTTGGTGCCTCATCATAACGCATGTATAAAGCAGAGGATTCAAGTATATTTTAACGATCCAGAGATGACTTCAAGAGATAAACATACTTACTTAATGATACATTAACGTCCACAAGTAGATGACTACTATATAAAAAATAGTAATGAATCCAATTCTAGGCCCCCAAATACCTAATACTTCTTATATTAAGGGATTGGGTGAACCTAAACTACTCTTCAAGAAAGAAACCAGATATGTTCAAGAAATAAACAAATATAAAGGGCTAAGTAGATTAAACTAATTTTGAATAAAGCAGAAGCATACAAATCAATGGAGCCTTTTGTAGCAGCAACCCCATTTGATGCTTGCATTTGCACCCATGTTGTAAATTCTGTATCCTTATGAGAAAAAGGAGAATGGATGCTGATGCATACATGTTTAATAATCATCATCATCATCATATAATGCTATTCAACCATTTCAGGTCAGCAAAAGAATATTCTATACAGCCCTGATCATAACTCTTAAGAACAGAAACTAAAGCTTCAAGTTCAACCAAGAAATTAAGGAATGATAGCATTATTATTAAACAAATTTCCAAAGAGAAAGAGAATGGAGAGGTGTGCCCTTCCATCCAACAAGCATGCATTTCCCATCCATACTGATCGTACAAGAACTCCCGCAGGAAAAATTCTTAGCCACCAGGTCTGCTTGGTACAAGGACGATGAGCTCAACTCCATCTCCTCCATTCCATACCGGGCGAAAAATGCCTTCCAAACATCAATCTTCACATGTCGTATCTTCCTTTCCTCTCCTTCAGCTGCCACAATATTTCTAATTCCATGTCCAAAGTATTGCGACTCCAAACTCATTGTGTTTGGATCATTTCGTTTCATGCAAGTTTCCACGCAATCAAAGTATGCACCAAAGTAGAAAAGGGCTTCAATGAAACGGGTCACGAATACTGGTGAGTTATGATTTGCCTCAACTTCAGTCACCACCATTACACATGGGTGGATGGTTCTCATTACTCTCATTATAGATTCCAGTCGATCTGGCTGTGGAACCATGGACCTCAGTACGAACTTAGAGAAGACGGCAACTGTTTCTTCAGATTCTAGCTCAAACATATCTTCTTTGAGGTCTAGCATGTCTGCTACCATCACTATTTTGAAAGAAAAGGGTAAGTTCATGGTTTTGGCAAAACTCTCCAACAACTCACCTGTCTTCTCAATTGATTCTTTAGAACTAGTTCCAACAGCACTTATCTTGAGAAGCTCAGGTGGGGAATCACGAGAGGTTAAGGCTTGCATCAGAACTGTCCATTGCAACCCTTTCCTGATTTCCAGATCAATTACATGGATCTTCTTAGCCTCGGCCACCTTTTCCACAACGGCTTGAATTCCAGCAAATTGTACAATTTGACTGAAAGGAAGTTTAGTGTGACATACAAGCGAGGTCTCACTGCCGATCATCATGGCCTTCTCCATATCAAATGGCTGCTTATTTGGTGCGGCGGCTCTTCCAGTTTCTCGATCAATCTTCTCTCGAAGAGCTTCCGAAAAATAGAAAACTACACGTTCAACTGGATTTCCTGCATCGGAAGACAACTTATCACAGAGGTCAAGCAATTTGGTTGCGCGCCCATACTGCTGATATCCTACTTTCTCAGCAGAAGCAAGAAGGAGCTCAACAAGCTCCACATCTCTACTCTCCTCATATGAGAGGCCGGCAAAGGAGAACTCGAAAGGATGGCTAAGCATGGAGGGAACATCAGCCACTTGGGCAGCGGTCCGAATGAACCTTGCTCCGGCCACCCTCATGATTTCTTCAGTTGACAACTGTTAGGAAATTGCGCAGATATAGAATGGAATATTTAACAACTCACAACCACGACAATAATAATATTGTGCAGAGGAAATAAAGAAAATAGAGAACACCGAAATTAACGTGGTTCGGCAACGTGCCTACGTCCACGGGGCAGCAACAACAAATAAACTTCCACTATAAAATAATGGGTACACAAAGAGACACTGCTTCAGGATACAACACCCGAAGGAAACACTCTTTCTCACTTATTTGTTTTCTACCTCACACACACTCTCTACTAGGAGTGTTTAAACTGTCTCTCTATCTCACTTCACTGCAAAACTAGCAGTACACATATAGCAGCACACTTGTGCTCTAACTCTCTTCCTTTCGTAATCTTTCTTCTCTCCATCTCATCTGCATGCAAGCCTTCACATATATATATAGCAGCTGCATACCCCATGCATTATTCCTCCCGTGCTTCACATCACATGCACACACACATGTAAATAGTGAGCTGCATAATTAATGCATGTACAAGTATAATTAAAGAGGAAAAGTGGTTCACATGCACAAACACTTTTCTGCAAAGTAATTCACATGCAACCAGCTTTCCAACCTTGCCAAAAGGAATGTTTCCCATTACATGCATATGTCCAATACATGCTTTCTTCTTTCGGCTATGATTGCCTAAAGGAATCCATCTTTTGACTTGTCCTTCACATTCTCCACCGAATGGAGAGAACAACACAACAATCTCCCCCTCTCGACTTAGGTGGAGATCAAACCTCACATTATGATGTATATGACACAGAGACAGAAATGCCTAAAGTATTTTCTGGTATTCCAATTCTGTGTCGTATAGATCACAACGTGACTTCTACTGGCTTTCAATTCCTGCAGACATAATGCAGAACTTCAGCTTCTGCATTGGAACAACTTTTGTTAACATATCTGAAGAATTATTGTCGGTGTGAATCTTCCTCAACTGAAACACCTTGTTCAGTACTGCATCTCGTATCCAATGATAACGGAGATCAATATGTTTGGTGCGGGAGTGATACATGGAATTCTTGCTTAGATAAATTGCACTTTGACTGTCACAATGTATCACATAGCCATCTTGCTTCACACCCAATTCGTTCAAGTAATTCTTCAACCATATAACTTCTTTGCCAGCTTCATTTGCAGCTATGTATTCAGCTTCAGTGGTGGATAAGGCAACACACTTTTGTAATTTGGATTGCCATGACACAGCTCCCCCTGCAAATGTAAATAAATACCCAGAAGTAGATTTTCTGGAATCAAGGTCACCTGCCCAATCAGCATCTGTAAAACCTCCTAGGACTGGTTTTGATCCACCAAAGCACAGACATAATTTTGAGCTGCCTCTCAAATATCTGAGAATCCACTTGACAGCTTCCCAATGATCTTTTCCCGGATTAGAGAGATATCGGCTTACAACGCCAACTGCTTGTGCTATATCTGGTCGCGTGCACACCATAGCATACATAAGACTTCCAACAGCTGATGCATAAGGAACATCTGCCATCTTATCTTTCTCTTCTTGTGTAGTCGGACATGACCTCTTGCTTAACTTGAAATGATTACCAAGAGGTGAGCTCACAGGTTTAGCTCCTTTCATGTTGAACCTTTCAAGCACGCGTTCAACATACTTCTCTTGTGACAGCCACAACTTCTTATTTTTCCTGTCACGAGTAATCTCCATGCCCAATATCTGCTTGGCTGGACCTAAGTCCTTCATATCAAAGGACTTGGATAACTCTGCTTTTAACTTGTGAATCATAGCAACATCTTGACCCACAATTAACATATCATCAACATACAACAGTAAGATGATAAAATTACCTCCAGGAAATTGCTGAATATACACACACGGATCAGCGTCAGTTCTCTTATACCCTTGACCGATCATGAAAGAGTCAAACTTCTTGTACCATTGTCTTGGTGCCTGCTTCAATCCGTATAGACTCTTTTTCAACTTGCAAACCATCTGCTCTTTCCCCTTGACTTCAAAACCTTCTGGTTGCTCCATGTAAATTTCTTCATCTAGGTCGCCATGAAGAAATGCGGTTTTCACGTCCAGTTGCTCTACCTCAAGATCCATGCTTGCTGCCATTCCCAGAATAACTCTAATGGATGTCATCTTGACAACTGGAGAGAAGATTTCATCAAAATCAACTCCTTCCTTCTGCTCAAATCCTTTGACAACCAAACGAGCTTTAAACTTTGTCAACTGTTGATTTTCATCTTTCTTCAGTTTGAACACCCATTTATTTTTGAGTGCTTTTCTGCCTTTAGGAAGCTTCACCAACTCGTAGGTACCATTCTTCAATAAAGACTCCATCTCGGACTGCATGGCCATCATCCATTTGTCACTGTCTTTATGTGTAATTGCTTCCTCAAACTTTTCAGGTTCTCCATCACTAGTCATCAGGATGTATTTTGCATGTGGATCATCTCCATCACAGGTCATCAAAATATACTCTGATGAAGGATACTTGGTAGGTGGTTGACGTGCTCGATTGCTTCTTCTCCGGACTTGTGGTTGCACATTCTCCGGCTGCTCCCCCTGATTAGGCTCCCCCTGATCACGATCATCATCTGATTCAGCTTCAGGAATCAATTCAGCATCTTCTGCTTCCGCTACATCAGGTTCATTTTCTGGTACTTGCTCAGCTAATGGAGAATCATAGGTGATATTTTTAGTTGTTGCATCTTTTGGTTGTACCTCTTTGTCAAGATCTGCACCTGTAAGATCTTCATGGAACACCACATCTCTGCTTCTTATGAATTTGTTGGACTTTGGATCCCACAACCGGTAGCCAAATTCTTCATCACCATAGCCCAGAAAAATGCATGGCGTCGCTTTATCATCCAGCTTCGATCTCTTCTCCTTGGGTACAAGTGCAAATGCTTTGCACCCAAATACTTTTAAATGAGAGTATGAAGCGCTTTTACCGGTCCAAACTTTTTCTGGAGTCTCAAAATCCAAAGGTGCACAAGGTGATCTGTTGATGAGGTAGCAGGCGGTCTTCACAGCTTCACCCCAAAAACGTTTGGGTAATTTTGCTGTCCTCAGCATGCATCTGACTTTCTCCAAAATGGTGCGGTTCATCCTCTCAGCTAGACCATTATGTTGAGGAGTGCCAGGAACAGTCTTCTCATGTCTGATGCCATGCTCCGCACAATAATTTCTGAATTCGTGCGAAGTGTATTCGCCACCATTGTCACTGCGAATGCATTTGAGACTTCTTCCAGTCTCTCTCTCCACCATGGCATGAAATTCTTTAAAGGTCTGGAACACCTGGTCTTTTGATTTCAACAAATAAACCCAAACCTTTCGTGAAGCATCATCAATATATGTAACAAAATACTTATTATGACCTAATGATTCAACTTCCATAGGTCCACACACATCAGAATGTACAAGATCTAAAGTATTTTGCTTTCTTGTGAAAGATTTAGTGAAACTAATTTTCTGTTGCTTACCGAACAAGCAATAATCACAAGAATTAGGTGAGTTACCTTTGGCAAAAGGAATTAGTGACTTCTTTGCCAGAACTTGCAGTCCCTTCTCACTCATGTGGCCAAGGCGCCTGTGCCACAAACTTGGAGAAGCATTCTCCACTACATTCAACTCACTCTTGCAAATCTTCCCATAAGTTTTGTAGAGGGTGCAACACTTTTTCCCTCTAGCAACAACAAGAGATCCCTTGGTAAGCTTCCACTTTCCATCACCACCATGATGATGGTAACCTTCTCCATCCAACACACCAGTTGACAAGAGATTGAGGCGAAGACCAGGAACATGCCTCACATCCTTCAATATTAATTTACAGCCAACATCAGTCAATAAACAAATATCTCCAATACCTGAGATTTTAGAGTAGCTTTCGTTGCCCATCTTCGCAGTACCAAAGTCACCAGCTTTGTACGTAGCGAAAAACTCCGAGTGAGAAGTGGCATGGAAAGATGCTCCGGAATCAACAACCCACTGAACACCTGAACCATTATCAACATGCAGGCATTCATCTCCAACACGAAGAAACTCACATTCTTCATGATGTACAGCAGCGGTAGTGTTGTTGGTGTCCTCCTTCTTTTGATAATTGTTGACATCTTTTCCCTCCTTGAGCTCCCTTTTCAGCTTGTGGCAATTTCTTTTCATATGGCCAACTATGCCACAATGATGACATTTTCCAGTGAATCTTGTCCTGGATCTGCTCACACTTCTTCCATAGCCTTTGGGACCTCTGCTCTTGCTCCTTCCTCTGTTCTCTACGACGAACACTTGACTGCTACTGCTTGCACTTCTGCTACTGCTTGCACTAGAAGACTTTCTTCTAGTTTCTTCATTCTGCATATTATCTTTAACATTACTCATAGATAATACACCATCAGGAGCAGAATTACTTACAGTTACAACAAAGGTCTCCCAACTATCCGGCAATGATCCCAATAACAGCAAGGCTTGCATCTCATCATCGATCTTCATTTCCATTGTGGTCAACTGATTGATCACACCTTGAAAGTTGTTCATGTGCTCCGTCACACTAATACCGTCTCGGTACTTCATGTTGACGAGTTCTTTAAAGAGAAAAGCTTTCTTCGCAGCAGTCTTTTTCTCGAACAATGACTCGAGCTTCTTCCAAAGTTCTTGAGCGTTGGTTTCATTTGACACATGATGAAATACACTCTCATCCACCCATTCGCGGATGTGACCGATGGCTTTGCGATTCAACTTTGTCCAAGCTGCATTCGTCATTTCTGCTGGCCTGCCTGAAACTCCTTCGATCGGCTCATGCAAGTCTTTGCAATAGAGAATGTCCTCCATTCTCGGCTTCCACGTGATCCAGTTGGAGTGGTTGAGTTTGATCATGGTACTCCTTCCTTCCATTCTAAATATAATTACAGAACCAAAAGCTTTGATACCACTGTTAGGAAATTGCGCAGATATAGAATGGAATATTTAACAACTCACAACCACGACAATAATAATATTGTGCAGAGGAAATAAAGAAAATAGAGAACACCGAAATTAACGTGGTTCGGCAACGTGCCTACGTCCACGGGGCAGCAACAACAAATAAACTTCCACTATAAAATAATGGGTACACAAAGAGACACTGCTTCAGGATACAACACCCGAAGGAAACACTCTTTCTCACTTATTTGTTTTCTACCTCACACACACTCTCTACTAGGAGTGTTTAAACTGTCTCTCTATCTCACTTCACTGCAAAACTAGCAGTACACATATAGCAGCACACTTGTGCTCTAACTCTCTTCCTTTCGTAATCTTTCTTCTCTCCATCTCATCTGCATGCAAGCCTTCACATATATATATAGCAGCTGCATACCCCATGCATTATTCCTCCCGTGCTTCACATCACATGCACACACACATGTAAATAGTGAGCTGCATAATTAATGCATGTACAAGTATAATTAAAGAGGAAAAGTGGTTCACATGCACAAACACTTTTCTGCAAAGTAATTCACATGCAACCAGCTTTCCAACCTTGCCAAAAGGAATGTTTCCCATTACATGCATATGTCCAATACATGCTTTCTTCTTTCGGCTATGATTGCCTAAAGGAATCCATCTTTTGACTTGTCCTTCACATTCTCCACCGAATGGAGAGAACAACACAACAACAACTTCCTGCTTGATGCTACCTCATCCGTGCTACTTGCATAAACGCTAGACTCAAAAATCCTCTCCCCTTTCAACCGTTTAAACCCGCTGCCGTAGTTGTTTAAGAGATCAAGCCCTGCCACTGAAAATGTATCTCCCCTTTCTTTCTTGGCTTCAACATGTGGAACTAGAGTTGGAATATCTTCAAGCTTAGATATCTCCTCCAAGCAGGCTTCAAGTGGTGGAGAGAGAGCACTAAACTGAAACTGCATGTCATCGAATAGCCCGTAGTCCGAAATCAATTGTCGCTGCTGGTCTTGGTTTTGGTATTTCCCTTTGTTAATAAAATGGCCTCCTCCTTCTGAGAACCCATTTCCATAAATTCCATAATCGGAACAAAGGGAACCAAAGCCCCCTGATGCCCCCAAATTCTCTACTTGTTTCCCAATGTTATCCTCTTCCATACACTCAAAACCTTCATCATTGGATTTAAGCTTATTCTCAACTCCATCAAAGTTGAACTCCCCGAAAGAAAACATAGCATTCGCCATCACAATTTGGGTTCACACTATTCTAGTCCAGGTTCAGAAATTAATTAAGCATGAACGAATCAAAGATAATAGACTAGCTTACTCCAAGTTCCTAATCAATCTATGCAATCACTTGGTAAATATAATATCACCCAATTGACCAAGTCAGTAGACAACAATGAGATTGAAGTTTTGGAGTTATCGACCTGGAATTATGCGCTTCAATCCAAAAAAGGGCTGGTTGGGTGCTTACAATGCAGCCTGCACTTCGCGCTTTGTTTCTTCTCCGTGGCTCCGAGAGCGACAGCCGACACGTTTACGATTTCATGGATAGCGACAGCTGGTGCTGACCTGGCCAAGGCCAGCATGATGATGGACTGGATTACTTTGGGCCTAACATGAATTTGGGCTGGGAATTATGGCGGAAATCGTAGGCCCAGTTTAATCGTGGGTCGTGGCTTTACCAACTCGTAAAGTGACAATGTCCAATGGCTATTTGACACGGAGTCAATCGCTAATAAAACGACGTGGCAAACAAACCAACATGTACTCTCTCTTACCTATAAATCACCGGCCGGCTCTCTCCCGTCATATTCATTTGAATATCTACAAGTTTGTTTAACCGGAAAGAGGAGGTGTTGAATCGGATCGGATCGGGCCGGATCGGATATATTCGAATCGGAAAAAGGTTATGGCGGAGGACAAGTACAACCGGAAGAACCCAGCGGTGAAGCGAATTCTACAGGAGGTCAAGGAGATGCAATCCAATCCCTCCGACGATTTCATGAGCCTCCCTCTCGAGGTTACTATTACTTTTTTCACAAACCCTTCCATTTCTGATTTCATTTTCATATAATCGCTCTGTAGTTTCAGTTTGATGGGTAAAGTTGAATCTTAATTTGATTGGGTTCGAGCTGAATTGGGTTAATTTGATTTGTTGTTTATTTAAAAAGTATACCTTGGGTTGAGTTGAAATTGGGGAGGTATCCATTGCTGATTGATGTTTGTATTCAGGAGAATATATTTGACTGGCAATTTGCAATTCGAGGCCCTCGCGATACCGAATTTGAGGGTGGCATTTATCACGGGAGGATCCAATTGCCGGCGGAATACCCATTCAAGCCTCCTTCATTCATGTTGTTGTCGGTAATTTGTTCTCTCTTTTTGAGGTTAACTGGGTATTGTTCTAGTTGGGTTTGCTTTTCGTTTTGACTAATTTACTCTGCTTTCAGCCAAATGGTCGCTTCGAGACCCAAACCAAGATTTGCTTAAGCATATCGAATCATCATCCTGAGCACTGGCAACCATCGTGGAGCGGTAAGTTTCATTCTTCCTGAGACATTGTGTATGTTAGTGGGTAATAATTGTGCAGATAGTTTCTTGTGATGTTTAAACTAAGAAGGTGATTATTGGGCAATTTGTTCACATGTTTGATGGTCTTCATTATGTGATGCTAGCAGTGTTCCGATATGCATTTTGTAACTGGGCATGCATCCACACCTGAACTCAACACATTGAGCATGGTTGGGATGAATTGGTGCTGGAACTGGACTACTAGTTCAATGACCACATCACTGAAGCTCCATTCCCGGAGCTGTCTTGGCTTCACGCAATTTTGTGGTCATGTGCTTGGTTTCAGTCTTCTCATATTTCTATTGTTAGTGTATGCTTATTTGATGTTTGACATTTATATGGGGTTGAAAACGTCCTGTTAGAAAAATACAGCAGAAATTTTAGTTTCATTATGATCATGCTTGAAAGGTTTAGCTCATCATCCAGATGGATATGCCAGAAATCTGTAGTTAATTGTCATGGCTTTGTGCCATATGTGCGATTTTTATTAGTACTGCATAGTTTTTCGATTATTGACATATATATGGGATCTAGAATGTGCTTTGAAAGAGACAGCTGAACTTTTAGTAGCTTAGTAGTGCATCATGTGGGGAAATCTTGCCAACCTAAACTAATGTGTGGTTTAGGAAGTCACTTGGATAGCATTAGCTTTTTGTCTTTGTTATTGACCTTAATGCATACATATTCTCAGACATTTTAGATTATGCAACCTCACATGTTTCTCATCTTGCCACTATTCTGTTGCTGTTTTCAGTGCGGACTGCTTTAGTTGCACTTATTGCATTCATGCCCACCCACCCAAATGGTGCATTGGGTTCACTGGAATACAAAAAGGAAGAAAGGCGTACTCTTGCTGTCAAATCTCGGGAGACAGCCCCAAGATTCGGAACTCCTGAACGCCAGAAGATAATTGATGAGGTACATAGCTACTGAAAGTTTTGTATCCAACATTATACTTTTACATGTCAGTTTCTATCAGTGACAAATTTCATATTGACCTTGCCAACATATATTATAATTTCACAGATTCATGAATACATGCTAAGCAAGGCTCCCCCTGTTCCTCAAATAAACCCCTCACCTGCTTCTGAAGTTCATCCTTCAAGCAGGGAAGGTGAGGTTAACGGCGGTTCACAAAACGCTGGAGCCTCGCAAAATGCTGGAGCCACGCCCACTGGGGAAGGGCTTCCAAACCCGGCAGCAGACGACAGGATTGTTGACGCTGTACAGGAATCCCCTCTGAATGCTAACCCCACCCCTGAATTACCGAGGGTGTTGAATGAAGCTCCTTCAGGTGGATCATCAAGTCGGGTTGTACAGAAGCCAGAAATGAAAGTTCAAAAACCAACTGAAGATCGCTTGTTCACATTGGCTGCTGTTGGACTTACCATTGCCATTTTGGTTCTTCTACTGAAGAAGTTCTTGAAATCAAGTGGGCATGGTGCTGTTTTCATGGACGAGTCTTAGTTTTAGTGACGGTTCCTGCTGCCCTGAAAGCTCAAGATGCCTTTGGCTTATTGTAGTGAAAAGACGTCCGTTTAAAGTTTCCATATATATAATTCTTATATTTGAAGAATCTGTAATCTATTTCGACGGTCTTAACTCTTTAATGATACAATTGTAAGTAACAGTATTTTAACTTCGCTGCATCGTGAGTTTGGTCATCCAGAAATATAACTGAAAAAAGAATAAGAAAAAATGGACATTACATATCACTACAGAAGCCAGCCAGATTGAAAGTGGTAGTGATCTATATCTGTGCGACTGTTAAAATCAGTTTGAGAGAAGTACAAGAAAAGCGAATGCATACAGTTTGATCTTTGAGAAGGAGACATAAGAGGCATGCAGGTTTCTCAGCTGGTTCCATACTGATCATTAATTAGTGAAACATTTCATCCCAAGTTGGCAAGTTCTCTAAAATTCCATACAGACAAGCTACACATCGCCTTTACATATATTTATAAAGCAGCCGATCATTCTACTTGATTGTGCTACATAATACTATCCTATTCCAACAATATCAGTGGTCAGTTAATAATTTACCAGTCCATGACCAGTTTCAGGATGCATGACTTCAAAATGATGAGTTTCCATACTCCAGCTGCCTGTACCAAACATGTCAATTGGTTCTACTAAATTGGTGTGCACAGTTGAACGGTATCAACAAGTAATTAGAGGCTGCGTCTTTCCATGTAATGCCCTGTAGCAATGGAGACTGCACAGGGGAAGCTTTGATTTGGAATCCCGATACTTGTATGCATTCGTACAATTCGGACCAGCACATTTTTCACGCGGGGGAGGGTAGCTAAATAACAGACCACCAAACCAGAAAGCCATATAAGATGTATTGATTACAAGAATTGTGAGATTAAAGGAAAAAAAAAAAGGGGTTGTAAGAAGAAAGCAAATGCTGTACCTGCAGGGAACTGGACTGAATATGTCTGGCAGACCAATATCCCCAGAGAATGTAACGATGGTTCCATTAGGACCATTGACCCATCGGACAGTGTTTGGCGCTAGTGTGACAGCACTGGCATTCCTTCCCTGCATAACATTAGTAAATACTGCATCAGAATGATGTGAAGAACCATGAGAAAAATGAGAATGACAAATGTTCTATAGCTTAAGAGACCTGTACCAATTCATCCCTCTTCTGCTTCAACTCTTCTTCCTTCTTCTTCTTCTTTGTATCTTGACCAAGTATCTTTCGGATTGCCTCAGCCTAGAATATACCAAGTGAGACTGATTCCTTTCCTAAAACTACCACCTGAGAAAATGATATAAAAGATGATATAAAGACCAAACCTCAGCTTCTCTAGCTATCTTTTCTGATTGAATTTTACGTCTCTGTGCAGCCTCGGCTTTCTTTGATTGCTTTTCCACTTCAGAAATGTTCTCCTTCTTTTCTGTGGTCAACCAGCCAGTAGAAAAACTGAAAACAAGTTGGTATACATATACATGCATATATGTGTCTGTATACAAGCATAATCAGAATAATGCAACAAACAGGGAGAGAGGATGCACACTTCTAGATGGGGCAGGAAGCAAATTATTTGCAAGGTCAACAAAACTTGAACCAGTTAAAATAACTTTCCCAGACTGAAGGGCCCGGTTACGTGTTGTGGGGGTGTATTCTTGCGGCCCTTCTAGAAGTAAACTGAGAGACCCCCTTTTCAGCTTCCTCCCATTAGATTCAAGTTCATCATCAGATGTCAGTTCTTCTTCTTCCAAATAGTCTTTATCCTCGTACGTTTTTTCTGATCTTGACTTCTTTCTACTATCTTTCCCCAGCCTTGGTAATTTACAGTTTTCAATAACATCTCCATGATAGCCATCATCCATTTGACTTCTCTCTGAACGAGCAACCTTAGAAGCATTTAGTCTTTCAAGGAATTGGATTTCCTCATCTTCATTACCATCTTCACTAAGTCCCACATCCAAGACACGTCTCTTAGGAATCCGCTTGCTCTTACGAGCTGGTTCGTCATCTGCAGGAACACTTCCCCTGGAGAATTTACCTTTCGAAGAATACTCCTTTCTCGAAGTAGAATCAAATTTCAAGGAGAATTTCCGTTTAACTCCAAGGCCTTTGCCCCCATCAGAAGAACTTAAGCGTTTTCCATTTATATCATCCTGCAGCAGTAATTTAATAAATAAATAAAAACTATAACAAAATCACATAGGTCAAAAAGTAAAATAGCAAAACATCCTTATATGTTAACATGTTAAATGAAAAACCAACAAGCCAAACACAAAACTTCTTGAACATGAAATGGAACAAGTCACACAATTTTTTCCAAAAACGGAGTATTTCATTCTGTAAAACTTGTGGTTACTTTGTCATTACAGTTGTGATTACATGTGGAGAAAAAAAAAATTGCTTATATCAGACAGGTAGACAAAATAAATTTAATCTGCAGAAGTGGTACAAAATATGACCAATTAGCAATTCCATCGCTGTAGGTACCTGAAGAAGTGGCTTCGGTTGGGGTATGAAGTCATCAGAACGGCATGAAGATTTTGGTATGGAAGAGGCACCACCAACACCAGAATCAGCTGTATACTTGGTTTGGATTGTATGAGTAACACCTCGAAGCTTAAGCTTTAATTTCTTCGGCCTGTTCTCACTTTTCAGTCCATCAGAATGTACTATTTTCTCCTTACTATCCTGATTCTTACCAAGGCTTTCTTTGCCAAATGGATGTCCAAAGGGTGGAAAAAAATTAGACCTCTCAGAAAATGTCAGTGGATCTAAGCGAGGTTTATGCGATACAACACTCCTTTTCTTCCTCACAATGCAACCTCCAGCAGAAAACCCACAGCCACCAAAGCTGTCCATTAATACTAAAACAGCTGCAGTTTTTTTTCCAACCTCAAATTTCAATTAAAAAGCGTAGGAACACCAACACAAGTCATCAAGAACACCGCATTGCGCCTGAAAATGAAAAAGTAAGCTAATGTGATCCCATAAATGCAATGGCACTAACAAGTTGTATACAAAAAAAAACCCAAGCCAACCAACCTGTTGTTCCCATTTAAAGTACGATCACTTTGAAATTTCTCAAATTTACAAGAAACAAATAAATACCCAAGAAAAAGAAAAAGAAACTAAGGGCCCATATGATAATGCGAAATTAAAAGCTCAAAAAGAGACTAACAAGCTCTATATACCAACATTAGTAAAACGAAAGCAGCCACCAAAAAAATCTTGACATCAATAGTGTGCAGATGAACTGAAACATACCAATCCGCACTTGCTCTACCTTGAAGCTTAAAGAAATGGAAAAAGGCTCTCTTTCTCTACATTAAGCTTATTTCGTTGAAGACAAACAGAGCATTAAGAAAATGTGGAAACAAAAAAGTAGTTACCCGGATGAAGCCAGAGAGGACTTGGAAGCGTGAAGGTGGAGGGAATACAAACCCTAGGTGGCTGAAGTAAGTTCCAGAAGTAAATGCTGGTCAGGAAATTTTGGACTAGTTTTGGTAAAGCATGAAAATGGAGCTCTATTCTATTATCTGCTACATTTTCCTCCGGACTTTATTTTGTACTTTCATTTAGCACAGCTTTTTATGCAGCCATTATTGATGTGCATGAACCAAGGGATGGACTTGTGGCCACAGCCCAAGCCCAAAGACAAAGTCCGCTGACCGCCTAACCCTCCATTAGCCACGTAAGGACAATTTTCTTTTCTAATTTTGTCACATAAGAAAATATAGAATACTTTCTTTTATCTTTTCTTTTTTGGAATTGAAGTTTGGAACTCGGTTGAGCTAGGAGGCTGATCCTCACGTTCATGTTATTATTTGAAGAAGAATAAACTTGAAGATGGAACTCAAACATCATTTCCTTCTCCTTCTGTCTTCTTGAAATCCACCTTTACCTCAAAATTTTGATAAGAAACACGAGCTAATATTTGATCTTAAATCTCATAAAAAGTATATTATAAATTCGAATCCACATTTAGTGTTTCAAATCAAATATCTAAATGTTCATATAATAGGAAAATCTTACATTATACAGCGAGAGTACAAAATTGTTAGAATTACAATAAGTTAAAGAATGTGATTCCCTCCAATAGAGTCAAAAATATGCAAATTTTTGTCACATTATCATACAAAACCCAAGTGTATACAAGTAATTCCTATACCCAAGCTTTCTCAAGTCATACAACCAAACCATATATTACAAATAACAAATGAAATTGCTTCTTTAATTAATTCCTACATGTACATTTACTCTTGTCAATTTCCTGTGTGTCACAAACCAAAATGGAAGGAACTGAAGAAAATAAATATGATCACCGCTTTATGAAAGAAGCAATGGCAAGGCAATTGCTGCCCATCTTACGAAGCTTATCATTATAATCACCAAATGGAGACTTCTGTCCTTCAAAACCATCATCACATGTCACAGCATCACTAATCACCCCGCTAAGCATACTATTAATGGTGCCAATGTCTTTGTTCGGGATCGCATCCATTGCACTCTGAAGTCCATCCAACGCATCACTATACATGTCCTTGCAATCCATGATTGCCATGGCCGTTCGGCGGGCATTGTTCCACCCCGTGGTGAGTTTTGACACCGCGGCTAGGGCCAGCTTGGCGTGCATGGAGCAAGCATTTATCAACATCTCGAGCATGGTAACGGCGTCAATAGATGTCTTTCCTCGTGCTGAAAGGAAAGGGAGAACGGATGAAATGCATAGATCCGGGTGGTCAGTGTTGTCACATAGTTGTTTAACAGATGGATCCACGGAAGCTGGTGATGGTGATGAGGCTGGACTCGGCTTGAGTGATTGCGTAAAGAGGCTGCTTCGTGGGTTTGTTTTGGGGGAACCAGAGAAAGGACGAGGCGAAAACGATGACAAGGATGATGGTGAGGGAGAATTGGCGGTAGGGGCGGAGCTTTGAGGCCGAGGGGAGGCCACAGGTTGTTGAAGAGGTGAAGGAAAGATTTGCCGAAGCCGTGGTTTAGGATTTGGAGATGGTGAAGCTGAGGGTTGACAGTTTGGAGCTGGGGAGGGAAATAGATAAGTCAAGTATGGATTCTTTGGTTGGCATACGGCTTCTGCAGAATTGAAGCATAAGAGAAAGAAGAATAAAATGATGTTGAAAGGTATTTCGTAATTTTTAATGGGGGGATCCATTCCTTGTTCTGAATTGTTTGCGGGGTGGAATGACTTAAAGAACAGGAAATGAAGGAATGAATACTGTACGTGAAAGAAAATTAGGCGTTGGTTAGGTTGGTCACACATGCAATGCTAACTGCTCTATGGTTTGAACAAAGCCTTGATTAGTGGATTTTGTGGCTATATATGATCTCCTCAAAATTGGTTAGTTTTGTTCACCATTAAGTTTAATGGTTGGTTTATTTGTGTCTCTCATTTAAAAGTGAGTGGGTGGATGACCTTATCCACCACCTCTCCACCTCTCTCTATATATACTCAGTTAGATGTGCCATTGAATTTGTTGGGTGGTTTATATGACTATAAAATAGAATGAAATCATTTGACAGATCTAACATCTAAGGAGTCATTTGAAATCCAAAGCTTCTGTTAGATTGTCGAATTTAGATTCTGTGATTATCTCAAAATTTTGGCAACAGGAACTCAGAATCCTAAATGCTTTGTAACAAGTCACTTAAACAACTCAAACTACAAGCATGGAAATGGGGAAGCATGTAAACAATTTAATTAGCTACTGAATTCTGGGATGAAAATCACCATAATCAGCTACAAGTTGAATTCACATGATACAAGGTAGCATAAACAAATTCCAGCATCTACATACATGAAATCTATCCAACTTCAACACACGGTTACAGTAACAAGGAGTCGAAAACATAATTTAAACCAAAACGCCAGATCTTATACAGACTAAAAGGCATGTGCGAAGGGAAGCAATTATACCAGAGAGAACGCATTGCACTTATTTACGAAGCCGGTATTAGGGCCGGAGGGCTTAGGTTTCATGGTCAGCGTTCTTGACTACAGTAACTGGACATTGAGCATTGTTTACCACATAGTTGCTGACACTTCCCATAATCGCCCTGAAAAAAAAAAAACAACAACAAATGCAATCAAAATCCAACACAAAAACCTAGTCAACAAAAGGGGGTCTTGGTTATTATTTTACTCCCCCTTACATGTTCCTATTAAAAAAAATTCCATATGAAGGTTGACGAATTCAATAGTTAAGTCTCCATATAACATTCAGGTTCATATTGAAGTTCACATGGTCACCAAAACCCCACATTGTATTGACTAATCCCAATCTCAACCACCTTTCTAGTGTTCGGAACGTCAGATATCAGCTCTTATCTTAAAAGACCTCGGCGCGATGATATTTGAGTCTTTACCAAATTGTCAAGAAAGTCTATGCTAGCTCCTAAGAAGTCAATAATAACTTGGTAATTGGACATCCATGGAAAATTAATAAAAGCCTCAGCCAAACTCAAAAACATATACACTAAATCAAAACCTACAAACACAAATTCAGGAACCAAGCAATGCATTTCTAACTGAAAACATGTTCACTACTTAAATTGCTACCTCTTAATCTTGCCAAGGCCTCTGTTTCCAATAACAAGGGAGCTCAAGGGGATCTTCTCAATAGCCTCAATAATCTTCTCACGCGCATCACCCCAGTAGATCTTCACCAGCACCGTAATCTAATCAAACCACACAGCTTATCAATCACACTAGTATAATTATGAACACAAATTAAACCAGAACTAATTAGCCCAATTAAGGAGTTACCTCTTTCTGGCTAGCTGCAGTGGTGATTATGTCAACGGTCTCCGGGTCAGGCTTCACTTCATACTTGTGCATAATATGAGCATCAGAGAACTCCACCAGAGGAATCAAAGCTGCAAAAAGTTGCTAACTTTATCACTGATCACACCCAAAACCCATGACAGAAATGGTTTCAAAATCAAAAATTGACCCGGAAAATCATGACCCACAAATCTCAATAAATAGAGCACATACGAGAGCCGGTGACACCCCAGAGCTGCATCTCGCCGTGTTCGTAAACCCCTTCGGGGCGTACGATGATGAGGATGAGGTGGTCCCCCTTCCGGGCAACGTTGTCGACGGCCCATTTCAGGGCTGCTCTGCTGCACGCCGAGAAATCCACCGCGACTCCGATTCTTCTTTCTGCGTCCATCTTTTTCTTTGTTTCTTTCTGTGCTGTGTGCTTTGATCTGAATGAGAAAAACTCAACGAGCACCGAAAGTTGAGGTCTTTATGCAATCATGAGAAATGAGTGACAAGTGGGATGTAAAGACTAAAGAAAGATCCAACTAGTTGCGATGGATACAGTAGTTTTAAGGGAGACCTCTGATGAGCATCGGACGGTGTAAGGGATAGGAGGATTATCTCTCCCTTGAATTATGGGATACAGACACGACCGAGTAAGACAGGGAATCGTACCAAAATGTTTGATTAAAACGACCTGCCGTTGGCGTTGCTGACCTTTGAGAATTAAGATTGACCATTGGAATTCAGAAAAGTCTAGTAGGTCAGTACATTAATGTATTGGTACATCGATGGTAGACTAACTTTCTACAGTCGTAGACTAGTTCGAGATTAGGCTGAGCTAGTTAATCAATGCATGGAGTGAATTAATCTACCACTGTATCGAACTAATGTATTTGATGTATCGCTACATTAATGTACCATAAACGAACTCTAGAATTTAATTTGAGTTTCTGGACTTTAGAGTAGCATATCGTGTGTTACACAATACATTAGAGAAATGTTTGTTTGTCTGTCTTATTTATTTATCTGTTTATTCGCAAAAGTGAGAATTAAACTCTAATTCGACTAGGAAGGAGATTGTCGACCTTGCGTAGTTTTAGCCTTTTGGGTCTATTATTGAGCCTACCTTTGCTGCAGAAGCTCTTCTATGAGTTTTATGAGACGTTCTAGTCTTCATGTACTACAATTACGTGCTTTGATGGGTGAATTGTTGCCGATTTTTCATTTGGAAGTGAAGTGTTTTTGTTTAGAGGAGGCCAGGTAGCTTGCTTATGCGAGCTTCAGTTTACAAGACTTTTGTTAGGTGTGTGTATAATTCTAGTCTTTGGTTATTGATTTACACGAATGAACTCGTTAGGTGGCTAAGTAAGGACATGATGATCTGTGCTATTTGATATCACTAGTATAGGGCCAGGTGGATGGATTTTGTTGCATATATAGCACCATAGAATGAGAACAACCTTTAGGATATATATGTTATTTACACTTCGAAAAACATCGAGTTACAATCCAAAATTAATATTTTATTGTTTCTACACATTCATACATAGAAGTAGATCGACTTTTAAATTAATGTTAAGAACAATTCCATATACGTAACAATCATATAATTGTTTCATCAAGTGTCCAGAGATTGATGTATGCATGAGTTATCTAGCTTCCTAAATATGGTGGCGAATAAATGTGAGTATGGAAAAGAAAGCTCCAACAAATGTGAGAAGAAGAACCAAAACGGCAACCACAATCACCGGAGGAGTTTTGAGATGGTACTTTTGCTTCCGCACGTGCCAGCTCTTTCTATTGGCGAATTCACTCACCTCATCCAAAAGCCCCGCATAATAAAAATCCTTGACCTCAATCTCCTGCTTGTACAGCTTGTTCAACACTTGAAAAACCTCCCTATCCTTGTCCTCCTCGTGCAAAAGAATCCGTTTTCGTCGGAGTAGCTTCACATCTTTCTCAGACTCGATTAGGCACCCCATTAGGTACGCATAAGATGTGACGTGCTGCACCGGATCATCGCCAACGTGACGCTGCTCCAGTTCAATGAGGTTCCTAAGGAGTGTTTCAGTACAGTGATGGACTAAAAGAGGTGGAATTTTGAACACACCATTAGAAAACTTGATGTCCAAGAAACTGTGTTCTGCGGTAGCACGATGGAACTTGATCCCTGCCCCCTTCAGCTTCTTTGCGCAATCCAAGTAGTACGGAGTTTTGTCGCCTGTTGCTTGTAGCTTGGGATGTGTTGGGAGGATGCAATGTCGAATTAGATCGAGCAAATGATACCCTTCTTGCTGGCGGTGATTATTTCCTGGTATAATGTACTTGAAGAAACGTGTAGCGAGCTCGCTGAGGGACTCGGTACATTGTTGTGGAAGTGGTACTAATTGAAACAACCTCTGAACAACAAAGAAAGGAATTTGGTTTTCGAGTAACACCATGTTACATCTCAACTCTATGAGCATACCAGGCCTATTGAAGATGGGGTCGCGGCGTGACCTAAGGCTCTTGTAGGCATACTTGAGAAATAGCTCAATGATGAAGCAGCTGTCAATTAGCATCACCTGCACGAATTGATCACTACTGAGAGTGATCACTTCGTCATAGCATTTTCGTGCCTTGTGCTCCATTTCTTTGAGGGCTTTCACGCAGGTGTCGAGGATGGCTTCTAGATTTGGTTTTCGATTGAGGAGTGCATAGCAGTAGCGCCACTTATCATCTTCTGAGACTTTTCTACCAGCTACTTTGTTATGGTGCAAAGGGCCAATGGAGACATAATCCGGGGTACAATTTTTTCCATTGGGGACTCTGAAGATACACACTGATACAGCAATGTTTTCCATCGTTTCTTTGATACGAGATACAAGTTCAACATTTTCAGGAGCGATTTCAACGGAGATGTGATCTCTGGTTTGTGACTGACGTCCCTCCTCTGATCTGATAGTGCTTTCCATCTTTCACTAAAACCTCAAAATGTCAACAGAACCTGCAATGGATTTAAATAATTAATTGCGTATTCTCTAGATTAATATGAACATAATACTGATGAATTAGTCTCATATATGTATATATGTACTATACATTGTAACATTTTGTTTGATAAAGACCCTAAACTGCTAAGCTTGACTGAGTTTTCGGTTTCATAGATTTTGGCGAAAATGGGGGAGGTTCTGGACTATGGCATTGTTTATCAGATTAGACTGAGAGAAACATAATTAAGGTTCTAATTTAATTTATCTGGTAGATTTGAAAACTCTCATCTGTTTTTCTATCAGCATGATGATCTTGTGTCCGTGAATAAATTGATCAGTAAGAACAAGCAGAATAAGAAGATCTACGTTACCATCCTCATAAGTTGTTAAGTACTAGTGCTTAAGACCACAGCAAGAATTGCTGTACTTGGTGCTTATCACTTAGAAAAGTTCTAATTCATGACATACATATCTAAGAGAAAATACAAACAGATTGTATATATGGTGTACGTAAGAGGCATTTACCTTGCTAGAATATATGGAGCTGCATGTAAATCACCCAGATAACCCAAATAGTTGATGTTCATCGTATTGTAGGAACCAAGCTATATCTATATATATATATGGAGCTGAATACTTTGATAACTAAAAGAACACTTGAAGATGACCAAACTGATAGGAATCAATGTTTACTTGCAGAGTTTGGCAAACAGATAAAAAATGAAATCCAATAAATAAGAGGCACTACTACAAAGCATAGCTTTGTCCAAAGGAAAGCTGAATATATTATTTACTATCAAAAAGAAGCTGAATATATTATTGCTTAAAAGTGAGTTTAAGTATTAATTATAGAAAGTTCACTGTGACTGGTAATATGAAAGCATCAACTACAGGCTTTGTTGCTAGTTTTGGCTTTTCTTCATAGTTGCTCATAAGAATAATATGATAAAGCCTGTGGTGGTCATGTGACTCATGTGGTAATTCAGAACTCAAGCTGTTGTGAATATATTGAAGGCAATTCTTTTCTTTGCTCCAGAATATATAAGTAGGATGGAGTGAAGCAATCTCATGTACGTTCATATTAGGGTTTTGGGTTTAGGGAAGTTTTTGGTTCTAGACATGTGCAAGTCTATCTCCTAAAACCCATAAAGATAATATGATCAGTACTTTTGAAAAACTATAAAGAAAATATGGTGATTTCATTCAGACTTCTAAATTTGAATTGAACCGCCTTTTAAAATTTTTGCCATTAAACTTCCAACTTTATTATTATTAATTATTTTTTCCTATTTTCACCTCAGCATCTTTACCTCCATCTCACTCTTCCACACCACCGTAGCCCTCCGGTCTCTTGGATGCCAGCATCACCTCCGATGAAGTCTTTTACCAAAAAATGCAACATTTTCGAAACTCTCTCTCTCTCTCTCTCTCCTTCTTATATTTCGGTACCATCATTAAATCGAAAAAATAGATAACATGCACTAAAGTATAAGAAATAATTAAACTTAAGTGATCGAAGTGACATATATTCAAGACTAACAATATCAATTGGGCAAAAATTTGGTGCATCTTTTCTCTATGCGATAACATGAAAACAACACTACACCGGCTCACTCATCTTCAGTCCTCACTCTCAGTCTTCAGTCCTCACTTTACACCTCATCTGACGGATCGAGATGCCATCGTAGCCGTTGATATCGATTTCTGACTAAGAAAGATAAAAATCCGATAAAAAAGCAACCCGATCCAACGCGAACTCCGAGAATCTGTTTTTTTTTTGGTGTGTATTTTGTTTCCTTTGAAAAACAATGAATCCTTGAGCATCGTCTCCCAAAGATTCTCAGTACCGATTCAGCAGAAAAGGCTTTCGATTCGTTCTGCCCCAGAAAACGATGGCGTTTTGGTGGCCTCTGCTCGTCCTGGCATTCGCTTACGCCATTTGTAGGTTCCTCTTGATGCTCATCCCTCCCAATGTGCCTTCTATCGAAGTCGATGCTTCTGATGGTATCATTCTCTCTCTGTCTCTGTCTCTGTCTCTCCTTCGCGTTATATGCTTCTGTTCAACTCTATCGTTTGGTTGATTAGTTGCCGTGGTTTTGATCCATGACAGTGTTGGATGATGGAAATCATTCCCAGGACAACAGTTTCATATATGTGAGTTTCTAAAAGCTTTTTAATGCAATCTCTGTTAGATCTTAGTGTCCAGATTGCTCATAGTTTGGAATGTGGAACTGCGTGTGATTGAGGCTAGGGATTGCTTATAGTGCTTTTCGAACCACTTAAACTGCTTATACCCTAATTCTTAATCTGAAACTTGAAAGAGAAAAGAGATGAAAAGCAAAAGAGGAAGAAAATGAAGAAGGTTAATTCAAATTTGTTTCACTTATGTTTCCAATTGGTGTTTACTGTGCAGATACCTCCAAGGGGAAGGACACCGCAATCAGAGACGAAGGTTCAGTGCTATGAACCTGCAACCATGAAATACTTGGGATACTACCCGGCATTGACACCTGATGAGGTTAGTCTGTTATCGACGGTTGGACTTGGGATTGATGAATTTAACATGTAGGAAGCTGTTGTAGAGTCTTCTGCTAAATTCTATGTAGATAGTGTTTTTGTTCCCACATTGTGCCTGATTTCATATATAATCAGAGTTTAGAAGAGATGGAACTCAGAATATCACAACTATTGGGAAATTCAGTGTGTATTTCTATGTCTCAGGTCAAGGCGCGGGTAGCACAAGCAAGGAAGGCACAGAAAACATGGGCAAAGAGTAGCTTCAAGCAAAGGCGCCAGTTTCTTCGGATTCTTCTCAAGTATATAATAGAACACCAAGGGCTTATATGTGAGTAAGTATTCTATTCAAACTCTCTCTCTCTCTCTCTGCATGCATCTCCACACCTAATACTGTTGTATGAAGTATTATGTAGGCATGTTTATGTACTGACTCATATATCAATTTGATTAGAATATCTTCACGTGATACGGGGAAGACAATGGTAGATGCCTCTCTAGGGGAAATAATGACAACATGTGAGAAGATCACTTGGCTTCTTTCAGAGGGTGAGCAGTGGCTAAAGCCTGAATACCGGTATACCATTCTGCCTAGTGTGTTTCTATTTGTTATGTTCTCTATTGTTTTACTAATATAACAATGTGCTGTGTGATATATCTTGTTTTCCACCAATGCTTGGTTCTATTGCTGTACAAGGATAAATATTTCACATGTAGATGCTTTAGCTGCTTATTGGACCTGAATGATACATCTCACTGAGATATTCTCAGTGGTAACTTACATTTTGATATGGGAATTGCGTGAGCTCCTCTAATTTACTGATTTAAGATGTGCCTTATTGCTAATTCCGTTTACCAATTTCTGTCCAATTCTTTGGTGTTCGCTTTGCAAAGAGTGCTGTCATTCCTTCTATCTTTTTTTTATTATTATTATTATTGTTAGTAGACTATATAGCCACTTCCATCAATAGCCATATGTATGTCCTGTATTTAGATTTTGTTGTTCATGAAAAATTTGCAGATCTTCTGGAAGATCAATGTTTCACAAGAGATCCAAAGTTGAATTCCACCCTCTCGGAGTTATTGGTGCCATTGTGTCATGGAATTATCCTTTTCACAATATTTTTAATCCAATGCTGGCAGCAGTTTTTTCTGGAAATAGCATTGTGATTAAGGTAGTTAATCGTGGAATACTTATGGTCGTTTTCTTTAATCACTCTGTGTACCGTTGTATTTTCGTTAGAACACTGCTACACCTGTCTCTATTTCCATAAGTACTTTTTGCATCCGATTTAGAGATTGCCCAACTCTCCGTGTCAGTGTTTGCAATTTTGAGTAACAGGGAATTGAAGCTGTGCATCATTCAAAAAAAAAAAACTCTTGACATAAAGCAATTCCAAGGATTTGCACTTATTAGTTTGACAGAAAACCATGCTTATCATCGTAGGTTTCAGAACATGCAAGCTGGTCTGGATGCTTCTACTTCCGCATAATCCAATCTGCCCTTGCTGCTGTAGGAGCTCCTGAAAATCTAGTTGATGTCATAACAGGGTACTGTATTTTTTGAGAGGAAGGGATGGAGGACTTTCTTTTCTATTCTCATCTATCTGTCTATTGATAATGAAACTTCTTTTCCTCACCAGGTTTTCTGAAACTGGTGAAGCGCTTGTGTCTTCTGTTGACAAGTTAATATTTGTTGGATCACCTGGTGTGGGTAAGATGGTATGTTCTTCTTTTGGTTAATGGAATGAATTTTTTTGATTTCTCATTTAATTCCTGAAACAGGCTCCTCGCTTCCAAATTTCCAATTCTTTTGTATTTTCAAATGGTTATTATAGTCTTCGTAAAAAAAATTAGGTTTGATCAGTAACTACTAAACTCCTTTTTCACAACCTCAGAAGAATTTTAGTCTTCTGGAAGTATGTAAATCTCCCTTTTCTTATTAAATTTTGATAAGTCTATAGTAAAATTCAGGTCAAATCATGCATTAGAGATTATTGTTAACTAAATTTGTGCACATTGGATCTATTACACAAGATTTTTATTAAGTAGTAAATTCTGGTACTTAATCTCGTATTCTCGTCATTGAAATTATTTTTTCAAGAGAATCAAACTTTACATAAGTAATTGTACTGCTTGCCCTAAGGTTGTTGACTTCTGTTGTAATGAAGAAATTACTCCACTCTTATGCAATGCTTATTGGTTTTTGCTTCTGCTATTTGTGCAGATAATGAGAAATGCTGCTGATATGCTGACACCAGTTACACTTGAACTTGGTGGAAAAGATGCATTTATTGTATGTGAAGATGCAGATGTGGAACATGTATGAATTTTTCCCACCTCTACTAGTGTTGATGATGTCTATCAGGCTTGGACATTGAATTGGCGAATAGCTTTCGGAATTTGTGTTTTTTTTCCCCTTGTGTTCTCGAGTGCTATGTGTCTTAATAGGAGAATAAATTACTCTGTTTAGGTTGCACAAATTGCTGTGAGAGCTGTTCTTCAGTCAAGCGGACAGAACTGTGCTGGGGCTGAGAGATTTTATGTTCACAAGGACATTTATTCTTCGTTCGTCAATCAAGTTTCCAAGATTGTGAAATCTGTTTCAGCTGTAAGTATGTCCCTTTCAACATATTTCATTGAGCTGGTTTTTTTGAGACAGTTTTACGACTTATGCTTCATACATGTACTTAACAAGAGCTGCTGAATTCAAGTACTGAATGTTAAAAATCACGACTGTTATTTGATCTTGTTTTCTAGGGCCCACCACTTGCTGGAAAGTATGATATGGGAGCAATATGTTTGCAAGAGCACTCTGAACGGCTTCAAAACCTTGTAAATGATGCCTTAGACAAAGGCGCAAAACTTCTTGTTCGAGGTAGTTTTGGCCACATAGGTGAAGGTGCAGTTGATCAGTTTTTTCCCCCTACTGTCATTGAAAATGTAAATCACACGATGAAGTTGATGCAAGAGGAGGTAACCAAAGTCTTAGTATTCTACACAGCATTTTTATATATTCCTTTCATATTCAATTAGTTACATAGCTAAATGCTTTCTACATTTTTGCAGGCATTTGGACCAATCATGCCAATAATGAAATTTAGCACTGATGAAGAGGCTGTCAAACTAGCTAATGACTCAAAATACGGTCTTGGCTGTGCTGTTTTTTCTGGCAGCCAGCGCCGTGCAAGAGAGATAGCTTCCCAGATACACTGTGGAGTTGTTGCAATCAATGATTTTGCATCAACGTACATGTGTCAGGTAATATATATTCAAGTTGTTAGCATATGATGTGTGATGTGTCTTGTTTCTCTTTTGTTCTTTTGGTCCTTTACTCCAACCTTGATGAAGGTGGAGTTCTATGATTCTATCCCAGGGTTCATGTATGACAGCAAGAGACTTTACTGTGTAAACTAGCTGACATTGCTTTTCTTCTTTTAATAGTTGGCTAGGAATACTCTCCTGCTTTAAAGATAGCAAAAGAACTGGCTTTCTACTTATAGGGCTATCATTGATTAGATTAGACACTTGATGTGCAATTGTACAACTAACAAGGATTTTTTGTTGAATTCTAAGTTTCTAACTCATTACTATTTCCATCAATAAAAGGATTTATATACCATGAACTAAACATGTCTCATGAATTTCCAGTCCCTGCCATTTGGTGGTGTAAAAGACAGTGGATTTGGTAGATTTGCTGGTGTCGAAGGATTGCGAGCTTGTTGTCTTGTGAAATCAGTGGTCGAGGATAGATGGTGGCCATTCATCAAAACCAAGATACCAAAGCCTATTCAGGTCAGATTTTAAACTAAACTAAAGCCTATTCTGTGTGAGAAATTAAAATTACAAATCTGACTGGCTCTCTTTCTTGGCCAACTGTAGTATCCTATTGGAGAGAATGGTTTTGAGTTCCAGGAGTCACTTGTTGAAGCACTCTATGGCCTGAACATATGGGACCGATTGCGAGCATTGGTTAATGTTCTAAAGATGCTTACAGATCAAAACTCTCATGCTAGCGGCAGTAAGAGAAGAGATGACTGAGCCGGAGACGAGGGTTGGAGCATTTACATGGGCTAACAGAGTACAAGATAGTTTGGATTTCAACTTCCCATTGTAATATCTCAGAGTCGCAGCTATTTTGGAGTATCAACCTAGTTGCTTTTTCTGTTTTTTCTTGTCTAATCCTTTGAAGGAAATTCTGAATGGAAATATAGAAAACAAAAGAGTTTTCATTTGGGCCGGGTATACTGATTCTCTGTAGTTGTGCTTAGGTAGTCCTGTAACATTTGAACCCGATGACAAATCCTAATTTGAACTGGAAACCAAAACAAACTACATGTACCATAATTACCCCCATATTTGTGGACGCCGTCCATGCAATCGTGGATTTCTTCTTGAATTACATACAAACATACCATCACATGATCTTTAGAGGAAACCACAATATGATGGCCATTTTTTGGTAAATCAACAACTGCAAGCAACCAAATAGCAGAACAAAGAAAACAACAATGAAGTGTTGAATTGCAGATTAGCTCTGGGCTGCCTTTGGAACATCAGGAAACTAACCCTAGAATTCTCTTGGATCAACAAACACATTCCCTAGTGGTCCCTTCATTAGCAGGTCATCTTTGTCATCAGGGTGGCTGCTCAAACTTTTCGCATACCAGAGATCATGGATACGTGAAATGCTGGGATCGTCTGGGACATGCTTTATGAGAGGATCACACATTCCCAGCTCGGTTAAAATCAACTTGCTGTCCTTCACATTCTGTCCCACCCCTAATGCAAATTTCCAGACAGATTTCATAAGCTCACCAAGCTGCTCACCCTCCCCATGAAGCCCATAGAGAAAGAGAAATCCAAAGGAGTTTTGCACTGAAACATTACTCCGAGGCATTTTTAGCCAAGAGAAAATTTTCTCTCTTGCATGGCGTAAGGTAGCACGAAAATAACTTAAAGGATGTGACTTTCTTATATGAAGCTTGTAAGCTTCACAAGTATTCCATATGCTAAAGATGACCCAAGAGCTTTGAGCTTTAGTGATTGTGCCCTTGTTGTTTTCCTCGCTGTCTAAGTTGATCCAACCCTGTTCTTCAAAATAACACACCCAGGTGCCCAGGCTGAACTTTTCCTTTAAGATCACATCCATGTCCATTGGATACATATCTTTGCCTCTTAGCCTGCTTTTGTACAAGAAAATTGCCTGGTCTACATGCAACTTCTCTATTTTTATAACTTGGGGCAGTGGATCTTTGGCAGTAGAACAAACTGGTTGAACGAATATGATTAGTGAGCTGATGTTCATGTAATTGCATTTGGAAGTGAAGAGATTTGTAGAGGCGGTATTGTTCTTTTCGGCGGCCAGGAATGTGTATTGTGCTCCCTTTCTCAGCAGCCACTCCTCCACCGAGTTCATCAGTTGGAATCCAATTCCAATCCGCCTAAATCACAAAAACACACAAAATTTAATATCAATCAAACACTTCTTTACACCACCTCTTTATTTACTTGCTAAGTTATCAAGTATTTAATTATTTATGGATATTGTAAAATAGGCTTCTAAGTGATTTAGCTTTTCAATATGCTGCAAGCCTGCAACTCAGTTCAGGAAAAGCTGGAGGTTCAATACTGAATATCAGCAGATTGTATGGGTGATTGAGAACTGAAAATGTATTGTTTAGAGAAGACGACTATTTCAAGTTCCACTCTATGGGAAGAAAAAGTGGATAATACCGGTGTGTAGGGGAGACTCGAAGGCCTAGTATGCAACCCATCACATGTGTTCCCCCAAAACCAGTCCCCACATGCTTGATGCATCCTCGAACCACTCCGACAAGCTCCCCATTGTCAAGCAGCTGTGCTACCTGCTGGCCATTTTTAAACAAATTAATGTTCTAGCAATGCAATGATTTACCTCAATAAAGTCTGGGAGGGAAAAGCAGTAAATCATGCAAATGCTTATTAGAGGAGACATAAAAATGATTATGAGGTATGATTCATGAAAAGGTTTCCATGTTTGCTTTTAAAGGCAAGATAAGAGGGAAGAAGACACAGTAACGAACCCACCAGCATAATACGAAGGGGGTAGAACCTAATCCTACATAAAGGGTCACACATCATGCTAGTGAAAATGGAGAACCCCCTTTTAGACCCTAGCTCACAGTTCCTCTCTAGCTTCCCCACCACTTCAATATCTGTGTCTGCACTGAACTCCCTTATAAGAACCTTGTTATCTGCTTTGTCAACCATATTTTTCCTCGTCTAAAAGAAGCGAGTTGGTTAACAGATATGAAGCAGAAAAGTTCAATAACTAAACCTTTCTTCAATGGGCTAGCTGCCATAAGTGCCTCTATTGCATTCTTTTATACTACACCGACCTCTGTTTATTTATTTATTTGTTTTTCCTTTTGATTTGATCTATCACTGCCCCTTTTTTTGTTTGTTACTTCTATCAGTACCATATAATCAAATCAAACCAGAACTAGATGCATGAATTGAATGTATAGGTCCCTCTATCTTTTGGTATTGCTCTTTTGCTTCTGCCTGAAACGGTGTTGTTTAGCTAATGAATTGATTGTAATACGTAAAGAGAAAATAAATAACATAGAAGTCTAAAGCAACATAGTTTTGACATAAGCACTAGATCAACTCCAATAAACATCAGCAGATGATCCGACCGAAATATAAAATACAATGCCACGAGTATATATACTATCCACATGAGCTAAAACACAAAATTGTGATTGTGATATTAAAATCAATTCAGGGAATCTTTGCAATCATTTCTATATTTTGTGTTTCTATGTAGCGTGACTTTGAATAATCAATAATGCATGAGACAACACAATAACAAAAACTCGTGTTAAAGTTTTATAAGCTTTTTTTTTGCTACATTGGAGGGGATCGAACCTCTGACCTAGCCTAATCCTAACTCTATTCTCCACCCTCCCTCACCACTTGGGCTAACCCCAAGGGATTGAATTGGATCGAGATACAGGAAGAAGATGCAATTTGGTGTCTTTAAAAGCTAAAGCAAAAAAACTGGAGATACTGTTCCTATAAGAAAACTGCAATAACTACATTGCTACAAATATACCATTAAAATAGAACCATGGACTGACTCATACGATTATTGATTCTGATTTTTTCTGTTATAGAATTTATTCTTGGCAACCAATAGTTTCATACCAATTTCTTTGATGTACCAAAAAAGCAATTTTATGTAGAACAGACCAGCCCATGTGAACTGGTGGCCAGGAATGGAATACCAACAATCATTGGGGTATACCTGTTTGTGCTAATTTGATACTTTCAGTCTTTCAGATCAGATCTTAGCTGTTCTTGGAAACTAGTCTTCACACTTATAATTGTGCTTTTAGTCTTGTGCAATCAATGTCCTTTAACCTTAGCTACCTACAATAAATTACAAGTATATATAAGAGAGTAAATTCATGTTGACAGTAAAAGAATGAATTCATTCTCAAGATTAACTGTTTCTGACAGACTAAAAAGAAACTACTGCTTGAGAAACTTACTGCTTGAGAAACTGCCAAGGCAATTATTGATCCTATGTAATTATTTATCAACTATGTAGTACTAGAAACTAAAACTGCAAGAATTATTACTTGAACTTTCAACAAGATAATGAGTATGAATCACATTGCCTTGAACTGTAGCCACAAATAAAAAACCAGAGTGTGAACTACTGCCAGAGAGAATTCCAGAAAGTTATGTTCAATTTGTGAAGGAGCTTACTTTGAGTACATATGTATAATGCCAAACCTCACAAAGTCACACTCTTGGTTTCAGTGGATTCCCCTAATCGAATATATAGCAATATTATCACCTCCTAGTACAACTACTACCCCACCTTTACTAACCCCATTAGCTCAAGAAGGGTAAAAGAAGCACAAAATAATAGCCTGAAAACTATACAGAATCTGTTCCTTATAGTACCCTATTCACAGCAACGACTTGAAAAGTTGAAATGTTCCCATATGAATATTATGCTTCAATTGCCAAAAAATATATACATAATGCTTCAAAACAAAAATCAAAACTTTAGCTCTTACAATTGTTCATGGGCTTCTATGGGCTCTGCAAATTTTCGTTGTTCTGCAAGTGAAAAAAATCTCCACAATTTTGAACTGGACCAGAACTCCTGTAGCCTCCATGTACTTCAGCCTTCACTGGGTCGTCCATTGAATTTGAGAGAAAGAAGAAAAGCCTTACCTTGCAGAATTACTTCAGAAAATTAAGGAAACGGTGGTTCCAGAACAACATAATGCATGATGAACCATTTTATAGTGCTGTCTCTGCACTCGATTTTGCTTTATGCGGTAAAGAAGTAGGAACTTTATCAGGGCCCAAAGCCCAAATCTCTCCCTCTTGGACAATTTTTCTCTAGAATATCTGTTAAGGATTTTGGGCCTGTCAAAAAAATAAAATTCGAGCACCGATTTTCGACCCACGACGTGCTTTTGAAAGATCGATCCGGGAGCTCAAGAGCCTCATTTTTTTATTTTCTAAAATTAACAGAAAAAAAAAATGGAAAACGACTTTTCCCGCCAACTTCGCTCGAATCTTTCACGTCATTTGGTTCCTTGCAATGTTTCTCTTAGGATCCATGCCAACGAGCTTGCAAAAATTTGAAAGTGCCAAAATTCACAAAAATTATAAATTCACCAAAATTGTGTCCTGTAGCATAAACATTTTCTTTAATATTGCCAAAATAAAAAGGTAAAAAAATCGGACATCGATTTTCGATGCACAACGCGCTTTCTATAGTTATTTCTAAAAGATCGATCTAGAGCCAAGATCGTTTTCGATTTTCTCAAATTAAAAGGGAAAAAAATGACTTCTCATCATGATCACATTGTCAGCGTAAGTTGTTTTCCTAATATTTTTTTTTCTTTCAATTTTTTGACCTATGAAACATGATAAACACTCCCTCCACTCGAACCTTCACGTCACCTCTTCGAAAGTGCTCTTGAGAATTTGGAAGTGCCAAAATTCACAATTTATATTCAATTTGAATTATGTCATCTATTTTGGCGTGGAAAGATTGAGTTTGACATTGCTAGAGGTTATCCTTGCAAGTGCGCAAGGGTTCTAAAGGTGGTGAGAGGTGGTCGAGGGAGTCCTATCCTAGCCATTACCAAAAGCAGTTTAGTTTAAGATGCACTCAACTAGGTGTCTAGGCTAATCCCAAGACATATTTGCTTCCCACGAAGTCTTGAGAGCCAAACAACCCCCAAAAGAAAATCTTTTTGGCCAAAAAACTAACTAACTAGTCTCGGCTTTAATATGTCTACTATATCATCGTACAAAACACTAATCCATGGTTATAGTGATGTTTAGGTTTAAGAGTCAAATAGTATTAAATTTGTAACTAAATAATGATAAGACATTTCTCTCGAACAAAGTATTGGTAGAGATCTCAAGTTTGAATTTTTCTTAACTTTAAATTTCTATGTAAAACAATGAAAACAAAAATAACATTCACAAATCCTAGGCTCCCATCAATCCAATAATAAAGTTCAACCTAAACATAATAAACAACAAACAACCACACTACAATCAAGCCAACCTAAAACACTATATTTAGGTCCCCCAACCATCTCAACACTCCTGACCCCAATTCTGGTAATTTCTCTATGCTTCGTTTTTATTGGTGAGTTGGGCCAAAACGGCCCAAATTGGCAAATTCCACACAAGCTTGAAGCTTCAACAAACCCCAGCCAAGCTTCGACAAAAGTACAAAACGGCATGAGAGTCTCGCGAAAATAGGACTCTCCTTTCAATCACAGCCTTCCATAACTCCATTCTCTGTATAAAAATCTCTTCCTCTCTCCCCCACAATTCATCTCCCATTTTTGAAATCTCTCTCTGTTTTTTTTTTGTCCTTCACAACCCCCAAAGTCCCTCTCCGTCTCTCTCTCTCGCCGTCCTCGTTTTTTCAATTGCCCTCCGGTCGACGGCGGTTGGGTTTCAGATGACGATCGGTTACGAGCCAGTAGCTGGGTGAGGAATCTGAAACGTCAATCTCAGTTGTGATCTGGGTAAGTGAGGAATCAGAAGGGAGAGAGATAGAGAGCGATTGCATGATATTAAAAAAGAAGAAGACGATGGAGGTTGAGAGAATTAGGCAGTTATCGCTCCTTTGGTGTGGAAGCAAATTCGTAGCTCTCGTGGGTGCTAATCACACCGCCGCTAGATTCTGCGCCCGCTAAACACCAATATGTTCGCCGTTGTTGTTTTCCCTCTCAATTTTCTCTAACACATTGCAAAAATTTGCAATCTTCGAAACGTTTTCGCCCAATTGATCGTTCGAGCTCGCCCGGTTCGAGCTTTTCTTCTGCAGATCGCTGTTTCTCGCCTGAATTGTGAAAGAAAAAGATGGAATTGGCCGGAGGTTATAAGGCAAAGGAGCAAGGGAAGGTGAAGCACGGTCAATTCAGGTCCGGATTGGATTCCGCCGAGATTTTGGTGATCAAGCTGCCTGATTCGAAGGTACTGCGTATTATTTCCCGGTCAGTTTTTCTGGCTTTGGTTATTCTCACTCTGCCCTGCATTGGGTCCTTTTTGAGGGGTTTAAGTGTTTCTGAATTGGAAACTAGTCACTCTGAAATTTTCAATTTTGAGCAATTGGGTCTGCTTTTCCGTGATTTGGCTGGTGAAGGGCTTCGCAGAAATGGTGACAAGTCTCTCATTGTGAGTCCTGGCAATGTTGGTATGATTCACACTCTTCGTAGTTTGAATATTAATGATAATGGATTTGATATTGCTATTGATTTGGATTTGGAGCAAAAGAGTTCTTTCAAGGACGAGTCTTTGGATTTTGTTTTCGCATTTGATTTAGCTGATGCTAAATTTGTGGATCGCATTTTGAAAGTTGGTGGCATTGTTGCTGTTCCTCTAAGCAATGACCCTTCAAATGCGTTTAGAAAAAAACCCAATTACAAGATTGTGTATCTTCGCCGATACACTTCAACTTTTGTGGCAATTAGGAAGACCGGCCGGGCTGATGAGCTGCTGGTGAATCCTGAGCGCCGGCGGCTTTGCCAATTCGGAAGTGAGGCCAAGGAGGCCGTCCTAAAGGGTATTGAAGATGTGTTACTTGAGCCGCCAAGACGTGCTTTGGCAAAATCAAGTGAGTACTTGAAGAAGACGAAGTTCCTTCCTGACTTGTTGGGTAATTCTCTTGAAAATTACAAGCGCCGACTGTTTGTTAATGTGGACTTGAATGAGGAAAATAGTGGTGCAATTGAATGGTTTCATCAAAACTATCCGAAAATGAATACGGAATTTGAAGTACACAACCTTGAAGTAGATGCTGAAGAAGAAGAAGCTTCAAGCAAACCGCTGCAAAATGATGTTTCAGATTGGTTAAAGGAGAATGTGAAGGAAGAGGACTATGTTGTGATGAAAGCAGAAGCAGAAGTTGTTGTGGAGATGATGAAGAAGAGTACAATCTGTTTGGTGGATGAGTTGTTTTTGGAGTGTAACAATGAATGGTGGCAGAATGGAAAGAGTGATAAGAGCAAGAGAGCTTATTGGGAGTGCATTGCTCTGTATGGCAAGGTAAAGGATCTAGGAGTTGCTGTGCACCAGTGGTTTCTCTAAGAAGGAGATCAAGTTGATTTTAGGACAAGTTTGCTGGTTTTTTTCTGTCTTGTGAATTTTTAGAGAGTGATGTTTGGGTTTTGGATGTGTTTGAATTATTGTTAGCTAATAAGTACTAGTTTCTTTGTGCTTTGCTGGTCTTGTATGAGCATGGCTTTGTTTTCAATTGTAAGGTTGGTATGGAGATTGACTATGAATGATTCTCCTTTGACCAGTGATGTAGTAGCTATTTATCTAGAAATAAATAAAGATTCAAGTATTTAACTATTGGTGTCTCTTCTTTCTCCTACTCATTTTGCCCCAATTGAAAATTGAGCTACCATAACCTAGGCTATCCCTCTTTTGTTCTTCTTTGTCTGTACCAATTTGACTTTCATGACTTGACTCACTTGACCCTTTGTTAAATGATTTGATCATGTGAGTTGCTTCAAAAATTTTGATTGATGTATCTTTGCAAACACTGCTTACTCATGCTTCTACAGAACAGGAAGGAACTACGAACTTACATATTTGAATTGAACTAAAGAGAGAAATGGTTGGCATTCTGATCTCTTGCAAATAGGGTTTTAAACATATAGCATTTTTTTGGTTGTTTTCTTGAGTCAGCTCTCCATTTATGACCTGTTCGAGAAGTCTGGGTTAAGTTGTTGTCGATTCTTAACATGTATAAATCATTTTTAACTTCCTTCTAGTATTAAATGTTTTACACACTTCCAATATTAGGGGTTCATAAAAAAATGTTTAGCCAATTGTTTAAGTAGGAGTTGGCAATTCGATTTAGTAGATTATACATGTATCATTTAATTTATTGTTTTCTTAAGTCATAATCAACCTAATATTCAACTCGTTAGTCGTTAATAATGTCATGCTCGAGTTATAAAACCTAATTGTGGACTAGGAACTGATTTTCGAATTCCTTTTATCACTTTCCCAATTTCTATCCTCTTAACGATAAAAATTCAATTGAACGTACGTAGAACTCTCCAACTACCTAGAAGGGTAAGCCGAGGAGACTAATCTCCTTTTACGGATGGAAAAAACTTATATCCGACCTGGGTTGGACGAGAGCGTCCGACCTCTCTGAGCTGGGCCAATGGCTAAATGACACATATTCAATTCTCTTAATTTTATTTTTAATTCGGTAAAAATCCAAAAAGGCATAGCAAAGCAACGCACGCGCGCTTGCTCTCTACGCGTCTTCTTCATCTCCTCTTCGTCTTCCTCTACTCTGCTCAGAAGTTAACACACAATCGAATTGTTGGATGGTTAGGATTAGTAGAAAATCAAGGATACCAATTTCTTCATCTCCCCTTCGTCTTCCTCTACGCTGGTATGAAATTTTTTTTTTTCTCTTTCACAATCTTTCTCCTCAATTTCTTGGTGATGGTTAGGGTTAGTTTTAATTTCGATTCATTGTGGTTGTATAGATAGCCATCCTTCCCCAAAATCTCAAACTGAAAATCGATCTCAATCTTTGGCAAATCTCCCGTAGCAGGTATGAGCCTCAATTTTTTTTTTTCTTTTCTGTATTTTACCTTAAAGATTGAGACCTTAATTGTGGTTTAATTAATCTTATGACTAAAACCTGGACTCTATAAATATTTGCAGCAAACAATTTTCACATTGAAAACCAGATGATCGACTTGTACAAATTGGGATTAAGAAGTTTGTTTGATGATGTATTCAATATCCATGCATTAGGTTATTGGTTCAGGATCAGACTTGAACATGCAGAAGATTGTTGTAAAAAGATTGTCCAAGAGTTCAAGACCAGGAATGCATGATCGATCTTGTGTTCAAGATTGTCCAAGTGCTCAAGAAATTTGAATTTTGTTTTCCAGTGAGCAAAAGATTGCTGTAAAAGGATTGTCCAAGAGTTCAAAAATGAAGTTGAACACATTGTGAAATTTATGAATTAATTGCTATTGTATAGAAGAAGATGATCTGTAAGATGTCGTATAGGAAAAGAAGAAACTTGTTAATCTATTTGAGTACTTGCCAATTTGAGGTTTGGATTTTTTTTCTTTTTGGTATTGCCATGATGAATTATTTGAGTCAAATGATGAATAATGTGTTACAATCGTTTAGTTAAATGACATAACATCAACACTTCATACATCTGATTGATCTGAATAGAAAAAATTCACAGCATTAGTTTGATATATTGTATTATTATACTACTAAAACAAGACAAGTAGCACCAACTAAAGCAGTAGAGGCAAATGACATTCCAATCTTGAGGTAATCACAACTGTACCAAGTTACCAACTAAACAAGTAGTACTAATGAACATGACCTGAGAGTCAAGTTTTTCATGCATCTTTCCAAAAGAAATATTGAATTTTCAAATCTACAAAAAAAGAGTTGAATTCCCAAATGTACAAATCAAACATATGAAAACCATCAAAATTCCAACTTTTTTCGTCCAAAACTTGATAGAAGGGTCGTCCAAAACTTCATAGAAGGCCGTCAAAGCGCATCACAGCTTCCTATAGAAATCCAATCAATAACCAAATCATTAAATAGTTATAAAAAATTTATACAAATATGCAATCAAATCTTTATATCTATGTTTTACTTCAACTATAAGAGTGACGAACCTGTTTGAGTGACAATGATGTTATCTTGAAAATTTGTAGTTTCATCATAATTTTCGCTTGCAAGTATCAATTGGGATTCCTATTTTCATATAAGAAATTTCTTTAATAGTTAGAATGTTGCACTGTAAAGCTTAAAAACTCATAAACCAAAAATAAAAAGAACAATATAGAACAGATATATAGAACATAATAACTCAACAAAGAACAAGGAATATCATACTTGAGTTGATACGACCGAAATAGGAATTGCTGTCAGAATTTCATTTGCAATGCATGGTTGCAATTCTGAATTAACACGAATAGGAGAGGTATCCTATATCATAGAAAATAATAAATTAAAAATAAAAACTCATATACATAAAACGTTAGCTTTATTTTTTTTTAATGGAAGTTTGAAACAAATACCTTCATCAATAACCGTTTTCTTGCAGGAGTTTTTTTCTTAAACTTTTCACCTATGCCTTTGATTCTACCACCACGTGGGCGTCCGACTGTAGCTTTTCTTTTAACTCCACGTGCTTTTGGTAATTCCTCATGCTCACTTTCACTGAGTGAATCTTCACATTCTGAAATTTCATCAACACATTTCTTATTTTTGAAAATATCATTCTTCATTCTCTCTAAATCTCTAAGCAATTCAATAGAACGTTCATGTGCATATAATGTTAACTTCTCATCTTCTGCTGCGACAGATGCAACCTCACGAAAATTACGACACAAATGACCATATCGCTTCCCAATAGACTCTTTAGGATTATCACCAGGTACATGATAATTGGTTATGGTCCTACCCTTCGCATTTCTCGTCCATCGCTTCATTATGTAATCTGCTGGAATCTTTGACACATTTTTCTTATCTAGAACTTTAAGAACATGACGACACAAAATGCCAATAAAAGTAAACATCATGCAAGTACAAGTAACGGTATGTGTTGAAGCATCAAATTTCACCATATGCTCTCTAAATTTACCCACATATGATACGTTGTACTCACTTGTCTGCTCATTCTTTCCAACTTTAAAGACCCTATAATTAAGACTTCGTGTGTACTCTGTTTGGAAGAGTTGGAAAACTGCTGGAGTATAAACATCAAGTGCATGTTGCAAGATCTCCACCTCAACTACTAAATTAGGAGAAGTTTGCATCATCTTAAAATCAGCAATTAATTCCTTATACCGTCTATCTTTCAAAAGTCTCTCATAATGCCCAAAGAAACGCAACAGATCATGTCCTGGCTTCAAATATTTTTTTAACACATTATTCATGCTTTCACTACGCTGTGTAGTCATCATGTCTGCAGTGAATGTGTGTCGTCCATACACCAATGCCCACTTTTTTCTCACTTCAAATAAAGACATCAACCATTTATTGCTCTTGAGGTCATACATTTCAAGCATATTAGTCCATGCTAATAACCATTCATCTTCATCCTCATAGTCATATACACATTTACCGAAATCACAAGCAAATTCCTTTGAAGCATGAAAAATATGGCTTAAATTTTTAGCAGCATTTTGATAAATATGCCATACACAGAGTCGATGATGAGTTTCAGGAAATACCTCTGATATTGCTTTAGCCATTGCAGCGGATTGGTCGGTCAGTATGGTCTTGGGCTGCTTTCCGGACATTGCTGCAAGAAAAGTTTCGAATAGCCACTTAAAAGAATCTGTGGTTTCATCATATAGTAAAGCTGCACCAAATATAACGGTCTGTTTATGATGATTAACCCCAATAAATGGTGCAAATGGTCTACCATATTCATTTGTCTGATATGTAGTGTCAAAACAAAGAACATCACCATAGAGGCCATAATCACTCACTGATCGTGCATCTGCCCAAAAAATATTTGTTATCATATCATCCTCATCAAGCTGCAATGCATAAAAATATGAAGGATTATCTGTATGCATTTTTTGAAAGTATTGCAATATTGCCCCAGCATCACCTTTCTCCATATTCATTTTCCGTTTTCTATGTATGTAATTCCGATAATCTTTATCCAAAAAACCAAGATTCTCCCTCCCCCCTACTTCAATACTCATGAGTTCCACAGTCGCCTTTATTGATATTCCTGATTTTTCTGCATCATCAGCGTGTGCCTTTTGTGCTTTAGACATGCAACGATTAATCTTTAGCATATGCTTCATGGGTGTCGTAATCAGAACATGATTATGGCTTGCATTAAGTGAGACAATCCTAAATTTTCCATTTTTTTGAAGTTGACAAGTCATTTGAGCCTTACAACCACATCTTGAAACTGGAAAAGAAAATGTTTTACCTTCATTAGCTCTTCGAAAACCCTCTTTTGAACAACAATATTGAACTCTTTTCACAATCTGTTGGTTGTTTCTTTTTGTAACTTGTTTTCTAACATCAAAACCAAGCTTTTTACCATACTCACGATAAAATTGATAGGCACTCTCATAGGAATCGAACTCCATTCCAAGTTTTAGTTCTTCACTCGTCTCTTTATCTTCGTTAGACTTCAAGGAGCATTCATTTATTTGTAACTGCCTAGTAGGGGAATGACATTGATGCTCATCTTGTGAATCCAACTTGTCACTACTTAACAACTCATCACTTGATCTGGTACCATCATTATTCTCCATAACTGAAAAATTGAAAATCGTCAATTAATAAGTCATCAAACATATAGAAACAACATCTTGTTGGAGTACATGCATTAAGCACAAAATTAATAATATGTATACGATCAATCATATGCAAGTATTCAAGATTAAATTGGTGTTGATAGTGACCTTGTGAAAAACCAAAACCACAATTAAGGTCTCAATCTTTAAGGTAAAATACAGAAAAGAAAAAAAAATTGAGGCTCATACCTGCTACGGGAGATTTGCCAAAGATTGAGATCGATTTTCAGTTTGAGATTTTGGGGAAGGATGGCTATCTATACAACCACAATGAATCGAAATTAAAACTAACCCTAACCATCACCAAGAAATTGAGGAGAAAGATTGTGAAAGAGAAAAAAAAAAAAATTCATACCAGCGTAGAGGAAGACGAAGGGGAGATGAAGAAATTGGTATCCTTGATTTTCTACTAATCCTAACCATCCAACAATTCGATTGTGTGTTAACTTCTGAGCAGAGTAGAGGAAGACGAAGAGGAGATGAAGAAGACGCGTAGAGAGCAAGCGCGCGTGCGTTGCTTTGCTATGCCTTTTTGGATTTTTACCGAATTAAAAATAAAATTAAGAGAATTGAATATGTGTCATTTAGCCATTGGCCCAGCTCAGAGAGGTCGGACGCCCTCGTCCAACCCAGGTCGGATATAAGTTTTTTCCTTTACGGATTGGATAAATATTTCATGTACTAGAATTCTAATTTTAATTTTTTTTTTCCTAGATTGCTTTATGGCGGTGTATTATATTTGGATTTCTATGATGTTTTAAAGATTGTTGTGGAATTCAAAAGTCTAGGGGTATTCAATTAGGATTGTTAAAAAATCTCTAGAAGTCTGAGTGTATTCAATTTAGATTTTTAATAACTTTTAATAAGTCTGTAAAAGTTTAGGTGTATTCGAAAAATCAAGGAATTATAAGGATTTATTAAATGATAGAATTGTGTGGATTGTTTAGTGTTAATTGTAAAGACAAAAAGTTTTTAACAATCCGACCTCCAGCCTAGAGATTTCCATGGATTTAAAATTTTCTTTTTCTATTTCATCTTGTTTTTCTATGATTCTCTCTCTCTCTCTCTCTCTCTCTCTCTCTCTCTCTCTCTCTCTCTCTCTCTCTCTCTCTCTCTCTCTCTCTCTCTCTCTCTCTCTCTCTCTCTCTCTCTCTCTCTCTCTCTCTCTCTCTCTCTCTCTCTCTCTCATCTTGTTCTTCACTTATCTTTTGTCAATCATTTCTCGCTCTCATACACGCGCGCGCGCGCGCACACACACACACACATTTTCAAGAACGTAGTCACATACAACATAAGAAATAGACGTTACCAATAAACTTTTATGACAAGCAACAAATAAAAATGTCACAAGACATTTTTTTTTTAAACTCACATTTCTCTTAAATTTATTTTTCTCTAATATTTTTCTATTACCAAACGAAATGATTAAAAAAAAGTTCTCTTTAAAGTACAAAGAAAAAAATCTAACGCTTCAATTTCTATAATCTAATGTACTTATAAATCTATAAACTGAAAGCATGAAATGAAATAGAGAGAAAAAATAAATCTGGTTGTAATTATCGCAAGTAATTGATCGCTCATGAATATGAGCGGCTTCTTTCATCTATTCGATGATCTGTTCTTGATGAGATTTTATTTTTCCTATTTTGGTCTATATGAAATTATGAAGTTAGAAAGTTTCATGTTAAGCAATTTATTTATTTATTGGGGTCTTACCAGATATTTTCATCGATAAAATGATGAATATAAAAAGTTTATCTAATTCCACGAGAGTTGTTACAAGTCCATACAAGTTTATCTTTTAAAATCTATAGAATTATAAAGATTTGATAAATCTGATGATTATAATTCTATAGAATTTGTAAATCCATAGATTCTTTTTAAATCCATCACTTAAAAAAAGTCCTCATAAATCTAAATACAATACACCCCCCTTAGATTTTTATGGGAAATTTCTTTGGTGGGGAAAAGAAAAAAGATGACATGTCCAGGTGGGCCGGTTTACGGATTGAGAGCGAAGGAAACCCAATTAAGCTCCAAAATCAACACGCTCATTAAATCACCACCGTCCCTCCGGCGAATAATCTCACGTGGGCTCCACCATTCGTCAATTTGAAATATTTGAATATAAACTAAGAAGATCGAACAGATAAAACTTCTGAAATCTGAAATCACCACCGCACCAACAACCATCTCCGATTCAACGTCACCGAAACCACTCCGTCAATCCTCAATCACAGGCCCCAAGGTAGGTAAGTCTTCACCAATCTCACTTTTCCCCTTCTAATTTTTAGGGTTTCGCTTCCAGCCATTTTGGGGATCAAGCTGCCTCACCGATTGTGTTTTTTTTTTCCTTCTATGATTATAGTTACAGTCGAAGTTCATGGCTCGGATAAAGCCCCAGGCTCTGCTACTTCAAAGCAAAAAGAAGAAGGGTCCGACTCGAATCAGTGTCGCTACCATAGTTATGTGCAATCTAATCATCGCTCTGATCGCCTTGTCCTTAGTTGCCACTTATCGCTATTGGTCCAGAAGGTAACATTACTTTCAATTCCTCCATGATTCGTTATGATTGATGATTTAAGCTACTGAATTTGTTGTGGTTGCTAATTTGTTCGTAGGTCACTGGACCATTCTGGGTCAGACTTCTCTGCTTCAGAGGTAATTAGCCTTTCCTGTTGCAATAGTTATGAGTAAATGAATGAGCTTTTGACTGAGCTTATTGATTTATATTCTCTAGGAAATGGATGCGTTTTACAAGAAGGATGATCTTCCCGGTTATGCTGTAAGTCTCCTGTCACATTTGATGTCCATACTTGCTGTCTTTGTGTGAAACTGCAACTTTGGCTGCTAGATTTAAGATGCCGTGGCTTGGTTTGTATGACTATCAATGCTTGTCGATCAGTTTTTCGTTGCGTTATATAAAGAAAAGTTACTGTTCTATTTGGAAGTTTGGAATACATGGTAACGAAAGAAATTATTAGTATTGAAATCACTGAATGTAATGGGAAGCAAGTTTTGGATGCCAATTTCAATGTTCATCTGGGTTGTAAATGCAACGTTGTTCATACAACAAACTTTCTTTGCAAGACAGTGGTGGCATTCAGTGGAAAACTTTTAAGAAATAAGGATTGCTGGATAGGTTTTCTTTAGAGCATTTCATTCCCTGTTCTTTCTGGTGATATATTAGGTTTGGCTGTTTGATTTGGTGTAACACACAACAGGCTTTTGGAAATTGTTACTTACGTCCTCTCTTTCCCTACCACCTTGTTTTTCAGATTTTAAACACATCAAAAGGTTATATCACAGTGGAACTTTACAAGGATGGTTCTCCAGAGGTTGTGGATAGATTTCTTGACTTATGGTGAGTATACAACAATGCGTATACCTTTATTCTGTACATGCATACATGTACATTTGTACTTATCGAAAAGCATCCTATTTGAATCTTTGTTTTCCAATAGAGTGAGAGAATAAAATTGAAATTAGTGGGGATGGAACTTATTGCATAGCTTTACCATTTGCCGGAACTACTTTAACCTGTAATGAGTCATATATCAGCAGCATGACCAGTAACCATGACATTGCCATCAATTTTTGTCCTAGCTTTCCTTTGTGAATCTTTAAATGTACACTGTCGGTTACAGGTTGCTGTTTTATTCTGAAAGGTTACTGATGCAGATACCTGTTTCACTTAAGTCTAGGCTACTTGTAGGTCTCAAGTACTAAATAAGTAAAATCATTACTTTAATAAGTGGAAATCATTTCAATATTCTGATTAGCATTAACATCTATTACTACACTTGCTTGGTTTGTGCGTTATAATGGTAATGTTGTGTTATACGGGACACTTCAAGACACTTCTGACACCTCAGTTTTCAGTCAAAAGGGGCACTTCAAAGGGATGCTCTTCAGTCACGTGATCAAACACTATGTAATTAAAGGAGGAGATTCCCAAGGACTTGGAGTAGCTGAAGATTGGATATCAAAAGGAAAGCTTCGTAGTCAACTTGTGACGAGGTTTGTCTCTTTAAATCTTTGTATTGGCTGGTTTTCTGTTTTTTTGTCCCAAAGCTGATAGCGTAATCTTACTGTGTGAACACGTAGTCCAAAGCATGAAGCTTTTATGCTTGGAACTACAAAGAATAAACTAGAGAACAAGGGATTTGAGCTTGTTATCACGACGGCCCCTATACCAGATTTAAATGACAAGCTTATTGTGTTTGGACGTGTTATCAAAGGAGAGGATGTGGTGCAGGTATAAAATTTTGTACATTTTGAGTAACCCTTTTGTCATGCATAGGCGTGGATTTCTAATGTATAACCCTTTGATACAATGTGCCAATCAGGAAATTGAAGAGGTCGATACAGATGAACATTATAGGCCTAAATCTCCTGTAGGGATCACAAGCGTGACTCTGAAACGCGAGATATAAGGACAATTCAAGTCTAATGCGAAGTTTTCCTTCATGACAGAGTGCTGGTTCAAGTATCTTCTTGCCAGACTACTTTTTCGCCGCTGCTACAGTACATCTTGTAGTTTTTTATTTTTCTCTTTCAGTTTCTGATCCCCATGAAATTTTCTCTAGTTCTCCTCCCCAGTTCGGTTTGTGATTTGCAGTGGGGAAGGGGAGGAGCTTTGATAATTTTTTTAGGTATAGGTTCCATATCAGAGGTGGACAAAATACGACAATGCAGCTAATTCGATATATACACATTTATTGTAGTAATTGTTGTGTTCTCATGATTTGATATATGATCTGATTCATTTCTTTCTTTTCATCGTAATTGAAAAGTAGGTTACGATCTTGCTATGTGTGGCCTAAAACTCTTTGAGGATAACTTTATTGGCTTCTCTTTTCTTTTTGGTGGCTCAATTTAAAGAATCTATGCAGGGCATAACCTACAATATTCAATCAAATTATTTGGCCTGTGAATTTTTCCACTTTAAAATTATTTTTTGAGCTGTTGGCCGCTATTTTAGTTTCAAGAAAAAGAAAATTCATCGAAGCCAACTACAGTGATTTTAATTTAAATGAGTACAACCAGCACTAAAAAAACTTCCAAAATTTCTCATCCTAACCCTTGAGATACTGAGCAGAGAATTTGTGTGTGTTTGTGTTTTTTTTAACAAAATTAAAAAGTTTACATTGGTCAAAAATGAAAAATGTGTAGACCGGTCAGTCTTTCATTGATCCAAAAACATTGTGGGCCGGCCCAACACAGCACATTTTTCAAAACCCGCGCCAAAAAACCTTACGAGTTTCCCTCCCTCCCATATATAACTTCGAGAATGTGTAGATTAGTTTAGTAGGGTTTTCTGTAAACTCGGTGGAAATGAACTCAGTCGACTCAACGGATTGCAATCAGCAACAACCACAAGAAGACCCACTTCTCAAGTTCATCGATTACGCGAGGTCCACTCTCTCGCCTGAAATCGACGGAGATTCGGATCCGATCGGAAATGGGGCGGAGTCCAGCGGGCCCAGCTGGAATTGGATCGCCTCTCGGATTCTCAAGACTTGTAGCGCCTACTCCAGCGGCGTTACGGCAGCGATTTTGCTTTCCGATCTCACCCAGGTATGGGTTTTTAGTCGAATCAGATTCTGGCTTTCTGTTTGTGTTTGGTTGCTGAGAAAATGTTCAGGGATAAGAAATGAACAGAATTGCGTTGCTTTCGTTAGGCATGGCATGAGCAAAATAGGGACAGGCCTCCGAAGAAAATGCCCGAATGTGTGAAGCAATTGAGAAAGAAGCATAAAAGAAGGAAGCTTTCGAACACTGTGACTATTGATTCCATTTATGAGAAGAATTTCTTGTCCTTGAATAGTGTTCTGGAAGCCGTTATTGTCGATGTTTTCGTTCTCCCCGGTAATCTTTTGTTTGGAAAAGTGTGGCGTAATGTAATGTGTTGTTACAACTTTGTTGTTGACATTGCTTCTCTTTATGTTTTAGGCACCAACATCTATATGCTTTCTCTGGGGGATTTTTGGAGCACCAATACCATTGATCTTTATCTCCACCGCAGGTAAAAGATTGTGGTGCTATTATGTATTATTGGGTATGAGTCAGTATTTCTTTTGTTTATCTGATTTGCGGGAACCCAATGAGCGCTGGTGCTTAAACAAATAATCGGATGTATATGTAGGGTGTTGTTATTCTAGGCTTGTGTTGCTGTTATATATGTGAATTTACAAATTCATTTAAGTTTTTCTGAAACCAAAACTATGGAATTTGTCTGTGCAGATACTATGACTTGATAAATCCTAATAATGGGATTCTCAAGAAAGGAAGGCAGATCTTCCTCACGGGGTGCTATCTTCGTCCTGCCTCTGGAGGAGGATCTCGTTATCCACGGTTGTTGCCAACAGAATATCTAGTGATATTGTTAGATGAGGTAACTTTCAAATTTGAATACTGGCCAAGCTTGAGATAAGGAGGGGGGTTTCGGAGGTGTTTTTGATCTTCTTACATTTAGCTGCTTTCATCAATGTAGGATGAGGATGGTGATGCAATGCTGCTAGGAGCTCAGTTTTGTTCAGATTCATTCTCTTCGGTTTCTCTTGATGCATTTAGTAAAAACGTTTCTTATTCATTATATGCAAGGTATGATAAAGTTGCTTCTATATATCCGTAGTCTCAGCCTTGTGCTAATTCTATTTAGCAACTAGGCTTTGATTTAATAATCAATTTTTGGTATATTTGAGTATCAGACGTTCAAATGAGGACTTAGGACTGATAATCAGATAGTTTTTATAAATATGTTCAATGCAAATACTGAAATTAGAATTTCATGACTGAGATGTTTCCAATATCGGTTGGCATGTCACTAGTCAGCAACTGTGTAACTTGCTTTCCTCTTTTATGTGCAGAATTGAACTTATTGGCCCCCTGGAAGTTCAAGGAAAGTTTGGAACTTTACGAAGGAAACAAATCACTCTTGTAGATGATGATGGTGCCAAGTTACAATTTCTGCTGTGGGGTGACCAGATTGTCCTGGCAAATCTTTTGAGGTAAACTCTAGCACCAATGACATTTTCTGATGCTTTCTTCCAATGTATGTTCATGATTCAATTTCTTCAGCGTGGGAAGTATGCTTGCACTGGATAAACCATATATTGCAAGTTCAGCAGACAGTGCTATTGAAACAAGTGCTGAAGTTTGCCTCGAATTTGGTAGTGCAACACAATTGTTTTTGGTGCCTTTTGTTCAACACAAGGAACAAGTAAGTAATGTTTATTGTTTCTAATGGGCTATCATTTGAGATACAATGTTAAACTTCTGTATTAATCAGGTATGTGTAGCACTGACACCTAATCGCCATCAAGGATCAAGACTGCTAAGCACATTAGATCCCAGTCAGAGTACACAAGTTTCTCAAGTTTCCTTGCCCTGTGATTCACATGGCTCTATTGATTTTAGTAGTTATCCTTTTCAAGTGAGTTTCCTTCCATTGTACTTCCTTATCTTAATTGGATGCCATTTAGTCACTCGTCTAATTAAATTTCTGTGAGAAGCTATGAGCACCGTGCTGCTGAAAGGATGCATTATTATTAATTCAAGAAAATGTTTATTGTTTGAAGCTTTAAGTGTCACATGGTATCAACTTGTATCTGGTTCCTTGTACATCTGTCCAAGTTGTGTATGGTGGGTTATTATAGTTTTTGGTCTTCAGAAATCATCATTATTCTCTTTCAATCATTCTCCCCGTGTGCTTATCTGCTTGCTGTGTGGCCATCCAAGTTCATGTGAAATTAACTGCCTGAATGCTTTATACTTGAATCTCTTTTTAGCATTTGCTTAGTCCTCTAATCTTGGTTTCTTATTAACGTATCTTACCTGTGAAGTTTTGCAGTCCTACATTACCGATCTTCGTGACAAGATGACAGGCATCAGCCTTTACGGTGTTGTTACCAGTATTATCAAAGAAAGATGTACCACAGAAGCTATCTTCTCATTGAGAATTGAAGATACCACTGGAGCAATTTGGACCAAGTTACATTTTGTGAAATATTGGTATGGATGATATAAGTTGGTGAGCTTGATATTACTGATTTTAAGGTCCCCTCCCCAATTATTAAATTCACATTTTTGATGTACTTTTCACTTCAAAACATGTATTTTATAGGTCACTGGGAAGATTAAGCCTTGGCCACACAGTCTACATATCAGGTCTGACATGCTCTATGACAAAGCGGAAGGGGTGAGCTCAATGACAATTGTCATTTCATCATTTGTAATGTATATGTGAGCTGGTTGAAGCTAGTTCTAACGTTTGCAATATGTCACTTTCAGTTATAGTTTACACACTTTCTAGTTCGTTCCTAGATAGGTTTTGTACTATGATTTAGAATTTATTCTTGTTCCATTTAGGTTCCAGCTAAACAGATGCCATGACAGCCTAGAAGCAATATGGTCCGAGAATACTGGTGGAGCTTCTTTCTTTAACCTCAGTAGCCTGCCAGCGTTTCTAAACTCATCTTGTCTTCATAAACTAAGAAGGCTCTCCGATCTGTCCAGCCAGACTAGCTGTACTCAGGTATGGGTTTGTCATGAAATTTTGTATGCAGGGAAGGGCCTTGTTTTCTGTTCATTGCAAAAGTTAGTATGCTTTCTGCTCTCTATTTAAGACATCATTATCTCTTATCACGTGGGCAGATAGTTCACGTTCGGCTTGAAATGGCCCAGTTTCATCTCAGTACAAGGTTTTCACATGCCTTGTGTGGTCATTTTATTACCGAGCAACCCATTGGCGTTTCTAAATGCAGCTTTTGTAATGAGAATTGTGATGCTGAAATAATTCGCACTTTCCACCTGAAAATGACTCTTGCTGACAAGAGTGGGAAAGTTTTTGCATGGTGTACGGGTCATACTGCTACAGAGTTCCTGCAAATATCTCCTGACGAATTCTATGAACTACCTGAGGTAATTTCTTTTAATCCAAAATGACATTTACTGTTTCTGTAAGGTTGAACTGAATGTAATGTGCAACTCAAGAGTTATCATAACAGGTTATGTAACAAGTTACCGACATTTTACTGATGAAATGCTTCTATACTTGGTTTATTGGATGTCATTTTTATTCAAGTTTTTCATTTTCATTGCAGGAAGAACAAGTTATGTATCCCTCTTCTTTAGAGAATGAGAGGTTCATGGTTGCAATTGTTAATTGCAAAAGGCAAGGTTCTGGACCCGGTGATGCTCTTCTGCTAGAAACCGAGGGAACCTCATGGGAGATTACTCGTGCGTTGAAGTGCGATTAATGTCTCGTTTACAAATGTAAGGCAAATGTAATACTAGGTTTTTTTTTCTTTTTCTTTTTTGATCAAACGGGTTAGGGAGAAGTTGAACTTGCGACCTCTATCAACATGTTTGAGGGACACGTCTTACCGGTTACCACCAGATCAAATGTTAATTGGCTACTACTCGGTTAAATTACTCTTTTGAGATAAATGTGATATGTTCAAAGACTAATTTTCATAATTAAGGTGCACTTACGAAAAAGTGTAACAAAAGACGAAAGACAACCACAATAGTTTTATTTAGTCACTGTGGCAGATGATATGATATGTCACGCACAGCTTTATATTTTTCTTCCGGAAGTCGAATTTAGAACCTCTTAAATCAAATGATTGTGAACTCTTAAAAATGAATATTAGTCTCATAAAAGAAAAATGTTGATTGTTTTCAATATCATAAAAAAAAAAACGAAAAAAGGAGGCGAACTAATGGTTAATTTAACGCCGTTACTCCCTCAACCCTCACAAATTCACAATGCTCACTTAGCCACTGAGTAGGGTTTTAGCCTTTAAACCAGTCGAAGGGACTATAGGGGTTTAGGGTTTTAGCATTCCACAACGCTATCATTTCGTATCTATGGAGGTTATCTATCAGCCTAAACCCTAAGAAGGTTTCCTATCTTCAATTCCTGGGGTTTAAGCCATGGGAGATTTGGACGATGATTTTGGAGACATATATGCTGATGTCGAAGCGCTGGCCAATTCAGCCATCAATGGCGTATCGGACTTCGCTCAACTCCATACAGAACCGGAAGAAGAAGAAGAAGAAGATAGAAATGATAATAATGACAATGCAAAGAACGCTAATACTTGCTCCGGAGAGGGTTTCGTCTCCGATTCTAAGAAACCCAATTCTATCTCGGAGGAGTTGGGTGAGAAATTTTCGGGTTCGGAAGCGAATGAGGGTTGCAGTGAAAGTGACAGTGAGGATGACCTGAATATAGTTTTGAATGATGAGGGCTGTAGAGGCATTCCCTTTCCAATTTCAGGCGGAGGGAGCATGAAGATTGATGATTATGAGAATGAGGATGAGGATGCTTTTGTGGCTATGAAAGAGCACAAGGTATTCTAATTCTGCTACACAGCTTTATTTTTGTAAATTAATTTGAGACAGTAATTTTCAGTCAGTGGTTATAGAAAGTACGTTATAAACTTCTCTGCTGACAGAACTGAATTTGGATTATAATTTGTATGTATAATTTCTTGGTGTTTAGGCATTTCAGCTTCAAATTGATAATTTTGCGTGTAAAATAGTTACATTTATTGTGTGTTTATTTTGCTGATGCATTGTTACCAGCCATATTACTTTTCTAACTGAGAGATGGTTGGTGATTTGTGCAGTATGTATGGACTCAAGGATCTACTTGTCCAAGCAATGGAAAAGCCAATGAGTCTCTGGATTTGGTGCCCTCCATGTCGTTTGGAGGAGACCATGATTATAATATGTGCAATCAGCGTAAGGGGTCAAGCTCACAGATTAGTTGTGTTCGTGATACACCTAATCCAATGGTGACTCGAAATAGATATGGTTTCCGACTTCCTTGGTACAGGTTAGTTAATACATCCAAGATTTTAAATCTGCACAAACCCAATTTCGTCAGTGGTTCACTTGTCTATATGTCGAGTTCCATGTAAGCAAGTATCAAAATAGACAACACCAAAAACCTTTGGCCCTGTTGAGCATAAATTGTCTTACTTTCTATAGTTGGAATCTTTTTTTTTAGTAGAAATGGTTTTTGAATAATACTGTGTTAAAGTTTGACAAAGAGCATGCCTGTTTTCTTTCGTCCAGGACCATACTGGATGTGGATATTGAATCATTTGAGGAGAAGTCATGGAGGTATCCTGGAGTTGATATAACAGATTACTTCAATTTTGATTTGAAAGAGGACAGTTGGAAAGAGTACTGCAACTCCCTGGTAAGTGAAGTAGTGCTGATTCCAATCTCTCATGCTAGCCTTCTAGATCCTATTTGGGTGTTCTGGCAGGTTGAAATATATTTTCCTAAATTTTCTATGCAGGGTAACTTGTGGGTATGCCATAAATGCTCTGGCCTTGTTAGTGATTTTCTGCGATACTGCACTTTATTGAATTGATTCCTAATGCTTAGATGATGACAGGAACAAATTCGGCAGCTGAAATCCACACAGTATGGCATACCTGGCTCTTCAAAATTTTATCAGGTCTTTATTTGAATCTTTTTGGGAGTCTTATCATATCACCACAACTATTATTTTAGTTTTGGTGTTGACATCTCCAATCGTATCTTTCTTACATAAAACAGGTTAAAGAAGCTGTATCTGAGTATGGCAGATTCGCCCAGCAAACTATGTCTAAAGAAATGAATTATGCCGGATCGACATTTGCTCATTCTTCATCAATAGTTTCTGATTGCAGAGTGAGACAGTTGGACTAGTATATCAGAATTTAATTGATCTACCTTTCTCCTCCTCTTTTGTACATGTGATATACTTTATGATGATTTATATTATTCCCAAAGTAGTGTATCAGACACTTGGTCTGAGATAATTATTATTTTGGCTTTTGATTGTTTCAGCCAAAAGGCCAAGCAATTCAGATAGAAGACAGTATTTTTGAACGCCAACCATCTTTTGATAGCAGTCATCCACATAGTTGGAATTCTGATGTCGTGATACAGGTGTGCTGTCACTTTGAATTGTCTGATGGGTGTTTTGAAGCAACCTTTATTCTGCTGTCACTAATAAAGTGTTTGGGTAGATTTCTGTGCAGGAAACCTCCAATTCTGGTGAGGAACAAGGCTATACAAATAGCAGTGCACATCAGACATCTGAAAACGGGGAGTTCGATGCAAATAGAAACCAAAATAATATCTCTTATGATACTACAAACGATGATAGTTCATCATTAGGAACTCCGGAAGCAAATACGAGAAAATTAGACAGGTTTGTATTATGTTAGATGCCAGGCCCTAAATATTTTGGTTATGTAACAACTACAATTAGTGGGCTCTATACTTCTATATATAAACTTTATCTACAATATCTGTATGTACATGTAATAATTATTCCTTGATGTCATCAGATGTTCCCAGCAGATCAGTGCCTCCCATCCAATGACGATAGATTCTGATCATCACAGAAATAACCAGGTTGATGTGGATGGGAATAACCATAAGGAGGTGAATGGTATCTCATCAGAGGCCATTGGAATTGCAAATAAAGTGACGGAAAGTCTTGACAAGAATACTTTCTGTGCTGATCAATGCATGATGGAAACACAATTATCACTAGGTGATGACGATCAACTTAGTCTCATTTCATCATGTTTTGCATCTGATTCTGAAGCATCCAAAAACAGTGTGCATTTTGATCCAGAAGATATTCATACTCCTATAAAGTCTTTGGTGAATTCACACACTGAACCAAGCAAGTCTGTCACATCATCTTTTAAGAACTCAAGAAGCAATTGCATTAAGAGAAAAAGAGTTGATGTCAAAGATTATTCCATCTGTAGAAATTCTTTTCAAAAGAAGCGTAATCATCAGGACAGGAGGCTCAACAGTGTTGATGAACCAAGTAATCACAGAAACAATGACAATGATGCGTCGCCCACCTCAGATACAGTGGACCTGTATGACAGGAATTGCTCAGAGAATTTTCGCAGACGGAAGGAAAGGCTGCGAAATTTTGGTGGTAGTAATAGAGAAGATATGAATTATAAAGAACGAAAGTTTTCCTGCCATAATGGTATTAGATATGCTGATAACCATGATCAGAATCAAAGAGATAAGAGAAATTATATGAGTAGAAAAGGTAGTCACCAGTTCCAAGAGAAACTAGATCCATATGTTAAAAGAACTTTTAATGAAAGGGGATCCTTTTGTGAAGATACGGATACAGATTGGAGTCACTTTGGAAGAACGCAGTTCACTGAGGAGTGGAGTCCTCTCACCAGCAGGGAGTCCAGGGGGTTGCATTCTAGGTATTCCACCACTGTTGAAGAAAGGGATGCTGTATGGAGAAGGAACAGCAATAAACTGCTTTTTAAGAAGATACCCTCTTATAATGATGGTTGTTTTGATTATAAGTGTGAAGACGATTTTGTGGGAGAAGAAGCTGGGAGATGTGCATCATTCACTGATCGAAAAAGGAATAATTTGGGTGAATTTGACGAAAGGCAGTTGCCACATGTCGGGAGAGAATTAAATAACTGGGGGCGAAGGGGTGGATATGTGGACAGTCCCATTTATTTGGATGATTCACACTCTGGGAAATTTGAAGATGAATATTGCAAACACACAGAAAATCGATACTTGTCCCCTCATTCTTACAGAGAATTATATACAGTTGATGAAGGAAGCTGGAATTACTCCATATCACCAAGAAATGATGTTTCTTACACAAGAACAGCTGATGAAAGATATTTGAGACAAGTGAGAAAAATAGATGCTGAAGAAACCAATGAGATGAATTGGTTTGATGATCACTATGATGCTTATGAAATTGAAGATAATATTTATCCTAATGATCATTTAAGGTGGAGAAGATCTAACTGGCGATCTGAAGTTATGCACTGGACTGAAGATCAGTTAACTTTCAGACATCATGGTGACGAATTGTATTCAGAGAAAGCATCCTGTTCTTATCGGAAATATGTAAGGCATGAAAAAATTCATGCTAAACATGGTCCTTTACGTAATGGAATGCCTATTGAAAATATGCAGCCAGAGCAGTATGGATTGAAAATTCCCAGAAAAGGAATTGGTGCTAACTTTATTAATAGAAGTGCTAAGATGAATAGAAGTAAGCATGAGCAGACAGTGAGGTGCAGGGATTCAATTGACTTGGCTGTTAGGGAACGAAAGGTAAAGTTGGGGAAACCAAGGGTGAAAACTTTCATCACCCTACTTGTATATATGATTGCTCCAATTGAGTTGAGCAAGGCTTATTTATTCTGGTCAATGATATCACATTGCATGTTTGCTGTTTTTGTTTTTGGTTTCTTCTTATATCGTGTGTTTGCTTTCCCCTCTGCCAAGTAATGTGTTTTATGAACCTATTTAATGACTTCTGGTTTGTCAATTTGTGCTTGATAACTGGAAATGAGAGGGAAAAAGGTTCCCCGCCAATCATCAAAGGCATTGATTTCTAGCATGACCTCCTAGTTGTGGAGTTGGTTCATTCACTTTCAATGGTTTTTTTTTTTTTGGTACGGCTCAGTATCACTCAGGCATTTCAAGATAAGGTAGGCTTTGCAATGCATGCTGATTTCATGCAGAAAGATTGTTGCAGACATTGCAAATCAAATGATGGTGCTAAAATATGCTAAAATAGTTGAGTAAGATAGGTGTTTAGATGTTTCTTGCGATCTTCCTCTTCAAGTTAGCAGAATATATACTATTTTAGGTTGCAAATTGCATGAATCCAACTTACTCTTTTTTTTTCCTTTGGGTTTGTGTGTTCTTTAATTTCTTCTCATATTAATGACTTTTCTTTTGTACTATTCATGTTCTTTATTCCATGTCTGTTTCTATGTTGTACTTTTGGATTCATTTGATCTTAAAGCATATATCTACTTTACTAAACCAGTTCCATATGAATCTAATGAGGTTTATTCAATAACTAAAATAAACAAGTTTAGTCTTTTGTTCTTTTTGTGTGATCTTAAAGTAACTGTAATTATATTGATTATCCTCGTCCATAGTTGTCGGGTTCCGCTGGGAACCCAAATTGATGATTGAATACTTGGGGAGAAGACATTTGACCATTATCTTTTGTTCTTCATTTATTAAAGTTTGCTCTGCCTTGCTGTCAAAATATATCAGCCTTCATGTCCGCAGCATTTTTATGCTCTTAGTTTAAAGCTGAAACTTTAGCCAAGTGATGTCTAGTTGTCTACCAAAGACTCAGCGATCAGCCATATAGATCATTTGTCCTGAGATCTTGGACTACTTGGGAAAAACTGTTGTTTTCTTGTAGGGGGATTGGCAGCTAGGCAGCCTCTGGCCACAAAACAGATACTTATTTAGAAGACAGGTTTGGCAGGCTGTGTAAAATCTAGGAATTGGAGCTTAGAACTTATCGCTAACTATAGCCGCATTACTTATGAACATAAAACTCGATTGTTTGATGTATTCAATTTATAACATGTTGATGGTCATCTTCTAGTCATATAACTTCTACATAATTTTTTGTCTCGATTTTTTCAATGAGAGACCATTTACCTATGCAATTACTGATATGGCACTTTTCGGAATTTTGTTTATGATTGCATTCTGCTGCTGAAGTGCTGATGTTAATCATCTCTTTTACCTATGCAATATATATTACATCTTTGTGACATTTCCTTGTGACACACTGCAGACCTCTGCAAGATGCTCCAAAGCCAGAACTTTGATATGCAATGGGAGGCCAGAAAATACAGGTGCAGAGATGGGAGGAGAGTTGATAACTAAAGTGAATTCGCAGTCGAGTGAATCTGAGAAGGCGAGGGCAGTTGAAAGCACCCAAAAAGTTGGATGGGACCGAAACAATGAGAAAGGGCATCATATGTTTCCAGTTACATCTCAAAATGCTAATTTGGACATAGAGGAGGGCCAGATTGTAACACAAGAACCGAATACAGAACATCCTTTGCAGAGAAAACATGCTTCTGAATGTGCAGCACCAGCCCACAGCGCGAAAAAGAGAATGTTTGATTGTCATAATGCTTCCAATGGGAATAAGGTTGTAGAACGATATGACAAGCAAAGGATTCTTCAGACAATGGCAAAAATGGAGCAACGTGGGGATCGCTTTAAGGAGCCAATCACCTTGAAAAAGGAGCCAGACAAGTCATCCAGGCCTGAGGTTGATTCAACGGTTGAAACAGCTGACGAAAAGCAACATAGGCCAGCCCGAAAGAGGCAGTGGGGTGGTAGGTTCTCAAAGAACGACCCCCTAATGTTGGGGATTCCATTGAAAGCAAGGTTCTGAAAGAAACATCTTTTGACATGTTAAACGCAAACGGTCAGCTGACGCTACTCTAACTCGGTGTAAGCAACTCAAGTGACCTGCTGAGATCGATAAATTCGATGAATACAACAACTGCCGGTTGTGGTAGGCTGTTTAGAACAATGCCATGTCCCTTTTTCTATTGTGGTGTCAGACTTGGTCTCAGGGCTGGAAGTTTCCTCAAATCATTTTTGCTATTTGAAGCAGGTCAAAAAATTAAAACACAACTCAGCATTTCAGATAAAGGAATCAGGTTAGAGTTTTATTCTTTTTGCAAGAGAAATTGGAGGTCAAAAATCTCAAAGTTTTGATTTTTTAACTACTGTGCGTATAAATGTTGGAGGTAGATTTCTCCAATCCAAGATTCAATTTTGAGGATCTGTGCATTATAGAAAGCACTCCTTTGATTTACAAAAGCATTTCTTTTTTCTCTCATTTCATTGAAGAAAGTGTGATGGTGCCGATGACTGTAATTACGTAAAGCTATGTGTACATGGACAACCATCATGCTCAAGAAGATTGCTTGAATTTTATGGGAGTTTTTGTTCAGAATTGAAACTCAAAAAGTCATTCACTGAAACACCATTATTGCCATATTTTGTATGGTTAAAATATATATTGATGTGGAAGACAAAGGCCAACTAGTTTGATTGCTTGTTATAAAAGTTACTCCTCCCTCTCAGATGAGGCTTATTTCATTCTTTTTTTGTTTTTTTTATTTATTAAATGATAGTTTTTAATCTCTGATATATACAATCTGATCTTGATGAAATGTGCCAATAAGGGTCGTCCACGTGCCATGAAAATCTGCTTTTTCCACAAAGGTGAAAACGTGGCAAAATGCACACCAGCAACCGTTGGTCTTTCCCGATTGACTAAAATAGCCTTTCGTATATAAAAAGGAATTTGTAGGTCCAAAAAGTGTGAGACAATGATTGAAAAGAATGAGAGGGTAGAATGGTAATTGTACAAGCAGTGTTCTTCCTCTACCCGCCTCACATTTGATTCAACTTAGATCATACAATAGAGTTTAATCCGTTAAGACAGAAATGCAACTTCTCTCTTCTTCCTCAAACCCCAACTTCACTCTCTTCTCCACCTCCCAAAACCCTAACAATCTCTCCAAATTCTCCTTCAAAATCCCCATTCTACCCCTCCACTCTCCCCCATACTCCCTCTCGTCCCCTCACCGTTGCTCTTCAAGAGACTCCTCCACACAAGTCCTCGACCACGCTTCCGACTCCTCAAACGTCGCCGTTTCAGACGAACGCAGTCGAAGCAATGCCACCGTGCCGGAGACAGATTCTTCAAAAAGAGTGCTCGTGGTTCGCCGGCCGGCGATGGAAGTCCCCTCCGACGGCGAGAGCGACGACGAGGCGGTTTCCCCCATCGATGTGGGGCTCTCCGATTTCGCGAAGAAGATTGCAATATTCGAGCCGGAAGAGGGTGTCGAATCGGATTCGAAAGAGAAGCCATTGAAAGTGAACTTGGACTTGGCATTGTACAGAGCTAAGATCTTGACCAGAAACTACCGGTATGCTGAAGCAGAGCGATTACTGGAAAAGGTATTCACAAATTTTATACCAAGTGTTTATGTATTTTGGGAGTGTAGCTTAGACTAAAGTTTGTGATGTTGTTTGCAAAAGTGTATATATTATTGGCCGGAAGATGGGAGAGCTTATGTGGCATTGGGGAAGGCCTTAAGCAAACAATGGAAGACGGCGGAGGCTCGGGCTGTGTATGAGAAAGGCTGCCAAGCTACTCAGGGAGAAAATCCATACATATGGCAGGTTGGGGTTTCTCTCTGCTTTTGAAATTGATCTTTGTGCAATTGGTTTTTCTTAGTAGAAAATTTGACTATAAAGAGGGAGTTAAAAGTCCAAATTTGTGCAATTGATTCTTATTAACTGTGACTAAATCAGGCAAGCAAAGTACATTGTTGGAAGTTGATATGTGGGAATGGATCTTGTTAAGATTGATAGATTGGTTTCACTAAGTAAGGTGTTTGTTTACAGTGTTGGGCTGTTTTGGAAGATAAGATGGGAAACACAAGGAGAGCAAGGGAATTATTTGATGCTGCCACGGTTGCTGATAAGAGGCACATTGCTGCCTGGCATGGATGGGGAGTTCTAGAGCTAAAGCAAGGGAATATTAGTAAGGCAAGGCATCTGCTGGCCAAAGGTCTAAAATTTTGTGGGGGGAATGAGTACATATACCAGACACTAGCATTACTGGAAGCTAAAGCTAGTCGCTATGAGCAGGCTCGGTACTTATTCAGGCAGGCCACTAAATGCAATCCCAAAAGCTGTGCCAGTTGGCTTGTAAGTCATCATTTTCCTGCATGTTGGCTTCTCTGTTATGAAGTAACTTTCCATGTCTTTTGTGGTTTGTGTTATGTTGAGATGCTTTTCTTATTGTATTTGTCAAATATTCATGATGCAGGCATGGGCTCAAATGGAAATGCAACAGGAAAACAATCGTGCTGCTAGGCAACTCTTTGAGGTGATTATTTGTTATGTTCATGTGATCATGCGTCAGTACCAGTTCCATTTCCTTGTAGATTAGGATTCACAGCAGTCTTTTTCTTACAATGCTTCAGTTACCAAGTTGGATTCTGTGTACTTCTACTTGGTTTATTTCTGTGTCTTAATTATTTCTGACATGGCTTCTCTTCCACTTTTTGTAGAAATCAATACAGGCAAGCCCAAAGAATAGGTTTGCATGGCATGTTTGGGGACTTTTTGAAGCTAATATAGGAAATGTTGAGAAGGGGAGAAAGCTTTTAAAGATTGGCCACGCACTCAATCCAAGGGATCCAGTCCTCCTTCAATCTCTTGCTTTATTGGAATATGAATACTCAACTGCAAATCTTGCTCGACAGTTGTTCAGGAGAGCATCTGAGTTGGATCCAAGGCATCAACCAGTGTGGACGGTAAGAATCTCGCATCAGTACAGAGACAAACCTGATGCACATTTTATTTGTTTCAGATTACCACCTGATAAATTGTGAGAGTGATGCAAATCTACTCCGTGACTTGTATACTGCTTAACGCTTATTGGTTGACCTTCAGTATGAATTAATGCTCTTGGTCAGAAATAATAGTCAGACTGTGATGGTAGAGATCAAGCGTTCTGGGAATTATATTGTCTACATAAGCGATGGACTACACAGACTATTACATTTCATAGTAGCATACCCCAAATTCCTCTTATCAAATTTTTTCTCATGCTAAGTCATAATTTCTCACACAAAAAGAAAAGTAATTTCCATTAGTTATGCATTGACCTCTTTCTGATAATAACCTCATAGAAATATCTTTTAAAATTACAGGGCTTTTCTGTGCATACATGCATCATTGTGAATTAAACAGAAAACTAATTTGCTGATTCCGAAATGTTGGAGTGTTTAGGCTTGGGGATGGATGGAATGGAAAGAAGGAAACATAGCCACAGCAAGGAAATTATACCAAAAAGCGTTGTCTATTAACTCCACTAGTGAAACTGCTGCTCGCTGCCTACAGGTAACTCCACTAGTGAAACTGCTGATCGTATTTAGTCTATCACATATTTTTATATTACAGTTATGTGAACATGAAAGACTTACTATGGGTCTTTTCTGTCAAGTTTCTTGCCAAAATGACTATCAAAGTATTAATGAACCCATAGCAAGCCATATTTCCAAATGTTAGCAAGATGAACACACATGTTTTGAAGCTTTCATGCCAATGACCATGTTTTGCAGGCTTGGGGAGTTCTAGAAGAGCGAAATGGTAACCTATCAGCGGCCCGAAGATTGTTTAGGTCCTCTCTTAATATAAATTCTCAGAGTTATGTCACATGGATGACATGGGCATCATTGGAGGAAAATCAAGGAAACTCTGTCCGTGCAGAGGAAATTCGTGACCTCTATTTCCAGCAGGTTAGTAATTAGCATAGTAAGCCTGCTTAAGTAATGATTTTGGAAGGCTTTATTGGAATTCTAAAAGTACCCTTTTTGGTTTCTTGCGACAGCGCACTGAAGTTGTGGATGATGCTTCATGGGTTATGGGATTGTTAGACATCATAGACCCAGCACTTGACAGGATTAGGAGTGTCTTGAAATTGGACCCGACCTCACAGCAAAGTCGACTGGACTCTCTTAGAACAATACTAGAAGGAGAAAATGAAAGTAACACTGATGAAGACTCGGTTAGCAATGACATGGAAAGTGAGAGTGGTTTTGATGTGGATGCTTTCTGTATAGAAAGATTATCTTTGGATCCATCTAAGCTAGAAGTTCAGATGCAAGCCTCACCACCTTCATCACTAAAGAGATCTAGGGAGGAAGTCTTATAGTCATGGAGAAACCTGTTGTGTTACAAAGGATGGAGCTAGCTTTAGAGGGCTCCGGTATAGATAACATTACAGCATTTGAGTCGTATATATAATTCAAGATTACCACCCCTCACTTTTAGTCTGGTTGCAGTGTTGGGGATGAAGATGCCTGCGTTGAGAGGCTTCGTTATTTGTAAGTGATGTATGTATCATGTATGAGGGCTTGCCTTGTATATTTCATGCCTCTGCCTCAGGTAACTAGATATACACTCGAAGCTTTAATTAGGCTGTCTATAGCCCTTTGTAATTAACTTACTGAATTGCCTCAACAGCAAAACCATTTTGTACTGGGCTTTCAGCCTCAGCTTGTGCTATTCATCATAATGCTAGAAATTCAATGTCATTATAAGTATAAATATAAATAAATTCACAAATGTTCCTCATTTTTTTATATTTAAATTTCTTTTGATAGTTTTGTTAAATGAGTTCCAATCCCGGATGTTAGTGATCCCTCTTGAACTCCCAGAGTAGTCGTAGGAACCAAATTTGGTACCAAGAATCAAGTGGAAGTCGTCTTGTGTGAACCTACGAAAACCTCCATTACTATACATAAATTATTTATAAAAAGTGAGACCTCGTAAACTTTCGATACGAACATCATGAATTTCAAGCCGCAAAAATGCCAATGTCATTACAAGTAGAAATAGAAAAAAACTCATCCAAAAAAATAAATTCATATCACTTTTCCCGACGAAAATTTCGTCGGCACAAGTGTTCTTCATATTTTTTTTCTATTTAAAATTCTTTTGATAGTTTGTTAAATGAGTTCCAAAATTTGGTACCCAGAATCAAGTGGAAGTCATCTTGTGTGAACCAACGAAAACCTCCATTACTATACATATAGTCATATATACATTATCTATAAAAGGTGAGACCTCATAAAATTTCGATACACTGAATATCGTGAATTTCGAGCCGCAAAAATGGACGTAAATTCAATGTCATATAAGTACGTATACTAGAAATAGAAATAAACTCACCCTAAAAAATTCCAATCACTTTTGCCGATGGAAATGTCATCAGCAAAAGTGTTCTTCATAAATTTTTTTATTTAAATTTTACTGGATAATTCTTTTAAATGAGTAGCAACCCAACCCCGGACACAACCTTACTCCAATTACTTTAACAAAGCTCCCTTCCATAACAATGTCAACTTTACTCAACAGAATCCCCATCCAAAATTGGCTCATAAATCCCAATATCACCCCAGAATCTTACTCCAATCACTTTAATTAAATGAAATGTTTTTGCATGCATGCCTCGATCATCAACTACCCTGATTTTCCTCCTACCCTAATTTAATGTCCTTCCTTTTTAGTGCAATCTCTGCTGGTATAAATTTGGCAAAAGCACATATATATATATACACAATCGTCTTCAAATTTCTTTCTCTGTTAAGATCTAATTCGATCAACTTCAACCATGGTGGTGCCGAAGACTTTCTTGTTGTTGGCCCTAACCCTAATCCTGAGTGTAGGCCTCCTCACTCCCTTGGTGTACTCTAACCCTGAAGTGGACGCTTTGTCTGCGCTGAAGCAGAGCTCATCCGATCCGGGCAACGTGCTCAACTCGTGGGATCCAAACAGTGTCGACCCCTGCACTTGGATCTTCATCACCTGCGATTTGACGATCAGAACAGCGTTACCCGAGTGGATCTAGGTGGGCAGAACCTCTCCGGCCAACTGGTACCTGAACTCGGAAACCTCGCTCAACTTGAATATCTAGAACTCTACAGAAACAATCTTCAAGGAAGTATTCCAGCCGAGCTTGGTAAGCTGACGAACCTCAAAAGCTTGGACTTGTATGAAAACAACCTTTCAGGGACCTTACCTTCTTCATTGGAGAGTTTGCAATCACTTCAGTTTCTACGTCTCAATGACAACAAGTTATTATCTGGGACAGTCCCTCAGGGTCTTCTTCGTATTCCAGTCCTCGACATATCGAACACAGGTCTAACATAACCTCCTACCAGAAGGCCATTTGTTTAATTGACTTGAAGGTCGACGTTGAGGAATTAATTGATGAAGCTATATATGATCTTGACTCCGGCTTGAATCTTGTCTTCTTAGTTTTAAATAAATCAAATCTAGTAGATTTGAATATGTTTCGAAAATAAGATAGAGAAGTTCTAATAAATTTTTATGTTTCACAAGTGAGTAAACTACTTAATTTATTAATTATGCACACGTACAACTTCGACGTTTATTTTAGCACAAAATTCATTTTGTAAGTTTTATGATTTGGAAGTATTTATGTGTACTTTACACATAAATAAATCTTGCATTAAAGTGATCTAAATGAGATATAAGAGCGTCGAAACCCATGTATATTACATGATTTAAACGCTAGTTGAAACTCATGCAAAAGAGAATTAGAGCGGTCTGAGATCAGAGTTTTCTAACTGTTTTTGGAATGATTTGATATCGAGTGTTAGCTCAATCGATGGCCAAATCTTTGAAGAACAATTAATGCTATCTTGACCATTGAAGAGGCTGGAGAAGAAAAGATAAAGGCAATCTAGCTTGTTAATTGTAAAGATCATAATTGATTATTGCAAAGATATTAAATGTAATACCCCGAATTTTCATCCTTAATTTTCAGAAAGGTAAAAATAAATATTTTGCGAAATTTATGTTTTTGCGTATTTTGTTGATGATGTGGCGTATTTGTATAAATACGATATAATTATACGTATTAATTATTTGTACGTATTTGTTCGTATTTGTGAATAGTATCCAAATAGTGACAAATAGTATCTAAATAGTAACCGACACGTGGCGGGTAGTGATTGGAACAGCACACATGGTGACTCAGCTTTGTCTGGTGAGTCACCATGCGACACGTGTCACGATACGATTGGTCTTCGGGTGTTTTTCTGTTCGGCTATGATTTTAGGAATACTTCCTTCACGAGAGTTGTAGAGCTCGTCGATACGAGTTCGTGGACATAAAATTCACTTAAATCGGAGTTCGTATGAGTGAGATGCGAATTTTTGAAGTTCGAGTTACTATTTAGGAAATTTTCTATAAATAGAAAATTTCGAATTTTGAAAATTTTGGAAAAAATCAGAAAATCCCAAAACCTTCAGACCCGCCGGAAACACCTCGACCCGACCCGACTTTTCCCGGCGATCCCGACGTCCACCGGCGAAGACCCGGAAACAGACCGACTCGCCACCCACCGGCCGACCTCCCTGAGCCATTCACGACCGTCGATTATCGCCGGAACACGCCCATCGGAGCAAGACCGATTGCGGCATTTACAACCCGGTTCGATCTCCTTCCTCCGGCCACGGCGGCGCACCGCACCACTTGGGTTTTGTTCTGCTCCTCCCTAACAACCACTCTGTGCTATTGGTCATGGATTTGACCACCGTACACGGCAGATCGAAGCTTTGAAATTTTGGGCAGCCGCACCTTGCGACGGCGATCTAGGCCGATCCGGCCATCATCTCACTTCGAGGCAAGTTTTAAAGTTGTTTCATTTTGTGTGTTCTATAATTTGACCAAACGGATTTATCTAGTTTGGACTTTGGTCCGGCGGCGCGTGAGTTTCTCACCACCGTCTGAGGCGGCGCGTGGCAGCGCGTCCGGCCACTTTTTTAGGATATTTTTTCTTTGTTGAGTAGTGTTTGTCGATGCAAACATCTTTCATGTTTACGGGTTTCTGAGATTCGATTGTTTGACTGATGTTGATTTTACCCGGAATTGTGGATCGTTTGATCCGTGATAATCCGACCGTCGGATCGTCACCATTTTTGAGTATGATGTTAGAATGCTAGAAATAAACTTACTGTTATTTTAGTATTTTGAAGTTAGGTGGGACCCGTTCAATGAATAATTGACGTGGGACCCGTTTGAAGAATAGTGATGTGGGACCCACATTGACCGACAGTTGACTTTTGGTCAAACTAGTCCGGTTTATAGTTTTCGATATTCTAAGGACATCCGATTAACTTTGGAAGTGATACGGTCACTTTTCGTTTGTCGTTTAGTTGTTTTTGTGCTGAGAAACAAAATGCTTGTTCTTAGGTGTTTTTGGAAACCGTGTAGCCGAGCGGACGTTTCTTGTTGATTACCTGGTTAAGTGTTGAGTTCGTAGACGCTGCTGGAATTTACAAAGGTGAGTAAACTCACGATGGATTGATTATTTGGAAATATTCTTATTATTGTTTATGATATAAATTGTTGCGTAATATTAGTATGAATCTACACGGAATGGGACGTGTAAATTCAGTATATTCTTAATATCATGAATTCTCGATATTGGAATTGCATTTAGGCTTGTGTTATAAATTGTTGCGTAATATTAGTATGAATCTACACGGAATGGGACGTGTAAATTCAGTATATTCTTAATATCATGAATTCTCGATATTGGAATTGCATTTAGGCTTGTGTTATAAATTGTTGCGTAATATTGGTATAGAGGATTTCTGATATATTGGGTGCATTTGAGGAGCTTGAAGAACGGCAGATTTAATAATTAGCCATAGGAAATTATATTTTGAAAGTAAAGTTTTGTTTTGAAATATATATGGACTCGATCGTCAACGGTTCATAAGTAAGTGAAAACTAAGTTTATTTGTGAAATTATTTGTTGTTTTAAAATAAAGCATTTTGAGAGAGATCATATTGCTGATTGGGTGTGAGTTGAATAAATGGCGAGGATATGCATATATTGATTTAAGGAAAGAGTATATACATTGAGATTGATGTTTGATTGGATGTGAGTAAACTCACAATGGTTAATTGGTGAATGTGATTCACGTAATTGTATTGTTCGTTGTCATGAGAATGAATCTCTCTCTCATTTGTGTTGTGGAAGGGGTTTCGACCCTGTGGTATGAGTTGGGCAAGCGTCCCATCAGTTAGAGCTCTAGTCTGTCTGCCGATTTTTAAGTCACATGCATTCGTTGGACTTGTGATTTAAGAATGTTGTCTTTAGCCGATTTTTAAGTCACATGCATTCGTTGGACTTGTGATTTAAGAATGTTGTTTTTAGCCGATTTTTAAGTCACATGCATTCGTTGGTCTTGTGATTTAAGAATGTTGTTTTTAAAAGAAGTCTCAAAAGTATTCATTCTTTTTATTGTCCAGATTGGACATGGATTTATTGATTGATGATTTTGTATAAGCATTACATATATCATTGGAATCGTTTGGTGATTGTGACTTGTCGGATTGACATTAGTTTCAGTAAGTTGTTGAAATAAATGTGGTGATGTTTTGGAAATTTACTAATCTGAATATTAAGTTGAGATAGAATTATTGTTATCTCTTGTGAGTTGTTTATATGTTTACTCATACCAGCTTCGCAAGCTGACCGGGTTGTTGTTATAACCCGGTACACTATTCAATGATGTAGGGGTTTATCCTGCAGGTTAGGGTAACCAGGACTGAAGCTGAGGTTTCCTAGATGTACGTTTAACGCATTGGGGTTTTGTTAGACTTCCGCTATGTAATATACTCTAAGTGGGTAATTACTTTTTATTTTGAAGTTTCAATTTAATATGTAAATTGGTATAATGTAATAGTTGACTCTAAAGAACGAGTCTATGTTTACATTTTTAGGTTCGGTGTGTTTTTGTTATTGGAATAAAAGAAAAAAAAATATTCCAGTTGTTTTGTAACCGAGCCTTCGCGTTCCAGATTTGTTTTATTGATAATAACAAGTTGTTATTTATATTACGAAATTTGGGGCGTGACAGTTTGGTATCAGAGCCTAGATTACGATATGAAGAAGTGAATGAGCTAAGGAATGCTCTAGAGAAGTGTTTAAGATGAGATAAATGGTGAAGTGAAGTTAGGGTTTAGAGCTTAGGATTGGTTTAGGGTTTGACGTTAGGTTCTTAGGTTCATCCAAGTAATGGTTACTTCGTATGCTTAATAGCACACAGTATTTATCGAGTGATGGCCCGACCGCGGCGGATCCCCATCATGTGCTCTTCAGTGCTGTTGTGTTGTTAAGAATATAAAGTACAAATTACAATTCCGAAATTGATAGTCTTACATGGCTACATTTCTAATTCTCTCAACCGTACCCTGGATCAAACGACAGACTTGATCCACTGACCCTTTCTTGTTCTTCAGCAACTCAGTAGAGATCTGTGTTGCTACCGTTACTAGACAACCAATGTATGGATTGTCTGAGATCCCTTCTGTTCTCCCAGCAGTAGGCATATCTGGTAGAATCGAAAAACCTGAAGTTAGGAATACAACAGTACCTAACTCACTACCGCCTATTAACTTCTGCACCGTTGACTGACTAATAGGGGCATAAATCACGTATGACCCTGTTGAATCAGTACAACTTTCTTGGAGTATATAGGTGTTGTGCATTTGCAACAAGGAGACACAATTGCGTGGATCATGACCAGTTGTGATATGTGCAATCTCCTGTACTTCTTTTTCCAATGCTAGATGGTCCCACTGGTTCCGAGTTTGTACGTCAATGAAGAAGTCAAAGAGCTTTCTGTGAGAGACATGGTGCTGGATTATTGCAGATGCAGTTCGAGTGAGACCATGAGGCTTATTCAGCCTGTTCCAGATTTTGTTGGTGGAGACTCTTATCCCTGAACCCCTGAACTTGGTTTGTTCAGCTACCTTCCATTCATGAGCAGTAGAGTTGCCGATGTCTGTGTAAAAGTCTGTCACTATTCTGCATGCCATCTGCAACAAGTTTCTTCTTCCTTCCACAGATGGTATGACACAAAAGTCTTGAGGTGGATAAGTGTCAGCCGCGGAATAATTTAACCGTTCCGCTTGTCTCTGAAGTATTTCTACCCATCGCCTTGCTCCAAAGGCTATGCCTGACTCCACTAGCGTTCGGTATGTTTGGTGCATGATTTGATCCTGTACATCAACATGTTCCACCCATACGACACGAGAGCTGCCGTTGAACAAATCTTGGATTAAGCATCCGGATGGACGCTTCTTGCATTGAGATTTTGAATGTGGACCCAGATTTGAACTTAAACCGTCCACAGAGACATCAATTATTGCCCAACTTTGTTCTGTTTGTCGTTGGCAATAGCGAACAAAGTGAGTTACACGAGTGGAGACAGATGGACTGGTCACCTGAAATTCAGCAGTCATGACTTGGATGGTTTCGTTGTAGCTTCCAGTTGTCCCTGTTGACAACACGTCAAGGATCGTTGCCCTCGAGATGATGCTACCGAATATGGTGGACCATTGGTCCACATCCATGAAGAGATTCACGAGTACGACAGAACTGAGGGGAATAGTGGCTGTGTAGCGTGAAGCTTCAATTTGGAAGTTAGTGGGAGTAAGATCAATACCGTTAGTGAAGATTCTCTTGTACTCTGCTTCATTCAGGAACTCATGAAGCGTGACAGAGCTGGATTTGAGTGCAGAGATCCACAGTGGTGCAGCAGCAGATGCCATGATGATTAGCTCATCTCTGACCGACACAATGATTTCAGAAATCTTAGTTGTGTCTGCCACGACAGATGCTTCTGCCACGGCAGATGCTTCTTCAGGTTCTGAACGGTTGATGTTGTCTGATGGTTGTTGTGTAGAAGAAGAGTGATGTGGGATCGACATACACTTTTGAATATCCCTCCTCATGTGAGACTTTTCCCTTGGACCGATGACTGCAGGAATTGGAAGAGTCTGAGGTTGTGGGGTAGTCTCTTCAATCCCTTTTAGTAGCTCACTATTGGGAGTGACTCGATTTCCACAATGGTTGCAGTTGATTCGGCTGAATGCAGCTTGGTACTGACTAAGTTGAGCTTGAAGCTCATTGATTTTCTGTCTCAGCAGAAAATTTTGTTGACGAGTTGTTTGGGCAGGCGTTCGGGGTCGATGCTTTATCACCCAGGCAGAGACTTGTGCAAACGTTAACCTTATTTGGTCACCCAAATCTTGTCGCTGTTGAACAGTTGGCTGTGGAAAAGCCTCGACGAAGTCCTTCAATGCTTGGACTTGGTATTTGGTGAAGCTCTTCCTCAGTGGAATACGTTGGGATGGACCAGGTTCAGCTTGTGGAGATGATACTTGTGGACTTGGGGCTACTTCAATGGCTTCGTCTTCTGCTAGAAGCATGTCTAGCATGTCGATATCGTTGTTAAATTCGATTGCTGGTGAAATTATTTCATCTAAGCCCTCAAAAAATTGGCTTTCTGAGGGATCAGATTGAAGTAATTCACTGAACGAATTCACTTTGCGTGACATGTTTGAGTTGGTGTAAATTTCTGAGAAGTGGGGTGAAGAAGTCCTCTTTGAAAGAGAAAGGAGGTTATGGCACTAATGGAAAGTATCTGTTAGTGGATGCGTAAGGGTATATTTATTGTTGGTGGAGGATTTGAAAATTTCAAAAGCAAAAGTGAGTGGCTGATTTACAGCTAATTGTCGGAGACCTTGGAGATCGTGGAAGATTTTTTTTCCCGATGCATGGAGTTTCCACATACAGTTCCACTCTTGTGAGACCTCGCATCTTTTGAGGAATTAATTATGCGAAACTTAAAGTAAAGAGCCATTATGATCGACGTTAGTGGAAAACTGAGATTTTGTGGATTTAAATCTTGTGGAATCTTGTATCGTGGGCGATACTTTTGAGTAATTGAGACAGAGATGAGCAATAATTATTTTTAGTGGGTTGTTGAGTGCACCGCACTTACATTAAAGAAAGGTTTCCCTTACGGTGGAAAGTTTGGTTTAAATACATGGGATAAGGAGTTGTGTTACTCACCTCATATCTGTTATCAAACAAACTTCTCAAAATTTCTCTTGCAAAATGGTGAGCAAAGGAGAGTGCAGCAAGCGTTCGAAGAGTGCAGACTGGAGTGAACTTCCGGTAGAGATCTGGAAGTATATTTTCCAGTTGGTGGCTACCGCATCCCTGCAGAGCACAATGGAACTCCGTTGTGTTTCAAAGACCTTCAAGGAGTATGCTGACAGCTGGTCTACACTCGCTGTCATCGACATGGATGGGTTCGATGGTGGATCCAGACCCACTGGTGGCGAAGAAACAGATAGGCAAGTGCGTATCTTCGCAAATCGTTGTTGGGAAGCGAAGAACCCGGAGTCTCTGTTCCGAATGGGAATACGAGTACTTGTGGAAGCGGCGAACATATCTTTAGCCCTGGAGTACTTCGATGCAGCATGCAAACCAGGAACATTTTATGGTGCACGTCCCAGTTTGGTGGTAGGTCATCATGTTGCGTTTTATGCAGCATGTATGATGAGGATCATTTTGGGAGAACGAGATGAGCAACAAAGGATTGTGCATCGCCTGTGTGAAGCCCTCGTCTGGTGGAGAAGCGGATGGAACATCTACTACTGTAGAGAAGAAGTCGAGCGGATGATGCATCAGGCAGAGTTCTGTCATGAGCGTCTACTATCTTATTTTCCGTCGACTAATGTTTTCCTGCCCGCCAGTAAATGTCTTACTTGCGGTGAGTCGAGCTTTTGGCGTCCTTTTGGCCAGAACATGTGGGACGTGAATGGAGAAAGGCATGTTGGTAGAGAATGTTGCGACACTTGCAAGTGTTTCGTGGAGGCAGCATATTTCTACCAACTGATGATGTATGGAATTCCGAGATATCCTGCATCTTATCCACAATGTCACTATTGGAGGTTTAAGGATGGTTTCTGGTAGTTAAGACCTTGTGAGGCATTTTCAGAATTTGTAATAGGAGTGTGTGCAAGTTGTAATGTAGTTTGTTACTGTGTTGTGTGTTTGTGTACTACCCAGCTTATTAGTAAATAAATTCTGGGAGTGGATTTAAAGTTGTGATAACCTCGGTTGTGGTTGTGATTCGTGATTATGGTTGTTGTTGTTGTGGGATTGAGTTTTGTGCTTAAATAGGGGGATAAATCCCTCGATTTCTGATTTTTATGTGTACTTAAATTTCGGGACGAAATTTCTTTAAGGAGGGTAGATTGTAATACCCCGAATTTTCATCCTTAATTTTCAGAAAGGTAAAAATAAATATTTTGCGAAATTTATGTTTTTGCGTATTTTGTTGATGATGTGGCGTATTTGTATAAATACGATATAATTATACGTATTAATTATTTGTACGTATTTGTTCGTATTTGTGAATAGTATCCAAATAGTGATAAATAGTGTCTAAATAGTAACCGACACGTGGCGGGTAGTGATTGGAACAGCACACATGGTGACTCAGCTTTGTCTGGTGAGTCACCATGCGACACGTGTCACGATACGATTGGTCTTCGGGTGTTTTTCTGTTCGGCTATGATTTTAGGAATACTTCCTTCACGAGAGTTGTAGAGCTCGTCGATACGAGTTCGTGGACATAAAATTCACTTAAATCGGAGTTCGTATGAGTGAGATGCGAATTTTTGAAGTTCGAGTTACTATTTAGGAAATTTTCTATAAATAGAAAATTTCGAATTTTGAAAATTTTGGAAAAAATCAGAAAATCCCAAAACCTTCAGACCCGCCGGAAACACCTCGACCCGACCCGACTTTTCCCGGCGATCCCGACGTCCACCGGCGAAGACCCGGAAACAGACCGACTCGCCACCCACCGGCCGACCTCCCTGAGCCATTCACGACCGTCGATTATCGCCGGAACACGCCCATCGGAGCAAGACCGATTGCGGCATTTACAACCCGGTTCGATCTCCTTCCTCCGGCCACGGCGGCGCACCGCACCACTTGGGTTTTGTTCTGCTCCTCCCTAACAACCACTCTGTGCTATTGGTCATGGATTTGACCACCGTACACGGCAGATCGAAGCTTTGAAATTTTGGGCAGCCGCACCTTGCGACGGCGATCTAGGCCGATCCGGCCATCATCTCACTTCGAGACAAGTTTTAAAGTTGTTTCATTTTGTGTGTTCTACAATTTGACCAAACGGATTTATCTAGTTTGGACTTTGGTCCGGCGGCGCGTGAGTTTCTCACCACCGTCTGAGGCGGCGCGTGGCAGCGCGTCCGGCCACTTTTTTAGGATATTTTTTCTTTGTTGAGTAGTGTTTGTCGATGCAAACATCTTTCATGTTTACGGGTTTCTGAGATTCGATTGTTTGACTGATGTTGATTTTACCCGGAATTGTGGATCGTTTGATCCGTGATAATCCGACCGTCGGATCGTCACCATTTTTGAGTATGATGTTAGAATGCTAGAAATAAACTTACTGTTATTTTAGTATTTTGAAGTTAGGTGGGACCCGTTCAATGAATAGTTGACGTGGGACCCGTTTGAAGAATAGTGATGTGGGACCCACATTGACCGACAGTTGACTTTTGGTCAAACTAGTCCGGTTTATAGTTTTCGATATTCTAAGGACATCCGATTAACTTTGGAAGTGATACGGTCACTTTTCGTTTGTCGTTTAGTTGTTTTTGTGCTGAGAAACAAAATGCTTGTTCTTAGGTGTTTTTGGAAACCGTGTAGCCGAGCGGACGTTTCTTGTTGATTACCTGGTGAAGTGTTGAGTTCGTAGACGCTGCTGGAATTTACAAAGGTGAGTAAACTCACGATGGATTGATTATTTGGAAATATTCTTATTATTGTTTATGATATAAATTGTTGCGTAATATTAGTATGAATCTACACGGAATGGGACGTGTAAATTCAGTATATTCTTAATATCATGAATTCTCGATATTGGAATTGCATTTAGGCTTGTGTTATAAATTGTTGCGTAATATTAGTATGAATCTACACGGAATGGGACGTGTAAATTCAGTATATTCTTAATATCATGAATTCTCGATATTGGAATTGCATTTAGGCTTGTGTTATAAATTGTTGCGTAATATTGGTATAGAGGATTTCTGATATATTGGGTGCATTTGAGGAGCTTGAAGAACGGCAGATTTAATAATTAGCCATAGGAAATTATATTTTGAAAGTAAAGTTTTGTTTTGAAATATATATGGACTCGATCGTCAACGGTTCATAAGTAAGTGAAAACTAAGTTTATTTGTGAAATTATTTGTTGTTTTAAAATAAAGCATTTTGAGAGAGATCATATTGCTGATTGGGTGTGAGTTGAATAAATGGCGAGGATATGCATATATTGATTTAAGGAAAGAGTATATACATTGAGATTGATGTTTGATTGGATGTGAGTAAACTCACAATGGTTAATTGGTGAATGTGATTCACGTAATTGTATTGTTCGTTGTCATGAGAATGAATCTCTCTCTCATTTGTGTTGTGGAAGGGGTTTCGACCCTGTGGTATGAGTTGGGCAAGCGTCCCATCAGTTAGAGCTCTAGTCTGTCTGCCGATTTTTAAGTCACATGCATTCGTTGGACTTGTGATTTAAGAATGTTGTCTTTAGCCGATTTTTAAGTCACATGCATTCGTTGGACTTGTGATTTAAGAATGTTGTTTTTAGCCGATTTTTAAGTCACATGCATTCGTTGGTCTTGTGATTTAAGAATGTTGTTTTTAAAAGAAGTCTCAAAAGTATTCATTCTTTTTATTGTCCAGATTGGACATGGATTTATTGATTGATGATTTTGTATAAGCATTACATATATCATTGGAATCGTTTGGTGATTGTGACTTGTCGGATTGACATTAGTTTCAGTAAGTTGTTGAAATAAATGTGGTGATGTTTTGGAAATTTACTAATCTGAATATTAAGTTGAGATAGAATTATTGTTATCTCTTGTGAGTTGTTTATATGTTTACTCATACCAGCTTCGCAAGCTGACCGGGTTGTTGTTATAACCCGGTACACTATTCAATGGTGTAGGGGTTTATCCTGCAGGTTAGGGTAACCAGGACTGAAGCTGAGGTTTCCTAGATGTACGTTTAACGCATTGGGGTTTTGTTAGACTTCCGCTATGTAATATACTCTGAGTGGGTAATTACTTTTTATTTTGAAGTTTCAATTTAATATGTAAATTGGTATAATGTAATAGTTGACTCTAAAGAACGAGTCTATGTTTACATTTGTAGGTTCGGTGTGTTTTTGTTATTGGAATAAAAGAAAAAAAAATATTCCAGTTGTTTTGTAACCGAGCCTTCGCGTTCCAGATTTGTTTTATTGATAATAACAAGTTGTTATTTATATTACGAAATTTGGGGCGTGACATTAAAGGAGATCGAAAGCAATGTAGGTCAAGATTATGGTGCAGTAAGATGCTGCATGTGAAGGGTTGTCAATGGAAGATTATAGAGAAAACGTGGAAAGCAAAAGGGAATGTCTATATGTGTGAAAGGTAATTCAGGTCATCACTAATGGAGAACCCTAGCTAGGAGGCTACGAGGAGAGTTTATCAACATCAAATGTAGTAGTTTTGTGCATACTTTGATTTTGTGGTTCCGTTGATGCTAGTAGATTTTTAGTTTAAATTGACAGAGATACGAAACTATACGAATTTAAAACATTAGGTCACAATGTGTTAAAATAAAAAAAAATTAAGGTCTGAGGCCATGAGGGGATGGAGTAATTAAAACTGCAGACAAATATATATATATAAGTAGGGATATATAGGTGATACAAGTTGATACAACCATCTGTGAATATAAATCCATAGATTCCCGTACTGTCTGGTTCTTTCAGTACTAACCTACAGTCACAGTCACATACAAATAATTAACTTCTAATGTCATTTTCTAGTTGTCGATCAGATCGATAGGCCAGCCATTGACTATACATTATGGATTTAATTACCTAAACAACATTGACTATATTATAATCTAGATTGTATTCATGATTATATATTATGCATGCATGAACAATTTTGACTCTAATTACTATTTAATTATTTGATGGCATGGGATAAGAAATGTGTATATGCCTTCAGTACTCTTGACAGCCTTCTTGATCGAGTTAGGGTTTTCCTATCAATACAACATATATATTTGGATGCAAATGAGCCCCGAGATCGATCTGAAATGGATGAGAAACCTACGTAGCTACCTCAGAATGATAAATCGACTAGCTAGCTAGGTTTTCTTCAACATAAAGAAAGAAGCTAGATCGAGCTAACGAAGGCACGATGAGTACTATCTTAACTGTTGCATTTCAGAGAAAATTTTCAGATCGACTATCACATGAGATTTCTGTTGTTGTACAGTACTATAGGGACTATTTGGCAACTGGACAAAGTTTCTATAGTATCTCATTAACTCTTCAGCTGGTTTCATGCATGCACTTTCCATGCATGCACGCTTTAATTTTACTAGCTTTACTGGTGCAGTACTAGCTATATATGTACGTACACCAAACATTGGTCATATTAATTGCAATATATCTTCTTAATTTGACTCCTATATGTACACTATTCACAAACCACTGCTATTAATTTTTCAGGTTTTTATCCCAAATATATGTATCAGTACGTAAGTAGTAGCAAACCACTCACTTATATATTTTGGTTTATTTTGTCATTTTTCAAATGTAAGACTTTCGTATTTTCTAGTCGTTTGTATTTGTTTGCCTTAGATTAGATGACCAAATATTTTTTGATTTCTTTTTTCTTCTTTTTTAAGAAATGCTCCTTGCAAAGGATCGGAGCTAACAGCTGAATGGTTCCGATTATTATATAAAATTCAATGTCATCTGAAAAGGGGGACGTTCGCAAAAAATTACTTTTGCGGACAATTTGTCCTCTCCACAACGTACATGCACCCAAATTTTGATATAATTTGTATTTTAGGTCCCATTCAAGGATCATTCTTACGAAAAAATTTGTCAAATTTGAAGTAATATAGCTTTTTTATTATCATAATCCTTTTAATTCTAAATGATAGACAAATGTTTGCAAACTCTATGAATTAATTAGATTCGATCGATAAACTAAAAATTTCCAATTGGGTTGATATATTTTCAAAAGTATTTTTTAAAAAGAATAATAGAATATGTATGATTTTGATAATTAAATGGCATTTCCCTTCATGAATAGTATGCCAGTAATAACTAGCGCAAGTAAAAATGGAAAGTATCACAAGCTGTTGAAGTGATGGGAAAATAGGAAATCCAGCTATTCCTCTAAGTGCTTCTTCTGAACGCTGGGATATTGTGTACCTTCTAAATAGTAAATACAAGTAAGAACTTAATTTTCCTTCCAAAAAATAAAAAAGTAAGAACTTAATTTTGTCCTTTCTCTACATACTGATACTGCTTCTCCTGTCTGAGGTCCTCTCAAGACAGAAACAGAAAGATCCAGAATGCTCAACAAAGAAAACAAAAGAGAATTGCATTGGGGTAAAAACAAAGATGAGAGCTTGTACAAATCAAGATGAGTGTGTGGAATGAAAAGAGAAAATTAAGATCTGCTTTTTTGACCAATTACAAATGGTTCCATTAAGTGGCGACATTAGCAGGGTATGAGCTGCAGCAGAAACAGGCTTTGATATGATGTAACACACATGCCCCAAAAGGGTCTAATATAAGATATTATTGTATATTCAAATTGAATGTGGGGTTTTACTTTTGCTAACTGAAATTCTGAAATTCAAATTCACCCTCTAACACATTTAAACACTCACAAAAGAAGTGTTTGATAATTTTATGAAAATATGATTATCGTTGTTCTTTGTTATCTCCGAGATACAAACGGATTCCACTAATCTTAACAAAGATTTTGATAATGGATTGCCCTATAATACCTCCTCCTAAATTTGATGAAGGCAAATCGTGTACCAAAACTGATCGATATTGTCTTAAATTTTATAGGACATTATGTGACCAATTAGTTGTTGAGTGAAGAAAAATATCATTCTTTAATTTACATGGTCTTTACTCTTCTATGTTGAATGCTTCTATCATAGAGCGAGGGGGCAATATATGCATGGGAGAAAAGTGCTTTCTCCAAAGGACCAAAGCAGGGCTGGATTAAAATTCATTCTTCTTATAACCATTCACACTTTGACTCTGTTAAATTCTTTTTCTTCTTCTATATATACTTTTTTTTTCCTCGGAAGAGTATTGCTATATTGCAATGTTTAAGCTACTACAATTGGGGTCTAGTCTAAGCTTCATTCGTTAACAAATTGTCAAATTTAGTGTTTTTGACATTTGCCTTTCCCAAATTACTAACTAGCAATTACTTATAAATCAGTCTGTGTCAAGTTTTAATTGGCTTGTATGGGAAATTGGGGGAAGGTGCTTTGGACACAAATATAATAATTGGGAAATAGCAATTTGCCATTCTGCACATATTAAATGGCTGCTGCCTTCCTTGTCTTTGCAAGATAAAAAGTGAAATATTCACTGATTTCACTCTCCTTTAGTCCTTAGCCTGCAGCCTCAATAAAGTACTTAAATTGTTCAAACCATTCTTTCAGTTGAAATAGGGGTCAGCAACCCTACAAATCTTCTCTGCAAACCCCATCCTCACATTTCTTACTCAATTTGACCTCCACTGCATAATTGTTGATTGGTTTCTATATATCCAACACAAAAACAAATTAGGAGAGAGCCACAAAACTCTGTTTGCAGTTTGACCTTGCAACTAAAGAGGCCAGATATCATCATGAGCTCTGGTCATGTGTGCTTCCTCATCTACTTGCTTATCAGTATCATCATTATGTTCTCCAATCTTGGAATACATTCTGGTACCTCCCAACCTATATATATGCACATGCTTTGCTCATTTGTACAGAGTTTCTGGTACACATATCCACATTATATACAATCATGAGTACATTTTCCTTCCTTCCTACAGGTTCATCAGACAAGTTTTTGTCTACATTTCATGGAGATCATAAGAACCACTCAGCCAAAATGGAATATTCAGAACATGCTAACTCATCAACTCACAGAAAGCTTTTGTTTCATGGTAAAGATCCCATCTTTTTTTTTTCCCCACTGACACGTACCCATGTAGTTACATATCTCTCTGATTAGTATCTTCAGAAATCTGTGAACTTTTTTCTTGTTTAAAACTAACTAATTTTTGTGAACAGGGAATTGTGCAAGTAGAGACATAAGCATCTCACAAAGCAGAGACACCACATCTGGGATTCCAAGGTACATAGTACAGATTGTGAACACCTGTGTTAATTCTGGCTCATGTGCTCCTTCAAACATTCATCTCCACTGTGGTTGGTTTGCCTCTGCAAGAGTCATAAACCCAACCATCTTCAAGAGGCTCTCATTTGATGATTGCTTGGTAAATGGAGGAAAGCCTTTAAAGACCAGTCAGAGTATCAGTTTCACTTACTCCAACTCCTTCATGTACCCCATTTCTTTTAAATCTGCCAAGTTTTGCCAATTCAAAAGCCAAACTTCTGATTAATAGCCCAGAAAATCGAAAACCTCCATTGTATTGTGTATGTCTCGGCTTTTTCAAAGCTTTAGCTTAGTATGTAGCCCACTTACATAGCTGTGGCTTGTTTTGATTGTTGATATTAAAATTTCTTACCCCAAAATGTTATGGTTTCTTTCTTAGTCATAAGTTACTGTTTATGTCTCTTTCTGTCTAGTCTTTGATACAAAGTATCAGAAGAAGAAGCTGGTTGGTGAAAAAAAAAATTTGCAAACAAAAGCTGCATCATGGTTTTAAGCAAAAACATCCACACCAAAAATTAAAAAAATTAAAAAAATCTACTTGAGCATCGATACAAATATGTAGACCGGCTTTATATAGTGGTAGAATGATCATGCAATGGTAGACTTGTGTCTTACTAATTTCGGCTGTTCTAGCTTCCACTACATGTTGATCCACCATTACATTTAATTAATCTAATGTAATGTATTGATGCTTTAATGTCCTGAAAGAAAACCCAGAGAAAGAAGGAAAAAAGAACAAGCAAGCAACACAAATTAGTTCTTCAAACTCTAGATATTTACCAGGTGGAGAGATGGGGTTCAATCCACAAAGCATGTGTGTCTCCCAAATTCTCTAATAGTTTTCAGTTGTCTGTATACACAACCTACCAGACAAACTCCTAAACATACAAAAAAAAGTAATTAAACTGAAGGGATAACTAGTCACATGATTGTCCTGATCATCATCTTCCTTGTTGATTCACAAACTGTGAAAAAGCAGCAGTACTATTGTTCAGCTCATCAATAGGCACATTTGCAGTACTGCTTTCTTCTTCAGTGGTCAGAGTGGCATTGTGCATAGCATAAGCATCATTTGCTATATCTTTAGCTACAACTCTTTCCCCATCTGGATGTTCATGCAATTGAAGAGCAAACTCAAGGTTCCAAAGCACATCACCCATCGAAGGACGATCGAGTCCATGCTCAGATAAACACTTCTCAGCTGTCTCCGCGAATTTTTGAAGACACTCGGGATTTATTGATGTACCCTTAAGATGTGGATCAATGATTTCGTCAAGAGTTCCCCGTTTTTGACAGTTTATAGCCCAATCTGCAAGACTAACTTGCTCCTTGGGCAATGTAGCATTGAGTGCTGGCCTTGCACACAAGACTTCGAATAGGACTACACCGAATGAGTAAACATCCGATTTTTCAGTCAATTGTTGCCTGCGGAAGTATTCGGGGTCCAAGTACCCAAAGCTACCCTTCACCATTGTACTAACATGGGTTTGGTGAAGATTAGGCCCCGTTTTGGATAGCCCGAAATCAGAGACTTTAGCTACCCAATTCTCATCCAAGAGAATGTTTGTGGTTTTCACATCTCTATGGATGATTGTGTACCTTGCACCAGTATGGAGATAATGCAGTCCCCTTGCAGCTCCAATACAGATTTCCAATCTTTGCTTCCATGACAAGGGAGGCTTATTGTTCTTGTAGAGGTGCTCCCTAAGAGTCCCATTAGCCATGTAATCATAAACCAAAATCATCTCCCCGCCTTCTTCACAAAAACCAATCAATGAGACCAAATGCCTGTGCCTGAGCTTTGAAAGCATCTCGATTTCAGTTTGGAACTCGTTAACCCCTTGTTCGGAAGATGGATTCGATCTTTTTATAGCCACTTTGGTCGACCCTCCATCAATCAACCCTTTGTAAACCTTCCCAAACCCTCCAACCCCAATGACTTGAGACTCATCAAAGTTCTTGGTACCATGTTTGATCTCAGATAATGAGAAATGCCTACATAGACCAGCAGCCAAACTAGAAACATGGCTAGTACTACCGGCATTAGTACCACTCTTTCGAGAAGTGGATGTGGTAGAGGTACCATACAGCGGCAACCAAGCCCCAACCCCGGACTCATTTGATCTCTTCTTCCTTTGATACACAACAAAGCAAACTGCGGCAGCTACAACAACACCAGCAGCCCCACCTGTGACTCCACCGATCACCAAACCCTTAACCTTTGATCCCCCAGGCGGGGAGAGATTCCTTTCCCCCTGGGCGGCCGCCGCAGCGTCCAGAAGCATCTGAGACGGCACAGGATTTGGGCCAGCCAAGTTGCCACCTGTGTCATTGACCTTGAAGATCTCCAATCCATTAAGTAGTGCATCATAGTACTCAGGCTTCATTGACACAGATGGGTGCAATGCCACCCACAGTTGATCATCACCATCTTGATCATTCACAAAAATTGCGTAATCTTTATACACAGGAACTCCAATCTTCCCTGTCAATCCGATCACATCTGCAGCCGCCTGCGCTGTTTGGTTGTTCACAAATATATCAAACACTCTCTGATTGATCTTGGTGTCCCGAAGCTCACAGAAATGGAGCCTCACAACATAAGTGAAATTGGCATCAACCTGAAAAACCCATGTGAGATTGTAATTCACATTGACTTTCGGGTCAGGTCCCATTGATCTAGCTGTGCTGTAAACATCTACAGGTGCAATAGATTCTGACACATTAATAGAGTATTGAATTGTGACATTCTTCTCAGCCTCAAATGTGATCCCAAATGCTGCACCAAACAAGTAAGGCGAATCGTCATACCATGCCCGATTAAGCCCGCCGGAGTCGTTGGCTGCCGCAACATACTGTCCGCCGACATTGAGCCTGAACATGGTCTGAAGAGTAGAGCTTTGGACATCGATGGTTTGGTCAGCGAATCCGACCATGTTGGCCGGCTGGAATATATCCGGCATGGGAATCACCTCGATCCCGTTGACGAAAGCATATGATTTATTATGTGACAAAGAGGGCGTGAATGTGATGTTGAGATTCCCGGACGCGACAGGAGTGAGTGAGAATTCTCTGACAATGTAGGCCTGCGTGAGAGCTTCGGCTGAGATGGAGGCACTGAAATTGTTGAGGAGAGTAAACCCGTTTGCAGTTACAGCAAAATACGAGTCGGATTTGTCCAGGTTGTTATAAGAAGAAGGGTAAAAATGGAGTCTGACCCAAAGGCGTTGCTTTGGTGAAACAGAGAATTTGTACGAGGATGTAGTGTTGAAAATTCTTGCAGACATGTATGGGACTTGGGAGGGAAGAGATGGGTCTTGGTATTGGGCCGTTGCCGTCGTGGAATTCCCCGAAATGAACTGGGAATCCGATGACCATTTCCGGCCATCTGAATCGGTGCTGCCGTTTGAAGAGCCACAAGAAAGTATGTAAGGATTGGACGAATTTGAGGCTGCGCTAAGAACTTGAATGGTGTTTAGAGATAATAAGATCAGAGAAAATAAGATCTGGGTTTTGGCGATCATAGCTGAAAGAAAAACCCTTTTGAGATAGAATTGAAAATCTGAGAGGTAATAAAATATGGAACAGAGTACAGGAAAACAAGGAAACAAGAACAATGAGAGAATATGTTTTCCTGTACAAGAAAATGGACTTGCTGGAGTTCAATTACAATACACTCTATCAAATCAAAGTGCGTTTCTTTGGTTTCATGGAAGGAAAGATTACAAATTTACCTGGAAAATGTAGGAAGTGATGCAAGATCACAAACCAAAAGGTGTTTTGCTTTTTTTTTTTTTTTTTTTCGGTTGTTTTCTTCTGTGTTTTTGGTTCAACATCAACGGAACGTTAGGATAGGAGGTAGTTACTAGATAGAGAGTAATTTGAGAGATAAACGCCAACATGCTCTTTTGGAAATTGGAATTGAGTGCCTTGGCGTTTCTTTAGGTTTCATTTAAGGGAGTGGTGCTACATTCACCCACCCCTTTCCAAAATATCACAACATTCGTCTTCTTCTTCTATTAATTTTTTTTATTTTATTTTTTCAATGGTAGGTAGATGCAATAAGCTCAGAACTCAGAAGGCCCAACCTAACCAAGTAACCATCATCTCAAGGAGTCCTAACAACATAATGCTTGTTGGTGCCACCATACCAAACCCCTCCACCACCATCAACACATTCCGGCCAAACCAAAAGGAGCCCTTAGCAATCGAAGATATCATAGAAGGGTGGCCTTTCAGAAAGCGTCTTGAAGGACTGTAGTGTAGGTGAATGTATCAAAAGGTGGTGGTTAATTGGTTACTGATTAAGCACGCGTGTTATGCGAACTACTTAATACATATATAGTCGTTCGCATAACACTTTGCCTTGATCCTCAATGTAGTATATCAAAGAGACCATTGACATATTCAGCGATTTAATTCCGAGTATAACAAATATCGAGAGAGGATGATCATATTCACGCCTCCGTTTACTAAATTATAATTTGGAACCGGCCTCAGATTGACTTTTTCTCTTCCTTTTTAATGGAACAAAATATCAAGTTATAAGTCCAACGTAGTTATAGTCTATATCAGCTAGCCTAATAATTTTGAAGTTTGAGAGCAGTTAATATCCTACCGAGTATCATTTTCAATGCTTCAAATACTATTTGCAATTTCACTATTGAGAGGAAGATACAAAAGAGATATGTTTACGGGTAATAAGGTCGTGGAGAGGCTTTATTGTGTTTAAATTAAAGTACGAAGTCAGCAAAAGCACTTAGAAAAAAAATATTGAGGAAAAAAGACATCCGCAGTCCCACATTGTAGACTTGGAAGAAGTAAGAGAATGGAGTTGGGGATAAAATAAACAGTCGAATACTAGAAGAAGCATACCTTTCTCGGCCTTTTGGCTAAGATCAAGTGTAGTATCTGTTCTTATCAGTTTAATATCTGATACGTGGACCAATGGTTCACACGATATTAAATTAATTTTTTTAAGGGGTGAGTCCACCACAATAGCTTGCTATTGGGGCTCACGAGTGTCATCTTTGCGTTGCACTATAGCAAAGCTTGGCGCACCCTACCAAATCTATTTCAAATTTCTGCTTCTCTTTAAGAGAAAGAAACAGCCAGCTATATAGCCTATATGGCTAGTGAGATCTGCTGCTCTTGCATGGAAGTCAAACAATAGAGACATGGCAATGGATGATACCTCATCTTCCACTCTTATTTACTTCGAGATTCTAAACGGTGGACAATGTCTCTTTCTTAAGCAGGAAGATCGATATTGTTGCATTCAATTCGTAACTTGTTGCACCCCATAAACATAGAAGATCTGGTGATGGTTAACATGAATATATGATGATTAGATGAATCGTACTAACAATCTTTAATAATACTGTGGACTGAGATGGACTAAAGACTAAAGTTAGACTGATTATTAATTCGAAGCTGGTCTCTTCATTGGTGACAATAATATGAGCAAAGGTTCTCTGGGATTGAGCATATGAATTTGGATGCCTCACAAGATTGAGTGGGAAAAGTTCACTTTTCTTTGTTTTTGGAAAAGTTCACTGATTATTGTTATCTTGCAAGGCCATTTGGATTGATCGTACTGATGTTCTAAAACGCTTGCTGGTATGGTATCATCTAAGTTGACGTACTGTCGAACTGATCGAAATTTTGAGTAATGAGTGATAAGCGTATGCATATCCCACATCGTACCCGAGAGCAAGTGCTGTCAAGGATAGGTAATATAAAATAAAGAAACAGTGCATTGTTTCAAATACGGAGCCATGCGTTGAGCACAAAGCGAACTATTCTTTCGCCTTTTACTAAAGAATACCGTGTGCACGACGCTTTAAGTGGCATACGCCTATTTTTGGAAGGGTGCACCTCTGTGGGTGCCCCTCAAATTTTAGTTTTCTAAATCTTTTTGTAGCACACAATGTTGAATCCATATTGAACGCTAAGATGACGATATATTAATGCATTGTAGACTTTCTCACTTGGTCGAAAACAGAACTCATGATTTTCAGCAAAAACTTGAAAGTTTCTTTTTAATATGTGAAGCTTTTCAATATAAAACCTAAAATGAAGAGATCGAGGAGATAGATGGGAAGAGTTTCTTTAAAAATAATAGCTGCACGCTTCCAAAAATTGATCAAACAGACTAAGTGGCTTAATTTGATACGTTTATTCACAACAATATATCGATCGGGTTGCCACCGATGTATACATAATCATATCTAACTGAGTTGACGAAATGGAAACTTGAAAATTCAAAAACCAAACAAAGATCAGATCGAGGATGATCAAGGGAAGCAAGAATCAAATTCCTAAATCACTACCATGAATCATATATAACCAGCTAGTACATGCATGCATATATGTGCAAAGAAAAACATATTCATCACGTATTTTCACGTAATAATACTGTTAAAATACACTTGTTTTGTGACAAACATACACGTAATAAACAAGTATCTGCAGCTAGCTAGGCATCCTTGATTTTCTTACGTACTTCAGTTTTCCTGAAATACTCGAGGTCTCTTCCTCTCCTAGCTTGATACCTTTTCATCACTTATTTTCTTCGTTAGAAACTCGTTGCTAAAGCAATGTCTTACCGGCTTCGGGTTGTGGCCTCCCAAATTCCCACGTGTGTCATTGATCTTGAAGATCTCTAATCCATTAAGCAACGAATCGTAGAATTCAGGTTTCGTTTTCTCATTGGGGTGCAACGCCACCCAAACCTGCTCAGCTCCACTGTGATGATTAACATGAATGGCGTAGTCCTTGTAAACCGGAACCCCTTGCCCCGACGATTCGTCCCCTTGCCCTAAGGACCCGGCCCATCCGATCACATCGGCGCCTAGCTGCGCCGTGTGGTTGTTGAGGAAGATATCAAACACTCTCTGATTGACCATTTCCATTTCTAGCTCGCAGAAATGCAGCCTCACCACGTATGTGAAATTGGCATCGACGTCGAAATGCCACGTCAGGTTAGACTTCTGGTTGATTTTCGAGCTCGGCCCCATTGATCTCCCGGTGTTGTATACAGCTAGAGGTGCAATGTATTCGGGGACATTGTTAGGGTACTTAATGGTGACACTTTTATCTGCCTCGTCGGTGACCCCGAATTTCGTGGCAGGGGGACCTATTAAGTAGGCGAAATCCTCGTGCCACGTCCGGTTCCCTCCGCCGGATGAGTCTTCGGTCGGCGGAATGGCGTTTCCGCCGACATTGAGTCTATACATGGTTTGGACAGAGGAGTTTTGGACATCTATGGTTTGGTCGGCGAATCCCACAAAGGGAGTTGTCTGGAAAATATCCGACATCGGAGTTACCTCAATGCCGTTGAGGAAAGCGTATGATTTGTCAGGTTGAGGAGAGGGTATGATTGTGATGTCGAGATTCCCGGACGTGACAGGAGTGAGTGAGAATTCTTTGACAACGTAGGCCTGTGTGAGAGCTTCGGTCGTACTGGCGGCGCTGAAGTTGTTGAGGAGAGTGAAGCCATTTGCCACGACAGAGAAATAGGCCTCGTCTTCCTTGAGTTTGTTGTAGGAGAATGGATAAAAGTGGAGTCTGATCCAGAGGCGTTTCTTGGACGAAACGGAGAACTTGTACGAGGATGTAGTGTTGAAGATTCGTACGGTCGTGTAGGGTTCTTCGGACGGCAGAGTAGGGTCCATGTAGTCGGCCTTCGCGGTCGTTGAGCTGTCGGGAGACGCGAGGAACTTGGAGTCGGAGGCCCATCTCCGGCCTTCGGAATCTGTTACGTCATTTGGGGAGCCACAAGTAATTATAAAGGACTCAGGAGAGGAGTCTGAGTCCTTTTTATTGCCTGAATCCTTTTTCGAGTCCTTTTTCGAGTCCGAGTCTGAATCCTTTTTCGAGTCCGAGTCTGAATCCTTTTTCGGGTCCGAGTCTGAATCCTTTTTGTCAGAGTCTCCGCCAAGAACTTGAATGGTGTTTAATGATAAAGACAACAGAATCAGAAAACATAAGATCCGAGTATTGGAGATCATAGCTGAAGAAAGAAACCCTTAATTGACTCTAACTCTTCCTCTACGGAATCAAGGCAAATTTTCACCTGGATTATTAGGGACAACAAACCAAACAGTGTTTTGATTTCATTTGTCTGTAATTTCTTTGTGCAGGGAGCTAAGGATAGTTAGGACAGGAGTTAGTTATTGGTTAGTTAGAGAAAAACGGCAAGGGAGAGAAAATGCTAAAATGCTATTTGACATTGACTGGCTCGGCGTTTCTTCAGGTGTTTTTTTTTCTAATCCGTTGACGCTGCGTAGTGAAGAACCAGTCTTTGTAGTGGTGAAAAATATTCATAGAAATGACTCAAAAACGTGTTAGTGATTATGTGGGAATGCATCTAGTCTCTTTTCATATATCTTTGATTCTACAAATCATACTAATTTCTTAACCGTTTCGCATATCAAATTTTTTTTTTTTATCAACCCAAGCAAACATAGGGTTTCAAGTGGTCAATTACAACCATAGGGGTTAAAAGGTGGCCTCGTCAAAAACCTTGCTAGTTCATAACAAGTAAAAAAGAGTACCATCCCCTTTACCTAATGTGAGAAGATCAAATTCAAGAATCCGGCATGATTTTTTTTTTTTGGTCATTTTGAATCTTCTTAAATTAAAGTATTAAACCAAAAAAATGAAAAAAATTGACTTCTTCCAATCAAAATAAAATCTCTTTCTATTTCATTTGCTGGGCCTGGTGCAGGTCTTGGACCCTTGGTATTTAGTTTGCCTTCAATTTTAGGAAAAGCCCAGTTGTTACTAATAGTAAAAGGTGACAGAAGCTTGTTTGGATATTTCCAAACCGCGAAATTCTCCTGGTTAATGGATATCTCTGTGCCTTGTTCATTGAGATGGCTCTGAGCTTCTTCTCCTGTTGTACTTCAATTGCTCCTCAACAACATCATCATCATCAAGGTTTCTTCTTTTGCTCCTCACTTCTCTCTCTGTTAAAAAAGCTTTTTACTCTAGTGCTTCAAATTTCATCTTCTTGACAGTTTTTGTGTTAACAATTTTAGCAAAATTGAATCTTAAAGGCAACAAAGGCCTTGAAGACGTGAAGAACCTCATAAAAACTGTTGGGGTTCCATCAATTAGTTGTTCTCCAGTAAAATCTCTTCAAAATGGCAACTGGGTCAAGCTCATATGTGGCGCAAGCTTTGAGGTAATTAGTACAGCAAGTCAGCAACAACAAAGTCACTTAAGTTCATATAGGAACTGGGTCACTCTAACTTTCCTCTATCTCCTTCTCTAGGATGTGGTTGATATAAGGAATCTTTCTCTAGTTTACACTCTTGCAGGAGGTAATTAAGAACTCGTAATTAGGATTAGAAACTTTGTTAATTAAACTATTTAATGTTGGTTGAGTAAATTGATTGGATTGAGTGGTGTTGTTGCAGTGGATTGCATAGACTGTGCAGCAGATGTCTCGGTGGTGAGTGCCGTTAATGAGGGGATTGATGCAGCTATAGAGATTTTCCCTCTTCCAAGGCCTTGGGTGATGATCAGTGTAAATGATGATGAGGATCTTCACTTTCGAAAAGCCGGTGATTAAGTGCCTTCTTCTTCTTTTCTTTGTTTAGCATGATAAGCATTGAATGAGTTGCCATGTTCCATTTCTCTAGGTAAAATTTGCATACTTGATGAGGTTACTGGACAGGAACTAGTTGATCATGTTCTAATTATCAAAATAAGTTTGTGATATAAAATCTGAAGGTTTAGCTGCCTCAGTTATTAGTAATTCAGCATGAACATAATGCTTTCTGGGATTAATTTCAGTTATCAACAATTTGCAAATTAAGTATCATCTTAATTCTTAACAGAATTTGATCCAGAGGATTGTCCACTTGACTGTTCAAGGCCATGTGAGAGAGTTTGTCCTGCTGATGCAATATCTTTCGAGGCTGGAAAATCAACAACACAACACTCATACGGCACTAATACACCTTCTGCATTAAAGGTTTTCTTTTCTCCCTTTTTGTTATGAAATTTCTATATGTGCATGGTGTTCAACTGTTAATTGAGGATCCCTTTCGAAAATTGTTGATATTCAGGCCGGAGTTCTAACTGAACGATGCTATGGCTGTGGCCGCTGCATTCCTGTTTGCCCATACGATAAAATAAGTATATACATCTACATAATGTGTATATTGTAGCTGCCTCTCTCATCTCTAGATTGGTCCCTTTTAATGAAACTATGAAAATTGATATAGGTGTGAGCACATACATAAGAGATGCTACTGCAACCTCTGAACTGCTCAAAAGAAATGATGTTGATGCTATAGAGATTCATACAAGTGGAAGGTACAGTTCTTGATCATTAAAGTAACCATAGAAATTATATTTAATTGAGGGAAGAACTGTACAGTTTTCATGGGGATGTTTTCTGCACCTTAATCTTATTGACTGTAATAATTTAAGTGTTGGCTTTCACTTTGTACTAAGCCTCAGTTTTTGTAGGAAGATTGCTCCATTTAAAGAACTTTGGGATGGTTTGGGAGATTCAATTAAACATCTGAGACTAGCAGCAGTAAGTGTGTCACCTATCTCTGCTGTTTACTAATTCACTGGGATTATTCAGGTGTACAACTAAGCGGTAGTCAAATAGAATTTCTTGGGAGGTTTGAAATAGTTATCATTTTCAGGTTAGCTTACCTGATGTTGGAGAGTCAACTGTCTCAACAATGAAGGCTATGTACTCAATTATGGAACCAGATCTAAGTTGCTTCAATTTATGGCAGGTGTGCTTCCTATTATTTGAACCTAAATATGATTGCTTAAAGTATTATCACAAGATGTCATCGATCACACATAAATTAGTTTTCTTTTTCTGGCATTCTACCTTTATGAACAAGAAGTTGGATGGCCGCCCCATGAGCGGAGATATTGGTCGAGGTGCCACAAGAGAATCAATTGCTTTTGCTCTTCGTTTGGCTGCTATAAAAGAAAGGCCTCGTGGTTTGTACAGACGATTTGCAATGCTTTCTGAGAATATTATTGTTGTTTTTCAGCCTTGGTACACAAGCTATGTTTTTCCTTTGAATCCATTGGTGATTAACATGGCAGGTTTTCTTCAATTAGCCGGTGGCACCAATGCTCACACGGTTGATGGGATGAGGAAAGTGGGACTTTTTCAAACAGCATCCTTTGCAAGTAACATTGTCCCACTTATTAGGTTTAAGTACTCCTGTTGCTTTACCATTTGTTTTCTCTTTCTCATGAACTTCCTAAATTGTAGAGAACTCGAGGGATGAAAATTCAACAACTATGATTGGTGGTGTTGCTTATGGTGGCTATGCACGAAAGGTCATTCTCCAACTATATACTTTCTTAACAGTATACAATTTCTCTTCACTTGTGTTCGAAAGCTTTGGCATAAATTTGTTTGACCAAGAGACTATTTATATTTATACAGATTGTTGGAAGAATCCTGAGTTCTATGCAATCGAAACACGGCATTACTGGTATTGAGGATTATCCAGAGCATCTTCTTCAAGCACTTAGAGAGGCCCTAGCTTTAGTTGGAAAAATCAAATGTTACCAGTCCATTTAGATTGTATGCAGCAGCATTATCTTCACAAACATGGAGATACATTGCAGTATGACATGCAACTGTTTGATCAATAAATCAGAACATGCTTCTGGAAATTGCTGTTCAAACTCTTCGTTGATTGCAGTAGTGCGCCAAACCTTGAAGTATAAAATATTTCACATAAATTTGGTAGGGTGCGCCAAACCTTGCAGTAGTGCAACGCATGGATGACACACGCAAGCCCCAGTAGCAAGCTACTGTAGTGGACTCACCCCTTAAAAAAATTAATTTAATATCATGTGGATCATTGATCCACGTATCAGATATTAAACTGATAAGAACAGATACTACACTTGATCTTAGCCAAAAGGCCGAGAAAGGTATGTTTTTGCCATTGTTGGACTGTCTCTTTTATATCTAACTCTCTTCCTCCACATGTTTCAAGTACGCGATGTGGTACTGCTTTTGAGTTTTTTTTGTTTTGCCTAGTGAATATAAATTACAAAACATAACCTCTTTCTCTGCATCTAGAATCCCAGAGATCAAAATTAAAAGCAATTACAACAGACAAGGGAAGAGAATTAAGCCATTACGTTGGACTAGAGAATATTGATCACCCAAGTTGGCTAAACTATCAGCAAGAAAATTTGCTTCATGCAACACATGAGAGAAAGAGACCTTGTAAGCCAACATTTGAATATTATGATTGGGGTACAAATACGCCTAGAAACACTCCAAGCAGGCAAGCACTAATGAATTTCAATGAGAATTTTGAAATCTCTTTCAACGGAAATACTTCCATCGCCTTGGTGAAAAGCACAGCAATTTTGAATAACAAACCCACAGATTCCAGATAAATGGTCACACTTTCTTCAGCTTGTTGACAGAAAATGCGGTCCATAAATCGATGAATTGAAGCGATGCAATTGAAGAATAGCTTTATGAACAATATTAAGAGTCCATATAGGACACCAATTAAAGAGTTGAAAAACTAAATTTTGAGGGGCACCCACAAAGGTGCACCCTTTCAAAAATAGGCGTATGCCACTTAAAGCGCCGCGCACACGGTATTCTTTAGTAAAAGGCGAAAGAATAGTTCGCTATGTGCTCAACGCATGGCTCCGTGATTGAAGCAAGACCTGGTTGCTTTATTTTATACCGACTGCACTTGACAGCTCTTGTTCTCAGGCTCGTTGTGGGATGCATAGAACCTATTGCTCACTACTCAATTTGACTACTTACATAAAACCATATACCAGCATCCAAAACACAATATGAGATCCAAATGGTCTACGCATTCAAAGAAAATAAACTCCATAAAGTACTCTAGATCGTGCCAATTAAGCCATTCATGCTCAATCCCAGTGTAACTATGGACAAGGTCGGGAATATTGATTTGGATGTTGATGGAGCTATAGAGGCACAAAAGCAAGCTTCCTGGATATGTATCAGGATTTTGAGTAGGATTCATCTAACCATATTCTATGTTTATGGGGTACAAGTGTACAATAAGTTACAAATATCTTCCTGCATAAGAAAGAGTACAGTTTAGAATCTCCAAGGAAATCCTATTGTACATGAAGATGAAGGGTGACAGAGATATTACCCATGGAAGAGTCAGGACCTTGCAATAAGGACCAAGTAAAAACTTTTAAATGAACGGTTAGATAAATGCTTTATATTTTAGAATAGATTGTTTGGTTAGTCCTTATTGTAAAGTCCTCCATTAACATGCCTCTTTTCTTATACTTCCATGAGCACATACTTGGCTTCTTTGTTTCTATATGTAATGGAAGAGACAATATTTTCATATAACATCCCATAACAGCCGAGTGAAAAAGCAATGTATTATGAGGCCTTCTCCAATGGAGTGGCTAAAGCTAAATTTAAGTCACCCATGTGGGTTTGGTCTAGTGGTTGGGGCTAGGTCCACCATGTTGGGCGAATGCTATAGTGATACTCCTGGTAGTAAGGAGGTCACTAGTTCGATCATCCGCATGTGTAAAGAATCTCATGGGGAGAGCTTTAACCTTAACCCCTCCCCGGCTCGGAGTGGTAGCTCACTCGGCCACCATTTTCCTGTAACCAAAAAGCTAAATTTAAGCCCATAATTTGCAAATTATGCTCTCCAATGGAGAGGCTAGGTCAAACCAAAAAACTGAATAGGGGGCTAAAAGGATTACCCACGTAAAACGCCGCGCATATAGTATTCTTTAGTAAAAGGCGAAAGAATAGTTCGCTTTGTGCTCAACTCATGGCTCCGTACTTTATTCAATACACTGTTGCTTTATTTTATATTACCTTTTGCTTGACAGCACTTGCATGCTCTCAGTTACGATGTGGCCGGAATGCATAGCACTCATATATTACCCATAGTTTCCGTTTTGACGTTCAACTGAAATTAAATCAAACAATAATCCATATGATCGGATCCAAATGGCCTTAATACATAGCAATAATCAATCAACTTTCCAAACTCAGTTTTGTGGGGAATTCAAAGAAGAAAACCCCAAAAAAATACTATATATATATATTTAGCTCTAATTAATGAGTATTACCCACTAAATATTCTCACCAATCAGCCTCCTGGATATTATTAAAGATTGGGAGTAGGACTTATCTTTCATGTTAACCATCACCAGATCTTCTGTGTTTATGGAAGTTACTAATGCAACAGTCTTCCTGCACAAGAAAGTAGCAAGTCAGAGTGAAAAAGCAAAGTGATATGAAATTTATCTTTCATGAACCGATGGTGCTTCAACCTTTGTTGGTTTGGTCTTGAATTTATTTGCTTCAGCTAGGGTCCCCCTTCTTCTATCATCAAAATTTAAATTGTGGAACGGGCGGTGGGTTCTCGGATGTGTTGGCCCCCTCTCTTTCGGGATTATGGGTGGGCGCTCAATGCCCAAATTTGGCATTAATTTGAGAGGAACTAATATCCCCTAAAATTAAAAAAATTATTAAAAAAAAAACTAAAAATAAAAACCTTGAAGTAGGGTGTGCCGAGGGTCGTTCCTCGGCTCAATAAACCAAGGCGTTCGCCTCAGGCCTCATATTAATATGAAAGTACAAAACCAAAAAAACAAAAACCATTGAAAATGGTTTAGGATTTGAAGAAGCCTACTACCTTAGTTTAACAAAATCCAAATTCTTCCTCGATGATTAATAGAAGAAAACAAATAGTTTTATCTCCATCTCTCATGTCTCTCTCCATTCTCATTTCTAAAAAGGTAATATTTTTATTTTTTCCAAACCGTGAAAGCAAAAATTTGAACTTTGATTTGGTAGGGTGCACCAAACCTTGCAATAGTGCAACACATGGATGGCACACATGAGCCCTAGTAGCAAGCAAGCAAGCTACTATAGCACACTCACCCCTTAAAAAATTAATTTAATATCGTGTGAACCATTGGTTCACGTATCAGATATTAAACTGATAAGAACAGATACTACACTTGATCTTAGCCAATAGGCCGAGAAAGGTATGCTTTCACCTGTATTCAACCGCCTATTTTATACTCAACCGTTGTCTCGAACTCCTTTCATGAAAGCAATGTGGGATTGCGGATGTATTAAATCTTGGGGTTTTGGTAATTCTACTCCATAGCTTAGTTTGAACATAAAGAGTCCTAGTTCTAGGAGGACAAGGTTTTTGGTTCAAGAATTTACGGGAATGGGATTTTTTGCTTTGTTCTCTTTTTCCTTCTTAGCAAAGTTTAGGCTTCCAAATCACAAAGGAAGTGAATTTAGTTTTGCTCTCTACCTTGGAAATTCAAATGCACAAACAAAGCAATCAACTACGTTGCTCTCCCAAAACAACAAAACAAAAACAAGTGATGCACTTGTTTGAGCCAAAATTAATATTTTTTCAGCTTTATTCATATTTGATGCAGCCCATGGGCCGAGACTTGCAGCCTTAATATCTTGGAGATATTCTCTCAATAGATTTGGTTCGCATTGCCTTATCTTTCAAAGAAACCTAATTATAAGAGGTTTGTTAACGATATCAAATCCTATAAGGAAAAGAAATCTATAATCCTTTGTCTACAAGGGAACTGCTAACCCTACTAGTATAAATAAAGGGGTTTAGAGAAATCATAGGGACACACATCTTTACAAGCAACTTTTGCAAAACTCAAAGCCTCCCCGGAGCATCCTTCAGCAACCTAAGCCTCTCCGGAGCAAACTTGCATCTTTACAACGAAGCTAAGATCACGCCTTAGCAAAATTCTCTTCTTCTTCTTCCCAATTGTTCTCTTCTTCTTCTTCCCAATTGTTAGCTCTGCTTTCTCACCCCGTGAGCGAGTATCGACTTTTGTGTTCACCAAGGATCACTTTCGAAGCCCTAGACCCCGTTTAGGCCTTTTATGTACGGACCTTGACAGAGTTAGTTCTCTCTCTGTCCACATTCGCTTGATCCAAGAAGCAAGTTTGGAGCGCATCGACTACATCAAACGTACCCCGTGGTACTGGCACGCCCGCACTCTACAAAAGAGACTGTTTGACTCTCCCCTGCGGTTTCCAGCGCAAACAGCACTATATTTTGGTCTCCACTATATATAGCTAGCTCATGGTACTAAGAATATTATAATTTCGTTAAGACTTTAGTGAACATATAGAGCATAATGTAGGGTCGATTGCATTAGTCCACTTTGAGCACACCATCTTTGTATCTTCCTCAAGATAGTGCCATTGCAAATTAATACTAACTAATTTACGCATTGAAAATGATTACATTGTGTAGGATATTAACTAATAATTGGGCTCTCAAACTTCAAAACTATCAGGCTGACTTGGGCTATCACTACATACGTTTGACTTAAAGCTTGAAATATAATCTCTCTTTTTCTTGAAGGAAAAATACAATCTCTTCGTTGTTCTAACTACTTTTTAGGCTGGTTTGTTAGAACTCCAAAATATAATTAAGTGTCGAACTTAGTGGTGTGGACCTGTAATTAAACCTGATGTACACTAATATGGTTGGTTGGATAAATTTCACACTCAATTGTATGTAGTCGCACCGGAGGCAAACATATTAAATTGGGTATGGGTTTTTTCATCTTGGTATTTATAAAGGAAATTAAATAATTGAATCCGCTACCCGCCTACCCTAGTTAGTTAATTCGCAAATAATATTTGTACGTACGTATTTTTCAAAAATACTTATGAATTTCGTACTTTTGAAAATATTCGTTAAAATACACGTACTTTTGAACAAAAAAATATTAAACACGTTTTATTACGTATTTTTATATTTTTTACTCATATAATTGAACAAAGATAAATATAAATTGATATTTAAATACTTAAAAATATATAATTAATCAATTAAATAATATTATGCCGAATTTTTCAACATACTATTAAATGAAATAGTTCGAATAATATATGTACGTATTTTTTTCGTTTAATATCCGTTCCGTATTTTACTAACTATGTCCGCTACTATGTACGTTACCCAAAATAAATTCATCTTTAATTTCATATCATATACACATCAGGTATGAGCGTTTCTAGTATTTACGGGAAAAACAACATTAGGCATCCCATTGCATGAACTCAAAACAAAAGAAACATGACAAACTGTCACCACCAAACCATGCCAAAATAAACAACACTATTTTCGATTGGATGGCTTAGCTCATAATGATACATTAGAAAATTAACAAATAGCGTATATAATATGGTGGTTGTCAATTAGTGATTTTTTGTACACTAGCAAAGATTGTAAGGGTTTTCTTTATTATTGATTATGGGAATGCTTTGCACACGATAGGTAAAGCATGAGTCCAAACTCCATTTGTATTTGGTCTGGTCAATCATGAGGGGCTGCAGATATTTTAAATCACACTAGCTATAAGTGTATAAACAAGAAAAAACTAGATGAGGCAGTGGGTGTGAACTACTTGAATTATATAAAATCCTAGTGATCATCGACTATGCTGAGGGAACACCAATTGGGAATTCAACTCAATGAAAAACAAATAGAGGAATATATATATCAGCCACATATATACGTGCTAAGCATACTTGCTTGATTTGAGTCAAAATTGTCATTCTTGCTTAGTTCAATTGAGTGTGAGTCGACCTAGTGTGACATGGTTGGCTATGACGTATATATCTATACAAGAGTAGCAAAATGTACATATTGTCAATGCTTTGGTTTACTCATGGCCACTCACAAGTAGTTCCAAAGTTTTGAACATGGCTGACTTTGAGATGAACTGAAGAAATAGTCATTGACTATCTAATGTGCATATATATGTTTACGTAACATAATATTCAAGAAAACTATAGAGTTTAGGGACCTAACGTCGATGCAATTTTTATTTTTTTTATCCCCGACCACCCTTATTCACTTCACCTCATTTCATCCATCATACAATGTCAATAAGATTTAAACCCGTGACTTTCACAGTGTTGATTTTTTTCAAATAATTAATAGACCACAGCTCACGGCAATATCATCTTGTGAGACTATTCTTAGAGCCGATTTAGCATATTTGAGATGTTATAAAAATTGATGTGTACACACTTTGTTGCACCTAAGGACTTCTCCATGAACAAGAAGCAGTAAATTTTACGGGCGGTAGGTTCTTGGAAGTGATGAACTTGTTTCCTCGAGAAATTAAGATTTGATTGTGAGCGCATTTTTTTTCTCCGAATTAATCGTTATGGGAACGTCTTTAATGCTTTGGGAACTAGTACTTCAGAATTTTTTAAGACCTCACTTATAAAGGGTAAAATGGAGAATTACACATCTAATTTAGATTATTGTTGACATGCTTGAACACTAATGCTTTCGGCATTGTAGAATTTTTCTTTTAGGCATATCTACATAGGTAACATAGCAGCTAATAAAATTGCACACCGATTAGCTTGACTCTACACCATCTCAATTTTCTATTTTTCATGTACCCGGCGGACTCTAAGAGGTGACTTGCAAGAATAAAAGTGATATCATTAAAAAGAAAAGTAAGAGAGAGTGAGAGAGTTAGGTGCAATGCTTATGGGAATATTCCGAAAATACCCTTCTTTTGAAGCAAAAATAACCAAAACGATCATCATTCCAGTGGGAATGGGGAATTAAGTGGATTGTGTTTGTGATACAATTAAGGACTAATTTCTTGTTAATACCTTGAACTTTGGGGATGAAATCAGTTCAGTCCCTGCACTTTTAATTTCATCAAAACAGTCCCTGAACTTTCAATTCTAAACCAATTGGTCCCTCCGTCACATTTTCCGTTCAATTGGGCTGTTAATGCTGACGTGGCAACTGCGAAAAACCCATTATGCCCCTGGTTACTATTCCCTCTCTTCCACACCAGTTTTTTTTCTTTTTTTCTTTCTCTCATCTCTCTCATCACTCTCTCTCTCTGCTCGACCCCGACCCCCTCCCCGATCTCTCTCTCTCATCTCTCTCATCTCTCTCATCTCTCTCTCTTTCTGTCCCTGACCCCTCATGTGCAGCTACGGCGGCCACATCATCCCGCGCCCGCACTACAAGTCGCTCTGCTACATCTGCGGCGAGACACGCATTGTAGTCGCCGACTGCCTCTCCTCGCTCTCCGACCTCTGCAGTCGCCTCTCCTGTACTCTCCTCAACGGCCGTCCCTTCTCGCTCAAGTACTAGCTCCCGACCGAAGACCTTGATTCCCTTATCTCCGTCACCACCGATGAAGATCTCGAAAACATGGTGGAGGAATACGATCGGACATCTTCCGCTTCTCCATTGAAGCCGTCAAGGCTCCGCCTTTTTCTCTTATTCGGAAAGCCGGAAATGGCGGCGTCTATGGGGGCTTTGCTCGACGACGCAAAGTCCGAGTCTTGGTTCGTTGACGCGCTAAACGGGTCGGGTCTGCTACCGAGGAACCTATCCGACTCGGCCACCATGGACTGCTTGTTGACTGGCGGCAGCGATTCTTGTAACGATTTGGAGGCGGTGGCGAATCAAGGTGACTTCTTTGGGGACAGAGAGAGAGAGAGATGAGAGAGAGAGATCGGGGAGAGGGTCGGGGTCGAGCAGAGAGAGAGAGTGATGAGAGAGATGAGAGAAAAGAAAAAGAAAAAAAAATGGTGTGGAAGAGAGGGAATAGTAACCAGGGGCATAATGGGTTTTTCGCAGTTGCCACATCAGCATTAACAGCCCAATTGGACGAAAAATGTGACGGATGGACCAATTGGTTTAAAATTGAAAGTTCAGGGACTGTTTTGATGAAATTAAAAGTGCAGGGACTGAACTGATTTCACCTCCAAAGTTCAGGGTATTAACACGAAATTAGTCCTACAATTAACACTGTTTTTATGAGTATCGCTTTAAAACTAACATGTTAGCTTCATATTATGAACCTAATCATATTTTTAACATTTAGATTCATCTAATGACTCTGATTAAATTATAATTAATATCTAAATTAATATACCATATTTGACTTAAAATTACAAAATGTTAAAAAAAAACCTACATAATACCAAAACGCTAAATCCTAAATCTTTAAACTCTAACCCTTATCCCCCAAACCCTAAACCCTAACCTCTATCCCTCAAACCCTAAACCCTAACTCTTATCCCCCAAACCCCAAACCCCAAATTTTAAACCCCAAACCTAGGTGTTGGGTTTGGGATTAGGGTAGGTTTGGAGTTTAGGGGTTAGGGTAGGTTTAGGGTTTAGGGTGTAGGGTTTGGGGTGGGTTTAAGGTTTAAGATTTTGGTATAATATTTGTATTTTTCTTTTTTAACAATTGAATGGATTTTGAATTTGATATCATGAATATTTTATAATAGATATTAATTTTGATTTAATCTAAATCATTAAATGAATCTAACGGTTAAGAGTGTGGTTAGTTTCATAATATGAAGCTAACAAGTTAATTTTAGAACGCTACTCCTGTTTTTATTATTATTATTGTTATTATTATTATTATTATATTAAAAGAAATCAAACTCTAACTTAATTTAATTTTAACTCAATTTCTCACCATTTGGATTAACTAGTGCCGTTGTTATTGTCTTTTATTCTTTCAATTTACATAGCATTAAATGTCCCTTTGTTACTCTCATAATTGAGTGTTAAAAATCAATACTAAGTGTTAAAAGTCAAACGAATTGACGTCAAGGCGTCTAATGGTAATATTGATTAGATCAATTTTTTTAGTGAAGCTAGTAGCTAGGTTATCATCGAATCCATATTTATTCTTAGTTTTGTTTGATTTCTTTAATTACATGAAAGATATTTGACCAGGAGCTGAAATACTGTAGTAGCTGAAAGTTGACTAGGTTTTCATGACCCAAAAACAAAGACTTTCTGCTAGGTTCAAAAATTTTTAAAAATGAAAAAAAAAAACATGCTCATATGTGTAAATAATATAACAAAGAAAAAAGTGTTAACAATAAGCTTGAAGAGTATGTTTTTTTTGCTCACCAGTATTAAGTTCAATGACATAAGTCTCTTTTTTATAAATTTTGAGATAGTTCATCAATGTAATAAATAAATAAAATATCGTTTTTTCTCTATGCATTGAGAGAATTTATTTCCATCCGGACCAATCAGGCCATTATATTTTGAATATGCACAAGTATTTAAACAAAAATCGCGATATGATATTTAAAAGTCACACACAGGGCCAAGGGAGCAAGTCTCAATCAAGAAAAATATGAAATACACACACGTGGTGTTTCTCTATCAAGAGACGACAACATTGGCAACACTTTCTCATTCCATCATCCCTTAGTTCGAATTAGCAAACACATTTGTTTAGTATTGGAAATTAGAAATATGTAAGCAATTCACTGTTAATGTTATCAAGGCCCTTTAAGATAAAATTTTGTACATATAAACAAAAGTAGTTAAATTGAGGACAATATCTATGTTGCACCAACAAATAATATATCACACTAATCTACCGTCATATTGAACCAAGTTGCATATTGATGTAGATGTTACCCTAATGTTTGCAAAATGATCCGCAACAACATTGACTTGTAATAAGTGAATAACCCAATGGTGGTATGATTGGTTCGTCTTGGATGGACCGTTGCTAGATTGGTTATTTGGTTGGTCCCTTGGTGGGATCTTAGTGTGGCTTTTGCTTGTTTGGTGGCTTAGGCTACATATATGGTGTTTGAGGTCAAACCCCAGAGACCTTTTGTATCAGAATTTATTGATGGTAGCAGGACTCGAACACTGGTCACCAACTACTCGAATCTTACCAATTGAACCAACCCGCGTCACTTAAATAGTCGAAATTGAATTTACGTAAGTAATGACCTCTTTTTACCGTGGGCCTGGTCGAAACTCGAAACCAAAAACGGGAAGTTAATTGGAGATGTAAATGATTTTTTGTTTCGAGTTTCGACCAGGCCCAGAAGCTCATGGCAGGTTCGTAGTTTGTACTTAATCGGAGGGCAATCCTAGTAAACCGCAGACTGAAAACTCGTGTGAAGTACACATTTAAAATGGTATTTTTCTGGTCAAGCCAACCCCTTTTGTCCCTTTAATCCACCTACCTACCCCCAACCAAGCCACACCCAGCCCGCCACTCTCTCTCTCTCCCCCACAGCACACCGGTAAATGTTGTACAGCGCCAACAATTATTAATCTTCAAAAAAAAAAAAAAGTCACAGTCAGTGAGCTAACTACCTTCCGCCACGTGACCAGCTCACCCCTTCTCTCCCTCCCTCCCTCCCTCCCTCCCTCCATCTCTACCTTTCCTCTGAGTCCCTCTCTCCCTCTCCGTCCGTCTTTAAATATTTCTATTTAAACCCTCCCATTATCAAATCCTTTCCTAAATCCCAGCATTCACATTTTCCCCCAAATCCCAAATCTCACAGGTAAACTCCAATTCCTCTCTCTCTCTCTACTCTCCGTTTTGGCTGTGTGGTTTCGTTTCTGGGGATTCCGTTTCTTGTCTGTACTCGAATCCCCGGAATTTGATGTGCTCGAGGCGGAGCTTTGATCCTCTGTTTTGTTTTGTTGCGTTGAACGCGTTTTGCTTATATTATATATAGGCGTATAGAGATTAAAAGGACTGTTAGAAGTGTAGGAGGGAGCTTGAGATCTGCTTCTGTTATCTTGAATTGTTGGATTGGTTGGTACCTAACCGCTTTCCGTTAGGTGCATTGCGTAGAGATCTGTTAGGTAACTGAAAGTTAGGATTTGGTTGGCATTAGGTGGTGCTTAGCTACCGTGAATTTGACACTAGATCTACCTCATTCTGTGATTTCATTTGATTTTATTTGATCATGATCTACTTAACTCGAATTGTTCTGCTTGGCATGTGATTTTGTAGTTGATCTTTTGGTTTGTTGTTGTATGATCAGAAATCGGAGGTTACCTTGAGTCGGAGACCATGGCCACCGGTCAACTCTTTTCCCGGACCACTCAAGCCTTGTTCTACAACTACAAGCAGCTCCCAATCCAGCGCATGCTGGATTTTGACTTCCTTTGTGGTGTGTATCGATACCGAATTTTCAATTTCAAAGCTTCATCTTACTTGTATGCGTTTAGAAATGGTTGTAAATGGAGTAACTGAGCTTTGTAAATAGGGAGGGAAACACCGTCGGTTGCTGGAATCATTAATCCTGGTGCTGAGGGATTTCAGAAGCTCTTTTTCGGTCAAGACGAAATCGCCATACCAGTGCACTCAAGGTATGAAACCGTTCTTTAATTCTTCCTATATTTCATTTCTATGTATGTATCAATTTATGGTTGATCTGTGGTTATGTTAGTTAGATGATGTTTCCTATCCTTGTTCTGATTTTGAGATTGTCTAACCTTGATATTGATAACTGTTGCAGCATTGAGGCATCTTGTGCCGCACATCCCACTGCTGATGTCTTTATCAACTTTTCTTCATACAGAAGGTCAGTGCTTATTTTTGTTAGTGGCACTTTCGACGGTAGCACTTTAGTGGTTGTCCTTGATGATGAATATATGTTAATATATCTGCAGTGCTGCTGCTTCTTCATTGACTGCTCTGAAGCAGCCAACCATCAGAGTAGTGGCAATCATTGCTGAGGGTGTGCCTGAGTCAGACGCTAAGCAATTGATCGCATATGCACGGGCAAACAACAAGGTTAGACAATTAATGCCAAGTCATCTGGATTGCACTAACTAGGCGAGTGATCAGGCAGTAGTAATTCTAATGGTGATATTGTGTTCAGGTTGTCATTGGCCCAGCTACTGTTGGAGGAATTCAAGCTGGAGCTTTTAAGATTGGTGACACTGCTGGAACAATTGATAATATTATTCATTGCAAGCTGTACAGGCCTGGATCTGTTGGTTTTGTCTCCAAATCTGTATGTAGCTATCCCAGTGCATGCACTTCTGTTCCATTTTTTTACCATTCTTTACGGTCACTCTTAAGTCATATCTTAAACCTTTAGATAATTTTGATTATTGGATATCTAAAATCTATGATAATGTTTATGACTGCATGTTGAGTTTTGCCGTCAGACAGAATGTATCTAGTTAAAAGTAATTATGGAATTACTGTGGGGTTGAGTTCATTGATATCTGTCTTATGCCCTGAGTTCAAGAGCCACTATTGAGAGTAGTTATAGCTATGCAAAGTGCCGTTAGTTTCCGCAGATGATATATTAGTTTCCACAGATTTACTCAAACTGCAATGTGATGTATTTTGTCAAGAAAGTCTTGTTCCTTGTTTAGAATTCTTAGAAATAATAGTTTGTTGCAATTGCAGGGTGGGATGTCTAATGAAATGTACAATACTGTAGCCCGTGTAACAGATGGACTTTATGAAGGTATCCACATTTTTGCGGCTCTGTTTAATTTAATTTTCTAGCTGCCTTAATTCATTCACTAATTGTTCAGCAATTTTAATGCAATTTGGGTATGGTATTGGAACTTTATAGGTATTGCTATTGGAGGTGATGTGTTCCCAGGTTCTACTCTCTCTGACCATGTTCTGCGATTTAACAATATCCCTCAGGTATATTTGCTTTCCTTTACTTCTCTTGAGGGCCTTCCTTGATTTGCATTTTGTGTGAGGGCCATCATTCATCTGCAGCAGCTTGTATATATTATTGCTATGCAATAGTGCAATACACAAGATGAATGGTCTGATAAGTGTCATTAAGTCCCAGAAAACCATGCTTCTCATGCTACATTCATGCAAGTTTTAGTGATATTGAAATATTATTGCATTTGTATGGAGGCTAATTATGATACTGCCATTGTCTCTTCCCAGTTTGCATTTTTTTTCCTGATCCTTCTTGCAATCGGATTTTGTGATCTAATGCAGATTAAAATTATTGTTGTACTTGGGGAGCTTGGTGGGAGAGATGAGTATTCTCTAGTTGAAGCTTTAAAACAGGGGAAAGTTAATAAACCAGTAGTTGCTTGGGTTAGTGGAACTTGTGCAACGCTTTTCAAATCTGAAGTACAATTTGGACATGCTGTAAGTAATCATCTCTGTTGTCTCGATCAGTCTCTTCCCAAGACAGTAAAAGGGTTAAAAATTCTGAATCTTTCTCGACATGTTCTAAATCAGGGCGCTAAAAGTGGTGGTGAGTTGGAGTCTGCACAAGCAAAGAACCAAGCCCTGAGGGATGCTGGAGCTGTTGTTCCTACTTCATATGAAGCTTTGGAAACTGCCATCAAGGAAACCTTTGAGAAACTGGTAATTTACAGCATACCTTGAGTCTACCCTAAACCCAACACTCTCTTCAAGATAAACACCGCAAATAATTGCTCGAAAAAGTTCTGTTCTGTTCTGTAATTCATCTATATCCATGGTTGTCTAACATTAAAGTTTCCACAGGTTGAAGAGGGGAAAATTGCACCGGTGAAGGAATTTAAGCCTCCACAAATACCTGAAGATCTTAACACCGCAATTAAGAGCGGAAAAGTTAGGGCTCCAACTCATATTATATCCACAATCTCTGATGATAGAGGTATGTAGTGAATTCAATGATGTTTCTACATATAATTAATGTACTAGGTATCTTAGATATCAGTTTCATTGACTTCTTCTTTTGATTCACTTTGCAGGTGAGGAACCATGCTACGCTGGTGTGCCCATGTCTTCCATTGTTGAGCAGGGTTATGGTGTGGGTGATGTTATCTCTCTTTTGTGGTTCAAACGCAGCCTTCCCCGTTACTGCACTAAATTTATTGAGGTAGGTTGCTGATTACTCTAGAGCTGCTTATTTGTACTTTTCATCATCATATCTAACTTTTGTTTATTTAAAGTTTAGCTCTTTCACTAATACATCTGACTTTGATATCAGATATGCGTCATGTTGTGTGCTGACCATGGTCCTTGCGTCTCTGGTGCTCACAACACAATAGTAACCGCTAGGGCTGGCAAGGACCTTGTTTCCAGCCTTGTCTCAGGTACTTATATTGCCACCAAGCTTCTATATATTGTTATCAACTTTCTTCTCTATGACTAGGCTTTCCAGAGATGATTTAATCAGAGAATAATCAAAGATATTCTTCTGAAACAGGTTTGCTCACAATTGGTCCCCGATTTGGTGGTGCCGTTGATGATGCCGCTCGATACTTCAAGGATGCATATGACAAGGTAAAGCTTCATTGGGCAATATATGTGAAATCACTTAACACTGATATCTTTAAAGTTATGCCTTTAACTTTAACAAGCTATCCTTCTGCTTTGTTTCATCAGAATCTTACACCATATGAGTTTGTCGAAAGTATGAAAAAGAAGGGCATTCGCGTGCCAGGGATTGGTCACAGGTATTGATATTTTTCAAAATCATGCAACCCTATGACCTAGGATTTTCAATTTTAAGGCTTTTACTAGCAGCATATCTTATTGTTCGAATTTTTTCCTTGCTGTGAAAAAGGATTAAGAGAGGGGACAACAGAGATAAGAGAGTAGAGCTCCTACAACTGTTTGCACGCACAAATTTCCCTTCTGTCAAGTACATGGAATATGCCGTACAAGTTGAGACCTACACGCTCTCGAAGGCAAACAACTTGGTCATGAATGTGGATGGTGCAATTGGAACCTTGTTCTTGGATCTCCTTGCTGGCAGTGGAATGTTCAACAAGCAAGAGATTGATGAGATTGTTGACATCGGTTATCTGAATGGGCTATTTGTGCTGGCACGTTCCATCGGTTTGATTGGGTAAGTACAGATAGAGAGTAGGATTTCAGTAAAGTTCTTTGCCTTGAATTTTTAAGTTAGTTTTATGTTGTCTATTAAGGTACAATTAAATTCTTGATGTTGATACCTCAACAATCAGAATACTGATTCTACAGAACCACTGCATCCACAAGGCCAATGTACTTGGACATAATGTGGTTGCTAAGTAGCTTAGGTGGTCCTAAGTTCCTGTGGTGATTGATAGAGATGGGACTTATTAATGACTTAAGTAGTCAATTTCTTATTTGTTGGGCATAGATATAGGTTTAGATATCTGGATTTGGCATTGTGAGGAGTACACGAAAAACTAAAAAAAGATTTTCCTTGATGACAATGAGTTTCATGGTGGGTCAGAAAAATAGGGGAGGGGCATCGTTTTCTGCTTTTCTATATCATGTATTCCTTAATTTTCTGTATAATTTAATTTGTCTGATTGCTTCCTTCCCTTAAATCTCAGGCACACATTTGACCAGAAGAGGTTGAAGCAGCCCCTATACCGCCACCCATGGGAGGATGTTCTTTACACCAAGTGAAAAGATATCTTATAGGCAGGTGCAAAAACACGGCCCTGCTATCGACGAGCATTGGTGTCTTCGAGTTTCTTGAGTCTGCAATTTGCTGGAATATGATTGTTCTTCTTCACTTGTTAGAATAGTGTTGTACTGCTACTAATGCCCAAGTATGTTCATTTGTAAGCTGTGTATCGAAAGTCCATAAAAGAGAGAACCCTTGATCATTTTACTAAACAAAGTTTATGTTTTCTGTCAAAATTTCTTGGTTTCACTTTCTGGTTGTTAGGACTGAGAGGACAGAGTATCAGTGGGAATTTGATGTGGTTAATGTATTCTGTGTTCTCTCCCAAAAAAAAAAGGTCGATGAATAAATAGAAGCTGTCAATCCCATACAATTACATTGCCTTTTTCTATCTTCTATTTGTTCAAGTGCTTGATCAATTTCAGACTTTACCATTTGAGTTGATCCCTTGTGTCACAATCAACATGAGCCGGGGAGTTCTATAGTGCTCCAAAGCATTGAAAGTCCGGAGATGTAAATCATTAAATTAGTTCAATATATGAGGCACACCGCAAGAAATGACTTTGTATCAATATTCCGGAGCCTTATAGAACTGTCATTATGAGCTCATATTATTCCATTAAGTACGAACTTCCCTGTAGGATATTCCATTATTAGGTGGGAGTGGAAATCTAAATTTTCACGTGGGAAGCAGATAAGTTGGATAATATCTGTTGAGAATAGTACGAACCCTTTATATTTCAATCTCACCATTTGATGTGACTGGACACTGGTACCACCGTTCAATCTCACCATTCAATCTCATCAAGTTTATGTTGTCTCACCGTTCCAGTTCCAGCATCTCACATGTATATTGTCTCTAACTCTCTATTCATTTTCTTGTTGGTAACTTGGTTTGTGAGACTAGATCAAGACTATAATCTATGCCTCTAGGGAATGCAACATTGTATGGATTGAGAGAAATTATTTCTTTTTTCAAGGTCAGTATCTAGAGTTGTTTTCTTTTGATATGTGCCATAATCTAAAGTTGGTAAATTTTAAAGAAGGCCGAAAAAATTAGTCATATCGGACTACTAATTTGTATTTGATTATATTTTTTTAATTACAAATATCGACAAAGAAAGTTGAACCGAAAATCCTAAAAACTCTAATTTTATTTTTTTTACAAGTTTTGACTGCATCTAATTTCTCATTTTCCTTCTTCCTCACACTATCCCACCACTAGTATTTGGTTGTCTAAGTGCAACTCCACATGATCTTTGTCGTCTTAGACCGCATTTTCGATAACTGACTTTCGTCGATAAAGGTCTCGGTTACGGTTCCGGAAAAAACTTTTTATTGACTAGGTAACTAGTTTGGGTAAAAACCGGCCCGACCCGATCCGCATCGAATTCAGTCCCTTTTATTCAAATTATAAACAACTGACGGTCTCTTAGCCGAGAAAGAAACGGACAAGGTTTCCTTTCTTGACTTGATACAAGAATACTAAAACAAAAAAATAAAAACATAAATAGAAAAGGGAAACCAAACAAATTGTGATTGGTCCACTTCCCTAACCAATCGGATTGCCTCCTTTATATTCCCTCCACTACTCGAGTACTCTGTCCATGTCCACAGGCAGACCACAGCCACAAGTAAAGAAAATTAAAATTTAATAAAAACAGCTACCACAATAAATAAGAAAAAAAAACGTTATGAACCCAATTTGATTTAGTAAAAACATCATAGGCTGCAAGTGGGGCGAGCGCTGCAGTGATACTCTTGGTAATAGGAGGTAGTTGGTTCGAACTCTAATTTATGAAAAACATCCCTTGAGAATGGATCATACATCAATTGCTCTCGGCCCCGCAGTGGTAGTTCACTGTGGACTACCATTTTTCTATCCCAAAAAAAAAAACGTTATGTAATAAATCAGACAACCCGAAAAAGCAAAAAAGGAACAAAGTCGTACTGATTTCCCAGTATAGAGTTGTAGTAGTTCTTCTTCCACTGAAACAAAAAAGATCATATTCATACCAAAACCAAAACCACTTTTTCCTCACCATCTCACAATTAAATCCAAACAACCAGTCAGTCACTCACTGTATCGCACAAGCTTCATTGTGACCTGAGTATAAAGGATGCCCACAATTGAGAATTAATTGGGTGGGAGAGCAAGCGAAAATGGCTTCAGGTGGGAGAGCTCAGTCGTCCGGCACCAGCAATTTCAAGGTGGGAGAGCAAGCGAAAATGGGTTCAGGTGGGAGAGCTCAGTCGTCCGGCACCAGCAATTTCAAGGCGGCTCACAACTATACAGAGTCGGTGAGCAAAGCGGTGGCGCAGTACACGGTGGATGCTCGGCTGCACGCTGTTTTCGAGCAGTCCGGCGAGTCCGGTAAGTCGTTTGATTACTCAGAAAGCATGAAAACCACAAAGGAATCTGTGCCGGAACAGCAAATTACGGCTTACTTGTCTAAAATTCAAAGGGGCGGGCATATCCAGCCCTTTGGGTGCATGGTGGCTGTGGACGAAGCCACGTTTGGGGTCATTGCGTACAGCGAGAACGCCCGAGACCTGCTCGACCTAATGCCCCAGTCAGTTCCGGTGCTTGAAAGGCCGGAGATCCTCACAATTGGGACGGACGTGAGGACACTCTTCACGCCCTCCAGCGCAACTCTGCTCGAGAAGGCATTTGGGGCTCGGGAGATTACGCTTCTCAACCCAGTTTGGATCCATTCCAAGATTTCTGGGAAGCCCTTTTACGCGATTTTGCATAGGATTGATGTTGGGGTTGTGATTGATTTGGAGCCTGCTAGAACAGAGGACCCTGCTTTGTCTATAGCCGGGGCGGTGCAGTCTCAGAAGCTGGCGGTGAGGGCAATTTCACAGTTGCAGTCACTGCCTGGTGGGGATATTAAGCTTTTGTGTGATACTGTGGTTGAGAGTGTTAGGGAGCTTACTGCTTATGATAGAGTTATGGTGTATAAGTTTCATGACGATGAGCATGGTGAGGTTTTGGCTGAGAGCAAAAGGCCTGACTTGGAGCCCTATATTGGGCTGCACTATCCCGCCACCGATATACCTCAGGCGTCCAGGTTTTTGTTCAAGCAAAATAGGGTTAGAATGATTGTAGATTGTCATGCCAAGCCGGTCCATGTGATTCAAGATGAAGGGCTTATGCAGCCTTTGTGCTTAGTTGGCTCCACCCTTCGTGCCCCTCATGAATGTCATTCCCATTATATGGCTAATATGGGCTCTATCGCCTCATTGGCTTTGGCAGTCATCATTAATGGAAATGATGACGAAGCTATTGGTGGACGGAGCTCAATGAGACTATGGGGCTTGGTTGTTTGCCATCACACTTCTGCTCGCTGCATTCCGTTTCCTCTTCGCTATGCTTGTGAGTTTCTAATGCAGGCCTTTGGTCTCCAGTTGAATATGGAATTGCAATTGGCTTCACAAATGTCGGAGAAACATGTTTTAAGGACTCAGACTCTCTTGTGTGATATGCTTCTTCGTGACACCCCAACTGGGATTGTTACCCAAAGTCCTAGTATCATGAATCTTGTCAAGTGTGATGGGGCAGCACTCTTCTACCAAGAGAAGTACTACCCAGTTGGTGTCACCCCCACTGAAGCTCAGATCAAGGACATTGTTGAGTGGTTGTTGGCTTCCCATGGAAGTTCAACAGGTTTAAGCACTGATAGTTTGGGTGATGCTGGGTACCCTGGAGCTGCCTTACTTGGTGATGCTGTCTGTGGGATGGCTGCTGCTTATATTACTAAAAGGGACTTTCTGTTCTGGTTCCGTTCCCACACTGCAAAAGAGATCAAATGGGGTGGAGCAAAGCATCATCCTGAGGACAAGGATGACGGGCAGAGGATGAATCCACGTTCTTCGTTTAAGGCGTTTTTGGAAGTGGTTAAAAGCCGTAGTTTGCCCTGGGACAATGCAGAAATGGATGCCATACATTCTTTGCAAATTATTTTGCGAGACTCATTTAAGGATGCTGACACAAACAATTTAAAGGCTGTTACAGAGATTAAGTATGGGGATCTGGAGTTTCAAGGGATTGATGAGCTCAGCTCAGTAGCAAGGGAAATGGTTAGATTGATAGAGACTGCAACTGCTCCCATATTTGCTGTAGATGTTGATGGGTGTATAAATGGGTGGAATGCAAAGGTTGCAGAGTTGACAGGGCTCTCAGTTGAGGAAGCTACAGGGAAGTCGTTGGTTCATGATCTTGTTTACAAAGAATCTGAAGAAATTGTTGACAAACTTCTCCTCCGCGCTTTGAGAGGTATCTTTTTATCTAATGTATTTGTTCCTGCTCGATGCAAGAATTTTGTTAGTGGTATTGTTAACATTCTTTCCACTTTATTCTCTATTCCAATAAAAACACAAATTTAACCTTGGGAGTAAACCATTTTCAAGACAAAAAGTTAAGTTCGTTGCATAAGGTTGTCATAATAAAAGTGATGCATGAAAATTCTGAGGGAGATATAATCGTGAAATTCTCCTTATAAATCTAAATCTATGCTTTACACAGAACAAAGTCAAACCAAAAGTTGGCTTACTTCGAGGGCCATGTGTACACGTTGATGGTTTCAGTCTGATGCATAGATAACTTCTAATTAATTTGATTTTACTGTGCAGATGTAAATATTTTAGACTTTCTTGAATTTGCATTGCAATTTTCATACTGTCTTGTATTAAATAATCAACTTCTATGTCTAAGAAAGTTGGGTGATTTCTCGTTCCTCCCTTGTGACTATTGAATGGTCTATTAGCTAATTGCTTATTAGCTATGCAACAAGGAGAGAACATGCGTTGATGTTCTGTGTAGGTATGCTCTCATCAAACACAATGTCCCATATAGCTATGAGTTGTTGAACATTACCTTAACAGGAAATTAAAGAGCATGCCATTCCAGTGCCAGCATGCTTTATTATGACAACAGAAGGGGCAACGCAGTTTCTCTCTGTTTTTTTTTGGTGATATGTTTTGTTTTATAATTTGATTGGCCATCTTTCATTCATGATGAATCGGATGGCATGCTTAATGTTGATTTTGATAGTAAGTCTGTTTTTGGTAAGAAAGTGAGCAATTCACTACCTTAGTTTTGTTAATGCAGGAGAAGAAGATAAGAATGTAGAGATAAAAATGAGGACATTTGGCCCAGAGCATGACAAGAAGCCTGTTTTTGTGGTGGTTAATGCTTGCTCTAGCAAGGATTACACTAATAATATAGTGGGAGTTTGCTTTGTTGGTCAGGACGTTACTGGTCAAAAAGTGGTAATGGACAAATTCATAAACATACAAGGTGATTACAAGGCCATTGTTCATAGTCCCAATCCTTTGATCCCTCCCATCTTTGCCTCAGATGATAACACATGTTGCTCGGAGTGGAACACTGCCATGGAAAAACTCACTGGGTGGAGCCGTGGAGATATCATTGGAAAGATGTTGGTTGGGGAGGTCTTTGGCAGTTGCTGTCGACTCAAGGGTCCAGATGCTATGACAAAATTCATGATTGTCTTGCACAACGCCATTGGAGGCATAGACACAGACAAATTTTCTTTTTCATTCTTTGACCAGAATGGGAAATATGTACAAGCTCTTTTGACAGCAAATAAGAGGGTGAATGAAGATGGCCAGGTTATTGGAGCTTTCTGCTTTTTGCAGATTGCTAGTCGAGAACTGCAGCAAGCTCTTAGAGTCCAGAGACAACAGGAGAAGCAATGTTTCGCTAGGATGAAAGAATTGGCTTACATTTGCCAGGAAATAAAAAATCCTTTAAGTGGTATACGCTTTACTAACTCACTTTTGGAGGCAACAGAGTTAACTGAAGATCAAAAGCAGTTCCTGGAGACTAGTGCTGCTTGTGAGAAGCAAATTTTGAAAATTATAAAGGACGTTGATCTGGATGGCATTGAACATGGGTAAGTTTTTGGTAAAGAAGCTAATTTACTAGCGAGGATATTTTGGTGTGTGTGTGTGGTGGTAGAGGAGGACCAAAAAAGGTTTTTGTTTTTTGGCAAGTGAGGACTAAAAAAGGTTTAACTTGCTCATAAGAACCCAAGAATCATTCAAATGCAAATATCAGTTCTCTTGCTTTTAATTTTGTTTTATAATAACATCTGTGCCACTGCCCACTGCCCACCGATTCCTATCCCATTGTAGTGTATAGCAATATCAATATTGCCTCTATATTTTTTCATAATTGAAACGAGGAAAGACACGATTAAGTTTTTTATTTTCTTTTGTTTTTGAATTAGTTCATTGGAGCTTGAGAAGGAAGAATTCTTACTTGGAAGTGTCATAAATGCTGTTGTTAGCCAAGTAATGTTATTGCTGAGGGAAAGAAATTTACAATTGATTCGGGATATTCCTGAAGAAGTCAAAACACTAGCTGTTTATGGTGATCAAGTGAGAATTCAGCAGGTCTTGGCTGATTTCTTATTGAATATGGTACGTTATGCACCATCTGAGGAAGGTTGGGTGGAGATTCATGTTCGTCCAATCTTGACTACAATTCCTGATGGACACTCTATGGTTCGTACAGAATTCAGGTATTTTGGCTTCTGTCTTTGTTTTAATATTATAGTCGTATGCTGTTTTAATATTTAAGATGATGAAGTTATGTACCCAACTTGTCCTTGCAACTTGACTTTGCCTAGTGTCTTGGGGATTCAACTTGAACCTCAACTAGGAGGCTAGTCCAGGTTGGGCTGTGACCATGTTGTTCAACCCATATGGTTTAGAAAATCTCTGCTGCAAAATTGTCGATCATAGCTCCTTGATGTATTGTGAATAACTTGGTTGGCTGAATTTGGATTGGTAGTGCAATTTTCTGTTAGGCACTTGTGTTCTTTCTCTTGGCAAAAGTCTAACTAGGAAGAGAGTATGTTTTGTGTAATACAATTAGAATTCATCCATCTCTCAGCTAATTTGATACAAACATCACTTGGCTTAGTCTATACAAATGAAATTATATTATTAGTGACATGATATTTATTATTCTTTTGGTATGTAATTGACTAGTACGAATACGATGTTTGTGATGAAGGTTGGTATGCCCTGGTGAAGGTCTTCCTCCTCAATTAGTTCAAGACATGTTTCACAGTAGTCGATGGATGACTCAGGAGGGCCTAGGACTGAGCATGTGCAGGAAGATCCTAAAGCTCATGAATGGAGAAGTCCAATATATCAGAGAGTCAGAGAGATGTTATTTCTTAGTCATTCTTGAGCTTCCTATGCATAGGGTACGTGCAAAGAGTGTTGACTAGGTAAGGAACTACTTTGTAATCTCAACTAGAAATGCTCCTTATACCAGAACAAACTGCACCAGCACACCTAATCCACCCGATTCTTTTTGACGGTACTCGACGCATCAGAAAACACCGATTCTATCCAGTTCTTATGATCTCACTAACGCGGTGAAAATATTATTGAGTTGGTTTGCTGCGGTGATTCATTGAAAAGGAGCAAGTAGAGGTAACTGGGCTTCCACAAAAATACAATACTAAATCGTTAATTTGTAACAGGTTCCCAAGTGTAAATTACTTGTTCTGTGTAATAAAGTACTTGGGCTTGTTCAGTCCTGCCTCCTTTTGGGGTTTATGAAGTTTTATCATTTCACCAAAAAAAATATAAAAAGTAGTGATGCAGTTGCTGAAGATAAATATCTGGATTCTTGGTCGATCAATAAGATTGCCGCTTTTCTAAAAAGAAAGAAAGATTTTTCAATAGTTTAGTTGCAAAAGACCAAAATTGCTCATGTGTGTTCTTAGCTCATAGGGGTGCAATGTGCACCGACCTCTTAATTACCAGTTCCTTCCTTCATAGTGAAGCCACGACGAGAGACTTGAATTCTTCGATCTGGAGCTCCGCACACTTGTTCATATCTTGAATGGACACTGAGGAGGTCCTCCAAATACTGAAATACTCAACGCACATCTCAACCAGGAAATGTCTGCTTCGCCACAGCCCCAAACCAGCGGCGGCCACGGCGGGCCTTCGGCTGCAAACTTCAGTGATAGGCAGTATCTCAACATATTACAGTCAATTGGGCAGTCTGTGCATGTACTCGATCGTAGTGGTCGTATAATTTACTGGTGAGTAGCTCAGCTCAATCCAAGCCTTGGATGATTTTGTTTGATTAGTAGGAATTGCTTGTTGATTTTTTTCTCTCAGCATATGTATGGTGCTTTATTTGATTTTGATTCTCGTTGCATTGGGAATTCATATATAGAAAGAGATTGACTATGACCTGAAATTTGGTTGGTACCAAGAGTAACCATGAACCTTGAGCGTAGCATTTGTATTATAAAAATTTCGTCTTTGAAGTCTGGTGCATTTGAGAAAACTCAATTTTGCAGGAACAAAAGTGCTGGAAAACTATATGGTTATTCTGCGGAAGAGGCCCTCGGACAGGTTTCCATTAAGCTCTTAGTAGATTCCCGGGACTTTGGTGTAGCATATAATATAGTCCACCGTGTCAACCACGGTGAGAGTTGGACTGGGCAGTTCCCTGTAAAGAACAAATCGGGGGCGAGGTTTTCAGTCATTGTAACCAATAGTCCATTCTATGATGATGCTGGCACTTTAATTGGGGTTGTTTGTGCTTCAGCTGATTCTCAGCCCTTTTATGAAATGAGGGTTCCAATGTCAGCTGAGAAGCAACCACGACAAGATTTAAGCTTCAGCGGTCCTAGGGCTAGTGTTGCAACTAAACATGGTGTTGATCCTCAGCAGCCTCTGCAAAATGCAGTTTCGACAAAAATAACAAACTTGGTTAGTCTTATTGTTTTCATGTTCCTCTGACTTGTAATGTAGCTGTGTGTCGTGATTGTTATAATCGTGAAACAGGCATTGAAGATGAGTAACAAAGTCAAGTCAAAAATTCATGCAAGAGAAAACAACATGGTTGCCAATGGTGGGTATGGGAGTGGAGATAGTCATCATCCTGTTCGCAGTTCAGATTCTGTTCTATCTGACAATAGGGAGGATGGGAATGCAAGTGTGGCTAGCACAGTGATTGGAGATATACCCCCAGAAACTCCTTTTGGTGTATTTAACCATGTTGAGAGCAAGCTTCCAGAAAATCCCTCCAGAGATTCTGGAGGTGAGAGCGAAGGAAAATCTTTGATTCACAAGATAATAGCCTCAAAGGCAGAAGCATGGATTAGTAAGCAAGGGATATCATGGCCATGGAAAGGAAATGAGCGAGATGGGTCAGTGGCTAGGGCCAGTGGTTTTGTTTGGCCCTGGTGTCATAATGATCAAGTGAATGTTGCAGTTCTTCAGAAGAGTTATTGTGTTTCAAAACCAGAAATTCAGGTGAATGAAAGTAATCAGCCAACAAATAATGAGGCTCCAGGATCCTGGACCACTCCATATGATGTTAACAGCAAAAGCCGTGCCATCAGCTTTAGAAGTACCAGCACTAATGCTTTGACTAAGGTGGATGTGGACACTGACTGCTTGGATTATGAAATCTTATGGGAAGACATGATAATTGGAGGACAGATTGGGCAAGGTAATAAATATTTCTAGTGAGCGGTGCATGCTGGTGAAGTATTGATATTGTTCATTTCTACAAACTGTTTGATTAATGCTAGGAAAGCTGAAAAAGGTGATTAAATGAGTCTTGCACTCTCTAGATCTTTCTTGAACCATCTGCTGTTTGAATTGAAGCATATTGACACTGGTCAAGAGACATACATGATGACCAAATTGTCCATCTAACAGTCATTTTTCTGTAGCTGTAGAATAGATCATCTTACCAAACAATTTTTTTTGTACTTGTGTTCCAATCCCTTGTGAGTTTCTGCTTTTGCTTGGTTGAATTTCCTTCTGATATCTGTTTGTCGTCCCCCCCTCTCCAGGTTCATGTGGAACTGTATACCATGGTCACTGGGATGGATCAGTATGTTCTTTCTCTCTTTCTCTAATTAACTTCAAGTTTAAGTGGATGCAAAGTCTATCTATATATGTTTGCAGTATCATTGAACAATTTCTGTTATCATATGAACAAGTCCATTGTGGTGCATTTGCGATCTGTTTGAATTGTCTTTAGATTATGGAAGTGGGGAGAAGCATGAAAACTATTGTAAACATATATAACTTTCATGTGCAGTTGAGCTAAATCTTTGCTCTTACAGGATGTTGCTGTTAAGGTGTTCTCCAAGCTAGAATATTCGGACAATTTGTTACTTTCCTTCAGACAAGAGGTGAGCTTCTTTGTTACTCACTATTTGTACTATGTACTTGTGAAGCAGATGAGAATTTGACTAGAAAGTTTTTAATATTCGGACATTTCTCTTGATGAGTGTGGGAGGAACTTCTGGGTGTAGCAATCTTGACTATCCCATATTACACTGTTATAGAATGTTCCTATCAGATTCCTTTTTATTTTTATTAATTTTCTCATTTCTCATTTCTCAATTTATTTGTTATGTTTAGTATAATTTAACATTATGATTTTGTTTATGTAGGTATCTCTGATGAAAAGGCTTCGACATCCAAATGTTTTGCTTTTCATGGGAGCTGTGACTTCACCTGAGCGTCTCTGCATTGTCACAGAGTTCCTCCCACGGTCTGTTCTCAACTTCCCATTCTGAAACTCTTTATTCTATATTACCCGTACTGCGATCCATGTTTATAATATTGACAAATGTAATGATGTTTTATATTGGTTCGTACTGTATTTTAGAGTACTTCTGTCTCTGATGTCATCTCAGTATTCTCTTAATGTAGTGGAAGTTTGTTTCAATTACTACAGAGGAAACCATCAAAACTAGACTGGAGGCGACGTGTAAATATGGCTATGGATATAGTGAGTATTTACCTCCCTCCCTCCCCCAACAAAAGAAAGACAAAAAATGATTACATTGTTTGTTATATATCATTGTTCTTGTTTTCTAATGTACTGTTGTTGGTTCTTGGGCAATCTATGCCACACGACTCACACTACCTTTTGGGCTGAATAAACTTGTGTGCATGAGTGGCTTGAATAAATTCTCCTTTATATTAAATTTATTAGTCCATGCTTTAATTTTTTATTTTTTTTAGTTTAACAAACAGATTGTGTTTAATCCTTCTACAGGCATGGGGCATGAATTATCTTCACCATTTCAACCCACCTATCATTCATCGAGACTTGAAGTCTTCAAATCTCCTAGTTGATAAGAACTGGACTGTCAAGGTCTGCCATATTTCTTGTTTCTATTTCTTAAATCCCTCCATTTGGTTTGTTGTTGTCCATTTTGTTTTCTTTTTCTTCTGGTTCTGTATCAAGTTAAAGAAGTGACCCCTTTGATGTTATCTAACAGGTCGGTGACTTTGGTCTTTCACGTCTTAAGCATGAAACTTTTCTTATAACCAAGAGTGGCAGGGGAACGGTATTGTAACCGGCATTCATTACAACCTTTTTCCTTAATTATATTAAATAAATCAGTTCAAAAATTGCTATATGAGGCTGCATTTGGAAATTCTGACTTCAAGGTCTGTCGGATTCTCTTTGTAGCCTCAATGGATGGCACCAGAATTTCTACGTAACGAACCCTCAGATGAGAAGTATGTTGTAATTGTTTATCTGGATTTAGTGTCTTTATCCCCTCTGTTTCGCTCCACTATCTTTACATATTAATTCTAAGTGTTGTTTGGCTATATATAGATCTGATGTATACAGCTACGGGGTGATATTGTGGGAGCTTGCTACTGGGAAGATTCCTTGGGATAATCTAAACCCAATGCAGGTAATCTTTTCTTTTCAACTTATATTCAGCCACAATTCAAGAAAGAAAGATGTCACAACATTTCTGTAAACTAAGATATAAACCAAGTTATTTTGTATTATTGGGGAATTAGGGCTCATTTGACAACTTTTTTTTTTTTTTTGGTTTAGTTTCCAACTTTCCATTTAAAATAAAAGGAAATATACTGGAGAAAGAACGTAGGAAAGAGGGGAGACTGGAGAGTGTCAGAAAACAAAAACTTGGAAAAAAAAAAAAACTGTGTTCGTTTATTTTATTTTTTACTTATGTACTATCCCATATACATTTCCTTCATTCCATATATTTCCTGTATCTTTAAGTAGAGCAATGTTAACTAAAAACCAAAACAAAACAGTTGTCAAACGGGTTCTTATTACTTTCTTAAGAGATTTGATACTAGAGTACTGCAGTTGTAATATGTACTATACGTAGAGAACTAGACACCATTTAGGAAAGAAAGCTTACACAAGCTTTCTGTGTAAATTATGAAAATTTGTATCTATTACTCAATGCATTTGTTTGATTAGGATCTACGTTCTCTTATCCAAGAGTAGACTTTGTTTTTTTATGGCAAGAATTTAACTGGACTTCCAAGGAGATCTTTTAAAACATGCAATTTCTCAGTAGTATCTTCTTAGTGGCATGTTGTGTGAGCATATGAACAATAATTTGTTACGTACTTGCAGGTGATTGGAGCTGTAGGGTTTAGGAACCAAAGATTGGAGATCCCAAAAGATGTGGACCCACAGTGGGTTTCTATAATTGAGAGTTGCTGGCACAGGTGATAGTACTTTCTGCGCTTCTCGGTTGATTTTCCTTTGGTAGATCCAAGGTTTTAGTTTAAGATGTAGAATATTACCCCCCTGCTTAGATCAATTTAGTTGTGTTCACTGTCTGGGTAGTTGGTCAAGATGCTTAAAAACATTCCTATGATCATTAGTTGCACTTGTTTTCCGACTTGTCGGTCTAACCAGATTTATCATAGTAGGGCTTTCCATCACCTATTTACTGTGGCCTGCAGACAGCTGCAAGTATGTATAATTGGTTTTTTATACAGGTTATGAATTTCAGATGTTCATATTAATTGCTTAAGCATTAGAATGATTTCATGCTGGGACTATTTTATAGTAGTCAAAAGATGCACACTCTTGATTTTTCTATTTTTTCGTTTTCTTATAAAGGTAGTTTGACATGTACGTGTTCATTGGATCTTATGTACACGATGGCAACCGATGATCAACTTGTATTTTTATGTTTGTGGTGTCTGTGATTACAAATATTTTCTTTTCATTTTAACCAGCGATCCAGCTAGCCGGCCAACATTTCTAGAACTGCTCGAAAAGCTTAGAGTGTTGCAGAGACAATATAATCTTCAGTTCAAAGCAGCGCGCTCCGCCTCAAGTGAGAGCACCCAAAAGGAATTGTAAATCACCGGGCTATCTTTTTGTTCATTGGGTTTCATTGTTTCATACATTCTCCACATTGGCAGATGAAGCAGGCACTTTCGGATACTTCCACCTGTTACTGAAAATTGGTATTGGTAATTATGATACTCTATTTTTTTTCTTGGCAGTCTAACTAGAAAGATTATAATTCTCTATCTGCCATCTTATTTCGTACAAACATTACTTAGCTTAGTCGACTTATTGCACCTCTATCGATCCTTCTTAATTATATTGTGAATTACTTTGATACTTTATTGAGTAACACGGTGTGTTATAGTGAAGGTTGGTATGCCCTAGCCTGGTGAAGTCTTGCTCCTCAACTGGTTCCATATCAGCAGTCGATGGAGGACTCGATCGGGTCAGGAGGGCCAAGACCGGAGCATGCATATATGTGGACCTGCAGGAAGATTCTAAAGCTCATGAACTGGGAAGTCCAATATATCTATCAGAGAAGAAGGATGGTATTTCTTGATTATTTTGGAACTTCCTGTTGATCAAGACGCATGAGGAGTACTGTTGATTAGGTAAGGACGTATTCGAGACTTGTTAATTTCAACAAGAAAAGCTCCTTGTCACTAAACAAACAGCACATGTGTCCATGTGTTGCAGATAAAGATATCGGCTAGTTTCTTCGTCACTTTGCAAATACTTAACGTCTTAAAAGGACAATTTCTATCTTCGATATGTCACTACTGTTCTAAAGAGAATTTCAAAACAGAGTGAAAGAAACGAGTCTGAGTACATGGAAACTGGCTAAAAACACGAACATATGAAAATTAAATATATCCGAGCGCTCAACAAGACTTTAAAAACTTAACATGTATGCTGCTAATTCAGTAGGTGGGTGTCTTCGATCACTTTCATTCTGCAAAACATAAAACACAATCGTATGTGTAAAATAAACCATTTGTATAGAGTACTGATAAACACAGAAAAATCATAACACTTATTCACCTATCGACTTGAACTGTCACAGCCAGCTCCACTGTCAAAATAGGAAGTCTCGGCTCCATTGTTGTCACTCATTGAATGCGGTGTTACCATGAGACTAGCCAACACTTCATATCCCTACAAACATGCATGTATACATTCTCATTCTACATTGGACAATAATTTGTCGTTCGATCAAAAACCTGAAACCTTAATATAGATGCAGTCTAAAAATTAAATTGGAAATCGATTGACGTATATCTAAAAGCCCCAATTACCTCGCCTGGATTTGGTACTTTCCAGTTGTCATGATCCATTGCCGTTTTGGTAATGTATTGAGAAGCAGGGTCTCCTTGGTTTGCAGCAGGGTTGAATGTGTAAGAGAAATCTGTGGGAATTAGCTGTGGCTGAACGATACTAGTAGTGACTGTGGGCATTGCTTGTGAAGGCATGAATGACGGCGGCACTTGGAATTGATCAGGGAATGGAACAAATCTTGGTCCAGAAAATAGAGGCAAGCTGCTTGGAGTACTAGTAGAACTTGAGGGAACAGATAGAAACTGGGGAAGGGGAAGGCCTGTTCCTCCTGCTGCTGAACAACCACACATATTAACCATTCCCATTCCCATTCCCATGCCGAACCCCATGGGTATGTATGGCAGAAATTGGGGTATTTGTTGTGTGCTACTGCTTTGAATCCCAGCCTGCCACATAGCTTCTCTACTCGTGGACATCATCTGACACACACAAATGTAAACAGTGTCGACGTACAGATCGAGTGAGCCATTAATAAGAAAAAGTCTAATTCGAGCTACACACATTTACAGGCAGATACATGCAGAGAGAGAGAGAGAGAGAGAGAGAGAGAGAGAGAGAGAGAGAGACTTGTGTTTGTGTTTGAAGCTTCAGGGCTTTAACATATTCAATGGCATCATCCAGCAGCGAAGCTTGATCAGACTAAAATTTGTAACAATATTGGTTATAAATTAAAACGTAGAAGATCATTTATGCAGTGCATGCAGCAGTTAATTTAGAGGCTTAAGCAAGCAACAACTGAAAGCTTAAGAAATAAACATGGATCAATTCATTCCCAGCTAAACGAAAGTAGAGATGAAAACACTAGAGCTTGAATGAAACACATGACCTGCAAACGATCCAAGGCACCATAATAAAGTAATTAAGTTGAGAATTGTGTCAGAGTTTGTTGCAGTAGTGTACGTTAGATCTTTTGTTTGCTGATTTCTTAGTGGTCTACTTTTCAAGCCGTGCATGTGTTTTCTTGTACTCTTTTGTTTTATCAGCATATCACTTTTAACGAAGCACATCCAGTACTCCATATTTCTATTAATGGTAAGGTATATATATCTATATATAGCATATTAGCCAAAAATATCTATATATAGCATATTAGCCAAAAATATCTATATACCATATGCATGTATATGCCAGCATACATGCCAGCAAACTCTATTGGAACTTGTTCAAAGAAAAAACAAAAACAAAAGCAAACTCTATTGGAACTAATTATACTATATAAAATAAAATTTAAAAAAAACGATTAAATACGTACCTTGTTACAATTAGGTATAAGTTCCTGCAAAATTTTCATCTTTCCTTTGATTCGATCCCTGCGTTTCTGATCGAAACAAATATTTAACTAATTCATCAATCACATAAAAGCATAATAGTATCAATAAGAAAGCCACTTATAGTAATAATAATACTATTGACTTACCCTTTCAGTTATATTATGCAGTTTATTTTGTTCGGCAGAACGTCCTCTTTTATATGGTTCATTTTTCTTTTGAATAGATTCTGATTCAGAGATTATCACTTCATTATCCTAATAGAAAAATAAAAGATGCTCACATTAGAACAATAACTTGATATCTTGGTCAAAAAGAAAAAAAAAATCTAAAGTAATCTTTGAATCAAACTCTGTACTAACAATATAATAGCAAATTTGACTTTTCTTCCACTTGATTTTACCTTGTTCAGCACTGATGGGAACAACTTTTTATCAGAGAAAATATTATGAGGTGTAAATATCGATTCTCGATGATTGATATTCGATAAACCCTCAAACATTTCTTGACAAGTTTCATCTTCAACTAAGTTCCTACAAGTAGAAGCTTGTTGTTGACTTTGAGGGTTAGAAATTACAAAATCAGAGAGCATAGTAAAATCTTCAGAAGAAATATGTTGGAAATCACATGCTTGAGTGGTAATAGTAGAGGCTTCTGATCCATGCACTTGGCTGCTCATGATGTCATGCATTGTATGGTGCTCGTAGGTGATAACCATGCACAAATGTACTCTATATATAGATGAACCAGATGTAAACAGCAGCTATGGAAAACCTAGACGAAGGAATATTAATGGTATCTGTAGTATACTCGTAGTGTAGTGTACTGATGCATGTGAAGGAATAATGATACCAGCTGTAGTATACTCATAGTGATATACTGATGTTTTTGGCTCCTGAGATGGTGATAGCAAAAGAAAGAAGAACAAAAAGATCTATGGGACCATTGAGCTGGTTGTTCGTGGTGGTATTTATACCAAACCAAGATGGTGACAGTAACAAAAACTAATTAAAAAAAAAAAACTATTGGACCTTTGAGATCGTTGTTCGTATTGGTGTACCAAAACCACTGTTGCCAGATGAGTTTGCTCTGTAACTTGTGCAAGTTATTTGATAATCGGGGGTTTGGGTTGAGACACCATTGACCATTCCCATTAATTTGTCTCTTTCTGCTGGCAGACTCCATTATTAGGGCACACATGTTCGATACACAAGTCGACACACAACGGCTCGTGTCAGTACCCCAGTTATATCTTTTCGAGGAAAACGAAGATATTTTTTTCAAAGGAACTACTATATCCAGTCCTGGCAAAATTCCAAGCCGATACTAGCTACTTTTGGTAAGACTTGTATGAATCTTGGTTCTGGTTCGAATTCGTATCAATCTGCAGCTACCTCCAGAAATTGTAATTTGAATTTAATCTTCAGAACTATAGAGATTTGATTCCTATCCCCTATTCTATCCATTAAGGTTGGTTCCTCAATTCATCTCATCTTATAATGCATGTCACTAGTTTTGGTGGTTGTTTAGTACCCACCATGGATCTCAAACTCCAAGAGGTACGTGTACAATCCAACATAACAATTGATGAAAGTGCTAGCTTGAAAAGCTCTAATTATTTTTCAGTACATTTATTAATCCTACACATCGAGAAGCTCATATATAGCTAGTTCGGTTGGCAAATTGAAATAATAATAAAGTTTTTAATGGGCTCAGATTAGATACTCATGTATTATCTATCCGAGTGCATTGGCAAGTTACTCACACTACTGGCCATGTCTTCCCATTCTACACCCAATAACGTCCATGACGATCGATATTTCGTCATTTATTACAAAAACCAATACATACACATATACTTCCACCTTCGGGATCTCCCCAGTTTAGCCACGATAAGGAAGCCTGAAAGTTACAAGAGTCCAAATTGATGAACAAGTTCCATTATAAGTTATGACAGAAATATGCATATGCATAACTTGTCTGAAATTAATGAACGTAACAATGCACGCTCCCTAGCTCACCCAAGTTTGAGAGATAAGGAGCCGCCGGCGCCGGAGTCATCATCTAGGGAAGAATCAGAAGAAAAGCAGCTGCTCGCATTTGTGATAGACTCCGATGACAAACCTTCATCATCAGCAGTAGTCGAGATATCCGACTCCAAGGCAATACCAGCTCTATGTCCATTTCCATTCGATAACATCCCGATCTGTACGTAATTATTGCAAAACTCTATATTCACCCAGCTTTTCAACCTTAATTAAGGAATTGTCCTCTATGACCCTAATTAATAGTTAAATACGGAACCATACTCTGTAATTATTACTTACCTCCTGCCTTAATTGATTGTTGGCTTTTATCAACTCAGCTCCCTGCAATTACATTATAAAAGGCAAAACAATTGACAAACAAATTATGAAAAATATTTCACAGGATATATATGAACTTGCTAAGAGTATCTTCAACAGTTTCTCTAAAAAATCTCTATTATATAGACTCAAAAGTTAAAATCTCTATAATTTTTGTACCTTATCTCCAACAGTTTCTCTATCATATTCTCTATAATTTATTATCCATAATTGAATATGGTAATATTTTTTATTTGAAAATGTATTCAAATAATTTATGGTATAAATAAATATAATTTGAAAAGAGAGAAGAGCATTAAAGATTCAAAGAAGATATTGCCTTATCATTTTTAGAGTTTGCTGTAAATATAGGAATTTTTATTCTCTCTCTACTTATTATCTCTAAAATAGGATAGGTATAGGGAAGCTGTTAGAGCAAAAAATTGCTCATTTTTCCCTAAACTAGAAAAAAAACAAATTATAGGAAAATTGTTGGAGATGCTCTAACCTTTTCTTCAAGTACCAGAATCTCACTTCTAATCTTTTCTCCCTGAAATGGATGAAAATTTATTATTTACATGTAATTACTTTGCAGACATGCATACATATAACCATATATAAGCCAATACATTAGATGGGGCTTTTTTCTTGAGAGGTTAATGCATAAATTTATTCACATGAGATACAATTATACATAATATAAGTACGGGAGAATAAAAAATGACAATTTACAACCTAATATGAAAGTCAAGAAACAAAAGCGCATTACTACTAATTAGATGAGTTGTCTGTAACTTTCACGAAAATACATACTTATGATGGCGGGCAGTGGCAGAGCCACTAAGGGACTAGGGGTGGCACGTGCCCCCCCCTCAAATTTTCTATAAAAAAAAACTAGTACATGTATATATATATATTCAATAAATATAGCAATGAACTAATGGACTGTATGGACATATGTTTAATTCCACAAAGCTTTTGTTTGTCATGCATACAATATATTAATAATTAATGTGTTAAAATTTGTATCAAATCCCTCTCTGGTTCTCACTTTGTTTATGTGAGAGACCCAAACAAAATACAAGCAGACCCAACTCATTTCCAAAGTCCAAAACAGAGGCGCCTAGCAACTCCAAAACACCGATTCGATTAAGCCGGATTTAATTGCCTTCTTGAGGGTAAATTTATAACTATGTTTTAAGATTAAACACCGGTTCTTGTTTGATTAGGAGGAGTTGTTTGCTTCCTTTATTTGTATGTTGGGTCTGGCATGCCAACCATATTCTGCGAAATTTTAAACTCATACAGAAACAACCACAACAACAACAGGAGCCCAGAAACAGGCCAAAAGGCTGCAACCAAAGGAGGGGAAAAAAAATTTAGCTATTGTTTTGTGCCCCCCCTGCCTACCATTCCTGGCTCCGCCACTAATGGCGGGTCCAATGATGGTGAAGTTTGCTCTTGGATTTAGTTGTACTGTTTGCAGCTTGTGGCTTACAAGATGAATTTTGTTTTAGTTTTTAGTAGGTGCACTCTTTCCTCGGTTCGGATTTTTATCCCACCAAATTTTATCCGAACAAAGTTTTAACAAGACCAATTTCAGTTTAAGTTTTGAGAAGTGAAGACATTTTTTTTACTTCTTTCGATTTCTAGTTCCAACACCACCACTAGCATAGTAGCGCATCTCCAATAAGACCTCAGTCAGTAAAAAGGTCCAAAAAAAAACAGCTGAAATTGCACAAGCTGTCCAATTAAGATTACCCCGACTATAAAAGCGATGGCAACCTCTCCGAAATTGCATAGCTAACAACAATGAAAATGGAAGTGTATAAAGAAGACCAAGAATCCATTGACGGGCCAACAAAATAAGAAAGAAAATAAAAAAAAAACCATCGTAGGTTCCAATTCTTCCTGCTGTTAAAGACTTCCTGTGCAAAAGATGGTCAAAAGCGGTTTCCCTCATTCCCTGATACGTACTGCATCTTTCTCTGCTAAAGATGACAAACCCAAAACCATGCCAATTTCATTACAGCAGCGTCCGTCATAGACAGTATCATGAAACCGAATATATTTTTCTTACTTGGAGTGGCTCTTCAAAGTTAAATGTTTTCATGATGCACCAAGTCTGATTCATATTCTCCAATCAGAACACAGGCTTGCCGGCATACATTTCTGGCATATATATATAACTGCTACCTAGTTCCCCTCAAATATCAAGTCCAAAATGCCATGGAATTAAGTCAAGACGGTCGTAACCTCAAGAACCTAGCTTGGCATTTGAAAACACTGATGAAAGAATCAAGTTCTGAGATATCTTTATCACCCGCATCAAAAACAAGACAATTCCTGGCATCCAATGACACAAGATTTTTGCAGCCCTTAATCTAACAAAATCAACGTGCCCTTTCGATCTTTGAGTTCAGCCTGCTTATGTGCTTAAGATAAGGCAACAATGTAATTGCCATAACAGCCTCATTGCGAAGAAAAAAAAATAGTATGCAGAGAACTGATCTGTGAAAAGATTTTCTCCAAATCAAGGTAGTAGCTTCCAACAAACAAAGACTCTGGCACCAATCAAACGATCCAAAGACTGGCAGATGGGAGAGAGAACTTGTACACACGCACCCAAAAAGCCACAAAATGCAAAGCCAAATCTTCTACTACTGGAGATGCACCATCAACATGAGCGAATACCACCAACATTCGTTCAAAAGACAACTATGATGTATTGCCCTCCCGAAAACAAACAATACTCCAAATGTTTCCGGCCGGCCACTTGCCAATTATATCAGGAATCATTCTTGACTTACAATACATTACATCAGTGGGCAAAGTCAAGATCTTTAGACGAGGACATGAATCTGGAAGTAAAAATTAGTAAACAGTGGTTTGATGACTCGACTCCAATTTAGCTCAACCACATTAACAAATACAAGATCTTCAGGATAGAGTGAGAGCTAGAATGGAGGGTTGAGGGTCTGTGAGTGAGGGTGATGGCTAAATAGTTTAGAATGAGAAGTAGGGTTAGATAGAGTCTCAAAGGAGAAGTAGGGTTGGGGTTAGATATATTAGATGGGTTGGAGCTGATTTTGAGGCCCGAGGCGAATCATGAAAATGGCCGGGCATCTACTCTTGTTAAAGCAAGAAAAACAAAAATTGATGAGAAATTCTATTAGGACCTCCAAATTTGCTCACCTGACCTCTTATACTCTTTGCACCTCATTTTTGCTTTTAAAATACAAGATTTGCTTACTAAACCTCTTCTAAATTCCTAAAATAACCATGATGATATAATTCACATTAAATATACAAAATTACTACTATAATTCTAAATTTACTCACCACACATCCATTAATTAATTTCTAATCAACAAGAAAATATTTTAGCATGAACTATTCTTTGTTTTTTTTTTAATCTTTTTTTAACTATTTTTTTCTCTTTTAGTTGTGCAATAAAAAAAATAATCATTTATTCTTACTGTTTATTTTTTTCATCTATTTTTTGTACCTCATGATTAAATATTATATTTTTTTTTAATTACTTTTTTTTTTTGCAAATATAATGGATAGACTTAGATTTAGGTCATAGTAGAATTTCTTTTGTTCTCTATCACTAATATGCGTTCAACAAATGATACAAATTTTTATGTCACATGATCTATCATAGTTTTAATTTTTATTAAATATATATAAATGTTTTAATGAGTATGTAGTGAAATTGAAAAATAAAAGTAGATAAGGAAAATAATAAAGAATGCAATCTAATATTATTGAATTGGAAATTTTAGAGAAAATAAACATGATATATTTTTGGTATAATTATTGTCCTTAATAGTCATTTTATAGGAGGTTATAAATTTCATTTAATAATTCATAATGGAGTGAGGTCAAGTGAGCAAATTTGGAGGTCTCAATAGAAACACTCAAAATTGATAGCCAAAAGGAAAAAACAGTGACAAAAAAAAAACCAAAAAATAAGAAAACAAAATGTAGCCAGGAGATAAAAAAACAAGAAAGAGAATTGAACCCACCATTAATTACCAACGGTAAATTACACATCATAAGCTAATTGCTCTAACTCTCCCTATATTCAAATTATGTATCTATTGTATTTGTAAAGTCTAGAAATATAGAACTTTATTTTTTTTTGGTCCCGTACAAATGTCCAGCCCTAATTAGACCTATGCTTTTGTGAAATTAATGAATTTAATTATTAACACAAACCTTAGTTTGAAGAACACGATTCAGACCTCCTTCAATCTCCTTCTCCAATTTCTGCAACTCATCTATGTTCAGTTCTTCTAGGTCCTCTCCATTCATCTGCCTATATATTGTGACGCACAAGGCATACAGTCTAAATGTTCAATCTATAGGAGACATGTATTGACATGTATATCTTATAAATCATATCAATAATATCATATCATATCATATTACAGGTGAACTAGCTAATTACCTTAGCTCGCGGCTCTTGTCCGCAAGTTCCTTACTCAACCTGATGCGATCATACTAAAATGACAAACGCAATCGTCATTTTACTAATTTAATCTGTAACATGAAATTCTTAACAATTAGAGTACCACAAAAAAAGGGAAGTAGGCATCATATATATTGTTCCTCAAATTAAAACATTTTGAAACTCCAATGCCCCATAATTATAGATATCGAACTAAGATTTTTTTTTTCCAGACTATGTATTAATTCAACTGCATTGAATTAATAATTACCTGGAGCTCAAGAGATGGCTGGTTCAACCTTTCCACATTTCTAATGTGCGATTCATACCTTGCAATGACATCCTTCGTACTTGACAAAACAAAATTAATTAATCAGTTAATAATTAAGAAGGTTTTCTAAGCCGGAAATGTCCTTCCAAATTGTAGTTAATCGCAAACAGGTCAATTTGTTTTGGTATAGAATGTCTAGAGGAAATGATCTCTGGATACTGATATTATATATGCAATATTTTTTCATGCTAAAATGTCTATACCAACAAATATGAAAATTTATAAAAGTATAGCCAACAAAAACGGCCAGCACTTGCTTGCTACCATTAATTAGATTACCCCTGCAATCTTGTGGAGCAAAATATAATTTCCAAATATATATAGATGTGTGTGTGTGTATATATATATATTGTAATCAAGTTCATTTCCAATTAATTGCAGAACTATTTCGCTTTTAGCTAGCTAGGCTCAAGATGTTTTGTATTAGCTTATGAATTCCTAAAAATTTCTCGGTACAAAGGAATAAGAAATAGCAGAGATATGATATTAAGAAATAATTGAATTAATGTCATAAATTCAATTGAACTTTGATAGTAAACTATGGAAATGCATGCCAACAAAACCAGGACTTGCTCATCGACTACCGTTTATTAGATCAACTGCAACCTTTTTGGAGCAAAATTTGTTTTTATATATATATAGAGGCTCTCGATGAGTAACATACTTTAAATAAGAATAACCAATCATCTCAAGAAGGTCACGTATTAAAAAATCAAATCAACTGAGCAAAACAAAGAAAGCACGTACGTGGGAAGCAAAAATCTTATTAACGAGCCCTCCAGTTCCCTATCAGATAACCTCACTGCAATATGATATAGATATATAGTAGGATGTATATGTTGGCCACTTGATAGTTAATTCCCACTACACAAATTAAGAAAAATCAAATAAAACATGCTATAGTTTTTGGCCTTGCATGGTTGCAGTTGCCACTAATTCTGTGCTAGAAAAATTTTGTTTTTTAACTTTTATGTCTAACATTGAGTTCCAAATTTTAGCAACAGAGATGAATTACAAGCATACAAATAACTTACAACATGACGTGTATGTACATATATGTACACACACACTTTACGTTTGTACGTAAACACAGAAAATTTGAGAAACAAATCACGTAATCATAAAAAATCATGACAAAACTGCATCGACAATAACTATGTCTCACTTATTTTATTTTTGATTCCCTTTATGTTAGTAAAGATAGGAAACATATGAATCGGATCATGTAATCATAGAAAATCGTTACATTACCCGGCTAGGAATTGATGATAAGATGGACACATACCTTACCAAGGAGCAATTTAATTAACATGCTGATGATGTTCCTTTGAGCTCTATAAAAAGCGGCAGCTCTAAAAATCCATTTTCATTCTATGGGAAGGAAAACCAACTCTATCCTTCAAATATCTCAAGTGTCTACTCTTGGTTTCAAGAGTTTTCACAAGTTAATTCTCAAGCATCTGATTAGGTTTATTTAGTGTCTTCTAGAAAGATCACTCGGTATATTTTCAATACTCAAGTAGATGGTACTTGGTTCAATAGGCAAGCTAGAGGTTATATCGACCACTCGGGAATCATGTGGAAGCAAAGTAGCCAAAAGTTTTGGACTTTGCTCTTACCTTGAGTAATTGTAAAGCTAAATTTTAATCTTCCCTAAGAATTAATGTCTTTACAAATGAAGATCTAGAGAAAATGTTCTTGGTTTACCACATGGTCTGAATTAGTAAAGGACACCATATAAATGTGACTTAAAGGTGTGCCTTGTGACTATATATATTGACCTCTATGAATAACTCTTACATAGTCCATTTGTTGATTTGAAACTTTGGAATCCGCCTCCACCTTTTTACGTTTCACAACTAAAACTTTAAATCAAGGTACCAAATTCAAATCTAGGATCCGCGTGGTTTTTACACTTGACTCCGCGTCATCTTAGACTTTAAATTTAGATATGCGTAGCCTCCCGTCTATACTATCATCTTTTTCAAAGATCGTAAATCTTCTTCTCATATTTTGAAAAAATTAGAGACTTTTGCTAAACTCTAGAGGTAAAGAGTTTGACTTTTTTAATTTTACGATGGTGTCATTTGCTATGGTCATAACTGAAATTGTTTAGTAATACATTGTGTTTTTGCTATACTTAGCGTTATAAAACTTATGTTATTTCTATCAAAAGTTAATTTTTTACAATTATCGTTTTTCAATTGTTTTAGATTCATATGTTTGGAAGAAACATAGAATAGGAATGCAGATCTAGATCGATAAACGAAGAAACAACCAACCTATCATCTCTCTAGCTAGCAAATCAACTTTCAGCAAACAATGGCATTCTTATAGTTGCAAGTACTAGTCATTAGCTCTTAACTAAGCTAAAATCATTTGCTCTTTCGATGTAGGAGTCGAAACAATCCTAATATAAAGATCATATATATCTTTAAGCAGTGCAAGATATGGACATCTAAAAATGAATCACATACTGACACCTTTTCCGGGATAAAGAAAACCACCTCATAGGTGGTATTTCTAGTTTTAGTAGACATGAAGTGATATGTACGTACGTACCAATTATAAAAAACGGATACACTTGGCTTTATTCTTTTTTGTTTTGTACTATAACACTTATCTTTTCTGGGTTTTAGTATAATACTTTTTTATAAATTCAGAGCAAAGATAAGCTTATCTAAATTCTTATTCCATAATTTACACTACCACATTACATTCTCACCCTCCCTCTTTTTTAGATCTTCATCTCATGCTAAATGTTATGAAATTTTGTTTCGTTAATTTGAGATTTTTGTAAAATTAAACTAGTTATGTATATGCATGCATGGTCGTGCATGGGAGCTCCACCAATCATTCCATATATTCATGCCGGCCGACCAGCTGAAAGTCTTGAAGCTTCTATGATGTATTCCAACAATCAAATCGATCATGCACTTTCCTAGTATGAAAACCTCAAATTATACAATATAATGTCTACTATACTAATTATGTCTACGGCGATTTAACACATGCATGCATTTACAAACATTGTGATTTAGGTAATTGAGATTAGTGAGAGAGAGACCCCTATCGATTATTCTTACAAGAAGTACATAACTAATTAACGTACTATCTAATGAGGAAACCCCCTATGATTTTAAAGATAAGCTAGCTCTCTATTAGAATTAACATTTTCTTTGACACATAATCTATAACCGATCCTATATATTTATATATGTGAAGGGTTGGAGTAATATTTATCTAGCTAGATATTGAACTACATGCAGTAATAACGATTAGAATTTCATGTAATTAATCAATAAAAACTGAGCATATTGTCATCAACAACATTCTTCGATATCACACTCAACCACGTGTACATGGAAAAACAAGGAAAAACAAGGAAAAAGAAAGGGGAGTGAAATCCACACCCCCCTAATTGTAATCCACACCCCCACTACAGTTTTTTAATATTATTTATATCTCATTATTGTGAACTTCCTGATATGCCCTTGGTGTCAGAATTCTCTCTTTCAGAGACCAGACCGAAATTCAAAAAACTCACTCAATTATGTATGTAGGGAGTTTCGAAACACTGACCTCTTTCATGCAAAACTAACACCTCAACCACCAAAGCACACGTTACTGTTGTTAATATGTATACACAACACAATATTTATAAGTTGGTAGTAGCAAACCAAACCCACATGCCCACTTCTTTAATTTATTTATTGATTATTTTTTTAAAGTTTTTTTGTTTCATTTCATATTTGATCATTCATGTTAGTTTTATGAAATCATTCATTTCATAATATGAGAAAAAAAATGAATGTTCAAATATATTTTTAAATGAATGTTTAAATTTCAAATATATTTTTATACCTATAAATATAAAATTTACACCCCGCCCCTAAAATAAATAATCAAATATATTTTTAAATGAATGTTTAAATTTCAAATATATTTTTATACCTATAAATATAAAATTTACACCCCGCCCCTAAAATAAATAATCAAATATATTTTTAAATGAATGTTTAAATTTTAAATATATTTGTAAATGAATGTTTAAATTTCAAATATATTTGTATACCTATAAATATAAAATTTACACCCCGCCCCTAAAATAAATAATCAAATATATTTGAAATTTGAACATTCATTTAAAAATATAAATTGAGAAAAAAAATTGAATGTTCAAATATATTTTTAAATGAATGTTCAAATTAAAAAAAAAAAATGAATGATCACATATGAAATGAAACAAAAAAACTTTAAAAAAATAATCAATAAATAAATTAAAGAAGTGGGCATGTGGGTTTGGTTTGCTACTACCAACTTATAAATATTGTGTTGTGTATACATATTAACAACAGTAACGTGTGCTTTGGTGGTTGAGGTGATAGTTTTGCATGAAAGAGGTCAGTGTTTCGAAACTCCCTACATACATAATTGAGTGAGTTTTTTGAATTTCGGTCTGGTCTCTGAAAGAGAGAATTCTGACACCAAGGGCATATCAGGAAGTTCACAATAATGAGATATAAATAATATTAAAAAACTGTAGTAGGGGTGTGGATTACAATTAGGGGGGTGTGGATTTCACTCCCCAAAAGAAATTGTGGGACAACAAACAGCAGGAACACTTGTCCTAATCAAAACCGTACACGATTAACACAAGCACTACTGGTGGCAGCATATATATACTAGCTAATACTGGAAACCATGGAATATTTCCCATAAAGGTCTCCTCCTCCTTATATATTGACACATATCCCTGTTATATTTTTTCAACAAAAATATAAGTCAAAATAAGAAGAAGAAGAAGAACAAGAAGGTGGCCGGACAAGTACCTGGAGCTGGAGGACTCACAGAGCTTGCCAGTAGCAGAATAGATTATGACAGCATACTCACAATCACAGAGAACTGAAAGCTCTTCAGCTTTCTTCAAAAGCCCTCTTCTCCTCTTCGAATACGTCACCTGCCTCGCCGGCAAGTTGTCAATCTGCTTGATCGTTATCTTCTTACTCGTCCTCTTCATCATAGCCAGCTGCTCCTTATTCATCAAAAATCAAATCAACCACCGATCGATCAACACAAATGGAATAGATCTAAGATCGAAATAATTAAGTTAATTTATCCGGCCAGTTTTAGCTATATATTCGAGCCAAAAACCCTAACACCCAGATCTAAATGAAGAAACCCAGAAAACCCCACCAATCATATAATCATATATATATCCCAGCTAGCTAGCTCGATCGTGAATTACATGAAAGAACATATGAAAACGTACCGATCAGCAAAAGAGAGACAGACCCAGTAATTTTAATTTAAAATCGATGGGTGTTTGTTTAAAATTGATGGGTTTAATTTGATTTCCTCTTTTGATTTATTGGTTGCTAACCTTTCTTGGGGTGTAGAAGAACCCGAAGTTGTTTTTGTCTGAAGTTGAAGGAGGTCAAACAGTAGTACTATGTTTGTGGCTGTTCAAGAAAGGAAACGATTCTATCCCATTTATGGTAAAAAAAAATGACGTCTATTTCTCTATTATCCGTGCATTTTTTTTCTTTTCTTTTTTTAATGGGAAAACAAGGCGTAGGCGGCTCGAACAAATCCGATGGAGGTCTATGCACTTGATGTTATGAATGTGATCTCCATCGTCCATTTGTGTTTAATTGTAGATAAAATTTAATTTTAAATATCGTATAAAATCCTTGTCGGTTAATTCATTTACCTTTTATTTATTATGTGGAAGATATTTACCTTTTTATTTATTATGTGGAAGATATTTATCCTGTACAGCTACAGCATATGGCTTTTAATTAGCCAATTTAATTAGACCTATGTTGCAACGTGCCTATGTCCTTGTCTTGCTCCAGTAACAGGTCCCCTCTATTATGGTAATTCCCCCACTATATTATTGATAATTACTTAATTGAGGTTTATGCCGTGTAGTTAAATCCAGTAGTACTTCAAAACATTCGTGGAAATCTTCAAATACATATCTTTGAACTTTGTTTCACTTAAACTCTTGGGGTAAGTTCAAGGGTTGTTTTTAAGCAACAGTGTTTGAACTCTTCTGCCCCGGCCAAAATGATACCCAACAATTAAAAAGAGTCAATGTGGTACCTGGACTCTAAATTTCTTATCAACCTTATACCTCCGTTAAATTTTCTGTTAGTTAAGTTAAAAAAAGCACGTGATGGTCACGTGGAGTATTAATTAGAAAGAAAAAGGTGGAAGAGAGAAGGAACAGAAGAAGAAAAAGAAAAAGGAGAAGAGGAAATCAGAAAGAAAAAGGTGGAAGAGAGAAGGAACATAAGAAAAAAACGAAAAAGGAGAAGAAGTCAAAAAGGTGAAGAAAGACCGGACTAATTAATACCCCACGTGACCATCACGTGTTTTTTTTAAATTAACTAACAGAAAATTTAACGGAGGTTGATAAAAATTTTAGAGTCCAAGTACCACATTGACTCTTTTTAATTATTGGGTATCATTTTGGCCAGGCCATGTGAACTTAGGGTTTTTTTCAGCAACAGTGTCTGAACTCTTCTGCCCCGGCCAAACTTCAATTGGTAAGAAAATGTGAAAAATTGAGTTACGATTAGGTTAACTCAGAAGTTCGATTTCCTCCAACAAAAGATGAAGCAAATTACAATTAATATTAAAAAAAAAACTTGGCTCGAAGAAACTCAAGAATCGTAAACAATGTAAACCTGTACAACATGATTAGGATATTAAACCTTAATTTTGGATGATTAATTTAGTTATAGGTAAAGGTGAAGATGAATAACCATGCCACGACCATTAGGTAAGATAATCGTCACAAACTGTACGTTCAATACCTTATTCTAGCTAAAAGATACAAAATAATCGTAAATAAAGGAGCACAATATTCTTCGTAACATCATTGACATCCCACCCATTCATGTCGTAGCTAGCTGAATATGTTTGTTACAGAGAAACGTGCTTCAGCTAATTAATGTGATTCTTTGTTGGTCATTGTTTTTTCCTAATGCTTGAAATTAAGACCATCAAACAGTGTATAATATGGATAACATATTATATATAAAGCCCTCTGGCTGAAAGAACTTGAAGAAAATACAAACAGAATGAAGAAAGATGATTTCGAAGAACTACTTATCTGATGTTGACCAAATCACTGCAATCTTGAACTGAATTTTGAGAAAACGAATACTTCAATGAACAAACCGGAAATCTTTAATTGAATTCTTGAGTAATTGAGGTCCCTAATCGACCTGGGCTGTGATACCATGAAAGAACTTGAAGAAAATACAAACAGAATGAAGAAAGAAGAAGACGAACTTGTATAGTTGTATTGATTCTGATCGAGTTGTTGCAGCAAGGCCAACACTGAAACTATATATACCTATAGCTAGTGAGAGCAGGGTGATTTACCCTTTTACCCTTAACACTGGCAACGTTTCCGATCACTCCTCACCGTCAGGAAATGCGGGTAAAGTATGTTTGTAATTTCTCAACGGACCAAAGCTAATCGAATGAGTCCTCTAATATGTATCTGATCTCTCCTGAATCATCTAATCGTTGTGGTTAAAACATCAATGTCACTGGTTATGTGACATACTTGCTGGTCAAAGTGTCCCACAAAACAAAGTTTCTGTTGTATTAATTAAGTTTCTCTCCCTTGGAAGTATCTTAATTCTGTGTTGAATTTCATTCTGATTTCATTGTCATTTTCCTTCCCTTTGCAGGTTCATGTGGAACTGTATACCATGGCCTGTGGGATGGATCAGTATGTTCTTTGGCATCTTTGCCTCTTTGTTTAGTTAATTAACTTCAAATTTAAGTGGATGTGTGACAACCATTTTTTCAACTATAACAGAAATGATGTTTCCAATTAGCCAATATAGAACAAAATCAAATTTCAATAAGTGACGCTTGTTTATCCAGAAAAGAACACTCCTAAACACTCTTGCTAGACAAGAGGTGCGCTGATGAGTGATTGAGAAAGTTGTGGCACTGTGGGTGTGGCTGTCTTGATTACTACCCCATATCATACTGTTACAAAAATTTCTTCTACCTTCTTAATGTTGATAATTTTTTTATTTATTTTTTAATTCTGATGTCATAATCTGGTGTTGTTTAAGTAGGTATCTCTTATGAAAAGGCTTCGACATCCAAACGTTCTGCTCTTCATGGGAGCTGTAACTTCACCTCAGCATCTGTGCGTTGTCACAGGTTCCTCCCACGGTTTATTCTCTACTTCCCTTTCTGAAAATTCTTTATCCTTTATACCACAGTTACCACTATTGTAATTTGAATGTGTGTTTATAATTTTGACCAATATAACAATAATATAGGTTCATACTGTCCTTTATAAAGTACTTCTGGGGCTGACCGGTGTCTCTAATCTCAACGTCGTTCTCTTAATGCAGTGGAAGTTTGTTTCAATTACTACAGAAGAATAAATCAAAACTAGACTGGAGATCGACGACGTGTTCAAATGGCTTTGGATATAGTGAGTATTGACCTTGCCCCATCCCCTAACAAAAGAATGAAAAAAAATATGGTTACAGTATTGCTCTGTTATATATTTATTAATCCCTGCATTTATTAGTATTTTTTTGTTTAATGCGTCAATTTTCATGTAATCCTTCCACAGGCACGAGGCATGAATTATCTTCATCATTTCAACCCCCCTATCATTCATCTAGATCTGAAATCTTCTAATCTCCTAGTTGATAAGAACTGGACTGTCAAGGTCTGTCAATGACTCAATGGTCATGTATTTATTCTTAAATCCCTCGATTGGATTTTTTTGTTCTTTTCTGTTTTGGTATATTTCTTGAAGTCAAGTCACAATTATGACTCATTTGATGTTATCTAAGCAGGTTGGTGATTTTGGTCTTTCACGTCTTAAGCATGAAACATTTCTCTTAACCAAGACTGGGAAGGCCGAAGGGAATGGTATTTTAACTGGCATTCATTATATCCTCTTTGGTAGTTTTGTAAGATCAATCAGTCTAATGTTACTATATATATGGCGTTCAGGCACGAGGCATGAATTCTCTTCATCATTTCAACCCCCCTATCATTCATCGAGATCTGAGATCTTCTAATCTCCTAGTTGATAAGAACTGGTGATACTGTGGGAGCTTGCTACTGAGAAGATCCCTTGGGATAATCTAAATGCAATGCAGGTAATTTTTTCTATCAAAAAAGAGTGGACAGTAATTTTATGGCAAGAAACGAAACAAGTTCTTAGTAGTGTCCTTCTAACATGCCATTTCTTTCTATAATAATAACAAAAGGGCCATGACATATTGTGTGCACATGTGAACAACAATTGTTTACTTGCAGGTGATTGGAGCTGTAGGGTTCATGAACCAAAGGCTAGAGATCCCAGAAGATGTGGATCCACAATGGGCGTCTATGATTGAGAGCTGCTGGCACAGGTGGTCATTTTTTACATGCTTGTTAGTTGATTTAATTTTCTTTTACTATAATGATTACATATAATGTATGAGATACTACTCCTGAACTTGGATGGTTTTACATGTGATTACTATCTGGTGATTGGTCAGGAAGGTTAAGAATGTACCTATGATCTTTAGGTGCACTTGATTTCTAGCCAGTATTCGCCTGATAGGATTGTGCAATCACCATTGTTGTTGTGTGTGTAGCCAAGTGCAAGCATAAGTTAGATTTGTCTCGTAAGAATTCCAGATGTTCATATTAATTCCATAGCTATTAGGATTTTTTTGTAGGAAGATAAGATTAAATTTGCTGTCAAAAGACGTGTACTCTGTTTGTGAACCTCTTATCATTTTCTTGTTAACGGTAGTTTCATATGAACATAATGGCATCGAAAAGTCAAGCCAAGTGTTTTTCTTTGCTGTGTTGTGATAATTTTTTTTTTTTTGCTCTTAACCAGTGATCCAGCTTGCCGGCCAACATTTCAGGAATTGCTGGAAAAACTTAGTGTTGCAGAGACAGCATGCTCTCCGGTTCATAGCAGCGCGTTCTTCCTCCAGTGATAGCACCCAAAAGGCCGGAGCTGTAGACCAGCCAGCCTTGTGTGCAGTGGTTTCACTACTTCATTTACACATATGGCAGATGAAGCAGCACTTGCATATACTTCCACCTGTTACTAGAAAATGCTAGTGGGTAAGTACTAAGTATGATACTTTTAATGTGCTTCATGTAATGGTTATATCTCCTCCTTTTGGTATCGTATTTCAAACAAACATCACTTGGCTTAGTCTTGGCATGGGGACACCACTTGCAAATTGCAACGTACAGAAAATCAGCTCGATCTTTTGCTTCTTATGTTGGATGTGTAATTGTACTTCTAATCCGTTGTTTATGGTGAAGGTATGGCCTGATGGAATTCTTCCTCAATTAGTTGAAGACACTTCCATAGCAGTGAATCGACAACACAGGAAGGCCTAGGACCTGAGGAAGATTTTACAGCTCATGAATCTGTAAGACTAAAGTGGACTTAGCAGTAAGTTTATATTAAAGCATCAACAACTTACCATTCAAGTGTAGAACAAGTAATCGGAGAATCATAGAGACTTTAATCCTAGATATTCTATTCATGATGTATCTAATGAATTAGGAAGGAATCTAACATATCTTGGTTATCAAGATATCATATGAGATATGCAATTACAATAGGGATTTGGAATTAAATTGTTTCCTTTATGGGAGGTGACAGAATATCCAATTGCTCTATTTATATGGCTTAGGTCCCTGCACTCTCTCTAACCGGTAATACAGTTTCTTGCCCCATAGAGAGAATACCAATTGAGATGCAGTGCAGAAAACTTAGGCTTGGATTGAGTGGCCGTTCAAGTTATGGTTCATGATCCATTTTACTTTGTTAATGTTTTCTATTATTATTGTATCTATATTATTTGTGAAGCGATCTAATGACTTTTCTAGTTTTAAGTTTACATGTGGTATCAGAGCCACCTTCACAAAAGTATAGATCTTTTGCTAATTATTAAACTTGTGTTTTGATATTGGAACGAGGAACCAAGAAGCCTCATCTTTAGAAGCGGCCATGGCACAGTCATCAAAGCTACAATGGGAGCAGAAGTTTGGGTACGTGAAAAAGAAACAGAACGACAAAATTAACCTAGTTTTCTGGGCGTTCTCCCTCACAACCCATGCAACAGAACCCACTTAGGCAAAGTTCTCTCTGCCCGGAGTAAGCTATGCATTGCAATAAACACACCGATTCCACCTCTGAAGCACACCATGCGCCAAACCAAGGTTCAACTCCGATCCTTCCGAACAAGGACAATTGTTCCGAGGGCGAAGGCGCAACCTCAATAATAATTCCGGTAAAACCCAACAAGCTTCAGGCGGTCCAAAATCTAATCAAGACCTCATCCATCCAGCACGAATGAGATAAGAAATTTTCTTTTCTTTCCATTCTTTGAAACTTTTGTTTTGAAATTTTTGATTGCTCACTCAATAATTTCATGAAAATCTGACCTTGTGTACTATGATGAAATAGAAAGGCCATTACATGTTTCAGCTTTAGACTTGGGCAAGAAGCGATGTTAATTGTAATGGTTGATAAACCAGAAAGCTAAACGAGAATGACGAGCAACTTGTAAAAATAATTGTTGATTGATAGCAGCCACTTCTGGTATGTCAAGATATTTTTGCATTTTCTTCGGTAGTTGCTTATTATGCATATGAACACATGCAGTCACTTAGATGTTCATGGCCTTATATATATGCTGTGAAATATGAGACCTAATCTTACATTAGGTGGTTCAGACTTCAGAGTTCAGACAACACTTACATGTTGCTTCCTTGCTGTTGGATTTTATCTCTTCAATTTTGCTATTTCATAGAATGATTCCATTAATACTTGGTATTGAAAATTCAAGGGAGCAATCTAGTGTGCTATTAAATTTTCATGTTTTCCGTTGCCATGTGTTATTCTATTGGGTGGCAAGATGATTTTACCATGTTAAATTTTATAAATCGATCAATTAATTTTAAGATGGATAAAGAAATAGTGGTTTGAATGTTATATATTGGATATATATATATATATATATGTCCTAATTAAACAGCAAGTTTTATGTGAGTCCAATGCTTTGTTGGTCTGCTATCTATTTGATTGTATATTCAGATTTCGCATTATCAAGTAGGGATCTTACCCACACAATCTTGCTCCATGATGTCAAAACACTCAATTTTGGCTTCTGAGTAAATCTGACAACAGTTGTTTTGTTTGAGAAACTTGCACTCTGACATGCATATAAAACTTGTAATGAATTTTGGTAAAATTGACTGTTACCGAGCACTAGTATGTAGAAGTTTTAAATCAGGTCAGTGATGGGAGCGTATTTATGTGCTCTATTGTGCTTAATTCTATATTAATTCTCTCACATTCCATCTTTATTCGAGGTAGTTATGTCGTTTTATGTTTTATAGGACTCTTGGAGCATTGAGGATGAAAAGAAGCAAAAAGTGGAGATTATAAGCTAAACTGGTGAATCTGCCTGTGCAGATCAGCCTACTTCGATTGAGAACTGGGAGCAGCTCAGAATGAACTAGAAGATGTACCATATATGGATAGAAAGCTCCGGATGTCTATTTTCAGGAACTTCTGACGGTTTGTGATTCGGAGTTGTCTAGAAGACGTTATGACTGATTAAGTGAGCGAAGGTCAATCTGGCGCGAATCTGGAAACCTAATTCATTTAGGATTTGTGATTTTCCTCATGGGCTTCGACTCCTATTGGGCCGTGGACGTTTTAAACCCTAACTTGGAGTATTTAAGGATTTCTTAATCAGCCGGGACGGGGGGTTGACATCATCATATACGCGAAGAGCCGAAGCATCGCCGTGTTCCTTTCTTCTTCTCTTTCTTTCGTTAGTTTTATTATGTTTTCGATTGCTGCTACTATGACTATGAGTAGCTAATTTCCTTAGTAGTTAGGGGCTATTTGAAGCCCTGAACATGATTGTTAAGATGCTTTGATTATTTTATATGAATTTCCTATGGATTGGATGATTATCTTTTCACTGGTTTTTCATTGATGAATCTTTATATGTGTTTCTTTGGAGGCCTACTTAGATGCATGTATTAGGGTTCTATTGCTAGGATTTATATGTGGACCGCCATATCATCATATAATCCCAAGTAGCTAATGAATAGGTAAACCATATTCATGTGATTAGATTTCTCGGTTACATAAGATACATGCCATGTCTTATGGCCGATGTGATGTTCGTTCTCTTTGTGCTTAATGATTCTTGAATGTTGAATCTATGAACATGCCATTCTAGGTTACATGTTAGGAACTAAGTTAGGGAGTACATGCCATGCACTTAACGTACCAACTACGAGAGAGCAATAGGATTTGATCAACATGCCATTGACTTATCTTGAGCATCGTCATCCATGAATTAGGGAATTTGTATGGAACCTTGCATATTTAACATGAATGTTTAGGGTGGATAATTCTTCCCTAGCTATTCCATCATCATTGTTCACAACAAAACCTTTGTTGGTTTCCCTTTAATTTTCGTACATCAACTCTGCCCTGCTCTTGCAGGTTACTTTTCGTAGTCTTAAACTTCTTAGAATTCGTTGAAACTTTGTCAGAGTCAGTATTATTGAGTCTAGTTTATTGTGTTTAAATTTCGTAGCAATTGGAGTCTGTTTAGTTTGTCTGCTGTTCGTGTTTTCCTTTCTAGGTCAGTTTAGAGTCGTTATAGTTTAGTGTCTTAATTTGCATTCGAGTCTCATTCTCTTGCGGGAACGATCCCTACTTCTCATACTACATTCGATATTCATATCCACAGTAGGGTAATTAATAGGTTATTTTTGTGCATCTATTTGGTGTGTAGAAATATCTTATATCAGTCAGGAAGCTAAAATATCTAGTTTTCAAGGTGATGCAAAAACCTTGTGGGACCATCTCTTTTGAATTTGGTTTTGGCCATATGGTTAATATATGAAATGTATGGTCTATTTGCATTGTGGTTTTTTCGGCATGAACTGTACAAGTTGGTAGTATTTATTTTTATTTTTGACAAGCATATTGTGATTTGGAGCTTAATGCCTTTAAACAAGTTCGGTTAATATTAGTTTTCACCTTGTTATGACCCGTTGTGTTTAAATGATCTTTCATATCTCACAACTATATGGACTTGAAAGCTCCAGGAATTGTAGAACTAGTTGCACTTAGTTCTACATATAATTAAGCATGCTTTTAACTTCTGATTATATTCCACTCTTAGTTTGCTAAACGATGTGGACTTTTGTAAAGTATATTCAGGTGTTAGTGAAATTAGTAATTAATGCTTTTCTTGCATGTTCACAAGTTGAAAATTGGTTAGTATTTTGGTCTTTTGAATTTGCATGTACTCCTTTATATTCAGGATTGTAAAGGTTATTGTGATCAAAAGAGTGTTATTTCATAGCAAGTTAATTGTACAAGTCATATTAAAAGACAGTGAACTAATTGAGCATACTCGAGTTAAGTACACTTAACTGAACTTTTCCTCAATTAATTTTGACTGTGCATCCTTGTTTTGAATTATTCAGTTGATCTTGCAAATTCATGTTTTGGCAATACGATGAGTAATACCCTCATATCTAATTTTTGGCAGAAATTCATATTTGTTGTCATCATGACTTAGGGTATTGAAACAAATCGCGTGACCTTATATGAAGGTTCTTGTTTGGGGTGTATTGTCCATATATATTATCTATTTTTGGTTCTAGTTTTTGAATTAAAACTAGAAGATGATCATGTATATGAACAAGTTGGCTTCTACGTAATTATTGATCTAGATGCATGATTAAGAAATTAAGCTACTAAAATTTCATGTCATTGTTAATGATCAGTTTAATTTATTATTGAAACACATACATGCCATTTTGGTCTATTGATCATTATGTATAATTGAGTTTCATAAGTACACATTTGGAAGCATTCCTGATGTGTGATTATTTGGACAATCACATAAAGAAGGATATAGTCTAGATTATAATTTAAGGCTACTTTTGTTATATATCTATTCTTTAAAGTTTTTTTGGACAGAAACACATAAGAGATACGGATAAAGGTATGTCTTTTAAATTTCCGCTGTGCAATAAATCAAGTCTAGCATGAAAAGTCGTCTGATTTCAGGTTTAATCTGTTTACCTTTTTCTAAGAAAATTTAATTAACCAAAATGGCTCTTTTATGTTCATTTTTCTTAGCCAAGTTTACAAAATGTATTTGGAAAGAAAATTGCCACATTGGCCTAATTTTCATTTTAAATTTTTGTTAAGAGTCTTCTGGTGGTTTTTGATAAATTTTCTTTGAAATCAGACTATAGAATGCTTCGATACTATGCTGGATATATATTTGTGCATCCGCTAATTAACATGGTTTATGCGATGCTTGGAGCAAGTAAGGTATGTTTTCAAGAAACCTTGAAATTTTTTAACATTGATTATCAATTAATCCTTAGAGCGTATCAGGGTCGACGCACAAAAGTTTAATTAAAGTATGTTGCCCTGGTTGTACGTTTTAGATTAGGATATTCTGTGTTGATCATATGTTAATGAATATAATGATATATTGCCTTATTGCTCTTGTATGATCTTGAATATCCTATATTGTTCTCCGGATATGTTGATAATCATTGTGATTACTACTAAGATTGCTTGTGTAAACTTTAAATTACAAGAAAATATCTCCCGAACTAAGTCTTGTTAAATTTTACTATAAGCACAGTTGGTATATTTCATCAAGCCTTGTGCTCGATGAAACATTAGGAACCAACTTTGGTCTTAGGTCTCTGGGTGTCTTAGTGGCGCATGTTGCACAAAGCAAACTGTCATTAAGATTACTCATTGATCATAAAGGTTATAAGATCAAGAAACTTGTGTTTTGCATAGTAAGTTCATGACTGTATCTCCCAAAGGAGGATTAGACTTTACATGTACTTAATATATATGTATAAACAGCACATTACAAATTGATAAAAATATGTCCAGTTTCATTGATCTTTTCTTCTTGCCATTAAAGGTGCTGACTGATCTCTGAATATAGTATTTTTACTCTTTTTGGTCTTGTGAAAAGGAAACTAAAGAATGTCTTGTTCTTTTGCCATTAAAGGTATGACTTGACATTGTCAAAATTAAGGAGGGGCTTACTACCGTACATCATTTTTTGGTGTGATCACTGTATTTTTGATTTGTTTGCTATTAGTTTACCCATTGCTTGTGAGACATAGCAAACTACATGATCATTTTTTTTCCAGATACTATTGGCAAAGAACCATGATTAATTTCCCATATAAAAATTGCATGTTATCACTATGGCTTATGCAACTTTTGGTACTTTGCTTTAAGAATTTTGAGCATGTCTAAGTACAATAGCAATTACAGTAAGTACTTAGAGTATGAGTCAATTTGTTCGGAATATTCACATGCTTTCGATGTGATGATAAGTGGTACTGTGATATATTTGGTACTGATATTGTATGTCAAGTGTCATATGCTTCTTTGAGAAACCTGATAGAGAATTTTAAATACACAATCTTATAAATTGTTATGGTGTATTTTTTCAGGTTATGAACATGTTTTTAGTTCCCTAATCGTAATAGGGAGACTGTTTATATTGTGAGATCCGATTTGAGAGGAAAAATATGAATTTAAAATAGCATCACCACCTTTTATCCTAACAAAAGTTTTGGCTGCTATGATTTTATGTGCATGAACATATATATATATATATATATATATAGATAAATATTTCATGTTTTGTCAACAGTTGTCTCCCAAAACCTTGCTTGCAGATTTCGAGTTATTTCAAGAACATACAACACATAAAATATACATATGCATATATAAATTGTTTTATTGACTATTGTCGTTTATATATGCACATTGTCCTTGTTTATGTGTGTAACCATTTGTATGAAAGTTTTTATTTTAAACTTCATAAATCAATTTTTTTTTAAAAAAAAAATAAGGGAAAGTATTATAGACATATGTGTTGTTTGCTATAAAAGTTTTTTGGCTTGAAATATATACTTGATTCTTTTGAAATCTGCAACTTGGTAATTATTTGGTTTTCATTATTTTCCATGGTCATATGGATATTTGGATTTTATATGTTAATAAGGAACAGTGGGAGTAAAGTTTTTTTTTTTTAAGTAAAAATCATCATGATATAAAATGATATTTTGGATTCTTTTTGTAACTGAACCAGAAAGAAAATTCAACTAAAGTATTGACATTATTTTGCAGCCTGTGGAGTTTTTCAAGTCATATAGATTTATGATAATTTAATTGTCTTATTTCAAAATGCTATTTGGTAAGGATAAATCTTGCAATTGGTGATGTATTTTGTGATTTATTACGGAATATAAAGTTATCTTTTGGAGGCACTTATATAATGGAAGTTCTGAAAATTCTTATTGATTTTAGTTTAGTGGGACTAATTTTCTGCTCAACTGTAGTTCTTCCCTTAGCAACTGATTTTGTATTGATTAAGTTGCTAAACGTTCCTTCTTGAAAGTGCATTCTCAAATTGATCGGTTTAAATGTTCCATGGAGTCAAGATCTTAATTAGCCAATGTGCTATTTGGTTATTATCTGCAGATTATGTTCTACCAAATAGTTATTTGTTTTGGCTTGTATATGTTGTCATTGAATTTTAAGACAATATTAAAGATATGAAGTCTTTTAGAGATAATTAATAGCCTTAGTGGGAGTTGTTAACTTCTACTGATTGATGATTTCCTTGTTGTGATTTGGATTGAAATTTTCATTTTGTAATGAAGTTTTCTGTTAAGGATTTCATGATTAAAATTACATGGTATTATGTTTATTTTTGCTGCAGCAATATTATTGTCTACTAAAGCATTATGTGCTTTGAATATAAATAGCTATTTGATTTTATGTTGTTCTCGGATTTCATAGGCAACATTATGGCATCCTTGTTGATGGTAAGGAACACATATAGTTAAGTTTCATTGGAAACTTGTGTTTCCTTGAGGTTTTGTTATTTAAAACTATTAAGAGGACCAAGTACGTAGGCATCACGTTTTTTGATACATAAAGAAGCCTAAGTACACTACAGGCATATTTTTGTTTGGTAATTCATGTAGTGAGCAGTTGCTGCATTTGTAGTTATGGGAGTCTTGTGTTAAAGCAACATAAAGATCTCCCTTAGCTCTATGTTGTGGGTGTTTACTGACAGAATTTTGAGTTAGATTTGAAAGCTCATGATTCTCATATGCGCATTAAGGAATTGATTACTACATCTAATTTTATTGGTATTCTTGTTGAATAAACTTATGCTCGTCCAAGTGGGAGAATGTAAGACTAAAGTGGACTTAGCAGTAAGTTTATATTAAAGCATCAACAACTTACCATTCAAGTGTAGAACAAGTAATCGGAGAATCATAGAGACTTTAATCCTAGATATTCTATTCATGATGTATCTAATGAATTAGGAAGGAATCTAACATATCTTGGTTATCAAGATATCATATGAGATATGCAATTACAATAGGGATTTGGAATTAAATTGTTTCCTTTATGGGAGGTGACAGAATATCCAATTGCTCTATTTATATGGCTTAGGTCCCTGCACTCTCTCTAACCGGTAATACAGTTTCTTGCCCCATAGAGAGAATACCAATTGAGATGCAGTGCAGAAGACTTAGGCTTGGATTGAGTGGCCGTTCAAGTTATGGTTCATGATCCATTTTACTTTGTTAATGTTTTCTATTATTATTGTATCTATATTATTTGTGAAGCGATCTAATGACTTTTCTAGTTTTGAGTTTACAGAATCGTGAAGTCCAATATATCAGATAGTCTGAAAGATGTCGTCTCTTAATTTATTCCAGCTGCTTCCTGTGCTATGAGACGCACATAGAATGTTGACTAGGTAAGGACTTCTGGACATTGATGCTCCTTGTCCCAGAACAGACTGCATTCGCGCCTAATCCACCTAGCTGATTCTCTTTTAGGGCACTTCACAGAACTAAAAACATCAATTCTACACCAGTTCAACTCAACAATTAACATGCTTAAGGTAGCTGGTTGCTTAAGATCTATGAATGCGTCAAGTTACTGCTATGCGTTATTCAGTGAAAGGGACCAAGTGTACATGTCCTAAAAGTGTCCAGAATGGGGAGCTAGCTTGTTGTCCTTCTCTTTTACATGTAAATTTCTTCTTCTGTGTAACAAAGGCGGTAGTCCAGTCCTCTTGTAGTTTCTGACATGGATAATTGACAGTTATCTGATCAATATATGCTTTTCTCTTGGTGTGGAAATATTCTTGGATCACCTGTCTGTGAATATCAGACTCTATAGGGTTTTTGCTGTGAAGCGCTTTTGTTAGAAGCTCATTCTTTTTTCTTCTTTTTTTTTCAATTACAGTTCCAAATGTTTCCTACAAAAGCACTAAAAAGTGCTTCTATAACCAAAAACACTTGGATATATTTGCTAAAGATGCTACTCAGAGCTTTTGGCAGTCCTAAAATTGATTTGTTGATTGTTCCAAGTCCCCCTAAATCCCATATTGTGTGTGAAGCAGTTACAATTGCCTACCCATGTGTGGATTTTTGCTAGCAAGTAGAAACTTATTTAGGCAGGTAGGTATTCACTATTCAGTTGTTCAGCCAATTAGGGTTCAGCTAACTGTTCACTTTCCTAGTTTTCTGGGCTTTATTCAACATTTTCATCACAATTGTACATTATCCTTAGGCTGGATGGAGCCTAAAACCTACTGCTTGTCCTAATCTGCCTATTTGTCCCATATAGTTGGATGTTTCAATGGGATGAACGACTCAATATTTGAGATCGTGATGGTCCCTCTATCTAATAAGGACCTTAATATAAAAAATTTCAAATCAACGTACAGTTAGATAAGTATTTTAAATTTTAGTTATATATTAAATTTTTAGGTACAAGTCATCCGATCGTTGATTTGAAAGTTTTTATCGAGTCTTTATTCTAAGGTCCTCATTAGGGTGACTCTCGATGAACGATACCTTATTTTTTTATCATGGTGTATGGGATTTGTGGGGATTGGGCCAAAAAGAATAATGAATTAACTCTTATATAAGAATAATGATTTGTGGGGATTTGAAAGTTTTCAAACCCCCTCTTGTTGATGCGGTGCCATTGTCATGGTGTTTTTCCCGAGGACTATGTGCTTTAATCTTGGTATTTTCTTGTTGTCAATGTCTTGAGGAGTTGTCCCTGCACGTGGTTCGGCAGTTTTTGAACACGGTGCGGAACGGGGCACAACCCTTCTTGTTGGCTTTAAGGGTGTATCAAAACTCTTGGGATTGGTTTCTTATCAGTAGCCCAGTTGTTAGGGTGATTATTGTGGTTAACGGTTGGGCCTTATTGGTTCATGGTGTCTGTAACCGCCGGTTCTATCTTAGGGATATGAGTAGTTCATCCTCTTCAGTTGGAGTGGTTATGAACTTACATAGTCAATCCCACCTATGTAATCTTTTGGATTAATGAATGAAATTTTCTTTCTCAAAAAAAAAAAAAAAGAGTTAATTCATATATCCAATCCAGCGCATGTACAATAACAATGAATATATATAAGAACAAACATAATTAGGAAGAAAAATAATGGGAAGCTCAAAATCACAACTTGACAAGTTCAAATAGATTATATGGCTAAGTCAACTTGATAGGTCAGTACGAGCTTATAAATTTATAATATGCTGGGTTAGGTATATATATATATGAGACAGATAAGGTTTTTTAGATCGAGCATGGGTCTTTCTAAATTATGGCAAAGTAGTTTAGCACTGATGGTAATAATGGAAGTGTGAGTGTGTGACTAGTTAAGTTTATGATTAGAAGAAAACAAAAAGATTTGTTGTTGCTCATTAATTGTCTCTTTCACTCCAAAAATTGTGTGCTTGCACGTCCATTATCATGCTGTGTACGCAAACCATGTTTGAAGTTCTAATGAGAAAGAACTTTTGCTCCCGAAAGAGAGAAACAAGGGAAGCAACAACGCTTCTTGCTTCCAAAGCCGAAATTGTCTTGTCAGAAAAACAGAATCATCGTAAACTGTACGTGGAACTCATACATATCAACGATTGATAACCGTCTATGTAAAAGTTGATAACAATTTGATAAAATAGTGCTAATCGTCTCGGAACATTAGTAAATGATTGTCAAAAATAATTAATGGCTTTCTTTAACGCTTTATATGCAAAGCTAAATAATTATTTATTGTTAGTGTGCCTTGATCACAAATCACATTAATGATTGACAATTCTCATTCATATATATTTGTGTGTAAGTATCCCTAAATATGAAAGAAAGTTGAATGTAACAAAATAGGACATAAGATAAATATAAGACTAGTGTTTGCTCGTTCCGCCACACTTACGGGTTATTGTTGTCTACCATAAGTAGTTGTATCCAATTATGTTTGTTAATTTGTTTAGACCTCACATATTAGTAACTTACAATTGTCTATTGTCATATCATTTCGTAATACTTAAGCCTCGTTTGATTCACGAAAATGAAAAGAAATTCTTTTCTCTTCCCATAGGCATGAGAAATTCAGATTCTCTTTAACTTTTTTTTTCAAGTGTTTGGCGATGTTGGGAAAATAGTCATAATATTTTGTAAAAAATGCAAGAAAATGAATCCCTTGAGGTGTGGAGGGAACCATTTCCCTCTATTTTTCTTTCCTTTAGGAAAATGTACCCCAAACACATGAAATACTTGAGTTTCCTTTCATTTTCTTTCTCATGGCCTAAATCCGTGAACCAAACGAAGTCTAAGGTAGAAGGTAATTATAAAAACAATAAATAGGATAAATACAAGACAAACATTATCCATTATTGATATGTAAAATTTCTTCAGACTTCAATGAGCTACAATTGTCTATAACTATCTATTTACGTAATTATGTGTTGAAATATTTATTCAATTTAAACACAAAAGATAAATAAAAGTAAGAGAAAATAGAAAAAAAAAAAACAACCCAATAATGCAAACTCAAAGAGAAAAGCAAAGTCAACACTCCATTAGTGCTTATTTGTTTTCTCTTCATCCTCAATTTAGTCCATAGGTGCCATAAACTTGCATGGGGAAGCGATTGCCATTCAACAAAAATTCTTGTCAAATATATTGTGGAATAATTCATTTGTAGACTTAGTTTCCTAATTGGTAAAAAAATTATCTGATTAGAATTTACTAATTTAGATAGTTTTGGACCATAAAATTGCACTTTTATTGTGATATGTATGAAGCAAAGCTTCCTTAACTGATTAGCTCATGACCTAACCTCATCTTACAATTTATAATATAGTTTTCTCATAACATTTTAATACCATAAGAGAGCCAAAGGAAAAATGATAAAAACTTAGTATAGGTGAACTATAAGTTAGTCCAATTGCAAATTAAGAAATCTAACCCACAAGTTAACTTAATTCAATATTTTTAAACGTGATTTGATGCAAGTTTAGAGGAAGAAATTCATGGACAAAAATGGGTATTGCCCACTTGGAAGTTGTGTATGATGTATCAATTTTTTGCAACCAACTCAAAAAAAAAAAATGTATGGCTTATAGTGAACTATATGCATTGGCAAATTAAGTAGTGTAATCTTCAAGTTAGCCCAAAGCAAAAAAATTGAAACATGAATTTGAGATGCCTTGGACAAAAATGGAGATTATTCACTTGGAATTTATCTATGATGTATGAATTTTTTGCATGTAACTCCAAAAAAAAAAGAAAAAAAAAGAAAAAAGAAGAAGAAGAAGAAGAAGAATATGGAGTGGTAGAATTGAAAAGAGGAGTGGAAATGGACAAATTAGTGGGGGCCTTTTAAGGGAAAAGGCCAAAAGGCTGCTTGAGAGGGTGAAAGCAACATTAAGCGTGGAGAGGACGCTCCTCGCTGATTGGATGAAGAAGTGAAATTCTGGTTGGTAATTACATCGACGCTACTATTTAGCGCGTGACCTAATCATTTGGAGTATATAAATAACTTCTGGTCTCAATGGTTAGATTCAGATGATGATGACGACGACGATGATGGAAATTAAAAAAAAAATAGAAATATACAGAAAACAGCAAACCGCCCAAAACCAAAGAGAGAGCGAGGAAGCCAAAACCTCTCAAAAGCAAAGCTAAGACCAGAAGAAAAATCAAAAGCCAAGTAATTGACTGCACTAATTATAGAGCATACACAAAGTTTGAGTCTTTGAGAGAAAGAGAAAGAGACAGAGATTATTATCCATCAATCTCTGACTGTGTGTCTTATCAATTTCAACCCTTTGGTTTTAACTCTCAAGATTATCTCATCTGGGTACCCATCATTCATTTTCCTTACTTTTGTTTCTTCTCACTTCAATTTGGATCAGAGTGAGAGTTAAGAGAGACCCATGAATCCTTTTCTTCTTGTTTCTCAGCTTCGCATACCATTTTGGACCCATAACTGAGGGGCTTGCTTATTCCTTCAATTAAGTTCGGAGCTTCTTCAATGGACACTCCGCCGACGGAGGAGCTTCTGAAGAAGATCCAAGTACTGGAGGAGGGTCAGGCCCACCTCAAGCAAGAGATGTCCAAGCTGAGGAACTCCTCCGATGCTAAATCCGAGCACCATAGGGCCCACTCCGTCTCGCCGCAGCGGTCCAGATTATCGTCTTTGCCCAGAAGGAGAGTCTCCGGCGGCGCTGGCGCTGGCGGCGGAGGTTTCGACGCGGCGGCTTGGAAGAAAGGGTCTATTTCGTTTCGGCATTCTTCGCCTCTACAGAGGGAGAGTCGCAGCCATGGCGGCAGCACCGGCGGCGATAATTTTCGCGGTGGCGGTGGTAGCGGACCGTCGGCGGTGAACTTTACTGATAGGCAGTATCTGAACATATTGCAGTCCATTGGACAGTCTGTGCATATATTTGATCCTAATGGTCGTATAATTTACTGGTGAGTAGCTCAGCTCATTCAAAGTCTTGGTTTTGCAGATTTTGATGTTTTTTTTTTCTTCAGTACTTTTTGGATTATTGGGTGCTTTTCAAATTCTCTTTGCAACCGTGAAATGGTGGTGCTTTTGAGTTTGACTATGTCTATGGGTTGTGGTTGTCAAATTGGGTTGGTAGTGGAACTAAGAGTTTCCTGAACCTATATGTTCAACATTGATAAAACTTGTCTTTGAAGTTTGGTTTTAGTGTTGGAAGGTTTCATTTTGGTGAATGTGGATTCATTGAAATTTGCAGGAACAAAACTGCCGAAGCTCTATATGGTTATCCTGCAGCAGAGGCGCTTGGACAGAATCCCATTGAGCTCTTAGTAGATCCTAATGACTATGTTGTAGGATATAATATAATCCAACGAGTCACTAAGGGGGAGAGTTGGACAGGGCAGTTCCCTGTCAAGAACAAAAAGGGGGAGAAGTTTTCAGCTACTATAACGAATACTCCATTCTATGATGATGATGGCACTTTTATTGGGGTAATTTGCGTGTCAAGTGATTCGAGGCCATTTCAAGAAATGAGGGTCCCTTTGTCAGGTGTGACGCACCCAGAACCAGATTCAAGCTTCAGTCGCACTAGAGCTAGTGTTACAACTAAACTTGGTCTTGATCCTCAGCAGCCTCTGCAAAATGCAATTGCATCAAAAATAACAAATTTGGTTAGTCTGATAAGTTTTCCATGTACCTGAGATTTATTATTGCATGGTGTACCTTGAGTCTGATTGTTATAGTCATGAAACAGGCATCCAAGATGAGCAACAAAGTTAAGTCAAAAATTCGGGCGGGGGACAACTACATGGATCGCGAAGGTGGGAGTGTAGATAGTCATCATTCTGATCATGGCTCGGACTTTGACCCTCGGGAGGATGCAAATTCAAGTGGGGCTAGTACACCTAGAGAAGATATAGTCCCATCTCCTTTTGGTGTGTTTTCCCAGATGGATGAAAAGTCTCCGGGAAAACCCTCCAGAGATTCTGGTGATGAGGGTGAAGGAAAACCGCCGATCCACAAGGTAATAACCTCAAAGGCAGAAGCATGGATTGGTAAGAAAGGGATATCATGGCCATGGAAAGGAAATGAACGAGAAGGTTCAGAGGCTAAGACCACTCGTTTTGTTTGGCCTTGGTTGCATAATGATCAAGAGAATGACTCAGTTCCTCAGAAGAGTAGTTGTAGTTTAAAACCAGACAATCAGGCAAGTGAAAGTAATCGACCTGCAGCTAATGAGGCTTCAGGATCCTGGACCTCCTCATTTAATGTTAACAGCACAAGCAGTGCTAGCAGCTGTGGAAGCACCAGCAGTACTGTGAATAAGGTGGACGTCGACACTGATTGCTTGGATTACGAAATCTTATGGGAAGACTTGATAATTGGAGAACAGATTGGGCAAGGTAATCACCTCTCAAGTGACCAGTGCATGCTGGTGATCATAGTATTCTTGTGAAGTATTGATATTTTTCATTTCTATACTCCAAAGCATGTGTCCAATTGACCAAAGGTGATTAAATGAGTCCTCTAAAATGTATTTGATCTTTCCTGAATCAACCATTGTTTTCACTGATCATTATTTACACAGGTTACTGGGACATGTTTGATACCCAAAAATGTCCATCTAATGGTCATTCATCTATTGGTTATCTAATGGTCATTTTTCAGTAGCTGCAGAATTGGTCATCTTGACCAAACATAGTTTCTTTTTCTTTTACTTCCCTTCCGTTGTGAGTTTATTCTTTAGTGTTTTGCTCAGTTTCTGATATCTTTTTGCTGTTTGTCTCCCCTCTGCAGGTTCATGTGGAACTGTATACCATGGTCTGTGGTACGGATCAGTATGTTCTTTTGCTCTTTCTTTAGCCAACTTCAAATTAATGTGGGTGCACAAAAAAGAATTTCTGACTTGACATTTCTAAGTGCATATGATCATTTTCAATTATTTCAATGAACACAAAATGTAGTTGCAACCAGTCCTACTTACCAGAATCACTGTTCCTAAACTTTCTTGCTTCAACCAAAAATAAATAAACTTTCTTGCTAAACATAGAGTTTTTATGCCTACAACTTATGCATAAAGTATGAAATTGGATGAAAATGTCAAATATATTATTCAAAGTCTATCTTATGTGTGTTTGCAGTACAAAGTGAACTCTTTTTATTCATATGAAAATGTGTCACAGCGATGGTTCATCGTGGGATCTGTCTTCTGTTCTAATTATCTTTGCGATTACAGGATGTTGCCGTCAAGGTATTCTCCAGGCAAGAATATTCAGAAGATGTGATACTTTCCTTCAGACAAGAGGTGTGCTTCTTAGCTGCTCAATATTAAACTATCTACTTGTGAAGTAGATCAGAATTTGACTGGAAAGTTTGAAACATACTTCTTGAAGATTTCTCTTCATGAGTGTGGGATTTAGTAATGCACATCTCATATCTCAAGGAACTTGTGGATGTGGAAATCTTCACTATATCATTTCATACTGTTATGAAACATTCCTATAAGATTCTTTGTATTGTTTTTATTATTGATTTTGTTAAATGCTGATGCCACATTGTGGTGTTGTTTATGAAGGTATCTCTTATGAAAAGGCTTCGACATCCAAACGTTCTACTTTTCATGGGAGCTGTGACTTCTCCTGAGCGTCTCTGCATCGTAACAGAGTTCCTCCCACGGTCTGTTCTCAACTTCCCTTTCTAAACGCTCTTTATTTGCCAGTGTTTTTAATCTATGCTTCTAACTTTGACCTATGTAACGGTAATTAATAAAATACTTTCTTGTAAAGTACTTCTTGGGCTTACTGGTGCCTCTCATCTCAATATTCCTCTTAATGCAGTGGAAGTTTGTTTCGGTTACTACAAAGAAGCACAGCAAAACTAGACTGGAGACGACGTGTTCATATGGCTTTGGATATAGTGAGTAATTCAACTCCCCACTCCCCTGACAAAAAAAAGAGCAAGGATGATTATGATTTTTGTTTTACTTCGTTTGTTTCAAAATCAATCTCTCTTTTTTTTTTCTGTCTATTAACGTAGGTTCTTGGAATTTTATGCCACACTGCCGTTTGGGCTTAACCATTGTGTGCAATGTTGGGGTTGGATAAATTTCCACTACATTGATGCATGCCTGGATCACTGTTTTGTTATATTTGTGAACTTATTAATTGTTTCTTAATCCTTCCTTAGGCACGAGGCATGAATTATCTTCATCATTTCAACCCTCCGATCATCCATCGAGATCTGAAGTCTTCAAATCTCCTAGTTGATAAGAACTGGACGGTCAAGGTCTGCCATTTGTTATGTTTTTGTTTCCCTCCATTTGATATTTTGTTGTCCATTTTGGTTTGTTCGTCAGATTCTGTGGCATTTATATAAAAGTTAAAGAATGACATTTAATTTATCTGAACAGGTTGGTGATTTTGGTCTTTCACGTCTAAAGCATGAAACGTTTCTCACTACCAAGACTGGGAGGGGAACGGTATTTTAACTGGCAATCACTACTTCTTCCTTGTTAAAGAAATTAATCAGATGTTACTATTTTTTTTAGGAAAGGCAGATGTACTATATGAGGATAAATTTTCAAGTTCTCACTTAAGTATATCATTTTTCTGTTTTGTAGCCTCAATGGATGGCACCAGAAGTTCTACGCAATGAACCCTCAGATGAGAAGTATGTTGTAATTATGCATCTTGGTCATGTACTTCAAAGTGTCTTTATCCCCTCTGGCTTCTCTAAACTCTATTTATATTTCTTGATACTGTTTGGATATATTCAGGTCTGATGTATACAGCTACGGGGTGATATTGTGGGAGCTTGTTACTGAGAAGATCCCTTGGGATAATCTAAATTCAATGCAGGTATTGTTTTCTTTTGAAAATATATCAAGACACTATTGAAAAAAGAAGTATATTACGGCATTTCTGTGATATTTGTTTTTCTCTTTGGTCTGAACATTTCTGTGATAAATCAAGAATTTTTGTAATATTTATTACTTTCTCATGATATTTGATATTGAACCAATCAAGTTGTTGAATCTTTGATTTAATATATCTTCAGTTCCAAAGTTAACTATATTTTTATCTCAAGATATGAACCGAGCCTTTTTAGTATTATTATTATTATTATTATTATTTTTAATGATAACTAAAGGGCTATGACATGTGCACATATGAACAACAATTTGTTTAGGATACCTGCAGGTGATTGGAGCTGTAGGGTTCATGAATCAAAGACTAGAGATCCCAAAAGAGATTGACCCACAATGGACTTCTCTAATTGAGAGCTGCTGCCACAGGTGGTAATTCTTTCCATACTTCTTATTTTATTCTCAACACCCCTTAACTCGGATGAGTTTACTTTCTTGGTATTTTGGTCAGGATGCACAAAAACATTCCTATGATAATTGCAAAGTACATACCCTTGTTGATGGGTGCATATATTGATGTCATTAGTTGCACTTGTTTACTTGCACCCTGTTTTCTAGCCCAGAATTAGCCTGATAGGGTTTGTATTACCATCGTTATTGACTATTACTAGGATTTATATGGTTACATATGAATATCAGATGTTCATGTTAATTGGATAGATACTAGGATGATTTTCTGTTTCTTGGGTCCTATGGATATTGATAAGAACATGATCGCATCCGTTCTATAACCTTTATTTATTTATTATTATTAGTTTACATAGCAACTTTGGTAAAACTGCTAATGTGCTGATTTCAACTTCATCAAACCAGTGATCCAGCTTGCCGGCCAACATTTCAAGAGCTGCTGGAAAAGCTTAGAGATCTGCAGAGACAATACGCACTTCAATTCCAAGCAGCGCGCTCCGCCGCAGGTGATCAAAAGGAATTGTAGACTACCCAGCTTCCTTTCTGTGTATAGAATTTCATTACTTCATTTACCACATTGGGGATGAAGATGAAGCAGGCCACAATTTCAGCTACTTGCATTTGTTTGTGGCAAGTGGTATTGGTAGCCCTAGATAGCCACATAGGGGTTTGTGGTATTGGAACCACAAAATTGAAAGTCAGATGAATAGTGTGAGCTACCTAACTTTAGATGGTGATGAGTTGGTTGTGTGATGCTTGTTTATTCACTGACATAAAATTTATCTTCAAAGCATAGTGTGGTGTTGTGTAGGATAGGGAGTCATGTCTGTTTGGATCACATGTCACCCATTTTGTTATCTTATATGATGGGAAAGTTTCAGCACCACTTGGACAAAATTGTTGTACAAAGGAGAGAGAGGAAATAGTTCACTGTTAGTATTCATTTGAGTAAATATAGTGATCAATCTTTCGCTTATTTACACCTTTTTTATAGATGGGTCTCTCTTTAGTCTAATAGCTGAAAATTCAAGTGCTTTGGTTGATCTTTGTTGATATCCTATGACATGCTTTTGGAGCTGGCTCTTCACTTTGGTTTTTTTTTTTTTTTTTTGATCAGGAAGGATTTCCGTTAAAGCCAAAAGGCAAAGCAAAACAGGGGAATACAACTGAAAGAAAACTCAGAACAACTGGAGATAAGCTCCAGGCAAAGATAAAATAAAAGACTACTTTGGTGAAAGTGACTGGATTAACATTACTCTCATGTGGGTCTAATGATCTAATCCATTGGATGAACATGTAGGGGATATGGGATATTGATATTGATGTAACATGCCATTTCAGGCAAAACTGAATGATTAGAAATGTTATTCACCGAAAAAAATGAATGGAGTTGTTGGAATTTCTTTCTTAATGCTACTGTTATGCTTCTATGTCTAAACAACGTTTTAGAACTTAATAAGTCTGCAATTTTAGTTTCGAGTTTACGGAATATAAGTCTAAAATGACGTAATTTTAAGCACGAGTACTATATCAGCACAAAAAAGGCACCAAAAAACTCCAAGCAAGGATCCAGACTCAAACCTAAGATAGGGTTAGGCCGAGCACATAAGTAGGCAACGATAACAAGCAATATGGGCAGGAAAAACTTTATTCTGGAGCAGCTGTTAGGATAACATACGCTTCTGAAAAGCTGTGAAGACCAAGAACTGCATATACCTCATCAGTACAACAACAATGTATTTTGCGATTGATATCCGAATAGCATTCAGCAATCAAAAGTTCAAAACTTGAAACACCCAATTCCTTGCAACATGTTCATTCCTAAAGGCAACAGGCATTTCTAGTGAAGCAAGCTGGAATAAACTCAGTTCATTGACAGATACAAAACAGTACTTGAAGCCAAACATGTGAAGACCAAGAATTGCATATGTCATCAGAACAACAACGTAATTTGGGATCGATATCTGAATATCCGATAGCATTAGCAATGAAAACTTGAAAAACTCAATTCCTTGCAACATATTCATATTCCTAAAGCCAATAGGCAGTTCTAGTGAAGCAAGTGTCGAATGGCAGCAACAGCATCACCTTTGTGCTCCCTCAAGGTCCTCTCAGCAACCTTCTTGTCCAGCTCTAGTTCATTCGCAATTATCTCAACATCACCTGCATTGATCTTCACAGCAGCCAATTCTTTCTCCCTGTAAAAATGTAATGAAGCCATTGATCTTGTGCTTATGCTTAGCTTAACATTGAAAGGAGTTTCAACCACAACCCCATGTCCCCATACCAATTCAACATCTTTAAACAAATTTGATCACATCAACAAGACTATGATATATAATTTATCGTCTTCATAAACTCACTATTCATTTATTTTCAGTAAAATTAAGAAGGAAAAAAAAAACAAATCTTTAACTAGCATTAATAGAAAAATGAGTGAATCAGAATTGTGACCTCAATCTCATAGCATTCCAATCGGCTTCGGAGGACGCAGCGATGGAAGCCATGGCCTCCTGGACTCGGGTCGAGTCGAGCTGGCGATCTTCGACGCGGTCAGTGAGCTTATCGAAGGCTTTGCTCTGTTGCTGCAAGTCCTTCGAGTCCTCAATCCTATCAACTCCTTCTTCTCCTGCACCCTCCATTTTCTGATTTTGATTTTGATTTTGCTTCTCGCAAGAGAAAATTGCAAACCCCCTTTTTCCCTGAAATTGCTCAGAAACCCTAGATTTTGCCTTTTTTAGGAGACTTGAGTCGGTAGCGAAGAGTGATCTGATGACCGTCAATAGCAGTGGGCTGAAACTAAAATGTTCGAAGGCCCAATAATCTGGTTTTGTTATAAGACAAAAGTCCAGTCATCAGTATTTTTTTTTTTTTTTTATAATGTCATTACCAGATTGAGAGTGGGTGATGGAAGGCCAAACTTTAGAGACTATAATATATCATTTTGAATCTCTGACTACGGCAAGTAGAGTTGGGATAAAAACTAACTTGTCTAGGAAGCCTTTGGGATACCGCGGGAGCTCACTCAAAAAAAAAAAAAAAAAAACTAACTTGTTACCGTCAATTGAGAAAAATCTTTAATGTCTTACAAAATCACAAAGTTTTCTTTTATATAAAGAAAAAATTCCTACTTTTGGATTTTTCTTAAATGTTTTTGCAAGGTTGTTGACATTAATGATTTAAATCAGCTTGGGATTTTGAGATGCTAGAATTTGATCTCCAGCCACCCTAGAATTTGATGTAGTGATTTCCACCTAGTTAGCTAGAATTTGATTTGAAACACCAAGTTAATGAAATTTTTTAATTTTTAGCAACCACTTTGAAAATCAGTATAGGAAAACATCATAAAAATTGTTTTTTTTTTTTGTGTGTGATTTAAAACTTATTAGGACCAATTTTCACACCTCTTTCCAATACTTTTTATATAGGATGGAAAACGTTTGTAAAACTAGAGACAAGGCAGGGATGGTACTGTAATCTCTATTCTTGTAGACGATTCAATAGTGGTTAAATTTTTACAATATAGATATGTGAAATTCCCGTCAATGGTAAGTCGTAGGACACTAATCGGAGAGACTAAGTAATTTTAAAACTAATCTCTCACAACCAACAAACAAACAAGGATTCAAACAATGTTCAATTGAACAATCACAAACTATGCAACAACAACAATCAATTGAACAATCCTAGAACCCAAAGTGTATATCAAACTAGCACACTATTGTCTATAATCTATTGAATGAATCACACAATGTGATGTACAAATAAAAACAATAGATAAACAAAGCAACAATCACAACAATCACACAACACACGAAGTGGTCACCCGGAACCTCTACCTCTAGAGGAAAACCGGAGGGAAGCCGTACCCCACGCTCTTGAATCACACTATGAAAAGCCAAATGACAAACACATACAAGGGGGCACCCGGTCCCAAACTCTATATTATCTACCTATAGACTAGTGGCAGCTCTAACCTTGTGTAGCTTCCAATTGCTTCTTCAAGTGCACATTCCTCAAGCTTCTTCAATTGGACTTCACCAACATGAACCTCCAATAGCAAGAACCGCGGCTATGAAATGATGTGTGAATGAATGTGTATTGAACCGTTCAACTCAGCAAAACAACAATCAACGTTTACTAGAGTTGAACAAAATCTCTTTAATCCTAATCAAAGGCTAAACTAGCAACTAAGTGCAAGTCAAATGTGTTTAGCAAAGATTATATGTGGAGCATCAAAGGAGGAACCTATAGCATGAAACTAGGCTCACTCAATACCAAAGAACTTTCGCATATTCAATTTTTCAGAGTTTAAGATTCGAAAGTTACAAAATAAAACGACAAACCTCTGTTTTATATAAACTGGAATTCCAGTACGCGATCGATCGTCCGATATGGTGCGATCGATCGCACAAGAGAAATCAGTACAAATTTTGTATTGTGCGATCGATCGTGATCAACATGCGATCGATCGCATAGTGCATAAAACATATCCAGAAGCTACTGGGACTTGAAAACCTCATTTGCGATCGATCGCATAACAAGTTGAGATCGATCGCATGAAAAGTTGCAACGGATAGATTTGCAACGGTCATAAAATTCAAACGGACATATTGTCCAACGTGGCACGATCGATCATGGCACTGTATACGATCGATCGTAAAGCACAAAAACAGCTTAGAATAAAATGTTTGCTAATGAAAACAAAACCAAATCAAGTTCTAGCAAACCTAAGATGTTTGTGCAACTTCCTAAGGATAAACAAAGTGTATGAAATGCATATGCATGATACAAACCTTGAGGAAGACATGAAGCAAAGTCACAAGTGCCATTGAGACGATATCAAACAACTTGAACTAAGCCGAACGACCACAATCCTAATGCCACGATTTCTAAACCCTTATAATGTCCTATCAACTATACAATAGTATGCAATTACAAGGAAGAGGTTTTGTCAAATTAGGAAATAGCCAATTGCAAGAAAACTTGCCCTTACAATATGTAATGAAGACTAGTCTCACATCCCAAGATACATTATGTTAGGTATTATAAAGGATATGTGAATTTCAGTCACATGAACTACAATATGGCTAATATTATTATACTCATTATTATAATGGTAATTGAATAAATTTTTTAAGTTGTTATAATATTTGGTGTTGAATCTAATTCATGTGTTTTTTTTATCAGAAGACATGCGCCGATTTTATTCAATACAAACGAAATTACACACGGCGCGACAAAACCAATGAAGATTGTATTAGAGTGTCATTGCATAAGTGGACTTTTGAACACTAGCTAGCCCTAAATTTCATCAAACATTTACTCCAAATTCAAGTCGGTACTAGTCCTATAATCCTAGCTCTAAGATCATCTTGGTAGACATTAGATCGTGTCATGCATGAAAACGTTTTGTACCATAACCAAATTTTTGTGGGTGACCCAGCAGATAATTCGATTTGAATTAGGTAATCACATGGATTTCTTTTCTTTTTGCTAACAAAATCACATGGATTAACTTGAAGGCATTAAGTAGTTATAGTACAACGATCAACCTCTAGACATGGTCTTTAATATTATACAGTACTGTCGATCAGGTTTCCAAATGAAATAGGATAGTGTTTATTGCTTAATGCTTAGTGGTTGAGCAGTACTAGAACTGGAACAATATTGTCCTGGGATTACAGAGTGATAATAAATGCACCGGCTAATAATGATTCGTTTTTCTTGATGAGGTTTGAAATTCTCAGCATTTCATTAATCAAAGTGTCGCAGAAGTCTATCATATATAGTTCTGTACCTAGCTCTCAACTGCATGCATTTATGTTATTTGAGGGAGTATTCTTAGTCTTCACTCCATCAAAGTACTGTACTAGCCAGCATTGACTATAAATATTCGATACTCGTTCCAACTTAGGATCATCAAGTTCAAAACACACAGTTAGCAATACAGGCTCCTCTCTTTCTCTTTTTTAATTGAGGAAAGATGGGGAAATTTTCTAAGTTTGTGGGAGTGTTTGCTGTGATGTTTGTAGTGGTGGTAGCGATAGCCGAGTGTAGGAAGCTTGAGAAAGAAACATTTTCTGAAGGCTTAGGGGGTGGTGCTGGTGGAGGTGCTGGTGGGGGATTTGGTGGAGGTGCAGGTGGTGGTGGAGGATTAGGAGGTGGATCTGGGGGTGGTGTCGGAGGCGGCGTTGGCGGTGGTGCAGGTGGAGGCTTTGGGGGTGGTAAAGGTGGTGGTGTTGGAGTAGGAGGTGGTTCTGGAGGTGGAGCTGGTGGAGGATTAGGCGGTGGAGGCGGCGCCGGTGGTGGTGCAGGTGGGGGTGGAGGAGTAGGAGGTGGATCTGGGGGTGGTGTTGGAGGAGGCGCTGGCGGTGGTGCAGGTGGAGGCTTTGGGGGTGGTAAAGGTGGTGGTGTTGGAGTAGGAGGTGGTTCCGGAGGTGGAGCTGGTGGAGGATTAGGAGGTGGAGGCGGCGTCGGTGGTGGTGCAGGTGGGGGTGGAGGAGTAGGAGGTGGATCTGGGGGTGGTGTTGGAGGCGGCGCTGGCGGTGGTGCAGGTGGAGGCTTTGGGGGTGGTAAAGGTGGTGGTGTTGGAGTAGGAGGTGGTTCTGGAGGTGGAGCTGGTGGAGGAGTTGGTGGTGGTGCAGGTGGGGGTTTTGGGGGTGGTAAGGGTGGTGGTGTTGGTGGAGGAGGCGGTGCAGGTGGAGGTGCTGGCGGAGGCTTTGGAGGTGGTGCTGGCGGAGGAGGCGGTGCCGGTGGAGGCTCTGGAGGTGGTGTTGGAGGAGGAGTTGGCGGAGGAAGCGGTGCTGGTGGAGGTGTTGGAGGAGGAGCTGGTGGAGGATTCGGAGGAGGCGGTGGAGCTGGTGGTGGAGGGGGAATTGGTGGTGGGTTTTAAACCCCAAATATAGCTAGAGCATGCAAAAGTATCGCAAGACAAATCATGCTCATGCATGGATATTGTATTACCTAAGAGAATAAATGAATTTAGAGTCGTTGTAAACGTGCCTATCAATTTAATAGTTTATGCTTCGTCCCATATAAGCTACATTTTGTTCCAAATTAATTTTGCTTACACCATTACTTGAACCTCCTTAATTAATTTCAATTTTCAAGTAATGGTGTAAGCAATTAATTTACCTTAATTTTCAAGTAATGGAAAATAGTCAAGTAATTATACCCTGATTGAAGATTTGAAGAAGGCAATCAGCCAAATACGTACTCATACAAAAACGGCAAAAAAAATTTTGATAAGTACAAAAAGGAAAATTAACATAACCAATAAATATACAACTTTGGTTTAGAACAATCTGAATTAACAAAACATATGAGAGTAGTGTCATTTTACTCCACAACACTCAGATTGCTCCGTTGATTAGATAGAATCGTATATCTAATTAAATACATAATTTCCATTCGCGATTGATCGTTTATTTGTTCGAAAACAAACTGTTGATCAAACTTAAACTCGGTGGGTCCATGTAACATCAATGTGCTGCTCTCCTGGCTAGTTAACGATGAACTTCAGGGTACAATTCATATCCACACCGGGAGCCATTCCTGTCCGTTGATGAAGTCGACCGACAGGAATGGCGCAGCTTCTTTCTCAGTGAGTTGCTTCGCCCATGGAGCGCGCTCTCCGGCCTCGGCTCCTGGCCCTTTGCACTTGTACTCCGCGTGGAACAAGTTCCTGTTTAGAGGAAATAGAAATGAGTTAACATGATTGCATGCATCCATTTGGATGTGATCACATTGTTGTGATTAGGGTTTGGGTACGTAGGGTGAAATTAATTAGTTCTTACTCTGTTCCTCCTGTATAACTCCAATTGGCCCAGCCCTGGGGCACAATGGTCCTAGAGAGGTAGGTTTGTGCAAAAACGACTCTGGAAAAGGCACCCTTGGCTCTACCCAAGTAGACATGATCACCTACACCATACACCTTGCCTTTGAGAAATACAAACCCACTGTTCTCGTTCGCACTTTCTCTGTTTTGAGCTGTTACAGACCCTTTGATCGTAACCCTCTTGTCTGAAATCACAAAGATCTCACAGCCCTGAACACATTATTTTACAGCCCGGCCTTTAGTTAATAAATTCTAACAATTTATGTTAATTCATAGAGACATTTTCGTTAACAATATGTGTGATCGATCAAGTACTCACCTGGAAGATGGATCTACCACGTCCGAAGATGAAGTCGATTGAACCTTGGATGTAGCAGTTATCATAGTAATGCCTGCCCTTGTAATCGAAGAGGGTGTTATGGGTACTGAAGAAACCACAGTGGTAAAATGCAACCTTGTCTGCACCCACGAATGCTGCCACTGACTGATTTTGCGAGGTGTATGCCACACCAGTTGGAGCCTCATTCTGCAATCACAATCCCATAATTAGACCAAATTAAAACCAACCCTAACCCTAACCCTGCAATTGTTACGTTCCTCTGTTCTTTTATTTCACACCAATAGAAGGGTGCAACTACATTTATCAAATTTGTTTATCGAATCTTGTCTAGCTCATGATGTTCTAGTGTTCATTAAAGTATAATTACAATCTGGCTGAATTTATGAATGAGAAACCATCATTCTTTTATGCAAAATGATTGTTTTAAATTGCAAATGGGATTTAAGTAATACAAGAAATGGAGATCTAAACAGTTGCTGAATTTATAATATATGGAGAAAAAGGGTTAAAGAGGAAATGATGAACCTTGAAGCTGATCCCAAAGGCAATGAAGTATGGAGCTTCAACTTTGAAAGTAGCAGATTCTATGTTGTCCTCAGAGCTTTGGGACCAAACAATATGCGTCTTTCCCTTCCCATTGCCTCTCATGAAAATATTGGGTTTATTTTTGGGTACGTGCACTTTTTCTCTGTACACTCCTTTCCTAATATGGATGATGACCCACTTATTATTCCCTGCCGGAACAGAATCAATGGCGGCCTGGACGGATTTGAAATGGCCATTGCCGCTGATATCGACCATTATTGTGGTGTTGCTGTGGATCTTTTCGGTCAGAAGGGGAGAGTCGATCTTTTGATCCTGAAAGGGGGAGAGGGCGCCATGAGTGAAAGAGGCGGAGACGAAGAATGTGATTGCGAAGGCAACAAAACCTTGCGTCGTGAACATCATTGATGAGGACCAAGGAAAACAAGAGCGAAGTTTGGAATATAAAGGGGGTTCAAAGTTGAAGAGAGGTCAAATTATTGTGAGGCTATAAATTTATGAGGTTCTCTTCAACTGAATGAGGGATTTCTATTTTTATTTTGTCTATTTTAGAGGGATTGGTTGTGTGTTTAGTTTTTACTTACTTCTTTTTATGGTAATAATTAACAAAATTTAGTTATAAGAATTGATATTTTTGTAGAATTGTGATGCGACCTTATCTATACTATATTTAAGAGAAGAGAGCTTGTTTTACTTAGCAAAATTAACTAATGAGACCATTTAAAGAAATAAAAACAATGTCTATATATCTGATTCACAACATGACAGTACGTACGTTAAGCTTTGATTATTATAGGTATAGAATCACTAGCTAGAGCATGGTTTAGAGTTTAGTCTATGAATTTTGGGGGGAGCAATTCTGTGAATTGTACAAAGAGTAAAATAATAACGACATACCAAACCAATAATTTGTCAAATACCCGTCACTAAACATTCCCACCCTTAATACGATGATAACAAAACACTTATCTTTTTCTTTTTTTTTTGAAAAGACAAAACACTTATCTTGTCAAATAACAATGATAACTAAATACTCATCACAATAAAACGAATTTTTTTTCTTTGTAAAACGATCTAAATATTTTTTTTCTTTTTATTCAAAAAAAAGAAAACTAAAATCAAGAAACAAGCTTTCCCGACAAATAATTCGTCGGCAATTAAAGACAGTTCTGAGTATTTTTTTTTTCAAAATTTGAGAAAATAGAAAGAGTTATTGATCCGGGGGACTTGTGGAAGTTGATCTAAGTACCAATAATGATACAACAATATTACGAGTAGAAAATAATTTTTTTCTATTTTCTTTTTAAGGATGGTAAAATGAGAGCGAATTTGCATATAACACACGCTTGACAGGAAATTTTTCACTTTCAAAGTTTAGAAGAGTTCCAAGGGAAGGTCGAGAGTGATGATAGAATCCCTAGCAGATCAACAATAGTTCTTTCAAGTGCCATAAAGTATTTATTTTTATTACATAGGCAAAAAAGTAAAAAAAAAAAATATCAAAGAACAACTTTTTCCGACGAAAAGTTCGTCGGCAAAAGCGGTTATGAGTTTTTTTTTGGTTCAAAATTTGAGAAAATGGATAATGGATAACCTTGTGAGTGTATATATATATATACTATATATATATACTCCATATATATCCCCAATAAAAACTACTCAAATCCATGAAAGTAGAAGATGTAGATTCTGCATTGATAATAGGTAATAGCTCGTGATATTCTTGCTCATGATGGAAACTCATCATGAACTCATGGGCATGGTTTTACATCATGTGAATGATGCTAGCTAGGTTCATTACTATGGTAGTTAAAACTCATTTTCACACCAAAGTACCCCACCATATAAATGTTGTAAGCATTCATTTGATTTCACCTTTAATGTAGGTTGTTGTTACCTTGTCATTTTCTGTGTCATCAAAATAGGAATCCAAAAATGCAGAGAACAATGAACCCTCATTCCCCTTTCCCCTTAAAGTTACAGAACCAAAAAAATGGGGACAAGGATATATATGATCATTGACATTTTCTCTATTATACTGATTTTGACAGTACTGCAACCAACCTAATTGATTATATAATTATGTAGGAGCCATCAACTCTAGTTGATATTAATTTTCTGATATTGACCAAACAAGTTAATAAATGTTGCATGTGATATGATCTTCACATTTTCTGTTCTAATGATCATATTAGCTACTATTAATTACAACCAATGAAAACTAAGATATTTACATTCCTGAATCCTGATACTTCTTTTTCTTCCCATTAAGATCACAGGCATGCATACCTAGTATTGTCTATTGCAAATTTTGATTTAGTGTACACCGCCAGAGTAATTACTAGACATGTAGTTGGATCTCTTAGTCTAGTCCACCGCCAGACTAATTACTAGACATGTTTTGGACCGACCCCTAAGCTCACAAGTTTTGCATCATACCACAAAAAAAAGTCACTAGTTTGTGGGAAATGCTTATAGCTACCAAGTACATGAAGGAGGAATCCTGCAATTTACTTGGTCATAAATTAGTTTGACATAAGTTGTGGCAGATTCTCTAATAGTTTATATCTGGGCACGTCTACTATCTATTGTGTCTTTCAGAGTTTTTTTTTTTTGCATAAAATTATTGATCAGTCTGGATATATCTGTCTCTTTACGTGTACGTTAATAATGAAGATAGATAGATGTCATTTTCATGAATTAATTATCCAATCGTGCCTGTATGTGAGGGAAATGATTTCTCATGAAAAAGCACAATTTGACAGAAAAATTGTCCATGTTTTGCACTCCGTTGTCCATCTTTGATCCAATAATTCATTAACTTTAATTTCAAAGCTGGTATATATATATATATATATCTATATCTATCTATCTCTGCATTGGTTGAGTTCACGTATCTGAATTAACACAGGAGAAAGAGAAAGAGAAAGAGAAACCGAGAAACACACATAAAAGAATGGATCTCAGAGCTATAGTGGCAGTCATATCTCTGCTGCTATTTATCAGCAATGGGGCTAGAGGAGAAGGGCTTTCTTATAATTTTTATGGGGCATCATGCCCACAAGTTGAGGACATGGTTAGAGCTACCCTCCGACGTATTTTTCTCACTGATCCGACTACTCCGGCAGCTTTGTTGAGGCTTATGTTCCATGATTGCCAAGTTCAGGTCTCCCTAGCTCTTTTCAATTACTTGAGCTACAAAACTAACTTTGAGCTTAATTACCATGTCCAAGTTTTGTTCTTTCTTCAGAGCACAATGCTTGACATTAATTAATTGACATCTTGTGATCTTTCAGGGCTGTGATGCTTCGATTCTGGTGGATTCGAGTGAGGGATATGTGTCTTCTGAGATGGGTTCGGTGAGAAACTTCGGCGTCAGAAAGAGGGAGACAGTCGGCATTCTGAAAACAGTGCTTGAAGCAGAATGTCCCCAGCAGGTTTCTTGTGCTGACATTCTTGTATTGGCTGCTCGGGACGCGGTGGCTTTGACTGGAGGGCCAGAAATTAAGGTTCCCTTGGGGAGGAAAGACTCCACTGTTGCTCCGAGCTCTAAGCTTGCAGATTCTTTGCTTCCTCCTGCCAATGTTGGTGTTGATGGCACGCTTCCAGTATTTGCAAAGTTTGGAATGACAATCGAAGAATCCGTCGCCATTTTGGGTACTATATGAAACCGAATCTGCAAATTTGACAAGTTATGTGTTGCCGGTGTGTTTAATATCTAACAAGAGAACATTATCCTAATGCACGTGTCGCCAATGGGCATTTTTCAGGTGCACACACGCTAGGCGTAACACATTGTTCGACTGTCCGGAACCGCCTAAATGAAGCCAAAAATGGGCAAGTAAAAGGCGCCATCACACCTGGGTTCGAAGCATTTTTAAGGCTAAACTGTCCTCAAGGGTCTATAACATCAAACTTAAGCTTTGTTCTTAATGATCCCACCACATTTGCATTCGACAACCACTACTACAACAATGCAATCCGAGGCCGCGGGGTGCTTCGAGTTGATGCTGAAATGGTGATGGACCCGCGCACAGCTCGAGCCATCCAGAAATTTGCTGCTAATCAGGATTACTTCTTTGAAGCATTTTCGTCTGCCTTCGTCAAGCTCTCCCGCTCTGGCGTTCTAATTGGGAATCAAGGCGTTGTTAGAAAAAGCTGCAATGCAATATAGAGAGGCCGGGAGTTACAGGCCGGGTTCTGCTCGTATAGTGTGAGGTCATAAATAATAATTACTTACTATTGGCTTATTTTCACAGAAGCTTACCTACAAAAAGTTGGCATTTACTGCAAGTCTCTAGCTAACTTCGTAGTTGGGCTGAAATAACGCGCTTAAAAATGAGAAGGAGCGCAATTCATTGAACCCTGCTGACAATGTCGACCTGACAAAGATAGGGACGCGACATGCCTGAAGCACAACACAAGTGTTGGGGAATGAACCATATCGCCAAGCAAGTAATAGTATTAATAGATGAAAAGAAAAATAAACAAACCAAAAGGGAGACAACAATATTTAACGAGATTCGGCCAAAATCTTTGCTTACGTCCTCGGAGAGTTTCACCTTCATTTATGAAAGAATAACAAATACAAGAATACACCGCTCAAGTTTATACTCAACCCGAGCCCTTGTATCCGAAAGGATATATACCCCTTGTACACCCTCTCTCAACCTAGAATATTACTCTACCCCAAGACCTATACACACTCTTGAACACAACCTATGATGCACGGAAACGGAAACGAAAACGGAGATACGATACGATATGATACAAGGAAACGGCAAATCTTAAAAATTTTAAGATACGATACGGCAAGAAAACGCAAATAAAATAATATATTATTATATATAAATAATTAAAAAATAAAAATACTGAGAACAAATTTACTCACCACCATATTTTGGTGGTATCACCACCCAATTAAACACCTGCCAGTATCGTATATATATTTTGGTGGTGATAATTCTCTTTTGGTTTCACCCCACCACATACATAATTCAATTCAATTTATATGCTGCCACATACTTGATACTTGATAACTCAACTATAGTTTTTTTTGGTACAGATAACTCAAGCAGCTATTAGTTTTTTTTTTTTTGGGCAACCAATCAGCTATTAGTTAGCTTAATGATTCTAATTTTTTTTTTTTTAATAGCTCCCTTTTCTCTCTCTCTCTCTCTCTCTCTCTCTCTCTCTCTCTCTCGATTCAATCAGAGGACAGAAGCAAAAATCAACCATCTCCAGTTCTCCACCACAATCAAACCAAGCCAAAACCCATAAAAAATTCTCCACCAATGGCAGATTCATCTTCACCTTCATCTCCTTGGGCGAAAAGCTTACGAAATCCACCCTCTTATCTTGGTATCTTGGTAGGGAGGTGGCTTCAAAGGTAGCTGCGGTGGAAGAAGAACAGAGAAAGAAAAAAGAAGAAAAGAAGAAGAAGACGAGAGGTACCCAGAACCACGTTTCCAGATATGGAAACTAGCGTTTCTCTTGCGTTTCCTTTAGCCCGTCCGCCGAAAATGCGTTTCCAACCGTTTCCGGTATCGGTACGGGGATTCGATCATTCTTCACGTTTCCATGCATCATATAACACAACTCACTTTGCTTTTATACATGAAGAGTTGCAGCAGCTAGGGGTGGATTCGCGAAATAGAAAACTGCCAACCGAGCAAAAAAAAACGAACCGCAGCCGAAAAAACCGGATCGAAAAAAAATCGAAACCAAACATGAAAAACCGAACTGAACCATGCCTTTAGATTTCGGTTTCGATTGTCAAAAACCGAACCACACCGAAAAAACCAAAGTTTGCCAAAACGACGTCGTTTAGGGTACATGCATTTCTATTTTTTTTTTATTTGATCTCAATAGAGGATTACATAAAATGTATACATCTTAAGAGAGATATTATTTTTAAGTAAGACAAATGTCCGGCCATTTTATAACTATGAGAGACATTCTCTTCCTCACATATTTTCAATGTGGGATGCTAGTAAACATTCTCAAAGTTTTTATACTTAATTTCAATATAGGATTACACAAGTCTCTTAATGTGAGATGTTAGTGAACATTCCCGAAGTTTCTATGTGCTACACTTTTGCATGTTTCATCTTAAGTTTCTTAAAGGTAATTAATCTCTAAAATTCTTCAATTATTGACAAGTTTACATGCTCAAATTAATCAAGTTCAAACATGCATACTCAACTAAGAACAAAACATATTATTAAATTTAAGTTTGGCTAGGGTTTGCAACTATAGTCCCAAAATATGAACTAATCACTCATAACTATACAAATTAGTATCAAATCTAAGTTACACATCAATGGAAAGTAAAGAGTTTAGATAGAAGAGATGACTTAGTCAAGACTCAAGAGTTGCAAATATTTTGCCAAGCTTGTCTAATGTTTATGGTGTATTATGGTAGTGACCTTTGGATTTTGGGAGAAAAGATGAACTAAGAACTAGGAAATAAAATATGTATGAAGTTCTAAGAAGTGAATTAATATCTATATTATGTGAATATATAGAGGATAAAACAAGATATTTGTGCCCATGCCTATATAAAAGACTCTCCCACTTAAAAAAAAAAATCACTCTTAAGAGGACTACATTTTATGTAATCTTCTATTTTCATCAAGTAACAAAGGTTTGGGAGTGTTTGCTAGCATCACACATTGAAAATATGTGAGGAATAGAGGGTCTCACATACTTACAAAATAGACTTTTCTCTCACTTGTAAAAAATATATTAATTTAAAGAGGTCTACCTTTTATGTAATCCTCTATTGAGATCAAGTAAAAAAAATTGGAATGTTTACTAGCATCCCATGCACATTGGAAATTTGTGAGAAAGAGATGATCTCACATACTTACAAAAGAAATCTTTCTCTCACTTAGAAAAAATATCTCACTTTAAAGATGTCAACCTTTTATGTAATCCGCTATTGAGATCAAGGAAAAAACTTTTGGGAATGTTTACTAGCATCCCACATTGGAATTTTGAGAGGAATAGAGGGTCTCCCATATTTATAAAAGGGATCATTCTCTCACTTAAAAAAATATTTCTTATGAGATCTACATTTTATGTAATCCTCTATTATGATTAAGTAAAAAAAACTTTGAAAATGTTTATTGTTACCCAATAAACTTTTGCAAAGTTTTTTTTTAATAGTTTTCCAAAAAAATAAAAAATTGCACCGAAAATAACCGAACCGAACAACAACAATTTCGTTTTTGAAAATAAAAAAACCGAACCGAACCCACCCCTAGCAGCAGCAGCACACACACACTCTTCTCTTATACACAAAGAAGCCTTCATTTGCTGCTCTCTCTCTTCCTCACACGTCTCTATGTTTTCTGCATGCATGCAACTAGAGGTGGCAAATGGGCCGCTAGGCCCGAGCCCGGCCCTGCCCGGCCCGAGCCCGGCACGTTAATGTAACGGGCCAGGCCAGGCCGAGAAATATTGGCCCAAAAGCCCGGCCCGGCCCGAGCCCGTTTTAGGCCCAGCACGGCCCGAACCCGATAAATTACGGCCCGCGGCCCGGCCCGTTCATGAGGCGTGGATATATATATATAGTTTTATATATGTATATATGTATATATATCATATATAATTATATATACATATATATATATGTATATATAATTATATATAATATATATATATATGTATATATAATTATATATGTATATATTATATATACATAAATATATATATATATATATATATATAATTATGAACAACAAGCATTGTTTGTATGAATTTTGTGTAGTATTTATGTTTATTGTATTAATTTTATTTCAAAGTAGAACCACTTTTCGTTTTTATCGAAAAAAAAAATAGTTTTCATTTTCTTACGGCCCAAGCCCGGCCCGGCCCGAGCCCGTTATTGGCCCGGCACGAGCACGGCCCGGCACGCTATGGACTTGGGCCGTGGGCCGGGTCGGGCCTAATGTTTGAGTATATGGGCCGGCCCGAGCCCGGACACGATAAAAAATTGGCCGACACGGGCCGGCCCGAACACAACCCATAGCCCGATTAAATGGACCTGGCCGGGCCGGGCCGGCCCGTTTGCCACCTCTACATGCAACAAATACAGTAGAACCTCTTTAAATTAATAGCCTTGAGACCACTTAAATTTTATTAATTTAGCGAGATATTAATTTATCGATAAATTAATAATTATTAATTTACAAAGATATTTTTAGTTTTTAGCTTAACAGTAAACATATTATATTTATTCATTTAACAAAATTCGATGAATTTGATGAAAAAATAGATGTCAACCACCTCTTGAATATTCCGGGTGAAAATGATACCAGTACAGAGGTTTTGAGCGTAGATGAGGTCATTGACAACATGACAGGGCATTCTAAAGTTGAAGTTGAAGTTAAAGTTGATGATGATACACAACCTTTGAGACTGGTATCGCGCAAGAAAGCATTCAAAGTATCAATGACACTTCAAAACTTCTTGTTGCAATAATTGAAAGCAACCTCAAGACTTTTCGGCGGATTGCGAACAATTAAAGATTAGATTCAACTAGATTAGAAGTTCAAAAAGTAGACAAGCTAGGTACTATTTATTCATATTTTGATAAAACTACATGATCAATTTATTATGTACTTTTTAGCTAATTATTAATTTATAAAATATTTGGGACCTATAATATACAAAGGAAATATTTAAAATGTATTATCTTATAATTTTATCGAGATTATTAATTTAGCACGTTGGTCCCAAGTTGAGACCGAATAATTTTATTATTTAATCAAAATTATTAATTTATCGAGTATTAACTTAAAGAGGTTCTACTGTATATTAATACTTCCACTAGCACACCATCTCCTATTCCTTCCGTGAAGCACACAACACATACATAATTATATATATGAAAGCAAACACATGGCTGCCAACTTTCAGCCAAAGGGGAGACCAAGCTTTCCATAAAGTATATGGCTGGCATCTTCATTCATTGAAGCCATATTAATGCAGCTCACACCAACAACATGCACAATTAAACACGTACTTCTTCTTGTGTAGCACACACACATTGATTTTTCACAAAGCTATGCAAGCTTTTCCACAAATCAATACCTAGCTACTTCATGCTTTTATCACAAGTACTCAAAAACTGCTCGATCTACCTAATGCATTACTTTCTTCTTCATGAAACAGGAAAAATCTGGGCTGCACCTAGGTATATATGTCCCAATTTCACTGTGCATGCGTGTAGGCCACGTTCTCATTAATTTAATTGAAATGGTTACATCTCAGCCGTTGGAAGGATTAAAAATTTGTTTGATTATAGACATATATACCTAGGTGCGGCCAAGACTCTTCGGAAAATAAAAGAAAAAACGTACCTACACCCTTTTTTTTGTCTGATGCTTCTAGTACGTACTATATATCGATCAGGCAGTGGCCGGGAGATCTTTCAAACTTAGAGATTTGCATAAATTGCATTTAGGGTTAATCTACAAACACTAGGAAGAAAAAGGGCCTATTAGAAGCAATTCTCTTTTAGACATCAACAACGCCTCGATTAATTTTAAGTGCAAGACTGCAAGTCATGTTAGTGGCTCAAAAAAATTTAAAATATTACACTACAAATGTACACTCGAAAAAACTAAACTGCTGAGGTGTAAAAAAGTTTGAACATAACGAGCAAAACTACACACAACCTTTCAAGGCACGACATGATAATATATCACTACTATAGTAATTTCATAGTCACCTACCAGTCATAACACTTACGAAACAAAAAATACAAATAAAAAATCTTGTAAATTGAAACCTAATCATAGAAACCCGTGTCATTAGATCCATATCCGAATCCCAAATCATAGAATTTTGTGTTAGCGAAACGAATAAACACTTAACTTCCTAAGGAATAAATATCAAGACAAAGAATATTATCTAGCAAATAATTCATTCAAAGTAGATGGTGTGTGTGTGTAATATTGTATTACCCTTGATACAGTATTGTAGTTAAGTAAAATTTTAATTATATATACTTTATTAGTTTAGTTTATTAATCCACACCCTTTATATCTACTCATGGTGTCACAAAACTAGTAACCCGAATTCTCATTTCCTTGACCTCAACACATCAAAACTAAATAGTTGCCTGCGTTTAAGCAGAAAAAACTATGGCCTAGCCTTATCTACTCATGTATCATCATTATATAGATTTTCAGTTTTAACGGGTTTGTTTTTCTTATACCATTGGACTCAATTTGTTAGATCATTATTCTTCACTACTACTATATATTTAAAAACACACTTTTTTTTCCTTCCCTTTCCCTTTGGTTTTGCAGTTGGTTGGGGGCACATCAATGTCTAAATGATCTTAACAAAACTTTTTATTAAACAATGATTTTTTTCTCTTGAGTGTTCTCGTTAGGGTTTGGCAGCAGCGTTGGAGAGACTACGAAGGCACGGAGTAGGCCTTTCGTCTGTCGCGTGCATTAATGATACTCACATGTCAATCGACTTTCGCTACGCACACGCCAATTGGCTTTTCTATCTTTTTTAATAACAATTTTTATAAATATTTTTTATGTATTGTGTTTTTTATTTTTAACATTTTTTTTTTCTGAAGTGCTATAAAAAAATTAAAAACAAAAATTTCAATCTCACACATTGTGAATTTACTATATTGTCCTTTTATATATATTGTTTTGGGTTTTTATCACAAATGGTACCTGAACTTTACCTCAATTATATACATAGTACCTGAACTTCACTTTTGATCACAACTAGTACCCGAACTTTTCGTTTTTATCTTAAATGGTACCTGAACTTTTCGTTTTCATCCCAAATGGTACCTACACTCAATTTTCAGTAAAAAAAAAAAAAATTTGAAACTCTCTCTCCCGACGGAACTCTCTCTCCTCTCCCTCGGCGCCGCCATCAACCATCTCCAATGACCACAAAGTTTATATCAACATGTAGAGCACAATCCAAGGATGAAATTATGTAACTACGTCAAGGTGAGATTCAAAGTAGATCGAGAGATATTGATGCCGGAAGTTCCAAAAATCGAAAAGTCAACGACCTCGATCCTCCACGTACGGCGGTCGACGTTGAAAATTGAGGGTACCACGAGGTTTCTGGGATGGAGGGCTTCAAAGCCCAATTGGTTTGGAGGATCGGAAGTGGCCGGAGGAGGTCGGAACGAAAGCTTGAAATTTCAAGCTTTTCCGGCGGTCCTCACGGCGGATTTCCGGCGAGTGTGGCTTCAAACCCGGGTGGGTTTGTATTGCCGGAAGCTTTAGATTCCGTTGGTGGAGGCGGTGACACAAGATGTGGCCGGAGGTGGTGGGACTTTATGGTGCAGAGGGAGAGAAGAGAGGTCACGGGTGGGGGAGGAGAGGGAGGGAGAGAGAGAGAGAGAAAGAGAGAAAAAAAAAAAAGAAAAAAAAAACTAAATTTTTATGTTTTTTTTTTCTTTTCAATTTTGACCGTAGGATGAATTTGTTTTAATTTTTTAACGGTAGATTTGACGATAGGTACCATTTATGATGAAAACGAAAAGTTCAGGTACCATTTGTGATCAAAAGTAAAGTTCAAGTACTATGTATATAATTGAGGTAAAGTTCAGGTACCATTTGTGATAAAAACCCTATTGTTTTCATTTCAATCTTTATTTATCAAAGAGTAATTTTTTTTTAAGGAGTAGACCTCAATAGTATGAATTTTGCAGATTTTGAAGATTCTACAAGTGTGAATTTTGAAGATTTTCATTGTCTCTGGTATTTTCTAAACAATAATAGTATTCAATTTGCCAGATTGTGAAAGACTTACAAGAGGTTGTTTATCTTGTGCGAGATAGCGTAAGAATTTGTAGTCGATGAACTAAAGTCTAACGTGAAAAAGAAAGAATTAATGTAAAATAGAAGCTAGGCACAAATTAAATATGATTTGACTCAATTGAGTCTGCTTGACTAAACTCGACCACCATCATATCCAAGTGAAAATTAGCTAAACATGTACCGAATAGAAACTCGTTAAGGCCAGTAACGGGTGGAGAATTGTAAATATGAACATATAATTAAGACAATATATATTGGATGTTGATTTTTTATTCTATCGGTAAGCATCTCTATTTAAAATATAAAATATATGTTCATCAACACTGCTAGAAAGAATCGCCAGAATGTTATGCAAGAGATACCAATTCCAAGCGTTAGATAAGCTCTAAGACCATTTGTACATTTTACCCAATTAGGATGTTAAACGAGTACCAAAATGTCTCAATTAAAAATAGTGTGTTGGGATTACTAAACCTCTGATAGGAGGCACTCTTTCCAACACGCAAAGCTAAAATAACACTACAGAAATCTAAGGTAGAGGATAGTAATTGGAGTTTCAGAAACCTCTGGCAGTGCCACACATAATGAAGCAAATGGACCTATAGCCTGTTACAATTAACCAGAATCAGATGCATGCAAAGGCATTGATCGATAAATAAAGTAGTTTGATCAAAAAGAAGAAAGACCTTAAAGCTAGCACTTTATATATGACCAAGAGATATGGTCTAGCTTACTGTGTTACAGAGGCAACTGCAAACTCCATAAATCAAACGCAGCTGTAAATGCAGTTTAGCTTTTCCTGTACTTCACGACAAGGATGAGATAAATGGCTAACCTGCAAGCCTGCAACAGCAAGAACAAGTGTATACTACTGTAAGGTAGCTTGAGCTTAAAGTAACAATAAATCTGAATACCACTGCAGAATCTGAGTTACTGTCTTAAATTTCACATGGGATATCACATTTTCGTATTTTACGTACTGGTTTGATTTTGAAATGTTACACTCACGGACTCCGCAGTGGGTTTGCAACTTTAGGAGCCACTTGAATCTACTTCTTTTTTCACTTTGAAACTCTCATAACAGCTCTAGCTGTTCTCACGGGGTTAATTACGTTGCTTACTTTGCAGTGCATTCAATTCAATGTTGTTGCTATGAATTTTTAATATTGACAAACACAAGTTGCTCTATAAAGACCTAAAAAGATTAGGTTTATTAGTCTAACGTACTCTTATCCTATTTAAGTGTTTTTCATGCTCATAACGTGTCCAAGGAAATGATTGAATGATTTTATTTACACAATTATAAAGAGGGCTGTTGCTCCTTTAGTTTCATCTGAAGTTTAGTATTGGTTTTGAGAAATTTGAGATACCCTTTTGCAACATCTCTGTAATGGGTGGCCTGTTTTCAGATAGAAGATTCATTCTCGGCATAATTTTTGCACTGTGGAGAATGTGTTTGGCAAAAGAAACTCCTGCTAATTTTGTGTTTGGGGATTCTCTGGTTGAAGCTGGAAACAACAACTACATTGTGACACTTTCCAAGGCTAATTATCCACCCAATGGAATCGATTTCGGAAAGCCTACAGGAAGATACACAAATGGAAGAACCATTATTGACATAATAGGCAAGGAACATGCAGTTCTTTTTTTTCTTTTTTCTCTGGCCCTTGATCACGCCTTTAACGGAGTCTAATGGATCAACAGGTCAGAATCTCGGTTTTAAGGGTTTCACTCCTCCTTACTTAGCTCCCACAACAGCTGGACCAGTAATTCTGAAGGGTGCCAATTATGCTTCAGGTGGAGGTGGAATTCTTAATGAAACAGGAAAAATATTTGTAAGGATTCTTCTGCTTTTCACTCAATTTCATTTGATCATAATTTATTTACATAATGAGCTGAAATAGAAATCTAATGTAATATTTGGTAGGTTGGTAGAATAAACTTGGATGCACAGATAGATAATTTTGCAAATACCAGGCAAGACATTATCTCGAGCACTGGTCTTCCTGCAGCTCTAAAGCTACTTAGAAGAGCTCTCTTCTCAGTAACAATCGGCTCAAACGATTTCATCAATAACTACTTGGCGCCAGTTATCTCCGAAGCTGAGAGGAAGTCGATACCTCCAGAAACCTTTGTTGGCATTCTGATATCAAGACTCAGACTACAACTTATAGTAAACCTTTTATCTTTGTTATAACTCAATTATATCACTTCCTAATATGTTATACATTAAACCCGGGTGTTATATTGGATTTTCAATTTGGTCCTTTGATTAGGTACATTGTTATGATCAGAAATACATAGTTACAATGCTAAATACCTATATATAGTTGTTCAGCATTCGTCTTATTAATAGATTAATTTGTAATGAAATGCTTGCAGAGACTGTACAATTTGGGTGCAAGGAAGATGGTTGTGATAAATGTAGGACCTATAGGGTGTATACCTTATCAAAGGGACGTAAATCTAGCTGATCCAGATAGCTGTGTTGAATTTCCGAATCAATTAGCACGGTCATTCAACGCCAGGCTAAGGACCCTTGTCACCGAGCTTAACAGGAATCTTCCCGGGGCCAAATTTGTGTATGCAGATGTTTATCGTATAGTTGAAGACATCATTGAGAACTACACATCATACGGTGAGACACTTACTGCTTTGAATTTTCACTCTTAATTTGCTTTAAAATAATGAGACTGATTGGTTTTGTGTTAACAGGTTTCGAGGATACAAACTCTGCATGTTGCAGAGTTGCTGGGCGCTATGGGGGTCTAATTCCATGCGGTCCTCAACCATCGAAAGTTTGCGTGGACCGGTCCAAGTATGTGTTTTGGGACCCTTACCATCCGTCTGATGCTTCTAATATGATCATAGCGAGGCGTCTCTTGTATGGGAATTCGAGTGATATTTCACCCATGAATGTTGTGCAACTCCTCCAATCTTCTTGATCTGCACTCAAATGGTGGTTATCGGTTCATAAAACATAGAGCATTGTTTTTAGGGTATCGCCAGTATAGTTGCAGCCGAAGAGAATGGAAAGTATTAGTGTAAGGAATGCCCAAAAGCGTCTATTTTATGGTTGATTATTTGTTGAAATAAGCTTCATTATCTCTCTGTTTGAACCTTTTTTTCCCCTTACTAGTCCGTTTAAATTTTACATGTACCAAATTTTAACCCAAAATAAATATATGGATTAATTATTGAGTAATAAGAGCTTCATTTTATATCACTTTATTGGAAGGAATTAAACACTAGGCCAGATTTAATTTTAGAGTTCTGTACACCTAAATGACAGTTTTTGTTCCTAGCTTACAATTCTTTAAAAACTGTTGTTTAGGTGAACACTATTGTTTAATTTTAACCCAATCTTTCACACTCATTTGTATTTGTTCGTGTTCAATCAACCTTGTATATGATAAGGAGAGTAGTTTATACGCTTATACCTAATAGAAAGGTGGGAGGATTTTCTTCCTACTTGATCATGGCGGATTACCTTTGTAGTGAATAAGAATCGGTTTAAAACTAATGAGAAAATTCTTTGTACATGAGGACAAAGTGGCTCGAGAAGGTTTTCTTCGTACTTGATCATGTCTAACCTCATGAGTCATGAGAAAGCATTTTGTGCCTAGTTAAAAAATGGTTGGTGGAGGCTTTAGTTATACTTGGTTGTGTTGTACAATGAAAGAGTAGTTTGTATCTAATTAGAAAGTTGAACGAGAGGATACATTTTTCACTTGTCAGAAATGAGTATGAGAATACGAAAAAAGTTCAGTAAACGAATTTTTTTTTGCGTTTTCCAACACAAAGATAATCCTAATGCAAGTGGACAGCACATCAAAAATTATGTTATGTTGTAGAGTGAAAAATCTCACATCAGTAAAGTGACAAACAAAAAAAAAACTTATAAATATAACTTTTAGATGAGTGGCTTACTCCAAATTACACTGAAACATTTTGAGTTAAAACCTAACACCTAATGGGTGATTAAGTTGAGACAAAATCAGTGCAATAGTAGGTCACGGACCACACTTGTCACTATTTAACATAGTATCAGAGCGGGTCCCTCTCTAATCACGTCACTCATGTCATTGGAAATGAATTACTGGGTTCTTTGAATTTACCGGAAGTTCTCCAATGTGCGAATTGGTTTCGCGAGTAGACTTAGAACTAGGTTGCACGTAATAGGGTGTGTTAGAGAGTTGAAAATCTCACATCAGTAAAGTGACAAAATAAAACATAACTTATAAGTAAGTGACTTACTCCTACTTGCACCGAGGCCATTCAATCTCTTGAAATACGACGCATTTTTCGTAAAGCTAGCACATACAATGGCACACCTTGCTAGTTCTACTTGTATCGATGAGTTTGTTTTTAGATGAGACTCATAACATTTTTTTTTTTATTGAAAAATCTAATTGCTTGGAACTTTTGTCTTTGTGGTGGAAAGATTCGGTAATTTAACACATACAAACAGCAAGTACTAATAAAGATCCCATACAACTTATTAACCTACTTTACACACTAGAAGAGAACAACGTACTCACAATAGATGAAACCCTCTAGCCTGTCCATTTACATGCAGCTAATTTGGTTCTTGAAGAAACAGAGCAAACCAAACATGAGCAGCACTAGCCTAATTTACAAGATGAAGCCCTACCTACACATGAACACATCCCTATAATACAAAATCATAAAAATTAAGCTAGCTATATCCCGGCCATATTAGAGTCCTACGTTGCTAACTAGGGCAGCTTGCGCGTGCTGTAACCTCCGCACCGTCACCAGTTGCATGAGACCCAGTCAACTTATCGGCAGCATGATCGGCTTTGGCCTCATGCAGCTTCATTTTCCTCTTTAGCAGCTTCATTAATCGTTTTAAGTAGTTGGATTATTATAACAACGATGAATGTGAGACCAAGTTTTTGGATGGTAGCTAATTTTAGCCCTTACTTATTTAGGTAGTGCACACACACTATCAACTCTGGCTGGCAAGTAACGTCACCGATAAGCTAGGCATCCACGCACGCACGCACTTCAAAACTGCAAAGATAAGACCACCCATCCTGGCCAACATTGTTCAAACCCCGTAATAATCCCGAAACCAAACCCATACCATACTCCAAAATGGACCGGAAACTATCTTCGCCGGAAAATCTCATAGTAGTGAACCGCGAACCGACCGGAATCGCATTCGTGACGATCAACCGTCCCAAGTCGCTCAACTCGCTGACCAGGGCTATGATCGTGGACCTCGCCTGGGCCATCAAGGCCTTAAACCAAGACGATTCGATCCGGGTCATCATTCTTTTGGGTGCGGGTCGAGCGTTTTGTTCCGGCGTTGATCTGACCGCTGCCCAGGACGTTTTTAAAGGGGACGTGAAGGATTTGGAATCCGACCCGGTGGCCCAAATGGAGCGGTGCCGAAAGCCCATCATCGCAGCCATCAACGGCTTCGCGATCACCGCCGGATTCGAACTCGCGCTCGCTTGTGATATCATCGTCGCGGCTAAAGGAGCTAAATTCATCGATACTCATGCCAGGTCAGTACGAATCTCTTTCGATTCGGATCCAGATAAGTCCGAATCGGCAAGACCCGTATCCGATTTTGCTAACCGTTTGTGTTGCTTTGGAATAGATTTGGGATATTTCCGTCATGGGGTTTGTCTCAGAAGCTGTCGAGGATTATAGGGCCCAACAAAGCGCGTGAAGTGTCACTCACGGCCACGCCTCTGACGGCGGAGGTAGGTGAAAGGTTGGGATTTGTGAACCATGTTGTTGAAGAAAGTGAATTGATGAAGAAAGCGCGGGAAATAGCTGAGGCCATTGTCAAGAATAACCAGGACCTGGTGTTGAGGTACAAAGCTGTTATTAATGATGGCCTAAAGCTGGACCTGGGTCATGCTCTTACACTAGAAAAGGTACCTAATTTCATTTTAACTGTGTGATTTTAGTGTCCTATATCCCATTTCAAATGCTCAATTGTTTTTTTTAGCAGAGTTATATGCTCAGTTTTCTGGCAGGTGTTTGAAATAATTTCAACCTTGATTTACTGTTACTGAAATTGTTAGTTTGAATTTCTAGAAACCTTGAGATATTGGTGATCAGGTGATTTGGTTGATGGAGTGAGATATTAGGTGATTTTAACTTGTCACCATGGGATAGTGTTTGTTCAAGTATCTGAAAAACAGAAGAAGTTGGGTTATGACTGAGTTGGCTGATGTTTTGTTGGTGTAATGAGAATAGTAATGGAATAAATTCCATATTTTGGATGGAAAATTTTTTAGGAATAGGAATGGAATCAATTATACTTGACCAACATGATATTACAATTCCACTCTTTTACTTGGTTTAATGGTTCACACAGTTCAGAGAATGGAATGGTTATTTAGAAACTACTCTGTTCCATATGTCCAACCAAACATCACCTTATAGTTATTGTTATGGTTCATCGCCTTTGCAACTTGAAGATACTTACAGAGTATGAGTTTTATTTGATAGATTAGTTGCGGTACGAGGTAGATTGTGGGTTGCACATTTAAACCTGTTTTTCCGCAATCAACTATTGTAGGTTTTGATTAAAAGTATGGTAACATAGATGGTTTTCTAACAAAAGAAATCTGTATATGATTTGTGAGTTATCGTCTTGTTAGCAAATGCATTAAGAAGAGGTTAGTGAGTCATCGTCTTGTTCTGACTGTGCCATACTTAGACTTTATCATTCTATTCGAGCTGTAAGTGATTGTGGCATACTCGAGTAAACGTTCGACTCTGAGTATGCTTGCATTTGTTCCTATATTATAGTATATACTGAAAGAATGTAACTGATGCAAACTCTGGAAGTTATATCAAACTGTGTGTAATGTTGTTGTGCCCTTTTTGCTTAGCCAGTGACTGTCTTCTTCATGATAATATGAAAGACTGATGCATATGTGTGCATTTCATGACTAATTTTCAGGAGAGGGCTTATGAATATTACAATGGAATGACCGAGGATCAGTTTAAGAAGATGCAGGAGTTCATAGCAAGTAGGAGTTCGAAAAAGCCTTCTTCCAAGTTGTAGAATTACTGATAGGACTTGTGTTCCATTGTTATAAAGCATAAGTTCAGTTTACCCTTGTGATTGATCATAAGTCAACAGACAGTTCAATGTTATTGGGTACTTGATTAATACCCTGTTTTCTTTGTTCAAATAATCTCTTGTTTAGCCAAACAGAGCGGAAAAACCCTTTATTCACATTTGCCAGGTGTCATGTTATAATTCGGCCTAGAAAATTTTCTCGTTCAAGGAGTAATTAAGGATATTACCTTAAAGATAAAAATAAAATCTTAACTCGGTCAGTTGGGCCAGTAAAAAGTAGCCCATTATTATTTGTTGTAAATCTAGTCAATATCCGGAACCTGATAGGTTTAGGGTTTTCTCGCGCATTCACAAGTCATCAACAGTAACTCCGTATAACCAAACTCTGAAACAACGTACGATGGCGCTCTCGGTGAACAATATATTGAGTTTGATTAGAAGTCTACAATTAATTCTCAGAGTAGTTATATTTACTAGTTCTAGTTTTGCTTTTGTTTCTTAATTCGATTATTGCATCTCCCTTCACACAAGACACAACCGTGATCAAATCAAAATGACCAAAAGCGTATCCAATCGTACGTAATTAAAAGAGCAAAAAGCAGAGTTGGTCCAATCTCCTAACCCCGAAAAACGATGGCTCATTCAAACGAGTTCAAGCGATTCGCCGGTGTTTTCGACCTCTCAGACCACCACTACAAGAAAGACAGCCAGGATTGTTTAATCTACGGCCGAGTCCACAGAGAGATCATGCGCGAGTGGAAAATTCTGGAGCAGCACCTCCCGGAGTCCATCTACGTGCGCGTGTCCGAGAGGCACGTCGACCTCCTAAGGGCCGCCGTCGTTGGAGCAGCCGGCACGCCCTACCACGACGGACTCTTTTTCTTCGACGTCAAGTTTCCCCACGACTATCCGAACCACCCGCCCAAGGTTTATTACCGCTCGCACGAGTTGAGTCTCAACCCTAACTTGTACCCGTGCGGATACGTCTGCTTGAGCCTGCTCAACACGTGGGGGGGAAAGAAGGAGGAGATGTGGGACCCATCTCAGTCGACGATCGTCCAGGTTCTGGTGTCGATCCAGGCGCTGATTCTCAACGAGAAGCCCTTCTTTAACGAACCGTATGTAGTTCCCGTGTGGTCCGGAGAGAAGAGCTCCCGAGCTTACAACGAGGACGCTTTTGTTTCAACGTGCAAATCCACCTTGTTTTTGCTCCGTAATCCCCCCAATGAATTTTAGGCTTTCACTGCCGAGTGCCGACCATTTTGGCCGGAAAGCGGGAGTGATACTGAGAGCGTGCAGCTTGTATGCCAATAACTCCGTGCAAGTCGGTTACTACAGCTCGGAGGTTAAGGAGTCGATGGAGCAGTTGTACCCGAAACTCGTCGAGGCTTTTGAAAAGAACGCTCCTCTGGACGATTCTGTCCGGCATTTCAAGGTATGGGAGGCGGACACGTCGCCGCTCGTGGCTCAACCGAAGAACACAGCTCAGCTGGTCTTTTGTTGCTTTCTTGTTTCTGCAGTGATTTATGGCTTTTGGAGTACGTACTCCTCTTAGCAAGTTTTTGCAGTTTTAATTTCTGGGGTTTAATTTTGATTTATTTGTTGAGCTAAACTACAATTTTTAAGTTATGTTGGGCAGGAGTTTCATGCATATATGTTTGGATTCTTAACTCAATAGTTTTGTAGTAGTTAATCTGTACGTTCCATTCATACATGAACTGTTTGCTGACCGGCGAGTATGCCTGGACCATGCTAACAAGGAAAGAATCATGAAAGCTCGGCTTTGAGGGATCGATAATTAACACAGTTAGATTTTAATTCAATGGTAACTAACCTCTAGCTAGAGGTTCCTTAACGTTGACAAGCAACAAGTTGCTTCGTAAGATCGATATCTCCTTCACAGCTTGCTTCGTAAGTATTGTTAATAAGAAGCCCAACCATACAATCTTTAGAACAGGAAGAAAAGAATTGAGAAAGAAAAGATGATGATGAAGAGGTTGAATATATAAAATGATCTTCTTAAGTTGGAGGGAAGTAGGTGTGCGATGCTTTGTCTTTCGAACTTGTGATTCAAAATGCCATCTAATACAAAATTATATTGATGGCAAATCCGTCGGATCATCATTTTATTATCTATCTGAAAATTCTATTAGACAAAAAGAATATCAAATTACAATAACTCGATCATACACAAATGTTTTATATTCTATAAAAAAATATTATATATTCTATCAACTTGTAACAAATTATTGTCTAGGAAAAATATCATAAATGGTCAATGACCTTTCGCCTATTCGACTCATCTCACCCGCTTTTGAAAAATATCACTTGAGTTACTCAATTTATACCAAGTTTTACCTATCAGGCATGTAATTGGCTCATTAAAAATCGTCATGTGTTAGTTCACTAATGATGTGGTCATTGACGTGTCATGCAAGGGACGAAAGTAGCCCTGAAAACAAGGCACGTGTGGCTAATCATGAGATGATTTTTAACGAAAAAAATAAAATGAATGACAAAAGTATAAGTTTGGATCTAAATTGAGTGACCAAAGTTATATTTTTCAAAAATAAGTGAGCTAGTGTCGAATACGTGAAAACTGAGTGACTGCTAGGTATCTTTGTACTTTTTACTTGTACCAATAGGATATAGTAAGGTTAGTTTGATAATAACTCTTGCCCAGAAAAACAAAAGAGATGGAAACCCTATCCATGCCCGTACTGAAGACGCTGTTTAACAATATATATATATAAATATATATATATAAATATATATATATATATATATAAATAATAGTTGAGGTAAATGTTGAGTGAATAAGCTCTCCCAATTCCATGTTTGATCCGGTGAAGGTCTGTTGCTTTCCCATGGCAATTCATTCTTGGCTAGTTGTTTTTTCTTCTCCATGAGCATCTCTCCAGCTTTGTGTCAGGGCCTTTCTCAAGGAGAAAGGAGCCTTTTATCTCTGCGTTTGGGAATCCCTAGTGGAAATCCCTCCAAAAGAGATAAATCCCCAACACTAGCCTGTAGGATGTCTCACTTTCTTACTGGAATAGGACTTGGCTTTCTTTGCCGTTGACCTGCAATCCTCCTTTGGGTCTATCTGGCTTTGCTCTCTTTAATTGCTTTCTGAGCTTTTGACCTACTTTATTGTTAGGGCTTTAAATCCTTGTGATTTTTTATCTAGAGCTTGTCTCTGTTTACATTATGGCTACCTCTTCTTTTAGAGAAGACATACCTTTTGGGGATGATGGAATCATTGAAGCTATGTCAGTTAATTTTGACGAAGCTGTTGATTTTCTGGATTTGGAAACAGGCATTGATTTGTTGGGTTTCTTAATTGCTGACATTGAACCCGGTGCTGGAGGAGTTAAAGCTACATTACTGGGTATATGGCGAAATTTGGGACAAATTCGCATTATACGTGCAAAGAAGAATGTTTACTCTATTCGTGTGGGATCTGAGAAGCTTGCAAGAAGACTTGTTGATGGGGGTCCCTGGAATGTGAAAGGGTACTGTTTTTCCATTAGGCATTGGCCATTGTACCATTCACTTGATGATATCCTCCCAGTCCGGGCTTCTTACTGGATACAAGCTCATGGGATTCCAAAAGAGATGCTCTCTCTTCATAACGGTCGGAAGCTGGGGAATATGTTGGGGTCAGTTCTGGAGATTGAGGATCCGGCTAAAGTGGGCTACAGGGGTTATCTCCGATTGCGAATCGATCTCGATGCTCGTAAGCCACTTCCAACGAGTTGTCTGCTCCCTCACCGCTCGACCACAAAAAAGATTCGTCTCCAATTTGAAGAACTCAAGAACTTCTGCTTCCGTTGTGGTCGGTTGGGACATATGAAGTCTGTCTGCATTCATGTGGTTAATCCATTACTGGCGGAGTTGGGTGTGGTTTATGATCCATCTCTTATTGCTGATGTTAATCAGAAGCCAGCTTTTACTCTTCCTCACCACCCCATGGAATTTCCTTATGTTCCGGCGACCACTGGTCGGCATTTCCGGCGACCTTCAAGAACTTCAGACGCTAATCCGAGCTTTTTTCAAATTGATTCGGTCAATGGGACCTGTCCCCAACGCTTGCCCAATACAGGTTTGGATGTGGACGCATCTTCTGACCTTTCTGTGCCTGAGGGCACATTTGATACAGGGGCTGATTCTTCTGATCGGCCAGTGTTACAGTGTGTTCAGAGAAAGCGACTCGACATGTGGGATCCAGATACCAACGGAACAATGTTTCGAAATGGAAGTATTACTGTGGCTATTAATGGTATTAATATTAATGCTCCCTCTTGGGCCGACCCGGATGTAATACCCCCTTGGGCTTTCAAAGATAGGGCTGATTTCGAAAGGGTAAACCCTCTCTTCCCTGTTCCGGGCTTTGACAACGAAAAGGTTTTGGTACCCTTTCCCTCGGCCTATGAAGTGCGTTTTGAATCATCTATTGAGCCATCTAGTCAGCCCAATTCTGTTATTACTAAACCCACTCCCACAAAGAAGAGAAAATCTAAACGAACGCCCGGCAACATTACTGAAGTTGATTCTCATTCTTCTAAAAAACCTCGCCCTCTTATTAGCCCTGGTCTGAGACTGTCTAATTCTCATGGAGGTCGTCGAGGTGGTAGAGTTAGTTCTAGGGGAAGGGGAAGGTCTATTGGCGTCTCTTTGGATTTGAATCTTTCTTCTACAAACAGATCTTCACCTCATCCTATCAATATTGATTGTAACACGGAACCTCTTGTTGAGCATGGTGATATTCTGGAATCATCAATTTACTCTGTTTCGACAGGTATGGAGGATTTTACCCACCTCCAGGGTTGTGGCGGCTGGCCTAACTCAGCTGCAAGGGATCAATGAATTATCTGTCATGGAACTGTCAAGGTTTGGGGAAGCCATTGACAGTTCAACATTTAAGGGAGGTAACCTGCTCCCATGGTCCCTTGTTAGTTTTTTTGTCTGAAACTCACCAAAATAGTCCTTTTGTTGATAAAGTTAGGAAGAAACTCGGTTACTATAAAGGTTTTAATGTTGATCCTGTTGACACTGCTGGGGGTTTAAGTCTTTGGTGGAAGCCTGATGTCACTGTTGATGTAATTCTTTCTTCTAAGTTTTTCATAGATACTATTGTCACTTTTAATGATACGGGGCTGCAATTTCGCATTTCTTGGATGTATGGGCCTCCGTATTTTTCTGATAAAGCTTCTTTTTGGGAGTCTTGGCATGGCCAAAATTGGAATGATGAGTTGCCGTGGTTAGTCATGGGGGATTTAAATGAGTTATTGTGGTCTTGTGAGAAGGAGGGTGGCGCTCCCTGGAATACGAACAGGAACAGGTTTCTTAAGAATTTTATGGATTCAAACAACCTCATTGATATTGGTTTTCAAGGCGCCAACTTTACGTGGTACAGATCTAGCTTTGGTGAGGTAACCCTGAAAGAAAGACTTGATCGTGGTCTCATCAATGTGAATTGGCTGCTGTTCTGGCCTGATTCTTGCGTCACCCACCTAGCTCTTATTGGCTCTGATCATTGCCCTTTGCTTTTTAGTACATGCCCAGTATTGGAGAAGAGGAAGAAGTCTTTCAAGTTTGAAGCGTTTTGGGCCGATGACATTGAGTGTTATTCGGTTATTCAAAATAATTGGAGAAGTATTGATCACCCTTGTAACCTGGCACTCTGGAGACAAAATTTATCTTCTTGCCAGAATCAGCTTATTAAATGGAGTTGTGCTCGTTTCTCTGCTAACCGTACACTGATACGTGATTTATTGGCTGAACTTGAGAGTGATCTTTTGACTATTGCTCCGGATGTGACTCGGAGAGATGAGATCACTCGCCAACTTGATTCTTTATGGAGCATTGAGGAAAAAATCTGGCACCAAAAGTCCCGTATTAACTGGTTACAAGCGGGTTACAAGAACACCCGTTTCTTTCATCTGACAGCTCTTCATCGTAGGCAACGTAATCGCATTCTTAAGATTGCAAATGGTAATGGTGATTGGATTGTTGGGGAGAGGGCCATTCGTGGTGCATTTGAAAATCAATTCAAAGAGGTGTTTTCAAGCATTGGAAACAGAAATTGGGGTGATTCTTTATCTGCTGTCTCTCCAGTTGTGACTTTTGAGATGAATGCTAATTTGATTGCCCCTTTCACTCTGGAAGAAGTCAAGGCGGCTGCTTTTCAACTGGGTGCTCTTAAGTCCCCTGGTCCTGATGGCTTCCCTGGCCTTTTTTATCATAGATATTGGGAGATTGTTAATGATCTTGTTTACAAGACCTCTTTGGATTTTGAGTGTGGTCTGCTGAACCTACAAACCATTAACCAGACCCATATTGCCCTCATTCCTAAGGTCCCAAATCCTGAGACCACCTCCCATTTTCGTCCTATAAGCCTGTGTAACAATTCATACAAAATTCTGTCTAAGCTACTTGCGAATCGATTGAAGGTTATTTTGCCAGATTTAATCTCTCATAATCAGAATGCTTTTGTTCCAGGGCGTTTGATACAGGATAACATTCTACTAGCTCATGAGTCTTTTCACTATCTCAAACTCAAGAGAGAAGGTGGAAAACACGAGTTGGGGCTTAAGCTTGATATGAATAAGGCATATGACCGTGTGGAGTGGGATTTCTTAGAAGCAGCTTTGTTACGGTTTGGTTTTGATACGCAATGGGTGAAGTTGGTGATGAATTGTGTTTCTACTGTCTCCTTTTCAATTGTTCTCAACGGCAATGCAGGAGGTTTTTTCAAACCTTCTCGTGGCCTTAGGCAGGGTGATCCGTTATCCCCGTACCTGTTTCTCATTGTTAGTGAAGTTCTCTCACTGCGTATTTCTAAGGCTGTACAGGAGAAACATTTATTGGGAATCCAATTGAGCCGATCCTGCCCTGTGATTTCTCATCTCTTTTTTGCTGACGACTCCTTGTTTTTCATGAATGCTACTTTGACTAACTGCTGGAATCTAAAGATCATTCTAAGAGATTTCTGCGCAGCCTCGGGTCAGCTTATTAATCAGGATAAGTCAAGTATCTATTTCTCACCCAATACCCCTCATCAGATGCAACGTTTGATGTGTGATTTACTTTGTATCTTACATGTTGATCACCCTGGGAGCTACCTTGGTCTTCCTACCATCTGGGGTAGATCAAAAAAGGATGCCTTGTCCTACATTTTGGATAGAATCAATAAAAAAATTGAAGGATGGAAGCTTACTTCTCTGTCCCCAGCAGGGAAGGAGATATTGATTAAAGCAGTTGCTACTGCTGTCCCTGCATATCCCATGTCTTGTTTTAAGTTTCCACTGTCTATTTGCAGTGAGATAAACTCTTCTCTTGCTCGATTTTGGTGGGGTAGTAATGGTTCTGGCTCCAAAATTCATTGGAAGAGTTGGGCTTATTTGGGAAAATCTAAATTGGAAGGAGGCTTGGGTTTTAGAGATATTTCTTCCTTTAATTTGGCACTTTTAGCTAAGCAATGTTGGAGACTGATTACTGAACCAAACTCCTTCTGGGCAAGAGTTATCAAGGCTCGGTACTTCCCAAAATGTGATTTTACTTCCGCAGTTAAAGGATATCGAGCCTCTTGGAGTTGGTCTAGCTTAATTGATGCAAGAGATTCCTTTATTGCTGGAACAAAATGGCAAGTTGGAAATGGAAAGTCAATTAAAATTTGGGAGGACAATTGGGTTCCCACCCCTCATAACAGGGCTATTTCAACCATTATTACTGTCCCAATTAATGCTCCTATTTTTGTACACCAATTAATTGATTGGGATTGTGCTAGCTGGAACCTCAGGCCTTTGGTGCCCTTTATTTCCCCGGAGTTGCTCCATTTGATCAATCTTATTCCGATTGGTACTGAAATGGATTCGGATAGGCTGGTGTGGCCATGGAACAAGAATGGTGTTTATTCTGTCAAGTCTGGATATCATTGGCTTCATTCTATAAAAGTCAAGAATATCCCCAACAATAGTCACAGCTCTCTTTTGGTCCCTTCTAAGTGCTGGAAATTGATTTGGAATATCAAGACTCTTCCCAAAATTAAATCTTTTTTGTGGAGGGTTTTATCAGATACTATTCCTTCTTTCTTGAATTTATATCGAAGGAAACTATCCAGGGACCCCATTTGTCCTATCTGTCATCAGTATGAGGAATCAAGTGAGCACATTATTCTCCTCTGCCCTTGGGTTGAAACTGTTTGGTTTGGCTCTCCCCTGGGTTACATTGTGGACAAAGCCAGTGTTACTTCACTTGATAATTGGCTACTGCATCTCTGTGGTTCTTATTCCCCCTCTGATAGAAGTTTTATTCTATCTATGGTTGGCTTTTTATGTTGGTCGATATGGAAAAGTCGATGCAACTTTGTTTATCAAGGACTCTCTCTCTCTCCATTGAGCACCATATCTCAAGCAATGTGCTTGATGAAGGAGTTTAGTGATGCTACTTCTCCGGGTGTTGCATCTGCTTTCTCTACTACATCTAACCGGCCTCTTCACTGGTCTCCTCCCCCCGAAAACTATGTTTTGATTAATTGTGATGCTGCTTGGGATATGTCTTCAAGTAAGTCTGGATTGGGTGTGATTGCTCGAGACCATGATGGCAATTGTGTCGGTGGACTAGCTATTCCGTCTTTGTGTGCTTCTGCAGTTATTGCTGAAAGTGAGGCTGTACTTGCTGGTGTTAGTCTGGCCAGGGATCTGAATTTAGCAAAGGTTATCATTTCTACTGATTCTTTGGAAGTTATCCAAAGTATTCGTCATCCTCTTGCTCGTGGCAGTTGGCGGATATTTCCTATCCTCAACAAAATTCGCCGTCTGGCTGTATCTTTTGAAGAAATCCAATGGGAGTGGTCTCCCCGTGAAGCGAACAAAGTAGCACACGCGGCTGCATCGCTTGCAACTCGAGCTGTGGATCCTAACAGATGGGCTTCAGTGCCACCACCGTCTCTCACTTCTGTCCTAAGGAATGATGGACTCCCCTGTCCTCCTTGATGGGAGCTTTTGGTTTCATAGCTACTGGTGTTTTTGGTTTTGGTGTCTTTCTTCTGTGCCCTGATCTTTTCTGATTAGGTGGAGCTTGTTTATGTTTTTGTAGTACTCGGTCTGTTCTCCTTGCTGTATTGGTCTTTGTTGGGCCTGGTTTTTAATGAATTCCATTTGCCAAAAAAAAAAAAAAAGCTCTAAACCCAAGGTCCCTTTTCTGAATCAAAAGGACCAAAAACATTCCCATCCTAATTCCCAAGTGGCACAGCCATTTGTCCCCTTGCTAACACCAACCCGTCCAATCACCATGGCCCTTTCTCTCAACCAAAACGGCGAGATAGTAGACACCATTTCCTTCAAGCAATTCGACGTCGTTTCCGACCACTCCGACCACTACTACAGTATCTCCAGCAAAAAAGATAAGTACGGCGGATCCGTTCACAAGCCCATCATGAAGGAGTGGAGGATTTTGGAGAAGAACCTCCCGGATTCCATCTACGTGCGCGTGTACGAGACGCGCGTCTACCTCCTCAGGGCCGTCATCGTCGGGGCAGCCGGCACTCCCTACCACGACGCGCTCTTCTTCTTCGACATCAGCTTCCCGCCCGATTACCCGACCCGGCCACCCAATGTCCATTACCGGTCCTACGGGTTGAGGGTCAACCCGAATCTGTACCCAAGCGGGTACGTCTGCTTGAGCCTGCTCAACACTTGGATCGGCAAGAAGAGGGAGAAGTGGGACCCGTCTCAGTCCACCATCCTCCAGGTCCTGCTCTCGATCCAGGCGCTTGTGCTCAACGAGAAGCCTTACTTCAACGAACCGGGTACCGGGTCGCCGGGCGGGTCGTCCGCGGAGAAGAAGTCGCGGGCTTACAACGAGGACGCGTTTGTTCTGACGAGCAAAACGACGCTGTACTCGGTCCGGAAGCCGCCCAAGAATTTCGAGGCGTTCACTGTCGAGCATTTTCGTCAGAGGGGGAGTGTGATACTGAGAGCGTGCAGCGCGTACGCGAATGGGCGGGTGGGAATTGGGTACTACAGGGACGGGGAAGAGATTGAGTCGTGCTCGTCTTCTAAGTCCAATTCTGTTTCCAAGAAATTTAAGGCGTCAATGCAGGAGTTGTACCCGCAACTGGTCCAGGCTTTCAAAAAGAACGGGACTTGTTTGGGGGATTTAGTGGAGCACTTGGAGATGGAGACTACTACTACTACTACGACGCCGTTTAAGGTTCGAGTTGACAAGAAAGCTATTCTAGGATGGTTTTTTCTGCAAGTTGAGAGGGACCTTAGCTAGCTAAGTGTCTCATATTTTGGAATCATCTAACATGCATGTTGCTCCAAACCCTGGTCCAGTAGATTTTGCTTCTGATTGATGCTTTGTTACCCAAAATGTCGTCGAAATCGGACCCATTTTTGCCATGGCCATGTTGCTCTTGTTGCAACTTGCAACCGCGCGAGCACGGTGGTGACCGTTTGTTTGGAGCATTATACTTGGTGGAGCTTGAAAATGGACACCATGTTCCCTACTTTGGCAAATAGATACAGAGGGAAAGTCCTTGATGACCGTTTTCTGTGTTAATTGACCCTACTTTAATTCCACAATCCACAGCAACAAGAAGAAGCCATGAAATTTTGGGAGTAGCATATGAACGATTCTGAGAAAGCAAAGACTACGAGTTCACATCTTCTTCTGATTTCTTAGTGTTGATCGATCTCTAAGTTCATGTACGTCGTTTCAGATTTTTATTTAATTATTTTTTTAAATATCCATCACAGATATCGAACCATAAATTCAAAATGTTTAACCTTCGTATCCTAACTTGACATCGTTTTGCATATCTACACAATATCAAGGCTAAACAAATTTAGTAGACAATCCAATTCTAACAATGACACAATCTTGAAACAGATCGACAATTATTTTTCCTTTCTATTGACACCACTGAGCCATCATTATTAGGGAAACATTGATCACCCACCCTCAATAGGATATATACTAAAAAAAGTTTCCGTAATCAGTTACTGACCAAGAGAACACTACAGTTGTGTGGAAAAAATAAAGTAAATTTCTCGTAAACAACTAACAAAGAAAAACTTACGATAAATGTACGTGTTGTGCATAAGTTATTCCTCAAAACAATATTAATAAAAGTTTTTGAATCCCCTTCAACTTGAACCATATCAATTTCCTCCATTGCTTCTTAGTTCTTCTCCGAAGGTGAAACATTTCAGCTACCAACACTTGCCGATGTTATTCTTGTTTGGTTCTTAGCTCTTTCTCCAGAAGGTCTACTCATAAACATTCGTAGGACTTGTAACTCTAGTGTTAATTAGAATGAATTTATTGGTCTCCGTGATGAGAGTTTTTTTCTTTATTTTGGAAGAGAATGATCTAATGTTGGAACCTCTCCATGATAAGTACAACCAAACTAGCTAATATCTAGTTGCAAATTACTCTGCAGCATAAGATTTCAATTCGCTTCATATTGTCTTAAAAAAATAACAAAAGAAAATCATCTACCTTTCAATCTCAATTTTTTTTTCTCTTTTCCATCTAAGGTTTAAGGATAACCAGGCCAAACCAAGTTGAGTATCAGCGTGCTCATATTTGACTTGATTTAGACTAAGGTTGGTTTTTTATTTGTGTTTAACCAGAGCGTACACACTTGATTTGAACTTTGAAGTTTGAGCTTGACTTGTTTATGTGAACTTATGCTTGGTACAATTAAATGACAACTGACAAATAATCAAACAACTAAAAATGCGTCATTTTATCTTTAGGTTGCTTAATTAAAGTATCTATCATTTTTTACAATTCTTAAAGAAATTTTTTTTGTCATGCTTTAATATTAAAAAAATAATAATATTTGAGTATTAAATTATTCAAAATTATAAAAATTAAAACGTCTACGACTCTAAGCTACATGATATGAGTAAATGGACAAGACAAGTCGGAGCTCAACCCTAGCCGTCTCGTGAGTAAATACGAGGTCCCATCACAACCTTTGCGAGCCAAGCCTAACTAAGCACAACTTTCTTTTACTATTCCAGTCTAAACAAGCTGAATACGAATCGAACCAATTTAAAAGTGTGTTTTTTTTTAAAGAAAAAGAAATCAACAAGGAAAAAAAATGAGAACACATGGCAGAAATCCAGGAAAATACAATTGGCATATTCGAAAAATGAAAAATGAAAACGAAAAAGACATTGAAGGCGACAGGCAACAAAATGCTTCCCCACACCATCTTCTGCCCACAAGACAGCTGAGGACGAGACCCTTCCCTGTTCCTCTACCACCGAACACAACCCTCTCCCCTTACTAGTCTCTAACTTACGCCGCAACGCTTAACCTACACCCCCTCCCTTATCCTGCGCACCCCCCTCGCCTATACAACCTTTTCCCCAATTCCATTAAAACCTAGGTCCCCCAATCCTCAAGGGTCTTTGGGTTTTGGGTTAGGGTTTTGGAGAGAGATGTGGGATGCTTCATGCATTGATGAATCTTCTCTCGCTGTGTTGGAAGCCATTTGGGCGCGGCGACGGTGAGGGAGGACGACTCGACTCTATCGGAATTGTTGGCGCCAATTTGGGCGGCGGCGGAAGAGATGGCAAAGATAGCTTGCTTTGGTTCCGAGACATCGGAAAGTACGCGTGGGGCGATTTCTCTATGGCTGTGGTTCAGGCCAATCAGGTCCTCGAGGACCAGGGACAGATCGAGTCCGGTCCCTTTGGGACCTTCGTCGGCGTCTATGATGGCCACGGTGGCCCGGAGGCCGCTCAATACGTTTGTGACAATTTGTTCAGACATTTCCGAGGTTCGTGATCGCCAAAGCCCTTTTCTTTTTCTCGCCTTTTAAATAGGAGTGCCACGTTTACTGTGTAATATGCCAATTTGATTTGTGGATTGGAACTGTTAATCGTGATTTTTGGTTGGGTTCATTTCGCTTTTGTAAAAGCTGTGATCTTGATCGAGCTTGGATCACGGAGTATGTTACGGTCCCTTGGAAAATTGAATTTTTATCCCTATTGGAAATTAACATGTGGGGCATTGTAATGCAGCTTTTGCAGTTCTTGCTTCTTTGCTTTTTGTTTGGTGGTTCTGGGGTAGGGTTTTCTTGTTTGACTATTTAAGAATGAGCTGCTCTTATGTTGGCTATCTTAGGCATTGTGTTTATGCAGCAGTATCAGCGGAGACGGAGGGTGTTGTAACAGCAGAGACCATACAAAATGCTTTTCGCCGAACAGAGGAGGGGTTTACGGCCCTTGTTTCAGAGTTGTGGAGTTCTAAACCCAATTTAGCAACTGTTGGATCATGCTGTCTGGTTGGAGTGATATGTCAGGGGACCCTATTTGTGGCAAGTCTTGGAGATTCCCGTCTTGTTCTGGGGAAGAAAGTAGGCAACACTGGGGAGATTGCTGCTATTCAGTTATCCACTGAACACAATGCGAATCTTGCGGAGATTAGGCACGAGCTGAAAGAGCTGCACTCACATGATCCTCAAATTGTCGTTTTAAAGCATGGAGTTTGGAGAGTAAAAGGCATCATCCAGGTAATGTTCAGATATTGTTGTCCATTGAAGAATTCATTTGATTAAAGTGTATATTAATTTTAATGTGCAACTGCTTAAAGTCCTGTCATGGGTGCTTGTATTCTCCTACCTACTGTCCCTGAAACTAATGTGTGGAATGGTACCGTTTCAGAACTTAACATCTTACCCGGCTGAATGATAAAGGATTCAATAAATTTTGACGTTTAGCTGAATCATCTAGTTATTGTATTGAAAATATTTTGATTTTTTTTTGTTTGTTTGTATAAGGTCAATTTGAAATCATGGTTAGTAAGTTTTTAAATGCAATTCCATCCCAGTTTGTCTCTGGTTGTTGATTTGACAGGCAAGAAATGGTGAACTTAAAGGTGGTAGTGTAAGTTCAAAGTTAACCATTATCATAATGCAGTTAATGAAAATTAAAGGAATTTAAAGGTGTAAATACTTGACATTTTCTTAGATTTTTATTAATTTGGAGTTGTGACTTCAATTTTTCAACCTATTATGCACTCTGAATATCTGATAGATATGATAATTTAAAAATGCTTACCAAAAAATTTAGTAACCATGCTCATTCTTAATAAGTGATGTCATGTGGTAACTTCTTGATTGTATTTTATGCAGGTTTCTAGATCTATAGGTGATGTATATATGAAACATGCACAGTTCAACAGGGAGCCAATTGCTGCAAAATTCCGACTTCCTGAACCAATGAACATGCCTATCATGTCTGCTGATCCAACTATTCTTTCTCATGCTCTACATCCAAATGATTCTTTTCTTATCTTTGCATCTGATGGTCTATGGGAACACTTGAGTAATGAAAAAGCTGTTGAGATTGTCCACAAGCATCCTCATGCGGTAAGATTATGGCCTTTTCACTTTAATCGTATTTTGTAAGTCTTATTTGCATTGACATTGTTCATACTTTCATGCTTGCCTTGGCGTAGCCATCCAATGACCTTAAAATATTAGTTTTCAGTTTGTTCCATTGTTTTCCTCTTTTCCTTTAGGGGGGGTTAGCAGAGCTAGTGCTCATTAAAGTTTGCCTTGTCTTGTATCTAGAGATTAATGGTGCTTGTGCTCACTTTAGTTTATAGGAAGCAGAGCTAGTCCATATGCGTTTTTAAGGAAGATTGTTTTTATTTTTTTTATGACTAGTTACCCAATGAATTCAGACTTCAGGAAAAACACTTTGCCTTGTAACAACATAGAACCTAGTATGTTTTACCCATTAAATGCATCTAAATGGATACATGATCTGAAACATAGAACCTAGTATGCTTTACCCATTTATTTCTTTATTCAATGGCCAAAGAGAAAAAGGAAGGGTATTATGGACAATTGAAATACAATGGAGCAGAAGTTGACCATTAATACCTTTATACTTCTTTTTTGAAATTTTCCTGCTATTATTATCCCACTATGGACTTGTGGGGCTGACTAATTCTTTCAATGCAGGGAAGTGCCAAAAGGCTTGTTAAGACGGCTCTCCAAGAAGCTGCAAGAAAACGAGAAATGCGTTATTCAGATCTTCGGAAAATAGACAAGAAGGTGCGGCGCCATTTTCACGATGATATAACTGTTATTGTTTTATTCTTGAACCATGACCTAATATCCAGAGGCACAGCGCAAGAACCCCCAGTCTCAATAAGAAGTGCTGTTGATTACTAATAATTATATGTAACCAGACATGTCTCCATTGCCTTTGATTCGGGTCAATTCCTGCGACAAAGAATTTTCATTATGCATGACAAGAGAGTTGCACCGATAATCACCAGGATCCTGGGACCAAGTTCATGGGTGAAGAGGCTTGGAAGCTTTGTTGGTTACAAGAGGCTTAAAGCTTTATATATCAGGAAATTGCTTTAATTACTGATTCATGTAATACCCTGCTGTAACATTGTTAAATGCATGTTATTTGCCTCCCAAGTACTGAAAAGTGAGAGCAGCAGTGTATACTTTGTTTATATGATTTCTAAAACCAAGTATCCCTTGTTGCCTATAACTAAATCTTTTGTATGAGGTGTGTTATAATCAGCCTCGAAGGCAAAAGAGAATGCTTTGAAGTTGAAGTAAGGCACGTCAAAATCACAGCTTAACTATTGCTTGGGGAGGTCGCTCGGACATAGTTTTTTGTGCTTCGAAATTGAAGGAAAATGAATTTTATGCACGGTTAAGTATGCTAAGACCAACAAAAATGTTTTTTGTACACAATTTATATGCATAAAACTCCTATTGACATACTCGGTAATCTGTTAAAAACTATCTACGCGACGTTAACTTATGAGTTTGGACAGTCGGATAAGTATGTTGGCCAACCGATTAGATTGAAGACGTTTTCTCCAATTTCATGATTTTTTGTTTATTATTGAATATTTGGAGTTTCGATGAGTTGAAGCTTGGTGGTGGACTTGGAGAGTTGAAGTTTAACCCGCCATCACAAGTCACAACTGTATTTACGGAGAGTCTTTAGTACATGGTTTGCAGCTACACGGTCTTCCGTCAGCCGTCCAAAGGTTAGAAAAAAATGCTAACCCATATTTCTGACCTGGTTTGGACGGCTTAGATTGCATTGTGTATGTACACGCCAAGAAGAATTTTCCTTGTAATTAAGTGAAAAACTGTAGTAAAAAAAAACTGTAATTAAGTGAAAAATTCTAGAGGTCATTTTTACTGTTTTTTTTTTGGGGTAAAATTGTTAGGGGTCATTTTGGTATTGAAAATTCAGCATTCTCTTTCTCATGCTTCTTGTTGGTCTGACTCTCACTAACGCAGACCAGACGAGACCCAACTATGCCAAAGTCTTAACTACAATTTTCTCACACAATTCAATTCGATTTAGCTAACTGTACGACTGAGCTCCGGCTATGGCTACCAAACCGATTCGAATAGTATATGCGACTATTCTCGCACTGAGCCTGTTTGTGTTTCAATCCGAGTCTGCGCCTCAAGCTTTCCGGAGAGATCCAGGTCACCCTCAGTGGCACCACGGCGCCTTCCACGACGTCCGGGATACCATTCGATCCGATGTTCGCCGCATGCTCCATTCTCGGGCTGAGGTGAATTTACTTTCCGAACTCAAATCATTTCGTTCTTCACAGAAATTGAAATTCCGTTTTCTCGGTGATAAAACCTGGGCAGAAATGTTTTAGGTTTTAATTCTGTAGTAATTCAACGTGTACAAGTGGTTTAGATTGCTCTGCGACTCTGTGTGTGTACGTAGGTACCGTTCCAGGTTCCACTTGAAGTAAATGTGGTGCTTGTTGGTTTCAATGGTGATGGAGGTTATAGGTATTCGGTGGATGCGCACAAATTAGAAGACTTGCTGAAGATCAGCTTCCCAACGCACAGACCTTCGTGCCTTGAGACAGGGCAGCCCATCGATATCGAGCATCAAATTGTCTACAATGCCTTCCCTGTAAGCTTCATAATACATGTAGACTATATGCATATGAATGTATCAGTGATGTAGTTGCTGATTTTGTATTCGTTGTTTTAATTATAGGCGGGGCAGCCGGAGCTTATAGCTCTTGAGAAGGCACTGAAAGAGGCTATGGTTCCTGCTGGAAATGCAAGAGAGGTGAGTGCCATTGTTTGTCTGTATCAGTTATGAGCATCATTGTTTCTTTGAATGAAGTTTTAAATTGTTTTTCAATATTTAGACTGATTTTGGAAGGGAAGTACCTCTATTTGAGGTGGATGCAACTGTAGTGGAGCCGGTATTTCAGAGGTTATATTCCTATATATTTGACACGGACAGTGCGGCTATTTCTGCTGTGGAGATGGATCGCCAAGTGCCAAGTGCAATATTTGTGGTGAATTTTGATAAGGTATGGCCTGCAAGCGATCAAAATTGTTTGTTTCTCTTTGTCCTCAAGTTAGTCATTTAGTATCATGTTTGCTTTACCATACGAGTATTTTTGAGGATTATTTCTATGAATTGATTATCAAACCAAATTTTCCCATTCGTTAAGTAGTCTCGTTCAGTTATACTTGTTGTTTTACAGTCTTTATACTTGTATTACAGGTCAGAATGGATCCTAGGAATAAGGAAATTGATCTTGACAACTTGATGTATGGAAAGATTACTCAACTAACTGAGGATGATATGAAAAAACAAGAGGGAGACTACATTTATCGCTATCGATACAATGGAGGAGGTGCCTCTCAAGTTTGGTTGGGCTCTGGCAGGTATTGTTAACTAACACCATAATTTATAGAGGAAGCTTGGTCTTGGAATAGATTGAATGAGGCTTAGATGGGCGATGCTTGAATCAGTTACATAATAATTTCACTGAGCAATCCATTTTGTTATAAACCTATAAATTCTACTCTTTGTTACACCTCAACGGGGGAGGGAGACCAACCTCAAATACATGGACAATGTAAATCAGTGCACATGTGGAACTATATATAGTGTGCTATCACAGTTGTTTTAAGTTATGTTATCTGTAAGAACAGCACAGTTATCTGTAGGAGGTAGTTGTTTTATTTGTAAAGGGTTGTTATAATAAATTGACGATAGCCAATGAATAAAGATCAAATTGAAAAGGATAACCCAATCAAAACTTGTTTGTGATGTGTGTGTGTGTGTGTGTGTGTTTATATATATATGCTTTTCTTCGTCTGCCTCTTCACGTGCATGATGGGTTGTGCACAATGGGGTTTAATGCTTTATCTGACCGTCTTCTTCTCAAATTTTCAAAGTATCTATTAAAAGGCTATTTCAGTAGGTATGGAATTGTTTTGTCTTATTTAATAATTCTATGATCAGGCCGAAACATTCCACTAGTGTTAGTATCTTCGTTTATATAGCCAGAAAGTGGTTTGACAGTTACTGTAGCATTATAATAGTGTTTAGCAACATTCTTTTGTTCCACTTTATTTTTTGCTATGTCCTCTACTTATTGTTGAATTTAATAAGGTGATAGATTATGTATTGTAGGATTACTTATGTTACTTTATGCTCTCGATTCACTTGTCCGTGTGTATCTAATTTCCTCAAGAATAGATAGATATCAAATTTCCTTCCTATGCTGTTCAGATTTGTTGTGATCGACCTCTCAGCTGGCCCTTGCACTTATGGAAAGATTGAAACTGAAGAGGGAACCGTCAGTACTCGGACACTGCCACGTCTACGGAATATTATGTTTCCAAGAGGATTGGGTGCAGCTAGTGATCATTCTACACATGATGTATTTGTTGGACAACTTGCCTCTCTAGTGTCCACCACAATTGAGCATGTTATAGCTCCAGATGTAAGGTACTTGGTCTATCTTTTGTTGATTTAAACCTGGCTTGTATCAAATTTTTTTTTTTCACCACGAAGTAAAACGTACTGAGTCAGGGCCATAGTTTTTTAAACATCAAGGATGCGGTTGATTATAGAGTCTATATTCTTTTTACTGGTGGTTGTTAATCATGTGTCTATGCTCTTAACACAGATTTGAAACTGTTGACCTGACAACGAGGTTGCTTTTACCAATAATTGTGCTGCAAAATCATAACCGATACAATATTATAGAGAAAGGCCACAACTACAGTATAAATATTGAAGCAATAGAGGCAGAGGTGAGTTGATTATTCTGGATTCATTATCTGTATGATTGCCTGTGACTTATGACTGCCAGAGAAAAGAAAGAAAATTTATTTCACCTTTGGGAAGAAACCTCTCCTAGAATTAATTCCATGGTTCTGCTTTAAGATACATACCAAAAACCACTTCCATTTGTACGTGATTTTTTTATCTATTCTGTTCAGGTGAAGAAGATGGTTCATGATGGGCAAGAAGTTGTGATTGTTGGGGGTTCACATTCATTACATCGCCATGAGAAGTTGGCTATTGCTGTTTCAAAAGCTATGCGAGGCCATTCCCTTCAAGAAACTAGGAATGATGGACGCTTCCATGTTCATACCAAGACATATCTTGATGCTGCTATTCTTAAAGAAGTGGGTTCTTCATTAATTATTTTAAAGTCGATCAAATTACAATTACTTGGGTTTGTCTGAGTGTCTAACTCGTACTAATTCATTTGTATACCAACTGTGTGGTGCTTGTAAAATAATCTGTGCTTTCATTTATGTTATCTGTTAGAGTAGCCTCATCATGTCCATCTGATAGATTTCATGAATGTCTTTCCAGAGGCATTTCAGTTTACTTTTGGCTTTACATATAGCTGTTTGAGTTACTCTTGCTTCCTTTCTCTTCTTCATAACGGGATGGCATTTGAGATAGTGAAACTATATCAACATGTTTTATTTCTTTTAACTTGGCAATGCTCATTCCAGGAGATGGAACGTTCTGGTGATGTGCTGGCTGCTGGTTTGCTTGAGGTGGCTGATCCATCTCTTTCAAGTAGATTTTTCCTCCGCCAGGTTCGTCTAAATCTGAAACAGTAAAACATATTTGCGCGGGACATTAATAAGGATGTCAAATTGACTTTCTTTTTTTCCACCTGTTTCTTGTTTTATATAAGCTCTGGTGGATATTTGAGTTTTCTTCCCTTGTCTTCATTATCATAATTGTACTTTTTGTTCCCCCAGCATTGGATGGATGAATCTGATGGTGCAAGTGATTCTATACTCAAACATAAACCTCTTTGGGCTACTTATGACAAAAAAGGTGGCAAGAAGAAAAAGAAAATAGAAAGGAAACAGGGAGATCTTTACCGAACTTATGGAACAAGAGTAATTCCTGTGTGAGCATTCCACCTTGCGTTGCACTGCAGTATTTAATATTAATATTATTCTCACAAGTGTATACACACGTAACATACTTTTGTTTAGTATGTCTTGCATATTTCTATATGCATTATTACCTTGCTTCTAAACTGTTAATGACAATTACTGTCACTAAGTCTTGTGGTACTGTAAGTTTGGAGGTAATGCTGATGACCTATTTTTGACTGCAATTATAACATTATAACATTGCATTACCCATCATATTAATGTGTAATATAACATTGCTGCCTATAATTGTTTCATATTTTTTTTCCACAGCTTTGTGCTATCATTGGCTGATGTGGACCCACGCCTAATGATGGAAGACGAAAGTCTTGTATGGACAAGCAAAGATGTCGTGATTGTACTTGAGCATCAAAATCAGAAGATACCTCTTAGGTGAGAAAACAGTAATTTTAGTAGAATATGTTAGTTTTTAGTTTGTTTTACACACATTGTAGCATCATTGAATATGTTAGTTTCTGTTACAAGCATTCTAATGTACCCGGAGTCAAAGTTATCCTGGTAACTTTCCCTAGTGGGTTGAGTCTGTTTTACTTTGAAGCTTTTGATGGGTTCTGCACTTGACACCATGGCTTTCTAACTAATTCAACCTATCCTTCTTTTATCTTATTTGTAGCACATTTAACTTGGGCAATGTCAGTTCCTCCTAGTATATGCATGATTTGATTATATTTTTAGTAAAATCAGGATGTCATTCATCAAGCAAAATTGTTTCAAAAGTATGCAATAATCTATTACTTTCTTACAGTTATTGGATCTATGTCATTTTGTTGTTTCAAGAAGCATGAATTTTGCACTTCATTCATTGCAAAATTGATATTTCTATGTTGCATTCTGGTCTCTGATTGAGTAAACATCAATCAGAATGAATTTTGCACTTCATTCATTGCAAAAAATTTATTAGATTAAATAGAGTATGGTTCTATTTTATTAGTATAGAAAGGGTTTGCATGATACCTAATCGATATAAATCTATATATATATATAGAACTATATAGAATTGTGAGTCATCCTAAAAGGGGAAATTAAGTGATTACTTCTTTGTTTTAATTTTGAAAGTATTCACAGATACCTTCGAGTAAAAGATGTTCTGAATCAATTAATGAAGTGGATTTTTCAAAAACATTAATCATAAGAAAAAGTGGATTTTTTTTGAAATATTTATACAAAAAAATATTATGATTATTAAGAACTCAACGGGACCTACCCCCTCTTTCCTTGTCTGATTCGAGGGGGATCCCGTTGAGTTCTTATGCGTCTTTCTAGCTTCCATTTATGGTGGATTTCAATTCCCTGTTACATAAAAATTCAACCGTTTTTACTATCTTGCTGAAATGTCTTCATGGGCAGTTATGTCTCAGAAACACAGAGAAGGCATGCCCAACCATCTCAGGTACAGCGCCATATATTGGCAGGGCTTGCTTCTGCTGTGGCAGGGTTGAGTGCACCATATGAGAAGGCTTCTCATGTACATGAAAGGCCAGTTGTGAATTGGCTATGGGCAGCTGGGTGTCATCCATTTGGACCATTCTCTAATACTTCTAAAGTCAGCCAAATGCTTCAAGATGTTGCATTGGTAAGGCTAGTCTCACTATGTCAAATTCTTTGCAAATATTAAATATAAATTCACACATTTGCTTTCGCACACAGGCAGATTAATGTATAGACACTTTAGGATTGTGATATGTAAAGTACTTTATCTTTTCTGGCAGAGGAACTCAATATATGCGCGTGTAGATTCTGCACTCCACAAAATTCGTGATACATCAGAGGTAATTTGGTCTTTCAGTTGGCAATTTCTTATTTGTATGATTTTAAGCTTATGGCTTCCTGCCTGTCATCTGCAGGCTGTACAAACTTTTGCTGCCGAGTATCTGAAGACTCCGCTTGGTGAGCCAGTTAAGGGCAAGAAGAACAAAACCACCACTGAGCTATGGGTGGAGAAGTTTTACAAGAAAACAACTAACGTGCCTGAACCTTTCCCACATGAATTAGTTGATAGATTGGAAAACTTCTTGAATGTAAGTTCTTCTACTTCTAGATTTCCCGTGTTTGTCGAACATCTTGAAGTTTATCAACACGTTTAACACGACTTCACAACAGAACCTTGAGGAACAGCTTGTAGATTTGTCTTCATCGTTGTATGGTCACCGGTTACAAGAAGCGCATTTGAACAGTTCAGAGATTCTCCAGAGTTCCATATTTACCCAGCAGTAAGTTTCTGTATCATATGTTTCTCGAAGTTTAGTTTCTTTTCCTATTGTAATTTTGTTGTCCAGGACAAGCGGTTGTTCAGCCGAATTGGTCAACGGATCAGGGTTTTTCTCAAGAGCTAGTGTACATGTGCGTGATGCAGGTACGTAGATCATGTTTTGGCAAACGAGAGGGAAAAGATGAAATGCTGCAACATTGAGTACAAATATCCTGTGCAGTCGTCTCAAACTTATGTCTATGGGGGGATTCTTCTTGCTGGATTCGTTGTATATTTTATTGTCATTTTCTTTTCAAACCCTGTGCGCTAACCCTTTGATAAATCTTCTATCGTGAGGCACGAATGTCTCTTACACAGAAGAAATGTAGAAGAAACACAATGTTGACTTTGAGTACGAGGAATACATTGAAATTTTGCAGTACATTCTCTGCCTTGTGATAATTCGAGTAAAAATAGATTACACCATAATGGCTTGATCAATATCAGAATTCTCTCATACGGAGTGGACTATAAATGTCTATTATATGAATTTAATTTACATTTATGTATTGTTGCATTGTCACACCAAATAAGACTAATTATCCCTTATTCCAATCCAATGTATCCAATTTGACCAAAACTAATAATACAAAAATTTTAACAAGTAACAGACTAACAGCCACAAGCCCACGAGTACCAATTTAGGTATCGCTCGGGTACATTTTTGAAGTTCTGAATTCCAGATCAATTGTCACTATCCAAGTTACTTGGGTCATGTTAAATGTCTTGGGCATTCTGCTGTTCTTCATGGATTTACAGTTAGGTACAGTTCTTTTTAATATTAGTCCCATCTTCACTTCTGTTAAACAAGTCCACAATTTATGCAACCAAGGAAGAGTTTTAGCCAATTTGGCTAAATTCACATTCAAATATTCTATTCAAAATCATTTGGCCTACATTACAAATTAAAACTTCAGTAATTGAAGTAGCCAATTTCTTCAGAAAGTTTCGAATCAACAGAGAAGTATATCAGATATAGCTTTCTAGGCAGCATTGTCCATCAAAAAGCAGCTCATAGAGCTGCTCAGAGCCCAGTGCATATTCATCATCTATACATCACAAAATTTTACCAGTTCAAAATCCAAAAAAATACTTATACTTAAAACAGAAAATGCCCATCTGGGTTTACACTGAAACAATTTGAAATGCTTCCAACCAAAGAAAAAAAAGAATTCAAATTGCTTAATAGTAAAGGCCTAATGGGTTCCTCAGAAATTATGCTTGTAGTTGTCATCAACAAGATGATCAGGTCTCAAAGATATCATGCCATCATCGGAGCCCGAAAAATAGTAAAAAAAATTCAAGAAAACAAGTGAACAGATTGAGTTAAAAAGAAATCAAAAGAGATGATGTCGCAGGATGTAATTCACTGTGCCCGTGAAAACATTCGAAGGCCAAGTGACTCAACATTCCTGCAAGAAATTTGCCTCCTTTTGACTACAAGAATCAAATAGCACCCTAAACCCAGAATAATTAGATCCAAGGATCTATAAAGAGGCACCATAAGAATTAATAAACAAAGAGACTGAAACATAGAGCAGAGAGAGAGAGAGAAAGATAGAGTTCGGTGGCGACTTGAGAGCTCTGGACTCTTCTCCCTTTTGCCAGGCTTGGTTGTGCTTAAATACTGAAAGATTAGGGTTTAGGGAGAACAAATGTTTGGGCTTTAGATATTTAAAAAGGCCCTTCATAGTCTATTGAATTTACAGATTTGCCATTTACCCGGCCCAATAGGATTTAAATTTCCGTTGGGTTCAAGGAGGGAAAATTGATCCTGCGCGCTACACTTTCCTTATGCTGTAGTTGAGTTTATTCTGTGGTCTACATGCACCAAATAGTTCATTTGAAATTGATACTTACTAAGGAGAAGTCTGGATTGCACCTGAATTTTATTGCACCGGCTGACGTGGCAAAATCTCAACCGTTCATTTCATGTTTGTATTATTTAAATGGCAAATTGACAGTTATACCCTTGTTTGGTCTCTCTCTTTCTCCTCTCTCCCGTGCACGACTTCTTCCTCCTCCTCCTCACTGTTGCCGGCTCTGCCACCACGACCGGCCACCCCCGCACATCACCGCCCCCACCAAAAGTAGCAGTGTGTTCCGGCGACCCTCCCCACACCCGATTTCATACCAAATTTTGCAGAAAAATAGCCGCATGCATGGCCGAAAACAGCTTGAATGTCAAGCTTTTGGTCCGGCCATCTCCGGTCACCTCTAACCTTCAAAAGCTACTGGGCTTTGAAGCCCTCAATCCCAAAAACCTCGTGGTGTCTTTGGATTTCAATTTCAACCACCGTAGGAGGCAGATCGAAGTCAGGAAGTTTTAGGATTCGAAAACTTCCGATGCCGATATCTCATGATCTAATTCGAATCTCACCTTGACATAGTTTCTAAACTTTTTGAGTTTGTTGTAATAAACACGATGACATAAAATTCGAAGCAATCAGAGAAAGTTGACTGCGGCGGCGCCGGTCGTAGTGGTGGCTGGCACAATGAGGAGAGAGAGGGAGAGACTAAACAAAAAAAACTCATTAAGGGCAAAAAAGAAATTTTATCCTCTGATGCAACAAAATCACGGTGCAAAGCCACTTACTAATAGAGATTAAGACTAATAATTTGTTGAGAATTTACGAGAATTAATATATTGATATGGACACGACTTAGGTCCATAACACTTTTAATGTTACATATTTTGATTTGATTTAAATTATATTTTTTATACTTCGAACTAAATATGTTTAGCAGTTGGAGAAGAGCTTGAAAACTAACGCCAATTGCATGTGGCCGCGGGGAGGTTTCGTTTAGGTCCAATAATAGAATATGCAACAAACCAAACCGAACCGACCAGGACGATATTTGACAATTCACAATAATTAAACTCTGGACAAAGACAAACCAACCTCAAGAGAATCCCATAAGACAACCGTCTACGAGTGACCTCACTCGCTACGTCACTAGCCCCCTGGGCCCACCTCCCAAAAATCTTGCGCCCCAAGCCAAGCCATTGCCCAGTCCAAAATTGTGGACCCCAAACTCTTGGAATTCAAGAAAAGCCCAACTCCTTCTGTGGCCACTCTGAAGTCTATAAATACCACAAAACCTCTCCTCTTAGTCAATTCATTTTCTCCTCCTCCAAACGCTGCACGTACGTACTTACCATTTTCAGATCAACATGTGTCCCTCCGGCCGAACCCTAGCTGCATCGACGACCTCGACCTCCGACCTCCGTCCGGCTTTCGACGTCCTCGACGCCGACCGCGACGGCAAGATCAGCAAGGACGACCTCCGCGCCTTCTACGCCGGATTCTCCAGCTCCGGCGCTGACGAGAGTCTCATCCGGGCGATGATGTCCGCCGCCGACTCCAACTCCGACGGATTCGTTGAGTACGACGAGTTCGAGCGCGTGCTGGCCTGTCCGAAAAGCTCCGGCGGCGGCGTCATGGAGGACGTGTTCAAGGTCATGGACCGGGACGGCGACGGCATGCTCAGCCACGAGGATTTGAAGAGCTACATGAACTCGGCTGGGTTTCCGGCCACCGATGAAGATATCAAGGCCATGATCAAATTGGGCGGTGGCGATGAGAACGCAGGCGTGTCCTACGCGGGTTTGCTTAAGATCCTGGCCGTCGATCAAGTCGGCCAGACTGTAAACTCTTGTTAATAATGTATTTTTTATTTTTTCCAGCTATGGAACTAAGAAGTTTTATTAGTTATCTTTTTTAGGCATAATGGGAAACAAAATTATTCTTCTTGTTTGAATCTGATGCCAAAACAAAGTCGGTTTGTCAATTTGTTTGTTAGCTATTGCCTCTTGGTTGGCTCCAAATATATATTGCAGAAAAAAGCAGAGCATATTTTTGGAATTTTCTTTTACAACATTTTATTCGATTTTCTGAGGTTCTGGCATGAAATGAAAACCTCCCAATTTTTTTTATGTATCCAAAAACAAAAACTGAATTTTGTTTAAATTTCCACCACAAAAGTTTTACTGGTGTAGATCTCTCCACCGCAAAAGTTTTATTTTATGTTTATTTTTTATCAAATATGTTAAAAAAGTTTAGCAAAATATATCGAGGCATTTTACAATGCATTCTTAAGACACTAATACGAAAGAGCAAGGAATTCATTGTGTCCTTCATAACTCGTCGAGAGGGAAATGCAGCAGCTCATTTGCTCATGCTGTAGAAAATACATGACAATCAAATTTTGAGGATTTAACATTCTCAACACTCGACACAATTGCATGAATGTTTCTCCGAAACTCACTTACAAGTCGATAGTTTGTGAAGGAGATTGTAAAGAAATAAGGAGGAGATACAATGAGATAATATTTTCAGGGACCTAAGGTGCTTAGAACAAATCAATCCTCCCTTCCTCTACGAATCTCTTTATTGCTTTATAACGCACGAAGTATAAAACATCAGGCTCCATCTCAAACGGTTCCTCCAATGGTCTCTGGTTCGCTCTGTCATGAGGGAATTGAAACCAGTAAGTGAAAAGAAGAAACAATATCCATTATACAAGTGTTTATGTTTATGAATCATCACTTGCCTGTCATCTGATGCTCCATCTTCGTTGTCCTCGAGCTGGATATGTCCAAGATAGTAATTGGTTTTGCAGACAACAAATGTGTCCAATTGGGGTTTTGCCACTGGAAGTCAAAGATACAGAGAACGTATCAAAGTTATAGCGGTTCTGCAGTAAGGTGTATGGTGCTAGTTCAGCACTGGGAGTGACTTTAAAGAAAACTCTGTGTTTCAGATGCCAAGAGAATAAAAAAAATCCGGCGAAGAGAGACAAAATGGCTACAAGGGCTAGGCATGCAAAGTTTTTTTTTTTTTTTTTTTATGAAACAAGTGATAGAAGAGGAAAATTCTCCCTAACCAAAACCAAAAGCCTTACACAGGAGGGGCATGCAAAGTTTTCAAACAACTCTTGCATTGTTCCTCTGATAAAGTTATTAATCACAAACCAAAAGCCTTGTAATAAAATCACTTTAGGTATAGTTTAATGGATGAACAGGTCAACGAAGAATTTAGTACAAATATTTTGTCCCATACAGTAGCTTGTAACTGGTTTCCATCACCTCATGCTTATGCAAGGTATCAATTATGCAAGTGTCTATAATAGCTACCTAATAAGTTGGAACTGTAGTAATATGGATATCCTGAACTGATCAGAAATCTAAGTCTGTACGGTTAAGTCTAAAAAAAAAAAAAAAAACACCACCAAAGAACCTGATAACTCAGAACAAAAAGAATGTAAGCATTGACCAGACCACTGGGCACAACATTTAGAACTGATTTGAGGTCAAGCGATAAATACTTGATAGAAAATGGAGTTGCTAGAACTGAAACAATGACACAGATATACACAAGAGAAAACACAGAGATGCATGAAAACTGGAAAAAAGATACTGTGACTATTATAAAAAATGTGAGTACCCATGTCATTCTCTTCACTGATCATGGATTGCTTGAATATAGACTGATAATTATTAGGCAATTTCGATAGAACACTCTCTTCAAGATGCTTCTCCAAATCAACAAGACACCTGTTACCACGGAAACACCAAACCATAATGAATCTTAGGCATGAGCTTTCACCTAAAATATACAAACTAATAAAGCAGCTAGAGTCCTCACGTTTTCGCAAATGCCTTCTCTTGTTTAGAGAGACGGTTGTAGAGTTCAGCGGTAGCTAATATGTGAAAGATGTATTTCTCAATCTGCAAACAAAGTTACTTGAAATAAATAACAAAATACTAACAAGGATTGACAAATCTTATCACCTAACATATAAAACTGTAAGATGCTTTTGGTATCATTTATGCGATTACCTACTGCTTATACGATTATTCTAACCCATAATTTTCTAGTGTGCTTTCTTTTATCAAATGATTATCAAAGTATGGTTGAGTAACACCAAATTACATCCCCAAAAGCACAGTTGCTTTCAAATGCAATGTAAAATAATGAAACACACCCAAACAAAACACAAGAAGAGAGCAGGCAGCCCACCTTCTGCAGACGAATTCTGAGATAAGATCTCAACAAGAACTGAGTCCTGTCCAAATCCATCTGGTAGAGTGATACAGTAAGTGGATCAATACCAGATTGAGCATCTTGCTCCACATTTTCTTCCTGTAATTATATGCATCCAATTGGGGTCAAAGAACAACACAACCAAAAATTCATGTACTCGTAAGAATTTTTTGGCACACAATGATCTCACCCAGAATCTAATTCAACCTAATTGAGATCCATAACTAAAAAGAACTGAAATTCCTGAATAAAAAAGACAAAAGCACACCAATTTTTCATTTACTTGCGATAATTGGTCACAGGTGATTTCACCCAGAATCCAGTTCAACCTAATTGAGATCCGAAACTAAAAACAAAATCAAATTTTCCGAATTAAAAAAAAAAGAGATAAAAGCACGAGACTTGTACCAGAAATTTCCAACAAGATTGAATTTTTAGAGAAACCAAACAAGGGAATTAGGGTTCTTAGAATATTGATTCAAAATTGAAGGAACCTACCACCAATTCGATCTGCCCTGTGAGTCTGGTAATCAAATCAGTCTCGAATTTCAAAATCTCCGGAGCAGCCTTCTCTTGCCGCCAGGCCATCTTCAGAAGCTCCACGTCGGTCGTCTGAATCAACGTCTCGTATTCCTCCGTTGACCCATCTCCGTCTCTCGAATCCATCTGATCCGATCACCAAAAATTTCCCGCAAATTTTTTCCCTTTCTTCGCTACTCCGTACTTGTGAACGAACCAAGGAGATTGAGAGGGAAAATAGAATCGAATTGGCGCCAAAAAAGTTAATTTTATTTTTTTGGAAAGAAAAGTAAATGAAAAAGAGAATGGGATAAAGTGTTGTAGAGGAGACAGATCGCGAGTTTGTGCGTGAATCTAACACCATTGGAGTGTCGGGGGAGTGACGTCACGAAGACGGACGGCTCTGATGATGGGGTTTGATTCACACACAAACTGGGGATGCGTCCCATCTGGGTAGAGAGAAAGATAGGAAGTCGGAGAGGCTGAGAAAAAGAGAGTGGAGATGTTGTTGCCATTTATAGAAATATTAGGTTGCCGACCACCGAACAATTTGCATAGTACAGTTTTTTTTTTTTGGCCAAAATTGTGGTCGGTTTCAACTTTCAAGTATGTGGAAACTCACTTGGATTTGTTTTTCAAATATATGAACTCTTTCTGAGAAACCATTAATGGAGTGACATGTCTACTTGTTTAGCCCATCTTATTGGGTGGTTTGTAAAGTTTCTTTTTATGCATGGTAAAGTGAGTTTGATTCTAGGTTATTTTTCTCCTAATAGTCTTTTTTTTATGAAAAAAAAAACATTAAATAAAAGATCCACGAGAGATCTTATACATCATAGTATCAAACATAAAAAAACGCTCTATGTAATCATGCAAAACTGTGTGCACACTAGTCTATCAATAGTACCGCTACATGTACGGTTTTCAACCTTCTCAATATGGTAGTAGTACCACTACATCCTACACATGAGATCTTGATCGAGTTCGGATCTCTCTCAAAATATCTCTACTAATTAAGTAACAATTCTCAAGATAAAAATAAATAAAAAAAGAAAAATTTATAACTAAATTGAACTGCTATAAATAAAAAAGAAAGATCGATCACTAAAATAGAAACATTTTTAATGACATGGTGATCAGTTGATGACTGCAATTCCTAGTTGCTATATGCAAAGTTCCTCTAGGTATCAAATTAACTCTGAGTACTAAACTTTTGGCCATAAGTTAGCTAGGGCAGGTCTGCGGTTCAGGTCACCGATTCTTCAGAGGTTGTTTCCCCTCTCAACTCATAGGATGAGTGTTTGGGGGTGGAGGATGTGAAGCTGCTGTTTGCGCTTACAAGATTAACTAGGTGCAATTAAGATAAAGAATTTTCTCTTAGTTTTACTAATTAAGAACGCATGGTTGAATCCATATGTAAAGTAGGGTTTCCGACTTTCATATTAATGCTAAATAATTTTCTCATATATTTTCCATCTTCTGACTGAATTTCTCGTTCTATAAATTAATACACACAATCACAATACAATGTTGTAGGGCAATGCATATGCTAATTAATTATCCCTCAAATCTTTCTAAAGCCTTCAACTTACCATAAGCCTCGTTCGATAATTCATTGGGCCTGGTAAATTTATCATTCGGAAAATAAGTTTCACTTTCGGAATCATGTCGGAACTTACAATAAGCCTCGTTCGATCACATCATCAGTGTCATGGTTATCGATCATTTTTAGCCTCGCTGTTGCTGTTGCTGTTGCTGCTACGTACCCTTGTTTGTGGTCTGAGATTGAGACTGACCTTTTCCACCACCACTAGCAAAAACCTCGGCACTTCGACCCAGATTTGGATCATTAATTTTTAACTTGATCCAAGTGACGCTCAATCAAGTCGAACCTTTTAGCATCGGCTTGTAGAGATACCAACATCAACACAAAGCTAGCAGTAGATATGACTAGTATGGTCCTCGATCAAGATGGTAATCACGTGCACACTCAAATATCAACCCTGAAATTAGTTAAAGAGGTGCAACAACTGGAAGTAATAAGTTAATGTTAATGAAATTCTTATTCAGGAAACAAGACAACTATCAACAAAAAGAAAAGGAAGACCATTTAGGGTACGTTGTGGAAGTATAACATACCCTACCGTACGTTTTTTCTATGAGAAATGTCCATGCCAGTGTCTGAAGAAGCAGTTATATGACATAACGGTTTTGAAAGGTGGCTTTTAATTTAGAGGCCATTTTTGGTTATGTTTGGGGATCATTAATTGGAGGTTAAGATAATAAAGATTCCTGAGCAGAGAGCACTAATATAACAGAGCCTGTATGAAATGGTGGTATCACATTCAGAACGCTAGCTGTGGCACCATATCTGTCAAATAAGTAGGGTATTTAATTAATTTAACTGTTGATTTAATTATTTAATATTGAATTGCTGGTATCAAAATATTGACTGCTATTCAAATCCGATCCAGTACTTCTGTTGATACGAAATTTGATCTACCGTAACAGAGAGAATTGTGAAACCGGGTCAGTACTTTAGGGTTCTTACTGACAAGGCAGTACTTTAGGAATATAGTACTGATAAGGCAGCACTATATTTATACAAGTTAAACATATATATTATTCATATTACACAACATCCTTGATTCATCTAGCTAGATCGATAGAAAATTAATAATGGGCCGGGGCCTAAATCCACTGCGATCGTCACATTCGAAATAGCCATGTCCGTACTTACCAAAACTCTCGTTCGCATCATCATCGTCATCAAGATCATCATGCTTAGCATCGCTGTTGCTGCTATCCTTTCTTGTGGTCTGGGACTGAGACTGAGACTCATCTTTTGCACCACCGCTAGCAAGAACCTCGGCGCTTCGACCGAGAATTGGATCGTTCTTAACTTGAGCCAAGTGACGGTCGTTCAAATTAAACAAACCGCTTAGCATCGGTATGTAGAGATGTCTCCATCAACAGAAAGCGAACGAGGAATATTGCAAGTATGGTCCTCATGATCGATGGTAATCAATCTACACGTATGACAAGTAATGAAGTAAATGTTGATAGTATCAGAGGAATCTAGGGTTTGTGAGGAACGACGAAGAAGTTTGGGAGAGGAATCAATAATCTCTCTTACTCAATTAATGAAGTCAGCTTACAAAGCAATAAACCAAAGCAGCTATTTATAGTAAAAGACAAGCTTAGAGAACTATGAACATAATCGATACTTGATGAACTAACAAACTAAATAACAAACTCAGCAGAAGAGACCCATAGATGAGCGCCACGTGTCACAATGAATCCCGAAACTTCTAGACATCATTGACAGATTTGGCAGCACATTTATCAAATGTAAGTAATTAAGTCGATATTAATGAAAGTAATTATATTGCTATTATCAACACAAGACAACGTACTAAGAGCATATTTAGCAGACTCTCTATCTTAGCTCCTTAGCTATTTTAGAGAGTCTGTTTAGCTTTTCAGCTATTTTAGCAGCTGCACCAGCCTCCCAAGTGGCTCTCTATTTTAGCTTTTAGCTATATGACTCTTAAATATAGAGAACGAGATGAGGCTCTCTATTATTTATGTTAATTAAAAACATTCATTTTTAGTTGTTTTGTGTAACTATTAAATACACTTAAGCTATTTTTATTCATTAAAAAATAATTTAAATTCAATACTAACTAAAGTAGAGAGCATTGGTGCAGACCTATTTTCAAACTAGCGCCAAAATAACTTTTTAGCTACTTTAGCTAAAATTTAGTTAAAAAATAGCTAGTATTGCTAAAGATGCTCTAACTAGCTAGCTAGTAACAAAAAGATCGAAACTAAGAAAAGATTGAAACTAAGATCACTTAGGGTTAGCACAATTAACTTGAACTTTTGGAGAAATGTTCAATGTCTGTACGCAGCAGCATCTATGATATGAGCAGAACGGAAAGGTCGAATTTTATAGACAATTGGAGGTTGAGATATTTAAGACTCTGACCACTATTAGATCAGAGCGTGCATATGTGAAAGTGGTGGTATCACATCCAGAACGCTGTGCCACCAAAGAAGCAATTATGATTATGGATTGATAATTAGGGGTACTTAAATGAATTTCATTGTTGACTTTAATTAATTACTTGATAATGCATGATCGAATAATGTGTAACACAATATTGACAGCTATTCAACTCCGATCCATTACTTAATTCTTTACTAGCTGATTACTTCTGTGTTGTTCTTATAATTTGATAAAGGCTTATGAAGTTATGAGATAACTAAATCCGGAGCTTGTTTACGGTTTTTACTGATATTCAAACTACGAAGGCTTAAGAGATCGATAACCTTAAAAACCGGAATTAATTTGTAGGTGTTAGCCAATTAAATAGTAAATAATATTCACTGTGTCCTAAACTCAGGTTAATTAAATTTTTTTTCTTATCTTATTTATATCCTGGGAAGGTTAATTTCGTCTAACGTCATAAGTATTCATCATGTTGAAGCTCAGATAACTCTTGATGATTCCCAACTGGTGGACAAGAACTTAGTACTACACAAAACTTAGAAATCGCCCTTGGTGATATTGGCAGATAGTGCGCAATGTTACCACATCGAAAAATTAAGGTTGTTAATTTCATTACGTTAGCCCTAATGCTTTTTGGTTTGGTCTATTAATTTTGTAGTTTCAGAAGTATTAATCGTCACAATAAACATCTTCTAGAAAACAATTCAGGAAATCGGAGACCTTACATATTCTTGTAATACTCTAACTTCCTACTCTACGTACATTGCTTGAAATTTAATTAGGTCCTTTATAATTCTATAACACCGACACCTTCAACTAATATAAAAGTACTAATATCATCAGTATATTTGCATCAATGGTTTTATACAAGGACCTGCAAGCTTTCGACTCTCGTAGAAGGGCAACTCTTCATGCAAAGGCCCCATTGCGTTTAATATGACAGCATATTGGCCAGTCTGGTTTGCATTATTAGTAAGAACCCTAAATACGTACGTACTGATCCGGTTTTCACAATTCTATCTGTAGGCTAGGGTTGATCAAATTTCGTATATATCAACAGAAGTAGCTAGTGGATCGGATTTGAATAGCAGTCAATACTTTGATACCCGGAATTCATTATTAAATAATTAAATCAACAGTTAAATTAATTAAATACCCTAATTTTTTTATCATAATCATAATGACTTCTTTCGTGGCCTTAACCTCCCAATATTTGACAGATATGGTGCCACAGCGTTCTGAATGTGATACCACTATTTCATACATGTTCTGATATATTAGTGCTCACTGCTCAGGAACCTTTATTATCTTAACCTCCAACTAGTTATCCTTTAACAGAACCCAAAATCGCCTATAAAATGCCGCCTTTCGAAACCGATATGTCTATGTATAACTGCTTCTTCAGACACTATACATTTCTCATAGAAAAACGGTAAGGGTATGTTATACTTCCACAACCCTAAATGGTCTTACGTACTTTTCTTTTTGTTGATAGTTGTCTTGTGTCCTGAATAATAATTTCATTAACATTAACTTACTTCCGTTTTTGCACCTCTTCAACTAATTTCAGGGTTGGATTACCATCATGAGGACCATACTAGTCATATGTGTTGTTAGCTTTGTGTTGATGTTGGCATCTCTACAGGCCGATGCTAAAAGGTTCGTCTTGAATGAGCGTCACTTGGATCAAGTTAAAAATGATCCAAATCTGGGTCGAAGTCTTTTTGCAAGTGGTGATGGAAAATCTCAGTCTCCATCCCAGACCACAAACAAGGGTAGCAGCAACAGCGATGACACTGATGATGCGAACGAGACTCATGGTAAGTTCCAGCATGATTCCGAAAGTGAATCTCACCGTTATTTTCCAACGGATAAATTTACCAGGCCCAATTAGTAATCGATCGATCTACGCTTTGCCTTCAAGAATCAAGGTAGCTACAGGTTGTGTAATATGTAAATATGTTTGGCTTGTATGCTTAAGTACTTAATAAAGTGGAGCTAGCTCATTAACATGTTGCCAATATCCAAATTATAAGGCACATGTTTGATTTCACCAGAATCGCAAACGGTATAATCATTTAGCATATATATATTTGAATTGTACGTACCGTTTAGGCCTATCTATTTACCTAATCGTGTATCATAATTTGGACTCATATAATAAAAGGCTATGACTAGCTATATCATGGCTACGTACTGTGCTTCGATCTGGATTGTCATTCTATGTGAATACATATCTATATAGTTATATATTGCATGTGTTTGAACTTTGAAATTAAGATGAAGGCTTCAAAAAGATTAGAAGGTTAATTAATTAGCATATGCATTGCCCTATAACATTGTATTGTGATTGTGTGTATTAATATATAGAACAAGAAATTCATTGGCGTTAGGAATCCTACTCATATTGAAGTGAGAAGATTGAAGATGAGAAAATTACTTAGCATTAATATAAAAGTCGAAAACCCTACTTTACAGGGATTCAACAATGCGTTCTTAATAAGTAAAACTAAGAGAAAATTCGATCTTTATCTTTTTGAAGGGGTAATAGAGTTATTTACTGATTATAATGTTACTTGAGGGGGACAAAGAGTCTACACCTTGAGTACAGTTACATAAATCCCCAAAAATCATCGATACTAGATCGGCTAGCAAGGTGAGCCAAGCGATGGGCTACACCATTTGCTTCGCGAAAAACATGGCGAGTAGTAATGGAAGTAAATTCACTTATCCTATGAGTTGAGAGGGGAAACAACCTCTGAAAAATCGGTGACATGAATCGCAGACCTGCCCTAGCTAATTTATGGCCAAACGTTTAGTACCCAGAGTCGATACCAAGAGAGACTTTGCATAGCAACTAGGAACTAGGAAGGGCAGTCATCAACTGATCATCATGTCATTAAAAATGTTATTTAATTCTACAAACTATTTTAGTGATCTTTCTTTTTTATTTATAGCAGCTCAATTTAGTTATAATTTTTTTTTTAGAATTAAGGATTAATTACAAAAAACCCCCCCGAACTATAGGGTCATTTTCAATTTCATACCCACGTATTAAATTTTGTCATTTTCATACCTCACGTTTGATTTTGCTAACGAATTCATACCTGAGAGATATTAATTTGTTAATTATTTCGGTAACGATTTCATACCTCTAAGGTATGAATTCGTTAGCGAAATCAAACGTGAGGTATGAAAATGACAAAATTTGATACGTAGGTATGAAATTGAAAATGACCCTATAGTTCGGGTGGTTTTTTGTAATTAATTCGAGAATTAATTGTTACTTAGTAGAGAGATATTTTGCGAGAGATCCGAAGTCAAGATCTCTCTACAAGTGTCTCCACCTGTCCTGGATTATAAATATGTTGAAGAGCCAAGAATTTACTTAGTAGAGAGATAATTTTGAGAGATATCCGAAGTCAAGATCTCTCTGCAAGTGCCTCCACCTGTCCTGGATTATAAACATGTTGAAGAGCCAAGAATTTACTTAGTAGAGAGATATTTTGAGAGATATCCGAAGTCAAGATCTCTCTGCAAGTGCCTCCATGCCACCTGTCCTGGATTATAAACATGTTGAAGAGCCAAGAATAGCCCATGAGACATGAACCCTCGTGATCACGAGCCACTACTCCAATCCCACCAACTTTTGAGGCCTCATCAAACGCACCATCCAAAGTTATACAGCACCATCCCACTGGAGGAAAAGTCCGTCGGGTACGGAGTTGAATAGCTGTCTATATTGTGATACCCATTATCCGATCAAGTAATTAAAGTCAACAATGAAATTCATTAAGTACCCTAATTATCACTCCATAATCATAATTATTTGTTTGGTGCCACAGCGTTCTGGATGTGATACCACCCACTTTCACATATGCAGGCTCTGATCTAATAGTGTTCAGAGTCTTAATTATCTCAATCTCCAATTGCCTATAAATACACTAACCTTTGAAACCCCTTCTGTCATCCATATAGTTGCTTCTTCAGACATTGGACATTGCAGGGTATGCTATATCGTCCACAACCCTAATTGATCTTCGAATTCGATCTTTTTGTTGATAATATTATAGTTTCTTGATTGATAGCCAGCAATTAATATATTTTATTAATATTGATTTACTTACGTTCACTTGTGCAGATTGATTACGTACCACCATGAGGACCATACTTGTCATATGCGTTACTGGCTTTGTGTTGATGGTGGCATCTCTACAAGCCGATGCTAAACGGTTCGTTTTGAACGTCGACCGTCACTTGGCTCAAGTTAAGAACGATCCAATTCTGGGTCGAAGCACCGAGGTTCTTGCTAGCGGTGATGCAAAAGATCAGTCTCAGTCTCAGCCTCGGACCACAAAAAAGGGTAACAGTAATTAACAGCGATGCTAAGCATGATCATCTTGATCACGATGATGTGAACGAGAATTTTGGTAAGTACGGACGTGAATCTTTCGAAAGTGACGATCGTAGTGGATTTAGGCCCCATTATTAATTTTTTATCGATCTAGCTAGATGAATCAAGGATGTTGTGTAATATGAATAATATATATGTTTAGCTTGTACTTTAATTAGGTAGTTAACAAAGTGGAACTCGATCAATAGCATGGGCCAAAATATCCAAAATACGTACAAGGCACTTGTTTGGGTTCACCAGAATCTTAGATGGCAATCAGCTTTTACTATGCATGTGTGCATTTGAATCGTATCTAATTGTCTATATATTACTCTCATCGTGTATCATATAAAAATAAAACGCTATGACTTCATGTATGGCTGGTGTGCGTTTGCGATTGTCTTAATCTATAGTTATATACATAGCATTGCTGTGAATTCTTAATCCTTTTTCAAGTTTGAGACTATTGTTGAATTGACAAACTAATTAAATTTTAGACTTTCAGAATTCTATCCATCATAAAGAAATCATTTTTTTTAGAAGAATCATAAAAAAAATCCTAACCACAATTTACACTTTTATTACTAATCCATGTATATGCTTCATGTGACATCTAATTATATATATAGATTATTGAAATCTCAAACCATATATATATGGAGAATCTCTCAAACCCTACCCTAGCTAGTAAATAGCAAAGAAAGAAAATTCACGAGTGAGAGATGTATTAATTTATATTGGCGATATTAATATTTTTGCTGCAAGACTTTAATTTTGGTATATTCTCGACATAATAATTCGATCAACAACCTTCTCTGGCAAAACGATTAAGAATTCACAGGATTGTTGTGTATATATAACTACAGAAATGTCATAATTAATTAAAGACAATCGCAAATCACACCAGCCATATATGCATGTAGTCATAGCGTTTCATTAGACCTAAACGATGTGAAACACGATGTGATTAATAGGTAGGCCTAAACGGTACAATTCAAACACATATATGGTAAAAGCTGATTACAGTACTCTAAGATCGATTATGGTGAAATCAAACATGTACCCAAGTAAATAATTTGGATATTTGGCCACATGCTAATGAGTTCCACTTTATTAATCACCTAATGTACAAGCTAAACATATTTTACATATTACACAACGTCCTTGATTCAGGAGGGATAGCTCTAGATCAGTGGATAATTAATCATGGGGCCTGAATGTACAGTTGGCAAAATAACGGTGAGAGTCACTTTCGGAAGAGCCATTTCCGTACTTACCATAACTCTTATTTGCATCGTCGTCGTCGTGATCATCATGCTTAGCATCACTGTTGCTGCTACCCTGGTTTGTGGTCTGAGGCTGAGACTGAGACTGATCATTTGCATCACCGCTAGCAAGAACCTCGGCGCTTTGACCCAGAGCTGGATCGTTCTTAACTTGAGCCAAGTGACGGTCGTTCAAAACAAACCGTTTAGTATCGACTTGTAGAGATGCCACCGTCAACACAAAGCCAGTAACGCATATGACAAGTATGGTCCTCATGATGGTACGTAATCAATCTGCACATATATATGATTGATAAGTAAATGTAACTAATCAATATTAATAAAAAAAAATTTATTAATCAAGAAAATATAATTATCAACAAAAAGATCGCGAATGGAAGATCAATTAGGGTTGTGGAAGATATAGAATACCCTGCAATGTCCAATGTCTGAAGAAGCAAACTATATGACAGAAGGGATTTCAAAGGTTGTATTTATAGGCAATTGGATATATATTGAGATAATTAAGACTCTGAGCACTATAATTAGATAAGAGCATGCATATATGAAAGTGGTGGTATGCTGGTACGTATCACAGTCAGAACGCTGTGCCACCATCTCTGTCGAGGGGCTATAAGGCCATCAAAGAATAAATTATGATTATGGATTGATAATTAATTAGGGTATTTCATTAATTTCATTGTTGACTTTAATTTCTTGATAATGCATAAATGCCTAATGGGTATCACAGTATTTGCTTGCATGAATTATAATTACTTCTGTGTTCTTCTTCTAATTTGATTATTTGATAGTACAATTATGAGATGACCTGAAGCCGGAGTTTCTAAGGTTTTTACTGATATCGATCGAGAGAAATTATTTAGTGTTTGATGATATAATATATAAGAGCTAAAATGTATAGCTAGAGATAGAAGGTCCATTTGTAGTAGACGAAGAGTTATAAGAGAGCTACATTAATAAAGAGCCTTTCTTTCAATAAAATCGATAGGAACTTTATCTATAACTCTAAAGAGTTTTAAGACCTATATATGGGATAGTAGCTAGGTGCATTAGTTATTAATTTCCTTGTATTATCCAACTAAACAGTGAATAATATTCGGTGTGTACTAAACATTCATCATATCAAAGGTTAGCCAACTTGTGAAGATTCCCAACAGGTGGCCGGCCAGATTCCTTATTGGACAAGAAGTTGGTACTGCACCAAACTTAGAAAATCACCCATACATGGTGATATATATATACCGCTTTCACTTCATGGTATTGGAATTTTTAGAAGAATTGGTACTATCGGTTTTAGGAGCATACAAGATGTAATATCTTTTTTTTTTATTAGGGATTCTCTCCCCAGGAAGGATCTCCCCAATCTTCTCGAAAGGTAAGCCGATGAGACTAATCTTCCTAATACAAGATGTAATATCTTTGCCGCAACAGCAAGACATTTAAACCATTAATCGTGCAATGCATAAATACATTAAACGCGATATGGGTTGTTTTATCTTAAGTTAATTGTTGATAATTTTAGATATTTTCACATTACGTTAGGGTTAGTTAGCCTTATGATTTTCGGTTTGGTCTATTAATTTGTAGTTTCAAAAGTATTAAATGGTACTTTCAGAATCGCCCATGGTGATATTGACGATATTAATATTTTTACTGCAAGACATATTAATTGGTATATTTCTAGTTTAAGATATATGGATACTTTCAGTACAACGTATAAACTCTTTTGAGTGTGATGTCACTGTTTTTTTTTTTTGGACAATGCGATATCGTTGTTTTAGCTCAAGTTAATTGTTGATGCTTTTAAAATTTTCACCCATTTATTATTATATCATTACTAAAGACCAAATTATATTTCTACCATGTAGATTAGAGAATTAATTGAAGCTTTTTACTTTACGTTGAGTGTAATACCCCGAAATTTCATCATTTGGTAATTAGAATTATTAAATAATCAATTGTATAATTTATGGATTGGTGGTGGTTTGAATTGATTATTTACCCAGAAAAAGGTTAATTGTCGAAAAGTCAAAGTTGACTTTTTATTCGTCGATTTTCTCTGAAAGTGTTTTTCACGAAAGTTGTAGACCTCGTCGATACGAGTTCGTAGACATGAAGTTTGCTTAAATCGGAGTTCGTATGAAGAAGTTATGATGTAAGGAATTTTAATTACTATTTGAGAAATTTCCTTACTATTCAGGAAAGTTACTATTCCGGAAAGTTACTATTTGGGAAATTTCCTAATTATTCAGGAAATTTACTGTTTAGGAATTTTTTTTACTGTTTGGGAAGTTACTGTTGGGAGGGTTACTATTTGGAAGGAAATTTCCGGAAGGAAGCCTATTTCTTCCTTCTTTCTACTTCATTCTCTCTCTCTCTCTCTGTTTCATTTTTTCTCTTCCTCTCTCCGTGCAAAGTCTCTGCTTATATGGTGCTTTCTCCTCCGGCTACCGGCGGCCATCAAAATCTATTGGGCTTTGAAGCTCTCGATCCCAGCAACCTCCCGGTACTCACGGATTTCAAAATCGACCACCGTAGGAGGCGGAATCTCGACGGGAAGTTTTGAACTTCGGAGCTTGCGGCGACGATATTTCCTTATCTGTTGGGATTTGATCTTCGAGGTAGTTACAAAACTTGATTCTTTTGTTGTATAGAATATGTTGGTAAAATTTGGAAGCCATCGGAGTTACATGACGGCGGCACTGCACCGCCACTAGTGGTGGTGCATGGCGGCAAGTGGCGGCCCGCATGGCCAAAACTTTACGTCCAAAATTATGTACTCGTCGATACGAGTGCGTCGGTATGTTCGAATTTCAGAAATTCGAACGTTTGGTTAATCATTGTTTAATTACAAGTCGGATGGTACTATTCACGATTTGTGATGTTGTGACCGTTAGATCGTCGCCAAACTTGATTATATTGCTAGGATGATAGTTACAAGCATGCTGTATAATTAGATCGTTAAAATCTAATCGTTTGTTTAATTATGTTTAATTACAAATTTTAAACATACGTGATACGATCTGTGGTGATCCAACCGTTGGATCGCCACCATTTTTGAGTATGTTGTTAAGTTGTTAGAAATAAGCATGTGGGTGAAGTTTGGAATTTTAGAGTTTCGATGGAAATCGATTGTAGAAATGTTGATGTGGGACCTACGTCGACCGACAGTTGACTTTTGGTCAAATTGTCTTGAATTATAGTTTTTGATGTCTTGGGGACATCCGGAAAAATATTTAGAGTATCCGGAGATATTATGATATTTCGAAGTAGAAGGTGTTAATTTTGAACTATGATATGCTAAATGGAAAATTGCATGTTCATAGGTATTTTCGGGATTCAGTAGCTCAAGTTTATCTTGTCGATTACCCGGTTATTTTTAAAAAGATGCAGCAGGATTTCAAGGTGAGTAAATCTCACCGTTATATTGTGACACTAATGTGAATTGTGTGTTGGCCTAAATTTCAGTAATAAAATGTTAATCATACTTTTATAATTAAATAAATGTTTTAAATTTATGAACTTGATCGACTACGGTTCATGGGTAAGTAAAACCCGATTTATAATTAAATGCTTTCAAAACTGAGATTTATAAAGAAAAATCATTATTTATGATTTATTGATGTTGGAATGTCATTGATCACAAATTGATGCATGATGATATATGTTGTTATAACTGTGTGGTATGAGTTATTTGTTTTGTGGAAAAACATTATAAATTATGATTGGAAAATCTGAAATTGTTTATGGAATCGTGGAAGTATTGAAAAGTGAGGCCAAACGTACCTCATTCAGTTAGAGCTCTAGTCTGTCGCCATAAGTACTATCGCCAAAGTGGTGGTGAAAGGTAGTATGCACTACTGCCAAATTAAGTGGTGAAAAGTAGTGTTATTTGAAAGGAAATAAGTATTCTCGCGTCTATTGTCCAAAAGTAACATTATGAATATTTCAAAAGAAATAGATGGAAAGAGTGTGATGTTATACATTTCGAAATGATTTGTTATGACTCGACAATCCTTTAAAAATAAAAGAATTGTGATTGATTGTTGGATTGTATAATTGCGATATTATGCATGATGCTAAATAAGTGCATGTGATTGTTATTATGAATATGAATTGGAGTAAGGAACATGATTTACTCATACAAGCTTTATAAGCTTACCGGGTGTGTTTATACCCGGTGCACCATTCAATGGTGTAGCGGTTGATCGTGCAGGTGAGAGGAACGAAGAGTGAAGTTAAGGATTTCGTAGCAGTCTGGATTAGTGTGGGTGTGTTTCCAGCTGCATAAGTTTATTATTTCAGGCTTCCGCTGTTAAATAAACTCTGAATGAGCATTTACTTAATATTGTGATATTTCATTTTATTATGTAAATTTGTGGAATGTAATATTTGACTCTAAAGAACGAGTCTATATTTACATTGTTGGCTTAGAATGTGTGTCGTGCATTTGGAAGAAAAAAAAAAAAAAATTCCTGTGCAATTTATTGTTGGATTCCAGGCTTCGCGTCCCAGATCGTTATTGTTAATAACAAAAAGAAGTTATTTCATTTGAGGGAAAATCTGGGGCGTGACATTGAGAATGTGCAAAAACATACAATTAATTGAGGCCTCGGATTTCTTGATTTTTTAAAATTTGTTTATGGATTGTCCTCGGAAATCAGTCTACAATTCTGAAAGGTCCTCAGAAATTAAGTTAAAACATGCATTCGGTACAAAATCAATTAGACTTCCCAATGTGATACCAATACTCATTATACTATGAACTTGCTTCTTATACTTTCATTAACTTGGGTTCCTTATATAGCTTTGAAGTTTTAACTTGATAAACAAGCAGAAAACATTCCAAGCTAATTAATTAAACAAAAAGCATAATATTAGGATATGTCATGGTTTCATTTATATATATGGAAGCTAGCTAGCCATGGGTTATAAAGATTTCTTCATCATGAAAAATCTCAAATTTAAACTGTTTTCTTGACATTATAATTCAACAATCTTCTCAAACTAGCAAAATGATTAAGAATTCACAGGAATGCTATGTGTGTGTGTGTGTGTAACAACAGATGTGTCATAATTAAAGACAATGGCAAAATCACACCAACCAAGCATGTAGTCATAGACTCATAGCGTTTTATTATATGATACACGATGTGATTAATAGGTAGGCCTAAACGGTACAATTCAAACACATATATGATAAAGAGTTTATTACGGTCTAAGATTTTGGTGAAATAAAATATGTGTTCTTGTAAATAATTTGAATATTTGGCCACATGCTAATAAGTGAAGAAGTTGCAGAAGAATTGTAAAGGAAGCTTTAGGGTTCTAAGGAAGACGATGAGGGATGAATCTGATATTATTAATTGTGTATTCTGTTTTGCTTGATTACAAAATGTTGGAGAATGGAGATCCCACATCAAAAGAGTGACAAAATAAAATATAACTTATAAGTGAGTGACTTACTCATAATTGTACTAAGGCATTTTGTGATAAAAACCCAACACCTAATAGGTGGTTAAGTTGAGATAATATCGGTGCAGTAGTGGGCCACAGGCTACGCTTGTCACTGTTTAACATAGTATCAGAGCGGGTCTATCTCCAATCACGTCGCCATTGTCATTGGACCCGAGCGAGTCATTGAATTAACCGGAATCATCCCGGTATATAAATTTGTCCCAATTTCCGATGTGGAAATTAGTTTCTTAATTTCTTATAGCTGGACCAATCCATTCACATAGCTACCATTTCTATTTTGCTGACTTTGACTCTTTGACTCTTTGACTCTTTGACTCTTTGACTCGCATTGAGCTTGATCATAATCCCTACAATAAGTTCCACTTTATTAATTACCTAAAGTAAAAGGTAAACATATTTTACATATTACACAACGTCGTCCTTGATTCATGAGGGCTCTAGATCAGTGGATAATTAACGATGAGGCCTGAATGGATCCTCGATAATATAGCGGGGATAATTTTGAGAGCCATGGCCGTACTTACCATGACTCTCGTTTGCATCGTCGTCGACGTGATCATCATGCTTAGCATCACTGTTGCTGCTACCCTTGTTTGTGGTCTGAGGCTGAGTCTGAGACTGATCTTTTGCACCACCGCTAGCAAGAACCTCGGCGCTTCGACCCAGAATTGGATCGTTCTTAACTTGAGCCAAGTGACGGTCGTTCAAAACGAACCGTTTAGCATCGGCTTGTAGAGATGCCACCATCAACACAAAGCCAGTAACGCATATGACAAGTATGGTCCTCATGATGGTACGTAATCAATCTGCACATATATATGACAAGTGAACGTAAGTAAATCAATATTAATAAAATATATTAATTGCTAGCTATCAATCAAGAAAATATAATTATCAACAAAAATATCGAAATCGAAGATCAATTAGGGTTGTGGAAGATAATACCAGGCACTTTTCGAGAAATTTGCAATGTCTGAAGAAGCAACTATAAGACAGAAGGGATTCCAAAGGTTGTATTTATAGGCAATTGGAGATCGAGTCATTGAGATAATTAAGACTCTGAGCACTATAATTAGAACAGAGCATGCATATATGAAAGTGGTGGTATCACCTTCATAACGCTGTGGCATCATATCTGTCGAGAGGCTATATATGCGGCCACCAAAGAAGTAATTATGATTAGGGACAGATAATTATAGTATTTAATTGATTTCATTGTTGACTTTAATTACTTTATAATGCATATATCAGTAGTGTTCACATGCTCAGTAGAGTCAATGCTCAGCCACCGTTGGATTTAAATCCAACGGTGGAGAATGATGAAAAAATAAATATGTTTAAAAAAGACTATCATTCTCCACCGTTGGATTTAAATCCAACGGTGGCTGAGCATGACTGAGCATTGACTCTACTGAACATGTGAACACTACTGATGCATATATAATGGGGAGAAATTTTTTCAAGGGACCGTCAATCCATATGTGACGGTCCAATAATTGTCTGCCACGTGACCAACAGGAAAAAAGGGTGAAGGCCCCGTTTGGTTCTCTCCCCTTTTTCTTCTCTCTCTCTCTCTCTCTCTCTCATTCTTTGTTCTTCTTCTCTGCCCAGTGCAAGAACCACGCCCAGCAACCGCAGCTCCACATCGTGCCTAACACATCTCCGCCGCTGGTCAACCATGGCCGTCGTACACAGACCCGCGTCCAGCCCTTTTTTCTTCGCCTCCGGCCGTGCCCATCTCACCAGCCCCGACAAACTCTCCTTCTCCGCCGTGCTCCAATTACCAGTCACCTCTTCTTCCGCACCCAGCACCCACACCATATCTCTCCCTTTTTTCATAGTGAACAACCGCACAAAGAATTGGAAATCATGAACATAGAAGCAATAGCAAACAAAAGAAGATTAAACAGAAAAAAAATATTTCAAGATGGTGCTGGCCGGGCGTGGTTCTTGAACTGGGCAAAGAACAAAATTAAAGAATTAGAGAGAGGAAGAAGAGAACTGGGGAGGGAAGAAGAATAATAAAGAATCAGAGAGAGAGAACTGGGCAGAGAAGAAGAAGAACAAAGAAAGATAGAGAAGAGAAAGGGGTGAGAAACAAACGGGGCCTTAATATTTTTTTCCTGTTGGCCACGTGACAGACAATTATTGGACCGTCACATATCCTACGTGGATTGACGGTCCCTTGGAAAAATTTCTCTATAATGGGTATCACAATATTGTCGACGCACTGCTATTCAACTCCAACATTTAATTCTTTACTAGGTTTGATTAATGAGTCCGGTTCAAGGGACACATAGTTTTACACATATTTTTACTCTCTTTATTAGCCTTTAGATTTAGCTACATCCAAGAGTCCTCATAACTTCAATATATGATGTGTGTAAAATAAAAATATTTTTTTTATTACAAAAACAACAATTAAAAAGAAAATTAAAAAAATATTAAATAACCTGCACCACCACTCTGAAAAAAAATCCTTCCATAACAACCCTCCAGGAACTTCTCGGCGCCGACATTTTCAACGCCGACAAGGATAACTGGAAGTTTCAGAGAAGTCTCACCAAGTCTCTATGGAAATTTATCAAGTTGGTGGTGGACACAATTAGCCTCAAAACCCAGAGAAATCGAGGTCGGCATACCCAGAACCCAATTAGCATCAAAACCTTTGAATTCCTTGAAAACTATCAAAATCCTTATTTGGGTATTCACCAGACAAGGTTTTTCTCAATTGGATCACTCTTCCTTCACTTGAAAGACGTTTGGATTTTGGTGGGTATGGATTTAGCTATTTCTAAGTGGCTACTCTTGTTAGTATCATCTTCTTCATAATCTTGGCTCTGTTCAATTGGTCGATTGACTGTTCTTTGTGCCTCTTTATGGGTATGGATTTGCTTGGTACAATCATTTCTTTGTGGAAGGGAATGTTCCGGCTACATTTGGGCATCCTTTTTGGTCACCAGCTTCACCATCGCCAGCTACAACACGACCTTGACGGTTTTGGCCTCTGAGTTGTTTAATATTTTTTTATTTTATTTTCAATTGTTGTATTTTATTATTTTAATAAATAAAAATATTTTTATTTTACATCAATGCCACATCATGAAATTATAAGGACTCTTAAATGTAGCTAAATCTAAAAGTTAATAAAGAGAGTAAAAATATGTGTAAAACTATGCCACATCATTTACTTATGTGTTTTGTTCTTCTAATTTGATAGTACAATTATAAGATAACCCTAAAGCCGGAGTTGTTTGGGGTGTTTACTGATATCGAAAGAAATTATTTAGGGTTGTGGAAGATATAGCATACCCTGCAATGTACAATGTCTGAAGAAGCAACGTACTATATGGATGACAGAAGGGGTTTCAAAGGTTAATGTATTTATAGGCAATTGGAGATTGAGATAATTAAGACTCTGAGCACTATAATTAGATAAGAGCATGCATATATGAAAGTGGTGGTATACTTGTATCACACTCAGAACGCTGTGGCACCATCTCTGTCGAGAGCCTATAAGTCCCTCAAAGAAGAAATTATGATTATGGATTGATAAGTAGGCAGTGTTTGGGTAAGAGAGAATTTGGAGGGAGAGGACAATTCGCTGGGACCTTAAAATCCCTTGCCACATGTGACATGTCCCTTGTTTGGCAAATATAGCGGAAGGAAGTTCATTCACCCGGGATTTTAACGAAGGAGTTTGAGACGGGATATGACTAAATAAAATCCCTTCATCTGGGTCCGCCTCAACAGGCGTAACTTTGAAATTCTGCGCGAGGCCGCGACGAGTGCGAACTACGCGATTGTCATCTTCTTCGTCTTAACATCTTCATCGTCTTCATCAAGGAGAACCCAATCGTCTTGGGTTTCGTCCCACTCTTCCTCCCTCTGTCAGATTCGATGGCAACCAAATTTCGTTTTGTAAAGTTGAAGGAAAATCTTCGAATTAAGGTAAAATCCGAATTCTTCTTGGTATTTGAAGGGGTGTTACTGTGATGACATTGTTGCTCATTGGGCATGCAATTGGAGTCTTGGTACTGAGTTTTGTGTAGTTTGGGTTGCACCGTTTTTTTGTATACAAAATATGATCCGAGATTTTATCTGTATCCTGTTGAGATTGCTAGTTAATTTGTTCAGCATCAGGACTATATGGCTAATTTTGATAGTATAGCTCACTAGTTTACCCAAATTGATCGAGAATGTTTTAAATCAGAACAACCTATATTGTGTTACTGTTGATGAACTTAATTAGCATCAATGGATTTGGATCATGAACAGTGCATACAAATATGCATTGGTTCAAAGCAAGTGTGAATATTAAGAATCTTAAGTTCATTATATTCAAATAGTTGTTTAATTGAATTGGCTCAATGCTGGAAATTTAATTAGATTTCAGACTAATGGATATCTTAGAAACAAGAGGTTAGGGGTTGAACAAACGTTCTGAGAGTAGCAATGAATTCTTGCTTGGTTACAAGTTTCATGTTTTCCAGTTCTGTGCTGTAAGTTGTTTCCTGAGAACATGAAAACAATCAGCTAAATTCTTCATGACAATTAAATTAGTCTAGAAGCTTAAAACATTAATCTTTTATATGTATGACAGGAAAGTTGGTGGTTGCAGACTTGCAGTAGAATCCCAGTATTTCAGAGCAGCCAAATCATAAGCCCTTGCTTCTTTATCTTCCATGTGATAGGTTGGGTTTTGCTTAATAAAGTTATAATGCTTTGTGTTTGTTGTATTTTTCTGATTCAAGAAGCATGCTATGCCTGGAAATTAAATAATGTGTGGATATTTAGTTTATGTTTATGGTTAATATTAAAAACTAATGCACATTAGGTAATTCTAGACTACACATGATTAACCTAGATTAATCTAGAAATACATGTTCTAAAATTATCATGTACTTCATCATAATGTAGAAGAGTCTAGAAACATGTGGTTAACAATTAACCACAAGCTTAAGTCGGTGCTTAGTGAGGAGTAAGTCGGTCAGCTACTCCTATATATACATGTATGTTCTTGTAATCATGATGTAAGCTATTAAGCTAAAGAAGCAATCAATCAAAAGTTTCAAAGTATTGCTCCTCTCCTCTCATTCAATCTCTTCTCCTCTGTTTCAATTTAAAGTGTCCTAATACACTTTGTCCTAAACACCAAGTCCTAAATATCTTGTCCTAAGCCACCACTGCTAAACACTAGTACTCCCAAAACCCTCTAACTTCTAACAATGCTATCAAAGCACCAATTCTAATAGTGGTATCAACCCACTAAATTCTATCATGTAATATAATTATGTTTCTTAGTCTGGTATAGATTCAAACTTCTTTGCCTTAAGAATTTGATTGCTTATAATTTTTATTATTTTTTTTCCGCTGGTGGCTATCAAAGTTGTAAAAAGAAGTTGTTGCTTGTGCATTTTTGTGACGACCCGGACCAAAACTTATCGATTTACTATAGTGTTTCTTGGCGAATCGTCGAAAGTTTCGGTTTCGATTTTCAAATAGTAATTTTAGGGGCCCTCAGGTGAATTTTGTTCGGTAAGAAATTTGTTTGAACTTTCTTCACGGAAGATGTAGAGCGCGTTAAACCGAGTTCGTGGACATAAAGTACGCAAAAATCGGAGTTCGTTTGTGAGACTTGTGGTTCACGGATGAGAGGTTACTATTTCGGGAAACTTGCTATTTAGGGATTTCCATTTTTTCCGGAAATTTCTCTCTCCTCTGTCCCGATTCTCTCTCCTTCCCTTACCCGCTGCCGACCTTCCTCCGGCGATATTTCCCTCCTCCGGCCACCTCAAGGTGTGAAACTTGTCTCAAAATCTTCGTCTCTTCATCCTCTTCAAGTATATATTAGTTTCATGGGTTGATTTTTCTTGTAGGAGGAGAAATCACGAGCGGAAAAACTCCCGAAAACTGTTGAAACTTCTTCTCGTTGTCGGCGACATTTCCGACCGAATCGATCGGGACCACCTACTGGATCTAGAAGCCCTCCTCACCAGGAACCTGTCGCCACAGATCTCAGCCCAATCCACCACCGGACGACGGCGGATCAAAGAGTTTAAGTTTTCCGGCCACCGTGCACTTTCGGGCCAAATTCCGGCCAATCCAGGCTGAGTCGAGCTTCGACCTAGGTATGAAAGTTGTTGCTGGTGATGTGATGTACCTTGTGTTGAATTTTGGTGACCATCGGGGATGGTTGGATAGGCGGCGCGTGGGGCCCACGCGCAGCCGCTTGTGGCGGCGCGTGGCAGCGCTTCCGGCCTCCAACGATGGTGCATTTTAGCTCCTTTGCATGCACTCTCTGTTACGATCATGTTAGTATAAGGTTTGAAGGAAATTATTGAAGTTTAGGATTTTATCCGATTAAGTTTAGGTTCACATATTTTTGAGTTACATGGTTGTGGCCGTCGGATGGCTACAAAATTTGTTTAGTATGTTAAGATAAATATTTCGAGAGTATTGGACGGTTGGATTAAGGAAATTAGATTAATTGATAAATTGAATGTTAATTACGGTTTGTGAGACCGGATAAATTGGTAACGCTCGTTCGTTTTATCGAACCGCGACAATCCGACCGTTGGATTAGTCGCCGAGTGTTTTTGGATAATTAGAAGTATCAAGGAGTAATTATCGAAGTGTTGAAGTTAAGATTTTATCGTTGGTTTTATCGAGGAGGATCTTCTTAGGCGTCGGCCGTAGCCGAAAATCTGTGAGTGGACGTTTATTTTAAAGTAAATTACGTTTTTAAATTTTGATTGACTGATGTTTGCGGTATGAAATGAATGTTGGTAGTGTGATTGCAGTATTCGAATATGTTGGTATCTGATTGATCGAGAATGAGTTTGCTTTTCCTTCTTGAAATTTTGGAATTTGTCGAGTTTATGTGTGGTTGATGTATAATGTCTTTGCTTTTATTTTGATCTATGCATGAAATATTCCACCTGTAGTGGGAACAGCCCTACAGGTATATCGGTGAGTAGGTATGACCCTCAATGTTCCACCTGTAGTGGGAACGGCCCTACAGGTGAGTAGGTATGACCCTCAATATGTTACATTTGGCTAAGTAGATTTGACGATGTTGCTGTTATTTGAATTATTTTATTTCTTTTTAAATTGGGGAAAGTAATTATAATTATTTGAAATTTCTTTTTGTCCACTCACTCTAACGTTTTCTTAAATGCTTTTCCCCTGAGCTTTTCTGTTTTCCGTCGCCCAGTTTGCAGATCAACTAGCTGAGGTCGCGTGTCGAGGTCGAGGCATAGTCGTCACCACCTTCCGTCCATGTAGGTTATAGTTTAACCTACTTAGGTTTTATTATTGTACGTGTATGAACTTTAGTCGCTCTGATATTTCAAATTTTAAGATGTATAATGGTTTTAAAGCAGTTTTTAAATTGGAGTTAGAAATTTTGAAAATTTATTTTATTGGTGGATTTTGAATTGATATCACCGGCGAGCACGTAGGCTCGGGTGTTGTTTGTGAGTTGAAAATTTTGAAGTGTTAAGTGTTTTTCACAGGTTTTGGGTAGTCCATTTTAGGAGAGTTTATGCCGGATTTTCGGTAGAGACTCTTCTAAGGTGGACTCCACAGGGTCACCTTAGGTTTCAGGGTGGAAATCTGGAGCGGGTCCTGTCAATTTTGGATTCAAGCTATGCCTGGAAAAGTGAGGGCTTCTGATTAGGAAAGCGATAGCCAAAACCCTTGGGCAATAACAAAGTAACATGATACAAGTACATATCATGTTTCAACACTTTTATCAAGGTGAGTTCTTTGGTTGCAAGAAATTCACTGAAACTGCCCAGGTACTTCTCCTGGCAGAATTTGCATAGAGTCCAGAAAATCATTGAACATGTTCTCTTTGAAAATATATCCAAGAAATGATCATTCTCATCCATTATACTTTTCTTTTCTTCCCCAGTGAGCCCTCCTCTTATGACTATACTTTCCATTCTCATGCCTTGTGTGTTCATGTGTCTGGCAATGGTGATAACTTGATATTCTTTAGTTCCTTTTATCATAATATCTATTCTCAGATTATGCATTCAATCACTGTCTTTGAATTTTTTTGATGAATGAGTACCTTCTTGTTGGTGGACTGCATTGCATTCGGGATCTGATAAGCTTTGTCCTGGAAAGAAGTATGAAAAAATGAGAGTTGATAGCAGGTTTATAAGGAAAACAGTTCATTTCTTTGTGCAGGCATATTCGTCCTCCATCTATTTTAAGTTGTATATATATTTTTTTAGCCGACTGTTTTAAGCTAGTTGAGAAGATTGAAGTGTTTAAGTGTTCAAGAAGATTCCAGTTGAGAAGAAGAATGAGGATTTTGTTATGAAGCCTATGCCACAAGACTTATGAAATTGGCATATGTTTTTTGCTATGAATATTTTGAGAGTGTTCTTCCTTTCTAACTTGTTAAATTCTAAGGAATTTTTTGTTGATGATATTGTTAGTTTTGACATTATCTTCATCTATATTGACTTTAGAATTGATATAATGTTGATTGTTTCGTTCATTATTCATAGTTTAGCCACACTCATTTTAGACAGACACACACACACACACATGCACACAAATATATATAATTAAAAAACCCTCACAATAGATAATAATCCGATTTTAGAAAAATGAAATATTACATTCTTATTTATATTACAAATTTTTTTTTATAAAAAAAAAAAATCAATTCACTGCACAGTGCAATATATATTTGATTTTTTATGAGAATACATTCATGAACCAGATCGATGGTTCTTTCCCTTTCAGAGAGAGAGCTCGAGAGGAGAAGAGGGGAAGAAGAAAACCGGATCTGCTGTTTTCTGTGGAAGTTTGATTTTTGGATGTCTTTCACTTTCAGCCCTCATATGCAATTAACATGACGTGGGCCTCATGTGAGAATCCAAGCAAATCCTAGCAACATGTTTTATAGCAGAGGATCCAGGTCCCATTTGTTAATCCCTTTACGTAAGTCCCTTCACTTCAGCTCCCATGACCTTAAAATTCTATCACCTTAAAGTTTCTTGGAACCTTCAAATCCCCTATCCAAACACGCCCTTAGGTATTTAAATAATTTCACTGTTGAATTTATTTACTTGATAATGCATATATAATGGGTATCACGTACAGTATTGACTGCAAGCTATTCAACTACAGTATTTAATTCTCTACTAGGTTTGATTAATTATAATTAGTTATGTGTTCTTCTTCACATGCATTCGTTGTTATTAAGATATAAGGTTGATATTAAGTGGTTAGTTTAAGTTGTCAGTGCCGACAGTTTTCTTGCTACTATTGATCGTATAACCTATAAGGTTGATATTAAGATAAAAAAAAATAGAACAGGAAACTTTATTTCATTGCCTTCAAATTACAAATCATGAATTCCACATCTTCCAATTGAGAAAAATAGGAAGAGAAATTCAGCCAAGGCACACCCAAGAACCAAAACAAGAGCACTTACGTCTGAAATTCAAAAGAGCAACTAACCTAAAAGTGTGAGAATGTGGAGTGTTATCCTACATTGGAGAATAGAGATTTTGCAAATGTGTTTACAAAAATTCGGGTCTCTCCAACCATTGCCAATTGATTTTGGTTGTAACGTCCATATTATTTTATCATAATATCAGAGTTGCAGGTTATGGACGCAGAAGGTGCAATCCATTGCAACGAGTCCACCAATTCCCTATAGTCTCTACTCTCCACCAACAGCATCCTCACCTGCACAAGTGTGAAAGGAGGTCCTAGGAATATGACAAGAACTATTCTTCATCTATAAGAATTCCCAAACTAAAAGAATTGCCTGATTGCTGTTAGGTATTGATACCATTGATATTAACTTATCAGCCTTGGAGTATGAAAAGAACCATTCACGTGATTTACTGAGAAGACATCAATCACGCGATAAAGCTAGACTCACTGCCAAGGTTTTCGAATGAAATGGCACACCGGTGTTTTCTTTTTTGCACTAAAACTTAAAAACTAAGGAGGATAAGGAGGAGTTTTTTTGACAACGAATAAAAGAAGACATCATTGTCTCATTGATTTGCTTAGTAAGTGTGTTATAGAATGAAATGTTTTTTTTTTCTTCTTTTTGCTAAATTTCAACATAAGGATATTTTTACAAAGTTTTAGAATTTTTAAATATTAGTGACAGCCCACATTTTTACAGTCTGTTCATATTCTTGAATCATGAACATGATTTAATTTCTCAAACACTTTAGAAAGTAATGTTTGACAAACCATTTTATAAAAGGTTTTTTTTTTGACAATATTTTATAAAAGTTACTAAATGACCCATAAATAATAGCATTTACAATTACGTCCTAAACTGTTGTTAATAGTGAAGTCATTTTTTTTAAATAAGAAAAAATAAAATACAATAGTTGCATTTGAAAAATAGAAGTCAAAATTAATAAGCGTGAACCACATGCATATGGCTCACCAGGTTAATTAAATGGTGATCATCTTGTTTTACCTGCCAATAAATATGCAAAGCCACCACTTTTGACGTAATTTACATGGCTTTTTTTTCCTAAATGGAAATGCAATGGCTAGGCGCGAACTGCATAGTGGCTTACATGAGGTAATTCATCTTCTTTAATGTAAAGAGCATCTCCAACAATGATACCCATTTTTAAAGTTAAAATACCTAAAAAAATGAGATTTAGCTAGCAATTTAACAATCTCACTCCAACAACACTAGCTATTTTGTAGTTATATAAAAAAAATCATCAAATAATACATTGACACGTGGAGAAAGAGAAGAGAAAAGAAGAAAGAGAAATATAGGTATTGGTTTAGCTATTTAAATTTTCTAGCTATATTTAGCTACTAGTTTAACAAAAAGTTAAATTTAACTTTAGTTTAGCTACTCTGCTGGAGCTGTTTTTTTTATACAAAATAGCTATAATATTACTAAAAACTCATTTTAGCTACTATGTTGGAGATGCTCTTAGTATTTACAATTAGTAAGCTAGTTGTAAACTTCTTGTTGATTCGTTTCCTATTCAAATCACTTAACTCTATTATGACTTTGTGTATCCTAGACTGTTGACAAACTTAATTTGTTAGGTACCTATATGAGATCCTTATAAAATCCGACTTGGTTGATACATTTGGATTCGTGGACCCTGCACGGGTCGTCTCTTTTGGGGTGTCAGAATCAAACAATGTAGAGAAGAATTTGATAGAACGGATGCAACAAGGAAAGTCCGATCGTATATTTTTGGTGCCCTACAATCCTTGGTAATTATAGTAAATATATTGTTTTATAATAGATGTGACAAATGGTATTATGTACTTTATATGTCATGTAGAAAAATCATATTAAATGTTATGTTGGATATGTAGTAACCACTGGATGTTGACTATAATAAATGAAGAAAAAGATATTGTCTACATTGCTGACTCTTTGGAACAACGAGAATACCCCGAGTGGATGGAAACAGTTAACAAGTAAGTTTATTTATGATCATTTATACATATCTAAATACAATTTGTATTTAATTTTTTAATAATAATTTGTGTTACTTTTTTTTGATGAAGTGCTATCAAATTATTTAATGGAGTTACGGGTAGACTTGGCAAAAAAGCACCAAAGTGGATAAGACTTTCGGTATGTAATTCGTATTCATTGTTCACTGAAATTAAGATCCATTGCTAGATTACATATTTGTTTGGATTGTTATAGAGTGCACCAAAGCAATTGGGTGGCGTTGAATGTGGGTACTATGTGATGAGATATATGAAGGAAATAATTGAGGATCCAGCGATTTCTTTTGCTCAGAAGGTAAGTCTTTTACTTTTAAGTATTTGTGATGTGTCCTAAATACGTGTGTTGTATTTGTGATGTGTCCTAAATATATGTTGATAATTATGTAGTGGAGTAAAAAGTCCAAGAGAACCAGCTATTCACAAGAGCAAATTGATGAGGTGCGGAATGAATGGAGTGAGTTTGTTACAAGGAGCTATTTGTAGGTGTTACTACTGATCATGGAAGAAGTATTAATTGTAGATGTTGCAATTAATACTTTGTTGGGTATTCTATTTAGTGGCATACATATCTTATTATGTACATTATGGGAGGTGTAGTGCTACTTTATATGGAACAAGAAGTCTTAATTTATCGTTAGCTTAGTTAGACAAAAGTTATTTTTAAGTTTAGAGGGGTTCAACCTCTTTTTCGTTGCCTAATTATCTAGTATTCTGAAGTCTACTACTTGTGGAACATGAAATCCTTACTTTTGGTTAATGATAAATATTGCTATATTATTTTTTTTGTTATGTTTTTGTTAACTATTGGTCTCTTATGTTATGTGAGCAATGAGAAGATCGAGCAGACATTTGCTATGTGAATGGATTTATTTTTATTATTTACTGCATCAGTTTTAGGGTATCTCCATACTGATGTGTTGGGATAGATAGATATCACAAAACATTAAAAATTTGATATTGAATTTGTCTCAGACATCTAATAAACCAAGAAAATCGGTGTTGTTTCTTTCTTTCACATCAGGCCTAAATAACTCACTGATGTTGATACCATGTGAGACATCAGAAGTTTGGAATTAGACATCGTAAATTCTGGGTAGAAATGCTTTTGGTATATTTGCGACATCGATTTCTCTTAAAACTCCGGTGTCTATATATATTGGGGACATCGGTTTTCCACTGATGTCTAAAATTGCCATATTAGACATCACCTAACGAGACATCGGTTGCTTACTGAAATAGACATCAGTTCTGAACAGATGTTTATCAACTGTTTTGTAGTAGTGATATTTTTACAAAGTTTTAGAATTTTTAAATATTAGTGACAGCCCACATTTTTACAGTCTGTTCATATTCTTGAATCATGAACATGATTTAATTTCTCAAACACTTTAGAAAGTAATGTTTGACAAACCATTTTATAAAAGGTTTTTTTTTGACAATATTTTATAAAAGTTACTAAATGACCCATAAATAATAGCATTTACAATTACGTCCTAAACTGTTGTTAATAGTGAAGTCATTCTTTTTAAATAAGAAAAAATAAAATACAATAGTTGCATTTGAAAAATAGAAGTCAAAATTAAATGGTGATCATCTTGTTTCACACTTTCACCTGCCAATAAATATGCAAAGCCACCACTTTTGACGTAATTTACATGGCTTTTTTTTCCTAAATAGTCTTCTTTTTGTTAAATTTGAGGGATGGCATGTGGGACCACAAAGGCATACTGTTTTGTCCAAACCGTTTAAGTTTTAGTTGTCAAATTATAAGTAGGGTTAAAACAAATAGACAAACACAATTTATTCAATATTAACCATTTTATTATCACCATGATATTTAATGATAATGAAAGCTAAGTGATTCAAAATGTAGCTAATTATTTACATAAATGATTTAAAATCTAGAACTTGAACGGTGTGGATCGGCAAGATGTGATTGGAATTGCATAAGGACTTACAAATACATAACTCTTGAATGGAACAAAAAAAGACCATTTAGTGGAACAATCTTATATATAGTTTAGAGCATGAAAAGATTACGGTCAAAGAGGTCGGGGTGAGGAAGAGAAATTCCGGTGTAGGTAATTTGGATCCGATAATGCAGTTGAGAGATTCAAATTTTATTTTACGATGTGTTGTTTTCTTGCTTATATATTGTGAAAATGTTTTGCCACCCAATATTTTATTTTAAAATGGAAAAAGAAACGACGTCATTCCGTTTTAATTTGCGAGTAAGAAGAAAGATTGGTGATTAAAATGGAAAAAGAAATGTTAATTGGGTCGGTCTTTGGCTGTGCGCAGATGTGTGGAAATGTTACTCTCATATATTGTGACCCGGCCAATGTTTTATTTTAAAATGGAAAAAGAAACGACGTCCCCAGTATTACTCTCCTAACTCGATCCTGATTGGTGAGTACGTAACACTGGTGACGTACATATGAGAGTAAGAAGAATGTGCGGTCTTTGGCTGTGCACAGATTGTGAAGACCTAGACCGGAATCTGGAGGGAACGCATTTATGGACAGGCTTTCCTCTACCAGTACTGGATAGGGCTTATATAAGAATCTGCATATAAGTCAGAGAGAGATATCAGAAACTCAGAAAGACCACAGAGAGAGAGGGCGAAAGTTGCAGAGATCATCCCCTCAAAATCTCTTCTCTTCTGAATTTGTCTTTCTCATTCCCGAGTGTATCAAACAAGCTTTGAAACTCAGAATTCCGCGGAGAGAGCCACCGCCATTACCCACGTCGGAACCAAGAAAAAACCCACTTCCTCGGAACCCTGAGAGCCACCGCCATCACAAAAAACCCAAACCCACTACTTAGAACCCTCCAAACCCACTTCTCAGACCCCTCCAAACACATTACATCACCGGCCACCGAACCCACTTTCTCGGAGCCACTGCTCTGCCACCTTCAAACTAATCCATCACCGGCGACCAAAACTCACTTCTCCCGGAGAAAAGAACCCACCGACTTAACCCAAAAAAAAAAACCCATTTCCGCTTTCCCTGCTTTTCTACATTTCTGCCCAAACCTCTCTCATCAAAAAAGAGTTTACTTTTCTCGCTCCTCCACTACCACCACTTGCAATCCGGAAACCCAACCGGCGTACTTCCAACAAGCACCGTCGCCGGGCAGACTCCGTTTCACAGCCGACTCACACAGACTCAGTCCGGCGAGCACCAAGCCTCTCTCCGTTCACCAAACACCCAGACTCATCTATGGCGTCCCTCCCTGTCCTTCCTCGGAGCTATGGGGAATTCTGCGAGGTAAAAAGAAGTCGCTTTTCCGATTCGTCTTTTTGAACTTTCGTCAAACAATTTGTATGGACTCATTTTTTTTTAAATTTATTTGTTCTATAGGTTTCATATCCGAATTGGGCCCAAGAATATGCTCAAGCCCATTGACAGGCAATGGTTCGATACTGGGCTGATCTACTAAATGGATATCTTTTGGTAATGGAATGAACAATTTTGACTGATTTCTCTGTGTATTTTTTTTTCGTTTGGAGGTTTTCTCTGAGTAATTTGATCATACAATTGGTGGGTAATTATGGATTTTTTGGGTTTTGTCTGAGGTAGAAATGGGTTGCTGGTCCTAATTTGGGAGACCACTCCTGGATGTACGGCGGGTCAACAATTTCTCTTCCACTTCTTGATCATCCGGCCCATGTTTCAGAGGTTTATCCATTGCGTGATAACCGGATTCGCTTCGGCCCATCTTCATCAAATTCAAACCCCCTGCAGGTAAATTTTCTTTTTTCTTTTCTTCAGGTAATTAATTAATAACTGTAGATGTGAAAACTTGAAGTTTCAGACTGAGAGATGTCACTTGATTGTTGACGAATTTCCTTCAGATAATTAAATGAAGTAGAGGAAGTTTGAGACTCACATGTCACTTAAATTTGTTTGCAGTTTGCTTCTGAATTTGTGTCCAGACCGCTGAACCCTTATGCGAGGGAGTTCAAGCCCCGAGTAAGTTTCGTGTAATTGTTTTTTGGGATTTCAGAATTGGGTTAATTTTGGGGTTTTAACATATTCATTGGTGGCAAAAAAAATTATTTGTCTGGATTTCAAAATCAGGGTTGGTGTTTTATGTCCTTTACACTCAGCTTCTTTTCTTCTTTACTAGCTAGGCTACTTATTGTTCATGGAATCCTTTTTCCTGCTGTGTAATTGGGGAAATTTAGGCTCCAATTGTATTAGCTTTGATTCACTGCATTATTTGAATTTAAACCTTCTTTCAACTCGTTTTTGCTTACTTATATTTGCTATGGCTATATTGACTTGTCATCGCAATGCTAATTGTGAAAAAAAAATCTTTTGCAGAATCTTGAAATAAAGAACATAAATGATGTGATATAGTTCATGGCTCCTCTTTCTTTATTGTGACACTTACATTTGTTTTTAATATCCTAAGGATAAAACTTTTGGCATTAGCCATTCTATCAAAGAAAAGTTAATTAGTTCGGGATGAGTTTTCAATTCTGGTAGTGTATAGTCTAGCTGATACTTAGACATACATACTCTTGAACTTGGAGATATATATAGAGGCCATAAGGCCATGTTACTCCACTTTGCATTTGTTGAGATCATTTTTCTCATGATGATAATTGATGTGGAACATGTTTGATACATCACAGCATGCTGAGCCAGAGAACCAAAATTTGAACCATGGATGGCAAGGTTGGAGTTTGGAGGTTGGAGAAGCCACCACAAGGGAGGAAGCAAGGCATCACCCGGCAACATCCACTGAGACATCCTTCTTGGTTGGTGATATCCGTGTAGTGATACCAACCTCTAAAGGGTTGGAGTTGAAGAATAACAATGGTGAAGCACAAAATAGCTGCAAAGGAAATTCAGATGACAGGACAACTGAGTGGGAGAAGCTAGAGGTTGGAGAAGCCACCACAAGGGAGGAAGCAAGGGATCACCCAGCAACATCCACTGAGACATTCTTCTTGGTTGGTGCTATCCATGTAATAATACCAACCTCTAATGCGTTGGAGGTGAAGAATAACAATGGTGAAGCACAAAATAGCCGCAAAGAAAATTCAGATGACAAGACAACCGAGTTCTCAACAGTCAATACAGCGGATAACATTCCAAAATTATCAAACAGGTTTTCAGCTCCCCTGAAAGACTCAGAGATTGAGGATGAGAAAGAAGAAGAGAAGGGAGAAGAGGAAACCGAAAAGAAGGAAACTGAACATGGTCATCCGACTGGAGAAGGTGGATCTAATTCCCAGTGGTCATCAGTAGCTGTTCTCTCCCTGGTATTAGTCTTCTCTCTTTTGTATTGGCTGCTCTCTATCAGTAGCAGTACCATATTCAATCAGTACATTACCAATATATAAGATATCTTGGGAACCATATAATTGTTGTAAACATTACCAATTAGATTTGTTGTGAACGAAATAATTGTTTTTAACTGTGTGAATTGAATTCAATAGTACCTGTCATGGCATTGTTGTCAAGATCTTGAACATGATCGATCATCAGTCTTCGTTTTCTTGTTAATTACTAAAGGCCAAATTATTTTTCTACCGTGTATATTAAAAAATTGAAGCTTTAAAGCAGTGCGTTTGAGAATGTGTAAAAGCATACGTATGTTACAACATTCAGTCCAAAATCAATTAAATCGACTTCCCATTGACAATTCCCTAGGAACTTGCTAATTTATACTTTCATTTAGGTATGTACAAAGTTCATAACTTGCAATAAACAAGCAGAGAACATGCCAAGCTAGCCATGTACGCATGCATGGTTTCATTTATATATATATGAAAGCTAGTTAATTATAGTACAAAAAGCATAATATTGGGCCTAACGAGCCAGACACCCAATCACACTAAACAAGCGCGCAATACATGCATGCATGCGAAGGTTAATTCAAATTTTTAGTGTGCCCTAAACTTAGGTTAATTCAATTTTTTTCTTATCTTATTTATATTCTGGGAAGGTTAATTTCGATCGTCGAACGTCATAAGTTGAAGCATAGATAACTCTTGATGATTCCCAACTGGTGGACAAGAACTCAGTACTGCACAAAACTTAGAAATCGCCCATGGTGTTATTGGCGATAGTGCCCAAAAATTAAGGTTGTTAATTAATTTCATTACGTTATCCCTAATGCTTTTCGGTTTGGTCTATTAATTTGTAGTTTCAGAAGTATTGGTACTTTCAGAATCGCCTATGGTGATAATGTGATATTGACAATATTAATATTTTTACTGCAAGACATATTGGTATATATATTTCTAGTTTAAGATATATGGGTACTTTTAGTACTGCAATGCATAAACTCTTTTAAGTGTGATATCGTTGTTATTTTTTTTTGGACAATGCAATATCGTTGTTTTAGCTCAAGTTTTGTTTTGATCGAGATCGTGGTATCCCAAAGGCTTCCTAAATTCAATGACTAATTCACTCGAGGGAAGTGTCAGAGGCTTTCCTCCCCCTGGCCAGCCACATAATGATAGGGTTGTCAATGGGTCGTATCGTGTCAAGGTATTAAACGTGTTGGAATATGTAAACTCAAACCCGACCTAATTAATAAACGTGTAAGAGAATCCAAACTCAAACCCAACCCATTTATTAAATGGATTATCCGACCCAACCCGTATAACTTATTTAGTAAAATAGTTGTGCCAAAATAAATAACAATTGATCAATTTCACACATATAAAAGAGTTTGGTCAACATATGATTTCACAATAATTATCACTATAGATTTTTGTGTATGACTTTACACTATAAGTAGAAAAAATATCATACAAGGATATAAACACTTGAGATTTCTTGAATTTTGACATAATCATATATCGTGCAATCTAACTAATTTTAGACTATAAAATGCACAACATATGATTTCACAAGAATTATCACTATAGATTTTTGGGTATGACTTCTACTATAAGTAGAAAAATTACCATACAAGGATATAAACACGTGAAATTTCTTAAATTTTGACCTAATCTAATAAATAAACGGGTTACGCGGGTGATTTGCGAGTTGGCGGGTTGACCCTAAACCCACCCGTTTATTAAACGTGTCTTGGTGGGTTGACCGCAAATGACCTATTTTTTAATCGTGTGGGTTCAACCTATTTTATTTCGTGCAGGTTTCGAGTCGTGTCAAAATTGACAGCCCTATATAATGAATTGAGATTTAACTCAAATCCGCAGCTGGCAGGATTTAACTAGAGTAGGGGGTACCACACCTGGAGGCTCAACCAACTCGACCACCAGTGGTGGTTTAGCTCAAGTTAATTGTCGATGCTTTTAAATTTGTTTACACATTTATTATTATATCATTACTAAAGACCAAATTATATTTCTACCGTGTAGATTAGGAAATTGAAGCTTTATACGATACGTTTGAGAATTTGCAAAAACATACAATTAAGGTCTCAGATTTCTTGATTTTTTAATTATTTTTTTATGGATTGTCCTCAGAAATCAGTCTACAATTCTGAAAACTTCTTATATGGATTGCATGTCCTCAGAAATCAAGTTAAAACATGCAAACGGTACAAAATCAATTAGACTTCCCAACGTTATACCAATACTCATTATAGTATTATACTACGAACTTGCTTCTTATACTTTCATTAATTTGGGTTCCTTTGAGTTCAAGTTCTTAACTTTATAAACAAGCAGAAAACATTCCAAGCTAATTATAGAAAAAGCATAATATTAGGATATGTCATGGTTTCATTTATATATATGGAAGCTAGCTAGCCAACCATGCATGCATGCATGATTATAAAGATTTCTTCATCATGAAAATCTCAAATTTAAACTGTTTTCTCAACATAATAATTCGACAATCTTCTCAAACTGGCAAAACGATTAAGAATTCACGGGAATGCTATGTATATATAACTACATATATGTCATAATTAAAGACAATTGCAAATCACACAATCACACCAGCCATGCATGTAGTCATAGCGTTTTATTATATGATACACGATGTGATTAATAGGTAGGCATAAACGGTACAATTCAAACACATATATGGTAAAAAGTTGATTACGATTTAAGATTCTGGTGAAATCAAACATGTGCCCTTGTAAATAATTTGGATATTTGGCCACATGCTAATAAGTAGTTCCACTTTATTAATCACCAAAAGTAAAAGCTAAACATATTTTATATATTACACAACGTCCTTGATTCATGACTCATGAGGGCTCTGGATCAGTGGATAATTAATGATGAGGCTTGAATGTATCGTCGGTAAAATAACGGTGAGAATCATCACTTGCGGAGCCATGTCCATACTTACCATAAACCTCGTTCACATCATCATCGTTCTTAAGATTATCATGCTTAGCATCGCTGTTGCTGTTACCCTTGTTTGTGGTCTGAGGCTGAGTTTGAGACTGATCTTTTGCACCACCGCTACCAAGAACCTCGGCGCTTTGACCTAGAGTTGGATCGTTCTTAACTTGAGACAAGTGACGGTCGTTCAAAACAAACCGTTTGGCATCGGCTTGCAGAGATGCCACCATCAACACAAAGCCAATAACGCATATGACAAGTATGGTCCTCATGATGGTACGTAATTAATCTGCACATATATATATATATATATATATATATATATATATATATATGACAAGTAAATGTAAGTAAATCAATATTATTAAAAATTAATTGCTAGCTATTAATCAAGAAATATAATTATCAACAAAAAGATCGAAATCGAAGATGAATTATATTAGGGTACGTTGTGGAAGATATAGCATACCCTGCACGTTTCGAGAAATTTCCAATGTCTGAAGAAGCAACTATAACACAGAAGGGATTCCAAAGGTTGTATTTATAGGCAATTGGCCGGATATTGAGATAATTAAGACTCTGAGCACTATGATTAGAACAGAGCATGCATATATGAAAGTGGTGGTATCACCTTCATAACGCTGTGGCACCATTTCTGTCGACAGGCTATATATGCGGCCACCAATGAAGTAATTATGATTAGGGACTGATAATTAGAGTATTTAATTGATTTAATTGTTGACTTTAATTACTTTATAATGCATATATAATGGGTATCACAGTATTGTCGACGTAGTGCTATTCAACTGCAGCTAGCATTTAATTCTCTACTAGGTTTGATTAATTACTTGTGTTTTGTTCTTCTAATTTGATAGTACAATTATGATCGAGATAACCCTAAAGTCGGAGTTGTTTAGGGTGTTTATTGATATCGAAAGAAATTATTTAGTGTTTGATGATTTAATCACTAGCTCTATGCTGTATGATAAGCTAAAATATATAGCTATAGATCGAAGATTTGTAGCAGAATGAAGAGTTATAGTTAAGAGCAAGAAGGCCCAATCTTTTCACTTCATATATGGCATTTGAATTTTTAGAAGTGCGTATATGTACTTTCGGTTTTAGGGTTTTTACAGTTTAAACCAAACAAGGGCTTTATCAAACAATATAACATAAATCATAAAATCTTTAATTCATTAAAATAATTTATAAGACAATTCGGGAGGGCCATAATTAATTAGTAATATCCTTTAATTATGCATGAAGTATCAGATTCCACTTGAGGAACATGTCCAAAGAAGCTTTCTGTCACCTTTTTTCAAATCAAGCATCGGCTGCCTACCATTTTCGTATGTGATGTTTTTAGATATTTCACATTCGTTGTTATATCATTACTCTGGTCAAATTATTTTTCTACCGTGTATATTAAGAAATTGAAACTTTAAAGTGTTGCATTTGAGAATGTGCAAATTAGCATACGCCTTTTTTTTTTTTTAAAGCTAGATTGATTTTAATTATTTTGTTAGAACATGGGAGCAAATTATTCGCAATTGATCATCCATCAACAATTCTGAACGCTTCTTATGAATTCTCTTGATAAATTAATTTAGAACATTCACTCTGAAATCAATTAGCTCGACTTCCCATTGACAATTCCCAATGTGATACAAATGCTCATTATACTAGGAACTTGCTAATTTATACTTTCATTTTGATTCCTTTGAAGTTCAAATTTGCAATAAACAAGCAGAGAACATGCCAAGCTAGCCATGCATGCAAGCATGGTTTCATTTATAAGAAAGCATAATAGTAGGCCTAAAGAGCCAAACATCCAATTACACTAAACAAGCGCGCAATATATACATGCATGTTCCATTTTATTTATGAAAATCAACCTATATAGAGGCACACCAGATTTATATATATTTTCATGAGCTAGCTAGCTCGATCCATCTTCTTTGATTAATTGAAAGTAATTAATCTCAGTGCTTGGGCTTGTGTCCATCATCGTTGGAGCTCGGATCTTGGTGATCGGCCACAGAATAATAACGGTGAGTGTCGGTTGATGAATCCTGATTCGAACCTGTACCGTACTGTCGATAAGTCGGGTTCACATCATCGTTCTTCGGCTCTGTACTAGAACTACTGCCAACCCCAGCCGTCGGGACAGCAGTTGTTTCGCTTTGGAGCTGATCATTGGTCAGCTTACGGTGGTTGTCTTTCAAAGTCAGCCTTTTTGCATTGGATTGCAGAGATGCAAAAACCAAGAAAAAGGCAACGAACACCACAAGTGTTAAGGTAGTCCTCATGATCTTAGTTCATAAACCTGAAATTTAAACCATATATAATTAACAAGAAAATCAAGAACAAAATAAGTTTAAAAAGTTTGAAGGTTGAAGAAAGTATATGTATGTACCACGTTTTGCTAAGAGATAAATATCTTCAAGTGCAAAGAAGGCTGAAGAGGTTGCCATAAATATATAAACCTAATTTGGACACTGTTTCGGAGAGTTGGAGGGTGATATTTTCTTCATGAGAGTTGATGAGCACTACATAAAAGCAAGAAAAAGTGGGGGTAACACAAATGTTGTTGCCCGGCCACCAGATATTAAGTAATCATCATGATATTAAGCTAATTTGATAAATTAAGGGATTTATATATGGTGCATTATTTGCGTTTCCATTTTGGGTAGATAAAGATTGGGTGGGGGAATACCTTTTCCAGTCTTGCTGCAATAATAACACCAGCAAATTGTTAATGTATAATTATTGTTAATTAACTTCGATCATTACAATGTGAATCTAGAGACCCATGCCATTAGGAAATGTTTCTGTTGGAAGGATAACTAATTGGAGGTTAAGATGAATAAGATTCCTGAGCACCGATAGATCGATCAGAGCATGTATGAAATGGTGGTATCACATTCAGAACGCTGTGGGAGGTTAAGCCCACGAAAGAAGTAATTATGATCGACTATGATCAATAATTAGGGTATTTAATTTTCATAATGAATTGCGGGTATCACAATATTGACTGCTATTCAACTCCAGTAGTACGTACGTACGTACAGAATTCTCTGCTGAGTTGATTACTACTTCTGACTGCAAAAGAGAGAATTATGATACCACCATTTCATACATGCATGCATGCCATTACATAACTATATATAGTATACACTAAGTTGAATCAAATTAATTAATTTCGCACTAAATAGTAAAAGCTAGCGTTAGAAGTGTACACACTTTAATTCATATTTTTCTACGTACTAACAAAAAGAAATAAAGCGTATCGAAATTTTTTTTTTATGTACAAGCTTTTTGGTGACTTTGTTCAAGCTGAGAAATTTTGTATTTCATTCTATTGTTCATCAATGTACAATGGTGTTTCCTTATTTGAGAGGTTTACAGGAACCATTGCTTGAGATGGTGACACTTATATACAGCCTGAAGCTCTTGTCTCCTTATCTTTGTTTATGCAGGTGTATGCTTTCCGCAGGGTGAGAGTGGGTGCAGTGCAGGCTAGGGCATATTAGTCTTCACATGGGGATTGTCCATATTGTGGAATGGAATTGAATCTGCTCGTCATTGTCCAAGGTCAGCTGTTGATTCATCAAGGCTATCCACATCACCAGTTGATTCAAACGTTGTAGATGCAGAAAGTGGAATCCACTCCCTGCTGTCCCACCACCTCCAATCCTTAACAACCTTCTGGATGGTTCTCCAAACACCGGCAATTAACGAGCACAAACGCCGATAACCTTCTCATAGACGAAGGAAATTTCAACCTCTGTTATAAGGGTCCGTTTGAACCACCACTTCAACCAAACTACCCCGGCCACAACTGGATCAACTTGAACATGAACCATCGGCGACATAAGCACTACATCGATCTCCACAGCAATCACCGAACCCAGCGTAGCCCCAATACTTCTACTTCTCGCCACGTACCTTCTCTATTTTTAGAGCCATAGGAAGATTGTGCAATTGCACCCAAACCCTAATATCATTGAGATCTATTAGGGCCGGGACAAAGGGATCATCATAAGCCACCACCACTACGTACAATGGCGTTATCCAAACACCATGGACCACCTTACAACACCCGGCCCGTCACGAAGGGCCACCATATCAAAATGCGCCACAAAAAGACGAGGATCAAGCTCTCGGATTTGAACATCGACACGGGATTCCCAGATCTTTCCAAACGTTCCTTGAAAAATATCAAGCTTAACCGTTCAACCAGAGAGATAACGAGAAAGCAAGTATGCACCACCATCAGTAACTAGCTAGAGACTCCCCTAGAGTCATAAGATCCACAACCTTGGAGTCATTCAACGCGAGCTTTGATGCAAGACTCGTGGTCATCGATCTCTTCAATACTAGACATTGAAGAAGGTGTTTATCGCAAAAACCCTAGCAGAGTTCTTGAGACTTATTGATCACATCATTTAAACATACCCATTTTGGATATATATATTTTTTTGTTTGGAATGCAAAATACATTACACAGCATATCCCCTTGGGATCAAATACAAACATTTATCAAAATGTATTTATTTTAATTTTATCCCAACACCTATCCACTCCACCCCACTCATCCCATAATGCCAGTACGATTTGAACACGTGACCTCCACAAGCCACAACTCACCAACAATATTTATCAAAATCTAACAATGGCATGATAGAATAAGGAAAATAATTTCACCAAGTACTATTTTGAGATAATCTCTGACCTAAACTAGCAAAATGGTTAGCGACCATATTGCTTCCTGAAAAACATGAGTAACGGAAATATCTAAGAATTTAGAAGAAAGGTGATGGAGGTCAGCCACAATTGTAGAAATATCTAATATGACATATGTGATCGCGAACCAAGCCGCTAGATCTAGTGCTTGGGCTTGAGATGATGCTTAGTGGGCTTGGGCCTTCTGGGATGGCCTACTTTGTCTTTGAGGTGTGGGGTGAGGCCTTTGGGCTTGATTTTGGGCCTCAATGGGAGTTGGTTATCCAGTTGGCTTGGGCGTTTATGAAAAGTGCCTTGACACCCTCATTTTTAACTTAACCATTTTGATTTGCATGTAGATATGAACTAGTTTTGTAAATCAATTAATTTAAGATCTTTTGACAGCACCACAATTGAATACATTGGCGGTTGATAGATTTCTAACTTAGTGATTAGGTGTTCTTCGAGACTTGTTGTCCCTTGTAGGCTTGGAATAAACAAGCAAAATATTTTAGTGAGAGACATTTGTTAAGTTCATTGGTATTACTTGATCGTCATATGTAAGGTTTCCGGTCTAGGAGTTTGATGTATGTGCATTTATTTTTTGTTACAATGCAGGGGATCGAATCTCTGATATTGCCTAATCCTAACCAATTTTTCTCCCCTCCCTCACAACCTGGGCTAACCCTAAGGTCTAGGAGTTTGATGTATGTGTCGTTCTGACTTTAATAATCAATGAATTGTCGGTTTAAAAAAAAAGTGGGGGAGGAAATAACATACTCTATTTTTCAAGGAAAAAAAATATTGGAATTAACGGTAAGTAAACTAAATTATCTATCTGTTTCAGAATATCATTATTGTGTGTCTTGTCCAACTAAGACTTAGAATATGTTTATCTTTCTAGAGTATGAATTGTATTAGTATAGGTTTCCTACATCAATACATATTGTATCTTGTACTCCTCTATATATAGAGGCTCTTATTCATTAAGAAAGACATCATATTCTCTGTTCATTCTCTCTGTTATTTACGTTTCCCTTAAATACTATCTTAATTATCTCTAATTTGTCTCCCACGGCTATATATACCCCCCTCGATCATTTCCCAAACTCGATCTCACTGCAGTTTTCTCAATTTTCACACAGTAAAGAAAATCAAAATTCCTTATTCTCCCGCCAAACAAACAAAGACGCAGAGAAATGAAAGAGTACCAAACACCACACAAGGACCATGCGCGACCTGCTGCGAAGCTCTCGAATCGCGTATCCAAGAAGAACGTACAACTTCGAATCCCCTAATTTTTGTCATCTCAGCCTTCAATTTTCGATTCCGGTTCCTCATTCGCTTCGTTTCTCTTGCAGGTTCCGAAGAAGAGCTTGAACACTGCGTTTTCTTCAATCTCCGAAGACGCACAAGTCGAGACCTCCAAAACCTCGGTGGATTCCACTCCGATTTCTGTGATTTCTGAGATCGATGAGGTCAATCGTGATGCGGACATCTCCGAGGTTCGCTTGAATTTCAATTCGAACTTGAAATTGATTTTCGTTTTTCTTTTTTTCATAGTATATTTCGCTACAACTACACGTATGTATAATTTGTTGCTTCGATTACGTTTGGATAAGTGTTGAAGCTTTTGATTCATTCATAATGTGCACTTTTGGTTCCTGTGGAAATGTCTGAAAGAAGGATATAAGATATTTGATAGTGTTGTTTGGTTTAAACAGACTTCTGAGCCCTGTGAATGTGAGTCTGTGAGGGATTTAGATACTTTTTAGTTCAGCTTACATGTGTTTTGCTCAAGTGTTGCTGTTGTAAAGCTTTGATGCATTCGTAATGTGCACGTTTGGTTACTGAGAAAATGTCTGAAAGAAGCACATAAGATATCTGATAGTGCTGTTTGGTTTAAATAGACTTTGATTCTTGTGACTGCGAGTCTGTGAGGATTTTAATAGTCCATTTTGTCTTCCAGAGTCTGATAACGCTAGCAGATCCATCTCTCTCAGCTTCATCAGAGATCTTGTTTACCTCTGATCTCTCTCCATCTTCAGAGTCCACTACTGATAAGGATTCAGGCCATATCTCTTGGAGTGTTGTTAAATCAAGTGAATTTGATGGCTCAAAGTTTGGTTCTGTGGGGGCTGAGGTTGTAGCAAGCTTTCTCAGGCAAGCTCGGACTCAGGTCTTGAATTCTGCTGGTGTGGATGCTAAATCCAAGAAGCTTCTGGATGCACTGGTTGAGATTGTGATAGAGGATTTCCACACTGTGCCTGAAGAGAGGGACCAGATTGCTAAACTTCTTTCAGCAAAAACCAAAATACTGATTGTGTGTCTCTTGCTATGGATACTTGCAATGGCTGTGTTTTTGGTGTTCGGCTCTGGAGCCCAAAGCACTTTTCGTGGACCACTGCCTACTTGAACTCTTATTGTAGAAGTGCACTAATTGTCTGATCAAGCTTCAATGGTAAGACCTCTTGTTTTGGGACTTAGTAATAGTAGGTTTGCTTTTACTCTTCCATTAGATATTGTCTAATGATATCATATAAACCTCTTGTTCTCAGTATTTTGCCCATGGTTATGGGTTGTGCATTTTACACTAAATAGTTATAGCAGTGTGAAACATGAGTTTTAATATGTTAATGGAAATGGAATACGACTGTTACTGTATTCCTCTATGTGGTATGTGTTATTGTGAGTAGTAAGAGCTAAATTTGATTATGTGTCACAAATCTTTGCTAAATCCAGCCTTTTGGATATACTGTGTAATGTGATGATATACTCCTGAAAATAGTGAATGTTTCTGAAAATAGTGAATGTCCCTAATGCTTTTGTTAGGTTACATGATTTCGAGTGCATTCACATTGTTTATAAATCTGATGAAGGAAAACAAAATGTGTGGAAGTGCAACTGATGTTCATGTTATTGCAAGCATGAGATTGAAGGGTTCTTAATTTTGATAAAAAGAAATTTTGTTCTTACTGAAAATATACTTGTCGGCAAAAACCTAGTAGTAGGTAACTTGTACCCTGTCTACTTATCTCGTGCTACTACATGTTTGAACCTGTGTGCTCCAAGGGTTTTGGTACTTGAAATCATAGTGTCATTCAGATCACCAGGACATCATGAACTTTCTGCTGTGCAGTCATTTTTCATGCCTTTAGGTCCACAGATAGAGATTAACATGTCCATGGTTGTGTACTGGGTTGGACCTAGATATGGGAGCAGCATAACATTCTAGTTTAAAGAGGTTGATGCCCCAATAGATCTATGCTTACTTACATAGTTTCATGGAAGTAATATGACTCCTGAAGTCCTAATATGAGCATCTTATTTCCATGTTGAGTTGTTGACCTTGTTGGCAACTCATAGTCTACCTAATCACCATTTTGCCAGCTGAGCCTATGTTCAAAGTCTTAAAGCTAGTTACAATAGGATGCTGGATTGGTTAAACTGTGTACACAGTACGTGATGCTTCTTAGGACCATGTCCCTAATTGATTTAATTATTTGAGTCTGATCAATGATTTAAAATGATTGATGCTGTTTGTTGTCCAGGAACAACTAGGAGCCACATATATGAAATTCCAAATAACAACCATATTATGGATTATCTTCATAAGAAAATTGTACATGATTGTGTCTTTGAAGTCATATGAAATGGATATACTTCATTTAAATTATATCAGAAGATTATTGGTAATGCGAAAACTATTTTGAAGAACACCCATGTCTATCTACCGACTAGTTTGCCTAATTTGTCATCCTGTTTATCTTTCTGATCTATCTGATTAAGCTACTTATTTTTTGTTTTGTTTGCTCTCTACTTGTATATATATTTGGCAAAGTGTGCTCAGTAAATTAGTCATACGAAAGAAAATGATTAATAGGGTGTTGATACAACCCTACGTATAAGCAAGTGCATAGTTTTCCTGCTGGATTTGGTGGAACACATAGCTGAACGGTTTAAATGATCGTTGATCAACCTTACTAAAGGTCAGGAACTGCTTTTGTAGAAATATTATCACTTCATCTTAAGAACTCTGTTAGGATAAAGACTTTGTGATGGTAGTTTCAATTTCTAATAGAGAAAAAGGAAGTAAAACTAGTCAAGCCTAAGGGTCAAAGAGTTGTTTTAATCTACTGCATAAAATATCCCAGAGAAGACTTCTTTGTAGACTAATTGAGGGGAGGTGAATGTTTAGAGACAACTACAAGTTGAGTTTTCTATGGATTTCAGCCTTCTTAGTGATTTAAGTATATCCTTATAGTTAAACTTTCTCAATGACAGCAATGCCAAGTTGCTTATTTTATAATCGATTACCAGACACAATCTGATAAACTTCTTCTCTGAGGAGAAATTTGCTGAAGGGATGGATAGCTAAAAATTTAATTTAACCATTATAAAAGTCAAGGGTCAGTAAAGCCTTAGCTAGAAACTCATTGTATGAACCAGAGTTGCCAATAAAATTTTGCCGACTAGTAATTTTGAAATCAGTCCAAGGAGATGAGGTACCAAAAAGTGAATTGGTTTAGTCCTTAAAAAAACTATTATATAGACTAAAATAGACATAGTGAAAAGCGGAGCTAGCTGTACTTAAAAGCAAAGATTCTGGTGATTCTGGTGGGTAATCCCTACAGGTGAAGAAGAGTTCGTTGCCCTTTAATGTAGTGATTGGCATAATCAAGGAAAACTAAGGCATGGATGAAGATTCTAAGGTCCAATGATTGGTTGTGTTCTTCAATTTTCCCATAAAATTTTATCATTAAGCCAAAAAACCTAGTTTAATCACATACCTAGTAGGGCATGTCTAGGTGTCCAACAAAAAAATCATTAGCTTGCTTTTGTTTCCTTAGCATCTCTGAAATGGTTTACACCATACTAATATACATTCTTTTCTATTCTGATCTAGTAAATACAGGAGTCGAGGTGATTTGTTTTGTTTTGCTGTTACTGAAGAATGCTTTTACAATCTGTAATTGTGTTTTCTCATACGGTAAGCTACAAGTTTGTTCCCGGTACATGGGGTTTTTGCACCATTCGATTAGAAGAAGTAGCTCATTCAACGGTGCAAAAACCGCCTGCACCGCGAAGATACCTATATTGTAGAATTTTCACTAGGAAACCAAATTTCTAGTGTATTCCTGGACTAACTTTGTGCAGTATTGCTATGGATATCTGAAAGGGATAGATGTTGATAAGCTACTGAGATATTTGAGATCATATACCACAACACAATCACTGGTGAGGGCTCTTTCTGAATTATTGACTGAACCCCATATTCACAAGCATCTTCATTCAACCTTCTTCACCATTCACAACTTTACCTTCTCCATTCATCCTATGCACAATGTATCTATCTGCTTGCTTTAATTTTCTGGAGGCCTTTCAATGCCCTCCCACTTTTTGGTGCTCATTGTTTGATTGTGTCTGTCACAGGGGAGGCAATCTCTCTGGTGCATCATAATGCCCTTGTGGTGTTTTTGGTCTTCAATATATATATATTCTAAGGTTCCTCAGTACAATGCCCGCTAAAGTGTTTGGATATACACATGCCACCATGATTTTGGTGAGAAATGAGGATCAGGTTCATGATTATTAAAACTTTAGACCTAAATAAACTAAGCCAAATCAAAAATCAATATGGTGCATCTAGACGTTCTTTTATCCCAATGTCAGGTTGTCAGCACTATTTGGGCCTTTCTTTCTTTATCAATTGCTTTGGACCGAATAATTATTCATATCGGAAGCTGTCTTTATTAGTTTCTCTGAATTTTGCACAATGATTTCGAAACGAGATCTTGTTAGTTTGATATTACTTCGTCTCCTTAGCTTGATATGCATTGTCCTTAATAGCTTTTTTTTTGGAAATATTGTCCTTAATAGCTTAATTGTTGAAACCAATGCCTATTTAACATGATATACGAGTTTTGTTTGCAAGAAGTCTCGAGTCTGAATTCTTGAATATTCAGTTCTCCACTTCTTTGTTGGTTTGTAATTTGTCGAGTGAGTATGTTTTTCTCGTTATATATATATATATATTTTTTTTTTTATCGAAATGTGGTATCCCAACGGCTTCTTAGGCCCAAGGACTAATCCACTAGGGGGCAGTGTCAAATTCTCTCTCCTCCTGGCCAGCCACAGAATGAATTGAGATTTAACTTCAATCCGTAGTCTGCAGGATTCGAACACGGGTGGGGGGTACTACACCTGGAGGCTCGACCAACTCGACCACCAGTGGTGGTTTCGTTATATATGTTGTTCACATGAGGTGTTAGCTCGATATACATCATTTGTTTCCATTCGGATATTATAGTATTAGTGCCGATTATGATGGGTTTTGATGATTAACCAAGTTGCAAATTTGGATTTGATTAGGAAAATATCTTATAGATTAAGGGAGCAGGCGGAAAAGGGTCCCCGTTGGGGAGGAAAATGTGGAGGTGGGAGCATAATTGTCCACACCTCTGAGGCGGAGAAAGCTCCAAAAACCCAACAAATAGAAAACAAAGGGAAGACAGAGAGGGATAGAAAAAGTGCCAGAGAAACAACCCACATTGCACATGCAATTTTGTTTAGTTTATCATTTCTTTTCTGGATCAACACCCCTCCAATAATCATTGCACGGAATGAAAACAAATGTTTATATGGGGACCCTCTTCTCTGGTCTATTAGTGGAAGCCAACACCACCTCACATCCGTCCAATAACCCCAATCAGATGGTAACAGTTATTTACCCCCTATTAATCTTTTTTTTTCATCTTGAGTGTACTTTATTTCTTCTGAGAGCTGCACTTGACTAAATTCATTTGTTTTGTTGCTAAAATGAACATAATCATATCAATCCCTCAAAGAATATCTTTAGGGCGAGTGAAAATATTTTGAGTGAGATTGACGTGTCATGTCATAAGAAATACAAAAACAGCTAGTCAATATATATGATTTTTTTTTCATGCGGCGTGTTATGATTGGCCAATCCATGACATTATATATTCAGACTATTGCAAAAAAATGTTTACCATTTTACCTTTTTGTAAAAAAAAAGAATCCCTAAAACATTTTCATTAATAAAAGAACAATTTCCAACAATAAATAGTGGGTGGGTTTTAAGGAAATGACGCGTGCTGTGTTTTGATTCCTTTATAAGTGTCTTCTCACCGTTTCTCCCCTCTCCTTATTAGTCCCATCGCATCCCACTCACCACCACTTCGTTGGACACCTCAACAACCTCCGTTCCGTTTTCTCTCTCTAAACATTCTGTTTCAGATCACGCTTGTGATTATCCATTCATTCCAAACACAAATACGGAAGGCCAAAGCACTCACCTCCTCCGTTTCGATTGATTGATTTGATTCCCGAACGTTATAATTCAATTCTCTTTCGGCCTTCTCTCTCTCTCTGAGACATGAGTTTTTTTTGTCATCCTATTTGACAATTTTGGAGCAGAGCGAGAGGGAGATTCTGGAATCGGAATCGTGTCGATGGCGTCAACACTGATCTCGAATCCCGTAACCAACTCCTCCTCCGATCGGCCTCGCGATTCTTCTAGAATAAGAAAGAAGAAGAAGAAACTCCAAGCCAAACAGGACCAGCAGCTTCAACACGCCCAGCTGCAGAGCCACACCAAATGGAAATCCGAAGCGCAGCAGCAAATCTACTCCTCCAAATTGCTCCAAGCCCTCAACCATGTCTCCGTCCAGCCGACCTCCTCCACTGCCACTGCCACGTGTCCTCCCCGCCGCGGCCGAGCCGTGCGCGAAGCCGCCGACCGAGTCCTGGCCGTCGCCGCCAAAGGGAGGACCCGCTGGAGCCGAGCCATTCTCACCAACCGCCTCAAGCTCAAGTTCCGGCAGCACAAGAAGCAGCAGAGGGCCTCGGCCGCGGCAACCGGGACCGGCCGGTTGAAGAAGCAGAAGTTCAGCGTTTTCCGGTTGAAGGGGAAGGGCTTACCGGCTGTGCAGAGGAAGGTTCGGGTTCTCGGCCGGTTGGTTCCCGGTTGCCGGAAGCAGCCGTTGCCGGTGATTCTAGAAGAGGCTACTGATTATATAGCGGCGTTGGAGATGCAGGTCCGAGCTATGAGTCGGCTCACTCAGCTGCTGTCAGTCTCCGGTTCCACTTCCGGCGCCGGCGGATCAACTTCTTCGCCGCCGCCCAGTTGATTAGACACACCATTCGCAAGTTGCCATGTGTCACTCTTTTTTTTTTTTTTGGATCTTTTCCTCTGTCTCTCTTTCTGTGCAAGTAATGCTCATCAATCTTGTCTCTGTTAAATACCTGTGTCTAGCTTAAGAAAAGCTTCTCTCTTTTTCAAGTAAGTAATTCTATCATCTCACCACCAAGTTTGGAAAAAAAAAATTGAAGAAATCTTAATAGAATAACCGTTGAATTGTTGGACTAGAATTTTAGATAGATGGATTCTTCTTGTTTTTTGTTGTTTGGGTGGTTGATCCGATTGCCTCTTACTCTTAGGTAGGTACCAATTTGGTTTAGTTCTTTGCCCTTTAATTGAACAAAATTCATGTTAACGATAAAATTGGCCAATCTTATTATTACAAATAGTGACTTAATTTCATGTCTTGGGTAGTTGTGTTTTACTTATAGGCCTGAAATTTAATGAGAAGATTTAGCAATTGCTAAAATCCATCTGGGTAGTTATGTTTTTGATTTGAAGAAGTGAAGGGGACAGACTCGATTTTTTGTCACTAGTGTAGTTATCGAATACTTGATTTGATCGTGTAGAAAAACTCAAAGAACGTGACATTTTGGAGTATGGTGGTATCAAGAAGCTCGTAATGGATAAACTTAGAAATTTCTTGTGGCAAAAAGTATTTGCCCTCGTAGTCGGTCAGAATCCGAGCCTTCTCCTCTCATTTGGACTCTTTTGACCATTTGCAAGTTTGGTAACACACATTTTGAACACTTGAAGATTGACAAGAGTCACAAGACCCTTTTCAATGTGGTGGGGAGGCCAACAGGAATGAGAATGTAGTGTGGTAACTGTAAGACCGAGAAGGGTTAGAATGAGAATTTGGTCATATGTGTATGGCTGAGCAAAAACCCAGGCCACTGTTTTGTACTGTAATAAAAAGACTGAAAGTTGCTGAAAGCGCCAAAACATTAAAGATTTTGGGGTGTGGGGGGTTGCAAACAGCCAAACATATCATGTGGGTTGTCGTCCCCACAAGAAGAGTGACACCACTCTCTGAATTTGGGATATATCTGTGCCCCCTTTTATGCTCACCTGCCCTCCTCAACTGGGCAATCAAGAAAGAAAAGAGGAGAAGAAAATCGAAAATGGCGCTATTGTTATTATTACTGTCACTCTCACACACGGGTGTCTGGGTTTCATCGCTATCACTGGGATTGGTTTTTTGAAGGAAGAAGGTAGGAGAAGAGAAGAACTTTGATGGTGGTGGTTGATTGAGTGATTGATTGATTTGGGGATGATAATGATAAGCTGATAACGGAGGACCACAATATTGAAAATTTTCACAACTGGGTTTTTCTGGATAATGGAGGGGGCATCCGTCTACCATATAATGATACTCATTAAAAATTTCAAACTCAACGGTTAGATGAGTATTTTAAATGTTAGTTAAAATTTAAAAAATTTCTGAAAAATTTATCTAACGGTTGAGTCTAAAATTTTTTCAAAAATGTCATATTATTAAGAATTTTCAAATTTAACGGTTGGATGAGTATGTGAAAAAAGAAGGTTAGCTTGTTGTGACGGTCTTGGAGAGGTTGCACATGGAGTCATTGATTTCAAAGAGGGGGGGAAAGAGGAATGCAGACAACCAGACTGCACATGCAACCCATGTGCTTTTATTTAAGCCCTTTCCTCTTCTCTATCCTTTACTTGCTTCTTTTTCTGTATATACCCACCATTTTTTTGCATCAGATATTTGGCACAGCCAGATTAATGAGTGTCCTTTCTAACAACATGGGATGATTAATGGGGTTCTAGATCCTTGAGGAAAATACGTTTTTACTGTCTCTAGTTTGAGGTTATTTTGAGTTTTCATCCTTTGACAATTTAAATTGAGTAATGTGGCTCGTATTTCTAAAAAAATCACCATGCGCGCATTGTGGACACTTTTCGGTGAGTGTTTAAAAATAATAGAGCGTTGAATTTAGCATCAAAATTATAGATTAGGATCGAGAATAACAACTCTCTTCAAATTTTGATGTTTACTAAGTTTGTAATCGAATTTTTTGACGTTTACTAAATTTGCAATCGAGCCGTTATTGCTAATATATGTGAATTAAAGGTGTATTAGGCTTCGGCCAAACACTTTTTCTTGCTGGTTTTCTTTTTTGCAAAATGACAATTTGCTAGTGGTGCCATGTAGGATTTCCATTATTTGATTTGTGAAAATTGATCAATAGAAATCAACTAACTTGTGATTTAGTGAGAAGATGTCCCAAAGTTTGAACTTTTATTTTTTTTAATAATAATGAAAAAAATATGTTCGATATCGAAAAGATTGAATTTTTTTTTTTATGAACTTCATTGTGAGAATATTAGTTTATTTGATATACTACGTTGAGAGTGTATTATTTAACCTTTTTTTTTTAGATAATGATTGAATGATTTCATTTGGAAATAGAAGATTGTACAGTGCAACTAATAAAGTACACAATGCAACAAGAGCACTAAAAGAGAAAAGAGTAAACCTACTAGGTCCGCTGCCTAAAACTAACACAAGACACTGAAGAGAGAAACAATACTTACAAAGACTCCACAAGAAACACCTCAACATAACAAATAGTAGAGTCACGACCAAACGGTCGATCCTGCTCAGCAACAAAAAAAACAGTGATCAACGCGACAAAGGTTGCCTCATTAAAACCTTGCCGGATAAAACCTTACATATCACAATATGCTTATCATATTTTTTAAAAGTATATACTATCAACACCAAACTATGAACCATGAAGTCTAAATCCTACACCATTGCTATTACATATTAATTCTTAACATATAACAACATTTAAATGGAATAATACAACTCTGAATACATCTAAATACAACCATTGTTGTTCACTTACTAACTTTTCATTGATTGCTAATGTTGATGAATTATAATAGGAAAAGTGGCAATCAACTCAAACTAAGGGTAAGTTAATTTGGCCCCATATATTTTAACCTTTGGTATAAATTAAGGGTGCATAGCTTCTCCACTAAGAAAGTTCTTATTTTATAAGGTGTGAATAATTTATCTCAGCCGTCAGATCAAATTATTTAAACGGATATAACGGCTGAAATCAAAATTATGCACCTTATGACTTTCTTACATGAGAATCATTTATTAAGGCCTTAAGGGTGTGTTTGAGCCAAGAGGCAAGATAACATATATACTACAATTATCAATATATTGCATCAGAATTCACTCCTCTTTTTGGGGGGAGCAATGCAATTTTCAATAACCTATAAGGCTAGCTACAAAACACTTGCAATTAAGAATATATCTGAGTGGTGTTATTCATCATAATGAAAAGAAGGAAGATAGAAAATTATATATGCAACTAGCTTAAAAAGTGATATGATTTTATCTCGAAGGATTACCTTAAACATGGTGTTTTGAGAGCTAAGGAAACATTGTAATCGATCAAAACCCAACATTCAACAGCAAACTACCTTTGTAAACAAGTTTAAAGGGACTTCCCACCACCCACCATACAGAAAGATTATTATGTTTTTTGGATGCACCATACTGGCCAATTGAACAATCTATATTGTTCTACTCAATTGTAATCATGATAGAATTAAACACATAGTTATTAAGATTGAAAATTATGGTTTTCGTGTTTTAGAATTTGAGATTTACTCAATGAAATGAAATAAAATGATACACTAAATAAGTTCTCCACCAAACATTTATCAATTTACTCGCACATTTTCAATCATTGCATTCTTTGAGCTATAAAATAAATATGTGTAACGAGAATTATCGATACATTACAACCCTAAATTCTCGATATTTGATATAATCATTATTGCTTGTAAGTAAAGAGAAATACTAGATAAATTTGTATGAGGCAACTAACTAATTAGTCCCTGTCCACTTAAAAATAATGAAACCAAAAATCCATGTTCAATTACTTAGCACAAACTCTATGAAATGCAATCATAAATTTATTGATGGATGTGTCGTCGGCTCCACAAAGCATCATATCATTAGTCGCAAGCATGTGGTTTGAAAGCAGTTACTGCTTTTGATCAACTTCAACTTAACATCACTAGAGAGAATCAAAACATTTTGCTTTATATGGATAATGACTGAATTTAATTACCATCCAATAGTGAATCAAATGAGCCTTAATTTGGTTCCAAAACATTAAAGCAAGGATTGATATATTCTAGGTTTACAAAGCATGTCTTAGTATTATTTATTCGACGCGTGTCTGAGTTATTATCGATAAGATGTATTCGAATTTTCCAGTATAAATACTTAATAATCTCTCACACAGACGCGTGATGTGGACAATTAACTCCAACATCGGTCTTATATTAGGACATATATAGCAAGTTCTTCTAAAATTCTCAATCTTTTACCAATATTAATAGAAACCCAAAAACTTAATTAACTTCTGATTCATGTTTTTTTTTTATGCATCATGGCAAAGAATCTAAAAACATAGTGGAACACATGAGAAAAAATGATCATTAGTCGCATGTGACCTGTCAAGGCATAGTCCAACACCATTGATGATTGATATTTTGTATATATATATGACCTTTAATTTGTTGGAGATGTGAGCATGCAACCAACATTCTCTATTGAAACCCTTCTTTATGCATTAGAGTTCATATTTTATATATCATATGCTTTATTCATCCATATGGGTCTGCACCATGTGAGTACAACAAAAGCCAGGAAAAAAGAAAAGGACTTGCATTTGAAAATGGTATAATAGGCTTGTAATATATTTTGCTTTTAAAGCTATTTTAGACCACATGGAGGGGTCATGGCCTTGTCCATTAAACTCCAAGAAATTTAAAGTGAAAAAGAGAAAAAGAAAAGGTAGGTACTCTCCCATCGTGTTTAGATCGCAATGGCAATACCATATGCACACCACTACTAGCTATATATATATATATATATACTATTCACAATTTTGAGAGAGGAGAAGGTTTTCCGTCCGATCGCATGACCAACAATTAAGTTTGTCCGACTAATCTATAAAACGATGCCACATGGAAAAGTTTAAGAGGTGTTAAGGTAGTTCGGGAATGTTAGGTTAAAATTGGAGCTAGCTTTGATAGATAGAGAGGTGCATAGTTGATATATATAGGGCAGCTAGCACATCAAGTTCGTCTTCTTCCATGGAGACGAGCTCTCATACTATTGAAGGAAAGTTAGGGTTTCAGATCTATGACAATTATGCAGGACGTTTTAAATCATGGATCCAGTTGCATGATTATGGATTTACCTTTTTCATTGCAATATATTCAAGCTAGCTAGCTAGGGTTTATTGGGATCGCCGATTGATACCAAAAATATAAAAAGAAGAATGTTCTGGCTATAGATACCAAGCTAGACATGCATGAGTGACTACTTTAAATTTCATAGGGGGTAGATAATTGATAAAAGTATCCCAACAAATAGTAACTCCAATTATTAGGTATCGAGGGCAATTCATTCATAGCTAGCTATGGCCTGTAGGTTAGTTTTTTTTTAGAAGCACATGAATTATTGACCAGAAAATAATCGAGTGGGAGAATAGGTGACATTTGTCTATGTCAATTGTCAAATTAGTTTAGTAAAAGATTAGACAAGTCTTTTTCTTCTCGACCTGCATCCTTTTATAAGCTGTTTTCAATAATTATCTTTTCAGTTTAGCTCTGTAAAGTGAGAAAGTAATTTCTACTGGTTCTGATTTCTCAGAAAATTGAACACATGCATGCGAGAGTATAGTGATGAAGTTAAAGAGAAAGTGAGGACCAAGCTCCATATTAATTCGATCGGTCACTGTTTTACCCGCCTTAATTACCCAGCTTAATTAATTACTAGGTATCCCCATTAAGTATTGTAACTTTGTATTAAGGGAAGAACTATTTGCCCTTTTGAGTTTTATAAATGAGGACCGTTTATTGACCTAAAAAAGTAGCCAAGTTTAATTAGTTAAGTTGGCCTTCATCCGCACAGAATTAAGTAATAATGTTTATTGACGTAATTGGGATGACAGTAACACAATTATTGCTGCTGATGGCAAGACAGATCGACAAGTTGGAAACTTTTCTTATTCATTCTGGACTGGAATTCCATAGGCCGGTAATGACATTATTAAGAAGCTAGGAATTAATGTATTGCATATTCTGTTGCAGCTAGCCGCCATTGATCCATAACTTGTTATTTTTATGGTCTTCGATCGTACGTCATGATCTAACTTATACCTACATACATATAGTGTGTATGTACATCAAGCTTTGACATTTTGACTACATAAATTAGAAACTAAAAGCAACGTGTACGTACAGTGACGAGAGATCGAGGAGATCGAAAAAGTTTTCTGTTTTCCGAGATCGATATTGCAGCATATATTATACATTGAAGTAGTACTCTGTATATATATATATATTGTCTTAAACACTTAAAACATTTGTTGCAACAAACACACGCATGCAAAGAATTCTATGATCATGACTACTAAACCATACAGTCTTTGACAAGTACTATACCCTAGCTTGGTTATTTAACATTGACTAATTAAACTGGGAAATCAATCACGGCCCGACTCGATCTGCATGTCGAGCCTTAGACGAAGATTTCGACATTGATTGGTTTTATATTATTCATCTAAAATCTCGTTGATTCATTGAACTTGAAAAGTAGCTCGAAATTAAGGAATATAACCCATTGCGGAAGGTGTGGATGTTTGACGATCGACAATGACCAAATCGTACGTGAAGCAATATCTTCATGTCTTGGGGTAGTCTAGTTCAGGGTTCTCAATCTTTCCAAAGAAACTACACATATGGTTAATTACCATATTCATATAATTAGTAGTGGTGTATTGACAAGCTAGATTTATAGTTAATTAATTACCAAATTCATTGTAGTAGATCTAATAATTATCCATACAGCTAGAACATGTGGTTTAATTGATCAAGTTCAAATTCATTTTACTAATATTGTTTGATCGATAAAAAAGAGGGGAAAATATATGAATATATGTTCATCATCGCCCGGTCAAATTAGTACGTGATGGTTAAAGGCTCCTAAACCCTAGTGGACGCCCAATCAAATCCAAAACCCTAATGAGGCAATGACATAAGAAACTAGTTAGGAATGTGTTGCAGATCGAAATAATCAAACCCACATCGCATACAAATGAACGTCGCTGTATATGATCAAAGTGATCGAAGTTCATACCCCAGCTTGCCGCCATTGACCCAAATATAACACGCATGTTAATACGTACTGTTATGGTTTTCGATCATACGTCATGATCAGCTAGCCTAAACAATCTACATTGATTGATTTGAAATGTGTCTCCAAAAATTGGAATCCATTGAATTTGAAAGGAAGAAAGGAATATAATCTACGTCGATGAATAGGTAGAAGGCTGCTAGGAATTGGTCGATGTTTGAGGGTCGTACGTGAGCACATGTGCAAATAGATAAGAGGATCACAATGACCAAAACGTGAAGCAATGTCTTGGGGAACTTGAGGTCGATCTCCAAGCCTCTAACCTTGGGAGTTTAGAACCAAAAACACAACTGATCAAGTAGGTCTCAAACTCGATCTCATTCTGGTTTACATAGTACGTTTTGCTTAATCTATATATAGTCAACTTCTTTTGCCAAAAACTTCTCGTTAAACCCGCTTAACTTGCATACTCTCTAATATAGCTAGAGAACTATAGCAACGAGAAAGTCTACATTATATTAGTGTATCAACATATCAACCTTCTAGTACTTGCTCACTAGCTCTGATCTCTAGCTATATTGTGATGCATGTCTACTTTAGGAAACTAATTGGAGAGAGCAAGTCTACTACTACCCAAATTTTTGGTCGGATCATAAAATGAATTTTGATGGTGCCTTGGATTTAAAACATGGAGTACATGGCTCACGTATTGTGGTTAGGAATGAAGCTGGTCTCTTCATGCATGGGAGAATGATGTAATTGGTTGATTGTATACGGGTGTGGTACTGTTTTTTACTTGCTTAAATTGGACAGGTTTTTTAACGAGGCTAGTTTACCCTTCGATCCGTTATTATAAAATTTCACTTTTCGATTAGAAATGTACTGAAATTACCATTACTAATTTCTGTTCATTTCTTTGTCACATATACATTTCTAGTTTTCATTTATTGTAACATTCCAAGATTGTATTCATTTTCAAACCCTTGCAATAACGTATGTATTCCTTAGATTATCCAAAAATAAAAGTAAACTCGCAAGATCATGATACATATAATCCTTGGAATTTTAGAGAATTGCTCTTTTTTGGGTTTGGGCTCAAATTTGCCCCAATTCTTATTGGACCCAAATAATGGTCTAAAAAAACTTGGGTTTTGGACTTAAAAGCTGTAGTCCAAACAAAACCTAAACTAGAAACGGCGTCATTTGAGTCTTCGTCTACAACCTCTGAACTTGTTCTCTAGCTCGATCAGTACAAGCATCAACCACTGCAAGTCGCTTCTCTGCGAAATTGGTCTGAGAAAGAGAGAGAGATTGAGGGAGAGTGAGGATGGCTACGTCATCGTCGTCGTCAGAGGTGGTAACAGAGCGAAGAGGAATACCAGGAGCTCAGTTCGTAGAAGACGTGCAGACCTATCTCACTCAGACAGCCTTCGACGTCAACTCTGCCCTCGCTTTTCTCCAAGAAAGGTCTGCCCATTAAGATTTATTTGTTTCTCTCTTAAAGTCTTAATCTTTTTTATGTTGATAATCGCATTTTTGACTCCCTATAGTTCTAATTGATTTCCCAAATTCAAACCTTTGCACAGCTGACTTGCTACAGCTTACTTGGGATTGAAATTGAATCTTTATGTAACCGATCTGAATTCGTTGTTCTGCTTTTTTTCCAATCCTAATGTTTAGTTGGGTTGAATTGTTGTTGAAGCTTATTCAAATGAGTTAGTCTTGCACATTGCTAAAGCTCTTTTATAATGGTGTCTTTTTCTTTTTGGCAATTACTGCTTGCAGACTTCAGCAATACAAATTGGTTGAAATGAAACTTCAAGCTCAACAGAGGGAGCTTCAGGTATTTTCAGCAAAGCCCTTTCTTTGGATCATGCATATTCTTTTTATTAGTATCTATCATTTCATAAATAAACATTGCCCAACTTCCCATCAACGATTATTGGTCAGTGTATTAACACCGTTGCATCTGACATAGAATTACAGCTTTTTGCTGATACTTATGAAGTTAGATGCTACTCGGCATAGTTATGTTGGAATTTTCTTTAAAGCTTGAACCTAACTTTGTAGCTTACAGTGGAGTTTTTCTGTAAAACTTGAACCAAATTGTCATAGTTAAGTTGTCTCCTTTTCACTTTTAGGCTAAATATAGATGTGAGAGAAAATGGTTGTAGTAATTCTATCGGTCTCTGAGTCTGTGCCTATAAATATTATGGAATGTTTTCACTCAGTATCTGACAAAGAGGGTTGTCTCATTTATGTTTCATAGTTTCATATCATTTGTACTGTTTGCCCAACTGTTGGCTGCCTATGTATAAATTTTGAATTTAGATTTTTCATCATTTTGATTATCAGGCAAAGATTCCTGACATTGAGAAGTGCTTAGATGTTGTTGCCACTTTGCAAGCTAAGAAGGGTACTGGTGAGGTTCGTTTTTTGTGGTTCTCCACTTCTTCACCCTTAGCATTATAGTGTAATTACAAAGCACATATACTTGCTCTATCTCTATCTCATGCCCCATATATACTGATTGAACTCGTGAAAAGCATGTATTCTTCGGACTTGAATTTTGTTCTTAAACATTTGGGGAGGAAAGTTAAGGAAAACATAGAAAGGACTGGCTATGATTGGTGCCTTTTTTCTTTCAGGAGAAAAAAGAAAAAGAAAGAACATGCTGATGCTTAATTTTATTCTTATATGGTATATCCATCTTCTTTATCTTTCTCCCTTTCCTTTTTTTATTTAATCAAAATCACCACCACAGGGTTTGTTCTCCATGAATGAACTTTGGATTTTTTTTGCAACCCTACTGTGAAATTTATGCTGTCCTTTTATTCCCTCCAAATGGGTGTCAAATAGTTGTTCTCATGCAATTAAATAGGCTGTGTAAAAGATAAATTTGTAGGTTCTTCTTGCATATCTGAGGGTCTGAGTTTGTACTCAGACTTGGTTAAAGTGCTTTAAAGTGAAAGGTGAAGATGGTTTTGTTTATGTAAGTATAGTCATTAGAGGAGAAATGATGTTTCTGTAGTTAATGTAACCTGCTGTAAAGGCAAAGTCTCAATGTGGTAGAATCTGTTAATCTTCCTGATATCCAACATAAATTAATTCTGAAATTTCAGAATGCCTTTGCAATCTGCCTTGTGATTGGGACATATAATAATTTTAGTGATTACCATAAAAATTTTGAGCTCTGGGTCATTAAACGTGAAAATGGGTTTTCCAGTTGGTATATGTGTTAATTATGGCAATTCATCACAAATGTAGGGTACATCAATTACTGAAAAAAAAAATTCTTCAACTTTAAGCTAATTACTTTGAGGTTTCTATCCAATATTAGAGGATTAATTAAAGACAAGTGTTCTTAATTAGGCCCTTTTTCTTCTACAGGCACTTATTACTGATTTTGAGGTGTCTGAAGGGATATATTCACGAGCTAGCATTGAGGATACTGATTCAGTGTGTTTATGGCTGGGAGCAAATGTCATGTTGGAGTATTCTTGTGAAGAGGTCCGCCACTTCTTATATTAGTTTATTACTTTTGAGTTCAGGACACAAGCATCAGTTTCTTTTGTAACATTTTGGTGCAGGCTACTGCTCTGCTACGAAGGAATTTAGATAATGCTAAAGCCAGTTTAGAAGTTCTTCTTGCTGATCTACAGTTCTTGAGGGATCAAGTAACAATTACCCAGGTAGTTAGAAACTAGTTATGTAGATTCAAGTTCTATATTTAGTAGTATGCAATGCATATTGTTACAATTGGTATAAAAGTGAAATTATAGAGCTAAAGCTTAAGGGCCTATAACACTATGCCAAAGCTTGAAAGCATTCAATTCCCAACTTGTTTGCTTTGTTCACATAACAATCCTTCACTGTTTATATGCTTGTATTGGTTAGATGTCTCATATTCATCTTAATGGCAATCCTTGACGCTTTGACTACTATTGAGCAGGTAACAATTGCTCGGGTGTACAACTGGGACGTTCATCAGCGCAGACTCCGACAAGCTTCCCCTTCCGCTAAGGACTCCTGAATTGAATCGTCACTACTACCCAGTTGGCAGTATGGTTCAATTCCAAACTCTCTCAGCACCATATTGATCGTCGCCTTTTTATTTGTGAGAATTGTATGTGCTCTCTTCAAATTCGCTCACCCAAGTTCCCTATTCTATTTAGTTGGAGCACCATCTATTCTGGTGGTAGAAAGTAGAAAATGTTATATCATTGTAGGACCAGTTTTGATACATGATGGAATATCTTCAGCTTGTTCTGTGTGTGCAACTTACTTCAGTTTTAGATTTTGATGGAAATGTTTTTGTTGTGTAACTGATTTGATACTCCAGTTCTTGTCCTGATCTGATCTGATCTGATCTGATCTTCATGTTTCCTAATCTAATTTGATCTTCTTGTTTCCTAATATAACTTGTTAGTGGTTTAAGATGATTCTGGTGGCATTAACCCATGGTTTTAAATTTCAAATTTTGATATGGGCCCTAGGGAAGCTTCGATGTGAAAGAAATTTGTCGGCAAATCCAAGCCAAATGAGGTGACCTTGAGCTAGGTGTGGGATGGCTCATATTGCTGGGTCTGTTTTGATGTCTTATCCGTCCTCAAAAGGGTTGTAGATCTGGACCGTTTCTGAGATATAAATATTGCAATGTCCTTGGTCAGAAATGACATGATGTTAACACCTTAATGTGGGTGTTGATGAAGTCAACTAGTGCAATGATTTCTTTTTCGAAACATATCCTAGTTGGGTGCCCTTTCAAACAAGGCAAATTTATCTCTTGCAGTTTGTATAGTATTTCTTATTATTTGTCTTCTTTTTTTTGGCAAATTCGGAATATAATACAGTTTCAATTTTTGACTATCCTCAGTTTTAGTTGGTGGGTACGCACTTAATTAGTGTTCCTGGGTCAAAATAGTGTTATTTTAGCTTGACACAAAGTTGAACCATGAAATAAGCAAACCCTAAAGTCAGACTGCTGTTCTTATCTGCTAGGTTTTAGCATCCAAAAAACAAGCATGTCAGTGAGTACCTACTGTCCTACTATGAAAAGCATTAGCAATTGTTTAATCAATCTTGCTTCTCTTAATTGTATTTGGTAAATGGGAAAGTTGAAAAGGAAGGCTATCTTTGGGTTTTGCTTTTCTCTCAAGTTCTTCATTTGGGAAATTAGGGTTTTGAGGTTTACACTTTGTATTATATTGGGTACAAGCATATACCAAAGCTGCTTATCAGGGTCTTTTGCATATTGTATTTTTACAACATTTTGAGCTCATAAAATGTTAAATACTCACTCGTAAATGAATATATAATCACACTGATGAAACTTCTATTAAATTTCAGCAGAAACTTCAGTTAAATCTCAGCAGAAGATGAGAAAATGAAAAGCTTCCATGAAAAAGTTGGAAAAGGGATGCTGCATTTGGGTCTTTTTTTTTCGTTTTTTTCATAAGCTCTGTATTCGGGGATCTACGAGGGTTTTCGATGTTGCAGTTTAGTACCTTCATGGGTCTTTTCTTCCTTCTGCATATTATTAAAATGTTCTACAACAGTTTGAGCTCATAAAATGTTGAAAATGAACAAATAATCACTAATTTTGAAACTCATGACAAATTTCAGCAGAAGACAAGAAAATGAAAAGCCATAAACTTTAACAGGACTGAGCTTGAGCTTTCATTCAGCAGTGATTAGATGACAAAACCACTTTCTTGCCCTAATAAAAAAATCAATTAGTAGACATCTTTATATATTTATGGTCTAAATTGAGTAGTTTAAACTTTAAACAAGAAAGTAAGCGGGCCACACAGTTTAAGCTCCCGTGAACGACCACCATTACCACTCAACTCAAAAATTAATCTTCTTCTTATTCTTCTTCTTCCAAGGTTTGGACCTTCATATATTTATTCCAAGTCAAGATTCCATGCATATATGTCCAGGAAAAAGAAAACGACCCAACTTTTTTTCATTGTCATTTCTTGTTTTCTTTGGCTAATTAAGCATGACAGAACCAACTTGGAGTGTTTATATAGATAGCTCTTGGAGGGGTCTAATACCATCACCCTTAGTTGACCTTGCAAAGGAGGGACCCCAAGTTATGAATGAGATATGGTTGGTTACCATTTGATTTGAATAATATGAACCAACCAACCAACACAACAAATCTCACATTCTCTTCATCTTCCTCCTCATCCTATTCTAACATTCTTTCCATTTCGTTTGTTATATGTAATTTTATAAGAAAGTAATGACGTGACTAATCGTGAGGTTTTGTTTGACTCGAGTAATTTTATAGGGCTCATGAAAATCTGCAGTCCAGCACGGGCTAGATTTTCTCCTTTTCTTTTTCTTTTCTTGTCCATTCAGAAAAATCAAGTTGCAAAACTGGTCGATTATCGTAGTGAGACTTTCATTTTTGATATGTACGTGGCTTGGAACAATTAATACCAATCGTTGTTCCATTTATCATAGCAAAAATTGGAAAGGGAAAACAATGTCATTCTCATAGCTAGGACAATAACAGAGAAAAACCTAATAGATTGATGATTGGATCTCGTTCTCATAAGACTCTTCAAAATCTAGAAATAAGAAAGAAAACAAAACATCTCAAGTTGAGTAGAAAAAGAACATTCCCTTCAAGAATTGTATAGAATTTCATGTGATCGATGCTTAACATTAAAAAGAACAAATTTTAATAGTGTCTCTCGAATTGTAACCAACTTTTTTATAACTAAATTAGCTTGGATGCCCTCTTGAGTTTCATTTTTTTCAATGTCCCTCATGCATACCGTCAAGTTTGTTAATGAACTTCGTCATCAATGAAATGCTTACTCGGAAGAGATAACTCGAGAGTACTCGAAGTTGGTGAAATTAGATCAAGACTATTTAGTAGCAACCTAGAAGGACATAGAGCTTAATTAACAAAAAAAAATTGACACTCCAACTTGATAGTCTCTTTACACTAGACCCGTAAATCTTAGTATCCTTGCCAAATTTGGCATGGTGTTCATGAATCAATCAAACCCCAAGATAGGGTTAAATTGATGGATTCCTCGAGAAGAAAGGCGGGAAAACAAGATAGGGTTTTTTACGTGCCAATCATGGGGCAAGGGAATCATTTGCCCATTTTCATAAGAGAGAGACGTGCACGCAAACCCAGGCTGATATTTGTCCTATTTGCCTGGTAGTAATATAAAGTCGACTCGTCGTTTTGTGCTCTACGCGTTTTTGCATTGTTGCAAAATGTACGAATATTTTTATTATTTATTTTAACAAAAAGAAATTTTTTTGACTTTGACCTCCCATGTGCGGCCAAGATCCTCCAAATAGAAAACCCTAAAATCGAGCCTGGTCTACGAATAGGTTATTCTAATCCGGATTCCGGAGAGTCTCAAAGTGAGTGATTAAAAAATTAACAAGGAGGGATTAGAGTAACTTTGAATTGCCGCAATCATCGTTGGAGGTGTTTAGGTTTTCAGTCTCATCAAACTTCTAGAAATACAGGAGTCAACTGCTTGCATTTGCCTCCACACACCCAATCATATATTTCATAATTATAATTACAATAAAATGAACTTCATTGCATATTTTTATTTCTTAATTTTATATTACATTGGAAGACGTTTGTTTATTTCAATCATAAAAGTGAAATTACACATGTTAAAAATAGTTGTCGTCGAAATAATTTCACATGTTCATTACGGTGATAGCCCTCGGAGGCTAGGACAAACAAAAAGTTTGGTGCGAGTAGGCCCAGATGACTATGTCAGCCGACATCAACAACACGAATCACCAAACCAGCACGGCTCCTTGAATTCACGAAACCACCGCCAAAACAAAGGGAGGAAAAAAAAATACTCAGTCACATCATGCAGCCATCGAAACAAATTAAGAACAAAACGGACTACCGCTCGAGAAAGAGCTACCAAGACGAGAAGAAATCAACAATTGAGGCTCCTCAAGCAGCAGAGATCGTACAGCCCCAGCGGGCTCTTAAGGTTAAATTGTGTTGTCCCACAATGGAATATATGGACCTTGCAAATGTGTTTATAAAGATTTGGGTCTCTTCAACTATTGCCAATTGGTTTTGGTTGTAATGCCCATATTACTTTATCAAATTGAACCCTAATCCGTTGGCAATTTCTAATGTTGTTTCTAATGCTAATAGAATGTGTTAATTTTCTTTCTATTATACGGATAAAGCACCGGCCTACGCGTTTGAATCATCTATATTAGCACTTATATAGGTTAATTCTAATAATTGCTTTAACTTTTAACATTGCATGCATAAATGATGTAATGGAATTGGTCCCGGAAATGGAGAGGAGAAGACTTCACTTGTGGATGTCTAAATCAGCAGAATTTATTATATTGTTGGTCAAGGGTCATTAGGTCGACCATCGATCAAGACCTCGATCTAGACCAACAACAGTCTTCTTGTGCTGTGGTGGTGGGTTTGGGAAAGAGAACGACATTGTAATTTCTTATTGACCTGTGATCAAAGCATACACGTATAAGTTCAAGTCTATAAGAATTAATTATTGAGAGTTTGAGACTGATTTATTAATCTAACTTATAGATGTTAATTAATAATGGAAAATCTTTCAGAGATTCTGCTCAGTTAAGCAATATATATATATATATATATATATATATATATATATATATATATATATAATGAGGGAAGAATAAATGGTTGTTATCTAGAATCCATCTTTCTTTGACAGTAAAATACGTAAACAATAAACCCCCAAATGATGTCAACACTAATCTAGAAAACGAATCACAGAATGTGACATATAAACAAAAAAAAATGATTAGGGCTAAGTAATCTGCATTAGTGATTAAAAGCACCACTATGATTTAGTTTTTTTCTTATATATATTTTTATTCTGTCAAAATGGGAATCAAAAGGGCATTCAGAAAATTGTAGTTTAATCGTCATGGACGTCGACAGAGTACTAACTTAATTAGCTAGCTGATGATCGACCTTCATCAATTAATTAAGTTAATTGTGAAATGATTCCAGACTTAATTTGATTTCAAACATGTTCACTACTCACTAGCTACTGTTTCACATTAAAAAAAAAACCATTAGCTTCCATATTTGTTTGGAAAAATATATAAAATGTCGTTGAATCGTTGACCATATACATGCATTTCATATTTCAGTCCAAAAAGAAATATTTGTACGTATGTACTCATCTATAGTCCTATAGATATATGTATACCTTATGAAAGCTCCCACCTTAGCTACTTAGACATAGAATATGAAGATTAATAAAGTGGTCGGTGACAATATATATGTTGGCCGTTTTGATATAGAACTCAAATTGGGTAGTTGGAAGTTATAGATTTAGATCTATAGAGTACTTAATTTGATCGATGCTACCTAGAAAAAGCTAACGTCAAAACAATAGGATATATGTACAGAATCTTAAGGTTTTTGTTTATTGAGGATGAACAAAGTTTAAGTATTAAGGTTAGTTACTAAATCACTACTTAATCAAAAAGGCCAACTGCATGCAATGATGCCTTAGTTGGAGATAATGAAAAGAATTTGCACAATTAAAGCAGTTGATTAATAATTCTAAGCTCATTGTTGCGGTCACATACATTCAAGATACAATGAATATTGATTTGTACCAATAGACAAGTTAGATATATATATACACTTAAATATATCATGAGTTATGATATATTTAAGTTTAGAATCTAATCAATTAATAACTCATGAAGGAACATATATACAAAAATATATTGGGCAATTTCGGGCAGCCATAGAATCTAGTTGAAGATTTAACTATTGTGTTTGTATCTTGACCTAGTTAAGGTATTTATTGATCAAATGAACTCTCATATTAAAAACTTTTAATAGCTCAGATTTTGACCTCGAATCCGACGCTATTAATAGGAGATGAAATTGATTTCTCAATATTATGGCCGATTATAATCTGGTATGCTAAACCAGAACACATATATATGAATTTAAATTTAATCTAATCTAATAATGATCCGATCGAAATTAATGTAATACATTCTAGAGGGGCTTATGCACTCCACTCGTTACCACTGAATGATGAAGCCAAAAGCAGAAGGAGGGACTTGAACCCTCATTTCAATTATCAACTATCAAATGGTTGGATCATTTCAGATGTTTTTCTTCATCTGATCGTATCAATTTAAAAAAAAAAAAAACGCATCGTATCAATTTAATTTGAACCGATATGTTAGCATGTTTACATTAACTCTTCGAGGTTATCTGACTTCTTCATCGATCATTTGGGACAACCATACAAACTAATGGATAGGGTTATTCATATTTGATACCCTACCTAATTACTATTCATATTGACACGTAGGTAAGTTTTTCAAGTTCATACCAACTAATGGCCAACCTTAACACGTACATTAATTAGCCATTAAGTTCAAGTCATATATAACCATTGTCATCCCTACACATGTATCTCTTTCTACAACGATCCAACCTAGCTTAAGCTCCTCTCATTTTCTCAATAATTTTGCCCATTGACTTTCAGATAAAAACGCAGAAATTAAAGAACACAACAATGGCAATTTTGTGATCATGACATATACATAGACCAAGGGATCCATATATGTATGTAAAAGGCACGGAATACACTGGTCTTTTACGGGCACAAAATCATTTAAGGACTGAAAGAGCCACCTCAACCCCACATGGCTTCGCAACCAAGCTGGTTTTATACTTTTGCGTGAGTGTGTATGGAAAGCTAAAGCCCAGCCAAACAAGAACTAGAAAATGAAGAAGATCGAGGAAACAAACAAACACTGTACGTGTTCGTGTCGTTGAACAAACCAAAACCCTTATTCAAACCTTTGACTGTTGACCTCTGTTAAATTCTTCGCGCGTTTCACAGAGAGAGAGAGAGAGGGATTTCCGTATCCCCACACACGACATATCGGCCGGTAGATATCGGAAAGTGGAAACCCTCTTTCTTTTTAGTCAAATGAGAGATTATGGGTCGCCTTCGATGTGTCCTAGGGAGTCTCAGTCAGAGCGTCGACGTCTACGCGCCGTGTATGTCGTGATTCACACGCGCTATTGTAGGGTATGGTGCCCTACGGAGATGGGGACGTCCGGACGTCTATGTATCTTAGCCTAGGCCGAGCCGATAGAACGTATATGAAAGGAATATTAAACCCAGTAACACACTGAAACCTACTCTTCCATCTTCTGGTGCAAGTTATTTCAGAGTTTACACTACTGTAACCTAATTTGTTCTTCTTCTTTTTTCACGTACTCCCCAAAACTTACCTACTAAGCAAAGCAGAGAGTCAACTTGTAAATATAGATAGAAAATTATGTACAAAAATGCTTTCTTTGGCCAAGTGGTGTGAGGTGATCGATTGCTGAAATCATATCCAATAGTAGCTGGTTAATTTGGCTTTATCTTCAGGCCTCTTTCATGGATAGCTGCCACCTACTCTGTTTTTTTAAGTGCATGGTGCATCTGCATGTGTTTATAATTTACCCAAGAAGTAAAACCCTCGCGGTTGACCTAAATGGTAAAAGTAAATATTATTGGTCAAGTCATAAAGCATAAAGTATCACAGATCAAGAATTGTAGGGTTCTCTAGTTGAGATTAGCTAACACTTTTATGAAATCATTTGGATCAGTTGTAATATATATCAACCTCTAGCTAGCTTTTTGTTGCTTGATTCCCAATTAAGCTCTAAAGCATGCATGCACCACTCCTTTTTCTCTTATTAGCTCTTAAGCTTTTGATCTTAGCTAAAAGGATATGTGGCATGGGCCTCACTTAAGTGCTACAGATGAAATTAATCAATCATAAGAATTTTTTCTTTTGAGATGAATCATATGATTAAAGCTGTTTTGCTTTGTAGGGTTTTTGTTAACAATCATTTTCTTAACAATAAACAATTAATGTTATTCCAAATAATGTGACGTACAACACGTGGATTGTCTGCTCTAATGGTCATTCCATATAAAATTTTCGATATAAAATTAATACTCCCGTAGTCTCGTACAATAAACATAGTCGTTAACAACTAATAAAAACCAACCTGTATGTATAGTCAAATCCAATCGCATTAAGACATTAAGAGAGTGCATTCATGCACAAGGCCTATATGCCCTATCTTTAGGTGAACCGTGAACCCTAATATAAACCAGAATCGTCAATTCGTGTATTCCTAGAAAATCCTTGTAGAGAAAGAAATAATTAAGCAAAAGTAAAATTCCAAGAAGAAAAGGATGAAATTCTAGAAAATTAATGACGTCACACATCTAGATTAAGTATTTAAAAGAAAAAGAAAAAGAAAGATAAAATTAAAAAGGTAGTATAGAGGGCGTGTAATGGAAGCAAACATAGAATCTTATACATATATAATTATAATTAAATTACAGAAACCGCGTAAAGTGCATGTGCTTTCAATCCCTCATCAGAGAAAAGCCCACCTTTCGATTTGACACGTGGGATCCCAAAGCATCTGTTTCTCATTATTTTAGTTGCATGAAATCTTCATAAACCCTAAATTATGAACCAATATGTAATATTAGATAATATTCCATTTTTCAATTTTTTTTATAAAATTACGATAAATCTGAAACACGTATTTGGGTTTGTTCTACTTGTCTACACGTGTGAGGCAGGAGTGGCAGTGATTGCCCCACCTCGATGGTGACGGAGGGCCGCGTCTGTCGTGGCAAAGCTGGTTTCACGAAAACAATTCATACGGTAATTTCTTCCCAAGACAAATATATACATCATTCAACACATCACACCAAGGTGGCAAGGTACATCCATAGATTTCAGTAGTACTAGTACTACACCTAGAAATGAGGCGTGTGTCACGTACCCTAAACACCGGTAAATTTCGAAAGTTTGTGCTTTTCAGTTTGTCGTGTTTTGGGTAAATTGTTCGGTAAGTTTTCTAATATTTCCTATCATTGTTCGTTCAACAATTTACGGGTAAAGTTACTAAATTTTTTATGACCGAACAAAAAAAGATGACGATTATCTTTTTTTTAGAAAACTCTCGCGGTATTCAAAAGGCTTCCTAAGCTCAATGATTAATCTGCAGTCGGAGATTTTGTCAGAACGTTTCCTCCCCCTGGTCAGCCACAGACAATTATCGTTAATGGCACCCATATATCTGCCAGCACTCAAAACCTAGACTAAAAGTTTAAAATAACAAATAAGTTAACCATTTTGAAAAATAGGCCGGTATCCAAAATGCTTCCTAAGCTCAAGGATTAATCTGCAGTCGGGGATCTTGTCAGAACGTTTCCTCCCCCTGGTCAGCCACAGACAATTATCGTTAATGGCACCCATATATCTGCCAGCACTCAAAACCTAGACTAAAAGTTTAAAATAACAAATAAGTTAACCATTTTGAAAAATAGGCCAATTGAAAAGCGATAATTTATTTTTAAGTACACGTTGAAAGAAGGAAACATCAATTAAAAGCTCTAGGTAACTTTTATACTTTTTCTGATGAAAATAATATTATAGTGAATGAAATAAATGGAAAGGTACGTAGTAAATTGAAACACGTACGCCCATGCTGGGCACTCTATCTCGGGAACAATATTGGTAAAAAAGGGTTTCACTTTACCCTTCCTATATTTCTTCAAATAAAGAGAAAATGATTAGAATAGTACTTTGCACAAAACTAAAAAGTTAAGCAATCTTGAGCTTTGTCCTTTAATAAGCCAGACAACAATAGGGTTCATATAAATTGAGGAAGATCTTTACCTAATTAAAACTAGCAACATGCAAAAAGTGAGAGAAAAAAAATAGATTATGGAGTAATTTTTATTTATTTATTTTATTAAAATTATTTTGTAATTTGTTACAATTGTCCTTCATGGTTATACTGGTTTTTAAAATATTTTAATCTTTTAAAGTTAATTATGTAAACAATTTAATTAACAAGCTCTATTCTCTTAAATAATAACTAGCCTTCTCTTCTATCCATGTGCAAATTAGTTTATTTTTTTAAGAAATAGTGGGTGAATCAGCTTTTTGTTGAGAAATAGTGGGTAAATCAGTTTTTTTTTTAGAATTAGTGAGTAGTTATTTCTGCTGTAGAAAGTTATCACTTTGCAGTTTTTTATTTATTTATTTTTTATTTCTATTTTCTATTTTGTGAATTGACTTGATGGTCCCTATTAATTGATTATATTTCAAAGCTTTTTAATATTTGAAGCCTATATCCGTAAAAAAATTCGGTTATGGTGACCAAGTCCTCTTCTCTTAATAATAGTATAGAAGATATAGACTATTAAGTTTATCCAAATATAAATCCCTTAATGTTTAAGTTTAAGAAGTTTCATGATCGGATTTTGATTGTGGGAAGAGGTGAGAGACACATGGGTCATGTGGAACGCATAAAAAAACACATAAGAATCGATGGCATGAGCCATGAAGAAAGAGACGTTAATCGAAAATTAATAAAATATAAAACAAGTCCATAACGAAAAAGACATGCAATCACAACAAAATGTTGTTTATCACCCTAAAAAAGGGGAAAATGTGTAAATTTTAATTCTAGCCTTGGTCTTTACCTAATGACAGAATTAATTACATGCATGGTCAAAATGCTCAACGTTAATTCGGGAAAATGAAATATTTCTCAAATTTCAATATTAAAATCCACTAGTATTTCCATATACTAGTTACGAATCGGGTGGATGACTTTGTTCCTCGCCTCAGGGGCTACCCTCGACTCATCTCTCTATCTATAAAAGTCTCTTCGTGAAGGAGAGCAAGCTCCTGAATAAGTACGTCTTAGATTTATGGATTCATTCTCGTTCTAATCAATCATGGAATTTTAGATGCAACGTGGGTACGTGTGAGTGAAGTTAATTGTGTGATTAATAATGTGCATGTCTTTCAAAAAAAAAAATAATGTGCATGCAAAATATTTGCTAAAACACTTGATAAACACTAAGAGAAAAACAATATATATACATTGAAAAAATGAGAAAAACACACGAACTTTTAGTGAAACATGTGTAGAATTGCATATTTCGCTAAATGAAAAATGCAATTCGAAGTGCGAACAACTTTTCACATCTTATTTCTAAGATGAAAAATTTATGAATTCGTCAAACGTGTTGAGAGTTGAAACAAGTATATAACAAACAAAACTGGAAAAAAAGAGTAAATTTTATTTTAAGTCGTGGCCAGCACTACAAAGTACAAACTCCATTGTTGAATATCAATTTTCAGAAACTCAAAATGTACTAATTACTGTACATGTTTAAAAAATGTGGGTAATTGAATGGTAAAAACTTAAACGGCAAAGCCGCGAAAGAAATGTCGCACGTGGTAGCCAAAATCACCGAAACCCTTCCCCGTCCACACTGAACCGGTGAACCAGTCAAAAACCCGCGTAAACAGACCGTTGTCCCCACCCTACATGGGTCCCATGCAATAGCAATTAATGCTCGGCACCGTCCCATCGACCCGCTCCGTACGAGAGTCCAACCGACACTTGCCGGTCATCGCTGGGAGAGAGTGGGAAACGCCCCAAGGCCGAGCTGTTCTCCAAAATCCCATTTCACACCCATTTCAAAAAAACTAAAAGAAAAAAATAATATTAAATATCAAACACTTTCACACACACTTTCTCTCTCTCTGCTCTCTCTATATCTCTCTCTCTCTCTCTCTCTATTCTTGGAGAACAAGTTCAAATGGGAGAATATGTGCTGTTGATTTAAAAATCTATGGATGGTAGAGAAGAGCTGAGAAACAAGACCGATCGTACTCCTTCCTCCTCTGCACCCATGGCTAATTCGACCCTTTTCTCCGATCACGAGATTCCGATGATTCCCAACAGTAGTTTCTCTTCTCTCTCCGGCATATTCGACATGCCGTCTTCCGAAGCTGAGAGGGGGTCTCTGGGTTTCATGGACTTGCTCGGAAACCCGGATTACGCTCCTTTGTTTGATTTCGGGACTCAAACGGCGCCGTCCTCCTCGATGATGATTATGATGCCACCTCAGCAGCAGGAGCGACAAGCGTTTCCCTCACCGTCGCCGGTCTCCTCTGCAGTGCCGGAGAGTACTACTAACTCTGAGGTCTTGAACAGTAGCGCCACTGCTCCTACGACACCCAACTCGTCTTCAATCTCCTCGTCGTCTAATGAAGCTCACGCCGCGAACAATAACGAGGACCAAACGACAACGAAAGCAGCAGATGAGGAAGAAGATGCTGACCAAGATCCAGAAAATAAGACCCAAAAACAGTAAGCTTCATTTCCACGCCTTTCTCTAGTCGAACAAATTTTTCATGTCCTATATATACTATTCCCGATGAGAACGATCGGAGTGTTTGGGTTTCCGATTGTCATGATGAGTCGGTGTATTTTTATGATGGGAAAAAAGTAGTAGTGAAGTCAGTTGCTAACAAGTCGCTTTGGTCTGTGTGCTTGTTTATGGGCTTTTGACTAATCAGATTGAAACCCAAAAAGAAGAACCAGAAGAGGCAAAGGGAGCCGAGATTTGCGTTCATGACGAAGAGTGAGGTGGATAACCTAGACGACGGGTACAGATGGCGCAAGTACGGCCAAAAAGCTGTGAAGAACAGCCCTTATCCAAGGTAACGTACAACAGCGAAAGCCCCAAAGGCTTCGAAAATTAATAAGCCATTATACATAGCGTAGTTAATAAATGCAACACGATTTTGATGTGTTGGTGTTTTGTACAGGAGCTATTATCGTTGCACCACAGCAGGCTGCGGTGTGAAGAAGAGGGTGGAGAGATCCTCCGACGACCCTTCCATCGTGGTGACCACTTACGAAGGCCAGCACACGCATCCGAGCCCGATTACGCCACGTGGCAGCATGGGGATTGCGCCGCTGTCGTCGGAGCTGACCGGTCATATGTTCTCTGGCGCTTCCTCTGGCTATGGTGTTCCTCATCATCAGTATCAACAACAGCAGCAACAGCAGCACTTGCACTCTTACATATATAACTCTTCACCTTCTTTGAACATTACTACTACTACTACCAACTCATCCTACGGTTTCAATCCGGCGTCGTTTCCTGGTTTGTTTCAAGAGAGATATAATATCATTGGTGGTCATCCCACTTCGGCTGCTTCTAATTTGCTGAGAGACCATGGACTTCTTCAGGATATGCTGCCGTCGCAGATTCGAAAGGAGGCCAAGGAAGAGTAGAAGGAAGGAAGGGGATTGATGATGATTGTTTTATGTCTTGTTAATTCCTGGTATGTAATTCTCTAACTGATGACTACTTCGATCTCTTGGGGTTCATCTTTAGAAAGACTAAGCAATATTTGATCACTGCTTCATGATCATATCGATCACCATTTTCTCTCTGTAAAATTAATCTCTCTAGTAGTACTCACTAGCCTTTTGGGGGACTAGCAGTTTCGTACTCTATATTAAGCTAGCTTTTAATGTTATTCTTTGTACTTAGAGATGATATATATATATCTTCATGGAGTTATTAATTAATTTATTAATGGGTTTTGTATATCTTTTATGATTCATTCCCTTTGCTATATATGTTCCATGGATCTTCTTCATCTTCTCCTTTCTTCTTCTGGCTCTTGGTCAAGCTTGTGTTTTGGGTTGGAACTTGGAAGCTTGAGATAATCGATCAAGTCGGTAAATATATTGGTCAGCAAATGAATAGATTAGGGGCTGGGCTTAGGGTTTTCACATTGAGGTGGCAAAGTCCCTTTGGAAATTCTCCTTTTTACCTTGTTCCCATGTAGCTTTATGGGAAAAAGGTGGAATGTAGAATGAACTTGGGAACTTGATCCTACTTTTGGGGTCCGTAATATTAATGGTGGGAGGAAAACCCTACCTTTAGGAGGAATATATGGTTATGAAAACTTAGTCTACAGATATGGGTTTATTACATAGCTATTACTTAGAGAGCATGCATGGATGGAGGTGCAATATTACTTTCTTATTTAATGACTTTCTTTCTCTTTAAGCTACAGATATGGGTTTATGGAAGAATGAGGTGATCAACTTCTTGGTAAAGAAAGAGGATCATTAATATGGGTTTATTGATTTGAAAGGATATGGTGTGAGATTGGGTTGCTTTTAGTATTGTTGAAGATAAATATGGGTTTTGTTACCTATTGGAGTTCTTCAAGTACTTGACCATATCGCATTGTCTTGACTACCTAGGTATGTTATTCAATTCTTGTGCTACTTAAAGCCATACAACACTTGAGGTCACATAGATTATGTCTAAGCTGTGCATGCATATAAAGAGATGACCATTAGTTGCATGAAAACTAGCCAACTTGAATTGCACCATGCAAATATGTATTAGCTTTATCCTAATCCATCGAAAGCAACATGGAATGTTTATATATGCGTAAGTTTTTAAACGGATACTAGAGACTCGATCAGAAATTTGTATAACGGAGAAGTGCTCTAACCTTTTCAGACGTCTAATAGATAGAATTTTTTTTTTTGTGAAGAAAGAGATCCAATAGTTATTGTTCATACTTAATTATAGCCTCCATATCTTAAGGATGTCTGAAGGACAATTCATCAAACACGTTGGCGACCAAATACTATTGGAGCTCGGGCGCCTCCAGTTCCACAACCCTCAACTGTCTCCGCCACCGGTGTGCTATGACGTGTGTATATAGTGATCATGACACAATACATGTACACTACGTATATACATGTATTCTTGGCCATGATTTTATAATTATTTCAAGAATCAAATTGTGGGTTAGGATCGAAGAACATATATGCATGATCTATATTTAACCTTTATATATCTTAGTGGCATTGCAAATTCAGACAAAACTAGGCCGAAACCGCGTAGCAGGATAAGTGTGTTGAAGTTTTTTAAGAATGGATCGAGGTCTTCTGCAAATGTCTCATGAACTAGTTCCTTTCTAGCTCTGAGTCCAAAGCCCGAGGGAAAGTGATTGAAAGTTTGTCAAGTTTAATATTATAGCTCTTACTTTTCTTAAGTTTCGAGTTTTGGATTGAGAATATTTGACTTTGCACTACAATACTAGATTGCCTGCACGCAGTACAGAAATTTTTTTCAAGGGTTCAAATGTGAAATCATATCCCATAAAAGCTTGCATGCATGGTAGCTAGCACAAAAGATTTCGGTCTTTGCCAGATAACTTATACACATACAATATCTGACATCATGTTATGTTGTCGGAGTCTTCACACATTTCGACCTGCTATTATGCAATCAATAATTTTGATTCGGCTCATGCAGAAAACCACTCTATATAGCTATAGGTAGCTCTAAATTTCAGCTTAATGCTACCCAGATAGTCAGATATATGACTAAAGAAACACCAACAAGGGGGTCTCTTTCTCTTTATACATGCAGAAAGCTGGAGATTCTTTGTGTACACAGATTCAAACTCCATGGGAATATGCTTCAATATGATTTATTAGTTAGATGCCCATGCCATTACTGCTGTCTTCTGCCACCTTAGAACCTCGAATTTTATTTGATCAGCTTCTGTTCTGAGTGCTCTGCACAGTCCAAGTCTAGCTGTATATACACAGCATAAAAGGGAGAGATTAGACTTTAGAGATATGGCCTTGATATATATCTCTGTTGCTGATTTAACTTACAAGTCAAAAGTAGATCCCTTATAATTATCGTGTAAATCCATATCATAATACTTGAAAGTGGACCTTTTGCCACCAAGCTTCTTCACCACTTAATTTGAGCCCCATATGGATTTGATGAGTTTTTCCTATTTATATAAGATTTATAAAAGCAATAGGACTCATTGAGCGCAAGCTCAACGTAGAGTCCCTTTGCTGTTGGAAAGTTATTTACTACACTGTCTAAGACTCTAAGCTAATCAATGAACATTGCCCCAAAATATCAAATTATTTATTTGATTGGTAATGTGTTTCTTATTCTTAATTCATCATTGATTTAATTTCCATTAATTAGAATGATCCATACTTAATTTCCAGATTAATGGTTTAGATTCCTTCAACCATCAAAAAGCACACCAAATCTAAGCATATCAGAAAGAGGCACTGACAGAGGAAGTACGAAGAAAGAAGCACATGGCATTAGGTATAGATATTTGCTCATCAAAGACTACTGAGTACTCAGTAGTCAGTACTGACCTCTTCTAAAGCTTACTTGACTATGTCTTGTTAACTAACACCAAACCTCAATGACCCAGTCTGCTCTTTGTTACTAAACCCTCCCAAGCAACCTCTATATTATAGACCCTAATTCACTCTCATTACTCCATATACCAAGAGACTAGAGTGTAGTATATCCAACATGGCCATGAAGTACTTGGCTCTACTTTCACTATTGCTCAACCTTGCAATTGGGTTTTCAGCCGTGCCGAAAAGCACGAGTGAAGGAGGAGGGTACGGTGATGATTGTGGTGACCAATCAGGGAATGATGTGTCCAATTACTGCCCGGAGGCAGAGGCGATAATATTTTCTCGGGTCCAAGAGGCGGTGTTGGAGGACTCGAGAATGGCAGCCTCTCTAATCCGTCTCCATTTCCATGACTGCTTTGTCAATGCATGTTCTCTTGTTTTACTTGTACCATTAATTATAATGTTATAGGCTATTGATTTTGCTTATGAGTATTGTAATATGATGTGATCAAATTGATGTGCAGGGGTGTGATGCTTCAGTGTTACTAGATGACAGTGCCAACTTTGTTGGTGAAAAAACAGCAGCACCTAACTTGAATTCTCTAAGGGGTTTTGATGTGATTGATGCAATCAAATCGGACCTTGAATCTGTTTGCCTCGAAACAGTTTCTTGTGCCGACATTCTTGCTACAGCTGCCAGAGACTCTGTTGTTCTGGTCTGTGTTCTTAGCTCAAGTATTAATTAGTGCTAATTATTCACATGGGATTTTGATTTACAATTTGAAAATTTGATATATTCTCAGTCTGGTGGACCAAGCTGGGATGTTCAAATGGGAAGAAAGGACAGCTTCACTGCTAGCAAATCATTAGCAAATAACAACATCCCAGGCCCAAATTCCACTGTTGCAAACCTGGTTTCCAAGTTCCAGAATGTAAACCTTAGTCTGAGGGACATGGTTGTGCTCTCTGGTACTCTCAAACTCTCAACTTCATTTTTTATCAAACGTTAAAGAAAATAGAACAAAAGAAAGGGGGACATGAAAGCCTAAACCAAAGTCTCAACTGCTTTAAGTTAATATGTTCCATTATATGCTTGCTTGAAGAACAAACAACATTGCTCTTTGCTAGGTGCACACACAATGGGGAGAGCCCGGTGCACCACCTTTCGCGGGCGCCTACAAGGGGCTACCATCCCGAATGCACCGGATGCATCGCTTGAGTTCATTCAGTCCTTGCAGGAGCTGTGCTCGGGATCAGACAGCAATGCAACACTGGCCAATCTTGACCTAGCAACCCCTGCTACGTTTGATAACCAGTACTATGTTAACCTGCTTTCGGGGCAGGGTTTGCTTCCGTCGGACCAGAATCTGGTGACTGGAGATGATCAGACACGCGAGCTGGTGGAAACCTATGCAGAGGACGTGGTTGCCTTCTTTGAGGACTTCAAGAATTCCATGATCAAAATGGGAAGCTTGGGAGTGGGGACTGGGATGAATGGGGAGATTCGTAGGAATTGTCGAGCTGTTAATTGATCTCTAGCTTTACTGCGGTGATCAGTTACTACCTACTACAGTGGGGTGCAGTGATGTGTTCAAGTTGGAAAGCTTCTATATATGTTAAGGATGATGATTATGATGTTAGAAGTGTTTAATAACCAGGGTGGCATCTAGCAATTGTCAACTCAAATGAAATGACACTATCTAACCATTAGATTATGTTATATATTAGTAGAGTTGCATCCTACAATTCATTTAAGTCAATTTCTTGCCTAATATGTTGGCACTGGATCCACAGGCATTATAAAGAACAATGACCTTGGTGGCCTCGCAATGGCAATCAAGATCGATACCAAATGAACAAGACCCCCTAAACTGACATTAGACCTGAACCAACTTATTAGCTTATTCTTTGACATCCACTCCTGAGCATATCTTGAAGGCCCCCAGGTCAGATCGAGCTAGATAGAGTGATATATTTAATAGGTCATACAGAGGAAATTAAGAAACTGAGGACATATATAAAACTAAAGCTGAATACCACTTAATTGGAAATACACAAAGTACAAAACTTCCCAATTAAACATGGAACTTCGATCGATCCATCATGGATATCCAATGGTGAGCATGCATGCAACTAATTAGTGTATAACACCAATGCTGTGTACTGATTAGGGGATCATTTTGTACTTGTGAATGTGAGTTTTGGGTAACAATTAATGAATATGAAATTTAATTTAGCATTTTGTTGGCCTCTAATTCCAGAAGCCTTGGCGTTCAAGTTCAAAACTATTTAGGAATGAGTAGTCATGGAAACCATATCTTTCATTCCTGAAAGTTCCAGGAAACACTGACCGTTTGATGGCTAATAGGATCACCAAAGTTGCCTGTAAATGTAAAAACATCAGACTGCACTGAATAAGAAATTTCTATATAAACATAGAACACATGCATGTACTTAATGACTATCAATAGGTACGAGTGTACGACTTGCTTATGTGAAATATGATTTTGGCAGTAATATGGTTGGAAAACACCTTCTTGTTCTGGTCGGCCCGGCCATTCATGGAAATATCGGGTACGTGCATGATTCCCTAAACCTCAAGACAATTGTTTCTCCTCACGGTCATATTGCTACACAGATTCACTTTAGTGCATGATAGTATGGAACTATAGTCCATAGATTCACTTCTTCATACAATGTCGCAAAAAAAAAAAAACATACACACACACACCAGAGTTCTTGAGCAGTCAAGAACCTATCATTTGACTATAGGTAATTGGCTTGGGCTTTTTTACTTATTTTAATTATTACTTGAAATAATTAACATTCACTGTGCTTTGATAAAGCTAGTTAGAATCTTCGTTTTAATAAAATTTTCTTTTTGGTACATTGAAGGAGATTGGATTTTCCTATAAAAAGGTTACTGAAAAAAGATTTTCTTTGCCACTTTAATTTGGCAGGTTTCGGAGCCACAGATTTCATACTTTCCAGTGTGCTTTGATTAGGGAAATCTAAGAAGCTTCATTATGGTTGGATTTTCTTTTCGGAACATTGAATGAGGACATGTACTGGATTTCCTTATCAAAATGATCAATTTCCAAAAATAAATTCCTTACTATATAGCACACATTTTTTTTAGAAACATTCTAAATTTCGAGACCGAGTGCGAATCGAAATTTTGTGAGCCCATTAAAACAACCTGTGCTATTTGACTATTTCTAAGACCCATAGGTAAATAGTAATCAATCTTTTACAAAATGACAACAAATTACAAAAAAAAATATTTATGGGAACCCTTTTACCGACGCATATTTCGTCGCTACAAGTACATCTATAATATTTTTTTGGATAAAAACCTGATTTGGTACCTACAATTTTTTTTTATCAAAAATGGTACCTAAACTATTGCGCTGTTACCCAAAATGGTACTTCCGTTAACTTGATCGTTAAGTTCATCTACGTGGCGCATATTTAAATGAAAAATGCTACCTAATTAGATTAGGGTACCATAGAATGCCCCCTAGGAAATCCTAAATGAACTCTACCCAATAAGTTGGCAAAAAAAAAAGGGTATGTTTTGAAGCACATTAATTTGCAAGAAGAAGTCCTTGGGCCTAAGAATCCTTAAGAAATTGTAGGATTTAGATAAAAAAAAAATTTGCAAGAAGAATTTCTTTACTATAGTACACGTTTTTTTTTTGAAATATTCTAATTTTCTCAAACTGAGTGCAAATCGAAATTTTATGTGTCCATGAAAACAACTTGTGCTACTTCTAAAATCCAATTATAAATAGTAGTCCATCTTTTACAAAAAAAACAAACAAATTTTTAAAAAAATATGAGAAACCTTTGCCGACGAATAAGTCGTCGCTACAAGTGCATTTGCAATATTACATTTTTTTCGAATATTTGAGTGAATAATGAAATTAAAGCCATTCCCCCACATAATCCGTCCTAGGAAATACTAAATGAACTCTACAACCAAGTTGACAAAAAGAAAGTATGTTTGGAAGCCCATCAATTTCCGAGAAGAAATCCCTTACTATATAGGATACATTTTTTTGGAAATATTCTAAATTTCTTAGACTGAGTGCAAAGGAAAATTTTATGAGCTCATGAAAACAACCCATGCGCGCTATTTCTAAGACCCAAATATAAATAGTAATCCATCTTTTAAAAAATAACAAGGAATAAAAAATTATGGAAACCCTTTTGCCGACGAATAATTCGTTGCTACAAGTGTATTTTCAATATTTTTTTTTTGAATATTTAAGTGAAAAAGAAATTAAAACCATTCCCCCACATAATCCCCTCCCAGGAAATCCTAGATGAACTCTACTCACCAAGTTGGCAAAAAAAAAAAGTATGTTTTGAAGCACACATTTTTTTTGAAAATATTCTAAATTTCTTAGACCGAGTGCGAAGAAAAAATTTATGACCCCATGAAAACAATCCGTGCTATTTCTACACCCCAAGGTAAATAGTAATCTATCTTTTACAAAATAAGAACAAATTAAAAAAAAAATTATGGTAAACCTTTTGCCGACGAATAAGTCGTCGCTAAAAGTGCATTTGCAATATTATATATATATTTTTCTGAATATTTGAGTGAATGAAGAAATTAAAGCAATTCCGCTAGCAATCCCCTCCTATGAAATCCTAAATGAAATCTACAACCAAGTTGGCAAAAAAAAAAATGTTTATTGTCCAAAAAAAGAAGAAGTATGTTTTGAAGCCCATCAATTTCTGAGAAGAAATCTCTTACTATATAGCACATGTTTTTTGTAAATATTTAGACTGAGTGCAAATCGAAATTTTGTGAGCCCATGAAAATAACATGTGCTATTTCTAAGACCCATAGGTAAATAGTAATCCATCTTTTACAAAATAACAACAAATTTTTTTAAAAATATTTATGAGAACCGTTTTACCGACGCATATTTCGGCGCTATAAGTGCATCTACAATTTTTTTTGAATATTTGAGTGAATAAAGAAATTAAAGCCATTTGCCCAATGAATCCCCTCCTAAAAATTCTAAATGAAATTAATCTACCCACCAAGTTGGCAAAAAAAAGTATGTTTTGAAGCACATCAATTTCCGACAAGAAATTCCTTACTATAGCACATATTTTTGAAAATATTCTAAATTTCTTAGACCGAATGTGAAACGAAATTTTATGAACTCATGAAAACAACTCGTACTATTTCTAAGACCCAAAGGTAAATAGTAATCCATCTTTTACAAAATAACAACAAATTTAAATTTTTTTGAGGGGAAACCTTTTTCCGACGAATAATTCATCGCAACAAGTGCATCTCCAATATTTTTTTTTGAATATTTGAGTGAATAAAGAAATTAGAGCCATTCCCCCATATAATTTCCTCCTAGAAAATCCTATATGAACTCTACCCACCAAGTTGGCAAAAAAAAAAGTATGTTTTGAAGCACACAAATTTTCAAGAAGAAATCCCTTAAAGTACACGTTTTTTGGAAATATTCTAAAATATTAGATGAAAACAACCCGTGCTATTTCTAAGTCTCAAAGATAAATAGTAATCCATCTTTTACAAAAATAACAAGGAATTAAACAAAAATTGATGGGAAACCTGTAATACCCCGAAAATTTCGATACTATTTTTATAAAATAGGTCGTGAAATTTGAAGTGAAATGGTGTGACTTCATATTTTTAGGGATTTTTGTCGTAAAACGATAATTACGGTGGTAATTATAAGTTACGAAAAGTTAAACAAGGTAACTTTCTATTTGTTGAGATTTTGGAGAAACTTCCTTCATGAAAGTTGTAGAGCTCGTCGAATCGAGTTCGTGGACTTGTGGTACGTCAAAAACGGACATCGTATGAGAGAGTTATGAATTTCGGAAGTTTGAGGTGAAAAGAATTAAATTTATAATTCTTTTTCTTTGTCGGCACGATCTTGGCCATTGAATCTTAGAGATTCAATCTGGGCCGTCCATTCCTAATTAAGGATTAACTTAATTAATCTCTCTCTCTCTCTCCCCGCGCGGGAACACTCTCTCTCTCTCTCTCTCTCTCATCCTCACGGCCACTCATGGCTTTTCCATCACCGGCCACCGCCGGATTACACCGCCCCCACCGGAGGGTGCAGCCCGGGCCACCGGACCTAACCCAACCGGTCCCATGCCGGAACACGTAGCGGTGTGCCGCCGTGCAACACCGAAAACGCACGGAATCGACCTCTCGTCGTCCGGCCACTTTCCGGCCACCCCAGACCACCTAGCATACCGGGTTTTGAAGCCCTCAACCCCAGGAACATGTTGGTGCCCTTGGTTTTCACCGAAAACCACCGTAGGCGGCGGATTGAGCTCGGGAAGTTTTTGGTTTCCAAAAAGTCAACGCCGATTCCGGCCACTTCCGCTCCGATCCAGACTTTGAGGTAGTTACTAAACTTGTTGGGCTTGTTGAGATGAACATTCTGGTAAAATTTGGGGTCAATCGGAGAACTTTTTCCGGCGACTGACCATCGCCGGCGGCGGCGCGTCCGGCCGGTCCAGGAGCAAGTCTTTGCTCCGTTGTGCTTAGTTCGTCGATACGAACAATTTTCGTGTTTTGAGTTTTGTGAAATTCAGTCGTTTGATCAATAATCAATTAAGCGATAGTTATGGATCGTTAGATCCGTGATGATCCGACCGTTGGATCATCACCATTTTTGGATATGTTGTTAGGATGCTAGAAATAAGCATGCTGTTGGATTTTGGAAATTTTGGAGTTCGTGTGGGACCCGTTGATGAATAGTTGACGTGGGACCCACGTTGACCGACGGCTGACTTTTGGTCAAATGGTCTCGATTAATAGTTCCGATGTCCTAGGTGACATTTGAGGAATATTGGTAACGTTTTGGAAGTGTATTATGCTAATTAGAAATTGCATAATCATAGGTGATTACGAAAGGTGTTGCGTACGTGCTTGTCGATTCCTGGTTTTTATTTGAAGACGCAGCATGAATTAAAGGTGAGTGAATCTCACGATGTTTTAGATGTGAATATTAATTCTCATCTGTGTTATTTGAAATGTGTGATATTTGTGAAAAATGCAAATAAATGATTTTATGAGTTTTGGAGTTTTGGAAAACAATATTTTGAAATTATTCATTATTATTGTTTTTAATTGATGGTTTTGTGGAAAACAATATTTTGAAAATATAATATTGTTTTGATGTATTTGAGAGTGTGAAAATGATGTTCTGTGATTTATACAGTTTTCATCATTAATTTGAATGTGGGGTGTTTTGTGGATACGATTTATGTGTTGAATTACATTTTGAATCGTTTTGAGAATATGCCTTAAAATATGGCATTTGTTAGATGTAAGGGTAAGAATACCTTTAAATGAGTTTTGACCCTTTGGGTTGAGGGACATGGTAACATTGGTCCATGGCAATGGGTGAAAAATGGTAGCCCATTCAGTTAGAGCTCTAGTCTGTCGCCTTAGTATTCCGAGGATGAATACGGTATTCATGAGTCCTAAAATGTGACGAGTGATTATTATTTTTAAAATGAGAAGAAAAATGGTATTCTCACTTTTATTGTCTATTAAATGACATTGAGTATTGGGATGGAGATTTGTTGATTTTGGATGAGAATTTATATTGTTTAATATTCTGGATCACCCTGGTATTAACATACACGTTTATGGGACGTGTGGGGTTAAAATACGTGGTATGAGACGCGTAGGTTCAGTATATTCTATAATATAAATTTTCGGGATTGGGATTGGATTTTGGAGATTTATGGAATTTCTTTTAAATCAAAAGAAATCAGTATTTTGGAAAAAATGATTTGGTGTGAGTTGATTTGAGATTACTTCTTTAATAATTGAAGTAATTACTATTTTGATTTACAATTCTTGAAAAATATTGAATTGTATTTTGAGGTTTCAATGAGTCTTTTGAAAATAAAAGAATTTGGTTTTTGGGTAAATGTGTTCGTGTGAGTAAACTGGGGTCACTCATACCAGCTTCATAAGCTGACCGGGTTTGTTGATATAACCCGGTACACTATTCAACGGTGTAAGGGTTAATCGTGCAGGTTAGGTAAGCAGTGTAGCTTGAAGATTTGGTTGGTAAACCGTTATCGACCATAAGTGTTTTTGTTAGACTTCCGCTGTTGTGTAATAAACTCTGGTGGTGTAATTACTTAATATTTTGTAATATCAATTTATTATTGAAATTCCGGTGTACCCGGATTGTCCCAATAACGGTAGTCGTCCTAAACACTAATCGGAGAGTATACACAACTTTCAACAAATTAAAACTTAACTCTCCTACAAACAACAATAGGAAGCAATACAAATATGCTTCACAATAAACAACCTAGGTTTTAACTATTGCTCAAGCAATACATAATTGATAACAAATATATATGCAACAAGCACAATCAATTGTACAACCTAGAATCCCAAAGTGTGCATCAAACTAGCACACCACGGACTATATCTATATATGATCAAGCATGCAACATGCTAAGCAATTAAACACAATATAGATAATAGCAACCAAACAATCAACACACAATATGGTCACCCGGAACCTCTACCTCTAGAGGAAAACCGGAGGGGAGCCGTACCCCACGCTCTTGTGTAACACTATGAAAACGCCAAACGGCAACACGTACAAGGGGGAACTCCGTCCCAAACTCTACACTATCAACCCTATGACTAGTGGCAGCTCTAACCTTGTGTAGCCCCGAATGCTCTTCAAGTGATCCCACCTCAAGCTTCTCCGATTGATCGAACTTCACCGCGTGAATCCTCCAACCGCAAGACACCGACTATGCAAGTGTGTGTGTGTATGAATGAATGAATTCAATTCAATTAACACAAGCAATTCAACAAGGAACAATTGTTTGCATTAACCAAACCGAATTAAAAAGCCTTGAATATGATTCAAGGGTTTGTTTAACTAATCACAAGGATCATTAGCTAAACAAACAAACAACAAAGAAGATTGAAACTAATGATTCAATCCTACAACTCAGCAATTCAACATGGAACAATTGCTAGAGTTGAATAGAATCTCCTAAATCCTATAACATAAGCTAAACAAGCAACTATGTGCAAATCAAAGTGTTTAGCAAGGATTAATCATGGAGATCAAAAGAGTGGGAACCTATACATGGAACTAGGCTCACTCATATACCAGAAAACTCTCTCAAAGTGTATTTTGACTATGGGGAAAGAGTTCTAACCGAAATGAATCGTCCAACGTTCTATTTATAGAGAACTGGACATAACTATGCGATCGATCGCCCGTAAGTATGCGATCGATCGCGTAGTGCAAAAACAATGACCAGAAGCGTCTGTAAGTGTAAACCCTCATTTGCGATCGATCGCATAATAGGTTACGATCGATCGCACGAAAAGTCCCAACGGACAAATTCCGCACTAAGTTTGAAATGCAACGGTCATAAATCCAACGGACATATTTGCCACGTGGTGCGATCGATCGCATGAACAGTGACGATCGATCGTAAGGCATAAAACAGCCTTAAACATAAGGAATGCTAATCAAAACAAATCTATAAGAAGATCTAGCAATCCTAACATCATAAACTCAAATGTATGAAACAATGAATATCAAATAAAATAAGCACTCGAAACTTGTGATACAAGACACAAGTGTGGCAATCAAGCATCCTATACTTATGTGATTCACATCATAAGTGAAAAGGAAAACAACCTAGATAAACCTAAGACAACAAAGAAGACTTAATATGAATGAAATGCATGTGCATATGCATGAGTCATACCTTGAAGTGCTTGAACGAAACCTTCGATGACCAATGATCGAAGTCCGGAGAAAAGACCGGATAAGAAAGGCGTCTTCACGAACCATCTCGAGTAAGAACAACCTAAGCCACGACTTCTAATCCCTAAAACAAACTAGCAATGATACAAAAGAATTGCTAATACAAGGGAAAAGGTTTTGTCAAATAGGAAATAGCCAATAGCAAATATTTTGCCCTTACAATTATGTAATTTATGGTATGTAATATTTGACTCTAAAGAACGAGTCACTATTTACATATGTTGGGCATGGAGTATGTGTTGTTGTACTTGAATTAAAAAGAAAAAAAAATTCTTGTGCATATTTGTATTTGATATTCCATGCTTCACGTCCCGAACCGGTTGTGTAATTAAGGGCAAAAATGCCTTATTATTTGTTTGGAAATTCGGGGCGTGACAAAACCTTTGGCCGAGGAATAATTCGTAGCTATAAGTGCATCTTCAATATTTTTTTTTGAATACTTGAGTGAATGAAGAAATTAAAGCAATTCCCCCATAGAATGCCCCCCTAGGAAATCCTAAATGAACTCTACCCACCACGTTGGCAAAAAAATAAAAAGGTATGTTTTGAAGCACATCAATTTGTAAGAAGAATTTCTTTACTTTAGTACACGCTTTTTTATAGAAATATTCTAATTTTCTCAGACCGAGTGCGAAATGAAATTTTATGAGCCCATGAAAACAACCCGTGCTATTTCTAAAACCCAATGATAAATAGTAGTTTTATATTTGGGTTTTAGCAAATTATATGGGAAACCTTTTATATGGGAACTAGCAATTATATGAGAAACCTTTTACAAAAAAAACACAACAAATTAAAAAAATATATATATTGGAAACCTTTTGCCAACGAATAAGTCGTCGTTACAAGTGCATTTGCAATATTATAATTTTTTTGATTATTTGAGTGAATCAAGAAATTAAAGTCATTTTGATTGTGAAGAAAAATGTATTAGATTGAATGCGAAGAAAAATTTTATGAGCCTATGAAAACAACCCGTGCTATTTCTAAAATCCAAAGGTAAATAGTAATCCACATTTTACAAAATAACAACAAATTAAAAAAAAATTATGGGAAACCTTTTGCCGACGAATAAGTCGTCGCTATAAGTGAATTTGCAATATTATATATTTTTTCTGAATATTTGAGTGAATGATGAAATTAAAGCAATTCCGCCACATAATCCCCTCTCGGAAATCCTAAATGAACTCTACAACCAAGTTGGCAAAAAAAAAAAGTATGTTTTGAAGCCCATCAATTTCCGAGAAGAAATCCTTACTATATAGCACACAATTTTTGGAAATATTTTAAATTTATTAGACCGAGTGCGTTGCGAAATTTTATGAGCCTATGAAAACAACCTGTGCTATTTCTAAGACTCAATGGTAAATAGTAATCTATCTTTTACAAAATAATAACAAATTAAAAACAAAAAAAATTTGGGAAACCTTTTGCCGGCGAATAATGCGTCGCTACACGTGCATTTGCAATATATATTTTTTTTGAATATTTGAGTAAATAAAGAAATTAAAGTCATTCTTTCACAAAATCCTGGAAATTTTTTTATTTATTATATTATAGAACGTCAGTTTACACACATACCTATCCTAAGGGAGTTGAACCTAGGATCTCTCCTAGGACAATTTTGGTGCCAAACAACTGCACAAACCATCTCGGATAGGAAATCCTAAATGATCTCTAACTAAGTTGGCCAAAAAAGGTGTACTGAAAAACCATTTCCCGTCTCCCTATAGAAAGAAACTCAAACCTTAGCAAACATGAATGTTAGCTAACTTCCCCATCTACCTTCCCTTTCCAATCTCCCATATTCTCTAATTGCCACTTGTATTCTAACTTCACTCAAATCATGAGATTAATGCTTTGAAAACTAATTTTAATTTTTCGCAAATTTGCCCATAATCAATGCAGATCAAAACTCTAAAACCTATCATTTGACTATAGGTAATTGGTTTGGGCTTTTTTACTTATTTGTAATTATTATTCTAAATTATTAATATTCACTGTTCATTGATGAAGCTAGTTAGAATCTTCGGAGCATCTTCTGTTCACCCGGTTGACTTCAACCATGATGATCTCACCGTTGATTAATTTAAATCAATCAACGGCTGAGATCCACCTAGTTGATTTTAATCAGAATGATAAAAGAATTTTCGTTTAAATAAAATTTTCTTTTGGGTACATTGAATGAGATTCGATTTGCCTAAAAAAAGGTTACTGAAAAAAGATTTTGTTTGACACTTTTGGCAGGTTTTGGAGCCACAGATTTGATTAGGGAAATCTAAGAAGCTTCCCCCTCTCCCTATAGAAAGAAACTCACACCTTAGCAAATGCACGTACCATTATTCTATCTCTCCATACCATTTCTAACACTGGCACCAACTGAATGAGCAAGCCTTTTGAACTTGCAAAGATGAAGGTTGTGTTTCTCGTTCAACTTGTTTGTCTGATTGTGTTTCTTCCAACAAGTCATTGTAAGGTTTTTTTGCCTGTGGATGCGAATCTCATTGAGCAAACATGCCGAAGAACAATGGATTACGCTCTTTGTGTATCATCTCTTAAATCTGATCCGCGGAGCTCTAAAGCCGATGTTAAAGGCTTAGCCCTCATTATGATGGATGTAGCTAAGGCTAAAGCAACTGAGATTCTTAACAAAATTGATGAGTTGCGTAAGAAAAGCCAAGGAGATGGAGCTCTAGCTTTAAACATTTGTGCATCCGAATACGGTGGAATTATAGGTACTGATATCCCTAATATCAAGACTGCAATTACTCGAGGTGACCTTGAAGCAGCAGAGGAATCCTTTGTCTATATTAGCGAATCAATTGATGACTGTGAAGATGGTTTTCAAGGATGCTCTTCGCCTACCATCTGTGACAGCATGTTTTTCCTTGACGTTTGTGATGTGGCTAAAGCAATTATGAGGATCAAAATCAATTTCTAACTGTGTTACAGTGATGAATCAATAATTAAGTTCAGTATTGAGGGGATTTTCTTCTCCTTTTTGTTTTCTCTTTTTATTCCCTCAAATCTCATATATTTAGGTTTTTTTTTTTTGAAAAGAATCCTAATTGCATAGTTAAAAATTTCCTGATTGCATTTTGGAATTTCCTATTGAACATAGATCAATATATATGTCCATGATCGAGGGTTGTTTAATTTGTACAATTTAATATCCGATGTCGTTCTTCTTCTTTGCCTAAAGACAACATTTCTTTTTCAGAAGATGGGGTTTTGTTTTTTTTTTTTTTCGATGAAGATGGGGTTCTGGCCTTCTAGGTTCTTGTTATTCTGTTCTTTCTTCTTCTTTTTATTTATTTCTTTTCCTTACAAAACAAAAGTTTAATCAAAATTTTATTTACTTTTTATTGGGGTGAAAATTAATGCCATGTTAACCCAATGGGGTTGATCTAGTAGAAACATGCTAGGCTTCAAGTAGAGCGAACGCTGCAGTGATTCTTCTGGTAAAAGGAGATTGTTGGTTCGAACTCCTACCCAAGTTGCTTTGGGCCCCGGAGTGGTAGCCCACTTTGGACCACCATTTTTTGTATAAAAATAAATAAATTAATGCCACGTCATTTTTCATGTCACCTACTTGTGTGTTGTCATCACACTCATAAGTAATCTGGATCATTAAATGATTTTAAATCTAAGGGCTCTCAAGAAGAGTAAAATATTGTGTCAAATAATGTATCCCATGATCCGAACCCAAAAAGAAAAGAAAACCTCTAGTTGACGAATAATTTGTCGCTACAAGTGCATTTCCAATATATATTTTTTGAATATTTGAGCAATAAAGTTCATTGCTGAGCAGTAGGTCTGCTGAGACATGCTTAACAAATGTGTTTTTAGTGTTGAAGACCGTGATAAAGTAGAAGTGCATATAGTTTTGGTTGAACAATAAGTATATATATATTATGTCGTCTCTTTCTCCAAAAAGAAGAAGAAGTATATATTAGAATCTAGAAACTCTTCAAAGCAAAGAGTTTGAGTATCCTTGTAATGGGTTGGAATGGTTTTGCATATAAATGCTAGAATTTTGAAAGCATGTTTTAGTCCCAACATTTTTATTTTTCCGAACATAAGCAGGACGGAGGCTCCACCAAACCAACCGATGATCCACATGCATTTTTACAGAAAGCCTCCGCAGGTTTGTTGTTGAAGGTTAGTTTTATCCCTTCCAACTTGATTCCACTACAATTGTATTTCGGACTACAATCAAATTTCACCGCAATTTTTGTTGCCGATGTACCATTGACGCTTTGGTATGCAACGTTTTTTATTTGAACTCCTGAATACTGTTACACAAACAAATTATATATGAAAATATAAATCTATGGAAAATTAATTGGCAAAACAAAGTGAAACTTCAAACTAGAAAAATGATATTTACCTTGCCAGAGCACTGTCCATGAGGACAGTAATTTTGATCGATTATAACAGGATTTCGCACATTGACCATCTCCACATGTTGGAATGTAATATCTCTAGCGAACCCAGTGGTAATGGGTCGTGCAAAAGACTTGATTCTCAACCCGTTTTGTGTATCCTTAAATGTAACTTTTTTTACAGTCACATTTTTTACACCAGCTTCATGATCGGCTTTACCAAGACTCCCAACACTGCACATGGTACCCTAACAAATTTTAAATATTTTCCAATTGAAAGCCTCACTCAAATATTAACATAAAGCTCCACCCACCAAGCTGGGTGGGCTAGATTCCAGCCTAACTTTTAAAAAAAAAATTACTACATATTTTTTAAATTCTAAAAACGATTACTAATCACAACAATTTCAGATTCTCAAAAAAGCTTGTTCAAAAAAAGATTCTCAAACAAGAAAATCACAACAATCTTAAGCTTAGAAAAATATGTAAGAGATACTTTTTGCTTTCTTTTTATGTTCAATTACTTTTTCCTTTTCAAATCTCAATACCACATACTCTAATTACTAATAACTAACCCATTCATGATTTCATTCCATTCCTCCAACACACTTGAAAATAATTAGCTTAATTAGAATTAGCCCATCCCAATTTTAAATCCTAGATTCGCCAATTAAAAATTTCATAATATAATAAATAAAATTTATATAACTAAATAGCTTATTGTAAAAAAAAAAAACTAAATAGCTTGAACATGAAAACAATTCATTATTAAAGAGTTTGATTTTAATTACCTAATTCCGTGGCCGGGGCCACAAACGACATCTTCAATCCACAAGTTGGTGGTGCCTGGGCCAATCGGAATGCAATTATCGCCGGTTCCAATTGTGGATTTAAGTATTGTAACATCAAACGAGGCTTGCACGTGTATACCGTCGGTGTTGGGGCTGTTGCCCGAAGCGGAAACATGAACATTACGGATTGTTACGTTCCGGCATTCATTAATTGATATGTGGTATTTTTGACTGTTTAAAGACATTAGATCATTGCTTAATATAATATTTTGCGACCCGAAGAAGCGCAATGTCTGCAAAATCACCAAAATATTTAAGTACCGATCATTATTAATGTAAAAAATAAAAATAAGAATGATGAAATTCAAGGGTGAAAACAAAAATTTAAACAATTCTATCAAATTTTTTTTTTCTTCAAGTTGAATTAGTACTGAAAAGTTTACAAACAAAGACTTGTACCAAATACCTTTTGGTCTGAAATATGAAAATTAAAGAACAACAAAACCTAGTTCATTAGCTAAAACGTGGAAATGGAGGCCTTGTTAATTTCAATTAGTATTTAAGTTCAAACAAGTTTAAGATAAAAAAAAAAGTGGAACAAGTACAGTGTGTAGATATAGTAAAGAAGTGAGGCCTTTACCCTTGGGCCGGCCCTCCTGTAACTAAATCTTCTACTATTCAGAAAAACAGTCAATAACTAGTAAACTACTTTAGTTAAATGTTTTCAACACTACGATTTAATACTTTTGCATGAAACCTAGAGGTTAAAACTATTTACGTACCCCACCGTAATTGATTCAGAAACATAGAAAATTCATCAATTGCAATTCAATTTTCTCCCTCTACCATACATACAGCAAATTCCACATACCCAACAACATAAGCATATCAATGTAATGCATATTTGATAAAAAAAAAAAAAACAACATAAGCATATAAAGCCAGCAGCACCACTTTAAATTAATAAATGACTTACCGTGGCTCCAACGGGGCAGCTGGCCTTGCTGGATTTTTTACAGTCCCAATATGCAACTCCTTGGCCGTCCAGGGTTCCACCTGAAATGGTGACCCCAATGACATTGATGAACCGCACCCAGTTTCTGATATTACCCCATACTTTGTAATCCGGTGCCACCAAAGTAGCACCAGACATGTTGAAGGTGATGTCGCTGTTCTTGCAAGGTCCGTGGAAGATCACGTCATAGACCAAGAAGCGGCCCGTCGGTGGCACGTATATGATCCCCGGATTAGGTGACTCACAAGCATTTTTCCATGCAACCAAGAAGGCCTTGGTGGCTGGAGTTTGACCATCCGGTTTGGCCCCAAATCTCGTTACGTCATACGTAGTCTTGCCGAAAACTGCGTTAGGTAGAAAATTATAATTAGCTAGTGCATGTCATATTAAATAAGAGTCGTCTCAAAAATTTTGAGGACTAAATTAAATTAGTGAACCTAAACAAACATTAACTAGATTTTCTCATGCATATTTAAAAATTAAACCCTATATATATACTGCCCTTCTTATGCTTGGAGAAGCATTATGGCAGCTAGACCAATTCTTCAAGCTGGTCTGCTCTGGAAAGTTGGAGATGGCAGCAACATTAAATTATGGGAGGATAACTGGATTGCTAAGTATCCTCCTCATACTATTCAAGAATATTGGCATCCTACTGTTACAATGGTTAGTGATTTAATTGATCAGGAGAGGCTGGTTTGGAAAGCTTCTTTACTTTCGTCTATCTTTCCTACTGAAGTGGTACACCAAATACTTTGTATTCCACTAAGCAAAAATGTGTCGAATGATATTTTGTGCTGGAAATTGGAGAAGAAAGGTTTTTTCTCAGTTAAAAGTGCTTATTGGGTGGCTAGAGAGATGACAATGGGCAGTATTTTGGCAAGTTCTTCATCAGGAGGAGTTTATGACCCTTTGTGGAAGGCCTTATGGAATGCAAATATACCTGGTAAAGTTGCAATTTGTATTTGGAGAGGATGCCATGAACTGCTGCCTACAAGAGATAGACTTCGATCTCGAGGCTACCAAGGTGAGCTCAGGTGCTTATTATGTCCTCATTCTTTTGAATCTTTGGGACATGTTCTCTGTCAATGTCCTACTGCAAGGACCATTTTGGAAGCAGCTCCTTTTAATCTTAATACTATGGTTACACCTTCCTTTAATTTCAAGGAATGGTTGTTAGAGAGAGCTCTCTCTATGCCAAGAAAAGTTTTTGAGCAGTTGCTAATGATGTTGTGGGCTGTTTGGAGAAACAGAAATGATAAGTTGTGGTCTGACAAAGCTCAATCATCCATGGAATTAATAGCTCAAACCATGTCATGGTTTGATGATTTTAGTCGAGCAAACCAGAAACCAGAGGTCAGTTCGGCTAAGAAGATATCACAGAAATGGTCAGTTCCTCTTCATGGTGTTTTTAAATTCAATGTGGATGGTGCCTTTTTACCATCTGCGAATTTTGGTGGTCTTGGTGGAGTGGTCAGAGATCAAAATGGGAGCTTTGTGGCTGGCTTTGCTAAACAAGTTTGTTATATCACCTCTGCTTACCATGTCGAGCTTTTGGGTATTAAGGAAGCTTTGCTTCTTCTTCCTTCTCTTCCTAGACAACAGGTCCAGGTGGTGAGTGATTGTCTTATGGCTGTGCAAGCAATTAAGGACTCTTTTTCAGATCAATCAATGGTTAGTCATATTATAACCGATATCAAGGCACTTCTTGTTCATCTCCCTCAAGTCACAATCTCATATGAACCTCGAGAAACTAACCGTGTAGCTCATTCTCTAGCTAGTCATGCTTATGAGTCAACTGTAGACCAAATTTGGTTCTCAAATGCTCCTGAGTTTATTCAGGATGCCCTTGCTTATGATTGTAACTCTCACTAAGTTGCAATAAAATTTTCCTTTTCTTCAAAAAAAAAAGATCTTAAAATATATATATATATAAACTGGCCGAGCCTTACCATAGTCCAATTGATTGATCGTAACAAAGCAAAAGATCAAAAACAACCACCAAAATGCCATATTCGAAATAACGTACGCCTGAGAAGATCGATTTGAAGTGTTGATCGATCGAATTAATTAATGCTGTAAATTAAGACAGATCGGACATTTGGGTTTATATAACGTACAGTACGTATGTGAACTAAGAACCTTAATTATATACGTACGTAATTGAAAAAGAAAGTGATCGATGACCAAATTAAATGTGGATTGAGCTAGCTAGAGTCGACTAGATCTTCACGTAGCTTTTTGTCTCAATTAGTCAAGTTCTAAATTTGTGATATACAGATTAGTTCTCTAGCTCTGACTGTATATGAAGTCCGACTATCGTATACATGCATGGAACTAGAGTAATTAAGCGCTCACCATTTAAGTAAAGTATCATGTTAACAGGATGAACCAACGTCATCGATCATCAGTCTGTTGGAATCAACTTGATAACAAAACTAAATACAGAGAAAACTAAAAGCTTTTGGATATATTTCATTCTTGCCCCAAATGGCTGATGGTTGCAACTTTAAAGTACGTCACAGAGTTCAGCTCACTACAATTAGAAGCTGACACCCGCTTGAGAAGGAGCGGCAATGACATGTGCGTCCTCCCAGGTAGTGACATTGCGCTTTTTCTTGCGGAACACAGCCATATCAAGCACCTTGAGGGGTGTCCAAATCACTTCTCCATTGTCATCAAATGGTGGGAGATGAAAGATAGGGTGGATTTTGGAGTGGGAAGGTTCTTACGTACGTATATAATTAAGGAATTCATGAGGAATGGGGATTTTGCACAGTCATCACGGAATTTATAAATTTAAAACTCCTATATTTCGATGACACTTGTACAATGCTTAACTTGGATAATCAGAGCTTAAAAGTTCAAGTCCAAAGAAAATTCAAGTATTTGCTGCATACACTAGTCTTTACAGACCTGGAAACTTGCGTGGAGTGCATCAAGGGAAAATTTACAAACGTACTCTAGAAAGAAAAATGCAACAAGAAGCCTATAACTCTTTCACCTCGTCATACTACCAGGATCATTGATCGAGCCAAATCAAGTTCAATTGATAGGGTGGAATTGTCACAAGTGTTCCTTGATCTCTTCAATAATGTTCCCCATACAACGTTTGATAACTAGTAGTTTGTCAACCTGCTTTCGGGACCCAAGATGAACAAACACGTTAACTGGCTGGTTTTTCTCCAGAGAACCCAAGTAGCTTCCCTGAGGGACTTCAAAAATTCTATGACCAAAATGGGAAGATTGGTAGTTAGTTACTAGTTACTAGGATGAACGTCGGTAACCACTTTCTCACAATGATGTGATGTGCTGTGCTGTGCTTAAGCTTTGTCAGCTTTTCAACGTTAAAGTTGATACAACAAAATTGTTAACACGTAACTACAGTGTTCCAGGGTAGGGGCATCTGGAAATTCTCGAAGCCTGGAAAAATAGAAAGGCATGCAGCCCATCAATGAATTGGCAACCTGCCTTCTCCATACAGCTATACTAAATATTATCATTGTTGAATTCTATGTTACACAAAAGAGTTACATCCTACAACTCATTTCGGGCAATTTCTTGCCCAATACTATGCCACAATCCCCTTACAATACCCTCTCCTTCGTCTACCTTACTCCAAGCATCAATTCCACCTTGAACTCTGCTCAACCACTTCAAGCACCTGGATGTCAAAATGTTCACTGTATTAGAAAGGGGTGAAGCGTAATAAAAGAGAGGCAACGCTCGGCGCATATGAAGCTACTCCAGTATTTCAAACATACATCAAGCCGCTTTAATATAGCTTAGTAAAGCAGCCTAATCTATTGGCTTTAATGTAGCAGCAAAGCCAATGGTTTAAGGGGAACATAAAAAGGGATCAGAAGAATTAGATAGAAACCTGTTGGCTTGTTCTTCCACATCCATTCCTGAGCAGCCTGAAGCCCCTGGAGCAGAAACAAGAAATAGAATTAATTTCTGAGACACAAAAGAAAACGAGGACATAAATTTAGAAAATGAATACCTGTTGGAAGCGAGGATCGCTAACTGAACTACTTGTTATGGGTAACTTTGAAAATCCGAAGTCCTGGAGACACAAAAGATAAAAAATAATAATTACATAGGAGTACATAGAATGTGAGTTGTTCAGTATAACCACTTGAAATATACTCAGAACACAGAACTTCGTAAACATGGAACTCCATCATCCTAGATTAAGCGCTACATAGCACCTAGCAACGACTTGGTAAGCATGGAAATATCTACTGTTCAGACTCAAAAAAGAAGACAAAAATATCCAATTTGGAAGTCCACAAGCACTATTTCATAAGGTGTGATTGCTGCTATTAATGTCATTGCAAATATCTTCTGAATATGAAATTTTTGGGTAAATAGTGAATGATAAATTTACCTGAGCATTTTGTTGGCCTATAATTCCAGAACCCTGGTACTGGAAATCAAAACTAATGAGTTAGTAATGAGTTTTGGCAACCAATCTTTTCATTTCAGAAAGCACGAGAAAACACTGACCGTTGAAGACAAAGATGGCTGTTGTGACTGAAGATTGGGCCGAAGCTGTGGTTGAAGATGAGATTGAAGATGAATCTGTTGTGTTTGAGAAACTTGCTGCTGCGCAGATAGATTTTGAGGGAGTGAAGGGGTCTGAGGCGGCTGAACTGATGCCTTCTGGTGCTGCTGCTGTTGCTCAAACAGTGCAAGTTCGGCAGGTTTCTCCCACTACAAGTGCATATAAGCACCATCACTCACACTGAAGTCAAAAGGCCAAAAACAAGGAATCTGATTGACAAAATTCTTACCCTGCTTTCACCGGTTGCACTATTATAATAATACTTGTATCCATCTGGGGAGGTATGCTCCGTCCAAATACATTTTGTGGGAGCTATAGTCTGGCTTGTTACAGGTATAGCAGGAGCAACAGATGTGGCTGAAGGCACATCTGCAGCTGGTGTTGTAGCGGGTGTATTGGCAGCTGTCTGTCGTACAATTCCAGTCCACTGAGACTGCAGGAACAAAATACTATTCAGCATAGAATCTTAGAGTTGGTAAAGACAATCAGAAGCAAAAGAACATTATAACATAAGCCCTCTAAGATTCTGCGCTGAATAGGGATGAAAACTTCTAGTTTGACAAATAAGTAACATATCTTAATATCAGCATCAGCCAGGTCAAAATGTTTATCAAGCTGACGGCTTAGAAATTGGTATCCATGGGAGACATGAATGTAAGAGTTAATATCCACCAGTTATAAGCCACATTGTACATCCCAAGCCAAAGATCACCAAGGTAAATGCACAGTAAGTTCAAGTTCCAACTTCACTTATGAATGCAATCAAAATAACATTGTTTCAGTGGTTGTTGAATCACCGCTCATTCAATTGATCCAGTTAAGCAACTAAGGCAAGACCATGAAAGAATAGCTCCAAATCTACCACTTCATGGTAGCGCAGCTGGACCTTCCAATTACCATATATTCCTACAATAAAGTAACTGAATGATAGCATCTAATTTTTCAATACCTGTGGCTGTTTAGTGGACTGGGAAGTCTGATGCAATGCCAAACCCTGATTTGATGGTTGCATTTGCTGCAACTGTTGTTGCAGCTGCGAGAATGCCTGCTGAGACGATTGAAAGCTTGCCTGCAGAGTTTGTGTCTGTTGTGACAGCATCTGAGCCAACTGAGAAGGAGACTGCTGAAGCGTTTGAAGTTGTTGCTGAACAGGAGCAGGACGTTGCTGTTGATTTGGTGCGGTGGACATGGAATGAGATTTCAAGTTGATATTCAAAAGGGAGGAAGATGCATTCTGCTGGACCTCAGGCTGAGAGACAGAAAGCTGTCCGCCCAAACCATGTAACCTTTGTGACGGTAATGCTTGATTGAATGATGTTTGGCCAGCAGAATGAGGAAGCTGTGGCTGACCAACCTGCCGTGTTGTTTGTGTAACTGCGTAGGGTGCTGGAGTTTGAGGGTGCTGTTGAAGGGAAGGTGGCAAATGCTGAGGTGACTGAATAGGCTTCTGTAATGGGGATATTTGCTGGCCAATATGTGGCATTGACTGATTAAAACTCTGAAAAAGTTCAATACGAGAACATCATTTTGACTCCAGAATACCAGGTAAATTCAAAGATCATTGTTTTGATGGAGTACAGTGTAAGTTAAAAGAAACTCCGATCACACATACCTGTTGTGTTGTTGAAGATGAAACTGCCATTCCAGGAAGTGGACCCTCGACAGATCCCCCATGCCCACCCTGAAAATTTGGGGAGTAAATAATTAGCAGAGTTTTAAAACCCTAAACAAAAAATATATAAATATAAAAGAAGCTAACATTCATGTCTAACATGGAAAAAAAAAAAAGGCACACAAACACACCCCCTTTCGCAGCTTCAGCTAAAGATGACAAGAAATTTGACAGTGTTATTGTGAATGCCAACAGATCAGATAATTTGCAGGGCAATCAACAAACATCTGTCAAATACTAAATGACTTTTATTGGTGTCTTAATGAACCCCACAAAATACCTGTTTCCAACCTTATAACATTCATCTTAAATGACACAAGACCTCTAGAAAAAATCAGAGTAGCATACAATCATATGACCTTTATCTATATTTTGAAACATAAAAGAAACAGGAACCACCAAATAATGATTCCTCGATGTAAATTGTTGCAGAAGCCTTCAATTATTCTTACCGAATTCAAGGGCAAGGGCATTGCTATGTCTCCAGACCTAGGTAGCAAATGGGCCCCAAAGCCACGAATACCAGGATTGGACGGCACCAAGTTTGGTGGACTAATTGGATGCCAAGCATTAGTTGGAATTTGATCGCTTGTAGGATCACCAAAGTTAGGCACTGGTCTGCTTGGAGTAAGTTAACAGCAAAGTATATAATTACAATATGGAAAATGAGGACAGAATGGACTAACTTCACCAAAATATGGAGATAATGGGAGGCGTATTACCTGGCCCCTGGGGCTTGAAACCGAGGACCGAAACCTGGACCTCCAAAAGCAGGACCCCTAAACCAGAAAAATATCAGAAACATTTAGGACTTCTTTTAACATAGAGAGTATATACCAAACTTTAGAAGTCCAGCAAAAAATATGATCAAAATCAAAATTTAAACTTCAAGACAATTTAACCAGAGCCTAAAGAATATAGAGAAGTCTTTGAGGAAATATAAGAAGACAAAGGCACAAAGAGGGAAAAACCTTGAATCTCCAGGCCTAGGCCTTTTAGGATCAGCAAACCGGACAGTTAGTGGTTGTTCACAACCCTGGGGGAAAGGAAAATAAATGTGATTTTAGTATTGAATAGCCTTTGATAACTAAATATGTTGCATATTATTACTAAGTTATTCTAAAGAAGACAAAATTCAAGAGGAAAAAAAAAACTCACTCTCATTGTATAGCGTCCGTTTAGACCATTTATCGCTGCCAACGCCATATCTCGGTGGGAATACTTAACAAATCCACATCCTAAAAGACGATTTTTTTTTTCATATTAAAACAGGAATAAGCTACTGTGCATATTGTAGACTGACAAAAGAAAGAATTCAGTTGAAGTATGCAGAATCAACAATCCAGGCTATGCTATTTCAAGGACCCATTCTTATTCTTGAAAAAGTACATGAAACGAGATATCTATTAACTCAGAACTTCCCTACAAACATGTAATTTAATTTAAAGACATCATACCTTCAGTAATCCAAAAATAACGAATGCACATCTCTTTAATGAGTATGTATAGAATAACGACCCGATTGGGTTATCAATGGTTAACATTCAACATGCCAAAATATGTGAGGGCATAAAGGCTTTCTTAAATCTACAAGCACTTTCTTTATATTTGGAAATAAAGGACTAGGAAACACACCACGACTCTGCTTCAATTCATCACGCATGAGGTAAACATCTTCAACTAGACCATATGGTGAAAAAATCTGCAAAAAGAACCAGCTAGTGATTTTCTTTAGCAGCATCTATAACTTTCAACGGTAAACTTTTTTCTTCTTCTTATTCTTTTTTTTTTTCAAAAGAACTTCCAATAGTATTAAGAGTATGCATGCATGCACTTTGACAATTTGACCAGCAGTCTCCATCCAAGCAAATGTTTATATTATCTTTATTTGAATGCAAAATAGTTACTAATGAGAAAAACTTCTTTTTATCAAGATGAAAGTATGCTGGAAAATACTAATCGTAGATGATAACAGATAGTTTGTGTACAACATACTTCCTCAACTTCCTTTTCTGTAGCTTGTTTGTTCAGTGAGCCCACAAATAGTTTGTACTCGACTGCACCTACCATTCAAAGGGCTATCGTCAACAACAGAAAAACTAGAAAAGAAATGAACATAGACGTGCGCAAAGCCGCAAACATAGAGAGACGAAGTATAAATTTTCTCAGCTGCATACTTTGATATAAAATAAATGAAAGGTAAGATGGACGAGGATCACTTATAACAAAAGGGTTTAAGAGAGCAAGGAGCATCAAGCACAATACTGTTGTCTGTTGACAGGTATTATTTCTCACTTATCAGAAGTGACACCAACTCTAGACAGGAATTTGGTGGATCGTTTGAGCCAATAAGAATATCTAATATTTAGAAAGAAAGGTTTCTAAAAAAGGCTAAGCAAGTTGTCATGAATGAAATTTGCACATAAAAGAGATCAAAGCGTTCAGTCAAGATGACAATTACCAAGGCGTTCTCGTTCCCCATCAGCATATCTGACTTGGATAGGACCTACTCCCTGGAACAAAAAGTGTGTGAACCAACTATAGATTAGTTAGAACAAGACTGAAAATCAAGCAGTAAGAAAACTCACCCCAGGAAGAGTATGTTGATTATGCAAAGCTCTAATGGCCCTATCAGCTTCTTCTGAGGTTGCATATTTTATAAAACAACAACCTGCATATGCAACTTACACCCTTATAAAAATGTCACAGATAAGCAGCTAGGTTCACATAGACAAATATTCACATTACACAAAGCATTGAAACTAAGCTATTAAAACAAACATAAAGAAACAACTACAACAACCAAATAACCACATCATAGTTTCATACTAAGTATTCCTTAGCACATGCACACCCAAAAAGAAGGGGCATCCGCCAGGTGTATTTGATGTACAACTATAAGTACCCAAACCTCAAGACACACCTATAGAACAACCCCAGACATAAGTAGGCAATCCACGGTAGTGGCGTCCCAAGATCATATTATTAGACAAGAAATAGTTGTTAAATAATCTATGAACAACCACTACCTATTCCATAAGGAATAAGCTTTTCTTCAGTGCAAGAAAAGTAATAGGTGATAAGCCACTTTGAATACAAAAGTCATAATTATTTTCTCTTCTTCTTTTCAAATAACAGAAAAATACCCTTACTTTGGCTACAAACAAGATATCCATCTCAACAAATCGCTGACTCATTCACAAGGGTATAATGATGGAACAAGTACAAAAACAAGGCTTCACACATCAGATTCTTCCAAAAGCTTCTCATGTCCCAAATTTGGCTCATCAAGATTGGAAGGTTGAGGAGTCAATAAATGCTCAAAACAAAGCAGTGTAAAGTTCAACTTTAACTTCAGGATCGTTGATCCTCACCATGCTTGAAATTCTATGTCTCAAAACTAAGCCCTTCCATCTGACCCACCATGCCAACTCTAATTAAATTCAAGTAATCCCTTCCATCTCAAAAGAAAATACCACCTCATTGATATTGCTGTACTCACAAGAGCATGATAAGCAACCAAGAGAACATTAGCTAGATGGAAAAGGTACAAAAACTTCAGACAACAAATTCTTCCATAAGCTTCCACATTTGGCTCATAATGAGGGAAGCTTGAGAGCCGAAAAAAAGACCAAAACGCTAAATAAATCACAATACAGTTCAACTTTGATTCCAGGATCGTTGTCCTCTAGTCAAAATAAGAACCTGCATACACATCAAACCAACATGTATAATCAAACCACCATTTGTCAAAAGGTTTCGTGATATGGATGAATATCAAATCCCATCCATTTCACTGGACAAAGCAAACCCTAGAAAGAAATATCCTCAGGAAACAGCCAACCATACTTGTTGCCCTACACCAGCTAGGCTATCTCAAAACTAAGCACTTTCATCTGAGCCATCATGCCACACCTAATTTAATTCAACAAATCAGCAAAATGTTGATTTCAGAAGAGCACCCTATGATAAATGTAACTGCTTACATTCAAAAAATTTCACGCTAACTTTGCCGAAAACAATCTGTCAAAAAAATAATTAAGAAAAAATGGTGTACAATGAACTAACAGACCCTGACAGAATCAGAGATGAAGGACTCTACAAGGAATAGTGTAAAACAATCATCACAGGTTCAACATACACGCATGTTCATCACTCTACCTCAAGGGTTCCTGATGGAACCAAATATTATGTAGGACTTCCACCACCCAGGTCACATAACCCTCTATCCTACTATTCTTGGTGGTATTCCTTGACATATAAAATCAATGATAAAACCGTTCAAGCAGAACAATAATCAGGAGGGGAAAAAAAATAAGTAATTATCTGCCCTGAAGAGAGCAGCCATCCCCCATGAAAGTGCTCAGATACATCATAGAAAATGACAGATATTGCCAGCTACCTCCCCATTACTAATTTCACCAAATATCTTAAAAGTTTTCACATAAATCAGCCTGATTGATGGCCTCCGCCTAGCTGAAGATCGGCTAACTTGAAAAACACATTAATTCACCCACATGCCAAAGTCACTTCACATCCCATAAACAGAAAACAAAAACTTTCAACTCAAGAATACCACCATCAAAAAGTCAAAAGGATTATGAACAATATTCAACCCTAAAAAAAATAATCTTTGGACATTTGCATACAAGAGATGTAAGCATCAAGATACCAGAGAAGCCACTATAAGAAAACTATAGAATGCCGATCAATATATCTACAAACATAAGCAATCCTTGGCCGGTGGCCCCTACTCCCCATGGGATCAGGCACAAGATCAGTAAGGGAGTTGTAAACTTCAAACTATACAGAATTCCAGAACCTAGACAACCCAGTTGAACTTCAACCTGAAATCCCTCAAACTTCCATTGAGTCGCACTATGAGAAAAAGATAAAACCAATATCAAAGCTCACAAGACCAAACAAAATGCTCGTGCTAGTGTAAGTTCTACGTATCACAACCACACATAAGTCCACAAGCATAATCCTGTACTGAAAATTGCCCAACATTCACCACTCAATTAAGAGTACCACTTGCAAGGTTATCCAATGTATATTCCGCATATAAGGGCTACTCAGAAGTTTCCAGGTCAAATAAGATTACAACACACAGCACATTTTTGGTATAGTCAGTCATACCCAGATGCGAGTTGGAATCTATGCTCCAAAAGAAAGGATGTAAGTTTCCAAGAATTCAACCATCCTGAGACCATGAACCAGAAAAAAACCAGTACCACATCGTAGCCAAGCAAAAAAAGACTAAACCAACTTAACTGAGTACGTAAACAAAGACGGAGACATACATTCACCATATTGAAACATCCATTGTACGAGCATCACAACAATCAGTGAAACTCAGATTGTGAAAGACAGAAAACCAACAAACTCACAAAAGCGATTCATCTAATAATCATCATCCATATCTCACAGACCATCCAACTTTAGATCCATCACATACTGTTAATCTCGTAAAGTGACACATGACATTCCAAGTCATTCAAACAAACCTCTCCTAGCTACTACCACATCGTAGCCAAGCAAAAAAAGACTAAACCAACTTAACTGAGCATGTAAACAAAGACGGAGACATACATTCACCGTATAGAAATATCCATTGTATGAGCATCACAACAATAAGTGAAACTCGGAAAGTGGAAGACATAAAACCAACAAACTCACAAAAGCCATTCATCCAAAAATCATCCATCTCTCACAGACCATCCAACTTTAGATCCATCAAATACTGTTAATCTCATAAAGTGACACATGACATTCCAAGTCATTCGAACAAACCTCTCCCAGGTTCACCAAGATAAGGAACAAACCAAAAAGATACTCCAAATTACATTGTGATTAATACTATTCAAAAGCAATAATCCATGTATTTGCTGTGTCATTTGTTGTACAACAGTAGCACTCCCTTAACATCCTAACAGAAACAAGCTACAGTTGGCAACAGACACTCCCATTACAAATAATTTGCTGGGTAATGTCCCCACTGCTGCAGCCGCTATCACAAGGGCAGGACCTAAGTGTCTTCCAAGATCCCAACTGCTATTCCAAAACTGGTTTTTAGTGGGTTTACATGTCTTGTCTTCTTCGTCTTTGAGAGGAAGGACATGATAAAAAGGTTGCAACCAAAACCAACAAGTCTGAAACTTGTTGCAAAAACAAACTGAGATGAAAGATGAGCTTTCGGTTTGTTCCCATCTGCCTCTCAGAATACCTGAAATAAGATATTACTGATCACCATTATATGATAGAAATTAGCACAGTTACATACCTTGCTGCAGTCCCGTTTTCTTATCTTTGATCAGAGCAACCTCTACCACTTCTCCATGTTCTTCGAACAAAGGGCGGATCTATATCAGATCAAAGTAACATACATAAACGCCACGACGTAAAACTTTCCAGTCAATGTAACAGAGTACTTGATAAAGATGTACAACAACAAACATATAGGGCATTTGTTCTGTAAACTGTAAGAACTACACTGACTTACCTCTCCCTCAGTGGCCGTCCTTGGAACTGATCCAACAAAGAGTTTGGCAAAACCTCCTCTATCAAAACGATCTGAAATGCAATGCAACATATAAGACATACTTGGAGCAAGATTCTAGACAAAGAAAAGCAAGCATTAATGGTATTAACTAGGATTAACGAGTCAACGAAATTACTCACCCAAAGTATTTACTTTACTAATACATAACCTATCCGTCCATGAATCAAATACATTGGATTTGTGTAACTACTAAGCTGAAGCAAGAAACAATTAAATGCAACCATCTTTAACAGAGGCAGCAGATAAATTTTACTCTTAGTTCTACACTCACCTGGTGAGCTTCCACGGCCAGAGAAAGGATAGCCTCGTTTTTGACCGGAGAGAGGTGGAGGGTCCGGGTGGTTCGGGCGAAACCCTCCGGCGCCAGCAGCCCCCAATGGCTGGAATCCTCCGGGAGAGTGACGAGGCGGACTGTCAAAGCCACGGTGGTTGCCGCCACCACCACCACCGCGATAGTTGGGGGGACTACGGCGCGGGAGATGGCTTTGAGGGTTCATGGGGGCGTCGGAGAATAGAGAGGGACGACGGTAGGCGGTGGAGTCTTGGATGTCGTCGTTGTGGTTGCCATAGCGGTCTACTCTGTACCTATCCAGCTTTGCGAAGTTTCGAAAACCCTAACCCTAATTGAAAGGCCAAGCCTGGTGGGCTTGAATTTTGGTGGGAAGACTTTGGAGGTTCAACACAAAGTGAAGTCTTCCTTCCCAGTTCCGACTATAAAGTGAGAGAGAAGCTGAGAAAGTAAATTGCTGTTAATCTCTCTGCGTCGCGGCGTTGGTGTTAAAAATACATAATGATTTTTTTTTTGGCAAGAAAAAAATACATAATGATTGGGGAGTCCGAGTCTGGCTGGGTCTGGATTCGAGTCGGATCCAATTAACGGACTAATGGATTTATATAATATTGGGCTCAGGGGAGAGTGGCCCAACAAGTCATCGGCTCTTCTGGCCAATAGTCCGGGAAGGCTTAAAACTAAGGAAATTATTTTGAGACATTTCAAAAAAAAAAAATCTCATTTTAAGAAAAAATAAAGGCAAATAAAACGTAAAAAGTACCCAACTTTAAGGTCGTGTGCACTAAACTGGAGAAAAAGTTTGTAGCAAAGGCCAAACGTCACTTTTATCATCACCAAATTGTGAGTTTGTTTGTAAATCTTGTGGATACCAGTTGCCTGGTCCATTGAGTCATTGAGGTTGAACTAAGGTTTGGCGACTCCGGTCATTAAATACTGGATTCTTAGCGAAATGACTCTCCACTATTAGTAAAATCTTGTATTGACAGCTCAATTTTTTTTTTCCACTGTTGTTGAAAAAATTCTAAGTTCGTCACTAATTAAATAGCTTATGTTCTTGTGGATGCTCCCGATCACATAATACCCCAATCAAATTCTCGGACGAAAATTGAAATTGATACCTGTTTTTTTTTAAGCCAAAAGTGAAATTAGTAGAGAATATATGGTAGCAGAAAATAACCACTCCGATGCATGTACATGTTCGTTCTCTCATCAAATGAGTAGCGCAACGAAAACTAAAAGTACATTTAATGCGACTATCTTTAATGGACACCTGTACTGTTCTTTAAAGAAAGAATCCATGTTGGAATTTATTCTCCAACGACCCATTTCCGTGACCGAGTTTTTGAATCCCTGACGTGCCCGTCAAATATTAACATACGTGGTGATTCGTTGACGGTAAATTCCAAAGCAGTAAAAGACGGTTAATTTACAGTTGTAAAACGACAAGTTGGATAAAACGGTGCAGCGAATTTAGCTGTAAATCCCGTAATTAGCTGGGACTCTTCTTCTTCTTCTGCTCTGCCTGTCCGTCTAATTTTATCTGAATTAGGATAAGAAAGGATAAAATTTTATCCTAATCGGCGGTTAATTCCAATCGGCCCAAACTCGGAAAGCCCAGCTTGAGTAAAATACTATATATTTCAATCATTGTCATCGTCATTCTGTCATCATCATCATCAAAAACTGTATCTCCAGAGTGTGGATTAACTTTTTTTTTATATATAAAGAAGATTCGGTTTCAGAGTTGGTTACGAATGGCTCAAATGATGAGGCACGAAGAACTCCCGATCCCAATCCACTCGAGCCTCGACGAGGTCTACGGCGATTCTTCGCAACTCGAAGAGGCGCAGCTCCGATTCCACCGGCTGAAGACCAAGTTTCAGCAGGTTTTCGGTCACCCTCCTCAACTCTGCGCTCGCTCTCCAGGTCTCAATTTTTGTGGTTTGAATTGCATGTACCTAGTTTTAGTGTTTGGTTGCCTGAATTTGAATTGATTTTGCGATCGGACGGTGGCGGTTGCAGGGAGAGTGAACTTGATCGGAGAGCACATAGACTATGAGGGATACTCGGTGTTGCCGATGGCGATACGGCAAGACACCATTGTCGCAATTCGGAGGAACGAAGGCCACAAGGTTCTTAGAATTGCTAATGTTAACGATAAGTACCAAATGTGTACTTATCCTGCTGATCCCAACCAGGTTCAATGCATATGAACTTTCTGATTTTTCGTCCTCAGAAGTTAATTTGGAGTTTTAACTGTTGTTATGAAAATTTTAATTTGCTCATATGGTAAATTTTGTATTTTGTATTTTTTTACTTCAGGAAATTGACTTGAAGAATCACAAATGGGGCCATTATTTCATTTGTGGGTGAGAACTCGAAAAACCCATGCTTGATTGTTGTTTTGGTCTCTGTTGTTGTTTGTGATTTTATGAAGCAGTTTGCATGATAGAAACACAAAGGGACTTTTGGTATGCTTTGAGTATTGCGATATTACTTTAGTTCACCATATTTGCTATAATCTAATGGTTATTTGAATTTCAAGTGAAATCAATCGAGTTTCGTAAAATCTAAAACAATGTTGGGGGTTGGGAAAAATCTGTCTGATATGTATACTTGATGCTACATATTTGTCTACTGTCTTCTCTTGATAAACTTTGTATGTATATTGGCCAAATATACTTTGTTTTTTATGTCTTCTACTTTGTTTGATTTTATTGGTGATGAGAACTTTTAGAATAGTTTATACTATCTATTATTAAGTGCTCATAAGAAACTGATGGGTTTGGCTTTTCAGGTACAAAGGTTTCTATGAATTCACCAGATCCGGAGGAATAGATCTTGGTGCACCGGTTGGACTTGATGTTCTTGTTGATGGAACAGTTCCTACAGGTGAACTTCCCTACTTTTAGTTTAAACAAGAAAATTTCTTTGTTGTCAATTTAGGCGTAATTAGATTTCTATTAGAGAGGCAACTATTTTCTCATATCTTAGAGTAAACTCCAAGACATCGTTTTTTTATTTTATTGTTTCATATAGGGTCTGGACTATCAAGCTCTGCAGCATTAGTTTGTGCTTCTACAATTGCTATAATGGCTGCATTTGAGGAGAACTTTCCCAAGGTATACATACTGTCCCTACTGTCTATGGGTTATACAGATGTTTTCTATGGATTATACAGATGTTGTTTAGATACTTATTGCCTAATCCTTAAGGGACCTCCTGAGTTGAATCACCCCTTTCAAATGCTAACATTCCTACGTCCTACTGAGTTGAATCATCTCTTTCAAATGCTAACATTCTTTCCTGGTAAACAGAAAGAAATTGCTCAACTTACATGCGAATGTGAGCGACATATTGGTACACAATCTGGTGGAATGGATCAGGTGATTGATGATTTACATAATGAGTTTCGAATTTGATACCCCTGTCTATGTATTTGTCCTGATATTGATTCAATATGCAGGCAATCTCTGTTATGGCCAAGCCTGGGTTTGCAGAACTGATTGATTTCAATCCTATTCGTGCTACTGATGTGCAACTTCCAGCTGGTGGAACTTTTGTTGTTGCCCATTCCTTGGCAGAATCTCAGAAAGCAGTGACCGCTGCTACCAATTACAATAACAGAGTTGTTGAATGTCGTCTGGCTTCAGTAAGTATGATATTTTGCATGAGTTTTAATAAATATCTATGTATGGGCTCTGACTCAAAAATGAACTTCAAATCTTAAATCCATTTATCAAACCACTTATTGTCCCAAAAAAAAAAATTGTCAAACCACTTGCAAAGCTATTTCTAGTTACTTACAAGTGGACAGGCAGCCGTAAACTGGTTTTGCAGGCCAAGATTTATAAAAATGATTTTAAACAAGTTAGATAATTATCTGAACATAAAGTCATTATATGCTCAAACTCACAGATGGGATAACTATCAACATGTGTCTATACACAAGAAGAGTACGCTACTTTTTTCTCAGAGATATTCTCTACTCAAAATGCGATCTTTGTAATTTATTTCAGATTGTGCTTGCTATAAAGTTGGGAATGAAGCCACAAGAGGCAATTTCAAATGTCAAAACTCTTTCTGATGTGGAAGGGTTGTGCGTATCATATGCTAGTACTCGTGGGTCTTCAGATCCTAACGTGGCTGTAAAGGTATTATTTTGGTTTTATCAACTAACTAGTGGTTGATGCATGAAGCTTCTGTATTTTGTCACTTGCGGTTAATGATATCACTCCCCTGCATCAAATTAATGACATTTTTGTCTTTGCTACAGGAATGTTTGAAGGAAGAACCTTATACAGCTGAGGAAATTGAGAAAGTCACTGGGGAAAATCTAGAATCCATATTTAGAAAGTCTTCGTCTTCTTTGGATGTGTTGAAGGCTGCAAAACACTTCAAGTTATATCAGGTACTTATTTTGTTGTCTTCTTTATTTAGTAATCACTAAATCTATAGATTCTTTTCTTTCAAGTTGATAATATTTTATAACGTTAACAAACTCTTGTTTACCAGAGAGCCTCCCATGTGTACTCTGAAGCCAAGCGGGTACATGCGTTTAAGGACACTGTGTCATCAGATTTAAGGTATGCATATTAGTTGAGGAAATGGTTAGTGTCAGGCTAATCTACCCCTCTCAGGGTTGAACTCCTTTCCCGCATATATGACAGGGAGAGATACCTTTTGCTAAAATTCAGTATTCCAGTTATATGCTGTCAAATCGGGAACCTCTTATGATAGCTGAAACATTATACATTTGGTTGGACTGTAAATGTATTAAATTTCACCCTATGCATTTTTGCATATAAAATCCTGGTATCATACTTCTGTTGCTTGACTCTTGCAAATTTTTAACATTGAAAAACATACTTACATTCAGAACTTGTTGGAGGTGGAATAAAAAGGCAAGGTGTTATTCTGATGCTGTTACTGTTTTTGCAGTGACGAGGCTAAGCTAAAGGACCTTGGTGATCTTATGAATGGGAGCCACTATAGCTGCAGTGTTTTATATGAGTGCAGGTATCGATATCCAGCTCCCTTGAATTTATGTGCATGACTCATAATATTGATTGTCAAATCACTTCATGAAGAACATTCTTGCAGATAATATAAACACTTATGATTGAGAGAGTGCACTCTGTATAGATAAATACTTAAAGCTATAAAGGGACATCCTTGGTATTAGTACATGTTGGAGTTGCTAGTTTAATTTTTTTTTTTCTTGAATGAATTTGATACTGAGACCTCTCTTTAAAATGACCACTCTGAAAGAAAATGAATCAAAACTATAGTTGGCTCTAGGAATTTTTGCTTAAAACTTGCCTTTTGGAGATTCAATAAACGCTCCTATATTTACCATTGTCCTTTTGATTCAACTAGTTGTCCGGAGTTGGAAGAACTTGTAAATATATGTCGGGAGAGTGGTGCTCTTGGGGCAAGGCTTACAGGAGCTGGATGGGGTGGCTGTGCGGTTGCTTTGGTAAAAGATAGTATTGTCCCACAGTTCATTCTCAATTTAAAGGTAACCGTGGTCTTTTAACATCATCAATGGGACTTTTCTGTCAACTATTCAATAGTTAAGTTGTTGAGTACTAATATCCTTATGTCTCTTCGATCGTATCAGGAACGGTTCTACCAGTCAAGGATTCATAGAGGTGTCATAAACAACAACGATCTCGGCTTGTATGTTTTCGCTTCCAAGCCTTCGAGTGGTGCTGCTATTTTCAAGTTTTAGCCTGTGTCGACTTGTTTAGCCCATTGTAATTTCAGCTTGAAGCATTGCAAAGATGCAAAGAGGCTTTGCTCCGGGTTAGCTTAATTTATGTCATCAAACCATTTGAAACTCAACTTGATATGAATAAACCTGGTGCTCTCCAGTAGTGGAGCTATCGCCAAGGTTGGGAAGTTAATGTATGAATGTATCCAATACTAGAACCATCAGTTTCTATCATAGAGTTTGTGGACCTTGTGATGTCTTTTCTGTATTTTCAGCCATTTAAATCAGAGGAGCCAAGCTAGGTTGTTTCTCATGAACTTGAATCAAAATCTGTTTAAACTAATACCAAAACGAAACTCATGGAAGACATTGCAGAACTTGAACAGCTCGGATCATACTCATGGCTCAACCTTTTCTTCATTTGCCTTATCAAAAGACGTGACAATTCCTTTAGTTTTCGAAATTTTTTGACCGTTTGGACTCGATTTCAAACACGTCTAATCACAAAATTTCTATTGCGCTCCAGAACTAATCTAACGACTTACATCTTCGGAATTTCAATACAATCATTTATTTATATAAGAGAGGTTGGACGTGAATTTTACACCTAACGTGGGAGCTAGCTATTTGGAGATCGAACGGAACAAATCTTCCCTAAATTGTTTTCTCTTATTTAAGATACTTTGAAACCTTATTTCCAATATTCAACACAAATTGAAGATGACAGGACTCCATTGCTGGCAATGCAAGGTCCAACTAGAGGACAAGTGAACATGCAGACTACGTTACGTGTCCCATTCAGGGGTCCAGACTCATATGCATCAATGTGGGCATGGATAGTCTAGTTTAAGCACAGAATCTTAAAATGGTCCCATGCAGTTCAATTGAATCTGCCCCAAATATCCTGAATTATATAGGAAGAAATTACGAAATTTTATGTTTTCAGTGCCTTTTTTTTTTTTTTTGTAGTGGAAGAAGGCCTTCATTTCATTGGCTCATAGAAAGAAAAATCTAAGTACAGGTTGTGTTGAGATTGGAGGACATACCGGCCATTCCTCTTTTTCTAGCTTTTGGATTGGTGTTAGGAGTCGAAAGAGCATCCTAACAAACCATTTAGGATGCTCTTTCGAACGTAATTATTAAGTGAAAGATTATCTTTTATAGTCATCATAATTAGTCTTTTTTCCGATAATAAATCATCTTTGACTTGATGGTTGTCTTCGAAAAAGTGTCTTAAATGGCTTAATGGAGCCAAAGTTGATCTATCAACCAAAAAAGACCAATTTTGGGGCTAATTAATTATAGTGTCCTATACCATCAACTTCTTAATTTGTAGATATATATATGTCGCACTTAACTATTCAAAATGGTGACTATATGCTTTTATCAAGTACTTCTTGACGAAGGATGGCATGCTTATGAGGGTCCGGCCAACCCCCCAATTAGACTGAGTTTAGGGTTTCAGCCCTCTTAATTAATTACTATATATTATCTGAATTTGAACCTATCCATAACCTCATATTTTAAGTTTCCATATGCTTCCTATTTGTTAAGAACTTGCATCATCATCTATTTAAGATAATCATGTCATATACAAATCCAAAAGCTTTAACCAACTCCAACAAATTAACATTTCAATCAACCAATACAGATGAACTACTACAGCACAAGCACTAAAGAAAACAGAAAAGCTTGACCTTATTAACTTCAAATCAAAACAAACGTACACTTAATCAACTTACTACAGATGAAGTGGCTTTGTAACGAATCAAATTAGGTACGTACCAATTAATTAGATTTAATTTGAGCAGTACGTTCAACCCAGCATGGGATTAAACATTCTTTTACTGTTTCTTACATTCTGGAAAATTACCGACCCAAATCTAAATGCATGCACCATGCAGTACTAACAGGAACACACAATCTAATAATGCATCGATCTTCTGCTAATCAATATGAGACAGAGTAGCTAAAACCCTAAATCAAATCAACTTCAAACATAAATGGGTGGACTCCCACACCAGTTTCCCACCAACAGAGCAGCCAAAACCCTAAATTAAATTTCCAATAGATATATAGTAGATCTTCCATCACCATTTTATTCACGTGGAATGTGGGGTGAGTGGGTATCTGGGTTTGGTCCTACTTCTTCTACCCCATCAATTTTCTCTTTTCAAGTTCATGAATTTCGGTCACAGAGATTTTGAATGATATGGAGTGGAGGAGCAGTAACTTGGAGTCACAATCCAGCTAGACAATGACAATTCCTGTCTTCAACAATTGCCTTTATAATCGAGGACACAGACCTTGATGAGCTTGTTGAAAAGTTTTCGGACCAATTTCGTCTGTAAAGTAATTATGTTTCAAATTTGATTAACTTTTTGGAGGGTACGTGGAATGGTGGATTATATATCCTTTTACAAACTTTGCTGTTCACAAAAATGAAGGGAAATGCTAGCTATTCCAAAGGAATCTTGGGAACCAAGAAAGTGAGCTCGTTAATAATGTGTTTCTTCTTTTCTTCCTTGAAAGCAATTTTGAAGGTGACATTATTCTCTTGATGGGATATAACTGTATAAGGACATTGAAATTAAATGGATTTTTCATTGAGTTTGTTAATTATTTCATAAGAGGGACCATACCACTTACGTGCAATTACGACAGTTGTTTTTGTTGCAGGGAAATTAGAATATGGTTAGGATAAGATAAATTGACATCTTAAAAAAGAGTGGAAAATTGAAATTTAACGGAAATTGTGTAAATCGACAATTTATGTTAAATTCAAGATGATGATTTTATTTTTTGTAAATTCGTGACGTAAATAAACAATTTAAGCCAATTTCAAATGAGTGTTTTGGCCGCTCGCGATCTGTTTGGTCATGTTGGCTTTCAGCCTTGTGTATCTATCATTTGGTGATAGTGGGCAATTTAGCCTTGAGATAAAATTATGTGCTTCATATCATCCAGTAATTGTAACAAAAAGACAGTCACATACTAGATTTAAATGAGTCTTGTATAAACTGAAACGTACGAATCGTTGGATCATTGTAATTACAAGATTAATTTTGTTCTTTCGAGCATATGTAACCAACTCTAGTAATTAAAAAGCCTCTTAAAATTTAAGTTTATTGGCCTCACGATTTGTGCTGATTTCTATATTTTCAAAGAGTTTGGAGTTGCCAAATGTATTGCTACCGGACTCTTGATTGAGTCCTAGATTTGGTTATTCAAAATATTTTATTTAACTTTTGCCAAAAAAAATATTTTATTTAACGAAAATTATTATTAACACACTTTTATATTTTTAAAGACAATTTTTTTAAACAATGTAAATGCTTTATGAATTATTTATATATAAAAATAATTTAAAATATACAAAAATGTGTATTAGTAACAATTTGAAGTGTGTTAATAACAACACTTTATTTAACTTGCAAATATGTCCTTGAAAGAGGAAAAATTGATATGGCTGATCGGTTCTTCAAATATTTTGCATATAAGTTCATTTATGGGTTTTTAGAAACAAACGTAATAACGATTATGTTAGAAGTTGTAGTAGACAGTTAGACACTTTTGTAATTTGAGAAGATAAGTCTGTACCTAAAATTGGGAACCGCCATTATCGTATTGACTAAAGAAAACACAAACAATTAACTGTTTGGGTAGATTTCACAAACAATTAACTCCTAGGTTAAATTTCACATAGAAAATATGACGAAATGAAGAATATTCCACAATATCATCATCATGTAGCATATACCTTTTTGGACAATTTAACAAATCATAACTAAAAGACTTTTTCTATAAACAATTAAGAAGTATAAACTGGCCAACCTTAATTGGCCGATTCCAATTACTATCTTAATAGTAGCCAAATAGAAAACTATTTCAACAAGAAAAAAAATAAATATAAAAACCCATCGAAGTCAAAGACTGAAATGCCACATTGCCGGTGTCGGTGAAGCTTCTTCTCTCTTCTTCTTCTTCTTCTTGTTGTTCAAACAGACATCAGATTCCCATCATTTGCGGTGCCTATTTATCAATATCCGACGAAGATATAGCGCCAGCCATTATTAAAAGTAAATCAGACCCAAATCAAAATCCAAATATTCAATCAAAGCCCAGCTCCCACTTTCTCCTGAAACCCCTCGTGTCCATTCCCTTCCTTCTCACTCTGACCCTCTTTAATTAGCACTTTCACCTTCCATATTTGACGCTTCTTGCTTCGCTGTGAGCTCTTTCTCCGCATCGGATCTGGGTTTTCTTCGCTTCCGTTTGAAGGTTTCTTTCTCCTTTCCCTTTTCATTTTCGCATTTTTTTTTTATTCTAACTTGTTTCGGTCTTGGGTTTTTTTTTTGGCTAAAGAATGTTACTTTTCCGGTGATGCATATTAAAGGGTGTTCATTGGGTTGGTTTTTTGTTTTCTGTAATGTTTTGAGTTTTAAGTTTTCTCTGATAATCAGCTTTGCTTCGATTTTACGTTGTTGTTTTTCCAGCTCTATGTTGGTAATGCTAAACAAGTCGAAAAAGTTCGTTTCTTGATTATCAACACGTTTTGATGCATTGTTAATTCGGGTATTGTGTATATTTTATTTGTTTTTGATTGTGTTGGCGCTAATGGTTGAGGGGTTTTGTTGGTTGACAGGGGAAAGAGGAAAGGAAGGAGGGAGCTTGTTGTTTAATGAACCATTATTGGTTGGGGAAGCGTGTGAGCCGTGTAGAACAAGTCGGATTGCCATGAATGAAGCTGTCTTCGATTTGATTGCAAGTTAAATTGGAAAGTGTTGTTTACTTGATGAAGCTAGATATATTTGTGGTCTAAGTTTCCACTGTAAGTATATTATATATTGCGAAGAGGCCATTTCGTATAATGGGTTGAATCGAAAGATTCAAATTTGGTTGTTTGTTTCTTTTGGTGAAACTATTGTGGCTTTGATCATTTGGAGCCTGGAGAGGGGATTGAAAATTAAATTGGGTTTGGTTGGCTGTAATGGATCATAAGTGTCCGAGAGATAAAGATTTTGAAGTTGATCTTGAAAGTGGGGTGGTAGTTAGTGAAGAAGATTCAAGTGATAGCTCTGTTTCGAGTGCTAAAAAACATTCAAAGACATTGCTGGCTAAGGTTTATGGTGGATTTTCGGATGGATCAGTTAAGGCTGAAGACAGGGTCGGTTTTTGTGGAAATGGGTTCAATTCCAATGGGGTCTGCCCCGAGAATTTGAAGGTGGCAACAAACAATGCGCTGGAGGGAAATGGGGGTATGGATCATGCAGAGAAGACTCGGGTAAAGGATAAGCGGAAAAAGACAAGCAATAAAAAGCCTCCTAAACCTCCCAGACCTCCAAGAGGCCCATCGTTAGATGCCGCAGACCAGAAGCTAATCAAGGAACTGTCTGAGATTGCCATGTGGAAACGTGCAAGGGTTGAGAGGATGAAAGCCCTGAAGAAGATGAAAGCTGCTAAGGCATCATCATCCAGTAGCAACATATATGCCATGGTGTTCACCGTTCTCTTTTGTGTGGTGCTAATCTTTCAAGGTAATATCTTTTGTCTTTGAGCTTGAGGTTCATTTACCAAATTGATAGTGCTCAACTTGTTTGTGGTTAATTTTAAGGCTGAACAGAAAAAATTTCACCTCACCTTATCCTAGTTAGGAAGTGAGAACTATACATTTGCTGTTTGTTTAATGAGATTAAACTATTCCAAACAGCATATCACATTATTTGTTTTATGTGATTGCTGCTTGCTGAAAAAGTGACGATTTTGGATGTCATTGGTGCATACTCTAGCATTTCTTTTGGTTAGTCCCTGAAGAATAAATGGGTTAACTTTTACATAGCATGTGATGCATTTGAAGTTGAGACACTCTAGTATCTGTCTTCATCACTCTTTCACAATTATGTCCAGCCCAAGACTTCCTTTATCTTCCATCTTTTCTTGTTCAAGATTAGGTTTGCTTTTTCTTTAATTAACCAGATATGTGTCTTACTAAGTGTTTAGCAATCTATATTTACCTTAATTGAGAAGGAGGAAACAAGATAAATTTTGTCTTTGTTGTCAAATGACATGGGCTTGGTTGTTAATTCACAATATTTTTCTGCCACAAGATTAGCAACCAACTCTCATTCTCATTAGGCTTTATCTGCTTGAAAATATTAGACGTTGGAAGGCCCTTGATTGGAAGCGGAAGGTTTTTTTTTCTTGAGAACAATTTCATGGTGTGTCTTTGGTAACGGTGAACTCACATTCTATTGTCATTTCTGTGCAGGAATTTCATCTAGCAGAAGCTCAACTGTAAGCTTTGAGGGATCGCCTTTGTCCGCAGGAGGAACGGAGGGCAGTTTGATCTCAATTCAGTACTACCCAAATCTGTCATCAACCGCCCCAAATGGACCTGGTTCTGAGTCTCCCAAGTATGTTAAAATCATCTTAGCTTCAAATATCCCGTTAGAAATTGCTTTTGTTTGTCTATTGCATCTTCATAGATAGGAAAATAATGGATTATTATTATTATTTTTTTCTACTTGAGAAATGTATTAGTTAGGTAGTCTAAAATAATCTATTCCACACCTTGCAGTATGGTAGAGCAGGTTTCTGGTTCAGATTCGCAGGAGAAGCTGAAAAGATGGGAACGATAAATTACCAATCTTGTTGCCTGGTCTGTGTTGAAGAACAAATTTCCATGATGCTTTGGATCCTCATGCAAGCCAATGTTGCTTGCACTTTTTGTACGAGTGGCCTACTGAAGCTTGATCAAGCCGGGTAGTTTATCCCCTTTCTGTACATTAATGAAAATTTGGGGGAGAAGGCGAGAGAGAGCGAGGGAGAGAGATATAGAGAGAGCACCATACATTTTTTAGTGTGTTTTGTAGTTGTTGTCAAATGCACACTTTGCAAATAAGTTTATGGGCAATTTTTCTACCAGTATAATTTTCAAATTTTGGAATTTGAGTTTGTTCCCTTTTCAGAGAAAAACCCTTCATAAAATCTCTAGGAAATCACACAACTCTGCCCACTTTTCTCTTCATATTGGAAGTGATTTAAGAATCCCATTGCCAGTTGGTATTGCTCAATGTATATGCAACACGTGTTCTAAATGCCACTTTCCTGTAATGAAATTTGGTGTTGTTTTACGTTGGGGTTTCTAACTATGCATAGATTTTCTCTGTGGCTAGAAAATGGTTGTGGAGAAAGGAAAAGATTGTCCAAACTTGGCAGTGGGTCTCTGTTACTTTCTTTTCTGATTATGCAGGACCAATTGAAGCATTCCCAGATGATATATGTGCCTGTATTTTCTTTATCTTTTCTTTATGAATATGCTTTGAACCAGATTGTACTTCTAACAGTTTGATGCATTGGCTTTAATAGTTTAACATGTGATCTCACATGGTCAATTGAGAATAGACCACCCCCATGTCTGCACCTGTCTTTCTTGAACCTTCACTCACTTTCCTCACTATATATGTAATTAAATAAGAAGGGTCCCAATTGATCACAAGCTAACATATGCCTTCACATGCATACATTAAGCAGTTTTAATTTCCAACAGTTCTGAGATGATAGAACTTGTGTAAATACAACCCACAAAAAGTGTAATGAGCTGGGGAAAACCATTGTACTTTTATACCAAATTACCAAGTCTTGAGTACACTTCCTAAACTAGAAGCTATGACAAGAATATGGCCCAAAACCAATCCCTACCTAGCCTTCAAAAAACAGTTGAACAGGTCCACAGTAGAACATAAAAGATCAGGAACTCTAATTTCAGTGGCTGAAACTGCTGCTAAACAAGTACAAATATCTCTGAACTAAAATTACACAAGGGAAGCAAATACTATTCATGACTAAGATAAAACATTTTATGATTTGCCACAGCAAAAATCATCCCTTTATTAAATTGATGATTGCCACAGCCACATCAGAGAGGCTGCTCACAAGAGTGTTCCTATCGGTCAACGGGGACTCCGTTGACCCAGAAAAGCCCTTCTCACAAGCCTCAGCTTGCTTAGCAGCATCAGAAATGCCATAGTTGGCAAACCCATAATGCCCATTACTGAGAGCATCAATTGACTGTGGGAGACTGTACTTCACCACTGGAATGTACAGCTCAGCACAGTTTGCCAAAGGCCTCTGCAAATCTTCTTCTGGGGATTGCTTGAGTAGGCCATGGATGTAATCCAGTGTTTCAGTTGCATTGGACAGAACAAGATCAGCTATTATGCGGGCCAGGCCTGAAATGTCTGAGTTTGAGCTCTCAGGGCTTGACTGGAGAGATGAGAGACACAGGTCATAGTGGGGTGTTTTCTTGCATGTTTTGGATAGTAGATCAGTGCTTTGGGCTTGGGTTTGCACAATGAGTAAAACTAGATGGAGAAGAAGAAGGGTTTGGATTGAGTAGTTCATTTTCTGGGACTACCTAAAAGATTGGAAGAAGGAAGAAAAATGGAGAAGTTGAATTGGGTTTGGTTTGGTTTGGTTTTTCTGATTCTGGTGGCTGATGAACTTTATATATATACAATACAAGCTGCTCCATGTACTACCATTTTGTGCATTGCCCAAAAAACCATGTGCTGTGAGCTTCAATTGCGTCTTCACTTTGATTTTGTGTTCACATGACTAAAGGTTGCATCATTTTGTGAAAAGTAATGGGAAATATATGTGCAATCAATGGACAAAGAGGAAGCAGAAACAACCAGGAAGGCAGGAACTAACAAAGAAACAATTAAAGGTTGGAAACAAAAGTAAAAACATTGTTCTTGTCAAGGTGTGAAGCCATGAAGATGACCCATATGTAACCATGCTTGTGCCGCGTGGACAAGAAACAGATCACACTAGTGGTTAGACTCAATTCATATATATGTATTATACTGATCAGTATCATATAGATTACTCGATCAGTACACGTCGGTACTATTAATAGTCTAATACCAATGCGTGGGTGTTGTCTTAGGATTATGGGGAGCTCAGAAAGATGGAAAATTTAAGAACTAGAATAGTTTTAGAAGTCGGAGGAAATTGTAGTTTCAGAGAACAGAGGAGATATAAAAGCACAAAGCCTTCAACAATATCCAATTTTCAGTACTGATATATACTACTTCTTTGCAAGTGAGGAAGAATAAAAAATGCAAGTCTTCAAGAATTGGAATTTTTCTTGTTAAGTAGAAAAGATGCAATATTTCAATGAACATATATTAAGCTCAGATTAGGACCACCTCAGCTAGTCATTCTAACTGATGAGAAGGAGACCTTTTCTTTTCATAACAAATTGAACCAATCTAACAAATTTTTAACCACTCGTAACTATAGAAAGCTCATAAAAATTAAAAATAAAAACACTATACAGTATACACCCCAACACCCAATTCCCATGTCTATTTAGCTTGACCGCGGTTGAAGGGTTGTTGGCAAAAGCTGCTTAAACCCAACTCTCTCTTTCTCTCTGTTTCTCGATCCCGATTGAGTTTCTGAGGTCTCTTGGATCTTAATCTGTGAAATTATATTACTAAAATTTAAGGCTGTAATTTGTCTGTATTACCAAGATTCCGCCCGAGCTAGTCCTCACAACATTTCCCATTTTAAGATATTTCCTTGTTGCTTTTAGCTGTATTGTTGTCAAAGGCCTCTCCTTTTTATTTCATTTCACTTGTGGGTGCTCAATGCTCACTTAGACACTTACATTAGGAAGCTCTCTCTGTGCCAAGCCTCATCTGAAGAGGTAAGCAATCTTAGCTTTCTGTGTTTGAGTTCTATTAGTTATGTGGGTTTGAATTCTGGGGCCCATTTGAAGTGAAGAAGAGGTTACTGATCCGGGTCTTTAGTGGGAATGTTTTTATCTATAATTGTTGTGATCTGGGCATTGCTGCATTTAGCCGCGGATAGCGTTTCTTTTAGCAAGAATTGAATATATAGTAGTATGAATCATAAAGTAACCATTGGATTTAAACGTATCTGCATACTTAATTGCCCGTTTAATTGTTACAGCTAGGGAATTCTCTCTCTCTCTCTCTCTTGCTGTATTTGTACCTTATAAAAGAGGCTCGCACGTACCTTTGGCAAATCAACGAATCATCAAACCCAAACTCCTCAAAAGATTTCCCAAAAAAGCCCTCAAAAGATGATGAAGAGTTTAGCCTCCATATTTCTGGTTCAACTTGTTTGTTTACTTTTGTTTCTTCCCATAAGCCAATTAATGCAGCAGTGTTTTCTTGCCCATGGACGCCAAACTCATTGACCAAACATGTAGAAAAACACCAGACTACAACCTTTGTGTCTCTCTTCTTAAATCGGACCCTCGGAGCTCCGGTGCAGATCTCAGAGGCTTGGCTGTCATAATGATCGATGTAATTGGAGCTAGAGGAACCACTGCATTGAACAAAATTCGTCAGCTGCTTAAGCAAAGCCCAAAAGATCCCGCCTTAAATTATTGCTCCGACGCAATTTACAGTAAAATTGATAGTTTTATCCGCGAGTCCAGGCTAGGGAAACAATTAAGAAGAGCTCTTCTCATCTTGCAATGACAATCATGCATGAAATTGGCTCGAATGCAGAATCATGTGAGGATGCTTTTAAGGGCCCTTCTCCTATTACTAATTTGAACAAAAATGTCGAAAAGGCTGCGGCTGTAGCTGAAGCAGTGGCAGGGCAATTGCCTTGATATGTTTCTTCTATCACATTGTTTCAGTTTCCAGGTTTTTGTTATTGCATGCTAGTTTCTAGGAAGAGCTTCGGTTTCTTTATATTCCTCAACTCGATTATATGTAACTCATGAGCAGCAGATAGAAACAAAAATTCAATGAAATCGATCATGTGGCTTGTCCTCTTTATGATCAAGAAGATTTTTTTGTTAACTAGTGTTTGAATCTAGGGTTTTACTTTTAATGTTCGTTAAGTTTCTTTTTAACGTATATATAGTCGAGGAAGTCTGCCTTGTGGGTCTAATTTAAAGCTGATGATCCTCAAGTATCTGCAAAACCGGTGCTATTTTGAGTTGTCCATGTGGTTAGGAAAGGTTTAATTTTGATGAAGTTCTGTTCTGGTATCCAATTTCTTCACCACGTTATGATGCTTTTCTTGGTCCTAATCTCCACTCGATTATATGTAACTCATTAGCAAAAACAAATATTAAACTCAGATTAGGACCACCTCCGCTAGTCATTCTAACTGAGGAGAAGAGAGACTTTTTCTTTTCATAACAAAGAACCACTCTTAACTATAGAAAGCTCAAGGAGTGAAAATAGTTAAGACCTTCTTTTTATTTAGTTATTATATATCAAGGTAACATAGTTTTTTTTTGGGTTTTTTTCAGCAACAGTGTTTGAACTCTTCTGGCCCGGCCAAAATGATACCCAACAATTAAAAAGAGTCAATGTGGTACCTGGACTCTAAATTTCTTATCAAACTCATACCTCCGTTAAAATTTCTGTTAGTTAAGTTAAAAAAGGCACGTGATGGTCACGTGGGGTATTAATTAGTCCATCTCCGTGCTCTCTTGCCTCGAGCTCCAGCACCTGCAGCTCCCACCTCTCTTGAGCTCTCTCTAACATTCCCACCTCTCCTGAGCTCTCTCTCTAACATTCACACAACACCGCCCCTACTAAAGGGAGTAGACGGTGTCGGCGAGTCTAACCCACCCGGGTTTGAAGCCACAATCAGCGAACAAACAATCACTTTCTGGATACCTCATTTTCGTCACAATTAGCGAACAAACAATGGCCGACACCACCACCAGATCCGGAGCCACCACCGCCAACGGCGAAGCCCCCGAGCAGCCTTGCAAGGTCGCGCTCATCGCCGAAATCATTGGCCAGGACGGGTTGTACCTGACGAAGTTCCTATTGAACAAGGGCTACGACGTCCACGGCCTCATCCGACGGTCCTCGAATTTCAACACCCAGCGGATCAATCACATCTACATCGACCCCCACAACGCCCACAAGGCCCGCATGAAGCTCCACTACGCCGACCTCACCGATGCGTTGTCTCTCCGCCGCTGGCTCGACACAATTGCGCCAGACGAGGTCTACAACCTCGCCGCGCAGTCGCACGTTTGACGTGGTCGCCACCGGTGCCCTTCGCCTCCTCGAGGTGGTCCGAAACCACGTAGACGCTACCGGCCGCACCAATGTCAAATACTACCAGGCCGGGTCGTCCGAGATGTTCGGGTCCACTCCGCCTCCCCAGAAAGAACAAGCTGGAAGAGAGAAGGAACAGAAGAAGAAGAAGAAAAAGAAAAAGGAGAAGAGGAATTCAGAAAGAAAAAGGTGGAAGAGAGAAGGAACAGTAGAAAAAAACGAAAAGGGGGAAGAAGTCAAAAAGATAAAGAAAGACCGGACTATCACGTGACTATCACGTGTTTTTTTAACTGAATTAACAGATAATTTAACGGAGGTATGAGGTTGATAAGAAATTTAGAGTCCAGGTACCACATTGACTCTTTTTAATTGTTGGGTATCATTTTGGCCGGGGCAGAAGAGTTCAGACACTGTTGCTGAAAAAAACCCTTTTTTTTTTTTGGACAATTCAAGGTAACATAGTGAAAAGTCTGAAAAGTGAAACAAGAGGAACTATATATGCATATCGAAATGCTGAACGATTGCTGAAGCCACATCCGCAACATCCCGAACAATTTTGTTCAAATCTGTGAGAGGAGAGCTGCCCGGAAAACTTCTTTCACATAAATCTGCCTCGAGGCCAACATCATTCATGCCTTGCTCTGCAAACTTAGGGTCACCCTTATTCAAAGCTTCACTGGCTTCTGGGACCTTAACTTGTATGACTGCATTGTATACGTTGAGGCAAGAGCTTAAGGGTTGAGCTCCTGGGGTCTGTTTAAGAAGCTCATTGATTTGGTTTAGTGTATCGGTTGCCTTAGCCTTAACAACATCAACCATTATGAGGGCTAACCCTTTGACATCTACATCAGAGCTCCTAGGGTCTGATTGAAGAGAAGACACACAAAGATCGTAGCTTGGTGTTTCTTTACATGTTTTGTCAATGGGATTGGCATCCATTGGCAAAAAAAACCATGCAATGGCTTGTAGGAAGAAACACCACTCGAATGAGAAATATTACGAGTACAGATCGATGTTAAGTTCTTCATCTTTGTAAGGGTACGTTTGAGAAATTTTGGTTCATTCTATAGCTTCTGTTAGAGATCATGATATAGAGAAACTGAATGCTCCACATTTACTTCTTAAGGTGTGAATAGTGTGAAGTTTGGTGTTTGTATATGCCACATGTTTTATGAGTTTCACTGACACAAAAGAAGAAGAAGTCAAGAACTACTCACACCAAACAATTAAAGTGGACAACTTAATGGTAAGAACCTTCTTGTTATTAAATAATATTAACCGAATTTTGAAGTCCGAGGTTACCTCAGGTGGTAAGTTTTTTTTAGCAATACCTCAGGTGGTAAGTTAAATCTTGAACAAAATCTAACTTATGATTTTGTATTTGGTCATTTCATTTCAAATTCAAATTCATAATTTCCTTATATGTACTTGAATAAATGAGATATATCTCAGACCAAACAAAAATTCCGAAATTTTCCCCTCGGTGATTTTTCTCACTTATGGCCTGATATGTTAGCCCTCATTATTGTTGTAAGTGGACTACTACTTCTACTACTAATTGGACTTGTTGTTTTCTTCCTTAAAAGAAAACAAGAAGTTTGTGGCGAGCAGGATGTTGTGGTTTCTAAGACTCATCTTAATGTGGATACTAGTAGTATTTCAATTGAAATAATGATGCGTACAACTGACAATTTTAACCCAGCCAATGTATTAGGAAAATGGGGGTTTTTTTTTTGTATATAACTAAAAAATTATATATATAATATTACGGATTAAGAAAAAGAAGAAGAAGAAGAAACTCTGCAAGGATCAATTAAATATATAGAAATGTTTCAGATTTTATTTTTTCTTTAAGTTTATAGAAATGTTACGTATTTAGTATAATCAAGTATTCACTCGATTTAAGATGCACAAAATAAAATATCAAAATATAGTCGTGTGGCCACGATTAAGTATATAGAAATGTTGCAAGTTTTTTTTTTAAGTATATAGTAATGTTACAGATTCAGTATAATCAAGTATTCACTCGATTTAAGCCGTGCAAAATAAAAGATAAAAATATAGTCGTGCGTCCAAGATTAAGTATATAAAAATGTCTTTCACAAAAAAAAAAAGTATATCGAAATGTTACGGATTTATTTTTCTTTAAGTATATAGAAATGTTATAGATTAAGTATAATCAAGTATTCACTCGATTATACTTAATATAATTATATTCAGTATTCAGTATAATTAAGTATTCAATATATAGTAATGTTATGTATTTAGTATAATCAAGTATTCACTCGATTTAAGACGCACGAAATAAAATATAAAAATATAGCCGTGCGGCCACGATTAAGTATATAGAAATGTTACAATTTTTCTTCTTCTTTAAATATATAGTAATGTTACGGATTCAGTATAATCAAGTGAATCTTGATTTAAGATGCGCAAAATAAAAGATAAAAATATAATCGTGCGGCCAAGATTAAGTATATAGAAATGTTCTTAAAAAAAAAAAGTATATAGAAATGTTACAGATTTATTTTTCTTTAAGTATATAGAAATGTTACAAATTAAATATATATAATCAAGTATTCACTCGATTAATTATATAGAATTAAATATAAGTATATAGAAATGTTACGGATTAAATATAATCAAATATTCACTTGATTTAAGCCGCGCAAATTGAAAAATAGAAATATAGTCGACTAGTCGTGCGGCCAGTATTAAGTATTAAGTATATAAAAATGTTAATTTAGTCATGCGGCCAGTATTAAGTATATAAAAATGTTACGGATTAATTATAAACAAATATTCACTCGATTTAAGCCGCGGAAAATAAAAGATACAAATATAGTCGTGCAGCCAGGATTAAGTATATAGAAATGTTACAGATTAAGTATATTCAAGTATTCACTCGATTTAAACCGCGCAAAATAAAAGATAAAAATATAGTCGTGCGACCATGATTAAGTATATGTCTCAGAGCACCCTGAGTTTCTTGTTCATTTGGCAACAAGAAAATCTGAGTCATTTGGACTGGCCCACAAGACTGAGAATAACTTTGGATGTTGCAAACAAGGTTAACTATCTACACACTACAAGCAACTAGGTACTCGAACAGAGTGATTGCCATTGATTTGGCATCCAGATCTCTCTCAGGTACTCTCCCTTTAGAATTGAACTGCCTGACTGAACTCACCACTCTCTCATTTAGTAATGCCTGTCTGATTGAACGCAGTCCAGTATTAGTGGCCATGATCTTTTCGCTATGGAAGCTCTCCGGAATAGTATAGGTCTTAACACATTAGGATGGTCTGGCTCCAATTATTGTAATTGGACCGGAGTAGTTTGTAATGAGGACGATAGAGTCGAACTCATTATTATCCGCAAAAAACACCTCACAGGTTCAATCTCAGCTTCCATCGGAAACATTAAATATCTTACGATATTGGATGTTTCCGAGAACCAACTAACCGGACCATTTCCAAGACTTTATGAATTGAAATTATTTGAGAGGCTTTTTGCCAGTAACAATAATTTCAATTCATTCCCAACAATAATTTCAATTCATTCCCAGTAGATTTCTTCTTATCCGATCTATATATCCGCCTTGCTTCAGATTGATATTAGTCACAACCCCTTTGTGCCGTGGCCAATTCTCGGCACCAGTAGGGAGCTAAAGTTTTTTTCATGTGTAAGTCTACGGCATGTGTAAGAAATCAATATTATGAAGATGGAGGAATGTGATTGATTTCCACTAGACAATGGCGGAGCTAGAAATTTATGTAAGGGAGGGTCTAATTTTTGTTTCTCTATCATATATATCATGCATAGACAAACTTCATAAAAGGCTAGGGTGGGCAAATTTTTGCTTTTTCTTCAAGATCAATCTAATTATTGCACTTTTGTTTCCAAATATACATTGAATATTCATTATACAATTAAGTTAACTATAGCCCAGGGTAGCCACCCCTGGCTCCGCCATTGCCACTAGATAGTAGATACAAAAGAAAGACATCAAAATAACTAATAATCCATCCTAACAACTCTCTCTTGATCTCTTCAAATTTATAGGTTAAATAGAAGAGTTCTAAGAGGTAAGAATACTAAGCTCCGATCCACCGCTGCCCGTCGCCTTCATCCATACAGCAGAAAGCTATGAATACAAGTACCTGACAGAAAGGATTATAAAATTTTTAATTATGAGTGCTTTTCAAAGATAAGCAAACAATTAAGAAATAGAGAAAAAGGAGAAAGCTAGAGAGAACAAAAAAAACGTAAGCTACTCTTATAGTAAACAAAAAAACAAAAAGAATGTTTTCATTAATTCATGTTGTTAGTCCAGATTCAATTTTAACCGAAGACCCAACACCACTACCCACTACAAGATCTGTAACCACAACCAATTGATTTGAAGTAGTAAAATAATAGAACCAGCAGAGTAGCAGACACTCCATTGTTCAAAATGAGGGGAACTAGCTAGGGTATCTGCTAAGCTACTTTAATGCGGAATTAGTAGCAGTACGTACTGAAGCATTATAACATTCTGCATGGTTAGCATTTTTGCATGCTGTCTCTAGAGATTTAACAATAAAATTACGGTGATGATGATCTTGGATTAGGTGATGAAGAAAGTGCAATCGGACGATTGAATTCTGGTGGTATATATGATAATATTTAAACGAGATGTTTAAGATGACGAAAATAAATAATATTATTCATCTTCCGTTTTTGCTATTACTTATTTCCATTTTCATTGGAAGCATCGTTTTTTGCTATTATTTATTTCCATTAATTTTCATTCAATCCGCATTCAGTATATATTGGAAGCATCTTAACGTTCATCCTAATTAAATTACCAACACAATTTAATTCTCTCATCAAGTCGTAAATTTATGATGGTCAAAATGAAAGAGTAATCCGATGAGATATTTGCTTACTCCGGATCCGATCGATCCCACTATATAAAGAGACTCACATGCACCTTAGCAAATGTCCATAGCATCTAGTTTCCCCTTATCAGCACCATATTCATAACATTACGTACCATTAATCAAGATGAAGAAATCAATATCTCTTGTGGTAGTCATATTTCTGATTCAAATTGTCTTTATTCCAACGAGCCGTTGCAACGATCTCGTTAACGAAACCTGCAAAAAAACACCCCAGCCCCGTCTTTGTATCTCCATTCTCGAAGCGGACCCCCGGACTGAAGAGTCCGATATCGATGGGTTAGCCACCATAATGGTCGGGCAAGTTGAGCATACGGCATCCGATACCTTGAACAAAATTAATGTGCTGCTTCGTCAGAAACCGAGCGATAAACTCTTAAACGATTGTCACAACAATTACGTTGCGATTATACGAGATGATGTGCCCCAAGCTAGTGGAGCAATTGATGCAGGTGATTCAGGCAAGGCAGTGCAATTGATGAATGACGCTGTTGGTAAGGCCGATTCATGTGAAAGGGGTTTCAAAGGCCGCTCTCCTCTGACCAGCGCCAACAACGCCGTCAAAGATGTTTCGTCTGTGGCTGCCGCAATAGCGAGGTTGATTTGATAACTAGCTACGTGACTATTACTACGTTTACATTCATGTATCAATAAATCTATATGAAGCCTCACTATGCTAGCTAAGAATATATTTGATATTTTGTACCAATTAAAAACAAAGATAAAATGAATTTGATTGATTGAGATCGATCGAAGGTGAAGAATCAGCACTCTATTTTTCAAAATGAGCTAGGGGGAATTAGTTGCAGTTCGTACTGAAATACTGAATAGCATTATAAGTTTATAACACTTCTGCATCGTTTGCATTTTCGCTGTCTCGATCTACTCATCTAATAACAATAAAATTAATTAAGGTGATCGATCATGATCTTGGATTAGGTGATGAAGGAAGTGCAATCGGAAGATTGAATTCTCCGGACGGCCTTCTTCATTTTTTGTTTTATTTCTTTTAATTTGAGAAAGGTTTAGAAAAAGCACGGTCTTAACTTTTTTACTTTTTCAATGAAATTAGATATGGTCAAAACGCATCCAATCAACATTTACTGTCATAATTTGTAACCAAAAAAACATTTACTGTCATAATTGTTCTTATCTCTTTTTGCATGGATCCGTCTGAGAACTCATACGTACAACATTGAAACATAGCTATATAAAAGGATTCAACTTTGCTTCTATGTAGCACCGAGTTTTCTCCATACTATTTCTTACATAAGCTAGCATCCACTGAATTCTCAAACCTCTCTGGCCTTACAAATATATATGAAGATCGAGTTTAATATCTGTAGCAACACTTACCATAGTTCTAGCTCAGTCAAATTGTGTTTCTTCCAATAAGCCAATGTAGCGGAGATTTTTGGCCAATGGATGCCAAACTCATTGACGAAACATGTCGAAAAACACCAAAACCCAATTTTTGTGTCTCATCTCTCAAATCAGACCCTCGGAGTTCCGGTGCTGATGTCAAAGGCCTGGGCATCATAATGGTTGATGTGGTTAAGGCCAAAGCAACCGTTGCTCAGAAGAAAGTAAGTGAGCTTCTTAAGAAGAGCCCAGGAGAAAAAAGCTTAAAACTTTGTTCTAATGACTATGATAGGGTTATAAACCATCATGTCCCAAGGACTTAGTCATGACCTCCAACTATTGCAGAGACAGACATGAGTGAGGCTGCCTTAGAAGCACGTACATCGGAAATAGGTTTTTTTGCCAATGGATGCCAATCTCATTGACAAAACATGTAAAGAAACACCAAGCTACGATCTTTGTGTGTACAATCAGACCCTAGGAGCTCTGATGTAGATGTCAAAGGGTTAGCCCTCATAATGGTTGATGTTGTTAAGGCTAAGAGCATGTGCATCCATAAAGTCTAAAAACTAAAGTCTAAACTAAAATTTAAGCTCCAAAAGTGACACTATTCATCAATTTAGACTTCTCATCACTTTTGTATTTCCACCCATAAAGTCTAAAGTCTATAATCTACCTTGTTAATTTTGTTTTCAAACAAGTTTAACACCATTTAGTACCTTTAGCCTAGCTTTTGGTGAGGCTAAGTTTAGCCTATTGGAAAGGCTAGCTTAGGTATAGCCTAGCTTAAAAAGAGTTGGCTGCATGTGTGTTTGGGAAAGACTAGCTTATAATTTAGTATAAACTAGTCTAAACACCCATGGGTGTACATGCTCTAAGAGCATCAGCAGTGGGGACTCATTTTTTGGACCCAAATTTGGGTCCAAATTGGCCGTAATTCAAATTTGAGTCCATCGGAATAGTGGATATAAGGACTTACTTTTTTGGGTGCCACAGTGGTGTAGGACTCATTTTTGGATTCATATTTTTGGACTTATATTTTTGGGTTCAAATTTGAGTCCCAAATTTGAATCATCTCCACTGTGGCATATAGATATTGGACCCAAAAACCCCACTTGTTCTCTCTCATTGATGAATCATCAATTTCTCTCTCCAAAATCCTCTCAAATTAGTTGCACATGGGGGGACCCAAAAATATAGGTCCAAAATTTTTGAGTCCAAACTTGACCTATATTTGGGTCTAACATTTGGGTCTCCGGCAACTATAAGTCCTACTCCTCTGATCCACTGTGGGTGTTTTTGGACCCAAATATAGGTTTTGGACCCAAATTTGGGTCCCCATTGTGGATGCTCTAAGGCAACCGATACACTAAACCAAATCAATGAGCTTCTTAAACAGACCCCAGGAGCGGCATTGTTTTTATTTTTTCTTCATTAGTTAAAAAAGACAAAAAAAATTAAAAAATATAGAAAACCCACTTCTCCAATAAACTTTGCAGTTGGAACTCGGAAGAAGTCATTCTCTCCATTTTCCTCTTTAATTTAAGAAAATTGAAAGAGAGGGCTCTGCACCAATTTTTTTAAATCGAACTATTAATGAAGCACATCATGCATCGGAAATAGGTGATCGAATATTTTCTGGAAAAACGAAGATAACATCACACAATTTTTGTGAATTTTGGCTCTGAAAAAAAAAAACGTATAGGAAGCGTTGATCTCAACGTATACATGCATGTGCTAAATTAGTACATCATAATCGGATTCTCTAATTATGTTAGATTTTCTTACCAAGTCAATTTCACACCGCCCCTGTACGTATAAAGAGTCTCATATCTTAGCAAATTCACATAGCATTTAGTTTCCCCATATATATCATCATCTCTAACTTTAGCATCAATCAAATGATGAAGAGATCAATATCTCTAGTAGTGGTATTCATATTTTTGATTCAAATTTTCTTTGTTCCAACGAGCCATTGCAACGATCTCGTTGACGATACATGCAAAAAAACACCATACCCCGATCTTTGTGTCTCCATTCTGGAAGCCGACCCCCGGACTGAAGAGTCCGATGTCGAAGGGTTTGCCGTCATCATGATCGGTGAAGTTGAGCCTAAGGCATCCGATGCCATAGACAAAATCAACGTGCTACATAAACAGAGCCCCAGCGATAAAGCCCTAAGCGATTGTCACGAATACTACGTTGCAGTTATTCGAGATGATGTGCCACAAGCCAGTGAAGCAATTGATGCAGATGATACAGGCAAGGCGGAGCAGCGCATGTATGACGCTGCTGGTAAGGCTGATTCATGTGAAAAGGGTTTCAAAAGGGGATCTCATCTGACTAGCTTGAACAATGCCGTAAAAGATGTTTCGTTGGTTGCTGCAGCGATAGTGAGGTTGATTTGATCGATGTAATTCTCCCAACTATTTCTAGCTAGCTACAGCGACAGTGTGGTTGGTTACTTGATTTGATGTCATTCTTGTTTTAACTATTTAATTTGTTAAATCAATAAATGGATTTATAACCTGAGAAATTAAGTCTGCGTTTTAGGGTTTTGTACCGAAAACAAAGAAAAAGAAATCTGATTAGCACTTCTGCGGTTTGCATTTCGCTCTCTCTAGAGGTTTTTTTTACTGATCATCTAATGCTAATAGAATTAATTAGGGGTACGATCTTGGATTGAGCAAGCTAGGAAGTGAAATCGGAAGGATTGAATTATGGCGATCGAGATATTGTTGAAGATTTTCGCATTAGGGTTTTGTGGTACTTTGAACATATATTAATTTTTAGATCACCGCCATTACAGAATTAAGGCACTCATCAATTAGCTCACAATTCAATAATACTTATAAGATTGTGCTAAATCAATGATAATTATTTTTCTCTTGTGCAAAGCGTTATAAACTTATAATCCACCAAGTCAGTTAGGGATTTGGGCTAAAACTATTGGAATTATTAGAAGATATATATGATAATTATGAAAATCCGATTGGAATTTTGTGTTCTAAAGTTTGTTTTTGTCTGATAAAAATCCGATTTTTTTTCTTGAATTTTTATTTCGGAAATATGTTGATGTGATGCAATAATTTTCGGCACCTTTAGTGCAGTGCATAAGATTTCCATAATTTTTTTGCAATGATAGTAACTTTTATGATTTCTCAAGCCCATGACGATATGAATTAATTAAATCTACTTCCATATATGTATTTCTATTTTTTAATTATTATTATTATTATATTGGGGGAGATCGAATCTCTAATCTAGTCTAATTCTAACTCTCTCTCACTAACCCCAATGATACATTTTTTACTTCAATATCTACTTCATGTAGCTAATTTCTCAAGGGTACGTGAAGCTAGTATCCTCTACAAAATGTTTGTTACACCCTTAGAAAGCCTTAAAAAAGATTTTTTTAAAAAATTTCTTTTCCTTTTTCCTTTTGTGGTTTAGAACTTTAGATCGATGGAGCTATTTGGTAGTCGGATGAGGGGGAAACTTTCACATCTGCTTCGGATGACCAAATTTCTGCCCTTCCACTTTTATAGAACAAAATCGTGGCAACTTAGACCTAAGTGGTGAAACAACGTAATTTTTTTTTCTTAATCAAGGTAATTACATTTTTTTTTGGGTCTGAAATCAAGGTAATTACATGGTTACAAGAATTTAATTTCCCAAAAAGGAATGCCCTCATATATATCATAGTGATATTAAAGCTGCCTTCTAGTTGTGCCTACAGCTAGTCAGGTTTGTTTCTATATATATATATATGCTTTGATTTGGGACAAACTATATGAAGCATCTGAACGTACATGTCCGAAAGTAGTACATGCAACACAATCGGATTCTTTTCCTTATACTTGGTTTTGAAAATTCATGGAGATTTTCTTACCAACTTAACTCGACATGCATAAACTCACACGTACCTTAGCAAATGGCCATAGCATCGAGTTTCCTCATATCAGATTCATATATATATCTCTAACATTAGCATCAATCAAATGATGAATAAGAAATCAATATCTCTAGTGGTACTCATACTTTTCATTCAAATTATCTTTGTTCCAACGAGTCATTAATTGCAATGATCTTGTTGATGACACATAATGCAAAAAAACACCACACCCCGATCTTTGTGTCTCCATTCTCAATGCAGACCCCCGGACTCAAGGATCATTTGTAGATGGGTTAGCCACCATAATGGTCGGTGAAGTTGAGCCTAAGGCCGTAAGGCGTCTGATGCCTTAGACAAAATTAATCAGCTACGTAACCAGAGCCCTGGAGATAAAGTCTTAAGCGATTGTCACGAATACTACGTTGCAGTTGTTCGAGATGATGTGCCCCAAGCCACTGAAGCAATTGATGCAGGTGATGCCGGCAAGGCGGAGCAACGCATGAACGACGTTGTGGGTGAGGCTGATGCGTGCGAAAACGGTTTTAAGAGCGGCTCTCCTCTGACTAGCTTGAACAACGCCGTAAAAGATGTGTCGTCGGTGGCTGCAGCAATATCGAGGTTGATTTGATGTAACTCTTGTTAACGTACTGTTTCATTTCAAGCTAGCTACGTGACTGTGAGTGTCACATACTCACATAGATATATACATCAATAATATCTGTTTGGTATTTTGCATCAAGAACAAAGAAAAACAAATTTAATCTGATTGAGATCGATCGATTAAAGATGAAGAAATATCTCTAGCACTACTTGTTCTTAATCTCATTAATATGTTGTGATCGAGTCCAAATTCAATTAATTAATTGTAACCAAACACCCAATTAACCCAACTCTAACATCTGTATGTAACCACAACCAATTAATTAATTTGTGTTAGCAAAATGGATTGGAAGCCAGCAGGCTAGGTCCTCCATTTAGCGACTTTAATGGGAAATTAATTAGTTGGAGCAATAATGTAAAACCCGTGCATGGTTATTATCCTTTTGATGCTATTAAAGCATTAGCACTTCTGCATGGTTTGTATTTCGCTCTCCCTAGAGTCTTATTCATCTTAACTCTTAAGGGGGCGATGTTGGTTTGAGCAAGGGACTAAGGAAGTACAAAAGATTGAACTATATATATATGGCGAGATTATATATATTGGCTAATGTACGTAGTTGAATAGTTTCACATAGGGCTGCCACTCGGATGGATCGGATCGGATATGAGTGTTCCAATTCCAATCCAAAAAATTTTGGAACTGAATATATTGTTCCAATTCCAATTCCAAAAATTTTGGATCGGATTGGATCGGAACTTTCGGAATTTTCGGATGTTCGGAATTTTTTGGAAGTTTTCGGAATTGATATTATTTTGGAATCTTCGGAATTCCAAATTAAAACGTAATTTTAAAACTTTTCCAAAGTAATCCATTAAGGCATTTTGTATATTTTTATGGATACTACAATTTCAATATTAGACGAAAGAGTAATAAAAGTAGAAATAGTTTGATTACATCAATGCGGTCAACCCTTATTTCTAACCATTTATAATTGTGGTTGACCATGTGGATCGAGGTGTAAACGAAGACGAAAGCGGCCAAATTTTTAACCCTATGCCTCAAATATCTCAATAATCACATCCAACAGTCAGATTGCTAAATTTCATTTTCCTTAGTGATTTAGTTTTTCAAAGGTATACATTTATTTGTAACCAATGAATATGGTATACAACACTTGTTAACATATTGAGATGTGGTGTGATCCGATAAATCGAAAATGTCTAACGGTATATTTGACTTCGCCCATGTATTTATCGAATAGTAATTGGTACCGTGTGAAATAATTGGCTTCATTCGTCGTCGTTTCAGCTTCAGTCAATGCGGTCAACCATTATTTCTTACCATTTATAATTGTGGTTGACCAGGTGGATCGAGATGTAAATGAAGACGAAAGCGGCCAAAATTTTAACCCTATGCCTCAAATATCTCAATAATCACATCCAACAGTCAGATTGCTAAATTTCGTTTTCCTTAGTGATTTAGTTTTTCAAAGGTATACATTTATTTATAACCAATGAATATAGTAGACAACACTAGTTGACATATTGAGATGTGGTGTGATCCGATAAATCGAAAATGTCTAACGGTAGATTTGACTTCACCCGTTTATTTATCGCATAGTAATAGATACCGTATGAAATAATTGGTCTCATTCGTTGTCGTTTCGGCCTCAGTCAATGTGGTAAACCTTTATTTATCATCATTTACCAAAATATCCTTTCCACTAATTTTACCTTAACCGCTCTTTCTGAAATCCGATTTTTGTGTTCTTTGCAACCACATGCTCCAACGGTCGAGCTCCACAAACCTATGTAAAAAGTTGCAACCCTGGATCTTGTTTTAGTAGCAGTTGCCTTTTGAGAACTCTAACTAATAAATATAGGGGCATAAATGACAATATTAGATTAATAGTATTAAAAAGACACTTTTGTATATAACTATATATATTTAACAAATGAATAAATATATAAACAAATTCGTAAAATACTAGAATTTCGGAATATTCGGATCGGAATGAGTTTGGCAAATTTCGGAAACATTCGGATCGGAAAATTTTGGATATTCGGAAATTTTCCATCCATTCCAATTCCAATCCAATTTACTTTGGAATTTTCGGATCGGAGAACTTCGGAATCGGATTACATTCGGATCGGAAAAAATTCGGAAACTTTCGGTTTGGAATCGGATGGAATTGGAATTTCCAATCCAAGTGGCAGCCCTAGTTTCACATTACGGGTCTATGGTACTCTTCTCCCATTAAGTCATATTTTCCGAGCAAAATTTTGATGAGGTATTCAAATATATATTAATTTTAACTTAATTTCCAGTTAGAAGTATATATTATATGATAGGTATGAAATTTCCAATACGAATTTCAAAGTTTTAATTCATTTTTATGTTCTAAAAAGAATTGTATTCTTTTTGTTAGAAATCAAAAATTTAAGTTTTGAACTTTGAACTTTGAACTTTGAAAAGGAAAGAAAAGGATTTTAAAATCATTTTTCACCGGCCATAGAATTAATCTAAACTTGTAACTTGTGAGGTAGGTGAGGAGAAGATGGATTAGGATAGACCCCAATCCATTACAGGAAATATATTAAAAGAGAAGATCTATATCCTTTTCCTACTGAACTTTTTTATTGATTTATTACTGTCATAAATATGAATCCTCTCTCCTCGATTCGCCGCCCGAGCTCTCCTGAGCTTTGCAGCTGCCATGGGTGTGGCCATGGTGTTGCAGGAGAGAAGAAGAAGAAAGAGAAGAACTGAAGAAGAAAAAAAAAAAAAAAAAGGAAAGAGAGTCGGGTGAGAGAAAAAAAAAAAAAAAAACCTTAACCTTGGTTAGCCTAGGAGACACATGTCAATCACGAAAGGGAGAGGTGATGCTCACCCTTGAAAAGGGGGTGAACAAAAATGCACTCTATTTAAGGATTAATTTAAAAAACACCGACACTTGTCCTCAAAGGAGTTTGGGGGCTGACTGCTGACACCTCGAATTTAGAGGTATTTGACAATGACCCACTTTCTATAAATATCAGCCTTAACCAAGGAGGTAAGCACATCTCAACCCGACTAAACAAACTTCGACGCCCAAGTCAGATGAGTGTTTGACTATACCACGGTCACAAAGAGGATTTCTTCTCCCTTAAACTTCATTAGTATAGTCAAACACTCATCTGACTTGAGCGTCAAAGTTTGTTTGGTCAGCTTTACGCTGATCTCCCCGATAACCATATATTATTTTCCATAGGTTCGAAAGTTCAGGTCCGAATCCCTCCTCACTCAATATTGCAAGATACAACAGAAGAAAATGTACATGAACTACACTTGAGTGATCAAATAATCAAATTGACCCGCATGTTGGACCCTATTATTTGAGTGATCAAATAATCATGATTACGCTAAACATGTTGGACCCCAAAAATAGGGAAAAGTTTTCAACTTTCCCTGTTTTTGAGGCAGAGTGGTAAAATGATCGATGATCATGCATTACAACTTTAAAAAAAGTCTTATCGGATGTCTCCTCATCTATCATTAGAAGGAAAAATTTTTGTATGATACGGTCAGGCCACGTGGCCACTGTGACCGGCCACAGTGATTGGCCACTGTAGAATAAAATAATATTTACGAAATAAAATATTGAATGAATAAATGATAAACTATTCACTGTGGCCAATCACTGTGGCCGGTCACAGGGACAGGTGACATGACCGTCACCTGCAAAAATTGCTCCATTAGAAGATCGACCCTCCACCATTGAAACTGCCAATTAAGCACTATAACCAATATTACAGAAAGTAGGGGTCTAGTGAAATTAACTTCCAGAACTGGTTTAAATAACACAATTAACTTGAGAAGTTAACATTGTTTAAGTTAATTAATAGTTCATTGTTATGAATTAGGATAAGTTTGAATGACTCAACCCATAATCAAGTGACTCAAGTCCACCATTAACTCAACTCATAATCATAATTATTGTATGCCTGCAGATTATTAACTCTAGCTGTTATCAAATTTCACCAACACGGCAACACCCAACAAAAATTATATATACCAACACATGTACAATCTAGCTAGCTATAAGCATCTAATTAAGAAGTTAAAAATTAAAGGATCAAAGAATCAGAGGGTACAACCACAGAAGAGAAAGAAGAAGCAGAGCATAGCAGCCAAAACCAAGGACTCCACCACAGTCACCAAGGTCCACAGCACATCATCAACTATCGAAAAATCGAACCATATCCTGAAGCTCGAGAAATTCAAGTTCCACCCGGAAGTGAAGTAGGAGAAATCAAATATCCCCGGCCACCTGAAATTCCCAGACGATGGCATCGAGAAATCTAACTCCTCCAGCCACCGGAAAGCTGTGGAGTACCACGACGCCATGACCGATGATCTTCACCTTTAGTTTCCTTGACAGGCAGGGCTAGCCGTCCAGCAAAGTTGGATTTGTGGAATGAAAAAAAAGAGGGATATACTACTTCTGGGGATTTGACGGTTAGTAATGTGCTCAAATGAATTTAGGCATGTTTATATATCATGAAGTACACGTGTTCCAGCTAAGTATGATTGACCCAGTTGCCAATCGGGTGCTAAAACAATAAACTTTTATACAGTGAACCAGATTCTACTCTATGCTCATAGGTTTATAAAGCATATATATATATATATATATATATATATATATATGAGGATAGGGTAAGCATCTAGCTAGTTCTTTCTCTCTTTCTTTCTTTTTTTCCATTTTATAACAAACTAAAATGACTAAAATCCAATACTGGAAGTTGCTCGGAGCTGTCAGAATGTGACCGTCAGAATTTGGAGGTATATATATATATATATAATTCTTAACCTAATTAAATTACTTCTACCACAATCCAAGCTCTAATTAGGTTAATATATATAGTTAATTGGGTGGAGTTGGTAATCATTGTAATTTTGAAGGGAAGGTGTTGACTGCCATCGATCCCAGCTGACTTTTAGGTGAGCAAATATATATATATATATATATGATTTCAAAATTTATTTTATTTTAGTTGTATATATACTTTTCTTCCAATATATAACAAAAAGTTGAGTTGTTATCGTGTTGGATTCTTCTATTAGTTATCGTAGCGTCCTTCGATAGTAATTTGACAATGAAGTTTGAAGTTTCCACTTAAGTAGGGTTTATTGAATGGACAATTGCATGTTTCTTGACCTCAAAGCAAGTAGATTTTCATTTGGTCTTTTTTAATTTTTTTTATTATTGAAAAAACAACAACAACACACACCTTACTCTAAATAATCAAATCAAAACACCATGGTTTACATGCATGCATCCTCTCATGCTAGCAATGTTTCATAGAAATGCCTGATTTTTCCTAGCTAATACAATGTAGAATATTTGTAGATGAAATGATTTTTCCTAGCTAATACAATGATGAATGGTGATTTTAATTTGTGAGTTAGCTAGAGTTAGACACCAGCATGTGCCTCGTAGGCCTCTACATAAGCATAAATGATTAAGATCAATTGAGTTGTTCTATTGTATCAAATCACACCCATGTCGGATATAAATAGGCAGTTCGGCTGAATTTTTGATTAAGTTGGTTTTTTTGCTGACTGCTAATTAATTTTAATGCTCTTAGCTTATTGCATTCAACATGAATGTTGAACAACATAATAAAAAAGTACTCACAACACACGTTTGGATTGCACCATATGTGGTGAGTTTTATATGCATGTTCATATTCTGAGAGTAAATTATATAAGCAAATTGTATAGAGTATAGAACTGGTACATACAATAAACTTTTTCATTTAGTTCTTAAATTTTGAATGTCAAATATTTTTTTTTTGGGACAAGACAAAACTAGCATTTTTGGTCTATGAAAACCCTAAACTATATATGCCAATGTGGTAATTGGCACTAGATAATATATACATTTGGTCGATAATCCACAAAAACAACTCGATCGAATTTGGGTATTTCATAACTTGATGAAATGACTCAAAATGTTGAAGCAATTTCATATATTTTGTTGAAGCAATTTTTGAGTTTTAATGGCTCGGAAATGTATATCTTCAAACTCAAAAATTGCTTCAACTACAAAGATCTTTGTCGAGGCAAGCCATAGGTCAAACCTACCCTCGAGACTAATGAATTCAAGCAGTTGATCTTCAAAACAAAGCAACCCAACGCTTTGTATTCATCAGTTGTTGCATCGATGGCGTCACCGTGGGGACCTAGTTGGACGGCACCTGGTGAGGAGAAGATCTTCGATCAGGCCATCCAATAGGAAAACGACACATGGCAAAAGTAAATGTAGTTTCAATAGTTTTCCGACAAATGCATTTGGGGTATGAGTATGACATTTTATACATGGGCATGCATGGCCTCTTCTTATTGGCTGGCCTGACACAAAATATTTCCTCCGGCGAGTCCCATACGTCGGACGCTTTCGCTGAGTTTGGGCCGCTTCATGTCCGGGCTGGGCTGTGGACAATTGTAGCCCACGTGTCCAGCTTGGCAAAATATTGCCTGGGCTAAGGTGCATCAGCTGGAAAAGTGTTCTTAATGTTTTGGGCCAGATTGATACCCCAAGTTAAAAAACAGGCCAGACATTTCAACCCAACCTAGCCCAGCTTTGGACCCACTATCGAGAAAGAAGAAACCCTAGGGTTAGAGACCGCGACGTCGCACGCGTCCCTTGCACGTGAGTAGCCGGGTAATGAGGAAACGAATATGAAGCGCCGCAAGGAGCCCTATAAACACAAAAATACAAACTGGCTAACGAGGACCGTGCGATATCTGGACACGTCACCGATCCGCGTGAACGTGGGTTTCAGCGGCTGAGATCACTGGTTGCAGAGGTACTGGTAGAGCGAACCAAGAAGCTCCTCTCTCGACTCTCGTCCCTCTCTCCCTCTATCTCACTCTCTCTATAATCCAACTTCCAATTCGTTTTTCCAGAAAACAAAGAGAAAAATTCTCTGGAAATTTGTTGTGAGGTTGTGAAAGATGAAGGTTATGGAGGAAGTTGTGGAGGAAAACGAAGTGAAGCCTTTGACTGCTGAGGAATTGGAGCAATACGAGTCTGTGTCCGAGTCCTCCGACTCTGACTCCGATGATAGCCTTGAAGATGAGGAAGAGGACGGTGACGAAGATGACGAGGATGACGATGATGACGATGTGGACGACGATGACGATGACGATGACGAGGATGAGGACGAAGAGGACGATGACGACGATGTCCAGGAGGTCGTACAATCCTCCGGAGGCCCTCCGGTTCAGTCAATAGACGACGACGATGAGGACGAAGAAGACGAGGAAGAAGCTGAAGGAGGCGATGACGACGATGACGGTGAGGGAGATGACGACGACGACGACGATGACGGCGAGGCTGACGAAGAGGTAATTAGCCAAATCTTTTGTTTTTTTTTTCTTATTTGATAAAGTAGCTTTCAGTGCTTTCTGGTTGAGATTTATCAGATCTGGTACTCTTTGTTGTTTTTTATTTATTTATGGAGTTATTTTATCTGATTTCACTGGTCGTTTGCTCTTGAATTTCTATTAAAGGAATGCTTGTTGGCCTTTTTATTTTCTTTAGAATAAAGTTGAATTTCATTTTTGTTTTCTGTATTTGATGAATATTTAGTAGATTCTCAATATTTTTCCAGATCTGCGTTGTATGAATTTGTAGCAATCAGTTCTGGCCCTTCTGCATATCACCATGACTTTGTTATATTAGTTTTGGATAATCTACGCTTCAGATATTCTCTCTATAGATTATACAGTTCATAACTATTACTAGAGTTCTTTCTATTTTTCCTGGAATTAGTTGAGTGGTGGTTGTATTCACAGATCTGAAAACAATTGTTTCTAGCTTATTAATATTATTGTTTTATTTTGAATCTTCTTTTAAAAAGATTGCTCCTTTAAGTCCAGCTTTATATACAGCACCTTTTGACCATAGCTTCAGATTTTCTACCTGTTAAATACCTACGACTGTGACAAATAGTTATTGCAGAGCAAATAGTTACCTTTTGAATGTTCCCTCTGGATTTTCTTATGCCTTCGGCAGACATCACAAAACAACCTTCAAATTGTTCTTGTTAACAAACTTTCATTAATTAGCCAAAAAAGAAGAAGCAAACTTTCATTAATTTTAATTCCTTTTCTTTGTCTTTGTTGCTTATAAATTTACTCTTATATTTTAAATTGATTAAAGCTGGTTATTACTCTTCTGCAAATTTGGCATTTAGTTCACTGCTGCTCCTTTTTGCTCATTTGAAAAATTAGGAAGAAGTTCTAAATTCTTCAGTCTTCAGCTTTTAAAAGAATCCCCCTTTTCAACTTAGTGCTGATAATTGTGGTAAGGAAGAAAATCCTGAGTGAATTATTCCTCATCTGAATCTGAATCTGAATCTGAATGAGAGGAGCCGTTTTGAAGAACAAACAATTGGACTTTCATGTTTTGGTCCTTTATTTGAATTGTTTGAATGGTGGTTTTTTTTTTTTTTTTTTAAACTAGGGTGTCCGAGTCTTTGACCCTAGGCTCCCCGCCTGACCCCACAACATTTGAATGGTGGTTTCTCTTGACCAACAAAAGAATGGTAGTGACTCTTTATACCACCTTGCAGAGATTTTGCAAAGTTGTTCGACAATACCCTTTTTCCATTTGATATTTATGCATCTATTTTGTTATATATTTTGTATCTGTTAGTGAAACTGTGACTGACATCTTAAAATCTATAGGATGATATTGGGACTGAGTACCTCGTCCGGCCAGTAGCCCGTGCTGAGGATGAGGAAGATGCAAGCGATTTTGAACCTGAAGAGAACGGAGAAGATGAAGACGTTGAGGAGGAAGAGGAGGATGATGACGATGATACTGGTGGGAAGGTTGAGGCTCCTCCAAAGAGAAAGAGATCAGACAAAGACGATTCAGATGACGATGATGATGGTGGAGAGGATGATGTGAGACCTTCCAAGCGATAGGGCTGGGTCCCCATCTTGTTCTTGGTTTGAGGACTGACTGACCATTAACAACTAGGTCAATCTCTCTCTCACTCACTCTATCATCTCTCTTAAAAACTCATGATCTGATCTGCTGTAGAAAGAAGGATTAGGATGTGTTTCCTGAATTCTGTGTTGGTTCTTGTTGCTGTATTATCCAATCATGGTGCAGTATAGTTTAGGTTTATAAGAAGTTTCAGCATCTGTTAATGCTTAGTCTTATGTTAATGTGGAGTATTTGAAAGAGTTGGTGGTTTAGGATTTATGTAAGGGTTTAAAGAACTTGGATAAACCATTGTAGCTTTTAAATACTCTTCTTTTTATCATCATCATCTGTTAGGTTGATTGCAGCTTTCTGAGGTGTAGGGCCTTTTTTCTCTGGTAGAATGGAAGGGTCATCAATCCCCCTCCTGCCCATCAACTATTTATTTTTATTTTATTTATTTTTTCCCTTTAAATTTTTGTTCTGTGTGCAGTATGGGTGTTGGACCCAAAAATATTGTGGGCAGATAACTGCTGTGTTGGTACTTGGTAGTTTTTCCTTTTTTGTTTTGGTTAAAAATTTAAAAGAATTGGCCTGGGGCATATTGGGATTATTGGATGGCAAATATAGGTCCTGTTTGGTATTTTACCAATCTAATGAAAATGTATGATGTCTGCCAAAGTAATTCAAAAATAGTTGAAAATGAAATATCATTGTAACCCAACAAATGGCGAGCCGGTGGTTTTGTATGACTAAATAAAGGCCATAAATAGAAGGGCAAAATGCATAAATAAAAGATGGTGGATCAGGCTGATGATTACGACTTGGCATTTTTCAATGTCGGCTATTCTTGCTTTATTGAGTAAATAATTGTTTTATGTAATTACATAATAACAGTGGATGATGACATGATGGGCATGGGTCCCTTGGCGCACACACGTCGTCGTTTTTGTCTCCCTCCATTTATCACCGCTTCGGCTTGCCAACTGGCACGGAAGGTGAGTAATAAAATGATTTCACTGTTAAGTTTAAATCCTGTATCGTGACATTATTTACTGGGACTCCTATTTACTGACCTAAATTATACTGTGGTGGCTTTGCGCAGATGAGAGTATACACTGTGGCCGTGCCGACCGGAAGAGCCGATGATTCAGTTCCACAAGGGCATTTGCCGTTAACCATTTGAATTTGCGCGAGCGATTTCTCACAATCTGTAATATTATGAAATTATATAGCTCGTGTGCCACTATGGGCGTGACATGTTTGGTACTTGTAAGTTGTAACTCTCTCCACAAGGACTCAAATCATCCATAATGAGAATTAGGAAGCGGAAGGAAAACTAAGAAAAACAAAATTGTGAACAAATACAAAAACCAAATAAGTCACCTCCATGGTAAGTCATTGAGTTTGCTCAAGTAATTAGAAAAGATGAGAAAGTGGGTTAAGATTAAGATAAACTAGCAATCTCTCAAGTATGTGGTGGGTAATTTTTTTTATTTATTTAATAAAAAATAAATTTGTAATTTGTCACAATTGTCTTTCATAATTAAATAAGTTTTAATTTTTTATAATATTTTAGGGTCATTTATATCAAAAATTTTAGTTTTGATTAACATTACCTCTTGTCTTAAATAATAGTATACATATAGATAAAAATAAAATAAAGGAAAATACTTCATAGGTCCAAACAGTGACAATTTTTTGCCCACTAAATCTGCTACAGTAAAAATTTTCCCATCAATGATAGAAATATATCTAAATTTACTATAGTGGAATGAACAGTGACCAAAATTTTTATTGAGACCAATAAAATCTGGGTGAATAGTTAATTTTATTGACCACAATAAAAATTATTGTTTCTAAAATTTTTTATTGAGGTCAATAAAAACTAGGTGAATGTTTTTAAATTTTTTTATTGTGGTCAATAAAAATGGGTGAACAGTGGATTTTATTGACCACAATAAAAAATTATGGTAACTGTTCATTCCACTACAGTGAATTTGAAGATATTTCTGTCCTTGATGAGTAAATTTTTACTGTAGCAGACTTAGTGGGAAATATTTTCCTATCTTTGTCCTTGTTGGTCAAGGACCCAAATAATAATTAATTTTATTTTATTTATTATTTAAGTGATTTTTGATGATTTAAATGAATAATAGTTACAAGAAATGGCGCTATCACAAAAAAACAAAGGGAGATTTCTCATTTACTGAAAAATCTCATCGTCTCTCAACCAACAAGAGCTTTCGAAAAATAAAAGTGCGAGTATTTCCATTGTGGTTGTCACTCATTAACTCACCGTCTCTTTCTCTCTCTCTCTCTCTCTCTCTCTCTCTCTCTCTCTGCAACGCGCTCGTTTTTCATCTTCTTCGTCAATTAATACGCATACGCTGTACGGCTCTCGGCAGCGTATATTACTATACATTGATTACATTCCGCCTATTATTTCGATTTAGATTCTGAGCGAATCCGAGATCTGTGAAATGCTTGCTCATTGATCTCTGCGACTGATCCGTGGTTTGCCAAAATGGTGATCTTCAGCCCTATAACTGTCGGTCAGGTACTTCTACTTCTTCATTTCCAGATCTTCCTCTGATTTGATTGCTCTCTTTTTGATTTGGCGTAATTTTGTCGGTGCTTCTGGTTCAGGAATAGTAAGGATTTAGTTCCATGTATTATTGCAGGTTTCGTTTTTGCTTGGAATTTTACCTATTATTGGAGCTTGGATTTATTCCGAGTTCTTGGAGTACAGGAAGAATTCACTCTCTGCCAAATTGTGAGTAGAACAGGCTTTTGCGCTATAGCTCAATTTTCTATATGCATGTGTGTAACCATACTCTAGAGTATGGATATAGTTTTTACTATATCCATAAATCTATAAGCTTATTTATGTTTGTGCTGAATGAGATTTGTTTTTGATACTAGTAGGCACTCTGAAGTGAATTTGGTTGAAGTGGAGAAAGATGCGGTTAAAGAGGATGACAGAGCTGTTCTATTGGAGGGAGGAGGTCTCCAATCCGCCTCCCCGAAAGCTCGAACTTCATCTGCCACATCGCCTATTTTCAGGTTTCTAAATTTCAGTCATTGAACTGTAGGTTGTGAATTCATGATTTCTTCCATCATGTGCTTACTGTTATTATATCTGTTTAGGTTCGTGTTGATGGATGAGTCATTCTTGATCGAAAATCGGTTGACGCTGAGAGCAATGTAAGTGAAGTTATTCATGGATCGAATCGAGAAATATACTTTTCTGGTTATTAAAATGTTGACCTATGCCTTTCTTTTTTCTTGCAGATCTGAATTTAGTGTTATTTTAGCATACTTCTACTTATGTGATCGTACAGATTTCTTCAACTCGTCAAAAAAGGTGACATTGATAACTTAATCCTGTTATGTTAGACATTTCATTTTTATCATTGGAATTGTTTGGCTTTCAAATGAAGCAATGCCTATTTGATTACAAGAGGCTAATTTGAATTGTAAATGAAATATTTAACAAAAGAAAGAACTAGTGAATTCAATTATTTTCTCAATTTTTAAAAATATGTTTTTACGATTGACATTTTTTTTTTATCGACTGTTGTCTGTATGTGCAGAGTTACAATCGGGATCTTTTCATATTTCTGTACTTTCTTCTCATCATAGTTTCAGCAGTTACTTCTTTCACGATACATAATGAGAAGTCTCCACTCACTGGGAAATCCATACTATATTTGAATAGGCATCAAACTGAGGAGTGGAAGGGCTGGATGCAGGTAATTTACTTGTATTCTTTTATAATGTATGCTTGTTTATTAGGAATAAGATCACATGTATGCACTTTTTCTGTTTGTATCATTATATGAAGTAGGCTTGTTTATGATGAACAAGATCTTTGGTTAACTTTTATAAGTTTTGTTGGCCAGTTGATTTGGAAACCTATGTCAGCGATAACAACCATTAGTGAAGGTGTATAGCGACCAAAGCATGTTTCTGTCACATACAAAGCATTTTCTTTCAATGTGTACTCCTGTTATTTTCAGCATAAAAACTATGAGACTGTCAAAGTGCCTGGACCTATTTTTAAACACATGCCCTGTAGCCTCGTATAAGTATCTTTTTATCTTCATTATGGTCTCACTCTCTGTTCTTCTATGTTACAGGTGTTATTTTTGTTGTACCACTATTTTGCTGCAGCAGAATTTTATAATGCAATTCGAGTATTCATTGCTGGATATGTCTGGATGACTGGATTTGGAAACTTTTCTTATTACTATGTTCGCAAGGATTTCAGCCTAGCAAGGTTCGCACAGGTATGCACTCTCCTACGTCTCAAAGATTCCCTGTGAGTTGTCAGATTAAGTATGTATCTAACACATCCTGTTCCTTTTTATTGAGCAGATGATGTGGCGGCTTAATTTCTTGGTATTGTTTTGCTGTGTGGTCCTTAACAACAGTTACGTGCTGTACTACATCTGTCCCATGCACACTCTATTCACTCTCATGGTTTATGGGGCGCTTGGTATTCTGAACAAGTATAATGAGATTGGGTCAGTGATAGCTTTAAAAATTATTGCTTGCTTCTTGGTTGTTATCTTGGTATGGGAAATACCGGGAGTATTTGAATTGCTTTGGAGCCCTTTGACATTCCTCCTGGGTAAGTAACTTCTAAAAGTTTTTTTTTTTTTTTTTTTCATTTCAACACATTTCAGGTCACTGACCCAAATCATAAAAATAAAATAAAAATGGCAGCCTACACAGATCCTGCAAAACCAAATCTTCCCCTCTTGCATGAGTGGCATTTTCGCTCTGGCCTTGATCGTTACATATGGATAATCGGAATGATATATGCTTACTATCATCCAACGGTAAGATTAAAAAAAGAGAAATGCTGTCTATTTTCCAATCCAATTGTATCTTATAGTGCAATATTTCGTACTTGATTGTTGGGTTTGGTATGGATGCATCTGTTTCCTTTCATCATTCTTTTGAGTTTAGTAGCTTAGCAATTGGCACAAATTCTTATAGGTTGAGAGGTGGATGGAGAAATTGGAGGAAGCAGAATGGAAGCGTAAAATGTCAATCAAAACAGCTGTTTCTCTAGTATCCTTGACGGTATTATAGTTCTCATTTTCAGAAAAATCTTGCTTCAAAACTTCCATCTCTATGCTGTCTGATTGCTGTTTGAATGGCTAGGTCGGATATCTGTGGGTTGAGTATATATACAAGATGGACAAGCTCACTTACAATAAATATCATCCTTATACCTCATGGATTCCTATAACGTATGATATCTTTACCTGAACGTTTTAACAATTTGGACTGTTTGAGAACCTTTTGTCTTTACTAATGTAGAATCTCCTTCTTGTCGATCAGGGTCTACATATCTTTGCGAAATGTCACTCAGCAATTCCGGAGCTACTCTTTGACCCTTTTTGCGTGAGTGACTCTTATGATCCGTCTGTTTTAATCTATTTTCTCTCATGTATTGGAGGCATATCATTTGCCGCAGACACCATTAGGTGTATTCTTAAAGATTGTGGTAGCTTTAAGTTTTTAGTTAAAATTATATCATCATGTGCAATTCTTATTCATGTGATTTTAAAACTTCTGTTTTCTTTCCCCCCAACCAGATGGCTTGGAAAGATTACACTGGAGACCTACATCTTGCAATTCCATGTCTGGTTAAGGTATGCCAAAACTCATAATTATTCCTCTAGCACCTTTAATCCTTCACTCATTCACTTTATGCTTCAGTCATTTGCTAAGGTAGTTCACAGTAGTTTGACATTATGTATGAAGTTCACACTTAATGTCAAACTAGTTGATATTAGCCCACACATGTGTAGATAACATGTTTAATTGCGTAGAGCAGGCTGCTCACTCAAACAGGTTATCCTTGTTTTCTGGAAAAATGTTTCTTAATGTTGTTAGCAAAATTGGAAATGGTCATCAATTCCCCGTTAATTGTAAGGTCACTTGTAATCTGATCGGTATCTCCCCTCAACAATGCAAATATTTCACATAGCTCCTTCTGTTTTTTAGAAATGAAATACTCTTAAAGGTTTATATTGAGTCACTAAGAAGTGCTTGAACTACAGTTTCTTTTTTCAGTTTAAGGGAAGGTTGCATTGCATTGTAGACATATTTATGGATACGTTAGCAGGAAGTTATATTTCTTATTACGATTTCTATTGAACCTTGCAGATCATCTGTTCCTGATGGTCAGCCTAAGTTGTTGCTTGCGATGATCCCAGACTACCCAATGTTGAACTTCATGCTCACTTCTTCCATATATGTTGCAGTAAGTAAAAGATATTGTTATATGATGAAATCTTTGAAAATATCTGGCATTTTGGTACCAAAAAATCTGCCATATTTATTCATGCTTCAATCCTTGTCTGCTTGCAGATCTCTTACAGACTTTTTGACCTGACAAATACATTGAAAATAGCATTTGTACCCAGTAAAGATAACAAGCGCCTTGTCAACAACATAGTTACAGCCACAGCTGTTTCATGTGCATTATACTTCATCTCTTTTGTCTTCCTAAAAATCCCCCAAATGCTGGTAAGGGTATCCTCTGAATCGTCTTGAGCTGAAATGTTTGTTCAGTAAAAATTGACTTGAACACTAAATCAGTATCTGATAGTTGAAAGTTGCTATTTGGTTTGTCATCTCATTCTGCTATTTGTTGATACTCTAAAATTTTGCAGGTTTGAGATTCCAAATACGTGAAGATATAGTATAGAATTGCCACTCTTATGAATTGCCGCGAGAGAGAATATGGTTCCACTGCATAAAATTTGCCTCAAATTAGAGACCCCATGAGAGGTTAGGGATTCATCTGCTTCTATCACGGGGGTATTAATGGAAATGCAGATCCTTGTATTTGTATTCTTTGGTCTGAGATCCTTGTATTAGTATTAGATTTTGAGACAATTTGTATAGGAAAGGTGGGTAATTAATTTGATCTCGAATTGAGGGGGATTACCTTTGCCATACTCTTACTACACTTTTACCACTAGTAAAATCATCCAAGAGTTTGCAAAACATGTCCCAGATTTGCTTTTAAATTTGCCACACCAAATGTTGATGTTCTTATTACATAAATACTAGTGTGATAGATATCCAAAGAGAAAAGCATGTTACTAATTGCCAACATAAATGATATGTAATTGTAAGTCTAAAAATATAAGGTATGGGTATGAGATGAGTTGCCTCCTTTGGCTTCATGACATTTCAAGACACATAGACATGAGGCTCGTCGAACCACCCATGACCCATCCAGGTACCCTTGGCAATAGGCGTTGTCCTTTTCCTTATTAGCTAGGTAAATCCTCACCGTCTATGAATAGCCAACTAAATGAACACTGAAAGTTGTCTTGTTTGCTAAGGATAAAGCGGGAGAGTGTACGAACGGCGTCAAGAACAAGGCCTGGAAGATAGGCAAGGGAAATGCAGAAATAGGTATAGGCAGATAGGCTAGGGCGACATAAAAGCCAAGAAGTTGACGAAGACCACCGAAGCCAAAAATGCACAAAATTAAGACGAGGCCTGGAAGAGTAAAGACAAGGCGAGTGACGAGGCGAGTAGCGAGAAACCACGAGGACAAAGTGTAACTTAGTTGGATAGAAGACTGCTTTTGAGCCGCTTACGAAAGCTGTTCTACTCAAATACCTTCCCTAACTCAAGTCAGCCTCAACAAAAACTACTGTGATATATTGTAATCCATAAAGCAAAACAGCTTTTCATAAACAATGACCTAAAACAAAAGTCCTCCAGCTATTTTCAACAAACCTAAATAACCTATAGAAATATTCCAATTTTGCCAATACATATTGTATATTGCAAACAAGCTCAGCTCTTCACTTAACTAGCTCCTTGAACTAGCTCACGTAGATCATGGCATCCGAGGAAGCACAAGATAGGCATGAGTGTCCTTGAACCAACCGTCAAGGTACGTAGCCGTGGCAATAGGCTCTCTCCTTTTCCTTATTATCCACCGCCATCCTCTCAGCCTCCTGCAGCTTCTTGTCAGCCGATTCTAACCTGTTCCGGTAGCTATCACGGTCAGCTTGGCACTGGGACAAGTTGTTCTCAACCTGGTTAAGCCTCTCAGTCATTGCCCTCCTTTCAGCCTTCCACGCCTTCTTGCTCAACTCCAAGTCCTTTCGAACCGCCTTTACCTCCGCTTCCAAGTTGTTCAACTCCATCTTGATCAACTGTCGCTCCTTCATAGCATGTCTGTACTCTGTACTCGCTGATCGAGCCATCGCTCTCTTTTCTCAAGATGTCAATAGCTGCATCATAACGGTCCAACAGAGCAGTGGCATAAGAGCCACCCTGCAGACTCATAACTATATTGTTACACTTAACAATAACAACAGCAGCAAAAGTACGTCATGGGCCACAACGTCATTGGGAACAAAATTTAGAACCAAAAACTTCCTTTAGATGCACTAAATACTTTCAACTACGACATGTTTGCTTCGGGCTGCCTTGGAGGTTTTTCTCTTTAGTTTGTAATAGTCCTTACGTAAAAAAAAATTAAATAAATAAAACAACAACAAAACAAGATAGGGATCGATTGGATCGAGTCATATACAATAAAATGTAGGTACTTACAGAAACAAAACGATTGGAGAAGACAGCTTGTGGAGCATTTGGCTCTTGATAATGGAGACTTTCAGAGCCGCTGCTTGAATTTACTTTGCGAATCCTCTGTACTGGTGACTTCCTAACAGGCTTTTAGGATTTTGAACAATAAAACACTTTAAAAGTATTGCTATGTGAATTCTAACAAGCAGAAACAAGTAGTACTCATGAAAAGCACAACCTACTATTCAGAAACATACGCACCGGAGTTCCCAGCAGCTTCTTAGAAAATTGACCACCAGTTGATTTACGAGCAAATCTCTTTGTCTGTATACGAGGCATTTCGATCGATCTTCTCAGAAACCCTAAGATAGATCATGTAACCTTAAACCCACACAATAAAGTAGCAACTTATTGACATTGTTGGAATATATATATACACAACAAAGTGTCTGGTTGATGTATCTTTAAAAAAAATAAATAAAAAAGATGTCTCCAACTTCCAAATTAATCACACACATTGCCTAGGTTAGGAAAGATTTTGGTGAAATAAGATCATGCAATTTTGACCAAAAAACTGTGTGCTATAATCCACTATTTTGGCCATTTTGGGTGAGAAACAAAGGTCTTGGAAAAAAAAATTGTGAGAAATTTTTTGAGGTTGGTCTCCGCGGTGTTAGAACATCGTTGTTGGGTGACACAATGTGGTTTGATCACTAAAATTGGACACAGTTAGCCTCGCTTTCTTGGACATGGTTAAAAGTTCGAGCATGTAAGTGACATATATTAAGACACGAAGTACATGCCCTTAATCCTAATCATATGCACAAGAGCAATATTATAATGGGCACATGCATTTGCATTGAATTGGCCACAAGAATGGGCGAGGGTAGGGGCTTGGCCACAAAAATTAGCAAAGGCAAGAGCTCAACCACTAGAATGGGTTGACCCATAAAACAGTAATCATAAGGTTTTAAAAAATTGTGATTTTTAGTACGAATACTAAGAACAATGTAATCTATCACCAGCAAAAAATTTTTAATTTTTTTTGGCAAGGGAACTATTTTTTTCTATTTTCCAAAGTTGGAAAACGGGAAAAATAGTAAAAAATAAATAAATCTAGATTTTTGAGTTCTGTCAATTGGAAAATCTTCTAAAAATCATGTTTTTTGAAAGGTGACATTATGGCAAGGGTAAATTTGAATAAAATTGGGTCTTGACACGGTTTGACACGTTTGGACGTGAAGGGGGGGGGGCAATGAGGCACCTTGGCATGCCTCCCTTGTGAACTGCAGTTTCTTTTTTATAAAAATTTTAGTACCATAATCTCATCATTTGTAGAGCATGATTTTTAAAATGTGTTCCAATCGATGGAATTTGAAAATAATGAGTGATTTTTTTTTAATGAATTTTCTAGTTTTCTGACTTTGAAAAATCGTAAAAAAAAAAATCGGGTCGAGATTTTTGCGTTTTGTCAGTTTGAGAAGTGCTTAAAAAACATGATTTGAGGGTGAAAAGATTTTGGTGAGAAAATAAGATCATGTGATTTTGGCTAAAAAACCGTGTGTTATAGTCCACAATTTTAGCCATTTTGGGTGAGAAACTAAGGTCTTGGAATTTTTTTTTTTTGAGAGAAAGTTTTTGGAGTTGATCTCCATCATGTTAGAACGTTGTTTTTGGGTGACACAGTGTGGTTGGACTGCCAAAATTGGACACAGTTAGCCTCACTTTCTTGGATATGGTTAAAAGTTTGAGCATGGAAATGACCCTATCCAAAATTAAATGGATATTTAACCATATCCAAAATTGGACACGGAGTACATGTACATAACCCTAATCTAATGGACAAGAGTATTAGAATAGGCACATCCATTTGCATTGGCTTGGTCACAAGAATGGGCGAGGACAGGGGATTGACCACAAGAATGAGCGAAGGAAAGAGATCGGCTACTAGAATAGGCTGGACCATAAAACATTCATCATAACGTAAAAAAAAATGTAATTTTTAGTATGAACACTAAAAATAATGTAATATATTACCTGAAATAATGTCAGAATTTTTTCGGCACGGGAAGTATTTTTTCTATTTTCCAAAGTCGAAAAATGAGAAAAATCGTAAAAAATAAATGGATCTATATTTTTGAGTTCCGTCAATTGAAAAAGTTTCTAAAAATCATGTTTTATCAATGGTAAGATTATGGCATGCGTAAATTTGAATAATAATAGGTCTTGGCACGGTTTGACATGTTTAGACATGACGAGGGGCACCTTGGCATGCCTCCCTTGTGAACTGTAGTTTTTTTTTTTTGAAATTTTCCTGTGTCATAATCTCATCATGCATAGAGCATAATTTTTAGAAGGTGTTCCAATCGACGGAACTCAAAAATCTTGAGCGGATTTTGTTTTATGAATTTTATAGTTTTCCGACTTTGGAAAATCGTAAAAAAAAATCAGGTCAAGATTTTTGTGTTCCGTTCATTTGAGAAGTGCTTAAAAATCTTGATTTGAGGGTGAAATTTTTTTGGTGAAAAAGTAATATCATGCGATTTTTGCCAAAAAACCGTGTGTTATAGTCTACAGTTCTGGCCTTTTTGGATGAGAAACTAAGGTCTCGGAAAAAAGAATTGAGAGAATTTTTTGGGTTTGGTCTCCACAGTGTTAGAACGTTGTTGGTGGGTGACACAGTGTGGTTGGACTGCCAAAATTAGACTCAGTTAGCCTCGCTTTTTTGGACATGGTTAAGGGTTCGACAATAGAAATGACACATATTAGGACACAAATTACTTGTCCTTAACCCTAATCTGGTGGACAATAGCATTGGAATGAGTGCATGTATTTGCCATTGAATGGGCGCATGCATTTGCATTGGCTTGGCCACAAGAATGGGCGAGGGCAGAGGCTTGACCATAAGAATGAACGAAGGCAAGAGCTAAGCCACTAGAATGGGCTGGACAGTAAAAATTTCTCTTAAGGGTAAAAAATTGTGATTTTTAGTACGAACACTAAGAATAATGTAATCTATTATTAGGAAAAAAAATTAGAATTTTTTTATGCACGAGAAGTTTTTTTTTTCAAAGTCAGTCTTTGAAAAATGGTATCTTTGAAATTTTCAAGACCAATTTGTATGAGTTTCAAAAATTATTTTAGATTCTTAATGAAATCAAACGCGAGACCTTACGGAGACCGGAAGATTTTATTTTTAATTTCATAAAAAAAAATTTAAAAAAAATTTAGGAACTCCTTGTAGCGACGAATCTTTCGTCGCTACAGGTGTTTCAAAATAAATATTATTATTATTTTTTTTTTTTTAAAGTTTGAACAAATGTAAAATAATTTCATTATTAAAGCTCTTGGCCTCTATTTTTAAACAATGCAAATGAGATTTGGCAACACAGTCTCAATCAAAATCGGGTTTTCGGTTAGTTTGGTGAATTGTGTTATATTGAGAAAATGTTTCTTATTATAGCACATGATTTCTTTGAAATTCTCAAGTCTGGTTTGTATTGGTTTCCTAAATTATTTTAGAGTCTCAATGAAATCAAACCCGAGAACTTACAAGAACCGAAAAAGTTTCTTTTATATTTTGTCAAAAAAAAAATAAAATATATATATATATATATGTAAAGTTTTTTTTTATTTTTGCGTATGTAATTAAAGTAATTACTTTCTAGCGCTCGAATGATCGGGCCGCTGGCCTCCTTGGAATTTTAACATCACTCTCGACACGCCCTCGAAGCACCACTAAATATTAAAAGTGCCAAATTTATCTTCATGTGTGTGCTATAACAAGCGAATCTACTCCAATTTTGCCATCGTTAAATATAATTAGAAAAAAAAAACCTTTTCTGACTCCCAATGTTGTTCCATTATATGAAAAGGTAAAAGTTCCCCACGACCCCAGGATCGATAACTTTTACCATTTTCTCAAATTTTAAATAAAAGGAAAAACAAAATACTCAAGTCAGCCTTTCGCGAAGAAATATTCGTCAGAAAATGTTGTTCCTTGAATATTTTTTTTGCCCTATGTACATAAAATAAATACTTTCCATCACTCAAACGATCGTACCGGTTAACACTCATTTAATCTTAGTCGTAATGAGATTGACAAGATTAGCATAGCCTTTGATGAGTTGGTCATTCTCAGTCTCTGGTGTTCCATCTTTGAACTCTACTTAGGCCATCTCCAATGGGGAGGGGTTAAAATTGACCCTAGGCTAGAAATGAGACCTTGGAGACCGGAAGAGTTTATTTTTAACTTCATCAAAAAAATAAAAAATAAAAATTTAGGAACACCTTGTAGCGACGAACGATTCGTCGCTACAGGTGTTTCAAAATAAATATTATATTTAATTTTTTTTTAAGTTTGAACAAATATAAAAGAATTTAATTATTAAAACTCTTGGCCTCTATTTTTAAACAATCCAAATGAGATTTGGCAACACAGTGTCAATCAAAATCAGGTTTTCGGTTAGTTTGGTGAATTGTGTAATATTGAGAAAATGTTCCTTATTATATCACATGATTTCTTTGAAATTCTCAAGTCTGGTTTGTATGGGTTTCCTAAATTATTTTAGAGTCTCAAAAAAATCAAACCCGAGAACTTACAAGAACCGGAAAAGTTTCTTTTATATTTCGTCAAAAAAAAAAAATATATATATATATATACAGTCCCCTTCACATGTGGACGTCCACACGTAAATGAAAATGCGAACATCATCATCCTGAATAATTGACAACATAACTCAATCATCGGAGCCATTCATCGTTTAGATTTATTTTCAAGAATTATCCTTGCAAAAAATCAGCTGAATTGGAGATTGTTTGGTCATCTGTTCGTTGTATAGTTTACAGAAAAATATAGTCCGTCAGATAAAGTTGAAACGATGAATGTGGTAATCAAATGGTTAAATAATTTCCAATTTGAATTTTTTTAATCAAAATGATCCTTGAATGATGACCTAAAATATAGACGGTTTTAATCATTAGTTTGCACTTGCAATGAGGATGTTCGCATTTTAATTCACGTGTGGACGTCTACACGTGAAGGGGACTGTATACTATATATATATATATATATATATATATATATTTAAAGTTTTTTTTTTTAATTTTTGCGTATGTAATTAAAGTAATTACTTTCCTGCTCTTGAATGATCGGGCCGCTGGCCTCCTTGGAATTTTAACATCACTCTCGACCTGCCCTCAGAACACCACTAAATATTGAAAGTGCCAAATTTATCTTCAAGTGTGTGCTATAAGCCTATAACAAGTGAATTTGCTCCAATTTTGCCATCGTTAAATATAATTAAAAAAAAAACCTTTTCTGACTCCCAATGTTGTTCAATTATCAGAAAAGGTAAAAGTTCCCCAAGACCCCAGAATCAATAACTTTTACCATTTTCTCAAATTTTAAATAAAAAGAAAAACAAAATACTCAAGTCAACTTTTCGCGAAGAGATATTCGTCAAGAAATGTTGTTCCTTGATTTTTTTTTTTGCCTATGTACTTAAAATAAATACTTTCCGTCACTCAAACGATCGTGCCGGCTAACCCACTCATTTAATCTTAGTCGTAATGAGATTGACAAGATTAGCATAGCCTTTGATGAGTTGGTCAATCTCAGTCACTGGTGTTCCATCTTTGAACTCTACTTAGGCCATCTCCAATGGGGAGGGGTTAAAATGGACTCTAGGCTAGAATTGAGACCTTACGGAGACCGGAAGAGTTTATTTTTACTTTCATCAAAAAAATTAAAAAAAAAATTAAGGTACTCCTTGTAGCAACGAATCTTTCGTCGCTACAGGTGTTTCAAAATAATTATTATATTTTTTTTTAATTTTGAACAAATGTAAAAGAATTTAATTATTAATGCTCTTGACCTCTATTTTTAAACAATGCAAATGAGATTTGGCAACACAGTGTCAATCGAAATCGGGTTTTCGGTTAGGTTGGTGAATTGTGTTATATTGAGAAAATGTTCCTTATTATTCACATGATTTCTTTGAAATTCTCAAGTCTGGTTTGTGTGGGTTTTCTAAATTATTTTAGAGTCTCAATGAAATCAAACCCGAGAACTTACAAGAACCGAAAAAGTTTCTTTTATATTTCGTCAAAAAATATATATATATATATATAGAGTTTTTTTTTAAAAATTTTTACGTATGTAATTAAAGTAATTTCTTTCCAGCGCTCGAATGATCGGGCCGCTGGCCTCCTTGGAATTTTAACATCACTCTCGATCCGCCCTTGGAACACCACTAAATATGGAAAGTGCCAAATTTATCTTCAAGTGTGTGCTATAACAAGCGAATTTGCTCCAATTTTGCCATCGTTAAATATAATTAAAAAAAAACCTTTTCTAACTCCCAATGTTATTCCATTATCAGAAAAGGTAAAAGTTCCCCAAGACCCCAGGATCGATAACTTTTACCATTTTCTCAAATTTTAAATAAAAAGAAAAACAAAATACTTAGGTCAACCTTTCGCGAATAAATATTCGTCAGGAAATGTTGTTCCTTGATTTTTTTTTTGCCTATGTACTTAAAATAAATACTTTCCGTCACTCAAACGATCGTGCTGGCTAACACACTCATTTAATCTTAGTCGTAATGAGATTGACAAGATTAGCATAGCCTTTGATGAGTTGGTCAATCTCAGTCTCTGGTGTTCCATCTTTGAACTCTGCTTAGGCCATCTCCAATGGCATCTCCAATGGAGAGGGGTTAAAATTGACCCTAGGCTAACACACTCATTTAATCTTAGTCGTAATGAGATTGACAAGATTAGCATAGCCTTTGATGAGTTGGTCAATCTCAATCTCTGGTGTTCCATCTTTGAACTCTGCTTAGGCCATCTCCAATGGGGAGGAGTTAAAATTGACCCTAGACTAGACCCTTCCCCCCCCCCCCCCCCCAAAAAAAAATCATTATTCATCAAAATTGGGGCTATAATTAAATCGTCTTCAACCGGTCGGGGATATTTCTTTCTCTTCTTCTTCACTTCACATACAGTGGGCCCCGTAACAAGTGCTTCTATTGGCTGCTATAAGCACTATTTCAAGCCTAGCCCTTGGCCCTTCAAGCCCTTCATATTTTTTTTTTGTGTTTTGGCATAACCCCCAATTGGGGATGAAAAGGAACTATTTTTGGGCTATTTTCAACCCTTTAGCTCCCTTTGCTTCCTCCATCTCTCTTTCTCATTTGCTCTCGTTTTCTCTTACCGAGAGCTTCAGAATATGGTTCGATTTCTCTAAGTATGATGTGCTATGTGTGGTAGAGTCCCTGGCTTTGGCTGCTATGTTTTCCTTCTTCTGTGGAGAAAATTGCTCACGACTGGCCACTTCTAAAACCTTTGCCTCTCCATTTGGGGAATTTCGGAGCTGCTGCTTGGATCTTGAGTCCATTGTCCTCGTCCGAGCCGTTTCTTCTCAGAAGCACAAAAGGTCATGCGATATAAAACCTTGAACCCACGCCGCACAGTAACTTGACATTGTTGAAATATATACAATTTCAGAAAACAGTGCACCTTACAAGATACAAGAACAAGATGAAAGTGGATGTTCCAAATATGCTCAGTTTAAGTTTGCTATCCCACTATGGCACCGCGGAGAAACAGAATTGCCTCGATATTTAAAGTTTCATTTCATTACCTCTGTCCAACATTCATATTAGTTAAAACTTAAATGAGAAACTACCTTGATTGTAATCAAATAGCACCTTTTCATAAACATGTACCTAAAACAAGAAAGTTCAGAAGCTGATGTCAAGCCTAAAAATGTAACCTTTTAGCCAAATAGTATTCATGGGGAAAGATGCAATTGGACAAAGTCTAAACAATGACAAGGTTTGATACAAAAAAACTGAGGCCATTTCCAAATGAGCAGCGAAGACTACATTGCAGGAACCAGCAGCAGATTTGCTTCCACTTTTGGTACAGAAAATAATCACCAGCAAAACAGGACTTTTTCTGTTTGAGATGCCGCAGATACACCCCCTCAGAATATATGCACAATGTCATAAGCAAATGTCCAGAACAGCACAAACGACAGAAGCCCACCCAGGAAGCCATCAAGTATAATCTGGTTCCAGCTATCAAAATAAGAATGAACTTGAAACCCTGCCTTGGCAATGAGTCCAACCGAAGTGATAGCCATAATAAGAAAATATAAAATAAATCCAGAAAGGCCGGTGAATCCCAAAACTCCAGCAATGACCCCACCAATGATAGACATAAATGTTCGGCTGCACAAGGAAAAATACCAACACTTGTATTAAAACAGAGCTTCGGAATAGGTTATAAGCATGTACTTTCTAGCTAAAGTTATTAAACAATTTGTGACATCTTCCAATGTGTTATTATGATGCATCCCAAATGACATTTTGTTATACTAGCCTGATATTATATGGTAACCAACCATGAGTAAGACATGGAACCACAATCTGTTCCAACATTTACAAGAGCCCAAGACTTTTTTTTTTTTTTTTGAAACTAGGGTGTCCGAGTCTTTGACCCGACTAATCCCTTGGCCCCCCGCCTGACCCCACAACATTTGGGGAACTGGAAACTCTAGCAATTGCTAGGTGGGTACCGTGGGAGAGGGTCGAACCCCAGACCACTTGGGAGCAAACCAAGGGCCTGACCACTAGACCAACAACTCTTTGGTAGCCCAAGACATTTTATGATCAACTAGTGGATAAACTTGAATAAACTACAAGAGTAAAACACCAAAAAATATTGGGCTTTTTGTCCCCTCCCCCTCTACCCTCTCTCTTTCTCACCAAAAAGACTGATTTCCTATTCCAAAACAATAGCATCTACATAAAAAGCAAGCTTTGAGGCTTGACAAGGTCACACGCCACTTAAAAAAGACATGGTAATGTAGAATAGATTAAGGGCCTAAAAGGTTGCCAAAACAAACCTGTAGTAGATAATTTTCATGTTACTTTGCAAACTCTCAGCATTGAGGGTTGGTACATCATTTGTGGCCTCGGTAGATTTCTTCCCAGATGCACTTGACTCATTATGTCCAGCCATAGCTTCCGCTGTCTGTAAGCTCGTAAACAAATTCTGAAGAAAGGAAGACATATTAAATGAACCATCCCTTAATTTTGCACAAACCATGGGAATAGGTAACTGAAAGCAGTTCAAGACGGAGTCTGTAAAAGATGTACAGTACAATAGGAACTCAAACATGTGAAACTGTACAGGAAGCAATCATACAGAAAACAATACGAACACCATATATGGAACTCCTAGGCATTCCGAAACTCAAAAGAACGTTATATCTAAAAGTTCATCCGGAGGGGAAAGAACTAGAGGGGGCAAGGTCATATGGGTTGTCATGAAAGTTTTCAATCACATTGAACACTCAGTTTCAGAACAATGATGAATTAAATTTTTAAAATTTCCATATATAAACAGCACATAACCAGCTTAGTCATGCATATTGCCCATCTTGCCGCCCTATATCCATATTAGAACTTTGATATCCATCACTTGGCAGAAATTGAACTTGGTTCTTTTTGTCTAGGGGATTCTAGGTTAGATTAGGTTTCATTCTATGAGCATAGTAGAGTGACCTGACTGTAACGAAGTTAAATTTCTAGCATCTAAGTTCAAGCAAATTATACAGAAAACATAAACAAAATCACCAAAACTCCGAACTATTACTTTGAATTCTTGAAAACATAAAACCCACATCCCTAATCAAAAATTAAAAGAAAAAAAATCTGGTTCTTTAAGTTTCAGATTCAGTGTTATATAGCATAGATGATGGTACAAGATCTGTAATTCTGAACTGATTAAAGCTTGAACAGAGTAATTCGTCATAACAAGAACAAGGAATACGAAAATCGAATCGAATTGGGGAGATGAAGATTCCAGAGAGACGAACCTTACACTGAGAGAAGCGATCAGAGGCCTGCTCTTCCAGTTCGCGAAAACGACGAGCTTTGTTTTCGTCTAAGTGGGTTTTTTGGGTCCGAGTCCGAGTCTCTGACCCAAATAGCTTTTTGTTAGTTTCATATTTCACCCCAACACTTTTCTATATCTACACTACTACCCCCAAATTTTCTTATTTAACAAATATAACACAATTAATTATTCATTTCTGTCCTCCCCTTCTTCACTTGTTGCGCTTAAACTTGCGCTTAAACTTGAAACAAACCCTTCTCTACTCTCTAGTTCTCTGCAACCCCAACCCTAAGAAACCGTCAAAGTCTTCACCTTTGATTGGTTAGGGACTTTTCCATTAACAATTTCTTATATTTCAGCTGTTGCTTTGTTCACCATGATCGAATTCATAAACTTTGCTTCAGCTAGGTTTGGAATTTCGATTATTTCATGAGCTAAATTCAGCTGATTCTTGTAATGTATTTGAAAGAAGGTTGCTCCTTACTGCTAAAAATTCACAAACCATCAAGACCCTTTGTGCTCAGCACAAACCCAATTCCCAGCTTAAACCCTAAACCCCAACTTGAACCCTGTCAACCAATTCTTAAAGAGTCGGATGTGTTGCAGAGGTTGAATCATGAGCCCCAATTGGGGTTGGCATTGGAATACTTTAGGTCTATTTCCAACTCCAGAGCTTTCAAACACACCCAATTGACATACCAAGCCATGATTGAGAAGCTTGGGAGCCAATGTGAAATGGATGGTGTGCAGTACTTACTGCACCAAATGAAATTGGAGGGGATTAGTTGCTCTGAGGAGTTGTTTATAAGTGTGATAAACTCTTACAGGCGAGCTGGGTTGGCTGAGCAGGCATTGAAGATGTTCTATAGGATAAAAGAATTCGGGTGCAAACCGACGGTGAAGATTTACAATCATCTGTTGGATGCATTGCTCAGTGAGAATAGGTTTCAGATGATTAATCCGATATATACTAACATGAAGAAAGATGGGATAAAGCCGAATGTGTTTACGTATAACATTCTCTTGAAGGCATTGTGTAAGAATGATAGAGTGGATGGTGCCCACAAGTTGCTTGTGGAAATGTCTAAGAAGGGATGTTCTCCGGACACGGTGAGCTATACGACTGTAGTGTCTGCCTTGTGTAGGCTTGGGAAGGTAGATGAAGCAAGGGAGCTTGCTAGTAAATTCGAACCCGTTGTGGCTGTTTATAATGCTTTGGTAAATGGGGTATGCAAAGAGTTCAAATTTGAGGAGGCATTGGCATTGTTGGTTGAAATGGCAGATAAGAGAATAGATCCTAATGTTATTACATACTCGACGATTATTAGTTCTCTTTCTGATATGAGTAACGTTGAGTCTGCTCTTGCAGTTTTGGCAAAAATGTTTGTGAGAGGATGTAGGCCTAACATTCACACATTTACTTCCTTGATAAAGGGTTATTTTACGGAAGGCAGAGTTAGTGAAGCTCTTGATTTGTGGAACCGCATGGTTCACGAGGGATTTGAGCCCAATGTTGTTGCATATACTACTGTTATACATGGTCTCTGCTCTATTGGGAATATGGGTGAAGCTGTATCTGTTTTACATGAGATGGAGAGAAATGGATGCCCTCCAAATGTGACCACATATAGCACTCTTATTGATGGCTTTGCAAAAGCTGGTAACCTTGTTGGTGCATCTGAGACTTGGAACAATATGATGGCTCGTGGTTGCCGTCCTAATGTTATAGCATATACCTGCATGGTGGATGTTCTGTGTAGGAATTATATGTTTAAGCAAGCTCAATGTCTTGTAGAAAATATGACTGGGGAAGGTTGTCCTCCAAATACAGTTACATTTAACACATTTATCAAAGGGTTATGTGAAGATGGAGAAGTAGATTGGGCTGTCAATGTGCTCAACAAGATGAGGGAAAATGGGTGTTTGCCTAACATTACTACATATAACGAGTTATTGGACGGTTTCTTCAAGGTGAACAGATTCGAAGCAGCATTTGGGCTTGTCAGGGAGATAGACGAAAAGGGACTGAAACTGAATTTGGTAACATACAACACCATTTTGAATGGTTTTTGTTGCGCCGGGATGACCAAGGAGGCTATGCAAGTTTTTGGCAACATGCTGGTATCCGGAACAAAGCCTGATGCCATTACATATAACATACTGATACATTCCTATTGCAAGCAAGGCAGGATAAAGACTGCTAGTCAGATTTTCAACTGTACTGGTGCAGCGAAGGAGTGGCGCCCAGATGTGATAGCTTATACTAGTCTTCTGTGGGGGATTTGTAACTCGGTAGGTTTAGACGAGGCCATGGTTTATCTTCATAAGATGATAAGTGAAGGTATCTGCCCCAACATTGGCACATGGAATGTGTTGGTGCGGTGCTTCTTTAGCAGCTTAGGTCATTTGGGGCCAATCTACATACTCGACGATATTCTTCGTGATGGATAAGAACCATGAGGTCCCATGTTCTTATCGAGCGTCATATGTTAATCCTACATTGATGAAATGTGACAGATGCTAATCTTGAGTTGCTTTCCTATGCCATGAGAAAGCCAGAGGAACAACAGCTCAGTATCACACCGAACAACATATGAGCACAAATGCGGCTGAGTAGGATGCACCGAACAACATGTGAGCGTCATCTTTTTGGATCGAAAAGGTTATGCATGTGGTTTGGACATTGTGTATGTATCATGTTTGTAATAGAAAACTTGGAAACAGATTCAACACATTATAACAATGTATTTTTACTGTATCTAATTTTTTCCATTTGTTTACAGTTTATCCGGCCTGGACAAATTTTAAGTCTGTATCCACCTTAAGCTTAGTGATTCATTTGTATTGTTTTTTCACTAAATTAGTGATTGAATTGGAACTCAAAGAGTCTGAAAATATGATGCTTGAAACAAGTCCTTGATCTCACTGTGATTAAGAACATTTATTAATGTGTAGAAAAGGAACAAGGTAAACTAAGCAGTACTATTTGTTCAGGTTCTACTCATTTTGTAGATGAGATTTGGCTATGCGACCATCAGCTCCTTTCGGATAGAAACCCCCGGGGACATGTTCATCACCTGACCCATATACAATCCTCAGTATCTCCTCTGGGGTCCTGTCATATGCAACTGAATACGCGTCTCCAGCGAGAACGTTACCATTGATTTTTCCCTCAGCTCCTAAATATTTTGGAACCACAAGGCCTTCATCTTTCAAACCCGCTTGGCCCAGCTTGTTCCTCAGATTGGAAAGCCGATTTGTGAACTCGGCCACTGTTATACCATATGGGTGCACTTTCTCCAGAGCATGCTGATATAGCAATGTTCTGATCACTGCATCTTGTCCTGATTCCACACCCAAAAGACCTGCAACAAGCTGAAAGAGAATCTAAAATATCAGAGCTGTAACATACCCGACTAATTTTCTCGACTTGTTATGTTGTCAGACTGTCATCACACAATTTGTTTTACTCCTAACAACATAACATGTTAAACTGTTTGTATCTGCGGTTGGGGTGGTTATTATTGGGTTTGAAGCTTACCCTTTTGGAAGTAGAGCCTTGGAGTTTCGGGTTTGCTCCAACATAACCAGTGAGACCAACATAAGGAATCAAATAGGATGCAAGGAGATAGTTCAAGCTATTGGCATAAGGATCAAATGGTGGATTCAAAGGGCGGCCAAATGCAAGATCAAACACCTTTGCAAATGATTTTGCACTTAAATCCAACTGTGGCCTTGGGAATCCTTTCACTGTCTTTTTGATAGCTCTGCATAAAAAACGATGTCCCGAGTTCAGATCCCTTTACGAATACCATCAACTATCAAAAAAAGAATACTCAAACACAAAAATAGGTAAGCAAATGAAAACATAGAAGATTTGAAACCTCAAGTGTCCAACTTCTTGCCATGCAAATTGTATGATCACATCCCTAGTGAAAGGGTCTAATTTGGCTTTCTTAGCACCAATGGGTGTTGGACCTCCCAATGTTAAGCTTGCATCAACTTTATCCAAGCCAAAACCCAAAGAACCATACAAGAAGAACTCAGCTTCCAAGTACTCAAGGTTGAGAGGAAACTCTAAGAGATCAACATCTGATTGTGGAACAGGTGAGGACTCAAGGCCATAGTCATTACTCAAAATCAACTCAGAATAATAAGAATGTGGAAGAAGAAGGAAGATTAGGAAAGCAAGAATTGCGGTGGTGGTGGTATAAGCAAAATGTGCCATGTTTTGCTTTGACTGAGTTTGCTAGTGATTTGTGTGTGATCTCATTCAAAGGCTTTGTTCATATTTATAGCCTTTGGCCGGCTCATGAACGGTGGCACAAGGAGAGTAACACAGTCAAACTCGGATTTGCCACCTAGCCGGGTCTTGACTCAGCTTAGGAGTTACTTCTTTTTCTTTTTTTCTTTCTTTTTTTTTTCAGATTTTTTCTTCTGCTGTTTTTGTTATTTTTTCATTTTCTTTATGAAAGTTTAGAACAGTTACTATTTAAACAAGTGGATTAGGATGGAAATGTATGATGTGTGTGAGCTTGTTAAAGCAAGTTTGTCTTTGCATGCAAGGAAGGGAAAATGACGGGTATAAAGGACAAAGGTTGCTACAATCGGATTTTATGGGATATTGCATAATTAATATTTGGGTACAAATGTGGGCTTAATACATAACTTTATAAGGATGTGATCTTTGATACGTAAAGCTGAATTTAGACTCTTTTCGAGTTTCTATACCAAAATAAATTATCAAATATTAATTGCCACATTGAAAGCAGATACATTGATAAAGATTTAGAATTTTAAGCAAGAGCAAACATAGAGGTTGGTTCACAGAAATATTGCCACCTTATGCTGCGAAACAATACTTTAAAGAAATCCCCAAAAAAAAAAAACTGAAAGCCAATAGTACTTAGAAATGTCACACTTTCAACAAGTGTGCATATAATTCTTTTAACTAAAGACTTATGTTTCGACTCTCTTGTAGCTATAGTCGTCAAGAACATTTACCTCTACATTTGGAAGAGATTCTGAGTATGAATTATTAATTGAAACAGTTTTATAGAAGTCTTGCACTTGGGAGATGTAATAAAACTGGTGCACAGTTGTACTATTTTAACATAACATGCAGCAACTGAAGTGCGATCAAGTTTTAAGATTTAACATACAATGCAGCCATTTCAAAGTACTTGAACATAAATTTGAGCAAGGGTACTTGCAATTATATATATTGTTGATGCTTAAAATTGGTATCAACAATTAGATGACCTTGCTGAGATTGAGGTCAGCACTCCTCTATGTCAGCTTAGTATGACTAAGCTAGTGGTGCACCAAAACCCTAATTTAGGTCTAGTGCTTAGGATTGTCATTCAACATAAAACATAAAAAAACACAAGAGAACACGAGATTTATAGTGGTTCACCCAATTAGGGCTACGTCCACTTTGGTATTTAGAGTTTCACTAGTGAATAAAGAAAATACAGAGAGATTACAAAGTGTTTGATCACTTACAACCTATATCCCCATTACATCCAGAGCACTCCAATAATATATTGATAGCTTGAATATAATATATCCTCATCTTCAGTTAGAGGGACGTCTTTATATAGAAGTGCAAGATATTTGTCTCCTTATCGAACTATGCTTCCATATCCTTCTAGAATTAGATTTCTTGGAGCGTGGCCAAACTAGATTTGTTCATCGAGTAATACTTGAATTTGGGTCCCTTAAGGACTCCAAGCCCATTTAGGACTTATTTTCTATTTCAAATTTTTTATTGAGGTTAGCTCAGTTCTACGGTAATTTTACCGTATCAACAAAAGTCTTCCAAGTCTCCAGTCAAAAGGAACTTCTTGACTGGTGACTTGCTAAAATTTATTGAAGTTGTCGAGTTGATTTAGATCCCAAATGTTGTTACGCATTAGTAGATTAATCGTAGAAAATATCCTTTGTAGAAAATTCAATGTCGAAGATTTCAATGTAAACAAAATTATTTATATAGAAAGTTTTAAAGTAGTGAGCCGGGTCCAAAGCATCGGGTCGTTGAGTTCGGACCCATGGTCCGAGAGCGCAATGGCTCATGGATTGTCCGTACTCATATATGGGTTATCCATCTGATCGGTTGTCCAAACTACATCAATTGTCTAAACTATATTAATTGTCCGAAATACATCGGTTGTCCGAACTACCCCAAAATACCATGGGTATCCAAGTTGCACTAAACTTTTAGACTTATAGTAGTCCCCAATGTAGAATTGTTGCATAGTCGTAGAACTCAATATCAAATAGTCGAAACCTACCTTCTCGAACAAACTGTAGAACAAATCATAGATGTCCCTTGTGTCAAATTGTAAACCACACTGTACGTAGAACGCTTCTTATAGAATACCATGTATAGTTTGTTGAAATCGAATAATTAAATAACCCCATGACATAGCTAGAGACTCCACGTACGCATGCAGCAGTGAATCTTGAGACCAACATGCATCTTGTTTTCTTCTAATAAGCCAATTAACTTGTAGCTTGGGGCTTTAAGTTTGAAACAAATACCAATTATTAATAATCACTAATTAATAGGAGACTCACAATATTGAGGTGCCCATAATTCTGATTTTCTTTTCTCCCTCAAGCTTCCCATAACAAGTGAAGTCTCATATGGATTTTTCTATCATCGACATGGCAATTAAGTTCTGCAACTTAAGTTTGTTTGCTTCAGAATTCATGGTAGGAGCACGTTGATCGAGTCGTAGATTATTGGCAATTGCTTCTTATAACTGATCAAAGAGAAGAATAGACGTGTGCGATGACGGTGTGTGATTTGATTGCGGTGGTTAGCTCTTGGGTTTAGTCAAGCATTGCTGGGATTTTCTCATTCGCTTAGAGTTTTAGACAATTAATTAGCCATATAATCACTGCATAAAGTGTTGGCCACTTGCTCGTACAACCAAGCTCACCTTGATTGACTTCATGACTTGTTTATAGCCTTTATAATGCATGAAATAGACGTTGGTAAATTTGGTCAGATGCTAACGTGTGCCATACTTGAATTGCTTTTGAAAAATCAAACCACCGACAGAAAGGTGATGTCACAGGCTTGTGCTCGCTGCTGGGATTTCCATGCTAACGTGTGAGTTGTAACTCATGCCTCGTTTAGATCATATTAATTGGTGATTTTATTGCAGCTTCTTCTTCGTTAGGGTCACTGCTCTTGCCTCATGATACTTGGGTTGTCGTTCTCACAGACGTCTTTATATACAAGTGTAAAATATCGATTTTCTTATAAAAGTATGTTTTCATATCCTTCTAGAATTAGGTTTCTTAGAACGTGGCCAAACTAGACTTATTTTCTCTTGCCAAAAAAAAAAAAAAAAACTAGACTTATTTTCTTGGAACATGCCATTAGGACTTATTTTCTTTGTCAAATTCTTTATTGGGGTCAGCTTGGTTCTAAGGTAATTTTACCTTATCAATATATATATATATATATATTATGGGAGATGCTCTAATGAGGACTTGGTGAGGACTTTTCGATTAGACCTACTTTTTGATTACATCTCGACAAATCAACCGTTCAATATTTAGATATTTATGAGTAGATCATTTCTACAAATTTTCAATGAAATCGGAAATCGTTAAGTCATCTATAATTGTGATTTACCATTTATGAATATGAATGGTTCAAAATTGACAGATTTGGTTCGTCCATTTATTTGGTCTAGTTCGGTACCTTAACGATTTCAAATTTTGTTGAAAATTTGTAGAAGTGATCTACTCATGAATATCTTAACATTGAACGGTTGATTTGTCGAGATGTAATCGAAAAATAGATATCACAACCATTAATTGAAAAGTCTTCACCAAGTCCTCATTATAAGGTCCTCATTAGAACCTCTCCCATTATATTAATTGACGAAATCTATGGTTTTAATAATTGTATACAACAATCAATACTCAAAACTCTAATTTCTCACTTCTCACTTCTTACTTCCCTGTGTCATTAGTTTTCTCATCTCATTACTGTGTTTCCTACACTAGTTGTTCTAGTAGTTTACTATCTTCTACATCATCATTGTCAGCGTCAACAATGATAATCCCATCTTCATCACTGTAATCTTCATCATCATCATCATATTCCATATCATCCTCCGCCTCGTCTTCCTCTTCAGAATCCGTACCTGCATTCATGGTCTGAAACTCAGGAGGAGGAGGGCAGTCCTCTGTGATAGCCTCATCCCTCTTCATCACCAGATGCCGAATGACTCTTTCATCCTTGTCTAACAGGCTCTTGAAATCATTTATCCATTTGGCATCCATCTCAAAGTTCATCAGAACGTAGTAGGCGTTCTTGGCTTTCTGTATTTTGTATGCTAGTCTTCGCATTCCCCAATCATTCAGTCTCCATATCCTGGCTCTCTTCTCCCCTAGAAAAGCTGCAAGAAAATCCATACTAAGTGTCAATAAAAAGTCGTGGCACATGTCAAATGCAACTCTAAAGATAAATTCATTCTACTAGAATTGTAATAAGCAAATGTATGCATCAAAAAAATATTAGCAAGTTCCTAGATGAAATTTCATTATATGCAATGTCACGTAACTTGTAGGTTGAACAGATTTCTGCAGGGAGCAACTGCAAGCTGCTTTCCATGTCAACTGAATAAAGAAAATTTATGTTCCAAAGAAAGCTATCTATCCAAATGCAAAAAAAGTATTCGCCACTATTTCAAAATCCTTCAAATATGACACCTAACAATGCTAAAGATTATTTCAGAGATCGCAGTTGACATTCTTGCCTAAAGATACACATTGTCAGGCTGTCAGCTGATTGCCTACTCTCTATATAAAACACCGTTTGAAAATGAAGATATTACAAAGTGTCAGGCAATAAGAAGCAAATTGAAAAACTAAAATGCAATGAAATACCATCAATAACATGTTGCCCATGTAAGAGATGCAAGCTAAATGTAAAACAGCACTTTGAAAGATCCAGACTTCATATTATTTTTATCATTTGAACTCTACTTCTGTTTCAAGTGTCTCTTTATCATAGTACAAGATAGTAGAAGAAGACTGGAGAAGAAGTCCAAAAGGACATTTTTTTTAAAGCGTATATATTTACAGCCGATTCTATCATATTTGGTTCGGTAATAATGTAGACAATATTAACGCAGTGGAAGAGCAAAGCTAACCTTCAATCTTCTCCTTTACACTCCCCACCTCTTCCGCATGTTTCTCATGAATCAGATAAACCACCTCATAGTGGCGCACTGTAACAAGGGAAACAGTAAGTTGTGAGACATTTCCTGCCCCCTTAACAACCAAACAGAACAAATAACATTGTCCACTGTCTATAATATAAGAGACAGTTTCATTTATCATCTAAATCAAGTAAAGCTATATTGCATCTCGAAAATCACACCAGGTCATTCATTTCAATGTAAAGAAATCGATATAGTGTATGTGCATACGCGTGTAAGTGCACTATCCTGCCTTCCAAGCACCGAAAGGAAATTCCTAGTATCAAGAAGAATAAGCATGAAGCACACTTACGTCTTTCCTCATCCAGATCGCCTTGCAGCTGAAGCTTCAGAAATTCATAGACCTTTTCTGCATAGGATGAGAACAAAATTTATAACAGTAATTCCATAGCCAAAATACTTTTTCAGAAGAAAGGCAATTCCTGTTGCTTCCTCCATAGCAAGCAACTACAACAAATTTGAATCAGAATCACTCACCTTCATCTGCGTCAGCAAACTCAGGAAGCAGTATACCATCTTCCTGAACTTTTGTCTGCAATCCACAACATAAGTTAGTCTCAAAATCAATCTCCGTTGTATTAGTCACTAATAATATATGCAACTTAAGCCGAGGCAACCAAAACCTTATCTTATCCATCTTCATTTAGTTTTTCAAGAAAAAGAAAATCTCTCCGAGTCTCAACCCAAGTTTCATACTTGAATAGTGAAAAACTGTAGTCCAAAACAATAAGAACCAAAATGAAACCCCACAATTCACTTCTTAATCTCAGATAATCAATATGAACATTTCTAATGCAGGCTAAAACTAAAGGAGACGGACCAAAATTCTTTGAATTTCAGAAACCAAAAATAGCACCATCAAACAACACTAAACTAAGAAAGAAATAGAGCTGGAGTTGTGTAAAAATTCAAAGGCTACCTCTTTAAGCAGCACAGCTTCAGGGAAAGGCCCAGTGGCCTCATCTGGTTTTGACACAAAGCTATGCTTATCTTCCTTCTTTCTCTCCTTGTTATTCTTCTTCTTCGCCCCAACAATCACTGACTTTCTGGGCCCATATGAGAGCTTCTTAGCAGTAAATGGTCTGCAAGAAGAAAACGAAGAGTACCCATTTGCGAATTCCAAGCAAGAATTCTGATTCGCAGAGGGCCCATTTCTGGTGACCAGTTTCAGAGCCTGTGGAGTGAAAAAAGCTACAGAGGAGTGTAAGAGTGTCCCCATTCAACCAGTGTTGGAGCAAACTCTCTTCCAGGATATGCAATTAGAGATTTATTAGAGGTTCAAGTGAGGAAAAATGGGGTGGGTTGGTAATTTCTGTACAGTTTAAGGGTATATTAAAAATATCTGTCCCGGTTCCTAACCACCGTTGGATACATTTTTCGTATTAGTGATCCAACGGTCTGTATTTTCTGGGACAATGTTTCGCTTACAATGGACTCCTTCATAGTTCAGTACTTCAGTTATTAGGTAGGTAGCCTCTTCGATTTTGTCATCTTTCTGCAATTTCGGTGAGTTTCTTTTACCTCATCTTGTTTCTTTTTACCTCCATTTTCGCTGCGAATAGAAAATGGGTTGTGAATTACATCTGGTAATTTTTTGCTGCTATTTTTGATTGTGGAAGAGTAGGGTACAAGTAGAACCATTACCTCCTCTTCTTATGCATTTGATTCATAGTAAATTTACTCTTCATGGGTTCTTTCAGTTTTTCTTTTTCTGGTAAATAGATTCTTCATGGGTCCTATTGCTATGTTTGCTTACTATACAATAACTACTCTCAATTGTTGCTACATTAGCACTTCAGTTTTTCTATGCTTAGATATGCTGTTTGCTATTTTTAGGTTTTTCTTAAATTCTCTTGTTTTAATGATGGCTATGCTTTTAGGTTCTTGAGCACTCTATTGCATTGAGTTGGGAGTTGGAATTGATGGGGGTGGTAGAGGCTATGCAGAATTCGGAATCAGCAAGAACAATTGAACCGGTAAGTGTGGGTCATTGTGAGGAAAAATTGGGAAGATTGTCACCCAAGTATAAGAAATGCAGAGTCTCTGCTGTTCGTGATTTTCCACCAGGGTGTGGACCATTTGCTCACTTGAACAATTTGAGACCTGTTTCAATTGACAGTTCCGAGAATGTACCTAGAGACAAAATGTATCCTCCTCGAAGTATGGTAGAAGCTGTTCGGAACTTCCCTCCTCTCTGTGAAATAAATGCCGAGAAGTCAGTTATGGTTGACAAACCATCGTCATCAAACACAGCCAAGACTATTGTCAAACGGCCGGGAGTTGGGAACAGAGTTCAACCTGAAGCTGACAAGAAAAGGGCGGTTGTGCTGGGTTTGATGGCTGCGTCGAAAACTCTATGGACGAAGAGGAAAAGGGCGTAAACCCTTTTAGGGTTTAGAAGAATGGTGTTTTGGCAAGGTCACAACTCATCTAGTTGGGTGGTTGCATGCATTTCAGGAGTATTACAAATGATGGATTGAAAAATATGAATCATGATTTGACTTTCTTTTTTTTTTCTCAGAAGAACTATAATCGGACTATGAATGCATTTATGCATTATGAGGTACTTGTTAGTTCTGTGTTGGATTTTGCTTTCAAATTATGTAAAAATATGAAACAGAACATAACATGACATATCAACTCAAGACCATGCCCAAAACCAACACCAATGCCTGCGTGAAACAAGTCTAGGTTACAACTCAAATGTAGCAAATTTTTGTTCTTCGAGCAGATATTTAAAACTGAGTTCATGCAAGCAAAGCAGAAATCAATGGCCTCCCTCGTAATGTTGCCTCTCACCACAAGGTTAAGCAATGCAGGTTTACAATTTCAGCATTACTCGGGCTGGAATTAGCAGCTTTGATCATACATGGTCCTGTGAATGTTTATGGTCGAACCTGAATTATCTCTGTTTAGTGTTTACTAATTTGGTTTTGAAATTAGTGTTTCAGGAATTCTATCCGAATAGTTACCGTAACGTGTCTAATACAACATTATTAAAAACTTAATCAGTTTAGCATCGATTAATTAGACCTAAATCAAATCATCTAATGATTCATTTCCATCAAAATTCAGATCCCTCCACAAACCCAAGTGCAAAGTGTAGGCAATGCAAGACTATTTCCTTGCACCACCGTGAATAGTTTGCTCGCAATCTATTCCCGATTTGATATAGCGTCCACGGCTAGATTCTAATGAAAGAAAATAAATGGAAGACAGGAAGATGATTGAGGATTGTGAAACACTATACAAACTCTGTGTATCCAAGCTAAATGGGGATTGATTCTATACTTATGCCATAATAATGGAGTCAACTTATCCTCGGGCCTTCGGTTTCTGAAAAATAGACAACAGGCCACCATTGAAATATATTATGAACTTTCTTTATCACATTTAATGCTTACAAAGACTGGTGAGATGATAAACAAGGGGAACAACAGGTTTGATACTCACCATTGCTTCTTTCCTTTTTTCTTTCTCTTGTTAGCACTGCCACTAGTCTTGGTACCATTTCCAGATTTGGCAGATGGGCTCTCGGTGGACGTGCCGGCACTAAAATTCTCATACATGCCTGTTTGCATTGCATTCTGTAACCACTCAACGAATTCTTCCTCTGTCATGCACTCTTCCATAGATGCTGGCATCCGCCCACCTCTTTGTCCTGAACTTGTTCCCTTTCCGGTATTATGCTTAGTGGAGGTAACACTAGTGTTCACATGAAAACTAGGTTTGTGAGTGTTGGCTGGACATCTCATTCCCTGCAACAAACATTTAGCTTTATGCAAATCTACTTTCAATAACTGCAATACCCCAGAGTTGGTGTATGAGGCATCTCCAAGAGAACCTAATTAAGAAACATGTTGACATAAAATTACCTGACAAATATACCACTCGCTAGCATTATATATCTTGCTATCTGCACAAACAAATGCAGATGGAGTATTTACCTGCGCACATACAACATCATTCGAAAAAGAAGTATCTTGGATTAGACATTTTTCATATATTAATGGTAATCACCATTTTCCATTTTTTTTCGTGTTGATTTCTTTTTTTTCACTAATAAACAAGGATTCATTCAATAGCAACTGAAGAGGGAAAACAAGTTCGAAAGCAGACACGTGCCAACATAAAATTCCAAAAACAAGCTTCCAGCATGCATCAAGGCGCGTACCTTCTGCAATAATCCAAAGAAGAAAGGTTGGGAAGATTGTTCAACCCATCCATCACCATCTTTTGCTGGATGAAAATCTTTGCAATCCTTTAAAAAAAGAAAACCATAACAAAAACATAACCACCAAGAACAAAAATGCCTGCTCCTCTTTATGGAAAAAGGAGCATCATCCTAAACATCAGAACAATAAATACAAACATCTAGAAAGCTTTTAAAGGTAAATGAAATACCTGGCACCATCTTGCTCGAGATTTTGGTTTCCTGGTGAGTGCCCAGGTATGAAAGTTGTTGCACTTATTGCAGGCGATTCGCCTTGAATCTCCAAATGGGTCCTCACCATCAGCCTCTGGGCTTCCAAATCCAGAGGGGAAGAAACCATTCCCTCCATTCTAGGAAATACATCGCATTAAAAGCTTAGATAAGGTAGATAGGTGCACAAACTTAGAACAAGTGACAATTTACAGCCCTGAGAGCAATATTGAAACAAACAAATACTTTACGGCAGAAGCTACAACTACAGAATGACCAAAAGCACACTTTTTACTGACAAATTCAAGTTAAGGACAGGACCCCCTTGGATTTGGCCAAATCAAGTGGCAGGTAGGACTCATTCCTCATGGATATCGCAGAAATTGATCAAACTATTTCAATTTCTGACACAGATTACAACATAGTGACATAGCGTACATGTGTAACATATGAGGAAAAGCTTTGTACCTTTTGCGAAGAACTTTTAAACCTACGGAAAATGTTCAGCAGTTCCTGGCTCCTTAATTCGTCATCATATGCTTTGCGCTTCAAGGAATCAAGTAAAACCTAGAAAATATAAAGCAAAATGGGACAACAATTCAATCAGAATGAAAAATTAAACAGAAAAAAAAATCCCACGGGATATATCGCAAGATTCACCTCATATGCATTCTGAAGTTTCTTGAAAGCTTCAGCAGCCTTTTCATTTCCCATATTTTTATCGGGATGGACCAACATTGCCTGATAAGCAACAAAAAAATTCATTTAACACAAGAAAGTATTTTAAAATATTACAAGAGCATGCTATCCAGAAACATCACTAGCATTTAAGTAAATCAATTACGAGAAAGATCAAAATCATCAATAAATATAAAAAATAAAAAGACAGTCAGATTTTGAAACTATAGAACCCCATATTTGGCCTTGCACAACTTTAAACTAGCCAACAAGAAAATTAGGAAGAATTTGGAAAAGAACTCCCCAAACAAAGAACGACAATCACCTTTTTCTTATACTCTCGCTTCAGTAAAGAAACATCTACATCCTCATACCGGGAAAATCCGAGCACAGAATAGTGGTCAGTACAGTTTAGCAGCCGAACAATTTCATCTTCTGAGGTTAACTCAGAATCAGCCCCACTGGTTGAAGGTACTCCAGGGCTACGATCAGCAGAAAACCATGGGCCATTTTCAGATGATGAGGCACGCACTGGCTCACCATTGAAGAAGCCTGGTTGATCATGCATTCCAGATGTTTGTTCAGGGGATCCGGTGGGTCTTCTATTCTGATTTACGTTGTTCTTTAAGAAATATATTAGACAATCACTTGAGATAAAAGATAAATTTAACCCCAAAAGCAAACCCAGCCATCCAACATACGTCCAAGCACAATACATGGAATACACAGTTGCAATTAACAGTGCAACCCGCTCATGGCTCAGTGTGAATGCCAAACCTGAATTGTAAGAAAGTTAAAAAAAAACCTCAGCAAGATCTGATGAATAATTATGCATATTTAAATAGATGGTCTACACATGTAAGATTGTAAAGGAATCACCTCCAATGACGATTACAAGTAGTGTTGTCCAAAAGCTTCCATAAAGCCACAAGAAAAGAGCTCCAGAAAGAGCAACCAATAAAATTGCAAGCATGAACCCAATGAAAACTCCAACTAAAGCAGCAGAGACCTGGTTATATTTGAACAATAAGTATGAAAATATCAAAGGCTAATACTAACGAATAAGAATGGTAAAGTGAGCTTAAGCAGCATGTCTTCATTGCAAACAAATAACTATTCATGAGGGAACATTTATAAATTCAGAAATCTGGATGCTCAAAAAGTCATAATCGTTTAGAATGAACCAAAAAGGTGTGGAAGGCAAGGGACTAAAAAAGGGGTTCATTTTGTCAGAAAATAAGCCCAAATATAATAATTGAAAAGGCATAATAATTTTCTGATTATTAAGTAGTCAACACTCAGCAGCAAATTAGCAATACTAGGGCTTACCAAGACAATCAGGAATTTGAACATCCCAACCATAGAAACTACTGAGAGAATGCTGAACCATATCACTGAAAACAAGGATGTTGTCCCCATGCGTACGAAGGAATCGATACCTCTTAAGGTAAAATCCAACCAAAGCATTGATATAATAAACAGAACACTCCCAAGCTGCATAAGCCACTTCATAACTATGGGATATGCCAGATCAATCTTTGTTTTGACATAATCACGACCATTCAGTATTTTACTTGTTATAGTCAGAAACATTGGTTTGTGCCTCTGCAGCCATTCATTAGCCACCTTCAAGAAGGACAATGTTGATGTCCTCAAGTTTCTAACCAACACGCTATCTGAAGACTCTACCCTCTCCATCAGATTTTTAACATGCCGATTCAGTGAGTAACCTGATTTCCTTTTTGCATGTTTGCGACGTAAGTCATAATGGGGTAATGGCCCATTGTGCTCTCTTATGCTTGGAGCTTCATTATTTCCATTGCCATTTCCTAAATCACTTCCTGAAGACATTGACTGCCCTTGACCCTGCATTGGATCCGTCCCTTGCTTCTCTTTCCTCAAAGACTTCCCGGATTTTTGCTTGGTTTTATTCTCATCTCCAGCATGATTGTTTTTACTCGCACCTGCTGAAAGAGGACTGCTTGGCTGGTCACCATTTGAGAGTTCTTCTCCGGGGAAAACTTTCACCTCACTTGCTTTCTCATTCCCTTCCGTTTCTGCTGGTGTACACCCTGAATCTGAACCCTTCTTTTTTTGTTTTGACGTCTGGCGATCTATCCCATTCTTCTGTTGATTAGCCTTCCGAGCCATAATTAAAAGACCTTAACGTACACTTAAGGAGAAGTAAAGTTATGTGATCTATAACTGATTCAGAGCAGCCATGCCATGCATGCCAGATTCCATGTGAGAAGCACAGTCTGCAAACAAAGAATCACTACAGTCATAAAGCATTTAAATATGCTAATGACACTCATATATCAAGAAAATCTCTAAATTTCTCAAACCAAGTAAAACTAGGATCTTTACTTGGACCACCATAAAGAGTAGAATTAGTAATAAACAGTAAGCAACACTAGTGCAAATCACTTTAAATTGGTTATGGAACCAATATCAATATTTAGTAACCAGTACAACCTACATAAGTAATGAAGTAATAACAAAAACCCAAGAATTACAAACCAACAAACTAACCAAAAGCTCATGCAAAATAAGCACACATAGACAGTTTCTGAGACTTGCATTTTGCTTCTCACTAGAAACAAAAATCTCACTAAAGAAATATGAATTACAGTGTATTATGAAGACCCTGATTGGCACCCATGAATTGAGAGAATTTCCAATCTGAAAAACCAAAAACCCCCATTTTAGATTTAAATCCCCAAATGCCTGAATGAGAATAAAACCCAGTTCCGCATATTCAACAAGGACGCATAGCCAATAAAATTGGATGAAACCAATGAAATTGAGCAGGACCCAGATAAAATAATCACTCGTAGATAAGTATTCAACATTGAAATATGGGTACAGACATACCTGGAGCTCAGAGGCAACGAGAGGTTTCTTGTTTGAATGAGAAAGAGGGCACACACAGAGAGGGATTAAAGTAGAAGAAGAAAGAAAATCAAAGTGGGAAGAATTGGGTATTGTTTCTGGGAATGAAGGAGCTGAGCATGTAAAATACATGTCAGAGATTTTGGTGTGTAAATTAGACAGAGAAACAAACACTCATTGAAGCCAACGGAGTTTCTCTCTCTCATCCAAGACGTTGAAACCAGGCGTGTTTGGCAGACTGGATTCCCCAATGCGGATTGGGCTTGGCCATAGATTAAACCTGTCCTCGGGCCTTGTAATCCCACGCGTCCATTTTACCCTACAATTAAAAAGCAATTATCTTAAGTAAGAAATTTATGGTAAAGGAGGGTTAATTGGGAATTGGGTTATAACAAAATTATATAGGTCTTTTTTTGAAAGGTATCTAGAGGAAAACGGAAATTCAAACTGAGTTATGACTTATGAGCATACATAATATCTATCATTGTAGTTATAAGTCTCTCTGGAGTTATGAGCGTTACTTTTTTTCTTTGCTTTTTATTTTAAGGCATGTTTGCCTAAAATTGGGGTGGTCGCAGGTCTCACTCTAAGAGCCTGTTTGAGATTGTTTTTCTGAGACCCAAAAGTGCCTTTGAATTGATTGAAAAAAATAATTATAAATATAAAAAAATTTGAAAAAAAATAAAATATGTCTTTGGTGAGTTTTAGAAGCATTTGAAAGTAGTTTTGAGAAGCACTTGACAAGTGCTTCCTCGTAAAAAACAATCCCAAACAGACCCTTAGTATGCTAGCCCCTCGTTGGAAAATACTCTCATCCAAACTCATCCAATTTTTGCTCATTACACATTATATTTTCATAATCCAATCATTCATCTTTTAAATCACACTCTAAAGATCATTTATACAAAAATTTAATCAAATTGGAGATCGTTTGATCATCCAACTATATCAAACAAATGAACGGTTGAAATGAGAATGTTAATTTTCACCGAAACCGTCCATTTGTTTGATATAATTGAATAATCAAACGATCTCTAATTTGATTAAATTTTTGCATATAATATCTTTAGAGGGTGATTTAAAATATGAATGGTTGGATTATGAAAATATGAAGCTGAATATACGTAAAATTGGATAGTTTGGATGAGCTCATCCAAACTCATTTGAATGAGAGTATTTTCCCCGCCCGCTACCCCCACTTTAATTTGGTCATGAACACTAGCATTGCCGTATTGGTTGTTGATTGGAGTATTCCTACTCGGTGATAATCTATTATTCTAAGGTTTGAGCAGTTGCTCTTCTTTGTTTCACCTTTTTTTGTCCATGTTCATTGTTTGCTTGATCTCCAAGATACTCCTACACTCTTTTTAAGGCTTAAATTCATATACTTTTGTCATAGAGAAAATGTAAAGATGAAGAAAGAGTAGTAGAGTACTATGGAGATAAAAACATATAGTTCCAAAACATGGTAAAAACAAAGGCTACTTCATCTCTATGTTACACAAAAAATGCAAGAAATATCCAAATAAAAAGAGGCAACATTTGCCAGACTGTATAGAATAACTTCAGCCAGGAAAATGACTGCATCTCTTACATGAATCTTAGCAAGTTTTTCCAACAGCTACAAATTATGGAAATCCAACCCTCTATGAACAATACAAGATGGATAAGCTTAACATCATATTCATAAAAACAAAATGAAGTAACAGATCCATGCCAAACTCTATACAGCACGAGTCGCACTTTGATAAACAACAGGCAAAACGAGCGATACTTAATATAGGGAATTTATGTACAGAGGTTCATTACATGTAGTCCAAGTCTTAATGGCAAGAAAAAATCGTGCTCCGAAATGCATGAGCTGAGTACCACAATGGGAGTGTAGAGCTGTTCTTCACTGAGTACATCTCTTTCCACACACGACTCTTGCGATGAAAGACCAATATCTGCTTATGGGTTGCTAAGAGAACATATTCACCAGTTTGACATATGGGAAAAATCCCTGGAACAAGCCCTTTAATACATCGAAGACTCACAGTATCAACCAAACGCCACTCCTCTCTCACATAATCTTTCAACACCCAAATCTTCATCCAAGTATCCGAAATCTGAATCACAGACAAGCAACCATCTGACTCCAAAAGATAAAACCGATTCCCCGTTCCACAACTCACTTCATCAGGCAATGACATCTTCCTCCACATGTCATACTCCAAATCAAGCACAAGTATACAAGAAAAGCCACCACCAGTCAACCAATGAAGCGCGCCATTAACAAACACAACCTGGTTCTTATTCATATGGCTAAACTGATCATCCTGAAAAGTAATGAACTTCCTCCATTTGTTCGACTCAGAATCATATATCATACACTTAAAAGTCCCATCCGGCCTATGACCGAAAGTGCGGTGATAACCAGCTAAAACCACATTAAACTTCTGAGAAGACAAATTGCAAGCCAAACCCACCAGAGTGGCCTCACCATCTGGGTAAAACCGAGTCACATTCCTTTCCCTACTCTTCGGAAGCAGCTTAAATTCACGAGTCATAGGGTTACACACATAGTAAACACCCTTATCAGGTATACTAGAGCAACACAACAAGCCATTACATGAGGCTCTGACCTTAACCCTGTCCTTCAAGAAATCCAAGTAAAATTCACAAACACCCCTCAGATCATCAACACAAATTAAACTAGACTTCAACCCAGACGACTCAGAGACCTCAACTAATAACATGGAGTTCTTCACAGACAATTCATTGTACAGTTGAATAAAATACTTATCAGAAATCAATCTATACCATAGTTTGCAAACAGTTTTGGTCCTGAAAAGCGACTTAATCGGCAGCCTCGAAAGAATTTGAAGGACGACTTCGTCCGGGAAAAAACCATGTCTTTGTGAATTCATAGTCAAATTTCAGTGAATATGTACAAGATCCAAAATACCCAGTTGCATGAATTAGGAAAAGGATCATGAATTTGCTTACCCAGATGAAAATTTCGAGATAGGTACCTGATCAAACTGCGTTTGATGCATTGGGATCGAGTGGGCTTTCACTTCTGCGTAGGAAAGTTACGCCATTTTTGTTCCTTTTGACCCAAAAAGGTTGAAACGAGCATCTTTGATCCTATTCGGAGAATATTATCATATAGAAGATAGGGATCGGTGGGTTTGTGGGTGGGAACAGAGAGATTGGGGATTTCCAGAGAGTCGAAAAAGAGAGAATTGGAAGCAAAATTCAAGGATCTGTGGCCAAAAAATGGTCCTTGATGATATCTTAAACCGCAGTGATCGAATTTCAGAGATAATGGGCTTGCGGGCTCTTACGAAATTGACCAATTGGGCCAGAGATGGAGATGGGGTCAGCCTAAACAAGTAAGGTAAATTCGCGCCAAATAGGCTGAAACCCAAGTGATTGTGACTGAAGTTCAAATACTATTTTGGTCCCTCGTTTTATTTCTTTAACCATTTGGCCAATTTAGTCCGTGTGTTTAGTCAATAGTCATTTCTTCAATTTGGTCTCCATATTTGTGGTTCTTTACCATTTTAGCTACTTTTGTTACATGAGTTTTACCTCTTTAGCCGAATATCGTCAATGTTTTACCTTTTTACTCAATTTCGTCATGTGTAATGATATAGGTGCATAATCAGGATTACTCATCCTTTGTTTGGAAACACAAAAGATTCCAGATTGCAGAATAACTTGCTCAGATTGACACTGTCACCAAAACATCCTGCATTTTATGATTCAAGACATGTAATGCAAATTTCAACCAAACAGATTAAATTTTTTTGCTCATGATGGAGAAACTTAAATTTGATACAGCAGCCATACGAAAATCATAAGGCAAATCTCCGTAATAAAATTTAGAGCAGTTGTTAATTGTTCCTGGCCATATATCTAAGTTAAACACTAGCATATCCAACAAAGCTACATAAATACATAATAGCCTAGATGTCTCCTCAGATTGTTTTGCTCTCTCCTTTTGCCCAGCAGAAATCTTTGCAATAAGTTCGATATCAGGTAACCTGTATCAATGAGAAAGGCTCCTATAAGTGATGCTTTCTCAGATCTTATACGACACACATGCAAAATAATCTTAACAGGTAAACACAAGAAAGCAAGAAGCCAGAAAGCATTGCTTGGTGGTTTTGAAACATACCCTTAAAACCCGTAGAAGTCGTAGCATGGATCCATTACCCAATGTCCATTAAGCCAGTCCTGATGAAGCCTCAAATTGGAATGATTGAACTCTAATTCCTCATTGGTGGAGCTGAAATACACAACATACTTTGAGCCGGTCAGAACTTTGGAAATGGAACCTTCCCACCATCCTTCATTGTACCAAGCATCGACTTTCTGAAGAAGTTTGAACTGGGCAACTGGTGGAAGTGGAGGTGGACAAGGCCTAATGTAACTTGCAAATGCTTCTTCTCTCAAGAGCTGGGTTCTATCTTCAGTTAACAGGGACACGTATTCCACCAGAAACTTGCCTTTCCCAATGTACTCAACTATTCTAGCAGTGTACCAAGCATCCTTGTAACCCTCCTCGTCACTGCTGACCTCCACCAGAGTCCCGTTTTCGAAGTTTGCCCTCACAGTTTCCTTCTTGGCCTTTAATGTGAATCTTATCTTTCTGTATTTCACCTTCCCAGATGATTTTTGCTGCAATTCAAGTTTTCATAAAGTGAGCACACATCGCTTACCCAGAAATGCATAACAAGAAAATACATAATTGCACGTATTATCAAGCACTGAATTGCCAGAACATCAATATCAGAAAGAAAATACCATAAAGCAAACCATTATTGACACCATGTACAATTTAAAATTGACTTTCGATTTAAACCATTTTCCTTGTTGACCTAAGGCAGATGGTCAATTTCTTGGAAAAGATTATTCTAATTGGACATGTATAGAGAACAAATTATCCATTGGACTTATCATCAATTTGAAAGCTATTCCATTTTGTACTTCCAAACATGAGGGAATAGTCTCACTATTACACATTGTGTTTGGGAGTTGCATGAACATTTATACTACCAGAAAACACCACAACCATTAATAAAATGAACTTCAACAAACACTTACTGGCATTGCCCTGAATAACAAGCTAGAACGATACCCAAAAATTGCAAAGCAAAAATTTCACAAGGAGATTAGAGTCTCAAAACTAAAATCATAAACAAACATAAAGCACCAGTGAGAACAATAGATGCCCCATTAACCAAAGCAATTGGAAAAATTAAGAAAAATGTACCTCTTCTGGAAGAGGAGAGACCCAAGACCGATCATCCCACTCTTTATGAAGCCTCAAATTAAACTGCTCAGACTCGAATTCCTGATCAGCTTGATCATCCACCAGAGTCCCGTTTTCGAAGTTTTCCCCCATAGTTTCCTTCTTGTCCCTTAATTTAAATGTTATCTTTCTGCATTTCACCACCCCAGATGATTTTTGCTGCAATTCAAGCTGTCATGAAGTGAGCCCAGAAATGCATACAAGAAAATACATACATAGCAACATTTCGAAGCCCTGAATCACCAAAACATCGATTTCAGAAAGCAATTACCAACGGCAGCTTTAAAATTGACTTTTCGTTTAAAACCATTGTCCTTGTTGACCCAAGACAGATTTGTAGGCACATGGTCGATCAATTGTTTGAATAAGATTATTCTATTTGGATGCCAACCACTTGCGGCAAGAATCTACATGTATATAGTGCAAATTATCTAATGCAATATTCATCAATGTCAAAGCTAATCCCTCCTTTTCTATTTCCAAACATGAAGGAATACTCTCACTACTACACATTCTGGTTGGTATTATTTGCCTCAACATTTCTACCACCAGAAAAATGAACTTAAACAAACACTTACTGAACTTGCCCTGAATCACAAGTCAGAACCATACCCATCATCAATTCCCAAGCAAACTTGAACAATTTCGTAAGGACATCAAAAACCCAGAACTAGAAATCACAAGCATACCTCTTCTGGAAGAGGAGGGACCCAAGAGCCATCATCCCACTCTCTGTGAAGCCTCAAATTGAAGTGGTCGGACTCAAATTCCTGATCAGCTTGACCATCCAACACCACCAAGTACTTGGAATTCTCCAAAATCTCCCTCACAGTCCCACGAGACCACCCTTTTGCTCTGAAGTCGTCGACGTCATCGCCCACTTTGAACAACCGGTGAAGCTCTCTGGGCGGCGCGGGCCTCACACTGCCCAACTCCACAAACTCCGTCAGGGGTTTTGGGCCGCCGTCGACCGTTAGGGTTTGGTACAGGACGAAGATGTGGGCTTTGTCTTTGGTCACCGGACGGAGCACCGTGGCTGGGTAGTACGGACCGGTGGAGCCACCATGGTCGGACCTCGTGACCTCGACTAGGTCACCCTTGTGGAAATGGGTGTGTGACATTGGTGATGAGCTAGTGAGCTCAAGAGAGATTCCCTTCTTCTTCTTTTTGTATTTCAATTTTTGGTGAGAATGAGGGGGAGAGCCAAAATTATAAAAGCAAATGTGTATTTTGGGAAGCAGATTTCTTTTGCTTTTTCCAAATGAGGAAAACTGGCATTATATTATATGGTAAATGGGTTTCGATCGTTGGATCAGTAATTTTTAATTTTTTGGTGAATTAATTTGTAAAATTGACATGAAAAATAGACGTGAAATTACAAAAAATGTATTATGTAAACACCTGTAAAAAAACTGAGAAATTTGTTTCTTTCTTGGAGAGCAAGACTCGTCTGGGGATTTAGTCGCCTCCAGCTGGATGTGGGGGTACAAGCCTGGCTGGGTGACCCAAGTGCTGAGTCAGCAGAAGGAAATGGCTATTTTGATGCTGCGCGCCAAAAAAAAAAAACAATTGAAATTTGAATAGTTAGTCAAACGGTCAAAATTCAAGTCTACTTGGTTAAATTATGGGGTACCACCGTACCACTCTCTTAAACCTGCTTAATTCAGTCTTTTGAATCGCTTAACACCATCTCTCTACCGTTTGATCCTCTTATATGATAAATCGAAAAACCCTAATGAGTTTTCAAACCAAACTTTAGACTCTGTTTTGAAATCACTTCTCTATAAGTGCTTTTGCTATGTAGCACTTCCGCTAGAAGCGGTTATGTTAGAAGCACAAAGACTTTTTGGTGCTTTTTAAAAAATCACTAAAAAAATGCTTCTATACCTCGAAAGCACTTCTAACTCTTTTTTGTCAAATACTACCAACAACGCTTTTACCAACTTCAGAAACAATCTCAAACCGAACCTTAGCTCTAAAGATTCGATCATGAGACTAACATAACCATTGCAGTAAATTTATACCTAATCAAATTTTTTTTTCAAACAATAATAGTTGAACATGTTTAACTAATCGTGTGACTCGTGTCATATTTGTATTTCTGTCGAGCAATGATCAACCAAAACCTGCTAAAGTACTGTGTTCAATTAGGGTTGTTATATCGTGTCCCAATTTGTCAGTCCCAAGCTAAACACCTAATGAATCTCACCTTTTTCTTCTCTGGTGATATAACGAAACTCAACTCTGACTAAAATAGAACCATTTAGTTATCCATTCAAAAGCCTATGATGAATCTCAGTAGTGTAAGTTTTTCACCAGCACATCTTTGCAATAGTCAATGTAGACATTGACAATTTGCATCAATGTGCATTGTCATTGATAACTAATGAATCTATATCATTTACCTTCCACTTGATTTACAAGCGAGACCTAATGTATGAGAAGCTTGTAAGATAAAACAATATGGAACCACGACTATGGACAGAAGATACTCAGTCGCCTTACTGGAAAACCAACAGAGCATCATCTTCTTCATCCGTCTGGGGTTTCCTTCTCCGAAACATTGGGGTGAAAGGTCCGTTCATGAATCTCCATAAGCAACTTAAGGGGTCCTGAAGACCTTCCATCTCATAGTGTCCAAATCGCCAATCTCTTTCAACATATGGTCTTTGTTTAGGTTCATCAAGGCCTCCTGTTAGGGGGGGGGGGAAAAACATGTTATCGGTTCTTCAACAGAATATGATAATAGGAATACAATGAAAAACCCAATGAGGTATAATAAGTGAAGTTCTACATGCATCACAGGAAATTTTGGGGTTCTTGAGTTCCAGTGTCATATGGTGTGAGGACTAAGGACCATAACTAAGGACTGAAATATCATATCTATGCGGCCACCACAAAGTTCTGTTACAACCTACGGCAGCTTCATACATCAGTAAAGTGAACCTGACCCCGTTGCGTGGTCAAACACACTTTAATCTCAATCATTAGAACCCAGGAGTAAAACTCGTGAAACCGGCTTTGCAAGGTGTCACTGGCTTGCAAGGGTACCAAAGAGGTGTCTACTAGCCAAAGATAGTCTTTTCAATGTGGATATTTAGTTCAACACAGGCTTATATTGATGGATTGTTTGTACAAAAAATAATACATCCTCTTCATGTTAATGGATAGTAACTTGAAACTAAGAGAATACTAAGATTTACCTGCATACATCAAACCATTTGTATTAACAGCCCGATAAAACGGACGCGTTTTCTTTGCTCTAGCAGCTATTTGGAGCTCGTGCCATGCACGGGCCCGGTCATAACGTGTAATTTTACCTGTTGTCACCACCTGAAATGGAAACAGACGATAAAACTTCTAATGAAGCACAATTAAGGCTCTATTGGGGGGGGGGGGCACAATAATCTGAGCAGTGAAGAAAACGGTAACCTTAGTAAATAGATGGTATGAAGGACGTGGAATCCGGGCAAGATCATTGGCACGATCAACTGCTACCAGTCCAAACTTGGGACCATAGCCATCTGCCCACTCCCAGTTATCAGAAATAGTCCAAAACACGTAACCAAGCACACGGACGCCCTATAAACCAACCATAGACACTTCTAGCAGCCATCATCACCAAATAAAGGAATAATTAATTCGAAAAACAACTAAGAAGTGTGATGGGAAGTCAAACCATGATCTTGGCTGCATGAACAGCAAGCAAATGCTCTAGCAGGTACGGCCGACGGATTATATCTGTCTCATCAGATACCCCATTTTCAGTAATTATGAAGGGTACATTTAGATGTTTATATCTGTCATGGAACTGAAGCAGCATGCGGTACAAGCCATCCGGATATATCCCACGTCCAGATTCACTATATTCATCAGTCTCTACTAGCTTCAGTCCAGCACCACACACCACTTCCTGATGGGCAGAATAATAATGTCAGAATTGACTCATACTGCTCTGCCCACTATATATGAGCATGATAGTTACCGGTTACTTGATTAGAGAGGTGAGAAAACCTGTCCATAGTAGTTTATGCCCACAAAATCCAGCTTGTCAGAAATACTATCCACATATGGGAAGATCGTCAAGGAGTTAGCCAATGAAACAGCAGCAACATCAAAGAGACCATATGGCCGCATAAATGAGACATGGTGTGCCACTCCAACTAATGGCTTTGATGAGGTACTGATGAAGATAAGAAGGAAAAAAAATTTCAGAAAAGTAATTATTCCAGGAATGCAATTTAACATTATTTACATAATTTGTAACTACTTTGTATCTACAGCAAAGGCAAGATGAGCACCACCCACCCTCCTCCCAAACCAACAAAAGAAATGGTAAGAATGGGTTTGGGATAGAACTTAATGAAAAATGAAAAGTCACCTACAATCCACTTAGAATGGATTAAAGCATTATTGACATTAATTGTTGACTGTCAGCTATGCAGGCAATAGACACATACATGTTAGATTATTCAAACATTTCCTCTTTTAGAGAGCTTATATGAGGCATAGAAACCTTTTTTCATGGATATAGTCATAGGCCTTTGAGTGTGCAATGGCCATCCAATGCATGGCCTGTTTGAAAACACCAGTTGGTAGAGCAGAAGTCGCAACCTCCAGCATGTCAGGATGGCCACCAGGCCAAGCACCCGCACAATAGGTAAGCATACAGAAGACATGAGGTTCATTAAATGGTACCCAATAGTCTATCATTTCTGATACACTGTCAACAACAAGCCTGCAAAAAAGAAAAGGAAAAAGGATAATTCAAAAAGTGAAAAGTAACAAACAGACTTAATATACATGATTACCCAAAAATGTAATCAGTCACTAGTAAACCTAGACAGCATTGGCAAGTAAGCAAAGTCATCAGAACTGCAGAAGACAACTGGTAAGTCTACCACTAAATGAACGATTCACCTTGTGAAATCCAAGAAATAACCAACAGTCTTTTCCATTTTCCACCCTCCATACTCTCCAGCCCATGGTGGCAATGAGTGATGAAAGAGAGTCAACATCACCTTCATTCCGTATGAGCGAACCCTGCTGATGATCCACTTGTATCGCTCCAATGCAGCATAATTAACCTAAAAAAGAATATCATGCATCCAAATATAGTCCAAATCTAATAATGTTCACTTATAATGCATCAACAAAGCGATTTAACTTGAAAAGCACATCAATGCTATTAAACTCAGCTCATACAAGCTCTACAATTAGATTAATTAACTTTAAACACCAAATCTTAATGACAAGGTTAGGCATGCATGAACCTTGTAGAGTAAGTTAAATCCTGTAATATTCCAAATGTCTACCTATCTAGATTTCATCAAATTGTATCGAAATACACCAATTGCGTGGAAAGTACACACAGTCAGAAATCAGACTTACAGTTTCTGTAAGCCCATTGAGCGGCTCCTCTGGCATGACTCGTGACCAATCTATTCCCATTCGGAAGACACTGATGCCGGTATCTTTAGCTAGTTTTAGTTCTGTATCAGGATCAGACCAAAACTTTATCCTCTCCTCTCTGTGATCAATTCAAGAATCCATTTGAGAAATAACTTTTTGCAATATACTTAAATTTCAAGTCATGGAGTTAGAAAAGCCAGGCTTACGGGTGCTGAACATTGTGCCATGCAGCTACATTATGATGGCATTCTTCATTTGGAACAGGTTTTTCTTCTTCTTCTTCTCCTGTGTCACCTTCAATATACTTTGCATACCCTCTAATCATGGCTTCCATAGCTATCTTAAGAGGCTTCTTTTTCTTGGGAGTTCCCGAAGCTGGGTGAGACGAACCATCGCCAGTGGCAGAACCCATTATACCATCTACTGTTTGCCGGTCACCCTGTGACTCTGATTTGTCACACGGAATTTCTTGTGCAAACTGAAGCCAGGCATCATTTAGCCTGTCTTCAACATGTGCTGGAGCCGTCGCCAACCCAAAGAAAAATCCATCTTCCCCTTCTGCACAGAATCACACAACACAACACTTCTACTATCAATTCAATAACAAATGCACATACACCAAGTGCTTCTGAGTTCTGAAAACTGAACCACCAAGTCTCACTTTATATAAAACCCAAACATGCAAACAGAACAGTTAAGGCCAGTAAACAAGACACCGAATTTGGATCAATACAAACCACTTGCATATAATGATTCCAACAACTTTTGTGATATAATTCAACTTCAAGTGCTTTATTTAGAAGCAAATTCCAAGTGCTTTAAGTGACCAAACCTGGCCTCCAATAAGTACAAACCAAACAAATATTGACCAAACTTATTATTAGTGAATGCTTAAGTGGTTAATTTCCAAATATATAGATGAACACATACACACAACCAATTGTTGTATTCCAATATCAAAGCAATTACATAAAATAAGACAAACAGTGATAGCACAAATGGTTAAACATCTCTAATAAGTAATTCTGCTCATTGGTTTTAGACTTTTAGTGCGAAATTAGTAGATATTTGCCCAAAATTATTGAAAGAACCTTTTATATTAGTATAATCAGCAGCAAGATTTCAAGTCATAATAAGTAACTAAAGAGTTAAACTCTTCTAAGCTACAAAATTTCAAGTCTAGAGTTGAACAACAGTACCGTTGAGATTGAAGTCGGCGAGAGTGTCGGAGGACTCGTCGATGGGGGAGCGGAACGGCCGGAGATTCTTCTTCCGGTAGCGCGAGAAAGAGAACACATTGGCAGCGACTGTGACGGTCACAAATAATCCGGCGAGCTTCGTCGCCGTGACGAAGAGAGCTACTACCGCCATTTCTTTGATTGAAAATAGTGCCAAACGTGTGGCGCTCAAGTAAAAGGCCATCGTAGCCATAGAAGTTGTCCACGTGGCCCAGACGTTAACTGGGGCGTAACGGAATTTGAGTGGTGGACTGGGCGATTGTGATGGCCAGCGCGTGGGCGTGTTTTGATTTATTTCTTTCTTTCGATTTTTTAGTCCCTGAGAAAAGAGATAATTGCAGTTTGAACCCTCTAAATATCTTAAAACTTTCCGATTATTGCATCACAAGTCTAAATTTTACTCTCAAAGGTACAATATGGAACTGATTACGAGGTTTGGGTGTGACTTGAAACCAACTTCTGCTAGAATATCAGTCTATAAAGTCCCTTTCAAATAACAAAAAGCGTTTTTGGTAACATCCGGTTAAAAATTATGTAGTGTGAAACACTTACTCATGTGTTTCATGAAGTGATTTTGAGTGTACAGCGAATATGGTAAAGCTAACTAATATAGATTTAATGTGTATTTAAAAAAACACTATAAGATTGAATCTTTCAAACACTCTAAAGAATATAGATTTCACCATTTGTGTGAGTTTAGGGCTGGACTTAGTTGCATCGGTTTGGTTTTTTGGTATTAAGTGCTAAGCGAACCAATAACAACAACTTTCTATTTTTCAAAACCAAAACCGGTTAGAAATTTTGAGAACCAACATGGTCGGTTAGCCGATATTTTGGTTCGGTATAGTACGGTTTCGGTTAATTTAAATCGCGTTGATTTTAACGACTTATCTCATATTTCTAACAAAAATTTTACTTCTTCAATTTTAATTTTACATGCTTAATACTTATCCAAATAAAGTAAATATCCAAAATTTTAATTTGAATAGAAAAACATGCATTTAGGGCAAGAAAAATTGAAAATATATTAGAGTTCATTCTATAATTGAAACTCATCACAACGAGGCAAAAAAACAAACAAACAAACAAACAGAAATATAGAAAATTAAACACCGGCCAAGTTGAATTTAAGTAAGGGGATGATAATCTAATTTTTATAATAAAAATGTAAATTTTAATTAATTTTAATTATGGTTGTCGGTTTTTGTCGATTCATCTTAAAAACAAACCGAGAACCGCATCATAAATGTCAGTTCGTTTAAATAACCGACTGGTTAGTTCGGTTCAATTCCGGTTAAAATTTTCATCAATTCAGTTTGGTGAGGTTTGTACATCAGTTTTCAGTTCCAAAAATGTCACCCCTACATGTGACCACTAACCAATATGAAATCAAAACTCAAAAATTTTGTGTTTATACTTGTATAACATTACAAATATCACAAAGAATAACAATATGCTCTCAAATCTATCAAGTCTAGTCTTATTATCTAAGATAGTTGGTATAGCAGTTTGACACAAAAGTTGTCTCACGAGAGATCCTGGGTTCGACTCCCCTTGGATACCTGGATGAGATGGAGTGGGAGTATGTGTGTAAAAAAGTGTAAAAAAAAAAAAAATCTAGTCTTATCAGTACATCAAGTTATCAACACATAACTTGATTTCGTAGGACCTATCAGCAGCATCTTATTGATCTATATACAATTAATCTTTTTTTTGGTCCGGTTTATATATATACAATTAATCAATTATACATAGACATGGTGATAATCTGTTCAATTGATCGATGTATAAGTATTGTCTTTTTCCTCGGTACGTACTTCACCCACTTGTTACTTGTAATATTATTCTAATTACTCCTACTCTGCAAGTATCTCTAAAGTGTATGGGACTCTCTTTCTGCACAATGAAATTGAAAACGAAATGGGTGTTACCCTTGTACCTGGAAATTTCATAGTGGACCTGCAAATGGATGAACCCAAATTCAAATAATTCACTCTCTTTCAATCTCTGCAGAATCTTTGCAGGGTTTTTTTTGTTCCTATCTTTCCTCACCAAATTAATGACCAAACTTAACCAAACTAATACTATACCAAAACAGCTCCACACCTCGGACAATGCGTAAATTAAACACAATAGCTGAATAGCAATAGTACCATCTCCTTTACCCCAAAATTCTACATGATTGGTTTCCTCAAACGGGTATACATATCCATCTAGTCACCTCATTGGAACAAAAGCCTAGTCTGCTTCACACTATTTCAACCCTTCCATATGTTATGAACTGATTGTTCAATGCACACAACTGTTTGTTGATATATGTCTCCTAGTATTCCTGTGATTCCGTGTCTCTACACACTGCTAGCTTTTAAATCATCAATCATGGTGATCATACGACTCAGTGGTCATATCAACTTCCTCTTCTGCGCAAGGAAATTAATAACTGTTCTTGGCACTTCTCTGAGTTTCACTGTTTGTGCAGCCTCAGCCCTCTCCACTCATTCATTTTCAAATACCTATTTGGACGTAAATGTGGAACCGTGGGAAAAATGAAGGCACCCCAGTTAACACAAAGAGCATATTCGGCTTCGATTTTCATAGTTTAGGTTGTTGGCTGGTGTAAATCTTATTAAGCACCCCGGCCATATGTTCTATGAAAGGCCTGTGAGAACCACAAGCTAGATATCATGCCAGGTTTTCAGGGTTTGGGAATTGGGATGTAGCTAAAACGGTATGGGGGGTGCCTGATTTTGGTGCCATTAATCATAAAATATGCAGATTACCAAGTCACTGAGTTTGTAATTAACCAATGAAAATTGAATAATTAACAATACCCAATTAGGAGAGGTATGGTTATGGCATTAGTAGATGGGGTAAAAGCCAAGACAGAAAAGTTAAATGGAAGGATAGCTAGCAAGAAGGAATATAAGGTGGTGGAAGAGGCTAGGTCAACCGTATCTTCCTGCTGCCGCCCTTAGAGGCCAGCTTAGAGGCAGCTCTTTGGGGTTTAGGGTTTCGGTTTAAATGACCGATGTAAGTAATGGTCCTCGCTCAACATTCTATTAACCTAATAAAAAATTTCGAGATAAAAAACAACTAATCATGCAAAAGAAAGAACTATGCATCTTAGTCAAAAAAGAAAAATTCATGAATCCATAAAATACACTGATCGATCATGAGTGTTAATTAAGCAACTGCATGCAAGCAGAGAATTTGAGCTCAGAATTTCATGGCATCCACTTGATTTCTGATCTCAAATGTTCATAAAACAACAAGCCAAATCAGTGCTGCTGGTGGTGCCTGGTTTTTACAGTGGGAACAATCCTGAATATGTGGTGGCTCATATATAGTTGCCGCCAGCTCCAGAAACAACAAGCCAGTAAGGGACTGAGCGGAGTCAAACTTTGTGAAACAATAGGATTAATATATTGAAGAAAACGCAGGCCAAGAAACTAGGGAAGGAAGCTGTGATTATTTCATCGGTTCCCTTACTTTGACCGTATCTTAGGAGACTGTGATTTTGTAGTGTATTAATTGCTTTCTTCCCCACACGCCCTAGGAGGTTCCATTTCCCACAACCCTAATAAAATAAAGCACTTGCTCTATAACAATTTGATTAGTTTAAATTAGGCTAGTGAAGAAATTACATAGTTTTTGAAGTCCAATATGCATAGTGCTAAATTTAAGGTTTTCTTGTAGTTACCAAGATTCCATGTTCCCTCCCCTCATTTCCCAACTCCAAACTTCTGTATTGGCCACAATGCTAGCTGTAATTGTTGCAATAATAGTGAATACTGATTGTACTTTCACTACTATTTTTTATTTTTTTTCTTGTTTATCAAAAAGAGGAAAATTCCAATTTGTGACATTTTGCAACTTGTTAGTACAACCCTTATTTAACCGTGTTTGGTAATTTCGTTAATCATGTTCAATCTTAGTTTCAATTAGTGTTGGAGTCAAATGAAATAAACGCTTCTACCTCTAAGTTTTTACGACTTTATATATATATATATATATATATATATATATATATATATATATATATATAATATTTAAGATAAGAGTTTTTGTAAACCATAACCGAATTTTATTACTTTAATAACTCTCAAATATTAAATAACTTTGTATAAAATGTCAACTGTCTCGGATAAAAAGGTAAAAAATAAAATAATTTACAATAAAAAAAACTGTACACTATTTTTTAGAAAAAACTACTCACTTTCACACACGTAGGGCGTGTTGTCATTTCTAGTATATATAATTTCAAGTCAATACAAAGAAAAAAGTTAAGGTTTTATTTTATATTTTGCGTCAGACCCTTAAAATCTCAAATTATTAATGAGTAATGAGTTTATAATCACCTAACATTGGATTTAATATCAAAAGTAAAGATTCCCACACCTAAAAATACATCATTTAATCTCAACCTTTAATACTAAATTCAATGGTTGGGTTTTCATGGTGTTTGGGTTTGGGCTCAACCTTGGCATGCTCTGCTGGATCTATATGTTTCAGGGTTCAAATTTTGGGATCCTGGAGGACATCTCTATGTTGATTTTATTAATAGCTACACATTGTCTTCCTTTTGGCAAGATGTAGTTTTTGATTTTCTTCTGCATTGGTGGAGTGCCTGCAATGTTAGAAGCTTTGATTCATCTAGAAGACAATTACGAAGTTGTACCACAATTGAGTGCTTAGGCGACATTTGTAGTTGTGTTTTCCCTTCTAGATGCGTAGAAGTTTTCATTGTTGTAGGCTCGATGTTTTTGAGCTTTATTGTTGTAAGACACCCAATTGGTGTAGTACACCTTTTGGCTTGGCCAGGCTTAGGTTTTCATATTAACCCTAGTTGGTTAATTATCGCTCCTGTTATTCATCAGGATGTCCATGTTTGCGATTGTAACCGATCGACTTTTTAATTAATCTATCTATCTTTCTTTCAAAAAAAATTCAATGGTCCGTAATAATTTTACATGATTGCATTTCTAAACAATTTATAATATCAACCTATCAAGGAATTGTCAAGGAGTAAAAAAAGAGGAAGGCCTCGTTTTAGTGACATTTTTGTGATTCATAAATAAACCAAATATTAACTAAATATATCAAACCATTGAGCTCTTTTTGGTAAAACCTTTCATAGGCATATGGTCCTTTACCCCTTCATAAAAAAATAAAAAAAACCATTGAGGAATCGGCTAATAGTCAATGTTGACTCTGAGCCACATGGCTGTGAAAATTTAGGAACCACACGAACGAATCAGTTTCACCAGACGGTCCATAAGATGCCACGTGTACAGCGTAGAGCTGAAAAAATCAAATGGTCCACTTTTGATGGTGTACGGACACGACGCCATGCACTAATGCAAAGTCTGAATGAGGAGGTGTATATTTTGGCTTATTCACGACTCGCCCTCCCGCAGCGTTTTACCACCAACCCAGGGGTCAGTCGGCCGGGCAGCTCGGTCAGCCATCCCGGGCAGAAGCCGCTCTGCGCTGACGTCACCACTCCCCCAGAGTCCGTTTTACATTCTTTCTGGGCCTTCGGACCTGTCGCTGTCAGCCCACTGCCAGTCCCAAACCGATCCCTCCTCTCCTTGTATAAAACCTCGCCGCTCCCCCTCACTTTTCAACATTCATATAATCTCTTCCCTTTTCTCTCTCTCTCTCTCTCTCTCTCTCATTTCCGATGTGGGAAGGTCAAGAGCTCTCACATAACATGAAAGCTATGAAAGCCAGACACAAATCTCTACCAGGTATAACCCTTTTCCAAAACTGTACCCATATATATTTCACTTATTATATATCTATTTTTGTGCGTGCTGAAACCTAATTGTCTGTACGCAGGTGGCTACTCATACCCTTGTTCATGTGCTGAGAGGCAAGGACAAAGTGAGAGCTTGAACCATGAAGGCTTCGAATTTGGGATTGCAGAGAGACTCTATGTGATGGGTTTGAATTGATGTGAATTGGGTGCTATCCTACCTGAGCTTTTATTCTTCCTTTTCTTTCATCTTTCTTCATCCCACCATTTTCTTCTTCTTGACCTTGTAAGACCTTTTCTTGACCTTGTAAGATCTCACGCCGGGTCTGTTGTCTTTCTATTCCGAATTCTAACAAACTCTGCACCGGAATTCTCCGATGTAGAGTTTGGCCTCCGCTTCTCCCCGTTCCCGCCATACTCTTCTTCTCCTTCCTTGTCTATCCCTCCTGAGCTGTTCGGAACTATATTACATACCATATTCTGTCACACCCGAAACTGAGATAAGTATAAGTATAATCAAAGGTGTGATATGGCTAGGCATATCAATGCTAGCTAGCCTGTAAATTCAGGGAGGACTAGCTTTCTGATGATGAGTATGCTAATTGTAATGTGGTCCTCCCATAGTAGCTAGAGAGTTGTAAAAAAAGGTGTTGTAGTACTAGCAGAATATTAATGGCATATATGTATATCATTATATTTTGTTGTTATGCAGAAGAAATTGAAATCAGAAAAAAGAAAAAAAAAGATGTGGTTTCTTTTACTGCTTCTTGCTATATATTCTGTGAAGGCCATCATGAATTTCGAATTGTATTGTTGTTATAATTATTGTGTGCAGTGCAGTGCAGAAAATATGCTGCAGAAAATATCAGTGTTGCTTGTTTTATATGTTGTTGTGGTGAGAAAGTAAGAGAGAATAAATATTCTCTCAGATCTGTGCATGTGTGTAAGACCTTCCCACTCGTGACTGCTCAAATATTGTACGAAAAAAAAAAATATATATCCACTGTATTATTATTATTATTGGAGAGACCTCAACCTCAACAAAGTTTGTGATCTTACAAAAGCTGATCACCCTTTAGGTTTAATTTAGTTTTCTCAGAGATACATACCTCATGAATGTGCTGAGGTCTGATGAGAGTCTGAGAAGCCCAGAAAAAAAGATAGATAGAGCAGATCTAGAGAATAATTAGTTAATTTATGAATTAGCTTTTCTAGATTTTTCTTTTATTTGATGGTATTATTGTTGACTTGTTTTCTTCCTATCATAGAAGACGTACATCAAGACATGCAGGTGGGGGTAAAAAAAAACCAGAGTGTGAAGAGCACAGTCATTCGGCAGTTTCACATGTTCTTTTTTTTTTTTGGTCGTGAAATTAAACTTCATAGAAGGCAAAACGCTAGTGTGTTTCACATGTTCTTGAAGGCTCTATAAACTCCTTCACATGAGTTCAGTTATTCACAAATCTAAAAAGTCTTGATCAAAATTAATGGAAAAACTACTACTACTACCTCACTCAAATTTAGGGTTTACACGATTAATGAAGAGTTCCTCCACCATAGTACAAAGTTGATAGTTAATTTATGCATCACAATGACGATTCTATATATGGCTCGAATTGAAGTTTTTATCTAACTGATCATTTTGTGGTCATAATTATGATCAATCATCATTTAAGACAATATTTCTTTAAGTGCATGTGTTAATTTCTTTTTCTTGATCAAACTTTTGCATATTATTGATCTAGATTCCCATGCTACATTGGGAACATGTCAGCATCATTTGGAAAATTTTGTAGGCCTTGTAGACCACATAATAACTAAAGGTAACGATACCTATTATTCAAATCATTCATTGGCAACTGCATGCTCGACTAGCTAGCCCTATATATTGGTGTACATTTCATTCCTATGCATGGGTCAAGAAAATGATGTTTCCCTACTGTCATTATTGAGCATAGTGTGCTATCTATCCCAAAGAAATTAGGCTAAAGATGCCTCACCATCATTTTGCGCTCGTAAGCGGAGTGATTTCAATAGTTTAACTCCGCATAAGAGGGCAGGAACATATGATAAACGCAACTATATAGTACTCTTTATCAGAGATTAAAGTAAACATCAAAGTTGAAGTATAGTTGAATGATATGTTTATGGAAACATATATAAAAGATAAAGTGGTTGAATGGTATGACCGTATGAGCGTGAAAACATACATAAAAGGGTGGGTGAGAAATTCAATTTGGCCAACGCAGTCATGCATTTTAAACTGAACAGTTAAAAGTAATTCTAAGATCCACGCAAATTTGGTACTAAAAAGGAGGTCAGAGGCTGGGTGGTGACTTCTAGCACAAAATGATGGTGTCCACAAGTGGGCATTGAAAAGCTGAATTCCTTTTTAACCTTCTCCAAACACTCTCTAGCTCTGAGGAGAATAGTGAAGGAATGTGAATGTGACTACACAAAAGTTCAACTTGAATAGAGGCAAAAGCTCATGATTTCCCTCATATCCCACTTGAGCTTTCTCTGTGTTGGGTATGACCAACATTGGGTCCATTTGCTTCAAGCTTTTTTCCAACTTTGGGTGACATGCTAACATGGCTCTCTCTCTTGCCTTGGGGTTTTTTTTCACTTTCTCTCAAATCATTCCTTTGAAGACTAATGAAAAGGAGAGGGGAATGACCTCTCAATAATGCCTTAAATAAGGCTAGCTTGAAGCTAATTTGACTATTTGAGCTATCTGCTTCCAATTTCACATTAAGTGAGTGGACAAGTAATGCCAGGACTTTCAAAGAATTTTAGTATTTTATCGATATTGCATGTTCTTCTTTCTTCGACCAAATGATAAAATACCCCATCTCAAAATCCTAAAACAAAATATAAGTTTAGTCCCAATATTTTGAACTTCAAAAGGCAGAAGTTAAATATTAACGAAGAGATAATATCAAATAATTCTTTTATTTATTTAAAAAAAAAACATCTAGTGTGAAAGATGATCGGCAAGTTGTTAAGTATTCTGTTGGAGCTAGTTTTTGATGCAAAATTAGTTATAATATTACTTAAATCTCATTTTAACTACTTTGTTAGAAATGCTCTTAGTATAATATGTTTTAAGCTTGCATGGCGCCCTCAATGGCAGCTCTAAACGGTGGGAATCCCTAGCCTTCCTCCTTTTCTTGCTTCAGTCAATGGTCAAGAATTGGCCTCTCTGCCTTGTTATTGATTCTCATGATGCAGCTTCACCTGCTTCACACTCAAGTTCTTATTAGGACACCCAAATTTCATTTTTGTACACTTATTGGGGTGATGTTCTTTGTCTTGTTTTCCTCTTTTTGCACATTTTTGTACACTCAATAAGTGAATGGTTCATAAATTGATCAAGGAGCTCGGTCAATTCCGACGTCGAGATTGTAACAAAGTTGCACATAATAATCGATCGATCTTGCTCGTTTTATCTTATGAGAAAGGAAATTAAAGAGATCACCATTCTGGAAAAGTTCCCTCATCTCCCATTTATCAATATTGAATAGAATACCACAACAAGAAGCATGATATAACCTCTGAAAGATAAGAGACAATACCTCATAATTAATCTTTTGAAAAGCAATAAAAATGAAACAAAACAGACCAGAAACACATTTTATATGGTTTTGAATGAAAAATCTCTTTATGATCTTATTAGTGTAGATTGGGCCTCCAATGACCACTTTTTTTCATTGGAAAGTAAATGCCCAATTTGGTGTAGAAGGGACCCAACCCAACCAAATAATCCTTTATTTGCAGTCAATGTTTATGTTGAGTTGAACAAGAAAAGTATGGCAAAGGTGGAAAAGAAAAGAAAAGAAAAGGTCAAACAGAAATATCAGAAGGGAAGTGTGAATACTGAATAGAATGAATCCATTGAACAATCCTAAGAAACCAGACATATATAACTTGTCTAATTCTGAACAGATTTCTACATAACTAGTAATTCTCTTGTCTGGACTTTTGGTGCACATATATGGTGAGATTCACACCCACACACTTCGATTTACTTTTAAGTTCATGCTTTTTCAACTCTTGCTGCAAATGAGTCAAGTTTCACTAATTAAACGTAGGGTTTGGGATTACTAGGGTTCGCTTTTCAATCAAGATCATTGATTAAGTCATTGGTCTTAAAAAAATGATTAACTCAAATCTTATATAAATTTATAACTTTTATTAACGAGAAATTCTACTATGCTCTAGAGCATATGATGGATGATCTGGAGTGGTTTTTAACTGTTATAATTATATTACTTTTTCATTAGATCTAATGATGAAAAACCCCCAACATCACAATTTTCATTTATTACCAACCTAATAACATAATATAAAAACTAGTCTAATAGAATTTTGTCTTCGAGAATGTACATTATTGATTTAGGTCTCAACCACAAATCTCTCTTTTAGATAAGTAATAGTATTTCTCTCTCGTACGTTATGCATGAGAGGTTGCAAGTGCATATCATTTCTCCTATAGAATTGAAAAAAGAAAACTGAATAGTCTTTATCATAGAGTCTTCATCTCGAGTCCTTTTAACTAAATTGTAATGTACACTATACTCAGCACGTAATAGATGCATTAACGTCATTTTCTTTTTTAAGTAAGAAGAAATTAAAAGCGATCTTCTATGAATATAACGCTTCAAAATCTAACATGTCAAATATGTACAATTTTGGACCTTTGGTGGGTCAAACTTAATTTGTATTTAGAAAAGATAAGAGTTAGATGGATTCATACAAAACATATATATATATATATAATGATTCTCAAGTAAAGAGGTCCTTACTTTTTTAAGGTGCGGAGTTTTGATCTCAGCCGTCAGATCTGTTTTAAATAATCGGATCTAATGGCTGAGATTAAAACTCCGTACCTTAAAAAATAATGACATTCTTATTGGAGAAGCTCTGTATATATATATAATTATATATAGAAAAAGGGGTTCCAATGTCAATTACTCAATTACGTACCAATTAACATCATCATCGTGCCAATAGTGTATCATATTATATATGCAATAATCATGTTTATCTTAAGACTGTGCATTTGAATAACAAAGATATCCATACGAAAATGACACCCACATGGGTGCATATCTTAATCTCGTGTATTGTCTCAATCATCTTCTATTTAGTAGCCATTGGACAAACTCAACGACTTACTTAGTAATAGCTTTTGATCTTTTTGGTTGGTCATTTATTCATTTACGTACTTAAAAAAAAATTGGAAGAAAAAAAAAACTATCCAACTGTCAATCATTTTAGGGTTAATTGAGAAATGCATTGTCTAGTTGTTTGAATCGCAAAATTTTAATAATACTTAAATATACGGTATAAAAAAAATTATTTCGTCTAATTTGTAGATTAACGACATTAAAATGTTGAAAATAGAAAGAAAGAAAGAAAGATTAGTTTTGATGATTAGCGAGTGATCGAAGATTTGAGGAAACTAAACATGTTGCCTCGGAAATTAATGCTCCGAAATAGAGGTAAATAAATCTCTTAAGCCCCTTTGGATTTGATTTTTCCTTCCTCTAAATATTTTCTATCTGTGAACCAAATGAAATCTATAAGGTATATGCTAAAAAGCTAACATTAGTCTATAAGATTGAGTCGTAATCACCTTAATTTTAACATGCATGACACCGATCATGCAGATCGTGTGGACTCATTTGATCGGATCATGCATGATTGAGTCTTGATTAATCACCTTACATAATCGGAGTTGCTCAACAATTATTTACTTAATTACCTCATTTGATTTTGATCGGTCCTCGAACAATGGGAGAATCAATTACTCATCTCATCGTGCGAGGCTAGGGGAGTTAGGGCATTTTGAGATACAATTCTACACCAAATGATTGAACATATAGTTAAGTTAAGTTAGCAAAAATATATGACAGTGGCCTGGTAACCTAACTAATAATAAGTCATATTACTCCCATTTTATTACTGGAATATGTCTCAAATTCAAAGTCATTCCTCCCCAGCTAGCTATAGTCCTAGACAGGGGCGGAGCTGTGTACTGGCTTGACAGGGCTCAAGCCCTACCAAGATTTGGGAGAAATTTTCTTTACCTATATATAGTCTCCAAAAGTCCATTAAAATTGGAGCGTTTATACAAGTTTGAGAGATTGAGAAGAGAAAAACCTCCCAAATCGCAATCCAATTGATTAAAAACCTCCCAACTTTTCTCTTCTATAGTAAAGAGAGAGAAGAAAAAAAGTTGCAGAAGAAGAAAAGTTGAAGAAGAAGAAGAAGAAAGTCGTGGGTGTGTGCACGTGAGTGAGAAAAAAGTGTGCACATGGGTGAGAGAAAAAAAACAAGGGCCGGGGCAAAGGAAGGAGAGAGAAGAAAATGTGCTGGCAACGAGTGCAAATTTGACTATGTTTAACCGTATTTAACTATTTTTTTGTAACAAAAAAAAAACCATATTTGACTATTACAATTTTTTATTTTCTCTCTCTTTACTCTATTCTTTCTGAGTTTCTTCTTCGGCTCTTTTGCTTTCCTTTTCTTCAACAGAGAGTAAAAATCATGGCTGCAAATCTGCAATTAAACTCTACCAAATACCAGATTTTCTTTCTTTAATCTCTTCAGACTAAAAAAAATTACTCTAGAAATTAGCCCACCCAAACTTTCCATCTTGGCTCCGCCCCTGGTCCTAGATATCATTTTAAAAGTTTCAAGGCTTAGAGAGTTTAGTACGTCAAGCAATCAAATATAAGTAGAGGAGTCATGCCGTTCCGATCGATTCCATCACTGTCTAGCTATCATTTTCAAGGAATTTGATTCTGCTAAAGAGTTGAAACCCTAGCTATATATATATATATATATATATATATATATATATATATAATTAACCTCCATCGATCTATATCTATATATATAATAGCTAGGCTTCTTCAACGAAATTGGTTAATGGAGAAGTACGTACTGGTATATACTATATATAGGACCAGTTCATATCTCAAAATGCATATATCAATCTAATACGTACGTAATTGTCATGCATACAAAGAATATCAAACGGTTTCATATTTTATCTGAGTGCGAAGGGCTATATATAGGACCAGTTCATATCTCAAAATGCATATATCAATCTAATACGTACGTAATTGTCATGCATACAAAGAATATCAAAGGGTTTCATATTTTATCAGAGTGCGAAAGTAAGTGGATTACAACTCACTATAATCCATGTTTAGTACGTACGCAGAAAACATTTTCCTTCTTTAATTACTTTCCGTGTTTGCTAATTATATATATAATTTGCCATATTTGTAGGAATAAACTCCATTTTCAAAGAGCACCAACTTTTCAAGTTTAGCTCTCAATATGTATATAGATGACAATTATATATTACCAGTTACCATATCTATGCCTTTCACGTACTTACTGTCAAACTCAAGTTCATATATTCACAGAAAGCATATTGGCTCTTCGGTTAGTCTTCAATTCACTGCGGAATCTTCTTCTTTCTTTTCTACAATTTATTTGCTAGTAATTTTCTAGATGATTGAAGGACTTTTCTATGCACATGCATTATATACATTGAATTAATCTTGGGTGATTTGGACTTGCAGAACAGATGTGTCTGTCACGTACAGTACGTTATGATTAGGTCACAAATGAGCAACCATGCCCAGCTAGTAATTGACAAGCATTATGCATGCTAATATATTTGTTCATGTCGAAGTTATTGAATGCAATCCATAAGCTTAACGATCACATTCTTGTGGTAGGGAATCACCTTATTACCATCCCCTTGTCACATTCTAGCTCATTTTCAACTACAAACATCAACTCAATATCAAATCAATTACAATAAGAAAGTTTTGTTCGAGTGTCGAAAATGATGGATAACTACCCACGTTTAAAATTTATATAGGTAGTCCTTTCAAAGTATCTATGTAGTAGATGTTCGTATTGATTTGTATAATAATTAATGTCATCTTTTGAGTCATTCGTTTATGTGTATTAGTTCGTTTATATAATTTATGATAGAGAATAATTAGTGTCATCTTTTGAGTCATTCGTTCATCTATACCAGTTTAGTCACCATACTTTATGATGATAAATGTTACGTTAATATATAAGATCAATGTCATCTTTTGGGTCATCAATTTATCTACACCACTTCATTTTTTTTAATTTACGGTGAGCGCGTAATATTGTTGGTAAAAGTCAAACCTCAAAAATTAAAATAATATTAAAAAAGATGCCCCTCTTCCTTCCTACCTCCATCCCCTATCATGGCTAGGTCACTAGGTGGTCCTCTTTTACCAATTTTTTTTTCTCAAAATTTGAGAGAGAGAGAGAGAGAGAGATAGAGATGGGTAAAGTAAAATGATGGATAAAGAAAGACACTAGTTTTTTATTTAGGAGATGTATTATTAGTCTCTGTGGAAAATGAGAGATTTCTTTCATTAACCTAAAAAATGATCACATCGGAGTTAATATAATGTTGATTTAGAAGACTACATATCTAAGACTTAATCTCATTAGTGAAAAGAACAAAGACTTGAAATTAACCTCATTGCCCAAAAGAACTAACACTTAATTAATCTTTAAGTTAGTTTACATTAACTTTTGTCTCTGTCAACTAAGAAAGAGACTGGAAGGATGCGAGAGAATGAGTGGCAAAAAAAAAATGAAAGTTTTTTTTTTCGATTGGGAAATGAAAGTTGAGCTAAGTAGGTGAGAGATCATGTAATGATCATACTAAACCAGCTAGATTCTTTAATTATTATATTATCAATAAAGTTTAATTCAAGCAATTGTTTGTCAAAACTCTAGAAGTACATTTTCTTTAATTCCTTGAGGTCAATAGAATAGCACTGAAACTTAATGAGTTAATGCCATGCAATCGAGATCAATTGCTCATACTTTTTTTTTTCCTACTTCTTTTAGCTCATATTGTGTTCTTTGACTTATGCTACAAGCCTAAGAAATTGTGATTCATAGCTTACGTGATATTGATGTTGAAAAATCTAAAGGTTACTGCACTGCATATATAAAATTGCAGAAAAGTTACAGTAAGGTGTAGAAAATTACAGCAAAAAAGTAACATCTTAGTGGCCAGAAAAAAAAAGCAAAAAAAAAAATAGAGAGTGAATGAATGGTCTGCAAGGGAAACTTTTTCCACCTCTAATTACAAAGAAAAAACTTTTTATATTCTCACCTTATGAGGAAAAACTGCTTCTTGTAACCAAAAAAAAAAAAAACTGCTTCTTAAATCTCTAATCGTTGAAGTATTCAAGTATATTAGATATTCCATTTACATCCACTTACCGGGATAAACTTTTTACTAATGGTTTTAGATAAAAGATTTGACCATTGGCTCAACCAAGAATCATATATTGAATTTTGTAGATAAAATTTACCATACAAGATGATATTTTTACCGATGGTTATAGATAAAAGATTTGACCGTTGGCTCAACCAAGAATCATAAAGTGAATTTTATAGATAAATTTTCATGTGTGGCATATTTTTTTTTGTTCAAGGAAAAGTGATAGGACTTTTAATCATTAGATATTAGTGTTTAGAGCTCACTTGACGTGTGTATATATTTTAGTTTGCTTGAATATTTGTTTAAAAAAGATGACAAAAAGTGAAAAACTGTGTGAATCAGTTTTTAATCTTTTCAATTTACAATTTTAACCTCATATCATTTGGCTTTTTTTTGTTTACTTAACCAAGAGTTTAGATAATTGAAATGTGACCAAAAGACCCTCTTGTTAATATAGAATTATAAAAAAAAAACTTTTTAATATAGATGTGCAACACTATTTTTTTTTTGAACTATCACTATTTTTTATTTTTAAAAATAATCGTTACATACATTGGAAAGAATGAAACATCTTACCTAGTTTAATTTTAACCTATTTTCTCACACTCAACACTTATATTGACACCAAAACTTAAAACTCTAACACCAATAATTAATAATTGAACGCCATATGTGTCTTACAATAGAGCTACTCCAAGTGTTTGTAACACTACTAAACACCTTACAAACAGAGAAAAAAACATCAATGCTCGCATTTAAAAACAGTCAAAAACATTACAGTGATTAGCATATTCATCCAATCGGACAACCACTAATTTGGCGACTTAATATAAATACTTACGAATCTCATCTCAGAGTTATAAATTCCTTCAATTTCACAGAGTGAAGAGAGCAAATTTACATAACAAGTGAAACTGCATCTATCTCCTCACCTGCAAATTTTTGTTTCATATATATACCTATGTAGGAAACATCTTACCACACAAAATACATATTTTATCACTAGCTTTAAATATATAATAGTGTCTGTAATGTGTAAATATTTAAGACAGGGATAGACATGAAAGATTATATTGTTCAATTAATGTATCTAGCTCTAACCTATAATAAAATAGTGGGATCTTTGTCTGATGAGATCATATATATTGCCAGTTGCAAAACATCAATATATTGCTGAGAATGACTGCAAATTAATGGAAGATGGAGATGGTTTTGAGGCTTAATTTGCAGCACAAAACTAATACTTGTTGCAAAGCTTTACGTGTACACATTGCATTATTTTATGCAGGAAATTATAAACATATGAAATACAATAATAGGGGGTGAGAACTGAGAACACAACAATATCCATAAATCATTGAGATAACAAAACTAAGCATAAACTCAGTCAACGAGCGTCTAAATCAAACTCAAAAAAAAAAGAGGAAAGAAATGTGTATAGTATTAGCTTGAAAGAATAGAGTGAGAAAGATTGAGACATTTGATTTAAGAAGTCGGCCTTTTCCATCGAGGACTGATCGAGACGACTGCATGGGAATGCGAATTAATTAACACTGCTAGCTTCTGCACAAGTCAACAGCCCATTTCTCACGGTAAATTATATAATTAATTCCACAAGTATATATATATCCATGAATTTTGATTTTCTTGTAGGAGATTCGAAAACAATTAGGGATTTATATATACGCTTTATAACAAGTGGGGTGAGTGAGCTAAATTCGTACGTAGATCAACTACATTATTAACCTCGAATACATGCGGCCATTAGAATTGACAAGTAATTGCTCACACTCAGTGGCGGAATTAGGATTAGAAAATGGGTAGGGCTAAGTTTATATGTATTGCCCGAAGGGCAAATTTTTTTTTTGCCAAAGTCATCTGTTACTTGGTGTAGTTGCCGAGTTGCAGAGAAAGACTCAGTGAATGTTCAGATGTTCTCATGTTCTGTTCCTGGGAAATGGAATTGGTATAAATATAATGAAATTGAGGAAATTGAGGGCTTGAGCAGTGGCACCTCAAGCCTTGGAGGGTTGGAGAGGAGGCTGAAACTCTGGAAGACACAGTGAATACTGAGGAAGAAAAGGATGCGGCACCATCACTGTACTCTAACCTAACAAATTTATTATTATTATTATAGGGGTGGGCTATTAGATTAGTATACCTATACTTGTTAATTTTTTCCCAAAAATCTTGTCTAGGCTGCAGCCTAGACAGCCTTCCATGTAGTTACGCCACTGCTCACACTAACTAATTTGAGAATGTGTGAAAAAGACGAAAATTATATATATATATATGTATATTTCTTGAAGTGAAACTCACAATATTGTGAGTCTTCGAATAGCCGATTAAAGTGAAGCTCCCAATATTGAATATGGTTGACAAATGGAACACGTACTTCTATATGGATTATGGAATATGGTTGCCTAAACGACTTTTTCTTGCCAAAGGAAAAAAAGAAAAAAAAAATCAAAATCTGTCCAAAAAATTTAAAGGCATATATATATTTGATTGCCTGATTTTTTTTTTTTTTTTTTTTTCTGAAAGTGCTCCTATATTATAGATAAAGTCACTGAGTTTTATGTGACATTCCTTTCGAAACAACATATTATGAGGCCTAATGGAAACTGTGACCTAAAGTCACAAAATTTAAACTATTAGACCTTTTGGGTGCTTTTGCGCCAATTCAAATGTTTCAAGCTAAGAACTTAACATTGACAGGGAGATAATGATTTCCCATCATGTTAATATTACTCACCCAAAAAAAGCTAGTCTCAATTTTAACATAACAGTATATTCGATCTTAATAGAATAAAAACTCTGCTTATCAAGTGTATATAACAAGGCCATATACATGATTATTTTTTACTATTAAAATGTAATTATGTGAAAAAGTATTAATAATTAAAGAATTGTGCTAATATCGATTGTAGATGTTTAGATTCCAAACTTTACATCAATCAACTGCGCGCGATAATCTAACATGTCATCAAACTCACTTTGAAAAAATAAATCACTGCTTTGAACCTCTCTACTCATTATAAATTATTTTTGCGTTCATGGTATCATAGCGTGAAACCCATATATTGAGCGTAGTGGCCCACATGAGCTTCATTTCAACACTTAAGTTATCCACATAGTTGGCTTCAATCAACCACGCCACACATGAAGGTATGAATAGTGTTACCCTGAAATAAATTCTTGCATTTGAGCTAATAAGGTTTTGAGCCTCTCATTATTCAATATCCATTCCTTTTGAATTGAGTGTTTGAATTTCTATCATGGTATTAGAGTAGGTATTGTATGTGCTTGCCTAAGAGCATCCACAATGGGGACCCAAATTTGGGTCCAAAACCTATATTTGGGTCCAAAAACACGCACAGTGGATCGGAGGGAGTATGACTTATAGTTGCCGGAGACTCAAATGTTGGACCCAAATATAGGTCTAGTTTGGACTCAAAAATTTTGGACCTATATTTGTGGGTCCCCCCATGTGCAACTAATTTGAGAGGATTTTGGAGAGAGAAATTGATGATTCATCAATGAGAGAGAACAAGTGGGATTTTTGGGTCCAATATCTATATGCCACAGTGGAGATGACTCAAATTTAGGACCTAAATTTGAGTCCAAAAATATAAGTCCAAAAATATGAATCCAAAAATGAGTCCTGCACCACTGTGGCACCCAAAAAAGTAAGTCATTTTATCCACTATTCTGATGGACTCAAATTTGAATTACGGCCAATTTGGACCCATATTTGGGTCAAACAAATGAGTTTCCATTGCTGATGCTCTAAGTGGCTACACGTGATATGCATCACAAACTTTTAATTATTGTTAAAATAGCTAGCTTTATTAAAAATGCTTAAGTGGCTACACGTGATACGTCACATACTTTTATATCTTGTACTGTTGTACAATTTTCGCGAAGCAAATTGTGTAGCCCATAAAGTGGCACACATTGCTAGTTGTTATTGGATAGATGATTTTTGGCTAGACGAGACACCCTCTATTATTGAAGATGTTCTCTATGAGGATTCTTATAGTTGTACCCGAGGTTATGGTCTTACGTCCCCCTCGAGGTCTATTCATGTCATCGTTAATAAATAACTAATCTTTCTTCTCAAAAATAAGAGAAACGTGTGAGAGTATGTAGTAACCCACATTGGAAACTAATATACTTCCTTGATCTTTCACATCATTACCAATACAAACTCAACTCGACCTTTTCTTCTTCGGTTAGAACTTAGAAGTAATTAGCACTGCCACAACTTTCCAACCGTTTCTCTCCCTTATATTCAGCACTCCCCATCCTTTCAAACTCCACTTACTTGATTTAGACATTGGTGGCTCTCAGCTCTTCAATGCACTTCAAAGCCGTTACACCTCTTCTTTTACCATAAATTCTCAGTTACTGTGTAATCTTTGACTGTTACCTTTTTTCTTTCTTTCTCCATCTTCCTCATATTCAACATTCCCATCTCTTCAAACTCCTCTAGCTTTATGCAAAGACTAGTCAATTCACCTCTTCCACACATCTCAAAGCTGCCGTACCTCCTCCGGTAAGTTCTAAGCTTTTTTATTTCTTCTTTAATTATTCTTATTCCATTAATTACATTCGTCAAAGTATAAATAATTGTTTTTCATCAAATTAATGTGTTAGCATGTAACACATATTCAAACATCTTCCTTGTTCTCTAGCTCTTAAGGACTCTTCAAGTGATAAGAAATCCTGAAGAGTCCTTAGGAGCTAGGGAATAAAGAGGACGTATGGATAAGTGTGACATGCTAAAGAATTGAAGATTCGAACTAAAACCTCGAAATATATAGAAATACGTACATACTCTTAACTACTGAGGTTACATAAGTTAAGAAACCTAGCTAAACAAACCATTGAAATAAAGAAGTCTCCTAACATTGTAAATCCTATAGAGTTCCATGATAATGTACATGTCTTGTCGCATGAAGACTATCGTTAACAATTTTCTATGACTTTTGTAAGTAAAATGGTAACACACTAATGGATAATGCTCGAGTACTATAAGTACCCTATTGTAATCGACTTGTAAAGAGATTTGATGGGTTTGAGAGAAAGAAAAAAAAGTGAAACAATAAAAATAAAATCTAGCTGGCTTTGGAGATGACATGTCCAACACTACCATGAATCATATATGAGATGGCTTGAATGCAAGTCGAAAAAGCTACCAAGGAATTAGACGTCATGATCTACTAAGATGGTTAACCATATATAGGGACCAACAACCATCTAGTAGTGTCCTCATCACGAATCATGATTAGACATAGGATATCTAGGAGGTATAAGACATTGGAGGCAGACATTGGAGGCGAAGTTGGTACCTTTGGATAAGAGGAGTCACCTAATAAATGGTTAAGTTCAATGTTTGATCACAAAACAAAACGTGGAAATGCATGTGACGCATGCATATGCTCCTTTGGAAACATTGAGTAGCCAAACTCCGTGAGCCCTCGACCTCAAGAAATTTTTAGCTTTAACCATTGTACGCATACAGAGATGAAGATATAAGGAGAGTGTAAATGAAGGCAACAGTAAAGAAGATTATCGATCCCCTTGACTATTAATTGGACGTTTTGGGTTGGTCGGTGTTTTGGTTTATGATTTCGTATTTTATTCTCCCTTCAACTTAAGATTTGTGTGTACCAATTGAATTATTTAGAACGTCCATATCTTTTCTTATTTTCTCCTAATATGAGGATTCTTTTTTGAACCTATGACCCCCCCAACCATTGTACTGGTTACAATTGACATTGGACCAACAAGTCCCAATTTTAAATCTATAAAGAAAAAGAGATGTTTCACGCTAGGCGCGCGGCATGGAGGGGCTTAGCGCCTAGGGCAAGGACGGAGGTAGGCAAAAAAATTTAGGTGAGCTAATTTCAAAGGTATATGTATAAATATATTATTTATCCTTAAAAATAATAAAGGTGTAGTTGGTGTAGTGATACTATACTTGTATTAAGAAACATAAACATGAAAAATGAAAGAATATATAAAGTATTATAATTGATTGAAACAAACAAGTAAAGAAGATTTTCCCAATCGTTTAAGCTTGACTATAAAATTACCATTATAGGAAAATTATTACACAAAAAGAATTGAAGGCATTAAATAATATCAGGGCATACACTAGAAGTGTGTTGGAGTACCTCTAAAGTCTAAACTTTGTAGTTAATACATAGCAGTATAGCACTCATATAATTGGAAAATTTTGAAAGAACAGATTGCTCAACAAAAACAGCAGTATATATAAAATGTGTTGTTATTAACACACTCTAAAGTGTAAATAACACATCCCTTATCTCTATCTCTCTCATCCTTCTCTCTATCTCTCTCTTTTTCTTAGGTGTGTTATTAACACTTTAGGGTGTGTTAACAACAACACCCTATATAAAATGGGTTTACTTGGTAATGAAGTACGAGAGAGATATATAGAAGAATAGAATAGGAAAGAAAGTCAAGAAAGACTGAACAAGTCAACGTTCTTCGCTTAGTTGTACTTCACCCAAAAGTAACTCATTTACTTTCTTTAACCAAAACCGCTTACATAGATTTTCTCTCTGCTCTCTCTCTCTCTAGACTCGCCCATAAATACCCCGTCATAGCTAGCTTCTGCTCCAACACCCTCTCTCGCTTCGTAAACCCTCTCTCTCATTTTCTACACACTAAACAAGTGTTTGATAAAAGTAGTACTCATCTTTGTTCTTCTCTGTTTCTGAAAGCAAAACAAACATGGTGGTTGCCTCTCCAAACCCGATTCGGAACGAGAAGATCCAGGCCGTCGATCTCCCCGTCATCGACCTCTCAGCCCCTCGCTCAGAGGTCTCGAAGCTCATTGTGAAAGCCTGCGAAGACCATGGTTTCTTCAAGGTGACAAACCACGGCGTCGGCCAAGAAACCATATCGAGAATGGAGGAAGAGAGCCTCGCCTTCTTCTCCAAAACAGAGTCGGAGAAGCAACGTGCCGGGCCGGCCAATCCTTTCGGGTACGGCTGCAAGAACATAGGCTTCAATGGCGATATGGGTGAGGTTGAGTACCTTCTGTTCAACACAAACAAAGCCTCCATTGCTCAAAGGTCCAAAACTGTCTCAGATGAACCAGCCAAATTCAGGTACATAGCTATTATTTTTGCACTTGTTTTCTGGGTTTTGCATGTTATGGTTTAAGCATTTGTTACCTGGATCTCCTTTGAGCTGTGAATAGTTAATGTGTTGTACTTTATGTATAAGTGAGTGGTACATGACTGGTAAAATTTAGGTAGAATATATTAAATGAAGGACGGTCGGGAAAGAAGGTAACAATTAAAGAGACTAGGGCTAAGGGACAAACTGTTCACTAAGGATCGATTGCATTCAATACAAGTTGTTGTTGTTTTTTTTTCTTTTTTCTTTTTTTCCTCCAATTCCTTTTCTTGTTCGTTTAAATTAAGTCTAGCTTTTCAGAACCAAGTTATTTCATGTTTTCATCGACTCACGGATTTATTAGTTTTTTCGTTTTTTTCATCATATAGAAAAAACTCGGAATATATCATGGGAGATTAATTTATTAGAAAGAGGAAAATTTAGAACAATGATTTTTCATGTGAATTAAAAAAAAATGCTTCAAGTCACATGGAAACTACGGCCTAGCTAAGGGAGAGATAGTTCTCTCCTAGATGGTGGGATAGTCTGTCAGAGACAGACTCTCTCAGTAGTCGCTCTCTCAATCAAAATGAAATATTTTGGGGGCAAACATGTAAAAAATTAAAAAAAATTTGAGGTGCCATTATTGAATAAGGAAATCAGAAAGTGTGATAGTAGGGCTAGTCGTACGAATATATTGTTGTACTATTTATTAATTATTAATTATACTAAATTTTTTAGAATGACAAGTCAGAGACACTAGCACATCAACAACGTCTAATCATATCATATAATATGGGGAATAGAGTAAACAGCTCCCCAGAATTAGATGGGACTTGTTTTACCTAAAAAACGAAGAAGAAAGTAAACCCATATTGATAAAGCTATATACACAGAAACTGAAGTACGTACACAGGTCGGTCCTCGACTGTGCTTTTGCTTCTGCTTCTGGTAGAAGGGCTTGCCAGTTTGAGTACTTACTGCTTAGCCTAACTGTGTTTTCTGTGCTGTCTTTGGTTTTGGGTGTTGGGTGGGGGGCCTGGTGCAGCTCTGCAGTGAGTGATTATATTGAGGCAGTTAAGGAATTGGCATGTGAACTTTTGGAGCTGATCGCCGAGGGGCTGTGGGTCCCGGACACGTCGGTGTTCAGTAGGCTCATCAGGGACGTCGAGAGCGACTCGGTTTTCAGGCTCAATCACTACCCGCATCATCATCCTCATCATCATCCCAAAGACACGTCATCGTCGCCAGCCTCCTACAACAGCAACAAGGTCGGGTTCGGGGAGCATACTGACCCTCAGATCCTGACGCTCCTCAGATCCAACGACGTGGGAGGCCTCCAGATCTCACCCCAGGATGGGGTGTGGGTCCCGGTGCCTTCTGACCCTGCTGCCTTCTGGGTTAATGTGGGTGACGTGTTGCAGGTTGGCCTACTATGAAAAAAACCCTCTCTCTCTCTCTTTTTTCTGTTCAATTTTTTTCATGGTAATCATAACTCTCCCTCTCTCTCTCAAAACCACTTTTGAATTGATTGAAAGCTGACTATTGATTTGGGTAAGCCGGTTTTGACTGCATGTATTGTAGCTTTTGATTCATGGCAAGTGGGGGCCCATCATATCAGTCTCCAACTAACCACCTTGGTTTTTTTTTTTTTTTCATTTGTGCCCATTGGGTAAAAATTGAAACAACTTCTGAAAAGTAGAGAAATTTTTTCTTGACACCACATAACATATGTGACAGACTAATATGATTGGTGATCTTAATAATTTATAATTTTTTTATTTAATATTTTATTACTTATTAATTATTTTATTACACAGTCACCAATTATAGTGAGTCACCAATTATAGTGAGTCACCAATTATAGTAACTCGTCACATTTACCACGTAGCATGACGAGATCATATAAATTTTTTTTCCTGAAAAGTGATTTTGGTTTTGGTTGGTTGGGGGAGTGTTACCATTTATGGTGGGTGTTTGGGTTTGGGCAACCCTTTCACAAAGGGAGGGCAATTTTTTTAGGCTTTTCTTTGAGTAATAACTAATAACTTCTCTGAGGAATAATATCATAACAACTTCTTCACCTAGTCCCCTTTGTGCTCCCTTGTGTAGCTTACTCCTTCCTTAAATTATTAACCTATATATAGTGTCAGTAAAAAAAATAGTTGGCATCACCCCTTAAGAAGTTTGTGTACTATTTCATTCACCTATAAAATGACATAAAAAAGTATGGGAAATTATATTGTTCAAAAAAAAAAACGTGTGGGAAACTATATTGAATTATTGATGAGTGAGCTAAGTATACTTTAAAAAGAAAGAAAAAACATAAAATTATAACTTTTATAAGAATTAGAATAATAGCTGCTCTAGAAGTAAACCAGTTATTTTTTTTGGCAAAAGAAGTAAACCAGTTAGTAGCTCGATCAATACTTTTTCGTATTACATTTGTTGCAACTCATAGCTTCCTAATTGATTAATTGTGTTTTAATTGAAGGCAATGACAAATGGAAGATTTGTGAGCGTAAGACACAGAGTTTTAACCAACTCCTTCAAGTCAAGAATGTCAATGGCGTATTTCGCAGGCCCTCCTCTAAATGCATGCTTGAGAGCTATTCCAGAAATGGTCACACCAGAGCACCCTCCTCTCTTCAAACCCTTCACTTGGGCTGAGTACAAGAAAACCATTCACTCTCTGCGCCTCGGCGACACTCGTCTCAATCTCTTCAGAATCTCTTCAAGTCATGAAGAAAGAGTTTCTTCCATGAACTAATAAAAGGAAGCATGCAGCAGTGAATTAATCTAGTCTAGTATGTAGTTCCAAAGGTCAAGTTCTAAAAGGATCTTTAATTTTTATTTTTCTGCTTAGCAGGTTTTACCCCTTTTCCCTAAGTTTTTGTTGCGCATATGGAAGTCATAGACTTTGCTAGTTTGTACTTAGGAATGGGAAAATGCTGGCTGTACTTATTAGTGTCGATCATCAATACAAAAGAGAAAAAAAAAAAATTAGTATATGTTCTATCTTCAGGTTCATGAGCCTCTAGCTCTCTCTCTCTCTCTCTCTCTCTCTCTCTGTCATGATCTTATAGTGTGACTAGAATCTAATAACATTATTGCATATAGTTTCTCTTTTTTTCTCCAAAGAATTAAACTTTATGAACAATCAAACACCCATGCATGTCTTCTTGCTATTGCTATAATCCAGAAACCTAAGACCCATGAAAATGTCCTGAAAATGACACGTACAGCAACTTGTAATTATGATGAGAAGGTCCAATTTCTTATGGATCTAAGTGATTCTGGGATGTATGTTGCTTCGTTTGAGCTAGAATTTCCACTATAAACGCAAAAATGTGCCTCGTAAAATTTATGCAAATATTACGGTTATTAAATTTGTTTATCAAATAATTTGTCCGTCCTTATACAAGTTAGACCATGCATACTTGAAAAAAAAAAAAAAAAACCAACTTTCTGGGTGCAGATCTCAATCAATTGAAAGAAATCATTGAACAAAAATGGACCCATATTTTTGTTGTCCTTGGAGGGTATCCCAAGATGATATTAGAATTTGACCTACTTACTTTGAGCTCCTTCTTTCCCAACCAATAAACTTCTCTGATGCCCTCTTCTATGGTCCAGAGTCGAGACTGCGCCACAATTATCCTCGAATGAAATATAAAATGGGAATTGAAAATCACTTTCTGTTTATCTGTGACTCCGAGTGCCCTCAACATCGTTATCGTGACTGTGATACTGATAGCACCAGAGATTTTGTAGTAAAATACTGGGGGGTGCACGAATCTAACCCAAAACGATCTATATCATTTGGGGTCATGAATAAACAGTACATACATATTATTATTGTGTATATATATATATAAATATAGGTTCGCTAGCTAGAATATAGGTTACACTAGCTAGTGTGGAATAATTTCCTAGAAAAACCAGGACTGTGGCCCCAAGTGCTTCCAGAAACTCTAGCCAGAGAGAGCGAGAAGGGGGATTAGACAAAGTTCAACTTTTCATTTGAACTAGAATAAGCTTAGTTTAAGTTGCATTGTCTATAATAAGCTGAAATTATATATACACAATGATAATGATGATAGAGATTACTAATAATAGCATTGGATGGAGGGCCATCATAGATCTCAATCTGATATCGACCCAAAATTTGAGATTGCGACCCAAAATCAAGTCAAAGTAATCCGAATGATAAAAAAATCAAGGGTTTTTATCACATATAGTACCTGAACTATTTTTCAATTATATATTTGGTACCTGAACATCAATTTTTGTGCCAAGTAGTACCAAAAGTTTTCGATTTCATCTCTTCTAGTACCTAAAGCCATTTTTTTTACAAATATATGCACGTCAGGGCGCGTGTTCCAAAAAAAAAAAGACAAAAATGAAAAACTTTGGGTCCTATTTTTGACAAAAATTGAAAACTTTGGATACTACTTGTGACAAAAATTGAAATTCAGGTACTACAAGAGATGAAATCGAAAACTTTGAGTACTACTTGTGACAAAAATTAAAGTTCAGGTACCAAGTATATAATTGAAAAATAGTTCGGGTACTATATGTGATAATAACCCAAAAATCAAAATGGTCGGATGAGCCTCATTCTGCTGTGGTTCAAACTAAAACACAGCTAATCTTGCAGCTCAATCAAGGTTTAAATTTGGAAAGTGCAATAAGAGGAACATGCTAAATCAAGTAATTAGCTAAATGCTGTTCAACTGTCATGTACTTTTGACAACATACATGATACATGAAATCGTTAACCATATGGTTTTCGATGGGCTAAAAGGCTCATAAAACTCGGCCTTCCAACGACAAATTACAATCAGTCTGTACTTCAATGAATGTTATAAAGGAATTATTTATCTTACATATGCTGGCTGTTAGAGAGAATGAAGTCGGCTCCAAAAATCATGTTTTCGAGCTTGGAATGCACTTCAAGGGTTCTATTAGCCATCATAAAGATGTCCTCGTCACTAGACCTGAATCTGAGACCTTCGTGAACACTTCTTTCGACCGGTTTTGTTGAGCGCACAAACACAAGTCTCAAGAAGTTCATAATCCTCCTCCCAGAACAAGAGTGATGCCTTCTCGGGGTTCTCCAATAGCATTTTTGATGTCAGGTAACCAGCAATTGTCCATGTCTGGTGAAGTCGGGATTGCTTGCCTATAAATTTCCCAGTTTTTGTATCATAATATTCAGGCCACTGATCCATAGAAAGCCTCTTCTCTGCCAAGGCAACTGCTTTTTCTGCTAATTCTGTCCTTCCCATTTTGATGCAAGCCAATGTGAACTGAGATAACACAAATCAGATAATTAGGTCGTAGAAAATGGTATATACAATCAACTAAAAATCATATGGAACCAACGAAACTTTCATAGGTTATTGCCTGCAACTCCCACAACTGTCTTTTATTTTGTCCCTTAGGTCTCACAATTGTCTAAACCACCTCCCCGAAAGAACAGAAAAGAAGGATAAAACAATACGAAGGAACTCTTTTTGTGAATTATTATTACCTGCCATAGGAGTGTTGGCCAAGATCCGCCGTTATGATATGACCAGGGCCTACGATTGGAGACAATAAGCGCATAAGCAAATTTCACCCATGAGAAAAGGTCATGCTCCTAATCAGAAGATACATTGAGGTTGACCAAAAAAATAAACAAAATAAAATTTAGAGAGCCTCACGTATTCTTTGGGTCACCACCAGTAATGATTCGCCATTCTTCATACTCCAGAGCAGGGTAACATATCTTAAGGGGCATTTGAGCCACAAGATCATCCCATTTGGTCTCGATCAAATTCAAAATACCTTCATTCTGTTTTTGGGTACCCAGAGATGATACAATGGACCAAAGATTTCCGAGAGTGAAGAACCTAAAATCCATATGGGCAGGTTGTAAATTGCCGATGAGGTAACCACCTTCGTCAGGAATCCAATCCACTAACCAAGAAGGAATTTGATCTGGATAGATATTGAACTTGTTGATGGCATCTGTAGAATACTCCTCTGTCTTGTAACGATAAATCTCATTGATCTTCTTCATATCTGCCCAATAGTACTCTCTGATATGAAAAGAGAGTGCACTAAGTCGATTGTTGACTGCAGCTACCAAATTTTTTGTTACATCGTTGACAATGAGCATTTCACGTGAGCAGCGTAGAGCTGAATAGAATAATGCCTGTAAAATAAGATGTTTTAAGTATGTTCAAACCCAAGGCAATGAGACTCAACCAGAATGATGGGCCAAATAAAAAAGAAAACGCATGGGAGAAAATACTCTATCTAATTTCTGTAAAAGCCAATAACCGAAACACAGAGCACCTTCCTTACAGGAAACCTCTAATCGAATTTATTTTATTTTCAAAAAGGATGGTTAAGAATCGGTTTTCTCCCAAGAAATATTGGGTTTCAGCAATAGTGTGACTCTTGTATAAGGAAAAAGCAATGTGGACCAACACCCAGCTCGGATATGACATAATGCAAAGGTATGAGCGTATTGACCGTTTTCAACTTACTTGGATCTCAAGAGGGTGTCCATGAATACCCATTCGTCTATCAATCATACAGGAACCGTCGGTGACTAACAGGGTAGGAAACATGTCAAATCCATCAGTTAAACACAGATTAAGGATCAGTCTTATGCCTGTCTGGACATCCACCCTTTCTTGTAAGGAATAGTCACCAGTGATCTTTCCATAAGCTCTCAACAGAATGATCCACCACAACCCTGTCAGTGTAGTTCAAATAGAAATCAGATTCTAACAATGCCAATTGGAAGAATGGCAGCAACATAATCTCCTTCTCTACCCACATAAATGAAATGAAGATTGACTATTGAACATTACGTATGCAACACTTAGCCCATAATCCAGAAATAAAACAAAAAGGATATGCACTTAAGCACCAATCGTGGGCAGCTATGCAGCAATCTGAATCTAACTGAAGTGGTACTTTACAAGTTTACATATGCCATAGAAACCAGAAAAATACAACTAGATTACCTGAATCAACAGGTGCAACACGTCCGATGGCTGATTCACCAAAATCAGGATCTAAAACTTCCTCAAATACTCCATCACTTCCATCAAGAGGTGCAGTCCTAACTTTAAAGCTCGCCGGCATCAACCCTTGCCCAGGGCTGTAACAGTCCACCGTCTTCTCCCAGCTCTAACAGAACACAAAAAAAAACACTTAGATTAGAAGTCACGAAAATGTCCAATGCTCAATAAGGAACAATATTTCCAAAAACATATTTGAAGGCCATGCTAATTACTATTCTCACACCAGCGCAGCATGTGATAGGGGGATTAATTATGCTAGTCAAATTTCACATAAGGGAAATGAATGGATAGTATGAAAAATGTCAGAAGCATTAACAAATATAGCAACAAATTTGAATTAGCATTGGTTCAAAAAATGTTGTTGGGAGAACAATAATTTAGAGCATTATCTCTATTAACACTTAACAGGATCAAAAAGTTATATAATGGTTCTGGTCTGCACCAGTTGTGCTTTCAAATAATAGAATAAACCAAAACACTAGCTTATTAATTTAGCATTGTCATTAGAGAATAGGAAAACTGTTATTTGAACATTAAATCCATTAAATTAACATCAGGAATTTTAATCAGCAGAAATTTCTCATGAATTTAGAAATTCTACATCAGCAACTGTGTTAAGCATATGATCCACATGGAAAATGAAAATCCACTAATCGTATTCAGAAAATGTCAAGCTACAGAAACTTTATATGAAAAAGTTAAAAGCCTGACATTACCTGTAACTGCAAAGTGTGCAGCAGAAAATTCTTGACAATCTCAGCTTCTCCATTGAGCAAGAAAGCGAGTGCTGATGGGACGAAATCTCGAATAAAGACCTGATCGTAATTGAGTGGAGACTTGTCTGCCGGATCAATAGCAGCAAGAGTTCCCACAGGATTCCCACAATAATCAACAACAGAATCTTGAAGCAATCTCCAGGCCTCCTTTTCAATTTCAGACAACTCTCTCTCAACTTTGGAGTCATTCAAACCCTTGGAATCACCTATATTTACATTTACATTTGAGCCATTAACCTCTACCCCAGACTCTTGTTCTTCGACTACATCACCATGAACTGTTTCAATTCTCTCTATCACCAAAGGTTTCATATTCAAGCCACCTTGAATGTAAATACTCTCGAAGGATTTCCCATTAACCTGACTTTCCACCGAGGTGGAATGGTTCCTAAAATCCGACGCCACTTTCGGTATCACTAAAACACCCCTTTTACTACTATTACCAACACTAGTACCTCTATTTACACCACTAGTATAAACCCTGGGCTGATGACCCCAATCCGAATCGGAAACATTAATACCTTTCCGATTCGGATCAATTGCACGTATGTACCCTACAATCTGACCATTACAGCTACTAAATCGACGTCTAGATCGTAATTTCAACAAATTATCAGCGACTGAATCGTTCAATTTCGGTCCCTGAGAACCGAAAACTGAGGAACTTCTGTAGCCATAGCCCATAAGAATTCTACAACAGGGCCTCATGGTACCGATTCCAATACAATTGCTACTGCTCATCGTATTATATATTACACTTATTCAAACTCAGCTCTTTTTCTTCTCTTTTATTCAAGAAATTGTATCGTTTTTTTGGTATTTTCGCTTCTGTTAATCTCGGAAAAATTAGAAATAACAGAGCTGAAACAATAATTGTATTTATGTAGAATAATTATTATATGAAAATTTAAACTTAAACTTGAAGAAAACAGAAATGAAGGTTACTTACAGTTGATCTGAACGAACAAGAGTTTGAATGAAAGCTAGAGAGAGAGAAAGAGTCTGTGTGTCTTCAAAGCAATGTGTAGAAATTCCGGTTCCAAGCGATGGTTTTATAAGCGGAGGAAAGGAGAGAAAGTTCGCTGCGAAAGAGCGTAAGTACATTACTATCCCCGCACGTGCCGGGGACTTTAATGAAAAGGTCTAATGCGGGGGTGAGGGTAGAACTGCCTTTCCATTATTCATTTTCTGGAATGGATCAGGTAGTCGGTTGTGGTCCCCAGCAGTTAGGATTAAAAAGAAATGAGCGGAAATCAATAAAGCGCGCGTTTGGGGGTTGTATTCTATAATACGTGGCGTTCTATGATTGGCCAAATGGCGAAACAGTGACGGGGAAAAATCTGTTTGAAACAATAATCCAAGATTAAGAGTAAAAAAAATCTGTCCGGAGCAACGGTCTACGAAACGTGTGCTCCAGGCTTGAGTCCTTGACCAGATATCTTTGCTAAACAAATCCCACACGTTTTTCAATTGCCAAAAAAAAATTCCCACACGTTTTTTGTAACGTTAATTTAACGTCGGCTATGGGACGAGGAGAGTAGGAATGCCATCAAGTCGTGGACATTGAAAGCTTCAACTTTCAAAAACTTGGTCAAGGCTTCAAGTCTAGATTAGGCTCTACATTGTAATAGTCCCGGTGGCTTGGGTTGTGGACTTGTGGGGGTTGGTAGGCTCGGGTCTGGGCCTTGGAGCTCCCCTCTTTTGTGGTCTCTACGTTAGAGTTTGGGCCAGAGAGCTGTTAGTCATGTGTTTATGTCATAAGCCTTCTTGATTTGGATTTAGGGTTCGCGCGGCTTTCGGCCTTAGGTCTGAAACCCGGTTCGTTTTGGATTCGCCGATCTTCTTTCCGTCGTGGCAGGTGCCTTCTTTGAGGGTGTTTTTCTTCACGATGGGGGTTCCATCCCTTTGACTGGTGGAGTTGTTTTCTCCTGAATATTTGTGTCAATGTTCTTGTAAGAGAGTATTTGCCACTATTTGCCGATTCTTGTTTTCGGAGAATTTCTTAATTAGATATGACATTATGCACCCTCTGTGTTGATTGAATCGAAATTTGAGTCCCTACAAAAAATTGTGCCTCTAGTTTGTATTAACATGTCACTAACATGTGTACAATAAATGACACAAATTTGTTACACTCTGGTTTTTCTCGACTTCATAATCTTTTCAAGCAAGTAGTGTACATGTTATCCTATTAACTTAGAACTTCAAAGAAAATTGAAACCAAATAACATGCGCGCTTACTCTTTTTATCATTGATGTTTTGCAGAATGTTAATAGCAATTTTACTGGACGGTAAGGTCGTGAAAACACATGTTTCTTCCATATTTTGGACCTTAATTTAAATTAATGACTTGGGTCTTACTTTGGATAGTTTGGTCTCATCTTCACAATCTTTGGACCTCAAAAATTTAATACTTTGGCCCATGGATCATGAGGCCCTTATTATCCAATTCAAGGATGGGGCTTCTTGAAACCTCTAAACATACACATCAGATGAAAATTTGATTAATTAATCCACAGCTTCTATCTATAAAATCAAGTCTAAAGTTTGGTGTTACAGACTTCATCAGATTATGAAATGCCTACAATACTCTTTAAAATAAAAAAATAAAAATTAATAATAAAATCTTCTAGTAACCATGATACATAAACAAGCAGAAAACATAAATATGAAAAAAAAAATTGAACAAGTGGGTGATAAGGGAATTTCCACATTCTTCTTACCTAATAATATAAACATTATACGGATATGAATACGTAAGTCCAAGATATAGTGTGAAGAAGACTGAGTCGTGCCGGATGCCACTATAATATAATAATATGTAGAAGATGATTATCCAGCAAAAAAATTCATAGCTACTTGACTCGTGTTTTACGTGTGAGTCTGTATATATAATAGAGTTTCTAACATGCGATTCCAGTCAAGGCACTAGGCTGCTAAGCTCACTTATAGTCATTGATTAATATTATTTCTAATACGTACACCATCATTCTTGTTTAACTCAATACTTAGGGTTTGGCTTTTTGACTCATGTCTCGAGGGTTTATTATCACCCATGGTAAAAATTGAATATTTGTGTAATAACTTAGGTCATAATCAGTAAATTAGCTAAAGTACGTATACGTATTTAAGGACAAAGCATGTACATTAAAAGCTCCAATAAAATTTCAATCAAACTTTCTCTTCTATTACCTTTCGGCATATATACCGCAAAGCAAATAGTGTTGCCTATCATTTCGCACACCTTGCCTTTGGTTAGATGAGAGTTCATCTATTATTGAAGATGTTATCTTTGAGGATTTTTGTAAGAGTAGTCGAGGTTCAGGTTCTTTGTCCCCCTCGATGCGTCATTATTAATAAATAATTCTCTTTTCCCCTAAAAAAAAAAAAGGTGATAAGATGTGTGCCCAACAATTGTGTTACTTCAACAATCTATTGACCATTTGTGCTCATGGGGTCAATGACTATAAATCGGTCATTGTTCGATGTGGGGCTTATTGTGTGAATCAAGAGTTAATGTGTGAACGGACAACCGATGCTAATATTTTCCAACAAACTTGTATCTAAAAATTCATTTATATGCGTTGTATTTCATTATATGTGTTTTTTAACCTAAAATACATGCACTTAATTCCGCAGTTTATAATTAGTTAGTTCATGCATTTTTGACATTTTGTGTTCATCTACTCCTCTTTCCAAACTCTGAAATTTCAAATTCATGAACTAGTGGCATGGTATGGGACATCATTAACGTGCTTATCTTCTTAAGGCCATCAAGTAATTATGATAGCAAGAATATTATTGACAAATTAAGTACATTGTTAAATGAATCAAATATCGATCATTTTCTAGATTATGGTCGACAATGCTTGTAGGAAAGCTCTTCGCTAGAAATTTTACTTAATTTGGCAAAGTTTGTAGCATGTAGCTCAAGATAACAAATGTTTGTATTTGGCTTTATCCAAATTATAGGCGATTGAGGTCAAGAATATAGATCATGCTCTAGCTCCATGTATCTTACTACCAGCTACTCACGCATCTAATAATGGGTTTAGGTTCACTAATCTTGTTCTTCTAGTTCTAATTTCAAAAAGCATGAATATGTTATACAATGCGTTAACGTACTGCATATTTCAAGTTGTCCAAATTCATAACCCCTTTAGTTTTGATATTTGACAATAATAAAAGTGTCTGTACGGTAAACAAAAAAATAAGCAGGTGTAGTTTTTGGGTATAGTACGTTGTTGCAGAAACAACCGTATTGGTACTTTACTAGCTACTAATCGAGACGAAATAGTTACCAATTAATTTGGTTTAAAAGATTTGAAAATCATTACAAATAGACATTATGTAATATTTTTGAGGATGACGCACATACTTCGGATCTTTTTTCTTGTTAGGTCTTCTTTTTTCGCCAAGCTCAATGGCAAAAAAATCTATAATATATCGGAACACCGTAAGATTTTCTGACCACAAAATTGAAATGTTTGCCAAGTCTTTTGAAAAACTACGAAACTTTTATACGCATGTCTAAATAGTTTTGTGATTATTTCATTTCTTTGAAAGGGATGTATATGGACATCATGAATGATAGAAACCCTAGGTCAAATACGAACCCTAACCGCTTACCCTAACCAAATTAAGCCTCCGTACGTAATGTGGTTCTCGGACAATTAAGTTTCTCTACAGGTGAGATGATAAGAACAATGACATAATCAGCACACTAAATTTTAGCAAGTCAACTTGTATTCGATCAAAAGTGGAACGCAAACAAGGGCACTTACTTAGTATGTTACGGGTTGGACAGATCTTCTATACATTTTAGCTAGGGCCATAACCCATAAGCATAAGTGATTACACAAATGGTACGTATTAGCTTCTGTTAAACTAATTAATCCCCCTAATAGGAAAACTAGTGGTTCTCAGGGCTTTTACATTACATATAGGAACCCTCGCTTTCAACACAAAAGCTTCACGCAAGGGAATTACAGTAAATTAAGATAAGATTAAAAGTTGCACCAAATTAAATAGGAAGCATGTGTTTTATGACATATTTGTGCTCCATACACATTTTTTTGATCGATGGGTACGTATGGGAGGGGTACGGTGGTCCAGTTGTACTGGGGATATAAATTCCATGTGGGAACTGTCATTTGTAATTCTGTATGAGCACGGCTTCCTGGGAATGATGAAATATGTCTAAGCTTGCTTGGCTAAGGTTTTGTGTGGTTGGTTGCCTGTGATTAGCAACAGCGACGTCTGTGGCCCTAAACCTTCTCTAATTGAGGAAGTTTTAAGAGCTGCTTTATGGGATGGTCTTGTTTTCTTGTTTGCTTAAGGGGAGGTGATGGATTTGAAATCTTAATTAGCTAGCTCTTAATTAATTACGGCCGCGCCGGGATAGCAAATGGGTACCCGTGATACTCAAATGCCACTATCAATTCTCCATTTCCTCCTCCCTACAAGGAGAAAAATATATAGGGAGGATGGAGGCAAAATGGTGAGTTGTCAATACTCATGGGTACCCATTTGCCATAACCCTACTCTTAATCCCTAATCTCCGAGGAGCAGTGTCGGATATTTATGAACATTATTTCTTAGTGCGAGGGCATATTGATTCGATTAATTGGTGTTCTTCTTTAGTCTCCTCGAGGGATTTCATCGAGTCATTTACCTCAAAGACATTCCGAAAAATAGTAAAACACAATTGCATGCTCGGACAATTTTGTGGTTAAAAAAATGTCTAGTGGGAGCGACTATTTCAAAGCTACTAAGAGAAGCAATTGGTTAGATAGCTATTTCGAATATTTATCGAGGGCGATTGTTTTCACTCGCACCCTTGTATATATGAATCTACCAATACCGTGAATGGTGTTTGATCATCACATATATATCTTACATTCATGTCATAAAACTTAATTGTATATATGTTTTTAAGCTTGATACGTGTTCGAATTAAGTACACACTTAAGACGTTTAAGTTTACAACTCAATATCCTATCGCTGGGCAATATATGGGGTTCACTTGCCCTCTTATAGGTCAGAACTACATGCCGCATACCTCGATCGGCTGCTCATAAATCAGTATTAACATGTCTGCTACTAGCTAGGACAAAATGACGGCTAGCTACTAGCTAGCAACTTATATATGTATATGCATGGCACAAAATTGTACCTTGTTTAACCTAGCTAGCTAGCTAGGACAAAGCTAGTTATTCCAATTAACTTGTAGCTGATCGAGCTAGCTAGGGATTCCTTAAACTTAGATTCAGTCATATGAAGAAAAATGAACCGATGAAGCTATGGAGAGAAATAGTCAATTAAAGATGGCCTAGAGCTGAAAACTTTGAAAACTATATATTGGTTTGATAGACAAGTCCGTCCTATAAAGATATCTGTTTTATTTTATTAATTACATACTAAATGTCCTAAAGTTATTCTATCCACCTAAGTGAATATGCACTTGGGTGGTCTCAGTCGTTAGATCCACTAACTCTTCATTCAACTACACACACTCCCTGCATGCAAACCGTTAGGATCGCTCACCTCTGCGTGTCAGCCGTTGGATCGCCTAGGTGAATTGAAGACTCTTTAATTGCTAAACGTGGTGTATATGGAACAGTACATGTATCCTTGCTAGCTAGCTCCCAGAAGACATTAATTAAAAGGAAGGAGAGTTCAAAACGAAACTGTGTGTCTTCTTAATTTTGACAACACACATTTAATTTGCGCACTATTACTTTCGGCCCAAGCATCCCATTGCATATGCCATATGGTCCTAGCTGATAGCAACACTACTTCGATCCGCTGGCTTTTCAGATAGCTTTAAAGCCGTATGTTAATCTAGAGGGAAATGATCTATATATACTTTCTGTAATGCAAGACCAAGTTTAGCAATCCTAATTTGAAATTCCGACACGACCCAATTTACATCTTTTATAATACATGTAAAAAGTTACAACCTTGACTAAGAATATATGACACATAAATGTGTGTAGTTGATTACAGAGAGAGATAGACTTTATGAACCGGACATCCGCATACATTGCAGAACTTTCGCAAAATGTTTGTCATACCGGTCGAATGGTATAACTACTACATTTCAACCGGAGAACGAGTTTGTACAAATATATCGTAAAAAAAATCTTCATATGGTACCTTAGCTATCACCAAATGCAACTTTTGATACTTTAACTTTCATAAATAATCTGGTGGTACCTGAATTATTCCACCCTTTGCCATATTAATTTTGTATGATTTAGTGTGTGGTTTTATTATTAAATTTTAAATTTTAAAATAAAAATAAATTATAATTATTTTTTAAAATAATAACAAATTTAAATTACTTTTTTTAATATAGTTTATTTTTATTTTTCAATTTATAATAAAACCACACACTAAATTATTTTTATTTTAAAATTAATAATAAAACCACCTACATGGAATAAATTATATTAAAAACATAAAAATAAGAGTGTTTCTATTGGGACCTCCAAATTTGCTCACTTGACCTCACTCCATTATGAATTATTAAATGACATTTATAACCTCTTATAAAATGACTATTAAGGACAATAATTATACCAAAAAGATATCAGGTTTATTTTCTCTAGAGTTTCCAATTCAATAATATTAGATTGCATTCTTTATTATTTTCCTTATGTATTTTTATTTTCCAATTTCACTACATACTCATTAAAACATTTATATATATTTAATAAAAATTAAAACTATGATAGATCATGTGACATAAAAATTTGTATCATTTGTTGAACGCATATTGGTGATAGAGAACAAAAGAAATTCTACTATGACCTAAATCTAAGTCTATCCATTATATTTGCAAAAAAAATAGCAATTAAAAAAATATATAAAATATTTAATCATGAGGTACAAAAAATAGATGAAAAAAATAAACAGTAAGAATAAATGATTATTTTTTTTATTGCACAACTAAAAGAAAAAAAAATAGTTAAAAAAAGATTAAAAAAAAACAAAGAATAGTTCATGCTAAAATATTTTCTTGTTGATTAGAAATTAATTAATGGATGTGTGGTGAGTAAATTTAGAATTATAGTAGTAATTTTGTATATTTAATGTGAATTATACCATCATGGTTATTTTAGGAATTTAGAAGAGGTTTAGTAAGCAAATCTTGTATTTTAAAAGCAAAAAGGAGGTGCAAAGAGTATAAGAGGTCAGGTGAGCAAATTTGGAGGTTCTAATAGAATTTCTCTAAAAATAATTGTTCTCATTTTTTTTTTTAGAGGAAATGACAAAATCCATTAAACTTCAACGAGATTACAACATAACAGCTGCTCCATTGGAACTGTCAAAAAAGTTGTTACCCAAGCAATCCCATTTTTTCTACCCATTAGGCCCATAACAGATAAGTACTAACAAATCTCGTTAAAGATAATTAAAAAAAAAACTCGAGAATTAAAAAAATAAATTTTCTCATCTTTAATCTCCAATATGAATATTTGTGGATAAAACCCTAATTGTATAATTTATTTTCATAATTGAATATAAATGAAATAATTGTTTTGTCCATGCCACATAAGCAGTTTAACGGAATATTTAACGGATGTACTATAATGGCAAATAAAGGAATAGTTCAGTTGCCACCAGTGTTTTTATGAAAATTCAAGTATCAAAAATTATATTTGGTTATAATTCAGATACTATATAATTTTTTTTCTCATATATCATATACACATACACACACCATTACACACTTATTTACGTACAATTGAAGTAAAAAAAAAGAAAAACTAGGTAAGTAAATACTGTTTACTACAAGTTGCAATCCCCCATAAAGTTGTATACAAAATGCAAAGACTAGTCCTTGTACAAGATCGACTTTGGCGTTGGCCAACTGAATAAGAACACTAGTCAACACCCGCGATAAGAATCGTGTAGTCAAGATGCCACGTAAGCCAAAATTGGTCCCATGCCTTGACTACGAAGTCCTCGTACGATAGGGTCCGCTCCCAGTGGGACCCGCTCATATATAGAAGCTCAACTTACATTGAATCGATTCGAAGTGGGAAAAACGGGTAAAATCAACGTGGCGGAAAGATAAGTCACGAAGACCATTTTGCGATTGTGGAGTCCAGTTGTACACTCAATGCGTATAAACCTATAGATACAGATACTGTATCTATACGTCACACGTGGCTCTTGCTTCAAGGCTTGCGGCTGTCAGTGCTTCTGCCCAGGAAGCCTTACATATATAATTTGATCACACCGGGCCGTCCTTTCCGAGGGATCACACGTGGCAGCTTCTTAACACCTCCCTTCATATATGGGACCACTTCGATGGCTTCTCGTATAGGCACGCGGCCTACAAAGATTCCCCGCCGCCATACCCCTCTCTCTCTCGTCTACTATTCCATCACGTTTTAGTTCAACTTTCGATGGTTTTATCATCTTCGCACGTGCCAACTTATTTATCTTTTTTCAGAATTGTGATATCTTGTCTACCCTAATCAATATCTTTCGTTTTAAGGAAGAAAAAGTAGACGGTAGTGGTTATATTAATATAATATTTCAAAAAAAGAAGAAGTAAATTCCTTCTTTGACGTATTGCACTTGAACAATTTGATACCTAATCAATAAAAAATTACAACTTAGTACTTGAAGCTATCTTCTGTTAGACCATTTGATACTTCTATATATTTTGCCGTTAAATGTAAAGATATAATTGTCATTTTAAACTTATTTAAGTTTTGGTCATTCATGTGTATTCAATAAATGAATAGTTTAACTAAGAATTTTTTAATTGTATCAAAGATTGTTTATTTGTTTTATACGGTTGAATGATTAAACGATGTTCAATTTAATTAGTAATTTGAAAAATCAATTGTTTCGATTATTTTTTATTAACATCACAAATTGTTATGATTATAAAAAAAATTGAGATTAATTGAACAATATAGTAGCGAATGAGCAATTTCACCATGGGGTGAGTCTAAAGATTATCCTACGTATTTATAAAGTTGGACTCCATGCAAATATGGGTGAGTCTAAAGATTATCTTATTTGCACCGGTGAACTATGACCTGTTTGTTATTGGTAAATTTAACACTGTGGAAGTCAGAAGTTCGATTCTCATTGGCTGCCATCTAGAAATGGATGATGTGGAGATAAAAATTGTCGTTTATTGAAAAAAAAATATATATATATATTCCTGTTTACTTGTAAACTGTATCTACAGGCAAGTATATGTGGTAAAAATGTTTGTCTATCTTCATAACTTTATTTGTTTATTCTAAAGAAATAATTAATATTTTTCCTTCTAAAGTAATGCTTCTACACAAGATTATCTATCTTAAAAAAAGAAAAAAGATTTGGACCATATGGAAACACGTCGTCACACACCATATGTCTTGCTGAATGGGTTCTAATTAAGCACATTGTCTCCGTCCGTACGACGGTAAACAAAAAAAAAATGGGGGGATTTGGAATCGTACTAAGCCTAAGACGTGGCCTTGATGATTTAAACAAGATAAAGCTCGATTAATTAACTAATTAACTTTTGAAATTTGTCCTTAATGGCTAACTTAAGATACAAGTCCACAAATCCAATTCTACCACGTATAGAAAATCATTGCCAAATTCCTTTTTTTGCAATCTAGAACATTGGGGAACTTTAATCTGGTTCAGGCCCCATGGACACAAGAAGCTTTCAAAAGTTTTGCACTTACTTATATAACAGTTCAATAAGGACATGTACTAAGTAAAGATGGTGGAACCAATTATGCACTTCTTTTATATTATATATAATACAAAAATATCTCATACAAACATGCTTCTATAATGCAATCACACCCCATGGTTTTTTTTTTTTTTTTTTTGCTAACAATCACACCCATGGTTAAAAGTTAAAACAAATAATTACTTCTAAAGGTTTCGTCAAGAGCATTTCATAAAAGTTAAACGATTCAGAGAAAATCGACATGGCTTTAGACACACATAAATCAAAATGTAGTCCAAAAAAAAAAGAGAATAATTACTTCCAAGGTCTTTTCAAAGAATGAGATGATCCAAAAGAAGAAAAAAAAATAAAAAGCTCAAATTACAAATTTCCTCACCCAAAAAAAGGAAGAAAAATACAAACTGATATAAATCCACAATTAGATCTATCATGTTCTTTCTATTTCTCTTTTAACTTACGTAAATTTCTCTACAATGAATGTATCCCTTTCACCCCCTTTTAATTTTTGTACTTTCACGTTTTTTTTTGGGTCAAATATTGCCGAGTTGCTGCTGTAAGAACCACATGTCCGATTCCTCAACGTTCCACAGATTGTCCGAAAAGTCCCCACCGTCCATGCCCCACTGGCCGTTGTTGTTTTGCTCCGGCGCCGAAGCCGCTTGAAAGCTATGGCTGTTTGGTCCTCCTTGATTGGATAAGTAACCAGATGGACTGGTCATGGAGTCACGATAACCGACTTGATGATGAGGATTGGGAGCTTGGAAGTACTCCATAGGACTAGGGTTATTATTGTTAACCGACATAGTAGTGTAATAGTCGGTTAGCTCCGAAACCGGCGATACCTGAGTCCCGAACGAGTCCGACGAGGCCCCCGTGCTGGAGTTTTCCGGAGTTGTGTAACTTGCGGCCAAGTCATTGTTATTGCCAATGATTGTTGCCTGTTGTAAAGCCACGTGTCCTGCTCCCGTGGATTGGAAGTTATTGTTGAAATGATAAGAAGGGTTGGGCGCGGTGGTGATGGTGGTGGTGATAGAAGAAGAAGGTGCGGTGGAGGCGGTGGCGGAGGAGGCGGCGGCTTGGATTCTCTCGACCAATCTCGGCATCCAGAGGTAGCGCATGGTGTCCTTGAACTGCTTGCTGTTGACGTCACATTTGAGCTGCTTGGCGTGTTTTTGCACGCGAGTCCTCCAGTAGTTTTTGATTTCGTTGTCGGTTCTTCCCGGCAAGTGTTGTGCAATTTTGGACCATCTGAAAATTACAGAGTACAGACCTTGTGGGTTTAGTTTTTACTAGGGTTATTTCAAGAAAAACCCAAAAAAAATAAGACTCTTTCTTACCGGTTGCCCCAGCGAGAATGAAGCTCAAGAATGAGAAGCTGTTCTTCGAGAGTGATGTTACCACGCCGAACGTCGGGTCGGAGATAGTTGAGCCACCTTAATCTGCAGCTCTTTCCGGTTCTTTTCAGACCTGGGTTTACAAATTGCAACTCAATTTTGTTAGAGATATATATGAAGCAAAAATCAAATTTTGGTAAAGTTATGCTCAGCAAGAAATGTCATTTTCTTCAACACTTTTATCATATCTATGCTTTAATGGGTTGCAAAAAATATAGGCTTTCATTCCAGTTTGGAAGTCACAGTTCACATGCACCATCATCATCATCATTATCATGAGTAATCTAGCATATCCTCCTCCAAATTATTTAACCCTTTTGATTAATTAATTTTTGAAGCACTTTTCTATATATTTCAAGAAAGATGAAGCTTTTCACTCCATCTAATTAATCCTTTTCATACAACCCAATAAGGGAAAAATGATAAATTGTTAGAGAATTGGGAAAGAAAGAAGAACTCGATTGGCACTTTGGCAAATTTCACTAAATAGAAAAAAACCCATTTCCATGAAACAAAAGAGAAAGCACTAAACCTCTAAAAAAGTGACCCAAAAATACCAAGTTGAGAGATCGATCATTATTCATTCACGTTGTCAACTTGTTCTTTGGCTCTTTCCCAGCTATAGTACTACTGAGATCGATTTATATATAATAACCAAGATAAAAAGTAACCAAAAGTAGAACTAAAATTGTAGTTCTGAATACTTAGAATTATTACCTGCACAGCGAGCAAGAGAGTTCCAGCGACCTTCGCCATGGTTAGCAATGTAATTCATGAGAGCAAGGTCTTCCTCGACCGTCCATGGCCCTCTTCTCAGGTCCATCATCACATCTTCTTCTTCTTCTTCATGACTGCTTCTAATGGTGTTTGAAACCCTTCCTGGTTTAACATCCATTATTGTTTGCTATTCCTCTAAATGGACACACTGATTGATCCAAACAAAAAGCCTTTGATTGATTGCTTCCCTTCTAGAGAGGGAGAGAGTTTTAGAGAGAGAGAAGGAGGAAAAGACAGAGAGATCTAGTTTGGATGGATGTACGGGAAAGATAGAGAGAGAGGGTTAGCTTTTATAGATGCATAAATGGTGTTTAGTTAAGCATGTGAGAGATAGGATAGGAGGAGGACTTATGGACTTTAGGGAGAGAGAACAAATTAAAGCCGCAATGGGGACTTGGGTGGTTAATTTACCCTTTTTTTTTTTTAATTAATTGATTTGATTAAAGTAAACACTAAACGCACACTTAAGCTTGTTGGTAATTATTTATAGTTAGAAAAGAGGGCTTTCAAGTTTGACGCTTTGACTTTTCCCTCCCTAAGCCTCTCGCTTGTATTTTGTGCGTGCGTGCATATTGTTTTCACCTTCTCGAAGCGTGTTGGCTTTCTTTTTGTAAAATAAGGAAGCACAATTGCATATTATTTTATGGGTTTACAAATTTCTGATTTGTGATGATGAGTACAAAAAAAAAGGGTAGTGTTTTTCTATATAATACTAGGTTCTTTATTCTTCTTCTTCTTCTTATTCTCATTCTCTTAGGGTTTATTTTCTAATTCTAGATTACATTTTTCCCCTTGCAACTTAGTTCCTAAAAGCAATAAGAATTCTTCTATTTTTCGGTTGGCAAATGCATGAGAGCTCATAAATCATAATAATTTGTATTATTTTCATATTCATTAGTAAATACGACGTTAATGTTACAATGAGATGAGAAATATTCAATGTACGCAAGGGTTTGTGTTATATTTAGCAGAAAAAGAATAGTAATCCATGAAATTAAAAGAAAATGGATAATGCTGGATCAATGGTCCCTATTGACGGTACCAAAAAAAAAAGATGGTCCTTTATTAAAAAAGGCTTTAAAACACCGTAACTCTTTTTCCTACATAATTTTATCAATTCTCTCACATGTGATGAAACTTACATGTTTGGGACTCATGTAAAAACCACATGCGAGAAATTTGGAACTTCTTCTATTAGAGCATGTGCATCCATAAAGCCTAAAAACTAAAGTCTAAACTAAAATTTAAGCTCCAAAAGTGACACTATTCATCAATTTAGACTTCTCATCACTTTTGTATTTCCACCCATAAGGTCTAAATTTAAAGTCTAATTTGTTAATCAGCCTTTGATCCTTATCGCTATTCAATCATGACCGTTGATTGAAAGTTTAGCCTAGCTTTTGACCATGCTCAGTTTAGCCTTTTCCAAAAGTTAGTCTGTGTTTAGCCAAGTCTATAATGGTGCTGTTGGAGCTGACTTTTGGTTTGTATGGTCTAAATATTAGCTTAGACTAGGCTAAATGGCTACCATTGGACATGCTCTTAGAAATCTAATTAAATCATAAAATTCACTAAGTTGTGTAGATCAATAGACATTTATAACAGATAAACAAATATTTCTCTCACTTTATCGATGATAGAGCGTAAGAACAACACGCTTTGTTTTTTGGTTTTGAACTTGTAACTTATAAGAAGTTGGTCAAAACTCAAAGCTAGTGCTTTAAGCAAGCTCATTGAAGCTCAACTAATATGAAACTTGATTGATTTGTGTCGTCTTGGCGTTGGAGCCATATTGTGTGTAAAGAGCAAGAGTTATGCCTTGTATTGTAGTAAGAGATGAGCGTCTTATTGAACTAAAGTGCTAAACAACGATCTAATATGATATTTAGTCCCCAATAAAGAAATTTTTATGAATTCGTCATGTGTATAAAAATATAGTTTAATTTTGTAAAAACAATTAGAGAAAATATGTTAGAGAGATTAACTGATATACTAAATTATGTATTAAAAGAGGATTAGCCCAAGTGATAAGAGATGATGAAAAATTGAATTAAAATTAGGTCAGAAGTTCGATTAAAAAATCTCTATATGTGTTACAAAAGAAAAAGCGGTTAAAGTTTAAGAGTGACTTACACTTAATTGTGTGTTGTGTAGACACTGTTAAGGGGGAAGAATGCTCTCGTCTCTTCTCCTCCTTGCGACTGCTGGCGCCAAGACTTGGCCTTGGCTTTGGCTTTGGTTTTCTGCACCAACAATTTTTCACGGAACTGTACTAGGGAGCCCACCTCGTTGGTGGCCTCCGGCATCGCTATGTTGCTTCTTTTAGCTTCTCATGCATCTCCCTCTTTGGGGTTATTTGTTTGTTTTCTTCCTACAGTTCGCTAGTGTTGTGCGAAAAGTGGTCATGCGGTGGGGAGAACCCGATCTTGCTTGGTCGGGGTGGTCTTTTCCTGGTGCTATGTGGTTTGGGATATACGACGACTTGGGGACTTCAGGCTTCAAGGTTGTTGCTGCTCTCACTTGCAGGGAGGTTGATTGGGGTGTTTTCCAATCTATGGGTGGTGCCTGCGATAGTGTGGCCGCTATGAGTGTTGGCAGCAACGATGGCAAGTGGTCGGCGGTTGCGCTAGGTTTTGATGGCGGCGGCAAGATATGTGTTGCGGCTAAATTTTTTGGTGTTGTGGATTTTTGGGATTTAGGGTTGGTGCTTCCGTAGGCCTTCCTGTTTGGCCTGTTATTTTTTATTGTTTTTACAGAGTTTGTGGACTCTCCCTCTGCGTAGAGTGGAGTTACTGATTAATAAGTTAGGTCTCGAGTCAAAGTTTATTATTTTTGAGCTTTAAGTGCGTCATATTATTGTGTTACTTGAGTTATAACGCTATCCAATGCGGTTTTACTTAGGCGGTGATTATGTCGTGCCCATATAAGTGATCATCATGTGTATTATTATTTCTCACTATTAATGAATTGACGTTTTTTATTATAAAAAAAATTGTGTGTTGTGTAAATGACAATTACAACACACTACAAAACTTTTTTTGTATTGTTTTTATCCTTGTTTCCAACGGTGGCTAAAGTCCAATAAGCTCATACATAGCATCATAGGCTAGTTAGTAAAAGACTAAACTATTTTGAAAAAAAAAGGGACTAAAAGTAAACTAGTCGATCGCTAACCCCAGCCTACGTTGTTATTATTCATTACTAAGTACTGACTAACTAAAAGGGTACATCATCTAACTGCTACGCTAATTCGCAGTGAACACGTACTTTTTATTTTATTCTTTTTTTAGTTAGGCAAAATTTTACAAATGGTCACTCACCTATAACAATTTCAACATTTTGATCACTATACTTTCAAAAATATCACTTTGAGACTTTGAGTGATCAAAGTGAAAAATGTATTAAAATCAATTTACCAAAGTGAAAGACGATATTGAAGTTGAGTGACCAAAGTGAAATACAGTATTAAAGTTGAGTGATCGATCAAAATGATATTTTTGAAAATACAGTGACTAAAATATCAAAATTGTCATAGTTCAGTGACCATTTGTAAAATTTATCCGTTTAGTTATAATAATCTTCATTAATTATCTTCTAGGTAATACTATTCTTTATATTAATTCTTTCAATAAGAATATTCTTGATACATAAACTAGTTGCATCATAAATTAATTTTGTTCTGAGATCCGTCCCCACTCCCCACAATCCTGGCTCTGTCTATAATTATAGGTCGGCCTTTTTTCACCACAAATTAAATTATCACAGTCCTATAATTATATTCTTGTATGATTACGTATAAACAGTTAATTGCTTGCTCTTTTTTTTTTGTCCAATCAATCACTAACACATCAGTACTACAGTAGTTTTACTTCCAATTCCTGTTATAGAACTATGGAAGTCTTTGTTGTATTTGTAATAGTAGTTGATCTTGAAATCTCAAATGGTGAAGAAACAGAGAATTTGAGTTAGAATTATATTAGATTAGACATTCGATCCTCTCCCATAAAACAAAAATAAATATTTTTTATTTATGCTTAGTGTCTTGGTACGTAATTGGAGTTCCTTTTCCCATTTGAGCAGACTAATAGTTATTATAGTTGATCATCTATTTAATTGGATGCTTTGCTTTACCTAGCAGGAAGGGTAAACCTTTGAATTAATTCTCTGTGTTTAATTTTTATTCAACAGAAAGCACAGTGGATAGTAGGCTAGATGCCAATGGTCCTTACTCCTTAGTATAGACTGCCATCAAAATATGTATCATTGCAAATTGGTGATTAAAGTAGTTGCTTGAGAGTTGACAATGTGCATGTAATAATTATTATGAAATGGAAGTAGATGTAGTTAATTAATGATATTTTAAATTAATTAAAGAAGCTGATTTAGTCTATACTTAATGTTCATGCATCTTTATTAATTAATCTTGCAACTGAACATCAACTAGGGTATTAATTAAGGGCGAAGATTATTGCATACGTCCGATCCGTGACTCATTGTGTGCAATTAGACCTGTTAATGGATCAAATATGGATTGGATCAGTTTAAATCCTATCATATCCGATCCAATTTAAGAAAGAACATGTATTTTTTTTTAAAGGAGAAAGAGATGTTTTGATTTGATACGATAAGCTAACAAATTATAAACAACCAAATCCATCTTCTATCAATATATCATGTTCAGATAAAAATCTAATCCATAACACATTCCGTAAGAAATAATAGAGTTATACGAGAACGTTTAAAGTTCTAAACCAAAAACCTTACGTAGAAGAAAGGCTCTAATTAAACTCAAAATTCTTTAAACTATCAGAAATATATTAGGTCAACACGTATATATATTTATTGTTAATTTGTTCCTATTTTTTTCCTTCTTTTTTTGTCGTGGTGGAATTTCGATCGCCATCACACTATATTTAGACGCCTCCATACTTCCTAAGGCACCTGTTTAATTACCATGTGTACGTCATATGGATATAAGTTTATTCTGTGACACTTATGTGTCAATTCCTATAATTGAAGCATATATATAATTAGCGAAAAGAACATATACCCATTAATTCCCTTTAAAAGAAAAAACAACCCGGCAGAAAGAAAATTAAGGAAAATTGGATATCATTAGAAATATATAGATTAAACACATACGTACACAGAATTTCTGTTTTGTATGATTCGACAAAAATATTAGGAGGAAATTAACATTAATTAATTTAATTGCATGACCAACACGTGCTATGGCTCTTTGTTTATATATATATATGCATGCACCTAGCCAAATTAGGGTTTTGATTTGATTATTCGACATGATCAGTATCCAATTCCTGCTTAGTAATTTGTCTCTTTATACATGGATATGGGGGACATAGCTTTCTCTTCTCCAAATGTCTGGTCGGAAAATGGTTTTTGTGCTAGCTTGTTCGATCTGCATTTTCAGGTGCTTAAACTATTAGGACGGTTGTCATCTAAAGCAGAATAAGAAAGACAACGTACCAAAAAATAATTAAAAAGCTAGCCGAAATATGAAAAGGCTCAGAGTTAGGGTTAAAGAATTGGAGCCGCATGAAACATCATGCACATATATACCTCATTCCATATCCATGAGCTATATAAATTAGTGGGAGATCGGACTAGCTAGCTCTTCTGGTTATGATATAATAATTAAGCAGAGTGAACTTAGAGCCTAAATGAGGTTTGTTACTTAAAGTTAGTTTTATGTGGGAATCTGCTATATGTAGAAAGATTAAAGAAGGATAACAATGGTGGGAATCCCTACACAAGACATATATGGCAATGTTGTTTGCTTATAAGTAATCAATATATAAGGCGGTAGTGCCTATTAGCTAGTTTAATTTTATTGATAAAAAAGGGCTATAGAATAGAAGTACTACCTACATGCATGTATATGTTCATATTCACTACTATATCTAAATTGAAACACTTCGATCCACAGTTGGCTTAATTTTATAGTGAAAGAGGAACATCTCTATTCTACAGAACCAAATTATACACGTAACAGTTATGTCATCCATGATCATGCTTCTCCAATATTATAACTAAGCAAGAAAGAAGAACTATTTTGTTTAATGGGTTCTATATATATAAAAGCCCTACCACTGAGACGAAAAAAACCACACAAAAGATATATATATATATATATATATATATATATATATATATGTGTGTATTTCACTGTTGAGGTTTCCCTAAAAAAAAACATTTTGTTTAATTCTTCTAGGGTTTTTATCATAACCAGTAGCCGAACTTTTCGAGTTTATCCTAAATGATACCTGAACTTCAATTTTTGCCACAAGCTAATAGTACTCAAAGTTTTACATTTTAGCCTTTTTTTTTTAATACGCGCTCTCACGCGTATATATTTTCCGGAGAGATCACAAAAGTCGGTCTTAGTTACCACATGAGATATAAAATCGAAAACTTTTGGTACTATTTGTGACAAAAATTAAAGTTTAGGTACCAAATATATAATTGAAAAATAGTTCAAGTACTATATGTGATAAAAACTCATTTTTCTAAATTAATTTTTTTTATGTACGGAAATGATGTACACTTTTGTAACTAATTCTTGATTTTCATAACGTCAACATTTTTACTAATGAGAATATCATTTTTATTCATGACTTTATTTGGGTGCCATTTGATTCGATCACCAATGATTCACATTGCTTAATAATAGTCCTTCTGGTAATTAGCTTCCCTTTACGTCATTAAAGACGATTAACCATGTTGCTTTTGTACTCTCTAAATAAGTGCATTTTAGGGATCGAGTACAACACTAGTAGTTTCTAATTGAGTACTTTAATTGATATAATACCAAGCATAAATGGAACCCTATTCCGCATCTTTAAAAGTTTTGTAGGCTTATTATGGAGTGTGATGTGTTTGTCACTAACAATATCATGTCATTCTTGAGGGGAGAGGGGTTTACATGGCGGCCTAAGATCGATCAAATCAAACTTTAACCAAAACATTCGTGATAAATGAAGAGACCGATCAATGTATTAAAACAACTCTTTACATTTGTGAGCGAGATATACTAGCTCATATAGAGTTACAGAGCTCTGTATGAGTACACATGACTTGTGTACGAAGTTATGAACTAACTCAACTACTGGGTGAAAATAATTGTTTGCTGTTGGAAACAATCTCATCTCTTTATTAACCATTGTGTTTGCTGAGATTATTAAGGTGGTTTTAATAATTTGGTCTTGAACTAATATTCCGTAATGAAGTTAAACTTGGATTAGTTGAGTACTTGAGTATCATCATTAGAAACTCAGAATGTAGAATATAATAGATTTGTATAATTAATTAAAAGGGGCCTCAAGAAAACTGTAGCAGGATAGTGTGAAAAGGGCTTGCTTATTTGAAAAGCTAGCTAGAATTCGTTAAAAAAAAAGAAAAAAAAAAAAAAAAGGCTAGCTAGAAGGGGTCTACAATGGACTTTTAGGGTTCATCTAGCTCCTACTCCCCAAAAGGAAACCACAGAAGAAAAGCAGAACAAGAATTGAAAAAAGAAGCAGCAAGATCCTACGACACGTGTTCCACCTCTCATTTTCTTCTGGGACTTTAAAACCACTACTGCTATCTATCACAGTTTCAGAGATCGATCGGTAGCTAGCTTAGCCCACCATATCAATCGAAAGCATGATATTTCAGATCGAATTGATCAGTTTATTGGATTAATGGATGCACAGATCCACTTGACACCGACTTTGAATTTGCAATTAAATCCAAGAAAGCTGCTTTGCTTTCTTCCAGTTGTTTCGAAATAGTATAAAACATGATTGTGAATTCTGACCCATCAAGCTAGTCAAGTCCGTTTTGGCATTGATCATCAATCTGCCTCAATATCTGTTCGATCAATTCAATCCATTTTTTTTTCATATGTCAACTTGTTCTTTTAAAGACAACAATACAAGTTAGTTATTCGATCACCTTTAAAATAAAGAGTTGTTCATGCTCACGGGAGTGACTTCTAACCATAAATGTTTGATTTAGATATTACTCGAATCATGCACTTAATAATATTTTAAAGCATTTATTGGATGATCTACCTTATATATGCATGTGCCCTATTCCTATTCGCAGGGTCTATATATAAATGATCCATAGATCTCAACCCCCCCAGGGACGGAACCAGTACTGGGGCTGTGGGGGCTGCAGCCCCCCCCAAATTCTTGATAAAATATTACTAAGTATAGGGTTATTCATGTAATAGCCCCCCCCCCAAGAAAAAAAAAATATTCATTAGGTTTGGGTTAGGCTTGCTTTGTTCTCTGCTATTTTCAATTCGCTCTCTGCTCTCTCTGTGTCTCTCAAGGAAAGCTTCAATAGACAATAGTCCGAGTCTCCAATTCTCTACTCGTCTCCTCGGTATACGAATAAGTTAGCTCTCATCATTCTTGAGCTTTCTTGTTCTTTGATTTTGATTTTTGAGAGTTGGGACTTCTTGCAATCTTAATTTGTGTTCTGCCTATACAGTAGTAGAATTTTATTAATTGAAATATTGACTGATTGAAATCATTGATTAATCAATGAATCAATTGATGAATACTGCAGGTCTGCATTCACTACTCATATATATGGCTTTGGGCAAAAAAAAAATTTGCCCTTCGGGCAAACAAATTGAACACATAAACTTAGCCCCCCCAAGTTTCCAATCCTGGTTCCGTCCCTGCAACCCCCCATGGTTTTTGGTTCAGGCCGGGTTTAGGGTTGAAGTCGAAATGTCCAGATTATCATCATCTGGACCACATACCATGCAATGATGGATTTCGAGATCAGAATCTCTTTGTTACAAAGGCTGCATCGATCTGAATCTCGTAGAATAACACAACATGAATCGATTGTTTCTTTCTGCTTTCTACTATTCACACAAGAAAGCCTAATGTGTAAGGTGAACTGTACTCATTCCCAAAAGCAAAAGAGAAAAGTTGAAACGTACTGGAATCGGGTAACAGGGAAGCAAGAATTATCTGTGAAGGGAATAACTTGGGATTCAAATCGAAAGTGACAGACTGAACATCATCCATAGTATTCTGGTCTTTTGTCAAAAGCTAAGCCGGGTTCGCCGGGTTTTAAGGACTTAAGTGGTTGACATTTCCATTAGCTGCTAGTGTTCTTCATTTTCTTCTCTACAAAATTTGTTTAATTTAACAACTATTTAAGAAGTTCTAAGTATCTATTTTTCCTCCCTATCTGAAGCGTCTTTGACCCAAACTGAGCTTGTAACCCTTTTCTTCTCACCCTATTTTTGACCGCATTGAGGCATGCGTATGTATTTTTCTTCACAAGTACTATACTATACAGATATAAATTATATAATATTGTTTAGGTATAAATATACAAAATCTTAATGATTAATGTTTGAAAAATAGGGCATAAAATACACAACTTTAAAGAGGTAAAAAGGTGTGCCATGAAAATTGAAACCAATCCATTGTATCTTAGCTAGATATATAGTGCATGCTTCAACATTCCCGAAGGAACCCAAAAAGAGAGGAAGAATTAATTTTTTAAGAACTATATATGTAGCTTGCACTATGTTATAATAATTCCATCAAAAACCCATGAACAAAACATACACAAGTTGGATATATATACAAATTTTGAGCTTGAGTCCACTCTATATATATTTGGTAAAACCAGTTAATCCCAATGTGAACTTGAACAACTGGTACTTCATATTAAGATATTCAGACAAGACCAATCATATATTTACGTACCGTTCCACTTATTAACGGTTTACTTGGGGAAAGTATATATTCCTATATGGCATGCACAAATTGACCTTTTACTACAATTTTCTTAGACATTTAACGACTCAAATGGATGACATTGGCAGTGCCTTTAGGCCTACCCAAGCTAGCTTAGTTCATTCTTCATTTTCAAACCTAGGGGTGCAAGGTTGATTGGAAAATCCCATTTTGAGTTTTCGACTGATTTTGATTCAAAACTTTCAACTTTGGGACACCCAAATGAAATCCGAAATTATAAAGTTTCATTTGATTTAAATTAAAATGCTTATATAACCTCCAATCCGATCAGAATTCATGACAAATATATTGTAATTTTTATATTGATAATTTTATTTATAGTTATATTTGGATTGTTTTATTTCAAAGATCTTGACATCTTGTACTAATAATATTCTTGTGTTTAGACATTGTCCAAAAAACAAAAAATCTTGTGTTTAGATGTTTTATTTTGATTTTATTTGTTTAGTTTTTATTTAACCGCTATTGATATAAAAATGTTTAAAAAATGTTTTTATAAAAGAAAATCTAAAATATGAAAAATGTATGAATTCTGTAATATTCCGAAAATGTGACATTCCAAAAAATCCAGAAGTTTCAATCCACTATGATCCGGAACTTTGGAATTTGAATCGAAAAATAAATTAACTTCTGAAACGTTTTGGATTGGAATTGAAACACATATTTCCGATTCAATCAATCTGTCCGACTTGCACCCCTTCTCATGCCAATCTTCTCCAGAATATTGTAAGTCAAGCCTAGTCAGAATCCGTAGATGAATCACATATATATATATATATACATATATTAGCCCATTAATTTGATATTTTTCGCAGTTGCATTTGGTACTGCATGGCCTGGCCAATAATTGAGAGAATGTATGATCGGGGTCCTGAGGGAGAGATACCTAGCTAGCAGATTTGTGTTTTGTTTGATAGCAAGATTAATAAACGTTATCCAATTGAACGTACGTACATGCTTTATTCCACGCTAGGATTCGCACCCCAATTATGGACCTTCGATGTTCTAATATGGATCATAAATAATTTAACATGTGACTATAACGTACATATATTAGCATATTTGCCATGACAATTATTCTCAGCTAGCAGCTAGCAAGCAAGCGCTATTAAATATAATTCATGCAGAGAAAAAAATGCACTATACTAGTTTTAAATCTTGATATGAGTCCAAAAGAGGCCATCAAACTATATCACTTAGTCTAATAGTCTCTCATATGACGTGGTACAATGTAGCTAAGCATGAAGAAGCCGCCACAAAGTTGATCACAAATATTTAATATATAAAATGTCTCATCTCTTAGATGCACGCCTTCCCCCTTTTAGGGTTTAAAAAATTAAAAGCTATGGCTTGTAACACTAAATGTGTGTCTTTGTGTTCCCTAATCTCTCACCCCCATTTGTGTTGGTATGCGTGACTATGTTGGTCTCTAACTCTGCATTCACATAATAATCTCAATTTTTTATATATATAGTTGATTAGATAATTAATTAGCTATATTGTCTCTTCCTTTAATTAAGAGACAATTACCCTCTAGGAAAATGAGCATTATTTTAATTGAACAAGCGCGTTATTGCACTACTAGGGTAAATTAAAGGTGGGTCTATCTATCATAATTAAGCTTTGCTAATTAGGTTAATGATGATTGATTTGATTGTTCAATTCCTTCTGGTTTCTACGATGCTTATTGTCCCGGTTCACATTGGTGGCAGATGGAGAAGATCCGATTTGATGGGTGACGTTTTGGTATACATAGTATGTAGTGAATTTTTTGATTTAGTTACTAATTAAACTTGTGTGTACATGCAGTTTTAAACTTTTAATAGTTCGAATCCATAGCCATTAACTTGTCCATCGCTAGTGTATTGGTGGAAACTATAGTAAACCATTAATAGGAGAGACATATACAATCATCAACATGTGGAGGCGGAGCCACCGTGGGTTAGCCGGTGTTTGTTGATATGTCTCCAAATTAAAACCATTGCTTAAGTTAGTAAAACATTAATGAGGCAAGCTTGCCTGCGTCTTTATCAAGTTTTCATATCCAAAAATTTATATCACTCAACTACATCAATAATTGTCAATCACTCACACATTCGTTCGTATATGATTTACGCATGTTTTTCTCTTACGTTTCTGAGAGCCAAGTCATGTTTTGACACATGTCGTGAGTCAATTTCATATGGTTTAATTTTTCACTTGTTAGTAAAATTTCACTTTTGGGTTGGTAACCTATCACGGGAAGATGATCAAGATGTGTCTTAACCCTCCAATCACTCAAATTGATGCTTACATGATTCGTGTTAACTAGCTTACATGTCATTCGAACATAATATATTAATTAACTCATTCTAATGCGCTTTTATAGGTGGAACAGTGGAAGAGTAAGCAGTACCAAAGTAGCTTCTAGCTTCATTTCGTTGTGCATGTCAATCTGTGATTGGTTCACGTATGCGATTTATGAACTGTAGGCTTAATTTGCTCTATAGTTTTCGAGTATGGAAGTGTCATTTTTGCTTTGGTTATCTTCAGGTTGGACGAGAATCCCAATAGTGAGATACGATGATATATGGATTAGTTCAAACACCGTCCATGGTTACGTGTATGATCAAGATGTCATTTCATTTCATTTCTTTGACCCAAATTAATGCTACAAAGACATCTTTGAAGGGGATGGCACGAATAAGAATGAAACAAATCCTACCATATCTTTGTTTTTTTAACATTTTGATTAATTGACTATCGAAGTTTAACCCTTTAATTATTTGCAGAATATATATTGTTTTCAATCGTTAAATTTAGTTTGTTTGTCATGCGGAACTGAAAAACTCGTACCACATAAGTTCTTCATGTAAACCGCTGGTATATATTTATTTATGGATGTTTAAGGAAATGTCTTAAAGAAAAAATTTAAATATATAGAAGCGACGCATTTCTTGTGTATTACTGACCAACATTTGAGAGCCAGTTATTGTAACAAATTCCCGACTCCAAAAACTCTGTCGCTAATATGTACATACATAACGTGCTCTAACTGGAACTCTGCAACGCTAGCTAGCAACAACCATTTTCGATGGCATTAGGTATAACAGTTGTAGGGTTTAAGCTAATCGAATTCAATGGTAGTCAACCAAGATTAACAGTGATCAGATCTTCACAGACAAACGGGGTTTATGAAAGAATCTAAGAAAGATGACGATAGAAATGATGAAGATAATAAACTTCTGATGGAAATGGTATTGTAACTGTGCAAGCGAAAACGAAGGCACTGATGGCTTAAGTCGACTGCGATGTTTATATTGGAAGAACATGAATTATGGCTAGACACATGTGTGATAAGACATTAAGACTAACGATTTTGATGGTAATTTTAGAGTCCAGATTCAGTGCCTCTTCAATTTCTTAGATCATCAAGTCTTTGATCCAGTCTTCTTTGTAAAACGACTTCTCTTTGAGATTTTTTTAATTTTTTTTCTTTTTTCTCTTTTTGTTTTTCCCTTGTACTTGTAGGCTTGTAGCTACTTTTGGAAAAATCAATAGCTTGTGGTACTTCCCAAAAACACTAGTTTATTCCCTCAATTATTCCATTATTAAGCCTCCTTTTTTCTTGGCTTTAGACCCACCCCTTTAGAAAGTCACATTGGCTTCATAATGCTTTGATTTAACATAACCCACTAAGTTTTCATTTTCAATGGTGTTAGGAAAATTAATTAGTATGGTATAGCGAGTAAACGCTGTTGTCTGTCCAAAGTTTTAGACCAAGCTAGTCTGGTATGATTGATTGATTACGGTTTACCATATTTGAAGGAAATCATGGGTACCATTTTATCACTGGTCAATGTTATATGTCATTTTTATTTTACATGTATTAGTTGGAAGAACAATAAAAGTTGTTCAATGAAATATGATTTGTATTAATTTGATAAAATTAATCCAAGATGGTTGGTGTAGTGATTTGACACCAAAGCTGTCTCATGAGAAATCATGAGTTCAATTTCCTTAAAATATCAGTGTGTGTGTGTTCTGACGTTTTGTGATAAAAAAAAACTTGATAAAATTAGATATATATTAGGTTTACGAGATTGTTATTAGAATCTGACATAATGCGTTAGACGTAGTTAAGAACTGCTCGGTGTATCAAATACCTAATAATTTGATTAACTTTTTAAATTGAGTTCCCAAATGCATGAACTTCTTTCGAAGTGGTTGTACTGAAATACTGCTCAAAGATGGTGAGTTCAATCTTGAACTTGCCTTTGGAAAACTCACTAGAAAACAAAGATAAATTGAGTTCCTAAGTAAGCAGATGGCATGATTTATCGTGTTTACTTTAGGATCACAAAGTTGAAAGCAAACACTTAGATTTTAACTAAGAACTTTGTCCCATACTTTCTTGTCCTATTACTTGGTTTCAGAAACATCTTGTTTGGTTAAAGCACAACAGCCATTGATTTATTATGTTAAATCAAACTCATTAGGCCTCCAATACAATTCTTTTATGCTCATGCAAACGTTTTAAAAACCCTAAAAATATAGTTCCCCAATAAATTATTAAACCCTAACCAAACTCCACGCACCAAAATGTGAATGCTACGAGCCGTTTCTGCTTCACATTCGAAAGCCTTCATGAATTTCATTTCTCACCTATTCTTTAATGGCTTCCCCATTATTCTATCCTAGGACCTAAGCTAAAACATTGTATATATCACACATATAGTAAAGCAATTTAAGCTTTGAGCCTATCATGCTCCTTTTAAAATAGAGGCCAAAAGTTTTATGTCCCATGTTAATGATGTTGTGTACAAGTCTTTGAAGCCATCGACTAGACAAACCATTCATGGGGTTTGCTTAATTAGTTGCTTGTCAACAATAGAAGCTTCACAAATTAAATAATGTTGCTAGCCAGAGATCAAGCTCCTTAATCATTATTTAAGAATCTAATAGTCCAAAGAAAAAAATTGTAGGCTCGACGTGTGTTTTGGCTTGCAAAAATTTACCTAGACCAATTGTTGGTGAGGGTTTTTACTTGTTTGAACCAAGCTTGACCGAGTTAAAAGAATTCTTAGTCTTACAAGGGATATTTAGGAGATTTTTATTGTAAACAAACTTATTATTGTCTACTTGATTATAGATTAGTGAACACTCCTGATCGAACAAGCACCTTGTGGACATAACCCGAGTTGGGTAAATTACGTTAACTCGGGTGTGTTTTGTGTGATTGTTCGTGAACTATATATTATTTAGCATTCATATCAATATTACTATTTTACTAATTAAACTTTCTCTTGTACTAAGTGCTTGAAATTCCTAAACAATGTTGAATAGTCTCTATCAATATGCTAATCATAAGTTGGTTCAAAATAGTTGAAAAATGAAATGTGCCTCATTATTTCAAAATTCAACTCAAGGCTGACAAATTTTTGTTTTTGTTTTTATTTTTCAAAGTTGAACATGGTGCCAAAACAAAAGCTAGTTGTGAATATTATTTTTTGCGACAAATCATTCACAAATAAGATATATATATTTTTTTGGTGCAAAAAATGGTGGTCTGGTGGGACTACTACTCCGGGCCAGGTGCCAAGAAAGCCCTTCCCATGGGGTGTTTTTCACAAGCAGATGATCGAACCAATGACCTCTTATTACTGCAGCATTCGCCCAACTTGTAGGCCCCAACGGTTCCACAGGACCAAACCCCTTGGGTACAAATAAGATATATTTCACTCGGCTTGAATTAGTTTGTCGGAGTTGAGTTTTGCTTGCACAATACTTAAATTAATATACTATAAAGATTAGCCCTTGACTAGTCCATTAATTGGTACTGGTTTCATATATGACGAACTCAAATTCCTCAGCTGTCTCATTTCACATACATTTTCTCCCTACAACCAACACAAGGTAGGGAAAGTCAGAAGTAGATAAGTTTTACACCAAACCCCCCTCATTCAAACAAAATTAAGGAAGTCAAAAATAGCAAAGTCAAACCAAACTGTCAACTAGTTAAATATTCTATGAATCTATATACAAGTGAATCAGCTCAATGAGCATTGCTGCAGTAATATAATGTTTAATAGGTAGTTCTTAATTATGATGAAGGTGTTCATCTTGCTCACTGTGTTGGAAATTATCTGGAATGAAGCACTTGATGGAAGAAGAACTCGATCATTTTCCGGAGGTGAAGTTGCAGTAACACCTAACCCTTACTAATTAGTACTAATTAAACTGATCCTAGACTTCTGGTTGACGCCGAAAAGGTCTTGTAGGTGGAGATATAACCAACTTAATAAAATTCTATCCAGCATGTTACTGTGGCAAAGATGATTTAGGATTTGTTTTCTTCCAAGGTCTTCTTCTTGATTGTTTGACATAGAAAGTCCAGATTTAATTCTGTGGTTCATCTTCATTTCATTGGGAAGCCTCTCTCTTTCTGTCAGCTGGGTTTGGACCACTTTCGCACTAAATCAGCTCAATCTTGGAACCCAAGGAATTGTGTTTTTTGGCAATTGCATAGGAATTGTGTTTGGGAAGTGGAAACAAGGATTTCAATATTGACCAAATTAAAGAGAGAAGAAAATAAGGATTTGAAACATTTGTTGGGCTCTACACATGGGCTGATTTCTGCTAAAAAAAGGCTCAGCCCAATTGATTTGCAACTTTATACTGGGCCTTTGGGCTAGTTCAAGACCAAATGGACCCTCTTGAATGTAGTCTTTCAGATCCATCCACTTACTTTTAATTTTTATTTTTCTTTTCCGATGATGAGAAACCAAATTACTACGGGTGGGACTCGGTTCTGCCGGTTCGGTCTTTTGGGTGCAGCCGATCACCGAAATGAGGCATTCAGTTTTCCAGACACACAAGCCGCCATTGTCGAATGCCTTAGATTGACAAGTGTGGTTTAACCGACATAGCAAGATTGCGCGATTTCGATTTTCAGTATTTGATGTTTCAAATTAAATCTTATCTATCGTGACTCTTTGAACTTTCGGTTGGAATTGACAATTCTATGCAAGTATGATCAGAAATAAATAAACCAAGAGAAGGGTAAAAAACACCTAAATAGAGGAGACCTAGAGCAAAAACAAAGAATTCAGATGCCTTGATTAAGGCATGAAACATAAACAAGAATCAGGCAAATTCCATACAAGGGGAAAACTAAAAAGAAAACGTTTCGGACACCCGCCTAAACGCGGATATCAACGAAACGAAACGTTTCATTCCGACTCCCGTAACAAAACGCGATTTCCTTGATACAACTTCTAACAAACAGGTTGCTTCGTGAAAAAGACCGTAATTTGCATTTTTTTTTTTCAGTCGACGACGTCTACGTTCAGTCCAGCCAAGAAAACTGAGCGAGACAATTCGCAGACTCTTCTTCTTCTTCAGCTTTCTGTTTCACTTCTCTGTAATCGCAAATCAAACACCAATCTTGGTTCCTATCCACGTTATATGATCGAATCCTCTCTTCAGTTTCTCCGATTCTAGGGCTTACTTCTTTTTCCGGCCGATCAAACACTCGCAAAAGCCCGAAACGAGTCTCTCTGACGTTAAACCGAGCTTCGCACATCCCAATTCGGCTTGAATTGAATTGACGGAGTCGGCTCGGAAGAATGTTCTTCTCCGGCGATTCATCAACTCGGAAGCGTGTTGATTTGGGGGGACGGAGTACGAAGGAAAGGGATAGGCAGAAGCTTCTGGAGCAAACGAGGTTGGAGCGCAACCGTCGCTTGTGGTTACGGCAGCAGAACTCGGCCGCAACTAAGATTCAGGTTTGTACTCTTGCATTCTCTTTCTATGCGGTTTGAAACTTTGAATTAGCTTCTTAGTGGAATTTGGATCAAATTGTTTTGAGCTTGATAGTGTTTTAATTCTAATTTGTTGTAGCTATGTTGCTACATTCTACTGTAATGTTATTTTAAGGCACTCAAGATTGGAAAAAGACAGTAAAATGAGTTTCTTGGTATGGTTGTTGTTTGAATTGAGTCTAGACTATGGATTGAAAACATGCATTATAAGTAGATTTTGTGGAGAGCAGCAGCATAGCTTGCGATTAGTATTTTTGGTTATTGAATGCTAAAGGCCAATTACAATATGCATGAATGCATGATTGAGTGGTACATGATTTTTGGAGTAATATATGTAGCTTTAGCTCTCGTTGTTCGTCCATTTGGGAAATCTTCATGAGCTAATGAAGAATCTGACTAATATGAGTGGACCTCTATGCGTCTCCTAATTTTTCAGGGAATGACTATGAACATGTGTTGAATCTCTAGAAGTACAGTCTTAGCAGACGTCTTCAAAAAAATAGGAATATTATACGACTCACATTTGTCCGAGTCATAACTCAGTTTGTAGTTACTCTTCTCCTCTAAAGAGTAGATGCCAAGTTCAAATCCCTTCTTCTTTAATTGCTGAGATTTAAGAAGCTCAAATAGTTCTCTAGTTTGTAGTACATGTGTGAAGCCATTTTCCCAAATAATTTGTCTCCTTTGTTTTGAGATTTAGAATGGTCATATTGAACAGTCTTTATCACAGCTGTAAATAGCATCATTGTGCCTGTCTTGTAATACCAAAAGGTGCTTTCCTATTCCTTCCTCCCATTTTAATGTAGTTAGGACAAAGATGACCTTCACTCACTGACAACTACTATGCTTCTGTGTTCCATTCCTTTCAACTTTCTTCCATCTAAATGTTCCATTCCTTTCAACTTTCTTCCATCTAAATGAACCCTAATTGTTGGATCCTCCGGCAAAACGAAAAAAAGAAAATCCTGGTACAAGACTCAATAATGTCTTTCCAGTTTGGGTACAGGTGATAATTCCATGTCTGTAAAATCCCGTAGATTTTTTATGGCTTGAAGTTAACAGCATGTAGTTACTAGGGAACTTACTACTTCTATCTATAACACCTTTTGAAGCACATAAATAGTGAATAAGCAGTTGATTAGGAATTTCAGATCCATAATGCTCGGGGTTATCGATGTTACTACACAGCCGTATAACATGAAGTCTCAACTGTGTTTTGAGTGGGGGATTTATGTATACATATATATTTGCACAATATACTAATATTTGCTCATAAATATCAATGAATGCTTTTTAATTCCCGTTTATTTTGAAACATCCAGCTCAGCTGTGCTGAGTTCAGTTCGGTCTAGGGAGGGAATATAATTACTAGCCATGTGTGTTTTGCCAAGTGTTGACTAATTACTAGCTACAGAAATGCTTCAGAGGGAGAAAGGTAGCGACATCTGAACATTCTAAGGTGCGGGAACAGTTCTACGGAACATATGGGAAACATTGCCAGAATGTAGATAAGTAAGATTTGAATCCTTATTTCAGGTTCTTACTGATATATACTGTTGAACTCTGTATAACTTCCTCTTAAATTTAGTAGTTGCCAATTAAGTTGATGCTCTACTTCAAGCATCATCATCCTTATGTCAAATTGTTGTTGTGCATTCAGATCTAGTTTTGGTCCAGACTCAGAGTTTCTCCACCAGTTACTTTTTTTCTTTGATGCTCGAAGTGTTGGCGACTTTTCCATCCTTGTGGAAACATGCCGCTTACTTCAGCAATTTGTCAGAGATACAGGTGATTTTTCTGTTCAAGTGATTGTTTGATTGATAAATTCCGACTGACTTTAGTTTTTAGTCCTAGATGGTTTCATGGTTTCTTTTGTCACTTAAGGTTTAATTCTGAAACCAATCCTTATCCCCCCAAAGGTTCATGAATATATTAGCATTTTTTGGGGTTATTTATAGGGTCCTTCAACGTATGAAGTCTCATTTAATGTTTAGTAAATTATAAGACAGTAAAAAGCTTACAGTTTGTAATGATTATAATTTTCTAAAAGCACCAATAACCTGAATAATTTGCAAGGGTAACATGCCAATTCTTTCATAATAGATCTTGAATTTCTGCTAATTGACTATGATTAAAGGTACATGAATAAGATGTGTTCATATTAAATCCCATTCCATATCGTTTATAAGTATAGAGCTGGCTACAAGTAAGCTATTGAATCACTTTTTATATAGTTATATTGTTTCAAAGTTAACAGTGAGAAATCTCCAAAGGAAGTGCAGTTTTTTAACCTTTATTACTAGTATGCAAGAAGTTTGGTTAATATATTAAAATGATTGATGAGAGCCCCTTGAGGTTCTGCTTGTTTCGAACTACTTAGGACCTGTTAGGTGTTATTGACAATATCTGCTTTTGAAACAGGGGATATTGTGAGCCTCTTTGCAGGCATGGATTATTCATCTAAGCATGCTTTGGTAAATTACAGAGTGAAGAAACTTGCATATCTGTGTATCAAGGCTGTTCATCAAAATAGGTTGGTTGCATAAACACCTTCTGAATTTTCTGAAAATTGATTCTTTTGATTTTGACTGCTGACTGGGTGATACTGTGTTAGTTGCTAATCTCATTTTCCTGTTGGCTATTGTGACTAGCTGAATTTTATAGTAGAAGCGTCTCATTTGTTGATTGATTTTTTATATAAAATCAGTGTTTGAGTCATTATCTTGATTCTTGTAGGTGGGCTTGTTCTGTTCTTTTCTTTTAATGGTCGGGTAAAGGAAAGCTGTCATATACTATGATGTCTCTTTCATATCTAAGAGCAAGGGATTCATGGGAGATAGACATTTTCACTTTCCAAGTATATAAGACCATACACCATTTCAATTTGTAATGGCCAAACTTGTTCTGCTGTTTTGATTGTTCTTGGGGTAGAGGCCTTGCTTAGTTATCTTGAATTTCATGCATGCTATAAGTGGTTATTAAACTTTAGCTCTTTGCTTTTGTTGGTTTTTAATGCCATATACATATATAAGTTTCTTTAAGTTTCTTTTTGATGCCAGAGTTGCTTATCTAGTCTTTTATTGAACAGAAATCAATTGAAGGATCAACTTTTTGCATCCCCTCAGGAGTCCACTGTGTCGACAACTTTATTGTTGGAAACAGTAGTCTTGTTGATTGATCACAAGCTTCCATGGGTTTGTAAGACAGTTAGCTATCTTCTGGAAAGAAAGGCATTTACCCTGTTTAGAGAGATTATTTTAATAGGAAAGGTATGCATTTGATTCCAGCTATTTGTGCTTAGTTTTTTTTTTTTTTTTTTTGTTTATTGCCCCCAACTCTATGAGATATAATCCCACAGTTATAGCTAAGGTGTTCAAAGATATCTGGTCATCCCCTCTTAAGAGGGTTATGGTATAAAGTTGTGTATCCTCATTGTAAGGAATTCTGAAAACAACATAAGAAACTCCCAATAACATTAGTTTCCCATTAAGACTCTGGGGACATTGCAGTGTAGAATCTTACGTAGTTAACACATCCACATCTAAAGTGAATAAGAAAGATGATCAAAGATATTCTTTTAGACCTCAGGACATTTTAAACCGCACATTTCTTTTCCATTCATAAAAACAACAGAGTTTAATGAACCACCAATTTCTTCTGAAAAAAAAAAAATGAACCACCAATTGGTTTTCTATTATTAATATTTCTGTATTATTCCTACTTTTTCTATTTTTCTTGTTTTTGGAGACTTGTCAATTACTATATCTTGGCTGTGCACTTGGAAGCATATACTAAAACCGTGAGATAATATGGTGCAGGCGAGTATAAATACTCATAATTCTGTTGGCAGACTATCTTCATTGGAGCGCACTCTTGCTGTTATAATTCCCCACATTGGCCAGGAGCCATGTACCTGCCCAAACGTTGGTTCACACTGGAGTTTTTCGTCTCAGATTCTTACAATTCCTTTCTTGTGGAAGCTACTCCCATACTCAAGAGAGGTAAATTTCAAGGAAATAATACTATTTTAATGTCTGACTTGGTAACCCACATGGTGATGGCGCTCAAAACTACAAAGCTACTTTTGTGAAGTTCTTTTTTTTTTGTTCAATAGAAATCATATATCATGCTGAACCCCAACATTCTTCTTTTCTTGTTTTTCTGATCGTCTATTAAAGCACATTTTCCTGGTTTCATATTGCGTAGGCATAAATTATCTTACAATTGTAGTGGCCTCTTTGTCAATTAGGTTTTCGCAACGCGTGGGCTGAGCCAACATTACATTCATCAGATGGCACTCTGTGTGCATAATCATGCTGATGTGCTCCCCAATGATACATCGGTTGAGTTGCCGAGTTATGCCTGCCTTCTTGGAAATATACTAGAATCTTCCGGAGTTGCTCTATCTCAGCCTGACTGCTCATTTGAAATGGTACTGCTCCCCTGCTGTTAGAAGTTGAAATGGGCTACAAATTTTTTTAAGGTTTTTTTTTAAAAGAGTGTACTCTTTGCCTTTCTCACTTTTTCATCCATTGCTCAGTGAATTAGCTATTAACTATTTGCTTGATCTGTCAAAGCTCAAAACTTCTTCTAGGCCTTCAGCAATGTAGTAACTTAAAAAGGATTAGAACTTGATTTGTACTCTTGCCTGCCTCTATATTCTTATTAGTTCTATGAAATGATTTCATACTCGAATACCCTAGTAATAGCGTGGTTGAACTTTGCTGTCCTCATTATTAGCTTGTCTTCATCTTTCAAAGTTCCAAACTTCTTGTTTAGGCCTTCGACAAAGAATTTAGATTGGTGCTCTTCTTTGGCCAAGACAAGTGGATATTTCTTTCTTTTTGAAGATTTTAGAGGTGCAGGGTTGGAGGAGCTTTGGATTAGACTATTAGAGTGAAGTTTTTGGCAGCTTTATGGGCTTCTGTTTCGGCAGAATTAGGGACTGTAGCAATTCTCCTATTTTGCTTGACTGGAGGGCAGCTGTAGTCTAAGCATAGATTTTTTTTTTGGGTGTTTTCACTGCATCATCCAAGTGTTTTTGGTGTAGATATCTGGTTTCTGCTGTTTTTCTTCCTCTTTGCTAGTGGACCTCTTGTCCACTTTTACTTTATCATTCATTCTGATGAATAAACTTTATTTCTTTTCAAAGGAAAGTCTCTGATGAAAATAAATATTGTGTTTGCTCTGTCTGTTTTGAGATCATAGTGCTCAATAAAATTCTCCTGGTATTACCAAAGTACAAAATCAGTGAGATCATAGGTTAAATATATATTAGTAGCAGTCATTGAACAATATATATATATAGGTATATTTATGGCAGTATTAAAGAAAAAAGATATATTAGTAGCAGTTGTACTTTGTAAGCATGAAAAGAAGACTAGTTTCTGTTTTTTGTTTGTTTGTTTTTCTTTCCCTTGTTAAACAAATAAGATCCACAGGTTTTTGACAATGTTCATTAATTTATTTCTTAGCAAAGTTGCTTAATGTGCTATGTATTCACTCATGCGGGTACATTGTTTTATATGTATTGGTAATGCAACCTTTTTGATGGCCAAAATTCTTTGTAAATATCAGGCTGTAGACCTTGCTGCCGTTGCAACATTCTTATTGGAGTCCCTTCCTTCAATAAAATCGTCAAATAGACAAAGCAGAGAAGGTATGCCTTTTTTGCATGATGTTACCCCACCCCCAACCCCCAAATATGCTGTATAGTAGATTCCACTTTCCAAAGCGTTTCAGGTCCATCTATGATCTTATATTGAGTTGTTTAATGCATGTTACATATCAAATTCTGTATCATAATGAACATATAAACAAACGTATCTTGACTTTCAGATTCCATGGTGGGTGAGGATGATATGATTGAGGGAGATGATGCAATGGAAATATGTTTGAATAATGATTTGGAACGGCAGATCTGTGAGGCCATAGATTCACGCTTTCTTCTGCAATTTGTAAGCCATCTTGAAATCTTGAAATGTTGTGATTTACGTGTAAACTATATATCTATATTAAGCAAATCTGCCTTTACCTCATAATATTAAGTAAGATTTTTTTTTTCTTCATTTAATGTTAATTTTTGGGTGGTTGGATTTGGAGCAGACAAGTGTTTTGTTCGGAGGGATTTCACTTGTCAGTGGCTTACATAAAGCACCAGATGATAAAGAGGTGTCAGCTGTTGGCGCAGCTTGTGCTTTTCTACATGTCACTTTCAACACCTTACCTCTTGAGAGAATCATGACCATCCTAGCTTATAGAACCGAACTTGTCCCAGTTCTATGGAACTTTATGAAACGGTGCAATGAGAATCAGAAATGGTCGTCATTGTCTGAGCAAATGGCATATCTACTGTCTGGGGATGCACCTGGTTGGTTATTACCCTTGGCTGTTTTCTGTCCCGTGTACAGGTAATGCTACTGTTTGATCTTGCTCGCCATCTAACATTTTTTTTTGCCAACGGTGTGAAATATCTGTTCATTCTTTACTTATGCTTTATGTATTCTGTTTGAATGCTAGATCAATATGTGGCTACTTCATTTATATAGAATTAAATGCCTCTAGTTTGACTTTTTTTAGTTATATGGATCAGGCACATGCTTACGATAGTTGATAACGAGGAATTCTATGAACAGGAGAAGCCTCTATCGTTGAAGGATATCCAATCGCTTATTATCATACTGAGACAGGTGAACGTTTGTTGAAAGTATGTAGTTAACATATCAAAAGCATGATGATTATTGTAGCTGTGAATGTCCTTTGGCCATGGAATGTGGCAGTTTGTAGGTCTATAATTGGTTGTTCGCTATGCATGACAAACAATATGTGCAGTGGTGTACTGAACTACTGATTGCTATTGTCACACATACAGTTGATTTGCGAGGTCAAGTACTTGGTAGTTTCTATTTAGTTGTTAATTATTCGGATTTTCCATTTTCTGCAGGCTCTATGGCAGCTTCTTTGGGTGAATCCTATGGCTCCCAGTAATTCTTCAAAATCTGTCACCAGCACCCCGGCTAATAAGAAGCACCCTGTGGAGTTCATTCAACAGAGGGTTGGCGTTGTAGCATCTGAACTCCTCTCCCAGGTAACAAATGAGCCTTAGAAGTGCATTTCGTGATTGTCTTTGCTCTATAGGTTGTGAGAGCTTTATTAGTCTTTTACGTTGAGTCGATATATGCCCAGATTATATTGTAACAGTAAATCTTATACTCCATTTCTTCCTTCTAATTTGTTATATATGTAGTTGCAAGATTGGAATAATAGACGAGAGTTTACATCCCCTAGTGACTTCCATGCTGATGGTGTCAATGATTTCTTCATTTCTCAGGTAAACTGATTCCATTTCTAGGACCGGGGTTTTAGTTGCATTTGGTCTAATCTCTTTTATATTTTTAATTTTTAAGGCCGTGATAGAAAATTCCCGAGCAAATGACATTTTGAAGCAAGCTCCCTTCCTAGTACCATTCACAAGCAGAGTTAAAATATTCACTGTAAGTATTATCTAGTTATAATCTGCTTTGAATCTTTAGCTGGAAGCCTGGAATGTCCAAGCAATGGGGATTGGGGAAAATATGGAAAAGGATGTGCAAATTGTTATCAAGGCTTATCATGTTAAACATTTTTAATTTATTTGTTCAAACCAATTTGTCAGTCACAATTGGCAGCAGCTAGACAAAGACACGAGTCTAATTCTGTGTATACCAGAAACCGATTCAGAATACGGCGGGATCGTATCTTGGAAGATGCATATAATCAGATGAGTGCATTGTCTGAAGAAGATCTTCGAGGACCGGTATGTCTCTTTACTGGCTTTCGTACATGTTATAGATTGAGGTTGTGTTTGTGAGTGCTATTGACCGTTGCTGGAATACGTTGCTGTCCATTGCACAAAATAATCTTCTTTGGCTGTTCACTTGCAGATTCGAGTAACATTTGTAAACGAATTTGGGGTTGAAGAAGCTGGGATTGATGGTGGTGGGATTTTTAAAGATTTCATGGAGAATATTACTCGAGCAGCCTTTGATGTCCAGTATGGTTTATTTAAGGTGATATAATTTTCTTAGTATTTAAGTTTCTGAAGTTTGTACCGCTTATAGAACCACATTTAGGCACTTTTTTCCTTTACATATCTCTGAATTGTGCAAAACAATATAGTGCAAAAGCAAAACAATTTAACATCCCAATTACACCTCTATGTAACATGAAAAAATAAATGTCCCGTGTGATCTAATATTACGGGTCCAAGAGATTAGGACAGAAATAATATACCCTTCCCTAGACAGGTGGTACATTTGTCTCTTGTTTATTTATTTCTGCTGATTTATCTCATTTGTTCTCTGCTTTCTGCTTCATATATCCAGGAAACATCTGACCATCTCCTCTACCCTAATCCTGGTTCGGGAATGATTCATGAACAGCATCTCCAATTTTTCCACTTTCTGGGAATTCTTCTTGCAAAGGTATCAAGTCTCTATACTGTAGGTGTCTATATGGTGCTTGGTATGACATGTTCTTCTCCTTGCAGGCCTTGTTTGAGGGGATTCTTGTTGATATTCCATTTGCAACGTTCTTCCTGAGCAAATTAAAGCAGAAGTAAGCACTCACTATTTTACTGCAATCCTGTGATACTTAATGAAACTATCTAGTATCATTGACTGCAATTGTAATACTGGAATTTGTTGATTAGGTACAACTACTTAAATGATTTACCTTCATTGGACCCAGAATTGTACCGCCACCTTATTTTCTTGAAGGTAATTTTTCTCTTTCGTCTTTTGCCTCGTGAAATTAATTGTACTGGATGCTTGTGCTTCTGTTGACTCAATGCTAGGAGAAGTCTCCATTACTTGCAATATTTTTATCTTAGACTACTGTCGAGGGGTGGATGCTGGGCATGGGTTCTCAATGGCATTCATTCAAATTTGTTGCGTCATTTTTGAAAGTCTTTCTGATGATTTTAAATCTCTACTCCTTTCTGATGATTTGTGGCACTCACTATTACATAATTGAATCTAATCCTCTAATCACTAACTTCAAGTAATCTTTCTTTTTGTAAAATATTCTATTGGACTTTAATCTGGCCTGGGATTTTGTTCAGTGAATAGCAGTTGAAGTGAATCACTTATATTTCTCATCTGCATTTAAATTGAAATGACTGCTAGTTTTGTTGCTTGTGGAGGATCATCTTGCAATTATTTCTACTTCTGGAAAGCTCACTTTTCCCCCCTTTTACCATTAATTATATGCAGCATTACAAAGGTGATATTTCAGAACTAGAACTGTATTTTGTGATCGTAAATAATGAGTATGGGGAGCAAACGGAGGAGGAGCTGCTTCCAGGCGGGAAAAACCTACGTGTCACTAATGAGAATGTTATTACTTTTATTCATCTCGTTGCCAATCACCGTTTAAATTATCAGGTAGTGCAACTTTCCATATTGAATTTACCAGAAACCGTCTGAGATTGTTCTCTATGTGGACATAACATGGTGTGCGTTCATTTTCAGATACGTCAACAAAGTTCTCATTTCTTAAGGGGGTTTCAGCAGCTTATACAGAAAGATTGGATTGATATGTTTAATGAACATGAACTTCAGGTATTGTGGTCTACCTTTATGCTTTATTGATTACACTTTATTTTACAAAGAATCATATGATCATACTCATTTCTTTCTTGCCAGTGGTCTAAGATTAATATAATAAACAATCTCTGTCATTCTCCGCACTTGGGAAATATGGCTGCAAAGATCTTTTGCATTTAGGACTTGTTTTTTTATGGCTACGAGCCTACAAATAATTGACGACAGATAGGAGTCTTCTGCAAGGACATGCATCATGTGATTCATGTCTTTTACTCTTTGATATGATATCTGCCTGTTGGGGCATTAGTTTTTGTTTTGTTTTTGTGAAAAAAATCGTTAGGTAGACATTATGTTACACGAGGGTAGTTAATGAAGGATGTTGTATGTACATAGTGGCAAATTGAGCACACGTTTAGAAGTTTAGACACTCTTATGTGAGGGACCCATAGTCAGATCCACATTTTTCCATTTCGGGTTAAGTTGCCTACCAACTCAAGTCGCATCTTTGACCTCATCCTATAGTTAAACCTGCGGATAAATTGTATTAGGGAGGAAAACTAGTATCAATTATCGGTTTGATCCATCCGAGTATGGTAGACTATGTTTATGGCTGACTAGCTGAGCTGTAGATAGTAAAATTTGTGTCAAGAATCCATTATCTGATTCAGTTGGCTATTTTGATATGTAATTTTCATGGCTGTTCCGTAGTCATGGGAAAAGTAAGTTTTCTTCTGTGGTTCCTTGCTGCCAATTTGTGTTTTAACTGCCAAATTCAACTTCACTGCCTTTGATGGTCTGAATGTCAACTTTTTTATACTTAACATTTAAGAGGAATATCTCGTCATTAGATCTCCTTTATCTAGCTTCTTCTACTTTTTTTTGCTACTTTCTGCTTTATTTGTTCTGCATTGAAGTCATGGCATGACTGATTAGCAAAATTAACTATGCAGATTCCTTCATATTATTGTTCATTTGTTCCATATAATAAAGCCTCTATTTGCCATAAATAGGTTTTGAATGTCCTGTTGACCTCAAGTTGGTATAAAAGCTGAATCCATACTGTACTACGTTAAGTGATATATGGGACAAAATGCATATTGCTTGCAAAGTTTCTTCACTAGTAACGCTGTACATATTGTTATAATTGCAAGGGTTATAATTGTATAACGCTTCACAATACCTTTTTCTGCTTTTATTTGCTGAAGTTCCCAAATTTTTGACTTAACTCGTTTTCACAGCTTCTGATATCAGGCTCACTTGACAGCCTGGATATTGACGATCTACGGAGAAACACCAACTATGTTGGTGGCTATCATGGTGTAAGTTCCTTGACGTTAACTTGTTTTACATGTCTCTGTAAGACATGTACAGATAATGCTTACGTTGATAAATCTAGCTCCAGATGAAGTTGTCATTGGTAGTTAACCTGTTCCATTATATGTCTTCCCAACTGAATATCAGAGTCTAGTGTGGGCTTCTCTAAATTTTTATTTTCCTGCTATTTGTTTATTTTTTCTCATTATTTGTTACAACAGGAGCATTATGTGGTTGACATGTTCTGGGAAGTTCTCAAAAGCTTTTCATTGGAAAATCAGAAGAAGTTTCTGAAGTAAGTTTGTAGCATCTGTCAGAAAATCCCTTGATATGTTGTCTGATTAAATTTGCTGCCACTTTTAAGTTGAATGAACTTGAGGAAAGGTACTAACTACACCAGCCTTTTTCCAGATTTGTTACTGGGTGCTCTCGAGGACCATTGCTTGGGTTCAAGTACCTTGAACCTTTGTTTTGCATCCAGAGGTAAGAGTTCATGCTAGATTTTTATCTGATTAGAAATCATTTATCTTAGTAAAATGGCTGAGAGAGTTTGGTTTCTGTTTGTATTTACTTACCTTATTTTCATAGGGCTGCTGGTAGTGCATCTGATGAAGCTCTTGACCGATTGCCAACTGCGGCTACATGTATGAATCTGCTCAAGCTTCCACCTTATCGGAGGTTTGTCTATAGGAATCTCTCAATTTCCTACGCTTAAGTTTTCCATCATAGTGGCCTTTTCAATGACATGTTTTTGATGCAGCAAAGAGCAATTGGAAACGAAGTTGATGTATGCAATAAGTGCAGAAGCTGGTTTTGATTTGAGCTGATGGAAGCTATGCATTCTCATTGTGCACATATTGCCTTTGCTCCATTTTCTAGGCATACAGTTTAGATCATAGCCCTGTTAATTTGATTCAAGCAAGTTCCCGCTTGGAAGTGTCAATGGTCATGAGCTGCTAAGATACCGCAAGCTCGGAGTGGATTGGTGGCATGTAGATATCTATTTCTGGCAAGCTCCTGATTTGACATGTAAATATGTGGGGTTGATCTGCAAAGTGCAACAGCTTTGTCAAGTTTACAAATCTCAACATAAATAGGGTTTGGGAATTGTAACATTATTCAAAATATCATAGTTGATATATTTCTGTAAATGAGAAAAGGCATATATATTCGAATATATAGGTAGTTCTTTTGTTTCCTCTCTTATACGAGATAATAATCTGTTGGAAAATATAAATAAAAATTTGCAGATTTTGCTATACTATAATTATGGCCGAATATTTGCCAGTGAATTGTTTTACAAGACAAACTTGTAAAAGTGTCATCAAGTAATATGTTCCAGTAGCACCATGAAGAGTTGCGGATGTCTAACAAACCGGGATTCGTGTGCCATTTCTCGGTTTGTTTTCTTGACATTGCAGCGAAAATGAGCACCAATGGGGGACTAATTGATCGTTGAATTTGTTCTCAGTTTGTCACATTTAAAAGCGAGTACCGAGTACTTATATGGGTCAGTTGTTTCCAGTATCAAGGAGAGGATCATCTGCTGGGATTGGCTATGAGATGACCACAATGGTAGGTAGCTCACCTTTGTTGGGTGATCCGAAGTAATTAGAGGATGAGTCTTCACTCCCTAATTAATTGAAATAACGAATTAATTTTCAATCGATCAAACTAGGGCAATGCGGGATTAGTTGCCCACTGCACGCGTCTCTGGTACGAAATTCACACTCCCTAATTTACAATTAACTCTTTTTTTTGTTACAAAAAGTTTTAACAGAATTCACTCTTTTTTTTCTCTCTTTTGGTTGAAATCTTTACAAAAAGATTAATTTTAAATTACTAAAAAAGAAAATATGGAGTGTGGATCACGTATGTTATTATATTATATCATCTAACCATTAATTTATTGGACTTGAATACCCTTGGTTGAAAGTTCGACTACTCACTACTCTCTTTTTGGATTTAAAAATCATAGTTTAAATAGAAAAAGACTTCAATTTTTTTTTTGGCCCTTTTGGTCAAGAAAAAAAACCCATAAACTTCCAAAAATTTGGAGGAGGAAGTGTCATCCCTTGTCTGCTTGTCCTAGGTGTTTAGAAATAAGAACCGCCATAGCGCCACCATATCCCCCGCTTATTTTTGTTCTCTAAATTGTCTACTCTGCAATCCCTCACGGCCTGTTTGCTATCTCAACAAGCTCCCGTTAAGACCTTCGACCACAGAAGAGAGGGTTCGGTTCGGTTCTGACGGTGAAGATGGTGAAGGTGCGGATGAACACGGCCGACGTGGCCGCAGAGGTCAAGTGCTTGCGGAGGCTTATTGGCATGCGTTGCGCCAATGTCTACGATCTCTCTCCAAAGGTCCCTCTCTTCTCCTCGTCTTGCTTGATTAACCCTATGATCAATTTTGCATTTGCAGTCTGTGATTGTCCTAATTGGTTTTCGATTTGCAGACTTATATGCTGAAGCTTATGAACAGTAGCGGAGTCACCGAGTCCGGCGAGAGCGAGAAGGTGTTCTTGCTGATTGAAAGCGGTGTCAGATTGCACACTACTGCCTATGTTCGGTATGCCTATTCTTCACTTGTGTGCTGTTACAATTTTGCTCATAATCATGAAAGAAAGTTCTCTATTTTGGTACTGAGGATTTCATATAATTCGTGGTTTTCTTCTTGTTCTTCTCAACATTGTAGGGACAAAAGTAATACTCCATCTGGGTTTACGCTCAAAATAAGGAAGCATATACGAACAAGAAGGCTAGAGGATGTGCGGCAGCTGGGATACGATAGGGTATAACAGCCCTGGCAGTTGGGATTTTCTCAATATCTGTCTTGACAATTGTGTTTTGTCTAATTTTTGTGGCAATCTTCGCAGATTATTCTCTTTCAATTTGGACTGGGTGCTAATGCCTACTATGTTATATTGGAGCTATATGCACAAGGAAATATCATTCTAGCAGATTCGGAATATATGGTCATGACTCTTCTTCGGTCGCATAGGTTAGTGAATAAGATCCATTCCCTGTCTCAGTTAACATATATGGACATGAATAAGTCTTCCTGCTATTGCATTATTGGAGATGCACTTTTATTAAAGTTAGTAATTTACATACGTATGAGTAGCAATCTAGAACCATGTTTTCTAGCTTCTGATTTTGCTCACTTGTTCATTGAGAGAAACCCAAAAACTTCCGGCTTTGGTTTTCATTTTCTTTAGTCGAAATATTAATTGGATGGTAAAACCTCATTTTCGTAGGGATGATGATAAAGGGGTTGCAATAATGTCACGCCATCGTTATCCAATAGAGATTTGTCGAGTTTTTGAGCGAACAACTGCTGCAAAGTTACAGGAAGCCCTTACATATTCCAAGGAACCCGATACCAATGAATCTGTTAAAGATTCTGAAGGTGGAAATGATGTGTCTGATGCACCGAAAGAAAAAAAGAATAGTCGTAAAGGTGGGAAGCCTAACGAGTCAAGTAAAAAAACTGGTGATGCTAAAGCCAAACAAGCCACTTTGAAGAATGTTCTAGGGGACGGACTGGGCTATGGGCCTGCCCTTTCTGAGCATATTATTTTAGATGCTGGTCTCGTTCCAAATACTAAAGTTGGTAAAGATGAAAAGCTAGATGACAATACGCTAAAGCTTTTGGTCCAAGCTGTTGCGAAATTTGAGGACTGGCTGCATGATGTTATATCCGGCGAAAAAGTTCCTGAAGGATACATTTTGATGCAGAACAAAAATTCAGGAAAGAATGGTCCTCCATCTGAACCAGGAAGTACTGGCCAGGTTACCACATGATATCTTCTTGTGCACAGGATTTCTTTCCCTTGAATGAAGGAGTTCTACCTTTATAGATTTTCTTTATTGTTATCTTAACTTAACTAGGATTTCTGAATCTATTGTGTAGATATATGATGAATTCTGCCCCATTTTATTGAACCAATTCAAGTCGAGGGAGTATGTGCAGTTTGAAACATTTGATGCATCTTTGGATGAGTTCTATAGCAAAATCGAGAGTCAAAGGTCAGAACAGCAGCAAAAAGCAAAAGAGAGCTCTGCCACCCAGAGGCTTAATAAAATCCGTGTGGATCAGGTTTTGCACCTTTTCTATTAATATGCTATTTGCTTTTGAGTCAACTATACTGAATGTAAGATATCACACGAGAAACTCTGAAAGCATCTTGCGACTTGCATTTTGGTCCTCATGGAACTAAATTACTGTTTGAGGCCAAGTGGTAATGATTATAAGATAAAATACCCTAGTGGGGAAAGTTGGGGAGTTGTTGATTGTCTTTATAATCAAAGTATGAGTGTTGTCTTTTTCTTATAGGAAAAAGGAGGATTTTAAGAAGGGAGAAGGGATTAACATAATCAATACAAAGTATTAGTGGTCTTGTCAATCAGGAGTTGTTACCGTCATTAATGTTAATTAGAGAAGTCTTTCTACCATCCTTTCTCTTTCAATTTGAACTACATATCAACTTATGCTTGAAATCTTCCATCTCAGTTATTTCAATCCTATGTGTAGGAAAATCGTGTGCATATTCTAAGGAAAGAGGTTGACCATTGTGTTAAAATGGCGGAATTGATAGAATATAATTTAGAAGATGTGGATGCTGCTATATTAGCTGTTCGTGTAGCTCTTGCAAAGGGCATGAGTTGGGAGGATCTTGCTCGTATGGTAAAGGAGGAAAAGAAATCTGGAAATCCTATTGCTGGCCTCATTGACAAGCTTTATCTTGAAAGGAATTGCATGACATTGCTGTTGAGCAACAATCTTGATGAAATGGATGATGATGAGAAGACTCTCCCTGCAGATAAGGTGTCTTTTGAGATTAAAACAATCTATATTTTCTGCGTCTTCTTTAGATTAAAACAATGGTTCTCTTCATTACATTCTACTTTCATTAACTTTCTTGTCTCTTATAGGTGGAAGTTGATTTAGCGCTTTCTGCACATGCCAATGCTCGTCGGTGGTATGAATTAAAGAAAAAACAGGAGAGCAAACAGGAGAAGACTGTAACAGCACATGAAAAAGCATTTAAAGCTGCCGAAAGAAAGACTCGTCTCCAGCTATCGCAGGTAGCTTCTCCTTCCATGGTTTCAAAGCTGAATATCTTTATTGTTGTATGCAAATCAGTAGTATTAATATTGTATTTCTGCATAGTCTGCCGGGGCCTTTTCAACCTCTAAGTAGAAACTCTATTAGGTTTAGCACAACCGATTTTTGAGTCTGTTGAGGTAAAAATTAATATAGCTTTGTCTTTTCCTTTCTTTTTTTTCCCGTCAAATATGGATTTTCAAGTCAGTGGTGTCATGAATGGCAGAACAGACACTAATACTGATCCAGAGTATAAAAAATAATTGCTCCTGTTCTGTTTTCTGTTGCCTTCATGATCTGGACTCTTGTCCAGGTTTTTTTATTTTTTAATCTTTCTCTTTGCTTAGTCATTGTTCTTATTCAAACAAAAAAAATCGAAAAAAAACAATCTCGTCTGTGTATGTGTGAGATAAGAGCAGTATATCAACAATTCAACATCAATATGACCAGAATGCGAAGCATATATATTCCAATCTATACAGCAAGTGATATATATATATATATATATATATATATATATATATATATACTAGTATTAGAGACAGTTAGCTGTATATATATGGCACCGTTGTCTAAATCTAATTTTGATATTGTTTATTAATCTCGGGGCATAAATTGTTTTCAAGTTTTAATTGTTATTTTCTTCAAATAACCTACAGGAAAAAGCTGTTGCTACCATTTCACATATGCGCAAGGTTCACTGGTTTGAGAAATTTAACTGGTTCATCAGCAGTGAAAACTATTTGGTTATCAGTGGACGTGATGCTCAACAAAATGAGATGATAGTCAAGCGCTACATGTCAAAAGGAGATCTGTAAGTGAAGTAATTATGGTGTCATGATCTGCTTTAACATAAATCAAATATGCAAGCACTGTGGAAAGACAGTTATAGGTTGAAAGTTTACAGTTCCCATGATTAGTTCCAACTGTCCAACATGCGAAAGTTTATGATAAAAACTAAAGAACTGCACTTTTTCAGTTTTAACCCAAAATATGCAACTGTTCGGGTCGATAACATTGGGAAGATAACGTGAGCTTAGGTGCATCATTTAGTTGTTTTATGAGTTTTGTGATACTTTCTATTTTTCCTTTAAGGTCTTCTGTATGGCTGCCTCTTCTCAGGAACTCCTTTGTAGTTGGAGATTGATAATTCTTATGTCCTGTTTGTTGATTTTGTCCTTCTTCTTTGTATGTTTTCTCCATTTGTTTTCCCTTTCATAATTTCCCTTGTCTTCTGTACAGGAGAAGAGAAACAAAATCAAGTGTATATATGGAAATGATTAAATATCTGGTTTTGTTAAAAAATTACAACCTAATATGAGACATGAGTTCTTAATTTGTCAATGTCGCATTTTCGCGTATCTGATTGCATGGAATCTAGTTTATTTACCTGAAAGTTTTTACGACTATCCCAATACTTCTCTGGCCATCTACTGTAAAGCCGGACTCGGCATCTTCTTTCTGATGTTGATTTGGTTATGTAACAGGTATGTTCATGCAGATTTGCATGGCGCTTCAAGTACTGTAATAAAGAACCATAGGCCTGAACAACCAGTGCCTCCACTTACTTTAAACCAAGCTGGATGCTACACAGTAAGTCTTTGGCCTTCCTGAAATGCTTTCACATTTGTAGTAGTTTATTGTGTTATTGAGAGGGTTTCATATTACTGGATGTGTATGACTCAACTGTTTTACTGATATTATGATATAGGTTTGCCAAAGCGCGGCATGGGATTCAAAGATGGTCACTAGTGCTTGGTGGGTTTATCCTCATCAGGTCAGTAAAACTGCTCCCACAGGGGAGTATCTTACAGTTGGGAGTTTCATGATTCGTGGGAAGAAGAACTTCCTTCCTCCACACCCTCTGATTATGGGCTTTGGGCTGTTATTTCGTTTGGATGAGAGCTCCTTGGGTTCACATCTGAACGAGAGGAGGGTAAGAGGTGAGGAGGAAGGGACAAATGATGCTGATGAAAGTGGGCCTCTGAGTGAGGTTTCTGATTCTGAATCGGAGAAGGAATGCAGAGAGGAAAAACTTCCGGAAGAATCAAAAAGTGTTCCAGATTCATCTGAACATGTACATAAACCAGATCTTATATCCTCTGAGAATAGCTCACCTACTACTATTGCTAAACCAGTGGACTCAAATGAAAGTTCCATGAAAGTCAGGAAGACCTTGAATGATGTTGATCAAGACAACGTAGTTGATGTTGCTGTTAATGGTGTTGCAATTGTCACCCCACAACTTGAGGACCTCATTGATAGAGCTCTTGGGCTTGGATCTGCATCTATGTCTGCTAAAAATTATAAACTCGAAACCTCCCCAGTTGATTCAGTAGTAGAAGATAATGCTGAAGAGAATAAGGCTACAATAAAAGAGAAAGCTTATATCTCGAAAGCTGAAAGAAGAAAGCTCAAGAAAGGCCAGAGCGTTCCTGAAGAAGATGTTAAGCCGAAATTCGAAAAATTGAAAGAAAATGTTTCTGTTCGTCAGCCTGATAAGGACGTTAATGATACAAAGCCGGGTGGTGGAAAAACCAGCCGTGGACAGAGGGGTAAACTCAAGAAGATGAAAGAGAAATATGCCGATCAGGATGAGGAAGAGAGAAGGATTCGTATGGCTTTACTAGCTGTGAGTACAGTAACTTCATCACCCTTATATTGATTTTCAGAACCAATTGATTTGCTTCTAGCCTATATATTGTGTTCTCATATTTGCCTTGATTCTTTTAGTTTTATGATCTATAATGAGTTTCTCGCCCCTTTTTGTTGGCTTATTTTTTGTAACATAAGCAGGCATGCATGTATATGTATATCAGTATATGTGCACAAGTTGTTATAGAATATTATTCTAACATGTCCATATGAATGAACTATAAAGGTAAACTACCATATTGGATGTTGGAAACTCAAATACATCCTGTGGTATAGTAATATGATTTTCAGAATTTACTACATGATTTTGTTCAAGAAATCCAATTATAATTTGAAAAACTGACAATACTTGGGAACTTTCAGTCTGCTGGAAATGTACAGAAGAAAGGAGTCTCACAAAATGAAGAGATAGCTCCAGTGGAAGAAAAGAAACCTGGTACTTTTATTATATCGTCTTTGTATACTTCCTCCGTGGCCAACTTTACTGGTTATCTACTTTCACTACTTCTTTTAAGGGGGTGTCTATTGATTTTTAAACTTATTTTGTTTTTCTTTTTAAAATCAAGCAGGTCCTGAAGATGCTGCAAAAATATGTTATAAATGTAAGAAGGTAGGTCATCTGTCCCGAGATTGCCACGAACATCAAGGTGATACATCACATAGTCATGCAAATGGTGGAGTAGAAGATGACCCTAATGTCTTGGATAAAACTACTGAATTAGACAAGGTGACGATTGAGGAGGATGATATTCATGAGATCGGTGAAGAAGAGAAAGAAAAACTAAATGATGTGGATTACTTGACTGGCAATCCACTGTCCAGTGATATTCTCTTGTATGCGGTGCCCGTATGTGGTCCTTATAATGCAGTCCAATCTTACAAATATCGAGTGAAGATAATTCCTGGCTCTGTGAAGAGAGGAAAAGGTATTATATGACCATCCCATTTGAATTTTTTGGCGTACTTTTGCACAGAGTTTGGTCTTTTTTACTGCAGTAGGCAGATGTTCCTGCATGTTTATTGCTGAAATACTGCATTGCTAGGACAGAAATCTATGTGGAAGTAACAAATTAGTTTTTGCATTTGGGAAAGTGGACTAATATGTGGACTTGGTTTTTTTCGTACACCATGTTCAAGTGCTTTCTTTTATCACATACATTGATATATTTTTTTCAAATTTTTGTAGGTGCAAAAACTGCCATGAACTTGTTTAGCCACATGCCGGACGCAACAGTTAGAGAGAAAGAGTTGATGAAAGCATGTACCGATCCTGAGCTGGTTGCTGCAATTATTGGAAATGTGAAGATTACAGCTGCAGGCCTCTCTCAATTGAAGCAGAAGCAAAAGAAAGTCAAGAAGAACGCAGCAAAGTAGGAAGCTTTGGACAACTTAGTTCTGCATCAAATTTTGTAAACACAAACCACAGTAGTTTTCAAGCTATCCAATATGTTATTCTACTATAAACTTCAGTCTTCCCTGTGCAAAAGCTGTTAATCCCATGTTAGTTAACTTGAATGTATGAACATTTCTACAGGTTTGAGAGGAGAGATTGATATCAATTATCAAGGGCGTCTTTATAGCCCATGTGCCAAACAACACAATATTTTGTCTCAAAATCTAATAGTGACCGGTGGAAACACCCTCTAATACGATTCCTTGTATCACATGGATTGACATCGTTCTTTCAGGTATAAATCATGAAAGCTACATATACTCGAAGTGAGGAATAAGTATGAACAGTTTGATTACAGGAATGCGAATGTGAATAGACATCGTTCTTTCAAGGTAGGGGCTTTTACAACAATTTCTACAAGAAAATGTAAGCAGAAAAATCCCAAATGCTGAAGAACTTTATTGTCTCACTCGGTCACTACGGCTGAGGGAACATCACTCAAATCTAAACCCTCTAATGGCAAGTCTGAAGCAACTGGGCCTAAGATCCCATCAGAGCTGAGGGTTAATCCACTCTGCAAATTAAGGACAGAAACATTAGGTTAATTAGATAAATAAGAACTTCCAATATTATATACTGAATACTTAATTTGGTTGCTATCAAATAAACTGAATCAAGTGCATCCCAGTCTGGTTTGAAAGTCTATCCTTCTTTTCATATTTGAAAATTGAACCGAATCACAGAATCTAGGAAACAATAACTGAACAAGTACCTCAGGCTGGAAACGAAGCATGTCTGCACGAGCCATAGCCTCTGCTTGAGCAATTCTCTGCCTGAATGTTTGAGCCATCTCCTCTGCCTAAAGTGACAGAATCAAAGACATATATGGTTATTTTTTACGTTTTACGAGAGGTAACTAAGGGTACAAATATGTTCAATATCAATATTCAGGAGGAGCAAAAATGCGCATATAACAAAATTTAAGCTTTCTTGTCCCGGACTCAAACTGCAAGATTATCAGTCACGCGAAAAGATCTGACAACAAAAACAGACCAATGTGGAAATAACACAACAAAGACGAGACAAACCTTCACTACTACATTTTATTATCCAGTAAGTTCAACTACTAAACAGGTTTGGTTTATTTCCAGAAAGTACCTTCTCAAAAACGAGCGTAGGATTGCGAATCATGTCTCCAGGAGTAGGTTCTAACTTCTTAGTAGAAAGACTTACACGGCCTCTCTCACGGTCATGGCTCAATATCATGACCTACACCAAGAGTATCAATTAGAAATGTTTAACAGAGACAAAAACTCTCACCCAATAACTGCCTATGATATTGTATCCATACCTTGAGAGTGTCGCCAGGTTGGAGAACTGTTGCAATATCAGAGACTCGGTCATGACTGATCTGACTGACGTGAAGAAGGCCATTGATTCCACCAATGTCGATAAATGCACCATATGGCTTCAGGCTCTGAACTGTTCCAAGGACAACTGATCCAATTCCTAGTTGTGCTTGATTGTCTGCCATGGCCTTGCGGTTACTGAGGACAAGCCTAGACTGTTCCTCATCAACCTCCACAAACTTGAGAGGAATGTCCTTCTCGATAAGCTCTTCCGCAGCTGATTTCTAAAACATTGAAAAGTGAATTTGCAAAAAATTAGAACTATGCTAGTAACAAAGCTGAATGCAGGGTGGAGAAGAATTTAAGATATTGTAGCATAAATCGTTATGGGGAATTACTGCCTGTTCATTTTGGCTCTTATTATACTTACAAGTGCATTATTTTACCACATTACTGAATACAAACTTTTAGAAAGGAACATAAGTATCAAGCTAACAAGAGACTTGGAAAATACGAGGGTTAAAGAACTAACTGTTGACAACTGTGAGAAAGGAACAAAACCTCTAAGGCCTTCCACCACAGCCACCACTCCACCTTTGTTTGCACCAACAACCTGCATAAACAAGTTTATAAGAGCTTTATCGTAAAAATGAGGTCAAACAAATAATGGAAGTGAAATCAACTCATAATGCGCTGAGAAGCAGATACCCACCCTACCCTTGACAACAACATCCTCAGCTTGGAGCTGTCTACACCTTTCCCACGCAAGCTCAAACTGGATAGTCTTTAAGCTCAGGATCAAGCTATCGTCATCTTCATTTTCGCCAATAATGACAAACTCCTCTTTCACACCAGGAACTATGCCTACTTCTTCCACATGCTTTATCTTGTGCATGCATGCATCTTCCACTTTCAAGTGTGCTGAAGACTTTGCAGTAATGTCAACTAATGCGCCTTTGTTATCTGTATGGAAAACCACACCCTTTACCTGAAAAATGCACAGAAATTATCAACATAATCTTCCACTCATTGAAGCTCATATTCCTAAAGCTATATAGCAAACACTACCTGTACCAGTCATTGCCATTCTCAACTCACATACCCACCAACAAACAAAGAAGTTCTTTTGGGTATAAGCTTACTGTTGGCCAAATAACACTAACCCAATGTGAAATTTTACATAAAGACTCGAACTTTCTTCTTTTAAGCTCATACCCATTAACTCACTTACGCTTTGAATCAAATAAGGAAAAGAAAAAAAGTGACTGACTGACCTTGGTTCCAATCTCGGAATTGAAATCGTACTTCTCAAGGGCGGAGTAGAAAGTTTCGAGATTGAAAGAGACGCCTTCCATGGGGGCAGTACGACACCGTTCCTGGGCATCTTCGAAGATTTCTTTGAGCTTGAGGCGCTCTTTGGTCTGTGCGTTTGAGATGACTGCAGCTGAGACAATGGGAAGCAGAGTCGTCTTGGTTTGCTTGGGAGAGAAGGGCTTCGAGAGCCGCGAGGTTGAGAGTGGTGAGCATCTCAAGCCTGTGAATTGCTGAGCCAAAGACGCCATTGGGTCTCTGTTTCTCTATCGCTCAAGCACTGTGTGTTTGAGGAATTCAAATGGTTTTGCTCTCACATAGATAAGGCACACATGGAAGAGAGAGATGAGAGAGCGGAAAATTACAATGCTACAAGGCTTTAATTAAGTCATGTACCATATGTGGAGCACAATGAGCAAATAGCACCAGTGGTCTAGTGGTAGAATAGTACCCTGCCACGGTACAGACCCGGGTTCGATTCCCGGCTGGTGCATGGTTTTTGAGGTTACTGTTTTATTTTCCTCATGTAGATATATTTTTTATTTTGAGAGAGAGAACATGTAGGTATAGTCTATAGATTGCTGATTGAATTATTGGAGGAAGTTTAATAGAAGGCTAATCATGAGGAAATAGAACCTGAAATGAAACTTAGTTAGTAATTAGGAAATACGGACCACATGATTAATTAGGAGACTACTCATGATCACTATGATCAGATGATACATTTTCGATCATGTTTGTTTTGCATGATATTTAAGCAAACATATCATTTGGATTGTATATATATTCACACTGATGAAATATAAGCGATGATTTTTGTGTGTATTTTAGCCAAAGGATAAGATTATCTGAGGCTCTGAGCAAGAGAAAATAAACTAGTTGCAATTGTAGTACGTTTGTCTAGTTTAGCAGTTGAGTTGTTGGAGGAAGCTAAATTTTAAGATCAAATGAGAACAAGATAAATGAATAATATATTTATCGGAATTGTTGTGACGAAAAGGCTAAGCTTAAGCTTTTTTATCAAAATATGAATTCAAAAAGATATTATATGAATCCGATTGGATCATACGTACCAATAAATTTATTATATGTACCGAAAAGTAACAAAGAATCCGATTGAACATATACAATAAGCTTTTGTATCATAATATTATTTTTTCAATAACGATGTTGTTGTAGAATGTAAAATATATAGGTTCTCTTGTCTAATGAATTGAAAAAAAAAAGATTCACGTTTTAGTACTACTATTGCTTTCTAATATCTCCTTCTAGCTTTTTTCTACTTAATTTGTACATTAATTGTTTGCAGAATACTATCTAGTACTGCATATATAACTATATATATATATGTATATATATGCGGGTGCCTTCAACATGATTGAAAATAATCCAAGAAATGAATGTGACACTTTGAACATGCATGCCCATTAAGCAGAGATTTTCATCTCGGTGACACGGTGCCAACGTACTCCATGCCACTTAATGTATAACAACACATAATTAATTAACATATATATCCATGTCCACATGCATAATTATCTTTTAGATGCAAACTAACCTAATCTGTAACCCTTTTAGAATTAAGACTATATAAGTTATCATTGCATTGCAGATGTAATATGAAGATCGATCGAGTTGAAAACGACTTGTCATCTTGATCAAGCATTAAAAAAAAAACCAATTAAGCAGGAAAAGAGAAGATCGAATAACAAAAATAAGTGACCTAATTAAGTTCCTCAGAATCAATCAATCCTCAATAATCTTTATCTCGATCAGCATTCATTGTAAATAGATCGACTATGTAATGTCAGAAACTAGCTTTTCGAAAACCCTAAGAATCGGATAGAGAGGTATTATGACAAGGTGTCATTTGGTTTGCTCGAGTAGTGTTGTAGCTAGGATCACTCATTTGCCCTCATTGTACGTACTCATGATTAATCCTATTTTAAATTTGTCAATTTGAATAAAGAAAATTTAAAAAAAAAGTTCATGGAGAAGCAAATTGCGCGCTATTGAAATTTAGCTATTGGGGTTAGCCCAAGTGGTGAAAGAGAGTGCAAAATTGGATTAGAATTACGCTAGGTCAGGTTCGATCCTCTTCAATGTAACAAAACAAAATTAAAATTGCTATTGAAATTTAGTCAAACTGTCTAGAAGATAAAAGAGTAAAACGTTAGCCGGAGTTGATGACAAGTCTATGACGAAATAATTTGCAAGACAATTTCTATGGTAATTAAAAAACGATTTAGCTTTTCCCTGTTAAAACTGGCCGGATGCTAATTAAGTCTTATTCAATTGGATGAATTAATCCACTTATCTCCAAAAGTGAATGAAAACTAATTAAAGCGATAAGGCTAGGGTTTTAATTTACATTTGACAACTAATTAAGCAGTAATACGCTCAATTAGAGGAGCAACTATACAGGCACTTAACTCTTTATAAATTTTTGTATTCAATTGTGGAAATCTTAAATGGTATTCATCGTATTTGATCGTGCATGGAAATGCATGCAGTCATTCAAAAATAAGGAAGCAATTGCTATAAAAAGGGCACCTCAATAGTTGTAGTGATGAAGCAATTAGTTGCTTTTTAGTTTTACTTCTTAGCTTTAGCTTATCTTTTGGGGATCTAATGGCAGGTCAATCTCTCTCTCTCTCTCTCTCTCTCTCTCTCTGGATATAAACTTAACTTATATATATTCAACAAAAGTATAGCTTGTAACTAAATTTCGACTAATAGTAAGTTCATCGATATATCACTTGACATTTTTGCAGGAGCTAGCAATCGGTGTTTGTTATGGAATGGTTGCAAACAACTTACCACCTGCACCAGAAGTAATCGAGCTCTACAAACAATATAACATCAAAAATATGCATTGAGTGCATGTTAATTAAAAACGGACAAGTGTAGCCTAACTGTCTAACTACTAATTGATGTTGCACTGATATTTTTCTCAACTTAATCATCGCTTAGATCGATATTGCACCGATATTGGGGTTTATCTCATTTTATTATTTGATTCCAACTATTTTCCCGGATTAAAAACCGTAATTTGCATCTACAATGACTTCATATCTAAAAACCGTAATTCCCGGATTACTATTTCTCTCTGTTCCAGCTAACTTTCAAGTTTCAACTTTGTACACTTGTTTATAATACGTGTCTTAATAATTGTTGGAATCAAAGAGGCTACATCTAAAATAGAAAATTAGTAATTAGGAAATATGCTAGACGTCTCATGATCACTATGATCAGATGATACATTTTCATGTTTGTTTTGCATGATCTTTAATTAGCAAACATATCTTTTGCATTGCATACTGAGTACTGACATGTACACTATGATGAAACATATATAATCGATGAATTTTGTGTATACTAGAAAATAAATTAGTTGCAATTGCAGGATGCATTTCTCTACTTTAGCTTTTTATCGTACGTAAGTCATTGGAGGAAGCTAAATTATAAGATCATACCAGCACAACCTTAATTAATCAACTATGCATATGTTGGAATTTTTGGCAAAATAAGGAATGTAGTTTTTCGGTCTCATCACATCGGATAGCTCTTATACTATGACATAAAAATGTGTATGAATGAAGAAAGATGTGTACGTGTCTCACTAATTCATACTATGAATATATCACTCTATTAGTTCAATGCCTAATATAATATCTCTTACAAGAAAAACACACAGATTAATAAATCTCACAAAACACATAGTATTCTCTTTTTCTTTTTTCTTTTTCCTCTCTAAGAGCTTTTCTCTCAATCTTTCTCTAATTTTCACATACAATACAATGACCTAGCTAGCTCAATGGTCTTTATATAGGAAATATATGGTTTAGCTGTAAGCCGATAGCCTTTGTATGCCGGTTAATACCTTCATGTGTAGAACCAAAGAAAAAGGAAAAGCTACAAGACTATAATAGAAATGTGCATGTTGTGTGTACTATGAAATAATTGCCACCGCATCGATCTTCATTTACTTGTTTCAAGTAGCTTATAAAGAAGATTGTACACGTATATTGAAATTGATCTCCAATATGTATCTTCACATTTCAAGGCAAACAAATCCCCCCATACCTCAATGTGTACCCTTATTTCAGATATATTCACAACGTCAGCACATTAATACTCAATATTACAACAAAGGAGAACGCGATCAATTTACGACTCGAATTTGATCAAGCATATATGTGAAACGTATTTGTGGACTTGAATTCTGAGCTCAAAATTCAATAGCCAATGAAATCTCTCGTGACCAAAAACATGCAAGTGAATCTATTTCCCGGCCAATATATAGCTTAGTTATTATACATTATCTTCAACTCCATCGATCCAACCATACATCATACATGAATACCTACCAATGCAAAGCACTACGTACTATTCTCCACGTATGCGATAGCTTTCATCTACAATGACTTCACTCAAAACCTAAAGCTAGTACTCTTGCCTTTTCTCTCATTCTATATGCTTCTTTAAACTAGTAAGTGTACACTTGTTTGCAGAATACATGTAGTATATCCGACTCCTCAAAATGGTTTGGAATCTAAGAATAAAATGAATGTGACCTTTGCTTTGAATATTCACAACTATAACCTATCACACGGCACGTACTAATATATAGTCTAACACCAATCATAGAAATTAGGTCCTTTATCGTCTGAGGTTAATTATTTAAAGTTATCTCAATCCGATAATTACTTACTAATTAACTAACTTTTGGGTGGTCATTTGTTCGATATCACAATATCACTTGCTAATTTAATTAATTTGGTCGGTCCATGCATGCATGTAAAGGAGCTTCTGTTTAAATAGCATTACTAGTTCAAAAGGACTTGTTCCAGAATATAACTGCTATAATGATCTGTGGTAAACGACATGCAAAGTTCTTCATCTTTTGCTTCTTTTGTGCATATAATACAAAACTCAGCAGCATCATCCATCTCCACTAGCTAGGGTGTTTCAACCGTGTGGTTCTTCAAGAACCAACAAAAAAAATGTTTATTCTTGCAATTATCTTAGTTAGCCTTTGTTTTGGAATTATTGTATATGTCCGATCGGATTCTTTGTTACTTTTTTTTGTTACATATTCTTTTGTTACTTTTTGGTTACATATTCTTTTGGTTAATTATAAACTTTGTTTTGCTAGCTGTGTATTGTACGTTTTTACATGACAAACTTGATTAAGGCCTAAATGGATAGACATATAAATTAAAGGCCACGCAAATTTCATAATTTCTTTTTTGTTTCTTTTGTTCTCATGCAAGCGAAGCTAACGCCATAGGATGCATCGTGATTAATTTTGGCGGTCCAACCATGATGTGTCACCAAAAACGATTTTCTTACACTGTGAATACCAACCTCAAAACTTTCTCTGAAAAAAAAAATTATGAAACTTTGGTTTTTCATCCAAAACTGTAGACTATAGCTAGCACACGGTTTTTTGGCCAAAATCGCATGTTCTTACTTTCGCATCAAAAAATTTTCACCCTCAAATCATAATTTTTATAAAGTACAGTTCAAATTGACGGAACTTGAAAACCTTGCCCCGTTTTTTTTTTTTTATGATTTTTCAAAGTAGAAAAATTAGAAAATTCATAAAAAAATATGCGCTCGAGATTTTTGAGTTCCATCATTTTGAACACTTTCTAAAAATCATGCTTTACCAATAGTGAGATTATTTTCAATAAAAAATGGTGTTGACAAGATTTGACATGTTTTGGCATGCCATGCATGGGTGTCACAAGACACCTTCAAACGTGCCAAATCATGTCAGAATCATTTTTTTAGAAAATTTTCTATGCCATAATCTCATCATTGATAAAAGTTAATTTTTAAAAGGTGTTCCAATTGACGGAACTAAAAAATCTCGCTCCGTTTTTTTTTACGATTTTCTAAAGTCAGAAAACTAAAAACTTCATTAAATTAAAATAATATGCTCGAGATTTACGAGTTTCTTCAATTGAAACATTTTCTAAAAATCATGTTTTATCAATGGTAAGATTATGGACAATACACAGGGAATGTGTACTAGGCAGTTATCTCGAGATTTTTTTGTTTTGTTTTGGGTTATGCGTTTCGCTTGCTGTGTATTGTACGTATGCGTTATGCTAGCGTCAATTAGAAAAAAAAAATTAAATTAAGGCCTAAATGGATAGAAATATAAATTAAAGGCTGGTGTGTTTACTAACCCGTAATTGGAATGAAAATAAAGAGAATCACTCCCATTCCAAAAAAAAAAACTAAAATTGATTTTCTGGAATATAATTATAGAATTAATGATGAATGTCCGAATTGGAACAGAAAATCTCTAAAATTTAGACCACTCCAGATCCTAAATTAATTCATAGTTTGATTGGCTTAATTTCACCTCTATAACATACACATTCCTTCTCTATCTCTTGAAGGTGATCTGACTGATCTCTCACTAACACATTATGAACGAGCTACTCATTTATATTTAAAATAATATTATTTTTCGGATAATATCGTGGATGAAACCGAAAAGTTTATGGATAATTTGCGATTAGTTTATAATCAATCTAGTTGAAACCTAATTATGAAAACGCGTCTCATATCTTTTTGTTGCCACGTACTGCTTAAAAAGATGGACAGAATATTCATCCATTTACTTCATACCCTTAAAGTTTGCCATCTCACTCAAACCCTATATAAACCCTTCACCTCTTTCCCTCAATACAACATCTTCAACAATCCAATTTTCCTAGCTTGTTCCATTTCTACCCCTTTCAAATTTTTGCTGTAATTTCACATCCCTTTGCTTTCTTGCATCCATTATGTCTCCTACAGATCAGACAAACGGAGAAGCAAAGAGGGCATATGTGACTTTTTTGGCCGGCAACGGGGACTATGTGAAAGGTGTGGTTGGTCTGGCCAAGGGCCTAAGGAAGGCCAACTCTGCCTATCCACTTGTGGTGGCTGTGCTACCGGACGTTCCCGAAGAGCACCTTCAGATTCTTGAGTCTCAGGGATGCATTGTGCGTCCTATTGAGCCGGTCTACCCTCCTGAGAGCCAGACCAAGTTTTCGATGGCTTACTATGTCATCAACTACTCAAAGCTCCGTATTTGGGAGGTACAAAATATGCATGTCGCATCTGTATACTATCATTTCATTGCAGTCTAACAACATAATAAGTCATACTTTTTTACAAGAAAATTTCTTAATCCCCAGCCCCCTAGCTAGCATGCCAATAGAATATATTAGAGTATTTGTCCACTAATCGATCATTTCTTATTTGTTAATCTTGTGCTTATGTTTAGAATTGGATTTAGGTTTTTATAAAATGGTTAATTCTAGTCTCAAATGAAGTAATTTGAACATAAATTAACACATGAGATCAACATAGAGATTTTTTCTTTTTTGGAAAATCGTAACTAATTTCGATTGTGCAACAAGTACATATACCATATCGATCTTCATTTGATTTCTCTGGTTATATATTAGTTTGTGGAGTATGAGAAGCTGATCTACCTGGACGGCGACATACAAGTGTTTGATAACATTGATCACCTTTTCGACATGCCCAACGGCTACTTCTACGCCGTGATGGATTGCTTTTGTGAGAAGACATGGAGTCACTCTCCTCAGTATAAGATCGGATACTGCCAGCAGTGCCCTGAAAAGGTGCAGTGGCCAGCCGACATGGGCTCACCTCCACCACGTTACTTCAACGCCGGCATGTTTGTCTATGAGCCTGGGCTTCCAACTTACCATGATCTGTTAGAGACCGTCCAAGTCACCCCTCCTTCCTCATTTGCTGAGCAGGTAGCTAGTATACCATAATTTAGCCTATATTATTCATTTCAATTTCTACTATGTTGTTCAACATATATATATATCCATCTTGAATACAATGAGTACCGCCAGATTAGCAGTAGTCAATTAAACCCTAATTTAAGCTTATTAAAAAATAATTAATTTGGATATGTACGTGCCAGGACTTTTTGAACTTGTACTTCAAGGACATATACCAGCCTATCCCTCCGGTGTACAACCTTGTCTTGGCGATGCTGTGGCGCCACCCTGAAAATGTCGACCTCGACAGGGTGAAGGTTGTTCATTATTGTGCTGCGGTACGTCTCTGCTACACTGAACAAATTTGTTTATCAAAGAATTAATGTAATCATATTAATTCTTAATCTATTCGAATCTAACTAGATTCATATGCGAATATATCAAACATGTATATATTTACAGGGATCAAAGCCTTGGAGGTACACTGGGAAGGAAGAGCATATGGAGAGGGAAGACATAAAGATGCTGGTGAAGAACTGGGGGGACATTTATGAAGACCCTTCATTGGATTTCAATTACAATGACAATATTATTGTGAAGGCCGCGAATAATGAGTGTACTACTGTAAAGCTTGGACCTTTCATTTCTGCATTGGCAGATGCTGGTGTTCATGACCAGAGAAGTGCCCCATCTGCTGCTTGAAATCTTGGTTAATAACCTTTTGGCTCTGAGCTCTGAGCTCTACATATAGCTAGCCCCATATATATCCTTATAAAAGTTATTATATATATATACATATATATGAACTGCAATACGCCCTTATGATTATATGTACAACAAAATATATATAGTTGTGTAGGAAACTACACTTACTATTAACATTGTATAAGTCGTGGGAGATGGTGATGAACAAGTTTGGAAATAAAGCAGTACTATTATTGTGATCTACTGCAAACTGTTTAATTTGAAGGATTTTATCATTTTTTTCTTTGTTAAAAAACAAAAAACAGAAATGGCAGTCACCCTAACCAACTTGTGATGAATAAACCATGCCCAAGGATGTAACAAAGAAGACATGATCATCATCAAAATAAGATTAACATGATAGTGTTTAGCTCATCCAGATTGGGGTAATACCATGATATATATGGTTTTAATTTCATCCTTACACATTGTAATAGACCATAAAGATATTCATGAATTCATATCGCATAAAAATATATGAGATATTGGAGAAAATTACAAATGCATTTGTTATACCTTTTTTTTCAATTTTCTTATAGGAAAGAAAAGTATAGCACAAATCTGTTAAACTATTGAAATTCTAAACATTAAAAAAATGCAGCAAAAATGTGCAAACACTTTGAACGCTTTGAAGCTTTTTAATGGTGGGAATATTTAGTGGCGGTAATATGCCACAAAGCTAGGTAGACAAAAAAATATGAGAGAAGATTTTAAAGTAAATAAATAGGAAGTAGAATAACACATGTCAATGCCCTTCAACAAGAGAAATGATCAAATTTGATCCACCGATTCTCAACTCCTGCTAACATCCCTCATGGACACCGACTTCTTATTGCTTTGTTTTCAACTTATCACAGATTTTCATTCAAAGCATTTAGAAGCTTTTTAAGTATATTAATTAATTAGCTATCATAATGTTCTTTCCTTTGCTCTCTATCTAGTTGTGAATGGGAATTCTGAAACCTCGAAATAGTCGGCCAACATTTTACAATTCCTTTCCATGATATCAATCAACAGGTTGATTCTGCATCTATTGCAAACTGCTATCGTTTCCGGTCTTAAGAAAGTAGAACCCAAATTAGGAGTTTTTCACGCCAAAAAAAAAATTAGGAGTTGAAGTTGGTCGTTATTCTTCCGGCCACCTCATTTGTTATACAATATCAATCTTCCTCTTATTGAGATATGTAATTTTGAATTGAAGTTTTAGTCCTCACTCCTCAATAAGGTTTTCATCACGTGCCACGAAAAAAATATAATTGTAGGAGTCTATCCCATATTTTGAATAAAAAAGTATTCAATACCAAATTTTTCAATATACTATTAAGTGAAATTATTCAAATATTACACGTACGTATTTTTGTCATACATTACTCGTCAAATAACTTCATCTCATATTCTGCGCACTTCAAAGACGTCATGAAATCAGGGTGTATTCAAAGAAGCCCGAACTTGGCTGACGTCATGAAATCAAGGTGTATTCAAACAACCCTACTAAACTACCAACATAAGCCGCCCACGACCGTCCGTTGACTTTTTTGTTGAATATTTTCCAACAAAAGTGATGAAGTAGGTTAAGGACTTAATTATTAGAAGACGAAGCTAATTATTACTAAAATGTAAGGGCTAAATATATAAAACGTTAAGCATATTAGTACCTCCCACACACAGATCTAAATCGACCCACCCCAACTCGGGTTAAAACCACCTCAAACTCCAATGGCAATTAACCACCTGAACTGTGACCCAAGCACACCGTGGACTCGTGGAGGCCTTTTTTTTTTTTTTCTTTTCTGGTCAACGAAGAAACATTAGAAATTATAACAACATATAAATACTAAAAAAAAACCTCATTAATATACTTTTGCGCAATTTTTCAGTGTAACTATCATATTGCCATGTGGCGTGATCTGCTACTGTGATTGAACCACATATAACAAATGGCCAATGGTTGATACACTGGAGGAAAAAAAGAAAAAATGTGGTCCAATCACAATATCCCATCACATCACGTGTCTGTGTGATTGTCACATCTAAAAATTTCTCATTTTTGGGGATCTTAAGTTGAAAAATACACATATTTTTATAACTCTTTGAAAAGTCTAATCTACGCCGACACTCTCTTAACCGCAAGACATCTCACTTCTTCTCCGGCCACTCTCCTCTCTCTTCTGTCTGAACCCTTTTTTTGGGGCGATGGCAGTGGGTGTCCAATATGATTTTTTTTTGGGTGATGGCAGTGGGTGTCCAAATTAGATTGGACACCATAGAGAGAGCACGGGCTAATTGAGCTAGGAAGAGAGAGTTGAGCGCTGCGAGCCTGCGAGGTGGGTGCGGCATAGGAGTGCAGCGGGGGCGTGAGGACTGGATTGTGGCGGTGCATGAATAGTGGTTGTGAGCAAAGATAAAGCATCAGAGAAGAGTTGAAGCGGTGGCTTTTGGTCTGGGCCTGAACTGAGAGAGGCGGAGACGCTAGGTCTGGGCTGCTGGCATTTGCGGTGCGGCGCTGTGGAAGTGGTCTGAGCGGGTTGGCAGTGATGAAGTAATCTGGGCGTCACAACCAAAATCAATTGGCTATGGTTGGATAGACCAAAATCCTTATAAACACATTTGCAAGGTCCCTTTTCTCCAATGTGGGACAACACTCCACATTCTCACACGCCCCCACACATGTGGCGAATTTTCAACCCATACACATGAACAACTTATATTGGGTGACGTGAAACATGTGTGGCTACTTAGCTTCACACATGGGCGAACCAGGCGCTGATACCATGATGAAGTAATTTGGGCGTCACAACCAAAACTAATTGGCCATGGTTGGATAAGCCCAAATCCTTATAAACACATTTGCAATGTCTTTTTTCTCCAATGTGGGACAACACTCCACATTCTCATAGGCAGTGGCGGAGCGCGGCAGTAGAGCAGCGCTGGGCTCGGCTGGAAAACAAAGGAGGAGAGAGAGAGAGAGAGCTAGAAGCAAAAGAGAAAAGACTGAGAAGCCCCAAGATCGGAAGAGAGAAGGAGAAATTGACAAAGAGAGAGGAGAGTGGCCGGAGAAGAAGTGAGGTGTCGTGCGGTTAAAAGAGTGTGGGGGTAAATTAGACTTTTCTTGTAGTGGTGGGTATTTTTCAAAGAGTATTAGACGTTTTTTTTTTTTGGCAAGAGAGTATTAGACGTTTGAATTAATGTGTTGATATCAACACGGCAACACCCGACTCACGTCGTCTCATGTTTGGTGGAGTGAGAAAAGCTGAAGAGCGACCCAAGACAGAGAGAAGCTGAGAAAGAGAGAGAGAGATGGAGGAAGCAAAGGGAGTGGTGAAGCATGTTTTTCTAGCCAAGTTCAAGGAAGGAGTCTCGGAGTCTGAGATTGAGCAACTCATCAAAGGCTATGCCAACCTCGTCAATCTCATTGATCCCATGCAGTCCTTCTACTGGTATCCACTGTTTTCCCTTGCACTCACTTGTAATCTTATTCATTCCATGTTCAATTTACAGATCTTCAAATGATGAAGCTTCTAATTGATTTTTAAAAGTCCGATCCTTGATTATAAAACAGAGTTTTAGATTATTTTTTTGGGGTTACCTGATCCAAATGTAGGAATCAAGTCATAGACTTTTAGGCACATCTCCACTTAAAGCTATAAGTAATGCACTCACAAAGTTTTCTCAGGAGTTAGAGAAGCTGTTGTTAGTTAGGGAGTCTCGAGCATCGGTATATGTGTGGTCGATCTGCATATGTGCTTATATCATTTTATGAATGTTTTGCGATCAGGGGAAAGGACGTGAGCATTGAGAACCTGCATCAAGGTTTCACTCATATCTTTGAGTCCACCTTTAAGAGTACTGAGGGTGTTGCGGAGTATTTAGCTCATCCTGCCCATCTTGATTTCGCGAACTTGTTCCTTTCTCATTTGGAGAAAGTCCTTGTGTAACCCACTACAGTTCGTGTCTGAATCTGAAGAACAAAGATGCTTTTGATCCTGCTATTGCTCTTAAATGTAATTGAACTTGTTTTCTATGTTAAACTTACATTCGAGTGTGTTTGATATGGTTTACGAATCCTATGCAATTTGCAATAATGAAATAAATGGGCTGATATCATTCCTGTCATTGGTTGTGTTTCAATTTTTCACTGCATTTCTTATTGATTATTTTGATGCTATTGAGTTTGTTTGTTATTAGTTAATCTTCTAACATAACATTGGACTAATATTTCTTGCTGTTCTTGCTCTCCTGTACTCCACAAAATGTTCATTTTGAACTTATTCGATCCAAACTAACTGTAAAGACATTTGCCTATTCCATTTTACATGGTAAAAAACTAAAAATTAAGAAAAGGCTTATGTTAAGAATTAAGATCATGACAGTGCAACCCGTAGATATCAGAGAAAATAGGATCATATATCCTAAACTTAATGCAATACCAATCTATGGAGGATTGGAAAGAGCCATCAAGCACCATATCCTCATAAAGCATGTGTAAAACCCTCTTCTGACAATAACCAAATATAGCAAAATCTTGATTATGATTTTACCAGAATCTCAGAAACAGCTAACATAATACTAGAGATAGTGGCTAAATCGTGAGTACTACTTGCCAATGGTGATGGGTCAAGTATGTCCTCGAATCTGTCTTCACACGCATTAAACTTTGTGGCGGCCTCAACCGCTGCAAGGCTTACATTATAGTTACCAGACCTGACCTGCTCTTTGGCTTCCTTGAGAGCAGCAATGGCTTTATTGTATGGCCTGGAACATAAGCTGTATGCATTCTTCAATTGAGAGCCACTTAAGAGGCTGATGCAGCTAAATAGCTAAAAAACTAAACATGTTCTCTAAAATAGCTAAGAAGTTAAGATAGAGAGTCTGCTAAAAATGTTCTGATGAGGCTCTCTATTAATTTTGTTAATTTAAAACATTAATTTTTAGTTGTTTTGTGTAATTATTAAATACACTTAAGTTATTTTTTTATTCATTAATAAAATAATTTAAATTTAATACTAACTAAAGTAGGGAGCATTGGTGCAGACGTATTTTCAAACTGGCTAGCCAAAATAGTTTTTAGGTACTTTAGCTAATATTTAGTTAAAAAATAGCTAGCATTGTTAAAGATGCTTTAAGGATGTAACAAGGAAGACATGATCATCAAAATAAGATTAACATGATAGTGTCTATAGCAAAATCCAGATTGGAGGAATACCATGATATATATATATATATATATATATATATATATATATGGTTTTAATTTCATCCCTACACATCGTAACAGACTTAAAAAGATATTCATTCACATTGCATAAAAATATATGAGATATTGGAGAAAATTACAAGAAAAATCGATTGTATGTTAACGTATGTTATACATACAATTATCAGAAATGCATTTGTTATATATATATTTTAATTTTCTTATAGGAAAGAAAAACAGTACAAATATGTTAAACTATTGAAATTTCTAAACATTAAATGTGGTAACGCTTTTAAGCTTGGTAAACTTCATCTGTGTATGAACCCTATGGATTTAATGATAGTAATATTTAGTGGTGGTAATATGCCACAAAGGTAGACCAAAAAGACCGGAGAAAATTATAAAGTAATTAAATAAGAATTGTAGAGGAATACATGTCAATGTCCTAAATAAGATAAATGAACAAATTTGATCCATCTACTAATTCTCAGTCTCTGCTAACATTTACGAGTTTTGGAGAGATTTCTCTTATGTACACTAATTTCTAATTGCTTTGTCTACAACTTATGAGCCATTTTTATGAGAAATCTAATATATGCTTCTTTCAATCTTTCCTTCTAAAAAAAAGATCGAAGCTATCTTGTAGGGTAAAAAAAAAAAGTAATTAAGTAAGGACTTAATTACTAGAAGATGAAACTAATTACTAAGATTAAGCATATTAGTACCCCCCACACACGGATCCAAATCGACCCGCCCCAACCCAGGCCAAAACCGCTTCAAAACTCCGACGGCAACCACCTGAACTGCAACCCAAGTACACCGTGGAGGCCTCTTCCTTTTTTTTTCTTTTTTTTTTTCCTTTTTTGGTCAACGAAGAAACAAACTATTAAAATTTAAAAATGATAACCACATAAATTGCCCTAAAGAACCTTATTGAGTTATTGATATACTTTCATTGAGGTAAGGTCTTCACGTCTTCTCATGTTTGGTGGAGTGAGAAAAGCTGAAGAGCAACCGAAGACAGATAGGAGTTGAGAGAGAGAAATGGAGGAAGCAAAGGGAGTGGTGAAGCATGTATTGCTAGGCAAGTTCAAAGAAGGAGTCTCGGAGTCTGAGATTGAGCAACTCATCAAAGGCTATGCCAACCTCGTCAATCTCATCGATCCCATGGAGTCCTTCCACTGGTACCCACTGTTTTCCCTTCACTCACTTGTAATCTAATTCATTCCATGTTCAATTCACAGATCTTCAACTGAAGAAGCTTCTAATTAGTTTTCAAAAGTCAGATCCTTGATTGTAAAACAGAGTTTTTAGATTATTTTTTTGGGGTTACCTGATCCAAATGTAGGAATCAAGTCAGATGGGTCCTAAAAAGCTAGAGTATTTGGCACCAATAGCCAAAATTAAGCCCCCATTTTCTTGGAGGAAAACAACATCAGTGAAAATTTGATGCTTAAAGGGGTTTCAAGCATTACACTTTTTCATGTTAGGCATAAAATTGTAGCAAGTATATAATTCCAAATTCCCAGTTTATGTAGTGGACCAACACATAGAACATTAGGATCAAATAGATGGGTATCTAACTGAAAGATCAATCTTTCAAACTGAGATAAATTTTTAGCTGTTCATAGAATTTTAGACACATCTCTACTTAAAGCAGGTAAACAAGTAATGCACTCACAAAGTTTTCTCAGGAGTTAGAGAAGCTGTTGTTAGTTAGGGAGTCTCGAGCATCGGTATATATGTGGTGTGCATATGTACTTACTTATATCATTTTATGAATGTTTTGTGATCAGGGGAAAGGACGTGAGCATTGAGAACATGCATCAAGGTTTCACTCATATCTTTGAGTCCACCTTTAAGAGTACTGAGGCTGTTGCGGAGTATGTAGCTCATCCTGCCCATGTTGATTTCGCGAACTTGTTTCTTTCTCATTTGGATAAAGTCCTTGTGTTTGATTACAAACCCACTATAGTTCGTGTCTGAATCTGAAGAACAAAGATGCCTTTGATCCTGCTATTGCTCTTAAATGTAATTGAACTTGTTTTCTATGTTAAACTTACATTGGAGTGTGTTTGATATGGTTTACAAATCCTATGCAATTTGCAATAATGAAATAAATGGGCTGATATCATTCCCTGTCATTGGTTGTGTTTCAATTTTTCACTGCATTTCTGATTGATTATTTTGATGCTATTGAGTTTGTTTGCTATTAGTTAACCTTCTAACATAACATTGGACTAATTGATGTTACAGTATTTCTCGTCTTGCTCTCCTGTACTCAACAAAATGCTCATTTTGAACTTATTGGATCCAAACTAACTTACTGTAAAGACATTTGCCTATTCCATTTCACATAGTAAAACTTAAGAAAAGGCTTATGTTAAGAATTAAGATCATGACAGTGCAACCCTACATATCAGAGAAATAGGATCATATATCCTAAACCTAATACAATGCCAATCTATGGAGGATTGGAAAGAGCCATGAAGCCCCATATCCTCATAAAACATAAGTAAAACCCTCTTCTGACAATATCCAAATGTAGCAAAATCTTGATTATGATTTTACCAGAATCTCAGAAACAGCTAAAATAATACTAGAGATAGTGCCTAAATCGTGAGTAGTACTTGCTAATGGTGATGGGTCAAGTATGTCCTCGAATCCTTCTTCACACTCATCAAAGTTTGTGGCGGCCTCAACCGCTGCAAGGCTTACATTATAGTTACCAGACCTGACCTGCTCTTTGGCTTCCTTGAGAGCAGCAATGGCTTTATTGTATGGCCCGGAACATAAGCTGTATGCATTCTTCAATTGAGTATTATTTGTTTGCTTTTGCCACTTGATTATTTGCTGGCTCGTCTTTGTAGCATTTGAAAATGCAAAGTGTATAGTGCTATTGGCAAGGCTGTGAAGGAGGGACTCGATCACAACAGGATTAGAACTCAGAAAAGTTGAACAGAAAGAGCGACTAAAGACTCTGGTATTGGAGCAAACGTCCTTATCTATAGTAAAAGCATAAGAGGGAGTAGTGGTAGTCAGAAGACTCAGAACCAGGAAAGACATTAGAACAATGCAAGCTATTGAGAAAGAAGAAGAAACCATTTTGTGATTTTGTTGTTGGCTTGAACAAATCGAGTGGTATAATTTCATGTAGTATTACAAGTTCTTTTTATAGTACTTCAAGGTGCATTTGTCATGTTGGAATTTGAAGGTTTTTGAAAGTAGTAAATTCTTTCAATGCAGCTGAGCAGTTACTTTTATTCAGTACACGGTCATACACTTGGACGATTTGTCATTCAGTTCATGATTTACTTGGTCTTAAATTTGAATTGAAAGCAAAGACCATCAGTTTCACAACTCATTGCATTGTGTGAGAAACGTTACAGCTTGTGTTTTTTTTTTGTTATTGAATATTTGAATGGGATCGAACTCTTATACTAGCTAGTATTGGCTTGGCTTGAATGACAGGCTATTGGAAGTCTTCAGAGAGGAAGATTAATTGGGCCAACTGAAAGAAAAAACTCTCTCTCTTCTTTCTTTTTCCCTCAGCAGACAAAAGCCCCATAAACCAACAATGAAGCCAAGATTAATTGGAAGGCTTTGTTATACTAGCAAACCAACATCACACAAGTCGACGATGCATCCAAATGCTGGGGGGTGCCATGGCTGACTCTGGGCCGGCCTTTAAAGCTTGGGGCCTTTAATCTTTCTTTGACATTTAGATCTGAGAAAAATCAACTTTGACATATACCAAAGCAGCTGACGTCGCTTTAATATATGCCAAAGCAGCTGACGTCGCTTTGATATATGCCAAAGCAGCTGACGTAATGCAATTTTTGCTTTGACATTAAGAAAAGGCCAAAAAATCAACTTAGAACAAAATCGGCACTGATAAGAGCGCTCAGTCAACAAAATCGGCTCGCTCGCTCACTAGACGCTAGGGGTACGATCTGTATCCCACTTCCACTACAAAGGAATTGCTGGTCTCAGCGAGAGGAGTAGTTAGATACATGCCCTTTTTTTTGTTTTTTGGTTACAAGATACACAAGCCCTTTAATTGTTATTTTTGCATTTTATTATTTTTATTCTGCATTACAAGTTAACAGATGAAATTATTAAAATAAATATTTTCTATCTTTTTAAACCAAGGCTTTGTCCCGCTTCTCTCATTCCACTTTATTCACCATAGCTAATATAATGGCAATAGTCAATTCCTCCATATTTCCATTCCTCACTTGTTTCATATTCATTCTGTTGGCCATCTCGACGAATCAAGCACTTGATCAATATCCTCCAACACTATGATAGTTCATAGTAGGTACTAAAAAATATATTTCATGATAATTCAAGTACCATTTGGAGATTTTACTCATTTATTGACAAAAGTGAAAGAGATATTACATTTAGATAGATTAATGAACTAATTGACCGATGTCTAAAATGCTCTCACCCAACAAACTAGTAAGTAGTAACATCACCAAATATAGGCTCTCTATATGCAAAACGTACTCTCTTTTTTTGTTCAAAGGATAAAACATCTATTTTGAATGAATTCATATCTCTTGAGTCCTGACCTTGCATAACATGCAAATAAAAAATTACGCCTAAACGATGCCGAGAAGTATATTTCAAAAATGCACGTCTAAAAAACCGAAGAGAAAGAGAAAGCACAAAAATAGTAACTTTAACAAAATGTTGATTCTTATTAATCTCCGTAGATGGGGACCATATACCAAATACCAACTTTCATTTCAACCAAAGAAACGGGTCAAATAAGAGAACAACATGATTATTTATGTACTGTAGTTCTGCTAAAACTGACCGACCCCGCTAAGCAAACTTAAGTGTTGACCTTTTCCTCTCCGACTTGTAAAAGAAGCTAGAGCATCTCCAACGATTATGTTAAACCAATAAGTCAAAATCCAAATAAATATAAGCATTTGATGTTCAATTTGGGTTGGGACGGTGATATGGATGAGAGAAAGAACTGCACCATAATTGTGTATCAGCAACAAAATAATTCAAGCCATAAGCACTATCTCATAAGAATTTCAGTACAAAAAGAAAAAATGGATGAGCATTTAATATTCAGGGTCAAATTTTCAGATGTTAAATATACTGAGTCAACAATAGTTCCTGTGAAAGTTCCGATGGGGTTGGAGTAGTCATATTATATTAAAGGTCTACTGTTGATGATTCTAGCCATAATAGGAAAATATGGGGTTGTAATATCGATGATTAGATTCTAAATACATGAACCTGGGATTTTAATCTAGAAGCCATTGCTGATCTTCTTCTTCTTTTTTGAAAGGGGAAGCCATTGCTGATCTGCTATGCGAAGTGAGAAAGAGGAACGATATGTAGGAGACAGGAGGTGGTGAGTTTTTAATTTTTCTGTTTAAACAATAAATACTTTTAATTAATTTTTCATTTCAAAAATAATAAATTTGAAGATATTTAATTTGATGACACATTGTATATTATTGCATCATAAGTGGTTACATGACAAATGTCATATCATCGTAGGTGATTACATGGCAAATGCCATATCATTATGTATAAAAATTCGGTATAAAATTTTGGGATGTCAAACATTTTTCAATTATTATTAACATACTTTTGTATTTTTAAAGACAATTTTTTTAAATAATGTAAAGGCTTCATGAATTATTTATATAATAAAAATAAACTAAAAAATATAAAAAAGTGTGTTAATAACAACACTTTTTTTTTGTTATTTTATATTGATGAGTGTCCTTTTGTTTGGCTCATGCACCTCAATGAAGTACTGCTTTTGGCAACATTCCTATATCTGAAATTTATTTTTTTATTTATCTTTCTCTGTGTCTAGTTAGTAAATACGCGAATAATATTCAAATAGTACCCGTATGTACATATTTTTTAAAAATACATCCGAATTTTATATTTTTGAAAAAATTAGTTAAAATATACGTACTTTTGAATAAAAAAATATTATACACATTTTAATGTTTTATTACATTTTTTTACATTTTTTTACTCATATAATTAAACAAAAATGATTATAAATTGGTATTTAGAAACTTAAAAATAAATAAATAAATAAGTAATTAAATAATTATATGTCAAACTTTTCAACATATTATTAAACGAAATTGTTCGAATAATATACATATGTATGTTTTTTGTTTAATACCCCGTTTTATATTTTACTAACTATGCCTCTGTGTTTAAGATTTACTCACAGAAGTTTTTTTTTTCTTTTGCTTTGCAATGAAAAAAGAAAAAGAAAAAGAAAAAAAAGAAACAGTCTGGTTGTAGATTTGACGAAGGGCTTTTGTTAGTGGGCGCGAAGATGGGAACTAGGGGTGGCCTTTTTGGAACCGAAAACCGACAAACCGCACCGAACCGACCAAAATTAACCGAAACCGAACCGAACCGACGTTTGCGGTGCGGTTTTCGGTTAGTGCATATGATTAACCGAAAAAAACCGAACCGAACCGATACTTAGTTAAAAGTTATATTTTTATTATAAGAGGTTAATTCCTCTTAATTTTCATTTTCTATTATAGGCTCTCAAGTAGTAGAATACTATAATTCTTACATGTGTTTAATTTTCTATTGCTACTTTTAATTTATTTGAGTTGTAGCTTAATTTTAATTGTAGTTTTATTTGGTTATTCTTATTTTTTATTTCATGTAGATTTAAAATATAGAGTAAGCTCTTTTAAAAAAAAAAAAATATAGAGTAAGCTATAATATATATTCAATTTATCTTATCTTGTTGTCATTTCAATGCATGTTTTTTGGTTCACATTAAAATTGTGGATATTGATGTTGTTTAGTTAATTACTAATTATATAAATAAAAATTGAAGAAGTAATTTTTTGATAAAAATATGAGTCAACTTACTAAAGTCAATGCGGTTTATATTAACCGAAACCGAATCAAACCGAACCGATATGCCGGTTAACCGAGGTTAACCGAATTTTCGGTGCGGTTTCGGTTAGTACCAAAAAACCGAACCGATGGAACCGAGTCCACCCCTAGGGAACTGATGGGTACTTGGCCGGATAAAAACATAAATAAGTAGTTGTTGAGTCTTTCAGAAAATCTAGGAAAATCTGTTGTAGTGCTGAAGTTGATGTGTGACTGAGGGTGGCCTACTCAAAGACTCAAATAGTCAAATCCACATTGCGTTAGAGCCTAGTATTCCTCTGTACTTTGAATGTTGCCTATTCTTTGGCTTGAATTATTGGTTGTAAACTTGTTATTTTTTTATGAGAAACTTGTTATTTCTTAGCTTACATATATTGAATATTAGAATATTGAATTCTTTGAACTTTAATCCCTAATATGAACACACACACATTCTATATTACAAAGCGCAGTTGCTTAATGCACTTGCTCTCTAGATGTGGAAAGAAATAGCAGCTAGTCGTTTCGCAAGGATTTTTTTTTTTTTAATACCGTACGTAATATCTCCATCGTCATCTCCAGCAAGTGGTCAAGTGGTGGGCTGTAGCCCTCAGTAAGACAGTAACTCAGTTATGATCGACCGCCTTCTAGAGAGCTGTAGATGATTCAAATATTTCAACTTTTGGCAGTATTATTAGTGTGTCGTTTGTATGAAAGCTATTTAGTATTACTGTACAGAAGGTCAAGGAAAACAGGGGAAAATATTCTGTAAAATTACTGAATAGGTAAATGAATCGGACCCAAAAACAAAACAAAGCAAAAACAAAAAAGAATACTAAATGACTATAGAGTGTCTTACAAAATTCTAATTGACTATAGAGTCTTACATATCTTTTTTTTGACACTAAAGGATTTATTTTGACTATAAAGGCTGTTTGGGTCGCGAACCGGGTCGCGAACCGGGTTGCGCGCGGGTACACGGGTTGTGACCCGGGTCGATCAACTTTTTTTTTTCTTCTCAGTCTTCTCTTTCCCTTCGTTCTCGTCTCTCGCTCAATTCAATCAGTCTCACCCTCCCCAAAACCCTCTCAGGTCTGACCCAAATCAATTCCAATCGAAGCAAAGCAAACCCCCTTTGGCTGAAAATGAGAGAGCAAGAGACAGACAAGCTTCGTGTGGTGGTGAGGGACTGCGTCACCAAGCACCTCTACTCCTCCGCCATCTTCTTCGTCAACAAAGTCGCCGCCTTTACCAAGGAGCCCGCCGATATCTACATGCTGGCTCAGGCTCTCTTTCTCGACCGCCATTATCGACGAGCCTTCCACCTCCTTCACTCCTCCAAGATCGTCGATCGTGACCTCCGATTTCGTTACCTTGCTGCCAAGTGCCTCGTAAGTCTCTCTCAAAATTCAGCAAATGAGTTTTGCTTTTCTTAACGGCTTATGCTAAATTTTTGAACTTTTTTTACTTTGCAGTGGAAGCTGGGTGGAAAAATAAATTGTAGTAGAAGCAGAAAAAAATTGTAGTAGAAGTTGGGAGCGAAATTTTTTTTTTGTAGTGGAAGCTGGGTGGAAAAATAAATTGTAGTAGAAGCGGAAAAAAATTATAGTAGAAGCTGGGCGTGAAATTTTTTTTTGTAGTGGAAGCCGGGTGGAAAAAAAAATTGTAGTGGAAGCGGAAAAAATTGTAGTGGAAGCGGAAAAAAATTGTAGTGGAAGCGGAAAAAAATTGTAGTAGAAGCGGAAAAAAAAATGTAGTGGAAGTGGAAAAAAATTGTAGTGAAAGCGGAAAAAAAAAACGACCCGCGAGTTGCAAAACGGGTCGCGAACCGGGTTGCGAGTTGGGTCATTGATATTTTGTTTTTTTAAGGATATTTGAGCCTTTATTGTCAACTTGTGAAATTATTAGACTTTATAGTCAATTATAATGTTGTCTGGGCCTTGTATGTCACGAACTAAAAAAAGAATGAGCAAATGAAGACATCGATAAAAAAAACATATATGTAGCAAACAGTCACGTGTGGAGTCGTTATTAGTTTTAGGGATGACAAAAATCCCTACCGGGTAGGGTACCCATCGGGGGATATCGGGTAATGGGGACGGGGATTCTCAGTATTCGATTTATGAAATCGAGTACGAGGCGGGAATGATATTTTGATCCCCATCCTCATCCCCACCCAATAAGAATTATTTAAAAAAGATATATGTATGATAATAATTATTTATTTATTTTAATATAATAAAATTTATAAAATTATATTTTATCATTTATAAACGTCAATTTTTCTTCGACTCATATAAAAAAAATTCTATTTAGCGGTCAATTGTGGACTTTTTTTTTTGCCAACACATAAACTTTTTTTTTTAATTTTGCTGTTTTTTTTTTAAGCGAGACTTTATTTATTTATTTTTGATTGAAATAAGAAACTTATATTATTTTGATGTTTTGATTTTAACTTCATATTTTTTAACCTATAAGAATTTTTGTATAATAAATTAGTAATATTTGTTAACGGGAATCGGGGCGGGTATGAGGACCTAATCCCCTACGGGGACGGGGAATCCCCAGTATCTTATTATGAAAATTTGTGCGGGGATGAAGACGAAGAATGACTCCGGAGATGAGGATGATATTTTAATCTTCGTACCCTACCCGCCCAATTGCCATCCCTAATTAGTTTGTTACAAGCTTACAGCTAGTTGTGCTTGGTCTGAATATTCAATATTCCACTTCCATCCATATTTTCTAGAGAATATCCTATATAATTAAATAATTGACCCGATACATTGCTTTAGAAGTTTAGAAGAATGTTTTTTTTTTTTGGTAATATTTAGAACAATGTTTTTAACTTTTGGATGGTGACGTACTCACGTGTGGACCCGCCATATTGACAACGACGGTTATTTTTTTAATATTTTCTATCCTCTATAACTCGATCGGCTGCTGCTCTTTTTGTATCAGGCCATTCAGGCATTATTCTCTTCCAAAAGCTTTGTCCCACTTCTCTCATTCCACTTCATTCACCATAGCTAATTAATGGCGATAATCAATTCCTCCATATTATTCATTCTGTTAGCCATCTCAACGAATCAAGCAGTACTTGATCATCCTCCAAAACCATTTCAATATACCTTGTGTTCTTACGAGAAAGGCAACTTCACCAACCCTAGCATCTATTCCACAAACCTCAACGGCCTTCTCTCCTCCCTCCCCTTTGATGGCGGTAACGCCGGCGGGTTTTACAGTTGGTCGTATGGAGAAAACTCTGATAAAGTTTATGCAACCGGAGTTTGTAGAGGAGATGTTAAGCCGGATTCATGTACAGCCTGCCTCAGTGACGCTACCTATATTCTCAAAGAGGCTTGTTCCAATCAGAAGGAAGCAACTATATGGCTCGATGAGAAATGTATGTTACGCTACTCGAACGGATCCATCTATGGCGTCGTCCAAGTTCTTCCTAGTTTCTATAAATGGAAGAGCGAAAACGCTTCCTGGTCGGACGTGGATTGGTTCAATCAACAGCTGGTGATGTTACTTAAAAGTCTGACAAGTGAAGCGGCAGCAGGTGGTGATATTCGGAAGTTTGCAACTGGAAACGCTAGCTCTCCGAATACTACTTCTCATCATCAAACAATATACGCACTGGTTCAGTGCACACCAGATCTATCCGAGCCAGAATGCAGTAGTTGCTTGGTGTCTGCCTTGGGGGATGTCCAATTTTATGGTTATCGGAAGGAAGGTGGTACGGTCATCACACTGAGCTGTATCTTGAAGTATGACGTTTACCCCTTCTTTGACTCTACAATTTATGAGGCCGCCTCACCGCTGCCGGTGCCGCCATTCTTTTCTTCTCCACCATCAACCACTACCAAAAAATCAAGAGGTATATATCGATCTTAAATCTCAACTAATTAACCCCTCGATCATATATAATAATTCAATTGATGATCTACGTACAGCTTTACCCAGTACTAATATATAGATTAAACTGATCGATAAGATTGAGTCCCGGCCCTCATAATGCTTACTCTGATCGATCAGATAAGATTTCTCATTCTATTTGCAGGAAAGAAGAGCAACAGACATAGGACGACCATCATCATTATCGTTGTGTTAATTGTTGTTTCTCTGCTGCTGATTCTATCAAATATTTGCACATATCTTAGAGGAAGGAAGGCAACGAAAATACTTGAAGGTAAGTTAAACTATTCAACGTACGTTAATTTGATCCAACCAATATATTACTGTTAGTTATGGATAATTCTACGTACTGCATGTCATTTAATTTTTGTTAAAGTAATTGAAACTCATGATGGCAATATATATATATATATATATATATATGCAGACTTGCAAATGGACTTTGACGAGATTAGATCTGCGACAGATGACTTTTCGGATACAAATAAACTTGGAGAGGGTGGATTTGGTGTTGTCTACAAGGTGAAAAATTGAGTTAATTATGGACCGTACGTACACAGATGACTTTTTGATTTCTTGAATGCAGCTGATCGATCATATCATAGTAATATTTCTATATTTATTTTCATATTTCTTCAGGGTATACTTCGACCCGATGGAGAAGAGATAGCAGTTAAAAGACTCTCGATGCAATCTGGTCAAGGGGAGTTGGAGTTTAACAATGAGCTCTTAACATTGGCCAAACTTCAACACCGCAATTTAGTCAAGCTCCGAGGTTTTTGTATGGAAAAAAGGGAAAGGCTTTTGGTCTATGAATTTGTTCCTAATGGAAGCCTAGATAGATACATATTTGGTATGCATATCTGATTGGTTCTGCTTTTATTTCTAAAATTCGGTCATTGTACGTACAAGTTATTTATGTGTTTTACATATATATGTTTCCAAAAATGATATATATATATATATATATATATATATATATATATATATATATATATATATATATATATATACGTACATGTACAGATTCAAACAAGCGCTCAGAATTGAACTGCGATCATCGTTTCAATATCATAGCGGGCATTGGGCGAGGTCTTCTTTATCTTCATGAAGATTCTGGTCATAAAATTATTCATCGTGACCTCAAAGCTAGCAATATTTTGTTAGATGCAAAAATGGATCCCAAAATTGCAGATTTTGGAACGGCAAGGTTGTTTGTGGTTGATCAAACACAAGATAATACCGATCGAATTGTGGGGACCTTGTAAGTACAAAACCAGTTGGCTACTTATATATAGGGCCTATAAAATAATTTCCTAGTTCATGTGAATGCAATGGATTTGTAACTTTAGCTTCTTCTTTTTTCCCTCATATGCATGCAGCGGATACATGGCTCCGGAGTATTTTTCGGATGGGCATATTTCTGTCAAGTCCGATGTTTATAGCTTTGGTGTGTTAATTTTGGAGATAGTAAGAGGAGAAAGGATCAATGCGGTGAATCTTTTAAGTGAGGTAAGTCAATAAATAAAATTCCGTTTTTTGTTTTTCAAACTTTTAAGTGATGCTACTAGCTGGAATGGAAATATGGAATGCAGCTAGCTAAAGGAAGAAAAGTAGTTGATATGTAATTAATCTTGTTTCTGTATATATATATGCAGGTTTGGAAAAATTGGAGGCAAGGGACAACTGCAAGTTTAATAGATACCACCTTGATGAGGAGTGATCCAACAACTGAAATGATGAAGAGATGCATCCACATTGGATTGTTATGTGTCCAAAAAAATAAGGTGGATAGGCCAACCATGGGTTCAGTCATTTCTATGCTTACTAACGACTCTGTTCCTCTCCCAACACCCTCACAACCAGCATTTGTTACTCCCAACCCTGTTCAACTAAATGGGGCTTCAAGTTTCTTCGCCAACATTATCAAAGCATTTGCAGGCTCATTCGCCTAACCTTTTATGAGGAGAATCCCACAACGAGAGCTCCCCTAGCTAGCTCTTAAAGATAGAGAAGATAAGGCCGGCCGTACGTCATCATCCGATCTCCCTCATTGCATGCATATATTATCGATAGTATTCACTATAGCTAGCTAGCTACGTTTTCAATCTAAGGAGTTTGAAACAATGCTTATATATAAGGTGTGTATGTTTTCCGATTTACTTTTGTCGGACAAATTAAGGGCACTCGATCCCATTTGTTCAAGTTCTGTCGGCCACTTCATATTGTAGATATTTTGTAAGAATCTAGAGGCACAATTTGGAAAGATGAATTGCATGAATAGTCAAAGAAATATTAAAGAATGAAAGGGGAGTATGAAAAGTAATAGGAGAGAGAAAAAGGCGGTGCTAAAATCACTCTCCTTTTGAAATTCCAGAAGCTCATTCAGGAGTGCTAATACTATTTATTTCCATTTTATATATGAAATTAATATTTGTTCAACCCACTTATCCAAGCATATTGATCTGGACTACTATTATATATGTCAAAGAAATGGTTCTCAACAAATTTCTACAAGTCTCATACATCTCTACGTACTGTTCAACAGCTAGCTGACTTATTCACCAAATCTCTTAAAGCATGTTCACCCGTTGGGGCTCTGGGGCAGGGACTATTTATCTACTTTTTGATAGTTGCTTCCACCCGTTAGGGTAGGGGCAATGTCACATTTTTTTTAATATATTTTTTTAAAAGGATATATTCTTTTATTTATTGCAAATGTGAAATATTATTAATTACAAATGTTAAATAAATTGCAACATCTTATATTTCCATGTGAGTTAAACAAAAATAATAACTTATGTGAGTGAAAAAATCTAGCCATGTGAGAATTAAATTCTATGGGGTCTATCATTTTTTGAGGTTGCCACATGACAACTGGGTCAAGACTTAGGACAAGTCTTGCCTTGAAAATTGCTCCAGGTCAGTTTTAGACTAGGCTATAAATTATGGGTGTAAGTTGGATTTTCATCATTTTTTATTTTTTGGAGCTACATCTATATAGCAACAGGGCCAAACTCCCTTGAAATGCTCTTACAAATGATCGCTTCACTTTCTTATGTTGCAAGCTTTCCCTCAGCTTGAGTGGGGATATTGAAGCTATACATACTGATACTGCTACTGTGCTACACCTTATCACAGTCCCAAGCAACATGATCAATGTCCAGCTAGCTGGCAAGATAGGATAACTATGAAACATATTCTAGAAGTTTGGAGAAAATTCTTTAACTGTATTTCATTGAAGATAGGACTAATTATGAGCTGTCATCAGCACAAAATTCTTGTGTAAATACCTGCATACGTTATAGTTGAAAAATCAAATCCTTCAATGTAAAATTCTCCCTGTTCTTCCTCTGTTTGTCTTCACGTAGGACTATCCTGTACAGATGAAGCATCCATCCATTAATTAATATATAATTGTCATTACGTACCTGCCCTGTGATGATTCAGTGAATTAATATATATGTTCCATACCCATGTACGTTAAGCATGAAATGGTCGTCAGAGAATCAAAGAAAACCACATGACTCTGCCTCTCTCTCTCAGCGACTAAATTGTTCTTGCCCTAGAATAGAGACTACCCAGTGGTCAAAATTTCGCAAAGAGCTAGAGCCACGAAATATACTCGTATCACTCTCAGCGACTAAATTGTTCTTGTCCAGTGGCCAAATATCTAGATTACCTTCCATTGTCCGAACGTTGTTCACACTGCTTTAAAATCTATTTTCATTGACCAGACTCTTGGTCCTTTTCTTTTTTGATACATTAGGTAAATCCATTTAGTTGTCACATACTAATATAATAAGAATTAATAGATGAAAGATTAGTCCTTATACCAACTTCCATGGTAAAGCTATATTTCCCTCTCAATATAGATTTACCAACTTGGCTTAGAATATGCTAACCAATGGTAAAACAACTCCCACCATAAGCCATCCAAATAAGTTAAATTTTAAATTTTTGGTGTCTAACGGCTATTTTACACTCTAAATATATGTTTTCAATATATTCGATATTAGGCTCAAATGAAAGATATCAACGAGATCTTCATAATGGTATAAGTTTTATTATTATTAAATTTATAAATATAAATTTTGAAGAGAAAAAATGTTTGTAGCTAAAAACCATTAACTACACACATGTAATGGAAAAATTGTTTATTGAAGTTGGGAAGACAAAAGTGGAAAACAAATGAAATATAATAAAAAAAATATATGGCTATAGCTTACCATGCATGGGTTTAAAATGTTTATCTAGTGAGTGTTCTTTTTCGACTAGATATGCTTGGAACGTGGTTGGTTTGGCTCACGCATTCACAAACATTTTCTTCAACTCGATTATGATTAAATACACGTAGACATACAAATTGTGGTAAAAAGTAAAAAAAAAAAAAAAACGTAGAAGAAAGTTGGTGCGTTTCCAGCTGCAGATGATGGAAGAGACGAATGATTCTTAAAGATTTAATTTGGTCGAATTACAACCGCATACCACAATTTCGTTACATACATCTAGAAGGTAGAACATTTATTCGTTGCATTATAAAATATTTGGTCGACTATCTGCGTGTATTATAGGTATGACACTTATTTTTTTGCAATTAAATCTAAGGTTGCGGCTATTAATTTACACCCCGTGTAGAACTCATTACACCTAGACATGTCAATGGACCGGATTTTGATCCAGATCCGCTCCGGATCTGTTGCTATTTGACGGATTTGGATTGAAACTTTGATCCGTTGATCTGAATCGGTTAACCCGTTTACTTAACGGATCGGATACGAATTTAGGTTGATCCGGTCCGTTAATAATCCGGTCCGTATTTATATTAATACAATATTATTTTATAAAATATAAAATAATAAATATATACATATTATAAAGAAACTTTGCAGAAGACTAAAAGTCTTTCTTTTAATAATTAACTAATTGAGGCCTTAAGGAGTTAAGGATCTCACTGTTTTATCGGGTATCATGATAAAAATTTAATAATATTTGATATAATAAACGGATCCGGATCGTGGATCGGGTATCTGTTAATCTGCCAGATACGGATTTGGATTGGATTCTCAGTGATTCCCTGAGTTAACGGATCAGATCGGATTGAAAAATTGTTGTTGCTAAACGGATCCGAATCTAGGTCGATCCGCTCCAAACCCGCTCCATTGACAGGTCTAATTACACCCCACATTTTATTTTATTCTAAATATTTCTATTTTGTCCCAGCTACCAGAAATTGAACAAAAAAATCAGTTAACAGAAAAAAAAAATGAAAACCCAGTATCATCTTCATTCCTCGTCAGCGTCCATTAATTGATACCAAACTTCTTTTAGCTTTTTCTCTCTTTGATCTTTCTATCTCTTCGATATCTTCACATGGGATCCAAAGGATGGCTGTCGTTGTCCATCCGGAGTGCTTTAAGTAATTGATTCAACCCATTTCATTTCTCCCAAAAAACGCGAGCTACAATATGGGTTGTGTTGTGTTTAGCATTTAACTATGCACATTGGGTCTTTCTAAATGATTTTTGATGATGCAATACAAGTAAGAATCGGCTGCTGTGCTGCAAAAATCCAAAGAGAAAGGGTTCAAAGGCTCATCCAGAGAGGCTGGGTCGTTGGTGGATGTTTAGGCAAAAGGACTTATGTATATACCTTTCTATTCTTCGGCTTTTGAAAATGGAGTTCATCAAGTGAGAGGTTTGGGGGTTATATCGAAAAGACGAAAAGACAAGGGTGAGAAGGAATATATATTTGGAGTGATGATGATGTTTGTGATTGGGACCCTTGCACATGGAAAAATAGAAAGGAATCCTTGATGAGTTTGCACATTTCATGCACTTAGTATATGAAGAATTATAAGTTTGAACAACTGTACGTTGAAGTGTGAAACGGCCGGGCAGCAACAGCTTTCTCTCCGCTCACACCAGATCATCGAGCTTTCTTCACCAATAGCCTAATCCTTGATGAGACGAGGTTCCTTTACTGAAAGCTAATCCTCAATGAGATTGTGGCAAACGCTATGACTGTGTGTCATTGGGCAACTCATATATTTGGATATATCAAGCAACTACTTGATCCAAGTCCCAAATTGTTTCACCTAACAATTAACAACACTACATAGGCAAAACATGTATTAATTGTCCATTTTGAATGAGTTCTAGGGTTGGATTTGAGAACGTTCACACAGAAACGTAGGGTTGTGAGTTTTGGAGCAAATGTTGTTGACCCCTTGTTGTGTGACTTTCACATGATATTGGAAGGCACGAGAACTAGTAACTAATAGGAGAACTAGTAGAAGAGGTGCAAGAACAAATGAGTGAGCCATTTTTCTATTAGTTCTTTCTTTTTTCTTTTTCTTCTTTCGTGCTGGGTGTTGGTATATGCTTGAGAGTAGTCGTATACTCGTATATATATATATATATAGGGACTCGAGTAGATGTGCTTTGTATGTAGAAGGTGGAACATTTATTCTTGAAAGATTTGGTCATATTCACTATCTACGTGTATAGGTATAACACTTATTTCTTTGGAATTAAATCTAATTATAAATACATCGCACACTGTACGTTGAATAATTTTTTTTTTCACTTTTTATTTTTGAAAGAGGATATTTCTTTTCGCAATAATGTCTCAAGTTTAAATCGGTCCTCCCCAAATGGCCAAATATTAAAAAAATAAAAAATAAAAAGGATAGTTCATAGGATTTAAGTAATTAACTGGAATATGTAACAATTTGTGCAAAACTATAAACCTACCATAAATAAATGCATAATCCCACGAGAAAAATATACCGTATGTGCAAGTGCGTGCATGAGTTCAGCTTACAATCTAAAGATTTGGAGTTTTTTTTTTTTAGAATGAAAAACAAACTAGATTCTCGCGGAAACTAACTCTCGGCCAAAAAAATAAATTGTCTTGCTCGCCAATGCACGCCATTTTGGAGCTCACAATGCAATAGTTACGATGTGACTCGTTGCCTAATAGAGAGCATTCTCCATCAATCTGTAAGAAGGAGGAAAAGTAAAACTGCTAAGACAGTAGTAAAAATAAGAGTGTTTTTATTGAGACCTTCAAATTTGCTCACTTGACCTCACTCCATTATGAATTATTAAATGACATTTATAACCTCCCATAAAATGACTATTAAGGACAATAATTATACCAAAAAGATATCATGTTTATTTTCTTTAGAGTTTCAAATTCAATAATATTAGATTGCATCCTTTATTATTTTCCTTATCTATTTTTATTTTCCAATTTCACTACATACTCATTAAAACATTTATATATATTTAATAAAAATTAAAACTATGATAGATCATGTGACATAAAAATTTGTATCATTTGTTGAACGCATATCGGTGATAGAGAACAAAAAAAATTCTACTATGACCTAAATCTAAGTCTATCCATTATATTTGCAAAAAAAAATAGTAATTAAAAAAATATATAAAATATTTAATCATGAGGTACAAAAAATAGATGAAAAAAATAAACAGTAAGAATAAATGATTATTTTTTTTATTGCACAACTAAAAGAAAAAAAAATAGTTAAAAAAAGATTAAAAAAACAAAGAATAGTTCATGCTAAAATATTTTCTTGTTGATTAGAAATTAATTAATGGATGTGTGGTGAGTAAATTTAGAATTATAGTAGTAATTTTGTATATTTAATGTGAATTATATCATCATGGTTATTTTAGGAATTTAGAAGAAGTTTAGTAAGCAAATCTTGTATTTTAAAAGCAAAAAAGAGGTGCAAAGAGTATAAGAGGTCAGGTGAACAAATTTAGAGGTCCTAATAGAATTTCTCTAAAAATAACTGGTGAAATATTTCAGATATATGTCTCTGAATGGGCCAATAGAAGCCCTATTAGACGTATTGGGCCTCCATGGCAGAAAAGCCCAAAATACTTTGGGCCTCTTTCAACCCCGGAAATCCCGATAACAGACCTCCTCTGTTAATAGCTCGAGAGTTTGTACCAGACTGACTGCACTTTGATTTGTCTTCAATGGCTTCGACCTCCATCAACGCATTCGATGCCTCAACTTCAGGTATCGTCTTCTTTCTCTTTCGTTTTCTCAATTCAATTTCTTCGCTGTTTGATTTACGTTCTTTGCTCTGTGATTTCTGTTCGTAATCCACGAACAGGGGATTGAAGATTTAAGAAAATCAATGAATTTTTAACGGTGAACCCGAAAGTAATTTTACTTGTTTCTTTTTGCTAAAGAAGAATCGGTAATTGAATCTCTCAAATCACAAACAAATAGATGGTTGTAGTTGTAGAGCCTGCAAGTACTTTAGCATCAAAGCATTTTATAGATTTATGAATTAAGGTGCTTGCTTTTCTGTTTGGTATAGAAGTGAGAAGCTGTATGCCCAATTACCCAATTCATGCAATAGTAATTTGGCTGGAAAAGTTTTGGATTTTCAGCTGCATTATCTACTCTTTTATGGGTTTGAAGCCTTTGTTGTGTAGTTTGCTTGTCATCTCAAACTTTAATCAAACAAGAAGTTAGGCTAAAACTTCTGCTAGGTGTCCTTAGTCGTAATTACCTCAATATTTGTAATGTCTGTAGAGTAGCATGTTGAAAATTCGAAGCTCAGCAGCACATTTTTGTAATAATGTTAGTTACGAATGTTTAGTTTCTAACCGAATTGGGTGCTTGATATCCAAAAGGATTTGGAGATGATCCAAATCTATTGAAGACCTATATTTTTACCATGTTTTGAAGTTTTATACAAAAAGACAAAATCGTTGGGCATGAGATCTGTCTATTTTATTTACTGGCCTCTGAGATATATTGGTTTTGCAACTTATTATGGAACCATTGATGTTGTGTTGCTGCTTCGAAGTACAACCTAGTTTTATGCTATTAAATGAAGGCACTGCCAGGGCTAGTAATACCCAATTTATCCATAGCCAGTTTGGATGCGGTTTTTTTGTCCCGCCAGTAATGGTTAAGTTAATTGGTTTTGTGTTTCAGGTAGTGCAAGTGAAAAGGATGGTTTACCGGTTGAGTCTACACAGGGAGCTGCTACTCTTCCAAACTCACAGGCAAAACCTGAAGAAACCGGTCAGAAATTCTTTGCACTCACAAATGCGTGTTTCTCGAATTCCTTATTCTGCTGTTTGGTTTATCTCTATACTATCACATCAGTTCGTTAATGGGAAGATCTAATGTTCTCTCCTGTCTTGATAGATGTAAAAGCTCGGGTAGATGCCGTGTGGGAGCAAATGAATAAAGGAATATCTAGTAAGAATTTCAAGGATTTATTAAAGAAGTCTCACTCACCTGTGAATAAAACCCCAAAGAAGGCATCATCTGATGTGAGGATTTCCTCATTCTCTCTGGTCGTGTTGGAATTATAAAATATATGTGGCAAGAATTTACTCTCTTACTGATGTATTTCACAGGGTTGGAAGGCATATTTGGGTCTGACACCAAAGAAGACAGAGTCCCCGAAAGATGATTTATCACAGAAGGGAACAAGCGTCGCGCAGAACAGCTCTAGTGATATTGTCATGCAGGACAGCTCTAGTGAGAATTCCAGGAAGCTAGCTGCTGCTGCACTTGTAGAAGTTAAGGATGCTGGTGCTGCAGCCTCAGGTAGAGGGAAAGTTGAGGTAAGCAGTTTTTTAAATTCTCCTGTTTGTTTGTGCTCTGTGGTGGCATATATAGCTGGTAGGGGGGTTTATACTACACTTGTGAGACCTGTCTGTCTAAAATTGGCTTTTCTCTACCTTTTGATTAGTCGCAATGTTATTTCCTTGAATCATATTTGATGAGATGCATACCCATTTGAAGATGTAATATAAAATGTAGTTGCATGCTAACTTTTGCTATCTCAGTAGTCTCTGTGATTAATTGCCTAAAATTTACCTTGTAGTTGACTTTCTTGAGCTGATCTAAACCAAAATTCAATATTACCAGAGCAGCCATGTTAATCATTATCTGTATTTTAGTCTTAAAGCGATCTTCTATTGGTTTGCATGGTTAGTTCATAAATGAACTAATGAATTTAAAATCAAATCCAACACATTTCTTTCTTTTTGTAGATCACAGAGGTCCGGGACTTTGCCGGTCAACAAATTGAAGTTAAGAAGCTTGTTGATGCTGATTCAAAGGAAGCATCTGAAAAGGCGAAGGCTCATGCACCTTCAGCTGTTGATGCTGTGCTTGAACAGATCAAGAAGAAACAAAAGCTCAGTGTGCTCGACAAGACCAAAAAGGACTGGGGAGAGTTTAAGGAAGAAAAAGGGTTGGATGAGGAGTTGGATGCTTACAAGAAGAGTTCGAACCAATATCTAGACAAGGTTTCCTTCTTGGAGCGAGCAGATTACCGGGAGTTTGAACGGGAGAGGGATGCACGGCTGGCTGTGCAGGCCAAACGGAGGCCTGATATGCGAGAGGGTCCATAACTTCACAATTCAGGGCTGCTTCCGAACAACCTGTACAAACTGCCAAACTTACAATTATGGAGAGGAGGATATGAGCAGTTGCTGAAATTTTCAGTATGGTTTTTGCTTTGATTTTGCTTTCAGAGCGAAAACGAAAGCCTTCAAATATTTTGTAAGGGGGTATTGTGCATCATTTGCATTAGGTGTTTTCAGTCCCGGATTCTTTGAGAGAGAGGAGAGAAGGGCACTAATTGTAAACTAGCTATTTTATTTGAATCAAAATTTATGGGTGGGATTGTAGGTCCTGTTTCTTAGAGCAGGAGTATTACAAAGCGATGTAGCTCAATTCTTTCTCATTATTGTCCTTGTCTGCAAAAGAATAATGATATGACGGTTTCTCTTCTGAATCGGCCGTTCTTTACCTGTTATATTAGACCAAAAACCGAGACAGCATAATGGTGCAAATAAGAGGGAGATTAGACTCGGCTCTTATTCCATGGGCAGGGATTTGAGTACTAAACTTCTATAAGATTTGGATGAAGATTTGATTAAGAATCCCAACAAATACGTTGTCCATGTTTAAAACATTATAAACCATCACAAGAAAGTAATATCCATTGCTCATTCTTAAAAGAAATCGATGCCCTGCTTGTGTTGTTATTCACATTGAGAGGAGAAAGCATACAGTCATTCCCTTATTGTAACCAAAGGGACAGAAAACCTTGTGATCAAGTACTTTATCTGCTACCTTCAATGAAGGCCAAAATAACTAAATGGAAAGTTCTTGACAAGTAATTCCAAAATTCTTAAAAAACCAAAACAACAAGAGTAATCAAGTAATTAATTTTTCTAGATGTGAATGGCCTTGTCATAAGTAGCCATGGCAGCTTCCTTCAAGGCCTCACTCATAGTTGGATGTGCATGGCAAACGCGAGCAATGTCCTCACTGGATGCATCATACTGCAACGCTATGGCTGCCTCATGAATGAGCTCTCCGGCATTGGGTGCCATGATGTGAACTCCCAAGATCTTATCTGTTTCCTTCTCAGCCAAAATCTTGACTAGTCCTTCAGCATCATCTATTGCCTTGGCTCTGCTATTTGCCAACATCGGGAACTTTCCAACTCGGTATTCGACACCAAGGGCCTTCACTTGTTCCTCGGTCTTTCCAACAGATGCAACCTCAGGGTGAGTATAGACAACTCCAGGGACCTTGTCATAGTCCACGTGCCCAACCTTACCAGCTATGAACTCCACACATGCAACACCATCCTCTTCTGCCTTGTGGGCAAGCATCGGTCCAGGAATAACATCACCAATTGCATGAACACTTGGAACATTTGTTACAAATCTTTCATTGACTAAAATTCTCCCCATCTTATCAGTTTCAACTCCTATCTTGTCCAAATCGAGCCCGGATGTGAATGGAGTCCTACCAGCAGATACAAGAACAACATCAGCCTCAAGGGTGGTCTGCTCACCACCAGCTGCTGGTTCAAGGGTCAACTTCACACCATCTCCAGAAGTATCAACTCCCACCACCTTTGTTTTGAGCACGAATTTCATCCCTTGCTTCTCAAGGGAACGCTGAAATTGCTTGCGGATTTCCGAATCCATTGATGGGACAATATCAGGTCCAAACTCAACAACAGTTATCTCTGAACCAAGTCTGCCCCAGACTGAGCCCATCTCAAGGCCAATATATCCTGCTCCAACAACTACAAGTTTCTTTGGGATTTCTGACAAAGCCAGAGCTCCTGTTGATGATACTATTTTCTTCTCATCAATGGCAATCCCAGGCAAAGATTTGACATCAGAACCGGTGGCAATTATGATGTTTTTGCCTTTCACGACTGTATTCCCACCTTCAATGGTGTCCACTGAAACTTCATTGGGGGAGATGAACTTTCCATAGCCTTTAACATAAGTCACCTTATTCTTCTTGAACAGCCCTTCGATTCCTTTTGTAAGATTAGACACAGCTTTATCTTTTTGGGACATCATGGCAGGCAGATCGATCTGAACATTGTCGAAGTTAACACCATGACTTTTAAATGAATGCACAGCTTCATGGTACATGTGAGACGAATGAAGAAGCGCCTGGACATTAAAAGCACAATTAGAGATAAATTTCAGAAGCAACTCATATCAATAAAATTCAAGGGAGCCAAAAAAAACCACTTGGTCATACCAAAAACAAACCAAAAGAGACCATCTTTCTCCCTGGAAAATGCTTATGGCTTATTCAGTGGCTTATCAATCACAGGCTCAGATGAAATGTGAACAAAACCAAGAAAATTTGCACAATTTTGCCCCAAATAAAATTCCATTAGCATGAATAACCAACTCAATCCAATCAAAATGAAAACTATCAAACTAAAATCACAATCAGGCGAGTGAAATTCAATAAAAAATAACACCTGACCAAACAATTAGATCTAACAGATGGTAAATTCAACAGAATAGAAATCATACACAATTATCAAAATTAAACCACAAAGCTAGGATAGATTAAAAACCCTAGTAGGACAGTACGACTGTCGCAATGAGTAGCAGTGGTGAAGGAGATACCTTGGAGGGTATGCAGCCGACGTTGAGACACGTGCCGCCGAGAGCACCGCGCTTCTCGATGCAGGTGGTCTTGAGCCCGAGCTGCGCGGCCTTGATGGCCGCCACGTAACCACCGGGTCCGCCGCCGATCACGACGACGTCGTTCTCGTCAGATCCCGACGATGCGAAGCCCCTGGAGAAGGAGGTGATCGAGAACGAGTATCTGACGGCCTCCGATGACGTGTTGGAGAAGTTTCTAGAGAGTAGGTAGGCCTTCCGCCTCGCGAAGCTTGCCATGGCCATTTTCTCTCTCAAAGGGTTTTGGTTGATTGAGCTTTTGGTTTCGCTCAAAGGCTGGACCTTTCAAATACGACCGCAGGCTGCGACTGAGCTTATACTAGTGCTTGTGCCTTTTCTGTTATTCTTTTCGCTGATCCTGTGTGGTAAGGTATACCATACAGTTCATGGTGCTCCATACATCATGTGACACGTCGACAATGAACTTGTGATTTGGAAATGAAACGTAATAATGGCCGTAGATCGTGATCAGGTTGAGGCTTACCGTATTTGACTACTCCAATTAGTTGGCAAATCAATTGATTAAATACTTGAGAAGAACACAATCATGTGTTGGCTACCTAAATTATGAATAAACTTTTTTTTTTTTTTGGAGTTAACATTTTAGATAAAAAAAGAAGAATACAAATGTAGAAAATGGTAGCCTCACAGAGTCTTAGCATATCACCAATTTGGATGTTTGGTTTAGGAGGTGTGCAAGATGATGAGGTGATGAGGTTATTTGTCTGCTGCCAATTGAAGCCAATCCAACAATAGACAGTGACACATAACACTCTCCTGCTTGTTTGGATTGAGAGAAAGCAAAAAGCATAAGATCAATTTTCTGAAGCTTAGAACTCGGTTCTTGGTTTCATGTAATGCTCAAATGTAACAACATAGGGCTCAGAACAACAATGACATAAACATGAATCAAATAGAGTGAATACAATCCATTTAAATCAAGATTGTAAATTATGTTTACAGCTACAATCACACTCTCAATACAACTCAAGTCCCTACTTCTATCCTACAAAACTGCTGACCGCTTTGTTCTTAACTATCTGAAACAGCCACAAACAGATAGAAGTTCATTTCCATTTGGAAACAGTTAAAATAGTAATAATTTGGTAATACATTCAATTGTCTTTCAGCAAGCTTCTCAACTTTGAAAAACTGCAGTTCCTCAACCTCGGCCGCTGAGAGCGCGACTCAACGGCACGAACAGGAGAAGAGAGACATACAACAATAACAGTGAGGTTGTCAGATGCATGCAGGCGTATGGCTTCTTTCACGAGTTCCTTGGCACACTCTTGTGGATCATTGTGCTTCCTCAGCTCACGCCGAACAAGACTCACAGCATATTGGCTAGACATAACATCCCAGATTCCATCACAACCAAGTATCAGAAACTCGTCATCTTCAGTTAACATTATCTGTTTAACATCCGGCTCAGCAATGAGAGGCGATGAGGAGCCAAGTGGTAATTTGAAGTCCCAATTTCCAAGGGTTCGTGTGACTGAGAGATAACCATTAAGATATCCATCATCAATGTAACCACCCAACTCCTCGACTCGCCTACGTTCCGGCAAGTAAGTAGGCTTATGATCTTGGGACATATCAAACGCAACACCTTTCCTGCAAAGAACTGCCCGACAGTCACCAGCATTTGCTACGAGCAAATGCCTTCCAAGTACTAGGGCAGTCAATGCTGTGGTTCCGCACGAACTGCTCACGCTGTGTTCATCAGCCAAAGCCTGGTCTGCCAGTAGAAATGCTTTCTTATGTGAGTTCTCCAACTCTTCGAAGAAAGCAAAATCAATATCTATTGTCTGTGGCAAATCAGCGTCTTCAAAAAATAGTCTAATGGCATTCCTCTTGATATAAGTAGCTGCTTCAGGTCCACCATGCCCATCAAAAACTGCATAAAATGCACTTGGCAAGGAGCGCTTAAAGAGAGGCCCCACGTGGGCAGATAGATCATCGATCCGAATGTGATCGTCATCCATGGAATGCCTTACTCCAATGTCACTATGGCTTCCTGAGTGAATCTTTGGAGCAAACTTGACTGCAGAAGTCTCTATTACAGCATTAGTAATGGTCTCTGAACACCCCACAACCTGATAAAAAAAAGCACATAAGTAGGTGAGTAAATGTGTCTCCTGCATCTCAAAACCAGTCCTAAATTGAAAATACATTGTGATATAAAACAAATAACTGGTAAACTAAGCAAGCATACAAGGACTGAATGATAAAAATCTGGCCAACCCATTAAAACAGAACTTCCAGCAACAGAGAAAGCATGTAAGCCAGAAAAACTCTGATACAAAAATCTGCACACGATCTAAGCTTCTCACAGAAATAGAGAAACATAGAAAATATATATTTACAGGATAAAAACTCTAACCAATTGATTTAGAAGCAAATCTTTTACATCAAAGTTTTACTATAAATTTTGTAACCAAAAAAAAGTTTTACTTTAAATTTAAATTAAAAGCAACCACATAATTGGAACTTATTTACTGACCAACGAGATTTTCTGGGTATCAAAATAATACACTTTCTAAGGTAGGTGGGGGTCAAAATTGGAGTCTGCAAAGATATTCTAGGTATTAAAAATATATACTTTCCCTACAGAATTCTTCAGGAAGCTAGTGGTATTCTAGGCTGAGGAAGGACACCATGAATTTCAGAACGAACAGGGAAAAAAATATCCTAAATACAAGTAATTCAGTAGACTCTAATTGAACCCTATTAGATACAAGAAGCCACGCCGATTTTGTTCATTGAATTCCACAAGAACAAACTGATCTTGAGCATAAACATCCAAGCAAAACAAAATCATGACTAAATCCCACAACAACCCAGCAACAGAAACTAACAACGCTCGACATAACAGTAAAGCAATTCACTAATTCTCCATACAAACTCGTTTACAAGCTAAAGGAACACAGTCGCATACCGATTCCAAGCGCGAAATCTCGGTTGAAATCGTTTCGGAGACGCAGACCTCTCCAAAGCTAGGAGGAGAAGAAGGCGGGGAGCCCACGTCGATCTGCACGCGTCGGTACTTCACGTCCAGCACAGGCATGGCCCGGCTCTGCTGGCAAATAATCTCGGCTTCAGCCACCATATTCTGGCTCACAATCATCCTTAAACGCCGTCGTAAAATTGAGAATTTAGGGCTTTTCTTCAGTGGATAAGAACAGAGAATAGAGATGGGAATTAGGGTTTTCAATTCGTAATCGCTTCGGTTTTGTATTCGCTCTGGATTTGTGTGTGTTTCCAAAATGACTAATGTGAAGCGAATGGGGGAGACTTGGGGCTATTTAAGAGGTTTAATTTGGAATTCCCACAAGAAAATTACCGGCTGAGCCAGTCGCACCGCCTATTCTTACCGCCACGTGCGCGTGGCTGAACGCGGGGTTGAAGTGGTTCCAGGAGGAGGCGTGCCTTGCACGCGTAACTTGCTGGAGGTAACTTCCAATGGTTATGGTGGTTTGACGATTCTACCCCTGTTGGTTAACTTTGCGGCTGTTGGTTTCCGATTCCTACTTGGAAATTGGGCATTTATGGGAGTTTCGCTTAGCTTTTACGGAGTGACAACTCAACAGTGTGCTTCAGCCTTATTCTTCACGCCTTTTATTTCTTGAAAATGTTATTTTTATAGAGCTTTTTGTTAATATTTTAGTTTTCTGTTTATTGAAAATAGGAAACAAAAACTGTTCTTGATTTTATTTTTCTAGAAATAATATAACCAACCATTAGAGGCATTTTTTGTTTTTGTTTTTGTTTTTGATCTTGTGATCTTCGGTTGAGCTGTAGTACAACAAGTTTCGTCGGTTTTTGTCCATTCTGTTTAGCAACTGAAAACAAATGTTTACATAAATTGTCAAGACGTCTTGGGTTTCGATGGTCTCGATTCGCAGTTAACACTCCAAAATTCTAGTCATCATGCTCTTTAGTCTAGAGTTTCGGATGTTGAATATAAAATCTACATTCGAGTTCAAAGTCCAGAGCGTTGCTCTAAAATGTGAATCTATGTATCTCATAGGTTTTAGAGTTTGAGTTGATGTCCCATTATTCCTAATTCAAAAGATAAATCATCATCTCTAGACTTTAACAGATATCGCTTTTGAAGTATTTCAGGAACTACAACTTTTTTTTAACTACTACTCAAAATTTAAAACTTTTTTTTTTCTCTAAAAAGGGAATAAAATTAGCAAGGTCGTCATTGTGTATATTATTGGTAGCTTTCAATACGTGGCCTTGATCTAGCATTGGATTCTGAGGGGCCTCTTGAATTTTATAACCAAACTAGAGGTTATTTAATTAGAGAAGGCTGTCATCATTAATGAATAATGAAGAAGAAATGTAACCAGAATTGCTGCCTCATTTCCCACATGATTTTATAAGGAGCTTGATTTGAATGTTCCTTAAAAAACGCCATTATATTATGCTAAACGTTTTTTGTTCCTTCAGATTATTAGCTGACTAAAATAACCATTTTGATCAAAAGAATGACTGGTCCGACTCTGGTTTAAGGGCTTGCCGTTTTTAACGCTTTCCGTCTTTAACTTAGATTAATCTGGTGTTGGTTGCCTTAATTTTTTTTCTCTGATCAAAGAAATAATGACTGACTAGGAAGCTCCGTTTACGAAAATTTAGTGCTGGTACCTGAAAATCATATACAAAAAGGGTTGCGTGCTTAACGAGGTTAGCTTTTGTTAGTTGTTGCCTTGTTGGATTTTAAAGTGGCTGCGTCACCATTGAGCACTTTGATTCGATTCATTTGTTCAAAGACCAAAGACTAATCAAAGTAACTTGGCTCACAAGTCTTCTTTCCTCCAATTCTTTTCTTCTATATTTTTATTTAGCAAAAACTTGTCTTTTTTTGTTGTTGTTATCCAATGAAAAGTTGAAAAGGAGCTTAAGCCAAAAAGTTAATCAACTAGCTAGCCATCAAGATCCTGACATTTATCTTCATCCCTATTATTATAAGGTTGAGTTTTTGGAAGTGCAAATACTCCAAGATGAAGCATGCAAGTTTTTGTGCTTTGTGCATCACCTAACTTTACTACTTCTTTTGCCTGATGATGACTTTGGCCTAAGAGCAACTCTAACATATTATCTACGCTATCACTAATTCAGTTAAAAATGCGTGGAAATTGATCTTTCATTTTTACTTAATTTTCCATAGTTATAACGAAGGAGTGGCTTCTCCTCGTCTTTTCAAACTTTCCAACTAATGTTGGCAAAGATGCTCGAGATATTATTACAAATTAAAACCTCCGCACGCTCGATGTTTGTGGAAGTGGGGTTGTTTAGTTTTGTAGCGATGTTTGTGGAAGTGGGGTTGTTTAGTTTTGTAGTGATTGTTTTTGCTATTTTGTATTTTGACATTATTATCTCTAATTCTTGATTAAATTGCGTCTTAAAGTTTTTTAATTATCAAGGGTCATCTATGTCCACCTTTTTAGTTAACAAAAGTTGTTCTTATATGTGGTATACATTTTAACAAGCCTTTAACAACAAAAGAAAATTAAGATGCAATTAGATAAGCCTAAGCACTTTAGGCGAGGGAAGGGAACTACAAAGTAGGCGAGTGGTTGAAATCGTAATCAGTCAGTACACACCTAATTATATATGCCATTTCATCCTACACTTGGCAATAGAAAACTTGGAGTGCTATCTATCTCATAATGCAGTGAACGTAGTTCAAACTAGAAAGTTCCTACTGTTTTTTCAGTTAAGTTGTTACTTACCTATCTACAAGATGTGGCACAATGAGAATCGTGTATAGAAATATCTCTTTTTGGGTTTCCATAGAAGTTTCTTCAATACGTGTCTCAACAAGAATCACTTATATTGCAGAGTCCTAACCATTACCATCCAAAACTATGAGTATCTTCGACTCATTATATGCCATTTATATCTTCTGGTTTAACCAATCCCTACTCGCCGATCAATGGCATTATGGCAATGTGTTCGGGACCTGTCACATCAGCTTAAAAGTACAAAATGGTGACCTTGTCCATCACACAATAATTTGGCGAAAATTCTTGTGTACACCTAAGTTGAAGTTAACCATGGTCGGTAATTCGTGATATTTTATGGTAAATTATGATATTTCGTAGCAAAATTAAAATCAACCTAGATGAATAGAAGATGCTCTGACAATTTGGTAATCAGAAAATAAAAAATAGCACATACGTGTGGTTGAGACACAGTGATGGTGCCTCATTATTTGATGCAGAAGTCAACTTATACTAACCCTTGAATCTTCTTTCATCATGAGAAATCCACTACCAGCTTTCTAATGAGAGGATATGATTAAGAGGTCAACTTGATCTAACAAGAATTACAAAGGACCAATTACCATCTAAATGAATCAAGAATACCATTTTAACATCAAAGAAGAAAACGAGCTGAACACAAAAGTTCTGTACAGTTAACAATTTTCTCTGATGTTCCCCCACAAAAGGGTCGATTTTGTTTGGTACAATTTGACTTGCATTCTCATATCCTAGAGCTTTTCAATTTGACATGTTATATAGAAGAGTTGACCTCACAGAAGGGCTAGAATGAGGAGTTGATGTTGATATTTACTCACAGCAGTTGGGCTGGTGCTCTTTCTGCAGCTTCTCCCAAAGGCACAACACCAATCTGGGGCTTTGGTAATGAGCAAGAATGTAATTTGGCTCACACCCAGCATTGTAAAACCTCTCGTCCGTGACATAATTCACTTCTTGACCTCTGTTCTTGAATTGTTCAATCCATAGGCCCATTGCAACGTCCTCTAGTTTAAAGAGCTGGAGAATCATAAAGCTAAGAGGTCAGTTTAGTAATGACTGTTAGCACAGATCACTCTATGATCAGAGTGATTCACTCTGATCATAGAGTGATCTGTGCTAAAAATTCAACTCACTGCCTGTTCCACTGTCTTTGCATACCCCGTTTTGTTTTTCAATGAGCAGTCGTTTTCTTTAAAATCTTAGTCATCCTCTTTTAAGACAATGATACTAGTTCTACAAAATTATGGCAGATTCTAGAAGAGATGCAACTAAGGAATTGGACAATGTATAAGCAAGTAATTTTTTACCTTGAGGTCCCTTTCGTGGTGGCTGCGGACAATGAATTTGGCGATGTCCCTAGAGATGATGTAACCTGGACCATGTGCCCATGGTGGGTACGATGCATGTGGCCATTCCTGAACAAACATAACACTCATCAGAACCAAGCCAAAGTGCGATATTGAAGCAAATATAATGCAAACCTTAAGAAAAGATTTGATGTGAATACCTCATTATCAATATACCATTTGCTGTCCCTCTGTCTGTCAGGTGATGATTCAAATGCTATAAGACCATATAAGAGACCTTTAGTTGCCTTTCCCTTGAGGCTGGAGACAACCTCATCAATTCTAACAAAAGCATCATCATCTGTTTTCATGATATATTTAGCAGGAAGGATTTTGGTCTGCATTTTTGAGATAAACATCATTTGTTAACTTCAAAAATACTTGCAGGAAAACAAATAAAGGTTTGATGACGAAAGTAGATGCAGAATCATAGATAGTTCAGCTTGGACAAACAGATATTTTGTAACAACATACACCAAAAATGCAGATTGCGATCGTCTTCAAGCTTATTAGGCTGTAATAATCAACAAATGGCATCAGTTGGATATCTCCATAAGCTTGAGCTTCTCGCCACAATTCAAAATTGACTTGACTGTTCTTGTGCTGCAGATAGGGAAAAAAATTGTTAGATTAGAGAAGAATATCAGACTATATTGGTATAAGTAAACAACAAATTCCTAGCCTCAAATGGTTCACTTACAAGACCAATGAAAAATCGGACAGCCACATCTCCAGAACGTACAGCCTCGTACTGCATCCAAGCCCTCCTCAATGCCATTCTACGCTCAAAATTATTTCCTGTTGAGAAAACCCCAACCAACATCAAAAGTCTTTTCTTCAAAAGGAGCGGAGCTTTGAGGTGCTCAACATCAACAACTAAATCATGATCCTCAGAAACAGGCAAGCCTCTAGCTAAGGCAGATAAGACATCCAAACCGCCAGCCACTTTAACTTCGGTAACTGACCATGGTTCAAGTTTCTGCATATGTGAAAAAAGTGAAGTAGAACGTGAGTATTCTTTTACCAAAATGGAATGATCTTTCAATACCAATAATCTGCTATTATCCATAAGCTCATACCTTACCTCCCTATAAGCAAAAGATGTTTCATGCCTTCCATTCACGGTCATGTGAAATCCCTCTAAACCAACCCACAATGTGGCAGTAAATGGATTCCCTTCAACAAATGGGAAATTAGCATCTCCATGAGCACTTACCCTGGAAACATTGGTGAACATGTCACTACTAGGCTGACTCATATTTAGATTTTCGTCCAAAGAGCTTCTGGCAACTTGTTCATTGCAAAGAACAAGTCCATCAACTGTCGAATTTGCTAAAGTATGTTAGATTTCTAAATAAAATAAATATACAATACAATAGATAATCAAGATTCATCAGCATTGGGAATAGTGTGGACCAATTATACTATTTGGGATAAACATACGAGACAAGAAACAAGTGTCCTACAGTTATAATATACCATAAATTAATTACATGTTTCATATGATGTTCTATATAAGTAAATAGTGCCAGTGTGCTACAGAAAGAGTTGCATTTGCACTAATCACAGTCAAACTTAAAATTTACCTTTCAGGTTGCTATCAGATCTGTGAGAAGGACATCTTTCTTCTTTGCCCCAACCAAGTTCATTAGTCCATATGCTTTGAATTACAAATGGCTCCTCTGTCATGTTATCACCGGGAAGACTGACATTGTAATGCAAGATAATAGGAGGCTCAGGCTCTCCTGAGAGTTGGGAGCCAAGAAGTTGAATTTGAAAGCTTCTAAAGCGCCCATCAGGAATGCCAACCAAAGAAATGGAAGAATCATCAACAAGGCCACAAGGGATTTCAAGAATAGTCCCGTCTCCTGATGCTATCTTGTCGAGTGCACTTACAGAAAAAGGGCAGCTTTTGTCTTCTTGATCTTCACTTTTGTTCAGTTTGGAAGCCTTGTCCTTTGCAATTGTAGACAGCAAGTCTTTCCACGCAATCGAGGCCTCTTTCACCCCTTGAGCTGTTTCAGGCAAAGCATCAGACCTGGAGAGTAGGGGACGCATGTGACTCCATACAAGCAAGGCCCTTGAGTACTCTTCTTTGAAAATGTCATGTGAAGCAAACAGATCATCGAGCCCATCAACGTCTATGAAATGTGGTTTCTTAGATGGTTTAGCCTCTACTATCACTTTTACCTCAGGAAACGTCCCAAGAGATTCATTGTTTGGATTGTTTCCAAAGAACTCAGAAGCTGATTGCTTCGGTGACTGCTTCCGCGATTGCTTTGGGGGTTCAAATTTGGCAATGCTGCTGTACCGAAAAACCAATATCATAGCAAGAGCAATGATCAAGAAACCTCCAGACCACTTCTTCATTTTCATTACTCCTCTGGGAATCTTTCTATAACCCACTACCATCTTCCATCATCTTCTTGCTTTGTTTGCTTACACAAAGACATTGAAATACTAGTTTCATTATTTAGAGCCAATACATAGGAAAACTAAATTGCACAAGTAAGCCTAATCCAATTATTGAATTCTCAAAACCCAAAACCCAACAAAGACCAAAACTTTATGCTCAATACGCACACAGATACCCAAACTTCACTGTAAATTTTGAATCTCACCAATAAGGATCTAGTTTTAGTGTCACTATCAAGTAAGTATTATCCAAAGCAATAAAAACTTCATCAATCTTTCAATGAACATAAGCTTACTTGCATACCTTAAATGGTGTTGGGCACCTCGAATCTGAAGCAAAAGCACCCAAAGCAAATTGCAACCAAATCTACTATATATGCAAACTTCAGAGCTCGAAAGATGACCCTCATTTACTGTGAAAACCGATTTTGAGCTACCAAACAGTAGTTTGCTAGTATTCAGATTTCGGGGAGCTCCGAATACGGCACAGAGTCACCTACTCACTCTGTTCTCTCTTATTGTCTCTTCAAATTGTTGACTTTTTATTTTTGGTGCAACTGTTGACTTTTTATTTACCAAAAAGGAACTGGGTAGACTTTTTGTTTGACCCTAAAAAGTAAAAAGTCCGAAGAAGACATGGATCTTGTTGACCTACTGAATGGATTTTGTTGACCTGCTTCTCTGGTTGTTTTGGTAAATTTTTGAACACATTGTTAGTTGATTTTGTCTAAAATTTTCATATATTTTAATCTTCATGTCGGGTTGTCAAATCCAACATGACACGCACGAGTTGAAACTCGCACCAAATAAAATAAGTTAAACTCATACAATGAAGAAACGAGTCAATTGCAGATCAATCTACTAAGACAATTAATAAATAAATAAATCTCGGATCAAAATTTGTCGACTTGCAATACCCATTAAACTTTAAGAAATTTCAAGTGTATACATATGGTATGGTTTTTTATTTTTAATATACCTTTAGAGTAAGACATAAAAATACTAAAATAGACTTTAGATTCTTGTGGAGTGCTCTGTCTTGCATTTTTATAGGTCAACTCGCATTCAAACTCGACCCATGACCCCCCCACCCACACCCGAGAAATTTTAAAATTTGTCAATATATCCTCTAGATTTTCGTATTTTCAGACCCTCCATCTTTTGTTATTGTGAGTAAACCACATCATTTTGTTATTTATATTTTTTGATAAGCACATTTTGTCTGATTATTTGTTTATTTACATATCAATTATTATGATGATGAATTGCTAACTGATACACCAGCCTTCAATGTCCATGTAAACCTTCAAAAGCTTTTTTTTTTTTAATCAATAAGAATGATAACCATTCATTAATCAGAAGAAAGGTTACATTCATTGAAGTCATTGTACATTGACTCCATTAGCCAACTTGGCCCTAGATGCAACAGTTGAGACTATCCAAGGTAAACAGATTCATGGAAAGATACAAGTCTACAACACAAACAGAAATAAAATTCCAGTTTCCCTAATGGAATTCAATAGCAACACAATGTCAAAATTGATGTGCATGTCAATTGCTCAACTAAACTGATTCCCAATTTCGCAGAAGAAAGCTAATCACAAGCTAGGCAACAGCATCAAAAGGCCAGAAAGTACCTGCTCCATCAACTACACCACAGAAAAAAAAAAAAAAAAAAAAAGGAACAATCAGAACAAATGAACAATCTTGTACCATATCTTTCTGCAGGATTTCTATTCAAACATTTACGAATGTAGAACAGGAGAACATAGGAAAATTATGTTGATAACCTGTTAGTACTCTTTCAGCAAACTGCACCAGCTTCGTGTGCACATCAAGGCATTTGCTAAGTTGGGCTTCAAGCGGATTATATGTTCATCAACTGGCCTTGGTTCAGTATAGAATGCATCATATGAAGTAGCAAGAGAAACTGGAATAGACAAAAAATCGCGTGCCATCCTAGAAAGGGTAGGATACTTGGCACCGGCGGTTTTCCACCAAGTCAATGCACTAAACTTCTGAGTCCAAGGTAAGATAGGTTCTTCCAAATAGTAATCCAAGTCTGATTTTTTCCTAGGCTGATTACTCAATTGGATGCACTGGTGGTAGTCTTGCAACACACTAAAGATATGATTCACATGCAATGGAATAGGAGGCTCCTCTTCTGAATCTGAATCGGAAGAAGATGAATCACTCAAAAAGGTCTCTTCTTCAGGAAAACGGGTCTGATATTCATCAAACTGTTTCTGAATAGCTCTCCAAACAGCTAAAACTTGTGTGCTAGCATCACCCTTAACCTTTGAACAAACAAATTCTATATATTTCATCTTAAACCGAGGATCCAATGCTGCAGTAATTGCCAACAGCAAGAACATCTCATCCCAATACTTACCCAACTTTTTCAACATGGCCTCGGCTATTGTCCTGATAAAACCATCCGACTGCATGGTCATTTGGTACAGTATTTCGCGAAGCTCATGAAGGTGATACAGATATACATTAGCAGTTAGGTGCTTTGTTTCAAATAATGCAGTTGATACTTCATATATGCTCCCAACAATTTTGCAGACACCTTCAACTTTCTTCCATTCCTCAGGAGATGGTACATCATGAAAATTGGTTATTTCTTTTCTAGAGTATTCTCCCATAGTCCACAGCTTCAGACCTTGCTGTAGATGGAAAATTGTGTAATCCCATAAGGGTAATGATTTGGCAGAAGACAATGCACGAACTCTCTTGATGATATCTTTAATCTTGTCAAATGCTTCCTGCACCATTAGACTGACCATTTCACCACAACAACGCACATGAAACCCATGAAACAGACTACCATCCAAACCAGTTTCCTTGTTTCCTTGGATATGACTTTTCAAATAATCAGCCACACTGCCATAATCATTAGTCATAATGAATGTAGAAATCTTATCCTTAATACCCCAATTTTCAAGCAACTTCAAAATTCCCCAATCTCGACAAAGAAAATCATCAGATAGACTATCTTCAGGATCCGAAACAGAGCGGAAGTGAAGTACCAACTTTCTCATTTTCCAATTTTCATCAATAAAATGTGCCGAAAGGCACAAGTAATCACGGTAGTTATACTTCAATATTTCGAGTGAGAGGCTAATCTGTCCCTCAAAATTTCCCAAAACTTCTTTAATTTTCAATTTCATTTCCTCATAGATTATCAAGCATTCACCTTCAACCATTTTGACTCTAATGTTAAAAGAGGGGTTAAACTTAAGTGCCAACTCTCTAAAATCATTATCTTCAACCATCTTAGGTGGAACCTGTGTAGAGCAAACAAATTTTGCAAAAGCCCTCGCACCACTTTGCTCATCATATTCAAATCGTGCATCCGATTGGAAGGAAAATCCGTCCATATCATCGCTATCACTACCGATGTGCCCCATTTCGTGTTCACATTCACATACTCCTCTCCTTTTAGATTCTTTAGAACTAAGAGATTCATTGGTTTGAAGATGGCCAGACATATCTAATGAACACAAATTATTAGCATCATATCAACATATAAAACAAATAAGTAGAATCCAATATTTACTCCTCTACATCAACCCCAACTTTTCCTATTGATTCATACACAGCTTTGTCGCATAATCATGAATACCCATTAACAATATAAGAAAAATTGTGCAGTAAATTCTCGAAAATAATTTATTTTTAACCAAAATCTTGCAATACTCATTAACTATAAGCTCGAAATTAATATAGAAATTAAAGAAAAATATTCCAAAACAATGGCAGAAAAAGCGAAGCCTAATACAGTATGCGGAGCAAAATGTGAATGATTATCATGCAAAGTGTAGTTCTTTTTTTGATTGAGAGAATCAGAAAGACACGAATTTGAGTTGGAGACGAACCTCGTTTGGGATGAGTCGCGGAGGTGAGAGAGCTGAGAGTGATAGCGCCAAGGGATTTTAGGGTTTCTATTGGGGATTTGGGAAGTGGAATTGACCGAGGGAAACAGAGCTTCATTTTAGCGGGAAAGTATCGCGGATTAGCCGTACACGTGGCGATCTGAAATGATTACGTGGCTTTTCTATCTCCTTTTCCTTTGTCTCCTTCAATCTTTGGCTATTTTACGCTTTGCATCTCCAATTATAGCCTTATAGGAGATCTTACACATTGCACTATTTTTACTTTTTTTTGTTATATTGGAAATTTGGAGGGGATTGAAAGTTAACACGAGAAGCACTAATGTGAAATTTAAAAACACAATGATCAAAATTAAAATTCAAGCAACATATAGGGATAAAAAACGCAATTATGTTGTAAACTTGTACATGATTTTCCTCGGACCTTCCCATTCGGGTCTCACTTCATTTCACTTTTTGCGCCCAAAGAAAGAGACCAACGCTTGTGGCATGCCTAGTAATGTGTTGTTCGCATAGTTGAGATTGGAATAGAAGCGCATAGTTGAGATTGGAATAGAAGAAATTCAACCAAAGATTTGGAATAGAAGAAAGGACTCAGAAGGATGAGGCTAGATAACATTTTGCCTTCATCCGCAAACTAGACAATGCATTGTGTCAAGTCAATCACACCGGGACGGCAACACATTCCATCATGTCCATTTTCCATTTTCCTTCAGAAGAATTACAAAGCCATATTGAATTCAAAACAATATGATCGTAGTTTTAACTTTTACAATGTCATGAACCAGTCAAGTAACCACAGTTTTCACCACAGGTACATACTAACTTCTTACATTAAACCAGCTCCAAGCGTCAAGTCAATCAGTTTTTTTTCACATCCAAGTGAAACAGATCCATAGACAGTTTACATACATACAAAAATGGATCTTCAATCTCCCTAATGGAGTTCTTGCCAAAAAAAAAAAAATCTCCCTAATGGAGTTCAAAAGCTTGATGTCGATGCCAATTGCTCAACTAAACTGATTCCCAAACTCCCATGCCTTCCAAAAGAGAGCTATCACAAGCCAGGCAGGAGCAGCAAAAAGCCAAAAAGGTACCGGTTCAAGACATCTAGCACACCACATGAAAAACGCAAAGTAGAACAATCTTGTAAGATATCATATCATCTTGCAAGAGACATAGTAAATATAGTTGAGAATAGAAAAGAGAAATGAAAGCAGAGAAGAAAAATGTGTTATAACCTGCGTTCATTCAGTGCTTACGAGACCAACTTCGAGTGCACATCAAGGCATTCATCAAGTCCGGCTTCAAGCAAACTAAACTTTCATCAGCTGGCCTAGGTTTAGTGTAAAATGCTTCATGGGAAGTTGCAAGAGAAACTGGAATGGCCAAGAAATCCCGGGCCATCCTAGAGAGAGTAGGATACTTGGAACCAGCAGTGCTCCACCAAGTCAGTGCATCGAAATACTGACCCCCTGGTATCACAGGTTCTTCAAGATAGCAATCCAAGTCTGATTTTTTTGTAGGCTGAATACCCAATTGGATGAACTTGTGGTAGTCTTGCAACACATTAAGAGTATGATTCGCATGTTCGGAACGAGAAGACTCCATTTCAGAATCTGGAGTGGACGAAGATGAATCATACATGAAGTTCTCTTTTTCAGGAAAACGGATCACATAGTCACTAAAGAGTTTGTGAATGGCCCCCAAAACAGCTGCAACTTGTAAGCTTCCTTCCATACCCTTGAGTTTCATAGAAACAAATTCTATGTATTTCATCTTCAGTCGAGGATCCAAGGCTGCAGCTATTGCCAACAACAAGAACATGTCATTCCAATACTTATCAAACCTTTTCAGCATGCCTTCAACTATTGTTCTATTAAAACTATCCAAGTCAGTGGATATTTGGGTCAGAATTTCACGAAGCTCATGCAGGTGATAAAGATAGACATTAGCCGTAAGGGGCTTTGATTCAAATAAAGCACTTGATACTTCATATATGCGCTCGACAATCTTACAAACACCTTCAACTTTCTTCCATTCCATGGGGGATGGTACGTCACATGAATCAGTCACATATTTTGAAGAGAACTCTCCCATAGACCATAGTTCAACAGCATGCTGTAGCTTGGAGTTAGTAAGATACCACAACGGTAACGATTTTGTAGAATACAATTTGAGAACTTTGTCTATGATATCCTTAATGTTGTCAAATGCATCCTGCACCATTAGACTGATCATTTCCGCACAACAATACACCTGAAATTGCTGACCGCTCACTTCAAGTTTCTTCTTTACACGGATATGAGTTTCCACAAACTCAACCAATTCAGGGCAATCCCCATGATCAGCATTGGTCATTGTTAGTGTGGATACCTTGTTCCCGAATCCCCAACCTTCAAGAGCCTTAAGGAAACCATCAAGAGGCTTTGATAAACTATGGCAATAAAGTACCCACTTCCTCAGTTTCCAATTCTGGTCGATAAAACTAGCCAAAAGGCACAAATAATATCCACAGAAACGGTAAGTTTTGTACCTCAATGTGTCCACCGAGAGGCTAATCTGTCCATCAAAATCACCTAAGAACTCTTTAATTTCCATTTTCCTTTCCTCATACACTCTCATGCACTCACTTTCTAACCTATCAAAACTAGGCTTAAACAGCGGGTTAAGCTTATTCGAGAACTTCCTTAAATGGATATCTTCAACCATCTTAGGTGGCATTTCTCCAGAGCAAATAAGCTCTGCATGAGCCCTTAGATCTCTCTGCTCATCATATTCAAATACCATAACATTGCTGTCATTTCCATGATCAAATATTCCATTAATTCCATCGACCCCAGACATATCTAACAAATTAACACAAAATTATTAGCACCCTATCAACCATTAATCTATTTGTTTTGCATTATGGAGTAGTACTAAACTACTAATCAAAAGTAACATTTGGGTATAATCATGGATGCCCATTAACAATATAACCAAAAACCTTGCAATGAATTCTTAGAGATGAAAACTTTAGTCTCAAATAGGTCAAATCTATGCTTAAAAATGGGAACTTTATTCTTAAAAATGTAAACTTTATTCACCCACAACCCACAGGCCACAGATCACTCAAAACAAACATAATAAAAAAAAGAACAAGAACAAAACATACAAAATGATCATCATATTAGTAGATCAAATAAGTACACCCAAAGAACACAATAAGAAGGAACAAGAACAAATTAAAGAAGCATGCATAAAAAAGATAGTTATCGGAAATGTTCATTTTGAGAAGTGAACAACAAACACACAGGGGAACAAGAATCATCATGGATCACAGTGGAAGAAGAAGAAAGACATTTGAGTTTGGAGGAGAAGTGCAAACCTGGTTTGGGCTGAGAAGAAGAACAAGTGTGGGGAAAGTGCAATAGAGAAGAAAATGGGGGGTTCCCTTCTGTCAGAATTTGAATGGAGTGAGTGTGATCATTTGCGTAGAGGGGAAGTCTGAGGGGACACGTGGCGCGCTTATTATCAAAACCTGTCTTTTCATTCTCTTTTTCGGTGGTAATAACTTGTCTTTTCAATTTATTACATCGTTTATCTCACTAAAGTTTCTCTTTACTTTTTCAACCCTCTCTTAATATCTGTACCCCTTTCACAATTTACCATTTTTTTTTTCCACTTTGAATTAATCACAAACTTCTTTCCATTTTTTTTTTCCCATAATACTACTCCCTTAGTCAAACTCAAGACCTCTCATTTACATTGGAAAGAGTTACACCACTAGACCGAATTTGTTGAGGGCCACTTTTTCTTTTTACTCCTCACTTTCTCACATTTGGAAAAAAAAAAACATCCACCACTCTTCTCTCTCCTTGAACTTCTCACACTCCTCATCAGCAAATAAAAATAAAACTTCTCGCACACCAGGCTCTATCTAGTGTTTATTCAAGTTGATCAATGTCAATAATTTGGTGTTATATTGTGCAGAAGATTAGAGCATCTCTAACAAACTAGCCTATATTTATCTCAATGTAGCTCCGAGCTCTGTAGACAAGTGTCCCTTTCTATGTAAGTATATAATTAGATTTCAATGAGAGACATAATGGAGTTTGAAAACACAATGCAAAGGCTAAGTTGTAAGGCTTGGCCAAAAAAAAATGGAAGCTAAATTTGTAAGGAAAAGGCTAACCTGTGAAGAAAATTGGGTAATCATGAAATTGGATACAGACTACAGAGCAATCTTCATAAAGATATCAATGGGATACAGACAAATTGCTGGATGTGCACACTTTTTTTCGGATAGAACAAGATGCACAAACTTTTCGTTCTAATTTTTGGCTGGTAGCTTCTAAATTGCACTTGTTTAATAAAGCATGATACTGAGCAACACATTCCAATGTTCCATTCATGTGCATTCCCTTTAGTCAGAATGTTTAAAAAGAAACATAAAGACATGAATGCACACAAGATCGAAATTTCCCTTGAACAATGTCATGAAGCAGTAAATTAACCAGTGCAGTATCATAAATACAAGCACAACCAAAGAGGTCATAAGGTAGATATCAACTTCATATATTAAACCATCTACAGACATCAATGCCACCACTTCTGAGTATCCAGGGGACATAGTTTCTACACAAACACAAAATAGATATTCAATCTCTCATATGGAGTTCGAAGAAACAAACTTGATGTCCATGCCACTTAATTAACTAAACTAATCCAAAGTCTTCCAGAAGAGAGGTAGTCCCAGGTAACAGCAGCACAAAGCCAAAATGTTCGAGACATCAAGTACACTACATGGAAAGAAAAACAAAATGATCTTGTGAGAAATCATCTTGCAAGATTTTTAGTGAAACTAATTGAGAACACAAAAGAGCAAAAGATTGCTAACCTCCTAACAGATTCTTTCATTGCCTAGGACACCAGCTCTGAGTACACATAAAGGCATTCAACGAGTTTGGCTTCAAGCCAACCATACGTCCATCAGCTGGCCTTGGTCCAGTATAGAATGCCTGATGTGAACTTGCAAGCATAACTGGAATGGCCAAGAAATCACGTGCCATCTTGCAAAGGATAGGATACTTGGCACCTGCAGTGCTCCACCAAGCCAATACATCAAAATCCTTACTCCAAGGTAAGGCGGGTTCTTCCAGATAGCCATTCAATTGAGTGAACTTCTCGTAGTCTTGTAACACACTAAAAGTATGATTCACATGTCTCGGAGTAGCCCCTTCAGAACCGGAAGCAGAAGCAGATGATCCACTTGTAGAGTTAACTTTTTCAGAAAAACGGAGTGCATATTCATCAAATAGTTTGTTAAAGGCCCCCAAAACAGCTGCAGCCTGTGAGCTTCCATCCACACCCTTAACTTTGGAACAAGCAAATTCTACGTACTTCATCTTAAACCGAGGATCCAGAGCTGCAGATATTGCCAAAAGCAAGAACATCTTGTCCCAATACCTGTCAAAAGCTTTCAACATACCCTCAACTACTGTTTTAACAAAACTATCAGAGTCAACAGATGCTTGGGTCAGAATTTCATGAAGCTCATGCAGATGATAAAGATAAACATTAGTAGTTTGATGCTTTGCTTGAAATAAAGCATTTGACACTTCATATATGCTGTCTACAATCTTACAAACTCCTTCAACTTTCTTCCATTCCTCAGGGGTTGGTACATAGTTGAAATTATTGTCAACTGAAGAGTATTCTCCTGAGGACCATAACTCCAGAGCTTCTTTTAGATGGGAATTTGTCATATTCCACACAGGAGTTATAGATATAAAACCACACAAAGAAGATAACTTGTCAATGACATCATCAATCTTGTGAAATGCACCCTGGACCATTGTCGCTATCATTTCCTCAAAACAATACACACGAAACAACTGATCATTAAGTTGGAGTCCCTTCTTTTCTTGGATGTGCTTTTTCACGCACCCAACCAATTGATCATAGCAATCATCATTAATCATAGAGAGTGTGGATATCTTGTTCTCAATCCCAAAATCTTCAAGCGACCTGAAAACACCCCAATCATCATCGTCATGAAGAACACCAGATGGACTACCCAAGTCCTCCAAAAGCAAAAGAGCACGAAAGTGAAGCACCCACTTTTTCAGTTTCCAATTCTCATCAACAAAATGAGCAGAGAGGCACAAGTAATCATCAGCACAGAAGTCGTTACGAGGATTTTCATGCCTCAATATGTCCACCGAGAGGCTAATCATTCCATCAAATTTTCCCAAGAATTCCTTAACTGCCACTTTCCTTTCCACATAGATTTTGCAGAAGTCACTTCCAATCATTTTAAAATTAGGCATAAATTGCGGGTTAAGAGACTCCATAAATTCTCTAAATCCAACACCTGCAACAATATTAGGTGGAACTTCTGGACTGGAAATAAACTCTGCAAGTGCCCTCTGAAGTCTTTTCTCTTGCTCATCGTTACTTAATGGAGCCCTAAACATATCTACCAAACACAAAATTATTAGTACCATTGCAACCCTTTTTTTAAAAAAAATTTCCATTACGAAATCAAAGCAACAAATAAACTAAAATTGGCGTATAATCAAGGATACCCATTAACAATATTACCAAAAATCTTGCAATAATTTCATAAAAATGTAAACTTTATCAACCACAGAACTCAAACCTTATATCAAGAACATATTTAATAAAAACTTAATCATGCTGGTAAATGAATATACATCAAAATGACGGAATAAGCAGCCTAGAAAAAAAAAATAGCAACAAAAGCATAACAAGGTTGAGAGAATGATGAAGACAAAAAGAAAAAAATTCTACATTTATTTTTCTAAAAATAAAGCGAATAATAAAGATACAATTTTGGGTCCAGACAAACCTGAAACGTTGTTTGGAATGAGACGCTCAGAAGAATTGAGAAGAGAGCAGAATGAAATTTAGGGTTTATGTGGGAAGTGGAATAGACTGAGAGAGAGAGGCTGCTTATATTAGGCTTCGTTTTGGCGGGAAAATGGGAAAGGACAGTATCAGAGCCGTACACGTGGTTAGCTCAGTAAAAAAGCCCGCCTTCTCATTCAACTATTTTCTTGGTTGGAGGTAACAAATATCTCATATTTACTGTAAGGAGTTATTGTTGAGGAGATTGTAACGTCGTGGCTCATAAATTGGCACGTTTTGTTATTTGTGAAAATACATTGTTTATTTGATTGGAGGATGACTTTTTTTTTTTTTGATCCATTGGAGGTGGGCCGGTCAGGAACCAGCACCCACCTAAGAACACATGCAATTTGGGCCGAAACCCCCGACGAGTATCCCAGCAGCCCATCCCGCTCACCCATTACCGGGGTATTGCGGGGCCAAGCCTTAATGCCAGACTAATCTCTCGGTCGCTAGCGCACGAGATTGGAGGATGACTTTGATTCGCTTAATTAGCTAAAAAAATCTTTTTGCATGGAAAAAAAATTATTTTTATGTTGCATTTTCAAGTTAATTTTTCGGCTAGGCCCCTCCTCTAATCAAAAGAAACAACCACGCTCGGGACAACGAACCGAACAATCTTATGACTATATGAGAAACTATGTTACCATCTTTAGGTATGTAGAGAATTTTGGGAATATGAAGGCATGGAATAATAAGACTCTGAATTTTAGTCACCATGACACCTTCACCTGCAAAATAGAGTTCTAATTCTTGATTGATTAACTACAGAGACAGTAGTTTGTTAGTGGCAGAGTCGGAACTTTTTATTTCGGAGCTGTAATATATGACAAAATTATAAAAATTATTATATCGGTAGCTTGTGGCAATCAGATTCCAGAATAAGTAGATAATTAAAATGAATCATTCATTGCAAATTGATCATACCAACTATAAGTTCCAAGAGCTCAATTGCAATAACGTACCGAAATATCACACGCTTCTTGCTTCAAAGTCAAATTTCAAGTTATAGAAATTTTCTTAGTAAAGTCACTATTGATTAATTATAGTGTTTTATTTAGTTTCCTATTTTATTTAGGTTTTATTTTCATAGAAAGATTAAGTTTAGAATAAATCTATTCTAGAATTGAATGAGTTTTAATTCCTTGCCTTAGTTTGCTAGGAATAAGACTCGTTTTTCTTTTCCTCTTATATCATGGGATAGTGCTCTACATATATGATAAAACACCAACTAGATAATTCAGAATATCGATCTATCTCCTCCTTCAAAACCTAAATTTTTCCAATCCGGCCGGTCTCCTCAACATATATCGATCTGGCACAAATTCCAATCAAGAAGACCGAGAGCTAGCTAGGGTTCGATAATCACAGAGAACCCACCATGTTCATGACCAGGCTTTTTGGGAAACCTAGAAGGGATGAATCCTCCAGTGCCCTATCCACCACATCCTTCGACAAGTTAACTGAGACGCTTGAAATGCTGGAGAGAAAGGAGAAAGTGCTAGAGAAGAAGGCCGCTGCTGAAGTTGAAAGGGCCAAGGATTTCTCCAAAGCAAAGAATAAAAGAGTTGCTATTCAATGTTTGAAGAGGAAGAAGAGGTTAGAAGAGCAAATAGAGAAACTCGGAAACTTCCAACTGCGAATCCATGACCAGATGATTCTGCTGGATGCTGCAAAAGTCACTACGGAAACTGTAGATGCCTTGAGAACTGGAGCAGCTGCAATGAAGGCAATGCAGAAAGCAACGAAGATAGAAGACGTGGACAAGGTCATGGATGAGATCAATGAGCAGATGGAGAACATGAAGCAGATCCAGGATGCTTTGTCGACTCCGATTGGTGAGGACTTTGATGAGGATGAATTGGAGGCAGAACTTGAAGAGCTCGAAGCCGCCGAGTTGGAACAACAACTTCTTCAGCCTGTAACTACTACAACTACAGCTCCTCCAGCAGGAATCAGGGAACCAATTACTTGTCCTGTTCCTGAGAAGCAATGTGCTGAAGAAGATGAACTGGCTGCTTTGCAGGCCGCGATGGCACTATAATAAGCAGGTATATATATATACACTCTATGGAACCATCGAGTCTTGAAAGTCGAAACATTATTTGAATTGCATGGTTTCAGTGGATAAATCTGAGGTAATTAATTTTTATGATATTTATCTTCATCTGTTAATCAGTTGATGAATTTGAAGCTTAATTTGGACTGTGTTCATGTGTATGAACACAATAGATTGAGTGTGGTTTTATAATTTTGGCCGGCTATTTGTAATGTAATGTTATCTGATAACTATTTGTATTAGAGAACCTGCATTTCTTTTTTCCAGGCAGAAAAAAAATTAAAACAAAACCACTTCAGTTAAGAAGGGGGAGTCTAATCCAAATGGCATTACCTTTCTTATCATATATAGTAGAGCTATATGAAGTTTTCATGCTTGACAAGTGTATATTATATGAGTATTATATAATATATATTGACATTCGTTCGACCCAAGGTCCCAAGTGCTCATCAATTCAAGCTAGGGTAAAAAAAACAAATTTATATATAAGATTGATGAGCACTAGCTTGAATTTGTATTAAAGAAAGACAAATTTGTGAGCATGCATGTATAATAAAGGAAACTTGTCTATGCTTGAATAAATGATGATCGAGCTGAAATATATATCATCGATATGGTACGAGAGACTGTTTAAGTTTTTTTTTTTTTAATTTTAGATATTACTAATTTTGTGTTTTTTATTATAGTTGGAGGGACATGCAAGTCCTTTCAATGTATATATATCTTTGCAAAGGGTAAGATTTGTGTTATTGACTTAATGTATTCTTCTTTTTTTACTTTTTAATAAATTTATCTCGTACTGTTAAAAATATATATCGATATTTGATCGAATGAAGTGCACCCAATTTATATGAAATCTATTGTTGACAAAGTTGAATTTATTACTGATTGATCTCATTTTCTATTAAATACTATACCTTCAAATAGTGAACCAGCTCCCACGTACAACCAGAAATATAGTATCGTTGCTAGAAGTACCAATGCTAAGCTTTGCGATAAAAGAAGAAATTGTTTGAGCTATAAGTACTAAAGTTACTAACACTAGCTATGAACTAAAAATATCAAGGCTTTGCAATAAGCATGAATCTCTAATAATATGTGGTTTTGAACATAAAGTACAGATATGCTTTGTGTTTGGTATACTTTGGTTTTTCTTCTTCTTCTTCTTAGTAACATGCAATTAAGTTTAGAATATACTCTTTGACAAAAAAAAAAGTTTAGAACAAACTTTTCTAGTATTGAATGAGGTTTCCTAGCTTGTCCTAGTTTGCAAGGAATAAGATTTAGTGTATTCTTATTATGTGTTATTTTCATAGAAAGATTAGGTTTAGAATAATAATTTTTTCCAGTATCCTATTTTGCTAAGAATAAGACTTGGTTCTCCTAGTATCCTATATATTCCTCTTAGATTATGGGATAGTGCTCTATATAAAGGACCCTATCGGATTGTTTTTTTGTCAGAATCAAATCTTCCTTTCATAACAAAGAGATATTTTAAACCTTCTCGTGCTCTCTGTTTCTGTGAGACCAAAACAAAGAAAAACAAGATGCAAATTTTCGTGAAAACCCTAACTGGGAAGACCATCACTCTTGAGGTTGAGGGAAGCGATAGCATCGATAATGTCAAAGCCAAGATCCAGGATAAAGAAGGCATCCCTCCTGATCAACAGAGACTGATTTTTGCTGGCAAGCAATTGGAAGATGGCAGAAGTCTTGCGGATTATAACATTCAAAAGGAGTCAACTCTTCACCTGGTTCTGAGGCTGAGGGGAGGAACTATGATCAAGGTAAAGACTCTTACCGGGAAAGAAATCGAGATTGATATTCAACTGACTGATACCATGGCCCGAATCAAGGAAAGGGTCGAGGAGAAAGAGGGGATTCCTCCGCTGCAACAAAGGCTGATTTATGGTGGCAAGCAGCTTGGAGATGACAAAACTGCTAAAGAAAACAACCTTGAACGTGGCTCTGTGCTTCATCTTGCGCTTGCACTACGTGGTGGTAGTCTTTAAACCGAAAGATTATAAGAATCATCTATAATGAAATCAAAACAGATAAGATTGCAATTCTATTTGTAAAAAAATTTAGTTTCACAGATACACACAAGCAATAAGGTAAACATAAACTTCCACAATCCATAAATCAAAGATCTCCAAACACCAGTAAACAGTTGTACGTGAGTATCCATGGGAAACATATCCATAATCCCATAATAAGTTCCAATACTTACAAAAATAGATATTAAATGTCCCTAATGAAGTTCAAAAGTAACAAACTTGATGTCCATGCCAAATTGCCAATTGCTTAACGAAAATTCCCAAGCTTCCTCAGAAGAGAGGTAATCATAAGCTAGGCAAGAGCCGCAAAAAACCAAAATGTACCTGTTCTTGACACCGGCCACATCAAAAGGATGAAAACAATCTTGTGAGAGTTCGTCTTGAAGAATATAATGTAAAGAATGAAGTACAAAAAAAAAAAAAAAAGGAGCAGAGAAGAAACTAGAATTGATTACCGGCAAATTCTTTCAGTACTTAGAATACCAACTTCGAGTACAAACTAGGGCATTCATCAACTCTGGCTTCAAGCGAACAACATGTTTATCAGCTGGCCTTGGTTCAGTATAGAACGCCTTAAATGAAGAAGCGACAGAAACTGGAATAGCCAAGAAATCCCGTGCCATCCTGGAAAGGGTAGGATAATTGGCGCCTGCAGTGCTCCACCAAGTCAATGCATCAAAATCCTGACTCCAAGGTAAGACAGAATCCTCCAAATAGCAATGCAAGTCTGATTTCTTTGCAGGCTGATCACTCAACCGGAGGAATTGCTGGTAGTCTTGCACCACACTGAAAGTATGATTCACACGTTCAGCAGTAGGAGACTCTCCTTCTGAATCAGAATCAGAAGAAGATGACTGACATATAAAGTTCCCTTTCCCAGGGAAGCCAATCACATATTCATCAAACAGTTTGTTAATGGCACCCAAAACAGCCGCAACTTGTGAGTTTCCGTCCATACCCTTGACCTTTGAACAAACAAATTCTATGTATTTCATCTTAAACCGAGGATCCAGCGCTGCAGATATTGCCAGCAGCAAGAACATGTCATCCCAATACTTGTCAAACTTCTTCCACATGTCCTTGGCTATTGTTCTAACAAAATCATCAGAGTCGGTGGAAAATTGGGTCAGAATTTCGCGAAGCTCATCAAGGTGATAAAGGTAAACATTGGCTGTTAGATGCTTTGTTTCAAACAATGCATTTGATACTTCATACACCTTGTCAACAATTTTACAAACACCTTCAACTTTCTTCCATTCCTCAGGGGATGGTACGTCATAATCATCCATCACATCTTGTGAAGAGAACTCTCCCATAGTCCATAACTGCAGAGCTCCTTTTAGTTTGAAAGTTGTGAGATACCACAGGGGTAATGATCTCCCAAAAGAATACAGCGCACGAACTTTGTCAATGATATCTTCAATCGTTTCAAATGCATCCTCCACCATTGTCTTGATCATGTCCCCACAACAATGCACACGAAATAGCTGACCATTGAGTTGGAGTTCCTTCTTGTCTTGGATGTGACTTTTCACAAACTCAACCAATGAATCATAGCAACCATCATTATTCCTAGTGAGAGTGGATATCTTGTTCTCAATGCCCCAATCTTCAAGCAACCTAAAAATGCCCAAATCATCGCCTTCAGGAATGTAATTATCAGACTGACCAGAACGCCAAAGACATCGATAGTTAAGAACCCACTTTTTCAGTTTCCAATTCTCATCAATAAAGTGTGCATAAAGGCAAAAGTAATCATCACAGCTAAGTGTATAGTAACTGCCACTTTTGTGCCTCAATATGTCCATGGAGAGGCTAATCCGTCCATCGAAGTTGCTTAAGAATTTCTCGGTTTCCACTTTCCTTTCCTTATAGAGTTTCACGCATTCACTCCCCACACTTTCGAAACTAGGCTTAAACTGCGGGTTCAGAAATTCTATGATGCCTTTAAAATGTTCACTTTCAACAATCTGAGGTGGAAACTCATCATAGCAGATCCAATTTGCAATACCCCGCACAGCCTTTTGCTCATCAAATTCAGCATTGTCCCTTGCATCTGAATCTGATGAAAATGAATTCAAATCCACGCTATCGTCACTGCCATCATTCTCATCATCAAAATTAACACTCTTTTCAGAACCAACAGCTCCATTAGTTTCAGAAGACATATCTAACAAATACAAAATTAATTAGCACCACAACCAACCAGTGGTCTATTTGTCTTGCATTAAAAAGTTAAAAGTACACGAGAAACAATATTGGTGTATAATCATGAATACCCAGAATTGACAAAAATATAAACTTTATTACTAAAAACCTAATATTACCAGTATGTGAATCCACAAAAAATAGATGAAAATTATAAAATCACTAAGTTAATTTTATAGACATCAGAATGACAAATTAAGTCAGAATGAAAGTGACAATAACATGATTAAAAGCATAAGTACAAGAAACAAATGGTGTGTGGCCAAAAAAAGAAGCAAAATGGTGTATGATCATTGTTTTGAATATTTATTTAGTTTGCTTAAGAGAATAAAGACATAATTTTGAGTTGGTGCCAAACCTGAAATGTCGTTTGGGGTTTAGTAGGAAGAAGAAAGAACCACCCAGAAGAAGTCAAGAAATTGAGGGAAAAAAGTCAAGGAAATTTGGGGTCTTGTAGGAAGTGATCAGACTGCTTGCCTTTAGGTTTCACTGTTTCAGTTTAGCGGGAAAATAATTAGTGCAGCACCCGCACCGTACACGTGGCTGGCTTATTTAACACAGACGTCTTTTCATTTTCATTTTCGAGGAAACTATTCCTCTTCCTTTTTCATTTTCATTTATGAATGATTGCTTATAGTAATGACAATATCCGACAATATCTTCTTCTTCTTTGTTTTTGGACAATGACTATATATAGTAACTTTCATGAAGCCTTGTATGACTTTTCATAATCCACAAGAAAAATTCCTGCTGTTATGATAAAGAGATAATACTTCATTATTATAAACCAAGTTATTGAATATTTCAAATAAGCATGATTTTATTTTATTTTATTTTTTCGGTTTTGTAATGGCAGAATCGTGATTCATGAATAAATAAGAACAAAACCGTAATTTTCTTATAAACAATAATGAACAATTCTAGAAACTTTAATGAGTTAATGACAGAACCATAATTCATGAATAAATGAAAACAAAACTGTAATGTCTTTGTGAACAGTAATGAACAGTGCTGAGCTTTAGTATGTAGTATAATTTACAAGTTGGTGGTAATTACAAAATTCAACTCTTTCTTTCTAATGCAATACTAGGGTATCTTTTCGTATACAATGCTTGATTCTTACACTTAATAGAGCACACAGTTGAATTGCAATTCAAAACATGTCGCTACATGAATCCAGTCTTGCAATGAATGTAGAGTTAGTTGCAATGGAGACAGTACCTCTCTTTTTCTAGTCTATCCAAATAGGGTCATCTTTAAGAATAGAATCACACATTGGAAACTCTAAGGGAGTCTAAGCCTTACATATAAATATAGGGCCTCGTCATTTACCAATTGTTTTTGGGTTAGATGTGTAAGGATTGTTACTCTACTCGAAAAAAATCAGGAACCTGTAAAATAACCATGATTTCTGCAACCAGTATAATCAAACCATCAATCTCAAGACATCAAGGCAACAAATCCATAAACACTTTCAATACAAACAAAATAATGGAGTTCCAAAGTAACAAACTTTGATGTCCATTCCGCTTGCTTAACTAAACTGATTCCCCAAGACTTCCAGAAGAGAAACCATCCTAAGCAGTCAAGAGCAGTAAAAAGCCAGCCAAAATGTACCTGTCCTCGACATGAAAAGAAGAACGAAACAATCTTGTGAGAAATCACCTTGCTGGATATACATGAGTCAAAATAATTAACACACAACAGAGAAGAAAATAGGGATAGCTAACCTGCTAACATTCTTTCAGTGGCTATGAGACCAGTTCCGAGCACACATTAAGGCATTCATCAACTCTGGCTTCATGGAAATTATGCGTTCATCGACTGGCCTTGGTTCAGTATAGAATGCCTCATATGAAGTCGCAAGAGAAACTGGAATGGCTAAAAAATCACGTGCCATCCTCGAAAGGGTAGGATACTTGGCGCCTGTGGTGTTCCACCAAGTCAAAATATTAAAATCCTGATTCCAAGGCAAGACAGGTTCTTCCAAATAGCAATCCAAGTCTGATTTCGCAGGCTGATTGATCGATTGGATGAATTGCTGGTAGTCTTGCAACACAGTGAAAGAATGATTCACGCACAACTCTCCTTCTGAATCAGAATCAGAATCAGAAGACGATGAATCACTCATACAGTTATCTTTTGCTGGAAAACTAATCACATATTCATCAAACAGTTTTTGAATAGCTCCCACAGCAGCTGCAACTTCTGAGCTTCCATCCACACCTTTCACTTTCGAACAGACAAATTCTACGTACTTCATCTTAAATCGAGGATCTAGTGCTGCAGCTATTGCCAACAGCACGAACATACCATCCCAATACTGGCCAAACTTTTCCAACATGTCCTCGGCTACTGTTCTAACAAAATCATCAGAATCGGTGGACATTTGGGTCAGAATTTCACGCACCTCATGAAGGTGATAAAGGTAGACATTAGCAGTTAGCTGTTTTGTTTCAAATAAAGCATTTGATACTTCATATATGCTCTCCACAATTTTACAAACACCTTCAACTTCGTTCCATTCCTCGGCGGATGGTACTTTGTAATCATTCATCACATCTTCTGAAGAGAATTCTCCCTTGGACCACAACTCCAGAGCTTTTTTCAGCTTGGAACTTGTTTGATACCACAAGGGGAATAAAGTTTTAAAAGAACACAATCTGCTAATTTTGTGAATGGTATATCCAATCTTGTCAAATGCTCCCTGCACCATTTTCATGATTATTTCCTCACAACAATACACACGAAACAGCTCACCACCAAGTTGGAGTCCCTTCTTTTCTTGGATGTGACTTTTCACAAACTCAACCATTTCATAGCAATAATCATTAGTCACAGAGAGTGTGCCTATCTTGTTCTCAATGCCCCAATCTCCGAGAATCCTGGAAATGCCCCGATCTGCACCCTCGTTAATGAGACCATCAGATTGGAAAAGAGGATGGAAGTAAAGTACCCACTTTTTCAGTTTCCAATTCTCATCAATGAAATGTGCGGAAAGGCATAAATAATCATCCCGGAAGAGGCCATAGTCATTTTCGCTCCTCAATATGTCCAGAGAGAGGCTAATCCGTCCATCAAGATTTCCCAAGATTTCTTTAGTTTTCACTTTCTTTTCCTCATAAACCTTCATGCATTCACTTTCAACCGCCTCTAAACTAGGCCTAGTCAGCGAGTTAGGCCAATTCATTAACCTCATAAAATCATCAGCTACAACCATCTCAGGTGTAATATCTGTTTTGCAAATTAACTCTGCAAAAGACCTCAGAGCTCTTTGCCCATCATATTGACCTCCATCGACATTGCCCTCAGCATCTGAATCTGATGACAAGGAATTCAAATCCTTATCGCTGTCGTTTCCATTATCACATTTTTGCTTCTTTCCACAGCCCATATCCCCATTAACCTCAGACATATCTAACAAACACAAAATTATAAGCACCACAGCAAGTTAGCTAAACCCCATTTTCCTTTTTTTCATTATCGATTGAAAGTAATAAATAAAAGTAAAATTGGCCTATAATCATGAATACCCATCACCAAAATAACAGAAAATATTGCAATGAGTTCTTAAAAATATAAACTTTATTGACCCAAAGGAGAAGTAGTACTATGAATTCAAAGCCAATATAACAAATAGAAGAACAATTGCATAATCTACAAAACGATCGTCATATAGGTACGTACATAAACAGACATCAGAATGAGTGAACAAGCCGGACATTAATCAATAATGAAAAAATGGCATAATTCAGAACGAGACTACAAGAAGTAAAACTCGTTTTGATTGTTGATTGAACTATTTACTTTGATAAGAGACACGATTTTGATTTCAGACAAACCTCGTTTGGATGAGTCGCCCAGAAGAAGTGAGCAAAAGGAGCGCTAGGGAAATTTGGGGTTCTGGGGGAAGTGGAATAGACTCTCAGAGAGAACAGAGACTGCTTATGGGTTTAGGTTTAGGTTACGTGTTTATGTTATGCTTCGATTTTAGCGGGAAACGAAAAAGGGGCGGCATCAGCACCGTACACGTGGTTATGTCGAAGGAACCTTTAGCGTCGGCACAAGTCATTGCCTCATTCACAAGTTTTTTTTTTTTTTTTTGGGTTTTAACTAATTTATCTTTCTTTAAAATCAAAGACGTTAATAACGGGGTCAAAAATATAAGCAATTTGAATCCTCTCGGTGGTTTTGAACTAATTGGTGAGCACTCCCTCGAAGAATCTCGTCGATTCTTGAAAACACCATTTTTCTTCAAAAACCGTGGACTATAGAAATAGATTTTTCGAGTTTTAGAGAAGCCGAAGTCCATGAGGTTTGCAAAGCCCAATCCATTAATTGGTTTGGGACAGCTTGATTGTTGGAATCTCGTGGTGGGTATCAGTATCACATTTAAAGAAATGAAATAATAAGAAGGGAAAAAATCATCTTTAGTCTCTTAATTTTGACTCGTTCGACACTTTCGTCCCTGAACTTTGAAATATATCACTTTCGTCCCTGAATTTCAACACCGACTATCACTTTCGTCCCTGACCGAAAAAAAATGGTGCAAAACCTATGCCAAAATGTTCGCACGGATGAGAGGAGTAACTTTTATAACTGGGGCTAAGCTCGATTCGGCCTAGAATGGCTCGAATTTAGCCCGAAAGCCGGTGGTGGCCGAAACTTTAATTGTAAAATTCTCCGCCGTCCGGCGACGGTTTGAGGCGGGGTTGGTGGCGTTGAACTCGCCTCAAGGAGGGCTTCAAAGCCCAGTATGTGGTATCGTTCGAATTGGCCGGAATCGGAGGTTTATTCGGTGAAAACTTCGGTCAGGGACGAAAGTGATAGTTTTTTTCAAAGTTCAGGGACTAAAGTGATACATTTCAAAGTTCAGGGACGAAAGTGTCAAATGAGTCAAAGTTCAGGGACTAAAGGTGATTTTTTCCCTAATAAGAAATGTGATATGCATCATTACCGACGAATATTTCGTCGGCAAAAGTCATTCACAAGATTTTTTTTTTAATTAATTCTCTCTTTATAAAATCAAGTCAATTACATGGCAAAACATATAATTAATCTGAATCCTTAATGGTTTTGAAGTTTGAACGAACATGTGAGCACCCGCTCTAAAAATCTCGTTGGTTTTTAAAAACACTATTTTCCTTCAAAAACTGTGGACTATAGCAAGTGATTTTCCAAGCTTTTTGAATCCCCAATGGATTGAACGTCGTCTCCGTGAGCATCCCCTTAAAGAATCTCAACTTCTCGTGCATTCCACTTCAAGTACTCGCACAATCGATTACTACTCTGCTTGTCAATTAGGAGGGCTGCGTGCTTCGGGCCATACCAATCGAGGTCAGTACCCTCAAGGTGTGAAGCCATTTGCTGCTGCTTCTTCTCCATTTTTTTTTTCAGTTACATGGAGGCCTAAAAAAGGCCTAAACAGAACAAAGCAACAACTTGGTTCTTATCTATTGAGTTCTTTTAACTTTAATTTTTTTTCAGTTTAAAAATTCCTTCGTTCTACAATTAGATGCTAAGATATTAGAATTGACTCGGAAAAATAACGAAAGAGTAGAAGACGATATCGCATTTCTGCAGGCCTGAAAGTTGCAATATAAAAAGAATACCGCTCTCAAATGAATTAGTGAAATTTTTTCTTATCTGAAAGCATTTCATAGATACACATTGTACATGAAACAAGGTGTAACATCTAGGAGTTACCTCCCAAGCCTATTCGTCAATATTGCATCATGTTCATATGGAGCTGAGCTACAATGGGATTTTAAGCTGACCGCCTTTAGTAAAGTTGTATGTATACATTGACTACTCTAAGACATATATACATATGGAATGTCAAAACCTGTACAAGTTTGTGATCCCCTGGTCGCATTTCTATGTTTATTTGAGGTCATTGTTAGTGATCCCTCAAATGAGTTCTTATACAACACCCGCACCCACATTCTTGTAATCTTCATTCTTCATTACTGTAAAGAAAGAATCTTGGAAAGGTTAGAAATTAATGTAAATATCAATAAAAAGTGGATTGTATACATATCAATAAAAGTAATGTAATAATCATTTTTGCAATGATCACAACTAGGATACCTATCAGACGGGATGCTGGCAAAAACCAAACCCTATTAATTTGGATCTTATGACTTAAACAGAGCAGGTAGCCAAAAAGCATATTTCCCCATGAGAAATGATTTCGAAACTCAGTTGGCGCTTCTGCCAAAAATTGAACTAGGAGGAAGTGGCATCTGTCGGGGTGACAAGGCGCCAAGCCCTTCCTTTGGATTAACTTCAGCATCGGCAAGCGGTGAATATGGCTTTGTCACATTCTTTTTTCGCCTTTCCTGAATTACATTGCAAAGCGAAAGTTCTCATTAGGAAAACCCCAATTGTGAGGAAGTGATGCAGGCTGTCATGAGTCCCCCTTAACAAATCGTATTTATCAGCTACAACAGTATATATACAATACACCAGCAATAAAAGACAAGGACACTGGTTAAATGCTCTATTTTAGAAGATTTCACTTTTGTCAATACTTCAATCCAAGGCCATAGATTATTTATGAATTTCTTTACCTTTTCTGGATAATTTAGCATTCTATGGTGAACTTGGACAAAGATAAAAGTTGATATCATTATATGGCAGATCAACTGAGTACAAAGCTCAAAGTTATAGCATCAGGATCTAACCTTTGTTTTGTTTGGTCCATAAGTGCTCATTGCTCGTTCAATTGAGGAGTACACTTCAAAAGCCTGGGGGGTATCAGGGATGCACTTTATTACACGAGCTTGCTCCCTCATCTCAGTTGGTCTGTCATTTAAATAAAGAATGAGCCGTGAATGTGGAGCTTTTGGGTGGTCTTTTTTTCCAAATGCCAATTCCATTGTCACCAGGTTATCCCAAAGTACATCCCACAATACCGAACAGGGATCCCTAGCTGGGTTGAACTTCCTCTGAGAAATAGTGTTAAAAGGTTGCTGAATGACCAAAAAGTCAGCGTCAGTGTTTGGTGAATAACAAGTAGGAAAGGATAGAGAGCACCAAAAATGATTAGAATATTTACTTGCAGCAGTATCACTCTTCGATGAGTGACTACAAGAACTTTTCCTTTGCGGATTAAAAAGTGATCTTCGTAAGCATCTGATAAGGCAAACTTTCCACGTACTTTAAATAGATCAACCTGGAGGAAAAATGAACCTGATTCTGCCAGCTGCAATATAACCTTTATGACAAAACAAAAGATTCAGTTTAGTCACTGATCATAGCGGATCATTACCAAAGCACCCAAGCTAGGTTTCCAACAACACAGAATGACGTGTCTTGATTTTCTAGTATGTCAAATTAGTGAAAATTTTCAATCAGAGATTTAAAGCCAGTCGAACAACTAGTACCTGTCCTTGTGCTTTGTATTCCTCATATGGTCTAAGTAAATTATCACCACTAATAACACGAGGCAGTCGTCTACGAAGGAGTTGGTCTTCAGAAGTTATAGCTGATGCTATCTTCATTCTCATTGCATTGGCACCTTCAGTAGTTTTTGACAGAAGATCCAGAACCCCACTCACCGGTTGTGCAGCTGCACCAATTAATCCTTTCCCAACACCTTGAACAAAACCCTCAACGCCAGAAGATTTTGCACCTTCAAGTGGCTTTGTCAATATGCCAGTGACCCCTCTGAAGAAGCCTTTTGCCAGTGCTCCACCTCCTTCTCTAATAACATCACCCAAGTCCTCTACTCCCTTGCTTTCCTGCCAAGGTAAAACTTATAAATATAAAATATAACAGTCCAGCATAGAAATTGCAACGAGCAATATATGGGAAAGAACAACCCAAGGAGAGTATCGTATATCGTACATTGCATTGGCTCTTCCCATGAGCCAGACTACATAAAAACGAATAACAGAAAAATGATAAACTAAAAGAATATATATTGTACAAAATACTACTCAACTCTCCCTGCTCATAGCAACAAGAAGAGCCCAATTATAATACAGACACTGTCTTATCACATGACTAATTACTATACAAAAACCTCCCAAAACTATATGGAGTAAATTAACGATAATTTCTTATTTGACTTCAACAAGAAGCTAAAGGAAAAATTCATGTTTTGGAATTTTTAGCCAAGCGCTGCAATTAAGTTTACAAGAGTATAATGTCTTTAATGCTGGTATTCCTCTTGTGCTCTATAGTATATAATCCTTGGAAGTGAGTCGATATACCTTGTATTGACTCAACAAGAAGCTAAAGGAAAAACTCGTGTTTTGGAATTTTCAGCCAAGCGCTGCAAATAAGTTTACAAGGGTATAAAATCCCAAGCTGTTACGACTTTGAAAGGATCACACGGTACCTCCACCACTGTTGCACCCGTAAAATATGTGTGCGCTAAATTAGTCGACAAAGTCCTAATTTGGCAATCAATGATAGAAGCAATTATCTGAAAGTAATACACTTTTAATGAAAAACATATGAAGCAAACCTGTCTCTGTCGGCTTTGAATGAACTTCTTATCAAATGATAAGGCAGCCACACCCCTGCTCATATGTCCAAGCGCACTACTTGCGTTACCCAATATATCGACACCTGAGAGCAGTTGTAGAGGCTGGCCTAAAAGATCCTTTTGAATGTTTGAAATAGCAATACTAATCATGGAACTCTGCCTCATGCACACGTTCTCAAGAAACCTTTGATTTATCCTCACCTGAGTAACAAAAGTAAAATATTGTACTCAAGATCTCTACTGTACTCTAAAAAATAATATGATATACATTATACAATAATGTTCACAGATAGTACAAAGCCAGATGAAGAATGGATGAGTATGTGATGGAATTCAGCAGTCATCTAGCACAAACATAAAATCATTTCTCAAGTACATGGTCTCATAACAACATCCACTAGTGAAACTTTAGGAATGACCTCAACTTTCCAAGCACTTGGGTCTGGGTAAAAACTTCTACGATCAATTTCAGGAACAAATAACCTTGAAAGCAAGAAACAGAGGAAGAAATGCTAGCACTTACAGCCATATTCTCAGTGTTCCCTAACGCAGTCATTAAAGATGCCCAAAATCCAAGAACACCTCTTGGCCGCTGACTAGGTGACATAGCCATTGACATTTTGAATCGAACCTCTGATATGTTAAGAACCCTGGAAGTAAAGGCAACATCAATAAAAATAATTACACATTAACTACATGCATAGAAAAATAATTATTCAAATGCCAACTTTGAAACAGTCCCTGCATACCCAATTTCAACGATTGGATCAACAGAAACAGCAGTTGTTTGAGTATCATACAACCGACTGAGGTTGATCTGCTGAATCATTTCATGAAGGCGCCAAATGATAGGTTCATGAATGTTTATCAAAAAGGCAGAATTTTCAGGTCCCTGAATAATCAGTGAAGATATTAATATAAGTAGGACAAAAGACAAAAATAAAAAATCTTTCTCTAGGTAATGACAACTTAGTCGTACTCACATGGAGACCAATATACGGATAGACACATAGATCCAGTGACCCATTAGATTGCATTGTGACGGAAAATTTCAAGATATAGTCCATCTCCTCTCCAACTCTATGTGGCCTAAAGAGAACCGGCATTGGAGTTAATGGCAATTGGTTATCCAATTGAATCCCACGCATTCTAAGTTTTAACCTGTAAACAGGACAACATATAGTTTCTGAATCACTAATTGTCAATAATTGAAAAAATAAAGAAAAATAAATGGAAATGAAAATAGTATAAGAACCAACAATACTATAAATTTAATTCATTCAGCTTTTACGGAGAACAAATATATGGATAGATAGACAAATCAGTGACCGAGTTGGTTGCATATGACGAGAAACTTGTTTAAACATATCAATGGAACATATGTGATATGGTTCATAAGGGAAAGCATCAGGAGCGAACATCTGTAAGTGTGGATGCAGAAAAATAATGTACGCCTCAAACAGTCCATGCAGACTGTTCAAACGGTGTTTTGTTTATGTGTGTCCACACTTGCAGATGTCCATTCCTGAGGTGTTCTGTCCATAAAAGACTATCATTCTTGTTTAAACATATCAATGGAACATATGTGATATGGTTCATAAGGGAAAGCATCAGGAGCGAACATCTGGAAGTGTGGATGCAGAAAAATAATGTACGCCTCAAACAGTCCATGCAGACTGTTCAAACGGTGTTTTGTTTATGTGTGTCTACACTTGCAGATGTCCATTCCTGAGGTGTTCTGTCCATATAAGACTATCATTCTTGCTTGGACCAGCTTTTGTTTTCGGTAGATGCTATAATTAGAGACTGCAACAGCTATATGATGGCATCTGCAGACTCATAAGACAAGCAAGTTGTTTTCTAAGCCATTAAGTATTAATTGAAAGCAAACTTACCTACTGACTCCAGAGCCTAAGCCAGTTGAATATGCAAAAAGAAGATTCTGAATTGAAAGGTACAGAATTTCTTCAGGTGTATGGTCAATAATGGATATCCCAAGCTCAGCTAACTCAACAATAATATGAAATTCACAATCAGAGGTAGATGGTGTTTGTTGCTGTTTAGAAAGCTGAGTGAGGGATGATGAATGCTTTCTACTCAAGATTCCAGTAGGTTCACTTTCTGGCATCCAGTCACTGATCTTGACAACATTAACTTTCTCTTCTTTTATTATGGTAACACGTAGAGCTCTGGAAGGTCCACTTCCCACTTTAATGGGTTGGTGATCAGAAATCTCATCAATATCATACATCTCTGATTTCAATGGGTCTGCCCCCTCTACCAGCATTTCTAATAGTCGTCTTCTACCAAGATCTTCCCATAAAAAAGAAGCTGCTGCATTAGGAAGAAGAAAGGTCCATGAATCACTAGTACCATCCACTTGCCGAATACGGATGGGTAAAAACATGGAACGATTTTCGATCCTGTTGATAGAAACTTAGTTATCAGCAAAGAACCCAGAAACAAAAAACAAAAGACCAAACTACAAAATTGGAAATAATGATACTGCAATGAGAGAACATTCATAATTTCATATCATGAGAGTGAGATGGTTCAAGAAAATTCACCAAAATAGAAAAGGCAAAAGGAATTATTTTTCTTAACTTCTGATAAATACATTGGCATCATTCATCAACATCACCTAATATTATTTCCACAACCTTATCATGGTTTAAAATTGAAATGCGAAGTTTCATAGTCATAATAAACTGTGACCTGTAAGGACTCAAGGCAGAGTTCGGACGGAAAATAACTTCCAAGCTTGAGTTCTTTGCTCCACTTCTTACTCCAATTCGTAACTGCAGTTGATCATTTCCAGTATCTTTCCTCAAGCAAACACGCATGATACCTTCATTACAAACACTAAATGGTGTACTCCATTTATAACCATCCACCCACAGCTGAAAAGAAAATTAAACTTCATCTAGAAGTCAGACAATGTATTTTATTAATGTAGAATCAAGTGGAAAAAAAAAAAATTATTAAACATCACTGACCTTTAACTTTTCAACTTTGGAACCAGACTGCCAACAGAAGGGTTTTGGAGAATCAGTGGGATGAATCCATGTCACTGACTGAGAATCACACTGCTGCAAGCAGAGACTGTAACCAACTCTATTAACGAACAATGTGTGGGGTTGGAAGTGCACAACCTGAAAACCAACCATGGAGCAGTTTATAAAAATAATATACGCACAACAAATGTAACATCATGTATGAAAAATTGGACAACAATAAATTTTACGAAGGCCCTTTCACACACTAATCCTGCAGTTACCATAAACATGATGGCATGGTGATCATGATATTTCATCTTTTTATTTTCCTTGTTTCTCTTTTTTTTGGTTACGGTTCATCTTATTTCCAAATAACACATCTAGAGAAAATATACACCAGATTAATTTGGTAGGCCTGGCTCACATCGTAGCACTTTCCAGAAAATAAAATAAGGAAATTAAGTCACAAGATATCAAAATCCAACCTTTGTTCTATCCGAGGTCATGTTCAGTCGCGCTGAAAGCTTGTAATAAGATCCATCTGAACTGAATGCTTTAACATCAAGCCGTTCCTGGGAAAAAGAAAAAGAAAATAAAAAAAGAATCAGACCCCATATAATAACCAAATAGAAGAAATCTCAGCTCTGAAGCAGTATAAGAAAAATGATAAAAAACAAAAACAAAAAAAATCTTGAAAGCCAATTTGATGCTCTATCTAAATACCTTCTTTTCGAGCTCATGAAGAGATATTCCAGAACTGTAGATTTCTGAATGGCGAATGGCAACAGAAAGGCCAACTCGAGAGGACGGATACACATCTTTTTGAGATGAAAACAGCATAGCCCCACTGCGGCTTGTGTAATCTTGCGGGGAAAGCATGATAGGAACAGGACTAGTATCCTCAATAACTTCAAGTACTTGAATGTTTCTCCTTATGGCAGAATGCTTCCTTTCCATAGAGTTTGTAGGACTTTTTAAGGCTGTTTTTGCAGACTTGACTGCTCTAGAAACAATTGGGGAATCTGTATCCGCATTGTCCAAAGGCTCTACTTCCACCACTCGATACGCCAAAGAAATAGATGAATCATTAATGATCCAATAAGGAACAAAAAACCTTATGATTTTGGGTGCAACAGTAGTCCCTCCCATGTCACGTTCAATACTCACTCGCAGTCTCCTACAAATATGACAGTAATGAAGATCATGTACATAATAGCTAAAAAAGCATTCACTATATGAACTTCAAGAAATTTGTTGTACCAACAAGTACTAATCTCAGACATCAGAACGCAGACATCATCCTAGAATTATATAATTGTACATACGTGTAGACAAAAAAAGCCCATAATGTACCAATTACATTAGCGAGAAAGAGAAAACTATCATAACATCCATATATATATATATATATATATATATATATATATGTCATTTTGGAAGAAATAAAGAACCTGTCTGTTGATCAGTACATTATTTCAAATTTTTATGCTACTAATCAAAAGGATCACACTGGATGTTAGATGCTCATTAGTGAGCTTAGCTTTTATTATTCAGGCTTCAAGGGTTGTTGTTTTCTTAGGTGCTTTGGGTGAAACATCCGTTTCTCCAAAGCTGGCCTCTCCTGTGGATCGCTTGTCCACTGTACTGTTTTCTCTCTTTATTATCTTTTAATAAAGTTGGTATCGTTTCAAAAAAAAAATCAAAAGGATCACACTGGATTATGGATACTTGCTATTATGCAAAATTGAAAATAACATCTTTCTGTAAACATTTTGGTGTCTAAAACAGAGACTACTCTTACAGATCCCAAATTATACTGCTAAGGAGCAAAACAAAATTCGAATGATAATATTAAGAATGAAGCTGTAAAATCACAAACCTGTTGATCACTTCTAAGTGAGCTACATACTAAACTAGTAATTTTATAGGAAGCTTAATAGCATTTACAAATAGAATGTATGTTGAGATTCTGAGAATATCATTCACTATGGTATCCTGGCTCCAACCCTGCCGAGGGAATAAGAAACTGGGGAATGTCCACAAAGTTTATAACCCCCTTGGATGCCCAATTAAGCCTAGCCCGGATAATTGGGGTTTAATAGTATTGAAATATAAAACGATTGTTTACTTCTTTGTCTGCAAAACTGGACAGTGCTCGTTTTTTTAATACAAGGGGGGATGCCAGACACTGGTCTTTGGAAAGGGACGGGTCCTTCTCATGCAAGTCCTACAGAAGTTTCTTTGTCAATAATATTGCCTTTTCTGACTTCAGTCCAAGTGAACAAATCTGGAAAGCTAAGGTTCCAACCAAGGTACATATTCTTGCATGGCTAGTGGCTCACGGGAAAGCTAACACCTGTGACAACATTCAAAAGCGTAGACCTTCTCACGTGCTTAATCCTCAATGGTGTATTCTTTGTAAGGTTGGACAAGAGAGTGTTGATCATCTTTTCCTTCATTGCCCCTTTTCTATTCAATTATGGTGGAGATTTTTCAAGGAGTTTGGAGTAAGTTGGGTTATTCCTAATAGCTGTTATGACTTGTTAAGTATTTGTTTCAAGTGTGGCAGCAGAGGCAAGAAGACGAAAATCCTTTGGAGCTGTAGAATGTTGGCTGTGTTTTGGGTGATTTGGTTGGAAAGGAATAGGCGAATTTTTGATGATGTCCCTGGGTTGTGTGTAGAGTCTCTTTGGGATCGAATTACTTTCTGGTCTGCCCTTTGGGCATCGGTCACTGCTGAGTTTAGACATTACTCACTCTCAGCCTTAATGTTAGATTGGAAAGCTGTAGTGTCTTAATAGTTTTGGGTTTATCTTTGGTTTTGGGTTGTCTCTGTTGGTTGTGTTTCTTTTAGCGTATTTTGAAGACTTCTTGTCCTCAAAGTTCTGTGGCTTTTGCCCCTAATAAAATATCAGTTTCTTTCTCAAAAAAAAATATAAAACGATTGTTGGCCCATATCCTAACTGTTTAAACTTTTAGGAACGATGGTTTTCCAGCAAAATTTAACGTTTCATCAGAGCGAGAGATTATGATTTCAAACCCTACAACAGAAACCTCCCAATGTATTCACATGTTGGACTCCATAGTGATGAAGAGAAATCCAAAAGCGATGAGTATTAATAGTTTACCCATGTCCTAAAGCTTTCGAAAAGGTAGCAAACTAACAAAGTTTAACCAATTAATAAAAAAAAGAACAAAACAAAAAAAAACAAAAAAAATTTTGGGAACCACTTACCTTTTACTTTTCTGGTGAACCATCCAGAATGATGAGACATGATCATTGGAATAAAGATTCAAAACAAGAATGGGGCCCTGCAAGAACAATTATAGTTATTAAACTCTCAATCATATCTAGATATGAGAAGTGTCATATATTTGAAGAGTTAATACCTTCTCCATGACCCAACCGCCCTGAACAAACAACGTGAGATATATAGGTTTCTGAATGTCCGCTGAATATATATGGACACCATCCCGTGAAGAGATCATACCATTCTGGCGCTCAATACACTTTCCTTCGTTTATCTTTTCCCAAATCGTGAATTCAGCTGGACAGGGAAGTCGGTTTTCCAACTTCATAGGAGAGTTGACAGAAATTCTCCAATCATAAACAGGTGCGTTGAGTTCAGTATGAAGAGCTGAGGCATCTGCCCCAACACTAAGCCAAAGATGTTTATTTACGGTACTAGAGCAACACAAAAGTATATCTTTCTTCTCAAGCTGATTCAACTTAAAAGTAACATTAGGCATCTTATTTTCTTGCTTTGAAGTATACTGTCTTGAAAGCGAAACCTGATCCATAACCGACAAGTCCTTTCCATATGCATAACCAGAACCCACCGCAACGACAGATCCCCATGAATATGGACGCTGAGGATAATCAACAGAAGGGCAAATTTGTAAGCACCGATCAGAATCACTTGATGTACTTTTCCAAGGTAAAACAAATGAACCTCCAGGGTTTATGGCAGAGACATCATTCCTAGGGCGATTTAAGTTTTCACTTGTTCCAGGAGAGGAATCATGAGCTTGAATCAGAGAAGCACCACATACTGAAATTTTCAATTTAACATCAGTCTCATTTACAACTGTTGCAAGACCCCTGAAAATAGCATGCTTCTTGCCATTTTTCAGCATAACTTCCAACGCAATAAAATCATCTTGTAACAATTTTGGGACAACTGACAATGGAAGCAACGACCGTATGCTCTGCCAAACACCTTTGGGGCCAAGACCAATATAGAAACCTATGTCTCTATCAATTACATTCTCATTCTCCAGGTCTCTTTGAAAACTTGGAGTTGTTTTCCTCTCAAAATAAGAAGTTGATACCAACAGGCAACCATATTCATCTGAGTCTTCAAGGTTGTTTCGTTGAACCTTCAAAGTAATGAGAAAAAAAAAAAAACTCATATAACACCGGGTAAATGTATACGACTAATGTAACAAAACATGCATAAATAGTACCAAAAAAGAAAGCTCACCGTCCGCTTTAGCGGATAGGATACTGTATTCTGAATATTATGACCTTGATGGAGCACCTTCGCTGAGGCTAGCTTCCTCAACATATTTGCATCTTGCCCCACAGAAAATGAGAGTGCACCCACTACTTCACCTATATCATTAAAGCAGCAATTTTGAGACCACAACAACCGCAAGAGAAGCGGGGAGACAATCATTAATAATTAGTGATATATCCTTTTGCATGAAAAGGTCCAAACAAGAAAATATTATGATTCATTTGTTAGGTACAGGTACACATGACCAAAAGAATTAACAGCAAAAACAGGTCAGCAACTACAAAGTAGAGCTCTATTTGGAAGCTAAGAGATACGTTATGTAAGAAGCTTCTATAAGATGGTTACAAGCAGTAAGAGGCATGGCCGTAGATATTCAGGATTCTGGATTAGTATGGGGAAATTCAGTCACCTCTTGAATTCAAGGTTTACTTATTTCAAATAAGCATGAGAATCAGCAACCCAAGGGTAGGAATCAGCACAAAGAATTCAATCAGTAAATGCGGACACAAGTTCACAAGGAAATCCTAATCCACAGGAGGATACCAATAGCACTTACCCTTTCCCGCTTTTGCTGCAAGGTTTGTCACCTCCACTTCCAGTTTAGCTGGGCCCTGCAACACTTGCACACTCAACTTTTGCAACTTAACACTTAAAAAAAGAAACAGAAAAAAATGCAGATTGCTTCTATGCTAGGTCAACAGTATTAGCCACATACAGCAAATTACATATGCTTTTGCAAAATTAGGCACTCCAAAAATATAATAGAAATTTATTCAAAAGTTTCAAGCTTTAGGGTATGCATACTGAAATATTAGCCAGGAACTGGCAGAAAACTGGAATTTTCATTAGGTAAATAACATAATAATAAAAGACCAGAATCACCAGATTGATGTAGAAGTTTAAAAGTCATCCCAAGATTGACAACAAACAATACCAATAAGGCCACTTTAATGCTTGTAGAAAGGAAACACATATAGAATAGTTCAAAAGAATGTGTTGGTTACCTACAACTTGGGCATATCGCCAATGTGTACACGGATACTTTTCCCAATGTATCCGCCTACACATTGGCTCTTAGACAGATGTATCATTATAAGAACAGAACAGATAGGAGAAAAGAGTAAAAATTTCAGGTCAAATTAATTCAATAGATACCTTCCGAGGAACTTCAAATATGAAAAGTTCATTCCATTCCACAGTGCCATCGTTCAGGTTACTATTTTTCGAAACTGAAGGCTTAACACATTTTGTCCTTGCACTTTGAGGAAATAGTTTTTGTTGATCTGTTGCCTGGCTATCAACAGCAAGTCGCAAAGCACATAAGAAGTTATGGCTATTACCATCGTCTACAATAGGTAAACCCTGCAAGAAATAGTAAACATCAATTTTATATCCTCAAAAGTGGGAGCAAAAAACATAAATCAATTTTAGGCGAGAAACTTGATACTTTTAGCCACATCTACAACCTTAGCTTCATGAATTTGTATAGCAACATAATAGCGAGCTTCCTTGGATTCATCTGCAACATTTAACCTGTCTGAAAACCGTGGAGGTGGAACCCATACAGAGACACAGTCACCATGATGTAACTGGTCAACTGTATCTGAATTTTGTTCAACTTTTTTCAGATAGATATCACCACCAAGTTTATTCTCTACTATCACAGTCTGAAAGTCATCTTCATCCAGTGCAGATAGAGTCTGATCCTCTCCTTGTCCACTTAGACCACAAGCTTCCTGAAGAGAGAGTGACCACTTGGAAAGTAAAATTATTGAACTCCCACCAAAAGGAAAAAAGAAAAAAGAAAAAAAAATATATATATATATATATATATATGGAAAGTTATGGACGCAACATGTAAACTCTATGTATTACCTCATTAATCTTCTTTGCTTTCTGTTCAAGGTCTAACTGTCTTCTCCATGAAAGAATGCTCCCTACAAAAGTTTCAAGATTTGCAGCGCTGACATTTATATTAAGGATACTTGTGGCAGCAATACGCACTGTCTTCCCAAATTCTGATGGCGAGTGTACATTAGCATCATATGTTTCAAACCTTGAAAAAGTCAAATAAAAGAATAATTGAATATTAAAAAATTTAATTATTTTATGATAATGGTAGAACAGAAAAATAGAAAGAACCAAAATAATACTTGAATATTCCATCAAAAGGTTCCACAAGCGGCTCCCACGCTTCTAACTGGGTATTGAAGGTTGATGCAGCAATAGAGGAAATTAGTACTGCATTCATAGCCTCCACTCGACCATGAGTTGCTAGTTTGATATTGGTGATTGTCGTGTCAAATAGTGGTGTCATCTGAAAGAACCCAAATTAACCCATACAATAACTAACAGGAAAAAAAAATCATCTTTAAATTGGAATCCAGGTTTTTTTTTTTCCCAATAGAACATACCATTCCACACAAGCTGTCTAGAACTGTTACAGACAAACATCTTAGCTTCACCTCAGCAGTTATATTTTCCCTAGTCTTGGGCTTCATGGAATCACCAATAGCATAACCCAATCTGCTAGACGGTTTTTTCAGATCACCACGTGCAAGAAAAGTGCAGGCCTGCAGAAACATAAGACCAACGCAAATGACGAAGGAATATCGTGACGCAATAAAAAGTTAACAAATCCAAAAACAGGAATTGATATGGAAGGAATAAAAGTGACTTGTGCTGTACGATCAGTCGATCATACCAATTCAGGTATAGCAGCTGAATATTTACATAACAAATTGAGACTAAAAGTTAACTTATATTTGTCTTCAACTGATTTGACTTCTTTTAGGATTGTTTGGATGGAAAGAAATAACAAGATATTTGCTGAGAAGGCAGTAGAAGTGGATTTTCTATGGCAAAGAATCTGGTATTTAGCTTCTTTATGAACATCATTGTCAAAACAATCTAGGGATATTCTCTTTAGTGTCATTCAACACACTTTTCTAAAAGAGGTTGTAGTGATTCTGGTTTTATACAATTTGGAAGGGCTCGCTCTTTCAATGTAGCTCAATATCTTATTAAGCTCGGACAGTCTGTTATGTTTAGATATCGATCTTGTCCATCTTTCCTTGAACCCCCCAAGAAAAAACAAATAAATAAATAAATACTGACCTGATTTTCAACTCTCCAGATGCTCCAGCACTGAGACCCCTTTGAAGCTGAAGATCTTGAAATGGGAACCTCAAGAATATTAGCCTGGTTAACAAGATCCATCCTAGGGCAACAAAATGAATTTATACATGGGGGTTCATCTACTCTGGAGACTATGCATCCTAGAGAAGCATAACCTGGTGGAGCAATTGGGTACCAGAAGAAAGCTTCATCAAAACCTTTCCCTACCACATGGGCAACTTTAGTAAATTGGACGGGTTTCGCAGATATTTCAGGATCATCAGCTCTAAATATTATGCCAACAGCTGGTGGTTCTAAGCTGAAAGGAATAAAACATGCTGATTAATAAAATTGACAAACGACAAAACATTAATGAAAAGACCAAATCTAAAAAAGAACCTTAGGAGATAAAAGTTCTAACCCTTCAGTAATGCAATCACCCAAGGTGGCATAGCCTCGACGCGGAATGGGTCTCCATATTGAGACTGGTCGGCGAACATCACTACCCTTGTCCCACCAGATTCTCTCAAAGTTAGGGGTAGACATATAACATTTAGTTGACTTTGAAATTGATCTGACAATATCCCATCCAGAAGAATGTGGACTCTGGTTTCTGGTTTCCTGATTTCCACGGTTTTCAACAACAGAATCTGAGGCAGATTCTTTACCAGAAGAATGATGCCGACTTGAGTTCCAAAGAAGAAGATGATTGAGGTTACAACAACTGTTTTGGGAAGGGCATTCAGTAGAAGAATGGGCATAAAATGATCCAAGCACATTCTCTATACGCCAGATGCTAAATCCAGATGCAAATTGAGGATTTGATGGAGAGCAAAATAAGCATTCTATATATGTTGTTGATGTTACAAGATCAGAACGAATGCAATAAACAATGTGGTTGGGTGGGGGTTCCTTCCCAATATTTGCTACACAACCCAATGCTGTGTATCCTGGTGGTGCTATAGGCATCCAAAGAGAACAATCAGTATCAATATCAGAATCACCCCCAGCAAATCCTTGAATTGCAGACAACAAGCCTATGAGATTGAAACCAGTTGGTTTACACACACGCCCATATGTATTACTCACTGCCATTACTGCCTGTGAGGGAGGAATTGGCCTGAAGACACATCACAACAAACCGAGAAAGAGTAAATATAGCATTGAAACATACAATGATACAAAAGAAAGCTACACAAGCCAAGAAATTGAAAATCTTCACCAAATAGAGCAACCTTGATGAACATGAACTGAATACAAGGAGTTTAACCCCCAAACTATCACTTCTCTATTTCAATCAAAGTTTGTTTTTTATAAGAAAAAAAAATATAAAAATATACTACTCATAATCATGCAGCATCAGCACATGCCTGGCAAGGTTTAATTTTCTGTAAAACTTTGGTCATATTTACAGCGCCTTCCTTCTTGATTCATTACTACTTGAAAAAGTTTGCATTAATTGCAGCATACAACAAATAAGAGTATTTAGAAAGGTACAAGTTTTAATGAAATAAATCAGAATGAACAATCCTTTTAACCAAAGATGGCGAAACACTTTGAATGATGAATTCCATTAAAGTCTTACTTCGATGTCACACAATCTCCCAAGATAACATAATTTGAAGGTGCACGAGGCCTCCAAAATGTAAGGTTGAAACAGGACCCATTTTCTGCATATGTATATGAAATATTTAAGTCTTTGATGAGTAACAGGAATGTAAGCAAAATAATACACGTTAGATAACAAACTGTTCCAGATAAGTGAAGAAAGACCTTTTGGGGACACCCAAATTCGATCGAAGTTGGTACAAGGAGCCAAGGGTACTGTGTTTCCATATTGCAATGCCGCTGTTGCCTGGCTTTGCAAATTACTTATAAGAGAAATAGCACTTAGTGATAGATGGAAGCAGATATCGGTTGATAACAAGGACATATTTGTTTTGTCCTTAACAGAAGTGTATCCCCCAGATATATCCACTGGATCAAGCACAACAATCCCGGAACCAGCCTCAACAGTAAGATCCTTCACCAGAGCTCGAATCCAGGTATCATTTTCTTTAGATGCATACCTGTGAAAGTTTCAAGGTTATATACAGTCAACTTAGCGCCAAATCTTTTTTAACTTCCTACAATACTGCCTTAAAATAACTTAACTTCTCCTAATAGTCATAAATTTCAAGGATGCAAGCTTTCAAGAATACCATTTATTTTCATGATTGTGTTCAAGCATGTCTATACCAGAAGAGATGGAGTTAGTATATTGGGGAGGGGAGATCGGGAAGAAAAGATAAAGACATAAAAGATGCAATTGGAGATGCAAATATATATTGTATACAGCTATACGTATCAATAATGCAACAGTGTTGACAGTTCGGTCCAAAATATTGCCAAATGCTCTGCTAATTTTGGTATACCCCTGTTGGAAAAGGGGTGACGGAAGTGAATATCTTCTTGTGATGTCCAGTGGATAACACTGAATACAGTCTGAACACGTTTCATGAATTTCAAAGAATATAGCTGAAATTTTGGCATAACATATCATCCAAGAACCGGCCAATTAAGCATGCAAGGGTTCAGACATATCATCCTCCACCAAAATAGGAGGAAGAAAATAAACAGAGGGAACATTGATGGATAATATCTATCTAAGCTAACACTTAGAGAATCAAGAGTATGAATTGGAAAATAGAGTTATTTGGGTCATAATCTGTGTATATTTTGAAAGTTTTCATGAAACTTTGATCAATTAAAGTAAAAATATATATGACAAATTGGTAGCGAGTCAAGGCACTGGCTACTGTACACGGTGATGACTTAAGCAGTGGATAAAGTTCAGTGCTTAGAGTTGATGCCTTAATGATTGATCTAACATTTTCCAAGGTTTTATTAGAAATTTCTATGTTTTAATACAAATACGCATCACTTCCAATCATTTTACGGATCTCAATACCAATATTGTCGTAAACCTGCTCACTGTATTTCAACTAACATCGATGTCCTTGATATATCTATCTGGGTATACAATCAAAAATAAATCAAACTCATTTGCAATTAGATTTCATCCATCAAAAACTTTCAGGAGAAACAATGAAAGAACTATGTGAACAAATAATGTGAGAACTCTTACATGAAGCTAAAATCCAGCTTTGCACGGAGAAGCTTTTCACCATATGAATCATCCAGAGAAGACTTTGAACCATCATAGAAGGTAAACTCAGGAGAAACAACCTAAACACCAGAATAATTATCCAAAAATGATAGTTATTACTATGAGAGTAGGCTAAAAAATAAAAAGTAAAAACAAAAAAAACTGTATCCTACTTGGAAAGAAAAAGCTCCATCTTGATACAAGTATTGAAATATCAAGAAGCATACAAAATAATAAAGATTAATCGAGGGATCCATACAGAATAATAAATATCAAGAAGCATACAGAATAATAATCCAAAAATGATAGTAATTACTATGAGAGTCGGCTAAAAATAAAAAGTAAAAAAACACAAGACTGTATCCTACTTGGAAAGAAAAAGCTCCATCTTGATACTCTAGTATTGAAATATCAAGAAGCATACGAAATAATAAAGATGAATCGAGGGATCCTTATCTACAGTGTCATCCTACCAAACCAACATGATATCAACAGACGCCAAATATAATAATCTACCAATTCATTTTTCTAGAGGATAAAATTCTATCAATGCTTTCAATCAGTTCATGAATTCAGTATAACATTATAGTGTTTTGAACTGTGGCCTGCCTTATACATCTAATCCTTGGTAGCCATGTTGTGATTAGAAAGTTTAATTTACATACAGATTTATTATTAATGACTTGCCTGAGTTTCAAAACTGAAACTTGGGATCTTATTTGGATCACTTTCAGAATTCGAAGAAACATTTGAGGAGTCTGGCAATTCATGAAAGTATTCTAGACCCTTCTTATCATCATCAGATGAGGAACTTTCCAGCAACTTGATGTCAACACCGTCCTCAAAGGATACTGAGTAGCTGCTATCGTTACTCAAGTATGTATACTTCCTCAAAAGAGACCCATTCTGTATACATACAAAAGGACCGTATCAATCAAAAGTTGGAAAATGCAGCAAGCTCAAGAACAATATTTACTGTAAGGGATGTGCATAAGACCAAGGACAAACCACCAAAAATAAGTAAATAAAATAAAATTCTACATGGTCAAACAAGAAAAGTATTACAATTTTTTTTGTCTTGCCCCAGCCGCTCGGTGAAAATTGCTCTTTGTACCTCTATAGGCATATTTCCAAATTCAGTTTCATATATAAATATTTTTTTCTTATTATTATAGGAAGATATTCTCCCCCACTGCACACCTTCTAAATAGAAACAAAGTTTTGGGGATATTTTGATTCTGCTTTAAAATATTTGAAAAGACAACTACAAATAATATTACAAACTAGAAACCATGCTATGAAAGTGGTAAAAACAGTTATCGTAAAGAGACACAAGTGAGAGAGAAAAGTTGGTTTATTTTTTTGTTTATACTTGTTTTGTTGTCTGACGTAATTAATGTTTTCATCTGTCCAATTTTTGGTTTTGATTGACAGCCCCTCTTTTCTTAATTATAGTACAGATATAGATAAAGTGGAAGGGCCAGTACCTCAATTTTGACATTCATAAACCGCAACCTTTTTCCACGTCCAATTATAATTATTGGTCGAGGTCTAGTTGAATGGAACTCTTTAGCATCTATTTCCTCACTTAAATAGATGGTCTTTCCACAACCATCATAGGTATATTCATCGATGCTTAAAAAATCTGCTACTAACTGTCTACTTGGAGACAAATGCACCACATCTTCTGTCTGTTTGTATGTAGGCTCTGTGAACACTATGCTACTGTTTTTACCAATAGGATCATTATTAGGATCCATCACTTCCTCCCTACCAGTTATTGTCCGCAATGCAGGAACAAAAAACTCGCCCACAGCCAAAAGGAAATCAGCTACAACTAGAACTCGAGGTTGCTGTATCCTAACCACAAATAATTGAGTTGATGTGCGCCATCTATAGTCCATTAAGAACATTGTTGACACTGGTAAATCCCCATGAAATCCAGCATCAGAGTCAGTTCTCCTAAAGCTCCCCCTATTTAAGAAAAACGGCAAACTTCCAGAAGAAACTTGTTTGAAAGCATCAGTAGATGATCCAAGCATAAGGCGCATTTCAGGTTTTGTATCAGGGCGAATGTCAACGACAGAAAATTTTGAAATGGTTATGTACAGATCTGTTTCAGACAATGAAGTCATCCGATACGACACCCAAAGACCTTCAAGCTGCAAAACAGAGAAACGAAAGTCATAACCAAATGTCACAATGAAAGATGGTATGTCAGTAACCAACCTAGTACTTTGGTTAAAATCTTAACACCAAACGGACGCTGAAATACGAGTACGAAAAACATGAACACACGCAGACTGAACCCTAATTAGAGATAAATGATGTAAATACTCACAGCAATCTGAGCGAAAGGAGACTCGGCTTGAATACCATTATACAACTCCAACAGGGCATGATCCACTACAACTGCCACTATTGAAACAGTCCGTGATAGTAGGATTTGACTATTCATGTTGACCTTATCGACCAGCAGCCTCATTGTATCCTTTGAATCAGATTTTCCGCCACGGAAACTAGGGGGAAGCTTTGGCTCTTCACATAAATTTGTGTATACACAATCCAGAATGACTTTATATTCTTTGTCAGACATGACACCATGCAATAAGCCCACCTAGTAGAAAGCAACCAGTAGGAAGCAATAACAGAATTATGACACTCTTCATGCATTACAGAATAAAAATCCAATAAACTGAAATAACGCAAAGAATCAATTCAAAACCTAAATATGAAATTCAGTAAGTCAAAATCATTCAACTATGGAATCATCTGCAAAGCAAAAATAGGATAATGAACAAAAATAAAAATATAATAAATTAAGAGCGTATAGCATATGAAGTGGGCCCAACAATTCCAGTCAAGCTGAATAAGCAAATGCATAAATTATTCATATATCAAGTTAGGGCGCGCACCCAAGATACACATACAAGCCTTAAAATGTGCAGAATTTAAAAAAAAAATTAGTTAAGCGGGTAAGAAAGATTTAACTACAGGAAATTACTTGATATCAACCAATATAAAAATAACTATCAACACCACATGAAATACCCTACCCCTTCCCCTTATTAAAATACCAACAACAGTTGAATAGACCCCATCATGATACCTCGTAAAGATGTATAATCTGACCCCAGACATGTGCAATTTCACATACAAAATTTACCTTCACTTCAAGAGAAAATGTTGGGACTTTTTTGAAGATATCCCTCAAACTTCTCCGGACATAAACATCAAGTCCTTTGCCTTCTCGTATCATTGATTTACCCATGCAACCGTCTATTCCTACAGACATGTTGATCCCCAGAATCTGCCAATTTATTGCAGAGTCAAAAATAGTTGGGTTATTTCAATCATGATGTCCAACAAAAAAATATATTTACCTCAGCATGAAGGACATCAATATGGACTGCAGAAGGATCTTTCTCTGGGGAACCATGCCAACTAAATTCATTTGTGACTTGTAGCTGGCCCAGATCAAGTTGAATGAAACTGCATTTATAAAACATATAGAGACAATATCGATGTGAATACAGATATATTCAATGCACTTTATTTAACATCCATCATAAAGTAATCGAATCATGAAGCTACGATCCTCCAACAAATATATTCACTGTTGCCACCCAATACTTATCATCCAAAACCAAACCAACTTCCTAATAATATTAGATAAGCATCATATAGTAAGAAGTTAGAACCAGCATTTAGATTTACGCACTCATTGCTTGTTGAATTTCTGGGAACAATAATTATTGGAGTGTCGAGTGACAGGTCCAGCTTTAACGCAGTAGCTCCATCAATCTCATACTTCTGAATTAACCACTCAAAACCCCCAACTTTATCAACAAGTTTGATTGCTTCTTCAGTATGTGGGGTAGCAAGTTCCATAAAGTATGCTGTTATCTGCATTAGCATGTCCACAATATATATATAGTAGTTCAAAACAAGGTGACCCTTATAAATTATCAAATTTAGAACAAAGTAATATATCCGGTTATAAACCCCAAAAAAAGTATAAACTTTAATATTTAGGTGAACAACAATAATACAAAGTGTTGAAATAAAAAAGTGTTAGCAATGTCAAACATACCTCCTGAACAAACCTATAAAGGAAGACAATACGAACAGCAGCAAATCGACCACGCAAACTATAATCATATCCTTCATAATCATCGTCTTCAGCACTGTAAGACTTGAAGTTGAACTGAGAAGCAAATAAAAAAGATGAACTTATCTCATAAACTGAAGGAAATATCAGAGCACAAAAGAAAAAATAAAAATAAGAGAGATAGAGAGAGAGAGAGAGAGAGAAGATGTCTGCAACCCATAGTTGATCATCTGAGTGATCTGTACCTTGATAAGGGATTCCTCATCTGGATTGCGTATATCACATAGCCAAGCCCAACAGTGATCTGCTCCAAGAGACATATCACAGAGTCTAAAATTTCCTAGGGTGCCTTCAATGGAAAGAGAACTTGGGTGGACCTTTACAACAAACAACTCAAGTCAGTAATTAAGTCATCATAGATCAACCCCAAAAGTACCAAAGAAATTCAAGTTCACCAACAAATATTGCAAAGATGACAATGAACCAAATCGAATGTGTAGTAGTATGGAAACCGTAATATTTTATGAACTCTAGTAAATTTCAACTGCCAATACCACTTGCATGTCATATATTCAAATATAAAAGGGAACACTAAAATAATTATTAACAAATTATACTCATCACCTTGAGATCCAGCACGAAACTTTCTTGCACAAACGTCGCAAGCGGAGAAGCATCCTCCTTGTTGAGAAACACAGTCACACTGTCAACGTTCATGTTCAAATAAAATACTACACGACCTTTACCATAACCCAGCAACCCTTTGACAAGCCCAATTTCTTCAGTCTTTTCTTTGTTCGTCAAAGATTTGTCGTCTGATACTTCAGTAATGTCTGCAGTACTTTCCGCACTGTACACAGAGCTTAAGTCCAGGCCAAAATCAATTAAAGCGACCAAAGTAGGTCTGTTGCAGAAGAATTCCAGTTTTGACATGCGGAGACTCATCTGAAATCAGTTGAAAGGATTAGCACTGGAAATTAAGCTAAAATAAAAGAAAATAACTCTGATTAAAAGTTGACTGCTCAAGTCAGTACCTGTGTGTCAATACCATCATAATCAGGTGAACTAGAACTCCGAGTCGAGAAGGTGACAGATACAAAATTGGAATTATCACTACCCTCCGCCTCATAAAATAGCTCACCAGAAATGCACTTTGCCATCACCCGATTTTTGTCAAGAACTAAGCTTTCGGCAGATGCAAATCCAGTAGCATCATTGATGTCCTCAGTTGTTGCACATGAAACCATATCTGAAATTGGTGAACCAATGCCTGCATCTGATATAGACATAAAATCTGGCAAAGCATCCGTAAAAGTATCATCCTCCTCATGAAGTAAAACAGACATTTCTTTCCAATGTGAATCAACTATGCCGGGGGAAGAAATTAAATTGTCACTCTTAAGTACAGAGCAAGCTAAATACTGTGGGGTTGTTGAGAGACGACCTTGAAGCTCATCTTTGATTTTTAAAGAGTGAAGCTTCGTCTTAAGTGTCAGGTCACCTTCCCAACGAATCATATGAACCTGTAAATCAAAATAACCTAATATTTAGTAGCAAAAATAAATAAATAAATAAATAAAGATATGTTCATTACCACCAATAAAAGTTCAAGATTTAGCATAATAATTTGGCATAGAGGAGATAATTTGCCAAACAAACCTGCCCCCCACTGGCAAGAACCTCAAGCATAAGAGTCTCATCAAGTTCTTCATCATCTTTATCACCGGTCTACACAATATAGTAGAATAAATCATTTATAAGGTAGTAAGCATTATAAAGAAAAATCATACATGGCAAACCATTTGCTAAAAATAACTAAAACCAAGAATGATGGGAATAAGGATCCTGTAGATACTTCGACAAAATGAACCCACCAAAAAAAAAACAAACCTTTCCATAAATAAATAATTTTGTCTCCACCAATGCCCCATTAATGACAAGGTCAGCTGTTTTAGAATTGCAGGTCTGAGGCTCACCAAACTCAGCAATACGATCGCTTGTTTCTCCCAAGACATCAACTGAAGGGGGAGCCTATATGCAGAATAAATACAAATTTTCAGTAATAATATCTGAAGAAATAATTAACTGGGAGATTAAGTTCACAGAGATTTTATATCATACAGAAGCTTGATAAGTTGCTTGTATAAGTCCTTTCAACCAAACGACCTTCTCCTCCTCCCCACGGAACTCGATAATCAAGCTACTAGAAGACTCCAGAGCCTGGAACAGATATATAAGTTCGTAATACTTTATATTAGGAAAAAGGAAGATATCACCAGCTCCAACCACAAGGCTAGAATAGAGCCAACTAGTATTTTCAACGTTCAAATCATCCAGATGTCAGGTCTAAAGCACAGAAATATACTAACTGCTACTTCTCAAAATCGTTCATAATAGAATGAGTGAAATGTTAAGAGATGTTTGAAAAGTAATATTTCACAGAAAAAGAAAAGCACGTGCTAAGACTCGAGGACGCGTTTTGTCCGTTTGTACATCAAGGCGTGTTAAGATTCAAAAAGGGAAATGTCCTTAAGATGGTCAAATATCACTTTAAACAATTTTGACATGCCTTCTTCGTTTGAAAACAAAAAAAAGAAACGAGAGATTATATTAGACAAAAAATAATTACAGAAAGTGGATAAGGAATCCTCACACTAACAGAAAGAACCTACAAAATCTCAGAGACTAGCAAGGAAACCACCACAAAAGACACAGCAAAACAACTAAACAAGCCTCATCTCTACAGCAATATTTATTCAGCATAACAAGAGAAAGGGAATGACAGCAAAGCAAAATGGTGAACCACCATTTTGACATACCTTTTGAGTGTCCATCCCCCTGTAAATCACAGCAAGGCAAAATGGTGAACCATCAATACTGGTTCGAGGAACCTCACATACTTGTCTACCAGCCATGCTGCAGCATCCCAAACAAGAAATTTTCAATTAGGAAACACAAAAATTCAATTTACAAGAGACAATAGCAGATGAAATGCGTGGTAACAACTTCATAATTCCTCAAGGAAGAAACCAAACCATAGAGTACATAAGAGAAAAAAAAAATTGTGCGAGTAAGTATTGCTTGTGTGGGCTTACTGGGGTGGGGTGCAAGCGAAGTGATAGAGCCTTATGGAGTGGGAGTTTGGAAGAGAATTAGGATGAGGTGGACCCCTCTAATGTTTGGCATCAGAATGGTGCAGCTCATACTTCTTGGAGGATCTCTTCCAGATCTTTATTTTATGGCTTCAAATAATAACCAGAGGCTCCAACTTTTATAGGTTGAGGCACGATTGGGAACTAGACTTGTGGGTTAAACAATCTAGTAAAGGGGGCGCATATTCCAGTTTCAAATCAAAAATATAATTTCTGTACGTTAATGCATTTTTTGGATACTATACGCAAGTACGGGGGACATAACCTGATAAGTTGATAATGATAAAATTATTATCTTTCATATTTTATTCTTTCGATAAGTAACAGATAAAATTGCGCAAAACTATAGGCTAGGACTTTACGGACTCCAGGACACAAAGATATGACTGTGTTACCAAAAAGACAGAAGAATGGAAGGAGAGGCAACCTGGAGTATCTCTGATAAGTCTCTGACTTCTCGGACTCCAAAACAAAAATATTTGTCCCCGACAAAGCAAGAAAACAAGGTTGCCATGTAGCCACAGAATTGCCAATACCCTGAATTATGAAAAAGAAAGGTTTAATTACCACCCGATACTTAAAAATGAAGAATACTAGCTTCTTTCCTTAGAATTGAGTACATCACATACCTTCCATACTAAAATTCTAGCATCTGTGTAAAGATCTGCAGTACTCCATGGGGTAAGTTCTGGTTGAAAATTATCAACAGCCGGCTGACCAACAGTTTCCAGAGTACCATACATTAAGTTTACTAATTTCATGAGTCTCTGAAATCTCGACGGTGAAAAGTGAACCCCGAGGTTTGGCACTTGAATTGAAATACGCATTGATGGGTAACTTGGGTGAGGTACTTTGATCTTCAATTATTTCAAAGGATAGAACAATTAGCGTGGACTCTGACGACTAAAAAGAGCAAGACTAAAGCTTTGACCTCAAATCATTAAATAAAAAGGTTAGAAATATATGAGTAATTACCTGATCGACAAGTAGAGCCATTCCACACCTATCTATGAGAGGATAGAAATTGTCAACATTTTCCGGGGTAACCGGTGGGTGGTTATCATAATCAGGCGAATCCAAAGCGCAAATTTGACAATCAGAACCACAATCCGTAAAAAATGCAGCAATATCTCTTCCAGTTATAAAAAAACGAGAATATAGGTTCTGCTTCTGTTCATCATGCTGACTATCCTGCAACGGTTATTGATCTTTTCAGGCCATGAAAATGCAGCAAGAGGCAATTTGAAAGGTCATTAAAGAAGTCAAAAAAATAAAACATACCTTCGTGTGCAGCGTGAAATGACCAAAATCCAAGAGAAAATGACTATCACATTTGGAAGAGCCCTTAGTTCTGATAGGAACTCTTACTTTTGGAGCATCTAAATCAATATCAAGGGCAAATCTGAAACAGGATGAAATGTAACTGCAATGTTAGAAACCCAGTAGCTTTCCTTGCACAGAAAATAAAGCAAAATAGAGATAGGAAACATATACACTGTTTTCAACCAAGGATAACATGTACTAACCTGCTTTGTTCTTCTAATACCATTTGAAATTGCTCTTGTGCTCTACGAGTCACTTTCTCAATTTGCATCTGCTCTTAGAAATAAATGATAGCACGTTGGTCCAACAAACAATTAATGCCATGTTAAACATGCAGCATAAAAGCTAATAGAAATAAGATACCATTACCTGCAAAGCAGTTGCCGTTTCCAATGTAACAGTAGGACTAACTGCATTACTCCTTTTCACAAAATCTAAAAAGCGATCACAGCTTTCCATCAAAACCTGCAAGTAAGAAAGTTTCAGGAAGCTTCATCTAAACATGGTGGACAAAACAGAAGGGTAGGAATATTAAGAAAATCAAGTTGAGGAGCCTTAGGGATCCATGCAAAATGTAAATGCAAGTAACCACTTCAAGATGAGAGTTCTTCAAAGTCTATGCCACTCCATCTATATATTCAAAAATAAGAACATACCGTTACATGACAAGGTGAAATTGTAGCCGACAGCCTCCAATCAACATTCTCTCCAACTGGAGAGTATACAAAGCTAGCAGCTAGTGCATTCACCTTCTGCTCACTAGAGACGCTCTGCCACAGAAAAAAAAAATGAAAAAGGAAAGAATATATTGAGCAACATAAAGACGATGCGGAAAGATTTATATTTTAGGCAAGCAAAATTTTGATTATCAGAAATCCACTAACAAAAAAGAAATAATTAGATTCTTCATGAAAAAGCAAAAAAGAAAAAAAAATCGTCAAGTGAAAAAGCAATTTGAAAACCGTTCAATTTGTAGAATTTTACGAAATGAAGAAAAGATCTGTATAGAACCACTTCAGTATCTACACCACGTTTTCCCATGACCAACTTAAAACTCAAGTGAACATAAAATCTCGACATTTGCATGGAAGTATATCCCAACTCTGGAATGTTAATCCTTGTGTGTCCTGGGCCTCTCAGTTCAAACCAATTGGCTATGGGTGGAGCAGACCAGGACAATACATATTACAGCACAAGGCATAACATTCACGATGTGGGATACACTCTCCCCACGCCTCCTCACATGTGGTGAGAGCTTGAGCAAAACATGTGGACAACTTATATTTGGTGATGTGAAGCATGTATGTCCCAACAATGCTTAGCATGTGGATAGCTTGCTCTGATATCATGAAGAAGTTACAGTTCCAATCAAAACCAACTGGCTAATGGTGGGAAAAGCCCAAGAAATTATGTATTGTAATGCACGAAGATTCCAAAAATGGGATACTCTCAGCAGAAACATACCTGAGCAAGTGAGCCTTCAGGTGCATACAAACCATAGAATCTCAATGACACATCACAGTATGTACTTCGATGTTTAAACTTGGTTGACACTTGAAGTTGCTCAAATTTACAACACAAAATTTCAGTGTGATTTATATCAACGATCCTAGCAGCAGCCCGATCGACCGATACAGTTACCATAAACCGGATCATATTCTGCATGTCTTTTCCTGAGTGAGATGTCACTGTTTCATCTGGCTGGTAACTCAGTAACTTATTGATTGCTTGCCATTCCTCTTTAGTCAGTCTTTCTTCTGGCGACTGTGAACCCTCCAAAGTATCCGCAGCAGATTCATCAGGTGTACGCCTGAAGAAAGAGAAAATTAAACTGCACTGATTGGGAGGTATACACAGAGAAAAAGTACAGGCACAATTTTCCCAAAATGAAAATAACATTATTTAGCACAGCACCCAACCAAAAAACAATAAGAAAATATTAAAGACTACAAGGGTGGAGTTCTAGCTAACCATCTAAAAGAAAACCAGCTTTTCTTCTGGAGTGTCCTCTGTTCGGCTGCTTCCTTGGATTTTACAGATTCTACCTTTGCATGCGCAAGTAACCTAACCGAAACAAGCACCATATATAATTAGCATCATGAAGACTATATTTTTATAATTACTATATTAAAAAAGAAAGGATAGAAGAAAAGGGAAAGCAGTCCTTCAGCAAAGTAGACCAGAAAGTGAAATACCCAAAATATAGATGCTAAAGATCTAAACCATGAAAAAAAATCCTTATGTGCATATTTGTGATCAGAATTATTTTTAACGAGTTTTAGGGTCAAGTAATTCAGATACAACCTTCAGAAGAGAAGTGAGATTCATAAATCTCCAAATACTTAAAAATGCCTAGGCCAACAAAACCTAGCCTGGCATTCTAGAATAACTAAGGGATTGAAGACTTCCCCACTCTGATGAATTTGAAGAAAAAAATACCATCTAGATTCCAAGTTTAACCATAATTGATAGTCTTATTACTTCCACATTTTACACAAAGTAATTTGAGGGGAACGTAAGCTAATTACTTTGCACAGGCGTACAAAAATGGGCTTATATATCAATAGAGACAGAGAAGAGGCTAAATCATTTACCTCCACAGAAGAATTACTTTAGAATCCAAATCTTTCTCAACTTCTCTAATTTCAGCATTATCAACATTTGTTGGGTGTTGCAAGAAACCAGCATACAACTGAATGTAACGGCGACGAAGCTGGCAAAGATGTCGAATGCTGTCCCACGAGAACCGGTAACTGATTCAGGAAACAGATATGAAGTCAGAATTAACTTTCGGAGATTCATAGAGTACATCCAAAAGGTTATTATACATTCGCCCATTCTTCCAAAAATTAAGCACTCTCAACTCAAGTACAATATTTCTGGTTTATAATTGACAGAAATATGGATGCATGAATTCTTTATCATGTATACAGTAACACGTTTTCTTTCAACAAAAAAACATTATACTCTATTATCGAAAAGAAACAAAATTTATAAAGTAACACCTTTTCAAGAAAGAAACATAATATTCAGTAACATGTATAGTACCACATTTTCTTCTGCTGAAGTCCTGCTTGAGCAGCATAACGCCACCACAAATATGGACCCTCTGAGACTGGCACTGCTGGTCTTAGATGGGAAAATTCAACATATCTCTTGTATCTTGAAACCACTTCCAATAGTTTTATCCAATCACGATATTGTGCCTAACAAAACTAAGTGTCAGTGGTAGCACTCTACTGTTTTCTCGATAGTAAAATAGGTAAGCAATGGATAGAAACAAGATTGAAACTAAAGATACATAAGGGAAGAAAAATTCTAAACCTCTGTAATTGTTAAAGAAACATCACTTAGGACAAGGGAAGCGTTCTCAAATGGAACCTCTGGATCATTTCTGTCTTGGTTTCCTACACGGTGATACTTTAAAACTCCATTTATAGGTGACACCAAATACTTGCGATTCACAGCCCACTCAGACACCATTGCATGGTCATCAGCAGGTTCACGTATTCCATCTTCAAAAATCTAGTGATTTATTGATGCAAAGAAAAGAGTAGAGGAGGATTCAGGAGGTACAGTATTGAAATATTTGGATGGGCTAGACAACACCAAAAGTTAATTAATTAAATAGAGAAGAGTACAGTGGCTAGTGCTATTAAAGCATACAAACAAACCTCAACCCATTCCTTTGGAGTGAGATCCTCCCATCCCTTATCTATCTTCCACGGAATACTATCAGAATCATGATACATAGCAAGCCTCTCTAGTTGCAATGACTGTGAAACAAAGAATTTTAGCCAAAGTAATATTGAGCATAATATACACACGTATAAGCATAAACATAATAATAAATGAGTACAAAAATAATGCATGGTCTCTGAGATCTTTAAAGATTATAGTTTCTCTTCTATTCTAAGGGACTGGAGAGCAGCAGCAGTATAGTTTTTTTGTTTTATCTTGAGGGAGTATTCTTGTAAGGAAACAATTAATCACCTGAAAACAAAAACCACAACCACCCAACTCAACCTTGTCAAATTTATATTTTTATTTCTATTTATACCAAAACATGTGTTTGGTAAACATTCAAAATCCCAATAAATACCCCTCCAATCATATCAACCAAATAAAATCTAATATACTAAGGTCAAAAAAGTTAAAATGGAACTGATAAAACCAACAAGCCTTGATGGGTTGAATTAAAAAATAAATAAAAGAAGACATGGGCCCACATTCCACTTCCCAGCTCTCTTATTTTTCTATTTTTTTTTTCTAAGATAGCCAATTTGCAAATGCAATAGTTAATTCATAATAAATTACTCAACAATCATCTTCTCATTTCAAAATATTGCATTCAAATTGAATTTTTTCTTATTTTTTATATTTTAAAAAATATTTATAAAAAAAAAAAACTTTTGGCATGAGCGTGAGTGCATGTCGAAAGGCTAGTTTTTAAAGAAGCAGAATATATTGATAAAAAATAATGCTACAAAAAAGAAAGTGGACAAAAAGCCCACAAAGGAGAAGAACAACAAAACAAAACCCCAAACTACAACAGCAACTGGACTAGGAAGCACACAACTTGCCCTACAAAAATAAGGAACCTAGACTACAGCGGCCTTCCAATCTAACAGAATGCAAGAAAGGCTGTACACTACTACACTCTTTTTTTTTGAGTAAGAAACTTGATATTTTATTTGGGGCATAAAGCCATAGAAATTTGAGGACAAGAAGTCATCAGGATAAACTAAAAGACTGAAGACTAACAGAAAACCCAAAATTACAAGAACTCAACACTAATAAGACACTACTGCTTTCCAATCTAACAATAAGGCTGAAAGGGAGTAGTTTCTATACACAGGGGTGACTGATGCCCACAATGCAGACCAGAAACTAATTCGATCCCAAAGTCCTTCTACACACAACCCAGGAAAATCATCAAAAATTCTCTTGTTACGCTCCATCCAAATAACCCAAAAAACAGCCAACATTCTGCAGCCCCAAAGTATTTTTGCCTTCTTTCCTCTTCCACCACAAATGAAACGAATGCTTAACAGATCATAACAGCTCTTAGGAATGACCCAACTAACATCAAACTCCTTGAAAAATCTCCACCAGATTTGAATAGAAAAAGGACAATGAAGGAATAAATGATCCACACTCTCTTCCCCATCCTTGCAGAGTATACACCACTGGGGGCTAAGACAATGAAATGGTCTTCGCTTTTGAATGATGTTACAAGTATTCACTTTCCCATGAGCGACTAACCAAGCAAGAATATGAACCTTAGAAGGAACATTAGTTTTCCAGATTTGATCAACTGGATCAAAATCAGAGAACTCAGGATTATTCCCATAAAAGCTTCTGAAAGACTTGCAAGAGAATGACCCATCCCTTTCTAAACACCAGCGTCTAGAATCCCCCCTTGTACTATAAAAACGGGCACTGTCCAGCTTCGCAGACATTGAAGCAAACTCCACAGTCTCCAAATCATTTAGATTTCTCCTAAAACCGAAATTCCAGTTATAAGGAAACTCAGAGAAATCTGCAAACCTTGCAATCTTCTCATTGTGCTTACAGGACAATCTAAATAATCTGGGAAACAATAATTTCAAGGGTTCAACTTCCAACCATTTATCCTCCCAAAATCTCACCTTTTCCCCATTTCCCACTACTAGAGAACAGCACTCCAAAAAAGATGAAAAACCTTTGGAAATCTCTTTCCACAGTCTTTGACTTGAACCCCTCACCAAAGGTTGGACATCCCAACCATTCACATTAATTCCATAAATGCTCCTTAACACCCTATGCCACAATGCTTCTGGCTCTAAAGGGAATCTCCATAACCACTTACCAAGTAAAGCCTTGTTTCTTTCAACTAAATTTCCCACCCCAAGACCTCCCTTCTCTTTGCTTCTGGCCACCAACTCCCATCTAATTAGATGGTCTTTCCTTCCTTCCTCTGAACCCTCCCACAAAAAGTTTCTCATACATTGTTCAAGACTCCTTGCCACCCCGATTGGTATTTTGAAGAGAGACAAATAATAAATTGGTATACTTCCCAAGACTGCCCTAATTAGAGTAAGTCTTCCTCCTCTAGAAAGGTAGGCCTTTTTCCAGCTCTGAAGGCGCTTTTCCACCTTTTCCATAACCGGATTCCAAAAATTCAGTGCTCTTGGATTTCCACCCAAGGGAAGACCCAAGTACTTCAGAGGCCAATTACCAACTTCACAACCCCAAGACTGAGCCAACCTTTCAACTTTTCTTTCATCTGAATTAATGCCTACTAAAGAACATTTTGCCTTGTTGATTTTCAGACCAGAGATAGTACTGAAAAAACTCAATAATTCCAACAAATGAGACCAACTTCCTTCTGACCCTTCCAAGAAAAAGATTGTGTCATCTGCGAATTGGAGATGAGAAATCTCAACTGCTTCCTCTCCAACCACCAAGCCTTTAATCAACTGAAATTCTTGAGCCTTTTCCATTAGCCTGCTCAACACGTCAGCTACAATAGTAAAAAGAAAAGGGGACAAAGGATCACCTTGTCTCAAACCTCTAGAAGCCTTGAACTTCCCTCTAGGTCTTCCATTAATCAAGATAGAAAAATTTGCAGACGACAGACATCCCATAATCCAGTTCCTCCAACGCAGACCAAAACCCTTTTTCCCCAAAATATCATCCAAAAAAGCCCATTCCACGTGGTCGTAAGCTTTTTCAAAATCAATTTTGAATACCAAGCCTTCAACTTTCTTTTTTCTCACTTCTTCCACAACTTCATTTGCTATTAAAACTGCATCCAAAATCTGTCTACCTTTCACAAAGGCTCCTTGAGCACTAGAAATTGTAACTTCTAAAACCTCCCTGAGTCTGGATGCAAGCACTTTAGCCACAATTTTATATAAACTTGTCACCAAGCTAATAGGCCTGAAATCCCCTACTTTTGAAGAATCTGATTTCTTTGGAATCAAACAGATGTATGTTTCATTTGTAACTGCATTTATAATCCCATTTTGAAAGAATTCCTCCATAACTTTCATAACATCTCCTTTTACTTCTTCCCAAAATTTCTGAAACACTGCCATTGAGAAACCATCCGGCCCAGGAGATTTTTCTGAGCCACAATCGAACACTGCTTTTCTTATTTCTTCTTCTTCAAAAGGTCTTTCTAACCATTCTGCTTTTTCTTCACTAATTGGGCTCCAATTTATGCCTTCCAACCCCCACTTCACTTCATTATTGCTGCTAAACAACTTAATGAAAAAATTAATTAACTCTTGTTCGATTACCTCCTGGTCTTCTGTAAATACGCCCCCTTCCAATTCTAAATTTTCAATACAATTTCTCTTCCTTCTGCCTTTTACTAACTTGTGAAAGAAACGAGTGTTACCGTCCCCTTCTCTAGCCCACTCAACCTTAGCTCGTTGCCTCCAAAACGCTTCTTCTTTAAACACCATTTCCTCAAATTGAAAACGTAAAGCTTCTCTTTCCCTCCTTTTTGTATCATCCAGCCCTCCTCTTCCTTCCTCCAAATCGATTTCAATTAATTTTGCCTCCAACTCCTCTTTTAATTTCCCCAACTCTCGAAACTCCTCCTTGCTCCATTGTTTCACCTTTCCTTTTAGAAATTTTAATTTTTTCATGAATTTGAAGCCCTCCCATCCCTGAAACTCCTCTTGCTTCCACCACTCTTTGAATTTTTCTCTAAAATTTGGATGATTCAACCAAATATTTTCGAACCGAAAAGGGCAAGGTCCCCACTTTAACTTACTTGTATCAAGTTCAACGGGGCAATGGTCGGAAGTAACTCTTACCAATGTTTTTTGCCTAGCATTTGGAAAGAGCTCCTCCCATTCGGGAGTGAAAATGAATCTGTCTAATCTACAGCAGACAACTTCTTCCCTTAGATTCGACCAAGTAAATTCAGCATTCAGTAAATTAGGATCCCTCATATTTGTGTCCTGCAAAAAATTATTGAACACTCTCATACTTCTGGTCATTCTCCCTCCATTGGATTTTTCTGAAGGGAATCTCACAACATTGAAATCGCCTCCGACACACCATCTTGGTCCACATAAACCATACAAACCAGCTAATTCTTCCCAGAATTCATCCTTTTCCCTTACTTTATTTGGACCATACACTCCAGAAAGCCACCAATCTTGCCCATTGATTGCATGAATCTTAATAGATACTGAAAAATTTCCGACTACAGCTTCCGTTACCGAGACTGATTTGGTTTTCCACATGACTAAAATACCTCCCGAACTGCCAAAGGATGGAATTGACACCCAATCTGTATATCTGATTCCCCAAATACTACCAATAAGCTTCCTATGAATAACTTCTTTTTTTGTTTCTTGTAAAATGACTACATCCGCCTTGCTGGTAACAAGCTTCTCCTTAATGACTCTTCTTTTACTCCTTCTTCCCAATCCTCTAACATTCCAGCTAATTATCTTCATTCAAACTGCTTTTCCCCGGTTTTTCTCTCCTTGTTCCTCTTTTCACATAAGTGATTAAAGGCAAAAAATTGTTCCCTTCTGTCTTCCAATTCTCTCTCTTGTTTGAGACTCCACTATCTTCCAGTCTCCCTTTATTTAGATTCTTTTTGAGAGGAAAAGTTGCAATTTTTAATTTTGACATAAATCTACCCATTCTTTCCATCGATTTGCCATCAGACGTACTTGCAGCTTTTTTCGAGCGTTTGTGTGCAACTGCATCTTTAATCTTTACTTTCTTCGAAGTTTCTATAGAACCACTAAAATCCACCTTAACCTGCTGCCCCTGTGATTTTAGATCCAACTGAGCATCCTTCTCTTGAAAAAGGTCATTCAGAATGCCTTCATGACGATCAAGAACACTCACAACTTCCTCATCCTCACTATAACTGTCTAGAACATCTTCCTCAGAATCTGAAGACTCCTGGCTGTCTTCATTTAAGACGCTTGCAAACTCAGCAAAATCTTCATTTTCCAATCTTGTCTCTTTAACGAAAACATCCGTTGAGCGCATACCGACCAACTCCTTAAATTCCTCTTCCAAACCACAATTCAAAAGGCTGCTTTCATCGTTTGTTACTTCTTCAGAATTTTCTTGTTCTTTATGTTTATCAGTCTCAACCTCTGCCAGAAACTCCTCAACATCTTGACCATCCTCCAAGACATCATCACTATCTTGAAGCACTGATTTTTTTGCATTTCCATGTTTCTCAGCAATTTCAGGATATTTATTAACCCCAAAGTCTGCTGGAGACAGCTTCTTGAAACGAAACACTGAACCAAAATCTGGTTGAGAATTAGAGAGTAAGTTGGACTTTAAGGCAGAGAAATTACCCTTGTAGCCAATAGGCCCACAGTCAAAAAGTATTGGGTCCTCCTTTTTGTCTTTAGGCCCATCAGTACTGACTTCCTTACAAATTAAAGTATCCACCTTTCCCCTTAAAACTTGTGCACTGGTGTTGACTGCTTTGGCTTCTAAAGTCGCCACCTCATCCCTTGTAACTTGAAAGCGGGTCCCGTCTGACTTTAAAAAAGAGGAACAATCTATATCTACCTCAGTAATACTTATCCCCTTATTCTTCTGAATAAAATCCCCTGCTCCGGGTCCCATCTTCTCCACCTCTTCATTTATTTCTCCCAAAATACCATCTAGGAAATTGTCACCAGCCCCCAAAATCAGATTTTGTCGAGGCGGCACAATATTTTCCAAATCTTCAATCTCTGTGAGCAACAGAGACCCAAACACTCCATCTAGAAAATTATCTCCTTTTTTCAATACTTTCCTCCTTTCCAAAGGTGGCTGCTCAGTACCCGAAATTTCAGAAGTAATTGAGTGCTTCTTCAGTAACACTTTCTTGTGATCATTGAAGTCACGTGTCTTCTCCCTGAATTCAAATTTTGAAACTGAAGACTTTCCAACTGCCACCGGAAAATTTCCAGCATCCACCGTCTGGTTTTTGCGACTAGTAAAATTCAAAGTCTGACACTGACTGCGACTCAAACCTGAAAAATCTCCTGCACTCATCTTCTCAACCCTGGCAGTCTTCCAATGAGGATCTCCAGTAGAAAGATTTGACAAGGTGACTGGATTAATTCTCACATAAAAAGCTGCAAAATTCCCAATCACATCCACAAATTCAGGAATCAAACCGCAATTGTTAGTCTTCACTTTGATTCGAGCAACAAACAGACTCAAGAAATTTTCAGTTCGATAGTCTGTTTCAAGGTAACCCCCACAAGCATCACCAATCTGCTTCAAAGTCTCCTTGTTCCACAAATTGAAAGGCAACCCCTCGATTTCAATCCAACCACCAAAACTGACAAACTTCCTTTTTCCATGAAAATTGCACTTTTGCTTCCATCTACAAAGTGATACCTCATCCTGGAAATTAACAGTGATCTTTTTATGCCTTGCCACCCATTCAGCCTCTTCCTCACCACTGCAAAAAAACAAAGCTTTGTTGCATTGAAAAGGAAACAAAACTACCTCCTTGTCAAGAATGGCAGAAATTGCTTTGCTTATTTCAATCCAGGATGAATTGATTGTAGTCCTTTTACAGACTACAGAGCACTGCCATCTTGAGTTGTCGATCTTCTTGCTAGAGACTTGCAACATTTTACTTTTTGGCAGAAAAGAATTCTCAGTATTTTTCTGGAGCGCCTCCTTGTAGTTTAGTTTCAACTCTGCACCCTTTTGCACTGTCTGCACCCTTTTATCTTTAACTAGTTCACATCTACAAGAGTTCCTTGGTACTCCATAAGCAATGGCCGATAGATTTTCTTCCATCAATCTCCAACCCTCTGCATCTTTACCTTGAGGTAGAATAATCGTCTTTACCATGCCACCCACACATTTTGAGAGCCTCAAGAAACTACCACTTTTGTTGTTGTGTTGTTCCAACCAAAATTGATAAGAATTGAATCTCCCTGTGAACTTTCTGAAAAAGATCTGCCCTTTAGCCTTCAGTACGTCACGAAGCTGATCAATAAGCCAAGAAACACAACCCAGACCAATAGACAAGTGATAGTTCCTCTCCCTTTTCTTTTCTGTAATTAGGATTGCTCCCCCATAAGATAGATCATCGACCTGAATAACAAAGGTCTTGAATTCTACCCTAAAGACTCTAGGTGTATGTCTCTCACTCACGACACCCTTAAGGTTTCCCCTCTCAGAAGCTCTTTCTTTCTCTAAGACTCTCTCTCTCTCTCTCTCCATTTTAAAATACTACTACACTCTTTGAAAACCGCCAAAACAGAAGCCCAAGAGAGCTGACCAATATCTTACTCTCTCTTGAAGGTCCTCCACCCCTACACCCGAATGACAGCGAGGACGCTGCAACCCCAAAGATCTTTAGCTTTCTTCCCTTTCCCAAAGCCAAAAAAAAGGCCATAACGTGAGTGCAATTGACCAAAGAAATAAATTATCAACACTTTCAGTTGACTCTTTAAACCCATATACCAAGAAGGTGATATACAAATATTTGTCTCCTCCGTTGAATATCATCACAACTACTGACCTTGCCAGCACAAGGTACCTTAACCTTCCAAAATATCTCTGCTAGATAGAAAAGGATGGTTCATCAGCACACAAGAATGTTCTAGAAAACTGTATGCTGTACTCCGAGATACATTTTCTATAAAAACTAGCATCAATTTGCACACAAGTGTCTAATCACAGGGAAGTAATTCTCTCTTACAGATTCTTCATAAAGGAAACAAGAAATCTGCATTAAAAGAGTGCAAACAAAAAGTTGACCAGCAGTCCACAATAGAAACAAACCTCAACCAGCACAAACAGAACAGAGGAACTTACACCTATGATCAAAACAAAAATCAACAGTTTCCAAGAAAAATCACTTAATACAGGACTACTCCCAATGCTCTGAAGGGAGTCTCGAATGCTTGGATAAAGAAGCCCACTGCTGAGAAGCAACCAGAGTAGACAAGAAGAGCACAAAAACAAAGCTAAAACTAGGATTCCAAAGAAAGGTAGCAATCCAGAAAATTCTATAGCATTCTCAAAACAACCAGGATCAGCAGGAATAAGTGACAAGGCTAACCTTCCGCAACTTATCAAGAGCACCACTGGTATCAAATGTTTCATTCCCTTCCTCATCCATCGTAACAGCAGCAAGCTTGGCTAAAGTGGCACCCGAACAAAACGGATGTCCTGGATAACTACCAAAAAAAAAACAGCTATTAAAAGCAGAAGCAGGCAGCGCAAACTACGATTGAAGTCCATTCATCTAGAGAACAAGAGAGTTGAAATAAACTGATCACAACATTTCAGACTTCAAAATAAGCTAAGGAAGCACACTTTACCAACCTGACGGAATCCTCATATCTTATATGTACATTGCTAATTGATATCTTTAGATTCCCGATAATAGTAGCAATAAGGGAACCTAGCCATGAATTTCCAGTAGATGGCTGCAAAAGAATCTTATGTCAACCAAACTGCTATGTTTTGTCCCAAACAACAGAAAGTAAATGAAAAATTAAATTAAAAAAATGAAAAATTGAAAAACAATTACGGTGTCTTAAATTAACCATGAAAGAGGCTTACAATTAGACCCTAATATGACCATGAAGTAATCAATAACAAAGCAGGAACGAAAGTAAGGAGCGCCAAATTTAGAAGTTAAAATATAGAACCAACTAATTCTTTATTGCTGAGGCATAATATCAAGGCATAAAAGCCAAATACAGCTAAGAAAGGTAAGAGTTTTTTAAGTACAAATTCCCCATCATGATAGCCAGAAAAACAATTACTAATGTATGAGGACAGCTGCTGCAAATATGGTTAGTGATGCATGAGAAGTTTGACTAACAATAGCTGCCCAAAGTAAAAGAGTAACAAAATTAAGAACCATACACTTCCTAGCTTTGACTTTGATATTGCTTCAAGAGTTGCTGACTCTGCTTCCTGCAAGCAATGTGTGAAAGGAACTCTGAATTTTAAATTCTCCATAGGCAGTGAAGATTTCAATTAAAAATTAATATTTGAAAAGCACCTATGAGTAGCTTTGGCTATAAAGCTCCACCTAAGAAACAAGACAAGATAAAATCTTATTGTATTCCCTGGTTTTAATGGTTTGTAAAGTAAGCCAAGTGGCCAGAGTTTTAAATAGCTATTTTTTGAAAGAGGGTTGATGCGCCTGAAAGAGGTTGTTAGCTTGATATAGGTCGTTGGCTCATGCAGTCATGCCCAGACAGCTTAAGCTTTTAGAGTACAATGACTGTAACTAATGCCAAGACTGCACACCTCAAAAGATATGTACGTTCTTGTTGTTCCCCGACTAACCAAGAACCCTTCACCAAAGATGACACTTCTGTGGACAAGCTGACACCACCCCAAAAAAACCCAGTAACTAAACCCCTTAATTTCTTTGTGCAAGGGCAATCAAATAAAAGGGGATCTGCCTCCTACTTCCAGTTTTAAGACTCCTTGACATATCTCAATGCTTAAACATTCATGTTATGACAAATTTATGCATGTCATTCTTCCCGTCAGTTACCTCTGTTTAATCTAAACCTTCATACCCCATTGCTTGTCCCAAGGAAATATAATAGGGAGGGGGGAAGGAGAAATGATGTCAAGTTAACCTACCTTACACATCATCATGAATTTTTCATCAATCATGTCAAGGAAGTCTTAGTAAGAAAGTGCACTTACACAATTGGTAAAGATGCAGATTATAAATTTAACAGATAACTTGGACCCCTTTCAAGTTCTAATAGATATAGCACCTAAAGGGACAAACGTGTATATGTAAACTTCACCTCAATCTCTTGAAGTTTAGCTTCAAATAGTTTTTCCCTGTCCTCCTACAAGCAAAATTAATAACAGTAATTAATGTAATATTAACAGTAATGATAATTGTAAGACGGTATAATCTCAGGACAGAAAAGAGACATTTAACAAAATGAAGAAACACAAGTTCTTCACATTAGAGAGAAATGATCCTACCTTGAGAGACTGGCCATCAGTAACAGGATGGGCAAGAATGAATACACGGTCAATGAGAACAATCACAGGTTCTTTGCCCAAACTTTTCCATGGAACCTACGATTTATAAGAGGAAAAGACAATTAAGACCATTGAAAAAAATACTGAATATAGGATCAACAAGAATTAATTACCAAAACCAATCACTGTGCAAATAGGGAAGAAAGCAGCTACCTGTAATGTAATGGTACCGATAAAACCAGCTTTTACAGTGACTGGAAGTTTTAGTGAATTTAGGGCCTCTGCCTTCAATTTCAAATCTTTGAGAACAACATCACCTGTTAATTTAAGAAATACATGAGTAATATATTCATATGGAAAAGAAAAGACCAAACATTTTATTTGAATAAAGGCCCATATCAGTAATACATTCTAAAGCATTGTATGTCAGTACATGTTCCATGTAAGGTAAGTAGATTGCTTACAATTTCCACAAGCATTATTGTAACATGTAGTAATATTAAAGAATTAGGTAGGAAGGATGAGAAAACACATGGTATAAGCGCAAAGTCATAATACAGACCTTTCCAGACACTTATTCTTAAAGCTTCGACAGAGAGTCCTTCAACATATTCCCCCAAATATCTTCTAAGCAAATGCAGGACCTGCCAAAAATCAGTATAAGACACCGTTTCCATCTAGGTATACTAGATATGATAAAAAATGTATGTTAATTAATGTTTAAACGTGTGTATCTTCTTTGACGGTAAGCATAATTTTTATTTTTCTTTTTACATTTATATAGAAAAACTATGAGCATGGACAAGCCGTCCATCTAAATCAAAACTACATGAAAAAACTTGCAAAAATAAAATTAAACTCAACTCCTCTTGATCAATATAAATTAATCAAAAAGAAATATCTCAAAAATCCTTTAACAAAGACATCCATAAAGAAGCTAAAAAGATCTAATTTTGTCTCAAGTAAAGGTCATTTCCTCCACTTATCCTAACCTATTATTTATTCCAACTAAACAATCCATCTTGAAATCAACTCCACACAACACCAAGGGTAATTGCCTTTTTGTTGACCCCAAATACGATTTGCCAATGACGCTATCTTTTTTACTTCCAGGGAAGTGGATAAGTTTGGTAGTTTTGTCAAGATAATATAATGCATTAAGGTAGCCTAGAATTTGAAAATTAACATTAAGTGTTTTGGTGGGAATCAATGTTCTGGAAAGGAAAATATTGTCTTCTTCTGGAGGTTTTGGAGGGTAAGAAAGTGAGCAGCGTTCGATAGACCTCTTGTCTCTGTTGTTTATGGACCTCTTGTCTGCTGTTCTAATAAATTTTTTTTTAGTAGTCTTCTTTTCTTCTCAAAAAGAAAATGAGCAAAACTATATCCGCCACACCTCTGTAAGTTTGCAGGCTCCCTTCAGAAACAATACCCCAGTCAACCTAGCTCTCACAAAAACCTACTAGACACATCATAAATATCATAAAGAAGCATGAAGAAAGTCAACCATTCTAAGTCACCTAATGGTTCCAAACCTACCCTTGATCTACAACGATTGCAAACTTGACTTTCTGAACCACTAATATATTTTTCACTTGATACTCTTCATTCACTTGTTTTGTAATTAAAATCATGTCTAGGAACAGTCAAGCCTTAACAAATGCCCCTAGAACCTGCACCCTGAATTGGCCAACTCCTCCATCAATCTCAAAATAATACCTTCATTCTAACCTAATAAAGGCTCGTACTCATACTAATTGGTCTATAACCAATACTCAATGACTGAGACTTCTTCGGAAATTACAATCATTAAATCACGAACATTCCAGGTTTAACACCTTGTAAAGGCATTGGGTTCATCAGCTTGGGAGCAAACTTTTCTTTCAAAAAATAAAAACAAATAAATATATAAATAAACCAAGTCCGTCACACCTGGTGCTTAAAATGCTCAAACCATTCTTAGCCGCTAAGAATCAAAAGTTTACCATAATAACCATCAAAACTTCTCAATATACACCCTAGTTTATTCAACCAGTAGAACAAGTCAGTTCCTATTACACTTATCAGGCTTGAAAACTGCTAAAGAAACTGATAAATCAGTTCTTCACTGTCACACTAAGCTTGTCTCTGTGTCAGGTCAATCTGATTCACATACTGAATATTTTAGGGAAAAACGATACTTGTTAATTAAATAATCACTAACATATGCATTCCACAGCACCTGGCAAACAGCAAAACTTATAGATGAAATAATAACAATCAAAGCCGGTGCCTCTCGTCAAATTTCAATTATTAAATCACCAAAGATGTCAAATTCATTGGAAAAACCATCAAAATTGAGAGAGAGAAGACACAAAGAGCCTTACGTGTGCTTCGAACATGGCTGCGAATCGAGCCGATGCTTAGCGGCCACGATCGGCCGTATTATGACATCAGCAATGTGCAAACTGAGGGTGATCGGCGCCGGAGCATTGCCATTGATTAGAAATTAACTTAGTTGCAGAGACCACCGCAGTCTGAAGTCGGTCAAATTAGGATTTCGAAGCTCAACAAACCCTTTTCGCACACACAGCGAGAGCGAGAGCGAGAGAGAGAAGAGGACGGTTTGAAACGAAATTACGTAAATGAGAGAGAACAAGAGGGCCAAATGGGGACAAATTATGTAGGAACCAGAAGCGGTAAATAGGCGTGTGAAAGGCTTTATATAGGTACCCGGGAACATTATGCACTTGTACTCTCCTTTCAGGTGCCTTTTTTGTTTTTCCTTTTTCTTTTCTTTTTTCTATTTTTCTTTGACAAATTAGGAATTTTAAACATAGACGAAGAATACAATGTCAAATGATTTCCAAAATGAATACTATGTGGCCGGCAACATATTCAAGCGCATACTGGCAAACCTACTTGAAGACAATTAGAACGGTTACCCTCAATGAATAGGCTTACTTTTCATGTAGTTTGATTTTCTTTCGCATACGTGTTTGCCTCTAGTTAGATTAGCTAAGCATCATAAACAAAATCGTGAGTCCGCCGCTCCACGCACTTAAATCGAATTTGTCATACTTAAATTTTTAATCATCGAGTATGTAGAGCCCTATATTTGTGTATTCTAGTCCCGTTATCATTTTTCTTTTACTTTTGATCTAAAATGATTAAAATTGATGTTAATCCATTAAGATGCCCACCATCGGTAAATCTAAGAGGTGTTGTCCCTTCAATGTTGCTATTGGTGTGAATTGTTCTATTTCCAATTGTCAAGCTATTAGCAGAAGTTTCATTAGGGACTGACCCTTTCATTAAGGCCCCTGTTTGAAATAAACTAGTTTGCAAACTACTATTAACTATTTTCGGCAAAAACCAACGTACATATAGTGAGTCCGCCGCTGCACTCAAGTCGAATTTATCATACTTAGAGCATCTCCAGTAGATGACCCATTTTAAAATAAATTTAAAATTTAGCTAAATTTAAGGCAAAACTTAGCTCCAACAGATTACCTAAACAAAAGTTAAATTTAACTTTTGCAAAATTCTCTACCTATATTTAACTAAAGAGCAGAGAGAAAATAGGTAAAACCCAAATACTCCAACGTTCAAATTTTTCAGTTTTAGTTGAAAAAATTTAAATTGACTTTACAAATAGGTATCATTGCTGGAGCAGACGTCTAAAATTTAGGTAGTTATATTTAACTTTTAGCTAATTTAGCTAAAAATAATAGCTTTACTGCTGGAGATGCTCTTACATTTTTAATCTTCTAGTATCCAGAACCCTATATTTGTGTTTTATGGTCCCCATGCACGGAACTAGGTGGCTGAGGTGTGATACTGTGATGCAGCCCACCCCAATTTTTTTATAAGAAAAAAAATTAGTATATGTGATATTATAATAACCAACACGGTTAGCACCCCTAAAAAAAATTTCCCAGGGCATTCTTGCCAAATACATTCGTATTATCAGATTTTCTTCGTTAAGAATTCAGTTATTTACTTATTTTAGATTATATTTTTATACATGATCTTGTTAAGGAGGTAAAAAAGAATACTAGACATGTTTTAACAAGTGTTAGGCAATTGAGATATTTCATCAAAACAGAGTAGATTTTGCCTAAATTTTTTAAAAAAAAATTATTGCCAGCATAAGGTAAATAAATTTAGCCCACCTCAAATTTAATTTTTGGTTCCGTGTCAGCGGGTCCGTTATCATTTTTCCTTTACTAAAATGATTAAAATTGATGTTAATCCATTAAGATGGTCCAATGTGTGCGTTGCACACCATCATTAAATCTAAGAGATAGTGGTTAATCCTCGGCCACTCAATTGTCTTATTGTCAAGCTATTAGCAGAATTAGTTTGATTAGGGACTACCCTTTCATTTAGGCAAAAACCAACAGATAGTGGTTACTGGTTAGTTAGACATAGACACGTAGAATCATGAGCCACTAAGCTCCACTATCCGAATTAGCCGCAGGTCAACTCCCTAAAAAGCCCAGTAGGATCAGGTCCGGTCTAGCTAGCGGCCCATTTAAAGGCAGGCCGACCTATATATGTACTAAGATCCACAACAACAATTTCAAGCCCAAAAGAAAAGGAGTAATTCAACTCTTGCCATCTTAACTTTCCCTTGTGGCATCTTGGTCCCTGACCCTTCGAACGTCCCAACATTATTTTGCTAGAAGAACATTTCGTTGAAGATCAAAGATACAGATGAAAGGAGTGCAAATTGTGGCCTCTTTAAAAAAAAAAAATATTATCTAATAGCACAAAAAGTCTAGCGAAGAAAAAAGTATTGATCTCTATTTACTCACGAGTTAGGTTATGTTGGCAAAGAACGCCGCAATTTGGTTTTGAGCCAAAATAGTGGACTAAGCCAACAATCGCCGATTGCCTAAGGTCATTAACGATAGACCGACATATTTGGATGTGGACAAGGCAAGTCAGTTAGACCCATGTGATGATATGAAAAGGATCAAAGTACCTATTAGGCTTTATTATATCGTTATATCTAAAAACATGACTGTCGGGGGGAGAGGCGCGCGCGGACGCCGGACGGACATGATCCGAACTTACAAAATTAGGGATTAATTGATTTTTTTTCTGTCATAGAGTAAATTGATAACTATATATGTGAAAAGTTGTGGGGCAAATTGACTACTAATTAAGTCGAAAATTAAACTGAGAGGATTTATGTTTTTGGGTTTGACAATAATATATATCTATGAGCTAGAATTACTGGGGAAGGGAATGTGAGATTGAAGAAAAACATCCACATGTGGAAAAATATGCAAGATAGAGAGCCATGCAGCTTTTAAGACTTTCTCAGCTGTGTGATAACCTAAAGAATTAAGGCAAGCTAGTAAAACAAGACAATCTGCTGCAAGCATATATAACTTTTCCAGTGAATATATTATCTATAGAATCTGATATGCATATATGATGACCAATTAAGACAAAGCTAATAAAGTTACATGTTAAATATTTTGGCATTATTAAGTTAATTAGTAGTTGATTTTGTCCATCGGCCAGTATTGCAATGCACTGGGGTGCATGCCGGCCTCTTCGATATTTTAGATGCATGGATCGACGTGATAATTAAGCGAATCAAATTAGAGGGATAAGATTCAAAACAAGAAGAATATTAAGCTACACATGAGCTTACAGCTAGCTAGCTAGCTTTATCTGGTGGCCGGTATATACTGGTATGACTCTTAATTGCCTCCTATTTAGGTTTAGAACTGTCGAATATATAGTCTCGTTGTGAACAAAACTATTTGTAAAGTATACAACTTTATCTTTCTTTTTTTCTTTTATTAAAATAATAAAGTGATTTGAACTTGAGACCTCTACTAGCACTTTATTGAACAAAATATCTTACTACGTTTTAGACAAATACTAGTCGGCTAAAATATGATTATCAATTATAACATCATCATCCCTAAGCGTGTCAAATTTGGCCACGACACAAAAACACAGTTTTAAACCAACATGAAGTTAATGATTTTGGATTGACCATTAATTGCTCAACACGAGCATAAATAATATTCAACCCACTAAACACGAACAATTAGATGGGTCGGATTAGAGTAATTTTTTAAAATTGTTCAGTATCATGCTAGATATAATTTTGCATGTTCAAGTGAACTTTTCAATTTAGAATTAAAGTGATCGACTTTCCCTTAATATTTTCAATTACTAATACAATTGTGTCAACCGGCCGGCCAATGAAAATATTATAAACAAGTTTAATCAGTATTGCATGCGTAACTTGACATGATAAATTAAATGCGTCAAGTTTGAGTTGAGTAATATTGAACACATATAAATACAAAATAACCCGACTCATTGACAATCATAATCATTTCGATCTTGCAAGTTAAATTGTGTTTCGATCTTAATATAATTCGGGGCTGACCCTATTGGTATACGTAGCTGATTCTTAATAATTAACCTTAATGTACGAGGAATTCGAGGTTGCTATAGGATCCATTAATTACACCAAAAGAAGAAGATTAGATGATTGTTTAGGTCTTGCTTTATAACTAGCTTGAATGTACAATCATAACTAGCTAGGTAGACCGTAGACGCCAAACAATAATTGAAGTTTAAATAACCTAGCTTAATTAAAATAATTGAAGTTTATATAATAAAATAATAATTCAGATGAACAAACACCAAATCTATATATATGTAGGTGATTAAGATTTAAGACAACGACACCCAGCTCCCGTCTTTTGCTTTCGGTTAATTAAACATGGTGGGCAAACAGCTCAACTTCTGTTTTATGCTTTGGATCCACATTAACATGCATCAAGCTTTAAAGCTAAGCATTAATTAATTTGAATCAATAATAACCTAATAATCAAAACCCTAATCCTTCTCTCACCCGTGACACACAGAAAACACCATCCCGTGAATTCCCTTCCGCCACGTGCCCCCCCCCCTCCTCTCGACCCTTCCATTCCAAACTTCAGCAAAACCAACTTATAGCTGCATGTGAAATTTTCTGCCGGAACTTTCAGGAAGCAAGAACGAAACCCCTTTCACACTTCCATGAGAGCGGGACACGTGGCATCAGGCCATGCGCTGGTTAACCCTAATAGTATAGCGCGTGGGGCGCGTGGAAAAGGCTCTTGCTACGTGTCGTGCCTGGAAACCATAACAACTGCAGTCACGCTTTCTGTCAAAAAGTGCGGCCCAAATTCTGTCCCCGCAAAAGTTTTTGGTATTATGTTTTTGGAGCGTCCGACCCGTGAGAGAGATCAAGTCCCCGCACGTGAAGGCTGCCAAGACGAACACATGCAGTTGTTAATGCACGTACTCCACATTCCTTTCCATTTCTTCACTACGTACTCCAATGCCTCTATAAAGGCACCCTCCTAACTTGCATTTTATCAAAGCAAGTGATCGATCATTGGATCATGCATTTGCAAGCTTGATATATATTACTCAAAGTCACGTTACAATCAAGCTCATCGGGTCTTGCATTGTGGTAGAAACTTGCCGGAATCAAGAGAAGCACGGGAGCTACAGGTGATTTTTTTTTTCGTCAAAAAAAAGGAAAAAAAAGTTTACGTGTCATAGGCGAATTTCGTTGTTCGAAAATGTTCTTATTTGATGATTATGTGTGGTCCGAATAATCAGCGTCGCCGTAGATAATGAACAAAAGCGTACACGTTTTATTTATTATATTTACTATTAAGTAAGACGTGGTTACGTATCCTATTATCTGTAAAATGATAGTTAATTTATTCCTAGCTACAACGACGTTTATGCGCGGACATTTGCATTGAACGCTGAGATGTATGCTCGATGCATACTCTTACATTGTCGTAATGCAGACGTCCGCACTTGAACATGTTGAACGCAGAGAATTTGTTCAACAGTTTATTTAATTTCTAATAATCATTATGACCAATTAATCATTGCATACTTAATGTGGTTAATTCGAATAGAGGAAACGTGAGAGATGAAATTACTGGATTGGTGGAGGTCGACATCGAAGACATTTGAAACCCAATCAAGCTTGTGCATGATGAAGAGTGAGGGCTTAGTTTTGATGAATAGCTCGATGGACCAGATAGAGCTGCTATGTAGGGTTTTGAATTGAATCAAAACCCGTGATATGGTTTAATGTTGTCGTCGTCCACCTACTAGTTATATGCCTCCTACTTCTATGGCCACAAAGAGCATCCCCCTAGCTAAACAACAATCAAGAGTCACGAGAACATTTGCTTTTACATCAATCACCACATTCACCCAATGCCTCTCTCTCTCTCTCTCTCTCTCTCTCTCTCTCTCATCCCTACATTCCAAAACCCTCAAGATCTCTCTCATGGAGTTTAGGTATAATGGTATCACATGAGTAAAGTACTAATAGATTTAAGTATGAGTATGTGTATGTGGCTTAGTTAATTTGTTCTATCTATTGCCCTAGAATTAATTAGTTTATATAAAGTAGAATTGGAATAAAACAGTACCCGAAACGGCATATATTTGATTCTTCGATCATTAGTTTTTTAATGTACCTAAGTATATATAGTAATTAATGTTGTTATTATGAATCTGAGTTATATATATATTTGGACCTAACAGACATAGTTTGTACTATGTATATGTTTGAGCTAGGTAATGAAACTTATACTGAGGTTTAGTGAAACCCTAAATCAATGGAAACAATTTTTTTTTTGTAGCTAGGTCTGTTCTCACCCACAGTAAAGTCTCATGCATGTTGAATGGACAATTCACACGTACATTAATCTTGGAGTTATATAGCTAGTTTGTCAAAAGGAATAGCTTTGACTGGTTTTTGTTCATGCATATTGCTTCACTTTATCCCATCGTTAAATAATTTTAAGATTTGCTTATCCCAAAATGATGTCAAAATCTTTTACAAAGACTGTTATTTTTGTCCACTCACAAAATAAGTACAAAAAATTGCATATCGAATTTCTACGGATGTCAATATATACCATTTCTTATTTTAATTATTAGAGTCCTAATTTCTCGATCCTCGGACGATTAAACCCTAGGCTCAACTGCTAAACCCTAAACTTTACTTGAAACGACTCGGTTTACTATCGATAGATCGATCTATCGCCTATAGCAAATTAAGAAGAATTAATTCTATGTAACCAAAGAATGTAAAGAGATCGAAGAAATGTTTTTTTTTTTTTTGGAAAATATAGGGAACATGTTTTTGTACCCTAGCCTGTCACAGCTCACTTAATTTTTTTTGTCCTGCGTGGCTGCATAGGAGTTAAATTCAGAAAATCTTTAAAACACATCTGGTTTCAGCAGCACACTGTTCTAGAAATCTCGGGCCTCAAACTAGTTCACAAGCTCAGAACCACCCCATGCCAGAGACTCAAATTCCTCCCAAGTTCACCACCTCAGAAATTAAAAAAACAAAAATGGGGGATGAACTTAATTATAAATATTAACTCCTCGATCTACTGGACCACAACACAGCACAAATAGAGAACCAAAACAAACCAAATAGCAAGACATCATTACCAGAAAGAAATCTCCACTAAAGAACAATTGGTATATATTAACAGTCGACGAAGAAAGCCAAACTCCAAAAGCCCCATAAAAAAATATTTTTCTCACTCAACCTGAACATGACACATGGAGCTTTTATTTTCAGTATAAATGAGGCTCTCCCATTTTAGTTAACTCATTCTATCTTCTATATCTCTGTTTCAGAATCTTGGGAGTGTACATTCATCATCTCATATATATGGAGCTAATCCGCCGGACTGTTATAGTCCTATGGATTACGGTCAGTCTTATTTTAATCCAGAGCCCTAGCAATGTACAAGGAAGATATCATTACCACAAGAAGAACAGTAAAGGGTCACAATCCCCTACTCCATCCCGTGAATCCCCTGAATCTCCACCAGAGCCGGTTGCGCCTTCAACTCCGAGCACTAGTCCTCCCAATGTCCCCTCGGACCCTTACCCGGACGACCCGGGAAACAACTCCAACACCACGGATTGTACATTCAACGTCATGTCGTTCGGGGCGGTCGGAGACGGCGATGCTGATGACACCACGGCGTTCAGGGATGCTTGGAAAGCGGCATGTGCAGTTGAATCCGCTGTCGTTTTGGCCCCTGCTGATTACTGCTTCAAAATCACTTCCACCATTTTTTCAGGTCCATGCCAGCCCGGACTAGTATTCCAAGTAAGAATTTCTAAATTTTCTTACTGAGTTTCTTGTTCTTAATTATGTTCATCTATATATAACCTGAATTATGGGTAATTACCAAAAATGAGATGCAAACTCACCAAAATGGGGTCTTTCTTTTCTTGAACAAGATAACAAAAATTGTACTTTTCGTAAATTACATAAATTCGTATTTAAAATATGCTTCAGTACTATTTTGGGTAAGTTACCTCGAATTATATATAAGTTTATGTTTTATGTGTTCATTTTGTGCTTAATTATTATATCCAAAACGATACCGTTTTGTATCTAGATATAAGAGCATCTCCAGTAGATGACCCATTTTAAAATAAATTTAAAATTTAGCTAAATTTAAGGCAAAACTTAGCTCCAACAGATTACCTAAACAAAAGTTAAATTTAACTTTTGCTAAATTCTCTACCTATATTTAACTAAAGAGGAGAGAGAAAATAGGTAAAACCCAAATACTCTAACGTTCAAATTTTTCAGTTTTAGTTGAAAAAATTTAAATTGACTTTACAAATAGGTATCATTGCTGGAGCAGAAGTCTAAAATTTAGGTAGTTATATTTAACTTTTAGCTAATTTAGCTAAAAATAATAGCTTTACTGCTGGAGATGCTCTAAGTACGTACAATTTCAACATAACAAACATAACCAATGGATTGGGGACTAGTGTAAGTCTTCATAAACTTAATATTCCGTGTTTTGGGATTGGATATAAGCATAATATTAACACTAAAACGTACATAAGCATAAGATCGGACACTAAAATCATATGGTACTTGAAATATGAAAACAGGTAGATGGGATTTTGATGGCACCAGATGGGCCAGAGGCTTGGCCAAAAGCAGACAGCCATAAGCAATGGCTTGTGTTTTATCGACTAGACCAAATGACTTTTACTGGAAGTGGAACCATAGAAGGCAATGGCCAAAAATGGTGGGATCTCCCTTGCAAGCCTCACAGGGTAATAATTCTAAATGTTCATCTATATATAATAATTCAATAAGCTGATCTATTAATTTTGATGGAAAATTGCTCAGTTACTAAATGACAGTGTCAACTACTATTTTTTTTCAGGGTCCCAATGGATCCACAGCATCAGGACCATGTGATAGCCCTGCTGTAAGTACAATCATCTATCTTTAACCAAATTCAAGCAGAAATTAATTGAGTACTGGAGTTGAGTAAATAATTGTTCATTTTTCTTTTACAGTTAATCCGGTTCTTCATGAGCACCAATTTGGTGGTGACAGGGTTAAGAATCCAAAACAGTCCTATGTTCCACATGAAATTCGATGGCTGCGAAGGAGTGCAGATCGAAAAGCTGTTGATTTCTTCGCCAAAGCTCAGCCCCAACACAGATGGAATCCACATAGAGAACACAAAATCAGTTGGAATATATGACTCAATGATAAGCAATGGTAAGAAATTAAATGGGTTTCGATCTCTTAATTGTAGTTACTATTTAGTATTTACAGCTTAAAGTTATGTATTTGATCTGATAATTTGGTATTTGAATTTGATATGAACAGGGGATGACTGCATTTCAATAGGACCAGGATGTGCCAATGTTGATATAATGGGAGTCACTTGCGGGCCAAGTCACGGAATTAGGTACAATATTTCCTTCTTATTTTCTTAATAAACTGTGTTCTTATTAGCCAAAAAAAAAAAATTGTGTTCTTGGCTGCTACCTACCAATTGAGTCCAAACCTTCCTTTGCATTACTTTTTTCTCAACCTCCAAAACGGTATATCCATCTTTAACAGTTGGAAGGGATTAGTTTAGCTTTACTTTTTCAAACATGAACTACATGAATAACTTTTCTAAGATCATGAGTGCAGTTTCAATGATTATTTGGACTTTATTATATGGTAGCCGGCCACCTATGTTTGTCTTTTTGAAATAATTTATTGAACAGTCTTTTTTTTTTTTTGATTTAGAGCAAAAAAAATAAGAGTAAATTAGTAAGAGAATTTTGTTGAGTGGAGAATCCGAAAATTTCTCTTGGTGAGAACAGAAAAATACAACCAACTTCTCACCTTATCCTCTTATAGGAATTGAGCATTGTTTCCCACTTGAACGAAAGTAAATGTCAATAGGGCAATGTGTTCGATAAAGTGCCTCAAAATAACCAAGTATACAATTTCACGGCAATGGGGCACAACTTTGTTAAGTGATGGTGATTGCCCGTGCCACTAAACAGAACGTTCTGCCACTAAATAATATCTATTGATCAATTTTGTGCAGCATTGGGAGCCTTGGTGTGCACAACTCCCAGGCATGTGTTTCCAATGTCACGGTTCGCGACACGGTCATAAGGGAATCGGATAACGGGCTCCGAATCAAGACATGGCAAGGCGGGACGGGCTGCGTGTCCGGCATACTGTTCGAAAACATCGACATGGAGAATGTCATGAACTGCTTGCTCGTAGACCAGTACTACTGCCTCTCAAAGGCTTGCCGCAACGAAACCTCAGCCGTGCACGTCACCGACGTCACGTATCGAACCATAAAGGGCACTTACGATGTGAGGAGGCCTCCAATTCACTTTGCTTGCAGTGACACTGTGGCTTGCACCAACATTGTACTCTCGGAAGTTGAGCTCTACCCATATGAAGGTGAGCTAATGGATGACCCATTTTGTTGGAATGCTTATGGGACTCAAGAGACTCCAACTATACCCCCCATTGAGTGTTTACAAGATGGTGAGCCTGAGGCTTTGGCAGAGGTGTCCGAGTATACTTGCTAGGATATGAGTTAGTAATCACTATTTACTCTGGATTGGTTTGGTTAATTTACTCATATAGTAAACATATTATTACTGTATAGAGCCAATTAGAGCCATTGTGATCTGTTACATGGGTCTTCCATCTTGATTGTTTTTACTTAGGCTCCATCCCTATTTGGGGTTTTCCCTTATTGTGTGATGCGATTTAAGAACTGGGTCTTGTTTTTGGCCCTACAATATTGTAATGAGATTGGGTGCTTGGTTTTGTTTACATATATTCAGTAACAGTTAAGAATAAGTCTTGGTCCCAAATTGATGGTCGATCTCTCTTTAACTAAGTGTGTTGATTTGACCAAAAAAAAAGTGTGTTGGTATATTTGATAAAAAAAAAAAAGTGTGTTGGTATATGAATTCTCGACCATCCAACGATAAAACAGTGAGTTTTTCTTGTCCCAATCTGGCTTCAAGGAGATGACATTTGCTGGAGTTAAAGAGTAGAGCTTTCCCACAGTCTATAGGAAATCTGTAAGTACAGATACGGGTATTGGATACTATACAATATGATATATTGATATGACAAAATTTAATTTCAAAAACTAGGGGATGGATACTTCAGCAAAATAATAATACTTTGAGTTTAGGAAGATTAATCCAGATTCAATGTATTCTTAAAAAAAAAAAAACCTAGATTCAATGTAGCAAAAAGCTTAACCTATACCGGTTTGAAGTATTAGATACGGGTATAAGAAAGTATCGGTGAAGTATTGGAGTATACATATGGTACAAATACGAAGGTAGTTTTTTGTGAAATGGTTGCACAAATTGCCATCAGACCCCAAGCAATAGCCAATAGGGCTGCTATTTGGATAGGAAATTTCAATTCCGTCCAATTTTAAGCCGAAAGTTTTTGAACTTTTCTACATGACATTATGAACTTATGTGACTAATTTTTATATAGTTCTGAACAATCACATGTACTACGTCCGGAGTAATATATATGATTGGTTCACATACTCACATAGTAAGGACTTGCTGAGTTGCTATTGATTGGTCAACTTGAAATTTCTTTTTTGCCTCCTATATTTACTTCCGCCAAAATATCGCGATCCTATTGGGCCAGACCACCACTTGACAATGTCACGTGATATTCGAGACCATAGAATAATTACTCAGAAACGAAGGATCACAAATTCATATGTTAATGGATTACTGGATATGAATCATAATCGGATTACTTTGAATCACCAAATCTATATCCTACCATTTAAGTAACATTCCGGTCAAACTTCGATCCATTGACATGTCTCTTAGCATTTAAATGATTGTTTGTGGTTTCTTCTCCTGCTTCAACGACACGTCGTGTTGAGTTTTAGTGATGTCCGTAACTCCGTATTAGGAAGACGACGACCTCACGAAACAAATACTGAGTCATTTCTGGAACCGAAAACATCAGACTCACAGTCGCAGGTAACAGTCTGTTTCTGCCGCCACCGCCGACTTTGATTCGGTGATGTGGGCACATCTTAGTTCTTCGTAATCATTCCATTAATTTGTCCGAACATTTCAATTCCATTTTGTCTTCGTAACATACTGTATTTGATAGACTTTTTTTGCCCTTATGGTGTTCGACGAAATGCCTCTATGAATTTTGCTAATTGTGATTGCATTTTTGTTTTAGCAAAGAAGAAAATGCCGTCTCTGCAAACTGTCTTGCCTCCTGAACTTGCTAACAATGTGATCAGAGTGAGTACAGGAAATTTCTTCACTTCCTCATTAAAAGTAATCAATCATTTTGGTGCTTAGCATCTAATTGAATTTGATTGTTTGTGGTTGTTTCAGCTTTACCGTGAGTGCCTTCGAAGAGCTAAATATGTTGGTCATAGGGTATGCAAATCTCTTTCTCTTGTTCACATATACATACATATGTTAAGATGAGAGTCAGCTAAAGCTAAGTTGAATATCAATTGTAGAAGGTTTGGGTCATTTGGTCAGTGTTAAAACTGTCTGGTATCTCTGCCTGTTTCTTTATGGGTATTGTTCTGCTTCTGCAGCAGTTCATGACTGTAGTTCAAATCACTAACCAAGAAACTAGAAAAGCAGAAATTTACTAAAAGCTTTATGGTTTTCTTCACTATGTGAGCCAAGATCAAGGCTAGAATACTGAATCCTAGGCGACGTTGTTGAGCCACTTTTTTTTTTATGATTGTATGAAGATGTGATGGCACTGTCTACTTCCATTCCTTGGAGGGTTTTTCCTTTCTTAACCTACTTATTTTGTTTTGGGGTTCTCTTTTGTCAATGCAGCAACACAATACACAACTTGTTGTGGATATGGTGCGGCAGCAGTTTAAAAAAAATATGCATGAGACAGATCCAGATAAGATTCAAAAGTTCAAGGATGAGTAAGTATCTAATCTAGCGTTTCTGTGCATATTTTTAGTAGAATGGTGTCCATGGTCATTATAATTTAGGGGGGAGCTCATTGTGCTTTCTCTCTTGCCTCAGTTCATTCTACATTTAAACGGTGTTTTTTTTCCCCTTTTCCACATTCCGGTTCATCCTGGACGGGATATTTACTTAACTTGAAAGCTAATTGGAGGACTAGTTCAAAATATATGCATAGACACTTGCATGCAGGCAGACATTTCTTATTCTACTTCTTAGATGGAAACGTGCATATTCAGTATTTGATTCTGCCTTCTTGTTTTTCAGCGCCGCAAGGGGACTTATAAATCACATACTTTTCGAGTCGGAGAAGATGTCTGGTCGTAAATTCAGCAGGAGCTAGAGCTGATGTTAAGTTCTTTTCTTTCTGAGATTTCAGTTTTGTTGTATTGGGATAAAGTTGTGGCAGTAAAATAAGTGATAACAATTTAAGCTTCAATGCTCTAATCAAACATTTATGATTTGTGAACGTTCAATTCCTTGGAATTGTGAGGCAGGCTTTTGCATACCAACAAAAGTATTCTATGCATGTCAAAATCAGCAGCTAAATCTGCACAGGTTACAATCAAGCAATGTAGGTGATTGACCAAGTGACCTACGCTCCTCGTGAAGTAAAATTTAAAGTGTTTGCCACTGAGGTCCCAAGTCAAATGCTATGAAAACTACTACTCATTTCCCTGCAATTTTGAAGACTAAGGACCCAGCCATACTTACCTTTCTTCAAGGTTAACACAGAGAAGTATAGCCTCTACTTCGTGTCCATTCCTACTTTGCCTCTCCAAATGTGTAAAAGCAAGTGTTCTTCGCGTTCCTCAGGAGGCTTTTTAGCCCTTGATTCCTGCAGATGCACTACTGCAAAGGAGCGGGAATAGCGCTCCCGTGTTTAAAAGGATGACTCTTTTGCTGCAAACAGAAGGCTTATAATGGTCCGGATGCTGTTTATCTAACCTGCATTGATCTGGATCTCGTAATTGTTGCGTGCATTGCAATAGTGTATGTCTGGTTTAGGGACCACTAATTAACTTGAACATGCCAATTGCCAAACCCATGTATCAAATCATGATTCGCAAATTGTGTCAAAATTTTTCATTATGGCAAAAATGAGGGTAACATTTCTTCATATTTGATATGTTATTGATAGAACTGTGGTTACAAACTTACAACTTACAAACTCCTGCCTTCAACATCTTTTACAAATGCAACCCACATTGAAATTAAGATATGGAAAGGAAGGAGAAAAGCCAACGCAGTCACAAAACTACCCGCAACTCCTTTTAGTAATTTGACTATAATTTGCAGGCAACACTTGCTAATAATATCTTCTGATTTGTGAGTTCTAAGTTTTAACCACTCTTCCCTAGATTAGATGGTTTTGCGTCTCCAGTCAATGGGCCACCATTCCGAGGACTTCGTCCAATTTTTAGCTCACTTAGACGAGGACTGTATATCTTATCTGAGAACAGTGGACTCTGTATACTTCTGAATTCTTTGGATGGTGTGGCAGTGGAGCTTGTAACTTTAGGACTGCACACATGCCTGATCTCGCCCCGGCTTCTTGTAATTACCCCATCTAAAATCTCTCCACCGTCTGCAAATGAAGCTGTCCTACTCAACTCCCGTTCCTATGTGAAACAATCAAGTATACAAGATATAGAGGTTAACATGAGTTGCTGAGTAACCCTTTTATGTGTTAATACCAAAAGCCACGATTTGTTTGGAAACATTTGATTCAAGGCTTTTATTCAGTTTCTGGTAAACCAAATTGTTTTCTCAAGAAAAAAACACACACAACTAACACAAGCAGATTGCAGACATTTTATTAGAAAACAGGATGTGTGAGAGAAAAGTACTAAAGAATCAGATTGGTAACTTACAGTAACAAGGTTGAATGGTAAAGCAGGTGCCTCTTCATACTCTGAGGCATCTAAATCTTGAAGGTGTGCCCCTTTGAAGAACTTTGGCAAAATGTATTGTCGGACAGGAACCAAGAGCATGATCATTAATGGGAAGAGAACCCCAGCAATAGGAATCCATGTAATTCCAAAACAAACAAGCAAATACACAGTTTGGAAAATTGTAAATGCTGCAATCGTCTTGAATGGTACTGTTTCCACAAAAGTGGCATGGTGTTCCACAAGGACTCTGAACAAGAAATGAATGTAGTTCAGTTAAGTTTTTTGACAAACTAAGTAACAAAATGGAGAGTATATTATCAAAATAGAGTCAATAGGTTACTTGTATCTTCTACTTGGAGCCGTGAAGAGCAAAAGAATCCTCTCCCAAAACTGGTTACCCGGTAAGCTTTCAACCGCCATGAAGGCAAAATAACCCCAGAGTACTGAAGTTGGGATCTTTTTAAGAAAAGGCATGGCTCCAACACATCCTCCTACAATTATAGCTTGAAGCAAGTTACTGAGCCGCTGTTCTTTCACCTCAACAGGTAATAAATCATCTATCTCTTTCTCAACATCAAACACTGTCTCATCAACTGGAGCATTTATGTTTCCCATGCTTGAAGCCATTTGAATAGTTGAATCCTTCAATTCCTTTAACCCCTGCTCTCGTTTTAAGTTTAAGAAACGTTTGACAATGATTGGCAATGTTAATTTGTTTGAGATATGAATGAACAAAAATTAGAAGAAAGTGGTGATAGCATATCAAGTCATTATACCTGAGATGAAGGTTCCTGATATATTAGTGGGGTTTGCATCTGTTGATATGCTTCTTGCATGCTCCCATATACTTGACCCAAGCTTGCATTGTTTCTCATACATTTCCTTGCTGCTGCTACAAGTCGATTGCGAAGTAACTGCAGCAGAAGTAAATATTGCAATAAAGTCAATATAAACCACATAGCAAGAGTGAATGAGTTGTAATGTGTCAATATGTGCATCTCCATATTCTGAACACTACTAAGATTTAAAAACTGTCCTTTGAGGTGGGTGAAGAGACACCGAGTTGATATTAAACTTATAATATCTGATTGTAACACAGAGACAGTGAGGTTGAGCCACTCAGTTAACATAACTGATAGGAACGCGTTGGAAATCAAAGCAAAACAAGACTTTGTTAATTTTATTCATTATGCCTACCTGATGCTTCAGTGTGGCCAAACTTCTAGTATGCATTGGAGATTGTGGTATGACACCATTCGCTGGAGGTATACCTATGAGACCACATATTATGACCTGTCATGTAGTGAAAACCTCTCAATCTCAGAGCAAATGGATAACAAGTGCAATTTGTTTTGCATCCACTGAAATTCTAGAAGGGGGGGAGATTAACAGAAAGTTAATGGCATTGAGAAGGGAATTTGCATACCATGAACCCCAAAAGTAGTAGATCATAATGGAAAGAAGGTGGTTTTCTCAAATTAAATTCTTTCTGCTGAGCTAGTTGAGAAGCTACACTGTGGTCAAAATAGTACAGCACCGCAATCATTGTTGCTGGAATGAATGCTCCAATTATATAAAGCACTGGCACATTTAGCATGTCCTGTAATTTGAGCAAAAACCATTACTACCTCATGTTTCAAGCTGAAAACAAGTAAAGACACAAAAGTCATGTAGCAATGCCTTGATGACAGTCCAATTCTCGTAAGCTCCTGGTGACCATGGATTTGGACTGAAGAGGCGCCTTGGAATTTCTTTTGGAACACTTCCACTTCCAGCTGGTATATAAGAAATGGCGGACCAGATCAAAACCATCAATGGCACACCATAATCTGCTATCAAACCTCGTATCGACCCTGCGAGACAGGAAAATCTAATTGGATTAAGCTCCTGTAGCGTATGCAAACTAATAGTTATACAATCGTGAGTGTATCTAAGTTAAACAGACTTACCAGACCCATATCGCCAAGACCTTGCTTTTCTGCTTCTCAATGAAGTGAGAAGAAGACCAAATGACAGAACCAAAGCAAACACCCCATTTGCAAATCTCCATGAAGGTTGAAATTGAATTGAATTTGGGTTTTCTCTTTCAGGTATGCGAAACTCACCAACAAGTCCCTGTGAATACAATTCAGAACTATAACTACAAGTCTAGAACAGTTTTGGATATAAGCCATCAGTGGAATCTATGAACAATAGAACTACACAAACTCCAAAGAACAGGCGTAGGAAGGACGCAAATTTCACTCGTCCAGAAAATGCATGGATAGAAAGAGAAGGATGTCTTACTTTGATAGCTTCCTGCATGAAGAGCATTGCAATAAGAAGGCCAAATAACTCTCCTGCAAGACGAGTAAATCTGTTTATAATGGAGCAAGCCCCTAATATAGCCAGCAGGAACAACAAAATTGCCGTCCACATGCACACCCTGCACACACATAAATAGGCACAAAGGCAGATTCAAGGTCCGAAAAAGTTGGCTAAAGAAAGATGATCGTATAATGAGAAATCTCAACAGCAGACATCACAATATCAATACATTTGTCAACATAGAGAGAAGATGATACCATCCAGTCCATGCTAAGAAGAGCTTTGATCCCAACTCCGGCCTATTTTTAGCAAAATTAAACATGAATGTGTACATAATCACAGTTGGCTCTGCAACTCCAAGAATCAACAAAGGCTGACCCCCAAGGATTGAGTGTATAATTCCACATAAAGCCGTGGATGCTAATGTCTGAACTGCTGTCAGAACCCCATCTGTCAACACATGAAATGATGCTGAAACATAAATTTGAAATGCTAATGCATACTTTGTAGGTAGATTTTTCACTTGTCTTGTAAACCATTAAATATTCACTCTGATTCAAGGCCATAAGCAACTAAAAAACACCAGATCATCAAATATTACCTGTCTCTCTTTCTAATTGTTCTCCAAATGAAATAACTGGAATAGCTGATGCGAAAAATATGTATGTGGTGGGAGCCAAAATCCTAAGACAGTTAAACAAGTTACCATTTTAGAATAATGCTCTAAACAGAATTTAGCAACAGTTACAGTTGAATATGATATACTACGCTGTAATATTATACTGAGAGAACAATATACCTGACGCCTGCGCTGAAACCACCTGTCCAGTCTTGCTTGTAACAACTCAACCTCCCTCGAAGATCATTCTTGATTCCACGAAACGGTACAAATGTCTCTTCCATAGTTTCAACTTGCTAAATACTTAATCAATGATACTAAATCTCAAAGTTGTAGACAAGGAACTAAGCCTTACAACAATTAGGCCACTATGTATCAATGCGGCAACATCATATCTACAGTTAAGGGAAAATGCATCAATATACATACCAAAAAAAACATAGAAACGAAAAAAGCATCAATGTGGCAACACCAGTAATCAAACTAATTTTAAAAAAAAAAAAAAAATATATATATATATATATATATATATATATATATATTCATAGTTTCATACAAGATAACTCAGAAATTGAAAGTTGGACAACCCAGAACCAAAAATCTCAAGCGCATTATACCATCTAGCTCATATAAGAATTGAAAAAAGCTTCTAAGCATGCCAAGCTTCAAACCCAGAAAGAATCCACAGTGAAATACTCAGAATGACCTTGGCATTAGACAATTAAACTAGATAAAAGACAACCCTTTTAGTTAGTTTTACCTTAAAACAATGAGGATGCACAGAAGGGTTGTAAGCAAAGCTCGAAATATATAAGCTTGAAAAGTACTGAGAAGGCAAATTGTAAATTTGATGCTGATGGCAAGTAATGTAGGTCAAAAGGGATTGAAAACAACATCACTATCAGCGCACAACAGCCAATAAAGGGATCCTTTAAGTAAAAATAAAAAAGAAGAGCAAATCTAGTGCTTGTAAGTTTAAGAGGCTTCATAAAAGTTGAGTCCCAGAATTAGAAAATGTGAACAAATACAAAGAAAGAAAGCAGATTCAAAGTGGATGCAATAGGAAAATACTCACCAAACTTGAAAAGTTTTGATATTGAAAAAGGGAGAGAAAATGTGGGCTCTTTAATTTTTACTGGCATGGGTTTTAAAGGAGAGTGCTTTTCAGTGAGAGAGAGAGAGAGAGAGAGAGAGAGAGAGAGAAGCCAGTCCACGACAAGCTGGCCTGGAAAGAACTAGCCAAGCAGCTTCTCTGTGTTCTATAGTACTGTCTGCACTATTTATTTTTGGATTTTGTAATATTATTTAATTTTTTATATTTTATCTTTAATATAAAAAAGAATATCTGTTTATATGTACTGTATCTTTATTGGGAGAATGGAGAACAAAATGGGTAGTGGTGCATTAACTCACTCAGTATACCAGCAACTTGTTCAGAGATCTCTTCCTCCTTATATTTTAAAGGGTGCCTTAATGCGGAATTAAAACCAAAAATAATGTAAGTGGTTAATTTCATTTTCTTTGGTACATTTTGTTGTTGAGACTTGAGACTTGTGAGTATAGAGATCTTGCATAGAACTTTAAAAAATTTGAGATCTCCACTTATTATTAATTAGTTTTGCGTTGTATCATGAATGGTACCTGAACTATACCTCTATTTTATTGATGGTACCTGAACTTTGTTTTTTGTCACAAACGGTACCTGAACTTTTCGATTTTGTCTAAAGTGGTACCTGAACTTTATTTTTTGTTACAAACGGTACCTGAACTTTTCGATTTCGTCTAAAGTGGTACCTGAACTTTTCGATTTTGTCTAAAGTGGTACCTGAACTTTTTGTCACAAACGGTACCTGAACTTTTCGATTTCATCTAAAGTGGTACATTTGGTAATTTTTATTTACCAAATATGGTCTTAGGTACCACTTTAGATGAAATCGAAAAGTTCAGGTACCATTTGTGACAAAAATTAAAGTTCAAGTACCATCGATAAGATTGATGTATAGTTCAGGTACTATTTTAGCTTTTTTCCCTATTAAAATATTTCAAACTACATTTATACGCATATCAAGTCCAATATGACTATTCGTAAGTACAGTAGATATTGAAACTCAAGTATAAAGAATAAATTGTTGTTTCTCCTAAAAAAAAAACCTATCATAGCTCAAGTCTAATTTGGTTTATCAATCTAATTAAAATTGTAATTAACCAAAATCCAAGACTGTAAATGCAATTAGCCCAAAAAGACTTTGTGTTCTTGTTTTTCTTTCCCTATTATGTCTATAACAATTGTCTGTGGCCGAAAGACCTAGACTCCTAGTATTGGATCTATAAGCAATATAATGGGTAAAGTTTTTTTTTTTCTGGCCAATACATAATGAGTAAAGTTGACTTCAATGTGTGCCATTCGATTCACTTCACAACCATACTTTAATTTGATGTAGCAGTAAAGCCTTTTCTTTAGGGGTCAAATAAAACAGTAAAACTTTAATCATGGCATGCAGTGAATATGAGCAGGGGATTTTCCTTTCATCTCAACTTATGATCGAGCTGATTAAGCTTTCTGCTTAATGATGTTAAATTGTTAATCACTAGAACTATAAGTCCCAACATGCATGCATGATCGAAATAAACTTCTATTGATATTGTGAGTTTTTATATCTGAATGAAAGAATTGTAAAACAAGTGTGATGAATATCGCTTCTTTTCCTGCATTTAATTTTTATGCCAGGTAAAAAACAACAACAACAAAGTTAAAGTTTGAAACTTTGACTTATAGTGGACTAGTGCATCAACCTTATGGAGCCCCCAGGGAACGTAATCTATACTCCTAAGTTTGTTTTTTTTCTTAGCCTTAGTACTATTATTGCCCATTATTGCAATAATAAAGATCTAATGCTCAGAAATTATAGAGCTTTCCCATTTGGAAGTTCTCCATGAGTCCAAATGAAACTAATCGATCAGCCTTGAGAAATATGATTAGAATTTTGATCATCTCTTTCTTTTAAGAAATGCGTAGTTATGATTGTCAATCATGATTTGTATGTGGCTGCCATTTAAAACATAAACACGCAGCAAATAAATAAGTAGCCTTGATTATTCCAGGACCTTCGTTGGAAATGAATACAACAATTCTTTGACCTATATAATTCCAATCTGCAGGCAACAATTCTTTGTTTATTCATTTTTCCCTATTTATTTAGAAATGACTTAATTCACTATCAAACACTACAAGTTAACCGTCTAGAATGCGTTTGTGTTTCCTGGCTTCGTGTGAAACTTTTATCGTTATGTTGTCTAGTGTGATCATCCATACATACGATTCTTTGAACCTTAAAACAATTCGGTTCACTTGATACATGTTTCTTCGAATCCTTACGGCCTAAAAACATTCGGAAGACCTTGTATACTATGAAGAGAATTCATGAATGTCTAGGGAGCTACATGATTTCTTCTATCTCTTCCAGTTGTAGCCCAACACAATGAACAAGCCTACTGGTTCCTACAAGCACGAGATGCCAATGCAATTGTGAAGTCTTCTTCATAGGCATTGCAATCTTAATGATTTTGTCTCGAACAAGAACTTTAGCCAAACTCTTTAGGCCTGAGCCATCAAAATTTGAGGCAAAAAACAAACTAAACCCACCAATATGTCAGCAAAAGCAGTTCTGCTATTTTCACACTGTTGAGCATTGACTGATTTGATGGTTGGCCAACAAAGTAATTCTTAACCAGCAAGAATTAGAGATGTTTGAAGATTAGTTCATGTGCTTTGTCCAGTCAAGTTTGTGGCTCCAATACCGTGACACGTGTCGGTATGACAACCGAAGTCAACTTAGTAACTTACTCCCCAAGAGATCACAAAACTTTCCATGTCTAGATTCATGTCATTGCATTCAGCAGAAGAATTTGAAGAGCAGTCTTTAATCTAAAATTCTACAAGGCAATACAAACAACAAGAGATGTGTGAAATATAAAGCCACAACCTACAATCACAAGAACGTTGCATTAAAAAAAAAAAACATAATAAGCCTTTGATGGGAGAAGCAATCTTTCTGCAAGATTGGAATCACATGATCATCACTAGGACATCACTCAACACTTTTTCTGTTTGTGTGCAAGATTTATCTGAAATACAATGGCAAGACATTTCTCAAGGGTCAAGATCCAACTTCAAGAAAGAAATGTTGATATTATTCCTAAAAAAACGGATGATGTTATACAAGCATTACAAGAGAGGGAAAAAAATGTCAGCTCTTTCTATCCATCATATTTCTTACACGTTGGAAGACACGAACAAACTCATAAAACAATGAGAAGTCAAAACCTGGATCACTGCTACTTTGTGCAGGAATTTTAGAAACTGAGGAACTACATGGATTCTGACATATTAGAAAATCAAAACCACCAAACCTTCTCATCAGACTTTCAAGCTTGTTGCTTGTTAGCTTTTGGATGTCGTCAATTTGCTCCAATTGCCCATTTTGTCCAGTATGTTCCCACCACCTCCTAAGAATCCTTCTCTTTGTTGCACAAGTCTCTACAGATACTACACCTTTCAAATGAATGCCAAGCTTGTGTAAAGCTATCTCTGCCCCACCTATTCCACTAAAAATCGAAAACATTGTTAATCCTTCTGGGTACATAGGCTTCAAAACAGAAAGATGATAAGCCAATGTGTCTGTCTGGAAGCAATACTTGAGGGAAATAAGTCTTTCCATTAAACCACTCTCGGCAACTTTAGTGTGATTCAATGGATAGCCTAAGATACGTTCCAAGTATTCAGGCTCTAAAGGACCCAACTTGTTTCGGCCAACCCACACAAGATTTAATGAGCTGCAATGATGAAGGATTTCCCTCTGTTTCTCAGGTGAGAGAACTCCACGACAATCAGAAACCATTCTTCCAAGCCTATCACACAGCTGAGATAAGCCACTAGTTTCAGAACTGATGCAGGTCAATTGCTTCCTAGTATCCCACGGAGGCCACAAATTCTTTGCATGTGGTATAGCATCCTGAATGGTCATTGGTGGCTGTTGAAGGATGCGAAACCTGTTCTCAGTTGGGAGATTGTGTACATACCCTTCCCTTCTATTCAAGGCTGAGAAGAACTGATTATTCACATATTCAGGTTGATGGCCATACAAGAATTGAGAAACTTTGGACCAGGAATCGTATGGTAGATTCAAAACATTTCCATAAAAGAAATATGGGGGTTTAGCGGCCATTTGGTTCACACTCTTAAGTATTGGATTTCCAGGTTTGCAAATCTCAGTGTCCACTTTTTCTTCTATCCATGCAGAAGAGCTTGAATCATCAATGTACTCTCGTTTTGGCCTTTTCCCTTTACGATTCTCCCTGAAATCTTTATGCCTGGATGCCCTAAACTGAGGAACAGAATTCAAATCATCAATGATCTCTTGCTTAGGCCTCTTCCCTAAATAATTTTCCGCTAAGTCACAATCCCTTGATCGAGAGGCTGTATCTGGATAAAATTCCTCACTTTCAACTTTTACTGAACCATATGAACCCGAAGCAAAAAATCTGGAACCATTGCGTGAATGATTTGAATGGGATGAGCACTGCACCGGATGTATTGTTATAAACATTAGTAAACCAATCTAAGTAATGAATGTGAAGACCAGACATTATCAAGCATGTAATGAACATAGCCTAAATGTGGTAAAAATATCTCTACTTTAACAAGGACAGTCACAAACTGGTAAGGTTCTGTGGGGGCCATTGATTTAAGAAATAAATTATATCATTAGTTGCAGATAGGGAACATTAGGTCAACGTTGCCAAGAAAATGCTGTGGTAATATCTATAGCATGAAGACATCTAAGCAAAATGTTCATAAGTACCTAACTTCAGATTAAAAAACTACTTTTGGCCACTGAAACCAAAGAGTACTATCAAAATTCTTCTGACCTATGAGGTTAAAAATTATGCACGTCTGCACTTAAAATGGGTTAAGGAGTACTGCGCCAGATATATTCCTAAACATGAGTAAACCAATCTTAATAACTGATCATAAGAATGCATCATTACCTTCATTTTTTCTTCATAGTAGTTATCAGAAATTTGACCTGCAACGATTGATTCTGCAAGATCTGTAAGTGGAGCTCCTGAACCTGAAACAGAAAATAATTCTTAAGTAAGAGTCAGCAATAAGCTAACAAAACTGTATCACCGAAATAACAGGAAGGCAGAACCAATCCGTTTGTAGTCACGTTACGAGTGATTAAGTTTACTTCCCATCCCAGTCGACTAACTGTAACTGTTGACAATTTAAAGCTATTTGTTTTGTGAGACAAAAGAATTTGTAAATTGTAACGTCAACAGATTTGAATACTTATATAAAGAAAAAGGTCATGATGAGCATTATTTTTAGAATTGAAATGCTCCACCAAACAGGCTTATTAGATTTTGAAATAAAAATTTACATTCTATGTTTTTGCAGGTCTAGTAGAGCAAATGATATCAAAGACTTACCAGACTTTTCAATTGCAAAAGACACTTGGTTCTCAGAGAAACCCATTTCAAGCAAACGAAGTGTCTTCTCCATGATTCCATATAATTTTTCATCATTAGTATCCTGGGAATCAAAAGGTTTGATTATTGTACCATCCAATACCAAATTATACATCATACAGTTTGGTTGAAAAGGATGAAAAGTGAAAAGTAAACTTTTTCTTCTTTTCAACCATCTCTTCTTTGAAATGGCATACTGACTAACCAAAACTTGTTCAGATGTAAACCACAAGAAAATGACAGTCAAGAGTAAAACAGGAAAGTATTTTAAGATTTCTATAGACACATTTCACACAATAATATCCAGTTATGCATTTTCATTTGTTAGTGGAATGGAAGAGACCATAATCTCCCTGGAAACACTATAGTTTATCACTATGTAACGCAAGGACAATTATAGACCTCTTTTTCTTCATCACCAGGAGTTGTATCTACATCATTCTCAAGTTTCACAGATATCTGAGAAGCAATGATAAAATCCACCAAGTCATTGATTGGAGCGTCTTCACCTGATATGCAAAAAAAATGGCATCAATCAACCTATATTGAAACATTAAACATTCTATTAGAGAAAATTAAAGTAGAAAAGATCACCAAAGAGTTAAAGCCAAGATGGGATATCAAGATATAAGGACTAATAATCCTTTTTTAAAGAATAACCACATTATTAGACAGGTTTGACAAACATGATTCGGACATGAATTCTTTTTTCTAAGATATTAATTGTATTAGCCATTTAGCTGTGTGTCGGAAGTTGTCTCAGTTGTGTAAGAAACTGGGAAAACAAATGTTTACCACTGACATGCCAAAAAAAAAATTAAAATTTAGAGAGAGAGAGTAGTCTAGTAGAAATGGCAATGTATTCAAATATATGTAACGTTTGCAAGTTCCAATAACGTGACTATCTAGAGCTTTTTCCTTTTCAAACATCTCTGAAAATCTTGGTACTAATAGTGACTGAAAAATTCAGGATATGCTTCATTTTGTAGCAAGATCCTTAATCCAATTTCAATAATGTTTCATATACGCCTCTTGAGAAGCCAAAAAACTAACACATCTGCACTTATTTATGCAACTTATGGAATAAGGGAAAGTACATAGAGAATTGCAGTCTGATCATTTGGGAAAACTGACAACCAGCAAGAGTGTTTCTGTAACACATCCTGCACTTTTTCTCCATATAAAAATCCAATATAAGTAAAGCCTTTTGCTGTGAAATGAAAATTCCAGATATTTCAACCTACCAAGCCTGTCAATTGCAAACTCAACTTCATCTGTAGAAAATTTCATCATAAGTAAGGATGCCTTTTTTCCATCATCAAGTCCAGCAGGTAAATCAGGCTCCTGCCAAAGTAAAAATTAAGCTTAACCATGTGCAAAATAAAATAAACAAAACCCCATTACAAGTATAACTATATAACAAACAGCTGGTCCTTTGGCCCTCGTCATGAGAAATTGAGAAGTAAGAACTTATTTTCTATGTAACAAAATTTCAAAACATGGATTTATCATGTTCTTAAAGATTGCTACGTTTTAAGCTTCAAGTACACTCTTTAACTGAACCTCATAATCCAATTTCAATTACAGCACTACTGGTAGAATCATAAGTCACCCGCATAATCAATAATCCATTGACTTGCAAAGATTTTTTTGATAGGAAACAAAAATTTATTAAAAGAAAGAGAGGAAATACAAAAAAGTGGATAAAAAATCCACTAACCAAATAAGAACAACTCCAAGAAAAACACAAGCAAAGGAAACAACGAATAGACCAAAACAAAGTCACCATTGACTTGCAATGATCAATCACAGAGAAGTGCACTAGCCACCAATTGGGTCTTTGGGATACATAAGGGAAACATCAAAAAGACGAGATCACAGAAGTTTTCGCAGAATACCTCTTTTGGTTGAATAAAACTAGAAATCTCCGGAGCACTGCTTGCATCCTTGTCGTCAAATAAGCTATCCAGGGAATCTGATGACCCAGAATCTGATTTCTGTGAATCATATTCATTCCGAAATAGGTTACTTGTAAGCATATATTAGCAAATAACTGTCAAATGCTTAATTAGAAAACCAACAGCTATAATTTATGCCAAAATCTGCTGTTTAGAGACAATGGGTGCTGGGACTTGTACAATTTACCAGTTAATTATTCTTCCTCCTCCCTAACAAACTTTTGATGTTCCTTTAAAACATTTAAGCCTTTTTCCACATCTCTAAGTAACTTAATAGTACACCCTAATTATTTGCGTACAAGCTCCTTGAAACATAAAATCTTTGTGTCAGCCTTCAATTTGTTGACAAGATACACCAAAATGATTGAAAACCACATTGAAAAATTCAGTTTCAATAAATCGAAATGTTGAAGCCTAAGCAGACATAGTGCTTGTAAGATGATATACTGTAAAAAAACATATGTGCTTACATACTTTATATGATAAAAGTGTCTCCAATAACAATTCGGCATCCTCTTCACCTAGATTTGGAAGGGGAAAAAGAAGATTAGAAGAGTAGCAGATCATGTGATTCAAAATACAAATGCAGAGATAATGATAAAAAATACATGGAGTGCATTAAATGGGATCCCTGAACCCTTTGTCTGTATGAACGTGCACATGTGAACTTCTGCATGTCTATGTCTCAATCTCAATTTCTTCCCATCTTGTAAATCTATAATGCCACTATTCAGCCGACCCAACCTTACTCAACAGAATATAGTACATTGTTTGGCATACCATACCTTTTTCTTCAATCACTTTGTCCACAAGGGAGGGTGAAAATCCCATTCCAATCATATTTGCTCTCATATTGCTCCCGGATGAACTTGCAACATTGTTCTGGAATAATGGCAGAAAGAAGGAAAAAAAATGAGGAACTCTCAAGCATGTACATCTTGTTACTTATTTCACGCATGGATAGTTACAAATTAGTCATAGCAATATATAACTTAATCATACGGTTTTTCTTTTATAATTCATAATTTCAATATTCTAAACAATTGACTTAGTATGACTAGATCTTTATATTAATCTTGAAGTTTCATCATATAATTTATTTGAATACAAAATAAATGTTGGCCCATATCCTAACAGCATAAGCTTTTGGGAATAGTGGTAAACCAGCAACTCTATCATCATTTATCACAGAAGTAGTCATAGGCATACCCCGAAATGCGTTGGGAATGCATGATCTGAAGCCAACTCGAATTCCAAGATCTCTTCTTTGGGCACAATTGCCTTTTCGTATTCCTGATCAGAGGAACTTTTGCTGTTTGAGTAATTTGTCATATTGACCCTGCAGAACAGAAATAAAGACCACATGAGTACATAGATGAATTCAATCACTTCCAAAGACAATGCACAAACTAGTACATAACCAATTAACCATACCTTTGTGAAATGAAATAGTCTACACAACGATGTAAAATCCGATGTTACAGACTGCATAGGGCGTTGGTTACCCTCTGCAACAAAAAACCATCAAATTCAGCAGAATACTATAAAGCTGGGAATTGTGAAACCATATCTAACTGGTCAGCCCTGCATCATCATGCACCACAACAATGTAGCTACTTGCTGGAACAAACCTTTGAGAAAGTAATTTTAGTTATAAGCCATCCACCATATTTTCTACACAAAGTATTGCATGTGAGAAATGGTTGGCAAAAGTGCTTCTGGGATAGAGTAATATCAATGATCCTCACTATCAAATTACACAACATGGCTTTCTTTGCACCAAAAAGTAAACAGCTTGGATTTAAGTGAATATTAAACATGGAAAATGACCAAATCAATCATGAAAAATTCACAAAGATAATGCCCTAGAAATTGACAGAGATATAGTACTGGAAACTCACAAACAGAACAGCGAAGAAAAAACGTAGACAGAAGCGTTTAGTGGTCCGCTACGCACCTGATCAGAGAATTCGAAGGTGTGCGAAATCCACGCGCCAGAAGCAGCGGCGCGTCGGCCCACACCCGCTTCCGCGGTAAAAGATTCGTTGGGACACAAAATATTAGCTCAGAATCACATAAACGCACCGAGGCCATAAACGGGTGAGTGTGGTACTCTATAGGGGACGGAGCCACTGACTCATTGGCGTTTCACTCGATAAAGCTGTCCCAACAGAGAAACAGAGACACAGCTCTGGGCCGTGTGGCCCATGGAAAATGATCATGACTGACACGTGTCGTGCACTTGCATCATCTAAAAAATTGCCTTGGCAACTTTGACCGAAAGTGAAATATTATAGACTAGTCAATGGTTAAAATTAAAACACTTAAAATACATTTATTTTAATCTCAACTCTTCATTTTAAATCTAAGAATGGGTGACCGTGAATTCTTGATCACCGAGGGTGACGGTGTGAATATTTTATGTTCTACTCCCATTTTAAATCTAAGGATGCATCTGCAGTGCTCGGGGCAGCAATGTCCAAGGTGAGTCTTGGTTGCAATTGCCAGGGGCAAGATGAAGAATGGTCGAATCATGTGGCTGCTAACGTGCCCGAAGATTTGTGTTCAGGGCATTGTAAAATTTCCCCACTCCAAGCTTTCTAATTCTTAGATATAACAATTTCATACCTCTCTGACATTTCATTAGACGATTTGACCATTTAGCAATGCATTTAGAAAAGTAATTGTAATTGTTAAGAGATAAAATTTATAACTAGAAACTTAAAAAGTAGTTTAAGTTGATTTGTTTTTCACCTTTGGATCAACCATTTCATATTTGAAATTAATCCAATGGCTAGCAGCAACTACCCATGTGCATGCAAACCCACGTGTTGTGCAACCTTTGCCAACTTGTGCATGACGTCACCCATGTGCATGCATTGCCACGCTGGTGCCTGGTGAAAAGCTTGGGCTCTTTGTGCCCCAACATGTGCCTCAGGTCACAAAGAGACCAGGCTTCCCATAACGGGTGGACTCTGATTTTAGAACTTTTGGGGCTAAATCGACTTGTCAACCAGGTTAGAGAGAGCCGGTTGTCACGCCCCGATTTTCAAATCAATTAATAAGGCATTTTTCCTTTAATTAATAATCAATTTTGGGAATGTGACTACATGGAATATCAAATACAAATATGCACTAGAATTTTTTTCTTTTAATTCGAGTACAACAATATACTCCATGCCCAATAAATGTAAATGCTGACCCGTTCTTTAGGGTTACATATTACAAGCCATAATTAAATAATAAATTGTTATTACAAAATATTAAATAATTAATCCATCAGAGTTTATTACATAAACAGCGGAAGTCTTATAAACCAATAATATGTATGCAGCCTTGCTTACTCCTGGTTATCCTAACCTGCAGGTATAACCACTACACCGTGGAATAGTGTACCAGGTTATATCAACAAACCCGGTCAGCTTACGAAGCTGGTATGAGTAATCTATGTTTTATTTTCAAAGAAATCATTTAACTCAAAAGTTCCATTTCAAATCCGGAAGATTCGTATTATCTAATATACTGAACCTACGTGCCCCATACCACGTATTTTAACCCCACACGCCCCATAAACGTGTATGTTAATACCAGGGTAATCCAGCATGTTAAATAATATAAACCCTCGATATTTACTCACACAAAACCATTTATAACTTAGCCTGATTAAAAGTGAGATGCATCTCCTTTTAATACATCAAGTTATTTTTAACTTCGCCTGATTAAAAGTGAGAATACTATTTTTCTTCTCCTTTTAATACATCAAGTTAATCACATAAAGTATTCATCTTTGTTTTCAATGAATACGGCTACGCAGTCTAGAGCTCTAACTGAATGGGCTACCATTTTTCACTCATTTAACATTGTCCCCGGTCAGGACAGTCCGTTTGGACAAAAACATTCAAATAGGCAAACACAATATCTTAATAGAATTATTGTGTTCCCACAAAATTCACAAATTAAAACAATAAGATGAACATTTTTCAAATATTGTTTTAACACCAAAATCACAACAACACAATATGAATTAATATTCATATATAAAAACATCGTGAGATTCACTCACCTCTAATTCCTGCTGCGTCTTCAAATAGAAACCAGGAATCGACAATGTTATCCGGAAGCTTCTATGATTCCACAATTTCCTATGAACATGCAATAGTCCACTTAGCATATCATAGATTCCTAAACGATACATTAATCCTCAAATGTCACTTAGACATTAATAATCATAAATCAGGACAGTTTGACCAAAAGTCAACCGTCGGTCAACGTGGGTCCCACGTCTACTATTCATCAACGGGTCCCACACGAAATCCAAAACTTCCAAAATCCATCAACATGCTTATTTCTAGCATCCTAACATCATATCCAAAAATGGTGATGATCCAACGGTCGGATCATCACGGATCTAACGATCCATAATCATTGCATAATTGATTGTTGATCAAACGATCTAATTTCAATAATCCAACGGTCCAACATGCTTATAATCTCAATATTAACCACACGATCAAATTTGAAGATCATCTGACGGTCGGATCTCTCGAATCGTAAATCGTACGATCCGATAAATCGGGTTAATTGACCATCGGTCAAACGACCGAATTTGACAAAAGTCAAAACACGAAAGTTGTTCGTATCGACGAAACAAGCCAAACGGAGCAAAGGACTGCTCCCGGACCGGCCGGACGCGCCGCCCACGCGCCGCCGCCGGCGGTGGTCAGACCGCCGGTCAAGGTGGTCCGATTGACACCAAATTTTACCAGAATGTAGATCACAACAATCCCAACAATTTTGATAACTACCTCGAGGTCTGGATCGGAGCGGAAGTGGCCGGAATCGGTGTCGGTGGGTTTTTGATCCCAAAAAGTGCAAATCGTCGTTGCCGCCGATCTAGGCCGTGCCGCCGTGATCCACCACCATGGGGAGGTTGCTGGGGAGGAGGGGAGTAAAACCCGAGTCGTCCTGTCGTCGGAGGTGGCCGGAATCGTCGCCGGTGGCCGGGTCGACATTACCCGAAGGTTGTGGCTTCCGATCCGCCGTGTTCCGGCGAGAAGCAGCGGCGGGGGACACCACCGGTCGACCGGCGACGCCGGTATGCGTCGGTCGGAGGCCGGCCCGTCGCCGGAGGTGGCCGGACGCGCTCCCACGCGTCGGGTCGGGTCGGCGGATCGGCGGTTGGTCGTCGGGTCTGCTTGGGAGAATTCCGGAACTTTCCGGAATTTTCCGGTATTTTTCTGATTTTTATGAAAAATACCCCATATTTATAGACTTTCGACCAAACTTCCGAGGGCCATAACTCCTTCATACGATGTCCGTTTTCGGTGAACAAAATTCCTACGAACTCGATTCGACGAGTTCTACAACTTTCATGAAGAAAGTTTTCCCAAATTCTCAACGGATAAAAAATTACCTTAATTAACTTTGTGTAACTTATAATTACCGCCGTAATTATCGTTTTACGATGAAAACCTCTAAAAATATGAATTCTCTCCAATTCACTTCAAATTTCACGAACTATTTAATAAAAATAATACGGAAATTTACGGGGTATTACACCGGTGGACTTGCTCTAAGGGTGCATCTGCAGTGCTCGGGGCAGCAATGTCCAGGGTGAGTCTTGGTTGCAATTGCCAGGGGCAAGATGAAGAATGGTCGAATCTTGTGGCTGCCAACGTGCCCGAACATTTGTGTTCAGGGCATTGTAGAATTTCCCCACTCCAAGCTTTCTAATTCTTAGATATAACAATTTCATACCTCTCTGACATTTCATTAGACGATTTGACCATTTAGCGAAAAGTAATTGTAATTGTTATGAAAATTGTTAAGAGATAAAATTTATAACTAGAAACTTGAAAAGTAGTTTAAGTTGATTTGTTTTTCACCTTTGGATCTAAATCCAATCTACCAACCAGGAGAATACTCGAATAGTCATTTGAGCATATCCAACAGTGTCAAGTGAACTTTTATTCAAACCAACTAAGAAAGAGAAATTTGACTACTTGTTTTAGAATTTTGTCAACTAAGAAAGAGAAATTGAAGTTTTGGATAGAGAATGGAAGAAGCACCACTATATATCAACTGTACCACATTCAAAAGAAAGGCAACTTATCGAAAAATGAAAGACAAAGGAAAATACAACTGCACTGAGAATCCAAAGACAAGTTAATTTGCTAGTAATAGAAACCTTTTTGTATCTTCAATATAAACCTGTATTTCCCTTTCCAGCAACAACAAAACCCCCCAAAAAAATCCAGGATACAAGTAAACGGGTGGACCAGAAACAACTGGAGCAAAAGTGAACTAGAGGGGGGACAAAAAATAGACTACATCATAGTGAGTCCATTCTGTCATTGCCTATAACCACGATTGAGTATCAAAAACTCAGGGTTCAATGGACACCTCGACAACGCAAAATAGCACCAAGAAAAAAAAACTGTGAATAGCTTCTGAATCATTCTCATTTTAGTCAAGAGAACAGCTCTACTCGAGTTTTAATGCTCTAGGATCAAGGGGGATCGTTCCAACTGTTAAAGTACCCAAGGATTCAGCAAATCCATTAACTCTAACAGGAATTGAGCCTACAGTGACAACATCAACGTTTTTGGAAGTAGCAGTAGCAGCACCAGCTGAAGATTCAAAGTCCACCTGCTTTGGATTAATAGTGAGCGAACCAATTTCTAAGGTAGATGCAGCATCATCTTTAGCTTCAAGTGCCTTTTTCTCTGAATTTTCATTCCTAATACTCGCGTCTTTAACATCTAAGTTTGAGGAAATGTGCTCAGATGTAGAGACCAGAGACCTTTCTGAGTTGTTTTCATCATTAAGTTTACTGTCTTTTTCCTCTTTGCTACGAGGCAGCTCACGAACAGGGTTCAGCTTCCGTGGGGGACCCAATGCTGTTACTAAGAATGGAGTCTCAAAATTTCTAACAAGAAACCTGCTTCTCTCATCCTGCATGATTTTCTGACGGTCTTCATAGTACATAAAGTCATCAAGCAATGAGGTCTTCATCATGTGATTCTTGAATATTTTCAACATCTCCAATCCTTTCTTATACATGATCTGCATAACAAAATTAATTAGTTAACAAATTTAGATATATTCTCAGAAATCCCCACTCAAGGAATACAAAGACATAATACAAGTCAGCTACTTAAATGGTTTATGCAAACCCACTCTACTGAATTCAGGGCACATATTCGTAACAAAGAATTACAATATCATGAAAACACAGTGCCATTAAAAACTATGAGACCTACTTGTTGCATGCATGCAACCATTCAGCCATATCTAGGTTTTACCAAAAATCACACATCTCTCACTAACCACTATGCATGATCAACCATCAAACATGCATCAGACATGACTTAGAAACAATTACTATTATAGGTTGGCTAAGAAAATACCATCATGTGACACGTTTGACTAAAAATACAACCATAACGGAAGATTAATCAAGGGAAGGCAGCTAAAAAGAATCTAGATATACCTCTTGTGTATCCCTGCTATTAGTCACCGGCTTGTTCTCATTGTTCTCCAATACAATGTGCCGAACACTGGTGTTTGGTACATCTTTAACGATGTGCCAAATAACAGGGAAGCTCCCACTCCATTTATCTTGCTGCCAAAAGTCCATATCCTTGTTGAAGTCGACCGGACCAACCATCTCCGCCACACCACAGAATTGGCCGCTTGCATTGACCTGTAGATAGGAAATCCAAATTTAGCACAACCAATGAATCACTAAAAGACCCAGCTTGAATTTTTTTTTTGTCAGATGGTTTATAGAAAAAGTAACAGAAAAGCCTGAAGATTTATATATGTTAGTTGAAAAATAGCCTACAATGTAACTCACCGAAAAGAAGAGAAAGATAGGACAGCCTCCAGGTTTTCCTGCAGCTATTCTTTGGGCATCTTCATAAGCACTACATAGTTTCTTGTTGCCATGGGGTGTGGATGACCAGACATTGTATTTGACACTCTTATGCACATCATCCTCGCTGTATGATTTTATTACAAAGAACTTTGCATGCACATAGTCAACTGGGAGATTGTCCTTGTTATACTGATCGGTGCGAATAATGATGTTTCCTTGTGCATTACTATCTCCTGCCTTGGTCGTGTAGGCTTTAACAGCTAATTGATTTTTTAACCTATTGATTCTAGGACCACAATTCTGCTCACTCAATGGCTCTATATTACCATGCACATCGTTCAAGGCCCTGCCAACATGGAACTTTGGCCGAAGCTTAGCCACAGCATCTCTTCCTTGTGCACCCGATCTAAAATCAGATAAGCCATTACCAACAGGGATTGCGACCTTCAATTGATTATGATGAGGCAATACTTTCCCATTGGAAAGGTTATCCACGGCTGAAACTGAGCCAGATGCACTTCTACTCTGAAAGTGTGAAAATAAGTCGAAATCAAAATTAAGAAGGCAGTGAATTAAAAATTTCCTCAATAAAATGATACTAGATACTTTAAAAGTAGAAGATGCTCCCACCTATATACATGTAAACCTTGACAAGGGAAAGAGTAGTACCTGATGAGCAGGGGTTGGAAAACGACCAGAAGAAACACTTCCATGAGTTACATCTTGCTTGCTTGGTCCAACATTACCTCTTGGCCTTTCTAATAGCCTAGTTAAGGGACTCATCTGATTCAAAGATGTCTTGGGGGTGTTAGGGAAGGCTCCAGAAGCTGAATTCAAAGTATATTTAAGGCCTCTTCCATCAGGTCTATTAATTGATGCTCCAGTATCATACAAAGAGTCGGGTGAACTGTTGGGAATGACATCCGGCTGAACAACAAAAGGGACATAAGCAGGTGAAGAGACAGAATTCTGATAGGGGGGGATGGTATAATACTGTTGGCCATCAACACCTATCATAGCACCAGGTATGTAAGGGTTGTATGGGTTGTATGGAGTCTGTGTATATCCATAGCTGGGTGTATAATATACATAAGGCAAACTTTCGTTTTGCGCACCCTGAAACAAGAGACAAACTTTGAGAATGACCACAAATAATAAGTCTCTAAAGAAGAGAAAAGAGATCATGAGTCACATACCGTGTACTGGATATCTGAACCATCAACACCAAAAATCCTTCGTTGGTCCTCCCATTCACCAGGTGATTCAAATCCTGACCACATTCATTTAAAATAACATTAATGAGACATATTAGCCATCATCTTAATCTACCAGAATGAAAAGTCACTATATGTACCTGTACTGTAGTACCCATAGTTGGTGGCAGTAGGATAATACAAGCCCTGATCAACAACATACTCGGGGGCTCCTTCGTTGTACATGGCTTCAACTTGTTCAAAGGGAGTCGTAAATTGCATATTTGGTTCCATGCCTTGAATCTAAAAGTCAAGACACAATCCTCAATGACCCAGCAAAAATACAATAACTTCCACTTACTATTCCAAAAAGGATCAGAATTAACAATGCTAAAGTAAGATGGTCCAGAAATTACCAAGAACATACCATATAAATCTCATTATTTGCATGCTCAGGAACATTATACATTTCGATTCAAGGACTGCCACACCTCTACAATACAAGGATACAAAACGTCAGCATACGCTGGATAATAGGATAATTTTGAAATGACAGATAGTTCTACTAGCAAATGCCATAGTGTTGCTTTACAGAGTGATAAACTAAACAATAAGTGAAGAAAAGAAAGACAAGTTATATCAAGAACCATTCTCAAACAAGTTAGACCTATTTAGGCAAACAATATGTCAGAAAACTGCTTAGTGCAACAATTCAAATCATCAAGGGAGGACCCCAAAAATAGAATAGAAATTCACCTAAAAAATCATTCAAATCACATGAGCAGAGAAAACTAAAACCAACTCAAGGGAGTAACTGAGCATGACCCAAAGTTTAGATTGCTAAGGCAATCGTATTGGAACATTCAAGTAATACCAAACAAAAATTATATCTAAAAGATGCTCAGCATGTCAAATACCCAAAACCGACAACAATAGCCCTATTCATCCACACAAAATTTGACTTCCAATTCCCTAAACCCGACCTAAAAATCCCCCCAAAAGTTCAGTAACTCTAATAACAATATTGCAAAACCTAAAAAATTTTAAAAAGAAAATCCAAAATCCTACTTCTAGTTAGAGATTTACTTCTAATACATCATAAATTCGCACAAATAACCTGAGGAAATAGGGACTGAAAGTACAGGAGGCTGGAACGAACTTGAAAACGCTTCGACTACCTAAATTCTAAGCAAGGGCGTAGAGGAAGCAGAAGACAAAAGTTCGAGGAGTGAGGGTTATTACCAAGATAAGCTGAATCAATCCATGGTTGACCTAGAAATCTCAAACAGGCCGGAATCGGAGAATTCGCGGAGATAAATAGGGTTTTTCTGCAGCATTATTTTTGAAAATTACGCGAAGTAGACGCGCTTAAGAAACCCTAACCATGAGAGAGAGAGAGAGAGAGAGAGAGAGAGAGAGAGGCTTTTGGAATGGAAATAAAAGAAGGCGGTTTCTGTTGTGATTAGTGAATGTGGAGTACGTATAAAAGGCAAAGAGGACGCGCAAAGAGATTCCCCCAATACGGTGCGTTTTGGGTGGAAATTCGCGGATTTGTGAAAGGTCGAGAGTGACCCGTAGGAAATCTCGAGAGCGCCACGGGGAAAAAGGAGTAGCGGGAAAGTGTAGAATTTGTCTGGTCCGTTAAATCCCTGAAACTACGTCGTTTCTTGATCTGAGAGTGGTACCAAATCCCGTTTTGACAAGGTAATATTTTTCTAGTAAAACTACTGTTAAATTTGTTAATGGCATAGTGGATTTTTTCTCCATCATCCCAACATAATGAATTTTTTCCTCTTTTTTGATAAGGTTCCTTCAACTAAACAATAGTTATATTTGTTATTACGAGCTCTATCGTATTTGTTTTTTGTTACGTTGGAGTGGAGATTCGAATTTAGACTCTCGCTTAAAAACTAATAGCTAGTTGATAGCTCTATCATGTCAACACATGATCAAAGGTCAAGCATATCCCATTCGAAATAAGGGCAAATCGAGTGTGGCTATCAATACTAATAAAAAGAAGAGTTTTTCTTGATCATAATCCCAAATCATATCTATAATAGTAGATCTACAAATTGTACAAAGAAGAAGAGTATGTGGAATAAAAATCAAACACACTCATTACAAAAATAATTGCACAAACATCGCGTGTGTGCCAATTGCTAGAGTTATTAACGTGAACAACAATATGCAAATTGCAACCTAATAATTCTTACCAAGAACTTGAAGGACTTCGCGTATTGGTTTGAAGACAAAGGCTTGGAAGGATCAAACACTTGAATGTAAAGGTTTGAGTTGAGCTCCTATTTAAAGGGTTCCAACCCTAGCCCTTTATTTACCTTATAATGCAATCAAATCAAATATCAATGCAGGATCAGGAATGTGTTTTCTAATATTTCTAAGATCAAGTTGCCCAATTCATATGAGTTAGATTTCTTAGACTTCTTTCCCCTTAAGTATATGAGTTTTTTTGTTCTTTTTCTTTTTTCTGGTCATAACAGTTAACAAAGAGTAATTCCATTGATTTAAAAAGTGATTAATTCCATTGACATCCAAACAGGCCCTGGGAATGGTCGTCTTTTATCATGTTAGTTTGTGCATACTCATCTCGTTGAAATTCGTCAACTTATGAATTTAATAGTTTAAAACTAGGATGAGGTAAAGACTCAAAACATGGATATATGAAAGTGGCAAGAAGCTTCCTTTGGTAGTAGGTCTTGGGTTCTGCTATATGAAGATACAGACACAGTGTGATGTAACATATCAAGATTTTTATTACAATTACAACATATATGAAAATTCTAATAGATAAACATAAAGACTTGGGGAACAAGCTTGTATAGATTTGATCTAAATTATATCCACAATCTGTCAGAAAGAAACAGATAAACATAACCAGAACATTTAGACTTGCAGTCCAAGTGAGGAATGTAACATATATATATATATATATATATATATATATATATATATATATATAGAGAGAGAGAGAGAGAGAGAGAGAGAGAGAGAGGAGGGGGGTTAAGGTGGTGTTACTTTTACTAATTTTGGCATTAGCTTCTTTGTAATGCTTGGAAATTTAGAATCTTCAATTCTATTTCCATATATATGCTTACTTGCAAGCTTTGCATGGGATATCTTTACATAAAGATGTTCTTATATATAGGATAAGCCAATGGTCATTGCTCAAGCCTTTTAGGCTCACAGCCTCTGGGGCACTTGACAAAAGCTTCTGGACTTATTATGTTGACTCATCACAGTACATCTATATATAAAATTGTAAAGATATAAAGTTAGGTCCTTAATTTGTTCACTTGGGAGCACTTTCACTTTTATGCTTAACATGGGTCACAAGTTAGTCTGATCAGGCTGAAATTAAGGTGAAGAGGCTTTTCCTTAACATGGGTGACAAGTTAGTTCAATCCCTTTCTCAACTCATCTACACGTTTGGTTTGCGCATTAGAGATTTGGAAATTGCACTTTTCAGCACATGGTTATTAGATACTCAACTCATGCCATTATTAAATACTCGTTATGTTGAGGTAGACTAATCTTGACTTTTAAGATTTTAAATGAATAACTAAGATTAAAAACTTAGATGGGTTAGGACTTAGGAGAGGATCTTGATCCATTTATTTTTCCATTCACATGTTCAGTACATGCAATTTTGACAAAATCGTTAGGGTTTTTCTCTTCCAAAGATCCCATTCTGTGAAACTAAGTCTTGATTCTTGAACATGAAAATGGGAAAACAAGAAAAAGAAAAGGCACCTACTGTTGAGATATGTTGCGACTAGTGAGAAAGTTAAACATCAAGGCATATATGTGAAAAAATAAGATTTCTAATGACAATGTTTAGTTAAAAAAATAAGCACCTAGGATAGTATGTAGGTGCACTACTTGTCTTATACAATTTCGTAATCAGGGCACGAATAATCTAAAGTTGCTGTCCCAGCAATAATCAAATTCAAGTGTTGTATGATCATAATAGTAGGTAAAAGAGCTTTCCCTAGAGCTACTTGATGTCCTAAAAGACCTCACTCACATCCCCAGAAGCCGTAGGAGCAGCTCAGCATGTCTTTGAGATCCTGTTATACATTATCATCCAATCGAATCCAGGCAGCCCAAATCCAACTTACTGCAAATATTTTCAAGCAAGAACACCAGATTCACATATTGGGATAAGCGAGCCACTTAACGAAGCAAAACCAACATCAACCAACCACACTAGTACCGCAGAAAGAAATGCTCACTAATTGAATGTTCAGTCACTGAGTGATAGTATGGGTCTCCTCCAGCTCCTGTTTATTCCCTAGCTCAGTTTCCTCAACCACTGGCAGTTCCCCCTGAGGCTTGGTATTTGGAGATGTATCGACTTGTGTACCAGGGGACATAGGAGACATTCCAGGTCCAGGTAGAGCCTCAGAATCTGGAATTGTAGGATCCTTCTTATCACTGTTCTGATCATGGGGCCTCTCGTATCTTTCATAACTGGGGCTACGACTACGGTTACGACGGCGACTAGGGCTACGGCTATAGCTACGCCCACGACCGCGACCACGGCTATAGCTACGACTACGACTACGACTCCTACTACGACTCCTCGTCCAGCTCCGACTCCTTTGACGACGGCTTCGGCTGCGGCTGCGACTTCGGCTTCTGCTACGGCTTCGGCTCCTGCTCCTACTACTGCTATAACCCCCCCATGTTCGAACTGTTTCAGGGCTCCGACTTCTGCCTCTGCTCCTGTCAGCAGAATCAATTCTATTATCGAATCTTCCGCGTCCTCGTCCCCGTCCACGTGCATCCATATTGTTGAACCGATCATTTGGGCCACGGTCATTTCTACCAAAACCAGAATGACCACCACCAGGACCCCCAAATCCCCGTCCCCTGTTTCCACGCCCACCAAAGAAATCATTTCTTCCACCACGGTTGCTAACAGCACCATCTCTAGGACCACCAAAGTTGCCATCCCTTGTGCCCCCATGACCACCAAAGTTGCCATCCACTTCCCTCATGCCACCACGACCACCAAAACCCCCGTCCCTCATGCCACCACGACCACCAAAACCCCCGTCTCTCATGCCACCGCGACCACCAAATCCCCCATCCCTCATCCCGCCACCACTACCAGAATCAAAGCGGTTCATTGCACCCCTATCCTTGCCAAAGCCAGGCCCACCTCGCAGAGCAATATCTCGTACCTCTGGGGGTACTTGCTGGTTAGCTCCCTCTAGAACTTTTATTAAATCAGCTGCATATTTCCAATCCTGCTCAGAGAAAAAGGTGTATGACACCCCAGTTGCACCAGCCCTCCCGGTTCTTCCAATTCGGTGAACATAGTCTTCAACTCCGGTAGGAAAATCATAGTTAATCACTACCCTGTAACATGAGACACTCAAAGGATAAGTATAAGTTTTTCAAATAATAACAAGGTCACATAGGAACTAGCTTATAAGCTCACTCCTGATCTTTGTCCCAATAAGCCTTTGTTCCTTGTTATAAAAAATTGAATATGCTAAATTAGCATAAAAGGCAAAGACATGAGCTAACCTTATATCTTTGATGTCCAGCCCACGGGCAGCAACGTCTGTGGCAACTAAGATTGGGGACTTTCCACTCCGGAACTGATTCAAGACATAGTCTCTCTCACCTTGAGATTTATCGCCATGAATTGCAGCAGCCCCAAAGGTACGTCCAATACTACGTGCAAGCTGATCGCACAACCTCTTTGTGGAACAAAAAACAATGACTTTAGAACCTCGTTCCTGGGTTCTAAGGATCTGCTCCAAGCGCCTCTGTTTCTCCATTTGTGGGACAACTTCAACATACTGAATATTAAACAAGAATTTGTTATTCTTCTGAAATTTAAAGGGTCCACACTTCCCAGACAAACTATTTCTAATACAGATAATGTAATTTTTATCCTATGCATCAAATGCGAAAAAAGGAGATCAAAGCATCAGACAGCCAGGAGTTATATGTGAGCAGTTACTTCGATGTATTACAGTCGTCAGTACATTAATAAATCAATTAACTCTTTGTTCACAACTGTTTAGATTTCTTGGCGAAAACTGTTCATCCTTATTTCAATAACCATAATCATTCTCATCAACTTCATCATAGCTTCAAGGTTTAACACTACAAAACTCTTAGAGACAAGATAATCTTGCCATACTTACCCATCCTATTCTACTCTGCATGTACTAGAAAACCACTGAAAAGGCTATATAGCTAGTCTGCAGGCTACTTGGGATTTGTTCTGAACCATATCCTAGAAATTTCCCCACACTTTCAAAGTTTAAAATCATAATTTATGGCATTGGAACAGTTTTCTAATTATTTTGTACCAACATCCTTTTTGTGCTATTGAAGACCCAGAAAAGATGCAATATAAGAAATTACCTGTGTGATAGACTTATTTGCAGCAAGCTCATCAACATTGCCAATATTCACCTGGACAGGATTAACAAGAAGATCGTTTGCTATTTTTCTTACTTCTTTGGGCCATGTTGCTGTATACATAAGAGTTTGTCTGCGTGGGGGTATTTCATTCACAATTTTACGAATTTGAGGTTCAAAGCCCATGTCAAGCATTCGATCTGCCTCATCAAGTACAAGAAGGGATACTTGGCCAAAATTAATCTTCTTCATTTCCAGTATGTCATTGAGCCGACCAGGAGTTGCAACAACTACATCTGCTCCACGATCTAATTCTTTTAGCTGAGGGCCCTTTGGAGCTCCACCATACAAGCACTGAATCATGGAATTCAATCAGTGAAAAAGTAAGCATAACGCCAACATGGAGTTAAAAGAAATGAAAGTATTGTGTATGAAAACATCAAGCAAAGAGCACCCACCGTGCAGGATACCCTGGAAGCTCGGCCAAATTTCAAAACCTCATCTTGTATTTGTGTTGCAAGCTCCCTTGTTGGAGCCAAAACCAACACTGTTGGCCCATTCTGAGAATTATTACGGCACTGTCTAAGAAGAATGAAGGCAGGCATCAAATAACCCAATGTTTTTCCAGAACCAGTTTTCGCAATAGCTACTATATCCCTACTTTGAAGAGCAATAGGCCATGTTTGTGCCTGAATTGGTGTAGGAGATGCGAAGCCAGCAGAATATATCTGCAATAAGAACATAGGTTTATGGTCAGCCAAAAGTTAGGGATACTACATGATAGAGGACTACAACCAGACATCATAAGATATTTTTCATATGAAAGAAAGATAACATAAAAGCCCATGGGTATATGGTTGCTTACAGAAGCAACTTGAGGCAACAAAACAGGGCATAAAGACATAAGAGGTGGAGCCATTAATCAAGAAATCCCAGTCACATCAGGTGTGATTTGGATGAAGGGCCAACCACCCTTTAGAAGATGCACAAGAAAGGCTCCAACAGTTCATTTTGCAGCCTCCAAAAATCAGAATAGTTGTTGCATGTGTAAGTGTGCCAATAGCAGTGCAGCGTACGACATATGCTCCACCTCCGGAGCAGATATCGCACCTGCGACAAGTGAGAACTCATGAGTTCAAAAGTAGTAAAACCAAATAATAATACAAAATCGGAATGGCACGGATCTCATAACCGATATTTTATCTTAGGAGAATCAACAAATTCTGACACGTACAACTTACCTCTCTCAATATCTCTGGCGGAAAACCAGTATCTTCAAACGTCATGAATGGTGCAGGAACATTGTCACCCTATAAAATCAAAATTCACCATTGATATCATTAGTATCAATATTAGTTAAACATGCTATTATGACTAGAAGAACTATACGCAATACAGCACCAGCACTGCTGACAAGTGTGACAAAATCGCAATGCAGAACAGTTTTTTCGCGAGGTGGATCATGTAATTAATGCGTATTTTGATGCATTTATGGCCTTCATATAATAGACTAATGAATCACAACCAGAATCACACATTTTTACCAATTTATGTTCAGAGTGTACCACCTAATTCTTTCATTTTCCTATAAACATTACCAATCTTTTTAGCTACTAGTCAACAGTCTCAGGGAACTCCATTTTTACACATTTGTCTCTTCAAAACAAAATGAGCGTTTCCAAATTCATACAAACTGATAACACCTGAGTATACAAAAATACAGACCGTTGCAGTAACTTCGTGTTGTTGACGATAAGCTTGAACAGGTGAGAGGCTAGGAACACTTGTAGGTCCGACGTAAGGAGGCTTCACCAGAGCATTGTTTGAGAATGGTGGACCACCTGTTGCATGACTGTACATCTTATGCATGCCCTGACTAGGTGCAGTGTTTTGAAATGGGACACCACTGATACCCATCTCCTGAAAGAAGTAGCAATAACATCGTTGGAAATTGATTAAAAGTTGGACATTGAAATTCAATACAATCGGCATACATATGAAGAAATTTTTTGATATGGGGCAGCAATTATTAATTAAGAGATACCTGCTGACTTCTTGTGATCGTCATAGGGATAGCTGCAAGCTTAGGCTGCTGAGTACCTGTTGGCCCTTCAATATTACCATTTAAGTAATATTCATTTCCAACTCTACCCTGGAAATTATTTTCATGACTCATCCTTAAACCAACAGGAGGCACATTAGGCTGCTGACTATGAATCATTGCTGGGTCCATTTGATTTTGAAACCTAGAACCATGTTGATGGTGAACCAAGTCAGTTCCTGATTGCTGCAAGTGGCCAAAAGAAGAAGGCTGTTGCATATTTCCCAAAGAGCCGCCAAATTGTTGGGCTTGAGCAGGATGAACAGCTCTCTGTGGCATTTGTACTGAATTGGTCCCAGTAGGAAGATTCTGCACAGATGAGGCACCCACTTGTTGAAACTGAGACGGAGAAAAACCACCTTGATTTCTGTGTTGAAAATCATGTTCCTCTCTTGGTGGGTATGCAGATTGTTGATTTGCCCCATGTGAACTATGAGGAATCTGCTGCTGTGAACTTTGCTGCCCCTGGGGAAGACTGCTTTGCTGATAAGCCATATACTGCAGTTGCTGATGTGAAAATTGATGCACTTGTGCTTGAGGGATTTGTGAGCTTTGACTCTGCGGTGCTTGTTGCCCCAGTTGATGGGGGATGTGCTGTCCTGCCTGCTGCAAAACTTGCTGCACTGATGCCGGGGGCATTTGCTGACTCGGATGCTGCATCATCTGCTGACTCGGATGCTGCATCATATGCTGTTGTGTTAGTGTCACTTGCCCATGCTGTTGCATAGCCTGTCCTAACTGTGAATTTTGCTGCTGTCCAGCCTGTGGCATTTGCGAGCTCTGCTGTTGAGAATACGATGGCATCTGCTGTGCCATTAGATGTCCATGTTGTTGAGGATACTGGCTCACTTGCTGCCCCTGCTGTTGTGGAGCTTGTGTTACCTGCTGCCCATCCTGAGGCACTACTCCATTTGGTTGCATTGAATGGGCAACGGGAATTGCAGCCATCTTTGGTGTGGTAGAAGCAGGAGGCGGGCCGGGAGGCAAAGGTGGAGGCAAAGAAGCCGGCTTTTCGTACTGGGTAATGTTAGTTTCTGGATTCCAGTAATATAACAAACCCGTGCTGCCATCAATTAAACCCTTCCAAGGTTTTGGAAGTGTGGGATCATCTGGCGCATATCGTGGCCCAGAAGCTGAAGCTGCCTCCGCCGTTGCCATGCCTAATACTTATCTACAATCAAATACAATATTTGCATCAAAACATTGCAAACTGTCTCTCTGAACAAAAAACTCTAATACAGTCATATACCCAGATGGATTAAGAGCTTAGATTTAAGAAGACAAAAAAAAATAGAAAAAAAAAGTTACTGAGCTAAAGAAATTCTCTCAATTTTCTTAATGGCTCAGAATATGAAAGCTCCGATTATTACTTCAAAACAGTTTCTCACAGCTCAGGTACAAACATACTCATAATCAAACTAAACTCTCAGAAAATTTCAAACAAGACAAGGATTACCCTAAACGTTCAACGAACGAGCATAACCATCAAGGTAAGATAAATCTTGTAGATATGAAAACCACTATTCAGAATTAGAAAAACCCTAAAAAGCATCACAAACCTCGTCGAAGATACCGAGCAGCTTCCAATATCTTAATTTGTAATCTACTAAACAATCCGAGCGCGATGTGATAAACAATGTAAAACCCTAAATCGGGCCAATGTTTGCTTAGTGTCCTCTGTGGCTCGGCCCGGAGAATAAACCGAAAAGCGAAGGGTCTCGAGGGAAAGTTTATATGAGTTGTGAGGTGAGGACCTGGAATTTCATTGTAGGTTATTGCGGGAAAAATCTGGTGCACCGAAGGTCCAGAATCGGCGATGAACCCTCAAAGATCTATGTTTGAGTGCCTGTGGGTGGACTTATATCTGATTTATGGACCTGCTGGAATCAGGCGGTTTAGGTTCCGTGCGTGTGTGGGATAGGCAATTGACGGCTATGATTGATTGCAGGATCTGAAAGGTAAAAGTATTTCTCTTTTACGTTGAAGTAAAAGATATAAAAAGGGAAGTAAGTTCAACCCTTATTAAATAAGGACTAAATAAACCATTACTATAAATAAATAAATAGGCCCTAAACCCTTACTATAAGGACTAAATAAAGTCTTTTAGATGAACGGTTAAATGATTTGTATGTTACAAATTTAAAATATCAACAAAAATTTAAAACATTAATCCAACAGTTCATTCAGAAGTCTTTACTTAATTCTTATCATAAGGTACTGCCTAAAAAAAGTCATTTGAATAAACATCGAAAAAGTTACAATAATACAATAAAGGAAAGTTTCAACTCCTAATTAAATGTTTTTTAAATAGTGTTACTCACTACTAGACTGGGCCTCAACCTATACTAAAAAGTTACATTTATTTTATTTATCAATTAACTTTAGTTGAAATATGGAGAATTTTCATCAGAAAAATCTCCGAGCCTATGACAGCAATTTTGGCCTCACCTCATGTTCGGCCTTGTCATGAGTTTTTTACGCTCGATTTTATAGTCATCATTGATTGTATAAGTTGAACAAGATGGTTTCAGTCTAACATTGAACAACAAAATATTGATAAAGTTCCACCAGGGTCACGTTGAACCTAAAAATGTGTTGCTAAATATATTAGAGACTTTTAAGCAGTTAAACTTACTAGGTAAAAGTAAACCCACTATCACAATTGTTTTATTAGGAGTTGGGAGAGTGATTTTTCTTTATTATTTAAAAAAATATATATTCACATATGAATCGAATTTCAATATACAATCAAACCGAAATACATCAAAGACAATTATATATGAAGGGCAACAAGTGAATATGGTTGTTGACTCATCTAACGACTGCAAGTACTAACAAAAGATTAAATCATCAAATGATACATGAACTATCACGAAATACACTTTTTTGTACCCTAATTTTTTGAGGGAGTCTAATGGTACCCGAATTATGTCTCTGTTAGCCTTATTAGTACCTTCGTCCATTTTTTATGTTAAACTTGCCTACGTGGCGTACAAAATTGTTTTATTGTCGGGGGTACTTTGGTAAAATCGTTCACTCTACTCTTAATTATTTTTTTTGGGAAGAAAAAAAAACCTCAATTGGCAAGTTTACCCTCAATTTTAACATAAAATTAGACGGAAATACTAATGAGGCTAACGGAGTCACGGAGATATAGTTCGGGTACCACTAGACTCTCTAAAAAAGTTTGGGTACCAAAAATTACATTTCGTGATAATTCATGTACCATCTCAGGATTTTGCTCTACTAATAAATCTAAACACTCACATTTCGAAGTTGTAATACTCTAGAGCACTATAAAATCTTTTTGGAGATGAATGCCACGTCTGCGTTGGGTGAAGGCCCACATATTCGAGAAGGGCCCAGAAATTGCAATGGAATTATGAGTCACTGCCGTGCTCGAAGAAGCCTAACATGGTTTGCCTGAGAAGGTTTGCCTGAGAAGTGGGAACCGAGCAGAAGCAGCGGGCAGTGCTAATACTTAAACTTTAGCCCGGAATCCCAATTCTCCGAGACAAAAGTTAGTCGGAAGTTTCAAAAACCTCCGCTTTAAACTTGAAACTTGAAAGTCTGAACTGCCTGAGCTGGAAAAAACGGTGAGCAGAAACGGAGGAGAGGAGAGGAAAACATGTCGCTGGAAGCTGAGGTTGAGTCTGTGGCAGAATTGGCCCTTGCTGATACTGATGTCAACTGGGACAGGTACATTTCTTGTGCCCATTTCACCATTTTGTCTCCATTTTCTTTGTATGCTTTAAATAGAGATGACTGCTTTAGGCCAATTTGGGTTTTGTTGGGACACTATTCTTTGGTGCCTTTGGTTGTTGAATTTTGGGCTAGTAAAGATTGTTGTGTTTTTGTTTTTAGAGTGGGTCTTATTGGCATGATAGCTATGTTTATGGTGGTAATGTGTGGTCATATTGGCAATAAGCAGGATTGATCGGTGGAATCATGTTTGCATGTGTGTTCCTGATTAACCATCAGAATGTGCGGCAATAGATTTATCATATTTGGGTTACTGTGTTTGATATTTAGGAGCAAATTTCAGTGTAGAAGTAGAAATGCTTAACTTGGTTGGATGAGAGCTTCAATGGTTGGCTAAAGCATTTTTAGTGGAAAAATAAGTAAACGATGCACTTCATATGGAGATTCCTCTTCCCGGCTTCATTTGGTTTTTGGAGTGGTTTATCTATAATTTGCATTGTGGAATGTATGAGGAATGACAATGAGCATCAAAGCATGGATAGGAATCTCATTGGATCATTGATGGTACTTAAAACAAAACCAAACATCCCAAGTTCCAACACCTCTCTTGAGAATAGACGAGTACTAGTGCAAAACCATGTTCTAAATTTTATTGTTCAACCTCAATGAAGATATGGAGATTCTTTTCTGTTTTTTGACCTTACTTCACATTGTATTCTCAGAATGTATTACTTATAGGTGGTGGTTGATGTGGACTGGAACTGACTCTCTTTTCACCTCAATGTAGGTTGGACAAGACAAGGTTTCATATAATTGGGGCTATTCTCTTCACTGCGCAGTCAGCCTTACTACACCCAATATCAGTTGTAAAAACTAGAATGCAAGTAGATAGCTATGGTCTCTCTCACATGAGCGGAACATCAGTATTTAGACAAATATTAAGGACTGATGGCATCCCTGGAATCTTCAGAGGTTTTGGCACTTCTGCAATTGGATCATTGCCTGGTAGGGTCTTGGCTTTGACATCACTTGAAGTATCAAAGGATATTATGCTGAAATACACTGAAGGTCTGAACATGCCCGAGGCTACACGTATTGGTGTTGCAAATGGAGTGGCGGGCATGTTCTCAAATTTAGTTTCTTGTGCATACTATGTACCCTTGGAGGTGGTGGGTAAACCCATTCTCTCCTGTTCCTATAACTTTCTGTCATTTCTTAACCAAGATAGGAAACATGTTTGGAAATAAAAGTAGAAAGATATAGTAAATGAGTGTAGGTCATGTGTATATAGATTCTACTGTTACTTTTGCTCCAGAACAAATATCTTCACGAAATTGCTTATTATTATGCCCAATTCTGATATCCTCTTTAGGCCAAAAAACTTTAATATCCGATGATTTTTTTTTCTAGGACACCTTTGTATTATGTTCCATGATTATATTGGCTTTTCCTTTTATGTTGATACAGCAGTTCTGTCTTTCAATATTAAGGGTTGAATATACCTTTTTTGATGTCCTCTTCACTATAATTGTACTTGATATATTTTCAGATTTGCCAGAGACTAATGGTTCAAGGACTTCCTGGGACTACATCCTGCAACGGACCATTTGAAGTCATACGTAAAGTTATTGAGGCTGAAGGTCCTCGTGGTATGTATAGAGGCTTTGGGTTAACAGCCGTAACCCAGTCGCCGGCATCTGCACTTTGGTGGGGTGCCTATGGTTCTGCCCAACACATAATCTGGAGGTGTATTTAATCTCCTGGTGATCAATTTTTATTCTATTGCAGTTCCTTTACTTCAGCCTAAATGCCTAATGTGGCGTCTAATTCTCATACCGTCTTTTTATCATTATAGGAGTTTGGGCTATAGTGATAAAGACCAAGAAAAACCATCTCATATGGAGATGGTGACGGTACAGGCTACAGCGGGTATGATGGCTGGTGCTTTGTCCTCTGTTATCACTACTCCTATTGACACAATCAAGACACGACTTCAGGTAACTCACTGTAAAACTGCAAATTGTTTCTATCCCATTCTGTACAGCCAGTTTTCTTTTTTGCAGTTTAATAGTCTTGATAAGACACAACTGTTTAGGCTTAATTCTTTGATATGTTACTTGAAGGTTATGGATAATTACGGTGTTGGAAGACCAACGGTGATGAAGACAGCAAAGACTCTCCTTAAAGAAGATGGATGGTGGGGCTTTTACAGAGGATTTGGTCCTCGGTTCTTAAATATGTCACTCTACGGAACTACAATGATAGTCACTTATGAACTAATAAGTAAGTTAGCCTCCCTTCATTTTCTTTATCTAAAGATTGCAACTTGCAAGTCTGACTGTGGCAGATGAAATTAGAGGTTTTGATCTCTCTTACTCTTAGGAAACTTTATCAACATTGTGCAAAAACCTGCCTTTAAGTTGGAATCTGCAGTAGGCTATTGCTTCATGGCTGTGTAGAAAACTAACAGGAAACAGATATTGTCAATTTATAGATAGACGACAAGTTAGTGGTAAAGAGATTAGGCCCAAGTAATGGTTTTTCTGATATGGGCAAAACATATTTTTCCAAAAGTAAATTAACCTTTGTTATTATTTATACTTGAATGGCTGCTTTTTAAAAAGCAGTGGTATGTGGCCTACTAATGAGTTTGTTTTGTATTGTACTCACACTCGGAAATGATCAGAAAGATTATCTATAAGGCAAGGATCATCTTGAGCTGGAAGAGGTTCAAGTTTGCTGTACTACTTGTTGTTTCTTGAACTAAGACGAAATTGATAGCGGGTGGTCTAACAATTTTTTTAAGAGCAGACACTAGCCAGTCAGCCACTTGAAATTGGCCTATTGACATTACTCAGTTTCGTGAATGGGTTCTTTTTCATTTTGTTCCTTCCCTATAGTTTTAATGGGAAGGCTCGGTTTTCCTTTTCACCTCTCCAGTTTTGTAAATGAGTGCGTCCATTGAATTGTCATGACTTATTCTTCAGTAGTTGGCAATGACTGTAATTCATCAAGTTCCAACGCGTCAGGAAATTCGTTAGGATTCTCAAGTTTCAGGGAATCGAATAGGATATCTCCTTCCAAGCCATATATACGACTTTCATCCAATGCTGCTTTTGTGTTTTTCGCAGAATTGTATACTCCTGAGAGTCAGCTCTCTCAGAATTGTGTGTATATATATATATATATATATATATATATATCTATCTATCTATGATCTATCTATGAGTTGGAGTACTCAGTTTAAATTGATTCTGTTTCTTTTTTCCTGCTAGGGATTTTATCTTTTTGTTACACATCAAATATGGTCGAGTCCTTGGACATGTTGGAAGTAGATTGAGATTCGCAGGAAGTCACAAAAGTGTTGTTGGTCTCCCTTAGAATCAACATAAACCAGAAATTAATTTTTTTTTTTCCCACAGAAGTATATTAGACTATATATCTGAATTGAAAAATCCCCCACTCACAACTCATTTCTAGCATCTGAAAGAATAATTTCTTTTCCATATTGATAAGTGAAATAGCTCCCCAGGTTCACCAGTTAGCTTCATTACTAACAACATTGGAGGAAGCCAACATGATCTTTAGCTTTTTTGTTTATTGTCAAAGGAAATTGAAGCTCCGATTTAACCTAATTCTAACAATTTTCAACCTTCCTCGCCAATTCAGCTTTACTCCGAGAGCTTAAATGATTTCGAGGCTTGGGGGGTGTATTCAATTCAGATATTTTGGGAATGAGCTTATCTATATCTATAGGACAATTAAGTGCAAAATCTTGTGAATGAACTTAACATTCACCATAAACAATGTTTAATGAGGTCCAATTTTTGGACAAAGAATGAGGTCCAAAATTAGACTTTTCACAAAAAAAAAAAAAGTTCAAATTTAAACCAAACCGTTAACATCCGCCTTTCCCGTACCCTATAAATGGCGCGAGAGACGAAGAGAGAGAGAGACTCAGGAATCTGAATCTGAATCTGGTTTTCGGATTAAGAAAGCTGTGACCCTCATAAGACCCACACACACCTTTCTCTCTCTACCGTAAGTTTCTCATATTGTCTCGTTTTGCATTTTAGATCTCATTAGAGATCTGTGGCATTCAAGTTTTTGCTGAATTCCTCCATAAACGAATTGCTCCTTGCTTACCAATTTCAAGGTATTATCTCATTTTTCTTAGCAATACTAAACATTCCTCGAGTCTTTGATGCTTATTTGCTACTGAGATTTGTATTTCATGGATGCGATATTTGGTCTGTGATTACTGCAATCGTTCATGTAATGAAAATGAAAATGAGGGTTTTTGGGTTTGTAGTGATCGATGTATGAAATGTCTATGAACATTTTGTTAAAAAAGTTCGTTTGGAAAATCTTCATCGTCTCGCTGACATCGAAGGTGATCATGATCAATCTCTTTAATTTCTGAATAATTGGGATTTGGGAACTAGAGGAGGAAAGCGTTGAGCTTTGATTTTAGGTGTTTTGTTTTTCCTTGATTTTCTTAGAAACCAAATAGAGGGATGGATTGGAAATTGAAGTTCAAGTTTTGTGACAAATTTTGAGCTTATTTGATGCATCATTGGAAGTTATGAGGTGGGTAGTGCATAAAAACAAAAGGGTTTTGCTTGACTTGTCATGTAATACAATTTTAGAAGCAAAAACTCAAAAACTTTACTTGCTGCATTGCATCAGAAGCCTCAAAAGGTTCAACTCAGAGGTCCATACCGGCTGCATTTATATTTTCCCATAGTTTGCTCATTTTCTAACAATATAATAAATAATCGTCGAGTCTTTGATGTTTGTTTGGTACTGAGATTTGTCTTCCGTGGATGCGATATTTGTCTGTGATTATTGCAATCGTCCTTGTAATGAAAATTATGGTTTTTGGGTTATGTAGTGATCTGTGAAATGTGAATGAACATTTGTTTGAAAACAATGGGTTTCTGACTTCATTTTTGGTTTATTTGGATGGATTTAGATACAAGATGGGGCTGTCTTTCACCAAACTTTTTAGCCGACTTTTTGCTAAGAAAGAGATGCGTATTCTTATGGTGGGTCTTGATGCTGCGGGTAAAACCACCATTTTGTATAAGCTCAAGTTAGGCGAAATCGTTACCACCATTCCTACCATTGGTATATTTCTTTCACATAATTTGTATCTCAAATGAATCAAATGCCTCTTTTCTCAATTTGCTTCTGATTAGTTTTTCAACAAAAGGAATTCTTTCATTGAACACAGGATGACATATTGTTTGGTAAATTTATAATTACACCTTTGGAGACCTCGACTTAAATGTTGGAATCGTTTATGGATATGAACATCATGTATTGTTTTGGGCAGGGTTTAATGTGGAGACAGTGGAATACAAAAACATTAGCTTCACTGTGTGGGATGTTGGGGGTCAAGATAAGGTGAGCTACATTTTATTCCAAGATTGTGTCTCTTAGTTTTGTCTTTGATAAATGGGTTTTCTTGCTGGGAGGGACAAAATCCACTTCCTTGCTGTATATTTACATGTTTATTCTGTTTGGACCTAAACTTTGGAAGTAATTGGATTCAAGTAGACTAGGTCCTTTTGCTATTTACTTTGTGAGAGTCCTTATTTGATTATTGGTGGTTGGGTGGATTCAGATTCGACCTCTGTGGAGACACTACTTCCAAAACACACAAGGGCTTATCTTTGTGGTCGACAGCAATGATCGAGATCGTGCTGTCGAGGCTAGAGATGAGCTGCACCGGATGTTGAATGAGGTACTTGGTGAGCCTTATCTTGTTCTGATATTTCCTAGTTTAGTGTTCAAGTTCTTGATTCTTTATGTTCTTTCTTGAGCAGGACGAATTGAGGGATGCTGTGCTTCTTGTGTTTGCAAACAAGCAAGATCTTCCAAATGCTATGAATGCTGCTGAGATCACGGATAAGCTTGGCCTTCATTCTCTTCGACAACGCCATTGGTATAGCTGATAATTAGAAAACCCCCCATTCTCATTCTCCCTCCCTTTACTGTCAATATGTAAAGTTGCAACCACAAGCACCTCAATCCTCATTATTGCTGATATGCTTATATATATATATATATATGTATATATTCTGCAGGTATATCCAGAGTACATGTGCCACTTCCGGAGAAGGATTGTATGAGGGATTGGACTGGCTTTCAAGCAACATTGCTAGCAAGGCATGTTAAAGTTTTTGTCTAGCAAGCATTAATTAGTTAATACAGCTGCATGATCTGTTCAAAGCTTGGATGAACTAGTGGTTTTGAAATGTGTTTTTGGTCGAAATTCATGTTTAATACTTGTTCCAGTGTTTTCTTATTCACTGTTTTCCTGTGTTCTTATTTCAGGCTTAGAGGATTCTGCAGGTTACAATTGTCTCCATGTGTATCGGAGTATATGTGCAAACCCTGACCATTTGCTATGTCAAAAATTTACTGGCACCATTGTTAAAATAGGAAAGAATTATTCTTTTGTAACCCTCTCATTTGGGTTCTGGTTTCGTTTATTTCAGTACATGTCTAGACTTTGCTTTGTAACTTCAGGTGTAAGAGTACAAAAGTGGTATCAGATCTGTCAACGAAACGAACTGAAATCCTGTAATCGAATTCGGTTCATGTTCGAATTCCCTACGAATTCATATATAATTGCAAATGCAAATTCCAGATGAGTATGGAAAAGGAAAGATGCTTCCCAATCTGTACACACTTTTGTATTCTAGTTTCATTCGTCTGCTACTCTACTTCTCATTTTGTAAGCTAAGCAATTATGTTCATAAATTTGTATTCTAGCAACAATGTATATCGTTTGTAGTTATCACCTCACAAATAATTTTGCTGGGAATCTATATTGTTTCTCGGCATTTTTTTGTTTAATAAGGAATCGATGAAAGTACCATTTGATTTAGTGACATAATTATCCACTTACAATTCGACTCACGGACAAGTAGTTGTTGTATTTTAAGTTGTTATGTAATAATAATAATAAAAAGGGAATTGATGAATTCCTGAAAAAAACTTTAAGTATGAAACATTCTATATTGTTTCCGCTTATCATGTCTTTGTCTCATTACCTTGTTGAATTATCAAATTCCGAATCGTAAACATATATGTACAAAATATGAAAGTCATATTAGTATCCTGCCTCATATGAGAAGTCGATGATATGTTAAATTTATCTTCATTAGGATCGAATGCAAAATGTTCGATGGGATCGTCACTTGATGATGATGTACTTACTGAAATGAATAACACGTTTACTTATTTGAAACAAAAAAAAATTATGAATCGGAGATAACCTTCATGGGATAGAGAATGAATAGGTATTAGAATAAATTATTCTCATTACACTTTTTATTAACCATATGGAATTGGAATAAGAATGCAGTTGGTAGACTAGCTTGGCCTAATCTCGAACTTGTCTACTTGATGCATCGGTACATTAATGTACTGTAGACAAACTCATGTAGTTTGTATGACCAAAGTTTTGTTCTCTTCCAAAATGTGCACGTATATATCTCATAGCCTTTGATCTTCATTGATCTTTAACGAATATAGTTTGTATGTAGTCAGTTCATTATTGGATGCATAGCTTTTATATGTGTTAACAAAAAAAAACCGTAATATTTTTGGAAAAAAATTCATAAAAGACTGTAATATCCACAAAAGCTTTAAGTAATTGGGGGTTACTGTAGTGTTATGGGTTTCGGGTAATTTGGGGTTATTGCAAATAGCTAAGAATATTTTTGACAAATAAAATGTATTCCGGTTAAATTTATTTTTAATATTTGCCCCCATTTAGTTATCAAACTCTCAATTATTCAAGAAACGATTCTTGACATTGATGTGGAACTCACGCCTATTCTCATAAATGTACGTATTAGCAAACGGGAGAAAAGTCATTCAGTAAAATCGATTCATTCATTTTCATATCCATTTTAATTATTTTTTATTTTATTGTAAATTCTAAGTTAATAAACGTGCGGAAAAAGTAATAAATCCGAAAAATGAACTATCGATCAATAGTTTTTCTGTGGTCAACAACCGACACCATAAGTTAGTGCGCAAGGTATTTCAATGAAAAAAAAAGTTAGTGCGCAAGAATTATCGAGAAGCAAACGGAAATTATTTTCTGTTTTCGAAAAGGAAAAGGAAACGTCCGTGTTGCGTTGAGTTCAAGTCATAACAAACCGCCTCAAAAATACCGCGTCGCCAGCTCATCAGCAACCCATTTTGACTTTAAAATCCACCGTCCATTACCCCCACCACCGTTTAATCGTAGCCCTTCATATTGTCCCCCACCCACTATAAATACCCCGTAGGCGCCTCACATCTTTCATCCCGCGCCATAAGTCGGAAATGGCAAAGCGATCAGGTTCTTTGTTCTTCGATTACTCGGTTTGGTCTGGTCTGGTCTTTATGCAACGATTTTATATATCGATCGATCGATTCTGCTCTTCTTTATTGCTGTGTTCTTAGGGTTTGGCTGGTTTATCGGTGATGGCTGCCGTTGTTTATAGAGCATGGGGCTTTTGTGATTCGGTTAATTGGTGTCATCGATCATCTCAATCTTTCATTATTTGATTCCTCCTTCTCAAAATCTTTTCCTGATTCTCTGGTTTTTATGGTTGGCTGCTTCGATTTAGATTCCGATCGTTCTGGTTTATTGTGTGTTTTAGGATTTGGCTGGGGTGTTGGTGATGAAGTCCGAGCTCGTGTCCTGGTTGCAGAGATCGACTCATTCTTTCTTTAATTTCATTCTTTTGTCCCAAAATATTCTTGATTCGATTTGGATTTGTGATGGATCGTGGTTGTGGTTTTATTGATGTGTTTTAGGATTTGGCTGGTGGAGGCTTAACGAGCAGAGTTCAATTATGTGCTTCGGCTTTTGCTTTTCGTTTCTGCGATCAACTCAATCTATAATTAACTCTCCCTTCTTTTCCAAATATTTCTTTGATTATTTATTTTTGGGCTGCCTGCTACGATTGAGTTATGGATACATCATTCGTTCTTCTTGTTGGTGTTGGTTTAGGATTTGGCTGCTTTGTTGGCGGTGGCTCGGGTGTGGTGGCGGTTATAATGAGCAGGAGTCTTTGTTCTCGGCCTTACTTGGTTTTTGCTATCACAACTCGGTTCTCTCAATATATATTTTGATTTCTTGTGTTTGGCACACTTTATATTTCAGTGGATGATGTTTTTCATTGCCCTTTTTAAGACTGCCGGGAGTTTTGTGTGCTTCGGCTTATTGGTTTGGTTTTGGACATCTACTTATTCCTTTCAGTTATCTTTTTTCTTTCCCAAAACCTATTGTGAGATTATTGTTTTTATTGGTGTTTATTAGGATTTGGCTGGTACTTTGTATAGCTGCAAGTGCTGGACAGGGGTTTAATTGTGAGCTTCAGCTTTATTGGTTTGGGCTATCAACTCGTTCTTTGTTCCCCTTCTTTTGTTTTTTGTCTTTTTTTTTTTGTCAACATATCTCTCAGATTCGTTTTATTAAGCTTCCTGCTATGGTTTAGATGGATTATGGTTGTTATTGGTGTTCTTTTAGGAGGATTTTGGCTGCTGTGTGGGTAATGGCTGATATAACAAGCAGGAGTTTGTCTTCAGCTTAGTTTGTTTCACTAATCAACTCCATCCTTCTTATTAACCTTGATTCTGAGAGAAATTTTTTTTGTGAGTTGTTTTTTTTGGGGTTCATGCTATGTTTTATTGATGTGTATCAGGGTTTGGCTACCGAGGGAGCAGGAGTTTGTGTGCTCCGGACTTGTTGGTTTCGTGGTTCTGCCAACGATTTGTTTCTTCAATTCTTTGTTGTTTTTCAAAATCTTTTGTGATTTCTTGTTTATTATTTCTATGTAAATACTTCTTTTGGGCTTCTAATTACAGAGGCTGCTGAATTTCTTCAAAGGATTCTCTAATCGTACAGAATTACAGATTGACGTTAAAATGGTTTGGCACTACTTCTACCTTGTGTTTTTTTCTGCTGACTTGTGAATTGCTGTTGTCGGTTTGTGGTTAAAATTGGACCGAAAGTTTTGAAGTTTCAAGCTTGTGATGGTAGATACAGTATTCATGAGGGTGTTTGGTGCTTCTTCTTAAGATTTAGTTTCGGAAGATATCAATCGAGTAACCCTTATTTGTTCAACAATTACTGAACTCCTAAATGATGGATGATGGAAGATATTGTGATGTGTATTTTCAGGATTGTGGAGGATGTTTATCTCTTCTAGGTGGGTTTGATAAAATATCCAGTCGAGTAAAGATCCATCTGGTATTCAACAAGTTCAATGAATATTGGGTTGCATCACATTGCAAGGTTTCTTTATTATTGAAATAATTTCAATTTGAGTATAGGCCGTTGTGGAGTTGATGGGTTTTCTTGTTCTGTGTTCTTCAGGATCTTCCGTGTATATCTCTTGAGGAGTAAGGTTTGATGTTTCTTGGTCCAAGATTTAATTTTTTTTTGCAACGGTTGAGATATCAATGGATTGCTCTCTTTTTGTTGGTTCTGTTCTTATGGTCTGGCTGGTTTGTTGATGTTTCTGCTCTCTTTACTGATGTTTCTTGTTCTTGGGTCTGGCTGGTTTGTTGGTGATGGCTGCTGATGGTTATATTATTCTTTTAATTAGTGTGTTTTAGGATTTGGCTGGTATTGATGGTTGTGGGTGCTTATAGTGGGGCAGGAGTGTGTGCTTCGGCTTGATCGTCTTTGGCAATAAACTCGTTGCGTCATTAATTTTATAAGTGTTGGTTTAGGATTTGGCTGCTGTGTTGGTGATGGCTATAACAAACTGAAGTTTTTGCTCTCTCACTTCATTTGTTCAGCAACTTCTCATTATGTATTCAGAAGTTTATGGCCATGTTTTAGATTCAGTTGATCATGTTTTTAATTGCGCTGTCTTAGGCTGGCTGTGGAGTTGGAGTTTCAAGTGGTGCTGCTTTATTGGTTTTGGCGATCAATTTGTTCCTTTCTATCATCTCCATTCTTCCCTCTTTCTCAAAATATATTGTGTGCTTATTCTTTTTATTGCTGTATTTTAGGATTGGGCCGGTATTTGAGATGGCTGCGAGTACTGGGCAGGACTGAGGAGTCTAATTGTGTGCTTCGGCTTTATCGGTTTCAGCTGTCAACTCATTTTTCCTTGATTCTTTTCGAAATGTTCATAACGTTTAATTTAATTCCTTGGTTCTTCTGTGATTTGATGGATAATGGTTGGTTCATAATTGCTTTGTATTAGGGCTTGGCTACCAGGTGCTTTGTGCTTCGGCTATTTGGGTTTTCCATTATTAATTTGTTGTTTCAAATCTTTAGTCTTTCCCAAAATCTTTTGTGATTTCTTGTTTTTACTTTTTTTTTTTTTTTGGTTTTGGGTTTACAGATGCTGCTGAATTTCATCAAACGATTGTCTTCAAGCTTGTGATAGTATATACAGCTACTTTCTGGTTGAATATGGTCTGTTGATTCTTTTGTTCTCGAAGTGCTCGTGTGTGGACAAATTTTCTTTTTACTTGCATGGGGCATGATTTGCTGTTTACTTGCATGATTTTGCAGTAGACAAATTTGCAAGAGGAGTTTTGTTGCTGAACCAAGTTCTGTAGGAGAGGGTTTGATGTTCTTGGTTACGATTTAGTTTTTGAAAATTTTCAGTTCGAGTATGGACCCCCGAATAACATGATATGATTGGAATATTGTTCCTTGTATTTCAGGGTTGTTCCTTGTCTTCCTTGGTTTTTTGTTGCCTGCTTCAGTTTAGATTGCGATGGTTATGGTTTTATTGGGTGTAGGGTTAAATTTATTTTTCCATTAATTTCATTCCACTTCTCAAAAAATTTTCCTGATCTTTTGGTTTTTCATTTGCCAGATTTCATTTGCCAAGGATAATGGTTCTTATTGGTGTGTCTTGCTGTTGATGGCTACCGCCTTTATAGGGGTCAGAGAGTGTGTCCTTCGGCTTTATTGGTTTCTCAACTTGTTCTATCATTTCAGTTCTTGCTTCATTTCAGAATTCTGTTTTTTGGCTGCCTTCTACAATTGGGATCTCGATAGATTATGTTTTTCTTTATTGGTGTTCCTTTAAGATTTGGCTGTGCATTGGTGATGGCTTCCAATGTTTATACACGTTTTAATTTCTTTAAATCTTCATTCCTTTCCAAAATATTTTGTGATTTTTTTTCATTTGTTTAAATATAATTTTTTGGTTTTTAATTACAGATGCTGCTGATTTTTGTCAAATGGTTCTCAACTCATACAGATAATCACCTTACGGTTTGGCAGTGCTGGCTTTTACCTAGTGTTCATTTCTACTGGCTTGTGAATTGCCTTTGTGAAGTTGGACCTATAGTTAGTTTCAAAGTCAGCTTTTGATGTCAAATTTGCAAGAGGAGTTTTGCTTTTAATTAAGTTCTGAAAATTTTCATTTCAGTGAGACCCTGATTTTTAGTGTTCGTACGGTTTTATTGCTCGAGGAGTATGGCTTTCTTTAATTGGTGTCATCGATCATCTCAATCTTTCATTATTTGATTCCTCCTCAAAATCTTTTCCCAATTCTCTGGTTTTTATGGTTGGCTGCTTCGATTTAGATTCCAATCGTTATGGTTTATTGTGTGTTTTAGGATTTGGCTGGTGATGAAGTCCGTGCTCGTGTCCCGGTTTATTGGTTGCAGAGATCGACTCATTCTTTCTTTAACTTCATTCTTTTGTCCCAAAATGTTCTTGATTCGATTTGGATTGTGATGGATCGTGGTTGTGGTTTTATTGATGTGTTTTAGGATTTGGCTGGTGGAGGCTTAACAAGCAGAGTTTAATTGTGTGCTTCGGATTTTGGCTTTTGGTTCTGCGATCAACTCAATCTATAATCAACTCTCCCTTCTTTTCAAAATATTTCTTTGATTATTTTTTTTTGGGCTGCCTGCTACGATTGAGTTATGGATGCATCATTCGTTCTTCTTGTTGGTGTTGGTTTAGGATTTGGCTGCTATGTTGGTGGTGGCTCGTGAGTGGTGGCGGCCATAATGAGCAGGAGTATGTGTTCTCAGCCTTGATTGGTTTTTTCTATCACAACTCGGTTCTCTCAATATATATTTTGATTTCTTGTTTTTGGCACGCGTTATATTTCAGTGGATGATGTTATTCATTGCTCTTTTTAAGAGACTGCTGGGATTTTCGTGTGCTTCGGCTTATTGGTTTTGGAAATTTACTTGTTCCTTTCAGGTTATCTTTTTTTTTTTTTTCCCAAAACCTATTGTGAGATTATTGTTTTTATGGGTGTTTATTAGGATTTGGCTGGTACTTTGTATAGCTGCAAGTGCTGGACAGGAGTTTTAAGTGTGCTTCAGCTTTATTGGTTTGGGCTATCAACTCGTTCTTTGTCCACCTTCATTTTTTTTTTCTCCTACATATTTCTCAGATTCGTTTTATTAAGCTTCCTGCTATGATTTAGATGGATTATGGTTGTTATTGGTGTTCTTTTTGGAGATTTTGGCTGCTGGGTCGGTAATGGCTGATATTACAAGCAGGAGTTTGTCTTCAGCTTAGTTTGTTTCACTAATCAACTCCATCCTTCTTATTAACCTTGATTCTGAGAGAAGTTATTTTTTTTGTGAGTTGTTTTTTTTTGGGGTTCATGCTATGTTTTATTGGTGTGTATCAGGGTTTGGCTACCGAGGGAGCAGGAGTTTGTGTGCTCCAGACTTGTTGGTTTCGTGGTTCTGCCAACGATTTGTTTCTTCAATTCTTTGTTGTTTTTCAAAATCTTTTGTGATTTCTTGTTTATTATTTCTTTGTAAATACTTCTTTTGGGCTTCTAATTACAGAGGCTGCTGAATTTCTTCAAAGGATTCTCTAATCGTACAGATTGTCGTTAAAATGGTTTGGCACTACTTCTACCTTGTGTTTTTTTCTGCTGACTTGTGAATTGCTGTTGTCGGTTTGTGGTTAAAATTGGACTGAACGTTTTGAAGTTTCAAGCTTGTGATGGTAGATACAGTATTGTGGCCCCACATATTGCAACTGGATAGTGTGTGGTTTTATTGCTAGAGGAGTGGATTTCTGCAGCGGAGGGTTGATGCGTCTTGGTTTATGATATATTTTTTGAAAATTTTCAATTTGAGTTGGGACCCTGAATCGTTCAACAACACTGTGATTGGTACAATGTTGTGTGTATTTCAGGATTGCTGGAGTGTGTGTTTCTTCAGGAGGGTGTTTGATGCTTCTTCTTAAGATTTAGTTTCAGAAGATATCAACGAGTAACCCTTATTTGTTTATTTGTTCTACAAATACTAAACTCCTAAATGATGGATGATGGAAGATAGTGTATTTTCAGGATTGTAGAGGATGTTTATCTCTTCAAGGTGAGTTTGATCAAATATCCAGTTGAGTAAAGATCCATCTGGTATTCAACAAGTTCAATGAATATTGGGTTGCATAACTTTGCAAGGTTTCTTTATTATTGAAATACTTTCAATTAATAGACTGTTGTGGAGTTGATGGGTTTTGTTGTTCTGTGTTCTTCAGGAACTTCAGTGTGTGTATCTCTTGAGGAGTATGGTTTGATGTTTCTTGGTCCAAGATTTAATTTTCTTTGTAACGGTTGAGATATCGATGGATTGTTCTCTTTTTGTTGGTTCTGTTCTTAGGGTCTGGCTGGTTTGTTGATGTTTCTGCTCTCATTACTGATGTTTCTCGTTCTTGGGGTCTGGCCGGTTTGTTGGTGATGGCTGCAGATGTTTATATAGCAAGTAGCCCATTGGTTTTCTTGATCACTCTTCTCAAAATCATTTTTGACTTGTTTATTTGGTTGCATTTATAAGTGTTGGTGCTGCTGTGTTGGTGATGGCTATAACAAGCAGACGTTTTTGCTCTCGCTTCATTTGTTTCAGTGACTTCTCATTATGTATTCAGAAGTTTATGGCCATGTTTTAGATTCAGATGATCATGTTTTTTATTGCTCTTAGGCTGGCTGTGGCTGGTTCTCGTTGGTGGCGAGTTGGGAGTTTCATGTGGTGCTGCTTTATTGATTTTGGCGATCAGTTTGTTCCTTTCTATCATCTCCATTCTTCCCTCTTTCTCAAAATCTATTGTGTGCTTATTCTTTTATTGCTGTATTTTAGGATTTGGCCGGTATTTGGGATGGCTGTGAGTACTGGCACGAGTCCAATTGTGTGCTTCGGCTTTATTGGTTTCTGCTGTCAACTCGTTTTTTGTTTCTTTTTCGAAATTCGAAATGTATTTCATAACGTTTATCTAATTCCTTGATTCTTGTGATTTGATGGATAATGGTTGGTTCATAAATGCTTTGTATTAGGGTTTGGCTAGTACCAGGTGCTCTGTGCTTCGGCTTTTTGGGTTTTCCATGATTAATATGTTGTTTCAAATCTTTAGTCTTTCCCAAAATCTCAAACGATTCTTGTTTTTACTCCTTTTTTTTTGTTGGTTTTCGGTGTACAGATGCTGCTGAATTTCATCAAACGATGTCTTCAAGCTTGTGATAGTATTTGGTCCTACATGTAGTAGCACGTGTAGTATATACAGCTGCTTTCTGGTTGAATATGGTCTGTTGATTCTTTTGTTCTCGTTGAAGTGCTCGAGTGTGGACAAATTTTCTTTTTACTTGCACAGGGCATGATTTGCTGTTTACTTGCATGATTTTGCAGTAGACAAATTTGCAAGAGGAGTTTTACTGCTAAACCAAGTTCTGTAGGAGAGGGTTTGATGTTCTTGGCTTACGATTTAGTTTTTGAAAATTTTCAGTTCGAGTATGGACTCCTGAATAGCATGATATGATTGGAATATTGTTCCGTGTATAGCATGATATGATTGGAATATTGTTCCGTGTATTTCAGGGCTGTTAAAGGAGTATGTATCTGTTTAGGGAGGGCATGATGCTGCTTTGCTTAATTAATTTCAGGAAGTTTTCAATTGAGCAACTGTTAAAATCATTCAACAAATACTGAATCTTCTAAATCGGATGATGGATGTTGGTTCTGCATATTTTCAGGATTGTGGAGGATGTGTATTTCTTCAGGCGAGAAAAGATCTCTCAATTAGCCTACAAGTTCAATGGATACTGGGTTCCTTAATTCTATTCCTTCTTCCTTGGTCTTTTGTTGTCTGCTTCGGTTTATGCGATGGTTATGGTTTTATTGGTGTGTTAGGATTTGGCTGGTGAGTTGCTGGTGGCTGCCGATGTCCATATAGAGAGCAGTTGTGTGATTTGGTTTACTGGTTGTAGGGTTAAGTTTATTCTTCCATTAATTTCATTCCACTTCTCAAAAGTTTTTCCTGATCTTTTGGTTTTTTAGTTTCCAGATTTCATTTGTTTAGGATAATGGTTCTTATTGGTGTGTCTTACTGGTGATTGCTACCGTCTTTATAGGGATTAGAGTTTGAGTGTGCTTCGGTTATATTGGTTTCTCAACTCATTCTATCATTACCGTTCTTGCTTCTTTTCAGAATCCTGTTTTTTGGCTGCGTTTGACAATTGGGATCTTGATAGATTATGTTTTTCTTTATTGATGTTCCTTTAAGATTTGGCTGTGCATTGGGGTGATGGCTGCCAATGTTTATACACGCGGGAGTTTATGTTTGGTTTCAGGGGTCAACTCATTCTTTTTAAGTTCTTTAGATCTTCATTCCTTTCCAAAAACATTGTGATTTTTTTCGTTTAAATATAATTTTTTGGTCTTTTTAATCACAGATGCTGCTGATTTTCGTCAAATGGTTCTCAACTCATACAGATAATCACTATTACGGTTTTGGCAGTGCTGGCTTGTGAATTTCCTTTGTGAAGTTGGACCTATAGTTTCAAAGTCTGTAAGCTTTTGATGTTGTCCCACATTGTGTGAAATCCTGTTGTCTTCCATGGGTCATGTTTTGCAACTTGGATGATTTGCAGTCAACAAATTTGCAAGAGGAGTTTTGCTGTTAATTAAGTTCTGAAAATTGTCATTTCAGTGAGACCCTGATTTTTAGAGTTCATATGGTTTTATTGCTCGAGGAGTATGGCATTCTTCAGGTGGGTCTGATTTGGCTTGCACTATAGTTTTTGAAAATATCCAATTTGAGTATGGACCGCCGAATCATTCAACAATGATTTGATTCGAATAATGTTGTATGTATATCAGGGTTGTTAGAGGAGGATGTTAAAGGACTGCGCTGATTTTCAGGAGGGGGTTTAATGCTTCAAGGCTTTTAGTTCAGAAAGTCTTCAATTGAGTAATCCTTTTAACAATGCAACTAAGTTCTCAAAAAAAAAAAAGTTCTCTATATTGAGTAATCCTTTTAACAATGCAACTAAGATCTCTATATTTTTAGGATGTGCATCTTCAGGTGGGGTTTTGACCAAATAATTCAGTCGAGTAAATATCCCTTATTATTTAACTTCTTCTTTGGATATTGGGTTCCTTGTATACCAGGTGTGTGATGCATCATAGACTCACTTCGTTAGGTCTGGATTTTTTAAAAGATGTATATTTGATGTGTTTTGAACATCTCTCGAGGATAACTTTTTATGTTGCGTTCTTTTGGTTATGTTTTTAGGGTCCAGTTGGTTTGTTGGTGATGACTGCTGATGTTTGTACGCGATTGGTTCTATGGTCTGGTTTGTTGGTTTCGTTCCTTTGGTTTATTTCATTCATTCTCTTCTGATTTCTTCAGTAGTTTCAAATTTATTGATGTTTTGTAGGACTTCGCTGGTATTATGAGGGCTGCAAGTTCTTATAGTGGGTAGGGGTTCGAGTGTGTTCTCTCGTTTAGTCATTAATTTCATCACTTATCCTCGATCATATTTCCTGATTATTTTGTTTTTCTGGTTGCTTGATTCTATTTACCCTGATGGATTATGGTTTTCATTGGTGTGTTTTTGGATTTGGCTGGTGAGGGCTGCTGACCTCAAAACAGCCGAGTTTCTTTGTTTGATTTGGATTTATTTGTTTCGGCAATCAACTCATTCTCTCTTTCCTCGTATTATTCTTTTCAAAATCTTTTTGTGGTGGTCTTTTTTTGGCTGCCTGCTAGGATCAAGTTATCGATGGGTTATTGTTTTATTGGTGTTGGTGTAGGGTTTGGCTGCTACAGTAGCGATGGGTATAACAAGCAAGTGTTTTTGTTGGTGAAGTCGGACCTAAAGTTTCTGCGTTTTAAGCTTGTGGTGCTATATATGGTATTTTGGCCCTGCGCAGTAATTGTCCATCTGAATCTGCCTTCTGGTTGCATATGGTCTGGTGATTTTTTTGTTCATGTTGAAGTGCTTGAGTGGAGAGTTGTTAGAACAATGGTTTTGGGGCTTGATTGCTTCTTATTTACATGATTTGCAGGAAGCAAGCAACTTCGCAAGAGGAGTTTTGGTGCTAACCTGGTTTTGTAAATTTTCAATTCAGTTGAGACCCTATTGGAACCTGTAAATCATGGATAGTGTGTGTGGTTTTATTGCTAGACGAGTATGGATTTCTACAGTAGGGGGTTGATGCTTCTAAGTTTTTGAAAATTTTCAATTTGTGGGACCCCTGAATCTTTTAACTATGATCGGCATGATGTTTTGTGTATTTCAGAATTGTTAGAGGTGGGTGGTTAAAGGAGTGTATCTCTTGAGAAGGGGTTTGATGCTTCTTGGATTAAGATTTAATTTCAGGAAGTTATTAATCGAGTAACCCATTGGTCATTCAACAACTACTGAACTTCTAAATGATGGATATTGGGGTTTTATTTTATTTTATTTTTATTTTCAGGATCCTAATGGACGTGTATTTGTTCAGTCGAGTAATGATCCCTCAATTTGCCAACAAGTTCGATGGATACTGGGTTCCTTGAATTCTATTCCTCAAAATATTTTCTGATTCCTTGATTTTTTATCGACTGTGATGGTTATGGTTGTGGTTTTATTGGTGTATTGGTGGTGGCTGCTAATGCCCATATACCAAGCAATTTTGTGATTCAGTTTACGGTTGCTAGGGTTAACTTATTCTTTCATCAAGTTCAGTGTATTTTTAGGTTCTAATCGAGAATGCATCAATGATGTGGTGGTTAAAGGAGTGCATCTGTTCCCGAAGGGGTTTGATGCTTCTTGGATTAAGATTTTAATTACAATTTGAGGAACTTCTAAATGATGGATAGTGTTTTTTTTTTTTTTTTTTTTAAGAATTGTAATGGATGTGTATGTGATCAGTCGAGTAATGATCCCTCAATTTTCCAATAAGTTCATACTGGGTTCCTTTTATTCCTCTTCAAAATATTTTCTGATTCCTTGGATTTTTGTTGTCTGCGATGGTTATGGTTATGGTTATGGTTTTATTGGTGTGTTTTAGGCTGTGGCTGGTGTGTTGATGGTGGCTGCTGATGTCCATATATCAAATGATTCTGTGAATCTGTTTACAGTTCCAAGGGTCAACTTATTCTTTCATCAAGGACGTCGATGTATTTTTAGGCTTGTAAGAATGCATCAATGAGGTCTCTTCATTTTTGAAATTGTCAGTTGAGTATTGACCCTTGAATAATATTTGATGGGTTTTGTTCTGTTTATTTCATGATTGTTAGTATGCATCACTCCAGTCTTATGTTTCTTGGCACAAGATTTAATTTTTGAAAACTTTTAATGGTGGAGTTTGGTAACAAAAGTTTGGTAACAACAGTTCAGATATGGTTGTTCTTTTTGTTGGTTGTGTTCCTAGGGTTCATATGCGGTTGTGTGATTCAGTTTATTGTTTTAATCAATCAGCTTTCATTTATTTATTGCTTCTCAAAATCTTTTCCGACTCATTGTATTTTGGCCTGCAATTATATTGCTTGTATTTGCGTTTCTTTTATTGGTTATAGGATTTTTCTTGATGGCTGTTGGCAGGAGTATGGTTTTTGCTGTAACTTTATTGGTTTCAAACTCATTCTATCATTACTTTCCTTGTTCTCGACACTTTTTGTTATTGGTGTGTAGACTTTAGGCTGATATTTTTAACAAGCAGGACTTTGTGTTGTTAGTCTATTGGTTTCAGCAGTTATCTCATTCCTTATCAAAATCCTTGATATAGTTTTGTAACAAAAAAAAAAATCTTTTATGTGCCTCCATTTGTTGGTTTCACTTGCATACTATATTGTTTTTTGGTGGTTTGTTTTTTTTTTTCCCCCCTTTTTTGTAAATTCTTTTTGGGTATTTATTTACAGATGCTGCTGAGTTTTGTTGAAGGATTGTGGGATTACACATCAACGCTGCAAGGGTTTGGCATTACTAGCTTTGATATAGAATGTTTGCTTATACTGGCCTTTGAGTTATTTTTGTGGTCAAAGTTTGACCTGAAGTTTCAATATTTCCAGGTTGAACTTTTGTCCCACAGTTGAAATTATCTGGCAGAAGCTGCTCTGTGGTTGGATGCCCTCTGGTGATTCTTTTTGTTTTTGAAGTGTATGGGGAGGAATTTATCTTTTTTTTTTTTGTCACCCGTGGGACTTGATTTGCTTTTTATTTGCAGAAAACAAACAAATTTTCAGACGTAGGTATTTTGGATTATCCTGATCGAGTAATGGTGGTTGGGCTCCCTGTATTTTGACAATTCTTGTGTGATTCAATTGCTAATAGTTCGGATCTTTGCAGGAATTGGTTTGATGCTTCTCGACTTGATGTAGTTTTTGAAAATTTTCACTTACAGAGTGTAGACCAATCACTCAATTGACATGGGGACATTGTGTTCTGTTATCTCAGGGTTGTGAAATGATTAAAAGGATATTTTTTTCCCTAATTGAGGTGAGGGGGTTTGATTCTTGGTATACTTGTGTTCCAAATATCAAATGCATCTTTTTAAGAGGTCTCTTCAAGTCAAGTATAGACCATCTTGACGGATTTTGGTGTGTCGCTTCAGGAGTGGAGCTGGTGCTTCTTGATTTCAGATTTAATTTTTGAAGTTTAGTTCGGTGATGGTGATATGCATCTTGTGTGACGTTTTGCCAATGCTTATAGAGAGCACTTCCGCTTGTTGGTTTCATCTGTCAATTTCTTTTCATCTGACGTACTATTCTGGTATTTGGCTGATATTCTGGTGATGGCTGCAAGTGCTTGTAATCAATACATAATTTTATTCACAGAATTTTTTTTATTTAGGTTACCTTCTTTGATTTGGATTGTGATGGATTATGGTCTTCTATTGGTGTTAGGATTCTGCTGGCATTTTGGTGATAACTGTGGGGTCTTTATGGTGGGCATGTGTTTGGTTGTATGCTTCGGCTTTGTTGGTTCGACCATCATCTGTTAATTCTCCTTGTTAGATGGATCATTTCTTTTATTGCTATGGTGGTTATGGGCTCATTTTAGGATTTGGATTGTTTTTCATTTTGTTTTTAGGGTTTTGGCTGGTTCCTTGGCATAGCGAGCAGGAGTTTGGGTGGTTTGGTTTTTTGATTTTTTTGCGGTCAATCTTTACCTCTCCGTTATCCTCATTCTTTTATTTTTCCCTTGAAACTTTTTTTAACGTTTTTTTTATTTACAGGTATTGTTGGATTTCGCCAAGGGATTAATCATATATCATAAATATCAACGCCGAAAGGATTTGCATTATTGGTCCTAGTAGTAATTTGTTTATGCTGCGTTGTCAGTTGTTTTTTATAGTCAGTCGTCTTTTGCAGATTCCACTTGCAAGGCGAATTGATGGTTCTAAAATTTTTAATCAAGTAAAGATTCCTAATTTGAATTCATATGTCATGGATGGGGTTTGTGTGGGGTTTAGTGCAGTATAGATCCCTGACTTGTTCCCATCTTTGTATTTTAGGATTAGCAAGATTAATTTGTGATTTGACAGTACTAATCCGAACACCTAAACAATGGAAACGATTCTTGTAGGTAGAGAGCTTCAGGAGGGGTTATGTTGGGATTTGGTTGGTCTGTTAGTAGTTACTGCTGTTCTGATGGTTTCTTCTTGTTAAAAGTGCTTGTGGATTTAGTTTTCTTTTAGAACAAAGTGTGTGGAAACAATTGTGGTTCTCTACTTATGCTGTTCATACGTAAGGGTCCTAGTAGTCATCATAATGAGGAGGAGCTTTGCTGTGTTGATGGGTTAATGGGTGTGTTTTTGGTTTTGCCTGGTTTGTTGGTGATGGCCGAGTATTGTCCACGTTGGAGATGCTGCCTAATCGGAAAGTGTACCTAGGGAAGGAATTAATTGTTCCCTAAGCCTAAAAGAAAGGGTTATGTAATTATTGGATCTGAATGTTGGTTTTTGTTTGTCCTGGTACAAGTTAAAGTAACGATCAAATTTCTCTGGAGACCACATGGGTGTTTCGTGCGTTTTGGAGGTTTTCTTATACTCGGCTCTTGGATTTAATGTGGTACTGGTGCCTCATGCAACTCATGCTTGCTTTTTAGCTTTTTAAGTCTTGATTTCAGTTTTTGTTTTGAACTAGAATTGGAGACATATTACATGTACTGGACGGTGTTATGCGATGAATGCACTTTTCTGCAGTTTTTGTTTCCTGCAAACTTTGTCATTAATTTGTCAAAGGTTTCTGTGTTGGATGCCTTATATTTGCTTCAGGAAAGAATGAACGGTCTTCTACTTACGGTCTTCTACTGTTCTTATACTATAACTTGCATAATTTAATAGGAAGTAATTAGTTAGGTTTATGGGATGTAGCTCAAAACGGTAGAGCTCTCGGGCTTGTAACTTGCATGTGCAAGTCTCAAGATTTCGAGAAGATCAAGGTTCAAATCCTTGGGTCCCACTATTGTATTGATGTTTGATTCTTGTTTTTAAGGAGCTACATCTACAGGGTCAAAAAAGAAGAGCGTTTCTGGAGCTTAAAAACCAATGAAATTCTTCTTACTGTTTGTGTAAAATATGAAATGTATTGCAAGGAAGGACATTAATACAAATTAATACCAAGGGAATGAAATGTTATCGCTTTTTATTTTGTTACATTGGAGGCGACTTAATTTTAATTTTCTATCATCTTTTACTACGTGGGCTAACCTGAAAGGGACAAGTTACAAGGTCTTTAACTTGTTATAGAGATGGTACGTGGTTAATTGAATCAAACGTACGCTCTTTATTGACCTGGCTGGCTAATTATATTGTTGTGGATATATATCACTTTATGTTATCCTTGTGACCTTGTGCGCTCTTAAACTTAATTGTCTGTCCATCTATTCAGATAAGCTCACAATTAAGTAAACTAATAAAGGATCGATCGCTGGCTGCTTTATCCTTTTGGCAAATTCTGGAATGCACCAGAACTGGTGTATACCAGCTGACATGTCACACCCGTAGCGAATTCTCAGCCATTCTTTTCATTTTTGGTATTATTTAATTAGCAAAACACTGGCAACAGTGCGTTAACGTTGACATATTTCTAGAAAAGTTTTATGATTATCAGTCTGTAGCCTCCCCTGATAATTGAAGAGGGGAATCGATCACAGTCAACCACTCAGATCGATCCTTGATAATTGAACATTGATTCCTGATACCTTTAATTTGTATTCGCACAGTAGTACTAGTCTGATCTGGTAATTCTAGATCTGTTTGCAGAGATATGAAACAATTGGCCGCGTTTGCAGAGATGTGATTTCACTGTTGCAGAGAGAGCTCACAAATTATATCGATGCACTCCTCGTGCTAGGGAGATGTCCAAAATAAAGAGAGCTTTCTGGGTAAGAGAAAATGAATTGACTTTATTTGGGAGAGGATCCAACCAGATCAATGAACAAAAAGTCACTTCTGGTTTGACTAGCCATGAAACCCATTTTATTGACGAAGTCAAAAAAAAAAAAAAAACGGCGCTGGTTACCTGATACATTCCAGCCATAAACGTATACGTATATAAAGATAAAAAAAATCTAATTATCATTACTAGGAGTAACAAATAGATTGCTGGCGTTTACCTGATAGCTGGTTACCTAAAATTCAACATATTATTGTTGAATGACCTCCTCAAGTAGCAGAGTCACATAATCATACAATTACATCAATTAGAAACTGAATCAAAGGCCATCAATCAGAGGGCGGCTGCCGAACAAGACGATGGTTCAATACCACACCTCCTGTAGCATCCATCAAGAACTTGATCACGATTTTGTTCAGTGCGGCTAGAGCATCTTGCATATTTATCCTCTCTTCCTTTGATTCTGCACAACAAGCAAGAGCTAATCTCATAATGGATGATAAACACTCTCTCTTGCTCACAAAAGCATGATCTTCCTCAATCCCAAGTAAACTAGTATCAACAACTTCAACTATTGCATCTGCAAATAGTGAATTTGCAACCCATTGCCTTAAACTCATTTCCCCATCAAACATTTCATCTGTTGGCTTCCTTGTTGTGAAAGTTTCCAAAAGCACAATACCAAAACTGTACACATCCCCTCTTCTGGTGACTATTCCTTCCATTCCATACTCTGCATACATCAAATTGCAAACAAACTTCCATAATTAAGGACAACATGCCTATAGAAAATTGAAAGATATAAAACAGGTTTAGTACATCACCTGGAGCCATATACCCAATTGTTGCTAGGGTTAAGGTTTGAGTTATAGAATCTCCTCCGCCTAAAAGCTTTGCAATGCCAAAATCAGATACATGTGCAACCATATCATCATCTAGTAGTATGTTACTTGGCTTCAAATCACAATGGACAATAGGTGTTTCATAACCGTGATGAATGTACTCCAATGCTGACGCAACATCAATCATAATGTTCAACCTCTGCAGGATGTTCAAAGAAAAGTTGGGAGAGTGCAACCACTTCTCGAGGCTCCCATTAGGCATGTAATTCAATATGACAGCTTTGAAATCAATTTGACTGCAGCAACTGATGACTTTGATAAGATTTCGGTGACAAATATTGCTTAGCAATTCACACTCAACCTCAAAACTTGTAAACGCCCCTTCTAACTCTAAATTAAAAACCTTAATGGCAACGTCTAACCCATCTGACATTGTTCCTTTATATACTGAGCCAAAACCCCCAGTGCCAAGTAAGTTGCTTACATTGAATCCATTTGTTGCACTCACAAGCTCTTGATATGAAACTCTTCTCCATAGAAGTTGAGGCATCAAGGTAGTATGTGTTGCAGTTTCCACATTCTTTTTTCTGAGTAAACTGAACATCCAGATTATGGAGGTCACTAGAAGCATTGCTGACAAGATCCCTAGAATGACATATTTCAAGATAGATCTACTAGTTTTCCTTTTGCATGGTGGAACATGAAATTGGGATGCACCACAGAGTCCAGGGTTAAAAGACAAATTCAGATACTGAAGTGACTGAGCAGACAAGTTTTTGAATGGTCCACCTGTTGGAATTTCTCCTTGGAGTTTGTTAAAAGACAAATTCAGATACCGAAGATATAAGAGTGCTTCTAGAGATTTTGGAATCGGTCCAGACAAATGATTTTCGGAGAAATCCAAGAATTCCAAGCTTAGCGAGTTGCCAAGTGAACTAGGAATTGAGCCTTCTAAATTATTATTTTCCAAGTAGAGAGTGACCAAATTTTGTAGGCCCCCAATGCTGCTTGGTATGCTACCAGATAATTGGTTGTTTGATAAATCTAGATATGTGACAACTTTCAAATTACCAACACCTTGTGAGAGCGGTCCAATTAGATAATTGGATGACAAGTCTAATTCCAAGACATGTGTGAGTCCCCACAAGGTAGATGGTATTGCAGAATTCAACAAATTGGACCCTAATGATATTTTTCTCAAAGCTACAGTTAGATTACCCAAGCAAGGAGGTATAGAACCGAAGAGTTGATTCTCATACAAATATATCTCACCTAGGTTGTTTAGGTGACAATTTTCATTTGGGATGTGTCCTTGCAATTTGTTACCATGCAAATCCAAAGCTTGGAGATTCTTTAGTCTTCCCATTGAGGTCGGAATTGATCTACTTAATTGATTTTGTTGCAGTGCTAAGAGTGTCAAGCTGCTCAAGTTGCCTATATCATCGGGGATGCTACCTCTCATGTTGCACTCATTTAAATAAACTCTTTCAAGTGATGTAGAGAGATTCCTAAAGGAAATAGGAAGCTTGGCATTTAATGGATTGCTTGAGAGGAGAAAAACCCCCAAATTTCTAAGATTTGCCAAACAAGAGAGCATATTTACTTCTGGAATAGAAGTATCAAGGGTTAGATTATTCCGGAATAAGGAAAGCCACTCAAGGTTTGTTAAGGCACATAGAGCACTTGGAATAAAGCCGGAAAATAAGTTACGGCCCAGGTCTAGGATCGTGAGTTGAGAAGCATTGGAGATGGATTCAAAGATTACTCCGCAGAGTTTATTTTGTCCTAGATAGAGTTCTTGTAGGTTTGGAAGCCCAAGGCCTATATTTGTTGGGAGACTACCTGAGAGCTGATTGCCGACAAGCGATACTAATGTTATTGTGGACATATTGAAGATTGAGGATGGGATGACGCCATTGAGATTATTGATACCGAGACTCAATTTCTCTAAATTGGGAAGATTACCAATCTCATTTGGTATTGTACCTGCCACGTATGTACAATTAATATCAACACCTTAATTGGCATTATTTAATATATTACTTTGGTTATATATAGATGTTCCAAATCATTTCTGCTATATAATATTGTATGAATCGGTGGAATTTAACCACCATGTATTTTCATTTCTTTAGAGTTTCTTCATATAATTATAAATTTATAATCTGTTGATATGTATACTTGGAAAACTACCCTATTTTGGCCAAATATATTAAAAGATTAGTTTATTTACACTTAAGAAATAAATCATGAGAGTAACAATATAATTTAATTATTGAATATATTATATTGCGATTAATATATATATATATACCTGTCAAATAGTTCAAACCAAGGTGAATTGTCTTTATCTGGGTTAAGTTGCAAATATTGGTGGGTATGCTTCCACTCAAACTATTCTTCCCCAATTGTAAATCAAGAAGTTGTTTGCATTGCCATAATTTGGATGGAAGTGGACCGTCAAGCCGGTTGTAAGAGAAATACAACCGTTTAATGCTCGGCAGATGTTGACATATGTTGTCCGGAAGACTACCAGTCAAGCTGTTTTGAAAGAAAGACAAAGTAATCAAAGAAGTCATATTGAAGACAGCTACAGGAACAGGCCCTTTTAAGGCATTGAACTCCACAAACAACTTCTCTAGTTGATCCAAGGCGCCAATCTCGTTTGAAATTTCTGAAATTAAAATCATGCATCAAGACATGCGTGTATACATATAATATTAATTAAACGTACTCATCCATAAGATGTATATATATATATATACATGCATTCTCTGCTAAGGAGCTCTTTACTTTTTTAAGTTAAGGAGTTTTGATCTCAGCCGTCAAAGCAAATCATTTAAAACATATCTGACAGTTGGGTCCCACGTCTGTTTTGATCTGACGGTTGAAATCAAAACTCCTTAACTTAAAAAAGTAAGGATCTCCTTACCTGAGAATCATTCTATATATATATATGATAATTAAAAGTAAATATATATATAATTAAAAGTTTCAAATCCATTAATTTAATTCAACAAAACCGATCTGTATCGACATACCTTTGAAATGATTACTATCAAGGTATATCTCCTTCAACATTGTTAGGTTTCCAATTTCTCTTGGTATGCTACCTGCAGGAGTTAATAATTATATATTAATTAGATATAAGACCTATCTTATACCTTAAATATTAATAATTAGCTAGCTAGCTAGGGTGTTAATGTGTACACACACACATATATAATTATATATATAATGAACTAATTATCACTGACTAATATATAGATCGATCAGGGTCCCAGCTGATAATGTGTTGGTACGTATGTTTGTACGTACCTGATAGCTGGTTGTAGGACAGGTTAATTACTTGCAGCGGAAACTATTCTATGCATGGACCGTGCTTTTGCACGGTCAATCTCAGCCATCTAAATGGGGGCCCAACTTTTTCTTTCATCAAGGCCGTCCTTGAGGGATAACGGACGTTTAGCAAGTTGAAAATTGAAATCCAAAAAAACCTTGTTAGTCAAGAAGGTAAAAATTGGTAGATGGGTTAATATTGGAATGCTTGGTTTCGATGCTCTCTCTGAGGGGATCGATTTGTCCTGGCCTGCGCTCTAACCGGAAAATTCGAGGAACACGGAGCGGGTGTAGGGGCGGAGCTATGGAATTGATTGTCTGTGATTGATGAACTGGGCTGCTGCTTCGTTGTTGCAGCGGCAGAGGAGCTCGTGGGTGTCCAAATCAATTGGACACCACGGCTGGAGCGACGGTGATAAGCTGGATCGATCAGAGACCGGCAAGGCATGGCGGTGAGTGATGGTGATTGCAGTGGCAGTCCCTGGGTCGATGGTGAACAGAGGAGAGCACGGTGATGATGAACTTGAATTGTGAATTTTTGGTTGTGATTGAGATTGAATTAATTGAACTGTGGTGAGAGGAATTGTAGATTCTGTGATTGCAGATGGGTTGCCATGGTAGTTAACATCTTTACCTCCAGGTCTTCGTCTCAGACCTCAAACTGCGCAGTGATGGGAGATTCCAACTGAACCAAAGTAAAATTGCGTTTTACTTGCTTTGAAATCGTTTTGCCTCTAGTGTTTTTTGTTTGACTAACTTCAACATAACGGCGCGTGCTGTGCACGCACTACGTGCATATACACGGAAGGTGCAGGGAATCCGTTCCGTTACTTGCAGTGCAGATAAGTTGAACAGTGCAGCCGGTATGGAACCTGAAAATTTATTACCATACAAATTGAAGCCTTGAAGTTTGGATAGGGACCCAATCCATGGTGGAATGGTTCCCATAAAATTGTTGAATCTGAAGTTAAGCAACTTCAACCGGCGTAAATGAGCCAATTCCGAAGGTAAGGTACCGTGGAAACTGTTATTTCTGAAGTCCAGATCAATAAGGAATGATAGGTTGCCTAACTCCGGAGGAATACTGCTTGTGAGTCCCATGTAAGAGAGGTTCAAGACTGCGACTCTAAAGTGGCGTGCACCACAAGTAACGCCAACCCAGTTACAAACTGGGGTGGTGGTTGACCAGTTGGTCAAGACCATGTTTTGAGGGTCACTGGTTATACGGGCTTTGAGAGCAAGCAGAGCAGACTGGTCGGTGCTGAGATTACTATTGGTTTGTGTTGCTACCATAGTTAAGCTAGCCGTCATACAACACCAACCGTAGTAGACCACCAGGAAGAACCAAGTAATTCTGATCTCCATTGTGACTGTGAATTATATATATGGCTGGAGATGGAAATGAATATGCAAAATGTATGTGTGGAATTGTTACAAGAGGAACTGCCTGGAGATCGATATATATATATATATATATATATATATCAACTAGCTAGTTGTTTTTGTCATTTATGATTGATCAGTAGTGGTTGCAATTGAGACGTACACGTTGATGCATGCTGATATTAACGAGGTTTAAACTGATCAATATATTATAGTTTTGTTAGAGTACGTACAGGTCTTGCTGGAGATGGATATGCAAATTAAATGTGTGGATGTCATTGTTGATAGGAACCTAAACTAATACAAGAAACCAAAAGTAGAGCAGAAAGAACCAAGTAATTATTCTCTCCATTGTGTGGAAATTAAATTAATGTTGATATATATATTGAGACTGCAGGAAGCTTAATTATAGACTACTAATTAAATAAGAGAGGATAGATTAATTGATGTGCTGTCTGCCTAACTTTTCAGAAAGCATGTAATTTAAACCTAACAAGACGTCCAAAGACTTGACTAGCTAGCACACAGGTAAATATATATTGAAGATCGAGTTTTTCTATTAATTCTACTCATAGCTCAAACTGGTTCTGGGTGGAATCATCCATCATTTAATTAGCATATTTGTGGAGAAAGTGATATCGAAGCGAAAGAGAAAACTTGTAGTAGACTTCGATCATTTCTATATATATAGACATTTGTTTCTACCTTTTTGGCATTGTCCGGAAAGCAAGTGCAACTACAAAGACTTTTGCTAGCTTCTGTTTTGTAATGTGTAAACTTTTCTAACCACTTTTTCGTCTCCAGTTTTTGTTTTTTTTTTGTTTATATATTTTGATGGTGAGACCATCTCATACCAAGTAAGCTTTGAATTTCTGTTTGATTTCATTGCATCTACTATACATGCATTGTGCTTAGACCCAACTTAATTACGTACAATCAGTCTAACAGTATGTGGGAAGTAAGTCACCTAGGTTTTCTAGTTGACAAAGTGATCGTTCATGTGGGATATATATATATATATATATATATATATATATATATATGAATCCTTGCAATCTGTTATCATTCAAATTCATAACTTGGAGATTCTGTAGTTTTCCCATTGTTGCTGGGATGGATCCACTTATAAGTATAAGGCGGTCAAGCTACTCAAGTTGCCAATTTGGAAACACTTAAATCACTATAAAGTGATTAAGAGAGATTCACAAAGGAAACAGGAAGCGCGGCATTAGGCAAACAATAGAGAATGTTTTTGTCTGGAGTCAAATTATTTAGTTGTAATTAAGTTAAGTCATTGAAGGTTTGGTAAGGCACAGATCGAGCGTGCTAACCCCGAAAATGAGTTGGCGGCCATGTCTAGCATCCTGAGCTTATAATGAGAACCATTAATTGGAGATAAAGTTAGGGATTGCTCCATTGAGTTTATTTCTTGTTACATAAAGCTCTTCTAGGTTTGGAACCCCCGGCCAAGGCTTACGTTTGCTGGGAGGCTACCTCAGAGCTGATTAAGTGAAATCAATTTGATTGTAGACAAATTGAAGATTGTTAGATTTTGTGGATTAATTATGTTTGCTGGGAGCGAGGGGGCTATTGAGCTTGTTGTGACAAAATCTCTAAATTTTGAAGATCAGCAATCTCATGTGGTATTCTACCTGCCAAGATGTCAGTAACCAAGTAATTTAATTCTATAGCCTTAGCATTTTTTCGTTAGATTCTTCGATTCTTCAAGTAATCTAACTACACACTTGTAATATCAATTGTAGAATTTCACTAAATCATTTAAATGGAGAAAGAAAAACACAAAAGAGACAATACGTACTTGCTAAAACACACAATTTTTTTTTTTTGGACAAATGAACACAATTTTTTATTTTTGGACGAATGAACACAAAATTTTTAATGAAAATTGTATTTTTGTGGAACTTAAAGCGAGGTTTCCAAGAGGAAAGATATGACCTCAAAAATCAAATCACATATTCATTCGAGCATAAGAAGTATTATACCAATTTCATTGGACAATAATAAAAAATCAAAGTGTAACCTTTGCCGACGAATTATTCGTCGGGATAAATCATTGACATTACCATTATTACTGTTTTATTTTTTGAAGTTTCTTAATTTGATCTGGAGGAAAAGGATTTAGATCCAAGGCGTATACACTCGATGTTATCATATTTGGATCAACAAATGTCATTGGAAATAGGTCATTAGAAAGATTTGGGTGAATCAAGCAAGATGGAAGAAAAAATGCTTGCTACTTAAAGAGTTAAAGTGAGGTTGGCAAAAGGGAAAATATGACCTCATAATCATTCGAGCATTACTTAGAACTATTATACTAATTTAATTGAAAAAAAAATGTATTAAAAAAATATTGAAGCGCAACCTGTGCCGACGAATTTGTCGTCGGAAAAAGCCAATGACCAATTTTCTTGATTTTCACCTTGCTTTCTTAAGCAAACATAGAAATAAATGAAAGAACATTTAAAGAAATGGGGCAACAGTCTTGGGGAAAGGTGCTCCATTCAATATTTTTTTTCCATTTCTTGTTAATTCAATCAAACGAGTCTCATTTACGGAGAGATTTTTCCATGGTACCATCACTCCACGTGGCATATGTGACGGTGTCATGTGATTGATTCATTGAATATTTTATATTTTATGTACTAACTGTTTAATTAATATTTTATATGCATTAACCAATCAAAGTGGCCCGTCACATATCCACGTGGAGTGACGGGCTCACTTAAATTTTTTTCCTCATTTACGATGTTAGTCAACCCTCTTGGGCCCTCCAAAATGAGTGCTATAACCCCCTGAAACCCTTCCCACTATTTAAGGACCAGAGATTCACAAAATTTCTCAAAATTATATCAAATCAAATAAACACGAATACAAGGACCAAGAGTAAAAATTACAGAAGTAAAACACTCAAACACTTCTGATCATTTAAGTCTCCCTCAACTAGAATAATGCTGGAAGAATTTCTTACACTGCGGGAAAAATTGTACAAATCTTGAAATGAGCTCTGGTGGATATGCCCGTCTTTCTATGATAATGGGATGGTATCTGTCCAGAAGCGACGGTACAACTACTTGCAGATCAAATTCCTCTAGGCAGCCTGCAAAACCACCATGACAACAACAGACAAATCAACAAATTGCATCTAGAAGGTAATCAAAAATAAATTAGCAACCATCTTTTCATGAAACGCAAAATTTGCACCTTTCTCAAAATCCATTTCTTGGTCTTCATCTTCAATATCCCCCTCTTCAATAACTGAACCATTTTCCAAGGCAAGAGCTGCTTCAGCATATCGATTCAGGAATTCTTCTTCAGTTTCTTCATGTTCATCATCCTCCGAATCCTAAATAAGCATAACATACTGTTAATTTTTCCAATATCCGAGAGACCAACTGGAATGGTCAAAGCCCAATGGCAACGTTATTTTTGTATGCTCAGATAATGAAGGTTAATTTTTATAAGGAGTAACATAAGTTGGCTTTCACATGGTAACTCACGTTGCACCATATCAGCTCCTTCCATCAATAGGCAGTACAGTATGTAGAGAACTTTTCAGGAACTAATGAAATGAGAGTGTAACAGAATAATTTACCTCGTCGTCGTCATCTTCTATTTCACCATCGTCGTCTTCGTCATCAATATCTTCTTCTCCATCTTCATCGTCGTATTCCTCGACTTCATTAAATCGTGCAGATGCTTCCATCAGAGAAGTAAAGCATTCCGGTAACAGAGCACCAGATGACTTTCCAAGTATCAGTAGCCGTTCAACCACTTTTGCCAGTGCCACCGCTGAGATTCATTGACAACAATTAGTGATGTTATCCCAAGTTATTACATCATCTATTTATTTGTGAACTTCAGTGGATATATATTATCACACAATAACTATTGCGGAAAGTCTTCAATGAGTACCTTATAATGAGGATTTGAGGACTTTCAAACTCAATCGTTGGATGAGCTTTTAATGACTTTTTTAAATATCAACTAACATTTATAAATACACATCTACCGGTTAAGTTTGAAAGTCCTCAACAAGTCCTCATTATAAGATACTCACAAGAGAAGGCCACATAACTATTGAGTGGTAAATTCTCTACTCCCAGTAATGGAATATGCAACTCTTTTTAGGAGAACGTAACATAAGGGAGTCTTGACCTAAAGATTCAGCTACCAAATACTTACCGATCAACTTTATCTCCGACTCTGTTGACAGCCCAGGTTTGAAAGAGTTGGAGGAAATCAATCCAAGGGCAGATGCCCAGGTTTCGAAGCCTCCATCTCCATCCTTCTCCAATATACTCTCTACAACTTCAGGACAACATATATAGCATGATGATATAGCAAGCAACAAAGGCTTCCACAGAGATCCAGGCTTGCTTTTAACTTCTCTGAAACGGGAAAATGTTGCCTGACAAAATGCTGCTGCTAATGACTGCTTCACGCTTGCTGTCTCAGATGAGTAACTTGGGACATGTAGCAGCATATGGATACAAGAGCAAGCCCTCCATGTTGCAGATGGATATTGTAAAGTGGCCTCGCTTATAAAAGTACCAATGCCTTCTATAACGGAATGATTAGGAACAGGTGGAGCTGGAGGAGATGGCATCTGTCCTACAATAAAATTCTTCAGCCCATATTTACTGTGTAGACTGACAACTTCCTTAATGCACTCAAAGACTGACATATCTTCCGACTCTTCCCAAGCATGCCAGTCCGCAATCAGATCAGCCCAAACTAATAATAACTCTGGTACTTTGAGCTCTAGAATTACATTACTTCCAGTAACAGATAGCATGATGGATCGAAGCAACGTTGATGCAGAATCTAAGCAAGATGAAGGGGGCAAAGTGTCATCTTCCTGATCCTGTTCAAGTAACAGAAATCAACAAATGTAACAATCTGAAACCCAGATGCCTATAACGAAAATGATTAAAGTATGACTATTTAATTATTTATTGACTAAACAGCAGCAGAATAAGCAGAGCAAATGCTGGAAAATGGAGTTTTGTGAACCTATTATCTAATAGCAGAAAATCTTAAACTAACCAATCGATGCATTGGTGAAAGCCAAGCCTGTTGCAAAAGAGCAGAGAAAGCTCTGCCGATGGTAGCTCGACCTGATACCAAGTTTTCACTTAATTCATTCTCTTCAAGTTCTTCAGACATATCACTTTCCCAAGTTTGAGCCATCACTGCTAATGCCGAAAAGCCATTTTCAACCATCTGATATAAACAGTCACTTCATCAGTATTCTACTGATAGCTGAAATTGGTACAACTTATTACTTTAAAAAATAATGACGATGAATTAGGGATCGAAATTCTAATGCATGCAACAACAGAATCAAGCAGAAAAAAAATGTATAGTGACTATCACATAATTGGGAAGCATGAATGTAAGAAAAAAAAATCGAATCCATGCCCCAAAAGAACCAGGCAAACATAAGATATATAGTTGCATAACGGCAAGCACGAATCTAAAGAAAAAAAATTCCAACGCATACACTGTCAGAATCAGGCAAATTTTATTTATATACCAACTTGCATAATATGGCAAGCATGAATGCAAGGAGAAAAAATATCCAAACAAAGCAGTACTGATCTGATGGACAACCTATAATATCTTGGGTCCAATTGGTCAAGCACACAATGATTCAATAGTTGTGACTTAAAAGCTAATTCTGTATTCTATAGCAACTGTTTCACTCTCTTTTTTACCATCAAGTGCATCAATCATAGCTGGTTAAAACATTACTCAAAACAATAAACAAACTACCAGTCACCAGACTAGCCATATGGAATTATGGATCTACACATACTTGAGGCCATGGCTCCAGATCAGGGGGCATGCATTTTGAGATTTCAACAACCAATGATGAAATAATATATGGGACATGGACTGCAACATTTTCATTTCCCGACTCCACCACAGAACTAAGAAGCTTAAATAAAATAGAGTTCTCTTCCTCGTTACTGCCAATTCTACCAATCACAACTTGAAGGAGAGGAAGCCACTCAGGAGGTGGGTAGTCATTCTGAAGATAGAATATAAGATCAGTTAAAGCCATAATGTCGTTGTTTAAGCCACAAGGACAGGATTGATTTTGTGACTTACATCAAGAAGCGCTACAATGGCTGCAGCAGCAGATACCCGCACAGGATAACAAGAAGTATCCCCGCTATTGGGCATAGCCAATGCCTTGAGCAACGAGGAATACACATCTGCACTCATGTCCTGAAAATGAGACAGAATCAGAAAGTGGGTTATCAAGAATAGAAACTGCAGTTTCCATGGAAGTATATTGGAAAATTAGGCAAGCTGCATGCATAGATGTTCGTGATGGTTTGACAAAAAGAAAATGCATAGATTGACTTTTGATTTAAAATAAAGCACAAGCAAAGCAGATGGCAAGGTAAAAAAGTCTCACTTCAGGTAGACAGGATGCCAGTTCTCCCAGCACCCAGTTTGCAGTGGCAACCAACGGTTGGCACACTGATAATTTATACAATGGTAGCAGCCGAGATTGAACCAGAGTTGCTGCATACGTAGGTTCCTGCTCCCTTAGAAACTGTATTGCATAAAATGATTACAGTCTTGCAAACTCTTTTAAGACCTCAACTTACCAATCTATGAAGTAAAAGGAGGAGAATTTCTTACATCTAACAAGCCAGAATATGCCATCAAAACACCAAAATAACTGCCATGGTCATAGTAAAATAATCAGATAGAATATTGAAGTGTACAAATTAATATGAGAAAAGTATGTAAACATACTAAATAGAAAATAGTGATGAGGAAGAGGAACAATTAAAAAAAATATACCAACAGAAGAAGAGAATAGTAACTGTAAAATAACAAATTTTAAATATACAAGACATACGATTCCACATCAACAATTTATATATGTAAAGATGTGTTTATGAACTCACTCGTTCATAATTTTAGTTTGGGAGGAATCAGCATCAGAAGGAATCGGAAACTTTGACAAAAATGGAAGCACCAATAGTTCTCCAACTGAACTAGGGTGATTGTTTCGCTTGTTCTTTTCACCCTTTTTGCGTTTTGATGAAGCTGAAGAGGCATTAGTTCCCATTTGATGTCCCTGTAGACATTTAAAGACAACCTAAATGACTTGCTGTTCAAAATACATGCCCATGTATATTCATCAAGGAGCACTAAGGAGTAACCTTTGACACTGAAATAACACCGAGTAAATTTATGGCACTTTTTCTAGCTGTAAATAGATCCTCCCTCCAGCCAGAAATTTCTTCCTGTTCCAGAACAGGTGGTGATGTAAAAGGTCAAAATGGTGAATGAATCACAATGAAGATCGTTAAAACTATAAGCTTCCCATACAAGGTCAGATGGAAGATTCTTTCGTATGTACTCATCTGCATCTTCTTCCCACTCTGAGATATCCTACTTGAAAACATTGCCAGAATAAAGGGGATTAGTAGAATTGTTACTTGAAGCATTTTTCAAGCTGATATATATATATATATATAACTGTCCTGAAAATTTACCTTTTCATTCATTACCAATGCTGGAAAGATTGCAGAATCCAACAGATATGAAAAATGTGGAGAAACTAATCTCCATCCCTGATTACAAATGAAAGGGAGCACATTTAGAAAGAACACATAGTTCAGAAATTTTTGCAAAATTTCATTGATTTTCAGTTCACTTATATTTCATGGGAGCATTAAATCATCCAGGAGTAAGAAACTTACAGGTCCTGTTTCAAGAACATGTGAAATCACATCAAAAGACAATGAAAGAATCCTCTCCGATAAAAAGTCAAGCTTCTGCATACAGAATATTACATTTCAAGTTCTAACATGACAAGAAAATCATCAAAACAACAGGTTTCAGGGATATTAAAGTCCAGTAACAGAGAAACTTTTTTGTTCAGAATCAGACATAATCAAACTAAACATAAAGATCGACAAACATGATGATTAAGAAAATTTAATACAAAACTTACGCTGGTATTTTTGCTGTATTTGACTATGTTCATAGCACATTTTATCATATCTGGCATCAACCTAAAAATATAAAAGAGCATAAGTAATGAATACTAACCACAATAACTTTAATATAAGAGAACTAAATACATCACTGTTTTCTTACTTATCGGAATACTTCCGGTGTCGAGTAATGAGACTACAGAAAATGCGCAGACTTCTTTTTCCAGTCTTCAACCTCATCAGGTACCCATTTTCTAGATTTACCACGCCGTCAAAACTCAAAGAAGCAAGAATGCCAAATAGATCATGACAAAACGAAGGGAGAAGAGGCACTAAAGCAGAAGGCATATGTGACCTCACCTATCGAAATAACGATACGTCAAAAGCTAAAAAATACAACAATAATGACAAAAAATAAAACAAAATAAAAAGATAAACACACACACAGTGGTGTGGGGATGAAAGGAAGATTGAGCAAAACAAATTTGTTCACATGTTCCATAGTCATAAACAAGAGGTTTACTTACAGTGAAATACATGCATTTGCAGACAATCAGAAGTAAATTTTCTGTTTCCACATCTGTTGAACCATGAGTACCCAATGCCTATTTGATACATCATAGAATACATCATTGTAAAGTCTCATAGAAGATCAGAGAGGGGGTGAAAATGAGGGTAAAGAAGTGTAAAAGACAATAACCTTTTGAACAATTTGATGGAATAAAGTTAACAAAGGCACAAGAATATCCTTTGCAATTAGCTCTAGCTGTGGCGGTACTGGCTCCTTGGAAACTGTAGCCTCCAAAAAATACTGCCAGAAAAGGTGTGGTGTATATGAGAAATGGAAATGAAATATGTAGACAATCAGTCACATGCAACTATAGAAAAAAAAAATTATATATATATATATATATTTCAAAACTAAAACTGATATAATGGAGTGTACAAAATTGGCATAAGTTTTATAGAAGATGCCACCAAACCAGCCAAAAATAGGAAGAGAAACATAAAAGAAAAAAACAAATATTATTGATTTCATACAAAGATCATAAAGTAGCATTAAGACTGGTTTTTACCTGTGTTACTCAAATTCTTATTTGATGTTTAAGGTTCAATGATCATAACCTCCTAAACCAATTACCCCAAAGATAAAGACATTTCCCACTTAATTTCCCTACATTCTTTCCTGTAATTGTAAATCTGTAACAGTTTTTCACATCAAGGAAAAAGATAATAGCAATTTGAATTGAAGGTAGCAATTACCTGAAAAGGTCTAACAAGTGCGTGAAGAACTCTAAGGGCATTAATGGTGTTCCATTGAGAGTTTGCACCATTAATAAGGTTACTATTTTCAAGGGCGGATCGCAGGTCAGGTACAAGTTCGGGCCACCAATTCTGCTTAACAAACTCAGCAACAACAACTACCCGGAACTGCCATCCAAAACATCAAAACAAAGCTATATCTAAATTTTGCAAAGCAACTAATGGCAGTAAAATTCAGCTACTGCACTACGAAAATTGCCTACCACTTCAACCAAAACTTTAACAACTGCAGGTTCGGATTGGAGCAAAGCTCGCAAGAGCTGGTCCTTGAACTCCTTACTGACTTTTGGTTTCGAACTCGGAATATCCCCTTCAACATTTTTCCTAGTGAAGTTTTTAAGGTACGTAGCCGCAGCGATTTTCTGACCTTGATTTTCACCTCCTGGTATTGAAATAAATTCACCAACTGACATCAATCTTTCAAAGCAATTTACCATTTCTTAACATTTCCCACGGAAAAGAAAACAATCAGAGCAGCTATCTGAGTCTAATTAACCCTAAATAATACGAAATTGGAGTAGAATTAATAATTACCGGCGGAGATGGAGAGGAGATAGTAAGGGAAATCGGGGAGCTGAGAGAGGCGATCGAGGGCTTCGCTTGCCGTACGGACGGAGCCGCAATCGGAACTGAGGGTCTCGTTTAGCAGCTGACCAATTTGAGCTGCGACCTCCATATCTTTTTCTCTCTTAGCAAAAACCCTAATTTCGTTGAGCTGCCAAAATAGAGTGAGAGTGACTAAAAGGTAGAGTCAAAGTAATTGCGCGGGAAAGAAATCACCTTCCTTTTATTGGCCGCGACGACGCGGTAAAAATTATCTACGAAGTCGGGGTCAAAACAGTAAAAATGATCTACTAAGCCGGGGTCAGTTTTGAGTTTTCACACCTCGAGAGGGATTAAAAACAGACAAAAATGGAGATGCGGGGTATCGAACCCCGTACCTCTCGCATGCAAAGCGAGCGCTCTACCATGTGAGCTACATCCCCCGTTGTTGAAATTCTTTAATTACTTTATGTCTAAATTCCATAGTTAACTCGGGACACCCAGAAGAAGACCATGTGGAAAAGGCAAAAAGATGGTGCATGGAACACGTGGAGGACGAAGAAGCCCATTTCCAATGACATGAAGCCAGTACTACTTCAACTCGCTAGCCACGTTCTCTTCATGCAACAGCCCACAACTCTTTATATAACTCTCTCCTTCTACCCTCTTTCTGCACCACAAAGAAATTAAAGAAAAACACCGACCTCGATTCTGCTGCTAAACAGTTTGTTTCGGGTTACTGCTTACTCTCTGTGAAGATGCCTGGGCTAACCATTGGAGACACAATCCCCAACCTTGAAGCTGATAGCACCCAAGGAAAGATCAGGCTCCATGACTACATCGGCGATAGCTGGGCCATCATTTTCTCTCACCCGGGTCTGTAACTGATCACTACTCGATCACTTCTATTAATTATGACGTCATAAATTAGCATTGTGTACGTTTCCATGTAGGCGATTTCACCCCCGTGTGCACCACGGAGCTCGCCAAGATGGCCGAGTATTCCAAGGTGTTCAAGGAGAAAGGAGTGAAGCTTCTGGGCTTGTCCTGCGACGACGTGTCGTCTCATCTTGAGTGGACCAAGGACATTGAAGCCTACGCTGTGAGTTTTCACTACTTGTCCTGTCCTTTGTGTTTGACGACGTCGTGTTGGGTTTTTGGGTTTTGATCTGAATTAATGTGATCATGCATGCATGTGTAGGCCGGGTGCAAGGTGGACTATCCGATCCTCGCAGATCCGAAGCGAGAGATCATCAAGCAACTCAACATGGTGGATCCCGAGGAAAAGGACTCCTCTGGCAACAACCTACCTTCCCGCGCTCTGCATATTGTGGGCCCTGACAAGAAGGTACCATTTTACTGCTAACTAGATTTGTGAAATTATTATATGTGCTTGGTTTTGAGGTGATCAACGTTTTGATTGATTTACTAGGTGGTGTTGAGCTTTTTGTATCCGGCGACCACTGGCCGGAACATGGACGAGGTTGTGAGGGTGCTGGAGTCGCTGCAGAAGGCGAAGAAGCACAAGATTGCCACCCCGGCGAACTGGAAGCCGGGTGATGACGTGGTGATATCTCCAAGTGTGTCGCAGGAGGAGGCCAAGAAGTTGTTTCCTCAGGGCTACAAGACCAAGGACCTTCCTTCCAAGAAAGAGTACCTGCGCTTTACAAATGTTTAAACATGGGGGAATATATATCCTAATTATGTATTATCCTTGTGTAACTTATATATGTATGAAGTTTAAGTACGTAGTAGCGGATGTGTATTATGCTCGTGGTGGTGTGACCTGAACTACTCGAGCGTTATAAACTTGTGAAGTAGTACTTTGTAATGCGTTAACTAGTATCTGATCTATCCCTATATGTTTGTATGTATATATGAATGGTACCTTTTGTTTGTGTAAATTGAACGTTATATTTCTGTTTTATTATTGCCCAATGTCTAATGAAGTGTAATAGCTAGACAAGTCAAACAATGGCATGGCTTCTACAGATGGTTCTCCATGTATCATTGTTGGGCCTAAGCGAAGAACTTGTTGGGCCTAAGCGAAGAACTAGAGGAGTTGGTCATTAATTTAAGAGAATTAATATTAGTTTAAATAAATTTGTTTTTAGAAGTATATCAATTGCGGGGATAGCTCAGTTCGGAGAGCGTCAGACTGAAGATCTGAAGGTCAGGTGTTCGATCCACCTTCACCGCATTATTTTTTTTTTTTTCATCCAAACCACTCCTTTGGTGTTTTACCAATCCAAAACCACAAATTGCATCATCTATTTAACAGATTCATCACCTTTCCGTCAACAGTTTTACCACAAAATGCAAACCGTACGCCCCATGCCCGTCGGCCACTTGTTCCATTGATTCCATCTCCTCCTTGTGGTGAAGTAAAAAGATACGAAAGAGGGAAAAACATAGAGTACATTTTTATTATGAAATTGCGCGCGAACTCAACCGTTTAGTAAATTTTTATCCTATCCAAACCGAGCAATTCGGTTTGGTTTCTCACCTTCTCGGTTTTTTGTCCACCTAATTTAGTGATATGCATGCATGAGTGAGTCTTTTCTTTTTCAAATAGATTTGTACTTGCGTTATACACGATTGATTTTGGGCGAGGTAACTAAATTCAAGTTTCTGTAAGGAATCATTTTTTCGGTATCTAATATATATATGGTCATCTCTTTGGTCAATTACACATAAATTTGTCATATATATTATTATAAAAAACTTAATCAACTTTGGTTATCACTAGCCAACTAATATTTAGTCTAGTGGTAAGACATTTCTCTCCAACAAAGAATTGACATAGATATTAAGTTCGACTTCCCTTTCTCCTCGATCAAAAGAAAAAAAAAACTTCGGTTTTCAATAAATGATCACCCAAAATCAATTGAATGACATACAAATCAGGAGGGTACAGGGGCATCGATCATTTCCTTGGGGAACCTGACATATGAAGGCATAAATAGTCAAACTCGGGTCTTATATCCAAGAAAACCCGGCCCCTAGCTGCAGAATCCCAAAGCTGATCGATCACACTCATCCTATATCGATCTCCAGCTTTCTTTCACAACCTTTTCAACTTGTGGATCCCATCACAGCCTGTCTAAAGCTCCAAAAAGGTGTCGTATATTTTTCTTTGGTATCTGAAAAAGGTTTCATATGCATAATTTGTGGAGTAAATCCCGGCCCATTAATTTTTTCCTTCTCCTACAGTTAGGCAGCTAGCTAGTACTACTTCTTCTTCACTCAATTTATTCTCTGTTCACACAAAAATGAGGTCTCTGTCAAAACCATTCACCATCATCAACTTCATCTTCCTCTCAAACCTCCTCGTCAGCCCAACCCTAACTCTCTCCCAATGCCGCGACTCCTGCGGCACCATCCCCATAAATTACCCTTTCGCCCTCGACGACGGCTGCGGCGCGCCGCAGTTCCGCCACATGTTCAACTGCTCCACCGACCTCTTCTTCCTCACCCCGTCCGGCTCCTACAAAGTCCAGTCCATAAACTACGACAAGAAAACCATCGTCGTTTACGACCCCGCCATGTCGACCTGCTCCATCCTCCAGCCCCACCACGACTTCCTCATGACCGACATCCAGTCAGCCCTAATCCCACCTACCTCGGATACCGTCTTTGCCCTCCTCAATTGCTCTATTGACTCCCCTGTCCTCAACCACTACAGCTACCTCTGCTTCAACTTCTCCTCCCACTCCTGCGACGAGCTCTACGGTTCGTGCAATGCGTTTAGGGTTTTCCACTTGGCTGCCAACACTACTTCGCCGCCGTGTTGCTTTACCGGATACGACACCGTTAAGTTCATGAGCATGAATGTCTTGGACTGCACGCATTACACAACGGTGACGAACACGGATGGATTGAGGGGAATTGGGCCGCTGGATTGGGTTTATGGGATCAAGATGAGCTTCGCAGTTCCGGAATCGGGTTGCCAGAGGTGTGCCGAGTCCGGTGGCGCGTGCGGGTTCGATACCGAGACTGAAGGGTCGCTGTGTCTCTGCTCGAGTTCATCGAATTATACTAGAGAATGTGGTAGGAACATGATCTACTTTAATATATCATTTAAAGTAATTGCGCGCATTTGCTTCGTTAATTTTGATGCTAGCTAGAGAGCTTCTATCATATTTCGGAGTATCTCTTACTTCGGTTTTGCACAATTAATTAGATCTCGATCATGTTGTAGCTACCCGAAGCATGATATAATTTTCGTGTTGGCTAACTAATTTTAGGATTATTAACTAATTTATGATGTTTTAATTTTCAGCTGTAGGCAGTTTTACGGCGGGAGCGAACGGTGCAACCAGCAGCTTACTTTTGCAAGCATTCTTTGTGATCGTGTTGATCTATAAATTATTCTACCAGTATAGTACTTAAGGGTACAACCCATGCTTGATGTCGCTTAATGTGGTTTAATGTTCTTAATTAATGCTCTAACATTTATGTATTATGACTACTCTCTCCACATGATTAATCCTAATTTCGTCACATATGGATCAAAATTGAAATAGAAACAAAAAAAATGCAAATTAAAATAGATCAAAACAAATAATGATTTGAAACCCTAAATCCATTGTTCAAATTAATAAACCTGCTCCCTTCAAACTGTTGAAGTGATTATATATAATTAACTAAACGAAAAGAGAAAAACTACTGCCAACAAGGGAATGATCGATGCATGCATGCTGAGCTTCGACTCCATCTAATATAACAGTGAGTACTCTTAACCACCGAAGCTATATATATATATATATGTACGTATATATATATAAAACTACAAACCCTCAATTGACATATTTCGTTTGATACCTATATAGCTAGTATGAATATAAATTAAAGTGTAAGCTAAGTCATGCATGCTTTGTAATAAATAAAAAAACTTAGATCTGACCTGGTTCGAACTAAATTTTTTTTCTTGTAATAAATATAACAGTGATCGCATAACAATCATACATGCGTAACATGCATTAAATGTGTCACATTAATAAGAGCAAATACCGAGCATCTTCATCTTCTTGCTGCTTCGATTGAAGCATGTCAAGCTAGCTAGTATATATTCTGGGAGCAACTGATCGAGCAAATTAAGTTGGTGTTGTAATGTTACTCTGTTACTCATCCCAGAACTGATGAGATAATTTTGTATTAGTAGTCATAATATGAACAACTAAAACTAATTAAACTTTGAATATTTCAACAAACAATTATAATTCTAGCTAGTAATCGATTACGAATGAAATCCACTATCTATTCTGAGGTCCCACTTAACCCGCGCCGCTCCACATTCTTTTTTAATCATCGACCTAATGCAACTATCTATGTTTGAATTCAAATTCCCACCCTTCAGGTAGACTCTTTTTCTGTAAACATCACTTAGGCAACGGCTGCATTGGCATCATTGTGTTCCTTTTATGCTCAAATCAAGGGTATCAATCAAGCATCAAACTCCGCTTTAATTTAATTATGTTGATCAACCTTTTGCTCATGATGCTAATTAATTGTTTTACAATATGTACGTTGATCAATAATAATGTTTTCATCTCATTTAATTGATTAGACATATTGAAGCTAGCTAATATTGGTAATTCCACGTTGAAGCATATGAAGAGCGTCGATAATTGATTAACTAACATTTGATCTAGTACTAAGACATTTTTTTTTCCCAACAAAATATTGGTTGAGATTTCAAGTTTGATTTTCTCGGTTTCTCCGATAAAAAAAGTGTCAATATAATTTACATTATTTTGAAACGAAGCATATATATATGTTGATGACCCAACTATAATAAGCAAAGGAAGCCCAATAAGCAAATCGAATTAGTACTGTCAAACATAAGTAACTTGATATCCTCACAGCAGGAATATTTAGTTGGTATTGCACTATTGTATTAAGAAAGTATAATACTATTAGCTGATTTTTTCATCTCCAATTAATTATTGATTGTGGTAAATTCTTATAGCTAGAACTAAACTTAATTTGCCCAATATTGTTTCTATCATATGGATCAAGTTAATTTGTAGTTTGTATATGGAGCTGAATTTTTTAATCAAAAGGGAAAGTTGGTTCAAATTGGAGACTTTTTCTAACAAAAGCATGCAAGAGAAATACCATGGCATTACAAGAATTAGGTGATGTATTCTATAAAGTTCATAAGTGAAAGAATTTACTTTGGCCACTCTTATCGGGTGGGGGGTCCTTATGACTTGAGAATTTACCGGTGTTTAGTGTTAAGACATAGTTTATTCTAGGATAAAAACAACCATGTAGTTTCTGATGCATATTTTTATTTGTGTACGACATAATTGAGTAACAAATCAATAATGTTCAATTCGTTTGTTGTTAATTGTGTTGAATTATGATTGATTTCACTCTACACAACTGTAAATGCCACATAACTAGTCAATTATCAACCCTCATCGCAAATTAACATATTCCAAATAAAAGTCGGGTTAGTTACATACATCTTGAGGTTTTATCATGTTTTCATATAACCTCTGAGTTTCGAAGTGTTGCATTGCCCCTAAATATTGCTAACAAAGTAACAAGCAAATGAGTTATTAGTACTCTTCATCATAGAGAATAACAATACAAGTAATTTGAAAAGTGGATCACAATTATAACAATATTATCTGATCAAAAAATCGAATTATAACAATATTGAGTTTTGTAGGAGATGTACAACATTGAAACTTTGGAGTATCTGTATAATTTTTGAAAGCTCAAGGGTGTCTGTATAATTAAACCATAAATTTCATGTACATTTGGGGTCGATTTGAAAATAGAAAAAGAGTTAAGGACCATCGCGGTTAACAATTCAAGTTGCAACAGGGGCGGGCCTGTTATCACTTATCACTGAGCTCTACAATTCAAACTTCAACGGACTGACACTTTCTCTTCTACTCAAATCCCAAAGCACTTCCCTCTCCCACTACCAAAAGAAAACCAAATTTTACCTAAAAACGTCATCGTTTTCTTCTTCGTATGAATTGAGCTATGGTTTGAAAACTCAGTTTCTAAATCGGGAAGAACACCAAACGAGAGCTTAGCAATGTCGAAAGAGAGCTCAACAGCCCGATTCCCAGCTCGAAACGTTTCAAGAAACGCGCAGTCGGAACCGAACGAGAACGAGTTCGAAACGCCGGCGAACCCCATCCAATTTCCACCTCCTAGAACACCCCTAAACAGCATAGCAGATCCAGCTCAGCTGCAAAAGGAATTTCACGAACTCGATTTCGATTCGCATCCTAAGCTCGAAGCCGTTAGATCCGGTAGGTATTCCTTATCGGAGAGAAGGCTCGAAGCTTTGGATAAAGCTGGAAATGTCGGTTTCAGCTTCGGATCTCCTAGGGTTTCAGGACGCGGCGGTAAGGCGCACTCGGAGCCTAACTCGGCACAAAACACTCCGGCAAGGAATGGCTCGAGAGCTTCAATTGGAGGAGCAATGGGAGCTTGTACAGGGACCAAAGCTCCGGTGTACATTGGAGGCAGAGCAGGGAGTTCTTCTAGAATCTCCAGAGAGATTGCGGTGGCGAATTCTGAGCTTATAACTCAAGTACCGCATTTTGAGCTTGCTGAAGACTCGTCGTTCTGGACCGATCACAACGTGCAGGTTTGTGGACTATTTCTGATTTGGCAATTGTTTAAAGTATTTAGTTTGGTGGTTTTGATTGGTCTGGTTCGTCTTTGAGTTCAGGTACTGATTCGAATTCGGCCAATGAGTACTATGGAGAGGGCTTTGCAAGGGTGCGGTCGCTGTTTGAAGCAGGAAAGCTCACAGACTTTGGTGTGGCATGGTCATCCTGAAACCAGATTCACTTTTGATCACATTGCATGCGAGACAATATCACAGGTTTTGATCTTAATCTATGGTTAGGGATGAATGCGATATACATATTTTTTTTTGAATATTGTATCTTCCAATTTTAGAGAAAAAAGGAATACACAGACAGAGATGAATCTAATCGGCTTTTCTAATTTGGCTTTATTGGTTTGTATGAAGCCGTATTAACCACAATTGAATGGGAGCTCATTTTGTGCTTGCTTGATTTTGCTGTAGGAAAAGCTGTTCAAGGTTGCTGGGTTGCCCATGGTGGAGAATTGCTTGTCTGGTTATAATAGCTGTATGTTCGCTTATGGTCAGGTAATTTTTGCTGGAATTTAAGACTTAGATGCGTGGCTATGATGTTTTGTGGTGCATAAGTTGAAGTAAAAGTTGCTTATTTGCAGACAGGTAGTGGCAAAACGTACACAATGATGGGTGAGATATATGAGATTGAAGGACAGCTCAATGAAGATTGTGGGATTACTCCACGCATTTTTGAATATTTGTTTCAGAGGATTAGAATGGTGCGCTGTCACATTATTGATATCTTCCATGGCTACTTTTTTGAATTCATTCATTATAGTCTTCTGGTTTGGTTTTGTTACTTATACTTCATATGCGCAGGAAGAGGAGAGCAGGAGAGAGGAACAGCTGAAATACAACTGCAAATGTTCCTTTCTCGAGATTTACAATGAGCAGATAACAGATCTCTTGGAGCCTTCATCCACTAATCTACAAGTAAATAATATCTATTCAAATGGATGTTCCACCAAGAGTTGTTCTTTTTGAGCACTAATTAAATCTTACTTCCCTATTGCAGCTCAGGGAGGACTTGAAGAAAGGGGTATATGTTGAAAACCTTACAGAATACAATGTGACGAATGTTAATGACGTTGTCAAGCTTCTGTTACAGGTGGTACTTTATGATAAATGTTATACTCATCTACAACAACTTACACTTTAGGATGTGAACTTGATTGTTATGTATATATTTTGTTAGGGTGCTTCAAACAGAAAAATGGCAGCTACACACATGAACAGCGAGAGCAGCCGCTCACATAGTGTTTTCACTTGTATCATTGAAAGTCGTTGGGGAAAAGATTCCATGACCCATTTTAGATTCGCAAGGTTGAATTTAGTAGATCTAGCTGGTTCAGAAAGGTATACAATCTCTACAATCTGCCTTTTTTTTTTTTTCCCCATTGTTTTGTCAACGCCTATATGCTAGATAACATGCTTAATCATTTAGGCAGAAAGGCTCTGGTGCAGAGGGAGATCGTTTGAAAGAAGCAGCAAATATAAACAAATCATTATCAACTCTTGGGTACATATCAAGAACCTTTTTCTCTGTTAACTTGCTTTGATACTGCAGTATATCTTGAATATTTCCCATTCACCATCTTGCTTGCTGTTCCTTTACGATTCACAAAATTTTGTATAGGCATGTTGCTCACTAGGCCTTCCTTAACATGAGGTCCTATTTCTCTGGAAGTATTCTCATTGACATAATGAAACTCGACAGATATTAAACTAAATGAGGAGTATGGGAAGAAATATTCCTTCATGGCTTTTTAATGCCAAGTCACAGTTCTGAGCAATTATTTTTTGGAGCTCAATTGACGTAAATATCATAAAGTCAAATCCAAATGCCAATTTGTTCATTACAAGTTGTTTCCAGAACTGCGTATAAGGGGACTTCTGCATATTGCTGAATTACTCTTATTTGCCTGTAGTGCCAGTCAAATCCAAGTTTGGTTTTTCAATTCGTTAACCAGTATCATTCTGTGGTTTTAGGTTGGTGATAATGTCTCTGGTTGATTTAGCGCAAGGGAAGCATAGACATGTTCCTTATAGAGATTCGAGGCTTACATTTCTGCTTCAGGTTAGACATCAGAAGCTTTGGAACCCTATACATTTCATGTAATTATGATATGCATACATTTACATTTTAGTTCATCTAACTTAATTGGTGAACATCTTTTAAATGCAGGATTCTCTGGGTGGGAACTCTAAAACAACTATAATTGCAAATGTCAGCCCATCTAGTTGGTTTGTGCTGATTCTTGCCTAAACTTCTAGATTAATTTATGTTATTTTTTCTTTCTTTCTTTCCTTTAAACTGACTTTTGCTTTCCTTGCAGTTCTGCAAATGAGACACTAAGCACTTTGAAGTTTGCCCAGCGTGCCAAACTTATTCAGAACAATGTACCTACTTTGTACACTGACACACAGACATGGCCATTATATATTTGTGTTGACTTTCTTTTCCATTTTTTACCAGGCTAAAGTGAATGAAGATGCTTCAGGTGACATAACCGCTCTTCAGCGACACATCCAACAGCTAAAGGCATGTACTGTAGTTACATTATAATTTTTTTACCTTGGACATCTACTAGATGGTAGAACTGAAGCATTTATTGAACCATAACAGGGCCAGTTGTCCTTTCTAATGAAGCATCATAACCTCTCATGGTCTTCATCAAGTTGTGTGCCAAGTATTGAAGAACCTTTGCCTGAGGAAGACAACTTCATAGGAGAGAAAACAGAAACTGATAGTCATAAGATATCAAGTGTCCAAAACAAGAAGGTAAATGTGAATTCCCACACAAGAATTGTTTCCTCCAAATTAGAAGTTGTATGATGCAATTATGGTATGAGTTCTAACATGAACTTAACAGTTGAAATGCATGGAAGCCGTTTTGGTTGGTGCCCTGAGAAGGGAAAAGATGGCAGACAATGCACTCCAGAATTTGGTGGCTGAAATTGAACACATGAACCGCTTGGTGTGTCTTGTTACAACAAGCAGTTATATAAAATTTTTTCATTACTTTAAATATTTTTTCATTATTCGTTATTACAAAGTTAACAGCATTTTGTGTGTTTCTTAGTTTCTTATTGCTGTGGCATCTCTGCAGGCTTGCGAAAGAGAGGACGATGCTAGACATACTAAAATGATGCTAAGGTCTCGTGATGAGAAAGTTAAAAGACTTGAGTTGTTGGCGGATGGAATATTGTCAGCCGAGAAGTATCTTGTGGAGGAGAACAAAGCTTTACTAGAAGAGATTCAGATGCTTCAAGCAAGACCTGATGGAAATCCTGAATTGACCCAATATGCTTTGGAGAACAGTAGACTTCTTGAGCAACTTCAATTGTAATTTCCATATGGATCACAATGCTGTAGATGGTTGCTCTTTGTCCACCTTTCTGGATGCCAGTGACTCATTATGCATTATTCTTCATGCCAGGTATCAAAAATTTTATGAACACGGAGATCGAGAAACATTGCTAGCTGAAGTATCAGAATTACGCAATCAGGTCCGTAAAAGTCTCCCCATCCTTCCAAAAACTGTTTCATGCATTCTATGGTGGCTATCTAAAGCATGTCTTATGTGCAGCTTCTGGATATACTTCAAATAAAGCTTCCATTCTCAACTGAAAATGAAAATCAGGTTGGAAAGCAATTTTTTGTTATTTATGTTTTAGGCTACAGGTCACCTTTTTCTACAGGTCACCTGCTAGAAACTTCCAATTCTTAATGTGCATATTTTCAAGTGTGCAGAATAGTGATACCAGAAAGGAATTGGAAGATTGCAGGAACATGAATTCTAAACTGATTAGGTATTATACTTTATCAATATACACTTTCTTATGAATGTTGAATACTGTATATCCGTGTGTTGTCAGTATTTGAGAGCCATATATATGACACTGTATATCAAAACAATTGTGTAGGATCTCCATTTTCCCTAGTGAGCACAAAGCCCATTATGTTCGTCTAATTACTTTTTGATGCTATTGATACAATTTGAAACTAAGCATCATATTGGCTATGTGAGGGAGTCTTTTTTTGTTTTGCATGTTGCTCCTTAGCTTCTTATGTATGATTTTCTGTAGGGAAGTAGATGAATTACGATTAGAAATGAGAAAGTACATGAGCTCCAGTCAGGCTGCATCCGACTCTGTAAGATGGCTATAAACTACTAGACCAGCAAATGTTGTTTAAACAATTCAGTAACCTTTGTCTGAAGGCAAGTAGCAATCTATGTATATGTGCAGGTCAGAGATTCTTTCTCCAAGGCTGCTGAGGAGTTCAGGCAGTCAGATAAATATTCAATGGTAAGTAACGCATCAATTTCTTTCTAAACTAATGTCCAAATAGTTTACAAAGGTGAAAATCATTCAGAAACTGAAATTGTTTTTAATAGCACACGATTTTCGTTGTCAAATTGTCAATTGCATATCCCACTTCATTTTCTATGCATTTAAATTAAGGCTCCATGTGCTTGATCTTGCCGTGACATTCACTTTGTGTTGACTGTTCAAGTTTGATGGTAAACTTTCCACTTCCATTCATGTATGCTTCATTTTACTTAATAAAAAAACAGAAAAGGCTCATGAAATTTTGATTCAGTTATGACGAGCTTGAAAGCAACTTATTCCAAAGACATCCAAACTAACATGAGCAGCATGTACCAATCCTTTCCTTTAATCAATTTACAGGTAGAAACCTTATCTATGCAAAGTGACTCTGGAGATGAAATGGCATCTTCTGCCCAGGCAGATGATGAGGTTTTACAGAATCATGTGATTCATGTTAACCAAAATGGCGATGATACTAAAAAAAAGTTGATGAATGCTAAATTGTTGACTGAGGCTAGGGAGTCTGAGCAGGCTCATTTGAAATCTGGTGATTTACATAAGGAAAACATGGGCTTGCTGATGGAGAGCAGTAAAGATGTTGAGAGGAAAGCTTTGCAAGTCAAGTTGGACAAAATGGCTAAGGACCTGGATGAGGTCAAATTACTTAATAGCCATTTTCAAGAGGATCAGTTATTACAGTTGTCTTACCAGAAACAAACTGAAATGGTTTGTGAACAAGTTGAGATGGAGACGGCGAGAACTATTCTTCATTTACAGGAAGAGGTTGCTGCCCTTCAGTTTGAACTTGATGAGAAATTACACTGCATGATTCAGGAAAATACAATACTGAAAAACACGATAGCATCTAAAGAAGATGAAATAAGGACGCTGAGAATGGACTGGGAAAAAGCAACCTTAGAACTAACAAGATTCCTTCTTGATGGTTCTAGATCCCTCAAAAATGCCTCCAGCCAAATAGAAAGTATCGCTTGTTCATTTCCTCAAGCTAATGTTTGTATTAGTGAAAATGTTCAGAGGGCTGCCAAAGTTTGCATGGAAAAGGAAGAAACAATTGAATTACTACAAAAGAGCTTGGAAGATGCACAAAAGATGGTAACGGAAATGGGACAGAAGTTAAGTTCCTTGAAGGGAGCAACTATGGCTCTAAGTGAACTCCAACATCTGGATAATGATGAAAAAATGAAGTCTAAAAATCTTCATCACATGATACATGAAATAAAAAATGAGCTTACTGTAGCAAATGGTAGATTGAAAAATATTGAAGATTATGTTTACACGTGCCCTTCAGGAGACACCATTTTAAGAGATGAAGATGGATGGAGTACTGATTGTTCTATGTCAAGCTGTGATACTTCATCTGAAAGTTTTTCTTCTGGACATAGATTGTGGACAATGGAAGGGCATTTAGGGGACCGGAAAGTCAAAGAAGGCTCAGCACTTCAATCTGCTTATCGAGATCCAGAAAAGTCAAACAAGCTGTTAATAAATTCCCCTCACTCTGAAGGAGCAACATTCTGCCTGAAAAAAGAATTAGAGATAGCACTTGATGCTTTCAACGCTCTATATGTTCGGTTAGCTACACTTGTTAGTGAGACAGTCATTGAAAATCATTCTCAACCAGGAGGTACATTATTTACTGAGTAACCAACACTTTTTTAAACAATGACCAGAAAGATAAACTTGACTTAATCAGCTCATATTGCATGCAGATGAACTTGTTCCACTGTTTAAGCTGAAGACGGAGAGTGCTTATGCAGGTTGTCATACTACAGAAAAGGTACATAAATTTTTCACCTAACTTACTAGAAAATAATGGAGGCAAATACATGTTGGGATCTAATAAATAGTAGAGCATTCATAGTCAATATTTTGTGAGATAAAGAGTAAGTAAGATCACTATCCTTCTTACACTGTGTGCAACACTTTGTGATGTGCAGTTAGTTGCTGGCGAGAAAAGTGATTTTGCTAGTAGCTTCTTAATCAAATTTGAAGAAGCACATGCAACAATAAAGGAGGCTGATTTCATGTTAAATGCCTTGCTGGAAGCGAATGAAAATTCAAAAAAATTGACTGGGCTGTGGAAGCAAACTGGTGAGGAACTAATGCTAGAGAGAGCAAGCTTTATTGAAGAAGTGGAACATCTCAAATCTTCAGTACTTGTAAGAGAAAGTGAGAACAAACTGCTGCAAGATCAATCTCACTATAATTTGGCGGAGATAGCAAAATCAGTGTCTTTGCTTGAAGAGTGTTTCATGCAATTAAAAAGTGATGTGGATGACAGGTTTGAAATAATATATGATGATATTATTTCTATGGGGAGGGAGATGCGCGACTTTATTAGCAATTCAAGATCATTACTTGAAGAAACATGCTCTGAGACATTGGAGAAAGAATTTGCCATATTTGTGCTTCATCAGTGTCTGATAGGAGAGCGTATCCGCAAAATGTCATGTGTTAATTTAGAAACAGTTTTCCATCCATTCAGACAGCAAGAAGGATGTTCAAAAATGAATAAACTGCATAAGATTAGGTCAAGTGGTGAGGAGAGCACCATGCTTATTAGTAACCTCTGCACAGATAATGGGGATCCTCGTGAAGTAGTCACAAACTTAAAAGAGGGTGAGTGCAGTCTCTCCCGTGATACTTTGATACATGAGAACTTGGCACTGAAGGAAGACTTGGAAAGGAAAGAAGCTCTACTAGAGGGCTTGCATTTTGATTTTAGAATGTTGCAGGAATCAGCATCCAACACGAAGGATATAAAGGACGAAACTGAAAAGCTGATACAATCTTTGAGCCAAATTCAGCATGAGCTAGAAATGAAAACATGCCACCTTGATGGCATGCTGGTTCAACATAGAAAACTCGAGGGCCATCTGACTGATACTGAAAAGGCTCTGCTTATATCAAATTCTAATCTCGAGCAGGCCAATGAAACAGTCGAAACTCTTTCAGAGCAAAACATTGAATTGAAAGTGCTTCTAAAAGATCTCTATCTCAACAAAGTTGAAGCTGAAGAACAACTGGAAGAGCAGAAGGAGGTGGTGAAAGGTTTGGAAAAAGAGATTCTTCATTTGAATTCTTCAATGGAAGAAAAAGTACTCTGTTCAGTTGAAGGTATTCAGGGTGATTTGAGAAGGGCCATCAGTGAGAGAGATCGACTCCTTGAAGAAGTTCAATCCTTGAATGATAGACTTGAGATGGCATGTGCAATAGCTGATGAAAATGAAGCTATCTCCGTTGAAGCTCGCCAGGTATGCGCTTCACCTTTTTTCCTTGTTCATTTGATATCAAACTTATGATTGAAGGTGAATTTTCTCTTATATGGGGTTAATATTTGTAGGAATCTGAGACAAGTAAAATGTATGCCGAACAAAAGGAAGAGGAAGTTAAGATCTTAGAACGCTCTGTTGAGGAGCTTGAATGCACCATCAATGTACTGGAAAAAAAGGTTAGCTCCCCAGGCATTTTTGTCTCAAGATGTCCCATATGAACAATGTTGTAGTACTAGTATGAACAGTCTTCTTATTGATGTGTTCAAGTTTCAACTAAAGTTCAATTTCGTACTTGAAAACATTCACCAAGTATCTATGTGTGCAGTTTGAGTTTGATATGTCATGTAGCGATTGATTTTAACTCCCAAAATTTGGTGGGCATGTTCCTTCTTTAGGTGTATGAGATGGATGATGAGGTAGAAAAACATCGATTGATCAGAGATGCACTAGAGCTGGAACTCCAAGCTTTAAGGCAGAGATTGTCAACAGTTGAAAATTTCACTGAAAATGCGGATTCAGAAAACATAAAAGCTGAACAAGTTGAAGATCTGATATCTAGGTACTGCATGCTTTCCTGATTAAATTCTTGTGTAACGTTTACTTTACATTAAAATTAAAGAAATAGTTCTGGTACAGGCAACTGAAGAGTAAGCTACTGGAACTTCATGAGGCTCATAACAGGATAAAGCTTCTTGAAGAGGAAAGAACAGAATGGAATAAAGAGGTGAGATCCTCCTGTCTTTCTGGTGGTTGTTAATCTTAATTGTCTTTTTGGACAATGTACTTCTATAAATTGTCTCATATTGATGTTTTCTAAGAACCAAATTCTGACATCTTGTACATATCTTGAAGATCAAACAATGCAAGGAATACATCTCTGAACTTGTGTTGCATGCAGAGGCCCAGGCGTCACAGTACCAACAGAAGGTACACTTGCTAGAGTTGCTGTCTAAGTTTATTCTATTATTAATTGGAATCAAGTTCAAGCTTGGCAAGGGATTTCCCATTAATCTAAAAAAGGTCTCAGGAATCACCATTCAATAGATCCCATTATGCCAACCAGCCAACGTCTGAAATTTTATTAGTGAACCTAATACTGTAAGGTTCTGAATAGTTAGGTATAGATTTTGAATACAGGGTATATATGTATAACAGTATAACTACCTAAAACTTATGCTGTTGCACAACTTTTTGAACAGTACAAGACTCTTGAGGCCATGGTCTGTGAAGTAAAAGCAGATAAGACATATTCAACATCCACAGTTGCAACATCCGATAAATCCGAGAGGAGCTCAATCAGGACAAGGGGCTCCGGTTCACCCTTCAGGTGCATATCAAGTTTGGTTCAGCAAATGAATATGGAGAAGGATCAGGAATTGTCAACAGCCAGGCTTCGGATTGAGGAACTAGAGGCACTGGCAGCCAGTCGGCAAAAAGAGGTGAAGTGCCTTTGGTCTAGACTCTAGAGGACAAAGCATTAACACAATCATTAACCATGAGAAAAGTAATAATTTTATTTATTCTTGATCTCAGGTATGTTTGCTGAATACTAGGCTAGCAGCAGTAGAAAGCATGACGCATGATGTCATTCGAGATTTACTTGGTGTCAAATTGGACATGACTAACTATGCAGTAAGTTTCAGACTGTTACTTTTTTTTTTAAGCATTTCATAGCTGCAAGTCTCAGTTGTTTCATTTTCTTTTGGTATCTTCTAGGACTTGATAGACCAGTACCAGGTTCAAAAATTAGTAGAAGAGGCTCATCAGCAGACAGAAGACTTCCTGGCAAAGGTGCTTATCACTAAATATTTTGGTCTCTCTCTATTACTCTGTTTTGCTGTGATCCTAATTTATTGATTTTGGCACCATCTTAGGAGCAAGAAATTCTCAACTTGAGAAAGCAGATAAATGATCTAGTGGAGGAAAGACAAAGGTTAGATCTCTTTCGAGCACATTCTAGCTCCAAAATCAAAACTATAATTGATGCAGTCAAATTCTCTAGATTTGTTAGGAAAAAAAAACTGAAAAATGAGCTTTGATTAGAAAATTGTAATTAAAAATAAACAACACAGAAAATTGTGAAAAGAAAGGGAGGACTTGAGCAAAGATTGTGTCCAAATCACAAACAAGTCGCATTATCCAAAATACTCCACATTTGGTACTCAGTAGAGTTCCTTGGGTACTTTTCAATGACATGGTAATCTCATGCCCACTATTCTCTACTTTCTTTTCCCAAATTTTTCGATGCAGTTGCATATCCGAAATAGAAAAAAAAGAAGGGGATATACTGGCTGCCCAGATGTCCATGCAAGAACTCCAAGAGAGGGATCGGTTGCTTTCTGCACAGAATGAGATGTTGAAGGTAGAAATATCTTTGAGAAACTGTTTATACTGGTTACCTTGTATGGTAGAGTAAGTGGTAAATGTTTCATTCAAGAAAGTTCTTAACAAGCTTTATGCTACCTTTTATTTATAGATGGACAAGACCAATCTAAAGAAGAGGGTATCAGAACTGGATGATATGGTAAAAACAATTCTTGGAACACCAAGTACCTGGCATCTAAGTCAACAAACATCCACGAGCAAGGCATGTTTCCACGTAAATGAGTTTTTTTTTTTTTTAACCACATTGATAACTTTTGACTAATATACCATGGTTTTCTTGATCAAGCAGAAGAGCGCATTGAGATTACATGATGGTGATTTCACCAGAAGACACGAACAGTCTGAGAAGCATCTCTCTCGTGTAAATGGTGAACTTGCTCAATACTTCAAATCAGGTGGTGGCCAGCCACGAGACAAACGAGAAAATAGGTGAGTGGTTTGCTGTAAAGGTTCATGAAATTGTTGAATTCTAAGACATTCTTCATTTTCTTATCAAAAAAAGACATTCTTCATTTTGGTAATTCCATATATACTTTGGTGTTGGACTGAGCCTGAAGCCCGTCTTGTGACACTGTTGAATAAAAATGTATTTACTGATATAATCAAATCGTTCTTTCTATTTTGTAGATGATTGCCCCGCAACCACGGAACTAGTCCCACGATAGCCCTTATTCGAAGACCTTTTTTCCTACGTGAATTTCTTATTTTTTTTCGCCAAGTATGTGAAGTTTTTTGTATGGTATATATTTCCCTTTTCTGAAAAGCTATGGTATTGTATAGGAATCACTCGATTGTAGTCAAACTGTATCCTTGCCAGAAAGGAATTTTTTTTATATTGACTAATAATGCAGGAAAAAACAGAATGGACAAAAAAAAAACTGAGGTGCGCAAATAGTAGCACTAAGAATTACTCTATAAATGGTATCTGTTTTTGTAGTTTAATTCTGAACTGTCCCCATTTCCATAATCCTACAACCTAGGTCAGATTAAACTTGCCTACGGATATACCAAGAGAAAAAGTAAATCTGTGTTGATCAATGACCTTCAGTGAATGCAGGGTCTTCCTCTTTTATCGTCTTTACTAAACCATCAATTTGATTTGAGGCACCGCTCCCCCTATCAGCCATCTGTTGATTATACAAGAAACTCAGACCCCAAAAACAGAAAAAGAAAATACAACATGAATTATCTAAATCAATCAGATTGCACATTCGGAAAGGAAAGAAAATAACTTCTTATTTTTGGCTACCAAGAAAGAAAATAACTTAAAGGCGGGAAATATTTTTCAATATCAGCATTTAAGATCAGCAACATATATCAATAATATACCATTAATAGTTGTTGCATGAAAACCCACTTTTCTATCAAGACATTGACCCAACATGGAAGATACTCGTGATATTTATGTTCAAAGAAACAAATGCAAGTTTCTTTTTTCTGATAAGTGGAAGTAGAATGTAAAATTACCTTAAGCTTCTCAAACTTTGATTGTAGCCTCATATACTGTTCACGTGCTTCAGGGTGACGAGACATGGACTGTACCCTTGCAAGAGCTTTCTCAACTCCAGCAAATTTCTGCTTCCTTCCAACACTCAAAAATTCATAGTCATCACTTCTTTTATTCTCTGAAGATTCATCTTCAATAGTTTTTTGCACCCGAAATCCTCGCAAACCAGGCCGTTTTCGCCTCCAACGCAATATTACTTTCTCCATTATACCAACAGACCAAACAAGCTTTTTGTAATTCTTACGAACCTGATGTCCCCTCACATGAGCCTAAAAATGACAAGCATAAATAATCACTTATCTATAGTTTGGATAAGGTATGCGTAGCAAAAAAATAAAAAAAATAACAGTTCAAGAAAACAATGGATAACAATGATGCAGTGCACTGTGACCACAGGCCTGGAAACTGACATGCATCTTCAAGAAAGCAATAAATGAAGGTACCTGAATTTTAACAATACGGTTACGTATCTTCAAAAATTCCTTTCTCCCCTTCCAACCACGATATTTTCGTTGTATCTTCAGAGCTGCTGCAGAATGCAGATAGTCTTCATAGTGACTGAACTTTTGAAATCTCTTCAAGGAACCAAGTGCAACTAGGTCAAGAGAAGCTTCAGGAATATCACTGGTGCTCTGAGTTAATTGTCTCTGGCGGAATGAACGAGCCCGGAATGTTGCTTGAATTAGAGCAGCCGCATGGGCTGATTTCCTAACTGCTGCTAGAGAGCCTTTCAGAGAGTTCTGATCATCTAATGCCTCATCAGATGTAACAGCTTCTGCAGCCTCGATAGCCTTTTCAGCTGCAATAGTTGCAGAAACATTGTCCATTGTATTCTCATTGACAGTCAACAATGACAGGTGACTGGTTAGATCAGCTTCTGCCAAATATCCAGCAATCCCTTTGTGGCCTCTACTTGAGGCTAGATCAGCGGCTGTTTGTCCTCCAGGAAATGCTGGCGTTGGGTCCTCAACAGCACCTGGAGCAGCACCCAATCTAAGTAGTGTGATGACTGTTTCCTCTCTGGAAAAGGATTGAAAAACAACAGACTACAGTTAACATACAGATATTCACCTTGCAAATAGAAGTCATAGATATGGGATCATATGGCCTTTCTACTCATCATAAGGCAAAATATTAGTAGGCCTGGTGCATAGGAAAGGATAGAAAATTTGTCCAATTATAAGCATGTTGGCCATCCTTAGTTAATGGAAAAAGAGGCATCTTGCGAAGATGAATGCTTTCAGCCATAAAATTTTAAGATTTACATACAGGAACAGTCTTCACTTAAAAATATTCAAGTATAAATAAAATCTTCCCAACACAGGAAAGCAATTTATATGCATTTCACAACGCTGAAGAGAGAGAAGCTTCATAATAATACAGAGCATTCTTGACAAAGGAAATTCATACAATATAGTAAATAAAAGAAGAATAGGCCTACAAATGAAGAATTGAAGGAATATTAATTCCTCCATACAAAGATACAAGAAGATGATGATGAACATTAGTTAAGTTTAATAGTATAGAAAAGAGAAGAACCTATAATCGCAACTTTACCTTCCAAAATATGATGCCCAGTGAAGTCCGGTTCTTCCATGGACATCTCTGAAATTAGGACTGACACCAGCAGCAACTATGAGGCCCATCGCCCATTCATAACCAAGAGCAGCAGTCAAATGTAGAACACCTTGGCCTTCATTATCCAGAACATGTGGTCCTTTACCTTCTTCATGAACTTTACAGATTAGCCATTCAAAAAGTCTATCCTTCAGCAAATTCTGAATCAATACATCTCTGTGGGTCATGAGATCACTTTTGCATGCCATAGAAGTTCCATCAGCTATCACCCAATCACTCCCGCTGTTGCTTCTCATTGTACATATGGAACTTTTGAGCTTACATTTATCACAATCTAGAGCAGAACATTCCAACCACTTCCTCTCTGATCCCAAGTTCAACAATTTTGTTAGACGTATCTGAAAGCGCAGTTCATCTTCTCTAGAGCTGTTTATAGCTATCCCGATGGGTTTTTCTCTATATTCAAACTCCCTCACCTCACTGCAGGCCAACCTATTTCTGCAGGTCACGTAGAATGGAACACACCCAGGAGCATGTGATGGAGTTCGACATCGAATAACATTATCAGTCAGAACTTCAGCGGAAACCTCTATTTCACCAAACATGCATCCCCACTTAGTCTCAGTAGAATTCTTCTTGCCTCCCAAAAATCTTCCAACTATTAAAACCTGAAAATGGGGAAGAAATGAATAAACTGAAGATCAACATATGGTCATGCATCAATAGTTAATAGGACTGATGTCTGTGTTACTGTGTACGCCTGTTCTCTTTTTTTCTTCAATAAAAGTATAGAAAAGTATGATACAAATACAAACTCTATTATATACCTTTGTTTCAGTTCCTGAATAAGCCCAATCTGGTGAAAAATCACAGATACTAAACAGTTGCTCCTGGGAAAGAGAAGGGCCAAGTGAATCAACATCTAATTGCATATGGCCTGATAAACTGGAAACTTCCCTATCACCATTCTCAGCTTCAAGTGTGTTCCAGTAATTGCCAGAGTCTGAAGCCATCAACGAATCATCACAATCCACACCAATTTCTTTATCCATCCATCTACCAAAGCTGTCAAGTTTCTTCAGCTCTACAGATTCACGACGCACACCATCTCTACAACTCTTTTCAACTTGGGCAGTAGAAACTTGAGCAGTAGAAAAGACTACTGTCTGAGGATCAGAATAACCCTGAAACTGGGAATGAAACAGATTAAAGTCAAAACCCTGAGGGAAGGAAACTTACACCACAGGAAACACAAAGCTAAAAAGCCAAGCGAATAGATTACGTGAGCAAAACAACTACAAGAAAAGGAATTAATAAACAATCTGATATATGGGTCTCAAATACAACTGAGGAGAACATGCACATAGTAAAGTCAATTTTTCCATGACACATGACAACAAATGCTATGCATCACATTTATCGGTACACCAAGGCAAAAGAAAAAACCTGCATGGGGCGAGCTTGTCATCTACCTCATATACATCCGAAAGTGCAACATGACAAACAAAAGTTACCTAACGTGCAGATCATATAATTTATGAAATGGAATCAAGAACAAGTGCACCGCTTACACCAGAATAAAGAACAACGGTGGTAGGCCCAAATCAACTTTTGTAGCCAGCTTTAATGGAGGTTTAAGTTCAATCTCTCTTGGGAATTTCATTTTTTTTTAAAGAATAAATAAATTCTTAATTCTTAATTCAAATACTAATATGATTTATCTCCATTTTCTGTAAAATGCAATACTCTACATTGTGTGTCAAAGTGTTCAGATTCATATATTTAATACGATGTGTATATGAATTAGCTCTACATATTAATCTCAGGATCAAGATGGATACACACATTTTGCACAAAAGCATTATATCACAACAAAGTGAATATAATATAAGATGCATCAGAAACTGGAATTATATAAGAAAGACAGTGAAAATAGAAGCATAGAAAATTGACTGTAGAACACAGACCCGAGCTTCTCTGAGAGAAGCGGCTGTGACAGCCTGCACATCTATCTCAGTGGTCAACCTATCTTCACAAGTTAGGTCTTTGACTCCACTATTACCATCCAATCTAGCATCTGTTAGCTTATGAGTTATGAAGTCAGATCCGTTAAGTTCTTCAACAAAGAGATTTTTCTTTATGTTTTCAACAAAAGGATTTTGGTCATGCAGGCTGCACTCATTTCTTGTTGAGCTGTGCATTCCAGTCCAGTCAGATGAACCAGAACTTTGATAAGCTTTAGGTCCAGCATACCATGTACCAGGAGGATTCCTGAATGACTCAGAAAGTCCTGAAAAGCACCAAAGAGACACCTGGTCACATATTGTACTTTTGAAAATTATTATGGCAATAAGAAAATCAATATTGAAAATAACTAAATTTTATATATACTGGAAGAAAGAAAAGAACTAAAAGGGAAAAGACAAAACTGAATGGGCAAAAACATAGAGAAGTAAAATAGAAGGTACGGTATATATAATAGACAGAGTAAACCATGCTTGGACAACCCAAACAGCTACTATGTTATCATTTTGAAAAAACAAAATGGAACCATTGTACATCCGGACATCCAGTGGTACTGAATAAAAGCAAAAACAACAAAGATATTACAAGAATTTAAAAGATATTATCAGCTGTTCAATGCATTAGACATAAATGAAATAACATATACTGCACATCTTACCTCCAACTTCTGGTGAATGTAGACAAGCATTATTCAAAATAGGTTCAAGCATAGGTTGGCTTAGAGATGAAGCTCCTGCATCACTCCGAGAATCTACATCCTCAAATTCTGTAGATGTTTGTCCATTCCAGTCAACTTTGATTGGATTTGAAGCAAAAGATGTTTGAACTGTAGGGGCAGGTGAGTTTGCTTGTGAAGAGCAAGGTGCTGAAGCACTTTGAGGGCTTCCATCCTGTGATCCTGGATCTGCCAGCAAACGGGAGACACCAGACTTGTTCCCCTGCAAAGCATCACATAAAACCATAGAACATAAGCATATCATATACAGTAGAGTTCAGTCATTCCACTAAACATGAGGACAGTGAGTCTTAAATAAATAACAGCTGTAGGAACATTTTGTTTCCCATATGCGACACACAGACACATTACCTCTACCATTCTGTAATGCACAAGAACAATGTGTTGTAAATGCCTGAAAAGCAAGAAAATGATGAGAAAAGTGATAGCAAAATGCGAAAAAAGGAAAAGAGAAAGTACTTAATAGATCAAAAACCAATAGCTGTTAAGCATTTGTGAACATATCAACATAACTTCCCAAAAAAAAAAAACAATTTCTCTGCCATTGTACATAACCCACACTACTGCATCCAACCCCATAACTTCCAATGAATTTTACAATTCCAAATTTAATAGGCTATTAAGCAATTTACACCCACAGACCATACTTTATTTTACAGGCTTTTAAAACATTTCACCCTCAAGAACAAGAACATGAACAGGAAACTCACGTATCAAGCATCCAATAACTCCTCCGTTGAAAATTTTCATTGTCCTCCCCATGGGCATAGTAACAGTGAAGAACGTCTACACTGCCAGCCTACAACATGCCAAAAACCAATAGACAATTTTCAAGCCTTAGCAATGATGCCAACACAAGTTATATGACTTCACTGACTACATAACAAATTTCCAGTGCATCAAACTGGAAAAGGTCAGATAGTAGCCAATGTTGGCAAAGACCTTAGAAATATAAGATTTGAGCACCAGAAAGACATTTATTGATATCTAAACTAATGTAGAGAGAAGAAACTAAATAGTCTATCTTACATGAAAAACTACTCAAAGTACAATGAAACAAGAAAAGAATGTTAAAGCATGGGCATGAAAGAGGCTAAATGACCATCATCTGCCAAAGAGGAATATTTGCAAATCCCGGCACTGGATTTGAGAAAAGCACGCATATAAATACATGTTCATTAACTCTACAATAAGTTTCATTATGATCAAACCTGAGAAATGAGGTGATGAAAACTCAGGATGCTCAAGTAACCCAGAGTTAAGATCCATTATAGAGACAGTCAATGGTCTAAACTCTTTTAGACCAATTGGCAGAATAGCATATCACATTAAATGCTTTTTCTTACTTTAATGCATGACCTAGACAATCCAGATAAAGAAATCAAATCATGCAATTTCAAAGAGTCCACTAAAGTACTTAAGCATCCTTGGACCCACAGAATGGAACTATGAAACCTCACGGGCACCCAGTGCTCCATGACTCCTGCGTTGCCTGGCAAACTATAACTACCTAAAGACAGAGGGCCAAGACCGGAAGAAAATAACCAGGCAACAACACAACTCAATCTCTTATGACCAACAAAAAAGTGAACTTACTAATAATAGATTGAACAGCACACCTTCAACTTTTCATGCGCTTCTTTGACAGTCTTGCCATCCTTTTTCTTCCTCCAACGGTGACCATCTTTACGAAAATACCGAAGTGCTTTACGATCAAAGAGGAACAAAGAACCAGCTGGAAAATTAAAAATATTTAGTTTCAGTTTGCATGTATGGAGGACGAGTAGCAGTGTACTAGTATATGCGATCTCTTTTATCCCAATGCCAATAGAAGTATCACTTTGGCAGATGATTGGCAGTTACGCTCTTTTATCTTGGTTAACAGTGGGGAACCTGAAAATTGAAATGAAAGGCAGCTTTCCTTTTTTACTCTTCCTTGGTTAATTTGGTTATTAGTGGGGATTATACATAGAGACACAACCTTCTTCCTAACACCTAAAATTTGTGATTGTGAAGATTCCCTAAAAAGTAATGGCTCAATTGCTAAGACCTTTTTCTTTCTTTCTTTCTTTATTTCTCTCTCTTCTATGTTTTAGCTGTGGGGATCCTGAAAATTGAAATGGCATACATGCTTGATCTATGGTTAAGTGACTTCTTCTCTATTTTATTTACGAAATAAACCTTTTGAAGGTTTCTAATCCTTTTGAGTTACAAGGTTCCAACGGCAATAAAAAGAATTATAAATGGGAGGATAGCTAGGTACTACTGCTCCATCTCTGTTGCAAGGATAACAGAAAATGGTTCTCATGGCAATTTCTCACCCTTCTGTAAATGAAGCTCACCTCCCAAAACCTAATAAATGGGCTTCCTACCAAATTCAAAACAGAAAAAACAATGACATCCCAACTAACTAACTGAAGATGAAAATTAAAATATTCAGACAGATGACAAAGTGATCAAGCACGTAAAATCCAAATGTAGTCATTCAAGAAAAATATGCCATGGACAACCTGGAGGCCTGACTGGCGGATCTGGGGTTAACTGAAACCTTTGATAGTTGCGGAGTATTTCACAAATTTCAGTTGGCCGGAGCCAACGTTGCTGTGATTCTTGCAATATCTGGGCAAGGTCTGTTAAATTCCAAAAAGTAGTGAAAAAGGTTAAATATCTTTAAACTAAAATAGTCAAAACCAATACAGGGGAACACAAAAAAAATGAGAACAAAACACGCAGACGACCTCAAATCAACACTTTCACTATCCCAATTCAAATACATTGGATGCACATAACTGAAAAGCATAAAATTTTACAAGCATGCCACTGAGACGATACAACTCAATGCACTTACAATGCATATATGCAAATGGGCCATAGATAGGCTACATTACTTGAGAGCTCAAAGTAGCTTAGCATACTTAACCCAGTCAATGCATGCAAATCAATTCTTACATTAATGAGAAACCTCAACCAAATAATATAAACATTTCCATAAAAAGATATACATTTCCATATAGGAATCCTATTCCTAATCAAAGAAGCAATAAAATCAGAACCGCATTTTCATGGAAAAAAAGAAAGAAAAACAAATGCTTCAGGAGCAAAGGCTGACCTAGTTGCTGATTGGGGAGGTATTTTCTCATCTCAGCCATGGGCGACCAATGACAACCTCACATAAACCCTAGATTTCATCGGCCAGGGACTGTGATTACCATCGATGCACAAATAGCAAAGCAATACAACTCCGAGAATACCAAAATCATCAATCAAGATTCATACTTGTTTTCATAAACCAAACACAAATTTTTCTATGAAAAAGAAATGAACAATAAGATAAAAAATGGTTTCAGGTTGGCTTCAGATAGAAAGAGAAAGGAGGAGGTAACTGGGTAAGGAGAGAATGGAGGTTTGGGTGAAAGAACGGACCTTGTAGGAGAGAGAGAGAGAGAGAAGGAAAGAAAGGGCCACTGAAATAATAAAAAGAATAATTAGAGAGATAGAGACAGGTAAGGTTATAGACTTTAGTCAATGCGCAATAGTTTGTGTTTACACTCTTTTAAAAAAAAAATTATCAAAAGTGATACCTAAACATAAATTGAAGTCATGAACAAAGTTTTATTTTCTATATATTGTAACATATATAACATTTTTTATATGAGAAAATTATAAAGTAGTCGTGGTAGTCCCGGACAACCTTATTGGTCTACGTGACGGTATTGCTTCAGTTTCTTTTTTTCTTTGTATGTATTATTGAAAAATAGCGTTATTGTATTAATCGGCATTACTGACACAATAATTATTTGTGCGAATAACAAATTTGTCTTTAGTGTACAATTTAACACGGAAATTCTGTCAAGCCCCGAACACTTAGTGTTTGGGCACGTGTCAGCCATCCAACCCACCCCCACCCCACAACCCCTCCCTGCAAATGCATTATGCATCCCCACCCTCCCCCCTTCCTCCCCCGTGTACTGAAGAAGCACCCCAATTTAACAATGTTTACAATACATTTCTTAACCTTTCGTAACCTGCGCTCCAAGCCTCCAAGGGACACTTCTGGCAGACTAGTTGTGCCATTTCAGTTACAAGGTTTTAAAAAAAAATATATATATATATATATATATGTTATTTTTTTAATAGGGAATATATATATGTTATTAGTAATTCATAATTTTTGGTAAACTCTCTTTAAAAATAGAAAAAGCGAAAAGGATTTTATACAATCCGACGTGGTATGCGGTTCTTTTTTAACTAAAAGACATTGTGGGCCTCTATGGCCAGCTTGTGAGCTACTTTTGGTTTTTTGTTTTCTAATGCTTTTTTTGCAAAATTTTCAGGTTTTATTAGAACTCAAAGAAGAAACGCCTCTATAGAGAAGTTTTCAATTTTTAAGTCCCTTCACAGCTATAGAAGTGCTATTGAATAAAGGGACCCTCCTTAATTTATAATCCAAGTTCATTCTTTCCTCTTTTCGTTACAATCTCTACAAAAGAAAAAAAAATTAAATTACTAAAAAAAAAAGTGGATTTGCAAAATAAGAAGCGTAAATTTCAATGTCATGGCCGTCATCCTGCCCAAACTTTGGCCATTGACTTGACCTATAAGATATGATTTTACCTTTTTTGCCTAGTGACTAACAAGTCTTGGAGTCAAGTCAAGTAAAGTAGTAAACTTCCAAGTTCCAACCATTAAAATCACCGTCATATTAGCTGGAAGTGCATTAAATAATAAATACGGACCCAAGAAAGCGGTTCAACAACAGTTAATCAAATAACCACTGCAAGTGACCTAGTGGATCAGCGTCCAAGTTGAGAACCCTCTATCCGCATTTGAATCACGAAGTTGTCAAAGTGATAAGGCATTGTGTTGCAATGCACAGTTAAAACGTTTCACATGAGCCGCAAGGATTAGTTTTTTGGCCTAGAAAGCCTTTGGAATACTTTGACTAAGGTAAAAAAAAAAAAAAACAGTTAATCTAATGATGCGCATCATCAATTTTTCGAAAAGCCTCTAGGATATGAGAAGTAACCAGCAAAACATAAATTGATATTCTGGACATACATAACTTTCTCAATTTCTGCATAGACTAATGTATTTCGGGGTCTGCCAATGTCAAAGCCATGTTGAACTTCACTAGTAGAAGGCAATCAGTTCCGTGTTACAATCACTTCGACATATAAAAGCTGAGAATTATGCCCAAATAGATGCTCAGCTTATGTTCAAGCATTACAACATACATAAAAGCTGTATAATTATTAGTTTCAACACAAGCAATAATGCAGGCACAGCGATAGGAATTGCAAGAGGTTGAAGATCGAATCTCATCTTCCTCAGTCGACTGACACTTCATGCTTAAGGCCTGGCTTCAAAGAATTATCCTGACCAAAAGGAAAAAATAGAATGTTTCATAATCACATTACAGTCAGCATAGACAACTCAAACATCTTAAATGACCAAACTCTCTCTAACGCTTGGCGTAGAAGAAACTAAGTAATAAGCGAAACATAATCTAGGTAAGATGGGAAATTTGTTATTACCAACCTTTGTACAAATGTAAATAAAATGGACATCAGGGTTGTTTCCTAGCAATGCCTCCGCCGAGCTTCCATCATCATTCAACGGAACAGGATTTGTCAGCTCCCATATTGGATGTTCGGATTTATCTTCGGAAACAAGTTTATCTGCACCCATGGTGACAGACAGCAAATCAAGAGGTGAATATGTATTGCTTAACGGAAAAGCGTGGTGTAAATGCCAAAATTATTTCTAAACATAATAATAAGTCAAATATGACTTTAACCAACCTATCACATGGAGTTTTATAACCCACGAGCTTGATTCTTTCAGCAATCGTAAACGATACAATGGGGCTCCATATGTGACCTGAAGCAGAATGTTGTGAGAATAGTTATGGGCCACAGGCGAAATGCAAAAACATAGTCCATGATTCCATCTAGACAAAGAAGAGGGGTGGGGGAAAATATATTGAAATCATAGGCAGAGAATATATGAATTAGAAACACTTACCAGAATATAGACTCCTTTATCCTTGAGGACCCTATAGTTTGTTATTAACTGCTTCAATATATGATGAACAAATCAAGAAAATAAACAAAACGAAAAGCTTAGAACAAATACATTTAACTGTTTATAGTTCCAATGTACCTCCAAACTTCATTGAGCATCCGAGCAGCATTTTGTTGTGAATTACTTCCACACTAAGCACAAAATTTCGCATATTAAAAACAGCCTCACTAAAAATGATACAAACAGTAATGCACTACATAGATTAGCATAACTTACCAAAAGAGAGTCTAGAGTTCCTGAAAAAAAAATATCATAATATGAAACAGAATCAGTTTTTATTTAACAAAAAACAAGTTTCAACAATGTGTGCAATCCAGATTATAATCGCCAATTTTGGGTAACAACCGGTGTTGTTCATATTTACAAAGTTCCTCGACTCTTTATCACTAGAGACTTTTGGGCTATTCCTTTATTCGTTTCTTTTGCAAAAGCTACAAATTAGTTGTGGATCGTGTCACTAATTATATGAGATATCAGATTTCATATTCAAGAAGCTAGATCCTAACCTTCCTCTTCCTCTTTCTCTACTTGAGTGACTTACAAAATGTAGTACCTTTATCAATCACAGCATCAAAGGAAGCGGTTTGGAAAGCATTCATATCTCGAACATCCATTTGCAAATCTAACAACAATAATTAACCACATTAAATAAAGCAATTAAAACAAATCAAGGCAGAGATTGTGATTATAAATACTGTAGCATACATTTGAGGTCTGAACGATTCGGGTGCTTGCTCTGCATAGCTTGGATGACCACAGAGGAAATGTCAATACTAACCACGTCCTCATACCCATCATCCGCCATTCCTTGGCTAAATGCTAAACACAAATTGAGATGAGTTTATTTTCAGTGACAAAAAATGGGAGATCTGACAAGGAAATGGTGGGGATCAGGTGAGTGCGGGTGTACCGGAGTTGCCGCAACCGACGACGAGGATGCGGCGGTTGTTGTGGTGAGGATGGCGGGGGACGTAGAGATTGATCAGCGGAGCTAAAGATTGGTACTTTTGGTACCAATCGAAGGGCCCGGATTCGCTGGCGTAGCGGTTGTCCCAGTACCATGGCTCGCCGTAGGCTTGCTGCGTCGTGGTGGCGCCTCCCATCGTCATCTAAGAGAGTCTCTCACTCAACTGAATCGGTTCGTTGAGGTGTTCGCTTTGTGTCTACGATAAAAGGCGCTGTGGGCGTAACGGTCATTTCGCATTGGCCACTTCTATTATTTTTTGGGGCAAATATCGCACTGGACACTTCTTGAACTGCCACGTGTTGACGGAGTTTTCCTACTTAGCTGAGGCAGAAACATTTTTTCTTCGCCGCCACTCGTATTTTCGGATGAGAAAGTTTTACGGTACATTAATGTACCAAAATATTAAGTAGACTAATTCAATATTGTCTATTTTTGTATCGAACTAATCTACTCTTGTATCGAACTAGTTAACTTGATGTATCAGCACGCGAATGTACCGTAGACGATCCCTTTGAGATGTCTCAATTTCCTCGACTTCTACATATATATGCTTGGAGTTTTGGAAGTTTTTATTTTTTGGATTTTAAAGCTGTGTTCAATTTTGATTTTTCGTACTCATGTGATGGAGCAATTAGGGTTTTAAGTTCTTTTAGGTTTCATGTTGAAAAGGCGAGTTCTTTGAGTCATAATTTTAAAATCAAAGTGAAGAAATCCTACATGACTACATGTTTTCACTTTTCAGAGTAAAACTGTGACGCCCCAAATTGCACCTCTTCAATTTGAGCACGAAACAGTGCCGCGAGCCTTTAAAAATACAAGCTAAACTACTAACTTATACTTTAAAGAAACGCAAGGCAATTAAGTGAATAGTTTTCAGAACGCAAATGCGGAAACAAATTTAATTTGAATAGAGGTGAAACAATTGGAAATCGTAAAACGATTTAAATCCAATTTATCAAATTAAATAAACGGATCGAAATAGGAATTCATGAATGAGTTTATTATTGACCATGAACAAGATAAATGGTCAACGAGTTCCAAAATAAATGAAATGGTACAACGAGAACAAATACATAATTCCGGAACCTGATATTCGATAAACGAATATCCGATGATAATAACTTTGCACACCCAGCGCCAACCACTGTTGTCCCGTTCCCAGTGCACAGTACCTGCATCCAAAACTATAGTAGGGGTGAGCTTTCGTCCTCGCTGCTCAGTAGGGGAATTCACCCCGGCTAGATTTAAAAACCATTAAAAATATATTTCATGGGCTAGCCAGTAAGTAAAATATAACAAGGGAAACAATAAATCATTTCTCAAGAATAATCATGAGAAAATAATTAAATAAGTACCCGGGTGAAATATCAAACCTGATGACCGATCAATATAGCCAACTACATCCTTACCGAAGATTAAAATCTTCAACAAACCGTAAGGAGTAGCAAGAGTGTCCATTCATGCCATACCGCCTAGATCTAGTGCCACACCTCAAAGGATGTCAGACACTATTCCGTCCGTACAGCCCCTCCGGAGGTTTAGGGGATCGAAACCCAAGGTAGTCACTATGCACCACTCACTCTCAGGTCATCACAATATCAAATATAATTTAAAACACACATGGCGTAAATCATAGCCATGCAAATCTTATATAACATATATATACGAGAAAACTCTAACCGAGAGAGTCCCAAGTTTATTTTTATCCCTACCTGGAATCTCGGAGCTTGTTCTCGTTCATCACATCAGGCCAACATCACCACCACCACAGTTTACGTCTCGGGTTAACTGGAGTTCCTGGTTCGACAATAACAATATTCGAGTGTTAATATGAGATACTCAATTTAACAACACTCGACAACTTAATCAAAATCCATTTGATTAACCATTTCCGATTTACGGAAATCATTTCTCATCGGGTGTCATTTCCATAATTACTATGGACACCCCGTAGGTATCCTTTACACCTTAACACAATTTGAATCAATTCTCAAATGTCCCAATCATCAATCCAAGTATGGATTTATACCAAATAAACATGATTAGGCCGGAAAGACACAAAAGGACAACCTGAACCGCCACCACTCACGGTGGTTCACGGTGGTTCACGGTGGCAGAGGAATACCCAAAATACCAAATCTTCCAAAACTCAACCAAAATGAATTCCAAGTATACCAACATGTAGAACTCAATGAGTTGAGCAAGAATGATACCTTACTCGAAGGAAACCGTCGCCGGAGTCGCCGGAAAACAAAGAAACTCGCCGGAAAAGAAAAGAAACTTCTTGTCTTCGATTCTCTCTCGTCAGTTGACGATTTGAGAAACCAAGACCACAGACAAGCTCGCCTTGTCGAGAGGAAGCTAAAGACACTGGTCTTGTGCGCCGTCGTGGCCGGAATCGGAAAGTGCCATTGAAGCTGCCGGAGCTTCTCTCCGCCGTTTCTCTCTCCACCGGCGTCGGCTGGACTTGCGACGACCGCCGTTGGTCTCGCCGTGTCGGGGCCAACAAAACGGGACCGGTCCGGCGCCGTGAAACGGCCGGACGTGGAAGATGGTGATCGGTGCAGACGGTGCAGAGAGAGAGAGAGCACGGGATGGTTCTGGGCTTTCCCAAACCGATCCATGTTTATAAATGGTTAAATCCAACGGCCTAGATCAAATCTTATTTGATCAACGGCTGAGATTAAACCGCTTCATTTTCTTTAATTTCCAAACTTCCGAAAATTAAAACAAATGGTTCGGGTATCCGAAAAATACCCCGAAAATTGCCACGTACTCGTAATGACGTGTACTTCATTCTCGAGTCTTCAAGTCGAAGTGACGACAAAGAGGAAATATCTGAAAACTTCCCGAAGCTCTTTAATAATTATCGAGATTAAGAATTTAATCTCGATTAATATCCAAATTAATCCTTTAATTTTCCGGGTCTCACAGTTCCACCCTCCTTAAAAGAATTTCGTCCTCGAAATTTCCACGTATCAAGAACACTTTCAATTGTCGAACTCCAGTTACAGTGGGTAACATCTTTATTCACTGGTGGTGTTGCCTATTACAATCTCATCCTTCACAAAGGATAAAACATGCTATCAGGCAGATCAATCATTTAAAATATATCTCATATACATGAGATTCAACAAATCTCAATGGTCTGAGACAAAGCCCCAATGTCACAACAATTATTCTCAATGGCTCACCAACCTCGTGGTGCCATCTTTCCAGTGACTAAACTTTCAACTGACACAACAGTTACACAGTTTAATTTCCTGGGCATGCTCACACAACCATTGTAAAAACTGCCTATTTAAAACATCACAACTCGTGGTCTTACTTACCACGTATTTCACACTTTAATTCTCTCAAAAGTGTATTTTGCTCAAAAGCAAATCATTCACCGGGTAAAGAGTATACATACCTGTATTTCCTTGATCTTTCTTACTACATACTTGGCCCAAATGATCTTAGCCGCGGTCTGTGCACTGTGGAGAAGCTTTGGGTGGCAAAAGTGTTTCAATTTCAAAGAATCAAGGTACCAACAAACACTCATTGGACTCAATATGAAATGAATCACAATAACCAAGTCCAACAACGAATAATCAATTGAACCGAACTCACCAAATGAACAAATACAAATTAAGAGTGAGTCCACACAATGAATTCAATACTCAGTGCTCAACAAGCAACAAGTCACAAACTTGAAGCCAACAACAAAGTTGTTCAAAATAATGTGACTTTGAACTTCTGACGAGACAAATACGACTTTAACAAAGTCAAGGTCAAGAACACGAAGTCAATAAAGAGTATGCAACAAGAAATTGTCTTGACCGCACAATGAAACGATTTCAGAGTCAACTGAATGATATATCAAATTTTCAAACGGAAAATAGGATTCCAAGAAACTCAACAAGAATTTAAGGAATGCTCTGATGCCACTTTCTGTGACGCCCCAAATTGCACCTCTTCAATTTGAGCACGAAACAGTGCCGCGAGCCTTTAAAAATACAAGCTAAACTACTAACTTATACTTTAAAGAAACGCAAGGCAATTAAGTGAATAGTTTTCAGAACGCAAATGCGGAAACAAATTTAATTTGAATAGAGGTGAAACAATTGGAAATCGTAAAACGATTTAAATCCAATTTATCAAATTAAATAAACGGATCGAAATAGGAATTCATGAATGAGTTTATTATTGACCATGAACAAGATAAATGGTCAACGAGTTCCAAAATAAATGAAATGGTACAACGAGAACAAATACATAATTCCGGAACCTGATATTCGATAAACGAATATCCGATGATAATAACTTTGCACACCCAGCGCCAACCACTGTTGTCCCGTTCCCAGTGCACAGTACCTGCATCCAAAACTATAGTAGGGGTGAGCTTTCGTCCTCGCTGCTCAGTAGGGGAATTCACCCCGGCTAGATTTAAAAACCATTAAAAATATATTTCATGGGCTAGCCAGTAAGTAAAATATAACAAGGGAAACAATAAATCATTTCTCAAGAATAATCATGAGAAAATAATTAAATAAGTACCCGGGTGAAATATCAAACCTGATGACCGATCAATATAGCCAACTACATCCTTACCGAAGATTAAAATCTTCAACAAACCGTAAGGAGTAGCAAGAGTGTCCATTCATGCCATACCGCCTAGATCTAGTGCCACACCTCAAAGGATGTCAGACACTATTCCGTCCGTACAGCCCCTCCGGAGGTTTAGGGGATCGAAACCCAAGGTAGTCACTATGCACCACTCACTCTCAGGTCATCACAATATCAAATATAATTTAAAACACACATGGCGTAAATCATAGCCATGCAAATCTTATATAACATATATATACGAGAAAACTCTAACCGAGAGAGTCCCAAGTTTATTTTTATCCCTACCTGGAATCTCGGAGCTTGTTCTCGTTCATCACATCAGGCCAACATCACCACCACCACAGTTTACGTCTCGGGTTAACTGGAGTTCCTGGTTCGACAATAACAATATTCGAGTGTTAATATGAGATACTCAATTTAACAACACTCGACAACTTAATCAAAATCCATTTGATTAACCATTTCCGATTTACGGAAATCATTTCTCATCGGGTGTCATTTCCATAATTACTATGGACACCCCGTAGGTATCCTTTACACCTTAACACAATTTGAATCAATTCTCAAATGTCCCAATCATCAATCCAAGTATGGATTTATACCAAATAAACATGATTAGGCCGGAAAGACACAAAAGGACAACCTGAACCGCCACCACTCACGGTGGTTCACGGTGGTTCACGGTGGCAGAGGAATACCCAAAATACCAAATCTTCCAAAACTCAACCAAAATGAATTCCAAGTATACCAACATGTAGAACTCAATGAGTTGAGCAAGAATGATACCTTACTCGAAGGAAACCGTCGCCGGAGTCGCCGGAAAACAAAGAAACTCGCCGGAAAAGAAAAGAAACTTCTTGTCTTCGATTCTCTCTCGTCAGTTGACGATTTGAGAAACCAAGACCACAGACAAGCTCGCCTTGTCGAGAGGAAGCTAAAGACACTGGTCTTGTGCGCCGTCGTGGCCGGAATCGGAAAGTGCCATTGAAGCTGCCGGAGCTTCTCTCCGCCGTTTCTCTCTCCACCGGCGTCGGCTGGACTTGCGACGACCGCCGTTGGTCTCGCCGTGTCGGGGCCAACAAAACGGGACCGGTCCGGCGCCGTGAAACGGCCGGACGTGGAAGATGGTGATCGGTGCAGACGGTGCAGAGAGAGAGAGAGCACGGGATGGTTCTGGGCTTTCCCAAACCGATCCATGTTTATAAATGGTTAAATCCAACGGCCCAGATCAAATCTTATTTGATCAACGGCTGAGATTAAACCGCTTCATTTTCTTTAATTTCCAAACTTCCGAAAATTAAAACAAATGGTTCGGGTATCCGAAAAATACCCCGAAAATTGCCACGTACTCGTAATGACGTGTACTTCATTCTCGAGTCTTCAAGTCGAAGTGACGACAAAGAGGAAATATCTGAAAACTTCCCGAAGCTCTTTAATAATTATCGAGATTAAGAATTTAATCTCGATTAATATCCAAATTAATCCTTTAATTTTCCGGGTCTCACAAAAACCATAAATTTATAGTTTGAGTAAAACCATAAATTCAAAGAAAATTACCAAAAATAGCACTTCAATGATGTTTATGCATACATAGTTTATGAAATACATAGTTGAACCATGCATTGAAATGCTAAAAAACAACCGCATAATAATCATCGTTATTTGGTACATAATTTATGACTAGTTTACAACGTACATAGCAGTAAACTATATAATGACAAGCAGTCCTTTCGTTCAGGATTTACTACAGTGCTTTAGAAATTCCACGGACGGTCACCTCTGCTTCCACTATGCAAGCATCATTCTTCAAAAAGCCCTTGTCTGCCTGCGTGAAAATTTCTTGTTCAATGAATTTAGGCCTGCCCCAACTTAAAAGCTCAGCAGTGTACTTTTTAGTACTTCCTACAAGCGGAAAAAGAAAACTGTTGGTTAAATACTAACAACGATTAACCTGCATAAATCATCATAGGAGTAATCTGTCTCCTTAGTCCTTACTCAAAATTGTATTGATCGAAAAAGAAATAATACATCAGAGAAAGAGGGACGAAGCCAATGACTTGATCACCACTACCAGGCCAGCCAACGTTTACATACCACTAGTGGAATGATGATTAGCATGAGTTTGATCTAGGATGCGCAGTGTATACTCCACAAATAGTTGAGAGCCAGGAGGAAGGGTTTCGGGACTCGCCAATATCAAAAACAGAGAAAGATGACTACCCTTGCCATCGCTGTTTCCCTTAGGATAAAGCCGTATCTTCCTGCAAAACATCCAATACGTGCAGACATAAAGATAAAAGACTAAGAACAACTACTTTAGATTACTTGCAATTGAAACTCAGAATCTTGAAGAGAAAGTTCTTGCATTAGAGAAACACTTTAACAAGTTCTAGCTACGAGTCATCGATATTAATTTCAAATTGCATATATATATGATTGAATACACACAATCTCCTTTTGCTTTTGTGAGGATAATTAAGCCTATTAGTGATGAACAAGTAATAATATATTCTGTATGTATTTACACATGTACGTAGAGAGAGAGGGGCGGGGGGGAGGGAAGGGATCGATTTCATTAAAAGGCTCGATTATATATATACCATTTGTAGTCTCCAGCACTGAATGTTTTGGAGTCATAAACTTGGTCACGTAGAGTTGAAAATTTCTTAACCTTCCAAACATGTTTGCATATAGAGGCATTCTGTATCCTTGCTAGGCATTCGCCTTTGCCAGTTCTTTTTTCTTTACAAACAAAGACCTCGGCTCCAAAAACACATGTGTCGTCAACTAGAAATCCATTAGAAACATCAGTAAAATCTTCAAGCGGGATAAGTCTGTCAAAACCCGCAACAAGCATCGCCCCATGGAAGCACTTTTTCCTTGTAAAAGCATCTAATTGATCAAAGTATACAGTAAAAAAAAAATCAGATAAATGAGCGAAGCGCTTTGCACGCATAAATATAATTACGCTGAAGTAATTTGTACCTTCGAAAACCGAGTAGATTCCCTTATTCTGATTGAGGAAGAACAATCTGAAATCAACATAAACTTCCCAACCACTCTGAAGGGAATCTGCTCCAGCCATTACCAAGTAAAGAGAGATGTGGTCTTTTACTTTCTTCTTCTTGTTTCCATTTGGGTATAACACCAGTTTCCTGTGACGAGCAAGCATGAATTAATATTACTTATTAGGGGAAAATCAAAGCATGTGTGGTATCCACTTTCAATAATAAGGACTCGTAAGGACTTTAAAGTTCAAACGTTGGATGAGTTGTTTGAAATATATGTGTGGCCTAGAATATGAGAATGTTAAGTACCATTTGTATCCTCCAGCTTCAAACTCCCTTGATTCATAACCATCCTCTGAATATTTTACAGTCAGCAATGAAAATAACTGTATTGTTACGGTGTAATGAGTTGGCGGTGAATCTGAAACTGATCTTAAAATCCCTGCAACCATTTGGCATCACAAAAGGGAGATCGATCAATCATTAGGCATGCATCTATATATGACATATATACACTGAGTCAATTTAGTTCTTAAATTATAGAATCTCCTTTCAATAGTGTTTAAAATAGCATAAAACACACGCATGCGCGCAGAAAGACAGAGAAAGTGTATATATATCTCTTACCATCGTTTTCAAAGTTAGGGCTAGTCATAGAAGAAAAATTGACCTCCGTACTTAAAGGGTAACAAGATGGAGCTGAGGATATAACAATATATACAAGAGCCGACCTTTAATTATGAAATTTGAAAACGAGTAAAGTCACTCTGAAGCATGGAAACGCCAAAATGGGCGACGTGGAGGCCTGTGCTTTGCTCAGTTCGGTTTCAAAGAGAGGGAAATCTTTTTCAATGTTGCAAACCCAGATTATTAGACCATAGATAGGCTAATAATCAAACCCGTTCACCATCTTCTCCATATCATGCAACGTTGCAAACACAAAAACTCAATCAATCACCAAGAAAGCGGAAGAAATCTTCCAAAACACAAAGTTTTCACAAACAAATCAAGGATTTGGGGCCGAATTTGGGTGGAGGGGAAGAAAAAAAATGAAGAAGAAGAAGAAGACGAGTTGCAGAAAGACTAAAAGAGTGGTGCGGGGGTGGGGCCGTGGGGGAGACTGGAGAGAAAAGAGAGAGAAAACTACAGAAAACTAGGAAAGGAAAGGAAAAGAAAGAGAGAAAAGAGAGTGCACTCCGTGATGAGAAGAGGGAGAGAGAAGGAGAGTAAAAAAGAATTAAAAAAGATAGAAAAGTCAGAAAAGATAAAGGCTAGAAAAATAAATAATATTATTTATTATTTTGATTATTTATATAGAGTAAGAGCATTTTTAGTAATGATAGTTATTTTTTAACTAAATTTTAGTTAAAGTAGTTAAAAAACTATTTTGACTAGCTAGTTTGAAAATAAGTCTGCACCAATGCTCTCTAATTTAGATAATATTGAATTTAAATTATTTTTTTAATGAATAAAAAATAACTAAAGTGTATTTAATAGTTACACAAAACAACTAAAAATAAATGTTTTAAATTAACAAAAATAATAGAGAGCTTCGTCTCGCTTCTTATATTTAGGAGTCATATAGCTAAAAGTTAAAGAGAGTCACTTAGGAGGCTGGTGCAGCTGCTAAAATAGCTGAAAAACTAAACATGCTCTCTAACATAGTAAATGAGCTAAGAACATCTTTAGCAGACTTTCTATCTTAGTTCCTTAGCTATTTTAGAGAGCATGTTTAGAGCATCTTTAGCAATGCTAGCTATTTTTTAACTAAATTTTAACTAAATTAGCTAAAAAGCTATTTTGGCTAGCCAATTTGAAAATATGTCTGCACCAATACTCTCTATTTTAACTAGTATTGAATTTAAATCATTTTATTAATGAATAAAAAATAGCTTAAGTGTATTTAATAATTACACAAAACAACTAAAAATGAATGTTTTAAATTAACAAAAATAATAGAGAGTCTCATCTCGCTCTCTATATTTAGGAGCCATATAGCTCAAAGTTAAAATAGATAGCCACTTTAGGAGGCTGGTGCAGCTGCTAAAATAGTTGAAAAGCTAAACATGCTCTCTAAAATAGCTAAGGAGCATGAAGTAATAAGGATTCATCATTATTTGTCTAACTTAAGCATGAAGTAACTGAGTTTGTTTAGGAGATTCTAATCTTGTTACAATATGGATATTCTATCTAAATCCATATTGATTAGAGAAACTTAATCAAGACCGATATGACTTGGCCAGAGAATATAGAGGAGTAATTGTATCTTGATTAGGATTACTTTTATCAGTTTATGGGAGGTATCCTATTGACAATTAACCTCTATATAAGTTGAGGGTCCTGCATTCTCTAAACACGAGTTCACATTTTAGTGTTTTACTAAATGAATTTTCCTTGTGAGATTGGAAGAGAAAAAGACTATATACAATTTCTTTATAGAGAGAATAAAAAACAATATTGTTTTAAATGGCATTAATGCATTGAGTTAAATGGTTGTACCCAATGTTTTAAATGGTAAAGGCGTAAGGCAAGGTGTTTTTCCCTAGTCCTAAGTGTGACAACCCGAAATTTTAAATATATTGTATGATAATATTTTCTTTACGAGCTTATATATATATATATATATATTTATTTATTTATTTATTCGATCACTCTAGCTATCACCTGTTACATATAGATAAATTGTGAGGAGTGTGTACTTAATTGGCTTAGCTAGTAAAGCATTTTCGGAGGAAACCTTACAAACCCAATTAATGAATTTCTTTCTTATGTTTGAGTACTAATCGTAGCTTGAGGTGTTTAATTAACCAAGGGTGAGTCATCATATTTTAGGTGGAAATGAGATATTGTCAATTAAGTGATGTTTTCAAAATAGAAGCTGCAAGTTGGTATTTATATGCCTTAGTCATTATGCTCAAGCATCTTGCTGCTCAAGTATATAGGCATCTCATGTTAGAAATAAGTACGTTCATTAGAATCAATCCAATACATGTACAAGTTTGAGTAGCCTAAATTATCAACCTCTTAAGCTTGAGATGTCTATACTGTAGTTAACATGTTGGCATCTCCAGGTTATAGATTATATAAATATATATTTGGTGAAATCTATCTTCCTGAAATCTATCTCACGGGTGGAACCACTTGATGCCATGAACTATTCTGCAATAGACTGTTCTCATCAAGATCAACACCGGAGTTGTCGTGCAGTTCCTGCCTCGAGAAAGCATGAGAGTCCCATAGGCTTGCAGATGTAATCTGAGACTGAAGAGCCTGGCTAGAGCTCAAGTTGCCAACCAAGCACTCTGAAGGATTCTGGAAGTCGGCATTCTTTAGTGTAGAAAACTCATCCATTATGGTGCTTGAAACTAAAGGGTCAACAACATTACTTACGTCAGTGGGATAACCATAAATCCCACTTTGGTTCTTTCTCTCATCTAACAAATCTCTCAGACTAAGGGTACATGGATCTTGATCAACCTTGTGCATAGATACTTATGCGCCTTTAATTAGATACTTAGTACAAAAGTGATATTTTGGAAAGAGAGATGCATGCATTTTGCATATCTTATGGGAAGGTAAGTTGTGGTAGTTTTTTTCTACTTTTTGATTATGGATAATGTTAAAGCTTAATTCGAGACTAATTTGCTAATATACCTCTGGGTATTGTTGTGTAAACTTTTAATTAGATGCCACTTAGTTTTTTCTTAGTTTCATTTTTTTTCACCCTATGATGTAGATACATTGAATTGTTTGAGTTTTGAAATTATTGATCTTTCATGTAGGTATTATGTGTGTTAAATGTTTACATAATTTTAAATGCATATGTCTATCATAATTATTTTTCAAAGTAGATTTGAGGAATTTGAAATTCAAAATTAAAAAATTTAAACTGAAAAGCAAAAATGCCAAATTTAAGGGATTTTAATTTGTTTTTCTTCTTTTTCTTTAGGGGCAAAATTGACAAAAAAAATTGAACCGCAATTAGCAAAAATAAATGGTCGGACTGCAATCAATATTTATGTAGCAAATTAGACCTTGATTAAAATACCTTTATATTATATTATATGTAGTATATATATTTATACTATATACTATATATTATATATATAATTTTTTTAAGAATGTCAAAATAAGCTCAATTTCCAATAGAAGTCCAAATAAAATAAAACTTTTTTTCTTTTTTAAAGTGTAAAAAGACTTTTTTTTTTTTTTACAATTAATACTGCCTAATAGGATTTTTTTGTTTGTTTAGAACATCTTCAACTTTATTAGTATTTGAGTTGGCGGCACAGTGCATCTGAAACTGATCTTAAAACCCCTGCAACTATTTGGCATCACAAGAGGGAGATCGATCAATCATTAATTAGGCATGCATCTATATATGACATACAATAGTTCACTGAGTCAATCTACGACTTAATTAATTATAGAATTTCCTTTCAATAGTGTTTAAAAGCATAAAACGTTTGTGTCACATAGTGTGTAAAGAGTTAGTGTCCTACGGGGACTTGTACTATGAGATAGAGTTCACAAGGATTGTATATCTACTATGTGTAAAACCATATTCCTAGTAATACTGGGACAACACACAATAACACAAATAGAAGTACAAGTATGTAAGCATGCCAAAACAGTGTGATAAGCAAATGATAAAACGAAGTACTTGATGACTAACCTGAAGAGGTCATTGAAGCAAACTAGGTTCTTATGCAATTCTCTTTGTTTTTGTAAACTCTCTATGGAGCGAGAAATGTGACATTGATGATGAGAGAGTGCAGAGACTCTAGTTTATATAGGAATTAGATTAGATTTAGTATCCTCTCATAAAGGAAACCATTTAAGTCTAATACCCATAATATATTTACATATCTTATATAATATCTTATGAACCAAGATATTGTTAGTTTCTTCCTAATTCATTAGATGCACAATGAATAAAATTTCTAGGATTAAAGACTTATTCTCCAATTACTTGTTCTATACTAGCTTGAATGGTAAGTTGTCGATTCATCATATTGTAAACTTAATGCTAAGTCCATATTAGTCTTACACTATGAAGCATATAAACAGATATTCTTAAAAAAGTATTTAGTCTCCAAAGCAGACGCCTTAGAATGCTATACTAATGCCTCAAGATGCCTAGTAGGCTTGTCATCAAATAGCTAGCATTCGCTATTTGAGACAAATGCTAATCAGAGATAAGGCGTTTTTGGCAACGCCTCGCCACGCTTCACACTATTTTGCGCCTCAAGACGCGCTATTTCAAACCCTGGTTGTCATCTTTGTTAAAAAAAAAAATTAATCTTGTCATCAACAAAATAGAAAAATTAAATTTTGTCATTGTAGATACAATAGGATGAAAGTGACAAGAAAAAGATAACCGGGGCCAAACAGCTGAAGTAGATGGACTAGAGGGTGGCGAAACATAATTAAAGTATGAAAGTGATACTAGACGGCGCCGTTTGGTAGGTTCATTCAGGTAAATAGCGAATCCCTTGTTCAAGAACAAGTGAATATCAGAGTCTAAATCCCTACAGAGCGCGATGGACGCGATCAGCCAATTACAAGAACAAGTGAATAAAATCGCGACCATTGCGTTTACCACCATCGGAACGCTTCAAAGGGACGCTCCCCCGGTCCGAATCTCTCCGAATTACCCCGAATCCGAGTCAGCACCTCCGAACCCGAACCCGACCCCGAACCCGAACCCGAATCCCACGGACGATGCTGCCGATTTTGCGATGCAGCCCAAGCTCATGAGCGCCGATCTGGTCAAAGCAGCTAAGCAGGTCCCAACCATTGGCTGTGAATTCAATGACTCAATGATATGATTTTTTTATTTTTATTTTTTCAATTAATTTAATTGATTCCATGGGTCTACTTGGTTACTTGTGCAGTTTGATGCATTGGTTGCGGCACTTCCGTTGTCCGAGGGAGGTGAGGAAGCTCAGCTGAAAAGGATTGCAGAGCTTCAGGCCGAAAACAGCGTTGTAGGTCAACAACTTGAGAAGCAACTTGAAGCTGCAGGTGAGTGTTCTAGCCTTTGAACCCTTTTTGTTCCCAGGTCAAGGAAAATATATACAAGTATCCCATTTTGATTTTACATTGCACCCTTTTGGTGATACCACAAGTGCTAATTTGCAAATATTTTGGGGGTTTTACAGAAGAATGGCACCCGAAAATTTTAAACTTGCGAAAATGGCTCTTTCGTAAGGTTATGTGTTTGTTTGTATAGTCCCATTTTTGAGCATTCTGTGCCATTTTTTGTGAAACCCCATTTTCAGAAAAGGGTGGTAATTTGAGTACTATTGGTCTGCAGCACTTTCCTTGTCTGAAAAAGGTGCTATTAGGTATAGTTATCAAACCAATCGTTAATGCCTTAATGGGATAGTTCATTTGGTGTGATCGATCATTCCATTTATTGTTTTAGCCAAACGCTATTTCTAAGCTTACTGTTTCGGTGGTTTTTCTGACTTTTGATGGTGGCAGAGAGGGAATTGGAGGAGGTCAGGGAGTTGTTTGGCCAAGCAGCAGATCACTGCTTGAACTTGAAGAAACCAGAATGAAGACAGTTACTAGCTAGCATTCCTAATGAACCTAGGAGACTGGCCACAATTGGTAGAAGAGATTACAGTGTCTGGTGCAAGAGGCAGTTATGCATCACATAGATCTTGTGTAATTCCGTGTCTAATCGTTTTCGTCCCATTTTGCGGAGGAACGGTTTCAACTTAAACATCGTTGTTAATGCTTTTTGTGAAGTGTATAATGCAGAATCCTAGTTTTGTCAAAGATGATATGCCTGCAATCCTGTTACTACCAAATCACCTTCAATTTGTGTGCAATGTTATATCACAGATTAAAGCTGAACCACCCAAATTCCTTGTAATGAGCTTTATGGATAATTCCAGAGTTCTGTTTGGTCAATCCAAACGGCATTTGTAGGACTTAAAAAAAGAAGGATGATCTTAAAATCTGCTTTCAAGTTCAGGGTACCTTTCTATCCAATATCATATTGTACCTCATTGGCAAAACCTGATACTAATCATCACTACCACACAAGAATGAGATACCTTTCACAAGGTCAACAATATCATTCAAAGAGTCAAGGGAGTTGGTAGTCAAGTCACTCCTATTTATGTCTTCATGAACACAAAAAATGGACGAAACAGTAAACTAACTTCCTAGTACAAGGGAAATGTTCTAGCCAAACCAAATAAATCATCCTCAACAAATATGACATGTTGTCCACGTATTTCCGACAAAAACTAGCTGTACCATCTGAATGTCTGAGCTGACAAAGTGAACACATGAAAACTAGGATCCTATTCAATGGATTCTATCTCTTTTTCTTTCCATGCTTCCCAGATTTGGAAGGCCCAGCAGTCGACGTGGATGCTGGCTCCTGCTTCTTGATCCTACCAGGATGTCTAGGAACCAACTCAGCAACTCGAAGCATCAGCTGTTTCCCTAAAATACAATCACAATGAAAACCAATTGTGAATATTTGAATAAAAAAGCAAGCAAAGATCAAGAAGCTGATCTTTCCTTTTGTTTTAACTAAAAAATAAGAACATCTGAATTGAAGAATGTGGCGACATGCATCCCAGGATGAATGAGACAATCAGACAATAACAGACAGTTCTTATTTCTGTAATCTGGTGCAAACGCTTACTGGGAATACTTCAAACAATGTCTACTATTGAACTTAAGACCATATTTTTCCATGATATTGAACAAATTATTTCTCACTTGAACTCTCTTCGTAAATGTTGAAAATGCTAAAATCAGTTGTCCAGAGACGAACAATAAAAAAAGATTGACTCCTTATGCCCGCTGTCATCTTCTTCACCTCCATTGCGGAAGAAAGAGCTCAACAGGGTAACAGAGCTCGAGTTTCAGATCATTAAGAGCCTATGGTATAAGATGAGAGTAAATTGAGGGTGACTAGATGGAACTCAATAAAAACTGTGTCAAAAGAAAAGAACAGCTACAAACTGCCACATTTCAGTTTTATCACGATGTATAGCAATATATATACTGACTGTACATAGCAACCACGGCTACCAAGGTGAGTTTCACCTCAGTAACAAGGATAAGAAAGAAAAATGGTTATAATTTTCTCTATAGTATATGTTGCCTCACAATTAATGATTATGCATTCAGGTCAAGGAAAATTGGCTAGTCTAGCAAAAGTAAAGGCGATACTCCACTATCCTATCCCAAAATATTTCATTAATTGATGTATTACTTTTGCATGAAAGTTTACCACAAATGATTACTAACCAAGTCTCCTAACTCATAATAGAAAAACTTAACCGACTTTACCTCTCCTGAGCACAGAACAATGGTGCCATACATAACACTGAACCGTTCAATACAAGCAAATGCAAACAAGAGTAAAAGAAAACCCAAAATCTGTGTAAATGCAAACATGATATACTATACATTTTAGATCAATATCTTTACAAGTTGTATTGGGATCAGGTTACTGGAACTCAAACTTATAGGTTATTACCAAGACAATTTCAGTTAAAACAACATGTGTTTCTAACTGCTGTAGCATGATCAGATTAAATGGATATACTAAAGAAGCATTTGATAATTAGAGAAGGCTATAAAATTAATGGTAAGTGCAGTAATCATGAAGCAACGCTTACTTGTAGCAATGGCTGGATTATATGGAGTTCCATCTTCCTTTTTGAGCAATACCCTCACTCTCCCTCTTTGAAAGAAATCACGTGGATAAGCCTTATCTATCTGCAACAGTCAACCACAATACCAACATATTAGTACAACTCACACCCACTACACGCAGAAAGCATATGATAAAAAATGGTGGAAATATAATACTAACAAACCTCAATTGCAAATGGGACTTTGAAATGGCTGCAGCAATCACCAATCTCAGCACAAGTAGGATTCTCACATGCTTTGTCAAGAGCTATTCTCCTCCCTTCAGCTACAGTTTTCTTAGAATTGATATAAACCGGATAAAGCACAACCCATTTCTTTATACTCGGAAGGTCTTTGTCCATCTCTCAGATGAGAAAAAACCCTACAAAACAGAATTCAACATGGCAAGACAAACCCATTACATTGCTTTCCTTCTTAAACACGATTAAACAAACACAACTGATAAATTTAACTGAAAAAGTTTATAACTTTGAACTACAATGCTATGTATAAGACGAAGATCAATCCCAAACAAATTTCAAGACCCATCGATCAACAAATTTATAGACATATACAATACATATTCTGGTAAATGCCTGAGAATTCAAATCAAAATCAAAGTTAGAAAACAAGGAGATAAAATTAAAACCCCTTTTACACCCTAATCAATCTTCATCACCCACAAAAATAAACAAAGATGCAAAATTGCAAGATTATATTGATCGCAGCAACCCTAAAATCGTTTGCCTGGGTTCGAATATATAAACCAAACCAACAAAATAGAAATCAGAAAGTTGAAAATAGAAAGCAAATACAAATGAGAAAAGCAATTCGAGCTATAGAATTCAATGTGTGATCTGAAATTACCAGGGGCTTGAGAAAAGCAAGTGGTCTGAGCGTTTGAGCAGCAAGCCTCAAAATGCGAGATTGAGACCTGCAAATAAAGTTTTGACGTCGAGGACTGTCTCAGTGGAGTTTTGAGACTTAAATTCGGGTCGGAGCAGGTGAGGCCCAAAATTTCTGGCCCATATATTTTGTTTAATATGGGCTTGGATGGCGGCCCAGTATCATAACACAATCATTCTTGTAGTTCCCGCCACAGTGTCCACGTATGAATGCAACAACCCCGTCTGGTGAAAACACGTGGCAAGAACATGCGCGTAATGATGAATTTGTAACCAATACGGTGGCGCGTATGGGTCCCAAACTGTTTTATGCGCGTGTGGGCCACAGTCTAATACTCTAATAGTCTAATCCAAACGTAGTAGGCGAGGTATTGCCAGCTCCTGTCAACTGCATCGTCATTCCCAATCGACTTTGATTACCACACCACCACTAGACCAGACTCAACCAGACCCGACCCGACTCCGTGGGCGTGATCGGACGGACCAAATGGCTCGGAAGAAGATCAGAGAGTACGATTCGAAGAGACTGCTGAAGCAGCACTTGAAACGAGTCGCTGGAATCGACCTCCAGATCAACTCAGCTCAGGTGACGGAGTCGACGGACTTCACCGAATTGGCGAACCAGGAGACATGGCTGTCGTCGACGAGATTGGTGGTGAAGCCCGATATGTTGTTCGGGAAGCGCGGCAAGAGTGGACTTGTTGCCCTCAATTTGGATATGGCTCAGGTCGCCGAGTTTGTGAAGCAGCGTCTGGGTAAGGAGGTAAGTCTCCGATCGATTTTCACCGTTGATTGCAAACCTTGGAATTCAAAATTGATGATTAATTTGTGAAATTTGTATAAGGTTGAAATGGGAGGTTGTAAGGCGCCAATAACAACGTTTATAGTGGAGCCATTTATGCCTCATGATCAAGAGTTTTACCTTTCGATTGTATCCGAAAGGCTGGGAAGCACTATAAGCTTTTCGGAGTGTGGAGGTATCGAAATTGAAGAGAACTGGGACAAGGTAATGCATTTGTGTTTGCTCAATTTGCTTTCTTTGAGTGTAGGATGTGTTTTCTGCTTAGCTTTAGGTGCTAATTAGTGTGTGTATGTAATTTTGATGTTGCATAGGTCAAGACTATTTTTCTTCCAACAGAGAAGACTTTGACGAATGAGGCTTGTGCTCCACTGATTGCTACTCTTCCATTGGAGGTGTGCCTTATACCGCTTTTAAAAAATGAGTTAGCTTGATAATAAGATGAGCATATAGCTTAGTATGCATAATAGAATGTGTGCTGTTTGAGGGTGAAGGCTAAACCAAACCACTGGACTACTTTAAGTTTTCATTTTTTGCACCGGCTTTTAAGTAAGATATCGTGTTATATTGATGTCTAATAGAGTAAAGCACTGAGCTTTTTACGTAAATTTCTTGTTCCTTGATCATGTTAGTGTATTTCTTTTTGATATCATCATTTTATTTCTCCCATACATTGTCTGGATCAAACTTTTTCCTCGCGATCAAGACTTCTGCTTAATGTATTCTGCTGTGACAGGTCAAGGAGAAAATTGGAGATTTCATAAAGGGCGTATTTGCTGTATTTCAGGGTATGCAATGTCTAGAGATAGAAAATTGATAGCTTTGATTCAGTGAAATACTATGATTAGCTTGATCCCATCTATGTAATGATTAGTTTTGTACTCTCTCGTTGCTCAGTTTTTTTTTTGGTTCCTGATTCCCTCTGCAGATTTGGATTTTACCTTCCTGGAAATGAACCCATTTACCTTGGTTAACGGTGAACCTTTTCCATTAGATATGAGGGGGGAGCTAGATGACACTGCTGCTTTCAAGAACTTCAACAAGTATGCTTCTGTTGAATATTTTAGAATCATTTAATTCTACCTGTTTCTTGTTATTATTTTTGTTTGACTTTCCATCTTACATATATGTGTAATACTGTTCAGATGGGGTAACGTGGAGTTTCCGCTGCCTTTTGGCAGAGTTTTAAGTTCAACAGAAACATTTATTCATACTTTGGATGAAAAGGTAGAAATTGAAACATTCTTTGGATGAAAAGTTTAGCTGTATAAGATATTTATGATCTAGTTCAGTTACTTTAAGCATTATGTGTTGCTCATGCTAAGGTCCCACACATATATTGCAGACAAGTGCGTCCTTAAAGTTCACAGTGTTGAACCCAAAAGGACGTATCTGGACCATGGTAGCTGGAGGCGGTGCAAGCGTTATTTATGCTGATACTGTGAGTAGCTTGTTCTGCTTTAGAGTGTCATTTCTGAATGAAATTGTCAACTCATCGCTCTTTCTTCTCTCTGTTATTTGAATATTAGGAACCATTGTGCTTATCTCTTGGCTGACCAAAAAAATTGTGCTTATCTTGTGATTGTAACCTAATATTCTGGCATTTTATTTTAATTAGGTTGGAGATTTGGGTTATGCTTCAGAACTTGGAAACTATGCAGAGTATAGTGGAGCTCCAAATGAAGAAGAAGTGTTGCAATATGCGAGAGTTGTGATTGATGTAAGAAACTCTCTCTCTCTCTCTCTCTCTCTCTCTCACACACACACACACTCATTTTTTTTTTCAACTAGATGAGTTGCAACCATTATATGTCGCATATTCATTTCTCTTAAATTGCAGTGTGCTACCGCGGATCCAGATGGTCGTAAAAGAGCTCTTCTGATTGGAGGTGGTATAGCTAATTTCACAGATGTTGCTGCTACATTTAATGGAATTATTAGAGCGCTGAGGGAGAAGGTACTGCCACATTAATATATCATAGATTCATCTTGTTGGTCATTTTGTTTAGTATGCTTAGAACTCAGTTCATCTCTCTTTCTGACGTCAAAGGAATCCAAGCTAAAAGCGTCAAGAATGCATTTATATGTAAGAAGAGGTGGTCCAAACTATCAAACTGGTTTGGCAAAGATGCGAGCATTGGGAGAGGAACTTGGAGTTCCTCTTGAGGTATGCAATGGAATTCTGGTTTCGACATATGATATCACTTTTAACATTAAAATCTTCATTTGGTGAAGTGATGATAATTTACAGGCTATCAAGATAACATTGTTTCTGAATGAGCAGCTTGACGTTTTTCTTAATGCAGGTTTATGGGCCTGAGGCAACGATGACAGGAATTTGTAAGGAAGCAATTGAGTGCATCATGGGTGAATGAATCATAAGAATTTCTGTTTGTGACTCACTGACTCTTTGTATGATATTTGGAGGTTCAAGTGTGTATTGTGATTTGGGCAGAATAAAAAAATTGTGTATTCTGAGTTTGTCTTGAGAAGATGGGAATTGGAACTGCAATTGAACTTCTTCAACAGTTCGACTTTCCAAGTATTCTACTTTTGAGATTACTTGTGACATAAAAAACATACATTTCACTGATTTCCTTCTATGGTCTATGCTAGCTACTTTCCTTGTTTGATGAGATAAATTACCATGCTTTAAGTGTTAATTTTCTTGTTCGATGTCAATGGTTGCATTCTCACTCCCTCAGTTTTCTCCAAAACTAGTCCCCTTTAGTACTGAGTTAAGACAAATAAAAAGTAACGAGACAATAAAAAAATTAAAGAAATCTTCAAGGATCAATGGAGGATAAAAGGGTTTTTACTTTTTAACTTTTGATAACAAAACAACACCATGAGTTTTTCGTTTTCTTTTTCCCATTATGTAAACTCAAACAATGATGCACATAGTTTTGCAAAATTTGTTGATTTGGTTGCGGAAGTTTTAGATATTTATCTTTTTTGCAAAGTATTTAAGAAAGCAAGCCAAACTTGTCAGTTTTTTAAGGGTTAAACCAAACTTGTCAGTTTTTAAGGGTTAAGCCAAACTTGAATCCATGCATGACCTCAAGGGAAGAAACATATACGCAATCAGAATACAAGTTTGAAAAGTTTTGTTTTTTAATTAACATCTCTTATCTACTCGATCAGACGAGATCAAATACAAATAATGCTTGACCTCTTATCAGACGAGATCAAATACAAATTAAGACCTATTACAATACTTAATCTATATTGTAGGATTAAGATTGTGTAATGGTGAAACCAAAACGTACATGCTTCAGGTTAACTAAATACATATGGTTTACTAGGCATATAAGGATTAGGATTTAGAATCCTTTATGAGAGGTACTAAGCCCTACAATGCCTATAAAAGAGTCTTAGGTCCCTGCTCTAGCAATCAATAACACTACATTATTCTCTGTCCCATTGAGAGATTGCATACATGATTGCATAGAGGAGAAGATCTATCATGACTAATCCAAGTTAGTATGGTTAATATTTTGTTCATTTGAATGTCATGCAAATTATATTAATTGTAATTACATTTTGCGTTCTTAGTTTGAGTACAAACTTATGTTTAGTATTTATACAAGTATTGGATCGATAATGCTAAAAATCCAAAATGATGCAGATCGAACAAAATCATCATGTTGTCTGCTTAATTAATTGAACTAGCAAGACGTTTGTTTCAGCTTTTCCTTGATCACCATATGTTAATCCTTTGATCTTGTATTGCCTTGATTGACTTGCAGGCCCGCTAGTTTCGATCTCATCTTCGACTAACCCTCCAAAACACTTTACAATGAAAGTAGAGTCGTTTTCGTTACTACAGAAATCAATGGATAGATATGAATCGAAGGACTTTGAAGCTGGAGGATACAAATGGTAACTAATATAAATTTAAGCTGGAACATAGTGACATATTATTGGAAAAATACCTGTGTATAACTGTATATATACTTTTCAAAAGATATGGGAAAAAATATATACTCGTAGTTTTGAGTCAAAATTTGATGTGTTAACCAACCGCAGGAAACTAGTGCTCTTTCCAAAAGGAAACAAGACGAGTAATGCGAAAGACCACATCTCTCTCTACTTGGAAATGGCTGGATTCAAGGAAATTAAGAGTACATTTCATGTAATGGTTGATTTCAAGTTTTTCTTGCTTAATCAGAATAAGAAGACCTACCTGGTTTTTGAAGGTATATATCTGCAAATTAATTAAAGCACACATATATATTATGTCTTAATTAATACAACACTTTTAGTTAACGTTGAATTAATTGATTGCTTCATTTAGAAAACAAGAAAAAGGAGAGGTACTGTTTCTATCGGACGATTGTTGGTGGTTTGGCCGGTTTTGATCAATTTATCTCTTTGGAAGATTTTATTGATGTTTCCAATGGTTATCTCATTGATGACACTTGCGAGTTTGGAGTGGAGGTCCTTGTTTCTGAAGAAATAAGAAGAGACAGATTAGGGCTTGTATCAATGATAAATAATGGTGTTATGTACAAGCATGTTTGGAAGATTCCCAACTTTTCCAAGTTAGATGGTTCACGCTATGTCTCAGAACCATTTACTGCTGGAGATCAGAAATATTGCGCGTGGTACTACTACTTCGATCTTAAATTTTATACATGTCGTCTTATTACTTTATGAATTCTATCCTTAATAAATCCATCAAGGTAATAATTTAATTAAAGTTTATATGCAGGTAACTAAAATGATATTGATCATCATGAATTAATGTTGCAGGAAACTGATGCTCGATCCCAAGGGTAACAGTACCAGTAGTGATTATCTTTCTCTGTTCTTGGTGTTGGCTAATCCAGATGCCCTTCCTCCTGGCTCTGAAGTATTTGCAGAGTTTACATTGCGAATCCTCGATCTAAACTGCGGCAAACATCAATCTCTTAAAAGTAAAGTTGCCCTAGTTTTGATCGAGAATATATAACTATAATACTACTTATTTTTTCTTCTCAACGAAGCATTAAATAACTAATAAGTAATAACTGCTACTTTTAATCTGCTTTTAGGTGAACAGTGGTTCAGTGCCTCGAGTAGTTCTTGGGGATGGGATGCATTCCTTTCGCAGAAGGCCAAGTTTTTTAAGAAGGATAATTGCACTGTGGAGGCAGAAATCACTATCAAAGGAATTTCTAGTTAATCAGATAGCCATATCTGAAGCTGTACGTTGCCTTAATTTTCACTACGTCTTATATATAATCATTTCGACTTTTGCATTGTTTAATGCATGGGAGCTTTGGCCAGGCCACTTTTACATTTTTCAAGTTATTATTTCGACTGTAATTTGGTTTAACATTGTTGGTTTAATGGTATAATTAGTTCCAACCTACGTACCTAGCTCTCGATCGTTCCAATCGACCGCTCATCTCTTTTAAGATAAAAAGTTCACTAAAACTAGCCTTTGTCTTCTTTTTTTTTCAACAATAAAACTAGCCTTTTTCTAAATGATAAGCTTCGATCATTTGATATCTTTCCTTTGTTTTATTTTTTTCCCGGTAATTTGGTGGCAATTTTAAGATATGTCTGGGGTTTCATATATTAGCCCAAATCCAAGCAGGAATTACCTCAATGTCGAGCAACGATCAGATTATATATATATATATATATATATATTTTTTTCAGAAGACTAAATTAACTAAAGAGAAATAGAGAATGCTAACAATGTTCACTCTAATTAGCTTACCAAGAATAGAGAATGCCTGAATTAATTACACATCTTCTGCTGATGGAAAGTACGTAGGTGTGGATGTCTTTAGTTTACTATTACTTTACAATTTGTCTTATAATATTGACACATCAGATATGCCACATCATTTGAGACTCAAATTTGCTACAAAAACTCAAAATTTGTAACACAACTATTTTCTTAATACCTCTAATCGTCACATAATAATACACACCATCAATTAAATAAATTTATACTGATATTACATACTCATCTACAAAGATGAAATTAAGAAGCTATATATGGCTCAACTATCGAGTCTTGACTTTGATTGCACATGTAAAATGATTTCACTGACTCTGTGTGTGTTGAATCCGCTATGGGAATGAATTTGCTCACCACATTTGTTTGTTGGTGATATCACAATCCAATAAATATTTGTCACATATTAATTTTTTTTTTCTCTCATGATAATTAAGGTCATCATGGTTAACCATAGTAAATTTTATTACACATGACACCTCCACAACTTAGTGGTTATGGTGAGCAAATTCATTCCTATCCGCTATCATCTATACTTCAAATGACATTCTACAGTTGTACTTACATGACTAATTTGACTATGTCTTAGAATTTGACAGAAATCTAAACGGCAATGGATTAGAAGGATCAAATTGCGACACATGCGAAACTTGTAGGACTAAAAAAATTTAAAAACAAGTTGAAGGCCTAAAGTGAAAATTTGGTAAAGGCTCAGGGACAATACTATGTAATTAACAATTGTTTGGGGCTTCAAATTTATTTATTTATTTCTATAATTTTTTTTTTCAGTTAGTTTTTTTTTTGGATTTATTTTTTTCAGTTAGTTTTTTATTTTTTGGATTTTTTTTAATTTTTTTTTCAGTTAGTTTCTGCTGCACGCACCTATCGATCAAAGGCTTCAAAGCGTTGAAGCAGTGACTGGTAAGAGCAAAAGCTCGAAAGCAATGAAAAAAAGGAAAATTAAGGAAAAGAAAATTGAAATCTTGAAATAGAAGCACTGAAGAAGAAGAAGAAGAAGAAGAAGAAGAAGGAAGGCTAAAAATGGCGCACCAAATGTGTTTCGACTGCCTCCAGCGTCGAATTCAGTCGGAGTTCTCCGGCAAGCTCGTTTTCATTCACGGACTCTCCGATTCCGCTTTTCCGTTCGGCTCAACTGCCGTCGTTCAGGTCCAAGTTCAATTCTTTATCCCTCTCTCTGATCTCTTTGCATTATGTATAAATAAGTACCTGTCAAAGTTCAATGCTTTTTGATTTTGTTCAGAAAGTTGAATACTCAAATACTTGGTCTTTGCAGTTGTCTAATTCAAGTGGAGAAGCTGCTTCAGCTCCTCAATTCTTACTGAAGTATCTACCCAGTCACGACCAGGATTGCTTGATCAAATATGTGTAAGACCCTTATCTATCTTGCAGCTTCAATCTCATTTTAACTATTCAATTTCTCAAATCAATTTTAGAATAATAACTTTCAAGGTGATAATAATACCACATTGCTTGTGCATAGTTTTGAATCATAATCTTTGTCTAGTATTACATGGTTGAGGATGAGAACCTATTCGGATTTTCGGGTTTTTTTTCATTTTCTTTTCAGTAATGAGTATATCCTGGATGATGCTGATGTAAATCAAGAGGAAGAAGAAGTCAGTTCTGAAATTTGCACTGATGAAAAACCTAAATTGGATAAATTACTGACTGAGTCTCGGTGTTTATCAAATGGTGGCACAAAAGCATTGCTACAGAGTTCAACCTGTAACCATTCGAGTATGTTTTCTTGCTCAAGGGTAATCAGCGCATTGGCACCGGTTTCTCAAGTTGGCATTTGTTCAGACTCCATTTTCGAGGAGCTTGCTTCCAACTTTTTGTCTGGGTCTCTGGAAGACCACATATTAAACTCACTTAATCTCTTGATTGAAGGGAAAGCTTCTGGAAGAGATAGTGTCAACTTTCTTAATTTACTTGGGGTACCATCGTTTGATGAGAATAAGTTTCCTGGGTCCCTGAGGCATCCAAATATTGCTCCCATACTTGGGATGGTTAAGACATCTGGTTATCTTAATATGGTTCTTCCCAAAACTCCATATACCTTGGAAAACATTCTCCATTATAGCCCTGATGCGTTAAAGTCTGACTGGCATATAAGGTTTCTAATATATCAGTTACTCTCGGCTCTAGCTTATATTCACGGTTTAGGGGTTGCCCATGGAAATATATGTCCATCCAGTGTAATGCTTACTGAGTCATGCTGGTCTTGGTTGTGCGTTTGCGATAAGCCTGGGGTAGGATTTAACTCAAGTTCAAGAGGTAATGGATTTACAATTACTGTACCTGAAAAGGTAGCTTGCTCTGTACCAGATTGTCCTTCTCAAGGTCTTTATGCTGATTTGAAGCTTTCCCCATCTATAGACTGGCATCGGGACTTTAATCAGTGGTGGAGGGGAGAGATTAGTAATTTTGAATATCTTCTCATCTTGAATAGATTAGCTGGGAGAAGATGGGGTGACTACACATTTCATACAGTGATGCCATGGGTAGTAGATTTTAGTATAAAACCTGATGAGAATTCTGATGCAGGGTGGCGGGATTTAAGTAAGAGCAAATGGAGGTTGGCTAAAGGTGATGAACAATTGGACTTCACCTATTCAACGTCAGAATTCCCACATCATGTTTCCGATGAATGTCTTTCTGAATTGGCTGTCTGCAGCTATAAAGCAAGGAGGTTGCCTTTGAGTGTTTTACGTATGGCTGTTCGCTCAGTCTATGAACCTAATGAATATCCTTCTACAATGCAAAGACTCTATCAATGGACCCCTGATGAGTGCATTCCCGAGTTTTACTGTGATCCCCTAATTTTTAATTCGCTTCATGCTGGTATGACCGACTTGGCTGTACCTTCATGGGCAGGTGGTCCTGAGGAATTCATCAAATTGCATCGTGAAGCTTTAGAAAGCGACTGGGTCTCTCGCCAACTTCATCACTGGATTGATATCACCTTTGGTTACAAGATGTCAGGTCAGGCAGCTGTTGCAGCAAAGAATGTAATGCTTCCTTCTTCAGAGTCCATGATGCCAAGGTCAGTGGGACGCCGTCAGCTTTTTGCTCAACCTCATCCTATGCGTCGCGGTGCAATACGTAAACCATGCAATAGCACCAATGAGCCAGTTTCGTATCAAGGAAAAGTATATGAATTCAGGAGTGAGAGTTCTGTCCTATCTGACACTGCTTATTTGCAAGAATTAGAAGATGCATCAGCCTTTTGCGAACATGCTATGGAAGTGAGTGCCCTCTATGGATACCATATCGAATTTGGGAAGGGCCTTGCTCCTGTAGAAGAGCAATCAAGCGAGAATGTTAAGAAAAGCATACCTCGATCATCTGACACTAATAAAAACCAGGGGTTGCCCTTACAAATTGATACAAATTATCTTCTTGAGCATATTAAGGTGGAGGATGAAGGCTCCACAGGATATCAAGAGTTATTGCTTTGGAGGCAGAAATCATCTTGTTTGAAGACTTTTACTGAAGATATTGCAAGGGACATATTTTCTGTTGGTTGTCTCTTAGCGGAACTTCATTTGAGGAGGCCACTTTTTGTTCCAGCCTCATTCACCATGTACTTGGACAGTGGTCTCTTACCTGGACTGATGCATGAACTTCCTCCTCATACCAAATTACTCGTTGAAGCGTGCATTCAAAAGGATTGCATGAGGTATTAGTTCTAATTTTTCAGTTTCAAATATGATACTATATGATATTCTGAATTGTGAATACAAAAATATATAGCTATTCCTTTTCCGGGCTCATACTCTCTATTTGTGTGTGATAATATTAGGAGGCCATCGGCCAAGTCTCTTTTGGAATCACCATACTTTCCTTCTACGGTCAAGGCATCCTACTTGTTTCTTGCCCCACTCCATCTTCGGGCTAAAGATGGATCCTGCCTCCATTATGCTGCAAACTTTGCAAAGCAAGGAGTCCTCAAGGCAATGGGAACATTTGCAGCTGAAATGTGTGCTCCTTTTTGCTTATCACTTATAGTGACTCCTTTGTCAGATACTGAAGCAGAATGGGCTTATACACTACTAAAAGAATTTATTAAAAGTTTGACACCTAAAGCAGTAAAGAAAATAGTCTTGCCTGCCATCCAGAGGATTTTACAGGCTAGTTTTGAGATTTATTTTGTTCGCTTTTGTGGAACTTTCTTTTTGAACTTCTTGCTTATGGAGGTTTTTGTTTCAGACTACAGGTTATTCACATCTAAAGGTTTCTATTCTGCAAGACTCATTTGTTCAAGAGATATGGAATCGGGTTGGCAAACAAGCATTTCTTGAAACTGTACATCCTCTTGTTATATTGAACTTGTGTGCTGCTGCTCATAAGAGATCAGCTGCTGCTGCTTCTGTGCTGCTGATTGGCTCAAGTGAAGAGCTTGGTATACCTATTACCATTCATCAGGTTAAAATTCACCCCAGTATTCTTGGTTTTATGACTTAATAGAATAAACATTAAAATTTCCCATGCATCTGCCTCAACACAGACAAACAAACACTCTGAGAAATGTATTTTTCACTGGGATTATCATGCTAACCATCAGTCTTGCCCCAGACAATCTTGCCCCTGATTCAGTGCTTTGGGAAAGGTCTCAGTACTGATGGAATTGATGTGCTGGTTCGAATCGGTATGCTTATTCAATGCATTGTGATATGATGTTTCCTGGAATTCATGTTCTTCTTCTAACCTTTTATGTATTCAAATTCCAGGTGGTCTATTGGGGGAAAGCTTCATTGTCAGACTGATGCTACCATTGCTAAAACATGTAGTTCGTTCCTGCATTGACATTTCACGTATGAATAAGCCTGAGCCTGTCCAGAGTTGGAGTGCTTTTTCCCTTATTGATTGTTTAATGACAATAGATGGCCTGGTTGCATTCTTGCCGAGAGAGGTGGTTGTAAAGGAGCTAATTGAAGTATGGAATTTGAATCTCCTATTAATTTAATTTGAAAATGTAGGGGTGTTCTCGGAATAATTGTATCTTGTATTATGCAGGATAGAAGTTGTCTGCATGTTCCGGTTCTTATGCAGACAAGTTTGGAATATAGAGTGCTTCAGGTGATGCGCCTGCATGCAAACAAACTTATTTCAAAACATAACCCCCACCAAATTTACCCTCCATGTTTCACATACTAGCCGGTATGTTTTAATTTCCAATAATACTATGCCTTTGGTTTCTAGGTTGCTGCCACAACCCTAATGGCTGTTTGTCAGCGGATAGGACCAGATTTGACTGCATTACATGTTTTGCCACAACTTAAGGAGCTATTTGATGAGCTTGCTTTCTCACCGGAAACTGCCAATGCATCTACTTCCCCTGGCAGAAGGTTGAAGGTTTCAAAACTAAAAGATGGGGCTCTGATTGAAAGTCGTATGGACCTTGTGTGAGTGTTCACAGTTGTTAATTACCAACGCTGGAATATAAGTTTTGCATACATTCTTGTCTTCCTTAAATATGTATTGAACTTGCTCGGATGTTGACAGGTTGCTTCTGTATCCTCCTTTTGCATCCCTTCTTGGGATAGAGAAGCTTCGTCAGGGTTGTGCAACTTGGTTATTACTTGAGCGATATCTTCTACGATTTCATAATTGGAAGGTACTCTAGGATTATGTTCTTAAACATGGTGTTTAGTATGATGGTTTTTCCTTGACATGTATTCTCTCTCTTCCCTCTCAACTCCCTCCCAAAGGACACAGATACACACACAGACACTGATATAGGCACCCAACACAACACCATACCCGCACCTTTTGCACTTCATATTCTGAACCTGTCTTGATTCAGTGGGAACACACAGGAGAATTGTCACGAAGTGGTTCAGACACTATACTCAATAAAAGGGCGTACAGAAAGGGCTCAACTCCTGAATACAGTCCTGCTAAGCTGTTGCTTAATGGGGTTGGATGGTCAATTCCGCAATCACAAGGAACTAGAGGTGCCAAAAACTTGATGCCTCTGAAACGGTTTGATGCATTGCATCAGAGTCCAACCGAAATGCATGCAGCAACATCAAATTTTAAATATGACCCCTGGTTTTGGTTCCCTAGTCCAGCTGCTAGCTGGGATGGGCCCGATTATCTTGGGCGTGCTGGGGGTGTGAAAGATGAACATCCATGGAAGATCAGAGCATCGGTTATACACTCCGTACGTGCACATCCTGGAGCCTTAAGATATTTAGCCGTCTGCCCAGATGAATCCACGGTTTTTACTGCAGGGATTGGTGCAGGCTTCAAAGGAACTGTTCAGAAGTGGGAGCTGACTAGAATTAATTGTGTATCTGGATACTATGGCCATGAGGAGGTTTGCTTATCCTATTCTTTCCATCTTTTTAATTTTTTTTTTCTTCCCGAAGCTATTTTGTTGCACTTAAATTGAAACCTTCTATACTATATGATTCCTAGTAGTCACATTGATAATTGTGTCACTTGCCATGGAACTATCTGGTTCTAAATCACATATCTCAAATCTAACTTTTGTTAAGGCTTTGAATACTTATGGTCATTCACATGCCTATAATTGTTTTTTTTGGACTTGTAGGTTGTGAACAATATTTGTGTCTTGTCGTCTAGTGGAAGAGTTGCATCCTGTGACGGAACAATACATGTTTGGAATAGCCGAACAGGGAAATTAATTTCAGTATTTTCCGAACCATCAGTGGATTCTGCACATATTGCAAGCCCTCCATCTTCTTCCTCCAGGGTCAATGTTGACCAGGGTAACATGCTCAGTTCCACTTCGATGTCCAGTGGAATATTGACCGGTGCATTTGATGGGAGCCTGTATACTTGTATGCATCAAACTGGATTTGGTGAAACTCTTGTTGTTGGCACTGGAAATGGTTCTCTCAGGTAGATACGTAGTGTTGCACCGTTACCCCATCACAAGCTGATGTAGATGAGAAACTGTTTAATGCATTTTGTGTTTCTAATGTGTTCCTGAACTGTACAGGTTCATTGATGTTGGCCGAGGGCAAAAGCTGCATCTTTGGAGGGGGGATTCTATGGAGTCGGGCTTTCCTTCTATTGTTTCTGCCATATGCTCTTGTGGGTCTGACAAAATGCAACCAGATGGAGCCTCTTCACCATCTTGGATTGCAGCTGGAATGAGTTCTGGCCAGTGTAGGTTATTCGATGCAAGGAGTGGAAATGTTATTGCCTCTTGGAGGGCTCATGATGGATACGTAACAAAGGTATTTCCAAAAAGGCAAGAGAAAAGCTTCACTTAGTTTTAAATTCAATTCTAATTTACCTTTTACTTGTGTAGTTGGCTGCACCAGAAGATCATTTGCTCGTGTCGAGCTCTCTTGACAAGACTTTAAGGATTTGGGACTTGAGGAGGTATTTGCAGAAATTTCTTAATGATAGTTTATTTGTTCTCTACTTTCAAATAAATTGGATCCTATTAGTCCCTGTTTCCTAGCATCCTCGAAATGATGTTGCATTATCAAGCTCTCATTGAACTTATGACCGCCTTGTGCAGGAATTTGCCATCTCAGCCTACAATTCTTAGAGGTCATACAGATGGTGTATCTGCTTTCTCTGTATGGGGCCAAGATGTTATTTCAATTGCCAGAAATAAGATTGGACTTTCTTCTTTATCCAAATCCCCTGATGATGTAACTAACACCAAACTTGTCACCATTTCTTGTCAAATTTTATTCATTTTTTCACTTGCAAATTACTCACTTCCCATTTCGACAGGATGGGCAGCAGGCCGTTACATGTCAAAAACTCTACATGGCAGATCATGGAGCAAGAAGCTTTTCAGTGTTATCAAGCATAAGCATTTTACCCTTCTCAAGATTGTTTCTTGTTGGAACAGAAGATGGTTACTTAAGAATATGTTGTTAATCCAACTTTGCCAAACAGGGCCTTTGATCTTATTAGAAACTATACTGTAAATTCTGTATCCATTGTGATTTTCCTTCAAGTTTCTTTCCCTTATGTGTGAGTGAAGAAAGATAGGGATGAGGGATAGTCTAGATACACATTTGTATATTGTAATTCATTGATTGTAGTTAAAAACTTCGAAGTAATTCTTTATGTATATTTCTTGAAAGTTTTGATTGAGATTTAGTTGATCCAATGATATTTCTCTCCATCAATCCGGGTGCTAAATAATTTTGAAAGAAATGTAAAAAAAAAAATTAAGAATCTTATAATTAACAGAAAATGTTTGTGCAGAAGCCAAAACGACGTCGTGGCAGGCGAAAATTGGAAAAACAAAAACCCATTAATAAGGGAGACTCTCTTGTTCCATAGCGAAGAAGAAAAACAAAAGCTTTGACTGGAACGAACCCTTAAACCCTTGGCTTGCAGATTTCCCCAATTTATAATCCCACTCTGTAAGTAATGGCTCGCGGAGATTCGGACCTTGGTGCTCTAACCAAAGCTTTAAGCTCTTCTCAAATTTCCAAAGAGAAACAACCGACTGATCCCAGCAATGGAGACGATGCTGGTGGCGTGCAAATCACGTGCTTCAGTGAGGTTGTCCATGATTCTACTACCCTCCACTTCCAGATCATGCGTCTTCCAAAGCAGGTTGGTTCTTCTTCCATTAACCTCTTCCCTCTTTTAATTTTAATTTTGTGCTTCAAGTTTTTGTACATTTTTACATTGAATTGGACTGTTTAAGACGAAATTTAGATGGTCAAGTTTTTGACTTTATTGACTAAGAAATGGAAAACTAATGTGGGTTGATTAAATCTAGGCAAATTATTTGCATTTATGGTCAAATTTCGAGTTGGGTAAAAATTTCTCATTATTTTGAGTGTAGATATATGCATGGATCGGTTGCAACTCTGAAAAATTGGGACATTTGTATGCAGCAGCACCTACTCGACCTGTAAGTTGGTAATTTGTCACTTTTTTTTTACCGTTTTGGACCAAAGTTTTTACTGTAATCAATTAGGCATCATTGTCTTGCTGATTGATGACCTGAACAACAGAGTACAGTGAGTGTTACACCCATACTTGGTGGGACTTCTGATAATACAGGGTCGGGCATTGCTCGAAGATTGGGTAAATTATCAATCTTTCTTAAGATAAAGTGGGGGTGCGTCTTTGTTATTTTTTATCCCTACTAAATTGCCTGACATTCCGGGTTTTTCGCAGTGTCGAGGACTGGACTGAATATTATTCTGGCTTGCAACATTCCTAAGAACAGTCCCATGATTGAGGTTTGTGCCCTCTTTATCTTATACACATACAGCAACACATAAGCATAAGACTATCTGATGTGTGCTTCTTTTATCCATTTGCATATATGCAAGACTGGACTATTTATGATACACTTTGTGGTATTTGTTTGACTGATCGATTTGCCCCGTCTTTTTGGGATCTCAGTTGGATGCTGAAAAGTTGTTGGTTCAGAAGCTGCTCAATCTTGGGTACATAAGGCCAAAGTCACAAGGATCGTAAACCCGCTGTACATGGGAAAACGATGCTATCATTGTAAACCGACTATGGGACACTATCTGCAGACTAATGCTGTCCTTAAACAAGTACTAGTTAAGGGTTTGAGACCGGTGGTCAAATTTTTGTTGCTAATTGGAAAGTGTTTCAGCCAAATGGTATGGCATATTATATCTAACAGGAATGCAATGATGCACATAGTTTTCCAGTATTTGGTGATTTGGTTCTGAAGTTTTTGATTTTTATCTTGATAGCTGAGTATATAAGAAAGCAAGCCAACTTGTGGATTATCATCATATGTGATTGTGGTTCTGTGGTTTGGGTTTTGCCTTGGTCGCAAAGTATGCCGGAAAGCAAGCCACATTTTTAGTTTTGTGACTTTGTCAAAACATATATCAAGCTAAGTTCAAATGGGACTTCTTTTTTTGGTACTTTTTCTAAACTTTGAGAGTTGACCAATTTTGGTTCTTCATCTGTTTTTCAGTTAAAATATCCAGAGGGTTGCTGATATACCCTTCATCAAGGGCACTTGCTATTTATTGGGAGTTTTTAAGAATAAATTAGTATTTTTTCCATGGAGTACTTGTAGTGATCGAGTAAAATGCATTTGTTTGTAGATTGTAGAAACTGAGAAAGAAAGGGACAAATTAATCATTATAAACATGGTTATGCGCGCAGTTTAGTCTCGGATTTTTCTTTGCAAAAATTTCAAAATCCAAAAGAAAAAAAAAAGATTATGCCATGAATAGCCCAGCTGAGCGATAACAACTTTTTTTTTTTTTGGCAAAGGAACGATAACAACTTAAGGAGGTCCGATGTAACATTGTGGTAATCAAGAAATCTTGGGACCCCTGTTACTATTAGAAGTGGCAAGCTCCTTGAATTCTTTATAAGTTAGAACACTAGTTCGATTGTTTCTCTTATATATAGCCTTTTTTATAGTACAAGAATTAATGCTTGGTTTGAGAGTATTGCTAGAAAAGTAGTCAAGGGTAGTTTTAGCGTATAGAACCATTCGGAAAACCCACTCTGTTTATTTGATTGCCATGTCTATCATCAACGCCGACCAAGATGGTAACACTATCTCTTAAAGGATATATATATATATATATTCTAGTAATTCTACTCGATCACAGGAAGTTTTATAATCAGGGATGCTTATTGTGTTGTCATTATTTAGTTGCAGGGGTTTTGAGATCATATTCAGATTCGCGGCCAAGTCATTTCATTAAACCATTACAGTCATTCTCTTTACTAACGGAAGATTCACTTGCGAGCACTAATGGTAAACTCGAGTTAGAGGACTTCGGAGCTGGGGGATACCAATGGTAATATCATATTGCATGTTCTCGATCTCTTAGAATTTGAAATATATTCATGTACGTATTGCCAACTTTTCAGACTTGAATCTGAATAATTGATCTCTTAAGAATCATATATTCGAATGTCCAGATTAACAGTCTCGACATTGTCAGTGTTATCTTCTTAGTTTTTATTTTTATATGCACTTATTTTCTATATCCTAATTGCACACAGGAAACTGGTTCTTTACCCAAATGGAAACAAGAGGGAGAATGTGGAAGACCACATCTCTCTCTACTTGGTAATGGCTGGAGAGAACTCACTCCTTCCTGGTTGGGAAGTCTGTGTTGATTTCAGGTTATTTTTGCTTGATCAGAAAATGGGCAAGTACTTGGTTCTTGAAGGTAGTAGTGATATATATCTACGATCAGTTTAGTTAAATCTCATACACAGACCACTTTTTTCATCCATCTTATATGCGAAGTGCATAGCTGATTTTCAATTTCTTTTTCTCTCGTGGTGTTGCATCAATGCGTAGATGCTTTTTCAAAGAACTTTTGCTTCCGACATGAGATGTTTGGCGCGGCCGGTTTTGATAAGCTTATTTCTCTTAAGGATTTTACTGATGCCTCCAATGGATATCTCGTTGATGACACCTGTGTCTTTGGAGCTGAGGTCTTTGTTTGTAAAGAAACAAGACCACCCAAAGTGTGTCCTTCAATTATAGAGCGTACCTCAAAAACGTACAAGCATGTTTGGAAGGTTCGGAATTTTTCAACATTAGGCGCTCAGTCCTACGGAGAAGAATTCACTGCTGGAGGCCATAAATGGTATCTTTGACGAACTTGTTATCCATATATGTCTCTATATAGTTAAAAGAACGTAATCACTTTACTTCGAAATATATTTTTCAAACTGCCAACGAGGCAGTTAAGTATGCAATTGTAATACTTGTTAAGATTTTGATTCCCACTTAGGAAATTGCTTTTGAAGATTGAAAAGTGTAGGTAATCTATTGTTATCCATGTATTGGTCCTTGCAGGAAGATATCCCTCTATCCTGAGGGAAGTGCTGATACATTTGGTACTCATCTTGGTCTCTATCTGGCATTGGCTGATCCGAAATCTCTTCCTCCTGGCACCAAAATATCTACCAACTTCTGCCTGCGGATTTTAGATCAAATAAATCAAAGGCATCAACGTTTATATAGTAGGTCAACACAGAAATAACTGTATATAATGCCACATAATCATACGGGTTTCTTCGTGTTCTACGTAGTGTTATTATTGAGTTCCATTTTGCTTCATCTTACTTTTCAATATCAGTAGTATAATACAGGAATCAATTTTTTGCTTGCAGCTAATAATTGTTACACTGACTCAAGACCCAGTTTCGGTTGGAAAAGCTTCATTACACTCGGCAATTTCAGAGCGGCAGACAGGGGTTTTCTGAGGAAGGATACTTGCATAATAGAGGCAGAGGTTACCATCAATGGAATTGTTGTGGTACCGTGCGGCGGCTTAGGCGGGAAAAACACCATCAAGCAGCAGGAGGCAGATTTCACTGTCCACAGAATGGTTCAGGGACCTGCATTGTTAAGTGGCTCCTGCATTGTTTTCATATCTGTGGCACTATTCCTTTCGTTAACGGTACTCACAAAAAAGTACTATTCCTAGGCCCGTTTTATCTAAATCTACTTAACTTATCAGTCCATATTTGATAAGCATCAAATTTATTTTCTAGTGAGTTAATATACTATCCGGCCAATTTTTTTTTTGATGAAACAAGTGATAGAAGAAGAAAAACCTCCTTATCCGGCCAATTCTTTTATTGTACCTATGTATCTACTTTTCATTTTAATGGGGTCCAAGACTGATGATCAAGTTTTCCTTGCTGATTAGAAAGTGTTTCAGCCCATATAAATTGATAAAGAGTAATGTACGTTAGGTGAACTACATTTGCTAGGTATTACTTAATTAAAATCACCTTTATTAGTAAGCGTTGATGAACAATCACATGGAATAAAATCTGATTAATAAAAAAAACATAAAAAACTAGGGTAGAATAGAAACACAGGGATAAATGCTCATATTCTCTTATAAAAATGACACCTATTGACTCATTGGACAAAACGTTGAAGACTTGAAGTTAATTATTGATGACGACCCATTGACTCCATTGTCTCCTACTTTCCCCGAAAGAAGCCATCTTCGATTGATCGCCTCCTCCACAAAGAATGTTCACAGTCTCCAAATTCCATCTCCCCTTTCCTGCTTGTATGACTGTCATTCCCATTTGACCTCCCTCCAAAACAAAACCCCCAAAAACTCATACTTCTCCAAACACTCTACAACTTTGTTGATTTGGGTTATGGGGAGAAGCAAGATGAAGCTGTAGATTTGCTTGTAGACTTGGTTTGTCTTCTCCTGGTAAAAAAATCTACAACCCTCACTTTCCTTACCCACTCTTCTCCTTGTTTCTTGGGTGCTATAGTTTTATTTAAGTTATTTTTTTTATTGGTTATTTGCTTTGGGACTTTGGGTGATGGAATTAAATAGATAAATCTGGGTGGACAAAGAAACAAAAGAAAAGAAAAAAGGAAAGAGAAGGAGAGAGAAAACATGAATACTAAACAATAACTACCCAGATTTAGTGAAACTCACTTGTTAAACTAGTATTATCACGGTATGATAATAACTAAATAGAAAATCTAGTAGCTTTAGATTTTCTTATTAACCACTCTTGGTTAATTATTGCTCCTGTTCTTGTTCAGGATGCCCTTGCTTATGTTTGTAATTCTTCCTGAGACTTGCAATACAAAATCTTCTTTCAAAAAAAAAAAAAATAGAAAATCTAGTTAAATCGTTTAACTATTAAAGCAGTTTTATTCGGAAAAGTGTGGTGAATTATTTCTCACTCATAATTAAAAGCATCACCAATAACCAGATATATAGAAAATCTAAATTACTGAAAAAGTTGATAGAAAAGCTAATCATGGGTTCATAATCCTGATTCTTTTATTTTCAAGAAAAAGATCAAAAGACATAAATAAGGTTAGTATACTTATTTCGTTAGGAGTTACCTATATTGAAATAATGAATGTTTATCTCTTCTGTCTCGCTAGTTAATTTCCTCTGTACTTGTCTTTAAAGGTCGGCTCTTGTATATCTCCACTCCATCTCTTGCTGTCCTCTTGAAGCAAACTGTTGTCCATAATTCCATATAAGGTGGGAGGTCAATATTTTTTCCATGGTTAGCCTTAACTTTGAAAAACTTGGTAAGACATTACTTTCTCTGTCTGTGTTAAACTTTTAAACACTATTGAAATGAAATTTAATGATTATAGGTACTTAGGTTGCATATATAGATGCCTGGTGGAGTAATAATAATGCTTGATCGCCCTATTTTGTTGCTGTTATTTAATTGCAGGAGTTTTAACATCAGTTTCAGATTCACCACCGACTCACTACACTGTAAAAATACAGTTATTTTCAATGCTAACTGAGAAGTATTCAGAGAAGGTATATGAATCTGGGGAGTTTCAAGCTGGAGGATACAAATGGTAATATTCTCATCTTATGTGTTCTTTTCTCCATCTCATTTTCTTTCATCAATACCATGAATTAGTGATGCATTGTGAATTAAGTAGGCATTGTCTTATGTTATTTCCTAGCTGCTTGTGTTTGCGTGTATATACATATATATAATATATATTCATATACATATGTTTGCTGATAGGAAACTGGTGCTGTACCCAAATGGAAACAAGAGGAGAAACGTGGAAGACCACATCTCTATTTACTTGGAAATGGCTGGAGCAGATTCACTTGAGACTGGCTGGGAGGTATATGTTGATTTCAGATTGTTTTTGCTTGACCAGAATAAGAGACTCTACTCGGTTTTTGAAGGTATTATTTACTTCAATGTGATTGATCTGATATCATCCAGCAGATATGTTTACGTAGCTACTAAATATTTTAATTTGCAAAGAGCATTATATTGCTCATTCTCTGAGTTTTCTGTTTGACCTTTTGCTATGTTTAGATGCTTTTACAAAGCAAAAGTGCTATAATGGGGCGATGCTTGACGCAGCCGGTTTTGATAAACTTATTGCTGTTAGTGATTTTAAGGATTCCTCCAATGGATATCTAGTTGACGACACATGTGTGTTTGGAGCTGAGGTCTTTGTTTGTAAAGAAAGAAGAACAGGCAAAGGAGAGTGTCTATCAAGGATAGAGGATGCCTCTATGTACAAGCATGTTTGGAAGATTCACAGCTTTTCAAGTTTAGGTGATCGAATCCAAGAATCAGAAACGTTCCACGCTGGAGGCTATGAATGGTATCTTTGTTAAGCATTCTTATCGATCACAACCTTCTGTAGCGGGTTTATTAATTTGATGCACTGGCCAATCTCTATTTCTTCTGACTCCACTATTTATTTATATGCTTCGGAAGAAGAAAACAAAAAAAAAAATCACTTTCATGTGTTCGTTGTTGCAGGAAGATAAATCTCTATCCCAAGGGAAATGCCAGTGGAAAGGATAGTCATCTATCTCTATTTTTGCATTTGGTTGATCCAGAAACCATTCCTCAAGGCTCCAATATATTTGTAGAGTATACAGTTCGCATCCTAGAACAAATTCATTCCAGGCATCATTCTTTAAATAGTAAACATCGACTGGCCTGTTTCTATTTTACAATACTATGGCTGGAAGCAGGAGAATTGAACTTACCATCGTTTTTTTTTTTGTTGCTTATAGGTACTGTCAGGTTCAATGCAGCAACTACAACTTGGGGTTGGCCTAAATTTATTAAACAAGACATTTTCAGTGAAGCAAGCAATGGGTTTTTGATGAATGATACTTGCATGGTGGAGGCAGAGATCACCGTCCTTGGAATTACTAGAGCACTATAGTGAACTTGTCGTAGGTACTAACGGCCATGGTTTTGTCCGTGGATGTAAACATGACATTATTGCTTTTGATATTCTCGGCGAAGAGTATATAAGAAAGCAAGCCAACTTGTGGATTTTCATCATTTGTGTTTGTGGTTCCGTTGGTTTGGGTCGCAAAGTATTGAGGAAAGCAAGCCACATTTTAGTTTCGTGACTTTGTCAAAATATATAGTATATGTATGAAGTCAATTCAAATGGGACTTCTTTACTTCTTTTTTACTGTTTCTAACCTGTGAGAGTTGATCAATTTTGGTTCTTCATCTGCTTTTCAGTTAAAATGTTGTGTTAAAGTCACTAATTCTCTGCCACTGAATTCTCCTCATATTAAGGTGATGCAGCAATCTTCTCCATCAATCCCTTGATATTCCTAGCTGGAGTTTAGGTTCTGTTACTAGCTAGGATTGTGCAGTTGATATAGTTGTAAATGCCTTCAATACTTTCTATAACTATCATCTTGTAATCTGCTATATATTGTAAAGAATGTAATTGCATAATTAAGGAAAATCAATTTCTTCATGGTATCAGACACTTAGGTCTAGGATCTACCTGTGTTCTCTTCTCCCTTCTCGAGTCTTCCTTCTCTTCATTCCCACCCTTATGGCAACCACAGCCCCACCAGCACCGCACCAAAATACCTCCCAGTTCATCAAATTGAACGAAACCAATTACCTTCTCTGGATCCGTCAACTCAAACCATATCTTCGTGGTGCCAAGCTTTGGGGCTACGTCGATGGTTCCATCCCAATTCCTCCTGCAACCATCACCACTCCGGCTCGTGATGGCGCCCCTGCACAAACCGAAGACAACCCCAAATATGATGAATGGCTCACTACCGATCAACAGCTCGTAAGTATCCTCAACACCTCTCTCACCGAGAAAGTCGCACGCCTCACCACTGGATTCGATACCTCCAAAGGTATCTGGGATTGTCTTGCCCAACATTATGCTCAACAGTCTATTGCTAGCTCCACCAGTCTTCGTCTCCAGCTCTTTGATCTTCACAAGGGATCCCAGTCTGTTGATGATTATCTCGAGCATGCAAAGTCTTTGGCTGATTCCCTTGCTGCCATTAACGAACCTGTTTCGGAAAAAGATCTCGTTGTTGCTACCCTCACAGGTCTTGGTCAAGATTATCTCGTGTTGAGGACGGCGATTGCTCAATCTGACCGCCTCCCAGGCTTTGCTGAGCTCCGCGGCCGCATTCTATCCTTCGACGGCCAGCAGAATCGACGTTCTGACGCCACGGCGACCGCTCTCTTTCAGTCTGCCATGTCGGCCGCTCCCTCCTCCGAGCTGGTTCCACAGCCCCGTGGCTCTGGCAATGATGCCCAGTTTCGTCGTGATGCCACTGGCAACCGCCGCGGTGGCCGCCGTGATTTCCGTGGTCGTGGTCGTGGTCGTGGAGGCCGTGGTTATCCCATTCCGTCCTCTCAGCCGTGGGTTACTCGTCCTCCTTGGTCAAATGGTCTTCTTGGGCTAGGCCCCAGCCCCCAAGGCCCACAATGGTGTTTTAATTGTAATACTTATCAGCATGGGCCTCATCACTGCCCCCATCGCTTTTCTGGCCCATCTTCTGCTCCTCCATTCGCTGGTTCTCATACTCTTGGCGATCAGAGTTGGTATCCGGATACGGGTGCTACCCACCACATGACCGCCATGCCTATCCAAAATCCACAGACTTATGGCGGGCCTCACAATGTCTACATGGGAAACGGCGTTTCTATGCCGGTTTCTCACTATGGTAACCTTCCTATTTTATTAGGCAATACTAAATTCTCTCTAGAGCAAGTGTTGCAGATCCCTTCCATTCGCAAAAATTTGTTGTCGGTCGCTCAATTCACTAAAGATAATCTTGTTTATTTCTTATTCGCACCAAACTTTTATCAAATCCGTTGTTTACTCACTGGTGTTCTCTTGTTTCAGGGCCCTTGTAAAGATGGGCTGTACCCATTGTTTCTGTCATCCCTTCCGGCCTCTCCTCATGCTCTTGCCACCGTTCACTCCTCCTTGTGGCACAATCGTCTAGGCCACCCCTCCGCTGCTGTCATGTCTTCCTTAAAGTCTACTCTTGGTCCTTCGTCGTCTCTTAATAGCTTTTGTCATGATTGTGCTGTTAGTAAATCTCATAAGTTGCCTTTTTCTTCCAATAACAATTCTGCTACTAGTCTGTTTCAAATAATTCATAGTGATGTGTGGATGTCTTCTACCTTATCTGTGACGGGATTTAAGTATTATGTTCTCTTTACTGATGAGTACTCTCGTTTCACCTGGCTTTATCCCATGCGCCATAAAAATGAAGTTTTCACTCACTTCCAAACTCTTGTTGCTCTTCTTCGTAATCTCTTTAATGGTTCTATTAAATATCTTCAAAGTGATAATGGCACGGAATATGTTAATAATGCTTTCTCTCATTTTTGCAAAACTTTGGGCATTCAACAAAGATTCTCTTGCCCACACACTCCTGAACAAAATGGGTTAGCAGAGAGAAAGCACAGGCACATTGCCACCATGACCCGTACCCTCCTTCAAACTGCTGGGGCTCCACATAATTTATGGGTCGAAGCCGTTCTTACTTCCGTCCATCTCATCAACATTCTTCCTACTCCAGTCCTCAATGGGGTCACTCCATATCAACTTCTCTATGGTAATCCGCCGTCTTATTCCTCCCTTCGTGTCTTTGGTTGCTCTTGTTATCCTCATTTACGTCCTTATGTCTCTAATAAGCTTTCCAGTCGCAGTGTCGAGTGTATCTTCTTAGGGTATAGCCCTACTCATAAGGGTTATAAGTGTCTTAATCGTCAAACAGGTCGAGTCTATGTGTCGCGTCATGTTTTATTTAACGAAACAAATTTTCCTTATAAAGCTTTGCAGGTCCCATCAACGGGTACACTTGATTTGGTGTCCATATCAAATCCTAATCCTCCGCAGGCCCAACTGCCGAGCCCATCGTCATCTCCTTCTGACGTCATCCATTCCGGGCCCATCAGCCCACCCCCACCTCCACACAACATCTCTCCCAACCACGTGACTAACTCGGCACCATCTCCTTCTCAGTCCTCACCCACCATCGACCTTCCTATTGTTCTTCATTCACATCCGCCCTCCTCATCTCAACCGCCTCCACCTCCGCCGATTGTCTACTACCGCCGCCGTCCTCCGGCCGCGCCAGTCGTGGCGGCCCCTCCGCTGCCACCCCACCATCCATCGTCCTCTCTGTCTTCATCAGAACCAGTCCCATCAGCAGCTGCCGCTCCCGTTCTCGACGAGCCAGCACCCATTGCCGACCCCGCTCTCAACAACCCAGCACCGGCAGCCCCAGCACCTGCTGTCGCTCCTCCACCGCCCCAAGGCGTCTCCACTCGTCTCCGTCATGGAATTGTCAAGCCGAAACAACGCACCGATGGTACCATTCGTTACCCGGTTTCTCATGCTTTAATTTCTGTGCTTGAAAGTGTTGAACCCACCTGTTATTCTCAAGCTTCCCAGAATTCAGAATGGCGACGCGCAATGACAGAGGAAATCAACGCCTTACTCAAGAACAATACCTGGACTCTGGTACCTCCTTCATCCTCCCAGAACACCGTTGGCTGTAAATGGGTTTTTCGTATTAAACGGAAGTCTGATGGCTCAATCGATAGGTACAAGGCTCGTCTAGTTGCTAAGGGTTATCATCAACAGCACGGTATTGATTTTGATGAGACGTTTAGTCCTGTTGTCAAGCCTGCCACTATTAGAACTGTTCTTACACTTGCGGTCTCTAGACATTGGCCTCTCCGGCAGTTAGATGTTAAGAATGCCTTCCTTCATGGAATTCTTAATGAGGATGTATATATGGTTCAACCGCCTGGATTTGTGGATTCAGCGAGACCATCTCATGTCTGCAAACTCAATAAGGCGCTTTATGGGTTAAAACAGGCACCTCGTGCCTGGTTTCAGCGTATGAGTTCCTTCCTATTGTCTGCCGGTTTTGTTCAAAGTATTGCTGATCCGTCTCTGTTCATTTATCGCCATGGTTCCCACACAATTTATTTCTTACTATATGTTGATGATATTGTGGTGACGGGCAGCGATGAGCATCTCATTCAGAGTTTCATAGATTGTCTGGGTCATGGTTTTGACATAAAGGACTTAGGTCCTCTGCATTATTTTCTGGGCTTGCAAGTTACTACTCTTCCTAATGGGCTGCATATTAATCAGCTCAAATATGCTCATGATCTTTTAACCAAGCATGATCTTCTATTGAGTCAGCCTGTGTCTACACCTATGTCCGCCAAACCTGATCTAAATGCCACTGATGGACCTTTGCTTGAGAACCCTACTGTTTTCCGTGAGATTGTTGGCGCTTTGCAATACCTCAATATCACTCGTCCTGACATCACCTATGCCGTCAACATGGTCTCTCAGTTTATGAGTCAGCCTCGTGCCCTGCATTTGGTTGCAGCCAAGCGAATCCTCCGCTACATCAAAGGCACTCTTGGTCATGGCTTATTGATTACCCCCCAACGTCATCCAGTTCAACTCTCCGCCTATTCGGATGCCGATTGGGCTGGTTGTCCAACTACGCGGCACTCTACTACTGGCTATCTTGTGTATCTTGGCTCTAGTCTCATCTCTTGGTGCTCCAAGAAGCAGCCTACTATCGCCCGATCTAGTACAGAATCTGAGTACCGTTCTTTGGCTCATGCAAGTGCGGAAACAACCTGGTTAGGCTATTTATTATATGAACTTGGTGCTCATATTCATTTTCCTGTTTTGTTGCATTGTGATAATATGAGCACCACATACATGGCCTCCAATCCCATTTTTCATGCACGCACCAAGCATATTGAGCTTGATTATCACTATGTTCGTGAGAAGGTTGCCCGGGGCAGTCATAGAGTCTGTTTCATTCCTACCAAGGATCAGCCGGCTGATTTGCTTACCAAGTCCTTGCATAAACACCGTCATCAGCTCCTATCTACCAAACTTGTGCATCCAGGCATGCCTAGTTTGAGGGGGGATGTTAAAGTCACTAATTCTCTGCCACTGAATTCTCCTCATATCAAGGTGATGCAGCAATCTTCTCCATCAATCCCTTGATATTCCTAGCTGGAGTTTAGGTTCTGTTACTAGCTAGGATTGTGCAGTTGATATAGTTGTAAATGCCTTCAATACTTTCTATAACTATCATCTTGTAATCTGCTATATATTGTAAAGAATGTAATTGCATAATTAAGGAAAATCAATTTCTTCATGTTGTTTCTACTTGGATCAAAGGGTTGCTGATATGCCCTCGTTTGGTTCGCGGAATTGAGGAAACTCAATCATTTCCAGTGTTTGGAATGCAAAAGGAAAGGAAATACTTTCCTGAAAAAATGGAAAATATGGGGGAAATTGGTTCCTCCCCTATTCCAAGAGAATCATTTTCCCTACTTACTTTTCTGCATTTATTACACTAATTTAACATTAATTACATTACTTTTATGATTAAAATAATTATTTATAAAATTATAAATATTAATTTTATTTCATATATTATTATTTATTGATTCTTTTTCTTAGTGTTACCAAACACTTGAAAGAAAAATTATGGAAATTCAATTTCTCATGCCTATGAAAAGAGCAAGAAATTAATTTATTTTTCTTTCTTTTCCGTGAACCAAACGAGGTTTAAAAGGGACTTGCTACCGAGTAAAATGCATTTGTTTGTAGATTGTAGAAACTGAGAAACAAAGGGACAAATTAATCATTATAAAGATGGTTATGCGCGCAGTTTAGTCTCGGATTTTTCTTTGCAAAAATTTCAAAAAAAAAAAAAAAAGATTATGTCATGAATAGCCCAGCTGAACGATAACAACTTAATGAGGTCCGATGTAACATTGTGGTAATCAAGAAATCTTGGGAACCCTATTACTATTAGAAGTGGCAAGCTCCTTAAATTCTTTATAAGTTAGAACACTAGTTCGATTGTTTCTCTTATATATAGACTTTTTTATAGTACAAGAATTAATCCTTGGTTTGAGAGTACTGCTAGAAAAGTAGTCAAGTGTAGTTTTAGCGTATAGAACCTTTCATATAACCCACTCTGTTTATTTGATTGCCATGTCTATCATCAACTCCGACCAAGATGGTAACAGACTCTATCTCTTAAAGGATATATATATTCTACTCGATCACAGGAAGTTTATAATCAGAGATGCTTATTGCTTGCATATATAACCTAAGCCTTGTTGTGTTGTCATTGTTTAGTTTCAGGGGTTTTGAGATCATATTCAGATTCGCGGCCAAGTCATTTCATTAAACCATTACAGTCTTTCTCTTTACTAACGGAAGATTCACTTGCGAGCACCAATGGTAAACTCGAGTTAGAGGACTTTGGAGCTGGAGGATACCAATGGTAATATCATATTGCATGTTCTCGATCTCTTAGAATTTGAAATATATTGATGTACGTATTGCCAAATTGTCAGACTTGAATCTGAATAATTGATCTCTTAGAATCATATATTCGAATGTCCAGATTAACAGTCTCGACATTGTCAGTGTTATCTTCTTAGTTTTTAATTTTATATGCACTTATTTTCTATATGCTAATTGCACACAGGAAACTGGTTCTGTACCCAAATGGAAACAAGAGGGAGAATGTGGAAGACCACATCTCTCTCTACTTGGTAATGGCTGGAGAGAACTCACTCCTCCCTGGTTGGGAAGTCTGTGTTGATTTCAGGTTATTTTTGCTTGATCAGAAAATGGGCAAGTACTTGGTTCTTGAAGGTAGTAGTGATATATATCTACGATCAGTTTAGTTAAATCTCATACACAGACCACTTTTTTCATCCATCTTATATGCAAAGTGCATAGCTGATTTTCAATTTCTTTTTCTCTCGTGTTGCATTAATGCTTAGATGCTTTTTCAAAGAACTTTTGCTTCCGACATGAGATGTTTGGCGCGGCCGGTTTTGATAAGCTTATTGCTCTTAAGGATTTAATTTAGTAATGCCTCCAATGGATATCTCGTTGATGACACCTGTGTCTTTGGAGCTGAGGTCTTTGTTTGTAAAGAAACAAGACCACCCAAAGTGTGTCCTTCAATTATAAAGCCTACTTCAGAAACGTACAAGCATGTTTGGAAGGTCCGGAATTTTTCAACAATAGGCGCTCACTCCTATGGAAAAGAATTCACTGCTGGAGGCCATACATGGTATCTTTGTCAAACTTGTTATCCATGTCTCTATGTACTTAAATAGAACATAATCACTTTTATTAATTAGTTCAACTTTAAGAAAACAGATCGAAGAAGATTTTGGATTTTCCAAATATATTTTTCAAAGTGCCAACAAGGTAGTTAATTAAGTATGCAATTGTAATACTTGTTAAGATTTTAATTCCCACTTAAGAAATTGCTTTTGAAGATTAAAAAGTGTAGGTAATCTTAAATTGTTATCCATGTATTGGTCCTTGCAGGAAAATATTGCTCTATCCCGAGGGAGATGGTGATGCATTCGGTACTCATCTTAGTCTCTTTCTGTCATTGGCTGATCCGAAATCTCTTCCTCCTGGCACCAAAATATCTACCAACTTCTGCGTGCGGATTTTAGATCAAATAAATCGAAGGCATCAACGTTTATATAGTAGGTCAATAGAGCTAACTGTATATAATGCCACATATATAATCATACGGGTTTCTTCGTGTTCTACGTAGTGTTATTATTGAGTTCCATTTTGCTTCATCTTACTTTTCAATAACAGAAGTATCATAGAGGAATCAATTTTTTGCTTGCAGCTAGTCATTGTTACACTGACTCAAGACCCAGTTTAGGTTGGAAAAGGTTCATTACACTGGGCAATTTCAGAGCGGCAGGCAGGGGTTTTCTGAGGAAGGATACTTGCATAATAGAGGCAGAGGTTACCATCAATGGAATTGCTATGGTACCGTGCGGCGGCTTAGGCGGGAAAAACACCATCAAGGGACCGGCATGGTTTCAGTGGCTCATGGGGAAAAAAAAACACACTCGTTAAGTGGCATCTGCATTGTTTTCATATCGATCTGCGTCACTATTCGTTGTGTTAATGTCACTTGCAAACAAGTACTATTACTAGGCCCGGTTAATCCAAATCCATTTAACTTATCGATCCATCCATATTTGATACGCGGGGATTTCTCTAGTGATCGAGTACCAAACAATAAGGACTTGTTGAAGTTTTTCAAACTCAACCGGTAGATGAGTATTTTAAATGTTAGTTGATATTTAAAAAACTCATTAAAAGTTTATCCAACGGTTGAGTTTGTGTCCTCAACAAGTTTTCATTGCTTGGTACTCATTGAAGTATTTCCCTTTGATACACATCACTTAATTAAATTTATTTTCTAGTGAGTTATATATTATCCAATTCTTTTCTTGTAACTATGTATCTACTTCTCATTTGAAATTAAGAAATTAATACCCCTTAATGGGATTTGCGACTGACGATCAAGTTTTCCTTGCTGATTAGAAAGTGTTTTAAGCTTTCAGCCCATATAAGATGATAAAGAGTAATATACGTTAGGTGAACCACATTTCATTGGTATTACCTAATAAAAACCATGTCCACCTTATGTGGCATTGACGTGGCCATACCAAATCTAGTCAGGCACATTAGTGCCACATGTATAAGGTGGTTTCTATGTAGTATACCTAAAAAGGTAGGGATGGCAATAATGCCCGCGGGTTCGGGTACCCGCTAAAAACCAAACCGAATGGGTTGGGTTTAAACCCGAAAAATGGGTATGGGTTTGGATTCGGGTTTTTAAAAAAAAACCCGAAGCGGGTTTGGGTAGGGTATGGATATGGCACACCCGAATCCATACCCCTAATCCAAACCCGACCCGTTTTATTTTAATATTTTTTATTTGTATATTTTATATATAATATTAATATATATTTATATTTATATTTAAAAAATTTATATCAACATGCATATGGAGGTATGTGCGTGTAGAAAAACATATTTTCCATCACTATATCTTTGAAGCTTTCATTTGCAGAAGAACAATTGAGGTTTAATTTTCATTAATTATGTAATTTTTATTTGGATTGAATTATTTATGTAATTTGAACTATGTAGTAAGCCTTTTGAATTGTCAAGTTTAACTTTTTATTTATTAGTATTTAACATACACACCCATGACAACATTACAAAACACAAATAAACCAACTAACATTAGAGTTATACAAATAAGGACATGCAACCCAGGCTCACACACTACAATTTAAGCCTAGGCCCAAATTTTAAAGGTGCAATTACATAATCAGATCTTTCTTTACTTTATTTACAAGTTTGTCATTATACCAACCCAAAAGTGTGTGCTACTAGATATTTGTGCAGTAGCAGTAGTGAATATTCATGTAATAGCAATAACGTATATCCGTACAGTAGCAATAACAAATATCTGTGTAGTAGTATTAGCAAATATCTGTGACTACCATGCAGTAGCAACTATCACGACAAACATGCAGTAGAAGCGATCATGACTACTATGCAGTAGCAACTATTATGACTACTATGCAGTAACATTTATTAAGGCTGCTATGCAGTAACAACTATATACCAAGATTAGTATGCAGTAGCAGCTATCACGATAAGTTTGCAGTAGCAGTTATCAAGAGATATTGCACTACTACTGCTACTACACGCATATATTGTACTAGTATTGCACGCTACTGCTACCGTTACTGCTACTACACTGCTACTACACACATATATGCTACAGGTATTGCAAGTTATTGCTACTGCACTGATACTGCACTGATACTGCTACAGTTACTGCTACTGCACTGATACTGCACTACTACTGCACTGATACTGCACTACTACTACACTGCTACTGCACTGCTACTACACTACTACAGCCGTGATACTGCACTGATACTGCACTTCTACTACACGCATATGCATACTAATATTGTACCCTACTGCTACCATTACTGCTACTGCACTAATAGTACTGCACGAATATCTATTTCTGTTACTAAACGAATATATGCTATTGTTACTGCTACTGTATAAATATATGTTATATGATATTTGTTATTATAGGGATATCTATTTCTGGTATTGCATTTACAGATGCTACTGCTACTGCACAAATATCTATTTATGTTATTACACAAATATATGCTACTGTTACTGCTACTGCACGGATATCTATTTCTGCTAATGTACAGTTATCTATTTCTAATATTGCATGAATATATGCTACAGTTACTGCTACTGCATATATAGTTGTTGTTACTATTGTACGGATATCTGCTACTGCACGGATATATGGCGGCACACTTTGAGTTTTTTTTTTGTTGGTACACACATTGAGTTCCAAACCCAAAACTTAGAAGAGCACAAAAAAGTAATTTAACACTTGCCACATGTAAGCTTGTAAACAACTTGTCCTTATGAGTAAAAAAATTTACTTATATGCATGAATTAAAAGTTTGTGGACTTTGGAGAAAAATGAAGAGATGTCATGGAGTTTTCTGTAGTTTACTATTTATTTATTTATTTGGGTAGTTGTGATTTGTGAATTCCATGTATAAGATGAATATTATTTTTGGAGTTCGGGTAAGTTTGGGTACCCGTTGGCATCCGTAACCCGATAGGTGTGGGTTTGGGTTTTCTCCGTACCCGTTAGAACGGGTTTTGGGTTTGGATTCGGGTAGGGTACCCGCTACGGGTTCGGGTATGGATAGTGGAAACCCATACCCGACCCTACCCATTGCCATCCCTATAAAAAGGTGGTTCATTTTTCGTATCACAAATAATAGTCTAACAAGAATGCAAATGATGTCGATTTTAGGAGAATGCAAATTAGTTCTTCTTAATTAATTTGTTTGTATAGTTTACTTATTATCAAGCTCAATTTGATTGCAACGAGTGATATTTGCTTAGCTGAGGATCGGCCTGAGATACAAGATTACCAATCTCTTGGTTTAAATGTATGTATCACTCCGACCTTCGGCTTTGATTCATATTAAATTCAACATTCTCTTCAAAAAAGCAAGCCACATTTCTGAGTTTCTTACATCATTTAATTAAACTACTTATACTTTAGTAATTAAGAAGAGCAATCGATCATTATCAGCAAATTCGTTCCCGTTTTCACAATAAACACCTTTTATTGAGAATCCCGTTTCTTTATTTTCAAGTAGAAGATCAAAAGACACAAATGAGGTTAGTTTAGTAATTATGAGTTAGGGCTAGTTAACTCGTGAGTTTTTCGATCATCTGTCTCTTTGTTCGGCTTCTTGCTTAATTGGTTGTCAAGTATTCAGGGAAGAAAGCCATATTTCTGAGTTTCTTATACACCGTTTAAACTACGTACTTATACTTTAGTAATTTAGAAGGGCAATCGATCGATCACTCATAGCAAATTCGTTCCCGTTTTCACAATCAACACCTTTTATTGAGAATCCTGATTCTTTCTTTATTTTCAAGGAGAAGTAATGAATGTTTAGTATTTGGAGTTAAGGTTACTTTAGTTATTTCGCTAGGTGTTAGGGTTGTATATAGACGGATATTGAAGTAATGAATGTTCGTCTCTGTTTTCTCTCTTCTATCTCCCCCTGTTATGTTCCTCGATCTGTACTCGATCGTCTTCAAAGGTCGGCTTTAGCTCTTTAATTTACATCTCCACTTCATCTCTTGCTGTCCTCTTGAAGCAAAAAGGCTAACTGTTCTCCATAATTCCATATAAGGTGGGAGGTCAATATTATTTCCATGGCTGGCCTTAACTTTGAAAAACTTGGTAAGACATTACTTTCTCTGTCTCTGTGCATCTGTGTGAAACTTTTAAACAATATTGAAATGAAATTCTATGATTGTTGGTACTAAGGTTGCATACTCAGTGACATATATATATATATAGATGCCTAGCTAATGGAGTATTAATGCTTTGATCGCCCTCTTTTGTTGCCGTTATTCAATTGCAGGAGTTTTAAGATCAGTTTCAGATTCACCACCGACTCACTATACTGTAAAAATACAGCTATTTTCAATGCTAGCTGAAAATTATTCAGAGAAAGGATATGAATCTGGGGAGTTTGAAGCTGGAGGATACAAATGGTAATATTCTCATCTTATGTGTTCTTTTCTCCATCTTATTTTCTTTCACCAATACCATGAATTTGTGATGCATTGTGAATTAAGTAGGTATTGTCTTATGTTATTTCCTAGCTGCTTGTGTTTACTTGTATATATACTAGAAATATTACACACCCTATGGGTGTGGGATAGAGGTAGTTACCTCAAAGAAGGTGGGTGATGTGGGATAGAGGTGGTTATCTCAAGCAGTTATGGTGTTTTTTTTATATTTTTCTGTTATTTGTAATTTGACTATTTGACTATTTTTTATTAAGGACTAAATTCAGTTTAACTCCCTAATCTCTAATTTTGGACACAGTTGATTAAAATTGAGAGTGTAGGGGTGTGTGATGAAATTGGAACTTCAGAGACTAACATGATTTTTGACCCAAAACTTAGGGAGGTCAACTGAATTTAGTCATTCTATTAATTTGGTTTCCAAAGTATTTTAATATATAAATGACATTTACGTAAAAAAAAATTGGTTATGATGAAGAACCTCTCTTCTCTTAAACTAGAAATATTACACACCCTATGAGTGTGGGATAGAGGTGGTTACTTTAAAGAAGGTGGGCAATGTGAGATAGAGGTGGTTACCTCAAGCAATTATGGTGTTTTTTTTTATGTTATTTATAATTTGACTATTTTAGTATAGATAATTATATACATATATATATATATACATACATATATACATATATATATATAATTATATACACACACACACATATATATATATATATATGTATGTATTCATATACATATGTTTGCTGATAGGAAACTGGTGCTGTACCCAAATGGAAACATGAGGAGGAACGTGGAAGACCACATTTCTATCTACTTGGAAATGGCTGGAGCAGATTCACTTGAGACTGGCTGGGAGGTATATGTTGATTTCAGATTGTTTTTGCTTGACCAGAATAAGAGACTCTACTCGGTTTTTGAAGGTATTATTTACTTCAATGTGATTGATCTGATATCATCCAGCAGATATGTTTACGTAGCTACTAAATATTTTAATTTGCAAAGAGCATTATATTACTCATTCTCTGAGTTTTGTGTTTGACCTTTTGCTATGTTTAGATGCTTTTACAAAGCAAAAGTGCTATAATGGGGCGATGCTTGACGCAGCTGGTTTTGATAAACTTATTACCGTTAGTGATTTTAAGGATTCCTCCAATGGATATCTAGTTGACGACACATGTGTGTTTGGAGTTGAGGTCTTTGTTTGTAAAGAAAGAAGAACAGGCAAAGGAGAGTGTCTATCAAGGATAAAGGATGCCTCTATGTACAAGCATGTTTGGAAGATTCACAGCTTTTCAAGTTTAGGTGATCGAATCCAAGAATCAGAAACGTTCCATGCTGGAGGCTATAAATGGTATCTCTGTTAAGCATTCTTATCGATCACAACCTTCTTTAACGGGTTTATTAATTTGATACACTAGCCAATCTCTATTTCTTCTGACTCCCCTATTTATTTATATGCTTCGGAAGAAAAAAACCAAAAAAAAAAAAATCACTTTTATGTGTTCGTTGTTGCAGGAAGATAAATCTCTATCCCAAGGGAAATGCCAATGGAAAGGATAGTCATCTATCTCTATATTTGAAATTGGTTGATCCAGAAACCATTTCTCAAGGCTCCAATATATTTGTAGAGTATACAGTTCGCATCCTAGAACAAATTCATTCCAGGCATCATTCTTTAAATGGTAAATTAAGATCGACTGGCCTGTTTCTATTTTATAATACTATGGCTGGAAGCAGGAGAATTGAACTTAATTACCATCGGTTTTTTGTTGCTTATAGGCAATGACAGGTTTAACGCAACAGCTACATCTTGGGGTTGGCCTACATTCATTAAACAAGACACTTTCAGTCAAGCAAGCAATGGGTTTTTGATGAACGATACTTGCATAGTGGAGGCAGAGATAACTGTCCTTGGAATTACTAGAGCACTATAGTAAACTGGTCCTATCGGCCATGGTTTGTGTCCGTGGATGTAAACATGACATTATTGCTTTTGATATTCTCGGGGAAGATAGGCCATGTAATTAAGAGATATTCCGATCAAAACATTTCCAACTATTTACAAATATCAGAAAACTTAATCCGTTATTAATTTCAAGTTTTCTATAACTGAGCTCGCATTCATATACCAGTAAATAAAAATACCTTGCATTCATTCGTATTGTTGATTTTAAATGATTTCCTAGAAGAGAAAAATCTTCATATAGTTGTAACAAAAAAAACAATCTTCATATGGTACATAAACTATCGTCAAATATAATTTTTGATACCTGAACTTTCATAAAAAATTTGGTGGTACTTGAACTATTCTTCTGTTTGTTATTATAGTACTTCCGTCAAATATTTTATTAAATTGCTTATGTGGCATGGGCAAAACAGTCACTTCCTTTATATTCAATTTTCAAAGTTTTTTTACTATTAATTTTTTAAAAAAAAATTACCAAAAAAATAAATTATATTTATATTAATATAATCAAATTAGGATTTTTATCCCCAAATATTCAAGATTAAAAATGTTGAAAAACCCTATGCCTCTCGCTCTCGAGAGACCTAGCGGCGCCATCTTAGGAGGCGCTCCTATTGCGCATGGCTTCGGCCGGTGCTGCACTCCCGTCGATTGCTCCTTGCGATCGCAACAGTTGCTCCTTTGTGGGGTGTTTCAAAGGTGGGCTTGTCGTTCATCCTTCTCTGCAATTTCAGATTGCTTCTTCTCTGGCCATGTACATCTTCGGTGGCTTGTGGGTGCTCTATGGCGCTTATTTGTCTGGGTGTTTCGCTTCAAAGAAGGTCAAGGGGCTGGCTTTGGATGTGGTTTCCGACGGCTGCGTATGAGGGATCCAGGCCGTTCATGGCTTTCAATGATGCTGAATTTGATCGGCGTTTGCTGGGGTGGTACCTTGGACGGCGTCTGGATCTGGTGGATGGTGATTATGGCGAGAGGTGGTACTGTTCTCGTCTGTTTTAGATTGCTGATGTTGGCTGTGATTGTGGTCATGGGTTGTGGTGTGGTTCTGGCTATCCATAATTCTTGCACAATGATTGTGGTCAATTTCTATAGCCTCTGGGTACCCATATCAAATTGGATGGTGGTGCCTTGTTTGTTGGGTGTCTGCTTTGGCATTTTCTTATCAGGGTTAAAGGTTTGGGATCCAGGAAAAGTTTGGATGCATGGCTTTGGCGGTTCAACAGTTTTGGTGTTCCAAGTCAGCGACTTCATGGCTGGTGGGGCACTACTAAAATTTAACCTAAATCATATCTTAGATTTGGGTCTTTTTAATTGCTTGTCTAAGAATAAGCATACTCAATTATGCAAGTTTAGATTGTGGTTTTACTTTCTCTTTTCATGGGTTGTCCTTGAGTTAGATTGGTTTTATTGGTCTCAATGGCAATATTTGCCGGAATTTTTCTGCTGGTTGTTAGCAGTAATGCACGGTGTATGTATTGTTCTAGGTTTTGAATCATCGATTAGAGTTTTAGACTCATCGATTAGGTCACTTGTGTGGTCTATAATGCTCCTTCTTAGGATGCCCTTGTTAAGGATTGTAATCTTTTATTAATTAATATAATTTCTGTTTTTTCTCAAAAAAAAAATGAATTGAATATAAATAAAATGATTGTTTTGCCCATGCTCTAATAACCAAATTACAAGTTTTGCACATGCCACGTAAGTAATTTAACGGGCTATTTGACGGAGGTACTATAATGACAGACAGACGAATAATTCAGACACACCTAGAGGCTCTTACCAACTCTCTTAAAATGTCGTGTTATTCACAATTTACAGATTTTAAAAATATCTATACTATATTTAAGAGAATGGGTGTTGTCATCAAAACTAACTTTTTTTACTTATAAACCCTTTTTATATTAAAAAAACATTCGACATCAACTTATTCAAAAAGAATAATAAAGTCAAATTATAAATAAAAAAATAGATAATAAAATCAAAATATACCACACTATCCCACTCCCACGTTTTTCTCCATCTCTACTACCATCTTAATTTTTAACTCCATACACAGTGTGTGGGCTCTATCTAGTACTCTTTAGGATTTCTTTTAAAAACAACTAAAATCTCTTCTAAAATCCAAATTGTTAACAGGACACTAGTTTCGTAAGCTACCATTTTTTTTTTCTCAATCTATTTTCTTGTATATCTGACTCCCTATATGAAAATTAATTGACGCATTATCTTATAGAAATTTCAATACATTTGTAACATTTCTAAGTTGTTACAAGATATATCTATATATATATATATATATATATATATATATATATTATTAATTCGTCTTGTTTGCTTTCTTCCTAAACCTGTATCACATCACATCGACGAATTAGGGTATTCAATTTTATTGCCATGGCTATTCTAGCTTAACCTCTTTTCTGGGTGTATTGGCCGGTCGAAGCCAATATAAAAGGCTACTACTCTTCAGACTGTTGACTTACATGAGGACTCTAATGGTAAGATGGTTGAATATCTTTCTTTTTCTTTTCGTTTTGGTTTAAATACATAGACCTTCATCTTTTGTTGTCAATAATTACTTGCTGCAGGCCTGGCTTTGAGATCAATTTCAGATAAACCTCCGATTCACCGCATCGTAAAAATACAGTCGTTTTCGTTGCTAAGAAATTCAGTGGATAGATACGAAGTAGGGAACTTTGAAGCTGGAGGATACAAATGGTAATTAATGACGTAGAAAATAAAAATATGGAACCTAAAATTCTTATATGGATATATATATTTGTCATGAATGGGTTCATCATTGTTATCTTCAACAAGTTTGATTGCGCATACTCGCAGGAAACTAGTGCTCTACCCAAATGGAAACAAGAGCAAGAATGTGGAAGGCCACATCTCTCTCTACTTACAAATGGCTCAAGAAAAACCAATTGAGCCTGGCCATGTCGTAGCGATTGATTTCAGGTTGTTTTTGCTTAATCAGAAGAAGAACAACTACTTGGTTCTTGAGGGTACGTATTAAAATATATTTAGCTAGCTACTTAATTCCATCATATATATTAATCCGCTGATCAACATTCCTTTAACTCTTAACCTAGTTTGTACATCTTGCTTAATTTAGATGCCAATAAAAAGAAGAAGTACGTCTTTTATGAGACGATTGTTGGTGGTCCGGCTGGTTTCGATCAGTTTATCCCTCTTGAAGAGTTTACTGATGCTTCCAATGGTTATCTAATTGATGACACCTGTGAGTTTGGCGTGGAGGTCTTTGTTTCTAAACAAATAAGAACAAGCAAAGGAGAGTGTCTAGTGTCAATGATCAAAGATGTCACGAAGTGCCAGCATCCTTGGAGGATTTCCAACTTTTCAAAGTTAGCTGATAAATGCCATATCTCAAAGCCATTCATTATTGCAAACCAGAAATATTGCGTGTGGTAAATATCGAATCTCGAATTGATAATTGGGATATTTAGATAAACATCTTTTCTACTTTTATTTTCTAAGATATAGTCCATTGACTTTTTGGTTATTAGATTTAGTCCAATATTAAATTTGAGATGCCACATAAGATATCTCACTGCCATAATTTTTCAATTATTTACAGAATATGTCATAATCAGAAATATTTAAATACAAAATCAACATTTAATTTAAATCCCTATAATTAAGCCTGGAATTCAAATTTTAGTTATTACTAATCTATAATAAATGAGAATAAATTCGTATAATATCCTTCAAATTTTCATTACCTTAATTAATTATTGGTAGAATAATCGGAAAAGTACAAGTAAATTACTAAGTTTAAAAAATTGTTAATGTATAAAAATATGTAACAAAAAAAAAGTATAAAAATATATTACTAAATTTTTCATAAAGAGGTAAATTATTCATAAAAAGAGTAGGTAAATATTTCATTCAAAAAGTAGGTAAATTGTTCATAATGTTTAAGTAAAGGTGCAATCAACCACAAGACAGAAAGTAAAGAAGAGAGCAAATAGCATAGGAATAGAGAATATCTTTATTAATGAATAGGTGCCTCTATATATAGAGAAACACAAGGGTACAATCCATGTCCTAATAGGACTTCTATTCAATATGTAATTCATATGCTATACTACCTAATCTAATCCTAGGTTGACAAGGCACACACAAAGTAGGTTTCCTTCAACACTCCCCCTTGTGGCGTCAACACTAGGTGGTGCTCCTCGCGTTGTCTCATTAAAAACCTTGCCAAGTAACAAAAACCCAGTGGGAGAAAAATAACCTTGGTCGAAGGGAAAAAGAGTACAACACACCCTTCACATTTGGAAACTTTGCATGGACGCCAGACTCCCCCCGAAGTCTGCGTCTCCCCCTGATTTCCACAATCATGGGAGGTTAGATAACTTAAGCAAACTAATGCTTTTCACATGCTTCTCAAATGTGGAATTATATAGGCAATGACTTAGTAAATAAATCTGCCACATTGTCCTCAGAACGGACTTGATTCACTTTAATCTTTAAAGAACTTCTGCTATTGCTGATTACAAAAGAACTTAGGCGATATATGCTTGGTGTTGTCGGCTTTGATGAAACTTTGCTTCATCTGCTCAATGCAGGCAGCATTATCCTCATAAATGGATGTAGGTTCATCAGTGGTTGACCTCAAACCACATGTACTTCTTGTATGTGTATCAATGGACCTTAACCATATACACTCATGAATTGCTTCATGGAGAACAATAATCTCAACATGGTTCAAAGAAGTAGCGACAAGAGTCTGCTTAGTAGACTTCCAAGATATCGCAGTGTTACCCATGGCAAAGACATAACCAGTTCGGGAACAACCTTTATATGGGTCAGAGAGATACCCAACATCAGCAAAACCCACCAAAACATCACAAAGATTTTCGGAATAATGGGCAGCAGCACTCGTGCGATCGATCGTGACATTATGCGATCGATCGCCTCGATGGCAGAAGCTCGGTACGATCGATCGTGGCATTCCATGCGATCGATCGTCCGACGGCAGAAGGCACGGGTTCCTCACCCATTTTGCCATATTTTCATGCCTCTCTGTAGGGAAAGAACAAGCCCATATCAATCGTACCCTTCAAGTAACGAAAGATAGTCTTTATGCCATTCCAATGGCGTTGCGTGGGCGCAGTGCTAAATCTAGCCAACAAGTTGACAACAAAGGAGATATTGGGTCTTGTACACTGTGCCAAGTACAATAATGCGCTATTGCACTTAGGTACGGTACCTCAGCCTCTAAAACGTATTCACCATCATCCCTTGGGTGAAACGGATCCTTCTTGGATCTAGACTGTGACCAATCATGAGAGTGCTTAACAGGATGGACTTTATCCATATTAAATCTCCTGAGCATCCTTTCCCAAGATCTTTTCATCCCAAACACGGATTTCAAGTATTCACTGGCACTTGCAAATCCGGAACTTGTTTTCACGCAGGGGCACAATTTATTGTTCACATACCCTCTTCCAATCAAGTAGTCACTTAGACGGGTATACCACATTGTTGCTACCATTTCATATCTGTCCCGGTACAGACCCCAAGACGGGTCAGGAGTAGCCCACCATCGCTGAACAGCCCACCTCTGGGCCCATTACAACTACTTACTCGGTAGGGATCCCCTACCGAGTTCACTGCCTTGACGACGCCCCAGCGGCCCAGGCAACGCCCCAGCGGCATCTACTTACTCGGTAGGGTTCCCCTACCGAGTGCACTGCCTTGACAACGCCCCAGCGGCCCAGGCAACGCCCCAGCGGCATCTACTTACTCGGTAGGGATCCCCTACCGAGTGCACTGCTTTGACAACGCCCCAGCGGCATCTCTCCACTCGGTAGGGATCCCCTATCGAGCCTACTAGCAAAGCCCTGGCGGTACCCCAGCGGTACCAGCAATACCAGGCCGGGTGTACCGACAACAAGCCTTCCCCTCGGCCTTACAGGGACATCTCTCGACCCGGTACCGTGGAACACACAGTCCAGTCGGTACCGGCGCAGCCACCTGGCAACACGTGCTCGTCCACTGCCTCGCGGATCGCACTAAAGAATGCCCATACCGCACTAGGCACCGCCGTCCCTCGACGCGCGTGTCGAGGTAGTGGAGTAATAGAGTATTCCCTCGTGTCATGGGATGTCCCCCACGCCAGGGAAGCTTGTCTCCGACCTCAACTCATATATAAGGAGTCTTCACTCCTTATTCAAGTAAGTTCTCTCCATTCCTAGAAACTCTGCTCAAATCCTCTCGGGACTAACCTGAGCGTCGGAGGGTCTTCGGTCGGTACACGCCGGCCTCCCCTGACCTCCTTTGCCCTTTCAGGTACTCTAGTGCACTCCAGGTGCGTCCCTACCGAGCAGCTGGGAAACGGTAGGAACACACATCCGTCCGGATTGTTTCAATCCATATAGTTAACGTTGCAATCTTATAGCAAACGTGCTCTGTGGTCTAGAGCCACTTGACTTGGGTAAATGAAGCCCATCCGGGACCTTCATTTAAATCTCCATATCTAGATCCCCTTAGAGATATGTTATGACCACATTCATAAGCTGCATGTTCAGTTTTTCGGAAACTACCACTGACAAGGTAGCAGAACGTTATGACGTCCTTTACGAGAGAGTATGACTCATCGTAGTCGATTCCAGGGCGTTGTGAGAAGCCTTGCGCCACAAGGCGAGCTTTATATCTCGTTCTCTCACTACGCTCTCTAACAAAGACCCATTTGTATCAATAGGATTTATTCCAGAAGGTATTGGCACTACCGGCCCAACTACCGTTCTCTTTGTTAGTGAGTTCAATTCAACCTGGATCGCATGTTTCCATTTAGGCCAATCAGCTCTACGTTGGCATTCATCAACAGAGCGAGGTTCAATATCATCATTCTCAATGAACTCTTGTGCACAAGCATATGCAAACACATCATCAATTGTGATGGAGTTTCTATCCCACGTCTCATGTACACTAGTGTAATTAATCGAGATCTCTAGGTTCCCACGGATAGGTCTTAGCGACAGGGCGTCCCCCGAAGATGTCTTTTGGACATAACCATAATCCGGAACGTTTTCATGGACGGATTTTGAGTATCAATGATGAGAGGGTTATTAGGTGCCATCGCAGCCCATTCCCTAGGGCGCGAATCCCTCGAACCTGGTGGCCTCCAACGCTTCCTCAGCGGAGCCACGGCCTAAGCCGCATCACCACCATTACTGGCAGTGGCGCCACCAGCTGTCCCTCCCATAGGGTTAGCTGCAATAGCGACTTTGAGTCCAAGTCCTTGTTCAGGCACTTGCATCCTTGCAGGCATGTTTGCAGCTGGTATATATGATCTAGTCACTAAGATCTAAGAAAGTGTCAGGAAGAGAATCTCTGACTTTCTAAAGATCTATAATTCTACGCACTTTCTGCAGTAGGGGGATCGTTATGAGACAGAGTGGGGACAGACCACGACAATTCCAGTCGTTCCTGTTGAACGTTCACGTTCTTATCTCCCCCTAACGACGGAAAGTCTGTCTCATCGAAGTGACAAATAGATCGCCTGTCAAGGGTTCTACATAGCGGATTTTGGTTGGAGACTCAAATCCAACATAAATACTCATTCGTCTCTGAGGACCCATATAAATACGCTGTGGCGGCGTAATAGGCACATAAACAACACACCCAAATATGCGTAAGTACGATATGCTTGGCTCGTACCCAGTCACTAGCTGTAACGCAGACAAAGATTGGGTGGTGATGGGCCTCAGACGAATAAGCAAAGCTGCATGCAATACTGCGCGCCCCCAGGCAGAGAGAGAAAGGTTGGTGCGTGTTCCTACCGTTTCCCAGCTGCTCGGTAGGGACGCACCTGGAGTGCACTAGAGTACCTGAAAGGGCAAAGGAGGTCAGGGGAGGCCGGCGTGTACCGACCGAAGACCCTCCGACGCTCAGGTTAGTCCCGAGAGGATTTGAGCAGAGTTTCTAGGAATGGAGAGAACTTACTTGAATAAGGAGTGAAGACTCCTTATATATGAGTTGAGGTCGGAGACAAGCTTCCCTGGCGTGGGGGACATCCCATGACACGAGGGAATACTCTATTACTCCACTACCTCGACACGCGCGTCGAGGGACGGCGGTGCCTAGTGCGGTATGGGCATTCTTTAGTGCGATCCGCGAGGCAGTGGACGAGCACGTGCTGTCAGGTGGCTGCGCCGGTACCGACTGGACTGTGTGTTCCACGGTACCGGGTCGAGAGATGTCCCTGTAAGGCCGAGGGGAAGGCTTGTTGTCGGTACACCCGGCCTGGTATTGCTGGTACCGCTGGGGTACCGCCAGGGCTTTGCTAGTTGGCTCGATAGGGGATCCCTACCGAGTGGAGAGATGCCGCTGGGGCGTTGTCAAAGCAGTGCACTCGGTAGGGGATCCCTACCGAGTAAGTAGATGCCGCTGGGGCGTTGCCTGGGCCGCTGGGGCGTTGTCAAGGCAGTGCACTCGGTAGGGGAACCCTACCGAGTAAGTAGATGCCGCTGGGGCGTTGCCTGGGCCGCTGGGGCGTCGTCAAGGCAGTGAACTCGGTAGGGGATCCCTACCGAGTAAGTAGTTGTAATGGGCCCAGAGGTGGGCTGTTCAGCGATGGTGGGCTACTCCTGACCCGTCTTGGGGTCTGTACCGGGACAGATATGAAATGGTAGCAACAGAAGTCCCCCAAGTCCCGAGCAAGAGGAAGTGCTTGGTCGGGGACTTAGTCCACAAGTTCATATCAGGACGTAGCCAAGTGTCGGTGTGGCAGCCGCGGCGCTTAGGGTCGGCCCACGTAGTCCCCCAAGTCCCCGAACAAGGGGTTCCTCCCGGGAGGGAGTTGTAACCGCTCCGAGTTCTAAGGGAATTGCCAAGGTCGTGCCTGTTGGTATGCTTGGCGTAACGGCCGAGGTAGTGGGGCAATAACTGCCGAGGTAGTGGGGCGATACGTGTCGCCTCTCGGGCGGTTTGGAACTGCATGGGGAGTTCAACCGTTGCATTGACACGTGTCGTCATCCTGTGAAGCGACGGTTGGTGTCGTACGGTGCAGATGTCCCAGGTCCCGCTATATATATAGGGGTGAAGAGAGTTCACTTCACCTCATTCTTGAATTTTTTTATTCCAGAGCTCTGAAACCTGTCGGTAGAGAGAGAGAGCGTGTTGCCGGTAGCGTGTATTTGAATCATCTGCTTCTTCGACTTTCGACGCTTCTCAGTGTAAGTACCGAGAACTCTGTTTTACTTTTGTGTGTTCTGCTTTTGTAACGTAGTTTGCGTACCGGTGTCCTGCCTTAGTACCGAGCTAGGTTGCATAGGCTTAGGATTGTCGTCCCGGTGAGCAACTTAGTTTACTTCTTGCAGATGTCTGATTCGGAAAGCCAGAGTGTAGGGAGCGGCAATGCCTTCTCTGGTGAAGAGCCAGAGAGGTCTCCTTCAGTGGAGATTGTCGATGTGAATTCTAGTACCGGGAGTAGCAGTAGCGAGACTCGGTCCTGTTCGTCCGGAACCAGCACCGTCCGCATCGAAAGCATGTTCGAGACGGTGATGAGGGGCATCACTACCGGTGAAGACCTAGAGCCGTTGAATACAATCAAGGACGGTCAGTTTATTCCCGGTAGTAGTAGTTCGGTGCCGGCTACCGACGCGGTGGAAGTTGGGGAGTCCCGGGTGGAGGCGGAGACTGCTGAAGAGGAGGTACCAGAGGAATCGGTACCTGCTGGTTTTGCGGTGGATCGCCTGAAGCTCAGCGTTTCTACCGAGGACGATCTGGTGGCCCTGAGGAAGGCCTTCAATATTCCGGACTCGGTGACCATGCGCCTACCGGAGAGGGGAGAGCTAAGGAGTGAGTCTGTGATACCGGGCGAGACCTTGGTACACCCATTCTTCTTTGGGGAGGGCCTACGGATTCCGCTGCCATCGTACCAGCAAAGGTTCTTGGCCGAGGTTGGCCTTGCCATTGCTCAGTTAAATCCCAACACCTGGCGGTGTCTTGATGCTCTCTATACCCTGTACCGGCATTGTGGTTTCGGCGAGCCAGACTTGGCGGTGTTCTTCAGCCAGTGGTCCCTGGAGGAGCACTCGAAAACTGATAAGGGTTGGTACAAGGCCAAGTCGGTAGGAAAACCTTGTGCAGAGTGTCCCCGAGACACTGAGTTGATGGACCTTGTTCATAAGTACAAGAAAGTGACCCGGTGCTGCCTGAAGAAAAGTGCACTCGTCCGGGAAGGTATGGCCGGTGAGGCCGACATCGAGTCTCATGAGCTCGGGAGCCCGGAGATCATCAGGGACCCGCTGGTGTTTGGTAATCCGACCTCCCAGCAGACTTGGAAGCACCGATACTTCTTCGTTGGTGGTCAATGGGAGTTTCCCGAAGGGTCTGACCCACCGTTGAAGAGAGTGCCTTGCAGCTTTAGAGACGCCCCTGGTTGATAGCCTTCCCGAGTCTAGACTTCGTGGTTGTGAACCTTATTGTGTCTCAGTACTAATGTGTGCTTTGTTGTTTTGTTTGTAGTTGACCAGTCTTGGAGGAAGCTTACCGAGAGGCAGGAGGAAGAGATTGAGTGGATCCGGGAGAACATCTCGATAGTCCTGAGGAGGTCCACCGTTCTGCTCAACCGGTACTCGCTTCACTTTTCGGGCTTAGCACCGATCCCGTGTCCCTGTAAGTTTCTACCGGTAACACACTTGTACATGTATGCTTATATACTGTGGTCTGATGTTGGTATTGTGCTTTGTAGTCTTGCCTCAATTCCGCCGGTACCGTCGACTTTCAGACGATCTCAGCATGGTTCGGGAGCGTCGGGATTTTTACCAGCTGAAGAAGGCCGTGGGTGACGACCCACTTCCCGAGGCTCAGCTGGTCGCTGCGGAGACTGCCGGCGCTCCTGCTGAGGCTGCCGGTGCTGCTATCGATGCTGCCGGGAAGAGGAAGAAGAAGAAAGCCAAACGAGTGCGTGCCACTTCTGAGGCTGATGTGGGGGAGGAGGACTCGGGGGTCCCTGAGGCTCCCGAGGCTGAAGAGGCTGAGGTTTCAGCAGAGGTTGCTACGGTGTCCTTGAAAAGGACTGCCCGGGAAGAGGTAAACCCGATGCCTCTTCTCCATATATATTGTCTTTGTTTGATGCCGGTACTTACAGTGTTGTAGTTTGTCAAACAGGTGAGGGAGCACCGGAAGAAGCAAAAGGTGGTTATGGCAGATGCTTCAGTTGAAGGGCCCATGGAGGGTGCCGGTACCGCCCTGGCTACTCGCAGTACCGGGTCGGATGCCATATTTGGCAGGGAGGTCGAGTCCGAGAATGCCAAGTTGTTCCTTGGCTGTGCCAGGAAGGCGTTGCTGGACCCTCTCCCGCTGTCCAAGTTGGCTGACTTGCCGGCCATGACAATGAAGCAGCAGCGGGACCTCATCTTTCAATGCAAGCAGAAGGTACCGTCTTGTTTTTTTTTTTTTTGTTTTTTTTTTTGTTTTTTTTTTGAAGCGCCAGACACTTATATATGTGTATGCTTTTGCAGCTGGCGTACGAGGAGCTGATGCTGGATCGCCGGTACTGGGAGGAGCTACGCTCTGTCGGTGGGCAGGTCGAAAACATGAAGGCCGGCTACAACACCATGTACAAGCTCAAGGAGGAGGCGACTGCTGAGCTTGTCAAGGTCAAGGAGGAAGCCGGTAGGCTTGTGCAAGAGGCTGAGGAGAAGGCCAAGGCTGCTGTGGCTTCTGAGGTGGCCAGGATCCAAGCCGACTTCGACAGTCGGCTGGAGGAGGCTGTCGGGAAGGCCAGGGAGGAGGCTGTGATGGCCTACCGGCGTGACCGGCAGCGCGCTGTGGAGCAGGCCACAGCCTATATGGAGGGTGGAGCTTACATTCTTGGCAAGATCAAGGATGCCTTCCCGGCCCAAGACTGGAGTCGACTCCCGGTGCCAACCGTCACCGAGGACTTTGTTGATGATGAGCACAAATCTATCCTCCAGGAGATCGACGAAGAAGCCGGTACCTCTGGCCAGCCAGCGCAGCAGCAGCCGCAGGAATGAAGTCCCCCTGTGTGGGTAGTATAGGCCAAGGGCCTTGTAATCATGCTTTCTGTTTTTTTTTTTGGGGGTTTTTCGACCCATTTCTGAACAATCGTCCCGGTGGGGACTGCTCTCTCGGGAGCTAGTACTTGTTGGCCATAAGGCCTTTATTTCTTGTCGAATAATGGCGTGCTTCGCCTTCTTTATTTTATGAAATTTTCAGTTCTCGAAATATTTCCAAGTGTTTACTCGGGAGGACTGGATACATCAGTTCCGGTATGTTTTGCACTTTTCTTTATCTCATCTCACGTGGGTAGTTGATACCGGCATCGTGGATGTGTGCATGGGGGGTGTTATGCATGGGGGTAGCTGGTACCGACCGCATGGCTTAGAAAGTTTCACATGAGGGTAGCTGGTACCGGCCTCATGTTTTGAAATATTGCACATGGGTGTCGCGGGGATCACGCTGCATGTCAAAATATAGGAGCAGAAACTTATGCATGGGGGTCGCTGGTACCGGCCGCATGACTTAGAAGAGTTTCACATGGGGGTAGCTGGTACCGGCCTCATGTTTTGAAATTTTGCACATGGGTGTCGCGGGGATCACGCTGCATGTCAAAATATAGGAGCAGAAACTTATGCATGGGGGTCGCTGGTACCGGCCACATGACAGAAGAGTTTCACATGGGGGTAGCTGGTACCGGCCTCATGTTTTGAAATTTTGCACATGGGTGTCGCGGGGATCACGCTGCATGTCAAAATATAGGAGCAGAAACTTATGCATGGGGGTCGCTGGTACCGGCCACATGACAGAAGAGTTTCACATGGGGGTAGCTGGTACCGGCCTCATGTTTTGAAATTTTGCACATGGGTGTCGCGGGGATCACGCTGCATGTCAAAATATAGGAGCAGAAACTTATGCATGGGGGTCGCTGGTACCGGCCACATGACTTAGAAGAGTTTCACATGGGGGTAGCTGGTACCGGCCTCATGTTTTGAAATTTTGCACATGGGTGTCGCGGGGATCACGCTGCATGTCAAAATATAGGAGCAGAAACTTATGCATGGGGGTCGCTGGTACCGGCCACATGACTTAGAAGAGTTTCACATGGGGGTAGCTGGTACCGGCCTCATGTTTTGAAATTTTGCACATGGGTGTCGCGGGGATCACGCTGCATGTCAAAATATAGGAGCAGAAACTTATGCATGGGGGTCGCTGGTACCGGCCACATGACTTAGAAGAGTTTCACATGGGGGTAGCTGGTACCGGCCTCATGTTAATATAGGAGCAGAGGAGCAGAAACTTATGCATGGGGGTCGCTGGTACCGGCCACATGACTTATAAGAGTTTCACATTTCACCGACTGTAAGTGACTGATTTGATATATATGAACAGAAGTCGTTGCTCCTGGCCGGACTGTGACCGGGCTTTTACAAGAGTACCGGTGGGAGCTCTGCTCGACCAATCCGTTGTACTGATTTTTCGTTAGGGGGTGTGGACCCTCCTACCGGTGTGTTCCGGTGTTTTTACGGGCGCGACCTACGGGTAGTAGTAGCGGAGGTGTTCAATGTTCCATGGGTGCGGGAGTGTGTACCCGTTGGAGTCCATTAGCCGGTAGGTTCCAGGCTGGACAACTTCGACTACCCGGTAGGGGCCTTCCCATTTTTGGTTGAACGTCATGGCTGCAGAGTCCTTCGTACTTAATCGTACGCGGCGTAGTGCCCAGTCCCCCAGCTTGAGGTACCGGGCCTTTGCCTTTGCGTCAAACTTGCGTTTGAGCCTGTTCTTGTGTTCTGCGTTCCGGAGGTTGGCTTGCTCCCGGCGTTCCTCGAGTAGATCGCGGTTGAGACACAACTGCTCTTCGTTTTCGTTTGGATCGAAGGTGTCGATCCTGTGGGTTGTGGAATTAATCTCAACCGGGACTACGGCCTCTGCGCCGAAAGCGAGGGAGAACGGGGTTTCTCCGGTGGCAGCCTTGTATGAGGTGCGGTACGCCCATAGTACCTCCGGTAGCAGCTCTGGCCATGCGCCTTTCTTTTCGCCCAGCTTGGTCCTCATTGTTCTCTTCAGGATTTTGTTTACTGCCTCTACCTGACCGTTGGTCTGGGGGTGGGCTACCGATGCGAAGTAAAGGGTGATGCCCTTGCACCGGCAAAATTCCCTGAAGGAGTTGGAATCGAATTGCCTTCCATTGTCGGTGACAATGATTTGAGGGACACCGAAGCGGCAGATGACGTTTTCCCAGATGAATGTTTGAATTTGCTGGGAAGTGATGGACTTGAGGGCCTTGGCCTCTGTCCACTTGGTGGAGTAGTCGGTGGCGACAACCACATATTCAACACCGCCGGTACCCTTTGGCATTGGCCCGATTAGGTCTAAGCCCCATTGTGCGAAAGGGCACGGGTTGACCATCGTTTCCAGTGGCTGGGACGGTTTCGGTACATTTGGCGCGTTGAACTGGCAGGACTTGCATTTCTTGGTAAATGACACGGCATCCCGGAGGAGGGTTGGCCAGTAGTATCCAAGCCTAACGAGCTTGTGAGCCATCGCTCTTCCTCCCGGGTGGTGGCCGCATATGCCCTCATGTACCTCCCTGATCGCCTCCCGGGACTCGGTGGGTCCGAGGCATCGTAGGTATGGCATTGAGTGGGCTCGCCGGTAAAGATGACTGTTGATGATGAGGTACCGGGAGGACCGGAATCTTACTTTCTTTGCCTCCGCGTTGTCTCTCGGGAGAGAGCCATCTCGTAGGTACTCTAGGATTGGTGTCATCCAGTTTGCTTCTTCGAGACGTAAGTGGTTCACCGCCACGGGTGTCGTCTCGGTACTGCGGTGTTCCAGCATGATGATGGGTACCGAGGCCCCTGGGTTGGGGTCGATAGCGGAAGCTATTCTGGCTAGGGCGTCAGCCCGTTGGTTCTCATCCCTTGGTACCTTTGTTAATTTGAAACACGAGAACCCAAGTGTGAGGTCTTTTACCAAGGTCACGTACCGGCACATAGTGGGGTCTTTTGCCTGGTAGTCCCCCGTGACCTGGTTGACGATGAGCTGAGAGTCACTGAAGACTTGGAGTTGTTTGGCTCCCATATCGCCGGCTAGCCTGAGGCCTGACAGAAGTGCCTCGTACTCGGCTTCGTTGTTAGAAGCCTTGAAATTGAACCGGAGGGCACACTCCAAGTGAGATGTGTCGGGGCTCTCGGTATGTGGGGTAATGAGGACGAGTCCTGCCCCACTTCCGTGGGTGTTTGAGGCGCCGTCCACGTACAACTGCCAGACCGGTATGGTTGGATCGAATGACTGATCACCAACGGTAGTTGGGGCGTCCTCGGCGGGAGTCGCTTTCTCCGTCGATGGCTGTTGATTGGTGTTGGCGTGTTCGGGTGTGAACTCGGAGACGAAGTCTGCTAACACTTGAGCCTTGATTGCCGGCCTGGGCCGGTAGGCTATGTCAAACTCGCTGAGTTCAATGCTCCACTTTGTGAGCCTCCCCGATGCCTCAGGCTTCTGCAGGATTATCCGCAGTGGATGGTCGGTCAGGACGACAATGGGGTGAGATTGGAAGTAAGGCCGGAGCCGCCTAGCTGAGACCATGAGTGCCAAGACGAGCTGTTCTATCTCTGGGTACCGAGTCTCGGTATCCAGTAGAGACTTGCTTGCGTAGTCCACCGGTAAGTCTTCCTTGTTGTCGCTCCTGACCAGGATTGAACTCACTGCCGTCCTAGATACCGATAGGTATAGGAACAGGGGTTCCCCCAGCACTGGCCGGCTGAGTAGCGGAGCTGCTGCCAGGTATCCTTTTAGGGCTGCGAAAGCTTGCTCGCACTCGGTGGTCCAGCCCTCAAACTTCTTCCCGGTTTTGAGTATTTTGAAGAAAGGAGCACACCGGTCGGTAGACCGTGATATGAACCGAGAAAGAGCTGTGATCCTACCGTTGAGGCTTTGGACATCCTTGAAGGTTTTGGGAGACTTTAACTCCAGGATGGCTCGAATCTTCTCGGGGTTCGCTTCGATCCCCCGGTGGCTGACCATGAAACCGAGGAACTTACCCTCACCGACACAGAAGACACACTTCTCGGGATTGAGTTTCATCCCATAGTCTTGAAGGATAGAGAAAGTTTCTTGCAGGTCGGTGATGTGATCAGTTTGCTTGACGCTCTTGACGAGCATGTCGTCCACGTACACTTCCATGGTCTTGCCAATTTGCCTGGAGAACATACGGTTGACTAACCGTTGGTATGTGGCACCGGCATTCTTCAGCCCGAAGGGCAAGACATTGTAGCAGTAAAGACCTTGATTGGTCACAAAGGACGTGTGCTCTTGGTCGTCGGGATCGAGCTTGATCTGGTTGTAGCCTGAGTAGGCGTCCATGAAGCTGAGGGCCTCGTGCCCAGCGGTAGAGTTCACCAGCTGGTCGATCCTCGGTAAGGGGAAACTGTCCTTGGGGCACGCCCGATTCAGATCGGTGAAGTCGATGCACATTCGCCACTTCCCGTTGGGCTTTCTTACTAGTACCGGGTTCGATAACCACCGAGGATACTGGACCTCGCGGATGAAACCGATGCTCAAGAGTTTATCGACTTCCGTCTTCATGGCCTCGTATCGCTCCTGGTCTCCTACCCTTCTCTTTTGTCGTACCGGCCGATAGGCGGGGTCGATATCAAGCTTGTGAGAGATAATGGTGGTGGAGATACTGGGCATGTCTGCATAGGACCAGGCGAAGATTGAGGCGTTGTCCTTCAAGAGTTTGATCAGGTCTCCCCGGAGAGTTACCGGTAGGCCGGTGCCGATCTTGACAACTCTGTCAGGCTGTTCGGGGAACAGGGCGATGTGTTCTACTTCCTCGTGGGGTTTGCCCTGCAGGACTACTGCTCCTTCCCTGGGGTCATCCGGCCTGTCGGTCGTGGCTGCTCTGTCACCGGTAGTGACATTGCACACGTCCCGGCAGGGACGCCGTGGCTTAGTTTCTTGAGCATAACACGACCGGGCCATTGGCTGGCTTCCTCTGATGGAGGCGACTCCAACAGGAGTAGGGAACTTTAGCATGAGCAAGTAGTAGCACACACAGGCCTTGATCTGGCAAAGGATGGGCCTACCGAGAATGAAATTGTAGGATGATTCACAGTCTACCACCAGCATATGGGCAGATACCTTTCGGGACCTGGGGTACTGGCCGACCTCCACGTTGAGCCAGATGCTACCGAGAGGTTGGACCAGATCTCCCGAGAAGCTTATAAGTGGGTTCACCGTCCTAGATATGTTCTCGAGCGGTAGGTCCAGCTTGAGGTAGGCACTTTTGAAAATGATGTTGGCGGAGCTACCGCCATCCACCAGTACCTTGTGCATCAGGTCCGTGTGAACCTTGGCCGAGATCACGAGAGGGTCGTCATGAGGGGTCACGATACCGGATTCCTCGTCGTTGGAGAATTCTATCTTCCACGGGTCTCGCTTAGGCCTTTTCTGTGTCGGTGCGGATTGCACGGAAAAACATTGCAGGTGCTGCTTAGCCTCCTTCACGTGAGACTTGTGCTCAGATCGTGAAGTACCGAATAAGGTCGGCCCCCCGCTGATGGTGAAGATTTCCTTCCGATAACCCCGGTTGCCTTGTCCGGTGTATTGGCCAAGCTTCCCGTCTCGGTATAGCTGCTCGGCCACGTCCCGGAGAGTCTGACACTCATCGGTGTTGTGGGTCCCGGACTGATGGTGGGTGCAGAATTTACCGGTATTAGTCCGGTTGCCGGCGTATGCTTGCTTCGCCCATGGTTGGGGGAAAAGCTGGGGGTTTTCCTTGTAGATGTCCCCCAAGGGTTTGTTGAACGTTGTACAGACTAGCAGCCTGTCGTCGGTACCGTCCTGCTTACTGGGCTTCTGGGGGCGGTTGTGCCTCCAGGAACTTTTCTTCTTGGGGTGCCGGTTATACCCGGTCTCGGTCCATCCTTGACTTGAGTCGTCCACCTGGTTAATACCGGCGGGTTGGCTGTATGGCCACTGACTTGGATGGGCCTGGGTTTCCCCGCGGTCCGAGTAACCGGAGTACTGCCCTTGCCCTCGTTGGTCGGAGTACAACTGTTCCCTGGGCTTGTTATAGCCGGGACCGACCTGATATACCGGTCGTTGTTGGTGGCTCTGGGGAGCCTGGTGTTGGGGATTCCGCTCCCGGTTGGGGGGATCATACATTCGGTTGTTCTCGCGGTTCTCCCAGTTGTTGCCGCGATTACCCCCTCGGTAGGAGTTGAACTTGTTGCGCTTGTCGCTCTGCCGAGAGTCGTCCGGCCGTGAGCCACCACCCTGCTCTTGCTTACGCTTATCCCCGATGGGGTCCGCTGTGGTTGCGGAGGCCTTGTTTGCCTTGTGCATCGCGTTGAGCTGAGACTTTCGTTCGTAGGTCAGGTAGTAGCTCCGGGCGTATTGCCCTGCTCGGTTCATGAGTTCGGTGTAGGTGAGGACAGCGCTCGTGGCATTGAGCTTTCTGAGGAACTCGTCCGGTTGTAGGCCATCTCGGAAGATTTGGGCCGCACGGACATCGTCCTTGGAGGTACAGCGCCGGTAGGCAGCTTTGAACCGCTCCATATAATCCGCCAGTCGCTCCCCGCTGGCTTGCTGGAAGCCGGTAAGTTCTCCCACCGAATAGAAGAAGCTGGACTTCGTGGCGTACTCGGTGGTGAAAGCCTCGACTAGTTGCTCATAGCTGTCTATGGACTCCGGTTCTAGTTGATAGAACCACAGCATGGCCTCCTGAGTCAAGGTGTTGACGAAGGCGTGGCACCACTCCTCGTCAGTATAGCCCTTGCCATTGTAAGCGGATTGGAATGCGGTCACATGCATTACTGGGTCCTCTTTACCGGTATAGGAGTCCATCTTCAGGCTCTTGAAGTCCCGGTTGTGCACATGGATCCTCCTGGTGAATGGACCTACTGGCTTTTTTGCTATGCCGAGGCTGGGTGCACTTTTGGCACCGCCGGTCTCGACCCTTCTGAGACGGTCGCTGAGCTCCCGGAAGAGGTTGACCAATGTGTCCCCGTTTCCAGTGCCTGAGCTGGTACCTATGGCGGGCGCGCTCACTGGTATCACAACGTGATCCTCGGTCCCGTCTTCGTCCGGGAAGTGCACCACTCCCGCGGCATCGAGAAACGAGACCTTGGGCGTCGATGCTGCCGGTTGGGGGTGACTGGTCACACGCCCTGGCTTGGCTGGCAAGCGTTCTGCCGGTTTGAGAGGGGTCTCGGTCCCTAGCTGTGTCGAGACCGAGTGATTGGGCGTATGCTCGAGGCTAAGCCGCTCCCTGAGCAGGCCGATCTCTCGGGCACTGTCTTCTTGCGCCGCGAGTTGGTCGCGGCGTAGTCGCTCGTTGCTCTCCTGGAGGTCCCGGATCATGGCTTCAAGCCTAGCCATCATCGAAGATTCGATCTGGTGGGACTCAGGGGTTTCCGACTCGGTGGAGTGGACTGCTGCCGGTGTTTCCTCGTGGAGGGGCTCAAGACCAGCAATAGTCGTTGTGTCCTTTGATTGCTTGGACTTCTTACTTTGCTTGGCGGGTTGTGAGCCATCACCTGCTGATTTGGTCATAGCTTGACCGGTAGAGTACCTCACTGGGTGAGGGTGCTTTTGTTACTAAGTGGTGGAAATTTGTTCCCACAGACGGCGCCAAACTGTTCCTACCGTTTCCCAGCTGCTCGGTAGGGACGCACCTGGAGTGCACTAGAGTACCTGAAAGGGCAAAGGAGGTCAGGGGAGGCCGGCGTGTACCGACCGAAGACCCTCCGACGCTCAGGTTAGTCCCGAGTGGATTTGAGCAGAGTTTCTAGGAATGGAGAGAACTTACTTGAATAAGGAGTGAAGACTCCTTATATATGAGTTGAGGTCGGAGACAAGCTTCCCTGGCGTGGGGGACATCCCATGACACGAGGGAATACTCTATTACTCCACTACCTCGACACGCGCGTCGAGGGACGGCGGTGCCTAGTGCGGTATGGGCATTCTTTAGTGCGATCCGCGAGGCAGTGGACGAGCACGTGCTGCCAGGTGGCTGCGCCGGTACCGACTGGACTGTGTGTTCCACGGTACCGGGTCGAGAGATGTCCCTGTAAGGCCGAGGGGAAGGCTTGTTGTCGGTACACCCGGCCTGGTATTGCTGGTACCGCTGGGGTACCGCCAGGGCTTTGCTAGTGGGCTCGATAGGGGATCCCTACCGAGTGGAGAGATGCCGCTGGGGCGTTGTCAAAGCAGTGCACTCGGTAGGGGATCCCTACCGAGTAAGTAGATGCCGCTGGGGCGTTGCCTGGGCCGCTGGGGCGTTGTCAAGGCAGTGCACTCGGTAGGGGAACCCTACCGAGTAAGTAGATGCCGCTGGGGCGTTGCCTGGGCCGCTGGGGCGTCGTCAAGGCAGTGAACTCGGTAGGGGATCCCTACCGAGTAAGTAGTTGTAATGGGCCCAGAGGTGGGCTGTTCAGCGATGGTGGGCTACTCCTGACCCGTCTTGGGGTCTGTACCGGGACAGATATGAAATGGTAGCAACAGTGCGCATTACCAACGTCCTCGTGACCATTTGTATTCTATTAATGGCAATCTCTGCAAGACCATTCTGGGTATGCACATGTGAGACTAGATGCCCAACATCTATCCCATGCAGTAGTCATCGAAAGTCTTCGATGTAAACTCCCTAGCATTATCAAGCCTGATAAGTGAAAAGGGATGATCCGGGTAGTGAGCCGGCAGGCGAATCATTTGTGCTAGGAGTTTAGCATAAGCAGCATAACGAATGGACAACATCATAACATGTGACCAGCATGTCGATGCATCAACCAACACCATAAACTACATAAATGGCCCGCTTGGTGGTTGAATATGTCCACAGATATCCACTTGGATTCTCTGTAAGAATGGGAGAAGTACTTTAGAATCCTTTGCATAGGACGGTCTTAGTCCTTATTTCCCTTAGGAATACGATTTGCATAATGAGCGTTTGGCTTTGGGAGCTTCAGAAGCATAGGAGGAATTGTCCACATCCGAGAGAGAGAATTTTGTTCTATGCGATCGATCGCAAGGGGGTGCGATCGATCGCCCGTGCTCTCGGGTTCCTGTAACAATGCAGGATGGGACATGCGATCGATCGCAAGGGATGTGCGATCGATCGCCCGGGCTCTCTGGTTCCAGAAAACGTACAGGAAGGAACCTGCGATCGATCGCAGGGGGATGCGATCGATCGTCCGAGCTCTCGGGTATGTTAACGACGCAGCCTGGAAGGTTGCGATCGATCCAGGGATCGTGCGATCGATCGTACGGCGTCGGACAGTGGCAAATTTGCTCTTTCTCATAACTGTCTCATCTCCTTGAATTGCCCTTCGATTCATGCTTCAAATAGCTCGAAAGAATGGATGTCCGTGTGAGGTTTGCAATACACGGATCATCATATCACGACCAGGGTGTCACTACCTGTCGTGCCAAAGCCAATATGTGTCTGAATCTAAGAGGTCATCCCGAATGACATTGTTTGATTCAATAGCTCGAATAGTGGTAACATATTACCCACTAGAGAGACACATAAGCTTCTCTAAGATGCGCTTTCTACCGCAGTCATTAGAGGTAATGCAAAGGGATTCTTTTCCATTCTCATCATGCATCTTGCATGGAATTCATTGGTTCTTATATCTTTAAAACTCACAAGATTTCTATTTCTTCTCGGAGTATATAGGGCATAGCAAATAATTAAAATTGAGTATAGCAAATAACTCCAAATTTTATTAAAGATATAAACCAAATGAATAACATCCAAAGTTCCAACTTGGTCTTTACCAAAGCTAAATCAACAATACAATGGAAAATAAAGGACTTAAGCGAAATCAGGAGTGTCATCACTCTTCCCAGCTTCAAAGTCTTCAAACCTCAATTCGACGTTCTCTTCGTCATCCTCTTGTTCAAAGTTGTGAGCTTCCATGGCTTCGCGATACAGCTTGTATGCGTTAGCAACATTCTGAGAGGCTCTACAGATCTTGGCCCAATGGCCAGTCTTTCCACACCTGAAGCACAAAGATGTTTGATCAGAATCCTTTGATTGAGGCGCGTTGTTCACGCGTGGTGCTCTCACTCTTAGTGGCACCGCATTAGCGCCGGTCCCTATCATAGGGCCGGCGGCTCTTCCTCTTGGGTGGCCTTCTCGGCTTCCTCCACGCCTATTTCGGCGGCTACCTTCTTGAGCAAAGCGATCATATGGACCAGGATGTCCAGAATTGTCCCTAGACTTAGGGTTTCGCTCGCGGCGGCCTCTCCTTGGGGCGCCATTATAATGGGTCTCCGGAACTTGCTTTGTTCCCACGGGCCTCGCATTATAATTCTTCACAAGTATCTTCTCGTGCTTTTCAGCAACAGAGAGAGCAGAGATAAGCTCATGAAATCTTGTGATCCGTTTATTCTGTACTTCAATGCGATAGTTCTTTGCAACTACCAAGTCAGAGACGGGAAAGGTAGAGAGGGTTTTCTCAATCATCATCGCATCAGTTATGTTCCTCTCACAGAATTCCATGAGGGATTTGATGCGGAGTGCTTCCGAGTTGTACTCTAGGACCGAGGTATAATCACAGAGGCGCAATTGCTGCCATCTCACCTCTAGGTCAGGAAGCAGGGATTCACGAACATTGCCAAAACGCTCTTCGAGTGCAACCCATAGTCTTCTGGGGTCCTCCTCATTGAGGTACTCGGATTGTAGAGATTCATCCATGTGACGTATCATCATGATGATTGCTTTGGCATTCTTAGCCTCTAAAGCATCAGCGGTGGCTTGTGCAGTAGCAGCGGCAGCGGCTGCAGCGGCGGCAGTTAGTGGTCCTTCCACAAGTGCGGCGGCGTTATCTGCAGGTGCAGCTGCAGGGGGCTCATTGATTGCAGATATGCTACCTTGAGCTTTCAGGTGGTTGCGTACATCGCGAACCCACTTATGGTATCCAATGCCCGTGGAATCCAAAGGTGTGAAGTCCAACTTGTTCAGGTAATTTGCCATCTGAAACAACAAGAGAATTGATGTTAGTTTTCGGAGTTAAACTCCCACGAAAACAAATATGGTTTCTGAGCTATGCTTTCAAGAAACGTTTTCCATGTATTGGATTTAGGTGAAACTTTGGTGTAGTATGGCCACAACCCTAAACCTTTTCGGTAGCTCTACTCAGATATGACCAGATACATAATAAGAGATGTCGGTGTGAGCAAGCTCCCTTAATACCACTTATCTCAAATTATATACCTAGACATCATACCCAAACAGGTGAGCCTAGTAGGGAATAGGTCATGAACCATAGGTCGTTTCTTCTCTACGGATTCCTCATCCGGAGGTAAATCATTCAATGAACTCCTCGTTCAAGGTCTCTTCTCTCTACGGATTCATCATCCGGAGTATTAGCTCGAACCCCCACAGTTCGGCTTTTGAGGTCATCACCAATAGCATGATGACATTAGAGGTGCTCATGACTTACACATATCGCAAGCGATATGAAGCTCGATCACTCCCCTAATGCTTCTCATAGTTTGGATAGGTCCGATTCAAGAATCCCACGTTATAGAAAGGTGGGAGGTAGAGGAGGGATGTTGGAAGTCCCTTGAGAAAAAGAAAGGTGAATTTAAATTCATAAAGCAGCAACGTTTATAAAAGCTTACTTGATATTCTTTTTTCTTGAACCTTGATTCTTGAACTTTAGAGAGTAGAGGAGATTAGCAGCAGCAAGCAGGAGCAGCAGCAGGCAGTAGGAGGGGGCAGGAGCAAGCAGAAGCAAGCGGGAAGAAGAAGATGATTCTCGGCAGAAGCTTCGTGCGATCGATCGTGCGGCAGCCTGCGATCGATCGTGCGGCGGTTAGCAGCAGCGAAAACACACGGGAAACCTAGGGTTAGGGTTCTAGGGTGTTGGCGCTAGCAGGATGCTATGCTCAAGGATTTTGGCTTTTGATCTCAGGGTTTAGAGGTTCGTGCTGATAACGTGTTTAAGTAAAGGTGCAATCAACCACAAGACAGAAAGTAAAGAAGAGAGCAAATAGCATAGGAATAGAGAGTATCTTTATTAATGAATAGGTGCCTCTATATATAGAGAAACACAAGGGTACAATCCGTGTCCTAATAGGACTTCTATTCAATATGTAATTCATATGCTATACTACCTAATCTAATCCTAGGTTGACAAGGCACACACAAAGTAGGTTTCCTTCAACACATAAAAAAAAAAGTAGGTAAATTGTTCATAAAATAGTAGGTACATTATAAAAAAAAAAGTAGATAAATTGTTCATAAATTAGGTAAATTGTTCATAAAAAAGAGAGTAGGTAAATTAACAACAATTGATCTAAGAAAAACTGTAAAATGTAGGCCGATGTACGTAAATGATTGGTAGAGAACCATAGTAAGGAGGAATATGATGTTTATGATCGTTAATAAAATATCAACCAAACAACAATAGCAACAAAAAATAAATGAAAGACATAATACCTCATGACTAGTGAAACCAAAAGGAGGAAGACAAATAAAATCTTGAGACTCTAAACTCTACAGTCTCATTTCTTAAAACGAATTCTCATCTCCATTTTCTTAAGAAACAATGGTGAGAAAAATTGTTATGGTTGTTCATGAAAAGAAATTTAAATAAAATGGCAATATAGTGACAAAATATCAGAAAATCATTATTTGCATTAAAACATTCGTGTAATATTGATTAGGTTAAAGGGAGAATCAAGATGCAAAATGGAGGGAGGAAAAAAAGTTCTTATCATTTTGAGAAGTCAATGATGGTTTAAAGTTGAAGATTAGGTTAAATGGTATTATTAGCATCTCGAAATATAGAATGTTGACTCATTGTTCTCAAAATGTAAAAAAACTTAGTTTTTTTTTTTTTAGGAAAAAACAGAACTTTATTAATCAATTGCGGATTACAATCCTTAGCATGAGCATCCTAAGATGGAGCAATACATACCACACAAGTGGCATAATGGATGATTCTAAACTTAGAACTCTAATCGATGATTCAAAACCTAGAACAATACATACACCGTGCATCACTACTGTCAGCCAACAGTAAAAAAGCTTAGTTGGCATATAGTTAAGGGATTCAATCTATCAATGAAAATTTACTTGGGTTTTAATTAAAATTTGAAAAGTGGCAAGGAGTTTTTCCTAATTTCTCCTTGATAATTCAGCCTCCGTGTTTTTTTTTTCTTTTTTTTTCATTAAGTGCAACTCCAATGGTTGGGGCTAAACCCATATTTGGCACCCAAAGTAGCTTTTTTCATCTCCAACCATGCAAATTCAATGCTAAACTCAGTGCCAAAATAGCTCAAGTGTCAAACCAAGTGCTAAACTCAGTTTGGAACAGAGATTGGTGCCATAATTATTGGGCGGGCTCCACAACAAATTGTTGTGGTAATATTATTCGTTCCACAATATAGCCAAATTAAAAATTATTTAGTCATATATATGGTTATTATACTTGGTGAAACCAATAGACTATAGTTATATGTTGTATTGGTTTCCCATTGGGCTAATAATTGAATTACATTGCAAAATAACTTGGGTGAGGGTGTCTTCTTTTTCTTTTTAGAAAAAAAAATACGGAGAAAGAAAATTCACTCTTAGGGGTTGATGAAATCAGTAAATGGAAATTCACTCAAATAGATTAATTATTTGTGAAATAGTCAACACTGTACCAAGGGCGTCTTTTAGGGTTGGGGTTCTATATAGTTGGTTAAAGAGTAACTTATGTTCTATTTGTTGGTAATTTGCAGGGATCTACGACTCTATCGGTCTATCCCAATGGAGATGATAAGTCGGGAAGAGGTAGTCATATTTCTGTTTATGCGGGATTGGCCCTTTTAAAATCTCTTCCTCCAGGCTCTAAAATTTTGGCAGAGATTACCCTACGGATCCTAGATCAAATCACTGGCAAGCATCATTCTAGTGAAGGTACAGATCGGCAGAATCAATTCCGAGTGTTTTTTTTTTTATGAGGAATCATTCACCAGGTTAATTTATTGTATGTATTTTCTACTTTTCTATACATGCATACTTCTCAAATTAACTGGTTTTCTCTATACCTGTTTTAGCTTATAAACACTGGTTTAGTGCCTCGACTAGGGGTGGTTTTGGTTGGAGTGAATTCATCAGACAGGACTTGCTCAGTAACTCGGACAACGGATTTTTAGTGAAGGATTGTTGCATCGTGGAAGCAGAAATCACTATCTGTGGAGTAGAATTCACAGTTAATTAGCCTATCTATGCTAGCTAGCTCGTAGTAAGATCATAGAGATGTGAGTTTTTTTAAAGCTGCAGTTGGCATTAATATAACATATGTTTCCTAATAAAGAGATTATGTGGCCTGTTAAGACACAATATTTTGGTTAGTAGTTTTCATTTAAGTTTCTGTATTGCAATTCGATGATCGAATAAAGAACATAAACCTAATCCAATTTGTGGGTATATATGGTTGTCGATCAACTTTTTTTTTTTGGTTTAGCCTTTTGTGTCTTTGACTCTGTGAGTTGTATTACTTGTTTTGTGTCTATCAATAAAGCTAGAAAAGTATAATTAACAATAATTCATAAGATATATATATATATATATATATATATATATATATATATATGTATTATGCAAATACGTATGAAATGCAAATACGTATGACAATAGTCACTATATATGCATGTCAGCATGTGTGTGCATGTGTGTGCGCGCACGCAGAGAAGTATATTTCACATACATATGTATTATGTCCAAATACGTATGACGACAATGCGTAGTTAAGCGTGTGTGTATATATATATATATATATGTTGGAGTATTACCGAATAGTTAAGCATGTACATATGTTTAATTATGCAAAAAATTCATAACCCACACCTAAACCTTAAGGGATGAAGGTGTGCTAGATGCATGTATGCATTCAGATCATGCATGAGAACAATATATTGAACAAATTAGCACAAAACAATAACTATACTTTTTGAAGAAGCCTCTGAGTTCATTATGTGGAATGTCGAACTCTTTAGGAAATGTTAAGAAAATAGTTTTCTCGTGATCTAAGTTGTCGACTTCCTCCTGATGATGATCTCTACCTTCTTTATTCAATTGTAATTGGCCATTTTCATAATTCAAGGCAAAGACAAGTGTTGGAGCATCTGGAGAATAATATCGAAACACTTGAGTTAAAAAACATGTACGTGTAATGATGGAGTATATATGTTGTTGAATTGGGATCACAATCTACCAAATTAGTTACTATTACTCTTCCACAATTACATTCTTAAGTATTCGGTAAAAGAAAATGACGCTAAATTTCAATACACGAATGACGGATAAATTAAAAAAGCAAATTAATATACATGCATATATGCTAGCTACCCACATAGATACCATAGTAAATATACAAAAACCTAGAGAGAAAAAGTTACAGTATACCAAATTACCAACCCCTCAGAGCATGTCCAATGGTAGCCATTTAGCCTAGTCTAAGCTAATATTTAGACCATACAAACCAAAAGTTAGCTCCAACAGTACCATTATAGACTTGGCTAAACACAGGCTGGCTTTTGGAAAAGGCTAAACTGAACATGGTTAAAAGCTAGGCTAAACTTTCAATCAACGGTCATGATTGAATAGCGATAAGGATCAAAGGCTGATTAACAAATTAAACTTTAGATTTAGACCTTATAGGTGGAAATACAAAAATGATGAGAAGTCTAAATTGATGAATAATATTACTTTTGGAGCTTAAATTTTAGTTTAGACTTTAGTTTTTAGGCTTTATGGATGCACATGCTCTCATAGTAAAATACAGTGTCACATCATATATTCATATATATAAATATATATATATATATATAAATATATATATAAATATATATATATATATATATATATATATATACCTAATTAATACATATCATATATGAAAGATCATGTTTTCATGTGTAATCTTCGATCTTAATATATTGTCATTTTTTCATAAAAATAAAAAGAAATGCTTGAAGGGCCATTCTAAAAGGAATCACTTTTTCCGGGACCGAATTTTATGAATCATATGTGAGCCTAACTCTAATGCAATTCAATAATTCAAACAGTTCATTGAATTATTTGTTGGATCACTCTTCCGAAAAAAAAAAAAAAAAAAAGAGTCAACGAAATTAATTGGAAACTATTCTATCATCTAACTGCAACTACAAAGCAGATGAACATATAGCTTCAATAAGCATTGAATGTGAATGGTCATCATAGAAATTAATGATCAAACTATAGAGATGGTTCTGAACATTACAGTGTGCCACGTACAACAATGCTAGAAAGAGCTAGCTATAGGCAATAATATCCGACAAGTATATATTCAAGTAATTAGTATTCACCCTATCGGGAAGACTTAAAAGAGAAAAACTGAACATTAGAGAGAAAATTAAGTTCGAAATAAATCGTACGTAGAACTGAAAATCGTCCAAGAGAAATTAAACTCGGAGAGAATTGAACTCACTGATAATGTCACCGACTCGGAAAGTTCTAGTGGCAGCCCGTCGCTTATAGTCGACCTTGCCTATGGCTGTCCATTCAGATCCAGCAGATTCTGCAGTGGTAGATACAGATGCATTAGACACATGCACCACCACAACCATCATCATCAAGACTTTGATCACATGAAAAGCCATGACTCTACAGTAAAGCTCTGAAAAGCTTAGAGGTGTCTTCCAACGTTGGAATTTATAAAGCTTTAGGACCCCAGTTCGCAAGTTGAAAAACTTCGAATCTGAAAAAGATTTATTTTGTTTAATGATATAGCATTGGACTGTTGCTTGCGGGTTGCTCAATTGAATTTAGAAAAATGGGGCAAATCAAAATTTTTCAGACTAAATATGTACTTAAATCGTGTTTGGTTGCTGTTAATTAAGTGCCACCAATGCATGGGTGATATATATTATTGTTAATCATATAAGAAAAACATAACGTGGACTTTCGTTAATTTATTTATGTTTGTTTCGATTGCACTTGTTGACGCTCATAAAGAGTTTTAAATGACATTAAGCAATATATAGTACGTACTATAAAGAGAGAGTTAATTTGTTACAGGGAGGACAAAAGTAAGGATGCCCTCACTCCTACCAATAACCGAATGATTAGAACCATCTATTTTTTATGTTATCCTTCAAGGATTATTTATCAAAAAAAAAATGTTATTCAAATGAGAGAATTATTAGCTATTTGAATATCGTAATCACCATTGTAGTTTTATGACTTTATCTGACATACTGTTTGTCTAAAAATTCTACATAGAATAGATGACCAAACGATTTCGCGTTTAATTGGTCGATTTTTTGCAAGAATAATTCTTGAAAATAATTTTTTTTTTTAGAATATCTTGAAAAGGAATTTTTACAAATGTATGGTTTCGATGACTGAATATATTGGAAGTTGGTCGGGTGAAATATAATATTAATCAGATCGAAGGAATTGTCAAACAATTTGCACAAATTTTAAGCGTACTAGCTAAAGGGTACACTTGATCAATTGTTCTAAAAAAAAGGAGATAAAGGGCCCAGTAATTCCTTTTTCTAGCTGGGCTGGTACCAAAAACCCTAAATCCTACGATGGGAGCATTCTCTTTCTTGTTCTATTCATTAAGCTTTTAATTTAGATTGTTTAGGTGTTGGACACCCCCGTGGCTTCTCTTTGTAATTTTAGTTTCTCCATAAAAAAAAAAACTATTAATTAACCCTAGCTATAGCTCTCAGACCAAAAAAAAAACCTGTCTATAGTTCTGAGTCTGAAGAAGTCAATTTTCGGGCAGTTTTCTTGAAGCAAAACTTTACCGGTGGTCGATTTTATTTACATGGCTTGCCATGACATTGACCGAGATGGTAAAATATTTTCTCTTTGTCCATATTTATATATGCGGGTGTTTCAAAAGCTTCAATATTAAAATTTTATTCTGATCGAACGCCTTGTTCTGGTGCCATTTATTATTTGGTTTGCAGGGGTTTTGAGATCATATTCAGATTCACCACCAAGTCATTACAGTCTGAAAGTAGAATCTTTTTCACTTATGATTGAACATTCAGTGAATGGATATGAAGCAGAGGAGTTCGAAGCTGGAGGGTACGAATGGTAAATATCCTCGATATCATCTAGTATTGTAATATATATATATATATATATATATATAGATTCAGTCTGCATCGATCCTATCTTTCTTTTCTCTGTTAACTATATATGAGGCATAAAGTTTCGTTGGGTACATGTAGAAGGACTATATATCAGGCATGTTCAAGGGAGGACACTCCGAATGAAACTTAAAATTTCAGGACTTCCACTATTTTCTTTTCCGATTTACTTAATTCAACGATCGGTACACAATTTAACAATTTGAACTATTCATTCTTTATGTTCGTATTAAATAATCATCTCCTAATTGGCCAAATTCATGATCCAGTTAACTAAACTCCGCTAATTAAATGCAGTTAATTTGTCGGATAAAATTGGAATGAAAATAGTGGTAATCCAATTCTTAAATGGTTTCCAATTTGGCTGATTGTTGCAGCTATTCATTTGTCTATAGCTAGGAGCTAAAGAATGAACTGCTCCCATAATCAAATAGCATGTTAGACATATATAGTTGGTCCTCAAATTTCAAGTTTATGTATATGCATTAGCACATTTTATATATACTTTTGCTCATAGGAAACTGGTGATCTACCCAAACGGAAACGAGAAAAGAAATGCGATAGGTTACATCTCCCTCTACTTGGAAATGGCCGGAGAAATTTCACTCCAAAGTGAATGGGAAATATATGTTGATTTCCGATTGTTTTTACTTGATCAAAAAAAGGGCAAGTACTTGGTTCTTGAAGGTATTAATCATCTACATAAGTTCAATTAATATAAATCAATATAGGAAGATACGTGGACTCGTTTTTCTGATTGTTTTTCTTCCTTTTTTTTCTTTTCATTTTGCATTAACTAGATGCTTTCGCGAAGGAAAATTGCTTTCATCGGGAGATGTTTCGCTCACCCGGTTTTGATAAGCTTATGCCTATCCTAGATTTTATGGAGGCCTCCAATGGATATCTCATTGATGACACCTGTGTGATTGGAGCTGAAGTCTTTGTTTGTAAAGAAAGAACAAAACGCAAAATAGAGCGTTTGTTAAGGGTAGACCATGCCGTTATGTACAAGCAGGTTTGGAAGGTTGAGCATTTTTCAAAGTTGAAAGCTGAGTACTATGTGTCAAAAACATTCAATGCTGGAGACCAGAAATGGTATCTCTGTTCAGCCTTATTATATATTCATCTTTCTTTTCAAAGTTGAACTTTTGAATTGCAGCTGGTAATATAAAATTAATTGTTCTTCATGTGTTGGTTGTAGGCAGATACAGCTCTATCCCAAGGGATATGGCAAAGGAAATGGTACTCATCTTTCTATTTTCTTGTCATTGGCTGATTGGAAACCAACTCCTCCTGTGTCCAAAATATTTGCAGTGTTTTCCCTGAGCATCGTAGATCAAAAGCATGCCGATCATGAGACTTGGACAGGTAAACATTGACCTTTTTCTTTCTGTACAACTCTACATAATGCCCTATGATCATGACAGTATATTTGCCACAGAGTCTCTTAACATTCTTTTCTTTTATTTCTGTTTTTAATAACTGTGTGCAGCCAGTGACTACAGTTTTTCCTGCTTGCAGGTACACACTGTTTCACTACCAAGTCTTCTTCATGGGGTTTGCAAAAGTTCATTAGTCTAAGCAATTTCAGTGAGGTGGACAAGGGGTTTTTGGTGGAGAATACTTGCATTCTGGAGACAGAGGTCACTGTCAATGGATTTGCTAAAGTACTATAGCTTAATATATATAGCTAGTAATTAAAGTACTTGTCCTGAATCCTAGTTTCAGGGTGTGCTTAATTGTGTCATAAAATGTGTTAGAAGAGACATCGGCTTATGAACATGAACTTTTTCCATTGATGCTAGTATTTTGAACATGTTTCTTGCTAATCAAGATAAGAATCACCTTTGTATATTCTAGCTGCTTCACTAGCTACCTCCAACCATGAAGTAGGTTGCGCGACATTCATTTTCACTGCATAAAACTGTGCAGCCATAGAAGGGTTTTTTTGTTAATGACGCTATTGCCTTTCTTAAATTTTTGGTGTGTATATCCAGTTCTTAGTTTCTTACCATGGTTGATGGGACAAGTTGTTTTGTAACTTTTGTTATATCAGTATTGAGTATTGACCGATCAATATCTGCTTATGTATTATTTTGTCCTTTTGACTAACCGTGTTATATTCACACAACAGCGAAGTTTCAATTAAGGTCGATCTTGAACACTTGTTTAAGGACAGGATTTTATGCTGCCCAATAATATTTTCCCTCATTTTTGTACTATAGCTTCAACTTTATCGGTAATCAGTTTTACTGAAAAAATATACTTTCTTCGTCTTTCTATAACTGGCATGGCTATACGGTGAGTTAAATCTGTTACAGAAGCTCGGCCCTACACAACAGGTTGCCTGCATAAACACCAAAGAACCTAACACACACACACATACACACACTCAGAATGCTTACAATTACTGTATGTTCCAATATTTGAGGGAGTCTAATGTCATTGGCAACCCTGCAGTTTCCAATTACTGTTCAACGGGTCAATTGCAACCAAACCATACTAGAGTTACAATAAAATAGTGATTATAAAGGCCCTTTTCTTGGAGTTTAAACATCTATCACACATTTCTTCTTCCCCTATATATTTGTTTCAACATAGTTTTAGATCTGCATTATAATTTCCCGTCCCCAGAAACTCTTCTCAAATCTCTTTATTGAGATTTAAGGAAGGCAGCTAGGCTCATATTTGGAGTTATTTTAAGCGTTTACAAGGGATTTGCTTCAACCAAGAACCAAAGCATATAATTACCTATGATTAGGTATTAGGTTATGGATATATACCTTTTACTTGAAATCAAGACAATCCTGTAGAAGCATAGCATATTAGTTCTATCCTTGAAAAGGTTTCAAGTATGGAATAACACCCATTTGATTCTAACACAACCTATTCTAATCTCTCCTTTATAAACAGAAAACCCATTTGATTCTAACACAACCCATTCTAATTCTTGTAACCTGTAATCAAATTCTCAGGAAATTAAATTCGGTGGTCCAGCTTATCTTCATGACTACTAGTCTTAACTGTTGAATATTGGCTCCACTTGTTGAATGGCTTTTGTTTATTTTGGTTTAGTTTTGTTGAAGTGTACTAGCCAAGAGCTAGTCAAAAGCAAAAGCATTGCCTTTGGTTTAATATTGGTCATGTTGCTCTGCCCACGTTTTCATTAGCAATTATATTGCTTTGGATTGGAGAGTGTATTAGTGCCTCTAGCTTTTACTGTGGGTGTGGCAGACATGTTAGGTATGTATGTTGACTTGGGTGCTGCGTAGGCCATGCATATGTGTTTATATATGCATATGTTGCTGCATGGTTTTTGGTATGGTGAGTAGCAGCAGAGTTGTGCGAGAGAGATAGAGATTAATATAGCTAATATCCTTGTTGCAGCAAGAGAGAAGTTTCTTCCCTCTTGGCTTGTTGTAGGATCTGTTGTATATTTGGTTAGCTCTCTCTCTCCCTTTTCGTTCTCTGAGTGTTACACCATTTGTAAGAGAGACATCTCTTTTGGTATTTGTATTTGTGAGTAAGAATCTGAGATTTGTTCTTAGCTCTTTTGGAGAGGAGTATATATGGGTGTAATCGGGGTATTGGGTAGTGAGTGTTAAACTCTTTTGTATCCCTCTTGATTATAGTGAATTACTCCGAACTGGACGTAGGCAAGATAGCCGAACCAGTATAAATATTGTGTTGTTTTGTCTTGGCTTATCATTTCATAGTTTGCATTTGTTTGGGTACGACTCATATCCGACGCTTCCGCACAACATTAACTTCGATGACCAAGACGGTAAGAAGCTAGCTCTCTCTATCTGTGTTTGTGTTTGCGCTTGTGTGGAAAGCAGTAGCTAATGTTCATTGCAGGGGTTTTGAGATCGATTACGGATGCACCGCCAACTCATTACACAGTCAAAATAGAGTCACTTTCATTGCTGACCAAAAATTCATTGGAGAAATATGAATCAGGGGAATTCGAAGCTGGAGGATACAAATGGTATAATTCTGTCACTCTTTTGGTAAACAACTGAAAAAAGATCTTACATCTGTGTAAATTCTCATGTGCTTTTGCTACAGGAAACTTGTTTTCTATCCAAATGGAAACAAGAGCAAGAATGTGATAGACCATATTTCTCTCTACCTGGTAATGGCCGGAGCAAATACTTCCCAGATTTTTTGGGGAGTACATGCTGTTTTCAGGTTGTTTTTGCTTGATCAGAATACTGGAAAATACTTGGTTTTTCAGGGTACCATTTCTTTCATTTCAGTTTTATATACCCAGAAGAGGATATGGAAAACATTAATTGTCATTTCCTAATTTTTGTGTCACTTGCATTGCTTAGAACAAAAGGAAAGGCACTTTCATGGGATGAAGCTCGACTGGGGTTTCGATCAGTTTCTCTCCCTCAAAGCTTTCACTGAAACTTCCTATGGATTTCTCATGGATGACACCTGTGTGTTTGGGGCGGAGGTCTTTGTTTCTAAAGAAAGAAGCACGGGCAAAGGAGAGTGTCTATCTATGGTAAAGGACGCTGTTATGTACAAACACGTCTGGAAGATTGACAACTTCTCAAAGATATTCGCAGAATGCCATGTAGAATCCCAGGAATTATAGCAAGTACACTCACTGCTGTGGATCTCACAACAGTAGACACAAGGTAATTAAAGAAGTAAGGGAACAAACAGAAACGAGGAAACAGAGAAGAAAACAGAGAGGTCTGAGAAAGAACTTTTATTATTGTCTGGATGACTTCAACTCATACCACCATACAACAACGACAAAGTAAACTCTCATTTATAGAGAGTCAAACACACAACTTCCAGAGACTATAAGAAGACTCTAGACTTGAAATATTAAAATACTACAACAGCTAGAAAACAAAGACAACATTGGAAGACTACAGCATGCTTAACGTCAAAAGACTACAACATGCCAAACAGTAGACAAACTACAGCACAATACACTAAGTAATGGGCTTGGTTTAGATTCCAACAGCCTCCCTTAAACCAAGCTCATTGAACTTCTTCATTCCCAGCATCTTCTTCAGCTTCAAGAAAGCATCTGCCTTGAGAGGCTTTGTAAAAATGTCTGCAGTTTGATCCTTGGACCGACAGAAGTGAATTTCAATCTTCTTCTCATTCACCAAGTCACGAATGTAATGAAACTTCACATGAATATGCTTGGTCCTTCCGTGAAACACTGGGTTCTTTGATAATGCAATTGCAGCCTTGTTATCACAAAAAATCTTTGTAGAAAACCTCTGTTCTTGCTGCAAGAAGCTAAGCATACGACGCAGCCACACTGCTTGAGTAGCACATCCAGTTGCTGCAGTGTATTCTGCTTCGGCAGTAGAAAGAGCAACAACTTGTTGCTTCTTTGATGACCAAGAAAAAACTGCTGAACCAATGTGAAATGCATAACCTGAAGTGCTTTTTGCATTCTCAGAATCACCACCCCAGTCACTATCAGTATAACCAACAAGCTCAATTGGACAATTAGTTGAGTAAAAAATACCATCACCTTGAGTGCCTTTGATATACTTCAGGATTCTTTTTGCTGCCATCATATGGGACTGCCGAGGGGCTTCCATGAATCTGCTAATGAGTCCAACACCATATGTAATATCTGGTCTGGTGCTAGTTAAATAACGCAAACTTCCAACCAACTGCTTGTAAAGAGTAGGATTCACAAAGTCTCCAGGCCCATCTTTTTCCAACTTCAATCTTTCTTGAACAGGAGTCAGAATTGGCTTGCACAACTCCATCTTAAACCTTCTGAGAATATCAGCTGCATATTTTCTTTGTGAAATAAAAATCCCCTGCTCAGTTTGTAACACTTCAATGCCAAGAAAGTAAGACATTAATCCCATGTCAGTCATCTCAAATTGAGAAGCCAATGCCTCCCTAAATTCAGCAATCAACTTCGAATTGCTGCCAGTAATTATAAGATCATCCACATATAAGCACACAATGACAACATTTCCCTGCTCATCAGTTTTAACATACAAGGTGTGCTCATAAGGACATCTCTGAAATTCATGCTCCAGAAAATAAGAATCAATTCGAGTATACCATGCTCGAGGTGCTTGTTTAAGGCCATATAAAGCCTTTTTTAGCTTATAGACCATGTCAGCTTGGCCTTCCTTCACATAACCTGCTGGCTGCTCAAGATACACCTCTTCCTCAAGAGTTCCATTCAAAAAGGCAGATTTAACATCCATTTGGAAAATTTTCCAAGAGTTATGAGCAGCAAGAGAAATAAGCATTCTCACAGTCTCTAGTCTAGCAACAGGAGCAAATACTTCAAGATAATCAATACCTGGCTTTTGCTTGTAGCCCTTTGCTACCAACCTCGCCTTGAAACGATCCACTTCTCCATTTGGCCTGTACTTTGTTTTGTACACCCATTTAACTCCAATGGCAGTTTTTCCTTCTGGAAGTGAAGTGAGCTCCCATGTGTCATTCTTTTCAATGGCATGAATTTCTTCATCCATTGCCATTAACCAGTGTTGATGACGTCTAGCTTCATCAAAAGTGAGAGGGTCACAATCAGCATACAAGGCAAAGTTGACAATTTCTTCATCTGAAGTGGTTCTTCTAGTGTCCAACTCAAAATCTTCCAAATAAGCTGGCAGCCGACGTTCACGTCGAGGTCTTCTTGCTGCAACTTCTTGTGGAGGTTCAGCTTCTGGAGATTGGTTTGCTGGAGATTGAACTTCTGATTCAACAACAGGTTCATCATTAGTTGAATCATCCTCCAGTGGAACAAACACTGCTGGACTGCTTTCTTTTGAGGACCAATCCCACGAACTTTGCTCATCAAAAATGACATCCCGGCTGATAATCACTTTCTCCTTCTTTGGATTATAAAGCTTGTACCCTTTTGTAACATTGCTGTACCCAATAAAGATACATTTTTCAGCCTTGTCATCAAGCTTCTTTCGGATATGGTCTGGTACATGGGCATATGCAATGCACCCAAATACCCTCATATGCTCAATATTTGGCCTCCTTCCACTCCATACTTCAAAAGGAGTTCTTCCTTCAACACTACTGCTGGGAGACCTATTCAGAATATACACAGCACAAGCAACAGCTTCTGCCCAAAAATATTTAGGCAAATTTTTAAGTCTCAGCATACATCTTACCATATCCATGATGGTTCTGTTTTTCCTCTCCGCTACGCCATTTTGCTGGGGCGTGTACCGAGCTGTCAATTGATGCTTGATGCCATTCTTTTGCAAGAAATCATCACATACAATATACTCTTGCCCTCTATCAGTTCTCAGCACCTTTATCTTCTCCCCACTTTGCTTTTCAACATAAGCTTTAAAAAGCTTGAATGTATCACAGGCCTCCGATTTGTTCTTCAAGATGTACACCCAAGTCTTCCTACTGAAGTCATCAATGAAAGTAATAAAGTACTTTCCACCACCATAAGAAGGAACTTCAAGACTGCACAAATCAGAATGAATAATCTCCAGGGGCATTTGTGCTCTAGAAACACCTCCTTTAGGAAAGGTATCTCTGTGTTTCTTCCCGATCACACAAGTCTCACACACTTGGTTTGGAACAAGAATGAAATTCCCGTCAATGGTAAGTCGTATGACACTAATCGGAGAGTCTAAGTATTTTAAAACTTATCTCTTACAACCAACAAACAAGCAAGGGTTCAAACAATGTTCAATTGAACAATAACAAGCTATGCAACAACAACAATCAATTGAACAATCCTAGAACCCAAAGTGTGCATCAAACTAGCACACCACGGTCTATTATCTATTGAATGAATCACACAATGTGTTATACAATTATGAACAATAGATAAGCAAAGAAACAATCACAACAAACACACAACACACGATGTGGTCACCCGGAACCTCTACCTCTAGAGGAAAACCGGAGGGGAGCCGTACCCCACGCTCTTGAATCACACTATGAAAAACGCCAATCGGCAAACACGTACAAGGGGAAATCGTTTCCAAACTCAAACACTATCAACCTATTGACTAGTGGCAGTTCTAACCTTGTGTAGCTTCCAATTGCTCCTTCAAGTGCACCTTCCTCAAGCTTCTCCAATTGAACCTCACCGGCGTGAACCTTCAATCGCAAGAACCACGGCTGTGCAATGATGTATGTATGTATGTGTAATGAACCGTTCAACTCAGCAAAACAACAATTAATGTTTGCTAGAGTTGAACACAATCTCCTTAATCCTATCAAAGGCTAAACTAGCTTGTATCAAGCAAATCAAAGGTTTAGCTTATGGATTATAGGTGGAGCATCAAAGGAGGAACCTATAGCATGGAACTAGGCTCACTCAATACCAAAGAACTTTCTCAGAATCAATATCAAGGTTTTTCAAATTAGAAAGTTACAAAATGAAACGGACAAATCTGTTTTTATATAAACTGGAAACACGATGCGATCGATCGTCCAAAGAGGTGCGATCGATCGCACGTAGTAAAACCACACAGATTTGTGCTGTGCGATCGATCGCTCGATAATTTGCGATCGATCGCATAGTGCAAAAACATGATACAGAAAGGGTCTGGAAATGAAACCCTTAATTGCGATCGATCGCATAGAAGTTGCGATCGATCGCATGAAAAGCTGTAACGGACATATTTGAACACAACGGTCATATTCCAACGGATATAAAATTGTCCACGTGGGACGATCGATCGTGAATTGTATACGATCGATCGCAAAGAGTAAAAACAGCTTGTTTTAATAAGTTTGCGATTTAAAACAAAATCAATTAAAGTTTTAGCAAACCAAAAGGTGTTTTTGCATCTTTTAAGCATAACCAAAATGTATGAATGCATATGCATGATCCATACCTTAATGAAGTGGATGAAGTGAAGTCACCATTTGACATTTGAATCGAACATTGAAGACCAACGAACACAATCCTAATGCCACGACTTCTAAGCACTTATAAATCCCTATCAACTAAGCAATATGATATAATTACAAGGAATAGGTTTTGTCAATTTAGGAAATAGCCAATTGCAAGAAAACTTGCCCTTACAATCTCCCCCTTTGGCATTTCCTAGACAAAACCTCATTTAACCAAAACAACTCAATTTCAACACTATGCTATTACAAAGGTATCGAATATATATGCCGGATTCAAACCTGCAAATTCATCACTAAACACACGATACCGTGAAGCATATATGGTATGAAACAATAATTGAGTTGAAACAAAATACAATATATGGCCACAACACATACTCTCCCCCTTTTTGACTAGGAAGGCCAAAGGGGAGAAAAACTTAGTCAAATCACAAGCATATTATGCAAACCATAATAGGAATAATTGAATCATAAGATGACATAAGTATTAAATATGAGAGTTTACAAAGTATAACTCCCCCTCAAAATATGAGAAAAATAAAATTAAAGTACCAAATACCATAAGTACATTAACTAAAAAATGTCAATACAAAATAGCATAAGAGAGAACTAGTCTACATAAAAAAACATCAAGATGGTGGTACACCATCATCATCATCATGATCAACATCACCATCACGAGCAAGCGCCAACTCCTCCATACGATCGCTCATGGCCTCAAGGGAGCTCTCCACATAGGCAGTCAAATCATCAAATCGAGCATCAAAGTGAGTCGTCATGGTATGGAATGAGTGGGAAAGATAACCATATAGGTTAGGATCAATCCTAGACACATCGAACGGTGGTGGAGGAGGAATAGAGGAAGATCCCTCATGAATGGTAGGACTAGGAGGATGATCCCTAACAACTCGAGAAGGACAATGGGAGTTGCTATGACGAACAAGAACATCATCTAGCAAAGAAGTGATAGGACATAGCAAATCAATGTCTACATCTCGGATCTTGCAACGCCTACACAACCTCATTATGAGACAAGGAAAGAACAATTTAGAGGAAGGCTTTCCTAGGGCACATTTAACCATGGCATCATAAATAATGGTGCCAAAAGGAATGGACACATTGCCATCAATCATTGCCGACAAGAGTCGACATCCCTCAAGGGGAATATCCGACTTTTGGGTAGAGGGTAAAATGTTATACCTCACCCATAGCCAAAAAGTCCTATAGATATCCTTCACTTTTCCACTCATGACTTTAGGAGTCGGAGCAACTCCCTCATAATAAGCATTAGGAATGAAGTTGAGAAAAGAAATGGAAGAGGTATACTCCGCATAAGCAAGCACTTCCTCATCCGTAGAAAGAGGAATATTAAGAGTTTCCTCAATGAGGGAAGGTGAGAGTAGGATTCGTTTTCCCCTAAGCCTAAGTTCAACATGCTTACTCTCCCTAGAAGCATCTTCGGGAAAACCCGAATAGAATGACCTAACAAGTTCTTCATTATAGGGTTCATTCAAATAGGCTAATGCAGTTAAGTCTTTGGAATGAACAAAAACTTGAAGGGACTTAAGGCATTCAAAAGAATGGCCAAGGTCACGGGTTATATTTCTTTCGGGAAGAATGTCTCTAGTGGCGGCCGAAGAAAAACGAGAGACTTTGGATTTTTTAGGCTTTGGTGGGGATGAGGAGGAGGCAACATTCTTGCCTTTGTTTCTAGGATTTCTAATCATCTAGAGCAATAAAGTAAACAAAGTCCCATCCCATGCACAATATAGAGCACACAATCCAAAAATTCAATTAATTCACAAGAAAAACATACCGAATAGGTGAGCCAAGCCGATTCGATCAATCCAAATGCACAAGACAGAAACAAAAGACACAAACATGAGTCACATTGCTCAAAATCAAACATTAAAACCAAAGTTCTATGCAATTTTCGAAAAATTGAACATAGCTTACCTTGAAAATCAAGAATCCTCAATGAGATTGATTCTCAACACAATCCACACGGCAATAATAACCTAAGCAATCAAGTAAATCACATATTACTCAACAATTCAAATGGGAAACCCAAAAATCCCAAATTTTCGAAATCAAGAACCCTAATTTTGCAAAAATTCAATTTGTGTAATGATTCGTTAAAATCTATGCAAAATTGGTTCCTCCTGACCATAATCAACTAGAATTATTACTAATAGTAGCAAGAATCTAGATAAAATCAACAATTTTGAAAGAAAATCGGTGAAAAAGAAAAAGATGGAAAAATAGTGATTTACCTCTTGAAGATCACCAAATCCGTGGAGAATCACCACAAAACAACTAGAAATCACCCTAGTAAGCTTCGACAAGCCACGAAATTGAAGGAAAACCGGGTTGAGTTTGATGATTTTTGAGAGAGGAAGAGAGAGTATTCGGAGTTTTGAGAGAATGAACCGAGGAGAGAGAGAAAAACCCTTTTAAAAAAACGTGATCTGGGTTTATGCGATCGATCGCACGACATGTTGCGATCGATCGTGTAGTGCAAATTTTAAAAGCAGGCTCTCTGTCTCTGAGTGCGATCGATCGCCCGATGTATTGCGATCGATCGCATAGTGAAAACCAAAAATACAAGCTCTCGGACAAAACGTACGATCAATCGCCCGATGTATTACGATCGATCGCATAGTGAAAACCAAAACTCATGCTTTCTGCCAATGAGTACGATCGATCGTACATAAGTAACGATCGATCGTATAGTGTAAAACAAAAATGCATGCTCTCGGCCATTTGAAAACGATCGATCGTATGAAGTATTACGATCGATCGTGGATGCTGACAAAGTGAAAACTGAAGTTTTGCAAAGTAAAACCTTTTGGGCTCAAAACATAAATTCAATACAAGCAAAAATTCAAGAAATCAACTAGATAATCATTCAAGCATGAGCAAACATTGTTGATGAAATTCATCAAGGTCAAGATGATTGAATCTCCCCCTAAACACTAGCAAGGAACACAATGAAGATTCAATCAAGAGTATGGTTATTAACAACCAACATCCTTCTTTACCCAAGCCTTTTGGGTATAGGAAGTAGAGCAGCCATTGGAGGCTTGTGAATCTATCAATGTTGATAGTTTGACAACTTCATCCATAAGAAATTTCACTTGAGTATGAAGAGAAGTGTCATTAACAAAGAATGAGGGCTTAGGAGAATAGGACTTCCTAGGATCTACCTTTGCAAACAAAGCGGGATTAAGGACATGTGTCCTCTTTGGTGCAAGACACTTTGGCCTAGTGTGACCAAGTTTGCCACAATTGTGACAAGTAGGTACAAACCCCTTGGTAGAAGGGAACTTAGTAACAAGAGGGGGATTCCTAGGTAATCTCCTAAGACTATGACAATGAGGTCTAATGTGTCCAAGTTTGCCACAATGATGGCAAGTAGGAACAAACCTTTTAGGTTTAGGGGCCTTAGGTGATTCTAAGATCAAAGGAGGGGAATCCGAAGCCTTCACAAAATTTGTCTTCAAAGGAGAAGAAATAGAGCTCTCACCTTTGAAGCCAAGACCACTCTTGTCATAATGACATTTGCCCATATTGAGCATTTTGTCAAGTTTGGCACTACCAAGTGTCATGCCAAAACTCTTTGATCTCAATTCATCAACACTACTCTTAAGTTTATCATTTTCATTTGATAAAGTGTTGATGAGGGAATTCTTTTCAAGGATTTCCTTTTCTAGCTCAATGATTTCCTCATTAAGAACACAAAGAGAGTTATCCTTTTCTTTTTCTAATTCAATAACTCTTGCATTTAGAATCTTAATCATCTCTTTATCCTTGATTCCCATTTGATAAAGCTCATCAACTTGAGCATATAACTCCTCACGGCTTAATGCCTCAACCTCACTTTCATCATCACTTGAAAGAAGATCCTCCTTATTCGACCCATGGTTTGAGACATTTTGACTAGAAGAGTCTACCTTGGCTACAAAAGCCACAATGGGTTCATCCTCATTGGAAGAGGAACTAGAATCATCGGAATCACTCCAAGAAGCATTCATGGCTTTGAGATTAAATTTAGACTCTTTTCTAAGTCTATTTCCACATTCCGAAGCAATGTGTCCAAAGCCATCACATTCATAACATTGAGGACCTTTCCTCATTGGCTTATCTTCCCTAGCAATGTCAAAGGACTTGTCCTTATTTTTAAACATATTGGGAGAAGGATTAGAACCACTACCCTTATGATAGTTAGAAGAATTCTCATTTGAGAATCTTGCTCTACTCTTTTGGAACTTCTTGTAATGTTTGGCAACAAGTGCCATTTGTTCATCTAAATTTGAGCTCTCAAAATCTATGGTGAGTTTTGTCAACTTTCTAGGACTCACATGCTCACTCTTAGCTTGTAGAGCAATGTCCTTGCTCTTTTTGGGAGTAGCACCATTAGACAACTCCAATTCGAAGGTTATAAGCTTGCTAATCAAAATATCAAGCTTAATCTCACTAAGTAGTGAGTGTTCTTCAATAGCGGCCTTTTTGGGAATAAATCTAGAAGGGAGTACCCTAAAGATTTTCTTTACAATTTTCTCTTCGGTGATTGTCTCACCAAGATTCCTAGCCGCATTAACAAGCAAGCTTAACCTATTGTAAAAATCAGAAAATGACTCGGATTCTCTCATAGTGATATTTTCAAATTCGGAATCCACCATTTGGAGTTTTGAGTCTCTAACACGGGTATCACCCTCATGGATGTCCCTAAGCTTATCCCAAGCTTCCTTGAGATATTCACAATGCTCTATATGCCGAAATTCATCGGTAGATATGGCGGTGACAAGAGCATTTAGACCCTTGGCATTTGCATCACTACGCCTAACTTCATCTAGACACCATTCGGCTCTAGGTTTTGGTTCATCTACATCATTCACCTTTCTAGTAGGCTCGGAATATCCATTTTGAATAATATTCCATATGTAAATATCTTGAGACCTAAGAAAGAATCTCATTTTATTTTTCCACACGGAATAATTGTTTCCATCAAAATAAGGTGGATGGCTCAAAGAACCTAGTGCTCTATCCGACATGACAACAAATACGACTTAACCGGATCGACTCTATTTGCTTCTAGAGAGAAGCTCTGATACCAATTGAAATTCCCGTCAATGGTAAGTCGTATGACACTAATCGGAGAGTCTAAGTATTTTAAAACTTATCTCTTACAACCAACAAACAAGCAAGGGTTCAAACAATGTTCAATTGAACAATAACAAGCTATGCAACAACAACAATCAATTGAACAATCCTAGAACCCAAAGTGTGCATCAAACTAGCACACCACGGTCTATTATCTATTGAATGAATCACACAATGTGTTATACAATTATGAACAATAGATAAGCAAAGAAACAATCACAACAAACACACAACACACGATGTGGTCACCCGGAACCTCTACCTCTAGAGGAAAACCGGAGGGGAGCCGTACCCCACGCTCTTGAATCACACTATGAAAAACGCCAATCGGCAAACACGTACAAGGGGAAATCGTTTCCAAACTCAAACACTATCAACCTATTGACTAGTGGCAGTTCTAACCTTGTGTAGCTTCCAATTGCTCCTTCAAGTGCACCTTCCTCAAGCTTCTCCAATTGAACCTCACCGGCGTGAACCTTCAATCGCAAGAACCACGGCTGTGCAATGATGTATGTATGTATGTGTAATGAACCGTTCAACTCAGCAAAACAACAATTAATGTTTGCTAGAGTTGAACACAATCTCCTTAATCCTATCAAAGGCTAAACTAGCTTGTATCAAGCAAATCAAAGGTTTAGCTTATGGATTATAGGTGGAGCATCAAAGGAGGAACCTATAGCATGGAACTAGGCTCACTCAATACCAAAGAACTTTCTCAGAATCAATATCAAGGTTTTTCAAATTAGAAAGTTACAAAATGAAACGGACAAATCTGTTTTTATATAAACTGGAAACACGATGCGATCGATCGTCCAAAGAGGTGCGATCGATCGCACGTAGTAAAACCACACAGATTTGTGCTGTGCGATCGATCGCTCGATAATTTGCGATCGATCGCATAGTGCAAAAACATGATACAGAAAGGGTCTGGAAATGAAACCCTTAATTGCGATCGATCGCATAGAAGTTGCGATCGATCGCATGAAAAGCTGTAACGGACATATTTGAACACAACGGTCATATTCCAACGGATATAAAATTGTCCACGTGGGACGATCGATCGTGAATTGTATACGATCGATCGCAAAGAGTAAAAACAGCTTGTTTTAATAAGTTTGCGATTTAAAACAAAATCAATTAAAGTTTTAGCAAACCAAAAGGTGTTTTTGCATCTTTTAAGCATAACCAAAATGTATGAATGCATATGCATGATCCATACCTTAATGAAGTGGATGAAGTGAAGTCACCATTTGACATTTGAATCGAACATTGAAGACCAACGAACACAATCCTAATGCCACGACTTCTAAGCACTTATAAATCCCTATCAACTAAGCAATATGATATAATTACAAGGAATAGGTTTTGTCAATTTAGGAAATAGCCAATTGCAAGAAAACTTGCCCTTACAAAGAATTTGTGGCAGACCAGAGACTAGATTCTTCCGAGCAAGCAAGTTTAAGCTATTGAAATTTAAATGCCCAAAACGCATATGCCACAACCAATTATCACCAACAGACATAGAGCTAAGGCAAGGTAAATTCTCACTGTCAACATATAAGGGGAATAGACGATTTTGAGCCATATTTACCTTGGCTATTAATCTTTGCTGAGGATCTTTGATGGTGAAGACTCCTCTGAAAATTCTCATATAATATCCTTTTTCTGACAGCTGCCCCACGCTTAACAGATTGTGGCTGAGACCAGGTACATAATACACATCAGATATGGTGTTGTTCACCCCTTCCTTCAGCTGGATAGAGATTCTGCCCTTTCCTTTTACCGGCATCTTTGCTGCATTGCCGAATGTAATCTCTGATCTTATAGATTCATTTAAATCAGCAAACAACTCCTTATGACCAGACATATGGTTGCTGCAACCTGTATCCAAATACCATTTGATTTTTTCTTGGCCATTCACAACATTGAAAGCCAACAACAGGTTCTCTTCATTGTCACCATCATTCTCTGCAATCTTGGCATGAGGCTCATGGTATTCTGATCTTCTTCTTTGGCTGCACTCTGTTTTGTAGTGGCCGTACTCCCGACAATTGAAACACTGAACCTTGGATTTGTCACGTGGTTGACTCCAATTGTGACCTCTTCCTCTTCCTCTCTTTGATCCAAATCGATAATTCGATCCTCTCTTGTAGCTTGAATTCTGGTTTCTGTGGCTTGTTTCACGGCGGTAGCCTCCCTCATTACGGGACGCCAAAGTTTTCTCCTTCTTCAAGCTCAACTGAGTCTCCAATGCTTCTTCTACTGCAACCTCTGACTTCTCATTTAGTCTCTGCTCATAAGCTTGGAGGGAACCCATTAGTTCATCCACTGTCATGGCACTGAGGTCTCGTGACTCCTCAATTGCAGTGACTTTGCCTTCGAACCGCTCCGTCAATGTCCGAAGAATTTTCTCCACAACTTGGAGATCAGCTATAGTCTCCCCATTGGCCTTCATCTGGTTCACAATGGCCAACGTGCGTGAGAAGTAATCAGAGATGCTCTCCCTTTTCTCCATCTGAAGAAGCTCAAATTGCCGCCGTAAAGTCTGCAGCCGAACCTTTTTCACCTTGTCTTGTCCCACATAGCAGTTGATGAGACAATCCCAGGCTTCCTTTGCTGTAGAAGCATTTGTAATCTTCTCATAAACATCAGAAACAATAGCTCCATAAATGTACATCAATGCTCTGCTATCTTTCTTCCGATTTTTGATTAGTTCCTCTCTCTGGTTCTGTGTGAGGTTCACACGATCTCCGGGATCAACGAATCCGGTGATCACAACCTCTGTGTACTCCATCACCTGAAAGAAGAGTTCCATCTGAGCTCTCCAATGTTGAAAGTTTCCTTTCCCGTCAAATTTTCCGACTGGGCACTGCGAGAACTCGACCCTGTTTGACATCCTTGAACCAACAGCTCTTCACTCTTCAAGCTCTGATACCAGATGTAGAATCCCAGGAATTATAGCAAGTACACTCACTGCTGTGGATCTCACAACAGTAGACACAAGGTAATTAAAGAAGTAAGGGAACAAACAGAAACGAGGAAACAGAGAAGAAAACAGAGAGGTCTGAGAAAGAACTTTTATTATTGTCTGGATGACTTCAACTCATACCACCATACAACAACGACAAAGTAAACTCTCATTTATAGAGAGTCAAACACACAACTTCCAGAGACTATAAGAAGACTCTAGACTTGAAATATTAAAATACTACAACAGCTAGAAAACAAAGACAACATTGGAAGACTACAGCATGCTTAACGTCAAAAGACTACAACATGCCAAACAGTAGACAAACTACAGCACAATACACTAAGTAATGGGCTTGGTTTAGATTCCAACAGCCTCCCTAAATTCAGCAATCAACTTCGAATTGCTGCCAGTAATTATAAGATCATCCACATATAAGCACACAATGACAACATTTCCCTGCTCATCAGTTTTAACATACAAGGTGTGCTCATAAGGACATCTCTGAAATTCATGCTCCAGAAAATAAGAATCAATTCGAGTATACCATGCTCGAGGTGCTTGTTTAAGGCCATATAAAGCCTTTTTTAGCTTATAGACCATGTCATGCCACAACTCCGAAACATTCAGTTCTGGAGACCAGAAATGGTATCACTGCATGAGCTTTCTTATCAAAAATATCGTAAGTTTTTTATCCTAATCTAATTGTGTTGGGTGTGGCAGGAAGATACAACTCTATCCCAAGGGAAAAGGCAGCGGAATGGGTAGTCATCTTTCCCTTTTTTTGGCGTTGGCCGATCCTGAGTCTCTAACTCCTGGTTCTAAAATATATACAGAGTTTACTCTGCGCATCCTTGATCGAACACAAAATCCAATTCATAAGGATGGTAAAGGTAAATATTTGCCCTATATATTTCTGTGGGTTACTGTACACGATCGAAACAGTTTATTCGGTGTTCTATAGAGTTAGACAGTAACCGAGAATCCTTTTTTTCTTTCGCTTGCAGTTAAGTTCTGGTTCAGTGCCGCAAATCCGGAACAGGGTTTGCAGAGATTCATAGAGTTTAGCCTTCTCAATCATTCTCAATATGGGTTTCTGTTGAAGGATACTTGCCATGTGGAGGCAGAGGTCACTGTCCATGGAATTTATACTGCGCTAGAGTAGTAAGCGCCTGTTGTATGAACGCGTAATGATTTCAAAATATGGTGTTAATAAGATAAGAAGGCCATTGCCAAAAAAATAATAATAATAATAAATACGATAAGGAGTCCTATTGTCCATTACTCTCTCTAATCTTCACGTACGCTGGTTTTTCTCTTCATGTTGCCTTTGATTTCTATATCTTTGATAATCTAGTGCGAAGTAGCTAGTATGGAAACATATTGAAGCTCAAAAAAAAAAAAAGCAGGGGAAAAAGCACTATCATGGAACACATAGCATGATGACAATTTAATTTTCTTGTCAAAGCTTGTGATGGATGTATTAATCGAGAAATGGGACAGGTATATAATATGGCATTATTATTACAGGTTATGAACTTTACAGAAAACAGAAGAAATTAAAATATACAAGGAACATGGAATTAAAGGAACCTGTGCAACTAACTTTTGAAATTAACTTTAGCAAAAAATCATCGATCCAACTATATCCAAGCGTTTATCCTTTTATTTAAGGCACAGGAAAGCAGGCAAAGAATGCAAAAGGATCCTCAAAACAGGCAGCAAGAAAGAAAAGAAAAACACTCTGGTCTTTAACAAAAAATGAGGCTAATAAAAACTACAGAAGTAAAAGAGTATTCACACTACAAGTACGTACACTAAACTGCTAATAACACACAACTCACTAAGTTGCCAATGTTATCACACGATTAATGAACTTCCTTTACCTTGCTTTGGCAAAAAAAAAACACTTCCTTTACCTTTTCCATGGCAATGGGAAAATAAACTTCCCACTAGATTTCCTTACCAATGTTTGGAAACGCCATTTTGATTCTAAAACAAGAAGCAGAAACCTATTTTGAGTTACAAATTATGTTATAAGTTTATTAATTTCTGTCTAAGAATCTTACACAACTTCATTCGTTTAATTATCACTTTCAAAGAGATTTTAACTCGTGATGACATAATTCGTCATTGTGGAAAAAAAATATCACTAACAGTAGTTTCGTACAGTCGTACTGGTAGTCTGGTAGTAGTATTTTTCATTAAACAATTTGTAAGGTTATATAGTTTAGAGTCCTCTAACCGATATTATTAAATAGTCAAACTAAATAGTCAAATAAATACGACTTGTTTAATAATTTAAAAACAAATGAAATTGATGAGCTAGAAACTCAAATGGAACAATAATTACATATTGCGCTGTAGTTCGTGCTATCATGAACTACAGCCCAATATACCACAAGTTGCTTTTTCCTTTTTCGTCACATAAGCTAGCTGGGCAGCCCATGATAGCTTTCTTACAATGTGTGTGGTTTAGAAATGAAAGGGAGAGCACGTTGACCCTAAAACCCAAACCCCAAAGGGAGCAAGTATTAGTGTTCTTGCCCCTGTCTATCTCTGGTCGTATCTGGTCTTAACTCTCAGGCTCAAGACCTCATTTTTTAGGGCAGTTTTCCTGAAACAAACTTTGCCGGTCGTCAATTTTATGCCATGGGTAGCCATGATGGTAAGATACATCTTCTTTTATATATTGAGTGTTCGTTCAAAAGGGCTTCTTTAAATATATGAGAATTTAGTGAATGCCTAGTTGAGGTGAGTTGTGACATTAATTAATTAATTATTTGGTTTCGATCAGGGGTTTTGAGATCCTATTCACGTTCGCCACCAAGTCATTACAGTCTAAAAGTGGACTCATTTTCATTTATGACTGAAAATACAGTGGATGGTTATGAAGCAGAGGAGTTCGAAGCTGGAGGGCACAAATGGTAAATATCCCCAATTCATTTTCATCCTCCACTTGTATAGTTCTGGTAAAACATGTCTTCAATCTACATTCCTATCGTTATATATGCATATGTTTGCTCATAGGAAATTGGTGATATACCCAAATGGAAACAAGAGAAAAAATGTGGAAGGCCACATCTCTCTCTATTTGGAAATGGCTGGAGAAAATTCACTTCAGGGGGATTGGGAAATATACGTTGATTTCAGATTGTTTTTACTTGATCAGAAAAAGGGCAAGTACTTGGTTGTTGAAGGTATGAATCATCTAAATCAGTTCAATTAATCATTAATGGGAATCAATAGATAGAGATATGTGGACCGGTAACTAATTTCTGATTGTTTTTACTTTTCGTGACTTAGATGCTTTCACAAAGGAAAATTGCTTTCATCGGGAGATGCTGCGCTCGCCTGGTTTTGATAAGCTTATGCCTATCCTAGATTTTATGGATGCCTCCAATGGATATCTCATTGATGACACCTGTGTGATTGGAGCTGAAGTCTTTGTTTGTAAAGAAAGAACAAAACGCAAAATAGAGCGTTTGTTAAGGGTAGACCATGCCGTTATGTACAAGCAGGTTTGGAAGGTTGAGCATTTTTCTAAGTTGAAAGCTGAGTACTATGTGTCAGAACCATTCAATGCTGGAAACCAGAAATGGTATCGCTCTTTAGCCTTCTTATCAATATCCTTTTCGACAAAAACAATGAAGCTGCTCAAGAACTATATGTGTGTAGAATATGTAACATAATTCTGCATTAAATGCCGACAGCATGTACAGTTAAGTTTCCAATGGAAGAAATAGAGAGCTCTTGTAATTGAACTTTTGACTGCAGGTAATGTAAAATTAAGTGTTCTTTCATGTGTTGATTGCAGGAAGATGATGCTTTATCCTAAGGGAATTGGCATTGGAGTGGGTACTCATCTTTCTCTTTACTTGGCATCGTCTGATTTAAAACCAACTCCTCCTGTGTCCAAAATATTTGCAGAGTTTTCCTTGCGCATCGTAGATCAAAAGGATGCCGATCATGAGACTTTGACTGGTAAACATTGACCTCTTTCTTTCTGTACAACTCTACACAGTGCCCTATAATCATGACAGTATATTTACCAGTCTTAACATTCTTTTCTTTTATTTCTGTTTTTAATAACTGTGCAGCCAGTGACTATAGTTTTTCCTTCTTGCAGATAAACATTGTTTCAGTGCCACGTCTACTGCATGGGGTTTGACTGAGTTCATTAGTTTAAGCACTTTCAGTGAGGCGGACAAGGGGTTTTTGATGAAGAATACTTGCATTCTGGAGGCAGAGGTCACTGTCCATGGAATTGCTGAAGTACTATAGCTTAATAGCAAGTAATTAAACTTGTCCTGAATCCTAATTTTGGGGTGTGATTGTGTCATACATTGTGTTTCATCGATGCTAGTATTTTGAACATGATTTTTGCTCATCAAGAATCACTTTTGTATATTCTAGCTGGTTCGGTACCTCTGACCACGAAGTAGGTTGTGCGACATTCGTTTTCACTGTATGAGATTGCAATGGTGACGCTTGCATTTTCAAAGCAGATGTAATGTAATGGTTCATGATCGAACTTGTTAATACCCTTTCTCAAGTAAAGCTTCTTATTCAAATTTCTGATAGATCGACTAAGAGATACCTCTGCCTACGAGGCTACGATGGTAAAATGATACTTTCTCTGTCTCTCTATAACTGTCGTGGCTATACCATGAGTCAAATCTGGTACAGAAGCTCTGCCACTCACAACAACCGCCGCAGAAACACCAAAAAACCTCACACACACACTCAAAATTTCAGCATTAACACCCCTTGTAAACCCGTCACACTTTTCTTATTCCCCCATATATACGTTCTGGATCTGAATTATAGTTTTCCTTCACCAGACACTTTTCTCGATAGGAGAGAAATGAGGAAGGCATGCTCATATTTGGAGTGTTGTTAAGCTTTAACAAGGGATTTGCTTGTATATACAACCAGGAACCTGAAACTTCCATTCAAAGTATGTATATTATACGTTATGGCAATCAATCAGATGCATTTGGAACATGCCAAATGTACAAAGAGATACATTTTTCTTTCTTTTACTATGTGGCTCTCAGTATAAATTAATTACTACTCTCTCACCGACTTCATATCTGTTACAAATGTTCTCCGCTGCCAATTACAGTTAAATAAGAATGGGGTTCAGATCACCTATGGATACCTTTTCCTTGAAATAAAGACATCCTGTAGAAGCAAAGCATATTAGTTCTATACTTGAAAAGGTTTCAAGTTTGGAATAACACCTTTAATCTCTCCTTTATAAAACGGAAAACCCACTTTGAGTGTTAGAAAACCATTCTAATTCTTGTAACCTGTAATCAAATTCTCAGGAAATTAAATTCGGTGCTCCAGCCTATTTTCATGACTAGTAGTCTTAACTTCGATGACCAAGACGGTAAGAAGCTAGCTCTCTCTCTCTCTCTCTCTCTCTCTCTCTCTCTATCTGTGTTTGTGTTTGCGCTAGTGTGGAAAGCAGTAGCTAATACTAAATGCAGGGGTTTTGAGATCGATTACGGATGCACCGCCAACTCATTACACAGTCAAAATAGAGTCGCTTTCATTGCTGACCAAAAATTCATTGGAGAAATATGAATCAGGAGAATTCGAAGCTGGAGGATACAAATGGTATAATTCTGTCACTGTTTTGGTACACAACTAAAAAAAGATCTTACATCTGTGTAAATTCTCATGTGCTTTTGCTACAGGAAACTTGTTTTCTATCCAAATGGAAACGAGAGCAAGAATGTGAAAGACCATATTTCTCTCTACCTGGTAATGGCTGGAGCAAATACTTCCCAGATTTTTTGGGGAGTACATGCTGTTTTCAGGTTGTTTTTGCTTGATCAGAATACTGGCAACTACTTGGTTTTTCAGGGTACCATTTCTTTCATTTCAGTTTTAAATACCCAGCAGACGATATGCGAGAAACGTACGTTAATCATCCTTTTCTGAATTCTGATCCTTTTGTCATCTGCATTTCTTAGAACAAACGGAACGGCGCTTTCATGGGATGAAGCTCGACTGGGGTTTCGATAAGTTTCTCCCTCTCAAATCATTCTTTGAATCTTCCAATGGATTTCTCATGGATGACACTTGTGTGTTTGGCGCGGAGGTCTTTGTTTCTAAAGAAAAAAGCAGGGGCAAAGGAGAGTGTCTATCTATGGTGAAGGACGCCGCTATGTACAAACATGTTTGGAAGATTGACAGCTTCTCAAAGATGGTCGCAGAATGCCACGACTCCAAAACGTTCAGTTCTGGAGACCAGAAATGGTATCACTGCATGAGCTTTCTTATCAAAGTTATCATAAGCTTTTGATCCTAATCTAAATGTGTTGGGTGTTGCAGGAAGATACAACTCTATCCCAAGGGAAAAGGCAGCGGAATGGGTACTCATCTATCCCTTTTTTTGGCATTGGCCGATCCTGAGTCTCTACCTCCTGGTTCTAAAATATATACAGAGTTTACTCTGCGCATCCTTGATTTATCGTATTCAAGGCATCAGTATGGTAAAGGTAAATATTTGCCCTATTTTTGTGGGTTTACTGTACACAATCGTTCTATAGAGTAACTGAGAATCCGTTTTTTCTTGCGCTTGTAGTTAATTTCTGGTTCAGTGCCGCAAATCCGGAACGGGGTTGGCCGAGATTCATCACGCTAAGCTTTCTCAGTCAGGCAGGCATGGGGTTTCTGTTGAAGGATACTTGCAATGTGGAGGCAGAGGTCACTGTCCATGGAGTTTCTACTGCTCTATAGTAGTAAGCGCCTGTTGTATGAAGGTGTAATGCTTTCAAAATATGGTGTTAATAAGATAAGGCCATTGCCCAAAAATAAATAATAAAAAGATAAGAAGGCCCAACGTCCGTCGCTATTACCGATCTTCACTACTTTCTTCAGCGTCTGGTTTTTCACTTCATGTTGCCTTTCATTTCTATATCTTTGATGATCTAGTATTCTTAGTGCGAAGTAGTATGAAAACATATTGAAGCTCAAAACAAGGCAGGGGAAAAAGCACTATCCTGGAGCGAGCACAAAGAATGATAGACAATTTTTCTTGTGAAAGCCATCAATGTGATGGATGTATTGATCGAGAAATGGGAAATATAATATGGCATTATTATTACAGGTTATGAACTTTACAGAAAACAGAAGAAATTAAAATATACAAGGAATATGAAATTACAGTGAAAGCAAGCCACACAGGCACGTTTCTGTTGAGAACAAGTGAGAATGATAATTTACTTACAAGTAACAAGTATGCACGATTAGATAATTAAGGGACGTGATGGAAATGATTAGCCAAAGGTTTTTTCGCTGCTGTAACACATATACAGAAATCCATCATCCTCCTTGTAGCTTTCGTAAATGGAATCCATACGACTGGCTGTACAGGAAACCCACAGGAAAATGTGTTAACAGTCCTCAACTATGATATCTTATCTTAAGCTTGCATGTATTATTTAAAAGGGCTCTTTACCTGTTTGAGGTAATGTGTTCTGCACAAATACAAAAAGGGCTTTCCCAGGAGTCAATTGAAGCCGGCTGCTTAAGATATGGATAAACTGGCCAACAGACATATCTCTAGGAACCAGGTATCTAGAAGAAACAAGAAAACACAACATAAAGTGAGAATGCAGAAAGGATTGGCTGAAATTATGAAAAAAACGGTTTCAACTACCTGTGCAACTAATTTTTGAAACTTTACCAAAGCAGTTAAAGGACAATCATCCAACTATCCAACGATATATCCATTTATTTAAGGCACAGGAAAGCAGGCAAAGAATGCAAAAGGATCCTCAAAACAGGGAGCAAGTGAGAAAGAAAAACACTCTAGTATATCTGTCACAATGAGGCTAATAAAAAATATGGAAGTATAACGTATGGTATTCGCACTACAAGTACACTAAATAAATTCAGGAAAAAGGGACCAAGAGACGGAAACTTTCTTAATCGATAAGAATTATATCGAAGTATGCTATTGTCAAGTAACTACATCCGGAGATTTAAAACTGAGATGTCCTATGGCATTTGAGTTTGTCCTCAACAGAAGAAACTTTGACCTCGTACAATAAAACCATAATTGTGACAACTAGAACGTACTTTTTCTTTTCCATTTCAGGCAGGTCTGTCCTGGAATATCTTTCAATGATGACCTGCAGAAAGACAACAATAAAAAACCCAAATGATCCTCAAAGCTTATGCACCGTGATAATAATGCTTCTATTATGAGTATAATTACATTACTTCTAGTAAGATTAGCCTTGTGATCATTTGTACATGCGCAATAAAAAATATGAGAGCCAAGTTATCAATTCCTCCTTACTTTGTCAGATCCTTAAACATATCGCAAGGAAAAAAGCATGGTGTAATAACACACAACTCACTAAGTTGCCAATGTTATCACACGATGTACTTCCTTGGTTTGAAAGTTGAAATTGCCTGATGAAAGCGAATTTAAAGCAAACAGTAAGATCTTCTGAAAAGCTAGAATTTTTCATTAATTAACAGCAATGCCAATCAAAAATTTGTCCTTTCTCAACAAGCAAACACAAGCAAACCAAAAATTTCCCATTTCAAAGTAATCGGCCATAAAAGGGTCTCCAGCCACAAAAACATTATCATATCTTAATCACATCAAACAAGACCAAATTTTCATATTTCCAATTTCCAGGTGCATTCCAGAAAAATCCTAAAAAGGAAATCCACAGGTCTTTAATAAACTTTGAACGAATTGTACAGCTTTAAGGCAAGGATATGAGATTCCAATTGGGCTGAAATCAAAACATACCGGAACTCGATCTGGGTATTTTCCAATGATATTCTTTGATTCTTCAAGTCGCTCATCTAAATCAACAACCACCCATCATAAGAAAAACAAATAAGCACCACGTAAATCACAATGTTTTGCAGCTGAGGAAACACTATAATATGAATGATCGAAAGGAAAAAACTACCGAATGAGAACTCTTGCTTGAAAGTCTTGATCTTGCCCATAAAGTCGTATGCTTTTTTTTTTGTTCTTTGAGAGAGAGAGAGAGAGAGAGAGTAAAAGAAGAAATCAATGAAAGAAAAAGTTGTGGGATTTATTGAGAGGGAAAAAGACGTGTCGAGGAGAAGAAAGCAACAAGTGTTACGTGGATTAGTCACAAATACACCTCACAAGTCGCTTTCTGTTGCTTTAAGCTTTCACGCTCTGTACTCATCCGCCGACACGTTGCTGACTCATCGGCATGGGCCTCCGTTTGGGTTGCAGCTTGTGACTTGTAATGGGCTTAGCAGAACAAAATGACCGCAAGCGGCCGGGTCGGGTTTACTAATAATGAAAGTCGAAACAAACACATAACATACTACGTACATTTCGACTAGCCTCTCTGCACGTGTTTTGCGCGTGCCGAGAGACTGCTTAGCCTCTATAGTCTCTTGGATTTATAATTCAATCTGTGCAATAAGAAAAGTCTCTCGTGTGTGCATGTCAATAGGTTTTTTTTTTATGTGGTACATATTTTTCATGATTTTACACATCTAACCACATTGAAACGAACAAAATGAAACAAAAATACATGTCGAAATAAATAATCGTCCATTTTTAGAAACAAGTGTTTAGTTAGCGACACTATTTCCATACCCATTACTTATCAAGGGCAAGACCACAGTTTTATTTACACGCGGTGGTGGCACCCGGGGCAGAACCATAGTGCGATTATCATACCCATTTCTCGGCATGGCGGGGTCGCAACTTGCTTGACCCGGTATCCGCGAGCCATTTTACTATCCCTAGTTTGAAAGGAAGCATCTGGGAGGAACTTCAAACTAGTCTATGAGTACTAGTGCATGGTAACACCATTAACATGATGAACAACCCTAACAATAATAAGAAATGTATCCTATTGTTATCGTGCAAATAAAATTATTGAATGGTGTAGATATGTTGTCGGTGTGACAGAATTTTTACAATGACGTTATGGTCTTATATCTAATGGAGCTCGATTGATGCATAAGATCTATCATCCAAGTAATAAAGCCAAATTAAACAAAATTAATTGATAGACAATGCAATATGGTGTCCACCACCATGTCCGATCTACATTGAACTAGTTCATATGTCAGCACCAAACGCGTCGAAGTGGCTTTCACGTTAGGAGCTTTATTATTGAGAGCAATTTTCTCCATTTAATTAAGCATGTTCCATTTAATACTTAACAATCTTGCTTGAGAATACAGTAATATACAGTTCATGCCGGAGAGATCAAGGCACCTGTGGTCCTGCTTGCCGGAGACATTTAACTTCAATCAAGAGATCAACCAGAATGGCCGAGGAGAATCAAGAAAACTATAAGCTGGCGGTTCAAGGAGCGCCCAACAAGTCAACCGATGATCGTCGCAATTGGAATAGCTTCACGAAAGATATGACGAATATTCATTCCACTGTCGGAGCTCAAGAGAACACGCGCATCCTCATGAAGAGTATAAGTGAACCTTTTTTTTCTGTTTGAAAGAGCTTCAAATTTTTAGATAGTTTGTTTTTGGTTTTTACTGAATTTTCTTCTTTGGTAAGCTGCCTTTGACTGATCTTGGTGGGTTGGTGGTAAGTGGTGCCATGATGTGGAAGAGGATGTAAGACCAAAATCACCAACTCACCAACCCAATCCATGGAATATGATTTAATGATAGACCAACTGAAAATCTTCCAACATAATTCTTACCAAACTTTTCAAAAAAGAAAAAGAAAAAAAATCATATATATATATATTTATATAGAGAAAGGGTGTTAAAAGTATTTTATTTTATTTTTGGCCAAAAGGGTGTTAGGTCTTATTAAGGCAAAACCTATTAGGGTTTCACCTTTGAATGATCTTTATTTAGGAGCACAAAGCCACAAACAGTTAATATTCATTCTGAAGGTAAAGTAGGTTAATCCTTAATGATTCATTGATAACTTGTTTACTATGAGTCTCTCTCAATCTTCTCACAAAGTCATAACTAGAAACGATCTCATACTCAATTCTCCAAATATTGATGATGCAATTAGCTGAAATAGAGAAATTTGGCATGTATGTAAAAAAAAAAAATACTCCAAACTTAAGATTATGAACAACACAAACAAGATACGACTGCGGTTATTAACTTTGTTGCATTCTTCACCAACTCCTAGTTGATTGGCCTACCCAATTTCTAGTAATGGGTCTTCTGGGTCTTCGACTTCTTGCGCGAGCTTCCCCAAATATCAGCGGGGTTTGGACCAGCAGAAAAGCCAACAGAGATGCATACTTGGTAGCTTCTCTGGCTTGTCGGAGGATGTGCCCGGCTATTTGGATTCTACAGCCCCCTTCCTCCCTTGTTCATATTTTGTTGTACCCCCCCCCCTCCATAGTTGGAGTTCTGGGTCTTCGTTTTTCTTTTCTGTTTCGTTTCCCTTTATCAAAAAAAAAAAACAAGAGATGTTAAAGCCTCTCTTACAAAATTAGTTTTTTGATCTCCACACATTATTAAAATGAATAGAGTGAAGAATTGAGCTAAATGATGAATTTCTCTAATTATCATACAAGCTCTCTAAAAAATATTGCGTCTTCCTTTGACACAATCCGTTATCCATCAACTTTGAATTACTCTACACCAAGACTTTGCAACAACCCAGTCAACCCAACAATTTTAAATGCTTTAGACCTTGAATCAAGAAAAAAAATTTCGGCTCGAAGCACATATTTGAGTGACCAATATTCTTAGCACCAACCCTATCGAAGAAAAAAATAGTACTAGCGACGAGAGTATTTTCACTATCATAACCGATTTTTTTTTTCAAAGGAAATAAAGGCCAGTGCGACAGCCCTCAAGTCTTGATTAATAATGAAACTACAGAATACAATAGGGGGGACATGGTGCCTAAACTCCAGTTAACATGAAGCATTAAGAGAACCTCCCGAATAATAATATGAGTCTCCACAAATCTTTTTACATAAATACTCCTAAGATGTTAAGATACCTTGAAAACCAATTAAATTTTTTTTTTAGAAAAAAAAGTTAATTTAAGAGGGTTTTTTTTAATGGCAGAAAATGAGTCATCTTCTATCTCTCATGAAATTAAAAGGAAAAAAAAGAAGAGAGAAAGAGGGTAAAAAAGTTACATACTTACATCACAAAACAACTATAAAAAAAAATCATAAAAACTTACATAATTGCTAAGTCATTTACTTTAGATAACCACCCCCACCCCTGCATCCATCAAAGGTATGGATATGTCTAGTCTCAAATAATTTTTTTAGACAATACTAGTCTCAAATAAATAACTTCAGAGTTCGGATCGATACCAAACTAAACTATCAACATTTAACTGGATAAGTGAGTGGATAAACCACGAGCACTAAATAGAAATAGTAAGCTCCTTGCCAAAAAACAGAAAGAATAAAAATAGTAAGCAGATGCACCAAAGTGAAGAAGTTGCACAAACCATATATAGTCTTACACGACTTTAATTATTAAAATTAAAGTAGAGGATTCAGAGTGAAAAATTACAAAAGTTAAAATCGTGATTGAACAAACATTATAGTAAAGTTAGGGCTGCTGTTCGTATGGATTGGTCGGTGTTTTGATTGTCGAAATCACTTCTTTTTCAGAACCTCCGAATTGAAAGGGCGATCATTCCTCCCGGTGAAATGACCGTACCCCAAACCGACATAGGTGAAGGAGTAGAGTATACTAGGGCGCTTTATTATTTGATCCAACCTACGCGATTAGAGGAATTCTGGAACCCTTGACCAATCTTGTGCCATACCAAACACGGTAAAATGCAACCAAACACTTTACCAAACACGGTAAAAATGCAACCTAACACTTTACCAAACACGGTAAATCACTCCGTTAATGAGTCCAAGTTGGGTGATAGTCTGCGGTCTGCCCGAAAAGGAAACAAGACAGGCTGGGGTAGGTGGGTTTACAGGTAATTATTTCCGCGCGGTAAACGCGTCCTCCGCACATCTCAGAATTCACCACTCTCCCTCTAGTTTTTCTATTCCTTCTCACCCACCGACTCACCCCCACCGACGGTCGAGATTTAACCTCATCCCCTTGATTTCACTGCCACGTGATCCAGGATGAATCTAGCCCAACTTTTGACACTTGGGGGCGAGAACAGTCAGAAAGGCCTTCCATATTTCCCTATAAATTCGGACCTCCAACACCATTCTTCCTCGAACCGCTTGAGTAGGAGAACAGACCAAAGTTTCACAGGTCCATTCTTTTTCTCCACTCAAGCAAGACCCAACTCTCTCTCCCTCTCTCACCGTTTTCAGGTGCGCTTCTGGTCCTTCTGAGTTCTCTGTTTTCTGGGTTCATTTCAATTTTGCTTGAATTCACTTTAAAGCATGGAACTTGGTTTCACCAACAAAAAAAACATGGAACTTATGTTGACATAATGACTTTGTGATGAAATCTCTTAAAATTGGATCTGGGTTTTGTTACTTATAGTAGATCTGATGTTGGGTATTGGTTGATTTTGTTAAAGTTTGAACCGTTGGACTATGAGTCTCTGTCATTGCAGATCTGATAGGATTTCAATACACGCACACCACCTGTTTGTTAATATGCCTGATAGAAGTATGTGTTCGAATTGCTTATGAATTTTCTATTATGTTGCAGATTTTAAGAAATGGCTCTCGAGACCTTCTTGTTCACCTCTGAATCAGTCAATGAGGGTCACCCAGACAAGCTCTGTGACCAGATCTCCGACGCAGTGCTCGACGCTTGCCTAGCTCAAGATGCCGACAGCAAGGTAGCTTGCGAGACCTGCACCAAGACCAACATGGTCATGGTTTTCGGTGAAATCACCACCAAGGCCAATGTTGACTACGAGAAGATCGTCCGTGACACTTGCCGCAACATTGGGTTCGTGTCAGCCGATGTGGGTCTTGATGCTGACAACTGCAAGGTCCTTGTCAACATTGAGCAGCAGAGCCCTGACATTGCTCAAGGTGTCCATGGCCATTTGACCAAGAGGCCCGAGGAGATTGGAGCTGGTGACCAAGGTCACATGTTCGGCTATGCCACTGATGAGACCCCAGAGTTGATGCCTCTCAGCCATGTGCTCGCAACCAAGCTCGGTGCTAAGCTCACTGAAGTTCGCAAGAATGGTACTTGCCCATGGTTGAGGCCTGATGGGAAGACCCAAGTCACTGTTGAGTACTTCAATGAGAATGGTGCTATGGTTCCAATTCGTGTCCACACAGTCCTAATTTCAACCCAGCACGATGAAACCGTTACCAACGATGAGATTGCTGCTGATCTGAAAGAGCATGTGATCAAGCCTGTGATCGACGCGAAGTACCTTGATGAGAAGACCATCTTTCACTTGAACCCATCTGGCCGATTCGTCATTGGAGGGCCTCATGGTGATGCTGGTCTCACTGGCCGTAAGATCATCATCGACACCTATGGAGGTTGGGGTGCTCATGGTGGTGGTGCCTTCTCTGGTAAGGACCCAACTAAGGTCGACAGGAGTGGAGCCTACATTGTGAGGCAGGCAGCCAAGTCCATTGTTGCCAATGGACTTGCAAGGAGGTGCATTGTGCAAGTTTCTTATGCCATTGGTGTGGCTGAGCCACTGTCTGTGTTTGTTGATTCTTACGGCACTGGTAAGATTCCGGACAAGGAGATCCTCAAGATTGTGAAGGAGACCTTTGATTTCAGGCCTGGTATGATTGCCATCAATCTTGATCTTAAGAGGGGCAATGGAAGGTTTTTGAAGACTGCTGCTTATGGACATTTTGGAAGGGATGACGCTGACTTCACTTGGGAGGTGGTCAAGCCACTCAAGTGGGATAAGGTTCAAGCTTGAATCCAACATTGAATTAATTTGAAGCATGTGCTGCGGATGCTCTCTATACTGGCATTTTGCCATTTTCTTTTATTATTTCTAATGATTTTTATTTTTTTGTTTTCTTTCAAGAATGTGTTGGTAGTTTATTCTGTATTCACAGAGATTGTAACTGTATGCTATTGCTGCTCAAAAAGTTTAATAAAGAGAAATTGATAAGAGTGGTTTTGCTGTGGAGTAGCAACAATGTTAAATTGTTGTTGCACATGGCAAGTAGCATTTTTATAACAATGTGTTTGTGCCTCATCTCTGATGGTATTTTTGGGTTTCATCAGTATTGCCATGACTGCCATTTATTCTTCACAATTGAACTTAACCAGATTGTGAAAGCACTACAATTTAAGGTTTTTAGGCTGTAAAGAAGCAAAGAGAGAGAGAAAGAAGGAAAGAAAGTTGTTGACAGGTTGGTGATCAACCTTGAAGACTGTACTGGCTTATTTGATCTATAAGAAGCTGTCCCACTTAAGCGGTGTCACTGTATTTGATTGCTTTTTTATATCGAAAGAGTGGTGGAGAGCCTCTTCTACAATAGCAATCAAACCAGACTTGAGAGGGAGAAGAATTTGATTGATCTATATGTATGACTTTGTTTTTTTTTTTTTTTGGCTAAGATCATCTGTATGACTATCCACTTGGCTTTTTCAGACAGCACATGCACTGAAATATAGGCTTGTATTGCCACAACCCACACTTCCAGGTCACGTGTTTCATTGTCATACTCACATGTAGGACACTAATTCATTAATTTGTGCTTGTTGAGATTAAGGGGTGCAATTGTGACCCACATGAATAAAGATGAATGTTATGTGCCACAAAGAAAATGAAGCACAAATGACAGATGTGATACACAAGTCACAGTACAAAATAGTGAAAATTCTTACAATGAAACTAAAGCACGATATCAAAGTAGCATTTTTTTTTTCCTGCATTCTATTTTACTGCAACTTTGGCTCTGGTTTAATCTCCTCAGGAACAAAAAGTAGCCTCTTTTCCATATTTCTCAGTTTTAGATCAAGTCCCTTTTTTGTCCCATGATAGTTGGCAAGGAGCAAATGTAATTACCTGAAGGGTAGGCTTGCATTTACATCTACATCTACATTACATGAGCATATGCACATAATAATTCATCAGTGATGGACCCAAGGCACAAAGTATCAAGCCAATTTTATATTTCATTCCTCATCCACTACTAATTAGAAAGAGTCATCCATTACATCAGAGTATCTTGTAGATCTTAGGATAATAAACTATTGAGCTAGAAAAGTACAAGTACTTGCCAGCTCCTCTAGTAGCATCTAAATTTATAAGCACCCCATCTGAGATCAGATCAGACCCTTTATTCACTTATATGCTGTCTCTGTGCTCTATTCTGTAGGAGGGTATATGCAACTTCCAATAGCTGCAAACAAAGACAAAAAGTTGCATCAGAAAAATTCTTCCAAGTTATAAGAGCTTAAGTTTTAAGCTAATCTGCAAAGAGCACTCATTCTATTTTGGTGTGACTACTCACAAGGGTTTTCTTCAACAATCATTCCAGTGCCACTGAATGTGCAAGAATTGGTCAGCTGTCCATCTGCTTGGAAATAGAGGTTCATGACCATCGATGCATATGAGACCTTGTTAGAAGGGTTGAAACAGGAACCTCCCGATTTGATTACGGAGCAGTCAATCTGGTGGTATTTTTGATCAATGCAGACATACTGGATATTCATCTCAAGCCGAATATCAGGAGTAGAAGGCTTAGCAATGCACCACTTTCTCGGAACCTCGTTTGCCTCCTGCCAACAAAAAACAACATGAAATCGTTCGTTTTTCGTCAAAACTTACATGAAGACTGTTGTAACTTGAAAGCCAATGGAAACTATGTGAAGTAACGTCGCTATATTTACCCGCTCCTTTTCACTTTTGACTTCCCTGGCCTCTGCAAAAGGTTGCCATAAAAAAAAAATACTTAGTGCATGATTAAAGAGTTACAGGAATATGACTTATTGATGCAGATAACAAAAGTTATAGCGTAGGAATATAAAAGAAACATACAGAAGAATAATGCTCAGGTATTTACTTGTTTTTGTAATACGAAGAAAATAAAATTGTATGCTATTTCATAAATATTAGAGTAAAGTTACAAGTAAAAATGTATAGCAACCCACCAATGCTCGTATTGAAACATACGAGAAGAGCAACAGTCAGAACAGAGAAAGCAAATGACCATTTCAGCATTGCAGACATTACTTTAAATCCAAATGCCAAAGCAATTCAGAGAACACAAAAGGGAGGGAAAGATAGAGAAGAGGAGAGGACTTTCTGAAAATTGCTACGAATTCTGAATCGCATTGTTAATGTCTTCTGCTGCTTATATAGTGGAGGTCTGGGTTATGTCTACTAGGCAACCTAGCTTTTAGTCCTCTTCAGTGAACATAGTGATCAATGAATATATGGACAAGTTTGACAAATTAATGATGTGATGCAAACACATGTTGTGCTTAGTATCCAAGCTAAAATTTGCATAATCTTCTCACTTGGACAAGGTGGCCGGTGGGATTCAGTTATATATGGCAATTAGTGAGTACTAAAAAGGCTTTCAACTTTTAGAGTTCATAGTTTTTGATAAATTTTATCTTTTTATGACTCTTTCATAATTTCTTACTTGTTAAGAAATGAAACTCTCGTATTAAGGGATTAGCTTCATTGTGATCCTACTCAAAATGACAGAATTATCTTTTTTTTTTTTTCTGATTATTCTTAGCTGCAATGCTTTCTTAACAGCCAAGTTGACCCATTTAAGGGATCAAATGTAATTTGAAAGTGACATGGAAATGACAAAGTTTTATTTAAATTTCTCCATCTATCTCTGCCATGTCCCTTCAAGTTGCCTGGCTTAATTTTCGATGAGGGAGATTGAGATCCAATAAAAGAATACGTCAAAATGAAGACTAAAGTGGCAAAGATTGCCATAACATCATGTCATCATCTATCGGTTTAACAAAACAAATTGGAAATAAAATAGATAATTGGTTTGGTTTATATAGAGTATTACAATTAATTGTCAAAAAATATAGGCTCAATATAACAAGTGCGCGCTCTGAACGTATCAATACTCTTTACCATCGCTAAACCATAGAATGAATTAGCTAAACACATGGATTAAACATCAATGTGTATGTTATATGATTCAGATAGTTAAAACGAGACCGAACCATTTTATATAAACATATCCAATACCACATAATTAAGGACATAAGGTAAGCCAAAATATTTACTGATGATTCAATCTGAATATTGCTCATATTCTTACTCAAGGTTTTAATAAAATAAACGAGCTTAAATATTGAAGGAAACCTTCTACAATCCCAAAAATATGCATTATTCAAAGATATTTAGTTTCTACAAATATCTCAAATTTTGTGTCAAAATTTTGGATATAATTGTCTCCAAGTTTCAAAAAATCAAACAATGTGTCCCGACTGGTCAATTTTCATGAGCCTCTACTAGAATTAATCACTTGTTCACAATCTTAATAGAATCACTGCTCTTAACTTTTGCAGAAAACCTTCTATAGTCCCACCGATGTGCCTGACAACTTATGAATTAAGTTCTTTAATTTCCACAAATATCTCGAATATTGTATCAAAGTTTTGAGTATAATTTCTTTTTTTGTTAAAAAGAAACAAACATTGATGTGAAATAAAGAACATATATATGTAGAAAACAATATCAATGACTTACATGTAGCAATACAACAAAATAATCATGATAGAAAAGACAATAGAAAAGTTATGAATCAATTTCATGCATGCACAATGACGCAGTGATAAGAAACATGCTGCAATATTAATCATGTTTTTCTTTGTTATTTCATGACTGATAATCCGCATTGCATTTCAACCAGTTTTTTTTAGAGTTTTTCAATGAAAAGTACAGTTACCCAAACTTGCAGAGAAATGGCTTGAAATTTTTTCATAGGACATTAATTAAAAATGCAACTTTTACCTAAGAGAAACTCTAAGCAGTTAGCACATTACATGTAATTTCAACAAGAGGAAAAAAAAAAAAACTTAAGAACCTCAAATCTTAAGTTTTTGATTCGTTCCTTAACATATAAACCAAATGGGAACATGCAACTCAAAATCAACCATAGCTGATTTTAGACTAGTATTCATGAAGTTAGGATCACAAGTTGGAAATATCATAGGAGTGAGAGCCAAAATCACAGGTTAGAAATATCATAGGACATCCATAAACACCCATCGATGCGATATAAGGATATTTCATAGAAAATAGTTCAGAAAAGCATATGATAGTGGTATTAAGTTATATTGTTTCTTCATTAGGCTATGGCCTTTTATGTTTCTCAGTAAATTGGACGATATGTCCCAACTGCTTTATTTCCCTCACCCCGTAATCTGATGTGCTGCTCTCATCCATGGGTATGCATAAAACGATGAAAGTGAAATGTAGGCATTTGTGTCAATATGCTTCTGCACAAAATCTAGATAGTTCATCCGGTAGAAATATATGATCGCCGGATAATATCACATTTGTTCAACATTTTTGTTGTTAGCGTTCTCAAAAACCTATATAATTAAATTGCCTCACAATCAGTTGTCCCTTGAAATCATCTTTCCTAGCCTTAACTTCTCTTGGCATTTGAGTGACAACCAAAAAACCTAAACAAATTAATCCATCTTAGAGATTGAGTGGAAAAAGAGGGAGTGTGTTAATATGAATATCATTTTTATGCCACTGCATGTTAATGCAATATGAATATACAAGATTTTAAAATTGAAATTTCTAACAAATTATGATGATCATTTTCAAACTTTATTAGTATAACTACGATATTTAATTATGAGAGACCTATTATAAAACAATGATATTGTATTTATTATCTACTAATTCAGCACATGTGAGAGTCGTATATATAGCAGTGTGATTATGAGCTGATTAAGGATAGAAAGTGAGTTCTATCATCAAGAACTCTGAACATATTTCTATGAAGTAAACTCTTTAAAATTGCGTAATGTCATTATATGTTAATGCAACCTTATCTGTATTATGTATATTGTAAACGGTATAGTTTCTAATTTCTAAGTTGTCATTATTCACTCGTTCATAGATAATGTGAAGACGTACCAGCTGTTTAACCTTTTACCAGTTCAATTTCCTGAACCATCTGACTACTTTGACCAGTGTAGCGTCTGAGAGAGCAGAGCATAATTGCTGCTCCCCTCAGTTTACCTAACAATTTTGACTGAATATTTTTTTTTATTTTAAAAATCCCTCCTTTTAATTTAATCCATGCCATCAAGCTCGAGCTCATCTTTACACTTATATAATCTCCATCTCCACTCTGTTTCTTTCTTATTTATCCTCTTCAGGAATTACTCTGTCTTCAGCTTGCAACAAGTTCTCCTTGTCTTGCAAATCATGCATTATTCCATCTTGGGAAAAGCCCTGATTTTGGATCGAGTTGTGTTGATTAAGTTAGGATCCCAAGTTAGAAGTTTATGAAGAGTTAGAGTCATCAGCTTCGTTGGAGGCAGCGTGGCTACCCCAACGTGGAATCTTCTCTTCGGATCAAGTGCTCCAAGCATCAATTTTGATTGGAAAACGGTCAGCAAAATATAGGTAGTCTTGTACTGCATCCATTGCGTTAAGATTTGACTCCCTCATGCCATATCAGTTTTAACCTTCCCGCCATCTTTAATTTCCGGAATATTTAGACCAGCACCAGTTAGTATGTATTGTAAATCTTTGCTTCAAATGACAGTTCTCAAATGAATCTGGAACGCACCGGACTCCATTACAGTACTACACAACTCTTGCTCCATCAGAACTGAAAATCTTCATGGTGCAATCGGTGCCATTGATGCCAGAAGCACGGACATCACTCCATCCACGTACGCCAATCCATAAGTTCCAATCACATAGCTTGGGTGCTCGCTGTAATCTTTGGCTCCAAATTAAGAATCTCAACCAGGATGAAGCCTTTGCCCAAATAAGACTTTGGCAGTTCCGTTTCAATTCTTGATTTTCTGAATGGATTTGGCGATTCGTTCTTTTTCACCATCGATTTTTGTTTTTGGTCTGAAACTTTTTAGCTTGGGATAGTAGTGATAATAGACATGCAATTCCTCAATCTCAACATTTGGTTTATGTTAATATGCAAGGGAAAAGTAGAACCTAGCTGGGCATGGTAACTAATAGAAGAGATCTCCTATTCCTTTTCTCCTTTGATCGGGAAAGAGATCTCCTATTCTAAGATTTGTATCTTAAAATTCAGCAATTTTCCTAATAACTTTTGTATAGTGTTTGATCAAAGGAGGTCCATCTTTATTAACAAACATCAAGGAGAAAGATCCAACTCCAGAACATCAAAGATGAAGTCTGGAGGTACATTAGACCACTCAAAATCATGGCCAGAGGTAAAAGAATGTTTAGCTAGTAAATGTGCAGCCTTGTTAGCCATACGTTTTGTATGACAAAGTCTGGAATTTGGGATGGACGCAAGTGCAACCTGAACATCATCATAAATTCTACCCAACATAGACGAATTGGGTCCTGTAGAAGCCATAAGCTGTTGTTGTACCACTAGGGAGTCTGTCTCAATGATAACTGGAGAAAGAGAGTGTTCAGCAATGAAACTAATCGCGGCCTCACAAGCAAGCAATTCAGCATGTTCAGCTGAGATAAGATTGGTCAGTGTCTTGCTAGCACCACCCAAAAACTGACCGTGTTCCTCACGGACTATGAATCCCCAACCTCCTCTCTTGGTATGAGCATCAAATGCCCCATCAATATTCACTTTAAGCCACCCAACAGGAGGAGGAGACCATTTGATATTAGCTTGACCCCTTAAAGATTTGGACGGAGAAGAATTATGAAAAAGAAAATCACCTAACCTTAGAGATGTCATCAGAGCAATATCCCTAGCTTGAGTGATCTTGCTTTCCCATACCCTACAGTTTCTCTCTTTCCAGATACCCCAGAGGAACATGAGCAAAACCGCAAATGAGCTCTTTGGTAAGCGTCCCCAACAGAACTGAAGCCAATCCATAAACCCCAAGCTGTCAGCATCGGTATTAAAACAAACTTGAGCAAGAGCTTGGTCAGTACACAAGACCTCTCGAGTAAAGCAACAGTCACGCCCTATATGAACATTTGTCTCAACAGCATTGTTACATAAAGGACACGTCAATGACTCCAACTCAACTCGTCGAGACGCTAATCTATCCAAGGTAGGAAGAATATTGTGACAAAGTTTCCACGTACAAAACTTGGCAGATCCTGGAATCTTCGAACTCCAAACGGCCTTCCAAAAACTCTGTGTTTTTCTTAGATCAGGGGGACCTTGGGAAACCTGAGATGAAGAATTCTCAAGACGATATGCTGACTTCACCGAATATACTCCTTTTGTTTCTGGATGCCAAACCAAGCGGTCAGGGGAAGAATTGACGCTTAGAGGAATAGACAAAATTGCCTCAGCCTCCTGAGGAACAAACATAGTGCGGACTTTCACTATATCCCAATGCCCAGGAGGCACAATAAGTTCCTGAACCCGAGCAAGCATGTCCACATTAGCCAAAGGAAGAGTAGGCTTGAAAGATGGAATCCCCGGAATCCAACTGTCATTCCAAATAAAAACACTACTGCCATTACCTACCAACCAACGAGAACCTCGTTTGAGCAGATCACGAGAGGCAAACAGACTCCTCCAAGAATAAGAAGGAGTAGCATGCGCAATAGCAGTCCAAAAAGAGCCATGAGGAAAGTAACGAGCTTTATAAATTCTAGCAATGAGCGAAGTTGGATCAGAAACGACCCTCCAAGCTTGTTTAGCCAACATTGCCATATTAAAAGCCTCTAGATTACGAAAGCCCAAGCCACCTTCCTCCCGAGAATAGCACAAGTCTTTCCATGCTTTCCAATGAATTTTACGTTTATTTTCAGAGCTGCCCCACCAAAATCTTGCACACATTTGCTGTAAATCATCACAAAAATTCTTTGTCAATTGAAAACAACTCATTGCGTAGGTGGGAAGAGCTTGCGCTACCACCCGAATTAAAATATCCTTCCCGGCTCCACTAAGAAGTTTCCCTTGCCACCCTAGTGTTGAATGAAGAAAAGTTTATGTTAAAATATTTTTATTATTATGTTACCAAACAATTAAAGTAAAAATATTACTTTCAGCATAAGTTCATATTGGTCATTTTACAAACTCATAATACTTTCAGTTTTAAATTTACCAAACACTCTCCCACTGCTTTTAGTACTCACAACACTTAAAAAAAACCAGTTTACTAAACACCAAGTTGCTTTGCTATTAATTCTCACTGCACTGCAAAAGCCAATTTCTATTAAAAGTACAACTTTACCAAACTAGCCCTTAAAGTGTGATCAATGACAAAAAACAAAGTGTCGAAATTATCTTTACTTGTTTTCCTTCATTTGTCAACACTACCCTAATTTCCTTCATAATGAAATATCCACGAACAGGATGCATGGAGTGGAAATGATTCTAAATTAAATTGAATTAGACAAATTTATAAGAAATGAAATTCATGTTCACTCACCAGTGTGTATAACTGTAAACTGAAACAAAGGAAAAGTGTACGTAACAATGAAAATAAACCAAAATGCTAAACAATATTATGAAAGAACAAAAAGCATGAAGCAACACAACCAAATATTCATGATCAAACATAAAAGTTTCCTATAAATCAATTTTATGCAAAATTAGGCTGTCAAACATATTGTATTAATCATGTTAATTACATTTATTTTTCGTTTTTATCGTTGATAATCTGCATTGCGCTTCAACTGATTTTTCAGAGCTTTTCAATGAAAACTTTGTTTAGTAGGGGTTTAGGGTTAGTATTTAGGCCTCGTTTGTTCACCGAAAGAAAAAGAAAGGAAACCAACTTTTACCATTATATAATCTCTACCCCCTCTATTTCTAGCTTTCTTAATTATCTCCAGAGCCTTATATCACTCTCATGGATCATTTGTCCCATAAGGTTGATTCTGCTTGCAACAAGTTCTCCTTGTCCTGCAAATAATGCATTATTCCATCTTGGAAAGCCCTGATTTTGGAGTGTTGTTATTGATTAAGTTAGGATCACAAGTTAGAAATTTGTAGGAGTGGCTGGCCAGGGAATTGACCAGCCAATTGAGCCCAGGGAAATCCTCTAGTGAGATCTGTTGGATATTCTAGACCATGTGATCAGTTTGGTTCTCCGAATGCAAAGTGAAGTCTTTTCATCTCTTCACATTCCAAGGAATTTTCAATCCCAAGATTGTTTCCTTTCCAAGGTGGTGGTCCTTGGAAGACTCATGAATATGGATGGTTTATGAAGGAAGCATTAAATGAGATGGTTGGAAGCATTAAATGAGGTAGTTGGATGTAAATAAAATAATACTTCTAGAGAGTTCTCTCATTGGGTATATAAGGAGGTGTCCATTAGCCATCTTGAGTAGTGTGTAGATTGAGCCAAGGGAAATCCTTCAGCCATCTTGAATGAATTGGAATTGGCTAGCAGATTGAGCCATGCCAAGGGAAATCCTTTGGTGAGATCTGACCAACGCCGTTGTGTTCTGCGGTTCTGCCATTTCTGCATAGCTTTTGTATCCAAAATAGGTCAGCAGCTCAACAAAGAGGATCATTATCACTGGAAGGAGAGCAAGAATGAGTAGGTTTGGGATCAGAGTATCACTTAAACCAACAACTTTGATGCATAGCTAGCTGCAGCTTTCTAGTGCTAGTTGTAATTTAAACATTTGTTCTTGTAGTTTGAGCAGAACTAATTTAGTTTATCCTTGCGCCTTTGAGATCATTATCAACTTTCAAAGGTACATATCTAGATAATCTAGTTCTTCTTATATTAATATGGGAGCCTCAGCAATATTTACAGCCTTGTAAATTTTAAATTAGGCGTACGTGCTGATCTGATCCTCTTCCTCTAATCTCATTTGATCAAAAAACTTATACATTTGAGGTTTCATAATTCGATATCAGACTCTATTGTTATACATGCTCATATGTTGCTATGGACTCGAGGAAAGAAATGCTTTTCCTATTGAAGTTAAAGCTTTAAGCGTCTAACTCCAGATAGGCGACTCATATCGAAGAAAGAAAAATTATCTCAGCATTTCATGATTAATTGTTATTGGATCGATCCAAAGTACATACTCATGATTTCACATCTATAATCCAAGCTAGATTGATTTTAATCCCACTCACCATTGCTCATAATTAATGAGATCCACAGGAAAAGAGCAAGAGTGCAAGCAAATCACCATTTCAGCATTTATTGAATACTGAAATAGAGGAAGAGCTAGAAACAGGAAACAAGTTTTATAATTTTTATCTGTATAGACTATAGAGGTTTGGAGGGTGTAACAAGTAACAAATACTAGGCAATGCGGTTTTAGTCATTAATGATAATTCACAAATCTCTTTCTTGCACCGAGTTCCCAACCTAAAGTGAATCATTTCAATCTGGTGTGGGATTCGATTACATTAGCAAGTAAAACATATCTTATGGTGCTATGGACTATAAATTGACGAAAGAAAAGCCATATATCAAATACCATATAGAGGAACATTTACAATGATGTTAAAGCTTATACCAAAATTTACACATACCATGGCACAAACTAGATATAAAGTTCATTGTGTATATATATCATTCATTCACCACTAATTATTACAAAAGAGTCCATTACATTATCAGTGTAGAATATATAATTATATATAGATCTTAGGACAATCCAATTCCAATCACATAACTCAGACCAGTACGTACTCCCTTTATTTAATTTTAAGCTAATATGATTACCACCGGTCCATGAGTAAATGCCTTCCTTAATTTCTGCTATAAGTGAAACTTTGATCAGGGGGCATTGGCTCATTGTTTGTGCTATGGATGAGGCTTTGATCAGGCGGCATACGCTCATCGTCTGTGCTGCGAATGCGGCTTTGATCAGGTGGCCGTATAGGCTGACTATTTGTGCCTTGGATGTGATAACCCGAAAACTCACTCGGTCCGACCACCTGCAGAGTAGCCAGGCTTAACTAATTAGAGGAACATTAGTATCTAGTACTAAACTTTTCACTTTGAAGGTCTATAGTGATTTAACTACAGATATGAATTATGGACATGAATATGAGAAATTAATCTCACCATATTATTTAGTGTCAAAATTAAGTAATCAACTAACTTTACCTGCTTTCCTTCATTTGTCACCACCCTAATTGCCTCTGCACAAAAGTCCCAATATGTTAATTAGATCGAGATGATGCATGGCATATCCAAGAACAGGGTACGTGGAGTGGAAATATGATCTTCTAAATTAAATTGAATTAGACAAAAGCTACAAGAAATGCGATGTTCACTCACCAGTGCTCATACCAAAACACAGGAAAATCGCAATAACGATGAAAGCAAACCACCATTTCAGCATTGCCATGATCAAAATGCCAAACAATTTGAAGGAGCACAAAGCTAGAGGAACAAACAGAAGAGGAGAGATAGAGGACTTTTTTGAAAAGATATGAATTGTATGAATCTTGATTTCTAGGCTGTTTATATAGAGGATTTGGCGAGTTGTAAGTTGTAACACTACTAGGCAATGTAATAATTGCAGTCTTAGTTTTTAGTTTCGGTCACCAACCACTGCGTGGATTATCAGCACAATTTTTCTTTCCTTTTTATATTTTGGGTTACCACATATGGAAAATTTTACAAATGGTTAGGTATATATGACAAACATGGTGTGACACGCAAAGATGATGAACTTTCACACAAGAAATGCATTCAAAGAAAGACCCCATTTTTGACTTGTTTCGTCTCAATATATACTAAGATATGTGTTGGGAGAAATTTTAGAACTAATCACAATTGGAAATTGTATTGCATGCATTTAAAGCAATATTTGTTTTTTTTTTTGGTTAATTATATATATATTTTTTTAGCGGTGAAAGAAAATGTTTTATTATTAAAACAACACAGTACAAACAAAGACTATTATTTTAAAGAATATACTGTGTAATATAAGAAAAAGAGTAAAAGACAACCATTTATTTAGTGTTTTCTTAATTAAGAAAAAACTATACTAGGGTCTTTATTAGAGCTGTCATTTGATTAGTTCGAATCAATAATAAACTTTATTAATTTCAAAACCAAAACTTTTCGGTTTGAATTGAGCTATCAATTACCAACTAAAATTTTTGGTATATGCATGATCATTTCTATCAAATTCAGTATTTCGGTTTTCGGTATTTCCAAACTCTCCAAAATCTCATTCTCAAGGGGTGAACTAAAAAATTATCTTTTTTTTTAATTGTTGCTTGGTAATAGAGAGGTTTTACTATATAGCTAATATTTATATAATCGATAAAGTTAGTATTTACCAAAACCAAACAAACTTTTTCAGTATTTTTTCAGTTTCGGTTTTCAAAAGTCGATTTATGAAACTGAAAATATATGATCGGTATTCAGTCGGTTCGGTCATTACCAAACCAAATGGCAGCCCCAGTCTTTATACGATTATCAAGGTCATGAGTTCTACAATTCTATGCTTTATGTGGGAGTTGTTGTTGTTGTTTTTTTTAATAGTACACCAGACTCGTTTCTTGTAAATTTGTAATGGTTTCTCATTCCATTTGGTCCTTAATAAAATTGACGTTTCTTTTGAAAATAAAAATTTAATCAACAAAGATGATTATGTCTGATCAAAGAAAAAAAAAACAAGGATGATTATGTCGAACTAATGATTAAAAAAAAAAAAATTCATGATCATCCAAAGTATTTACTCCACTCTCCTCTCCTACATTTACATTATCAGACAAATTTTTCTATGTGATTGTCAAGCCAATTAACTATGACCATGATATGGGTGCTGGTTCTAGTTTCAGTGATCATAACCCTGAAAATGTGGAACACGATGATTATAGTGCAAATGAACTATTGCCACAATAGCATTCTGATATTAGTGGGATGGCCCTATACTACATTTGATGTTTCCTTCTTTTTCTTAAGGAAAAGATTTGATGTTGGGATTGAGACTCTTCATGCTTTTATGTTCTTTCCTCTTTTTCCTTATTGGAATATCATATGGTTCATACCCATCTTATATAAAATCATCTCTACCCTAAATCAAGGAGATAAATTTGAAAATGTCAAAATTAAACTAGCAGGGTCTCTCTCAATGAAATAAACAAACTATCACAGAGAATCTCCAAGTTGACTTGAACATCCATGATCAATTTCTCATAAACCTGTATCCACTTGATCACTGCTCAGAAATGCTTATAACCAGGTCTTCTAATATTGCTGGAGGGACCCAATAGTATATGAACACGTACTTTTTAAGATTCACTTTATTCATCACCTTGTCACTTCCCTCCACCAAGATGGATCTATGCAGGGCACATGATCTATCTTTGCTTTATTAGTTACAAAAAAAGTAATTACCTGGGTGACATCGATGTTTTTTTTGACAATAATTCTATCTTTTTTGATATTTCACGGTTAGTTTAATATACATTGTTGATACATAACTTTGAACGTTACCGTTTGAGCTAGTGATTGTGTAATGTATATCAAAACCGTATCTGCCTGGAACTAGATGAGCTGTCTGTACGTAGGAGGTTTTGAGACGGTTTAGAATGATGAAACTTTAATATTACTTATCCTTAACTGATAAAATATCGATAAAACTAATGAAGTCCAACTTTCTTTACCTAAAAAGCTCCACACCTGTTCTCTGTTGATGTGAGATGTTCACACAAACCATCTATTAATTATTAGAGTTGTACTATTTCAACTAATTCGCATTACACGAAATAAAGTACTGGACCATAAGAGAGCAATATCGATCCATGTGAAGTTGCAAGTCAACTTCAGAGTCTTTCCTCGCTTTCAGCGTAATTCTATGTATAAATCAAGCTAGCATTACAGTTAATTAACTGAGGAATGCTTGGAGCACAGACCAGAATCCCATTCCAATGGAGCTAACACCGGTTAAGAGAGTCGTTCACTCAACGTTTCGACACCAAGCTTCGAGCTCAATCAAAGAGGAGGACGAGGAAACTCAGCTGCAGTGGGCGGCAATTGAGAGGCTGCCTACATTCAGAAGGCTGAGGACCTCACTTTTTGATCTTGGTGATAGCGAAAACGGAACAAGCAGTGGGAAAGAGTGTGGAGGGAAGAAGGTGGTTGATGTTACAAAGTTGGGAGCAGATGAGAGGCGTCTGTTCATTGAGAAGATCATAAAGCACATTGAGCATGATAATCTGAGGCTGCTTCAGAAACTGAGAGACAGGATAGACAGGTAACTTTTGTTTAAATTCACATTAATTAAGGTTTATCTAGCTCAATTGTTTCACTAACAAAAGGTTTTTTTTTTTTTTTGTAGAGTGAATGTGAAATTGCCAACTGTGGAGGTGAGGTACAAGAATTTGTGTGTGGAGGCAGAGTGTGAGGTAGTACAAGGAAAGCCGCTCCCGACGCTGTGGAACTCTCTTCTAAGCTTGTTATCAGTAAGTATCTCTTGACTAAACTTTAATACTTAGATGTCTTACTCTTGTTCAGCTTCAAAATTTCATTACAGAACCCTTTCAGCTACATTTAGTGTGAAGTGCATGATATTTCTTTCCAATAAATTTGATAAAGGTATGACTTTGGAACAGGTTTTCACAGAGGTATTGTGGTGCAAGTCACAAGAAGCAAAGATTAGCATTCTAACAGATGTCAGTGGAATCATCAAACCTTCAAGGTACCTGCTTAGATAGTTTTTTGGAGTAATTAGAGTGAAATTATATTAAGTACATATATGAAACTCAGGACAAACAGTTAAATTAAATAAGAGACAGACTAAGCTAGCTTAACTTTAGGAAAAGAGTACAACTTTGTAAAGCAGAACAAGACAGATAGTTAACTAGAGCAGTTGATTTTGATTGAACAAAGTCAACTAAGTTCTGCAAATAAGGATATAATAAAGTCAAGCAACATATAACATGTAGTTGAAGCCTAGTTTCCAGTAACAGATAAATTTGTGCTTATAAAAAATGGATTTAAGTGCAGGCTCACTCTCCTTCTTGGTCCCCCAGGCTGTGGCAAAACCACCTTGTTATTGGCTCTGGCCGGAAAACTGGATAAATCCCTTAAGGTAAGTATTTGAGAACACAAGTTTACATAAGCTCAGCGGCATAAAATGACGGTTGAGAAAAGTCATAAAATACCAAGACTTTTGTTTGCTTCAGGTTGCAGGGGAGATTTCTTACAATGGTTACAAGCTAGATGAGTTTGTTCCTCAAAAAACTTCAGCCTACATAAGCCAACACGACCTTCATGTACCTGAGATGACTGTTAGGGAAACAATCGAGTTTTCAGCTCGATGTCAAGGTGTTGGAAGTAGAGCTGGTACATTCCTCATCTCCTTTGAATATTTTTTTTGGTTTAGTTCAGCACTTGCATCATTGATATATGAAGTTCGAGCTTGATTTGGTCATGAAGATATAATGATAGAGGTTAGCAGAAGAGAAAAGGAAGCAGGAATTGTCCCTGATCCAGATATTGACACCTACATGAAGGTAACCATAAAATTTAACAACATTGCCTATGATAAATTTAAAATGCTGTTAGAGATTAATATATTCAATACTTGCAGGCAATCTCAGTTGAAGGACAAAAGAAAAATCTCCAAACTGACTATGTTTTGAAGGTAAATTTTTCCATCAGAAATATTGGATTAGTGTTGGGATTAGTACTTAAAACGAGATGTTCTGAAATCTACCCAATTTGATGTGCAAAATTAATTAGAATTTGCTGTCTCTTAGATGCTAGGACTAGATATCTGCAGCGACACAATGGTTGGTGATGCTTTACAAAGAGGCATTTCGGGTGGCCAAAAGAAAAGGCTGACAACAGGTGGTTAAAGAATGCATGAATATCATTACTTGCCAACCAGAAATTAACATTAGTTTTGAATTTCCTTTTCTCTTTAATTTTCAGGAGAAATGATTGTCGGTCCCACGAAAGCGCTATTTATGGATGAAATATCGACTGGATTGGACAGCTCTACGACTTTTCAGATAGTTAAATATCTACAGCAGTTGGTGCACATCACAGATGCAACTGCATTGGTATCACTTCTACAACCAGCACCTGAAACCTTTGATTTATTTGATGATGTGATACTTATGGCAGAGGGTAAGATAGCTTACCATGGTCCTCGTAGTCATGCGCTTCAGTTCTTAGAAGATTGTGGTTTCAAGTGCCCACCAAGAAAGGGTGCTGCAGATTTCCTTCAGGAGGTGCCAGAACAGATCATGCTTTATTTTATCCATTCTCTCTTTTTGTCCAATACTTTATGCCTTCAAAAAGAGAGTGAAAATATGTATTTCCAACCATTTACATTTAACAGGTAATCTCAAAGAAGGATCAAGCACAATACTGGAAGCACAGTAACATTCCCTACAATTATGTCTCCGTGGATCAATTGTCACAACTTTTCAGAGAAAGTTACTTGGGAAAGAAGTTAAGTGACGAGCTCTTAAAACCATATGAGAAATCACAGGGCCAGGATAAGTCTCTATCATTTAGCATCTACTCTGTCAGAAAATGGGAATTGTTTAAAGCTTGCATGGCTAGAGAGTTTCTCCTTATGAAGCGAAATTCCTTTGTCTATGTATTCAAAACAGCGCAGGTTTGTCATTTACTGATATCACTATTTAGGGAAATGCTTCTGGAATTCTTCAATTCTAACCACTTACATGTTTTCACTCTCATTTATTTTTCCACAGCTTTTCATTATTGCACTTTTGACAACGACGGTATTCATACGTACTCAGATGGATGTGGATTTGATAAGTGCAAATTATTTTATGGGTGCATTGTTTTATACACTTGTGAGACTTATGACCAATGGAGTTGCAGAGCTGTCCTTGACTATCACTAGACTACCGGTGGTTGATAAACAAAGAGCATTCTATCTCTATCCAGCATGGTCCTATTCGATTCCAGCCTCTATCCTGAAGATTCCATTTTCACTAATTGATTCGGCGTTGTGGACAGCCATAACTTACTATGGTGTTGGGTATAGCCCAGAAATACAAAGGTAAGAACAGACAGTCTATAGTGACAACAGAACAATAACTTCTAGATCAATAAGCAATAATGCCTTGTTTTTCACCGAATGGTTTTTAGGTTCTTCTGCCAGTTCCTGGTGCTGTTTGCTCTGCATCAAGCATCAACATCCATGTGTCGGTTGATTGCTGTAATTTTCCGATCTATGGTAGTTGCAACAAGTTGTGGTACTTTAATCTTAGTACTAATGTTTGTATTTGGAGGCTTCATTTTGCCACTACGTAAGTGCATTTTATTTTATTTTCCCTTTGATTATATTCGATAACAAGTACTCTCGAAGACTACTAATGGGTGGATTGTGCAGCCTCTTTACCTCCTTGGTTGAAGTGGGGATTCTGGTGTTCTCCTATGACTTATGGGGAAATAGCTGCAAGTCTGAATGAATTCCTTGCCCCTCGATGGCAAAAGGTAAACCTCGATCAAGACGATATAACTAATAGTCACCTTAATTTCAAGTCACACAATATATGTTAAACAGCTTCAGTTCATTCTTGTTTTTAGGTTTCAAAGGGAAACACAACCTTAGGGAATGAAATTCTTACCAGTCATGGTTTGAACTTTGAAAGCTACTTCTATTGGATATCAGTAGGAGCATTGTTTGGGTTCACAGCAATTTTCGATCTTGCAATTGTCTTAGTCTTAACTTACTTTAAATGTAAGTTTATTTGAATTTACAGATGATAATATTAGGTACATATTGTGATATGCTTTGTCGGTTTACCTCTAAGCTCTTCCTAAATACAGCTCCAAAGATGTCTCGTGCTATTATTTCGAAAAAAAGGTTATCTCAACTCAAGGGACAAGATGCTTGGAACAAGAAGGGTGCAAAGTCAGAAAATGGATCAACTCCAGTTGATTTTTCCCAAACCATGGAAGAAACAAGTAAGTTTTTTGAGGTTAAATTGTTACTTAAAATTTCTTACTACATTCAAAACACAGAACAAGGAATTCTAGCTAGTAACTGGATTGTTCAAGGTTATCTGGTTTGTTGTACAGGGAAGATGGTCCTGCCATTTGAGCCACTGGCAATCTCATTTAAGGATGTGCAGTACAGTGTTGATCTCCCACCGGTAATTAAGTCATACATTATATTCACATATTAATGTTCATTGATTGGTTTCATTGTGGAAAATAATTATTTTAACTTCATTCCTTCTGCAAAGGAAATGAAAAAGCATGGTATGGATCAGAAAAAACTTCAGCTGCTTAAAGATATTACAGGAGCATTTAGGCCGGGAGTTCTTACCGCGCTGATGGGCGTCAGCGGGGCTGGGAAAACCACTCTCATGGATGTTCTATCGGGAAGGAAAACCGGAGGTACTATTGAAGGAGATATAAGAATAGGAGGGTATACCAAAGTCCAAAAGACATTTGCAAGAATATCAGGTTACTGTGAACAAACTGATATACATTCTCCACATATCACAGTAGGAGAATCAGTTATGTACTCAGCTTGGCTGCGGTTGCCACCCGAAACTGATCCAGAGACAAAAGCTGTAAGACATTCTCTCAACTAACCAACATATTATCATCCATAATTTCCTTTAATGCGTATAAATTAAAGGAATTTAAGTTATGATTAGAGTGTACTTTGATTATCATTATGCAGAAATTTGTGGAAGAAGTCATTGAAACAATTGAATTGGAGGATATAAGAGATTCTTTAGTTGGCATTCCTGGCGAAACTGGCCTATCTACCGAACAGCGCAAAAGGTTAACAATTGCAGTGGAGCTTGTTTCCAATCCATCAATAATATTTATGGATGAACCTACATCTGGATTAGATGCCAGAGCAGCCGCGATTGTCATGCGTGCTGTGAAGAATGTTGTTACCACAGGAAGAACAACTGTTTGCACAATTCACCAACCAAGCATTGACATCTTTGAGGCTTTTGATGAGGTACTACTAGGATAGTACAAAGAGCTGCTTCTGTCCAAAATGGTAAAATGAAATGATGAAAGCCAGTCATTAATTAAGGAAGACACATTGATTTCTTGCAGTTAATTTTGATGAAAACTGGAGGACAGATCATCTATTCTGGAATTCTAGGTCATCATTCGAGTAAACTCATCGAATATTTTGAGGTATGTTCATAATTACAGCACTACAATCTTCTAAAACTCTTTGGTTCCTTTATTTCATATTTACTAATTTTTTTTGGACAGGGTATTCCTGGTGTACCAAAGATCAAAGATAACTATAATCCAGCAACATGGATGTTAGAAGTTACTTCTGCTTCAGTCGAAGCAGAACTCGATTTGGATTTTTCCATTCTTTATAAAGAGTCTACTCTGTATAGGTACACCAGGCCAACTTATGCTTAAGAAATTAAACATGATCATCATACTTCTATTTCAGGTGTTCAATTAATTTGACTTATAAGTTGATTTTATTTATAGAGACACGAATGAATTGGTGAGACAGTTAAGTGAACCAAAGCCAGGCTCAAGAGATTTGCACTTTCCCACCCAATTTCCACAAAATAGCTGGGTGCAGTTCAAGGCATGCCTTTGGAAACAGCACTTGTCCTATTGGAGAAGCCCTCAATACAATCTAGCACGTTTCATGTTCATGACTGTTGCTTCAGTGTTGTTTGGTGCAATCTTCTGGCAAAAGGGGAAGCAAATGTAGGACCCTTTTTTTTTTCCTCAAAACCATTCATATTACTATTTTTGAAAATAAATCGAAGTTCTTAATCCTACAATTTTTTTTCCTTCTTCCTGAAGAAATAATGAGCAGGATTTGTTGACTATACTTGGGTCCATGTACATTGCTGTAATATTCCTGGGCATAAACAATTGTTCAAATGTTCTTCCCTATGTGGCAACTGAGCGCACCGTTTTGTACCGCGAAAGATTTGCTGGGATGTACTCATCAAAGGCTTATTCATTTGCACAGGTTTGGTGTTGTTATACATTACTATCATATGTTCTAGTTAGCATTTTATTTTGTAACTGTCTATGTTGCTCAATGTTGTAGGTTGCCATGGAAATACCTTATACAATGTTGCAAGCGATTTTATATGTGATCATTACATATCCTACAATAGGTTACTATTGGACTGCTTCCAAGGTTTTGTGGTTCTTCTATGCAACGTTCTGTACATTTCTGTACTTCGTATATCTTGGAATGTTGTTAGTTTCTATGAGCACAAACGTGGAAGTAGCTTCCATATTGGCCACTGCAATCTACACCCTACTCAATCTTTTCTCCGGCTTCCTCATGCCTGGACCGGTAAATGATTCTAACTCTCCTTTGTTTGGAAGGATGATTAATCCAACTCTTATTAATCAATTGAACAACTAACACCATTTTCCTGGCAATATGTTATCTGCAGAAAATTCCGAAGTGGTGGGTTTGGTGCTTCTGGATCTGTCCTACATCATGGTCACTAAATGGCCTTCTGACTTCACAGTATGGTGACATGCACAAAGAGATATTGATATTTGGAGAGCATAAATCAGTTGATTCCTTCCTGCAAGATTACTATGGTTTTCATTATGATCGTTTACCCCTTGTGGCTATTGTTCTCATTGCCTTCCCAATTGCTTTTGCTTTTCTCTTTGCCTATTTCATAGGGAAATTGAATTTCCAAAGAAGGTAGAAACAATTGGTCAGGCTATTCCAATAATTTTCTATAGGCAGTCTCCTACTTTTATACTTGGCTTATCCTTTTAATCTAATCTTAGCTGTTCATATTTTAATGAAAAGATCTAATATGTTTTCCTTGTCTATTCTTGAACTTGTGATCTTTGTTCTGTTAGCTTAGTTCTCACTTTACAACTTACAAGAGCTTCGCTACGTAATTATTATTGGAGAATTAATGTAGAAACCTACATGGGAAATTATAAGTGTGGCATATAAATCATAACAGCATATAAGATTTTGGGCCTCTCCATCCGTTGCCATTTGGTTTTGGACCCAACGATTCTTTGTGGGAGTTTGTTGCATGAGCTCCACATCACCAATATTGGTTCATGCGCTACAGTGCTCAGCCTGGTGTGTGGTTTTGGATGTGCTAGGCAAAGCAATGCAGCATTATATTTTGCATCCATTCAGCACATACAGTGGACTTGAAGCAATGTATGTCACTAAAAATTAGTATAAAGTTTGTAATATTGGCCGAAGATATTACTCCTAGATGAATCCACCTGTTCTCTTGCTGTTGAAACCGAACACGTTGTTCAAGATGTTATGATGGATTATACCACCATTAAGGTGCAGAAACTCTGAACATTTTCAAGGACGGCACTTATACTTCTTCGGTCGCATGAAATGGAAGTTCCTCATCGATCTTAGATCAATTTGTGTTCTCTGAGATATTCAGCAAAGAAATACAAAATGTAATTTTCTAGACAGAGGTAATTAACAAGAGGAATTATTTTCTGGGGTCTCTAGAGCTTATTTTACAGCAATATAACTTCAATGCATGCAGCACATATAGTATTGGATTTGATTTAAAGAAAAACAGAAATTTCTCTAAGATGAAGCACTTGCATGTAATGCTACCAAAGAAGCATAAGTGCCACCCACAATATTGATCAAAGTTTCATGCTTTCCTTTCTCTGCAATGACTCCATTTTTCACCACAGCTATTAAATCTGCACCCTTAATCGTTGATAGCCGATGGGCAACAACCACTGTAGTTCGATCCACCATAACTCGGTCCAGTGCATCTTGAACCACTCGTTCGGATTCAGCATCAAGAGCACTGGTGGCTTCATCTAGTAGCAATATCTTTGGTGCCTTCATTATAGCTCTTGCAATAGCTACCCTTTGCTTCTGTCCACCAGACAGTTGTACTCCTCGCTCTCCCACTATTGTATCATAACCCTGCATTTTTTGCAAACATAACAATGCTTCACCATTCAAAATATAATATTGCTAAATGTAATCAACTAGCCATTTTTATTTACGTAATCGACAAACTTGTTAATCCAATACCTACCTGTTGTAAACTACTAACGAACTTGTGAGCATTTGCCAATTCTGCTGCAGCTATAATTTCAGCCTCGGTTGCACTCCCTTCCTTTCCATATGCAATGTTGGCTCGGATAGTGTCATTAAACAGCAGAGGTTCCTGGCTCACCAGCCCCATTTGCTGTCTCAACCACTTCAACTGTAACATTTTCAGTTTGGTACCATCTAATGTAATATGACCTGAATCAGGGTCGTAAAATCTCTGCAGCAATGAGATCACTGTCGATTTTCCACATCCGCTTTCTCCAACCAGAGCAACTGTCTGAGCAATATAACTTAAATGGTAAGGTCAAATTTTTTTGCCTTGCTTGAATATAGGTAAAGCTATAGTACAGCACAGTGAGTTACCTTGCCATGGTGAATGGTCAAGCAAAGATCCTGAAAGATTGGCACATTAGGTCTATTTGGATACTTGAAACTAACATGGTGAAATTCAATTTCTCCCTTCAAATTTTCTATAGTTGTTCCGGAGTCATCACTAGAATCTATTTCTGATTTCCGGTCAAGAATTGCAAATATGGAAGCGGCAGAGCTCTTTCCTTTACTTGCATCAGGGGCTAAGGAACTCTGTTGAGACAGTGCAATAGCTGTCATAGTGAGAGCAAAGAAAACCTGCAAACCAGGAGAGTAAAATGTTAGCAATGGACTAATAAGGGGCTAATTTAATCTTAAGTAATGAGTACAAGGCAGAACAACTTACCCGAAAAACGTCAGGGAATGTTGTCTTGCCTGCTGCAACTAGTCGAGCCCCAGCATAAAAACTGCAGGCATATACAGAATAAAGCAAGAAGAATGATAGCCCAAAACCTATGCCACTAACTATCCCTTGTCTTATCCCACTCTTGATAGGGCCTTCACATTTTGTCTGGTACAACTTGATCACCTTTTCTTCGGCACAAAATGAAGCAATTGTTCTAATACTCCCCACAGCATCCGTGGCTACTTGGCTTGCATCCTCGTACATTTTCTGCAACCATTTAGAATTTCAGCATTGATTAATAAGACTAGTCCTATGTCAGCTGTGAAACAACTTAATAAGTTCATACATAATAGAAAAGAAAAATGGACTTTGGAGCAATACCTTTGCATTTGCGCTTAGTCCTTTCAGGAACTCGATTTGAAAATATCCACTTATTCCTAGTAGAGGCAGCATAACAAGGATTATAAAAGCAAGTTGCCAATTTGCCACAAAAGCAATAACCAACCCAGCAATTGTAGTTGATGTATTCATGACAGCCAAACCTAGAGCATCTCCAACCATCCCTCGCAGAGAAGCTGCATTTGCCGAAAGCCTTGCACCAATTGCACCACTTGAGTGCTCAGCTTCATCAAACCAACTTACTTCCATGTAAACCACCTTCTCAAAGCACAGTGACCGGACTCGTCTTATCAACTTACACCCGGCCACAGCAAAAAAGTATGCTCTCATTGGATGTGCCAAGAGAGATACCACTCCAAGAACAATAAAGATTAATGCCCAAAACTTGGAATCCTTTCGGAGTTGATGAGGTGGCTCAAAGAAGGTCTTGATAATACTGGATATTAACACCCCAAAAATAGGTAAGGTTACCCCATTGATTATTGCAGCTATAGTACCTAGAAGTAGAACTGGGATTTCTGGCTTGTTCAGGTAAGCCAGGCGTCTAAGTGAGACTTCTGGATGCACTTCTGATGATGCTGACTCTGGAATATCAGTTTCTATTTCAAGGACACCGGTTACGGCAGGTGCACCATGTGAGATTCTGAATGAGTGGCTGCGGCGACTACTATTTCCTCTTTCAGATGATCCCCGACCTATGGATCTTAAAGAAGAAAGTCTTCGAAAACTTGAAGAACGTTCTGGCTTTTCGTGATCATTTTGAGCATTCTGTTCTGACACACTGCTAATTTCTTGCAACCTTATAAGCTGGCTATATGCCCCATCAGGATCCCTAACTAGCTCAGTATGTGGTCCTGCTCAGTTCAAAAAAATTAGTATCTGCAGCAATCATGAATTAAGAATATAATGAGGTAACATTTTGAACTATCTACAGGAGAATAGTAACAAAATGATGATTGTAGATAACAATGACAATGATAACAAATATATTACCTTTTTCAACAATTGTTCCGCAGTGTATTACTGCAATGGTATCAGCATTCCTTACTGTGCTCAAGCGGTGGGCTACAATGACAGTAGTCCGGCTAACCATAAGTCTGTCCAATGCCTCTTGCACAACTCTCTCAGATTCTGCATCAAGAGCACTTGTGGCTTCATCTAAAAGCAGAATTTTTGGGTTCTTCAAAATTGCTCTGGCTATAGCAACTCTCTGCTTCTGGCCTCCGGAGAGCTGAGTTCCATGCTCACCAACCATTGTATCTAGTCCCTAAATCCAAAAAGTAAAAAACCTACCTATTAGAAGGGCAAAAAGAAAATAATAATAATAATAAATAAAGGACCTCAGAGTGGAGTTGTGCTAACTATTTGTGGATGTCTATATTTCCATCTTTGAATGTAACAGAAATTCAGATATACTCAAGTAGAGGAAAAGTGTAATCTAATTTCACCTGAGGAAGTTTGTCTATGAATTTAGCAGCATTGGCAAGCTCAGCAGCAGCCCTTATTTCTTCAGTAGTTGCTCCATCCTTCCCATAGGTAATATTATCTTTAATGCTACAAGAAAACAAAACTGGTTCCTGGCTGACAAGGCCTATTTTCTGTCTGATCCATTTCAGTTGGAACTCTTTGAGATTAATACCATCAATAAGAACTTCACCAGCCTGGGGGTCATAAAATCTCTCAATCAAACTGATTACAGTCGATTTACCACTTCCGCTCTGTCCAACCAAAGCAGCAGTTGCACCACTAGGTATTGTGAGAGAAAATCCAAGGAATATTTGTTCATCCGGTCTTGCAGGATAACTAAAATAAACATCCCTCAGCTCTATGTCACCGCGGATATCTTGTGATGTCAGTCCTCTGGTGTCATAAGCATCTATATCCGGCTTTCTGTTAATCGTCTTAAACATCTTAAATGCTGCAGCTTGTCCCGCAGAAAATGCACTCACGCATGGAGATGCCTGCCCGAGAGAGCTGAAAATGTAGCAAGAAATGTTTTCATACATTGATCCTTTTTAAAGCATATCAAACATAAAATTTGGGGTTAAGGGGATAATGCAAATATATAAACATGTCCAAGTAGTACAATACTGCAACTTACAAAGAGCCAGTCAACACAGCAAAAATCACATTCATGACATCGCCTGCTTTATATCCCTTTTCAAGTATCATTTTTCCGCCATACCATACAGCCAAAGCGTAACTGCAGAATACAACAAGCACAACCGTACCAAGACCCAACCCTGATGCCAAACCCTCTTGCACACCAGACTTGTAAGCTTTAATTAAGGAGTTGTTGTACTTAGTTATAGCTTGCTTCTCCCCTGTAAATGATGCAACCTGTATGAGGGAAAACCAATCTCGTTTATATCTATAAAAAGGAAAAGAAAGAAACTATGTTTTCAGACAAGATTGCATACAGTTCTGATAGAACCAATTGTCTGCTCTACTACAGTTGCTCCAACTGAATAAGCCTCTTGTCCACGGGATGCCAACTTCCTTATAGTGAGGCTCATGACAGCACCGGAGAAGATAAGAGGGGGAATAGAGGTGAGCAAGACAAGGGTGAGACGCCATCCCATGGCAAATGCTATAACAAACCCTCCTATGAATGTTGCAACTAACTGGATAAAACTTCCTACCTGCAATAGGAGAATGAAAGAAATAAAGGGTTATTAATTGGAGAATGGCAATAATTTGAGGATTTTAGTGTGTCATTGAATAAAATACATACTTTCTCGCCCATGGCCTCTTGAATGAGCACAGTATCACCTGACATCCTTCCAACAATTTCCCCAGTGTTAGCTTCTTTATCAAAAAAGCCAACATCTTGCCTTAGTATTGTTTTCAAGTATAAACTTCTTATTCGTGCCGCCTGTCTCTCGCCGGTGATCATCCAGCAAGACATCTCTGTCACATAGAAAAATCACAAGTACTTCATTAGTTTCCAATTTATTAACCAGATGGTAAATAAGTTTTATGTCCATGGAACCTAACGTTCTAGAGTACTTACGTAAAAATGCAGCAGCAGCAGCCCCTAGAGCCAAGTAAACGAACTTTAGAGCCACCTGAGGATGTTTAATGGACAGATTAGATTTAGTTTTTACATAATTACATTATTAGTTACATAGTTTGTTAAACAACAACCGCCGCGCCAGAGAATTGCATAATGCAGAACTTGAAGTGGAATTTTGTTCCTTAATTAGTGTTTGGATAGTTTAGCATCTAGTATAAATTAGTAAAGTTTCACCAACATAGATGACTATCTATCAGGCTTAGAGCATTTCCAACAGTTTCCCTATAATTTGTTTTTTCTCTAGTTTAGGGAGAAATGAGCATTTTTTTGCTCCAACAGCTTTCATATACATATCCCTATTTTAGAGATAGTGAGTAGAGAGAAGAAAAAAAATTTATATTTACAGCAAACTCTAAAATTATAGGAAAACATTTTCTTTGCATTTTTAATACTCTTATGTCTTTTCTCTCTTCAAATTATATTAATTTACATCATAAATTATTTGAATACATTTTCAAATTAAAAATAATACCATATTCAATTGTAAATAATAAATTATAGAGAATATGATAGGAAAACTATTTGAGATATGGTAGAAAAATGCTAGAAATTTTAACTTTTGCGTCTCTATAATAGAGATTTTTTAAGGAAGTTGTTGGAGATGCTCTTATGCAGTAATTGATATATGTACTAGAGTTTCCAAAAATAGTAATTTTTCTTAGTATTGTTTCCGTATCTAGTATTTTTTTTTCTTAGGATACGTATCTGTCAAAAGTACTCTTTTTCTTCCAAACACTCTAAAGATAAGGGAAATCAATACATGTTTTGGAAGCCGATAAAGTATTAATTAATCATAAGCTTATATTTCCATTATGGACGTATTAAACACCTACTACACATACTGTTCTGTAAAAATGAAAAGTAAAGAAAAAATAGAAATCATATATGATCTTACCTTGGAAACTATACCAACTACTTTTTCGTTACTTGCAGTTTCTCCAAAAGAGTTGATCACCTCTCCCATGATCACGGTCATTAGAGGCATACATACTCCGTTTCCGATAGCGCTGACCGTACCAACAGACATTAACAAGTAATCCATGGAATCAGCAAATGAGAAAAGCTTGTAAAATGGTACTGTACTGTTGGTTGCATCCTTCTTGCTCTTGCTTGTATCCTGATCCTGCTGGTTGTTTTCGGCATCTGCCGCCTTTGCTGATGCCGTGCCTGGCTCTGCGACTGCGTCTCCATCCAACTGTTTTTCGTAATCAGCCATGTTTTCGACAACAGTAGTTGAGTTGCTACATATATATATTTGAACACAAGCTAGCAGTAACTCAAAGAACTTGCATAATAAGATGATCAGAGCTGCAAGAGAAACAGTTTTGCAATTCAGGCAATGAAACCAAACATCAATATGATTAAGACAGAAGGAACTTACCACTTTTTTCCGGATATTAATTGGTTGATGAAGATGGTGTAGCTTACTAGCTAATTAAGCCCATGTGAAAGTATTGACATTGGCAAATTATAATTAATCATATACATATATAGTAGTCGATCTGTGTATATATAATACTTTAGTTGCCGGTCCTTTCTTATTACCACTATTATATCAATGTTGGTTAAGCTGTGTTTTGCTTATGCTTATTAGCATGATCACCATCGATAGAGGCACTTTGTGCATTATTATAATATTGGAGGATTAATAATGCATATATATGGCACGAGAGTCGTGCATGTCGAAATAAAAAAGGGAGGAAGTAACCTACATGAACTATAAGCGAAGAAAATCATCCAGAAGTTGGTATATAAAAAAAGGTACACGCAACACTACGTGTACTATTGTTAAATTAATAGGGAAAACATGAACAATCTATGACTTTTCCAATGTGTATCAGTATCACTTAAAAAAGATTTTGTAATAATCTAAAACACTGTACCCCATTAAACAAATCGAAGAGTGTTGCCTATTCTTCTCCGCAAAAGAGATATTGACTTGAGACCTCATATAGCATTGTGACGTATGAGAGTAAAATACCGTTAGAACAATGATTAGTTCATCAAGCACCCCTATTTGTTTCTTGCTTTGATACCATGTAACTGTAAGACTTGGAATTTTATGAATTATATAAGGCATATTTGCCAAAATGCCTCCTAAACTTAGCCATAATTGTCAATTTACACCATGAACTTGCAATTGCGTCAATTTAATTACCTCCTGAATTTGGTAAAAATTGTCAATTTGCACCGCATACGTCAATTTCAACTGTTTCCATCCAATTTTGTGACATGTGACCTTCATGTGAGGGGTATTTTGGTCATTTTATGATATATATATATATATATATTAGAAAAACACAAATATACATAAAAATTACATTAAAACACAAATATACATAAAAATTACATTAAAAAGTTGAATTTTTAATTCTTTTTAATGTAATTTTTATGTATATTTGTGTTTTTCTACAATAATATATATATATATATATCATAAAATGACCAAAATACTTCTCACATGAAGGTCACATGTCACAAAATTGGATGAAAAAAGTTAAAATTGACGTATGGGGTGCAAATTGACAATTTTTACCAAGTTCAGAGGGTATATAAATTGACGCAATTGCAAGTTCAGGGTGTAAATTGACAATTATGGTCAAGTTTAGGGCGCATTTGGACAATTATGTCATTATATAAATAGGATGTTGTTATTAACACAGCCTAAAGTGTTAAACCCTTTTCTCTCTCTATCTCTCTTGTGTACATTAAAGATAGAGAGAGAAAGAGATGAACGTGTTATTAATACTTTTAGGGTGTGTTACCCTATATATATAACACACACCTATCGTGATTCATGAATGCTAGAGAACAAAATCGAATCGACCAGCACAGATCTTGAAAACTCAGGGCTGGATTTATATTCTTTAATTTCTACTAGAACACTGTATTCCTAGAATAAAGGGATATGTAATAGCAGAGTTGACTGCTATGTCGATTCCAGGGCGCAGGATCAACGGCAATCATAAAAGGCTAGGCAACGTTGCTGACAAATTGATCAGAATCAGACAAGTGAGTGGTTGGACTTGTGTTCATCATTTGGCCAATTATATCCCAAATTTTTATTGAAAAAAAAATTGCCTCTTGATAAGCAGCTTGCTCCTAGTTTGCTAATTGGTTATTAAGGGTGTGATTAAAATAATTAAATTACACGGAATATGGAAGACAACAATATGTAACACGAGAGGGATAGTAGCAAAAAGGATCGAATATATAGACATATAGTCAACTATCTTTGATGCATATGACATCTTATTTTATTCGTTTTGTATATAATTCCTTAAGTTTTGGAATTGGCGCATTCACTATCACAGTGAAGTTAACAAATGGGGAAGAAAACTTATCAATAATTAACAGCTAGTTTTTCAAAGTATTTTAATAATATATAAGGAGCATTTTGTATGAAAATTATGTTATAGTTGACAACACCTCTTCTCTTAAATATTAGTATAGATGATAACACAAATTACCAACAATGGCTATGCCTAGATGAATCTACCTGTTCTCTTGATGTTGAAACCGAACACGTTGTTCAAGATGTTATGATGGATTGAACCACCATTAAGGTGCAGAAACTCGGAACATTTTCAAGGACGGCACTTATACTTCTTCGGTCGCATGAAATGGAAGTTCCTCATCTTAGATCAATTTGTGTTCTTTCTGAGATATTGCAGCAAATAAATACAAAATGTAATTTTCTAGACAGAGGTAATTAACAAGAGGAATTATTTTCTGGGGTCTCTAGAGCTTATTTTACAGCAACATAACTTCAATGCATGCAGCGCATATATTATTGGATTTGATTTAAAGAAAAACAGAAATTTCTCTAAGATGAAGCACTTGCATGTAATGCTACCAAAGAAGCATAAGTGCCACCCTCAATATTGATCAAAGTTTCATGCTTTCCTTTCTCTGCAATGACTCCATTTTTCACCACTGCTATTAAATCTGCACCCTTAATCGTTGATAGCCGATGGGCAACAACCACTGTAGTTCGATCCACCATAACTCGGTCCAGTGCATCTTGAACCACTCGTTCGGATTCAGCATCAAGAGCACTGGTGGCTTCATCTAGTAGCAATATCTTTGGTGCCTTCATTATAGCTCTTGCAATAGCTACCCTTTGCTTCTGTCCACCAGACAGTTGTACCCCTCGCTCTCCCACTATTGTATCATAACCCTGCATTTTTTGCAAACATAACAATGCTTCACCATTCAAAATATAATATTGCTAGTTGTAATCAACTAGCCATTTTCATTTACGTAATCGATAAATTTGTTAATCCAGTACCTACCTGTTGTAAACTACTAATGAACCTGTGAGCATTTGCCAATTCTGCTGCAGCTATAATTTCAGCCTCGGTTGCACTCCCTTCCTTTCCATACGCAATGTTGGCTCGGATAGTGTCATTAAACAGCAGAGGTTCCTGGCTCACCAGCCCCATTTGCTGTCTCAACCACTTCAACTGTAACATTTTCAGTTCGGTACCATCTAATGTAATATGACCTGAATCAGGGTCATAAAATCTCTGCAGCAATGAGATCACTGTCGATTTTCCACTTCCACTTTCTCCAACCAGAGCAACTGTCTGAGCAATATAACTTACATGGTAAGAGTCAAATTTTTTTTCCTTGCTTGAATATAGGTAAAGCTATAGTACAGCACAGTGAGTTACCTTGCCATGGTGAATAGTCAAGCAAAGATCCTGAAAGATTGGCACATTAGGTCTATTTGGATACTTGAAACTAACATGGCGAAATTCAATTTCTCCCTTCAAATTTTCTATAGTTATTCCGGAGTCATCACTAGAATCTATTTCTGATTTCCGGTCAAGAATTGCAAATATGGAAGCGGCAGAGCTCTTTCCTTTACTTGCATCAGGGGCTAAGGAACCCTGTAGAGACAATGCAAGAGCTGTCATAGTGAGAGCAAAGAAAACCTGCAAGCCAGGAGAGTAAAATGTTAGCAATGGACTAATTAATAAGGGGCTAATTTAATCTTAAGTAATGAGTACAAGGCAGAACAACTTACCCGAAAAACGTCAGGGAATGTTGTCTTGCCTGCTGCAACTAGTCGAGCCCCAGCATAAAAACTACATGCATATACAGAATAAATCAAGAAGAATGATAGCCCAAAACCTATGCCACTAACTATCCCTTGTCTTATCCCACTCTCGATAAGGCCTTCACATTTTGTCTGGTACAACTTGATCACCTTTTCTTCAGCACAAAATGAAGCAATTGTTCTAATACTCCCCACAGCATCTGTGGCTACTTGGCTTGCATCCTCGTACATTTTCTGCAACCATTTAGAATTTCAGTATGGATAAAATAAGACTAGTCCTATACAGAGATAGTACTTTTGTCAGCTGTGGAACAACTTAACAAGTTCATACATAATAGAAAAGAAAAATGGACTTTGGAGCAATATATACCTTTGCATTTGCGCTTAGTCCTCTCAGGAACTCGATTTGAAAATATCCACTTATTCCTAGTAGAGGCAGCATAACAAGGATTATAAAAGCAAGTTGCCAATTTGCCACAAAAGCAATAACCAATCCAGTAATTGTAGTTGATGTATTCATGACAGCCAAACCTAGAGCATCTCCAACCATCCCTCGCAGAGAAGCTGCATTTGCCAAAAGCCTTGCACCAATTGCACCACTTGAGTGCTCAGCTTCATCAAACCAACTTACTTCCATGTAAACCACCTTCTCAAAGCACAGTGACCGGACTCGTCTTACCAACTTACACCCGGCCACAGCAAAAAAGTATGCTCTCATTGGATGTGCCAAGAGAACTACCACTCCAAGAACAATAAGGATTAATGCCCAAAACTTGGAATCCTTTCGGAGTTGATGAGGTGGCTCAAAGAAGGTCTTGATAATACTGGATATTAACACCCCAAAAATAGGTAAGATTACCCCATTGATTATTGCAGCTATAGTACCTAGAAGTAGAACTGGGATTTCTGGCTTGTTCAGGTAAGCCAGGCGTCTAAGTGAGACTTCTGGATGCACTTCTGATGATGCTGAATCTGGAGTATCACTTTCTATTTCAAGGACACTGGTTACAGCAGGTACACCATATGAGATTCTGAATGAGTGGCTGCGGTGACTACTATTTCCTCTTTCAGATGATCCCCGACTTATGGATCTTAATGAAGAAAGTCTTCGAAAACTTGAAGAAAGTTCTGGCTTTTCGTGAACATTTTGAGCATTCTGTTCTGACACAGTGCTAATTTCTTGCAACCTTATAAGCTGGCTATATGCCCCATCAGGATCCTTAACTAGCTCAGTATGTGGTCCTAGTCAGTCAAAAAAAATTAGTATCTGCAGCACTCATGAATTAAGAATATAATGAGGTAACATTTTGAACTACCTACAGGAGAATAGTAATAAAATGATATCTTACAATCACAATGCTAACAAACATATTACCTTTTTCAACAATTGTTCCGCAGTGTATTACCGCAATGGTATCAGCATTCCTTACTGTGCTCAAGCGGTGGGCTACAATGACAGTAGTCCGGCTACCCATAAGTCTGTCCAATGCCTCTTGCACAACTCTCTCAGATTCTGCATCAAGAGCACTTGTGGCTTCATCTAAAAGCAGAATTTTTGGGTTCTTCAAAATTGCTCTGGCTATAGCAACTCTCTGCTTCTGGCCTCCGGAGAGCTGAGTTCCATGCTCACCAACCATTGTATCTAGTCCCTAAATCCAAAAATCACAAAAACTACCAATTAGAAAGGAAAAAAAAAACTCAGGATGGAGTTGTGCTAACTATTTGTGGATGTCTATATTTCCATCTTTGAGTGTAACAAAAATTCAGATATACTCAAATAGAGGAAAAGTGTAATCTAATTTCACCTGAGGAAGTTTGTCTATGAATTTAGCAGCATTGGCAAGCTCAGCAGCAGCCCTTATTTCTTCAGTAGTTGCTCCATCCTTCCCATAGGTAATATTATCTTTAATGCTACAAGAAAACAAAACTGGTTCCTGGCTGACAAGGCCAATTTTCTGTCTGATCCATTTCAGTTGGAACTCTTTGAGATTAATACCATCAATAAGAACTTCACCAGACTGGGGATCATAAAATCTCTCAATCAAACTGATTACAGTCGATTTACCACTTCCGCTCTGTCCAACCAAAGCAGCAGTTGCACCACTAGGTATTGTGAGAGAAAATCCAAGGAATATTTGTTCATCCAGTCTTGCCGGATAACTAAAATAAACATCCCTCAGCTCTATGTCACCGCGGATATCTTGTGATGTCAGCCCTCTGGTGTCATAAGCATCTATATCCGGCTTTCTGTTAATCGTCTTAAACATCTTAAATGCTGCAGCTTGTCCTGCAGAAAATGCACTCACGCATGGAGATGCCTGCCCGAGAGAGCTGAAAATGTAGCAAGAAATGTTTTCACACATTGATCCTTTTTAAAGCATATCAAACATAAAATTTGGGGTTAAGGGGATAATGCAAATATATAAACATGTCCAAGTAGTACAATACTGCAACTTACAAAGAGCCAGTCAACACAGCAAAAATCACATTCATGACATCGCCTGCTTTATATCCCTTTTCAAGTATCATTTTTCCGCCATACCATACAGCCAAAGCGAAACTGCAGAATACAAGAAGCGCAACCGTACCAAGACCCAACCCTGATGCCAAACCCTCTTGCACACCAGACTTGTAAGCTTTAATTGAGGAGTTTTTGTACTTAGTTATAGCTTGCTTCTCCCCTGTAAATGATGCAACCTGTATGAGGGAAAACCAATTTCGTTTATATCTATGAAAAGGAAAAGAAAGAAACAATGTTTTCAGACAAGATTGCATACAGTTCTGATAGAACCAATTGTCTGCTCTACTACTGTTGCTCCATCTGAATAAGCCTCTTGTCCACGGGATGCCAACTTCCTTATAGTGAGGCTCACGACAGCACCGGAGAAGATAACAGGGGGAATAGAGGTGAGCATGACAAGGGTGAGACGCCATCCCATGGCAAATGCTATAACAAAGCCTCCTATGAATGTTGCAACTAACTGGATAAAACTTCCTACCTGCAATAGGAGAATGAAAGAAATAAATGGTTATTAATTGGAGAATGGCAATATTTTGAGGCTTTTAGTGTGTCATTGAATCAAATACGTACTTTCTCGCCCATGGCCTCTTGAATGAGCACAGTATCACCTGACATCCTTCCAACAATTTCCCCAGTGTTAGCTTCTTTATCAAAAAAGCCAACATCTTGCCTTAGTATTGTTTTCAAGTATAAACTTCTTATTCGTGCCGCCTGTCTCTCTCCGGTGATCATCCAGCAAGACATCTCTGTCACATAGAAAAATCACAAGTACTTCATTAGTTTCCAATTTATTAACCAGATGGTAAATATGTTTTATGTCCATGGAACCTAACGTTCTAGAGTACTTACGTAAAAATGCAGCAGCAGCAGCCCCTAGAGCCAAGTAAACGTACTTTAGAGCCACCTGAGGATGTTTAATGGACAGATTAGATTTAGTTTTTACATAATTACATTGTTAGTAACATAGTTTGTTAAACAACAACCGCCGCGCCAGAGAATTGCATAATGCAGAACTTATTGGGTAAAGTGTATCCGATTTTAGCAACTAATTAAATAACATTCACCAATCAAACTTGAAAGTTGAAGTGGAATTTTGTTCCTTAATTAGAGTTTGGATAGTTGACTAAGTTCAGTATCTAGCTAGTATAAAATATAAAAGTTTCACCAACGTAGATGACTATCTATCAGGCTTACGCAGTAATTGATATCTGTACTAGAGTTTCCAAAAATAGTAATTTTTTCTCAGTATTGTTTCAGTATCTACTATCTAGTATTTTTTTTCCTTCGGATACGTATTTCTTAAAAATACTCTTCTTTTTTTCCACACACTCTAAAGATAAGGGAAATTAATACATGTTTTGGAAGCCTAAAGTATTAATCATAAGCTTATATTTCCATTATAGACATACTCTTGACGTATTAAACACCTACTAGGCTACTACACATACTGTTCTGTAAAAATGAAGAGTAAAGAAAAAATAGAAATTATATGATCTTACCTTGGAAACTATACCAACTACTTTTTTGTTATCTGCAGTTTCTCCAAAAGAGTTTATCACCTCTCCCATGATCATGGTCATTAGAGGCATACATAGTCCATTTCCAATAGCGCTGACCGTACCAACAGACATTAACAGGTAATCCATGGAATCAGCAAATGAGAAAAGCTTGTAAAATGGTACTGTACTGTTGGTTGCATCCTCCTTGCTCTTGTTTGTATCCTCCTGCTGGTTGTTTTCGGCATCTGCCGCCTTCCCTGATGCCGTGCCTGGCTCTGCGACTGCTTCTCCATCCAACTGTTTTTCGTAATCAGCCATGTTTTCGACAGCAGTAGTTGAGTTGCTATATATTTGAACACAAGCTAGCTGTAACTCAAAGAACTTGCATAATAAGATGATCAGAGCTGCAAGAGAAACAGTTTTGCAATTTAGTTAATGAAACCAAACATCAATATGATTAAGACAGAAGGAACTTACCACTTTTTTCTGGATTTTAATTGATTGATGAAGATGGTGTAGCTAACTAGCTAAGCCCATGTGAAATATCAATAAGAATTAACCAATTCATCAACCAATTTTTTTTTTTGGACGAATGATTCATCAACCAATTAATCATTTAAGGCTTAGGGTCGATCTGTGTATATATAGTAGTCGATCTGTGTATATATAATTTCACAGCATAAATTTTAAGGCTTAGGGTCGGGCCGGGTCGGGTTTAGTCAAAGTCAACATAAGGCCCGCCCAAAATTATACGAGCCAATCGGGTTAGGCCGGGTAGAGCTATTTTTATATATAATATTTTTTTTTGTAAAATATGTATATACATAATTGTATAATTATATATATATATATATATATATATATGCACACACACATATATAATTATACACACACATACATTTATGTGTGTAAATATATATATATATATGTATAATTACTTTCAAAATATATATATATATATATATATATATATCCATTTATGTATATATTATTATATTTATAATTGTATAAAAAATGGGTAATTAAAATCGGGCTTTTAAGGCCGGGCCGGGCTAGGCCTTTAAGAGCATGTCCAATGGGGCTTATTTAGCCTAGTCTAAGCTAATATATTGGTTATACAAACCAAAAGTCAGCTCCAACAGCACCATTATAGACTTGGCTAAACACATGCTGACTCTTGGAAAAGGCTAAACTGAACATGGTCAAAAGCTAGGCTAAACTTTCAATCAACGGTCATGATTGAATAGCGATAGGGATCAAAGGCTGATTAACAAATTAGACTTTAGATTTAGACCTTATGGGTGGAAATACAAAAGTGATGAGAAGTCTAAATTGATGAATAATGTCACTTTTGGAGGTTAAATTTTAGTTTAGACTTTAATTTTTAGGTTTTATGGATGCACATGCTCTAAGGGCCGAAACGGGCTGGGCTTCAATACTCTAGCCCTAGCCTTACCCTAAAAATTAAGGGCCGAGCCAATCGGGTCTAGCGTACGAGCCGGGCCGGAGGGCCAAATGATGACCCCTACTTTAGCATGATCACCATCGATAGAGACACTTTGTGCATTATTATACCTAGCCTCTCGGCATGTGCTCCGCACATGTCAATTGGCTTTTGAAAAAAAAAAACTGAAAATTGACAAAGCAGTTACCATACGTATTTTTTCCTTTTTCTCTTTTTATTTTTTATTTCATCATAACTAACTGTTTCAGTTTTTTAACAATTTTACATTTTGTCCTTCTTAAATTATTTATTTTTTATTTTAACCAAGGACATTGTTGGGAGTTCAAAAATTTAACCATTCTTGTTGGGAGTTTGTTTAATTTATACTAGCCGTGCAATGCACATGTTATTTGTGAAAGGAAGAAGTGAAAATCTTCATTCACCCACTTTTTCCTCTTTTTTTTTTAATATTTATGTTGTTTTTTTGTTTTTACTATAATAGCCCTTTTAAATGATTATCATGAAGAATTTTTTTATTCTGAAGGGTATTTGTGGTAATCAAAAAATTGGTGAACCCTTTGACACCGAAGTTTTACGCCTCCATTTATAGTAGTGGAGATAGATATTGGAGGATTAATAATGCATGGCACGAGAGTCGTGCATGTCGAAATAAAAAATGGAGGAAGTAACCCTATAAGTGAAGAAAATCATCCAGCAGTTGGTATATAAAAAAAGGTACTATTGTAATATTGTTAAATTAATAGGGAAAACATGAACAATCCATGACTTTTCCAATGTGTATCACTTAAAAAAGATTTTGTAATAATCTAAAACACTGTATCTCGTTAAACAGATCGAAGAGTGTTGCCTCTTCTTGTCCGCAAAAAAGATATCGACTTGAGACCTCATATAGCATTGTGACGTACGAGAGGATCGGAAAATACCGTTAGAACAATGATTAGTTCATCAAGCACCCCTATTTGTTTCTTGCTTTGATACCGTGTAATTGTAAGACTTGGAATTTTATGAATTATATAAATAATTATATATATATATACACACCTATCGTTGATTCATGAATGCTAGAGAACAAAATCGAATCGACCAGAACACTGTAAAATTAATGAACATAAAAGTATTCCTAGAATAAAGGGATATGTAATAGCAGAGTTGACTGCTATGTCGATTCCAGGGCGGGGCGCAGGATCAACGGCAATCATAAAAGGCTAGGCAGTAGGCACAATTGCTGAGAAATTGATCGGAATCAGACAAGTGAGTCGTTGGATGTTATGTTCACTTACATATATGTACGGTTGTTTGTATTAAGAGTTAGTGGGAGTTGTCTCGACCAATTAATAGTTGGTTGTTTATCTCTATTTATTAGGAGTCGGTTGTCATATTTGTGATGCAGTTATGTGTGGTGTGTGTTGCAGTTACATGTGTCAGTTTCCTTTCTCTTTGGAAAGTTGTAGAGGTGTCTTATACGTTTGTATGTATAAATTATACATGTGCCCTTCTCATTAGTCATTGAATGTGTGTCCCTCTCATTAGTTGTGCAGTACAATATCTCTCTCATTAGTCATTAAATGTGTGCCCCTCTCAATAAGTTGTGCAGTAAAATATCTCTCATTAGTCATTAAATGTGTGTCCCTCTCATTTTATACATACACCTCAATTAGAATGAGACAAGTCTTCGAAGAGAACATCCCGAATAATAGCGGGTGTTTCCTTCAACCATAAAACATCAATAATAGAAGAACAATTATTGAATGTGTTTCCTCCAAATATCCCTCTCATTAGTTATTGAATATGTGGTTCAGTCAAATATGGTTGGAAATTAGACTAATTATATTTTGTAGATAAGAAAATTCTGCCTCAATATAACATGCACCCATAAGTTTTTTGGTCACATAACAACTAAGAATACACAACAACAACTCATCTGTGAGTCGAACTCAGGACCTTCCACTTACAAATGAGAGACTAATGTCACTAGACCAAATGGTACTGGACATAACATCCATAAGTTGCATTTGTATATTTCTTTATTTTGTATGAGTAAATTGTTTTATTTTTTTATTTTTTTTCAATACATCATGTAACTTTATGATCAAACTTTTAATTTCTCTTATTGAATGATAAATTGATCTCTTCATGATAAATTGATCTCTTCCTCTTGGAAAAACATGCATATAATTGAATCTTTTTTATGTTTTTATATTTTTTCCTCTTATATTATGTACGCTATCCCCCGCCCCGCCCCCCCCCCCCCCTCCCCCCCTCCGGAAAATTTCTGGCTCCGCCCCTGTAGTCAACTATCTTTGATGCATATGACATCTTATTTTATGCGTTTTGTATATAATTCCTTAAGTTTTGGAATGATTTTGGAATTGGCAAAATTGTTTTGCGCATTTACTATCACAGTGAAGTTAACAAATGGGGAAGAAAACTTATCAATAATTAACCGCTAATTTTTCAAAGTATTTTAATAATATATAAGGAGCATTTTGTATGAAAATTATGTTATAGTTGACAACACCTCTTCTCTTAAATATTAGTATAGATAATAACACAGATTATCAACAATGGCTATGCCTACACAGTTGCGGTTGATAAGTTTCCAAATGACGGCAAATTATCTGGACAAGTTTGGCACATACTAGAGCCGATGAACTAGTTTCTGTTGCCTTAAAGAAAATTTATGACCTTGCAATAGCCAAAAGAATGTTCTCTTGCAATAGTCAGAACTCAGAACTGTGAAAGTAAAAGCCAGTAGTCAAAAGGCTTGTGAACTTCCAATAGCCAAAAACTAGTCATAAACCCTTTTTATTCCTATTTTGTGTGTTTAGTTCTTAACCCAAAAATTAGTGATGAGTTGTCTCCTTGGAACTTGTTTCTTTGGTCAGATCTCCTTGCATCTTACTCAGCAGATCAGTGGACTTGAAATATAAATGTATAACACAAAAAACTAGTACGTATAACTTTTACATTGGTCAATAAGATTGAAGGAGTTATATCTGTTACATCCACAAATGGCTACCTCCTCTGGAAGTTTAGCTTTCCAATGAAATATGCAAAAAGAAAAGCAAACATAATGGGGAAGAGAAGAAGAACAACAGCAACAAGGCCCAAGAGGTTGTGGTGATACCCAAAGTAATCTTGTAAGAAAGCAGCAACAGTTTTCGTCTCTCCAAACACCACGATTTCTTTCTGTACATCTCCATACTGAGAAGTAAGCATTCCGTTTAGTGCCCATGATGTGGGACACAAATAATACAACCAGAGCCACCACTTTGGGATTTGCTGCATCAATCAAAGAACACACATTATGTAAGTAAGTATTCCCATGTTTAAATATATCCGAGTAGTGCCTAAATATGCTTTTCGCAGTGTAGAAGCACAAATGTTGCTTCAGCAATTCTATAGCAGTGGAAGAAGATATTACTCAAGAGAAAAAGTATAATGACTTGATGATCCATAAACTTACTGGTCCCGGAACAATGAACCCTGAAAACAAATTCAGCATTGTGTAGGCAGATGATGCCACAATTGAAGCCACTTGAACATTTGGTGTCAAGGACACCAGTAGCATTCCTAGGTAGTTGAAGCATAGAAGTGTGCAGAACATGCTATAGAATACCCAAAATATCTTATAGGCAGACCAATGGTAGCCAATCATCGGGTATGTGATGACAACGTAAAGAACTGCTTGAGTGAAGGAGTACGGAAGCTCAACCAGTACCTGAAAATTAAATTAACTCTACTCGTTGGCAATTAAACTTCTTAAATTGAACTTATGAAACAATTGCATGACCAGAATATCTAGATGGATTCATGAAGAAATTTTGCCAAAAAGATCTGAACCTGCGCGAATGAATAGGCCCATGAAGAGAACATTCCTGCATATCTTTCTCGATACAGAACATTTCGTTCTGTTGCAACAAATGGTAGAACTGTTGAGCAATTGTTAATGCCAAAGAAGATTATTGCCGCAAACATTGAACCAAACACATTGAAGAGCTCCTGCTGGTTATTTCTAACAAAACAAGAAACATAGATATGGTCAATGAAACTTCTTTCAGTAACAGATTACCAGTTCAAGTTTTAAATGATACCCTTCCTCATCATATGACTAAAATGAGTAAAAGTAAAATTTTGCTGACTAACATTTTCTCTCCTTGATTCCAGAACAGTGTTCCAAACAACAGAGCTGAGGAACACATGAAAAGGATCCGTGTCAGATTATACGAGGGGCTTCTCCAATAAGACAAGTTCTGTTTCCAAAAGCACGCTTTGAACTGCCCCCAACCATTCTGTGGATAGCGGGTAGGAAACTCCAAATCCTTTGAACCAGGAGATGGTGAACTCAGTTGCTTGACTAACTCCTTGTTCTTCCTACAGACAAAATTAAAGAGCAGGGGTTATGTCTAACCAAGTTCCCATATGTGCATGCACATGATATATTCTGTTGTAGATTAATATATACAAACATGAATGACATGCTAGTATTACACTTACTCATACAAGGCGGATTCCCTATAAATTTGTGCAAAATCTATTCCAAGCTCAGCTTCTGCAGATTTTGAAGTAACTTCTAACATCCATGTTGCCGGATTGTAATTGTCTTTGATTGAGGGCACCCCAGGGATACTCTAGCCAAATGAAGGAAAGTGGATGAGGACTAGATGATTACATGTTTATCAGAAACAAGTCTTACAATGATAACAAAAAACTAAAAAAGATTGATATGGTAGTATAATTAATTGTTCATCAAGCTACCTCAAGATACTCAATAACCCTGCTTGAGTGCTGTCCAAGTTGGCCAGAATAGATTATGCGCCCTCCAATTTTCATGAGAATCAACTGCAGTGATAGTAACTTGGTTGAAGAAATTGCACATCTTTATTGATCATCTCATTTAAATTTCCCAAAAATTATTTTACCTCATCAAATGCCTCGAAAATGTCAATACTTGGTTGGTGGATGGTGCAAACAACTGTTCTTCCTGTTGCAACAACATTTTTCACTGCTCTCATAACGATAGCAGCTGCCCGTGCATCTAAACCGGAAGTTGGTTCATCCATAAACATGATAGATGGATTGGCAACAAGTTCAACGGCTAGGGTCAACCGTTTACGTTGCTCAGTGGATAAACCGCCAACTCCTGCCATGCCTACCAAGGAATCTTTAATCCCATCAAGTTCAATAGTTTCAAGAACCTCATTTACAAATTCCTGGGGAAGGAAAAAAATTATCATTCAGTTTAACTCAAATGTTCAAGTCCAGGGTCATCGAAATAATCATGTACTTGAAAAGATATCATACTGCTTTAGTCTTTGAATCAATCTGAGACGGGAGTCGCAACCAAGTAGAATATACTACTGATTCTTCCACAGTTATTTGTGGAGAATGTATGTCATTTTGCTCACAGTAGCCTGATATCCTTGCAAATGTGTCTTGAACCTTAGGATACCCACCAATTCTTATTTCTCCTTCAATGGTACCACCGGTTTTTCTTCCACAAAGAACATCCATGAGAGTTGTTTTCCCAGCTCCGCTGACACCCATTAATGCTGTCAGAACTCCTGGCCTGAATGCACCTGTAATATCAGATAGGAGCTGGAGCTTGTTATGCTCAAAGCCTCCCTTTCTCATTTCCTGCAAGATAAAAGCTGATATAATTCGCTACTCAGAATCTAAAAAGGGTGAGACGAGGAGAAGTTATAAATGATTACCAAAGGGGTGTCAACATAGTATTGTACATCTTGAAATGATACAGTTAGTGGCTCAAACGGTAAAACCATCCTTCCTGGAAAAGAAAAAGAAAAATGTAAATATTAACATAAAAAACCTACTGACCCAATTTTCAATATAAACAAATAAGCTTGCAAGAAGAACAAACTCATCCTCACCCTTCTTAGGTTCTACACTAGTCTTAGGTTCACCAGAGGACTTTTGCTCTGCATCTAAATCGCTTCTGTCGTCTCTTTTTCCTTGTAGTTGATGGTACTTTTCATAAGAAATAAGAGAGAGGGACTTTCCAGGAGCTGAACATAAAGCAAAAAATGGGTTACAAAAACATAACATACATGCATTGTTGCATGATGGCCAAGTAAGTAATGGAGCACAAGCTTACACTTTAAGAAAGTTAAAGCCAAGGTGAAACCAATATTGAATAGTAATGTGAATCCCATTAAAGCACCAACTGATATCCAATAAAAATAGCCATCGAAATGCAACCCGCGGCTTTCCAGCGCTTGTTTCCCAAGAGTTGTGTTTGCAGACACCTATGAATATAAGTCAAGAAGACTTTCATGTCACAAATAACGAAAAGAACAGTGTACTGTTGCCACCCCAAACTCAAACACATATAACCTCCATAAACAAAATTAGAATCTTTAGTCTTTGCCTTGCAATTGTGTGAGAATTGTGTGGAGTAATACTGTAAAAGTACAGCAGCTGAGAATAATGATCACCTTTTCCCACCGGGGTGCCAGAAATTCATTAACTGTTATGCCTATCTCTCCATATGTCAAAGGAGAAACCCAATATCCCCACTTCAACCAAACTGGCATATAAGCTGCAATAAAAAGAACTTCTAAGCATGCACTACTAGAAAAATATGACTAATGCGGAAAAACTCATTGACATAAAGAATGCAAAAGGCTAATGGAGATCTTACATTTTGGTATAACAAAGCCACCAAATAATAGAACAGACAATATTGATGAACTACCAGCTGTCATAGAAGCACCCACAGTTTGGAAAACAGAAGCAATAAACCGAAACATGGATATTGATGTCAGGTGCACAGCAAAGAGTAGAAGGAAATGGCGGAAGAACCTGGAAAACATATAAGAAATATGCATGTAAGAACTGAAATGACATCCAAAGTATCTAACAACAAGAAACAGGAGCACACATTAAGATGCTTCATCACTCAACCATCTTATTAGGAATTGAATTATCACCTTCCAACCTCAGGGCTGTAACCAATAACATAGTATGTAAGAGTAGTCCAAACAAAAGCCTCCAAGAATGAAAGTGGAATCTTTAGGATGGTAGCTGGGATTGCATAAGCCCAAGCAGGGTAAAAACACAATTCTTTCTGTTTGTAGAAAACCACAATTCTTGAGACAGTCATCGACAATTCTGGGAATCCATCAACAAGAAGTATCAAGAGCGCATAGAACAAAGAACCCATATAATAGTTTGCATGGATCATGTCAATAGCCATTTGAGTTCGAAGGAAAACCGTCATTGTTATTGAAGCAATGATGACCAGCTGCAGGATGAAAGAATACAAAAATGCCTCTGAATGGTGTAGACCATATAGATAAAGTAATTGACAAGAAAAAAAATTAATAAGCTAGCTACCTGAACTGATTTGAAAACGTAAATGAAAGAATTCCTTTTCATTAAAAGAAATTCCCTCCTTGTGCAAGCTTTGAACAGTTCCCATTTAGGTAATGAGTATGTGTTAAAGGATAGAGCATCTTTGTGGCTTTGCGACTTATCGAATGGCTCTGAGAGCTCTTCTTCTAGCTGCCTGCCAAGACGGGAATCCTTGAATTTTTCAATGAAGTGATCAACAGAAACGTAGCTATATGGTTTTTCTTTGCCGTCCCAAAACTGTGCTTGATCTTTTCTAGAGATAACCTGAAGCAAAACAAGACAACAAAAGATTCAACACTACAGGTAATAGGATACGGCTTGAGATCCTAGAATGATAATAGCCTACCTCCTGAAGGAAGTCAGCAACACCTTTTCTTTCAGGACACTGAAATCCACACTCCTCAAAAAATTGGAGGATGGAAGTTCTTGGTCCATGATACACAATCTTCCCTTCTGCCATTAGGAGAACATCATCAAAGAGATCGAACGTCTCTGGTGCAGGCTGAAGAAGTGAAATCAACGATGTAGCATCTGTTATATGCACAAAATGTTGAAGACAAGAAACAATTTGGAAAGTTGTGGAACTATCTAAGCCATTAGATATTTCATCCATGAACACAGCTTTTGCAGGTCCAACAATCATCTCCCCTGCATAGTGAAAAAAATACTGAGTTGTATATATTTGATTTGACTCAGGGAAACTGAAATGCATGCATAGTTTCGTTTACTGTTAAATCAACACTACCTGTAGTTAACCTTTTCTTTTGACCACCAGATATTCCTCTTCTTATGGGATCTCCTACCAGCGTGTCAGCGCATATATCAAGGCCAAGTATCTGTAAGACATTGGTTAGTGAAAATGATATGAGCATACAAAAGTAACTAACAATTTCCTGACTGAAAGCACACTTTGTAAGGGATTAGAATACCTTTAGAATATAGTCAGTTTGAAGTGTACTTTTCAGTCCATTAACAGATATGGCCTGCAACAACAAAAAAATTACATCACTATTAGGCCAATGGAATACAGCAGAATATTACTTCAAGGATCTTACGTACCTTCATGTAAGCATCTACATCAGGATCTGGGACTATTCCTGCCTGCTTTTCTCTTTTACTGACTTCCATCATAATCTCTTTATGCATAAAAAATGTATTTATTATGTTAATGTGACTTGATAACAGCTTTCAAAGTCATATTTTATTGCAAGCAAGAATGCTTACCGGGTCGGCTTCCAACACCTTGACAGCCTGCAGAGAAATCAAGTGTTTCCCTCACAGTGATCTCTGGAATATGCACATCATATTGGCTTACATAAGCTGAGGTTTTTTCCGGAACAAATTCTTCCAGTCTATAACCATTGTAACATATTTCCCCGGAAACCTATTAGAACAACATGACAAGTTTATTTCACATTTTAACATAGATGATTGATCTATAAATATACTAAGTAGATAATATGAGCCAGTATCATGATCTTGTGGCATTACATGACCGAGACTGAAATAACATCATTGAGTGTGTTAATTAAATTTTGGAAAACTGTTTCATTGTTCTCCAATTCTGTGAAGAATACTAAGTCTAAATTATAAGCTTGTCCATTTGATATGATTCCTTAAAGTATGGCCTATTAATTGCATTAATTTATGATAAAAAATAGGTAGCATTTGAGTTTTACACACCTTAAGAGAATGGCTTAGCTTCCCTGAGAGTGCCATCAGTAATGTGGTTTTGCCACAACCCGGAGGGCCAAGCAATAAGGTCATCCTGCAATTAAAAGAAGCCAAAGTTTGTAAAGTATAGCTTTCTTTGCTTATTATATTCTAATCTCCTCCTTAATTATTGTTCTGAAAATGTGGAAAATGGTTCTTCTGATTGCTCATTGCTGTCACCATTATCAAAATTGAAGCTCAGAGAATCATAGCCATGTTTCATACACACAACGGATGCGCACATTTCATTAAATTCTATAACAGCCACAACTATTTAAGCTGCAAAATTTTGGTAAAAGAAACTAACCTTCCCGGCTTAATAATGCCACTGACATCTTTGATGATGCTTATCTTGGCTTCGCGTGTTTTTGAACCTGCTAGTTCAGTGATGTCCTGTCATAAAGAGAGTCAGATGACTATAAACAATAGAAGTATAACCTCATGTCATTATAGTATCATCATCCATGATTGAAGCACCTCGCAAGGGATTGCTTAAACTTCATTTGCACTTTAAATTGTATAACAATCGGGTTTCATTTACAACTAGGAAAATCCAGAAAGCTGCTACAAATTAACACACTTACCGAAATCAAACTCTTTAGAGAATTCCATAGAGTGGGGAGGGGCTTGCCGTGAACTACTTTACACTCTGCTTCCACACAAAGATTCTTATATCTTACTTCTACAGTAGGCAACTTTACACCAACCCTGCAAGGCATGTGCAGAATCCTTGTTAATGTATTACATGAGTTCATGTTCGTAACGAAGTGTGTTATTAGTTACTAGTGTGTATTTGTGCTCAATAGATATCTACATGAACCCAAAAAAGAGGGAAACAAAAAAATGTTACTTGTCTATTCTTCCTCTAATTTTCTGCAACAACTGAAGATTGTCATTCTCAATGTGTTTGATGAGCTTCTCTATGAAAACACGCCGTTCTTGAGCTCCAATCTTTGTAACATCCACCACCCTCGTCCCCTTAACGTCCCCTTTAGCCGATGTGCCATCATGATCATCGAACAAAGCCGATGTGATCCTCTCGAAAGTGGGCAGTCTCTCAACTGCAGCCCATTGCAAGTCATAATATTCTTCATCATCACCATCGATTCTACTGTCTCCGGTGCTTCGGAAACTTGAGGCATGGCTTCGAAAGGAGGCTCTAATGCTCCTCCCAATCTCTGCTAACTCTATGCGGAAAGACTCGATTTCATCTGCTCCTGCCAGCTGAGCCATGATTAGAGAAAATAGATGAATGAACTTGGAGTACTAATACATACAACTCTCACCAAAAGCCTGAGGTAATGCAATGCGTCATGTGTCACTGCAGCAAGGAAATGGCAATTGGACCTACTGGTTTAACATATATATCATCTTTGAAACAAACCTGAAGATTAATGATTTGTTAATTATTACATGTTTAACACATAACCACATAAATAATGGATGATGCTGAGCCAGAAATGACAAACAATTACGAAGAATCAGGAAGGTGAGAAGCATGACATAGGCCAGACTCATTATTAAAACCAAAGCGCGCAGCATGGCTCATTCTGTTTAGTTATATGTATATGATATGTGCTGAAAGATGTCATTGACTTTCTTCAATCAGATTACACATCACGTCTATTTTTATATTGCTGTAGCTTCAATTCTGGGACTAGATTTGGAGGGGAACAAAAAAAAAAAAAGGCGGGTCAAAACTGACATGTGAGTATTGCAAGTTTGTAACTTGTTAGTATCCCTAACCAAATAGTTTATAAATATATGTGAAGACCATAAGGGAATGCCAGAATGGCCGTGTAATATATGCTAATAAGCTTGGTGCCTGTTATATTAATGCATATTTACTTTCTGATAAAAAAAATTTAAAAAAAGGCCAGAATGGCATCATCATGAAAATCACCACTTTCCCACTTTATAAACACTAGCCTCATAGCCGTATGATGCACGTATTATTGGTGAATAGAGGAAAAACGTGGAAGTTTCCTTGTTATCCGTTTTTTCAAGTTTTTTTTTGTTTTTTTTTCATATTTATATTTTTTTTGCTTTTTACCATAATAACCTTTTTATTTTATTTTGGCACCAAATTCGTTGGATTGCTTAGAATTCAGCTACGATTTGAATACTAACCCACAAAGGAATGAGGTTGTGATACAACCATTCTAGGCAACTCTACGATTTGAATTGCAATCCATTAGAGGAATGAATTAAGTTGCAACTCTGTAGCGTAGGTATTTCATGAACATGAATTTCAGCAGTCATGAGAAAGTTTGACCATATATATAAATTAGAGTTGATGAGATGTATAATAATAGCATATGAATTCCAGAAGTAACATATAAAAAAATAAAGTCTCAAAATTAACGTAACTTACTGGATTTCCTTCATTTTTCAATTGTCACCACCCTTTCTCTAAGAAGAAGCGATTCTTTCCACACTGCAAGCCTACAATATCTATAGGCCAAGGGGGATATAATCCCAAAGATGGCGAAGCAGTAAGCTCTTGAACATTCGCATTGCAAAGATTAAGTAATGACAGCAAAGCCTTGGTTGTAATATCAGGGTTGCCATCACAGAGGACATCAGAAATTTCTGGCTCGATGCTAGCTGTCCGTGAGGACCATATGCTTGAAAAGGATACAAGTACTGGACGAAGCGAATTTGTTGTTCGTGTTATTGGCAAGGTTCTTGGCCACGAAGCTAGGCTAGGGTTATTGATTACATTGTGCCACGACTTACCGAGGCATCTAAATCGAATCAATGCTTTAGGAGGCAATCTTGATAGGATTTGCACCACCATCGATCTATTGTGATAATTTGCCCATTTTCCTCGATCTTCTACTCAACAAATTAAGAAAAACAATAAGGCTAGCTTAGTCGTAGCTAGATAGATTAAACAAATGACATAAGGTGGAGGAATGAATGTGCGCGCAGGAAAGAAAAGATTCTTAGTTGCCTGGAAATTTCGATTAATAGTGACCCACAAGAAAAAAAAAAACTGGGTGTAGTTGGCTTGGAGGTGGGAAAAAAGGGCAAAAATAAACTATAATAAATTAAAAAGAAAGAGGGTAAAATTGAAGAATTTGGATAAAACAAAGATTCAACAGAGAGGTAGCTAGGTCTAAAAATTAACATTGGGATTGGGCTTGAGGGTAGTAAACTTCCTAGCTAGCTTGTTCAACTTTTTAATCCAACTTCACGTGGGGCCCATGTTTTAGTAGGTTAAGATCTTTAGTGATTGATTTGGAGACTAATCATATAGCTAGCTATAATTATATGCACCAAAGGCAAACGGCGGCACAGATAGCAACCATCCACCTTACGTACCTTAGCGCGCTGGCCTGGTTTGTTAGCAGTGATAAAAACCCTGTTAATTTTATTGCCATGGATATCCTTAACTCTGACCAAGATGGTAAGACACTTTCTCTATAGATATATATGGCCTGGCCTGTGTGTTTGAAACACTACGTACGTACTTAATTACCGTCTTGATGGATATATATATATGCCTTATTAATTAAGGCTTGCTTTGCTAGCTGCAGGGGTTTTCAAATCACTTTCAGATTCACCCCCAGCCCATTGCAGTCTAAATATAAAGTTGTTTTCATTGATAACTGAATATTATCCGGAGGATGCATATGAATCAGACGAGTTTGAAGCTGGAGGATACAAATGGTAATTAATATTATAATTCATTCTCGATCGATCGTCTGCTAAACCATGCATGTCTACGTTGTATCTCTAGGGTAATATTAACATTACCCTTCCATTTTTAAATATTGTTTTTTGAGGTAATTTAGCCTATTATATACATCTATACTTGCAAACAGGAAACTGGTCCTGTACCTAAAAGGAAACAAGAAGAAGAATGTGGAAGACCATGTCTCTCTCTACCTGCGAATAGCTGGAGAAAATTCATTACAGACTGGTTGGGAAGTGTATGTTGATTTTAGATTCTTTTTACTTGATCAAACGAAGAGAGCCTACTTGGTCTTTGAAGGTATATTGTAATTCAAATTAATTCACGGTTAATGCAATTTTTACTCACTGTGTACTAAATTTTGCAATTTTAGTCTATCTATATGATTAACAATCTTCGTAATTAATTTTCGGCTTAGTCTAATTTTGGTACTTTGCGTCATTTTGACCTTAAAAAACACATGAACCACAAACACCATGCATTGTCCCATTAATTCTCATCTAGAAATTATGTAGATCGATCGGTAATTTGGTTAGATATGCAAAGCGCATTGCTCGATCATTTGCTGATTTTTTTTCCTTTTTTCTTGTTGCTTAATTTGATCAGATGCTTTCACAAAGAAAAAATGTTTTCATGGGGCGATGCTTGATATGGGATTTGATAAACTAATCCCTCTTGATGAATTTACTGATGCCTCCCATGGATATCTGATTGATGACACCTGTGTCTTTGGAGCTGAGGTCTTTGTTTTTAAAGAAATAAGAATAAGCAAGGGAGAGTGTGTATCAAGGATACAATATCCTCGTTCGAACAAGCATATTTGGAAGGTTGAGAATTTTTCAAAGTTAGAGGCTAAATGCTACGACTCAGAACCATTCACATTCGGTACTTTTGAAGACCAAAAGTGGTATATATCTCAGACTAAATGTCTATACTTGAAATTAGAAAATAATCATTTTAATTTTCTCTTTTGAGTTTGCAATTTTAATACTTGTAATTACCTTTTTGTTTCCAAAGTAATTTGCATACTGTTCATGTGTTGTTGCAGGATCATAAGTCTCTATCCTAAGGGAAGTCACGTTGGAATGGATACTCATCTTTCTCTTTACTTGAGATTAAAAGCCGATCATGAAAAAACAACTCCCCCTGCGGTCACAAAAGTATTTGCAGAGTTTTCCCTGTGCATTGTAGATCAAAAGCGTGCCAGGCGGCAATCGAGTCGTACTGGTATTACTGCTACATGTTAACTATCAACAACAGACCATAATTCATTCTACAAAGTCAAAAGAGCTTTGTTCAGTAATTTCTATTAGTTAATTAGTACGTATTCTTTTTCTTTTTTGATGTTCATCGTTTTACAATTACTGTTTTTTCCGATCCGCTTGTAGTTAAGTACTGTTTCACTGCTGGCGGCCCGCATTGGGGTTGGTCTCGTTTCATTGCACTAGGCGGTTTACGTCTTTTTTGGAAGGATGATACTTGCATAGTGGAGGCAGAGATCACTGTTCGTGGAATTGCTAGAGGACCAGGCGACGTCTCAGGCGAAAAATTTACTCCCCCGGAGCCGAAGGTTGTCCATATAATTAATGAGAAACCATGTAACACTCCTATACAGTCCACTTTTAAATGGCCCATACGTTGTTTTGTTTTTGCGTCCTGCTCCATCTTGTTATTGTCACTCAGCAAGGGCGGAGCCACATGGGGACTAGGTGGGTCTTGGGTTCGCCCTAATAGCTTCTCAAAAGATAAAAAATAATGTATATATATTATATACTTCTTAGTTTTATTTTTCAAGTTACCTAGACCTAAAATCATATGATTATATTGCACATTGTAATTTCTTTCCCCGTGTTGTTCCAGCAGCTAGCTAACCACAAATTCCTAGTAGTCTTAAGATTTCTCAAGGCTAAAAGCTATGCATGAGAGAGTCTTCTCTGCTTTTGTATAGATCATGAAAGGAACTGAGATACTGAGTTGCATGTGTACGTGTATGAAACACAAACGTACGTACTTGAAGGATATTTTATATATAACTGATGGATCATAGTTGTGACTTGTGAGCCTTTCTAGTAACAAGGAATTTTTCTCCTGCAAGAACAAGTCTCAAAGTTTTCTGGAAATTTTGCTTTTGTTTTAAGTACCACTTTGGTTGCGAGAGAGGTTTTTGGTAGTTATATTACTAATATTATTTTACGACTCCCAAATCTGTTGTCTCAGGTAAAGAAACTAAATAAAGAAAATCTTTTTCGCTTCGCATTTCAAAGATTGACATTTACCAGATCATATTCTCTGCTAAAAGCCACAACAGGGGTTTCTGCATAAAACTACAAGAGCAACATGCCAGTGCAGAATAGATTCAGAGTAATTAGAAAAGACATAGAAGTCGTTAAGAAAAATCACTCCAGGGAAAAACAAAAAGACTTGTTCTGTTAGCATTCTTACAAATCTCCTTACAATTTTTCACGCTAGTTTAAGTGCACCTCAAATTTGCAGAAAGGAGAAGTATTAACAATCATGTCCCCTAAAGTTTCACCCAGAGTATGGGAGATGTAACAGTTCTTACAGTCCTTCAGAAAAGTACATCAAGCAAGAGGAAGCAGCACTTTGACATCCATCCCAGAACAGAAAGTTTGATTACTTGATCAACCGACAAAGTCGCAATAGAGTTCAGTTCTGCATTAGAAGAACTACTGAGATGCCCAACAGAAGATTAGGGGATTCTTGAAGCAAGCTGGTGCCTTCAAAGATCTCAATTGAACAACAATCCAGACTCAACTCCCAAGGCCTAATCAGTTTGAATACCATCAGCACTAATCTCCTGCTCCAAATAGTAGATCTTGTCGTTCATACCTTCCTTTCTATATGCCTCAACCATGACGGAGTATGTTGAGGAATCTGGCGAGATTTGCTTGTCTTTCATCCGGTTAAAAACTCTCTCCATCTCCATCAAATCATCTGCCTTTGCACATGCAGATATCACTGCATTATAAAATGTGGTGTTTTCCGGTATCTCAAACTTTCCAGCCAACTGAACACTGCTAATCACCTTATGGAAAAGACCTGCATTGGCATATCCATTAATAAGGCAGCAGAATGTTTTGGTGTCTGCTTTCATGTCCTCAGCACGCATCTGATCGAATGTGTATTCCATGTTTTTTGCATCTCCCACATCAGCAAAAGCCTCAATAACATTGTTGTAAGTTGCGGTTGTCCACGGGAAGTGAAGCTTGCGCATGTACTCCATCACAGTTGACATTTTATCATACAACTTCTTCTTCCCATAGGCACCAATCAGAATATTAAAAGTGCGAGTTTCTGGCTCAATCCCAAAATCACGGAATTTCTCATACCATCTCTCCATCATCTCTATCTGACCCTTGTTACCAAACACACCAAGGATAACATTCATTGTCCAAACATCAGGCTTGCAACTTTCACCCTCCAGCATTCCTGACAACACTTTCTCCATCTGATCATACATTCCAGCCTTACCATATCCACTCAGGACTACATTTTGGGTGACAGTGTTTGGAGTTATCGACCGTGCAGCCATTTCTTCATACAAGGACTCAACTAATTCGAACTGCAAATTATCAATGCAAGCCTTTATTAAGGTACTGTATGTAAAAACGTCCGGCTGGCATTGCGGGAGGGTCTTCATCTGGTTAAGGATAGAAAACGCCTCATGAATAAGATTGCTCCGACAATAAGCTGTAAGCAGGGCTGTGTACAGTTCAGCAGTTGGTTGACACCCTTCTTCAACCATTGTGTCGAAAAGACTATGGGCACGTTGAGGTTGGCCAGAGCGTCCAAGCAGAAGAAGGAGTCTCATGTAAGTCCCTTCTTTTGGTTGATAGAATGGTTGCTCTTTAAGCATGTCAAATACCTGAACACAGTTAATAGCAGCTACTTTTATTATGCACAGATCACACAAAAGAACCTGAATGTTGTTTAGTGCACAATACCATCATACCGGTCTTAATTAGAGTTGTTCTAACTTCAAAATGCAGATACTAAAAGAATGCATTTTTCAATTATAAGATTGAAGGAACTAAACTGGGCAACCCAGTAGCATTTCTAATTTTCATCAATTCACTTTCACCAAACCATTAGCCATTAGCCATTAGCCATAAACCCAAATTAGAAAAATGAAAACTGAAATGAACCCAATACTCAGAAATTTAGAGAAGGGCCAACCTCAAGAGCTTGGAGCCATTGCTTCTTGTCGATGCAGTCGCACAAGGCTTCAGTGACGGTGTTGGCCCAAGCCTTTGCCTTGTTCTTGCGGTCCAACTTCTTCTTCACATTCTTGAGAGGCGACCTTCTGTATACCCCGGGAATCGAAGTCTCTGAAACCCCTGGGAATTCACCTTGCTTCCAGTGCCTCTTTCTGGTCTGAGAAGAAGAAGATGAAGATGAAGTTGAACGAGTGCTTTTAGCTGGTGCTGCGTATGCGCAGTGGACCAGTTTAAAGTTTGGATCTTGGGCTCTGTGAGTAGTGGAGCTCTTGGCGGGGGAGAGAGGATGAGGGTGGAGAGAAGAAGAAAATGAGAGCGAGATTGAAGAAGAAGCCATGGATTTGGGAAATTTGAGAATTGGAGAAGGAGGGTCTAACTGTGAAGTGGGTTTTAGAAGCAGGGGAGAGCAAATGACCTCTTTGTCCTTGGTTCCTTATCCTCAGTCTAGACCACGTTTAGACGAAGTGTTGCAATTAAATTAAAAAAATAATAATTTAAAATATAGTGAGAGTACAATTAACATACTTGGGGTTTATTAAGAAGAAAGACACTAATAATGGGAAAGTGCTTAACCAAATCAACTGGAGCCCCTGCTTTTATTTTGACAAGGAAAATATAACAAATAAATATTGGTGTTATCCACTTTATGATAGTGTTTACAATTACACATACAAATCACAAAAGATAGGGCCAGAGGGGAGCAATGTTGTCTTGCCAAGGATACAGGCATACAGCCAGGTGAGCAATCCCCAAAAGCCTATGTTATTTTGGAAGCTCAGATATACATACATACATACAGACATACATACAACAGAAAACCCTAAGTATTAGTAGTACACGAAGTCACGAACTAGCTTAGCTTGAGCCGAACTTCAAGTGTTCCCACCGGAAGGGATGGAAGATGAAAACAACTTCAGGCGTGCTCTTAAAGAGCAAGGCAACACAGACACAGACAGCAGCAATGGCCACCATTGACAGCATTGCCGGTCTGTATACCAGTGACCTTGTGCTGCCATAAGCTAGTTTCTGGCTACATAACTTGCAATCTCCCCGCATCAATGCTTTTATTTCATACTTTTCAGTGTCAAAGCTGGCTACTTTAGACGATCTATGCCCATCTGATTGCTTCTGCTTGCTGTTGCTGTCTAAAATAGCCCCAGGGATATCAACCACCACATGCCCGCTTTCTAGTTTCTTGCTGCTTTTCCTTTGAATAAGATGGATATAGGAGTAACGACCTTGCATGGATGCATAATCATTCGGTGTCATTCCTGTACTGTCTCGAGCATTTTTCCAAGCTTCAATTCCCACCTAAAAGAGGGCAGCATATAAATATGATCAATGGATTACCTAACAATCTAGAACTTAAAATGCCAAAAACTTGTTGAAAACAGCAGCCCTAGCCATGCCTGGATCTATACAATATAACGTAACACAATGCATTTTTAAATTGAATGACATTGGCATGTACTGAAGAATATAACTGAACTTTCCTACAAGCATGTGTGCCACAACAAACATGTGGACAGGGAGAAACTCCAAAAAAAACATATGATACTCGGAGTAGTTTTAGATTCATGATCCCCAAGAAAAGAGATGATGGGTGATCCATAATGAGCAGGGACACAAGTCAATTGTATGAGCAGAAGGTCAGATACGTGATAGAGACGAGATGGATGTTGCCCAACTCATTGTGATTCTGGTCCAATTAGAAATAAAAACAATAAATAAAATAAAATAAAATTTTGCAATGTGTCAAGAACTCACCTTTCCAGGATCATCAGTTAAAGCGTCCAATATGTGCTCACAACCATCAATACTAGCTGCAACATGAAGAGGAGTCAACCCCAGGGGACCAACACCATCAGGTTTAAATAAGAAACTGTTGTCTTCCCCTTCAACGTGTTTCTTCTGTTCAGATTCTAAACCTTTATCTGGAACAAATCTTAACAAGAGTTCTACCATAGGTCTGGAATTTCTTCGAACAGCTCTGTGGAGGAGGGCCATATCCAATAACGCAAGCTCAACAGACGGATGTTCTCCAGCATCAACAGTACTGTCAAATAGAAGCTTCAAGAGTTTCTTCACTACAGCACACCAGTCATGATCCACAGAAAACTCCATAAGTAACTTGAACCGTCCAAAAGAAAATAGATCTAGGTTGGGATCCAGGTGACCAAGTCTAAACTTAACATGACTTCTATGAAGGAGCCAACCCAATTCATGTATAAAGTCCATGGCTTGGTTCTTGGCTTGTAATATTTCAGGCTCTGCCTGGATGTCATCGGCAGTCTCAGCTGCCTCAATCGCATCCTCCAACATACAAATCTCTGAACACACTTCCTGCTCTGCAACTATAAATGGAAAGAAGCTGCTACTGAGACCAAGATCTTCAACCTGATATCAAAAATTTGATCACAAGAATCAATTACAAATTTCATACATTCTCCAAAACTGAAACAAATGGCTTATGCAGCAAATTCTTCTACTATGCACTGTCTTGGACCTTATTCATTTCCGTATAAACAAATGGCCAAGGGACTGAATATCAACATGAGCTGTTGTTAGAGAAAAGCTAACTAAATGCCATTTAATGTACCATATGTCGAATCACTAGACTGAGGAACTTATGATATAGGAAATCTCACTGATAGAATTCAAGATTTGTTACTAATCATATTTTGTTCAAGAATTTCATATAACTTATCATACAGACTTATATCTACCAACAAGAGCTGTTGTAAGAGAAAAGCTAAAATGGCATATATATTATAGGGTAAAATCCTCATATGGTACCTAAACTATCACCAAATGCAATTTTTGGTACCTGAACTTTCATAAAGAACCTGGTGGTACCTGAACTATTCCTCCGTTAGCCATTATAGTACCTACCGTTAAATATTCCGTTAAGTGCTTATGTGGCATGGGTAAAACTTGTAATTTGGTGACTAGAGCATGGGCAAAACAGTCATTAAAGATTTTTTACTATTAAATTTAGAAATAAAAATAAAAATAAATTATGCAAAAAAATTAAATTTATATAAACATAATCAAATTAGAGGTTTTATCTCAAAACATTCAAGATTAAAGATGCAAAATTATTTTATTCTCAAATATTCAGGATTAAAGATGTCATGTAGGTGGTTTTATTATTAAATTTTAAAATTTAAAATAAATTATAATTATTTTTTAATATAATAAAAATTGAAATTACTTTTTTTAATATAGTTTATTTTTTATTTTTCTAATTAATAATAAAACCACCTACATGGTAATAAATTATATTAAAAACAAAAAATAAAAATAAATTATATTATAAAAATAAAAATAATTTCTCTCTTTTTTAGTCTTTGTATATTTGTGGACAATATCTAAATTTTTTTTTTGTATAATTTATTTTGAAAATTGAAAATAAATGAAATGACTATTTTACCCATGCCACATAAGCACTTAACGGAATATTTAACGGTAGGTACTATAATGGCTAACGGAGGAATAGTTCAGGTACCACCAGGTTCTTTATGAAAGTTCAGGTACCAAAAATTGCATTTGGTGATAGTTCAGGTACCATATGAGGATTTTACCCTATATTATATGGCAAATCAGTAGACTGAAGAACTTTTGACATAGGAAATCTCACCGCTAGAATTCAAAATTTGTTACTTATGAAACTTTTTAAAAGAACTACATATAATCTATCACACAGAGACTCAAATCTACTAACAAGAGCTGAGCTCACTTCAAATTAAAGATAGAAATCAAAACGAACATAAAGCATTACCTCAATGAAACCTCGCCCAGTAACATTTGGTATAGAGCAGGAGAATCTGAGGCACTGTAGCTCGTCATGCTCAACGGTTGTATCAGCACCATCCATCAAGTCATCACAAGCTTCTTGGGCCAGATACTTCCCTTCTAGAGCACAGAGTAACCTGTCAAGATCTGAGATTTAGTATTTTTCCCATGTATCTGAAACAGCATCTAAAATGAGAACGTCTGCAAAATCAGTCGGCTCATCGGAAACAAAGTAACAAGGCATGAATGTAAGATGAAAAATACCTTGTGGCGGAATGAGGAAGGTTAAAGCCTTTTACAACAAACTGAGCTTTCTCAGATAAAGAGACTGCAATTGGTTTGATGCTTGATATCCTGCAACTTTTATGGCTTTTAAGAGGTAAGGGTGTGTCTAAGACAACTTGACCTGCAGGTCAGACATAACTGATCAAAATGCTTTATCTTTCAGAATATAATTGTTTTGGTCAATCCCAATACATATTAGAAAATAAAAAATTGAACTACTAAAAGGAAATGTTAAACAGAAAGAACTTATATAGCCACTAAACACACATGTTGTATGCATACTTTCAGTAGATACATGAAATGATAAGTATGAGTGAGAGAGGTTGAGAGAACAAACCATTGTACATAAATGCAACAAAATGTTGCATCCTAGTATACACCCATCCTGTTCTCCAGAAAGGATCATTGGCAGCATCTAGTAGTCTTTTCAAGCTGGATCCCAGATGACAGCAGAGCTGCATACAAACGTAGCAATTAAGGAACAGATGAAAAGGAGATCTTCCTGATAAATAAATCAGCAATCTACATTCTAGTATCACAATAGAAGCGTACCTCCTCCCAAGTGGATTTTTCTAGACGGAGGTAAACTGTCAAAATGATGCATCCTGGCCTTATATAGCTTTCAATCTCTGTAGGACTATGGGATAACCAGTCGACAATCTGGATAATCAAAATAATCATAAATCCATGCTATATGTGCAATTACACACCAAGTTACATTGAATAGTAGCCAAATCAAGGCACACAAGATTACCTGTGATCGCAGAACATATGGAAGTTCAGTCGGGTCTTTTCCAAAGAGTTTAAAAACAATGCGGTCTGTGCGATTCTGATATTTTGCAGAAAAGAGCAGTTAAGAGACAAAACACTCCAGACACATTCACATACTAGACTTTCACTGTAAAAAAACAAACTGTATACATATATATACACACACATCAATTAAAAGAGAACAGTCCATCTCAATTTTATGTCACAATAGAAGCATTTCTTAGGTATTCCATAACCAAGCACTTCTTCTCGCCATCATTTTTGGCAATCAATAGACAAGACGAAAGGACAAGTTAAGAACACCCCTAACTAGCGAATAAAGGAGATAAAAAAAAAAAAAAAAAAGCTATCCTAAAACCCAAAAAAAAGGAAAAAGTAAAAACTATGGGCCATCTAGTGATTAGCGGCGATTAACAGCTTCATCCCTTGTTTCAGAAAAAAGGAAAAACATAATAAATGGAAAAATTACAGTTGAGTACAAAAAGAAAAAAAAAATAATGGAGCTCCTTCAATATAAATCTGATGAACAGAGTCACATGAATTTGAGCAGTGGGCTGACAGTCATCCACCAGGAGGAATTAAAAGAATCATAATAAAGCAATTCAATAGAGAATGAGATGCAATTACAACAAGAATATACCTGAGATTCTCCACTAGAACTTGATGGTGACTGAGTAAAAGTTGAGTCCGAATTTCCACTGGTCTGAGGTGGGCTTGACTTGTGAGAATCGTGTTGTATCCCTGGATTTATAGGGACATGAGAATTCCCTAGGTTCTCTAAATAGTCCTGTGAATTATCGTATGGACTATTTAAATCAATCTCATGTAACTGGATCCTCCCATATTCTGGTGTAACTGATTTGGTTGGAGCACTTTCTGTCGAGGCAAGTGGCTGGTTGGCCTTTAGACCTGAAAGAATTTGACTTCCAAGATCACCATCAACTGAAGATATTCTCTTTTGTAACGTATCTGATGCAGGTATAGTCAGGCACTGTCCTATAGGCCTTAAAGGTTCCTCAATAATAACACAATCATCCATACTAGAGGCAGAAACAGAAGGCCTACTGGGTTCAAAGACATTGGAAACCGTATCTGACACCTTTTGTGCAGTCTTGATTGATGACCCAGTGTTAGGTAAACCTTGAGATGCCTGAAGTAATGCAGATATGTTTGTCCCATCAACTGTACCAGAAAGATTGGCTAGGCTCCTCAACAGGTGAGTTAGCAGATCCTGATCTTTAGTTTGATCAGAACTATTAGCTGCAATTAGTGAAGGCAGAAAATGTGGGTTAAAAAAACATGAAAAATGCCACACATAAAATGAGTAGAGAAAACTAACACAAATATAATCGATCAAATATTATAATAACACAAGTACTGAAATACAATTTCTCTCACAATTTATTCTGGGAATTGGAATTCACTATAACAGGTCCACCCTTGATACATCCTAGAATTCGAAAGACGGCATTCCAAAAATTGAGAATTGAGGTATCACAATAAAAGCAACAAGAGGCTAGAAAACACCGACTCTTCGAATTTCCAAACAAAAAGAAAGGAATTGCTGAATATATATCTAGAAAAAGAATTTTTTTCATCAATGATATCATTTATGGAAGTGATAGTTGGACACCCTGGCCTCAAAGGATCCAGTTCAAGCATAGGAGTAATTTGGAGTAAAAAGATCAAAACAGACTATAGTTGATGTATTGACTACTTAAGGGGACCTTTAGTCTCATTCTCATTCATGAAAAAAAAAAAAAAAAAACTAGAAAGGAATTGCCTCATGAAAAGAAGGGTAATGATATAATATATGGTGGTCATAGTTCAGCTCCTTGCCTTTAAAAATCTAGTCTCAAGCACACAATGAGTAATTTGGAGTAAGAAGCCTGAAAACATCAAAATTTTCATCCACTTAACCTCATAAAAAAATTAAAATGAATTCCCTCATGAATGAGATGGCTAATATATATCATGTATGGTAGTGAAAGTTCAGTACTTCGACCTCGAAGGATCCAACTTGAAGCGAGAAATCTGGACTAAGAAAGTTTTGCAACTTTTTCAACATTAACACCCATCTACACAAATTTAACTGAAGAAGAAGGTCATAGATTCTACTCTCATGCCAGGGAAATGAACTTCAAACTTCTCAAAATAAATCTTAGATAACTAAAATAAATTGCCCCAGTCCCAAAGATCCAACTTCAAGCATAGGAGTAATCTGAAGTAAGAACTTTGCAATCTTTTCAACATTATCATCTATCCATACGTTCAACTCAAAGAGAAGGTCGCGGATTTTAATCTCATGCCTAGGCAGCACAACTCAAGTGTTTCCTTAAATTAACCTCACAAAAACTAACATCTCATCTGTTGTACTGCAAATAGCACCTTAAGCAGTTAGGGACCCCATAAACTGATATACCATTGCCTCCTGATAGAAACTAGGTATAGACTTTGTAGAGTTATAAAAATTTGATTGACAAAGCCACTTTCCAACAACCCTAAATCACATAATGACTGAACATAAGAGCAGAATAGCACAAGTTTATCGATATCCAGCACAAGATCAATCATGTGACCAAAATAACTCAATTGAAAGCCTCAGTAAAGCAACAAACAATTAAGTGCAATAAGACAAGACTTACAGTGCATATTGGAGAGTATTCTCAGCAAACTAATTAATAGATAACTGCTGCCTATTTCATCATTCAAGGAGCCTACATTAACAGCAGTATCAGGAAGTGTTTTTCTTCTCCTCTTATTATGGCCAGCCAAACGCCTACGACAGCTTCTCTTCCCTTCATCAAACTCTTTAAGAACATGAAACCTGCCCATGAGGATAAACATTTTGCAACTAAATCAACAAAAGACCAATATTTTCTGAAAAGTTCAACTATGCCTAACACGGAGATGGACAGCAAAGAACCCAAAATCATAAGAACAAAAAACCCATAATGAGAAACTTATACAACCAAAACTAGGTGTATGATCCTTCTAGGAAGAATGTTTATAAGAAAGTGAAATAAATGACCTCAACCTTAATTCCAGAAAAACTTGATGATGTTTCCACAAAACAAGAATAAGTAAACAATGAACTAACCTGCTACACTGTTGACAGAACCGCTGCATAGCATTTCCCACCAGTGCTTCACTTGCCTTAGAATGCATGACACAGACCTTATGCCGTCTGTGGTAATCCTTGGCATTGCCAAGATCAGCCCTACAGTCCTCCACCTGACAAACTGCACGATTTGAAGAAGTCCCAACTATCTTTGTCTTCTTCCCAGTATTTACCTCTCCTTCAATAATGGGGTAAGCTTGTCCTCCAAGGTTAAGATTAAGAGACCTAGCTTCATCATTTAACTCTTCATTTTCCACAAGAACACCGCGTCTCCTTTTCTCCACTTCTCTTTTACCTTTATCATTCCCCGGACTGATATCATCCAAACCCGAGGATGAACTGTTAGAGAAACCAGCATTGGAAGGAGTCTCCGGCACAGCCGGGAACAACTGCCTACTCCTACAATCAGATAGTACAGAATTCAACGGACTAGCAGCAAAAAGATCACCATCCCATTTCCAATCATTCAAATCCCATTCCAAACTCCTTTTCCCAACTGCCCTCAAATCCGACACCACAGGTCCATAGAAACTACGAGCCTTGGCTCCAAAAGCCTCCATAGATTAAAATTTTAAAAACCCAGATACTTTATAATGCCAATAGTCAAACTCCACCACATAAATACCCAATTGAGCTAGTTGAGCTAGAATCAAAAGAACTCCGAGATAAGACTTGAGATTTCACCAAAGAGATCAATAACTCAACACTAGAACATTACAAATCCCACAAATTGGTGATAACTGTTCTCTCTATGCACCCCATATATCCAAAAAACAGTGCATAACAGTAGCTGCCCAGATGCCAAAAACCCACCAATTACCCAATTCTTCCCCCCAACATAATTAACGACCCAATTCACGAGCCCTCAAATCAGTCACCATAAGCAAAGTTTTCAACTTGAAGAACACAAATCCTTGCGGAAATGAAAAAGGAAAAGACTTGATAGAGAAACTTGCCAGTGGAGCCTCCGAGCCGGTGAGTACTAAAATCTGAAGAAACTGCAGAGATCGCCGGAGGAAGAGGCAGAGAGAATATAGGGACGAAAGCAGCAGCACATGAAAATTAGGAAAAGGTTAGGAGAAGAGTAAATGCTGTTTCAGTGGAGAGAGGGGAGATCGCGTTCAAATTACTTTTTTATCCTTAGGGATCATCAACCACCGAAATCTCTGCAAAAAAGTACGTACATGATGCAACAAAGAAAATTAGTGTAACTACTAGTGATGATAATTGCATGTGGAAATTACCAAAAGAGCCTCTGCAGCAAAAATTAGCAAATTAACAAAGCTGAATTTTTCTGAAAAATTTGTCGATCATGAAATTCAAATAAGTATTTAGTTTTTTAATCTTCAACATGTGTTAATGTTTCACATATATACACAAGCATACAGCATAAAACAAAATGAAATATATATAACGGGGATAATGTTAGCACAATAGTGGTATATTTATCTTCAATTAAGGGTTATTTATGATGTTTTTTTTTTTCAATTTTAATTGACACTTTTCTAATTTAAGATTTGTTGAACATTATACACGGCTAAGCCATTTAAGTGGACACCTTTTCATTCTGTGGTTGGCCAGGGAGAGGAAGCGTTTTGACATGATCCCCGACTGCGGATTAGTCCTTGGGTCTATCAAGGAAGCCTTTGGGAGCTCACTCAAAAAAAAAAAAAAAAAAAAGTGGACACCTTTTCAGCCAAAAAAAAAGGTGCCAATGCTTCAAAATAAAATTAACAAAGTGTTTTGCCATCTAGTTTCTGATAATGATTGTAGAGCAAGAATTGTATACAATAGAATCTGGTGGAGCAATCTCAGAAGCCCAAGTTATTTCATAAGGTCAGAGTGCTCAGATTTACATTCATGTCTATTCATGAATCAATGCTCCTATTTACTATCAACTTTCCCTATATACTTCATATGAACCATAATTGATACATACAGTACACTTGCCATTGAAATCTAGACCGATACAGAAAACCAGTACTCAATAAATTTCTCATACAACTATAGGCCTATAGAATCAAAAGAAACGGCCTAGGAGCCAGATCGAGTCACTAAAAATGAATACGGGTGACTAGCTTAGCTTGGACCATACTTCAAGAGTTCCCACCTGAAGGGCTGGAACACGAAAACAACTTCGGGTGAGCTCTTAAATAGCAAGGCCACACAAACACAGACAGCAGCAATGGCCACCATTGACAGCAGTGCCGGCCTGTACACCAGTGACCTTGTGCTGCCATAAGCTAGTTTCTGGTAACACAACTTGCAGTGTCCCTGTATTGCTTTCATTTCAATCTTTTCAGTGTCGAAGCTGGCTACTTTTGATGATTTATGCCCGTCTGATTGTTTCTGCTTGGTGTTCTTGTCTAAAATAGTGCCAGGGATATCAAGCACAACATGGCCGCTTTCTGTTTTGCTGATTTTCCTCTGGACAATATGGAGATATGAGTAGCGGCCTCGCAGGCATGCATAATCGTACGGTGTCAATCCTGTACTGTCTCGAGCATTTTTCCAAGCTTTAATTCCCACCTACAGAAGGAAGCCATATCAACATAAGAATTGATTATCTAACAATCTACAATGTAAAAATTGTGGGCTTCAGTTCGGTACTGTCTCCTCCGTTTTTCTAGACTGGAAGGCTGCAGTGGTTTGAATTTAATTTTTTTGGCCTAGGGTTTATCTCGAGCAGAAGGTCCACTGGATAACAACTCATTGTGATTTCTACATGCAAATAATCAATTACAAGGAGAAATTACCTTTCCAGGATCATTAGTTAAGGCATCCAAAACGTACTCACAGCCATCGGTACTAGCTGCAACATGCAGAGGAGTCAACCCCATGGGCCCAACAACATCAGGTTTAAATAAGAAACTGTTGATGTCCCTGTCAACTTGTTGCTTCTGCTCCAACTCTGGTTTATCTGAACCTTTATCTGGGACAAATCTTAACAAGAATTCCACCATAGGCTTGCAATTTCTTTGCACAGCTCTGTGGAGGAGGCCCATATCCAACAACGCAAGGTCAATGGAATGATGTTCTCCAGCGTCAACAGTACCCTCAAACAGAATGCCCAAGAGTTTCTTCACTACAGCACACCAATCATGGTCCATGGAGAACTCCATAAGCAATCTGAACCGTCCAAAGGGAAACATATCTAGTTTGGAATCTGTGCAACCAAGTCTAAAATTAACTCGACTTCTATGAAGGAGCCAACCCAATTCATGTATAAAGTCCATGGCTTGGTTCTTGGCTTCCATCATTTCAGATTTTGTCTGCACGTCAGTAGTCTCAGCAGCCACAATCGCATCCTCCAGCATGCAAATTTCTGAACATACTTCCTGCTCTGCAACGATGAATGGAAAGAAGCTGCTACTGAGACCATGATCTTCAACCTGATATCAAAATTTGATTATAAAAAATCAGTGCCACAGATTTTATGTATTCTTAAATTACTGAAACAAATGGTTGATATATGCAGAGTATTCTTTTATTACTGTATTGTGTTTGGACCTTTGATTACTGAAACAAATGGTTTGTGCATTGTGCTTCACAGTAGTAGTGGACTCTGTAGGACCAAAGATCAACACTAGTTGTTCAAGGCAGCAAAAGTGGGAAGGGCATATAATGTACTGTTGTCAAATCACTAGACTGAACTTTTGTAAAAGACATGTGCATGCTAAATTCAATATCTGTTACTGATCGTGCTCTGTTCAAGAATTTCATAAAATGTATCATATACAGACTTAAATTACTACCGATAGCTAAGCAAAGGAAAGATAAAATTGATAATGGACATAAGGCAGCACCTCAATGAATCCTCGCCCAGTAACATCTGGTATAGAGCTGGAAAATCTGAGGCACTGTGGTCCATCATCATCGACAGTTGTATCAGCACCATCCATCAAGTCATGACAAGTTTCTTGGGCCAGATACTTCCCTTCTAGAGCACAGAGTAACCTGTCAAGAGCTAGGATTTAGTATTTGCCTAGTTATGCTGATAGGTATAGAAAGGTTAAAGCCTATAGGATATATCTGAAACAATATCTCACACTAGCAAGACCTATACCTTGTAGTGGAACGAGAAAGGTTAAAGCCTTTCACTACAAATTGAGCTTTCTTAGATAAAGAGACAGCAATCGGACTGATGCATGAAATCCTGCATGTTTTGTGGCTTCTAAGAGGTAAGGGTGTGTCTAAGACAACTTGACCTGCAGAACAGAAATAATTAATAAAAATGCTTTATCTTTCAGAACATATTTGTATAGAGATTTTCTATATGTATTAAAAATAAAAAATTGAATACCAAAAAAAAAAGCATTAGTTTGTACACACACATTAACACATACAAAAAATATGTACATAAAGATGCATAAGAAAAAAAGGTAGATGAGAGAGAGAGAACAAACCATTATACATAAATGCTACAAAATGTTGCACCCTAGTATACACCCATCCTGTTCTCCAAAAAGGATCATTCGAAGCATCTAGAAGTTTCACCAAACTGGACCCCAGATGACAGCAGAGCTGTATGCAAACACATAACAATTAAGGAGATGAAAACGGAGATCTTCATGATACAAGGATCAGCAATCAACATGCAGATTTTCTAGCATAGAAGCATACCTCCTCCCATGTGGATCTTTCTAGACGGAGGTAAATTGTCAAAATGATACAGCCTGGTCTTATGTAGCTTTCAATGTCTGTTGGACTGTGTGATAACCAGTCCAGGATCTAGATATGCATAAAAAAAAACATTAAATAATACTGTCTGCAGAATGAGACACAAAATTTCATTGAAAAGAAGCAAAATCAGGCACAAAACATTACCTGTGATCGCAATACAAATGGAAGATCATTCGGGTCTTTCCCGAAGAGTTTAAAAACAATCCGATCCGTGCGACTCTGATATTTGGCACCAAAAAAGGGGTTAAAACATATGACATTCAGACAAATTTTACATAATCATCTTTTAATTAAACTATGCACACTCCAGTTGAAGTTCTGTAACCACCTATAACTTTAACTACTACTCTATTGATAGTATCAAGCAGATACAATGATACATACATAACATATATAAATATAAACAGCCTTATTTGTTTAATGAAAGAGAACAATCCATCTTGAGTTCTATGTCACCATATAAGTATTTCTTAGGATGCCCATAACCAAGCACTTCATCTTGCCATCATTTGGGAACCAATTGACAAGATAAAATGATCAACGGACAAGTTCAGAAACCCCCCACCCACAACATTACTGCATAACTCCCGGATCAAAAGAAAAGGACAATTTATAGGTGTTATAATAGTGAATGGCAATTGACAGCTCTATTCCTTATATAGAAAAATAAATAATAAACTACAGGTGAGTACACACATAAAGGAAAGATAAAATAATTGAGGTCATTCAATAGAATCTGGTGAACAGAGAGCCACATGAACTGAAGCAATGAGCTGGGTGTCATACACAACTAAGGCATTTATAAGCATTATAATTCCAAGCAACTTTATAGGCAAAGAAATGCAATTACAGCAAGTATATATACCTGAGCATCTCCACTAGAACTTGATGGTGACTGAGTAGCAGTTGAGTCTGAATTTCCACTTGTCTGAGGTGGGCTTGACTTATGAGAATCGCGCTGTATCCAAAAGGGACAACCAAAAGACTTGGTCCCTGGATTTTCAGGGACATGAAAATTCCCTAGGTTCTCTAAATAGTCCTGGGAATCGTCATATGTATTATTTAAATCAATGTCATTTAACTGGATCCTCCCATACTCCGGAGCAATCGATTTGGATGGAAGACTATCTCTTGAGGAAAGTGACTTGGTGCCCTTTAGACCAGAATGAACTTGACTTCCAAGATCACCATCAGCTGAAGATATTCCCTTCTGTAACTTATCTGATGCAGGAACTGTTGAACACTGTCCTATAGGCTCTAAAAGGTCCTCAAGATTAACACAATCATCCATCTTAGTGGTTGACACAGAAGGCCTACTGGGCTCACTGCCGTTGAAAACCATATCTGGCACCTTCTGTGCAGTCTGAACGGATGCCCCACCATTAAGTAAACCTTGAGATCCCTGCAGCAAGGCAGATATGTTCCTTCCATCAACAGTACCAGTGAGATTGGCTAAATTCCTCAACAGATGAGAAAGCAGATCCTGATCCTTTGTTTCATCAGAACTATTAGCTGCATTACGTAAAAGACATAATACATCGAGTCAAATAAGGCTGACACATGATGCTGCATAAAATGATAGAAAAAACAAACAGAAACATAGCCAACGATAAAGCTCCACCGTTGATACATCCTAGAATGCAAAATATGGATATTCAAAAATTAAGAATAAGAAAGAGCATGGACCAATGTGCAAAAAGTGGACAAGTTCAGTAACCAATGACACTTTAAAAAGAAACCAAGAACCATCACTTCATCACTGTCATACATTTTTTTAATAGGAGCATAACTGTCATTTTACTAACCAGATGGTATAAATTAAACTGGAATAAGAAATTTGCAATTTTTCAACATTATGGTCTATCTATGTTCAACTCGATGAGAAGGTCTCAGATTTTAATCCGGTGCCAAGGCATCAAAATTCAAACTTTTCATCAAATTAGCCTCAGATGAAAACTAATGTATATCCTTTCCACAGAAAATGCAGCACCTAAAGCTGTTAGGGGATCCATCAACAAATACACCATTCCCACCCAGATAACAACTAGATGTAGATTTAGTAGAGTTAAACAAATCCATTTTCCAACAACCCTCAATAAAATAGTGACTGAACATAAGAGAAGAATGGTACAAGAACTTAGATATCAGCCAACAGCATCCAGCATAAGATCAACCATGCAATCAATTAACATCAGTTCAGTGTCGCTGTAAAGCAGCAAACAATTGAATGTGCAATAGGAAAAGAACTTACAGTGCATATTGGAGAGTATTCTCAGCAAACTAATCAAAAGGTAGCTGCTTCCTCTTTCATCATTCATGGAGACTCCATTAACTACAGTATCAGGATGTGTTTTTCTTCTCCTCCTATTATGGCCAGCCAAACGTCTACGACAACTTCTCTTCCCTTCATCAAACTCTTGAAGAACATGAAACCTGGCCATGAGTACAACACAGTGATGAAAAGGTATGGACCCAAAGCATATGAACAACAAACAAACAATGAGAAACTTAAACAACCAAACATATCATATTTCTGAAAGGAATGCCTATAAGAAAGCAACAACCAATTGACCTGCACCTTAAGAAAATATTCGAAATTTTTTTCACCAAAGAAGAATAACCATAAATGGAACTAACCTGCTACACTGTTGACAAAACCGCTGCAAAACATTACCCACCATTGCTTTGGTTGCCTTGGAATGCACATCACAGACCTTATGCCGTCGGTGGTAATCCTTGGCATGGCTAAGATCAGCCTTGCAGTCCTCCACCTGACAAACTGCGTGGTTGGAAGTAGTCCCAACAATCTTCGTCTTCTTCCCAGTCTTTACATCTCCTTCCGAAATGGGGTAAACTTGCCCACCAAGCTTAAGATTAAGAGACCCAGCTTCATCATTTAACTCTTCATTTTCTACAATAGCCGCCCTTCTCCTTTTCTCCAATTCTCTTTTACCTTTCTCATTCCCCGGACTGATATCATCGGAACCAGAAGAAGAACTGTTGGACCAACCAGCATTGGAGGGAGTTTCTGGCCCAGTCGGAAACAACTGCCTACTCCTACAATCAGAGGGTATAGAATTCAAAGGAGTCGCAGTAAAAAGATGGCCGTCCCATTTCCAGTCATTCAAGTCCCACTCCAGACTCTTTTTCCCAACTGCCTTCAAATCTGACACCATTGGAGCATAGAAATTTCGAGGCTTGCCTCCAAAAGCCTCCATAAATCACAATTCCCCCCAAACACACAGAAATCCTACAATGCCTATAGTCAAACTCCACCGAATAAAAATATACCCAAATGAACAACAACCAACCCCAGCTCAATGAAACTACAGATTTCACCAAGAAATCAATAACTCAATCAAATTCACCCAACAATACAACCCCATAAACATAGCCAAATCAATCAATTACCTACTTATTCCCTCAACACCATCGACAATAATACCACACCCACAACCTCAATTCCATCACAAGCAAAGTTTTCAACTTGACAAAGATATCAATCAGCTCGAAGATCAGAAATTCTCAGCAGAAAATTAAAACAATTAGAGAAATGAATCAACTTGCCGGAAGAGTGTGCTATGCGGCCAAGACTGACTGACTGAGAGTGGTGAGATCGCCGGCAGAGAGAATATAGGGGCCACGAGGCAAAACACTGCAGAAGAAGAAGCACATGAAAATTAGGAAAAGGACTCTGCGCTGTATTGTATAAATGCGGTTTCAGTGGAGAGAGAGAGAGAGAGGAGTACTTTTTCTCAATAACAAATTAACAAATTCTATGACGCCTGTGGCAAGGAATCTACGCCTTCCAGAACCGCGTGTACGTGTCTCGCAGTAAAGAAAACAACTTTCTCTCAGAAAAAATAAATACTGAGCCTTTTTCTTCTCTCTCTCTCTGGAGCTAGCTAGCTAGCTAGGCCATATCCGTATCCATAGCCCATGAAAAAGGCTGAAGCTTCTGACTTTCTTGTTATGTATTGATCCGAGAGACAGTAAAAAAGTACTGTTTTGTTGGGTTAATTAATTACGGCTGCGTGCAAGTGCAAATGCAAATGCCTCTGACGTGTGACTTGTATGGTTGTCTCTGATTTACTGCGAGTCTTTTTGGGGAAATTCGGCCATCCTTGGGCATGGCGTGCCCATGCCATGCTTGGGCACGTGGCATGCTCCAAAGCCCTTGGATGATGACTCTATCCCACCCTTCCCCCCTGCAAATGCATCCTCACCCTTCCCCCTTCCTCTCCCCGGGCACTGTAGATGCACGTCTTTTTGGACTTGGTTTCATGGTTTTTAGTTTTTCTGGGAACAGCCTCCCCTGCTTAAACCTTTTTTTCTTTTAAACAACATTTTTTTTTTTATGAAAGTCAAATAAAATACAAACTCCCATCTGAAAGAGACAAAAGTACACCTTAGAAAAAAAAAAAAAGGGATTATAAAACCAAACCTCCAAAATGGCGATGCATGCACCTTTCAGGTTAATAAGGTTATTCATAGGATGGGGTAAAAAGCTTGTACCATCTACATTCACGGTAGTAATAGTACGGTAGGGATCATGATTGTGAGCAACAAGCCGACGGTGGACCTTGTGGTTGATTAGTAACATGTATGATTGTGTTTTTTTTGGGTACATTTTGGTTGTAAATGTAGGTCAAGTGAGAGTGGCGAAATTCGAATTCTAACTTTGACTGCGAGCAGAGTAAGAATTTTTACCCCTCAAACTAGACTACTTTACTCGGAGGATGCGGAGGGATTTGAAAAGCTAGAACAAGGAGGACAACTAATACACGTTTGCGTCAGTTGTTCACATTCATGTGGAGCAAACCCTAATTGTTCTAAGCAATTTCGCATCTTGACGTACCACAACTTATTGCTATGGAAAGGACTGATGATTCATGAATAGATAGAACTAGCTAGCAACTTGGTGGACTCAACCAGAAAATACGAAGTTTCATCAACTCTTGCATAGGACAAAGGAAGGTGATGGAGATCGACAAGACCATATCGTAGCTTAGTGCTTATATAGTACAGTGGGGTTGTTCTCCTTCTGCTCCATCTATAGACCTTAATTAATTTGTAGTTATGATTATTTTGCTAAGCTCACCACAAGTTTTGTAGAAATGAGAAATTCTATCCTCGATCGACAAGGGTTTGGAAACCCTAGCCTCCATCTGGTGGACCATGTTAGTTTACGGTATATGTCTTCTTCTTTTGCGTTGGAAAACCACCGTGTGATAGGCACTTCTCAACCAACTACCAACTACTAACTAGTAGTACGAGAGGTTATGAACTTGTGTGGAAGGAGATATGGACCTTGTTTGTTCACCTCAAAATTTTGGTACTTCAAATAAATTTAAGCACGTAAAGATCTCTATTTCATTTATTATTAAAAGATTTGAACAACCGGCAATCATTCACACGTCTGTACCTAGGTTTGTAATTTCGGTTTCGATGAAAATTTCAGCATTCCGGATTTACGAAAAATTCGGATAGCGATTGAAATAACGATATATATCGACAAATATTGGTACGCATTACATAAATTTCAACGAAAATTTTGGTTGTTTCGAAGAAACTTGAACTGTTTATATTTACGTTAATGACTATACGAGTCATGTTCACATACTCAATAAAATTTTTACTCAGTCATGCTCAACTACCCTTGAATCTAAATTCAATGGTGGAGAACAATGAAGCAAATAAATTCATTCCAACTATCTAATTATTTTTCACCCTTGAATTTAGATCCAAAGACAGTTGAGCACAACTGAGTAAGAAATCTATTGAGTAGGTGAACGAGGCTGATGACTATAATTGCTCACACTTTAAATGTTGCAACCTTACCACAAGAGAAAAAAAAGTTATATATTAGTTGTAGAGGTACCGAGTAACTTAATGCAAAGTACTTGGGGTCGAAAAAAGTTTGCAATCATTCACACGTATCTATATTAGTCGTAGAAGGGACAACAAGAGATCGATCGATTGTCACTTTACATCTGGTATTTACTCGGAAGATGATAGATAATAATGATAATTAAATAAAAGATTAGGTCCCAGTTTATAATAGATGTGCTTTAACAATAAGCAACTATAAGCTGCTTTCAAATGGAACACATATTTTCTAAAATAAGTTAAACAACTTTTTAAATAATTGAAGCTATCTCAAACCCTGAGTAACTATGAATGAAGTCATATATAAATGTGCATGCATGTGTTGTGATGTGATTGGAACTTGGGGTTTAGAAGGGATCCGGTTCCTCTGAAGTTTTAAAGTGTGAAGTTTCGTGAAGTTCATAAAATCGTGATGCTTCATATAATCCAAGGGTTTGGATAGTTGCCACATCATTCTACACTAATTTTAAGAGTTTCAGTGTAAACCGACGTTATCTTGCGGTTACCTCCATAATTACCAAAAAAAAAAACCCTTCCTCCTTAATCCAGTTCGTGGACGTCTTCCAGTCTCTTGATTTCTCCTTTCTTGTTTCTTCCCATTCTTTTGATAGACCAGAATTTTACTTTTGATTAATTACTTCGATTACTTCTACAACCCATATATGTTCTATACTTCTATTTGAGCAATTATACAATCACATAAAATATATCTCTATTGTATTGCGTTCTCTAGCTTTGACTCGGCAATGGAGTTTGGGTCTTTGTCTGGGTTTGGGTATCCCTCTAGGTTTTTAACATCTCTTCAATTTTTCTTTTTAATCAATATGAGGACAGAAATTAAAATGACAAAATACAATCAAATTTCAATAAGACTACAAAATCCAGTCCAAACGACCAGACTCAAGGTAGAAATCTTTGACTTTAAAGCAAACTTCAGATATGGAGGATTGATTTTGAACGATTCCTTCTGGAGTTCTAGGAGAGAGAAAAAAAAAACACAGAATGAATGGAGGGTAGAGAGGTTTTTTTTTTTTTTTTTTTTTTTTACAACCAAGGGTAGAGAGGTTAACGGCAATAGGTTACTGAATTTAGAAAAACAACACAAAAAACATATCCCAGTGATGTAGTCTCTTCTAAACCATAGGATTATTTAGACAGTTTATATTTAACTAACTTCACGAAACTTTACACTTTAAAACTTCAGAAAAGCCGGATCCGTTTAGAAGACCAATAGGAGAAGAGAAGAAGATCAAAAAATGGTCTCATGGGTTCACACTGTAAGAAGGATCATGATTGATGATCACAAAACCTGTGTATGATTGGAATCCAAATTCCAAATAATAATAAGTGTGCATATGATGATGGATCAATGCGGTCCCAGAAATGAGACCAAATGGTCGGCAGCTCATGTGCATGTTATGGAGGATATCGGAGCTTCTTCCGGGATGTGGACCAAATGCTAATGCTTGTGATCCAATTTGGTGGGGTTTTTTTTTCTTTTTTTTTCTTCACTTAATCTATTTTCTTTTAAATGAAGAATGCAAGGCAATTTTGGGCAAAATAAACCCTAAAATCCTCCAATGACAACTAATAGTCTTTTACTAATCATATGAACCAGGGACATACCATGGCCACCAGATTTGATGTGCGAATGTTGGATTCCACGAGACGCCACCTTTGGCCACTCTGAAAAAGTAACTAAATGGGTTGGCGGGGCTATATAGCCGCATGCCCCATCTCATAGTACGTGAAAACCTAAAGAAACATAAAATGGCATGGGTTGACATACCTAAATTCAAAATCTTATTTAATCATTCGTCTAACTAATATCAAATGAGTAGATACCGAGATCAAGTTGGTCTAATCGTATTTCTCGTATTTCACTCCACACATGTGGATGGGGTTCTTAGTTCAAATTTCTCTCCTCCAAGATTAAAAAAAATTTGAATAGATGGTTTTGGTAATAAATAAATGATAATTTGTTTATTCAGTAACAATTTAAATGACTAAATGATTTTCAATAAATGATTGGGAAAGAAGCGAAAATGTTGATAAAGAAGGTTTTTTTTTTTTAAATGAGGTTTGGACTCCAGTCAAGTTGGAAGACTCAACCTCACGTCAATATTATTTACTAAAGAAAAATCATACACCGGATGAGACATAGAACCAAAACCCCGGGACATAAAACTTAAGAGAAATCTTGTGCAATACTCTGCATGAGCCAATCGAGCTCATCCTCTAACTAGATATATAGACCTCGCATTCGCACACTAAAGAATAAGAAGGTTGAAAGAATAAGATCACGCACTCTTGTTTTTTAAATAAGTCAAATTCTTTTGTTAGTGGGTGAGGGTCCAAAGAAGAACCTGCTATGTATATATCGCCAAACCTGTGTTATGTTAGGAATCAAACCTCTTATATTTAAAATGAATATTCTCATCAATTTTCAAATGCTGGTTATCTAAAATAAGAAATGCTCAATACTTCACATGGGCAAAGAGATACAGTCAAGATGAGGGTGTTGGAGAAGTTCTGCAGTATTCATACATCAACTATTAATAAATATTTATGTGCAACTATACTAATATTTATTCGTAATAAAACCCAAACTACTATTGAAATCAACTGTATCAGATTATGGGGGATGGTTTTTCTTGGCCGCAAATTCATTTCCTATGTGCATATATTCCATGGAATTTTTTAAACTTCTGTTAATGAGCAGTCATGGTATATGCTTAATATCTTTTTTTTCTGGTTACAATGGTATATGCTTAATATCTTTAAGGACATGAAAAAAGATGTCTATGCTATCATACAAAATTAGAAAGTGATAGCATTATTTTCGAAAATGATAAACACCGACACTAACTTCTTGCGCAGAAAATAGACAAAATTTCCTCCAAAATAAATGCTCAAGCTTTTTAAATCTTGAAAAGCCAAAAAACATAATTTCGTTCATGTGCCCCATACATTATATACTCTTATTATTAATTCATTTTTTGGTTTATTTGGAAAATTTATTAAAATAATTCAAAAAGGTTTTTAGTCGAGATGAACTGAATTTTGGCTACGAGAATTCAATGGTTTTGGATCCATGCATTGACCCGTGGACCCGAAGTGTTGGATATTCCAGAGGCAAACCGTTTGTCTGATTTGGCAATTTGCAAAATTCACAAGGGTATATCCGTCATTTGATCCAAAGCTTACGATTACGTTTTTGGCTCCATCTTGACCGTTATGGTTAACGACGTAACGTCTCCACCGCATTTTCTTTTGTCAGGAAAAGAAAACGAGAAGAAAGAAAGAAAGAAAAAAAAAAAGGGGAATGCTAAGCTCAAACGCACCCTGGGTGTGAGTTAGCCACACGCAGACAAGTGGCAGGCCATCAATTTTTCTGAATATTAAAATAATTTGGAAAAGCAAAAAGTATCCGTCTCTTTTGTTGATAAAATTCGTTCCCTTTTTGCCCCCAACTTCTTCTTTCTTTCTCATATCGATCTCTCATCCTCTCTGTTCTTCCCTCTCTCCAGAATCCAAATCTCTCAAACCCTCCTCGTAATCTCTGCAAATTGAGAAGCCGCCACGCGGACCTGGCTTCTCCGGTGGAACAATTTTTGAAATTAAAGTGATTTGTTTCTCGTCGATTTCAAATTTTGAGCCTTGGAGGATTGTTAATTTCTTTGCAGTGAGTTGCAGGCAACACTGAGAACTTGGAGCTGAGTCTACTGTCGACTCCAGAGTGAGAACCACCGAGTGACGACGGAGTTCCGAGTTCGAGTCGTCTGACTCACTAAACGATTCTTCAATTATATCGGGAAGCTCTTAATCTCTCCAGATCTCTCGTTTGAATTTTGTCTTTCTAATACAAATTCTGTGATGCGTTAACCCACCCAAACAAAAAAGTTTGCAATTGTGCGAGTTTAGGCATAATTGTAGAATTCCCAAGTAGAAGAAGATGCTACTAGTTTTGAAAATCTATCTTTCATGCAGAAAATCTCTCCCATCTCTCTTCTTCCCTCTCTTCGATTATAATTTGTTGATCATCTTTTTTGTTCTATTATGTCTATGTGGGCTTGTTATATAACTACTTGCTTGTGGCTTTAACAATTGCAGGCAGCTTCTCAATTTGCAGAGATTAAGAGCAACCAAAGGAGGATTTGAGAGATCTGGATTCTGGAGAGAGGGAAAAACAGAGAGGATCCGAGGAAGAAAGAAGAAGTTGGGGACAAAAAGGGAACGAATTTTATCAACAAAAGAGACGGATACTTTTGGCTTTTCCAAGTTATTTTAATATTCAAAAAAATTGATGGCCTGCCACTTGTCCGGGTGTGGCTAACTCACACCCAGGTGCGTTTGAGCTTAGCATTCCCCAAAAAAAAAAAAAAAAAAGGGTCATAATAAAAAAAGGAAACAAAAGCAACACGAATTGTCGTCTCTAAAAACTATTGGCAACAGAAAGCTCCCATTATTTGAGATGATGATGATGATATCTTCCATATCAACATCACACAATCATTTTCAAGTTTTGAAAATAATTTAAGGCTCCAGTCAATTTAGAGGTTGCATTTTTGTACAATGATATTAGAAAAGTGTTTTCAGTCGTCTATTACTTCTTGTAACCAAAAAAAAAAAAGTAGTTCTTACTTCTTAGCAAAGGGAGTTGGGTTATAGACCAGGTCGAGTTGGAGAAAAGATTTTCACAAACGTAGCTAGGAAGGCCCAACAAAGTCTCAAAGCACAAAGCCCAATTCACTAAGCCTAGTTCCACACCTCATGGCCCAGATCTTAGCCCAACACACTACCACTAACTTCACTCCATTGAGTCCAGTCCACCTCTCAATCCTAATTTTGTTTTTTTGGTAGGGTGCGCCAAACCTTGCTGTAGTGCAACACATGGATTATGCGCTTGAGCCCCAATAGCAAGCTATTGTGGTGGACTCACCGTCTCACCTCTCATTCCCAACCTTACATTAGTTAACCCTATTTTTCAAAGCTTGGCTCTGTTTTTTCAGCTAGATGTTTGTTTACAACTAATTATTAGTCTAGTTACATTAGAGGGGATTGTACAACTCTTTTACTTATTAACGAGTTATTTTCTTCTTGAGTGTTGATCAACCTTCTTGGGGTTCTCAATGAGATATATGAACAATGTCAAGCTTCGATTCGATTTTTGTCAAGAATGATGAAAACAATAAAAAATGTGTGTTATAGCCACAATTTATAATGAAAATTGTACGTGAGAGAGAGCTCAAAAAGAATTTATAAACCAAAAGAGGGGAAGCACACAACGTTTTGAGCACCGAAAAATAATAAATGTTTACAGATCCCCCATAGAAATAACACTAAACAAATAAAAAGGAAGTATACGCTCAGAATTCATATTTCCTGACGAAATATTTGTTGACAAAGGTGTTATACATATTTCTTTAATTAATTTTATATATCTTTAAAAAAAAACAAATTCGTTTATTCCCTGAGCATTGGTCGATCATCTTAAGGTCCTAAATGGGATGTTTGAACAACGCCGGGTTTGAATTTGAGTTTTGTGAAGTATGACGAAAACAAAAACCAATGTTTGTGCTATAATCCACAATTTATAATGAAAATTGCACTTCGGAGTATTTTTTGCGAGATAGTTAAAAAATGACCTTTTGAGCAACGAAGGTGAAAGTTTTTATAGAGATCCCAAAGAAAAAATTCTTAAGCAAAAAAATAATTTGAAGGAACTTTTTCCGACGAATGATTCGTCGGCAAAGGTGATATAGATATCTCTTTAATTATTTTTATAATATTTTTTAAAACTAATTTGTTTCTTCCCTGAGCGTTGGTCGATCATGTTAGGGTCCTTAATGTGATGTTTGAACAACGATGGGTTTGAATTCGAGTTTTGTGAAGCATGACAAAAACAATGAAAAATGCTTGTGCTATAACCCACAATTTATAATGAAATTGCACTTCGGAGTAATTTTTTTCGTGAGATAGCTAAAAAAGAATTTGTATACCCAAAGAAAGGAAGCACACGACGTTCTGAGCACCAAAGGGACAAGTTTTTTTAGGGGTCCCAAAGAAAAAATAATTACAAAAAAAAATAATTAGAAGGCACCTTTCCCGACGAATAAGTCGTCGATAAAGGTGCTATATAGATTTTTTTTCATTTTATTTTTAAAAACGAATTTGTTTCTTCCCTGAGCATTACCCGATCATCTTAGGTTACTTGATGGGATGTTTGAACAATTTTGGGTTTGAATTCGACTTTTGTGAAGCATGATGAAAACAATGAAAAAAAACCTAGGCCATAACCCACAATTTATAATGAAAATTGCACTTCGGTGTAATTTTTTTGGGAAATAGCTCAAAAAGAATTTGTATTCCCAAAGAATTGAAGTGCACGACGTTTTGAGCAACGAAGGTGAAAGTTTTTATAGAGATCCCAAAGAAAAAATCCTTAAGCAAAAAAATAATTTGAAGGAACTTTTCCCGACGAATAATTCGTCGGCAAAGGTGATATAGATATTTCTTTATTTATTTTTATAATATTTTTTAAAACTAATTTGTTTCTTCCCTGAGCATTGGTCGATCATGTTAGGGTCCTTAATGTGATGTTTGAACAACGATGGGTTTGAATTCGAGTTTTGTGAAGCATGACAAAAACAATGAAAAATGCTTGTGCTATAACCCACAATTTATAATGAAATTGCACTTCGGAGTAATTTTTTTCGTGAGATAGCTAAAAAAGAATTTGTACACCCAAAGAAAGGAAGCACTAAAGGGACAAGTTTTTTTAGGGATCCCAAAGAAAAAATCATTACGAAAAAAAATAATTAGAAGGCACCTTTCCCGACGAATACGTCGTCGATAAAGGTGCTGTATAGATTTATTTTCATTTTATTTTTAAAAACGAATTTGTTTCTTCCCTGAGCGTTACCCGATCATCTTAGGTTCCTTGATGGGATGTTTGAACAATGTTGGGTTTGAATTTGACTTTTGTGAAGCATGATGAAAATAATGAAAAAAAACCTAGGCCATAACCCACAATTTATAATGAAAATTGCACTTCGGTGTAAATTTTTTTGGGAGATAGCTCAAAAAGAATTTGTATTCCCAAAGAATTGAAGTGCACGACGTTTTGAGCAACGAAGGTGAAAGTTTTTATAGAGATCCCAAAGAAAAAATCCTTAAGCAAAAAAATAATTTGAAGGAACTTTTCCCGACGAATAATTCGTCGGCAAAGGTGATATAGATATTTCTTTATTTATTTTTATAATATTTTTTAAAACTAATTTGTTTCTTCCCTGAGCATTGGTCGATCATGTTAGGGTCCTTAATGTGATGTTTGAACAACGATGGGTTTGAATTCGAGTTTTGTGAAGCATGACAAAAACAATGAAAAATGCTTGTGCTATAACCCACAATTTATAATGAAATTGCACTTCGGAGTAATTTTTTTCGTGAGATAGCTAAAAAAGAATTTGTACACCCAAAGAAAGGAAGCACACGACGTTTTGAGCACTAAAGGGACAAGTTTTTTTAGGGATCCCAAAGAAAAAATCATTACGAAAAAAAATAATTAGAAGGCACATTTCCCGACGAATACGTCGTCGATAAAGGTGCTGTATAGATTTATTTTCATTTTATTTTTAAAAACGAATTTGTTTCTTCCCTGAGCGTTACCCGATCATCTTAGGTTCCTTGATGGGATGTTTGAACAATGTTGGGTTTGAATTCGACTTTTGTGAAGCATGATGAAAATAATGAAAAAAAACCTAGGCCATAACCCACAATTTATAATGAAAATTGCACTTCGGTGTAAATTTTTTTGGGAGATAGCTCAAAAAGAATTTGTATTCCCGAAGAATATAAGTGCACGACGTTTTGAGCAACGAAGGTGAAAGTTTTTATAGAGATCCCAAAGAAAAAATCCTTAAGCAAAAAAATAATTTGAAGGAACTTTGCCCGACGAATGATTCGTCGGCAAAAGTGATATAGATATCTCTTTAATTATTTTTATAATATTTTTTAAAACTAATTTGTTTCTTCCCTGAGCGTTGGTCGATCATGTTAGGGTCCTTAATGTGATGTTTGAACAACGATGGGTTTGAATTCGAGTTTTGTGAAGCATGACAAAAATAATGAAAAATGCTTGTGTTATAACCCACAATTTATAATGAAATTGCACTTCGGAGTAATTTTTTTCGTGAGATAGCTAAAAAAGAATTTGTATACCCAAAGAAAAGAAGCACACGACGTTTTGAGCACCAAAGGGACAAGTTTTTTAGGGATCCCAAAGGAAAAATCATTACGAAAAAAAATAATTAGAAGGCACCTTTGCGGACGAATAAGTCGTCGATAAAGGTGCTATATAGATTTTTTTTCATTTTATTTTTAAAAACGAATTTGTTTCTCCAATGAGCGTTACCCGATCATCTTAGGTTCCTTGATGGGATGTTTGAACAATGTTGGGTTTGAATTCGACTTTTGTGAAGCATGATGAAAACAATGAAAAAAAACCTAGGCCATAACCCACAATTTATAATGAAAATTGCACTTCGGTGTAAATTTTTTTGGGAGATAGCTCAAAAAGAATTTGTATTCCCAAAGAATTGAAGTGCACGACGTTTTGAGCAACGAAGGTGAAAGTTTTTATAGAGATCCCCAAGAAAAAATCCTTAAGCAAAAAAATAATTTGAAGGAACTTTTCCCGACGAATGATTCGTCGGCAAAGGTGATATAGATATCTCTTTAATTATTTTTATAATATTTTTTAAAACTAATTTGTTTCTTCCCTGAGCGTTGGTCGATCATGTTAGGGTCCTTAATGTGATGTTTGAACAACGATGGGTTTGAATTCGAGTTTTGTGAAGCATGACAAAAACAATGAAAAATGCTTGTGCTATAACCCACAATTTATAATGAAATTGCACTTCGGAGTATTTTTTTTTTGTGAGATAGTTAAAAAAGAATTTGTATTCCCAAATAAATGAAGTGCACAACTTTTTGAGCATCGAAGGTGAACGTTTTTATAGAGATCCCAAAGAAAAAATCATTAAGGTTAAAAATAATTTGAATACACTTTTCCCTACGAATTATGCGTCTGCAAAGGTGCTATACATGTTTTTTAAATTAATTTTATATTTTTTTAAACTGAATTCTTTTCTTCCCTGAGCGTTGGTCAATCATCTTAGGGTCCTACATGGAATGTTTGAACAACTATGTACGGGTTTGAATTCAAATTTTGTGAAGCATGACAAAAACAATGAAAAATACTTGTTCTATAACCCACAATTTATAATGAAAATTGCACTTTGGAGTATTTTTTTGTGAGATAACTCAAAACGAATTTGTATTCCCAAAGAAAGGAAGCGCACGACGTTTTGAGCACCGAAAGGGTAAGTTTTTCTAGGGATCCCAAAGAAAAAATCATTAAACAAAAAAATAATTTGAATGCACTTTTCCCGACGAATTATGTGTCTGCAAATGTGTCATATTGTTTCTTTCATTTTTTATTTTTTAATATTTTTTCATACGAATTCTTTTCTTCCCTGAGCATTGATCGATCAACTTACGAATCTCAATAGGATGTGTAAACGACATGATCAAGATCGGGCTTCAATTCGACTTTTGTGAAGTATGACGAAAACAATGAAAAATGTGTGTGCTATAGCCCACAATTTATGTTGAAAATTGCAATTTGAAGTATTTTTGCGAGATAACTTAGAAAGATTTTATAATCACATAGAAAGGAAGTGCACAATGTTTTGAGCAAGGAAATTATAAGTTTTAATATATCTCCCAAAGAGAAAATAATTTTAAAAATAGCTATAGAACAGAGCTTTGGAGAATGACGTTGGTAAAGGTTTTCTACCATTGAGTTTAGTGAAGTGTCAAAAGTTTAGTTCAATCCCATAATGGTCTCAAAATGGTGGTCCTCTGCGAGCTTTTGTTAATATTTTAACCGAAAGTCATACCATGCTTTGGAGCATGATAAACTTCGTTTTTTTTTATATTGTTTTAGCTGTTGTCTATAACTGACACACCTACTGGAATTTGATGAATATGAGACCTCTACAAGTTCAAGGGTCAAAGTTTCAAGGGAAAGATTGGAAGAACCAAAAACCCAAGACATCCGTGCTTGAGCAATGAGCAGGGTGATATTTCCCTTTCAGAAATTTATCTCCATACACACTTGGAAACAGAGGAGAGGAGCGGAGCAAATAAAAATATAATGCAAGCAAAGGACATGAAGAGGGGTTGTTGGATCTGGAATGAACATAAATGGAAATTATGAGGAAAAGGAGAAATAAGCAATAAAAACAGGGACACCCCTGCAATTCACAGTTCCATTGAAAAACATTAAATATGATGATGACTAAAGAACAAACCTTGTAGGTATTTTCCCTTGCAAATAGGGGTCACATGTGCATATTAAGAGACAGACATGCATACACTAATTAGGCCATGGACATGAGCAAGAATTTAGGAATGGAATAATAGCTTGGCTTTCCATAATTTGATCATTTAATTATTAATACATAGTACCTAAAATACAGAGTTAAAAATAATAATATATAGTAATCACCGGCAAGTTTGAGTTTATACCATAATCCAATCACTTCCAGCAAATAAACACCTTTTCTTGAGTGTGTTGTTCTGTTATTATCAAAGTTATTATGACTTTTCTTCTTGGAAATATTTACTCTAAATGATGTGTTTATTTCTCTTATTGCGTCTTTTAGATTGTTTAAAGCAATGAGAAGCTCCATACACTTACAGATCTCATTTTAATTAGGAAAAATTTGTTGGTTAACAGTTAAAAAAACATAAATTTTCTTTAGTGATTGGTTTTTGACAGTTACCAAAATTTGGGTAAAGATCAAAGTAGACTTGATTACAAAAAAGTAAAAACGCAAATATCTCTTGCTGTCTTGTTCCCTTTACACATGAGTCAATGAAGAAATGAGAGACACAGTCCAACGCTTCTTCCTATTTGCATGCCTTTTGCTAACTGCTGACTCTGGCCTTCTTCCTCTGCGAAAGCTTCACTTTCCTCACTTCAATTCAACACTTTAGTGAAAACCCAATTCCCAGGATCATCTGACCACTCCAAAGGTGAGATCTTTCTTCTCTTTTAAATTATTTTGCTCTGTTTGTTTTGCATAATTCCCCTGAATTTTTACTGCTTATCATTTCTTTCAGTTTGTTAGATGCAGTTTTTGTAATTATGACTTTGTTTCCTCATTGATTATTGTATTTCTTTGTTGCTGAGGCAAGAGGAGCATGAAGAAATCAAATGTTTTGAATCTTGTGCTACGTAGTTGGTTTGGACGTATGAGAATTCTGAATTCACAAAATTTGATCAGATACTGAACTTGTTGATGGATTTGAGTTTTGATGAAGATTTCCTTCTTTTTTTTGTTTTGGGTAATTGGAAGTGCTTCTTGTCTTGCTGTTTGACATGTATAGATGAAGGAAGAAAATGGTTAAAGTTTTAATCTTTTGAATGCATACATAAGGAAAATTGGAACTATCTTCTGTTTTTGCATAGCGTTGCTACTGGAATTATTGCAAATGACTTTGCTTCTAGTCAAACTTCTTGATTTCATTGAGAATTTAGACCCCCAACAGATTAACCTTGTACTTGACCATTTTAGAATTGTATTGCACTGTTTATCTATGCAAGATTGCTGACAAATGGTTTTTAACTGCTTTTTCAGGAGAAAATATCATGGGCTGCTTCAGTTGTTGTGTACAAGATGATACCCATACAGCTGCTGATCATGGACCATTTGTACCACATGGTTCAGCAGGTAAATCCGTGTACCCGAGTTTTTTTTTATTTTGGGGGGATTGAGGGGTGCATGGTTGGGAAGCCATTCTTTCACATTCCATTTGCTTGAGAGTTGAGAAACAAACATTTGTCTATATGTGAGTGAATATGCAAACTTCTTATTACGTGTGATTTTTAACTTGTTTCCATTTTTTTTCGGGTAATAGTCTTGTATGACTTCTTATTTGATTGATACCAAACTGCATATTTATTCTCTAGGCAATGGCTACCATCCCAGAGAAGCTGCACAGAAGGATACTCAGATTGTAAATATACTACCCATAGCTGTCCCAGCAATTCCAGTAGATGAATTGAAAGATCTGACCGATAATTTTGGTACAAAGTCCTTAATTGGTGAGGGTTCATATGGAAGAGTATATTATGGAGTTCTGAAAAGTGGGCCTGCTGCAGCTATTAAGAAGTTAGATGCCAGTAAACAACCACACCAAGAATTTTTATCACAGGTTAGGTCTATGGAATGTTTGTTATTTGGTACTTGACATGGTTTTATTTATTCAATTCTTGGAGCGCAACTTTTGCAGGTCTCCATGGTTTCAAGACTAAAACATGAGAATGTTGTTGAGCTTGTGGGTTATTGTATTGACGGCCCTCTCCGTCTCCTTGCCTATGAGTTTGCTCCTAATGGATCTCTTCATGATATTCTCCATGGTAAGTGATATTGCCACATTTTTATGCTTTTCTAATTTCATAAATGGTCACAAATGTTGCCTATTGTTTGATTTTATTTTTACCTATTCATAAAGTTTGCAAGGACCACAGGACTCAGTTTTGCTGTTCTGACTTCTGACCGAAGCTTTATGTTAGCTGAGATTCTTATATTTTCTTATTTAGATAGTTCTGGTTGGCTTTAAAAATTTATAGTTTGAAAGTCAGTTTTGATAATAGTTGTTCATGTATAATGAAGCCTAGTGCTTTAATATAATTTTAACCTCTAGGTTTTTAGCTATGTCATATAAATTATTATCTGTCCAACTAGTTGGTTGGCCTGTGATGAAAATACATAGCACTTTTAACTGGTACTTTAAAGCGTTATCTCTGTTGATAAGTTAATAGCACGATTGCCTTTATCTCCTTTGTAATCAAAATTTTATTGCGTAATATGTGGTTATAGGACAGAAAGGTGTCAAGGGATCAGTTCCAGGTCGAGTTCTGTCATGGACACAAAGAGTTAAAATTGCTGTCGGAGCAGCAAGAGGACTTGAATATCTACATGAAAAGGCTCAGCCCCATATAATCCATCGTGATATTAAGTCCTGCAATATACTTCTTTTTGAAAGTGACGTTGCAAAGATTGCTGATTTTGATCTGTCAAATCAAGCCCCTGATATGGCAGCTCGTCTTCATTCCACTCGTGTTCTTGGGACTTTTGGTTATCATGCTCCAGAGTAAGTTATTCCTTGATGTGCTGTATGAAATCACCCTTATGTTATACACTCAAAGTTATGATTTGGCCTATTCTCTCTCATGTAATTGCCATTTGTAAGTAGACACCTTAAAACACACTGAAACTGTGCATAATTATTTTATACGTTTTTAAACGGTTGGCAGGTATGCAATGACTGGACAGCTGAGTTCAAAAAGTGATGTTTACAGCTTTGGTGTTGTCCTGCTTGAACTCTTGACTGGCCGTAAGCCTGTTGATCATACATTGCCGCGTGGCCAGCAGAGCCTTGTGACATGGGTACTAATCCATCTTAATTCTTGTCTACTAGTAACTCATGCGTGGTGCTTGTATCCTTTATTCAGCTGATTTTTTTAAAAAAAAAATTTTGGTTCTGCTCTATTAGGCAACACCTAAACTGAGTGAAGATAAAGTGAAGCAGTGCGCTGATGCTAGACTCAACGGAGACTACCCTCCCAAGGCAGTTGCAAAGGTAATGGGGAATGCATTAATTGAGTAATTATTCACCAACAGTTGTGCACACAAACACATACATATACACGATTCTGTTATGTTCAGGTGTTAAATCTTATGACAATTTGTATCTAACGATGTAATCATCATGTTTTATTTGTATGTGTTTGAAACAGTTGGCTGCTGTTGCTGCATTGTGCGTCCAATATGAAGCTGATTTTCGGCCAAATATGAGCATTGTCGTCAAGGCTCTACAGCCTCTATTGAATGCTCGGTCTGGTCCTGCCCATTGAAACAAGAAACTTGTGAATTCCCAACTTGTCAATCTTTCTTGCGGATAATATTTCTTGCCAAATCTTAACATAGTTCTTTAGAGATCATGTACTATCATATAGTTCCTTTAGTAATCAAAGCCTTTAATGGATTTCCTTTGTAATTCACATTGATTCTGCTACATGTTTGGAATTACTTATTTGAGAGCCTTGTATTTGACCATTCAAAATTGTCTATTTAGTCTCTTGAATCAGCATGTAAATTAGTAATTTGATGACCATAGAAGCAGTACAGATTCCGAAACAAATGGTCCTTTAATTGCAGAATATAGTTTGTGAGCCTGTGACCTTTAAAGCAGAAATCATTTTTGAGATTGTGAAGTTGTTCAAGTCATGGATCAGAATAAGGCTTCCCGTGCTTACCATGAAGGCATGAATGCAAGTCACATGGTGTGCAATTTTAGCCTTCAAAATCATATCCCATGCAACCCTCATATGAAATGGCATGTGCCATGGCATTTCTTTTTCTTTTACACAGTTCAGCATTTTCTGAGAAGCAACTTGACATAAATGTAATCTGTCTTGAAATCTTTTCCTTCAACAAAGGGTAAAACATACAAATATCTCATGAACTACAATCACCTGAGACCAAAAATAAAGAAAAATCCGAACTGTACAAGCCGAGAAGCCAAAGATGTCCCCTTCCAATGCCACTAGATACACAATCATCATCTCTCCAATATCTATAAGTAGGTTTATATATTTAAAAGAAAAAAAAATCCTCTTTCTGATTCATTTCCTTCATCTCTGAGGCAGGTCCAAGAATATGAAAGCTCGACAAGAACGTAACATGTAACATGTTCCCTTTGCCTTGTATATACCCTTGTGATTCTATGATTGATTCGTCCCATTGCCTATGTTCGATGGTTCCTTTTCTCACCTGCCTTTGTATCTGGATTGTCACTCCTATCTGTATCAGAATTATCTTTCTGAGACTCCTCCACATTGCCTGCTTGACTTCTTCGGCGTCTTCGATCCTGCCAAGTCACAGTAGATAAATCAACTTATGAACTCCCCCAGTAAAGATCGAAACCCAATATTAAAAAAGCAAAGCAACCCAGGACTCTGAATAATAACAATATTTGTTTCAGAAATGGCAATAAGGTGTGCTCAGCATTGCTTTTAGACTATTTCCAGGGTAGAAAGTTAGAAACATGGCAAATACTCATGCACTGTTTGTTAATTTAAAAATGATTTTAGAAACATACCTCTCTAAGTACAGGATATTCCTCTGATTCAAGCATGCGAACAACTTGACCCATCTTAGGTCTTTTATCAGAATCAGGATCAACACACCTCAATGCAGTCAAGAGGGCTCGTTTAAGGGCGCTTGTTGATGGTCTGGTCTCAATGTTTGGATCCACCACCTCTTCTGAACGCCGACTTCCAACCATCATCTTGAGCCAGTCTACCAAATTTACCTGCACAAACCACCCACTGCGTTTCAGTATAAATGTGACTAGTGACTACTGTTTTTCTTTCTTCTTCTTTTTTGGACCAAAAAAGAGAGTAAATAAAGCTGATAATCAGAGAAGGGTAGCTATGATGAAACATATCAAGCAGATGACTTATCTTTGACTATGCATTTGTTCATTACCAATGAAATACAAGCTAAAATTTATATTAGCCTGTGCAAACTAAACAAAGTGAAGAGCGACTATCAAATATGAAATGAATCCCAAACCCTAATACATACAAGATAAACAGAACTAGAATGCAATTATTTTATAATATCAAAGTTCTCACTTGAAAAAGTGTAACATTTATTGCATACCTCTTGTGCTTGCCGACCATAATCCACTGGGTCTCTTCCAGTAATTGCTTCCAAAATCACAACCCCAAAGCTATAAACATCACTCTTCTCGTTTAAAAGGCCAGAATTGGCATATTCTGGGGCCACATATCTGAAATAAAATTAAGAAAAGAACAGATAAGAAAGGCTTCTTGCCTCTAAACTTATGGCATACAGTTATTCTATGGTTCTACCATTATAAAAATCTTCGAACAAATAATGCAAGTAGTTGTTCAATAAAGAATACTAACCCAAAGGTACCCATAACTCTAGTCGTAATATGGCTCTTTCCGGCCATTAGCATCTTTGCCAGACCAAAGTCAGATATCTTAGCATTGAAGTCATCATCAAGCAAGATATTACTTGACTTGATATCTCGATGCACAACTTTTGGTTCAATGGCCTCATGCAAATAAGCAAGCCTGAAAAATGTAAAACAGAGTCAGAAGGACATAATCGACAAAGGCAAACAATATTTTGATGAGAAACAAAGGCAAACAATTCAAACTAAGGTACATGCAGACTTACGCTTTAGCGGTGCCAAGGAGAACTTTCATGCGCGCCTCCCAGGTTAGATATCCATGATGTCTCATAGCTCCATGAAGCCATTGCTCCAAATTTCCATTGTTGACATACTCATAAACCAGCATCCTGAAATAGCACGGGTTTAAGAACTAGGCCACTTCTTTCTTTTTCTCTCTCGCTCTCTCTCACATACATATAGGTATAGGTATTATTGAACATGATGACATGATGCATATCAATTTAATTCATTATATACTATATGATCAACAGTACCTATAAAGATGTCATACAGGATGCGACAGTGAAAATTATTATAGCAAAATCATAGGGTATGATACCTATGGGTGCCTTCAATGCAGTATCCCAAAAGTCGAACCAAGTTTTTGTGTCGTACATGCCCAATAGCCTCAACTTCCACTCTAAATTCCTTCTCTGCTTGTCCTCTGTGAAATAAACAAATACAAATATGTTTTAACCACAAACCACATTATTATCATGAAAATTGAAAATATGAAAAACAGAAAGCTAAGGAGCTACTGAAACAAGCATCTTACAGATTGTTGAGTAGTTTCTTCACAGCCACAGGAGTTCCATTAATCAGATTACCTCGATAAACAACTCCATATCCACCCTCACCAATGACATTTTCCTTTGAAAACCGGTTTGTTGCAAACTCAAGATCCCTTAATGTAAACCAGTGACCCCAACCAAGGTGAGAGAATTCGGGTAGACCAGAAAGAGGTGAAGGGGCAGTTATAGGATGTGAAGATGGCTTGTGTGTATAAACTGCCCCTGCACCACCCTCATCTCCAGATTGAGAACCAACATTTTCCTTTTCGGCATTGTTAAAGGAGCCTGATCGACTGCTACTGTCTCCATTTGTATGGATCAAAACTTTCTCCGACTCTCTGTCACTGTATTTATCATTAAGGGTGAGGAAAGAATTACGGGGCATATAGTTATTTGCTGAAGCTTGATCAACTCTAATCTCTTTAATCTCCCTTGAAACATTTGGAATTTGGTTAACAGGAAGCATGTCATTCGACTTTCTGGATCTCTTTCGTGAAGACAGACAAATTGATAGCACCAGTAGAATCATCACTATAAAAACTCCCACAAGGATCCCTGTTAATACCCAAACTTTTAAGCCAAAAACAAATGTCTTCTTGGCTAATTCAGCATTAAGATCGGATGCCATTTCTTTGCTGCTACAAATATCCCTGTAGAGTTCAAGGCAAAAGAGATAAGAAACTCCGAATTTTGTACGTCCAAAGATTCAACTTTTTTCAGGTTTAGCATTTTGTTCTTGAGTTTTATGTAACAAATGTTTCACCTCCTTCAAGTTCACATTGAAACAAATTTTAGAAGCCCAAGTTCTCCATAGGAATGCCATAAAAAATTTCTTTGTAAGCATAAATATGCACATCCAGAAATTGAAAGCAAAGTAAAATAAAGAAAGCAGTAGAAAATAGTGAGGTACTGAAACCATCAAACAAATATGTATACAATATACATACAACCACTAAAGACTATAACTTTGATCAGTTTGACCATTTCTTTCCAAACTAAGTACTAAACCAACAATTGCAGAAAACTACTACCCTTAACAATGACCAATGGCTTAGTTCAGTCCAGTTCTACATTACCCGCAGAAGTCGAAATGTGTTGAGTTTTTAACATCTACTCTAGACAACAACAACAACAACTGTAAAAAGTTTCAGATTTTGTTTTCCTTTTATGTTCCTAAATAGAGAAGAAAAGAGTATCTAACAGTAACAAGAAATAAGAGGCTCCAGATACTGAAAAGTTTTCTCAATTAATACCTTTCCTTAAATTGAATTTGAAAGCCCTCTTCAGCCTCCTCCGCACCGCATATAATGAACCAAAATCAACAACCTCTAGATCTCTTATTAAAAGAATCCAGAAAAAACCAGCTTGGAAATGAGGCTGTTCCCACACACCCAAATCAACCCCATTGTCAAAATCTCCAAAAGAAAATGTATTATTTTGGGGTTAACTTTCTGGGTTTTCTCAATTGGGCAAATGGGTATCTGTTTCAAAGCTCAGACAGACCACTCTCTCTCTTTGAAAAACTCCAAGGAAAGAGTCACAAACACAGAGCCTAATGTATGTGTGTTTGTGCAGTTCAAGGAGAATGGAGAAGAGGAGAGAGGCACATGGAATTCTGGGAAGAGCAAATGGAGGTGGTGGGGTTAATAAGAAGGGGTGGAGGTGTCAGTGGTAGGTATTGAGAAGGAGGAGAGAGGCAATGCCTTCACATACAGTAAAAGAGAAGCATGAGAAAAACTGAAGCTTTCTTTCTTTGCTGTTTCTTCAAATTTCTCTCTTTTATTTTTTCTTAATTTCTTAATTCATTATAGGGATGTCTAAATGTGCTTTGAGGGTGACAGATAATCAGAAAATCAGAACAATACTAAAAAAACAAGACCCTGTTTGGGGTTTGTTAGTCAAACATCTATTTTGGTTAATTAAAAATAAAAGTGATTACTGATTATGATTAAAGGGGGGACAAGTAATCACTAATCAGTGTGCTCTTGAAGAAATGGGAAGCACATTTTTGTGAAAATTAAAAAGGTTGAAAGGTCAAATGAACTGACAGGACAGCAAATTAACCAAGCAAAAACCAATCCTATGCCCTCATTATGAGAATTTACACATTTTCATGAAATGTGCAATTCCACTCGTCCTTTTGTGAATTTTTATTTTCATTTGTTTATTAAGGTTGTGATATCCAAGTTTAGTAGGTCGGAATAGTCAAGGAAACAGACTGGTCCCCAAACCAATTTTTATAGGACAGAATACCCATAATAAACTCCCATATCAACCAACCCCTCTTTCATCTCAAAATTATATAATATTTGAACTCAGAGGAAAATGTAATCTGGTGTATGGGCATCAATGAAGACCACACCACCCACTTCTTTGGAGGTACTTCTCCATTTGTCGAATCTTGGAGTTAAGTGTTCAGAGGAAGATCTTTAAAAGCAAAAACAAAACTCGGTATTTATTTATGCGGCGTTATTATTTGCATTCTCAGTTTATAGTCTATTGTTATGGGAAAGTTTTAGTATATGTTAACGTATCTCATACGTCTATTTACTATTTTTAGGACTTAATTACTCAAACGAAAACTTATTTACTCTAATGAGGACTATATTTACCTTAACGAGGGCTTGTTCGTAGTTAATACATGAGTTGTCGAAGTGATAATATATGTCCTCAAATCGTAAAACATTACAATTACCACTTTTAGGACTTAATTACTCAAACGAGAACTAAATTCACTCTAATGAGGACCTTATTTACCTTAACAAGAATTTTCTCTCCGCATTATGTATGAGAAATGTTAACATACCATAGTCTTACTTATTGTTATGAACTCTACGAAAGAAATATCACAATGTAAAAAGGTCTAATAACATAGTGAATGTGTGTTCGATAACAAAATGAGATTGAAAATAGCAATTAGCCTATGCCTAATATTTTCAACTAGCATGAATTATATGCTTAGTAGGCTTACACAGAGCAATGATTCTAGGTTGAAGTGTCAGATTGCTTCATATATTAGATTATGGAGTCCATAATAGAGTCTTGGGCCTCTTGGCTGTTCAACACTCCAACCTATTATTATTATCTGCTCTCCCTGCTATACAGTCCTACTGCATGACTTCACATGCTACTCATGTTGACCAGTTTTTGTTTTCTTGAACTTAACCTATATATATATATGCTGCAATATTGCATATCTTGCAATGCTTCATAATGAAAGAGCTCATGCCTAAAATTTACTGGCTGTAGTTGAATCTATATACTCATCATGCTTATTATAGTCTCTGTTTGTGTGTATATATGTTATGATGAAGGTATGGAAGTACCAAACATTATAATTGACAATTCGATTGGCATTAAAGGAGATGGAGAAAAATCAAATTACCAAGACCCCCTTCTAATGAGTTTTGAAAATTAAAAAAGAACGTTTGGAGATTTCAAAATCGTTGTACAATACTCTTTCTAGATGTGAATTGTCATGAACCTTTTTCAACCTCAACTTGGTATTTGTTGCCATCTTCAATGATTACGGAAATTTTGTACGAGTAACTTATTTATAGTTTATTGATACCAATAAATTTTTTTTTTTATCAAATCAATACCAATTGTTTATACATTCATATTATTTTTTTTCGTTAGTAAGTTATGTGTAACAACTTCTAAAATATAGGACTATCCATATAATTTTCGACCCATGCCACAAGAGTTATGTTGAAACCTCTTAAATCTCAAGCGATGTCTTTTTAACTAACCCAAAAACCAATTACTTTTTATTTAATTCCAAAGGATTCTGATGAGTATATTGCCATATTTGCTTCTTATCTTGCAGATACACTTTCCATTATTCCCATATGTTTTGCATTTACTTCTTTGAGCATTCCACAAGACTCCTTAAATGAATTAGAGTAAGACAATAGTGATTTGGAAGATAAACCTTTGGCCTTAAACACCACTTTAAAAAGTTGGAAAGGTGAGATTAGTCATCCAAGCAGGGAATACAATCAATTAAACCAAATCAAATGAGATTACCATCATTAAACACCAAACTAAATTCAATGAACTCTAAAATCACTTGGGGGAAAACAATAAGAAAAAACCCTTTTCCATCATTTTGAGTGTTCACCAAGCTAAAAGCACAAGTCTTTTCCTTTTCCTTCATACGTATCAAGTGTCTTGGTCTTGGTCACGAGTATGAAATGCAAGTATGGTATAAAAGTGGATAGTGAGAAATTAATCATACAAAATATAGTATGTTAAATCAACTTTAGCTTATTATGGAATGACAGTTACAATTAATACTCGATCAAATCCTGTTTACAAATCTAAACGAGAATTCTCCTTCTCATTATCAACTAAAAATACTAAATCTGAAAGAACCTCTTACCTAATATCCACATGAATCTCATTGGTTAACTCAACTGTTCTATATTATCAGGTTGAGCTTCAAATGACTGGACAAGTCTTTAATTAGGGTTCATCATGTATAAACCCTAGTAGTAAGGTTCTTCCCCACACGCAAATATAATTTGATGACTTTATTTCTCTTTATGCTTTTGATCAACTTCAATCAAAAGTTGGTTAGGCTTGATTGTGGAAAGTACAAAATACATAGAGTCCATATTTTACCTTATAGTGTAGCTTAGTGTGTAGAATTGTTGTCATTTAGCTGAGTGTCGGTCATGGATTGAATATATATAATTGACCACACTCTTTGAGAGTTCTAAAGTATTAAACGACCAAGTTTAATTGCATTTTCTAACATAAAGTGATAGTTACAATTTATCAAAGCAAAAGGGTAAGTTTAGGATTAAGTGCTTATAAAAAACAGTTTTACTTTGAGAGAGTAATCAGCTGTGAAGACATGATCTACAATAACAAAGTTGGTATATAGTTCGTCTAAAAAATAGTACAAGAACATTGTTTGACATATTTAAGAACGTAGTATTATGCTCCGTAACATATGATGCTTTGAGTTTTTCAATCGGATAATCATTAAAAAGTAGCTTATCAAAGTTGATCGACAGTTCTATAAGTACTACAACTCTACAAGAAATTTCCGCTTAAATGGTACATTGTTTTTTAGCTTGTAGCACCAAGCATGTAAGGAAAACCAAAGTCAACTTCCAAGGACATGGATTTGTATTTTAACCAGAAGTCTGATAAAGAATGTGCTGTATAGATTCCTCACCCTGCCCTCTACCCTCCACAAAGGGGCCTCATGTCCTATGTTTTGAGGGCAAGCGTGATATATATATGGACCCAAATATATTCCAAATTAAACAAGCTTTAGAAATTAGGGTCTCCCATACATGTCATATATACAATGGTCAAAAAATCTTGTATATGTTTGTTCTCTTTGATCAAAAGAATACAAAAAGATACAGTTTGGATTAGATTATAATAATTATTGTGTAATAGTATACCAGCCGCATATAGATTTGCTTCCAATCATGTTATGAAAGCCAAATTAAGTTGATAAAGTGCTGAACCAAATGATTTGTAACAGGAATCTTAGATGTTGGTAGTTATAGGCCTAGCTTGGTGAGGAAGAAGGCAATGGTCTCATTCCTCAGCTTCTTCTCATCTTCATGCCCTCAATTTTTTTCCCTTCAAGGAGCTGGGCCCTAAAGAATGTCTAAGTTGTTGGTATTTGGCTTTTTTGGTCTTCCATTATCCTCGGCTTAACCACATTAAGAGCGTACAAGTGTGAAACTTTATCTTAAAAAAGTCATACGTGCAAGTCTTACTTATTCAAAGCAAAACAAGTTATCTCGTCTTGAGTTTCAAGTTTTTCAGTTTCCTCATCTTAAACACATTGAGAGTGTGCAAATGTAAAGCTTTATATCAAAAAAGCCCTACGTACGCGTTAAGCACAAAAAAAAGTCTTCAAGTTGTTGGTACCTGGGTTTTAGGTCTTCCATTCTCATCGGCTTAACCGCATTGCAAGTGTGAAGCTTCATCTCAAGCACTAATCCACGTAAACCAAGTTCAATATTGTGCAATAAAGTACGATTATCCCATAGTGAATAAGTGATTGTCTAACCTTAAATTGCATCGAGACCAAAAAGATGTGGCCGTTGACGAAAAAATTTGAACGATTATTGCCCGGCAGAAAACATCTGTGTGCTGCTGACAAATTGCATATCAGTTGTTGAAACAGAACAATCTGTTTTTGTTTAGTGATATGTGGTTGTTGGGTGGTAGCATCAATTAAGTTGTTTGAATTGATGATATAATTATTGTATAATACAGTCTTAATCCAAGAATAAAATCATATTATCTTTTTGTATTGTCTCCTTCAAGCTCGTATTCAGCATCTAGAATCTGATTTATGAGATAACTATATGTACCTAACTGTATTCCTTTGTATTTTCTGTCACCCTCAAAAGTTCTTGTTCAAGGGACTCATTCCATTCCCATTAGAAACCAAGCCCACTTCCATTGACATAATCACTAATTATATGGTTGTATATCTTGTTCAAAAATTGGATTTGGAGCACTTTAAGAATTAAAGATGAAGTTTCTTCTCTTTAGATCAAAGATAGAGAGGAACAACTTCTGATGACCCCCCCCCAGAAAACTTTCTGAACACACATGAGTTGGGTGTCTTTGTGAAGTTAGTGAGGCTAAAGTTTTGAAGTGAGTTGAGTAGAGGCAACAACAGAAAGGCCCAAATCAAATAAACGGCTTCCGGGGTTCCCTCTTTTTTTTTTTTTGGGGTTTTGGCATCCCATGTTTTTAATGTTGAGAAAATGTGAAGGCAATCTTAGATTCTCAGAAGTCAGATCATCTGTGAAGATTTCAAAAAAGGCTTTGGCTGGGATTTGAGAAAGTCCACATTACCACGTAATACAACTGTGCAAAAGTTGGCTTGTGGGATGATTCCAATTGTCAATTGTTTGTTTGTTTGTTTAATTGTGTTGTCCTATACTCCAACCCAAGATTCTAAAACATATTATCCTCTTTAATGAGCATGATTTTTTTTTTTTGCATTGCTCATGTCCTCATGAATCCCACCCCTTCATCCACAGTATGAATTAAAGCTTTAAGCTTTCATCGAACTAAACCTAAGCAAATTGTATTTGCCATAAAAAACCACCTAAATGATGCCATCTCTAGTAGTGAGGGACTAAAATAGTTTCCGTAATAAACTTTAGACCTCCAAAAATTATTATTCCTTCAAATAGTAAGGGTTATAAATTGCTTCTCTCCAACCGTCCGTGATCAAATTATCACCCTACCCTCTTAGGTTGCATCTGGTGTGCACCACGCCACCCATTTGTGGGCTAAACCGGGTCTAAAACAGACCAGACCGTAGATCTTTAGACCTTTAAACCCCTCAAATCAAGTTTTGTAATAGCACAGCCCTCTGTTGGAGATGAGATTTGAGCATTACGGTTCTAACTTTGGCCCTCCATTAGAGGTATAGGTGAAGTGAATTAATTGTATAAATCATGATGAAATACTCCCAAGTGATGAAGAAGAGTGAAGGAGTCGGTGCGCGCAGTGTAGAAGAAGTACTAAAGATCTCTGCAGTTGATGGGGACTCTCAATGATGATGTCATGAGTCATGACGACGACTATGTATTTTGACCATTGGGGAATTGTAACTCTGTTCTGTGTGGTAGTTAGAATGTCATAATTCACATACAGCCAGAGCAAAACCCCAAAATGCATTAACCACAATTCCACTGATTACATAATATGTTGTTATATATGGGGGAGTCTAGGTTAGCCATCCTTCTCGACTACTTGCGTGTAGTGATAATAATTCAAGGCTTAAACTTATCAGTAATGGCTTTATTCAAAACGTCAAATTGGGAAGGAGTTAGGGAGAAATAGACATTAGGGCATATAACAAATTTTGAAAATTGATGTTTTTAAAATCAGAGAATTCGAAACCTCATGTACTGGGGATAAGAAAACTGTTCTTTATTATGAATTTATGATCGGATAAACATCAACCTCTTGATGAATACATGGAACTGTATTGATGCAAATCTGAAAATGAGTGTTTTAGGACTCACATACAAGTAGTAGTGAAAAGGGCCAAATGAACAATGCAATGGTGGTACGCAAGGTTCTAAATATCTGCCGATATATCCATTTTTCAAGCGAGCGATATATCTTTTGGGGGGAAAGTCATATCTTCTCCCGATTTTTTGAAATATCTCCGATATTTTAAAATGTCTCCGATATTGACGATATTTACCGATATATCTTAAAAAATCGCGATATATCTGTAAATTTTGAGGGATATAAATAATTAAAATAATAAATAATATTTTTTTCTATCTTTTATCTTTTCTTATTTTTCTACCTTATTTTTATTATTTTCTAATTATCTTTTCTAATTATTTTCTCAATTATTGTACTTTTTTAGACGGGCGAGCATCCTTTCAACCAGCTAGAAATTCATGTTATATGTGAAGTTGACAGCTATATGCCTATATGGCTATATCTATCTTATTGTAACATATTGTTAAATATTTAAATAAACTTAATGAATAAAAAAAAAGTTTTTATTTCCGATATTTTTTTCCGATAACGATATATCTACCGATATGTCCTTTTTTCAACCTCCCGATATATCTTCCACGGCCGATATTTTAAACCTTGACTGGTACAAACCAGTTAGGCCTCATGAATGCACATCACTTTTTTATGCCTAAAGAATCCAAAAACTGTCCTGTAGAATAGTAAGAACAAAATCCCCGGGGTTCTACAAATAGAAAAACGTCTCCTAATAAACCGTATTCAGTCCCAAACAGACAGTACTACTCGAGGCCCAGATAACGTTTTGGTCTTTTGGGATTTGTCTATGGAGCTCGTGTGTCATCTTTTCTAACACTGAGAAGGCCCTTCTTTGTTGTTACTTGTTAGTAGTAAATTTCTTGCCTCTTTCTTCTGATTCAGGCAACCCCACGTTCTGTGATTCATCGATAACCCCACAAGCTCTCTTCTTCTTAGCTTTCCCACACCATATTTATTGCTGCCATTTTCACCCACCACTGTCTTCCAACTCTTTCAAACTGTGCTTCCCTGATTCGACCCCTCTCTATTTCTCTGACTCTGTTCTTCTGGGTCTGTCTGTTTTGTCCAAGTGGGTCGTCGATCTCTGAAAATTAGCGTTCTTGCTCAGATTCAAAGGGACGGCATTTGACTCTTGAGGTAAGCCTTGTGGGTTTTCAATTCGATGTGGGTTTTGTTTGCTAGATCAAATCTGAATTGGGTTTGTTTCATTTCGTTGTTGGGTCCCTTTTAGATCTGCCCTCTTCTTTGTTTGATTGGGAAATGTTGATTTTGTTAGTTCTTCCAGACTATGACGTGAATCTTTCTTAAATGCTTGTTTCTAGTTGTTTTGGGAGAGATTTTGTGTTTGCCCACCTGGCCAATCTGTTTCCAGCTTCACAGTTTAATGCTTTAATGGCTGATTTTGTACCATTGCCGATAATATCAATAAATGAATTTGTTGCTTTCCTTCTTGTTTGGTTAAGGTTGAGCCATTGTAATTTAGGTTCAAACAAGTATGTTCTGCTCACTGTGCCTTCGATTTCAGGTTTGAAGCATTCTAGATATCTGAATCGGAGCAGCCATTGCAAGATTTGATCTTCACACAAGTTCTATAATTGAGGGCATGAGTCCTCTTCTGGGTTTGGATTACCGCATAACATGTGCGGTTAATTTGTAGTTTCGGGAGTGAGAATTGCATAAGATGGTCTGAAGACCAGAAATCCATATATTACTTACTTGGCTAAAGCAAAATGTCGGGCAAGATGATCAACAAACCGCTGCTACTGACTTATTTTTACCTACTGCTGTATGTTCTGCTTTCTTCTGGAGTTATATTGTACAACAAGGTAATGCCTCCTCAGCCTTTGATTTTGTATATCTTGTCACCACTTGTTTTCATGTTTGTGTTACCTTTGTTGTAGTCATTATCTGTTACATGGGTGACAATATTCTATATGGTTAAACTGAAGCCTTAAGCTATAATCTCCTTGTTTTTTGAAGATGTTCTGTATTCATTTCTTTGCAGTGGGTTCTGTCTCCGAAATACTTCAATTTCCCATTGCCCATAACACTTACAATGATTCATATGGGATTTTCTGGACTGGTAGCATTTTTTCTTGTTCGTGTTTTCAAGGTACGGCTGATCTCTTAATTTTGTATAACGTATGTGCTTTCTTATATGTGTTAAATCACTCTTTTTCATGATAGTTGGTAGTTTTGATACCTCTAGGTAGGTAGATTCGTATGTAGACAGGTAAAACTAACTATCTTGTATTTTCAGTTAGTACTCAAGAGTTGTCATGATCTATCATTTGTAGCAGGTTCAGCGATGCCATGTTGTTTGCCTGATGTTTTGCTTCCCACCATTCACTTCTTCCCACTGCCACACTAAGAAAACTCACTCACACTCACACCAACTATTTTGTTTCTGAATTTCTTATGACCGTATCTGTTTAATGATTCACATCACTTTCATTACCCCAAGATAGTGTCTGAGCTTCAAATTTTTGGGTTCTGCCTTTGTTTATGTTATTCTCTGTCCATTAGGATCCTTATCTACAGGGTTTATTATTTCCTTAAGGATCTGCCATTTATTTTTGTTGTTCATTATTCCATTGCATCAATAGCTCCTTATTTCTTTATTGTTTTCTTCAATTTTGTTACTTATTTCTCTCTTTAACTTTCCAGGTTGTGTCTCCTGTCAAAATGACATTCGAAATGTAAGTGACCTAGGTTTTTGTTTGGGTTCCAACCTCTCTCTCCCTCTGTCTCTCTCTCCAATTTGTTTTTCTAATTGTTTTCTTCATGTGGCAGATATGCAACATGTGTAATACCAATAAGTGCCTTCTTTGCATCAAGTCTTTGGTAAGTGCAGAAATTTAGTAATAATTGGACTTTGGATTGGGTAATAACGTGATCTATAAGGGGCATGAATATGTATCATGCATCTAATCTTCTGCCACTGTTCAAAATGAGGGGAGAAAGGCTTGACAGATCTTGTCATATCTGATGAAGGCTTGCGGTTATGTAGATCTGGCTTTATCCGGTCTTATACCTCTTGACCTTATAGATAACATATTAATTTTTTTAGAGATTGCATACTTGTGTCGTCTGTTTAGCGAAGAATTTCGTTGAGCAATTTCATCTGTCATTTTTGGTCAAACAAGAAACTTTTGTTTGGATTTCCTGTTGTACGGTGTCCCTTAGATGTTGACTTTGAGTTTAGATTTAGGCATGGATACAATACCCGCATTAGAAATTGTAAAATAGCAGACATAGGGTTTTTGATTTCTGATTTGCGGTACCTATAAGAGTTAAGACAAGGGAGTTCAAGCTTTATTTTAAAATATGAAGTTCAAGCTTTATTGTAAAATACTTCTCTGTGATTTCAGGTTTGGAAACACTGCTTACTTGCACATTTCTGTGGCTTTCATCCAAATGCTCAAAGCACTAAGTATGTGCACACATGTACTGAGACTCATCATATACATCTTACTACAGTAATGTTGCTCATAAAATCTAACTTGTGTCTAAATACCATATTGCAGTGCCAGTGGCTACTTTTATCATGGCTGTTTTATGTGGCATTGACAAACCAAGGTGCGACGTGTTCTCGAACATGGTGCTGGTCAGTGTTGGAGTTGTCGTTTCCTCGTACGGGGAGATTCATTTTAATGTAGTTGGTACACTTTACCAGGTTACGGGCATCTTTGCAGAAGCTCTTAGGCTGGTCTTGACGCAAGTCCTTCTACAGAAGAAGGGCTTGTCTCTAAATCCAATCACCAGCTTATACTATATAGCTCCATGCAGGTATGAAGTGACACTTTAATCATTTGTCATCCATCGCAATCTTGATATAAGATATCAACTAAGGTTTAGGATTATTTTTGTTGGTTAATGAAGAACAACATATGAAGTGACACTTTAATCATTTGTCATCTGTCGCAATATTGATGTAAGATATAGACTCAGGTTTAGGATTATTTTTGTTGGTTAATGGCATATATTCTTGGGTTTGTTAGTCTTGTAAATCTTGAATTCCGAATCTGTAACTCAAATCATTTGGCTGAGATTCATAGTCTAATGGATAAAAAAAAGTGGTTCTACTAGCAGTTTCTATATGCATGGTCCATCTGTACCATGGGAACATACTGTTGCTTTCTTTTGACTCCCTTATGATGAGTTCTACATCGCATTATTAACGGATGCATTTGATTTAACACAGTTTTATTGCCAAAGTGATTTTCCATTGATGCATGTGGAAATGAAAAGGGGACAAGAAAATGAATCCCTGACTATCGAGTCATTGACATGCATTCCATCACTTCAGCTTCTCACCATCATTTTCTTTCTTTCTTATTATTGCAGTTTTGTGTTCCTGTCTGTGCCTTGGTTATTACTTGAGAAGCCTGCAATGGAAGTTTCACAAATTCAGTTCAACTTCTGGATCTTTTTCTCCAATGCTCTATGTGCTTTGGCTTTGAACTTTTCCATATTCTTAGTAATTGGTAGAACTGGAGCAGTTACCATCCGGGTTGCTGGTGTTCTAAAAGACTGGATTTTGATTGCCCTTTCAACTGTTATATTTCCAGAGTCTATTATAACCCGGCTGAACATAATTGGTTATGCAATAGGTAGTTCTGCATTGATATTTAGTGGAAGTATTAATTTACAACTGCATATTGTACACTTATAGATTTTAACCAGTTAGTCAATTTGTGTTGCAGCGTTGTGTGGTGTTGTCATGTACAACTACATAAAGGTTAAGGATGTGCGTGCATCTGCATCTCAGCTGCCTATTGAAACTATTCCAGACAGAATCTCGAAGGTTTATTTTCTCAAGAATCTGATTGACTCCCTTGACATGCGCATGTTATTAAAATGTTTGGTGTCCTTGACCCCTAGTATATCGTCTAACACTTGTGTTTTCTATGCTTGCCAATACAGGATTGGAAGTTGGAGAAAAAGTCTTCTGATATCTTTGTGCCTAATAATGGAGGGGGTTTGTCCTCTGATATGAATGTTGATGAAGAAACACCCCTAACTCAATCATCAAGGTTGTCTCACGTTGGACGCTCACAGGTTGGCAACCATGCTGCATGACTCATTAGCGATTGATGTTTGGAAAAGGAAACCGGAGACAGAGTATGCGGTCTCTTTTTGCACTTTAGACCCTTTATTCTTTCCAGGGAAGATTTAACACTGAAATGCAGGGGCAATTCATTGTTTGCATTCATTTATAGGAGATGTATGCATGATTTGCCTGTTGAAATTTCCAGTTGGTAGCTTTAGGACCCATAGTAGTCGGGTGAACAAGCTCACCATTAATTTGTCAAGGCTCTTGATAAGAAAGCCTAGTTCTTTTTGTCTTGACAAATGATACAGTTTTCTCCGGGCAGTAAAGTAGAAACCAAACATTTATCCTACGTTGTGTTACCCTTTTTTCCATCTCTTGTTTTGTTGATTGATTGTGGGGGGAGTAAATCATGTAGTCCCATATTTTACGGATTGATTCCTAGTTATATGAGAATTATATTCTTTGCATCAACTGTTGCTGAAGCTCGGAACAACGGTCAACCCAGTACCTTCAAATCAACATAGTTTCCCACCATAGCTTGATTCAAATATTGTCAAGCAAATTGTTCACTTTGTTTAGTTGCTTATCCAGTCCGTCGAATCAATTCGAGTACACCTATCCAGTGTCTAGCAAACAACGGTTCGGACTTTGGGCATCTGATCGTCAGTCGTGAATTCTGCATTCTGTATAAGTAGCTTCGGCTTTGACTTTTTCTTCTCTTGATAGATTTCGAATCGAGTAAATTCGGCCACAACACATCCACATTCACCAAGTCGAAATTGGAATTACAATAGTGTGCATACACCTCGAAAGGGCTATGTAGCTGCATACAGAGCAAAGTACATCATCTTCTCTATCAACTAAGACAATCTTGGAAAGATTACTGAGAACCGTGGTGGCCATTCAAAACAAAGAAAAAAATGACTCGCATGTGATTTACATAAACCAATCACAAACAATATGCACAACTCGGGCAAGAATAAAGTATGAATAAAATGAAAAGACCGATCAATGCCCACAAACGCATTCCTCTGAGCTTCCTCTCCATCCCCTAGCATACGACTCATAGCAACCGGATCGGAAAAATTGAATTCTTGTAAAAGAGGAGGAATCTACTTGAACTGTTCCCGAGTACTCAGAGACAAAAGCCTCCTTGCAGCTGGTGGTGCCAATCCAGGGATGTCCCTGATGTCTTTGTTGTTAGGGTTTACAACCTGAAATGTTAGCCACATGTGATCGTTAAGAACAGAGACAGGTGCTGTATTAGTGCAACTGTGCAGGGTAATAAATAAATGAATCAAAGAACATACCTTCACAATAATAATTGCTATTACACCACATACAATAAGCAAAAGAAAAAGCATGATACATTTATCTGTTGCCACCTGAAAATATTGAAAAAGGAAAAATAACAAAAATTTAGTTTTGGATAGAAAAAGTCATACAACTGATACATGTAGAGTATTTAAGGGGAAAGATCTCAACTGACCTGCCTACCAATCTCTTTCACAAGCTGGGTGGCCTTCTTGATTGAGAACTGAATTGTGTCCAGCTCATTGACAATGCGGCCCATTTGATCAGTCTGCAAGATTTGAGTCAAACTATATTAGGCTAAACTCTTTAAATAAAAGATAATGAAGGTAACAGGTGAGCAGACTTACTTGGCCCTTCAAGGTAACAGCAGTTTGAGTTCCCACTCCAATTGTTTGTTCAACAACCTATGGGACAAACTAGAGAGTTCAGAATGCTGGCTATTCACCTTCCATTGAAATATAAGTTCCCACTTCAATTGACATATAAGTTCTTCGTAAAAAGCTAGCTATTCACCTTTTTAGACCGTTCAATGACCTGGTCAGTCTCGTCCATTGTTTTCATCCCAGAATTGATTAGTTCTTGATTTGACATAGCTATCAGAAAAATATGCCAAAGGAAAATGCGATCACACAAATACTCTTTTCACAAAAAAACACCGATTAAGAAAAATTTCCAAGCAGTTTGATTCACAATGAATTGTACTGATTACTAAAAGGGCATGACTGAATAGCATAGGATGACCAACAGTTAAAGGCAAGAGAAGTAAAAAGGCAAAAGCTAATCTTTACATATATCAAACCAAGCTGATAGATATGTAGAGAGAGATCTCACATGATGCCATTTGAACATTATCATCAGCTGTTGGTTCACTAACTCCTGCTCCCATATCAAAGAGTTCAACTTTCTTGTTACCAAGGCCGCTATTCATAAACCTGCAGATCAGCTAGAATATGAGACTATTTTCAAAATTAAGGATACCAGAACATGAAGACTGAACATGGTTTTTAGAATCACAACTTTTATACTGATAATAAACTTCTACCCTTGTGGAGTAGGATGTTCATGCGCAAGTTTAACTAATGGTCATTGGTATCAAATGGATAGCTGGACTTACGTTTTTCTCAATTGTACATATGAATTCAGTTCTTTGATCTGCAAAACGAAGTATTACAATTAAGTGCAGTTACTACACCAGCAAAACAATTAAAAAGAATGAGCATGTGCCTAGAGAGATCTTGTGCATTAATAGACCAATGTCTCACATTATTTCCTCCTAGGGAGACTACTATTATGTCAGAATCATAGGACACTGTCACGAACTCTGCAGAAGGTTACAGCTTTCCAATAGATAAAGACAAAAACAAGAACTAAAGTATTGATCACTGGTTAAATGCAATAGGGCATATATTGAAGGGATAGTATTTCATTACATAAAAATGGCATATAAGAATAATCTGAAACAAAATTTCTCTCATATCATTCTCAATTCAAAAGTAATGAAGAGTTTGCAAGCATGTATGTGCTCATTGTACATGTACATATTATGTGATGCGAAAAAATAGAAGGTTCATAAGAACTGACCATTGATTGCTTCTCATCATTGAGTTGCTTATTCACGTCAGGAGGATTTCGGCCCTCCTCGTCCTTCATTTCGCGATCAAACTCTTTGATCAATCTGTAACAATGAATTTAAAAGATCATACTCTGTGATTTTAATGAAAGGAAAAATCTGAAGAATGAAGATTAAAGTAATTCCATTTTCTTTTTTTTTAGATTTTAATTTTTTTTTTCTCATGACACAAAGCTGAATTCTTCCATAATCCGCCCATAGCTGAATTCTTACATCATTCCCAAAAGTTTATAGGACTCTAAAGCAGGATGCATAACTTGTATATTAGCCATGACTAAAAGTCTCTCACATCTTGATAACGTTTATACTGAGGAAGCTCTCATGGTCCCAAACCTAATTTTTCTTTTTCATCGGTGAATAAAATTCTAGTATGCCAGAGTTATCTAATGGAATTGTCGATTATCGTTCAGGGATAAACTCATTTAATTCTGAACAGTGCATTGAATGTGGCAACATTCTGTCTCTCTGTCTAAATTAATATTTTCCAAGATCCCCAGGTACTGGAAATAATCAGAAAAAAAAAATGATCAGAAAAAGATTAGGTGAAAAGAAACCCATGTGCCATACCTTTTACATTCTCTCATCTTTCCTGTAAGTTCCTCCAGCTGTTTACCTTGTCTATTTGAGTCTTTGATCTTATCCAGCTTCTGGAAGCCATTTCTGAAAACGAATGAGGAAGTCACTGTAATTACAATATCATTCATTTTATTGGGGAAATGGATACAAGTATGTATTGCAACAATCCCACCACTTCCCCAAATGAAAAGAACAAATTGACAGTGCAAATACATAAATATTCTTTCTTTTCAGTAACGACGACACATTGTAGAAAAATAACACAGTGACCATGTAAGATGGTGTATAATAACAAGGATCACATGGAATTGGCAGCACATAAAAAAAAAAGATTAACATATATATATATATATATATATATATCACTCTAGTCTCCGGTAATAAGTAGAAGTTATATGAGACTGTAAACAAAAAAAGAAATGCTCAAAATGGCGACTATTTGAAATGATATCTCCCTAGTTTGCCACTTTGTGGAAAGTATCTAATGTTGTTGCTGCCATGGGTTTTCAAGTAGGGGATATCACAAAGTATTTAAGCGTCACTGTGGAAACCCTTAGGAATATGAATATAATAATGAATCATCAAGAACATTACAAAAAAAATTTATTCACTTCCCAGTCTTTAATCTCCTTGAATAACCAACCTAAATGCATTATGCCAACAGTCGATGGAACCTCGAGCATTGACAATTTGAACTATGTTTGCCTTCATTCTTCCACAATGACTTATTACTAATCCACGTAACAATAACTTATCCAACACTAAAACAGCAACCAATGGTACTCAACACTAGATGATAACCACTTTAGAATCAACCAAAGGTAAGTGAATATTGGTTTACTACAGTTTATGAACATCAATCTAACTCAAAACCTGAATAAATACACATACGTATTAGTGAATTACAAAGCAAACAATTCGATTCTGAAGCAAAAACCAGCCACCACATCCTGAAATCCTCTAATTGAACTCAAATTCTTCAAATGCCAAACATACTATAATTTTTGGAAATCATCCTACCACCGAATTCACAGCTATAAAATCAATCTCTCTCAAACAACCTATATGCTTTTAATTCAGTGATGAACAAAATTGAGAATGCAACTGAAATAAAGAGACATACGCGAGGGCTCGGAAGTTATCGTGGATTTCACCATGGATCTGCTCCAACTGAGGGCTCATCGGCAAGTTACTGGCCATTGTCGCCGGAGACTAATTACACCTCCGCAATCGAATCCGCAAGAAAACCCTAACCTTTTCCTCTTTTCTACGATTTCCAAGACCTCCACAGCATCTGTAATGTGATTCGCTGAAAGTTAAACCCTAACCGCAATCTTCCTAGGGTTGCTGGTTCAGACAAAAATACAGAAAACAATTTTGGATAAACTGAAAAGGATCGGGGTCGAGGTAATACTGAAAATTAAAGGAAATTTTTGGGAGAGAAAACGGTGACAATATGAAATACGAGCGTGGAAGGAAGAAAAAGAGAGAATCGCTGTCTGGTAATTGATTGTTGTCCCAAAAATTGTGTTTTTTTTCTTCTTTATTCCTTTCGGATTAAGCAAAAGAGAAAAATAAAATTTTATTTCGCCAAGAGGTGCAAAGAGGCGCTCATAGCTAAAATGAGCCGATATATTGTTGGACGTCTCGGTGAACAAAATATCGCGAAAAATTAGTTATGCACAAGGTTAAGGATTAAGGAACAACATCAAGAAAGAAGTTGACTAATTGCATTTGATGAGCTAAGTTTTTGTTGGTCAAAAAATTTAGACTAATTGCATTTCAGGTACGACTTTAAAAGCATTTTGAGCACTTTTATCACGATTGCAGTGACGTATACTTGATAGTCTGATCATAATTTTGTATAACTCCCATATTGAAATTATCATTAAGTCACACACATACACAAAAACGATGAACGACATGATTAGACAGTAATTCACGTGTTGCATCACTAAATATTGGTGCGTAACTCTTTTAAATACAAGGTAAAAAGTTGTCGTTTAGTACGAATAATCATTGACATAGTAAATGGAGGAGATTCATAACATGACGATAATTTAATGGATTGAGTTGGATTGAATTTCTCGCGAGATAATGACGGGCATCCCGCGGCTTACGTTAGCAAAGCAGCAAAAGACGAAGTAGACATTTGTTTAATGGGTTGAGAGAGAGCAGTTGAGAAAGAAAGATGGAATGGGATTGGGAATGAGAATGCGCTGTCTCTCGTTGGGTCCTTGTTCACTGAGTTTTTGGGTGCGTTGTACAACTGGAATTTAAACAGCTACGCGCTATATTATTTTAGGGGTGGCTTCGGTACGGTACCGACCCTATTTTGCCCATTACCGGTACCGAACCGGGGATGGTCGGTTTCCAAATATCAGTTCCGATACCGAACCGTGAACCTCGGTACACCGAGAAGTCGGTAAAGACGGTTCCGGTCGGTTTCCGGTACGGTTTGGATTCAAACCGAATCTGAAGTCTCAAGATCCAGATCAAGGAGGAAAACTGGAAAAGAGAAAAAGAAAAAAGAAGATGATCTGGCGATCTGCAGTAAGAGGAGGAGGAAAAGAGAAAAAGAATAAAAGAAGAAGAAAGAATTGGTTCGGTCCATTTCGGTTCAAATTGCACAGGAAGAAAAAAATCAAAACGTAGAAGAAGGAGAAGAAAGAAGAGAGAATAAGAGGAGCTGATGAGGAGGAAGAGAGAAAGAATGGAACAAAAAGCTGGAAGGAAGAAGAAGATGAATTAAGGAAGAAGGAAGAAGGAAGAAGGAAGAAACGAAAATGAAAAAAATGGATGCACATGGGAAGAAACGAAAAGGAATAGGAAAATGAAGAAAGAAGACAGAAATGAACAGAGACAAAAGCAAAAACCTTGGGAATTGGTTTGATATTTTAATTTGTATGGATCGGAAAGTATGTAAATATAATATTGTGCATATGTTTTAGTAAGGGAACAAGTAGACGAGTGGTTTGGCTCTTGCCTCTCTTTCAACAAGGTGAGAGTTCGAGTCCCTAAACATGCGAAATTGAGGCTGATATTTTGAATTTCAAAATATCGGTCGGTTCGGTAGGTACCGAACTTCTTCAATTGGGGAACCGTAACCGAACCGTACTTGACATTTCGGCTCGGTTGTACCGTACCGAAAACGCGGTATACCGAAATGTCGGTACCGACCTTGTTCGGCTCGGCTGGTAATCGGCTCGGCTCGGTTTTTCGGTCATTTCTGGCCACCCCTATATTATTTCCCTGTCTGAGCTTCTTAAGTACAATTTATTAAAGACTAATCATGGCCATTACCTGCCTACATTATTCTGTTATTTGGACTTTGGAGGGAGCCTCTCAATGTGACCCACTTGTTTTTTGGCATTTTTCCAATGGGCCTTGTTTTTTCCTCAATCGGCCCATAACTGGTTGGGTCTCAATTGGCGTCGCGGTTGTGCTCGTAAGACTACCCGCCCTAGCGGTCCAACTCGCCGAAGCTTTGTTGGCAGAGTCGAGTTGGACCGTGTTGCAAATGAGAGAAAAGAGATAGTGTGTGTGGTGAGTTTGGGCCTTTTTCGTATGATAATAAAATATGCAAGGTGTAAGTCTTTAGAAAAAATTGTATTAGGCTAAGTTAAAGGGTTCGATTCCTTCCAATGTAACAAACAATAAATAAAATTTCAAAGTGTAAATAGAATCATCATAACTAGATAATTGCAGAGAACGCATATAAATATACCCTAAACCAAAAGCAAGGCGTGATAGACCCTAAACCGTAAGGTAATCACTTGAAAACACACATATCAAGAACTACTATAACCCAGAGGTTTTCTGGTAACTAGCACACGAAGTGAGCCATATGTACAGTAGTAATTTCCAATGCATAACTTTGTTTACAATAATCAAGCAATTAATAGATGATTAATATTATCAAGTCGACTAATGTGATTGATGGTTATCTCATCGACAGGTTGTTATCGAATCTATTCTGCAATTAGCAGAGACAACAAGTGCACTGATCTGGCATTACATTGCTCCAACTGAGGATTTACTCAAAGCCTTAAGCCAAATTAGCTAGCAAGCTGTGTACGTAGCTAGGGTTAGAGAATTCTAGACGTACGTTTTTGATCGATTCTAGAAACAGTCAAACTGAAATACAGAAGAAGATCGAGATCGATACGATTTCAGGTAAAGATCGAAAAAGTTGTCATCCGATTATGATGCGCAGTAGACGAACGTCCAAATCACGGTAGGTGTTACCGATGGAAATTCGTTTCTTGATTTTCAGCTTGACGAGGATGAAGATGACATAATCTGGGAGGGAATGGAAATGGAGGTGTTCCATTCGTAAACAACAGAGCTAGCAGCTGACTGGCCTCTATGTGTATTCACTGATATCATATATAGATTCTGGGATCATACTAGCTAGCTAGGATCTCATCTCCATGCATGATATATACTACTGTTAACTGTCACAGTCTACAAATATTAGCACAAACGAGACAAGCACGTACGTACTGGAGTTACAAGCATGAAGCACCTTAATTAATTAGTTCCATAATAATACAATATTAGACTTTCAATAAATTTTGTATGTTGCCAGTATGAAGCTCAACCAATTAAGTTAGGTCAGTGATTAGGGGTTACACGGCCCCTATAGGTGTTGAAAATTGTGAACTTGTTTAGACGTTTAGTCACTTTAGTGTATCATTATATTGTCATGCACGTATATATATATATGTAAAATCACCATAATACAAATGCAATTTTCATAAGGAAAAGAACCAACAAATTGGGTTGGGGATCAATAGTGGCGGATCTAGGAATTTGTCTCGTGACGAAAATTTTTAGCTACTGATCAAGCGCTCTTTTGACTATCATTTACCATTATTTTAGAGATATTGAGGCATGTACATATCATCATATCAAGAAGAAAAAATTTAAGAAAATAAATATAAAAGTTGAAGGAAACTTGAAGCCTACATAGAGTTAATGTTACTATTATATTCTCATTTCTATCTCATATTTTGAATCTTAATATGACGCTTATCCAACCGTTTAATTTATTTTTATTTTTTATTTTAAATCATTCAACTTCACCATTAGGGGGTAATTCACGTGAGTGCTTATTCGAATTTCTAAAAGCCATCACTATTCGTAAAAATGTCTTAATGTGACTGTACAAATAGGCAAAAATAGGGTGAGGTGACGCACTTGGGGAAAATCACTTACCCTTACTCTTACTTATTTGTTACCCACAAATAAAATTTATGCATCAGCTATATATTTAAAAGGACAAAATTCAGTTTACCATCCTGAACTTTAGACAAAAAATCATGTCAGTCTCAGCTGTTTTAATTTTATCAACAATACTCTTGTACTTACCAATTTGATAAGTCTAGTCCATTCCGTTAATTTTGACCGTTAAGTGTTGACGTGCCTCAAATCTATATCATTGCCACATCATCAAAATGTGGGTCCCACTTTGAGCCACATCAACACTTAACGCCAGTTAACGGTCAAAATTGATGGATTGGAGTAGACTGATGAAATTGATAAGTATATGAGTGTTGCTGATGAAATTGAAAGAGTAGAGACTGACATGATTTTCGGACTAAAATTTAAAGTGATAAACTGAATTTAGTCACATTTAAAACGAATAATTTGCATACGCAAGTATAACGTCATAAAAGTAATATAAAAGAGGATGAGGCATGCAATGTCTTGCCCATCTCAATCCCACACTCCCCCATTATGCAATGGAAAAAATTGACCCCTCCTATCTTCTTTGAAAACATCCATGGTCACCCATTAGATTCACTTTTGGTGACTACATCGAACAGGACCATGGGTCCCCTAAGATGGAGCTCCATACATTTTTACCCAACCTCCGGAACCACGAATTCGAATTAGAGCTAGTAATTAAGATCTGGCTAGAATCTCGACGTTACCTCCGGTGATTAAATGATTAAGTAGTATGAAAAATTGGATTAAAATTAGACTAGTTTAAAAATTTGATCACTTGGAACTAAACCAAAGAAGAAGAAAAAAAAAAATCTAACGCTTACGTGTGACATTCATACAATATGATGATGTTTTGAAAATCGTAAACTCTATTCTCTATCATCTATCCCTTGTTATGAATCCATCCCTGGTTAGGCAATACTATAAATAATTAGAAACTAAATACTTTTGGTACCTGAAAGTCAGAAACGGGTTTTTGTATTAAATTTCAACCTAAGCTACGGAACGGCGAACCGGAAACGGTAAAACCGAATCACTGAACCCGACGCAACCTGTGGAGTTTCCAGGTGGGAATAGTCGTTATCATCCACGTGTCGCACAGCCAGGCCACCTCAACCGGTATAAGAAAACCGAAGGCTAATACCAAAACCAAAACCAGCAGAAGCAAACAAACAAACAAACAAAACCAAAGCCTCACAATTTCCAATTGGGTGACTCAATGATGGATCCTCCTCTGGTTAAAATCTAACCCTAAGGTTTGGAATCCCCGAGGTCCCCCAATTTGTCATCGTCGTCCTCTTTAAATTCTGTGGTGCTCTCTCTCTCTCTCTCTCACCATTTCGCAACAACGGGGCGGCCTTGATTTCTATGTCATCAGTGTGGCATTGTTTCCCAGAGTGAGTGAGTGAGGGAGAAGGGTTTGGTTGCATGTGGGTTTCTTCTGGGCTCGTTAGCCATGGCGGTTAAGAAGGCGTGCGAGTCCTTCTCGAAGAGCTTGATCGACGAGGTGCAGAGATGGGGGTGTATGAAGCAGACGGGCGTGAGTTTGAGGTACATGATGGAGTTTGGGTCCGAACCCACGCAGAGAAATTTGTTAATCTCGGCTCAGTTTCTGCACAAGGAGCTCCCCATTAGAATTGCCAGGAGGGCTATTGAGCTCGAGACCCTCCCTTATGGCTTGTCTGACAAACCCGCCGTTTTGAAGGTACTCTCTTTTTGCTTCTGCGTTTTCTGCTTTTCTTATCAAATGGAGGATTTTTTTTGGTGTTGATTGTTTATGCTCTGTTTTTCTTTAGTTTAATGCAATTTATGAATGAATATGTGGGTCTGTGGAATATTCAACTACTACTTTATTGCATGGATGTGTGGAGTTTTGTTCTTTGAAGATGTCAATGATTTTTTCGTTTTGGCAACGGTAGGTGATAAAACTATGCTAGAATGTTTATCTTTTAAAAGGATGAACCTTTAGCTTCCAGAAGCAGAAAGCATTTGAATTGTTTGCATCATGATGATGCTTGATAATTTATTCTCTTACAAGCTACTCTTATATTTGTTTATCTGAGGCTTTGATATCTCAAACAATGAACTATGAGGGAAAAGAATCCTGTGAATGCACTCGTTTAGGAATTATTACTTTGTAGGGGAAGGTGGGCAGTTTCGAATTGGAAGGTGATATAATAGTAAACTTAGCATCAATGTCAATCTACAAGGATTTAAGGCATGGACTCACATTTGTAAATTTATTTATTTTAGGTACGAGACTGGTATTTGGATTCCTTCCGTGACCTTAGATCCTTTCCTGACATCAAGGATGAAAATGATGAGAAGGATTTTACACAAATGATCAAGGCGATCAAGGTGAGACACAACAATGTCGTTCCCATGATGGCTTTAGGTGTTCAACAGTTGAAGAAAGGCATAAATCCAAAGATTATATGCGAGGATCGTGATGAGATTCACCAATTTTTGGATCGCTTCTATATGTCAAGAATTGGAATTCGCATGCTGATTGGTAAGTTTTCCTCCTTACTGTGATCTTTAAGTTGATTTTCCAAGTTTTTTCACTTCTTTTTAACGCGTTCTAAAATCTAGTTAAACTCAGGCCAGCACGTTGAGTTGCACAATCCCAATCCCCCTCCTCATTGTGTGGGTTACATACATACAAAAATGTCTCCACTGGAGGTAGCACGAAATGCCAGTGAGGACGCTCGCTCGATTTGTTTTCATGAGTATGGCAGCGCACCTAACGTTAACATCTACGGGGATCCTGATTTCACCTTCCCGTAAGTACATTTTCTTACTTGGTCAGACTGGTTCTAATCAGCATCATCATTATCATTCCCGTTTATTTAAATTATAGTATCCTGAAACCTCATGCGATGATATGACCTCTTCTTCACTTTGAACCTACAGTGGTTTAACTAACCGGCTGCTGAAATAATATTGTCACGACTCATTAGTAATAAGATATGGTGGTTTTCTTAACAGATATGTTCCAACACACTTGCATCTTATGGTCTTTGAGTTGGTTAAGAACTCTTTGCGTGCTGTTCAAGAGCGTTATATGGACTCAGACAAAGTTGCACCTCCTATTAGAATAATAGTTGCCGATGGAATTGAAGATGTTACAATCAAGGTATTGTTCTTGTGTGATAGCATTTCATGATATTTTCAGTTGTATATTAATTGACCAATGAAATCCTTATCAAGTTGGTGTGGCTGAATTCATAGGTCTCAGATGAGGGGGGTGGCATACGAAGAAGCGGTCTCCCCAAAATTTTCACATATCTTTATAGCACTGCAGCGAACCATGTGGATGAGCAGACGGATCTTGGAACTGGTGATTCAGTTACAATGGCCGGATATGGATATGGGCTTCCGATAAGCCGCTTGTATGCTAGGTATTTTGGAGGAGATCTGCAAATAATCTCTATGGAAGGCTATGGTGAGTTGGGTAGTTTTCCGTCTGGTCGCATTCATATTATTCTACACGAGTAGCATAGCTTCACAGTCAAAGTCTTGCCATCTTGTTTGCATCTTCTCCTTCTGAGTTCTGAAGGCGTCTTTTGGTGACAATAAGAATAAGCTATTGGATTTGTAGAATAATGGATTTTACTTGCCTCTTGATTGTTCTTAGAATCACATGTCATTTTCTTTTGCTTCGTCCACATTTTCTGTCCCGAGCAAGGGTTCAATTGAAGTCCTATTATTTGTTTGCAGCTTTCCCCTGTGAGTTTTGAAGGGGTAACATTTGGTATTAGACATAATTACAGAGATTTTACTCGTCTATGTCATGTGTGTTTTTTCACTTGTCTCTTGTATAAATTATAGATTTACTTGTCTCTGTCACTGGTTCTTCATCTGTGTGGTTTACTTGCCTCTTGATCTCTCTTTTAAATCATCTGTCATTTTCTTATATACAGGGACCGATGCATACCTCCATTTGTCTCGCTTGGGAGATTCACAGGAGCCTTTGCCATGATGATCCGCCTTTGATTCCATTCTATGTGAAAGAAAGATGTTGAATTGTCAAATTAATTCATGACATGCATTATATATGCAGAATGTTGTATTATATAGGGGATAAATCGCTGTCAATTTTTTTTTAATGCTAATTTAAGTTGGCAGTTTTCTCGTGTATTGTCTGTGTAGTCTCTACCTCACCAGGTGCATGAGGGTTAATTAATTAATACCGCAGTTTTCAGGCCAATCTTACTCTTGAAGCATATCGTCATATATTGACCCAAAAAAACAAAACCTATGATTAAACTTAAACATATATTGTGTGCCTGTGAGGCTGTGATGCTTTTGGGCAAAGAATATGACTATGATTAGGGAAGAAGAATGTCATATTCACAAGAAAAATTTCCATCATTTCATCGAGGAGCACAAATATGGACATTGAAAAATTTATAGCACTTTTTCTGGCTGTAAATTGGATTCTCCCTGAAGCCAGAAATTCCTCCTGTTAAAACCAAATGTTGGTGGTGTTTAAAAGGTTGAACGGCGAATGAATCACATATATTATCCTTGTAACTCAAAGCTGCCCATACAAGGTTTGAACTACCAAGTTTCTTTTCTTGTCACATTGGTACAATTAACAGTCTCTCAATAAATTTTCAAAAAATCTGGTAAAACTGAGATAAATTAGAGCCTTCTTTGCTTTGCACGCTTATATGACATTTTCCCTTTATTCTTCCATTTTTGATTATCAGCCGGACGATTTTTCTCTTCAATCTCACGAACCTTCCGCTTCCTGAAAGGTGGATTCGTGAAAAAAAAACGGCATTGTTAAAAAGCGGCGACACATCAAATAAACAAAAGCTGTATCAAATTATTATGTCAGAGATTCATGATGGTAATAAGCTGGGTATCAAATAATTTCTCCCAAGTTCTTCAAATAACTTGGTCAGATTCTTTCATGAATAAAACTCATGGAAACAAGCATTGGTATCATTTTCACACTAATCATATTCATTTGATTATACCTTATAAAAGATCAAAAGCAGCATGTTTTTAAAACTACAAAATACTTATCCTCATATCTTAAAAGTGATAATAAATTTCAGCATTTAACACATCTTATGCCACTATCTCATTGAGAATTTCCTCTAGACAAATTACGTAGATTCTGTAAAAGAGGCAACTCATCAATGAACATATTTACTATTCCCAACATTAATTTGGACTAGAAATCTAAATGTAGGGTGGCACCATTGGCACCAAAAAACTTGCTCTCCATGCCCCAATTTTCATTTTATAAACCCACTCTTACACATGCATTACTTTTTTTAAGATAATGGATAATAAAATCCCTTCAGACACCCCGTTCTTCACTCCTCCTGCATGACTGTGCCATTGGTCAACCAAGGCCTTGCTTTTTCAATAACTAAAAAATCACTTCTATGCTTGAAAAAGTAGAATAAGTGAGGATAAACTTGAATTTTAGGGGTCTAAAGAGCAACTTTTGGGAGCCAATAGAATTATATGTATTGCTATCTCACCTGTAGGTCGCAAGGGCAGGATCAGAAAGAAGCTCCTCCGCAATGGTTGCCTTCCTTTCCTTCTTTGTTAGTCTACCCGAGAAGAAATCTGATGGGGACTCCACCACTGTTCCCACCTGACGAATAACCAAAGGATTTATATGTCATAAAATTATTAAGGAGCATAATTTACCTTTAATACAAAAGTAAATAAATTAGCCAAATTTACTAATACATCCCTGCAGCTGGCTTAGTGTAATGTTATTATGATACTATATTCTAACCTGGAAATACTTGGCAGGTTGCGAATCACCCTTCTTATAGTGTCTCTTTGGATCCATGACACTCCTTAACTGCAACCATTAGCCAGTCAAAACTGTCAAGACTAATTTAACAGCAACTGAACCATAAAGTGCACAAGGTAAACTAGAATATTCTTGCAAATAGAAATCGATAAAGGAACCACATATCTCAACAAGCCAATAAAGGTGCATAAGCATGCATAACATCGCTAAGTTCAATCATATAATTTAATAATGTGACGAATTTGAACAACACTTGAATCATGGAAAAATGCAAAAGTGAATGTCGGAGTTTATTAGTCCCATGAACTACCACCTTGTTTAATGCTCCTGAAAAGATATTTATGCTAGACAAGCTACAGGCAAGAAAAAGGCCACTTACTATAGAATGTGTTAACATCCGAGGTGGTTCATTTTGGTTAAAGCTGAAATTTGATTAAGGTCAAAAGGAATGATGCTAAACGGACTGTAAATGTAACATCTTATGCAAACTTTAACATCAGATTTGCTTTTATTAGATTCACTATACTAGAGATTGTGTTGACAGACTATCTGATGTGAAACACCTCTGAAGACATGGTAACTATAACTGCAAGTACCAAAATTTATAACACAGGGCCTTGTAATGTATTTCAGTCAGCTGATGAAGAAAGCCAGAAACCATATTGGATATTTCAAAGAGCATACAATTTGATAATGAGAAAATTTATACCAATGCAAGTGCAAAACCAAGTAACAAGGCATGTGCATAATTATGACTACTAGGGAAACTAATAACAGAAAACAAAACAGAAGTTACCATACATTGAGTAATTGCAGATCTCTCTGCAACTCTGGGGTCATGGTTGGCGCAGGCATGTCAAACCTGAATAATATAAATTGTTAAGAGACACAGGCACTCTTAAGAAATTCAATTATTCTGTATTTCGTAACGGTGTTTCCAAGACAACCCAAGACTCAAAGCACATAGAGGGAGTTCAGCTGACATACCAATTCGAGCCAGTAGTGTCTTTGAGTTGCTTCCTGCGCATCTTGTTCAGCACTTTTGGGTTATTTGGTGGCACAAAGAGGCCATCAACAAGCTCGGTGGCGGGTTTCCAAAGGTGATTTGTTTCACGGGGTGTTTCTTGAGGTTTTGCATCAAACCCAAGTCCGGTTTTGGTTGCTGATGAAAAATTTGGAATCTTTGGTTCCCATGAGAGACCAACTAGTGCTTTGCTTTCTGGCATTCTAAAAACACAATTTATGGAATCAACACACATGCATACATACAAAGACTGGAGGATTAAACAACACAAGGCGATTCTAAATTCCTGATAAGAAAGTGTTATTACGAAAACAGAGAAGGTGCATCCAATCCAGCAAACTATAACCAAAACCATTACCAAGCATTCAACTTTCAAAGTCGCATTTCATCGAACACTAGACGCATACAAGTATCAGAATTTTCACCCAGAGAAGAGTAACTAATCTGAATTCTAAACCGAAAACTTAAAACCAATTTCCGGAGGTTACCGTGACAGTAATGGATTCAAATTACTAGAAAGAATTAATAAGCGAAAGAAGAAACATACTGAAACAGAGTGAGGGCAGAGGCTAACGGCGCTGCTTGGCGAACTGAGATTGAAGCGGTCGACAGAGACAGAGAGAGGAGAGACTGGAGAACAGCAGAGGCGGACGAGCTGAGAGAGAGAAGCAGCAGCTTAATTTTCGGGAGGCAGTCTTCGGTGTGGCATCAGGTTTTAGCAAGAAGAGTGAGGGAGGGTATTTTGGGTTTTTAGTAAGGTTAGCAGGATGTTTTTTTTTTTTTTTTTGGAATAGCAGGAGATAGTTTAGGTATGGAGATTGATGGGTTTTTACTTTTCTAGATTCTAATTGGACGGACAGAGGTGCCACGTGACATGGCCGCCTCTTTCATTGCTTTTCCGTTAAAACGAGTCGGTGTTTGGAGGGGCGGTTGTGTCACTTGGTATGTCCGACCCATCAATCATATTTGAGTAATATGAAAGGACATGTATTTGTGGTTTTCGTAGGAGCAACAAGCTTATTATTTTTCTAGAATCTAATTAGTGGGTTGAACGTGTCACGTGTTACGGCTACCATATCCAAGAGAGATTCTCTAGTGAGGACCACTTAAATGAGTACCACTTGATTAATGGTTGTGATATCTATTTTTCGATTACATATCGACAAATCAAACCGTTCAATATTAAGATATTCATGAGTAGATCACTTATACAAATTTTCAACAAAATTTGAAATCGTTAAGGTACCGAACTACACCAAATAAATGGACGAACCAAATCTGTCAATTTTGAACCATTCATATTCATAAATGGTAAATCACAATTATAGATGACTTAACGATTTCCGATTTCATTGAAAATTTGTATAAGTGATCTACTCATAAATATCTAAATATTGAACGATTGATTTGTCGAGATGTAATAAAAAAGTAGGTCTAATCGAGTGGTACTCAATTAGTACTCATTATAATGGTCCTCACTAGAGAAGCTCCCCCATATCCAATACTTTTTCATTTAAGGAGCTCGTCTTCGGTGGTTGTGTTTTACCATGATAATGTCTGATGCTTAATGAGTTGGTGACTAAAAGATGCATATGGTGGAGCGTATCTAATGCGAGACTCGTTTTGGGTGAATGTTTCCATCTTCAAGCCAAAACATTGTGCATAAAAGAATTGAGTCGGTGAACACTGAACAGCGATGTATCTATGACCTGCCCAAATATACATTTCAGCGAAAGGTCGAGTAATATTACATGTAAAGCACCTTATTCGTGTCAAGCTAACATTTGGGAATATAATTACAGAACTAAGGCAGCTGCTTAACCACCACTACTGTTGTGTTAGTTGAGGGTCTACTACAACCTGACTAATAACTCACGTCATTGTCATAATAGTTCAAATCACCATTATCATCTTCATCATTATCGCGATCATCATCATCATCAGTGGCAATACATGCATCGACAGGATCGACATCTGGATCAGTATAGGTTACCAGCTCAACTGATCCATTCCTAGTCTCTGCATTTGCGGTTCCACCTTCGTAGTCAATCATGTCATTCCCATATGCATCAACCTGTTCCATTTCACTATATAGAACTTCCTACAAAAGAAGAAGAAAAGGAATTGATTCAGACAATATAAAGGATTCCTTTGACTTTCTACAAGCATCCAACTGAAATTGAGTTATTATATCACTCTGCAGGATCATTAGAATATAAGCATGAAATACCTCATTTTCTGTAAAGTCGGTTCTCCCTTCATCTACAATCCAATCTTTTAGTAAATGCTCTAGCAGGGCATTATCGAGAGAGATTGAACTGTTTGCCCTTCTTACTTGTAGTTCTCTAAGACGCAAATTGTAGTGAACGTACATGAGGTCGTTCAATCTGTTTTGAGATAAACTATTATTTCTTAGATTGTACATTTGATCAAATATACTCCAGTTATGCTCACACCCAAAGGATGAGCATGTCTGACTTAATATACGCACAGCTATTCGCTGCAGCTCTAAGCAACTTATCCCATGTTGTTGCCACCATGCAGCTAATACCAGACAGAAAAGAAAAAGGTATCAGCAAATGGAATCATGATTGAGATGAATGGGCATGCATCTATATCTAGAAATCTCAAATAAGTAACGTGGCAGTCTAATGTATAACCTGGATTAAGCTCTGTTCTTGTACTAATTGCCAATTCAGTTCCAAAATCAGCTTTGGCAGAACTATAATCAGCAATCTGGAAGTTGTGTCACAGAATGAGTAAATATAATATCCAAACATCTTAAGATACAAAAACATTTAGGATGCGAAAAATGAGTTTCAATAAGAAAATTATTACCTGTGTACAAGCAGAAATCCTTCTTGCGTTGTCTGGCTCCAGACGAGCAATGCATTCAGTAAGCCCACGAATATTATGCTACACACAATTAAAATGTGGGTTAGGAAACAAATCGGCAAGAAAGTGAAGTCAACAAACAGTCGGTGTTTCTCCTACCGCCATAAAATCAGGTCGATATCTGTATGATGGATTTAAGAAGTAAGCTGCCACATATACAGGGTGGTTTAACGAGTCCCAATGATTTTGGATGGCATCCCAAATTGGTTCGCAGTTAGGCTCATCGTCACCAATAATGGATTTGATTGCAAGACTTGCAGCGGACATATCATTGTAGATAGATGACACTGACAAGCAGTCACCACTCTCAACCTTTTGAAGAACTTGCATTATTGGATCCACAGAACTCCTAACGACCTGTAAATTCTTCCAAAATCCTGCATCTGATACAATATTTGCCACCTCTTTTCCCTCACGTGCTTTAGAGCTCTGAGATGAAATCCATTTGTTTGATCGAAACATTCTTCTAAGACCAATCCTATGGTCCAGCAAGCTTTGTAAGGTAGCAAAGCAAGAGGCAAACTGGGTAATAGAAGGCCTCAAAAGTTCCTTCCCCTGAGTAAAGCCATTCTTCATAAAATTTAACAACCAAATTTGGTTGTAGATGAGCTTCGTAATTTTTTGGCTCTTCTTGATGCACTCTGCTACACTAGGTATCTCCGACAAATGTTTAAGAATTTGATCAATACAATTGGTGGCACATGGCGTCCAGAATAAATTTTTTCTTTTCACCTCGAGCATCTTCCCAGCAGCTTTATAACTAGGAGTATTTGGAGTGATTACCTGCAGAAGAGGGATTAGAAGCAAGTAAAGTTAGTAGCTAAAGATGACAACTTGGGGTGGGGAATTACATGAGAAATATAATGAAACAAATACCTGAACTACATTTTCCTCGCCCATCTCTTCAACCACTTTGTCCAGCAGCTCAAACAATTCTGAAGCATCTTTAATTATTTCAGTGGCATCAACTGAAGAAACAAAGTATACACCATTTGGGCCAGAAGCTAAAAAATTAATCAGTGTTCTACCCTCTGCGTCTAGCCAACTGTCTGCCATTATAGAACAACCAGTGATGGCCCAGGATGCCTTATACTCAGCAAGGTAATTTTTAATGGTTGCAATTTCTTCCTGTAGACACCGACCTGATATTAATTGGCTTGTAGGTGCTACCACACCCGGCCCATATTGGCCAACCAATTCAAGCATCTTATGGAAGTATATGGAGTTTGCTGCTTGTAGAGGAATTCCTGCATGGTAAAAGAATTTGCAAATGCCAGAAATTACTTCCTTGCGGGATATTCTGCTTGACATTGTTCTGACCTTTACTTGTCTATAAGATTGTGGAGTCAAATTCTGTGGGGCAGTCAAGAAAAGGGAATCTAGCCTTGATCGTTTATATAATGGTTCAGAACCAGTACAGGGAGGCCCCTTGAAAGTCTTTCCAAAATTTTGGCCCAATCGTCTATCACCATCCATTAATCTTTCTGTGCTTATATGATGCAGAGCAGAATCCACTTGGTCATCCTCTTGGTCTTCATTATCTGACTGCATATCCAAAGGTGAGAAATCCTTGCCATCTGGCTGTCTCTGTCTTCTCCCAGTACGATGCCATTTCATATTCTCCTTCATTCTAAGATAAACTTCCTCAGGTGCATGTTTACAAGGTGCTACTTCACCAGGAATTCTAGCTAAATGTTGTTTAAATCGGTTAATACCCCCGCTAACTATTTTTTCGCAATAATTGCATTTTACCTTTTTCTTTTTCTCATCCTGAGCCAGACCATGTTCCCACCCAGGGTCAACATATCCTAATGACCTGAGAGGAGCCATCGCCACAACTAAACTCCTTTCACCCATCAATTGTTTTCCCTTGCTTCTATAACCAACATGGACCTCCTCTTCATCATCCCTAGGTTGGAAATTCAAATATGCTTGCCCAACATCTTCAGAATGCCTAGGTCTTTTATTAGAACGACATCCTTCCATATTTGCCTTCATACTCATGTATACATCCTCTGGAGCCTTATCACAATATGTCACTTGTCCAGAAAGTCGGGCTAAATGCTGCTTCAATCTGTATATTCCACCACTAACTATTTTTCCACAGTAATTGCATTTAACCTTTTTCTTCCTCTCATCCTGAGCAACGCCATGGTCCCATCCGGGATCAACAAGTCCAGAGGAGCGCATTGGGACCGTCAGTTTCAACGTTTTAAGAATTTACACCAAAGACTACCATATCTGATCAGCACCAACAGAAGTCGATCTCTTTATCTTACAACATTGCATGGTCCAACGACACCAGCAAAGTGGATGTTGGTGTTTGCCACAGTAAGAGTTAGGCAATTGGGAAGTAGGAATCTGCAGTAGAACGCATGCAAAATAAGGTTATGCATGCGTTCATTAGGTTAAGAGCACCATATAGGTCAAGAATAATGCACATCAAGCACAATGAGAAATACACAAGAAATCCTGTACAGACAAGGATAAAACAAGTTTAAGCTGTAAATTCATATATAGCTGTCACGACTCTGGGAGGGAGCATGCTACATCAACACAGCATATAATCACTTACATAACCCAGATTAACTTAGTCCATAACCAATGTGGGACTGAACACAATCCACTCATAAACAGAATGGGGTATCACAATTTTGTACTAGTTGTTCGTATTAACATGTCAATTAACTTTTGCCCAAAAACAATGTCATTTAACTGTTCAAATGAAAATTTCACAAGAAAAGGCAACTCCTTATGAGCTGGAAAGCAACAAAATTGGTTTGCTTGTTTCAAAAACTTCCAAAACAATCTTGTTCTAGCATTTGAAGCAGCACAACAAGACTTCAAAAACTAAACAAACCCCAGGAATTGAACCAATTTATTATGGTACAAAAAGGCAAACTTTGCATGTAGATAGCTAGCTCAGACCAAATTAGACCCAATTATAACTCACTTTTTGCAATCAAGCACCTGAAAAACAAAACTTTCATTTCCTAACACCCAAATTCAAGATTGCAAATTTCTAACAGGGTAATATAATTCAAGAATTGATCAGATTTTGCATACCTGAGTCAGGAAAAAATTAACGAATTGAATAACGAATTTCGACGTATCTGGGAGTTCTTGGATGTGGGTCGGAGTGAATTTGGAATTGGGGATATTCGATGCGTTCGGAAATGGAAAAATTTGAAGGAAAGGTAAGGGTTTTTGAGGGTCAGATTGGTGGGAAAAATTGAAAATTGGGTGAAAGGAAGAAGAACGAGGTGGATCGTTCGGAATCGTGAGTCGCGAGTGGAATGGGTTCGACTCGATTGCTCAACCCGTCCGATTTTAGGGTTTCTGTTCTTTTTTGGTGAGCACATTAATTTCTTTTTTGATGGGGTGAGCACATTAATTTCATTGGCCAAAAGAAAAGCACATTAATTTTCATTTTTTACTTTACTACTTCCTCATTGGTTCAGACAAAAATGTAGAGAAAACTGATTTTAACTTTTTAATTTCTTTTCCAGGACCAGGACACATTTTTATTTATTAACTTATTTATTTCATAACATATTTGTGAATTGCGAGTTTGACTCAGTGAGTGAATTGCTCACTCAGACACTCAGTTTTATACTTTTATACAGATGTCCCTTTTTTTTTCTTTTTTTTTTTCTCCTCCCTTTGAGAGCTCCTCCACCCTCTCTCTCTCTCTCTCTCTCTCTCTCTCTCTCTCTCTCTCTCTCTCTCTATATACCATTTCTTTGAACAAACACTCTAGTTTTCTCTCTCTTACATTTCCTTCAACAAACAACCATTTCCTCCGGTGATCATATATTTCCTCCGGTGATTAGTTCACCGAGCTCCAATCTGTGTTTAGGTAAAGCTCTTTCCTCTACCTCTTTCTTTAATTGTATGAATCTTGTTGATTTGAGTGAGACTATTCTGTCAGAACTCTATTATAGGAATGAATATGTTAATTGTGATTTGTTACGATTGCCTAGCTTTTTAATTCGGTTAGATTTATGGAATTTCAATAGCTCACGTTCTGTTAATTCGATCAGGCACATCACGATGACGACAGATAAGGAAACTAATCCATGGGTGAAGTTCGGTGTGGAGGTGGCTAAGATTTTTGGAACCGGACTCCTCAACAAGAGTGTTGGGATGAGCTTGGAGAAAGTTCGAGACAGCCTTGAAGAAGACGGCGGTACGACTGTCGTTAAATTCAAAAAGCCAGTTCAGATTGCCGGTGCTGTACAGATCGCCAGTCCGTTGCAAGTGGAAGTTGCGCCGGTCGAACTCAAACTCCAACCGCTAGCCACCGGATGTGCTATCGGAACTGTATGTGGCTTCGTCGGGGCATGTATACTCATCCCGGCGTTCCAGGCTTTGAGAGGCGGTAAACGACTGTCGTTAAATTCAAAAAGCTAGTTCAGATTGCCGGTGCTGTACAGATCGACGGTGCTGTATAGATCTCCAATCCTGTACAGATCGCCGGTCCTGTACAGATTGCCAGTCCTGTACAGATCGCCGGTCCTGTACAGATCGCCAGTTCGTTGCAAGTAGAAGTTGCGCCGGTCGAACTCAAACTCCAACCGCTAGCCACCGGATGTACTATCGGAACTGTATGTGGCTTCGTCGGGGCATGTATACTCATCCAGGCGTTTCAAGCTTTGAGAGGCGGTAAACACGACAGTCCAAGCTTACAGAGGAAGAGGAAGCAAGAGCTTTACCTAGAACACAAATTGAAGCTCGTGTGATGTAAATTGATCGCCGGAGGAAATGGTTGAGAGAGATAACTCTGTTTGTTGAAGGAAATGGAAGAGAGAGAAAACCATAGAGAGTGTTTGTTAAAGAAAATGGTAGAGAGAGAGGGGATGGAAAACTTTTCTGAGCTCTCACATCAAATAAGCCAAGCTTTTATAGAGGGGATCGAGTGTAGGGAAACAAATGGAGGAGAAATTCGTGATTGCAAAACTATTTCTTGAATTCGTTGCAAGCGGGTTGGTTCTCGCCTCGACTATTGTGCGACACTTGCCGTGTTTATGATTATACCCCGATAGAGAAAACATAGATTCAAATTTTTCAGGATTTTTTTTCGTAAAATTCTCTCCGGTCCATCCAAGAACTATCTCACATTTTTTTAATTACAGAGGAAGAGGAAGCATCAGCTTTACCTAGAACGCAAATTGAATCTCATGTGATGTAAAGTGATCGCCGGAGGAAATGGTTGAGAGATCAATATTTGGTACAAAAATTTGGGATCTCTAGTACTACTCATCTATTTAATAATCGAGTCAAAAATGCAAATCCAAACCCAACTCGTTTTTAAACGAGTGATATGTGATGACCTGTTTAATTGGTTTAAATTCACAAAACTTTTGAAAAATCCATTAAAATACACGTTCTTTTGAACAAAAAAGTATTATACACGTATTAAACACGTTTTATTGCAAATTTTTCATTCTTCAGTAACACCAAACAACGAATAAATATGAATTATAATCCTACTAATTCTATAAACAATCGTATTAATCCTATCAACAGGATCATGCAATATAGAAGTAAATATACGTCAAAGTCATACATGGCAGCCCTATAATTAGTTTGTGAACGGGGCGTTTATATACTCAAATGGCTGAAATGGGCAAGCTAAATGATGGATGTGATAGTTTTTTTATTTTAATTGGTTTGTTCTTGTTCTAATGAACGAGAGGCAGAGAATGAGAAACAAAGAACAAACAGATCAATAGCTGGGTCACTTTATTTTCTGGTTTTGTTTTTTTTTATTCTTTTTTTTTCTTCATTAGAGACTCATCATACAAGATCAACTGAAAATCTGTTTTGATTTTTGTTTTTAAGCATGTAAAAGGAGGAGTTTGCAATTAATTAGGAAGAGAGAGAATTGTAATTATTAATACAATTCTCTCTACTCATTAAAATGATTAAAGAAATTATATATAATAGTTAATCATGGATTAACATTAATTAAAAATTTGATAGGTGTCAAATTTCTAAGAGGATGTGAGCCTCACGTACACCTTATACTGCTATACTAATACAGTACTATCACTTGGTCTTCTTTGTTCTGTTCTGTTCGTTCGTTCAGTTCCGTATAAACTTCAAATCTTTCAAAGCTCTGTAGTCTCACGCTTACAACTCTTCGGTTTTCAAGTTCTCCCACCATGCATGCAGTTTTCGGAGGTCCCAGACTCAGGTAAATCCTAATTTTATTCTATGGTTTTTAATACTTGCCGATTTCTCTGATTTCTAGGTTTGAAATATATATAAATTGCTAGAATTGAAGCTTTTGAGATTGTTCCATACACGACTAAACCAATTAATTACTTTATATGTTCCGAGCAGTTTAACTAGTCCAGGAAGTTGAAATTTTGATAATTTTATTGTTTCTTGAATTTATATTCTGGAATTCATGATCTTCATCCCACGTAAATTATTCCCCTAGCTACTGTGTCACGTGGTAAAGAAAAAACATTGGGGTTTTCTGGAATTCTAAACTATATGGGGGCTTGGATGGTGAGCAAAAAAAAATTGATCAAGAACTTTGGCATGAAACAAGGTAAAAGAATGAGAATTTGGAATCAGGTTACACTACACCAAATATAGGCTTTAGGGACAGCCAAAAAATGTCACTACAAAGATATTAGAGACAAAAATATATCTAAATTTGTCCCTATTAGAATGAGTGACAAATTACTCATTCATCTCTATTAGTTGTGTCTCTAAAGCTTATTAGAGACATATGGGTTCAAAACTTCATCCCTATTGCTAATTCTCTTCCACATGGGCAATGACAGCTAATGACAAATTAAACCGTCTCTATTACTTTTAGAGATGGAAAAAATGCGTCTCTATTACTTTTAGAGACGGAAAGAATGTGTCTCTATGAACATTATAATTGTGTCTCTATTAATCAATTGTGTCTCTATCAAAACTCAAAAGCATCTCTATGAATTATTCACAATTATACTTCAATCACATATTTTCTGGGCAACAATTATACTTCAATCACCAATTTTCTGGGCAACAAATTATCATAAGAAAATTCCAACTTTGGATACAAATCCTTCAATACAAATTCACCAAGTCAAATGTTTAATGATCCACAAAAGAAATAGAAGTCTACTGCTCAGATCCATGAGAGCTTTGATCTGATGAAGCTCTAACCTCGTTCAACAAATCACTTTCAAGAACAGTTGCATCTCCCAAAAGCAATTCAGTTAGTGTCGATGTAGGATAAGGTCGCGGCTGATAAGGCACTGGAGGAAACATTTGAGGCTGTGGCCAAAACATTTGAGTAGGGTAAGAAGGCATTTGGAAGGAAGGCTGCTGCAAAGGTTGAGAAAACTGATGTGAAGACTGCTGCAAAGGTTGAGAAAACTGAATTGAAGGCTGCTGTAAAGGTTGAGAAAACTGATGTGTAGGCTGTTGCAAAGGTTGAGAAAATTGATGTGAAGGAAGTGCAAATTGCTGGGATTGTAACATTTGCTTCAACATTGCCAATTCTTGTCGGGTTTGCAAGAGTTGAGCTTGAGTTTGCTCCTATTGCACTTTGGTTTGCTCTTCTTGTTGTTGGTACTTAGACTCCAACTCCATCATTTGGGATTGCAAGTGAGCATAAGCTCGTCTATGTGCTCTACGTGATGATGAGCTACCTTGGTTTTGAAGATAAGGCACCATATCAGGTATTACACCAAGTCCATAACCACCATTTCTGCCAACTTCTCTTGCATGTCAGTCTACAAAAGAAATGACTTCACTTGTTATTTAATTGTAATATTTTATAGCTGCAAAAGATATAAGATGCATGTATTGACCACAAAGACAAAGCTCACATGTGTCCGCTTAGAGCCAGGATCGATCCAAGATCTTTGTTCATCGTTCTGTATATGCTTATCATAACAGTTTGATCATTCTCTATTTTTGTTACTCTTTCATTGTATTATAATTTCTTTCCTTTACCTCATAAACTGGTGCAAGATAGGTTTTATAATAACTTATTTTATGATTTATGAATCTAAGAGTTCAAATGCTCAAATTGACGCAACAATTCGTAAAATAGCATATTATCAATATCAGAATAAACTGATCTTATATCATCTTTATCATTAGAATATGAGTCTGAACTCTGATATCGAGTTACAATCTGCTAAAATTCAAATGCTATCCAAACAAACTTTTTAAAAAAAAAACGAAGCCAAATCAAACAAAATTGAAGCATAATCAACAAAATTGAAGCATAATCAACAAAATTGAAGCATAGGCAACCGATTTGCAGTAATAAAAAGCCTAAGAGATGAAAAAACCTCGTAGTCGCCTCCTTGAGAGCTTCGTATGACGGTGAATAGTCGCCTCCTTGAGAGCTTCGTATGACGATGAATAGTCGCCTCCTTGAGATCTTCATCTGACGGTGAATAGTCGCCTCTTTGAGATTCGTCTAATTCGGTCTTTGATGGAAATTCAAATTTTGGAAAAATCGGTGAAGTCAGGTTTGAGAAGCCATTGATGAAGGTCGAGGTTTGAGAAGTGAGATAGAGTCGAGGTCTGAGAGTTAGTGAGTGAGAAAAGCGGTGAAGTCCTTCTTTTGGTTCCTTTTTTTTCCTTTAAATTACTGAAAATATATGTCAGCTGTCCAATATGCGTGGGCTACCGAATTTTTGGCGCTCCAAATATGTATTTTGCGCCAAAAAAAAATTAGAGGTGGCTTAGTCCGTCCCTATTAGTATTAGAGTCATAATCTCATCCCCCTCTATTAATATTAGAGGTGGTCAAACAAAATTTGTCTCTAATGAAAACAATAGAGACAGTTCTATTAATTCATCTCTAGGTTTCGTCTCTATTGCTTATAATTGGTGTAGTGTTACTTGGTAAAAAAGAAATTACGTAAACCTAACTCTATTTTTAATCTCCTAGCCTCTGTGGGAAAGTTCTACAGTGTTGCCATAATAATGTCTAGTGCCAAACGCTAGCTATAACACCACATATATATGCCTAATGTTTGCATTGCTATATAGTATGTATGCCTTCTTAATTGTACTGTTGCCATTATTCAGCTTCAGGTGTTTTCAGATCACTTTCAGATTTACCGCCAACTCATTGCAGTTTAAATATAGAGTCAGTTTCATTGCTAACTGAATATTATCGCGATCCATGGATCATGAATATAAATCACAGGATCGAGTTCAAAGCTGAGGGATACAAATGGTAATATTCTTGATCGATCCATGTGTACGTACACTCGATTCTATCCTATTTTCTTTTTAGAGTAGATGCCATGATCATCTGCTTGCGCACGTACGTACGTACAGGAAACTGGTCCTCTATCTTAATGGAAACAAGAAGAAGAATGTGGAAGACCACGTCTCAGTCTACGTGCAAATAGCCGGAGCAAATTCACTTGAGACTGGTTGGCAAGTGTATGTTGATTTCAGATTGTTTTTGCTTGATCAGAATAAGAGAGTCTACATATATGGTACGTGTTTGAAGGTATTATTTACTTCAGCACAATTCATTCTCATTCAGAAAATATGTACATAGATTGGTTTCATACTTTCATATATATGCAAAGTGCTTCATTGCTCAGATGCTTTTACGAAGAAAAAGTGCTTTCATGGAGCGATGCTTGATGTGGGTTTTGATAAACTACTCCCCCTCGATGAATTCAATGATACGTGTTTGGAGCGGAGGTCTTTGTTTGTAAAGAAACAAGAATAGGAAAAGGTGAATGTCTATCGAGGATTGAGAGTCCTATATATCACTTACAAGCATATTTGGAAGGTTCAGAATTTTTCAAAGTTAGCTGATCCATTCTATTTCTCAGAACCATTCACTGCTGCAGCAGGCCAAAAATGGTATATCTGCTAAGCCTTGCTTAAGTTCTCAGACCAAAAAAAAAAAAAAAAGGCTTGCTCAAGTTCCATCTCTCTGTTAGTATCTACTTAAAAAAATAGAACATAGTCACTTTTATTGTTAATTGTGAGCACAATTAAGTCTGAAATTGCTTGTTGCTCATGACTTCATGTGGTGTTGTTGCAGGAATATAAAACTCTATCCCAAGGGAGTCAACGAACAAAAAAGAAATATTTGTATTTACTTGTTCTTGGCTGATAAAAAAACAACTCCTCCTGTCAGCAAAGTATTTACAGAGTTTTCGATACGCATTGTAGATCAAAAGCATGGCAGGCACCAATGTGCTACAAGTAAGGATTGGCCTATTAGTGTTCATAACTATCATCAAACTCTAATATATGCTGCATAAATAAGCTTTATTTGGTTTTCTAGATTATGGTAGTCTAGTTAGTAGAGTGTTATGTGCTCACCAGGGAAATTATGGTCGATCACCTTTGGATCTAGATTTAATAGTTGAACAAAACAACTCTCTCCCTTGATTATGATTTCGTGACAAGTGACATCATTGTTAAGCAGTGTTCAGATTTTTTTTTTGTTTCATCTTTAATTTATTATCATCTCGAACATATCAGTTTTTGGCTTTTGTAGCCAAGGCCTGTTTCACTACCGGCGGGTTTGGTTATGGTTGGAGTAGTTTCATTACAATGAAGAATTTAACTCATCTTTTGAAGTAGTTTCATTACTTGCAGAGGTCACTATTTATTGTTTAATCCAACTTTATTAAATAATACCCTCATTTTTATGTGGAATTGGAAGATTGCATTAAAATATGATGGAAGATTACAAATAATAATAAGAACCTAAAGAACGAAGGATGTGGCCTCATTAACACTTTGAAAAAACCAAAAACTTGACCAAAGGAAAAATAGTTTGAGGAAAAAAAAAAAGAGAGTCCAAGGCTTGTTTAAATAAATGCTTCTAAGTCATACACAAAGGCTTTTTGCCATAGGATTTTTGTAGTAAGAATTAACTTTTAGTGTTCCCTCAATATGTAACGAAATCTTTACTTGCTTCTAATAAAAGCAAATCTTGAGTAGAAGTGCTTTCCCACCCTAAGAAACACTATGAAATAGGATTCCGTTCAAAGTGGATTACATTAACATCTCCAAAAATATAGTATGCATGCTATATATAAGGGAGATAGAGTATGCATGCTATATAAGGTAGAGAGTAGAGAAAGTGAACTCAATCATTTAATCCCCTTTTAATTTGCAGGTATTGGTATGAAGTGCATAAATAGATCACAACTCACATTTCGGAGAAATTGTTGGAGATGCTATCTACACTAAATTAATTGTCTCTTAACGACCGTTATTCCCTCCAACTACCCTCAACCTCTCTTCAGATTTCTTGTCCTAAGCCACACGCTACCCTAAACCCTAAATTTGGGCATCCATGCATGCAAGCATGCACGTGTAGCTATATATAAAACTCCATTTGATCCATGCTCTGCAGCTTCATTTTCTTTAGGCTCCATAGCCATTCTTCAAAATCAAAAACAGAGAGGAAATTAAACTATGGAAAGGAAGGGCAAGGTAATAGTAGGAGGAGTTTCAATTATCCTTGTGGTTGGAGTAGTGGTTGCTTGTGTAGCTGTTTCGCATAATCGCAGCAAAGGCAAGGATAAGCTTTCAACGAGTTCCAAGGCCGTCGCTGCAATCTGTGATCCAACCGATTACAAAGAAGCATGCATTAACAGCCTTGCTGCCGTTGCCAAGAACCAAAGCGCCACCCCGAAAGACCTCATCCAGGCCGCCATTGAATCCACAATCCGGGAGGTGAAATCTGCAATAGAGAAATCCGGCAGCATAATCAAAGCTGCTAAGAATGTCAATTCCACTGGAAAAATGGCCTTCGACGACTGCAAGGAATTGCTGGAATCTGCGATCGACAGTCTTCAATATTCTTTTTTGATGGTTGGGGATGCTCAAGTGCACAACATGAATGACAAAGAGGCTGATCTTAAGAATTGGTTTAGTGCTGCGATTGCATTTCAGCAATCATGCCTTGATGGGATTCCTTACGAAGACCTTCAGAAACAAATGAACGAGGGGATGCTCAATGCCTCACAATTGACCAGCAACGCCTTAGCAATTGTGTCTTCCCTTGCTCCCATCCTAACCAGCTTCAATATCTCTTTAAAAACTGACGATAAGAATTCAACAGGTCGGCGTCTCCTGGATACAGCAATGGAAACAGATGAACATGGCACTTATCCAGCATGGTTTCCGGATGCAGACAGAAAGCTGTTGGCGAACCAGAACAAGAACAGGAACAATGGGCAAGTTACACCCAATGCAGTAGTGGCAAAAGATGGGAGTGGACAATACAAAACAATTGGTGCAGCTCTTGCTGCATACCCCAATGGATTTAAGGGAAGATATATTATATATGTGAAGGCTGGGATTTACCACGAGTACGTTACTGTGGCCAAGAATCAGGTCAATGTGTACATGTATGGAGATGGGCCCCGAAGGACCATGGTCACCGGCAGTAAAAGCTTTGCCGATGGCATCACCACCCAGAACACTGCCACATTCAGTGAGTCTCTGTTGATTACTCTCCCACTTAATTTATTTCCATTATGTTTTTGTTCTTGAATCACAGAACAAGCAACTCTAACTATTTAATTATGTTGATCATAATCACAGTTGTAATGGGAAATGGGTTCATAGCGAGGGCAATGGGATTTCAGAACACAGCCGGCCCCCAAAAGCATCAGGCAGTGGCACTCCGAGTCCAGTCGGAAATGTCAGCCTTCTTCAACTGCAGAATGGACGCCTACCAAGACACATTGTACGTGCAAGCCTATCGCCAATTCTTTCGCAACTGTGTCATATCCGGTACAGTTGACTTCATTTTTGGCGACTCAACAACAATCATCCAGAATAGTTTAATCATCGTAAGGAAGCCTATGAACGGCCAACAGAACACGGTAACTGCTCATGGAAGACAGGACAAGAGGGAATCCACCGGTCTGGTTATCCAGAACTGCAGGATAGTCCCGGAACAGGTTTTGTTCCCAATGAGATTCCAGATTAGGTCATACTTGGGGAGGCCATGGAAGATGTACTCGAGAGCAGTTATCATGGAGTCTGAACTTGGGGACTTTATCCAACCAGCAGGTTGGCTAGAATGGCAAGGTACTTTTGCACTAGACACATTGTACTTTGCAGAGTATAGAAATCGGGGTCCGGGTGCTGTAACAACAGGAAGGGTAAAATGGAAAGGATTCCATGTGATTACGAACAGAAATGAGGCTCTTCAATTCACTGCGGGTAATTTTATATTAGGAAGCCAATGGTTGAAAGGCACAGGTGCACCCTACTTCCTGGGTTTCAAAAACTAGCTCATCATCTCATTTCAACCCAACTACTGACACCTGAATATCAACTGCCTCCTGATTTGATCCGAATATATAAGAAGAAAAAAAGGTTCAACTATACTCTGAACACAGGATTGATATTAGGATGAGAGGATGGCGCTGTTGATTGTCACCCCACCTAGTGATAACTGACCCAGTGCCCTTCTGTGCACTGTTGTTTACATATTGCTGTATCTATCTGTACAGTTTTTTCATTAGTACCTCTAGTCTTGAGTAGCATTTCCTATGCACCCAATGACACATGCTGTATATTCATTCCGCTGTACCATACAGATATATGCATCGTTTGTTCATATTTGCTATCTAAGACATGAAATGAGCATTCCACAATCCATCTCAACCTACTAAAGCAGAGCACATTTTCAGTTTTAATATCCCTTCCCATTATAAACTTTTGAAAATAACAAATGTTGGAACACTTTGGATTATGAGATAAAAATACATTGTCAAACCCCAACCGAAGCCTTTTAGGCTCTTATCATCTCTCTGTTATTCACCCTTTCTTCTATCTATGTACTCCTCTCGACCCCAGTGGTGGAGTCTGTTGTGAACTAATCTCGGTCACCAACCAAAAAACAACCACATAGGAACGAAGCAACAAAGAAAAAAGATACATAAACTCCTAAACTTTAACATCATTTTGATGAATTCAGTCATTCAATCACTCCGGAGTGTTATTTTGACCTCCCACAAGGTATTTAGTTCTTAAGATATGCCATCTTCAATCAGACTAATGTTTGCAACTCTGAACTCGGCACTTGTAGCATTCCTTTTGAGATTTATGCAAACATTAACGCATGCAAGTCTATACTAAAAAAGTTCGTAATAAGAATTAGTAAGAAATACTGACGAATCCATTAGGACAATAGTAGAATTACCAAAACCCAGTATCATATTAAAACCACATTTGTTATTCAGAAAAATGCCAACCCATATCAAATGCCAATCATTAAACTGACTCCAGAAAGCATTAGTAAGTTGGCCAGTTGGGAGTTCCCATGTGGTACAAAAAAGACAACCAAATTCGCAAGATATGAAGTAGCAAGAGAAAAAAAAAAGGTTAGAGTGTTTGATGAAACAACGAAATTCTTCCTGAAGTTGTGATAAATTTCATGTTTCTAGCATCTCCTTAAAGTAACATTGAAAGCAGAAATCAATAAATCAGCAAACAAATAAGCAAGGTCATCACACATATTATGTAAAAATTTATAGCCAATGAACCACAAAATATTTCATGCTAAACTGGTCAAAAGAAGAGTGACAAACAGAGTAGATACAAAGCGGACCGGAGAATCACATTAATAATCAGCTATGGGAAAATTGAGTACACAACAACAAATGATCTATATTGTCACCGGAAAAGTTCCCAGGCGCCGCATGAAAATAAAAAACCAACTGCAACTAAGAAAAGAGACTCACAGACTGAAGCAGTAGCAGGCTAGCAGCTGAAGCTGAGCATCATCGATCAAGCTCCTTCTTTGATTTGATCACCTCCTTCCTCCATATCAGTGGTCTGCCCTTGATTCGAACGCAACCCATTGGTTCCCTCAGTCGCCATAGAAGTAGCAAGATTGGCCAGAACTTGCATTGCACCGGGGGGATTCGTCTCCGATTTGGGTTTCTGGTGAGCCGAATTGAGCTCTCGCTCTCCTAGTTTGGAATCCTTGTCCTCCTTTTCTTTGGTGACGAGAAACGCGAGCACCTCCAGGGCCTCCCTGGCCCTCTTCTTGGCCGAGACAGCCTCCTTGACGCGGCGCTCGGCGTCGATCCTGGCGGCGGCGGCGGCCTTCTTCATCGAATTGGCCGCGATTTTGGCTGCGGCGACAAAGGCCTTGGCCGATTCCTGGCCGAGGAGGAGCGCCGCCGCCTCGTCGCCGCCGCCACCGTTGCGGTTGAAATTGAAGAAGGAGAAATTGGATTGGGAGCAGGGAGGGCACTCGAAGGAGGCGCAATTGGCGCAGTCGTTGTGAGCGATGGCGGGGCATTTGACGCACATGACTCGGTCACGTGCCGGCGGAGGGTTGTCGAAGTCGAAGACGTCGAGGCAGACAGGGCAGAAGAGGCCGGGGTGGTTCTTGAGGACGCAGTTGGTGCAGAGCCGCTGGAACAATCCCCGGAGACGTATGTAGTGGAGGAGCCACCGCTCGGAGGAGCCGCAGCCGCCGCAGAGGCGCTTATCGGATTCTGGAAGGTCTCGCATTGCAAAGAGCCAGAGAGAGGCTTGTTGGGGAAGTGGTCTTGGCTATTGGGTAACGGTAACCCTAGGGAGGAAATGATGAGGGAGCTGAATTGAAAAAATGAAAATTAGGGTTTCTTTGGTTGCAAATTAGGTCAAATAAATGACAAAGGTTCAGACTTTGAGACTTGTTTGGCAATGTAATAGTCGGGGTTTGACTTTTGACCAATCTCTGCGTTTGGAATGCATGCAAATTTTGGATCACAGTGCCAAAGTTAATAGCCCTTTTTTGGTTTCTTTTTCCTTTCATCTTGAAGTCTTGAAAATAAAGCCCAAGCACATTACCAGCAGCAGAAGCAAATTTTCAGTTTCACTTTCTGAAATGAGATTGGCATGGCTATCTCAGCTTCAATGCTCAAAAGTACATCCATGCAAATTGGTGTCACAAAATTCCGACAAATTCACGTACGAATAGGCATGGAAACTCTAGTTTACAGACCAAAATTTCTAAGTTGCCACATTTATTTCAAAACATGGTGTTCCAACATAATAACATTGTTGGTCAGTGTTCAAATCTGAGGTTGAATGAACTCGACTCGATTATAATATTACAACCTCTGCCCCTGCATTACTATAACAAAAATAACTTTAGCAAAAAGAATCAAAACAACAGCCTCGGACAGGTCTTATAACCCTAAAGCCACCATACTCGATTTGGCGGAACTCAAAAACCTAGTTCCTCAAAGTGGTTGTTTCAAATTCAGCTCCTGCCTAATCTGCCGCCATAAATGGATCTACTTCTCCAAGATCAGCAACCAGCGGTTCTAACTTGCTTGGATCTTCATCCTCTGGAGCAAAGTAAGTCGGAAATGGTAGCATTGAGACATCAGGTTTCTTGTAGAAAGCATCCTTTATGAACACAAAGTTCCCTTCAGCACCTGGGACCTGTAAGAATAGCCAACATCTTTAATCAAGGTATATAAAACCAACATAAACAGTACAACATACTCTCTTCAGAAAAGGGTGTAGACCGAATGGATTTTAAACAGAGGAGATTTTACTTTTTAGTGTGTTTCTTCTGTGTTTTTTTTGGGATAAGGTTTTTAGCGTGTTTATCAACACTTTCATTTAACCAAAAACATCTACCCAGTACAAAATCATTCAAATCCATTTTTTCACTTCAGGTTCTGAACACTTCTAATATTTTTTATGGTCAGAAACCTATTGTTGGGCAAGATTCAAAATTCATCAATTTTGGATAATCTATGTACAGGCGATTCAAGAAAACCGTGGATGACTTTGTCCCTTTCCCATTTAAACTTGGAGCACTCTATTCTGAAAAGTAAATGTTATGAGAGAAGCATACCTGGCCTCTCACCCATATTAAGTTCCTTGCGGGATCAATTTTGTAGACCCATACATTTTTCACCGTTCTTTGTTTCCCACCCATGCGCCCAGGCATCTTTTTGCCTTTAAATACCTGTTCATACAACATATGTCTGTCACAATTCACAAACTCACAACCCAAAGGAATTAAATGCATTGGGGCATATATTTTAATTTGTGAAAAGTAGTCACGGAAAACCATTCAACATTTAACAGATATGATTATCTGTAAATATAAAATGAATTATAAGTTATATACACTTTCTAAACCACACAACAGCTATTGTGTTTACTTGTCTAGGAAAAACAGCTATAGCAGGTGAAGCAAAACAAAATATAGACAGCTAAGGAGTATACCAACTCTGTGAACAAACTAATGAGGAAGCAGATTATTTGACCAAACTAAGTCATCTCATTAGAATTAAGAAGCAGAAAGGTCTGGCACATAAATTTCCAAGAAGAGTTCATTGACAGATTTTGTGGGCTGTGCTCTTCCTCAGTTGTGTTGTTTATCACCCACCAACACACGCACATAAACAAAAAAAGGAAATAACAAAAAATACAGAGACAAGATATATTGATTACAGCAATCAAATGAAGCCATACATACCCTTCCAGCATCATCTCTCTGACCTGTAGAACCAATACTTCGGTGTGACTTAGATGCACCATGACTTGCTGGCATTCCTTTGAATTGAAACCTTTTCATCCCACCCTGGGCACAGAAAATACGCATCAGACATAATCTTGTTGATTCATCAAAATAATCTGATTATCACTCTAGTAGAAAGAATTTTGAAAAACACAGTTTATCAAATTCATTCAGTAAATCCTCATATACAAGGATTCACTAGGTTGAAAAAGCGTATAAAACAACTCCAAAAATGAAGACTAACAACAGAAATGGCAGCAACTAAAAAGAAAATTAGTTCACCTGAAAACCTTTCCCTCTCGTGATTCCTGTAACATCAACATGTTGGCCTGGAACAAAATGGCGAACACCAATTGACATACCAAGGGGGAGAAGCGCATCTTCTGTTACAGGAAACTCCCTCAGTTTCCTCTTAAGTGGAACACCTTGAGCTCTGAAATGGCCCACTTCAGGCTTTGTCAGATGTTTTGCTTTTTTCTGCCCGCAACCAATCTAACTAGCACCACAACAGAATGTCATCCTATAATTAAACCCTTGCTCTTGAAAATTTGCCAAGAAAAATCAAAATTGATAAACATTGGACAAGCAACGGGACCTAGATGTAAGAACCAAAACAAAACTGTAATGCTTTATAAGAAAACTTTCATTCCACTGTGTATGTCGTTTGGTTCAACTTAATCGAATTAACCAAAACAGAAACAGACTCACAAATTGATATGCCCAGCTGCCCTAACTAAGATTCAGCTAAAACTCATTGTTGATTTCCCCCAAATCAAATTATATCAAGAAGTTGGATTAATCTCAGTGAACTGAAATTGATATGCCCAGCTGGCCTAACTAAGGTTAAATTCCCAAGCTTTTGCAGATTATAAACAGCTAAAACTCAACAAGATTGTCCCCAAATCAAACAGTAGCAAGAAGTTGGATGCTTGTCTCTTAAAAATACTGAAAAATACAAACTTTACAACTTCACCACCTATAAGACTATACTTATATTCTACAATACAATAATGAAACTAATCAAATTTAATTAGTAATGAACAAAGCAAAATGAAGAGAAAAAAGGGTTACCTGTAGAGCAGGGAAGCCTTCTTTCTCGGGGGTTTTAACCTGAGAGACGATATTATCATCGACCCAAAGCACAGTGATCGGCACCCTAGCACCCCATTTGTTCCAGAGCGCCGACATCCCACACTTGACGGCGATGACCCCGGTCCTCTTCGAATTCGGGGTCATAACCCCAGGCTTGGCCTCGATTATCCGGCTCCGATCTTCGACGATCTCGGTCCCATCTACCAAGGCCTCGGAGCTGAAGCATCTGAAGAAATGCGCGTACGACGTCGTAGCATTAGCAGCAGCTATAGTATTACAAGTAGAAGAAGAAGAAGAAGTGGCGGGGTTGAGGGAGAGAAGGCGGAGACGAGAAATGAGGCCTCTCGATAAGGCGGACATGGCGGATGTGAATATCGGAGTCTTAAAATGACGGGTTTGACGGCATGGCTGTGAAACCCCTTGCAGAGTAGGGTTTAGGACTTCAGGGAAAAGGAGAAGAGAGTGACGGGTATGTGATTCTGTGTATTAGAGTCCACCATGCTCCCTCGCCTTCATCTTGACACGTGGGTCAACCACTTTAATAAACGACTCGTCGTACAAGCAGTTCCTATCTCAAGTCTCAAGTCTCTTCTACTTCTCCACCACGAAGAAAGCAGAGACCAATTTCATCATCCATGGAGCTCTACTCTGCTCATCACTATCATCTTCTTCGTCATCAGGAGCCAACACCCAGATTTCTCCTCCATTCTGTTCACGGAACTCTGAAGCGAGAGAGGTGTAATCGGCGGAATCAACGACTGTGTTTCTCCAAAACGACGGCGGCTCTGATGGAACAGACGGGAGGGAAAATGGTGGTGGAGCTGGTTGGGGCATTCAACGAGCTCACAGAGAGGATGGGCATGCTCTCCAGCAGTGGGTCCCACTTGCTCTTCAAGGCTCTCAAGCTCTCGCTTCCTTTACTCCACGCCTTGCCTATAACCCCAGACGGTCGTTCTTCACTGTCCAAGGCCTTGTCTCTTGCTCTAGTTCTCGCAGATCTTCAGGTACGCCTTCATTGATCAATCTTCAATTTCGTATTTTCCGACTAGCCCATTTATGGGTTTTCAGTGAATTTGGGTTTAGATGGATGCGGAGGTAATTTCAGCTGGGATGCTCAGGCCAGTTGTGGAGGCCGGTGCAATTTCGATACTCAATGTTCGAAACCAGATTGGTATCGGCACTGCTCATCTCTTGCATGAGAGCTTGCGTGTGATGAAACTCCCATCCAAAGTTGATGTCTTGGATGATGACAGTGCTGCTGCACTGAGAAAATTTTGCTTGACATATTATGATATGAGGGCTGTGATCCTAGACTTGGTTCTCAGGCTTGATATGATGAGGCACCTTGATTACCTTCCGAGGTATCAACAGCAATTGATAGCTTTAGAGGTGATGAAGATTCATGCCCCCTTAGCTCATGCTGTTGGAGCCAACTGGTTGTCACTGGAGCTTGAGGATCTGTCATTCCAGTACTTGTTTCCACATTCGTATTTGTATGTTGATTCATGGTTGAGGAGTCATGAGACTGGAAGTGGGCCTTTGGTGGATGTATATAAGGAACAGCTTTTACAGTCGTTGAAAGCTGATCCATTGTTGGCAGGGCTGGTTGTGGATGTGTCCGTGAATGGTAGATACAAGAGTCGGTATAGCACCATGAAGAAGCTCTTGAAGGATGGTAGGAAGCCGGAACAGGTGAATGATGTGCTGGGATTGCGAGTCATATTGGAGCCGAGGTCCGGAGAAGATGAGGCACAAGTGGGGGAAAGAGCTTGTTATAGGACTCGCGAAGTTGTTAGATCTTTGTGGAAAGAAATGCCTCACAGGACAAAGGATTACATTGCTAGGCCTAAGGCGAATGGGTATAGGAGTTTGCATATGGCAGTTGATGTCAGTGACTGCGGAAAGAGTAGGCCTTTAATGGAAATACAAATAAGGACTCAGGAGATGGACATGTTGGCGGATGCTGGGATGGCTTCTCACTCATTGTACAAGAGTGGTCTTACAGACCCAGAAGAGGTTTGTTGAAATATGCACTTGATATATTCTAATTTTGAATGTTTGTCTAGTGCGTTAAACTTGTGAATCCATTTAACTTGTTATATCAGAGGTTTATGTGATCACTTGATGATCAGGCAAAGCGGCTCAAGGCCATAATGATGGCAGCTGCGGAACTTGCAGCATTTCGCCTGAAAGATCTTCCGTCCGCAAATCATGAAGGCATTGAGACTGAGCAGAGTAAGAGTGATAGAGTTTTCCGCCTTCTTGACAAGAATGGAGATGGTAGGATCAACATCGAGGAACTTATGGAAGTGATGGAAGAGCTTGGTGCTCCAGGGGAAGATGCATGCGAGATGATGCAGCTCCTTGATGCTAATAGTGATGGTTCTCTTAGCTCGGATGAATTTGATTTGTTTCAGAAACAGGCAAGTTAAAGAGTGATGTCCTTCATATTGCTTGACAATATGACCGTCTTCATGTATAAAAAGCACTACAATTTAGCTCTACACACTATTATTGAAGGCATCGATTTTGGTTGCAGGTTGAGTTTATGCGTAATTTCGAGGACAGAGATGAGCAGTACAAGACCGAATTGAATGAGAAACTTCAAATTGCAGACAACAGCAGCTTGATCCAGGTATATGCTGAAGATCTTAGCAGCAGCATTGCAAACTAGATTTACTTGCATTGAAGAGTTATCTCATTCACCACGTATGTAAGTTATTTACAACTGTAAATATCAAAAATCTCATGTACAACTGTAGATTTACTTGCATTGAAGAGTTATCTCATTCTGATTTTCAAATTGTATACAAGCTGTCATGTATCTGTAAATCTGTAGTTAGCCATTTAACATGGCATTCTCATTTGTGATTATAATAAAGAATGTGTTACTTCTACTTCTATAAATCCAAGGCTTTGCTGAATAAGAAGTATAATGGTTGTTGCCTAACCTGAAGGAAAACTATTATTAGGTTGAAACTAGGTACATATATATATATATATATATATATATATATATATATATATATATATATATGTATGTAATACTTCACCCTACTTCATCCACTTCTCCATCACAAAACCTTAGGACATGCGCCATAGATCTCCCCTCGTTAATTCCACAAGGAATGACTCATGAGGGCTCGAATGCAGAAACGTCGACACGGTAATACTTACACAGTAAAATATCTCCTTGCATTCTGAATATATTTCAAATTCAATCGAGTCTTACACAGTAATACTTTACATCCAAAAAATGAATTTAATTAATTTACACGAATTGTAATATTATGTACATCTCTCCGAGGTTTAAATTCTATGCCGTTTGACTTTGCAAAGAACTGGTCTTCAATACCTCACTGGCCAACAATTCTTGGCTCGACGGAACACCTAAATCATTTGATAGTTTTTTACACAACTGCACAAACCCAAAAATTGATTTTAATGCCTGAAATCTGAGAGGAGAGAAAGCAAGAGATAAGGTTGCGGAGATGGAGTATGTACCTGTCTATATGCAGAAGGATCTCCATATGATTTTCTTAATTCAACTACGTATAAGGATGGGCTTAACTCAAACACCTGCTTCAATCAGAGTGACAACTATGAGTTCACCATTCAAGCAACAAAAAAGTTACTTGGGGCACAAGTAATGATGGAACACAAATTTCTGTGATTTGAACTTGGTTAAAATGAAATACCTCTGCTGCAACTGAGAGACTACCCAGATTTCTCTGCCCCTTGTTCTCTTTCATCACTTTTAACTGAAATTTTCGACGTAAACATAATGATCTTTCAGTCGAAGAATATTGCAGCGAAAACAACACAATGTACGCAGATTATATATGTCATTGAAATGCAGCTATTTCTGGGTTATGTGTGAAGAGAAGATAGCAAGTTACCCTTCCATTTTTCTTCTGGACACCATATCCCATCTCTGTTACAATTTCTTCGATCCTCTCAAGCAAATCTTTTGGAGAATGGTTGGAAGTAAATCTGATCTTCCTCTCAGACACATCCTAAATTAAATTAGACAGAATGCAGATTTCAACTTCAGTAAACATTCAAGGCCTAATGAAGAAGAAGAAATCATTTTAGAAATCTACTTGCAGTTTAGCTTTTACACTCACCTCTTTTTCAAAGAAGCCAGAGAGGTCTAGACATGAGGACATTCCAATCAACTGAAAGGCATTGATAAGGGTGGGTGAGTGCCTCAAATCTGGACTCTCCCCTTCAGATGGCTGATACAGAAACACACAATTCTCTCAGTTATAACAAAAAAGGAAAATTGAATATGTACACAAAGAGTGGACACTGCAGCAAAACGTGCAAGTTCATACCACTTCGTTTATTGAGAACGCTTCAGCATCAACGTTTACATCTTCTTCTTCTTCATCGGGATTTGCAGGAAAGTAATCCTGCTTGAACCAGTCATCTGACTTGATGTCTGTCATGTTTATTCTGGTGAGAGGACTGGGATCGAGAACCCTTCTTATCAAGGCTTGTGCACCAGGTGAAAGCCATTTCGGTATCTGAACATCCCCCTTCAAGATCTGAAATCCATCCAAAAGTCTAAACTTCAGTATGATGAAAATCAAATAATATAAGTTCTTCCGTTAAAAGGCCACATAACTGAAGGAAAGATCAAAGAGAATTTGTCATTACCTTTTGATACAGAACTGCAAGATTTCTATCATCGAACGGGAGATACCCCGTAAGAATGACATATAAGATGACACCACATGACCATATATCAGAGGCGGCACCATCATACCCTCTATTAGCGAGAATCTCAGGAGCAACATAATTGGGACTTCCACAGGTTGTATGCAGCAACCCATCATCCTGATATTTCAGACAAAATGGAAGGGTTAAGTTACAGGACACGACAACTTTAATGCTTTAAATAGGAAGAGTAATGTACCCTAAAATGCTGGGGTAAAGCACTAAGGCCAAAGTCAGATATCTTTATGTGTCCTTTAGAATCAACAAGAATATTCTCCAGCTGCAATCAAAACATACAATATATATAACATGTGAGCAAATTGGAAACCATATGCAGCAGCTTTTTCTGGTTCAGAATCTTTAAACATTGTGCAGAGAGTAGTAAGTACCTTAAGATCCCGATGGAAAACGCCTTGGTTGTGGCAGTAGCTCACACCATCAATTAACTGTTGGAAAAGCTTTCTACCTTCAGACTCTTTAACTCTTCCCTTTTGTGCCTATTAATATAAAAGAACCTATTAGCATAATCAACTTCTTGCCTCTGAATTAATGCATCAAAGTAAGAGCTCCTTACAATTTTGTCAAACAATTCTCCGCCAGTAACATATTCTAGGACCATGTAAATCTTAGTTTTGCTTGCCACAACCTGCATAGTTTACATGATAAGTATAATCAGCAGAATTAGTAGAAGCATTGTTGGCCACGGCTTTGATGTTTAAAAACTAGTTTAAAGCATTCTATAGAGATCAAAGGTAGAATCTATTCAACATGGAAAATTATGCTAATGGTTGGAATATGAATTTTTTTTTTCTCAATTATAAATACAACCAAGTTTTTCGACAGACAATTGGTGCTAACAAAATCTATTCTGTCTCAGCTGCATACTATGGTTTTAGTTGATCACTTAAACCCATGCAAATTTGAATGGCATAGGTGTGGGGAAACATTCAAAAGGAATTATTTTTAAATACAATTACTTGAACAAATGGATATCTGTTCCATCTTTGCTGGCTTTTTGCCTTCTATGAAGTTTGTTTTCACGACCAAAAAAAAAATTGCTGTAGTTAAAAAGACCTGTTCTACTTCAACAAATTCATATTCTAAAACTCCAGTCATATCCGTACAATCATTAGCATCATCCTAGTAGTTATTTTACTACTTATTTTCCTGTTAAGACCATTTTTGTATTATTTATTTCTTTTCACATTAGTCCTTAGAAAGACATATAATAAATTATCCTATGAATAGTATGCTAAAATAAGTTTAAACTGTACACTGAATAGAAAATAGAAAATATCATAGGCAAGTTGAGGCAATAATGTCATCAGGTAAGGTATTGGTGGACATAAGCAAAGTTGTGTTCAGAAAGGAGGCAAAGGTTTCTTTCAAGGGACCTGATACGACACGTGGCTCATTTGGACTGGTTTATTGAAACAGAGCCCAAGCAAATAATTCAGTGGTCCATAACTCCATATCATCATAATAATTTACACCCAACAAACCGAAATCTTTTTTTTTGGTAATTAACAAACAACTTTGGCACTTTGCTGAGTGTAGTAGTTGCACGTGTTTATCAAGCTTTTATTTCTATGGCCACTGCAGAATTTTATCGGTCGGTGAAGGTTGTATCAGGGTGATTATTCATATTAAACCTATTTATGAAAGCAATTGAATATAATTACTGTATTCCCACATGATTATTGGGCTACCTCACCAACCAAGAGTCCAAGATTATATCAAACGCGTAATTGTATTGATTAGTAGTAAAAACTCGGCACGTGCTTTCCAAATAAAGAACAATGATGCTCCAACAGGGAATCCCTGATTGGTGTTACTTAATTAATTTGCTGCTGTTTATAGAAATAATGCATCATTATCATATGAGAAATTAGTGGGAAAAAAATGTCATGCTGATTTTTATTTTTTTTGGGTCTGAAAATATCATGCTGATGATCATGGATCATGGATCAGAAAATAATGGACAGAAAAATAAGACAATGTTGGCACAGTTCAAAAATAGCAGATTCTGCATAATAATACCTCATGTAACCGGACGACGTTTGGATGTTTGAGAAGCTTCAAAGTGCCAATCTCCCTCTTTATCTGCAATGATCAATTTTGTTAATGTTTAACCAATATACAAAAGAAAGGAACGGAAAATGAAGTAGAATTATAACTGTAAATGTATTTGAACCATACAGAATGAATGCCAGTTTCAGTTTCAGTTTCTAATTTGTTCAACCAAAACAAATTGTTCACACATTAACTCATATACAGCCAAATAACCACCAAAATCCATTGAGAACAACAATTCAATAAGCACTGCCCAGAAAACCCATCAAGGCATTAATGAAAAATCAAAACTTTTCAGCTCAAAAAGAGAAAGAAAGATCAAAACTTTTTGAGCCAAAACACACAAAGAATGGAAACAAACAAGTAAGAATACCAATATACAAACACTACCCAGAAACCCCATTAATGAAAGATTAAAATTTTCCAGCTCAAAATGAAAGAAAGATCAAAACTTTGAGCAAATAGATTGAAAAAAAGAAAAGAAAACGGAAGAACAAGAACCTGGTCGGCGATGTTGAGGTCAGTGATTCTCTTCTTCTCCAGAATCTTAACGGCAAAAGATTGGCCGGAGTCGACGTCCTTAGCAAACTTGACTTTGCCAAAATTGCCCTCCCCCAGAGTTTTTCCCAACTCGTATTTGCCCAGTCGCATTCCCCTTTCACTGTAATCACTGGTCTTCTTCTTCTCGACGTCTTTACCTTTATTTGTGATCGCCATGAAATTGAACACACCCACCCCTCCAAACTCCACAATCCAAAGCTCTGTGCTTTTGCTTTCTATGAAGGGCTGGAATACTAGCACTCCGAGGTTGGGATTGATTACGATGAAATTAATAATCTGGCTTTTGATTTCTAGGAGGACATGTAATCCTATGTGTTATATATATATAGATAGAGTAATATACTTGTTTACGTACCTTTCGTGGGTGATCTTAAATTGAATCAGTTGAATTTGAGGAATGGATCAAAATGTAACGCAAAATCCAACACACAAAAAAAGTCCAAGTCCAGATGGGCAAGGGAGAGAGACGTGCTGTGCTTAGAAGCTTTATCTCTCTCTTGCAAATGGTATTATGTTATTGAATCTGAATATAATAACCCATTCAATGCCACTTATATATACACAGATGGAGTTCATGGATGATGCATGTATAGAAAAATGGATTAAATAGATTAGTTGAGGTTATGGTTAAACATGTGACCAAAAAAAAATATGGTTAAATACTTAAACGTGGAACAGAGAAACTGAAAAAGTTGCTAGAAAGAGTAACAGGTAAATTGTTTTTTTTTTTGACTTTTTTTTTTGTTCTTTTTATCGAAATTATTGAACTTATTTTAAGATTTTAGACTTTTTTTTATTTTTATTTTTGTGGGTTGAAGTTTGACCATTGTAGCATTTTGGTCCTTGACCTTTGGAACATTCTAATTTGATAGTATAAGCGAATCGGTTAAAGACAATAGCTAACGGACGCACCTTTTTTTCGTTTGGTGCTATCTAGTTTGTGTGAGTTCATAAACTCATAGCTTCAATTAAGTTTTTAGGTCGAAAATCTTGAAAGTGAGAAAATGATGTTGCGAAATGAAGAGAAAATTGGATAGGATAAGATTAGGTTGTGAAAAAGTTATTGTATTTTCGATTTTTAACCGTTTCGCGTATCCCTTAAACAGTCATCTTCACCTACTCAATAAATTATCTACTCAGTTATGCTTAACTGTCGTTGGATCTAAATCCAATAGTGATGAATAATAAGATAGTTGGAATGATTTTATTTTCCACATTATTCTCTACCATTGGATTTAGATCCAACCGCAGTTGAGCACAACTAAGTATGAAATTAATTGTGTAGGTGAACAAGACTCATCCCTTAAAATAGTCTGAGGATTAAACTAGTTAACAAAGTTTACAATTCAAATATTAAACTATGAATGCATAAAATTTCAAAATTTATTTTAAATTCGCTATAAAGATATTGTTTTAGTTGTCTATATAAAGCTTCTCTTACATGATAGAAGTATAGAACTAATGATTAGGAAGTTGGTACATTACAAACTAACTATAAAGCTTAGCTTTATAGCCTGGGGATGATTACTATTTACTAGGCAAGTAGGGCATATATGCATGTTTGTTTCAAGGTTACTGGTTCTCTAGGGCTCTTAGGTTTTGCCACAATTTGTTGGGGAGAGCATTTTTGCTCACCCCCCTTAGTTAAGGGTGAGCCTCACCCCCCTCCCCAATGAATGACACCTGTTACAAAGGCTAACCCAGGTTAAATTTTTTTTTTTTTTTCTTTTCTCTCTCCCACCTCACCCGACTCTTTCCTTTTTCTTTTTTTTTTTCTTCTTCTCTTTCTTCTACCTTTCTCTTGCAACTCCATGGTTGCTGCAAAGCTCAGGAAAGCTCCCGGCGTCGCCGTGCATTGCGGACGATTGGGCTTGACTCAGAGGAGCCCGGCGTACACAGTGATGGAGGCGGTGAGCCACGATGATGCTCGGAGATCGGCGAATCGAGGAGAAAGGATTAGGAGAACCATTTTCTCTCTCTTCAAGCTCTCTCTCTCCTCCGTGCCTCTCTCTCTCCCCTCCATAAACGATGATGCTCGGGTTGCAAGAGAAAAGTAGAAGGAAGAGAAGAAGAAGAAAAAGAAAGGAAAGAGTCGGGTGAGGTGGGAGAGAAAAGAAAAAATAAATAAAAATAAAAACTTAACCTGGGTTAGCTTTGTAACAGGTGTCACTTATTGGGGAGGGGGGTGAGGCTCACCCTTAACTAAGGGGGGTGAGCAAAAATGCTCTCATTTGTTGGGTACCAATCAATCACTCTCCATCTTCTTTCCACATTCAACACAGTCTCGTTTGCTTTCTAACCATAATTTTAAATATACCCTATTATTATAAAACAGCATATGACGAACAATAACACATATTGTTGTGTTTCGTTGAGCAGTGACATCATTTCTCTATTTATGTGAACTGACCCCTCGATATATATATTAATATATTATCATGAATGGTTAGTACATCAAATATATGTATAGAGTAAGTTGTGGTACAGTGTTGTATGTCATACATCTATTTACAATTTTTTTGAACAAAAAATTATATGTAATTGAACCAAAATTATTACATTGACAACAAAATTATTACATTGACAACAAAATTACCAAATTTGTTTTACACTATTTATATATAATTGAACCAAAATTACAAATTTGACAACAAATTATTTATAAACTTGTAACAAGGTCGTAGATGGAGTAATTACCTCTAATAAAACAAAGATTACACAAAAAAAAGACTCTTGTTACCATAATGATAACACATTTTGTTGTTATATCTGTAAGTACAGATATGACATACATATCAGTATTGTAGAACTTTTCATATAAGTACTATATAGATGAAAATGTACTCGTAATTTTAAAACCCAAAGTGCGTTCTCTGAACAATCGTAAAGGCAAACAAGCTTTAAAAAAAACCACGTATTACCCGATCGAATAAAAGAATCAAACGGTTGTACTAAAAAGCAAGGAAAAAATAGATGAGTGGCAAACGTGTTATCCATCAAGAGATGTTGTCATGTTGACATGTTTTGAGTTTTGACCGTTCTTTGCTTGCAGGAGGGACATGTATTGTGGTAAAAGCGACTTGTATTGTATTTTGGTATTTGTATTATATTGTATGTATGGCGGTATGTATTTTATACTTTTATTATTATCAAGTTAAAATATGATTTGACTTCCTATGAAGATGTTGAAAATAATAAGGTTTGACTTTCTAAATTAAAGGCTACAAAAATAGAGGGAAAAGTTCTATATCACACGAGAAGTATGCCTACACCAAGTACTGTTTAGCATGCAACATGAATCGTGTAATCTCATTCATAAGGCAACAAAACTAACTTTTTAATTATTCTAGTTCACTACGCAAATCAAATAAGTTCTTATCGTAGACTTGAAAGAGTTCAGTTTTACCGTCCAGTTCAATCTAGAATAAAAAAAACTCATTTAATGGCATGGATAGGCTGATATGACCATACCCTTAGCATATGAAAAGTAGTGACTAGTTAAGCAGCTAGTACCATATATATATTATAAAAGAACAAATTAGAATAAATTTCCTGTCACGTTTAATTTTTTAATTAAAATCCGAGTCAAATTTTTTTCATGGTTTCAATCCTTTGACTAGTTGCCAACTAAACTATTTTCCATTTTCGGTTCGATAAGTCAGCTCTGCACATTTTAACTTACTTGAAATGCCTTGACCTAATTTCAGATGTTCAAAACCATTGACTTTTTGGTATTTATGATAAAATTATATTCTCTCTAAATTTTAGCTTCATTTCATTGATTGTCACGCTTTTTATTTTGTATTTCAATCATAATTTTCTGATTTTTCATAACTTTTGAGGGAGAAAATAGAATTATGATCCATTCAAAAGTGATTAATTTGCATAAGCAAAACTCATATCATTGCTTTGGTGTACCTGATTGATGCATTCTTCTTACAATTAGTGTTGCTACAAGATTTATAAGGTATTTTGATATATTTGTTTTTTTTTTGTGATTGACGACTTTTTCAAGTGTTTTTTCATTCTTCTTATCAATTGTATTGTTATTGGGGTTGTTTTTTTGCTCGATTTCATATCACGTTTTCTAATTCTCATTACTTTCATATTACTCTATATCGCTATAGTAAATTTACCTACAATATTTTCTTAAAAGATTAATTTACCTAGTTTTCTTGTGGCAATCTATTTACCTATTCTTTTATCAGTTTAATTTACCTAGCTACTCAATATTTATAGGCAATTAATTTACCTACACTACATATAGGTGATAAATTAGCATACACTAATAATAGTATATGTAAAAGAATTAATTTACCCTCATGTACTAATATGATATATAAAAAACAAACTCAGTAAAACATAATCATATTATCAAGTAGTTCATAATTGACCTATACACTTACTATGTCACTATCTACCACTAATAATTCATAATTGTAATTAATCTACCACAAAGTTTAATTTACCTTACAGATGTTTGAATCAAATTTGATAATTTAAAATTTGAATGATAGAATTAATTGTAGGACTATTAATAACGGAAATTTGAATAATCAACTTAATTATAGGGATTTGAATTGAATGTTAGTAGATGTTAAATATTTTCTGATTATGACATACCCCTAAATAATTTAGAAAATAGGGTAAGAAGATATTTAATGTGTCATCTGAAATTTAATGTTGGTTTAAATCTAGTAATCTAAGGGGGGGGTGTATTGTATTTAGATTTATGAAGACTTTTTTTAAGTGATGGATTTAAAAAGAATCTATGGATTTACAAACTCTATGGAATTAAAATTGTCAAATTTATCAAATCTTTAAAATTCTATAGATTTTAAAAGATAGACTTGTATGAATTTGTAAGGACTTATAAGAATTCTCATAGAATTAGATAAACTTTTTTATACTCATCATTTTATTGACGAAAATACCTGATAAAAACCCAATAAATAAATAAATTGCTTAACATGGAAACTTTCTAACTTCAAAGTTTCATATATACCAAAATAGGAAAAAAAAAATACAAAAAAACTCATCAAGAACAGATCATGGAGTAGAGGAAAGAAGCCGCTCATATTCATGAAAGATCAATTACTTGCGATAATTACCACCAGACTTATTTTTTCCTTCTATTTCATTTCATGCTTTTAGTTTCTAGATTTATAAGTACATTAGATTATAGAAATTGAAGCGTTAGATTTTTTTTTTGTACTCTAAAATATTAGAGAAAAATAAATTTAAGAGAAATGTGAGTTTGAAAAAAAAAAAAAACATGTCTTGCGACATTTTTATTTGTTGCTTGTCATAAAAGTTTATGGGTAACATCTGTTTCTTGTGTTGTATATGACTACATCCTTGAATAATATGAGTGTGTGAAAGCGAGAAATGACAAAACATAAATGAAGAACAAGATGAGAGAGAAATGACAAAACATAAATGAAGAACAAGATGAGATCGAGAGAGAGAGAGAGAGAGAGAGAGGTGATCATAGAAGAACAAGATGAAATAGAAAAATGAAATAATAAAAAGAAGAAAATTTTAAATCCATGGAAATCTCTATGCTGAAGGTTTGATTGTTAAAAGCTTTTTGTTTTTACAATTAACACTAGACAATCCACACAATTCCATCATTTAATGAATTCTTTATAATTTCTTGATTTTTCGAATACACCTAAACTTCTACAGACTCATAAAAAGTCATTAAAAATCTAAATTGAATACACCCAGACTTGTAGAGATTTTTTAACAATTCTAATTGAATACCCCTAGACTTCTGAATTCCACAACAATCTTTAAAACATCATAGAAATTCAAATACATTACACCCCCCTAAAAGTCAATGGATTATATCCTATAAAATAAAAGTTGTATGAATGTTTATCTAAATGTCCATACGTTTTTCTTCGACGCCTACCCTTAAAACCAAGGTTGGCAAAACCGATGGAACATGAATCGTGTAATCTCATTCATAAGGCCACATAACTAACTTCTTAATTACTCTAGTTCACTACGCAAACCAAATAAGTCTTTATCGTAGACTCAAGAGAGTTCAGTTTTACCTTCCGGTTCCATCTAGAATAAAAGAAAAGAAATTATTTAATGACATGGATAGGCTGACATGACCATACCATTAGCATATGAAAAGTAGTGACTAGCTAGTACTATATATATATTATAAAATTCATACGTTTTTCTTAAAAAAAAAATGCTTATATATTGAGAGAGAAGAGAAAAATTAGATAAAAAAGAAGCAATATTCAAAACCTTAACTGGAATTATGTTTAGCGTGCACTCCGCCCCATTTGACATGAGAATGAAGAATATCAAACTTTGATCAACGAAAAAATGAGACAATCCATGTTGCTTGGAAAGAGTCCAAAGACATGTGGGTATACAATAAGTTCATCTAAAATGATTGGAATTAGGGTCCCTTCTTCTTAACTATATGTTAAAACTTAAAACTAATAATATATACCTAAATGATTTGTTACATGTTGTACTCCATCATACCGTCCAAAATCTCAATCATTATTTTATTTTTGCTTAACGTTTTATGTAAAAATATCTATAATATGAAGCAATTGGGGAAAGAAAAAACCTCATTAGTTGCTTTGTTCTATATATAGCCTCGTCCTTGTTCTAATCCATTGGAATCTTATACATTTTTATACGAGTATTAGGGCTAGTTGCATACTTGCATCCTATTCTTTGTTTTACTTACCTATATCCTTTAGAATCTAACACATCACAAGAGATTGTTTATGATCCTTGATAACTTTGTACCCTTTTCATTTTGTTCGAAAGTGTAAATGATAATAAATTATTGTTCTGCAAATTTAATTTTGTCGAGACCACAATTTAAGGTGATTGATGTAATAATTTGGCACCAAAGTTGTCCAATGAGAGGTCCTAAGTTTGACTTCTCTAGAATATCTGGGTGAGATGTGGTGGGGGCATGTGCGTGTAAAAAAAAAAAACCACAACCCTATAGATTTTGCTTACGTGTTAGCAGAGTGATAAAAAAAGTACCCCCCGAACAAGTTCTCAATTATTGCGAATTTTGGGATGAGATTTTATCAGTGCCATATGTAATCTGTATTTTGATTTCGTAAATCTCATTTAACGCAACGTCATGAAACTGTTTATTATTTTAAAACAAGAGATTGTTAGGTATCGAAGTGTAATATTGTATCTAATTGTTTAATAGTGCATTGGATCCAGAATCTTTGTTTTTATTCATTTCAAATCACCCCGACCCAATAATTAATAGTTATTGACTAAAGACAGTTGTATGGGATGCAAAGTTGATCATGAGGTTTTGAAAGGATAATTTGAGAGATGATTCCATTATGATACAAAGACAAGTGGACAGATAGTTTTTCTGACCTTCCTTAACCCACCATGACTTTCTAGACCAATCCAATTAAGTTATCTAGATCGAGTACCATATTTAACAATAATACTAAAATTAAATAAAAAAATTCAACATGTTCAATAAACGTAAAGAGAAAATTTGCTGGCACGTCAAACAAATTATTATGTGGTATCATCTCTTTTATCCGAATATTTTAATTCAATGAAATGCTTGATCTACCAAGTTGATGGATTGCTCATTTATTGAAACATCCCGATACATTTAAAATATTTAACTAATGTTTAAATATTTTATTTTAGATATTTATTTTAGATATGACTTCTCCACCAAAGATGTCATTATATTATAAAATGCGGAGTTTTGATCTCAGTTTTCAGATCAAATCATTTAAACAGATCTGACGATTGAGATTAAAACTCCGTACCTTATAAAGTAATGACCCCCTTATTTGAGAATTATTGTTATTTTAGGTATCTAAATATTTAACCAACTTGTTATGAACTTATGACGTGTCACATTATAACAAGTTCGAGGTACATAATTACAAAAAATAGCCTGTGTATCGTTGTGAAAAGAGTCTTAACCTCATTAAATAGATATCCATCGTGTCACAAAGATCACAAACAACATGGCATCGGATTCCGCCATGATAAAAGAGAAGGCCGACTCAAATGCCATATTAAGACCATATGAGATTGCAGTAATCTTCACATAGTCAAATTAATCTATACATATAATACATCACGTTAATTATGTATGTAATATATCGTTCCACTTAAATGTCAAAGAGTATTACATAGGGCTTTACCAAATTTTCCTACAAAGGTTTGGAAAAGCAAAATATTGGAGTACTAGAGAAAGTTTCTTTTGGCTTCAATCAAGTAAAGAAGGGACTTATATATATCACTCAAAATGCCCCTTTGCGGGTCGTTCGCCCTATATGATTATATTTGTCTCGATTCCTTAGCCTCACAAGTCACAAATGCAATAATGAATGCGTCCCAACAAAAGCCATCTATGCTTGTTTATTTGGATGGACATATACCAACAAGAGCTTTCAAAGTTATATTCATAGGAGTTAAGTCTACATTTAAGTCGCATGTGAATTGTTTCATTTCGAGGTTGCATTGGCTGTACTGCAAATTTTGGGTTGAGATTTTATTGGTGCCATATGTACTATGTATTCTGATTTCGTAATCTCGTTTAATGCAACGTCATGAAACTATTAGAACTTTGAAATTAAAGATTGTTAGGTGTCGAAGCGTAATAATGTTTTTAATTATTTCAAAGTGCATTGCATTGAAAATCATTGTTTCTATTCATTTCAAATGACCCCCTTGAATAATTCTTTGAAGGTTTTTGAAAGGATAATTTGAGAGAATATTCCATTATGATACAAAGACAAGTTGACAAATTTTTTTTTTTTGGCTAATGACAAATAATTTTTCTGACCTTCATTAACCCACCATGTCTTTCTAGACCTTAGAAAAATTGAAATGGACCAATCGAAGTTATCTAATAGAAACAGAATATTATGTGGTATCAACTCATTTATTGAAACTTGCCGATACATCTAAAAGAAAATACATGACTAATTGATATGTCACATACTCACATTATAACAAGTTCGAGGTACATACAGTACAACCTCTTTAAATTAATACTCGATAAATTAATAATTTCGATTAAATAATAAAATTGTTCGATCCCGACTTGGGACCAACATGCTAAATTAATAATCTCGATAAAATTATAAGATAATACATTTTAAATATTTTCTTTGTATATTATAGGTCCCAAATATTTTATAAATTAATAATTAGCTAAAAAGTACATAATAAATTGTTCATGTGGTTTTCTCAAAATATGAATAAATAGTAGCTTGTATTTTTTTGAACTTCTAATCTAGCTGAATCTCATCTTTAATTGTTCGCAATGCGCCCAAAAGTCCTGGAGTTGCTTTCTCGTATTGCAACAAGAAGTTTTAAAGTGTCATTGATGTTTTGAGTGCTTCCTTGCGTGACACCAGTCCCAAAGGTTGTGTATCATCATCAACTTCAACTTCAACTTTAGAATGCCCTGCCATGTTGTCAATGATCTCATCTGCGCTTAAAACCTCTGTACGGGTATCATTTTCACCGGAAAAATTCAAGAGGTGGTTGACATCCATTTTTTCATCGAATTCATCGAATCTTGTTAAATAAATAAATAAAATATGTTTACTGTTACGCTAAAAACTAAAAATATCTTTGTAAATTAATAATTATTAATTTATCGATAAATTAATATCTCGCTAAATTAATAGAATTTAGGTGGTCCTAAGCCTATTAATTTAAAGAGGTTCTACTGTAATTACAAAAAATGCTTTGTATTATTATGGAAAGACTCTTAGCCTCATTAAGTAGTTGTCAATCATAAGTTAAGCTAGGCATCTCCTCACGAAGATCATAAATGACATTTTAACGCATCGAATTCCACCACAATGAAAAAGAAGGCCGACTCAAAAAACATTTAAGATCATACGAGATTGCAAAAATCTTCACATGGTCAAATTATTTTGTGCATCTAATACATTGTTAACTATATATATATAATATATCGTTCTACTTAAATATCAAAACACATTAATATTAAATACATATGTAATTATAATAATTTATAGTCCAAAGTTTGTCTTAGAGTTTAAGTCATTCTAAAAAGATAAATATAAATGCTCTAACATTTAAGTGAAACGATACATTACACCACTTATAAAATTATGTTTTTATTATTTTCGACACAGAAGAAACCCGAGAATCATAGCCTTACACATGTAACCATCCTTTTTTTTTTTTCTTTCTTTCAATTATGTTGGACATGCACTTTGTTTGGTCTCTTGCCAACGTACTGTCATTTCTCCTTTTGCTCTTGTTGTTTTTATTGTGATAGTGGCATGAGGAGCAGCATAGGGTTTTACCAAATTTCCCTACAAAGGTTTGGTTTGGAAAAGCAAATGGAGTACTAGAGAAAGGTTCTTTTGCTTCAATCAAGTAAAGAAGGGACTTATTTTGCAAATTGCAATTCCATTATCACTCAAAATGCCCATATACATATTATTACAATTTTCTATTTTCCATCCCTTTTGCGTGTCGTTTGCCCTATACAATTATATTTAGCAAATTTTCTTGACTCCTCAGCCGCACAAGTCTTAAAAGCAATAATGAATGGGATCCCAACAAAAACCATTTATGATGTCCATCTATTTCATTGACGTTATTGAGGGTATTTCTTGGAAGCCAGAATTACATCCTTTCTTCTATTACAAGTATACACTAAAATATATATTGTTATTACTAATTTCATATACCAACCTGAGCTTTCAAAGTTATTTTCATAGGAGTGAGGTTTACATTTAAGTCACACGTGAATTGTTTCATTTTAAGCGTGCGTTGCTAGTTATCAATCGTATTAGATGATTTAATACTTACTTTCGGTTCTTCACATAAAAAAAGGGTAGGATCAAAAGACAGATTTTGTGAAAATATGTGGAACACAATCAGCATTAATCATGCACCTCAAAATTGTATCACATGAAGTTACTCAAGAAAGTAAAGGCTCAAAACTCTTGGGAGTTCTTTTCTTCTTGTTGGGAGTCCTTATCTTGTTGGACCACTATAAAGAAAGAACTGCAATGATATTCCAATCCTTTCAATTTTCATAGTTCATTATATCAGCTGACAGAGGTCAGTAATTCACCTGATCATGGTGTAGTAGATATCAAGAAGCAAACCATTTGGACCACTTCTTGGTCCTTTCACCCCTTTCAGTTGGACAATCTTACTCCTAATAATGTCCATGACTTTGGGGTGCTTCTTCGGTACTCAGACCCATCAAGAATTTTGTGGTCACTAATCCTTGAATTTATCAAATATTAAATCAATAAATTTTCGAAGTGTCTTGATCTATGCCACCAACAAATTATTTATCACACATTCACACATCACACCTTTGTTCACTGCACTAGTTTCACCATTTTCAAAGTAGATACCAATTCAGCCTAACAAGATCATATCAAAATTGGGCTTGGCCCAAAACAGTTGGGCCGAAAAAGCTTATAACTATTGGAATATATATATATATATATATAATAACGCTCTAAGACTACCCTGATAATTTCATAATATAAAGTTAACAACACTTTTAACCTTCAGATTCATCTAATGATTCTAATTAAACGATAATTAATATGTCATATCCAATTCAAAACTATTTAATGTTGAAAAAAAACCTGACATAATACCAAAGCTAAATCCTAAAACCCTAACCCCTAACCCTAACCCTTAAACCCTAGACTCTAAACCCCTAAACCCTAAACCCTGAACCCCAAGTCTCAAACCCCAAACCCCAAACCCCAAACCCCAAACCCCAAACCCCAAACCTAGGTGCTGAGTTTGGGGTTAGGGTAGGTTTAGGGTTAAGGGTTTGGGAGGTAGGGTGTAGGATTTAGGGTTTAGGGTTTAAGTATTGGAATAATATTTGTATTTTTCTATTTTAACAATTTAATAGATTTTGAATTAGATATAATTAATATTTTAAAATGGATATTAATTTTGATATAATTTAAATCATTAGATGAATTTAAGGATTAAGAGTGTGGTTAGTTTCATAACCAGATTAGTTTAAGTGCGCTACTCTACACACACATCTCCACTACTATAAATGGAGGCGTAAGGCTTTGGTGTCAAAGCTTCACCAAAAAAGTAATTTCCTAAAATGCCCATGAATAGAACAAATTAACTCCTAGAAAAATTTTTCTAAGAGGGTTAGTATGATAAAATACAAAAAGCAAATAAAAATAAAAATATAAATAAAAAAAAAACTAAAGCAAAGTACGCGATGGCTTTGCCCATGTTGAGAAGCGGTTACCATTACAGTTCGTACAAAAGAGAAGGAGAGAGAGAGAGACAGAAAAGAGAGAGGAGGGAGGGGATGCTCGATGGAAGAGAGGAGAGGTCTTGGAGGAGTGTGAGTGGGTCCGATCGGGAAGAGAAGGAGAGGTCTCGGAGGAGTAGGAGCCACAGTGATCGTGATAGGGAGAGGGAAGTTAGGGAACGAGATTTTGAGATGAATGAATTTTAGCGCCCACTACGCCACCTTCTTGATATGCAATCCAAGGACAATGATCAGAAACTGTTTCACTATGTTCTTGAATCGACATGAAGTCCCTAACAGTAAATCAATTGAAGAGGTATGTTCTTGAATCTGAAATTCAATTGCCTTGGAGGAAATCAATTGAAAAGTACTTACTCTCTCAATTATGATGGAGTCTTCCAAGGTTGGTTTATTTAATTTGTTGTTAGTAATTTACTTTAGGTGCGTTAATTGACAGGAAGTCCCTGACAGTTTCTGGGTTCATTGTTCATGGGAAGCAACTTCAATGGAAAACAAGGTTTATCCCCTTTTCGTATTCTTGCAGTAACACACTACATTATTTCTCTTTGATTTTGTTTTTCATTGTCATAGTAAGTGATTGAAACGAGGACAGATCTTGCACTAGACAAAACAATTGTGTTGAGAAAAAAATTCTAAATTATTTGTATGTGGGCATGTAATTTGTATGAGATTCTGATAGATGAGCAATGCTAAGATAAGTAACAAGCCTCAACCTATAATTTGTGTGCGTCTTTGGATGATTTTGTGCATGGTGGATTGAGTATATTTTGCTTGATTTTGAAGGCCAACAGGAACCTGAACCTGGCCTACTCATCTAACCGATTTGGTTAGTTGTCATCTCCTCTTTGCATTTTGTATCATCCTATTACAATTTTGGACTGTGCTTAACTCCATCGATTGTGCTTACTAGGTATTTGTCTCGCACAGTCATTTGGCGAATGAAAGTGAATGCATCATCACCAATGTATAGATTTTTTTTTCCGAATCCTTTCTTTGCAGTTTTTTTCCTTTTTTGAATATTTAAGCAAATATGGAGATAACTAAGTATGCCAAATTTATTGATGGATCATCACATGCCAAATTTATTTCATTCATTTTTATTTTTATTTTTTCAAAATTTCTGTTTTTGAAACATGGTATTCTCACAGGAGAAAAGAATGAATCATATTGTTGCTGTCAGATGAGTGGTGAATCTGTATATATGCTTATCTTCATATGTCATTTATCGTTTTAGGTTTATCATTCTACGTTGCCAATTTAACAAAAATGCATAACGAATGAGCAGGCAGATATTGTTATCCATGACTGTTCCTGGGTAGTTGAGGGGTGTAATTCATATATGGGTACTTCTTTGTTAATAAACATGGAAATTGTCATATATCTTTTTATCCTTTTATCTTATGTTTGTTTGGCCTAATTTTACTTCTTATTATTTGCAGAATATATAGTTGTAGGCAATCCAAAAGTGAAAAATGTTGCTTACCAGGCAATGTATCCACCTGATTGGGATCTCATCCAAGAAGGGTTTTAAGGTGCCTTTCTTATTTATTAACGTTTTAGACCATTTTCATGTCCAGTTGTGTTTAATCTCAATTGTGTTTCAATCGCATTTAGCATAACCTAAACCTTCATGTTAAGTTGTCAAGAAGTCTCCGTTATAACTTCCCTGTTTCATTTATATATTTTTTTTATTGAGGACACTTGAATCAGGTTTGCTTCTTTCTGTTGCCAACCAAGGTGTCAGCTATTAAAGTATGTCTGTGATATATTTTCTCCCAATCTTTTCAATTCCAGCTTTATGGGAACTATTAGTTATACCAATACTATGAAAATAGATGGCAGTAATGATCACAATGAGTTTTTCCTTTAATAAATAAAAATGTGATGGATAAACGCGTGAAGAATGATATGAGTAATTGTACAAAATAGAATGAAAAATCTACTATTACAGATGATAACAATATTTTAATCTGACTATAATTTATGATCTGAAAGGGATATTAGGAAGAGTTAATTTATCTTTTTTTTTTGTCTGCTGTTCTATATTTTAGATATTACTTATGACATGACCCAACTTATTGCCCAAAAGGCTACTTATACTAATTTTGACAAGTTCAATTTATTTATTCTTTGATAAGATATAAACATAATTAAGTTTATAGATCGAATGAAAACAATAAATAGACTATTGGAGAAAAACTTCAAAAAGTATATGTATTAGTGAATGTGGTTTGCAATTCTATGCAGCTAAGAACAAGGATGCAGCCCTAAGATAAAGCGAGAGGAGAAGGATGAGATTTCTGAAGATGAAGTACTTTGCAAGGCGAATCCAGGAGACTGTTTGTTTTTGCTTCAATGATACTACAATAACACGAAGTTGCAAATGAAATATATGTGAAATACCTTCCAAAGTTGTAGAAGAGCAGACAACAAATTATATTTTCCTCTCCTGTTCGGAAGATTGATGACATATTTGAGTAGACAATAGCCTATTTGCAATAATTACCACAAAAAAAAAAACCTTGACTGTTAAAGGCGTTCCGATGAGGTTAAACATAGTATTTCTCTGGTAGTTTTACCCTTAATTTCTGATGACTTCTACTTTTAAACGTTGCTAATCAAACTTACGAAGATGCTCGATGTTATGCTTTGCACCTACCCTTAAAATAATTTGCTGATCTCGGGAAATAGTAAGAGAAGTGTTTCAATATCCATGAAATAGTAAACTTGGTGAAGCTCATGTGAAAAGAAGTATCTCAATGTATTCACAAAAAAAATTAAAATTACGCACGCGACCTAAAACCCCATTGTGTAGCGACCTGAAACCTCATTGTGTAACTCAGTCACATCAGCTATACTTTTTCAATATGTCATTAATTTTGAATTTATGATATGCCTTGGTGAAATTTACTTTTAGTAACCTACATAGAATCCTAGACTTAAAAGCAATTTCTATTAGAAAAATAAACTAACAAATTTTTTTTCATAAAAACAACCAATATATGCACATGTATGTGAAACAGAACAGCATATTTCCAAGCTCAAGGCAAACTCTGGTTTAATAGTGCCAAGAAAAATCACTATTCCTATGGACAATTTTTTACCGAGGTGCCGATGTGCACAAATTTATTTTGGGTGAAATGCGGAAGTAAATTTAGTATATGTGAAATTAAAAAAAAAAAAAAACTACACGCACGCGCGAGTGCGACCCTTCCACTTTGGGATATTTAAAAAACTAAACGCATACGCGAGTGCGGCCATTCCACTTCAAAATATATATACGAAAAAAAATACAAGATCGACATATTGAATGTAACGATGTAGAATAAGGGAACATTAAAACCACGCGCGAGCGCGGCCCTTTCGCACGCGCATAGCGCGTGCAGGAAGACTAGTATATATAATATACACTGAACTTGGTGTCGAGCACTTTTAAGGAGAAATTTGGAAAAATGCCCATATTTTGGAGCTTGTAATGAAAAATGCCCCAAGTTTTTAAAGTTAATGAAAAATACCTACATTGGCTAGTAAAATGACCTGACTGCCCTTAATGCTTATTCCTTACTGTTGTTGGTAATTATTTTTGGGATTCTGCGAAAATGTTGTTAGATTCTGCTAGAATTTCTTTAGTTGGTATAGAGTTGTGTTCTCTTGTATTAGGACAAATTATTGGTGTAGTACACCAGTTAGTTTGTTCTACCTTAACTCTAATCTCAAACCTTTATTAGTTTGTTCTACCTTAACTCTAATCTCAAACCTTTATTAGTTTGTACCTACTCCCAAATTTGTTCGGGACGTCATTCTAAACAATTGTAATCGTTTATGATTTATTAAACTTCCATTTCAAAAAAAAAAATACAGTTGGGCTGAAAAATTATATATCATGGGAAAGCTGCTACAAATTCAAGTACAGACTACAGATCATACATATTCTCTTCTTGTTTAAATTAAACAGAATTGGAGCTAGTGCCAGAATTCAAAGGATGAGAAGGAAGTGAAAAGCTACAATAAACACAACCCAAAACTATTGTAATATCACTGATTTGATAAAGCTGGTTCAAATTCAAGTACATTGTGTGATCATACCAAGTTACCAACACAAAAAAGCATTACATAAAACAAAAATTTACTACACAGCTATACAGCAAAACCCAACTTGTAAAATCAGGAATCCAACTGCAAACAGAAGTATAAGACAGACATTATGTGAGCAGCTCAGAGCTCCTCATCGCGTCCAGAAATTGTGTGCTTGATCTTGGTGTCCTTGTCAGATTTCACAGTCTCCTCAGCTTTCTTCTTGGCGGCTTCAAGAGCCTCCTTTGCTTTCTCTTTGGCCAAACTTGCAAGCTCCTCTGCCTCTTCTTGCTTCTGCTTTGCTGTCTCTTTGGCATCCTCTGCCTTCTGTTTTGCTTTTTCCTTTGCGGCCTTGCCTTTTGCTGCATTTGTGGTTTCGTAAGCCTCTGCCTCTTGCTTCGCTCTTTCCTTTGCCTCATTAGCCGTCTCTGCAGCCTTGGAGGCCTTATCTTTCGCCGCCTTTGCGGCCTCATCAGCCTTATCTTTTGCTGCATTTGTGGTCTCATAGGCCTTCTCCTTTAACTCCTCCGCCTCTTGCTTTGCTCTTTCCTGCGCCTTCTCGGCAGCCTTGGCGGCCTTTTCTTTCGCTGAGTTTGTGGTGTCGAAAGTCTTGTCTTTCACCGCCTTTCCGGCCTCATAAGCCTTCTCCTTTGCCGCATTTGCAGTTTCATAGGCCTTGTCTTTTACATACTCAATGGTCTCACTGGCCTTCTCCTTCACTCCACCAACCGTCTTACCAGCTTTCTCTGCCGCCGCATCTTTCATTTCTTTAGCCTTCTCCGCCGCCTCTCTGGCCTTCTCTGAGCTGTATTGACCAGCTCCTGAACATTGTCATGTACAGTCAAAATGGGTCCATAATCATATAGAATCAACATTGCTTACAGTTTACACAGCAGACTAGCTATCTACATTGGTAATTACTCAACAAAAAAAAGTTGGGGTTCTCAATTCTAAAGCACAAGTTACAGATGTAAAACTTAACTAATTTACATAACCAATTGAATAATTGACCATAGTAATTAATTTTATCATGACACAGCAAGCAATTATATATATATGCAATGAAATCAAGTATTGAGTTGCAATGGTGATCGAGAGTACTAACCAGAGGCCGTGTCCTTGGTCTTCTCATACGCAGCATCAGAAACTTTACTGCTTAGAGTGCTATCTTTGTCATATTCATTCTGCTTCAACCCAAGTCCTTCAGTGAGTTTCTCCTTGGCCCACTCAGTCCATGACTCTGAACCTTCTTTCGCCTCTTTCGCTTTCTCCGCCGACATATCCTCGGCCTGCCGTGTCTTCTCCTTAATCTCCTCGAAGTCACGGCCTTTCTCGTCCGACGAGGGAACATGATCCGCCACAGCAGAACCGCTGCAAAGGTTGGCAAGCATAATCGCCACCGCAATAACTAACAGCACTATGTAATAGGATTTCCTTGAAGCCATGATCACTACCTAGCTATTAAGATTCTGCTTTGCCTTCAATATATGGAAGTGTGTAGTGAAAAAACTGAGATTGTAAACTGAAAATTGTGAGAGGAATGTGAATGTTGGGGTTGAGGGGGTTTTAAGAAGAAGAAAGTGGGTGCATGAGATGAGATCATGAGAGCAAGGACAGGTGTAACACAAGGTGGCAAAAGCAGACTGTGTTGGCATCTATGAGTTTGCCACGTGTCTTGTGACAACATCCCAGGTGTCAGCATGTTAGGGGTTTCAGAAATTCGTGTCATCGTGTCTCTTCCTCAATGGAACCGAACACTATTCTCTGCTTTTGCATTTCCCAATCCGTACAGATATTGCTTACTGTTGACTAAATCTTATCAAGTGCATACCGACAGATGTTTTGATCTTGGATTAACTTTACCAGTTAGGTTTACTGAGACGCATATCTATTTTACTGTGAAGCAAACTAATAACCCCTGCAACAAGAAATAGACTCCAACCTCATATACAGCTTCAACTGCATTCAAGCTTCATAAGAGAACATCTGAGCAAGTAAAAAAGTATAGCACTCGAGTTTGATGATAATATTAATGGGGTGACTGCAAAAATAATATGGGATTGTTCTACCAACAAAATGAAGTTCCTGAACTACCTTAATCTTGAAAAGCACAAATCCTAACTGTCGATGAAAAATGTCAAAATTATACACAGGTTGAAAGCTGAAGCAACCTATCCCGGAAGTTCTAAGATAATATTAGGATCTTTACATGTCTTCTTATTGTGGCCAAGTCCCTTGCATTTGCTGCACTGGAGCTGACGTTTTATTATGTCTATTGTTTCAGCCGACTTCATCTTTGGCCGCCCTGGAGGCCGTTTGGTAGGTGGAGGGGTAACGGTAACTGCTGCTGCTGCTGCTGCCTGGCTTGATTCATCGCCTGGGATTGCGAGTGGTCTGTCTACATTTGGAACAGGGTTGATGGATTCTGCATATGTCAAATGGTAACTGTCGACTGTGAAGTATCTGGAGCAGTAATCATATGAGCTCCTACCAATACATTCAAAGACAGCAATAGCATGGCAGCAAGGCAGACCAGTAAGTTGCCATCCCTTACAGGAACAATTCCAATGGTCGATGTCAACAGTATCCACAGAGTCTCCACGAACCTCAAATGTGCTACCATGCGAGAGCAACACTTGAAGTGATCGAGCAATTTCCGTTTCTTTTTGAAGCTTTTCCTCCTTTGATGGTGTTAATCTTGTCACCCACTGGTTGGACTCTACCCTCCGAGAATAGATGGTTTCCATCATCTTACCTCGTAACACATCGATCATCTGTGTAATTGGTAACTCATGTGCCTCTGATACCCAACTATAGAACTGCTGTCCGAAGTTTGAAGTCATGTGGTTGTACCTGGCTCCTAAAGAGAATGCATTAGCCCAGTGCTCTGGTCCACTTTGTACTACCCAATCGTAAGCATCTGGTGAAATACCTTTTATGTTCGCAGCACTACGCTGGAAATCCTCCAGTTTAGGTGCATAGGCAGCAGAATAAAAATCATTAATCAAAAACCGTCTTGCCTCGTGAGAAAATTGCCCCTTCAAGTCCTTGTTAAGTTTTTCAGCAAGATGCCTCAAACAAAAGCAGTGGTAGCATTTATCAAATACCTCAGCCAATGACTCTTTCAAACCATTCTGAAAATCTGAGACAAACGTAATCGGCTGAGATGTTGACACTGCAGACTTTAGTTCTAACAAGAACCAATGCCAGTTTTCATCAGTCTCAGCATCCACAACAGCAAATGCTACAGGAAAGATACCATCATCACCATCTGCGGCTGTTGCAGACAACAAATCCCCTTGATATTTTGAGTTCAAAGGAGTGCTATCAAGGAAAAGGAGAGGGCGGCAACCTTGTTGGAAACCCGAAATTGACGCATGGAAAGATACAAAGAAGCGATGGAAGCTTGAGTCCTCCTTAGTGGCAAATGTAGCAACACTCCCTGGATTAGTTTCCTTTATCTTCTCGCAAAAATAAGGCAACTGATTATAGGCCTCTTTATAAGAACCTTGAAGCTGCTCCCTTGCAATCTCTTTCGCACGCCATGCCTGAGAATAATTCAACTGAATGCCATACTCCCGCTTGATGTCATCTGCTATATCCTTTGGCTTGTAGTTTGGGGAAACTTTCAATTTCTCCTTTATGATACTTCCCACCCAACCTCTAGTTGCCCGATACCCAGCTTTCACGGCGGCCCCTTCACATGTATGATTCGTGTTCATTTTCTTGATACAAATTAACTGAGTAGTGGCCAACCTTGATGCATATATCCTCCATGGGCAACCTTGGGATTTGCATTTCACAGTGACACGATGACTGTCATTTTTCTTATATCTATAAGCAAACCCATGCGCAATTGAATACTTATGCAATGCTTCTCTGAATTCACTGAAACTATTAAACCGTTGGTCCACTCCAGTGATGGTGTTTTCCCACTGTTGTGCAGCTTTATGATGCTTATCATCATGAGAAGAACTAGGAAAAACAGAACTCAAAGGAATTTCATGCAGGGGTTTTGTATCAAATTGATCAATGGCAATGCTAGTATCAATTGCTACATCAAGAATCCCAGGCTGCTCAGCAACAGGAACTACTGCTTCTGATACAGTTGTCCTACTTGACCTGCATAGTGAAATGTTCCAGGTGAATTTTATGCCAAATGTCACATCTGTTGAATGCTATTTTTTTGGTACACAAGCACAGTATGATCTCATTTCACAATGTGGTAAAAAGAGGCATGTAAGTGTAACAATCGGCTAAAGATAACAATGACACATAAGCACATGCATGGCCTCTGGTCCACATTGTGATGGTTGTGAGCGTGAACCAAATTGAACCATAAAAGGTCATGCATCCGGCGAAACAAACACAGAAGGCAATATCAAAAGAGTGAGAAATAAGATGAACAAAACAAAAACTACCTACTAGCAGGCATGTTGGATGTATTTCGAGCAGCAGTTTCCTCCGACATGACAAAAACATCGACACTGACTGAATCCCCCAAGAAATTGACCATCCGCTGCAAGTCCTTATCTTTAGAGATTGTAATGAGAGTCTTCTTATTGTTTGGAAGGAAATACTTGAGGGACATTGTATCAGCACTACAATTAAACATATCAGCTATTTCGGACTTGAAATCACTCAGCAGTGTTTTCTGATCAATGTCAACTGCATAGGCGTCTCCGCCACTGTAAGATAGACTTCCATCCTTATCCGTCACAAAGTCTCCTCCGGATTGACATATTGCTATAACTTTCTTTGCAGCCATGGCCTAGCCACCCAAAATATATTTGCATATGTTTATAAATAAGAAAACACAACATAAATAGCCAATTATAGAAGCAAGCTGAATTTCACAGTTGATAAGAAACTAAATTCCAACTACATTCACAATACTAATCCTAAAGTCTGAAACTTCAGCTCCCTAATTCCAAAATTACACAAACCCAATGCCTTATTTGCAACACCAACATGAAATCTTCCATCTCCAGACACAATTACAACCACAAAACCCGTAGAAACCTAAATTCTACATCAACCCATATAACATAAGCAATTGCCAATTGTCAAAACAATCCTTTTCTATTGTGCCCATAAAAATAAAAGAAGTCAATAAACACAAGAACCCTAATCCGAAAGAAAAAACAAGGCAAACTAGTATAGACGAAAACCCTAAATTGTATTGGGGGAAGCTCAAAATCTAACCTTGAAGCCAGACTGAGATGAATTGCTTCGTCAATCTATGCGAGGCCTTCAGTTGGTTCAGTTTTTCTGTTTAGAGAGCGAGAGGCGTTAGCGCACACCCAGATATACAACACACAGAGATGGACGCCAAAGATTTTACACAAGCTTTTGACTTGGGAGTCTGCCTCCGAGTGTAGCTTACTTATAGTGCATCCGTGTCTGTAAGCCGTTGATTCTTTCGTTTGACTTTCTTAGTGGCGGAAGATCCAGTTTGGTCATTCTAATTTATACGGTAATTAGGAGAGGATGGTATTTGCAAGGTATACACGATTTAAACTCCTCCTCCAATCAGATGACATGGACCCATATGAAATCAACGTGGGCCTCGCGTATTTGGGAGTGAGTAAATTTCAGTTTTGACCCTGAACTTTGGATTATTATTGCACTTCGTTTTTGAGTTTCAAAAATTTCAGTTTGAACCCCAAAGCTAAATTAAATGAATTAAATAAGGACATTTACCAAATTAAGGACAAAGTAGACGTTAAAATGTTTACAAAATTACTCACTTTAGAGTCAAACTTACTCTAAAGTGAGTAATTTTGTAAACATTTTAACGTCTACTTCAAACTTACTCATTTCCAAGAAAAAAAGAGAGTCAAACTTACTCTATAAGAGGAAAATAATTGAAATGACGAAAATAAAGTTGGAAACCGATGAGTTGTGGTTTGTTAATTATTTAGAATAATCAATACTGTGAAGATCACGAATTTAAATCTCTCTGACATCATATCTGAGCTCTGACCTCATATCCGAGGTGGTTGGTGTAGTGGTTTGACACCAAGGTTGTCTCAGGTAGGGATGACAATAATACATGTGGGTTTGGGTATCTGTGGATATCCGACCCGTTTGGATTGGGTTTAAACCCGAAAAATGGGTAATGGGTTTGGATTTGGGTATTTTTTTTAAATTCGACTTAGGTTTGGGCTATATCCATACCTGTATCCTACCCCGAACCCGCCCCGAAATATTTAGTTTATTCTAAATTTTAATTTTATATATAGTGTCTAATTATATATATACATATCTTAATATCAAACGACATATATTTATATATATATATAGAAGACTTAAGTCCTAACCTTAATTTTCAATGATATAAATGGAAGACTTATGGTTAGATTGTGTAATTTTTATTTAAATAAAAGTCAGTTTGAACTTTGTGGAGCTATTACTCCTATTAGCTTAAATTTGCATTCCTAGCATAATTGATTTAAATTTTTCAGGATAAAGATTGATTGAGGTTTGGGTAAAATTGGGTTTGATTGGATATCCGTTACCCAATGAATATGAGTTTGGGTAATACCGATACCCGAAAAAATGGGTATGGGTTTGGATTTGGGTAGGATATTTTGTTTGGGTTTGGGGATGGATATACCATATCTATCCCCGATCCGACCCATTGCCATCCCTAGTCTCAGGAAAGATCTTGGGTTCAACTCCATTTGGATACCTGGGTGGGATGGGGTAGGGATGTGTGTGCGTAAAAAAAAAAAAAATCTCTCTGACATCATGAGATAAGTGGAGTGGGGTGAGGATTAAAAAAATTATGAGAATGAAGTTAGAAACCGGGTAAATTATTAGATAAGGTTATGTGGTCTCGTAAAGTGACTAAAATAAGTAATGGTCTTGTACTCGTGTCCTTTCACTTTTAACATTTTACTTCTGCCTTTAATTGATTTACTTATAACAAATTAAGAACTAAATTGAAACGGTTTAAACTTTGAAGAATAGACAATGAGAGTCGAGTCAACTTGTTAAGCCAAGATTGTAACCCTCGTTTCAAAAACTAGGATTATTATTTGGGAAGCCTATGGGGGCCCACGTCTCTGACCCTGAACTTTGGATTATTATTGCACTTAGTTTTTGAGTTTCAAAAATTTCAGTTTGAACCCTAAAGCTAAATTAAATGAATTAAATAAGGACATTTACCAAATTAAGGACAAAGTAGACGTTAAAATACTCACTTTAGAGTCAAACTTACTCTATAAGAGGAAAATAATTGAAATGACGAAAATAAAGTTGGAAAACCGATGAGCTGTGGTCTGTTAATTATCTAGAATAATCAATACTGTGAAAATCACGAATTTAAATCTCACTAGCATCATGAGATAAGTGGAGTGGGGTGAGGATTAAAAAAATGATGAGAATGAAGTTAGAAACCGGGTAAATTATTGTATAAGGTTACGTGGTATCGTAAAGTGCTTGTCCTTTCACTTTTAACATTTTTGTTAACTTATGCTCTTAATTGATTTACTTATAACAGATTAAAAACTAAATTGAAACGGTTTAAACTTCGAATAATCAACAATGAGAGCCGAGCCAACTAGTTAAGCTCAGGAACAATAAAACCTAGGAAGTCCAATTTCTAAGAGCAACGCAGAAATAGAATCATGAACAAATGGTTAAAAGTGAAATATATTACATTGTATGGAACGTGACCAGAAAATGTAGTCTATGGGTTTAGCAGCTCAATTTACCAAAAAGAGAAGTACTTGAGCTCAAGCATCAAAACGCACCGCTTCTATCGGCAACGAGATTTGAGTCATTTACAAAACGAGCGTTTGTGGGTTTTGAATGGAGAGGGTTGAGAAGATGAGTAGTAATGTAGTAGCAGGTCTTCCTTGTCATCCAAATCTTAACGGCGCTCTTTCTTCTCCAACTCTCACTAATACATCGGTAATGAAAAGTACTCTTCTCTCTCTCTCTCTCTGTTTTCACATTATGATAATTCTGGTGAATTGGTGATGGGTAAAATGTTAGCAGAACACAAAGGATGGAGACCACTTGGTAATGAACCACACTGGGGTTGATGTGTATAAGTGGCGTTTGGTTATAGCTTATGACGGCACCCGTTATGCAGGTTCTTGTTCTCTTTCTAATTACTTCCATCAAAGCACTGAGCTTTGCTCCTTTTCCAATCAATTTTGCTGTGCTTTGCTTACTTATCTATGGCTACCTTTGGGGTTTGCTTGGAAGTTGGAACCAAGTTCCTAGTTCAGAGTGGTGAACCCACTTGCTAATATTGAAGGAAAGTGGGTTCCTTTTTCTTCTGACTTCTGATGAAAATTAGCTCTGCTAGGAAATGTGCTTGAATGGGGGTCGTTGTGTGCTCCTCAATTTGATTCTTTTGGATGACCATTTGAATTTTTCATTGAAACAGTGTTGGTAATGTTAAGCTTCAATTTTCTATACTATCTCCAACACCTGAACGAACGTTTCTGGTGAAAATTAGCTCTGCTAGGCAATGTGCTTGAATGGTGTTTGATATAATGCCTCTGTGAATGCCTATCACAATGGAGGTCGGTTTGTGCTCTTGTTTTGAGTTTTTTGAGAAGCCGATTTGAGCATTTGAAGGAAATAGTGTTAGAAATGTTAAAGCTTCAACTTTCTACACCATCTCCCAACACCCGAATGTATGTTGCAGGATGGCAATACCAGAGTTCACCACCTACAATACAGCGCCTTGTGGAGAAAGCTTTAATGGGAGCAACAAAGTTGGAAAGGAAGGATCTTCATTTGGTTGGTGCAAGTAGGACAGATAAGGGTGTCCATGCTTGGGGTCAGGTCCGACTTTCTTACTCTCTTCACGGTTCAACAAGGATATGCACCCACATTTCATAGACTTACTTTCACTTCAGCTTTCAGGTTGCACACTTTGTCACACCATTCAACTACGACAGCATTAAGAGCATTCATGCAGCTCTGAATGGTCTTCTTCCTGAGGATATCCGAGTTAGGGAGATTAGCCCTGCTGTGCCTGAATTCCATGCTCGTTTTTCAGCCCAAAGGAAGGTGTATCATTACAGAATATATAATGACACATTCATGGACCCATTTCAGCGTCACAATGCTTACCATAGTGCTCATAAGCTGAATCCGACTGTTATGAGAGAAGCTGCAAAGTATTTTATTGGAAAGCATGATTTCTCTGCATTTGTAAATGCATCCCAGAAGGAGCGAGTGCGAGATCCAGTAAAGGATATTTTCCGCTTTGATGTCGTTCAAATGGTAATGTTCGGAGTTCGGACCCTCACCCACAGTAGTTGAATTTTAGGTGTTGCACTTGCTCATTAGCTGTTCATGGATTGATAATTCAGTTCCATGTTTTTGTCCATATTATGCATTTCTCTAATCATCTTACCAGATTTGGTCCTGTGATTTCTTTCAGTTTGTTTGTGAACAAAATGGTTCATAACTGATTTTCACTCCATCCTTGTCTAGGGAGCTCTTTTACAGCTTGAAGTTGAAGGATCAGGCTTCTTATATAGACAAGTCCGGAACATGGTGAGTCATTCATCTCCACCAATTTCATCACAATTTATTGTTTTAGCACTATGCTTTTCATCGAATACTTGTATTTTCAGATCAAAATGATTGTCAATAGCAGATACCAATTTGACTTAGGTAAATTGAAGTTGCTCTTTCGCACCTATAAGCTTTTATTTTTATTTTTATACACTTCTGCAGGTCGCTCTGCTGCTTCAAATCGGAAGGGAAGCAGTTCCTCCTGATATTGTTCCCAAGATATTGGCAACACGAGATCGAAGGGAGCTAGCTAAATATGCCTTGTTAGCTCCACCTCAAGGGCTTTGTCTTATGGCAGTCAAGTATAACAAGGACCATCTACAACTTCCATCTGGTTCCCCTAACACCAGTTTTGGTAGGCATTATACTATAAGCTCTTGTAAGCTTCCATTCTACTAGAGATTTCACCACTTGTACCAAAACAATATTCAAATCTTATAAAATGATTATTCATGAAATCGTGTGACTTGGTGCTTTTAATTTCTGTTGCAATTTTTCAGTCCTATCCTTTGGGTTTGGTAAAATATGTAGACGACTCTACCAACGCCTGGTGGTTCAAGTGGTAAGGAGCTTGTTCCCCTTAAGCAAGGTCTCGAGTTCGAGCCTTGTGAATGGAGCAGCCGGCGTTGGGAGAGCTTCCCCCCTAAATGGGGTCCGACCCGGCTCGAGGGATTAGTCCTTGCCTACGGGTGGGGGACACCCTGCGAAAGCAAAAAAATATGTAGACGACTCTATAATCTTGATACTAGGTGTTTAATTTCAGTGAATGATCCAATTTTCAGAACACAAAAAAGACTTTAAGCCCAAACAAATTGCAATGACCAGTATGGCATTTCTCAATAATAAAATCTCCAATCATACATCACCTTAGAAATGGCCCAAAACTTTAACTCTACAAGACTAAAATTACAAGGTTTTATGTCTCGTAAAAACGAAGCTCTATCATGCCTTCTTGGTGCTTTGGGGAATACCAAGCAACGGCTTTAGCTGAACCAAGGACTTGCAATGCATATTCAAGGGCAAATACAGGCTCATCCACTCGTATATTCCAGTTTTGGTTCCTTAATTCAACTGCAACTCTTGAATCAACCCTGAAACTGAATGGTCCAGCAATCTGCAAATAAATTTGGAACTTGTTACTGGTAGTTCAAAGCTATCATTCATGCCAAGACCAAATGAAAAATAAACAGTCATGAGCTAGGATACTAAAAACCAGTTACTATAATGGCGGTGCCTAAGTTCAACCAGGAGAGGAAAATATATTACAACAAGTTTATTCAATCAATTATATTGTTTTCTTTCATTCTGAAATCAAACTTGAAGTCATAGAAAGTACTTGGCTGAAAGTAAAATTAGGATTTATAAGATATATAGGTACCTGCTGCTGAAGAGAAAGGGTGGCATTGGGGCAAATATCCTGAATAGCTTCCAAATTTGGCTTCTGAGAATTGAAATAATCTTCAGCTAGATGTGTGGCACCTGACAGAAATTTAGCTCCAGAAGGAAAATCCAGACGAGCATGAAAGCGAGTAAGATCTAGAAATAGCCTTTGAAAGTTTCCATGCTGAGCTGAAAATGATGCAGATGCAAATATATCTGCTAGAAAGGCAGATTTTACTCCAGGAGCTCGAAGACTAAAGCCTCTAAAACCCTGAGGATCGTCATCCTCAATTTGTGACCTGACCGAACCCTCACCAAAACAGGCAGTCATAGCAGCACCTATTCATGGAAGAATGAAGTTGAAGTATCAATCAATAAGAGTTGCATGAGTTAGTTTGGCCTCATATGCGTCCACAATGGTCAGGATCCTAAAACAATATAGCCAACCAACATAACTGACCTTAATCCCACTGTTTGGGATTGGCTAAGCTACAACACAGTGCACAAGAAAATAATACAAGAACAAGCAAACTTATGCTACAACTTCCGCACACATTCATCCTCTATTCTTATATAACTAAAGCATGCATGCCGCCATGTATTTGACTGCAATCAGAACAGGACTACTTGATCCCATTTTGTTTGCAAACATTAGAAATTACTAATGCCACCACCAGAGGGTCAAGTTTATAACACCATTAAAGACAAAACTGAATTGTTGATTTACAATATGTCCCAGCAAAGCATTTCACTTTCATGGAAGCCATATGGTGTCTAACTAATCCTTATAGCAAATCTCCCTCTTCTCGCCCCATGGTACTTTCTTACATTGTAGCTTAGTAGCTTATCTGTATAAATTCAGCAAATAAGGGGCAGTGTCTTACCAATAATCCCTGAAGCCGAAACATGAGGATTTGAAAGAAATATATCAAATGGTTGCACCATTTTCAACTTCTGAGCATTACTTCTCCAGAGATCAATACTCTTCTTAAGGGAAAAAGCACCCTTGACAGCCAAACCAGGAAGCAAACCAGCGGGTATTCCATCACTCCGATCACTGTCAAAGCGCTCGGGTAACCCCGAATTATGATGCACGCATACACGATAACTTGCACCAGAGTCCGAAGCAACCGTAGCCAGATCAAGCGACATTGACAATGGTACATCCCAATAATCACCAGCCTTATCAACAAATAGTCCTGGCCAAACTGCCTCTACTGACAAATTGTGATGAGGAAACTGCAAAGTCCATGACAATCAAAGCTTTACTAGTAAACTCTTCAATAACAAGAAGCACAATTGACAATTTAATAAACAAAACCCTACCCTGTGCTGAAAGAGTGCTTTATTTCGAGGTTTCTTGTCATCACCATACCTTTCTACACTTAAAAGCAGTGTGTCATCAGGTGTCAATAACAACTCAGAACACAAAGAAAGGGCATACAAGGACTTGTCTTGTAGGTGCTTTCCAAGGGTTTGCATCCATGAAGATGCAGAGTCCGGTGGTGGGTTTTCACTCTTTTTCACAGAGGATATGAACCTCTGCAAATCGAACTGACCCAATAAAGTCCCAAACCTACAGAGCTTTTAAATTCAATAATTATTACAAGATACTAAAAGGCTTCGACTTGAACAAACCCACATAAAGAAAATGGTGAAGATGAAAACTTTAAAGGGAATTGGAGTGAATTGTGGTGATGGGTACCAGTTATCGGCAAAAGGGATGGTGAGGACGCGCTGGAGAGTGAAGCCATTGGCGGCGGCGTAGGAAGGAACAAAAGGGGCGGACATGAAACGCTGCATGAAGGCAATCTGTTTGGGCCGGGAAAGCCTGGCGCCTCGAGACAGGCCCAGAGGAAGTGGGTCGCCGGGAACCGGCCGGCCAACTCCGTCGAGGGTTCTCGGCGTCGACATGTCCAGGTCCCAAAACGCTCCGTCCATTGCCCATCTCAGCTTCTTCATCTCCATTTCCAGATTGAACTTTTTAGCTTCTGCTGCTGCTTGTACTTCTTCTTAAACCAATAAAACCCATTCACAAAGCCCTGAACGACTAGTCGTTTTTAACTGTGGTTAGTGTCTCTAACCATCTTAAGGGCCTGTTTGGGACTGCTTCTGAAATATCTGAAAGCGCTTTTCAAATTTAATAAAAGCACTTTTATATGAGGAAGCACATGTCAAGTGCTTCTCAAAATCACTTTCAAGTGCTTCTAAAACTCACCAAAAATAAATTTTAAATTTTTTCAAATTTTTTTATATTATAATTAATTTTTTTAATTAATTCAAAAACGCTTTTGGGTATTTGAAAAGCAATTCCAAACAGGCCCTAAGTCTCACTATTTGAGCTTCAACTTCATAGATAACTGTACCAATTAGCAGTGAAGTGGTATTCATCTCCACCATGCAAGATAAAGTTGAATTATGTTGTGTCCTTGATTTTCATTGTATGAGGAAAAGAAGAGATCGAACTTGTGATTTTTATAGCTTTGAATAATTGATAATGTGACATTAGTGAACATAACCTTGACTTGAGTGGTTAATCCGTCACCAAGGTATCAATAATTATGCAATTCACACAGCTACTCAGCTAGAGAACGATAAAGTTCGTGAGGCATAAACAAGCCACTGATCAATGGAGAAGCATTCATGACTAATTAACACATTATTCATCTATGACCTTCCAACTTGTAATTTGTAAACAGCCGGATTAAAAATAAGCAAGCAATATTTACAAGGAAACTGCACTTTTACAACATAGAATTGACTTGGTCATCTGCAGCGGAGCCATTAATCTTCGAACAGTAGTATGAATATGAATCATGAGCAAGCGTCTGCAGAGGTAAAAGGCACCAGGCATTTAGTGTTCGTTCAAATTCCGCAGGAATGAAACCATAAGCAAAAATTTAGTGTCTGTATATTTGATTTATGTTTACTAATTTTTCTGTTCTGTTACATTGTTATCATGTATCCTGTCTTCTTTGAAATCTCGAATCCTCATTCTACACTCATTTACTAATTATACATGGTTTGACCTATTATCTAGCAGATTAAGCTTTTCGGGTTCAATGGTTCTCTAACACGAAACATGATAAAGAAAGTCATGATACTCTAGTTACCTGTTCCTGTGAACGGAAATACATGAAAGGCGTGTAATGTAAGAAATTTGACACTCTTGAGGTATATATATCAGCATACCTGCAAGATGAAAAGGAATTGAAGGGACATCACTAATGAGGACATTGAAAATTCAAAGGTTAACTACTGTCACAGCCAGAGTTCTGATTACTGAAATATGAACTAGTAAAAAAAAAAAAAACAAGTACATACTTCTCAATTTGTCTCATCAAATGGCTTTTATCCCAGAACCCTGCACGGGAAAGAAATCCCCACCTAATGCACAACAGATTCACCAGATCAACTTGACGTTTACATGACTACAAATTATTTCAAAGTTTAACACTAGTAGTGGAAAATCAATTCCATATCTTGCCAACCTCTTCTTACCTTTTGTTGAAGAGCTCTCCATCTGATTCTAGTAGCAAAGCAATTTTCTGGTCTAGTCTTTGCATAACAATAAGTAGCTTCTGCATGCTTTCCGAGAGCTCTTCATCATCCAAATTTGTTGCAGCAAGGGTCTGAAAGTATAGCAAAACTTCAAATACAATAAAAAGCACATTACACGTTTATCCTTTTTCAGTTAACTGCTTTAGGCCCACACTCTTGGACAGCTATAGGCCCACACTCTTGGATTAAGCATGCGTATTGCTTGCTCAAATACTGATGATATGGATGTAATCCATCCAATGTAGGATAAGGGTATGAATGGATCAATGGAAAATAATCTGTAGCATGGATTTAGTTAACAGGAAACACCAGACTTAAGAGTCGCATTACTCGATTAGTATAGGCTATCGTTCAAGAGATAACCAGGGTCATCATCACATCTTTTTATTTAAGCTCAAGAAGCAACTGTTTTAATAAAGTAGAGTGTTTGATTCATGAGGAAACAGCTCAAGCATACAGAAGAAAAAATTTTGTTTGTCAGGCAAGCGTTGCTTTTTCATTCAAATTGCAATGAAAGAATATTATTGAGAAATTATCCACTGTAGATAAAGCTTACTTGAGCAGGACGCCCTTTAGTTCGTCTTTGAGAGGCAAGTCGAAGTTGGTTGAAAAGATCCCCGACGACCTCCTTTTGATTTGTAAGCTCTATTAGTGATTCTCTATGACCCCGGCTATGGATCAAAGCACTATACTGCAGTCTCAAAATTTTCATGAACCCCTTATCAGCATTGAACACTTTAAGGACACTAAAAATATCAATTACTACAGCACCAAATTACAAAATAGAGTTTGTAGATGTTCAGCCTGCCGAATAGGATATGAGGCAACAAGAAAGCAGGTTCTTTGGGTTCTATTTGTAGCCGCAAAGTCTTTTTTAGCAAGTATATATTATTAATGATGCCCAAACTTGCAGTTCTTTAAATGGTGGGATCTGAACATGCATTGCCCATTCATTTAAAGAGAAAATCAATTAAACAAACCTCTTCTTCCAATTCTCGACAAATCAGTGCTGTTCGCCACCGCAGATGAACTTTGGATTGACTTACATCAGTGTAGATATGATCACCAACATAGAGTATTTCATCTCCATGGATACCTAGGGAATTCTCAACCATCTGAGCACTTCCCCCTGAATACAAGCCCCCTGCAGAAAGAAAGCATTTAAATGAACACAATATTGATAAATAAATGTCAGAAAAGTATCGATTAATCAATAATATGATCAATACCAAGAGCAAAGGAATTTGATTATCCTGACATGGAAAAATGGTGAATAGAAAAAATACAGCAGATAGTTGACCACCAAATAAAATAGTTATTTAGTTAATGTGACAATAATGACCATTGATCAAATTTGATTATTTCACCTCAGCTGCAAATGAGAGGCACAATTTAACTGACATATAGAAATCTACCAGCTGAGACAGCCTTTTTCATTTTAAGCAGTGAGAACACCTTCCACTTGCCAAACCAGTTAGTCAGGCAATCCAGGCAACCAGTGCCCACATTAAGTGTAAGTTGGAAGTTGTAACCACACAATTTCTTCTACTATAACCATGACGCCCAGGTGTACCCAAGCAGGTATTATGCCTACTCGTAGTCATTACTGCATCTCTTCATTGCATACAAAGTTCATTATAAGTCATGAGTCATTACAACTATTATTAAGTATCAACACTACGAGACGAAATATTGTCCATACAGTCATACACAATTTTTTGTAAAACTGCACATCCAATAGACAATCAAAGAAAGTGCAACCAGATTAGAGCAGCCTCATCTACTCTCCTAAAAGTTAAGATATTCAGTGGCAGGCAAACAGGCACACGAAACCGAAATTATTATTACCTGTTTTGGCCTTGAAGCATGGACGCATTAGGCCCTCACCCGTCACCACCTCATACATTGGGTGTGACATTTGGAAGAACTCTGGCTTCCTTGCAGAGACTATTACCTGCATATGAACACAAGCAACAAAAAATTTACTTTCCGCCACTGTGGAACCTTGGTCACAAGTCTACTGATCCTTAAGGAAATCTTTGATGTTTGAAAAAAACAAGAAAAGGAAAACTAGTACGTCTGTATTTTTTCTATAAGAGAAACTAAATGTCTTATGCTTTAAATTAGAATACCGCTGTAATTGAATGAGCACTGTTAATTTAAGCATCACTAATGAAAGAATCCTCAGACTTTTCTAGCATAGACCCTAGAGAATAATGACTACAATAATGGCAAGAAGTTACAAAGTAATAATGAGTAAACGAATAATATTTACTTACAATGTCAAATAGATCTCGCCAACCCATATCATTGGGAAGAAATCTGTTAAAGGAATGCTGCATCATTGTGTCTGTGTAATGATAATCCGAGTTGGTAATGAGGAGAAGCTTTTTGCCAGCCTAATGCAGGAATAGATCTAGGTAAATAAGGAGTAAAATGATGTCACATTTTGTGCAAAGATAACCTGTTATAAGACTTACCTCCTTTTGATCCAAAAGTGCTAGAGGCAATTCTGGATCAGGTGTCACAAACAGTTCAGGCTTAGACATTATCTCACTCTGCATAAATGCCACAATCAATTTACGCTCATGAACCAATATCTAATCTACTGAACAACGCATGAAAATATATTGACCTTCAGTTGACCCTCCACATGTGCCCTGAAGAGGGCTCTTCCAACAGCCTGAAATCATGTCAAGGGTTAAAAAAGGAGCATGAAAAAACCAACACCAGTGCTCTATAAAATTGATCCACAGCATATTGCCTTATAGAGCCCTTTATAATCGAGTGGACCAAGTTGTGCTGCTATGGTTCCATCATCCAATCTATCAACCATCTGAAAAAAAACATTTATTATGAGTTACAAGAAAAAAGGGTAATCTGTTGATTAAAGAATGGAAAACAACAGGATAGGAATTAAGGATCAAAGATGATCCTTAGGATTATGTGCAGCACTTGGGTAGCAAGACTAACAAATTTTTCATTGGGGTTAAAAGAGCAGGTTTCCCTATTGCATTAGGTTCGTGGTTTTAGTTAAAGTAACTTGAATAGTAAGATTTACCACAATATAGCAATAATGATATCTAAGACATTAATACAATGATCTAACCAAGAAATGCATTACCTGCATATAAGCCACAGCTTCTGAGACAGAGAACAGTGTATTCAGGAATTCCCATCGACTTTCCTTCCGGAGGTCCACCAATTCCCTCCCGTACATCTCACTTCAATGAAAAGAAACTTAAGGTCTTAAGCCACACTATCGAATATATTACACCTTTCACAATATAAGTATGTAGTAATCTTCATTGTTTATCAAAAATCACAATAAAAGGTTCACAGTGTACCTTACAGCTCTATTAGATAGCATCTTTGTGCCATGCATAGCCCTCTTTACATAACCAAACCGATCAGCCTTTACCAAGTTGCCTTTCTCTTTGTCTATGACGAGGCCTCTAATAACCTATATGAAAAGATGGAACAAGATAGGAAAGGAAAGAAAATGTTAACAGATGTTATGAATTGCATAAATTTCAATACTTATAAACTTTTCAACTTGTGTATAGATGCTACCAAGTCAGGGTCGAATGCAAGACCATCAACCGGGAAACCCACTTTCCTTAAATTGTCCATACAGTAGTCATAAGCCCTCCCTTCCCAAGCCTACAAGACACAGATCCATGTCAGATAGTCCACAATCCATATTCTGCAAGAATCACAAATTTTGATATATAACGAAATAAATTAGAAACTGAAACTTACAATCACATTATAATGCATCAAGGTGTAGTCCATATCATAACCAATGGCACTAATTGAACGAAGATTCAATGTGCGGCTACAAAAAATACCACGAGGAGATTGCCTTGACGAAAAAGGACTCTGTACATAAATATTCAACATGGTGAGATTGCTGCACAAGTACTACTCTACCATAAGGAAACGATCAATAGGATATCCATTATAAACAGACAACATATAGAAACTCAATACTCTACCAAACCAAACTAAGAAGATTAAATTGGGAACATAAACAGACTAGCTGCACAAGTACTACCCTACCACAAGGAAATGATCAATGGGAAATTCATTAACAAAGAACATAGACAAACTTGGTACTCTACCAAACCAAAACAAAACAACTAATAGGACCAAATTGCGTTCAGAAAAAGAACAAGTAACAGTACCGGAATACCCAAGTCTTTAAGCAAGCCTTCAGCTTCTTCAGCCTCCATTCTAGCAACCTCCTCAATTGGACCTTCTAAAGTCACCTGACCATCAATTCCTACATGGGTTCATAAAAAAGAAGTTAAAGATCAAAACTTTACCCACCTAGTTGCAATGCCTCAACTGGGAAATCAAAGAGCTTTGGAAAAATTGAGTTACCAAATGCCTCAAGATGCTCGACCTTGACATTCAAATCTCCTTTGGTCTTCTCTCCCAAGTAATCCACGTCGTACTTGCTCGCCGACGTCAACGAAAACACAGACTTGTCGTCAACGCTGACGCTGCTGCTGCTGCCAGTGCTGCTGCACTGGCACTTCATGCTGTGATTCCAGACCAGGGACTTGGTGACGAGAATGTTATGGGATGTGGGTCTGATCCGAACTGGGTTTCTGAAGAAGCTGGTGGCGGCCATTGAGGCCTCTGCTGCGTACATCTCTGAAGCTCAAAGTTGGGCGCTTTGCAGAGAAAGGCTAGAAGAAGAAAAGTGGGAATCTGAAAATATCTGGAGTGATTCTAATCAGTTGACGACAGTGCAACCATTACTAATAGTGAAAGTGAAAGTCTGCTGCTTTTTGGTTTTGTGGATTGTATTTGATTTGTCGCTGAGCTGGGAATGAATACTGGGCTGCTGAGTATCCACTATTCGTCTCTGGGAGTTTGGTCTATCCGAAATCGGTCTCCGTCTGCAGCCATAATGATAAGGTATGGAGCCTTTCATTTTTAACACCACCTTTTGCTTGTGCAACATGCATTTGTTAGGTCAACATTTTCTCCATTTTGCCATTTTGGAGGTCAACTTTAGTTTACCTCTAAGTTAACAAAATCAAGGTTTTTCCCTCAATTTAACTCTTTCATTTAAAAGTCAAAAATCAAAAGTATAGCCCCTTATGTCAACATCATTGAATAATCAAATTTTGCCAACTAATGGGCAATAATATTACATACTTATGGGAATATATTGACAAAAAATAAATAAATAATATGTTGTAGTCATATCATCTATTATTCATACAACAACATAGTGATGTTCTGTCGTGATTGAGGTTATGAAAAATGAACAAAATTGTATTTTCTTTTATCACACAATATTGTTGGAAGGATAATATAAATTTAAATTCTTGTGTGCCAGAGTAAATATTATTAACAGTTTACAAACTTGGAGTCACAAAACACAAATTCTTACTTATATTCAAACCGCAATTGTCCCCCTACAGACAAATTTTAATCCTCTCCGATCCAAAGTTCAAATCATAACTCGTAATCATAGGTGCCGAACTCACTTACCTCAGTAGCCACTCGACCACTTCGACTCCTAAAACATGATACGGTGCGGTTGAATATTGTTGGTTCCTTTTTCTTAACCCATACAAGCTAGCTAGATAAAAATTTCATGTCACTCAATCGTTAGAATGCAACCAATGGTGTAGCATTTGAGATCGTAATTTGATGAAAATAAAATTTGGGGCTTGGCCTCTGACACTATTCAAATGGCGAATCATAAATTAAGTATTTTGTCCCAACTCCTAATCAATATTGGACCCTTAAACATCTCTCTCTCAACAGAAAAAGAGATAGAAGAAGATCATGATGTTGGTTAAGAATTTCAACAGAAGAATCAACGAAGAAGAAGAAGAACCAAGAAGAAGATCATGACAGATGAATAAATAATTAAGCCGTGGTTTTCTTTTTTGTTTGAGAGAGAGAGAGAGAGAGAGAGAGAGCGAGCGAGCGAAAGTCGTGGATAAATATAATGATACCATTTCAACCAGATTTTTATATCCACCTTGGATTAAACAAAACTTATCAGGCCCAATATATCTGATCCACCAAACACGATTAATCACCTGACTAGATCAAAATAATCTAATCCATCCGCCTTATCCAGACAAACAAACACGGCCTTCAAGTATATGATATTTACCATGGTAAATCAATCCCTATTGAAGTATTGGAGGAAACTATAAAATATATTCCTTTATAAATGCACTAATTAAGGAAACTCTGCATTTACTAGAGTAAATCAAGCACTATAGAAGGATTGAAAAAACTACACGTACAATATGTAGTTTTATAAAGGTGAAATGTACTTGACCGTCCTATAGACACTTCTTTTTATACGTCCATGAACTTTACTACTTAATTATTACTTAAGCTTTCAAATTCGATCGCCAGTGTTAGTGTTAACTGTTTATCAATAACAATAAGTAGACTTTATTAAATCATATAATTAAGATATAGAATTTGAATATCTTATAATTAAGATATATAAGTGTTAGTGTTAACTGTTTATCAGTAACAATAAGTGTTAGTGTTAGTGTTAACTGTTTATCAATAACAATAAGATATATAATTAAGATAAAGTCTACTTATATAATTATGACTTTATTAAATCATATAATTAAGATATAGAATTAGTAGTAGACTTTCAAAATTAGAGTGTCAGAGGACATACAAAAAGAGGATCTCAGGATCAGGGTAGTAGTGAGAGAGTAGGGAAAGAGAAAGATACAATGTGTTGATCAACTCCTTTGACAATTCTAACTCGATCGTCCTACATATTTTATTAGGGTTTCAATACAAAAGCTCATAAGCAGCTCTTTTGGCAATTCTAACTCATCTATTTTATTTTACAAGGGTTTCAAAACAAAAGCTCATAAGTAGTTGGTTTATTGTGCATGGTGACCTTTATGGTTTCTGTCCATTATTCCTTCCCACAAGAGAGACTTGCTTGCCCATACCTTAAGCAACCCCCGCAGTTCCTGACCAGTCATCAAGGATTTTCTTGGCAACTGCTCCTGCAGCAACTCTTCCAATTGTTTGTCTACCTGAACAAGATCTACCCTGCACTGATCTGATACCATACTTCATGTCGTATGTTAGATCTGCATGTACGTGAAGTCCTATAAGCTACCAAGATTTCGTGATAACCACGTCCTCTCTGATCAGTATTGGGTAAAAACACATGAATTGGTGTCCCAGTAGTCAATCCTTCGTAGACTCCCGAAAGTATCTTGCATGTGTCTGTTTCGTTCTAGGGTTAGTAATTCGGCTGATCTGACCTGGCCTCCTCCTAATTCTGTTGAGGTCCGGTCCGCTTGCAAATCAGCTTCAGATAGGGGTCTCCGAGGAGGAGCCCCATCAATTACATAACCAACACCATCACGACGAGACTCTCCATAAGTTGTAACACGAAAGTACGTGATTTCCAAAAGCACTCCCAGCTGCCTGCACCTGGAGCTTCTTGAGGGTTTGTGGGCGGACCGAGAATTGTATGGAGGGGAACGACAGGTTTCGAAGATCGGAAAAAAAGAGAGCAAAACCCAGAAAGCCCTTCAGTCCTTGAAGCGCCCACAAATGGCTTGGATGAGAGAGACAAAGCCATTCAATTCACCAATTCTCAGCTCCCCAATAACAACGAGTTCAATCCACAACAGCAAACCAAAATGTGGAAGTAGCAGAATTAGCGAACAAGGTCGTTGATGGGTTTGGGTAATAAATAAAGAGGTACGTAGATACAATAATGGGTTGGTGACCATTAAGGTCAAATACCTTATAGATTTGTCCAATAAATCATACAAATCCTAATTTTGCCCAATACCTCTATTTAATGAAAAACAGGGACCAAACTGACGATTTTATACATTAGTTTTTCTAAAATTTACCAAATGCCATTAGCATTTGAAAACCCAAACCACGATCAAAATGCAGAACCATCTTCATTCTCAGACCTTCATTCTCAGACCTCTCAAATTCTCCCTCAACCGAACCCGTCTCTCTCTCTCTCTCTCTCTCTCTCTCTCTAAACAAGCAGCTGAGTCTTCTCATTTACGTACGCCTCCATACAAAAAGAGATCGGTTCTTCAAGCTCTGCGCAGAGGTCGCCGTTTGGGATGGGATTCGCGGCTTGTCAATTGATGAGAAGTCGGCTAAGGAAGAGGAATAGAGCGACGCCGAGATTGTTTTCGTTGCCGAAGATTATATCTGTGCGGTCGAACAGGTACGTGAAGCTTCCGACGACGACTGTTGCTACCAACGACCGCCAAGCCAGTCAATACTTCAGTAAGTCATTAATTGCATTAGGCTTCACGTTTAGACTGCAATTTAGGCTGCAATTGCATTATCTTTGATTCATTGCAGTGGGTAGAGCTATTAATTTGATTGATCACATTTAGACTGCATATCTAAGCAATGCATATGACCTGTTTGTGAAAATGCCCAAATGAGATATGTGATTATTCTTTCTGTAAATTTAGTTCTTAAAACATGCTCCTTGTGATAATATGATGACTATGTGGATTTTGGTGCCAACTGAGTTTCACGAAATACTATTTTTCTACCACTGCAGATTGAAAGGCCGCTGTCACTTAAAAGATTGCTTTCTTTTAGCTGCTTTTGGATGATAGTTACCTGGTTTTGAACTACTTGTTTCCGTTCAATGTACTTTTATCCTTTTATAATCATAATTGCTCATCACCTTTTGAAAGAGCAGGCAAAAGACGAGAGAGAGAGAGAGAGAGAGAGAGAGAGAGAGAGAGAGAGAGAGAGAGATGTTCACGAGCTATTCTGCATTTAGAGCAAGTTATAATCACTTCTTCAAAAGTAATACCTTGATCAGTCCTGAAAATTTGAAGAGATGTGACTGTTGTTTATTGTCCGTTAATAAACTACTATATGGTATTATCCTATGGTATTATAGTTAGACAATAATGAAGTTTATTCTCTGACAATAATGAAGTTTATTGTTTGACAATAAACTAGTTTGTTTGATAATTTAGTTTGGCACAATAATGAATGATATTTCTATATTTTCAATCCACAGTTCTCACAAGAAAGATGGCGCTAAGAAGAAAGGGAAAGCAATTGGAATCACAAAAAATGGATCTATTACAATCCAAGAAGGCAAGAGAAGATGTTCTTGATGAGGAAGTGTTGTTGTTAGGGCAAGTGTTAGTCATAGAAAATGATTGGTTTGTTTGAAAGTAACTTTTAGGATAGATTTTGGTTTATTATGCATTGAAGACATAATGCTACTAATTAAGTATTGTATTCTAGATTATGTGAATGACTAAATTTTTTATTTTTTTTAGCAATATGTGAATGACTAAATACCTATTGTATTATGAATTATGTGTATGGTTTATTATCACAGATTATGGATTATGTGTATCAAACTAGTTTACTGAGTGAATAAAAATGGTGTTGTCGGACAATAATATGTTATTGTTATTGTCAGACACTAAACTTAATTGTTATTGTCCTTTATTGTCTAACAATACCATATTATTGTCTGACAATAAACACGTTATGGTCCTTTATTGTCTGATAATAACATATTATTGTTTGACAATAACCTAAGAATGGTTATCAGAGTATTTCTCACACGTAGACATGCAAGTAGAGAAATAGGGCATTTGATCAGCGTCACTACTTTATTTGCTTCAATGACAGAAACTTGAAATGCAAGGGCATCGTATTCACTCAAGAAGTAATATAACTTGTCAAATTCCTTGCACATCCACTCAAGGAGTTGAATTAAACATAAAAAAGATTTAATACACAATATAAAGGCAAAAGAAACCAGCAACTAGAATCATATTTATTCATCCATGATTGGAGTAACCAAAAGTTTATTTGAAAAGAAAGCTTCCAAATTGACAATCAGTACTTCACTTCCTCTCTTTAAAGACTCTAGAGTATACACAACCTTATGCGGGGATAGAACAACATTATCCATTGGCACGAGCTCTTTGGGAACATGAGGCTCATTCTCAAACACATCCAAACCAACCCCTTTAATCTCTCTGTTCATCAAACACTTCACCAATTCTTTCTCATCAATAATACAAAGCAGAACAGCACGAGTCAAGTTCTGAGGATCTCATAGTGGATAAACTTGCCAATCCTACAGAGTAGTGACACCAACCCACTACTTCTCAGGTGGTGTTCCTAGCAGCCTACACCATAGTAAATGTTTCAAGTAAATATTCTTGGTGGTTCTCTATTCCAATTATAAATATTCTTTATAATCGGACATTAAACTTTTATTGTCAAACAATAAACTTTTATTGTCAAACAATAAACTTTTATTGTCAAACAATAATTTATTTATTAAATGTCAATAACAAGTTATTTTGTTATTGTCAGACAATAATTTATTTAGTAAGTGACAATAAACTTGTTATTGTTTGTTTACTGTCAAACAATAATTTATTTATTAAATGATAATAACAAGTTTGCAGGTTTATTGTCAAACAATAACTGATTGTTTAATTGTTTAAGTGACAATAAACTTGTTACCTAATATAATGACATCAAACTTGAAGCCATCTAATGCCCTTTACTGTCATCAACTCAATCATAGTACGTGTATGATGGAATCATCAAAAATTTGATCCCTATAGTGAAATGTTATGTCAAAACATTCAAAATAAAATACATATAACCTTGATATACAATCATACATCAGAACCAATGATTTTATTATACAAACATGTATATTTTGGTTGTGACAATAACATTTTCCTCAAACTAAAAGAGGTAAAGCTTATAGACCCATAAACAAGGCTTTTGATCTAATTCAATATATATCAGATAAAAAAAAAGATCCAATTGAATAAGCCTTCTAATAGAGGGGGAGTATTTCAACCAACAAAAAAAGGCTTTGGTCCAATTGAAAGGGGGTTCTGCATTGTTGAAGCATACATGTCTAGTTTTTCCCTCTATCATTTCTGATCTGCCTATTCAAAGTTTAAAGGCATTTCTGCTTAGTTCTCAATACTATTGTATAACTGAATAGTGAAACTAAATCAAATCCCAACGAGTATATAGGACCATAACTGCATACCAATGAATCACAATATAACTTGAAATTTGAAGAGAAGGGTGAGTTATTCCCAGAAGCCAATTTCCCATTTCTGGTAACCATTCACATTATCAATGACAGAATGATTGATCGAGTTGAGTGATAAACTGATTAACAAAACTAGAAGTAAAGCTAGAATTAACAAATGCGCCAATTTCCCCAATTCTTTCTCAAATCATCATCTTGATTATCCAAGGAAACACAAAATCATATCATCATTATCATTATCATCAAAAAGAGGAAAGATAGAAAATTAACCAAGTAAAACCAACATGATCATCATCATGACAGTAATTGGGCAAAGATAGAAAGTTAAGCACCACGTCCACGTCCACTCACACAAACTCAAACTATCTCCATCTCCCTCCTTCCTTCCCTCAGAACCCAAATTTGATTTTTCTTCTTCTTCCACAACTTAAGTAAGCTCTCTCTGTTTCTCTTCCCTAATGGACCAAGCATGAACCCTCAAACCACAACCACCACCATCTTCACCATTAGCCTCCAATTCAAACCCACTCCCTCTAACCCAAACTCTCACTCTCCATTGGATCTCTCCCCCACCTTATCCCGCCAGCATTTCCATTTCGTCTTCGCACCACTGCTGACCCTACAATCCCAATCACAGACCTTGCTATCACAACCGCCGCCGATCCACCATCCAATAAAGACCAGAAGCTTCTAATACAAGCAAAAAACAACATCAGAGATGGCAGATTGAGGTTCTGAGGAGGCGGCTTCGACAGAGCCGGCAGTGTCTGCAACTCGGGAGATCCGATATCTTGATCGAATTGAGTTTCTGATATGGAAACTGGTTCACTTCCGATGTTTCGCTAATCGTTGACTTAAGGCTGGGCTCGACGGTGCCGATATAGAGGAAGCTCGACAGTAGTGCTCCGGAATCATCCGGCAAAGCGCTAAGAACTGCTTCCTCCGCCATTAACGAGTTTCTGAGAGGAGGGGTAAAATGGTACACTTTGATTTTTAGTTGGGCTATAGAAATATCCTGATCGGGAAATAATGTGACCTTTTAGGCCAATTATCCACTTTAATGGTAAAAATCAGGAACCCTAAATCTAATTGGAAATATTTTAGTAATTATTGACTTTATTGATAATTTTTCTTACAATAAAACCCAAGATACAACAAAACCTACCACCTACCACCAGCCACCACCACTCTCTAGCTTCCCAAGTAATTGTCACTTTGATTGTAGTCAAAGTCGAAATTAAGGAGATTAAAACCGGTGAGCTCTAAGAGCATGTGCATCCATAAAACCTAAAAACTAAAGTCTAAACTAAAATTTAAGCTCCAAAAGTGACACTATTCATCAATTTAGACTTCTCATCACTTTTGTATTTTCACCCATAAGGTCTAAATCTAAAGTTTAATTTGTTAATCAGCCTTTGATCCTTATCGCTATTCAATCATGACCGTTGATTGAAAGTTTAGCTTAGCTTTTGACCATGTTCAGTTTAGCCTTTTCCAAAAGCCAGTCTGTGTTTAGCCAAGTCTATATTGGTGCTGTTGGAGCTGACTTTTGGTTTGTATGGTCTAAATATTAGCTTAGACTAGGCTAAATGGCTACCATTGGACATGCTCTAACAAAATAATAGTCTGCGCGCAGTTAGCTAGGGTTTAAGGGATAGTGAAGGCTTGTAATTATCCTCAAGATAAACTATGTATATTGCTTAAATCCATACTTCAAATAATTTGTATTCAGATCGACTACGTATAGGATTTGTTAATTAGCTATCTCTCCTACAATTGTAAGTATCTTGCAAGCTAGTACCTTATTAATTGGCTCCATTGATGTATAACGGGCGATCTATGTGGTGGCCGGGCTAGCAATTAAGCCCCGTTTGGACTTGCTCTGACAACCAAACCAAATCAATATGTTATGCCATTTGTTTGCAATCTTTAGGACTTCTGGTCTGAACACAAATGTCATATTCATTTTTGGAAAAAACTCTCGTCCAAAGTCATTTGGATGAGGGACGCCATCCAAACTCTCCATTTTTGCTCATTATATATCATATTTTTATAATCTAACCATTCAACTTTTAAATAACCCTCTAAAGATCATCTATACAAAAATTTAATCAAATTTGAGACCATTTGATTATCTAACTATATCAAACAAATGAACGGTTGTAATGAGAATGTTAACTTTCACCGAAACCGTCCATTTGTTTAATATAATTGAATGATCAAATGATCTCTAATTTGATTAAATTTTTGCATAGATGATCTTTAGGAGTTGATTTAAAAGATGAACGGTTAGATTACGAAAACACAAAACCTATATTCAAAAATGGAGAGTTTGGACGGCGTTCTCGTCCAAATGAGTTTGGACGAAAGTATTTTCCTTCTTTTTTGGTAATCAGTTTTGGCCCCAATATTTTTCATGATACTAGCTAGTGTTCCTACCTCTCATAACTTATAAGATTGATATGATGCATTAATTGATCATACAATTAGAATGAATACTAATCAATTATAAAACATTAAAACATCTAAATGGTTTTACATAGGGATGAGATTAAAGGCAGTGGTAGACAGTTTTTATTGCAATGATTTCATCTTTCTATTCAAGTATATCACATTTACCATAGTAAATCAATCCCTATTGAATTATCGGAGGAAACTACAAAATATATTCCTTTATAAATGTACTAAGGAAACTATGCATTTACTAGAGTAAATCAATCAATATTCAAGGATTGAAAAAAGGGCAATACTAGGGGGCCTCATTCCTAAAATGTAGAAGCGTCAATCCTATGTGGCAGTCCACATAAGTATCCATGTTAACGTATATTGCCAAACCAATATTGTGAATTTGTAATTTTACTAAATTTTATACAAAAAAAAATACAAAAACAAAAAAAATTATTTATGTGGATTAATCTAAACCCTAATTTATAACAGGAGTTGTTGGCATGTGTATTTTTTTTTTGGTTCCTTGACCATAAGGTCCAAAACAGGAAAAATATTTCTCATCCACTTGGCTTAAAAAAACAGGTGTCCAGCTACTCTATTAATTGAGATAAGCTGACGAATTTAAGCTTATGTCCTTTACTTTTCATAAAAATTACGAAATTGCCACTGACAAATTTTATTGAGGGGTCAATAAATTTTTTTAAGGAGTTGATAAATTTTTTTATTGACTTTTATTGAGGGCTCAATAAAACATTTTATTGACTTTTATTGAGGGCCAAACCCATGAGTAGGGCTGGGCACAAAATCCCGAAAGGCTCGTCCCGACCCGATCCCGAACCGTCCCGATGCGGGATGGGACGGGATAGGAAATTAAATTTCACTGTTCAATCCCGTCCCGTACCGTCCCGCACAAACGGGACGGGACGCGGGACTTGATTTCTAAATCCCGCAAGGCCCGTCCCGTCCCGAAGTTAATTTTATTTTAATAAATATTATAGGCCCGACCCAAATTCTCTCATCTAGGTCTCAAATCTAGTCAAACTCTCTCTTCTCTCTCAATCTCTCATGATCCCTCTCTTAGTCTCTTCTCTAGTTCTCTGCGTTCATCTCAATTCCTCACCTCTTTTTTTTTGTCGATATCCTCACCTCTCTTTTTTTGTCGATATCCTCACCTCTCATACTTTCAGTTCAACACCAAAACCAAACCTACTTCCCAATTAGATCGGTATTTCTAACTTGTGTAATTCATGGCTAGAGGCAATAAGATGGTCCCGAATGAAGAATTAGTTTTCTACTTGTTGAGTTTTTTTGTTGTTGTGTGAATGTATATTGTGATTTGTAGTAGAATTTGAATGAAGAAGTTATGTTGTGGATGTATATTGTAGTGAAAAAATGGTGAAAATTAGAGCTTTGAAGCACCAAATAAGTCATTTTGTAACTTAGGTTTATAAATTTTTTGAGAACAAGTTTTGAATTTGTTACAAAAAAAGAAGGTACTTTGAATGTCGGGATATCCCGATCCTGTCCCGTTCCGTCCCGATCCCGTTCGAGTTCAGGATGTGCGGGATCAATTTTGAAAACTTGTAATCCCGTCCCGTTCCGTCCCGCAAATTATTTGCGGGACGGGATCGGGATCACCTCTATCCCGGCTCGTCCCGTCCCGTGCCCAGCCCTACCCATGAGGCCATGACTCCATGAGGCTCCACGGCTACCTAGGGACAATAACAAGACAGATAATGACACGAAAAAGAAACAATGCAAGGGCCCCTTGAAATTGGCCGGGCCATATGGAAGTGTGTTTTTCGTCTAGGCCACTCGGTCTCTCTGCAATTTCTTGAGCAATAACCTTTGCCTCTCCGTCTTTTTCACCCAAGTTGCATGGTCCTTCAGCAATTCCATGAACAATGACCTCGGCCTCCAACAAGCAAGTATCACTTCTCAAAAAACAAATTAAACTCCTCCGCGAAATGATATGATACCAACCATGACGTCGCCCAGCAGTGAAACAGAACGTAGCTACCAAGCCATAAGGTGAAATGTTGTTAGAGACAATATTAAAATAAAGATGCAGGGAAAAGAACCTAACAAAATTTCTCTCCTCTAGTAACTAAATAGAAAACCTAGCGAATAAAGCTTATGCATCACGGAAAATTCTAGTATGCAGCCATGTATACTATGCAGCTCATATATGGACCGTTGGATCAACATACTATTGAGATCCGGTCAATGATATAGTACCATCTAATGGCTATGCATAGTGATGCATAGCATGCATAGCTGCACAGTAGACATACCCATGCATCACTATATATAGTTTGTTGATAGTTATCAACACTAATAGGCTAATCCTTACCTGTAACACATACATCCCTGCCACGCTTTTGATCTACAATGCGTACGGAAAACTCTGTAAATACTTTGGTAACAGGAGTTGTTTTTTTATCAGCTAATACCAAGAAAATAGAAAGATGAGTATCCATGCCGATGTCAAGTCCCTTGGGAAAGAGTTTTAAATTCCTGCAGCAACAAATTATATATACATGAACAATATTATAAGCAATTTCTTACTTTAAAGCCATAAGTTTATCCACTTTATTTAGCCCAAGTGGGGAGAGAATGTGAATGATTGAGTTATGATTAAGCTAAGTTAGAGTTCTGATCATCTCTGATGTAACAAAAAAAAACATAAATTTAACAAGCATTACAACAACAGACTTAATTGTGCTCATAACCTTCACTAATAAAAGTGACTATTTTCTATCTTTTAAGATGTAGCCCTAGAAATATGAAATTTAATTAAGAAGGTAGCAAGACTTAATTAAGTAGGTACCACTTTTAGCCATTGTCCAAACAAAAAAAAAAGGGTACCATTTTTGGCCTGCAGCAGTGAATGTTTCTGAGTCATAGGATTGATCAGCTAACTTTGAAAAATTCTCAACCTTCCAGACATGCTTGTACGTAGTAGGATCCTTTATCCTCGATATGCATTCTCCTTTTCCAATTTTTGTTTCTTTACAAACAAAGACCTCTGCTCCAAAGACACACTTGTCATCAACGAGATATCCATTGGAGGCATCATTAAATTCATTAACATGGACTAGTTTATCAAAACCCACATCAAGCATCGCCCCATGAAAGCACTTTTGCTTTGTAAAAGCATCTGAGAAATTGAAAAAAAAAATAGATAGATTAGAAAATGTGCAATGCAATTTGCATATGATCGAAACCGGTCTACATATTTGTTGACTGAGAATTGACTGTACTGTAAATAATACCTTCAAACACGATGTAGATCCTCTTATTCTGATCAAACAAAAACAATCTGAAATCAACATACACTTCCCAACCAACTGCAACTGAATTTACTTCAGCTATTTGCAAGTAGACAGAGATGTAGTCTTCCACGTTTTTCTTCTTGTTTCCATTTGGGTAGAGGACCAGTTTCCTGTGCGCAAGCAAACATATATATATATATATATAAAACATGGTCAAGGATAATTTGGCATTATGCCATGAAATAAGAAGATAGTGTTTTAATTCATAGCAACTACTATGAAAAAAAATAGTACGGAAATAATAGAGTTTAGCAGATGATCGTGAATATTACCATTTGTATCCTCCAGCTTCAAACTCGTGTGATTCATATGCATCGTCGGGATAATATTCAGTTATCAATGAAAACGACTTTATATTTAGAATGCAATGAGTTGGCGGTGAATATGAAAGTGATCTCAAACCCCCTGCAGCTAAAAAATGGCAACAGCACAATTAAGAAGGCATAGTATAGCAAATTAACATTAGGCATCTATATGTGGTGTTATAGCATTTAGCACTATACAGTGTTATTGCAACTCCCATAATTACAGAACAACCAAATCAATCAGAAAAGGTGCTATATACTCCACTCAAACACGGTTTTAGATATGGAGAATGATTGTATTTCTTTTTTATCAAGTAACCTGGTATTATTAGATTCCCTGAATCAATCACTAAAGTTCATTGGGAGATCTATAGAAAATTAACAAACCCTTAAAATCATCCTTTTTTCTTCGCACTTCGATCTGGATGCATGGCTAGCAAACAGAGGCGGAAAATTTACGTAGGATGTGTACTTCGATAAATATTTTATACAGAAAAAAAATTGAAGAAACACATCTAGATGTGTAAGTAAGGGAAAAATCCCGCAATAAAATTATCAAAATTTCAACTTGCTGGACTAGTTAAGAAACAAAACAAAATAGAAATCAGAACATGTTTTTTTAGCTAATTACTCAAAAGAAATTAATTGGCTTATAGTGGAATTATTTATAGCCCTATGCAAACCATATATGCATCTCAAAAGCTTCAATTCTAGCAAATTTCTATTTGAAACCTAGATATTAGAGGGAAGAGGGAAGTATGAAAACCCCTAGATTAAAATTACTGATTACCTGAGTCTGAGACCTCCGAAAACAACATAATTATTAATTAGTGGAGACTCGGAGACCGAAGCTTGAGAACGTACGTGAGACTACACAGCTTTGGAAGAATTTAAGCTTGTTGAAGCAGGTGTGAAACTGAACTAAACGAACGAACGAAGAAGACGAAGTGAAAAGAGAGCTAAGTAGACGTGTGAATTGGGCCGGGCCGGCCCTGCCCGGCATGACCTAATGACAATTGTTGGCGCTTCGCCCAAAAAGAAAAGGATAATTATTGGTGCGTTAAATATTTAATAATTGTTGTAAAAAATATTATTTATGTAGTTGACTAGTTGTTCACACAGTTACGACTTTCATTTTTATTTTTTGAAAGAAAGGACGTGAGGATATATTGATGAATTAATGATTACAATAATGAGAAGCAACAAAGTTTCGAATATCAGGAGGAACAACTCCACTCCAAGAACAATTAATCCCAGAAAACAAATTAAGCATAGCCTAGCGAGCTTATGAGGTGCTGAATTTGATTATTAATAAACATGAGCAAAGAAGTACCCTGAGAGGGAGTCCAAAATAGAAGAGATGTCATCTAACCATCTTCCAAAAGGTGAGGTATTTTCATAAGAGGAATTGGTAGCCAGGACCAAAGTCATGAGACAGTATGATTCAAACACTATAGGAGCAAGATTATATTGAGAAGCAATTAGGGAAGCCGCATGTCAAGCTGCAATTTCAACCAATATGTACTCAGGTGAATCAATATTCACAATCTTAGAGCACACTCCTCCAACGACATCATCAGAATGATCTCGAATCACCACCCCGGCCAATACCCCCAATCGTGAACCACAATCAAAAGCACCATAAGTATTGGCCTTAAGCCACCCCGCAGGTGGAGGAAGCCACGGCCTAGTTACGACTTATATGTAATGTCTTATTTGTTTGTGCATTTTGAGCGTATTTGTTTCACCGTACTATATATGATGAACTAAAGTGGATTGTGTTATATAAGAAGTATGTGCTGTGTTTGTTGACAACACAGAGTTACATTAAATGGGACTGTGTTGATTAAAAACTCATTTATACCTCTCGTTACCTAATACCATGCAAAAAGCCATCTCACAAACGAATCCGAACCCTCTCCTTGGCATCGATCCATTCATCTTTGGTTATCCTTGACTTTTAATCTGTGCATTAAATATCCAAATGCCACCAATATATTAATCACCTCAACATTTGGCCATTAAATAATAAATAAATAAAAAGGCTTCTCCAAGGCAAACGGAGCTATTTTCTCAGTCTTGTTCAGAAAAGCTGTTTTCTTAGTATTCTATCAGTTTACCCCTGCAATGATCTTCAATGAAAACCCTACATTTGGAATTGGAAACATTCATGGTGACAGAAATCACCAATTATATGTGCTTAATTATTGTTTGCCGGTCACACGTTGATTCACAGAAAGAAAGAATAGCTAGTAGGTTGGGTTCTAAAAATTGTGTATGCACTTTATCAAGAATGACGACATGGTAATTAGGTGTGTGCATGCCACCTCTTGTCTTCCAGAGTTCTTTAGATATCAGAGCTAGCTTACTTAATTATCTTCATACAATCAGAACACTCTTACCTTTATTGGAAGCAGAATGCTTTGATAGCAAATGATGGAACCAAATTAAGCACATGTCTTAGCTTGCTGTTTTGATTTTATTGTGCTTGCATGATGAAACATATGAATAAACATACTCGATCTCTTACTTTTTTTATTAAAAAAAGAAAGAAAAATAAATGTAGAATGTACTAAGAAAACTATAAAGAAAGCACGTAAATAAGAAAATCCTCTTCTATCTGTTTTTTTTTATACCAATTTTACTTTTCCAAGTAGAAAAAAGGCATGCAAGTCCGAGACGGCGGATCTGCAAATTTCTTTTTGTCCCCATGATGCAAACAAGGTTGCTCATCATGTGGTCGCACAATATACACGTAGCCCGCGACTATGGGTGTTTCTATGGTTGGAGGCTAAGCCTTCGTGGCTCTCAAATAGTATCCAAAACAATTTGCCTGCAACTACGTACATCATCTCATGAACAGTTTTGGCGATGCACATACCGTCCACTACTACAAAAAATGGCTTCAAGGACGTTCGAAAAACGTCATTGAAAATATTAGAGGACGTTACAAAAAAACGTCATCTATCGGGGAGTCATTGTTCCAACGTCCTCGTATGTATACAAGGACACTAGAAAAACGTCCTCTAATCTAAAAAAATAGCGTCTTCTAATCTATTAAAGGACACTTAACAAGTGTCCTTAAATCTCATGGAAGTGTCATCTAATGTTTACTAGGACGCTAAAAATATGTCATTGAAGCTAAAAAAACGTCCTTATATGTATTACAGAACACAAAAAAAAAAGTCGTTATATAAAAAAAAAGTGTCATTACAAAGAAAAGAAGACATTTACAAAGCATCCTTACAATCCCAAAACGGATGTCCTTGGAAAGAAAAGAGGATATCTATTGTATTTATTACTCATATCAGTATACTTAACAACAATAATCAACTAAACAATTCCTAATTATAAGTTCTAATCCTATGTAATCCTAGATGACAGTAGACATACGAACTCGGCCAAATATCCAATAGCTTCAACCATTACCTGATAGAAATAACAAAAGCCCAGTAAATAACAAAATTCATATGAAACCATTATATAAAAGTTTAATGAGCATTATAATATAAAGTTAATAATATATGCATCTGGCCAGAATGCATAGTCAAAACAATAACAGAAACATTACAAATTAGAAAGTACATCAGAAACAATAAATAAGCATATAAAATGAATACTTAATAACAAAATGACAAGCTCATTAAAACAATCTGCAAGTCATATTTCTCGATACCTTGGAGATATTAGACTTTGTGGAGCTATTAGACTCTGTGGAGCAAAGGCGGCAAGCACATATCTGTCACCAAGTGTAAATAGATTAATAAAAAGGTACCTTAAAATGCCGTAGAACAAATAAGAAATAGCAAGAATACCTAGAAGTTTGACACTAATATATAATGCAATGCATTGAGGTTTCTCTCTACACACGCAGTTTTAACTAATATAACAGAACCATTCATATTGTGGCACACACACACACACAAGAATTATAGTAGAGGAACAGAATAAAATTATAGTAGGAAACGGAATTCATTTTCGTAGGGATTATAGAATCCAGTCCTAACAAAGCAGCTGCGTACGTAATTAGATTATAGAATCTAAAGAAAAATATATGCAATTGTAGAACAGGCACATAAATAATTCAAGTAATCCACCATTTGTACACACCCATATATCATTTCAATTGTTAGATGAACATTCTGAAACACAGAGAATAGAGTAGGCAGGTGATTAATCATTATACAGAGTCTGTTTCTGTAATACATGCATATCAGCTAAAAATTAATAACCAAAACCACAATTGCTAGTAATACATGCATATCAGCTAAAAATTAATAACCAAAATCACAATTGCTAGTAATACATGCATATGTAGTAATCAAACTCCATTGGCCTAGTTAATACACCCGGAACACCATGTAATCTACTTATACCAATACGAAGTGTCATACTTGCATAAAAAAGTTAAATTGAAATATTTAAAATATGGAAGTGAATGATAAAAGAATAAACTCACCTCGCTCATTCATTACAACAAAACTAATATGTCCAGGATCTTCTTTCTTTTCTTGATGACTAAGAATCCCCCTGCATAGAGACATACTAGGCTATTAAACTTACAATAATAGCAGAATCCGATCAATATCTTTCTTCAAATCGGAGAGTAATGCTTATGCATGAACGAGAATCAAAAACCAATGTAGTTAATTAAATGGAGCTGTGTGAAGAATATTGACTAGATTCCCCTTCCAAAAGCCTCTCACGCCCTGAGAAACCGCAATTGACTTAACCAACTCGAATAGATGCCTCCGTTCACCACGAACTATATATTCCAGCTTTAGTCTCTCAAGCGGTGCAACAAATGTTCTGTAAATCATACAACAACATTCAATCAGCCACAGCCACATATGAATTCTTTAACAGTAGCAAAGTATATGCAACACTTCAGTCTAAAATCTCTAAAAACCTTCCCTTCAATCTACATTTACTTAACAATGCTATAAATTCCACTGCAAGTCATCAAGGTCAATCATGAACCAATTCCTTGATATTAAAAGCATTCTCCAAGTCTATCAACTGTGATTTCTAGCATTATATGCCAAACTAAATAATGAACAATTAGCAATTTGTAAGAAATATGAAAGAAACTAAAAAAGCAAAACAAACCTGGAAACCATGGCTGCTATAGCACCAGCCCACAAATGCTTGGTGGTGTTCATGGCCCCTCCTCTTCTTAACCCAACTTTCTCTCTCTTCTCTTCTTGAACTACCGCTTCCTCCGAACCCTCATTTCCGATCCGTTCTGCACCAAACACCCCTTGGACTCCCGAACAACCCCATCGCTTCTCAAGCTCACCGATAAAAACCCACCCCACCCGCAACCGCGAATCGCAACCGACACCCATAACCTGACCCGGAAACGACGGCGTTAGAGGTCGAGTTCTTTCCGAACGACATAGAACTAAGCAGGGAATTGGGGATTGTGGGTTCCAGGAACAAACCGCAGGTGAGCTCGAATTGGGGTCGTGTGAGTTGGGGTTTGCAGAGCAAGAGAGCTCCGAGTGAGAGAGAGAGGATGGGGTGGTGGTAAGGCGTCGATGGATGATGGGTCGGGAAGGGAAGGAGCGAAGATCAGCAGCGAAGAAGGTAAAGGTAGAAAGAGAGAGAGAGAGAGAGAAGCCATAGATCCATCGATCGAGTACTCATTCAGAATTTCAGATCTTTGTTTTCTTTGCTTTTTTTTTTTTTTTTGCAGAAAGACCCATGTTTTCTTTATTTGTTTGCAGAAAGACCCCCCCTGTTTTAGAAGGCCTACTGTTGAGTTAAAATTTTTGTCTCCCATATTTACTCAACGTCCTTAATGGGTTTCAACTACATTTTTTTAAAAATGTGTCATTGTATCTTTTAATGAGGTGTCTCCAAATGCTATTCCTGTAGTAGTGGTCGATGTTTTCTTTTTCAATTAATGTTATGGAAACCAAAAAAAATGCAAAAATAAAATTTATACATGCATGGAACTATGGAAGAATATAAATACTTGAATATGAAAATTGAAATACTACATATTCTTTGGCTGCATGTACTATATGTCTAGATGTAAAATTGACTCCTTAATTAAGCAAAGAGATCGACTTGCAATACTTGCTGCATTTAACACTACTGGTTGGCATTAGACTACAGGAAAACCTTGAAGCGCGTATTGATATTGTTTGAGGAATTGTCTTTGTCTACACCATAAAGTTGATAAAATTCTTCATTGTTCTATATTGACATAAAAAGCAAGTCAAGATTCAAGAACATATATACATGCATGTTGCATGTATGAGGATGCATGGTATAATAATTAAGAAGAAACCTACCGGAAAAAGGAAACGGAAAAAATAAGAACAACGTACAATAATAATAATAAGATGACTTCACTACGAACATATATACCTCCGTGTTATATGCCTCATTCATACAATCAGAACTCTACTCTTACCTCGCTAGCACGAGGAGTGCATCGACATAATTTGTGAGCTCTCTCTGCCACTAGTGAAATCAACATGCAGACTTGTTAAATCAGTTGAGCTTTTCTAGTAGAGTAATTCCAACAGAAATTCAAGGCAATTGAGAGATAGAAAATTAATTAATTCTTGATTTTGTTTGTAGAAATTCCATCTGGGTATTGGGTTTAATGAAAAAGCATGTTTCTATGTTGGTGGTGAAGAGATGACAAAGGAACAAATCAGAAATTTGTTGATGGAGACGAGACGACGAGTTGCACAGCAGATTGAGGAAGATGTAATCGAGTTTTGAGAGAGAGAGGAAAAGAAAACGGAGACTTGCCGTTAGGATATTTTCCTCTATTAAATAATACCATGGCTGAAATCTACGGCTCAGAATTTGCCACGTCAGCTGGTACACACCAGCTCTGGTACATTCCAGAATTGGCCCATATGTATGACCATGTGCACGTAGAAACTCATCCATACTTGAACATATGTGTTGTCTTCACCAAGATAGGACGGATTTGTATGACCGCTGGATCTTTGACATCTGACAAACTGGGTGCTTCATAGATGCTGATCTCATACAATAACAAGAAGTCGTTCCTTGACTTGTACGTGATCTTCAGGTTGTGAAGTGTTTCTAGATTTTTCTTCTTAAACTCATAGAGAACAACAAAGCTTGATTGTCGTTCCCACAGGCGGCGCCAAACTGTTGATGCATAAAATTGATATCAACAATTAGATAACCTTGTCGAGATTGAGGCCGGCAATCCTCCATGTCAGCTCAGCATGACCAAGCTAATGGTGCATCAAAACCCTAATTTAGGTCTAGTGCTTAGGATTGTCATTCATCATAAAACATGAAAGAACACAACAGAACACAACAGAACACGAGACTTATAGTGGTTCACCCAATTAAGGCTACATCCACTTTGGTGTTTAGGGTTTCACTAGTGAATAAAAAAATACATGGACACCAAAGTGAATATCATAACCAATGGCACTAATTGAACAAAGATTCAATGTGCGGCTACAAAAAATACCACGAGGCGATTGCGTTGACGAAAAAGGACTCTGTACGTAAATATTCAACATGGTGAGATTGCTGCACAAGTACTACTCTACCATAAGGAAACGATCAATAGGATATCCATTATAAACAGACAACATATAGAAACTCAATACTCTACCAAACCAAACTAAGAGGATTAAATTGGGAACATAAACAGACTAGCTGCACAAGTACTACCCTACCACAAGGAAATGATCAATGGGAAATTCATTAACAAAGAACATAGACAAACTTGGTACTCTACCAAACCAAAACAAAACAACTAATAGGAACAAATTGTGTTCAGAAAAAGAACAAGTAACAGTACCGGAATACCCAAGTCTTTAAGCAAGCCTTCAGCTTCTTCAGCCTCCATTCTAGCAACCTCCTCCATTGGACCTTCTAAAGTCACCTGACCATCCATTCCTACATGGCTTCATAAAAAAGAAGTTAAGGATCAAAACTTGACACACCTAGTTGCAATGCCTCAACTGGGAAATCAAAGAGCTTTGGAAAAATTGAGTTACCAAATGCCTCAAGATGCTCGACCTTGAAATTCAAATCCCCTTTGGTCTTCTCTCCCAAGTAATCCACGTCGTACTTGCTCGCCGACGTCACCGAAAACACAGACTTGTCGTCAACGCTGACGCTGCTGCTGCTAGTGCTGCTGCACTGGCACTTCATGCTGTGATTCCAGACCAGGGACTTGGTGATGAGAATGTTATGGGATGTGGGTCTGATCCGAACTGGGTTTCTGAAGAAGCTGGTGGCGGCCATTGAGGCCTCTGCTGCGTACATCTCTGAAGCTCAGAGTTGGGTGCTTTGCAGAGAAAGGCTAGAAGAAGAAGAAGAGTGGGAATCTGAAAATATCTGGAGTGATTCTAATCAGTTAACGACAGTGCAACCATTACTAATAGTGAAAGTGAAAGTGAAAGACTGAAAGTTTGCTGCTTTTTGGTTTTGTGGATTGTATTTGATTTGTCGCTGAGCTGGGAATGAATACTGGGCTGCTGAGCATCCACTATTCGTCTCTGGGAGTTTGGTCTATCCGAAATCGGTCTCCGTCTGCCGCCATAATGATAAGGTATAGTGCCTTTCATTTGTAACACTACCTTTTGCTTGTGCAACATGCATTTGTTAGGTCAACGTTTTCTCCATTTTGGAGGTCAACTTTTGTTTACCTCTAAGTTTACAAAATCAAGGTTTTTCCCTCAATTTAACTCTTTCATTTAAAAAAAATAAAAAAAGAATCAAAAGTCTTATTCTCACCCCAAAGTGTCAGCATCACTGAATAATCAAATTTTGCTAACTAATGGGCAATAATATTACATACTTATGGGAATATATTGACAAAAAATAAATAAATAATACTTGGTAGTCACACCATCTATTATTCATACAACAATTGGGTGATGTTCTGTCATGATTGAGGTTATGAAAAATGAACAAAATTGTATTCTCTTTTATCACGCAATGTTGTTGGAAGGAGAATCTAAACTTAAATTCATGTGTGTAAGAGTAAATATTATTAACAGTTTACAAACATAGAGTCACAAAACACAAATCCTTGCTTCATATTCAAACCGCAATCATCCCCCTACAAACAAACTTTAATCCTCTCCGATCCAAAGTCCAAATCATAACTCGTAATCATAGGTGCCGAACTCGCTTACCACAATAGCCACTCAGCCACTTTGACTCCTAAAACATGATATGGTGCGGTTGAATATTGTTGGTTCCTTTTTCTTAACCCATACAAGCCAAGCTAGATAAAAATTTATGTCACTCAATCATTAGAATGCAACCAATGAAAAATGAAGCTAATTTGATGAAAAATTCCATTTGAGATCCTCATTTGATGAAAATAAAGTTTGGGATCTCTGACACTACTCAAATGGTAAATCATAAATTAAGTCTTTTGTCCCAAGTCCTAATCAATATTGGACCCTTAAACAGCCCAAAGAGAGTATATTTAGGCCCATCATCTCTCTCTCTCTCTCTCTCTCTCTCTCTCTCTCTCTCTCTCTCTCTCTCTCTCGTTTTTGTTTGCTCTGAGCCCATCATGTATATTACTTTGGCCATTTTTGTATATTACTTCGGCCATTTTCTTAGAGTCACAAAATACAAAACCTTACTTTATATTCAATCACAAATCCTTACGTCATTCTCTTAATTGTTCGTTCCGTCGTATTAATTAAATTATCTTTTATCTTAAAATATATATATATATATAACCACTTCAATAATTAAATTATCGTGAAGGCCCTTGCCGATCATGTGATGCCATATTGACGGTGACCGATACCTAACATTAGAATCCTAACAAACAAAGGACAACAATTACTTGTAATCGACAAAAAAGGACAATAATTACAGACTAATATGTGTGTGTGTAATTTCCTAATCAATATGTGACTAATATGTATGTCTCTCATAATCCACCTTAAATTTCTGCAGGCCTTTTTGTTTTATCAAACAAGCAAAGTGAAGAAGGTGGGTCATGGTGATCGAGTATAATCGACAAACGATCACAAAAAGAGCACGGCTGCATTGCATTAACAAGCAGCCAAATAGAGTATCAAGCCCGAATGACCCATGATTTTTCCCTAGTCAAACAACAACAAAAATTCTCAAACCATTGATTTTTCTTCTCAACCAAGCAAGAAAGAAGAGAAGCAGAGGACTAGAATTTATTTTTCTTTTCAGATTAGTACCATGTGTTTGACTATTAGTCTTCTTGTAGTTGGCAGTAGGCAGATTTGCTTGGCTTGGCTTATATATAAAGCAATGCTTGCTGAGAAACACAACAGATTCATCGACCCATTTCGCCAAAAAGTGGTAAACTTGAATCCTCAATTCTCTCCCTCATGCATGAGCTTCCCAGTAGTCCCCACTTAATTTGTTTCTTTCTCTTTGTGTTTTGATTTGATTCTTGTTTCAACTTTCAAATCGTCTGCTGAGGTTGTAAAGTTTATTCCCAGCAATTTTTTATGGATTGGAGCAATTACTTGTTTTCTGCTTCTTGTTCCCATTTTCTGGAATCAATATGTTCATATTCTGCACTATTTACTTCGCATGCGGGTTTCTGCTTTCTTGTGCTGATACGTGCACAAAACACAATCATACAAAACAAGAATATTAGAATACATGAATTTTGTATTTTTGTCCAATTAGCAAAAGTATTTTTGATGAACAAAAGTATTGGTGTCATAGTAATTTTTTGATGAACGTACTCTGTATTCTTTTCTATTAGAAAGAAGGCAAGGCATATGTTCCTTGGTCAGTTGGTTTGCCCAGAAAGCAAAAGTAGTCTGGTTTGCAAATTCAAATTAAGAAATGTTTCTCTCTTGCAGCTCTGATCTTATAAACCAACTTCTCTGGGTTGCTTGTTGTCAAACAACAGCAACCACTTAATGCTCTCAAGTTCTTGCTGTATAAGCAACTCAACTTCTGCTGCGACAGAAATGGGTGCCCAGGAAAACCCTTTGGATGGAGATGTGATCAAAGAGGAAACCGCGGCATCAAACAGTCACTCAGCAGTGCCAGATTCCCAAAATGTTCCAGAAAGTTCCAATAACAAGGAAGATACAAACAAGAGCAAGGAGGTTGGCACCAAATCAGTACCATTTTTCAAGCTTTTCTCATTTGCTGATTCCATGGATTACCTGCTAATGTCTGTTGGTACTATTGGCGCTATTGGGAATGGACTTTGTATGCCTCTAATGACCATAATCATGGGAGATGTGATCAATTCTTTTGGAGAATCTGGGAATAACAAACGCGTGGTTGATACAGTTTCCAAGGTAAGATTTTGTGACTAAAACTGTGCTACATGTAACTTTTACTAACTTGATTTATCAAAGCTAATTTGGTCAATTTGATATCCTCAGGTAGCTCTAAAGTACGTCTACTTGGCTTTGGGAGCTGCTGCTGCTGCATTTCTACGTAAGTACATAAAACTTGCCACCTGATTTATATATATAGTCTGGATTATTGAAAACTTAGGTACTTGGATTTTGCTATATATGTTCCAGAGATGTCTTGTTGGATGATCACCGGAGAGAGGCAGGCTGCAAGAATAAGATGTTTATACTTGAAAACAATATTGAGGCAAGATGTTGGCTTTTTTGATAAAGAAACCCAGACTGGGGAAGTTATTGGGAGGATGTCAGGTGATACTGTGCTCATTCAAGAGGCCATGGGCGAGAAGGTATGTATTTACATGACACACAAAAGCCTCTAGACATTATTGCCATTTTCTCCGAGCCCCTTAATTATTTATTTCATTCTCTTCTTGCAGGTAGGAAATTTTATCCAGTTAGTTGCAACATTCTTTGGAGGCTTTGTCATTGCCTTTATTAAGGGATGGCTTCTCACACTTGTCATGCTATCTTCTATCCCCGCTCTCGTTTTCTCTGGTGCTGTCATGAGCCTCATCATATCAAAGTTGGCATCTCGTGGACAAGCGGCATATTCAGTGGGAGCAACTGTGGTAGAGCAGACAATTGGTTCAATCAGAACTGTAAGCAGCCTTTCTTAAGTAAAACAAGTATTGTTTATTTTTTTTCTCTGTACTGAACTAACGCTGATGGGCATTCCTCGTGCAGGTTGCATCATTTACAGGGGAGAAACAAGCTATAACTAAGTACAATAACTCCTTAAATAAAGCTTACAAGTCTGGTGTGCAAGAGGGTTTGGCAGCTGGGTTGGGTATTGGTTCGGTTATGCTTATCATCTTCTGTAGTTACGCTTTGGCTATATGGTATGGCGGAAAAATGATACTTGAAAAAGGATACAAAGGAGGAGAAGTCATGAATGTAGTGTTCGCTGTGTTGACTGGTTCATTGTAAGTTGCACTATTATAAATGTTTATGTGGTGGTGGTGCTCTGATATTGGAAGTCTATATAAATGTTTTCTTGATAAATTTCAGGTCTCTTGGGCAGACATCTCCATGCATGGCTGCATTTGCTTCTGGTCAAGCTGCAGCTTATAAGATGTTTGAGACAATTAGAAGAAAGCCGGAGATAGATGCTTCTGATACTAAAGGGAAGCAATTACAAGATATCCGAGGAGACATAGAACTGAGGGATGTTCATTTTAGTTATCCTGCAAGACCAGATGAACAAATATTCCGCGGATTTTCTCTCTCAATACCTAGTGGTGCAACTGCTGCTTTGGTTGGAGAGAGCGGAAGTGGTAAATCGACTGTCATCAGTTTGCTTGAGAGATTTTATGACCCCCAGGCTGGTGAAGTTCTTATTGATGGTATTAATCTCAAAGAGTTCCAGCTGAAATGGATCAGACAGAAAATAGGGCTTGTCAGCCAGGAACCTGTTTTGTTTACTTGCAGCATTAGAGATAATATTGGCTATGGGAAGGACGGTGCAACTACTGAAGAAATAAGGGCTGCTACTGAGCTTGCCAATGCTGCTAAATTCATAGACAAACTTCCCCAGGTTAAAATTCAAATTACTTCAATATTATTTCCATAATGCGTAGGATTTAGGAATGTAATTTAATTTAATACAAACTTTTTCATGTATTTCTTCTAATTTTCGATGTTTGCGACTTGTGCATATAGGGACTAGATACAATGGTTGGTGAGCATGGAACTCAACTATCTGGGGGCCAAAAGCAGAGAGTTGCTATAGCTCGAGCAATTTTGAAAAACCCAAGAATTCTACTTTTAGATGAAGCCACAAGCGCCCTTGATGCAGAATCCGAGAGAGTTGTGCAGGAGGCACTGGACAGAATTATGGTTAACCGAACTACTGTCATTGTAGCTCATCGCTTGAGCACAGTAAGGAATGCCGACACCACTGCTGTGATACATCGAGGAAAGATTGTTGAACAAGGTAATGCATATGTTAATAGTGTTCTGGCCAACCATTTGATTGCCTAATATTACTGTAAATTGTTCAACATGCTGCCACAGTTAAACATTTTTTTAGTTATCAGCAATGCAGATATTGATACTTTTCAATTGAACAGGACCGCATTCTGAGCTAGTTAAGGATCCAGATGGAGCATATAGCCAGCTCATAAGGTTACAAGAAATGAGAACTGTGTCAGAACAGACGGGTCTAAATGATCAGGAAAGGGCAGAACTCTGTTCTGATTCTCGTAGACAGTCAAGTCAAAGATTTTCTTTCTTACGATCCATAAGCCGTGGATCATCTGGAAGAGGAAATAGTAGTCGCCGCTCATTCTCAATCTCATATGATGGTGCTATTGGCGTCCTTGAAACAACACAACCAGATATTCATGCTCCAGAAGCATCAAAAGGGCACCCAGAAGTCTCACTTAGTCGCCTGGCTTCCCTCAACAAGCCAGAGATCCCAGTGCTACTTCTAGGTACTTTAGCTGCAGCAGCCAATGGGGTGATCTTACCAGGTTTTGGGATACTAATATCCAGTGTAATCAAAACCTTCTTTGAGCCACCTGATCAACTCAGTAAGGATTCCAAGTTTTGGGCATTAATCTGTGTTGCTCTTGGAGCGGCATCATTCTTGGCAGAACCATCAAGAGCATACCTTTTTGTTGTGGCTGGTTGTAAGTTAATAAGACGAGTTCGATCAATGTGCTTTGAGAAGGTGGTTTACATGGACATAGGCTGGTTTGATGAGTCTGAACACTCAAGTGGTGCAATTGGGGCAAGGCTTTCTACGGATGCAGCTTCTCTAAGAGGGCTGGTTGGAGGTGCTCTAGGTTTATTGGCTCAGAATCTAGCAACTGCATTTGCTGGCCTGGTTATTGCTTTTGTGGCAAATTGGCAACTGGCTCTTATAATCCTTGTTCTCGTGCCTCTATTAGTAGTAAATGGATACTTTCAAGTGAAGTTCATGAAAGGGTTCAGTGCAGATGCAAAGGTAATGCTCCAAATTGCAAAAAATGGAAAAAAAAAATTGAAGAGTTAATCATCTAACTATCTAAGCATGGAGATTTTCTTTATTAATATTTTTTAGACTAGCCCTTTTTAACATTACTGAAATACTATATTGTTGCAGAAAATGTACGAGGACGCAAGCCAAGTAGCCAATGATGCTGTGGGGAGTATTAGAACAATTGCTTCCTTTTGTGCTGAAGAGAAGGTGATGGAGCTGTACCAGAAAAAATGTGAAGGTCCTATTAAAAATGGGATAAGACAAGGCTTAGTTAGCGGAATGGGTTTTGGGCTTTCTTTCTTTTTGCTATTTTCTGTGTGTGCCTGCAGTTTCTATGCTGGAGCCCGACTTGTTGCAGCAGGCAAGACAGAATTCTCTGATGTGTTCCGGGTAAGCTCTTTTGCTCTCTGCTACAAATCTTTACTTTACTAGATCTGCACAGGAAATGTAAGCAGAAGATCAAAATTCGGCTCAGAAATTCCGGTTAATCAAATTTTTATTAGCCTATTCAGTTCACTGTTAACATTTTCCTCTCCTGGTTTACAGGTTTTCTTTGCTCTCACTATGACGGCAGGTGGAGTGTCTCAGTCGAGCTCCCTAACCCCTGATGTAAGTAAAGGAAAGAGCTCTGCTGCTTCCATCTTTGCAATTCTTGACGGCAAATCAAAAATAGACTCTAGTGATGAGTCTGGAACAACTATAGAAAATGTGAAGGGAGATATCGAACTACGCAATGTCAGTTTCAAGTATCCAACTAGACCCAACGTGCCAATCTTCCAGGATCTTTGCTTGACCATTCGTCATGGCAAGGTAACTTAGTGTCATGGACTATTCCATTTATCCATTTCCATGCAACACATAAGAGTTCGACCTCCTGGTCTAATTTAAATTTGTGGAACTTACTATTTGAGTTATATTTTTCAGACGGTTGCTCTGGTTGGAGAAAGTGGAAGTGGGAAGTCGACAGTGATCTCATTGTTGCAGAGATTTTATGACCCTGATTCAGGTCACATTACATTAGATGGAATCGAAATCCAAAAGCTACAGTTGAAGTGGTTGAGACAGCAAATGGGGCTGGTGAGCCAAGAGCCTGTTCTGTTTAATGACACTATCCGAGCCAACATTGCATATGGAAAGGACGGGAATGCAACCGAGACTGAAATTATAGCTGCAGCAGAATTGGGAAATGCGCACAAGTTCATTAGTAGTTTACAACAGGTAGGCACTGGATTAACAAGTTTCGAACTCAATTTCTTTCGTCTGCAAAAACGCTATAATGATCTTTTACCAATCTGTTGCATAAATGAGAAGGACAAGTTGATAACAATCCACATTTTTATAGGATCATACCATCATGCTTATGTGACTGAAGTACCAAAGTTGGTCACATCCGCTGTAACTAGTATAATATAGATTGGAAAACATGCATGTTCAGAATGTATCAGTTAATGTTGGAAATTGATGCAGGGTTACGATACAATAGTAGGAGAGCGGGGGGTCCAATTGTCGGGTGGACAGAAGCAAAGGGTGGCAATTGCAAGAGCTATAATGAAGGCACCCAAGATATTACTACTAGATGAAGCCACCAGTGCTCTTGATGCTGAATCCGAACGAGTTGTTCAAGATGCATTGGACAGAGTTATGGTGGATCGAACAACGGTGGTGGTTGCACATCGGTTATCCACAATCACAAGTGCAGATTTAATAGCAGTGGTGAAAAATGGAGTCATTGCAGAGAAAGGAAAGCATGAAACTTTGATCAATATCAAGGATGGCACTTATGCTTCTTTGGTAGCTTTACATGCAAGTGCCTCATCTTAGAGCGCTTTATGTTCGTCTTACTGAGATAATGCAGCAAAAGCATTGAAGATCATAAAGCAATATGTCATGTAATTCTATGCAGGGAAGTAAATCATCACGAGGCATAGATAATTTTTTTCTTTCTTCATTTCTTTTTGAAAGCTTCACTTTTGCAGCAATGAAACAAAGATGAATACAACAGATGATTGCATTGTAGTACATTAATTAAGTTTGCCCACAAAGTGGTTTGGTTTTATAGCTGGATCAATGTGATAGAAATTTTGTATAAAGGGCTCATTCAGTTTCAGGTTTTTACAATATTCAAGGATTGAAGGTGTTGGAACAACCCCCTCTTTTCAGTTTAGAAAAGGTTAGAAAACAACAGAACTGGAATATTTACTCTTGCAGCTGTGATCTTATCGCCCAAGTTTTCTGAGGTGCTGTTGAAAAACATGGCTGAGGAGAATCCTTCGGACGGAGATGCAGTCACCGAGCAAGACACTGCACCAAATAGCCACTCAGCCGTGTCGGTGGGTTCCAATGAATATCAACAAGATACAAGCAAGAGCAAAGAGGACGGAACCAAAACAATACCACATTACAAGCTTTTCCAATATGATCACCAACAAACCTCTTCTTCCAATTCTCGACAAATCAGTGCTGTTCGCCACCGCAGATGAACTTTGGATTGACTTACATCAGTGTAGATATGATCACCAACATAGAGTATTTCATGATCTCCATGGATATCTAGGGAATTCTCAACCTTCTGAGCACTTCCCCCTGAATACAAGCCCCCTGCAGAAAGAAAGCATTTAAATGAACACAATATTGATAAATAAATGTCAAAAAAGTATCGATTAATCAATAATATGATCAATACCAAGAGCAAAGGAATTTGATTATCCTGACATGCAAAAATGGTGAATAGAACAAAAACAGCGGATAGTTGACCACCAAATAAAATAGTTATTTAGTTAATGTGACACTAATGGCCATTGATGAAATTTGATTATTTCACCTCAGCTGCAAATGAGAGGCACAAGTTAACTGACATGGAGGATATCAGAGTTGCACTAAACTTTTAGACTTTCAGTAGTCCCCAATGTAGAATTGTTGCATAGTCGTAGAACTCAATGCCGTAGTAGTCGAATTTCATGTAGAATGATTTGTCGAATCATTGTAGAAGAAATTGTCGAACGAGAATAATTATTTGATGGTAAGTTGGTAAAGAAGCGGTAGTAGTATATACAAGGGTGGATCTTGCCTTGAATTCATATTAGTGCATGCAAGTAATAAACTTACGTAATTGTACGGTACGGTCCTTATTCAATTAAGCCTGATGCTAATTCTCTTGAATGTAACAAAGCCAAAAACACAAATCCATCATCAGTACGTGATTCTCGTAACCATATATGTTGATATGGATTCTAAACAGCAGCTGTCCTTTTATTGCTTTGTGTCATCTTCCTGCTAGAACTCTCTTTCCTTTTTCTTTTTCTTTTACGCATAGCGATGAACGAAGTTGTGTTTGCAGGAGAGAATAGTCAGACCAACAGTAAGCTCGAGGTGATCGAGTTGCCTTCGTCAATTAATACTTGGCTTGCCACGCACTCTGATCAATTGAGAACGACAAAATAAACAAAGCTTTGAGCAAGGCTGTGAATTAATGGTGTCCATATTTTGTCTTGTTGTGAGAACCCTTAATTGATCATATGTATGACCATGTTGACGTAGAAACTCATCCATACTTGAACATATGTGTTGTCTTCACCAAGATAGGACGGATTTGTATGACCGCTGGATCTTTGACATCTGACAAACTGGGTGCTTCATAGATGCTGATCTCATACAATAACAAGAAGTCGCTCCTTGACTCGTGATCTTCAGGTTGTGAAGTGTTTCTAGATTTTTCTTCTTAAACTCATAGAGAACAACAAAGCTTGATTGTCGTTCCCACAGACGGCGCCAAACTGTTGATGCATAAAATTGGTATCAACAATTAGATAACCTTGTCGAGATTGATGTCGACAATCCTCTATGTCAGCTCAGCATGACCAAGCTGGTGGTGCATCAAAACTCTAATTTAGGTCTAGTGCTTAGGATTGTCATTCATCATAAAACATGAAAGAACACAACAAAACACGAGACTTATAGTGGTTCACCAAATTAGGGCTACGTCCACTTTGGTGTTTAGGGTTTCACTAGTGAATAAAGAAAATACATGGACACCAAAGTGAATATCATAACCAATGGCACTAATTGAACAAAGATTCAATGTGCGGCTACAAAAAATACCACGAGGCGATTCCGTTGACGAAAAAGGACTCTGTACGTAAATATTCAACATGGTGAGATTGCTGCACAAGTACTACTCTACCATAAGGAAACGATCAATAGGATATCCATTATAAACAGACAACATATAGCTAGAAACTCAATACTCTACCAAACCAAACTAAGAGGATTAAATTGGGAACATAAACAGACTAGCTGCACAAGTACTACCCTACCACAAGGAAATGATCAATGGGAAATTCATTAACAAAGAACATAGACAAACTTGGTACTCTACCAAACCAAAACAAAACAACTAATAGGACCAAATTGTGTTCAGAAAAAGAACAAGTAACAGTACCGGAATACCCAAGTCCAAGGGCAGAACTAAGAGAGAGGTGACCCAGCTTAAGCTGGGCAATTTTTATTATTATTAATGTTTTTGTATATGGATTTCTGACCAAGCTCACCTGATTTTTTTATACACTGTCCATCAATTGATGTTATCTCATGTGTTTAGTTTAGTATTTAATACTACGCCCATCACTCCATGTCTCCATCAATTATTCTTCTCGTTCTTGCAAACTTCTGTCATCTCAATAATCAATTATTCAAGAGTTCAACTGTTCAAGTTCTTTTTTCTCTTCTTCACTTCTTCAACAATTGAACTGATAGCCCTCATAGCAGGAACATTCAAACATAGGACTTCCCAAGGTATTTTCATAACTCCAAATCTCCAATACTCCATATTCTATATTTCTATACTTTTTCTGTTTTTCTTTGCCTGAGTTGTTGTAATCATTTCATAATTTATAGCCTTATAGGTATCATTATAATGCCATATCACCGTCCTAATGTGAAGAGAATGAAGATTTTTTTTTTCGTTTTATAAGAAAAATAATGATAATCAATCATCAATTGATTTTGGTGTAGTACTTCATTTTTCTTCAAGTCTGCTATGTGTAAGATTATTGTGGACTCATCAATATACATTTAGTTTAACAACAACTTAGCTACGTATAAGCAGAGCAAGTAATCGGACAATGTCATTGTTGTTCTAGATTCTTTCCTATTATGATAAGGGATACAATTCATATTTGGCCATTACTAGTATCATTAGTAAACCTATTTGTACATGGAACAAGTTAAATAGGCCTATATTGATTAGGACTAGGAATCCTTTATGGGAGGTACTTAGTCCTGTAAATGTCTATATAAAGAGACCTTGGTCCCTGCTCTAGCAATCACAAGCACTACATCATTCTTTGCCCCATTGTGAGATTGCCTAAAGGATTGCTCAGAGGAGAAGCACCAAGTTCGACCATGTCTGCAAGAGGTCAGTATTCGTGTTCTTAACTCGAGTACAACATGCTTGTCTAAAATTAAGTTTACATTTGGTATCAGAGCCATTGTGCTCGATTAAGAATCGAATTTTGTTTTGATCCCAAAGGGGGAAAAATTACTTCTAAATCCAATATTAGGGTTCTTCGTTTCTTGATTTCAATCAATATTTTTCCGCCTAAATTCTTTATCAAAGATTTTTGAAATCATAAATCAAAGGGCTCTGTTATTGTTAATTTGTCTTCGAATCATCACTAAAATTTCATACTCATATGTCTTAAAGTACACAATCCTAATTGCATTCTCCTATGAACTTTATACTATGTAATGCCTAAATTTTCTGCATAATTTAAAATTTCATAGCCTTGTTGAGGCCTATATGAGACTGTTTGCAGGGATTGATTGTGTTTGTGTTTACTTTGAGTTTTTTCGATCCTGGTTTATATGTGTGCTGTATTGTTTGCCTTTATTTCTGTCTCACAATTCATTGTATAACAAAACAGCAATAAAACTCATATAAGACGCTTAAAATCATTTTTTTTTCTTAGTCCAGTTCAATTAAATACTTCCAACATATCATATTGTCGATAGCAATTTTATGTAAAAGCCTTTAATTGAGCATGAGTATTGGACTAAAATCTTGTGATATTGATTCTAAAAACAAGGAATCCTTGCTCCCCATAGGAGGTTTTAAATGATTATTGTTTATAGAATCAATGTCAGCATACAACAAGGTTTGAAACTTGCATTCTGTGGTTGTTGGAACTGTTCTTCTTGCCACTCTAGGTGTTGACATGTTCTGATTAACCTACCGTTGAGTTTTGAGTTTTGGGTGTATGATTCAGTAGTGTCAATTGTCCTTTTGCCACTCTAGGTAAGGCTGACACGATTAATATACATTGGGGCTCTTCAGTATTAAATGCCTAGTTTATTTATAATTTTGTAACTAGGATAAATGGGAACTGTTAATGACTTGTTACAACAATGAATATTCCCTCAAGTTTTCCTCACACACTACAACAAAAGGGGGCATTAGCTACGATTTGTTTTCCCACGTTTAAAGTTTTGTGGCCATGAGACATGAAACAGTGCACACCTTTATAGTTACCTCACGAATAGCTTGGTTTCGTGACCAACAAATAAAAAACAATAAATTTTCTCTACAGTTATCTCACATTCAACTTGGTTTCGTGACTAACAAATAAAAAATCAATAAAATTCTCACATCCCAAAATCTTGTGGGTACGTGTTAACCCACATGGTTGCTTTTTTATTGATTTATTCTCACAGAGAGTCTCTCTCTCTCTCTCCCTCTCCTTCCCTCCATGTTCTTATCTCATTCTTATCTTATTCACCCTATACTTTCAGCAATTCTCTCCTTCCTTCGTATATTTCTTACTGTCTCTTCCATTTTTGTGCATTTTTCTTTACTTAGTTTATGAAATGTTTACCTGGTATTTTCCATCAGTGACGACTATTATGTAATCCTTTGTTTCTCAATAGTTTGACCACAAACAGTTTAGATGTTGTTGAATCTCTTTTCTCTTTTCTTATAATTGTTGGTTTTCTGTTGCAGATCGATCTGGGCAATCTAGTAGCCGACGAATTTCTTGTTGGAATTTAAGAGATCTTGAAGCACCGATGCCGATGCCGATGCCGATGCCAAGCATTTGAAGGCCACCGTCTCTGCACAAGCGAGACATCGATCTGCTGAAGACGGATCTGGCCAAACGAAAGAAGGCTTTGAGTTGTACCTCAATATTATCCAACTCCCCGCAGTGATTTCAAGACCCCAACAAAATCATTCATTAGGTGCCTCTTGGATCGATCTGCATATATCGATTTTCTATTTATTTTTTGCTATTTTAGTTGATAATTGTTCAAATTTGTTCTTGTAGGATTACAGAATCAAACTTTCAAAATCTACAAGGGATCAAATTTCACATGCGATTTGCTTGTAGGATTTCAGCACAAGCAAACTCGATCGAATGGGATTGGGTTCAAGGGATCGAACTAGCAGCATCAAATTTGTTCCTTGAAGAGTTCAAGAAAAAATAACTAAATGGATGAATTAATAAAAATCATATAAATTAAAATTTCACAATGAGGACAGCTGTAGAAAACCATCATCACAAACATGTCAGGCCGCAGGTTGTGGGACCCAGCGGTTCAGATGGAGAACATCCCACGATTCTTTCATATTCGTGAGAAAATAAGCAATAGCCACGGGAGCAAAGCCCATGAACTTGATAATCGTCACTGCATCGTCGCCAAGCCCAATGCACACGTAAATTCGTGGGCAACTAGCCAATGGCCACGAAAAAGAAAGGTAGGTAAAGGGCTGTTTTTTAGTAGTGACATTTGAGCTTGTGATTAGTTCATACTTTAAAGGTGGCAAATAGCCAGCACTTGGGTCTACTAGACTAAGAAGTTGTGTGAGCATAAAGTTACTAATTTTATTTTGGGGGGAAGAGAATATGCATATCTCATAAAGTTTGTGCATATACTACATATGTTTTAGTAGTAATAATACGTAGCAATTATATGCCTTGAATTGTCTTTTGTGTGGTTTACCTTCTGTACTATATATGTACTAAAATTGAGATGGATTTATATAAGATAACCAACGAACAAAGTAACTTTTGTATATGGAGATCCAATTGTTTGTTACCAACCCTATAGATCAAAAGTAGTTTCACGACAGCAAATAAGGCTACTTTCTCTGAAATTGTTTTTGGTAAATTCAACACTCATTTTAGAATAAAGAGTGCACTTGGCATGTTGATTAATAGTGCGAGGTTTTCTTCTTTAATTGATCTTGTTTATTATAGTGGTTTTATTTTTGTTCATGGAAAGAATCTATTTCAAGGTCATTAAGGGCACCTGAATTTGTTTTCAGCTTAGGTTGTGCAGCATTCAATTGTCTAATAGTTTGCATATTAGTTTTGACTTCCCTATGAATGTGTGCACGTGTATGATATTTTACCTAGAAGTATTTTGTATAAATCTCATTTTATACGGGTCATATGATTTGTTTGAATGATGTAGTGAAATCAAGAAAGTATCTTTTTTTTAAAGGAGTTAATGAACAGTTAATCACTAGTCTCTTTTCACAAGGTAACATATTTATTAAGAAAACAAAGTTGTGCCATATTGATGATTCATAACTGACCTATATAACAAGTTTGCAAGTTTTTTGTTTTTCATAAAACCATTTTGTTTTCCACAAGATTATTGGTTTAACTTGTTTAAGAATGAAATCAAATTGTGTAGTACTTAAGTGATTGCCTCTGTATGCATTATTTTTTTTTTTTTTTTTTTTAAGCTACTACATTGTTCATGTCTGGATATGTATTATTAATTTGGAATTCCTTTTGCATTTTCATGATTTTTAGGGTTTGTGTCCTCAATACAAACATGAACTTACCTTATGGAAAATTCCATTGACGGCAATTGACATTTTTCAGTTTTCTTGACTTCATTTAATACAACTTCATTAAAATCTTAATTAAAGCATACAATTTCTTATCATAATAGATAAATTATTTTTTATTGCCATTCAGTCAAAATCAGTCCTCTTTTCTTAGGATATAACATTCATATATTGGGTCATGTACTTCTCTTTAATTGTGTATTCGGTGCGAGTCTCACATATCACTTGCGAAGTTATTTTAGATATCAATATGTATATATTTATTAGTAATTATACATGAATAACTTCAATATGAGAACTCAGTTGTTTACGCTTATTTGTTAAATACACTTGGGGACATAATTTTGTATTTGCCAAATTTTTAAAGGGGGAGAAACATATGCCTTGATCAGTTGTGGTGGTGTTGTGTTTCCGATACACAACATGAACTTTCTTTATAAAATTCATTGTAGACATTCAATGTTAATTGTCTGAGTTCTTATGGCCTCCTAACGAGTTTTCGAGCCTCCTAACGAAGTTTCGACTCCTTAAATTAATTTGGTTTAAGAAGAAATAATTTTTGATTAGCCTATATCAAAAATTCATGCTTAAGTGCACTGTCGTATCAATCTTTTGTGCTTAGACTCTAACTGTCATGTGCTAAAAGTTATAAGTTCTTTTACAATACTTTTACCATAATTATCTTCAGTCTAAGAACTTGTTTTCGTGCTGTATAATAACTGTATATGAAAGGAACTATTTATTAAAGATGATAATGATTCTGGAAATAATCGCTATATATATTTGTGCTTGATTTATATCATAATGAAGTCTGAGTTCTTTGAAAACTGTTATTTTGGTCTTTGAAATTTTGTTCATGCATGTGGTCTATTGTCAATATATAAGTTGTAGTGATTTCATTTTTGCTGTGTATAATAATAAACTATGCACAGAGAGTATATGTATGACCAATATATGTAATTGTTGGTTTTCTTTTGAATTTTCTTCTGACATATGAATGCATATAAGTTAAAGATCAGTGGGAGTGTTAGAAGATTTTAACGCCATTAATTAATGAAAGATTTATTTTAAGTTATGTTTATTTTTCCTTAGTAAAATTTCAGAATTTATTTACTATAGGAATGTTTCAGACAACTTCTTGACTCTGTGTTCATAACATTAATTTTGATTGTTTTATTCAGTAATATAAATTGTTATGCTAAGATTTTGGCTTAGTGATTGCTGTTAATATTCTGCTAAACTACATTATTTAAACATTAAGTTTATACTGCGATTGAGCTAAAGTGCGGTAAAATGCAGACTATTCTTCATGAAAACCTTTTATTTCAGGTTTTTGGTTTTCAAAACCATTAAGTCGAACTAAGTGCATGCTGTTTTGTAATACTAAGAATATGCGAATACTATTGGACCTTAATGTTTTGAAGAAGTGGGGGTGTTTATTTTCAAGTCCTATTTTCATTACTGCATATATAATTATATATAAGTACATGTCATTAGTCTTTTGAAGTTCCATTTATATTTAGTATTTGTTTTTGTGCAATAACCTGTCTTCAGAAACCATACTTTATGATCTGCACTTAAGTATTCATTTATACTCGAGTAGATATTGTATCAAGCATTTTTGCAAGAATATGCAGATTTATATGAATATTTTTTATATGTGTGTTATCAGGTTCTGCAGCTTCATTAGAAGCATTTTCGATTCTGGTATAATAACTAGAATTCTACATTTGGACCTCATTGTGCTTGTACATGCAGTAATTTTATGTGTGTGGTTTGATTTTGGTATATTTATAAAATAAAACTTTGTGATCTTCCGAATTTTTGACTTCTTTTATTTTATTTTATTTTATCATTCTCTCTCTTTTTTGGTTCTTAAAAGAGAAGAAAGTTTGTCCTTAATTTTTCCTCCAGTTCTTAAAAAGAGGAAGAAAATCATTAATTGAAAGTTTAAGTGATAAAAGTTTCCAAGTTCCTTAAGTAATCAGTTCAATTTTCGGATATGGTAGGTGGGAAGTTGTATATGCTTTGAATGATAGTAATTGCTAGTTGACTTTTGATTTGGTTATTATAGGCATTGATATGGAATAACAATTATGATTACTGAAAATATGTCTTGGCCTGAAGGATTGATTTTATTCAATGCTGATTTCTTTACTGATTGTGTAGAGCATTTCATCTAAGCTTCATACATGACATTTTATAAGGTCTAGCTATGATTTATACAAGGTTTTGATGCTATTAGATTAATTATTTTCTATACATCTAGTAAGTTAATTGTCTTCATGTTTATTCGGGTGTTCTTTGACATTTTTGTTTGAGTTGCATGGCCTACATACTGTCATGATCTCCTAGCTATTAGTACTGATCACTTATAAACTTTTGTATACACCTCCGTTTGTATGTTCTAGGCATGGTAGACAAAGTGCATTGCTAATCTTTATTTCTACATACTATTGTTTTAAAGTGTGTAGTAGTTGAGTAATTCATAGTCCTTGTTGAATAGTTAAAATCGTGCCTAGTCCTAACTAATGGGACAATTAATTAACCTCTTTGGTTATGAAGTACAATTAAAGTTATTATTGTTCCTACATTAATTTTCATAAATTTGAAAAATGAGGTACGTAAGACAAAAGTTATGATTAAATATGAGATAATTGAATGGCAATTCAGTATATCAATGTCTTCTTGTTTAAATATAATAATGAAAATTATAATGGCCAACAATTATCTTTCATGTTCTTATGAATGAATTGATATGATTAGAATCCTGGATAGATTCGATCCTCTTGATTAGTGGGAGTAAAATATTTCTCTTGCTTTAATTATTGGCTGTGCTATAAATATATTGCTGCAGTCATAGAATTACCTATTCAAGTTTATGATTTATGCTCATAACATTAACATTTTGAAGTTCATATTCAGTATTTTATTTGAGCAAGTTTTGACTTAAGATATAGTGTTATGTGCTCTGCATGCATTTGTTTATTTTCTACTTAAGTAACAAAGCTACTTTCAGTATTGTAGCATTTTTGCAGATATATATGCACATAATGATAAACTTGTGTCAACTTCATTTGAAGCCTTTTGATATAGATTCTAGTTTTATAGAATCCTACAGTTGGACCTTGTGCTTAATTAATTCTGTAAGCACACAAATTTTTCATGTACTCTAAATGGCTCCTGTGATTCGTGTGTTGTTGTATTATGATTATGAGGTGCTGGTGTTTCTGATAAATGTCTGTCTTCTCATAGTTTGGTACAATGGTTCATGGATTGACTGAGTTGAAGGATGAAGTATAGACTCTTTGACTTGTCTCTATGCGCACGTCATGATTACTAAGTCTGGTAAATGTAGCATTCTTGTTGTCTGCATATTGAAGAGTCCAAGTGGGAGACTGTAAGATTATTGTGGACTCATCAATATACATTTAGTTTAACAACAACTTAGCTACGTATAAGCAGAGCAAGTAATCGGACAATGTCATTGTTGTTCTAGATTCTTTCCTATTATGATAAGGGATACAATTCATATTTGGCCATTACTAGTATCATTAGTAAACCTATTTGTACATGGAACAAGTTAAATAGGCCTATATTGATTAGGACTAGGAATCCTTTATGGGAGGTACTTAGTCCTGTAAATGTCTATATAAAGAGACCTTGGTCCCTGCTCTAGCAATCACAAGCACTACATCATTCTTTGCCCCATTGTGAGATTGCCTAAAGGATTGCTCAGAGGAGAAGCACCAAGTTCGACCATGTCTGCAAGAGGTCAGTATTCGTGTTCTTAACTCGAGTACAACATGCTTGTCTAAAATTAAGTTTACACTATGTAAATAAACAATTCTGCCAAAAAAAAAATTTAGCTTACCTAAGTTTTGAACTCTAGTTCCGCCTCTGCGGCCAAGTCTTTAAGCAAGTTCAGCTTCTTCAGCCTCCATTCTAGCAACCTCCTCCATTGGACCTTCTAAAGTCACCTGACCATCCATTCCTACATGGGTTCATAAAAAAGAAGTTAAGGATCAAAACTTGACACACCTAGTTGCAATGCCTCAACTGGGAAATCAAAGATCTTTGGAAAAATTGAGTTACCAAATGCCTCAAGATGCTCGACCTTGACATTCAAATACCCTTTGGTCTTCTCTCCCAAGTAATCCACGTCATACTTGCTCGCCGACGTCACCGAAAACACAGACTTGTCGTCAACGGTGACGCTGCCGCTGCTGCTGCTAGTGCTGCTGCACTGGCACTTCATGCTGTGATTCCAGACGAGGGACTTGGTGATGATAATGTTATGGGATGTGGGTCTGATCCGAACTGGGTTTCTGAAGAAGCTGGTGGCGGCCATTGAGGCCTCTGCTGCGTACATCTCGATCTGAAGCTCAAAGTTGGGTGCTTTGCAGAGAAAGGCTAGAAGAAGAAGAGTGGGAATCTGAAAATATCTGGAGTGATTCTAATCAGTTGACGACAGTGCATTTGTTAGGTCAACGTTTTCTCCATTTTGGAGGTCAACGTTTGTTTACCTCTAAGTTTACAAAATCAAGGTTTTTCCCTCAATTTAACTCTTTCGTTTAAAAATAAAAAAAAAAGAATCAAAAGTCTTATTCTCACCCCAAAGTGTCAGCATCACTGAATAATCAAATTTTGCTAACTAATGGGCAATAATATTACATACTTATGGGAATATATTGACAAAAAATAAATAAATAATACTTGGTAGTCACACCATCTATTATTCATACAACAACAGAGTGATGTTCTGTCGTGATTGAGGTTATGAAAAAGGAACAAAATTGTATTCTTTTTTATCACGCAATGTTGTTGGAAGGAGAATCTAAACTTAAATTCATGTGTGTAAGAGTAAATATTATTAACAGTTTACAAACTTAGAGTCGCAAAACACAAATCCTTACTTCATATTCAAACCGCAATCATCCCCCTACAAACAAACTTTAATCCTCTCCGATCCAAAGTCCAAATCATAACTCGTAATCATAGGTGCCGAACTCGCTTGGCTTAGTAGCCACTCGGCCACTTCGACTCCTAAAACATGATATGGTGCGGTTGAATATTGTTGGTTCCTTTTTCTTAACCCATACAAGCTAGCTAGATAAAAATTCCATGTCACTCAATCGTTAGAACGCAACCAATGGTGTAGCAGTTGAGATCCTAATTTGATGAAAATAAAATTTGAGATCTCTGACACTACTCAAATGGTAAATCATAAATTAAGTCTTTTGTCCCAAGTTCTAATCAATATTGGACCCTTAAACAGCCCAAAGAGAGTATATTTAGGCCCATCATCTCTCTCTCTCTCTCTCTCTCGTTTTTGTTTGCTCTGAGCCCATCATGTATATTACTTGGGCCATATTTTGGTTGATTATAAATCTGACAATGAAGTATGAACATCAACACGGGTCTGCTTACTTTTCTTGTTACGTAGGTACCAAGTATCAAAATCTGACCAAAACATCCTTTGGTCACAGGTCTTAATTTTTACTTGGGGGTTAAGTAGTCAAAAGCTGATTGCCAAAAAAAGGTGGTCAAATGCTAGCTGGACATATAGAAATAACTTAATAACATCATTTTGGTTCATGCATGTAACAGATTCGATATTTTCTAGAATGAGTACCACAAAGGAGAAGGAAAAATGAGAAGGTCTTGATGATCAATCCTAATCAATGCCATCTCTACTGTGTGTACGTGTATAAGAATACCATTTAGAATTAATATATATGGTCAATAAATCATGTGGGATAATGATAAATACTAGCACAATTTACACATGCACAAAAAATGGGAAGTAGAGCATAAAGGTAGTGAACATTTGTCTTCCCTATATATGCTACATGTTACAAAGCTCTATTAGAAAGATTACTAGTCTCCTATAAACAATTTGACTTCGTTAATTGTTTGTTAAATATTTTGACGTGCTATATTGTCAAACTGTTTTTATGGCAAAAGTTGTGAATTTATAGTGTAAATCATATATTCACATATGTACATGTATTTTTATTTGCTAATAGCATTGGACCGAAAATTATAAAATCCCCCCTAGTCGGTAATTAAACACCACATAACTACTTGTTTTTCCTTTTAAAAATTTTCATTTGCCTTTATAATTGTCAAAAGACTCCATAAATTTGACTATAATTATCAATTTGCATTCTAAACTTGGCAAAAATTGTCAATTTACATCCCCTCCATTCATTCTAACTTTTTTCATCTAACTGTTGGTCATGTGCTACTAATAATATATATTTATTTTTTTAGACTTGAAATGATTATCTTGCCTCGGCCCTCACATGAGTTGTACATGACCAACATTTAAATGAAAAATGTTATAATTGACGGAGGGGATGTAAATTGACAATCTTTGTCAAGTTCAAGGGGTCAATTTTCGCAATTGCAAGTTTAAGGTGCAAACTGACAATTATAGCCAAATTTAGAGGATATTTTGACAATTAAGCTTTTTTTGTATGGTAGTGTACGTAATGATCTAAAACTATGAAACGTGTTTGATGTATATTTGGACTTAATCATAAGTTTACATGTAGTACACAACTGTTTAATAGCTTGTGTAAAAAGTACTAAAGTTGTGATGGAACTCTCCTAGCCTCCTAGGGACTTTATTATCTTTATTATTTTTTATCGATAAAGTGTAGGAGACCTACTTAACTACTAAAATAGTTTTATCAGGTTTTTGCACACTCTCTGGTCACTTAAGTAATTCCAATCATACGTGCAGAAGATCTTGTTTAGTGATCAATTGGTTTAGGTCAGTTAACACCCACCCTAACACTTAATAAGTATGTCGAAGGATTGTAAACCCTAATTCAATCGATCTTCTGTCTCGATTATATATACATACGGTCTATGTTATCTTTGCTGGTTAGTCTTGTATGCTTCAAATTGTTGATTCAAATTCCAAACTTAATGTCAAAGCAGACAGCTCTAAAAAGAAAAAAAATGGATGAGAGATTTTAATAAACAAAAGAGAAGGTCCAATTAGAATTTTTCCAACACAAATATATATGTAATTGTTGTTTACTGTTTAGCAAACAATTTGACCATAAAACAGTAGTACATGACCCTAAGCAATATTATAACCACCTTGGAAAATGATAGGTAAATTAGCGTGCATAGAAAATTTAGTCCTTTTCATTAAACAAGTAATTAAGCCACTAATAACAAACGTCACAGAAATTAGTTCCAACAGAAAAACTAAATTAGATGAGAGGATCGCCATGTCATGAGTGATGTCAGATCCCTTCTTAGTCGTTATTTGTTTAAGCTGTAAATTAGTAAAAGATTACCATGCAGCTACCTCGAGCTCCTTCATATATTGAGACCAACATCTTTAAAAGCCATATTTGACCACTCTAAAATAATTATAGTGGTTTGAAACTTTAACATTCCATAGCTTCATCACCACGTACTTTTTTTAATGTCAAACACACATACACACATATATAAAGCCTCATGTCGTATTCGACGTCTTTCTTCCATGTATTTTAAAAAATACTACATAATTTGCCTAAGTTATGAACATAAGTCCAATATATACTAGCTAGCTTCTTATTTTATTCATTGATGGGTATACATATCCTTTGCTTAGACATGCTATGCGAATCAGTAGCCGGTTGAATAACGCCACCTTACACTTTTACGAGTTTTATACGTAATCTAATTTAGTTGTCCGTTTTGTCAATCACATTGAATCTTTAACCAAAACACTCGATCTAACATTCTACCTAAAAAAGAAAAAGAAAAAGAAAAAAAAAGAAAAAACCCTAACTTTCATGTAGGGTCTATTGAACCATAACTAGGCGGTAAGCCATGTAGCTTAGCCAGAAAAAAAAAATGTTATAAGTATAAATTAGGCCTCTTAACTATGAACAAACTATAAAGTAATTTTATTTTGAGACCCAAATATAAAGACGTTACAGTTTACACCCTAAAATGGTATGCGTTGCAATGTAAATCTTGACACTTTTTTTTTTTCTCAATTAATTTACATTGATTTATCCATTAAACCCAATTCTTTTGAGATTAATGTTAGAGTGAATTTTAAACCCAATTTTCTTTGGCTCCACGCTTGGTAGCTAGAGTGTTCCATTCTTCATATACTATGATTTATTATTTAATTACTTGCATATATATATATATATATATAAATATAACCACTTCAATAATTAAATTATCGTGAAGGCCGTTGGTGATCATGTGATGCCATATTGACGGTGACCGTCGATACCTAACATTATGAACTTCACGCATTGCATAGCCGCACAGAAAAGTTATTAGAATCCTAACAAACAAAGGACAACAATTACTTGTAATCGAAAAACAAGGACAATAATTACAGACTAATATATGTAATTTCCTAATCAATATGTGACTAATATATACGTCTCTCCTAATCCACCTTAAATTTCTGCAGGCCTTTTTGTTTTATCAAAAAAGCAAAGCGAAGAAGGTGGGTCATGGTGATCGAGTATAATCGACAAACGGTCACAAAAAGAGCTCGGCTGCATTGCATTAACAAGCAGCCAAATAGAGTATCAAGCCCGAATGACCCATGATTTTTCCCTAGTCAAACAACAACAAAAATTCTCAAACCATCGATTTTTCTTCTCAACCAAGCAAGAAAGAAGAGAAGCAGATCGAGGACTAGAATTGTATTCCTTTTCAGATTAGTACCGTTTTATATTTTTGGATCATTTGAGTGTTTGACTATTATTCTTCTTGTAGTTGGTAGTAGGCAGATTTGCTAGCTTGCTTGGCTAGCTTATATATACAGCAATGCTTGCTCTGAAACACAACAGATTCATCGACCCATTTCGCCAAAAAGTGGTAAACTTGATTCCTCAATTCTCTCCCTTTTGATCTTTTGGTGATTTTAGTGTTTCCCTGCAACACTTTCAAGTTTTGCACATCGATTGTTTGTGGAAATGCCTAGCTTAATTAGCATGCATGAGCTTCCCAGTAGTCCCCACTAAATTGGTTTCTTTCTCTTTGTCTTTTGATTTGATTCTTGTTTCAACTTTCAAATCGTCTGCCGAGGTTGTAAAGTTTATTCCCATCAATTTTTGATGGAATGGAGCCATTACTTGTTTTCTGCTTCTTGTTCCCTTTTTCTGGAATCAATATGTTCATATTCTGCACTATTTACTTCGCCTGCGGGTTTCTGCTTTCTTTTGCTGACACGTGCACAAAACACAATCATACAAAACAAGAATATTGGAATACATGAATTTTGTATTTTTGATGAACGTACTCTGTATTCTTTTCTATTAGAAAGAAGACAAGGCATATGTTCCTTGGTTAGTTGGTTTGCCCAGAAAGCAAAAGTAGTCTGGTTTGCTAATCCAAATTAAAAAATGTTTCTCTCTTGCAGCTCTGATCTTATAAACCAACTTCTCTGGGTTGCTTGTTGTCAAACAACAGCAACAACTTAATTCTCTCAAGTGCTTGCTGTATAAGCGACTCAACTTCTGCTGTGACAGAAATGGGTGCCCAGGAAAACCCTTTGGATGGAGATATGATCAAAGAGGAAGCCGCGGCATCAAACAGTCACTCAGCAATGCCAGATTCCCAAAATGTACCAGAAAGTTCTAATAACAAGGAAGATACAAGCAAGAGCAAGGAGGGTGGCACCAAATCAGTACCATTTTTCAAGCTTTTCTCATTTGCTGATTCCATGGATTACCTGTTAATGTCTGTTGGTACGATTGGCGCTATTGGGAATGGACTTTGTATGCCTCTAATGACCATAATCATGGGAGATGTGATTAATTCTTTTGGAGAATCTGGGAACAACAAACACGTGGTTGATACAGTTTCCAAGGTAAGATTTTGTGACTAAAACTGTGCTACATGTAACTTTTACTAACTTGATTTATCAAAGCTAATTTGGTCAATTTGATATCCTCAGGTGGCTCTAAAGTACGTCTACTTGGCTTTGGGAGCTGCTGCTGCTGCATTTCTACGTAAGTACATAAAACTTGCCACCTGATTTATACATATAGTCTGGATTATTGAAAACTTAGGTACTTGGATTTTGCTATATATGTTCCAGAGATGTCTTGTTGGATGATCACCGGAGAGAGGCAGGCTGCAAGAATAAGATGTTTATACTTGAAAACAATATTGAGGCAAGATGTTGGCTTTTTTGACAAAGAAACCCAGACTGGGGAAATTATTGGGAGGATGTCAGGTGATACTGTGCTCATTCAAGAGGCCATGGGCGAGAAGGTATGTATTTACATGACACACAAAAGCCTCTAGACGTTATTGCCATTTTCTCCGAGTCCCTTAATTATTTATTTCATTCTCTTATTGCAGGTAGGAAATTTTATCCAGTTAGTTGCAACATTCTTTGGAGGCTTTGTCATTGCCTTTATTAAGGGATGGCTTCTCACCCTTGTCATGCTATCTTCTATCCCCGCTCTCGTTTTCTCTGGTGCTGTCATGAGCCTCATCGTATCAAAGTTGGCATCTCGTGGACAAGCTGCGTATTCAGTGGGAGCAACTGTGGTAGAGCAGACAATTGGTTCAATCAGAACTGTAAGCATCCTTTCTTAAGTAAAACAAGTATTGTTTATTTATTTTCTCTGTACTTGACTAACGCTGATGGGCATTCCTCGTGCAGGTTGCATCATTTACAGGGGAGAAACAAGCTATAACAAAGTACAATAACTCCTTAAATAAAGCTTACAAGTCTGGTGTGCAAGAGGGTTTGGCATCTGGGTTGGGTATTGGTTCGGTTATGCTTATCATATTCTGTAGTTACGCTTTGGCTATATGGTATGGCGGAAAAATGATACTTGAAAAAGGATACAAAGGAGGAGAAGTCATGAATGTAGTGTTCGCTGTGTTGACTGGTTCATTGTAAGTTGCACTATTATAAATGTTTATGTGGTGGTGGTGCTCTGATATTGGAAGTCTATATAAATGTTTTCTTGATAAATTTCAGGTCTCTTGGGCAGACATCTCCATGCATGGCTGCATTTGCTTCTGGGAAAGCTGCAGCTTATAAGATGTTTGAGACAATCAGCAGAAATCCAGAGATAGATGCTTCTGATACTAAAGGGAAGCAATTACAAGATATCCGAGGAGACATAGAACTGAGGGATGTTCATTTTAGTTATCCTGCAAGACCAGATGAACAAATATTCCGCGGATTTTCTCTCTCAATACCAAGTGGTGCAACTGCTGCTTTGGTTGGAGAGAGCGGAAGTGGTAAATCGACTGTCATCAGTTTGCTTGAGAGATTTTATGACCCCCATGCTGGTGAAGTTCTTATTGATGGTATTAATCTCAAAGAGTTCCAGCTGAAATGGATCAGACAGAAAATAGGGCTTGTCAGCCAGGAACCTGTTTTGTTTACTTGCAGCATTAGAGATAATATAGGATATGGTAAGGACGGTGCAACTACTGAAGAAATAAGGGCTGCTACTGAGCTTGCCAATGCTGCTAAATTCATAGACAAACTTCCTCAGGTTAAAATTCAAATTAGTTTACTTTCATTTACTTCAATATTATTTCCATCATGCGTAGGATTTAGGAATGTAATTTAATTTAATACAAACCTTGTCATGTATTTCTTCTAATTTTCGATGTTTGTGACTTGTGCATATAGGGACTAGATACAATGGTTGGTGAGCATGGAACTCAACTATCTGGGGGCCAAAAGCAGAGAGTTGCTATAGCTCGAGCAATTTTGAAAAACCCAAGAATTCTACTTTTAGATGAAGCCACAAGCGCCCTTGACGCAGAATCCGAGAGAGTTGTGCAGGAGGCACTGGACAGAATTATGGTTAACCGGACTACGGTCATTGTAGCTCATCGCTTGAGCACAGTAAGGAATGCGGACACCATTGCTGTGATACATCGAGGAACGATTGTTGAACAAGGTAATGCATGTGTTAATAGTGTTCTGGTCAACCGTTTGATTGCCTAATATTACTGTCAATTGTTCAACATGCTGCCACAGTTAAACATTTTTTTAGTTCATGAGTACTGCAGATAGTGATAATTTTCAATTGAACAGGACCGCATTCTGAGCTAGTTAAGGATCCTGATGGAGCATATAGCCAGCTTATAAGGTTACAAGAAATGAGAACTGTGTCAGAACAGACTGGTCTAAATGATCAGGAAAGAACAGTACACTCTTCTGATTCTCGAAGACAGTCAAGTCAAAGATTTTCTCTCTTACGATCCATAAGCCGTGGATCATCTGGAAGAGGAAATAGTAGTCGCCGCTCATTCTCAATCTCATATGGTGGTGCGCCTACTGCTATTGGCGTCCTTGAAACAACACAACCTGATAGTCATGCTCCAGATGCATCAAAAGGGCACCCAGAAGTCTCACTTAGTCGCCTGGCTTCCCTCAACAAGCCAGAGATCCCAGTGCTACTTCTAGGTACTTTAGCTGCAGCAGCCAATGGGGTGATCTTACCAGTTTTTGGGATACTAATATCCAGTGTAATCAAAACCTTCTTTGAGCCACCTGATCAACTCAGTAAGGATTCCAAGTTTTGGGCATTAATCTTTGTTGCTCTTGGAGCGGCATCATTCTTGGCACAACCATCAAGAGCATACCTTTTTGGTGTGGCTGGTTGTAAGTTAATAAGACGAGTTCGATCAAAGTGCTTTGAGAAGGTGGTTTACATGGACATAGGCTGGTTTGATGAGTCTGAGCACTCAAGTGGTGTAATTGGGGCAAGGCTTTCTACGGATGCAGCTTCTCTAAGAGGCCTGGTTGGAGATGCTCTAGGTTTATTGGTTCAGAATCTAGCAACTGCAGTTGCTGGCCTGGTTATTGCTTTTGTGGCAAATTGGCAACTGGCTCTTATAATCCTTGTTCTCCTGCCTCTATTAGGAGTAAATGGATACTTTCAAGTAAAGTTCATGAAAGGGTTCAGTGCAGATGCAAAGGTAATGCTCCAAACTGCAAAAAATGGAAAAAAAAATTGAAGAGTTAATCATCTAACTATCTAAGCATGGAGATTTTATTTATTAATATTTTTTAGACTAGCCCTTTTTAACATTACTGAAATACTATATTGTTGCAGAAAATGTACGAGGACGCAAGCCAAGTAGCCAATGATGCTGTGGGGAGTATTAGAACAATTGCTTCCTTTTGTGCTGAAGAGAAGGTGATGGAGCTGTACCAGAAAAAATGTGAAGGCCCTATTAAAAATGGGATAAGACAAGGCTTAGTTAGCGGAATGGGTTTTGGGCTTTCATTCTTTTTGCTATTTTCTGTGTATGCCTGCAGTTTCTATGCTGGAGCCCGACTTGTTGAAGCAGGCAAGACAGAATTCTCTGATGTGTTCCGGGTAAGCTGTTTTGCTATCTGCTACAAATCTTTACTTTACTAGATCTGAACTGGAAATGTAAGCAGATGATCAAAATTCGGCTCGGAAATTCCGGTTAATCAAGTATTTATTAGCCTATTTAGTTCATTGTTAACATTTTCCTCTCCTGGTTTACAGGTTTTCTTTGCTCTCACTATGACAGCAGTTGGAGTGTCTCAGTCGAGCTCCCTAGCCCCTGATGTAAGTAAAGGAAAGAGCTCTGCTGCTTCCATCTTTGCAATTCTTGACGGCAAATCAAAAATAGACTCTAGTGATGAGTCTGGAACAACTATAGAAAATGTGAAGGGAGAAATCGAACTACGCCATGTCAGTTTCAAGTATCCAACTAGACCCAACGTGCCAATCTTCCAGGATCTTTGCTTGACCATTCGTCATGGCAAGGTAACTTAGTGTCATGGACTATTCCATTTATCCATTTCCATGCAACACGTAAGAGTTCGACCTCCTGGTCTAATTTAAATTTGTGGAACTTACTATTTGAGTTATATTTTTCAGACGGTTGCTCTGGTTGGAGAAAGTGGAAGTGGGAAGTCGACAGTGATCTCATTATTGCAGAGATTTTATGACCCTGATTCAGGTCACATTACATTAGATGGAATCGAAATCCAAAAGCTACAGTTGAAGTGGTTGAGACAGCAAATGGGGCTGGTGAGCCAAGAGCCTCTGCTGTTTAATGACACTATCCGAGCCAACATTGCATATGGAAAGGACGGGAATGCAACCGAGACTGAAATTATAGCTGCAGCAGAATTGGCAAATGCGCACAAGTTCATAAGTAGTTTACAACAGGTAGGCACTGGATTAACAAGTTTCGAACTCAATTTCTTTCGATTGCAAAAACCTATAACGATCTTTTGCCAATCTGTTGCATATGTGAGAAGGACTAGTTGATGACAATCCACATTTTTATAGGATCATACCATCATGCTTATCAGCTTATGTGACTGAAGTACCAAAGTTGGTCACATCTGCTGTAACTAGGATAATAGAGAATGGAAAACCTATTCAGAATGTTGATGTTAATGTTGGAAATTGATGCAGGGTTACGATACAATAGTAGGTGAGCGGGGAGTCCAATTGTCGGGTGGACAGAAGCAAAGGGTGGCAATTGCAAGAGCTATAATGAAGGCACCCAAGATATTACTACTAGATGAAGCCACCAGTGCTCTTGATGCTGAATCCGAACGAGTTGTTCAAGATGCATTGGACAGAGTTATGGTGGATCGAACAACAGTGGTGGTTGCGCATCGGTTATCCACAATCAGAAGTGCAGATTTAATAGCAGTGGTGAAAAATGGAGTCATTGCAGAGAAAGGAAAGCATGAAACTTTGATCAATATCAAGGATGGCACTTATGCTTCTTTGGTAGCTTTACATGCAAGTGCCTCATCTTAGAGCACTTTATGTTCTTCTTACTGAGAGAATGCAGCAAAAGCATTGAAGATCATAAAGCAATATGTTATGTAATTCTATGCAGGGAAGTAAATCACCATGAGGCATAGATAATTTTTTTCTTTCTCCATTTCTTTTTGAAAACTTCACTTTTGCAGCAATGAAACAAATATGAATACAACAGATGATTGGATTGTAGTATATTAAGTTTGCCCACAAAGTGGTTTGGTTTTAAACCTGGATCGATGTGATAGAAATTTTGTATAAAGGGCTCATTCAGTTTCAGGTTTTTACAATATTCAAGGATTGAAGGTGTTGGAACAACCCCCTCTTTTCAGTTTAGAAAACAACAGAACTGGAATATTTGCTCCAGGTCTCCAACAATCATTCAAGACAAATCAAGAGACAACTTCCTTTTTTTTTTTTTTTCTCACTGGTTTGTAAAGTAATGCATGTAAGATTCCATAAAGTAATTTTTGACCAAAATAAACGATACATAAAGTCATAAAGTAATTGGACCATTCTGGGCCTACTTTATTAAAAAGATGAAAGCTTGGAGTAAAACAAATTGATTATGCTAGCCCAAGCCGTCACCTTCCTCCTCTCCACCCCCGCCCAATATTCTCCTTTTACGGCCATGTTCGTGGTGGTACAAACTTTCAGAAACAATTGACATACAATTCATATACTGGCTGAAATCACAGTCTCTGGAAATATTGGCATGCACTTGGAGGCTTGTGATTTCACCAATATATGATGACTGGTATGAGAACTGCTTTTGGTCTGGGTTTTCTATTGGCTATCAGAATCAAAAAGGAGAAGAAGACACAAATAGGTTTGCAAGTAAGTTTCTTTCTATTCATTACTTGGCTAATTTTTGTACTAATTAAGCAACAAGATGTTGCTTTCATAGACTTGACATTCAGCTCTGAGTTTTGTTTGATAAGAAAGTTGCTGAGCTGTCACTCCTGTGAGTGATCTTGATATTATTGTGCTTATAATATAAGTGAGAATCATGCATGGGACCTCCAGCTTCTTCCTAAAAGTCTGAGTCACTGAGATTGTACAAAGATCCCAGATTTTCTATCAGGCATCAAACTTAGTAGACTAATGAAGATGCTGAGAACAAAAAGGACAAGTAACAAGAGACAATTATGTATCTTATACTGGGCATGTGACATATGTGTTACCATCTGATAAAGATGATTTCTTTTTGTTTTTGATACTATATATGATGAAAATGATGATGGAGTACAATAGACCACTGGTATGTAGAACTATGCATATAATTCCATTCCAGGATCTGAGGGCGGCTGCATTGAAATTTTCAAGCAGAAGAATAGATGGCCTGAAATGTTATTGCCCAAATTACCAACACAACCCAATCAATGTCAGAGCAACTGAGCAAGAAGAGGAGAAGAGGGCTAGAGTGGTATTTCAATCATGTTACTGTTATTATTGTTATTAGTTTTGTTTTGTTTTTTTGGATAGTTTGACTGGTTCACTAATTATGAGCCGACATGATTTGTATTGCCATTTGTAGGCTGTAGCCTGTTGTTGATGTGCTTTGCTTATAAAACAATGCTTGCATGGAAGTACAACAAATTCATCAACCCATTTCCAGAAAAGTGGTAAACGGTAAACTTGATTCCTCATTACTGTTCTTAATTCATTCAGCACTGTATTTGATATTTTTGGTCACATCAATTAATTCTCCCTGCAAGTCTGCAACATTGTTAAGTTGCATATATATAAGGTGTTTGTTGTTATGTCTTCTCTTTAGTTTCTCTTTTTAGCATGCATTAAAGGGTCACTTGGTTTCTTTCTCTGTCTTTCATTTGAATCCTTGTTTCATGTAACTTTCTCTCTTTTTATTCAAACCAGATTTTTTGTTTTTTTGTTTACTCTTGCAGCTGTGATCTTATCGCCCAAGTTTTCTGAGGTGCTGTTGAAAAACATGGCTGAGGAGAATCCTTCGGACGGAGATGCAATCACCGAGCAAGACACTGCACCAAATAGCCACTCAGCCGTGTCGGTGGGTTCCAAAGAATATCAACAAGATACAAGCAAGAGCAAAGAGGACGGAACCAAAACAGTACCACATTACAAGCTTTTCTCCTTTGCTGATTCCATGGATTACCTGTTAATGTATGTTGGTACAATCAGCGGTATTGGAAATGGACTCTGTATGCCTCTGATGACCATAGTCATGGGAGATGTGATTAATTCGTTTGGAGAAACTAGGAATAATAAGGAAGTGGCTGATGCAGTTTCTAAGGTAATAAAGTCTTCTGTGACTAAAACCAGATCTCTAGTCATCTCTGTTAATGCAACATCTATAGAATATTTGCATTTCTCTGGTTTCACCAGAATTTGTGTCAACTGGCAAGTGAACTTTCAACTATTCGGAAAACAGAAAAAAAAAAAAAAGGGATAACTTGTGCACTAAGCAACTCTATTGTCTTTAAATTGGCTATATGTATGTAACTGTTGCTAACTAGATCTAATCAAAGCTAATTTGGAAATTTAATATCCTCAGGTGGCTCTGAAGTTCATTTACTTGGCTCTGGGGGCAGCTACTGCTTCATTTCTACGTAAGTACATTGCGTTCCCTGCTGAAATACTACTTGTCATCACATTAATAAAAAGTTTGGCTTATTGGAAATTGAAGTACTTGGATTTGCTTTGTGCCAGAGATGTCTTGCTGGATGATCACTGGAGAGAGACAGGCTGCACGAATACGAAGTTTATACTTGAAAACCATATTGAGGCAAGATGTCGGCTTTTTTGATAAAGAAATCAACTCTGGGGAAATTGTTGGGAGGATGTCAGGTGATACTGTGCTTATTCAAGAAGCGATGGGCGAGAAGGTATGTATTTACATGCCAGACGAAAGCCTCAAGTTTTTGCCATTTCTCCTATAACCCTATATTTTGTTCATTTTTCTTATTGCAGGTAGGAAGTTTCATCCAGTTAGTAGCAACATTCATAGGCGGCTTTGTTATAGCATTTACTAAGGGATGGCTTCTCACCCTTGTCATGCTATCCTCTATTCCCCCTCTTGTCTTCTCTACTGCTGTCCTGAACCATTTCATGGTGAAATTGGCATCCCGCGGACAAGCTGCATATTCAGAAGGAGCAACTGTTGTAGAGGAGACAATTGGTTCAATCAGAACTGTATGAATATATTTTTTTTAATTTTCTTTTTTGTTCTCTCTGTGTATAGAACTTCAACTGAGGGTACTCCTCATGCAGGTTGCATCATTCACAGGGGAGAAGCAGACTATATCTAACTACAACTCCTCCTTAACTAAAGCTTACAAGTCGGCTGTGCAAGAGGGTTGGGCATCTGGTTTGGGTTTAGGTGCTGTTATGCTCATGGTGTTCTGTACTTATGCTTTGGCTGTATGGTTTGGCGGAATAATGATACTTGAAAAAGGATATAAAGGAGGAGATGTCATGAATGTAATTTTCGCTGTCTTGGTTGGCTCTGTGTAAGTTGCATTTTATTAAAATTTCTCTTGTGTCTGCTCTGCAAGAATATTCAGAGTTTACTGACTACTCCCCCTTCACTCAGTTTGATAGTTGATGCAGCAGAAAATATGAAGTATGCAAACTTTTCTTGATAAATTTTCAGGTCTCTTGGGAAAGCATCTCCATGCATTAGTGCATTTGCTCCTGGACAAGCTGCAGCTTATAAGATGTTTGAGACAATTAACAGAAAGCCGGAGATAGATGCTTCTGACATTAATGGGCGAGTATTACAAGATATTAGTGGAGACATAGAACTGAGGGATGTTCATTTTAGTTATCCCTCAAGACCGGATGAGCAAATATTACATGGATTTTGTCTCTCAATACCCAGTGGTGCAACTGCTGCTTTGGTTGGACAGAGCGGAAGTGGTAAATCAACTATAATCAGTTTGATTGAGAGATTTTATGACCCACAGGCTGGTGAAGTTCTTATTGATGGTATTAATCTCAAAGAGTTCCAACTGAAATGGATGAGACAGAAAATAGGCATTGTCAGCCAGGAACCGGTTTTGTTTACTGGTAGCATTAAAGATAATATTGCTTATGGAAAGGATGGTGCAACTAGTGAAGAAATAAGGGCTGCTGCTGAGCTTGCCAATGCTGCTAAATTCATAGACATACTGCCTCAGGTTTTCTAGTTTATACTTTCTTTCAGTATTTTTTTTCTTTTTTCGTTGTTATCCTTATTTTTCACAATGATGGAAGCTTACTGAGACATCTAGTAATTTAGTTTACAGTTATTACCCATCTTGTTAAATTAAAATATGAGATGTTTACATAAGTTTCAGATTATTTCAATAAATAGTTTAGCACAACTCCGTTTTTCTGATTCGTGGTTTTTGTGATTGGTTAATTTAGGGAATAGACACAATGGTTGGTGAGCATGGAACTCAGCTATCTGGGGGACAAAAGCAAAGAGTTGCTATAGCTAGAGCAATTCTGAAGAACCCAAGAATTCTACTTTTAGATGAAGCCACAAGTTCTCTTGACACAAAATCTGAGAAACTTGTGCAGGAGGCACTGGACAGAGTAATGATTGACCGTACTACTGTCATAGTAGCCCACCGTTTGAGCACAGTAAGGAATGCTGACACCATTGCTGTAATACATCGAGGAACAATTGCTGAAAAAGGTAATGCTTTTGTTATCATTGTCATGTTTTACCATTTCAATGCCTATATCTGACTATTATCATTTTCTCAATATTCTTCTGTCTTTAGTTCAACACGTACATTCATATCATCATATTCTTAATTCATGAGTACTTAAGATACTGATCTTTTTCAACTGAGCAGGACCACATTCGGAGCTAATTAAGGATCCTGATGGAGCATATAGCCAGCTTATAAGGTTGCAAGAATCTAGCACTGTGTCAGAACATACTGGTTTAAATGTTCAGAATTCTTTCTTACCATTCATAAGTGAGGAATTATCTCCAAGAAGAAATAGTAGTCCTCTCTCATTCTCAATCTCATATGGTATCCCTACCACAAGTGGTATGCTTGAAACAGCACCTGTAGAACCTGACATTCCTGCTTCATCACTATCAAAAGGGCTGCCAAAAGTCTCACTTCGCCGACTGGCTTACCTGAACAAGCCAGAGATCCCAGTTCTATTTCTAGGTACAATAGCTGCAGCAGCCAATGGGGTAATCTTCCCTGTTTTTGGGAGTTTGATGGCGAGAGTAATCAAGACGTTCTTTGAGCCACCTCATGAACTCCGTAAGGGTTCAAAGTTTTGGGCATTAATGTTTTTGGTTCTCGGAATGGCATCTTTCTTGGCCAATCCATCTAGAGCATACCTTTTTGCTGTGGCAGGATGTAGGCTAATAAGACGAGTCCGAGAAATGTGCTTTGAGAAGGTGGTTTACATGGAAGTAAGTTGGTTTGATGAAGCTGAGCACTCAAGTGGTGCAATTGGGGCAAGGCTTTCTACAGATGCAGCATCTTTGAGAGGGCTGGTTGGAGATGCTCTAGGTTTGGTGGTTCAGAATGCCACAACCGCAATTGCTGGGCTCATCATTGCTTTTGTTGCAAATTGGCAACTCGCTCTAATAATCCTTGTTCTGTTACCTTTATTAGGAGTAAACGGATATTTTCAAGTCCAGTTCATGAAAGGATTCAGTGCAGATGCAAAGGTATTTCTCCAAAGTCCAAACTAAAAAAAAAAAAAAAACTCATTTTTTTTGTCTAGTATTGACATTCTAAATGGTCGCAGAAAATGTATGAAGATGCAAGCCAAATAGCCAATGATGCTGTGGGAAGTATTCGGACAATTGCTTCCTTTTGTGCTGAAGAGAAGGTGATTGAGTTGTACCAGAAAAAATGTGAAGGCCCTATTAAGACAGGGATAAGACAAGGCTTAGTTACTGGGATAGGTTTTGGGCTATCATTCTTTTTACAGTTTTCAGTGTTTGCCTTAAGTTTTTATACTGGAGGTCTACTTGTTGCAGCAGGCAAGACAACATTCTCTGATGTTTTCCGGGTAAGTTTGTCTGCCTTGTTCTACAAACCTTTATTTACTATATTTGGCAGCTGTTCAATTAACTCTTTACCAGTCCATTGTTAACATTTTTCTCTCCGGTTCTGCAGGTTTTCTTTGCACTCACTATGACTTCTATTGGACTCGCTCAGTCGAGCACCTTAGCACCTGATGTAGGTAAAGGAAGGGTTTCTGCTGCTTCCATATTTGCAATTCTTGACCGGAAATCAAAAATAGACTCTAGTGATAACTCAGGGATGACTATATATAGAACACTTGAAGGGAGAAATTGAATTTCACCATGTCAATTTCAAGTATCCTAGTAGACCTAACGTGCAGATTTTCAACGATCTTTGCTTGACCATTAGTCATGGCAAGGTAACTTAGTGTCAAGTAGTATTATTTTATCTATATTCAGCAATACATAAGGTTTTAAAACTTACACTAGAATTATATTATATATTCAGACAATTGCTCTGGTTGGTGAAAGTGGAAGTGGGAAATCGACAGTGATCTCATTGCTTCAGAGATTTTATGACCCTAATTCAGGTCACATTACATTGGATGGAATTGAAATCCAGAAACTGCAATTGAAGTGGTTGAGGCAGCAAATGGGGCTGGTGAGCCAGGAGCCTCTGCTGTTTAATGACACTATCCGAGCCAACATAGCATATGGAAAGGAAGGAGAGGCAACCGAGGCTGAAATTATAGCTGCAGCAGAACTGGCAAATGCACACAAGTTCATTAGTAGTTTACAACATGTAAGCACTCAATTAACAAGTTATATGAATTTCATTTTGGCTACAAACACTATTGTGATCTCTTACAATGGTGATGCATACATGTTGAAGACTCATGCACGTTAAGTTTTGTCATCAATGCAGGGTTATGACACAATAACAGGAGAGCGAGGGGTCCAATTGTCCGGTGGACAGAAGCAAAGAGTTGCTATCGCACGAGCTATAATGAAGACACCAAAGATATTAATACTAGATGAAGCCACAAGTGCTCTTGATGCTGAATCCGAACGAGTGGTTCAAGATGCACTGGACCGAGTTATGGTGGATCGAACCACGGTTGTGGTTGCTCACCGGTTATCCACAATCAAGGATGCAGATTTAATTGCAGTGGTAAAAAATGGAGTCATTGCAGAGAAAGGAAAGCATGAAACTTTAATCAATATCAGCAATGGCATTTATGCTTCTTTGGTAGCATTACATGCAAGTGTCTCATCTTAGAGAGTTTTGTATTAATCATTTTGTGAAATAATGCAGTCAAAAAAGTACGAGGAAAAGAAATGTAAATGTTACTTTCTTCAGAAATGTAAATTGGAAAAATGTAGACCGAGTTAATTCTTTCTTGAATACAACAAGCTTTTGAGTGAAGTGCCCCCTGAACAACCTCTTCTTTTTTTTTAATCATTTAGAATACAACAAAAGGTAAATATGTATGAAGTTTCTGCATTTATAGAGGTAGATTTCCAATCAAGAGGGATAAAGCATTCAAACTTTTTTATTTATCCATTTTTCTTGCTTGCTAGCTTCACTTTTAAAACACTACAATTCATGTAATTACGACACATTATTGGCCCATAAGTATTATAAGAAAAGGAGCATTGCCAATAAATCCAAAATCCTCATAATATTTCTCATTGTTGTCACCATTTACTAATGAAATTAGTATAATAATTCTAAGTAATATTGCTCGAATGATCGCAATTTGTGTTTTGAGGTCATATATTTCCTTATGGCAACCTCACTAGCTTTAACCTCCTCAAATATTCAATTTTCATAAAAAATTATGTGTTAAAGCAAACATTTTTTCTACCGTCTTGTGTGCTTCACCCAAACATTTCTAATGATCTATTTCCAAGGAACATCATTGATCCAAATATGACAAAATCAGGCCCATACGAACTGGTCTAAATCATTTTCCTCCAAGTCAAATTAAGAAACTTCAAACCAAAAAAAAAAAAAAAATTGGCTTTTTAATGTCGTCGGCAAACATTGCGCTTCAATATATTTTTTAATATATTTTTCTCTAATAAAATTAGTATAATAATTCATGAAATGCTCGAATAATTAAAGGTTTTTCAATCCAAGTCCAATTTGCTACATAAAAATTAGATACAGTCAATAGCCAAAAAAATAATAGATAAAGTCCGCGCATATTTTCTTAATAATTGCGGTCCATTTATTATTTTTATCTGTCTATTTTTTCCCTGAAACTAAATAAGGGAAACAATTCAAAATTCACTAATTAAAACATAATTTTGGCTCAATTTTAAATTTTAAATTTTAAATATCTAAAATGTACACAATACTTTGTTGAATAATTCACAGCAAAGATGTGGTCCAATCACAGTACCTTGTCACATTGAAAAATTTCTCAGCATGAAACCAAGATATCTAAGATGCAGGTCGAGAAACATAAAAAACTCCATCATATCAAATAATTTAATATATCTACAATTTTTACCTACATCAAAAACTCCATTATATCAAACCCTATTTCTAATGATCTATTTTAGATGAATATCGTTAATCCAAATATGATAAAATCTAACTCATACAATGCTGGTCTAAATCTTTTTCCTCCAAGTCAAATTAAGAAACTAAAAAAAACGATAATGAACATTGGTTTTTCCCGACACATAATTCGTCGGTAAAGGTTGCGCTTCAATATTTTTTTAACATGTTTTTCTTCAATTAAATTAGTATATTTAATATAAGTAATGCTCGAATGATTATGAGGCCGGTCATATATTTCCTTTTGCCAACCTCGCTTTAAGTTCCTCAAAAATTTGATTTTCTTAAATAATTGTGTGTTATGGCATTGTATTTAGTTTCTCCCATATTTTCTTAAATATTTTACATGGGAATGAATTTGCTCACCACATTAGTTTGTTGGTGATATCACCATCCAATAAACATTTGCCACATATAAATTTGTTTTTTCTCTCTTATGATAATTAAGTTCATCATGGTTAACCATAGTAAATTTTATTATACATGGCACCTCCATATTAAGTGGCTGTGGTGAGCAAATTCATTCCCATTTTACATTGTATTTAGTTTCTCGTTTAACCAAAAATAGATTGTACATTGTTTAATGTACTACATTATTCCATTTTATGAACATTTAACCAAGCAAAAGCTCTATTTCAAGAACACAAGAACTTCTTACCATATTAAAAAAAGTTTGAGATGAGATCCAAGGTGATATCAATTTCAAGAAGAAACAAACAATGATTGAATCATATTTTAGAAAGGCCTAATAGTCGAATCATAAGCACTATGTATCATGAAATTATTAATTTATACATTAAAGGGGACCTTTATGAATTTTCTATAATGTATTATCTTATAAATTTAGCGAATTATTAATTTAGCACGTTATCCTCAAGTCAGGCCAAAAATATTATTTAACCGAGGTTATTAATGTAGTAGGTATTAAATTATCGAAGTTCTAATGTAATTCCAAATGTTCGGCCTCATATCCCTGAACAATCCCATTTTAAAAAACGGTGTCAGTTGCTTCTTCTAATAGTCATAGAGATGTCTGCTTCAAGGTCAGTGCGGAGTGCCTATTATGTCTGCTTTCTAAAAAATCAACATTATATACCCGGGTATATATAGTTTTATTTAGTTTAGCTAGGCAGCTAGATCAAAAAATCTCTTACCAAAACTCTTTGGGTAACTTTAAAAGTACGGAAACTAATAATTCCACATCTTCGGCCTCAGGTCCCTAAATAATCCCATATAACAATCCAGTTTTAATAAGCGGTGCCTGCTTCAAGATCAGTACTATGGCTATTACGTATGTTTCCAATATTTCAAAGTATTTTTCACCCATAAGTAGAGTTACCGATTTATGTTTTTTTTTTTAATCCTTTGCCAATTTTTAAGTAGCAGCTTGGTACTTCAAAAATGCATTATCTACCCGGGTGTATATAGATTCAACTTAAATATACAGTATCTACCTGGGTAGATATAGTGTTGTTAAGTGTAGCCGATTGGGTAATTTAGAAAAGACCTTCCCAAGACTCCAAGAGTATTTGCCTATTTGGGCAACTTCAAAAGTATGGAAACTTATACAGTTAAACCTATATAAATTAATAATCTTGGGACAAAAGAAAATCTATTAATTTAGTCTATATTAAATAAATTACGATATATTAATAATTTATTAATTTATCGATGAATTAATAACTTTTTTTTTTGCCAAAGAAAGGAAAAAATTTATTAAGTGAAAATCACAAGAGATACAAGAGGATATAAGTACGAGAAAGTCAAAAATAACAATCCATAACCTAATACGATTAATTAATAACTTATTTTTTCCTTATAATTAAAGAGGATCAAAGGATTTCACTCCTACTCCCATTAATTAATTAATAACTTATTAATTTATCATGGTATTCCTTATTCCTTGATCTATTTTCGATGAATATCGTTGATCCAAATATGATAGGTCTAAATATTTTTCCTCCAAGTCAAATTAAGAAACTCAAAAAAAGAAAATGATCATTGGTTTTCCTGACGAATCTTTCGTCGGCAAAGGTTGAGCTTCAATATTTTTTTAATATATTTTTCTCCAATTAAATTAGTATATTAATTCTAAGTAATGCTTGAATGATTATGAGGTCATATCTTTCCTTTTTCTAACCTCGCTTTAAGTTCCTCAAAAAGTCAATTTTCATAAAAAAATTGTGTGTTATACCAAGCATTTTTTCTTCCATCTTGTTTGATTCACCCAAATCATTCTACTTAATGACCTATTTCCAACGACATTCATTGATCCAAATATGATAACATCAAGCGTATACAATATGGATCTAAATCCCTTTCCTTCAAAAATCAAATTAAAAAACTTCAAAAAATAAAAAAATAAAAATAGTAATGTCAATGACTTTTCCCGACAAACAATTTTTCGGCAAAATTTGTGCTTTAATTTTTTTTAATCATTGTCCAATGAAATTAGTATAATACTTCTTATATATGCTCGAATGAATATGCATGCGATTTTGATTTTTGAGGTCATATCTTTCTTTTTGGAAACCTCACTTTAAGTTCCTCAAAAATACAATTTTCATAAAAAATTGTGTATTATAGCAAGCATTTTTTCTTCTGTCTTGCTTGATTCAACCAAATCTTATTATTTCTAATGATCTATTTTCGATGAATATCGTTGATCCATATATGATAAAATTTAGCCTATACGATGTAGGTCGATCTAAATCCTTTTCCTCCAGATCAAATATATTAAGAAACTTAAAAAAAAAATATTAATAGTAATGTCAATGGCTTTGAATAATGTAATGCTACTAAAGAAGCATAAATGCCATTGTTGATTTTGATCTTGACACTTCCAGCTTCGATCTTACGTTATTTACTCAATTACTTAATCACTGATTATTGTACAAAACTACGTACAGATTATATGAGACTATTATATATTTGTTATACAGTGATCGATATGTCATATGTGTTACTATGTGACAAAGATGATCTAGCTTTTTTTTTTGGGTACTATATATGATGAAAATGATGATGTAGTACAATAGACCACTACAGGATCTGAGGGCGGCTACACGATGAAAATGAATTATATGTACGTAGAACCATTCATATAATTTAGAAATTGCTTGTCGCGGTTTGGATGGCTCTCTCTAGGCTTCCCACATGCTACCAATTGTTTTTTCACTTCCGGTGAGGTCAGTGGTTCTGCTCGCCGGTGTAGGTGCCACGCGGTTACTGACTTCTCATGCACCCCACTAACCTGCATGTGGGTGTGGTGTCTGTGGGAATTATTCTCTCTTGAAGTACCTTTTGCTATTCTTTCCATTTGTTTATTAGCACGAGTTTAATATTTTATTGTATGTTCCATTATCATGGCTGCCACGTCTGCAATATGCCCTTGGTCTTTCTTGGAGGATGGGGTGTCAGTGCACCGCTCCTATGCATCGGTTGTAACTCCGGCAGTTTTTCCGACAGCTGATCTGCCCACTCCTGTCGTTCAGGATGGTAAAACAACCGTTGTCATCTCGGAGGATGGTTATCAATCGGGTCTTGACAAATGCAAATACATGCTTCTGGGTCGTCTTCAGTTAGCCTCTGGAGACAAACCTTATTCCCCTTCGGATCTGCAACGCAGGCTGAGTTCTCTTTGGGGTGAACTTGGTGGTTGGAAACTCATTCCCATGGGCAAAGGCTACTTCACTTTCTGTTTTACCTCTGATGCTTCGCGTGCTTGGGCTTGGACTAAAGGAACTATTGCGCTCAAGCCGGGGACTATGCGCTTCATGAAGTGGGTTCCTAACTTCTCTCCTGCAAGTCAGAAGAACACAAACGCTCATGTTTGGGTGAGGTTTTGGAATTTGGGACTGGAATTTTGGGAGGCCCGTACTCTTTTTGAGATTGCATGCGGTGTGGGCGTCCCTGTTAAAATTGATCCAAATACCTTGGATCGCAAATATGGCCTCTTCGCTAGGGTTTTGGTGGACGTGGATCTCTCTACTGATCTCCCACTAGAGCTAGTGATTAAACGTAAGAATGGTGAAACCGTTGTCCAAGGTGTGGACTATGAAAAGCTTCCTGATCTATGCTCCCATTGCGGCAATGTTGGACATCACGTTGCCAATTGCAAATTTGTCATTCCCTCTGCTCCTATGAGTGGGGAGCTGAATCATCGATCTGGTAGGGGTCGTTCCCGCAAACGCCGCCCTAAGCAGACGCGTAAACGACCTTCTTCTCAGGTCTATGTTCCTAAACTAAGAGAAGGTAAGGATGTGATTGTTGACCCCTCTCCTTGTCCCAGTTTAGATCCAAGGGAGGGTCCTTCTTATGCGCAAACTTCTCCTGTGGTTCACGCACCCGAAGTTGGGTATGTTTCTCCCGTCCATGTTGATGGATCTGCACCGGTCTGTGGTGTTCAGCATATGGATACTGCTCCAGCTCCTATTGTTTCTGGAGCTGTTATTGAGCAATTTCTGGTTGCCACTGATCACTTGGAAGTTGCTATGGATCGTGTTCCGGATACCGAAGGTTGTGATGATGATTGCGTGCACCAAGTGGTCATTGATGGTGTCAGCGATAAGGGTCCGGATACTGATGTGGGTGTTGTCACTCCCCTATCTCCGCTCTCTAGCTGGTTTGATGATACGGATCGTGCGGAGATGGTTGGGGAATTCACTGTGGTGCAGTCGAAAGCCCAGAAAAAAGTTTTCAAGAGACAAGCGGCCTTGGCTTCTAGCCGCGATGCCTATCTCTGTCGTAAAAATATTTCTGAATGAAGATTCTTTATTGGAATCTTCGGGGTATAGGTAATGACCCTACTCAGAATGCTCTGAAGAAGTTTGTCCGTACTCATTGTCCGGAAGTGCTATGTATTTCTGAACCTTTTGTTGCTTTGAGTAGTATTCCTACTTCTTTTTGGACTTCCTTGAATTTGGTTTTTGTTGGTTCTAACGATAGGGGGAGTTTGCTGCCAAACCTTTGGGTTTTTTGCAAGGCTTCTCTATTTCAGTCAGTTCAAGTTCTTTTCTCTTCTGACCAGCAGGTGACTTTCCAATTAATGTTTGACTCTATTAACTGTATCCTCACGGCAGTGTATGCAAAGACTACGATGACAGAGCGTCGTCGTTTGTGGCTTGATATTGCTAATATCAAAAGCCGTTTTGTTTCTGGGCCATGGCTTGTGTATGGGGATTTTAATGCAGTTTTGGGTGCTCACGAGAAGATGGGTGGTGCTCCCTTATCTCGCCTTTCTTGTGAGGAATTTCAGGCTATGTCTGACACTTGTGAGTTGGTGCATGTGGACACTAAGGGTGCGCATTTCACTTGGGCTAGGCGGCGAGGTGTACGTGGTAATGTGGAGCTTCGACTTGACAGATGTCTGGCAAACTTACTTTGGTTAGACTCATGGGATTCCTTTACTTGCTCTACTTTACCCCGTCTCAGCTCGGACCACAATCCCTTACTCATGTCTTTCTCAAATTCTTTTAGGGTTCGCCGTAGCCTTTTTCGTTTTCAGAAGATGTGGCTTGATCACAATGAGTTTCATGGGTTTGTAAAGCATTGTTGGGATTCCTCTTCTACTTATGGTTGTCCGTTGTTGGTCCTCCAGCATAAGTTGAGGGTTCTTCGGAGTTCCCTCCGTATTTGGAATTGGGAGGTTTTTGGAGATGTTAACAGGAGAGTTGAGAATGATCTTGCTGAGCTTGAGGCTTTACAATTTTCTATTGCTAATTCTGGGGGTTCTAATATCACCTTTGCTAAAGAAATTGAGTTGCAGGCCAACTTAAATGAGTCTATGAGGGTGCAAGAGTCTTTTCTACGTGAAAAATCAAGGTTGAGATGGATAACTGATGGAGACCGTAATTCTTCTTTCTTCCATGCAATGTGCAGGGTTCGGAAAGCTAAGTCTTCAATTACTTGTCTTTTGAATGGCAGTCAGGTTTTGGAGGATCCTGCTTCCATTGAAAGGCATATTTTGGACTACTATATGGATCTCTTTTCTAATCATGGTGATTGTCAAGACACTCTTCTTGCTTCCAGGGTCATTCCGACATTGGTTACGGATATGGATAATGTTCGTCTTATTGCTCTCCCTTCCGATGCTGAGATCCTTTCGGCGGTGAAGGATTTGGATCCTACTAGTGCGCCGGGTCCAGATGGTTTTAATGGGTGTTTCTTTGTCTCATGTTGGGATATTGTGGGTAAGGATGTTGTGGCAGCAGTGCAGCATTTCTTCCGTTTCGGAACCTTGCCAGACTCTTTCAATTCTAGCTTCTTGATTTTAATCCCTAAGGTTGAGCATGCTGATTCCATTTCTCAATTTCGACCGATTGCTCTGGCAAATTTCATCTTTAAGGTCATTCCAAAAATTTTGTCCATGAGATTAGCTTCTATTGCTTCCAGAATCATTTCTCCCCATCAACATGCTTTTGTGCCTGGTCGTCAGATTTCCAATTGTATCTTGACTACTTCTGAGTGTTTCAACTTGTTGGATAACAAGTGTTATGGTGGCAATGTGGCTATTAAAGTTGATATTACTAAAGCTTTTGACACCTTATCATGGGATTTTTTGCTATCCGTTCTCCAGGCTTTTGGTTTTCATCAGACTTTCGTGGGTTGGGTTCGAGCTCTCCTCTTTTCGGCCAAGCTCTCCTTACTTGTGAATGGTAATTCGGTTGGGTATTTTTCTTGTGGTCGAGGTGTTCGTCAAGGAGATCCCCTCTCTCCCTTGCTTTTTTGTTTGGCGGAAGAAGTGCTAAGTAGGGGCATTGCTTCTTTAGCTACTTCTGGTCATATCCATTCTATCTCGTCTCCTCGCGGTGTTCGTGCTCCATCTCATGTTCTATTTGCTGATGATGTAATTGTTTTTTGTCGGGGTGATCGTCGCAGTTTGGGTGTAGTTATGAGATTCTTTGAGGAGTATGGTCTTAATTCAGGGCAGGTAATTAATCGTGCGAAGTCGCATGTTTTCATTGGCAAGCACATTAGCAGGAGGCAAAATTCAATTGTTTCTTCTTTGGGAATGAACTTGGGTTCATCGTCTTTCACTTTTTTGGGTGTCCCTATATTTCGGGGTAAACCCCGATCTTCTCATTTTCAGCCTCTTGTTGACAAGATCCGTTTGAGGTTTTCAAGTTGGATGGGCTCCTTGCTGTCTATGGCTGGTAGGTTGCAATTAATTAAGTCAGTTATTTACAGTATGTTAACCTACAGCTTTCAAGTTTATGAATGGCCAATTTCTTTGCTTCGGCGCTTGGAGGTGTGGTGTCGAAACTTTTTATGGTCGGGATCAATTGATGCGCGTGGTGTCCCTCTTGTTGCTTGGAAGAATTGTTGTTCTCCGGTGAAGGAGGGTGGCCTGGGTCTAAAGCAGTTACGGGTTCTCAACCATTCCCTTCTTCTTAAGTCTGCTTGGGGGATTTTTTCTTCGACCTCTGAGGGGGATTCTTTAATTCGTGCTCGCTTCTGTCGTGCGGGGTTTTTGAGGAGATCTTAATTATGCCATTTCTTCTATTTGGCCTGGGGTGAAACGTTTTTGGCCTCTTCTTGAGCATCACGGCAGGTGGCTAATTGGTAATGGAGAGAAAATATTCTTTTGGAGAGACAATTTTGTGGGTCTCCCGTTAATTGAGTTGCTTGGTTTGCATGATGGTGTGGTGAGTCATCTTGATACTTTAGTTGCTGACTATATCACTAATGGTGCATGGAATTTCCCTTCTTTGCTCCAATTACACTTCCCAGGCCTTTGTCACTTTATACATCAACAAGTTCCTATCTCAATTAATGCTCAAGCGGTGGACCAATTCATTTGGATGCCCTCTCCTTCTGGTATGCTTACTGCCCGTGAAGCTTTTAGTTTTACGCGTCATCGTTTTGATGTCGTCAATTGGGGTAAGTTAATTTGGGCAAAATTTATTCCTCCACGTATGTCTATGCTTGCTTGGAAAGTGTTTTCTGGTCGTGTTTTAACCGAGGGCTTCCTTCAAAAAAGGGGTGTTTCTCTTGCTTCTCGCTGTTTTCTTTGTCACCTGCATGGTGAGTCTCTTGAGCATATTTTTCTCTCTTGTTCGTTTGCTTCTTCGTTATGGCAATGCTTATCGCAAATGTTTGAGGTGGATTTTGTTCATGATTCTATTTTGGATCGGCTTCATGGGGGCTTGACACAAGGTCGCAGTCCTCAATTGCGGGAGCTTTGGGTTGCTGCTTTGGTGCATTTGGCTTTTTAGGAATCGTGCAAAGTTTGATGGTGTGCAGGCCAATGTGATAAATGCTTGTAGATTGATCATTGGGCAGATTTGTTCCTCCAATAGAATTGGTTCTGGTTGCATGTACATTAGGTCCTTGGATCTCTCTATTTTGAATAGGCTTGGGGTCCCTGGTAAGCCTCCTAGGGCTCCTTCTATTGTTGAAGTCAATTGGCATCCTCCTATTCTTGGTTGGATAAAGGTTAACACGGATGGTGCTTGGCGTAGCTCCACTGGCCATGCGGGTTATGGAGGCGTCTTCAGAGATTTTAGAGGTGGTGTTCTTGGTGCTTTTTCTTCCAACTTTGACATTCCTAGCTCAGTAGCCGCGGAGGTTATGGCGGTCATTATGGCTATTGAGTTAGCTTGGGTGCGGGATTGGAAGCATATATGGTTAGAGGTTGACTCTGCACTTGTTATTACATTTCTCCACTCTCCTCACCTGGTTCCTTGGCAGCTGTGTGTTGAGTGGAAAAATTGTTTGCATCGTATCTCTTTAATGCACTTTCGATCATGTCATATTTATCGTGAAGGAAACCAAGCTGCTGATGCTCTTGCTAACTTTGGTCTCTCTTCGGATGGCTTGACATGGTGGGACTTACCACCTGACTTTATTAGCTCTCCTTGTAGAATGAATCAATTGGGACTTCCCAATTTCCGTTTTCGTTAAGCTGGTTTTTATCTTTTGGTTTTCTTTTTTGGTTGGGAGTGTCTTTTTGTTCACTCAATCTTGTTTTTTCTTCTTTTTGAGGAGTTCGGTTTAATGTCCCCTTCTCTTTTACTTGTATTCTCTTTTTCTTATTATTTTCTAATATTCAATAGTGGCTAAGTCGGGTCGCTTCCCGTCTGGCTCTGTTTACAAAAAAAAAAAACCATTCATATAATTCCATTCCAGGATCTGAGGGCGGCTGCATTGAAGTAGAATAGAGGAACGTACTCAAAATGATTTATATTACCAACTTACCCATACAACTAAATCAATGTCAGAGATCCTAATTAAGCAAGAAGAGGAGAAGAGAGGACTAGAATGGTATTTCAATCATTCAAACTATCCACTAAAATAATAACAATAATTAATACTGGTGACATATATGATTGAAATACCATTCTTGTACGTCGACATGATTTGTGTCTAGCATTTGTAAGCTGTATGTTGATGTGCTTGCTTATAAATTAGCAATCCTTCTTGCATGAAAATGCAACATACTCACCAACCCATTTCCAGCTAGAGAAGTGGTAAACCTGATTGCTCAGTAGTCTTTTTGATGTATATATTCAGCTCTATATGCAACACTTTTAATTAAGTTGCATATATGGAGTTTGTTATAATTAATGTCTTCTCTTTTTATCATGCATATATAATTAGGTCACTTGGTTTCATGTTAGCTAGCTAGTGTCTCTCTTTTAATTCAAACCAGATTTTTTATTTGTTTATTTTTAATCTTGCAGCTGTACGTTATCTTATCGACCGCCCAAGTTTTCTGAGCTGGTGTTGAAAAACATGGCCGAGGAGAACCCTTCGGATGGAGATGCAATGACACCGGAAAAATGAGTTGTTTTGGGGGGGTTAAAACTCGCCACTCAAGGGAACCACCCGAGAGATAAGAGTTGATAGAAAAGGCTCGCCACTTCAAGGAATCCACCAAGAAGATAAGAGCTGAGGGATATATAAAACTCGCCACTCGTAGGAATCCACCTAGAGATAAGAGTTTAAGATTAGGAAGAAGCTCTCTTCACTAAGCCAAGTTTATAAGTATTTTCTTAAAATATCCGTTTTCTTTTTCATTCATGAAGATGAGTTTAAATAGTAGTCATGGAACAACCCTCCATGAATAGGTTCATCTTTAATTAATGACAATACATGAATTCAAACTTAGAACCGTACATGTATCTAATTAATAACTTTGAACTAAGCATAGAAAATAAATGAGATGAATGCACCAAGTCCATAGATAATTGCACCAACCCTTAGATAATTGCACCAAGCCTTTATTCTTTTGACCATGTGAATATTTAGATTACTTGGGTGGCCAATTTCCGTGTCATACGCTTTCGCTGCGCGGACACTCGTCCTCGAGTTCTCTTTGATAATCGTTGACACGGAAGGTGAAAAACAAGTCGCGGACACACCAAAAGGAACCTCTCCTTGCGAAGATGAATCCACACAAAATTACCATCTCTTGTCTTGAATCCCAATACAATCTTCCATTGTTTCAATTCATTTATTGAACTGTTAGTTTGTAATTGAACACTTCCTTTCCAAACAAATAAATACTTGGAATATTTTTCCAATGTCGACTTGAAAGATTTCCTCTTCATAATTAACTTCATCAACCAAAAACTTTGCTCACCATTCTTAATCCGATTGACAACATCAATTAATATCTTCGGAATTTGCATAAGGAAAATATTAACGCCAAGAAAATCAACAAATACCTTTGGAATCAATGTGTCAACTCCAAGTTGCTTGACATCTTCATTGTTTGCTTCCATAGCCGAAAAATGACCAACTTTTATTTTGCTTGCAATTCCTCCGGACTTATTCTCACTTGTATGAATCGCCTCCAAGATTGAATCTTGCTCATCAATATTACTTTCAAGCTCCACACAATTCTCATACCAAATTTCATCATCAAAATATTCATCATAGATAGGTGGTGAAGTCCAATCGATTTCAACACTATTCTCATGCTCATTTTCTAATTCGAAAGGAAACAAATAATTTACCTTCACATTTGAAACTTCCTTGAATTCAATGGGTTCTTGCATATCCACTTCGGATTCTTCAACAAACCTTGCGGCTTTCAACTCATCTATCCTTTGAGATAGAAACTCCACTTGTCTCCATAGTTGCTTAATGTAAATGGTTGGTTGCCCATCACATTCGCCACGAAGCCCATGACCCGCCATTGGAAAGAGCTTCTCGTTTTTGCTCTGATACCAAATTGACACCGGAAAAATGAGTTGTTTTGGGGGGGTTAAAACTCGCCACTCAAGGGAACCACCCGAGAGATAAGAGTTGATAGAAAAGGCTCGCCACTTCAAGGAATCCACCAAGAAGATAAGAGCTTAGGGATAAAACTCGCCACTCGTAGGAATCCACCTAGAGATAAGAGTTTAAGATTAGGAAGAAGCTCTCTTCACTAAGCCAAGTTTATAAGTATTTTCTTAAAATATCCGTTTTCTTTTTCATTCATGAAGATGAGTTTAAATAGTAGTCATGGAACAACCCTCCATGAATAGGTTCATCTTTAATTAATGACAATACATGAATTCAAACTTAGAACCGTACATGTATCTAATTAATAACTTTGAACTAAGCATAGAAAATAAATGAGATGAATGCACCAAGTCCATAGATAATTGCACCAACCCTTAGATAATTGCACCAAGCCTTTATTCTTTTGACCATGTGAATATTTAGATTACTTGGGTGGCCAATTTCCGTGTCATACGCTTTCGCTGCGCGGACACTCGTCCTCGAGTTCTCTTTGATAATCGTTGACACGGAAGGTGAAAAACAAGTCGCGGACACACCAAAAGGAACCTCTCCTTGCGAAGATGAATCCACACAAAATTACCATCTCTTGTCTTGAATCCCAATACAATCTTCCATTGTTTCAATTCATTTATTGAACTGTTAGTTTGTAATTGAACACTTCCTTTCCAAACAAATAAATACTTGGAATATTTTTCCAATGTCGACTTGAAAGATTTCCTCTTCATAATTAACTTCATCAACCAAAAACTTTGCTCACCATTCTTAATCCGATTGACAACATCAATTAATATCTTCGGAATTTGCATAAGGAAAATATTAACGCCAAGAAAATCAACAAATACCTTTGGAATCAATGTGTCAACTCCAAGTTGCTTGACATCTTCATTGTTTGCTTCCATAGCCGAAAAATGACCAACTTTTATTTTGCTTGCAATTCCTCCGGACTTATTCTCACTAGCTTGTATGAATCGCCTCCAAGATTGAATCTTGCTCATCAATATTACTTTCAAGCTCCACACAATTCTCATACCAAATTTCATCATCAAAATATTCATCATAGATAGGTGGTGAAGTCCAATCGATTTCAACACTATTCTCATGCTCATTTTCTAATTCGAAAGGAAACAAATAATTTACCTTCACATTTGAAACTTCCTTGAATTCAATGGGTTCTTGCATCTCCACTTCGGATTCTTCAACAAACCTTGCGGCTTTCAACTCATCTATCCTTTGAGATAGAAACTCCACTTGTCTCCATAGTTGCTTAATGTAAATGGTTGGTTGCCCATCACATTCGCCACGAAGCCCATGACCCGCCATTGGAAAGAGCTTCTCGTTTTTGCTCTGATACCAAATTGACACCGGAAAAATGAGTTGTTTTGGGGGGGTTAAAACTCGCCACTCAAGGGAACCACCCGAGAGATAAGAGTTGATAGAAAAGGCTCGCCACTTCAAGGAATCCACCAAGAAGATAAGAGCTTAGGGATAAAACTCGCCACTCGTAGGAATCCACCTAGAGATAAGAGTTTAAGATTAGGAAGAAGCTCTCTTCACTAAGCCAAGTTTATAAGTATTTTCTTAAAATATCCGTTTTCTTTTTCATTCATGAAGATGAGTTTAAATAGTAGTCATGGAACAACCCTCCATGAATAGGTTCATCTTTAATTAATGACAATACATGAATTCAAACTTAGAACCGTACATGTATCTAATTAATAACTTTGAACTAAGCATAGAAAATAAATGAGATGAATGCACCAAGTCCATAGATAATTGCACCAACCCTTAGATAATTGCACCAAGCCTTTATTCTTTTGACCATGTGAATATTTAGATTACTTGGGTGGCCAATTTCCGTGTCATGCAATCACCGAGCAAGATACTGCATCAAATAGCCACTCAACAGTGACAGTGGATTCCAAAGAAAACCGAAAAGATAGAAGCAAGAGCAAGGAGAATGGAACTGATACAGTACCACATTACAAGCTTTTCTCCTTCGCTGATTCCATAGATTACCTGTTAATGTCTGTTGGTACAATCAGCGCTGTTGGAAATGGACTCTGGATGCCTCTAATGACCATTGTCTTTGGAGATCTACTTACTTCTTTTACAGAAACTGGGAATAACAACAGATCAGTTTCCAAGGTGAGTACTAAAACCATATATACATAGTTATCATCTCTGTTGAACTTAGTCCACGTACTATGGCTATATGTATGTAAGTGTCGATAATCGATCAGAGCTAATTTGGAAAAATCACTATCCTCAGGTGGCTCTGAAGTACGTTTACTTGGCTCTTGGGGCTGCTGCTGCAGCATTTTTACGTAAGATAAAACTTGCCATCAGATCTCTAGCTTTAATATATACTTGATTTCTGAAATATATACTTGATTTCTGTGTGCCAGAGATGTCTTGCTGGATGATCACTGGAGAGAGACAGGCTGCACGAATACGAAGTCTATACTTGAAAACCATATTGAGGCAAGATGTCGGCTTTTTTGATAAAGAAATCAGCAGTGGGGAAATTGTTGGGAGGATGTCAGGTGATACTGTGCTCATTCAAGAGGCCATGGGCTAGAAGGTATGTATTTACATGCCTCGATCAAGGCTTTGCTATCCTCGATCTTGTATATATATTAATTAATTCGATTCATTTTTCTTATATATATATTGCAGGTAGGAAGTTTCATCCAGTACGTTGCAACATTCATAGGCGGGTTTGTTATAGCATTTACTAAGGGATGGCTTCTCACCCTTGTCATGCTATCCTCTATTCCCCCTCTTGTCTTCTCTGGTGCTGTCATGAACCATTTCATAGTGAAATTGGCGTCCCGTGGACAAGCTGCATATTCTGGAGGAGCAACTGTGGTAGAGGAGACAATTGGTTCGATCAGAACTGTATGAAATATATACTTAATTACTGTCTTAAACTATTCTATTTTTTACTTTTTCTCTTTAATTTTTATACAACTAGCTAGCTAGAAATGACGAGTATTAATTAATTCCTCGATCATACAGGTTGCATCATTCACAGGGGAGAAGCAAGCTATATCTAACTACAACAACTCCTTAAATAAAGCTTACAAGTCCGGTGTGCAGGAGGGTTGGGCATCTGGGCTGGGTTTGGGTGCGCTTAGGCTTATGCTCTTCTGTACTTACGCTTTGGCTGTATGGTTTGGCGGAATAATGATACTTGAAAAAGGATATAAAGGAGGAGATGTCATGACAGTAATTTTTGCTGTGTTAGTTGGCTCTTTGTAAGTTGCACTTTATCAGATTTTTATCTTTGTCTGCTCTGCAAAAATGAGATATGTAATTCTCAAGATTTACTGACCCCGTACCTTTACTCCATATTTTGATTTGAAGATATGAAAAACTTTTTCTTGATAAATTTTCAGGTCTCTTGGGAATGCATCTCCGTGCATAAGTGCATTTGCTCCTGGACAAGCTGCAGCATTTAAGATGTTTGAGACAATTAACAGAAAGCCGGATATAGATGCTTATGACACCAGAGGGCTGACATCACAAGATATCCGCGGAGACATAGAACTGAGGGATGTTCATGCATTTTAGTTATCCCTCAAGACCGGATGAGCAAATATTACATGGATTTTGTCTCTCAATACCAAGTGGTGCAACTGCTGCTTTGGTTGGACAGAGCGGAAGTGGTAAATCGACTGTCATCAGTTTGCTAGAGAGATTTTATGACCCCCAGGCTGGTGAAGTTCTTATTGATGGTATTAATCTCAAGGAGTTCCAACTGAAATGGATCAGACAGAAAATAGGCCTTGTAAGCCAGGAACCAGTTTTGTTTACTGGTAGCATTAAAGATAATATTGCCTATGGAAAGGATGGTGCAACTAGTGAAGAAATAAGGGCTGCTGCTGAGCTTGCCAATGCTGCTAAATTCATAGACATACTGCCTCAGGTTTTCTAGTTTATACTTTCTTACAAAAGTTTAAGAATTAATATTTCAATAAATAATTTAGCACTCAGCTAATAAATTAGGGTTGTGATTGGTTAATTTAGGGAATAGACACAACGGTTGGTGAGCATGGAACTCAACTATCTGGGGGACAAAAACAAAGAGTTGCTATAGCTAGAGCAATTCTGAAGAACCCAAGAATTCTACTTTTAGATGAAGCCACAAGTTCTCTTGACACAAAATCTGAGAAACTTGTGCAGGAGGCACTGGACAGAGTAATGATTGACCGTACTACTGTCATAGTAGCCCACCGCTTGAGCACAGTAAGGAATGCTGACACCATTGCTGTAATACATCGAGGAACAATTGCGGAAAAAGGTAGTGCATTTTCTATCATTGTCATATATGCTTTACCATTTGAATGTCAATCATCATTTGCTCATTATTTTCATATATATGTGTACGTCCAATCATATATTATATTCGTAATTCATGAGTGCTTATTCAGAAACTCATCTCTTGCAACTGAGCAGGACCACATTCTGAGCTAATTAAGGATCCTGATGGAGCATATAGCCGGCTTATAAGGTTGCAAGAAACTACTAGCACTGTGTCAGAACAGAATGCCCAAAATGTTGAGGAATTATCATCTCCAAGAAGTAGTAGTGATCGTCACTCATTCTCAATCTCATATGGTATTCCTACTGCAAGCGGTATCCTTGAAACTGCAGCACCTGATATTCCTGCTTTAGCACCATCAAAAGGGCCTTCAGAAGTCTCTCTTCGCCGCCTGGCTTACCTGAACAAGCCAGAAATCCCAGTACTACTTCTTGGTAGTATAGCTGCTGCAGCCAATGGGGTAATATCTTCCCTGTTTATGGTAGTTTCTTGTCAAGTGTAATCAAGACATTCTTTGAGCTACCTCATGAACTCCGTAAGGATTCCAAGTTTTGGGCATCAATCTTTGTTATACTTGGAGTGGCATCTGTCTTGGCACAATCATCTAGAGCATACCTTTTTGCCGTGGCGGGTTGCAGGTTAATAAGAAGAGTCCGAGCAATGTGCTTTGAGAAGGTGGTTTACATGGAAGTAAGTTGGTTTGATGAAGCTGAGAACTCAAGTGGTGCAATTGGGGCAAGGCTTTCTACGGATGCAGCGTCTTTGAGAGGGCTGGTTGGAGATGCTCTAGGTTTGGTGGTTCAGAATACAGCAACGGCAATTGCTGGGCTGATTATTGCTTTTGCGGCAAATTGGCAACTCTCTCTTGTAATCCTTGTTCTGTTTCCTTTATTAGGAGTAAGTGGATATGTTCAAATCCAGTTCATAAAAGGATTCAGTGCAGATGCAAAGGTATTAATTTCTCTAAAGTCCAAATATTTTAAACATTTGTAATAAATAACATAGAGGATCTGATGTGTTACAGTTCCATATATATATAGCTGACATAAATATTCCATCATCAAGTCCATATATATAAAACTCATCCTCTTTATCAAATACTGAAATTCTAATAATGGTAGCAGAAAATGTACGAAGATGCAAGCCGAATAGCAAATGATGCTGTGGGGAGTATTCGGACAATTGCGTCCTTTTGTGCTGAAGAGAAGGTGATTGAGTTGTACCAGAAAAAATGTGAAGGCCCTATTAAGACAGGGACAAGACAAGGCTTAGTTATTGGGATAGGTTTTGGGCTCTCTCTCTTTTTACAGTTTTCAGCGTTTGCCTTGATCTTTTATACTGGAGGTCTATTTGTTGCAGCAGGCAAGACAACATTCGCTTCTGTTTTCCAGGCAAGTTCTTCTTCCTAGTGATACAAACGTTTACTTACTATATATATTGGTAGCTGTTAAATAAATACTCATTAGTCCATTAATTGTTAACGTACATTTTTCTCTCCGGTTCTGCAGGTTGTCTTTGCTATCACTATGGCTTCTTTGGGACTCGCTCAGTCGAGCTCCCTAGCACCTGATGTAAGTAAAGGAAAGGTATCTGCTGCTTCCATATTCGCAATTCTTGACCGGAAATCAAAAATAGACTCTAGTGATAACTCGGGCATGACCATAGAAAATGTGAAGGGAGAAATTGAATTTCACCATGTCAGTTTCAAGTATCCTAGTAGACCTAACGTGCAAATTTTCAACGATCTTTGCTTGACCATTGATCATGGCAAGGTAACGTACTTAGTGTCAATAAGTTATGTTCTTTTATCCATTTTCGAGCAATACAAAAGATTTTGGAACTTACGTACGTACGCTTAAATTATATTTTCAGACAATTGCTCTTGTTGGTGAAAGTGGAAGTGGGAAATCGACAGTGATCTCTTTGATCCAGAGATTTTACGACCCCAATTCAGGTCACATTACATTGGATGGAATTGAAATCCAGACGCTACGTACAGTTGAAGTGGTTGAGACAGCAAATGGGGCTAGTGAGCCAGGAGCCTCTGCTGTTTAATGACACTATCCGAGCCAACATTGCATATGGAAAGGAAGGAGATGCAACTGAGGCTGAAATTATAGCTGCAGCAGAACTCGCAAATGCACACGAGTTCGTTAGTAGTTTACAACATGTAAGTACTGAATGAACAAGTTTAATATTAATCACTCTTATTATCTTTTACGTACGTACCATGGCGCTGCATATATAAATGTTGAAGACTCATGCATGCATGTTAAATTTAAAAACATTGCAGGGTTATGATACAATAACAGGAGAGCGAGGCGTCCAATTGTCTGGTGGACAGAAGCAAAGAGTAGCTATCGCACGAGCTATAATGAAGGCACCAAAGTTATTACTACTTGATGAAGCTACAAGTGCTCTTGATGCTGAATCCGAACGACTTGTTCAAGATGCATTGGACCGAGTTATGTTGGATCGAACTACAGTCGTGGTTGCACATCAGTTATCCACGATCAAGGGTGCTGATTTAATTGCAGTGGTGAAAAATGGAGTCATTGCCGAGAAAGGGAAGCATGAAACTTTGATCAAAATCAACAATGGCATTTATGCTTCTTTTGTAGCATTACATTCAAGTGCCTCATCTTAGAGAGCTTTCTATAATATATTCCTTGTGATCGATCATAGTGTAATTTTCTTCAAAAATGTAAATTGGCAAGATGAATATGTACGTACACATATATAGATCAAGTTCTTTGTTTCTAGAATACAACACGTTTTTGAGTTGAGAGTGCCCCCTCAACAACCTCAACAATTATACAAATTAAACGAGTCAAGTCAAGCCAATTACTTAATTGTTTTTGCCATCTCTAATTAATTAATTAACGGATTGGCTTGATGACTGTGACCCAGTACCTACATTTTACAAACTTAAAAAAAAAACTTACTTCTTTCCCAGAGGCATCGACAACTACAACCCTTTCACCATCTCTCAACTACTTTTTATGGGCTTCTTTTGAGGATCCGACCAAGCTAGTTTGTTATTACTGGTAAAGTGAGTGTAACTTACTCTTTGCACAAAATCATGCATGCTATTACTGGATTATGAATGGGGTAATGCGCTAGCTAGCTATAAGAGTCAAAATGACCTTCCCAACTCCCAAGGACATGATCCAAAATCTAATTAGATGATGACACTTTGGAGTTTATAACAGGCACTCAAACTATTGTTTAGTTACTATATTTTTCTAGAGTATTTGAGACAGTACGTTGTAGGCAGCAAATCTAGTTAGTAAGAGTTCATTTTTTACCCATGTTTAAGTTTCATGCCAAAAAAAAAAAAAGAGGATTTGAGAAAAAATAATTAGAAAAGAAAATTAGTGAATATTGAAAGTTCGGAGCACCATTTTTATGATTCGGCTCGAATTCCTAAAATCTCAAGGTAAGCCCTAATGAATCCCTAAGGCCGGCCCTGTATGTTTAGACAAAATTTAAGATTTGGGACCTAGTAAACAATTGTATAACGCCAACATTAATTAATTTCAAGTATAATATTTCTTAGGCTTATTTGTTACTGGTATAGATCGAAGATGCATATGTGACAACAAAGACATATGCAAATAATGTTTGTAAAGAAAAAGGAGTTAATGGTCGATCGATCATTGCTTGGTAGACAAGCGACAAGTGACAGATCGATCATTATATTAAGATAAACGAGTGTTAAGAAAGCTGATGATCGAATGAAAACAAAGGACGCCATCAGTACGTCAGTGCATTTGGGATAATTAAGCATTAAGCTAGCATTAGGATTAATTAAGCACGTGAGGTAATTAGATTGTTCTAATTCTAATCACAGTAGAACGTACAGCTAGAACAGTAATTCTCGACCGCGCGCATCTGGAAGCTGAGTCAGGTTAATATGAAACGTACTAACGTAGTCACATTATATAATATTATTCTAATTGTCACCGGCCATCAAATGAAGCAACAGATTAATGAACACATCATCATGTGATATTGTGATGTGAAGTTGCAACTGCTGAAGATCAAACCAATCACACTCTAACTCCTGACCTCCTGTATACCTTCAAAGGAAATAATCCTCCATAAATCCCCAAGCTCGTATTCAGCTCGATCATGCATATATCCATAGCTGCTAGCTAGCTAGCTGCTCAATCCTTCTTCTTTTTTTAATCGATTTTTCGCTCATTCGAGCTCGATCATCTGATCGATGAAAGCATGAAAATATATGGCAGCTGTAATTGGATTCATGTACGTACATGTATGTATGTCTATTGTCTGCAGCCTTCAGGTACGCCACGTACAGCTAGGTTATCCGGCCTGCATTTTTTTTATGGTTGCATAAATTCATCTACTTTCTGGAATTAAAATTGCCAACTTCAAATGTTTGGACCAGCTAGCTAGACTAAAATAAAAGGCTATATATAAATGTCTATATATATATATATATATATATATATATATATATATATATATATATATATATATATATGCATGTTAAGCTAGCTGGTCCACCTGCTTACTGCATTAGTCAATATATATGATCTGGATATTAAGGCATATGGATATATGCAGATGCAGTAGTCACAGCTAGACTGATCACAGTTTCTCAATGCAGATCACATGCCCTGTAGTAACAATATAAGCATAGAGTTGGTTCAAATTTCACGGGTGCCTTTGTAACTATATAAATGTTTGGTGCATGCCATGCATCAATTTCAGTGAATTGCAGTGATTCAGATCCAGAAATCAATCGGAACAAGCTAGCTTATTAATCAGCTAGTGAACAAAGATTGGGTTGGATTGGATGACTAAAATTCGTCACATGGTATTAGAGTGCCTTAATCCACATTTTAAGGCCTAAATTAAGAGAACACATAGATATACGAGCGTTTTATCATTCAATTTGAGTCATTTATGTGTGTTTAACTTAAATAATTTGGTCACAGGTGCTTCACGTACAGAATATATAAAAATGTGAAATGTTACTGTAAAACAATCTAAATTTTAACACTTAATTAAGTTCATGGCCGTATTATATGATATGGAAAAGGCACAAAGAGAAAGAATGTGTTGCATGATTGTCATTTGATTATTTGAGGATTGGTTTGAGGGTTAAGTAAGGTGTGATCATGAACTCGATCATGATGACTTTTAACTCCCTCAAACAACTACTTTTGCTTTTTGTGTCTTTTTATGCGCGCACTATCTTTTTTTCTCTAATCCATAGGTTCATCAATTACATTTCTCATGATGATAGCCAGATTTTATGATTTTGCATTATTTTTAGATTCTTAGACGAGTCTTATAATTCACCAATTAATTCACCAATTTACTCATATATGATATATCATACTTTTGGGTCTGGATTATTTTCACTCGGCCGGCCGGCCGGTCAATAAGTACTCTTTACTTTAAAAATTACACTAATAAGATCTTGTTTCCAAGCAAATGCATGCCTTTATGGGAATTGGGATGTGAGTCATGTGGTTTACTCTTCTAGCTGCTGTAGTGCTGTACAGTAACCCTTTGAACAATTAATACCTATAGTTACTCTCTTACTGATTCAAACATCAATTTGACAATTTCCCAATGCTGATTACTACTTTGTGGGGAAAAAAATATGGACCCCCATTCCTTAAAAGTGCAGTTTCTGCCATCTTTCCTTTCTTTGCATCAAAATGGAAATGTGACCCTATAAAGCCAAGACTGGTTTGCTTTTGTGTGATCTAATTTCCCTTTTGAGAACAAATCTAGAACGTTAGAACCAGTAGTACCACACAATTGATATGGAAAAAGCTATGCATGGTGGACAGCACAGAAAGCGTATATACCAAATTACCAATCTCAAATGTTCTCCAGAAAATCAAACCCATACAAACCCCAACTATACTTTCTTAAAGCACAGAACTTTACCCTTGAATAAAAAAATAAAGATAAAACTACATTGTTTTCAGAAGAATGATGACATCGACAACAACAAGAAGCACCAACCCTTTCATAATTAAACCAAAGGAATTTAATTTGTCCATCATTGAGATTTGAGACTATAATAATGGGCCATTATTGTGACCTTGCAACTAACCATTTGCAGAGGGGAGCAGTTTGTGCTTAGAAGACAACTTGAATGAACATACAAAATGTTTCCATTTATGATTGGTCTCTACGCATTAAGAAATATAACCATTGCCATAATATTGAATAGAATACCTTGTCTCAATTCAAAGAAAGTGTTTTTCTCATTCCTGCAGTAATTGGTCGTCAATTTCCAATCAACCTCAACAGTCATAAGTGCCCAAAATGTGTTGTTGTTGCTAGTGTCACGGACCCATTTCGTATTTTCAGTGGTACAAACAACCTGAGCATCATTGGCACATCATAGGACACCAATACAAAAGCCCTTGTCTCGATTCAAGAAAGTGTTTTTCTCATTCCTGCAGTAATTGGTCGTCAATTTCCAATCAACCTCAACAGTCATAAGTGCCCAAAATGTGTTGTTGTTGCTAGTGTCACGGACCCATTTCGTATTTTCAGTAGTACAAACAACCTGAGCATCATTGGCACATCATAGGACACCAATACAAAAGCCATTCTTTTCAGCATTTAAATGCAGAAAAAAAAAATGCCAAAAATTTTTCAATCTCGAAGACCGATGAATATATATTGGTCTCTGTAAAAGACCAGGCTCATAATTCTACTCAGAAACACAGTCACATTTCTCAGAATCTCAAAGGGGTTGCATAGTGTGTGTACTTTTGTATAGGCCCTATTGGGTATTTGCTAGCTTCACCATTTTGCTTGAGAATTGAGATTGAGGTGTGGCATTGATGAAAAAGATGATAGCTTTAAGTCAACTGCCGACCCCATAATTAGATTGGCGGCTTAGACAGTATCCAACAGGAAGCTCCTAATTAAATCTTTGTTGCAGGTTATTGAAAAAGACACCATCTTTGCGCCATGAGCACAAAGCAAGGAACAACACCACCGTCTTCAACAAAGATTCAAAGCAAGAATTCCACTAACATGTCTCAGCTAAGAGCTTCCTCTAAAGCAAAGGAGTCTCAAACTCCAACTCAGAGACCCTCAAGAGCAAAATCAGTGACCCCAGATGTGAATAATGGCAGTGATTCCAGGAGTATTAGGAGGGCTCTTTTGCTCAACAAGCCTAAATCTGGAGAATTGGTGTTGGGTTCCCAGAAAAGCAAGGAACTTGAGGAGGTTAAAGTTGTGGGAGGTGTTAGGCCTGGAAAGACCCAAGTTGTTGAGCAATTTGCTAAGCCCAGAAGGCAGAGGCCTGTTGTGGAGGCCAATTGTAAGAGAAATGAAGATGACCCACATCGGAAAATGAAGGAATTGCAGGAAAAGATTGAAGTGAGTGAGAGTTTGATCACCAATTTGCAGGCTGAGGTTTTGGGATTGAAGGCAGAGTTGGATAAGGAACAGGGGTTGAACATGGAGCTGCAGTTACAGAACAAAAAGCTCACTGAGAATCTTGCTGCTGCTGAAGCAAAGATTGCAGCTTTAACCACTCCTCAACAGGTAAAGACTTGAGCTTTGATTGGTCTGTAAATGTTTTGCATGAAAAGGTGGTGTCTTTGTTCTTCATGTTCTTAATATCTGATTGTGGCAGAAAATTTAGTTTGGTTATTCTGAAATGCACTCTTATTATATTCTTAATTTAATAAGTTTGGTGTCTCTGTTCTTCATGTTCTTAATTTTTAGTTGTGGCAGAAAATTCAATTTTGGTTGTTCCAAAAATGCAGTCTTATTATTATCTGTAATTTTAATACATTTTTTTTGGCTGAATGTAGAGGGAGTCAAATGGAGAGTACCAGAGCCCTAAATTCAAAGACCTTCAGAAACTCATTGCCAACAAATTAGAATGCTCAGTAGTAAAGAAAGAGGCAGTCAATGAAACAAGTCTCATTCAAGTAGCATCACCTCCACCACCACCATGTGTAATTTCTAGAGTTGCAGCCACATTTTCACCGCCTCCACCTCCGCCACCACCATCACTCCGGCCACCACCACCACCTCCACCTCAGCCCTCGGCGAGAGCAACAACCACTCAGAAGGCTCCAGAACTTGTACAGTTTTATCACTCCTTGAGAAAGCAAAAGGTGAAGAGGGACTCTCCAGAATCTAGAAACCATCATAAACCAGGGGCTATTAGTGCACATAATAGCATAGTTGGCGAAATTCAGAATCGTTCAGCACATCTAATAGCTGTAAGCTTTTAAGTTTTTGGTATCTAATTGCTTCATTTGTTTTTGCTGATAGTTTGAATGATTATCAAATGAAAATTCTTTCCAGATAAAAGCAGATGTTGAAACAAAAGGAGAGTTCATCAATGGCCTTATCCAGAAGGTTCTGGCTGCTGCATATACAGATATTGAAGACGTTCTAAAGTTTGTGGATTGGCTTGATGGAGAACTCTCATCGTTGGTAATTTCTAATGCCTGTGCAACTATCTTTGATTTTGCCAAATCAATCAAGAACCATATTCTTTACCATTCCAAAAGTAGAAGTCAAGATTCTCTAGAGCCAATTGCAACTATAGGATATGTTATTGAGAGAATTGCTAGCCAAACATAGAAGTATAACAAACTGGTTTTGTATATATTGGTAATCTTTTTGCCTTCCTCAGATGGTAGAGTGTTATTTTCTCACCCTAAGTGGCTTATCTTGCAGTATTCTCGGTCATTAATGTGGTGATCATATGTTAGTCAGTTATCACCTAGAGTTTGAAAAACTTCGAAACTATGTACATGGTCCAACTACTATTTTGTTTTGGCAGATTATGGTCCAAATATTCAGCTACATGAAATAGGTGGATAAATCTTAAATTCTCATGTTTTCTACAGGCTGATGAACGTGCTGTCTTAAAGCACTTTAAGTGGCCAGAGAGGAAAGCTGATGCCATGCGAGAAGCTGCAATTGAATATCGTGACCTTAAACTGTTGGAATGTGAAATTTCTTCTTATAGGGATGACACCACCATTCAATGTGCAGCTGCCTTGAAGAAGATGGCTGGTTTATTAGACAAGTAAGAACTATGTAAAACTATAATGCATCTTACGTAGTTGTGAAGTTTAAAGCTATACCACTAGGCTCAAAATGTTAACTTTTTCCTCTCTCATATTATTGTGAAGGTCGGAGCGAAGCATTCAAAGGTTAGTCAAGTTGAGAAATTCAGTTATGCGTTCTTATCAGGAATGCAAAATTCCAACCGACTGGATGCTTGATTCAGGGATTGTGAGAAAGGTATGATCCTTTTGTGCATTCTATAATTGGGGTGGAAAATGAATTTATGTCTTTTAACTTTTAAGTTGAGAATAAGTAGAATTTTCCAATGGCACAGACCTTTTGTGGTATCTCTACTTTTTTTTGATAGAATAGCATATCTCTGCAGTTCTTAGTGACTTAACTCTGTTTTATCTCATTGCCTGTCAGCTGATGCCAGGAAAATTCTTAAAGCCTTGCGCACATCTTTATTTAGTGACTTTTACAGAATATGCTTTGTTACATTGTGATTGAAGTGAATTGAAGTTATTCCCAAAATGTGCAGATAAAGCAGGCTTCCATGAATTTGGCTAAAGTTTACATGAAGAGAGTTACATTGGAGCTTGAATCCATTCGGTATTCAGATAGAGAATCAAGTCAAGAATCTCTTCTGCTTCAAGGCGTGAATTTTGCGTATAGGGCACACCAGGTAAACCTGAGTTATTAGTTTCTGTAATGTTCATTATGATATGGATAGAAATAATCTAACCACCTAAAAAAGGAGCCCTAATGAATTCATTGGAGGAGGAATTTAGTAGGTGTTCTTGAAGCAGAAAATCTAAAAGTCATACTTTCAGGATGGTTTTCCCTCCTAAAATGAACCCCCTTAACCCTTTTACAGTGAGAAGCTAAACATTACCTCTGTATGACCATGAAAAGTAGCGATTTCTGTGATTGCTGTGCAGGATCTCAGTCTATGACCTCTTATAGTAGAATTTGGAGACTATATATGCCTCCATCACCTCTGGTATTTTTGGGGTGGTATGGACAAAATGTCATGGTGCTCACATTGACTGGTCTGACTCAAATTTCCCCAAATTGAATAGATTTTTCTTGTTCCTTGGTTCCTGTTTTGCTTTTCACAACAAGCAAGAGTCGATCATATGATACGCCAAACTTTTTATCAACCTAAAACTTCAGAGGTTCATTTGACAGACAAGTTTTAGAATCTGACTTTCATAGAGGAGTCACCATTATTGGAATGCGATCATTTCTTGATCTTGTCTAACATGTTCTTAATATCCCTTTTCTGGTTTTCCTGGTATATATTGTCTGCAGTTTGCCGGAGGTCTCGACTCTGAAACATTATGTGCTTTCGAAGAGATAAGACAGCGAGTACCAAGTCACTTAGGAGGTTCGCAAGAGCTGTTGGCAGGCATAGCATCATCCTAACAATCAGCAACTTCTTGCTGGCTTGCTGCCATGAGTTAATAGTGTTTAAAGAAAATTAAGGATCAAACATTGTCTTCTAATATTCCCCTCCTTTCAGTGCATTTCTGAAGTTTGCAAGAGCCTCATCTCCCAGCTGAAAGCAAAGCCGGAATAATCTGGCTGAAAAAGTATACGACTACCAATCAGAGCTCCCTCCTGCCATCAACTAACAGTTGCTGTAAGCCTGTAAAAGATGGTCTACTAATTATACTTAGGGTAAAGTGGTACACCAATGTTCACTGTATTTAATTTTCTTTTGTAATAAGACGTAGACAGATTGTGCTAGCTCAACTAGTTCTACGGCGCATTGAATAGAATCCCGGCTCGATCAACTGCCTTTGGTTCATACCTTTCTCTTGTATGTGTACTTTTATCGTTGGCTGCACATTACAAAAGCTTGAACCATTCTTGCCAAGAATGTTTGTTGGCTGCTGCTCCAACTTTCTCTGTGCATTGACAATTTGTTGCTGCTTTTGGTGGGCTGCACGAGATTAATGAGGTTGATTGAAATCTGTGTTTCGCTGTCATTGTAGCTGGCTGAGTTATAGCCTGATCTAGGCCACAAAAAGATTCATGATTCACTTTTGAAAGGCCAAAGTTCATAGCTCAGAATTCTCAGTTAATCATGTACTAGTTGAAGGATTAACTATTCTAATTTGCTATGGCCGAGTTTTTATCTATGTTATCACATTATGAAGGAGTGTTCGAGGGTTAAACCAGTTGGCATTACAATGACAAGCCTTTAGGGCTTTAGGTTTTAGGCCTCCCTTCTTATATAAAAAAATATAAGCAAATTTGTTTAATTGTTTATATTGATAATCTACATTTAAAATTTGAATTGTGTTGAATCATGTAATAATAAGGTGTGCGGACTCAAAAATAGTAACCAAGTGATTTTTTTTTTTTGGGTCATGAAGCTAATTAAGTAGCTAGTCCTGGATCACTTTTGTCATTACATTTTAGTGTTTTACAATGAGATATGAAGATCTACCATAATTTGGAGTAAGGTAAAACTTTCAAGTGACATGACTAAAAAGTTTAAAACAGTAACGAAATACGATTATCTGTTCTCTTAGAATTTAAGACTAATTTAATTAACAAAAATAAGGTGGTGCACAACGTAGTCTCCGACATTTATGTGTGAGTGAAAGAAGTTAATTCTTAGCGTATATCATCTTCTCTAGCGATAATGACGTGGTTATTGCTTAAGTATATGTGTCATTTTTTTTAACAAGGTCACTCCTAACCTCACTTATTTGTAACGTTTCCCCATCGTTAATGGAATGTTATCTCAAGAACAAAAAATGTCCACTTGGCAGCATACATGGCGCCACTTGGCATACATCTACACCATCCAATCCCACGGACGGTGAGGCCTTACCCAATTCGCGTGGCAACAGAAAACGGTCACAAGCCTCCAGGTGCTCACCACGAGCAGACTCCACGTCATCACCAACCAATCAGAGACGCCGGCGCGGCCAATCAGTTAAAATCCAAGCCTTCCATGTCCCTTCTTCTCTCCCCTGTAATACAAGAAAGCTGCTACGCATTCAAAAGCTCTGGTCGTTCAAATTTAGGAGGCCGGTCTCTTTTATCTTCCACTCTCTTACCCTGCAAATTTTTGATAAGGTTTTCAAATTCAGCCTCGAAGGCTCGAATTTCAAATCTATGGAGGTTTCCGGCTTAGTCTCCCGCCAAGTTCCGTGCTTTTCCGGCGCCGGAATCGATTCCCGTTCTTCAAAGCTATCGTTTTCCGGCGAGCTCCACTTTCCGGGTCGTGATGAATTTGGAGTTCCTTTGAGAACCAGAAGGTCTTTTGGGCTTAATATGAATTCTGGGTTTTGCGATAACGGGCATGTGGAGTATTATTATTCTGGTCCGAGATGTGGTGGTAATAAGAAGGAGAAGGAGATCAAGAAGAAGTTGAAGTTGCTCAAAGGATTTTCGATGCTATCCGCCTCTTCTCAGATCAGTACTGGGTTGGATACCGAGCAGGGTTTGGGAGCTCAAGTTCAGGGGAAGCTGATTTCGGTATGATTCTGCTTCATTTCTGTTCTTTCTCCTTATAATTAGCTGTTTTAAATGAATTGGGTTATATAATTTCACTTGCTTGATTTGTTCATGGTCAAAATTCAGCTGATTTGTTTTAAAGTTCGCAATTTTGCATATTGCAGATAGTTTTTGAATTTCCTTTGTACATGGTAGTGATGATTGAATAGTTTAGACTGAATCTAATTCTGTTTACTTGGACTCATCTTGTGCATGTTAAACCTTTTGTGTTTGTCTGTAAGAATTAGGATTCTAGTATGGAGAATGAGTTGGATAAGCGTTGATTTTATCGAAATCGGATTTTGGTTGTGATGATTTGTTGAACTTGATGAGCTAAATGTATAATTTGCTCTGGATGCAGGAAGGTGCAGAGGCATTGCTGCAGCAACTGGAACAGCTAAGAGTGGAGGAGAAGGAGTTGAAGAAAAAGAAGAAAGAAGAAAAGGCGAAGCTTAAGGCCGAGCGGATGAAAACCATGAAGGACTGTGAATCGTCATCATCTTCATCTGAGTCGAGTGAGAGTGAATGTGGGGAGGTAATTGACATGAACAGCCTGAGAGGTGAAGTCCCCACGCAACCGATACTAGAGGGTTTGCAGCCATCGGCTCAAAGAGGGGTGGCAGTATTGACCCAACCGAGTTCAGTAACCACTCATCAAGAAGATAAATGCTGCACTGGAACTAGTACTAGTTGTGGCAGCATTGATAGCATTGGTCAGAACAATGCTTCTAGTAGGAGCTCAGTTATGGAAGCACCTGTTGTGAAGAAGATTGAAGTATGCATGGGCAAAAAGTGCAAGACATCAGGAGGTGGAGCATTGTTGGAAGAATTCGAGAGGTTGATGGGAGTTGAAGGAAGTGTTGTTGAGTGCAAGTGTATGGGAAAATGCAAAAATGGTCCGAATGTGAGGGTTTTGAATTCCGTAGATGGGATCGAATCCGAAGAAGGGATAGAGGATTCAGTAAGGAATCCAACTAATCCTTTGTACATTGGAGTTGGCCTGGAAGATGTGAGCCTCATTGTGGCCAGCTTAATGGGGGAAGTCAGGAAGGATTTGGGGCTTTTGGGGATTGTTACTGCAACTTAGAGAAGCATTTTATTTATCTGCCACGGAATTGAATTGGTTCTTTTCTTGTGTATGCTTATAAAATATAAGTTTTCATAGGTCATAATTTTGTTACTACTGTAAATGAGATATAGACTGAATCAATTTTTCATGTACCTAGTCTCATCCATTCCTTACAAATCCCCCAAGTTATCTTTGTATTTGGGTTCTACATGGTTGTATTACAACCCCTTGAATTTTAATGTATGGTGCTCGTTCCAAATATTCTATTTGTATTGCAGATCATGCAGCTAAGTTTCTCTCTTTTTAAATTTTCGGTCTGGATCATGCAGCTAACTTTCTAGTCAAAGAAAAAGAGAAAAAGGCAAAAAAAATCATAAAAACAGCTAACTTGCACGTGAAATTACACTAAGATCATTGTTTATTTCATTGCTCTGTTTGACATGGCTGATCAAGTACCTCTGGAAATGGATCAGTCAACGCGGTTTTGTTTGGTTTGATTTGCTTGAAATGAATGCATATGATATGTTTCAACGATCCCATTTAAAGAAGTCTGCCGCCTTCTTTTTTTAATGAGAATTTCTTCCATCATTTACCACGATTTTCTCGGATTTAAGTTTAATTATAGACAATCTCATCCAAACTGGAAGATTAGTTCATGAACTCTAGCTCCAGCAGTATAAAAATGATCACGAAGGTGATAGATTTAGGGCCCAATTTCTCTATTGTTTTTGTTATAGCATAAGGGCAAGAGATTCGAGGGATCAAATTCTTGACCTAGAGCCCTAAATGTGAAGGGACAAATCCCCCATAGTTTTTAGTCCCTATTATTTTTCTTAATAAAGTCAAAACCTTTGTTAATTTGGGAACCCTTAAAAAGAGGACCTTGTAAAAAGAAAGAAAGAAAGATTCTATTTTGGAAAGCTATATTCCTTGATGGGCAAGCCTTGGGAATTTGGGCCGAAGCCCAAAAGGGTTCGGACAAATTGGCATCCTATCCAAGCTCTTTAGGTTAGTTTTCCTATAGTATAGCACAAGTCTTCTAGTCTGCTCCGTCTAGCTTCTCGCCTTCTCTTTCCTGAAACGCAGTCACTAGATTCAACTTGGTGAGATTAACTTTCCCATATTGATTCATACAAAGTTTCTTTCTTTGGTTCATACAAATTTTCTGCTATCGGATTCTGCATTTTTTTCCCGATTTCAACCGTGAGTTATTCGAATATTGGCTCTGAATTTGGCTTTTGCTCTCTTCAGGGTCTGATTTAACTGCTGGATTTTCTTGTTTCTTTAGCATAAAGGATTGATTAATGAACCTAATTGTGCTTTATATAAAATGTTGTCTAATATGCTCCAATTTTTGGTTAGAACAATCAAAACATGGCTGACACCGGTGGCAAGAAGTCTAATGCCAATGCCAAGGCCAAGGGTAGTGGTGGTGGTGGTGGTGAGTTTGGCTTGCTTTTCCGTCTCTCAGTTTTTGGGTTCTTATTTGATTTCATTCTGCTGTTAGCTTAGCTTTCAATTTATTACTGATTTCTAGGTGGGAAAAAGAAGGAGGTGAAGAAAGAAACCGGCCTAGGTTTGACCAAGAAGAAGGATGAGAATTTCGGAGAGTGGTACTCAGAGGTAAGATGTCTTTATCTTTTCTGGGTTGTGTTCAGCAATTTATCTTTACAAGTATAAGTAAGACATTGGCTGTTTTGTCTTTGCAGGTAGTTGTTCACGGTGAGATGATTGAATACTATGACATCTCTGGTTGTTATATATTAAGGCCTTGGACAATGGCAATATGGGAGACCATGCAAGTAAGCATGCTTTTCTTGTTTAGTCACGCAGTTTTGTGCTGTTGATAGTGTTTTCTTGCTATTAGAACTAATAAGCAACCAGCTGGTGTCAGCATTGTGATAACACATTACTGGTCTAGTGTTTAGGGTCTCAATTAGATTTGATAGATTACTTGTCAGCCGCTGACTCTTTTTCCCAGGTGCCACTTTTTATTGGCATCCTCATGTAACCACTTGTTTTTAGATTACCTCATATTGTACTTGTATAATTTAGTATTGGTGCCAACCTTGTACTATGTCCATCCCCAGTGTCGAAGTTATGAACTCTATCCAGTGGCTTCTAATTTAGTATTTTCCTAGATTTTGCTTGCTGATTTATCTGTTCATTTGATTAATTGCCATAATAACTCCAGCACAGTTGCTTACCCCTCGGTGCTGTTGATGTGTAGGCATTCTTCGATGCAGAAATAAAGAAAATGAAGATTAAGAATTGCTACTTCCCTTTGTTCGTCTCCCCTGCTGTTCTGGAAAAAGAGAAGGATCATATAGAGGGTTTTGCTCCAGAGGTGAGAAATAATGCTCTTTTGGCGTGATAGAGTGATTTGACTATTTAAGCAACAAGGGTTGAGTGATGCTTTGGAATCTACTCCATCATATTCTCTTTCCTCTTCTCTTGTTTGTTATAATAGGACACTTCTAAAGGCTTTGACAGCAATACTGGAAACCTTAATTACATTATTACATATTTACATGCACACACGCACATATGCATGCTAATACACACATGCTCATTTGGTTGTTGGTTATCTCTTATATTTTACTTTGATGTAGTTTATAAAGTTGTTTGCCTGCCCTATATTTACCAGTCATCACTAGTTTACTGTTGTGTATGTTATTTTTTTCATAACACCCCTTTTTTCATGACTTTATTTCTATAATAGGTTGCTTGGGTCACAAAGTCTGGAAAATCTGAATTGGAAGTTCCTATTGCAATCCGTCCAACGAGCGAGACTGTTATGTATCCTTATTACTCAAAGTGGATTAGGGGACACCGCGACTTACCATTGAAGTTAAATCAGTGGTGCAATGTAGTTCGATGGGAGTTTAGCAATCCCACTCCATTTATCAGGTAGTTCCTGGTCTTCATGCATTTATTATGTTTATGCATCTGTCTGTACCTACTGGTTTATTGCATTGACAATGTGAAATGACCTTTTATAACTCCTGTTTAATTAATTCTTGATGTTTGATTGCTTCGTTAGTGAGGGTTCTGGCCCTTAGGACACAAACCCATCTTCTTACAGTTTTTTTCTTTTGGACAAGTATGTTAAATTTGGTTTGCTTCAAATTTATTTTCTCCATATGATTTCAGGAGTCGGGAGTTTCTTTGGCAAGAAGGCCACACAGCTTTTGCAACAAAGGAAGAAGCAGATAAAGAGGTGAGGAGATGAATCTAGCCAATCCCAATTTGTTTTAGGGATGTGTTTACTGTTCTGTAAATCTATAATAGTCCAATTCTCAGCCCTGCTTATCTATTTTACTTTAACTTGTATAAAGCTAGCAGTTTACTTATATCTGGAGCACTTTCTTTAGTATTTTTAGTCCACCTGGTCAATAAGTTTTGCCCGTATCATTCCCTTGACTGCAGATTCTAGGAACATTCTGCAACTAAAACCGATAAACAGTCTCTATTTTATAATTTTATTCATGAACGACTTTAATTAATTGGATTTTGTGATCTTCTGTGTTTATGTCAGCCTAAGGCTACATTTGTACAGCAATTGATTACATGCAAGCTTTCAATATGGTCATTCACCTATTATCTGTTTATTATTTGATTTTTAAAATTTTCTAACTTAAACTAAACCTCCGGAGATTGGTTTCTGTTTATTGCTTTGTTTGTCGGTCCTTGATACAGCAGGATAATGTACAGAATATATGGCCTTCACCTAATATGCTTTTCTTAATTGGCTTGTTAAAAATAATTGAAAGTAAATCTGTGAAGGTTGGTTTCTGATTATAGTTTTGATTGTAGGTCCTTGAGATATTGGAACTGTATAGAAGAATATATGAGGAATATTTGGCAATTCCAGTTGTGAAGGGAAAAAAGAGTGAGAATGAGAAATTTGCTGGTGGGCTTTACACCACAAGTGTGGAGGTACTTGATTTTTCCTTTGTATATAATGGTTTTTAGCATACTGTTTTTGCTTCTTCTATGGTGGGATTGAATAAATTACTTCACATGTGCAGGCTTTTATTCCAAATACTGGCCGCGGTGTACAAGGCGCCACTTCACATTGTCTGGGTCAAAACTTTGCTAAAATGTTCGACATTACTTTTGAAAATGAAAAGGGAGAAAAAGCAATGATTTGGCAAAACTCTTGGGCTTATAGCACTCGAACGGTAACTTTCCTTGCTTTTCTCTTCTTGGTTGAAAGCTTGTTTCAGATTCCAGTCTATTTTGCCTGGATATTAGTCACTGTTGGCATGGACCAAATGCAATTTTTTGGATCATGGACCATTCTTCCAAACATATATATCTATATATTCGGTGATCTAATTTGACCTTGATATAAGGCTGAAACTACTGAGTATCCTATGTAGGTAGGTTTGTCAATATATGCTTTGTATCTCAGGGTACTTTTTTTTTGCTAAATCATTTTTTCTTTTCTTGCAAGTCTGGGTTTATCCCCAGAGAGAGAATATGTTTTTGCTTAAAAAATTAGCTTTCAGATAGTGTGATGTCTGTTTTTGGCTATCTGTACACTGTGTGGATCCAATCTACATACTGCCTTGATTGCTTTATAATAAGAAATTCTGTGGGATTTTCTTTATGTTATGCACCACTCTTTTATGCTTTATAATACTTGATTTTCTTTATGTCCTGAAGTGCCTGGTAATAGTTGAGAACAAAGCGAAACCTTTATTTTTACCTTATCATATATCATTTCATTCTATATAACTATTTCCATTTGCCAGCTATTCTTAATTTGTTACTATTTTTTTTATTAAATTCAGATTGGAGTGATGGTAATGGTGCACGGAGATGACAGAGGCTTGGTATTGCCACCAAAGGTTGCATCTGTCCAGGCCATTGTGATTCCAGTGCCTTACAAGGATGTTGATACAGAAGCCATATTTGATGCCTGCTTGAAAACTGTGGAGACCTTGAATGAAGCTGGTTTTCGAGTTGAGGCTGATTTGAGGGACAACTACTCGCCTGGTTGGAAGTATTCACACTGGGAAATGAAAGGTGTTCCTCTAAGGATTGAAATTGGACCAAAGGATCTGAAAAATAATCAAGTGAGGCATTTTTTTTATTCATTTCTCAGTATCATTTTCCATCTTGTTGCACATTTTTGCTGTTGTTCTTTATGTTCTGTTTAGTAAGTCTGTGATGAGGCCCAGAAACCTGCCTTCGGATCTGTTCTCTTGTTTTATTTTTGGGCCTGATCATGAAATGCAAGTATGTTGGTTTTATCAGGTTGTTTTCTGAGCCTCCTACATGCCAGTATGACATGTTATCTTGCCAAATAGAATATGGTTAGATGTATCTCTATCCTAGTAACAGCTTTTTGGTCAAGCTAGCAATAGCTAGTCCATTCCTATCCAGTATGGCTTAAAATCAGTGCCAAGGTTTGATAGTTAGGGACAGACCGTAGAAGATTGAGCCCTTCAGGAGTCGAATACATGACAAATTATGATAAATTAGAAGAGTTGTAATAATTAAGATGCCATTGCTAAAAATTGTGGGTGTTTCCTTGTTTTCTATTGATATCACTGTTGATTTACTATGGAATTTGATTATGTTTTATCTGGTTATTAGGTACGCTGTGTTCGTCGTGACAATTCTGCCAAAGTGGACATTCCTATGAACAACTTGGTCGAGGAAGTGAAAGACATGTTTGCTAAAATTCAACAAAATCTCTTTGATGTTGCAAAACAAAAACGAGATGCTTCTATCCAGGTTGCCAGAACATGGGATGAATTCACAGAAGCCTTGAACGAAAAGAAATTGATCCTGGCTCCTTGGTGCGATGAAAAGGTAATCACTGTTATAAATGTTGTGATCTAGCATAGTTGGTATAGCAAAGCTTTTGTCGAAAGAGTAATTTGATCTATTGGAATGTTACAATTTTCTGTGTTTGTATGATATCAATTTCTCATTTCAAATGTTTTGACTAGTAGATGCTCTGTTTATCATCTTTGCCTTGACTAATGGGCAGTCAGTTTACTCAACTAATTCTAGAGCCTTGACCTCTTAGTTTACTTTCAGCAGTGAGCTGACAACTAGGTCTGGTTAGAGAATATGCACTGATGTTTGTTTATTTTGTATTTAATCTCTGTAATTTCACGTATCTTCCTATTTGTTGTGCATTTCTACAAACCTTTTAATTCTGCTGTCATCATCGCCTTTTCTGTCTCGCGTTTCATTAGGAGGTAGAAGAGGATGTCAAAGCACGAACAAAGGGTGAAATTGGAGCAGCAAAGTCGCTCTGCTCGCCCTTTGACCAGCCTGATCTCCCTGAAGGTACGTTTTTAGGTTCATTTACTTGCATGTACTTTAACATGATTGTTATTTGTGGTCAGTAATCCCTTTGAATGTTGCAATTTAGTGCATTGGTAGTGTTCAGAAATTATTAATGTAAATTCTGTGCAGGGACACTTTGCTTTGCATCCGGAAAGCCAGCAAAGAAGTGGACCTACTGGGGCAGGAGCTACTAAATACACTTTTCTAATTACCCTCGCTGTGTTGGTTTTCAATCATTTTCCATTTGGATGAACTGTGAAACTCACTTCAGTAGTTAATTTCTGTAGCTTATATCATACAAATACGCAAGTTATATGTTTGACACGTAAACATTAAGATTTTGTTATACCGTTTCTCATGATGTGTGATCTAGGTGCCAAGTATTTCTGGTTTTGAAGTTATTAGTTTCATTGCTTTCTGGTTTTAATTTTATTGCGTGCAACCAGTGTCAGGTTTTGTCTAACTGTCGGTAAAGCCGCACGTAAGGCTCTTAGACTTGCCTGACTTGAATGGTGCCCTTGTGACAATTTGACGGAATTTGGCATTAGTTGCCAAGATTGAAAAGAGAGACCAAAAGGTTAGATCAACATCAACGAAGAATGACTTCATCCATCTGTTTTTCACTTCTTCGTTTTCTTTCTTTTGGTCATCGCTGTAGCCCCGTGTTGTTTTTGACCAAATGATGATGAGAGTCTGTATCACTTTCTTCGGTGCTCACCTGAGATTCCTAAACATGCCAAGTTGCAACCATTCCTCGTAACTTTGAGCACTTTGGTTCTTTTCTTCGGATACCCAGACAAATACAATCTTCCAGTAGTTTCTTCATTATTCTGAACTCTGAAGGGTGATCTTATGGGTTGACACTTGATGGTCAATTCCATGATTATTAGGTATGGAACATGGTAACAATTACATTGTTAATTTTGCCTAGGCTTTTTACTTCGCTGGCAAGGCAAATGGTATAATCGCATCCGAACTAATCCCCAATAGTATTAACTTTATTACTTTACTTTTCTTTTTTCTTGACAATCAACTTTACTACTTTTTGGTACAATCAACTTTACTACTTTGCTTCGCTGCCAAGTCTTTTTTTTGGACAATTTTTTTTATAAAAAATGGAAATTTAAAAAAAGAGACGTTTATAGACGTTAAAGTACTGTTAGGCAAAAATGAGACGTCAAAGCAATCATTACCTGTGACTTGGTCGATCAATCAGTACTCAACAATGGAGTTTGAGGACGACGACGACTGGAATTTGAGCGCCGAAGAGTTTGATGCCCTTGAAAGAGACGCTTTACAGAAACTCGCTCAGCAACGCATCAACTCTGCTTCCACTTGTTCTTCGTCTTCGTCTTCATATCATCACCAGCACCCACAGCAATCATTACCTACCACCAACAACAACAGGAATGCTTTGGAAAGTTCCATACCAAATTCTCTTCCCAACCAGGTGAAATTTTCTTTCTTGTTTGCTCAATCTTGACACTAGTAAGTCACAATGCAGTAGACGCAATAGCATTAGGTATTGAAAGTTTCATTTTTCACTGTGGTGTTCTAATCCCCTCCCCATCTTTGTGTAGGTGGCGCCTTTGTCTCCTGTAGCCAGATTATTACCTACATCATCTGTAGACGTTAAGTTAAACCCTGGTCAGTTTCCTCATTTCCCATTTTTATTGCCCTGAAGCTTTTCTCTTATTCTATCTTGTCCAAAATCATCTCTTTCTCTGAAAAAAAATGTGCTCAACACCTACTCATAAGAGAGGTTCCAACTCGTAAAAGATCTTTCGTATTTCAGATTTTTTCAACCGAAACATTCACATTTTTCGGCAATGAGTAAGGACTAAATGTCCTTCCTTGATAATAAACAATGGCTGGATTTTTTAATCCTGTATCAGTCTGACGTTTTTGCACAATGATATTACTCGCTGGTTGCATTATTCTCCTGCTGTCTAACTCTTGGGTTCTATCTGCATATTGTTGCCTTTTGGCAAGAAGATGCACGGAAGCTCACTGTCAAATTTTTTCTTCACTCTACTGGAAACATTGCTGCAAAATTCGCTTATGACCAGGTATTTACTTAAAAAATGTCCATTTGAATGACTTTTTAAACTATTCTTTTGCTTACTATCTATCTTTTATCTCTTGCCCCAGGCGCTAATAACTGCTTTCCACAAGATCCCCAACGCCGCATGGAACGCCAAAGAAAGGTCTCCTTCCCCAAATCTCCCACCTAACGAAAGATGCTTTGAAAATGCATTTTGCTTTATCTTGATAGCTTGTATAGATTTTGGTTCAATGCTTGTGTTTCTTGCACTTTTTGAACGTGCTGTGTAATGGAGCCTCAGCTGGATGTAATAGTGATGAAACTGCAGGCTATGGATGTTCCCTATGTCTTCTTTGTCATCAGCAGAAAAAGTTCTTGATGAAGTCTCCAATGTTAATGTTGAGGTGATAACATTAGCCCTTTTCCAGTTTGTATTAGTTCTTTTACATGATGATGCATTAAAATCAATATATGTTAGTTTCGTAGAGAACACTGTTACTATTTATGGTTGAAGTCAACTTAAATTGGAATTTCTTTTTGACTTTAATTTCATCATGTTTGTTATTTTGTTTCAAATTATTACAGGTAGAGAACTTAGATCCCTTAGTTCACCGAGCTATTGCTGCTGCGTCTGTTGTTCCAGATATTCGAGGTAGACTAGGATTATTGTTGCAGTTTAGTGAAGTTTAGCGCACATGTAATGAATATTCTCTGTTGATAGTACCCCTGTTAAACTATTATATGTAATTGTCTTGTGGATTTCATAATTAATATATAAAAATCTGGAATATGATTAGAGAAAAGAAAGATGACAAAAAGTATGTTATTTTGAGTCCTACAAAATTGGAATGTAAGCTCATGAAGAATAAAACTTTGGTCTCAATGAAGGCATCGTATATCTCTGCCCTATCATAGAGTAACGTGTTTTTGTTTTTATTTCTTTTGCATTTTATTTACTTATGCTAATTTTTAATTGTTTTCTTTTCGGTGTCTTCACTGCCCAGGCCGGTATGATAAGATGCCTAGCTGTATTGAATCAAAGCTCTTGGATTTTCAGCGAGAAGGTGTTAGGTATCTTTTAATCTGGAGTTTGTTCCTTATTTGATGACTGTTGTATGAAACATGCATAGAATTCTATATTCTATGCAAGTACTATTCATAAAAAGGATTTTTTTTTTTGAAATTTTTGTTTTATTGCCATTAAATATTTAGTCTTTTACTCAACTATTCATTTTTAACTTTTCCTATATTTGTTTTTCCAGGTTTATCTTGCAGCATGGAGGGCGTGTACTCCTTGCTGATGAAATGGGATTGGGAAAGACATTACAGGCAAGTACTTCAAGTGAAATCTTTCTGTACCTTCAGTATATTTACAGCCTCATAAAATCCAATCATGCATTTGAAAGTATTTTCTACCAGACAAGTCTTTCTCCTAGTTTCAGGGATTTTGGCTCTTTAAAACTCTATTTGTGACAGCCAACTAAGAATACTAATGATGAAGGACAACACAAGGTGACCTTCGCCAATCTAAATGGGCTATATAGCCTGTAGATGTCGGAAATTTTAATAATCAGAAGAACTTTGGCAAAAAAAAAGAAGAAAATTTAGGGCTTCTATAATGATAGAGAACGAGAGAGATAAAGAAAAAGGAGTTAAGTGGTAGAAGAGAGGAGAAAGTAGAGGTAGATATATAAGTATCAACAACATTTTTTATTCATAAAAAGATCTGAAAAACTTCACAAGAGATTTGAAACTATTTATGAGCTTCAAATAGAATCCTACTAGTTCCAACTATCTGACTCATTTAGTAATAGAAGATTCTTATAAAACTTGAGTCTTTCTAGGCCTCAAACACATTGACTCATAGATACCTTACATTCCAACTCTTACACCTATATTCTGAGTTCTGACTCCTTACATCCGAATCCAGAATCATTTCTAGCAACTCTAATAACAGGGAACATTGCTATAATGTTTTTCCAAAACACTGGGGTTCCGTCTTGCTTAATTAGAGGGTAATTTGTGCCTATATGGTAGAGATCCCTCCAGATGATTGAAATTTACATAAGTAAACAAGTCCCCAAGTTCAAGTTCTGTTGTAGATTGAAATCTTACACTGTTTTTCAGGCTATTGCTGTGGCTTCCTGCATTCGTGACTCATGGCCTGTTCTTATACTCACACCGTCTTCCTTGCGTCTGAAATGGGCCTCTGTAAGTGTGATCAACACCAGTTATTGAGAAGGCAGATTTTGCCCAAACTGATGTCCTTTCTGCTTTCGTGTAGATGATTCAACAATGGATGAACATTCCTCCATCAGCTATACTTGTATGTTATCTATACAGCCTAAATATTTGTGTCACTTCTTGTTTATACATCTGGAGTATTGGGTACTTTTTCACTGCTCTGATGCCTCTTTTTTTACTTGATATTTTGAATTTTACTTTCACCAGGTTGTTTTGTCTCAATCTGGGGGCTCAAACAGAGCTGGATATACAATAGTATCCTCAAGCACCAAAGGGACCATTCATCTTGATGGCCTATTTAACATCATCTCGTATGATATAGTCCCTAAGTTATTCAATCTACTAATGGCATCAGAGTTTAAGGTAAGAAGTAAACAATCATCTAGTTCTGTAAAGTGCTCCCCTCCCTTTGATTTTAAAGTACCTATGAATATTTTTGGATGTTTGCTGTGATGACTATTAGTATTAGGCAAAATATTTTTTAGTGTGAGAAATGCTAGTCTGTTGGAGAACATGTAAAAGAAAAATGAGCTTAGCTGAATATTAGGGCTTGGCAATAGATGTGTGACCTAAGTAGGAAAACTTTAGAAAACAACTCTCTTTTGTAAGTTCGTGAAATGTAGAACCATGGGGTACACTTGTTAAAGCAGTGTGACAAAACAATTGTAAGTTCTTTTTATTTAAGGAATTAAAAACAAGAGGGAGGAAAGCAAGGGATATACTGTAGTTTTGGTGCTGGAGATTTAATACTATATAGAATTTTCTTTGCAAAGAAGTTGGAGTCTTTTTCAAGTTAACAAATAAAAATGTTTCCATAAAACACATGTCCACTAGGAAATCATATTGGTCTTTTTTTTTCCATTGCTTGACATAATATGTTATTGTTTAGGTTGTGATTGCAGATGAGTCGCACTTTTTGAAAAATGCGAAAGCAAACAGGACAACCGCTTCCCTGCCTGTCATCAAGGTCTTTCTCTCTTGTACACTGATGACTAGCTAGCAACTGCTAACATTGTTCTCAGTCTATATTTCTACAACCTGCTAACTCTAACTTTGTGAAAAATTCCAGAAGGCTCAGTATGCATTACTATTAAGTGGAACTCCTGCATTGTCCCGACCGATTGAACTATTCACGCAGGTAATTCTAGATGCTTGCTTAGGATTTGCAAGTATATATGTACGTGCATCTAGAATTTAATCAGTCTTTTATTAATTTCCGTCAACTAACAGCTGGAAGCCTTGTATCCTGATGTATACAAAAATGTCCATGAATATGGCAAACGATATTGCAAGGGTGTAAGTTACTATTTCTTTTGGGTTAAAGTCTTGTACGTTATAGAATCTCGTAGATCTTCTACCAGGTCATAAGAGTGTTTTTTCTTTACTATTTTGAAATTTCAGGGAACATTTGGAATCTATCAAGGTGCAAGTAACCATGAAGAATTGCATAATTTGATGAAGGCAACGGTGATGATTCGCAGACTTAAAAATGATGTTCTCTCTGAACTTCCTGTGAAGCGTAGACAACAGGTCAGTGTCTGTATGTTGTACCCAATCTGCTTCTTGACCTGTGAGATGGCCTTGGTAGTCGTGTTACAATCTGTGATTGTTCTTTTCTGTCTCTTTTTTTCCCATTCTGATCTCAGGTCTTCTTAGATTTGGCTGAAAAGGACATGAAACAAATTAATGCTTTATTTTGTGAGGTAATGCAAGTCATTGATAGTTTGTTTATATATGGAATCTCTTTAATCAAGTTGATAATTTGAAACTAAGTAGCTACTGTTCTTGGTATTGCAACTAGTTGAAGTATGGTGATATGCAGTTCTGGATTCATATAGCCTGTTATGCTGTTATCTTTTGAATCCTTTAAATCTTGTTTTGCTACTTCCTATATTTCAATATTAAAGTGGAATCTCAATGGCACAGGTATAATCGACATTCCTGTTCATGAATTTGTAAGTTTGGATTAAAGCAGAAAACAATAAGGAATTGTAGAAATAACAAATTCTTGAACTATGAAAAATAGGCCTTAGACACTCTGGATCACCCAAATTTCCACTATATGTCTCGAAGAGCATATAGATATATGTAGCATTTTGGAAACTAAATTATCAATTAATACATTGAGCAATTAATAGATTGGAGCCAAGGAAATACCTCGGGCACTAGGATGAACTAGTGAGGAACCTTAAACTCGTACATGCTAATGACGAATATGCCCTTTAATAGATTTGAAATGCACTTTTCAGTAGAGTAGTGATAAGTACTCTACTGAAAAAAAAACTTTAAAAAAATCACATTATGAATTTGATTTCACACTTTAAAAAAAAAACTTTATCGTTTAAGCCGAGACTCTTTTTGATAGACCTTCAAATATCCATAACCCTTGCGAATTTATAATTTCCAAAACCATTTTTTGGTTGCATCCCTTGGTATCAGAGCTTTAGCTCTTATCATGATAGCCTAAACACCTTTTCGTGTCGAGAAACCCAATAGTAAGATCTAAACCTTGAGTTTCTCTCCTTTTTCGGGGGAAGAGACGTGAGAACCCAGTTTTGAGCCATCAAACTCCCACGAAAACTCTCCTCACGGTACTATAAGTCTTTCAGACCTCACTAGTCCAAACCTTCTGCCTCACTCACAGGCCTAGGCACCGAAGCGAAGTACCTTTGTAGCCGTTAGACGAGTGGTCGCGAGGCGTTGATAAGGGAAGACGGGTGTAAGGAAGTGACAGGCAACAAGGCAAGGAAACTGAAGTTTGGATCACCGGCCGGAGAACTAGTAGGCGACTAGTTGTGCACAAACTGATGCAAACTCACGAAATCTCAACCTTCGAAGAAGAGAGCAACTCCTGGGAAAGATCTGAAAGGGCGACTCGACACGACTTTTCTTTCCGTGATTTAAAGGTTTACCCAAGGTACGAACATAACCAGAGGTTTCCCTCTTGTGAAATACCTTGTTACCATTTTAACACAGGCGCTGGAACGTCACCTGTCCACCGCACAATCTGCAAGCAAAACGAGGGACTACCTTTCCTCGTAAACACTCTCTTTGACCAATCGGTCACCCAGATCCATAACCAGTCTGTCATCCACGACAAAATCTCAAGGCTGACACAATACCTGGTTGCAAAGAACGGAGCATTACCGTCGATCCCGGAGGACTCTACCCTCCAGGAAAGTAGCCACTCCGACGTCCTTTTTAGCCTACAAAGTCTAAAGGCCGACCTAAAGGAAGTCAAGGCAACTCAATCTTCACTCAAGATCGGATTTGAACAGCTCCGAGAGGCCGTTCAACTCATCATCTCGAGAGAAAACGATCCCAAGCCGATCGAAGCTTCAACCGCACAAGTGGCCGAACAACTAAGGCTACAGCTCATTGAGGTAAAAGCTGTGCTTGAGGAGACAAAGAAGATCGCCAGATCTCTCTCCCCTGACGGATGAACACCAGGTGGCAAGACACTGCCGCTAAACAGCTGTACATCCAAGCACTCACAGCCACCGGCTCACTCACCTCCACCAACCAAGGAGCAGGGTTTATAGAACCCCACACCTTTACTGGAGGACAGCTGCAGGTTCACCTAGCCAAGCAGAACAACACCCTGGTCCAACTACTGGTCCAGACCTTGGAGAAAGCGCTCGAACTAGAGCAAGCCATAGCAAGCCTCACCACGCAGGTAGCCAGGCTGGAAAAGGCAGTACAAGACAAAGATACTGTCAAACTACCCGATAGCATCCTCAACGATCTAACTTCCGAACTTGGGAAGCTCCAGATCGACAAAGGCAAGAAGACCGGGAACGTGAGTGGAAAGGACAAGACCTTTTACGTCTGGCGAAATCCTTTCACACAACACGATGAACAGAAGCCAAACAAGGCTCCAGGCTCCACCCGCAACTGAAAGAACCTCGACAGGCCAAGAAGCTGGTTCACCAACGGTCGAAGACCAAATACGAGGTTACAGGCGGATGGCCAGAATCAGGCATGAAGCCCAACGAACAATCCGAAGGACCTTTAGCAGGGACTTCAGAAACACCATCGAAAGGCAGCTTGATCCCGACGCAGAACTCTCTCTTAGCAGGAGAAGACGAGCAAACCTAGTACCAGCCGAGGTACTATACACCCATAATGGCGCCGAGCCAAGAAACAGAGTCTACGAGCACTATGAGGAACGAGGAGCTCACATCGTAGACAGGCAGCAGGACTTCAGATTCATAGAAGAAGAGTCCTACCAAACCCTAGTCAGAGAAGGTATGCAATTCATTCATATCGGAATGGCTATGGTGAGGATACATATGCTGCACAGGACAGATGCAGGAATATCTGCACTTATAGTCTTCAGAGACGTAAGATGGGGAGATGACAGGCAGGTCATCGGAAGCATGTCGGTAGACATGACAAGAGGAGCCCAACTCGTGTACATCATCCCTGACGCAATGATGTCGATACACGACTTCTACAATCGTTTGCAGGTTAGTGTGCAAACCAGGGGCTACGGAACAGGATGGGTTGGAGGGGACAGCAACATGATCATAACCAGGTCATTAATTGGTCGACTCACCAACACCAGTGTAACCAGTTTTGGTTACAGAATCAATGAAGTCACGGATTACCTGGCCAGCAATGGAGTAGCGTGCATTCCAGGACAAAGATGGGACGTGGCAAACAGATCAGGAGAGTGGGAGCTGCAACCAAGCAGAATAATGGCACCACCCCTCATCCCAACTGAAGCAAGGCTAAGCCAAAGAAGGAATGGCAATATCAGCTTCAGATTCACAAACTTCCAAGATCAAAGGATCACGGAAGAGAGGTCCGAGGACGACGGACGACCAGAAGATAGCAGCACGCATTACGTGCTAATGATCGGCCACACAAGGTGGGACGAAGAGCCCAGCACTTCATCTTGGTCCCAGCAGACCAACCTGAAAGGAGAAAGGAGGCCGAGGCAGAAAGAAATGGCGGAGTTCACACCAGAATCCGACCTAGTAAGCCAGTGGTTGAAACAACTCTCTGCGTCCGCACAAAACAGTGGGGCATCTGAAAGCTCAGAAGAAGAACCCCCTAGGTTCGACACGGCAGACAGCGACGATGAGTACAACCAAAGAACCTGGATCCAGGAGGATCAGAAGGAAAGAGAGATGAAGCTCTCAGGATGGAAGAAGTCCAACACTCACCCAGGAGTGTACGAGGAGATCAAGGAAGAAGAAGAAGAGATCTACCTCAGGTACGAGGAGGAATCGGACGAAATGGACTACCCCACTCACATCTTCGGAGCAGCCAAGGTACGAGAAGGAGAAGCAGAAATGGAATACCCTACCAGGCTGGGAGAAGTGATGGAGAAATTGAAAGGCATAAGCATGGAAAAGCTTTTTCCAGCAATGGATGCCGAATCATCAGTCACAAGCGGATGATTCATACCGCCAAGCCCTGTACCAGGACCACAAGGGTACCCCCCAGCATCCGGGCCAGCCTACGGATCAAACCTCGGCCCAGCAGACCTGTAAGGATGGGGAGGAAGACTGCCAAGGAGTAGGACGCCGTTAGGATACGGGAGGCCACAGCAGCCATGGTCGCTACCCTCGGCACAGTCAGAAAATGGAGTGATGCTGGTCTTACCACAAGACTTCACACTCATACCAGACGTCATCAATCGATGGGAATCCGTAACGGTAAATCTCATTAACAAAATGATGTTTGATTCACTGCAAGATAAAGCAGATTATGTGGAGAATCTCCTCGGAGAAAGGGAGAAAGAAACCTGGATGACATGGAGGATGCAGTACGAAGACGAATACAAACAACTGCTAACCATGACCGGGGATGTAAGGAATCTGACCGCAGCAGTCAAAAGGGTTTTTGGGGTTCATGATCCCCACACCGGGTCTGTGCACATACAGAATCAAGCCTACGCCGACTTGGAAAGGCTGTACTGCAAAAGGCCAGACGACGTAATACCCTTCCTCTACGACTACTATCAACTTGCTGCAAAGTCAGGAAGGATGTGGCTCGGACCAGAGTTATCCGAGAAGCTGTTCAGGAAGCTGCCACCAGAGATAGGCCCTGCCATTGAGCAAGCCTACAAAGAAAGGTATCCAGGACTGACCATTGGAGTACTAGCCCGAGCTAACTTCATACTGGAATACCTACAGAATGTCTGCAAACAAGCAGCACTGCAGAGGAGCCTGAAGAACCTCAACTTCTGCAGAACCATGCCTGTCCCAGGGTACTACGAGAAGAAGCAGTACGGGATCAGAAAGGCCAAGACCTACAAAGGAAAGCCGCATTCCACGCACGTCAAAGTGATCAAGAACAAATACAAAAATACGGCAGGACGAAAATGTAAGTGCTACCTTTGCGGGATAGAAGGCCACTACGCCAGGGAATGTCCCAAACAGGTGGTGAAGCCACAACGAGCCGCCTTCTTCAACGGAATGGGCTTGGACGATAGGTGGGACGTCGTATCTGTAGACCCAGGCGAACCAGACGACGACGAGATTTGCAGTATCTCGGAAGGAGAAGGAGCAGGAGAGATGAATGACCTGCTCGCCTTCAAAGCACAGCTGCCTTATCCAGTAGAGTACGAGGCTACTACAACACAGCACGTCATGCCATGGGTGCAGACGCCAGTGGTGAAAAATGAGAAGCCCTCGTGGAGAAAGAGAATGGACATCCCTCGGGAGCAGCAGCAGTGTACACACAGTTGGAGTGACACCAGCGAAGTACCGCTTGAAAGAAGAATTTGCAGCATCTGCAGCGACGTGACGCCCCTAGGAAGGAGGGTAAATTGTGCAGACTGTAAACTCAACCTCTGCCCAATATGCGCATACCTGGATTACGGGATACAGCTTGTACCTGCCAGAGACGACAGGGAAGCAACCAAGTGGCAGTACCACAACAAGGATGAGATGATCAAACAGCTGTATGATCACAATGCTTTCCTCATCCGCAAAGTAGAGGAGCTAACCAAACAGCTCCAGCAGTATCAAGATCGCAACAATGAAGACCTCATCAGTCTCAGCGATGACATACCGCTACAGGACGTGTCCATCTTGGACAACGCCCTCAAACGACGGGGGAAGGAGCATGAGGGTCTGACCGAAAATTTCAATTTCGGAAGCGTAGGAGCAGACCACCTCCAAAACATAGAAAACGTTGGGAGAATCATCAACGAATGGAGGGACGCCCCCGGAAAAGTGACGATCAAGGAGGTCAAGGAAGGAACCTCAAACACAGTGGGAGCCCTTCTAGCCGAAGAAGGAATAGAGGAGCTCGCAGCAGCCGTCGACACGGCCTACACTGAAATGCCCAAAGGAGGACTGAACAAGCTCTACAACACAATTGTCGAGTTTGTAATCCCACAGGAGAAGGGCAGACCAACTAGCTTCAGGGTCAGAGCAGTCATCGACACAGGATGCACATGCTGCTGCATCAACATCAACAAGATCCCGAAAGAAGCCATGGAAGAGGCTAAATACCAGATGTCGTTCGCAGGAGTTAACTCCACGGGCAACACGAGGATGAAGCTCAAGGCAGGAAAAATGATAATAGCGGGTAATGACTTCTATACCCCATATATTGCTGCCTTCCAGATGAATCTACCAGAGGTGGACATGCTGATTGGGTGTAACTTCCTAAGAGCAATGAAAGGAGGAGTACGCCTCGAAGGGACCGAGGTGACCATTTACAAAAAGGTCACAACAATCCACACCACCCTGGAACCACAAAAACTCTCGCTACTGACAGCGGAAAGGGAAGCAGGAGACGAGCTCGAAAGGATATACTATGCCTCGGATTACTCCGAAGAAGGCATACTCAAGCTCAGAAATCACAAGCTTCTGCAGGAGCTCAAGGAGCAAGGGCACATCGGGGACAACCCAATGATCCACTGGGCCAAGAACGGAATCAAGTGTAAACTTGACATCATCAACCCAGACATTGTCATCAACAGTAAGCCCCCAGATGCAGTCTCGAAGGAGACAAAAGCCCAGTACCAGAGGCACATAGATGCCCTACTAGAGCTTGGAGTGATCAGGCCCAGCAAGAGCAAGCACAGAACCGCAGCCTTTATCACTCACTCAGGCACGAGAATTGACCCAGTAACCAAAAGGGAAATCAGGGGGAAAGAAAGAATGGTCTTCGATTACAGGAGTCTGAACGACAACACCCACAAAGACCAGTACACCCTGCCTGGGATCAACACCATCATCAGTGCCATTGGGAATGCCAAGGTCTTCAGCAAGTTTGACCTAAAATCCGGCTTCCATCAGGTCCTAATGGACGAAGAATCCATCCCATGGACGACATTTGTTACACCTGTAGGCTTCTACGAATGGCTTGTGATGCCCTTCGGAATTGCCAATGCACCCGCAGTCTTCCAAAGAAAGATGGATCAGTGCTTCGCGGGAACACAGGAATTCATTGCCGTATACATTGACGACATCCTTGTCTTTAGTAAAACTCTGAAGGAGCACGAGCAGCACCTGAGTATTATGCTAGGAATCTGCAGAGACAACGGACTCGTCCTATCTCCCAGCAAGATGAAGCTGGCCGTTACCGAAGTTGACTTCCTCGGGGCCACAATAGGAGATGGAAAAATCAAGCTCCAGCCTCACATCATCAAGAAGATAGCCGAGGTGGACGAAGAGTCGCTAAAGACTCTGAAGGGGTTAAGAAGCTGGCTTGGGATACTCAACTACGCCAGAAACTACATACCCAATTGTGGAACCTTACTTGGGCCGCTCTACAGCAAAACCAGCGAGCATGGGGACCGAAGATGGCACCCAGCGGATTGGGCCTTAGTAAGAAAAATAAAGGCCATGGTCCAGAATCTACCGGATCTCAAGCTGCCTCCTGAAGAGGCTTACATGATTGTAGAAACGGACGGATGCATGGAAGGATGGGGCGGAGTGTGCAAGTGGAAGCCCAACAAAGCCGACTCCCCCAGCAAAGAAGAAATCTGCGCCTACGCGAGTGGGAAATTCCCAACGGTAAAATCTACCATCGATGCAGAAATCTTCGCGGTAATGGAATCTCTAGAAAAATTCAGGATTTACTACATGAACAAGGAAGAGATTACGGTCCGCACAGATTGCCACGCAATCATTACCTTCTACGAGAAGCTGAACGCAAAGAAGCCTTCCAGGGTAAGGTGGCTTGCTTTTTGCGACTATATAACTAACTCAGGAGTGCGAATGAAGTTCCAGCATATCAAAGGCAAGGACAACCAGCTTGCTGATAACCTCAGTCGACTCACTCAACTGATCACTGCTGTCCGATGGCTTCCAGAAGAAATGAACGGGGTCGCCAGAGAACTACTCAGGGCGAAACACCAGGAGCAGCCGGACGAGAATACCCAAGAGAGCCTCCGAGACTTTCTCAAAGTTGCCCTCCTCCGAGTCGAGAAATCCTCACGTACGAGCCCTTCTGTGGACTCCCGTGCTCTGCTGCAGCAATGGAGGAATCCCGACGAAAAGCCCGAGAAATTCGGCAACAGGTTTTTGGAGAGTTGGGAAGAAGAGCGAGTGACGCCGTATACATCACCGGCCGAGACCTCGCAGGAGCGAAAAGATTCGCAACAAGGGACAACTGGTACGGAGACCAGGTTGGCCTACTGGAGCGGCGAGCCGCCGCAGCATGGAAGGTCCTCGTCGCATACTCCGAGATGATGTCACTTGACACTGACATCTAGGTGTGACGAACGCCCTTACATCAGCAATTGCCGCAAGCGTCATTGCTTACGGAACCTATCTTGTTTGGTAGTGTCGGCAGCATCTTATTAGCTGTCTTATCTTTGTAAGTGCGCCAGTAGTGCGTTGTGTGTCAGGAATCTTATCTTTAGCGATAAAATTTGCTTTTAGTTTGTGGTATAGCTTAAAAGCTTTCCTCTTAGCTGTCGATGGGGCCCAGAGCGCACCCGAGCTAGTGGATTTCTTGCTTTTGCTATCCCCCTCTCCCTATATAAGGAGAGCTAAGCAGAAGGCTTAGGCATCGAGCAATCTCTATAGCCAACCTTCTCTCTATTGTATTAACATTTTGAGAATTTCAATAAAAGGTTATTCTTAGTTCTTCCGCATATCTCTGAGATTAAATGTTTTGAGAGATTGCTCGATGCCTAAGCCTTCTGCTTAGCTCTCCTTATATAGGGAGAGGGGGATAGCAAAAGCAAGAAATCCACTAGCTCGGGTGCGCTCTGGGCCCCATCGACAGCTAAGAGGAAAGCTTTTAAGCTATACCACAAACTAAAAGCAAATTTTATCGCTAAAGATAAGATTCCTGACACACAACGCACTACTGGCGCACTTACAAAGATAAGACAGCTAATAAGATGCTGCCGACACTACCAAACAAGATAGGTTCCGTAAGCAATGACGCTTGCGGCAATTGCTGATGTAAGGGCGTTCGTCACACCTAGATGTCAGTGTCAAGTGACATCATCTCGGAGTATGCGACGAGGACCTTCCATGCTGCGGCGGCTCGCCGCTCCAGTAGGCCAACCTGGTCTCCGTACCAGTTGTCCCTTGTTGCGAATCTTTTCGCTCCTGCGAGGTCTCGGCCGGTGATGTATACGGCGTCACTCGCTCTTCTTCCCAACTCTCCAAAAACCTGTTGCCGAATTTCTCGGGCTTTTCGTCGGGATTCCTCCATTGCTGCAGCAGAGCACGGGAGTCCACAGAAGGGCTCGTACGTGAGGATTTCTCGACTCGGAGGAGGGCAACTTTGAGAAAGTCTCGGAGGCTCTCTTGGGTATTCTCGTCCGGCTGCTCCTGGTGTTTCGCCCTGAGTAGTTCTCTGGCGACCCCGTTCATTTCTTCTGGAAGCCATCGGACAGCAGTGATCAGTTGAGTGAGTCGACTGAGGTTATCAGCAAGCTGGTTGTCCTTGCCTTTGATATGCTGGAACTTCATTCGCACTCCTGAGTTAGTTATATAGTCGCAAAAAGCAAGCCACCTTACCCTGGAAGGCTTCTTTGCGTTCAGCTTCTCGTAGAAGGTAATGATTGCGTGGCAATCTGTGCGGACCGTAATCTCTTCCTTGTTCATGTAGTAAATCCTGAATTTTTCTAGAGATTCCATTACCGCGAAGATTTCTGCATCGATGGTAGATTTTACCGTTGGGAATTTCCCACTCGCGTAGGCGCAGATTTCTTCTTTGCTGGGGGAGTCGGCTTTGTTGGGCTTCCACTTGCACACTCCGCCCCATCCTTCCATGCATCCGTCCGTTTCTACAATCATGTAAGCCTCTTCAGGAGGCAGCTTGAGATCCGGTAGATTCTGGACCATGGCCTTTATTTTTCTTACTAAGGCCCAATCCGCTGGGTGCCATCTTCGGTCCCCATGCTCGCTGGTTTTGCTGTAGAGCGGCCCAAGTAAGGTTCCACAATTGGGTATGTAGTTTCTGGCGTAGTTGAGTATCCCAAGCCAGCTTCTTAACCCCTTCAGAGTCTTTAGCGACTCTTCGTCCACCTCGGCTATCTTCTTGATGATGTGAGGCTGGAGCTTGATTTTTCCATCTCCTATTGTGGCCCCGAGGAAGTCAACTTCGGTAACGGCCAGCTTCATCTTGCTGGGAGATAGGACGAGTCCGTTGTCTCTGCAGATTCCTAGCATAATACTCAGGTGCTGCTCGTGCTCCTTCAGAGTTTTACTAAAGACAAGGATGTCGTCAATGTATACGGCAATGAATTCCTGTGTTCCCGCGAAGCACTGATCCATCTTTCTTTGGAAGACTGCGGGTGCATTGGCAATTCCGAAGGGCATCACAAGCCATTCGTAGAAGCCTACAGGTGTAACAAATGCCGTCCATGGGATGGATTCTTCGTCCATTAGGACCTGATGGAAGCCGGATTTTAGGTCAAACTTGCTGAAGACCTTGGCATTCCCAATGGCACTGATGATGGTGTTGATCCCAGGCAGGGTGTACTGGTCTTTGTGGGTGTTGTCGTTCAGACTCCTGTAATCGAAGACCATTCTTTCTTTCCCCCTGATTTCCCTTTTGGTTACTGGGTCAATGCTCGTGCCTGAGTGAGTGATAAAGGCTGCGGTTCTGTGCTTGCTCTTGCTGGGCCTGATCACTCCAAGCTCTAGTAGGGCATCTATGTGCCTCTGGTACTGGGCTTTTGTCTCCTTCGAGACTGCATCTGGGGGCTTACTGTTGATGACAATGTCTGGGTTGATGATGTCAAGTTTACACTTGATTCCGTTCTTGGCCCAGTGGATCATTGGGTTGTCCCCGATGTGCCCTTGCTCCTTGAGCTCCTGCAGAAGCTTGTGATTTCTGAGCTTGAGTATGCCTTCTTCGGAGTAATCCGAGGCATAGTATATCCTTTCGAGCTCGTCTCCTGCTTCCCTTTCCGCTGTCAGTAGCGAGAGTTTTTGTGGTTCCAGGGTGGTGTGGATTGTTGTGACCTTTTTGTAAATGGTCACCTCGGTCCCTTCGAGGCGTACTCCTCCTTTCATTGCTCTTAGGAAGTTACACCCAATCAGCATGTCCACCTCTGGTAGATTCATCTGGAAGGCAGCAATATATGGGGTATAGAAGTCATTACCCGCTATTATCATTTTTCCTGCCTTGAGCTTCATCCTCGTGTTGCCCGTGGAGTTAACTCCTGCGAACGACATCTGGTATTTAGCCTCTTCCATGGCTTCTTTCGGGATCTTGTTGATGTTGATGCAGCAGCATGTGCATCCTGTGTCGATGACTGCTCTGACCCTGAAGCTAGTTGGTCTGCCCTTCTCCTGTGGGATTACAAACTCGACAATTGTGTTGTAGAGCTTGTTCAGTCCTCCTTTGGGCATTTCAGTGTAGGCCGTGTCGACGGCTGCTGCGAGCTCCTCTATTCCTTCTTCGGCTAGAAGGGCTCCCACTGTGTTTGAGGTTCCTTCCTTGACCTCCTTGATCGTCACTTTTCCGGGGGCGTCCCTCCATTCGTTGATGATTCTCCCAACGTTTTCTATGTTTTGGAGGTGGTCTGCTCCTACGCTTCCGAAATTGAAATTTTCGGTCAGACCCTCATGCTCCTTCCCCCGTCGTTTGAGGGCGTTGTCCAAGATGGACACGTCCTGTAGCGGTATGTCATCGCTGAGACTGATGAGGTCTTCATTGTTGCGATCTTGATACTGCTGGAGCTGTTTGGTTAGCTCCTCTACTTTGCGGATGAGGAAAGCATTGTGATCATACAGCTGTTTGATCATCTCATCCTTGTTGTGGTACTGCCACTTGGTTGCTTCCCTGTCGTCTCTGGCAGGTACAAGCTGTATCCCGTAATCCAGGTATGCGCATATTGGGCAGAGGTTGAGTTTACAGTCTGCACAATTTACCCTCCTTCCTAGGGGCGTCACGTCGCTGCAGATGCTGCAAATTCTTCTTTCAAGCGGTACTTCGCTGGTGTCACTCCAACTGTGTGTACACTGCTGCTGCTCCCGAGGGATGTCCATTCTCTTTCTCCACGAGGGCTTCTCATTTTTCACCACTGGCGTCTGCACCCATGGCATGACGTGCTGTGTTGTAGTAGCCTCGTACTCTACTGGATAAGGCAGCTGTGCTTTGAAGGCGAGCAGGTCATTCATCTCTCCTGCTCCTTCTCCTTCCGAGATACTGCAAATCTCGTCGTCGTCTGGTTCGCCTGGGTCTACAGATACGACGTCCCACCTATCGTCCAAGCCCATTCCGTTGAAGAAGGCGGCTCGTTGTGGCTTCACCACCTGTTTGGGACATTCCCTGGCGTAGTGGCCTTCTATCCCGCAAAGGTAGCACTTACATTTTCGTCCTGCCGTATTTTTGTATTTGTTCTTGATCACTTTGACGTGCGTGGAATGCGGCTTTCCTTTGTAGGTCTTGGCCTTTCTGATCCCGTACTGCTTCTTCTCGTAGTACCCTGGGACAGGCATGGTTCTGCAGAAGTTGAGGTTCTTCAGGCTCCTCTGCAGTGCTGCTTGTTTGCAGACATTCTGTAGGTATTCCAGTATGAAGTTAGCTCGGGCTAGTACTCCAATGGTCAGTCCTGGATACCTTTCTTTGTAGGCTTGCTCAATGGCAGGGCCTATCTCTGGTGGCAGCTTCCTGAACAGCTTCTCGGATAACTCTGGTCCGAGCCACATCCTTCCTGACTTTGCAGCAAGTTGATAGTAGTCGTAGAGGAAGGGTATTACGTCGTCTGGCCTTTTGCAGTACAGCCTTTCCAAGTCGGCGTAGGCTTGATTCTGTATGTGCACAGACCCGGTGTGGGGATCATGAACCCCAAAAACCCTTTTGACTGCTGCGGTCAGATTCCTTACATCCCCGGTCATGGTTAGCAGTTGTTTGTATTCGTCTTCGTACTGCATCCTCCATGTCATCCAGGTTTCTTTCTCCCTTTCTCCGAGGAGATTCTCCACATAATCTGCTTTATCTTGCAGTGAATCAAACATCATTTTGTTAATGAGATTTACCGTTACGGATTCCCATCGATTGATGACGTCTGGTATGAGTGTGAAGTCTTGTGGTAAGACCAGCATCACTCCATTTTCTGACTGTGCCGAGGGTAGCGACCATGGCTGCTGTGGCCTCCCGTATCCTAACGGCGTCCTACTCCTTGGCAGTCTTCCTCCCCATCCTTACAGGTCTGCTGGGCCGAGGTTTGATCCGTAGGCTGGCCCGGATGCTGGGGGGTACCCTTGTGGTCCTGGTACAGGGCTTGGCGGTATGAATCATCCGCTTGTGACTGATGATTCGGCATCCATTGCTGGAAAAAGCTTTTCCATGCTTATGCCTTTCAATTTCTCCATCACTTCTCCCAGCCTGGTAGGGTATTCCATTTCTGCTTCTCCTTCTCGTACCTTGGCTGCTCCGAAGATGTGAGTGGGGTAGTCCATTTCGTCCGATTCCTCCTCGTACCTGAGGTAGATCTCTTCTTCTTCTTCCTTGATCTCCTCGTACACTCCTGGGTGAGTGTTGGACTTCTTCCATCCTGAGAGCTTCATCTCTCTTTCCTTCTGATCCTCCTGGATCCAGGTTCTTTGGTTGTACTCATCGTCGCTGTCTGCCGTGTCGAACCTAGGGGGTTCTTCTTCTGAGCTTTCAGATGCCCCACTGTTTTGTGCGGACGCAGAGAGTTGTTTCAACCACTGGCTTACTAGGTCGGATTCTGGTGTGAACTCCGCCATTTCTTTCTGCCTCGGCCTCCTTTCTCCTTTCAGGTTGGTCTGCTGGGACCAAGATGAAGTGCTGGGCTCTTCGTCCCACCTTGTGTGGCCGATCATTAGCACGTAATGCGTGCTGCTATCTTCTGGTCGTCCGTCGTCCTCGGACCTCTCTTCCGTGATCCTTTGATCTTGGAAGTTTGTGAATCTGAAGCTGATATTGCCATTCCTTCTTTGGCTTAGCCTTGCTTCAGTTGGGATGAGGGGTGGTGCCATTATTCTGCTTGGTTGCAGCTCCCACTCTCCTGATCTGTTTGCCACGTCCCATCTTTGTCCTGGAATGCACGCTACTCCATTGCTGGCCAGGTAATCCGTGACTTCATTGATTCTGTAACCAAAACTGGTTACACTGGTGTTGGTGAGTCGACCAATTAATGACCTGGTTATGATCATGTTGCTGTCCCCTCCAACCCATCCTGTTCCGTAGCCCCTGGTTTGCACACTAACCTGCAAACGATTGTAGAAGTCGTGTATCGACATCATTGCGTCAGGGATGATGTACACGAGTTGGGCTCCTCTTGTCATGTCTACCGACATGCTTCCGATGACCTGCCTGTCATCTCCCCATCTTACGTCTCTGAAGACTATAAGTGCAGATATTCCTGCATCTGTCCTGTGCAGCATATGTATCCTCACCATAGCCATTCCGATATGAATGAATTGCATACCTTCTCTGACTAGGGTTTGGTAGGACTCTTCTTCTATGAATCTGAAGTCCTGCTGCCTGTCTACGATGTGAGCTCCTCGTTCCTCATAGTGCTCGTAGACTCTGTTTCTTGGCTCGGCGCCATTATGGGTGTATAGTACCTCGGCTGGTACTAGGTTTGCTCGTCTTCTCCTGCTAAGAGAGAGTTCTGCGTCGGGATCAAGCTGCCTTTCGATGGTGTTTCTGAAGTCCCTGCTAAAGGTCCTTCGGATTGTTCGTTGGGCTTCATGCCTGATTCTGGCCATCCGCCTGTAACCTCGTATTTGGTCTTCGACCGTTGGTGAACCAGCTTCCTGGCCTGTCGAGGTTCTTTCAGTTGCGGGTGGAGCCTGGAGCCTTGTTTGGCTTCTGTTCATCGTGTTGTGTGAAAGGATTTCGCCAGACGTAAAAGGTCTTGTCCTTTCCACTCACGTTCCCGGTCTTCTTGCCTTTGTCGATCTGGAGCTTCCCAAGTTCGGAAGTTAGATCGTTGAGGATGCTATCGGGTAGTTTGACAGTATCTTTGTCTTGTACTGCCTTTTCCAGCCTGGCTACCTGCGTGGTGAGGCTTGCTATGGCTTGCTCTAGTTCGAGCGTTTTCTCCAAGGTCTGGACCAGTAGTTGGACCAGGGTGTTGTTCTGCTTGGCTAGGTGAACCTGCAGCTGTCCTCCAGTAAAGGTGTGGGGTTCTATAAACCCTGCTCCTTGGTTGGTGGAGGTGAGTGAGCCGGTGGCTGTGAGTGCTTGGATGTACAGCTGTTTAGCGGCAGTGTCTTGCCACCTGGTGTTCATCCGTCAGGGGAGAGAGATCTGGCGATCTTCTTTGTCTCCTCAAGCACAGCTTTTACCTCAATGAGCTGTAGCCTTAGTTGTTCGGCCACTTGTGCGGTTGAAGCTTCGATCGGCTTGGGATCGTTTTCTCTCGAGATGATGAGTTGAACGGCCTCTCGGAGCTGTTCAAATCCGATCTTGAGTGAAGATTGAGTTGCCTTGACTTCCTTTAGGTCGGCCTTTAGACTTTGTAGGCTAAAAAGGACGTCGGAGTGGCTACTTTCCTGGAGGGTAGAGTCCTCCGGGATGGACGGTAATGCTCCGTTCTTTGCAACCAGGTATTGTGTCAGCCTTGAGATTTTGTCGTGGATGACAGACTGGTTATGGATCTGGGTGACCGATTGGTCAAAGAGAGTGTTTACGAGGAAAGGTAGTCCCTCGTTTTGCTTGCAGATTGTGCGGTGGACAGGTGACGTTCCAGCGCCTGTGTTAAAATGGTAACAAGGTATTTCACAAGAGGGAAACCTCTGGTTATGTTCGTACCTTGGGTAAACCTTTAAATCACGGAAAGAAAAGTCGTGTCGAGTCGCCCTTTCAGATCTTTCCCAGGAGTTGCTCTCTTCTTCGAAGGTTGAGATTTCGTGAGTTTGCATCAGTTTGTGCACAACTAGTCGCCTATTAGTTCTCCGGCCGGTGATCCAAACTTCAGTTTCCTTGCCTTGTTGCCTGTCACTTCCTTACACCCGTCTTCCCTTATCAACGCCTCGCGACCACTCGTCTAACGGCTACAAAGGTACTTCGCTTCGGTGCCTAGGCCTGTGAGTGAGGCAGAAGGTTTGGACTAGTGAGGTCTGAAAGACTTATAGTACCGTGAGGAGAGTTTTCGTGGGAGTTTGATGGCTCAAAACTGGGTTCTCACGTCTCTTCCCCCGAAAAAGGAGAGAAACTCAAGGTTTAGATCTTACTATTGGGTTTCTCGACACGAAAAGGTGTTTAGGCTATCATGATAAGAGCTGTACCGTCCTAACATAGGTGTTCTGGTTCTGGAATTTCTTTTGTCTCTATCTTTTTTCGGTCTTATGATTTCTTGGGTGTGCGACGGTATTCATTCACATCATACAGGTGCCTCGTAAAGTTTACACGATATCAAATTTGTTTCTTGAAGAAAAAAGAAAATTATGGGAGAGCAGAACTAATGCTTATGTTCTGTGTTGTAGTTGGAGGTGGTAAAACAAAGAATTAAGGCCTGCAAATCAAAAGAAGAGGTCGATTCACTTAAATTTACTGAGAAGAATCTTATCAATAAGGTATGCATGGAGGTCATGCTCAGATGTGGGCACGTAGGGTTGGCACATATGTTGAAATAGTCATGAGATATCTTATTTTGATCTTTGCTTTATTATGGGATAGCTAACTTTGAACCCTTCTACAACTTCAATTTTTTCTCTAGATATATACTGATTCTGCTGAGGCCAAGATCCCAGCAGTTCTGGATTACCTGGGAACTGTCACTGAGGTACTTCCATGTTGACATATCTTTCCTTGTCTTCTTTTCTGAAGTGCTCAACTGCATCTTATTGTATTAAGTATTAACCAATTTTGGGAAAACACCTCCCAAAGAAAAATAAAAGATAACTTATGGTTTTGGTAGGACTGAACCGTGTGTACTCCCCATTCTTTTCTAATCCACAGTGTGTGTCTGTATCTGTGTTTCTGTATGCATGTGGCAATGTATGCTTGTTATTCCAAATGTACTGACATGCTAAGTCAACTTTGTGGATTTAATGCTTTTCAATCTTCTTTTGCACATTACACGAATGAAATCCTTTCTTCGCATATATTTTAAAATTTTAGGTTGACAAAATTTTAAAATTGAGGTTTATAATTTCCTTAGTATATATATTTTTATAGAGTGAGATCATTTGTCAATTTGCAACCTGTATATATTAATCCCATTTACAACTCTGTTCCTTGGTTAATTACTTGCCATTTGAATTCTTTATGTGACACTTGGGTTTTCATTTGCTCCAAGGTTTAGGCTGAGATTCTACATAAAGCTCATTTATGCAGTGACCTTCTTGATTTTCTTTTTCTTTTTCCCTTTTACCTTTTGGGTTCATCTGTGAACGGCTAGGTTGAAGTTTTGGATCCATCATCCGGCACTCATGATGTTTTTCCAGACAAAAGTATTTTTTATTATTATATTTATATTATTCACTTTACTATATAGAGTTTTGTCCTCTATTCCTTGTTTGGCTTGTGCTTTTGTTTCATCCTCATAAGTTTGGTTTACATATTTTCCTTTCCGGATGTTTGAACATTGTTGTATAATTGTTCATGTAGGCTGGTTGCAAGTTTCTAGTATTTGCACATCATCAGTCCATGATTGATGCAATACATCAGTTTCTTCGGGTAAGGACATGTGAGTTCATACTTTACTCTAAGATTGGCTGACCAGATGCTTATAAGAACTGCAAAATTATCAGAGGAAGAAAGTCGGTTGCATTCGAATTGATGGCAGTATACCTACAGTGGAGAGGCAAGCTTATGTTACAGAATTTCAAGAAAAAGATTCCATCAAGGCAGCAGTGGTATGGCATTTTGAATTGTTTATGACTTTAGAAGAAGTGTTTGTATGGCATTTTGAATTGTTTATGACTTTAGAAGAAGTGTTTTCCTGTTGCAAGTTGAAATTGTTAAAGACATTTCTACTGAGAAAATCGGAATACTATAGCTCGGTGTAGCTCTCTGACTTAAGATTCATCTTTCTGAATATCATGCAGCTATCTATCAAAGCAGGAGGCGTTGGAGTAACTTTAACAGCGGCAAGCACTGTGATTTTTGCAGAATTGTCGTGGACTCCTGGTGACCTAATTCAAGCTGAAGATCGTGCTCATAGAATTGGCCAGGTAAAATTATTATCTGAAGCATTCTCTGCATTAATTCAAATTAAATAATTTCAGCAACAAATCATGTTTGGCAAGGGTGTATGTTGGTGTATGCTTTCATTTGGCTATGGGCCAACCCCTAACCCTGTTTTGGGGCTCATAATATTTTTGTTCTTGAGCTTTGTACCGTGATGATTCTGTAGGACTGAGGTTTGGTCAGCTTGGTTCGTTTTGTTTTTGTTACTGTTTCTGTGGATGGGTTGGGCAATGGCATTGTTATATCATTTCTTTTTCTGTGGACTTCAGGATTTCATTATTTACATGTGTCTATAAGTGGTTCCTGATTAGAAATCCAATTGGTGCAACTCTTGCTAATTCAAAGAAATTGATAAATCAGTTGATGGTAGAAGGTAGAACTATGAATTGGTGATTCTAGAGGCTATGTTGATGGGTATTTTCTTCTCTAGGAAGTTTGATAGTTTTGGAAGACAATGTGCGTGTATACAGTCATATACAATGGTCTTGTGGCATAATAAAAGAAGTCAATATTATTGTGAAAAAAAAATTTCAATAGTACATCTATATTCGATCCATACTGATAATATTTTCTTCTTAGTAAATATTTTTAAGATCATGCTAGTTATATTACTTAGAGATCTGTTATTATGTGATTTCCTGTCTACTTGATATCACCATCAGGTGCATCTTTGAAAAATATCTGTACAGGTTAAGATCATTACTATTTTTTAGGCTCGCAAATATAGAATGGTGATGCATATTCTTTTTCCTTGAAAAGCTTTGTTCATGTTTTAGGTGTCTTCGGTCAATGTATACTACCTTCTAGCCAACGACACAGTTGATGATATCATATGGTACGCTCTTAAGAAATTGGCTGCTTTCTGATTAATTTGATGTCTTTTGTAATTCCAAACCATTCTCTCTCTCTCTTCAGGGAATCTGTTCAGAGCAAGTTGGAAAATCTGGGACAGGTAACTTCAACCACTTCTTGCTAGCTTCATAAATTAAGACAAAGCACGGCACATACATGCACACGTTTTACCGTGCTCGCATTCCTCTGCTGTCACAATGGTTTGATATCTTCATGAGATGATATTCCATCTTGGAGGAAAAAGAATAAGAGTTTCTTGTTTTGACTTGTAATCTGAAATCTGGTTTTGGGCAATCAGATGCTGGATGGCCATGAGAATTCGTTGGAAGTTTCAGCCAGTCGGCCGCGAAGCAGCCCCGCAAAGAAGAAAACACTTGACTCGTTCTTGAAAGTTTCAAGCAGCCAGCCGCAAATCAGCCCAGGAAAGCAGAAAACACTCGATTCCTTCTTTGCAAAGCAGAAAACACTCAACTCGTCCTTGAAAGTTTCAACCAGCCAGTCACAAATCAGCCCAGGAAAGCAGCAAACACTTGATTCCTTCTTGAAGCGTTGCAACAGGGAAGACCATGAAAATGAGCCCAAATTTAAATACCCGAGGCAGTAACAGACTACAATGGTGCATTTTTGAGAAGTTGAGTTATAAGGTAACAGCATTTGGGTTTTGGATTGGAAAGGTGCAGGTTGGGTTACCAATCAATGCTAGACCCACTGAGTCTATATATGAAGAATTTGCTACTAGAGCATTGACTATATATGAATTTGCAACTAGAGCATTGACTTGTGTTAGTTAAACTAGATCCACTAGTTCAATGCTTGTAAAACCGCTCAAATGGATATGCTTCAAGAAATGAGGAATTCCATGTTAAGTGACCCAGAATTCCATGTCAAATGGAAGATTCTGGCATTGTTCTTAAATTGTATAATCATGGACAGGCAGACTGATGTATATGGAAGAGTAGACATTTTTCTTGCAAGGTTTTCTTTGCAAGAATAATTTTACCCAACTTAATATTATGGGAGGGGCAACATCTGCAAGTTTTTTAGCATCTGTTCACCAAGAGAATATCCGCTCGTCTTTGTCGGAACTTTTTGCATCTTCAGGTAACTTCTTCAGGTAAACTTTCTATAAAAGTGAAGATGACAGTACAACATAATATTAATCCAAAATTAATGAAAGATGTCTGTTTAATTTTAATTCAAACGAACAGATCAGTAGATCAATATATATACTAGTATATATATATATATACTAGTCCTGGTTTAGATCAATATATATACTAGTCCTGGTTTCTCAGTTGCAAATAGTTTGTAACGAAAATAATTAAAGTAGTTGACATGCCATAAGTAGTTACCTCTGTTATCAATATTCTGGGTAAATCAACAGTTTTCTATTGATATAACTGTTGTGTTGATTTACTATAGAATTGGATTATGCTTCATCTGGTTATTAGGTACGCTGTGTTCGTTGTGAAAATTCTGCCAAAGTGGACATTCCTAGGAACAATTTGGTTGAGGAAGTGCAAGACTTTGTTTGCTAAAATTCACAAAATCTCTTTGATGTTGCAAAACAAAAACGAGATGCTTCTATCCAGGTTGCCGGATCTTGGGATGAATTCATAGAAGCCTTGAACGAAAAGAAATTGTTGCTGGCTCCTTGATGCGATGAAAAGGTAATCACTGCTATAAATATTGTGATCTAGCATAGTTGGTATAGCATTGCTTTTGTCGAAATAATAATTTGATCTATTGGAATGTTACAATTTTCTGTGTTTGTACGATATCAATTTCTCATTTCAAATGTTTTGACTAGTAGATGCTCTGTTTATCATCTTAGCCTTGACTAATGGGCAGTCAGTTTACTCAACTAATTCTGGAGCCTTGACCTTTTAGTTTACTTTCAGCAGTGAGCTGACAACTAGGTCTGGTTAGAGAATATGCACTGGTGTTTGTTTATTTTGTATTTAATCTCTATAATTTTACATATCTTCCTATTTGTTGTGCATTTCTACAAACCTTTTAATTCTGCTGTCATCATCGCCTTTTTCTGTCTTGTGTTGCATTAGGAGGTAGAAGAGGATGTCAAAGCGCGAACAAACGGTGAAATTGGAGCAGCAAAGTCATTCTGCTGAACTCCCTGAAGGTACATTATTAGGTTCATTTACTTGCATATATTTTAACATGATTGTAATTTGTGGTCAGTAATCTCTTTGAATGTTGCAATTTAGTGCATTGGTGGTGCTTAGAAATTAATAATGTAAATTCTGTGCAGGGACACTTTGCTTTGCGTCCGGAAAGCTAGCAAAGAAGTGGACCTTCTGGGGCAGGAACTACTAAACACTTTTCTAGTTACCCTCCCTGTCTGTTGGTTTTCAAACATTTTCGATTTCGATTTTCAAACATTCTCTGTAATTTCACATATCTTCCTATTTGTTGTGCATTTCTATTTGTTCGAGGTTCTGTTCGAATTCCAGTATCATAAAGCTCGTCCTATTTGAATACCTTGGTGGGGGACTGGAAATTTTATTGTTGGGAAATTGTGATGATCCTGGAAGTATGTTCAATATACGAGGGATTTTGTGACTTGTTATATTAGAGGTACATTAGACGTGACAACGAATCTTGTGTCCTAATTAACTGATGCTAATTTTACCTTTTCCAACGTTTTTAAAGTAGCAGATGGGAAGGTTCTTGATAGAATGTCTGAGTTCTGTTGATACAAGTTTTTCCATTAAGAAAGGAGAAACAGACATTAGCGGTGTAAGTTTCCTTTTCGTTAAAATGCATTCTCAAAATTTCGAGACAATCAAAAATAAGAAAAATTTGTGTTGTATGGTAAGGTTTTTCTATACATGCACAAGTCAATTAGTAAGACGATGTCAATTTATTTTCAATCAACGTGTTTGGGAAAATAAGGTTCTTGAAATTCATTGAGGACATTCAGAATTTTGCACTTATTTCAAAAACAAAATAAAATGTTTCTGGTTCTCAAAACAATTATGGAATCGGTTTTCGTGGGGTTATATCATTTTTATTAGCACTTTTGTGGTAAATAAAAACACATAATTTATTCCATGAATATTATGGGTAATAATAAGACATTTAGCTCAAAACGGGTCAAATTTGATGTCAATGCCAAAACTTCATTTCTTTCAATCTTTTGCCACACAGAATGAATAATGAACCTCTAATATAACAAGTCACAAAATTAATCCCTCATATATTGAAATAAGGTTCTAAATTCTGGGTCAGGTGTAACCGACTGTGACGTCAGTGACAGCCAGACAGAATAATAGCTTGGAGAGGAGAGAGAGAGAGAGAGAGAGAGAGAGAGAAGCCAAAAAACCCATCGTAAACGGACTTTCCTTGAAGTATCGGGGGGGTAAAAGGGTAAGTTAGCATAACCGTTTCCTGCATATAGAGAGAGCTCGTGCACCGTCCCTCTAACTCTCTTACACGCTCTCTCTCTCTCTCTCTCTCTGGATCAGCCCTCCATGTCAAGTGCGTCGAGTTAATAATTTTAGTTTTTTTTTCGTTTACCTAGTAATTTCATTACAACAATAACCCGACCCATACTAAACCATCTACTTACTCATCGACCCAACCCATACTACGTCCTATGGAGAGTCATCAGTCTCCTTCGTCCCCAGCAACTGCCACGGTTTCCACCAGTAAAGAACCTTGTGACTGTGCCTACCAACTTCACCATCAACCACCCTCCAAGAACTCCGACAGCTATGGCTGTTGAAACCGACAGCAGATCCACCTTTAACGGTGGTGCCAAGACCCTAGTATCCACAGTTCCACCGACCTCAATCGGACCTCCGTGGACGGCAATTGGTCCTCCGGCGACCTACACTTCCTCCATTATCCTCACTGCAATAGTTCCATCTCCGGTGGCTTTCTCGGTCCCTTTTTCAACAATAATCTCTCCAATTTTGTTTAGGAATCCTTTCCCAACAATCTTCAGGGCCTTGTAAAAGTCAAAGTTGTTCTCAATCGCCGCAGTAGGCATGGTGCTTATACACATAAATTATTCGAAATGCACTAGAGTAAGCAACTTCCAAAAACAAAAATAAGTACTAAAATTAACTGAAAAGCGGTAGAGAAAGAATGAAAAAAAAATGAAAATGAAAACGTGAGTGGAAAAACCAAAATGGAGAGATTTCAAACCAATAGTGGTTTTGGTTTTTTTTTTTTTTCATTATGCATTATATTTTCATAATCCAACCATTCATCTTATAAATCACTCTTTAAAGTTCATCTCTACAAAAAACTCAACCCGTTGATTCTAGAATGTTTTTTTTTTCGTTTACCTACATAGTAATTTCATTACAACAATAACCCGACCCATACTAAACCATTCACTACTTAACACTCATAGGACTCGACCCATACTAAACCATCCACTACTTAACACTCATATGACGCAAATGAAAAAAGAAAAAGAAAATGAAAACATGAGTGGATAAACCAAAATGGAGAGATTTCAAACCAATATTGGTTTTGGTTTTTTTTTTCATTACGTGTACCATTCATCTTATAAATCACTTTTTAAAGTTCATCTCTACAAAAAATCAATGAATTAGGAGATCATTTGTTCATCCCACTATATTAAACAAATGAACGGTTGTAATGAGAATATTAACTTTCACCAAAACCGTCTATTTGTTTGATATAATTGGATAATCAAACGATCTTCAATTTGATTAAATTTTTGAATAGATGATCTTTAGAGGGTGATTTAAAAGATGAATGATTAGATTATGAAAATACGAAGTAGAATATACGCAAAAATGGATGAGTTTGGACAGGCTCATTTGAATGAGAGTATTATAAAATTATAGAGAAACATCTTTTTTGGAAATTTTTACCCTCTTATCTTTCCTCTTTCCAAATTATATTTATTTTCATCATTAATTATTTGATTATACTTTTCAAATTTAAAAATAAATACCATATTTAATTGTAGATAATAAATTATAGAGAACATGATAAAAAAGTTGTTGGAACTACGGAAGAAAAATTATAGAGATTTTAACTTTTGAGTCCCTATAATAGAAATTTTTTAGAGAAACTGTTAGAGAAACTCTTAGTTAGAATATGCCTTTGCCGCTATGTATCAACGTTATATACTTGGTTGCAAAAACCACTGCTTATGCCAGGGCTTCAAACTTAATCTTAACGTTTTCATATGAGAGGTTCCCTATCCTTGGTGGGAAAGAATGAGTGGATTAATTTCTTGGATTTTTCAACAAAAATGTCTTATTTTTCACGTAATGTATACCTCAAAGACAATTCACAGGTTATCGAAGTGGTAAATTAGGAAAAAAAATGTCATTCATTAAACCAAACTAGCAACATGCTATACATGTGGTGAAATAGTTATTGCTAAGAGAAAAAAGTAGGGCTGGCCATGGTACAAAAACCGCATGTTTTGGCACTGTACCACTACCGCACCGAATATGTCGGTTTGGCTACACTCAAAACCACCACCGACGGTTTGAAGTTGGTATACCGCAGCAGACGATTGAAGTTGAGAATTTATGAGTTTGTCAAACCAACTTTCTCTCTACCGATGTCGGCTGAGCAAAATCCTAGAGATCGAAGTGGCCGCTGCCCAGGCCCAGACGATCGAGATCGAATTATTAACGGTCAACGACCGGCGACGTCGACATGAGGTAGAGTAGGACATCGGCAAGGACGGCGGCGGAGAGGTAGAAGAGGACGGAGATGAAGCAAACCCTAGAGGTGTGTCCGCTCGGGAAGGAAAGGTGGTTCAGATCAACGATTCCTCCTCTGCAAGCTAGATCGTGATGGTTCAGATCGACGACCATGGACGAGTCCGAGTCACTATGTGACCCGCCGGTGAAGCCACTGCCGGAGAGAAAATCACGATGTAGAAGATTTCGGTCAAATCTGAGTTGTTGATGGTACTGCTAAGTTTCAAGGAGGAGGAGGAGGAGCGAGTGAGGGAGAAAGAGTTTGGCGTGAATGTGGAGGTGTAGAGAGCGGTTTATGAGTGGGCTTAGGGTATTACCGAACCGAAGGTTTCGGTTTGCATCGATTCGGTATTTTGCAGTTCGGTATGTGCGGTAGCATATGGCCAGCCCTAGAAAAAAGTAGATAATGAGATAATATTTATCTACTTATTCTATTAAAATTTATTTATAATTTGACACAATCGCCCTTGATAGTTATTTAGTTTCCAAATTTTTTTAATATTTCAAAATTATTTAAGTAAAAAAATTCAGTTTTGATTAACAATGCTTCTTGCCTTCTTCCCTTAAATATAACTAGACACAATACACACCCGATGGGTGTGAGTATGAGCAGTTAATTGAGAGTAGTGTAGTGGGTAGTTATTGTAGATAATTATATTTTTTATATTTTATTTTGTTATTTATTTTACATTATTGACCCTAACTACTAACTGTTTTATAAAGTTTTTTAATGTTTAAATGGTATTTTGGTATATTTTTTCTGTTTTGATTGACAACCTCACTTCTCTTAAATATAGTATAGATATAGAAAAGGTCTTGCATGCAGATGTTAAAATGAATTCTCATTTAATAACCGACTTTATGTGAATCTCTATCAGATCCGGGTCATCCCTTGGACTATTCACAAAGTAATAATTGCAATGTTTAATAATAATAATAAAAAGATTTGGGAAACTAAATTGGGTCAAATTCAAGTTTATGTGAATATATACTTCGACTTTAAAAAAAAAAAAAAGAAAAAAAAAAGAAGAAAGTTGGGAGAGGATTTGGGCCTGGGTCGGGTATATAAGCAACGGAGTTAGCGCCCAAACCACGAATTGAACGGCGGCAGATTGTTGATTGTTCATGTTGGCGCTTTAAGTCCCAAAATCAAAAGCGCAAACCCCAAAGTTTCACACTCTGACACCTGGTTGATCAATCACTCTTCAACAATGGAGTTTGAGGACGACGACGACGACTGGAATTTGAGCGCCGAAGAGCTTGATTCCCTTGAAAGAGACGCTTTCCAGAAACTCGCTCAGCAACGCATCAACTCTACTTCCACTTGTTCTTCCTCTTCTTCGTCTTCATATAATCACCAGCAATCTTTACCTACCACCAACAACAACAGGAATGCCTTCGAAACCTCCATTCCTAATTCTCTTCCTAACCAGGTCAAATTTCATTTCTTCTTTGCTCAAGTTTCTAGGGTTTCGAATGCCTAAATTGATACTGTTCATATTTATCATTTGCATACACTAGTGAGTTACAATGCAGTAGACGCAATGGCATTAGGTATTGAAAGTTTCATTTTTCACTGTTGTGTTCTAATCCCCTCCCCATCTTTGTGTAGGTGGCGCCTTTGTCTCCTGGAGCTAGATTATTACCTACATCATCTGCAGACGTTAAAATAAACCCTGGTCAGTTTCCTCATTTCCCATTTTTGTTGCCCTGAAGCTTTTCTCTTATTCTATCTTGTCCAAAATCATCTCTTTCCCTGAAAAAAATTGTGCTCAACACCTACTCTGGTTGCTTCAATCATATGCTACTTAAATTGACCACTAAGAGAGGTTCCTACTTGTAAAAGGCCAAAAACATCTTTCATATTTCAGATTTTTTCCACCGAAACATCCTCATTTTTTGGCAATGAGTAAGGACTAAATGTCCTTCCTTGATAATAAACAATGGCTGAATTTTTGAATCCTGTATCAGTCTGATGTTTTTGCACAATGATATTACTCGCTGGTTGCATTGTTCTGCCTGCTGTCTAACTCTTGGGTCCTATCTGCATATTGTTGCCTTTTGGCAAGAAGATGCACGTAAGCTCACTGTCAAATTTTTTCTTCACTCCACTGGAAACATTGCTGCAAAGTTTTCTTATGACCAGGTATTTCTTCTATTTGCTTAAAGAATGTCCATTTGAAGGACTTTCTAAACTATTCTTTTGATTACCATCTATCTTTTATCTTTCCCCAGGCGCTGGTAACTGCTTTCCGCAAGATCCCCAAAGCTGGATGGAATGCAAAAGAAAGGTCTCCTTCCCCAAATCTCCCACCTAACGAAAGATGCTTTGAAAATGCATTATGCTTTATCTTGATATCTTGTATAGAATTTGGTTCAATGGTTGTGTTTCTTGCACTTATTGGACATGCTGTGTAATGGAGCCTCAGCTGGATGTAATAGTGATGAAACTGCAGGTTATGGGTGTTCCCTATGCCTTCTTTGTCATCAGCAGAAAAAGTTCTTGATGAAGTATCAAATGTTAATGTTGAGGTCACAACTTTTGCCCTCATCCAGTTTGTATTTGTTCTTTTACATGATGATGCATTAAAATCAGTATATGTTAGTTTCGTAGTGAACACTGTTACCATTTATGGTTGAAGTCAACCAAAATTCGAATTTTCTTTGACTTTAATTTCATCATGTTTGTTGTTTTGTTGCAAATTATTTCAGGTAGAGAACTTAGATCCCTTAGTTCACCGTGCCATTGCTGCTGTGTCTGTTGTTCCAGATATTCGAGGTAAACTATGATTATTGTAGTGAAGTTTAGCGCACATGCAATGGATATTCTCTGTTGATAGCACCCCTGTTAAAGTATTATATGTAATTGTCTTGTGGATTGCATAATTAATTGATAAAAATCTGGAACATGATTAGAGAAAAGAAAGATGTCAAAAAACATGTTATTTTGAGTCCTATAAAATTGGATCGTAAACTCATGAAGAATAAAACTTTGGTCTCAATGAAGGCATCGTATATGTCTGCCCTATCATAGAGTAACACGTTTTTGTTTTTATTTCTTTTGCACTTTATTTAGTAAAGCTAATTTTTAATTGTTTTCTTTTTGGTGTCATCACTGTCCAGACCGGTATGATAAGATACCTAGCTGTATTGAATCAAAGCTCTTGGAATTTCAGCGAGAAGGTGTTAGGTATCTTTTAATCCGGAATTTGTTTATTATTTGATGACTCTTGTATGCAACATGCATAGAATACTATATTCTTCAGATAAAAAGGGTTTTTTTTTTTTGAAATTGTTGTTTTATTGCCATTAAATATTTAGTCGTTTACGCAACTATTCATTTTTAACTTTTCCGGTAATGTTTTTTCCAGGTTTATCTTGCAGCATGGAGGGCGTGTACTCCTTGCTGATGAAATGGGATTGGGAAAGACGTTACAGGCAAGTACTTCAAGTGAAATCTTTCGGTACCTTTAGTATATTTACAGTTTCATAAAATCCAATCATGCATTTGAAAGTATTTTTACCGGACAAGTCTCTCTCGTAGTCTCAAGGATTTTGGCTCTTTAGAACTCTATTTGTGACAGCCAACGAAGAATACTAATGATGTAGGATAACACAAGGTGACTGGCGCCAATCTAAATGGGTTATATAGCCTGTAGATTTCAGAAATTTTAATAATCAGAAGAACTTCGGTGAACAAAAGAAGAATATTTAGGGTTGCTATAATGATAGACAACGAGAGAAATAAAGAAAAGGAATCAAGTGGTAGAAGAGAGGAGAAAGTAGATGTAGATATATAAGTTTATCAACAACACTTACTTTTCATTCATAAAAAGATCTAAAAAACTTCACAAGAGATTTGAAACTATTTATGAGCTTCAAATAAAATCCTACTAGTTCAAGAAACATTAAGAGATTCATAAAGTAACAGAATATTCTTATAAAACTTCAAGGGTGTTAATTCTTTCTAGGACTCAAATACATTGACTCTTAGATGGCAGAAACATAGAAACATGAAGAACTTTGGATTGTATTGATACCTTACATTCCAACTCTACACTTGTATTCTGAGTTCTGACTCCTTACATCTGAATCCAGAATCATTTCTAGCAACTCTAATAACAGGGAACATTTCTATAATGTGTTGCCAATACGCTGGGGCTCCGTCTAGCTTAGTTAGAGGGTAATTTGTGCCAATATGGTAGAGATCCCCCCAGAAGATTGAAATTTACATCAGCAAACAAGTCCCCAAGTTCTTTGTAGATTGAAAGCTTCCACTGTTTTTCAGGCTATTGCTGTGGCTTCTTGCGTTCGTGACTCATGGCCTGTTCTTATACTCACACCGTCTTCCTTGCGTCTGCAATGGGCCTCTGTAAGTGTGCTTTTATCAACATCAGTTATTGAGAAGGCAGATTTTGCCCAAACTGATGTACTCTTGTGCTTTCTTGTAGATGATTCAACAATGGATGGACATTCCTCCATCAGATATACTAGTATGTTATCTATACAGGCTAAATATTTGTGTCACTTCTTGTTTATACAGCTGGAGTTTGGGTACTTTCTCACTGCTCTGATGCCTCTTTTTTTACTTGATATTTTAAATTTTACTTTTCACTAGGTTGTTTTGTCTCAATCTGGGGGCTCAAACAGAGCTGGATATACAATAGTATCCTCAAGCACCAAAGGGACCATTCATCTTGATGGCCTCTTTAACATCATCTCGTATGACATAGTCCCTAAGTTACACAATCTACTAATGGCATCAGAGTTTAAGGTAAGAATTAAATAATCATCTAGTTCTGTAAAGTGCTCCCTTGCCTTTGATTTTAAAGTACCTATGAATATTTTTGGATGTTTACTGTGACAACTATTAGGTGAAATATTTTTTAGTGTGAAAATTGCTAGGCTGTTGGAGAACATGTAAAAGAAAAATGAGCTTAGCTGAATATTAGGGTTTTACAATGGATGTGTGACTAAAGTAAGGAAAACTTTAGAAAATAACTCTCTTGTTCGTTGAAACGTGGAACCATGGGGTACACTTGTTAAAGCTGAGTGTAACAAAACAATTGTAAGTTCTTTTTTATTTAAGAAATTAAAAACAAGATGGAGGAAACCAAGGGATATACTCTACTTTTGGTGGAGATTTAATACTATATAGCATTTCTTTCCAAAGAAGTTGGAGTCCTTTTCAAGTTAACAAATGAAAATGTGTCTATAAAACACATGGCTACTTGGAAATCATATTGGTCTTTTTTTTTTTTTTTCCAATTGCTCGACATAATATGTTATTCTTTAGGTTGTGATTGCAGATGAGTCACATTTTTTGAAAAATGCTCAAGCAAAGAGGACAACTGCTTCCCTGCCTGTCATCAAGGTCTTTCTCTCTTGTACACTGATGACTAGCTAGCAACTGCTAACATTGTTCTCAGTCTATATTTCTACAACCCGTATTAAAGCTAACTAACTTTGTGAAAAATTCCAGAAGGCTCAGTATGCATTACTATTAAGTGGAACTCCTGCATTGTCCCGACCGATTGAACTTTTCAAGCAGGTAATTCTAAGTGCTAGCTTAAGTTTTGCATTTGCAAGTATATATGTATGTGTATCAATTTAATCAGTCTTTTATTAATTTCTGTCAACTAACAGTTGGAAGCCTTGTATCCTGATGTATACAAAAATGTTCATGAATATGGCAAACGATATTGCAAGGGTGTAAGTTACTATTTCTTTTGGGTTAAAGTCTTGTACGTTATAGAATCTTGTAGATCTTCTGCCAGGTCATAAGAGTGTTTTTTTCTTTACTATTTGGAAATTTCAGGGAATGTTTGGAATGTATCAAGGTGCAAGTAACCATGAAGAATTGCATAATTTGATGAAGGCAACGGTGATGATTCGCAGACTTAAAAATGATGTTCTCTCTGAACTTCCTGTGAAACGTAGACAACAGGTCAGTGTCTGTATGTTATGCCCAATCTGCTTCTTGACCTGTGAGATGGCTTTGGTAGTCCTGTTACAATCTGTGATTGTTCTTTTCTTTTTCTTGTTTTCCCATGCTGATCTCAGGTCTTCTTAGATTTGGCTGAAAAGGACATGAAACAAATTAATGCTTTATTTTGTGAGGTAATGCAAGTCATTGATAGTTTGTTTATATATGGAATCTCTTTAATCAAGTTGACAATTTGAAGTTTTTGGTGTTGCAACTAGTTGAAGTATGAATCCAGAACTGCATATCACCATATTCCAACTAGTTGTAACACCAAGAACAGTAGCTACATAGTTTCAATAAGGACAAGTATAATCGACATGTCGTTTCTACCTGTGTTGATTCATGAACAGGAGATGTCGATTACCTCACAAGTATTCCTTATTGAATTTCCTTTTTCTCTATCTTTTATCGGTCTTATGATTTCTTGGGTGTGCGACGGTGATCATTCACATCATATAGGTGCCTCGTAAAGTTTACATGATATCAAGTTTGTTTCTTGAAGAAAAAAGAAAATTATGGGAGAGCAGAGCTAATGTTTATGTTCTGTCTTTTAGTTGGAGGTGGTAAAACAGAGAATTAAGGCCTGCAAATCAAAAGAAGAGGTCGATTCGCTTAAATTTACTGAGAAGAATCTTATCAATAAGGTATGCATGGAAGTTATGCTCAGTGGAGGGCACATATGGTTGGCACATATGTTTCATTTCTCCTACTGGGAATGCTGAAATAGTCATGAGATTTCTTATTTTGATCTTTGCTTTATTATGGGATGGCTAACTTTGAACCCTTTTACAACTTCAAATTTTGCTCTAGATATATACTGATTCTGCTGAGGCCAAGATCCCAGCAGTTCTGGATTACCTGGGAACTGTCATTGAGGTACTTCACCCCATGTTGACATATCTTTCCTTATCTTCTTTTCCGAAGTGCTCAACTGCATCTTATGGTATTAACCAATTTAGGGAAAACACCTCCCAAAGAAAAATAGAAGATAACTTCTGGTTTTGGTAGGACTGAGCCATGTGTACTCCCCTTTCTTTTCCAATCAGCAGTGTGCGTCTGTATCTGTGTTTCTATATGCATGTGGTAATGTATGCTTGTTATTCCAAATGTACTGACATGCTAAATCAACTTTGTGGATTTAATGCCTTTCAATCTTCTTTTGTACAGTACATGAATGAAATCCTTTCTTCGCAGCTAGTTTTAGGTTTACAAAATTTTAAATTGAGTTTTATAATTTCCTTGGTACATATATTTTTATAGAATGAGATCATTTGTCAATTTTGCAACCTATATATATAAATCCCATTTACAACTCTGTTCCTTGGTTAATTACTTGCCATTTGAATTATTTATGTGACACTAGGTTTTCAGTTGCTCCAAGATTTAGGCTGCAGTGACCTACTTTATGCAGATTTAGGCTGAGATTTTTTATTTTTTTTTTCCTTTTACTTTTGGGGTTCACCTGTGAACGGCTAGGTTGAAGTTTTGGATCAATCGTCCAGTACTCATGATGTTTTTGTAGACAAGTTTTTTTTTTTTTTAATATCATTCACTTTACTATATAGAGTTATGCCCTCTATTCCTTGTTTGGCTTGTGCTTTTGTTTCATCCTCATTAGTTTGGTTTACATATTTTTCTTTTCGAATGTTTGAACATTGTTGTATAATCGTTCATGTAGGCTGGTTGCAAGTTTCTAGTATTTGCACATCATCAGTCCATGATTGATGCAATATATCAGTTTCTTCTGGTAAGGACACGTGAGTTCATATTTTACTCTAAGATTGGTTCAGCATATGCTTATAAGAACTGCAAAATTATCAGAAGAAGAAAGTGGGTTGCATTCGAATTGATGGCAGTATACCTACAGTGGATAGGCAAGCTTATGTTACAGAATTTCAAGAAAAAGATTCTGTCAAGGCAGCAGTGGTATGGCATTTTGAATTGTTTCTAACTTTATATGAAGTGTTTTCCTGTTGCCAGTTTGAAATTGTTAAAGACAGTTCTACTGAGAATGTCGGAATACTATAGCTCGGTGTAGCTCTCTGACTTAAGATTCATCTTTCTGAATATCATGCAGCTATCTATCAAAGCAGGAGGTGTTGGATTAACTTTAACAGCTGCAAGCACTGTAATTTTTGCAGAATTGTCGTGGACCCCTGGTGACCTAATTCAAGCTGAAGATCGTGCTCATAGAATTGGCCAGGTAAAATTATTATCTGAAGCATTCTCTGCATTAATTCAAATTAAATAATTTCAGCAACAAATCATGTTTGGCAAGGGTGTATGTTGGCGTGTGCTTTCATTTGGCTATGGGCTGACCCCTAATCCTGTTTTGGGGCTCATAATATTTTTGTTCTTGAGCTTTGTACCATGATGATTCTTTAGGACTGAGGTTTGGTCAGCTTGGTTCGTTTTCTTCTTGTTACTTTTTCTGTGGATGGGTTGGGGCAATGACATTGGTATATCATTTCTTTTTCTGTGGACTACAGGATTTTGTTATTTACATGTATCTATAAGTGGTTCCTGATTAGAAATCCAATTGGGGCTACTCTTGCTAATTCAAAGAAATTGATAAATCAGTTGATGGTAGAAGGTAGAACTATGAATTGGTGATTCTAGAGGCTATGTTGATGGGTACTTTCTTCTCTAGGCAGTTTGATAGTTTTGGAAGACAATGTGTGTGCATACACTCTCATATACAATGGTCTTGTGGCATCATAAAAGACGCCAATACTATTGTGAAGATCTGTTATATTACGTGGAGATCTGTTATTATGTGATTTCCTGTCTACTTGATCTCACATCAGGTGCATCTTTGAAAACTAAGATGATATTGATTTGCCTGTTTAATAGGAGTTATCAAATATCTGTACTGCATAAGATCGTTGTTATCACCATCAGCTATTTTTGAAAGAATTATCAGTATTGCTATTTTTTATGCTCGTACATAGAGAATGGTGATGCACATTCTTTTTCCTTGAAAAGCTTTGTTCATGTTTTAGGTGTCTTCGGTCAATGTATACTATCTTCTAGCCAACGACACAGTTGATGATATCATATGGTACGCTCTTAAGAAATTGGCTGCTTTCTGATTAATTTGATGTCTTTTGTAATTCCAAACCATTCTCTCTCTTCAGGGATGTTGTTCAGAGCAAGTTAGAAAATCTGGGACAGGTAACTTCAACCACTTCTTGCCTAGCTTCATAAATAAAGACAAAGCACGGCACATACACACACATTTTACCTTGCTCTCATTCCTCTGCTGTCACAATGGTTTGATGTCTACATGAGATGATTTTCCATCTAGGAGGAAAAAAGAATAAGAGGTTCTTGTTTTGACTTGTAATCTGAACTCTGGTTTTGGGCAATCAGATGCTGGATGGCCATGAGAATTCGTTGGAAGTTTCAGCCAGTCAGCCGCGAAGCAGCCCCGCAAAGCAGAAAACACTCGACTCGTTCTTGAAAGTTTCAACCAACCAACCGCAAATCAGCCCAGGAAAGCAGAAAACACTTGATTCCTTCTTAAAGCGTTGCAACAGCAAGGAAGACGATGAAAATGAGCCCAAATATAAACACCCGAGGCAGTAACAGACTACACAATGGTAGTTCTTCCATTTTCGAGAAGTTGAGATATAAGGAAGCAGCATTTGGATTTTTGGACTGGAAAGGTGCAGGTTCGGTTACCAATCAATGCTAGACCCACTCAGACTATGAATTTGCTACTAGAGCATTGACTTTTGTTAGTTAAACTAGATCCACTAGTTCGATGCTTGTAATTAAAACCGCTCAAATGGATATGCTTCAAGAAATGAGGACTTCCAATTTAAGTGATCCAGATTTTCCTACAATTCTTCTGTCAAAATGGTAGATTCTGGCATTGTTCTTAAATTGTATAATCATGTACACGCAGACTGATGTATATAGTAATATAGTGCAAGGAATCCAAGGATACCGCAAGAAAATGAGGAATTTGCCCAGAGTTTCTTACAATCCTGTGTTTTTTTTTTTTTAAGGGAGGGGGAGGGGCTCCAAAGTTCGAGAAATGTGAGGAAGGTGAGACTCGAATTCGGGTATGTGTTGGGCAGGCTACTGCCTTATTCCATTTGGACTACATCGTAGTGCACAGTTTCTTACAATCCTGTTATATCCTCAATGAGACAGTATAAAGGAGTGGTTATAAATTTTTTAGGAACCAAAAAATCATGGAATTTGCCATGGGATGGGGATGTTCTATAATTGCTCCTTATATGCAACTCAGCCTCTAATGAGTAAACCTTCCTCATTGATTTAAGCAAGACCCATAAAAGCTCCTCAATTAAGAATTAGATGCAAACAAAGAAGTCTCCAAAATATATGATCTTTACTGTTCTGACATTTACCATACCCATAATTTGCAATAGAACTTAAATAGCATTCTGGTTAACTTCGCATAAATAGTACTGTAGTATCATACGGAATCCTAGTATGATCGAGAAAGAAGAGTAGACATTTTTCATGCAAGGTTTTCTTTGCAAGAATAATTTTACCCACTTAATATTATTGGAGGGGCAACAACATCTACAAGTAGTTCTTCAGCATCTGTTCGCCAAGAGACTGTCCGCTCATCTTTGTTGGAACTTTTTGCTTCTTCAGGTAACTTTTTCTTTTTGGACAACGCTCTTCCAGGTAACAACTATCTATAAAGGTGAAGATGACAGTATAACATAATATTAATCCAAAATTAATGAAAGGTGTGTTTAATTTTATTTCAAACGAACCGAATCAATATAACTAGTCCTGGTTTCTTAGTGCAAATACTTTGTAACGAAAATAATTAAAGTAATTGACATGCCATAAGTATTACGTTACCTCTGTTATCAATTGGTAGTCTAATCCCTGGGCTTGTACGTCTATCAATGAGTTTCAACAAACTCTTATTGTCAATGACAAGACCAAACAATATGAGCTCCGCCACACAATATGAGCTCCAAACTAAAGCTTGGTAAACTTTTACCACACCAGCATCATCAACGACTTCTAGTGTTAAGAAATAATACGTAGAATTATAAGACATCTGTGAACTTGCTCTGATCACTCTCACAAACTGCAGCTGGCCATTCTAAAATAAAACAGAAGCCAACACGTTAGATTTAATAGTATTTTTTTTTCGATGAAGAAAATAAAATTACACAACAAAGCCCCTAGCACAGCCACAACTCAGCTGGTCAAGGTGAAAAGCATTTAGCAGCAGTTAGAGGTAGACGTTGCTCCCAGACTGAGACATTAATTGTTAGAGTTAAATAGTATACATATACTTACACATACATGTGTGCATATCCATTACTAAGGAGTAAATTTTTTTTTTGGGTGCATGATTCCAAAGAAAGACGTTTTGCTTTTCATGGAACATAGAATGAGATAATGTGAGAAGTCTAGAATAGATCGAAGCTTGAGAAAGTTTGAACCTTGTTCTTGTTGAACTCTTCCACGGCAAAACGAGCAGGCGGTGTAACCATGTAATCAAACCTAGATTTACAAATCCAACCAATAGGACCTGGTCCGCAATATTTTGATTCAATCTGTTCAGAGAAAGAGAGAGGGGAAGCAAACTGGTACAAATTAGTACAGTACATATATGTGCGTGTGAAAATTGTACAAAGTATCACCTGTTTCTTAGGCTGGGGAATTGAGCGAGAGCGACGCAACAGCGCTTTGTTTTGATGGTGTCCAAAATCAAAAGGGTGACGAGAGGAATAACCAAAACCAGGATGAGGCTTTGAAATTGAAAAACAGTCTCGGTAATAGTTGATTGCCGGGCTCTCAGAAGCCCCGATCATAATTGCCATTGATCTTGTATTACGGTCAATACATGATTTACTCCCCAGCTTTCCAAGCACACACCGAAAAGCCATTGCCATGCCTCCCTCTGATCATCAGGTTACTAAACCAATTATTATTTATTTTTATTTTTCTTAAGATTATAAGTACTAAACCCTAAATCAATGTACGTACAACTAAAACCATACTGGGTTCCATACCCTGCTAAAAATCATCTCTAAAGTCTAAACCCTCTTGTGCCCCATAACCAATGCTAATCTATATTCCAACTGGTGACTCTTTCCCAGATGATCAATGATGAACAAAGTCCACAGCAGATCCTTTCGATTATAGCATATCTGATCCGATAATTCAGTCCAGAACCCTTCTATTTATGTTAGGAAATTTATTGTCTTTAATGTACAGAACATTCAAATAGTTTAGCTTACTACTAGTACTACCCATCATCAATTCAATAATTAATCAACTGATCATATTTTTCACCAAATAAGTAACCAGCAAAAAACAAAGAGAAAAACTGAATTTAGAGAAAAAACTGACCTACTCGAGAGACCCGCAGTCACTCCTCGATCAATTCAAATTCAAAGCCTTCTGTCTTCCGATCCTTGGACTCGACTTCTTTTCTGTCTTGGTTGGAGTTGTCAAGATCTTTCGGTAATCTATTCAAGACCGGTCTGCGGTTTAGACTCGTATGAATAGTCCAACTCTCCTCTAACCCAAAGTACACAAGTACTACAAGTCTACACCTAGCTTATTCTTCTCAAAAGAATAAAAAAGACATTAATTATAACGGATAAAACCTCCTACTTCCATATTATACAACTTATTTTGGAAAGAAAATATATATTTTAGGGGTATTTTTTGGTCAACTGGGTTGGAGTTGGATAGGTTTTGGGTCCAAACTGAATCAAACTCCAACTTGGTTTTGGGCCGTTTAGTCAACCGGCTACTCGTTACCCATGGCAGCCCAATCCCAACTCAACTGCGTAGCTTAGCCGGAAACTCTTCTCCTTCCACCGTCTCTCTCTCTTTCACTGGATCTCCCTCCATCACAACTCATCCCCCCAGAGAGCAATGTCATCCAATGCAGGTCATGAATCACATCCAAGCCGTGAACGGAGAAAAGAGAGAGATTGTTTATCTTGTCCGCGGGAAAGATTGTTTATGTTTTGTTTGCAAGCAAACATCAAAAGCATTGGAAACTTTAGACAAAATTCATGGTGAATAGTTTGCCGAATTTTTTATTTGCATTTTTCAAAATCTAACATTCGGCGGAATTGGAAAACCACCCTACTATTGCATGATTTTCATTGTTCTGCCACCGAATAGTAGTGAAGAAGTAAATAAATAATTTCCCTAAAATAAACTAACGATGTGTGGATTAGTACTTTGTAGGTATGAATGAAAGCTCCCAAAATTCAAACTTCATTCCTCTATAAAAAAACTTCATGGGATCAGCTCCTCATACAAAATCTAACCCTACTTTTCTTCAAAATCAAACGTCAACATTATTCATAGGTTTGTAGCAAGCAAAAAGAAATGGCATAATCTATCACCAGCAATCTTTGTTGTAATAGCTCCACTTATTATGCAAATGTAATCTAATCTAAAAGAAAAAAAAAAAAAACAAACAGTATGAAACCAAAAACACGTGTAAGCTGTTATTACTTTTTAGGATCACAATACAGTATCACTTGAACACTAGCTGCCATGGACTATCTGAAAAAAAATTTATAATAAATCAGATACTTGAAGAACTCTACAGCTAGGTGACAATCGAGAGAATATTCGTGACAATTTGCTCCTTGCCTAGCCACGCTCCACGCAGCACCTCCTTCACCTCTGTTATAGTTGCAATAGTAGTAATCTACAGTGCTCTACAATCATTAAACATGCCCTGATTGATAAAATTACTTTGTATCCGGAATTAAAACATGCCAAAACATAAATCGACATACCAAATCATCCATCGCTCTGAAGCATCATTCATCAAAAAAGCAGTCTGTTTCAAGCAAATAATTTGATCAATGTCAATCCTCAGAATGTTGGTACTCAAAAACATAATCAGGCATTACATACCAACCTATGCACATACTCAGGGGTCCCTACACTTGCAATGATCATGATACTTAAGTGCTATTAATTGAAGGAACATGCCATAAATAGTTACCTAGGTGATCATATAGTCGTAAAGAAGATTCGTTATCAACGATAAGACTGAGGTTTTCCAACCACATGCCGTCAGTTGAATCTACCGAAACATGTGCTCGGTATAATTTCACCTCACCATCATCAACTGCCTCCAGCGTTAGAACATATATATGTTGACGATAACCATAATGTTCAGACAACGGTATCCCGAATGCTCTGAGCACTCTGACAAGCTTCAACTGCGCATTCTATAAGAGAATTAAACCAAACCATTAAAATTAGTTTAGTGTGGGTTAGGTAACACTTTTGATCTTAGCAGTTTTCATTCTTTAGTTAAATATAGAGAGAAATTAAAGGGACAGAGAAGGGAGGAGGGATGGGGATACAGGCAGGTGAATGTATGAACTATGAAACAAAAACTTCAAAGTGGAAACTATTTTTTTTGTTTCGTTTTGTGGACATCCTCTCCGGTACATCAATGTATCAATACAACAATGGTAGCCCAACCCTCTCAAGTCTAGGACAGTAGGGAGTTGGTCTACCACTATATAAGTAGGTCTATCATTGATGTACCGGAGACTTTGCCCATTCTATGTACTATTCTATAAGAATGTTCCCTCTTCCCTCCATTCTTCTTTCTCTCTTATATCTCCCCTCTATCTTTAACACAAGAATTACTAGTCAGGCACCGGTAAACCCATTGGCGCATACATACATAATGACAAACATAGAAATACCCTTTTCTGCATACAGTTGTTAATTACACAAATTACACATACCGAGTAAGAGGTAAAGAGCCAGCTTTACTTTATACATAAAGATAAATATAAATGCAAAGTTCCTACCTTTCGGCTGTTGAACTCTTCTATGGCGAAACGGGCTGGCCCTAATCCTCCTAAATCCATATGATAATCAAATTTCTGTTCAAAGAGAGAGTAATGCCAATTCATACACATTATATTAGCAAATTCCCCATAATGGTTAAAAAAAATTAAAAAAGAAAAGAAACAGGTCCACACAATCGAATCATATACCTGGTGCTTAGTACTTTTGGGTTTGGAAATACAACTTTCATAGCTGCCAAAACCAAGCGGGTGACCAGATGATGAATAAGCAGATGGAGCAATTGAAATCACTTCCTTGTAATTGATAGCTGGGGTATCAAAATTCCCAATAAGTCTTGTATAATTGTGAATGGATTTGCCAGTAGTCCTCAGCCTTCCAATCACAGAACGAAGAGCCATAGTCTGCAGCAATACAAGAAAACATCTTGATACCAATAATTGAAACCAACAAGTAACCAAGGCACAAGAAATTCCACCATTGACACCAAAAAGGGTTCTTTACCTTATTCGCAGATAAAAAGAGGGCGAGAGACGGAGTGAAGGAGTCACAAAAAAAAAAAAAAGGTCCGTCTCTCTCTTAAAGGAGATGACAAGGGTTAGAGTTTTCACATGAGTCTGCCACATCAGCAAAAAACAATCTAACGGCTAAGAACGATACATTCCACTGACTTTCTTGACTTTAAGTCAAGGACAAACCAAGGAGAGAAGATCTGTTCTCTTTTCTTTTTCCTTCTATAGTACTGTTTTAACTGCCCGACACATGTGTCAGAAACTCAGAACGCTCAGAACTCAGAAGACAATGCATGCGGGACACATAAGTTTAACTAAACTACTTGGCAAAAAAAATTAAAAATTAATAAAGTCTCTAATTAAGTAATTAGTGAGAGCGACTTTAGTGTTCCAGGTACACAAATACATCATGTTTTAGTGTACCTTACATATGACTTATATTTAAATTTAAAATTAGAAATAAATGATAAGTAATTAACAGGTTAAACCAAAATATAATATTTGATTAAAAATATAATTAATTGTAACCAAAAATAGATATATATAAAATTAATATCTCATATTTAAACTCAAAATAATAAAAAGAAAAAAATACAATTAAAAATTCGTAATTTTTGCTTTGTTTAATTTTTTTTTCCTAGTTTCATAACTTTTAATCAAATCAATTCCAGTAATTTTGTTCCTTTTTTTAATAAAAAAATATAGATTTCTTTATATTGATCTATATGAGGAAGTGATATCTAGATTAACGATTAGATCGATCGAACTTGATAAATATCGTCAGATTATCGGTTATTTCTACCAAGTCAAAATTTGGCCGACTATAATAAAGTTTAATTACCCGATCATTAAGCGATGATATTTATGATTTATAGAAAAACAAGTGATCTATAAAGCAAAAATAAGCTGGACAATTATATATATATATAAATGTTTATTTGTGTTGATCCCTATGAGGAAGTGATATCTAGATTAACAATAAAATCGATCGAGTTTGATAAATATCATCAGATTATCGATTATTGCAATCTTGCCAAAATTTGGCCGATTATGATAAAGTTTGACCACTCGATCATTAAGCGATGATATTTAAGGTTTATGGAAAAACAAGTGATCTAGAAGGCACAAATAAGTTGGACAAATATATATATAAAGGTTTGTTTGTGTTGATTCCTATGAGGAAGTGATATATAGATTAATGATTAGATCGATCAAGTATGATAAATATAATCAGATTATCGGTTATTCTTACCATGCCAAAATTTATCGGATTATGAGAAAGTTTGACCACCTGGTCATTAAGCGATGATATTTCGTTTTATGCGTTGATCGAGTTCAACTTTTTTTTTCTCGTTCAAATAGTTAGCTTAACTTGGATTTAATTTTACAGATTGATTGTAGTTAATTAAATTTTTTATTTTTATATTTTTCTTTTTTCCAATCATTATAAATGATTTTTTTAAAATTTAATAATATAATTAGTATTTACTATTCAAGTAACAAGTCAAATATTTTTAACACTCATTTCAGATCTATGGCTAATATTTTGTCACAAAACATGTAGCACTCATACATCGGGTGCATTACAAAATTTCTGCTAATTAGTTTTTTTAGACAATTAGTCTTTAATTAGTTAATTTGTGAATTATTTATGCAACGTACTTTTTTTTTTTTTTTTTTGCAAAAAAGGTCCATTTTTCGTTCACAACTCAAAAATTCGAAAAAAACACGTGTTTTTTTTTAAGTCAGCGGAATTATTTACGAATTATAATTATTGCCGAATTTTATAATTGAAAAAACGGCAAAAAATTTTTTTGCAAATGATTTTTGAAAAAAAAATCAAATTTTTTTTTTCGAATTGTTCCCGAATTATTTTTATTTGCACTTTTCAGTTATTAAATTACTTAAATATATTGAGATTTTGGTATGTACAATGATAATATTAGGGAATAGTCTTACAAAAAATTATATTTTATCTTGATTTTTCTTCAAAAATTATGTTTTCAAAACCATATTTATTGTATACAACCTTAATTGATATATATTAATATATGTATGTCCGTATTTTTAATTACATCTAAGTTTAAACACGTACATATCAAATTTTATAATTTATCATTTTTGTATTTTATGATCGAATTTATAAAATATTTTTTTTATAAAATTTATCGAATTATATATGTACGTATTTTTTACATTTAATTTTCGTCCCACATATTACTAAGAAAATAGTTGACTGGTTTTATTTTTAATTTTATACATAAAAAATAAGATAACTCTGACAGAAGAAAATCCCCAAATCCTTTCTTCACCCCCCCCCCCCACCCCCCGTGTTCTTCTATTCTAGGGTTCCCATCTCACAGACGCCACAATCAATCCCACCTCAGGCATCAATATTTCCGAATCAGATTTCATGCCTATGTTTTTGATAAAGTTTCAAACTGTGGTCTTCTGGGATCATGTTCTACGACGATTAGGGCTTCCTCTATTTTCCATCGGCCACAATTTGGTAAACCTTTCAGCTTATTTGGCTTCTGATTAGTATTTCCGATCAGATTCACGTCTATTTTTGTTAAAAGTTTCAAACTTTGTCCAACTTTTGTTATAGCATCACTGGCTAAATCTCTCGATCATCGTTATGAATTTGGCCACTAATAATAATACTCTTGATCAAGGTCTCCTAATTTGATTTCATGTCTCTGGTTAATGGAAGGCCGGAGCTTTGGGTACTAACATCGATTCCTTCTTCTCTCTGCAGCAGAGCACTTTGGTTCTGGGATCAGGCCACAATTTGGTAAACCTTTCAGCTTATTTGGCTTCTTGATTAGTATTTCCGATCAGATTCACGTCTATTTTTGTTAAAAGTTTCAAACTTTGTGCAACTTTTGTTATAGCACCACTAATAATAATACGCTTGATCAAGGTCTCCTAATCCGATTTCATGTCTCTCTGGTTAACAGAAGGCCGGAGCTTTGGGTACTAACATCGATTCCTTCTTCTCTCTGCTGGCAAACCTTTCAGCTTATTTGGCTTCTTGATTAGTATTTCCGGATCAGATTCACGTCTATTTTTGTTATAAGTTTCAAACTTTGTTCAACTTTTGTCATAGCACCACTAATAATAATACTCTTGATCAAGGTCTCCTATTTCGATTTCATGTCTCTCTGGTTAACAGAAGGCCGGAGCGGAGCTTTGGGTACTAACATCAATTCCTTCTTCTCTCTGCAGCAGAGCACTTCGGTTCTGGGATCAGGCCACAATTTGGCCACTAATAATAATACTCTTGATCAAGGTCTCCTAATTCAATTTCATGTCTCTCTGGTTAACAGAAGGCCGGAGCTTTGGGTACTAACATCGATTCCTTCTTCTCTCTGCAGGAGAGCACTTTGGTTCTGGGATCAGGCCACAATTTGGTAAACCTTTCAGCTTATTTGGCTTCTTGATTAGTATTTCTGGATCAGATTCATGTCTATTTTTGTACAAAGTTTCAAACTTTGTCCAACTTTTGTTATAGCATCAGTGGCTAAATCTCTCAATCATCGTTATGAATTTGGCCACTAATAATAATACTCGTGATCAAGGTCTCCTAATTCGATTTCATGTCTCTCTGGTTAACAGAAGGCCGGAGCTTTGGGTACTAACATCGATTCCTTCCAAGGACCAAAAAATCGAATTTATCGCCGAAATTTTGGGGATATTTTAGTTTTTTTGGTTCGGCGATATTTTGAGAGCATACCACATTAATATCGTCTGAAATTCTCGGAATATCACGATATTTCGCTATATTTTCAAAATATGCCGATATTGCCACGCGGCCCAGCGAGAATCTTGATAAAAAGCCCATACAAAATTCGTTGGGCATAGGATTTGAACCTGAATCCTTGCCGAAGGTATGCCAACGCCTTAACCAATCCAGCTAGATGGGTTTCTTATTATATATAGCATATTTATTATATATAACTACTATTTTAAGTGAAGTTGAAAAATTAATAAAGAAACATTTAATTACTAACCAACTTATAACTTTTATATTAACCTACACTTCTCAATCAAATAATATTCAACTGACTTTTAGAAATTTAACTTTATTTACACTTTCATTTATTTACTCCATGTATTTCTCTTTCTCTAATTTTGACATCATTCTCATGCTCTAACTTATAACTTCCAAAAATTAGGTATGTGATTACTCAATATCGCTAAGTATTTAGTTTTTATAATTTATTTTCATGGTTTTACAACTCCTAATTAACCAAAAAAGAAATAATATGTATTAAGTCAAATTCAAAAATTGTTTTTATCAGCGACTCAGCGTATATTAATTCATCCTCAGTCACTACAAGTCATTATGGAATTAAGTTTATTTCAAAAAAAAAAAACTTTTGAAATAGAGTTAATAATTGATCAAACAAACATCTCATAAAGTTTCATTTATAATTTCCATATTTTTCTCTAATTTTCTATTATTTCTCTCGAACATTTACCGATATCGAAATTTCCGTCGAAATCCGAAATTTTTATTTTTTGGACCGTCAAAATTTCCTCGAAACTCGAAATTTTGGTCATTGATTCATTCTTCTCTCTGCTGCAGTGCACTTTGATTTGGTTTTGGGATTAGGCCACAATTTGGTAAACCTTTCAGCTTATTTGGCTTCTTGATTATTATTTCCAGATCAGATTCACGTCTATTTTTGTTAAAAGTTTCAAACTTTCTCCAACTTTTGTTATAGCACCAGTAATAACTAATAATAATACTCTTGATCAAGGTCTCCTAATCTGATTTCATGTCTCTCTGGCTAACAGAAGGCCGGAGCTTTGGGTACTAACATCGATTCCTTCTTCTCTCTGCAGCAGAGCACTTTGGTTCTGGGATCAGGCCACAATTTGGTAAACCTTTCAGCTTATTTGGCTTCTTGATTAGTATTTCCGGATCAGATTCACGTCTATTTTTGTTAAAAGTTTCAAACTTTGTCCAACTTTTGTTATAGCATCACTGGCTAAATCTCTCAATCATCGTTATGAATTCGGCCACTAATAATAATACTCTTGATCAAGGTCTCCTAATCCGATTTCATGTCTCTCTGGTTAACAGAAGGCCGGAGCTTTGGGTACTAACATCGATTCCTTCTTCTCTATGCTGCAGAGCACTTTGGTTCTGGGATCCGGCCACAATTTGGTATACCTTTCAGCTTATTTGGCTTCTTGATTAGTATTTCCGGATCAGATTCACGTCTATTTTTGTTAAAAGTTTCAAACTTTGTCCAACTTTTGTTATAGCATCACTGGCTAAATCTCTCAATCATCGTTATGACTTTGGCCACTAATAATAATACTCTTGATCAAGGTCTCCTAATTCGATTTCATGTCTCTCTGGTTAACAGAAGGCTGGAGCTTTGGGTACCAACTTCGATTCCTTCTTCTCTCTGCAGTAGAGCACGCTCTAGGTTCAGGGGTTTTAGGAAAATACTCTCACCCAAATGAGTTTTGATGAGTCCGTCCAAACTCATCTACTTTTGCGTATATTGACTATATTTTGCTTCGTATTTTCATAATCTAACCGTTCATCTTTTAAATCATCATCTAAAGATCATCTATGCAAAAATTTAATCAAATTGGATATCGTCTAATCATCCAATTATATCATTTGTGGTTTTGGTGAAAGTTAACATTCTCACTACAACCGTTTATTTGTTTTATATTCTTTTTCTTTATAGTTGGATAAACAAATTATATCCTAATTTATTGTTTTCTTGTAGAGATGATCTTTAAAGAATGATTTGTAAGATGAATAGTTGGATTATGAAAATATAAGATGTAATGAGTAAGAATTGGATAACTTTGGACGGGGCTCATACAAACTCATTTGGATGAGAGTATTTTCCGGGGTTTTATCCATTTCTAATCAGCTTCACGACCCTTCTCATAGGGTACCCTTTTTTCAGTTTGGCCACTAATTGAGTATGTGAGGCTTTTTCATGTTTTGTATGACATAATTTTGTACCATGTGAATTTCTAATTGTCGGGTCTGTAGAGGAGCAGAGACTTTTACTTTTCCTATAGTTAAAATTATCATTCATTAATGAAAGTTTTAAATATCTCCACATTTAAAGATCAAATTTCTAAGAAACCAAATGAAATATGTGATTGTTTCATTACTGTTAGAAACCAAAGCTGGGCACAATTGGCACCTTAAAGTGGAAAGGATTGGGGAACTTTCCGAGTTCTAAAATAAATTTTCAAATTTGATTAAATTCTTCAGATTTCATTCTATCTTGTCAAAGTTTAGAACTTTGGCTACAAAATTTTATAGCTTCCCTTTGCTTTGCAGAACTTCTTCTGGAAGAAGGTATTCTTAGCAACAATGTCCATTGCCCAATCCAACGGAATTGCCTATCCGTCCCATACCATTGCACACAATGATAATTGAGAGATGATAATCAGCTTCAGTGTCATGAATTTTCTTCATCACAAAGGGTAAACCTCCTAGCCAACCTTGTCAATTTCATGTCTATCTTTTTGAAGTATGGAGCTTTGTCTAACTCTATACGTATCTTTTACAGCAATTTTTCCTCGCCCAAACCCTCAATCTGAGGTCTTTCAGGTATTTTTGGTCATCTCTAAATTAACTTTAATTTCACTATTGGATGAAACAAGACCCATTTTGTGTCCCAGGTACTAAAGTTCTCTAGCATCAGGCTCAATCTAGTGCCTTAAGATTCTAGGCCTCATCAGCACCTATATGCTTCTCTGATTGTGTTCGGAAGATTGGAAGGATCTCTTTTCAAGATAGAGTAGGGACTTTGTACACCCTGCAGGTGCAGGGACCCGAGGGGCTTTCATGTTAGAAGATCATTATCCTTTGCTCAATTTGTTGCTTTTACTGTTCGGAGATGGTCAGTTACTACTTGGAGTTTGCACTAAGAAACTGTTGCAAATATATTCTAATGAGCATTGTGGTAGTTGGACTTTGTTACTCTGAAATATCGTTGCAAAAGAACTCGGGGTTTGCATCTAGTCTACTCATTAATTCCCTCCCATTAATGGACTTCATGTGATGCCTGAGAGCAAGCTATGTTTGTTCATTATAGCCCCTTTGTGTAAATAGTTGGCGGTCCTTCCTTGTAGATAAGAAACGTCTTGCTAATAGTCATCTAAATTACATAATGGAAAACGTTGTGGAGCGGGAGAGGACACTTCGTGGAATGAGTAAATTCAATAAAGCATCATGGAGTAGAAGATGTTGCAAGTTTTGTATTTGATCTTTAATATCAATTTGCAAAAACATCATTGATCCAGCAGCTTGTTTGTAGCAAGTGCTCAACTGGATTGTTGTTGGGCTACCAAGCTACGTTTATCGACCCTGCTAGAAGTGGTTGACGCATTTCGTGGATCTCTGCCAGTTTGCCACCCGGAGGCCGTCTCTATGAATATCTTTTCAGGTATTATAAATGCAGTATTTAAGTAGCATATCATTTTCATACTCTTTTTTCTTTTATTCCCTGCAGGTTTCTTTATGATATATATATACCCACAAGCGTTAAACTAGTACAGGATAGGTTATGCTCATGTGTAAATTAGTATACGTGCTAGGCCTTAAGAACTGAAGTGTTGTTAACCCGACACCATGGGCCAGAAGACAACATGTGCGGCAGTAGAACCATGCTGGACACATAATTAAACTAGTTGACAGATTTTATTTTTTAATTTAAAATAAAATAAGTCTGTCTCCCAATCAAAATTCCAAAGGATAGGAAAAGCCCCAATTCCTTTCTTCACCCTCACCCACCTACCCATGTTCTTCTAATCTAGGGTTCCTGCTAAGGCAATGTGCCACTCCCATCTCACAGACACCACAAACCTTCTCAATCAATCTGGCCTCATACATCCAATATTTTAAAGTTTCAAACTTTGGTCTTCTGGGATCAGGTTCTACAATGATTAGGGGCTTCCTCTATTTTCAATTGGCTTCAAAGACCAATTGGAGACAATTCCGTAAATGTTCTAACTTATTTGGCTTCTTAATTAGGGGCCTCTATTTGTTAAAAGTTTCAAACATTGTCAACCTTTTGCTCTGGGATCAGAGGCTAAATCTCTCAATCATCATTATGAATTCGGGCACTAATAATGATGCTCTCGAGTCTTGATCAACATCTCCTAATTTGGTTTCATGTCATTTTTGTTAACAAAGTCTGGAGCTTTGGCTGACCAACTCCGAGTCCTTCTACTCTCTGCAGCAGAGAGCTTTGGTTCTGGGGTCAGGCTCTTGGTTCAGCCGTTTAGGGGTTTTATCGGTTGTAAATCAGCTTCATGACCCTTCTCAAAAGGGTAAATTTCTCAATCGCTATTTTCTTCAATTTGGCCACTAATAGTATGGAGTATGTGAGTGTTTTTCGTGTTTTGTATGACGTAATTCTGTACCATGTGAATTCCTAATTGTCGGGTCTGTACAGGGGCAGGGTTTATTACTTTTAGTATATTTAAAACTAGCTTTCATTAATGAAAGCTTTAAATGTCTTCACACTCAAATATCAAATGTTTTTAAGAAACCAAATGAAATATGCGAATCACATTGCATCCTATCTTGTTATGGTTTGGAACTTTTGGCTAACTTTATAACTTCCTTTGGCTTTGCAGAACTTTTGCTGGAAGAAGGTATTCTTAGCAACAAAGTCTATTGCCCAATCAAATGAATTTACCTATCTGTCCACTCCAATCCTGCAGAATTGTAATTGTGAGATGATAATCAGCTATAACTCATGAATATTCTTCATCACAAAATGGTAAATCTCCTAGCCAACCTTATCAATTTTCATATCTATTTGTTAAAGTTTGAAGTTTTGGCTAATTTTATACACTTCGTTTCTTGGTAGCAATTTTTTCCTGTCCCAAGCCCTGGCTCTGAGACCTTTCAAGTATGTTTGTATAGGGCTATCGCTACATTAACTTTGATTTCATTTCTGGATGAAAACAAGAACTAGTATTTCCTACTCTAGGATCAGCACTATATGTTTGTCTTATTGTGGTCGGAAGATTGCATCCATTTTCAAGGATTTTCTTTCAAGAAAGAGAAAATATAGGGTACTGTACACCCTACTGGTGCAGGGATTTGTTGCTTTTACTGTCTGGAGCTGGTCAGTTACTTCTTGGAGTTTGCACTAAGAAACTGTTGCATTGTGGTGGTCGGACTTTGTTACTCTGAAATACCATTGCAGAAGAACTCTGGGTTTGCATTGAGTCTACTCATTCATTCCATCCCATTTATGACTTCATGTGGTGCCTGAGAGCAAGTTATGTTTGTTCATTATAGCCGCTTTTGTGTAATTAGTTGGCGGTCCTTCCTTGTAGATAAGAAACGTCTTGCTAATAGTCATCCAAATTACATAATGGAAAACGTTGTGGAGCGGGAGAGGACACTTCGTGGAATGGGTAAATTCGATAAAGCATCATGGTGTAGAAGATGTTGCAAGTTTTGTATTTGATCTTCAATATCAATTTTCAAAAAGATCATTGCTCCAGCATCTTGTTTGTAGATATGAAAGATCTTGCTAATGGTCATACAAGTTACATTATTGTAAAGTTGCTGGATTCTGCGGTGGAGCAGAAAAGGTATGTGATTAGTTAAGCTATGGCTATAATAGTTTGAAATCAAATTCAGTGCTCTTATGTTATTCTTACATCCATCTAGGTTTCCATATATGGTCATTCTTTGGGAAGTGTCCTCTCCTATGATATCCTTTGTCACCAAGAGAATTTGTCCTCCCCATTCCCAATGGATTGGATGTACAAAGAACATGCTAGAAATGAGGAATCTTCTCCTGATATGAACAATCCATCACCTACTTATGACTCTTGACTAATTTGGGAGATGCAGTCTCTTTTGTATATAATCAAACTGATGACATGATGGGTTCAATTCATGACTGAAATTTGAGTGCACCAACTCTTTTGATGCATGAGGATGGAAATGCTGAAGACGTGTTGAATGTTGTGGGTCGCGAGACATCAGATTTCAATGAGTTCAATGCAAGGTCCATGGACTTGAAACAACCACAGGGAAACAAATATGTGCATGAATCAGTTTGTGAAGCTAGCAACATTTCTATACAGTATGGCTTGGATGAAACTACTAGCATGAAATGTGGAGTTCCAGTTGATGGCGTTGAGAGTGGTTGAAGAAGTATGTGAAGAAACGAGCAATAAAGACAAAGTAGTCAAATTACTTAGGGAGGAGGTAAGATACATAAAGAGATGATATATTCTGCCTGGCCTTTTGTATGAATGCTTTGTTTGGATACATATATTCAGTGGATTTTATGTTTTTATATATTAATATTTTTTTTTTCCAGATTGATTCTCTGAAATCTAAAATAGCAGAAATGGAAACCAAATGTGGTGGTAGAGATGGTAGTCCAGGATTGTATCAAGGTGATTCTCTGATATGTGTATTATCTATTATTCATTTCATTTACTTATGCTTCTAATTTGTGAAAGGAGCTCTTGTTAATTTATATGTATAACCTGAACAGAAGATGAAGAGGTTTGTGCAACTACGCTGAAGAGACCCTTATCGGACAAATTGCCTCCCGGGCAAGATGGCTCAACCCAGAGTTATACCCCTTATATCAATACACAAAACTTGAATTCAAGGTGCAAGAAAAGGAGAATTTTATCCATTTATTGTGTATTCCTCTTTCTCCCAGAGTAGCATATGAATAAAAATAAAATAAAGGTTTGAATTATCTGTAAAGTGAATATAATCTGGATGAAACTCTATGCATGCAGATGGTGAAATAGATATAATCTTTTATGGACTCTGTCACTCATTGAATTTAACTCTTCATATTCCAGGTTGATACATTCTTTGCAGTTGGATCACCCCTTGGGGTATTCCTGGCCGTTCGTAATATTCGTATTGGAATTGGTAATAATCAATGATTATGTCTTAATATGCTTTACATTCTGGTTCTTGCCCAGATATTGCTCTCTCTTTAGGATCTTTTAATTCTCATATATGCTTATACAATATGTTAGTTCAGGCATCTGTATGTTGGTAGGCTTGTAGAATTCAGATGTATGCTGAGATTTGTGTTGGTTCTGTTACATGGGGGTTCTTCTGTAATTCTTGTTGGCATCGTATGTTGCTAGGCTGGTGGCTGTCCATGTTTTAAGGTTGATTTGGTAGCTTTTCTGTATATGTTTGTTCGCCTTGTATATCTTTTCCTCTTAAATAAAATTGTAAATCTATAGTCTTAGATCTCTTTCTGTTTATGAGACCTGCGTCTGAGATTTAATGTGCTCTACTTCTTCTCTATTCCAGGAAAGGGGAAAGACTATTGGGGAGAGGAAAATATAAGTGAGGAGATGCCAGCTTGTCGGCAAATGTTCAACATATTTCACCCCTTTGATCCTGTTGCATATAGGTCTGTTGCAGTCCAGCTCTCTTGATTCAAATATCTAATGTCAAATCCAATTTGCATTGAAGCATTAGCAGATATCATTTCTCTTTGGGGATATGGCTCATACAGACAACCTAACATGGTAGCTTAATGACACAAAAGAAAAAATTGGAGCCACAGAAACTATTATAAAATTCTTAGACCAAAATTCATTTTGAAATTCCCCCTCACGTGTGTCCACATTCTTATAATTGTGATAGGATTTAAATTAGTTTTAATTGTATTTAGTGTAAAACGAAGTAACATGCCAAACTCATCTTCATTGGAGTATTGGATATCACATGTGGGCCAAACATAAGACTTGTAACTTCTAAATCTGGAGTCACACACAGCTAAAAATCTCTTTCAGTCATCTTTTTGCTTAATTTGAACATTTGTACTTTAATATATACATAAATCAATTGTGTGCAAAGAATACCTTATCTCGTTTTCTCTTATATGATTGTATATGTTAAATCTAGAACAGTTGAGATAACTTATCTTGTATTTAAATATAGAATAGAGCCACTTGTGTGTAAAGAATACCTCAGCAAGCAACCTATTATCATACCCTACCACAAAGGTGGAAGGAGGTTGCATATTGGATTTCAGGTAAGGTAATTAGCGTATACAGTGCGGATCACTTTTCTCTCTTTTTTTTTTTCTCTAATACTCTGGGGTGCAGGAATTTACTGAAGATTTAGCTGCTCGTTCTCAAGCAATAATGAATCATCTAAACTTTGTAAAAGTGGGTTCCGTTATACCTTTCAAAGTTGATATCTTCTTTTAATCTGTAATATGCATGAATCAGCTGTTATGTATAGTAATTTTATTTCTGTGATCAGTAAACTAGGTGTTTGGATCTCCCCTGTTGGAGTTGCTTTTCCATAGATTCTGATGTGTTAACTTCACCGGAATTGTCTGATCGAATAACTAGGGTAAGCTTTAACTTTAAATGCTTGTATTACATGCTTATCAGATTATTATGGAAGTACAAATCATCTAATTTTGCATGAGAATAACTTTTTTTTTTTTATAGGATTCTTCACACTGCATATCATTTTCTGTGTTAACACTATTTTGTTATGAAATTTCATAACCTTTCGAAGTTAGTGATGACATTTGTTATTCATACTTCATTTCTAAATTAAGAGAGTCTAGATATTTTACTCATTCCGTCTAGTAGTTTGTCTTTTCCCTGCATAGTTTTTCTACTCTTAATATTATACTGCCCATGTAGAATTATAGCATTCTCAGTAGTATCAAGTCATATCATTCTAGTCATGTCATCAAATTATATCATTATAATCATGACATGAAAATATATCAATCTACCTTATCCCACTATGATCATTCATTGATCCATACACATCTTGACAAAAAAGTTAGGCAGCAAACTACCGAGATTTAGGTTCATAAACTATTAAAACACACTTTTCACCAATCCTTGGCAGGCAATGGATAGATTGCCTCATCCTGGATGCCAAGGACACCCAATTCTGAATTGGGGTCTCCAGAGGTAGCACTCTTGAGGAGTCGGAAATACCCTTCCTCTCCCCAATGTGGACCCGCGGAGTTCTTACCCTCCCAAAATACTTCATGGTTGGAGAAGTCTATCCCATAGCCTGTTAGAACAGTTGTGTGCCAACCAAGTCCGTATCCACATGTAGTGCACAAGTCCTGGACTTCTCTTTGGTAACCTTTTGGAGCACATTGACGACAATACCGTCCAAAACCTCTTTGGTATCTCAAGAGACCCTGAAAATGACAGGATAGTATTCATTTAGTAACAACAAATTTGTTTAGAAGCTATAGTTCATTTAGTAATAGCAGTTAGTTAACTTACCCCTTTGTAGATGTCCATGTACATTGAAGGGTGAGCGGCGACCCATGACACAAGGGGTTGGTTAGAAAGTACACTTTGAATTTGGCACTCCCCATGGATGAATCTGTGGCCCCCAATCTTGATCCTTCTCCCATTTTTCTGAGAAAAAAAAAAGGAAAAGAAGGTAGGGAACTTGTCACAATAGGCTGAAAAGCGGTTTAGGGTTGCATTGATTGGTCCAAACAGAATTGATTGGTCTACAAACTTACATTGATTGGTTCTTGTTGGTATGGCCAGTCGGCTTCCAATGCAATCCCATAGCATTCCATATGCTCAAAAGCATCACCAACTTTCCCACCTATTCCCCTCTGCCAAGTGACAGAATCAAGAATGTACTGGGGAGACAAGATGAGTTGCTCCCCTGTAACCATGTAATGTAGGGCTCCGGCACATTCCGCTGCTGCTATAGCCCAGCAATGGCCTGCCAAGAAATAAAAAATTCTATAAAGAACATAAAACAACAGTTTATAATCCTCATTTTGTTCTTTAAATGGACACAGCAAGAAAAATAAAGAATACAGCACACACAAACATATAATTATTGAAGAGGTTTGACAGACTTTGCCAGCCTATTCCCGTGTGATCTCTCTTGAGATATCATAAGTAACTGTAGATTACAAGAACTTGTGAAAACTAATCCCCAAAACCGTTAGGTGATGAGCAAGTTGATTTCTGAGCTATCAGAAACTATAATATAATCCAATAGAACTCTCAGAGCCCAAGAATACTATATATAGAATACAATAGTCAAAAAATTTAAACACACGCTCATAGAATTTAGGGTCAAATGCACGTTTATCTACATACCCTGTTCTTGCAGAATAACTTTAGGATTCATGAATGATCTCCAATCAATAATCCGTGTAACGTCAGGCGTCACAACAGAATTGAACTTCGTTAACGCTGAAGCAGTGAATGAGCGAGATTGCCCCTGCCCCCCTGTCAGTTTCTCCATCAAGGGAATCCGAATCCTTCTCAACAGTGACATGGCCATTGCTACGAACATGAGAATTGTATTAATTGCGACAACATAGGAATTGTATTAATTGCAGATTTGATTTCTACTTTAAATATATATGTAAACAGATTATGTAAATAATGCAATGCAATGTTTAGCATAAATGATTGGCTGCTCTTTTGCAGAAGTTTCCTAGTTTGACCCTATTACAAATGTTACTTGTAAGAGATACCATACTCTGTTTTAGCAATCGAGTGTTAGCTTAACCCATAATCAGTGTTAGCTTAAACAAAAATATGTAGCAGTCGAGACTTGTTAAGCTTGTGATGGTGATTGTGATGGTGTGGGTTCGTGACTGATGAATTTAAATGCTTTACACAAGGATCCACACCACTCCAAACTATTATTATAAAGGAAATCGAATCAGGATAAGAGACGAGAGAGAAACAATTGCCTCTCAAGTCTCAACCTCACTCCACTCCCAAACTAATATTATAAAAAAAATGTCAGGAATGATAGAAACAATAAATTGGGTAGATGAGAGATGAGAGTTATTACCTCTGAATTGGAGACGATGACGACAGATGAGAGCTTTCGCTGTGAGATCTGGATGCGAGTGGATGACGGTGAGACTGACTAAACTATTTTAGTCGTTTTAGGTTTTCGAGATGGAGACGGACACCGCACGACGTCGTTGTGGTTTAGTATCTTGACCGTTGATTTCTTGACCGGTAACCACAATATTGTGCGTGGCATCCAATTTGGGCCAACAAGGCAATGTAGTTTTCTTTTTGGGATTCGTCCAATTTGATATGAGATTTATTTTTCAAGGAAAATTTTATATTTAATTGAGAAGGATTAATTGAGAAGGATTAGTGCATCTCCAACAATAAAAATAATTTTCATTAACTAAAATCCTTAAAAGTTAAATATAGCTTTGACTTCTGCTCTAGCAGTTCTAACTATATATAAGTTAAATTGAAAAAAAATAACGTTGAAACTGAAAAAAAAAAATAGACGTTTGAGTATTTGGTTTTACCTATTTTCTCTCTCCTGTCTAGCTAAATATAGGTAGAGAATTTTACAAAAGTTAAATTTAACTTTTGTTTAGGTAATCTGATGGAACTAAGTTTTACCTTAAATTTAGCTAGATTTTAAATTTATTTTAAAATGGGTCATCTTTTGGAGATGTTCTTACAATAGTTGAATTTGAATGATTTCAAGAACAATAATAGACAATAATTGAAAAAAAAAGTCTGACAACAAACGAGACAATGAGCTATCCAATTGTTTGGTCCAATTTGAAATGGAACTTAGTATCATCTCAAGTTCTCCACTAAAAAATATATTTAGGTAGGCAAATTACCAATAGATACACAATTTCACCCTATATTTCTCATCAAAGTAAGTGATTTTTAATTTTGCCCAACATGCATAATTTTAGCTTGTTTTACTCTCATCAAGGTAAAAAATATGTAAAGCCTGTTTTTTCGGACAATTTTGCTCTTGCTGAGAATTTTTCAATTTAATTCAAAGGGAAACCCGTGCACAGTGAGCAAGGCATAATCGATCATGTCCAAATAATGATCAAAAGTGGAATCAATGCTTAAAAACACGTAGAACTCGTCAAGAGGGTCGAGTCCACTCAATAGAATTTTATTGACTACTCAATAGAATTCTATTGGCCACTCAATAAAAATTTATTGACCACTTAAGCACTTGTTTGATCAACATTGTTTGCATTTTCTTAATCCAATAAACCATCTAAAATTTTTATTGATCCCTTAATAAAATTTTATTGATCTTAAATTTTCTCGGAACTCACAACCTCTCTCTTGGCCCTGCGCTCGAGAGGCGAGATTACTCTAAAGCGTTGGAAATTCAAATTCCGGACAGATACGACATTGTTGCTGCCCTGGCGTTCTCATTTGTCGACTCAATAGAATTCTATTGACCTCTCTCTTTGCGCAAAACCATAGCCCAGCTCTTGTTCTCCGACGCAACAGCTTCACCATCTCTCTGTTCGTCATCTCTCATCAAACCCAACAACCAAAATCAAGCGAGCATCTGAGTTCTTCGAGCAGATTCAGAGAGAAAAGACCATAACCCGCTGATGAGAGAGAGAGAGCTCGAGGAGAGAAAAATTCGATCTGGACTCTCTCTCCTCCGATTACGATCCATGAGGCGATGCGGTACTCTCTCCTCACTGGAGGCAAGAGGGTCCAACCTGTTCACTGCCTCGCCGTATGCGAGCTCGTTGGCCGCATCCTGCATCTTCGAGATTATGAGTGTGTGTGTGTGAGAGAGAGAGAGAGAGAGAGAGAGAGAGAGAGAGAGAGAGAGAGAGATATGTTTTTTAAACTTTGTGAGGATAGTTTGGTCATTTCGCGTCCACTTTATAATTAAATGGACCGGATGGGCACCTGTTTTTTGAACCTGAGTGAGTGAGAAATATTTTCCCTATTTTGGACCTTATGGTCAAAGACCCTTAGTTGATTTAGTAGTACGATCATGAATTGATCTAATTCAACAACCTTCCATATATCGTGGACAAAGTAGGGCACTAAATTGGAATTGTATATGTTGTGCAAAGTTGTAGCTCTAATGGTTAAAAACACAAGTCTTCAATATCAATACAACTAAATAGTCCACAGACTTTCACATGTTGTAAAAACAAAGGTAAATTAACTTGGGTTAAATTGGTTCCGGCCTCTTAAGGATATAATATTTCGGTACATTAGACTCGCATCTTTTCAAGTTTCTAGTTTCCTATTTTACCATTGTTTAGGGTAATAGACGATCGCGTTTCTATACTATTGATTTTGTATTTGAAATTGTTCCTCGTTCTCTAGATCTTAGGAAGAGGCTCCAATGAGTATCTTGTAATGAGGACCTGTTGAGGACTTCAAACTCAACTGTTGGATTAGTTTTTAATGAGTTTTTTAAATATCAACTAACATTTTAAATACTCATCTACCGGTTGAGTTTGAAAATCCTCAACAAGTCCTCATTGTTTTGTACTCACTAGAGAATGCTCCCAAAGAGATTGAATATCAATTACTGTATAAATCAATTGGTACGTATTAAATTACCGGAAAAGCTTGGAGCCTTTAAATACTTATTTAGTTTGAGGAATTGGTCTTTCTCTTCACCATAAAGTCGATAAAATTCTTCATAAAACGCAGGTCAAGAATATTATAGACATAAGGTCCATATATGATTATATACATGAAACAAATATGAGGATGGATTATACGTACTCCTAATTCCTTCCACAATTTCATCGATCTCTCTTGCTTTTGACTCTGATTCTACGTATAGCCAATGAAGTTGCTAACAAACGTATAGCTTGCAGGCCATTCCCCTTCATATCTTTTGTTACCAGAAGTCATTGTCACCTTTTTTATTTTCTTTTTGAATAATTGTTATTCTGAAGTGAAACGTAACTCATGTTTATTACAAAATGTAAAACAAATGTAATACCATGAACATCAAGAAACTAAGTATTATACATGGAAAAGGAAACCACTGAAACGGGGTTCACTTGGAAATTAATAAAGGGGTTTCTTGTACATCCTGATTGTAAGGAAAAAGATGGAATTATGCATATTGCGCCATTAATTGATCCATGAGCACCAGCGCCACTCGAGCCTCCACCATTGGAACCGCTCAAGGGACAACACAAGGATCCATTATTTCAGTCTCCTGCATATCTCTAGTCACTGTATTCTGCTTCCTTGCAATTGTAACTATTGGCTTGAAAGCTATTCTCATGTTTAAGGTACCTGCTTCAATTCCGGTTCCGAATTCAAAGCCCTTTGTTGCAGGTAATGAGAGGCAAGCTTTGGCAAGTTCAGCTGCAACTTTGTAAAAGAAAGGCGAACCAAGAAGACTCCTTGGACAATTCCTAACGATGCACGTGACAGAACCACCAATGGATTGATCATCCCCTCTAACCCTAACAGCACCGATGGCAGCAATCATCTTCTCCGCATACTCGGGATCCGGACACCTAACTGTATTGCTCTCTATCTGATCAAGTGTCAGAGTGTAATGGTCAACCAAGTCCTGTGGGAGCACAACCTTGTGAACTTGTGAAACATAAGCAAGAACCTCAATCCCTGACCATTCATTAAGGATTTTCTTGGCAACTGCTCCTGCAGCGACTCTTCCAATTGTTTGTCTACCTGAACAAGATCTACCACCACCATGCACTGATCTGATACCATACTTCATGTCGTATGTTAGATCTGCATGTGAAGGCCAATAAGCTACCAAGATTTCGTGATAACGACGTCCTCTCTGATCAGTATTGGGTACAAAACCTCCTACTGTACTTCCATATTATACAACTTATATTAACGGAATTTTAGGGGTATTTTTTAGTCAACTGAGTTGGAGTTGGATAGGTTTTGGGTCCAAACTGAATCAAACTCCAACTTGATTAGCCGGAAACTCTTCCCCTTCCACCATCACGACTCATCCCCCAGAGAGCAATGTCATCCAATGCAGGTCATGAATCACATCCAAGCCGCGAACGGAGAAACGAGAGAGATTGTTTATCTTGTCCGCGGAGAAAAGAGAAAGATTGTTTATGTTTTGTTTGCAAGCAAACATCAAAAGCATTGGAAACTTTAGACAAAATTCATGGTGAATAGTTTGCCGAATTTTTTATTTGCATTTTTCAAAATCTAACATTCGGCGGAATTGGAAAACCACCCTACTATTGCATGATTTTCATTGTTCTGCCACCGAATAGTAGTGAAGAAGTAAATAAATAATTTCCCTAAAATAAACTAACGATGTGTGGATTAGTACTTTGTAGGTATGAATGAAAGCTCCCAAAATTCAAACTTCATTCCTCTATAAAAAAACTTCATGGGATCAGCTCCTCATACAAAATCTAACCCTACTTTTCTTCAAAATCAAACGTCAACATTATTCATAGGTTTGTAGCAAGCAAAAAGAAATGGCATAATCTATCACCAGCAATCTTTGTTGTAATAGCTCCACTTATTATGCAAATGTAATCTAATCTAAAAGAAAGGAAAAAAAAAAAAACAGTATGAAACCAAAAACGCATGTGTAAGCTGTTATTACTTTTTAGGATCACAATACAGTATCACTTGAACACTAGCTGCCATGGACTATCTGAAAAAAAAATTATAATAAATCAAATACTTGAAGAACTCTACAGCTAGGTGACAATCGAGAGAATATTCGTGACAATTTGCTCCTTGCCTAGCCACGCTCCACGCAGCACCTCCTTCACCTCTGTTATAGTTGCAATAGTAGTAATCTACAGTGCTCTACAATCATTAAACATGCCCTGATTGATAAAATTACTTTGTATCCGGAATTAAAACATGCCAAAACATAAATCGACATACCAAATCATCCATCGCTCTGAAGCATCATTCATCAAAAAAGCAGTCTGTTTCAAGCAAATAATTTGATCAATGTCAATCCTCAGAATGTTGGTACTCAAAAACATAATCAGGCATTACATACCAACCTATGCACATACTCAGGGGTCCCTACACTTGCAATGATCATGATACTTAAGTGCTATTAATTGAAGGAACATGCCATAAATAGTTACCTAGGTGATCATATAGTCGTAAAGAAGATTCGTTATCAACGATAAGACTGAGGTTTTCCAACCACATGCCGTCAGTTGAATCTACCGAAACATGTGCTCGGTATAATTTCACCTCACCATCATCAACTGCCTCCAGCGTTAGAACATATATATGTTGACGATAACCATAATGTTCAGACATCGGCATCCCGAACGCTCTGAGCACTCTGACAAGCTTCAATTGCGCATTCTAGAAGAGAATTCAACCAAACCATTAAAATTAGTTTAGTGTGGGTTAGGTAACACTTTTGATCTTAGCAGTTTTCATTCTTTAGTTAAATATAGAGGGAAATATAAGGGACAGAGAAGGGAGGAGGGATGGGGATACAGGCAGGTGAATGTATGAACTATGAAACAAAACTTCAAAGTGGAAACTAGTTTTTAGTTTCGTTTTGTGGACATCCTCTCCGGTACATCAATGTATCAATACAACAATGGTAGCCCAACCCTCTCAAGTCTAGGACAGTAGGGAGTTGGTCTACCACTATATAAGTAGGTCTACCATTGATATTTTCTGCATACAGTTGTTAATTACACAAATTACACATACTGAGTAAGAGGTAAAGACTAAAGAGCCAGCTTTACTTTATACATAAAGATAAATATAAATGCAAAGTTAATGTTATGACTTAAGATAGAGTTCCTACCTTTCGCCTGTTGAACTCTTCTATGGCGAAACGGGCTGGCCCTAATCCTCCTAAATCCATATGATAATCAAATTTCTGTTCAAAGAGAGAGAGTAATGCCAATTCATACACATTATATTAGCAAATTCCCCATAATGGTTAAAAAAAATTAAAAAAGAAAAGAAAAAGGTCCACACAATCGAATCATATACCTGGTGCTTAGTACTTTTGGGTTTGGAAATACGACTTTCATAGCTGCCAAAACCAAATGGGTGACCAGATGATGAATAATCGGATGGAGCAACTGAAATCACTTCCTTGTTATTGATAGCTGGGGTATCAAAATTCCCGATAAGTCTTGTATGATTGTGAATGGATTTGCCAGTACTCCTCAGCTTTCCAATCACAGAACGAAGAGCCATAGTCTGCAGCAATACAAGAAAACATCTTGATACAAATAATTGAAACCAACAAATAACCAAGGCACAAGAAATTCCACCATTGACACCAAAAAGGGTTCTTTACGTTATTCGCAGATAAAAAGAGGGTGAGAGACGGAGTGAAGGAGTCAAAATCCGTCTCTCTCTTAAAGTAGATGACAAAAAAGGGAGAAAAATTTTAAATGAACCCGTCACGCCACGTAGCATATGTGACGGACCACTCTGATTGGTCAGTGTATATAAAATATCAATTAAATAATTAGTGGAGGAATAAAATAATTAATACATAAAATATAAAATATATCATAAACCAATCACATAGCACCGTCACATATGTCACGTGGCATGACGGTATCATAGAAAAATTCTTCCTCATTAAGGCCTAAGATGTGGAGGTCTCAATCCTATGTGGCAATCCACATAAGTATCCATGTCAAACCATATTGCCATGTCAAATATTGCCAAACCAATATTGTCCTTTTGTAATTTCTTAGGGGGTGTTTGGATAAGGGAGTTGAAGGTACCAAGGAATTTTAAGGTGATGGGAGTTTGAGGTAATGAGACTTTAAGGTGAAGGGAGTTAAATGATGGAACTATGAAGTGAACTTGTTTGGGTAAAATATTTGGTTTGATGGGATTATGACAGGAAAAAAAAAAACTATTGCAAATTATCATCGACCTACTGCACATATGGACACGAACCATTCTAATTATGAACAAAAAAATTGAATCATTCATCATCATTTGCATCAAATTATTCAGATTAATGATTGGGTGCTTGTCTGAAATTGATCAATTGGGAAAATCATTCATCAAATTACACACCCAGACTCTAATCTTTTTGAATTTCGATGAGAGAGAGAGAGAGAGAGAGAGAGAGAGAGAGAGAGAGAGAGAGAGAGAATTGATTGAAGGCTTGAAGCCAGAGATGTGCATGTTCAGAAAGCTATGAATCAAAGCTTGAAAGCTCTGATTAAAGCTAGAATAATTTGGATGAGAGAGAGACATAGGTAATTAGTTGAAGCCCAGAGATGTGCGCGCATGTTCAGAAAGCTGTGAATCAAAGCTTAAAGGCTAGAAGAATTTGGATGAGAGAGATTGAGTTGGTTGACCGGTAGGGGAAGACGATTGGCTCTCGCGCTAGAGGAATTTTGAAATGACGCCTATCCAGGCGTTATTTTGGGAAGGGAGTGTTTAACTAAACAATCCCGTGTTAATATCCCTTGTCAAACTCCCGTCAGTTTGGAGTCCCTTTGGAAAATTTAGCCAAACGAGGGACCTTGGTCGAGGGATTTCTAAATTCCCCCAAATTGTCATATTCCCCCTATAAAACCCTCATCCAAACACTGCCTTACGGTTCTTGGTTTACTATATAATTTCTTAGTAAATCTATATATAGTAATTAGTAGTTAAATTCGCCAATGTTAGTGTTAACTGTTTATCAACAACAATAAGCAAACTTTATTAAACCATATAATTAAGATATATAATTAGTAGTAGCCTTTGTGTAAGGGCAATATTTATTGCTATTGGCTATTTCCTATTGACAAAACTATTTCCCTTGTATTAACAATTCTTTTGTATCATTGCTAGTTTGTTTTAGGGAATTAGGTTTCGTGGCTTAGGTTGTTCTTCCTTGAGATGGTTCGTGAAGATGCCTTTCTTATCTGATATTTTCTCCGGACTTCGATCATGGTCATTGAAGGTTTCGTTCAAGCACCTCAAGGTATGGTTCATGCATATGCACATAATTCATATTGAGTCCTCCTTGTTGTCCTAGGTTTATCTAGGTTCATTCATTTTCTCTTATAATGTGAATCACATAAGTATAAGATGCTTGAGTTCCACACTTGTGTTGTGAATCACACAAGTTTCGCTTGCTTATTTGAGTTTATTATCTTAGGATTGCTAGATCTTCATTTAGATTTGTTTTGATTAGCATTTCTTTGTGTTTAAGGCTGTTTTGAGCCTTGCGATCGATCATGATAGTTCATGCGATCGATCGTGATACGTGGAAAATATGTCCATTGGATTTTATGTCCGTTGCAATTTGAAAATATGTCCATTGCAACTTTTAAGGCGATCAATCGCAACATGTTATGCGATCGATCGCAAATAGGGGTTTCTATGTCCAGTAGTTTCTGGTCATTGTTTTTGCACTACGCGATCGATTGCATTCTTGTCCATGATCGATCGCATGGTACAATTTTGTACTGATTTTTGTGTAGTGTGATCAATCGTTTCCTTTTGGGCGATCGATCGCACAGTTAAGTTCCAACGCTCTATAAATAAAATTTTGGACGATTTATTCGATTAGAACTCTTTCCCATAAGTCGAAAATACATCTTGAGAGTTTTCTGGTATTTGAGTGATCCTAGTTCCATAATATAGGTTCCTCACTTTAAGCTCCATATATAATCCTTAGCTAAACACTAGTACTTTGATTTGCATATGTATGCTTGTTTAGACTATGTTTAGGATTTAGGAGATTTTATTCGATTCTAGAAATTGTTCCATGTTGAATTGCTGAATATAATGATTGAATCTATATTCAATCTTCTTTGTTGTTTTTTTTTTAGCTAATGTTCCTTGTGATTAGCTAAACAAACCCTTGAATCACTTCAAGAGTACTTTTCAATTCAATTTGGTTAATTCAAGCAAATGTTCCTTGTGATTTGCTTGTGTTAATCGAATTGAATTCATTTTCATTTATACACACACACACACGCGCGCGCACACACACACACACGCGCGCGCGCACACACACACACACACTTGCATAGTCATAGTTCTTGCGGTTGGAAGTTCACGTCGGTAAGGTTCAATCGGAGAAGTTTGAGGTGAGATCACTTGAAGAGCAAATGAAGACTACATAAGGTTAGAACTGCCACTAGCCTATAGGTAGATAGTGTAGAGTTCTTGCGGTTGGAGGTTCACGTCGGTGAGGTTCAATCGGAGAAGTTTGAGGTGAGATTACTTGAAGAGCAAATGGAGACTACATAAGGTTAGAACTGCCACTAGTCTATAGGTAGATAGTGTAGAGTTTGGGACTGTGTGCCCCCTTATACATGTTTACCAATTTGGCTTTTTCATAGTGTTACACAAGAGCCTGAGGTACGGCTCCCCTCCGGTTTTCCTCTAGAGGTAAAGGTTTCGGGTGACCATATTGTGTGGTTGATTGTTTATAGCTTTGCTATTATTTGTTGTCTAGATCGTTTATTGAATCATAATTGCATTGCATATTGTGTGATTCATATTCTAGACTATAGACCGTGGTGTGCTAGTATGATGCACACTTTGGGTTTTAGGTTGTACAATTGATTGTGCTCGTTGCATATGTATTTGTAATCAATTGTGATTGCTTGTGCAATTGGTTGAACCTAGGTTGTAGGAGAGTTAAGTTTTAAATTGGTGTATACTCTCCAATTAGTGTTTAGGACGACTATACCGTTTTAGGGACTATCCGGTTAACCCGAATTTCACTTTGTCCCCAAACCAGTCTTGTTTGGCTTCATTTAGAGTGTCAGAGGACATACAAAAAGAGGATCTCAGGATCAAGGTAGTAGTGAGAGAGTAGGGAAATTAAGAGAAAGATACAATGTGTTGATCATCTTCTTTGACAATTCTAACTCTGTCCTATTTTACCAGGGTTTCAATACAAAACTCATAAGCAGCTCTTTTGCCAATTCTAACTCATCTATTTTACAAGGGTTTCGAAACAAAAGCTCATAAGCAGTTGGTATATTGTTCATGGTGACCTTTATGGTTTCTATCCATTATTCCTTCGCACAAGAGAGACTTGCTTGCCCATACCTTAAGCAACCCTAGCAGTTCTTCCAACACGTCGCACACTCACTTGGATCATAAGGGAAGTCGAAGAGTATAACATGTTTTTTTTTTTTTTATGTTTTTTTTTGTTTGTTTTGGGTCTGGAAGAGTATAACATTTTTCACTCCGGCCAAAAAAGTCGATTCAAAGTGATGCTCTGTCATATATATACACACATATAAAATAATTCTCAGGTGCAGAGATCCTTACGTTTTAAGATGCTGAGTTTTGATCACAGTCGTTAGATCCTTTTAAATAATCTGATCTGACGGTTGAAATCAAAACTCTGCACATTAAAAAGTAAGGACCTCCGTAGTGAAGAAACATTATATATATAAAATCATTCTCCAATAAGGAGGTCTTTACTTTTTAAAATGCGGAGTTTTTATTTCAGCCGTTAGATCCGTTTAAATAATCTGATCAAACGGCTGAGATCAAAACTCCGAATGTTAAAAAGTAAGGACCTCCTTATTGGAGAAGCCCCGTATATATATCTTGTAATGTTATCCTTAAATTAGTAAAATTTTTGTAGTCTCTACTTAAAAAAAAAGCCTTGGACTCTTGAGCTTCTTATGATAACTTTTTTTTCTCTCACTTTTACAAAAGTAGGAATAAAACTTATTCCTTTTGTCAAGTTTTTAATATTATCAAAGTTTTTTGTAATCTTCCTCATATCTTATTACAGTCTTTCAATTTCTAGTAAAAGGAGGATATTATAGATAATTTCCATACAATGAGTCAATGAGAGTATTATATATAACAAAGTTTCTTTTGTCTTCGGCAAATACGTGACTCCCGGCCGATATCCTTTATGTCCAGTGACTCCAGTCCCGTCGCCCTATACATACACATAGATAATAACATTTTTCAACCAATTCGTTCAAAATTTCTGTAAATTAAGCCCTAGATTATTCTGAGAACACTGGAGCAATCAACTAAGCAATGTTCCAAAAACCAAAACAAGTAAAAACTGATCGAAAGCGGTGGAGGAGAGAATTACGTACCGATTGAAGTGTAATTAGTGCAGCTCCGATGGCGGATCAGCAAAGTTCCGGCCGGCGGCTGAGTAGAGTATCTAGAGAGAGAGAGAGAGAGACGCTGCATGAGCTGATGAGCTCTCTCATTTTATAGAACGTTGAAACAGTTATGCGCAAACGAAAATAAAAGTACCATTTTACCCCCTGGATATTCTTAGAAAGTTCTCCGTTTACGAGGGTTTTTTCGTCACTCCAACCCCTAATTGGTTACCTCGGTCGTTGTGCGACGTATTCCACTGCCATCATTCTCATCATGATTTTATGGACAGTCCTGATTAACTCTTGTGGAAGATAAATTGACCGCGTGGGCAGGGGATCAGTGCTCTCATGTGATTCAGCATTTCAGCGTGAAGTCATGAACGAGACGAATAATTGAATCGCCGCCAAACAACCAAATATTAATTACTTGTTCAAAAAAAAAGAGGAAAGTATAAAATAATTACAAAAACTGCAGCAAAACCAAATATTCGTTCTTTTGCTTTTTACTTTTCACCTCAAATTAATTTTGTGCATGGGAAAGTAGTAAAAAACAGAATAACCATAACAATATTTACCACAAAGAACAAAAAGCATGTGAGATACATTCTCGTTATTCTCTTTTCACCAATTTTCATGTTTAAAATCCTCATGGCCCTTAACAATTTGCCTAATTTGGATTTGCCGTACATGTATGCTCGTAAAGGCGTCACCTGCTGCTCATAATCATAATGAGAATGCATCCAATCCTATCCAAATGATGTATTTTTGAAAGTTCATATATATACCTTTTTGCGTCCAGCTTGTAAAAGTTTAGAGTTTTAGACCGTGCTGGTGAAAAAAACTCTTACGTACATTATTCTTCCCCTTGCACTTGCACAAAACTTTCCCTAAAAAAAAATTTCAAGCCTTAATTTTTTGTCACTCAAAACTGTAGACTATAACACACAATTTTTTTGTCAAAATCGCATGTTCTCACCAAAATCTTCTTGCCCTCAAATCATGATTTTTAAGTACTTCTTGAACTGACGGAACACAAAAATTTGGACTTTTTTTTTTTTACGATTTTTCAAAATCAATATACAAGAAAATTTGTAAAAAAAAAAAAAAGTGAAGATTTTCTAGTTCCACCAATTGAAACAGTTTTTAAAAATCATGCTTTACCAATGGTGAAATTATGTCATAGGAAAATTTAAGAAAAAATTGTTTTGACAAGGTTTGGCATGTTTTAGTATACCATGACATGTCACGGGTGCTATCATAGCATCTTCAAACGTACCAAGCCATGTTAATTCCCTTTTTTTTTTGAATTTTTTCCGTACTGTAATCTCAGCATTGGTAAAGCATGATTTTTAGAAGGTGTGCCAATTGACGGAACTCGAAAATCTCGAGCCGTTTTTTTTTTATGATTTTTCAAAGTCAGAAAACTAGAAAAAAAATTTGCTTGAGCTTTTCGATTCAGTCAATTGAAACACATTCTAAAAATCATGTCCTACAAATGGTGAGATTATGGCATGGGAAGATTTCTAAAAAGGGTTTTTATCACAAATGATACCTGAACTTTACGTGAATTATATACATGGTACCTGAACTTCACTTTTGATCACAACCAGTACCCGAACTTTTCGTTTTCATCTTAAATGGTACCTGAACTTTTCTTTTTTATCCTAAATGGTACCTACAGTCAATTTTCAGTAAAAAAAAAAATTGAAAAAAAAAACTCTCTCTCTCTCTCTCTCCCGCCGGAACTCTCTCTCCTCTCCCTTGGCGCCGCCGTCAACCATCTCCAATGACCACAAAGTTTATATCAACATGTAGAGCACAATCCAAGGATGAAATTATGTAACTACATCAAGGTGAGATTCAAAGTATATCGAGAGATATTGATGCCGGAAGTTCTAAAAATCGAGAAGTCGACGACCTCAATCCTCCACGTACGGCGGTCAACGTTGAAAATTGAGGGTACCACGAGGTTGCTGGGATGGAGGACTTCAAAGCCCAATAGGTTTGGAGGATCGGAAGTGGCCGGAGGTGGTGGCACCATTATGGTGTAGAGGGAGAGGAGTTACGGGTTGGGGGGGGAGGGAGGGAGAGAGAGAGAGAGAGAGAGAGAGAGAGAGAGAGAGAGAGAGAGAGAGAGAGAGAGAGAGAGAGAGAGAGAGAGAGAGAGAGAGAGAGAGAGAGAGAGAGAGAGAGAGAGAGAGAGGAAAAAAAAAACTAAATTTTTTTGTTTTTTTTTTCTTTTTAATTTTTGACCGTAGGATGAATTTGTTTTAATTTTTTAACGGTAGATTTGACGATAGGTACCATTTGTGATCAAAATGAAAAGTTCAGGTACCATTTGTGATCAAAAATGAAGTTCAGGTACTATGTATATAATTGAGGTAAAGTTCAGGTACCATTTGTGATAAAAACCCTTCTAAAAAACTACAGTTCATAAGGAGGCATGCCAAGGTGCCCCCTGACAAGTCCAAATGTGTCAAACCATGCCAAGACCCATTTTTATTCAAATTTTCAGTGACCATTTGTAGATCATGATTTTTTAGAAAGTTGTTCCAAGTGTCGGAACTCCAACATCTCGATCCGTTTGTTTTTTTAATGATTTTCCCAGTTTTCCGACTTTGAAAAATAAAAAAAATACTTCCGGTGTTGAAAAAATTCTGAATTCTTTTTTGGGCATAGATTACATTGTAGGTTTTTTTTCACCAGCATGGTCTTAACTTTTATGCACTAGCTGGACAGTAAGGTACTTAACTTTCAAAAGTGATCAATAAGGTACATGACTTTCCAAAACACATCATCGGGATACCTTAGTCAATTTTTTTGTTATTTGTTCATTAATTATGAGGGCATATCAGTTATTTGATCTATTTTTATTGGATAATTACTTACTTACCTTGTAATTGATCATTTTAAAAGTGATCAATGAGGTACCTAAACTTAAGACCATGCTGGTGATAAATGAGGTACCTTACTGGACATAGAGCATAAAAGTTAAGACCCTGATGGTGAAAAAAACCTACAATGTAGTCTATGCCCAAAAATAATTCAGAATTTTTTCAACACCGAAAGTAATCCCTCTATTATGAGGTACCTTACTCAAAAATACTTCCGGTGTTAATCACTACAATAATGATACCCAAATGTGGTACTTCCAGTCTTAACTATTATGAGGTACCTTACTCAAAAATACTTCCAGTGTTAACTTACCCAAAAAAGTAATCACTACAATGTAATCTATGCACTAGATTTTACTCAGGAAAATTTGGGTTTTTGAGTTTTGATCAATGAAAATTGAAATGATGAGACTATGACACGAAAAAATTAAAATAAAAATGAGTATGGAGAGATTTAGAATCAAATCTCACCATTTCATTGACCTCAAATGCCATTGTGGTGTGACCATTTCATTGACCTCAAATGCCATGGTGAGGCGAGCTCAAACTTGATATATTAGGCTAAATACTCATATAGATTGTCTAATGCTATGGATACTTCTCGGAAAACTGACATCCAAACAATTTTGACGCACTCCTTCAAACGATTTAGTGTAAACATAATAGAGAGTTTTAACAAGATTTGGACAAGCATATTCTCCGAACTCCCCGATTTTCTCACCGTAGACTATTTTTCATAACCAATTGCTTAATCATCTATGGTCACTCAATCTTTATTTTGCTTTTTCGTTTTTTGTTAATTTTTATTTTTTACACAGCATGATCATCTTGTAGCCTTGTCCATTATGGCCATTAATTGGCCCAACAACCAATTCCCCACCTCTGAGAACTACAAGTAAACTTGTTTCATCCTTTCTCAAAAAAAAAAAAAAAAATGTAAACTTGTTCAAAGAAAGATTTTGGATATGGAAGAGATGGCGATCATTTTGTCATGGTGTACATAATCAATTTAATTAATGAGAATAATCAATCTTCTATGGTATATTCAGTTTGTCAAACCACGAAGCTTAGCAGACTCGGCAAGAAACATACACTGATACACATTACCTATATATCTCTGTCTATTTCTCTCGGCTAATTCACTACTTCCCAACCCATACGTAAACCTGGAAACTACCTCGTGCTTTCCTCAACTCTCTCTTTTGTAAATGGAGTACGACGATTGCAGAAGCAGAGCAGAAGCGAAAAGCTACTTATACTAAAAGCAGCTACTGGGTCACTCCCAATTCACCACGTAAAGCCATGCCACTACTCCCTCTGTTATGAACTTCGTCTGCCTCGTACGTTCTTCGCCTCTCTGAAAGTGCTCTCAGGTATGAAGTTTCTGATCACCTCTTTAAATTACCGAAAGTTTGTTCCTTTAATCATGTTATAGTCTTTGCAATGTGAGATTGAAAAGTTGCAGGACAGTTGTATGTGAAAATGTCTGCGCGAGTCATTTTTTTCTAAAACTGTTTTTATTATGTGATTAACAGCCAGAGAGCTATATGATCATGGTGTTTAAGTGTGTTCTAGTTGCAATTTGGGTGTGGGTTTGGTCAGCCTCCTTGGCTGCTACAGAATCCAATGATGGGTTACTGAGGATTGGTCTAAAGAAGCAGCCTTTAGACTTTAGCAGGATAAATTCTGCAAGAATCACCAATACAGAAGTTTCTAAACATAGAGATAATGGGAATAATCTTAAAGCTAATATTGTATATCTGAAAAATTATATGGATACCCAATTTTATGGAGAAATTGGTATTGGGTCACCCCCACAAGCCTTTGCTGTTGTCTTTGATACTGGAAGCTCCAATCTTTGGGTCCCGTCTTCGAGATGCATCCTTTCTGTAAGTTTTGCAGTGAACATGACGTTTTATGAAGCCTTTTCATTCTTGAGTATTTTGTAAAGTATGGCTCTATGCAGATTGCTTGCTATTTTCATTCTAAATACAGGGCAACCATATCAAGTACCTATACCAAAATTGGTAATTTTTCCTATTTAACTGACCCTGTATTGTTATGATTGGCACACACATTGCTTTTGAGAAATGTTTGATAGAATCAAACTCAAAATTGGTGTTGTGTTTATTACTTAGGAATACCTTGCAAAATTCCTTATGGTTCTGGTTCCATTTCCGGCTACTTCAGTGAGGATAATGTTAAAGTTGGGGATATTATCGTCAAAGATCAAGTGGGTTTTTCTCCTTCCTTTTGGCTTGTATGATTGTATCAAGTTTTTTGATAAGCTATTTTCTTTTTCCCAATTGTCTGATGCTGTATCTGTTCCCATACTGAAGGAATTTGTTGAGGTTACGAGGGAAGGATTTCTAGCATTCGTAGCCGCACGGTTTGATGGGGTTCTTGGACTTGGATTCCAGGATATTTCTGTTGGCGAAGCCACACCAGTGTGGTATAGTGTGGGCATAAACTGCTGCTTTATTACTTTCATTTCATGCTGCTTATTTTTCTTAAATATGTGTATGTGTATTCTTGTAAGTTATATACACCTGTTTTTCGGTGAACTGGGGGCTAACAGTACAAAACAACCCACAACCAACACAAGGGGTGGGTTTAGCTACAGTAGCTGAACAATAGCGGGAGGAGCACTATCCAGCATAGAGCAGCCAAAATCCAATCCCAAGCCAAAACTAGCTAGCTCATCAGCCAGAACCAACCTACATTCATCTCCCTATAGCCAAAGTTAGCAAATAGCAAGAACCAACCTACATTCTTTTCACAATCTTTTTATAGGTTTCTTTAGGAACTCCCAAATGAACTAGAGGAACTTCTAGATACTGTACCTAGGTTCTTAGTGACAGGGTAAACACAGATAAGATTGAGCTCTCTAGTTAAGTTCTCTTGAGAAAGTAATGAGATAAAGAAAAGAAAAGGGAGAAATGAGAGAGGTAGAGGTGAAGAGAAGAGGAAGAAGAGACATAATTAAAACTAAAAGCCATCTAAAATTATTTTGTTTCAACTCACCTTATATTAGTCAAGGAAAAAGAAAATCAAAAGGGGTATATTGAACTTGATGCCTTTGTAGTTTTTTGTGTACAGGTATAACATGGTGCAACAAGGTCGCATGAGCCAGCAGATTTTCTCTATTTGGCTAAATCATGATCCAACATCACCAGTGGGAGGTGAAATCGTCTTTGGAGGATATGATTGGAAGCACTTTACGGGCGATCACACTTATGTCCCGATTTCACAAAAGGGTTACTGGCAGGTTTATTATAATAAAAGGAATTTGCTGTTCCTCTGTAATATCTTTTTCTTACCAAGTTGGATGGCATTTAACTCAAATTTTATGTTGGTTTCTCCAGATTGAGGTGGGAGATGTTATTGTTGCAGACATGTCAACAGGTCCTATTACATCTCCACTCCCTGTGGTGTTTAGCCATCTTCTTTTCTACACTGAAAGATAAAAATTTCTTAAACTTATGATTGAGTGTGGGAATTCAAGTATTGTCTCCTTTTTTCTGTAAAGGAGTGAAATAACTTGACTTGACTTTGATTCCATATACTAATACATCAAACTTCAAAATTTGCAGGATTGTGCAAGGGTGGCTGTGCTGCCATTGTGGACTCAGGGACATCCTTACTTGCCGGTCCAAGTGTATCAAATCATGCCTAAAGCTTCATACTTGAATTAATTAATCTATTTTTTGTATTTTTCATTTAAGAACATCCTTCGTTAGCTCTGTTTTTGCTTTTGTCAGATTGTTGTGGCTCAGATCAACCATGCCATTGGAGCAGAAGGATTTGCGAACTTGGAATGTAAAACTGTCGTTTCCACTTACGGAAATTTGATATGGGAGTATTTAGTATCTGGGGTTTGTACTTTTTCCTTGTAGCTTCTTCGAACTTCTTTAGCACTTCCTTTTAGGGAAAGAAGAAATGCATTAGAATTTACCTCACATATGTGCAGGTACGGCCTGATGTACTGTGTGTGGATATCAGCCTATGTTCGTATAATGGATCTCGTCGTGTGAAGTGAGTCTTTCTTTTTCTTCTAGTTATTTTTTACTCTCTTCAGTTTCCCTTTACTTTTTTTGGGTGTTGGAGAGGAGTGATTTGGTAACTTGATCTCAATAACAATAACAAAATGCAAATTTATACTTCTGCAGCAATCATATTGAGACAGTGGTTCAAAATGGAACTAGGAAGGAGGCGTCCGTCGATGAAACTGCTTTATGTACTTTGTGTGAGATGATTGCCTACTGGATTCAACTACAGCTTAAAAAACAAGTATCAAGGGAACAAGTATTTAAACATGTTAATGAGGTGAATGCTTCTTAAAGTATGAGACTTGAATGACAAATATGCATAGACCAATACTCCAATTTCTTAAATTGTTTAATTTCTTTGGGAATGTTTTGTGCTGAAAGCTGTGTGAGAAGCTTCCAAATCCGGTGAGAAGGTCGTTTGTCAACTGTGATGACCTTGCAGCCATGCCAGATGTTTCATTCATAATTGCAAACAAAACCTTTACCCTCACCCCAGAACAGGTGAGTTTTGTTTAGCTTATATTTTCACTTTCTTTGATTGATATGGAACTCAAATGTTCTGAAAGGAATTAAATTCAACCAAAACCTTTGATTTCTACTCTGTTCCTTAAGATTCTTCTCCTATAGTTTCTAACATCTTTGGATTCAATATTCAGTATATACTTAAAGTTGAAGAAAAGTGCTCTACTGTCTGCCTTAGCGGATTCGTTTCTTTGGATGTGCCTCCCCCTCAAGGTCCCCTATGGTAAGTCATTGATGTGATTATGAACGTCCATGGAGAGATGACTGTTCCCCCGAGTCTTATCGAGGTTTATGCATGATGTTATGACATTATTGCATTCTGCAGGGTTCTTGGATCTCTGTTCTTGGGAGCATACCACACGGTGTTCGACTTCGGTAATCTCAGGATAGGATTTGCAAAAGCTGCATAGTGCATTGCAATCCTTTTTATTTCCACTTCATCTGTAAATTTTCTAGCCTAAAAACCAACCATCATAATGGAATTATATAGATATTATGGATTATGTGCTCTGGTATCCAATATGAGATGCAGGACCTTTTATAGTTGTCCATAAATAAAGTACATCCCATTTGCTTGGTATGAATTGTCATCAAGTACCCCGAATATTTGATTCTCATCGTTTCATGTGAATTATATGCTAGAAAGTATTTTGTTATGACCAGATTTGGTTTACAAAATTGCTCCATAAGACTCCATAATGACAAGAAAACATTAGGCTCGATTTTCCTGATAAAGCCATATCGGAGAGCTGTTGTCATTGTAAAACCAAACCATTGGGCTAATTACTTTCAATTATTCTATCAAAGTTTGTGTTTCCTTCATTTTGAAAATTAATTTAATATTTAAAAAATTAGTCATAAGGCCACTTTGGGTGGCCTTATTATTCAAAAAGCCACCAAACATTTTTTTCTGAAATAAGGCCACTAATATTTACAAAAATGCCACCGCAATATTTACAAAAATGCCACCGCATTTTTTTTGCTATTATTTACAAAAATGCCACTGAATACGAAAAAAACAATAAAGCTACTGTCAAAGACCAATAAAGCTACTGTCGAAGCACAATAAAGCTACTGTCCACGAACAATAAAGCAAAGAACACTAAAGCTACTGTCCAAGAACAATAAAGCTACTGTCCACGAACAATAAAGCTACTGTCCAATACTGGATACGAAAAAACCAATAAAGCTACTGTCAAAGACCAATAAAGCTACTGTCCAAGAACAATAAAGCTACTGTCCACGAACAATAAAGCTACTGTCTACGAACAATAAAACTACTGTCCAAGCACAATAAAGCTACTGTCTAAGACCACTAAAGCTACTGTGGCCTTATTTCAGTAAAAAATATTAGGTGGCCTTTTGAAAAATAAGGCCACCCAAAATGGCCTTATCTCTAATTGGCCCTTTAATATTTGGGTAAAAGCTCGAAATGGTACCCAAAGTATTGCGAAATGCACTTTTTGGTACCCAATCTTTTTTAGGGAGTCTAACGGTACCTGATCTATTGCGACGTTAGCCCCCTTAGTACTTCCGTTCTCTTTTTTCGTTAAATTGCTTACGTGGCACATTTTTGTAAGGACAAAATGGTCAGCACAGTAAAAAAAAATCCTCCCCCCCCCTCTTTCTCTCTCTCTCCCCGTGACCTCTCTCTCCTCTCCCTCTGCACCGTCCGGCACCACCATCTCCGGCCACAACCTTGCTTCACCGCCTCCACCAATAGTAGCAGAAGATGCCGGTGAGTCAAACCCACCCGGGTTTGAAGCAAAACGCGCCGGCAAGCCCCCGTGAGGACCACCGGAAAAGTTTGAAATTCCAAGCTTGAAAGTCTGACCTCCTCCGGCCACTTCCGATCCTCCAAACCAATTAGGCTTTGAAGCCCTCCATTCCAGCAACCTCGTGGTACCCTCGGATTTCAACGTCGACCGCCGTACGTGGAGGATCGACGTCGTTGACTTTTTTATTTTTGGAACTTCCGGCATCGATATCTCTCGATCTACTTTAAATCTCATCTTGATGTAGTTACATAATTTCATCTTTGGGTTGTGCTCTACATGTTGATATAAACTTTGTGGTCATTGGAGATGGTTTACGGCGGCGCCGATGGAGAGGAGAGAGAGGACGGTGAATATGAACGAAAAGACTATTTTGCCCTTGAAATTTTTCTCACATGAGTGCCACGTAAGCAATTTAATGAAAAAGAGAACGGAAGTACTAAGGGGGCTAACGTCGCAATAAATCAGGTACCGTTAGACTCTCTGAAAAAGATTGGGTACCAAAAAGTACATTTCGCAATACTTTGGGTACCATTTCGAGCTTTTGCCCTTAATATTTTAGGTGATGACGTGATGTTAATGAGATCCCGTAATCTATATTTTAACACTTACTAAATCTCCTCTTAAAATTATAATGTGTTTCGAAATGTGATCAATTGACTCTTTTGATCACACCATCACATTGTTAAAGTTAGATTTGCAATCAAAGTAACATAGGTACGGAATTTTTGTGAGACTATCTTAAAAATTGTGAGACTGTGTATACCAAAAATAAATAAATCAATTGTGAGACTACAAATTAAATGTGAAGGAAGGTTTATTCGCCATTCCAAAGGTCACTTTGGACTTTGGACTTTTGGAGATTAATATAAACACAACGTCATTTTGGTTTTGGACGAGAAAGGAGTTTCAGTACAGAGATGTGGAGTCAGTTGGTTCCGGTGGCCGTGACGGTGAAGCCGGCAAGCCCTTTTCACGGCGGCTGGAGAACTTCATCCGTGGTGTCCCGGAAACTAAATATTCTATCTTTGAAGTTGCAACCACCGAATATCCCATCCTCCCAGACAAAACCGCTGCTTTCTTCTTCTTCTTCTGTAATTGCTCCGTCCGTACAAGTCGTCAGAGCTCTGCGGATTCGACCAAGTGCCGAATTAGGCCTTGTCTCTCTCCTCTTCGTCCTCTCCACGGTAACCCATTTCTCCGTTTGCAACATTATGATCAAATACTTGGTAATTAGAACACTCGGTAATTAGTAATCTCTGATTGATGTTTTACTGTATGTACACGCAAGGCTTTTGCGGCGTTTTTCGCTGTTGCTATAGTTAGCATTCCAACTATTAATGTAAGTCACTGAGTCATTACCCTGTATCTTTTTTCAACTCTGAATTTTGAGCTTTGAGAGTAATACAATGATTTATGATTGCATATATCAAAAGTTTAATGGGATTTCAGGCTTTGGGGAAATTGGCAACTTCAATGGAGAAGCTATCCCATGTGGTTTCTCAGGAGGTACCTGCAACTCTGTTTTCTCTGAAACTCTCTGGCCTTGAGGTCAATGATTTGACCAAACAGCTTACCAGTCTCAGGTATTAGCATTACTTACTTCCCAAATTCTATTACTTTACTTAGCACACCTTTTTGCTCATACTGGTTTTATTTTTTGGGTTTTTAAGGAAAATGATTTCCGCAACTGGCTGGGGGAAGAATTCAAAGTGACAATTTGTTGTTGATTCAATTCATATACATGTAGGTGTAAAGTTAGTAACTTCACTCCAACTTGGTGTGACTATGCTCTGTATGAATATTTGTAAGTTTCGTGAGTGTCATTTACGCAATTTTGATTTCAACAACAATGCCAACAATGATTGGAGCTTTGGATTGGGATAATCATGGAACATTTTCGTTTAACTGATTCTTCGCTTGTCATACTAGGAAGCTGAAACTGCTCAGGCCTCTTGTGTAGTTGACCTGCCCAACTGGGTTTTGAAACTATCCTGATGCCAAAGCTAGGCTCTGGCACTCCCTTCTGTTTAGTGCATAATCTCTTGAAAACATAACAAAATGCTTACTTCATGCTTGTTTGACACTCTCATCAATAACAATGCTTGTTAAACTTACTTGTTATGCGTCTTTGAAGTATGCTTGAATCTATTACAACACTGAGAGGTATGAGTATGCTTGTAATAGATTCTTTTTTATTTCTTCATTGGTTCAATAACAAGCAAGTGTTGAAACATAAATAGGTACAAAGGTTTTATAATTTAGCATACTTCTTGAGGGCTTGATCTGCATCTTTTGCATGCTCTGGAACAGGCATGTTGCATACAAGTGTAACTCTTGATGATGATACTAAGGATCGGATGTTTGAGTTTGAAGGATCAATCTTCGAAAGTCTTACCTCCCAAACCTATTCAAAATTACCAAATCATTACAATATAGAACTGTATGAATCCGTTTATTGATGCGATTAGATAAAAGGAAATGAAAAATTCATGGTAGATGAAAAACCAATGTGGAGGGAATTCCCAGTCTAGTTCTTCACACTTTGGATAATTGGGTGTTGACATTCACATGACAGGCTGGATGGTGCCTATGGATTATTATATTCCACCAGGAAATTATCTGTAAATGATAGACTGCTATATAATGTTGGGAAAAATTGAGATGGTAAATGAAGTCCCATACATGATGCTTAGCCTCTGTGGATAATGTTGTTGATAATTTAAAACTAGTATGCAAGTCATTTGTTTCTTGAACGACACCTACTGATTGTATTAGTAATTAGCAGATTATTATTATGACTAAATTGTAGTAAATGTCAAAAATCTAGTAATAACCAGTAGAGAAAGAAAAGAAGACTTGAGGATATTGAGTGTGTGGTGAGGAACCTGAATGGTTTTGCCAACACTAATGGGTGTGGCTTCGGCATAGACAAGGTCACCGAGCTCAGCTCGCTTCAAGTGGTTGATGCTGAGATGAATCCCAGCCACCCTTTGAAAACCAGAAGCCATGTGAGCTCCTATGCTAGCCAGAGCCTCGGATATGAGAGCTGAGACACCTCCATGTAGCACCTTGAATGGCTGCTCTCAGTTATTTGCAGTTAGTCATATTCCATGATCAATTTCTTCTAAGTTGACTTTCAGCAGGAAAGAACTCATGTATGAAGAAGCAAACAAAGACAGAAAAAGATGATACCTGACAGCTCTTTTGGCTGACTCGGAGGTGACCAGAGACCTTCTGTGGTGTTACTTCTTCGACTTCGAATCCAACTGCATGAAGCGGAGCATCCAGAGCCTCCGTCTTCTCTGGCGGCGGTGGTGGTGGTGGCTGGGATTGAGACTGGGAGGCCATATTTCTTTATGACTATATCAGTATCAGATAGATTGTAATGGTATGTATATTTTTTTCTTCTTCTTGTTTTGGCTTCTTTTTCTTAGTGTATAGAACTATAGATGATGGGGCTCTAGATGATGATAGATACCAACCAATTCCAACTCAATTCAATATGATTGTGTGGCTTTTACTGGGCGTGAGTAGTTGGGATGACGTTTCTCTTATGTTAGACTTTTTTTGTGTTTGGTCATATTATATGATATCATCTGGTATTTTTCTTGGTTGGTGGTGGCATCGTTCACTTGCCAGAAGGATATCCAGGAACTAGGATGGAGGGGCAATTGTGTCAATTCACGTAACAACGTTGGGGGGTGGTAGGTGGGGGGTAAGTGTAACGGTCCTTGTGAAGGAGGAGAATTTAGGTGGCGACCGGCCTTGTGATTTGTCTGTTTGCCTTGTGCTGTTCTCCACCTTCCTCACCTCTCTCTTTTTTTTCTCTCAACGTACCATCAACCCTTTAGCTTTGTCAATTTCGATGACATGCATGTCACTGTCATTATCTCGTTTTTTTTTTTTTATTATTTTCAGCACATATTCAATGATTTAGGGAATTAAATCTGCAAATTTAATTAAGTTCAATGTAATTAAATAATTAACTAGCAATTACCATGTTGCTTTATCAAGACTCTAGAGCTTGTAATTTAATCTCGATTATATAGCATAATGGATTAATGGGTACGGCTAAATACACCTTACCTCCAATTTCATGTATATATTTCTTCCTATTGGATCGAGGTAAGGTTAAATACACATTCAAATTGATGGTTAATACATTGAATGTGATTCCTCCAATTTCTTCTATGCATCAAACATATTAGTTGAACAATGGCCTCACCGCATTTGCTTCTATATGCATTGAATGTGTGTGATTCCTCCAAATTCCTCTCAATCCCATGCAATACCCACAGCATATATACATGTACTAATTAAGGCAATTGATCCAAATTATTCTTGCAAACTCATCGATATACCTTTACATATATGAAGAAATATAAGTGAGGTTGGATGAGGGTTGTAGAGAAAGGATGAGAGGATGCGAGTGCAAAGTAGGAATATAAAGAAAAGCATAATTATGAGGTGTAATGAGTCCTCAGGTTGGTGTAAATGCCCTTATATCATATCTTTATAATTTCCTAAAGTCATTAAACCATGTTGAACCATGTTCATGTACGTTGAGTATGGACTGCTTGATTTAAATTTTAATTAGTTGATTAGTGTTTAGTTGACCTCTTATCGATCCTACGACTCTTAATGCATTCAACATAGATGTTGAACAACACGATAAAGTCTTCCATTGCGCAATTACTCAAAACTCTCTTCATTATATTTGTGCTATAAAACTTTTTCTAGGATTTTGAAATCAGCAAAGAAAACTCTCTTCATTAGCCAACGAGAGTTTGAATTGCTAATGTGTCGTAAAAGCCAACGAGTACAATCACATTACCTAATTGTTGTGAAAAACAAACAATCAAAAGCTTTTGGAGCTAGTAAGACAACTCTAATTAAAGAATACTACCTTCAATAGAAACGTTTCTATAAATCTTATACATCACTAGGCCAGGGCTTGCTGATTGTAATGACAATACCCTTAAGTTTTTTTTTAATCATTAGCGGGAGAGATTTGAACTTAAATCTCATAACTCGTATTGTGGAGGAATACTACTAGATTAATAACTAGTCATACGTACCATACCCTTTCGATTGAAAATTTACTGACCTTTATTTTCAGTCCCAATAATTTAAGCTCCATATATTATTAATTGCATTTCAGTTGTTATTGAAGATTGGTCAAGAGATTTTAGGTGAGGTTTAATATTGTTAATTAATAAGTTTGAATTGCTGCGCCTTGCGTTTAGATTTAGCTGTGTAGGGAGGAATATTGTCTTTATAGTTTACACACCTGGGTCCTAAGCCTTTCATTCTTGTAGAGAACTTACCGTCTAAAGCTCTACATACATATATTCGGTCACTGCCACGTGTCCGGATTAGGTTTAGGGTTCTGATCAAAATATATCTTATACGTCCCATCGATCTCTAGCTCCCTTCTTTATGAAACATATACAATGATATATATCACAGATGTGATTACAACAAGGAAACATATAATACTGAATTGGTTATTAATCAAACAAGCTATGGGCAAAAAAGAAGCTAGAAGATCTTGTGCCGTGAATTTTGAATAGAAAAGAAGATATTGCTACCAAACTCTGCAGGTTCTAACCTGTTGAGGGTTTTCTTTGTTGAGATGCTACAAATTAAGCGAGACAGCTTGAATGCACTGATCAGTAGCTAGCTACTTTCTCAGAAACCTCCCAGCCATTGTAAACAGCCGATGCTTATCCGCAAAAGTACCGAAATAATAAGTAGATTAAGAAAAAGCTGAAAGCTAGCACTCTGCAAACTCAAAAAGCTTGCTTTTGATTTTTTTCTTACATATATAAATATCTTCTCTTCTGCGTTTTCTTGCAAGGGAAGTACTTAGCTAGGTACAGAGCATGATGTGCAACTTTATCTAACTTCCAAATATTATATGGTGCCCAATTATGCCATTCAAATTTCAAACACAATAGAATTAACTACTAGCTATATGCATGCAGCAATTATTTCACCCATGCATATATTCTCTGCATAAGTGTTAGTTTTGGTTCTCAGTTTATAACACAGTGGGATTTACTTGGTCTTAGATCAACAATTGTATGTTTTAGTATTACTTTTCATGGTTGTTAGACAACACAAAAATGAGAAGCACACACATTCAGACAAAGAATTAGGGGTCATTGGCGGATTCAAACCCTAACAGCTAGAAATTAATGTGTGAACATGTTAGTTGCTAGCATCAAAACTTAAACTGTTAGGGAATATATATATATATATATATATATGAACTAAAACAATGTATATCAAGCTAACATGATCAAGTAAACATTGTCATAAGATAAATATGAGAAGATGGATAATATAAGACTTTATTATGCATGGTTGCTTAATAGGGTTTATGCAGCATGTTCTGATCTACATTTTACTTCAGTAATTGGTGGTTATAAAGTTCAGATGCATCTGCTTTTTCAAGAAATTCTTTAGAATTAGAAGTGCTGCAATCTAGTTTCCTGTAGGCATTATTTTATTTTATAAGAGTTAGAGAGAATCTTTTGGGTAATAAAGAAAACTGGTAAGAGGCTAAGAGCAAAAGAAAAAGTTGGGTACTGTACCACCAAAGAGAACTGTTTGGGTCAATTCAAAAGCTGAGGACAATAACACTGATGCTTCTCTTTCTCTTAAGTTTCACAACCATCATATCGTTGAATCCCAGCCGTCCATGTAAATCTTAACCTTCAGCAATCTTATTAGCTGGACTCCCATATGTTAAGGTCTAGTGGTTTCTAACACTATAAATAGGCACATATATTCCACTCCATTGCATAGTACTACAGAGGCTTGTTAAGAAACTAGCTTGAGAAATTAAAGCAGACAATTATTATGGGAAAGTCGTCCTCATTGTTCTCCTTCTGCAACATGTTCAAGGCGTGCTTTTCTGGTGGAAGCAGGGACGACACGTACTCTGATGATGGTGGTGCTTATGTTAGAAGAAGAATATGTCCGAGCGATGAGGACAGAGGTGGTTGGACTGCTGAGCCTGGGATCGACCGCAAGGCCACTGCTTTCATTGCAAGATTCTACGAGAGTCATGTTTCGGATGCTGAGTACCATGCTGTTTGATCAACCGGTTAAGCTAGAGATTAATATATATAGTACATGAATTTGATTGATCAGAGCAGCTGGTTAAATGTACTTTCCATTATTTTTTGTCATGCTTCCTTCCTTCAGCCCCTTCTTCTTCTTTGATCTCTTGTAATTTTCTTGGAAGTGTGCAGTAATCTGTGAGTTAATTACAATAATGCAGACAATAAAACGTAGAGCGTAGTTTTCTCTTTTCCGTATTTTCTTTGCTATAGTTTGGTTATCTTTTCTGTTTAAACCAGCATGTTTTACTGGAGCAATACATGCACTTACCAATTGAAACAAGTACTAAACACTGATATATATACAGGCTATTCAAAAATTCTTTCTTGGTTAGATTAATTATTAGTCTGTTTATTCTTTCATCATGTCAATCAAGAATGACCACTTTTGTAAACTTGAATATCTTAACCCATAAATCAACACAGATAATTAATGAACTACAATTTCACTTTAAAAGATGCACTACATCTATCATGGGTCCATATATATATACATAACCTTGATGTATTTTTCCTTTAACACCCTTTTGGTTGCAAATTAAATCCCTAGTTATATATACATATATCCCTTTTTGTCTTTCTTTTTTAGTTTGATGCTTCATTTTCATATTCTTAAAGTTAAAGCCACATGAATACTTAACCAAGCTAATACATAAAGCGGGTATAGATCAAAAGTTCAAAACACACACTTCCAAGCTCTATGTTTTTGAGCCTATGCATGCAGTTTCCGTCCAGCTGCTACATTAATTAATAATGTCAATCTTCATGTCAATTGATAAGAGGGAGATCGAGATGCATTGTGTTAATTTGGTAAGTCCAAATGAAATAGAGCAGCCTCATTTAAGGGTTAAGCATTTTGAGTTTAAAGTTTAGTATGACTGCGAGAGTCTGAAATGATGTAGTTTTAACTTTTAAGACATGAATGAAGCACGATATGGGCAGCGGATTCGTACTCATTTGTCTGTACATAGCTAAGAAATCAATTAGAATCAGCATTACAAATGAAAAAGGCTAGGGCGCAATCACTTTGTTTTCCCATAAGAGAATACCAGGGAAAAGCTAGAATTTTTGTTCACTTGGAAGTACGTGCGTAATGCACGATACATACCACATAGTGTACCTGGGAATATCATTCAGGCATATCCCTTTTTATCAATGAGATATGTTTAATGTGATGTTATAGATTTGTTGAATGTGTCTCAAGCTTGATTTGCATGAGTAATACCTTCATAATACTCATATATATATATATATATATATATATATATATATATATATATATATATATTTCTGGCTTATATAGCTTTAGATATACCGTCATAATACTCAAAATAGTTGACACTAATACAAAGTGTTTTCACATCTTTAGACTAACTGGTTCCCAAACCCAGAAATTTATCCACGTTGTTAATTAAGTTACAATGGCAACTTAATTCCAATTGAAGAAAGCATAACAGTGCCCTGGTTTTCTGTCTTTAAAGATTAGAATGGCAAAGGAACCTAATGCTTATGGCCTCCAACTCATGGCTACTGAACCAAACAAAATTAGACACATTGAAAAGTGACCCCTAAACCCTAAAAACAATACAAAATGCTGTTATGAGGCATAAAATCGTCTGTCCCCTAAACCCTGTCTCCTTCCCTGTCTCCCTATCAAAGCTTGCCATCTGTCTCCTTCTATCTAGTCAGCTTTAACAGCTACTAACCCCGTTAGCCTTTGTTTCATCACTTCCACCCATCTCAACTCTCACCTCCTATTTCCCCAGTTCTAACACCTGCAAACTTGAGCCCGATGGGTGTTATTGGCGGCTCGGCAATTGCAGGTGACGCACAGGGTGGTGCGGTGTTGCAGCCTTGGGTGTCCATAGTAATGGATTGGGATTGAATTGCAAGTTGATGATGGTGATTTGCAGGTTCTGGTGGAGTGGCTTGGGCTATTGTTGATTGAGATTCAAATTGCAGAATTCCCCTGGTTTGGCTTTGCCGAGAGTATTCCCATCGTTACTGCTTCCTCTAATTTCTTCCATTCTCATCATCATCCTAATACCTAAGACCAGAAGCTTGTCCTTCGAATTCCTTCACCATTTCGAAATCAAAACCCAGAACGAGAAGCATAGGCCGGCCATGTAGAAAGTGATTTTCCTTGTATTACTCTTTACAAATGTACACATATATAGCAGTAAGATACTGCGGTTACAATGCAAGAATTAAACTGCATTTACAGCCATATCAAAACTGATATGTAATTATAACAAGATCAAAACAGCCTATGAACAAATCACTGGAGGTGAATCATAAGGGCTTGATTTCAGGAGAGGATTTAGTCTCTCTAACACCCCCCTTCAAACTTGGCGGTTCTGGACGAACAAGTTTGCCGGTGAAGAGAAGATGACGAGACTGGTGGAGCGGCTTGGTGAGTAAATCAGCAGGCTGATCCAGGGAAGGAATGAAACATACACGATGACTACCAAGAGACGTTCACGGCGGCGATGAGGTGGTCCACGCGCCAAGGGCGGCGCATGCAGCGCGTGTTGCGGAATCCGGCGGAACCAGGTGACGAGACCTTCGGGTCTAGGTAGATCGTTGTGCCCTCTTCCCATTTCTAGTGGTGGTGTAGCTCGAACATGGCCGGAGATCGCAGATCGATTCAAGGCCAGGCGTCAGCTCCGGCGATGGCGCGTTCGGTGACCGTCCGACATCGACTGGCTACGAGACTCCATGGGTTTGATCACCGGCTTGATCTGAGCTCATTGGTAGTGGCGATGTGCTGAGGAACTGACCGGAAGTGGTGGTTCTAACTCCGGTTGGTTGTGCAAACTTCCAAGGCCGCGTGCTGTGGCTTGGATTGATGCATGGCTGAGATTCTTCGTGGGTTATGGTTGCCGTCTTCTCCTCTTTCATTTGGGGGTGGCGGTGTCAAAATCCGGCGGCCGGAAATTGGGGGTTTTGATCATTGACAATTGAACTGGGGAAATAGGAGGAGAGAGTTGAGATGGGAAGAAGTGATGAAACAAAGGCTAACGGGGTTAGTAGCTGTTAAAGCTGACTAGATAGAAGGAGACAGATGGCAAGCTTTGATAGGGAGACAGGGAAGGAGACAGGGTTTTGGGGACAGACGATTTTATGCCCTGTTATGAATGACCAAGTATTGCTGAAGAAGCCACCCCATTGCTAAGATTTACTATCTCTGCAAGGATTCTAACTCGTATCCCAATTCTCTCTCTTTCCATTAAGTGAAACAATGTCAGGCTAAAAGGAGGTTCTTTCTCACTAGCGCGTGGGTTCTGTTTCTTTTTGGTAGACCTACATGAAAATGAAGGAGAACCATCTAAATGTATATATGAATTTATGGACAGATCCGATCCCTTTTTTCAAGTCCCTTTTGGTGGTTCTACTTCTACATGCACCATGTGCATCTTAAAACTAGTGATAGGCTCCAACCCCCTAAGCTTTTACATCCACCTTTCTATTCCACTATGCAATTAGTTCATGCTTTGGAACTTGTTGGAGTTTCAAAACAATTACTTAATTGATTTATATATATTCACAATTTTTAGATGAATGCAAAACCATCATAGATTATCCGTCCAATTATGAATTACTTTGTCAATTAAAAAAGTACGTGTTTAATGAAATGTATCAAAGAGTTTATTCAAAATATATATTTAACATATTTTATTTGGGTGGCACATTGACTAATTAAGTAATTAGTAATTACAAATTTAAACGACTTTACATTAACCTACATACTATTCACATTTTAAGGGAATAAGCTCTAATCTTGAGAGATTAGTGAATTCTTGTTGTTGTGTATATCTTTAGTCAATTAACTACGTTGATTTACCAATGAATATATACATTTTTAAAGATCAACACATTGGTATAATGGTATCTCCGCTAATTAGGGTTATACTAATGATTACATTAATCACCCTTTAATATTAAATAGAGTATATATAGTTAGTCAGATCCCTCTTGTAGGAATTACATATTTGTTTTATGATAGTGCTAGTTACTTTGCAAGTCATTACTATTATTAACTAATCAAGATAAAAGTTGTAATTATTGACTGTCAAAGTTTTAATTACTATTAAAAAAGAATGGTACGAAGTTAACTTAGTTTTGTTAATTAATCTGAAAGTTTATAATTATATTATGTCGAAGTGAGACCATGCATGCATGCACCTAGCTGCTGCATGCATAAAACGCAACTAGGCCTTAATTCATGGCTCAAATTCACAATGATATGCTCTAGCTAGTTTGCTTTTTATTAATTTAATTCTGTTGGGGTTCTAAATCCCAGACCAATCAGTCTACACTCTAGAATCAACCTGCGATTAATCGATAAGGTCAGATCAAATTACACAGAACCATTAGTTAATCTATGAGAGTTGCATGCCAAAGATTCTTCAATTAGTTTAAATAATGAGGCTTCAAACTTCAAAGTTTGAACGTTTGAAGGGAATCCAGTCCACGGCTTTTACTACTAGTCTGGTCCTGCAAGTTATATTATTCCGTAATTCAAAACTGTTAAACTTTGAAATTTGATAAGCACCAAGAATAGAAAAATAAACAGCAACACAAAAATCCACAGCACGTCTTTTAGGTCATATTAGACCTAACTTATATATTTGAGTAATCACCAGATAAATAATTGGAAATTTTAACAAGGCCATGCAATAGATCAGCAAGACCTATGCTCTTGGTTCAATTCTCAGCCAAAAACTCCTCCAGAAAATATGGGACCCCAAGTTGCTTCCAGGGGCTAATGACCCCCCATGCCAGAAGTCTAAAACATGAGACTTATTGGTGATCAATATCATTTTCAAATGTCTCTTTTTTAGTAAGGCTATGGTATGTTAACATTTCTCATACATAATGAGGAAAAAAAGTATTTGTTAAGGTAAATAAGGTCTTCATTAGAGTAAATTAGGTTCTCGTTTGAGTAACTAAGTCCTAAAAGTAGTAATTGTAATATTTAATGACTTTATGACACATATTATAACTTTGACAACTCATATGGCAACTACAAAAAAAATCTCGTTAAGGTAAATAAAGTTCTCATTTGAGTAAATAGGTTTTCGTTTGAATAATTAAGTTTTAAAAGTTGTAATTATACGTATGAGATACGTTAACATACACTAGAATTTTTTCTGTTTTTTAAGCAAGAATATATATAGAGAGACATAAGATCACACATGATTCTATGACTACATGTCTATATAAAGGTTATGAAACAATAATTATTAAAGAAGATTAGTCTATAGCCTATGCCATCCACATTCTCTAAAGACTTTTTTTTATAGAATTATTAGTCATATATATTATAGCTAGTGCAATATTATTAATCAGTTCTCAGTTATAAATTAGATAATCTTTTCTTTCTACTTATTAGGTTTGAACCTGTTCTTGTTGCAGATTGGTTGTCCATATGTTTGTCATATGGAATCCCAAGGCCCAAGCTATATACTTGACATAGGCAACTAATTTATTCAGTTATATATGACTAAATTAATGAAAATAGCAGTTGAAATAAATTAACTTTGCTCTCCAATAAACTAGCTAGGCATTAATTATACAATGAGCTTATGATAAAATACCAGTACCAAAAATATATTGCTCCTTCTGATCGATCTGATTTAACCTTGTAGTCCAATTAGGAATGGGGATGTCAGATGAGGAGGAATTATATTTTGTATGTTGGATACATCACGTGATAATACTAGATGATGAATTCTATAAATTGTTACTTGACAGGCGATTGGTATTATTATTCATTAGTTACGGTCAGGGTTAGGGTACGTTAATTAGGGTTTAATTCCACATTTGAGCCCCGCACCCGAAAGTTGATCCTAAATCCACCGTCTAGCTAGCAATTCGTACGTAGAACCAGTATGACATTCTAAGTCCGCTTATGTGGATACAACATTGGTTTCGAGTCCCTCAAAATTCCTCGACTCAAAGATGTTAATGTGACCGGAGAAATAACATATCGAGTATTTCTGATCATATTTTCCCGTCCTTGATATATCAATGATTGGTGAGGTTTCACATAGGAATTAAGTGTTATCGGTCTATCAATTGCACTGAAGTATCCTACATAAAAGGCATTCAGATTCGTGATGCAAACTTGGTTTCATCAACTTATATATAGAGGGAAAGTGATCGATAAACTTGCTTCTCAGTAATGTACCATTACTCGTAAAACACGAAATGAGTACGTTGGATTTTCTAGGGCTTGTCTTCACCCAACTTTGGAGTTGTCTTTCTCATATAGAGATTATGACATTGTTTGTTTAAGATCCCTCTTGGATCTCATTGTAATTTATTTTCTTCATAAGAAAAAACACAGATTATGACGACGTTGGAATCAATAGAGTTAATTAACTACAATCAGAATCGTGTATATCCTATGATCAACAATTGCAATAGATGATTATTTTTATTATTAAAAACACAAAGATTATGAAAGATTATTACAATTTTCATGTGCCATAGTCTCACCATTTGTATATCATGATTTGTAGAACTTGTTCCAAGTGACGGAACTCAAAAATCTCTATATGTTTTTTTTTATAATTTTTTTTTCGTTTTTCAAATTTGAAAAATAAAAAAATTACTCTCGGTGCCGAAAAAATTCTGAATTTTTTTTTGGGCATAGATTATATTATTCTACCCCTTGGACTTGCATAAAACTTTTTCTCAAAAAAAAAAAATTCTCAATCCTTGGTTTCTCACCAAAAACAGTAGATTATAGCACACAGTTTTTTTGCTGGCCAAAATCGCATGTTCTTGTTTTATCAATCACAAAAAAAAAATTCACCCTCAAATCATGATTTTTAAGCATTTCTCGAATTGATAGAATACAAAAAATTCGACAAGATGACGATTTTTCAAATTCGGAATACAAGAAAATTCTTAAACAAAAAAAGGTTGAGATTTCCTAGTTTGGTCAATTGGAACATCTTTTAAAAATCAAGCTTTACTAATGGTGAGATTATAGCACAAAAAATTTTCAAGAAAAAATTGTATTGAATTGTTAACAAGGTAAAACAAATTTTTTAAAAAGTGCTCCAATTGACGGAACTTGAAAATTTCGACCATTTTTTTTTTAAGATTTTACAAACTCTAAAAACTAGAAAATTCAAAAAAAAAATCTGCTCGAGTTTTTTGAGTTCTGTCATTTAAAATACTTTCTAAAAGTCATGCTCCACGAATGGTGAGATTATAGTAGAAATTTTTTTTCAGAAAAACTGCAGTTCACAAGGAGACATGCTAAGGTGCCCCTCGGCAAGTCCAAATGTGTCACAACATACCAAGACCTATTTTTATTCAAATTTTTGCGTATCATAATCTCACCAGTTGTGGATTATGATTTTTAGAACCTATTCCAAGTGGTGGAAATAAAAAATCTCAAATTTTTTTTATGGTTTTCCCCGTTTTCTGACTTTGGAAAATAAAAAAAATTACTTCTGGTGCCGAAAAATTCTGAACTTTTTTCTGAGCATTGATTACATTATTGTTTCCCTTGCACTTGCACAAAACTTTTTCTCCAAAAAAAAATTTCTGAGACCTTAGTTTCACATCCAAAACTATGGACTATAGCACACGATTTTTTAGCCAAAATCGCATGTTCTTATTTTTTTCACCAAAATCTTTCCACCCTCAAATCAGGATTTTTAAGAACTTCTCAAACTGACGGAATGCAAAAAGCTTGACCCGATTTTTTTTTACGATTTTCTTAAATCGGAATACTAGAAAATTCGTTAAAAAAAAGTTGAGATTTTCTAGTTTCTTCATTTAGAACACCTTCTAAATATCATGTTGTACTAATGAAATTATGACATAAGCAAATTTCAAGAAAAAATTGTATTGAATTGTTAACAAAGTTTGACATGCATGTTTCAGCATGCCTTGGGTGTCACCATGACATCTCCAAACGTGTCAATTTATGTCAAGTCTGTAGGTTAATGAAATTTTTCCTGCCATAATCTTAATATTGGTAAAATATAATTTTTTGAAGGTGTTCCAATTAACGAAACTCGAAAATCTTGACTTTTTTTTTTAATGATTTTCTCCGTTTTCCAACTTTGGAAAATAAAAAAAAATACTTTTAGTGCCGAAAAAATTCTGAATTTTTTTTTTCTAGGCATAGATTATATTCTCCTTGCACTTGCATAAAACTTTCTCTGAAAAAAAATTCTGAGACCTTAGTTTCGCATTTTCATGGAGAGGCACTTCCTTACATGCATGCAGACTTGTGTTGAGCGTTTCCCGTCGTCGAAAAAAAAAAACGTTGAATATAACTGCCAAACTATAGGGTATACATAGAAATAGTAGGGTGTAAAGATCATTTAGCTATGTTGATGAACACATCATGTACTTGATAGAGAATGCCAAACGTACTAGAGAAAATTGCTATTGATCCTATCCACCATTGGTTAGCCTAATGGAATGGATAGGAAGGGACAAGTCTATGACTGCAAAGTGAAGATAAGAGATCATTGATACAAGGTGTTTTTTTTTTAAAGGACATTGATTGAAGCCAAGAGATCTTAATTTTACCATGTTCGAAGCATGCATGCGATGTTCTAGGGTTTCTAACCGTCATTAGATCTATATTTTTTTTTACCAAATTTAACGTTTTAAAATGCAGAACATCACTTACTTCGCTTCTATAGAACATGGTAGAATTTTCATGAAGAATATTCCTAATATATATAGTGAAATTCTGGGGGACACTCTCGTGGCCTTAAGAGACAAACAAACATAAATTTGTGGAGCAGATTTGAGCCACAGAGTCTGATAGCCTAAAGTTTGAAGCAACGAATTAACCAACTTAATTGTACTGTTTTTTTGGACAGACAAAATTAAAATGGGTCGATCGGGGGTTTGGCTTGGGTTGCTTTCGGGTACTAGTTTGGTTGTCACCCTATAATTCATTTGCACTTCACCAAGATCCAAATCTCCAATATATCTCCCACTGAATCTGATGGATCTCAGCAAATCTCGCTCACCACTCATTATCACCATAAGTTTTCTGTGTTTGTATTCAATTATTAAGAGGTGGTCATCTCTTATATGTTCTTATCAGACAAGAGACCAAGAAAAAAGGACACACAAATTTAAAGAAAAAGGACAAAAAAAAATGCCAAGATGTGAAATAGACATGCCCATGCATGATTTAAAAAACCAATCCGAATGCATTTGAGGTTCATGAACTAAGAGTACCGTACTGGTGATTATTTTATGTTCAAAGCGTAAATGCTATTATTTCTGATCTTGCTTTTCAAAGTCTTGAATCAGGGTGTTGTTTCAGTACTCGGGATAGTGGGGGATGCGTTTGCAAAGGGGTTGCAGTGGTGGGGTGAACTCATCCAACAGTCATGGGTGTCCGAACATGACATGTTCGGATGATGGCGGAATTTCCCCTTAAATGGGGCTTTCCGCCTCTTTCGCTAACAATAGTATTACTAAGGAGTCAATTGCAGGCGTTGATCATTTTTTTTAATGCAACAATGGAGGGTTTTTTTTGCATCAATTCCGCAATGGTATGAATGGTCCTATTTATATAGCAATAGTAAAAAAACCCTAGAGCATCTCTCTCTCTCTCTCTCTTGCCCTCTGACTGGTTCCCCCTTCCGTCTGGCGGCGCGTCTTAGAGGCGTGGTCGTCGGACGGGCTATTTACAATTGCCGTGCTTTGATCGGCGAGTTTTGTTGGACTTTTGGACAAGGGTCTAGGGTCAGCGTTTGAATAAGGAATTTTGAAGGAGTGGTCGCGGTGGCTAGCACGGGAGGATTCAATTCTGGCTGGCTGGGTTGGCGGATTGGTTTGATGTGGGATCGAATCAGAGTAAGGGCAGGAGCGGATCAGATCGGCGGGAGGGTTGGTGTTGGGATGAGTTGGGGGCGGGATCACTTGTGGCCTAACGGCGGGGGGTTTTTGGCCCCTGGTCTCCAATTTTGCAAGGGTTCTGGGGTGGGGGTGACTCACAAGGAATGGGGCGACGGTGGACGGCAGACGGTGGTGGTCTGGCTGGGGTGGCGGTGGTCCGATGACGAGGGTGATGGTGGTGCAGCAGCGGTGGTCAGGTTGGTGATGGAGTGGCTTTGGGCTTGGCTAGTGGGCTGGACTGTCCTCCTTCATGTCTTTGTTGAATGTTGGGCTTGGATTTTGCTCTTAGGTCTTTACTTTTATTTTCATGTGTTATGTTTTGTTTTCTTTTACTGTTTAGTAGTTCGTGGCGTTTTGCCAGTAATAAGTCGCTATCACAGGCTGGTAGGACTGAGTGGGCTCTGTCCCGGCATTGGCACTCTATGTGCTTGGTTTGCTCTAGTGAGGCGGCGTACCATCAAGTGGACGTATCCTCCTAGTGGCAAGATGAAACTCAGTGTCGTCAGATATTTTTCTGTGCGACAGCATAGTGGGAAAGCTATTTTAATTGCATTATGGCATTGCGTTATCTTTCCGGTATGTCACCGCTTATGTAAAGCAAATAGAGTAGCCGTTTGTGCACTCTTTGCTAGTTGGTGCATGTTAGAATACATAAGATTTGTGGAGACTCCTGTTATTATTCGAGAGGTTCTCTTATTGTTTTATGTTAACTGGGGTTTAGACACTATGTCCCCCCCATTGTATTCTGTAGTTTCATTATTAATCAAGACTTGAGGGCTGCCGCACTGGCCCTTATTTTCTTTCCAAAAAAATGAATGGTCCTATTTTCTTTAGGTCTGTTTTTTTTTTTCTGGCCATAGTCGTCTTTATTGTTAGGACACACATTATTCATTATAATGTTCTTCGTACGGTTTGATCTCCAATAATTGTAGGTCTTTTTCAAAAGAGAAAATGAAAATGAAAAGGTTCTGAACAAAAAAAAAAACCGACCATAAAATTGATGAGTGCCCAAACATGAAGTCTGTCTACATGTGAAAACTACTCACCACCCACCATCCCTGTTAGTTATTATTTAATCACAGATCAAAGATCCATCTATATAAAACTATACAATCATTTATCACATAAAAACTGCCATATATTGAGCATGTGGGTTGGAATAATACACAAGAAGCTTAAATTAACTAAAGAGTTAACTTAAAATTAAAGGAAAGAAAAGAGGGGAATAATAAGATAGGAATTGGATAGAAGGGGGATGCATTTCGCATTTCACTGCATGAACTTTACAATATAAGCAGCGTTCAGACCATGTCAGACATAACAGAGCATTTTGAGTTTCTATAACAATATTTTTTAGGTTTAGGGTTTGCTAAGAGTCCAATGAAGGTAAGGTAAACCTGAATTGACTTAGTTTTATAATTCTTCTCTTTCTTACATTGTTAGCAACATGACCGTCTCGTTTTCCTAGAAAAAAAAACACCATTTTGCAAAGAAGATAATTTAATTCTGCCTTGAGAATTGAGACTACAAGTTGCATGATAACATTTTAAACTAACCGAAATTTTTAGCATGTTGTGGAGGAATTTTTTTTTTTTTTTGTGTGTTGTGGAGAATATGATGGTCCGACCATCCGAGTTTTTCGATTATTAGATTTGATTTTTTGCATAAATAAAAAAATCATTATATTAAGTAAAAAAAGTAGATATAATGGTTAAAAAAAGGTATGCTATGAGTTTTCTAAACAATAAGTGGTAGATCACATGCTCTGAAACATGGTAAAAGAATCTCTAAACGAACATAGCATTATATTCTAGGATATAGTTTTCGGTCTTAAATAAAGCAATTAGTTTCCATGCTTCATAAATTTTGATTTTTCAGAGTTTGTCAAAGCTACATACTCCTAAATCAAGGGCTTTTTCCTCTGTTTTGAGTTGCTATTAACCCGAGTCTTATCACTTCCCACTTAAATATCTTTTCAATCCATTATTTCTCTTCATATATTTCCACCAAAATTTTATTTATTTGAAACTCAATATCAATGAAGTCGCATATGCATGAGGCGACATTCAAAAAATTGAAACATATATAAAGAAATAACGACATTCAAAGGCACTTAATGTTCACTTAAATTAGAACATAATAAAAAAAATAGATCAAAGTTATTCGGAGACAAGAATGCTAAAGCTACAGAGTATATTATATTATGTAACTTCGATATGTGAATGCTTTGTTTTGTCAACTCATGATTAAAATCAACGTTCCCACAGATTCATGTAGTAGCTTTTTTTTTTTGGAGGGAATTCATGTAGTAGCTTCAATTTTATATCGAGTACAATCATATATAGGTTAATGAAATGGATATACAGCCAGAGGCCTAATTATCCAATTCATAGGAATTATCCATTTCATAGGATCCATTAATCTATGTAGCTCAATTTCTGCACAGACCATACATAGGTTAATGAATTAAATTAGCAAATTTTTTTTAGAGTGAATTAAACTAGTAATTAGTACGTACGTACGTACTAAACAATATGCAAGTTGCAAAATGGTTGGTTTAGGGTTATATGAACATATAACAGACACTGCTGCACTAGATTTGGCTGTCCTGGATCTCTCTCTCTCTCTCTCTCTCTGCCTAGCACAACATGTGGGAGTGTGGGAGTCACATACCCTATGAAATGGATAATTAGGCCTCTGGCTGTGGACCTGTGGTCATATTACTCATGTATTAATTTCTCATCATATTAAGTAGAAGCAAGCTAGGGTAGGAATAATTTGCAGAAGCATTGGGTTTGGTGGTACTGAATAATGAATGAGTGGGAGTCAGGAGACCCTAGCCTGGTGAAGAAGGGAACCAATTGGAGGAGATGGGAGTGTTAGTGTTTAGAGACTGAAAATGCATGTGACAGACTGACAGGCCTTACTAAAAGGATCAAAGTAAATTAGCCAATTGGATACATGGATAGGGCATATGCATATGTGCAATATTAATGCATCCAACAACAACATTGGAAGGTAGTATAAGAGTAAAGGCTCTTCTGGTATATTTTTGTTCAGTCTGCCACCCACCATTGTTATATCTAAGAAGTTTTCTTCATTGGTCAGATAATGGAGAAGTCAAAATGATAAACAGTTGCTCTTAATTCAATCTTTTTAAGGTAATTTGTGGATTAGTTCACTCACATATACATTTGAGGAAAACATAGAATCAACTATGGACTACTAAAAATCTCATGTCCAAAGAAATAATGTAGCATGAATGATTTCCTTCACTTGCCTTCGGTCTTGTGACATGGTGAATCACTCACTTATATAGTGTAGATTGTTGTGTCATTTTACAATTAAACTTTTGAGCCTACATCGAGCCTTACATTTATGGTCAATATCGAGTCACACACTCTAACAATCTCACTTTGGTGCGATGCAAGCTTTCTTACATCATCAAACTTAATTTCTTGGGTCAGGTGTAGCTTGGTCACTGTAACTCTAAGTCTAATTAAGATTTTCTATTGTGTTTGCTTGAGTCGCCATTTTGAATAATGTGTATCAACCGTACTTTCAACTACGATTCCAAAAATTCTACAACCGACCAGTTATTGAGTAGCCATTATTAGTGGTATAATAGCATCGATATTGTTCTCATCTTGACACCAATTTTGTACCCACCTTCAACACTTAGACTTCCTATCAAGTTGACGACCCAATAACCTTTTCATAATATGTGGATTTTATTTCAAAAGTTGTGGATACCTTAACATCCTTAACTTGTCAAAGCCACAAAATTTGAACAAAAACAGATGGACCAAATCATCTCCACAATTTGGTGAAGGGCGACTATGATGATGAGATGGGGTACTCTTCGTCTTGGTGAAAAGGCAACTTTCTAACTTATGTGACACACATTGAAAGAGAAAGAAGAGTAAGATGGGCAATATGTGATTATGCAAATCCCATAATATACGTCACATTCAGGAAATTAAAGGGATTCACGTGTTGGAGGTCTCTCCCTCTAACTCTTTGAGGCTTGTGGGAGCGTGCGCCATGTGCTTTGGTGCAGTCGGCGACCTTCAATGAAGATAAGAAAAAATTTAACTTAAAAAAGAAAAGAAAAAAAAGAGTGATTAACTGAGTGAGTGATCTTCCTCTATTCTAATGGTACCCCATCTCACGGATCTTGCCCCTCTCTTTCTTCACCCTCCCACTATATATACAAATCCTCTACATTATCATTTACAGCAAAAGCTGAATAAGGCTCAGAAAGAAAGCTGTGAAACTCTTCTGCAACACAAAACATTCATACAATATAATACAAAAGCATCATCCATGGCTTCTTGGAAGAAAACCATCACAACCCCATTCAGGAAAGCTTGCAAAGTCTTCAACCAGCAGCCAAGCACCAGAGACCAGAAGAAGTCTCAGCTTCAAGGTATACATACATGTCTATCATCAGATATAGTATATACATATATTCATGGTATATATATGTATATATTCTATTGAGTCATTGAGTAATTGTATTCCATTGATATTATGTGGAACAGGGAATGAGAATAGTGTGACTGCTCTGCAAGGTGAAGTGATGGCTTGTGGTTATGAAGATGTTCAGGTCATGTGGTCTATTCTGGACAAGTCCAACTCCTCAGCCTGCAACATCACTTCTTAACATAAATGGTAGCTAAGCTATTACCCAGTTTAGCCAAATATCCATCTTAGCTACCCAAAAAAAAAAGACCCACTTCAGAAATTGGCATGTATTTCTGTGTATGCCAATTGGGTCATCATGGTTTTTGCTTGCATATCATACTGGTGTGTGTGCAAGTGTTACTTGTAGATAGCGATTTGTGTTGGGATGATGATCTTGTGCTTCAAAACAGTGGTGGCAAGAAGAAGAAACCCAACTGAGCAAAAAAGAGAGCACACAACAAATTAAAGAAGGGTTTGTGAGGAGTGATTGTGAAATTGCCCCCATTACCTGAAAGTTTTTTAGATTGTAATAGTTAATGAATAGGGAATCCCTGTGATTAAATGAAAGATTACAGTGAGATTATTAATGGAAATTTAGAAGGATTGTTTTAACTTCCATTTTCTTGTTTCTCCTTCTCTCTTTCTTTTGTAGTCTGCATCTCATCTCTTTCTCTTCTTTCTGGTCCTCAAAGGACTTCTTTTATTCGTTAGCAAACTAATAGCACATATTCATCGAATGATTTTGAACCATATTTCATTGGAATAAACAGATCAAAAGTTTTTGTATATAGATTAACAGGGCAAAGCAAACAAAGTACAACTCTATAAACAAATCACAAAGTTCCCAACTACTTTTTTAAGCTGCTTAATGAAAATCCGACATACAACTTCTCTAATAAATATGATGTGCTTCATCTAGCTGCTAGAAAACCAATTATTTCATAGGTTAGCCAGATGCATTAAAATTTCTCATTAACTCACCATGTCAAACATGTTTTAATGGTGGAACTTGCAGATTGTTGAAGTGTAGAGACATGTCTAAATGACTATAATCCGGTTTTCAAGTTTTTTCCTTTCATCCTTCTCTGCAATGCATATCTTCTTCTTCCCTATACCACTAAATTACCTGAAAATCAAAATGCATAAGAATTTTGCAATTGAAACCTCCACCGATGAATCGACTTACAAAAGAGTAACCCTAAAGACAAGACTACATTGTGAACCACATTACTACTTTACTCTAGGCTTTACTTGTACAAGTAGATCACACCCTTCAAATGAAGTCGTAAAGTAGGGGAGAGTAGAATTTAATCTTGAAGATTGAAATTCGATTTTATGGAAGTCCATGATGGTCTAACATATGCTTTGATGGCATTTCGAAGCTTGAGTTTCTTTGAAGTTTTGGGTACCAATTAGAGATGATGGAGGGAATAATAAAAGGATCATGAAGAAGATGAGTCCATGTATTAAGAAGATGAGTCATGAAGCTTTTTCACAAAACCATTTGTCATGCAATCACACTAAAAATGAAACGTATTCTATAAGAGCCAACAGCAGAGAATACATCTATAACTTGTCCAAAACAAATAATGGAGCTAGAACAATAATGCAGCTCGGATCTATTTATTAAAAGTACATGGAGTACAGAATACTCTTCTCCTAGTTGTGAAGTCACAACATTTGATCCCTTGTTGAACTAATCACACTCACAGTCGGTGCCTTTATAAAAGGTCACAGAAATTGACTCAAATTTGTAAAGAATTATTTATAGGTTCAATTTCAGAAGTCAAAGCAAGGAAAACAGAGTTATGGGTAGCTCCATGGCCCATATCCATGCATGATTAGGATTTAGATTGTCACCACCTTCAACACTGGTCCATACTATGAGTGATGTCTTATTGGTTTATTGCAAGTGGACAAAGGAAGATGATATGAAAAGAATCCAAGATTGGAAATGAATGAACAATAGGAAAAGCGAGTGCCTTTATATGTAGTTAAATTCAGAATGTGCACTAAACTGAAAAGAATACAGTTACATATGTAGGGAAAAAATATACCTTATACACGATTCTACGGATATTTTCTCCCAAGGGCACTTTGCAGGCCTTGAACAAAGAACTAAAAGACCCAGGCTCCTAGCTAGTCAAGTATTGGTACCCTACAACTATTTAATTTCCCTCACAGCTATTTCAGTTTTTTAGCAAACCTCGACAGAGCAAAGGTTATTTCATTAATTGAAAATAGTACAAATAGTACACCTAGTCAGGGGGCATAAGCCTCACCCCTCTAAAGAAGAGAAAACCACTAAAAATACATAGAGGGGGGAACATAAACCTTACCCCTTGGGAAAGAAAAAACTAACTAAAAGTACAAACAAGAGAGGGGGGGGGGGACATAAACCTTACCCCTCACAGCTGTATTAGTTCACCGAGCATTCCTTTCTTCTTTAGCTTCAAGGGCATCAACTTCTTCACTAGATAGAAGATCAACAATGGGTTCATACACATCCCACTCCTTTCTTTTCCTGATACATTTGGGAGCAAAGAGAAACCACTATCAGTAAATCATTGTTAATTGTCTAATTCTTATCTACTAGCGAAAGTGTTAAACACAAGCTACTGAATTAAATATAACAATTAGAGGGATACGATTTAATACAAAGATGTTGAAAATCTGTAGGGGAAAACACCGGAGAGACTAAAATGGGCAAAGTAGTCATAATGTTGATTAAGCAATTAAGCTCAACCCTGCACCGTCTCTTCCACTTAAGAGGATGACTTTGGAGAGGCATGGAGGACTTGAATATCTATTACGTATCTTCCTTGGTTTAAATCGCCATGTTGAACAAAGTATGAGAATGCAGTTTTGCTTTTTCCAGTTTTATGGGGATTTCTATATGCAGATGACGCAATCATTTATTCATTGATTAAGAATGAATTACAATTTTGGAGATTCAGAATAGAGGTCCACTGCCTTGTTGTCAAGTATTTTCCTCCTCGAAGAGGATCCATTAATAGAAGATAAGCTGTGAAAAGAAAGTCTGTAATGGCAGGAAGATGACTTTAGTTGTATAAATTATGCCAATATATCTTCCAGCCCTCTGTTCAAGATGGTTTTTGGTTATATTATATCCCAAATAAGAATAAATTAGCATCATCATTTTGAATATTTATGAAAAAAAAAACAGAAAGTGTTAGTTCAAGAATGAGACAGTAGCTTCGATAGTAAGACTATCCCAGGAAGATCTAAAGGCAAAAAAAGTTAGACAGAGTATATTTTCTTGGTTTCGGAGGCCTTTAGAAAGGTATCTGTACCTGAATGAAGAATATAAACTTGCAGGTTTTTTTTTGGCAATCAAAAAAACCCCAGAAGAATTGTTAGCCAAAAAACCCTTTGAAGAATCACATCCCTATACACTACTCACAAATCTAGAAGCACAAGCATATGGATTATGAGGAATGAAAAGGTATTTGAATGTCACTGGCCAGGACCCGCATAAAAATTCCAAACAGACAAATATAATATTTTCAGTTTCATTAACAACCTAGATAATGACAAATGTACTGAATGACAAGGAAAAAAATTTCTAAAACTTAGTGGAGTGAGAAGACATACCGAATGACACTAGATCTGTGACCAAATGACTTCACCAGGTCCAATCCAGTACTACTTGCTTTACTGAGAGTGAGAGAGAGAGAGAGAGACAGAGAGAGAGTTGATGACAAATGTACCATCACGTAAGCTTTACAGTGTATATTCCACAAGGAAATGTGTTTTTAAAATACAAAAAACTCATCACAAACACCTGAGTGGAGTATGTTCACCCCCTCGGCGCCCTTTCTTGCTTAGTCTGCTTTCTCTTGCTGAAGCTACATTCTGGACTGCAATCTACAAGATGAAATACAAAATCCCATAGTAACTGAACCTCAGACTAAAGTACTCATTAAATTTCTCACAAGTACAATGTACCTTATGTGAGGTACAAAAGAAGCAATAAAATCTAACCTCATACAGTTGTTCTCTAATTGCAAAAGCAATTGCAGGCTGCAATAAGAGAATCACTTCTTTTAGCACACTGAAAATTCATCAAGGTTCCAACTTTGACACAAACCAAAAGCCTTGACCAAAATGCATTGCACTTACTAATGGTCCAATGGATGAAAATTCCAATTGTTAAACAAGAATGATATAGAATGCAACGACTTACACCAACTTCAGGGTCATGAACACCTAAATCTGCGCACAAGGTTTTAGCAAACTCCTCGGGATCACTTTCAAAGTTGTTCAAGTCCTGAAATCCACCAAATATATATGAAACTCAAGCTCAAAACAGGAGGTATTTGAATGATATAATGAAACAAGAAATTGTTGAAGCTTTACCCACAAAAACTGGTCCCTGATGAGAGTATGGTTTACACGAAGATCAAGCTGAGAATAAAACACCGTCAGAATTTCGCTACTCACCCCAAAGCATTGAAAGATAGCAACTTGCCAATGTAGTATCTATGCTACATAATATGAAATATGATAAGAGTGACCTTAATTGGAACAATCCTCTCGCCAGTGTACATATCTTGGCCTTGGAATGATCGAAAATAATCAACTTTGGTCTGACACCACATAACATAAGCTATTATTACCAGTAGAAACTGAAATGGGACAAATTGACAGAGTTGAATCAATGCCAACCTGAATGGAAGAAGCAATGGCTTTCTCGTAAGCTGAAGATAGCTTCAAGTCTCTAGCTGTTATTTTCGCAAATTTCACGATCTCTGTATCATTATCTGTCATCAATCATCATACACTAGAATTTTTCAGCTGTGCAAGAACCCAAATTTGAAAAAACACAAGGATAAAGAATCCAACTTTTACCAGATGGGTTCCAAGTGAAGGAGTCTTTGAACCTTTGGCCTTCGACTTCGAAATCAACGCGAATTGGTACTAAATTCTGGGAAGTCGGCCTGCTCATTGAAATTTACATATATAAATTTTCACCGAGAATTCGTGGACCAAAACGAACAAGGATAGAGGAAGGAAGCAACTCACATCCTGAACTTCTTGACAGAGCCTTTGGGTGCCTGGCCTTTCATGGTCTTCTCCCTCCTTGTACCAATTTTGAATATCTTTCGGAGCTTCTTCTCCCCACGGCTTGAATCGGCGCTTTATGCCCGACCCGATTCTTGTTTTCTCGACTACTGTCACGAACTATTAATCACAATTTAGTAGCACAGCAGATCTTATGGGCCGTACAGTCATTGAAGTCGGGGTACCATCATTGATTTGGATTGGGCCTCAAATCATGGATTTAATTTGTCAATCCCTCAATATATGAATGGGACCTCTGATATTTTTGTTTTGTTTTTTATTTTTGCAATTTTTTTCCCATTGAAACTCAACAAAATAGATTAAAAATTGTATTTTCGAAGCATAAAAACTTGTGCGGTCTGTTCTTTCGGGGTTCATAGTCTCAAAAACATCTCGAGGACCCAATGTTTGTTTTATATGAATAAAAGAATTATTTATCGTTTCACTAAAAGAATAACAAAAAAAAGTTTTCGTACGATTCTCGAATATAAATTTGGTTCCAAGAAATATTTAGGATCCCAAAAAGGTCGACACTATTGAGAAATGAAATTCGTTTGCTGAGAATATCAAAAAATTAATATATATATATATATATATATATATATAAATGGGACCCCTGTAGCGACGAATAATTCGTTGCTACAGGGTCACCAATTTTTTAAAGTTTTTTATTTTCTTTGTTTTGCAATTTTTTCCATTTCAACTCAACAAAATATATAAAAAATTGTACTTTTGAAGCATGAAAACTTATGCGGCAAATTCTCTCGGAGTTCATTGTCTCAAAAAAATCCCCAAGCCGGACCCAATGTTTTAGTTTTATTGAGTGTCATATAATTTGTTTCAATTTATTAATTGTTTTTTTTTATATTTGGAGAAAGAAATACTATATGTGAAAAGAAATCGAATTAGATTATCATTTTTTTTAAGGTATAAGAACTCATTAACTCGGATATGAGTTTGGTTAATTATCTGTAATAGGTATAATCCAGTGGATAATTTTGTTGGATCAGATTCAAACTATTTTAACAAATAAAGAAAGCATAAAGAGCGAAAACAATTATAGTGTGAATTGTAATTAGGACTTTAGGAGGGTGTACGTTTCACTCCCCAAAAGGAAATGTCCCTTTGAAAAGGATTAATTCCTATTCCTATGGAGATCGATAGTATACCTAACTGTGACCCTCGATCACCAATATACAAATTAACTCTGGTAGCTAAACTTTCCAAACTTGGTGATCATATATGCAAATTTTAGTCAATAAGAAATGGCAGTGCAACATTTTCCATTCTGTACTAATATAAGTATATATTAACTTTAGTGGTTGGTTAATTGGTTTACCTACTAATTAATACTACTCCTCTTTTCAACACTAGCTAATTAAAATGGCCTGCCAAAAATTACAAGCATATAATGCTAGCTTTTTGAGACACCACCCCCACGTTTCGAGAAATTGGGTCATTGGGTGGTCAAATTCAGTGGATTCATGCACTCCTTAACTTCATTATTACAGATCAAGTTATGATCGATCAATGGCTTCTATAACTTTGTCTAAGTTTGAATGAAACCCTTTTGGATGGTGCATGTGCACGTCTAAAGCTCCCATGGGAGAAAAGAGAACACGTGTACAAAGTCATTTCTTGATTGAGGATGGATCATAGTTACTAATTATCACAGAGATTCAAAGGCAGCAATCTTGAAGAAACAACTTCTCACCTAATTAACAATGCCAAGAGAAAAGAAAAATGAAGCCCTTCTGTGGCCCCATGTTAACAACCTTGCCTACTCTACAATGAATGGTTTTGATGGAGGAAAAGAAACCCAGAAAGGGAAACAAGTATAATCTGTTATAATATTGATGCTGTACACAGTATGAAGTTGGAACCACCGTACCAAAAAGGCAAAACTGGATTAGGGTAGCTACATAAAACTCTGAGTCTGATAATTATAAGATGAACAAATCAATATAATTTAGCTAACATCTGTCTGCTCTTGTGATCTTCAGTCTTTTCACAGTGGTCAAGAAAATCCTGTTTCAAAAATCAAAATTAGAAACACAATTTGTGTGAGGACAACTATCGAAAGGGAAAGGGTAGGCGATTGATTTCTGCACTCCGAACTGAATATTTTATAATTCTTTTGTAGCTCGTATAGATAGAGTGCATGACGCTAAAATAGGAGTGCAGAAATCACTACCCTTTTGAAAAAAATATAGAGTTTGTAAAAGAACTAGAGTTGGGGTTAAAGGTGCTTACTCCCAAGGCACATCTCCAACCAGCATCCAATCCCCTTCTTGATCTTCATATGTTAACACATGATATTTCTCTGAATGAACATGATTATCATGAGGACCTGCTGTTACCCAAAAAAAAAAAACCACCATTATCTTTGATCTCAAAATTTGAGGTCCTAATAACAATTTGTGTTTGTATTAACTTACATAGAATGGTGGTCTTGAACATGAGGCTCAGAGTTGTGATCAAAGCATTATAACCATCATGAGAAAACAGATTCAATTTTCTACCGATTGGGATTCCTTCCATGTAGACCTTCACAAATAAAGAAGAATTCTGCTGATGGTAATTGTCTGCTTTTCCAGAAAGTGTGCTCCTCAAGATTGATTTGATCGGCGGCCAGTTTAACAATGCTTCCTCCCTGAAAAAGAAATGAACAGAGTAAAGCAGAGGATTTGTTAGCCGAAAACAGTTAAGAATAAGAACATATGATCGAGAAACAATTACATACCTGCTTGGGCTTGAAGTAGTGGAAGACAAGTCAGAGTGATGAGAGGGTGAGATGCTGAGGCCAAGTCTTAGATCAGTGCTCAAATCTGTTCTGGTATGAGTGCTTCTGCGACTGTTACGACAAATAGTACCGCCATTGATTTTGATCTTGTGGGGGAGAGAGGAAGAAGAAGACGACCCAGAAGGGTTAGGAAGAAGATCATCAAGATCAGGATGGTTGCTGCTATCTATGGAAGAAGATGATGAATGTGCAGCAGCTCTTAATCCCATTTTTGTACCCAGATCAGATCATGATAATATGAGACTTGAGAGAGAAGATATATAAATGTGTTAAAAGGGTTAAAAGGCCGAAATCTCAGGCCATGAAACCCTGTATATATAATACTCTACAGTCTACATATAGAGTCATTACTTCAACACGAGAGAGGAGAAAGTCTAGTCAATTTGACAATCGATTTGCTACCATGGTGGCCCCACATGTCCACGTTGATTTTTCTTTAATCTTTTAGTTTTACCATTTTTTCGAGCTCATATAATAGCCAGAATAATGTTAATTCGATATATATTAGTGTTGGATAATAAACAATTTGAATAGTTTAAGTTTTGGGAGCTAATTAGTTTGGTATTAGAATTGTTTTTAAGAGGTTTTGAGTTCAAAATCTTCATCCTCTATTTATGTACATTCATCTGTCTCGCAAAACCAGTTAATAAATTAAACTTTTAAAATACACTAAATAGATGTCACATTTTTAAAATTATACAAATCTAGAAGTCGGGTTCATTTCATGTCCTTAGTTTGCTTTGTTGTTTAGGATTTAGGGTTTATGAGAAATGTTCGACCAAGTGAACACTCATATTGTATGGTTGTGACTTTACTAGTGAACGACATCAATGGATTATTATGTCATAAGCAATAGACCAAAATGAAGATAACAGTGGTAGCATTTTTCATACATGGTTCAGATAATTCAATATATTAGATTAGTGAGAAGAGAGTAGTAAGAAAAATGTTACCAAACAATTCCGATCATAAAATTACATGTAACATTTTTCAGTGTTCTAATTGATGCCACCCGCACCCGCAGGGCCATGAACAGATAATTTAACTACCAATTAGACATACATTCTTTGGTATATATAGTCTGCACTGTTGTCACTAATAATTGTGTTTAGCATATGTTAAACCAAATTTCAGACCTTATTAATCCACAGTTCCAAACACACAGGGTCCAACAAACTTAGGAACTTGATGACCAAACAACTTTTAATTCTTGATAACTTTTTTAATAGCTAGTTAGTTAAATAATTCATGGAGGGAAGATGAGGAAGTTAGGGAATAGGGGCAGTAGGCTAGTGGAGACAAAGAAGCAGATACTAAAGTTCACATTCTCTTCTTTGGAGAGCAGATGATCTGCCTTAGCTTCTTTCTCTTTTTCTCTCTTTTTTCTTAATTGTCTTTTTAACATTAAACAACTCAATAGGCTTTATGTTTGTTATAAAAAATAAGCTTAATAGGGATCAAATTACAAAGCAAAGATGGTCACATAAGCCTACATAGGGCTTTAAATAAACTAGCTTAACCAGCAAGCCAGGACACCCTTCACATTCCTTGTCCCTTCACATTACTCCCTCTAGTCATATTCTGCACCCTAAAATTTTTATAAGATTTTCTGAAATGATTATGTATTAACCTTTAATTAGTTAATTAATTGGTTAATTAATTAGTAATGTATTATATGGGGTATGTAAAGTGAGCAAGGATTGCTTTCCCACCACCCATCAGACAAGATATAAAATCACCATCTACCGCCTCCATGTATCTTGTTGGCAACACGCTTTCCTTTGATTACACACCTCACGTGAGACATAAATTTAACATCAATAAAGAGATGATTTGTGGTAAATGATTTTGGAAAAGCTAGCTATTTGAAAAAATGTTTATACTTCTAAAGGTGTTGGTGATGGAAGTAGAGTATAGGCAATTGCTCGATCTCAGAATAATTTCTGATGAGTTATAAAAGAGTGTTGCATACATCTTATGTGTTCTACAAAGTTATTACGAAGAAATGCTTTTGAAAATAGTTGTATATGGACAAAAACAACAAGGTGTGTGTTGCGGATAGGCAGAATGCGCCTCTCAATCTTAGTCTCGCCTCCACACAAAAAAATTATAGATTTGTCATTATTTTCTCTCATGTTTAGTCTTGTTTTTATTCTTAATCTTTTGAGAATTACTGCTTTTCTTACTAATTTTTTATTTATTCCAATTTCAGGTACGTAGCAAAAGGCGCTTAAAATACACATATGAAACCTTTTAGATAATTAGTATTATGAAATTAATTTGAATTTACTATTTTGCTTTTGAAAATTGAGACAACTCATTAGAAGCAAATTAAGAAGGGAGAGATATTAAAACAAAGAATGAAATGGGAGGGAGACAAAGATGGACCTGAGGTTTGAAACTTATAATAAAAAGGACTTAAAAGTCGTAGGAGGGTTGGATGAGGATGAGGTTTTTTAGAGAAATTGTTTCCAAGACTTTAGAATTAATCCAAAACTACGTCTCTCAAAAGCCAAGACATGACCCCAACTTTATGAAACATGCAATCAACTAATTTCCGCACCCAACGCCTTGCTATTTAGTCTCAATTAGTATCAAACCCACCACCCACACATGAATTTATAATTATTTTCGAATCAAAAATTACTATACCATATATGGATCTCAATGTCACCCCTTTAGTCACTTACAAAACACTAGCCATGTCATTATGTTATTGTAATCATTTCATTAATTCTAGTCTTCTAGCGGTGCCCATAACTTGCTTCATACTAATGATGAGTAGATGAGAGAATATTTGTTACATAATTTGTACACCATGTGAACTCAAAACCTTCATCTTATAACCGATTGATTTAGAGAGTTCGGTGAAAATTCATCTTAATTTTTTGTTTGTTATTTTTTGTATTAAATTACGGTGTTCGATAAAATAGGCAAAACAATATTAGTACATACAAGCAAGCGCGCGAGCTCATCAAGAACGTGTGTATCACTATTACCAACATTCATTCCTGGTTTGGGTCAATCTTGAATCTGCCATGCATATTGCAGAAGACATGTTGAAATGTCCCATGACAGACACCTTTAACATATATGTTGTATTTGCTCCAACATTCCAACAATTTAGTCTTGCTATATGTCTTAGGTATTTATTGACCTGACCACGTACGCACTGGGAAATTGGCCCCAAGTCATAGGTTGTATATATAATCAAATGAACTAAGTGGGTTTCTGAGAAGATGCATCCAATTTTTTCTTTGCCTCACAGAAACGTGTAGTGCAAGTAGAGTACTTGGGTTCTTGCCCCAAATTTCCTCCCACTTCAAAGTTCAAATGTTGGGATGAATATATTTGGCATGTAATTGATATAATTCTGTTGATTTATTAGGAAGGAAATAATTAGAAAATTGAAAGAGAAATATTAGGGGGGACAAGTAGGCAAGCTTGATCCTGAAGAAAGGTGGAAGAAGATTTTGGGGGCTGTGAGCTAGGGTAAAAGAAAAGGTTGTTCCCCCAATGTTGCTTCGGTCTGGCTCAGCCTCCTCTGCCATTATCTTTCTCTTCCTCCAATGACATTGATCTTCATGCACTTTGTGTACAACTCAAGCCTAAGGTAGCTATATATGTATTTTTAATTTTATACATACATATGCTACTCTCACTTTTTGATCTGTTCCTCCAGCCTAGCCTAGCTAAACAAAGACATTGAAAGAGAATTTGAGGCTAAGCTTTGGCCTTGGATCCTTGTTGATTAGGACCAACCTAAGCTCCCAACATGTTAATTACCACTGCCCCCCATTCTCACCCACAAGTCATTTTCTATTTTATTGTTCTTGTTCCTTCTTTCTTTCTGAGAGATGGTTCTTGTTCCTTCTTTCTTTCATATCTCTCAGAATTTGTGAACCCCAATAAAGGGAATTGCCCCCATTGTATTGAACAGCCTCTTTAGTCTCTTTTTTTGCTTTATTCATTCACTAAACCCTAATCAACATCGATATAGAGGTTAATCTCATTGCTTTATGATCCTACTTTTCATTTTCGGTCAAATATAGGAATGTATTTGAGTGAGTTACTGCCCTTGATGGATTGTGGGGGCAGGAACCCTTTTCCAGGCTTGCTTGCTTTGTGGAGTTTTCTCGATTCATATTAGTTTGTCCGGAGACTTTTTTTTAATTTCATCTTCAATTATTTCATACTCCTTCATGTCACATACATTTTCAATTTTAAAACCGTCGATTTAAGAATTTTTCTTCTAGCGATGATAATTTCATATTGCCTCTAACTAACAAAATAAATATATATCAAAGCAGCATGCACTAATTTAAGAGAAAAATCGATTGACAAAAAAAAAATTTGCCAAAAAAATTATTCAAGAAAAAAAAATGCACTTTTTTGGTTCCTTTGTATAGAAAGAAGTTGCATTCTAGCTTGATGGAAGAGTTGGTGGATAACCGGTCCATATAATTCATGTGGACTTGTTAGTGGCAAAGGTTATTTCACTTTTTTTTTTTGGGCTTTTATTTCTTTTTTCAGTTGAAAGCATTAGCTTTGAACTCATAGTTCTATTGAGTCTGACTCATAGTTCTGAGGATCAAACAGGCGTGCGATTTCTTTTTTTGAGACTTTAATCTTCCTGTTACACGTTCAAAAATAAGTTGAGAAATTTGCAACATGTCATATTCCACAAAAATCGTGTGCTATAATATACAAGTTTTCTTTGATTTAGCATGCTTCATACACGGCTACACGCCGAACCACAAACCTAACTTTCAAATATTTTTCCATACCCAATATATAAACCTGACTTTTGTTCAGGTATCCTTATGAACCAAAACCTGTCCAAAAAACTTCAGAAATTTGTAATATGTCATTTTGCACAAAAACCGTGTGCTATTGAAAGTATCTTTTCCCGAAGAGTTGGTCGTCTGGAGAAGTTGTTTCTCAGTAAAACTTTGGGCAATAAGACAACTGGAAGTTTCCAATTGCCAATTAACAATAGGAAAACATACTTCACAAGCAATATATTTATCAAATTCAAAATCGACCACGGAAATGCCCCGCGGTAGATTAGTTTTTCACAAGGATATATATTGAGTGGCCGGTTACGGGTAAATGATTTGCGGGATATTTCAAATGGACTTTCCTTATTTCCAGTAATTTTACAATTTCAATTAAATAACACAGATTATAACTCAATGAAATAAAGAAACATACAAAACAAATCGATACAATGTCAATTACATTTCAAACACATATGACTCACCAAAATAATGCCAAGTAATTACTACTGCACCTAACATGAAAGAACAAAACAAAATCTTGCAAAATCCCACACAAAACAAAAAAAGCATGGTCCTTGCCCTCTTGTGTACACCAAATGAGGCACACCAAATCAATCAACCACAACCAATGAAACTAGTTATTATTTTCATGATCTCCTTTGATTTCAGGTGTGAGGACTTTTGAGCTAGGAGATTTACCAATTATAGCTTTCTTCACCTTCACTAAAGATTGTTTCACCTTTGATATGATATTGTTACCTGATTGCTTCTGTGCTGGTTTAACTGAAACATCTTGTACTTGGTCTTTGGATGTTTGAGTCTCATGTTCACCATCTTTGCATGGCTCAAGAGTTGGAGGTACATCACTTTTGGACTCGTTTTTAGCTTCTTCTCCATTCACCTTAATGTCCTTATACTCGTCTTCTTTGACTAATACCTCTTTAGTACGGTCCTCAGTTTTCTTTGCTTCATTTTCAGATGATGCTTCTTTAGTTTTCTCATTGGTTGATAACTCACAAGTAGTCTTGCCCTCATCAGCAGTAGTCCCCTTCTCACCCTCAACATTTTCTTCAGGCTTGACTATTTCACTTGATGGATTAAACTCGAAAGCTTCAATTTTTGGCTTCTCATCTATGTGTTCTTCAATAGCCGGTGTCTCCTCTTGTTTATGCTCACATGCTTCTATAGCTTGTGGTTCTGGTTCATTTTCAACCGCTGCAATTGCTACTTTCTCGACTTCTTTATTCTCACATGCTTCAATAGCTTGTGTTTCTGGTTCATTTTCAACTGCTTCAATTGCTACTTTCTCTACTGGTTTGTTCTCATCTGCTTCTTTATCAACTGCTCGATCAATTTCTATTTCCTCCACTGGTTTTTTCTCATCATCTTCAATAGGTTGTGTCTTCTCTGGTTCATTCTCAGCTACTGCTTCAATAGGTTGCATCTTCTCTGGTTCATTTTCAACTGCTTCAACTGATGGTGTCTCCCCAGCTGGCACATATTCAACCGCTTCAATTGCTCGACTCTCATGATCTGCTTCGACGTTTTGGACTGGAACATGATCAGCCTTCTCAACCTCAACAACAACAGGAGCCTGAGCCCGGTTGACCACTGGTGTTTCTTCAGATTTAGTGATCGAAATCTCTGAACTTCCATACTTTTCTGCTTCACAGTTTTCTTTTTCGCACTTTTCTGCATCATCCTTGGATGGTGGAATATCACCTTGTTCAACTGCATGTGTTTCTTCCTTTACTATTTTCTCATGTTGCTGCCATAATACAAAATCATATCAGCTCCAGTACACTATACATGACAAAACCAATTTTGAAGCATTATGAAAGATAGGTACGTAAAAACACCATTAACAACTCAAGATGACTTGCTTCTACAGCCTCATGTGTTCTGAGGGTTGAAGCATAGTGATGAACTAATGAATTAAAACCTATTTTTCTATGTACTAATGTATTGAAGACCGTTTAGGTCTTCCTCAATTTCGTTTTTGTTAACTTGTCTGTTGTCTAATTTTGGGGGGTTTTGGTTTGGTCCCCCTCCCCTGTACTCTTTTATTCTTCTTTCTTCAATGTAGTGGTAGTTAGGCTATTGCCTTCTACCTCTTATTCCGCTAAAAAAAAAAAAAAAAAAAGACTTCCCTAGATGAACACTTAGATATGTGTAGCAGCTAATTAAACATAGGATTAATTACAAAAGACCCCCATAACTATAGGGTTATTTTCAATTGCATACCCATGTATCAAATTTTATCATTTTCATACCTCACATTTAATTTTGCCAACGAATTCATACATAGGAGGTATTAATTTGTTAATTATTCCGATAACGATTTCATACCTCCAAGGTATGAATTCGTTAGCGATATGAAATCGTTAGCAAAATCAAACGTGATGTATAAAAATGACAAAATTTGATACGTGGGTATGAAATTGAAAACGACCCTATAGTTCAGGGGTTTTTTGTAATTAATTCTTAAACATACAAAGCTAGCTAATTAGAGCCTAGTAACTATATGATCATACATAAACATACGCCAAGAAGAACTAGGTTTTTGCAAATTTCAAACAGCCTAGCTTGCAGCAAAAATTCAAGATGCTTTCATCAACCGATGAAGTTATGAACCAGACAGTTACAAGTAACAACTATCAACAGTTTGAACATTTATACTTCATTCCACAGGTAAAATTGATATATACACTCTACATAAACAGGTTAAAAATGAACTACTAGATAAGATGCTGTAACCAAAACTGGTTCTAGACTTCTAGATAAGATGCTTGAACTACTAGGTTAAAAATGAACTACTAGTTTTGGTTAGTTTCCAACCAAAACTAAAGAAAGAGTAAATTATCAAAGCTGTCGAAATCAATTAGGCCGTGTTAATTACCTGATTATCTTCAGCTGTAGGCACAGATACAACATTAGTAGTCTCAGTAGACATGGCTGTGTAATGAGATGGGAATCAAGAAGAAGAAGAAGAAGAAGAAGAAGAAGAAGAAGAAGAAACAGAGAGGAAAATAGAAAAGAGTGAAGAAGGATAAAGATCACGTAGCCTCCTATATAATCCTAATAAAAAAGCAGCAGTACTAGACAGAAGGGTGGTCACATGAGCTGGTTATGGCATGTATGTCATATAGGGGAATATATATTTATTATGGGATTTATACCATATCAATCCCAGAAGACAACTCACTCCTCCAGCCAGGCACCTGAAATATTAAAAATAATACACAAACTTCACAATACATACATGGTGGCACGCACAAAGCCCCAACCAGCTTTCATCTTTACAGATGTGTTAATATTGTCTATGTAGGTAAAGAGTCAAAATATCAATGGAAGTACATGACATGCAATTTGATCTGGGTGTTCTATAGTGCTCTGCAGGTATATATTGACTAATGTAACGGCTCACACTTCCGGAGTACGTTTAGCTTGTACAGATCAAATCTACGTATCTAGCATTCACTCCTACCTGGCCTGCTCGATCCTGACAGGGTGTTGGTTTTGACCAGAAAGTTATAGAAGTGTAAAGTTGGGATGAAGATTTAGAAAAAAAGTGTAGTCTTTGGCATGTTAACGCAAAAAGGGATCATGACCCCTTCAACTTAATGAGGATCTTCTCACCATCCCACAAAATAATCAAATCCAAAGCCATAAATATATGATAAATTACTCTCCTTTGGAAGTTTAGAACTGATAAAAGCAACCAATATATAATATTATTCTTATACATGACACAGAAAATTTGATGTTGCTGATTGGCTTGACAGAGCATAAACAGGTAGACTAATGAACAGACTGTGAGGTGGGCATGATCAAGTATTTAATTGTATTCTAAATATTTATTAACTAATCGTATGAGTATAATTTAATGACAGATAAGAGAACAAAAGCATATATATATGCAGATTGCAGAAACTTAGTGAACGCATTATTGTTTGGGGGTGAGGATAGATAGTTATGTGAGGAGGAGTGGTGGGCTAGACAGAAAGAAAGGTGGGGAAAGCCAAGAATACCACGTTGTTAACTGACCCAGGGGCATGTGGATAGGCAGAGCCACTCCACCTTTTGTTGAATTTCTCAAGAAAATTGAAATGGACCACTCTGATCTGCTCCTTTTTCTGAATCTATAATCACATTATAATTAGCCTAAAAGAAGTGCAAGTTGTTAGGCTAGCACTAAAATGTGTCATTGTGTCCTCAATCAACATTGTGCTACTTGCACATGGAACATATGTCTTAATTTAGACTTGAGACCTGGCTTGATGGGGCGGGTTTTAAAAGATCACATGCTAGCTTGATTTGCTTGTTAAGTTTAAGAGGACTTTGTTTCTTTGACGCAATTCTTCGAACACTTTGCATCGCATTTGTTTGCAAAAAAGATAAAGATAAAGATATGAATAGATCTGCCGGTGTAGATGCATTGCATTATGCTAAAGTTCGAAATATAAGTACAAAGCATGAATCAATATATACCATAACTAAAAACCTTCAAAATATAAGAGTTCCATCTTCAAGACTTACGAATGTCGAAAAGGGAGAGGGTGCAATGGCAACTGGGACGGACCTGCAGTATCGCATCTTCAAAGGCACGCAGGCTTAATGCTCGATAGCCGAGGCCATTGTTTTTATCAGCAATAAGGCAGGACTAATATCTAGTTTTGATGCGTTGAGCGATGGAATTAAAAACTTGGGTTACCAGTTTTATGACACCAGTAAATATTAAGGGTTGGTGGCATGGATTAATAAGGTTTGGAGGAAGCCTAAATATTGAGTTATTTCACTTTGTCGTGAGTCATGTTCATGTGGTCAATTAATTTCCTAATCCGTAGTGTTTAACTGCTTTTGGATCTAAATCCAATAGGTAGAGAATAATCATTATTTTTCACCAATGGATTTAGATTCAAGTGCAGTTGAGCACAATTGATTACAAAATTAATTGACCACCTGAAAATGACTGTTAGAGTGAATTGACAACAAAGCTTGGTTTTACCTGGATAGTAACAACATTACTATAATTATTACAAGTTTTTCATGTTTTTACTATTTGCAAATTAAGGGATGGTGATCCAGAAAAATTAACCACTCAAAAAAAAAAATTACCATTATTCTCCCTTAATGTGTAAAAGAGTAGAAACATGAAAGACATGTAATAATGCAGTGATGTTGTTAGTATCTAGGTAAAATCAAAGCTTCGTTGTCATTCGGGGTCAGAGTAAAATAACCTAATCTTCGGTCTTTCTCTCAACTTTCTTAACCCAAAACCCTTAGTATTTTCTGGTGTCACAAATCTAGTAACAGAAACACTTATTTTCATCACCCAACACATCAAAACTAAATAGTAGTACTCTATCTACCTTTATGCTGAAGAAACAATGGCCCCAACATATCGAGCCTCAAGGATGCATGCATGGCTAGCCTTATGGTACTCCAGAGGCTCCTTAGAGGTGACCGGCCACCCCCACAATCTGAAACGTCGAGTAGTACTTGGCCTAAGCTAGGGTGAAAGTGAATGTGAGAGAATGATCGGTTTTCTTGAATTGATGGGTCTCTGCCAATCATCAATGGCTTTTGAAAGGCTGGGTGGCAAATAGAAGGACTTCTCCTTCTCAAAATGAATATTGGGTAACTACAATATTGTTTTGTACGTACTACAAGTCATACACACGCATATATATACTCATACATATTGGTTAGAATTGGTAGATAATCTTCTCGATCTTTCTATACATTTATTCCTTGGAAAGGTGTTTATTCCGTAGAAAGATGTTTATTCCTTCTAATTACCGAAAATTAAAAAATTTATGCCTTTTCTAACGGCAAGTTAGGCAAATACAACTTTTACGAGTAAAAGACGGGGTCAATTACATGCACCAACCACCGAATCGGTCCATATGAATTTACTTCCAATAAAACACGCAAATGGCAGATACGCAAAGCGATTCCTTACGTTTTTTCTTGGGTAATGACAAAAGTACTATCTGGCTGCATTAATATTCAAATTTATTCTTTGATATGTTTCGGGCCATCTATTTTGAATCGATTGTTTGCCGGATAATGTTCTATTTCGTAGGAAGGTGTTTATTCCTTTCACTTATGAAAATTTTAAAATTTTATGCCATTTTATAATGGCAAGTCAAACAAATACAATTGAGTGTTACAAGTACAAAAAAAAAGGTTCAGTTACATGCACCAAACATTATATCGGTCTAGTTAAATTTCTTTCTAATAAAGCACACAAGAGGCAAATACACAAATCTATTCCTTCCGTTTTTACATGATTGTCATTAACTCATTATCATGTGTTGGCCTTGTCATTTTTTTTTATCTCCACCCTACCCACTCCACTAAAATTTAAAAAATTACGCCTTTTCCTAACAGCAAGTCAGGCAAATACACGTTTTATAAGTGAAAGACAGGGTCAGTTACATGCACTAACCACCTAATCGGTCCATATGAATTTATTTCCAATAAAACACGCAAATGGCAAATACGCAAAGCGATTCCTTACGTTTTTTTCTTGGGTAATGACAAAAGTATTATCTGGCTGCATTAATATCCAACTTTATTCTTTGATACGTTTCGGACCATCTATTTTGAATCGATTATTTGTTGGATAATGTTCTATTCCGTAGGAAGGTGTTTATTCCTTTCACTTATGAAAATTTTAAAATTTTATGCCATTTTATAATGGCAAGTCAAACAAATACAATTGAGTGTTACAAGTAAAACAAAAAAGTTCAGTTACATGCACCAACCATTATATCGGTCTAGTTAAATTTCTTTCTAATAAAGCACACAAGGGGCAGATATGCAAATCTATTCCTTCCGTTTTTTCGTGATTGTCATTATCATGTGTTGGCCTTGTCATTTTTTTTATTTATCTCCACCCTACCCACTCCACCAAAATTTAAAAAATTACGCCTTTTTCTAACGGCAAGTCAGGCAAATACACGTTTTACAAGTGAAAGACAGGGTCAGTTACATGCACTAACCACCTAATCGGTCCATATGAATTTATTTCCAATAAAACACGCAAATGGCAAATACGCAAAGCGATTCCTTACATTTTTTCTTGGGTAATGACAAAAGTACTATCTAGCTGCATTAATATCCAACTTTATTCTTTGATACGTTTCGGGCCATCTATTTTGAATCGATTATTTGCCGGATAATGTTCTATTCCGTAGGAAGGTGTTTATTCCTTTCACTTATGAAAATTTTAAAATTTTATGCCATTTTATTATGACAAGTCAAACAAATACAATTGAGTGTTACAAGTAAAAAAAATGTTCAATTACATGCACCAACAATTATATCAGTCTAGTTAAATTTCTTTCTAATAAAGCACACAAGGGGTAGTAGATACGCAAATCTATTCCTTCCATTTTTATGTGATTGTTATTATCATGTGTTGGTCTGGTCATTTTTTATTTATTTATCTCCATCCCTACCCACTCCACCCCGCTCCATCTATCCCATGATGTGAGTAAGATTTGTACCCTAGCTCCACAATGTTAGTTATTTTTTAATTGATTAGTTGCATTTTTTTATAGCAAAATTAAACGTCAATATATTTTATAAATGGGTTGCAGATTACACATAATAACGCATCTCTCATAGGGGGATAGAAAAGAGTCACCACCTAAATAATTTCACTTATATTAGTCTTTATTAGAGCACACATTTACAGAAAGATACACACCTTGGAACATTTTAAAAACATGAAGAGGTGAATTTAAGAGTCCGTTGCTTCATGTGACACTCTAGCCTTCCACAGAAGATGAGCTAAAAGAGCTCGATCACTCTCCGCCCCACCAGGGTCCACATTCAACAACTTATATTGCCTAGGGGAGATATGCTGCTTTGATGCTACAAACAACAATGTCTCCACTGGGAGTATAGGTCCCAAGAGTTCATCTAGAAAATTTTGGCCCGCTTTCATATCAATTATTGTGTTACGGAATTCGCTTGTCACCGTATTAGTGGTATCACATTTTGTTGGTGTTGTCCTCACTTAACCACTTTCAGCATTAATAGGTATAAATCTAAATTTTTTATCTCAAAAGGCTTTGGTAGTCGGTACTATTAACTGTGAACCACCTACTTATATTATGAATATTGTTCTATCTCTTTCTCAATGTGAAACACCCTTAGAGTGTGTCGAGCCACATTATCCAATATAGACCTCATTTTTTAGCCCGCTGGCCTGTGGCTCGTATTAAGCCCAGCCACTAATATGATATTATTGGGTAACACATAAAAAAAAAAAAGCTAAATTAGCCATTTATAGCGACCAGTAACCTAGCTCATTCAAAAGTGGTAGCTGAATATTGCTGAAAATAGTTCTCAAGATTCACATTATTGTCTGCTAAACACGATTGCTGTATGGGTTCTTTAGCAATTCATTATTCTAACTTTTTTTTTTGGAGACTTGCATTCCAACTTTTTGACTCACACATTAATGTCCTTTGTTTTGGTCCTTGGAAATTAAATTTTCTCTCGGAGAAAGAAAAAAGTGTGGGAAAATGGTTGGCTGTGTGTTGTTTGGGGGAAAAGTCTCGGGCGGCTGTGTATACATCAACGTGTTCCTTCTGAAACCAAAGCTTTGCTCATCCTCATCGTACGTACAACTACCTCAAACAGTAACACAATCCCTAACACACACACTATTCTCAAGCCAATTAACCAGATTACTGACTCGACCAATTGCAACGTCACTCACACCAATAAATCATTCTCATAACCATAAAACCTAGCTACCAATTAAGCTTAGCTTATCATCAAGATTGATAGAGATCCAGTACTAGCTACTCCCATAAACTATGTCTTCTAGTTTGGACAATCAGCAGCAAGCTGGGTCTTCTTCTTCTTCATGGAGAAGGTTCAATGCCAACAACTCTTCTAGCTCCCCTCACTCTCTCCATGCTCATCAAAATAACAAGAAGCATAAACTAGGTTAGCTTTTGCAGATCTTAATTCCGTACTAGTTTATTAATTTTCTGTTGTGGGTTTTGAACTCATGTGATGTCTTAATTAGACGTTGATTCATTTTGGTCATGGGATGATGATGATGATGATGATGATGGTAATATTAATCCAGAAGACAGCGATGAAGATATGTTCACTGTTCCGGACGTCGAGGCTATACCACCTGATGATCATCCTATTAGTACCTCTACAGTCACCAACAATAATAATGCCACTAGCAACAACAACCCTGCCGAAATTGGCTTTCCAGGCAAACGCCGCAGAGGCCGAAACCCTGTTGATAAGGAGTATAGACGACTCAAAAGGTACCAAGAGATAGATCGTACTACTAATCGTCTTTTATTTTTGCACAATTTTGTATGTCTGGTTAGATTACGACATAATGTGCCAGAAAATCTGACAAGAGAACATTACCCTCGTTCAATTTGGTGCATATATAGGTGTCGCACAAGTTATAGAGTACGCTTTTGTATATATATTGATCGAATTCCTAGATAATCTGCAGAACAAAATCGCTAAAATTAAACAATTGCGTGCATCACTGCATTGCATTGTTACCAAAAAAATGGAGATGAATTGTTCAAATTTCTCTTCATTATACCTTAATTGTCGGATTATTTATAATATTTTAATCCTAAGTTTTGAAGTTACCTGGAATATTTGTTGAACCACCTGGATGACATTCTGTTATAGCTCTGTGCATTGCTATGATCATAATTATATTAACATGCCTTGAAGGGTCAGCTTTATGGGCAAATATTGTCCAAAATCTCAATTATCTCTAGCTAGCTAGCTACTTGTCCAAGGTTTTGGGTTCTCATATCACTATATGTCTATATCAGTTAAAAATGAAGTGATCGATTCATAAGGTTTGGAGAGTACTTGACATGTATTTTCGAACAAAATTAGTATCCGTTTCCAACTAACAGTACTGATCAAATTAAAACTCTCGTACAATGCCGGCCCTAAACTATCAGATTGCTAAGGAACAGAGTGTCTGCTCAACAAGCCCGGGAAAGAAAAAAGGTATACGTCAATGAACTGGAATCAAGAGCCAAAGAGTTGGAGGATGCCAATTTTAACTTAGAAGAAAAGATCTCGACCCTCATCAACGAAAACACGATGCTTCGAAAGGTGATGATCGATAAGCTTTCTAGTACTCTAGCTAATCACTGTTGCAAGCTCTTTGTAATGGTTTATTAACATGTGAAAGCATTCTCTTTCGTGCAGGTTCTTATGAATACAAGGCCAAAAGTCGACGAAAGCATAGAGCAAAAGCAGGATCGATCGGTTAAGTAAGAGCTGACAAGCATAAATGAGGTGTTGATTTAGGCATATTAGGTTAATATATTAGAAATGTTAGAGCCCCTTTAGGACGAAATGTGATTACGGCTTTCAATTCCCCCAACTGCATATGGCAGTTGTGCATCAGTTTGTATTTTATATATGAACATTCAAGTTGCTAGTGTGCTGTAATAATCTGATCATATTGTCCGATATGTTAATTTGCTCATAGTTGAGACTTTCTAATTTTTAATGAAGCTTCATCTCTTGCCTAGGTTCGTCTACGGTACATTAATGTACTGATGCATCAAGTAGATTAGTTTGATACAGATGTAGACTAATTCGAGATCAAACTAAGCTAGTTAGTCTACCATTTATTGCATGGAGTTGGTCTCCACCTTTGTATCGAACTAGTCTATTTAATTGATGCATTGATACATAATGTACCGTAGAACTTTCTCACGTGCTTCTATGAACTTCCTTTGACAATTATTAGTTTTCCGGATGAAACTACATAAATTAAGTTAGACTAGCCTAGCGTGTGCAAAATGCCGCGCTCACAAGTGCAATTGCATGTTAAATGACCTTTCGGTTTTATTATTTTATATTTAAAATAAATAAATAAATAAACGTTAGATCATAAAATTGGAGAATAAAAAAAATAGGATAAATTTGCATGTGAGCAAGTGGGAAAATGAGTGAGGAGGATGCCAATTCTACATTTCTACTAACACTGATTGATCACCAGAAACACTGTGCTTCGAAAGGTGATGATCGATAAGCTTTCTAGTTTCTACTATACTCTTAACCACTACTACTATAAGCTCTTTGGAATCAATGACCAAAATATCGGGTTTCGGGAAAATTTTGACAGTCTAAAATATGGAAATTTCGAGAAAATTTCGATATCGGTAAATGTTCGAGAGAAATGTTCGATACTGTTTAATTGATTTTGTTGCATTTTTCTACCATTAGATATACTATATATATAAAATACAACATTATCACAAAAACCATCTCTGCTGGGTTGGTTGAGTACTTTGGTGTACAAGAGATCAAACAAGGTCTGATCCTTTTTGTTCACAATCAAATAATTTGTGGTATTTTTGGGAGGAAGTCATTATTTCGGGAAATTTCGGAAATATTGGAAAATTTCGGAAATTTCGGAAAATATCGGACGAAATCTTCTTAGTATGTCAGGAAACTTTCGAACACCTCAAAAATGGAAAGTTTCACTGAAATTTCAGGGAAACTTTCGATTTTTCAGACCTTGTTTGGAATGGTTGGCTAACATGCGAAATCATTTTGTATGGGCCAGTTTGGTAAGCTGTGTTTTTAAGTGAAGCTGGCTTTTGCTGTGCTGTGAGAATAAGTGACTGCAAAACAAAGCAACTATGTGGTTAATATTGGACAATTCTAAAAATTAATATATAGTTAATGTAATTAGGCTATGCAAAAATGATAATAACCTTCTGTGAGCTCTGAAAAAAATTTAGAGAATGATTTTGAAATTAATTGGGATTAATAAATTCATAATCCCGGTAGTTATTAAGGAGGTTCGATAATTTTTCAGAAATTTTTCTCAAGTCATAGTTCCAATTTGAGTACTTGAAAATGAAATAGACGTTACGACGAGTCCGTGAAAAGAGAAGGAGAATTTTTCGGACACCCGAGCTATTTATTATGATTTTCGGAGATTTGAGAATTAAAAAAATAATTTATGGAACAAGAAATTAAAGGCGGTTTGATCTCAGCCATTGATCTCTATCACCGCTCAATCCTGACCATTGGATTGAACATATATATATGGACCCGGATCAGATCGGTCCAGAAGCTCAGCCATTGATCTCTATATCATGCAGATTCTTAAGTAGGATCGATTGGATAAGTCAGATCTGACAATCATAAACGAGGAGCTTCTTTAAGCATTTTAGGTCAATACTGGATATATAAAAAAAAAAACTTTAAGAGACCCTAGCCTTTAGGACGAAACGTGCATCAGTTTGTATTATACGTATGAACACTCAACTAGCTAGTGTGCTGTAATAATTAATCTGATCATTCGGTCTGATATGTTTCTAATTTTTTATGAAATTCCATCTCAATTTTTATGGATAATCTGTATGATCCTAGCAATCATTTTATGCATGGACATTCATACCCATCTAGATCCCCTCTGTCATTCTGTGCCTCGAGGAAGATAATATAAATTTCTCATCAAAATAGAACGACATATATAGATAAATCCACCTCAATGAAAACCAAACATTGAAACAACAGAAGCCATTTTCCTTGCTAATCAATCAATGAGTTGACACCCAAGTTCGGAGCAGATGAGCTTAGGCTTGCTGATCACTCTTTGAGCTTCACAGCAATGACTTAAAGTATACTATAAATGTTACATGCCCTTAATTGGCAATCTAATTGGAGAACAGAAGACATAGATAGATGATACAGCAACTGTGATTTACTTAAACACCAGATTATGGCAGGTCTTGTCACAAGGGTAAGGACAATCTATAGCCTTGATATTAACTCTATCAAAGTACCAGTTCCCCACAGATTTTGCTATCCCCTGCATATAATTAATTGCATGATTTCATAGTACCAACATGTCTAACTAATGAAATAAGAAGTGCAACAGAAAATACCTTATTTCCAATATGGGGAGAATCTTGAGCAAACCATGTGTCCTGTCTCTCGGTTTGGCAATGCGCAAAGCATGAATTTATGAACAAACCATTTTTACCAGCCCTTGAGAAGCCGCTTACAGCTTTGAGCATTTGATTCCGGAAGCCTGCTTATGAAAGAAGAATAGTGAAGTTATTTCTTGAATCTTTATTTTGAACACAGCATAAAGAGACTAATTAAACTCGAGATTACTTTGAAAAAAGCTAATTTGCCGCGCAGTGCAACGTGCATGATTCTTTTTGCATTCATTCCACCGGCCATTAGGATCTGCTGCTGGTGGAGCTAAACTTGCCTGGATCTGAGTAAAGGAGAAAAGGAATCAATTTTATCATTTAGCCATCAGGATATCACAATTCTACTAAAAGATATATAAGGTCATTCATGCAGCATGAGAATACAAGCTTTATATTCATCCACCATATGAATCAGAAAGGCCAAGGGATCACTTTTCCCGACAGGACACCTTTTATGAGCCATAATGAGTCATATGGCATAAAGGATATTTAAATTGTCTCAAGCTTGAACAAATTTTTTTTTTTTTGGTCGAGAACCTTGAACAAATTAGTTCCTCAGGATACGAAGGATGATCACTGAAAAATATTAGTGAGGCAAATTGTTTTACAAGAAATTTTCTGACTACATATAATTAGTTACAAGTATTCTTTGGCTGAACTAAATGTGATGAGCATAAGAACTCACCTGCCATGTATCATAAGCTGCATTGACCAGAAAAAGGGGGGTCTTGACACTTGCAATTATGTGCTGAGGGAACAAGCACTGAAATGGAGTAAAGTTAATAATTTTGATTAATAAACAGAAGTGGAACTTCATTTCTAAAGTTAGGTACTTTTACTAAGAATTTGCTAAGGATTAAATACGAGAAAATGAACTACCAAATTTGGGTTGAGGCGATTAGTACAACTCCACGGAAGGTTCTTCTTCGCTCCCTGCAATGTATTTACATCTATTGTTTAAAGTAGTTCCCAAGATCAAATCAACAGTACCAGTACTGCTTATCAGTTATCACCATAGCTAGTTCATACTATCATCATATCCAACAAATTCACATCCACATATTAAATCCCTTTCAAGCATTGGCTTCATCATTCTGAGCTACTTGTCTGTTAATTGTGTGACCGATTGCCTCCTCTAGTTACCATATTAACTTAGAGCATAAAATGGGAGACTTTGAAATCTACTGACTGAAGATGTACTTTAAATGGAAAGTACCTGTAGGTTAACCACTCGTCTAAACATATTTCTCAAAGAGCGGCTACCAGATACATCAAATCTGCAATTTTAATTGACAATGTTATATAATATCCGTGTACGAACCAAATGACATGTAGCATATTAAAAAAAGGGTCATTACGCATCAAGAAATAATCCAGCATCACTTAGGCACTTGACTCTAGTAGTTCCAGGAAACATTCCACGAAATTCATCGCAGTGGAGGACAGTTGCAACAGCACCAGCAGAACATCCAGAAAGAAGAGCCTAGAAATCCAAAAGTAAGACTGTAAGATGTATAATATTAGCAGAAGTTCATCTCCAGAAAATCAGTAACAATAACCTGATTAGCATAGCGCATTCCCTTTGTCATCAGTTCTTCCATAGCAGCTTTCCAGATACGTTGACCTCGAAAATGCAATTTGGCTGCCTGAGCACCAAATAAGCCACTATTTTTCAGTCATAAGCAAGACAAGGCTGGATCTGACCAAATCTAAATCATGTCCTCTAGAGATGAACATCATTACTCAGTAATTTTTTAACAACTCAGAGTGCCATAATCTTAACGTAGTCTTTAATTTTTCAGTTATCCAGTAGAAGGATATCTGAAAAGAATTAGCATGGAAGAATGCCGGTGGTAAATTACCATATGAAAAAAAAAACACCAATTGAGGACATGATTAAGAAAGCCATGGTTTGGTCAGAAGCAAATGTAGCAAATTCTATGATAGTAGATATAAGCATATGATCATTTATTCCCACTGACCTTATTTTCACTGTCTCCAGCAAAAGATGCTCCATCACAATATCGAACCTTGACTCTGTTCCAGTTGAAAAAGTCTGCAAGTATTTACGTCCCATTCAGAATATCAGTTCACTAATTACTTTATAAAGAAACATGTGGGAAAAGTAGTCAAGGCTGCAGCCAGATAAATACCAGGGTTTTCACTAGCCTTGTTGCTCAATATCCCTGTGAATGGTATCTGCTTCTCCATATATGCTGATGAACCGCGACGAGATTTCTTGCGATAGACACAATTTCTGATTGTATCACACCATCCTCCTCCCTTTTAATAAGAGAAGTTTAATAAATAAGTCTCACAGCAAAAGGTGTGGGTGTCTGAGAGACAAATGGGAGACATTGAGCACCAAGCTGTATATAATAACTCAGGCCCCATTATCCCTCACAAGTAAGAAACTGAGCACCAAAAGGATAATTATCTTGGCTCTAACCCATGTTACGAGAAAACCACCCAATTAAACAAAAAAATTAATATCATACCAACTAAGGTCGAAGCTAAGTTGCTTCCCTAAAAGGCAAGGACAAGATCTATTTTCTATAACTGCTTACACCCATACAAGGCAAAGAATAAAAAATAATAAAAAAACAACTTTTTCCAAACGAGAAACTTCATAAGTTAAGTTGAACAGAGTTACTTTTTACTAATGAAAGATCCATCTAAACGTATCAATGATTAATTCTGATGCAATGACCATGACATTGACGATGATGGTAAAAACAGAACTATCATAGCTTGCTTCCAATATGACATACCTCCAACTCAATGAGCCAACTGTTTGCTCCTGATCCATATCCATGGTGGATGTGGTAACCAGGTACTGTTCCATCTAGGCAGACTACACATAGAAAACACAGAATCATAAAATTACCATAGCTTTTAGAACCAGTCTCTAATGGATTTAACTAACAGGTTGCAACACTTATTCTGATTTACTTCTCAAATATTAAAAAAAACCTGGTTTTTGTTCATCTGAAACTAATCATATGACTCAAATCATTGAGAAAGAATCAATCTTGATGAAAAAAAAAAAGTAACTAGGAGAGTGCCCATTAAATTAAAATGTAATATCAGTGAACATAAATAAAAACTAATAGACATGGAAGTACAATGAGAGATGGGAGCAAACCTGCTCCTTTAGCAGCAGCTCCACCAATAAGAGTTAGACCCACCATCAAGGGTGTGCTGGAAACCCAATTAGCATAACCAAACACATTAATCTCACTATAATGCAAGTCTTCATCTTGAGTCACATTTAAATCTGCAAAACCATTTGTTTGTCTGCAAAACATCAACCCCATAAACCCCCCAAAAACCCAGAACAGCTTCATCTTTTACTGACAGACCTCTCACTAAGACAATGTTGGGAAAACAAGCAAATGCAGATTACAAAACTAGAGCTGAATCAGAGCTGGGTTTTTGTTATTTCACTTGTATTTAGCTGAAGAAAGTGGAAGGCCCGAATAGAGAAAGAGAGAGAGTGAGAGGGAATGTGTGATGTGTCATGTGAAGATGGATGCTGTGTGAAATAAGTGAGCAACACGAGAAAAGACAAAGTCACGAAACATAGAGACGGTGATTTACTAAAAATGAAGAAAATGATGAAAAGAAAAGATGGGGAAGAGGAAATGTGCTTTTGCCCTTCGTTCTTTAATGAATTCGATTGGCCATAAAGAACGGAAATGAATTCAATTCTTGTAGGCTTGTAGCACTGTTCCTCTGACATGACTGGTCTTGGAGTATCGGTGACTAATAAAGTGTGCATGAAGACGGTGATTAATATATGTTACGCTTTTTTTTTAATAATGATCTACTTTAATTTCAACTTAAGTCTTTATCCTCAGTTATCAGTAACTCGAAGCACTTAAATAGTCTAAATGTTCCTTTCGAGATTCATAAATTGTCAAGAAAAATCGATCGTACTTGTCTAATCGAACAAATAGAGTGAGGAACATTATTGTATTAGCAATAATTATACCATTCTGGCATTCTGAATTCTTTCTGATGGGTTTGGGTTTCTCTTAGCAATGACAAAGTGTTCTTCTATCTCTTTCATTTTTATTGAACTTCTCTTGCATTCGTCAAGAGAGTCAATATTATTGAACATGATGAAGTGAGGAACATTAATGTATTAGCTATAGTTGGATGCTTGCTATTTGGGACCTATATTTTAGAGTGAGTTAATGATATTTCCCTTTTTTTCACTTTAGCCAACCAACTAAATCCGGCCGACACTTGATTTTATGATCAACCATATCCGGTACTAGAGCTGTACCACACTCGCTCATTTGGTATTAGTATCTCACTATGCATGTCTGCATCACCACGACCCCATTCTTACCAATATATCTAACATTATCAATTTATCATCTTCTCACTTCCATAGTTTCATGTCAATATCATGTACAACATGCATCATGATGAGTTCTATCCTAAGCCCGCTAAAGGCACATGCATTTGCTTCCCACATTACAATCGATCTCTATTGACTATTGATTTGATTCGAGAAATTAGAGAACTTGTACCATGTTTCAGAGTGTTATATATTTCGGAATTTTCAAATATTAGATGTACTTTTTTACTTGTTTAATGGTTGAAAAACTCGGAACATCACATGTTGTGGAGTATGATAAATTTTAGAAGCAATTATAAAGAGTATTGTTCTCAAAATAAACCGTAAACCATGACTTTCTACAATATTTAGAACTTGGAAATTTCAGTGTTTATCGTATATGATGCTTTTACTTGGAACTCAAAATTTTCTCTATGTGCATCCATAGTTTCTACAAACTTCACTTCTGCTGTTTTTCTTCATCTCAGTTTTTGGACACAGAGGTTACACTTGCAGAGTAAGATTCATCACCACCACCTTGGCCTGCTTTGATTAGCATGTCCTCATCGACTGTGACATCGTTCTTATACTTGTACCAGTTGGCCCAGAACAGATAATTTGCAAAGTTAAGCACGCTTAGAATCGCCAAAAACCAGTAGAAAAGGTCTATATGGTTCTTGTTCATGTCACGCCCCTCGAGCCAACCCAACTTGCTTTTTGTAAACTTGCCAGTGATAGAGTTAATGAGCTCAACAAAAGCCGAGCTCAGGTAGTAGCCAATGGACAGCGAAAGCCAAGAAAATGAAGTAGACAGAGACCTCATGCCAGAAGGAGCTTCTCTATAAAAGAACTCCATCAACCCCACAAGTGTGAACATGTCTGCAATGCCGAAAATGGCATAGTGAAACGAGAGCCAAAAGAGGCTGATCTTGTGATTGTGGTGAATGATCTCATGCTTTCTCTTCACTTCCACGAACCCCGCTATAGTCATGGAGATAGCTGAGAGGACAAGCCCAACACCTACTCTCTGGAGGTGGGTTATGCCATTGGGGTGACCAGTGATTTTGCGCAAAAGGGGAACGAAAGTGAACTCGTAGACGGGGATAAGAACAGACATGAAAATTAGAGGAATGACTGGAATTGAGGCCGGTGGGACATTAAAACCGCCAATGCGTGTGTCCATGAGGGTTCCTTGTTGGACGGAGAGGGTTTGCAGTTGTGCTAAGCATGTGTTCATGAGGATTGTGCTTAGAAGGATAGGCATCATCCTTGTGAGGATCTTCACTTCCTCGACCTGTGTAACTGTGCAAACGCTCCATTTTGATGCTGCTGCTGCATCGGCACCTTTAGGGAGAATGGCTGCCTTGTCTAGTAATCTGCTCAAAGAGATTTAAATTATATGTCAAACAAATTGCTCGCATATAGTATACGGCACACCAACATGTTATGTTGTCAAACTATCAATATGAAAACAATAAATTAGGTGAAACATTGTTTGATTTATGGGCCACATTAAGATACACCTGCAAGTTGTTATGTTGTAAGATTGTCACACTGGACTATTGATTAGTTGAAATCTTGCTCAATGTGTAGCCTAGCATCCTAGATTATTAACAATTTGACAACATAGTACGCGAAATATTTGTGGAAGAACATTAAGAGAAACCTGCCTGAATTGGTTGGTGTGGGGAATGCGCTCTCTTTTTTTAGTAGATTCATGTAATTCATCAGGATTCTGAGGCACATTCACCCTCCAGTTCTTTACACTTGCCACCAAAACCTGCAAAAAAAAGGGCTACATCTAATTAGCTCTGGCAGTACTAATAACTTGTTAGCTAAGCTAGGTCAGAGAGAGGAGGGAGATATCGGAGACCTGTAAAACCCTTAATAAAGGACTTTCTCCTGCAACTCGAACACGAAAATATGGTTTTCCAGAAGCAACAATGATAAGACCAAGAGAAGCACAAGACAAGGAGATGATAAATCCTATGTCCCAGCCAACCATTGTGCTGACATACACCACAAATATGACTCCAACCACGGCCCCAACGGTTATGCTAAGCAAGAGCCAATTGAAGAAGCTGGCTATATGCTTGCGCTCTTCGGGTTTCTTGTAGTTGAATTGATCAGCGCCTAAAGCAGGAATCGCTCCTCTGATTCCACCTCCTCCAAGTGCAATTAAGGATATTGAAGCATAAAACAGCAAGGCCTTCGTGCCATGCACACAGGTTGATTCCCCACATGGTAAAGGTTGCAGTTTTTTGTAATGGGATTGAACAATCAGCAACATATATCCCTGCAAATGCAAAACATGATACGCATTTATAAATTAACATATATACCACGAATAAATAGAAATACTTTCACAACGTAGGAAACAAAGCTTACCAGCAATTCAGTCACACCAAAGAGTAGAGTGGTGTTGAGGCGATTCATGTAGGCATCGGAGATGAATCCTCCAACTATTGTAAGCAAGAATGCTGTACCCAAGTAATTTGTTGTGGTGGTAGCAGAGCCAGAGATGTCAAAGTGTATTACATACATAAAGTATAAAACCAGGCTTGCCATGTTAGCCACAAACCCTATGTTGTCCAGAAACATCATTGCTGCACATACACAAAATTCATATAATTAAACAGCTCACTTGCTGTGTCAAACGTGATATATAGTTTGTCATGGTACATTAATCTGTCACTTACCAAAGATGAAATAGTTGGCCTTGAATCCGCCTTGCTTTTCTTGTTTCGTCATAGATTCATACGCTAACTCTTTGTTTGATCCATTTCCAACTTCACTGTCCAACCCCTACACAAATTTGAACTGATATGAGGAAATGACATACAAAATGTAGCAGTTCTAAGTGTTGGTTACTACCATGTTACTTTTATTTCTTTTGCTTCAGTACTGTAAAACTATGAGTTACTGCAGGAGACTAAATAGAATTACCATGGTCTAGGATGGAAGAGAGTACTGGGATAAGAGTCAGTAGGAGAAGAAAAGCTTTGTGCAAATGATGGAGGAGGTTCCAAGTACTTATACCTACAAAAGTGTAGGTACCAGATAGTGTATATGATATTTATGTGCACTGCATAATATATTACGCCTCACCTGAAGTATAAGTGGAAGAATACAAGCACAGTGACATTCCAAAGTTCCAATAACGAATCAGCATAAGCCGACGGAACCGGCCTTGAGAGAGATGGATATCCAACACCAATATCCATCATTGTAGCTTTGGACAGCAACTACAGCTTTAATATACTCCCCATCATGCAGAAAATGAAATATAATTAATCACAAATGTCATTTTTAAGCATGTGATTAGGAACTAGAAGAGCAACATTAGATGACAACTGCCACAAGTAAAGGTAGAACCAAGGATTATCTATCCAACTCTTTGCTTTGCGTTTGTTTTTGTGTGTGAGATCCCATAGCTGCTGATAAAAAGGCCAAACGGCCCAAGGCTTTAGATAGATATGATTTAGATGCTTTGGTGGCTTCACTGCTGAAGATTCCATAGCTGCCCAACAAAACGTCAAAATCTAACACTGGTTTCTCTACAAGTGTATGAGGTTCTCAATAAAATACAGGCGGATGTTCCAACACTCTTGGCTCCAAAGATCACACAAACTTATGCATCATTGATTTCACATCCAGTAATTATCACATTTGTATTCTTTCATATACAAAACGAACATCATAGAATATGAATTTCGAGTCGTGCGTTGATAATGCACGAGATGTGCTCAATAACATGACAAGAGCAATGCTAGAAGGAAAACAGTGATAGCCAAAAGGTTTCCTTTGTGGATGAATTTCGTTTGGATCAATTTGTAGTGAATTTAACCTCTAAAGTCTAAACTCGATCTGTTATGCAAAGAAGAATTCAGCTGTACGTGGCTAGAACATCATATTCATATGCTTTTCCTGCAACTTTTCTTTTTTGGATAAATGAATTCAGCTATGGATATCCAGCCAAAAGATGAAAGAATTAAGCTATGCATTTCGTAAAATTTTGGTAAGATTGTCAATGAAGATTTCATCTGTAACTTTAACAAGAATCACTACAATAATTAATAACAAATGTAGGCAAAATTTGCAGCTGTTGGCTAGCATGTTGGTTTCTATTTTAACGGATCGTATACGACATGATCTTCCACTCGACTGAAATAGTAAAGTGAGGCTAAACAAACGAGACCATCTGTAAGGATAAGACCCGCCACATCAAAAACAAACTTAGGAGCAAATAAACCCCATACCTGCAAGGTAAGTATATCGTTAAGGACATTGAATGTGCCAAGATTGTTACAAAAATGACAAAGTTGTGGCAGAAAGACGACTTTACCATCAAATGCCGCCTATGGATTGTAACACATAGTATAGTGGCTGTGACTGAAGTGGCCATAATGAGTCCATAAATCATATACACCTAACACATTAACAATAACCAATTAATCATCAAAGTGGTTGGAAAAGCCAAGCCTCAGATGATCTTACTAAAAGGATCCTTTTACAAGGATAACACTGATTATCAACTGGCAAGCATATATCTAATAGCAATAAACTTACTAGAGATAATCGCACGAGGATGGGTTGCTTTCCTTTCTCGGTCTGCCCCCGGCATGCAACAAGAAATGGAAGTCCAAATATTGGAAGGATGAGGGAAAAACCATAAGTATCCATTGTAAGAAGGATTGCTTGGGGAAGCAGGATGAATTCGTCAAACCTGAAAATAGCCGGAGCCAATCCCTATTAATTATTTAACTTACAAAATATAACAGTCTCTAAATTGTAATGCCCCTATGTTGTACACAGATTGAATTTTGGATTCCTAGCATTCAGTCCCACAGATGATGCAAAAAATTAACAATGACAATACATGTCTGCGCATACCAATGACTCACCCAGTAAATGCAGCACCATATCGGAGGCCATCAAAAGCACACCTGAAAAAAGAGTTTGTTTTAGGTTATGAAACATAAGAGTGCAAAAGATGACAAAATAATGTCCAGTATTGTCCACAGAGAAGGAAAACCTATATTGTACATAATAAACCTAGTTTTTGTAGGGAAAAAACCAAAGAGATTCAAGAGCACATAGTGTAGTGACAGAAAAAACCAAAAACCTAAAGGTAGGGAACAAATGACAAACCAGTGGCCAGTGCAGAAAAACAGGCACACAGCAAAAAGGCTCCATTGTGTTACAGGAACTGGATCAAGCATCAAATTCCAACTACCTCCATCTTTCCCATCAAGGTCTACATTATCCAGCCGCATTATGCAATAACCTGGCAAAACACTCTTACATGAACCAAAATTTTCAAACACAGAGAGAGCAAATTGGGATATGGAACCTAATAAATTGTGAAATTGTGATAAAAAATTTATATGGCAGAACAATTATCAAAATAAAAATAAAAAACAAATGTAACAAGCCTTACAAAATGTGCAATGCTAAAGAATAGAGGGAAGGCTTATTGGCCAACATAATACTATTAAATAGAGAGCTAAGCACCAAAAGTATAAATTACTAAAGACCCCACCTCCAGTTATGAATGCTAACGCAATGAAGGGTCCTTGTTTTCCTAACAGAATTATGACTGTTGAACTCCATACAGAAAACATGGCCACTGCTTTAGTAGATAAGTTCTTGCTGCCATCTAAGGATTTCTGTTTAATGAAAAGATGATTAATTATCAGTAAAAATAGTTGTCCAACTCCAATGGCATACACTAGTCGAGGGATGCAATTTCTTCCAACATCTTTAAGCACCCAAGCCAGATTCAATATGTTACTTTCTGAAGCCCAGTACACTGCTATCAGCATATAACTTAAATTAGTTCCCAACATAATATACTTCCAAATCCCCTCAGAAGAGCTTCTATTAATGGCCTTGTGCAGCAAGACTGCCAATAAAATCAGTGCAAGAACTGGCAAAACTTCTGCGACAAAATTCCAAACAGAGGTCATCATGAGCATCCATGAAGGAAATGCATTCACAGATTCAGAACTAGGAGCCTGCTTTGACAATCCAACTTGAATAGTAAATCTGCAAATGATGACCAGGAGAAGGAAAACAAATGCCTGCAATTACATAAGAGAGAAATGAGCATTACTAAAAACCTTAACATGTCTTGGGTGTCTTTTTTTTTCTTTTGGGGTGGAGGGTCAGAGGAATAGGAACCTCAAACCTGAAGTATACTACTTACTTCTGATATCATCTTCTTCTTCATGATTGAAGACCGCATCTTAACAAATCCAGTTGTAGCCAAAAGAAAGCATGCAACTTTTCCTTCTTCCACTGATCTCAAGGTTCCCATCAATTAAAAAGAAAATAGAGAAATTAATTTTCTAATGTGAGCACTAACCATGGGTTGCATCCACAAATATTAAAAGATACCCAAGAACTTACAGATAAAACTATTCGATAGGAAGCTGCATGCACGTATCACCACCATAAAACAAGCAAAAATTAACCCAAAGGAAATTCCGGAATCTCCAGATGAAGTGAAAGAAAAACCATTTTGCTCCTTCACTTTCTTAATTGCAAGAAAATGGATAATGAGTGATATTAACATAATACCAAGTCCAGTACCCATCATCTTTAGATCAAACTCGGTCCATTTGGACCGTGCAAGTTCAGCAACACTTGCTAGGAAATCAGAATACTCGTGAATTTGCCTCTTAAGAGCAGGCAATAATGCATCGCAGCTTTCCTTTTTTTGTAACAGCAACTTCTTTGTAGTATGTGACCATCTCTCCTCTGCTTTAGCATATATGTTTTCTATGTGCAACAAATCTTCACGAGAAAATCCAATAACTGAAGAAGCTGAATAAATATCTATATATCTTTTTACCTGAACACGAAGAATTCATCTGTTATATAAAATAAATGTACAGAAGGGTTAAAAATTTCCTTTTAAGATAAAACATTACACAATGAATGTATGATGACAAGTCATATCTTTATGGGGAGCTAAAATGTCCACCTACAAGTCTGCTCTAGAAAACTGGAGTCACATCAGTTAAAATCTCCTTTGTTTTGTTGAGTGTATTTTAGTTTTAAATGAATTTTGATATTAGGTCATCTAACAGCTTCTAATACATGATGAGCTTTCATTTTTTCCAAAATAAAATTCGCAAGATAGCTTTATCTCCTCATAAACAGGAACTAATCTAGTTAAAGTGGCAGTCACTACCTCTCCCCCCTTGAGAGGGCCAGGATGGAGTAAAAGGGGTACCAGATTCCTGTTCAACCTAATACAACTAGTCAAGTAGTCGATCAAAAAAGGATCAAAAACATTCTTTTAAGAATTGATCAAGTACATTGACAATATATGTACAATTACTGTAAGTACCTGCCAAGAATTGATGCATAGTACATTGACGTAATTCAGCATCCATTCATCTAACTTTGGCTGATTTTGGCAATTTCCCACACTGTCTTCAAAATTCCATGTTCCAGCCCCTAAAGCATACAGCTGAGGATTAACACGCCCAATACTGAAACAAAACAATGTCACTCATAAGTGATGTTTATTTGTATATTAATTTTGAGATCAACAAAAAGCTAAAGGAATGAAAATTGTAGTGAGGTTAACTGTCCACACTACATGAGATCCACGTGGAGACTGAGATGATTACCAGAGCCCATAAATGTTTAGAAATCAATTTTTCATGCAAGTTAATCCTTGCTAAGGTTCACACTAGAGACTAGACATTGACAATTGGACACGAAGTAAATGGCCATATCATCAGTATCTACTGCTCTCATAAGCAGAGTATCATGATAACATTGCCAAAGAACCCATATAAATCAACCATGTGAACATTTGATTTCCTAAAAGCCCATGATCTATTCCATATTGAGTATTCATTGACTTGATAAAGTTTCGTAAACTGACAGCTTCATCTACCAAACTGCCTGACAGTCTTTTAAAGTTTAAAATGAGCAACCTGGACAAATGGTGCAAGTATAAGCACTGATTAAAATCAAGGGCATCAATATCGACTTCAATGGACAATGTTTCATATAGAAATTCTGAGGCTGAATAAATGATTTCATTTCACTTCCTCTAAATGTACTGATTTGCCCATGCTATTATAGGTTTTAGAGAATACTAAGGAGTGGAGATACTCATTTCATGATCAATTTAATCAAACAAATCATGGCAAAAGTTAAATTGACAGGATGCTTACACTACACCTTCCAAAAGGAAAGGGAATACCAAGCAGTGCGGATATCGTCACTGCAAAGTCAAGCTGCAAAGAGTGACTCGACTAAGTATTGGTAGTGGCAATAAAAATTTACAGCAAGCCAAAAAAACCATGTTAACCCATTCTAACCTGCTGGATGGAACTGATGCAGATATTCCTCCTATCCTGGAACCGGACAGTAAAAAATATCATCATAAGAAAACAAATCGACTTATGATTCATGATAACCTAATTCAAAATGCCAATTGAACAAAGAGATTTTTCTTAAAATTATCCAAAGGCCAGTAGGAGTTTGACCGTATAAAAAGTCCGAAAATAAAAACTTACTTGTGATCAATCTCATTAAGTTTCATTCACAACTATAAAGTAATAAGGAAAATTAAGAATTTTTGTAAATTCTATTTAAGTCTTTATTTTATCTTATTTTTTCTCGAAGAAGACAATCTTCAACCTCCGTAAAAGTAGAAGAGAAGAAGGGCAGGGGTACAGCTAATTTGTATGTAGAAAATCTTCATGTAATGCATAAGCCACAAGGATATATGCGTTTTGATTGAGGGGCAGTACCAAATCTAGTCCACAAGATGAAGTATCAAACTCTGCTGGTATCGGAGAGGGGGGATTCTTAAAGCTCAGAGCAAACATGGATGTCTCAACCTGCACTGTGTTATTCAAGTTAGCATGAATGGATGCCTAAGTGAACCTATAAACAAAATATATTTGTTATACCTCTTCAGCACTCCCCCCACCATGATCTCCATTTACAGTCTGCCCATGATCTCCCATCACAAGTAGTAAAGTATTCTCGTGTAGTCCCCCAGGCGCAGACTGGCTCTCCAGTGCTTCAACTACATTCTAAAGCAAACTGATCAATTTGTTGAAGTACTCATGGAAGGATAAATAAAAAAATTAAAATAGAAGTACCAATGGTACCGGCCACATGTATGTGTATAGAACAATGTACTGCATGTCAACAAGGTGATTGGTAAAGTATAACTAACATACCTATAAATAAGATGACAATAACCCTGATTGTTCAATTTCAACATTCAAGCCATGGCCTAAAGGTTAGAAAGAATGGAACCAATTTCAAAAATTTAAGGGAAACTCTAATTCCAATAATGTCTCCCATGTATTTTACTTCACCTTTCCCTACTAAATTATTCTTTCTTGCTTATTGGAGGAGAAAAAACAAAAGAATAGGTAATTATAAAAATAGGTAACTAATCAAAAGGAACCAAAGTAACAAGCCAATCAGTAAGGGAGCAATCCAACAAAGCAACGAAGCAAAAAATAGAGAGAAGAATACTTTCAAAGTGCAATTTTCTTATGTATAAGTTTAAGGAATTACTTGCAAAACAGTGTTGTATTGCTCCAACTTCTCTATCATTTGCCCAGAATCAACCCCAAATATGTGCCCAGCATGATCCTGAGCCAAAAAGAAAATTAAAACATAAAATTAGTAACTCAGCACTTGATGCAGGTAAACTCAACAGAAGGATCTTGTCTGTTTCTCAATGAAAGCCTTAGTGATCTGATGCAGGTATCAGGAAATGAACACAGGATACAAAATGCTATAACTTCAATCAAATCACTCACAACAGAATAGGAAAAATAATAATACTGATTGGTTTATATGTGAATTAAGGACCTAATCCGCTAATATATATGAAGTTGAACATCAGAAACCTGAACCATTAATAACATCTCAGAAGTCACAGAAATGGTGAATCTGTGATAAAGTCATCAAATTAAATCAATACCAGGTACCAACAAATAGTCAAATACTCAAGTACTATTTGAGAATTGATTAGTAGAATAAGCTAGCAAAGCAAGTTCATATCTAATTTAATGTTCATAAAATCTTCCAAGGGGAAAGACAGACATCCAACTTCAAAAAAAACTATCCTAGTTATTAAACACCACACTAATCAAGCAAATGAATCTTACCACACCAAGAAAGTGTGCTATAAGAACATCCCAATCTTCTCGCTGCAAGAATGGAAGAAGGTGGTCAATGCATCCGTTGTCCACCTGGAAAAAGAAAGACAAATTAGTTCTAGCCAAGCAGCCATGAAAATAGTCAAGAATATGACTACATGCAAGGAAAAAGTTCTGAAAATTGCAAAAACATTTGCAAGACATACCGTATCAAGATCTCTAACATTAAAAGATGGGTAAGGAAAAGATTTTTCAAAATGATTAGGAAACAACTGAGTCCATGTATCATCCCCCATCATCACAACTCTCTTTCCATTTTGAGCCAACTGCAAGTGAGCTCACATTTTAGACTTCACAAGAATAAGAAATCTATAGCTTGAAAAAAGGAAATATCTTTACAGTACAGAAAATGATGCAAGTAAAGACAGAACCAGAGAGAGAGAGAGAGAGACCTGATGTATCAAGTTATCTTCAACAATTGCTGGAGCACCAAAGCTATTCCCAACATCAATAAAAGTCGGCAGTCCACCGGTTGTCAATCCCTAGAAAACATTGCAAGAAGGAAGTAACTGATAGAGTTAAAACTTCATCCTCGACATGACGCTGGCTCCAATTCAATTACAGAAATTGTACTCATAATTAAAGTTGTAAATAAAGCATAATCCCTAAAGAATGGAGCAAGAATCGTAATTCAAAGAAGGCTTAAGGTGGTGCATGAAGCATTGTTTAGAGCAACCAATGAAGCTAACATTAGAACAAGTAAGAAACAGAGCTCACCTTCAAACGCTGCAAACTTGTGGTTGGTGGATCAGCAATGGCTTTGAATATCCGAGCAGATGATGCATTTGTAGCAGCCAGTTCTTGTATAAGTTGCAATTTGTTCATCCATGGCTTCGATTCTATGACATTATCATTTATTATGCTCTCGAATTAAGTCGAAACCACAACACAACAGTAAACGTAATCATAAGCAATGACAAACGAGTTCACAATGCTAACCTGGAAAAAAAGTACTGGGGGCTACAAAATCAAACCTGATAGAAAGAAAAAGATTAACCGGGATGTGACTAAAGATTGAAGATTGAGATTGACAGTGGGATAATTACATCATAATGGAAATGCTTCACCTTAAGGCGTCAAAAACGATTATGACGATTCGATCAATAGCAGGTTTGCTCCAACAACGCCCCTGATTCTGATCGGTGTGGTTCTGAACCTTGTTGTGGTCTTGGTTTTCGTTGACGGAGAAGAAGCAAGGCGACTCAGAAACGTCGGAGCATTTGCTGTAGTTTGGGAGCTCCGTTCGGGTCAGGAGAAAGCCTCTGGTGAATATGACAACGGCGACAACGTGAAGCAACATCATAACCCAGTGCACCCATATTCCTCTCCCCATTTTCCAACACTGAAAGTCGTTACACGAAGAAGAAGAAGAAGAAGAAAGAAACAAAATCGCTGCTTTACTGATTACTGGGTTTGGTTGTAAGGCTTCGTCTTCTTCGCATCTCAATTTTGTGAGATCCTCTATTTAAGGTCAAGTGATTATCGCGCCTTCAGTTGATCCTTTATTCAACTTCCTTCTTCCTCATTTTCTCTACTCTCTCTGCTCTGCTTTTGCCTTTTGGCACCAATTTTAATTTATTTACCTTAATAACGTCACTTTTTTATTTTAGATTTTTAGTTTAAAAAAATTACTTACCTTCTTTTGAACTTGTTCTGATGATAACCCATTTGTTTAATTTTTAAAAAAAAAACCATTTGTTTTGACACTTCATTTTTAATTTACTTGCAATTGTAATCATTTTCCATGGATAATATAATTAATTACTTGGCAAATCATATAGGCAAAACTAAACATTTATGGTGACACAAAAGAATGTTCAGGTGTTCTTATAAAAATGAAGAATTAAATCCAAGCATGTTTCTTTGGCAAATAACTAGAATCTTTTGATATGTCTCCTGGTGCAGCGCTGTTGGCGATTTTCCGGTCGGTGAATCAGCTGCAGCCCGCCCATGCCGGCTATTCCCGCATTTGTGCTTCAAGCGTACGCTCCTTCAACCTTGGTCATTTTGGTGGTTTTGGAACTCTCCTTTGCCCCTCACCTCTGTGGAATGGACTACCAGTAAGTTTATGCACTGCAGTACATCCCTGGACAATGATAGCCTGCATTCTAGCTCGAATTTGAACTCGGCTTTTGGACAAAGTTCTCTGTATTCTTCTAGAACACCTGCTATGTATGCAGTCTCTCCTCTATGTGAGATAGTATTGGACATATACGAAGGTAATGTCAATGCCTTGCCCCAAAGTAAGGAGATGATTCTGGTTCAACCTATGGACGGGAAGGAAAATGGAAGGGTCGAACAGGGAAGGTTGCCTTCCCCAACAGAATAAAGCCTGGAAAGAGTGAGACAACAATACATTACTAGGCTTCTCATCAGTAACAGGAATGGTTGAACTTCAACATGGTTAATAAAAATATGAAACTGACATTAAAATCACAAAAAGAGAAGTGAGAAAATGATAGAAAACACTGCACCAACAAGCATGCAAGGAATAGGGATTATATGCTTCAGATCAGTAAATAAGCACCAGACTTACCACTTTGTTTAAAATTGAAATAAAACCTCGAATGCTTTTCTAAAAAAATGTAATGAACAAATATGCTTTAGATCAGTAAAAGAGTACCAGAATTACCACTATGTTTAGAGTTGTAATAAATACTGGAATATTTTTCTATAAAAACTGTAACGAAAATATTATATTGTCTGAAGACTAAGAATTTCTGATCAAAACATATAAGTTAAATCTGTAAACCACTGTGCTTAATTTTGGTCACTAAGTAAATTTTACTGGATAACTGGTAAGTTACTCTAGAACAGAGTTTCTTCAATATTTTCAAAAAGATTGGGTTGAAAGGACATTCATTCAGCAGAGAACAGCGCATGTATCCCTCTTAGTCTTGCATTCTAAAGCGATTGTAATGATCTTCTTATCTAGATAAAATGTTTCTTTCTGTGTTTTGAAAAACAAAGAAAACTTACTGCAATGTTTTAATCTTTTCAAGTAAACATGCTACTGTGCATGCAAAAGAAGAAGCGAACAGTTGAGTATAATCAATATAGTTTCCACAAATAATTATCCCCTTATGTTCTTCACAGACAGTATAATCAAATTTCAAGCAATGTCAATTTTAGAGGCTTGCCATTGAACAAAATGCATAAAATCACAGCATATACATACATCAATTGTTCCAGCCTAAAACTTTACCTTGGTCACATGAAGATTCTTCTTCCATGGATGCACACCCTATGACAGTGCCACGAGCTGACCCAATCATGGGTCTAGTTTCCCTCCATTTTAATGGACTAACCAAGGGGTTACAAACCCTCACCAAATCCAACTTCACAATGTCAAACCTCCCAGCACCAGACTGTTCCCACTTGAGAGCCTTCCCTCCTAGGACGTATAATTCATGTCGTAAGGCTGCAAAACCATAACCAAACGCCTCCAGTTGCCGACAGTGATCAGGAAGAACCACTGATGGAACTGAGCCTATGTTGTACCACTCTCCTTTTTCAGTATCCCTTGTTTTAATCAAGCTCTCACCCCAATCTACAACAGTATACACTCGATTATCTCCTATCACCTGAACTGCAAATTGCATTGCCCTTGAAAAAGGCCAAACATCTTCCATTGTGCACCATGTGCCCTCAGATAGGCTAAACACCTCAGAGGAGTTCTTGTCAGGCAGGCCTACTTGGTCACTAAGAACATGAAATTTTCCTTTGTAGGATAAGCCTAAGCAGTCCATCTGGGCATGGGGCATTGGTGGCAACTCCTCCCACCTGGAATTTTACACATTTATAATTAAAATAAAGATTGCCAAATAAGGAACAAAATAAAGAAAGGAAGAAAGCCAACTGGACCCAACGGTTATCAGCTCCATATACATAATTACATATTTAAGATATATCATGAACATATATACAAGCACATTATTTATAGAGACACACTAAGCTATCTGCTGTCAGCAAGATCAGGCCACACTTGTCACAAGGGAGGCCAGCAAAATCAGAAACACAAGTTGCCAAACCTCAAGGGAAAGTTTAATTCTCCCCTAACAAGAATGTTGAGAAATAATATATAGCAAGCACAGAAGAATGAAAAGCTTTTGTTTAGCAAGTAAAAACAGAATAAGCAGTTAATGATAATGCCAGTGCTCAGATATATTTTAAGAGGCAACGATAGGAACATACTTGTCAGCCACTGGATCATAGACCTCAGCAAGAGCAAGCCCCCTGGTGCAAGATAAGTTGCGTCCACCAGCAACATAAATTTTACCAGATACAACACTACATGCAAAGTGAGAGCGTGGAGTAAGCATGCTCGCCACATTGGTCCATTGTTTCTTAAATGGATCAAACTGCATGACCTCATTTGTTACCAAAGGCTTTTGATGGGGAAATGCAGGACTATCCCGAGCATAGGACCCTCCAATTACGAAAAACCGATTGCAAACACTAATACTTGAAAACCCATAGTGTTTCCATTCAGCATGGACAGTGGGAATCTTCGGCAAAGGATGCCACCTATCCGCTTCAGGATCATAAGCAACCCACTCGTTTTTGGAGCCTTCAGTCAGAACAAACAACCAGTTGCCACACCATCGTTCTCTAGCTTTGTAGTTGGCATAGTCTGAGCTGCGGATTAAATCTCTCCATGTCTTTGAGACGGTTTCAAGCAGTCCATGGTACCCATGAGACAGCTTTGCCAGACATCTCAATGCCAAGTCGTCAGGTAATCCAGGAATAATAGCTTGATGCAGAGATTCCCTATAGGCCAAAGATTGAAAATTTGAACCAACCAAATACTTCAAACCGAAAATGGTAAAACTATATGCATATACATAACGTAAAGTCTAATCATCGAAAAAGCAATAATTACCACAAAAACAAAACCCAACCACAATACACAATTACACATGACATGAGTAGTAACTATCATATAAGAGTTGTTCATCAGCTAAATAATAAATGGCTTCTATAAGAAATTAGAGAAAATTGCATTCTTAATAAGCAGAATTGATAGTTAGCTAAGAGAGAAACTTTCTTACATGAGTCCTTTACGAAAATCTGATATGTCTCCTTCAGAAATCAAGAACCAAACCGAAAAAAGAAATGGGGATGTCTTGCACCAAAAAACCAATGAATGAAATTTCTGCACAATGAATTCGGTTTCAGATACATAATGCATTTATGAAAAATGGGAAAGTATACATAAGAGAAAGAGAATTCAGAGAGATAGAACCTATTACAGAAATGGAAGCTAGTTGTGTTGCTTTAGGCGATTCATTGTTTGGGCCTCAGGAATCTATCTTCAATTAGATGGTGGAAATCAAGCCCAAGCTTGTTTCTTTTGCATTATCAGCCGCTTTGAGTCCCCTTATGTTATCAGTCAAAATCTAATGTTCAGAGAGAGAGAGAGAGAGAGAGAGAGAGGAAAGTAAGAAGACCTATTGAAATGAGTCTGCAAAAGATGAATGAATAATATTCTTTTCAAAGACAAGAGGATGGAATCATGGAAATGTAAATTAGTTTTTCTTTTTGTTTTTCTAAATATCAATTTTTTTTTTCTGGTGAGAGAATATTTTACACAAAGCAGAAGAAATTAAGTGACATTTTCTCATGTTAGTTTTTTTTGTAGAATATTTCTCATTCAAATTTGTATTCAACAGAAGAAAAAAAAATATTAGTTCAAATTTGTAGCATTTGGATAATGAAGTTGGCAATGGATTATAGAAAGAAGAAGAGGAACCTACTCTAACAACCAAATACTTATTGCTAACTTAAAAACCTAAATTAAAACCACCTACCTTTCTCTGTTGTCGGACATGAATCCAGACTCTGGCCTCTGCTATAATAATAAGTGCTAGGATCGGCTTGGGTTTGCACCTCAAGCTGTCACGTCATAAAAACACAATCCTAGGGCTCAAAATGAAAGTTTTCAAAATGCCCAAATTGGACAAGGAAGCAACGGATCTCCGCATTGTTAGTCATACACTCGTACACTTGTAGCAACAAATCTCCATTGCTCCATACTAATTTTTGGGTTACTCATGAATCACCCCAAATTTTGCATTTAATGGACCAATGGGTTTTCGTTGTTAGAGTTTTTCTGGTCAATTTTTTCTTTTTTGAACAAAATGGAGACTTCAATCAAGGGAATTGCAGAGAACCATACAAAGGTTGGGTTTGGGGACAATTGAAAACAAATCCACCAAAAATTCATAGCCTATGGGATCAACACGATGGTTATGATGAGGCATATTCTCCTACAATTTACATATCTGAGCTTCAACAACTTCTGCAATATAAATTCATGAAGGATCTGTTACTGACACCTTAGTTTTGGTGCTCCAAAAATGATAAGGAGAATCGTTGATGATGGGACATGTTTAAGAGCTCGGCGAAAAAGAAGAATGTCGCCAGACTCAGATCTTGGACTTTTTTTGTGACGCTGGTATCTTGTGGATGAGTTCGTTGATAAGGGTTCATTACAGCATCTCCAGGGGGCTATGTCGGGTTGACGCATCGTAGAAGATAGTGAGAGAGAGAGAGAGAGAGAGAGAGAGAGAGAGAGAGAGAGAGAGAGAGAGAGAGAGAGAGAGAGAGAGAGAGAGAGAGAGAGGAGTGAAGAATATGTTGTTTCACACAAAATTTCGGCTTTTTGAAACTTTTGTTTTGAGCCTTTAGAGAGAGAGGAGGTACAAATCCAAGCAGATCTTAGCATCTATTATTAGAGAGAGAATCCATGTCCCTATGTTGTCCTATAGGGTTTCCTAACATGAGGTACAAACCAATATTATTTTTGAGCTTAGATTAAGGTCTAGCAATTACATTTAAAGGTTACTTATCTCAAATTTGAATTAATTAATTTAACTCGTATGTTTGTTTAACGGTCTAAATATTATTATTCACTTGAAAAAAGCTTAAAGTTCAAACTTCTAACTTGATGTAACTTATCGGTAAATAATGTAAAAATTAAGAATCGACAAAAAAAAATTGAAATTAGGTTTGATAAACTAATCAAATGAACGAGATGAGGCGAAGCTAGGGTTTAGGGTTTAGGAGTTGTCATGTGATAAATCTGACTCACGAGTTTACGAGTCGAGCTCAATAGGTCTCGAATGAGCAAAAAATGAGCCCAACTCTATACGAACCGATGTATAGCCCTAAATTCCTAAGTAGCCAAAAAAAAAAGCAGATCGGGCCTTGTGGCATAAGACAATGGGCCGGGCCAGCCTTGTATAATGTATAAAAGACAATGCACAAGCAGCTGACAATCTAAAAAAATTAGAGAAAAGAACAAAGAAAAACCGCGAAGCGTCTGGAGTCTGGAATGTGCTTGTCGTGACAAGTAGGTAATCGAGAGAGAAGGTTGAAGATCAAATCGCCGAGACGAAACCCTAACCCTAGCGAAGATGGAGAGAAGAGGAGCCCGATCGAACGGAATGCTGCCGCTGCTAGCACTTCACGCGGCGAGCGAGTATTACAGGCTCGAGAGGAAGCCGCCGGTCACCGCCGCACTCATTGCCGCCAATTCTCTCGTCTACTTACGCCCCGCTTTCCTCGAACCCATTCTCCCTTCCATCCATGAAGTCTGGTTCAACCCTCACCTCATCCTCAAGGTAATTCACAATTCATTACTATTTCGATTCCAACTTCTTATCTTTCCCGAATGAGAGCACAATCAAATTTCCCAATTCTTGTAATTGCGTAATTGTAGTCCTTTTCTTGTTTTCAGCATTTATGTTTAAGAAATGGAACTTAAATTAGTAATATTTGCTACAAATTTGGAGTAGATTTTGTGATAGCCGTTTGCTAATTGGGATTTGGAAATGAATTCGTCATCTTAAACTGTGTGGTAAGCTATTGTTTGCAAATTGTTCAACAGAATAAGGACTTGAAGCGGTTCCTCTTGTCCCCGTTTTACCATGTGGGAGAGTCTCACCTGGTTTATAACATGCTGTCACTCTTGTGGAAGGGGATCAAGTTAGAATCTTCAATGGATAGTGCTGAATTTGCATCCATGGTTGCTGTGCTACTTGGTATGTCCCAAGGAATCACCCTGCTGCTTTCGAAAGCCCTACTCGTGTTGTTTGACTATGAGAGGGCTTACTACTCCGAATATGCTGTTGGGTTTTCTGGGGTAATATTTGCAATGAAAGTTGTTCTCAATTCGCAGTCTGGAAACTACAGCTATGTTCACGGAATACCAATGCCATCGCGTTATGCTGCTTGGGTGGAATTGGTTCTTATCCAAATGTTGGTGCCTGGTGTCTCTTTCATTGGTCATTTGGGTGGAATATTTGCTGGGTTTCTATATCTCCGGTTGAGGGGTGCATATTCAGGTTCAGACCCACTGACTGTAGTCATCAGAGGTGTTACTGATGTATTAAAATTACCTGCAAGGCTTTTAAGAAACTTATTTCCATTCAGACGGAGGCAGGTATCTGGCAGAGGACCAGTTGGTGGGAGTCGTAGAGGAATAGCTGCATCAGATTGGAGATGCAATGCTTGTACATATGAAAACTCTGGTTGGTTGGATGTATGTGAAATGTGTGGGACGAATAGGAACGACAATGGCAATGTCAACACCATGACTCCGCGTCCTTTGCCACATTATTCAGGCGACCTTCCTTTGGAAGAATTAAGGCGGCGAAGGATGGAAAGATTTGGTAGATGATGGGGTCTTGACTCCTAAGGCTTGCCTTAAGCAGTTAACCCTAGCTGAGGATGAATAAAGTTGCAGATGTGATAGGGGTGCTCATCACTGCTGTTGCTATTATGCTGTTTGTATCAACTCAATTGGTTAGAACTTTGTCTTGGACTTATTAATGTAGGCGTGTATCTAACTTGTGTTTGTTCAATTAGTAGGGTGAATTTTTATGTTTCGATGGTTGATCACCGAGAACATTTATGGCTGCAGCCTTGCAGACTGGCCTATGTAGCGTTGTGTATGAATCAAGATTTGATCAAATTGGAATAGTATAAAAGGAGAATTATGGTTTCTCTACAGAAAATTCAATGTGATGAACTGAATCTCAAGTTGGGATGATTGCATAGCAAGTGTGAGACCTTGAAAGATTGTTATGAAGCAAATTTCTTGTATTTGATAAGAAATAAACTTGTCCTAAGAAAACTCGGTTGGGCGAAAGAAAAGAGTACCCTGTTTTTCCATTGAGAGTTGCAACATCATAATGTATATGAGGGATCGATCAGTTATGTGGATCACCAAGCCATGTCTTACAGCAAAATAAGCTACGGTAACCATCACATTATCATGCGAAACAATATTGCAACTTACAACAGAAGGAACTACGTACAGTGTGTGCGACCACAATATCATGTCGAGCCGCACAAGAACCCGAAATGGAACCAAACTGTTACAAGTGATATTAGATTTCATCAATAAGGTGTTCACTAAGAGCTAAATTTTTCTTTACCTCATCCTCATGAATAGCAAAAACATTCGCTTGAGGATTTGATTTCACTTCAAGAGAAGAAAATACTCAACTACAGTGCTAAGTGTAACGCATACGAGATTGTCAAGATCTCTACTGGGAGAAAAAACACTAGTAAATGAAATGACTAACAACCACAACTCCATTGTCATTGGAAAGACGAAACCAACAACACCAACTGTTTTTTCGAGAACAAAAGCACTATCAACATTCCATTTTAAGTATATGAAACGACACAATTTGATATATACTTGGATATGAAATTGAAAATGACCATATAGTTTGGAGAGTTTTTAAAGGTGCATTGCACGGGACAATGTCCTTTGCCTCTGGAGTATGTTTTCTGGAGTTGGCATGGTTATTTAGCAATTCCACGAACAGAGATCTCTGCCTCCACTAAGCAAGTATCATTCTTTAAAAAACGTTTTAAATCATCACGTTTTATGAATTCACTCCAACCATACCCCAGATTTGAAGTGTGACAGTACTTACCTACAAATAGGAAAAACGATTATTTGTTAAACAAAAGAATATATGAATAATACTATAATAGCATTACAGTTTGTTATCAATATTCAACAGTAACAAATAGGCCAATCCTTACTTGTACGGCATTTATGGCTGCCATCCTGCTTTTGATCTACAATGCGTAGGGAAAACTCTGTAAATACTTTGGGAACAGGAGGAGTTGTTGCCAATTTCAAGAAAAGAGAAAGATAACAATCTTTTCCGGAGCTGCTGCGGCCATCTCCCGTGGGATAGAGACTTATAGTCCTGCAATGAACAAACAATAAGAAATCTCTTACTTTAGAAACAAAAACTTATTACAATTGCTAAGATCATTAGCTAGCTTGTGTTTTCTATATGGTTTTTTTTTGTTAATGTGGTTCCCCTCTCGTGTTCTTCTTCTTCTATTATTAATCTATTGGACTCTTTGCTAGTTTTTTTTTTCTTTTGGTGTTCCTCTCCTATCACTCGATTTTTTGTGCAAAAAAAAAAATGATAGCAGGGATCAGAGATACCATTTTTGGCCTGCAACACTGAATGGTTCTGACTTGTAATATTGACCGTTTAACTTTGAAAAATTTTCAAGCTTCCAAACATGCTTGTAGGTAGAAGGCCACTTTATACTTGATAAACACTCTGCTTGTGCTGTTCTTCTTTCTTTGCAAACAAAGACCTCAGCTCCAAAGACACACTTGTCTTCAATGAGATATCCATTGGAAGCATCGGTAAATTCTTTAAGAGGGATTAACTTATCAAAACCTACATCGAGCATCGCCCCATGAAAGCACTTCTGCTTTGTAAAAGCATCTGAGCAATGCACGTACACAACACAAAAAAGAAGAAGTTGAAGATCAGAAGACGATCGAGCAATATATGCAGTTTGCATGCATATGGAAACCAAACCATGCATATGAAAACCAAACCAAACCATGCATGTGCATGTATATATAATTCTCATATCCAGACTATATATATATAGTCTGGATGAGAATTACTTGTACTGAAGTGTACGTAAATAGTACCTTCAATTACCAAGTACATTCCCTTATTCTGATCAAGCAAAAACAATCTGAAATCAACAGATACTCCCCAACCAGTCTGAAGTGAATTTGCTCTGGCTAATCGCAAGTAGACAGAGATGTGGTCTTCCACATTCTTCTTCTTGTTTCCATTTGGGTACAACACCAGCTTCCTGTGTGAAATTAAGCATTAAAAAAAAAACATAAGCATAAAAAATAATAATAAACATGTAGGGTTTAGACTACTTAATGCATCTTAATTCATGACATCCACAAGATGGAGATAGAACACATGGGATTTAGCCAAATATTATATTACCATTTGTATCCTCCGGCTTCGAACTCGTTTGATTCATATCCATCCGATGAAAGATATTCAGTTAGCAATGAAAACGACTCTATATTTAGACTGCAATGAGTTGGCAGTGCATCGGAAAGTGATCTGAAAACCCCTGCGATCAGATAATGGCAGCAAGGTGCAATTAATTATATAAGAAGCGATAGTATTAATTAGATGCAAGCATTAGACGTCTATGTATGTATGGTCTTAAGACTTAACTATATATAGAATTTGCTTCAGGTACATAGCTAGCTAGGGTTCCAAAACACCACAGATAGAGTATCTTACCATCTTGGTCAGAGTTAAGGATAGCCATGGCGATTAAATTGACCAACCAACTTCTCGGGTTGGGAAGACGTCGGTTTTCTGCTGTTAACGATATATATAATATATGCACGTGATGATGCCTAAGTAATCAAGAATCGATAGCTTAGAGAGAATGGAATATATACACACACACACACACACTTTAAGGTATGGGGTACTTTAATCTCATTAATCGAGTCCTAAATAAACAAGAGATATAAACTTGTTACTAGAAGGAGAAACAATCGAACAAGATTTCGGCTTAGATTATGAGTTTTCTTGATTACCAAGTAACCTAATATTATTAGATTTTTGAACCAATAACTAAAGAATCTCAATTCTACATGGGTTTTTCCATGAAGTTCATCTATGGTACATTAATGTACTAATACATCGAGTATACTAGTTCGATACATATGTATATATATTAGTTCGAGATCAAGCGAAGCTAGTTTATCAATACATAGAGCCAGTCTCTACCTGATCCGTATCGAACTAGTCTACTTCATGTATTGGTACATTAATGTACCATAAAACTTTCTTTTTGCATGAAGTTAGATTATATTGAAAAATGGGAAGAAAAAGAGAGAGCGTAGAAAATCAAACTACCAACCTATAACTCCAAGTCTCCAATGATTAAACTACCAACCGATCGAATTGAAAGTTTGGGACTTTGGGGTGTAATTGAAAAAAACATATCATGTTAATCCAAGCCTCCAAATTGAAGTTTTTTTTTTCAATAAGGTTTGGTAGTTTGATCATCAATTTGGCACCTGCATTAACTTCACTTCCGTCAATTTTTCCGTCAAATACCATTCGGTGGAGGAACTTTGGGCCGGGTCAAGTAAAGTAGCAAAACATATTCGTTCAAAGCCCATGACCCGAAGACCGACCCGGTGTACGAGACCGTCGATAAATGATAAGGGAATAGATAGATAACCGTTGTCCTCCGCCCCCATCAACAACTCAAGCTCTTCTTCTCCACTCTACTTCTACTTGGTGCAGACAATCACTTCTGAGTTTTGAAGCTCAACGAATAATACAGAATACTGATTATCCTTATACCCAATTGCCCATAATAAATCCAGAACCAGAAATACTGAAATGCTGGGCAAAGCTCCTGCTCCAGTAGTAAACCACCTATGGCCAAAACGCCTTGACTCAGAATGGATGGTGGCACAGCACCACTGCAAGTGTACCGTCCACCTTCATCAGATTAGAAAATGGGGAATAAGCTGCAATTTAGGTCAAAAACCCATTGAAAACCCAGCAGCAGCTTATGACCTTATCGACGATTTCATTGTCTTGGGAGCAACCAACAATGACTCTTCCGTCGTCCATGACTCTCCGAAAACCAATACCACTCATGGAGGTCCTTTTCTACCCCTTTGTTTTCAATTTTCCATTTCAATCCTGGGTTTTAGCTTCTGGTTTCTGCTTATTCAGCTTCAGCTCAACTTACTTGTATTTAGGCTTTTAAGACTTAAATTTATGAAATTTGAAACTTTTTCTGTCATACTAGTGAATGACTTATCCACTTTGAAATCTCACATACTAGGTTGGTTCTTGGTCTTGGTCTTGGTCTTATCCCCAAGTAACCAAGTATCTTCTATTTTACATGAAAGCTATGAACTTGAGGCACATTATCCTAATAATCAAGTATTGGTTGAACATACATACGTAATTTGTTTAGTCCTGAGTGCATATATGTTTATCCTGTTGTAATTTTGAGGTCGTTGATTCATTGAGCATGCATGTGTTACCATTTACAGATAATGACCGTCAACCGGCACGTACTAGGAGAGTTGCTGGAAGTTTTGGGAGATTGAAAGTACAAAGAGTGAAAGCTGTAGTGGAGAAAACTTCTCGGGTGAAGCAAGACATGGATGAGAGTGACAATGAACTAGATGTACAAGATACATCACCATTTATCACTACACTTGAAGGTATGGGAAAAAAGAAGAAAGCAAATGCCATCAGTCGTGGAGGGAGAGTTTCAAATCCTTCCAATTCCCATGAATTTAGGGACGCATTGCGGAAGAAGGAACCAACAGATTACATGGACCATTCTAGTGTAACTACGAAAGATTTTTTTGAGCCACTCACTGAGAGTCGGCATAAACCATATATGCGTCAAAAGCCTAACACCATGGTAGACAGACGAAAGGCTTCAGTTTCAAGAAAAGGATGGGGTAATGGAGGGTCCGTACGTGACTCATCGGAGTATCCAGACCTAGAACAACGAAGGAGAGTGTCCAATGACAGTGGCTTTTTCAGTCGAAAATCCTTTAGGGATGTGGGATGCAGCGAGTACATGATTGAATGTCTAAGGAAGCAGCTTTTCCAGCGCCCATCACATATTCAGGTACATAAAAAGACATATGCAAAGCATTTGATTTGGTGTGTGCTTTGAAATGTATGCACTTAAAAAAATGTCCTTTATATCCACTTGTCAGTCATCTTGCATTCTTATAGATACTGTAGTCAAGGAGGTGTACTTAAATACTCTTGCTTCTTGCTTTAGATTGGACTTAAGGAATTCCATGTACATAAAATGAGGTAACAGTTTGATAGGTTCGGTTCCTAATAATGATAACACATTATAAAAATCTGAGAAAATGCAATATCTAGCTAATGTACTGATATGTGAAGTGCATGCTTAGTCAACCTGTACAAGGAAGGGTGTACTTGAAACAGTTTCCAATAGGTAAACTCAAAAGAGTGACATACTCATAATTAACAATTTATACTTGTGCCTCACATCTTGGATAACTGCAGGCCATGGCATTTGCTCCAGTTGTTGCTGGAAAAAGTTCTATTATAGCTGACCAAAGTGGATCTGGCAAGACATTAGCTTATCTTGCTCCTGTAATTCAGCGTTTAAGGGAAGAAGAACTTCAAGGAGTGAGCAAGTCCTCATCGCAGAGTCCTCGATTAGTTGTATTAGTACCGACTGCTGAGTTGGCTTCTCAGGTTAGTTGCTGTTGTTTGTGTTAACAGTTACACATTACTATTTACCTTTCCTGATCCACATGCTCTTAGTTTTTGTTGTCAGTTGTCACCTCTTCTCAGGTTGATTCAACAACTTTCTAGGCTTATTTTTTTATAGCCAGCTGCTACCTGTTTGACCTTGTTGTCTGTGCAAAAGAATGTGTACTATTTTCCTATATGTATGTATGTATTTGTAAACGAGAAATTTATAACAAACAATTGCAAAAGCAGCAGAACAGTACAGCAGAAGTGCAAACCAGCAAAAAGTAACAGATGAAACAAGTACAACAACAATCTAATATACCTCTATGGCGAACCATAAATAAGAAGTAAAAAATCACTGTATTTATGACCTTTCATTATATCATTGGTCCTCTACTAGTATAATAAAGTTTTAGCCTTGCTCAGTTGTTTATGGAAAAGTATTAGAGAACCAAGATGCTAGAAGGCAATTACCAGTCACAAATTTGGTTGTTGTTTTACAGAAGCTGTTTCTTAGTATAAGTTTTGTCATGCAGTTTGCATATAAACAGAAAAGGAAAAAATGGATATTTAGTCAGATTGCATTTGTCTGGCTAGTCTTGCAGTCGTTACTTAATAAAGAAGTGTTAACTTTTGCAGGTTTTGGGTAATTGCCGCTCAATTTCAAAATTTGGAGTTCCTGTCAGGTCTATGGTTGTAACAGGCGGTCATCGACAGAGAACTCAGCTGGAAAGTTTACAAGAAGGTGTTGATGTTCTAATAGCAACACCTGGTCGATTTATATATCTTATTAAGGAGGGCTTCTTGCAATTGTCAAATCTAAGATGGTAAGCCAGTTCCCTTTAACTTTGCATAAACTTTCTGTCATAATTATGTGTTGGGGTTTGATTAAATTAAAGTCTCCTTTATAATTTCAATTTTGGTGGTGGTGTATATCTTCTCTATTCGACTGTTCTGTTGTTTTTTTTTGAGAGTTTAGAATATGTCACTATTGTTGATAGCATGTTTGACTACAAGTCTTCCAAAACCATAAATTCTAGATACAGCATGAGACATGAATAACTAAGGATTTTCTGGAATCTGTTCTTATAGTCTGTGTTGTCAAAGAGTGATAACATGTATCTAAAATCTCTGGACGGGGTTTGAAAACTATGGGCCTTGATTTTGTTGTCAATATTCCTTGGCTAGCTTATTTTTCTAGTTGTATAAGTGTACTCATGTTTTCCAGCTAAAAAAAGAAAAAGAAAAAGAAAAAAATAAAAAAGAAGAAAAAGAAAAAGAAAAACTCTTGCTTAAACTGTCCTCGTTATGTTTCTTCCACTCTGGCAAGTGAAGTCACTTAGTCTGCCAAAATTAATCTAGATGCAAGTATATATTTTTAGTGTATAGGAGTTCTTGGTGATGCTGTTTGTGGGTGAGTGGGGGTGAGGGGTGTGTGCATGTATTCGTGCTTGCATATGTTGATTTATCTACATGGCACATAATTAGAAGCTCTTGTTGCAGTGCTGTGCTGGATGAGGTAGATATACTCTTTAATGATGAAGATTTTGAAGCAGCACTGCAAAGTTTGATCAATTCCTCACCTGTTACCACCCAATATCTTTTTGTGACTGCAACTTTACCACTTGGCATTTACAACAAATTAGTTGAAGATTTTCCTGATTGTCAAGTGGTCATGGCACCGGGAATGCACCGGATAAGCCCTGGCCTTGAAGAGGTTGGTTTACTTAGATTGTGGATTTTAGACTGCGGTCTTGGTAATTAGGAGGTTGATATTAAGGTTCTTATTTACGTGTATTTTAGTAATCAGGTGGTGTGTAATAGTAATACTAATTAATGGTGTATATTAGTTAGTAAAATCCACTAAGATTAACCATTTATCATTCAGTATTATACACCAAAGTTTATTTTAGTATTGGAATGTGCTAAATGACATCGTTTAGCAAATTCCTACAGCAGTGTTGTTGGCAACTTATGCATCCTACTCAAATTTGATTTGACAATCGTAAATTCTCCTAAATCATACTCATATATTATATCATTTTTACTCTAATGTAATAGAAAAATGGAGAGAATGGTCCATGTCTTTGTTATTAACTTATTATAGCTGAATTAGGATCTGACTTTTGATTTTTTTTTCCCTCACTTCTCCAAATTATGTTAGAATTGAAAAGCTTTATATTTACTCCAAAGTTATGGATTTTAATCATGGTGATTCATGTCCAGGTTCTCGTAGATTGCAGTGGAGATGATCGGAGTGAAAAATCTCCAGAGATGGCATTCTCAAATAAGAAATCTGCTCTTCTGCAGCTTGTGGAGGGAAGTCCTGTTCCCAAAACAATAGTTTTCTGTAACAAGGTAAGGTGGAGTATTTACCTTTGTGGTTTACACCGGTTGTCCCTCTGTGCTATTACAAGCATTCTGACTTTTTTCCTTTTTAGTAGAAAGAAGACATTGAGTTCTGTCATTTGAAAAATCTTAAATCAAGTTGGCCTTCTTTCTATTTTGCAGATTGAGACATGCAGAAAAGTTGAGAATGTATTAACACGCTTTGATAGAAGTGGAACTCGTGTTCAAGTTCTGCCATTTCATTCTGCTCTGGCTCAAGAATCACGGCTTGCAAATATGAAGGAGTTCACCAATTCTCGTTCAGAGAAAGTGGCACAGTTTTTGGTCTGCACTGATAGGTAATAATCTTTGTTGCAAGCATGATTTCCAACTACTGAACTTCGTTGGCAAATATGAACGGTCTGATTAATTTGTGTTCCCTCAAAACTAGTCATAAAGTTCTAATATCAACTTGATGTGTACGAAAATATCTGACAGAGCATCACGTGGAATCGACTTTCCTGGTGTGGATCATGTTATACTCTTCGACTTCCCTCGTGATCCAAGTGAATATGTGCGGCGTGTTGGAAGAACTGCGAGGGGCGCTGGAGGAATGGGCAAGGCATTCATCTTTGTTGTTGGCAAGCAAGTCTCCCTTGCACGAAGAATAATGGACAGGAACCAAAAAGGTCACCCAGTGCACGACGTACCAGCTGCATATGAGCTTTTGTATTAAAACCCTCACTGACCTGCTTGTAAAATAGATGAGTTAGAATTGCCAAAAGAGCCTACACATAGTATCTCTTTCTTTCTCTATCAAGTTTACTACCCCGATCCTCTTTTTGTATGTCCTAGGACTCTGAATGTAGCAAAGTGCAAGGCTGGTCTTGGGAAAAACTAGTTGATATATGATTTAATCAAAGTTTACTTCTTATTTGTTGGTAAATAATTAACACTAACACACATCGGCTAACTTGAGTACTAATTACAATGCGAGTTGTTCATGAACCTGCTTTGCCGCATAACCTGGATGTTAATGTGGCATGGTTAGCTTCGAGAAGAAGAAAGTTTACCGACCCTGGAGATTTGATTTTTGGACAGACCTAGTAAAATAATACAAAACACATCAACGCTACACGAATACTTCCAGTGTTTGGCTTGAAGCTTATTGGGTACATCCATGTCGAAAACAGATGTCCGTTTCAAGACGGTATATCATAGGCTTGAATTGGAGGCTTGAGCAAAGAGTAATGAAGACTCAAATTTTGGCCTTCTAGAACCATCTGTCAATCTGGTAAAAACTTACATTATTCGTGGCTTCCGGCTCTGGTGCCTTTTTGGATACTCGATATATCATTTCGAAACTTTTGATGTGAGGTAAATTATTGGCGTTTGGGATTATTTTTACTTTTGTATTTCTATTTTTTAAGTTCCGCTCAATTTAGAGAAGCTGGAAGACCAATTTAAAGAAAAATAGGTCTTTAAGGTGTTGAGAGCCAACATCCACGCTTGGTGGCAACGAACTTGTTATTCTCCCTAGTTTTTCTCGTCGCAATCTTCAAGACGGTATATCATAGGCCTAAACCGAACGCCTGAGCAAAGAGTAATGAAGACCTAAAGTTTGGGAGTTCGGTTCCCCTTTTTATTCTAATAAGAACTTACATTGTTCGTGACTTCCGATTATAGTATTTTTTTTGTAATTTGGCTAAAGTAAAAAAACAATACGAGAATTTTTACCATATTTCGGATTTTGATATCAAGGATTCACGGGTTAAAACTTGAAGCATCACATATTCCGTGTATGATTGAGTTTTCGTTGAAAATTCTTCGTTTGACAATTATTATTATTTTTGTTTATTATTTTGAAAAGGAGAAACAAAAAATTGTGGGTAAAGTTCAAAACGGTTAAACGGGTGCGTAGTGTTCTGGGTCGGGGATGGATAAGGTGCCAAATAAAAGAAAGGGGCTTTAGAAATACAGAGAGGGACTGTGAGAGTGAGACACACAAGGATAGAGAGATAGAGAAAATGTCAGCGTCTCTTTCGTTCGTTGGCTCTTCACAACAGCTATGGATGCGTCCTAAGTTTGTGGGAGTGGCTGCTCCGAGGCCTCAATCTCAGTCTCTTCTTGTTGTCGAAGCCAAAGCCACTACCAAAAGAGAAGACAGGACCGCTCGCCATACTCGTATCAGAAAGAAGGTAACAACCATCTCCCTCTTTTTCTATCTTGCCCAATTTCGGAAATTTGATTGATTCACCTTCAATGCATGTTGTATAAGATAAATTAGCACACAATTTCAACCCAGATGAATTGTCCTCCTTGAAATTACAAAAGGTTGGAACTTTGTCTTATCTCTGAGTAATGGGTAAAGCCCCGTCTGAGCCATTAGACCAACAAATACTAGTGGTTTCAAGAATAGAGAAATGGGTCTTCAATTTTATATGTGATGTCAGCATTTTACATGTACATGAACTGGGTTAGCTAGCCTGTTTTAGTTTTTATTAGAAGAATGAGAGCAGATTTCACTGTTTAGTCACACTGTGCATGCTCATAGCAAAAAGGGGGCATTAGCAGGCACCTCAGTTAAATTGTCAAGTTCCCTTGAGGTTTTCTCACAGGCTCAAAGCCAAAGTCTGGAGCTCTAATTGGTTCTGTACGCATTAAAGAATGCTAGTGAACAATAAAAATGGTTCATCTTGAGAACATTTGTTTGCTCTGCTTGTTTTTGGAGCCTCTAAATTTCTGTGGTCCTTATGCTTCAGTCCTCTAATCTGTTGGAAGGTATTTGCTGAAAATGAGAGTTGCTGGTTCTGATTATGGATGGCTCATTTCTTGGTTTTTCAGGTTGAAGGAACTACCGAAAGGCCAAGACTATGTGTCTTCCGCTCCAACAAGCATCTCTATGTCCAAGTGATTGATGATACCAAGATGCACACTCTTGCTTCAGCTTCAACAATGCAGAAGCCCATCTCTGAGGAGTTTGACTTCACTGCTGGTCCTACCATTGTAAGTTCACAGATAACAATTCAACAGCCTGTTAAATATTGATGCTAGACCGTGTGGTTGATTTGTTTGAAACTTCATTCAGATGTACGTCTTTACTGTATGGAAATGGTCAACAAATATGTTTTCCCTTGCATTTAAATGCTGATTAGTTCAACTGTTGCATGGATCAATGTGCAAGCTCCTTCTACCACTTGTCTGTTAATGTTTAATCTTGCTGTAAAATTGTAAATAGACAAAATGATGATAGTAATAATAACATTGGAGAAGTTTTTTATCATTTAGCCTAGATTTTGATTGGTCGGTTTCTGATTTGGTACATGTACCTTCTATTTGATAAAGCTATTTTTAACTTTGATCTCTCTGTCAAAGATGAGTCCTGATCAGTTCAAGCTTTCTGTCACCAGGAAGTAGCAAAGAAGGTGGGAGAAGTCATTGCAAAGTCCTGTTTGGAGAAAGGGATTACAAAGGTAGCCTTCGACCGAGGTGGATATCCGTATCATGGGCGTGTGGAAGCCCTTGCTAATGCAGCTAGGGAAAATGGCCTTCAATTCTAAAACCTAGGTGGGGAGTTATTTCATTTTGAATTGTTGTACCCTCTTCTTTTCTTTAATTTGTGTAAAATCTTGGTATCGAAGAATGTATCATTTTGTAAACAGAGTTGCTCTTTCCTAGTTAATGAAGTTGAAGATTTGAGATGGAGAGGAATTCAATTTGGGTTATTAAAGCATTGAAGATGAAATGCTGAAATAGAGAATGCTCATGGTTCCTTCATCTCATTTTTTGTGGCTCTTTTACAGTTCAAAATTTGCAGTATCATTTTCTAAGAGATCAGAAAAGTTACAAGGGACATTTAGTCTGTTATAGCTAGGGACATTATGGATACCACATCAGCTGATCAGCAAGAAAATTCTTGCATACAACTAGGGAATTGATTTGTATTTGTTTCTTTGTTTTGTAACCCTTCTCAACTTGAATATATTATAAAGTTGGGGTAGTGAAATGTTGAGTATATTTTAGTGGGTGAAATTAAAGAGACTCACTCAAGTCTCAAGTGTTTCAAAGTAACAATAACCATACATAGGAGAGGAAGAAGGAACCAGACCCTTAACCAAAGCAGAGAAAAACGATGGACATGTGTATCGTGTAGTCTTACTTTCTATAATTAAGTATGTTAGTTTCATTTATTCTCTCCCTCCGTTGCTGTACTGCTAGCCTTGTGTTTTTCACAGTCCATACGTTAAAAGATCCCAAAAACTACAGTTAGTTACTCTCGTATACATGAGATTCTTCTCTTCATGCATGTTAAACAACACGGACAACAGAATTCAGACCAGTTATTGTGTGCATCTCAATTAATTAAGTCGGTCTGAAGATGGCGCCGCCACCGCCGGCGACCACCCCTCCCATGAAGGCCACATCGAATGGATCATTTCAGGGCGAAAATCCGCTTGATTTCGCTCTTCCCTTACTCATCCTCCAGATCATCTTGGTCGTGGTTTTCACCAGATTTCTTGCATTTCTTCTTAAACCTCTACGGCAACCCCGAGTCATAGCCGAAGTTATTGTAAGCTCCTCTCTTTTTCTTTTTTTTCATGCATTGATCACACAATCTAATTTTCAATTTCTTCATCAATTCTTCTTAAACGTAGGTGAAATTTGTTCTTCATTAATTACTTCCTCCTCGCTTTTCAATTCATTAATCACCTTGTTACATTCACTAAATTTGTTACGCATCATAATTTTTTTACGAACATATCATTTGATAAACAAATTTAATGATCGAATACAGGGTGGAATTCTTCTGGGACCCTCGGCGTTGGGGAGGAGCAAGGCGTTTCTACACACAGTTTTCCCGCCAAAAGGAATGACCGTACTGGACACGGTGGCCAACATCGGGCTCTGCTTCTTCTTGTTCCTGGTGGGGCTGGAGCTGGACATCAGCGCCATCCGCCGCACCGGAAAGAAGTCGTTGGGAATCGCCCTCTGCGGCATAACCCTCCCCTTCGTTCTCGGCATCGCCACCTCCTTCGTCCTGCGTGCCACCGTCTCGAAAGGAGTGAAGGAAGGGCCCTTCCTCGTCTTCATCGGCGTGGCCCTCTCCATCACCGCTTTCCCCGTCCTGGCCCGCATCCTCGCCGAGCTCAAGCTGCTCACCACCGACGTCGGCCGCATCGCCATGTCCGCCGCCGCCGTCAACGACGTCGCCGCATGGATCCTCCTCGCCCTGGCCATCGCCCTCACCGGCACCAACACCTCGCCGCTCGTCTCCGTGTGGGTCCTCCTCTGCGGCGCCGGCTTCATCGCGTTCGCCGTGGTCGTCATGCGCCCCCTGCTGGTGATGATGGCGAGAAAATCCCCCGACGGCGAACCCGTGAAGGAGCTGTACATCTGCATCACTCTGTCGCTGGTGCTGGCCGCGAGCTTCGTGACGGACACGATTGGGATACACGCGCTGTTCGGCGCGTTCGTGGTGGGGATCATAATGCCCAAGGAGGGTCCGTTCGCCGGGGTGTTGATAGAGAAGCTTGAGGATCTGGTCTCCGGGCTCTTCTTGCCGCTTTACTTCGTGTCGAGTGGGCTCAAGACCAATGTGGCCACCATAAGCGGAGGGCTTTCCTGGGCTTTGTTGGCGCTTGTGATATTCACCGCGTCGTTCGGGAAGATTGTGGGGACGGTGGCCTTGTCTATGGCCTGTAAGGTGCCTTTCAGGGAGGCCTTGGCGCTTGGGTTTCTTATGAACACCAAGGGCTTGGTGGAGCTCATCGTCCTTAATATTGGCAAGGATAGAAAGGTAACTAACGCCTTAAACATTTCAGCGACTTTTAATTAGCATGTAACATATATAAGGTCGCATGTTACAATATTGATTTTGTATTTATGACTATATATGGCAGGTGCTAAACGACCAAACTTTTGCCATCTTCGTTATGATGGCGTTATTCACCACCTTCATCACCACCCCACTGGTTATGGCAGTGTACAAGCCAGCTCGAAAGGGAGCCCCTTACAAAGTACGCAGCGTGTTTCGCAAAAACCCTGACACGGAGCTTCGAATGTTGGCATGCTTCCACACGACCCGCAACATCCCCACCATGATCAACCTCATCGAGTCTTCCCGTGGCACGCGCAAGCGTGGACGACTCACCGTCTACGCCATGCACCTCATGGAGCTCTCAGAGCGCTCCTCAGCCATCTCCATGGTCCACAAAGCCCGCAACAACGGCCTCCCTTTCTGGAACAAGAAGAGTGACGATAAGGATCAGATGGTCATCGCTTTCGAGGCCTACGAGCAGCTCAGCACCGTCAAGGTCCGGCCCGCCACCGCCATCTCTGCGCTTAACAACATGCACGAGGACATATGCGCCTGCGCCCACCAAAAAACTGCCGCAATGATTTTGTTGCCCTTTCACAAGCATCAGAAGCTGGACGGGGCCATGGAGTCGCTGGGACACTCATTTCAAGCGGTGAACGAGCGCGTGCTGCGACACGCTCCTTGTTCGGTTGGGATTCTGGTGGACCGAGGACTCGGTGGAACCACGCAGGTCTCGGCCAGTGACTTGTCGTATGCTGCGGTGGTGGCGTTCTTTGGAGGACGAGATGACCGGGAGGCACTAGCGTATGGTATGAGATTGGCTGAGCATCCAGGGATTGTTCTGACTGTCGTCAGATTTGTGGCCCCAAAAGGGAAGACATTGAGATTTGGAGCCCAGTTAGTTGGAATAACGGCGGACAAGAAGAAAATATTGAAAGAAGAAGACGGCAGTCATGAAAAGGAAAAGGAAGAGGACGACAAGTTGTTGGCGGAGTACATGAATGTACGGAGTAGCGGCAAGGAAAAGGAAGAGTCCATGTTGTACGAGGAGAAGGTGGTGGAGGGCAAGGGGGAGATCGCGGTGGCGTTGAAATCAATGAGCAAGAACAATTTGTTTATAGTGGGGAGAATGCCGCCGACTGTTCCGTTGGTAGAGACGAGTGACAGTGCAGAGCTTGGGCCAGTCGGAAGCTTCTTAGCGACATCAGACTTCTCTTCCACAGCTTCCGTTGTGGTGCTTCAACAGTATAACGCCACGGCGTCGCAGCCGCTTGTGGTGGAGGAAGCTGACTATGAAACAACGGAGTCATCTATGGTTTGACAGATTATATAGTATATTTGCAAACACATGCATATAGATCGATATGTGCTAAAATTAATTAGATCAGGAATAAAAGCTTTAGCATTTTCCAACCTTGATATAATGAACTAGCTAGGAGATAATCCATAGGCCCATAAAGCACTATAGTCAAATTATAATTACTTGTATTTCTCATTCAAATTTGTATTTGTAGTACACAGATCGAGTGCCAATAATAATTACTTAGGTAGTACGTAGTTAATTCATTCCAAGTTTCCAACGTTATTGATCAATGAAATAAGATCGAATTTTCTTGTTTGTACGTACGTACGTGGTAAGAATGCACAAGTGAAGTAAGTAAATGTGCATCTCAATTTGAACATCCCTCGATCTCAGCCGTTTGAAGCTCTCAATGGAGACGCGCGAGACTTGTTCTCATGTCACCCAATAGAAGCTAGTAGGCTTTCTGGGTCTTGACCTAGCTTGTTGATGTTACTGTCATCAATCGAACAAGAGAATCTGTGCTACAATCGGTGATCTCAAACTTGTTGAGCGTCCTCAGAACTATACACTAGCTCCGGTCGGTATCAAGCAAACAGATAAAGGCAAACATTAAGGTCTCTTAATTCAACTGAAACAGGAGTAGTTATATATATTTGGTAACGTACATTGTATACGAGACGAAGTCTTTAAATGTGGTTGAGACAACGTACAGTTATTGTTCTTAATGACATCCACATTGATATTATGGATTACATCTCTCCTGCATCATGTACGTACGCTGAAATATCATTCCGGACAATGTGGGCTGAGTTCGAGGGGGATCGGAATAAGGTTGCTGTAAGTAGTGTCATCGAAGACGACCAGAAGAAATTTCTGAACCACATTGTTAAAGCAACTAACATGAAGTGCCTGACTCGATCCACAATCGGCACTGGAAGGAAAGTGTACGTGGAGTCCTCGCTGCTAATCTGTACGCAAAGAGTGTTTTCGGGGAGGATGCTTTGTGAATCGAATGTGATCGAGTGTTGAGAAACAAGCAGCAGATCAGAATTAGAAGCAAGTCTCAAGGTATAGCTCAAAGTCTTGGGGACAAGATCACCTTGAAACACAGGGGTGGCCCTTGTTTCAGGCTAAGATTTGTTTTTCCTAATTTGTAACATATATGCATGTTCTGTATTCCATAATGATGATGATATATAATGATACTCAGTTGTTTAAGTATGTATATGTTGAAACACTTTGATATATGGCTGGCTATTCATTGCCGGAGGTCAATAGCCACCGTGACTTGTCTGCCATGAAGAATTTATCAATGAAGTTTGGATTTTCGCTGAGCCATCCTGATTTTTCATTCACCTTCGGCAATTGGAACTCTGTTGATAAATATCCGTCACACGTCATTTGTAGCACACTAAGCTATGGCAAAGGGGATCTTCAACTGGGAATAGAATGCTTTTTTAGGTATTTCTTACGAATTAAAAAAACTACATATTAAGAGAACCCACCCAAAATAAGTGTGAAATTACATAAAGACCCTTATACCATATATTAAATTTGATTGGGTTTTAATATTTGTTGGGCATTATGGCAAATAATGAAAAATCAAAAGTAAAAAAAAAGTCCAAACGCTCTTCCCATTATCTGTCTACATATAACTTCCTATTATTTGTAAGATAATTTTTTTTAATGCAAATCTCTTAGATAACTTCTCATTACATTTTTTTTCTCTCAATGAAAAACAACTTTACGCATAAAGAGCATGTGTGGAGAACTGGAGAAGATCAATATATTTTAATAACATAATAACCGAATAACATTTATGAGACAAAATAAGATTTTCTCACTCCCAAAAAAAAAATTATGCCATTAGACCAAATAATATTGGATTTACATGTATCTTTTTTCTTTTAAAAAAAAAAAAAAAAAGAAATTAAGCGAAAGTTTAAATATTGACGAGAACTCGAGAAGGTTGCGGAAAGCGGGTGGGTGCTGGAGTATTCGGCAAGCGTGCGAACAATTTTAAAGACGTGTCTGGTTGGTTCGTTCATTCATTCAGTAATTCCCGACGCGGTGAGATTTTGATTCCGGTGGGTCGGTCAGAGAAAGAGAGAGATGGCTGTGAATCCTCAGCTCTTCCCTAATGGCATGCCCGTTCCTTTTGTCAACGAGATGTTCGTTTTGGCCAGAGACGGCGTCGAGTTCGAAGTCGATAAGATTCCCGGGTCAGTACTCACTTCACCTCCTTTTACCGTCATCCTACTTTTCAATGTTCCATATTTCGATTCAATTGACGTCTCTCTGAGCATTGTTCTTAGTTTGATTCTGCAATATGTGTCAATTCATCCTTCCTCAATCTTTTAGGGTTTTTACTGGAATAGAATGAGTAAATTGTTTAATTTGAATCCTCTTTGCTGAGTGAAAATATATTCCAATTCATGACTAGTTTCTGTGATTGCATTATTTGGTCTTGAATTGAAACTTGCCTTCCACTTTCAGCTCCGATGGTGGTCGTCTCAAAGCAAAGGGAACAATCTACTTGTCAAATATCCGCATGGTCTTTGTTTCGAAGAAGCCTGATGGTCATTTTACTGCGTTTGATATGCCTCTGGTATGTCATACTTTGTTTTACTGCCTTTGATATGCCTCTTGTTCTTCACATGTGCACTTGCTTTGCACCTGATGATTTTTCTTAACCCTATCTGTGATGATTATGCTACGTCTCGACTCATTCCGTAGTTAACGGTTTAGGTCTTGTTGGGCTGATTGTTGCCACCAACCTGCATCATAGAAAATGTATTTATATTGTAGACCAGAGCTTTCGAGTTTTTGTTTGACGTCAAAATATGCATAGAGAAGGAGGCTTTCACATTCGTTGTTCTATGGTGTAAATCTGCATTCTGACTTGGCATTCATGTTTTAGTTGTCAAGTCGAGATTAAGATAATTTTCCCTGGATAAATGATGTCTGGAACACTTTGAACAATAGAATTTTTTAAGTGGGAAAAATTTAATGTTAAATGACATGACTGTAGGTATTTATTAATTAATCGGCTAGAACCATAGTCTTACAAAGACTTGAGCATTTTTTACAAAATATCTATTAGAAAATTGCCAGACTAACTTGAAAATGTAGAATTTAGAAAAACTCAAATGAAGGTGGTTCATAAGATTAGGTATCCTTCCAGTCCTCTCAATCAGTGGTTGCAGTATCTCTGTACTTATGGGTGACTGTCCTAAACACCTAACCTTCTTCAGCCAAAGAGCTTTACATTTCCTGCATCTTTTTGCTGGACCAAATGGATTTATTCTCTTTGCATTTGATTATTCTTATCTGATGCACATACTGAATTCTGAGTGCTTTGCTTTTCCTTGCTAAGCTAACTATTTGTAACATTTGTGCCCTGCACTGCCTGTGTTGTACTTTTGATTATGGGAACAATAAGAAAAGGTGATTTTGGTTAAAGATGAGAATATTGTTGATACATTCAGACTTTCTTTGCTCCTAAGAACTTCCCTCCACTTTATTTTAAGTTTGCTTCTGGTAAGTGTGCTATTTCGGACTATTAACATTTTTTGTAAAGTCCCTTATATGCTCTTTTGACTTTATCTCAAGTGCCCTCTTAGGGATCCTGAGTAGGACCGTCTAATTTGGTTTGACATCCCTGCCTCTCCAATTGCTTTATCTACCAAACAGTATTAGCAATGAATTTGATATCATGTTCCATTTAATTAGTTTACTTTGTGACGAATTTCTGCTTCACATATTTGTCATAGATCAAGCTAGAGCCAACAATAAAATACATAATCTACCATTAAGACAATTTTAACTTTCAGAGTAAATTACCGTAGGAATTACCCACTGTTGAAATTGATGCCTCATGACCTAAGCTTATGAAAAATCTAGTTGCTTCCACGTTGCTGGCATCAGACATGGAACCATGTCTAGATATGCTGCCTAGCTAATTTGTTCACCAGATGATGGTGAAGATCTTGGGGTAGATGAAACTACATCTAGATATCTTCTCCTCACCAGTACCCATATTACTAACTGGATGTTTTTCCCCCTTGTTTAAGTATATATGCACACACACACATATGTTTTGTTGTATGTAGATTTTTAATAAAAATGACAAAAAGGGGTAAGTTTCAATCTTGATTTTGTTGGATTTGATGTAGAGCAGCTAACCTTGTCTGCCATGGATCCAAGGTTTGTGCCATTGCTCATTTTCACGTAAATGGAGCTTTATGTAATATTATCGAATCTCTTGGAAGGTTCAAGTTACTGATTAGCTTCTCTGAGAGGTGCCAAACTTTTTCATCATGTTGAAATCCTGTAATGTGAACGTTTTACCTTTTAGAGAGTATTTCAGCTTAAAAGTTCTTATGTTTTTTTTTAATTGTTTTGAGTTATGTGTAAGGCTAAAAAGTATTGGTGTGTGTTATGAATGGTTTGCTTGGTCGCAGATTGTAAAGATACTCGTCTTCGAGCAGTTTGTGAACACATTATTTTAATCTATTGTGGTCTCTTTTAGATCCTTGTGCTTGCATCTCACTGATCTTTTCACTTGCAGCTTTATGTCCATGGAGAAAAATTTAACCAACCAGTCTTTTTCTGCAACAATATAGCGGGTCAGGTGGAGCCTGTAAGTATACCGGTTATCCAAGCAAGAAACCCTTTTCTGATTTTGGGGATCCTAATTGTTTCAATTACAAATGTCAGGTGGTTCCAGAAAACCAGCATGGGGCTCTTTATTCTACTCACTCATTCAAGATTTTGTTCAAAGACGGGGGCTGTGGGACTTTTGTTCCTCTTTTTTTCAACTTGATCACCTCTGTGAGACGATATAATCAACAATTTCAACAAGCCAATGTCCCCCAGTCTCGTGTGGATCCTTTACAAGCATCCCAAACTCCAGTTGATGAGATGATGAGACACGCGTAAGTGACATGTTTTGCCTAAGTGACATATCTTGCCATGTAAGCTTGTAGTCAAGTGGATGAAGAGAAGTATAATTGGTTAAATTATGTTTTGCTAATTTTGCAGGTATGTTGATCCTAATGATCCAACGAGGATCTTCTTGCAGCAGCCTACTCCGGAGTCTCAGCTGAGGCGGCGCACGTACCAGCCTCAACCCACTGATCACTAGATGTGAATTAGTTACAAATAGTGAATAAAAGTACTTGTTTTGAGAGACACATAGTAGTGTGCTGTGTAATTGGATTTATATATAATACATACTTGGTAAGTGATATTGCTAAGGCTGTTTCTACTTGTATATTCACTGGGATATTCTCTATTATTGTCAAAAGAAGGCGTTGAATGTTCACTAAGGATGGATTTACATTGGGGATGTTGCTGCTTGATTTTGTATATCATACCTATTATCATCTCCTTAGCATCAATAGGTTGCATTTTGGTGCCAAGTGAACAAGTTTGTGTTGTGGACATGGTACACCTCCATAGTTTGCGTTTTTTAACACTTGGGAATTGAGATGTAAATTTGTTTTCAATTCAATGTTATCATACAAACCAGGTTCAACAAACTATGGTGCAAAGTTGCAACCCTTGCATGGCATACAATACAAAGCTACGTTTCTGCTTCAGAAGTGTGAACTCCACACAAAATTTCCATGTTTTCCTTGCACATAGTTGCAATTTGCACACACCCAAAAGCCTGAATCACAAAAAGCAGAAACTAGAAAGACGGACGCTGCGAGCCTCTTTTGAGCCACAACTGGTAAGCAGTCATGTGGAAAGAGTCATAGCCCTTGGGATTCTTGTGCCAAACAAAATGCCTTCTGACTCTCAACAAATTCCGGTACATGTTCAAGTAAGTCTTCTTTGATATGGACAGCAGCGTCTTCTTCAAGGAAGCAGCCTCATTGTGATTAACAATGACCGAAAATGTGGTCCAGTTCAATACATTAGCAAAAGGAAGCTCATAGTAATTGGACATTATAACAGGAACACACCCATAGTGTATAGCATCACTGACCCTAGCAGTGTTCACCTCATAGCCCTTAACATGGAGGCAGTACTTGCTCCTCTTAAACCCTTCTTCATAAGGAAAAGATGGGTTCTCAGAGAAGATATCCATGTGAGTATCATTGCCCCATAAATCTACTAGCTGCTGCCGAACATTCGAGTTTTGAATCCGCCCAGCAAAGTACACAAGCTTGTCCCTGCATATACCCAGTTGAGAAAGATTGATACTTTGCTAGATTATCCATGTGGGTCATTGGCAAAATTGAAATCCCAATTGAGAAAATTGAATCGGTACCTGGATTTTGGGGGGTTGAGGGTTTGCTGAGGAGGGCGAGGCCAAACTTGAGGCATGGCAACGTCTTTGTGGGCGACATAGAATCTCTGAAAGTAGCTGGAGGAGCAAGTGAGCTGTATAGCATTGTTGCGCAAGCCATTGTGTTTGGACATGGCTTCTCTGCAAACAGAGTGACAGCAAGCATAGAAATGATCGAAACCCATGGAGGCATTCCAGAAGGGGAAGTCACGGCTAATCTCATTGGTGTATTGGGCCACAAATTCGGAAATGGAATCCTCAGAATGGACTCTTGGGTCGTTTCGGAGAAGATTGACGGAAAAGGGCAGGAAGTAGAGATGGGCTTGTTCGGGATTGGGGGTGATGAGTGAGCTCTCAAGAAGATCCAGCTTGAACATGTGCTCGCTGAAGTAGTTACCCATTTTCGGGTCGAACGGGTTAGGGTGAGGATTGAAAATCTGAGCAAAGGAAGAAGAAGATGAAGATGAATTAGTGGGGTAAACGTAGATCTTGAAGTTTCGGATCATGTCCTTGAAGTCGGCGGCGAAGAGCTTGAAGTTGTGATAAGGGCCTGAATCCGATAGTGATGATTGTGCTGAGAGACCCAAATTTGAATTGTAATGGCTGCCATGGAGGACAGAGGTTGCGACCCATAAAAATGAAGAGGCTGCAAACACCAGCATTGCCAGGAAGACCCATTGCTTGAGTTTGGGCCTTTTCTTCAGGTATAAGAACAGAGCCTTCATCTTGGTGCTTCTTCTTCTTGTTCTTAGATCCACACTTGATAGCATAAGAGAAGCTCAGCAGTGAATAGCGAGAAAAAAGGAGCAAGCAAACAAACAAAGCTGCCGTCTTTCTTTTCTTTACATTTTACTTACTTATTTTGGTCCGACTTTATGGTAAACCAACAAAACGACGACGTGTGAGCCTGGGCTCCAGCTTGAGAGCTAATTATATATGACGAAAACAGAATAACGAAGATGATGACTGACGGCACCATCCCCATTTGAAACGAGATTTGAATTTGAAGAGAAAGATTGAAGCTTTTTGTTGTTGGGTCAAAGAATGGCCAGTTGGGTAAGGAGTGCACAGCTTCATTCTCACCCTCGTCTTCGTCCCCATCAATCCTTGAAGAAGCGGCTAGCAATTCAACAGCAGAGTCATATCGTCAGCCTACCCAATTCTCATAGCCATCTTCGGGGTAGAGTCTTCTGCAACTTCGATGATGAAACCACCAAGAAACAATCGCAGCCACAACCAACTGGAATTCAACTCTACTCTGAGATTGAGAGGTTTTGTTTTCCTATATGCCCATTTTCTTTGAATTCTACTTTGATTGTTTATTTTCCGTCCATACAGTTCTACTCTCAAATTCAATACTTGTTCCTTTTTCTACTTTCAGATTACTGACAGAGACTGTAAGGCAATCCCAGGGTGGTTGGAATGGTTCAAGCGACTGGATTCAAGTGGAGGTAGCATTTCATTTTCATTCACCTTATATGGATCATCACATGGAATTTTTTTTTTCCTTTTTGTAAAGGAAGCTGTCATTATCTGTTTCAGGGAGCATGGGTTCTGAAACCGAAAACCTTGAAACCCACGGCAGTTGTACATTTTATTGGTGGTATATTTGTTGGAGCTGCCCCTCAGCTCACCTACCGTTTCTTTCTTGAGCGCCTCGCAGAAAAGTGAGATTCAATTCTTATAGATACTTCTAGCAAATAATTTGGTTGGTTACTGATGAACTTGTATAGTCTATGTTTGTGTGAGTCTTGATTTCTTCCAAGGTCCAGAGTGTTTTGGTTGTTGTTATAGGATTAGAAATTAGAGTTTGGTTAGATTGATGTCTATTCTACTTTTAAATCATTATTTGGCCCTAGTCTATCTACTATTGATAAATTATATTGGCATTTTCTGCTTCTAAGAACAGAACAAAAATATGAAACATCCATGTTTCTGCTGTAGGGGAATTTTGGTGATTGCAACGCCATATGCTAGTGGATTTGACCACTTCTTCATTGCAGATGAAGTTCAATTCAAATTTGATCGATGTTATCGGTTTCTTAAAGACACAGTGAGTCTTTTTTCATTATGTTCGTCATCTATTATCTCTAGTTCAGTTTTTTTTTTCTTCCAGAGGTGAACAAAACCTATGATGCTTGGTTGTACAGATCGAAGATCTTCCTATTTTTGGCATTGGTCATTCTTTGGGATCTGTCATCCACCTTTTGATTGGTATAGCCAATTTTTCATTTTCTCCTGACAAACTGCTTTTAAGGGTGCATGTGTTTGGTGTTTTAGAAATTCCTTACATTGGTGATCAAATGGTTGGCCAGGTTCAAGATATGCTGTTCAAAGAAATGGGAATGTGTTGATAGCATTCAACAACAAGGTTTTACCTTCTGAAATCATTAGTTTACATGTCAGAACTTTATCAATAAGAAACAAACAAACAAAAAATGACACACAGACAAATGGATCTTAAAAAAATATATGTTTTCAAAACTATTTCTATAAAACATTTTGTTGAACAAAAACTGTTCTTCCACAATTTAACAGGAGGCGAGCTCCGCTGTTCCTCTGTTCTCACCTGTTCTTGTTCCAGTCGCCCAAAGCCTTGGACCAATTTTATCACAGATCGCATCATCACCGACATTCCGCCTAGGGGTAAGACTGTAAGAGTTATATTTATTAATAGGTATATATACACAAGTTTTTGAACTATACATAAAGATTGATTTCATATTATCCTCTCATCAAGTATTGTTAGCAAATAACATGAAGCTCCAACATTTAGATTATAAGGATCTCTTCATGTAGCCATGTATTCCAGGATATATATATATATATATAATGTCAATCTTGGTCTTTGTTTCTCTGATCGTGATTTTTTCTTGTTGGCACAGCTAGTCATTTCATTTGTGTATCTGTGGATAGTGGTTAGCTATCCATTTCAAAAAGAGTTTAAGAATAGTGATAGTTGAGTCAACCTAGCATGACCAAAGATAGATGCTCATACTAGTAATCTCATCCAGCATTGACCAATGGTATTTTGGAAGCGTATATTTGTGAATCTGCCGTCCAAGTTGTTTATTTCTGTTCTTGCCCTGAATTTAAATATGTTAGTTAATGATTTGATTGATTTCCTCCATGGAGTTGGTCCATCTATCAATTATCTTTTTCTTCTATATTTCATAATTATTGACTCGCATTAAAGACTCCTGAACAGATGTCTCATCAATTCTTATGGAAATTCTTGCAGGCTGAAATGACTCTCAGGCAATTTGAAAACCTTAGCCCTCCCATCATGAAGCAAGTTCTGCCTTTAGTGGAGCAGCTCCCGCCTTTGTATATGGATTTAGTCAATGGAAGAGAAGATTTTGCTCCAAAACCTGAAGAGACTCGGCGACTTGTAAGCAAACCTTTAACTATTAACAAGTTAATCCAAACATTGGTGGATAGCTTTTCATTATTATTATTATACAATTTTTAACCAATTAGTTAAGTTTAACCATTTATTTAGCTATTAAGATTGTATCCAATTAGCCCTTCTATTTATTCAATTACACTTTATGATTCACACCTAAAGCTATTCTGCTTCTGTAAGAATCTGAATATAAACTTGTTAGAAAATAAATATCCTCTTTGGAAGCCCAAAAATAAGCCTGTTTACCAAAGTCCGTTAATACTCCAAAGAGAAATGTTCATGGTAATCAAAAGAGAGGCCATTTACACACAACATAACAGTGATTTATGTTGGCAATGAGTCATTACGTGGATATGACAATTAGGATAATAATGTATCCAAATAGTAAGGCTACGCCATGGCGACCTTTGTTATGACTTGATACTATACTTAGTGTGAAGAATTTTACTTTTGATTGGTTGCAAAATGCATTGGATGATGGTACAGAAATCTTCTGGGATAGAAACTTTTTTATATATATATTAATTTCATGCAATTTTAAAAAAGTTAGATATACGTTTTCTTTTCATTTATGTGGATTGGGAGCTACTGTGTCTTAATATTTTTGTTCTTATGTATCACATATTTGCTGACATTGCTGTATTAGTTTAGTAGCTAGCTGGTTATTTGACATTTTAGTTCAACCTTAAGTAAGCTGTTTGTTCACTGCTGTTGTACTTTTTGACTTTATTTTAACAAAGCTGTTTTCTTTCTTGTGGTAAACAGTGACTATATCTGCTCCAATTTTCTTCTATTTAAATTTTTTTAGGTTTTCCACTTATAATATCCACCTATTGATGCTTTCTCCAGATAAAATCATACTACGGTATTTCCAGGAATCTTCTAGTGAGGTTCAAGGATGATACAATTGATGAGACTTCAATATTAGCACAGTTGTTGAGTTCAGATTCAGCCATCAGTTCTATGCTAGACATGTCAACTCGTCTATTGCCTGGAGATCACGCACTTCCTTTGCAACAGGTGATCTTTGTCCCAACTCTTTGTTTAGAATAGATATCCATGACTTATAACTATCTATAATTCAAATGCATCTTTAGAATCTGTGAGTGCAGTTCCTGTTGGATCCATAAGACTCAGCAATTTAGATGTCATTTCTACCTTGCAGGCTCTCCCAGATGTGCCTCCAGCAATGGCAGATGCAGTAAATCGTGGGAGTGAGATGTTGACCAATCTCACCGTGGGAACGCCATGGGAGTCTGTTGCTAAAGAAGTAGGCAACTCATTAGGTGTAGACTCGACGAAGGTCCTTCGTGCAGAAGCGTCCAAAGACCTAAACCTTCTTGTGGATGTCGTTGCATCTTGGATGGCTTCCAATGCAGGTCCAAGGCTTTTGAAGCCGTGATGAATTGGACAAATAATTCCATACAAATCATAGAAAACCCCCTTAGACAAGGTTACAGGAATATGGTATTTGATAGGCCAATTAATAGAATTGCTTTGGAAATAAGTCTTTACTTCGTTTCAGTTTTAATCTTCATTTGAATGTCATTTCAGGGTGTACAAATCAAACATGTTTATACAAGCTTGTTTTAGTGTAAATATATACACTAGTACACTGTTCCTTCTGATATATAAATACAGATAGTACTCTCTCAATGTATATCTATTCTTTCAAAGCATTAGGCATGCATTTATATGATCATTTAGGATCACTTATTTGTTTGCCACAATCCAAACCATATAATATGAGACCATATGACAACTCATTTGCCAGATATATACATCAATGGGCAGAAAGCACAATCTATCGACATCTGAATTAACAAAAAAGTTGACACATGGAGAAGGTCAAGATCAACCCTCCAGCCGTCTGGCACTCTGGCATCTCTACTCCTCGTGATACAGATACAGGCCAAGGCCAAACCGAGCACATGCCCTGCAGAAAGCCATTTCCTCTGCTGCTGCAACTGGATCAACAGTGTTGCCATCGCTGGGTGATACCGTTCCAGTTGATTCACGGTGTGCCTGTATTGGTTGATCAAATGAACATACAAGAGATTAGAACGTGATTATCACAGGAGATCCAATATGAACTTGTGGAGATAAAGAATATGACAAGATTCCATTGCTGTGAAATCACATTTAACATTGTCATTACACCGTTTACCAAGAACAAAGAATCACAGATATAGTTACACAGTTACCTCACTGCCTTTAATTGTGAACCGGAGGGAAAGTGATACTTCTACTTTAAATATTTAGGTTCATTTGGTTGCCTTGTTTCAATAGTGTGTTGTCTGGGTAAAAGGCATGTGCCCCTTCCAACATATAATATTAACTTATTAAAACTAAAATCAGTAGGTATTAGCTGCATACGTGGACAACATGTTCCATTCCACCAAGTCTCCATCTTAAACAGAACCATTGAAATTCTATAAAGCATCCACCAAATAGAGCAAAGAGGCTCTCTTCATTAAATATAAATAAGAAGTTCACAACTTGTGGGAGAGCCTCTCTCTAGTCAGTTGGCTTCATGAACTATAGATCAACAGCTCCTAAAATATTCAAGTCATCTCAACTTCACCACACTAAGCATCTTCCATAACTCCAGGTTTCTAGATCATTAACCTTCACAACCACTACATTTCCTTCCTACTTGAATTGTATAAGAACTAACTAATGCTAAGCAGAAGTTTCATTAAGATTAAACATAACTCTGTGCTAGACAACCACCAGAAAAAAACTGTTTCCAACTTGACAGAGCAAACAGGCATAGACAACTACAGCATCCCTTTTATTTAACACAATTTTTTAAACTGTACATAATGGAAGAAAACGGCATTTGTTTTCACAATCAATAATCGGGACATTCCTGTTTTATTGCATTTCAATAGTGACCAGCTTAAGCTCCTAAAATGAATGATATGAATTTGGGCTTCCTAGTACTTAAATCTAACTTCTTTTTTCCTTCCAGATCAAGGCCCCATAATTTACCAGCTATCACATGCTAACTTCTTTCAACCTAATCTTAGTTGAGGCCCAAAACAAAAATCTCATGGAGAATGCAAATGACTCGGATCATTCTGCCTGAACTTGTTCTTTTGAACTTAATGTGACATCTGATATTACGGCTTAAGTCTCAAACATAAAGACACTAGTCTGTTATAACAGATGCGCACTTGCTTAACCGGCCAACACAAATCAGTCTGGCCAGTACTTCAAATCCCTAATTATTCTATTTCATTGTTCATCTTTGTTAGTTTACTGAAAATGCTAGCTAAAGTGGGTGAGATGGTACCGTGCCTATGTAGTTATTGGCAGAGAGTGAAAAAAGCAACTTCAATTTCCAGTTAGGATAGTAAGATTTCTAATGGAATGTATGATAGAATGTCATAGAAAAGAAGGATCCTGAGGTTAGAGGTATGAGTATTGTTGAATAGTATTATTAGTTAAAACTCAAGATATATTGTGATATAGAAATAAACCACTAAATGAGAGTAGAGCCAGACCTCTCCATCAGATCCTCGTACAGTGACACGGTACACCACAGTCACACTTCCATTGTCAGAAAATATTACATCACGGATTTCTCCACACCATCCTGCCAAGAAGAGTGTTAAGAACTGATAAGACGGTGGAGGTTTATAAATCTTTAAGAGTGAGCTAAATAAATGGCAACACTGAAAGTGAGTACAGTAATTCGAAAACTGCCTGCTAACAAATTTGAATTGGGTAGGTCAACTCATAATGCCACCTTCGAGGTTTCCCTAACTGAAAACATGTTTTGAATTTAGTGCAATAACTACACAATGACTCACTACCCGCCACAGAGGGGTTTGGACATACATGTGAGTGTAACTGGTTGGTGGTTGCAGGCACTCCAACATGTTTTGAAAGAAAAGCAAACATGTGAATGCTAAGATGACACCCCATACAGAGTACTCACATGAAAGTCGAATCATATCATGACAGGGTAACAGATCAAGTAAATAACTATTGCCAACTTATACAGAACCTGCAAACGGCATTGTGTAGTTGCACAAATACGAAACAAGTACTGCTAAAAAGTTAGAATGATCAAGATGCAGGTATCTAATTGCTTCTTGAAATCAGATATGGATGCATAAGTTGATGAAAAGGCAGGAGCTTTGCCTAAGATACCATTTGAACAACGAAATATAACAAGCATAAGGCTTTTGACAGCAGTAAAATTAACTTCATGATTGTAATCTGGAAATTGCAATCAAGAAAAGGGACACACCAGGAGCGTAGAAGCTCAGCATCCGGTTTGCATGGTACCTACACAATTCACACAAAATTAACCCAAAATTTAGACTGAAAATGAGAAAAAAAAAAGAGATGCGAGAAATGAAAATTACCAGGGAATATGTAACCAAAAAAAAAATTACCAGGGAATAAAAGGGGATTGATTGGTGGGAGGGGTGCTGATGATGTTATCAGGGATTCTCTTGTTGAGGTCTCTGAGGATTTCAGCTAAAGGGCGAGTGATGCAGGACGAGTTGGGGTAGGAAAACGATTTGTCTAAGGGCACCACATAATTGGAATTGGGCACCCCTCCCTTCTTCCCACCATCGATGCTCTTACACACACACAATCCTCCTCCTCGGGCTCGTGTTCGTCTCCAGATTTCAGCTCCGACCATTACTCGGCCCTCGATCTTCGGCGAAGCAAGAGAAAGAATCGATTTTGGGAGCAAGGCATTGCGGCTGGTCGTCGTCTGCAGAGCCATTGTTGCCTAATCGCCTCGATGAAACAAACACGCAGAGACTGACCGAGTCTCTCTCTCGCTCAAGTAGATGAAAATTGAGGATTTGATTTGATTGATGGATCGATTTAACAAAATGGCCAAGACGTGTCTCCAAAGCGCAGACCTTTCTTTCTTGTTCTTTGTTTTTAGCTCTGCAGCCCTCAGAGTGACAGTGACAGACCCGACCCGGTCCCCGAGTGGATCCAAATCACCTACTTTTTATTCCTTCCTCTGCTACCTACCCCCGCCCGATTTTTATTTATGTATATGTTTTTTGGGTCGAACTGCCCCGTCCTTTGCACAATGCACACCAACCCCAATTAACTAGCACGTACCAATTTCTCACCAAAAACATACCCAATTGCTTCAACAATTATTTCCAACGGTCCAAAATTAAAGAGGACATTTATTTATTTTGGTCTGAGATGATGACATTTTCAGAATTCACATGTTGTATTTTTCTTGTTTTATTACGCAACAAACGGGGTGTCAACGAGCTGAGCCGAGGCAAATCGGGAGGCTCCGTCGAGTGAGAGACTCTACAATGCGTTAACGTAACAAGATAAAGAAAGAAACAAAGAACACAGCAATGATATGAATGCATCTATAGATTCACTTTCCAAAAAGACTTGATCCTTAACATTTCTGCACAGCAAGTTTCATCAAATTATGAGTACAAGTAAAGCCTAGCCTTTCCCACAAGGGAGACCGTATCAAAATGTTCGCCATGTACAGATCCATGATCAAGAGCATCACATAAATTACCAGAGCACCAGCCTCTGAGTCGAGCAAAACAGGATTTGTGTAACTGCTAAAGTTCTCATTGATTGCTAATGAGTAATGACATATTGGCCAACTAATCTAACAAACTATGACAATAACTAAACCACACTAACTATCGTAGTCCTGCTTTGTGTCAATGCGTCATCGAGTCTGATGAGCAGTAATGGATTTTTTGCACTTGTGTATTTAGTTGCTCTTCATCAAGTGGAGTCATGCGACCATCTGTGTTACCTGTCATTGGTAGTATACGATATTAGACAAAATTCCAGGATGCTAGCAAGCAGTTAGAACTAGTAAACAGATTACACTCCACGAATTACTACCTTCTCCAGCTTCCTACGGAAAATCAGCTGCACTTCACTGCGGAGGCTTTCTACATCCATTGCATAATCTCTGTCGTATTCCTCTACCATTAAGTCCTGCAGCCGCTGTCTCATTTTCTCCAATGCACCATCCAACCCACAGAAGTCCTTAAAAACCAGAGCTTCAGTTGTCTTGAGTTGCAGAAGATTCTTAATCGCAATGAGGGCCTGCATACCATTGCAAATGAAGACAAAATGATATTATATCTTCTTCCAACATAGTGTTATCTACTTCCTAACCAATGCAGCGAGCACATCAAAATATAACTTGGACCTAGAATACTTAAGGCATCTCCTAATGAGGATAAATTGAAACTCAGCTTACAGCCTTATACTAATGCTAAAGACGCACCTTTTCCTGTAGGTGAAGGTCAACAGATGATATTAGATCAACCAGAGACTTCAAGAGAATGTGATCACTGAAAAAGGGCAGCTCATCCTTATCCGTACTTTCTAATTGGAACTCTGCAAGATCACCCAGAAGAACCACAGCTCTTATGCGCAGTCTGACACCAATGCTTGAATCGCTCACAATGTCCTGAAAACACTTCCCAGTTCAGTTGCAATAAAAAGTACCACACTTACTTCAAATGCTTTGCTTTACTCATTTTAATTAGTTACCTGAAGGAGCAAATGCCCAGCTTCCACATAGAACACTTCCTGACCAGCTATATTGTTTCGTAGCAAGGCTGAAACAGCATAAATTGCTTTAATGGCTTCTTCTGCAAAGTTCGATTTAACCATCTTCATTAGCTTGGACAGTGCCCCAAGTTCCAATACCTAAGAGGATACCAATCTAGTCAATCAAGTATTCTCAAGCACATAACTTTTAATTCTTGAATATAAAAACCTCCCTATGTTAATGCATAGCATACCTGCTTCTGAACAAGTGGATTGTTTTGACTGGCCTTCCCAATAATCCATGCAGCCATTTTCCTCGTCTCTGCATCAGAATGATTGAGCTCTCCTATCACCACAGCAAGTCCCCCGAGCTTGTTCAAATCTGAAAATCACGAAATTGACCATGTCACTCACCCAAACTCATTCCAAATTATACCTAAATGCAAACAAAAATGGCAAATTTACAAATCCATCCCTACCATTTGCATTGTCAATCGGCTCAACAAGTTCCAGAAGCTCCTCCAGAGCGCGGTGCCGATCTTCCAGAGACAAAGACGAGTTCTTCAGGTCGAGTATTGCAACCTTCATCAACTGCGCATCCGACGGCGTTTTGAGCTCCTCCACGAGCTGCTTTATCTCGAGTCGACGCTTGTTCAGGTCGGAAGGGGACAATCCCTGGACATCTTTAGCTGCTTCTTTCAATTGATCGGGATCGGAGTGACCTATGGCCCACTGTAACATCGAATCGAGGGAAGAGAAGCCTCCGTCGGCTTCAAACTCGGCATCGACGGCGGAATCGTCAACCCTAGGCTGAAGCTGAGCCTGAGCCTCCTCTTCTGCCGTTGACCAATATAGACCTCCCGACTTGTTAGTAGTCCGCTCTGCCCTCGCAGCCATAACCATCATCATCACCGTTAATACTACTATCAATGAACTCCGACGCTCCATCTCTGTCTTCTTCAGTGGACTGTGGACGGAGACCTTGCTCCTCTTTTCCTTTTTAATCTGAATATTGTATACGTCATCTCGTACAACGTGTACCGTTGATTACTAATCCAACGGTGGTTAGGAGCTTGAATGCGTGGCAATTCTTTCTTTCAATTTTTAATTAATTGTGGCTGAAACGACACCGTCAACCAGTTGATTCACGAAAGGATTAAAACGGCACCGTACTAAGCCGAGGGCGGTCGTCTGTGGCTTAAAGCAAATTAGCGTTAGGTTTTCAACTTACCTTCGAGCTCCGACTTAGACTTGCACAGTAAATAGTGGAGTGAAGGTTTGGGGTTTAGGGTAAGGAGAGTAAGGAAACTGGTTACTGCGAAACAGAGAAAGCAATGGTGAGGCTCACTGCGGATTTGATATGGAAAAGCCCTCACTTTTTCAATGCGCTTAAGGAGCGAGAGCTGGATCTTCGAGGTACTTCCTTTTTTCCTCTGAACCATTCGAAATTTCGAATTCCCAATCCCACATTAGTGTTTTAGGGTTGATGAATTTATGTATTCCACCTTTTGTTCTCAGGTAATAAGATACCTGTAATTGAAAACTTGGGAGCTACAGAGGTCAGCAATTTACTTAAAAAGGACTATTATCCATCTTTTTGTTCAGATTACTGGGTTTTTGGTGAAGCTGCTTGAAGTTACTGAGTGTGTTTTGCTTTTAAACTGTACAGGACCAATTTGACACCATTGATTTGTCTGACAATGAAATTGTCAAGCTGGAAAACTTGCCCTATCTTAATCGTTTGGGTACTTTGATTATCAATAACAATAGAATTACCCGTATCAATCCCAACATTGGAGGTAACTTCAATTCTTTTGTCACTTAACTTCCTACAGCCTGTTATCTTTTGTACTCTGTATGTTTTTCTGTGTGCTTAATACCAAGTATTTAATTGTATGTATTGCAGAGTACTTGCCAAAGTTACATACTTTAGTACTTACCAACAACAGGCTAGTGAACTTGGTTGAGATTGATCCTCTTGCATCCCTTCAGAAGTTGCAGTATCTTAGCCTGTTGGATAACAACATCACAAAGAAACCCAATTATAGGCTGTATGTGATTCACAAATTGAAGTCGCTTCGGGTTCTGGATTTTAAGAAAGTGAAAAATAAGGTTAGTCCTTTTTAAGGTCCCAAACTCATTACTGTTGTTTTTGGCATGGTTCTACTTTCTCTGTAGTTACAAATTACTAGAATGAGCTGGTCTTAGAGTGCTTAGCAATAACATACTCATGAAACACCACAACATTGTGTGTCAATGATGGTATAGTTAATTATCACATGTAAGATTAAACATTTAGCCTCACAGAGCAATATGGTAAAAATGTTACAATAAGTCCAACTGTCATTTTCCAAATTGAACTGGAAAATGAACTGAAAATTTGATCGTGTTCCATGGATGACAGGAGAGATTGGAAGCAAAAACTTTGTTTGCATCTAAAGAAGTTGAGGAAGAGACTAGAAAGGTATCCCCAAAGAAATTTGTGCCAGCTGAGGATACTGAAATGGCTGAGGAACAACAGACTCCAAAAGTGGTTGCCCCAACTCAGGATCAAATTAATGCTATCAAGGTAATCATGGTATCAAGTTTTTTAATTGTCTCAATCATCGGTGATTATATGTAGTTGCTTTAACTTTATTATGTTTTCAATTGTTTCATCCATGTGCAGGCTGCCATAGTGAATTCCCAGACTCTTGAAGAGGTTGCAAGACTTGAACAGGTGCTTTGCCTAACCGGAGAAAGTACTTCATAATATTTGGATGTTTTCTATCTTATTTTTTGGACATTGACATATACTTGTTTTTCATGTGCAGGCACTGAAGTCAGGTCAGCTTCCTGCAGATTTGAAAATTTTGGATGAGGATACTCCAACCAATATTGTTAAAGACAACGATGATGAAATGGTCGTATCTAATGAAAATGAGGCTGATGCTAAAGTAAAAGATGAGGAGGAACAGAAGAACAATGAAGCAGATCCGATGGATCAGGTATATTATTATGTTTCCTATAACTGATGAACTTTTAACCTTTGCTTTATACTATTCTTCCTCTCTGTGGACTATTCAGAAAGCTCTTGTTTTCTACTGAGAAAGTGCATGCGACTTTGATGGCCTTAACTAAGAATCATTTAGATCAACAAAGAACTATCTTTTAATCAAGATTCTACTTTTGCTTCCGCGTGTTTTGCCTGTACAAAGAGGCCCTGTTAGGGGGGAGGGGTGGATTCTTGGTTTACAAAATGGTTATTTAATGAAGCATACTGAGAATGGGCATAAATAGGTTGAGTTATTTTGAGCTTTCGTCTCTTTATTTTGTAGTGGTTGGAGAAAGATTATATAGGCTTATGGCTACCTTCAGTTTTAGAGTGTATGCTTAGGTTGTGTTAGCTTTTAGCTTCTACACAGTAGTGTCTTGAAAATTCCAACAGCATTAAGATCTTGGGGGTACAATTGTTGAGAGGTTAGCAAGTGGCACTATCTGGCAGGTTTAACACTGTTCAAGATTCTGGAATAGGTACTACTCAAATTATACTGAGGTAGATTCCTTGTTAATTTATTGGCAAACCAGGTTAAGTTTAGTGTAATAGTATTTAGTGTTCTTTTTTTTCCCAAATTGCTCGACTATATCTTGGAACCGGTTGCTAAAGGTTTAGTTTTAATTCTCATTATTTGAGCTTTCTATTTATTTCATTTTCCATATCAATTCTCTTAATATTGCAGTAAATCTTCTTTTAATATAACTAGACTGTATGAGGTATAGTTTGTCAAGTCAATTTATTTAAAGCTTTACCAGCTATTATGTGTTTAGGATTCCATTGCTCTTATACCCACAATCTTCTTGAGCAATATCAGCATGGGTGCCTGTGCATGTCTTTCTGTATATAAGTAGAATGAGATTACAGATAGTAAAATAAACTACTATGACACCCGGAGTTCATTTCTCACCAGGCTTACCATTTATTCTGTATCCTCTCGCATAACTAAACAAGAAATTGAAAATCAGTTTCTACGTCATCTATGTTCTTGTATATGGATGATATTAAAGTACTGTAGCATTAATGGATATTTAGAGTTATACATGGGGATTAGGTAAAGTAAATGGATTGAGCCTCGCTTTGGAAAGTTTTTGAGGAGTCTTAACAAAATCTAATTCTTGGATTTTCCAGAGGCAAAACACCCTGTTCTTGCTGACCTTGTCACTTATGCTTTGGCTTAGTTCCCTGCTGACATACATATAATTTCCAATGTTGTTCTTTTTCCTAGATCCAGTTAGGATGAATCTATTGTTCATTTGAAAAGGTTGTGCAGATTCTGTGATATGCCAGAGAAGCCATTTCGAGATTGATCTTTACTTGTAAATTAGTATTGTATTAGCATGTGTTATGCAAACTTTTAACTGGTAGTAATGTGTTTCTGTTTCCTTGCAGGAATAGAAGGGATCTGTTCGAATTCCAGTATCATAAAGCTTGTCCTATTTGAATACCTTGGTGGCGACTGGAAATTTTATTGTTGGGAAATTGTGATGTTCCTGGAACTATGTTCGATATATGAGGGATTTTGTGACTTGTTATATTAGAGGTACATTAGACGTGACAACGAATCTTGTGTCCTAATTAACTGATGCTAATTTTGCCTTTTCCAACGTTTTTAAAGCAGCAGAAGGGAATAGGTTGTTTGATAGAATATCTGAGTTCTGTTGATACAAGTTTTTCCATTAAGAAAGGAGAAACAGACATTAGCAGTAGGACATATCTTGTGTAAGTGTTATTTTTCATGAAAATGCATTCTCAAAATTTCGAGACAATCAAGAATGAGAAAAATTTGTGTTGTATGGTAAGGTTTTTCTATACATGCACAAGTCGATTAGTAAGACGATGTCAATATATTTTCAATCAACGTGTTTGGGAAATTAGTAAGGTTCTTGAAATTCATTTAGGACGTTCAGAATTTTGAATTTATTTCAAAAACAAAATAAAATGTTTCTGGCAAAGAGTAGTTTTATTGGAACCTCTGAATTTTCTTACTTAACCTCTTCTTTTTTTAAATAAAACTAAAATTCACTTTTATCCTTCACAAAAATGAAAAAAAAATATTTAAAAAAAATCTTGACTGAAAAACTGTTGAAGATTGAGATCAGCTTCGATCATTACTTATTTTTTCTATTTTTTCTATCCTCCATCCCAGGCTTGAGTATGTATAATTGAATAGAAATCATTGTTTTGCAATGGATTAATTTGGATAACATGTGATGGTGGAAGAATATGACAATGATTCTTTTCATTGCTCACAAAGTAGAAAAGCGAGATGAACTAAGAGAAAATGTCTTTGTTGAATGTGCTCCCAAAATTAGAAAACAGAAAGGATTTAGGGTTTATCTTTGTAAATCATATTTTCCCAGAGATGCAATTATCTATGTATAAAGTAATCTCCGAATTTGAATTTGCTAATTTGTGTCAATGAAAAAAAATACATAAATTAAATTTCTAGCTCAATCTAAACTCGCAACAAGGAGCAAATAAAACACAAACACAATCTCAAATCCAAAAAAAATTTGTGAAATCATCACAATGGCACCACCCAGCTATTTATAATTAAGATTTTGTTCATTCATTAGCAACGTGTATCACACCTTTGATTTTTTTTTTTTTTGATAAATAAGTTTAAACTTCTGAGGGTAAAGCTGTAAATTTGAGGAGACAAAATTGGGAGGTCAAGTGAGGAAATATAGAGATCCCAATAGAAATTCTCAAATATTATTTAATCGATGTTATTAATTTATCGAGATTCTACTGTAATGGTTTGCACTTATTTGTTCCTACAAAATTTTTGAGGAATCCGGAATGGTCGACCGGAAACTGGAAATAGAATTCATTTGAAAAACTCACAAGAAATGCAAAAAAAATATTAAAATAGATAATGCACCTGTAGCGACGAACTATTCGTCGCTACAGCTCTTGCCCATTTTATTTTAATTTTTAATTTTTTCTTTTATTTAATTTCTATTTCCACTTATGAAAGATTATAATAGTGTGGTCATACTTGTTTTTACAAATCATTCAGGAGCCCGGAATAGTCGACTGGGATGGAGGATAGGAAAAATAGAAAAAATAAGTAATGATCGAAGCTGATCTCAATCTTCAAGAGTTTCTCAATCAAGATTTTTTTTAAATATTTTTTTTCATTTTTTTTTTGTTGTTGTTGGTGATGCCAGTCGATCCTTGGACCAGATGTTCTTTACAAATAGAGCATAAGCCACCAGGCCAAGAAGGGACCGGCATATTTTTTTTCATTTTTGTGAAGGATAAAAGTGGGTTTCAATTTTATTCAAAAAAAGAAGAGGTCAAGTAAGAAAATTTGGAAGTCCAAATAGAACCACTCTTTTTATTAGCACTTGTGGTAAATAAAAACACATAATTTATTCCATGAAAATTAATTTATCGGGTATTAAATTATCGAGATTCTACTATAATGGTTTGCACTTATTTGTTCCTACAAAATCTTTGAGGAATTCGAAATGGTAGACAGGAAATTGGAAATAGAATTCATTTGAAAAACTCACAAGAAATGAAAAAAAAAATTAAAATAGATAATGCACCTGTAGCGACGAATAGTTCGTCGCTACAGGTCTTACCCATTTTATTTTAACTTTTTAACTTTTTCTTTTATTTAATTTCTATTTCCACTTGTGAAAGATTATAATGGTGTGGCCATACTTGTTTTTACAAATCATTCAGGAGCCTGGAATAGTCGACTGGGATGGAGGATAGAAAAAATAGAAAAAATAGAAAAAATAAGTAATGATCGAGGCTGATCTCAATCTTCAAGAGTTTCTCAGTCAAGATTTTTTTAAAATATTTTTTTCATTTTTGTGAGGGTAAAAATGAGTTTTAGTTTTATTCAAAAAAAGAGGAGGTCAAATAAGAAAATTTGGAGGTCCAAATAGAACCATTCGGGCAATAATAAGATATTTAGCTCAAAACGGATCAAATTTGATGTCAATGCCATAACTTCATTTCGTTCAATCTTTGTGTCTCATTTCTGAAGATCATTTTAAGACATTTAGAAAAGACTTCAACCGCTAAAAATTTAATTTTTGGGGGAAGATTTGATTCTATTTTAGGGAAAAGTAAAACCATCCCCACTTTCCCAAAAACAAAAACAAAAACAAAAATTTGAAGGGTGAAAGAAATTCTTTGCTCCACTGCAGGGGCAATTCATGCTATTTCCTCCTTTAGATGGCAAGCTGTCTCGCGAAGGAGTGAAAGTAAGAAATTCTTTGCACCACTGCAGGGGCAATTCTCTTTGTGCATTTTGTGTTTCTTGAAGAACAAACCACACAATGGATTTTTATAGCAGAAATGCATGATCAGAACAAAGTATAACTACAGCTATGATAGCCAATTTAGCATTGACGGTAGTCTGTCTTGTTGCAGCAGCACTGATTCCACTTCTGAGCTTAAGCCTTATCAAGGGATGTTCTTGGTCATGGTCATGGACCTCATGCTCATGGTCATGGTCTAGTTCATGGCGCCTACCATTTTCGACTATCTCCCTTGATGATTCTGCTTTGGGAAGACTGTTCTGTTGCTTCAATAGCCATAGACGAAGACTGCTCTCCGAGTTAGTCAGCTGCACTCAACCTTCTCTTCCTGATCAGGAACAAGAATGTTGCCAAGTGAATGAAGAAGATTTGAAAGTGTTGATTTCTCACATAGATGAGACCGATGGCGGTCCACCTTGGAAACTCATGATGCAGCAGTCTATTCCTGGCTTGACATACCAAGCTTGGTATCGTGATCCACCGGTAAGCCTAACAAATTTTGAGAGTTATACTTAACCGGTGCATACAAATCTTTCTAACATTGTTCTGAAATTTCAGTTAGGCCCTACGCAGTACCGCACTAAAACAGTGTTCGAAAATGTATCACCAGAGTTATTGAGGGACTTCTTCTGGGATGATGAATTCAGACCCAGGTGGGATAAGATGCTCATTCGCTCCAAGGTTCTAAGCGTTTGCCTCCAAAGTGGTACCATGATTGTTCATTGGATTAGAAAGGTGATATTTCCTGTTGCTAGATTATTTAACTTAATTTCTCCTAATCAGATCTTTTAACTACAATTGTGCTCTGTGAATCCCCAGCTACCACTATTCTGCAGTGATCGAGAATATATCATAATCCGTCGCATTTGGGAATCTGCATCAGGGTATTATTGCGTAACAAAGGTATGAACTTGTCCAACATCTGCAACATCCATTGATGACGGGTTTACCGTAGAAGCTTGCTTGTAAATTTGTAAACCTCAGATGCTCCTATGGCTTAGTTTCCAACTTTTACAAGTTTAAATGAGATTTTTTGAAGAACCCAGATGCCTAAATTGTGGTTTAAACCCATGTAATTTAGGCCTTTGTCAAATACATGAATACCAATACTAAAATTTGGTCAATGATCTTTTATCAGGGTACACCATATCCATCCCTACCCAGGCTGAGAAGACCAAGAAGAGTAGATGTCTATCATTCAGGTTGGCATGTACGGCCAGGTATGTGTTTTACTTCATCTTTGTTACAGTTTCTGTTCACTAGTAGAAGGCTCTTTCTCTCAGGCATTTCATCGAACACCTATCTATCAGTGAAACCCAGGAATGCAGATCAGCAAATGGCATCAGAAGTGATTCTGTTTCACTCTGAAGACATAGGTCTCCCAAGGGAGGTTGTCAAAATGGCAGTCAGGGCAGGAATGTGGAGCCTCGTAAAGAAATTACACCGGGGAGTTCAAATTTATCGTATGGAAAAAGAAAATGATGAATCTCCTTCATACTATGCAATTATGGCACACATTACTACAAAGCTTCCAGCTTCACCATCCACAATCATGTTTCACAGTCCAGAAGCTCATGTAGATGAGAATGTAAGCCAGAGCCAAAACCCAGAAACACAAGCAAGAGAGAGTTCATAGTTGAGTTAGTGCGAAAGATAATATTTAGTAGCTCCCTCAGAACTTGTAAAACTTGTCTTCAACATCATATTTTCAGACAAGGCTGAAACTTATATAGTATTGAGGTTCAATCATTGGGAGCTAACTGCTTGTATCAAAACATATTATACGATCATCTAGACTATTAACACCATTTATGATTCATGCAATGAAAGAAAGAGAAAGCAAAAACACATCGAATCTATATATTTGCAGTGAAAAGAAATCAAACCACAACAATTAGAATAAGAATCAGACTTTGTGCACAGAGAACAAATAGAATCAAAGAATGGCTTGAAAGCTAAGCAAAATACTAACAAGCAAACAATGGAATCAAACAAACAGAAAGCTTTTGTAGACCTTCATTTCACCATCAACTAATTGAATGGTGGCGGCGAGTTGCCTGTTCCCAAATGAATATCACACCCTTTATATAGACCTAAAATCCTTTTTAACTCTTGATCCGACTGGCATCAACCCTAAACGTATGGATGACTGGCATCAACCAATAGAAGAGTGACAGCTGGAAATTATTTATCCACATCAGACTTCCTCCATCCACATTATTTGTTCCCGGTCGACCAAGGAAAAAGTCTTTAATGGAGCGGCCTTGGTAAACCAATGGTGAGTTCGTATAGGTTATGGGAGTGTGAGGTACTTTAAGATTTAGTTCTGCTGGGGGAAGACATCATTCCTAGTGTCATATGAGCAAGAGATTATCAACACAGACGCAAAGGTAAACGACCACATTCAGAAATAGATAGAAAACAAATACATAAAAATACATACTTGAAAGTTGAAACATAATTGTTCAGCCCGGCTCCCATTTCAAAGATGGGCAGCAAAGCTACAAGTAAATTGCTGATAAATTCATAAGAAAACCACCATGAATAAATGAAGAATACTTGAACCAAAGGCACTACCCCATTATTAAGGCCGGCTACATCTCAGAGATGTGCCACAATTCCAAGGGGTAAACGCTACAGTATACTGTTTGATAGAAGAACACTTGATGATAAGCAAATCCACCGAGTATAATACTTGAGCAACAGCAAATCCACAATCCTTCAGGGGTTTCTTAACACATTGGTGCATATATTTGAAAGGTCTTGATCCAAAGGAAGCAGCTCGTGGCATAATGTCCTCGTTCCACGTGGTCCATCCGTCAAGCCCCTTTGATGATCCAGATGAAATCACCGCATCAAGCTTTTCAGAATCAGATAATGGAAAGTCCTTCAAAAAATAAAAGACTATCAAGGGACTGGTGGTCATTTTGCCAGAAATAATACTATAAGATTTAGAGAGAAGGAATATAAACCTTGATCAAGCCTGATAAACTTTTGAGCACCAACTCTGGAGCAGCAGTAGCAGCAACCGCAACTCTGTGCGCACTGGTGCAGGCTTTTTTACCCCTGCCTTCCTGCACCAGCATTGGGGAAGAGTTGATTGATTGCTATTCAGAATCATCATACACTTCACCATCGTCAGAAAACTCATCGAAAGACCTCATGTCAAGCTGGTAGCGGAGAATTCCTCCAATGCCTCCAAAACCTCGGCAGAACTGTGACCCCTCCTGTGATTTGTTGGTGACAAACTCAAGAGAACACCCAAAGCGCCTGTACTCATTAGCAAACCACTCTAATAGTGACATCTTGTCCTGAACCTCTAACTCTGCATTAGTCTCAGAATCCCGAAAGTTGCTCTGAACGTTTTCCTGCTCCTTGTTGAAATGCTTCACAATGATCTCACCAGTAGCGCTATTTTTTAGCACATACCTATTGATGTCCAGACTTTCCCACACAATAAGTATCTCAACAGCGCCCATCTCCAAAGCTTTTAGTGTGTCATCCACACCAAAAACATACTTCCCAGTATCCTGACTAATCTCCTCAAAGTATTTTCCTATCAAGCGCTTCTCCTGTATGAACTTCACATTGGACAGGATCTCTGCTGACAATTCAATAGCCTGATTAAAGCCATTCTCTCCTCCATAAGAAACATCCACCACATTCAGAATTTTGGCCTGCAGACGGGGATCAAACATATCTGACTGACTAAGCTCAGTTTTGAAGTCAGCTGATCCAGCAAGTATTAATCCTGAAACATTCGGCTGGCTGGTGGCAGGATTAATATAAAACTGTGTGGCAAGCTCTGCTGTCTTCCTAACATAGTTGTGGCGCTTCTCCATTCGAAGACGAGCAAAACGTAGAGCTGATTGTCCTCCTCTTCCGTGTTTCTTTGGCAGGTCAACACTAAATTTATGAAGTACCTCTCTTGTGTTGCCACTTAATGTCCCAAAAAGAGTTCCATTACCATCCATGACAATGAAACCGAATTTGTCATCAGATTCCAAGAGTTCATTCAGAGCTTCAATGTGAAACTTGTTATCGCAGAGGTAAAGCGACGCATTGATAGGCCTGAAAGGCTCAAAATCAATTGTCACCTTCTTTTCCTTCCCATCGTCAGTAACAATTGTTCCCGTATATAGAACAAGCCCATTTGGAGGAACCTTGTTGTAAAGCTTGAGCCGCTGCTGAGCAGATGTAATCGCCCCTAGAACTGATTGACGATTCACTCTACTCTTAATATTTGAAGCAGTTCCAAACTCATCGCCAAGCATCTTAGTAACACGAGATATTTGATCACGTGGAGGCATGATGAGAGAAATCATGCTGGTGCCATTACCCCTTGCAGCTTCAAGTGCCTTGATCAACTTCTTAATCTTCCATATCTCAATGTTCTTATCAGTCTCCTGACCATCCGACATTTTGAAGAATTACAGCAACAGCTGAAACCACAATAGATGCCTGCAAGACAACGTACATATAAGTCCTGAATTCAGAAACATGCAGCCCATCGAGAGCCATGCCAGGTGGAAATATAACAAAGCAAACTGTAAGCAGCCTAATAACAAGCCAAAGCATTCTGCATTCCATAAAGTTACCAAAAGGAATTATCAAAGAACAGCAAATCTGCTTAATTGACAGCGGAGATGCAAGCTTCTGTTCAATAACACACATACCCAGCCACATATGTTCAATGGATCAAATAAAAGATATGGAAGTTGATTACTACCCAGCCAAAAATATATTTAATTGCTCAAATAAAAGAAAATATATATATATATATATATATATATATGACAGTTAATAAACAGGATAAAAACCAATTCAGCCACAGCTAGAATACTGGTAAGCAGGATAGGATTCATCACAATTGAGGTAAAGATAAAAATAAACAGCTCCTTCAGAACATGAAAAACTAGTTTCAACATGAAACATTCAGACAAGGCTGAAACTTAAATATATGAAGTTCAATCATCAGGAGCTGATCAAAACACTACTAAAATCGTAACTCATCAAGGCCAGGACTATCCCCCAGAAAAGAAACAAAAAATAACCAAAATTTGATTAAAAACTGAGCTAAATGCCTAAATCTAACGCTACTAGTTCCTCTATTTTCTTTTAATACCAATACCAAGTCGGTCAAAAACCATAATCATTCGCGAATATAACATGAAACGTTAATGGATTGTATATATTTGGGGAAAATTGATAATCAAGCTATGATTATTAACAGTTATGATATGAAATAAAACAAAATCCACAAATCAAGTCACGAATCAAACAACAGATAATAGATCCACAACAAAACTGAGAGCGGATTCAATTCCCCTAAAAACTGATCATAGCAAACAGAATCCGGAATACAAAAAGCAAAATCAAAATAGAAAAAGGAATAGAATTAGCACCTGATGGAGAACGCGCGCAGCTCTGAGGGTCGAGAGGATGATATTTAGTCTATCAGGCGTGGAGAGAAGAATAAGGCGTAGCTTTTATATCCGTAGCGGGCTAAGCCTAACCCTAACCAAGACTTTCAATCGTGGTCAGGTTAAAATTAACTCGGGTACCGGTAAACCGACATCACTTCAACGGCTAGGATACGACCCGAGAGGCCGAGAGAATATTTGGACTAGCGGTGGAACTCAAACGGGTCAACTTTGGCTTCTTTTGGTTGGCCTTAGTTGTGTTATGATAAGCCCACGTGGCCAAGCCCACTGTTAGAGATACCTTCTAAACTTTAAACCGAAAATCATGTTAGTCCTCCTCTGCTCTTTCAATTTCATCAGCAACACTCTTGTACTTACCAATTTGATCAGTCTAGTGCAACTGTTAGTCAATCAGTTAATTGTGACCGTTAAATGCTGACGTGGCACAAATGAGATCCACATTTTGATAAAGTGGCAATCACATGTAATCTTAACTGTTAGCCAATCCATTAATTTTGATCGTTAATAATTGACTGAGCATTCCACGTCGCTATCTAGTCACCAAAGAGTATGTCTCATTTGTGTCATGTCAATACTTAACAATCAAAATTAACTGATTGACTAACGGTTGGATTATACTGATTAAATTGGTAAGTACATTGGTGTTGCTGATGAAATTGAAAGAGTATTTTCAGTCGTAAGTTCAGGGTGACAAATTGAATTTAATCCTATAAAATTTTGCTTTACTAGTTGCTCGATAATTTTTCGAAATGTGCCTTCGATGGAGTGGACGATGATTGAGCTCGGCTCATTTTTTTATCGAGTTCAAGTTCGATTTAAACTTGAATTATTTTTTCTCCAATTTCAAACTCAGAACAATTTAACTGTGGATTGAGCTCGAATTTGCAAACCTGTCGTGGAGAGGCGATAACAAGGAGCAAAGCAGTACATGAAAACTCTAGTTTGGCAGCAAATTCATGTCCTGATGTGCAACCATATCCCTAAGCAACAAGATGAAAACTAAACTAATTGAATGCAAGTGATTTAACAAAAGTAACTCGGAAAATGAGACGCATTCATCTCACGTGTCATTTTTTGATGATTTACACATGAAAGTTAGGAGTGGTACTAACCAATATAAAACTGGGAGTATGCTCCATAATGCTTCAAATTATTGAAATTTTGAAACTAGAGCTTTCGAAAAATGAGAGTTCAAATACCAGAATATCAATATATGAGTTCATGTACAATTTGTATAATTTCCGAAGAAAATAGAAAATCAAGCAAGAGAGAGTAAACCCTTGGAAAAACCCTAAAGAAACCCAAAGCCTGAATAGACTGAAGTGGCAAAACTCGAGGAGCATTCTTGCCAAAAAAAAAAAAAAACTCGAGGAGCATTGCAAATAGCAAATGGCAATGACGAAGGAGTTGAGGCTAACGGAGATAGAAGGTAGAGGAAGGTCATTGGTGGCGGCTCAGCCTCTGAAAGGCGGCCAAATCGTTCTTCGCGACTCTCCTATCCTCCTCTACTCCGCTCTTCCTCTCATCAATTCCTCTCCTTCCCCTTATTGCGACCACTGCTTCAAAACCCTAAACCCCCAAACCACTCCCTTTTCACTCTGCCAATGGTGCTCTCACAACGCCTTCTGCAGCCCCAATTGCCTCTCCGCTGCCCAGTCCTCCTCCCACTCTCAATGGGTATGCGCAGCCCTTGTGAAATTACGAAATTGCCATTCGCCGCTCTCCGGTCAACCCGTCGATCGTCAGGTCCAAGCTCGCTTCTTGGTCGCCGCTTACAACCTCGCCGCTAATTCGCCTTCGAATTTCCAGGTACTGCTGTCTCTCCAGGGTCAGCCGCAGGACTCCGCCGACGCCCAGTTTCTGCATTCTCTAATATCGACCCTCTGTCCTCCGCCGCAGCAGCAATTGTTTTCATCGGAGCTCACGGCTGCTCTGTTGGCCAAGGACAAGCTCAATGCGTTTGGATTGATGGAGCCCTTTTCGGAATTTGGCCTGAGATCGAGCAGAGCCTATGGAATCTATCCCAATGCCTCGTTTTTTAACCATGATTGTCTCCCCAATGCCTGCAGATTTGATTACGTTGATGAAGGCAACACAGATATCATGGTCAGGATGATTCATGATGTTCCGGAGGGGAGGGAGGTTTGCTTGAGTTACTTTCCTGTTAACCAGGCTTATTCGAGCCGGCAGAGGACTTTGGCTGAGGACTATGGCTTTGTGTGTCAATGTGATCGCTGCAAGGTTGAAGCCAATTGGTCTGACAATGATGAGGCTGAGGAAGAAGCTGGTTCGGCCGAGGTTATGGATGAGGACCAAGACCAGGAAATGGAAGCAGCTTCGGAATCAGAAGCAGGGAGTGACATTGAAGCACAAGAACAAGGAGAAGCTGATTTTCCACATGCCTATTTCTTTATCAGATTCATGTGTAGTAGAACCAATTGCTGGGGCACTCTCGCCCCTTTGCCCCCGAAAGATGATGGAACTCCTTCGGATGCTATGGAATGCAATGTGTGTGGAAGCCTTAAGAAAGATGAGGAGATTAGTGGTCATGGACAAAATGGGCTCTCTTTGGATGGCTAATTGCTCCTTGCTTGCAGCTTTATGTAAGTATAACTGTCTTGTTTCTGTATTGGCATCAATTTTTGCCTAATGGTAACTCCAATTCAGTTATATAATCTTATTCAATTGCACCACTATGAACAAAACTGAATGGTTTTGACCTCAAGTATGAATTGCACTTTTTGATAGATTCTGAGGAAATTGGTTCAATTACTGTTTGGTGCATGCTTGCTTGTGAGCTTATTTATCAGTGAAATGTTCGTTGTTTGTATTAGAAAGGCTCCTATGACAATAAAGTATCATTGTTTGTTGATACTCCTATGACAATAAGGTTTGTGAATGAATGTAATTGTTCTGCTATATATATCATTCATGGATTATTCAGTGCTAATATGAACTTAAAAGATGGCCATCTTGATAGCTAGCATTAGTGGAATATATGCCAAAGTATTTAATTTCATAAAATTATTGTTTCTCATTGCCCCAAATCTCCATCATTATTTCTAATTTCATGGGTTTTTGTTTCTCTGCAAACTAAGATGATTCACGCGCATCATCTTTATACTAGGTTAGTTCTAAATACTCATGGACTGATTCGATCACAGGCTTAAAGAGGTGTTGAAAATTGTTTATCCTAATGTCCTCAGTGAAAGAATTGTTATGCATGTCCTTTTAAGCTTGCATGTCTTAGCTGTTTGGAATTGGTATTTTATCTTCTTCTTCTTTTTTTTATCAGGAATTGGTATTTTATCATGCAGCAAGAACTACCCTGTTGCATTATGTATCCTTCTTTACTCCTTTGGTTTGATACTATACCAGGCTATCATCATTCATTTTATGTTAATGTGTTTGCCCCCATGTTTTCATCAACTGTCATGACTGGCGACAACTTCACTTATTTTTGTGTCTATGTGTATGAGATTGCTGCTTGAACAATCTTTGTAGAAGAATACCAACTATTTTCTGATTTACTCCAATAGATCTTACTCTTAACTAGAAGTTAATTTTTTGTTGGTTTACAGAGACTTTGTGACTTCGCGACATTGGTAAAGTACTGGCTGGCCATCATCAATACGAATCATTTGAAGTTTATGTTTTAGGCGTGAAGTTTTTGCTCTACTCGAAAGAAACTCTAGCATCAATGGGGGAGAGTGGACATAGCACTACAATTTTTTTTTTGTAAAATGCTAATGACAGTCATAGATTGTACTTGTATGAATTTGTAATAAGGTTGTTTTGGTTTTGATAAACTGTAGTCTATAGATGCTTTCTTACCCAGCAATGTGCTGCCGGCCACCGTCTCTTACCCATTGCAACCAAGCTCCCCAGCGTTTTCCCTCTCGTTTCCTCTCTTTCTCTCTCGTCTTTGATTCTGGGTTTGTTGAATTATTTTTGGGAATATCAAAACCCCGGGAGTTAAGAGTGATCAGAAAAATCTTGAACAAGACAGTCCATGAGCCAATCAAGTACAATGAAGGCTCAATTGTATTAACGAATTGCGCAGCTTCCATGCAATATGATTCAACCATATGATTCCGTTCAAACCAACTAACGTAACAATGGCTCTCCAGTATCAGAATGCTAATCCTTCTCCTCGCATTAAGAGAAAAGCTTATCAACATCTTATCAGATGGCAACCCCAGATTCAACTTATGTTAAGCTTAATTTTCATGGCTCAGTGAAGCACAAACATCAAGCTGCTGCTGGTTTTGTTCTGAGAGATAAACAAGGTCATCCTATTTTAGCTTCTGCAAAAGATATTGGTTTTGCTGATGTGTTGGTAGCTGAAGCTATGGCCCTTCGAGAAGGTCTCAGACAAGCAATTCTTCACGGTTATTCTCAAATCCAAGTTGAAGGTGACTCAAAAATCGTCATTGATAGTATAAATGAAGCAATTTCCATCCCTTGGAGAATTAAGATGTTGGTCAGAGATATCACTTCCCTTGCTCATAGATGCCAAAATATCACGTTCAAGCATATTTTACGAGAAGCAAATTTCGTGGCTGATGCAATTGCAGAGTCTGGTCATTCAGTAAGCGTCTCTCTTTGGAATCACTCTTTACATCTCAATGCTTCAAATATTTTTTTGTTTGATCAGTTGGGTGTTGGTTGTTTTAGGGGCTCTTCTTTGTAACCTTTATTGTATTTTTCGCATCGAAAAAAACTAATGTAGCTATTTGTATCCATTGGCTACCTTTGGCTAATCTAATTGGGCTCTCTCTCTCTCTCTCTCTCTCTCTCTCTCTCTATATATATATATATATATATATATATATATCTATATATATATCTATCTATATATATATCTATCTATATATCTATCTATCTATATATCTATCTATATATCTATCTATCTATATATATATCTATCTATATATCTATCTATATATATATATCTATCTATATATATATCTATATATATATATCTATCTATCTATATATATATATCTATCTATATATATATATATATAAATAATATACAGTTCCCTTCACCTTCACGTGTAGACGTCCACATTGCATTAAAATACGAACATCATCATCCTAACGTGCAAACTAATAATCAGAACTGTCTATATTTTAGGTCATCCTTCAAGGATCATTTTGATAAAAAAAATTTCAAATTATTTAGCCATTAAATTACCATATTAATCCTTCTAAAAAAAAAAAGATTATCACATTAATCGTTTCAGCTTTATCTGACGGACTGTATTTGTCTGTAAACTATACAACGAACAGATGACCAAACAATCTCTAATTCGGCTGATTTTTTGCAAGGATAATTCTTCAAAATAAATCTAAACGATGAGCGGTTCCAATTATTGAATTAAGTTGCCAATTGGTCGGGATGAGGATGTTCGCATTTTAATACAATATGGAAGTCTACACGTGAAGAAGACTGATATATATATATATATATATATATATATATATATATACATTTTCTTATGTTATTAGGTTTAATTTCTTTCCCACTTTAGATTACGATTCTGAAAATTAACATTTAGGTTTCTCTCTATATCTAGGTGTTGGACGTTCTCACTACGCTTACCTGGTATTTATTATGTTTGAGGTAATGTAGTGTAGTTGGTCCTACGTGACCGGCCATCAGGAAATTTCTGCGCGCATTTATGTGAACTTTATGCATCTATTTTAGCTACAAGCAAAATGTTAGTAATTGCTTTACATACTATGACCATAAAATTGTTGTTTGAAGGATTTCAAACCTAGCCAGGATGAAGCCTCTACTGAGCAGCGAGGACGAAATCTCACCCCTACAATAGTTTTGGATGCAGGTACTGTGCATTGAAAATGGGACAATAATGGATGGAGTTGTATGTGCAAAATTATGTGTAACCGATTATTCATTTGTCGAATGTGAGATTTCGAAGTTATCTGTTCATTCTCTATACTTCAATTCATTTTTTCGAAACTTGTTGACCATTTAAATTGTTCGTGGTCAATAATATACTTTACCATGTGTACGTAATCCGTTTTTGGACTCGTGTTTCGATCCGGTTATTTAATTTGAAGATTGCATTTCTATTATTTTACAATTTCCAATTGTTTCATCTCTATTCAAATTAAATACATTTCCGCATCGCATTCTAAAAATAATTCACAAAAATGTCTTGTGTCTCTTTAAGATATAAGTTAGTAATCTATCTTGTATTTTTAAAGATTCGCAGCTACTGTAACGTACTTAAATTGAAGAGGTGCAGTTTGGGGCGTTACAGTATATTAAAGCATGCATGTATGATTTGTTTGTTCTGACTCTCTATATATATGTTTGTCTGTATGTGTTGTGATGTGGTTCAGGGATTAAGTATTTTCCTGTAAAGAAACTGGAAAAGCTCGATAATTGTGTTGCTGTCTTTTTGATGGGTTGTGCCAATGGATCATCAAGAGTGAAAGGCTACTGCCCTCCTTACTGCGTTCCACTCTCATATTTATATACCGGCGCTCCACTAGTTGTTTGCACATTGTGGGAGTTACTCAGTAAAGAAAATTCATTATTCACGTGGAGGATGATTGAGTTGTTGTTTCAAGAGAGATCAAAACCACAAGGTCAGCGTCACACAATTGGAGTGCTTGTTAATAAAGTCCGTACCGGTTCGACTTTAAAATATGTAATGCGCCAAATATATTATGGGGTTCCAACTGGTATTATAGAAATGGTGAAACCATGAAAGCACAGTTTACAAAGTTATTACTCCCAAGGCAGAAATGACTCAATGAGCTCTAGTGGGAGTCAGATTCCATGCACAGTGAAGTATTTGGAAAGATTTGATGTAATCCAAATGATCTTAATTTCATCTCCAGAAACTCGATCCATTCCTGCATTGTTTGATCATCTTAATTAGTATTGAGCCTAGTTAGAAAATTGCTAATATCTTTGACAAAACAATGTTGGAATCAGTAGGATTTTTGCTAAAGTATAACTCAAAACTATTTTGATGTGTTAAATAGATCCGATTTTTCAAAATACTATTAAGCAACGTTCATTTTTTTGGACTATTAAGCAACGTTCATTGTCAATAAAAAAAAAATTTGTAATGCACTTGATGCTGGATTACATAAACATAGATTTCAAGTAAAATTTCATTTAATTTACACAATTTTTTTTTCTCAATAAAGACATTTCTTTTAAAAAGAAATTTCTCATTTAGTCTAGATAATTTTGAAAATCTAAGAACGAAAATTTGCGGCAAGTCATATAGTAAGGATTTATTTATTTTAATTTTTTTTCCCAAAAAGAAAAGGTCGGCTCTATCTCGGAAGTATTATTAATTATTGTAACAAAAAAAAAGATTATTAATTATTAAACCTGCTCTCTCCCTTTACATCTTTTGTCTCTCCCATCTCATTCCCTACCCATTCGCACACATTCGTAAAAAGTTTCAGCATCGTATCGATTCTATACCCGGTTACGTGGGTATAGCTAGGTGTTGGACGTTCTCACTACGCTTACTTGGTATTTATTTTATTTGAGGTAAGGTCGTGTAGTTGGTCCTACGTGACCGGCCATCAGGTTTTATGCGCGCATTTATGTGAACTTTATGCATATGTTTTAGTTATAAGCAAAATTTTAGTAATTGTTTTACATATTATGACCATAAAAATGTTGTTTAAAGGATTTCAAACTTAGCCGGGGTTTAGCCGGGGTGAAGCCCCTACTGAGCAGTTAGGACGAAAGCTCACCCCTACATTAATAGTTTTGGATGCAGGTACTGTGCACTGAAAACGAGACAATAATGGATGGAGTTGGATGTGCAAAATTATGTGTAACCGATTATTCATTTGTCAAATGTGAGGTTTCGAAGTTATCTGTTCATTCTCTATACTTAAATTCATTTTTTCGAAACTTGTTGACCATTTAAATTGTTCTTGGTCAATAATATGATTTACCATGTGTAATCCGTTTTTGAACTCGTGTTTCGATCCGGTTATTTAATTTTAAGATTGGATTTCTATTGTTTTAGGATTTTCAATTGTTTCACCTCTATTCAAATTAAAAATGTTTCCACATCGCGTTCTAAAAACAATTCACAAAAATGTCTTGCGTCTCTTTAAGATATAAGTTAGTAATCTATCTTGTATTTTTAAGGATTCGTGGCACTGTAACGTACTTAAATTGAAGAGGTGCAGTTTGGGGCGTTACAATATATTAAAGGTTGCATGTATGATTTGTTTGTTTGGCTCTCTATATGTTTGTCTGTATGTGTTCTGATGTGGTTCAGGGATTAAGTATTTTCTTGTAAAGAAACTGGAGAAGCTCGATAATTGTGATGCTACCTTTTTGATGGGTTGTGCCAATGGATCGTCAAGATTGAAAGGCTACTGCCCTCCTTATTGCGTTCCACTCTCATATTTATATGTCGGCGCTCCACTAGTTGTTTGTACATTGTGGGAGTTACTCAGTAAAGAAAATTCATCATTCATGTCGAGGATGATTGAGTTGTTGTTTCAAGAGAGATCAAAACCACAAGGTCAGCGTTGGACAATTGGAGCGCTTGTCAATAAAGTCCGTAGCAGTTCGACTTTAAAATATGTAGATGTGCCACATATATGTTAGAGGGTTCCAACTGGTATTATAGAAAAGGTGAAACCATGAAAACACGTACAGTTTACCAAGTTATTACTCTCAAGGCAGAAATGACTCAATGAGCTCTAGTGGGAGTCGGATTCCATGCATAGTGAAGTATTTGGAAAGATTCTGATGTAATCCAAATGATCTTAATTTCATCTCCAGTTAACTCGATCCATTCCCGCATTGTTTGATCATCTTAATTAGTATTGACTATTGAGCTTAGTTAGAAAATTGCTAATATTTGTGACAAAACAATGTTGGAAGCAATAGGATTTTTGCTCAAGTATAACTCAAAACGATTTTGATGTGTTAAACAAGTCCGATTTTTCAAAATCCTATTAAGCAACGTACATTTTTTGGACTATTAACCAACGTTCATTGTCAATGATATAAAAAAAATTGTAATGCACCTTATGCTGGATTACACAAACGTAGATTTCAAGTAAAATTTCATTTAATTTACACAATCTTTTTTTTTTCTCAATAAAGACATTTCTTTTAAAAAGGAAATTTCTCATTTAGTCTAGATAATTTTGAAAATCTAAGAACAAAAATTTGCGGCAAATCATATAGTGAGGATTTATTTATTTTAAATTTTTTTCCCAAAAAGAAAAGGTCGGCTCTATCACGAAAGTATTATTATTTATAACAAATTATTTATAAGGTCACCAAAAGGTGACCTTGTTAGTTTTTAAGCCATAAAATATTTTTATCCCTCATAAGGCCACCAAAATATTAAAAATTTCAATATCTACAAAAATGTCACTACATTTTTAAGAACAAAAAATGTACTTTTAAATAACAATAAACCTACTGCCAAAGAACAACAAAGATATTGCCAAAGAACAATGGTGTAACTTTTTGTAGGCATTGACATTTTTGTAAATAATGAAGAAAAAAAATACGGTGGTATTTTTGTAAATATTGAAATTTGTAATATTTTTGTGGTTTTATGAGGAATAAAAATAATTGGTGACTTAGAAAATAACAATGTCACTACCTTATATGTAATTGACTCTATTAATAGACAACTGCAGCGGAGCTATATATTTTTATCCATTGGCTTTGGCTAATTGGGCACTTTCTCTCTGTACGTACTGTATATATGTGGATGTGTATTTTCTTATGTAATTATTAGGGTTTCTTTCCGATTTACATAGTATTTTGATAAACCAATAATTTTGTATCTAATTCTGAATGTCCGATTAACATTGATTTTCCAATTAGGGTTTTGGGTACGTAGATAACCTCGATTCGATGGGTTCGAATTGGAAGAAAAAGGGCGGCAAGAAGGCGAAATCGAAGAAAAAGGCGAAGAAGATGGCGCTGAAATTGAAGGAGTCGTCCGAGAAAAGTTATGAATATCGGCCGTTTACTGAGGCTGAGGAGAGGTTGTTGGATGCTATGAGTAATGAGAAAGTCATGAGGCCAACTGAATATGATTATGATATCGGTTGCGATTCTGATGAAGAGTATATGCTTGCCTCAACTGGAAATATTAACCTCAGCGAAGAGAAAATGCGTCAATTCCATGAGGATAAATCTGAGAGATTTAAGTACTTTATGGAATATGGCATGTTTGAAGATGAATGGCTCCAGTTAAAGATAAAATACCCAGACGAATTTGTAGGTACGTTTCTCTGTGGTTGTAAATTGTTTATTGTGTCATTATACGACTCGATTATGTTCAATTCGTTTCATTTTAATTAGCCTAGCCTCTTAATATATATGATTGCTACCTGATTTGAGTATTCAACTGATCCTAGCTAGAGTTTTATTATATACATGGTAGGTAGTTTATCCTACTGATCGATATATGTTGGCTGGCCGGAAAGAAATGTCAATGCATTTTAGCTTTTGACTAAACATACAATTTTTCCTTAAAGGTGAATTTCCTGGCAAAGAGCATGCATGCCTGCCTGTCTTTCTTATGCTGGACGACACAGAAAAGGCTGTACCAATTTCAACATCCGGCAGCAGAAGCACAGGTATGTAGTAAGTTATATTCTTTGTTTTTCTGTGATATGATCAAACTAGTCATGGTTTAAAAATGTTGTTTGATTTAATATGATTAGTTATTTGAGAATTGAACTGACTCAATAGTTTTGTTATATGGTATTTTAACGTACTGATATGCTGGCTAGTTGGACGAAAGAAAAAGTGTCAATGCATTTTAGCATGCTATTAAACCTAAAATTTTCTTTTGGTAGGTGAATTTCCTCACAATGAGCTTGACGCTAAGCCTGAATCTCTTCTGAAAGAATCACCAACTGTAACTTCTGACAGTGGCATCGTAGGTGAGGTTTTATTGCCCTTTCCTTTGAAGTTGAGAAGTGCTTTTGTGTTTTGGCCTCAGTATTGTATCGAACTGTTTGATCGTACGTTGTGGAGTTGTGGTCAAATTACTCAACCATGCATGTTTCAAAATGGTTTCTCTGGTTTTAGCCCTTTATTATGATTTATCATTTTGTACAGTACTGCTCGATCTGATATTCTGATCTGATAGAAGTTTCTCTTTAGTTATTTATCTTCTCATTGCCCCAAATCTAGCTACATCATTTTCTATGCAAAACCAAGATGATTAATTCAAGTACATCATTCCTATATATATTTGGTATATATATTCTAAAACTCATGGAATGATTTCATCAATGGTTTCGATAGATAAAGAAAATGATTCATCCTAATGCATGTCCTTACTTAAAGAAAGCAAAAAACATCTTTAGAGGCTTTGAAGGTGCTGCCTAAGGTGGCCGTGCATGGTCTTAATTCCGAATATGATTAATTTATGTGGGTACGTTGCTTGTGTTTTTCCCAATTTAGAGCCAGCAGCTGCATAGTAAGAATTAGACTAGCTTGTTGCCACAGTGGATTAGAAAAGCTTGGTTTCAAAATAGGTTTTGGTGACAAATGAAGGATTAATTGTGTGTCACAAAGGATATTTGGTTTCTATGTTCTTTTAAGTGCTCATCTAGCTGTTATGTTAGATATATGTTTGGAAGTTTTATTACCATGTAGCAAAACCTACCCTCATGCATTACGTACGGACGTAGCGACGTCGAATACAATGATAAAAGTTGTTAACCTAATTTTCTTAATTGATATCCCTAGTTTTGTGGAAAAAGGTTGTGGCGATCATTAATTAAAGCTATTGAACTAGCATAGGTTAGAGATTGGAATATGTTTGGTTGGAGGTGGATTCTTCTATTATTCTTGTATTAATTTCTTCGTTTTCCTCATTTAGTTCCTTGAGATTTCGAGTATAATGGAAAAATTGCTTGGATCTTACATCTCAAATGCATTTTAGGTCCAAACATATTTTTCTTAAAACAATCAAGTTGCCGATGCTCTTACTAATTATGGTGTTCCTTCAAATAGCTTTACCTTGTGGGATTGAACTCCGGATTGTATATATTTTGAGTCTTTCTTCTTTTATGGCCGGTAGGAGGATGGATATGTGTTCCAATATACGTAGTCTCGCCCGTGTTCTTAAATTTCCATTAACTATCGTAATCAGCAATGTGACAACTGCATATAGAACATTGCATCTTAGGGTGATCCAAGGCCATTGGAATTTGTTTTTTGTATGCTCGTATACACATGCACTTGCCTGTACTCTGAGATTGCTAAATCTTTATTCGAAAAGAAAACCAACCACTTTCATGTACGTTATCTGATGGATCTTACTCCTAACTAGCTAGATGCTATTCTCTTTGTTGGTTTACAGAGACATTGCCTCATTGGTGAAGTACTGGGTTGGCCATCCCCAACAGCTAGCGATCATTCCAACTTCATGTCGCTTTACTCAAAGGAAACTTAGGCATAAATGGAGGGTGACAGTGGACAAAGCACTACCAATTTTGTTAAGCTAGCTAACGATGACAGCCCATAGATATATTGTACTACTTCTTAATTGTATGTATTTTGTAATAAGCTAGCTTAGCGAGGTTATTTTGGTTTTGGTAACCGACTAGTTTGTTCCTTTAACTGCTTCCAACCTTTACCGAATCTAATACGTACGCAGATGCTTTCCTAATCACTAATCACGTTAATGGTGAGACTGTGAATCAGCACACTTTCTGTTTGGACCACGTACATCATGCATCAATACTACCCAACTTCATAGTTTTTATTATCATGGGAAGAATGTAACATAAGAAACACGAGTGCTGATCATATTTTAGGAGCACCGTTTTAACCAATTATATATATATATATATATATATATATATATATATATTAAGCCTCGACAAAGCGAAAAAAAATATTAGAATAGAACAAAACAGAAAAAAACAAAAAGATATGGAGAAAAGCAACGAGGTAATTTAAGAAGAAAAAAATGTCCCATGAAACTTGAAAGATGTAGGCACACGTAAACGAAAATATTTAACCTAGAATTTGCATCCTACTCGTGACAGGGGTGGGATTAGCTTTAGGTTACCATTTGTTTTGCCTATGTCTTGTGTTTTCTAATAGAATTTGCTAAACCGTTGATGGTTTTATTACCCTAGCCTTTTCTAAATAAGCACAAACAAACTCAACCTTAGGTTTTGCGCGAGATAATTGGTTGTAGTAGCTCTAGGCTTAGAATTAGAGCTACTAGTAGCATTGACGTGTCCGATAGAACCACAAAACCTAACTTGCAGAGGTAACCTTAGAACGTAGTGTTTTGTCATCGTGTAACACGAAATGAAGATATATGATTCGAGGATGAGGACGTCACAGACGGTGGTCATGGAAATCGCATGGCATTATTTTACCTAATTTTGGTTGGCATCTTCGATCCTCGCATGTAAAATCGGCCATGCAAATCTATGTGGCTTTTCAGTTTCTGATGGGCTTTGTCTCTCACCGTGCCCTTTGACTCCTTTCTATATAGGGAATTTGGGAATATTCTGTCTTCCTTTCTTTTATCTCCTTCCTCATGATCACTTGGCGCAAAAGAACCACCACTGAATAGTGATAAGACCCTAACCCTGTAGCCAAGGAAAAAGAGGAACCCAACACGAAAAAGGCAAAAAAAGGCATGAGAGGAAAGATCATGCAAGCTATGGCTATAGTCAGTCCTTTATAAGTTGTAGACTTGTAGCAGTAGAAGATTCCCAACCCCAATAGCCGCAATTGCTGCAGTAGTAATTAACCAGCTACAGCAAGCAATAGACACCCTAGGTCCATAGCCTTTGCGTAATGCCTCAATTTGCAGAACCAACGAACTCCATTCGCAACCGTGATGGAGGCGTCAACAAGATAGGGCCGGCCGGAGCCCTCTTGGCTCGATCGGCAAGCAGGAAACCGCACCGTCGTTACAGTCCAAAACCCTAAAGAGATAATACGAAGAACGTACCAATTGCTACTTCCATTAGAACTACTGTTCCAATAGGCTTCCACTTCATCAAAAACCGATTATGAAACGATGATCAAGAAAATAAACGGCCTCAATCGTATATTACACTCCAAAATATAATATAACTTGGATAATTCATGAACTGTTTACGAATTTACCATTTTGTCCTATTCGTAACAAGGAATAAATTAAAAGTAGTACGCGACCCTAAAAGCAAATATGTAAGGCGGTATGCAAAACAAAAGTTTGCGGCGCGCACCGCCACGTGACTTGCAGTCTGACCAAGTGACCGTGTCCATCACTCTCCGAATCTACAGCTGGGGGTAGATATTTTCCCCGGAAAACCTTGCAACTCCGGACTCAAGGCCCAACCACAACCCGCCACGTACTCAGTAGTGGTTGACCGGATACCCATTTGGAAGTAGATACCGACTCGTATTCGTAGACTGGGTCGGGGGTAAAAACGGAAAAGCAATCTGTCCAAAATACACCAAATATCTCACAAGAACCAAAAAAATAAAATAAACAAAAGGTCTCCTATTCCCATTGTACGTTTGCCACACACATATATATATATATAATTAATCAAGATCGAGGAAGCAGAGGAACCAGAAACTCTAAGTAGAGAGAGAGAAAGAGGGGTTGTCATTCAGCAATGAAAGTGGGACAGACACACAGAGAGCTTCCTCCTTCCCTGCATTCATAGCCTCTCAAAAAGAATAACAAACCAAAAAAAGCCAATACAAATAATCCATTTTCATTTTCAGCAGCTACCAAATTAATTAATTAAGCGCCACAGCTAGCGAAGGAGACGAAGAGGATAAGTCGTCTCCATCAATATTCTCTCCTTCTGCCCTCCCTAATCAGGTTTGGATTAATCTCGATCTTCTCTTGTTAGTTTTGATTATGTATGCAGACATTACATTACATTTCACATTGATTAATGGGTAATTATATATAGATTAGGGAGATGGCGCTGTACGAGCCTATCAAAGGTCACGAAGTTGATGAGGAACACGGAATGCCGGATTCCGTGATCGTCAACAACAGCATGAACGTCGACCAAGATGTTGAGATGGCTGTTCGGATTTCCAAATTGAGATCCTCCGCCCCTCCAAACGGCGCCGTTTCCGTCGCCACCGCCTATACTCACCCACCCGAACCTACCTCATTGCCTGCTTCCAAGTTGCGCCACCACCAGCAACGCCTCCTTTCGCTCGACGTCTTTCGCGGACTTACGGTTCTGGTAATGTCTCTTTTGCCCCCCTCCCTCCTTATCTTTCGGGTCGTTTCGTTTCATTATCCAAGCGTCGTGCCCTCCTCTGGTTTTAACAAACTTTTAGCGGCGAAGATGACGCCGTCTTGACGCATAAATCTTCTTTTCCTTAACCGACGTCGTTTCCATTTCCCTCCTTTTTTTTTGGCCTCTCTCTTTTTCTCCTTGTCCTCTTTCTAAGCATTTTGTTTCGTTTGGTAGTGATGATGACTAAAATAAGTATTAAAAAGGAAAAAAAAAATAACAAAATTAATTTAATACCCCCACACAAAAAGGATTTAATTACCTTTTTTTTTTTAACTGCTGGTTTAGTCCCAGTAACTCCTGCTTCGTTGCCTATATTCGTCATTACAAAAAAATTCAAGATCTTTCACAGATTATGTTCTTTCCTTTCATGCCAATTCAACGTTTTTAATGATTTCTTTGGATTCATTTTTCTGAACGAATATTTTTTGGATTCAAAAATGGGAAGAACCAATGGACTTTGAACGTACGCTTTTACCCAAAATAAATGAAAACATAGTTATGGGTGTGGCACCAAACCTCTGCTCTAGTATTATTATTTTTGCCCACTGAAGAAGCAATCTGCTTGTGCTCTCTCTCTCTTTAATATGACATGATGGGCCAGCACTATCTGATCTGACATGTATTATGTTATGGGTCAATTTTTGGTCATACTTAATTGTACCTTCTTCTTGAGGAATGTGGTGACTGGTGAAGACCATCATAATGCCTCAATATTTACATTAGCTAAATAGGTCGCAGCTTAGATCACAATCACTCGGTTGGTTGGTTGGTCACTGGCAACTCTGCTTTGAAATTGCCAAAACGTCTTTGTCATTCGCATTTAACTCCCTTCACCTTGAATCCAGTTTCTCTTTAGATTTGCATGCACCATTCTTCATTTATTCATCTTGAAGTTGAAGGGCAATGAAGGGTTTTCACTATCTGATGTTTATGATGGTGAAATGTGAATAATATGTGATTCTAAAGAAAGGCATCATTTGGGATTTACTTCTATTGACGGAAGGGCTTTTGCTGAAAGCAGTTTATTCAGAAGTACATAAAGAGTTTTCTTTGTTAAATTTTAAATGCTTCTGAAGATAGCACTTAAGACTTGTTATTTCTTTCCAAATAATTAAAACAGTGCTTCTACGGTCCACCCTAAACGCAGTTAAGAGTGTTTTTTACTATATAAAAGTAAGTAGTTTTGTTAGATTTAAAAGCAATGGCGAACAAGTTGTGCCTTATTCTTGCGCGTAAAACTTGATCGAATTGGTTCTTGATGATGCAGCTGATGATACTAGTGGACGATGTTGGTGGACTTGTGCCTGCAATTAACCATGCACCCTGGGATGGTTTGACCCTTGCAGATTTAGTCATGCCATTTTTCCTCTTTATGGTTGGTGTGTCACTTTCACTTGTCTACAAGGTACCTATCTATCTCTATCTCCCAATTTTTTTTCATGTAATTTGCGTCCACCTACTTGTATAATGTTCAAAATACTAATCAATGTCATGGACAATATTTTTGTGCACAGAAATTGTCCTGTAGAACCATTGCAACTAAGAAAGCATTATTAAGGGGGTTGAAGCTTCTAGCATTAGGCCTTTTCCTTCAAGGTGGTTTTTTCCACGGCATCAAGGAACTAACTTTCGGGGTCGATATTGCAAAGATGAGATGGATGGGCATTCTACAGGTATATATGCTGTATTATCAGTGTTATTTTTTCTAATTTGTTCATATTCTGGTGTGTATATAGCAAGTCTAACATACCAGCTCCATTCTTTATCCCACAGAGAATTGGAATAGGATATTTAGTAGCGGCATTGTGTGAAATTTGGCTAAAGGGTGATGGTGTTGTCACTTCATGGTCATCTCTACTCAGGAAATATAAACTTCAGTTGTAAGTAGTATTTACCTGTTTTAGTTTTCTGTTTTGTTTCTTAATATATCTATATGCTCAAGTTTGAATGTATGCGACCTCTTTCTCAGGGTTGCGGCATTGATCATAACTGTGACATATCTATCATTGTTATACGGCCTGCATGTTCCCGATTGGGAGTACCAGATTCCTACTGGATCCTCTTCTGCACCAAAGACATTTTCGGTAAGCTTTGATCAGTTCTTTCTTAATTTTGCTCCTAACTTTTCAAAAATAAAAAATAAAAAAATCAAGGTATGTGATTGACTTTTTCTATCTTATCTGTAATTTGAAGGTGAAATGTGGAGTTAGGGGTGACACAGGACCGGCATGTAATGCTGTTGGGATGATTGATCGTAAGTTATTGGGTCTTCAGCATTTATACAGAAGAGCAATCTATTCAAGAACAGAGGTCACTACCTATTTTCTTTGTTTAATCTGATTAGTTTGGTTGCTCCTCATTGTCTTCGCTAACGAATTTTGATTTGTTTCTTTTAAACAGCAATGCAGTATTAACTCCCCAGATTATGGTCCATTACCTGCTGATGCTCCTTCTTGGTGCCAATCCCCTTTTGATCCTGAAGGACTTTTAAGTTCATTGATGGCCATTGTTACCTGCTTGGTTGGTTTGCACTATGGCCACATCATTAACCATTTTAAGGATCACCGGAACAGAATTCTGCACTGGACTATCTCATCCACATCCCTCATAGTCTTAGGCCTCGCCTTGGACTTATTTGGTAAGTTAATTCTTCACAATTTTCTGGTATACAGTAGCAACCATCGAAGTTGCTGCATTTCATTTGTCACTAAATTATCTGCTTCCCTTGTTTTCAGGCATGCATATAAACAAGGCTCTCTACACATTCAGTTACATGTGTATTACAGCTGGTTCTTCCGGCATTATCTTTGCTGGAATTTACTTAATGGTACGAATATGTCTAGTCATGTAATGTTACAGAACCCTTTTCGCAGTTTTTCTTGATTTTCTAAATTATCTGAATGGTACTGCAGGTTGATGTTTGTGGCTACCGGCGTCCAACTATTGTGATGGAGTGGATGGGGAAGCATGCATTGGCCATTTTTGTTCTTGTAGCCTGCAATCTCTTGCCAGTTATTCTCCATGGGTTCTATTGGGGCAAGCCTCAGAACAACATTGTAAATTCCTTTTTCTATTTCTTGTGTTAAAAGTTTCTTTTAGTTATCTAGTAGTGTATTGCAGTCTGATAATCTATATCACCTCTTGCAGCTCACCTTAATTGGAATTGGAAAATGAATTGATGAACGCTATTCGCTTGGGTTATAACGTTGAAGAGTTCGACTAATTTTTTTGCATTTGGAGACGGAGAGAGACAATTTGGAGTTTGGTCTTTTTTTTGTAGGGGAGGCGTCACACAGTAGTCTCTCTCCCTCTCGCTCTCTTCCATGCATGTATTGGAGCTTCTGTACATAAAATATATGGTGTAGGCCTAACTTTTTATTAATCAGGCTTGCATGAAAACATACATGGGGAGATTTGAAATTGCTTGAGCTAATATAGGAATTGTTTCAAAATATAATTATTTTTGGGTTATTATCACATATAGTACCTGAACTATTTCTCAATTATATACTTGGTGCATGAACTTTAATTTTTGTCACAAGTAGTATCCAAAGTTTTCGATTTCATCTCTTGTGGTACATGAACTTCAATTTTTGTCACAAATATTACCCAAAGTTTTTAATTTTTGTCACAAGTAGTACCCAAAGTTTTCCATTTTAGCCTTTTTTTTTAACACGCGACCTCATGTGCATATATTTGTGACAAAAATGGTCTTAGGTACCATAAGAGATGAAATCGAAAACTTTGGGTACTACTTGTGACAAAATTGAAAATTTTGGGTACTACTTGTAACAAAAATTAAAATTCAGGTACCAAATATATAATTGAGAAATAGTTTAAGTATTATATGTGATAAAAATCCATTATTATTTATACGATTATAACAAATATTGCTCTTGCATTATCACCGGCTATGAAGTAATGAAATGGATTATTGAAATCTAGAGACTGTATTGAAAAAAAGAAAAAGAAAAAAGGGCATCAACATTTCATTTTGCCCAGGGTACCAGAAATCATCGGGCCGGCCCTGATGTATGTCATTCTCTTCACGTTTTAATAGATTTCAAACTTCAAAGCAAGTTTAATATATAGGAACGATCATGGAAAGAAATCATTGAACCCCACAGAGCAGGTTCATATTTCAAATGCTGGTGTTAACTGTAAACCAAGGAAAGAAATCATTGAACCCCACAGACGTTTATTGAAATCATCAATTGGTTAGCATGCATACAATGGAAATAAGAATGAAAGAGATCATGAGTGTTGATGGGGAGGTGGATTCGGAGGATGAATGGTTTGGAGGAGCAGGAGGCGCAGGAACAAAAAAGACGCCGGAAGGAGAAGAACCATTTGATGGATAGTAGTAGGGGTATATGGCATATCCAGTCTGAGCTATAGTGAACACAAAGAGGAAAACACCAGCAATAAAAGAGATAATGGCCCATGGATTTCTGAAGTAAGTGTGAATGAGATTGGCGCGCCACTCATTCCACGGCTTTCTGCAGTAGTGATACACCCTCTTATGCACAACTTGAAGGCTGCTATCTGGGTCCTGTGTTACATCCTTAGAGAGTGAATTGAACAGATTAGCCACTGCTTTGTCACTCCCCATAGCGTTTTGGATGATCCCTTTCGAGTGTAAGAGGGCAACATCCCTAGCATTGTCTATGATGTTGTCCATGAAGAGTAAATAAGATGTCACCTCATTTCCTGCTCCTACGTGGAATCGCTCAAACGCCATCAGATTCAAGAACATGGACTCAGTGGTATCATCCACAACAATGACAGGGAGCCTCAGCACTCCCCGTGCGAATGTGATGTCGTTGAGGCTTGTAGTTGCACTTTTCTTGAATCTGATTCCTGCTTCATTGAGCTCTGTCGCGGACCAGATGATCTCATCTTCACGCTCCATAGACCGTATTTTGTGGCGTAGGAATTTTGGATCGGGGCCATGCTGAAGCAGACTCTTCCTGTAGACGTCCAATACATGCACACACTTACCCATGTTTGGAGCAACATTGCAGGAGCAGAGGAACTTGACTATGAGCTTGGTCACAAACCCTTCATCCTGTCCAAAACAAAGTATTCTTTACTGCTAAATTACAATCAAACTTTTGACAGACTAGTAACTAATCAATTACTCGAGACTCGTGATTGACATACTTTACCTTAGCTTTATCGTGTTCAACTGCCACCAGCTTTTCAAGAACAAGCATTGGCAACTGATTCTCAAGCATTAACATGTCGCGCTTGATGTATGGCACGACATGGAGCCTACCATGATGGCTGAAGATGGGATCGTTAGGAGCATAATCATCCAGTACATGAGAGGCAGTCCTTAAGATTTCCAGCATGAAACAGCCATCTAAAATCATCAGTTGCAGGAATATGTCTGTAACATCTTTCGGCACAGAATGAAGCATATTATATGAGTCCTTCAAATCATCCTCTACTTCAGCCAATGCGTCTACAAACAACTCAACAGGTTTTCCACTTCTTTTGAGGAAATGAAGCAACGCGCGGTGCTTGTGCTCCTCCATTGGATTTGCTGGATCGTAATGGTAAGGCCCGAAGGAGACTGTCTGAGGCTTGTAGGCCTTCTTGTTAATGTCAGTAACGCTGGCTGGTAGTTTGTATATTGACCCCTTATTCCAGTGCTCCTTCTCTGTTGAAAGACCTTCCATGTTCTTGACATCTTCATTAACTTGAATAACCCATGTGGTGCCTGCCATTCTGATCTTCTGGTTTGCTCAACAACTCTATAGGCTCCAGACACATAACTTGTTCTGTTCTGGCCTTTTATACTTTCCAGAAAATCAGAGTCGAAATCTCAAGTTCCACTGCACAATGTTTCTATCCTTGCTTTAGAAGCAAGGTATTGAATCAAGCAGACTTGCTGCCCCAAAATAAGGAACAAAATCTGTCATTACTCGCACTCTTAAAGCTAAAGTGGTCAGGAATTTCCATAAACTATAGCCATGCATGGGGCCAAACTACGAGTCTGCGAAATTCCTTTCTTCATGCAAGAGAAAGTTTCACTATTAAATCATTAAAATAGCTTCTACCTAGTGCTTCATGTTTATTCCTTCTTGAAAGTTAAGTTTCTTTTCATTCTAATTACAGATTCAAAACACTATTCATTTTGGTTTGAAGCTCAACCTTCTCTGATCCCTACTACAATAGCATTCAGAGCAAAGCAATTATTCAGATGGCTCTTAGCACTATCAAAGAAATTACAGAATAAAGTTGCCCAGATACAATTGCAGATTGCAGAGTGATTTCTTGCAGAACTGTAGCAGATTGCACATTGCACATTATTATCCATTTTTAGGATCACAGAAACAGAATTTTGGCACTGGATTCTCACACCCTCATCACTTTTATTTCTTGTAGTTTTCAGGTATGCATATAAGCAACAAGGCTCTTTACATATTCACTTAGTAGGATGTGTATCAGCTGGTTCTGCTAACATCGTCTTTGCTGGAATTTAATTCATTGCATTTACCAAAAAACAAAATTGCTTCATTGTGGCGAATCAAGAGTATCATAAGAAATCAATTAACCGAGAAGCGACCAGTAAGGAGGTTTAAGAAATTATTGAGGAAGACAACCACAATTCATTAACAAATTACTGAAATCATCAATTGGTAAGCATCAAAATACAATGCAGATAAGAATGAAAAGAAATCAAGATGGTGTGGTGGAGGAGCATAGTAATAGAAAGCAGGAGAATCCAATCCTCATCTGGAAAGGAGTAGGAATCCATGATATCTTTCACTTGGAAACCAGTCTGAGCTGGTGTTTGTTTGTTTGATTGAAAAAGATACAAAGATGGTGTTTGGCATTGTTAAAGCTAAAGCAGTCAGAAATTCACATAAAATAGAGGCATAGGCACAATTTTGCACATTCCTTTCTTTGATGCCAGTTAAAGTTCAGTCTCAAATCATTAAGGTAGATGCTACGTTGATTAGTTAAATTACATAACCAAGAACCTTTTGCTTTTCAATTTGCACGTCTAAAAGACTGCCAGAGTTTTAAGTATATCCACAAAACACCATAAGGAATTATCAAAATTGCAATATGAATAAGATAGAGAGTTACCCAGATACAAAATCATAGAAATAAATAAAAGAGTTCTCCAACCATGAGATTGACCCAGAAACATAATGAAATTTGAAACCCTAAACCCCCAACACTCAATAACCTCCCTTGAGATCATTAACAACATCATAAGGAATAGGAGTGACAGTTTCCAAAGAAGCCCCTTCAACCATGAAACCTGGCTTGGGTCCTTGCGGCTGCCTTTTGGTGCTGATGACTTCCCCACGCGCCTTCGCCGCCGCCTTCAGCTCATCATTTCGGATTTTCCTCGCTCTGAACTCTTCTTCACACCTCGACGGCTGCACGTGCTCCACACGCACATGGATCCTCTTCCTGATGATCCGGTTGCCGACCTGCTTGTTGATCTCGACGCCGATGGCCCGCTTCGTCACGTTCCAGACCCGACCCGTGCGCCCGTGGTAGAACTTGTGGGGCATGCCCTTGTGGACGGCGCCGTTCACCTTCACGTCGACGTACTGCCCGGTCCGGTAGGTCTTCAGGTAAGTGGAGAGAGGGATGTAACCCTTCTTCCTGAAACCCCGAGCGAACAGATCGCGAGTCCGAGATCGAAGTCCATGACCCGCCGGCATTGCTGCTTCTCTCTCTTTCTGAGCTTCTCCTTTCCTTAAACCCTAAACGGCTGGTCTTCCGCTTTTTATATACCCAGCTATTCGCTTGAATTGGGCCACTTGGGCTTTGAGGAGCCCGATTTGGCGGGCTAAAACCCGGATTCGACTCACAGCCCTACCTTTGTTTCTTTGGGCTTGAACCCGAACACAAACCTCAATCTAAACTCCATCCCGATAAGGCCCAACCCAATGAACAATCATTATTCAATCGGGCCCACAAAAAATCTATTACAATAGAAGACGAGCATTCTTCTTACAGTTGATGCAAAAAGAAGATGAATTTCACGTTCTTCCTTTCGCGATGGGAGTATAGTGTGATGTACTTTTGTACATGCACCCATTCAAGGGAGGAATTTTTGTAAGTGACGGTCATGCCACCTGTCACTGTGACCGGCCACAATGAAGAGTTTATTATTTATTCATTCAATGTTTTATTCCGCAAATATTATTTTATTCTACAGTGGCCAATCACTGTGGCCAGTCATAGTGGCCACGTGGCCTGACCGTCTCTTACAACAAAAAAATTGCATTCAAGGGGGTGCAACATTTCTCAATTTGGCCTAATATTGTGGTACCATATTGTGGTCTATCGACTTGTGCAATTTTTACATACGATTAACCACATATTGAAAGATTTTGTTGCAAATTGGGTTGTATAATAGGATTCGTCCGAAACCCATAACAACATTCGAATAGTTGGAGTTAAGGGTTTATACTTTGTCGGGCTAAGGCTTCAAACTGGCTTAGCCCGGCATAGTTGCACCCAACCCTTTCCCAACACCAGCCTAGGTACCAAAATATCCCACAACAAGTCCAATCCGCCCACTACAGCTTTCACCCCACTGCAATGTGTAGTTATCATCATCCCCTGTCAATTCACATGTAAACATCGACAGTTTTCACTTGTTCAGGCACCTGTGACCTTCCTACTCACTTTGTTTACTTTATCGGTTTATCCCCACCTCCTCTATTCAAAACTGTTCGAGTGGTCCATCACTAGAGTTTGAGTTTCTGTCTGTCTTTTTTTTTTGACAAGTCAGTTTCTGTCTATCACTACCAAATTTCCTAATGCCCCCAATGCCCTAATTGGCTGTGCTTCCCATACTTGCCAATTTGATCCGCAAAATCTGCTTCCCATTTTCAAGTGAGTGACTCATGGCAGTGTCATTTTCTATGCCTCTCCCTCCTTTCTCACTGTTTCGCATTGTCTTTTGGTTTATTTTATATTATATGTGCACAGTCGCCAATCTTGAGACATGAAAGTTTCAAAGTAGATATAACAAATTAACAACTCCTCCTTCCCTTGTTTAATTCGTTTCATTTGAATACAACCTTCATTAGGTTTTGTCCAAGTTACTACTTCATATTGGGAAGCTAAATTTATTTATTTTTTACACCAAGAGGAGAGATACAGATACTCGCATTTTTTGTTTATTTAATTGTCTATACTTAAATGTCTTCAAAGTTAATTTGACAAATATTTTGTGCTCGATCTCTTTAGGTTCGATAACGTGTTTACTTATATGAAAAATGACAAATCAAAAACAAACTCTTAAAGGAAAATGAGATTTTACTAATCTTTTTTGTTATGAAATGCACTATTTTTTTTATTTTGTTAGTTTGAATGAACGATGAGAAATCATTATTTATATAATAATTCTTTCTTTAACTTTTCACACTCATTCAAAATATCTAGTTCCCATACATATGATTTATAGAACCAATCCTCCTCTTTCATCTTCTCTAATCAAAATCCTTTGAGAGACAATCTTGGATGGGATAATTTTGTTTTTATGCCTCCAAGATGGATCCCATCCCTTAGAAGCATGAGAAAAACTTGGAAGCATTCCAAACATGTCAACAAATTTAAGTCTTTCTTAACCTAATAAATCATCTTATTCAATTATTCCCAATCACAATAGATCCTCTAAAATACTTCCAAAACATTTCAAACTCCAAGCCCACACACCACCTTATGGGGGAGGCCAAAAAGCCACCGACCCATCTGCCTCTTGTTATTGGCAGACCAATAATTTTTCCCTTTACTCAGAATCTCAGATACCATCATGTTGCACTTGCAGCAGCTAATTGGAAGCCTCAATCAATTTTAAGCATGTGCACACATGAATCCATAATACGTGGATCATGATCAAATTTACATAAAATATAAAGATACCATAGATTACTTCCAATAATTGTAACAGAGTACAATAACAAAGACAGTAGTAATTAATACTCGCAAGGCATGAGATTTTGATTTAACATAGAAAACCCAATTCAAGGAAATGAATGTAGAATCATATATATAATATAATGAATCCCTCTTCTTCTTCTTTTTCTTCTTCTTCATATGTCTCTGTCTCTTTTGCACTCTGGAGGGAGACTAGGATATCTGACCCTGTCACTGCAGTAGTTGTAGATGGTGTACTTGCTTCTAACCCAGCTCAGCCTCCTCCATTGATAAGCATCCAGGTCCTGGAACTCCTTCTGGTCCCACCACCTCTTACCCTGGGTGGCACAATACTTGGCTTCCACCGACGCCTCGCAGCCGTCGATGTGGAAGCCCCTGTAGGTGGCCACGAAGGGAGCCTTGGACCAATCGGTCTTTTCGATTCCTCCCCTCGTGGCCCAATCGTCTGCATTCCACAGACTAGAGTAGAGCTTCATTGGTTGGTTGAATGGGAATCTCACTCCCAAGTCTTTGCAGTTCTTGAACACTCGGATTGGGATGTCGTCCACTAAGAATCTGAGAGATTTGGGGCGTCAAAAAAGTCATCACACATCATCAACCTCACCTCGTTAGTATTGTTAAATAAATACTAGACAGGACTACCATGTCAAAAAAAAGTTGAAAAAAGCAAAAGCAGAAGACCCCATTTGAATAATTTTGTGTGATGCAAAGATTAAAGCTTTGTCGTCTGTTGATAAAATGCACGAGCCTGTAAACAAACTTTAGTCTAAGAAACTTTTTTTTTTTGTTGGGTAGTGCTGAATTTGAATTGGGAGTCTAAGATTTACTTTGGGTTGGTGAAGTGTGAAATTAAGAGGGTGAAGATAGACGAACTTACACAATCTGGTAGAGATTCCAGAGGACAGAGTAGGAGTGGTACTCTTTGGTGGGGTCGAACCAGAGGTAGATTCTCTGTTCACGGTCACCCTTTCCTCCGGTGAAGACATTGGTCTGCAAAATGTAGGGCTGCCCTGTTCTGTTCCCCAAGAACTCGAAGTCTATCTCATCGTGCTCTGAGTTTGTAGAAGACAGCTGCAACATACAACAAAGGTCCCATTTTTAGCATAATGAAAGAAGCTGAGGAACAATGTGTGGATGCGAGATGAGTAGGAGATGAGTATTTAAATACTCACATAGAAAGCAGTAACAGTTCCAGCAGAGTCACCAGGGACCAATTTGATTTGCATATGGAAATGGCCAAACAAGTAAGACCCTTTGGATTGGAACCCAGTACCTATTTTCCAAAATAAAACACAAATTTTAGTAAGAATTAGGTACATATGAAAAATTCAAAATTTATGAACTTGATTTTTCTTTTTTGTTCTTCACCTGTGTATTTGTCAAGGTGGAGCTGAATCTCATTGCCACCATTGAAGTACTTGATGTGATCAAAGGCCCATGTGGGAATGTAGTTTCTGCCAAAGGGTACTGCCACAGGCGTCCTTGGGGGAGCTGCCATTGTTGCAGACACTATAAACATTAAGCTCACAAACAAAGTCCATTGCTGGTAAGAAGCCATGTTTCTCTGCACAAAACCAAAAAAAGCTTTCACATTTAGAATCAAAATCAGCAAAGCTTGAAACTTTACAGGGTAATGGTGTTCAAGAATATGACAGCATTACCTCTGCAGCACACAGAGAGTGAGAGAGAATGGTTTGAGTTGTGATGAGGAAATGGGGAGGCGAGCAGGTCTATTTGTAGGGGTCTGATTTCATCCACATTACATAATTGATGAGGGGCTCTGTGCAAAGAAACTTTAAACAATGGTGTTATTAATTAATTATTATGTGATTATTTAAATCAGTAGCAGCAGGACAGCTGTTCAATTATTTCTGGTTTGGAAACAGAGGAAGGGAAATGTACTATGGATCATCATATAGAAAAGGTTTGGGACCAAATTTGTCATTTCAATTATTCATTCCTCTTCCTCTTCCTCCTCTCAATTAGTTCTCTGTTTCTATCTTTTGCAGTGAAGCTGTGCAAAACCAGTCTTACACTTTTTGTCTTCTTTTCTTTGGCCTTCTGCGTATGGAGTATAGACACAGCTAGCTCTAAGCTCTTTACTGTTCTGCTGCATACAAGCAATACCTGAAAAGAGTAAGTAGAGCCATCATGGGTTGTTAAATTGGCCGGTTGTGGATCAATAAGTAGCTATAGGAAATTTTATGAGTAACTTTATCACTGTCTCTTTAACCCACCTAATTAATCAGTCTGTTAGACACTATAGCCTTAAATAACCAAGATGTTAAAGTGATGAATTAGCTAAACTACCGAAGTCTGGTGAATTTGAACGCAACACTTCCGGAAATCTATCTTTGATACCATGTTAGACACCCATCGAACTCAAAAACTTAAACGAGGATGAAGCAACACTAGAAGGTCTGATAAATCTGTCCACAATTTTTTTCCAGATAACCAGGAATATTCAGCTTTGGAATTTGAGGATGGGATATTGTTTAGATACTGTACTGCCATAGATTTTGTTGGGTAAATTCTACTGGTACAGTTGCCACCATATTAACTAGGGTTCATTATTTCTTACCAGAGCTAACCAAGTGAAGTAAATGGAAAACTGAGTATTGGGTACAGTGTTGCAGAGCAGGATTTGATAACTGACTATTGCATAATCCACGTGCAGACCTCATTTCAATGCTTTCCTTTTCAGGAGGCCAGGACTCAGGAGGGTAGCACATAGTAATACCATAGTTAATATATTACAAGCCCTCAACAAATGGTGAGAAAGCAGCCATCATCCAGAAAACATTTAATTTAATCATCATATGAAATTGATAAATGTATGGTCCATATGGACCACGCATGGTGTATTGGTGTGCTTGCAATTTGAAACTTGAAATCAAGCTAGAAAATGGTGTGTATGTGGTGGAAGGATATGTTGCAAGTTCATTTATTCTGTTGGTCTAAATTTGGGGTAATTTATTGAACACTTTGGTTTTAGCCTCTATGCACGTTACTTCACACTTTTAACAAGTTTTTTTCAATACATCAACAAAAATTTAGTTCTCCACACTTCTCTACTCTCTCCTAAAGAAAGCCTACTCACCCCTCGAGAAGAGATTGACCGGCACCCATATATGTGCCCCTATGTTCCTATCTTGGGCAAGGTTGTCGAGACGTCCAACGATCAAATTTTAAAAAAAAACACCTTACATTTAAAGTATATTCGTATTTCATTCAAAATATTAAATATCTCTTCGCTGCTTTCAAAACTAGTATACGTATCAACACGTGATTAACCGATCGTACTATTTTAGTAGTCAGGAGTCCCTATCGAAGACTCTTATTTCATCTCTCCATGGATGGATGTGCCACATTTGAGACTTCGACAGGGACCAAAAAGTGACCAAGTTCTTGATCGAGAAAGGTCTCTAGGGTTACAACATACAAGAGGATGAGAGGGGTAAACTTGTGAATGAATGACATTGGACAAAACAAGAAGAGGAATTAAGAAGATGGGAAAGATGAGATAGTGGGTGCACATGAGTCTTTCTATGACGACTTTGAACAATAACATGTGGAGAGGTCTGCCGACTTCGCAACAGTTGCAAACCTGAGCACATGCACATGAAGCCGCTCGATCATATCAATTCAAATACAATAATTAATATCAAGACTGGTCTCAAACTGGAACTGTATTTGCTTCAATATTGCCCCAACTGTCTATTCTAGCTAGCTTTTGATGGAGAAAGGACGTCTTGCCTAATCCCACATTCATGTACTGAAATGACATGAAAATGGATCCTCTCTCGTCTTTGTTCTTTGCCCGCTTCAACTATAGTCGCAAGTCGCATCACTCGCATGTGATTCCAGACATGCCTAAAAGGCTAAAACTCTAGCTAAAAAGGAGTTTAATAGCGGAATGTGACTTCAAAGTTTTGATTAACCGTTTAAATGGCTCTTTCTCTACTATCTGGCTACTCAAGAAAATTGTGCCCAATACATTAAATGACTCTCATCCTTTTTTGAAGAAATCTCTTTCACTCACATCCCTCAAGAAGCTAATTTTATTGCTGATAGTTTGGCAAAACTCGGTCACATCTTAAGTTTCAGTCAAACTTGGAATCACTTGTTGCCTCTCCCAGCTCTTAATGCTTTTAATTTTGATATTTTTAGTTCGAGTTGCCTTAAGGGCTCCTCCTTGTAGTTTGTTTTAGTCTTTTCTGTATAAAAAAAAAAAAATAATAGTTTAACAGTACATACTAGTTTGTGAAGGCAATTGCCCCGGCCAACTTGTATTTCTCGGTTCAATTCATAGGATAAAATTATTGGCATCTTGTAATACCCCGAAAATTTCGATACTATTTTTATAAAATAGGTCGTGAAATTTGAAGTGAAATGGTGTGATTTCGTATTTTTAGGGGTTTTCGTCGTAAAACGATAATTACGGTGGTAATTATAAGTTACACAAGGTTAATTAAGGTAACTTTTTATCCGTTGAGATTTTGGGAAAACTTCCTTCAAGGAAATTGTAGAACTCGTTGAATCGAGTTCGTAGGAATTTGGTTCACCGAAAACGGACATCGTATGAAGAAGTTACGGGTCTCGGAAGTTTGGACGAAGATCTATAAAATATGATTTTTATTTTCGGAAAATCATTTAATTCCGAAAAATTCCGGAAAATTCCGAAAATTCTCTCGAAGGGACCCGTTTACCCGCGTTGACCCGGTTACCCGACCCGGCGCGTGCGGGCGCGTTCGGCCTCCTTCGGCCACGGCCCGGCCACCGACCGACGCAGACCGGCGTCGCCGGTCGACCTGTGGTGTTTACCGCCACCGGATCATGCCGGAAACCGGCGGATCGTGCGTGGCAGCCGCCGTACAAACCGACCCGGTCGGCGACGGCGATTCCGGCCACCTCCGGTGATGAACCAAGTTGGGTTTTGTTCCCCTCCTCTCCAGCAACCTCCCCATGGTGGTGGATCACGGCGGCACGGCCTAGATCGGCGGGAACGAAACTTTGCACTTTTTGGGATCTAAAACCTACCGACACCGATTCCGGCCACTTGCACTCCGATCCAGACCTTGAGGTAGTTACTAAACTTGTTGGGATTGTTGAGATGTACATGCTGGTAAAATTTGGTGTCAATCGGAGAACTTTTGTCCGGAGTCTGACCACCGCCGGCGGCGGCGCGTGAGCGGCGCGTCCGGCCGATCCAGGAGCATTTCTTTGCTCCGTTGTGCTTAGTTCGTCGATACGAACAACTTTCGTGTTTAGAGTTTTGTCAAATTCGGTCGTTTGATCAATGATCAATTAAGCGATATTTATGGATCGTTAGATCCGTGATGATCCGACCGTTGGATTATCACCAATTTTGGATATGATGTTAGGATGCTAGAAATAAGCATAATGTTGGATTTTGGAAGTTTCGGATTTTGTGTGGGACCCGTTGATGATTAGTAGACGTGAGACCCACGTTGACCGACGGTTGACTTTTGGTCAAACTGTCCCGAATTATGGTTATTAATGTCTAAGAGACATTTGAGGAATGATTGAAGTGATTGGATTTTAGAATCATCAATTTGGAAACTATGATATGCTAAGTGGAAAATTGCATGTTCATAGGTAATTGTGGAATCATAGAAGCTTTTGGCTAGCATTGTCGATTCCTGGGTATTATTTGAAGAAGCAGCAGGAATTAGAGGTGAGTGAATCTCACGATATTTTATATATGAATATTAATTCATATTGTGTTGTCTGCGAAAATAAATAATTATATTTATTTAAATGATTTTGCGATATATAAATTAAATACAGTTTTTAATTTGATATATCAGCATGTGTGATTTTTTGTTAAAACAATAATTGAAATTATTCATTTTATTGTTTTGATTGGTGGACTTTGTGGGAAACAATATTTCAAAATTATGATATTGTGTTTGCCTACTTGAATGTTTTTGTAGCCAATGCGTGAAGGTTAGAGCTTTAGACTGTGTAGCCAATGGGTGAAGGTTAGAGCTCTAGACTGTGTAGCCAATGGTGAAGGTTAGAGCTTTAGACTGTGTAGCCAATGGGTGAAGGTTAGAGTTCTAGACTGTGTAGCCATGTATTCATTGAAAACAAAGATGAATACTTTATGTAATAAAGGAGAAGAAAAATGGTATTCTCGCTTTATCTTGATGTATTAAAAGGAGAAGAAAAATGGTATTCTCGCTTTTAATCATTTGGAGTTGATTATTGGTTTCGTTGAGTATGATTTGAGATTGCTTCTTAATATTAAATGAAGCATTGATTTAAATGAATTACAATTCTTGAACAATATTGAATTGTATTTTGAAGTTTTTACTTCTTTAAAAATTGAAGTAATTATTATTATGATTTACGATTCTTAAAAAGAAAGAATCATAATTTTGGAAAATGATTTTGGGGAAAGTTTATATTGTTTAATATTCTGAATTACCCTGGGATTAACATACACGTTTATGGGACATGTGGGGTTAAAATACGTGGTATGGGACGCGTAGGTTCAGTATATTTTATAATATGAATTTTTCGGGATTTGAATTGTTTTTGAAAAGTATAAGTTACATATATTTGTTTAAAACAAACTATATATGTATATTTTGTTAAACGGTTTAGGGTGAGTAAAACTGAGTTAACTCATACCAGCTTCGTAAGCTGACCGGGTTTGTTGACATAACCCGGTACACTATTCCACGGTGTAGGGGTTATACCTGCAGGTTAGGATAACCAGGAGTAAGCAAGGCTGCTTTCAATTTGTTGGTTTATAAGACTTCCGCTATTTAATGCTTCGCACTCTGAAGATTTATTTATGTAATATTTTGATGTATCAATTTATTATATAAATATTTGGTATGTAATATTCGACTCTTGTATTGAGTTTGAAATTACAATGTTGGGCATGGAGTTTGTGTTTTGTACTTGAATTAAAAAGGAAAAAAAAATTCTAGTGCATATTTGTATTTGATATTCCATGTCGTCACGTTCCCGAAATGGTTTGTAATTAAGGGCAAAATGCCTTATTAATTGATTGGAAAATCGGGGCGTGACACATCTCCACATGGTATATTATTTTCTTCAAAAGATATTTGTTAAAATACTTAGAAGAGAGATTTAAGTAGAGACAACGAGTTATATATTCGATATCATTGTCTCAAAAAATGAAAAATAAAAACTAGATAAGTAAATTGATTACGTTAATAATGTCGCGATTTCTTCAACTCATTCCTATAAGAGAAATTCATGGATCTTATCAAGAGTATAATGAATTCATTGTTACTTTGCTCACAAGCTGTTAAATTTATACTACACGTACAAGTAAGATAAGTCGAGCAAAAAAAAAACTGAAATTTTGATATTCATGGCGATCATGGAAGAGTTTCGGGTGCGGCAGTCTTACCACGTGACGCATCCGACCCACTAATCAAAACTCTACATTCCAAGAACTTATATCTAGATTGTCCCTACTATTACATGGTGAAATACCAAAACGCTTGCACTACTTTTGCATTTGTACACACGGCGCTCTATAATTAGCCGGTCGGACAAATACAATGGTCCGACTACCTAACCGAAGATCCTCCCAATGGTGATATAATGACCAAATCCGCCCACCCGTGTTAGGATTTGAGCCTTTTTGGAGTTGTAGCATGTTGTACTTCAGCTCCATCCAAGCGCCAAAGCAAATCCCATGCAGCTGTCGTCTCTCCTCCTCCAGTTGTATTATTTTGTCAGATTTTGTTGCCAACCCATTCATTGATGAATCGATATCATTAAACTCCATCTCTGCAGTTGCTGGCTGCTGTATACATTTTTTGTTTTCTTCTCTATCTAATCTCCTACAGTTAGCTAAAATTGATCGAATATTTTGGTAGTATTTGATTTGTAATACGTAAAATACACAGAAAACAATATTTTCTAAGTAAGCACACGATCGACTTATATTTGTTTTTTTGGTAGTATTTTGGCTTTTTCTTGCTTTTTTTTTTATTTCACTTTCTTTTTACGAAAAGAATAAGAATATCATTTCTTTTTCGGGATAATGATTCAGTAATTAGAATAATTAGAAGTCGGCTCTTAATTGGAATCAAAGGCCTTGCGTCATAAGGACTAATTGAGTCCTTAATTTGGAAATCACTGCTTTGATTAATTTAAGCATCTCCCTTCTTCACAGATGCATGTTATCCTCAAATCTCGTACGTTCGAGTTAATTAATTAGATAATACCTGATCCAGATAACTGTTCCAAATGCATGAGGAGGTTCCAACTTCCAATTAAGCCATGCAGTGACTTGAATGACTTCATTACATATACATATTAATTAATTAATTATGATCACTTATCAATGGCTCTTATTTGTGAGGTCAATTAGTTTCTACAATCGATTCCAACCTGGTTTTTTGAGTCTTGGTTTTGTGAGGAGCTGAGCTGCTCTGGTCATCCATGTGAAGTTTCAAGTTTTTTCTAACCAATAATTTTTTCTTTTGTGAGATAGATAGATAAGGAATGTTAACAAATTTCTCTATCGAAATATTTTCTAATTTTAGTTCATGTAAGTTGCGTATATAATTTCATAATTCAAGCTGTTTATTTGATTTTTTTTTTCAAGTATATATTAGGGGCATTAGTAGAGGTAGATAGATTCTTCAAAAAAATAGATATATGTTGTTTAAAAGCGCTGCACCCAATATTCTTTAGGAAAAGGCGAAAGAGAGTTTGCATTGTGCTTAATGCATGAATCCATAACTGTCATTTATAGTTAATTTTTCGGAGATCATTTGTGCAAAAAATACTATCGTTATGTACGGTTCTCTAAGAAAATATACTTTAACTTAATAGACTATTTCTTTGATAAAAGTTAGATGACTAAACTATTATGGATTTGATTAGTTTTATAGAAATTTAGGATCTAGCTATCATGTTCAACATAGCACGGGATAGTATTCTTAATTAATTTGGACAGTTAAGTAACAAAGATTACTATTTGAGTTTTGAAAGTGTAGACTGTTAATCATACATAGGGATATATGGAAATTAATTAAACTCGATCATCCATGCAAAATAATGAAATTAAAGTACTTGTTGCTCTTGATTAATAATTAATTTGGAGCGAAGTTTGAGCCAAAACATGTGAGATTAATCAATGTTTAGACCTGGAATTTGGTTTCGGTTTCCTGAGATTAGGCCATATATATATCTTATTATTAGCTAGCCAGGCCATTAATTAAGCATTATCATCAACGAATATAATTTGCGAATCCCAAAATCTCTGATAATGATCGGATCATATCATCTATAAGTTTTGGGTTGGGTGTTATTAGCTGTACCCGATTTTCGATTTGGTGGTTGATGACTTGAAGTCTCTTATGATATGATGGATGATAATGAGACTGGATCGATCTCAATAATACACAAATCCAGGTACGTAGGTATATAATTGCATTGCAAATATATATGCATGGATATGCAGAGAGGCAATTAAGCCAGCACTTCTAGACCAGTTTCACGCAGCATGTTTTGTGTTTACGTACAATGTATGCCAACCACCCTTTTAATTTGTAGCCCCAAGTATATTCATTGGTGGGCTATCTTATTTATTATTTTCTTACGTTTATCACTTAGAGTTACAAACATTACACACATACGATGTATATGCAATGTAATGAAAACTTGAGATATGATTGTCCAAAAAAGAAAATTTTGGACAATAAAAAAAAATTACTCGAGATATGTAGGTGGTATTTTTTTTTTTTATAGAAAGCGATAGTCTATTAATAATAATACTGAGGAGTACAAAGAGAGATGCCAAAAAAACATCGAAAGTAAAACATAAGAACATAACTAGATGCACAAAAGCATCTGAATGTAAAAGCAACTAGAACAAGACCAAATGTCAGGGGGCATTGAATAGTACACTGCATAAGTCTAATGAGCAGTGAAATTTGTAATCGTAACCGTAACCGGTGATATGAATCACCCAACTTGTCCAACAAGGTGGTGTTTTATTTCTAAGTATGTCATTCACCGCTTATGGATTATAGTTCAATTTCTAGATTGTAAGGGGCTAGCTTGAACTCGAGAGCTAAATCTGAAACTTACTCTCGAGACATGCATGCATAAGCATATTAGGATGGGGATACAATCCTAACACTAACATATGTATGTGGCAACCCTACTCCGCCTTCAGCCATAATCATGCTAAGTTTTTAAAATTGACTACATATTGAACAACAACTTCTCACATATATAATTAATGACTACATATTTCATTAGGATTTCTGTGTAAATTCTAATCCTCTGAACATTGATATCAGGTCACCGCCGGTGTAATCATCTTACCAAACAAAAGAACTTGTGTGACGGCCTAACCTCCGACTTGTTCAAGCCCTCGTTTCGAAACAAAGAAGAGAATGTTTGCAATTTTGCCCTATATATGCCCTTTTGGGCTTTTTAATGAATATATTTAATCTTATTTATGAGGAATTTTTTTCAGTAGGAGATGTGAGAGAGTATTCATAACTTGTGTTATAGTCAGCCCATAACGCCTTTCTAGTTCATCAATATAATCATATAGAACATACAATCATGGATTCCCTATGGGCTAAGCCATTAAGTATATGGAGATTGCATGATTTATTCATAAATAAGTTGAATTAATGTTGTATTGCTTATTGTGCTAGAACTCTAACTCAACTGTGCCAGGCCAGGACTCAAACTGAAACATATACAGTAGCTAAGGCTATCACAGAAAAGCCCAATATTTAATCATCATGGATCATGCTTCATTACTCTCTTAATTAGTTAAATATTACCTTCTCCATTTGACATTTTGCATATTCTGATCTTATTCCTTTGCACCAACAAAGTCAAATTGGGCTTACTTAGTTCGTAGCAGGTCTGATGATAGTCTACCAATCTTTAGTTCTCTTGTACCAATCTTTAGTTATCTTTAGCAGGTCTAATGATAGTCTACCAATTTTTATTTCTCATACATAATGAGAAGAGAAAATCCTTGTTAAGATAAATAAGATCATCATTAGGGTAAATTAAGTTCTTGTTTGAGTAACTAAGTCTTAAAAGTGGTAATTGCAATATTTTACGACTTAACGACACATATTACAACTTCAACAACTCATGTGGTAACTACGAAAAAGTCCTCGTTAAGATAAATATGGTCCTCATTAAAGTAAATAGGTTATCGTTTGAGTAATTAAGTTCTAAAAATTGTAATTGTACGTATGAGATACGTTAACATACACTAGAATTTTCCCTTGTACTTATATCTTCTATTTACCAATCTGCAAATTTCATGCAAAAAAAAAATTCATAAAAAGAACAGTTCCTATATGTACATAGATTATTCTTGTCTTCACAAAAGTCGATCACCAATGAATATTACTAAGAGTAGTGTTGAAACAAGACAGAGATCATGGTCATAAAGTCTAGTTTCTCCTATATAGCTAGCCTTCCCTCATGTATATGTTGTAATTGTTTTGAGAATAAATCTGACCCCGATGTCAATATCGAGACTTTCTTAGGTTCACTACTACGTTGTTATTCATTTTATCGTAGCAATGCAAAATAGTATATATGATCCGTTTCAATTAGTAATTTAGTGTATACACGCTAGCTGATTTTGCTAATTAATTAGCTTAGGCTGAAGACCTTTCTGGAAATTAAGGCTTACCTTTACCTTACCTTGTTTCTGCAAACGCTTATTAACTAATTTGGCAAAATACTAGAACAACAACATGAAACCAGCTTATTAATATAAACCTACCGTATACGTCTACTTTTGATTTTATTTTTCATATTTTTAAAAGACCAAACAACAAATATGAGCCAGATCGAAAAGTCTTGATCGACTTCGATCAATACCACAATTCCACAAAGTTTTCTAGATGTTTGGTTTTTTCTTCTTTTCTTTTCAAATAAATGTTCAATTAAGATAGCTGGATTCATATTCTTGGCAACCAATTTATTGATGTGGAAACCCAAATCACTTTAATGTTCTGTTTAGTTTTTTTTCTACAAAGCTCGGCATTCTATTTGGTCTCTAAAAATACTCTAGTTAATTAGTAATTATTCCATATATATGTTGGCTGGCTGCTGCGAATCTTGCCCTTAATTGATTCTGAGGATTATTGATTCTACTTTTGATCAAATTTTATAAAGATAAAGTGACGTGCATATCATGGAGACTATAAAGATCAATTAATCATGAAGTTTAGTAATTAAAAACCAGTGAAAAGGAAAGGTACTGATTGTCTCAATGTCTCTATATATAGCTAGGAATAATATCAGTACGTTTGTCTCTTTGTACAAAATAAAAGATGGTTGTGAATCTTTGTGATTGTGAATTGAACCCGCGTTTCCAAAGCAAGTCCAAACTTCCAGCCGCGTTGTGGTTAGGACTGCAGTACTCTTTGCCTCTCTGGCCGGAGACTACCGGAGACCGGAGAGTTTGGACGCATCCGCCAGGCCACTCGGTCAATAGGATTCTCTTGTACGTTTTGTATTTGTATTTTGGGACGGAGCTCGAGTCAGTCCATTCTCACTTCTTGTTGGGATCGACTTTGTTTCGTTTACATATCGTTATGGATTCTCATGCCCATGATTCCGGCATTTCGTACTATATAGGGAGACTGAAAGAGAGTATTAAAGAATCCCCTTAGACTACTTTTTATTCTCATGCCCATCAAATCTACTCTAATCTTTTTAATTCCTTTACAATAATTATATTTGTGAATTGAAGATCGACTAGTTCAATCGAAAATTGTTCGGTCGTCTAATTTATGTTAAGTTTTTAGGCACATATAGTTAATTATATAGAGATTGGCCAATTTTCCAAGTTAACATTCCTCAGTATAATCAAATTTTCAATTTTTTTTGCAAAGACTACAGTTCAAGAGTACTAGTGATCTAGAAGATAAAGTGTACGTTTTGATTATGTCATTACAAAACATAATAAAATTCAAATGGATTTGAACATGCATTAGTAATTTCCTCCTTATTCTCTATCAATCATATACATCTTGGCTGCTACTCAATACGTGAAAGAAGCCCTTGGAGCTTTTTTTTTTTTTGAGGAAAACAAAAAAGAAGATTAGTTAGAAAGGCGATGAAGCCCTTGGAGCCCTTGGAGCCCTTGGAGCTAATTAATTAGCTTGAGTTGTATAGGGGAACTATTAAACAAAGATTATGCAAAAACATTTGTTATTATTACTATTATTATTTTTTAAAGTGTTCATTGACATGGCTCTTTATACCTTCAAAATGTCCGAATTGAAATACTAGTTTTTATCTTAGTAAATGTCACGACGATATTGGTTGAAATCTTAAAATTTTACAAAATACCAAAAAATGGTCGTTACTTCGTAATGAATGACAATATTGCATGTCTTTTGTTTAAAGTACATGTTATTTATGTCGAAAATTAACATGAATTTAATTTATATACCATTTTTTTTGTAATTTCTCTTTCATTACCTTCTTTGTACATTGTGAATGGTGACCGATACATCTACGTACTTTATATAAATGCCTAGTTATTCTTATGCATAAGAAGTACGTTACTTCTCTTTACCAATCAACGTGTACATTTTTTGTTCTTTCCCTTTTGGGAGTCATTCATCCTTATGAATGAAGTAATACATTCTCAATTTAGAATGATTAATTGTCCACCACAACGAGGAGCACAAAACCACCAAATCACCAATTAAGGGTCCAATTTTTATTATTATTCTTCTCAATCACAGTGACGAGGAGATGATGGAGGAAGTAATGTAATCATAGTAAAGCGTAATTGACTTTGCTTATGATCGTTCCCACTATGATATAGACTATAGTACATTTTTGTAGACCAAATAGATATAAGATAATGGAAATGGACCAAATAATAGCCATATGGAGTACTCAGAGCGTTCACAAATAGCATATATATAGCATATAATTAATCCAATAATGCATGTTGGAACTTGGAAACTACAAGGTTATACCATTAATTTAATTATATATAAATACCCATGCGAAGCCAAACTTATTAGATTATAAGTAATTATTTGTTAATCACCGGCAATTTAATTATTTAATTTGTATATGCATATATTTTGGACGTCGACCACACTTGGCCTCACATATGGATGCTTCATGGTTTGTACCTTGTATGCTACGTACACACCGATGACCAACCCTAAGTAGGTCATTTACATTCATAGTTCAAAGATTAATTAACACGTACTCTAAGAAGATCAACAAAAGAATGTAGAATTTCCACAGTCAATAGTCGCATTTTGATTCTTGTAAGTAATGGCCTTACCATTAATTCCCACGCGTATACTATACTTTAGTACGTAATTAGTATAATTACCTAAGAGCATCTCCAGCAAATGACCAATTTTAAAATAAATTTAAAATTTAGCCAAATTTAAGGTAAAACTTAGCTCCAACAGATTACTTAAACAAAAGTTAAATTTAACTTTTGCTAAATTCTCTACCTATATTTAACTAAATATGAGAGAGAAAATAGGTAAAACTCAAATACTCCAACGTTCCAATTTTTCAGTTTTAGTTGAAAAAATTTAAATTAACTTTACAAATAGGTATCATTGCTGGAGCATAAGTCTAAAATTTAGGTAGTTATATTTAACTTTTAGCTAATTTAGCAAAAAATAATAGCTTTACTGCTGGAGATGCTCTAACCTAGTTAGCTTAATTATACATACAAGACTACTACAAGAATATGATTGTCGTTTAAGGACACCTTTTAAATTGCAAATACAAGACTATTACAAGAACAAATTGTCGTTTAAGGAAGCCTTTTGTATATTATGGGTGCAATATTATAGAACGTACCTTTTAGAGGTTTTGTTGATGATGCTACTTTGGAATATGCATGATCTGAAAAAGTATAGATAGCTCTTCTAGTCCAAAAATAATACCAAAGAAAAGTATAGTCTTAGTTTCGTGTATGTGCTACTTTAAATTAAAGTGTGGGCGCCCCTTGAAACCTTTGTGCTTTATGAGAGGAAAGTGGTCTTTCAAGACTTGAAAACAATCATAAAAAACGCGGATATGCAGATCGAATATTATTGTTGGTGATGAACAGTAAATCTAATGTAGAATGTATAATTATATATAGTTATATACACGGTACCAGTCGTCTTCGTGGTTTGCCTAAGTGGTGAGGGAGAATTGAAAATTGAAAATTAAGTTAGAATTAGACTAATCGAAAGTTCGATATTTCTCTTATATAATTAAAAAAAAAAACAGATACACGTAGTCATTATGTCACTCTCTGCGGCATCCACGTTCTTTGTTTGGTTCATTACCACTAATTCACCGGCCTTAGTTCCATCAGCACTCATATAAATAGATGAAGTCATGAAGATCAAATTGATATGGTTATTAACGTCATCATAGCTCCAATAAAACAATGTACAAATAAACAAAAAAAAGTCCATTCTCTTCATTACTTTTTAAGATTCAACTCATTACGGAGACTTCTTAAAAGTTACTCCACTTCTCCCATTAGGAATTTAGATGAAAGTAATTTGTAATTAGCAAAAGTCTTAAAGTGATTAATTAGTTGTATATTGAAAGTCAAGTCGCAGGTGATTCCAACGATATTATGACATGTTTACTTACTTGGAATGAAAATGTGAATGAATCGGAATTCATTCATAATATATACTCCCTCCTTGGTAATCAAATTCCGGATATTCAGGAATGAATTCTTCTTTTTTAGTCACTTTTACGTGAGACCCACAACCATTCCGATTTATGTACAAGTTAGTAAACATAAGAGAACTCAGGAATTAGAATCAATTCCTTTATTCTTATACCCATTCCAAATAAGTAAACATACATTTAGTTTTTCACTATTACTTGAAACTACAGCATGCTTCGAACCCTAGGATTAGTATGGCATTTCATACAATAGCGGTGGGAAGCTATTAAATAACACCAAGGAAAAAATAGTAGGTAGCTCCGTAGCTATACATTTCTCAACGAACACAAAAAGCAAAGTGTTTCAATCTTCTACATTTTGCGTACTTGCTTTCACGCGTTTTTGTTTCGAGTGTTTAATTAATAGTTAAACCATATGAGATGCTACAACTTTGTCGTCTAAATTCTATAGAGTACGAGAAAATCAAATATATAAAATTGAAAAAATAGTGAAAATAGTAAAAAGAAAGATGTTACAACTTTCTCGTTTTATATATATATAGAGTACGAAAATCAAATACACAAAATTGAAAAAGTGGTGAAAATAGTAAAAGTAAAAAGATGTTACAACTTTTTCATGCTCTATTTTCTCGTCGTCTATGCTTCTATAGAGCACGAGAAAATCAAATACATGAATTGAAAAGTGGTGAAAATAGTAAAAGTAGAAAGATGTTACAACTTTCTGGTCGGCTATGCTTCTATAGAGCACGAGATCAAATACATGAATTGGGAAGTGGTGAAAATAATAAAAAGAAAGGTGTTACAACTTTCTCGTAGTGGATCTATATATAAGAAGAAAAGCATACACATGAAATCGGAAAACGGTGAAAATGGTAAAAAGAAGGAAGCGCTGAATTCTTAGCTAGGAACCAGTTGACCGGCACTCAGTGCTTCCTTTTCCTACTACTTTCTCATTTTTACAGAGCTTTCCTACCACTTTTTACTTCAAATGTCCACAACTTTATATAAAATACAAAATTTCTAATCACAATAACGTGTATATATATATATTTTATGTATAATATATCTAATATTCTAATCTTAGTCATTGTGTAATTTGTTAGAGACAGCAATACCCGCCGAGTGTCCCTCCTTCCTTCAATTCGATCTCTTTACTTTTCAAAGTTTTTCTCATGCTCAATTGACTTTTCTCCGCACGAAATCAAACACCGTGTTTCCTAGTCTCTCTCTCTCTGTCTCTCTCTTTTATCCAATCTCACTCCATAGCCTTATATATACTCGTCTCTAATTTCAAACCAAAAACATCAAACTCCAGTTCTTCCTCCAACGCATATTCTTTCCATTTCAGACTCAAGTCGCACATTTTTTGCTGAATCTGTTTCATGTACTTGAATTTCTGATTCGGAACTGAGAAATGGGAAGCCGTAACGAGGAACCACCTAACTCGGAGAACAACTCCGACTTGGAGGTCATGGCGAGAGCTGAAAGGAAAGCTTTCAGTGGTCCTCTCGGCTCCAGCTCCTCCACCAAAGCTTGGAGGAGGATCAAGAGCTTGGACAAGAAGAGGACGACTAGCACTAGTACAGAAAACGAAGACGACGAGGCCTACGTGGAGATAACGCTCGACATCCTCGACGACTCGGTGGCCGTTCACAGCGTTCAGGCCGCCGGCGGAGGCGGTCACGAGGATCCGGAGCTGGCCTTGCTGGCAAAGAAGACTCTGGAAGGCAAGAAGTCTGCGTCGTTCCGGTCGTCACTTCTCCGCAACACGTCGACGCACATCCGGCAGGTCTCGCAGGAGCTGAAGCGTCTGGCGTCGTTCTCGAAGAGAAACGCCGGCACTCCCAGACGCTTCGACCGGACTAGGTCCGCCACCGCGCATGCGTTGAAGAGCCTCAAGTTCATCACCGCCAAGGCCTCTGCCGCCAACGGCTGGGCGTGCGTTGAGAAACGTTTCGACGACCTCACCGCCGGCTCCAACGGCCTCCTCAACTCTTCTCTCTTCGGTGAATGCATAGGTACATAACTAATCATTATCTTCTCTTACTTTTAATTAGCCGGTCATTAATTAATTAATTTCGTTTTGGTGACGTACGTAGGAATGAACAAGGAGTCTAAGGAGTTCGCCGGCGAGCTTTTCCGGGCGCTTGCTCGGAGACGCAACATTAGTAGTGATTCCATCGACAAGGCACAGCTCAAAGAGTTCTGGGAGCAGATTTCTGACGAAAGCTTCGACTCTAGGCTCCAGACGTTCTTTGACATGTACAATATTTAATGCATATTTCTCAATTGACTATCACATTTTTTCGACTTAATTTCTAATCTCTAGCAAATCTAGTTTTTATATTAATTAATCGCGCTCATTGGGTTCCATGCAGGGTGGATAGAGACGCCGATGGACGAATCGCTGAAGAAGAAGTCAGAGAGGTAGGTGACACTGGCCGGCTACTTTGATTTTACGTACCGACCATTAATCTAAATTAATTTCTGCTTAATTGAAATTAATTGCATGTGGAAATTTTGTTACAGATTATTAGTCTCAGTGCTTCTGCGAACAAACTCTCCAACATTCAGAAACAAGCTCAGGAATATGCAGCGCTCATTATGGAAGAGCTTGACCCGGACAATGTTGGGTACATCATGGTATGTTTAACTTCCTTAATTATAATTATTGAATTAATAATAGCTTCTAGTCTTTGATTTATTTGTTTGACACATAATTCACGTACAGGTTGAGAACTTGGAAACTTTGTTGCTGCAAGCTCCAGTGCACCAATCAGTGACGACAAGCGACAGCCGAGTTCTGAGTCAGCTACTGAGTCAGAAGCTGAAGCCAACACAAGACGACAACCCAATTACCAGATGGTACCAGAAGATCAAGTACTTCTTGTTAGATAATTGGCAGAGAGTTTGGGTTATGATGCTATGGATTGGGATAATCTCAGCTCTGTTTGTGTACAAGTTTATTCAGTACAAGAATAAGGCAGCATTTGAAGTGATGGGCTATTGTGTTTGCATTGCCAAAGGAGGAGCAGAGACTCTCAAATTCAACATGGCATTGATTCTGCTACCCGTTTGTCGAAACACGATTACTTGGCTTAGAAACAAGACCAAATTGGGCGTGGTAGTCCCTTTCGATGATAATCTGAACTTTCACAAGGTCATTGCGGTTGGGATTGTAATCGGGGTTGGACTACACGCCGGAGCACATTTAACGTGTGATTTTCCGAGGCTGATTCACGCCACGGAAGAAGAGTACGAGCCGATGATACCCTACTTTGGTGAAGACCAGCCTAAGGATTACTGGTGGTTTGTGAACGGAGTGGAAGGGTTGACTGGGATTGGGATGGTGATCTTGATGACCATAGCATTCACTTTGGCCACTCCTTGGTTTAGAAGAAACAAGTTGAACTTGCCAAAACCGCTCAAGAAGCTCACTGGTTTCAATGCCTTTTGGTATTCACACCATCTATTTGTGATTGTCTACAGTCTCCTCATAGTCCATAGCGTTAAACTCTACCTCACCAAGAAATGGTATTACAAAACGGTCAGTTCCTCTCCTTTATTTGGTCATCAATTTTGAGTTCGTACCGGCCTACTTTATATATTATTTCACGTGATCAAATGTATGAAAGGTCGATGTTGCATTGATGACAATGTCTTTACTTTTTCGGGTTTGCAGACATGGATGTATTTGGCAGTGCCGGTTATCCTTTACGCTTGCGAAAGGCTGATTAGAGCTTTTAGATCGAGCATCAAGCCGGTCAAGATTCTCAAGGTAAAAATTAATTCTAAACTAGCTAGTTCGATTCTTCTCGATTAATTTCTTAATTATTGACACGTTGTGATATTAAAACATTGAAGGTTGCTGTTTATCCGGGCAATGTGCTTGCACTGCACATGTCTAAGCCGCAGGGCTTCAAATACAAGAGCGGGCAGTACATGTTCGTCAACTGCGCCGCAGTTTCTCCATTCGAATGGTAGGCACACACATTTTGTTGGCACATAATTTAGTGCACTTACAAACAAAATCACTCCAGTGAAACTAATGTGGCTGTAAATTAACAAACAGGCATCCATTTTCGATTACCTCTTCGCCTGGAGATGACTACCTAAGCGTCCACATTCGAACACTCGGGGATTGGACTCGGCAGCTCAAGACCGTTTTCTCATCGGTAATTAATTCAGTGACATTTAACCTTAAACACAACTACTCATTTCATTTTAATTTGCATGATCTCAGTGTTATATTTGTTATAGGTATGTCAGCCTTCAGCTGCTGGGAAAAGTGGGCTACTCAGAGCTGACATGCAAGGAGGAAACAATCCAAGCTTTCCCAAGATACTAATAGACGGTGCATACGGAGCGCCAGCACAAGACTACAAGAAATACGACGTCGTGTTGCTGGTGGGGCTCGGCATTGGGGCCACGCCCATGGTCAGCATTGTCAAGGACATCATTAACAACATGAATTTCTTGAAGAACAAGGAATCAGACGACTACTCAGTAGTGGAGGATGTACTAGAGAGTGGCAAGGCTGGTAATAACGACAGCAGTAGTGGCAAGAACAAGAGCAACAAAGGGTTCAGGACCCAGAAAGCATATTACTATTGGGTCACGAGGGAACAAGGCTCGTTTGAATGGTTCAAAGGGATTCTCAATGAGGTGGCAGAGATGGACCAGAAGGGTGTGATAGAGTTGCACAACTACTGTACCAGTGTGTACGAGGAAGGCGATGCCAGGTCAGCACTCATAGCCATGCTTCAGAATCTGCACCATGCCAAGAACGGTGTGGATGTGGTGTCCGGGACGCGCGTGAAATCCCATTTCGCCAAACCCAATTGGCGCCAAGTCTACAAGAGGATCGCGCTGCACCATCCCGATAGCCGAGTGGGTCAGTAGCGCTACTAACCCAACCCCAATAATTCTGCCCACCACGTGTTCGATGAAAGTCCCCAGTAGGAAAAATCATTGGTACTAATCTGATTTTATTTTTGTGTTATGATGCAGGCGTGTTTTACTGTGGGGCACCGGCACTAACAAAGGAGCTGAGGCAATTGGCCCTGGACTTTTCCCACAGGACCTCCACCAAGTTCGAGTTTCACAAAGAGAACTTCTAAACAATCCTATTACTATAGCTTTGTATATCATTAGATGACCTACTGCTGATGTAAGTGTATCAAACAGTTTGGTTTTGGATAGAGATTAAGATTATTAGATTAGAGGATTCTTTGCGAATTTGTACTGCAGCCAAAGTGGGAAAGAACTGGACAACACCCACGAACTGGACAACACCCACTTGGTGGTGGGTGAGTAGCTACCCACGCGTAGTACCATAATTTGAGGAAAATGGCAAGAAGGAAGGACCCGCCGCATAAAGTGACCACCAAATAATGGAGATATGGTTGTGTCAGCTGTGAAATATGACCACACCAGCCACAGCCAGAAGCACCCAATTGCATATATATAACAATATATACACTTTTTTTAATTTTTTAATTTTTATCGTGTTATAGCTCTTGCCTCTTGGATCTTTCCCACATTTAGTGAAAAGATATTTCAGTCTTCTACTAACCATTTGTTAATGAGAAATTATTGGGTGGTCAGGAACTATCACTTTATGGTGGTCCGGACTTTCCTCATTGGTCTATTAAATACTACTTTATACATAAATAGCAAAAAAAAAAATATTCTTATGGATCAATCGAGAGAGTTTAGAGTTTAGGGTTTAGGGTTTAGGACTACTCAATAATCGAGAGAGTTCGGACTACTCAATAATTTTTCTTTGTTAATGATGCCTAAGAAGGATGTTACATTTAATTTCTTCGTTTAAATAACAAAAGCCCTACAATACAGGTTCCATTTTATGTCAATAAACGGACGCTAGGATCTCGTGCATATATGGTTTATGCTTTCGCTAGAGGAGATTTCAAAGCTTCTTATTTACACCCGATTCTCTTTTCAAAGTTTGCACGATCTCAACCACGTTCCGGTGTTAATGAATGTTAAACAGATGACAAGTCCAATAAAAAGCTTCTTATTTAACGGCTTATTGTCACCCCGTACTTTGAAGAATGCAATTTGGACGTCTTTGAGATTTCTGCCGTTGAAGTTGAACAAATACCCTTTTATGATGCTCAAGTCTTAACACCCCCCCAAACTCTAATAACCACTCTCGATGCTTCTACATATGTATACCATGAGCAAAACTAAAGACCAGACCAAATCTAAAAGTGGTATTATGATGGGTTAGTAAGGTAGCCACAATCTTCAAATGAATTTTGTTGGACAATTCCAATTTGAATTGGCAAGCTTAAGCTTAGCTGCGAGTGTACGGCTTTTTCAACATGTGGTTGGTATAGATTATGTATTACTAGGCTAGGGGCTGAATTGTCCACCATGATATATATTTCAAAAAGTAAGATTAAAGATCTATACTTTTGACATCCTTAAAGTATTCATTCATGATTGTTGAATTATATATAAGACCTAATGCTATGTTTTTTATTGCACTTGGACCCAATAATCAATATAAAATGATTCTCTAATAAGGACGTCTTTATTTTTTAATATGCGGAGTTTTGATATCAGCCTTCAGATTCGTTTAAATGATCTAATCTGACGGCTGAAATAAAAACTCTGCATGTTAAAAAGTATAAAGTAGACTTCCTTATTGGAGAAGTCCTGAATTAATATATATACAATGTGGTTGATGATGACTTAAAATATAGACGATTTTGATCATTAGTTTACACGTCAGGATGAAGATGTTCATATTTTAATAAAATGTGGACGTCCACACGAAAAAGAGACTATATATATCACATATTTCAGACCTAATAGTAGCATATGTATGTGTGTATCATGTTATCATTTATTTTACTGTTTCGTAATACGTTAGGTATCATTTAAATAATTTACTCTTAATAATGTCCCAACAATTCTAATTCTAATTCTAAACCACAACAACATCACAACTACCCTTAACCACCGAAGTTAAAATCCTGAGATCCTTTAGTTACAATCATCAAGTTTCTCAAGGAAATGCTTGACTCCTTTCAAAAAAGGAAGAAAACAATTTTGTTTTTTGAGATTTCTGCCGTTGAAGTTGAACAAATCAATACTCGATCTTTTAAATATATTCCATGGTCAATACAATGATGCTCCAGTCTTTTGGTTCATGCTGAAGTCTTAATTAACCTACCCTCTAGACACAAATTAAGCTCCCCTTTAGATACTTCTTCTAAATATACTTGTATGTATATACATGCATGCATGACCAAAACTATTAAGGACCACACGGTCACACCGAATCTAAAAAGTGGTGCAATACAGAAATACACTATTGAATTGGCAAGCTTTAAATACTGGGATTGTATTTTTCAACATGTGGTTGGTATTCGATCTTAAAGTTTTTTATTTATGATTGTAATAATTTTTTGAAAGGGGTAGAACAATCCACTAAAGCCAGAGAGAAACATACATCAAATTCTAAAACTCAGTTTATACCCTGCTAGGCGCTAAAAAATAAATAAACAAACCTTATTGAAGACTAGAAAACTCGAAAATTTTATCGAGCCTACAATAATATAAAAACTTCTACGCATTTAAAAGGAAAAACACAACTACAAAGTCGCATTTATGATTGTAATAATTAAGAACTTATGCTATGTTTTAATAAAGAATATATATATATATAGCTCATGAGGGGAGCTCCCATAATTCGGAACTTACCTACCCACCTGTGTGTATCAAACGATTTGGTCAAATGTGCAACATCACATCACACCACTCAACAATGCCCGATCGATTCTCGTTTCTGATTTTATTTTATTTTTTTCTGTTGAAAATTGCATATCAAATAAAAAAATAATAATTAGGTAACAACTTTTGCCGATGAGAACTTCGTTGGGAAAAGTCATCTTTGTATTTTTCATCTTTCTTGCCTTTGAAATTAAAAAAAAAAAGTTTCCTGGACTCCAGCAGTCATGCAATTGGTTTCAACTAAATTACAAAATCAATTTGGCTAACCGCGCGTGCTAGATATTCTACGAAAGTTTCTTACATACATAATCGCCCCAAAACCCATGTGTTATAGTCTATAACAAGCAATTTTACTTGGTTTCTCATGTTTCGCTCGAAACGTCTTCCGATGCTCAGTTTGGTTTCTGAATTTCACTATCTATTGTCGGAATATTAACCCCAAGAGTCTCCTATAGAAACCGCTTTCCCCCTTTTCAATTAATTTACTCAAAGAAAGGAAAAAAAAAAAGTAACGACCTTTACCGACGAATATTACAGGTTGTATTTGTATTTATTTATTTTTCTTTTTTGACTATGTAATTAAAAAATATATGCTTCCCCTACATAAACAAATCATGCAATTGGTTTACAGTGTATTGTAAAATCTCTCTAGGCAACTATGCTAGAAATTCCGCTAAAGTTTCTAACGCGCCAAATTGCCCTAAAATCTTTGTTCTATATTTTGCTTGGTTTGACATGTTTCACTCAAAATGATTTCCGAAGCCTAGTTTGGTTCCCGAATTTCATTATCGATCGCTGGAATATTGACCTCAAAAGTCCTGGATTGAAACCTCTTTTCCCCTTTTCAATTAATCTACTCAAATAAAAATAATAATAGTAATTAGGTACCGAGATGAATTGAACATTGGGACAAGTCGTCTTTGTATCTTTTTTTCCTATATAATTAAAAAAAATGCTCTCAACACTCGAACGATCGTGCCGTTGGGTTCCAATTAATTGTAAAATCACTTTGAGGATTTTTCCCTTAATAATATAGCAGCTAACTCCGGTTATCAACAAATATCGAAATATCCCAACTACATTTTTTTTTATCCCTACCGCACCCGTTCCTATATGCTGGTGAGATTCGAACTCATTAGTTCCATGGTGTACAATTAAGTTGGTAACCTAGTAGCTGCTACACTTGAGTTTATTAAATAGGTTTAGTTTCATCTCCAGTTGAGAAAATGGGTGCTGCTTACAATCCCTGGTTTCCCTTCTGGGATTTTCACTTAATCATTTTCTTGCCAGTTGAACAAAATGAGTGATATGACGCTGACAATATATTCCCTCGATGGGATCCATTAGGATTTTCATTAGAATGTTATTCTTCCAATTATGTCCTCACTGGTTTGAAGATTTGCTGTATATTTCTGTAGATGACTTGCCACAACCCTTCCATGTTCTTGACATTCATCATGTCAAGACCCCGAAAGCATTCTGCTATCACATGACGAGAGTCGAGAGAAGAAGGCTCGTCTCGTTCAAGTAGGGCTACCGAAGGATCGAGGTGGCTGAGATCGACGTGGATGAGAAGGGTATTGAGATTGAACTGCACAATCACTCTGTGTGCTTATGCTCTATGCATGCGTCTTTCTTCTTGTTCTTCCTACAACGTACGGGCACTGTGTCATAACATTGGCCATGTTGATTGATCATCATGAGAGGTGTTGCACATTAAGCAGTCTCTGTGATCGTTGCAGATCTCACCGTATGAGAAATTTACTGTAAAGAACAGAATTAGTTCTGTGATGTTACTGCCGTTGAAATTGAGTAAATACTGTTCTATTCAATTCTCAGTCATGATGTTTTTTTTACTTTGGTAACAAGTCTTAAGCCTCATTATATGGCATACATACATGTGCAATGAGTAAATGATGATTGGCACTTGGGATATTGGGGAAAATTCTATTCAATATTGCCTTGGTGGGAAGAGGATTATGTTGACAAAGGATTTCTGATATATATTTCAGAAAATGCATCATCAAAGAGATCAATGGTTACAACTTAAAATAAGTAATAGGGTAAAGTTACAATTCCAGCAGACAACAGTAACTGATACAAAGTAGCCACCATGTATCTGAAGAGATTTTTCAACTTACTCTACAGTAAACATTGTCATGGGTCATGGTACATTCATCTTCCTACGCTAGAGTGCCAGGGACGAGAGAGCGTAAGATCTGACATGGTACCCAGAGAGCGAGAAGAAACAAAGACCTAATTGATAACAATCAAATAGCGAATTATAAGTAATCTCGACAGCATAGTATCGATCAATGAGAGAAGATCGAAACACTAAATAGAGTTTTAAGGTTTATCTGTTATTACTGGCTAAAAGAAAAGTATCGACTATTGACCCTTTTTCAGGTCATTGTTATTAGAATCCTGTGAATGCTCACTAGGGATGGAAGAGGATTCAGTCACTAAGTTTTCAGTTGAGTACTTCTTAATTCTCAAGGAAATAAGAATGCTCGACATAATTCCTAGTACAGGAAAAAGGTATGACCAAAGTTTAGATTTCTGAGAACCAGAGGCTGAAGAAACAGCAGCACCAGCCAGGCTGCCAATCGACGTGTTCTGTAAAATCATCGGCATGCATCCAATAATTGTGGGGAGCAAGAAATCCACAACAAACCGAACTTTTGTCGCAGCTAAGGCATAGTTTATAATATAGGAAGGCATTGGCGAGAAGCGGGCGAGAAGCACAAATTTCCACCCATCTCGCTCAACTCCTCTGGAGAGTACAGCAAAGTACTTGTTCTTCTGTACCCTCTCCATTGCTGAACTTGAACTCCTAAATATTAACCTGAACGTTACACAAGCGTCAAAACAGTTCCTAAAAGCAATCATTGAACAAAACACACGCACAAACTGCAGCCTATTCAACAGAGCGTTAATCCCAACAAGTCGAAAGGGGCAATTGGAGTTGATGTGGGTAGTTTCATATGAAGAATCAAGGTTATACCAGCAATACTGCTCACAGATTAGTATCCCTCCCATCCTTTTTGTATTTGATGATAAGTCGTCCCCAAGGTATTACTATGCATTGCACATTGATTTCTGATAGGTTAATTCTCAGTATGTGTTCAATTTAAGAAGTATGCAGAAGCCCTCATCTCAATAAGTACTCAAATGAAACTTGTCCTTCCCTCAAATATTACACCACTCCTATATATTCATGGATGTCAATTCCATCACTAAACAAACAAGCCCAAAAATTATCACTCTATCTAATCCTCTGTTACAAAACAAAATCATTCAATTCATACTTCCCTACTCCCCTACTGTTTGATTCAGGCATGCTCACATTACAAAACGGAAAAGAGTATTAGGTTTCCATTGTTAGGGTGATTCCTCTGAACTATAATTGATGCTACAAAAATAAAAATCCCAACTTTTTCTGACCTAAAACTTGAAAAATGATCCTGATGCCCAAAAATGATCCTGATGCTAACAGTTACTAACAATATATATACACACTTGGATTAAACAAACTTATGCCCAAAAACCTATTACTGATATGAAAAGTTTGGTACCTGCCGATCCAGAATGAGAGGGAAGCGCCGAGAAGCTTGGCGGTGAAGACGCAGAGGAGTGCAGGGAAGAAGCCAAAGAGCATAGAAGCGGCGGCCTCGAAGAAGACGGCGTAGGGCAAGCAGAGAGCGAGAGTGAGAGTGTGGATCGCAACGTAGAGTGGGATTGCCCAAACCCCCAACCGATCACGCAACTCAGCAAACACCTCGATCAAAGCGTCCTTGTCCCACCACCCATACTGCTTGGTCACTTCCCTCACCGTTCCGATTATCGCCACCGCCACTCCGATTGTCCACCATTTCTTCCCCATTCTGACTCTCTCTCTCTCGTCAACTCTCTCTCTCTCTCACTCTCTACATAATACTGAGAATCTGAGATGAATACCTTGATGGGCCAGAGCTGGGTTTATGTAAATGGACTTACCATTTCCTACCTCGGCCCACTTTTGCCTTTTGTGCTATTCTTTTCTTTTCTTTTCTTTTCTTTTCTTCCTTTCTTGTTGAAGTTCAAAATTTCGGAAATGATTTTAATTAGTGGTAGTACCTGAAATTTTCGAGATCGGACAATTTGGTATGCAGGTTGAAAAGCAGATCAAATTAATTTATACTCGAATTTTGAAAAAGTATTCATTAAAATATTTTTTTTAACGTTCCATACAAGGGTCATTGAATTGTCGTGATAATAGAGTCGTCAAATATTCTATCTTACAAAAGCGCTTCTCGATAAGATTCGCGAACTATTGAAAGTGAATTCAAGCATGAGGTGGTGAGGTTTCAGTGGTTGTGTTTATGAATAAGAAGGGACCCATAGACTTTAATTGGTCTGGATTCTGGAAAAACTAATTGATTCCAATATATTCAACATTTTTCAAATTTCCCTAGTTTGAAATTCCTTTGGTTGCATTTCATTTTCATGATTCACATGATAAATAACTTTGTCACCGACGTGTGTCTCATATCTAATATTAGTCATTTTCGTTCAACACGTAAACACGTGTGGTTCAGTCAAAGAAAGGACAGAATACAAATGATTTATCGATCCTCCCTCGTTCGATCTCTAACAAGTAAAGACCTTGAATAAATGATATTCATCACGTTTGGTTTTCTACTTTGAATTGCTTTATAATTAAACTGGTGGATGAGGTCAGCACCAACAACAATGTGTCTTCAGTCTTCACTTTAATTAAACACAATAATTTATGCCATGATGATGTACTGGCAATGTTCTAAAACTCGCTAGGCGCTACTAGGGCGGCCGACCACCTTCTAATGTCTACTCGGCTAGATGAGGATTAATCGGCTGCCTAGGCGATTTTTTATTTATTTTAATTTTATTATACCACATATAAACAATTAAATATGTGCAAAATAAAAGAATACATAACATATGTTCACATGAGTTTTTTTCCTCTCCGATTTTGCCCAATGCCCAAACCCACACAACCTTATCCCTCCTATTTTTTTTCTTCTCACCCACCACGTTCCTTTCCTCTCTTTTTTTCTTCTCACCCTATCCTATTTTTTTTTTCTTCTCACCCACCACGTGCACACTCTTTCTCTCTCTTTCCTTTCTCTTCTTCTTCTTCTTCTTCTTCTTCTTCTTTTTTCCTTCTGCAACGTCTCTTCTTCTCTCTCTTTTCAATTTCTCTCTCTCTCTCTCTCTCTCTCTTCCAATCCATCTCTTAATCCCATCGGAAGCCAATCTTGACGCTAACATGGTCGCTGCTCGGTGGCCGGAAACGCCGAAGGAGAATCACAGAGAGATATGCCCAGCCCCGCCTCGGACCGCCCAGCCTCGCCCAGGACGCCTAATCAACCTGCCTAATGCATGTCTGATTTTCCTTGCCGATTACCCATTACTCCGGGCGGCCGGCCACCTTCCAGCGTCTAGGCCGACTTTTAGAACACTATGTACTGGTCATATACCAAGCAAATGTCACGTCATTTGAAACTCAATTTGGTACAAAAATTGAAGGTCTACTTAGAATTAAATCGATTATATATATCCGAGTATATCTACTGGTTAATCCATACATACTAAAAACAATATAAAATAGTATAGTACTCATACATTTAATATAAACATGACGAAAATTAACCATCCACTTTTATAACACTAGTTGAACAATGCTTATTATGTTGTATATAATCGACTTTATGCCTTAATCGCTTCGAATTGTATCGCAAAGTCGTGTAAAAAATTGAGAGTCATGAACGAGAATCCAACTTCCAATTGACCCCCCAAAAATGTAAATGACCCTTATTTAGAATTTATGGCTATGTGCATATGCATATGGGAGATTAATTGTATCTAGCAAAACCCGTGAGGTTCTGAAACACCTACCTTTTTTGACATTAAAATGTGGAAAGTATCGAAGATGATCACTCAGCAAGCTTTGACTCAAACATGCATGCAGGAATTGTAAAAAAAAAAAAAAAAAATGCATGCATGAGTACGTGAGTGAGTTTAACCCGGTTAAAAATCCTCTAGTATATACAAAATCAAACACGTACGTACTCTACTTTGGTCTAATGAGTTACCCCTGTCATCTAGCTCCGCCTTCCAGTTTGATTTTTTTGGAGACGGATGTTCTAGAGGTTTTTGTTTGTAACTGTTTATATTTACTAAAAAAAAAAGTACGTACGTACACTCTCTCTCTCTCTCTCTCTCTCTCTCTCTCTCTCTCTCTCTCTCTCTCTCTCTCTCTCTCTCTCTCTCTCTCTCTCTCTCTCTCTCTCTCTCTCTCTGAGCTTATTGTTTTATTATTGGTGTCAGTGTGTAATTAGTTGAAACAAAAAATCCTTGTCGTACGTAACCCTAATTCTGATTTCTATGAATAAGCTAGGGTTTAGCTGAATTATATCAATTAATACGTACGTGTGTGTTGGTGAAAGTGATCGAAGTATATATATATATAGCTAGGAAGACTCGATCGGCTTGAACTTTGAATATGAATCAGGTTCAGGCACTACACACAACTAATAATCGTGTATGTAAGAGTGTCTTCCATCAACCAAGGTTCAAGTGAACCAAGGTCTCACCGTTTATTCCGTTACTGACTTAACAGTCAAACTCAAAAGTTACCAATGCATCTACCCAGTTAAATCCACATGGAGATGTCAAAAAATGTCCGTCAAATTTGATGTGTCAATTGACCATTCTACAACCATTCTTTTTTTTTGAAGAGAGAGGGCAGTAGCCTCTCAAGAAATATTATTAATAGAATTCTGAAGATTACAATTGTGGGGAGAGATAACCTCTCTACCATTACAATCCTCGTAGAGAACGTCCTGAATGATAGCAGGCGTCTCATTTAGAGAAATAAAATCCCCCTTAGGAGAGCTAGCAAGGTAAGCGAGCCTATGCGCCACACTATTTGCTTCACGAAAAATATGACAAATAGAAGAAGAATGGAAACCCGCCAAGAGCAATCTACAATCTTCCACCACCCGCCCAACCTCAGACAAATCTTCCTCAGAACTATGAAGCGCTGCAACTAGAAGAGAACAGTCAGCTTCAATGTCGACATTATCCCAATGCTGATCATGAGCTAGATCCAAAGCAACTCTGAGAGCTAAAGCCTCCACATGAATAGCCGAAGAAGCTCTAGCAACCTGTTTACTCACAGCACCCTTACACACCCCATTCTCATCACGGACAACCACACCTATACCCCCACAAAACCTATCAGAATAGAAAGCTCCGTCAACATTGATTTTCAATCTACCTTGGGGAGGACAGACCCACTTAGCAGAGAGTCTCTTCTTCTTTTTTTGTGGACCTGGATGATATAATTGATAGTCTGCCAAAAACTTGGACACCCAAGCCACCATATTCGCTGGCACACATATGATCTCTTCCCACACCGCTGCATTCCTGGCCGCCCAAATGGCCCATAAAGACACAAGAAAAAGCTCTCTCTGATGAGTAGTAAAACTCAGCAGCAGATCAATAAACCATTCTCGAAAAGTACGCATATCAGGCCCCCTCGTTCTCAGTCTCAGAGGACTTTGAAGCCAAAACGCCGCTGTCACAGAGCATTCCTTGAACAAGTGTAAGGTGGATTCAAGGGGAGCCTGACATAGGACACAACTAGTATCTTGCAGCTGCACACGTGCCGTTAACCTCTCTCGGGTCGGGACAATCTCACGAAGCAACCTCCAGCAAAACATTCGAACCTTAGGTGGAACCCTAGCCTTCCAAATCTCCGTCCACACCTCCCCACACAACCTACCACCCGCACTTGAGGAAGAAATAGTCCCAGTCTTTTGGTCGAGAAGAAATTCCCTGGCAACATGATAACCACTTTTAACCGTGTACAACCCTTTCTTACCAAAGTGCCACTGATAACGATCCTTAAGTCGGCGCCGACCAAGCGGAATACGACAAATAAGATCCACTTCCGCCCTAGTAAACAACTCTTGCAACAAAAACTCATTCCACCCTCCCGATTCATGATCAATAAGAGCTTCTACCGTCCAATTTTCTGTACCCATCATTGGTGTAGAGTAAGGTTTGAAATGGTGGGGTAAAGGAACCCAAGGGTCATCCCAAATGTTAATCTCTGTTCCTGTACCAATTTGAAACCTCAGCCCTCTCTCCAAAATAGTGCGCCCAGCCATCAAGCTCCTCCAAGTGTAAGAACAACCATCCTCTACAACCATTCTACTCCAACAGATATGTTGAAAAAAATTATATTTTATTACAATCCTCTTTATACTCAGATCAAACTTGCTGCAACCCAAGCTGCCACAAGCCCACCACTCCTTCAAGATCCCAGGAAACCACCACCCAAGCCGCCACGAGAAACCCCCTCCGAAGCCACAAAGAACCTCGCCAGTTCATCTGCCAAATTAACCCAAATAAACCCTTGAAACCCAAAATAAACAGAGAAGAATTAAAACCAAAATTAACAGAGAAGAGGGAGAACGCAAACCCATCCACCCCCGTCGTCCGATCACTCCAAATCAGCAAGCTCCAGTCGACGCAGTCCCAGCCACTTTGCTGGGTACGAAGAGAAGAGAGATGGAGACGAAGACTCGAAGAGAAAGAGAATGAAAGAGAGAGACAAAAAGAATAAAGAAGTTTGGCATTTACTTTTTCACCGGAGCCACAAAATGACCGGAGGAGGAAGCTGAAGATTGGATCATCGCGGCAGATCGAGACGGGTCAGCGATAGTTCGTGACCGTTGACCGTCCGGGCTATTTATTGCCTTCTATTTAATTAATTTTGACGACCCTGATTAATCGGTTGTATAAATCAACGGTCAAGATCTCATCGAATCGAATTTCTTTTTCCAAAAATTATTTAACCTCAACCTCAAGTCCTCAACCTCAGAAAATCATTAAAAATAGTTCAGATAACCAAAAAAATCCTGAAAATTCACATGACTCTTCATAACGTCTACTTTATTTCCAAGTTCTCAATTTAAGCTAAGACTTAAATAAATGCTCTTACTGAGATTATGAATTTAATTTTGATTAACTCCAAATTCTTCTCTTAATTTTTTCCGGAGATCAAAGTTGGGATATCGGTTAAGGTGCAAATTTTTTTAATGGAGTATGTACTCTGTAGGTTGAAATCTTGGGATCCTTATATATTTTGCTTTTTTTTTTCTTTCTATATATATTTTTCTTTTATATATTTCTGTTATTCATAGAAAAAAAATTCAAAAAAAAAAACCAAGGATTCCAAGACTCAAAAACAGTAAGACTCCATTCATATTTTTTTTTCTTACATATATATATATAATATAATTTCTATATATTAAACCACATTTCTATCATAAAATTAAATCATATAAATATTATTTTCAATAGAAAACAAAAAATATGCACACCCTTGAGTATTTAGAACTCATTTTCGTTAAGCAATGAAAAACTATGCTTATTATTAGCTCAAAATGTCATTTGCTTTTATTTTTGGTGGTATTTCATAGTATTTCGTGGTATTTTATAATATTTCGTAGAAGTTTATGATATTTTGTGGTATTGTGTGGTATTTGATGGTATTGTGTGGTATTGTGTGGTATTTTGTGGTATTTCGTGGTACTGCGTGATATTTTGTGGTATTGTGTGGTATTGCGTGACATTTTGTGATATTTTTGTAGTATTGTGTGGTTTTTGTGTGGTATTTTATGGTATTGTGTGGTATTGTGTGATATTTTGTGGTATTTTGTGGTATTTTGTGGAATTTTGTCGTATTATATGGTATTTGTGTGATATTTTGTTGGCATAAGCACGAAATATATGATGAAATACCACACAATACCACGAAATATCACACACAATGCCACTAAATACCACACAATACCATGAAATACTACAAGAAGAGTTGTACCGGAGTGGTTACGAGCATTTTAGTGTGAAGGGTATTTAAGTCACTGCGGTTGACCACATGGATCGAGCTCAAAACGATGACGAAAATGGCTAATTTTTGTAGCATAAATATTTTGCACCATAACGATCACATTCAACGGTTGGATTGTCCAATTTATTTTTCCACCATCTAGTTCGCTCTCAAAGGTATACTTCTCTATATAACCAACAAACAAGTTATACTGCACTAGTAGACATATAGGGATTTTGTGCGATCCGCAAAATCAAAAATGAAAAATTGTAGATTCGACGTTATCCTTGTATTTTTATGCGTAGTAATATGTATTGTGTGAAAAAATTAGTAATATTCATCGTCGTTTCAGCCTAGGTCAAGGTGGCCAACCCTTATTTACGGACGTTTATGAAAATATCGTATTCACTAAAACAATTATAATAGCTATGTCACAACTCTGATTTGCGAGCTGTTTGCGTCCACACTCTCCCATGCCCGAGCTCCATATACTCACGTAAAAAGTTGGAACTTATCAGCACGTCATGATTCAGTTGCTCTTAGGAAAATCAAATTAAAAAATAAAGGGGTAATTAATATTGATATCATTATGGAATGAGTGAGGTATTTCATAAGTGAAATATGAACTAATGATGGTTTGAAAACAAATTTGACCGAAAATATCTCGATGAGTTTCGATTAGTGTTTACTCAAAATTTATGTTTGATTCGTTAATTTTTTAAGAAAACTAATGTAGGCGTGAGATGTAAACAAGGTCATTGCGAGTTCATAGACACCTGACACGCATAATTCTGAGATCGTATGAGACAGTTATAGTCAGCGGAAGTTCGGTTTTTTTTTTGGAAGTTTAGAGATTTGAAATCAAGTCATTTTAATAATTTATGGAATACACAATATTAGCCGTTGGATCTCCAACTATTACATCTAGACCGTCAGAAAAATTGTATTAGTTTTATTAAATCGAGATGACAAAAGATGATAATTTTTTTGTGGTACAAACAAAAATTGATGATTGATGAGAGACAAGACCGGCTCACCTTGGGATTTGCCCACCAATTGTAAGACTGCCATGTGTTCTTGTTAACTTTGGTTAACTTTTTTTTTTTTTGGCTTTCTTCCACTAGCACGTCTCCTCTCTGTCTCTCCAACCTTGTATTTCTCTCAAACCAGCACTCCAGAAGGACCTGGAAATATTCAATTGCCCTCAATTTACAACAATTTGTGCACATATTTCAGATATATTCCACATTTACTAACGAATACCTGCAAATAACCAACATTTACCAACAATCTATGCACATTTACCACGAATAATGAACATATTCTATCGTTTTTTATTCTTTTCTGACTCTCTCTCCCTCTTCACGCGTTTTCTAACCCTCTCTCTCCAACTTTTCTATATTTTTTTTTTATTCTTTTCTTTCTCCCTCCCTCCCTCCCTCTCTCTTCACGTGCACCCCTTTCTTGTTTTTTTTTATTCTTTTTTGTTGACCCTCTCTCTCTCTCTTCTCTCCCCCATTGACCCACGCACCACTCTCTTTCCTATGTTTTTTTTTTCTCGTCTTCTTCAACTACTCTTCCTCTCTTTCTTCCATCTTCTGCAAGTCTGCAACCTGCATCTCATCTTCTTCTTCATTTTTGTTCTTCTTCTCTTTCAATTAGGTTTTCCTCTCTAGGAAACCGAAACCGAACTGGACCGAACATGTAATTCAGCCCAACCGAATATTTCGGCTCAGTAAAAAAGATTCCAGTTCCCGTTTGAATATTGAGCCAACCGAACAATTCGGGCCGAATACGGTTCGGGCCTGGAACCGATCAGACCTGACCTGTGGCCACCCCTAAGTACCTGGAATCGAAGGAGGAGAGATTTTTGTGCGGCGGGGTGAGTCTGAGTCTGAGAGAAGTTATGAATTTACCTCATTGACTTACTTTTTTTTTTAGCAACAAATTGTTCAACACCTAACGTTGACTGTCAATGACTAACAATGAATGGACGGCTGGATTAAACCTACGGCTAGGATGGACTATGATGGACCTTGGTTCACTTGAACCTTGGTTGATAGCAGAATCTCCTACCTTTCTTCTTTTAGTTTCTCTCTGACCTTGTGCCCTACCTATAAAATTTGCTGCGGAATTCTGACATGCATATACAATATTCAAGGATACAGATTTGACTGATCGAGCGGGATGAAACCTGGGACCAATCAAGATCTCGCATTTTTTGTTTATGAAACCAATGAGAAATTTATATATTGATTCGTAAACTTGTGATTGGATAGAACGAATGAGAATCTCTGAATTTGTTTAATTAATTATGTGATCGATGAAGAACTTGAAGTTGGGAATGGTGGTGTGTGCGTCACGTATGGGATAGGGGTGGTGTTACTGTTACGTTTCTTTGGGAAGTGTAATTTGTTACCCTTTCCTTAGACCAAGCAACACATGAAGAACTAAATCTAAGAGTATCTCCAACAAAACTCTTCAAAACTCATATACATACCCAAAACTCAAAAATTTCATCTCCAACCAGCAAAACCCATAACCCAAAATGGGTTCCTACTAGCAAGGTGACCAAAAATTGGAGGAATTATGAAGAGAAAACTCATTACTGTTCACATAGGGCCCATGCGGGCCACAATTGATTTCAAGAGGATTGGTGGATTGAATAATTATATAAAATAATTAAAATATAAAATGTGTATGAGTTTTGACTCACCCTTGTTGGAGATGAAGAACTCAAATGAATAGTAATGAGTTTGGGTGAGTCAAAATTTGGATTTGGGTATGGATTTTGAAGAGGATTGTTGGAGATGCCCTAAGAGGAAAAAAAAGAAGAAGAGATAATTCTTTGTTTCTACTCAATAACATCAAATACTACATACAAATTCACCTTAACTTTTTTTGTTTGGTCAAAATGAAATTCGCCTCAACTTAACACTAAGAATATATTACTAGCTAGTTTTTTTTTGTTCAAAAAATTACTAGCTAGTTTTGCTAAATAAGAATATACATGTATATGTTATGAGCATATCCCAATTAAAATTGAGTCGAATTGTTTGCAAACGGTGTCCCTTGTTAATCGAAGGGAGATTTTTTTTTTTGAGAGAAAAAGGGAGATTTGGGTGTGATTGAAGAAAGGATAAGGATTTTCATGGAGTGCCTTGCCATTCTATAAATTTGATACACATCAAGAGAGTGTAAGAAGGTAGTTTCTATAGCTCGCTTTATTAAATGTCCATAAACGCGTCTCTTTGTTTAGTTTTTTTTTTGGACAATCGTCTCTTTATTTAGTTAGAAGACAGATGAACCTACTTAACTCATGGATCATATTGTACATGATTATAATGTGATATCTAATACTTGGGATACAAATGAAAAGAAAACTGATGGTAACTAGATTTCCCAACGGTATCAAAATTGGCTAATTATATCTTTTTTAGGAATAATTCTTGCATAGGGTAAAAACCCAATAGAGTAGGTCCCCGTCCCCATAAACTTTCTTTTGTGGATGTCCTGATCTCTAACTCTCAAGTCTCAAATAATAAGTTCTTCTTCATAGGGAAAAAATAAAAAAGCTCACGCGTCAAATTGTTTATTTTGTTCAATTATTATTGTCTTAATTTGTCTCTTCAACGCCGTTCAACCTCTTTGAAACAAACATCTTGCCTCCACGCGCAATCTATAAAATAGCAAACTATATTACACTTTCACGGACGAATATAAACTCGAGGAGGGCTGCAATTCCCTTTGCAACACGGTCACCGACTCACCATGCATTAGGGTTTGTAAGCACAACACGGTTAATGGCAGATTTTGCAGGAAATATATTAAAGATCATAAATGAATAGACTATGCAAATATGTACGTCTCTGGATATGGATATGGATATGGATATACAGTCGTCGATGCCTTTGGTATCTTTGATTGTATACGGTCTTCTCCTCTGACTCCAATAAATCTCTGTTCCCCTCGTGCATATATATGGATAAAGACGACTCCTCAGTCCTCCCTGTTAAATAAATCCTGAGGATTTTGTATATCGATCGTGGTATAGTAAAAGGGGTTGGACCACAAAAAATAAATTCAGAAATGAAAGGCGGGATCGATCTGAGATTTTAAAAAAGGGTTTCCTTGCTTATCTTAGCTAGCTTTGGCCTCAATTGGCGTTCGAGAAGACCCAAGTTGTAGTCAAAGTTTCAAAATATGTGAATAAAGAAAAGGCAAGTACTACTATGTGGTTGATGTTGTTGCCTAATGCCTACAAAAGAAAGCAAAGCTTTACCCGGGTCTCACGCCCATCCCTCCCTCTAGTCCTCTCTAACCCCATCTCAGTCAGTCCTCCTTCCTCTACTCCCTAAAATCCAAGCTCTCTTATACTTTAATAAACATTATACGCGTTCCCATTAATATATAAACCCCAAAATACTCAAACCCAATCTTGTTAGCTAAGCTTTGTAATCAATTCTCAACCCAACCCCCCTCCCCTCTAGTTCTTCTCCATAAAATACACAAACCCTTTTGCCCTCGGTCTTTGTTTTCTAGAGTTTGAGCAAAATGGGTGTGAGGTTTTTCAATCTCCAAATGATCCCAATGTGTTTCCATATCACGGGCAACCACCATGTCTCCTCTCGCGTGCAGCTCCAACCCGACGACGACGGTGAAAACAAGTACCAACCACCCCACTCTCGCAAGCGCGCGGTGGTCGGTAGCATCAAGGTCGTCAAGTCGGACGGCCTTGTGAAGATCTACCACGAGCCAATCGACGTGTCCGAGCTTATGAGGCAATTTCCAAAACACCTGGTTTGCGCTTCTGACTCGTTCTACATCGGCCAGAAAATCCCAGCTCTTTCCGAAGACGACCAGCTCCAGCTCGGCCAGAAGTACTTTCTACTACCCAAGCACTTGTTCCAGTCGGTGCTCTCCTTCGTCACCATTGCCTCATTCGCCTCCTCCGAACCCGAGCAAACGCCGTCTCCGGTTCCGTCCACCAATTCGAAGAATGCGTTTCTAAGAAAGGCCGCGAATTGCGAGCCTTTTCATATACAGAAATCGGAATCTGGGTGCTTGAGAATACGCGTCTCCGACGAGTTTATATCGCAGTTGTTGGAGGAAGGTAAGCTCAGCGAGGATGAACATAGTCAGAGTTGTGAGCCAAACAATAAGAGCAAAGTCTGTACCACGCCGCAGTTGCAGAAAGACTACTCGCAACTGGTTGGGTCAAGACAATGGAAGCCGAGGCTTGAGCCCATTAGAGAGACCCGGGAAACCAAGAGAAGATCCAGACTTTCTTCGTTTGGGATTCGAAGATCAAAGAAGAAATCTCTGCTCAATTCATCAAAAGCAACCCAGAGCTCAAAGAGTGCTACTTCAGTAAAATCCGAGCACCATTCCAAGGCCAAGATCAAGATCAAATCATCAAAAAAATGATGACCCATTATCAGTTGGGACTACTTTTAGGAGTTAGGATCCTTGAAATATTGAAGTGAATATAAATTCATAGTTTGTACAAACATGACTGGATTTTCATGCATGCTCTTAATTTGAATACAATTATATATTACTAGTTTCTCTTAATTAATCTCCATGCATGTTCAATGATCTTTTAATTTTCTGGGAATTGAATAGTGTATTATTGGTTTAGGGTAGATTCCAAATCCAGGGTGGGTGTGGGTGTGATACAAAAACAGTGCAATTTGTATTATGTGATGATGGTTAGGCAGAGAAGAGTTGGATAAGTTGGACTGACTGTCTAGCTTTGGTGACCAAGAGACAGTGCTACCTTTAACTTGTTCTGGACTTTGATTTTTGAGATTGGGACGATGGAGAAAATGGACAAATTAGCAGTCAAAAAAGGTCATCTTAAATTTCAAATCTTCACACAGAATTTTCCAAGTTAATTAGTGTATTAATTTGCAACAATTTGCTTTTAGCAATGGTCAAATTTTGGGTTGTCCCTTTTGGGTCAAAAACCCTCTGGATCATTTTGGTATTAGTACTTTATATACACGGACTGGTCTCCTGCATGTTGTCCCTTATTTGTAGTGGTTTATTAAATGGTGTGCTGCTCTTATCTTTTTATTGACTGGTCATTGGGGGTGAATTTCTGTCTGGAGCTCCGTGGATTCCCGCGGCTAAGTATAGAAATGTCTGGTAAAGTGGTAAGTGGTAACTGTCAAGGATTGGATAGGGAGTTTTGATCGACGGCCTAAAATCAAGCTAAGTTGAGTCAATTTGAGCAATGAAAGAGAATGATTTCATTCAGATGTTTATATCTTTCAAAGAATAACCTGTATATAACAATCTAGAAAAGTAACCACTAAACAAAAACTAGATTTACTACAACAAAACCTATAAACAAAACCTAGATTTATCACAACAAAACCTAAAGTAAAACATGACCCACATTCCAACAATATCTACTATAATTGACTCATGCCAACAAGTTGCATAGTGAAAATAACATTTGGATTTTGGAGGGAACCTTAGTCAAGGTGCACACAATCTCCAAACAACATAGTAGGAGCATATCTCGCATAAAAGAAGAACAACAATAAGGACAAGCCAAATAAAAAAACTTGAGATCAATGAGGATGGTTGCAAAAGGGTTCACGAAATTCTTCCATAATTAGGCAGGAGGGACGAAAAGTAGGCTTATACCTGGAATTTTGAGGCGAGGCGAATCATGAAAATTGGTCTCCACATGTTTTAAAAATGAAAAATAAGCTATAAATTTAATATAAAAAAACAAAAACAAAATTTTCAGCCACCAAGACTCAAACTCAAGACCACCTTCAAGGAAAAAAGGACACCAACCTACTATGCTATAACTATTTTACACTAATATTTTTTTAGTCTACTTATCGAATAAATAAAAAATAAAAAATATACAAGAAGAACGTATATTTTAGTGGATGGCCTCTTGAGCCTCAACTCAGGTCTGACATGACAAAAACAAATATTGTATTGGCAAGAAATAAAAACACATTAATTGGTAGCAGTCTCAAAATTTAACAAGCTCACAATTGTAATTACAACATGTCATGTTTCTCATAATATCCACTCCTGAATGTTGGCTCAGTTACACCAGCATGCTAATCCTCAAAATTATGCTTACAAATTTCTGAAACCGAAAATAAAGAAAACCATACAATAAATTATTCTTAATCTCCTGTTGTAAATAGGAGACTTCCTGCTGACCAGATTTCAGAAACCATCCATTGGCAATCAAGCCGCAGCGTTTAAACGCCTCCCAATCTCAGAGGAAACAAAAGCATCGAGACAAGCATACTCAATCTGACTAAAAGTGAGGCACTTACTGTCCCAGTTACTCCATGACACGTCCTTAGGCTTCTTCATCTCCTTCCCGAGCACCTCTCTAGCCAAACGCTTTAACCCAGCATTTTGCAAATCAGTCCTACCCATAGTCGCTGCCAAGTCCCCAAGACCAACCGCATTGGTCACCTTCAACTCATAGTTCAGAAGGAGCTTCTCCACATCTTTCTCAATCCCAGAACCCACAAATTTGTAACTGCTATTAGCAAGAAAGTCAAAGAGTGATTGTGGGATGTTTTGGGTGTGGATGAGTTGGTAGATGAGGCAATGATGACCCACACAAAGCTGCAAGGTGGCAATGGGGTTTATAATGAAGCGGCTCGGGTTTGGATGCCATTCCACATCCAGGCCTATGATTGGGTTTTCATGGATTATGGGGTTGATTTTGGAGAGCCAGGATTCCACCATGGGTGCGCTGTGAGTGACTAGAGTGTGGATTTCATCATTGTAAAATGATACAACGTAGAGATTGTGGCTATCGTATGGTAATTCATGGTGATCTACTGTGCTGATGGTCATTCTCGGCTGCACAGCAAAATAAATATATAAGCATTTGAGGTATTTGCACCAACCAATTAGTATTGAAAAGAGAAGAAAAACCATATGAGAATGCTTCGACCTTATAAATTAACATAACTTCCATAAAACTGAAAATTACTTCGCACAACAATGAACGGCAGTTCTACTTGTTCATCTCCAACCGTACCAAAATTAATGTACCGTGAAATTTGTAGAAATTGAACTTCTAAAAGAGCTTTCTATTTATTTCAGTCACCACCAAAATATTACAAAAGCCATACAATTAATCAATCAAAGGAGCTAGGAAGGAAATGGCAGGACTAGAAACTGGGTTTAAATTAAAGAACATGCCTATATATGAGATTATTGAGATAACAAAGAAACAGCCGAAAAGAAACCCTCTCCTCTCCGACTACATACTCTACAACCCATCCAAAATCACAAGCCAGAGTTTATAACTGTACAGAAAAATAAGAAGGCAAAGGAATCCATACTTTGTCAGTACTCTTGATCAGAACCTACCACATTACACAGACCTATTCCTGTGGCACCAATACCAAACATATGCCTCCCTCAAAGATCTTCCCCAATTGCTTCAGTCTTAGTGGAATATTGTTCAACTTTTAAATATATTTGTTGAGCGTCTTCAATTAACTTCTTGCTCCACTAAACCCATTTCCCAATTGCGGCATTAGACATTATCCCATCAGTTCCAACACTGCTACTGATAGACATTCTACATCAATTCGACCCCTAAAGGCTAAGGTACACGAGCCACAGTCCAGTTTTAATACAAACTAAAATCATATTGCTGTTAAAAATGGATTGCTACGGTCGACATACAACAATACCTGAAGATGCAATTTTCAAAACAATATTATAGCCTTATAGGATTGCAATTCTCATAAGAATATGAGAGTATTCCTACTTACGAATACATCAGAACACATGTGAAGTGTGAACCAGCCATATTCATCGAATTAATAGACACGAATTATCTACGAAAGCTACAATGGCCGGATACAATAACAATCCATTACCCTCCTAATTAAGAAGTAAACAATTCATTCCTTTTTTCTTTCGCAATGCCTAATTAACGGATATGTTTGTTTACCAAATTAGAACTAAACTTTATGCAAGGTGTAACATCATACCGCAGGTTTTTTGCCACCCAAAAGGATTCTAAAGAGAACTGTCAGAAGAATGACCACGATTAGATCCTGCATGAGCAGTAATGGTAAACACATTAATTCTACTAGCTCAATTAAGCAGCACATTTAATTGAAGCAGATAAAACAAGATGACAGGTCATAAACTATGCATGCAAGAAAGGGACACCTGCTATCTTGTAGAGAACGTCAAATTAATATATTCTTCTACAAGTATTAGTCCATAATAATTGTTAGCTATGAAGTACGTACGAAATACTAATACAAATGAAGGAAACTCAAATAACTCATATATAAATTAAGAAGAAAATAATTAATTACCTGCTGGAAGCTTGAGAAAAGACCACCAGCTGCGTCCTCAGCCTTTTGTTTCTCTTTCTCAACATCAAACTTGGGCTTCCATGTTGTTATCCGGTAAGATTCGGCAAGCTTCTCATCATCAGCTATCAGAACATTGTCAAACAATATGCCATCCTGCATCGTCCAGATCTCAATGCCAATGGCAGCGATGGCCTCAAAGTCAGGCTTCTCAGTCTCAGAGTAATCAGGGTTTGGGATTTGTTGAGGTTTCCAAATACCCTTGTAACTGGGGTCTTCATCCCAGTCCTCTGGCTTCACAGCATTTGGATCAAGAATGGTCTTGGCCGGAATCAATGCAGGTTCAAAATCTCGAGTAGAAAGGAAGCTTGCCTTGTTCTTCTCCACCCCGTCTACTAAAATTGTAACTTCACTGCTATCGGGTTTCAGTATAGCCGTGTAGACGTGGGAGAGTTTGTCAGCGGGCACAGACGGAGGGTTCTTGAGATGGTGCTCAACATACTCTCCACTCTTGGGGTTCTTATGCTTAAAGATGAAATGAACCTTGTTTGTTGAACCACATTCACATTTCTCAGGTCCAAACATAATGGAGTACGGAGGATCGTTATCGAAATATCCTTCTGGTGCCTCCTGGGGCCGGAGGTACTTCAAGTAAGCACCACCACATTCAAGCCCATTCTGTAGCCGGACCTCGAACTGAAGGACAGTAGTAGTTCTATCCTTAAGGCTCACAGCCTCATCAAGCTCTTTCACTACTGCATACTTCCTTGCTTCTTTCTCACTCAGCACAAGCCCATAATCATCATGTCCCTCACTTTTTGAGAGTTTCCATACACCTAAAAGCGCATGCATCAATACACATATATATATAATTCCCAACAAACTAAGTAAGTAGAGCCTTCACTAACATTCGTACAGCTAGCTACTTAGATATCTTGATTGAGTACAAAACAATTCAATTTACTACATGCATGGACCAGTAACCATTCACGAAAGATCGAGAGGATAATCTATGGTACTGTTACATGTAAAAAAGAAGGACGAGACTAAATGAACGAAGACAAATTAAGCCAACAAGCTAGATAGAGAAGAAAAGAGAGAAGAGAGCGGTAGCTAGCTAGGGGTTTAACCTTTGTATTCATCCTCGGCTGAAACGATCCAGCGACCTTCAAATGACTCATCAAATGGCTCGTAAAAGATCTGCAAATCATGAATTATTGAAAGAGACGCGAGAATACGACGTTGAGAATAGTGAAAGGGATCGAGTACTTTTACCGGATCGACGTCGTTTTCAGAAGAAGCGTGGATCTGAAAGGCAAAGCAAGCTGCAATCAGTAGAACTAGTAGCCGAAGCTCAGTGATCTTACGCCTCCGTTCCATCACCGCTCAGTCAATGACAAATAAAAAGTGGAATATAGAAGAGACATATACATTCTGGGAAGTGGAATAAATTCTCTCGCCGTCACAATCAAAACCGGCAACGTACTATCCAAGTCTGTGACAACAGATAGATACCCTTCCAGCCAGTAATAAAATCCATAGTCCATACAAACACAATCGCTACCATTGAGATTATGAGAGGAATTTAATTTTAAAAGTTTTCACAACTTGGAATAAAGGAGAGGGGAACTTATTCCTCTTTTAGAAAAAAGAAAAGAGATATTATATATATGTAAATCTAAAAAGAACTTCCACTGCAGCTAGACGTACGTACAGAACTGAATCAGTGCCTATGTTTTTTAACCTTTTTCATCAATGTATTCATATACGTACATGTTTGATTTGATTCTGATAGTAACAGTCTAACAGATGACAACAAGATACCCAAAAAAGAGCCAAGCAACTAGAAAAGCAAACATTTTGATAGATTATTGTCCTAACATCTCACTTTCATGGAATTGCTTTTGCTTTCTTTGACTGTTTTTTTTTTCTCTTTTAGGAATTAAATCAGATATTTTTTCCTTAATTTTTTTTGAAACTCGATCGCATAATGTTCATCATCTCCAAAATGTACCGTGAAATTTGTAGAAGTTGAACTTCTAAAGGAGCTCTCTATTTATTTCAGTCACCACCAAAATATTACAAAAGCCCTACAATGGCTCCCATACATATCTATTGCTGCAGTGGCGGAGAATGTGAAGGGTCTCCAGAAAATCAAACAAGAAAGCTAAATGAGTGATAAATTAATTGATGAAGGCCTGGATTTTTTTATCAGCATAATCAGATTCCATATATATACCTCGAACCCTCATATATATTCCAAGGCTTTGATTATGATGGAAATATCACCTGGTGACTGTGCATCAGACAAATATGAAAATTCGTCCTCTGTATATATATCCATTTTTGTCACAACCACACCAAGCCCAGAAGGCCAGAAGCCAAAGCTATTAGGTTGATGCTTGATAGTGAGAGTGAAAATTTCCGATTCGTCAATGGAGAGATTCTATGATACCTCCAAAATTAACATTCGGACCTCTATTCTTTTAAGAATTTTATGACAATCCAGAGTACGCTATTGTTCCAGTCTAATCTTTTCATTATTAAATCTGGTTAAAAAAGAAGAAGTTAAAACTGCCATTAACGGGGTAAAATTCTGAAATATGTGAGTACTGGTACTCTGGTAGTATAGTAAAACCGCTAATTTTTTTCCTTAAGTTTCTAATTTTAGCGATGAGAAAATGAGTGCATAACATACCTGGAGAATGACATACTTCCGAGGCCTATTTCAGAAAATTGGTTTGCTCATACTTTCAAATTTTATGCAGTTCACAGAAAAATCCTTGGAACATACTAGTTGCTCGTGCTACTATTGCATAACTCTTCTAACGTCATACATTTCATATTCACATATATCAATTTCATATGCATAGCCAAATTGTCAACCAAAAGAAAGAAACTATATATAAGTTTCATCATAGCTTGGATTCCAATTGATGCAAGCCTAATTATCAGACAAATTCTTACCAAAGCAAATTATAAGAACTTGAAAGACTAGTAATATGGTAACATTCAACGGAAGCACATGGGATCTACTTGCTAGCTACTCATGTAGTTCGTTGGCCCCCAAAAAAAAATGGCTGCTAGTTCATTTTCACATCATCCTGAAAGGCGATGCCTGATCAATCCCCGCTCTTCATCCAACACAAAATTGGCGCGAGTGAAAAGAGCACTGGTAAAGAAAGGGTTTAGATCATAGATTTCATGCTCGTTTGCCTGCACAAAACGAAATCAAATGCAGACAATGGTAAGTGCTTATTTTGTTTTGAAACCACAAGAAAAAGATATGTGCCTATTTTGTGTATGCTAGTAAAGAAAAGTTTCCATATCCACTGTTCACGCTTGCATTACCTTGTTCAGCAAATCTCCCACTTTTACATCAATATGGGTAAGCCCTAAAGAAGAGCCAGAAACAATTTCTTCAAACTGTAATGCATTCTTCACAAGCTCTTTGAGAAGAAAGAGGAGCAGTTCATTCCTATCCTTCTTGAAAGTAATATGCCTTTTGAAACTCTGCAAATACATAGAAAAATTCTCAAAACCAAATTGCTGAGGAATCAACTACTAAAGAACTTCAAACTTTTTACCAAGTAGTCTACATAGTCTAATTCAGATTGGTATAGGAAATTATCAGTTCATGATGTTATAAAAGGGACAAGATCAGGTGTTTAATGATGCTTAACATAGGTCTGATCTTTAAAAGTTAAGGGCGTATATATTCAGCCTTACAGATGTAATTACAAGTCACTTGATACATCTCTCTTTTTTTTTTGGCAAGGGTCACTTGATACATCTCTGAGCAATAACCAGTAACAAGTACAGGATAATATGAATGGCAAGTTGGCAGAAGTGTCATACTCAAGAATCCTCACACGTACAATTGACCTTGCAAATTATAATGTAAGATTTCCATTGCTCTGACGAATAATAGCTGAAATCTGAACCCTTCAATGTGGCAACTAGACTTGCCATCAACTCACAATACTAGAAGCTCTAGAACAATATCTAAACACGAGGATGGAAAAAAAAAAAAACAAGGGTTTGCCAGTCTTTTAATACCTTTTGTAGAGCTTTCTGCACCCCAAATTTTTGGGTCGAGATGAATGAATCAAGTGCTACACGAATTGCCATGTCCACATCATCTCCAGTTACTTGCTGTCTAAGGTGCATTCTTGCATGTGCTTCAGACATTCGTATCATTGATTCTATGTGCCTTACAGCTATTGGTACACCTTGTCCATGCTAAACAGAGGCAGTGAAATAGTAAATCTCCTATAATAACCCAAAACACAAACCTTAAACAGAAAGCAAGTATGAGAAAAACTAACTGAAGATTCTCGCCGCAGTTCAGCATAAACATTTGAGAGTTTATCTAAATCAGCATCGTGCAACCTTGGGAATACATTTAACTTGGTATAAGTTAAGTATTTCTTTAGCAAATCTTGAGGAAGTATCTGAAAAGAAGGAGAACCCAATGAGATTTAGGAAAAGACTTAAGTTCAGACAAACTTATAAGCAACAAGATGAGAGACTGAGTAGTATATGGTATATACATCAGGATCTACTGGACTGGTAGAGGCTTGGATATCTTCTTGAGACTCATCTAAGGTTATATCATCCATGTTAGCTCCCTTGGGTTGCGACTTGAAATGACTCTCAACTACAAACTTTGCAAGCATTTCATCAGCGACGGGGTCAACTACATCCTGCATGTTACCAATATCCATCCCTGTTAAATGAACTGAAAAAACAAACAAACACAAAAAAGTGGAAAAGAAGGATAGAGTTTACCGAGTTCTGACCTTAACAACACAAAGGATGTCAAACCGAGAGATGATGGGATCTGTCAACTCAACATTTTGTGTAAATGTTTTTGAGGAATCATATCTGGAATACAGAGATACAGGTTAGAAATGGTTGGATGAGGCAAAGAAACAGTGTCTGGTTTAAAAATCTAACACAGTTTAGATTTGTATGTCCAGTTGTATACTTCTCATAATTTATCTACTAACATACCTTCCTCCAACAGGGTTTGCAGCTGCAATGACAGAGCAGCGTGCTTGGAGAGAAGTGACAATCCCAGCTTTCGATATGCTTATACTTTGCTGCTCCATTGCTTCATGAATACTCACCCTAATCACAGATAGAAAAGAAAACAAAATTAATGCTCAAAGCCTCCAAAGAAGTTGGGAAGGGGGGAGTGTTAGCTTTCGTAATGGAAAAATTTGCATACCTGTCCTGATCATTCATTTTGTCAAATTCATCAATAAGGCATATTCCCTTGTCTGCTAGAACAAGGGCTCCTCCTTCAAGGGTCCACTCCTTTGTAACAGGATCCTTGTGCACAGCTGCTGTGAGCCCCACAGCAGATGCTCCTTTACCAGTGGTATACACAGCCCTCTGCCCAGTCTTTTCAACATACCTAATGAGAGAGAAAATCGATATATTAATAACATGTTCACCCCCACACATTAGAATCACATTCAATATTTCAATCAATGATAGTAGCTCTTACTTAAGAAACTGTGATTTTGCCGTGCCTGGATCACCTAGGAGAAGTACATTTATATCCCCTCGCAGTCGGTGTTTTCCCTCAACATTTTTCTCTTGGCCTCCAAACATGGCAAGAGCTATTGCAGTCTTTATGTCCTCATGGCCATAGATAGATGGAGCAATGGACTTGACAATCTGTTGGTTCATAACAATTTTAGTTTATTACATAATGATTATAAGAGGCGTTAAAATAGAGGGTCTTGATAACAAACCCTTTCTCCGATTCTTGGGTCTTTAGCTAACAATTCAATCTGTTCTTTGTCTTCCTGAGTAAGTTTGTAAGCAGAAAAGAGGTCTTGCTTCTTCGTGATATAATTTGCTTCAACCACAGTGGCAAATACAGGAAACCCATTCTTTGTATTCAAAGACAAGTCAAAATTATTTGAATAAATACCAGTGACCTCCTGGAAAAATTCAAATGAACAAAAAACAAAATATCAGTAAGCATTCAATAAAACAAGTGACAAGCAAGATCAGCAAGACCAAGATGAGGATCTTACAATCTCTTCCCCTGGACGAGCACAATCAATTAGATCATTCAATAGTATCACTTCCTTGTATCTCGGAAGCCGACCTGCAGGCACTATTCCTGGGCTCTCCTGGAGCGTAAGCTTTTGATAATTCCTGTATATTGTCTGAAACAAGAAGGATGGATATATTATTAAATTTGTGTTGCAAAGCTAATTCTAAAACAAATGCATGGAAATGGAAAGAAGCTAATTTTCAGTCTCAATTCTTTTTTACAGAGAATGTGAGGTGCTATAAGCATTGTAAAATTCAGTGTTAATTCCCTTTCTTCTCTTCAGAATTTTCCATCCCAAAAGAATACCAAGGCACATGTAAGTTTGGAAAACATTTACCTGCTCAATATTGACAGTAAACGGTCCTTTAGATTGGCATTCAGGGCAAGAACCAACTTTAACTTCTGAATAAGAATTCTGAAAGAATGGCCCCAAGACTGCTCCACATTTATTGCAATCATACTTTACTTGTTGCAACTGGGGAAACACCCCAGAGCGTCGGGTCACAACCCCTCCAATACGGATCATGGTATTCAAATGAATCTGCCTGCACATCGTTAGAGCATGATGAAAATAAGCTAGAAAGAAAAGGGAAAGAAATATGTTGCCACAGAAATGAATCTCCACCATACCTAATGTTACGAATCTGATCATAAACGGGTAAGTTGGTTATGCGAACATAGATCTTTTGATGGATAAGTTTGTAATTGGGGTGTAAATTAAACACAACATTCTTTGCAACATCTTCCATAACTTCCAGGACAGACTGGGGCGCATCAGCCAGCCAAATGGCAATATTGGGATGAACATAGATAAATTGCTTGTAATCGATCTCCAGACTACACTTATTCGCTGCAAATGCAACAGTGAATAGGTTCACATATGAAATAATGTGATGCTTTATGTAGCTTACACAACACAGTCAGATAAAAAGCATACATGAACAATTTACATTAGCAGACCACGAGTCAGTAGAAAGGAGCTAAGCATTTACCTAACACCATCTCATTAATGAGGCGCACATATTCAATGTCACCATGATCGTTCCTTTGATTTGTATAGGTGAGTAGAAACTCTTTGAATTTCTTGGCAATAAATCTTCGTACTTCGTCTCTAGTAACCCACTCTCGGAGTGTTCCCTGAACACGATACATGTCAAACCCATCTTCGTCTTCATCATCCTACACACATAACCGAATGATGATGATGAGAATTGAGAAATGAGAAAGGTTAATAATGTAGCTTGAGAAATTCATAAAAGTGGTTATGTAAGCAAAGTGGTAAACCTCATATTGGTCATCAGTCTGATCAGTCATAGGGACATCCTCCCTGGATTGTCCGGGCTGTGATCTTCCAGGTGAACTCGGCATTCCATCAGTATCATCTGCGCTTCTTGGAGGCCTGAAATCAGCTCTCGCCCTCTTTGAAGGCCTGTAGTTGTCCTCATCAGTATCTGCAACATTACAACAACATCATTACCACCACCATCATCTAATACATTTGTATTCAATTCCTATATCCTAATTGTATCTACAACATTACATGAACACCACTACCACCATATCATCTAATACAGACGCATTCCCTTCCTATTTCCTAATTGCATCTTCGACATCACATCAACATCATTACCACCATCATAATCTAATACAGATATATCCTTTCCTAATTTTACGGAAACCCTAAATTTACTGCAACAAGATTAGGATGAGAGTACCTTGGTCATGAAGAAGATGAGGAAGCTTGCGAGAGGCAGGTACGCCGTCGCGTTTATCGAGCTCAAGTTCGGCAGCCCTGCGATCGGCCATGATCTGATCCAAATCCCTCTCGTCCTCAGCCGAATCATCGAGCCCTACCGACTCGTACTGGTCCATCTCATCCATTCTCCGGTAATCGCTAAATTCCATTCACAAATTCGTTTCGTGAAAATCGAATCATGAAATCAGCCATCAGTTTACAAAAATAGAAATTGAACTACTTACTCCATGTAATTTCCTTCTAAGAGATCCTCTCCCTCTGGCTCTTCTTCAGCAAGGAGGTCGTCTTCAACGTCATCTTGGAGGATATTAGGGTCGACATCGGCCTCGTCGCCGGAAGAGGAGAAGTTCTCGGAGGTGCGGCTGGTGTGCGGCAGCTGATCGGTGTTGAACCCTGCCGACGTTGGCGAGTCGGGCGTCGACGGCGGATTCCCGGAGTTGTCTGCCATTTCTTAATTGCTTTCACTCTGCCTCTGTAGCTGAAACCGGCGGAAATTGATTTTCTTCGGTATTATTTAGAGAGATTGGGATTAGGGCTGAGAGTTTTACATTTTGGCGGGAACCTTTCCCGCTATTTTGCCCCGCGTGGGATACCACGTCGCTTTGTGGCTGGGACCACCTTCCATATCCGGTTGACCCGAATGTTTGGGCCGAAACTTGCATTTGTAAAACAATTTCTTTGTTGGGCCGAGTCTGTGATAAGACGACTTGTTAAAACCCAAAAATCCATAGTTTTTCTTCTGTGTTATTGTTCAACACAGTAGTGTTCACATGCTCAGTAGAGTCAATGCTCAGTAGTATTCAACATAAGTGTGAGTTTAAAACGCATTTACAACCGTAGGATTAGATCGAAGCCAACAAAGGATGAAGAGTCGGACTCTACAAAATAATTATTTTTTGTTAATTTCTAACTGAGCTCATTGTACTTTACAAAGATGTACCTTGATGAACTATTCACAAATAAAAGTAAGATTCCTATTGGATGCTTTCCAACCCACCCATAGTTCCAAAGCACTCAATCTAATTGCATATCATGTGTTACATTTTTGCCTTGTTTCATAAAGTTTTATCTCAACACAACCCTTTTTTAAGAGTCACTTTATTACCATAACCCTTTTTTAAGAGTCACTTTATTACCGTACCATGCTCTATCAATATTTTCTCCTCCCGTCTTATTGCTTAATTTCTAAGCAATCTTACGAACATTAGTCTATTCTCTCATGTCGGAGTTTCAATTAGGTCCTAAGTCCGATGGGTCAGAGTTGGATGTCCCATGTCTGGGGTCGAGATCTCAGTTTTAGGATAATTAAAGTATGAATTACACCAATGGATTAGGCATTCCACCCTTGTTATTTTGGAATGTAAGATATAATAGAATGGTAATTTATGCTTTCCAAACAACCACAGATTTGTCACTGGAAGCTGATAGATATTGGAAACTTATACCAATACCAACGTTTATTCATATATATCAAAACTATACATTAGTAGTACGTAGTAGTTTTACGTTACGGCCATGTATATAAATTACAAGGCAACAAATGTGAAAAAGGAAAACACAAACAAAAATTAGAAACAAGCCCCAACTCCCGAAGGTTTGTGATTTCAGTTATCGAATACATATTTTCTGAAACCGGCCGGGCCAATAATAAATCTGCATGAGTGAATATGTTAAGTCCTGAGTGAGAAATTGGGTCAGTACTCTAGGTGCTTCTCTCGAGCATGTCTTTATACCTCTTGAAGGACTCGAGCTTCTGTAACCGGATCTGCTTATGAAACCTGGTAATGAATAAGTCCGCAACTTGATCGATCTCATCTTCCAGCTTGAAATCCTCTCCTTCCACCCTGGAGTTCTTAACAATATCAACCACAGACCCACCGGCCTTAATGTCATCAAAGTTTTCGTCCTCGTCAAAAAGACAGTGCCTCAGATCCGGGTACTTGTCATTGTCATCCTCGTCGTCGTCTTCAATGGTGTGCAGTCGGCTCGAGCCAGCTGAATGCGAGTACTCGTTGGCGATGGCATTGTAGAGCACAATGGCCCTGCTTTCGTCTCCCTCGTCATCGCCTTGGTTGCTGGCTTTGTCGTGGTGGCCGAGGAGGTTGTGAATCTTGTGGGAGACCGTGTCCATCAAGACCTTCTTGTTCTTGAGCAAAGAGAACATTATGAGGCGGGCTTTGGCCGCGCTGGTTTTGGTCTTGATCGCCATTGTCTTGGCTTTGGCTATTGAGCTCAGCAAGGTGATGATCTGCTTCAAGAAAACTGAAGCCTTGTTCTTCATGATGAAATTAAACACTGAAAACTTTGAAAAAAAAGCAGATCGGATATCCGACAGAGGCTAGTGAACAAACTCGATTTGAATAAGGAAGGATTGATAGAAAGAAAGATAGGAGATGCAATGTTGTTGAATAGGGTTGTAGTGTATTGATTAATCGAAGCTTTGCATGAAGGAATACAAGAGGGTTTGGGGGGTTTATATAGCAAAAGCAGAAGCAGCTGCTTTTGGCTTTTGGTTATGGAGTGGGGCAAGAGTGCTTGAGTGAAAGCAACAAATACGGAAGCTTCTTTCTTAGCACAGTGCACATGCCCTTCATCTTTATGCTGATAAATCCTCGCCGTACACGACTCCATGACAAACCCTAAAAAGCATGGTGATGAGGGCTGTTCTGGGATTCATTTTTCCTAAAATAAAGCATGTGTTACGGGTTGAAAAGACGATTGTGTCCTGCAATAATGGCCTACAGGTGGTAAAGGTTTTCTTCTCCGAGTTGGGGGCACATTATTTAATTTTACCTTTGCCATTAAGGAAAGCTGTTAGAAAGGATTTTGGACCGTTGGCCGGTGAAAGTTAAAGCCAGTAGTAGCAGTGAGAGTGAATACGGACAATAAAAAAGTGAAAAATTCTTTGCCTACGTTCTAAGGTTTTGATTTCCTGCAGATTAATTTCTTTTCTCAGTTCATGTACGTTCATGCCTAGCTAATAATGTACTAATCATGGTTTGAATTGTTTTCGTTCATATATATATAGCTAGGTTTTGTTCGTTTATTGGTTCATATCCATACCTAACAATTGATGCACGTATTGTGCTCTTTAGTTTGATCACGAGTCGCAATTTAATCCTCATTTCAAAACAAGATGTTCGTACTAGAATTTGCTTGGGCAAATACTCTTGACTTCTCAATTCTTCTCACCTAGTTAGGTTCTTTTAAATTGTTAAAATGTCACATTAGATTACTTTTCAACGAGTCTGTACCTTGAAATTAACTTTTGTGAAAACGATTTCGAATCACATAATCATTGACATCATGTTAATTAACTTACTCATTAGCATCATGTTAATTAACTTACTCATTAGCATCATGTTAATTAACTTACTCATTAACATCAAGTGTCTTCTATGACTTATATCTTCTATGTGTATAGACCAATACTGCAAGTCTAATCTGCATAACATATATGAAATATATATATTGTCTGCTTTCACAAACATCCCATCATATATTCCCATCAATATGTGAAAACGTTTATTATTATTTTTTTTTGGCTAATGTGAAAACGTTTATTAAACGACCATAAGAGAAGGGAATTAATTAATTCAGATGCCAAAGACCACACCCGTCCAAACAGATCATGTTTGATGATACTATTTATCACGGAAAAAATCGCATTTAGTCCCTCAACTTTGACTCGTTCGACACTTTCGTCTCTGAACTTTGAAATATATCACTTTTGTCCCTGAACTTCAACACCGACTATCACTTTTGTCCCTGACCGGAAAAAAAATGGTGCAAAACCTATGCCAAAATGTTCGCACGGATGATAGGAGTAACTTTTATAACTGATGCTAAGCTCGATTCGGCCTAGAATTGCTCGAATATAGCCGGAAAGCCGGTGGTGGCCGAAACTTTAATTGTAAAATTCTCCGCTGTCCGGCGACGGTTTGAGGCGGGGTTGGTGGCGTTGAACTCGCCTCAAAGAGGGCTTCAAAGCCCAATATGTGGTGTCGTTCGAATTGGCCGGAATCGAAGGTTTATTCGGTGAAAACTTCGGTCAGGGACGAAAGTGATAGTTTTTTTCAAAGTTCAGGGACTAAAGTGATATATTTAAAAGTTCAGGGACGAAAGTGTCGAACGAGTCAAAGTTGAGGGACTAAAGGTGATTTTTTCCCTACTATTTATCACAATCTAATTCTACGGGGTTGTCACATCTTTATATAATAGATCATTTGAACTCATTTTCTTCTTTAGGTTTTTTTTTTTATTTGTGAAAGAGAGATTGCATTTAAGTACGCAACTGAGATATTTGCATTTAATTGCCTTTTCTTCTTTAGTTGAGATTTGATTTTAGGTATTGCTTCTCATATAACAAAATATTTAAAAAAAATAAGAATGACTACATGAAATTATCACTGTTTGTGAACCTAGCTAGTAGCTTTTATTCCATTGGGAAATAATGGAAGGTAAAATATGCAAAGTTCCAAACTAGCTAGGCCAGCTTTTCTTCTTTACGAAGAAAAAGACAGAAGACCAAGGGGGGCTTTTTGGTTGTCATTCATATATAAATAGGCTTAAAAGCAAATGCCTTGCTTTAATTTTTCTATAAAATACCACAACTTGGGATTTTTTTTGGTATATACTCATGATTATAACTAATCAGCAAGATTAATTAGATCACTATCTTAGTTATAACACAAAGTCCTCTTATGTCTACCTCGTGCATGGTATGACTATAATGCCATGCCAAAAATGGCACCATCCCCGTGTGAAATGGCAGTTTGGAAAATTTGGAAGAAGAAGCCATATGTGTTGAAGGAGTGAAGAGCCTTTACCACTGATAACGCAATATAGATAAAGTCCTATAAAAGAATAACGATCGAAAATCTTGATCTAACCTAAGTATAACTCGATAATTTTTTTTGTTGAATAAACTATAAATCAAAGTCTGTAACTACATTTTCATGATTCTTTCCAACGCATTAGGTAGAGGAAAGTAAACATCAATGGGTCTAATATACAAGGTCATGGTCATTAGTTGAGATTCTCTTGATTGATAATTTGGATATGGACGGGAATGATTAGTCAAAGGAATGAGTTGATCAAAGAATAAGTTAATTGTGTTAGTGACTTGGTCCATTAATATTTAATAACAAAGACCAAAGAAATAACAGTGGACCTTCATCGTCTGCTTCATTTTAAGTCCATCACTCCATCGCCGCGTGGGTACTGTGAGTACGACACTATCCCTACCGTTGATGTTACACTTGATTTTTTTTTGGTTTTCTTTGCTCAACAATTCTGAAAGACAATTTCATCGTAAACTAAGGATGTAGCATCAATGAAATTACAAAACCAAAATATAAAGTTACGTTTTGAGAGCCAAAGAATCTTTTCACAGAGTTCGCTACATCAGCATGTGTCGAGGGAACACTTCGAACTATACGTGTGGTTTTGGCAAGATCGAGTTTGAACAAAAAATGCTATATTGTTGCGAAGATTTGAACAACAGACGATCCGAATGACGGATATAGATACCGTTACAATTTTGAAATGTGTTAAAAGTTACAGAAGTAGAAATAAGAAAATGATCTAAAACTCAAAGGGTGGTGAAATAGTTTATGTATAAAGTAGGTTGATTTGAGAAGATGATATGGTTGAGTGCTTGACTTGAGTGTGTGGTTGCGGACTTGCAGGTCAAGAACCATTAGGGTGGCTCTCTTAGCAGCCTTATCAGCAAAAGAAGGCACCTAAATAGTATACACTGTACATAAATAGTAGTTGCAGATAATCCAATCAAGGGCTTCCTGGTGCCTACAGTAACTACAAATCCAGCCACCCAAAAATGAATTAAAGAAAGCAACATATATAATTGGTCTATGAAATCATAATCTACCATATGAAACCAGGCAAACTTGTATAGGAGTATGAAGATTTAGCACATGCTAGCTACTTGTATAATCAGTTGTGCTAATACAATAATAGAACCCAGCTAAATCTACATAAGCTAGCAAAGCTAGTAGCAACTGCCATTGGTAGTAGTTTCCGGATCTGAAGCTTGAAGAAGATAACTTTTAGTCCCTGGACAATTAATCCTCCATGCACTATTATAATCAACCGTCCCGAATTGTCCAACCCCTGCAGGGTTCCCACAGAAACTGCAACCATGATTTGTGAACTCTGATGGATACAAGTGCATCCCCCGAGGTTGTACAAACGGTGAGAATGCTCGACATGGATGATGATGATCAGACGCAGTAGGCGAAAATGAAGGGGCTGGAATTTTTGGCAAAGGACGGGAAACATCAGCCAGTGAAGGATAGAAAATATCCCGGGACAGGGTTTCTACTTCTAAAGTGGGGTAAAGAGATTGAACTCGAACTTTATCAGTAGGATCAGGAACGTTGTTTTTTTCAGATAATGATGAATCGGGAATTCCATTGTCGTTGTTCTTCTTCTTCTTCCCGATTACCTTGTAAGAAAAATCCAAGACCCCATTAGACTTGCCATCACTAGACTTGACCTGGTACCTCATAAACCTGACTGCTCCATTGAACTCCTCAATCAGCTCCTTCAAGGGCACCTGCACTTTGCCAAGGCACTTGCCCAAAACGGCACCATCATTGCGCATTTGGAACTTGATGAACCAACGATCCCATTGATCATGGAGCGATGAGATGGCTTCGGTCTGGAAGCTCATCGTGTGATTCCATTCCGGGTTCCCATTGCCATCTCTGTCGACTGGCGTTTTCTGGCGCTGCTGCAGATGTTCTTGCTGTTGTTGTTGCTCTTTCTTCAATTCATCATTGAAGATGGAGACGACAGCGAAGACCGAAAGCTTCTGGAAGAAATTGAAGGCTTTGAGGTCCTTACAGCAGAGAACCTTCAATTCTATAGAGCTGCAATCCATCAAACTTTCTAGTTATCTCAACTGTGCTCAAACAGAAAACGTAAGAGAGAAGAAGCAGAGAAGAAGCAGAGAAATCTTCTTTTGGTTTTAGCTTAGAGTTTACGCGTTACTACGTACGGAGCAAGTATTGAAAATGAAGCTTTGCATTATTAGCAAAGAAATCAAAACACTAAGAGGGACCCTGCGAAACAAATGAGGTCTGAGTCTGCATCTTTGACTACTGACTAGTAGTTGTGACTTGTGAGTATACAGCAAGACTTGCAAAACCTTCAAAAGAATCCGAGTTAAATGGGCCAAAATAATGATGCCCATGCAAGCAGTAGTCACAGATTCACAAAAGGAGGCTAATCTATAAGTCTAAATAGCAGACAATCAAACCCGTAAAACAATCACAGGGGAAGAAACCATTCATTGTCTGTAAAGCTTTGTAAACCATTCATTGCTTAAATGACTGTTTCATAATCCAATAACACACAAATTAATCAGACTATTATTCGAAAGAAACATTATAATTAGCACAACTTGGAACTACAAGAATTGTAAACTGTGAAAATCTGAGGTCAACCTCAGCGAGTTTTGTTCTTCTTCTGGCCTTGAGCCTGTACTGCTGCACAAATCCTCCTCCAACTCCGGATTGAAATCAGTGTGGGTATAACGACCCAGGACGCATTGGCAGCAATATAGTATGCATAGTAGTAAAGTGGACTTGCCGCAAAGTGGTCACCTTCCAAGTAGGCTGTTATGAAATATACAGCTGTTCCGTAGAGCTGCCCCAACGAAATGGCAAGCTGGAGCACGTAGCTATATGACTTACCTTTAGCTATTGCATACCTGGCAAGAATCAGAAACCACAGCGTAGCAAAAAAATTTAGCATTGCAAAATGAGAGAATATGATTAATTGCACATAGTTTCTCATTGTAGAGTGAAATTTGAAAAGTATATTTTATATTGTGCAACATAAAACTTCACATAGTCCTACTCAAATTCTTACACTGCAAGAAGGCAAGCGGGACCCTCTATAACTGCAGTTAATCCTTCAACAGCAACAACTCCTGCATCCCTAAATGCGTATCTTGAATCACCTTTGCTGTATTCTTTCCCTGCCAATTTTTATCTATGAGTACGACAATATAAACAACTACAGGCATAACCATTCTAAAGCAAACAAAAGTGCAACATTATGCAAATTATCTTAGCTGGCGGGGCAATGTGAAAAAGAACTTACAAACTTCAGCCAGGTAACAAGCACTCTTATCCTTGTAAAACTCCGGTGAGAAAGCAAAATAACCTTCAAGTATCATATGTGTGAGGCCCGTGAAAGCCCACCAACACATAAGCCATCTATCAAGTTTCGATTTCTTCGGGGATCGCCCTAGTACATAGCAAGAAGTATAACATTTCGATGAGAACATTGCTGTCTGATACCATGATTGAGTAATAGAAATTTCTGCATAGACTCAATGAATGAATATTTCCTCTGTTATTCTAGACTAAGGCTTTACATCAATTATGTACAGCAGTGGTATAGGCTTTGCCACATCATCTACAACGGATATACAAATGAAGTTGACTACTTTATGATCCCACTAAAATAAAACATTACATATTCAGATTCATCATTAAGTTCGAAACATATAAGCTGCAACCAACTCATTTTCTTGTGCATTAAACCAAACATTTGAATGAGATAATGTACCGATGAATCAAATACTGTGACCAATAATGAAATTAGGTTTTCCTTATGCCACAATCTCAAGTATTAACAATCAGCAGGGCCCAGAAAAAAAAAACAGCATTAAAGAAGATGAATTTGCTAGTTTAATAGTCCAAAGATTTACACTTTCTCGGTCATATGAGTCTATGACCCACTTCATTCATCAAATGACTAGCAAATTAAAGCGTTTGACGAATGAAATTGAACAAAGTTGGATCTGATAAGAGAAGAAGTGAAGGAGTACCTGAGATGAGCCAGGTAATGAAAACGACGAGTAGGGAAGAGAGGCCATAGACGCCAAGAATGGTGGACTGTGAGAGGAACCCAGGCACAAATCCCGGTAGCTTTACACTCTGAGGCGCGTACGGATGATGATTCTCATGTGTCCCAGAGTCAGATGCCTCCATTTTCGCCTTCTTTGGGATTCTGATTTGGAATGAAGCACACTCTGAGATAAGTCAAAGATGGACTCCTCGTAATAGTAGTAATAATAATAATAAGAGTAAAAGCCTCAAATGGTACCTGAACTATCGAGTAAAGTTTTTTTTAGTACCTAAGAATTTTAAGAACCTCAAATGGTACCTGAACTATTGCATATTTACCTAATATGGTACCTCCGTTACCTCAAATGGTACCTGAACTATTGCATAAAGTTTTTTTTAGTACCTACGAATTTTTTTTTACCAAATATGGTACCTGAACTATTATGCCGTTACCTAATATGGTACATCCATTAACGAGAAAAGTAATGGAGGTACCATATTAGGTAAGTATGCAATAGTTCAGGTACCATTTGAGGTTCCTAAAATTCTTAGGTACTAAAAAATACCTTACACAATAGTTCAGGTACCATTTGAGGTTTTTACCCTAATAATAATGGTGGGATTGGATCTTAATGATGGGCCCAATTAAGATTTGGCCCATTACTCGCAAATATAATAGACCAACCATACAAAACCACGTGGACATAAACATCATGTCTATTTTTTTCCACATCTTTAAAGGAGAAGAAATTTAATTGCCAAAAAAAAAAAGAAGAGAAGAAATTTGAACTCGAACCTAGCTCAATTCCTATAGAAATGGAGAATCTTTCAAAATTAATGGAGCTTTATTCAAATATCGGCCAACAATGTTACAGGTCAAAATCCCATAAACTTTTAGGAACTTAAGAAAGGTACAAATATTATACAAAATCAATACTCTACAAGTATCTACATAAACTTAATTATAAAGCATTTAGATCATGGTTGAGCCAATAAAGCCGCAAAATATGTGGTGCTTTCCCAAAACACGATGAATCACGTAATAGAATAAGAAATCGTTAAGGATTATGTGATGTAACGATTACATAAAGAACACCGAGCAATCAATTGAAACAAACAAAATTGAACAAAAAATTAGATATATACTTACAAGTTTTGAATGGATAAAGAGGGCAAGAGGCTAACTTGAGAGAAGTAAGGGAAGATCTGATGAAGAAAGCTGCGTAGTGCAATGTGGTCGCTACACAATTAATGTAAAGCTTTCGTATACTAATAATCTTGGCTCGGTCCGAAATAGAGTCTGCATTACAAAGGGTTTGGTAACTTTGTTTTGTAAATGTGATTTTCTACAAAGTTTTCGGTAGGTTATTGCAAAATTGTCTCCGAAATTAATAGAGTAGTGCATTACATGCATGTTTACAACATTAAGAAGCTCAAATTGGGGTTATGCCTTCCTATTTCCTATTTCCTATTTCCCAAGTGTGAGGCTTTGTCAAGCACATTTGAGATGAAGTTGTTGTTGATGATGGAACTTCCCATGCGAACTGCTGCTTGCTCAACTGCAGAAATGGCTGCTCTTGTTTGTTCCATTGCTATTCTTCTTCCTTTCTCGGCTGAAAGCTTCAAGTTCTCCTCCAACTCATCCCTGCCTTTCTTCAACATTAGTTCAAGACCTTGTGAAGAAGCCATACGCTGCATCGTTCTATTCACTGCCAGATTCTGTCGTCCTTGGCTTTTGCTCTGAAAAAATAAGCACAAAGATACTCATCAAATAAGCAAGGTCATCCGCGCGCGCCATGAAAAACAATTAATAGCTTTAAACTGTAACAAAATGAAGCTAGGTTACTTCTAAGAGAAATCCAATGATTAACAGGGACACCAATCATTCAATTCAGCTTACAAGAATGTCAGAGAGAACCTGGGACTCATCAATGTCTTCATCTGATTCAATAGGAATTTTCATAACACATGCAGGTAAGATGCAAATGGGTTTCCCTGCAAGCATAGCATCCTGAAAAAAAGGGATTCATTGCTTTCAGTTTCAGACACACTCATATCATATCAAACACAAAACAGCTTTAACTTATAACACACACACACATATATATATTGCGACTTACATCAAGGAGAAGAGCAGTTTGGAAAGCATAAGGCTGCACAAAAGTTACTAAAGCATAGGGTAATTGATCTTTATCTCTGCCATTGTTGAAATCAGAAATTAATTAATAGAATGAGATGAAGGGTTCAAGCAGCTAATTAAGGTTACAATAAGAGGATGCAGGCATGTTTACCTTAAGAGCTGGACATTGTGAACAGTTCCACAATAAGAGAAGAAGGTAATCAAGTCTGTGAGGGTCACCCTTGAAGAAAGGTTGAGAACTTGAACAGTTAAATCCCTTGTGTCCATTATACTTATGTTCACAGTTAACTCACTACCCTTCCAGTATTAAAATCCATAGTCTATAGTCTGTACAAAGACAATTGCTACCATTGAGATTATGAGAATCCAAACATGATAAGGAATTTTTAAAAGTTTTCACAACTCGCATGGAATAAAGGAGAGGGGATCTTATTCCTCTTGTAGAAAAAAGAAAAAGATATCATGTGTAAGCTAAAAAGAACTTCCACTGCAGCTCGACAGTACTGAAACAGTGCCTATGTTTGTTAAACTTCACCCAAAATATCAAAAGTGGGGTTCTTTTTCATCAATGTATTGATATACATGTTTGATTCGGTTCTGATAGTAACAGATGACCACAACAGATACCCAAAAAAGTAATAAGACAAGAAAGAGTGAAGCAGCTAGCAAAGCAAACATTTTGGTGGATGCAGTCTTGTTTTGATAGAGATGGATTGTCCAACATCTCACTTTCATGGAATATATTGCTTTTGCTTTCTTTGACTATCATCCTTTTCTCGTTTAGGAAATCAGAGTTTTTTTTCCTTTAAATTCTTTGAAACTTGAACGATATTAACAAACCGACCTTAGCTCAGTTGGTAGAGCGGAGGACTGTAGTGGGTAAAACCGTCAGATATCCTTAGGTCACTGGTTCGAATCCGGTAGGTCGGATATTTTTTAGCATTTTAGAATTTTAGATACTTTATTACTTGCAGCTTAAAAACTTAGAAAATAACTTCTTAAGGATTTTGTGAATTCACTCGGCTCATATATGTATATACATTACTGCATGTATTAATGTATATACATTGTGCATTGTATAATGTGTATTCCTAATTTCATATACATGTATCACATAAATAATCATGTACTAGATAATGGGGTGAACTCTATAATCTGTATTCGTAATTTTTTATATACATGTATAGTATCTCATAAATAATCCTGTACTAAGTAAAGGATAATGAGGTGAACTTATTGTGATTACGTATTTTTACATATCAAGAAACCCAAGTCGATCAAGATCAAGGACGTCATCAATACTGGGATGAATTTTGCATCAAGCTCTGTTTTGTTTTGTCAAATTGTTATTTTTTGTTTCCAATCTCTATTATGATTCCTTTCCTAATATAGTTAGGATTATGACTGAGTTTTAATAAATCTTTGTTTTAGCGTGCAAAGAATAGGACTAACTATTTCCCATTTATAATCTAGTTAGGATTAATATTTTCCAAGTAGTGTATGGATTAGTGCTCTATACAAGGCTCCCCTTATATTGTATTTTTCTTTGAAGTCATCAATAAACAAAAAATCAGAAAGTAGAAAAAGTTCTCTCTTGTTCTTTCAGTATTTGGTAGATAAATCTAGTGGTTTTGTTCCATTAGGTTTCAACACTTGTTTTACTTTGTTTTTGTTGTCGCTATTATTTGACATCACAACAAGTTTTGTCCGCTCGATGGAAAACAGTGGTCCAAGAGTGTTCACCACCACCAACCTCAACGACATTGGTCGTAGAGTTTCTATTGAGAAAAAATATGATGAGGGATTTTCCCTAAGCCGACCTCATCAATCTAAAGAAAAAAACAAAAAAAGAAATATGCAATGTTTCATATTTACGTCACCTGAATATGAAAACTTTCAAGCATCATGCATCATTAATGACAAGGTATGCTATTTGATAATTGATAATAGTCTACCTGAAAATTTTGTGGCCAAAAAAGTAGTTGATTATTTTCAACTACCAACCAAGAAGCATATTGCTCCATACTTGATTTCATGGGCTGAGAATGAATGCATAGTGAGAGAGGTTTGCAAAGTCCCTATCTCTATGGGAAAATATTATAAAGCTGAAATTACTTGTGATGTGATCGATATGGATGATACATATGTATTATTTGGACGACCGTGGCATGATAGTGTCAACGGTAAGTATAACTCTTTGATGAGACTCACACAAAATTAAAACATTACTAGTTAGACATCTTATGAATCGTTTTAAGGTTGAGAGAAAAAAGTTATTTATTTTCTTTATTTATGTTTCTAGTTCTATACGAAATAGCGATTTGATTTATAGACGCTATATTAAAACAATTCTATCAGTTTCTCTAGAAGCTGATTTTTGTAAGTTTAGAAATGCTTCTAGATTGTATTTTTTGGATTTCAAGTATTCAATAATGAAAAATTTCACTTTTTTCTTGGAGTCCGTATTTATCTCTATTTGATATTTTGATACGATGCTTATTAAACTTTGTTTTACCTTGATTCCGTTGTCAAATTATCTTGCAATTAAAAAAGAAAAGACATAAAGCAAAAGCAAAAAGAAGAAGGGGCACCTAAAATTTCAATGCATGGGGACTGGGGAGGCCCCCAAAAGCCATAGACCATTCATTAAAACACTTTAATTAAAGTGATCTTGATTGCAAAAATTAACAATAAAAATCCAGAGAAAAAAACAGTAATTTGAGAGGGAGAGTATTGGTGCGTAAACTAAGCTCATATATCAGCACTCAGCTACGTTACAACAGCCTACAGTAAGAGAAAGCTCCGGCGAATTCTTCGGCTGACAAAGCTCGCAGACAGTTTTCTCATACTACTTGTCCTCCTCCTAGAAGGCTAGAAGTAGTGAGAATTTCTCATTCAAAGAAAAAAAGAGAAATAGATCAACATATTTACAAAAAAGGACCCAAAAATATTCGAAAAAATCGGCGATCCGAGTCGTCGGGAAAGGTGATCGCCACGGTGGCAAAGAGCATTGTTCCTCTCTCTCGGACTTGTAATCACTATCCCACCCTCTTCAAAGTCTTCTTCGGGTTTGGAGACACCCGATTTCCGAGCCTCGTCCGCCGATCCGCCGTACCAGTTTCAGAGCTTCATCGTCTGCAAATTCATCGAAATTCTAAACCCAAAAAAGCTTCATTCTTGTTTCACTGCTACGGTGACAGACCTTCTGATTCGGTGCTCTCCTCCCCCATTTCCGCAAGACCCAGAAAGCGAAAATCAAGAACAACACAAGGTACGCTCAAAGATTCCACCTTTAATCGAAATTTCGCTACCAATTTCTTGAAAGTTTGTTGATTTATACCCTTGTTGATTATAGATTGTGAAATGTTGAGCTGAGTTGGGCTTGATCATGATTCTGCGAGTGTTGTTTGAGGGTCGGGGTTGTGTGTGTTGCAGATCGTTTGGGGAAGAGGACCTGTTATTAAGATTCAGAATCAAATGCATTAAGCTTCAGAATTTGTAGGGCGGGCCAATGAAAAAAGGCGACGACTTGGTCAGAACGCGGGAAGGAATGTACGGAAGGTCTATGCATGCTCAGCATTCGGACTCCGACCGCCGGATTATGGACACTCCTGGCCCGTCCCTCCGAGTTTTTCAAGTTTGGAAAGGAAACAATGTAGGTCATCCTTCTCTTTCGCCTCTTGAATGTTCATATTTTGCAGATTGGGATTTTCTTCTGTTAAATTTTTTCGCATATGGTTATTAATCCCCACTTGGGTTACTATCCTATATTACACTATAGTAAACTGGGATTTGGTGTTTAAAATTGTGGAATATCACAATGAATGAATGTGTCCCATTTTGCATAATGTTTTTGCAGAAATTTTGCTTCGATGGCAGACTGATATTTGGTCCGGATGGCAAGTCATTAATCCTTACTGTGTCCCTGATTGCGATTCCGGTGATCCTGTTCTGTGCTTTTGTTTCTCAAAGACTAGTTGATATGTTCCCCTACCATATTGGCAATCTTATTGTGGCTATAGCTGTCCTATTCACAGTCTACGTGAGTTCTTCTTCTTTAGATGACTGGTTTACCAATTCCTATCAGATATGGAAATTGCCAAGTAGAAATTTCCAGTCATATAGTTGCAGCTTTGTTATTAAGAAATATGTAATTCTCATGTACTCTGCTAATAATTGGAAAATCAGAATATAGAAATACAATATTTGAACCTCAAATGGAGCATAATGACCTAAATAATTTTGTCTGCTTAGGCAGAGACGCATGGTGATATATTAGTGTTTGGCTGTATGGGATTTTGTGAGATGAAAGCCCTAATATGGCATTACCCATCCTTGATAATAAGTTTTTGTGCTTGACTTTTCTTTGAAGAGCTTGCATATTTTTTGCAAGGATGTCTACAATTTTACGATTGATTGTTTTTGGCTTACTGACTACTGCAGGTTGTAAGTCTTCTCTTGATTACATCTTCAAGAGATCCCGGCATTATTCCTCGTAATCTGCATCCTCCAGAACCAGAAGATGATGGTTATGTCTCTAGTATGTCTTCTGAGTGGCCAGGAAGTCAGAGTGGACCACCTACTGTACCACCCACAAAAGATGTGATGGTTAACGGCATGATAGTGAAGGTCAAATATTGCCAAACATGCATGCTATATCGCCCACCGCGATGCTCGCACTGCTCTATATGCAACAATTGTGTTGAGCGTTTTGATCACCATTGCCCATGGGTGGGGCAATGTATTGGGAGAGTATGTTTCATTTTGTCATTTTGATTACTCTCGCATGTTAGCTTGAATATAAACAGCTACTCTGTTTTTAAAGTTTATGAATCATCTTTTTTTATTTTTTATTTTTTTTATATATATATGAAGGCAAGGTGAAACCTTATAGCACAAGGTCTTCAAGAAATTTTTGAATTTTTAGTAAATATTAGAACCATTGTATACATATGCATATGTATAATATTGAAATTAAAATTCTGATAAGTTGATCGACAAGAAATGATCATGATTGGCTTATTCCTTACTAATTTAGCTAGTGCTATCTCATTCTGGTATCTATCAGGAGATATATCAGTTGTGATCACTTGCTACTTGCAAGCTGCATGTGACTAGGGTTGTGAATCTCCAGCATTCATTCCTTCCCGAAGTCAATACTCTGCATATATGCATGTTGCTGCATTGTCTTTGTTGGATATATTATCATCTCTCATAGGCCTAACACTGTTCTGTTTTTTTTTTTTGTGTGCAGAGGAATTACCGATTCTTTTTCATGTTTGTGTCCTCCACAACCATGCTGTGCCTCTATGTCTTTGCCTTCTCCTGGGTAAACATCATGAAAATAATGGATGTTTACCATTGTGATCTCTGGAGAGCTTTATTGAAGTCACCTGTTTCAGGAGTTTTAATTATATATACATTTGGAGCTGCTTGGTTTGTTGGAGGTCTCACTAGCTTCCATCTCTATTTAATCTGTACCAATCAGGTTTCTTATTCTTGACCTTTCTCGCTGTCTGGTGTTCCCACTCTCTTTGTCTCTGTCCGACTAAAAATTCCTTTTATCCATGCAGACAACATATGAGAATTTCAGGTATCGGTACAAGATCAAGATGAACCCGTATAATCGTGGGTGCTTCCACAATATTGCGGAAATCTTCTGCTATAAAATTCCTCGATCTAAACATAACTTTAGGGAAAAGGTTAAGGGTGACTCGTCTTCTGCCTTCACCAATTCAACAATTTCATTAGGTCATCGCATGAGCCCAGAGATGCCCAAAACAAGGTATGACGTAGAGATGGGAAAACGCCAAGCTGTTGGTGCTGAAGATCTTGAGGATTTACAGAGTCAGATTGATAGTGTTGTTGGATTGGGGAGTTTGGAGAGGTGTGGGACCCAGCCGAGACATTCAAACTGGGATCAGAAAGCCAACTGGCCGTCCGCACCTGATATACAAGTCTTGGCTGCAGAGTTCGGGATGGAAGATGGTTCAACAACAAGCAGACAGAAAATCGAAGGGCCTATTGACCTAAAGTAGAGCAATGTATGTTTCATCCTACAGCCAAGTTTGATAATAGTTGCTAACCTGGATGATTGGAATTGGATACTGACATAGGGCTGAACTCCCGCCATTTGAAGGATGTTGTCACACTCAAGTTCTCTGTGGTAGGACTGATTTCGAATGAAAGCTGTGGTTCAGTTAAAATAGTAAAGAGACACTTGCCATAGATCAAACTGCTCTAGTTTGATACCGGGATTCAAGTGTAGTGCTCTAGTTTCTCTGGGAAACCAAGGTCATCATCTAATCTATTCATTATTCTTGATTGAATCACAGAAGAGCTTGTAGAATGTGGTGCAGTTCCGGAGGTGGCTTTGAGTCATGCCAGCAATTGACATCCATGGATATATGTGAGTTGTTTTTCATTTAGGTTGAAAAAAAAAAAAGACTTTACAAAACTAATTGTTCGCCTAGAAATTAGATGTATGTAAACGATTTCTCCTATTAAAATTTGTGTATTACATACACCAATTTATGTCTTAAAACATTGAGACAGTGAGGACTCTAGGTGGAGGATCGAGAGGCATAAGAAGAACAAACTTGTAAATACATTCTCTTTGTGTAGTCTGCTGAGAATGCCGAAGCCTTTGCTGCCACAGAGGGAGCTACATTGACGCCATAGATTGCATTTTACAAGCCATTTTTATAGGTCAGCAATTTTCTGAGGCAAATAGTTTACTCGATAGATTGGCTTTTTATGCTTTGATTTTTGTCTCGTTCCTTTTTGCTGCCAGATTATGTGTTTGGGTTGAGTAGCCTCCTGATTTCAAAGAGGATGCTTTTGTTAGAAGATTTTATGTAATGTAGATCTGAGTTCTTAATAAATCATTTCCTTTGAGACAAGCAAAAAATGCTATAAAGGGTATCCAGTAAATCCTCTTTAGGAGCATTTGGTCCATTGAATTGTCAGTGATTTTAGCAGCCATTGTTGCAGAAAAGCTGTAGTAGTAGAGGTGGGTTGTCTTTGATACACCTATAAAGAGCTAAATCTTGGTCTTCATGTTTCTTGGGTCAACATTGCATGGTGGCTAGTACTAATTTTTCAATCTAATAGTCCATCTTAGATATTAGAACATGAATTTAGAATTGTCTGAAAATAACAGTACCCTATCAAATTAGTATAATTAAACTAATATATCAAGAATTAGTTTTATCTAGTTTCTTAGGATGACTGGAGGTGGGAGGTCCCGATTTCAAGCCTGGATTCTCAAAGCCAATTTAAGGGATTTGTTGATTGAAAAGATCTAACATAAATTTTGCTGCTGTCCTATTTGCTTAGTATAAGACAGGACATTCTTAACTGCCACTTAAAATAATGAAATGCATTGCTTGCTAGGGAACAAGGCATTTATTTAGTTGAGATTAACTAATAAGAGGAACGCGTTAGAGTCGATCCAAATAGGACTCAAGGGGTTTGGATGAGCTATATTGTCTATCATATGTACTTGGGCTTTAAACTTTCCCAATTAGTTGTTGCTTTTAGTTTATTTCCTTACCAATATATAAAGCATACTTGAGTGTTATTCTATATCCAACCTTCCCTACTTTATGGTATTTGAATTATGAATATCATATAAAATCAAACTGCTGAGAAGTTTATCGATGATGATCGAAACCCTCATACATTAAGATGTATTTTAAACTAAATTAATCCACAAAAGTTATATAATAAAGTCGAGCAGAACCGAAATAAAAGAGCTTGTAAAAACAACCATTCCATCCAAACTTGCCTTAATCACCCATACTTCCACACTTTCAAACTCATCTGGGGATTTCTAGATAGCCTATAGACAAGAACATTATCACACAAATTTGGCTCCAACTGTCACACATATATTTGATTTTAGAGATTATCACCTCACAAATCTCAAATCTCATATGTCATTCCAACCCTGAGAAGCCTAGACCTTGGAATTGACATTATTTTCTCCCCTTGCCTAAAGTTTTTCCTCAAGAAATCATAGGCATAGTCGACAACAAACTTCTTGATGAAAGATGAGTTTTGTTCTGCAACCACTTCCGTCTCTCCCAGCAGATAAACTATCCCTTTCTCCATTGCCTCTTGCAGAAACTGCATTTCCTCTTCAGCCCCTCGGATCGGTACAGAGACAATCCGGCTAGACACAATCCGGCTAGACACAATCCGGTTAGACGAATTTGTAGACCTAGAGGAAACAGAAGAAGCGTTAGGCTGTCGTGCTGTTTCCACTGGCTCCTCTGTTTTCTCTACATTCCCGGTTGCTTCACCATCAAGTATGAAGTGTTGGTGGCGAATAAACTCCTTCAAATTCTCAACTAATTGGCGCTCGAACTCTTTTGGCTCCTCCATTCTGTCATTGTAACCGTACCTTGCTACGCAGCGGAACATTCGGTACTCTCTTGGCTCCAATTGTCGGAACAGAAACCTCTCCTCCGCAGCAACTTTGCTGAGGGGAATGGACTTGATAGACACAATTACCACAACCGAATGAATGGAGGGTATAGTGGAAATAAAATGAGAGAATATAGGAGGAATTCCTTGGACAAGCTCAGAATAGAGAAGGCCAATTCCAGGCACGCGGTTAATGTCTGGATTTGAGGCCAATTGTATCATGTATTCACTTGAAACCTTGTTGTTGAGCTCAAACATGTATCTTTTCTTGTGTACATAATGCCAAATCCCCATGACTGCCATGAGGAATGAAGCAAACACTAGGGGAAGGAACCCGCCTTGAACGAATTTGTACAGAACTGCAGATGCATAGACGGTCTCGAGCGAAAGAAACACCACAAGGAAGAGAGCAATCAACCATATGCTGGTCTTCCATATTACCAACATGATTAGAGCAAGAAAACCTGTTGTGATCACCATCACGCTGACCACTGCGATTCCATAAGCGTTTCCAATATTTGTTGTGGTCTTGAAGGCCGCGGTTACCGCCACGCAAGCGAGCATGAGCATGTAGTTGACCTCCGGTATGTATACTTGGCCTTCGTACTTGGCAGAGGTGTGAACAACCTTAACTCGTGGGAAACAACCGAGACTGAGGGACTGAGAGATGATTGCGAATGCTCCGGAAATCATAGCTTGGCTAGCAATAATGGCAGCGGCTACGGCCACAACGAAGGTTGGCCAGTACACAGGGTCTGCATTTGTAAATGTGTTAACCAAGAAATTAAGTTTGACGACAACCACAAAAGAGCTTTCACTGTACAACAGTATAAGACATGTCATACACCGGTGTATGGTAAAATTTTCGCAACTTTGTACGAAGGAAAGTGAGAGTCACCTGGGATCGAATTGTAGAATGTCTTCTCGACATGGGTTGGGAACTTGCGGAGGTATGCAGCTTGGCCACAATATGCAGTGATTAACGCGGGAAATGTGATGCAGGAGAAACTGACCTGCAAAATTTATACACTGTTGATTAGGGACTCTACCGTATCCATACAAGTTTTCTTCTTGTAGTCAAAAGGGTACCAGGAAACACTAATTAATAATTTAAATCCATATATATGGCCATATGTGCTTGCATTTTTTGAACAAATCAAACAAGTGTTTCTTATTTAGGCCTCTTAATATGTAAATGAACAACCAGTTAGACAATTTATATATGGTTTGTTCTGCCTTAAGTTTTCATATTAACCTTGTTAGGTTAATTATAGCTTCTGCTGCTGTTCAAGATGCCCTTATTAACGATTGTAATCGAGATTATATCTAATATATGTTTTTTTCCTTAAAAAAAAAATTTAGGCCTCTTAATTATCTAGTTGTCTTTTTTGTTTACAAGATACTTCGTGTATGTGATGTATTTTTTTTTTGTTTTTCTTTTGTGATCTTATGCAACAATTAATGTAAATGAGAAATCAATCAATAGCTAATTACAGATATTTGATGCATTATGTTACACAAATATCGTCACATGATTATTTTATAAAAATAAATAAAAAACCATACGACCACGTATTTTAGGTTGAATATTTTATTTCAATACGTGATGATATTAGAGTTCATGTAGTGTGAGATATTTACTACTATCATCATAATTTGACTTTGAGGAAACGCTGAAATCTCAAGCTAGCTCTCATAATCACATATATATAGACTAATTAATAAAAAAGCTAGGCATACCGCATACGGTATTCACTATGTGCAGGCTGTAGACTACTTACTTGGATTGCTTTGACACTGAAGTGTCCCAGATCAGCAAACATGGCCTCGGCACCTGGTAATTAATCATTTTCTTACATATTAATTACTAGCTAGTTAATTAATTAAATGGTAGTAAACAATGATGGACTTGCGGACTTCGCGAGAAAATTTCCTGAAGGAAAGTTTGTTGCATTTTAACCGAAGTCCGCAGGTCCGCTCACATATAGGGGAATTAAAGAAATAAGTACCAGTAATGCAGAGAAATACTCCCCCCAGGGAAGCCCATCCCTTTTTTCCATTTCTTTGAAAGTACTGGACCATGTACATTGGATTGAAAGCACGAAGAACACCGATGTCATATTTGAACAAGTTGTAAAGACCAATGCCACTGATGAAGAGGAACCACACCATGATTATAGGAGCAAAGGCAAACCCCACTTTATCAGTACCGAATCGTTGCACAGCGAAGAGACCGATCAAGATCGCTACCGAAATCCCCACAACAGCATCTGATATATTTGAGAGAGAGACACGACAATTAATTTAATTAATGATCAAATATTAATAGGGCAAAAACGCCAGGTATATATATTAATTGATCATATAGTACAGCAGCTGCATGGTATAATATTCATCATATATCCTAACGAGTTAATTGTTTCTACCATAACATACCTTTGCCTAACGAGTCGATTCCACTCACTGCAGAAAGGACTGCACGCAGATTGAACATATTGCTTTTGTTAAATTTTGCAGGAAATATAATTGTAGAAGCAAGTTCTTCTAATTACATACATAGTTCTTAATACACACACACACACACACACACACACACACACACAATCACACGCTACAAGATTGATTACCTGAAATGGATGGAGTAAGAATCCCATCTCCAATTACCATGGAAGTTCCCATAATGGTGACAATGAAGAGTATGTATCGAGCCATTTTACTATTTTCCATCTTCTTCTTAATGTTTTGGGCTCGTTTCAACTCGTTGGACGGTAAGTCAAGTTTGTAGTTGGATAGCTCCCTGTCTTCTGGCTGGTTATTCGGTATTAAGCTCACCTTCGCGTACCGGCATATCAATGAATACAGTGCAAATGTCCCCCCTAAAATTAATATGAATATGAACCGTCTTACAGAAATTAAATCAAAGCATCCAACCCAAAATACAATACATGCTTATATATCTTGTGATGCAAGACAAGTTAACATTTCCGATGGGAGGTATACTCGTTAAAAATAATCGATAACTCACCATCGCCGTTGTCGTTGGCCCACAAGACGATGAAGACATACTTGAGCATGGGTATGAGTACAATGGTGTAGATGATGAGAGACAAGACCCCTATAACGTCGTCATTGTGGTCAATACCATGAGTGAAAGTGCTAGAATACACATAGAGAGGCGACGTCCCTATGTCTCCATACACAATCCCAATGCTCTGAAATGCCAAACTCAATGTTCTCTTCCAATTCACCTGATGAAAAAGTATATATAGATCGAATTAGCTTATAAATTAAGTAACTAAAAATTAATGACACTGGCCGAACTGAGTATAGAATGACAAACTGGCCGGGAGTGTATATGAATATATAACATAGCCGTTACCTGTGAGCCGTGGCTGTGAGTCATGGAAACTCTTCCGGCTTCCAAATTGAGGGAGTCTACGCGGCGGAGCTTTGCCCACGAAATCTTTCTCTCCTTCATCTGATTCTTTGTTTCTACTTCGGACATGGTTTCTGCTCCTCCTTCTGTCTCTACTGATTCCCTCGTCCTTTCCACTTTCTCCGCCATCTTGTTGATCGATCTGTTGCTTCTCTAAACACTAATTGGATGCCTTGGTTTTATAGGCAACTAAAACACCAACAAAATAATACATTATTTTATTCTTCCTGCAAATTGATCAAGTACTTACGTGTCCAAAAACCCATATTATTATTAAAATTTTGCAAAGAAAATTGCAAAGAGAAATTTGTCAAAACTGTGTAATTTTAAAAGGAAGCGTTGGAAATTGCATAGGTTTCTGGTAGCTAGGTTATTGGAGTCGCATATTCTCATAGTACTCATGATATTCTAGTCTGCAATTTTCAATTCTGATCATCTTCGTCCTCCTACGCTTAATTTTATTAAGTTATGATAGTAAATTAGTCTTCGTGTGAAAATCAGTTTGTGACATATGCCGCCTTAATTAGGATTGATATTTTTATATTTTAGGACTATATATATGCTAGAGATCGATGGCGGCCCTTGTGGCAATTAGTCAATTACTAGTTTCCTGCACATAACCTAAGTGATTTGTTTTTCCCTATATTGGAACGAATCGAACTCTTGATCTTAACTTTGTTTTCTCATATACCTTCCGAAGGGCTTAATTTGATGACTTTTTTTTGTACAACTGAAATAGTGTAAAGATGGTTTAATTAGGAAAAATGGAATTCAAAACCTAAATATTATGAGAAAAGAAAATATATAGATCGAGGGGAATTGGATTATGCACCCTGTAACTTATAAAAGACGAATGTCAAAAACCAACAATAGTAACTTTTCTTTCGTCTCAATAGAAGAGCATATAAAAATAATATCAACCACTATATTTAAGATGCGTACTATGAAACTCAGTCTTTGATTTGGGCGCATGAACCTACATCTTTATAGCTTCATGAAAATTTTCTTTTAATTTGCTTGGCTATTTTGAGGTCATTTTTATTCCAAAGTCACTCAAATTTTTTGCTGCGCAGCTAGTTCTTGGCTTGTAATTAATTAATTGGCTCTGCGGTTGGATTATTAATTTGTACGCCATTCCGGCCGGAGATGGCTAAGGAAATCGTTGCCTGCATGATATGGAGAAGATGAGATCGAGCTGGTCTGTTAAGGGTGCTCTCGATGCTGATGCCCTAGGAAGATAATATTGTACGTGGATATCAATGTTAAAATTGTACGCAGTTAGCAGTTAAACCCTAGAACCAAAAAATCTAAAAAATAAAATAAAAAATAAAAAAGTCTTCTACATCCACAATTTTAATCAAATAATGACAGTACGCGTTTCAAACACGGCTGAACAGTTTTATATTTAATTCCCCATCGAAAAAAAAAAAACAGTTTTATATTTGATGAGAGTTTGGAGGATGACATGGGCATATTAAATTCAAAGCTCTAGCTATCTATGAACATCTTTCCCAATAATGGATGATATTTTGCTCTGAATCTTGAAAGCTACATCAATATTAGTTTATCAAGCATTATTTACGATGATCACCAATATTATAAATACCAAATAGGCCATATGTGGCGGTGAAATGTAAGCCAAGAACATCTTCATCCATTAGAGTAAACGAACCACTTGGAAAATTAATAGAGTTGAAATCTTCAGTTCACTGAACGTGCATGATGACGCCTTAGGCTTTCTTTGACTTCTGGGATTAATTGGAAATGCATTCACCTGCATGTTACATTATATACAGAATATAAGCATGTGATCATTGGTTACTAGCCTCTCAACACAATCTCACGTATCTCGATCAAAAGGCTTTTTCTATTACACGTACGTACGTAAAAACAAGTTTTAGTAAGATCATTGTGGGAGAAAAAGCTTTTGATAGAAAAAGTTTTAGTAAGTCCTATTCATTGTAAATAAAACTTGATTTATGAACAAGTTTTAGCAAAGTTAGCTTTGTGGGGAAATTCATCGTAACAACAAGCTTTTTCTATCAAAAGGCTCCCGATATGCTGTTCATATATATTTATATAATTGTGGGAGGAAATTAAAGATTGACTTGAATTGAAATCTCATCCAACGTTTGGAGAGATGTACCACTAGGCCTTAGCATACCATTTATATAAGTGATACCAAATCAAATCCCACAAGTTTGATGCTATATATATATAGCTGGGTTTCTAACTGATAGGGGTGGTGCTAGAACTTGAAGCGTAGGGCTCAAAACATAAAACACAAGAAAAAAAAAAAGGAATTGAGGAAATTAATGTGTAGTAGAGCATATCAAAGCTAAAGTAAACTAAAACAAGAAAATATATGTAGAAATTAGTTAAAAAACAGATTAATTAAGCCCAAGAAATTAAGCAGCCAAATAGCCAATGGTATGTACCTATGTCTTGTAATTGTATGGAAGCCAAATTCATGTCTATATACATTTGGCTTCTTTGATTCATGTGTGTGTGTATATATATAACGTGAATACAGATGTTTGAAAAAATCTTGGCCGGACTTAACATGAATTAACTAGTTGGTTTCGATCCAAAGTGGTTGGTGTAGTGGTTTGACATCAATGTTGACCCATGAGAGATTTTGAGTTCGACTCTCCTATTATACCATGTCTGTGTGTTTTGACTTCTTGAATAAAAAAAAACTAGTTGGTTTTGGAATTTTTTTTTTTCAATATCATTTATCCTTGCCAATTACAATTTATACCAAATAACTTTAAGCCTCGACTAATTATATAGGCTTCAATAATGCAAACTAAGTTTGACTTTCCGTACTCATTTTTTGGCATCTATCACAATCATTAGTTGTTGTTCTTCTCCATCATCTGGGCCGCCCCAACATTTCAAGTAGACTTTTAAACACTGATTGATGATAAATAAGATTAATATGTGATGTTTTATTCCAACAAGCTATATATTAGTGCTCCCCAACAAACACCTAGCTGACCTGGATACCCTAAATATATATATATACACACACACCTAGCTAGTCTCACGGTCTCACCTACATGCATGCGATACTAGATTGTTCATCCAAAATATCAGTTATGAATTAATTGTCTAACTATCACAAATTCGATCTCTTACTCAATTCAGTTGACAAACAATTATATTAGGTTGTAGATTAAGACATGGGATTTTGGCTGCTTCTGTATTGTCAAATGACGGCATAAAAGTCAATCCTATGTTTTCAGGTTTTGAGAACTCTAGGACTGATCAAAATGTGTGTGCATGAGCTCATCACTTTTAGTAAGCTTATTTTTGACGTCATATTGCACAATTAATTACTATCATTTTCAACAAATAGGACTAAATTAACAACCGTATTGTTAGATTTTTTTTTTAATCAAGTAATTTTTTTTTCATAAGATAAACTTCAGATATACCTGTAGCAAAGACACCGAACTCAATAGAATAGCGAAAGCGTTGTTGTTAGAGTTTCGGACTACTGCTCATCATCTTCAGTTCACATTGTTTGATCAAACTCCATTTTTTAATTGACAGAAGTGGGTTAATTAAATGAGTCTAAATTTGAATGGAAATGCTGCAACTTACTGCAAAAAATGGATGCAATTAAGTAAATTTGTGGATGAAGCCATAGATGAGAGAACAAAAACAAATTTTGTCTGTAAAAGACTCAAGTTTATATGTTTTCTGAAGACTAAAAAATGCTTGATTTTATTTGAGCCAAAAACAGAAATGCTCAGCTTTGAATATACCTAGGGTACATATGAGAAAGACTACCCAATAAAAAAAACTACATAAGAGGAAAAGCTAGCTAGGTAGCATTTTTACTACCTAAGATGGTAAGGTTCGTTTGGCCAGGCCCAGATTGATTTAAAAAAAATAATAAAAAATGGATGATGAGCTTAATTAAATGTCATAGGTCATTCCAACCCTAAGAAGCTTGGTTCGTGGGATTGACATGATCTTGTCACTTTGCCTAAAGTTTTTCCTCAAGAAATCGTAGATGTAGTTGATAACAATCTTCTTGAACCAAGTGGATTTCTCTTCTGCCAATACTTGTGTCTCTCCCATCAGATAAACAATCCCTTTGTCCATGGCCTCTTGAACGAATTGCATTTCCTGCTCGTAACCTGCTCCCTGACTGTTGGTCGAGTTTCCTTCGCTCATCAGATGTTTCATTCTGATGAACTCCTTCAGATTATCCACCAACTGCTGCTCAAACTCCTTCGTTCCCTGCACCGTGTCATTGTAGCCATACCTTGCCACGCAACGGAACATTCTGTACTCTTTCGGCTCCAACTGTCGAAAAATAAACCTCTCCTCCGCAAAGACTTTGCTCACCGGGAGGGGCTTGATGGTCACAATAACCACCACAGAATGTACGGAAGGAATGTTGGAAACAAAGTGAGAAAATATGGGAGGAATGCCCTGAACGAGATCCGAATACAAAAACGCCATTCCAGGCACGCGGTGTATGTCGGGGTTGGAGACCAACTGCTTCATGTACTCGTTAGAGACCTTGTTGTTGACCTCAAAGATGTAGCTTTGTTTGTGCACGTAATGCCAAATCGCCATGATCATCATGAGGACTGCGGCAAAGAACAAAGGGAGGTAACCGCCGTCCACAAATTTGAAGAGGACCGAAGATAGGTAAATCCCTTCGATTGTAATGAACACCGCGAAGAAGATGGCAATCAGAATTATGCTGGTCTTCCATATGACTAACATGATTAGAGTGATCATACACGTTGTGATCACCATGACACTGACCACCGCAATTCCATAAGCATTGCCAATTTTCTCTGTGGTTTGGAAACCCGCAGTGATGATCACGCAAGCGATCATGAGCATGTAGTTGATCTCCGGAATGTAGACTTGGCCCTCATTCTTGGCAGAGGTGTGAACAATCTTGACTCTAGGGAAGCAACCCATGCTTAAGGACTGTGCGATGATTGAGAATGTCCCGGTAATCAAAGCTTGGCTCGCAATGATGGCAGCAAATACGGCTACAACAAACGTTGGCCAGTACACAGGTTCTGCATATAAAATAGAAATTGGATATATAGTACCGGTGGAAAGACAATTTCACATGTTATGTACTTATGTTATCATACTATAAATCAATCTAAACTATTGTTACGTTGACATTTACTTAAAATTGTGACGCAAGCACAACAACATGTTAATTTGTCTGATAATTAAGAAAAATTTACCCTAAAATTCGGTACTAATTGTTCGAGGAGAGTCATGAGAACTTACTTGGTATTGAGGCGTAGAAAGTGTTGCCCACCTCGTCTGGGTGCTTGGTGAGGTATGCCGATTGCCCAAGATACGCGAAGAGTATAGTGGGAAATGTGAAGCAAGTGAAACTGACCTGTGCTCAAGTAATGAACAAATTGAAGAGTTTGAGTATTTGAAAGTTAAAGAACAAAAACGAATGCATGTCACTTGAAGTTACAATATACTCACCTGGATTGCTCGGACACTGAAGTGGCCCAGATCAGCAAACATGGCTTCAGTCCCTGGTTAAGTATTTCTCAAGTAATGTCATTAACCAGTCAAATTTTAAAACGTACATATATATACAGATACAGTTTTAGGACGGAAATACTAATTAGTTACCGGTGATGCACAGAACTGCTCCCCCAAGGGAAATCCAAGCGGTTTTTCCATTTCTCTGGAAGTATGTGACAATGTACATTGGATTGAAAGCTTTCAATACAGTAATGTCGTAAGTGATCAAGTTGTAAATTCCGATCCCAGTGAGGAACACGAACCACAACAAGATAATAGGAGCAAAGGTGAAGCCCACTTTATCAGTCCCAAACTGTTGAAAGGCGAAAAGAAAGACCAAGATTGCTATAGAAATCCCCACAACAGCACCTGATCATCATTCACCGATTTTTTACTCAACTCAACTAATATTCGCTAATAACATAAACATGTGGTTTAATTTATTTGGTCAAATTACTAATTTGAATAAATGAAACACGTACGGTGACATCGGTTGATGAACTCTGAAATTTAATAAACAATTAATTTTGATGAATGCAGCAATAAATAAAACATGATACATACTTTGGTCTAGTGCCTTGACCCCGCTCTGCAGCCCACTCATCGCTGAAAGAACTGCTTGGACACAAGCAAATAATCAGTATTAGTTTGTTGTACGCCAAACGCATTTAGTATAAAGTGTATGCAAATTAAACTTAAATAGCTAGCTACTCAATTACCTGAAATGCATGGAGTAAGAACCCCATCTCCGATTACCATAGAAGTTCCGGTAATGGTGACAACGAAGAGTATATACTGGACAAGTTTATGATTCTCCAGCTTCTTCTTGATTGCTTGGGCTCGTTTCAACTCGCTCGATGGTCTATCGAGTTTGTAGTTAGATAGCTCTCTATCCTCTGGCTGGTTATTTGGGATTAAGCTCACCTTTGCATGCCGGCAAATCAAAGAATACATTGCAAATGTTCCACCTGCAAATAATAATCAATTAGCGAAACCCTAAAAGAAATGAAGGACATATGAATTTGAACCAACTTGATTGATTACCTTCCCCATTGTCATTGGCCCACAAGACGATGAAGACATACTTAAGCAATGGCACGAAGAGAATGGTATAAATGATGATAGACAACACCCCTAAAATGTCATCCTTTTCTTTAATACCATGAGGGAAAGTGCTCGAGTACACATAGAGTGGAGACGTCCCTATGTCCCCATACACCACCCCTAAGCTTTGTAATGCTAAACTCAACGTGCTCTTCCAACTATCCTGCAAACCCAAAAAAAAAAGAAAAGGAAAAATTTCGTTACATTTTCAAGTCCCCAATCAAACGAAAATCAGATGACAAATTGACTATTTTTTCTTTGTTTAGATGGACGACGTAAAGGAGGAATTCAAACTCTGACATTAAATATGATGGTTTGTTAAGGTAAATTCGTGAAACAATGGGGGCCGGGTCATACGAAAGAGAGTGATTGAGTGACATTGCATCAAACAAGTTGAGGCAAGACTATATGTGGCCGTAAGCCACATTGTCACCATCGTTCTCCGCCACTAAAATGTTCTTTGCTACTAGGGTTACGATCCAAATGCTATAGAGGCATTTTCACAACCCTAAAGTCAAAGAGGCATTTTATTGAACATGTAGGGGGAAAACACTATATTGGGTTCATAGACTCCTTTACCTCCACCCTCTCCGGTATTAAAATACTCTCTGCTACTAGAGCTACGAATCTCCAATGAAAAAAACATTAACTAATTGATCAAGCAACACACAGATTCAATTGTAGTTGGTACCTTTGATCCATGCCCATGGTAACTGGATACTTTTCCGGCCTCGATATTGAGGGAGTCTACCCGGCGCATCTCGCTCATCTTTTCTCCGGTATCCACATCCTCCGTCCTCACTGATTTCTCTCCCATCGACCCCTTCTCTTGTCAATATGTGTTTTTCTCAGATCGATGACCACGGTCTTAATTTCCCTTTCCGTTTTCACCAATGGTACTGTTTGGTTTTATAAGAGGTAAGCAGTAACTCTAGCAAGTAATTAGCTACGCGTTCACTATGTGATTTGTGCGTGTTGTTATGAACTGAGTCAACACTTGGTACGAAAGTCTCTCCAGCCCCTAGTTTGGCTTTGGGGAAAGCCATGCTTTGCGCCACAAACACGCGTACCTACGACTTTACCAAGACATTTGTTGATCGCAGGTTTCACTCTGTCAAAAATAGTCTCTTCCCAAATTAGGAGTGTACAGGTCTTGTTAAGACGACGTACACCATCCAACTCTACTCTACTAGTTCCTTCATCTGTGCGATATGGGATAGTGGCATAGTGCACGAATTCTTGCTGAATAAAAAAAAAAAAAAAATATATATATATATATATATATATATATATATTACTAATTCGATAAAGAATGGCATTAAGTGTTACACTTTTGTTGGGTAATGAGGACTAGCTAGATGATCTCATATGAAAAAGAAAAAAAAATCTACTAGTTCATGTCTTTCTTTTCTTCGTTTTTGTTTTTAGAGTAATGAAGAACTTGAATTGTAAACTTCATTCAATAATATGAGGAGATACCACGAACTTATATAATACTAGCTGGACACAATACACACCTGACCGGTGTGTAGTTATTTAGAGAAATAGTTGTTGGAGTTTTGGAGATAGAGGGAGAGAGAATTTGGATTGTGTTTATTTTATTATTTATATATTTATTGTGCTAATTACAATAATGTTGTTTATTTATGAAAATTTATCTAAGTAAAAATGGTCTGTCAGATGTTTTGGCCAAAGTGAAGAAACAACTTATTTTCTCTTAATAATAGTATAGATAATTATGATTAAAAAAACAAACATCATTAAGCCAATAGTTGTAGCCTTAGGGTTTCCATGAATTGTAAGAATATGATTGAATATATGATCTCGTTCATAAAGAGTTGTGCCTATAAATAACACAATATCCCATTCGTGGAGGATCAATAGTATAATTAAGAGTAAAACCCTCATTTGGTACCCAAACTATCTCGAAATGCACTTTTTGGTACCCACAAATGCTTAGGGAGTCTAATGGTACCCAAACTATCACTCCGTTAGCCCCAAATGGTACCTCCGTCCAATTTTCCGTTACAAAAAAAAAAAAAATTCATCAAGTTAGACCAAAAACATTTCACTTTTTTTGTCATGGGTACTTTGGTAAAATCACTCACTCTTTGTGTTTTTGGCCTGACTTGATAAATTTTTTTTTTTGTAACGGAAAATTGGACGGAGGTACTAATAAGGCTAACGGAGACATAGTTTGGGTACCACCAGACTCTCTAAGCATTTGTGGGTACCAAAAAGTGCATTTCGTGATAGTTTGGGTACCATTTGGGGATTTTACCCTATAATTAACCTCATACGTAAGTGGGCGATGCAAAAGTTTTAACTAGCTTTAGCGGGGTGCGCCAGACCCATGCAATAGTGCAAAGCTTGGGCAGTTGGGCAACACTTTGGAACCCTAGTAGCAAGCTACTACATTGGGCTCTCCCCCCTTGAAAAATTGATTTAATACATTGTGAACCATATATCATATATTAAACTGATAAGAACAGATACTCCACTTGATCTTAGCCAAGAGGCCGAAAAAAGTATACTTTTATTTAATTATCGACATCCTATTTTATATCCAACTGATCTGGTCTCCTACTTCTTCCATCCTACCGATGTGGGATTGTGAATTAACCTAGTTTCTCCCTGGATAATTCTTAGGTGAACCTAAGAATTCATCATCTATTGTGATTAGCTTAATTTTATCTTATAATTTCATAATCTAACCGTTCATATTTTAAATTATTTTTTATAAATTATGTCTGCAAAAAATTCAATCGAATTGGAAATTGTTCAACCATCCAATTTTATTAAATAAATTGACGGTTCTGGCATTAATTATTATTATTATAATGAACCGTCAAAAAAAAATTCCGACGGTTGGATAGTGAAAATATGTTAATTGCAAGAGAGTGAATTCTGTTTAAGTAAAGGTGCAATCAACCACAAGACAGAAAGTAAAGAAGAGAGCAAATAGCATATGAATAGAGAGTATCTTTATTAATGAATAGGTGCCTCTATATATAGAGAAACACAAGGGTACAATCCATGTCCTAATAGGACTTCTATTCAATATGTAATCCATATGCTATACTACCTAATCTAATCCTAGGTTGACAAGGCACACACAAAGTAGGTTTCCTTCAACACTCCCCCTTGTGGCGTCAACACTAGGTGGTGCTCCTCACGTTGTCTCATTAAAAACCTTGCCAAGTAACAAAAACCCAGTGGGATAAAAATAACCTTGGTCGAAGGGAAAAAGAGTACAACACACCCTTCACATTTGGAAACTTTGCATGGACACTAGACTCCCCCTCAAGTTTGTGTCTCCCCCTGATTTCCACAATCATGGGAGGTCAGATAACTTAAGCAAACCAATGCTTTTCACATGCTTCTCAAATGTGGATTTAGGCAATGACTTAGTAAATAAATCTGCCACATTGTCCTCAGAACGGACTTGATTAACCTTAATCTTAAGGAATTTCTGCTGTTGCTGATTATAGAAGAACTTAGGCGATATGTGCTTGGTGTTGTCGCCTTTGATGAAACTTTGCTTCATTTGTTCAATGCAAGCGGCATTATCCTCATAAATGCATGTAGGTTCATCAGTGGTTGACCTCAAACCACAAGTACTTCTTATATGTGTAGATATGGATCTCAACCATATACACTCACGAACCGCTTCATGGAGAGCAATAATCTCAGCATGGTTCGAAGAAGTGGCAACAAGAGTCTGTTTTGTAGACCTCCAAGATATCGCGGTGTTACCCATGGTAAATACATAACCAGTTTGGGAACGACCTTTATATGGGTCAGAGAGATACCCAGCATCAGCAAAACCCACCAATACATCACAAGGATTTTGTGAATATCGGGCAGCAGCGCCCGTGCGATCGATCGTGACAGTCTGCGATCGATCGCCCGTAGGCAGGGGCTTGGTACGATCGATCGCGGAATTCCCTGCGATCGATCGTCCGACGGCAGAAGGCATGGGTTCCTCACCCATTTTTTCATATTTTCGAGACTCTCTGTAGGGAAAGAACAAACCCATATCAATCGTACCTTTCAAGTAACGAAAGATAGTTTTTTATGCCAGTCCAATGACGTTGCGTGGGCGCAGTGCTAAATCTAGCCAACAAGTTAACAGCAAAGGAGATATCGGGTCTTGTACACTGTGCCAAGTACAATAATGCGCCTATTGCACTTAGGTACGGTACCTCAGCCTCTAAAACGTCTTCACCATCATCCTTTGGGCGAAACGGATCCTTCTTTGGATCTAGACTGCGACCAATCATGGGAGTGCTTACAGGATGGACCTTATCCATATTAAATCTCCTGAGCATCTTTTGGGTATAAGCTGATTGATGAATCAGAATCCCACTACTACGGTGCTCAAGTTCTAAACCGAGACAAAACCGTGTTTTCCCAAGATCTTTCATCTCAAACTCAGATTTCAAGTAGTCAGCGGTTTCTCTTAATTCATCAAGAGTGCCTATAAGGTTCATGTCATCAACATAAACAGCTACTATTGCAAATCCGGAACTTGTTCTCTTAATAAACACGCAGGGGCATAAGTCATTGTTCACATACTCTCTTCCGAGCAAGTAGTCACTTAGACGGGTATACCACATCCGTCCGGATTGTTTCAATCCATATAGTGAGCGTTTCAACCTTATTGCAAACGCGCTCCGTGGTCTGGAGCCACTTGACTTGGGTAACTGAAGCCCATCAGGGACCTTCATATAAATCTCTGTATCTAGATCCCCATAGAGATACGCTGTGACCACATCCATAAGCTGCATGTTCAGTTTTTCGGAAACTACCAAACTGATAAGGTAGCGGAACGTTATGACGTCCATTACGGGAGAGTATGTCTCCTCGTAGTCGATTCCAGGGCATTGTGAGAAGCCTTGCGCCACAAGGCGAGCTTTATATCTTATAATCTCGTTTCTCTCATTACGCTTTCTAACAAAGACCCATTTGTATCCAACAGGTTTTATTCCAGAAGGTATTGGCACAACAGGCCCAAATACCGTTCTCTTTGTTAGTGAGTCCAACTCAGCCTGGATCGCATCTTTCCATTTAGGCCAATCAGCTCTAAGTTGACATTCATCAACAGAGCAGGGTTCAATATCATCAGTCTCAATCAACTCTCGTGCACATGCATATGCAAACACATCATCAATGATGATGGAGTTTCTATCCCACGTCCCATGTATACTAGTATAATTAATTGAGATCTCTACATTCTCACGGATAGGTTCTAACGACGGGGCGTCCCCCGAAGATGTCTCTTGGACATAACCATAATCCGGAACGTTTTCATGGGACGGATTTTGAGTGTCAATGATGAGAGGGTTATTGGGTGCCATCACAGCCCGCTTCCTAGGGCGTGAATCCCTCGAACCTGGTGGTCTCCCACGCTTCCTCAGCGGAGCCACGGCCTGAGCCACATCACCACCATTACTGGCAGTGGCGCCACCAGCTGTCCCTCCTATGGGGTTAGCTGCAGTATCGACTTTGAGTCCAAGTCCTTGTTCAGGTACTTGCATCCTTGCAGGTGCATTTGCAGCTGGTATATGAGATCTAGTCACTTTAGCAAGATCAGAGAAAGCGTCAGGAAGAGAGTCTGCGACTTTCTGAAGATCTATAATTCTACGCACTTCTATTTCTCTTTGTGCAGTAGGGGGATCATGATGAGACAAAGTGGGGACAGGCCATGACAATTCTTGTCGTTCCTGTTGAATGTGTACATTCTTATCTCCCCCGAACGACGGGAAGACTGTCTCATCAAAGTGACAATCCGCAAATCTTGCGGTAAATAGATCACCTGTCAAGGGTTCTACATAGCGGATTATGGTTGGTGACTCAAAACCAACATAGATGCCCATTCGTCTCTGAGGACCCATTTTAATACGCAGTGGCGGCGTAATAGGCACATAGACAGCACACCCAAATATGCGTAAGTGCGAGATGCATGGCTCGTACCCAGTCACTAGCTGTTGCGCAGAAAAAGGTTGGGTGGCTGTGGGTCTCAGACGAATTAGCATAGCTGCATGCAATACTGCGTGTCCCCAGGCAGAGAGAGGAAGGTTGGTGCGCATTACCAACGTCCGTGTTACCATTTGTATTCTCTTAATGGCAGCCTCTGCAAGACCATTCTGGGTATGTACATGTGGAACTGGATGCTCAACATCCATCCCAATAGACATGCAGTAGTCATCGAAAGTCTTCGATGTAAACTCTCCAACATTATCAAGCCTGATAGATTTGATAGGATGATCCGGGTAGTGAGCCCGCAGACGAATTATCTGTGCTAGGAGTTTAGCATAAGCAGCATTACGAGTGGACAATAGCGTGACATACGACCAACGTGTCGACGCATCAACCAACACCATAAAATACTTAAATGGTCCGCTTGGTGGTTGAATAGGTCCACAGATATCCCCTTGGATTCTCTGTAAGAATGGGAGAAGTACTTTAGCATCCTTTGCATAGGACGGTCTTGGTCCAAGTTTCCCTAAGGAACAGGCTTTGCAAAACGAGCGTTTGACCTTCGAGGTCTCAGAAGCATAGGAGGAATTAGTTTCATCCGAGAGAGAGGATTTTTGTCTTTGCGATCGATCGCATGGGGGTGCGATCGATCGCCCGTGCTCTCGGGTTCCTGAAATCATACAGGAAGGAACGTACGATCGATCGCAGGGACGTGCGATCGATCGCCCGAGCTCTCTGGTCCCTGAAACCATACAGGGTGAAACCTGCGATCGATCGCAAGATGGTGCGATCGATCGCCCGAGCTCTCGGGTTCGTTCAACGACGCTGTCTGGAAGGTCACGATCGATCGCAGGAATCGTGCGATCGATCGTACGGCGTCGGACAGAGGCAATTTTGCCTTTTCTCATAGCTGTCTCATCTCCTTGAATCATTCTTTGATTCTTGCTTCGATTAGCTCGATAGAATGGATGTCCGTGTGAGGTTTTCAGTATACGGATCATCATGTCTCGACCAGGGTGTCCCAACCTGTCGTGCCAAAGCCAAAATGTGTCTGAATCCAAGAGGTCATCTCTTATGACATTGTTTGATTCAATAGCTCGGATAGTAGTAGCATATAGGCCACTAGAGAGACACATAAGCTTCTCTAAGATGCGCTTTCTACCGCAGTCATTAGAGGTAATGCAAAGGAATTCTCTTCCATTCTCATCATGCGTTTCAGCATGGTATCCATTGGTTCTTATATCTTTAAAACTCAACAAGGTTCTATTTCCTCTTGGAGCATATAGAGCATTAGTGACATCAATTAGGGTGCCATTAGGCAAGAGGAATTGGGCATGTCCTCTTCCTTGCACAAGATTAGATGGTCCTGCCATCGTAGTCACAGATGAATGTGAAGACATCATGTCAAGAAACAATTGCCTATGACGCAATATGGTATGCGTGGTTCCGCTATCAGCTAGACATTCAAGTTCTCCGGAATTCATTCCTAAGTAAGAAAGCTCATAATTAAAATTGAGTATGCAAACAACTCCAAATTTTATTAAAGATATAAACCGAATGAATTACATCCAAAGTTCCAATCTTGGTCATTGACCAGAAACTAAATCAACAATACTAAGGAAAATAAAAGACTTAAGCGAAATCAGGAGTATTATCACTCTTCCCAGCTTTAAAGTCATCAACCTTCAACTTGACGTTCTCTTCGTCATCCTCTTGTTCAATGTTGTGAGCTTCCATGGCTTCGCAGTACGCTTTGTATGCATTAGCAACACTCTGAGTGGCTCTACATATCTTGGACCAATGTCCAGTCTTTCCACACCTGAAGCACAGAGATGTTTGATCGGAATCCTTTGATTGAGAAGCGTTATTCACGCGTGGTGCACTCCTCTTGAGTGGCACGGCATTAGCGCCTGTGGCCTGCTTAAAACCGGCGGCACCTTGTCCTCTTGGGTGGCCTCCTCGGCCTCCCCTTCGCCTTGTTTGGCGACTACCTTCTTGAGCAGGGCGATTATATGGACCAGGACGTCCAGAGTTGTCCCTAGGATTAGGGTTTCGCCCGCGGCGGCCTCTCTTTGGGGCGCTATTATAATGGGTCTCCGGAACTTGTTTTGTTCCCACGGGCCTCGCATTATAATTCTTCACAAGTATTTTCTCGTGCTTTTCAGCAACAGAGAGAGCAGAGATGAGCTCATGAAATCTTGTGATCCGTTTATTCTGCACTTCAATGCGATAGTTCTTTGCAACTACCAAGTCAGAGACGGGAAAGGTAGAGAGGGTTTTCTCAATCAACATCGCATCGGTAATGTTCCTCTCACAGAATTCCATGAGGGATTTGATGCGGAGTGCTTCCGAGTTATACTCTAGGACTGAGGCATAATCACAGAAGCGCAGTAGTTGCCACTTCACCTCTAGTTCAGGAAGCAGGGATTCACGAACGTTGCCAAACCGCTCTTCGAGTGCAACCCAAAGTGTTCTGGGATTTTCCTCATTGAGGTACTCGGCTTGTAGAGATTGGTCCATATGACGAATCATCAGAATGATAGCTTTGGCATTCTTAGCCTCTAAAGCATCAGCGGTGGCCTGTGCTGTAGCAGCAGCAGCAGCGGCCGGGGCGGCAGTCAGTGGACCTTCCACAGGTGCGGCGGCGGCATCAGCAGGTGCAGCTGCAGGGGGCTCACGGATTGCAGAGATGCTTCCTTGAGCTTTCAGGTGGTTGCGTACATCGCGAACCCACTTATGGTATCCAATGCCCGTGGTATCCAATGGTGCGAAGTCCAACTTGTTCAGGTTATTTGCCATCTGAAACAACAAGAGAGTTGAGGTTAGTTTTCGGAGCATAAATATCTCCCACGAAAACAAATATGGTTTCTGAGCTAAGCTTCAAAGAAAACGTTTTCCATGTATTGGATTTAGGTGAAACTTTGGTGTAGTATGGTTATAACCCTAAAACTTTTCGGTAGCTCTACCTGGACACAACTAGATACATAATAAGAGATGTCGGTGTGAGCAAGCTCCCTTAATACCACTTATCTCAAATCACATACCTAGACATACCCAAGCAGGTGAGCCTAGTAAGAATTAAGTTATGAACCATAGGTCGTTTCTTCTCTTACGGATTCCTCATCCGGAGGTAATTTATTCAATGAACTTCTTGTTCAAGGTCTCTTCTCTCTACGGATTCCTTATCCGGAGTGTTAGCTCGAATCCCCATAATTCGGCTCTTGAACTCACACCAATAGCATGATGACATTAGAGGTGCTCATGACTTACACATATCGCAAGCGATATGAAGCTCGATCACTCCCCTAATGCTTCTCATAGTTTGGATAGGTTCGATTCAAGAATCCCACGTTACAGAAAGGTGGGAGGTAGAGAAGGGATGTTGGAAGTCCCTTGAGAAAAAGAAAGGTGAATTTAAATTCATAAAGCAGCAACGTTTATAAAAGCTTACTTGGTATTCTTTTTCTTGAGTCTTGATTCTTGAACTTTAGAAGGTAGAGAAGATTAACAGCAGCAGGCAGAAGCAGCAGCAGCTAGTAGGAGGAGCAGGAGCAAGCAGAAGCAGCAGGAAGGAGAAGATGATTCTCGGCAGAAGCTTCGTGCGATCGATTGTACGGAAGGTTGCGATCGATCGTGCGGCGGTCAGTAGCAGCGGAAACCCACGGGAAACCTAGGGTTAGGGTTCTAGGGTGTTGGCGCTAGCAGAATGCTATGCTCAAGGATTTTTGGCTTTTTGATCTCAGGGTTTAGAGGTTCGTGCTGATAACGTGTTTAAGTAAAGGTGCAATCAACCACAAGACAGAAAGTAAAGAAGAGAGCAAATAGCATAGGAATAGAGAGTATCTTTATTAATGAATAGGTGCCTCTATATATAGAGAAACACAAGGGTACAATCCATGTCCTAATAGGACTTCTATTCAATATGTAATCCATATGCTATACTACCTAATCTAATCCTAGGTTGACAAGGCACACACAAAGTAGGTTTCCTTCAACAAATTCTTTATTCTTAGGTTCACCATTAAGATCATATATCATGAAGTTTACATTATAATTATTTCTGGTATGTTTAGGGAATTAGGGTTAAACAAAAAAATTAATATAAGAAAGATATATAACTCCTGAATGAGGCTTCAATGATATTGTAGCTTTACCCCTAGGATCGATCAGTTCTAGCCAAAGATGCACCAAAAATTATAATTAGAAAAGCAACATATGGTGTCTGTTTTTATTAGAATTACAACACAACAAACAAGCAAAAATGGAAGGCTCATATCTGATTTACTAGTGATCAGGAAGGCCTCTTGACGTAAGAATTTGTACATACATTAAACCAAAAATTATAGACACAGATAAACAAATGGCGACCGAAAATGCTATTCACAAAGTAACCACTCATCCTAATTGATCACACTCTTAACAGGACTAGAGCATTGAGATCAGATAGAAATCTCAGAGGCACGTGGAATTATCATATACGATCGATCATCATACTTGACATGGCCGGAGGGACAAACAAAATTCTGAATTAATAGTGACCTTTTGGCTCCACACCAACAGACTTGAGCGTCTCCGCCTTGCGTGGCCTGCAAGTCTCAACCAAGAGCCTCATTAAGCTAGTTTGTAATCCATCATCTTAATTTTGAATCAGTAATAAACGAAACGTGTATATGTTATTAGAGAAATTAAGGAAATATTACTAGGCTTTAGCTAGGAACGTACGCAGTAAAAGGGTTAGGGCGGGATGAGTCATGGAGGGTGCGGGTGTCGTCCTGGACATGAGCCACCTTCCTGAGGAACGACTTGTTGATAAACTTGTCAGCAGAGCTAATAACAGCATCGGGGTCCTCCACCTCCGGTACCGATTCCCTCTTAGTCTTCCGGAAGTTGACGACGGGGGAATGCACCAGCTGCTGTTTCGCAGTGTGAATTGCTATTGCCACTGCCGCCGCAACCAATCCAGCCACCATATAAATTGGTGCATTCTCAGCCTTCATGCGGTTAGCCCTATGATATTATTTTTTTGAACAAATAAACCGTTCTCGTTAGATAAACATCAACCGTACAATCATAAGACCGTAAAGATGCCAAATTCAAAAAGACATGAAAAGCAACGAGTCAAAAATGACGAAATTAAAACGGACACCGTACTAACAACTATAAAACTCACATTACCAAAATGAAACATAATTTTAATTTAGGCATGCAATTATCACAATTAAATTTGATAACGTGAAAAGTAATTAAATTTTTATGCATGGGACGAATAATCTTTTGTAGAAATATATTCTCTCACATTGGTGTGAGAGCGCTTTTTTTTTTCTTATCTTGGGGGTCAATGTATCAATTGTGGAGAAATATACTATCGGATCAACTAGGTTATAAAAGACGTTTTTCTTAAATAATAGACATTGCGTATTCAAGGAATTAATGAGATGGAATACTTTGTTTCCACTTTGTCAAGTAGTTTTTTCTCTGTGTCTGATAGAGAAGAAACATGTACAGTTGATGGTTTCATCTTGGGGATGGATGAGGTTGCAAACGACCGCTTCTCTCCCAACTGGGTCAGCATTGATCTCCAGTAATTCTGCAGCATCCTCAGATTCATCATTTCACCGATCAACCAAAAACAAAAACAAAAAAAAAACAATAAACCTGGCAACAAAATAAGGAAATGAACCATATAGATTTGATATTAAGGAAGTTACCGCTGCTCTTGAAGCCATGTTCTTCAAGTACGTACGTATATGGGGATGGATATTACTAGTGCTATTTGTCTTTTAAGATCGATGAATATGCTTTGGTCATACTTATATAGGGATTGGGGAGGCTTCTTCGTGGCTTTTGCTTAGTCAACAGCCAAATCCAATGCTAGCTATATATATACAAATGGGAAGAAAAAAGAATATCCACTTTTGGAGGTATGGGTAACTTTCCTTACAAATATAGCAAGGGTTCTCTGAGAATTGGTCACCTTTGCTCCCGTTAACCTGACTACTTACAGCCTCTCAATCCATCTATCTCTGCAATATGCGGCCACTATTTTTGAAGTAAATCGCCTATATTCATATTGGTAACATATCGATCTTTACCTTAATCTGTTGCTCTTTCATCTTGAAATATTGTAACGTACTATCGCTCTTCTGTTAAATCGAAAATACTAAGTTAGCCTATTAATTGCTGATATATAATACAATCTATAAGCATAATACCACCTAATTGTTTTCATATATCTATGGAACACAAGGTGTATAAGGCCATGAGTCCATAACAAGAGAGATCAAAGATTATGTGTGATGGTATATTCAGAAAGTATGACAAGTACACTGTACACTACTAAATTCACAGCTAGTTATTGCTTTCACAATTCATGCCTCATCAAATTTTATTGCCAAAGACTAACTAAAGAGTTGGTATGTGCCTGGAGAGTTCTATACTTAATTTAATCTTCATTATCTCACCTGGTAGAGCTTCTGCACAAGACAAAAATGGCAAATGAATCAAATCGATGATATAATACATGTATCTACAATCAATCTGTTCCTGACGTCGCAAAGAACCTCTTACGTTCTCTAGTATCCATCAAGATAACTAAGAGAATTAGAAATATGAGGACTGCTCTGGGATGATTCCCATCTGCCTAAGTACCAAAGCTGCTTTTTTCTTAAGTTCATCATCCTGGAGAAATTGGATGAGGATCCTCTCAAACTTCTGCATTAATGGTACACTGATCTTTGTATGTACTAGGATCTTCTGAAAGAGGTCCAATGCTTTAGTTTTGGCAGATACAGATCCCTTGTCCAAGACTTGTAGAAGGGCCGCCACACCCTGACTGTCCACGATGGCAGCAGTTGATTGTGATCGCCTGCTGTGGTCGATTAGCAATGTTTCTAGTGCCATTAGAGCTGCCTCTGCCACACCGGACTCTGTGTCACTCAAAGTCATCACAAGTGGCCTCACCGCATCTGCCTTGACCAGGCAAAAGGTATCTCTTGGTGAACAAGCATCACCATGAACAGAACATGAACCTAAATTATGTGATAATGTTGAGCAGCACCACATATTGGGGACATACTTGAGAAAGAAAGGCATGGAGTGCGTGGTTTGTTGTGCCATGATGGTTTCATCAGAGAATGACTGGCTGGTGGACAGGGATAGTTGAGCAAGTGCAGTGGCTGTTGTCCGCTTAGCAAGTGAGCTGCCCCGGGTCAGAACACGAACTAGTGATGGGTATAGTTCAAGCTTTCCCAATTGCCTCTGAAGCTCAGGCTTGGAGGGTTCTGTATAGCGTAACAGGGCTGCTAGAGCATTCTCCAGTAGAGATGTGCCTTGGTCGGAAGATCCTATGTTCCCATTAATATCGTCATCCATGCTGCAAATTACCTCATGAATGGCTTTTAGTGCTTCTGATTTTTGGAGCATCTCATCAATACTGCTATCATTCCGAGGAAGCTGGCTGATAATTCCTGCAGCAGTAGACCTTTCTTCAACATCTGGTGAATTAATGAGGATAGTTGATAGGGTGGTAATGGCGGTTTCTTTTGCAGGGGACGGTGGTAGTGGAACTCCATCAGGATGACCTTCGGATATGCAATATATAAGCTTCATTGCCCACCTTCTCACCTCAGGATGGTCGTTGTAAAGGGAAGAAAAGAGTTGAGCAATTGCATCGTTGTCTGTTCGTATTAAATTACGGGCTATCTCTGATTTAGAGCTTAGCTCAACCAGTAGGTGTAAAAACTGAATCTTGGTTTGATCTTCAGCACTGGTTATAATCTCTAACAATAGACTAACATTGTGCTTGGATTGAAGTTCTTGCAAGCCCTGATATTTTGGTTGCTCAAACTGCTGACAATCTCTAATCAGTTTAGCAAGAATCTCAGCAGCTTCTTGTTTCAAGTGTGGATCAAACTTGTTAAACGAGATGAGACCAAGCAAATGTGGTACAGTAACGGCGTCTTCCAGAAGGCACTCTACGATCTTGTGGTATGCTACAAGTTTCTTGATACATTTTAGGCAAGCCGATTTGGATGCTGGGGAGCTGGAAGCAAGCATCTGAATCAAATTGTGGATAAATTGCTGTTCTCTTAAGTCATCAATGTTATTCTCCTTCAGTTGCATCTTTACCAAGGCTGCAGCCATCAGTGTTCTCGTCTCCTGGGCGGCTGCAAAATGAGACACAGGGGGTTGAAGCGTAGAAAGGTACATAAACTATGATTGACATCAGGCATATCATTTACCATCGTTGAAGCGAGCTACAAAAAGTTGGAAGTGTCCTGCTTCAGCCATCTTGACAACGAAATGGATGTTGGAGGAGAGGTTCTGCAGCACCTTACTAGCTTTCTGAGACACATCTGGGTTATTTATATGAAGTAAAGAAGCCACGAGAGGAATACAATCTTTTGTATTTCCTATCTTTTCTGCAAGGCTTTCCTTTTTGGACAGTTCTAACAAGACTGCAAGGGCATGGCATTCACTTCCACCTTTACAGATATGTTTTACAATTCTGCGAATGGCTCCTGCTCTGACAATGGCTTCCTGAAAGTTGAAGAACCAACACCACTTACAGCTAAAATAGATTAAACAATGAAATGGATTTGGGACAAGCAGCAAGATATTTCTATTTCTTTTACCTTTTGATCATCACTGTGTTTAGCTAGACAGTAGAGGCATTTTAATGCTGCACCAGCATTTACCCTATCATCTTTTAAGATTACCACCAACTTTGTTGCAAGTCCTTCCTCTGCAGCTTTGGTCACATATCTAGGCATTTCCAAAAAAAATTGCAGGTCCTCCAAGGCCTTGTCCTGTCTCGAGTGGTCATCGGATTTGATTCCAGGCACTGCAGCTTGGAATTTTAAGTCCATGTCTCTCTCTTTCCATTCTTCTATAGAGTTTCGAAGCAAAAGGTTAGGCGTGAGCTCTAGAGATGAAAGCTCCTGTCTGCAGGTGGGGCAGTTCCTCTCTCCCTGTCCGAAGTGTTCTTGAATTGCCTCCCTCTCAAAGCTGTGGCCACAGTGAACTGCTACTGGGTCTGTCATCATCTTGTTGCACAATTGGCATATGAATGAACCAATTGGGTATTGCTGGTGGTAGGTAGAGGCTGTTTCCTCATCAACTGGTCTTGTAACGACTTCGGTACTGTAAAGGAATTCAATCAGTTGAGATAGCTCAAGTGCCTCCGCCTGCCTCTTTTGAGCTTCCATCTCTTCTTTCTCTTGCTTCAGAAGTGCCAACTCACTTTGTACCAAGGATGCATTTGGCCTAGCACCAACGGCTTCGGCAATCTTCTCCAGTAGCTTTCTAGCATTCTCTCTATTCTTCATATTTTCTGATATTGAATTCTCCATCTCTGAAGCAATTTTTTCTGTTGCAGCTGCTGACCTGAATTCCATTGATCCCAGATTGTTGATGATCTGGTTAGTCATAGTATCCAAGTTCAGCGCAATATTAAGATTGACCAGCTGAAATGAGGAGACAGTCTTGGCAATATCTTTAGCTACATCTTCCATCTGCAAGAGGATAGAGTGAGATTTAAGCAAGAGACGGAGGCGGCTTCCACATTTGTAATCTTCAATGACCTTGCTTGCTTTCTTCAACTGCTGGTTCAATGTTGTCAATGCAGCTCTCGTGGACTCTAAACCAAGTGCATTTTCAACCTTCCGGGCATCTAAGCTGCTGAGGAGGATATTCAGCTCAGAAATACTCCTGGAAAACTCCAAAAAGCTGTCCTTTTCAAACAACACATCTTTTGTTTCACTAACGAGCCCCATGGTCTGAACTGCCACCTTGTTCCATAATTCCTGTAGTACTGCAAATCCTACATCCCCCATTCCGATACTGAAGTCCATTCCAGACATTTTCTAGTTTCTGCTAAATTTATGATATCTATTCCAAGTTCACTAGTTTCTTATTATGTCAATCGATTCCAATATAACCCCCATACAATTCTATGGGTATCAGACCAGCAATCCTGCATGTATGAAGTAATTTATATAAGAACTCTGAGAGTTAAGGTGCATTGCAAAACAATTATAATGACAATTAGAATAGTAATGGCTGTTGGGAAGACCCATAATCTCCCTAAAAACTAAAATCAGTCCCAGACGAGACTCCAATCCACTCTAATCTGTTTCATATCAACATATGTAATTTTTAATTTTCTTTTTGGGGGAATTCTATGATGGATTCTTAGATATTTCCTTCACTTTTACTACAACAAAGATGAAAATCAGAACAAATCATGTCATACATTTACTAGAACTAGACACTTATTGGATGCATGTATAATTGAAAACTTAAACACAAGACAAAGCCCAAAATACCAAGACACATAATTAAAAGAGAAAGAGTAAGTTCCAAGTGAATTCCTGACCTCATTGGTGGACCAAATTCATCACAGTGGAAATTGATATTGCAAGTTGTATCTTTCAAATTCCTCTTCAAGTCTGTTTGAGTTCTTCACACTTTGGCAAGGAGGTAGAAGATAACTACTCTGAACTCCAAATTTCATCAACCATGGAAGAAATTAAGCTGCAAAAGAGCTCAGCTATGGTTTCTGAACAAGGTAAGAAGAACGAAGAGATAGCAAGTGAAACCAGAAACATCAAGTTGAAGACTTTGATAGTCCTCACGGTTCTTCTATTTTGTATATATTAGGATCCTTGTTGAATTTTCTCGCACTGGTCACAATCAGAGGAAGCAAAAAAAAATCGTTATCTTTTAGTCTTTTACTGAAACGTTGAAACCCCAAAAAACTTTAACGCTGCATCTTCATATATGCTAGCTGGGTCTTTAATTTGACTTGACCCCAGAACAAGTACATAAGTTAGCTATAGAAATTAACTAAGCACTCGTCAAAAGCGTAAGCATGCATTTGCTTTGAAATTTTCATGGGCAAGACTGATTCCAAGTTTCATTGTGATGTAGAAATTGATGGGCATTTGTCTAACGAGCTTGGGAATTAATATAAAACGGACTTACCCTTTTTCCAATTGCCTTGTTTGCGTCTCTGCGGTGGCAACGACGACGACGACGACTGCGACATATGATTGTATGAACATATGAAATCGTCGTCATCGTCTCTGCATTGAACATAATTGGTTTTCTACTTTTTTTTTTATAAATAAAAATAGTGCTTACTTTTTACATTTTGACCAAGACTATGGACGCCACGAGTCCACGACGTCAGTCATTACTTCACGCACTTGCCGGCCATTCCATTTCGAGTGTTTTCCAGTTTGACCAAGACGCATTCTATAGCAAACAATTTGCATACTTTACTCGAACAACTTCCAACATACAGTGTGGTTCTCAAAATTTATTATCGATAGTACACCAAGAACTTTGGATCGAAATTTCAATGTTTTAATTTTCTTAGTTTAAATTAAATGTTTCTGACACTAGAATTATTGTACAGTTAGTTTTTACTTTTTAGTGGATATTTTTTTTTTCCCAGTGGTTTGTTGAATTTGTTTGAACTTTTTTCTTTCACACATTATAAGGCATAATTGCCAAAATGCCCCTTGAACTTGGCCATAATTGTCAATTTACACCCTGAATTTGCAATTGCGTCAATTTACCCCCTGAACTTGGTAAAAATTGTCAATTCGCACCATGAACTTGCAATTGCACCAATTTGCCCCCTGAACTTGGTAAAATTGTCAATTTGCCCCCTAAACTTGGTAAAAATTGTCAATTCGCACCCCATACGTAAATTTTAACTTTTTTTTCATTCAATTTTGTGACATGTGACATTTATGTGAGGGGTATTTTGGTCATTTTATGATATATATTTTTAGCAAAACACAAAAATTACATTAAAAACACAAATATAAATAAAAATTACATTAAAACACAAATATACATAAAAATTACATTAAAAACACAAATATACATAAAAATGTGAATTTTTAGGGTTTAGGTGAATTTTTAAAAATTACATTAAAAAGTTAGATTTTTAATTCTTTTTAATATAATTTTAATGTATAAATTACATTAAAAATATACATAAAATTTACTTTAAAAGGTGAATTTTTAAAAATTACATTAAAAAGTTGGATTTTTAATTCTTTTTAATATAATTTTTATGTATATTTGTGTTTTTAATGTAATTTTTGTGTAATTTTTATGTATATTTGTGTTTTGCTAAAAATATATATCATAAAATGACCAAAATACCCCTCACATAAATGTCACATGTCACAAAATTGAATGAAAAAAGTTAAAATTTACGTATGGGGTGCGAATTGACAATTTTTACCAAGTTTAGGGGGCAAATTGACAATTTTACCAAGTTCAGGGGGCAAATTGGTGCAATTGCAAGTTCAGGGTGCGAATTGACAATTTTTACCAAGTTCAGGGGGTAAATTGACGCAATTGCAAATTCAATGTGTAAATTGACAATTATGGCCAAGTTCAGGGGGCATTTTGGCAATTATGCCTTGCATGTTAGCCTACCTCATAGGTTAGGGAAAAAGTTGAGGTTGATAGTAAAGTCCTTAAAAGTCATTCCTTAGATGAGACTTGCACAGTCGATTTGTGCATGCAGAACCATGCTAACTTAAAACATGAATTAACAACATGGCTTATTTTATCATAATTGGATAGTATATTTGCAATTTGCATAAATGGATATCTATCTTTATTCAAGATTTCAAAGGGTCTCAAATCTAAATCCTCTTGTATATACTAGACTATTATAGTGTTATATAGCTCATTCCTAGTTGGTTGTCTTGTGCCCTTTTTATTTTTCTTTTCTTCAGTAACTATCACTATCTCATTAGTCTCATGCACGAAAAGTTGGGCTAAATGATTTTTTCTCGTACCATCAAAATTTTTTGTAATGTCAAAAAAGAAACTTCATGTATGAACATGAATAACCAAAACTTGACATTTACACTTCCGAAGAAGCTCAAATTCTCGAAATATATATAACGGCCATATCCGGTACAATATATATTATCAAGGCAGCCATTGCCTTTAGGGTTTAGGGTTTAGCCCAACACAAAACAAAACAAGTGGGAGGAAAAAAGAAAACAGCACACTTGAAGATTAAGAGTGATTTAGTAGACGAAGATAAGAAGCTAATAAAAATAGGCAGATGATGAACCGAGATCAAAGCCATCGATGCCGGAATCCGAAACCGGTGGCATGCTCCCAAAGAGTGGGCTGTGCTGCACAAACTCATTGGAGTCGAAGCCCATGTAAGACCCACTCGTCAACGAGTCAAACCCATGTGTGGTAGTAGGCTCCGAGAACCCATAAAAGTCCGAGCCCATAACTTCCCCAGGTCCATAACAAGTGGAGGAAACACATGGAGGCAAAGGTGGTAGCTCATTGTCATGAGACCCGGCTCCATCAGCAACACCACAACCCGAACCGGGTCCGTAAGAGCCAACGCCATACGACCCGCCTGAAAACGGGTAGGCGTCAAACGGGTCCTGAGAGAAGAATGGCTGCTGCTGCTGCTGCTGCTGTTGCTGGTGGCTGTTCTGGTTTGTCATCATCTGTGTTTGGGTTTGGGGAGGGGCAGTGAAGAAGGCTGACATGTCGCGCTGCGATTCGTCCGGTGAGATAATGGAGGTGACGGACGAGCCGTGCGGCATGTCGGAGTAGACGAAGTTGGTTCGGGCCTTGGAGCCGCGCATGGAGCGGGCGGCTCGGTCGTAGGCCAGGGCAGCTTCCTCGGCCGTGTCGAAGGTTCCGAGCCAATGCCTCTCTTTGGTGGAAGGGTCTCTTATTTCGGCGGCGTACCGGCCCCACGGCCTCCTCCTCACTCCGAGGAACCTGGTCTCCTGTTGCTGTTGCTGTTGTTGCTGAGGTTGTTGTGGTTTTTTCTTGGACTTTGAGGAAGAGGAGGAGGGAGAGTTGCCGCCTTTTGACGATGAGTTGGTGAAGTACTCCATGGAAATTAAGAGAGCGAGAGAGTTAGTAACGTCTGACTGATTGATGGGTTTGATGAAAAAGAAAGATGGGTTTGCGGAGAAAAGGACAGTAGTCGTCTTAGTTTGGTTTGTCTGGAATTGGATAGAGCAGTAGTAAGTAATTAAGGGAATATATGATTGTAGGCTGTTGCATGTTAGGGGTTTAAATAAGCAGATTTATCGACTAATTAATTATGATTAATTAATTAGATGTTATAGTATTAGTATTGCACTAAACCCTAATTACCGGAGATGCCCTTGATCAAAGAAAATAGCAAATGATGAGCAATCTCATGAGTCACTCACGCATGAAATAATTGGGGCCATATTTTGACAATCATAAACTCATGCCATAAGCGAATCATCCATGGCTGAGGCACCCTGGCCTGTTCAGTTATTCTGTTGCTGCTGACTGTAATCTCCTCCTTCATCGTTTATTTAATTTGCAAGACTAAAACCCTAAACCACGTACAGAAGCATTGTTTTGTTTTGTTACATTGACTGTACGTAGTTCTTGTTCATCTTTTTTATGTTGATTGTGTACTGATCTTTTGAATATATATATATAGACAAATTTATACTAATTAATTACCTTTTCAAATCATGGGCGGATTTATAGACTCAGCTGAAATAAAAGAGTTGTTCGACAAATTTACAAGTCTGGTCCATAAACATCCTCTTAATGCTAAACTCTAAAATTAAAATGCTTGTACTCTTGAAACCAAAATGACAACGAGCCGGTTTGAACAAAACGGTGACAATGTCAACATTAAAAATAAAAATCATCATCACAAGATCTTATTCCTCTTTTGCAAATTCTTGATTAGATTTCCGATCTATGGAACAAGAGATGCAAGTATTACAATATCAATAACTTATGTTTACATATGTAGGATGCATGATTAGCAACTTATTGCCATTATTGTTCAAGTACCGATTCAATTCAATATATAACTTTTTGTTGCAAGCTTATGTTGTTAATTATGAAGTTTCATTTTAATATATTGGATTAAATAGTAGGTACTGACCAAAAGTTCTGAGCATCATATCTAACCTAAAGTTTGCTCGCATGTGACCAGCCTTGAGAGGAATAGAGAAGTCTAAGCAGTTGAATATATGATCATAATAATTAATGTAGTAATTAATCAATTTAATCATGGATTATTGTGGTAGTAATCAAATCACCGGTATATTATGAGCATGCATCACGCGTCAGAAAGAGCTTTAATCCAAAACCCGAAAAGCTCTGCAAAAAGACTAACCTGCACCATATGATTGCTCAATACATGCATCAAAAATCTAATTATCATTCATTCCCATATGATCATCAATTGTCAGTACCCATCATTGGTCATCCCTATGCAATTATATGTACAGGCATTTTAATACCACCTTTATCATTTCGACTTTCGAGCATATTCTCCAATCACAATATAAATATTTTTTTCAATAATATTTGACTGATTTTTGTGTAAATAAAATTTACCACAATACACTTGAAAATATAGACCATTTGAATCATGAAACATTGAAACTAGCTATTATAGAGAGTTAAAAAACAATAGTATATATGTATACCTAAAAACAATATCATTTTAAGAATGACGTGTTTCCGAGTTAATTATCATATTATACAAATGTTTTTTTGTTGAGATCGATATATATATGCAGTTTTGTTATAATGTGAACAAATTGGTTAGGTATGTACTTTTATTTAAAACTTTGAACGCATAATTTAGATTGAGAGGCAATGAAAGTGTTCACTTCCCTTCAATGTTCCTTATAGGTACCCGTTAAATTGCATGAGCAATCGCATTGTTCATTTGACAATTTTTCTTGAGAGCTAGGAGAAAGTTACTCCATAAAATAACGGAAAGATAAATAAACACGAATTTATTGAAGAATTTCTTTAAAAAAAAAATATTCCGAATACATCTCAATAAATTATATTAAACAATACGATAAGATAACATTGCTTATATATAATCGGAAAACAAACGTATGGATCATCATGTTACTCTTATACAATGCATATGGAGACTTTTACGTACATGGAACACAACGGGGAATATAATTATCTCAGCCACGTGCATCCAATTTTGATCTTAATATAATGATATGTTCCACACCCCCTTTCCCAACTTTCAGACCAAAAGGCTTCGTTTTCCAACTTGTTTAATTCCATGGAAATGGCTTTTTCCTCTTTTATTTTTTTTCAGCTGAGTTTTGGAGCATCCTTATGAACACTCATAGAGCTCCAAATGAGGGAAAGCCATGTTGGGTTGCATGTGAGAGAGGGACACAAAGGGCATTGCTTTTTTGAAGAAAACAATCACTAGAAAGACCTAGCTACTAAATAAAATAACTTGTAGATATAAGAGGGTTTTATTTGTTAATTTAAATTGAAGAGGTTTTTTTTGAAGAAAACAATCACTAGAAAATACCCTTTAAAGGTTTAAATTACATATATCAAGCTAAGCTAATGAGACTTGACCCAAATGGAGGACCCCATTGCATTACTAATTGGCCTTTCGGTAAATTCACTTTTAATTTAAGATATATATACTCTAGTGCATGTAATTATTGTAGTTTTCAAATTAATTGATTCCAATTTAAGACCAATGTATTGGCTTGTGGATAACGAAAACTAGCTAGAAAGAAAAGTACTAAGATTTCATACCTTAATGAAGACATATAGTCAGCTTAGTGTAAATTATTGAAGGTGGGTAGTTCAGATCCACAGTCTTATGTCTTATCCTTTAAAATAAATTTAGAGAAGTACTTGTATCTTGTGCTAATTGCAATGAACTTAATCTTAAACACAACCATCAATGTCCAAGGCATATTCATCGCCATCTCACTATCAATATAGGGGTGCTTGTAAATTCAGTAGTAATGAGCTTTTATCGATCTCTATACTAATTGTCCGAATTTGAAACCCGTTTTCCTCTTGATCATAGGAATAAGTATGCACCCGTTTTGGATTCCTTTGTGCTATAATTTGAGTTCCAAGCTACTACGGTTTGATGTCTTTCGGCAATTAAAATACTCGAGACTCTGATACCATATTAGATATAATCAACTGAAATAATAAAAGCATAACTTAATTAACAAATAAGTCGACAAAATACATGAAATTGACGCGACTCCATATATAATTATATATCAACCATGTGAAACTCTAACTACCATATAATTCATAAAGTCTTACTATTTCGTAAACCCTAAAGGTCAGAAATTGTTCAAATATATTTGCCTCCACTTTATACGATGAAAACCTAATATTTTTATGGCAACACGCAAGTTGATAAAAAGTTTGAAGACTTGGAGTGGGTTAACACGTTGGCTTCTATAATCTATATAGTTATATTCATATTTACTCTTTCTTCCCACCCAGGTCCTGAATATCAATGGCCTAATGGTCTAAAGGCAACCAGAATGGCCTTTCGAGTGACCTTAAAATCTAACACGAACCTTTTCACATTATATTAATGATATGCTATTATATATCATGATCATCTCTAGCATATAAGCCAATCTTCATTAATGCATGAGAGTAGAAATTTCTGTAAAAAATTAGGGCAAATGGGCGGATACATATACACACAAATGTGTATATATATATATATATGGTAGGCTAGGGTACGGTGATGTATGCCATACCCCCATTTCAATTTTTTTGAACAAAAAATTACATCTAATTGAACCAAAATTACTACATTGACAACAAAGTTACCACATTCGTTTTATACTATTTACATATAATTGAACCAAAATTACAACTTTGACAACAAATTGTTCATAAACTTGTAACAAGGTCATAGATGGAGTAATTACCTCTAATAGAACAAAGATTACACAAAAAAAGACTCTCGTTACCATAATGACAACACATTTTGTTGTTATATTTGTAAATGGAGGTATGACATGCATCTCAGTATTGTAGAACTTCCCATATATATATATATAACTTAATTAATTAATTAACTACCATTCATGCATGGAGATCATGCATGATCAACAAAGTGAAAAGCTCCAAGTAGAGCTAGAAATTGGCCCTTGGTGATGGACAGAACTCTGAATTTAAGTAGGTGGGTCTATGAGATATTGGCCGAAGAAGGCTTTATTGGTGATTTAATAGTACCATTATTCAAATATATCAAGCATTAAGAATCTAACAGCGTATTCTTTTTAGACATTTGGCAAATTTTATATATGCGGTGCTATTTGACTGAGATATGATCCCTATTGACTCATGACTGACAGAACTCTATATAGCTTCGAATCCATTTTAATTAAAGAATTCACTAATTCAGACAGATAGAGAGAAAGAGATTCTCTAGCTCCAGAGTAACTTTCTCCAATCTGAAATCGATGGTTTTGTGATGACAGATTTCACAGTCTATCTAGCTAGTCAGTGTCTGTAATCATAAGCTAAGCTACATGGTCTTAAACTAACAGGTACTCTACTTCCATCGTTTTCACAATCATTAATAGTAAAAATATTCAAGAATTTCAGGCATGAATGACCAACCCATGTGTGTTCCATTTACTTTGATAATCATATTGTGAGAGTATATTAAAGTAAACTTGTGCTATTACGTACTATTCGGTTTTAGGGTTTTAGGTTGTTTAAAATGATATCAGATTCTTGATTGCTAGATGTATTGACATGTAATCTGATCATGCATGCATGCTTAGATTTGTCTGCACATACATATGTAGAACTGTAGAACATACCAACTACCTATTGATTTAGTGTATATATCTACAGTCTCGATCATTTTGAAAGAGAACTATTTGATAAAAGCTTGAGTTCGAATTCTTTCTCCTTTTGAATAAAATAAAAATAAAATTAAGTAAGATATTCTCCATAACAATGCATGCATGCGTAACTTGTGAATTTAAAATTACAAATTAGATTATATTTGCACAAAAAATATATCAAGTACATATAGAAAAAAAAATGTGATGCATACTGGCATGAAAAATTCAAAATTCAAAATATTTTGCATTGCAAAAAATAACATTACTGATCCATGTAAATCGGCTGCATGGCTCGGTATGCTCCCACCCGAACAAGCACAAGTGCACAACTATCTATTGGAAACCCTATCCTGCTTCTTGATGATGTATTTAGCTAGCTCGATCAATTTTTTGAGGACATATCTTTTAGTTATATATGTCCATACATAAAGCAAATTTCACGAGAGCCGCCTTCACAGATTTTGGTCACTCCATTAGAAGAAGTTTTTTTTTTTTTGGACAATAGAAGAAGTTGATACTAGAACAACAGACTCCCCTGTACATGGTGCTCTTTTATTTTTTATGCTTTTTGTTACTTGTTGTATAAAAAAATGTTAACCTCTAGTTTGTTGATGTAGTTATTTCCTCCATCAAATGAAAAAAATTAAGACAGCATGAGGAAGAAAAAAAACACTTCCTAGTCCAAATGGGAGAAAAAACTAACTGAAGAACACCCCAGCTAGTCCTATAATTATTTCTCAAATACAGTAAAAACAAAACATAGTAATTTAAGAAGTGATTAATTAAAGGAAACATGCAACGCGATCTAATCTTCTTGATGAAAGAAGATGATAAGAATTAACCAAGTTGATGAATAGTACTTTGATGAAATCATGAAAGCAAAGGTGTCAAAAGTCAAGAAAACACAAACAAGGGCCAAAGCATTTGTGAATCCCATGAATCTCCACTTCCAAGGCTCAAATAAAACAGATCATTTGAGTAAAAAGATGTGTTGGATGGAAAGAAAAGGGTATAGAGTAGTCAAATTAAAGACCAACCCTCCCCGTGTTACATGGAACAAAAGCCTTTATCAAAGCTAAGCTAGCTAGACTTGTTAATTAAGCACACGGTCGTCCTTTGATCCTTTCCCATTTGGTCGTATATTCTTTTTCTTCTCCTTTATCTCCCACATTTTTAATGCCACCTTGCTCTAATGGTCTCTCTAAGCCATAGCCTTCAATGTTAAACTAAACCAGAAGGAATATTAAAACCAGCAAAGAGTGAATGTTTTCGAGGGAGGAGCGTTTGGATGTTTGAATTTTTCTTGTCGTGGCATGTAGATCATTCCCGGACTTTGAGATTGTGCTTTGTTCTGCTTTGGTTAATGTGGCCATCATTATCCGAGAAGCTAAATAGATTGTTTCAAAACAAAAATGAGTACAAGAGAAACCAACTGTTCATTCTATTGATCTTGATTTATTTACAGGATAAACAGAATTACCAAAAAAAAATGCAACAACGAATACAATGGGAACTTTTAGTACTAGGGTTTTGCTCTGATTTGATTTACACATGATTCATTAACCCTGTGTACAATGCGTTTGATACGTGAATTTTCAAGCTGCGAGCTGCTGAACGCTAGAATGACTAGTAAAGCAGCCGGATGGTGATGACATTTGATGCTCCGATCCGACTTCTGAGATAACTGGCCTCAGAGGAAGTTCGTCCGGTTCTTCTCTAGGGCCATTTTCCGTGCTGTCTGAGAGGGCTGTCAAAAAATTTCTTAGAGCTTCTCGCATCCAGTCATACCGACAGAATATGAAAGCGTCTTCTATGGTAACCTGAAAATGACACCAACCAAGTCTTCAATATTAAGCTCTCACTTATAATAACTGAATCACAAAACTTGTTTGCAAAACTGGTGTATGCCTCAAGTTTCAAAGATGATTATGACAATGAATTCTTTTTATTCAAGTCCGCAATTATAATAACCAAAGCACAGAACTTGTTAGCAAAACTGATGTCATATTTCAAGATTCAATAGTAAATGTTATCTCTCAACTTTCAATGTTATTTTTCAAGTTTCAACAGCACATGGTATAACTTTCATGTTTCTTATTTCTTGTATTTCCTATGGTGGATGAAAATATACATCAGTTACTACTCACCCATTTCCTTCCATAGCTGGCCTGCTCGGGCCAGGAGTCGAGCTCTTCAGTAACTCTTAGTGCAAACATGTAACCTCTACAACCTCCTTGCAGGCTGCCATTGTTCTGTTTGCTCTTGCTTCTGAACTCCCATTTTCCTAGTGGAGTTTCCTGAAGCAAACATGAAATTTGATTTGTTTAGCCGAGTCGGGGTTACAATTCTGTGTAGAGAAGCATTTCAGTCTCAGCATATGCATGAGACGGTCTGTAATCACTTTACATATGTACACAGGAAGATTGGGTGAAACCACAAACAGACTCCAAAACTTAAGAGACTTTCAGAAAATGCAATTAACCCCACTCTCCACTACTCCATACAGCAAGAAGTTACAGGTGGAAATGGTGAGGCGGAAAATTCCTACAGGTAGAGATCCAATTACAAATTTCTATAGCATGAATTAAACATTACAGAGACAAAGAGTCCATGCCTGTTACCAAGCAGGGAAGAGAAACCTACACCAAGAACTCCCTTCACTCCTGCTTCTTCTAAGGCCTCGCGACATGCAGCTTCTCGCATGGTTTCGTCATTCTCCCATCCACCCTGATCATGAACAAGCGCCGCTGTGGTCAGTATTCCATCACAGTAAGCTTTAAGTGCGAAACAAATAATGCAGGAAGGAAGATAGATACCTTTGGAAACACGAGATCATCTCGATTTGGTGAAGAAATCATGAGAACAAGCAATTTTTTCTCTACATTGCAATTGCTACTCCCAACAGTCTTTTCAAACCTATAAGGAATACATCTTTTTTTTTTTCCCACCAAATGAGTACAAGTTAGATCCAAAAGTCCCTCAAAACATTCCTACTAGTGTAACAGAATAGCTTATTGAAATGGAAATACAAAAGGGAAAAAAATCCCCACTAAACTCTCGGAGAGAGATAGTGGTGCTCAGGAGAACATAATCAACAGACAGGGATATCCAGAGCAAAGAAAGGGTAGAACCAACACAAAGATTGTACTAGCTAGTTATGGTGACATGCTACTGAACCATGCATGCTTCCATGAGTCACCGACATTTCACAAGCCGAAAAAGGTTTTAATCTTGAAATTGACATTCCAATCCCTCACACTCTCTGCCTAGTTGAGTAGTTATGCTCACGCAATCATTGAGAGGAAGGCGTCCATTCAACCACCATAGCAGAGGTTATGTTATGTTTCTATAAGTATATGTAAAAATAAATCCACTAACCAAAGACTTGCTGCTAGTTTATGATAATGAAAGCCAAAAGGAGGCACTGAATCGATTATGTTGGAAAGAAAAGGTTGCAAATTTTGCAGCATTTTCCTGCACTATTCATGAAAAACTAACCACTAGTTTATCGTTATTTGTAAGTACAACTTTTGTTCTTGATATGCAATTAATTATGATATTCAGGGAGAAGATTTCAGTATTGAGAGGACATATATGGTTAACAACTGAGTAATGTCATATTTACAAGGGAATATTGTCAACCACAAATGTCCAAGTAAGAGAACAGTGGAAAAAACATACTGCAAATAAAAATAATAGCAGTAGTGTATTATTGTCAATGCTCAGGCCCAGCTCTGCAAGTACCTTCGGCCACTAGCAATGGACCTTGTTAACAACCATTGGGACCCAAAGAAAAAGCTTTTCATCAACAGAACACTTTTTCCAAACAAAAGGTTCCAATTATTTGCTTACACAATTAAACTTATACCATAAAAAAATTAAGCTAATAATGCAGACTTGTGTGAAAAGGAAAGGGGATAAAATGGAAGGAAGAAATCTGTGAACACAGTTAGGTTCCAAGAAATGGAAAAATAATTGAACAAAAAAACAGTGAGGAATGATGAGTAGTGCTCACCCTGAAACAAGCCTCAATTGATCCTCGTACCGCTGTCTCTGCCTCCCTGTTCTTGCTGTCAAACAAGACATGATTTTGATAATCTGAGAAACCAACAACCCTAACAATCTGCACAAAGATGGAATCAGAAACCTGGTTGTTGCTGGAATTGTTGAAATCTCTGAGTTAAACAAGTGAAGGGTAACTAAACTATGGTTTAGACATTGATAGCGTACCAAGAAACAAAAACCCAAAAGAGTTCCATAGAGCAAAACGACGACCTCCTCGGATTTAACGAGAAAGAAGAAAGAGGGAACAGAGAGTCAATAAGGGCAACGATGACAACACGCTTAAATCTTTTCGGCGCTCTTCGAAAGTTCTAAAAATCTAAGTAAATTGAACTCGTCTGAAAATGTTGGGATGCTCCTTCATAGAAGCTGCACTCTCCCTAGTCCCTAGTTCTATATGCCAGAAAGATATATAGATATATATATATATATTTTCAGCGGGAAGACCAAATCAACGTTAACCCACTTAAATATACATGTCAAACTCAAAGCCTGGCCTGACCTGGGCCTTCTTTCTGGTTTTTTCCTTTTGGCAAAGAGCATCCAAACGATTCACATTTGTAGGTATGGAATATTGGAATTCTCGATTGAACACAAATTAGTTCAAACTTTTGCTTTAAAGGTCGGTAGAATTGATGACAGAACAAGGAGTTCACACACAAAAAAATGAGAGGAACCCAACTCAAACCTACATGGACTTGGGTACATGAAAATGTCTTCAAAATTTAATATACCGTTGAGTAGAGCCCCACAAATAATTGGCCGACCATATCATTAATATATCACCAATTCACGATCTTGCATTAATTCATCTATTATAATTTTATTTTATTTTTGATAATTTGCCAAGAGTGAGTATTGAGTAATTAAATTCGAATTCTTGTAATGATAAAGATAAATACTCGTAATCACCGAAATCTTACTTTGATTTTTAGCCATAGTAACAATAGCATATGCTCATAACTACCAGAGCTATAGACCACCCACGAGATTTTAGAAGCACAAGAAAAAGGGTATAGAGAAGATTTGATTGAAGAACCAAGTTAGGCCGCAGAAATACTGAGGCCAAATTTCTCTTGCTTCGGGTTTGTTCATTAGATATGATTGCCACATAAACTAGTGGAGCCAAGAAGGAAGATGTCACATGAATTATTGATATAAAGTGTCCGAACGAAACGCCAAAAACCGTTTACTTGGGTCAATGCCCCCATCTGATGTCATCAATTTTTCTAAAATCATAACCTAAAAAATACGATAAGATAAGATTATTGATGACAGAGGATGTAGCAATGTCAAATTTTCCTCCCAAGTACCTTGAATGATTGACAACCGTCATTTGATAGTTTGTTTACAAATCCTTACAGTTAATACAGCACGGTTCTACTTGTAGTTCAAAAGGCTCATTGACACAATCCACACGGCAAGGCATTTCTAGACAAACGTGAACGAGGGTTCTGGTAAAGCACTTAGACAAGTCTTCACATGACTTATAAATTCAGAGATGAATTGGGCAGGGGCCATACGCTACCGTTCTTCATGTATTTAGGGCCAAATCGAGCATAGGACGGATGGGTGCCTTCCATCCAAGAGAGCCAAATAATCAAACACCACCACAGGCAAAATAGATCAAGCACATAACGAAAAGTTAGGGCAAGAGCGAGGGATATACCACCACAAAACGAACACGACTAGTCCTCTACCCACTCTGCACTCACGATAAGATTCAACACTTGCATCAAATGCATATTTATGACAATACTAGAGCATTCAACTCACTTTGCACCCATGACACAATTCAACAATTGCACCAAATGCATATGTATGATAATATTGTAAAGTGTTCAACTCACTTGGCAACACATAAGATTCAGCACTCGCTCCAAATGCATGATAAGCATACTCTGAAATTTATCCATGATTCACTTATAGTAGAGAACACACCTAATATCCTCATCCTCGTTTAGGACACAGCTCTCTAGCTCCACTCAAAATCCAAGATAATCTAAACCTAAGCTATACCTGATTATTAAGCACTTCGCCAACATCCTTGTAAAATTCAACTAGCACCTTGCTCCCCACCCAACCATAATAAGATTCATCTCTCAATTATTCCAAACCATGATAAGATTCAGCTCTCAATTACTCCAAAACATGATAAGATTCAGCACTCAATTACTCCTAACCATGATAAGAAACCAACTATCGCACTTCATCAATATCTATGATGTCTCACTTGCTTCACACCCACAGTAAGATTCAACTCTCAATTACTCGTAACCATGATAAGAAGCCAACAATCCCTAATTTCGAGAGCACTTCCCTAATATCCTTGATAAGATTCAAGACTCACTTTCTTTAAGCCCACAGCAAGATTCGACTGTCAATTACTCCAAAAACCAAGATGAGAGGCCAACATTCGTCCTGAATTCTTCCCTTTCCCTACCATGATTCACTTCTCAATTACTCCAAACCATGATGAGAAGCCAAGTATACCAGTTGTAGAGCACTTTCCCGATATCTTTGATAAGATTCAACTCTCCCTTGTTTCACACCCACAATAAGAATCAGCCCTCAATTACTCCTAACCTGTAATAAGAAGCCTGCTCAACTCCTACATTCCCATCCTCCCCCCATCCAGAGTACTTAATTGACCGAAAAAATAACGAATAGTACCACATTAAAGAAATTCAAAGCAGAAACAATTTGCTACAAGAGTTTAAGAAAATCAATTCAGATACTGACACTTCCTCAAAAAAAAAAATTCAGAAACTGACAGAAGAAAAGAACAAATGGTTCCAAACAAAAATGGCCACCACTGATGCTCTAAAAACCTAAAAAAAGGCAAGTAGAATTAAAGAACAAAAAAAACAATTATAACTGCAAAAAAAAAACGTGGACATCTACGTTTCTTCATTCATCAAGAGCAAATACTAATTCTCTGTCGACTATATGAGAACAAGCTCATGTCAGCTAAAGAAATGGGAAAAATAGCAATGGATGAGAAAAAATAACATTGTAGATAATTCCACACTAATTGATAATTGTACAAAGTACCCAAGCAAGAAAGGCAATAAAGTTTGAAGATGGAATTGATAATTGATAACATCAAACAGCTAACTTAATTAAGGAAGATCCGAAACGCACCAGTATCACATTAAGCAAACTTAACAAAATTAAATATTAAAACCAAATTCTAGATAATAAAACATAACAACAAGCATCCATTTCTCTCCTTCCACGAAATCAAGGCTCAAATGCCCTCTTGCACATAATTAAGAGTCAAAAGTGTACTAATGTAGCAGCATCAGTCTCCCTTCCTCCTGAAAGAGCAACCCTCAGTGAGCCTGGCACGCCCACCTGTTGGCTGGCACAAAACCGTCTGGCAGTTTCCGCACACCACAACTGTTTGAGAGTGGCTGAACACAGTAGTACTGCACAAATAATCCACGAGTAAATTTCCTTGTTTTCCAATTTAAATCATATTATCAATAAAATCATCGCAAAGAGCATGAATAACATTAACTTACATGTTGAAACATCCCTGGCATTTCACGTCCTGTGCAAAATTAAACCAATCAGATAAACACACAAAACTGTTTCCAAAGGACTTTACTCATCGAAATATTAATATCAATACCATGAAGAACGAGTTGGGGGACTGCACGAGCCTCTTGAGCTTGTGCTTCCTCTTCTCGAGGTCAGCTGGTGGGTGAAGCAAATCGATATCGTTCTGGAGCACCTGTTCACAACCAGCAACCAACCATCTATTACAACACCATCTCATTTCTAACATTACGATTACTATAACTATCAATTTTATCAAAACCGAATGAAAAAAAAAATTCAATTCTCTCTTCCAGTAGAGTGTTTAACCCTAAACAAATCTGACCTAAAACAAAACCCTAACAATGCTTTGAACAGAACCAGAAAGAGTACATGGTGATCAAGCTATTCTCCTACTGAATTTCCCTTGCCTCCTAGTTTCAGATAGATACAAATACATATAGCTTCCATCTATGCTAATGAAAATAAAGCAAATTTTTCATATCAGAATAAATGAAGGTGTGGTAGACTCACCATCTTGATTGACAAACGAAGATCGAAGAAAACAGCAGCGAGCACAAATGAACCTCCAGAGAGCGAGAGCGAGTGCGTCTGCGGCGATAGCTAGTGTGAGAGGAGGAATTAGGGTTTATATTTAAGCATATAAACGAATGGCTGAGCCATGCTGGCCGTTAGATCCTCATAGTTTAGATCTCCGCCTCTCACCAATATCAGGGATATTCTCGTCTTTGAATCTAACTCTTATTATTGGTTTTCGGCCCCTATAGTGTTATTATTTTCAGTTTTGCACCAGGACGCGGGTGGGCTGCTGAATAGAGTTTTACGTTTTATTGGGCCGATGTTTATAATCCACGGCCCAAGTTTCTTTTTTCACACATCCGGAATGTAATGCAACCTTCTCCACATAAACTGCGCTTAATTTTTGGCTCATCATTTGTGCGTGACCATTTGCTATATAAACACCTCAAATGCAGCACAGCTACAGCAAATTACCTCCTAAACAAGGTACTTAATTTACTGCTTTAAGAGTTTACGTTAGCATGGCGGCTCTTCGAAAGATGTCGAGTGCCCTTCCGGTACTTATTATCGTTGCAGCGCTCTTGCTAGCATGGCCTGCGACACAAGTTTGCAGTCAACGACAGATTGGATCCAGGCCTCCATTCTCCAGGGAACAATGTCTCGGGAGCTGCAGCACATAGTATGCGAAGTGCATGACGCAGTGTTCCGACCACGATACGCGCGACCCGCCGAAATTGTGTTCGGATGCATGCGATGATCAAATGATCGTATGCCAATCAGGCTGCTGATTATTCGGTGTACCGAATTAATTCATGATCAGTTAATGCAGCCAAGATCCAGTTTATATTATGCCTAATTACGATACTGAATAATACTGAAGTACTCTATGCTTGTACGTGTTTTAAGAAATAAATCATGTCGTAGTACGTTTATATATAATAAAACAATGATCGAAGCTTTGTATGTTAGAAGCTTAATTTGGATAATCAAATATCAAATTAAATAATATGTATTTAAGTGTAATAGCTAAGCAGGATTGCATGTTTCGACTTGAGCAAATGATAAATTTTTAGAGTTTCTCATATCTTTCGAGAAAGCAATCGAACAGTGGATGCTTTTATGTACGAATCATGTTACCATTGTTTCTAGTTCTATATTTGCGGTGGGATGCTATTCCCCCTTTTTTTTTTCTTCTTTTTGAGAAAACGTTTGTTTGGGCATGATTTAACTGCATGTTCCCTTGTTTGTATTCATCCCCAGTAGTGAAATAAGGTTATTGACACCCCCTCTTTTACATGTATATATATGTACGCATGGTTTCATTGATATATTAGGACTCAGGAGAGAAGAGTTACGTATAGAAATTCCTTTTGGCTATCTCATACATACATGCGTCTGGAATACTGTGATGTAGATAGAAAACCGATCATTCTGCTTCAAAAAATAAAAATCCTTAATTTTGTTAAAAATATGCATGACCTTGGTGTGTGTGTATATATATGTATATAAGTAGCACATCCTGCATTGCAGAACCACGTACATTAATTCTCATCGAGCTAGTTCCTTCATCATTTCTCTCTAGCTAATTTGCATATCCATGGCTAGGTCAAGAAGCACTGCTCTTGTTCTTGCGATAGCAGCACTTCTCGTGTTGCTATCTTGGCATGATGCGGCGGCACGCATCAACGGCCAACCTGCTAGAGCCGAGGTAGAATGTGGCAATGCCTGTGATAACAATGTCATGACTCAATGCATAGACGGGTGCAACAAGGGAGAACGCATAACAGCAGATAAATGTTGGAGGCAATGCAGTGAGATCCAAGCCAAGTGCACAAAACGCTGCAGGAAGGAACCACTTCCACCATCCACTACTAAAGCTTAAGTGCTTAACAATGCAGCCGAAGCCCACATATCTATCTACGTACGCGCGTACGATATCTAATTAAATAACGTTATGTTCGTTGGCGATCAATAAAAGAGTGTTAATTTGAAGCTTTGCGCTGCATAAGTGATGAACTTGATTATATATTGATCTCGAATCAAAATTAAGTTCCCTGATTGTTGTAATGTAATATGTTGAAGTCTGTTATATATGACAAGTTTAAATTATTTCTTGTCTTATTGCCTGAACTGAACTGTTTCGGTAGTCCACAATCTATCATATTTTTTTATAATTTGAATTTTAGATCCCAACGTATGTTATAAATTAGATATATCACGAAATTAATAGCTAGTTAATTAGTAATTTTCCGAGATGAAACATGCACAAGCTGATAGAGCATGTGCGTCGGTGCACATATATGGGTCTACTAATTAACTAGTTAAGGGATAATTAGTAGAGGATATATATATTTTGTTTCATAGATAGAAGATAACCCAACTGATCAATGACCACAAATTAATGTTTAAAGGAGAGAAGATATTCATGACAGATAGTCGATCAGAAACAAATTGTATACTAAATATATGCATACAAGACATATATGAATATCTTCTCTAGCTATTAGCTATCCTCCTTTCTGTCATGAACATCCATCTTCTCTCCTTTACATCAATTTGTGGTCATTGCCTGGTCATGTTAACTTCTATCTATGACATCACACGCAATGGAGATGCAACCTACGTACGTCTGGCAATTTAATTTCAAGTATAATTAAGCTACAAAATAAAAAATTCAAATGGAAAGAGAAATTAAAACACTGCCACAAAATCGTTAACGTATGGAATGTGCTAGCTTCAAACTTATAACTGATCACTGATCATGTGTCCGCAATGTGATGCTTAATTTTGTCTTAACATCTGTGCGCGTGACCTTCTGTTATATAATATATATATATAGACTCCAAATTAATGCAGCATCACGTACTCTTCAGTATTCTTATCTAGGGTTTACGTTCAGCTAAAGATGCCAAGCAGTAGTAGTCTGAATATTCATATAGTAGCTGTCTTTGTGATAGCGGTGTTGCTAGCATGGCCGCCGGCAACACAAATAGTTCACGGCCAAGTCGAAATATGTGCAAAGGGTTGCAACAATCTGTTATTATCGTGCATGAGTTGGTGTTCTGACGGCAGTGGGAGCAGCAGCCAGTTGCTGGAACTAAGAGCCCTGGAACAATGCGTTAAGCGTTGCAACAAGTCCTTCGAAGGTTGCATGAAATGGTGTAACCAACTAACTAGACGATCATCCCCACCTATGCCAAATCCACGATAAGTTCATGTACGTGTATGTACGTTCATTAAATACAAATAAGCTTTCTAGGTTAAAAGTTTCTGTATGTTAATTGATCGAATGATATCAATTGTCCTCGAACGTATATGAAATATTTTATAAAATATGTCACTACTATGAAAAATTAGTCCTCGACTATGGTCGTCAATGTACGACATGGCACCGGCGATGATCACCTTCCTACGATATCGCCAACAGCTATGTTATTATATTATCATATATTCACAAATTAATGAACTCTTAAAAGGAAAAAAGTCAATCAATTTTGATCATGTCGATTAATTTCCTCAAACTAAACAAGGTAGAGATCGATTAATTTGTTATCTTCATGGTGATTATGAACTTTCTCTTTAATTGTAAACCAGAGATCGATAGAAGTAGAAGAAAGATTGAGGAAGAGAATTCAGAAAATGTTATTCAACCCCCAATTTGGTTTTTTTCAAATTTGATATGCAAAGATCAATAACATGGATATAATTTAAAAACATTTCCCATAAATCCATAATGTTAGAGTAAGATTATTGATTTAATTTATGAGTATGCAACTTACAATTTTCAATTATTAATTTTCCCTAATCCTTTTTGTTTTCCTCAAAACATAATGAACCACAAAAGATGCAAGCTCGATAGAATTAATACAAGTTGCACTGTATATCTGCCTCCCAAAACCAACGCTATTCTCAATCATATTTTAGTGTCAATCTCCATGCATGCAAGCAAGTCTTTTGTAGTTCAATCCCATGGACAATTGGCATGACCCTTCCACCCTCATGAAAGGTCTTTCAAAATGTAGGGATTTTTATAGTTGAAAATACATTTTGTTCCTCCTGGACATTACCAATTCCATGTGCATATATATATATATATATATATATATATATATATATATATATATATATCAATTCCACATTAATTTTTACTATTACAAAAGAACTTTGAAACTCATGTTCTTTTATTTCTTATGAAGCATGAAATGGAATCGATCATGGGGTTCTACAAATAGAACATGCACAGGTTTTATCTACCAAGACTAGAGAACATGATGAACGTCTTATATATATTTGAACCCTCTTATATTTATTTACTTACTATTTTTTTTGTTTTATGATCTGTATGACCATCTTCTATTTTACATTTGGGGTCATCTTATCATGGGCTATATGATATTATCACATGCGAGAGTGTCCATTATTCAATTTTTTTTTATTGTAAGAGAAACTACAATTTTTATCTTTACCCCACTCATTCATAGATGTCAGTGAAAATCGAACATGTGATCCTCTACCGTATTAGTTTTACCAATAACCAACATGTTACAGCTTACCGGCAGAGTGTCCATTATTCATGATCATGATCGAGCTACGAAATATTTATTTGCACTAATGAAAAAGGAGAGGACTGCATTGACCATCGATCACCGTCCCGCGCCTTTTAATATATAACATGCATGATCACCATTTTCATGGATTGGTTTTTTTAACAACAGATGTCCTGGCGCAACAAAGATAAATTATAGTTCAGTCATAAACTGTATAATTAATATGCATGTTAGTTAATTAATATGATGTAATCCCCAACTTGAATCATTTTAATAATGAACTCCCTACTTGGTCTTGGATCTGGTGCTTTCCGTCATTGTCTTGAGCTTATTAAGATATTAATCAAAGTAAAATTGGCGTCAAACCACTCATTGACGCTAAGAAACGATTGAATACTAAATAATATTGTAGGTTGGACTTGAGGCCGGCTCTCTTGCCTTGAGGCATATGATAAGGTTTTTTTCGAAATCCAACATAAGATTAGGTTAAACAAGGATTATGTTACATGTTCTTCCCACTAATGAAGTTGATCAACCAGCTAATCGATAAGGTTTTTCAGTTAGTTCAAAACAATTGGCCAGCTTTTTGCTACAGTAAACAGCCGACAGACATGTTTTTATTTGTGCTGAAGCAATACTTGTAATTTATAATAAGTATAAACATGATTAGTATAAAGCTTAATTGGTAATTTATATTAAAAAGTTGAAAAAAGGTGAATGTGTGTTTACTTTTAGTACGATCACATGCAATGATATATGTGATATATATTCGTGGTTGTGAACCCAATCTCTTGCTTTGAAATGAGGGAGATCGAAGATCGATGATGTGTAGTCTTAGTTGTAATGACAAACAATAATCTTACTCATAAAATTTGTAGGTTGAATTTAGTTAGATTGACTATATTGTCTGCATGAAACGTTGAAAAGAGAAAAAGAAGCTAGTATTGGAACTGGTAAGTTACTCCATCTTTGCCACTTAAATAGTCCTTCCTCCAATTTAGACATCTCATACATTGTGGACTAAAAACAGATGACCCCTCCTAGTTTGGTATATATCTCAATGAATAGAAACAAAGATTTTGATACGATGCACTCAGTAAAACGGAAAATGAGATTGGTTCCTTCTAATTTTGAGCAGAGCGATATGCTTTAATCAACTAAGAAAAAATAAGAGTAATTTTAGCGCCTTATTTTCATTACAATAATTTTCTCATCCCATAAAATAAATTTTTAGAGCTGTCACTGTTTAATAACTGTTTGATAATGTATACTATATACTTGAAAGGGCATCTCATTTTGTATACCTAGCTGCATGGATATGATCCAAGGTCACTATGCTAGTCTCATTGACTTGATCATTTAATTTGAAGAAGTTAAGGGTGGAGCTTTCATTTGGTCAAACAATGATATACTATAACTATGGGAAAGTAGAGAGCGATCTCACTCTTTCCCCTTCTCTATATTATTATCCCATACTTTGCTCCTCTTCCCCTGCCCATTTCTAGGGCAGTCTGTCCCCCCATAAGACACCTACTTTGTTTTATCTTTAAACATGAAGACCTAGGCAAACCAAATCTAGCAAATCCCGATCAATATGTCCTAATATTGCTCATTAGCCATTATTTTTGCTTATTATCCTTCATCTCCAATCTGCTTACCGAACAACGGTTCTGTATTATTCAAATCCAAAGTACAGCAGTGCCGCCCTAGTCTTTTACCTGAAGCAACCTCAACCCTCAAGTTTATTTTACCTATATTTCTTTTTCCTTCAGTAATTTGATTTCAATGCTTATTAATTTTTTAAATGCATGTAAGGTGTTCGATGAAATATCTCTAAGAGAAGTCATAGTAACTCCTTCTCGTGTTCAATTCCGTAAGCTTCTTTATATATTTGTTTGTTTTATTAATTTGATGTCAATGTTCTTTATTTTTTCAAATGAAGGTAAGTTGTTTGATGAATTAATGCATCACACAATTACTACATGAGCTAAGGGTAGTCATAGTAACGTCTTCTCGTGTTCAATTTCATAAACTTCTTTATCACAAACACGCTTTGGTTGTTAAAAGTTTCTGGTTTGTGTCCATACCAATTGAGAGCACCAAAGGTCCTGCATTAAGCATGGAAATTTTTCTGTTTCCAACCTAGCAAGCCCAGAAGTCCAATCTTGTCTTGAAATGCTACATCAAGGAAAAAAGTGCAGCCACAGGGTTGGTGCTAGAAAGTCACATGCTGGCCAGTTCATCTTGTTTAGGCCCTATTGGTTAGTTCTGATAGATAGGGCCATGCCATTTTTTTTTAAGTCGATCGTGGGTTTCTCCACACCAGAAAGGAAATTCTTTTCCATTTCTGGCCTAACTTGCAGTAGCTAACTGTCTCCTGCATGTCTGCAACCTTTTTCTTCCTTACAGAAACACTAATTTCTTCTTCTCTTTTCATAATTTATGGCATTGAACAGTTTTATGGACTAAACAAATTAAATAGATTTTGTAGTGTTAAGTTGTTAACTATATTCATAGAGTATTGGAAAAGAAAATGGCTTGTCTTGGGAGATGAGTGGAGCCTCTGGAAAGATTAGAGCTTTAGCTGTATGTGATATGTGGTGGGCGTGCGTGCGTTTGTTTTAGTGTGGTTGATAATTTACTCAATGATAGTAGTCTCTTTTTGTCCTCAGATCCTTCAATTACCAGGTAGCTCCGATTCAAGCCAACACTTTCTTGACTTAATGGTCCTAAAATTTTTAATACAACATGGCTTTTACTGGTTTGGATCCCGATAAGTTTTGTTCCTCATGGTTTGGTCCAATCATAATTTTGATGATTACAGAGTAGGGTCCTCGAAATGACAGATGATTCACTACTCACTAGCATGACAAACATCGTCTCTCTCTCTCTCTCACTAGCATGATATATATATATATCATTTTAATATTTTCTTTTTTTCTACACTCTTTCTCTTTCTCGCATATAACTGATATGCATTGCATAGGATCTGCTGTGTTAATGGCTCAAACAGAACTGTGAAAAAGGCCACTGTTATGTGATAGCAAATCTAAAAGGATATTTGATTTGAATTATCCATTAGTCTTTCATGATTGTGACAATTTCCCTCTATGCAAGTGGAGATATAGTAATTCATGTGAATTAAGATTGTGACTCCTAGACCTAGCGTGTCATCGCAAACCGTAGGCTTTTGTAGCATCGATTTAATATCTTTTGATCGATGACAAAATAATTGCTATGCACTTGTTGTGGTTTTGAAATTTTGTGCTTAAACATCTCCTAGTGTTAGATTAGGAATGAGGAAAGAAATCATTAGCTTGTAAATGTTTCATTTTCTTAGAGCCACAAAAGTCTTTATGTGGGTCTAGTACATACTTGGTGATGGGAACTTCCAAATAACATTGAGGGCAGTATCTGTCTGATTGAATTCAGTTATAGTATCAGCCTAATAAACACTATGGTTGTGGTTTTGGAGCATACATTTTGGCTGAGAATGTGACAACCAGTGCTTAAATGTCTTAATGTCACCGTGCGAGCTAGTTGTGCAATCTGTTATGCTATGCTGTAATGCATATCTTCATGTGTAATACCACCAAAAGTGTCGACTAAATTTAGCAGACCATGACTTGAAAAGATGTTTCCTGTTATAGTCTCCATGTCTGCAGTAGCTAAAGCTGTAAAGCGATGATTGCTGTTTTGATAGCATTGTCCTATTCTGGCATTAACATTTGGATATGTTGCAGGGCCTCTTGTTATTGTTATTCTCTTTCTGCTAAGAGACTTTTGTTGTTTTTATTATCATGATTTCTCATTCTATCTGTCTAATTTGGCAAGGGGTATTCAAATAGCTAGGTTCTTGGCAGCACTGGCAGGAAATGTTGAATGATTAATTGCAGACCAAGCTTATCTTCAGTAGCCATTAATTTGAGCTTGAAATTTTGAAAGAATTATTTTATACAATGTAGTCTCTGTACTCTGTAGGAAAAAAGAGGTAATTGAAGGAAGTTTTGACCATTTATTTTTTAAATGTATTCAGTATTCACAGCTTACCAGACAGGGCCACGTGTGTAGGACCTTCATAGCCTCATCTTCCTTTACATTTCCTTCTTCTTTTTTTGTATTTTAAGATTTTTGAATATGCATCATTTCCCAAAATCCCCTCCAGAATCTGTTATTTAATCATTTCCCTCCACCCCTCTTATCATGTGCTATATATATATGCTTCTATTATAAGACAATGTCTGAAACAATATTTAGCCCTCTCTCTTCCTTTAGCATTTTCACTTTTCTTGCTTTGATTTTCTGTTAAGTCAGCTTTACATAGGCAGAGATTCTGCCTTTCTAAAAGTTTCAGGGTCTTATCTGATCGCAAATGACATGTCCTAGAGCCAGCTCTAAACCAAAGCTTGTGTATTAATTAGTTGCTTCTTTCTTAATTTTTCCAAGGATGATTCCCAGCTATGATCCACATGACAGTGAATATGGTCTGAAGCTTTTGGAGGACCTAACAACAAATGCATGTGAAGTACAGCAAAAGGTGTTAGAAGAGATACTAGCAAAGAATGCTCAAACAGAATATCTTAAGAGCTTTCTCAATGGCCACTATGACAAGAAGCTTTTCAAGCAGAAAGTTCCTGTTGTGAATTATGAAGATGTCAAGCCATATATCGAGCGAATTGCCAATGGAGAGCCATCGGAGATCATTTCAGCTCAGCAAATCACTGAGCTTCTCACAAGGTATTGTACGTTAACGCCTTATTTTCTGAAATTGTTTCCCTGAATGCTTGTCTAAAAAAGGTATAATCTTCCTCGCTCGCAGCTCGGGAACTTCAGGAGGGCAGCCTAAGATGATGCCTTCAACTGTTGAAGACTTGGAGAGAAAGACATTCTTTTATAATCTCCTTGTGCCTGTGATGAACAAGTGAGAAGCTAGCTTTAATTTTCTCCTTTTGTATCATGTTAAGTTTCAGTAATTAATGGTTCTAAATTGATGCAACAGTGAAAGAAAGATAAACTGATCAATTCTGTTGCTTTAAATTTAGGTATGTGGATGGCTTGGACCAAGGAAAAGGAATGTACCTCTTGTTCATCAAACCAGAAATTAGTACTCCTTCTGGGTTGGTGGCAAGGCCTGTCCTAACCAGCTACTACAAGAGCAGTAACTTCAGAAACCGGCCTTTTAACCGTTTCAACGTTTACACAAGCCCAGATGAGACCATCTTGTGCTCAGATAGCAAGCAGAGTATGTACTGTCAGTTACTCTGTGGTTTAGTACAAAGGGACCAGGTCCTGAGGGTTGGTGCTGTTTTTGCTTCTGCTTTTCTGAGGGCCGTCAAATTCTTAGAGGACTACTGGAAGGAGTTGTGCTCTAACATAAGTTCAGGTCAAGTCAGTGACTGGATTACTGAACCAAGTTGCAGAAATGCTGTGTCCTTAATCCTTGGGAAACCAAATCCAGATTTGGCTGATTTGGTTGAGCATGAGTTTGCTACCAAGTCATGGGAAGGCATCATTAAGAAGCTTTGGCCTAGAACAAAGTACATTGAGGTTATAGTGACAGGGTCTATGGCACAATATATCCCAACACTTGAGTTCTACTCTGGAGGACTGCCTCTGATTTCAACAATGTATGCTTCTTCTGAATGCTATTTTGGGATCAATCTCAAACCACTAAGCAAGCCACATGATGTGGCTTACACCCTTCTTCCTAATATGGCCTACTTTGAGTTCTTACCTGTGGAGAAAAACCATGAAGATCAGGTAGTCTTGTGCAACGGTGTTTCGGATCAAAATTGCGTTCTCAAGGAGGATGAAATAGAGAAATTAGAAACAGTTGATCTGGTGGATGTGAAGCTTGGTCACTATTATGAACTTGTTGTCACAACTTTCACAGGTATTTAATTTACTTTCCAACTTCAGATCTGACCCACATGCTTCAAGTATTTTCTGTTTTGTTTCTTTCTTTCTTAGTTAGCTAGCATGCATGTGCAAAAGTAAAACTGACCTTGTTCGTTTATGTGATGCTACAATTCAACAGTAAAATCCCACTAACTCACCCAACTAGCCAATTTACCTAATCATAGTTGATATTATTCATTCCCCTGAAAAAGCCTCAGATGGAAGTTGTCAGACAGTTTTGTTTAACCTTCATTTTGTACAGGGCTATACAGGTACAGAGTTGGTGACATTCTAATGGTGACTGGTTTCCACAACAATGCTCCTCAATTCCGTTTCATGCACAGGAGAAATGTCGTTTTAAGCATCGATACCGACAAAACCAATGAAGAAGACCTTTTAAATGCAGTGACACAAGCAAAGCTACTCCTGGAGCCCCTTGGCTTCCTCCTGATTGAGTACACCAGCTATGCTGACACTTCTTCGATCCCCGGTCACTATGTGCTGTTTTGGGAGGTTAGAGTGAAAGGAAACAATGATGTAGAAGAGCTAATAGAGCCTAGTATAATGGAGCAATGCTGCTCCACAATGGAAGAGTCACTTGATTCTGTGTATAGGAGGTGCAGGAGAAAGGACCACTCTATTGGGCCATTGGAGATCAGAATTGTGAATCATGGAACTTTTGATGCACTCATGGATTTTGCAGTGTCTGAGGGATCTTCAGTGAACCAGTACAAGACACCAAGATGCATTAAATCTGAGGAAGCAATTCAGATATTGGATTCAAGGGTGGTGGGAAGATTTTTCAGTAAAACAACTCCTTTCTGGGAGCCATTTAGAATGAATGGAGAATAAATAAAAGCCATATATATATGGTGGTCTTCTTTCCAGACTCTGGCAATGTGGGCCATTAAGGATTCATTTCCTGGGTTATGTACCAAGAACCATATTTATGATTTGATTTGTAATAGTTCTTGTCTTATATATTCTGTGCTTTCCCTCTCATTGTGTATGTTGGATTTGGATGATGAAAAACTAGACTGTTTAGAAGCTAGCTTTGTCCCTTGTTTACTTAAGATTTGGATAATTATTCATATCTTGCCTGGGATTAGTGCACTTAGTCCGGTACTAACAATCATACAAAGTACTACAAGGAACTGATATGACAGTTACACTTGAGGCTAGGAGAGTGTCAAAGTAATACATGCTAATTAAGTAGCATCTCAATACAGTTATAGCTTTCAAGCACTATCATTTTCAATCAAAACTAGCCGTATATAGATACTTCAGAGGATCAAATTAAGTGACATGCACACTGAAAAAAAAAGAGAAAAAAAAAAGAGAGGCTAGAATAATTAGCAATAGATTAGCTAGCTTTCCAAAACAGAAGGACTACTAGAAATAGTTAGGGTCGTCATCTATGTTTATGAAGGGTTGAAAAAAATGACAGACATTCATGGAATTACTAAATGATCGATGGTGTTCTGGTGCCCTACTCTCCAATGGCATCCACAAAAAATTTAGCTGAGGTAGCCCTTACTGTAGGTGAAGGCAGATTAAGGCTAAGATTGAGCCACGCCTGTTGCAAAGAAATTAGGCAAAGTAAGAAGAGACCGATGATCAGAGGAGCAATGGAGCAGAATATAAGGGGATAGATAGATAGGCAGAAGGGGACAATGAGAGCAACTCAAGGAGACATGAGAAACTGTACAAGCAAGAAGGGGGGCATAGGCCATTATAGACTATAGAATCTGTACAAGCCAAGCCAATTTCCCCTTTGGATTTTTCTCAAAGCACAAGAGGCATGCATTTATGGGGAACATGTGGTATTAACCACCACCAGCTCTACCCCATCTACATTTAGCACCAGGGGTACGTGAAGCTGGGTAAGGGCCTCCTAGCCTGGACAATATCCTCGATCCTTCTGTTTACAATATGCATGTATGGCGCCCACTCATTTATATATAAATGAGATGTATCCTTCTTCTATTTTCATTTTCATTCAAAAGTGATGCTAGCTAGCCTAGTTTGTAAATACATGTATTAATTATACACGTACTAAAAATATATATTATCATCTCCCAGAAAAGTTCTAATATATTATTGTCCAACATCCATGTTGAATGTAATTGGAACCGTCAAATTAGCAGCCAATCGAAGGCCAACTTAGAGACTCAATCGGACAAGTAGTCTATGGTTCAACATGGTAAAACAACTCTCTCTTTTTTGTTGAAAACGTATAATACACTCATAATTTACAAATTTTGTAGTATATATGATTGAAAAAGTAAATTTAAATCAAGTTTTAAACAATAAAAAAAATAATATAGGTCATATATAGTAGAATTTTTCACTTTACTTTTTTATCAATTTATGCAAATAATGCACAATGTACCACTCAATACATTGCTAACTATACTAGCTAAAGTTAACAATTAACTACTGTTTTTTTATTTGTTGTATGACCAAAAAATAAATACATTAGGATCTTACATAAAAAAAAAACATTTAAGCACGGTTTCTGGGACGATTTAGATCCAGATTTGGAATCCAAGTCGGATATGGATCCGGTTTGATTTGGATTCTGAGCATGGGTCTGCGTCTTTTTTTTTGCTCTAAATCTGGGTATGGTTTTACCGTTATAATGATTGTATTCGATTGTTTTGCATCACGCTATGCTTAACATTTATAATTCTTTTTAATATTAATAAATTTTTATTGTCTTTTGTTAATATATAAAGGAGAATCCATGAAAAAATAAAGTAAAACAACAGTCGAAACTCACACAACTGATCATGGTTATTCTTAAATAAGAAATTAAAAAGACCCAAATCAAAACAACAAATCTTACTTATATTAAGTTTTAGCAACGCCCCACCAGTAATTGGGTAGCCAACTTGGAACACCAAGGCTACTGAGCCGCCAAAACGAGCACCCAAAACTCACTCGAATCCCAGACTTTGAATCCATGTTGAGACATCTCATGGGGGCAAGGGCCATACTATAATTTGTGTGTCAATCTTTAATGCATGCACCTATGCATGAATAATACCAAATTGACATGACAAATTTATTTTGTGCTTCATATTTTTCATGTGTATATATCTAACAACACGTTTAGTTGTTTTAGACAAAATAGAGTGGAAAATGATACTAATTGCTTAAATATTATAAAATATTCTAGCACTGTCAATTGATGTGTGTACGCAATGAACACATTTCCAGTCGTTGGATTTGATTTTTATGGTGATTCTCAATCAATTACGGTTGAATAACACGGTAGAAATTAATTAAGAGCGAAGAGAATAGATTGTATGGATGGAGTATTAATTATTCAGGGAGGATCGGAACCAGAAAAGTTGGAGGTCGTAATCAATGTCTAAAGGTGAAAAAGATGGATCTGAGTCCCCATGTATTGTGAAGGTGGTTGGCATAATTTGGCAATTAGTAAGAGATGGATCACAGGCACACGTGCATGTGGTGCAGTACGTCGATCGATCCCAGAAGGAAGAAGACAAGCCCTGTAGCTGTTGCTAATTTTGACTGAGATCGAATCAATCCGGCCCGGAAGGTTGTGCGTCCTTTCAACCCCACCACCGCCTGCCTTTGCCCTAGCTTGGAATATATATATGGATGATATATAGGATGGCAAAGAGAGAATTCGAAGCCATGCATGCATGCAAATAGAATTGCGATGGTGACTTTTCCTGGTTGCTCTGTTCGGGGATAAGGTCATGTCGTTCTGCCATGTCGAGGAAAACGAAAGGACTATGAGCATGGGACCTTCATGCTTACTGCAATCGCATTCATCTCTAAGCTCGGATAGGCTAAGCTAGGCATGGGGGTCATGACACTTCGACATAGTTAGCTAAGCAGACACTGTATATCTAAAAGCGATTGAAAAACCAACCTGCTCTGTTGACTACTGGAGGATTGTGATCCATGCCAATAATAAGTGCATGTGGTGGAGGGGAATCAATGGTAGGGGTCCGGGGACGGAAGAAGCTATATGTTTATATTGCCGGTAAAAACTTTTTTTTTTTGTCCATATCTCTCGGATCCAAAATCCAAAATTATCTTGAGGACAATACGTAATTTTATTTTTTAGGAAAAATGACAACTTTAGTCACTAAACTTTGTTTCGTTCGACACTTTGATCACTAAACTTTCGGAAATATCACTTTGAACACTCAAAATGAAAGACACAACCCAAGGACCAAATTTGAATTTTAGAACAACTTCGCTTCATACTATGTATATTATGAACCTAAAACCATATGACTGTGAGCTGGCCGAATACTAAAACCAAATAAAATGGCTAAAAATGTGTTTTAAAACTCATGTTGAACAACACGATAGAGAAATCCATAGATATATAAGACCTTAAGTATGGACTTATTAAAACTTCCCCTTGAGAAGCAAAGAGAAAAGAGCACCATATTTATAGGGTTTTTTTTCACTAGTATGGTCTAAACTTTCACGCACCGGACATAGAGATACCAAACTTTTAAAAGTGATTAATAAGGTACATGAACTTTCAAAAAGACATCATCGGAATACCTCCATCCATTTTCAAAAGTGATCAACAAGAGAACCCTCGATTACAACCAACTCTTAAAGAGTCTAATAAGAAAGCCTGACTTGCTTATAGTGTTGTTTGAGTTTTTTCTGTTTTTGCTTTGTGTCTTTCTATTTTGGGCTGCCTAGTTTTTGGGTCCAATTGTATTAGTTCTGTCACTTTTGTGATTTAAATAAAATTTCATTTAATGTCAAAAAAAAAGAACCTGACTTGCAAAGGAAGGGAGAGACTTTATCCAAATAGTGGCTTGTGTAGAGTGACCATGATGTGCAAGAGAATTTGGCATAAAGTTTGCCTCACAAAGAATGTGTTTAAAAGAAATACTGATACAACTTTGAGTCAAAAAATTGATATCTCGAAGAAGGATTCGAATTCTCCATGGAGTTGATAAAATACTATTAATGAGTAACTTTGAGTCAAATTTTAACAAGATTATTCTGTCACAAAAGTGTTTTTTTTTTATTTGTATAAAACCACCTTTCATTCCAATTTCTAATGAAACATGATTATATAGAAATGTCCTAAAAAATGGAAAAGACAATAAATCCACAGAAAGTTTAACAAGCTATGATAGGCCCAGCTATAAGCCCAAAATATTTCAAAGATCAAAAACGAAATGAATGGTCTACACTTCCAAAGTAGGTAGGTACATTACTGGGTGTCTGGGTATGAACTCTCTCTTTTTTTTTTGGTCAAATGGGTATGAACTCTGAGTGATAACAAAGTGGAAATAGTAATGGCCCAAAACAATCAAGTCAAGAAAATAATAAGAGAACTGTTACCTACTGAGTGACCAAACAGTCATGTATGGAAGAGGTCGGCAATTTAGCCCAAAAATAAAAAAACAGTGGTTGGAAAAAATTGATAAAGTATATTTTTTCAACGTGGGATAACCTACACATTCTCTTGGCATCCATATGGGTTAAGTTGACTCTGATATTATGAAGAAACTTGAATATGAGCCCCACACCACTCTTTACCAAACCAGTCGAGTCGAAATCGCGAACCCGGATCCCAAACCATCCTGGCGCCACAACCACCACCTCTAGAAGATCTTATCAATTTATATATTTTAATATTTAAATTAACTGTTTTTTTAGAATATGTAGATAACTATATAACTATAGAACATAACACTATTAATATATTTGAAAATTAAATTCTTTAATATTTTATGATGTTTTAATTGTAATTTCATATTTTTAAACCTCGATTATTATATAATAATTATTGTTATAGTGAATTAGCAATACATGTTAATGAGGATTTGGGGCGGGTACAAAGACTTAATCCCCAACGGGTACAGAAATGAGAATCCCCAATATACTATAACGGGGATGGAGGTAGAGAATGACTTCGGGGACGGAGATGATATTTTGATCCCTAACCCCTACCCTCTCCATTGTCATCTTTATTGACGACGAGAACCAACCGGCAAAAGAAAGAGGTGGCTTCATAAGACATGCAATGTAGGTAGGTCATAAGACAAGCGATGTATGGGCTGAACGAGAGGACACGCCGCCCTCCATGAGCAAGAGCACCATTTGCAACGCCAACCAAAGAGGGTTGCGGCGCTAGGGTTGAGAAAGCCTCTCATTCTATTGAAAATTATATTAACAAAAAATAACAAGATAGGTACGCTAAAATTAGATACTAGTTTGACTTGATTTTCGAACAAATTTAATAATTTTTTTTAATTGCAAATCTTAATTTTATATTTATTTATTTATTTTTGGAATGAAAGTCTATAATCCAGCTTGAGATTTTACTTTTAGGAATCGAGAGATTTTTTTTATATCCGGGAATCGAGACTCGAGAATACGAAGGAGCAAAAAAAAAAAAAAAATCTCGAGTCTTCTCTATCATGTAGGAATGTAGGACTATGGGACTACCCTATCAAAAAAAAAAAAAAAGGAAATAGAGAATATACAGGGAGGACGCCGCAAAGTAGAATAGTCACGGAGTCGCCCACCATTTTAGCCTGCACTGGCAAATAGAGCCCGCAGGATCAAGATCAAACGGCCATAAGACGCCCAATACACGTCACGGTTTCCATTTCCAAAGCTCCTCAAACCTAACAAAAGAAATCATGCCGGAATTGTCGTCTCCAACACTCTCAGCACAGACACTCTCTAAGAACTGAGCACGGAGACCAACAGTCCTGAGGGACACTAATAAAGTGAAGTACTGAAGCCGGGCGAAAATGATGCCGCCGGAGCTGCAACCTCGGTTGTTCCGCCCGTACATCTCCACGTCCGCGAGCGCTTCGTCCCTCTCCTCCTTCAGCAATGGCTCCCCAAACCCTAGTCCCGGCCCCAGCGATTCCCGCTTCAACAGCGGTCCTAGATCTCTCAAGAACTCTCGATTCTCACCTTCCGCCTTCGCGCACAACGCCAGAATGGCCGTCGCTCTGGTCCCCTGCGCCGCCTTCCTCCTCGACCTCGGCGGCACTCCAGTCGTCGCAACCCTAACCCTCGGCCTCATGATCTCGTACATCATCGATGCCCTAAACTTCAAGTCCGGTGCCTTCTTCGGCGTCTGGTTCTCGCTCGTCTTCTCTCAGATCGCCTTCTTCTTCAGCTCGTCGCTGTTGACCACATTCAATTCGTGGCTTCTCGCCGGACTCGCCGCCTTCCTCTGCGCTAAGACCAATTTCTTGATCGGCGTTTGGGTCTCTCTCCAGTTCAAGTGGATTCAAATTGAGAATCCTTCAATTGTGCTCGCCCTTGAGCGTCTCCTCTTTGCCTGCGTGCCCTTCGCTGCTTCCTCACTCTTCACTTGGGCAACAATCTCAGCCGTCGGTATGAGCAATGCTTCTTACTATCTCATGGCCTTCAGTTGCATTTTCTATTGGCTCTACTCCATTCCTCGCGTTTCCTCTTTCAAGACCAAGCAGGATTCCAAGTATCATGGCGGAGAGGTTCCAGATGATAACTTAATACTCAGCCCCCTTGAGAGTTGCATCCACACTCTGTATTTGCTGTTTTTCCCGCTACTGTTTCACATTGCCTCTCACTATTCCACCATGTTCTCATCCGCAGCCGCAGTTTCCGATTTGTTTCTTCTCTTCTTCATTCCTTTCTTGTTCCAACTCCTTGCCTCTACCAGGGGAGCCCTTTGGTGGGTCACTAAGAATCCAAACCAGCTGCGTGGAATTCAAGTCATGAATGGCGCCGTCGCTCTGGCTTTTGTTGTAATCTGTTTGGAGATTAGAGTTGTTTTCCATTCATTTGGGCGGTACATTCAGGTGCCTCCACCTTTGAATTACCTTTTGGTGACCACTACAATGCTCGGAGGGGCAGCTGGAGCTGGTGCTTATGCGCTGGGTATGATATCTGATGCTTTCAGCTCCCTGGCTTTCACTGCTTTGGCTGTTGTAGTTAGTGTTGCTGGAGCTATCGTTGTCGGATTTCCTGTTTTGGTATGCAATTCACTTCCTAAGATTTCTGTTAGATGTTTTGTAAACATGCATGCTTTATCTGTTGCCTTAGGTAGATATAGGTGATGTAACTTTGCATTTGAGTCACTTATAGGTGTTGTTTCACTTTAATATACTAAAGGCATCTGCTATAATTTGTTTTTGTTCACAAATCTTTTTTGCTTCAAACTCAGCAGTTGGGATTTATTTGATGGTTTAAGAGTTTTGTGTCGATCTGGTGAGACACTAACTGAATGATATACCTCTTACTACCTGCTAAAATGACTAAAAGTTGTATTTGATCCCTCCTCTGTCTGAGGAATCAGGAATCAATGTACAATGATAGTTTATGGCTATCCCCAGTGAATAATGATCTGCAGCGCACATGATTCCTGGAATCCTTCACTCTACTATCAACATAGTAGAAATCCCGCTAGCCATTTTGTTGTTTCTTTGCGCTGTCGGTATATATGAGCTTGCTTTGTGCTTATACTTTATTATTGTATAGTGTGTAACTCACTAAAGGGCATCAATATTTATCTTTCTGAAACATCACTAAAAATGAAGTGTGTCGGGCTATAGTAATCATGTGATTTGCTCTGTTGTGAAAACTTCGATACCTGTGTGGTTGTGCAATCTTATGCACCATATGATAGTAATGTTTTGTAGGCAAAATATCCCAAACTGAACTTAATATTAGTTGGTGTATGTATTTGCCTATCAGCTTTGTGAAGGGAAAGTGGAATGGATGAGATAATGCATTGTGATATGTTTTAACTTTAATTTTTAATGTTGAACTAGTAATAACTATCTCTTGTCTCCTACAGTTCCTTCCACTGCCTTCAGTTGCCGGCTTCTATTTGGCTCGCTTTTTTACAAAGAAGAGTGTTCCATCATACTTTGCTTTTGTTGTGCTTGGGAGCTTGATGGTTACATGGTTTGTAATGCATAATTTCTGGGATCTAAATATTTGGATGGCAGGCATGTCCCTGAAATCCTTCTGCAAACTTGTAATTTTGAATGTTGTCTTGGCCTTGACTATTCCTGGTCTAGCTCTACTTCCTTCGAAACTCCAGTTTTTGACAGAGATTGGTTTAGTCAGCCATGCACTGCTTATTTGTCACATTGAGAACCGGTTTTTTAATTACTCTGGCATATATTACTATGGGTTTGAGGATGATGTAATGTATCCAAGCTACATGGTTCTTGTGACAACGTTTGTGGGTTTATCTTTGGTGAGAAGACTGTCTGCAGATCATCGAATTGGTGCAAAGGCAGTTTGGATTCTGACATGTCTTTATTCAGCTAAGCTGGCTATGCTAGTGATTTCATCAAAGTCTGTTGTATGGATGTCAGCTGTTCTATTATTGGCTGTAACGCCACCATTGCTTCTCTACAAGTAATTACTCTGTCTTAACTTAGTTCTTAGAGTTTCATAGGCTTTTGATCTTTTAATATCTAATTTTTTTTATTCGTTGCTTGCTGGGGTTTTCAGGGATAAGTCAAGAACAGCCTCAAAGATGCAGGTCTGGCAAGGTTATGCACACGCTGGTGTGGTTTCCTTATCAGTTTGGTTTTGCCGTGAAACAATCTTTGAAGCCCTGCAGTGGTGGAATGGAAGAGCTCCATCTGATGGCTTACTCTTGGGCTTCTGTATTGTCTTGATGGGCTTAGCTTGTGTACCTATTGTGGCTCTCCACTTCTCTCATGTCTTGGTATGAATTATTTTATTTCTTTAGTTTTCTTTCAGTAATCTTTGAACATACATCTTCTTTGTCTTAATGAGAAACATAATCTTTTTTTTTTCTTTTTTTTCCATATAAGTATGAATAGATAAATATGTTTAAATTATATTGATATATTCTACCCAAAGTTTTTGGCAGCATTGTGCTTTTCACTCCCCATTTGGGATGCATTTGAATTTGGCTTTGGTTTGCAATTCATCACATTTATCATCCATATTGATACCGCACAGTTCCTATAACTCTATAAGTACTTCTGATTGGAAAAAATGCACAAATTTCTGTAGAAATCTGGAACTGTGATTTGAAATGAGTAGTACCTTGAGTCCTTGACGAAACGAAATATTATATCAACTCTCTGGGTTAATCATAATCAGAAAAATCCTTATTATTATTATTATTATTTAGGAGAATACAATAATCAGAAAATGATTGTTATAATAATTTTAAAAAAAATTCTAACATTTTCTTATCACTTCCTATTTTAGTTAGGTGAACTTATAAACCATTTTTAGAAACCACACTGCGCTACTAAGTAACTTTATGAAGAGATAACCTTTCCAAACTTGGTCAAGTTTATGAATCTTTTTATCGAACATTATTTGATCACTGAAGTTATAGGTGTATAACTATATATTTTGTATTTTGTGCAGGCTGCCAAGAGATGCTTAGTGTTGGTGGTGGCTACTGGTTTGCTATTTATCCTTATGCAACCACCTATCCCAGTATCATGGACTTACCGGTCTGACCTAATTAAATCTGCCCGTCAATCTGTTGATGACATCTCCATATATGGGTTTGTGGCACCAAAGCCTATGTGGCCATCATGGCTGCTAATTGTGGCAATCCTGCTTACTCTAGCTGCTGTTACATCTGTCATACCGATAAAATACATGGTTGAGTTGCGAGTGTTTTACTCCATAGCCATGGGACTTGCTCTAGGTATCTACATATCCACCGAGTTCTTCCTTCAGGCATCTGTCCTTCATGCCCTCATTGTTGTAACCATGGTGTGTACCTCTGTGTTTGTGGTTTTCACTCATTTCCCATCTGCCTCGAGTACGAAGCTGCTTCCATGGATATTTGCTTTACTAGTAGCTCTCTTTCCTGTGACATATCTTTTGGAGGGCCAAGTGAGAATTCAGAGCATCCTCGGGAATGGTGGATTTGGAGACGTGGGAGAAGAAGAGAGGAAGCTTACAACTCTATTTGCTGTTGAGGGGGCAAGGACATCTCTTCTTGGTCTTTATGCAGCAATTTTCATGCTAGTAGCTCTGGAGGTAAAGTATGAACTTGCCTCACTATTGAGGGAAAAGGCTACTGAAAGGAGTGGAATCAGACACAGTCTTTCGGGGGGTCAAAGCACGTCTACTACCTTTCCTTCAAGAATGAGATTCATGCAACAACGCCGGGCTTCTAGTGTCTCATCCTTCACAATCAAGAAAATGGTTGCTGAGGGAGCATGGATGCCAGCAGTCGGTAATGTTGCTACTGTGATGTGCTTTGCCATATGCATCATCTTAAATGTTAATCTCACGGGTGGCTCAAATCGTGCAATATTCTTCCTGGCACCAATTTTGCTCCTTCTCAACCAGGACTCAGATTTTGTTGCTGGGTTTGGGGACAAGCAGAGGTATTTCCCCGTTACAGTAGTGATATCATCCTACCTAGTCATCACTGCTGTCTACAGCATATGGGAAGAAATCTGGCATGGGAATGCAGGTTGGGGATTGGAAATTGGTGGGCCGGATTGGTTCTTTGCTGTGAAGAATTTGGCACTCCTTATTCTTACATTCCCGAGCCATATCCTTTTCAACAGGTATGTTTGGAGTCTAACAAAGCAGACAGACTCAACACCGTTGATAACTATGCCCCTTAATCTGCCATCTGTAATAATAACAGATGTGCTGAAGGTCAGGATATTAGGTCTCTTAGGAATTATTTATTCCCTAGCCCAGTATCTAGTATCTAGACAACAGTACATCTCAGGATTAAAGTATATTTAGACAAACACATACTCTGTACTATATGTTTTGGCAATTTTCAGATCAGGAGTGAAAAAGTTCGGCTTTGTTTCTTGTTTCAAGTGTTCTTACCTTCTTTAGGCTTTTGTATGCCCTGGAATTACTCAACTGTCGGCTGCCTTGTGAGCCATTACAGCAAGTCATTGACACGAAGACCTTTGGGTATAAGAGTTAACCGTCCAAGCAAAGACTGAATTTGGCCATACGAGAATTGCGAAATATCTGAGTCATATATAATCCCTTGCATCTGGGAGACTGTCACATTCATTTAGAAATCTAAAATGACTGGGGATATATCCCCCATATTACCAGCTTGAGCAAATTGTTATCTTGTGCACTGCTGACATCTGTTGTACTTGTTATAATACTTGTTTAAACTTTTTGTTTTTTTAAGGGAAGGCCTCAGAATTATATTAATTAAAATCGAAGATTACAATGCATAGCAACAATAAAAGAAAAAAACATAGCAAGATGCATAGTGGTGATATGGGCTGGACTTCCCACTGAACGCAAATTGACAATACTTGTTTAAACATGAGTTTGTGCGTCTCCCCTATCAGGGAAATCATCATTCTTGCTACGGTAATAGTTTCACCTTATCGAGGCTTAGACATACCGTCGAGCCTGAAATCTCATGTGTTTGCTGGGTTTCAGATGCTTTTGTGTTGGCTAATACATAGGAGTGGAAAAAAAATTGCAGATACCGACCGAGTCAGTTTTGTTGAATGTTCCAAACCCCTTGACGGTTTGAGAGCGCAGAGTTTTTTGATTTTTTGATTTTTTTTAAGTATTAAATATATATCAAACTTTTCTTAAAAATAATTAATAAAAAATTTGAGATGGCCATTATTCTTCAAAAACCTAGTACAAAGAAAGTAACAAGATAGCAATAGCTATCAGCCCCAGCGAAAGAAAACAAGAGTTACGATTGCCCTATTCAATTACTTGGTTCCCAAGTTTTACGATTTCCGTAATCTGCAAGGATTTGTTTGTAGTATAAAACCTTAAATGCCTCTGGAGTGTTTTCCAAATCTGATTAACTTCCTCCGTGAGACTCGGTAAATTTTGCTTGAAGCTGCAATTCGACCCAGATTATTCATGGGTGACAATACTGAAAGCTCTCCAAGCAATAAGGAGGCGTTCCGCCGAGCTTGTGTGGTCAACACTCTCGAACGGCGCTTCTTTTACATCCCTTCTTTCAAGATTTACGGTGGCGTTGCTGGCCTCTTCGACTATGGGTTGCCCGGCTGCAAAGTCAAGAAGAATGTCCTTGCACTCTGGAATCAGGTTTTGCTTCAACTCGATTAATTTCCATGTGCCACTTTCGGCTTCTTCTTCGGGGCCTTTATTTCTGATCTATGCATGTATGCTATTTTCTTTTGCAGCATTTTGTTCATGAAGAGAACATGTGGGAGGTTGACTGCCCTTGCCTCACGCCAGAGGCTGTTTTGAAGGCATCTGGCCATGTAGATAAGTTCACTGATCTCATGGTTAAGGATGAGAAGACTGGGACTTGCTACCGAGCCGATCACTTGCTCAAGGATTTCTGTAACAAGAAACTTGAAGAGGAGGACCGCATTAGTTCAGAGATGGCAATGGAAATGAAACAACTACTTTCCAAATTAGACGCCCTCTCAGCTGAAGAGCTGGGTGCATACATTAGGAAATTTGGAATTACAGCCCCCGACACGGATAAGCATCCTCTCTCGGATCCTTATCCTTTCAACTTGATGTTTCAAACATCAATCGGTCCGTCTGGCTCGAGCACCGGGTGAGCATTCAAACCCTATAAATCAATTTCACAGCTAGTTCTTCCTTTTTCGCTTCTTAGTTCTAACAGTGCCTCATTCTTGCAGGTTCTTTCGCCCAGAAACTGCACAAGGCATATTTGTGAATTTTAAGGACGTGTACTATGACAATGGGAACAAGCTGCCTTTTGCTGTGGCTCAAGTTGGCCAGGCTTTTAGAAACGAGGTTATAATTTTCTTTCTTATGATGAAAATTAGACCATGCATGTCTGCTTTATATATGTCTAGGCATACATAGATTCATTCCTTCTTGCTTATCACCACCTCTGTAACTTGTAGTTTGCTGTCTTACTGCCCAATGGTTTTGTGCCTATTACTCATGTTTGGAAGTGTCCAGCTTGTGTCAAGTCCTGACATGTTGCAATATGTGCAGATATCTCCTCGCCAAGGCCTGTTGAGAGTCCGTGAGTTCACACTCGCTGAGATTGAGCACTTTGTTGATCCGGAAGATAAATCTCACTCGAAATTCCCCAACGTTGAGAAGTTGGAGCTTCTGATGTTCCCAAGGGATGAACAAAAGCCTGGCCAATCAGCAAGAATAATCTCACTGGGTGAAGCAGTGCATTCTAAGGTTGGGTTCTAATTAACACATTTTATTGGACTTTCTGTTTGTTGTTTTACATCTCTTTCCTGAGATTATTTGACATCATTTTGGATCCTTAGATTGTGGACAACGAAACTCTTGGCTACTTCATTGGGAGAGTATATCTCTTCCTCACTCGTGTGGGTATACACAAGAACCGTTTAAGGTTCCGGCAGCACCTTGCTAAGGAGATGGCTCACTATGCTGCTGACTGCTGGGATGCTGAGATTGAGACTTCATATGGCTGGATTGAGTGTGTCGGTATTGCAGACAGATCTGCATACGACTTGAAGGCTCATTCGGTAAGGACTTGTTAGATGTTCTTGGTGTTTCTGCAGTCTATTTGGTCACTTATTATTACGGTTGTTATAAGAAATAAAATCAGTGGTTTTTGGTTTCATTAATTAATTTAGTACTGGTTCAGTGGTACTAAACTTTACCACACATGATCAATGATGCTACAAATATATTATGCTGTAATACAGAAAATTATATGTTCATAGATGATTTTTTTGTTTGTACAGAAGAAAAGTGGCCAACATCTTGTGGCATATGAAAAATTTTCAGAACCAAGAGAAGTGGAGGTAATGCTTTATGCATTCTGTGCACTACCACTGTAATTAGTAAACATGATTTCATGACATATCTAAAAACGAAAACTTGCTGTAAGAACATCTATGTTTTTATCGACTACTTTAAACTTATATCCTTACCGACTTTGTTGTATAATTTCAGAAATTGGTTATATCTCCGGTGATGAAAGAGATCGGCCCTGCTTTCAAGAACAATCAAAAGGATGTGCTTGAAGCTTTGGCGGTAAACTCTAGAGCATTGTCTTCTGGTCCATCATTTCATGACTTACTATTACATATGGTTTTTATGTTTATGTATTAACTTATGCATTTCAGGATATGAATGAAGAAGAAGCTTCGACAATGAAGGCTGATTTAGAGTCAAAAGGGGAGGTGGACTTTTATGTCTGCACTCTTGGGGAAAATGTATCTATTAAGAGCACTATGGTAACAATTTCAAAGGTGAAACAGAGAGAGCACCAAAGAAAATTCACACCCTCAGTAATTGAGCCTTCTTTCGGTATAGGGAGGATTATATATTGTCTCTTTGAGCATTCCTACTACACCAGACCAGGTAAAACTGGGGATGAACAGCTGAATGTGTTTCGCTTTAACCCTCTTGTGGCGCCTTTTAAGTGCACGGTTTTGCCTCTGGTTCGGAACCAACAATTCGAGGATGTTGCTAAGGACATCTCCAAGTCACTGACTGCTGCCGGCATATCTCATAAAATGGACACTACAGGTATGAAACTGAGACGATTATGTTTCTCATGCTTGGACTAATTACCATGCAAGCAGTTAGTCAAGAGTTTCAAGCCATTAACTGTATTTTGGATTTTGATCAGGTACCTCCATTGGGAAACGTTACGCGCGTGCTGATGAGCTCGGTGTACCCTTTGCAATCACCGTTGATTCTACATCCTCGGTGACAATTCGAGAGAGAGACAGCAAAGATCAAATCCGTGTTAGTGTGAGAAAGGCAGCATCTGTTTTGAGGGAGCTCAGTGAGGGGTTGAGGACTTGGGAAGATGTGTGGTCATCGCCTAGTCAACGGTGGAACAGATTCTGGCGTTCCTGCTGGGATTCTTTACTTAAATTTATATCGTCTAGAAACTAATTGTATTGTTCAGATTGGTTGCTGCTACTAGACCAATTATTGAGAGCTTGATATTTCTGGTATTTACTTGAATAGTAAGATTAATAACTTCCTTGAATCGTGGCCATATGTGACTCTTCAGCTCACAAAAAGCGCATGATCAATATATGTCCCAAAGGATTGAAAGAGATCGGTGCAAATTTGATGGTAGAATGCAAGAGAAATTTGTATGACTTAGACAATAGTTAAAGGGGCACCACCTTCTTCATCCTCTCTTCTAGTCTTGATACTCAGTTTCGACAACTCATTTGTTCAATCTGCAAGTAGGTGTCTCTCCTTTTATACTGCATTGAGATATTGGAGTAAACTGAAATTCGTGAATGAGAGAGGAAGGAGTCTCAAACTAGTGATTGTCTTTTCTTAATATAATTTGGCCGCTTTCAAAAATGATTTATTACATAGACTTCTTCGGTTTTCTATTTTGATCATTTTAGATGTAGATGAGATTGTAGTCAAATTTGGACAATTTTTACATTCACATGAGAGTAACTCGTCATTCAGCCTACTTTTGATGAACAAATTTTCACACTACATTTTTATAATCTGAACGGTTTATTGTATCAATCACCATGTAATCAATGAAATTATATATTTTTTAGTTATTCAATTAAGATCATTAAGATGAAATGTCTATTTATTTATACACAAGATTAACTAAAAAAAACTCCTTTTACTAAGAAGCAAACTTTACTATTGATTACTTGGCAAAAATGGGTCATTCCTTCTCCTCAAGTCGCTTCTAGACACGAAGTCTTCCTAGTGCGGTATTTAATGCTAACAATTTTGATATTTTCAATTTTGGTTGTCACAGAGGAATTACTCTTTTTTTTTTTTTGGTCAACAAGGAATTACTCTTTTAAGTTGTTGTAGTTGTTTTGGTTTCAAAAGAAAAAATCTCTAAAACATGAATAGTTGTGAATTTGTGATTACAAAGATGTTCGTAATCCTAAGAATTATCCGTTTAATTTATTTTTTCCCATTCAAAAGAAAAGAAACTTTGATGCGGTGATTTGATTATGTTTCTTGTTCATATGTTCCTTGGTGTACGTTGCAATGAGGTGACACATGAATTAGTCCAATATGCCGTCAAAAACCAAGTTTATTCTACATGGATTGCAAATTTTCCTAGTTGGTTGCAATCTCGTGCTCAAGCTGATGTTAATGCTTCTGGTTTGTAATAGGTGTTTGTTACACCTTTTTTTCCTTTGTACTGTTTGATCCTATTGAAATGAAGTTACCCATTCTCAAAAAAAAAAAAAAAAATCCAATGGGCTTTGCATGCACATTTTAGCTTGACCAACGCTTGATATTATGAAATCCAGGTGTCGTTTGTGGAGCCCTCTCACAATCCACTGCAGAACTGAGCTTCCAACTTCACCACAGCAATGTCTTCCATGGCCAAAGCCATCACCTCCGTCACAATCCTCATCCTCCTCACCGCTCCTCTCTCCTCCTACTCCTCAGACGAACAAGACCCAGTACCGACCCCATGGCCCCACCAATTCCACTCAATTCTGGTGATGAACTACACCGGAACCCTCGAAATTATCGACCTCTGGTACGACTGGCCCTACGGCCGAAACTTCAACATCATACAGCACCAGCTGGGTTCAATCCTCTACGACCTCGAATGGAACAACGGCACCTCCTTCTTCTACAGCTTAGACTCATCCAAAGAGTGCAGAAGCTCTCAGCTTGAAGTGGGTATTCTCCGCCCCAATTGGCTCGACGGAGCTGAGTATCTGGGTCAGCGCCACGTGGACGGCTTCCTCTGCAACGTTTGGAACAAGGTCGACTTTCTTCTCTATTATGAAGATGTTGTCACCAAGAGGCCGGTTCATTGGGCCTTTTACACAGGTAGTTTAATTACTAGTAACTTCAAAATTTTGATCAATCACTTTGCGGTTGCGAAATTCGGATTCTGGGTTTGTGGCAGTCGAATTTGGATGAGGCAAAACAATTTGCTTGTTTCATTATTGTGCAGGGAGAGAAGCACATGTGATGACATTTGAGGTTGGGGCAGTGCTTGAAGATGCAAAGTGGCAAGCTCCTGTGTACTGTTTTGATAAGAAAGCTGAAACTGATAACCAGGGAGCTGAGTTTTCCATTACTAGTGCTTCTGTGGATGGATTGCTAAGAGGTCCGTTTCGAATTGGGATGTGATTTTTATAGTGTTGTTTTGCTTTCTATTCCATGTGATCTTATGGTACTCTGAGAATAAATTATTGTATTTTTTATTAGCCTAAACTGCTAGTTGAGAATGTATTAATCTCTGGAAATTGCACTGTTAAAACTAACTGATTAGGAAAACTATTCCTAGCTATTCCAGGACACTAAGCCGAAACCCATACATAAAACTTAACCGGAGGACATGATCTTAACTGTAGTATTTCTTTCACTGACACACCAATTGCTTTGACAACATTGTTATCTTGCTTCCTGAATTCATGATCCCAATCCTTGCTTCAGTTGCACTACTGGTGCATGAGCACCAGTCCACCAAATAAAAAGGAAATATAGTCCAACTTACTGAATAACCCTTGAGAAAAAATTCATGGGGAACTATAACTGGGTCTGAAAGTAGAAACTGTTGCTAGCAGCTCTACTGGTGTAAGCCACCATGGGAGCACAACTTGTAATGTTGGCTCCTCCACAAGAGTTAAACACTTTACATCCATCTTTGACCACTCTCCTGTGCAAAGGTTTACCTAAACAATATCCAAATCATTTGAGTCAAACTCGAAATAGGCAAAGTAACATGGCAGAATTATTTCTGGGTCCAGTGAGTAAGTTGTCATGTGTTTCAAACCCAATTTTCCACCTCCATCGGCCGCCATTTGCTCCAGTTCTTCTTCCTTCAACTCCCAAACAAATATTTTGGGGAATTGCAAGTTGTAGTAGTAAACGTGCAACTGCAGACATCCTCGGTACACACCGGAGTGAGAACCTAAACTGTTTTGCATGTCAGGCTGATCAAGTTCAATTACATGAAATACGATGATGTAGATCCAACACAAGAATAACACCCCGAGCATTCCAAATATCATTCCATTAATCCCATATTGGACAGGAGTCTGTCAAACTGATAGCCTTGCGGACATGATACGACAGATTCTCTCCACTCACGAGTCTCACTAGGGAAGACCAGAATGTTGAATTCGAAACAAGTTTCTTTCGGCTTACTTACGAGGAAGAAGAACTCTCCCAACCGTGCACCTATACTCGGCATTAATTTTATATATCTTCCTTTCTTTTTGTTGATCACTATCGTTGTCATCTTCATCATAGTAGGGCTCACAGATGAATCCCACAATGTGTTCCTCAATGTCGCTGCTGCGGAATCAAGGAGGGGCGAGACTAAGAGTAAGCAGTAGCATGGAACGTGGATTGCAGATGTGGTGGTCATAGTAGCCATGTTCATCTTCGCTTGTGCAGTACAGAACCAAGTCATTATATGTCTAGCAGTCGATACTCTGTTTTCGAATGGAAGAAACTCCCGAGTCTTGCAAGCACGTCTATAGTAAGGAGTTCGTTCATGCCCAAACGTGTTTACGAAAGTTCTAGAGTTATTGGGGTTTGCTTTTCACTTTGGAGTTCGATCATGCCCAAATGAAATCAAGATTGGACATGAGCTAGAGTTCACCAGCTCTTTGACACACACTAGCATATCTTGAAAAACAAATTTAGCGCAAGGTAGTCAACAAAGGATTTCAACCAATACATCCCTAAGTATGCGGTCAATGTTGAAAGCCAGTGACACACGGATGACACGTCCTACGAATTTGAATGATTTAATATTTTGAGAGTAGCCAGTAGAAGTATCAAGGCCAAAGTTTGCTAAACATGGTGGAGGAAAATGCTCTTAAAAAACGAACCCAAGTATTGCTCAAAAAAAAAAAAACGAACCCAAGTAATGAATGATATATAATATTACAGACTATGCAAGCGAAGAAGAAAGCCTCCCTCTCCCTCTTTTTAGAGGCTATGTTAACTTCGCTTGCTTGACCATTGAGATGGAGAGGGAGGCCTAAGTTTGACATGATATTTTCTTTTGTTTGGTAATTAGAGCAATAATTCAAACTTTGGATGTCATTCATAATTGTAAATGAGAAATATTTCAAGGCCAGAAAAATTAGTTGGTTAATTAGATCTTTGTTATGGACGGTAATAGGGCGGGTTGTGCATGCGGTTCACAATATCATCTCCATTTTCAAATCTACTTTCCGTATCCATCCTCTCCTAAATTCCCAATCAAATTTTTCGGAGATTCGTAAGGACTTAAGCCTCTAAACGTGCCTCGAATCCCCTATAAGAATTCAATGTATTAAACAAATGTTTTTCATATCCCCTCTTGTTTCAAACCAAAATCCACAACAAAATTAAAACCAAAACGTCATACATTCATAATTCATACATTACATGAACAAATTTTAAATGCAAAGATCGAGAATTGTCATCCCTCGTTCTTCAATTTCTCTCCGAATTTTCACCTGTTAAATTCGAAGATCCAATAGGAACCCAACGCGGTGAGGATTGAAACCTTAACTTATTACAATTTACAAAATAAAATGGAGCCCCGTTAATTGGCAAAATATTAGTTGGTAAATAACTAAATAAGCCTGTCCTTATTGTAACCAAAAAAATAAATAAATAAGCCTGTCCTTATTGGCCGGAAAAAAAAAACAACAAAAAAAAAATGTCCTTACTCCGTAAGCTGGGTCTGCAGTGTAAAGAGTAAAAGCTTGTCATTGTCATCTAAAGCTGATTGATTGAGCCCACCCCACACCCACACCCACCATCCATCCTCTTCTCTACTCTGAAAGTTCCCAAAAACCAGAACCCCTTTCGTGGAGTCTCTCAAAGTCTTCGCTTTGAACAAGGTCTCCTATTTCATCTTCACACGAGAAGAAGACTTTGATCGTAATCTAATCGCTTATCCACAACTCAACACAAGGTACGTTACAATCTATCTACACTCCCACTTCCCAGCTTCAAATTATAAACCTTTACTGCCTTTTCCAATTGAAAACCCTAAAATTTTTCTGGGTTTCCACTGCAATTCTTGAGTTTTGTTGTGCTTGGCTTCAGAAATTTAAACAGATAAATTAAGAAATAATTGTTCTGGTACAACTCTGGATCATGGTTAGTGTAAAAATGGGTGCTTTTCTTTCGCATATGTAATTCACATTGTGGGTGAGAGAGTGTCTTAATTGGGGGATTTTCACAATATGAACAGTGCTGTGGATAATTATGTATTGACAATTTGACATGAACCCAGCAATGCTAATAGCCTAATGTAATTTTTGTGTTCATTGTATGCATGGTTCTTATGTTTGGCATCATTCTAGTTTTTGCTGACCTCTTGAATTCCAGGAACTCATTTGCATTGAGGGAGGAGCCTTGGTGAGGAAAGCATAGTGTTTGTCTTTGCAATTTGTCTGTTAGCTCTTTGGTATATATTGGAAAAGTATAGAGATGGGTTCTCTTTGCTGTTGTCCATGTGGTGATGAATTTGAAGAATATGCTCTTCCAAGCAATTCAGTATACAGGCATTGTGCCTGCCTCAGATACTTCTTCCACCAGCTATTCAGCGGGGTAAGCGTAAAGCCATGAGCAACTCAATGTTCTTCCATCCAGCAACTCTTTTAGTCTGAAGTTAGGGATGTTATGTTATTCTTTAACATTGGATGCATTTTGTGACACCAAAGACGGTACTGTAAAAATTAATGGACAAGCAAATGAGGAGAACTGATCAACAATCCATTTTCACTTAAGTGGTAGAAATTTGTTATTTTATTAATGTCTACAAATTAACAGAAAGAAATTGACTAGAAAGAAATTGTCAAAGGTTATTGAGTTAAACTTTTCTTCCCGATCTATTTAGTTTATGAAGGTGATCCCTGTTAGATTCGTGGTTTGGATTCACTTCAGTTTTTGTTTGTTTCGCCTTGTTCCCTATGTTCATGCAGTATAATGCACCGTTTCAAAGGCTTGATGGACGGTCAGTTTCATCACCTATACAAGGGGCGACTTCTTCTGTCTCATCTGGAACTGGCACAACAGTAGCGAATAATTCCTCAAATGATACTCAGTTCTCAGTGGCCAGGCCATCACCCTTTGATGCTGATCAGAGGTACTCACGTTTGCAGCGGGACGGCTTGGTCTCTAGGCGTGATAAGTCAATGACACATTTGCAAGAAGATGCACAACAACTGAGAAGAAGCAGTTCTGCCACAGAATCCCTTGGTTCGGGGAAGAAACGGAGTGGAGTTGATACTGAAGAAGATTGTAAGTTGGGGCAATCAGAGACCTCGGAAAAGGATCTAGCATCAAAACTCGCGTATGGACTAACTTACGCGCAGCCATCTTCTGATGATGATGATGTCTGCCCTACATGTCTTGATGGTAAGTGCTTGTAGTTATCATTGTACAACCGATAGAAAGAGTGGTTTTCTTCAATGTTTTCTGTACTGATAATAGTTAATTTACATTCATGCAGAGTATACCCCTGAAAATCCTAAAATCACAACAAGATGTTCTCACCATTTCCACCTTGGCTGTATTTATGAGTGGTTGGAAAGAAGTGAAAGTTGTCCAATTTGTGGGAAGGTATGTTCTATCCGAGAGAATAGAGTTCCCTTTTTAGTTCAAAGCATCATCATCTTAGATTCTTAATTTTTGTAAATTTCTTTTTTTGGTTAAAAGTTCTTGTGAACCCTTGGAAGCTGGGCCCACAAGTTGATTTCTCAACCATGTAAATTTGATATAAGCTATAAAAGTTGAGCTATTTAGCATGTCCATAGAATATTTCATTGTGTTGTGCAACAGTTCTTTCATTTGTTGAATTTATAGTATATTTCCTCCGTTGATCATCTTTTGACTGTTAATTTCTGGAATGTCAGGAGATGGAGTTCTGTGAAAGCCCCTAACTATTAATGTCTGATTTCAAAGCAATAGAGAAAATATATATGGAGCGGCTATGAGTATCTGTAAATAAAAGTCGTGTTGTTTATAAAGTTTGCAAAGAGGGAAGCAATTGTTCATTTGTGTCACTAGTTTGTAATACTTTGTTGTGTTTCTTCAGGCTTCATGTTTGAATGCCCCATCTTACTTCTTGTATAGAACTACACAGATCAGTGTGGCACCATATTCAGTTATTGTAAACATAATTGTCATGAAAACATCTGAATGGCTGACGCCAACTTTTTCTTTCTTCTGATAGAAATATCTCAAGACTAACACACCATTTTATGAATTTAGCTGTCATGGAAAACAAACATTGAAATTTCCCCCCCTGTAGTAGTGATTTTGCAATTGACTGTACATAAGAAGAGGGGAAAATCAAGTGTTTTCACATAAATAGTTCATGTAACCAATTGTTGTTCTTACTATTACTCCAGTAATAAAGAAATACAACTACAGCTTGTTTCCATGAATCAATGTACAATGCTAAACACAGTAATTCCTGTTTGCTTACTGCTTGCTTACATGTAATCTCAGCTTTTCCTTTTAACTAGTACAACTAAGAGATAGGATTATCATGGATAAATGACATCCATCTCATTGAAGTGTTCCAATATGCTACCCCCGGATGGGCTCTTCTTTTATCTTGGTTACAACTTGTTGCTCTGCCCTGTACTTGTACCGATGTGCGGAATATAGAAATATGCAGAAATTGATTACACTCAAAACTGTAAGCAGCCAGTAGAAATAATCAAATCTACCGGTATTGATATTCTGTGATAGCCAAGATGGCTTCTCTGTGCTTCCTGTGACAGATTTGATGATGTTGTTCAATATACTGGCTGCAAAGCAACCTAAACCCCCGGCTAGCGCAGCATAAGCAGATCCTATACTTTTCATGGCATCCGGGGCTTCCTCGTAGAGGAATTCTAGTAATCCCACTATGCAGAACACTTCTGCTATGCCAATGAGGCAGTACTGGATCAACAACCAGTATGCACTCAGGCCAGGCATTGCAGTTAAGAAACTAACCTCATATTCATGCTTTATTGCATAGTTTCTTCGGTACCTCTCAAAAATTGCAGCCCAAGCCGCAGATAGGATCGACACTGCCAGACCAATTCCCACCCTCTGGAGCTGAGAAGCACCATGAGGATGACCTGTGATGCGCCGGGACAGTGGGACAAATGTAGAGTAATATAGGGATAGTATGAGAAATATGCTGAGGCCTGGAAATACTGGCATGCATGTTACAGGGAGTTTAAGGTGACCCATATGGGTATTTAAAGTGTATGCTTGCTGAACTGAGAGAGTCAGATACTCAGTCAAGACTACACTCAGCATTATTGTGCAAGCTGGTATTGGAATAAGTTTCAAAAGGATCTTCACTTCCTCTACTTGAGTCACTGTGCAAAGCCTCCAAGGACTTGGATCTACACCATCTTCCTTCAACTGCAGAGCTGCTTTGTCCAAACATCTGTAACACCGAAAAACAAGATTTAGCTTGGATAACAAGAAATTAAAACGATGTGACGTATCTAATTCGAGAAGAGCAGTAAAATGTCAAGAAAGAGATACCTAAAATCGTTGGTGTGAGCTATCTTTTTACTACCCTTAATGGCAGATTGTTTTCCAGGAACCTCATACAAGCCTATTAACTCACTGCTAGAAAAAGAAGCCTTCCTCTTCCTGTAGGCGGCCACCAATACTTGAGCGACACGTGTCAGAGGGCTGCCTCCGGGCAGTCTGTGCCGGTATAGAGGTGTACCAATAAAAAACACAAAGTTTGATATGCCCATAGCTATTGCTAGTGACCCAAAGGCAAGTCCCCAACCATGTTCTATTTGAATATAGACCACTGCAGTGAAGGCTACGATTGCTCCAATTGTGACAGAAAGATAGAAGAAGTTGAAAAACCTATCCAGGTGAGACTTATAATCTCTACTCGTTTCATCGAACTGGTCAGCCCCGAAAGACGAAACACAAGGCCTTATACCAGCAGCTCCAAATCCAGTTAAGTAGAGAACTGTGTAGAGGTAAAGCATCTGCCATGGTTTTGCAGGCTCGCAATTGCCTAAAAGAAGGGATAGCTGACCACATTGATCTTGGTTTGGTATCAAACTGTGCACCGTTGCACATAAGGTTATTCCTGTCAAACCCTCCATGAAAACAAATGTAGAAATTATCAGCTCACTCTTTAATTACTGGTTTAAAAGTTCATATGTAATTCATATTTGCTTACTTACTACAAGATAGATAGTCGTAAAGATTGCTATAGTCCAATATCGACCGAGATATGCATCAGCCAGAAAACCACCAAGAACAGAAGAAGCTTGTGATATCCCCAAGAAATTGTTAACTGCATTTGATGAACTACTAAAGGGTCTATGCATAACATAAAACATGAAGGCCACCATATTAACTGAGAGGCCAAAATAAGCCATTCTCTCTGCCATTTCATTGCCTGGACAAAAATTCGATCAAAGTAAAGCTCACTACAAGATTATCACATTTCACAACATAACACATAAAACAGGCTTGTGAGTTACCAAATATGAAGAATGCAGCAAACCAACCACCGGTTTTCGAAAGATCAGCGATTGGTTTGCCATGGATATTAACTGGTGTAGTTCCTCCGGTATAGCCCCGTCCAAAAGCTGTCCGCCTATCATCGGATTCTATGAAGTAAAAACCAAGCTTCTTCCTCGGATTTGAGTCCGAACATTGTTCATCCAAACTTGCCGGTGTCTCTATCCCTCCTTCAGGGGACTTGATTTCTCTGGTTCCCATTGTTTAACTCCCTCAAATCCCAAACTCCACAAGATTTTATGGTCTGCCATACAACATGAGCATCAAAGGTTTACCAAAACTAAGAATTATGGAAAATTGTTTCATAAACCACAAACAAAGCTCCAGTACTAAGAAAAACATTTTCTTTAAACCCAAACTCTAGTAACTAAATGGAAAGCCAGAGCTTCATAAGCAAACTGGAAACTTACAACAACCACTCTGTTTTCTAGTGAATCACAGTCATAGAAATATCTACATACATATCTATGAAGCGATCCCCGTGAAATGAGTGAACCATGAATTCAAAGAAAACGATAACATACTAAAGTACTGAACTTTACTCATACACTGAATTAATAGGGAGAAGATAAAATTGTTTCAAGCACCTTGCAGCCTCTGAACTCCAAGAGTGTGGAGCTCAAAAGTGGGACGAGCACTATTCCCTCGTCTGAAAAAAAAAATCAAAACTTTAAAAAGATAAGAAGACAGAATTAAATCATCTTTCTTGGTGGTTACAAGTTAAGTAGTTAGTGAGTGATATGATTTCAACAATAAAGGAGACCCAACAGACACGTGAATCGTGGATCCAACGGCAATAAATGGTGTCTTAAGACTTAATCAAGAGTGAAAATGAATACAGAGGCTGACATTAATGCCCACCAGTGCTGGAGGTTGTGTGTACCATTCATTAGGTATATATATATATACTTACTGCCATTGTTGGATGAATCAATGAAGGAACAAACGAATTTAAGTCGGTACAGTTACATTTTTTGGGTCCATATATCGCTCAGGAGCTAATGGTAGGTTTAGTGGGTTGCCAAAAAAAAAATGGTAGGTTTAGTGAGTAAAATGCCAATGGGATATATGCTATATTGCTGAACTGGGTTGGTGAAACAATGGTGAAATGTGCCAGCTGAGTTTGAACTAGAGTGGTGACATTGACAATTAAGGAAGGAATGGAAGGGAAGGACAATGGAAGTGGGTGAAGGAAACATGGAAGGAGGATATTTAAGGGTGTGAAAGTAATGAGCTCCTAATCACATTTAACAAGTGTGCCCTGGCCCGGCGGCCCTAAGTACGTGTACATTTATTTGAGAGTGATGGTTAGATGTGAAATTGTGAATGTCATATTCATATCAATAATGGAGTGAGAATATAGTGGTTGTGAAAATTATGACACTGTTTCTGCCTTGTGAATCCTACCATTGATAAAGTAGGCTAGGGTTTGGGGGTTATGTTATTAATAATGTATCATCCATCAAACCATACATTCAACCATGTTCTTATGTTATGTTATGCTTAAAGTGGCAATTCAAGATCCTGATTCAATAAAGTCTTGCATGAATGTATGGTTGGATTGACTAATTCACACTCTTAACTTGAACTTCAATTCAAAATTATTGTTAAGATTGACAAACTTTTTAACTTTAGTTTTTGTAATGAGAACTTTTGGTGGACAAACTCAGAGTGTAGAATTTTCCTACAAGAAGACATAGTACAATTAATTCTTTTTCAAAAACACATATCTAAGATTTCAACTAAATTATTTTGCCTCAAGACATTTCACCATGTGGCAGGGACAATCACCACAATTTGTTATTCTCTTTAACCTATACTAGCCTTTCTACACACGCCTTGGGCGTGTGGAAGGCGGTGCTTGTGCGTGTGAGAAATGTTTTCGCATATTTTAGTTAATTTCTCCCCATCGCTATCTATTTTATCATATTATTTTTCAAATTATATAATAAATAATGTTATGAAATAAAATAAGAGAATAAATAAATAAATAAAACTAAAAATAGTAAGAATAATACTCTTGTTCGACCCAGGTTGGACCTCTGTGTCCGAACTCTCTCTTATTAGCATACATTCAGAAGTGTAATTCCATAATTTGGGAACGTCTTGAGTGCACTAGTGTTCAGGATTTTTTTAAGACCTCACTTATAAGGGGCAAAATGAAGATTTACATATCCAACGATCCAAATTATTGTTGACATGCCTGAGCACTAGTGCTTTGGGTATTGTAGAATTTTCCGGTTAACTCATCTAATTATATCAAACAAATGTACGATTTTGGTAAAAGCTAACATTCTCATGACGAACTGTTCATTTGTTTGATGCAATTGCATGAATAAACAATTTATGTTTATTTTGATTTTTTGTAGAATTGATCTATAAAGATTTCTTTACAAAATCAACAGTTCAAATTATGAAATTACACTTTCGAATGTATGCCAATAAGAGAGAATTCGGACACAGAGGTCCAACCGGAGTCGGACAAGAGTAGAACAGTTGAGTATTACAATTTGTTTACCTTTTTCATCAATGTCCCCGTTAAAATATTTTATCTATACAATATTTCGAATTCAGAGACATCGAAGATTCTCCGTCCCCAACGGTGGAAACCTCCCGTCCAAAAAAAAAACAGTGGAAAACGATCCAATTTGCCATGCCTAGAATTGCTTGGGTTTAGCCCATCCAGATAAAGATTGGGCCGAAAATTCAAAAGAAGTGTCAGGGGTGATTTCGTAAAAACACGAATCGGGGTTTTAGCAATTCCTAATTCTTAGGGCGGGTGACAAAGGAAAGGAACACAAAAACAAAGCATCAGTGAGCCGTGTTCGTTTGCTGCTTATTCTTTAACAGGTATTACTTCTTCTTGTAGCTTCATCCTTTTTGTCTTGCCCAATTTCATAAATATTCACGTGGCTTGAGCTTGTTCAATCTAAAGCGTTCTAATTCGTGAAGTTGAGTATCGCCCGCAAGGTGTTCGACAAAAGGTCTGAACCGGAAAATCACTTGTTTGATTGCCCTTTTCTTTTGTTTGAAGAGACGGTGAGCTAAGAGCCAGGAATGGACGCAGTTGGTGAGGAAGAAGGGTACAAGCCTCAAGCAGACTTTGAAGAAAATGCGAAAGAACCACTTGTTGATTTCAATATGACCGACTCCACAGAGCTTTGGCTTATTCAGTGGCCAAAAAATCAAGTACGTTGCTTTTTTATCTGGGGGAGCTTTTTTCTAATACTTAACTAGCAATCCCATTTATCAGTATCAAACAATGTTGTGCTTTTCTTGCTCATGGGTAGTATGCTTTTTTATTTGGGAATACTGTTGGATTAGCCCAATTTCTGTTGAAAAATGTTATGAGAACAACTTGTTATATTTGTGTTTAATGGGCCAGAACAACTTAAACCTTTACTAGCTGTCTTGAATTGGCTTCCATGGCATCAGAGTACTTATGGTGGAAAAGGAATGACCATGTTATTAGAATTATCGATATGATTGTATGTAAGGTATCAACAAGTTTGATGAGCAAGAAAAGCTCCCAACTTTAATTAGCTGTCTGCATTTGACTTTTATTGATGGAATGAAAATGACCATGTCAGTAGAGTCTTTGCTGTTATTTCCTAATAAGGTGATTTTTCCGGTCATTGGATTAACTGACCACTTGTAATGCAGAATCCAGATTATGATGGCAAAGAATTGTCGCTCAAGCTTCATGATGATGGAAAGTTGGGCAGTTTTGAAGGCGCATCTGGTAATTATAAATCAACTTTAGTAGTAGAAAAGGCAAACTCCAATGAATACCCATTTTCTTTTGTCAAGGTGTTCTCAATAGCCATAGAAGCTGTTTTGGATATAACTCTGCAATGCATAAACTCTACTTTGAGACCTAACATGATGTTTCTGATGTTGGCAGGGAAAGAATATGACCTGGTCAGTTATGCATCTCAAGAGTCAAATGCTACAGTTTTTGTATCTTCTGCCTCGGGCACAAAAATTGGTACGCTGAAAACCTATAAAATTAAGAATCTTGACCCCAGATATGAATCTCAACTTTAGTTGTAATGTTTACTTTTCAGTTTCTTAGTGAACCGAAATTTGCACTGAGCCTTGGCAATGCATTATAGTTTCAGTCTGGCCAAACTTCAACAATGAATGCGAATTTTAGTTGCATTAGTTGTTAAACATTAATGCCCTATTTGTCCCTAAAGATTTGTCATTTCGGCTTATGTTGATGGCTGTTGCTTTCAGAATTCTTCATGTATCCAGTTTTGTTGACTAAAAGTGATTAGTAGCTTGTTTTGTTATTTGGTCTTGTGAAGTTCTGTTACCAAGGTCTAGTTTTAATCTTGAATTTTTTTCTTGTAGAATTCTTTATGTACCCAATTTTACATTGGTATTTACAGTTTGAGGTCTGGCAAAACTTGAACAATCAACATGTATTTAGTTGCGTTAGTTGTTATCACCCTAGGCTCCTATCTGTTTCTAAAGATTTGACATTTGCCTCATATGCTGGCTGAATATGTTTCTTCTGGGATTCTTCATGTATCCAATTTTGTATATTACAGGTAATATACATCTTGTTTTGTTATTTGGTCAATTGGTCATGTGGAGTTCTGTTACCAAAGGTCTTAGTCTTGCATTTTCTATTTAAGAATTTTTTTTTATGTATCCATTTTTTTACTACAGATCAGGTGACAGTAGCATGTTTTGTTATCTGGTCATCTGAAGTTCTGTTAACAAGGTCTAGTTTTAAGTCCTGCGTTTTCTATATGGTCATGGTGGGTTGAGATGACAAATCACCGATTTCTTGGACCTTTTCCCTTTCCTTTTGTGTATTGTTCATATTACAACTGTTGCCGCCCTTTTCCCTGGCAATGGCCTTGGTGCACTCATATCTTGTATTCATATTGTTTTATGTCTTGGCAGCTGGGAAGATTTCACGGCGAGTTTCACTGGTGCATTACCCTGAGCCTAGTGAGCTTAAAGAGCGTCAAGAGCTTCAAATGGCGAAATCCCGAAAAAAGAATCAGATATCTTCCTCAATGGCATTGACCAATTCTTCACAGAAAACTGCAACTCCTTCACGCAGTACGAGAACTGCAACCACTGCAACTCCTACTCACAGTACAGTTCAGAGAAACCCACGACCAATAAATGGACGTGCAGCCTCCCCTCATAGTAGCGAACATAAAAGTTCTCTTTCTGAAGCTGGGGAGCCATCACAGCTCCGGAACAAAAGGCATGCTTCCCCAGGACGAAGTCATAGTGGTGTTTCTTCATCAGGACAAGGTCGTAGCACAACCACAACTTCCTCAGGAGAAAGGTCATCAAAGAAAATCAAGGAAAAACATAGAAGATGAGAATTGCCATCTCTAAGGTTTTTTGCCAAATGCATCATGCAACATGAATCTGGATGGTGGAAGAAGTAATCAGTCTTCCGTGTTGCTTCTGGGTTTTGCTACGCACTTGAAGCAGTATTACATAGTACCAAAACTTTTGCCGCCAAAGCTTCATGATTAGAAACAGTTTCCAGTTCAAACAATTCAGGCAAGGAGAAAACATCATCCTCTGTTCATTCTACTGTTTGAACTTTCCAAGTCTTCTAGCAAAGTTATTATTATTATTTTTTTGGCATTACCAAAAGCCACTGCCAAATTTATCTTGAAATTTGTTCTCATGCGGTGTGCAAGTATTTGCACGCAGAAAGTGTGAGGTTTGTTATGTTGTTCATTGCCTTGGTGTGTTGGGATTCTTATATATAACTGGTTGCAATGCCTTTTACTATTATTTGGCAAACCCGTACCTCTATTTGTGTCACTCCTTTTCCTTTCATTTTCGAGCTCTCACGAGACACCAGGTTTTGTAGAGTATTTTCATGTATGTATTGGAACCGTAGTAATCAAATTCGCATCACTTTCGAGAGGCATCGTTACAGTGTCACTTGTGAGTTGTGACTGACACCAACGTTGGTCCGACTGAACTCTCCCGCTCTATGCTGCTGTGTTTTTTGTCGTTGATCCCCAACTTGTCACGTGACAGAATCATACTAAAATTACCAGCTCCAATGAAAACCCACCACGTGTGCGACAATACCACCTTCATCATCGAACCCATGACATGTCCCACAGTTTTTCTGGATCCAACCAGCGCAGCCTTACACTTGTGTAGTTACACACATGATTAGCAATATCTCCGAGATTTAATTCAGAAAATTAAAATACTATTAATATTTAAATCCTATGTTGAATCGGACTAACCAGTTGAGAAAGGAGAAATCATCTCTCCCCTCACGGCTCGGCTCTAATTAAACCCTATTAATTTCACTCCACTACTAGCTTTTTCAGCTTTTGACTACTATATTGGCGTCTCTGATCTTTCTCTCCTCCTATCTTTTCTGCGCTCCAATCTCCAATCAGGTACACAAACCCTAATTGCTACTTCTACTCTCCAATCTCCATTTCTCTCTAATCAATTACTACTGCATTGTCTCTCTACTCAGATTCTCATTGTTTCTTATTGCCGTCAAAATCGAGGTTTCTTTTCGATTTTCCAGCAACCATTTGCTTAAGCTTAGATCTCATCGACATCCACCACTGAAAGTTGCAAACTTTTTATTGTGGTCATTGCAAAAGTCACTGATTTTCTACATCTGTGTGTGAATTTTGCCGAAAGTTGCAGACTTTCATTAAAGTTACTGATCTTCTTTATCTGTGTGTGAATTTTGCAGCCAGGTCCCTGAACTTGGGCCAATTTACAATGGATGTGGATACCAAGCTTTTGGATGGGGCTCTGCCGATTGTGGCAACTCTGGTATTGGCTATGCTTATCGCAGTGATCATAATCCGGCGTCGATCTGGACACCGTCTTCCTCCGACTGTAAAGGCGTTGCCTTTGATTGGGGGATTGCTTCGTTTCTTGAAAGGTCCCATTGTGATGATTCGTGAGGAGTACCCAAAGCTTGGGAGTGTGTTCACATTGAACCTGTTTCACAAGAAGATCACATTCTTGATTGGTCCCGAGGTTTCGGCACACTTCTTCAAGGCCCCGGAGTCTGATCTTAGCCAGCAGGAGGTGTACCAGTTCAATGTGCCCACTTTCGGCCCCGGAGTTGTGTTCGATGTGGATTACACAGTGAGGCAAGAGCAGTTCCGGTTCTTCACTGAGGCTCTGAGGGTGAATAAACTCAAGGGATATGTGGATCAGATGGTTACAGAAGCAGAGGTACTACTTTTGACTGTTGATGAGTTTTTCACTTGAATGTTTATTTAATCTGCTTCAATATGTTTATATCATATTGACTATATGATGTGACTCTAAACTACATGACTACTAGCATTGCATGCCTTTTAGATATGCCTTTGAGTCAATTTCTGACCATTTGGTCAGTTTGTGCAGACAATATGTTAGATGTATGGTTGTTTCTTTTATGAAAGGAATATGGGGAAGCATTGGCTTGGTTTATCTGCTCATTAAAGACTACTAAATGCACTCAATTGAGAAGCCTTTTGTGACTCTTGCTATTATGTTTTTCAAAGAAAATAAATAAATAAATTTGATTGAACTGTGACCTACCAGTTCATTAATCCCTGGGGAAAAAGGAAGACAATATGCAGCTTGCGTGTATGTTAAGATTTTTATGGTACCATTTTTTCTAATTGGATTTCGACAGTCATTCATGTTTGCTAGTACCCCCTCACTGTTGATAAAGTTGGTTCCATGTAACTTCTAATTTGGGCTGGATTTTTTTTTTTCCCTGTAAGAATCAGGAGAGTTGATCACCACTAAGCATCAAATAGATGCATGTGTCAGTCAGGGCAAAAAAGGCTTTCATCTTTTACCTCCTTTGTCTATTGTTCACTCTCTTACACACTCAAAGACCTTCTTGTGTTCTTTAGTTGATTAACTAAAGTCACAAACAACTCTTCCGAACTCTTAACTATTAATTATTGCACTGCACCTTGTTCCAGTACTTATGCGTAGTGTACTGTCAAATGGTTAATTCTTGTCTTCAAACTGTACTGGGCAGGATTACTTTTCCAAGTGGGGAGACAGCGGAGAGGTGGACTTAAAGTATGAGCTGGAGCATCTGATCATATTGACAGCCAGTAGATGCCTCTTGGGTCGCGAAGTCCGTGATAAACTCTTTGATGATGTTTCTGCTCTGTTCCATGACCTTGACAACGGCATGCTTCCCATTAGTGTCATTGCCCCTTACCTGCCCATCCCAGCTCACCGCCGACGTGACCAGGCACGCAAGAAGCTTACAGCAATCTTTGCAAACATCATAAACTCCCGTAGATGTGCAGATGAGTGTGAGAATGACATGTTGCAATGTTTCATTGAGTCAAAGTACAAAAATGGCCGACCAACAACTGATTCTGAGATTACTGGCTTGCTCATTGCGGCTCTCTTTGCTGGGCAGCACACAAGTTCTATCACTTCCACTTGGACTGGGGCTTATCTCCTCCAGCACAAGGAGTACTTATCTGCCGTGTCAGAAGAACAGAAAAGGCTTATGGCTAAGCATGGGAAGAAGATTGATCATGATATATTGTCTGAGATGGACACACTGTATCGTTGCATCAAGGAAGCTCTGAGACTGCACCCTCCACTGATCATGTTGCTGCGACACTCGCATAGCGATTTCAGTGTACAAACTCTTGACGGGAAAGAATATGACATCCCAAAGGGCCACATTGTTGCAACGTCACCAGCTTTTGCCAACCGACTCCCTCATATTTTCAAGAATCCAGACAGTTATGATCCTAATAGATTTGCTGTTGGGAGAGAAGAAGATAAGGCTGCAGGGGCATTCTCATATATCTCATTCGGAGGTGGCAGGCATGGATGCCTCGGAGAGCCTTTTGCGTATCTGCAGATAAAGGCTATATGGAGCCATTTGCTGAGGAATTTTGAACTGGAGCTGGTATCACCTTTTCCAGAGACCGATTGGAATGCCATGGTTGTCGGTGTGAAAGGAAAGGTGATGGTACGGTACAAGCGAAGGGAGCTTTCAGCTATTTAATGGCAATGACCATTTGGTGGTTGGCATGTTTAAATTATTTGCTCTTTATTAGGATGTTTCTGGTCCCTCTTGTATGTGTTGATTTTCTTCCTCCTTTTCCAATTAACTGTTGATGTTTCTACAAAATTCTTGCTCTCTTTTATTGGATTGTGGATCCTGTTTAAAATTAGTTGTCATAAATTTATGATGAGGCCGTAGCCTGTAACTTTCCGAGTAGTTGTGAAATAGATAAAGCTACACATGTATAAAAGTAATGCATTCATCACAACGGCTAGTCGTTACAGCTTAGCTGTGACAATTGCAATCCTTAACTATACAGATGTACTGCATAAGTAGTATATATTACAACAACTGAACTGAAAAGGTGACACAGGTAGGTAACTAGGTAATACTATAAATTTTCTTGTATCCTCTCATGATTCATAAAAAATTTAGTACCTGTGACATTTTTCATTTTAAGCAAACGGAAAAGAAACAAGCAAGCTTGGGTTCAAAGAAAAAGAAGCTCTATGTTCGTCGAATTGAACACAAAACTCTTGATAAATAAGCCAGATCTTTGGCCAACAATGTGATTTCCCGTGAAAGATCTTAAGTTTGGTACGAAATCAGTTTGGTATGATCTTCATGAGCTCAATATCAAACAGAAGAGTCTTGTCTATCAGCCCTTGGTTCCCCAGCACGAAATCCAAGGCTCGTTGGCCCTGTGAAACATCAGAATTGCACCTTTATAAGAATAAGCAGAGTTAGATTACAAGAACCACCAAAAGGACACGAGAATTACCGAAAACGTTGTGGGTCTTGGGCCACTCTTGTTGTAGTCATTGTCCGGATATCCCAATTCTGGAGGCACTATGATCCTGCATCACTGTGAACTAGAATGTGAAATTTGCATATAATATGTGGTAAATGTTATTGAGCATTCAACCTAACTGCTTGAAAATTCCTTAAGCAAAGGCTATACACTACAGAAAACAACATGCAGCACCTCCTAACGCCACCAAGAGCCATGCCTTTAATAGCTTCCTCAAAAGCTGGTATCACCTGAAGATTTAAGAACCACACAGCGTCATTAGAGTCAATGGCTCAAGTACTCGGTTAACTGAATACTGACAAAGCAATTGAGCAACACAAGAGCAATGGTACAAATCCAATATAAGTGAGACAGTTTCTCATTGCAGTCCCAATTGATCCTTAATCTTCACACTTGCACGCTACATTGTATTAATCTCATAGATTGTAGAGGACAAAAAATACACACAAGACAGTTTAGAAGCACGAGAATCAACCAACAATAAACAATTAACTGCAACAACCAAAAAAGTTTTCTTTCAATTGTGTCACAAATTTCTCACCTCTTGAGATCCTACTCTAAATTTGAAAAAGGCCTTGTCATCACCCTGCATTCGAGAAACCATGAAACACAACCTGTTAAATAAGCTTATGCAACATGATATAAGTCCCCAGTTAATAGATGAGAAGTAATCCATACCTCAAATGAACCACCCTTTGTCTTATTTCGAGCTTCAAATATGCGGCCATAGTATCCAATGGTGTAACCATCCCAATCCACCTGGAATGCACCCAAAGATCATAAACCGCTGCACGACCCAACTTGAAGACAAATTATAAAAATTGCAAGCGTCCATGAATCTGTTTAGAGCTTTATGCTTTGCCAAAAAAATATACAGGGATATAAACGAAGGAATTCACCCTAATTGCAAACATAGACCTTATGACCTAAAGTCGCCGCTGACTGACTACATGAAAAAGTGAAAATCCCAAGTGAAAAACTTGAAAGAATGGGTGGCTTACCACTACTGTATCCCCAACCTTAGGTTTGGGGCCATCTCCTGCTCGCAAGTCCTGCATTTTTCTTAGATACATAGTTAAACAAAGTAACAAAAACTTTCAAGAGCTTGTGACTGTGACTAAAACAAGGTTTAGGGTTCTTCTAGAAGATGACCTTATACTGAAGACCTGATTCAGTTTCAGTGTAGTCTGGATAACTCATTTTCGACTTGCCATAGTCCTTTCCTCTAAGCGCTGGCACTGTAAGTAGTTCAAACATTTACAAAGCAGTAAAAAAAATATGACAAAGTAAAATGTTGCAGTAACAAATCTCAGAAAAGGAAATTACTCACTGTCTGCAAATTGAGATGCCAGGGCTAGTTCATCCTTGGAAGCATTACAGAAAGCTGTAGCTACAATTCCAATGGATGAAAATAGAATTTTTCTTCGGTCAATTCCACCTATCAAAAGTTAAAATTTCATCGTAAGGTAAATGTTGATAGCAAAATACAGTCTTTCAATCTGATGGGTCATGCCCAATTTACGAATTTACTAACCGCCTGCACCTGAATCAGAAAATTTCTCGGCTTCCGGAGGAAGAAAAGATTGGGGTCCGCGCCGTACCGGGGTTGGAGGTTTTCCGAGGGATGACGTAAGCGGTCGCTGTGAAGATCCAATGGCTGAGATTGAAGCCATTTCTAGCTGATTAGGGAGAAAGGGGAAGTGGTGACTGGGAATGGGTTTCGCGCGAAGATAACGAACTTGTCAGCCGCTTTATATTTTATTTCTTTTTTCTTTTTAGTTTTTTATTTTTTGCACTTTTATTCCAATTTTAGAATCATAAATAATTTTTCATTCTTTTTGGCCGACTGTACAATTTGTTTTTCCTAGGAGTACAATGTTGCTTAATTTATGCAATTTTCTTCTGAAAGAGAAAAAGAGAGAGTATGAGTACAAAGAAAATCAGTATCACTTGAGAGTTGAGACTTCTAATTTCGGATTTTTGTCTATTTTTTATATTTTATTTTGCAGAGCTAGCAAAAACTCTATAACCCAATCCATTGATTTCTTGGGCACTGAAAGTGTATTTATTTTCACTCTTGATCTCAGAAAAATATAAAAGCAAAAAGCAAATGGGAGACTGACAAACTAACTAATGCCACTAAATGTGAAAAAGCTTTAATATTGGTTTGTTTATAACAGCTCTCCATGAAAAACAAAAGGATTACATAACATTGACCATCATCAACTTCTTGGCCCATAATTCACAATTCCAGATGAAACATTACCCATGTATTTGATCTGCTCACTGAATACTAATGTATATTGGTGAAGAAAATTGCCTAACAATTTAACTTTCACTTGTCACATACAGTACCAACAAGAACTCATCAAACACAGTGCCAAACACTAGAGGCTGGTATGAACTCATCAAACATAATTAACGTCTTACAAATCACTCGACTAAATTTACAGGAAGACAGAACCCCCAGCAGCTTTATTGACTTGCATAAGTAATCATCACATCTTAAAGGCTAACCAATTTAAGAGAGTTGGCCTTCTCTTGTAGAGTATCGAGCAGGCTGTCAAAACTCTTCTTGAAAGAGTCTACTCCTTCAAGTTCGAGCTGGGAACCGACATAGCTCCAGTCGATTCCTAAATGCTCTAGTGCACTGTAAATGCCTTCAGCCTCTGATACATTAGAATCAATTGTCCTTGAAACAGTACCGTGATCGACAAAGGCTTGCAGAGCTTGGTCTGGCATGGTTGAGACCTGCAAAAGGAAAATCGGAATCAAACATTGAATTTTAATCAACAAATTAAAGATTGAAAGGTACAAATTTTGATTTTGGAGTCTCTTAAGGCAAATGATAATTTAAGATCATGATAAATAATAACCATCAAGCACCAGATATCAGGTTCGAGATGACTCACCGTGTCAGGACCTATGAGAGGAGCAACATATAAAGTATCAGGGTAGGCAGGGTTTTTGACACTGGTAGAGGCCCACAGCAGCCTCTGCTTCTTAGCACCCTTCTTCACCAAAGCCTCCCATCTGGGACCTGAGAATTTCTTCTGGTAGAGTTGGTACGCTAAAGCGGCTTGAGCTACTGCAGCCTAAAACAATTAACTCACAAAATGAGCAAGCCTCGAACTTCTAGGTTTTTTAATCCGCAACATAATAGAAGTATATTATGTGATTTACCTTTCCTCGAAGGTCAAGGGCCTCTGGAGTTCCAATCTTTTCAAGCAACTTGTCAATGAGGGTGTCCACCCTACTGACAAAGAAGGAAGCAACACTTGTGACTCTGGAGAGGTCATTTAGGCCAGAAGCCTCAAGGCCATCCAAGTAAGCATCAATGACCGCCTCATATCTAGTGAGAGAGAATATAAGCTGCACATACAATTTAAGAGAAAGTAACAGTTAAAACTCTTCCATATGGGTATTAATATCTGATTTATAAAGGAGGCACATGAGTTAAAAATTTAAAATACAAAAGAGTTTGGTTGAATAAGAGAGATGCCACCTCTCCCTTTCAAAAAAAAATAGAAGACTCAGACAGCATGAGTTTATGACAACTATGGTGCAGGAAGTAAAATTTATTCACAATATTCTAAATAACCACTCAGACATATAGTTAAAAAATCATATCACAATATTAAAAATCTATTCAGACCTACTTTTCAATGGGCCATTTACTCTGACTAACTAGCTAACCAAAGATGCATAGAATCTTAAACCCCCACCCAAAAAAAAAATAATACAAGGAATAATAAAAGGTGCATAGAATTGACTTACAGTCACATTGACACTTATGCCATTTGCTATAACTTCCTTAATTGAAGGGATGCATGGAGCAGTAGCAGGAATCTTTATGTAAACATTGGGGCGGGAAACAACTTTGTGTAGCCATTTTGCAGCCTCCACAGTCCCTTCAGTGTCATCAGCAAGTCTGGGAGAAACTTCAACAGAAACATAGCCATCAGCAGCATCAGTTTGATCATAGATTGGCTCAAAAAGCTTGCAAGCGTCTTGAATGTCCTTCACCACAAGTTCCCAATATGCACTTTCAATGTCTTTCCCTGAATGTACAAGTTCCCTGCAAATTCCATTAATTTAAGTTACTAAGTAACATGAGAGATTTTTGGAATAAACATTGGAATCCAACTTAACAATCCTAGATGCCAATAGCCCACAACCAGCAGATCATGCGACAAACTATTTGTAATGAAGTATGACCTGTACTAGAAGAACTAATAAAGCCATTACAGTCCAATAGATTGTTGGGGCCTTAATATATACATATAATTCAACTAAATAAAATTACCCAACAAAGAAAAAGGAATAATACTATTATTATACTTAGAATAGCTCCAAAAAAAACTTTGTTTGGCCTTAATTCCTCTTGTTATAGCTTAGTACAGTCCGATAAATGGCTCTTTTCCAACCTTAGGCAATCCATTATATATACAAGCAATAACTACATCCTTTTATTATTTTTATTATTATTATTAAATCTGAGGCTAAACAACTGGCTCTACTTCTCCAAAAGAACAACAGGAACAATTGGGATGGTTAATTACTCATAGGAAATACCTGAATTGATCATTGTAAGCATTTGAAGTTGATATTGCTTTCTGGAAAATCTGCAATCACACATTATAAAGAGCTATTCAGATCGGATTACAAATGATGCATGAAAATATTTAAACAAACAATTTACAAATAACACTTGGATCAGAAGTAAAGGTTCAGAAAACAAAAAAGAGAACAAATGAAAAGTAATTACCGCTGGGTTACTAGTTACGCCTCTAACCCCGCTTGCAATGAGCGGAAGCAGATCTGTAACTGGTCTGCAGAGGTTATCATACCATGGACTCTGCCCTTCCTTCTCGTAGAGGTCATGGAGATATGTTCTCTTTGTTGAGCTTCCATTTCCTTCACTTTGAGCACATTTCACTCTGCAAAAAAACCAAGAAAGCAAACCCAATAAGACTCTTCACTGATTCACAGTAATCAAACACAACCCAGAAGATCAAGATTAAAACTTGAGCACATATATATGAACTGAGATATTAAAAATTAAAACTTTACATCAAAGGGTGCTCATCACACTGCAAAAAAACCAAGCAAGCAAACCCAATAAGACCCTTCACTGATTCACAGTACTCAAAGACAACCCAGAAGATCAAGATTAAAACTTTGAGCACATATATATGAACTGAGATATTAAAAATCAAAACTTTACATCAAAGAGCCTCTGAGAGAGGGCTTGCTTCGTACGGAGAGCTTGGAAGACGAAACTTTGGAGGTGAAGTTGTTGGTGGTGAGGAAGCCGATCAAGCACTTGGGCTGCTGCGAAGCTCTGGGGTTGAAGGTGGAGGGCAAAGAGGAAGCAGGGCAGGGATTTGAGAGCTTGGAAATGGAACCCATTATTATTATTAGATCAAAGTCGTCACAGAACACAGCAAATGGGGGTTGGTGAGGAGAAGAAAGAAAAGGGTTTTTGCTCCTTTTGCTCTTCTCCTTTTATTGGGATACGATACAAACGATGAATAGACCAATTGATATTTGTATTTGGGTTGAGGTTTTGGTGTGTGATCTTAGGTAGAGTCCAAACGGCAGGTGAAGACAGTGACTCTTTCGATCGGTGGATGCCAACAGTTGGTCACTTAAAACTTGGTTTGGTGGCTGCGTGGTTTTCACTTCGCAGATACAGGATGCCAACGCCTACTACTCAATGCTCATCTCATATTCCGAGTTTACATAAATCGCATAATTTTAAATAAGAATATAAACTCCATCGATTATAACATAGTTTACATTATTTTTTTTTTATTTTATAAAATTTAAAATGTGAATTCATGTAATTCTAAAAAAAAATGTGAATTCATGTTTATGGTATTCAATTTACGTGTATAAAACATGGAAAAATATATAATAGTGTATGAGCTCGGGTTCAGATTTGGTGGGATTATGAGTACTATCTTCTTTAAGGATCTCCAATCATGATGCTTATAAAGAGATGATAACTATAAGCGAAGAATGGATTCCTCACTTCATGTAGCGTATGTAGTTGAATTTTTTTTTTTGGACGTTTGCCTACTAAAAGATTTTTACTATCTTAACGAGTTTTTTTTTTCTTCCTCAATTGAACATTCTAGTTAGAGTCGGTTTGCACAATGTGCTATGTAGCCATGCAAACCTTAGTGTATGTATTTCTTTGAGTTTTATACAATTTTTTTGTAAGAAGAAAGGCAAGTATATAACAGAATACATACCAACGTAGATTTTTTACTAACTAGGTTAATTTGTTTTTATATTCCTTGTTGAATAACTACATTCCTTTTGAATTATGGTTGAACACCTAAATGTTTTTTTTTTTTACAACAAACACCTAAATGTAATCGTCAAACTTGAAAAAGGTTCTATGGCTTAATAGTTCACAATGTAGAATAATGTGGTGTCAATATTATAAGAAGGAAAAGTCATGAACTTTGCAACTTATTTGATTTTGAGATTTTGTTAAAGTTACCTTCTAAACTGACTCTGGAAAGTTGGAAATATGTTCCTATTCTTCAACCTTCAATTGCAAATTGTATTTGGTCACAACTTGCGTTACCTTAATTTGGACGCAAATATAAGTTAGACGCTTGATTAAGATGTGTAAACATGTCCATGTGGCAATATAAGCACCGGAAGAAATATACATAATTTTTTTATTTTTTTTTACAAAAAGTGATTTATTCACAAATAAATAAATAGTACATCACTATATAAAAATATAAGTACCACTTATATACAACTCTAAAATATCCATGTGGCAATTTAAGCAGGGGAAGAACAAATACAGTTTTGCATCATATTTTGCACCCATCAACATCAATACAATTTTGCTTGTATTTCTTTTTATTAATAAAATTCTGTCATTTTTGCTATATACAAAAAAAAAATCAGCATTAATAACTCGTGACTAGTGTGTGAGCAAGGTTTCAAGAAGGACTTTCTGGTATATCCACAATTGGCTGCTAACTCATGCATGCCAGTGCCAGTCTGGGTTTTATTCAATGAGCAAAATTTATTATTCATTGTTAAAACAGTGTGGATCTAAGCTAGAAGTCAACTGGGTACCAAATTCTGGTCAAATCCTCCCCTGTGATCCTAAAAAAGAATTTTTGTGCCTTGAATACTAATATAGGGATACTATGCAGATCTGAGAAACCTAATTCTAATGGGGACTTGTTTAAAAAGAGCATAGACAATTAGACATTGTCACACTCAGAGGCATAGCTAAGCAAGGTGGTTAGGTGGAATAGCACCTTGAAAGTAGAATAATATTATAAACAAATTTGAACTAATCATACAATTTCAGATATTTAGAAGGCCACAAGTTGAATGAAAAATGGGGACTCACTTCAAAGCTTGGCTCATCCAATTAACTTAATCAATTAATTTAACTATCTGACCTTATGTGAGCTCAAGGGCTAAGTGATCTCATTGTTAGGGGGTGCACAACCCCATCAATCCAACCCTTATTGCATCAAGAAATGGAGTCATCTGAATGTAAATTTTTACTGAATAGAATAAAGCATATCCCTGGCATCTACTATTCCACACCCAGAAACAATCTGCCCATCTCAAAAATAAAATAAAAAAATAAAAAATCTGCTTGATGCTAACATATACAGAACTCTGTAGTAGAATAAACAAGTGACATTTTCAGCACATGCCAGCATATTCTCAATTTTATACTGGGGACTAGACAAAAACACAGGACAAAGCCAGAAGGTAAATCCAATGCATCACCGGCCTATACAAAATTCAGCAAGGACAGAAGAAAATTTTACATCTTTACTTGTTTAGTAAAGTCCAGCATGTTTTCAATTTGATTACCAAGGTTTCAAGTCTCCTACTGGACCTGCTGTCCAGTTCAAAATCTTTTGACCAGGCTTCAAGTAAACACTCTTGGCATGGGGTAGTTTTCGAGCCAGACCGTTTAGTATCTGATGGAAAGCATCCCCTGGTTGTGCTGGTTGTGGGAACATCATGGCCCATTTCATCGAAGGGTTTGCGAGCAGTCTTTGTTTCCTTAAAATTACTTCTGGTGGAATGGAAGTGAGAATGGTATCTAGGTTAGGGACATCCTCCTCAGCTACAAATACTCCAATTTCTTCCCATGGGATGGCATCAGCAAATGGTAAAACAATGTCGTCGGCTATAATAACAGGGATGCAACCAAATACCACTGCTTCAACCAGCCTTGGACTCCATGGAGCCCATCCCAGAGGACATAAACAGAATATAGATCGCTGCATGTCTTCGTAATATGTTGTTGGGTGATCAGTGGAGATGTCAAAGAGTGGATTGTTCTTGAAATTCTCCCAAACAGCTGCCCTTGCACCTCTGCCAGTCAAAAGCAGAAGGGACTTACAATTGAGTCAAGAAGATTAAGCATGGAGGCTAGACACATAGATGAACTTTCAAATCCATGTTGTTGCCATTTCATAGAACAGCATTCAAAAAACACGGTTTCATATAATTTAAAGGGACAAAACAACCTTCTTTAATAATGTCTGAAAGTTTAGTACAGACATACCTTGCATAGTAACCACCTTCAGGGTCATTATTAATGTCATAAAACAGACCGCGAAAGTAGACAAAGATGGACCTCGGAGTGTCTTGGGGAATCAGGTGGGTCTGCATCTTTTGCGGTGGAGCATATGGAGGAATTGTGATCGAACCCCCATTCAAACACACATGGTTCCGTTGTCCAAAGGTTTGAACCAATGTGGCACGCTGGAGTAATGGAAGAATCCCCCTTTCAATTGCTTTCTCTTCCTATAGAATGCCAGCATATATAAGTCATGGCAAGTACTAATAACTTGTGTTATTCTTAGGAATTTCTCATGGTTTTGATTAAGATCCAAAGTATAACACAAACACATCACTCGGTTCAATTGAATCATTGTTTTAATGTCCTAAAGTATTTAAGCTTGCATCTATAGTCAAACTGGATTGTATAACTTCTAATCCAATTTTCAGTGTTGTTACAGCTAAAAGTATTGAAAGCCATCTTAGATGTTCCAGAAAATTCAAGATATGGCACTTCTTATATGTTTGAAATTTGAATACAAAACAATGGTCTCCAGAATGAAACTCCTAAATTCATCAGGTCTCTCATTAAAGTGTTTTATCCATTTCCAGCCATTGCATTATTGGTGACCCAATGAAACCAGGAGGCTCATAACAAAGCGAGCATGACACAGCTGAACCATGCCATAATGAGAAAATTGAGTAGGGTTTAGTTTTCCCTTCAAATTTTCAAATTAAGCCAATTTTTACTGAGGTTTTGTTTACTTCTCCTTTGCAGTGTGCATCATGACAAGACTCCAAATTAATATAATTATGTTTCTAATGTTCAGATACCTCTTTCTTTAACCCCAAATATCATGGTTAGCTACAATTATGAAGGGTCATACCTGGTAATGAAAGCAGGCTCCAAAGTCATGGGGCACAACAAAAAAGTGATCAGCTCCCTCTGTTCGATTCCAGTAAGGCCAGTTCGTAGATATGAGCTGCACTGCGCTTCTCATCATCCGTGGTGATTTGAAGGGCAATGGCAAGCCAGTTGGGGTAAGGTCACAAGTTATGTATATAGGAGTATAAAACCAATCTGCTTCGTCTGGATTGAGGGTTCTAACCGGGCTGGATAAGAGGAACCTATGCATAAAAATCTCAGCAGCAAACATATGGTCGAGGCATCTTGGCTCTTTTTGAAGGAGTTTCTTGTTGTATTTGCTAGGTAGCTCATACACATAAACTTTCAACTTCCCAACTGGATTATCTTCCAACACATCACCAGCACTTCCTGTATCATTCTTCCATTAAATCAATTGGACAAAAACATAATGCATCAAACATAATCAAATGCTGGAACAGAAATCTAAAGCCTTTTCTCAAGATTTTTCTTTCTTATTCTTTCTTAAAGCCTTTTTTCAAGAAATTTAAAACTTATATTAAAAAAACAAATGAAGTAACTCCTTTCCAGTTTCCCATGATTATTTATAATCTACTAATGACCATAGTTCATATGCAAGTTACTGTATAAACCCTTTTTAAAACTTCAACCTAGTGCCCCCAATTAGGATCGAAAGCCATCAAATGCCAAAAAGCATGAACCTTTCCTATTACAGAAAGCAGAATTACAGAACCACTGAGTTTCAACTCTTAATTCTTAACTGGGGCTTAATGGAAACAAGTACTACAGCATATATCGGCAAATGTAGCAAAAAGAGAACTGCTTGGAAACAATACAAAGAGAGACGTACCTGAAATTCGCTCTGTTCTAACATTCTTATCAGCACCAATTCCCCAAGAAAACCCATAAACACAAAGAAGAGCAAGAACCCACATTCGAATTCTCATCTTTAAGACCTAATTTGACTGAAAATCGAAATGGGCCTCCCGGATTTCATGTCAGAGAGACCGGAAAGGCAGTATATATGAAGAAGGGTATATGGTTGGGACGTCGTGTGGGGTTGTAGTTGGGAAGCTTTCTTAGACTCTAGGTTTTTGAAAATGAATAATAAATGGGTGTTTTCAGGTGAGGGTTGATAGAGAAATTCAAAACAGGAATTGCTTGAAGAAACAGTGAAGGTTTATTGGGTTTCTTAAAATGAGATTTGCAGCAAACACGTAACAAATTTACAAATCCATTGTGGGTTATTGAAAGCTGCATTTGTTTTGCTAGTTTGATGACCAGTCCATTTCACAAGCTTTACTCTGATAGATGATTAAATAAAGCGCCAAAGCTTTTTCTTGAATTCCCGCGCGCCCAAGTAAATTACCTATACGTACAAAGACATATGTTCACATGTGTTGAGCACATAGCGAACTATTCTTTCGCCTTTTACTAAAGAATACCGTGTGTGCGGCGCTTTAAGTGGCATACGCCTATTTTTGAAAGGGTGCACCTTTGTGGGTGCCCCTCATATTAAAAAAAAAAAAAAAAACATATGGTCACATGCTAATATAAAAGTAACACCATAACAAAAAGGGTGTTGTTATGGTGTGTTAATAACACATTCCCTTCTCTCTATCTCTCTTTAGGGTGTGTACTAAATGGAAGAGAGAGAGAGAGAGAGAGAGGAAGGGTGTGTTAATAACACACTAGTGTGTGTTAATAACAACACCCTAACAAAAATTATGTTAGCATGCTAATAATGCAATATTTCAAAAGTACTTTAGGGGTATAATGAAACACAACGCGAGACTTTTTTTTTTATACATGGGAACCAAAAGGCCCAAAAAACAGAAACAGAAAATAAAAACTCAAGTAGTCATAACTACCTCCCTAAATCTTAAGGTGTCACACAAATCATCCAAAAGAGCACTGAAGACATGTAGAGGAGGTTGTGAGAAGTAAACTACTCCAAGCTCATAAGTGAGTCTGCACTTGGAAAGAATATCTACAACCATATTGGTTTCCCTGTAAACATGTCTGATACAAAGCAAGACCTTAAAAGCACGGGAAGTGCTAATTTTTATTTCTTCAAATTAAAAAAAAAATTAGGAACACCTATAGCGACGAACAATTCGTCGCAACAGGTTGTTAAAAATAATAATTATTTTTTTAATTTGAACAAATGTAAAAGGATTTTGTTTGTTAGGACTCTTGGACTCTATGATTTAACAATGCAAATGAGTTTTGGCAATATATTGACAATCGAAATCGGGTTTTCGCTTGGTTTGGTGAATGATACAAAATTAAAGAAAAATTATTTATTATATCACATTATTTAAAATATAAAATCTTTGAAACTTTCAAGACCGGTTTGTATGAGTGTTCAAAAGTATTTTAGGGGCTTAATGAAACACAACGTGAGACCTTAAACGCACCTGAAATGTTTATTTTTATTTCTTCAAATTAAAATATAAAAAATTAGGAACACCTGCAATGACGAATAATTCGTCGCAACAAAGTTGTTTATAATAAAAAAAAATTAATTTGAACAAATGTAAAAAGATTTTGTTTGTTAGGGCTCTCGAACTGTATGATTTAACAATGCAAAAAAGATTTAGTAACACATTGGCCGTCGAAATTAGGTTTTCGCTTAATTTGGGTGAATTGTGCAAAATTAAAGAAAAATTCCTTATTATAGCACATGATTTTCTTAAAATATAGAATCTTTGAAAATCTTAAGACCGGTTTGCATAAGTGTTCAATAGTATTTAAGAGGTATAATGAAACATAACGCGAGACCTTAAAAGCACGGAAAATGCTTATTTTTATTTCTTCAAATTAAAATATAAAATAAAATTTAGGAACACCTGTAGCGACGAACAATTCGTCGCTACAGGTTGTTAAAAATAATAATATTTTTTTTTTAATTTGAACAAATGTAAAAGGATTTTGTTTGTTAGGACTCTTGGACTCTATGATTTAACAATGCAAAAGAGATTTGGCAATATATTGGCAATCGAAATCGGGTCTTCGCTTGGTTTTGGTGAATCGTACAAAATTAAAGAAAAATTATTTATTATATAACATTATTTAAAATATAAAATCTTTGAAATTTTCAAGACCGGTTTGTATGAGTGTTCAAAAGTATTTTAGGGGTTTAATGAAACATAACGCGAGACCTTAAACACACCGGAAGTGTTTATTTTCATTTCTTCAAATTAAAATATAAAAAATTAGGAACACCTGTAGCGACGAATAATTCGTCGCAACAAGTTGTTTAAAATAATTTTTTTTTAATATGAACAAATGTAAAGATATTTTGTTTGTTAGGGCTCTTGGATTCTATGATTTAACAATGCAAACGAGATTTGGTAACACATTGGCCGTCAAAATCAGGTTTTCGCTTAATTTGGCTGAATTGTGCAAAATTAAAGAAAAAATCCTTATTATAGCACATTATTTTCTTAAAATATAGAATCTTCGAAAATCTTAAGACCGGTTTGCATGAGTGTTCAATAGTATTTAAGAGGCATAATGAAACACAACGCGGGACCTTAAAGCACGAGAAGTGCTTATTTTATTTCTTAAATTAAAATATAAAAAAAAAGTTAGGAACACCGGTAGCGAATAACATTTCGTCGCTACAGGTTGTCAAAAATAATAATAATTTTTTTAATTTGAACAAATGTAAAAGGACTTTATTTGTTAGGGCTCTTGGACTCTATGATTTAATTATGCAAAACAACTTTGGCAACACATTGGCTATCGAAATCGAATTTTCGCTTAACTTGAGTGAATGTTGCAAAATTAAAGAAAAAATTCTTATACAGTACATGATTTCTTTAAAATATGGAATCTTTGAAAATCTCAAGACCGGTTTGTATGAGTGTTCAAAAGTATTTTAAGGGCTTAATGAAACACAACGCGAGACCTTAAACGCACCGGAAGTGTTTATTTTTATTTTTTCAAATTAAAATATAAAAAATTAGGAATACCTGTAGCGACGAACAATTCGTCGCAAAAGTTGTTTAAAATATTTTTTTTTAATATGAACAAATGTAAAAATATTTTGTTTGTTAGGGCTTTTGGACTCTATGATTTGACAATGCAAAAGAGATTTGGCAACACATTAGCCGTCGAAATCAGGTTTTCGCTTAATTTTGGTGAATTGTGCAAAATTAAAGAAAAATTCCTTATTATAGCAAATGATTTTCTTAAAATATAGAATCTTTTAAAATCTTAAGACCGGTTTGCATGAGTATTCAATAGTATTTAAGAGGCATAATGAAACACAACGTGAGACCTTAAAAGCACGAGAAGTGCTTATTTTTATTTCTTAAATTAAAATATAAAAAAACAAAGTTTGGAACACCTGTAGCGACGACGATTTTGTCGCTACAAGGTGTTAAAAATAATAATTATTTTTTTAATTATAACAAATGTAAAAGGACTTTATTTGTTAGGGCTCTTAGACTCTATGATTTAATTATGCAAAATAACTTTGGCAACACATTGGCTATCGAAATCGGGTTTTCGCTTAATTTGAGTGAATGGTGCAAAATTAAAGAAAAATTCCTTATTATAGTACATGATTTCTTTAAAATATGGAATCTTTGAAATTATCAAGACCGGTTTGTATGAGTGTTCAAAAGTATTTTAGGGGCTTAATGAAACACAACGCGAGACCTTAAACGCACCGGAAGTGTTTATTTTTATTTCTTCAAATTAAATTATAAAAAATTTGGAACACATGTAGCGACGAAAAATTCGTCGCAACAAGTTGTTTAAAATAATTTTTCTTAATTTGAACAAATGTAAAAATATTTTGTTTGTTAGGGCTCTTGGACTCTATAATTAAACAATGCAAAAGTGATTTGGTAACACATTGGCCGTCGAAATCAGGTTTTCGCTTAATTTGGATGAATTGTGCAAAATTAAAGAAAAAATCCTTATTATAACACATGATTTTCTTAAAATATAGAATATTTGAAAATCTTAAGACCGGTTTGCATGAGTGTTCAATAGTATTTAAGAGGCATAATGAAACACAACCCGAGACATTAAAAGCACGGGAAGTGCTTATTTTTATTTCTTAAATTAAAATATAAAAAAACCAAAGTTTGGAACACCTGTAGCGACGAAATGTTCGTCGCTACAGGTTGTTAAAAATAATAATAATTTTTTAAAATTGAACAAATGTAAAAAGGACTTTATTTGTTAGGGCTCTTCGACTCTATGATTTAATTATGCAAAACAACTTTGACAACACATTGGCTATCGAAATCGGGTTTTCGCTTAATTTGAGTGAATGGTGTAAAATTAAAGAAAAATTCCTTATTATAGTACATGATTTCTTTAAAATATGGAATCTTTGAAATTCTCAAGACCGGTTTGTATGAGTGTTCAAAAGTGTTTTAGGGACTTAATGAAACACAACGCGAGACCTTAAACGCACAAGAAGTGTTTATTTTTATTTCTTCAAATTAAATTATAAAAAATTATGAACACATGTAGCAACGAACAATTCGTCGGAACAAGTTGTTTAAAATAAATTTTTTTAATATGAACAAATGTAAAAATATTTTGTTTGTTAGGGCTCTTGGACTCTATGATTTAACAATGCAAAAGAGATTTGGTAACACATTGGCCGTCGAAATCAGGTTTTCGCTTAATTTGGATGAATTGTGCAAAATTAAAGAAAAATTGCTTATTATAACATATGATTTTCTTAAAATATAGAATCTTTGAAAATCTTAAGACCGGTTTGCATGAGTGTTCAATAGTATTTAAGAGGCATAATGAAACACAACGCGAGACCTTAAAAGCACGGGAAGTGTTTATTTTTATTTCTTAAATTAAAATATAAAAAAACAAAGTTTGGAACACCTGTAACGACGAACATTTCGTCGCTACAGGTTGTTAAAAATAATAATAATTTTTTTAATTTAAACAAATGTAAAAGGGACTTTATTTGTTGGGGCTCTTGGACTCTATGATTTAATTATGCAAAACAACTTTGGCAACACATTGGCTATCGAAATCGGATTTTCGCTTAATTTGAGTGAATGGTGTAAAATTAAAGAAAAATTCCTTATTATGGTACATGATTTCTTTAAAATATGGAATCTTTGAAATTATCAAGACCGGTTTGTATGAGTGTTAAAAAGTGTTTTAGGGGCTTAATGAAACACAACGCGAGACCTTAAACGCACCGGAAGTGTTTATTTTTATTTCTTCAAATTAAATTATAAAAAATTTGGAACACATGTAGCGACGAACAATTCGTCGCAACAAGTTGTTTAAATTTTTTTTTTTTTAATTTGAACAAATGTAAAAATATTTTGTGTGTTAGGGCTCTTGGACTCTATGATTTAACAATGCAAAAGTGATTTGGTAACACATTGGCCGTCGAAATCAGTTTTTCGCTTAATTTGGATTAATTGTGTAAAATTAAAGAAAAAATCTTTATTATAACACATGATTTTCTTAAAATATAGAATCTTTGAAAATCTTAAGACCGGTTTGCATGAGTGTTCAATAGTATTTAAAAGGCATAATGAAACACAGCGAGAGACCTTAAAAGCATGGGAAGTGCTTATTTTTATTTTTTAAATTAAAATATTAAAAAAAATAGTTAGGAACACCTGTAGACGAACATTTCGTCGGTACAGGTTGTTAAAAATAATAATAATTTTTTAAAATTGAACAAATGTAAAAAGGACTTTATTTGTTAGGGCTCTTCGACTCTATGATTTAATTATGCAAAACAACTTTGGCAACATATTGTCTATCAAAATCGGGTTTTCGCTTAATTTGAGTGAATGGTGCAAAATTAAAGAAAAATTCCTTATTATAGTACATGATTTCTTTAAAATATGGAATCTTTGAAATTCTCAAGACCGGTTTGTATGAGTGTTCAAAAGTATTTTAGGGGCTCAATGAAACACAACGCGAGACCTTAAACGCACGGGAAGTGTTTATTTTTATTTCTTCAAATTAAAATAAAAAAAAAGTTATGAACACATGTAGCAACGAACGAGTCGTCTGTACAGGTTGTTTAAAATATTTTTTTTTAATTTGAACACATTTAAAAGAATTTTGTTTTATAGGGCTCTTGGACTCTATGATTTAACAATGCAAAAGAGATTTGACAACACATTAGCCATCGAAATCGGGTTTTCACTTAGTTTGGGTAGACGGTGCGAAATTGAAAATAAAATACATTATTATAGCACATGATTTTCTTAAAATATAGAATCTTTAAAATTCTCAAAACTAGTTTGCACGAGTGTTAAAATTTTTTTTATGGACATAATGAAACACAACGCGAGACCTTAAAACCACCGAAAGTGCATATTTTTATTTCTTCAAATTTTTTTTTAAAGTTAGGTATATCTATAGCGACGAACGATTCGTTACTACAGGTTGTTGAAAATAATAATCATTTTTTTTTTATAAATTTGAACAAGTTTAAAAGAATTTTGCTTTATGGGCTCTTGGGCTCAATGAATTAAACTGCTTAAAAACATTAAAAATTTAAAACATGTCTTAAAATATTCTATACTTCAATCAAACATCCAAACTTTTAAAAAAGTTTCATAAATAATGTGGCGCAAGTCTATACTAGCATTTTTATTTGTTGGGGGCAAGTCTATACTTCAAATAACAAATAATGTGGGACCACTTTGTTAAAATATTAATGTCAATACCATACCGTTTGAACTGGTTTGGTTTGGTATTTGAGTTTCGGTATCAAATTGAAGAATGAAACCGTTTCGCACTGCTTTGGTTAAGCATGAAACGTGTACGGTTTCGGTTTCGGTTTTGCGGTTTCCTAATTATTGTTTTTTTATGTGTAAATTATTTTTAACGGGGAAAGAGATTTCGATTTAGGGACCTAGGGGTCAATATTTTGACGATCGGGAATGAAATTCGGGAACAAAATTGTCTTCGGAACTCATTTTGAGTGAAACATGTCAAACCAAGCAAATTTGCTTGCTATAGCACACCTATTTTAGCAAAATTTAACGTGTCCGAAACTTTCACAAAATTTCTAGCACAGTTTAGTGAGAATGATAATTTTCCATGCTAATTTTTTTCTCTCAAATTGAATTTGTTTTCAATTCATGTGTTTCCTCGTTCCAAATAAGCAACACAATATAGATGGGAATTAGTTGAAATCAACCTACTCCAGTACTCCATATTAAAGCAAGAAACAGCTGTTCTTCATTTAAAACAAATGGACCACTGGGCTCTATTTCTTTACTTAACTCCATTGAGGCCCAGGGTTGTGAATCAGCCCAACTCTGATGAAACCAGAAACGGAGGAGGAGAAGAGTCAACAATGGAGTTTCATTTCTTTTCTTTTTGGTAATTAGTCAATAATGGAGCCCAGGATGAATGACATTCAAGTCTTCAAAAGCGACATTAAGTTTACGACGACTTTGTTTGGCTTTAACGGAAGGTTACTCCTAACTCCAGAGTCCGTTAAATTCCATGAGTGGCAGACCACCTCATCTGAAGTCTCCTTTTCTCAACTGCCTGCATTTAAAGTCATCTATTTCTCTCCCTTTCCTAATATTTAATAAGAATTTGGAGAGCTGGGTTTCTTCTGGGAAGTAAAAAGAAGGTTGTGGATTGTGGAACATAGAATTTTGTTAAAAAGATAGTATGGGATCCAATGAGAAAGACAGTGGGAGTGTGGAAGCAATAGAGGACCAACAAAGCTTGGAAAGCAATGAGATAGAGAAAAGCAAAGTGGGTATCATGAGAGCCCTTGTGGAAAGAGAAGATCCCTCCTCAAAGGTTGGAATTGGATTCTCTTTCCTCTTTCTATTTGATCTCCTTTTCTTTTGTTGACACTCTGTTTTTAGAAATTAGTCAAATTGCTTTTGATGCTAAATTTGGTTGATCACTCTCTCCATTGCTGCTAATATTGCTTAAAGTTTAAAGCTTTAATTGTGATTCAGCTAGTATGGTTAATTGGGTTGGAAGGAAATAAAATAGGGTTCTGTTTGAAATTGTTTTGAGCTCAAATTGCCAATAGATATGTCTGTAATGTTGATATGCCAGAGGAATGTTGATAATCCTTATATCTCCTCAGTCCACTACTTACTGCTACAATGTTTATAAATAAAATTTGTGCTCAATGCAAAGATTTTGCATACCCAATTTATATTAAGAGCCTCATCTGTTATTAGATTGCCGACTGTGTTTATGTTCTTCTTTGTGTGCATTATGCTGGAGCAGGAAGTGGATGATTTCATGATCAGGAGATTTCTTCGGGCTCGTGATCATGATATTGAGAAGGCTTCTACCCTATTCCTCAAGTACCTTAGTTGGAGGAAATCATTTATGCCAAATGGTTTCATCTCAGAGTCAGAGATTCCAAGAGAACTAGCTCAAAACAAGTTGTTTATGCAAGGTGTGGACAAGAAGGGACGCCCCATTGTTGTTGTCTATGGTGGGAGGCATAAGCACATCAAGCTAGAGGAGTTTAAACGTATGTGCTACTATATCCTCTGAGAATTTGGGTTTCACAAGAAACCAGGAAATTACAGCATTGAGGAAATATATATAAGACCTGCATATAATGTGGCTTTCATACGAGAGTATCGAACATTGAGACCTACATTCAGCTTAACTTTCTGTCCTTTCCTTTTGCAGGTTTTGTAGTCTACACTCTTGAGAAGATATGTGCCAGGTAACTCACACATCATTGTGGGACTGGATATTTGTAGTTCAGTCAGCTCAATATGATATTTTTATGGGGTTATTTTCACTGCCAAAAAAAGCAAAGGGGTTATCGATGTTTTAGAATTATTTGATAAATTGTATGCTGAAGTCAATATGGCAGGAGATGAGATGTGAATTCTTAGCGAGTTTATCTCCCAGATAGCAACCATGACATTCATTATGCTGTATTTATCTTTCAGAATGCCAGCAGGGCACGAAAAGTTTATATCCATTGCAGATATCGAAGGATGGGGGTATGCCAATAGTGACATTCGTGGATACTTAGCAGCTCTAACGATCTTACAGGTTCGATGTTGCTTGCTCCTTTCCATCAAACAAGATGCCAAGTGATTTCATTAATTGGTTGGGTGACTAAATGAACATTTAACCTCACCAGATAAGTAAATAACGGATATTTGTAAATTGGACAGGATTGCTATCCGGAGAGACTTGGCAAGTTATTTATCGTCCATTCACCTTACCTATTCATGACTGCTTGGAAGATGGTTTACCCTTTTATCGATGACAAAACCAAAAAAAAGGTAAAAGTAAATTGTATCAGGAACTACATAATCATGCCCATTTGCATATGTGCTACCATATTTAAAAATGAATGCAGACACTGCATCCATTGTTTAGGGTTCTGCTGACAATTCTCGACCTATTCAACTGGGAAAGAATCTAAGGATTGAGAGGATACTAACTGCTACGATTGTTGGAAATATCATACATTTAGGCCAGGAAAACAGAAAATAAATCTGTCATCAGCCATATCAGTTTGTGGATGGACGTGATTTGAATGTGTAAACATGGTACGGAAAATAAGGTTGATGTACTAAAATTGGGGACGGTGGTAGAATTGTAGAAAGATGTATCATGCTATAGCCACTCTTGCATGACTTGAAGCATTTTGCATCCCAGGAATTTTTTTTGTTCTGTCATTAGTTATACGAGTTATATAGAATGAATGAAGGAAGCACATAGAACTGATATATTCATATGGTAATTGTCAGTTTCTTCGTCTTTCAGCTTAGTTTGACTCATCAAGTCTTTTACCATATGTCCTTGCAGATCGTTTTTGTTGAGAACAAAAAGCTGACCTCCACACTACTCGGTGATATTGATGAGAGCCAACTGCCGGATACATATGGAGGCAAATTGCCATTAGTTCCGATCCAAGACTGCTAACTTCTTAGCTTCATGCCCTGCTCAGTGATATTGATGAAAGACATACATATGGACGCAAACTCTCATTAGTTCCTATGCAGGACTTCTTCATTCCGGAACAAAGTAGTAGTTTCATTTTCTTTTATGTTCTACCACTTGTACGCTTAAGCTGATAAACATATTCTGCATTCTTATCCCTTGGGTATCTGCCTCTTGAAAGGGTCATATATATTGTGTTACCATTTTGAGTTATTGCTACGCTTTTACGCTTATAAACTGAGCTTGTTTCGACAATTTTGAATACGTCTCTCATCTCTTTCTGTCATTAGGCTTTGAATTTGATCTAAGCAGATGCAGATTCAGACACGAGAACTCTTAACTGTTATAAGAGGGGTTTAGCCTGTTAGGCAAAAGTTGATTATTGACCAAGACATTTTTGCTGCTTGTGATTACAAGAGGGATTTTGCCGGTTAAAAGCATCCAAAGACAATTTGCTGGTTGCCTCACAAATATGCTCGAGGTTAAAATGGAAATTATCTAGCGTAGTTTGATGTGTTTTAATAATTACAGGGCCTTATCATGTCAGTCGGGAAAAGTGAATCTCTGATGCCTTGGTGTGCAAGGCTATGCCTATCAAAGAACAATGCTTGGAGCCTTGGACCTTGCAGCTAAAGAGTTTTCACTCGTTTTACTTGGATGGCTCAAAAATCAAAATAGACATTTACTTTACGAAACTCATTGGTTCAGGCTTGGGAAAACCCTAAACAAGTCGGTCTAAAAAGCAGAAGTGTAGTGTCTTATGGATCATGTGGATCTCCAAGTTACATTTAAATTGCTGTAATCCTAATCAACAATCTCTGTCGAAAAGCGAACAGTATACCCAAACTTCAATTATTCGATTGAAAAACTAGATACCAATCTACCATAAACACTAAACATGGTCAACAAAAATTTAATTATTTTTGTTATTCGAAACATCTGAACTCCATCCAGTAGAGACAACAGATACAAAATCCAAGTATAAATCACAACTGAATAAGGCAAAAAGGAAAATTTAAGGTTGCAAACATCACTTTTTCCCTGATGTGGAGGAAGCTATGAATAATGAGACCTCATGTAAAAATTCGGCACCAGAAAAAAACTGCCCAGCAATTCTCACCCAATGAGTAACTTGTTCTCAGCCAAAAAACTGTACGTGGGTACCTCAAGATTGTAGGGTGCAGGCCCCTTGCGGATCCTACCAGAAATGTCATAGTGCGAACCATGGCATGGGCAAAACCATCCGCCAAAGTCACCAGCATTTGGCAAGGGGATGCACCCTAAGTGAGTGCAGACCCCAACGACAACAAGCCACTCTGGATCCTTAACCCTCTCAGCATCCTGTTGAGGGTCACGAAGCGACTGAACATCAATACTATTAGCCAACTTGATGTCATCTTCAGTTCTACGCCTAATGAAAACTGGCTTCCCTCTCCACTTGACAGTAACAGTAGTACCAGGTTCAATGCTGGATAGGTCAACCTCAAGGGATGCAAGAGCAAGGACATCTTTGCTGGCAGACATGCTCAGGACAAACTTGAGGACCAGAAGCCGGATCAAGGAGGCATACACAAACCTTCCACCTGTCAAGACGAAATAAGCAAATGCACGCTTGCTGGGGTCACCAGGTGGGTATCTTTCATGGTTGTATTCATCGTATACAATCTTTGAAGAAGGATTCTTCACTGCTGCCACAGTAGGTGGGATGTCTGAGATCATACCAATGTCATGTCCAGGAGCGAGGGCATCAGAGGAAAATCCTGTAGAGAGGAACCAATGTTTCAACAACCAAGTTCCATAGATTATTATCTCAATGCACATAAATTCTGATTCTAACATACACAGGCGTCAGAGGAAATTCCTGTAGGGAGAAACCAAACTCTCAACAACCAAGTTTCCATAGACTACTGATGGCAAAGCAGCTGTGCAACAGAAAGACCGAATGACTGATAACGAACATAAGCATGGTTTATTATTGAAACTCGGTCACAGCAACTACTGTCCACATTTTTCCCAAAAACCTCAGTAGCAACCACTAACATTTAACCCAATGCCCCGCAACACCAAGATCATGATACTGTATCCATGATATCGACTGCGCTAGTGAAATTAACCACAATCCTTAGAGAAATAAGATTTATTGCATTAAAAATATTTTTCCAAACAATAGATACAAACAAACAAAAGGCGTAACTATAGAGAAACAATTTTGTAACCCAAAAAAAAAACAATACAGAAACAATTTCAGTCCTTTCTTTTCAATTGTGAACATCTTTGAATCTCATAAAACGAGGCATAAGATTACTGAGGACACATTGAAGTCAAATTTCATGCATACCCTGCTGATTTAAATGAACATCGATTCAGCAATAGAATAATGAAGCTAGGTTTCTAAATTAAAAACCAAAATCAAATTGAAAACACATGGATCCAGAGGAAACACATAAGCCATGCATTAACAAGTCGTAAATAGCTATTCCCATTGCAATTTTCGAATCTACATGGTTAGAATCGCGATCAAATAGAATACGTATAAGCAAGCAATTGAGCAATCCATTGTTAGAGAACCCCAAACCCTAAATACATCAGAAGACCAATGTTGGAGGCTGAGCGCTGACCTCTGATCAGAAATGGAAATTGCGAATTGAGCAGAAAGTGATTGGGGGATCTGGTTGAGCCATCGGAGGACGACTCGTCGTTGTTGAAGGAAAGTGGATGGGATCGAGAGAGGAAGGCTGGGGCTGTCTGCGACGACCTCCACGCGCCGCCTACAGAGGATGAAAGCCTTCTTCCGGCGACTCTCAGCATCTTGTTCCAATAAACGCTACGACCTCACCCTCGCACACCAAAAAGCTTCTCTCTTTTATTTTGTTTACAGCGAACAAAGCTTTCATCATTAGCAAAGTCCAACTCCAACATATAAGATTGGATTTTACCTAAGATTCCGAGTTCCAACTAAACGGTGCCGTATCCTCTACACCTTTCAAATATAAACTTGGTAATTTTGGGTAATTACTATAAATTGCATTTCAAATATAAAATTTTAAATTTTGTCTCAAATGAAATTCTAAGTTAAAACTGTTTTTTCAGAGGTGAATGCGAAAATTTATTAATGCAATGTTAAAACTTGAAAATTTAGGAAACAACTATGAAATAATGGTCATTATTTTGTAAATAAAGAGTCATTACGTAATTTGTGAAGGAGGACTAGTCTTCAAAGAACTAGCCAAGAACTCCCCACTAGTTCATTTGCAAGAATCAAGAGACTTAAAAATGATGGTCGACCATGGCCCAGTTTGGGAAAGCTTAACTTAAGAAATAAGCAGCTATAACTTTTAACTCATGAAAGTAACTTTTTATTAACTTCTATAAGCTGCTGTCAAATGGTGTAAATTATGAAATAAGCTACTTTTTTATTTTTCACCAAACACTTTTTGCTGCTTAACTTATTTGTTAAACAGTTTTTAAAATAATTTAAACCCCACCAAACTGGGCACATGTCCCACTAAATTCTAGTCTAGAACTCTCTCTAATTGAGAAGTTGCACAGGTATTTTACGTATCATTTTTTTTTATGTATTTGCAAATTGAAATATATTGTCATGGTCTTACAAGTAATGGAAAGTAGTTTTCTGTGAAAAAATATTTTTTTTTAAATTATAATTTAACTTTGGTGGTTCGGCTAGGTATATTAATGTATTGATACAGCAACTTTTGTGGCAAAATAACTCAATGTAATAGTATACCTAATCAGTGTACTGCAGACTTGCATTAACTTAGAAGGCAAACAAAACAATGTCTCAAGAATCAAGATTCTCTAAAGCACTTCATATCCGCAATTGATCAAGAATCAAGATTCTCTAAAGCAATTCATATCCGCAATTGATCGAGAATTTGTTGCTGGCATGCCCAAGCCTGCCCAGGGGGCGTAAGCTTTGTTGTTGCACAACATTGTACTGCAATGGTAAGAGTAAAAGAAAATGGCAACAGAAGACTGTTGGCACAAATTCAACAAGTATTTCTCAAATTCGATGGTTGTGCTTCAGCAACCAAGTAGGCTTTGTATTGTAATAAAATTCCAGACTCATAAGACTCGAACTACAGCATGTCGATTATGATAGTTTTAAATAACTCGAAACCTACTCGTCCACTGAACCAGAAGAATGGTGGGGGAAAGCCGACCACACATCTGCCCATGTCCTCTGTCCCTCAGCTATATCCTTGACAACAGATGCTGCCTCACTGACAGCAACACGGATTTGATCCTTGCTGTCTCTTTCACGGATTGTCACCGACGATGTGGAATCAACGGTGATAGCAAATGGTACACCAAGTTCGTCAGTCCGTGCGTATCGTTTCCCAATCGAGGTACCTGAGGAAATAACACAAACAGTTGACAACAAACTCATAACTGATTGGTCTAGGGATTAGGGCCTGAGGAAATTCCTACTACATGCAAAAATGGCTTAATTTCCCATACCTGTTATGTCAATTTTATGCGATATCCCAGATGCAGTCAATGACTTGGAAATGACTTTAGAAACTTCCTCATACTCTTGCTTCTGAACCAACGGGAAAACTGTACACTTGATGGGTGCCACAAGAGGGGGGAAACGGAACACATTAAACTGTTCATTCCCATCTTTACTTGGCCTCATGTAGTATGAGTGCTCATAGAGGCAATATATTATCCGACCGATACCAAAAGAAGGCTCAATTACCGAGGGTGTGAATACTCTCTGGTGTTCTTTCTTTTTCTCCTTTGAAATTGTTACCATACTTGAATTAATAGATACGTTTTTCCCTAGAGTGCAGACATAAAACTCCACCTCCCCTTTTGACTCTAAATCAGTCTTCATTTTCAAAGCTTCTTCTTCTTTCATGGCCTGAAATACACAAGGCAATACATACATAAACACAAAAAACCATTTTCAATGGAAGACATGAAATGACAAACCAGTAGAGTGTGTTCACCTCCAAAGCTTCAAGTACTTTCTTTTGGTCCACCTTGAAAGCAAGACCAATCACTTTCTTTACTGGAGATATAACCAATTTCTGAAATTATAAAACAAATCAGTAATGATAAACAGTAAACTGATTTTAAAAGTGAGTTATTGTATGTCATGAAAAAGCATTACCTCAACTTCTCTTGGTTCTGAATATTTTTCCTGTGCCTCAAGATCAACTTTACTTTTCTCCTGCCGTAAAACAAAAAACAACAATCAATGAGCAGTTATCATATGAAGCCTCATAGCATCAGTTTATGCTGTAAATCTTCTATGTTGAAGATATATGAATTCATTTTAAAAAAATGGATATTAAATTCACATTCAAAACACCACTGACAAAGTAGACTGCATATCTATACTTTAGTTTCACTGCAGATCTGTAAATTAGTAGTTAAAGTCCATTAGCAACATTTAATAAGTCCTTACCGAATGAGCCTTCAAGTCATATGCAGATCTATCTGCAATACCAACACACTCAATCCAGCCATAGGAAGTCTCAATCTCAGCATCCCAACAGTCCTGGGCATAGTGAGCCATTTCGTTTGCAAGGTGCTGCCGGAACCTTAGACGGTTCTTGTCTATACCCAGATGAGTGAGGAAGAGGTATACTCTCCCAATGAAGTAGCCAAGAGTTTCATTGTCCACAATCTAAGGATCCAAAATGACGTCAAAAATGACAAAAAAAAAAGAGATGCAAAACAACAAAAAGAAAGTCCAATAAAATGTGATAGAAACCAACCTTAGAAGCTACCGCTTCACCCAGTGAGATTATCCTTGCAGAATGACCAGGCTTCTGTTCATCCCTTGGGAACATCAGAAACTCCAAATGTGCAACATCGGAGAATTTCGGGTGAGATTTGTCTTCAGGATCAACAAAGTGCTCAATCTCTGCTAGTGTAAACTCACGGACTCTCAAAAGGCCTTGACGAGGAGATATCTGCATCAAGAATACTATGAGTCCAACCAAAAACACAATCTGGACCTTCCAACAAGAAGAATGGGCACAAAACCATTGGGTGGTAGGAGAGTCCACAAGTTACAAAGTATTCTTATGTTGGTAAACAACAAGGAGTGAACCAGAATATTTTAGTCACACAAGATTCTCAGTTCCACAACCATTTCAATACATAAACAAATATGTGCCCACAAGGAGAGCAGTATATTGGAATCAAAAGAAGAAAAGCTATGACCTCATTTCTAAAAGCCTGGCCAATTTGGGCTGCAGCAAAAGGGAGTTTGTTTCCATTGTAATAGTACAAATCCCTAAAATTCACAAATATGCCTTGGGCAGTTTCTGGACGCATAAACCTGAAGCAGCATATGTGTTATAAGACACTATATACAATAGGGAGGATTAAGGGAAAAAGAAGCTTTTGAAATTATTTGGATATAAACAAAAGGACAATAATATGTTTCCTGGGTTTAAATACTCACCCTGTGCTCACACCAGAAGGACCAATAGATGTTTGAAACATCAAGTTGAATGGATAAGGATCCGAGAGAGGATTCCTTGTGTCAGGGGCTGTAATACCATATTTCCTAATACATTCACCCAGCTCTTCAGCGGAGAGGACGTCTAAATTGGATAGTACTTCTTTCAGTTCCATTGCCATCTCTGAAGTAATTCTGAGGTCCTTTTCAAGCTTCTCTTTACAGAAATCCTTGAGCAAGTGATCGGCCCTGTAGCAATTCCCAGTCTCCTCATCCTTAACCATAAGATCAGTGAATTTCTCCACATGACCAGATGCTTTCAAAACAATCTCAGGTGTGACACAAGGACAGTCAACTTCCAACATGTTTTCTTCAAGCACAAAATGCTGCAAATCGAATACAACAAGACTTCAAACACCATACTACTCTTAGGTCTCGCTTGCCATTAAGGGTAAATTTTACAAAGACATCAAGAGAACTAACAAAAATAGGAGCACATATCCAATATCAAGGTATAAAGAAACTACGATCTATGTAGTTTCGAAATAACTGAAACGAGGAAACTGGTCTCTGTCTCATTCTATTTGTTGTTCAATTGTTTCAACACGTCCCACAAGTTAACAAAAGCATATCTTTTAAAAAAATATATAAAAAAAGACTAGCACCAAGTACAGGAATCCATATCAAAGTAGCATGATAGAATCAGCACAACAATGCACATGATTAAAATTCAACAAATAAGTATGAATATCTAGCATTTAGTAATGAAATACTAATAGCTAAAGAATACATTTTGTTTCTCGTTAAAGTTTTTGTTTTCAACTATTCTGACTCCAATTCAAAACATGTACTTATTCTTCATTAGGATGCATACAAATTGAGAGCTAGCAAATAGAAAGTTTTTAATCATTCTGTATGAACAGCTTGAATTGCAAGGGTAGAGCACCAGCAAAGCCAAATGAGTTCATACCAATTCAAGCAAAAGCTAGTAAACATATAATTGCAATGAATTGAAGAAAAACTAGTTCATACCTGACGCCAAAACCCTAGGACATTGGACTTGACGGAGCAACCAGGAGGGCCGTAGTCGTATAGGCCGGCAACGCCGCCGTATATCTTGAACGACGGAATGTAAAACAAACGGCGCTCAAGTGTATTAACCACAGCCTGACGGAACGCCTCCTTGTTAACGGAGCCGCCATCGGCGCCGCTGATGATGGCCTGAAGGTTTTTCTCGATTGAAGTTTTCTCAAGCTTCAACGCGTTCAGTGCTTCAATGGCGGCGTCAAGTTCCGTCTTGGCAGCGCCGGCTTTTTTCAGAGTGCGGACCTGGTTGCCCTGGTTCTCGACCTCTGACTGCTTCTCGGATAGGGCTTTGCGGAGCGAGTCCTCGGAGGAATCGGCCATTGTTCTGAAGCGGAAAGCTAGAGATGATGATGCTAGGGCTCTGTGACGATGAGTGAGCCGATTGAAGAAATTGTGGCCAAAAGGTATAGATGAGGTTAACAAAGTGAAGATGCGCATGCGAGAGTGACTGACTACACCATTTTAGTCGTTTTAGGGTTTCAAGATGGAAACGGACACCGCACGACGTCGTTGTGGTTGTGGATCTTGACCGTTCATTTCTTGACCAGTAACCACGATCTTGTGCGTGGCGTACAATTTGGGCCAACAAGAAAATGTAGTTTCTTTTTGGGATTCGTCCCATTTGATATGAGATTTATTTTTCAAGGAAAAAATTATAGTAGTAGTACGATCATGAACTAATTCAACAACCTTTCATATAATGGGCACTAAATTGGAATTGTATATGTTGTGGCGTTGTGCAAAGTTGTGGCTCTAATGGTTAAAAACATAATCCCCAAATATCAAACATAAGTAAATAGTCAGTAAATTAAATTAAATTAAATTGGTCCGGACCGCTTAAAGATATAATATTTTGGTACAATTAGGCTCACATCTTTTCAAGTTTCTAGTTTCCTATTTTACCCTTGCTTAGGGTAATATATGATCGTGTTTCTATAGTACTATACTATTGATTTTGTATTTGAAATTGTTCCTCGTCCTCTCTTGCGGCATTCGAGTTTGCGTTGGAGTTCTAGGTTGCAATTTGAGGTATTGTTGCACAATTTTACTCATTCAAGTTCGACTGCGTTGCATTTCGAGGCTTGCAGCTTCATTTTGGTATTGTGTTTATTCAATTTGAATAAATTTGATTTCCTTTTTATTTTATTATCTATTTTCAGTATCATATGAAATTGAATCTGTTTAATTTAAACAAACAAAAAATAAAAAACGTACGTGAGAAAAGTAAAAGGAGCAACCCGATGATAAAAACCAATGCCTTTACATTATGCATGACAAAACTGATTGTATTCTTATTAAAGGTGGATTAGGTTGAATGATCTCGTTTTTGATCTTATTTTCCATTTGCAGTGCCATCTGAATTTGAATTATTGTTCAATTCAATCAAATGTAAACAAACTAAGAGATAATCCGAAAACTGAGAAAAATAATATGAACAAACCGATTATGAAAATCTTATTCACGTTATCACGAAAGATAAAACTTATTACAATTAGGTTATATGTAGACTAGGTTGAACGAATTTCAATCACATCAGGTTATAAGTTGTGTTAAGACTAGAACGTGTGTATCTGTGTTAGGATTGAATATACGCTGACAAGCATACCCAACGGCACCTGTATCAATCAGCCTATATAGGAGCAACGACTCCCCCTCACTTTAAAGTCCTAACCCTAATTGACTTCCTATCAGGAAATATCTTTATTAAAAAGATTATCAATTAGAAGATAAAACAATAAAAGATTTTGCTGAAAAGATCCTAAATCAATTAGGATTCAAATACAATTAATAAACGCAGCGGTAAAAGATTTTTCTTAAACAAAATTAAATCAAAGATTTTGTTAAGAAAATCATATCCATTTAAGGAGATCATAAACACATACTTACCATGCATATCCACTTACCTTAAAGTGACATAGGTTGTTTACACTACTAATCAATCAATGTTTTGTTTAGGAATGCCAACATTAAATATACCAACAAGTTGGCTTCGCTATTAACTTCATCTCCTTCGATTCGTTATTTTGTTAGTGCTTGATTTTTTTTTTATGTTTGTATGAAAATAGTAAATTACTTTCCTCTTTTTCTAAAAAAAAATAAAATAAATTAGTTTCCATATTTTTTTTTTTTTCAGATATTACTTTCCATCCATACTATCAATTTCCATGTATTCATAATTCATTATAACATTTTCTTAGAAAAAAGTTGGTAGTAATAATAATAATAATAAATTAGCCATAAGGCCACTTTGGGTGGCCTTATTATTCAAAAAGCCACCAAACATTTTTTTCTGAAATAAGGCCACTAATATTTACAAAAATGCCACCGCAATATTTACAAAAATGCCACCGCAATATTTACAAAAATGCCACCGCATTTTTTTTGCTATTATTTACAAAAATGCCATTGGATACGAAAAAATCAATAAAGCTACTGTCAAAGACCAATAAAGCTATTGTCGAAGACCACTAAAGCTACTGTCAAAGACCAATAAAGCTATTGTCGAAGAACAAAGAACACTTTTGCATCACAATAAAACAAAGAACACTAAAGCTACTGTTAAAGAACACTAAAGCTACTGTCCAAGAACAATAAAGCTACTGTCCACGAACAATAAAGCTACTGTCCAATACTGGATACGAAAAAACCAATAAAGCTACTGTCCAAGAACAATAAAGCTACTGTCCAAGAACAATAAAGCTACTGTCCACGAACAATAAAGTTACTGTCCACGAACAATAAAGCTACTGTCCAAGCACAATAAAGTTACTGTCCAAGAACACTAAAGCTACTGTGGCCTTATTTCAGTAAAAAATATTAGGTGGCCTTTTGAAAAATAAGGTCACCCAAAATGACCTTATGTCTAATTAGCTCTAATAATAATTGTAGTCATAAGCTTACCTACCACAAGTAATGCCACATCTTTTTTCATGCCAAAGTATCTACTCAATTGTGTACCTTTAAATAAATAGGACTTTCCATTTATTATTATAAAGCAAAAGCACTTATAGATAAACAATTTCAAACAGAACTTATAAAGCAAAGCAAATTATAAATATTCTCTCATATTTTTAGAGAATGCAATATGACTGCTGATGCTTTGGCTAAAAACAGCATTGAGAATGAGTTTGGGATCATCACCTTTGATTCACCTCCTGTTCATGCTATCCCTGCTTACCTTGCTGATATTGATGAAATCTCTAGACCACGGCAGACTAGAGCTGGACAATTTAGTTAGTTTTGTTTTCTTTTTGTTTTAGGCCTTATAGGCCTCCATGTAACCAAAAAAAAAAAAAATTATAAATATTCAAATTCCCTTGCTGATAAAACAAAATAATATATGAAGGAGGGTTATAATTATAAATTAATATTAATTATGGTAAACAAAATAATCAGCTATACTACGAACAATGGCCTCAATTAATCACCATCATAGTTTAATATTATTTGGGCCTCAAAAATGAGGGTAAAGAGGCTAGTAATTATAATAAAAAGTCATAATAATATAATACAATTTTGGGATTCTATAATTGCCACCCCGGTAGCTTAACCACACAAACTGTAACTATACACTTGGTTGGTATAAAAGGATACACGTGTACCATAATTAAATGCTCAAATTTTTTTATTCAACCAAAAGGAAGAAAAATTAGCAAAATCTCAAAGTCAAAGGTAAGATTACTATCACTCTAAGATCTTCTCATTACACCCCTAAACTCTAAATTACGGCGCACCTAACCTATACATCTAAGATTAGATGATGCAAAGGAGGAACCGAATAAACAAACAAAATACAGCACATATAATGTAACAAAAATGAAATGAGAATATCATAAAATCATAAGTGGTTGGGTTCTTACTTCTTTCAGGCTAATAATTTATTTCCAACACATAATAAAACCTCGGGTAGTGTTACTATTATATCAATAACTAGTGATGCGGTTGCTTAATATTACATCAACTCACGGTCTTCTAATTTTAGAAGTTGATAAATAAAGAATTTTTTTTATGACTTTTTTACTATGGATACTCGGTAAGCTCGTGATGTCTTATTTTCAAGTGATTATTGTTTTTTTTGTTGTGTACGTGTATCACGTTGACTATTAGATTGAAAACAACAAATTTAACCAAATTGCGGCGCAATCAATGAACGTAAAATTCCATTTGAAGTTTTTAATTTTCAAAGTAAGAAATAAACAAACAAAATTACGGCGCATCTAATTTTACGTAGATGATTACACCGCACAAAGGAAGAAATAAATAAACAAACAAAGTGACGGCGCATCTAATTCTTATTGTACGGTGCATTCAATATAACAATAGCATTTGAGAGTTGAACAACACCGTTAAACTGTAAAATCACTTGTAATTTCCACCCTAGTACCAAAAAACACAGCGGTAATTTCTACGTACATTATGCTAATTATCTCTCTCCTTCTTGTTTTGGTAAATATCCCAACGTTTTCGTATCTATTTCGTTTTGGTTAAGAATTAAATTTGTAGGAGGAGCGTGACATTTCATCGTGTACCTGGATATTTTTCCATATAGATCGGCCAACGAAGAAAAGAGGGAAGATCCAAAATTTCAAAAAAAGCATACCAAAAAAGTTCATTTTCAGACCCCGCCTCTCCCTATAAAAGCCCACTCAGACCTTGACATTTCCCCACCACTGTCACAGAAGAGTCTGGTAGTCTCGATATTCGTGCTGGACCCCACACAGTCACGAAATCTCTCCATCACTCAAATGGCTGACGACGACGTTCTTCCCTGCAACCCCGATGGCATTTGCATGATATGCAACCAGACGCCGTCGCCGGAGGAGATTCTCCCCTGCACAACATGCACCAGCCCCTGGCACGTGACCTGCCTCTCCGTCCTCCCCGAGACCGTGGCCGATGCTCTGGAGTGGGAGTGTCCGGACTGTGCTCCGGCGGCCGATCCTGCTCAGGCAGCAGGAAATTCCATCGGCACCGGAGGAAACAGAGGTTCGGGCGGTCTGATCGCGGCCATCAAAGCTGTGGAGGCCGACGAGTCATTGACCGAGAGAGAAAAGGCGAAGAAACGACAGGAGCTCATGTCCAAAACCGCATTGCCGCCGTCCGATAGCGATGGCGCTAATCCTGAGAAGAATATAAACGGTGGAAATGACGTACTCGATATTTTCGATGGGATTTTGAGCTGCACGATTTGCATGCAACTTCCCGAGAGGCCTGTTACGGTTAGTACACCACCCTTACAGAACTCTAAAATTTCTTTTGGATAATTCTAGGTTCCTCACCCTTATAATTAACGTTTTCACTCCAGATTTTCATAATCGAACCGTTCATTTTATAAATTACCTTAGGATTATGAAAATCTACAGTGAAAATGGTATTCAACAGCAGTCTAAGAATTGTCCATTTGTTTTTGGTCACGAAATTGATTGAACACCGGCCTTACAGTAACTCTTGTTTTCATTTTTCTTTCCAAATTGATTTAATTTCTTTTATTATTATTTTTTTTTAAAAAGAATTATGTAGTTCAGATTAGTGGCAATTGTGTAATTGTGTTGATGGAATTCAATTTTCTGATTACTTGTTTCAGACACCTTGTGGCCACAATTTTTGCCTGAAATGCTTTGAGAAATGTGTTGCACAAGGGAATCGAAACTGTGCAAATTGCCGCCAATGCATCCCAGTCAGTCTGAGAATCAACTCTGCTCTTGTGGCTGCCATTCGTTTGGCGAAGATATCAAAACGCAGTAGGGTCGCCGGGGAGCACCAACCCCGGGTCGTTCATTACATTCAAAACCAGAACCGTCCGGACAAGGCGTTTACGACCGAGCGAGCGAAGAAGCCTGGAAACTCTAACGCCTCAAGTGGCAGAATTTTTGTCACAACAGCTCATGACCATTTTGGACCCATAACCGCAGAGAATGATCCGGAGAGGAATCAAGGTGTGATGGTGGGGGAGACTTGGAGATTTAGGATGGAATGCAGGCAATGGGGCATTCATCGCTCTGTGGTTGCCGGGATTTTTGGGCAGTCTAAACTTGGTTCTCAGTCGGTGGTTCTCTCAGGAGGGTATGTTGACGATGAGGATCACGGCGAGTGGTTCATTTACACCGGGAGGTATTACGACGTCTTTAGTGTTTTTGAATACACTTTCATTTTATCTATTCTATTAATCTTGTTTGGGAACTGTACGTACAGTGGTGGAAGGGATTTGAGTGGAAATAAGCGGACGAATAAGAAACAAAGTAAAGATCAGGAGTTCACAAATCATAACGAGGCACTCAGGTTAAGTTGCCGAAAGGGTTATCCTGTTCGAGTAGTCAGGTGAGTTGTGTGTATATATATCTTTTCTGCTGAATAGGTAGTTTGTCCTAAAGTAGAAAAATGTTGTCACTCAAAAATACTTGCAATTTTCTTTGTTCTTTGTCAAGAAACTATTAACAGCTAATTAAGTTGCACCATGATGATTTTTTCATTTCTTTATTTGGACTCCACTACTTAAATCATTTCAGAGACTCCCTTCTTGCTTAAGTCTCGTCATGGCATTAGCGGTGGCAAAAGTTTTACTCCACTGCTTGAATGCTTGATTGCTATTGCCTCTGGCTTGTCTTGCTTCTCTTTGAAAGTCCTAAGGATACCTCAATAGTTTGGTGTTGACAAATTGAACTCTTCACTTTGATTTTTACCATTAAAAATGTCACGTTTGTTTCCATACCATGATCTACTTGAATTACTATTATGGCACCTGAGGCGAGTAACGTATGGATCCCATAGAGATTATAGTGTCGCCGTAACAGTCGTCTGGGTAAATCTTTTAATGTTTTAGCATACATTTTCTTCTTTCTTAGTTATTCCTTTTGGGCAGATCCCACAAGGAGAAGCGCTCTTCATATGCGCCTACAGAAGGCTTACTGCGATACGATGGGGTTTACAGAATTGAGAAATGTTGGCGGAAGAAGGGAACCCAGGTAAACAGCCACTCATGATTGCAGTAGAATGATTTACAATTAAGTCTTAGATTTGACTCTTGATATGTTTAGTAACAGAGTTTTGTTCCTGTAGGGTTTTAAGGTATGCAGATATCTTTTTGTGAGATGTGACAATGAACCTGCCCCTTGGACAAGGTATGTTGTAATGAATTCCCCCAATCTCCCTCTCAAATCTCGCTCTTTCTGGGTGCACATTTAACTTTTGGAAAATCAATCTGTAGTGATGATCATGGGGACCGTCCAAGGCCTCTGCCAGTTATTAAGGAGTTGAAAATTGCGATTGATATAACAGAAAGAAAAGGATCTCCGTCATGGGACTACGACGTAAGATTGTTATGATTGCTGTTTTATTGTGATTTAGCTACTACATTTCATATTGGGTTAAAAGTGTGACTGAACATGTCATTTCGGCGTCTCAGGAGGAAAAAGATTGCTGGATGTGGAAAAAGCCTCCACCAATTAGCAAGCAACCGGTGGAGGATAGTGAGGATCTAGAGGATGGGAGGAAAATGCGGAGAGTTAATCAGCGGACACAGAATGTGAAAGAAAAGGTTCTGAAAGGTTAGCTTTCTGATTGCACTATGTATGCAATTCCTGCAGTTTTATTACTTTCGCTGTTGTAATAACTTGTTTTACGATTCTTATGCCTATTGATCTGTTTACTGAACAAAATGTGGCGAATGCAGAGTTTAGCTGCCACATATGTCAGAAGGTTTTGAATTCCCCAGTTACGACACCATGTGCTCATAACTTCTGTAAAGCTTGCCTGGAAGGTGCCTTTGCTGGTATAAGTTTTATTAAAGAGAGGACATGCGAGGGTAGAAGAACATTGCGATCACAGAAGAATGTCATGAAATGCCCACTATGTTCTAATGACATAGCTGAGTTTCTCCAAAATCTGAAGGTATAACTGGCTGCTTTGTCACGAAATGCACTGTCTTATGTGTTGTCACTCTAACTGAGCTGATGGTGATACATCTAATTTGAGCATCAAATGGTGACAAAATGTACAAATCTGTTGATACAAGCATTGATGACTTATTCTATGATTTCCTCTCCTGTTTTAATTCCGCAAAATGATTTTATCAGTTGTAATTTCTTTATTGATATGTTACTTTGCTGACAGGTTAATACGGAACTCATGAAAGCCATAGAAAAACTACAGCAGAAAGAGGATGATTTTGAAGAGGAAGAGGAACAGGAAGTGGAAGAAGAGGAAGAAGAAGAAGCTGAGGAAGAGGAAGAAATTGACTATGCCGGTAAAGAGACTGTGGACGAAGCCAAAGAAAGCATCTCACCAGTACCCCAGACTGAAACTACACCACAAGTAGCTTGTGAGCAAAAGAAACCAGCTCGTAAGCGAAAGAAGTTGAACAATGCCGAAAATGTGGTGGATAGTGGGGTGATAGCCAGGAAGAGCAAGAAGAGTAAAGTGGCAGCAGTCTGATTGATCCACCATCAAGTTTTTCTCTTGGTCATCTTTCACTATCAAGTTTCATTCACTAAATGGACTATCAATCTGTTTTTAAGTTTATTGTCTTTATAAGGAAAGCTGGTCTATAGCTGAATAAAGTTTTCTCCTATGTAATGCATTTAACTTCAGCTTTGTAAATGGTTGCAACTTTTTACTAAGCTTATAGTATCTTTAATTTTCTCAAAGTAATAAACTTTTAGGTCTCAATTTGATGTCAGGATTACTGTCTTTCATTGCACGTTTTACGATCTCATATGTAAAATGAATTGTTCTAGTTCCCCATGATATGAATATAACCAAGCACCATGAGACCATAAAAATGTGAAGAATAATTATATATTTTGCAAGTAGCTTTACACTAGGCTTGTAAGTATATGTAACACAAAATTTTTCTTCAGTAGAACTATAGACTAAAGTGCCATTGTGGCTCATAATTTTGGTTTCTAACTAGACTTCTGTTGCTCAAGCTTTTCAACCAAGGCCTTCTTCTCATTTTCAGGCAGAGACTTGAATATGAAGACAGACTTGTCACCAATGTCATCCTTGAAAGTCAAATACAGTTGGTCCATTAACAAATGCAATGAACATTAATCTCAAATGATAACAGAAACTAAAAAGGAATCTTCATTGCAACCAAGTCGATTGGAAAACTACCTTAATGGGTTGTGTGAACTTCCTTCCAGCAAATAATCCAAACAGGGCCATCCATGAACCCAGCAAAGAAAGTTTCACTCCATCATCCATCAGGCCACTCTGTATTTCAAATGAGAACTTCATTAGTGCCTAGATGAAACACGGTATACGCGCTACAAATGGTCTTATCTGAGGCTCACCAAATGAGGCAATCGCCTCAGGCCCTCAAATTTTCGGATTGCCTCATTTGGTTAGCCTCAAATTGCTCGGGGACCTTAATTTTATATCCTTAAATTATTGTATTTTTTTACGTGAATGTATATGGAAGATCGATTCTATAATTCACTAGTCATACAGTATTCAACTTTTAAAGTGATCAATTTGATTTTTTGAACAAGACATATACAAGAGCAATATACCAAGTGCCCTAGAAGAACAGTGGGTATAATGAATGTGAGAATTCCAGCTTCCAACTTTCCATAGCAAAGACCTGAGATAAGTAAAGTACTCATTTTAAAGATTACTGTGGTAACAATGCAATATAGAACTTCTATGTACCTGTCATTTTCTTTCATTCACATTTACCTTCCTTGAAAACCAGTCCTGTGAGTGCTGCAAATAGAGGACCAACAAACCAAACAGCTATTGGGTTATCCACAACATATTGAACCAAGCCCTCTCCAGCTGGTTGAGCCAAGCATATGTATGCAGCCAAAGACCCAACAACACCAAGCCCCCAAAATGCTTGAAGAGTGCGCTTAATTTCAGTCACATAGATGTGAATCAGAATCAAGGCCAAACCCAGCCCACCAGCTCCAATTGCATAGAAGTAATCAAGATTAGGCTTAACAATTTCAGTGGCTAAGAAAGTGTCAGGCAAAAAGGCAGTAGAAGCTGCAATTACAAATGATGCAGCCGCAGTCACCAAGCCTGACCTGTACAGAATCACCTGCCACACCAATAAGAACAGCCCAGAAACATAAGGGTTTAACTTTAACAATTAACATAGTATAGTCAAACTGGGTTTTATGGAATTAGCAATAATTTGTAGGATTTTATTATGTGGTACCTCTTTAACGTCGGTGGAGTCAACGGACCAAGGGCCATAGATGCCCTGGTAAACTGTCTGAGACTGAGAGCTTGAGCTCTGAGCCTTGCACTTGAAAGACCCAAGTCGAATTGGAAGTCTGGGTGATGAAGAAGACCATGGAAGCTTGGAGTTGATAACTGTGTTGGTGCGGTTTGATGCAGGATGAGGAGTGACGATGGCTGCACATAGCATTTGTGAAGCCATGGTCGGACCCAGAAGGCAGAAACTTCTTTAGCTAATTAATGCAACTTCAGCAGAATCGATAGGGCTCGTTAATTTGGTATTTTAGTTGATAATGGAAATGGTATTGGCTCTGTTCGGATGTGTGGAAGTTACACTGCGGTGGGTATTCACAATTCAGTTCGAGGGTTGAGGGTGACATAATCTAGTGATAGTCCAAAGCATTAAATAAAATTTGAAAGATTCATTATTCAACAATGTTGATATGGCCGAGTTGGTCTAAGGCGCCAGATTAAGGTTCTGGTCCGAAAGGGCGTGGGTTCAAATCCCACTGTCAACATTTCATATTTTTTTCATTCCTTTTCTTTTCTCTTCTCTATGCCAACGGCCCAAAAATTGTATAATGCCCTGACTTGGGCCAACTATATTATTGATGAACCTAAGGAAGGTTTTTGCAAGTTGGAGCTGGTCCATCTATTTGACTTAGAGCCAGAGTCTTACATTGGCCCAAGATTTCTGATCTAAGGGGGGTTGTTGCCTTCCTCTGTTGCTTGTTTAAGATTCATATATTTTCCTATAAGATGGTTGGTACAGTAGTTTGACACCGAAGTTATTTTGGGAGAGATCTTAAGTTCGACTCTCTTATAATACGTGTGTGTGTGTAAATTGACACCCAAAACTAAAAAAATATAGTAATATCTTTGTTTTCTCGAACAAGTATGTGGTGGGTGCAATCTAGTAATGAATGAAATCTCGTCACTTCCCAATCGAACATTAATTTAAGGCTACATGTTTGAAGTTATAGAATGGCTAGAGTGTGAATTCATTGTTTAAACCATCATATATTGAATTTTTCTTAGGGATAATACACATAGGAAGTGATCAATACAAATTGAGAGTCAATTTCATCCGCCAAGCCATTCACAATCTCAAAATATATTCATACTATCACCACATATTGCTCTACAAGAACATACAAAATCTTCCCACAAACATGCTACAAACACTCGTGATCAATTCTAATATTTGGAGATTTCGAGGCGGCCACATTAGATGGTCTTTTTTTTACATGACTAGAATTAAACATTTATGACTCTTAAACATATGTAAGTTATGTAATTATTCAAAAAATTAAAGCCCTTTAGAAATTGTTATCTCGAGACACGATCACCTCATTTCAATCTCCTTAATTAGATCCTCTTCCTAAAAAAAGCCCTAGGTCGAATGTAAATGCGGATTAAAGAGCTTCCCAATCTTTTGCTTTTGTGCTCAGCACGATTAGGGTTTTTCTTTTCGAAAATATGGCATTGGTGTAAGAATGAAGAGCAGTAGCCGCAAAACTTGACCGAAAAACCTGTGTCCCCTTGTCGAAATCAAAGATGGGTCCCTTCCGATCCCGCCTAACGTCCTTTTCAGATCTTGCCCTAATCCCATGCTTGCCTTCCTCGATAAACGCGCCCGCACACGTCAGCACTCATGCTCTTCGCACAGGTTTCATAATAAGCGTGAGGATTAAGGAAGCTTCTCCTGCTTGCTGCTTCGCTTTTCTTCTTGTCGTTTTGCGATTTTTGGGCTTTGGACGGTTTGCGGCTGGGCCCACTCGAGCCTAACCTTTTTGGGGCAAGTTGGGTAAAGGCCCACTCGAGCTTTAGCATGCGCATCGTTTAGCAGTTTGGAGCAATTTATCCTTTGTACTAATCGTTACGACAAAAAGAGTAAAAGAATATCTCAGGGTTCCGATTAACGGTGTATATGATACATGACGTACATTTTTAATAAAATTATAACACTTTTTTTTTTTTTGTGAAGGTAAAATTGTAACACATGAATGGTATAATAGGTACAAATAATGGCCAAGGAACAAACCGTGTAAAAAATTATTGTATCTTTCGAACGATATAAAACCATTGAAACTCTTAATCCGACCTAATTATACAAATGATAAATAAAAGTGTTGAATTGTATCATTGACACGTTAAAAGGCGGTGGGAGCCAAAGTCCAAAAGCGTGATCTATGAACATGTTAAATTGTTAATTACAAATTTTGAGTGTTAGAAATTGCATCACTTTGTGTGCCACTAGTAGTAATTAAGGTTTTTTGGGTTTGCTCCAACTTTAAGATCGATTTTGCAAATTGGTTGAGAAGTGATGATGATGGCTCATGATGCGAAACCAATGGTTCGTGCATTTAAAAAAGTTGGCATGCAGTAAAAGTGTTTGGAAAAGCTGTAGTAGTATTATTTCACTTTAAACTTTTTTTTTTGGTGACAAATAGAGGTGAATAAGTACATGGTGATGTTGATATATCTAGGTAGAGATTGATGGAGCCTCTGCGATTTGAGAAGTGTGTGCGAGGAATAGAGTATGGAATTTATGGATCAACACTTTATGAGTAATGACCAAAATGATCGAGATCGATGTCCTCCGTCAATAATCAATATATAGATATATACTTAATTAGATTCGTTTCTTATATAACAAGCAGGATAATATCTTTAATTTGATTGGAGTCGATCGCATATAGAGGATTGATTGAAGACGTGATGATTCGATGATGATCTACTTTTCTCATAATAGAGCTCCATCACTATAGAGTAGTCGGAACACAGCTCCACAACCTTTCATATCAGAACCAGCTGGGGCTATTCCATTGGAACTCCTCCACCTTTAGCGGGTTCATGAAGAAAACCCTTCCTATTTCTTTGTCCTGTCAGATAGAAAAGACTGATCGATGCTTTAATTGTTGCCAAAAAAAATGTAGAACTATTTTATTCTCGATCTTTTTCCTCAATTTTGGATTACAATCCCCACTATATTTGTCAAGGCAAACTCCTTTCCGTAGATATAATAACCAAGTAGAACTAGAGCATACACACTCACAGCTGATAATGATCGATAACTAATAGAGCATGTATACACACACACATGTAGCCGGGTGCTTCTATAAATGCATGGCTCCAACAACACATACGTAAAAGTTCTGGCAAATTTAACCAACCGAGTCGATCTTCTACTACTATATAGTAATGGCAAAGAAACAGCTTAAAGATCAAATAACTACTAGCTAGTATACTTGAAAATAAGGATAACATAACAAAACAAATAATGCTCTCAATATATATATAGATCGAATAGAACCTCAAAATTAAATAGTTCTTATATATGCAGTACTTCTACCACTACTACTTGCTTGGATTGCGCCTATTCCAGTCCTTATTATCATACTGGTCTTCCTGACCATGCTCGTCTTGCTGTCCTTGTTGTTGATGATGTGACGGATAATATGTTGATGGTGAAAATTGTGGAGCAGTAGGAAATGCCGGATGATAATCTTGATTAAATGGAGTCGAAGGGTACTGGTAATTCGAGCTGAAATCAACATCATTGCTTTGAAGAAGCTGCGCATACTGATACAGATCAGGAAAACTACTACTTTCCTGCTGTTGCTGCGACGTTGCGATCAATGGAGGAGCGGGATGATGACGAGGAACAGTTGCAGCTGGTCGGCCCAGATTTCGTTCAGTGGAGACAGTACTACCGCTACCTGTTGTGCCAGATGAACCCTGCATAAGGAAGCTTGAGTTGCCTTGAACTCGTTCAGGAAAGTTGAGCTTGGCTTTTGTGCCTTTGAACTTGAGAGCTGCATTATCGTATGCAATGGCTGCATCCTCAGCTGTCTCAAAAGTTCCAAGCCAAACTCGAGCTGCTTTCTTAGGGTCGCGGATTTCGGCTGCCCATTTTCCCCAAGGCCTTTGCCTCACTCCTCTATAGTGTCTTCTCCTTACAGTACTCTCTTCACAATTAAACACACATGTCAAAGTTGAAAACAAAAAAAACCAGTCATAAGGAAGCTAGATAGAAGAAGAAAGGTGTCAGCAGCAAGTGTGCCCTATGCACGTACTAATATTATTTTATGTCAAAGTGTTCTAAAGAGTTTGCTTTAATTATATATAATCTTAATATATATTTTTCTATATTAACCATCGTGACCAAAATACCCAGTATCGAAGAAATTTAATTTTGATAAAAATACTAAGGAAATATCGAATATCAATGAAAAGTACAAATTTTTTGAATAAAACTTGTAAAATTATTAAAAATGTACTACAACAAAATATTGGAAATATGTTGCATTAACAAGCAGGAATTTCTAGGAAATATCGAAGACCTTGATCCTAACCCTTGAATTTCGTAGTGTAAAGTAGCAATTAGCAATGTCATTACTATTTTGCAATGTAGGTGACCCTCCTCTTTTAGGTAAACAATTTGAGGTTGATTACCAAAAACTTGAGCTACTTAAGTGCCAACACAAACTATATATACAAACGTATCTAAAGCTTAGATGCATGTCATTATCAAGATTAGATAATGCTAAGGCAAGATAGACTCGAATTAGGAAAAACCAAAAGGGTAAAAGACCCCACGGTTGGATTGTAATTAAACTAATTAATGAGGACAAACACACAAGATCTTGTTTTTTTTTTTTTGAACAATACACACAAGATCTTGTTAGTGAAAAGACCGAAATGAGAAAAACATGAAAGTATTAATGTCCCAGAAAGAAACAAGAACCAATTTTAGGCTTTTAGCTAGTTGGGTGAGGTAGAGAGAAAGAAGGTTCTTTACGGAAAGTAGCTTAGCTAGGATACATTGAACTTCATTGTCTACATTTATAATGGACCCTATATGATTTCTCTTAGAGTTGAAGTCAAATCTGCATCTGGGTATTTAAGTCACACACATATACACACAGCTGGAACAGGCTTTGATATGTATGATAGGGTTAAGGAAGAAAGAACAATCTAGCTCGCTAGTGACGATGATTAAGTTATATTATCTTTGTCCAAAAAGGAATTTGAAGATGGACAAGACTAAGATCATGACAAGTTTGACAATGCAAATGCAGTGTGAAAACAATCAAAGGGATCAAAATCAGAAACCAAATTGTTAAGCACACCATACACAACAAAACCCAATAGCACATGTCGGTATCATATATATGAACCAAAATAAGGAAAAACTCAAAAAAGAAAAGGGTTGGGGGTAAAAAAAGGAAAATATAAAAAAGAAAAACAAGTAAATCAAAGATACTAGAAGGTAGCTAGGTAGGTATATCTATGATCTATGTACCTTGATCTTGAACCGGTTGAGACCGGTCCGGTTCGTCTTTCACTGAAGGGTTTGATTGCACCTTGTTATCTTCTTCGGGGGTTCCGATAACTTGAGTGAGAGCCGAAACCATGGCTGACATGTCGGCTTCTGTCCATGAAGATTCATAACTAGAGGGAGAGAACTCATCATGGTGTTGATCCCTTCCCTCTTTATTCTCCTCCGACGTTTCCGAAGGAAGTGGCCGCTTTCCATGCCTCCGGTGATGATCCACCTTTTCGAGCTCGAAGTACTACTTGGCAAAGATGGTATATATGGATGGTGTAGATTTGTAATTTCCCTGGTGTGAAGATTAGGACATCAAGGTTTCAAGACCAAGGATCTATCAGATCCGAGAGTATATAAGTGTTGTGAGGAGGTGGTAATGAAAAGAAAGGCAGAAGTACTAGAAGAGAGAGAGATGAAAATAAGGTTAAGAAAGGAAGGCTTTCATTGGTCTGATTTTGGGTTTATCTTCTTGTGGTTTGGTAAATGTATATATGGGATGGGAAATGAAAGTTGTGTTAATTCCTGAAAATCAAAAGTTTTGGACTCCTTCCTTATCCTTTGGTGTATATAGTTTTGGTGTTACTCTTTTTTAAAAACAGCACATGACTTAGTTCGTTCGATAACATTTATGTTTATTCTCTGGTGTATATAATTTTGACGCTACTATTTATTTAAATTAACATTTGACTCGATTCTTTGATAATATTATGTTCATTGTATGTTGTATATAACTATGGTACTACCTTTTTTTTAAAAACGATAGTGGCTGGTTTGTTTGATAATATTTATATAAATTTTTAAATATTGTATAGCTAGAATGATACTAGTTGAAGACCATTCCATTTTCAAATAAAGTGTTCTATCTAAATTTGTTTATATTCTTCCTTACTTTATTTGTTGAGATTACAACATCCAAGCTTTATACAATATCACTCATTTTTTTTCCTCTTTAATTTAGAATTTATTTAATAGGATTTTCAAATCGAAGCTGTTTGCAAATTGACTAGCTTGATTGTAACTTTTGGTTCAATTCACAAATCTGATATCTTACAGGATAATGGATTCATACCAATATTGGAGTTGCACATTTCCCCTTTTAATCAACCTAGAGAATCATTTTGGGGAGGATTCCATTTCTGTATACATATCAAGCTGATAAAGATATGTAATAGATGCCACGACTAATATAATATTGTCCCCTGAAACAGTTAGGAAGCTAATTTCAATAAAATTAATAGGGATTTTCAACTAAACTGATCATCACGCCGTACGTGTCACTGTTTTAGGGTTTCACGTTTGTGTAAGGTAGATGATCTCCCTAGCTATATACCCTCACATGGCTACTGTCCACTACTAATTATATAAGTTGGACTTGGACCTTTCTTCACCGTCGAAATGCAAATACTATTATTATGTGATTTGGATTATTGTCTAGGTAAAGATCAAGAACAAGTGCTTTTCAAGTCATGAGCTAGGGAGCTTTCAGGTGAGTGTTTTGACTCCATCAAACTAAGCCAGTGCGAGTATATATATACATAAACATGTATAATTAATTAGAACTATAATTATAAAAATAAAAAGTTGATTTATGATACATAATGCATGTATAGATAAAGTAGAGTAGCTCCGTAAAGAATCGACTACTATTGAAAAATAAAGCCTCCTTCACAGGAAGCTGCAGACAATTATAGGGAAGAGATTTGATGCACATGCAGTTGCAAATACGGACAATTATTCCACATGTATTCTCATCTTTAAATTCAGAAAAGCCATTCTTCCATGCTTTTATTCAGCTTAAAGTGCTTGAATAATAATTTCATGTACATGCATTTGCATGCGAATTCAACCGTCCAAATCACAATGATTTATCATTTTCCTGAGAATCTGAGAGAGATCATCCTAAGCCATCAACAAGAGAGAGAGAGAGAGAGAGAGAGAAGAAGAGGCAGTAGAGCTAATAGCCATGTCTTATGTCTGCAGAGGACAGAGACATGCATGCATGTTTGATCACTTTAATATTAACTATTAAGATGTGTCTTTTTGATCGATTCTCATGTGATCCTTGTCATCTCTTCACGCGTACACATGCTACATATGTATAGCTTCTACTCTTTCTACAGTACTAAACTCGTATATATTCTTCCTCTAAAGTCGAAGCAAACCCCCTAAATCCAAATATTATATCAAGTATGGAAAACCACGGGCATGGATTTAGTATATAGACTTAAAAAGTAACGAATTTCTTGCCGAGTACGATGCACATTTTTATTTTTTGTTTGTACAATTACGGTTCTTTTAATTTCTTCGAAGAAATTCGTCGAATACCTTCATTTTAACCTATTTTTAATGAGAGCGGTACTCGCATCTTATTGAATCTACTATATATCCTAGGCTAGCATAAGCTCATTAGGCGGCCGCCTATGACCTCTGGTTTCAAAGACCTCCAAAATTTACAAATTTTCTTTTTTTGTGTATGTTATATTTCCATGTTAATCAAGCGTAAGAAAAAAAAACATGTAAAAATGCATCGAAAGTCGATGACATCATAAATTTGCGAGGATCCATTCTAGTGCTTCTGTACATGATAATGTCTTATTCATATCATTATTGAACATGACTTGGTACAATAGAATTTTCGCATTACTTGGGTGGTCAAGTAATGTACCCATTCCATTCTTCTTCTTGACCTCTTCATTCTTTCCCTTCGATTCTAGATGGAAATTGTCACATGTACAATTATACATGTATGCATGAGGTGTGCCTCGGCCATATAATCAAAGGACACAAAAGGTTAAAACGAGAGTGTACGTGCTCTTGCAGTAGGATTAATATTAATAATGCAGTCAAACAAGTAGAGTTGAATTTTAGCAAAAGCTTGTTCGATAATCGATATAATAAACAAGCAGTGCAGGTCAGTTGGTAAACGTCTGACCCAGAAACCGGCCTCGCTGGGAGCTGTCGCTGACTTAGTAGGCCACTGCAAACGTCACCGTTTACAGGGACGGGACGACCAAATTACTTATATAACAATATACTTGGTACTTGGTCATGAGTCATGACTTGCCCAAAGAAGAAAGAAGGCGTCAAATATTCAAATCTCTCTATCAAATCTCTATTCAAAATCCATTTTGTAAACTTAAGGAGACGAAGAGAAGTTTGGTATTCCCAGTTGAGCTAGGTCGGTCACGGGTGGCTGCAAAATGCCAAAACATTAATGTCAAGGTCCCAATGGACCAACCTAGCCCAACCGTGTTAAGGGACCTGATAGCAATAGATGATGGTTTAGTCGTTTAGATGCATCATCATGACATTAGAGGCAATGATTAGTTCCAATGGCATGGGTCCTATTTACACTGCTAAACCCATCTTCTAGGCCCAACCCGCGTTGCGTACTATGAGCCCACACCTCATTCATTACTCAGCTTGTGCTGTTCTTGTGTTTGTGAAAACTGAAAAGAAAGAAAATATAATCCTGCAGAAGTCATCAAGTTTATGTCTATACAAAGTTGCCTAGGTGCACTGGTCTTAAGTTATTCCAGCAAGTACTAACCAAGGCAGATTCATCCAACTCATTTGGTTGCTTCAAGCACGAGATTGTGCCTCAAAAGATTTATTGAAGGATCCATGCCTGTACACGATGAAAATGGGGCACCAGCTCCCCTAATATACAAGAATAAAATGAGGACTTACTGTTTGCTGAAACTAAAGACGGTGTATATCTTACAGTGACTTCAAAATGGAATTTGGCAATAGAGCAATGCCAATCACACCAGCATGACTTGAATGAACCTGCACATCCAAGTCTCATTCAGTAGTAGCGGGAAGCTCCAGTGTAAGACAAGTGAGAATAGATTGGCATATTTGACGCATTAGAGCTTCCATGCAATGGTCTCTGAAGAGGATCAGGATCCACCTGGCTCTGATTCTGATGGGTCGTTAATGGATAATACGGTTGGTAAGTTGATGGTAACTCATAAGATGATGCCGAAGAATGCGACTGCAACTGAAAATGTGAGGCTGCAGCAGTTGGCAAGTCTCGACTATAAGTTTCAGCAACATAATCGGAATGGGAAACAATATCTCTTTCTCTCTCCTTCAGCAACTGTGACAAGTGATACACACTTCCATACCCAACAACTTGATCCCTAGGAACCATCTCCTGTGAAAGCGTGACCCCCTGCCTGTGAAAATGCCCAGTGCAAACGTTTATAAATCAAAGAGGGGTCTAACCTTACAAGGATGAGATCCTAATAAACAAAACTTCGAACTCAATTCACCAGCCCAACCTAGAAACAGTAGACAACATTGACCTCACTTGATCCATCCATTAGGGAAAAAAAAAAATTGGCCTCATCTCTTTCATGCACACTCAACCTCTCTTACTTGAAATTTTACACACACTTGACAGGTTTAGACCCTAGTATCAACACTTGACATGTTTAGACCACTATCTAAAGTTAACTTTAGATTTTACAAGCCAAAACCAAGAGATGCATGAAGACAAATTTAGCACACAAGTAATAGTAGACTTGACTCTAACACACAAGTAATGGCTATCACATCTCATGACCGAGTGAAGCTGAAACAAGAGAGGACAGAGACAGAAGGTAATGGATGGTTGCACATTTCTCCATTTTAATATAGACTTGCATATGAATAGAAGATAACAGAAACTGCCAAAGTACAGAAGAGCACATAATAGAGGCTCAAAGGTTAATAAATTGTACAAAGATGTGACAAAGGAAAATACCTTCTATATGAATCATGAGAGGACAAGAAGGGTTTTTCAGAAACGTATGGCTCATGTGCCGCTGCTAAATAATATGAATCTGCATGATGCTGAACAATATGTCGAGGCTCTATGGGAGGCTGAACACGTGCCACATGTGCTTCCGCTTCATATTTATCATAAAGTGGATATGGGACAACCTGTTTGGATTGCATATCAAGAAGTGGCAATGCACGGGTACGTTGCACACTAGATAAATATGAGCCCTCTTGAAGACACGACCTTGCTATTGGATAAAATCCTTCTTCCCTAATAGGAGATGGATATGAGCCTGTTCTTGCCACATCTCGGTGATGGGCAGCAGAAGTAGGATTTGATGCAGTGATTGGGCGGAACAATGAGATTAAGGCACGCACCTTCATCAAAATTTGCAAAGCAAAATCCGTAAGAAATGATTCCTTCTTTTTAAAGAAAAAAGGTAAAACTATTATTTAGTGATAAGAAACGAATTGAAAAACTTTTACAGTAACGTGCAAAAAGAATATAAATCAATAAATGATGTTTTTACCTGTTTGTTATTCAGCTCTTGTTTAAACTTACCACCGCCTTGGTAGTTGTGTCTTATGGCTGTTTTAAAAGAACTTTCATGAAGAGGTAAACAATCCTTGGAAATCATAAACCTGACCTAAATAAAAGAAAACAATTGACAGAAAGAAAAAACGATGATCAGAAATGAAGCAAACACAGACACAAAGTTACATGTTTTCGTATTAATAGACAGATATTCGGAAAGTTTTTCAATTATGTCTCACGAATCTTGAATGTAACATTTGGAGCCCTGAAAATAAAAATGGGGGATTCAGATAGAAAGACAAGGAATGGGCAATATCTTCATTTTCCACATTAAAGTGATAATTTGATGGCATTGTGTTCCAAACTTTGTCCTATTGCGCTGGATCTACCCATCAAAGCCTTTCAGTTGCAAGTCACCAAGAATGTGCCATTTTCAGCATCAAAGCACCTTCTGCTAAACCATACTATACCAAAACTCTTAATGTCTTGCCAACCGCCACTAGCCCTTGCTCTAAACTACACTAACATATAGCTATCACCTGTCAAGCTGGATCTGCCTATTAAACCCTTTCAGTGTGCTTGTTACCACAATTGTGCCTTTTTCATCATCAAACCACCTTCTACTAAACTATCATCTTTTACACCAAAACACCTATTGTCTTGCCATACCTACCAGTAGCCTTTGCACCAAAATGCCTATTTTTTCACCATACCTGATACTAGCCCTTGCTTTAAACTACACTAACATATAACTATCACCTGTCAAGCCTCCTGTGTCCCATGACCCCCATCAGTAATATGATGAGCTCTCTCTCGCACACACAAAACACAATCGTGCACAAGTAAGTAGTAAGAGGTTAATTTAAATAATAGCACCTAAGCTCTTCAATCATATATGGTATGGACAACACAGATACACAATTGGGTTGGACTTCTCTTTCAAAGGACAGGTCCATGCTGTCCACATATAATCCAAGACAGAATATGCTATTACTTAAAGACTGAGACTACAAATACATCCATACATACAAACGTGTGTGTATACATATGCATATATATGTAATATATATGGGTGTGTGTGTCACACAATCCTGATGTATAAAGGACCAAGTTAGGAACCAGAATGTCAGTCATTAGATCAACTATGAACACCTGAGATGTATAACCTATTATCCATATCTGAATTAAGAACTGAGATACTAATCCTTAACTTTCAGCCAAAAAAATAATAATCCTTAACCAAGTATTTATTAATCCTTAACTTAGGGGGAATGTTCTGCTAGACTGACAATCTGAATGTGTAGTCTAGATTGAAACAACAATGCAACATGCCAGATAACTTTGAAAGTGAACAATAACTAATTACTGAATAGTACTATAATAAGAAAATGAAAAAAAGTGAACAAGATCTGCATGAAGTATATTGTGAACCAAGTAGTTTGTTTGTGTATGCAGTTCTTGGTCTTATTTTCAAGGAATTTACACTTCGAATTCATATAGAACACTGTTACCTGTGCAGGAAATTTCCCCTTAAAAGCAATTGGCTCCAAATCTAATGCTCCATCTGAAGTTGCCTTGTATGTGCCATAAAGGAGCTTCAAGTCAAAGTCATATAAAAATAGATGTGTACCCGGTTTGATTTTCTTTACAACTTCTACCATTGCCAATGTTAGCCCAAAAACACGATACCGATAACATTCAGGTTTAGTTTTTCCATTACACATAAAGATAAAACCAGAATGTGATTGCCCACTATCCTTCTCTTTCTTTTTTGGTTGAACCCTTTCTCTGGTAGTTACCGTAGTTTGATTGGCATGACTAGAAGAAGTTGCGTTAGTGATATTGGAAGCAGAATGGCCGCTATTACGCACAGGTGCAGTCTCAGGCATGGAAGATTCACTTATCTTCTTAGATTTCTTCTTTTTCTTTGTAAGAATCTTCTCTATTTTCTTACTCCTATCCTCATGATGTATAGTCAGGCCTCTTTTCTTTAAACCCTTGCCTCGTCTTTTTCCCATGGATACGCTGTTATAGCAAAAAAAAAGAAGCATTATTCCTGTAATATAATAATATATATTGCTATTCTATATCTACACCTCTTGAAAATGGCAAGAGGTTAAAGTTGAATACATTTGTTGTCTCCAACAGGATAATGGAGCTACTAAATTTTGATCATCACAGTCATTTTAAACTACAAATATCTAGAACCCCGATCATCAAATTTATATATCTATGTCGCCTTTTAAAACCCCTCGACTCCTAGCAAATGTTTAAAGGTGAAACGAAGGGAAATCTAAGGCATTGTAACACATGAGATGGAAAGGAAAACAAAATAAACAATCTTAAAACCAAGATCAGTAAAAACATATGGAAGAGGAACACCCAATACCACCACCACCACCACCAAGTAACACAATATAGCCTAACTATCAAAATTAAAAAACCACATTATCAAAATCTAACAATTGCGAAAAATAATGGCAGTTAGCACAGAAAAACAAAAGATTCTGAAATTTCCACTCCAAATTTTCAAAGAAAAACAATTTAGCACTAAGCGAGGAAAATGACCATAGAGAAAGTGTCAAAAAGAAAGAGAGTACCTACTCACTTGAGATAAGATATTATAGAATGATGGAATGAGAATTGAGGCTTGAAATTGAAATTGAAATTCAAACTGATAAGTTTTAAGCGCGACTGTGAGAGGCTGAGAGAGAATAGGTGTGAGTACTAAGGGTGAGCATTGAACTGACTTTAGAGAGGTGGAAAGGAGCAAGTAAGACTTGAATTGAGATGAATGTGGCCTTTGTGGGTGGGAAGTGAGTTTTTCAATATTTCAAAATTCAACAACAAATAAAATGCTTATTGTTGCTGATAGGTTATTGTGTGTTTTATATTCATTCTGAGAAGACGATTCCTCAAGAATTAATTATTCACTTTCCCACAACCAAATTCCCCTATAACTCTTTGAGAGTATCCAACCTTTACTGAGAAAACGATTCTAATCTTCTACAACCTAAAATGTCATAATTTTCATAATCTCTCCTCGGGAAACAAAAAGTAGCCATTTTTACTAAAGAAAAGCTCTGTCAATTCCCTTCTGAAAATCGTAATCATAATTCTATTGTTCTTCAACCACTTCGAACAGCTCTATCATAACCAGAGCATCTGAATTAATCCATAACAACATGATCTAAAAATTAATGAAGACAAATAAATCCTAATACTGGTCATCGGTGAAGATATGAATTACATGATAGCAGTGAATTGATGGAAGAATACCTGGAAATCGAGATTGAATAGTGCTGAAGATCGAAGACGACTGTGATTTGGGATGCGGCGACAGGTAAATATAACAGACTAACGGTTCTGAGCTGGATAAAGTACGCGCCTACGCTTCAGTCCGGTTCGGAGTTCCGGTGAAAAAAATTGGAAAAGAAACGTTTTCTGTTTGTTGGGCTTGGGCCCCTTTTTTTGATCCATTGGAGGTGGGCCGGTCAGGAACCAGCACCCACCTAAGAACACATGCAATTTGGGCCGAAGCCCCTTTGTTGCTCCAAAAGGAAAAAGAAAACAAGGAGAAGAATTGAGAGTGTTTATCCATGGAACGACGCTTTTACTCGATAGGGACTATACAACAAGTACATCAAAGGGGGAGAAAAAAAAAAGAGGTTGGGCTTGACTAGTAGGGATGGCTAGGGAAGGTATTCCATGCACGGAACGTGCACATGCATGTAGCGCTGAGATGCACACGATCATGATTTTTAACGGTCAACCATTATGATCAAATTAGTCAAACAAAATTGAACCGTTGGATTTCTATTTGGACGGCTGAGATTGAACGTGATGTTGTACGGACCGTGCATAGAATAATTTCCGGGATGGCTAAATCCCCATCGGGTAAGGTATCTATTGGGTATTCGATCTTAATGGGGAGAAATTCGGAGCAAATCGGATAACGGAAACGGAGAACCCCAATATTCGATTTCTCAAATCGAAGATGGGGCGAGGATGATATTGTGATCCCCATTTCCATCCCCACCCAATAGTAATTATTATTTTAAAATATAATTATATATTATGTTAATTTATATATTTTAATATTTAAATTAACTGTTTTTTTAGAATATTATAGAACATAACACTATTAATATATTTGAAAGTCAAATTCTTTTGTAACAAAAAAAGAAGTCAAATTCTTTAATATCTTATGATGTTTTAATTGTAATTTTATATTTTTAAATCTCGATTATTGTATAATAATTGTTATTAAAGTGAATTAGCAACACATATTAACGGGGATTCGGGGCAGGGGCGGGGATGGAGACGGGGACGGGGACGGAAAATCCCCAATATACTATAACGGGGATTGAGGCGGAAATGAGGGTAGAGAATGACTTCAGTCTTCGGGGACAGGAATGATACTTTAAACCCCAGGCATCCCTAGGCATGAGGTGAGAATTGCACGGTAAAAGCATGCAGTAACTATATATATGTGGGTGTAGAGTAGACAGTAGTGGATGCATTACTGTATTATGCACGCGTGAAAAAGGTAAAATCGAAATGACTCGACTCGTACAAAACTGACATCCAAACAGAAAAACGTCACTCGGCTCGCTGGACTCCACTGCGGGACCTTGATCGTAAAATACCAGAGCGCCACACCATTTTCAATTCGATCCCCAGACCTTGAGAAGACGACGCCGTTCTATTCCCAGGTATGCGGACACTAATTTCTGTCATTCCTATAACCTAAATTTTGCTTCTTTACTGTTTAGTTTCAATGGAGGGAGTCTACCAGTAGATTATCGTGCTCTATTAGCCGCAATCATGAGAATCAAGGGGCTTAGTTTCTTTCTTTATATGAATCAAGGGGTTTAGACTCAACCTTTTTCATAATTCAATAGGAAATTCATGCTGATTTTTGGTAGTTGCTAGTTTAGTCTTGGCTGTTCAGTTATAATTGGAATTATATACATACACAAAGGAAATAATAATTGATGGAGGAATTAGGGCACGACGTTGTTTGAATTGGAGTGTTGTTGTTTGGTTGAATAGACAATGCAGAATCAGGAAGGGCTTCAAGTCCAAGTGGACGGGGAAGTTGAGTCTGGGCCGGCCCCATCGGTTGCAACACCTGAGTTTGATGAGTGGGCAAGTTTTGGGGACCAAGATATCATGCACCAGCAATCTGAAATCCGGGCCGAGGAGGCCGAGAAAATTGCCTTCCTGGGGGACAAGGCAAGACTCAACTCAAGATCAACCTTCATGACTATTTCAAATTCTTGCATTTGTTTGCATGTCACAATAGGTCAATAGCATGCAATGAAGTTTTGATCTTTTGTTACAGGAACCACTCTCATCACTGGCAGCTGAATATCAATCAGGCAGCGCCATCTTGTTGGAGAAAATAAAGGTCATCTTTATGCTGTGTGTTTTGTGGTGTTCTTTCGTTAAGTTGAATACAAGATTCTTAGTGAACAAATTGTAACCAACCTTTACGCAGGTCCTTGGTGAACGATATGCTGCCATTCGGAGAACCCGGGGAGATGGGAACTGCTTCTTTCGAAGCTTTATGTTTTCATACCTTGTATGCCCTTGTAACTTTTTTGGTTTTTGCATACTGCGAGTCTGCCTTTAAGCTTCTTGATGGATGCAAGTAACTATTCTTGTCTAGCTGCTAAAAAAAGTTTGGTATGTCTAAATAGGAGCATATTTTGGAATCACAAGATGGAAGTGAAGTTGATCGTATCAAGGCCAATGTTGAACAATGTAGAAAAACACTTCAGAGCTTGGGCTACGCAGACTTTACTTTTGAGGACTTTTTTTCGGTAATTATCTTCACTTGAACACTCTGTATAATTGGTACCTTTATTTCAACTGTTAATCTTTTAGATGCAATTCTGGTATTGAGTAAAGCCACTGACTGTCTGTGTAAGTCGGTTTTGTCATGAGCACAGTTTGACAGTTTGCAGATAAAATATGTTTCTGTATGATCTACTATTGGAAGTCAATGATGATTAAACATCATATTGATTGATCTTCATCATGTATTTCTTGCATATGAACTGCGAAGCACATCTTTTTTTTCTTCATCCATTTTCCATAGCAGTTTCAGACCAAATACTGATAAATGCCATTGAAATATGACATTACATGAGTATTTCGTTGCTGATTAATATATAATTAAGTGGGAAAAAAGATCATAGTTAATTCATAGGGTAGCTGTACTGTCATTTGATGTTGACCTACATAGACTAAAACCTGCTAAAGCAATGTATGCACTGAAGTAAATGGTAACTACCCTACCTAGAGTGTGTTGGTCATTCTATAAATTGGTCGGGCAAGAAAGATGATACCACCATGGGTTTAGAGAAAGCTATATAGGCACATTTTAAAGCTGTTCTTCACATGCAGAAGTATTTGATCATTGTATTGTTAGTTTGTTCAACTTAGGTTTGTTCCCCATAATGTTTGGCCATGCTTAAATAAATGTTTTGAATATATACTCCTTTTTTTTTTTTCAATTACAAAAGAAAAGAAATATCATATCAATCTTTATTCTATGTGGAAAATGTTTCAGTTATTCCTTGAGCAGCTGGACAGTGTTCTTCAAGGAAATGAAGAATCCATAAGGTACTGATGGATCCTTTACCTTGTCTTTTTTATTGACACTTTGAAATTGAAAGTGTAATTTGATACATATCCTAGTTTCGGGTTGTATGCCTAACTACTGTAAACGTGATTTTATTATTTTTTACAGTCATGATGAGCTCATACTTAGGAGCCGTGATCAGTCAGTATCTGACTATGGTGAGTGACTTTAAATGACACAAAGTTCTTAGTGTGTTTTTCTCCCTCTATTACCTGACACATTCTGTTTCTTAGTTGTGATGTTCTTCAGATTTGTTACCTCTGGTGAAATAAGGAAACGCTCAGAGTTTTTCGAACCTTTTATATTGGGATTAACCAATGCAACCGTAGAGCAGGTATGTTCAGTAAAACCTATTCAGGAATCTTTATTGCATGATTTTACTTGTTGCAAGTGGTTAACCCAATTATTCCATTTCAAATATTGTGCAACGTTTTTACATGTGAAGATGATTAAATCACATTACCATAAGATTAACACGATGTTTTTTCACTATATCTTTTCAAGAAAATGATGGATCTCACTTCCAGGGCATTTTGCTAATTTTGTTTTCTGAATTAAATCCCTTGTGGTTGCAAGTCCTTCTTACAGTGCTGTGATTCTGAGAAGCAACTATCTTTCTCTGACACTCTCACATGATTGTCTTAATATAGTTTTGCAAGTCATCAGTGGAACCAATGGGTGAAGAAAGTGACCACGTGCACATCACTGCCCTGTCAGATGCACTGGGTGTGCCAATCCGTGTTGTGTACCTTGACCGTAGCTCATGTGATTCTGGTGGTGTTAGCGTGAATCATCACGATTTCGTTCCTGTTGGCAATGATGTGCCAAATGCTAGCGGTAGCACTGAGAAAATTAGTCCCTTTATTACCTTGCTATATCGCCCAGGTCACTACGATATTCTCTACCCGAAGTGATGCTCTCACCTGTTCCTGTAAGCTGATCTTACATATTCTCTTAAGTGCCATTAAATTTTATATTATAGCTTCCCAAAGCGGGAAAAATTATAACTTAGACCTACCCAAAAGCTATACCAGGATGCCAACTGCTTTACAGTGTTCATTAGAATTTTTTGTTTGCCTTTGCTGTTTACTGTTTCTTGCCAATCACATTACACACGCCATCACTTAGTGAAGGGGCCCCTCTATCACGATGTCATCAAACATGAAATTAATTTCTCAGAATGCCCGATATAGAAATCAGGTTCTGTGAACAGTCGGTGATGGCAGCACCCTGGTTCCTGAAGTGGCGTATTGTGATTGGTGATAAGCTTGCAATCGTTTTCTCTAGTGTTGTTATATGTCGATATATGTTCTTCTGGATATAATTTTCCATTTGGTGGTGTTCATTTGAGGTTTTGTTTATATATTCCTTACAGGCAATTGTGATCGAGACGATGAATTGTGTTGACAACGAGACTTCTGATGCTACAAGGCAAAGGCCAAAGCTCTATTTTAATTGGAGGATGTAACTCTGTTCTGAACTGTTAAAAGTATTTGTAAGCTGTTGTGTGGGGCTAGAACACAACATTGCCTGAAAAGACAGAGTGGTTAGAACTATCAATTCAGGAATGCTTCAACTGTAAATGAGCAGGTCATCGTCCATAAGAAATTGCAATTTGAAATGAACTATTTCTTCTGTAATGGATGTGCTTGAAAGTTGACTTTATGTCCTCATCTTTTCAATAGAATTCAAGGCCTGATTTGGTAAATTCTGATGGTATTTATGCAAAAAGGTTTTTTTTTTTTTTTTTTTTTCTTCCGGTGATACATTGCCTGTCAGAATATGCTCATATACATTATCCAAAATGCAGCAAAAAGAAAAAACCATTAAGCAGGAAACAATAAGCAACATCCATGCTATTGGAATTGAAGACTATTTGCAAAGATTACAGAGGAGATAGGCAACTCTTTACCAGTATTAAGAGAACAAAAGATTGTGGAAGACCAAGAAATTGTGTGCCTTGTATTGGACTTGAGGTAATGAGGCTTTGTGTTGTTTGCGTTGTTGGTCCGTTTGCTTCATCTGCCATTCTACCCTGCAACATATGCAGCAAGTATTCATTACAGAGTGATAAATCGATTAAATTTTGGTTTTTGATCTTCTAAAAAGTTGGTGAACTCCATTATAAGTTATAGCGCTTTCCTACCTTAATCCTAACTTGTCTACCATCGCTGAATATAATGATATAACAAACTAACCTAGCCACTCCTTTCTTCTTCGCTCTTTCTCCTCTCCACTCATTATAATCTTCTTCAGTTCTTCTTTCTCTTTCTCTGTAACCTAGCCACAAAAAAATACTTTGGGACCCTAAGTCAAGCATATCCTTTTCTAATTAGGAAAACCGGGAGCAGAGAGTACAATGCGACTACTGATATGTTTGCCATACCTTAATTAAATATAATTGCGTTTTGTTTTTCTCATTTTTAAGTGGTTTTTGTTTTAGGTTCTGTATCAGGAATTGTCAACTAGGATGAGTGCAAGACAATCAGGTTTTGGGCAGCATATTTTCAAGTGTTTAAGCTTGCTCTTTTGGCCATGCTTCTTCTTTCGCTGCTTCTTTTCCTTTCCAAGTGTATTAAGTGTTAACCAACTTCTCTGCCAAAGGAGTCCATGGCAGAGAAGGAAGAGGAGCATCGCGAAGACCTAGATCGACAACTAGTGAGGACAAGCCTAGGTTCTAGAAGAGTCAATCTTAGTAGCTGCTAGTGATGAACTTATGCTATTTAGGTTATGAATTACAATTAGAATATTTTGTTATGCTAATCTTAGTAGGATATTCTGTCCTAGCTTTTGAGGTCTCTGTCTTTCTGTATCTGGTCACAAGCATTGTAATCTTCTATGCAAAAGTTGGATGAAGCTTAGTTCTTGCCTTCTTGGTGGTTGATGACCAGTAACTCATCAAATTCTCTTTAATTTTCTGCAATAGCTTTCTATATTCTCTAGTTGTCCTCTGCAAACAAGTTTCACAAGAAATAGAAATAAAATTATTAAGGACCTCTCATAATAATAAATAGAAGAAAAAAAGATTTATTAAATAATCAATACGTCTCTTACAAGTTACAATGATATTTCAAAATTTTTAGCACTCTTACATTTTAATAGTTACAGATGGGTTCCAAGCCCCAAGAGCTAAATTACACATAACCCGGAAAGAAAACTTTGCAGAATCGGGAAAAAAAATAGAGCAGTTGCAAGCCTCCTCATCAATCCACAACAAGCAATGTCTTGGCTGCTCAGTAACTCCTATACATAGATTTTTTCCTCTTACAAGTATTACTCTTTAAGTCCATCCAAAATTTTGAAGCTCCACTTGATGCTCCTATACTTTTTTTTTTGTCCTAAACTGCTTCACAATTAAACACGAAAATAGTGAAGAAAACTGGAAAATTGCGTAGCATTGGCTAAGCAGTCCTCTAAAGCTTAAGCAGGCTGATAAGAAACTCCGAGAGATACTTTTGCCGGCCCCGTCTTTAGCCACCCAAGTATATGTCACAATGACTCAGGGTGGAAGCAAATTAGATTTTCAGTCATATAAGGTTAGTGCCCCAAAAAAATGAGCGGGTTTCTTAGTCCGAGTCCTTAGAACCTGCAGATGATCCTCCATTCCAAGAATGTTCCCCATCTCCCAAATTTGGCGGGCTCCCTCCTCCATGGTTCTCCTCATGGGTGATAGTTCGAGACTTTCCAGGTCTCGTGCGAACATTAACACCCATCGGGAAGGGCACCTGTAGACCAAGACAGATCAGCATGCAATCTCACTATCTCACAGCAATTACTGTTACTCTGTTGTTATTATTATTTTGAAATATTTGTAAACTAGAAGTTGCACCATTTGCTGCAATTTGAATCTAAAGTGCATGTTAGGTTACTGTTCTCATACCTGATCACCTGCATTGGGGCCATCAGTATTGAAGAGAATGGGACGGCATCGCTTATCCTCATTCATCAAGCTTGAGTTCTGGAAATGTGCAATCAGAGCAGCTTTGCCTTGAATTCGAGCATAAGCAAGTGATGCCACCTTCTCACTATTGAACTTCTCCCATTTCTTCCCATTGAATGACTGCAAAAATTTGACATTTCTTTTAGCATTGACTTCCACATTTCATTTATAATCTTTAAAGCTTACACAAAACAAACCTGATAAAATGGAACGATCATTCTGGGATCAGTCATATTGATGAATGCATACCCCACATTGCATTTGTTCTGCAATACATATGAAGACCATGTTCCATCATACAGCTATAGATTTAAATTAAATTGCAGGTTCAATTCTCAACAATGTCAAAGGAAATAAGCCGAACAGAAAGGCACTTGCCTTAAAATCAATTGGCAGATAAATGAAATCATATGTTCCACGATGGTGCTCATCGATTGCAGCCAATAGCATCTTTGAGGTATACCTGTTGATAAAAGGAGAGAAATAAAAGGGCCCATTAACAGATAGGACTAATTATTCTATTTTCTACTAATTCGGTTGGCAAATGTAGGCATTGTGTAGGACACTAAACTAAATTTCAACTGATACCACTTGGAATGCTTAAACCAATAGCATGCATCTGCTGGTACCCATTGTGTAGGACACTAAACTATATTTCACCTATTATACACATTTCTGGAAAATATCAGGCATGTCTAGAATTCGTACCAAGCTAATATTAATTAATTAACTTTAACTATGCAAAATTTAGTGACAAATATAACATGTAACTTCTTCAAGCTCCCAGAATGGAAGTGCAGAGTCACTTACTTGTTAGGAATATTCTTTATCATAAGTGTTGTTCTGTTGTCATCCCCTCGCATAATGCGGTCAATATCAAGTTCGTACTGTTTCTTGTTGTCAACCTGATTAGAGCTGCCTTCATTTCTACGACTTCTAGGACGTTCAGTAGGTTGATCAAATGAATTCATAACAGGAACCATCTGGCCTCTTCCAGGAAACATCATGCACCTCTGATGATGGGCCTGGAGTCCTACATTTTTGTGGGGAATTGACAGGTCCATGCTGTTTCCACCAACATGAGGAAACATGTTATGAGCAAATTCCAACGAATGTGGTGAGTTATTTGGAATTCTCATATTCCCAAGAGAGCCTGGATGAAATCCAGATGCCTCTGGGGATTCCCCTGCATATGCTTGTCTCCGGTCCCAGATTGGGTTAGCCCCTGGTGCTGACCCCACATGATGGTTATTTATGGGCATTACTGAGTTTAACATATGAGATGGTGCTCTCGGAAGTCCATGCATCCGCTGTGGGGTATGAGCTGCAGAAATTCCATTAACATACGATGGTGAGTTTGGCCACATCATTCCTGGAGGCTGAGGGCGAAAGGAGTTGTTCCATGCATAATGATGTCCAGGAATAGGGCAGTTCACGTTACCAGTAGATCCAAAAACTGAGGAAGTCAGCAAAAACAAATATCAAAATAAGAAAACAAATATCAACCTGAAGAAAAACAAAAACTGTACACTTTTGTGATTCATTGCACTTACCACCTTCATTAAGTTCAATTGAGTGCCCACTTGAGACTCTGGTAAAGTGCCTGTTATCAATTCTTTCTGGTGGTCTAACATTGATACTTGCAGATACACTGCCCGTTGAATTGCAGTTGGTACCATTAGTTAAACCATCATGATACTCTGGAAGTGAATGATGATGAAAAGCTGGTGTGCCATGGATGTCAAATTTGAGTGAGCCTACTGAATGAATGGACTCAGCAAGGCCAGACTGACTGCCAACTGATTCAACTCTCATCACAGAAGGTAAGCTATTGGGAAGACTAGAAGAGATCTCATGATGGAACATGTTTTCAAAAGACGGTGCTGCACAGTGTACAGCCATAATAGCTCCATTATCTGTGCCGCCAGTGGATGTAATCGATCCATTTGGAATTGCGCCTATTAACGACTCTTTATGAGACAAAATAAAGAAAATGTGTGCTGTTCAACTAGATTTGATGAGCATGAGTTTTTAAGGCAAATACTTTACCAGAGAAACCAGTAACAGAGTTATTAGGAGGGCTACTCTGCTGCAAATAAAGGCCACAATCCTCCTGCTCTAACTCTTGAGGTAACTGTAGCCCCAAACTGCAGTAGAAAACAAATACAAGAAGGAAAATTAGTAACCTATCAAAATCGGCAATAAACCTAAAACTCAGTTGAGCACATGATATTCAGCAGTGCTATCTAGACTGTGAACTTTTCACCACAAAAGTGTGTAAAGTGTAATAGGTTTTTTCAGCAGTGCTATCTAGACTAGTGAACTTTTCACCACAAAAGTGTGTAAAGTGTAATAGCTTTTTTGCCTCGCATAGTTTGATTGCCAATCCAACAAACCCTAAAAGAAAGTTGGAAAATAAATGTAAAAGCAACAAATGCAAACTCATTTTGCTATGCTAATACCTCCTTTTTGCACCTCCAGGGCGGCTTGGCTCAAGCTTAATCCTCTTGCCAGCTATATCACTTCTGTTCAGAGCATGAAGAGCAGACTCTGCAGCTCTAACATCATAAAATTCGATAAATTTGTGATGACTTCTATTTGGAGTTTCACGGATCTGCAATCCAGGATCAAGAATGAAAATACATTAGAGCCTATGATTTTGCCATGCACAATTATAAGAATTGGCAAACAAGTTCACCTCTTTGATTTCTCCGTAGACACCAAAAAGCTCACGAAGTTCATCATTTGAAACAGAAGAATCAAGGTTAAATACCACAAGAGTGCCCTGATTTACATCTTTCTCAGAAGGATTGTCCTGACAAGAGATAATCCATGCATAATCAAACATGACATAATGATAATCATGACAAATACTAACATTCTGCGAACAGCCATCATGACTAAAATAACAAAGCAATACAACTATCTGGAGGGAAAATATCATGGCAACTCACCTTTGGAATCGAGTAATGAATGTCAAGCTTCCGGCGCCTCAATGGTTTGTTCTGGAGTGTTTTCATCGCATTCCGGGCTGCTCTAATATCATAATATGATATCATAACAAACCCACGATGCTTGCAGGCTGTATAAAGAGTTCGAATATCTCCGTATTGCTGCATATTCAGTTACAGAATTTCAATAATCAATGGTATAAGCATATAACTGAAAATGATATAAACCCCAAAACTGAAACACCTCAAAATATAAGAGAAAACACACACCTCAAACAGGGTTCTCAACTCAGAGTCTTCGATGTTACTATTTATATTTCTCACGAACAACGTCCTAGAAGGGTGTTCACCATAAGGGTGTTCTCCAACTACTGAACCATTAGAAACTCCTCCAGAATAATCAGAATTGTTTAGTCCAGCTGACAATCCGTCATCTCCCAAATCCATCCCTCCACCACTGCTAAAAAAATCTAACTCCTCAATATCATCCCCAGCACTGAGTGGGACATTATAGTCAAGCCCATCAGTAACTCCAGAAAGCAACTCATCGTCATTAGGGAGAAGGTTTCCGATGGTTTGGGCCTCCATTTCTTCAAGGGATTCAAAAACTTCCTCTTCCTTGAAGTTTGAGGCAACACTATCAACAGAATGGCCATATAGTGTATTGTTTGACGATAATCTCACTGCAGAAAAAAAAATTCATTTTCAAATGAAGATAACGAGGCAAATAAGCAATGAAACTGAACCTATCAAAGAATCTACAGCCTAGAACATTGTGTACATTAAGAACTGAGTGTCACTTCTTTCAAAGTTCAAGCATATTCGCATAGACGGAAAAAGAAGTTTACAAATAAGGAAAGAGTGAATTCAGAAGACTTACACTTCCTACTAAACAACTCAGATAATGAACTCGAGAAAAGGCTACTCTCATATTGCGCTCCCATCATATTGACTTTGCCACCTTCTGCATAATAAGATGCTGTCTCAACATTTCCATTAGATCTTGCTCCCAAGTCATGGCCCATGGTTCTCGACAAATTCAAGGAATGACTTGAGGCTCTCTCTGCCCCAACTGCTTGTCTATTAAAACTGGGGTACACTTTCTGTTCTTGCATTAAGAAAAATTCAGGGTGATCCAGAGATTTCACCATCTGACTCTTCTCCAGAGAGGATGATGCAAGTGACTTCTTGCCAGCTGTTTCACAAGATTAGAATCAACACTTACTCCTTAATAGAAAAAAAAATTAATTATCACAATAAAATGGCATAACTTATTCAGTTTTTTTATTTACCAGACGGAAGTTATACCAACAGAACTTGACAACTATGTACTATATATCCACTATTACAACATATACATTATTTTAAGTGGAACTTACAGAGAAGGCAAAAGGTATCATGAAATTAATATTATCCACAACAGGAAACTCGTTGGAATTTCCCCAACATCACAGAACAACAACTCATAAAACCCATTAGAAAATTATTATTACAATAATACTTTCATTAATTCCGCCACTCCTTATCTTGATCACCCTAACCATGCATATCATCATCATATGGATAAACATCAAGAAGTTAATTTAGGGAAGGTTAGTCTCTTTTCAGGGAAGGCTACTCTATATTCTAACAACTCAAGATAGATCTGGTTTACTTAGCAGGTAGCACAAAATTAATGTTCAGAATGAACAGATTATTTTCTGCTATGGCCTGGACTTCTTAACCAAGACACACTTTTTGTAGGATAGTAATACAAATTCTTTTCTGTATGAGTTCGACAAGATTTGAGAACATACTAGCACTTCTCAAGCCTCTTGCCAGTGTACACAAATGAGAAACCACTCTGTTTTATGTTTACAAGTGTTTGCTGTCCGTTTTAAACTGAACTGGTACAACTTTGATATATTAAGTGACACTGAGCCTGCTGATATCAATTCTATGCTACAGAACAAAGTCGACATAAGCCTATATAAAATATTTACTATAGTGTAGAGCTCATTCAAGTTTATGGTGACAAAAAGACAACGGTAATGGAAAATTTCCAACTGGCTGGATACAAAAAAAAAGAAAAAAAAAGCAGACATTCTTCAAGTTAGTCATTAATGCGCTGTAAAGAAATGGTTTAAGAACAAGTCGATAAAAGAATCAAACAGTAATACTGGAAGGGAGTACAAGACAAAAACGGTAAGAACAGTTATAGATTGATGGTACTGACCATTTTTATCAGGCATGTTATCTGACTTCCAAAACCCGACCTGCCTCTGCCAAAGTTTTCAAAACATGGAGTAAATACAACTAGAACTATTCATACAAAATGAATGAAGGAACTAAGATTCTCAATAAGGTATGCACTAAAACAACATCTGGGTTCTTAATAACAACATATATTTGGAACTGCACTTGGGAGCTGAAGGATGCAAATATATTGATACCTCGCTCGGGAAGCATACATCTTCGGAGAAGAACGATGATGACGACAAACCCTTTAGGTCCATTACTTCAGATGGCATGACGAAACGTAAACTGCAGAATAATACCAAAACAAAGTATTTAAAAACAAAAACAAAAAAACTCAATCTCCAGTGGCAACTTCTAAACCTCTATAGACTATTTAAATTCGTGCTTCCATCCTTAAACAGAAAAATGCACGCCAAAATTAGTAAATTAAATGCTTTGGAAAAAGGCACGAGAAAATTATATTAGCTAGAATAAGAAAAGGGGAAAAAATCTACAAGTAGAACGAGCTTAAGATCTCGAACATAAGCAACTCAATTATGATGGATTTGGAGAAATTTAAGAAACCTTTATTATAAAAATGCTAGGACTGCATTTTCCATAACTAGCAGATCACAAACAATCACAGAATTGCTTCAGGAGCAAATCTGAGAGCAATTTTGAAGAAGATCAGCAAGATCACGAGAAAATTAATAAACCAAAACCAGAATTGCACATGCGGAAATTGAAGGTGAAAGTTGTGGTAATTCAGCAATACACAGAACGGCGGAGCTTACCTTACGAACTTGCAGGTGCGAAATCAACGTCGCCTGAGCTCCAGCAATTACCGATCAGAGAGGAATTGAGCACAGCCAAACACAGACGTTGAAATCGCAGCAATTGGAGCAATTATGTCCGAGGCAGACAAACAGACACAGAGAGAGAAATGGAGGAGGAGATGGGAAGGAGAGAGAGAGAGAGGAATTTAAAACGAAGAGGAGGAGGAAGAAGAAGATATATAAAAAATCGAATAAATTACGGCATAAGGCAAGGGGATTGGAGAAGGGATCATCTAGGCATCTGTGCCGTGCAAGATCCTCTTAAGCCTTCTTTGATGCCCTTTTTCCCTGCATTGCACGTTAACCATTTTTTTTCCCTTCTTCTTTATGCCTTCATTTCCTTCCTTCCTCTTCTTTTTTTTTAAAAAAAATTCCTCCTCTCACAATCTACACATTTTTTTCTCTCTGCGTCCCTCTTTCTCCTTCGGCTTTCCCTCGTCGGAATCTATGGAATCCTCCGGCGAGATGCCGAGCCCTCGCCAGAGAAAGAGAAAGAGGGAGAGACAGAGAGAGGTTGGAGAGAGATTGGTGCTCTCTTTTTGGTTTTGGACAAACGGAGAGAAATAAGAAACCAGAGAGTACCAGACAGACAGACTCCACCGAGCTCCTACAAAAATGGGGATGTGGCCGTTAAAATCTGTCTGACACCGTTAAATCCCAAATCCCTTTTTGTGGTCTCAGCGAAGGCAAAGAGGTCCTTGCTGGGTTTGGTTACTAATCTCTCTGTCTGAAGGCCACGCTGGCACGGAGCCGGTCAATTAAATGACGACAATGCCCTTCCGTGAAAGTGGTTTAGGAAATAGCGGTTAAAACCTGAGATGGACCAAATGGCTAAAAAGGGCCGGGTGGTGGGGTCGGTACTTTTTCGGGAAAACAGAAACTCTGTGTTGTTTCGCGTTGGGATACGTGCACTGTTCAAATTTGTACTTTCATCGCGGGGGGAAAGTAATCTGCTGCTGCCGAAACAGGCTGTTATTTTTTGTTTTTGTGGACGAGAATTGCGCTTTTGGATATTATTAACCACGCGTCTCACTGCAATAGGCTGTTACGGTTGTCTTGTAGGGGATGCAATCAGGGGTTTACCAGATTGAGTAGCAACAATCATAAAGGGCAGTTAAATTAAGTGGACATTATAGACAAACCGAAAATGATATCCCTACGACTTAGTGACGTAATGTAAAAACGTGAACTATCCCCTTATAAAGGACGCGTGTCCGATAACCCGTTCGCCTATCATTCACGGCCTTGAAATTACTAAATTGCCCGTCTACGTTGCAAAACCAAAACAAAAGTTCGTAATTGCCTATAATAAAAATTGGCGATTAATATTTCCTTAATAATTATTTAATACACCGACAGTGGCATCAAATTATATACGATGATGAACAAGAAATGGATAATAATCATAATACTATAATTTCAAAAAGTTCATGCTAAGAGAGAAAGAGCAAGAAAGGACATGTTTTGGATAGAGTTCTATATAATAAAGTCTAAGCAAATACATCAATCTTCATAAATAGAATTTATATGGATCTATTAGTTTTAATTCTCTGAATTTTGTAACCTTCCTCGACGATAACGATTTATTAGATTAACTGAATCCAATGGACTTCTAATGAAGAGAAAAATAATTGTTATTTAGTGTAAGCATTAAAATGTTGTTAAGCGTTCATGTACATGTTTGTACTTTGAAGTTAAGGTTCTGGTTTTAGCATTTATAATTTTTTATTTTAAAAAATATATAATGATGATTTGATCATCTGAATACAGTGTACTGGAATCTTGCTGACTACGAATTAGAGTTAAATCTCAATCCATTATGTGGCTAGTCAGAGATAGCAATGTTTATAACATTGCCCCCGAGTAGATTAGTCTTTGTGCCTAGAAAGTTTTTGGGATACCATGATCTTGATAAAAAAATCTTAAATACAATCAATTTAAAATTTTAAGTGATAATAGCAAATGTCTTTAATGGCTGCTTATAAGCCAATTAAATAATTTTACAATGAATTATATCGAGAACAAAGACATATTTTATTTTTTTTAGGGGAGAAATCAGACGATACTATATATCAATACCAAAGAACGGTGCATACATCAAATCCTAGGATTGAACCCGAGTTTGTTAGGGTCAACTAAACACTAGAAAAGAAAGCACCGCTCACTATGTTATGTTCGCTTGTTTATTCAAAACGAGCCTAGACTGATGAAATAAATCAAGAAAACTAAACTAACTACAAAGAGTCTAATCGCCAATAGACTCAATTGTGATGCAATTAAACACTCCTATATTAACTTCTCAGCGACATACATCATCAATAAAGGCTCAAAGACCAATACTAGCTAACGAATAGCTTTTCCCTTACCCTTAGCATTAGGGCAAGGCACTACAGCAGATGGAACCGGATAGGTAAGACGGAGCGGCTCCAAATCCGCCCTCTTCGTGAATTTTTCCTTCTTGTTTTTGGCCCCAACCGGTCGACCTCTTTTGTGCTTGGCAAACAGCTCCTCACTCACGCCACGCCCCGAGTCCACCTCCTGGAAACCCAAAGCAGTCGCCTCTAGAGTTAGGCGACGAATAGCTGTGTCCAACTTCAACTTCTTAGGCGAAGAATCAATACCCAAAAAACTAGGGCGTTTGCCCAAAACACACGTACTAGCCACTGTACCCACAACATCAGTAAGAGGCGCCGAGGCCACCCCTAAGTTCTTGATCATAATCGGACGACGCTCCTTCACCAGAGAAGGAAGAGGAGACTTAAACAAAGAGGACCCCAGAGCACGGGGAAGTTGGGAAGTGAAAACAAAAGATGCACTCGGCACCAGGTAACCAAATCCATGAAGTTTGATACGCCCAGGATCGTCAAGTGAGCCATCTGCAGATTGCAACGGACACTACTCCACCACATGAGAAAGCAAACCACACCTCTTATAGCGACCCACAAGATGTTCAAAAGTGATCTTAAGAAGAGGTGCAACCCCCTCCACAAACTGCACCACTCTTGAGAGGAAAATAGGTTTAGAGATATCGGGTTGAATAAAGACACGAATACTTCCGTGTCGAAACAGCACCTTATCATAATCCAAGTAGCCCCCCAATAAATCACCTATGAGTTTGAAGTTTGCAGGTTCTTCAAAAGCAGGAGGTAGTCCTTCAACCTTGACCCAGAAACAGATATGTCGCATCGGAACATCAGCCAAATGAATCATACCATCATAGTCTTCCAGAACCACAGGTGCCTTATCAAAACTCCAAGCCCCCCCCCTCTAAGGACCTTTCTCTTGTCATGCACTGAATCAAAAGAAAAAAGAAGGAACTTTCCCTTCTCTTGAACCTTAACCCTCTTCTCCAAGATCCAGATCTGTTGAAAGTGACTCTTAACGAGTGAGGAATCAAGGGGGTTACGACTAAAAATCTTCCCCAACAAAAAACTTTGAGGGGACTTACGAACCGCACCACCCGAAAGGTTCTCAAAATCCAAAAGGCCACCGTCGCCGCCAGCAATTGCCAATGAAGCCGCAAAACTTGCCGTAACAGAATCGATGGAAGCCATGACAAGCAGTAGGAGACTGAATTCTCGAAAGGAAAATAAAACTAGGGTTTGCAGAAGGCGACTAGGGTTTTATGAGAGAACTCGCGACTAGAATTAGTTTAGTTTTAGTCAGAACAAAGACATATGTACATCTTGTAACAAAAAAAAAAGACATATTCACATCTGCCATTGATGCTTGTATTATACACTTTTTATGGAATTAATTAATTTTCAGATGTAGGGAGCACATTGGTCTCTTAATGGTTAATTAATTAAGTGCGTACCATGTGTGCTTCACATGCTTAGCTTAATAAAAAGACACATTAATCTTAATTGACCCCTTAAAGTTGGTCTTTATACGTTAATCAAGACTGACTGCCTTTGATTAATTAATTATAGTTTAAAATGATATTTAACTGGTTCATGTTTATTTGTGGCGCAGCTAGCTGCAATTCGTTGTGTTTGAAGTTTGATATAGAGTAGGCGATTAATACTATATATCAAATTATCAATATGAATTGTCACTGTCATCAATAACTCGTCTTGTCACACCAAAGTTGTCACAAGAGAGATCTTGAGTTCGACTCCCCTTAGATACCAGGTTAGAGTGGAATGGGGTGTGTGTGTGTTAAAATAAAAAGTTAATGGTCAATTAACTCTCACCTTACTTTCATGAAAATACTAGTGCAAATTAAGTGTGAGTTGATGTAAGTATTACAAGATAGGTGAGTGAGGAACCAAGACATAGTTGATCCAATAATATTTATGTCTCTAATGGTGGATGAGTCTCAAGTTCAACTCCTCCTTGCTCTAATTTTTTTTTTAGAAAATTTGGTTTGTCTATCTAATGCATTGTAGGACAATGTTCAACAACGTAAATCGTAACTCATTACTAATTGGGACAAGGTCGATATTATTCCCAACTTGATTAATTAGTAATTGTGTCTCTAGGTGTACAGTTTCTTCAACATACTTCATCACATGCGAAGTGGTTGGAATGTTGCAAGCGCACGTTCATGAGAACGGATTTTAGAACATGCTTTTATACAAAGATTAGTCATATGACGTAAAAAAAATGAAGGCATGTTCAATTACAACACAATATATAGATAAGTTATAACGTTTTGATAGTTGACTGTAACAATGAGATCATTCTAAATCAGAGCCATATGTCCAAGCAAAGACGGACTTGTAAACTTTTTGTATATAATGGGCTGAGTTTTTCTATTGGAACCTCCAAATTTACTCATTGTACCTCATTCTTTTATAAATTAATAAATAACTTAAATATCATCACATAAAATGACTATATGGACAACTAATTGTAAGGAAGAATTCCAATCTCACTACGCACTTAGAAGTTGAGGTAGAACAAAAAAAAAATCCTATTATCATCCAAATAACCTAACAATTTTAAAAAATCTAAGCAACTATTGAAATTGTTACTTAGTGAGAGAGAGAGAGAGAGAGAGAGAGAGAGAGAGAGAGAGAGAGAGAGAGAGAGAGAGAGAGAGAGAGAGAGAGAGAGAGAGAGAGAGAGAGAGAGAGAGAGAGAGAGAGAGAGAGAGAGAGAGAGAGAGAGAGAGAGAGAGAGAGAGAGAGAGAGAGAGAGAGAGAGAATGTCACGCCCCGAATTTCCAAACAAATAATAAGGCGTTTTTGCCCTTAATTACACAACCGGTTCGGGGCGCGAAGCATGGAATATCAAATACAAATATGCACAAGAATTTTTTTCCTTTTAATTCAAGTACAACAACACATACTCCATGCCCAACGTATGTAAATGTTGACCCGTTCTTTAGAGTCAAATATTACATACTAATAAATTACATAATAAATTGATATTACAAAATATTAAGTAATTAATCCAACAGAGTTTATCACAAACAGCGGAAGTCTATAAACCAACAAAATGTATGCAGCCTTGCTTACTCCTGGTTATCCTAACCTGCAGGTATAACCCCTACACCGTGGAATAGTGTACCGGGTTATATCAACAAACCCGGTCAGCTTATGAAGCCGGTATGAGTGATCTAAGTTTACTCACCCTAAAACGTTTAACAAAAGTATACATATATATATTTTGTTTAAAACAATATATATGTAATTTATATTCTTCAAATATAATTCCACTCCCGAAAATTCATATTATAGAATATACTGAACCTACGCGTCCCATACCACGTATTTTAACCCCACACGTCCCATAAACGTGTATGTTAATCCCAGGGTAATTCAGAATATTAAACAATATAAACCTTCCCCAAAATCGTTTCCCAAAATTATGATTTCTTTCTTTTTAAGAAAAGTAAATCATCATAATAATTACTTCAATTTTTAAAGAAGTAAAAACTTCTAAATACAATTCAATAATTCTCCAAGAATTGTAATTCAATAAATCAATGCTTCAATTATTTAAGAAGCAAATTCATATCATACTCACACAAAACCACAATCAACTTCAAATGATTAAAAGCGAGAATACCATTTTTCTTCTCCTTTTAATACATCAAGATAAAGCGAGAATACCATTTTTCTTCTCCTTTATTACATAAAGTATTCATCTTTGTTTTCAATGAATACATGGCTACACAGTCTAGAACTCTAACCTTCACCTTCTGGCTACACAGTCTAAAGCTCTAACCTTCACCATTGGCTACACAGTCTAGAGCTCTAACCTTCACCCATTGGCTACACAGTCTAAAGCTCTAACCTTCACCCATTGGCTACAAAAAACATTCGAGTAGGCAAACACAATATCATAATTTTTGAAATATTGTTTCCCACAAAATCCACCAATTAAAACAATAAAATGAATACTTTCAAATATTGTTTTAACACAAAATCACACATGCTGATATATCAAATTAAAACTGTATTTAATTTATATATCGCAAAATCATTTAAATAAATATAATTATTTATTTTCGCAAACAACACAATATGAATTAATATTCATATATAAAATATCGTGAGATTCACTCACCTCTAATTCCTGCTGCGTCTTCAAATAATACCCGGGAATCGACAAAGCTAGCCAAATGCTTCATGATTCCAAAATACCTATGAACATGCAATTTTCCACTTAGCATATCATAGTTTCCAAATTGATGATTCTAAAATCCAATCACTTCAAATATTCCTCAAATGTCTCTTAGACATCAATAACCATAATTCGGGACAGTTTGACCAAAAGTCAACCGTCGGTCAACGTGGGTCCCACGTCTACTATTCATCAACGGGTCCCACACGAAATCCAAAACTTCCAAAATCCAACAGCATGCTTATTTCTAGCATCCTAACATCATATCCAAAATTGGTGATGATCCAACGGTCGGATCATCACGGATCTAACGATCCATAACCATCGCTTAATTGATCATTGATCAAACGATCGAATTTCACAAAGGTGTAAACACGAAAGTTGTTCGTATCGACGAACCAAGTCAAACGGAGCAAAGAACTGCTCCTGGACCGGTCGGACGCGCCGCCGACGCGCCGCCACCGACGGTGGCCAGCCGCCGGACAAAAGTTGTCTGATTGCTATGAAATTTTAACAGCATGTTCTACACATTACCAGAAACAACTTTCATAACTGCCACAAGGGCCAATTCAAAGTAAAAAGTCTCGAATTTACCTCGATAGTTCCAAAACCCTAGGATTTCAAATCCAAAATTCTCCTTCGTCCGAACTCCGATTGAGGCGTACTTTAAGTTGTTAGAAAGCCCCAAGCAAGGCCTACAAAGCCCAGTAGGTAAGGTGGCACGATTTTGCCGAAAACTTGCCCAGAAACTGATGAACAGTTCGGCAGCGTTTCTCCCATTTTTCTTTTCTTGATTTCTCTTTCTATACTGAAAATCAAAGAATGAAACTAGTATAGAATCGAAGAGTAAGAAGAGACAAAGAGATTGGGACAAGTCTCACGCAAATTGGTGGCCGGAGGAGGGAGAAATCACCGGAGGAAGTTTCTGGTTACTGTTCACGGCGGGAACAGTACATTTCTGGGATTATTTCTGATTTTCGGGTGAACAGTAAATCCCAAAATTCTTTTTATAGAAAATCGTCAAACTTCCGACGGCCATAACTTCTTCACACAATGTCCATTTCCGGTTAACCAAATTCCTACGAACTCGATTCGACGAGTTCTACAATTTTCATGAAGGAAGTTTTCCCAAATTCTCAACGGATAAAAAGTTACCTTAATTAACCTTGTGTAACTTATAATTACCACCGTAATTATCGTTTTACGACGAAAACCCCTAAAAATACGAAATCACACCATTTCACTTCAAATTTCACGACCTATTTTATAAAAATAGTATCGAAATTTTCGGGGTATTACAGTCTACCCTCCTTAAAGAAATTTCGTCCCGAAATTTAAGCATAAAACACCAATATCAATTAAGGGTAGTTTTATTCCCTTGTTTATGCTCAATAGCCAACAACAACCACAACCACAACAACAACCAGGTTATCACAACCTCAAATTCAAATCCCAGAATTTATTTAATAATAAACCGGGTACCACACAACCACACATAAGGTAAACAAACTGAAGTTACAGTTCGCACACACTGCTATTACAACTTCTAAAATGCCTCACAGGGCTTACACTACCAGAAGCCATCCTTAAACCTCCAATAGTGACTTCGTGGATAAGAGGCCGGATGTTTCGGAATTCCATACATCATAAGCTGATAGAAATATGCTGCCTCCACGAAACACTTGCAAGTGTCGCAACATTCTCTAGCTGCATGCCTATCTCCATCCACGTCCCACATGTCCTGGCCAAAAGGACGCCAAAAACTTGACTCACCGCAAGTAAGACATTTACCGGCGGGCAGGAAAACAGTAGTTGACGGAAAATACAATAACAGATGCTCATGACAAAACTCTGCCTGATGCATCATCCGCTCGACTTCTTCTCTACAGTAGTAGACGTTCCATCCGCTTCTCCACCAGACGAGAGCTTCACACAGTCGGTGCACCATTTTCTGCTGCTCGGCTCGTGGTCCCAATATCATCCTTATCATACACGCTGCATAAAATGCAACATGATGACCTACCACCAAACTGGGACGTGCACCATACAGAGTTCCTGGTTTGCATGCTGCATCGAAGTACTCCAGGGCCAAAGGTATGTTCGCTGCCTCTACGAGTACTCGTATTCCCATTCGGAACAGAGACTCCGGGTTCTTCGCTTCCCAACAACGATTTGCGAAAATACGCACTTGTAGATCCGCTTCTATAGAACCAGTGGGTCTGGATCCACCATCGAATCCATCCATGTCGATTGCCGCAAAGGTAGACCAGCTATCGGCATAGTCCTTGAAAGTCTTCGAGACACAACGGAGTTCCATTGTGCTCTGCAGAGATGCGGTAGCCACCAACTGGAATATGTACTTCCAGATCTCCACCGGAAGTTCACTCCATTCTGCATTCTTGGATCGCTTGCTGCACTCTCCTTTGTTCACCATTGTGTGAGAGAAAATTTAGATGCTTGTTTGATAACAGATATGAGGTGAGTAACACAACTCCATATCTCATGTATTTAAACACAACATTTCCCACCGTAAGGAAACCCTTCTTTAATGCGAGTGCGGTGCACTCAGCAACCCACTAAGAATAATTATTGCTCATATCTGTCTCAATTACTCAAAAGTATCGCCCACGATACAAGATTCCACAAGATTTAACCAACAAAAACTCAGTCTTCCACTAACACCGGTCATAATGACTCTTTACTTTAACTTTCGCATAATTAATTCCTCAAAAGATGCGAGATCTCACAAGAGTGGAACTGTGTGTGGAAAATCAGTGCATCGGGGAAAGAAAATCTTCTACGATATCCAAGGGCTCCGACAATTAGCTGTAAATCAGCCGCTCACTTTAGCTTTTGAATTTTCAAATCCTCCACCAACAATAAATATACACCTTACGCATCCACTAACAGATACCTTCCATTAGTGCCATAATCTCCTTTCTCTATCAAAGAGAAAAACTTCTTCATTCTACTTCTCAGAATTTTCCACCAACTCAAACATGTCACGCAAAGTGAATTCGTTCAGTGAATTACTTCAATCTGATCCCTCTGAAAGTCAATTTTTTGAGGGCTTAGATGAAATACTTTCACCAGCAATCGAATTCAACCACGATATCGACATGTTAGACATGCTTCTAGCAGAAGACGAAGCCATTGAAGTAGCCCCAAGTCCACAAGTATCATCTCCACAAGCTGAACCTAGTTCATCCAAACGTATTCCACTGAGGAAGAGCTTCACCAAATACCAAGTCCAAGCGTTGAAGGATTTCGTCGAGGCCTTTCCAAAGCCAACAGTTCAACAACGACAAGATTTGGGTGACCAAATAAAGTTAACGTTTGCACAAGTCTCTGCCTGGGTGATAAAGCATCGACCCCAAGCGCCTGCCCAAACAACTCGTCAACAAAATTTTCTGCTGAGACAGAAAATCAATGGGCTTCAAGCTCAACTTAGTCAGTACCAAGCTGCATTCAGCCGAATCAACTGCAACCACTGCGGACAACGAGTTACTCCCAATAGTGAGCTACTAAAAGGGATTGAAGAGACTACCCCACAACCTCAGACTCTTCCAATTCCTGCAGTCATTGGTCCAAGGGAAAAGTCTCACATGAGGAGGGATGTTCAAAAGTGTATGTCGATCCCACATCACTCTTCTTCTACACACCAACCATCAGACAACATCAACCGTTCAGAACCTGAAGAAGCATCTGCCGTGGCAGAAGCATCTGTCGTGGCAGACACAACTAAGATTTCTGAAATCATTGTGTCGGTCAGAGATGAGCTAATCATCATGGCATCTGCTGCTGCGCCACTGTGGATCTCTGCACTCAAATCCAGCTCTGCCACGCTTCATGAGTTCCTGAATGAAGCAGAGTACAAGAGAATCTTCACTAACGGTATTGATCTTACTCCCACTAACTTCCAAACTGAAGCTTCTCGCTACACAGCCACAATTCCCCTCAGTCCTGTCGTACTTGTGAATTTCTTCATGGATGTGGACCAATGGTCCACCATATTCAGTAGCATCATTTCAAGGGCGAGTATCCTTAATGTCTTATCAACAGGGACTACTGAAAACTACCACGACACCATCCAAGTTATGACTGCTGAGTTCCAGGTAACCACTCCATCTGTCTCCACTCGTGTAACTCACTTTGTTCGTTATTGTCAACGACAAACAGAACAGAGTTGGGCCATAGTTGATGTCTCTGTGGAGGGGTTAAGTTCAAATCTGGGTCCACACCCCAGATCTCAATGCAAGAAGCGTCCATCCGGATGCTTAATCCAAGATTTGTTCAACGGCAGCTCTCGTGTCGTATGGGTGGAACATGTTGATGTACGAGATCAACTCATGCACCAAACATACAGAACGCTAGTGGAGTCAGGCTTAGCCTTTGGAGCAAGGCGATGGGTAGAAATATTGCAGAGGCAAGCAGAACGGTTCAACTATTCTGCGGCTGTCACTTATCCACCCCAAGACTTTTGTGTCATACCATCGGTGGAAGGAAGAAGAAACTTGTTGCAGATGGCATGCAGATTAGTGACGGATTTCTGCACAAGCATCGGCAACTCTACTGCTCATGAATGGAAGGTAGCTGAACAAACCAAGTTCAGGGGTTCGGGGATAAGAGTCTCCACCAACAAAATCTGGAATAGGCTAAATAAGCCTCATGGTCTTACTCGAACTGCAACAACAATATTCCAACATCATGTCTCTCACCGAAAGCTGTTTGACTACTTCACTGACATACAAACTCGGAACCAGTGGGACCACCAAGCATTGGGCAAGACAGTCCAAGAGATTGCACACATCACAACAGGTCAAGACCCACGTAATTGTGTCTCCTTGATGCAAATCGACGACACCTATGTACTCCAAGAGAGTTGCACTGATTCAACAGGGTCATACGTGATTTATGCCTCTATCAGTCAGTCAACGGTCCAGAAGTTATTAGGTGGTTGTGAGTTAGGTACAATTGTATTCCTGACTTCGGGTTTCTCGATCCTACCTGATATGCCTACTGCTGGAAGGACAGAAGGGGTCTCAGACAATCCGTACATTGGTTGTCTAGTAACGGTAGCAACACAGATCTCTACTGAGTTGCTGAAGAATAAGAAAGGGTCAGTGGATCAAGTCTGTCGTTTGATCCAGGGTACGGTTGAGAGAGTTAGGAATGTAGCCATGTAAGACTACCGTATAAGGAATTGTAATTTGTACTTTATATTTTTAACAACACAACAGCACTGAAGAGCTCATGATGGGGATCCGCCGCGGTCGGGCCATCACTCGATAAATACTGTGTGCTATTAAGCATACGAAGTAACCATTACTTGGATGAATCTAAGAACCTAACGCCAAACCGTAAACCAAACCTAAGCTCTAAACCCTAACTTCACTTCACAACTCAACTTATCTCAACACTTCTCTAGAGCATTCCATAGCTCATTCATTCCCGTAGAGCGTTCCATTGCTCTGATACCAAACTGTCACGCCCCGAATTTCCAAACAAATAATAAGGCGTTTTTGCCCTTAATTACACAACCGGTTCGGGGCGCGAAGCATGGAATATCAAATACAAATATGCACAAGAATTTTTTTCCTTTTAATTCAAGTACAACAACACATACTCCATGCCCAACGTATGTAAATGTTGACCCGTTCTTTAGAGTCAAATATTACATACTAATAAATTACATAATAAATTGATATTACAAAATATTAAGTAATTAATCCAACAGAGTTTATCACAAACAGCGGAAGTCTATAAACCAACAAAATGTATGCAGCCTTGCTTACTCCTGGTTATCCTAACCTGCAGGTATAACCCCTACACCGTGGAATAGTGTACCGGGTTATATCAACAAACCCGGTCAGCTTATGAAGCCGGTATGAGTGATCTAAGTTTACTCACCCTAAAACGTTTAACAAAAGTATACATATATATATTTTGTTTAAAACAATATATATGTAATTTATATTCTTCAAATATAATTCCACTCCCGAAAATTCATATTATAGAATATACTGAACCTACGCGTCCCATACCACGTATTTTAACCCCACACGTCCCATAAACGTGTATGTTAATCCCAGGGTAATTCAGAATATTAAACAATATAAACCTTCCCCAAAATCGTTTCCCAAAATTATGATTTCTTTCTTTTTAAGAAAAGTAAATCATCATAATAATTACTTCAATTTTTAAAGAAGTAAAAACTTCTAAATACAATTCAATAATTCTCCAAGAATTGTAATTCAATAAATCAATGCTTCAATTATTTAAGAAGCAAATTCATATCATACTCACACAAAACCACAATCAACTTCAAATGATTAAAAGCGAGAATACCATTTTTCTTCTCCTTTTAATACATCAAGATAAAGCGAGAATACCATTTTTCTTCTCCTTTATTACATAAAGTATTCATCTTTGTTTTCAATGAATACATGGCTACACAGTCTAGAACTCTAACCTTCACCTTCTGGCTACACAGTCTAAAGCTCTAACCTTCACCATTGGCTACACAGTCTAGAGCTCTAACCTTCACCCATTGGCTACACAGTCTAAAGCTCTAACCTTCACCCATTGGCTACAAAAAACATTCGAGTAGGCAAACACAATATCATAATTTTTGAAATATTGTTTCCCACAAAATCCACCAATTAAAACAATAAAATGAATACTTTCAAATATTGTTTTAACACAAAATCACACATGCTGATATATCAAATTAAAACTGTATTTAATTTATATATCGCAAAATCATTTAAATAAATATAATTATTTATTTTCGCAAACAACACAATATGAATTAATATTCATATATAAAATATCGTGAGATTCACTCACCTCTAATTCCTGCTGCGTCTTCAAATAATACCCGGGAATCGACAAAGCTAGCCAAATGCTTCATGATTCCAAAATACCTATGAACATGCAATTTTCCACTTAGCATATCATAGTTTCCAAATTGATGATTCTAAAATCCAATCACTTCAAATATTCCTCAAATGTCTCTTAGACATCAATAACCATAATTCGGGACAGTTTGACCAAAAGTCAACCGTCGGTCAACGTGGGTCCCACGTCTACTATTCATCAACGGGTCCCACACGAAATCCAAAACTTCCAAAATCCAACAGCATGCTTATTTCTAGCATCCTAACATCATATCCAAAATTGGTGATGATCCAACGGTCGGATCATCACGGATCTAACGATCCATAACCATCGCTTAATTGATCATTGATCAAACGATCGAATTTCACAAAGGTGTAAACACGAAAGTTGTTCGTATCGACGAACCAAGTCAAACGGAGCAAAGAACTGCTCCTGGACCGGTCGGACGCGCCGCCGACGCGCCGCCACCGACGGTGGCCAGCCGCCGGACAAAAGTTGTCTGATTGCTATGAAATTTTAACAGCATGTTCTACACATTACCAGAAACAACTTTCATAACTGCCACAAGGGCCAATTCAAAGTAAAAAGTCTCGAATTTACCTCGATAGTTCCAAAACCCTAGGATTTCAAATCCAAAATTCTCCTTCGTCCGAACTCCGATTGAGGCGTACTTTAAGTTGTTAGAAAGCCCCAAGCAAGGCCTACAAAGCCCAGTAGGTAAGGTGGCACGATTTTGCCGGAAACTTGCCCAGAAACTGATGAACAGTTCGGCAGCGTTTCTCCCCTTTTTCTTTTCTTGATTTCTCTTTCTATACTGAAAATCAAAGAATGAAACTAGTATAGAATCGAAGAGTAAGAAGAGACAAAGAGATTGGGACAAGTCTCACGCAAATTGGTGGCCGGAGGAGGGAGAAATCACCGGAGGAAGTTTCTGGTTACTGTTCACGGCGGGAACAGTACATTTCTGGGATTATTTCTGATTTTCGGGTGAACAGTAAATCCCAAAATTCTTTTTATAGAAAATCGTCAAACTTCCGACGGCCATAACTTCTTCACACAATGTCCATTTCCGGTTAACCAAATTCCTACGAACTCGATTCGACGAGTTCTACAATTTTCATGAAGGAAGTTTTCCCAAATTCTCAACGGATAAAAAGTTACCTTAATTAACCTTGTGTAACTTATAATTACCACCGTAATTATCGTTTTACGACGAAAACCCCTAAAAATACGAAATCACACCATTTCACTTCAAATTTCACGACCTATTTTATAAAAATAGTATCGAAATTTTCGGGGTATTACAGAGAACAAATATATATATATATATATATATGGTCCTCACTAGAGAAGCTCTATATATATATATATATATATATATATATATATATATGAGAATAAATAATCATGCTTGCATAGTTTGCTAAAAAAAACCATAATAGTTCAGGTAAAAAAAATTCTTATTGGTTGAATATTAATTTTTGAAATCCAACAGTTGGTGTTGTTTGATTATTTTTTTCGTTAATGGGCAAGATATTCATGTTGTATAAATTAATAGAGATTTGAAAAGGAATTTAGTTGTATAGAACAATTAAGTTATTTTTATGTAAATTATATGACTATAGTTATTTTAGAAATTTGATTGAGGTTTAGTAAGTAATTTTATAATTTAAAAAGTAGATGAGAGGTGTAAAGAGCATAAGAGGTCAAGTGAGTAAATTTGGAGGTTCCAATAGAAAAATTCTAATGGGCTAAATCCTCCACAATCTACGAAGTTTGTGATCTTAGTCGCATGTTCTTAGTTTTATTGTCCACAATACACATTTATTAACGGACTAATTAGAGTGAAAAAAAATTGCAATGCAAGCATTTTCTTACATCCTTTGTTTTTTTGTTTTTAGTACAGCCACAAAGAAGGATAGGCACTTTAGGGTTTAGGGTTTGGGTATATGTTGGGGTTTTTCACTTAGGGTTTAGGGTTCCCGTCCCTGTCCCTATCCCAGATTTAGGGTTTAGGGTTTTGAATTTTGGGTTTAGGGTTTAGGGTTTAGGCCTTTAGGGTTTAGGGTTTAGGGTTTAGGGTTTAGGGTATGATTTAGGGTTTTGAGTTTAGCATATGGTTTAGGGTTTAGGGTTTTGATTTTAGGGATTAGGGTTTAGGATTTTGACTTTAGGGATTAGGGTTTAGGGTTTAAGATATGGTTTAAAGTTTAGGGTTTAGGGTATGTGTTAGGGTATAGGGTTTAGGCTATGATTTAAAGTTTATTAGGGTTTAGGGTTTAGGGTTTAGGGTATGTGTTAGGGTATGATTTAAAGTTTATTAGGGTTTAGGGTTTAGGGTTTATAGATTTAGGGTTTAGGGTTTAGGGTATGATTTAGGGTTTAGGGTTTAGGGTTTAGATATATTTAGGGTTTAAGGTTTTAGGGTTTAGAGTTTAGGGTTTAGGGTTTAGGGTTTAGGGTTTATAGATTTAGGATTTAGGGTTTAGGGTTTAGGGTTTAGGGTTTAGGGTTTAGGGTTTAGAGGTTTAGGGTTTAGGGTTTAGGGTTTAGGGTTTAGGGTTTAGGGTTTAGGGTTTAGAGATTTAGGGTTTAGGGTTTAGGGTTTAGGGTTTAGGGTTTAGGGTTTAGGGTTTAGGGTTTAGGGTTTAGGGTTTAGGGTTTAGGGTTTAGGGTTTAGCGTTCTCGTCCCTGTCCCCGTCCCTGTCCCCGTCCCCATCCTCGTTGCCTGTCCCTGTCCCTGTCCCTGTCCCCGTCCCCGTCCTCGTCCTTGTCCCTGTCTCAACCCCAATCCTGATCCATGTTCATGTCTTTGTCCCTGTCTTTGTCCCCGTCCCAGTCCCCGTTCCTGTTCCTATCCCCGTCCCAGGTTGATCGTCTTGATAATTTTGCTGACAGAAGAAATAATTTCACCATAACCAAGCAAGCTAGCTAGTTTTAATTATGTGTGTGTGTATATATATATAATTCTTTTTTTTTTTACAAATTATATATAAGGCAAAAAAATCAAAACAATCACTTAATTTTGCTCGTTTGACACTTTGGTTACTGAGTTTTCTAATATATCACTGAACTATAACACCATGTGATATATTAGAAAACTCAGTGACTAAAGTGATATATTAGAAAACTCATTAAACAGTGCATAAAATAAAGAGAAAAATCCTCATATGGTACATGAACTATTACCAAATGTAATTTTTGGTACCTGAACTTTAATAAAGAACATGGTGGTACCTAAACTATTCATCTGTTAGCCGTTATAGTACCTACCGTTAAATATTTCGTTAAGTGTTTATGTGGCATGGGCAAAACTTGTAATTTAGTGACTAGAGTATGGGCAAAATAGTCATTAAAGGTTTTTTGCTATTAAATTTAAAAATAAAACTAAAATTAAATTATGCAAAAAAAAAATTATATTAACATAATCAAATTAGAGTTTTTATCCCCAAACATTCAAGATTAAAGATGCACAAATTATTTTTATTCTCAAATATTCACGATTAAAGATGTCATGTAGGTGATTTTATTATTAAATTTTAAAATCAAAATAAACTATAATTATTTTTTAATATAATAAAAATTTAAATTACTTTTTTAATTACAGTTTATTTTTATTTTTTAATTAAAATAAAACCATCTACATGGTAATAAATTATATTAAAAACATAAAAATTGGCAATAAATTATATTATAAAAATAAAAATAGTTTTTCTCATTTGTAGTCTTGAATTGTGGATAAATTATCTAAATCTTTTTTTTGTATAATTTATTGTGAAAATTGAAAATATATGAAATGACTGTATTACTCATGCCACATAAGCACATAACGGAATATTTAACGGTAGGTACTATAATGGCAAACAGAGGAATAGTTCAGGTACCACTAGATTTTTTATGAAAGTTCAAGTACCAAAAATTACATTTGGTGATAGTTCAAGTACCATATGAAGGTTTTTCTCTAAAATAAAATAGTATTGAATGCAGTACTACACTACTACGCCGTCTAAGCATAGGATATAGGCATATGGTATCTTCATTTTTGTAGTGATGGGTTTACTTGCGTCATTATTTACCAAACAAGCAAATGATGATTTAATTTAGAATTTTCCTACCTTTAAACCTCTAATTTACATACCAAACTAATACTCTGATAGTTTAAGCTTTGATTTTTTTTTTTGGTTTGGATTTTCGAGGTGGGGAATTTGAAATTGAAACTCATCTATCATTGCAAAAAATAAATTATTAAACCGATCAAGTCTCGATGAATTTAAACTCTTGTTAACATAATTATGATCAATATAATAAGATTTAAAGGTTATAATAAGTATATGTATACCACCAACAGTCCCTAAAACCCGGACAGCAAGACTGCTAGATGCTTTGTCTCCTCCGGTATAAACTAGAAGCAGAAGGAACATTACCGTCCGCCGGAAGAAAGGGATTAAACAAAAATTTCAGAGCAGAAGGGAGCAAATAATAAATTAGAAAAAGATCGAATGGATTTTCCTTTTTTCATGAATAATAAAATAGAAAGAATTATTAAATGAAGGCATGTGGATGCAATGATAGATTGCTCAGAGAGTCTTGTTCCTGCTTGGTTTAGCCACCCTATGGAGATTCTTTTTTTTTTTGGCTAACACCCTTCGGAGATTCTCCACTACAAATTTTTCACGTGCGTTATCTGGTCACTTAAATCCTATATTCCTATCCCCATGCACTAGTAAAATGTTTTTTTTTTTTTGCAGAAGTTGCTAACTTGATATATTGATTGGACCAATGGAAAAATGTATGATAAATATATATGAGGTGGCATTACGGTTATGCGAGAATGTATCTCTTAATTTTAATTTGGTCTCATGAAAAAAAAATTCTAAAGCGCTAATAATTACCTCACAGAACCGGATGATAACAATATTGTGTGGTAAACATGTTTCAAAGATTTAATAAATTAGATATCTACCTAAAACAAGGCAAGAATTAATCGTGTTTTGGGAGTTTATCATGTTAACATTGTGAGAGAACAGTTCTTAATAATACTCTTCCGCAAGAATTTGAGAATTGGTTTACGTTGATTTTATTACAAAGATAGTGTTTAAAAGTTTATTTAAAAGATAAACAGTTCATATCATAAAATTACACTATCGAAATACGCAATTAAATTTGGACGCACATATCCGAATTGGTCTAAACTTGAATATTTTTTTTATATCCCCACTCTATTCATCTCTAGATGCCAATAAGATTCAAACTTGTGACATTCACAATATTAATTTTTTCCAATAACCAACAAGCCACACCTCACTATCAACTTTAATACAAGTTAAGAGTTCGATTGATTGATTGGGGTTTGGTCATAGTTTAAAATTTCAAAAGACTTCATACTATCACAATATTCATATGGAAGATTGCCAAACTCAATATTTTCCCCTTGGGCTGATCCAAAACTCAAAACATTGGGGAACTATGCAAACAGTGAGTTAGTTTTATTGGTGATAGTAGAACTTCAATAAAGCCCAAGGGAAGGGAAAATACAACCCAATGGAGACCCAAGTATTACACCCACCTTTATGGACTTTACAAATCTTCAATTATACCCAAAATGTCAAATGAATAAATCAAAAATCTTTCAGTTATTCCTTTTTTGATTATGTTTTTTAATGGATAAAAATTTGAAATATGATATGACAGATATGTGAAGCATAAGTGGTTTTGGTATAAATGACAGTTGAATATGATACTTGCTTATTTATAGTTTCCTTGCATTAATTACCGAATTCCTGATTGTTTTTCAAAGTTACTAAACTCATGAAAATTTTAATTCCTCATGTCCATGATGGTAAAGGAATTGATTTTCTTTTTGCAAACTAAATGAAGCCTTGAAGTCGTCCACATGGAAAAGCCTCTAAAATTTTTATGTGGTAAATTTGCATATTCACGCATCCCCTTAAAATTTGAAAGAAAATATAATTTTATCTTTCAACCTTTTCTTATTTGATGATTTTTTTAATGCATAATTATTGCAATATGGGTTGTCAAGCACACACAATTATTTTTGAATAAACACCAACTCAAGATGGAACCACTTATTAAATAACGCTAATTTTATTTACAGGAATCACGTGAATTGTATTTTAGTTGTTATATTTAATATTTTCAGTAAAACGTTTCAAACAACTTGTTCTGACAGTTGAAATTTTCACGTGAATTTTTGTTGTTGTTGTTTGAAGATGCTCTAAATATGTTTTCTCTGATTGTAATCACCTATCACATCAGATACATAAAACCCAATATCAAAACTACCCTTTGTGTGTCATGCAAAGATACCGATATACCTTTACGCTTTTTAAAATTATCAACGTGAAACTGTGAAATTGGTCGGTCGGACAAGTCTGTGTAGTGGGCGGTGTGGTGTGACCCAAGACCCTCTCCCATTTTTGGTGGGTAAAGTGTTCTTCACCAGCATAGTATTAATTAACGACTCGTCGTGGTTTCGCGCGTGCGTGAATGCGTGGTAAACTTAATCAGACTAATTAACCTTCTGTTTCCCGCCGACCTTGATGTTTAAACTTCATTAATTCCAACGTCTCTATTCTCATAACCTAGACGCCTCGAACTTCACAACGATTCAAATTCTCTCCATACTCTTCTTCTATATTATATCACTCACTCGCCCCACTCTGTCGCTTTAGTCCTGGGTTTCTTTGGCCTCCGATTGAAGCTGTTTCCCTGAACTCAGTGACCTACCGGTCTGAAACCTAAAGCCCCAAATAGAAATTGACCATTTTTTTTTGTTGTCTCAGAAAAATCGTTCTTTTGATTTCATACCCTATCGAGAATCAAGCTTATGTTTCAGCATTGCAAGTTTGAATCTTTAAGAGTGTTTTATCATCTGCTCAGTTCTAATAGATTGTGTGTTTTGTTTTCTGTTGCTAATAGAATCCATGGCTGCTTCAAAGGATTCAGTCCTTGAGCGCAGGGTCAGCCCTAGGCTTCAATACGCTCAGCAAAAGCCTTGCTATGGTACTAATCGGAAAAGGACGAAATCGGAGGCCACTAAAAACGGCGTCGTTGACAGTAAGAAAGCCAAGGTTAAGCCCTCCTCACCGGCCAAAAAAAGTGAGAGTGAGACCAAAAAATTGGGTACGCAGAAAGTAAATGCCGGAGCTCAAAATTGTGAGAGTGAGACCGAAAAATTGGGTAAGCAAAAGGTCGATGATGCCGAAGCTCAAGATTGTGAGGGTGAGGCCAAGACTCTGGATGTAAAGGAACGTGATATGAGTTTGTATGCTCCTGCCGGAGCTCGAACTGATGATAAGGGCAAAAGCTTTGTTGCAAGGTTGAAGGAGACACTCAGACTTTTCAATTTGCGTTACCTTCACTTTGTTCAGGTGAATCATTCCCCCCCCCGTTTGTTTGGTTTAGGTTTTGCAAGTACATTGAAGCAAATCAGTATAATGGATTATTAAAGTTATGCTTGATATGTTATCATTAAAGCAAAGCTATGAATCATGTGCATTTAAACTGAAGAAGACACTATTCATGATTGCTTAGGTTTCAATTATTAGCAGCCTTAAACATATTGTAAATTTTACCATTTGACAAGAACTTTTTGGCGCTCTGTTTTGAAGGCAGGGCCTTGTGCCTTGTGCCTTGTGTCTAGGCTCAAACTGTCCCCTATGACTTCAACATTAATGGTATTGAAAATTTGGCATGGGAGTATCTCATCTTCTTTTTGGATGTCCGCTTTTCGTAAATTGTTTTGATTTTAAACTTGACCATAATATTCTTTGTTGTAATAGGTAATAGACTGTTAAGTTTGTCTTTTCATGACTATGTTTATTTGTATTAAAACAACGTCTTTAATTTTGCAAATTTAAGATATAAACTATAAATTTGAACCAACTCAAACTGTGCATGGTGTCTAGGCTCTAACCGTGCCCTATGGTTTCAACATCAATGATGTGGAAAGGTTGGCATGGGAGTTTCGTATTGTATGTGGATAGTAACATTGATGTCCATCTTTTTGAACTTGACCACAATATTCTTTGTTGTGAGAGGTCATAGAGAGTGACATTTTTTTTTTTGACTACTATGTTTATTTGCACAAAAGGAAACAGTTTGATTTCTAAAATTCGAGATACAAAGTTGAACCAACTCAAATCCAATCTTTATAGCTGATGATTCATTTTGCGTTTCATAAAAATAGACAATCGCAGCAGTTCAGGTTTTTGGCAATACTTCCACGAGTAAGGTTCTTAACTTAGATCTATTGCTTAATTTTATGCAGGAAGAGGAGAAGAGGTGCAGGAAGCTGGAGGTTAGTACTTGCATATATATATTCTCTTTCAAACCATCTTAACGCAGAAGTATATTCGACCCACCGTTATGATTAATTCACTTAAGAAGTTCTCAAATTAATCTTCCTTTTGTAGTGCCTTTTTTGTAGCCTAAAGGTTGACAGTTTTGTTTTGTTTCACCATTCATATTTTCCAGTTTTTTTTCTTCGCCATGTTGTACTTTTATTAATTTTAGTTCTACTAATATATGCAGAATGAGAGTGAATGCCATGATGATCTAAAGAAACCTTCCAAGGGAGCTGATCAGAAGGCAATTTCTGAGGCAAGTGGTGTGCTATTCATAGATTTGATTAAACATATTATTTTCTAGAAACTGTGAGAACTGAGTTGGTCACAATTGATCACATTACATTATATACAAACTTTCTGCTACAGAATGGGAGTGGAAGTCATGGTGTTCTTAAGAAGCAGTCTAAGAGACCTGATCTGAAGGCAATTTCACAGGCAAGTTGAGTTCTACATGTAGATTGCGCACATATATTATTTTGTAGGAATTGCAGCTGTGTTAGATACCATTGGTCACACTACATCATAGACGTAACTCTCTAGTTTAACCACTAGAAATGTTTGCTTTGGTGATTTTTATTGCTATTAATGTTCATTTCTAATGCAATTTTGGTGTTTCAAACAATGGTGATGTCGTTTCTCATACTTATGTGTGTGTGTGTGTGTGTGTGTATAAGTATATATGTGTGTGACTGTGTGTCCAACTATTGCAGAGTAAAACTGAGAGATCCTTTGCATGTTGACATACTTATTAGCACGCATGAGTCCCATTGCATCTTATTGTTTGTGTTTAACATATTTTGGTTTAAAGGTAATATACTTTCATATTTTGGTTTCCACCCCATCTCCAACGGAGGGAGTACCTTGAATAAAAGTTAACTAGCTTTATATCAGGTAGTAAGCTAGGCACTATTAATAATTCTAACTTTATTCCTAAATCAGTAATTGTGACAACAGTTTTTATTATTCTTGAATTCTTAGCAGATGTTGAGCAACAATGAAATTCTATACCCTGAAAAAACAATCGGTCATCTACCGGGTTGGTAATTGTAGTTTTTCTGTTGGGTCACATGTTAACATTTTAGGAGCATCATGTTTTTTAAAAGTCATTTTGCTGTCTGTACAAATAAATAATGCAGGTATTGAGGTCGGGCAACAGTTTTTCTCTCGGGCTGAAATGGTGGCTGTAGGGTTTCATAGCCACTGGTTGAATGGAATTGATTCCATCGGAAAATCTAAAGGAAAGGTCAATATCACTGGAAAGATTGAAAACATTTATATTTACCATTGGAATTTTATGGATAAGTACTGTGTTGACAAATTATTTATACATGGATGAAGCTGAAAGTATCTTTACTTGTAGTATAGTGTTAAAGGTTACTAAAAGTGTGCAACAATACATATATGTATATATATGGAATGTGACATGCTCTTCGCTTCATGAAATGACATTAAGGGCTTGCAAGATTATGATCACACATGAATGATGAATTTGCAAGCTGTCATCACTGCTATTTTTATTTAGGGATGGTGGCTTGCTTATTTATAGAGGGTTGAGTGTGATGGTGAATAAGGCTTCAGTTTCATTTGCAATTGATGCTGTAACTAAACTAACAGTAATAATGCTTGTGGCTATCCATTTAACACTGGTGGTTTAATGAAATGGTCTTGTTGACTGACCAGTATTGGTGGAGGTAGTAGTAACATTTTTAACCTCTGGGATTATACAGGACAAATACAAGGGCTATACCTTACCAATTGCAGTAGCGATTGTGTTGTCCGGTCAATATGAAGATGATGTCGATAACTCAGACGAAATTGTGTACACTGGTCAAGGTGGAAATGACTTACTTGGTAATAAACGTCAAATCAAAGATCAAGTAATGCATCTGGGTAATTTGGCTCTTAAGGTTCGTCATCTAGATTATGGTTCTTACTCTTTTGATTGTGCTAGGATAATTGGCGATATGATTTTTTTTCCCAAAAAATTTGCTTGAAGTTTTCCTTTTATAAGAAATGTTGGAGGTATTTCCTGCAGCTGTGACTGCAGGAAGGTTGAGACTTGTAATAGAAATAATGTTTTTGCCATGTGCCTTCGTATATGGATATAAAATAGAAAATAGCTATGAGTATCAGTGATGAACAAAATTGTTCTATTGTAATATCTCAGGTGAATTATAGAATTTGAAAAATAAGCAGTGATTTATTTCACTTTGTTGCCAACTTTGCTCAGGTGATGTGTTTTGGATCTTCCCTACATGTTGCTCCCTTAAGGGTTTTCTTTTATTTTCTTGCAGAATAATATGGAGCAGTTCGTACCCGTTAGAGTCATCCGTGGTCATAAATGTGACACTAGTTATACTAAGAAAGTTTATACGTATGATGGACTGTACCAGGTTGGAGATTCTCATGCACATGCTTTTTTTATATATGTTTGTATATGTGATTAAAAGCATGCTTATAATCAAGTGATTTTGTGTGTGAGGATTCTTTTAAGAAATACAGAAAATGGAGAAAGGGACTCAGTACTTGAAGGATAGGAAATAAATAAATTTTATTAGTGTCCTTAAGTCAAACTGCAACCTTGGCTACCATCATGGGAGCTGCTCCAATTTAGTTGTAGTAATTGGCTGGTCATTATTTTTTGGTTGTGTTATATTCTTGGCTCTCTCATATTCAATTTGGTATAGTTGTAATTAACGGGTGAAAAGTGCAAAAAAATTGACTCAGTGGCTAAAATGTCTTAAACTGATTTTCTTTCTCTGGCAGGTTCACCATTATTGGGCAGAGAAGGGTGCTGCTGGGTTTACCGTGTTTAAGTACCGTTTGAAGCGACTTCCAGGGCAACCTAAATTGATCAGTAATCAGGTAATCAGTCTTGCATTTTCAGATAATTCAATATACAAGATTTAGGGTATATATGTTCATATAACTTTAATGTCAAGGCTATAAGAGAAAAATTACATTACTTGCAACCAAGAGGTAGTTGGATCTGGAGGGGGCATGTGACAGGCTTATGCTTTTTTCGCAAGATGATTGGTTCTTGTTTAAGTCTTTTTGACTATATATATTTTCAGCTCTAAACACATTAAACATAATACCACGCAGTGAATAGCGATGCTTCTTACTGAGATCTCTTAAAGTTTATTAAATGGCTTCATTTTCAGGTTTATTTTACTAATGGGAAAGGGTCTAAAGCTCAGTCTGAATTACCTGGGTATGAAATCAGTAAACTGCAATTTATATGCTTTTTCTGTTTGTTTGTTTTTTTTTTCCACCCATATGTTGCATAAACAAATACAAACCTAAAGGAAATGTTTACTTTAAGGTTGGTGTGCAAGGACATATGCAACGGTCTAGAAAATATTCAAGTTCCAGTTACCAATATAATTGATATTCCTCCTGTTGCGCCTGAAGGTAAGCTACACCCTTCTCAAAATTTGAAAGACTATTTTTACTTCTTCACATTTATTAATCGTGTCACTGCTAATGGCATGGTAAACTAAACAATTCAGGCCTTACATATATCACAACTACTGAAGTTGCAAAAGGTGTGATCATTCCACCAAGCGCTCGTGGGTGCAATTGCCAAGGAAACTGTACTAATCCAAGGACTTGTTCTTGCGCTCAACTCAATGGTGGTGACTTTCCTTACGTTCAGAAAGATGGTGGAAGGTATTGTTTGAATTATAGCATAAGATTCTTGATATGGTATCTTGTTTGCCTGCTTCAACTTTACTGCTGTTTTACTTGTTTGAGTTTTGCTAGTCCTTGATTTTGTATAAAGTGAACGTTTTGATGAAACAAATGCTATCTCGCATCCTTTTTAGATTGGTTGAAGCAAAGGCTGTTGTGTTTGAGTGTGGTCCACAATGTGGCTGTGGACCAAGTTGTGTGAATCGCACTTCTCAGCGGGGATTGAAGTATCGACTTGAGGTCTTATAAATACAACCAAGTGTCAAGGGAATTCTTATTGTTTATTTTATTTTTCAATACTATGGTGGTTTGGATTAATTTACTATTTCATTGGCCAGGTATTTCGAACACATGACAAAGGCTGGGCTGTTAGGTCTTGGGACTTTATTCCTTCTGGTGCACCAGTATGTGAATACATCTCAGTTCTTAGGAGGAATGATGAAATAGACAATATCTCAGAGAAAGAGAATGAGTATGTATTTGAAATTGATTGCTGGCAGACAATGAATGGAATTGGGAGAAGAGAGGTACTGTTTTAACCATTTGATATGGAATCATTGAACTTCCAATACTATTCTTCTCTTCACCTCTTATTGGCATATTCTTCAAAAATTTCTGTTATATTGGATAATTTATATTTGGATATGTTATGTCATCATGCCTATGCATTCTTTTGAAGTACCTACATAACATCGCAGAAACGAATGGGGAATGTGGCTATTCCAAATAGTGATGCCATATCAGAAAGTGATCCTGAGTATTGCTATGATGCGGGTTCGCGTGGCAATGTAGCTAGATATATTAATCATAGTTGTGAGCCGAACCTCTTTGTTCAGTGTGTTTTGAGGGAGCATCATGATGTTAGACTTGCTAGAATTGTGTTATTCGCTGCAGATAACATACCTCCATTGCAGGTAAGCATCCTTTCGTGCCTCTCTCTCCTTTTAAATCATGTCTCCAACAATATCAGAGTCATATTGAGAAAGGGTTATTCTGCGTCTTATGCAGGAACTTTCATATGACTACGGATATGAACTTGATAGCGTGGTTGGTCCTGATGGAAAAATAAAGAAATTATTTTGCCGTTGTGGTGCAGCTGGCTGTAGAAAGCGTTTGTACTAGGAACAACCCTACAAGCTCAAATCAGGGAGTGAAATTACTAAACCCTGTATTCATTTTGTATGGTCAGATACTCAGATGGATGTCAGTTGCAGTTTGCATATTGTATCCAATTTGATTCTTTTTGTATTTATACTGGCCAAAGGGCTGGGTGGGGTGTTTGGGGAGTGCTGAAAGAAATGGTTTTGGAGACACAGAAAGTATTCTGTGATAGGTTTTATCCTATGACTCAAAGGATTGTTGTATTAGCAATTCTCTATTATTAGAAAACTTACGATATTATGTTCTCATATTGTCAATGCGAAGTATTGATTGTTATACGAGCTTGTTGGGAATTTGTATCCATGCATGACATTAAAGCAATTGATTCTATAATAAAGGTTAAGCAGGGCAGTTGATGATGATTAGTCGCTCTCATTTCGGTTTCTTGACTATGAAGTCAAACTAAGTACGCCCCAAATTATTAAATGTTGAAACCCAAAAACAAATTTGATTAAGTCATTATAGTATTGGATTGAGAGTTTCACTACATATGGTAAACACTACTCATCTACGGTATGAAGTATGAACTTGCCAAAAAAAAGACATGTATGGTATGATTATGAACTCATTTTCTCTCTTTTATGGTCTCAGGGTCAAGATTCTAGCCTATCAGTGAGCTTATTAGTCTGTCCGCCACTTCAAATCTCTGTAGTTTAGACTCAGACGTCAAGTGGGTGATTAAAGTAAAGAGTAAAGCGTGGTTATGCGTAAGAGAGAAGTAAACCCAATTAGGCTTTGGTTAATTGGGATCCCCTTTGACAAAGATATATAGCTAAAGCCCTTGCTTTATTTACACAACCTTTTCATTCATACACTGCATTTTGGCCTATTTATTTTCCAAATCAAAGGCTTGAGAGTTGAAAATGAATTTAGTCTGTGTTTCTCATCTCTGGTAATCTCTCCTGTTTGGCCCGTGAAACACTGCATGGACTAAGACTCAGTACGTTCTTTAATTTGACTTCAATATTTGAGAAAATTAAGAACAGAATACTCATTTCTCTCATCGGAATATTTAGCCTTTTGTGTATACTCAATCAGATTCTTCTATGCACAAACGAAAAGAATATTAAATCTCAGAAATTGGTCGCATTCAACACATTATTTAAGCCCTTTGAGTCAAAATTAATGACTAATGTTATTAAGTCCATCGTTTTATATGTGTTTTCTACTTGTGGCCTTCTAAACCAGATGGTCAGACCATTGACGTGAAACTATTTTTACCTAACCCTTCACCCTCAACAAAGAAGAAAAACACATTGGTCAATTGGTGTAATATAATCCCTCATCAATTTGATTAATCACACTTAATATTTCTCTAATGGGACCCTTTTAGAACATGCTATACAGCTCTGCACACAACATATAAGCTTGATTATTAAAGCTTGATTAATTTATTCTTTTATTTTTTAAGCAAAGATGATTCATTATTGTTCATAGAATTATGGGGTTCATCCTGGAGGACGTTTCAGGTGGTTAGGGAATTAATGACCTGATAAACTTATGGACAGTGTGACAAATACATTTTCTATGCACCACGATCTCCGAGAATTGGCTATTCATCTTCTCATTCTATGTCTCTTGCTCATCAAATATAATATGCGTCAAAAGTTTAGCTTCTCAACTTAATTGATTTTCATCTCTCTTTTATGTTAGGTTCCGATCATATAAAAGTGTAATGTGAGAATTTGTTAATCACAACTAAAATGAACAAAAAATAGGTTCATTGTTAAAGAAAAATTGTGCAAAGTAAGCACTAGGAAGTTGACAAGTGCCTTAATAAGTCTCATTGCCCACCTACTATATTGTATCTTATATGTACGAAATTGAATTAAATTGTTGCAAGTGATGAAGGAGAATCCTAATGAAGTTTACATGCTACCAAATGCTGATATTCTTTCAGATTGTTTTCAAAACTTTATGCCACCTTTTTGTGTCATTTGGCCTTCTGTAATTGGGTTTTCAGCAAATAAAATAAAGAGTTGGCCATCACTGTGATGCATAGTAGTACACGACTCATAGTACATCTCTAAACTCTAACCCTAATATTTTTCTTACTAAATAGTCTAACATCTTATGTTATAAGGGCATAAGGCTCGTCAATTTGAATTATTCTTATCACAACATACTTTGAATTATTCTTATCACAACATAATATGTCGTACTATTTAACAAAAGAGTTTAATCCTCGACCATGCATGAACTAAATAAAATTAAATTCCTAAGAACAATAACCCTTTAAATATCACAATTCATAATACAAAACTAATCATCATTTTGTGACTTTACACAAAGTTATCGCATAATTTGAAATTTTCAATTTTTAGGTCGTCCGACAAACACATCATTCTTGAAAAACTTAAATAGTAAAGATAAATGGTTGATTGATGAACACTACTCTTGATAGGAAGATAGTATAGTGGTTGGACATCAAGTTCATGAAGGATTGTCTGGATTCGAAGTCTTAAAAGTCATAAGAGTAGTAGCATTGATCTACTAATAATTTAGTAAGAAATCAAATCCATGTCAATTTTCCATTGGATGGTAGAAATACAGTGGCAAGACAATTGCACCAGTGCCTTCCAATGAGGAATAAATTTGATTATTAATTTCATAATCTCAACTGTTGAAGTCAATTTTGTTGAATTAAGACTTCAGAGAGAGGTCTGTTTAACATTGAAATTAATTAGACTTGATGGCAATTTTCATTGTTACACTTTTCATATTCTCCAGTGAGTCTCATTCCTTCCTTGTATCTGTCAGGTGATATTTTAGACATTTGGATGATGTAAATGACCCAAGAGTCTCACTCTGCATAATTTCTCGTATATTGTGCCTCAAAAGGCACCAAGTGAATATTTGTTTTCTTTTTCTTTTTGTTGAGAAAAAAAAGGGCATTTAAATTGTTAAAAGTAACCATAGCCTTGCCCTTCTCTTTTGAAATTGCTCAAAAGACCAGGTGAATACATTGATGTGGAAGCCATTTTCCAACTGTTTGGAGACCACAAAGTGCAATAGCTGAGATGTGATATGTTACTTTTGATTTTGTAAATGAGTCACTTATCAACAAATAGGAATGAGTTAATTAATTTCTAGTATGTCCCAAATCAAGCCACGCGTTCTGATCTTCTGGCATGAATATATATATGATATGGGGAACTTGGAGTTCAAACCAGTGGGAGCTAACAGTGATCGAAGACTGGTAATTTATACTGGTCTAGGGTACCTTAAACGAATTTATCAATTAAGTTTCTGCTTTAGTGATGGACAAGTGGACAACCTTAGTTATCGAATGTCCCCGAAATGGGTAAGCCCTTCATTTTATGAGTAGATTAAAGAGAACATAAAAATGGGTTAGGATAGATTAAGGGTTGGACAGATCCCTAAGTGACTGAAAAAATTTAGAAGTTTATATATATATATATATATATATATAGTCTCATTCACATGTGGACATCTATATTGTATTAAAATACGAACATCTTCATCCTGATACAACCCTATATAAGCATAGACCATGATCATTCGGTTTAGTATTATTCGTAAGTGAGATTTAGTGGTATAAGCTTTCCATTTATAAGTGAGAGATTTCGAGTTTGACTCTTGTAGTTGTTTATTGAAGTAGCCACTTTAGGCCAACAATTACATGCTTCATATGACAAAGATTAAAAACACATTTTCATTCGCACTTTGTCTTCTTCACCGGTTTGACCAGCCATAGTTGCCCTAGAGCTCTTCCCTAAGTTCGTAGTTTTCTTAGGACTCTCACGAGCAATGAAAATTATGTATTTGGAGACTTGCACAACTAATTCTCTGCTTAAAGACATGTGCTCGCTGACCTAAAGCTCTCACCCTAGACAATTAGAGAGACCAAAAAAGAGAACACTATGGATTGGGATGGAAAATACATGTGAAATAATTATTGCAACTAGGTAGCCTTCTCGTGCAAGAAACATAGCAAAATTGGCTAGGCTTGCCGTATAGGGATTATTGGAATCAGATTTTAACCTCACTCTCTAGGCCACTAGATTGAAGACGACCCGGTCCTATAAGTATCCTAACCCTCCCTAAGGCCTCATGAGACATGTTCTTCCAAGCCCATTTGACCATTTACAATATGATAATTAAGCTCCTAATCCTTATTGATTTAATTAGAAAGAGAAATAATGGGAAGTGGGGATTACGAAAGAGGCATGTTTTAGTTGAAGGAAGGAGAGGGAGGGGGTCATTAGTGGTACCACCCTCAACAAATTATTTTCGAAACAACCATACAAGAAAGGAAAAAAAAAGTGGCTTTTTAATGGAGAGGGTCCATCCCCATTATCATAATTAAGCATTAGCGATTAAGTAAACATTAGGGCAAATGATTCAATGGGATAAGACTCTAAGAGAGGTTGAGAACGAAAGGAGAGGTGGAGAAAATTTTACTTAAGTGGTAGGGTAGGATGCCCTTATCACCTTATATAAGTGTTTGTATCTTCCACACCATCAAATTGTCATTAAGCCAATTTCTTTATGAATATTGTCACACAAATATTAAAACACATATATTCCACGTCTCGATTCTTCAAGATCAAAATCCCATGATTTGGAAATTCAGATATTAAAGCTTTGACCAAAAGTCATAAGTAACATACCCTCCCCAAAAATTCAATCCATGGACAAATTAAACACAAGCAAAGGTTATTAACCAAAATTAAAGATAAATGTGGCCCCCCAAATAAACGCGTTTGATATGATATTTTACACAAAAAGAAAATGACCTAAAGAGTGCCCTTAGATTCCATGTTCTTAGACAAAGGTTAAGGTTAATTAACCTTTGTATGGTAAGAAATTAAATCAAAAAAATAATCCCCATTGATTGAGATTTTAAAAGATATGACCCCCCAAATATTAATTATGGGTAAAACAACCTTAATAAGGGGTTAAGGGTCAAATAGCTGTTTTATTATAGCGGTAAAAAACAGAGCCCTTAACTCTCACTCTCATAATAAACCACCCAAATCCCTCAAAACCTCTCTCTCTTTTCCTCCTCTTCTTTATCTCCTCCCTAATTTCTTAGATAAACAACAAAACCCTTGGTTTTCATTCCCTTCTAAACGGCGTAAAGGGACCGTCCCCCAAAACGCCGTTTAACTACGGATTTAAGTCACGTGCGTTTCAAAATAAATTCTTTCTATTGCTCCGTCTTTTATTTATGGTCATGGCCTTGGAGTTGGAGCAGCAGCAGCAGCAGCAGTTGAGTTTGAGGAGCAGCACCAACCCCGTTGACGGCGACACTAACGGCGTTGACGCCGGGCGTGCGTCAGCGGAGACCGGAGATGACGCCAGCAAGGCGCCAAGGCTACCACGCTGGACGCGGCAGGAGATTCTGGTCCTGATAAAGGGGAAGAGGGCGGCGGAGAGCCGGGGCAGTGGGGGCCGGACCCCGCGGTCGGACTTCGGGTCGGGTCAGGCTGAGCCCAAATGGGCGGCGGTGTCGACGTACTGCAAGAAGCACGGGGTGAACCGCGGGCCGGTCCAGTGCCGGAAGAGGTGGAGCAATTTGGCGGGGGACTACAAGAAGATCAGAGAGTGGGAGGCGCAGAGGAAGGACGAAACGGAGTCGTTTTGGGTCATGAGGAACGATTTGAGGAGGGAGAGAAAGCTGCCGGGGTTTTTTGACAAGGAGGTTTATGATATAATGGAGGCTGTTTCAGGTGCTCCGATTACTCTGGCGTTGCCTCCGCCTCTGATGATGATGGAGTCCGACAACCTCAAGGAGGGTATGACAGATGAGGTTGAGAAGCTTTTTGATAGCAGACAGGGGCCCACGGACGACGGTTTGTTTTCCGACTACGAGCAAGAGGAGGCGGGTCGGAGCCCCGATAAGGAAGTCCGGCTGAAAAGTCCGGGAAGCACCACCGGGATTCCAGCTCCTTTGCCAATATCAGGTAATTCACACTACTTACTTTTTTTTTATTAAAAAAGTAATATTTTTTTGGGTGAATTTCAAATGTTGGTTACAATTGGGTTTTTTGAATTTCTTGGTGTTTGGTATTGATTTCGATTTCTTTTATTTGTTTATTGAAAAAAGTGAGATTTTTAGGGAGGGAGTGATCAGTGATGTTATAGAGTTGGTGATGGAATTTCTTTTAGGGATTTGGTGAAGGTCATGGTGGGGTGGGGTGGGTTGAAAATCAAAGAGGCTGTTTTTTTAGGCATAGACTGGTAACTTGGTAATATTGTGCTTTTGGGACTTGGGTTTTTAGGGGCACATTGTTGTCACAATAATAATGAAAGCAAGTTGCTTTAGTTGTCCATTGGATAAGGTTGCTGATACTGTGAAATGTCTTGACTGTCTTGTGATTAACAGAGAAGCTGTACAAACCAATACCACAAGCGTGCCAAGGACAAGGTAATGTTGTCTGCCTCAACCCTTGATATTACTGATTATCAAAACTAATTATCGTCTTGTGAATGAAGATTTTGAATATGTTTGGAAAGGATTAAGGAACTTGCGAAAGAAAAGAATCATCTAATCAGACTAGCACTACCGCTTTAAATTTCATTACTTTTCGCTGTTTGCCTGAGGATTATGACAGTACCTCCTCTCAAGCTTTTCCAGCTTCTCAATATATCTGGTTTTGAATGACTGCAAGAATCTCCGATAAATGTGTAACAAGTACCTCTATTGCAATTAGCCGTTAACTTTGCTCATCACAATCTAATTCATCATATATGTTAAAATTGGCCTAGGTTTTTTGTGGTGTGTTGAACTTAATTTATGAGAGGCTTAAAACTTAAACGGTTAAAATGCATGATTGTCATTTGATAATTTTACATATATCATGAGCATGTTTTGTACTGTTTTATTGTCAAAAGGGATAGATTTTGAACAAATTTAAGGTTCTATCCTTTTTTTTTTTGGACAATTTAAGGTTCTATCCTATTAGAAAAAGAGAAATCCTCTTGGTTATTGCATATTCTGTTTTACCTGCTTCCTAATTTCTTTCATTTCTAGTGCTACCAAGAATCTGTTAGGTCATCATTTTTATCAGTCACTTTTTGGACTTGGTTTGAGCAGCATTGGTATTTGTCTCCAGAACTTGATGTTAAATTCTTAATATATTTTTACAAGTTGAAATGGATCAAAGTTTAAACAAATCTATTTCTGTGTTGTCTAATTCCTTCATAGGTAAACACCTTGACCAAATGTTTGAGTTTTGCGCTTATTAGATGGCAAGTCCATGTGGGTGAATGAATCTGATTGTTGTCTGCAGGTGCAGCAGGCCAAAAACAGCCACCGTCAATTCCTGAGATGGGATCTACTTCTCAAAACCGAAAAAGGAAGCGCTTTGCAATAGATGGAGATGAGGAACCATTCAGTTTGCAGAATCAGTTGATTGATGTCATGGAAAAGAATGGTAAAATGCTGGCTGACTATTTTGAGGCTCAGAATTCGCATTTGCAACTGGATAGGGAGCAGAGGAAAGAACATTCTGATAGCTTAATTGCTGTTCTTAACAAGCTTGCAGATGCTTTCATGAGAATTGCTGATAAGTTGTAGGGAAGGCAATCAAAAATCAGTGTACATAAGAGAAGAATCTTCAAGACTCATAGATGTTAGCGGGGGCTGAGAATTGGTGGATCAAATTTGATCATTTATCTTGTGGAAGGGCATTGACATGTGTTCTTCTACTTCTATTTTTAAAATTTTCTTGTCTTTTGGTCAAAATGCATAGGATCCATACACAGATTATGTTTAGAAATTTCAAAGGATTAGCACATTTCTGCTGCTTTTTCTTAATGTTTAGAAAAATCAAAGGTTTAGCACATTTGTGCCGCTGCTTTTGTTTCATATATTCCCTGTCAAATGTCTTGGTGACTGTACAGGTTTTTGATATCGATACGAATCTTACATTGTCAGTAGTTACGTCTACTGCTGTCACTAAATCATTTTGCAAGAGCATTGTAAGTTTGCAAATTATATATATCCTACTTAAGGTTCTACTTGTGGACGCAGATGTGTGTAAATTGAGAAAGGTATTATAGTGATTAACATGAACTATAAAAACTCCAACAATACAATGAGATTTATGTTTGAAAGGAAAACTTCTCAGGATGAAGTGCTGATACACACACTATCATTGAGAAATCATAAAAACAGATTTGCAACCAGCACAGCCTGTCTGAATCTCATAGAACCTCAAGAATCAGACTCATCATCTGACATCGACTTTGTTCGAAACTTCCGACCACGTTTTGGTAAACAATCACTTAGAAGGGCTGCATTTGGCTCCAACTTGTCTTCCTCCTCCATTGCACTGATTTCACTTTCTTCCATAGCTGCAATGACAACAGCGAATCCTTTTTGATTTAAGGACTGCTTATTGTCATCTTCCTCGTCCTGCTTCATTCTAGTGCTACCATCGACTGATTTACCATCTCCAGTCTTTTTCTTTGGAACAAAAGTCACAGACTTGGGAAGTTGAGCCGAAGCATCCTCCATCTCTGACCTTGAGCTTTCAACCGGAGTAAAGTAGTCCATAAAAGCCTTGGTGTTGCCACCTTGATCAACTTCAGTTGTTGAATCGAAACTATAAAACGTATACTTAGAAGGATTCACCAAATAATCAGGAACCTGAGCAGCAGTTTTATTCTTCAAAGAAACCCGAGAAGCAGTTAATCCAGAACCATTATCTGAAACCAAGTTTTGAACTTTTCCTGATGATTCTTCACAATCATTCTGATTTACGAAAGCAGGGTCAAACCTGACACGTTTTTGGGACTTGATAACCGAGGAATTCTCTTTCCTTTTTAGTATAGGCTTTGGCTGACCACCATCTTCAGGTGATTTTGCAGGCGGATCCTTAACTGGCGAAGTAGAAGCCACTGGTGTAGAATTAGGGTTCTGAGCTTCAGCATCATCTTCTTTCAGCCTGTGCCTTGCAGCCAGATGATTCGCACGAGAATCTTTGTTGCTGCGAAGCAATACATTGTGAGAATTTAAATAAGAGCCATGGTGGGTAACATCGTCCATAAACAAACGATCATCATCAACACCTTCAGCACCTGAAGCCACTTTGTCATATTCATCTTCCTCTTCCTGCACAAATTAGAGGGAAAGTAAATCTCAGTGATTCAGTTTCCATAAACAGGTAAACTGTACATTGAAAAAACAACAACTAACTAACTAAGTCGTTTTCTCAATCAATTAGCCAAAACGCCCAAAATACATTAAAATTTCAACATAGTAACCATTACTGCATAAAGCATTCTCGTAAATACAATTAGGTTATCAATTTCTATGGACAATGTATGTGAATGTGTAAATACTTCCTATTCAGCTTAATTTTCTCATAAACTAGCAACGATCGGAAAAGAAATTCTCCATACTAACCTCGAAATCCAGAGTAGGGTCCATGCCAATGGACGATCCGATTCCAAATTCACCCTCAAACGACGAAGAACATGGCGTTTTGTCTCTGTCAGGGGCGTCCGTGCAGCGCCTCCATACTCGGCGCTCGACCTCATCGTCGGCGACGGACCAGGGAGAGGATTGTGGTTGCAGAGACGAAGAGAGCGACGCAGAGAGCGATCCGAAAACCTTATCTGCCCGGAGTCTGAAGCTGTCGTCCATGGATTTTCAGGTTCTGATTCTCAATAATTTTACTGATTTGAGGCTATATTGGAATCGGAGGCAGAGCACCGCCGAGTGAAAATTACAGATAAATCCCTCAAATCTTTTCAATTTTCTCTCAAATCCACTTACTTTCAATTTATACATATAAGTAAACTTTTTTACTTACAAGGACAGATTGTTCAGGTACTGCCATGTGGCAGTAGTTGATTTACGCTTTTATCCCCATTTTGCCTTTGGTTGTTCGTAGTTTTTTGAGATGGGTTCTTAACGTTGCAATTTTGGTGGTCTGGAGCTTGGGCAATCGAAGCAGAGGAGAAAGCTTGAGCGACGAGTTCCTAGATTGCGAAGAAAGAGAGACGCGGTGTTGGGTGAGAACTATTCAATTGCTGGCGCAGTGGTCTGTGATGTCGGAACTGGTTTCGAAGTCGAAGCTGCAGCAGAGGTATACATCGATGAGAACTGGAGAGCACGGCGCTGTGATTGAGTGAGTGCGGCGGCGAAGCTTGCCATGAATTGGGCTGAGCGGAGACTTGTGATGGTTGTAGAGGGCTGGGTTTGCCGGAAAGGAAGACAGAAGGTCACCGGGAAGAAGAGAAAGATGACTGAAAAACTGGAGTTTGGAACGTAGAGAAAGAAAAGGAGAAGAAAAGAGACCTGGAAGAGAAGAGTGGGTCAGAGAGGAAGAGCAGGAAAGAGAGGAGAAGGAGAGAGAAGACCGGATGGGTGGCTCTGTGTGTGGAGAGAGAGAGAGATTGAAAGGGTCTTCATGAGGTAACAAAATAATAATTATAGTCAAATTCCAAAACCATTGGAATCAATCTTCAAATTAATATTTATAGTATTGTTCTTTCTTTTATTGTTTGTTTGTTTTTTAATTCATTGTTTATATAATGAATGATTAACTTTTTTTTTTTTTTGGACGAATAATGAATGATTAACTAAGTGTGTATGAAAATTGTGGTTTTTCTGGTGAACTTGACGGGGAGGAGCACCGGGTTGCTACTTTGTCCTCATGCACATCTCCTGCTACTACAAAAGGAATGGACTCCTCGTCTCTTCTTTCAATATGCTACTACATCGTGTCTCTTGAGGGCTGCTACTACAAACTTGTTGTAATAGGTGCTACTATATAGTTGTTGTGGTAACTGCTACTGCATACTAGACTAGTCTTGATATATATAGTAGTCTTGATAGTTGATACTGCATAGTAATCTTAATAGTTGCTACTGCCTACTTGTCGTCATAGCTGCTATTATAGGGTAATATATGCTACAATTATTGCTACTGCATGAATATCTGCTACTGCGCAGATATTTTAAATTTGCTACTGCACGGATATATACTATTGCTACTGCACAAATATTTGAAATCTGCTACTACACGGATATCTGCTACTGCTACTACATGTATATCTGCTACTGCTACTTCATGCATATCTGCTATTGCTACTGCACGGATATTTGCTACTGCATGCATATCTGCTACTGCACGGATATCTACTACTGCTACTGCGCAGATATTTGAAATCTGCTACTACACGGATATTTGCTACTGCTACTGCTACTGCTACTGCATTCATATCTGCTACTGCTACTGATACTGCTTAGATATATGAAATCTGCTACTACATAGATATTCGCTACTGCAACTACATAGATATTCGCTACTGCTACTACATGGATATCTGCTACTGCTACTACACAGATATTCGCTATTGCTACTACATGGATATCTGCTACTACTACTACACAGATATTCGCTAATGCTACTGCAAGGATATTCGTTGCTGCTACTGCACGGATATTCGTTGCTGCTACTGCACAGATATTGCTACTACTACTGCATATATATCTAGCGGCACACACTTTTGGGTTTATATAATGGCAGACTTGTGAATAAAGTGAAGAAAAACCTGATTATGTAATTGCACCTATAAAATTTAGGTCTGGGCATAAATTGTAGTGTGTGGGCCTGAGTTGCATGTCCTTATGTGTATAACTCTAATCTTAGTTGGTTTATTAGTGTTTTGTAATAATGTCATGGGTGTGTATGTCAAATTCCCAAATTTTAATTTATTATGTACCAAAAAAAAATTTAATTTATTATCGATTCCTTTCCGGTTCGATCGGGTTTGGGCCAGATGATAGAATTAATGGGCCGAAAGATATTAACGCGGGCTTGAATGGCTGGTATGGTGCTTGTTTTGACCGTAACTGGGTATTGGTTCAGCTTGGTTATAGCTATTTTTCAGAATTGAAACCGAATCGCACCCAACTCGATAGGGATTGGATTGGATTGGTTTGATTTGGGTTTACTTCAGAAAATCACTCTCAGATGCGGAGGTCCTCACTTTTTAAAGTTGCGGATTTCTAATTTCAGCCGTTAAATTTGTTTAAATGATTTAATTTGACGGCCGAAATTAGAAATCAGCACTTTTAAAAGTTGCGGACCTCCGTAGTGGAAAAACCACACACTTTAGATACTATTTGAGATATTCATCCTATTATTTTTGGTTTACTTCAGCCGGGGGCCGCCTTAACAGCACGCACGTCGTTGGCACCTGACATCCCACAACTTTGTGTACGTTCCAATTCAGGCTAGCTAGCTAGTCATCTTCTCGATGTATCCAATACTTATTTCCCGATAAATTAATGCATCAAAATCTATCTTAGACTACATGAGATCGAGTTCAACGGAACTTTACATGGAGGCATGTAATATATAATAAGACGGGGGATGGAGAATGCATTCAAGCAGGTCAGGTTGCAAATTGTTATTAAGAAGGTGGCTTCTTGTTGTGGAATCTGACTTTCTTCAAGCGATCAATTCTTTTCGAGAAACAAATTAAGAAGAGGATTAATTGTTAGACGTCAGAAATACACATTATAGAGGAGTGTGGTGAAGTTAGTGTTGCTTTAGTATCATATTAATTGTTATAGTTGGTTTAGAGTTCATAAGAGCACTCCCGATCGATGAGTTCCCTAATTAATATATATCTTAGATTATCATTTTAGGTTTCCTCGATCACCAAGTATATATCGGTCATTGTTTGAGGCAAGCATGCAATGAATTAAAGAAAAACATATGCATTGCTTAATTAGCCAACACTCCGATCGATGAGAATGCATGCATGGCACTAGTACGTACAAATGCTGCTTCATGACCTCAAATCTTATAGCTTCATTCATGTAAACTTAATTTATGTTCATGACCATATATATATATATATATATATATATATATATATATATTCAATAGATAGACCAACGCAAATAAATAAGCTGGCTTATTACAGAAAAGAAACAACGTACATCAAACCAAGATGATTGGCAGACAGCAAAACCTGCCTGCTTAGAGTATAGATTATTTATAGAGATCGAGCTAGCTATAAAGCCGGCCAGAACAAGATGAAAATTAAGGATGATCAAGGCTAGTGCACACAACATCCCCGTACATGAATTCACCGAAACAAACAAGTCGATCTACTCCAATATTTGTTTCCCAGTAAATGTATCAAAATCTTGGACACGAGATTTCAACGAAACTTCACATGGAGGCATGTATGATGGGGGATCGCGAATGCTAGTCTCAGCAGTGCCTCCGTTTTTCACTATAAATGTACCGTCCATACCCCACATCAAGTGTTTCTCAATATGACAATGCCAAAACCACACACCTACGCACACAAAATTAATATTCTATATATTAATATTTAACATATGATATATCGATGCATGAATATATATATATATATATATATATATATATATATAATTTGGAGGTAAGGAGATTCTTATTTTATAAGGTGCGTAGCTTTGATTTCAGCCGTCAGATCCTTTTAAATGATCTGATTTGACGGCTGACATCAAAACTCCGCATATAAGTAAATACATCTTTAGTGGAGAATTTTTGATATATATCGATCTCTGGTGATTTCTCGAAAATTCTTCCATGCTCCATGGTATGGATGCTCCGCCATGTCAGGAGCAATCTCATCCATTGATTATTGGCATTTAATCCCAGCCTTTGAAACTTGAAACCGGATGAACTACTCAGCCCTTAAGTTACAAAGTGAGATACCGTGGGGACCACATCAAATGTACAATTTTTTATGTTTAAGAAGTCTGTTAAATGTTAGTTACCGCGCAATAAAGATAAAGAGAAGCTGTCAAAATTTCTTGTTTACAGTTACAGCACAATGAACTGCAGGTTCAGTTCGGTATCTACTTTGACCGAAATCGATGTTTGCTGTTTGCAGATTCGATCTTGCTTGGATCTCCGATTTCGTTCTTCTCATTGATTTGCAGATCCGTCTAAGATCTGAAGGAAGGAAGGAAAATGATCTGAAGGAAAAGAAGGAGGAAGGAGAAGAACGAAGAGATCTGGAGATGGAGAAAAAATTGGAAATGAAGGGAACCGATCTGATGATGAAAAAAGAAACGATACACATCAAATGGTATACCCAGATGCCATTTGCTCATTCTTCAACCTCTTTCACGCCGTTCCTCTTCCATAAACAGCTACTTCGAATTGGGTAGACGGAGATGAACGCAAGGTTAGAGGAATCTATGCATGGTTCCTCCCCAACGCTCCCACTCCAAATCGACTGTTTCTACCCACTACAACACACTCTAATCCTTTTAACCCAACACTCATCTGAAGGATAAAAATCTCTTCACCCTTGCTTAAAAAAAAAAACAACGGAGCCTGGGTAAATTTAAATTCACTCGAGGAGCCCAATTAACTCAATTGTGTGAAACTCATCAAACTACATGTTCAACCGGGAATAGGCTAAGCCTTTTCCATCTACAATTCCTTTTAATAAATTGACATGTGCAACTCACGTGGGGGGACCCTAAAAAGTGGAGCACCGATGACGCGAAGCATGTAAGACGTTGCCGTGATTTCCCTTCGATCGATCTCTATATATATTTACTACCATCATATGTTCATTTCTCTCATTGCGGGACTTAATTAGAACTAGAACATGCATGATGGGAGAGAGAGAGAGAGAGACGTGAAGTGTGAAGTGTCGCCCATCTCTTTTGTTTTTTTTCTTCTCCTTCCTTCCTTATTCTTCTTCGTCCGCCGCAACCAAACCTCAATGGCTCGATCCCCCTTCTTCTCTGTATGGGTTTGTTCTCGCAAACAAACCTCAATGGCTCGATCCCCCATCTAAGATCTGTGTTCGAAATCAGATCTTGTTTTGGTATGCAGATGAAGTGATGAACCGGAAATGAACGGAAAAGCTACCAAAAATAGAACTGAAAAAACCGAGAAATTTTTTCGGTTCGGGTTTTGTCGGTTTTGTAGTCTGAAAACGCTAAAACCGAACCAAAATCTATATGTCGGTTCCGGTTCCGGTTTCGGTTTCACCTTTTTCAAGCAAAAAACCGAACCGTCCCACCCCTAAGAGTAAGTAACCATAAATTTCTTGGTCACCAAATGACTAGATAAACACTATTCTAATAAGTGAAATGTTGTACAATTTAAGCTAGCATGAATGATTGTATAAAATCATAAAATCATTTGCATGCATGATTGTGTTGGCACTTTGGCAGAAAAAAAAAAAGAAAAAAAAAGAAGAAGGAAGGAAGTAGATTATGTGAAGTGTTTGGGTTGCTGGGGAAATGAAGTTGCAGAAGAAAGAGACGAAAGAGAAGTGAGAAGAAAGAAAAGAGAGGTCGAGAGGAGAGGAGAAAAGGAGTGGAACAGATAAGAGAGGAGAGAGACTGAGAGAGACTGAGAGAGACTGAGAGAGACATCAGACATGTTATAAAAAATGTTCACTAGGCTACTAACAATCTAACATCCACTAACTATAATAAAATTAAAACAAATAAAATCTATAAAATAACTTAGTCTCGGTTCCATCGGGTTTTTTGTTTTTTTAATATCTGGAACCGGAACCAAACCGGATATAACCGGTTGGAACCGAACCGAACAAAAATCTTAATTTTAAAAAGCCAAACCGGACCAAACCGGCCGGTTCGGATCGGTTTTTCGGTTTTTTTGGCCCACCCCTACTTACTCTTGAATTCTATATTAAAGTCGAGATTAAAATACATATGATAGTCTCTTTTTTTATGAGATATAATACAGTTATTGTTCTCACTCTTGATATTAAATTACAAAGTGGGTAACGTTACCATGAATTATTAGTCACCAAGATTATTAAATTTATTGATCGAGAAAACATTTTTAATGTCACTTGTTATATATATATATATATATATATATATATATATGCATATCCGAAAAGATAATTATTAATTTGCATTATAGTAAATATTAAGGAAGACGTACATACCAGGATTATTTGCAATGAATCTGATTGCTAACCATCCATTTTTTGGAAGTGCATAGGTAGTTACTTGAGGAGGATCAACCAAATTAAACCCTTTTGGGTCAGTTTCATTGTCATAAATCCCCAAACCCAATCCGACCACGTAGAAGCTATAGCCATGTAAATGCATTGGATGAATCATGGAAAGACCTAGAACATTAGTTCCTTGAAACACAATCTCGATTGATTCGTTGTAATTCAACACCTTCACTTTTGTCCCTTGACCTGTGTAGAGAATTTCAGGAAGGAAAGTCGACTCTGTGTAGTTATAGGGAGAAAGCGGTTGGTCTGGGAAATCTGTGGTATAAACTCCGCTTATGTTCCTGCATCAAAATGTTTAGATTAGCAATCTCGATCATATATATTAATTACTAGATTTATTTATTACCTAAATATTAAAGTGTACGTGAGAATATAGATTGTTGTTACACATTAAATATAGCCTTGAGGTATAGCTCGATACAAATTACGAATGTGAGTGAAGTTAATCTCATATCAGAAAAGTTTCAAGACATACAATACTATGTATTTATGTCACATGCAAGCACAATTAGCTGCACAAACTATTCATCATTTTATCCCTAATATATAACAAGATGAAAGAGTACGTTAGGAAATACCTGTAGTAAGCTTGCAAAACATCTATACCAGTGTTTGCCCAGCTTATGTTATTTACGCTTGAAGCAACGTCATATTCTAGATCTGGATCTTCTTGGTAAAGCGCATTCATAGAAACTACTATATCCATTTTGGTAGTAACGTTGACTGGGACACTGATAGGGTATTCTGGGGTCGCTAAGCTTCTAATTTGGCTTATAAAACTTAACGTTCCAGGAATATCGAAGTAAGAGGGAAGGGTACTAGGAAAGGAAGGAGATTTTGGAGAAGTATAGTTTCCGTTGTATTGAAGGATTGCAGTAGTATTTGCATGGTCAAAACCAGCAAGTCCGATATCCTCGGTCCAATGTTGTCGAGTAGCCATGTAATACTGGCCCAGAGGCTGATTTGCTTCGAGTAGGACATCCATTGTTTGTCCAGGAAGTATCATTATGAAAGTTGTGGTTAGGGGTTTTATATAAGCTCCGTCGAGTCCAACCACGGTGAGATTGTGTTGAGCAACTGCAAAGAAGACTGCTGCATTCAAGATTACATTGACTATACGAAGCAGATAGGTCTTGCCAAAGTCTACCTTCCAGCGATAGGTTGTGTCTGCAATATGAAAATTATGGTTATTTTCAGCTGAAGAGTAATTGTGGTTGTTCAATTCGTTTTGCAATTATTCACTTTTATTGTGTCTATAACATACCACTGGAACATGGACAAAGATCCCCTGGTTGGCCATTTATAGTGTAAGCATCTGAAGCAGGTAAGTCAGCGGCATCAATTAGTGGTGTCAATTCTTCTTTGTGCCAGGATGCTGCAATAATTTATCAACAATTAATTAAATGAAAAAAAACAGATGTCAACCATATATTACCAAGGATGAGTTGTGCTTGAAATGTTTATGCATTGAGCTAGCCATTCTCTAGTAATTAAGGTTAACCATAGCTGATAAATGTGCGGTTAAGTTCACTAGATATGTGCACACAATAATCAGATTTGTTCATGTACGTTGTACTTCTTGAAAGGTAATTCTAACAAAATTTCAGTGAAATATAAGTATTAAAGTGTATGTGTATAATTATTGAAATATAATTGTACTTCAATAACAAACAGTTATGATTATTAAAGTGTACTGTATTTGCTGAGCTTTTTCTTATTTTTTTACTAATCGAGCACAATAATTAGGCAAATAATTAAAGTAAGTATGCTGATACGAATATACGATGATAACTTTTGGTTTTGCATACCCAGTACAATGACCTCATCTTCATCGGGCTGAGGAAACGGAAATGTGGTTCCTATGGCAGGCAAGATGACAATGGCACCATGAACAGAAACTCTTGTCCAATCGCTATGAGCATGCCACCATACAGTTCCTTCTTCTTCAGACAATATGACTTCATAGGTGAAATTTGTCCCAGGTTGGATTGGACATTGTGTGATATATTCAGGACCGTCATACCATGGATTTCTTGGTTGCCTTATCCCATGCCTGTAGGATTTCATTATTTATTAGGATTTCATTATACAATGGTGTATGGTGTATGCAAGGTCTTAAAATTCAAAAAATTTGCCGAATTTTTGAATTTTAAGTTTCCCGATGTTTACCCTTTATACAGCCAAATTTTGGCCAATTTTTCGCTGAAATTTCACGCAACAACCAACTGCCACAAAAATTCATAAAAACTCCAACAAAATTTAATGGAACCAAGGCTCCAACAAAATTCTTTTTAATGTAATTTTTATTTAGGGTTTTTATCACAAACGGTACCTGAACTTTACCTCAATTATATACATAGTACCTGAACTTCACTTTTGATCACAAATGGTACATGAACTTTTCGTTTTCATCATAAATAGTATCTATCGTTAAATCTACCGTTAAAAAATTAAAACAAATTCATCCTACGGTCAAAAATTGATAAGAAAAAAAAAACAAAAAAATTTAGTTTTTTTTTTTCTCTCTCTCTCTCTCTCTCCCTCCCTCTCTCTCCCCCCCCCCCCCCCACCCCCACCCCCACCCCCACCCCCACCCGTAACCTCTCTTCTCTCCCTCTGCACCATAAGGCGCCACTGTAACGCCCCAAATTGCACCTCTTCAATTTAAGCACGCTACAGTGCCGCGAATCCTTAAAAATACAAGCTAGATTACTAACTTATACTTTAAAGAAACGCAAGGCATTTATGAGATTTATTTTTAGAACGCGATGCGGAAACATATTTAATTTGAATAGAGGTGAAACAATTGGAAATCGTAAAACGATTTAAATCCAATTTTCAAATTAAATAACCGGATCGAAATATGAGTTCATGGATGAGTTTCATGTGGTAAAGCACATTATTGACCATGAACAAGTTAAATGGTCAACAGGTTCCAAATTAAATAAAATGGTACAACGAGAATAAATGGATAACTCCAGAACCTGATATTCCAAAAACGAATATCCGATTATAACAAGTACGCACACCCAGCTCTATCCATCGTTGTCCCGTTTCCAGTGCACAGTACCTGCATCCAAAACTATTGTAGGGGTGAGCTTTCGTCCTCGCTGCTCAGTAGGGGAATTCACCCCGGCTAGGTTTGAAAACCATTAAATATATTTTATTGGCCAGTATGTAAAATACATTTAGAAAACAGTAAATGAACTCAACAATAATCTGTAAGAAAATAATTAAATAAATACCCGCGGGTGATACATCAAACCTGATGACCGATCTATCCAGCCAACTACATCCTTACTGAAGATTAAAATCTTCGACAACTGGTAAGGAGTAGCGAGAGTGTCCATTTAATACCATACCGCCTAGATCTAGTGTCACATCTCAAAGGATGTCAGACACTATTCCGTCCGTACAGCCCCTCCGGAGGTTTAGGGGATCGAAACCCAAGGTAGTCACTATGCACCACTCACTCTCAGGTCATCACATAAATCAAAGATAATTGAAAAACACGCACGGCATATAAAATATCAAATCATTTAAATCCATAAGGAAATAAATATAGCCATGCTCTTATTATTTACTCGATATATACGAGAAAATACTAACCGAGAGAGTCCCAAGTTTTTCCCTACCTGGAATCTCGGAGCTTGTTCTCGTTCATCACGTCAGGACAACACCACCACCACCACAATTTACGTCTCGGGTTAACTGGAGTCCCTAGTCCGACAATAACAATATCCGAGTGTTAAAATGAAATTCTCAATTTAACAACACTCGACAACTTAACTCAAGTCCACTTGATTAACCATTTCCGATTACGGAATTCCATTTCTTATCGGGTGTCATTCCCATAATTACTTTGGGCACCCAATGTATTCCTTTTAACCAAATATTGACACCAATTCACACTTCAACCAAGTCAATTGAATAAGCAATTAACTTCCAAGATTTCTTTAATTCAAAGACATGTCCCAATAACTACTAAGGACACCCATACTTGATCTTTGACTATTTCTTTACATATTCTTGACTCAAAAGTCGGTACCAAACTTAGCATTAACAAAACATGCATTTCAACCAATTCCCAATACTAGTTTAACATAATCAACTTTCTGCACACTGTGCCTCAAGTTTATTTTCAATTGTCGACAATTATCAACAATCACAATCCTAAGTATAGCAACCAAACAGTTCACAGTAAACCTTATCAAACATTTTAAATATCCAAACTTTATCATCGAATAATCAGACACTTCTCACAGAGTCACAGATTTCCTTGTGATCTTAACAACATTCCAAGTTCGAAGTTTATACCTTTCTCAAATTCTTAACCAGATTAGAGGGCAAGAACAATGCAGACTTTTGACAAAGCCAAAACAAAGCACATCTTCCTCTGTCCAGGTTCACCCAAACGCAGCGACTATGAAGTCTCCTTTCCAGCCTTCTAAGCTTTGAATTCGAACCAAAAAGAACCATTAACAAAGCTTAAAGAATTAAGGGTGGCCGGAATCGTTACTGTTCACCGTAGCAGAACAGTACTCAAAAACCCAACCATCCAAACGTTGATCAAAAGCAAAAACCAAGACTAGGAACGTGTAGATCTCGAAGAGCTGATCAATTCCCATACCTTATTCGAACCAAACCGTCGCCGGAGTCGCCGGAAAACAAAGAAACCCGCCGGAAAACCAAGAACTTCTTTTCTTCAATTCTCCCTCTACAGTTAACGATTCAAAGAGCTGAACCCACAGACGAACTCGCCCAATCAAGATGAAGCCAAAGCCACCGGTTTCAGTCGCCGTCGTTGCCGGAATCGGAATTTGCCATCGGAGCTGCCGAAGCTTCATGGCGTTGTTTCTCTCTCCACCGGCGTCGGCTGGACTAGCTACGACCACCGTTGGTCTCGCCGTGTCGAGACGAACAAAAAGGGACCGGTCCGGCGCCGTGAAACGGCCGGACGGAGAAGGTGAGTCGGTGATGTCGCGGCAGAGGGAGGAGAAGTCACGGGATGGTTCTGGGCTTCTCCCAAACCGATCCAACCTTTAAAGTTTAAATCCAACGGCCCAGATCAAATGGTGATTTGATCAACGGCTGAGATTAAACCGCCTCAATTTCCTTAATTTCCAAACTTCCGAAAATCAAAACAAATAGATCGGGTATCCGAAAAATACCCCGAAAATTCCCACGTACTCGTCATGACGTGTACTTCATTCTCGAGTCTTCAAATCGAAGTTACGACAAAAAGGAAATTTCTGAAAAATTCCCGAAGCTCTTTGATATTAACCGAGATTACGAATTTAATCCCGATTAATTCCAAATCAATTCTATTAATTTCTCCGGGGTCTCACATTCCACCCTCCTTAAGAAAATTTCGTCCTCGAAATTTCCTTATATCAAGAACACATTAAAATGTCAGACTCCAGTCACCCACTTACAAATCTTTACTCACTGGTGGTGTTGCCTATTATAATCTGATCCTTTTCAAAGGATATAACATGTTATCAGGCAGATCAATCATTTAAAGTATATCTCATATACATGAGATTCAACAAATCCCAATGGTCCGAGACATAGCCCCAATTTCAAATCAATTATGCTCAATGGCCTACCAACCTTGTGGTGCCATCTTTCCAGTGACTAATCCTTTAACTTACACAACAGTCACCAAATTGAATTTCCGGGCATGCTCACACAACCATTGTAAAAACACTGCCTATTTAAAACATCACAACTCGTGGTCTTACTTACCACGTATTTCACACTCTACTTCTCCCAAAAGTATATTTTGCTCAAAAGCAAATCATTCACCGGGAAAAGAGTGTACAATAATCAAACATATTAATCCGATCTATCTGTTATTCAGATTGAATTAATAACACAATTCAAATATTCTCACCGGCACTACTAAGTCTGTGCCCATAACACGTGCGCCACAATTGTCCAGTGACAACACACATTTCAGTTTCTGAGACTTGCTCACTTTACTTTCACAAACTTTCGGTATTCTCGGAACAATTTCAACTCCAACTATTCAGATATAAACTCGAACCCAACAAAGGCATCACAAACGAAAATTACAAATCATGCCAGGGTTCACTGAGTAGTCATTACAATACCAAATTACCAAGGTTAAGTAGCCTTGCCAACTTTAACCACAGTTGAACATGTCAAGATTGTGAACCACTTCAAAAACATCAAATGGAGGTTCTAAGGCAATTCTCTTCATAAGAAAGAAATCATAATCACTACCTTGTCACAATTTACGTTCAATAATTAACCGACATTCCATCTCGGTATGCGTCAGGGGGATCCGCTGGCCAGTCGGGCCCTAACCCGAGTGAACTATCATAATTAAGTGAACGCACTTAGTGACCTTCCTTTAACTTTTCCACCTGCCATAAATTCATTACCAACCTTTCTGAGAACAACCTCTTGTTGATCGTCTCTTTATCGAAGTAGCATACAACAGAACTAAAACCCAAGTTCTTTACATTATGTTCCAAGAAAACGTGGCGAAATTCGAGGATCACCTAACACTAGATAGCCCGTGAGCGCCGAAGAAATCCTTTACGCTTCTTCTCGTGCAACGACAAGCTCGTGACGTAGTCCTTGTTCTACGAACTAATGATCGCAACAACCGTCTGAAGCAACAACTTTCTCAAACAACGTTCACTACGCACACACTACGTAATGTTTGACATCGTAGTCAAACCGTTTTCCTTTCCTTGCATCGCATTCTCGATCAAGAGCCGAAAAAGACCAAAAATCTAATTCTTCTCGTACTCCACGAACAAGTGTAACCGAACGTAACTCAAATCTAAAAGTTATAACAAACATTTAAAACACAAAGCTTAGCAGACACAACTTCACTGAAGCATCCTTCCAACCAACCAAAGCATGTAACTTAACAACGCTTTAGTTAAATACGAAGATCGACAATGCCCAAATGTCGAAGCTCGAATGAAAGTCACAAGTCACACCAAAACGAGATGAAGTGACGTGGACTATAGAAATCACCTTAAGATATACGGTGCACGTATATCGGAATGAAAACAGTCGATGTAACATTTCTCTCTTTCTTTTGCAGTTGCTGTTTCCGCCATATCTTGATTTTCCCAACGAGCCATCTCAATCCTGGAGGGTATATTGATGCACTATTAACTTCTTTTGCTCTAAGTCCAAGCAAACACATGTGGCTCAAATCTAGTCCTGTGGACAGAGGAAATCAAAAATCCGCTTGCCCACAACAAACTCTGAGGGGTCTTCCTCAAACAACAACTCAAGTTTGAGATTAGTGACAAACGTTCAGAATATACAGTAGTATACTGAACATGACTTCACCGACTAAGAAGTCGCAACAACCTTCACAAATTAATTTAAATACCACACCTTCACACGTGAAGGAAACATTCACGTATCTCGGATAACTCAATAATCGAAAATTCCATAAGGATTAGCAAGAATATCCAAATAAACAGTTCCACTTCCAGGGATTCAAAGTTGTCGTTCACATACCTGTACTTTCTTGTTCTTTCTTACTACATACTGGCCCAAATGATCTTAGCCGTGGTCTGTGCACTGTGGAGGAGCTTTGGGTGGCAAAAGTATCACTCAATTCCAAAGAATTAAAGTACCAACAAACAATCATTGGACTTAACACGAAATGAATCACAATAACCAAGTCCAACAACGAATAATTGATTGAACCGGACTCACTAAATGAACAAATAAAAATTAAGAGTGAGTCCACACAATGAATTCAATGCTCAGCTCAAGTGCTCAACAAGCAACAAGTCACAAACACGTAGCCAACAACAAAGTTGTTCAAAACAATGTGACTTTGAACTTCTGAAGAGACAAATACGACTTTAACAAGGTCAAGGTCAAGAACACGAGGTCAATAAAGAGTAAGCAACAAGAAAATGTCTTGACCGCACAAGGAAACGATTTCAAAGTCAACTGAATGATACATCAATTTTCGAAACAGAACACAGGATACAAAGAAACTCAACATGAATTTAGGTAATGCTCTGATACCACTTTCTGTAACGCCCCAAATTGCACCTCTTCAATTTAAGCACGCTACAGTGCCGCGAATCCTTAAAAATACAAGCTAGATTACTAACTTATACTTTAAAGAAACGCAAGGCATTTATGAGATTTATTTTTAGAACGCGATGCGGAAACATATTTAATTTGAATAGAGGTGAAACAATTGGAAATCGTAAAACGATTTAAATCCAATTTTCAAATTAAATAACCGGATCGAAATATGAGTTCATGGATGAGTTTCATGTGGTAAAGCACATTATTGACCATGAACAAGTTAAATGGTCAACAGGTTCCAAATTAAATAAAATGGTACAACGAGAATAAATGGATAACTCCAGAACCTGATATTCCAAAAACGAATATCCGATTATAACAAGTACGCACACCCAGCTCTATCCATCGTTGTCCCGTTTCCAGTGCACAGTACCTGCATCCAAAACTATTGTAGGGGTGAGCTTTCGTCCTCGCTGCTCAGTAGGGGAATTCACCCCGGCTAGGTTTGAAAACCATTAAATATATTTTATTGGCCAGTATGTAAAATACATTTAGAAAACAGTAAATGAACTCAACAATAATCTGTAAGAAAATAATTAAATAAATACCCGCGGGTGATACATCAAACCTGATGACCGATCTATCCAGCCAACTACATCCTTACTGAAGATTAAAATCTTCGACAACTGGTAAGGAGTAGCGAGAGTGTCCATTTAATACCATACCGCCTAGATCTAGTGTCACATCTCAAAGGATGTCAGACACTATTCCGTCCGTACAGCCCCTCCGGAGGTTTAGGGGATCGAAACCCAAGGTAGTCACTATGCACCACTCACTCTCAGGTCATCACATAAATCAAAGATAATTGAAAAACACGCACGGCATATAAAATATCAAATCATTTAAATCCATAAGGAAATAAATATAGCCATGCTCTTATTATTTACTCGATATATACGAGAAAATACTAACCGAGAGAGTCCCAAGTTTTTCCCTACCTGGAATCTCGGAGCTTGTTCTCGTTCATCACGTCAGGACAACACCACCACCACCACAATTTACGTCTCGGGTTAACTGGAGTCCCTAGTCCGACAATAACAATATCCGAGTGTTAAAATGAAATTCTCAATTTAACAACACTCGACAACTTAACTCAAGTCCACTTGATTAACCATTTCCGATTACGGAATTCCATTTCTTATCGGGTGTCATTCCCATAATTACTTTGGGCACCCAATGTATTCCTTTTAACCAAATATTGACACCAATTCACACTTCAACCAAGTCAATTGAATAAGCAATTAACTTCCAAGATTTCTTTAATTCAAAGACATGTCCCAATAACTACTAAGGACACCCATACTTGATCTTTGACTATTTCTTTACATATTCTTGACTCAAAAGTCGGTACCAAACTTAGCATTAACAAAACATGCATTTCAACCAATTCCCAATACTAGTTTAACATAATCAACTTTCTGCACACTGTGCCTCAAGTTTATTTTCAATTGTCGACAATTATCAACAATCACAATCCTAAGTATAGCAACCAAACAGTTCACAGTAAACCTTATCAAACATTTTAAATATCCAAACTTTATCATCGAATAATCAGACACTTCTCACAGAGTCACAGATTTCCTTGTGATCTTAACAACATTCCAAGTTCGAAGTTTATACCTTTCTCAAATTCTTAACCAGATTAGAGGGCAAGAACAATGCAGACTTTTGACAAAGCCAAAACAAAGCACATCTTCCTCTGTCCAGGTTCACCCAAACGCAGCGACTATGAAGTCTCCTTTCCAGCCTTCTAAGCTTTGAATTCGAACCAAAAAGAACCATTAACAAAGCTTAAAGAATTAAGGGTGGCCGGAATCGTTACTGTTCACCGTAGCAGAACAGTACTCAAAAACCCAACCATCCAAACGTTGATCAAAAGCAAAAACCAAGACTAGGAACGTGTAGATCTCGAAGAGCTGATCAATTCCCATACCTTATTCGAACCAAACCGTCGCCGGAGTCGCCGGAAAACAAAGAAACCCGCCGGAAAACCAAGAACTTCTTTTCTTCAATTCTCCCTCTACAGTTAACGATTCAAAGAGCTGAACCCACAGACGAACTCGCCCAATCAAGATGAAGCCAAAGCCACCGGTTTCAGTCGCCGTCGTTGCCGGAATCGGAATTTGCCATCGGAGCTGCCGAAGCTTCATGGCGTTGTTTCTCTCTCCACCGGCGTCGGCTGGACTAGCTACGACCACCGTTGGTCTCGCCGTGTCGAGACGAACAAAAAGGGACCGGTCCGGCGCCGTGAAACGGCCGGACGGAGAAGGTGAGTCGGTGATGTCGCGGCAGAGGGAGGAGAAGTCACGGGATGGTTCTGGGCTTCTCCCAAACCGATCCAACCTTTAAAGTTTAAATCCAACGGCCCAGATCAAATGGTGATTTGATCAACGGCTGAGATTAAACCGCCTCAATTTCCTTAATTTCCAAACTTCCGAAAATCAAAACAAATAGATCGGGTATCCGAAAAATACCCCGAAAATTCCCACGTACTCGTCATGACGTGTACTTCATTCTCGAGTCTTCAAATCGAAGTTACGACAAAAAGGAAATTTCTGAAAAATTCCCGAAGCTCTTTGATATTAACCGAGATTACGAATTTAATCCCGATTAATTCCAAATCAATTCTATTAATTTCTCCGGGGTCTCACAGCCACCACCTCCGGCCACATCTTGTGTCACCGCCTCCACCACCTCCGGCCACATCTTGTGTCACCGCCTCCACCAACGGAATCTAAAGCTTCCGGCAATACAAACCCACCCGGGTTTGAAGCCACACTCGTCGGAAATCCGCCGTGAGGACCGTCGGAAAAGCTTGAAATTTCAAGCTTTCGTTCCGACCTCCTCCGGCCACTTCCGATCCTCCAAACCAATTGGACTTTGAAGCCCTCCATCCCAGCAACCTCGTGGTACCCTCAATTTTCAACGTCGACCGCCGTACGTGGAGGATCGAGGTCGTTGACTTTTCGATTTTTGGAACTTCCGGCATCAATATCTCTCGATGACAATTTTTACCAAGTTCATGGGGTAAATTGACGCAATTACAAGTTCAAGGTATAAATTGACAATTATGGTCAAGTTTAAGGGACATTTTGGCAATTATGTCTATATATATTGTATAGTGAATTAGCGCGAACTGTGACTGATGCAACTTTCTTAATTGAAAGGAACAGTAGAAATAGAGAGGTCAATTAAATTAAACAGTAAAAATACCAGTGGATAGTGAAACCATAGTATCCCTGGTTATGAACATTAACATAAATAGTATCCCCTTTGCGAGCTCGTATCTCCGGACCTGGAAATCTGTCGTTGACAACTAACATGCTCTTTGTTTCACACAACCTAGTGAAGTTCTTCTCCCTGACCTGATTGAATGTTAAAACGTACACCATATTAAAAATATACATTCATACATATTAACATATATATATACCATTTTAAAAGCTAGCTAGAATCAATTAATGGGAGATCGATCTCAAAGTGGACGGAAAGTACTAGCTTACCACAAAATCATAGTGATGCACGTCTCCATGAACCACCAGGAAAGACAAGACAGTAAGAATGAGAAATCGCAGAGGGTTTGTGAATGAAGAATTCTTGTGGGATTTCATTTTCTGATTCTCTAGCTAGCTCTCCCACCCTCAGCAAATTAAGGAAGCTAGACATTATATAGGTAGCTAATTAACTGTACTTGTTTTTTTCTTGGCGTGCTAACTCTACTTGTTTGGGGACTCATTTTTTATCACGAGACGTAATTTATTTCTGTATAACGAATGATTGTTGATAGCAATAATGTGTATTGTTCTTTTCGGTAGGACTTTTCGAGACTTTGATTTTTCTGATCATGGAGTTAGCTAGAAAGTTTGTTCATGATCAACGTACTGGATATATATGTGGGCATATATATATATACCACTCAATCAATGGAAGGTCCGAAAGATCTTGCTGTAATATTCAGTAGGCACCAACACGAACTATGAAGCTAGCTAGTTAGCTGATCGATCTAGTTTCGAGTTTGGATGCTGCATAAGAACGAAATTCAGGTGTGGAAATAATTGAGTAATACAGTTGTATGTACCTAAGGTTCCATCCACAACAAACAGTCAAACGGTTGTACAAGCCGAGTCTCATGGCAGAAGGACACATACACGTACGTAGTTTGGATGCTGCATGAGAACGAAATTCACGTGCGTGGAAATAATTGAGTAATACAGTTGGACCTAAGAGCATCTCCAGTAGATGACCCATTTTAAAATAAATTTAAAATTTAGCTAAATTTAAGGCAAAACTTAGCTCCAACAGATTACCTAAACAAAAGTTAAATTTAACTTTTGCTAAATTCTCTACCTATATTTAACTAAAGAGGAGAGAGAAAATAGGTAAAACCCAAATACTCTAACGTTCAAATTTTTCAGTTTTAGTTGAAAAAATTTAAATTGACTTTACAAATAGGTATCATTGCTGGAGCAGAAGTCTAAAATTTAGGTAGTTATATTTAACTTTTAGCTAATTTAGCTAAAAATAATAGTTTTACTGCTGGAGATGCTCTAAGGTTCCATACCGTTGTACCTCAGTTGTACCTAATTGAGTAATTCTGGTGCGTGGCAGCCCATTCAATTGCTCGCTCTGTAGCCCGTAGTGGTGGGCATTTATGTTGGTTAGGGGTAAGGTCTTCTTGACTCATGCGAATTATCGAGGATGAGGATCCCGTAATTGGTTCTATTAGTCAAAATGTGTGTCGTGGCATTAGTTCCACAATGGATCTTTCTGATCATGTAATCTTTTCAAGTGATTACAAGCTCATGGTCCTTGAATATTGGAGACGAACCAGGGTGAGACTGTGAGAGGTGTGTGCAAGCTACTTCTAAATGGTAAAAGGCATGCATATATAAAAAGCAATGACCAAAATATCGGGTTTTGCGGAGACAGTCTAAAATATAGAAATTTTGACGAAAATTTCGAGGAAATTTCGATATCGGTAAATTTAAAGAGAAATTATGGAAATTAGGGAAAAAACATGGAAATGTTAAATGAAACTTTAGGAGATGTTTATTTGATTAATTATCTACTCTATTTTAAAAGAAAATGTTGAACAAACATTATTATATAATGAGTTGTAGTAATTGAAGGTGAATTAATATACGTTGAATCAGTAAAAGTTCTTGTAATTAAACTTAATACATCTCAATTTATTTTTTGATGGCTGAAAACTCAATGGGAGGCTAGACCATCATGCCTTATATACATTTTTTTCACTATCATACATTGCATACTGAACATGAGCACCTTAAAAGCACATAGAAGACCTATGAGGTTCAAAATTTTCACTGTCTTCATCATCTCTCTATGTAGGTGAAGTTAGAAATGTAGGTGAAAAAGAAATGTATGGGCTCAGATAGAAGTAGGTAAATATGAAATGTAGGTAAAAAGAAGTTGGGTAGTGATTAGACATTTAACCAACATTTTCATATTTATTAGATAGTCTATATATAAAAAAAATACAACATTATTACAAAAACTGAGTCAGTTGGGTTGGTTGAGTGCTTTGGTGTACAAGGGATCAAACCTTGTTCTATCCTCCTTGTTCACAAACAAATGATTTGTGGTATTTTTTTGGGTGGAAGTTAAATTTTGGTCAATTTCAGGAAATTTCCAAAATATAGGGATATATCGGACGAAAAAATCTTGGTATGTAAATAAACTTTCGCTGCCCTAAAAAATGGATAGTTTTGCTGAAATTTCGGAGAAACTATCGATTTTTCGGACATTGATAAAAAGCTATAAACTGAGTATTACTTGACATTAAAAAAACTGAACAATTAAAACCAAAATGAGAGGAAGATTTGGATCACCAAAAGTACATAAAAAAAAGTTTCTAGCCACTATATCTCAGGTTTTTTTTTTGTTACATGGGCCAAAAAGGCCAAAAAAGAAACAAAGCAAAGGAGCTAACTAAGGGAAATTATTCAGTACACGCCGTGTTTCTACACGGCCTGATTTTTTTTAATATGGAATGTGTAATTGCAGCCGTTGATTGCACTTCTGTCTGGGTGTGATTGAGATTGCAGCGGCGGCTTGTGGTGAATGGTGGTGATCTGGAGCTTTGGTGATGGTTATGGCCAACGGCGGCGCTGGTGCATAAGCTTGCAACGACGGTGAAGCAAGGCTGAGGTGGTGAAAGACCGGGTATTCTCAGCGGAATCGAACGCAGTATGGGAGCTCATGGCGGAGCTTGGCTGTGCTGTAGAGAGCGGTTCTGGGTGTCCTTAGTGATTGGGTTTGCAAAGAAGAAGCTGGAGGTGCTGCAAGTGGTGCTGGGTGAAGCAAAGGCTGTAGGTGATGGACTCATGGCTGAAATTGGTGGAGATGAGCTGAGGTTTGAGCGGTGGAACAGAGAGAGAGGATCCGAGTTGAATTGGCGTCGGTGGCTCTGATTAAAGCCATGGCTGGGCCGAATGGGTTCCGAGAGCAATTGTGTGCTCTGGGATTGCAGCTTCCAATGGTGGTTTGGATGTGAGTCTGTTAACGAAAGAAGAAATCACGTGCAAGTCATGTGGCCGTGTTTCTACCCTGTGTGGACTAGATCCTCTCCGGCTAACTATATCTCAGCTTGTGCCGACTCCCAGACATATATCGATCATTACTATTATATAATTATATGACAGACCTTTTTTTTTATATATAGATATGACAGACCTTGTCTTCCCCAATCTTCTTCGTATCACTTGTTATATAATTATTTATTTTCTTCTCTGCCTTGTGCAGTTTAATGAAATTTCATTGTTCAAAGAAAAAAAAAAATTATTTTCTAGTTGTTGACTTGTTGTAGATCTTATCAAGCATTTTAGTGGATAGCATTAAGTGGGAGGGAATCCCAAAGATCTTGAATTGACTATATATATGGAAAATACTGGAACGCACTGAGGTGTAGTTGCACTGGCAACGTGGCGTGAGACGTTGATGGAATCAACTAGAGACACAGAATGTTAGATATTGACAGAGAATGTTGGTCCAAACGGCTTGGAATTTGGAAACCAAATCACCTTTCTTTTGTCCTTTTCTCTCCACCTTCATCTTTTTCCCTCTTTTTGTCCGCCCTCTCCTTTCTTTCTTTCTTCTCTCTCTCTTCCTCCGCTCACTCTCACCGGCCACGTCTTTGTTCTCAGTCCAGCTCTCTCTTCTCTCTCCCTCCACGTACCGTTCCTGCCCAGGCAACTTCTCTTCGAAAATGGCCATGGAACATCAAAGTTAATTATCACATCATTTCCTACCAAATCATTTCCATTGTAATCCCACAATTCAAACACAGAACCAATTACACAAACCAGCATCTAGTTGCCCATAATATAATCACAAACACACCCAAATACCATAGCACAAAAATTGAACAATGGCACTACATATAATTAAAATCCAATTTCTGGTTTTCATGCATAACAAAGCAAAACGAAGGCATCTAAACATTAATCAGTCCGATAATTAAACGCTCAATGATTAATTAAGTTCAAGTAGCATATTATAAACTTAAAACAGGATTTGAAAACCGAAGCGGTGAGCACAACGTACAGCGCCTCCAGCCTCCTTGATCTTCTTCTCCAGGCAGCTTTCCCTTGCCCAAGACCTTGAAGTAGCCGAACTGAGTCACGTCGAGCAGAGGAGCCTCGCCGGTTCCATTCGCGGCCTTGTCCTTCACTTCCCCGGGCACCATGGACCACAGCTTCTCGAGGTTGACGATGGGGTAATGGAACGTGTTGCGCGCCTTGTGGAAGTATCTGGGATTGCAGAAGAGCTCAGGGGACTGGAGCACGGGCTCAGCGGCGTGAATTGATTGCAGCGGCTGCGATTGGTGGTGATCGAATGGGTTTGTTGTGGTCTGGGCGGTGGCCAATGGCTCAGGGTGTCCAAAGTAGTAGATGCCGGCGGCGGAGATGGGGGTCTGGTGTGATTGAATTGCAGATGAGAGCAGGTCCAGTGAGGAACAAAGCTTTGCGTTGAGCATGTGGGTTTGAATTGCACCTGAGTTGGTATTTGAATTGAGAGAAATTTTAGTGTGATTGTGAGGAACTGAAATTGGCAGAGGGCTGCCATGTTGATGATGAATTGGAGAGGATTTGAAGAGAAGAGATCTTTATTTTGATCGGGTTGAAGAGAGAGATCGAGATGCGAGGAATGAGTTGGTTTCCTTGTTGAAGCCGTCCAAGCCATCAATTCCGTACAAGTCAGATCACGTCTCTATATTGCATCAACGACCCAAATCTTGCTACGTGGCCCAGTGCAGCCGAACCTCAGTGCATTCCAGCCGCTCCCCGAGATTTCACTAAAAAAAGAACAAACTACTGTAGTCATTTTCGTGATAAAGACAAATTAATAAAAACAATATAAATTGAAATTCCAGAATGAGGACAGCTAGACCTGTCAACGTACCTGATTTTGATCCAGATCCTCTCCGGATCCGTTTCTATTTGACGGATTTGGATTGAAAATTTGATCCATTAAAAGTCCGGACCCGTTAACCCGTTTACTTAACGAATCAGATACCGATTTAGGTGGATCTGACGTTAATAACCCGGTCCGTATTTATAATAATAAAATATTATTTTCTAAAATAATAAATATAATACTATCTCGATCATTGTCTGGTGGCAAGTATCTTCTTTTTTTATTTTGATCGAGATAGTTGTATCCCAAAAGCTTCATAGCTTCAATGACTAATCAACTCGAGTGCAGTGTCAGAAGCTTTTCTCTCCCTGACTTAATTAATTCCATATTTACTAGTTAATTCCATAAGATTCTTTTTTTTTTCCCAATATTTTAAGAAAAGATTAAAAGTGAAAAGCACACATCGATAACAAGGTTCAAGAACCATCAACTCTCGAGAGACCATATATTATATAGGAGGAGGGGAAGAGAGAATCAGAGAAACCTCGTAGTAAGCTAGGTTTGGAAGATATTTATAGTAGAGTTCACCTATGCAGCTTATATATATATATATATTATTTACACCAATGTTCTAAAACTCGTTAGGTGCTACTAGGGCGCCCGACCACCTTCTAGCGCCTAGTAGGCTAGGTGGGGAATAATCGGCCGCCTAGACGTTTTGTTTTTTTTTTAATTTTAAATTTATTATACCAAAATATAAAGAATTAAATATGTGCAAAATAAAAGGATATATAGCATTACTTACCATATTTTCTATATTTGTATATATAACCTTAACATGGTCTATGAATGAGTTGAAATTTTCAAATTATAATGATTCTAATGAACCAAGAAGATGATGAAATGTAATTAATTGGAAAACAATAGTGACAATATTAATTGTTGAATGAATTTAATCCGGTTAGGTCCGGAAAAATAATTAAGTAGGGATTGTACATCCCTAGGGTGAAAGACCCAAAACCCAATCGGAAATCCGCTTAGTACGGGGTGTCCTCGATGGCCTTAATTCGAGGGGAAATCCGCTTAGTACGAGATGTTTTCGGTGGCCTTAATTCGAGAGGGAATATCCGCTGTGCGCGGGGGAATATCCGTTGTGTGCGGAGGTTATTACAGTTTACCGTTGAATGAGGGGTGTAAGGGCAAAATATTTGCTATTGGCTATTTCCTATTTTGACAAAACCTCTTCCCTTGTATTAGCATTTGTGTGTGTATTCAATGCTAGTTGGTTTAGGGATTAAGTGTCGTGGCTTAGGTTGTTCTTTCTCGAGATGGTTCGTGAAGGTTTCGTTCAAGCATCTCAAGGTATGACTCATGCATATGCACATGCATTTCATTCATATTTTGTCTTCCTTTTTGTCCTAGGTTTATCTAGGTTGTTTTCCTTTCTCTTATGATGTGAATCACATAAGTATAGGATGCTTGTTTGCCACACTTGTGTCTTGTATCACAAGTTTCGAGTGCTTATTTTATACATTTGAGTTTATGATGTTAGGATTGCTAGATCTTCTTATAGATTTGTTTTGATTAGCATTCCTTTATGTTTAAGGCTGTTTTATGCCTTGCGATCGATCGTCACTGTTCATGCGATCGATCGCACCACGTGGCAAATATGTCCGTTGGATTTTTATGACCGTTGCAGTTCGAAATATGTCCGTTGGGACTTTTCGTGCGATCGATCGCACCATGTTATGCGATCATTCGCAAATGAGGGTTTATACTTACAGACGCTTCTGGTCGTTATTTTTGCACTACGCGATCGATCGCATCCTTACGGGCGATCGATCGCATAGTAATGTCCAGTTCTCTATAAATAGAACGTTGGACGATTCATTTCGGTTAGAACTCTTTCCCCATAGTCGAAAATACACTTTGAGAGAGTTCTTTGGTATTGTGAGTGATCCTAGTTCCATGTTGTAGGTTCCTCACCTTAATCTCCATCTATAATCCATTGCTAAACACTTTGATTTGCATTTATATGCTAGTTTAGCCTATGTTTAGGATTTAGGAGATTCTATTCGATTCTAGCAATTGTTCCATGTTGAATTGCTGAATTGAATGGTTGAATCTATATTCAATCTTCTTAGTTGTTTGTTTGTTTAGCTAATGATCCTTGTGATTAGTTAAACAAACCCTTGAATCATATTCAAGGCTTTTCAATTCGGTTTGATTAATGCAAGCAATTGTTCCTTGTTGAATTGCTTGTGTTAATTGAATTGAATTCATTCATTCATACACACACACACTTGCATAGTCGGTGTCTTGCGGTTGGAGGATTCACGCGGTGAAGTTCGATCAATCGGAGAAGCTTGAGGTGGGATCACTTGAAGAGCATTCGGGGCTACACAAGGTTAGAGCTGCCACTAGTCATAGGGTTTATAGTGTAGAGTTTGGGACGGAGTTCCCCCTTGTACGTGTTGTCGTTTGGCGTTTTCATAGTGTTACACAAGAGCGTGGGGTACGGCTCCCCTCCGGTTTTCCTCTAGAGGTAGAGGTTCCGGGTGACCATATTGTGTGTTGATTGTGTGGTTGCTATTATCTATATTGTGCTTAATTGCTTAGCATGTTGCATGCTTGATCATATATAGATATAGTCCGTGGTGTGCTAGTTTGATGCACACTTTGGGATTCTAGGTTGTACAATTGATTGTGCTTGTTGCATATATATTTGTTATCAATTATGTATTGCTTGAGCAATAGTTAAAACCTAGGTTGTTTATTGTGAAGCATATTTGTATTGCTTCCTATTGTTGTTTGTAGGAGAGTTAAGTTTTAATTTGTTGAAAGTTGTGTATACTCTCCGATTAGTGTTTAAGACGACTACCGTTGTTGGGACAATCCGGGTTACCGGAATTTCAAGGGGGAATATCCGCTGTGTGCGGAGGTTATTATAGTTTACCGCTGAGTGCGGGGGAATACTCGCTGTGTGCGGAGTCGATTACAGATTACCGCTGAGTGCGGGGGAATATCCGTAGTGTGCGGAGGTGATTACAGATTTCCACTGTGTGCGGGGGATTACTGCTGTGTGCAGATGGTGATTACCTTTTGCCGCTGTGTGCGAGGTGTCGGGCCTAACCGAGACAAAGATGAAACAAAATGAAATATTATTTGATAAGCTATAAAAGAAGGTGGTGAATTTGAATTGTTCATGTATGGTTAATTAGTTCAATTTTCATTATACTTATTTCTGGATGCAAGTGTGATTTGATAACTTGATGCTCACTTGAACATGTTGGATTTTGGAGTTTCACATGACAAGTTTAATTTTCTTGAGATTAATTTATGCATTGAAAAATTGAGGTTTGGTAAATTAGCCAATGCGATCATCAATACCTAGTGCAACAATGGTCACATTCTGTTGGTATTTAATTATCTATTTCAAACCCGATGAACAATGCTTGTTGGTAAAATGCTCACAAAGATTATGGAACGACATGTTCATGGTTATATTAATTAAAAAAATGAAATGAATGATGAACTTAAACTTGGTAATATTGTGAATGCCAAGAAACGTACATATAAGATTAGTTTGATTCATTAACTGGATTTGAGTTGTTGAGTTACATTTTGAATGCAATTGAGGCTTCGTATAAAGATTGGATAAAGTCAAGTGAGACTATCCAAGTTTCACATAGCTTATGATGAAACGTTGTTTGTTTGACAAAGTTAGTATTGATATTGTTGTATTCTTGTCGATCTGTTTGGTAAAATTCTCATAAGTATTGAAATTGCATTAAGGGATTATTAAGGGATAATCAATTCCTTTCATGAACAGGCAAATTTTGACAATGGAATATTAAGGGATTTTGACTTGAAATTATTCAATATGCTGAAAACAATCAAGTTTATCAAACAAATGCAAACATATTGCATGTTAATACCAGATTATTGTAACAACATTAAAATTAACTACTCATCTACTATGAACCTATGCTCGTTTGTTTTTTTTACCATCGACAAATTTAAATTTCGAGGACGAAATTTTTTAAGGGGGTGAGATTGTAATATCTCGAAATTTTTAAAATTAAATAAATATTTAGATACATATTGTGAGCCTGAGAAGAATTTAAAGAAGTAGCGCATAAAATATTATTATTAAAAGAATATGATCTCGACAATGGTTTTGCACTTGAGAAAATTTTTGATTTTTTTTTAAATAAAATAAAATAAAATCTTAAATTTGAGGACTCGAAAATAAAGTACATGTATGTCACAATGAGTTCGTGGGAATTCTCGGAGAATTTTTCGGATACCGGATCTAATTTTTATGATTTTTGGAAGTTTGAGAAATATATAAATTATTAAAGAAAAGAACTTAAGTCTGTGTAATCTCAGCCGTTAATCTCTATCACCGTTTGATCTGGACCGTCGGATTCAAGTATATATAGATTTGGATCAGTCTAGAAGAAGGGAGAGACTTCCCGACTTTTTCTCACCTCTTCACCGCTCCTCTCCGATCACCACCCTCTTCCGTCTGGCCGTTTCACGGCGCCGGACTGGTCCCATCTTCTTCGCCTCAACATGGCAAGTCCAAGGGTGGTCGCAGCTCATCAAGTCGACGGCGGTAGAGAGAGTAGGGTGGTCGAAAATAAAGTACATGTATGTCACCTAGGCTTGGAATATCTGTAGTAGGGTTCGCCCATGCAGCTTATCTATAATTTGTTATATTAGAGCTAGTTTGTTATATTATTTACACTTGTAGAGTTGTAGCAATTTGCTCGTCTGAATACATCGCAGCCCGGACGTTCACATATTGAAAAGCCAAATCATGGAAATTAATGGTCATTCAATCGACGTACTCGATCTTCGACTTTGAGGTTAATCGGATCTGGTTCCTCTCCTAACCTACCTAAGCTTTTGAAAAACAAATCCCGGCCTCCCATTTTGTTTTTGCGGCCAGAATTCACTTACTTTATTTGTTTTTTCATTCTCTTTCCACTCCAAACGCAACCCATCTCTTAAGCAAAGAGAGAATGAGTGAGAGAGCTCGTGAGGGAGAGAAGATCAAGAGCTAAAAGCCTAAAACGGGGGAGAATAGATCGGAATTGAGAGAGAAACCGAAGATTGGAAGAGAGGTGAGAGAGAGAAAAGTGTACGGTAGAGAAGAGAGAAAGTTTCTGGGCATAGGAGGCATGGGAAGAAGAAAGAGGAAGAGATATCGAGAGGGAAGAGACTAAGAGATAAGAAAATAGATAAGGAAGAGGGAGAGAAAGAAAAGAAGAGAGAGAGAGAGAGAGAGAGAGAGAGAAGAAGAGAAGAGAAATCCAAGAGGGAGAGTAACCGACAAAAGGGGAAGGAGAAAAAGAAGAGGAGAAGGATTTGATGATGGAATGGATGACCAGGATTTGTTTTTCAAAAGCTTAGGTAGGTTAGGACTTAGGAGAGGATCCAGATCTTAATTCCAAAGCCATCAAAATTGCTGAATCTAGCAGCTAGTCATGACATGTCATCCAAACCCCTAATTAAAGTTTTTTTTTGGTACAATGGACCCCTAATTAAGTTTTGACACAAGCCTTTAGTTTCGGTATAATTTTCACTAAAATTAATTCGAGGTTTTTATGGATTATGTTTTGGAATATTTACTAAAAGCATCTTTAGCAGACTATCTATTTTAATTTTTTTAGCTATTTTAGAAAGTATGTTTAGATTTTCAGCTATTTTAGCAACTGCACCAACCTCCTAAAAGCATCTTTAGCAGACTCTCTATTTTAGTTCCTTAGCTATTTTAGAGAACATGTTTAGTTTTTCAGCTATTTTAGCAGTTGTATCAACCTCCTAAGTGGCTCTCTATTTTAGTTTTTAGCTATATGACTCCTAAATATAGAGAGCGAGATGAGGCTCTCTATTATTTTTGTTAATTTTAAACATTCATTTTTAGTTGTTTTGTGTAATTATTAAACACTTAAGTTATTTTTTATTCATTAAAAAATGATTTAAATTCAATACTAGCTAAAGTAGATAGCATTGGTGCAGACGTATTTTCAAACTGGCTAGCCAAAATAGCTTTTTAGCTACTTTAGCTAAAATTTAGTTAAAAAATAGCTAGCATTGCTAAAGTTGCTCTTATCAAACTCTCTATCTTAGCTCCTTAGCTATTTTAGAGAGCATGTTTAACTTTTCAGCTATTTTAACAGTTATATCAGCCTCCTAAGTGACTCTCTATTTTAACTTTTAGCTATATGACTCCTAAATATAAAGAGCGAGATGAGCAGGGCCGGTCCTGGGCCTAGGCGAGCTAGGCTTATGCCTATGGCCCCCAAGACAATAGGGCCCCAAATTTTCAAAATCTAGTAGGGTAAAAACCTCAAATGGTACATGAACTATCGCGTAAGGTATTTTTTAGTACCTACGAATTTTAGTTACCAAATATAGTACCTGAACTATTGCGCAATTACCTAATATGGTACCTCCGTTACTTTTTCCCTTATTTTGGAGGGCAAAACGGTCCGCACAACCACTAATAGCAAGAATAAAAATCTCAAATGGTACCTGAACTATTACACCCTTACCAAATATGGTACCTGAACTATTACACTCTTACCTAATATGGTACCTGAGGTACCATATTAAGTAAATATGCAATAGTTCAGGTACCATATTTGGTAACTAAAATTCGTAGGTACTAAAAAATACCTTACGCGATAGTTCAGGTACCATTTGAGGTTTTTACCCAATCTAGTATGATAAAAAAAAAATCTGTTTTGGTAATTAAAAAAATGTCTTTCCATTATTAATTTTACAACTTTTATGGAATTTATGAGTTTTATTTGGTGAGAAAAAGAAAATATAGACAAACTTAAGAAGTCAACTAAAGTATTAAATTTCACAATTTCATAGATATATCTTAAATTTCTCATTAATGCACATAATTTACTCATTTATTGGGCAATTAAGTATTTCTATATTGAAATGGACAATTTTTTCATACCAAAAATAAACATGTACATTCTTAATTGTGGAAAAATATTTCTAGTTTGCCTTAAGCCCCGACAATCTCAGGGTCGGCCCTGGAGATGAGGCTCTCTATTATTTTTGTTAATTTAAAACATTCATTTTTAGTTGTTTTGTGTAATTAATAAATACACTTAAGCTATTTTTTATTCATTAAAAAAATGATTTAAATTCAGTACTAGTTAAAGTATAGAGCATTGGTGCAAACATATTTTCAAACTGGCTAGCCAAAATAGCTTTTTAGCTACTTTAGCTAAAATTTAGTTAAAAAATAGCTAGCATTGCTAAATATGCTCTAAGTGGCTGTCTATTTTAGTTTTTAACTATATGTCTCCTAAATATAGAAAGCGAGATGAGGCTCTCTATTATTTTTGTTAATTTAAAACATTTATTTTTAGTTGTTTTGTGTAATTATTAAATACACTTAAGTTATTTTTTATTCATTAAAAAAATAATATAAATTCAATATTTGTTAAAGTATAGAGCATTGATGCATATGTATTTTCAAACTTGATAGGTAAAATAATTTTTTAGCTACTTTAACTAAAATTTGGTTAAAAAATAGCTAACATTGCTAAAGATGCTCTAAGATCGATCTTAGAATATTATTTTTGGTTTCCTAATTAATTCACCAAGTAATTGCATATGTAGATGCATAGGAATTATTCCATGGTCCGGGTCCATGGATACGTGGTTGTAATACCCCAGATTTTCAATATTAATTTCCTGGAAAATCATGGAATTAATTATTGATTATTCGTAAGATTTGTGGAATCGTGGGTGGACAAATATTAACTCGGAAAAATTATAAGTTTTGGGAGGTTAAAAGAGTTGACTCTTTATTCGTCGAGAATTTGGCAAACCTTTATTCACGAAAGTTTTAGAGCTTGTCGATACGAGCTCGTAGGATTTTGGTTCACCAAAAACGGATATCGTATGAAAGAGTTATGATTTTCGGAAGACTGAAGTGAAAAGAAATAATTTTATAATATTTCTTTTGTTCAGACGATCGTGGCCGTTGAATCTTAAAGATTCAATCTGAGCCGTTCATTTCTAATCAATGATTGAGGGATTAATTAATTCATTTCTCTCTTTCCTCCCTCACTCTCAACCTCCCCCGGTATATCTCTCACCCTCCCTCAGTACCCCCTTCCCCGGATCAATCTCTCTCTCACTGCTCTTTCTATATCTCTCTCTCATCTGAGATCTCTCCTTCCCTCTCTCCTTTGTGTTTTCTGACGCCGGCTTCCGGCTACCGGATTTTGACACCGCCACAACCATAAGAAAGAGGAGAAGACGTTGAGCCTAACCCAAGAAAATCACCACCAGGCATCGATCCAAACCGCCGCACGCGGCCTTACATCAGAAACTATTAGAGATGGGGAGCACGAGCTGTGCTTCTATTTCTAGTTTACGTTTCATGCCAAATCGCAGCCACGACTGGCTTGGCTCAATCAGAAACCAGCTAGCTCCAGTTCAAGCTCCAGCGCACTATTCAAGGGGGGCCGAGACCAGAGCTTAGTCTACGGAGCCGGAGTAGTTTGAGAAACGACGTCGTGTGCTCTGCAATTGATGACGATTTGAGAGAGCGACGCCTGGCTCCATGGCAGCAGTAAGGACTGGCGGCGGAGGAGATTGAGTTGCTACCATGGTGGGTGCGGACTCGGAGCAGCCATGGGCTGTGTTTCAAGCGCGGCTTTGAAGCGGCAGTGCTGTGTTTGAGGCGCTGGGCATGGCAGAGCAAGGCGTGGGTGAAGAAGAGAAGCTCGATGGATGTAGAGAGAAGAAATGGGGAGAAGAGAGAAGAGTTGCGTGGGTGCGGAGGAGAAGAGGACGGAGAAGAAAGAAGAGCTGCGTGGGTGCAGCGGAGAAGAAAAGGAAGAAGGAGGAAGAAGAAAGAAGACCGGGTGAGGAAAGAAAAAAAAAAGAAAAAAGAAGGGGTTGGGTGCGGAGAAGAAAAGAAAAAAAAAAAGGTCAAATGGGCCTGTTGACCAAGCCCAAGGCCCAAAGCCAGAAATCCAAAGCCCAATTGCTATGGACACCCGTCGTATCCAATCCGTTCCAATCTGGACTTTGAGGTAGTTATCAAATTTAATCGTACGGTTAATCTTGTAATTATAAAAATGTTGTACGGTGAGATCGTTGAATTTCAACCGTTTGATTAATGATCAATTAATCGAAGGATTAAGGATCGTTAGATCCGTGATAATCCGACCGTCGGATCATCACCATTTTCGGATATGTTGTTAGGATGCTAGAAATAAGCTTTCTGTTAAATTTTGGTGTTGAGGAGTTTCGGTGGGACCCGTTCGATAAATATTTAACATGGGCCCCACGTTGACCGACAGTTGACTTTTAGTCAATTTGTCCCGATAAATAGTTCCGATGTCCTAGGTGACATTTACGGAATATTTATAATATTTTGGAAGTGTATTATGCTAATTTAAAATTGCATAATCATAGGTTGTTACGAAAAGTAAGGCGTACGTGCTTTGGTCGATTTCCGGTTACTATTTAAAGACGCAGCTGGAATTAGAGGTGAGTAAACTCACTTGATATTTGTGGTGAACAAAGTTCACAATATTAATTTGGTGATTGAATTAATTGTTTAAATGTGAGTAATTCTCACAACAACTTGTTGGTGAATAAAATTCACATATTATTTTATTAGAATAATTATTAGGTTGTGAAATAATATTTATTAAAAATAAATAGTTGGTTTTAAACAAATGAACTTGTTCGACAACGGTTCATCGGTAAGTGAAAATTGATTTTTAAAATAAATGAATTTTAAATATGAACTATAGTTGATATTAGTGGCATTCCTGCGAGGATGACCACGTATATATATATTTACGTGAAAAATATATATAGTTTTGGTGATGGTGTTAAAGTGGAAAATAATATATTTGTAACAAAACAATTATATTAATGTTGAGTGATTTTGTTTGGAGTGGAAACAATATATTGAAAATGTTCATTATTATTGTTTTACGTGGGATTTAGTGGAAAACAATATATGAAAATATTTATATTGTTTTTGAATAATTGATTTGTGGAAAACGATATTTTGTGAAAAATGCAAATTAAATCGTTTTATGGGTGTGGAGTGTTTGACAAACAATATAATGAAATATTCATTATTATTGTTTTATTGTGAAGTGAATTTGTGCATAAGACATATTGGAGTTGAAAGAATAATACTATTGTGTACTAAAGTGAATTACTGGTAAATTGAGTTTGGTGGTGAGTAGTTAAGCAATGGGCTTAAGTCCCTACAGATAGTGCACTATTAGACTCATAGGAAGGAGGAGCCAACCTTGAGTGTACATGCTTTGGTAGGAGACCTTGGTATGCTGTTTGCTTACCCGTACATATTGTACGCGGATTTTTACCCATGCTAGGTATTTTGTTACCTGGGACTTGGGACTTGATTTGATTTGTTCTTTACCAGTCATCCTAAAATATTCACTAAAAAGGGGAAAGTCCATATTATTCTGATCGAATAATTATGTGAGCATATATATCATTTGTTAATGATGCATTTGTTAATTGTTTCAATTAGAAACAAAAGGAGATTGATTTTGATTTCAAAATATATTTTCGTATTTGGACTATCTTAAAAGTCTTTTATACGATTTGTTTTTGGTAAGTTAATTATGCAATATTTTAATTGTATAATTTTGTTTGTATAACTTGTTAATACAATATAAATCGAGGTTACTCATACCAGCTTCGTAAGCTGACCGGGTTTGTTAACATAACCCGGTACACTATTCAATGGTGTAGGGTTAATCATGCAGGTTAGGTATGCGTTTTAGCATTTGGAGAACTGATTGAGAATTCTAGTATCAACCGTTTGGGCTGGTGATAGTCTTCCGCTGGTGTGTATTAGACTCTGAAGAAGTAGTTTACTTAATTTATTGAATTATCAATTTATTATGTAAATTTATGAAATGTAATATTCGACTCTAAAGATTGAGTCAATACTTACATTGGTGGGCATGGAATGAGTGAGTGTTGTACTTGAATTAATAGAAAAAAATTCTAGTGCATAATTGTAATTGATATTCCATGCTACACGTCCCGAATTTTGTTATGTAATTAAAGGCTAAAATGCCTTATTATTGTTGTAAATTTTCGGGTCGTGACAGTGGTGCTCCGCACCAATGAGAAATATATGATCATTTAATTTTTAAAGGGTATTAAAAAAAAAACTGTTATGGTTGACGATATGGATTCTCTTAATATATATAGTATAGATATCTTAGTGATCAATAGATCGATAGATCAACCCAAATAAATAAGCTAGCTTACAGAAAAGAAACAACGTACATCGGAGACAACAAAAACCCTAGCCTGCTTAGAGATTATTTATAGTGAGCTAGCTAGCTATATATAAAGCAAGAACGAGATGAAAAGGATGATCGAATCCACAGCTGTAGTCGATCTACTCCAGTATTTGTTTCCCAATAGATGCATCAAAATCTTGGACACGAGAATTCAAGGAAACTACACATGGAGGCATGTAAGATGGGGGATCGCGAATGCTAGTCTCAGCAGTGCCTCCGTTCTTCACTATAAATACAACTTCCATACCCCAACTCAAGTGTTTCTCAAAATGACAATGCCAAAACCACACACCTGCGTACAAAAAATTAATATTCTATATAAGTATTTAACATATAATCTCTGGTACGTCATATGTTCATTTTTCTTTCATTGCGGGACTTAGAACATGATGGTAAAAGTAGACAAGTAATACACAATATAATGGTTTTTTTTTCCTGCCAATACAATCATGCTTGTAAATGATTTTATGATTTTATACAACCATTCACGTTAGCTTGGAGATATTAATTTAATAAGATTTATTTTATTATCAAAATTGTACTACATTTCACTTATTAGAATAAAGTTTATATGTCACTTGATGACCAAAAAATTTATGGTCACTTATTTTCGGATTCTATATTAAAGTCGAGATTAAAATACATATAGTACAATAATTTATTTCTCACTATTGATATTAAATTTAAAAGTGGGTAACGTTACCACAAATTGTTAGTCCAAATGACAGGAAAAACATTTATGTCACTTGTTATATAAATATATACAGTAGAACCTCTTTAAATTAATAGTTTTGGGACCACCTAAAATCTATTAATTTAGCGAGATATTAATTTATTGAGTATCAATTTAGCAAGAATTACCGAGTCGGGATCGGACAATTTTATTATTTAAAAGAAATTATTAATTTATCGAGTATTAATTTAATGAAGTTCTACTCTATATATATATATATAGTAAAGGAAGACATACCAGGATTATCTGCAATGAATCTGATTGCTATCCATCCAATTTTTGGAATTGCATAGGTAGTTACTTGAGGAGGATCAACCAAATTAAACCCTTTTGGGTCAGTTTCATTGTCAAAAATCCCCAAACCCAATCCGACCACGTAGAAGCTATAGCCATGTAAATGTATTGGATGACTCATGGAATGATCTAGAACATTAGTTCCTTGAAACACAATCTCGACTGATTCGTTGTAATTCAACACCTTCACCTTTCTCCCTTGATATGTGTAGACAATATCAGGATCAAAAGTCGCCACTGTGTGGTTATAGCGAGAAAGAGGTTGGTCTAGGAAATCTGTGGTATAAACTCCACTTATGTTCCTGCATCAAAATGTTCAGATTCGCAATCTCATATATTAATTACTAGATTTTTTCTATTACCTAATTAAACATATATTATCATTGTCCAAAAAAAAAATTAAACATATATTAAAGTGCGAGAATTAATGTAGATTTGTGTTCCACATTAAATGTAGCCTTAAGGCCGGTGTAGCTCGATACAAGTTACGAATGTGAGTAAAGTTAACACTCCGATATCGCCGGTATCGGTCAATGTTTGAGGCAAGCATGCAATGAATTAAAGAAAAACATATGCATTGCTTAATTAGCCAACTTAACACTCCGATGAGAATGCGCGCATGCATGGCACTAGTACGCAAATGACCTCAAATCTTATAGCTAGCTTCATGTAAACTTAATTTATGTTCATGACCATATATATCTTATTCAATGGATAGACCAACCCAAATTAATAAATAAGCTGGCTTATTACAGAAAAGAAACAACGTACATCAAACCAAGATGATTGACAGACAGCGAAAACGGTACCCTAGCCTACCTGCTTAGAGATTATTTATAGAGATCGAGCTAGCTATAAAGCCGGCCAGAAATTAAGAGATCGATGAAAAGGATGACCGAGGGCACACAACATGCATCCACGTACAGCTAGCTTTGTTTTCCGAAACAAACAAGTCGATCTACTCCAATTTTTGTTTCCCAATAGATGCATCAAAATCTTGGACACGAGAGTTCAAGGAAACTACACATGGAGGCATGTAAGATGGGGGATCGCGAATGCTAGTCTCAGCAGTGCCTCCGTTCTTCACTATAAATATAGCTTCCATACCCCAACTCAAGTGTTTCTCAAAATGACAGTGCCAAAACCACACACCTACGTACACAAAATTAATATTCTATATATTAGTATTTAACATATAATCTCTGGTACGTGATTTCCCTTATCTATATATACTACCGTCATATGTTCATTTTTCTTTCATTGCGGGACTTAGAACATGATGGTACAAGTAGACAAGTAATACACAATATAATGGTCTCTTTTTTTTTTCTTTTTCTTTTTTCTGCCAATACAATCATGCTTGTAAATGATTTTATGATTTTATACAATCATTCACGCTAGCTTGGAGATATAAGATTTATTTTATTATCAAAATTGTACTACATTTCACTTATTATTAGAATAAAGTTTATATGTCACTTGGTGATCGACCAAAAAATTTATGGTCACTTATTTTCGGATTCTATATTAAAGTCGAGATTAAAATACATATAGTACAGTAATTTATTTCTTACCCTTGATATTAAATTTAAAAGTGGGTAACGTTACTACAAATTGTTAGTCACCAAATGACAGGAAAAACATTTATGTCACTTGTTATATAAATATATACAGTATAATCTTTTTAAATTAATAGTTTTGGGACTACCTAAAATCTATTAATTTAGCGAGATATCAATTTATCGAGTATCAATTTAGCAAGAATTACCGAGTCGGAACCGGATAATTTTATTATTTAAAAGAGATTATTAATCTATCGAGTATTAATTTAAAGAGGTTTTACTGTATATATATATATATATATCCGAAAAGAGAATTATTAATTTGCAATATAGTAAAGGAAGACATGCATACCAGGATTATCTGCAATGAATCTGATTGCTAACCATCCAGTTTTTGGAATTGCATAGGTAGTTACTTGAGGAGGATCAACCAAATTAAACCCTTTTGGGTCAGTTTCATTGTCAAAAATCCCCAAACCCATGCCGACCACGTAAAAGCTATAGCCATGTAAATGTATTGGATGACTCATGGAATGATCTAGAACATTAGTTCCTTGAAACACAATCTCTACTGATTCGTTGTAATTCAACACCTTCACCTTTCTCCCTTGATCTGTGTAGACAATATCAGGATCAAAAATCGCCACTGTGTAGTTATAGCGAGAAAGAGGTTGGTCTAGGAAATCTGTGGTATAAACTCCGCTTATGTTCCTGCATCAAAATATTCAGATTAGCAATCTCATATATTAATTACTAGATTTTTTCTATTACCTAATTAAACATATATTAAAGTGCGAGAATTAATGTAGATTTTAATTTGTTCCACATTAAATGTAGCCTTCAGGCCGGTGTAGCTCGATTGGTACAAACTGAGCTAAAAGAAATCGATTTCTCCAGAATTGATTACAGCAACAGTAGCTAGGGTATATATATACTACCTGACTTACCTATAGGAACAAGACACGTGTATTACAGCTGTAGGTCATTATGGAAAGCTCAACTAACTAATAGAGTACGCAGCACACAATTAATTAAAGTAAACTAATTAACCTAATTAAGCTAACTCACTAACAGCCTTATCAGGCCAATAGATACAAGTTACGAATGTGAGTAAAGTACGTTAATCTCATATCTGAAAAGTTTCTAGACATACAATATGTAAGCATGTGAATGCATGCACAATTAGCTGGCACAAATTATTCATCATTTTATCCCTAACAAGATGGAAGAGTACGTTAGGAACTACCTGTAGTAAGCTTGCAAAACATCTGTACTAGGGTTTGCCCAGCTTATGTTATTCAGGCTTGCAGCAATTTCATAGTCTGAATCACAGCCTGAATGTTCACAGTAAAGCGAATTCATAGAAACTACTATATACATTTTGGTAGTAACGTTGACTGGGACATTGATAGGGTATTCCGGGGTCGCTAAGCTTCTAATTTGGCCTGTAAAACTTAACGCTCCAAGCATATCGAAGTAAGAGGGTAGGGTTTTGGGAAAGGAAGGAGGTGTGGGAGAAGTATAGTTGCCATTGTATTCAAGGATGGCAGTAGCATTTGCATGGTCAAAATTATCAACTTGGGCATCCTCGGTCCAAAATATTCGAGCAGCCATGTAATACAGGCCCAGAGGCTGATTTGCTTCGAGTAGGACATCCATTGTTTGTCCGGGAAGTATCATTATGAAAGTTGTGGTTATGGGTTTTATATAGGCTCCGTCGAGTCCAACCACAGTGAGATTGTGTTGAGCAATTGCAAAGAAGATTTCTGCATTCAAATTTGCATTGACTATACGAAGCAGATAGGTCTTGCCGTAGTCTACCTTCCGGCGATAGGTTGTTTCTGCAATATGAAAATTATGGTTATTTTCAGCAAAAGAGTAATTGTGGTTGTTCATTTCATTTTGCAATTTTTCACTTTTATTGTGTCTATAACATACCACTGGAACATGGACAAAGATCCCCTAGTTGGCCATTTATAGTGTAAGCATCTGAAGAAGGTAAGTCTTGACCAGATTCCAGATCCGCATCAACTACTGCATGCAATTCATCTGTGTACCAGGATGCTGCAATAATCAACAAATACAATAACACAGATGTCAACCATATATTACCAATGATGAGTTGTGCTTGGAATGTTTATGAATTAATTGAGCTAGCCATTCTCTAGTAATTAAGGCTAACCATGCATAATTGATAAATGTGCGGTTAAGTTCCCTAGATATGTTCAGACAATAATCAGATTTGTTCATGTTTTACTTCTTGAAAGGTATTTCTTACAAAATTTCAGTGAAATATAAAGTAGTTTAGTGTACAACATTTAATTCAGACATACATATATATAATAGAATACATGCATGAGTTTGGTTAAATATTAAAAAACTTAAAAATCCCCCCTCCGGCCTCAACTATATTAGTCAATATATAAACTCGAATATATTAAGATCATAATAGTAAACAGAATAACAAAAAATAAAAAAAAAATTTATGAAGACCCGTACAAACTTGCCCATTTACCTAATTTTTTTTTGTAAAGTATTTTTTTTATTTCTTCTCATATTTTATATTCTAACAAATTTATTATTTAATTTCAAAAATAATATAATAAAATAGAGGGGCAAATGATGCGGGACAACTGATAAAATATGTGAGAAAGTTTCTCATTTCGCACAAAAGTAACGCTTGCAGGAATGCTAGTTTGCATAATTTAGATGACCATACTTACTACTATGATTATTTTTTTGTGTAAAGTTAATACTTGAATAAAGACTTCAATGACAAATGATTATTTAAGTATTTGCTAAGCTTTTTCTTATTTTTATACTAATCTAGCAAAATAATTAAAGTAAGTTCATACGATGGACATAAATAACTTTTATTCTTGCATACCCAATACAATGATCTCTTCTTCATCGGGTTGAGGAAACGGAAATGTTGTTCCTACGACAGGCAAGATGATAATGGCACCATGAACAGAAGCTCTTGTCCAATCACTATGAGCATGCCACCATAGAGTTCCTTCTTCTTCAGACAATATGACTTCATAGGTGAAATTTGTCCCAGGAGGGATTGGACATTGCGTGATAAATTCAGGACCGTCTGACCATGGATTTCTTGGTTGCCTTATCCCATGCCTGTAGCATAATATCATATTATATAGTGTTTTCCAGACTTTTTAATACTATACACTAGCTAGTGCATGACATATATCACAATTTTCTACCCATTAAGATCATCTTTTAGTAATAATAAAAAAATGTAGTATATGTCAGACATGCACTAAAATACCATAACATTTCCTTTGTTTTTCATCTCGATTAATTCATAGGTGAGAAACAGGTCATGCATATTAGCATATATACATAATACATGCATGGATGGTATAGACTATAGAGAATTAGCGCCAAGTGTGATCGATTCTTAATTGAAAGGAACAGTATCATTAATGATTTATAAAGACCTTGCATTTGTTTTCTTTGGTAAAAGAATCAGTCATCATTTGGGGACTCTTAAATATTGGGGGTTCTCTGCAATCGAAAATGTGGCCAGTTTTTGAGAGAGAGAGAGATGTAAAGATACCAGTGGATAGTGAAACCATAGTAACCCTGGTTATGAACATTGACATAAATTGTATCCCCTTTGTGAGCTCGTATCTCCGGACCTGGAAAACTGTCGTTAACGACTAACATGCTCTTTGTTTCACACAGCCTAGTGAAGTTCTTCTCCCTGACCTGATCGAATGTTAAAACACCATATTAAGAATGTACATATAGTATATACACACCAATGCATGCAAAGCTAAAATCAGTGGGAGATGGATGATCTCGAATTGGCGGGAAAGTACTTACAACAAAATCATAGTGATGCACGTCTCCATGGACCACTGCCAAGAAAGATAACACAGTAAGAAAGAGAAATCCCAGAGGCTTTGTGAATGGAGAATTCTTCTGGGATGTCATTTGAATTCTCACTCTCTCCAACCCTCAGCAAATTAAGGAAGACGCACTCTCTTATCAAAAAATTTAAGGAAGACGTACACTAGCCAACTGTGCTTGTTTGGGAAATGGGAACTCGATATATTATTCCTACGATCGAGAACCTTCTATATATATAAAGTTATCAATGTATTTTTTGTCTATATATAGAGACACGTCCTAGTTAAGTTGATTTCGAACGGAAAGTCGTACATATATAGAGACACGTCCTGGATATGTACCTTCTAGTCAATTCTCAGTTTATTTTTTTGTACCGTTGACCCTTGTTTTACCGCCAACAAAAAAAAAAGTCACGTGAATTGAACGGTGATAATAACTCTTTCATTTGAAAGTTTGTTCACTTGTCGATCAGCAAAACAATTAAATTAATTAATGTGATTCTTGGGACTAGCTTGCATAGTAGCAAGTATAAGTTGAGCTTAAATAAAGATCAAAACGTGTACTGCGCGGTCTTGCTTTCTATTGAAATTTGAAAAGCGTGGTCGCTGGATAGCACTCGATCAAAGACCCATCGTTAATATTCAGTAGGTCGACAGAAACAGGGTATATATAATGCATGGAGAAACACGCTAAACCCTAAAAAATAATATTTAAAATATATATATATATATATATATATATATGCATGGAGAAACGCGCGAGTTTACTGCGCTCTCTTCCTTTCTGTGATTCTGTCTGAAAATTAAAGGTAGTGTAGTCGTATTTCCTCATATTTAATTCCTAACGTACTGTCCATTAATTCCTCGTATGCAGCAATTGTTGAAAGTTTATTTTATTTTTTCAAACTAGGCTTCTCGATCTCTCACATCTCTTTTCTTCTATCTGTGCTTCTGGCCTCTCCAAGTGACGGAGAGTGAGAAATCATGGCACCAGATCTGATATTGGGAATTTATGGCCATCTCAGCAAGTAAAATAGAAAGAAAAGAATGACTGAATTTAGAACATCGATCTTGGGTGTAGTACAAACTGATATCGATCATCAGTTCATCACCGGGACTCCACCTCTAATTTCTGTAGCTTAATCAGACTCTTCCAAGTATAATTGAAGAAACCAAAATGATAAATGACAAACTACATAGATAGAGGGAAGCATTCATTAAATAAATGGGTTTCCTTTGTAGCTAGCTTTAATTATTAATTGCTGATATTATATAGGCATAATGTGCCACCGATTAATTTTCTCTTAAATGTGTTTCTATCCATTTGGGATTCCATACATCATCTATTTATAAACCCATTTGCATGTATTGGATCTGAAACGTGGTGGTCGAATGGGAGATCGAGGAAGAACGAACTGAAGAAGAGAGATAGGAAGTACTTCTTCGATTTTTTTTTTTTTTTGCAGAAGCGAGAGATATGAGAGAGAAGCCCGGTTTGGAAAAAATAAAATGACCTTAATTTGATTCCTAGCTGCATTAATTATCTCAATGGACAGTCTAACATGAAGAAATTAATGTTATGAGAGGATCCGAGTCCATCTGATATCAATCAACTTATCAAGAAACAAACTGTACGTAGTGTGGCGTATTCGATGTTGAATTCATTAATGCAATATTTAGGGTTTCTAGTTCACTGAAGTCCAACTAGTATCTCAATCAAACATTATGATATTAGAACAATGATTCACGTGGAATGTAATACGGTTGGTACGTTGTACCTAAGGTTCCATGCAAAACAAACATAAGTAGCTAGCTAGCTGTAGGACTTGAATATAATGGTTGGAAACAAACCTAGAACATAATAGGAGAAGTAGTAGACTCATAATACAAAATATAATGGACCTTTGTTTCCCTGCCAATACGATCATGTAAACGATTTTATGCATATATTAGTTCATGCTAGCTTGGAATATTGATTTAATAATTAAGATTTATTTGTTTATCTAATATTAGTGTACAACATTTCATTTATTAATTTAGTAATGTTTATCTGGTCACCAGGCTAGGTCACTTAGAGCAAATGCACCAATGTGTTAAGGGCAATTGCCAATTTGTTAGGTCAATTGACAGTTTGTCAATTCACTATTCATGAATATCTTAACATTAAACGGTTGATTTGTCGAGATGTAATAAAAAAATAGATATCACAACCATTAATAAAAAAGTTTTCACCAAGTCCTCATTATAAGGGTCCTCACTAGAGAAGCTCCCTTCATCCAAATTGGCAATTGCCTTCCGTTTTCAAATGCAGCAATAAAAGTCAATTCTAATGCCAATACACTATTTGAACATATATATTTGACTAATTAATAATTTATTTACAAATGAGATTAAACTTAAATTTTGGTATTTATAGAATGTGAATAAGTATTTCTAAAAATTTTGGTGTGGAAATTGAAGGAGAGTGAATGAGTATTTTGTAGAATGTGTTTTAAAAAAATTGGGAAATTTTTGAATTTTTTGGAAAGAAAAAATTAAAAAATAAACACATGGCCATTGATTTCAAAACAATGAAATCTGGCCCTTCATATTGTTATTGTTGCAGCGTCAGAAAAAAAAAATTTGATTGTTGGCTTTGCACCCATGTGAGCGTGGGGACCATTCTTTTGGTCGACCAAAAGAGTTGCCAAGAATAGGCAATCCTATTGCCCGATCATGTGGGATACACGTGATTGGTCAACCAATTTTGAACCGGTGCATTTATTTTTGGGGAGTGCGCTTTTCTCTTTCATCTTACCACTCACACTCCCCTTTTGTATTTGTTACTTCTACTTCCAAAAGTACCCTTCTTATCCTCCCATGTTCTGCTGTACTCCCTTCTCTCTCCCTCTTTTTCCTACTGTTCTGGAAACCTAACCCTTCTCTCATCCCAATTCCCAGTCCTTCGCTTGAAACAGACAATGAATTCGAACAAGAAGAGGAGGAAGAAGAAGACTCATTCTTCGATTTGGAGATCAGTACCGAATCAAGCACCAAAACCCACCAAGAAGTCCCAAGCTTTACTCAAAAGAAGCCAAAACAGAGCTAACCCTTTCTCTGTCTCCTTCTGATCCTTCAACCCCTCAAAGTAATTAAACTCAGATGAATTAAACCCATAAAGAAACCTGACCCAGTAATTAAACTCAGATAATTGCAATTCCATGTTCAATTAAATAGGGCTCTCTAGTTCTTTGATGGATTTATGGGCAATTGGACTTCAAGCAAGCTTTTACAGTCATTAAGCATTAGTCTGTCATGGGAAAAGCTGAAATCAAGCTAACTAGGATCTTCAATCATGCAAGATATTATGAAAAACAAAGTGAAAGTAGGTTGGGATCGAGTTGTATATATTTCTTACAGATCCAAGATCCAAGTATAATTGAACATCAATTCCATATCAAAGAACCAAATCATGTGGGTAGTAGAAACCTTCAATTGGGTTTTGTTCCCAGAATCACAAAATGGGTGGTGCGTGTACTCACCCAATCAACGGGATTATCATGACATCATGATCATCAGTTATAGAGAAAGCCAGATGAGGCTATTTCGGTATTGTTGGTCATCGTATCAGAATATATTGCATGCCTCCGTGAAAAAGAGAAAGGAATCCATAAAGATAACTAGAGATCGAGAGGGAGTTGATAACCAGTTTTTCCTGCATCTAATATGGATAAGACCAACAGTAGGACAAAGAGGGAGAGAGAAGGGAGTACAACAGAACATGGGAGGAAAAGAATGGTACTTTTGGAAGTAGAAGTAACAAATACAAAAAGGGAGTGTGAGTGGTAAGATGAGAGAGAAAAGGGGAGTGCGAAAATCACTCCCCTTATTTTTTTACTGTTATTGCCTTTTGGTTAGCCTACTGGTATACCGGTGCATTTGCTCTTACTATTTGATTCAATATTAGGGTCAAGATCAAAACACATAAAGTACAATAATTTATTTTGAGTGTTGTTATTAACACACATATATTCTCTATTTACACACCTTTTCTATCATTTTATTATTTTAATTTAACTTTCTTTTATAAATTGTCCAAACTACTCTCCTCCTTCTAAATCTCCAACACTTCAACTCCTTAATTTGAGACCTATAATTTTGATTGAAGCTGTTGCTAATACAACTATACAAGAAGTCAAGAACTGCTCATCTTTTGCCCCGACACACAAGTTTTTGAAGCTTGAAGTAACACAGGCTTGGGCAGTAACTCAGTGACGGAACTAGGATGTTCCGGTAAGGGGGGACGAAATAAAAATTATCATCACAATATATCAGAAAAAGAAAAAAGAAAAAAAAGAAGAAGCAAAAACACATTCAAATGATTCAATTGAAAATTTGAAATTAACAAATTATGATAGAAAATTACATTCAAGGAAGAAGCGAAGAACACAGAGAGACTAAGAGAGGTGGAGATCGAGAAGATCTAAAGATGGATATGGAACTATGAAGTATGGAAGAACATCGATGGTGAGACACTACTACACCATACTCTGGGAGCTCAGAAAGAGGGAATGACGAAAAAAGAAAATTAGAAAGACGTCCCTTGTACAAACATATATAAAAATTAAGGGGACCATGACCCCTCCCTACAAAAATATACATTTGTTTAGACCATAATTTATTTGACTACTAAAATCCTATTGGTCTAAACAAATGTAGGGGGGCCATGGCCCCTTTTGCCTCAACATGGTTCCGCCCGTCGCTTGGCGATATAGTTGAGAATTTTGTAGGGCTGGCTATTTCAACCGTACCGGCCTTTTACTCTCACTCAGATATATTCTCTTCGAAACCCACACTACTAGAAAACTGGGCTATAGCCACCACCACTAATCAGTCCCTATTGATTCTATTTGCCACCGCTAGCAGTGCCTATTGACCTTTAGTTACTAAATTCATGTTCGTCCCTAATTTTGCAGACTCTAAATGGGATTTTGATCAATTAGCCACCACTAAATCTGTCCGTGGCTTTTGGGTTCACTTCTCTTCACATCTCCATATCTCTTCTGACATGAACAGTATTCATTGTCTTTTTTAATTATTTTATTATATAAATTTGCCACTCTCATCCGTCGCAAATTTGGTTCTCTCACAAAAAAAAAAAGATAAATTATTGGAGGGGCCAGATTAACCAATAATTCATTCAAAAATAATTTTATACCATTGCCAAAAATTATACTAGTTCCAAAATACATGACCGGATACATGGCCGGAAAAAAAAAATACACAATTATACTTAAAATTTAAATTAAAAGCTTTGGAGACTCGGTATCTGCTGCTACTTGGTCTCGATCAAGATAACATAGGTTTCAACTGACTGCACAAAACAGATGAAGCCAAATTTTTCAGGTGCAGCTTTAACAAAGCAGAGGACTAAATTGAAACCAAATGAATAAAGCAGCAGTTTTAACCATGAACTTATCCAATTGGAAATCACAATTACAAAGCACATCAGCCATAAAATGGAGAAGGTACATAAATTAATCACCTTGACCGAGATTTAACTCGAAAGGCTTCCCACGATCTCGTCTTGAATCGAACTCTGTTCCTTAAGCAAAGTCCCAATGTAATGAACTGCAAAAACCCTGATCATTTGGGACCCTTCTGAAGCCTCAAGACCCTACATTCATATTTAAATCCAAAACTCAGTTCAGAGAAACAATTCAACAAATAGGTTAAACCCAACCATACCCACTTAAAAGTTAAAACTCATCTTCTACCACAACAACCGAATCATACTCCGTACAATTCCTATATTATAAACTGACCACTTTAAAAGGTCATAATAATATCTATGGAACTATAAATATAACTGGTATACAAAATTTTAACAGCAGAATTCTTATTTACCTAAGATATTCTGATCCAGAAAACTCCACTACAATTGTTGTAAGAACTATATGGATTATAACTACTATTTAGTTATGTGAAGTAAAATAAATGAGGGCTGGTAAAGCATGATCACTTTTAATTTCGGGTGTCAATCTGTTTACACTTCTTAGGCATTAGTAACTTAAACTTATAGAGCATACCTCTCCAGCTTCAATGGTGATAACATGGGGTGCAAAAGCCCGTCCGGCGGAAGAGTTCATCCATTCCCCTATAAAAACAGTTCAATATATCCAATAAGTAGTAAAATTTCAGACCTCAAAGTACACACACAAATGGCAAAATAGTGATAAATAACTATTACAGATAGCTGACTTCAGATAAATTCAGAGAAGATAACTTAAATGTAAAATACCATTTGAGAAAAAGTTAGTTCAAAACAAGTCGCACATATAAAAAGATCTAAGACTAGAAGGCATAACTTCTTTTACTGCATGCACCTCAGTATCACAACTCCTATGTATGCTCAGTAGATGTTCGGGCTAATACAATTGATGGTCATTTAGAGGCACTTCAAGGACATTACGCATAATTATCAAAGGAAAACAGTTTTTGAAAATAAGCAGAAGTGGCATGAATTAACCACCATTGACGGAGATGATAATTGAATGAAATTGAGAAAAACTAAATGCTAACAAGAATTCAATGTAACAAGGAACATTATGTAGTGAGAGCAGGGACCCCTTTTTATAGTAATACAACACTAACTAAATCCCACCTATTAAAGGATTCATATAGCATACCTTAGATTTTAAATGACAACCTTATCAACAGCTTATCAGACCTTTTATAGTGCTACTGCACAAAACTAAATCCCACTTATACAGGATAAGCAATTGATTAAATAATATCCCACTTATACAAGATAAGTACTTATTAAATGATATCAAGGACTCTATTTAGACAAAATCAAATGTAAATATATGCCAAGTATAATTAACCAAGCCCAAAAATCTAACAAAATCAAGTTAGGCATAAAAATGGAATTAGAAGCTGTACAGATTGACGAACATACATAGAAGTTAACCCTATATTAGGTACCTACAAACAAATGGAATTCATAAACCCTTACTCTTCCGGAAAGTTTTTGAATTGACGAACATGGATCTTCTTCAGTTTTCCTCGGGCCAAGCGATACACCGTCGAGCGCGCAGATTCAATCTGATCCATCTGTTGCTTCTGGGTAGATAGGAACCACCGGTGCGTTTGGCCTTGACAGATCGAACCAATAGGAACCATTTGTTGCTTCGGTGAAACTTGACGATCGAACCTCAGGGCCTTGACAGATCGTTGAGCACTAGTCGCATTTCTGATGGTAGTTTTGCTCGATTTTGGGTGGAGTTTACAGATCGACCAACGGCAGAGGTGAGAGCTTCCAAGGTCGCGTGCGGCGATTCTGGTCGATGCATGGCGGTGGTATGTCTCGGGTTCTGTTCGCCGTCCTTCCCTCTTTCGTTTGGTGGTGGCGGTGTCGAAAACCGGCGGCCGGAAGCCGGCCTTGGAGTTCCCAGAGGCGGAGAAGAGAGAGAAAGAGTGTGTGGGTTTGAGAGGGCGAGAATGACTTGGAGGATTTTCTCAACCTTTTTTTTATTTGAACGAAGCGCTTTCCCGGTTGCCCAAGAGTACTCTTTAGCTTATTATATTTGTAATTGAAATATGTGCGACGGACAACCGTGTCCAATTAATACTTAACCTCTCAAAAGCGACGGATGATGTGTTCATAAACCCTGAAATGCCACTGCATCCGTCCCATTGCTGATATTTGAACACAGATTGCCGCTATATTCTACCAACCGTGGCTATTGGCTCCCTATGTCCATAAAAGCCACCAAATCATTGGTGGTGGCTAATGATGGGGTGGCTATAGGCTCATTTTCTAGTAGTGCCATTTCACTCTTTCTCAAACTCTTATCAATTTCTTACAACCCCTTTCACTCATCATAGTCTGTGAATTCAATTCGATTCAGGCGCGCGAGTTGCCTATCAAGACCTACGACACCGAGTTCATCAAAGTCGACCAGAACGTCCTCTTCGATCTCATCTTGATAAACTAGACTTCACAGTCCTTTTTCGAAACCTGAATTGTATTTTTTTTTTAAAGAGCTCCAAGACTTTCCGAAATCTGGATTTCTTGTTAGGGTTTTCAGAATCAATCATCTTCCCATTTCTTTAAATCGAAGACAGCTTAAATCTTGGGTTTCAATCAATTTTTGTTTGCAGAATTGGCTTTTTTTTTCCCCTCTGGTTTCTTTGTTTTGGCCTTTTCTGGGAAATTAATTGATGGTGTAGTTGATGAACTCCGGATGAGATCTCCGACCCGAACGCGGAACCTTTTTTTTTTTTTGAAAGGTTGGATTTTTTGAAGTGGGGATTGTTGATAAATCCCTTCTTTTGAAGTGTTGATAGTTTTTTTTGAGCAATTGAAGTGTTGATAGTTAACTGTACGTGAGATTTTGAAGTGTACGTTGAAGCGGGTATTTACCAACAATCCCCTCTTTTGTAGTTTATTAATTCATGGTGCAGTTTATAAATCCTAAGTTTTGAAGTGTTGGATTAAAATAATAAAAGAATAGAAATGGTGTATGAAACTGTGAATAGAGAATATGGCCACTACCGTGTGTTTTCACTCTTTGATATTAAATTTAACTGGCATCGTTAAGTTTGAAAAAAAATCTTTGTTTCAGCGTCATTAATCTTGTTTTTGTTTGGATGTTGGTTTCTTCACTGTCTTTTTGCTTCTTTCTCTTGTATTCGGTTTCTCAAGATCCATGTTGATCAATAATACATTTGGGTAACCTATCTATACATATATATTGCGATGCCTGTGTTGTATAAAGGTTCAAAGGCAGCAGCTAACCAGACCAAAAAAAAAAAAGCACTAGCTTAGCACGTACCGTGCAATAAGAAGAGAAAAGGATTTTTGGCCGATCACCATAATAGAGATGGTCTCAGGATCTGACAAAGAAGAACATATATGATATATATGTACCAAACAGGTAGGAAATGATTCAGCCATGGTTAATTATGAAATTTTTTGTAGTGAAGATCAAGTTCTGATAATCTGAAAAGAAAAGAAAAAATCCTTTGAGCGTTCATGAAAATGATGAAGTCTTTTTTTATTTTTAGAAAATCCTTAAAAACACGACACATTTGCATTAGCTAGGTAAAAAGAAAAAACAAGTCAAATGATTTAAAATGGTTGGATTCGAGATGATAAAATTGCCTTTCACTCACAATGATGTGATACTTGAACAAAATGAAGTGACACATGATGAATGATGTGTACTTGATGTGGATTGACATATCCGATTAAAGCCTCAAAATTTTAACTCTTATATAATAAGGCCAATTAATAATCGTTTTCTTGAACTTAACAGTGGGTGAGCTCAAATTCTTAGTCACCATATGACCATGAAAACATTTGCATATTAGGAAAGAGAATTGTTTGCAATATTATAGTAAAGGAAGACATACCAGGATTATTTGCAATGAACCTGATTGCTAACCATTCAATTTTTGGAACTGCATACTTGAGGAGGATCGACCAAATTAAACTCTTTTGGGTCAGTTTCATATATACTAGAAATACTATGGGTGTGAGATAGAGATGGTTACCTTAAAGAAAGTGGGTGATTAAGCAGTTATAATGTTTTTCATTTATTTTTTATTTTTTCTGTTATTTACGATTTGACTATTTTATCATTTTTACTAATTTGGTTTTCAAAATATTTTAATATATAAATGACTTTTACATAAAAAATTCAATTATGATTGACAACCTCCCTTCTCTTAAATAATACTAGAAATATCCACACACGATGGGTGTGAGAGTGGAGAATTAAAGATAGTTACTTGAAGAGTACGTGGGTAGTTATGCAAATTATTTTTTTATTTTTTTATTTGTAGTTTGTCGTTTTTACTCTTTATGATTAATTGGTTAATTTATAAAGTATTTTAATATATGAGGGATATTGACGTAAAAAAAAACTGTTATGATTGACAAAGCCTATTCTCTCAAATATAGTATATAGATATATATATATATATATATATATATATATATAGAATGATTCTCAGGTAAGGAGATCCTTACTTTTTTAAGTTAAGGAGTTTTGATTTCAACCGTCAGATCAAAACAGACGTGGGACCCAACTGTCAGATATGTTTTAAATGATTTGCTTTGACGGCTGAGATCAAAACTCCTTAACTTAAAAAAGTAAGGAGCTCCTTAGCAGAGAAGCCCTGATATAGAATGATTAAGGTGCAGAGTTTTGATTTCAGCCGTCAGATCAAATCTCCATAGTGGAGAAACCCTGTATATATACATTCACTAGACAATAACATTATGGATATGGAGAAACATCTTTTTAAAACGACTTTAGATTTTGTACAAATTTAAGAAATTAAACTAGTCATTCTCGTGATAGAAATTCATGTAACATATTGCATAATGTCAACTTATCAAGCTAGAGAGTAGAGACAAATTCATGTCAACAATCAGGACGTAGTGTACGTTTGTAGTTTTGGTCTAGTGATCGATGATATGTACTTTAATTTGGACGTTGAATGAGAGCATGTAATATTTTAAGAAAAGATTAAAGTGAAAAGCAGCACATCGATAAGAAGGTTCAAGAACCATCGAGAGACCATTAATTGTTTCCTAGTTTGTTCATGTATTCTATTCCTAATGGGATTATGTTTGGTATTCCTAGTTGGATTAGATTTTCTAGCCCTAGCCTCATTGTATTAAACTATTAATTGTCTATAATAAATACCCCCAAAATGAAGGTTTAGGACAAAATCAGCAAGTGCCGAAGAAAACCAGCCGCTCAGCGCAAAATCGACAGCTCGAGAAGATGTACGGGAGATTTCCAAAGAAAAGTGACAACACCAAGTACTATGAGATCCTCGGAGTGCCTAAGAACGCATCCCAAGACGATGTGAAAAAGGCTTACAGAAAAGCCGCCATCAAGACCCACCCTGATAAGGGTGGCGATCCAGAAAAGTTCAAAGAGTTGTCCCAAGCATACGAGGTTCTGAGTGATCCAGAGAAACGTGAAATCTATGACCAGTATGGAGAGGACGGCCTCAAGGATGAAGGAGGACCTGGCCACCACGACCCTTTTGATATTTTCTCTTCCTTTTTTGGTGGCAGCAGCAGCCAGTTTGGTGGAGCCCCAAGGCGGACAAATAAGCAGGGAGAGGATGTGATCCATCCCCTCAAGGTTTCTCTTGAAGATCTATACACCGGCACAACCAGGAAGCTTTCTCTCTCTCGCAACAAAATCTGCACCAAGTGCAAGGGCAAGGGGTCTAAGTCAGGTGCTTCAACAAAGTGCAGTGGTTGCAAAGGGTCTGGAATGAAAGTCACTACTCGACAAGTCGGCTACATGATGCAGCAAATGCGCCACCCTTGCAATGAGTGCAAGGGCAGTGGAGAGACCATTAATTCCAAGGACCGCTGCCAGCAGTGCAAGGGTGCGAAGGTTGTCGAGGAGAAGAAAGCATTGGAAGTCCATGTGGAGAAGGGAATGAGAAACGGGCAGAGGATCACATTCGCCGGCGAAGCTGACCAACAGCCTGACACCATCACAGGGGATATTGTAATTCTCCTGCAGCAGAAGGATCACCCCAAGTTTAAGCGAAATGGGGATGACCTAATCTTTGAACATACTTTGTCTCTAAAGGAGGCACTCTGTGGGTTCCAATTTGTACTGACGCATTTGGACGGCAGGAGGCTTCTGATTAAATCTCAACCAGGACAAGTTGTCAAGCCTGATCAGTGCAAGGCCATAAATGGTGAAGGCATGCCAATCTACCAGAGGGGATTTATGAAGGGCATGTTATATGTCCATTTCACTGTGGAGTTCCCGGATTCGATGAACCCTGAAGTGTGCAAGGGACTGGAGTCTGTGCTGCCTCACGGGTCTGGTTCGACATCGCCGCTGACTGATAAGGAACTAGATGAATGCGAGGAGACTACGCTACATGATGTGGACGAGGATGAAATGCGGAGAAAGAAAGCAAAGCAGTCTCGAGAGGCACATGAGGAAGATGAGGAGGATATGCCTGGTGGTGCCGAGAGGGTCCAATGCCCTCAACAATAATGATTCCAGTCACTTTGTTAGTGAGATGTGTTTATTTCTGGTTTGGGTACGTTGTTTATGAATCTTACAATAAAGACTGTAGCCATTAATAACAAGCTAGCTTATTGCATGCACTTGATGTGAATGGTACACATACTGAAAATTAAGGAGAAAAAAATTGAGAGTTTTCTTCATGCCCTCCATCAATTTCACTTGCCAATCGTCAATTGTGTTTTCGTTTTCTTGTTGCATAGTCATGTGGACTCTTAATTTGTTGCTTATGAATGATTGACGTTTCCTCGTCAAAAATATAAACTAAAACAATTGTGTACTACTAACAGTCTCGATCGATCTTAACTCTGAGTTGAGACATGCATGTACTAATACATTGATTCTTCTTCTTAGCTGGCCGTGGGGCTCGATCTTCCATATAATTTTGATTTGGTCTTTTTACTGCTGAGAAGTAATTAATTCAAGTCTAAAGTAATTGCAATCATTCTACTGCATGTACGTTCCTCTCTTACAGGTATTTTTTTTTTTGGACTTGTAAGAGAGAAGAATGTACGTACAGTACGTGCCATACGTTGCAATTGCTTACAACCGCTTAATTAAAGGCAGTGATATGGAAAGCTTCAATCTCATCCTTTAGGAGCTGGTTGCTGCTTAAACCATAGACAACAGTTTCAAATTGCTAATAAATAATAAGTATATATATTTTCTAGCCTGAGTAGAAATAATAAGTATATTCACTACATCATTATCAAGACATTGTCTTGATCACAATTGCAATCCTTTTCATTTATTTTAACTAACCATCATTGCGCGCTTGTGGTATATTTTTTTTCTCAGCATTGTGGTCTGCTCTTTGTAGTTCTTTAATTAGTGTTGATTGATATTTGTTTCTCAATTAATCCCACTTTTGGGGAGTTGCAGCCTAAAACTTTCTTAGTTAAGATTTTCTGGTTCTAGCTAGCTTACATCGATCAATTAATTTTCCTTGTTTGATCGATCATGTTTCCTATTATTAGTTGGATTATGTTTCTTAATTAATCCTAGTTTGATTACAATTTCTGGTATAGCGGCTCACATCAATGATTCTGTCTCCAAGATGGAGATGGAGAACACCAAAACCATAAAAGAAAATAATTGTGATCCTAATCTGTCTCATAAAATTCATCGATCAAAACCATACGTACTGCTAGAGTGCCTAAAGGATGAGAAATGTGATGTATCCCCTTAAGGTTTCTTTGGAAGAATTATACAATGGCACATCAAGGAATGTTTCTTTCACACGCAACAGAATCTGCATGCACCGCGTGCAAGCTGGGTAAAGAGACAAAGTGGTGGGAGTGTCCTGATTGCCAAGGAGCTGGATATATATACATACAAGCATATATATATATATATATATATATATATATATATATATATGCAAAGCGGGCAGAGGATCACATTCGCGGGTTAAGCTGACGACAGTTCCATTGCAGCAGCAGGAAGAACACCCCAAGTTTAAGCGAAAGGGCGATGACCTATTCTTTTTGTCCCGGAAGTGTGGGTTCCAATTTGTATTGACGCATATGTTTGGCCATAAATGGTGAAGGCATGCCAAATATACCAGATGCCTTATTTGAAAGGCAAGTTATATGTCCATTTCATTGTGCTGCCTCATGCTTCCAGGACTTATGTTGGGGCTGCTGTTTTGGAATCAACGAGGAACTAGAACAAGATCCAAGGACACGTACCGCGACCTTGTTGATTGAAGGGGCCTTGCTCCTTGCTTTTTCCAAGATCAATCTCTAGCTATCTGCTGACTTCCTCTGACCTCTCCAATTCCAGCAAGCGGATGAGTAGATGGTATATACTGTACGGAAAAGGCGTTTGATTTTGTATAAAACACTAATTTGAGACTTTAATGCAGCAGCTATGAGGTTTGTTCTTGGCTAAACATATGGTTTTCGGAGGGAAAGTGTTTGGGCCACTTCGCACCAAAAAGTACAAGTATTTGGGCCAGTTCGCTTAGTTTAAGTTTTTAAGATTTAGGCCCAAATGTATTGTTTCGTCCTTGGTATCACATTTCTAGGCATTATGACAAACACACGTACTAGTACTTTTTTTTAGGTCAAAGCATTTTGAGATAAAAAAAATTGGCAAAATTATTTGATATTTTAGGGGTGGTATTGCTAAGCTGTTTTATTTTGAAATTGGATATGTTGTTATGATGTGCTTGTTTTTTTTTAATATTTGAGAAAATCGAACCTTTGACTTAGCCTAATTATAACTAATTTCCCAACCCTTCCACTCCACGTGGACTAACCCGAAGGACTTAGGACTCAATCCAATAGTAGGATTCAATGGTTGTGACCTCACACACGCCTACTAGTTTTGGTTCACGAAAGAAAGTATAGAAAATCAATTTTGTATGTTTTTAGGAGGATGGGAAATTTTCTTTCTTATCTTTAATTCAATCGGACAAATTTGTCCTAAACCCTAAAGAAAGAGGGGTTAAAGAGTTCTTTTTTCATCATATACTAGTATTTGTTTTCTCTAATGTATACTTACCGATGTGGGAATATGGGAAATGAGATTTTTTTTTCTATTCTCAGTCTGTAGTGGGCTATCCAAACAAAGTCTATAATTGTGTGCATGATTTGAGAACCCAGATATGACAATAGAGAATGCGACCTCCAGCTAAGGGCTAATGGTGGGTTTTGGAGCTATGCAACGAGACTCTTGTGCATTATTCAGTAAGGACAATTAAGCTATTTGGTCACACTATAATTGACTCAATACACAATCTTATATACAAGGCTGTATACCCAACTGAGATTTGAAATAGACCTTAAATGGGCCTTAGCTCTCTTTGAGTCTTTGCTCTGGATAGAATCCAAAGACATGTGGGATTGTTTAGGACCCCATCTGATCTAGCCATTTTAAACAGAACCCTTTACTATAAAACTTTGGAAAATAACATCAAGCTTGATACTTGAGAATTTTGTTTAAGAAGATTGCCTAAATGGTTACTGTGCCCCTTAAACAGTGTATCTTACTGCTTAGTAACACTTTTGAAGACTAGTGCATGTATATCCATAAACTTACTTCGTTGTGAGGAAGTAAAACAAATAAATCTCAAAGTACAAATCGAATCAATCAAAGTTGAAAGCCGCACTTATCTCACTAAAAATACTTGTACATTCACTATCAAGTTGCAAGTCACTCAATGTAAAGCAAATAGTGGGAGTAGGACAAGTGATACAATCTGGATTTTTATTAAGTCATTAATTTTCACATTTTTGCTCGTCCTTTTGTTTGTCAACTTTGAAAATGATCAAATTCTTAATAAATCTTAATCGACGATTCATTTTTTTCACATTCATTCGGCACTTGAATTACGTATACCCTAAAAGCTCAACCTCGAACTTTCATTAATTCATTCAACTATTTGAAAATGTAAGTGATTTAATAAAAATTCAAATTACTAAGTGTGACCAAAATCCATAATCGGTTTCAATACCAGACTCGTGCTTCAATAAACCAGATCAATGCATTCCATTTGCTAGCTATTTAGGTAAGTTTCACTTGTTTTAAGGTGGTGATAATTAGATTTACTATATTTAATGATTATCATCATCTCAATAAAGATTTGCAGCTAGATAATGTAGGTTCAATAGCAATACATTGAAATATTACAGCCTGATTAAGCGGGGATTAGTAGTTTAAGCCCAAAAGTTAACTAGTTGATTATATATAAGAGCACAAAAGCAACACAATGTTTCACTTTAGTTCCATCTTCATATGGGATGTCCTTATCTGTCGGGCCTTTAGCTTCCCTTTCCTTCTCTTTGGCTTATTTTTCTTCCTCCTTTCTCTTTTTTTATGTGTAAAATTTTTCTCATTGCAATTTATGCATCGATGATCTATGGCCTTTTGAGTGTGTATTGTTCTTAGGTCTTGGTTGTCACTGAATGCACCACACGTGTTTAATTTGATTGATCATTGCAGTATCTTCTCTTTGGGCCAAGCAATAGCAAAGACCTAAGTTGATCTAAAGGAGACAAGTTCAAGTTTCAATTTTACAACTTACCTCGATATTTAATGAATCAAACTATTCAAAGATGAAACTAAGCAGGCATTGGCGGATTTAGGGGTGCCAGATGAGATCGATGAAGGTAATCGTTGTTCAAAAGCTTCGCATGTTTTGTTATTTTTTCTATAAAGTGTAGAGACAATGTGTTTGATGAAATGCTTCAAAAGAGGTATAGATAAGAGCAATCAAACAATAAAAACAAAGTAACGTGTGTGTTTTTATATATTTCTCCGGATTTGCACGTACATATATCACGTACGAAGCTAGTTCATGCATTTATAATTTTCATCAAAATGAACACCACATGTTCGATGAAATGCCTTTGAGAGGCCGAAGACAGGCAACTGTTTACATTTTCCTTTCCCTTGGAAGAAAAAACATTGGATTCTGTACACCAAACACATATATAACTGCAAGAGAGTACTCTTGAGTTCAAAGATAGTCAAGTCCAGGTAAAATAATAGAGTCTAGCCAAACAAGACCTTATGATTTTTCATCGATCAATCATCACTGCACACATGACTATAGCTCTAACACAAACCCTGAATTCCTGGTACAAAGATTCCATAGCTAATGTGTCATATTGCACATGCCTGGTAGTTTTTGTCCCCCGACGTACCCTTACAAAATGGGTAAATTTTATTTTACAGCCAGTCATTTACATATGTAACTAATTGGTCAATCATCGTGCTGCTGATAAAGTAAAGGCTTCAACTGTGAAGGCAGAAGAGAGTTGGAAATGGTCAAAAAGTGACATATATAGCTAGGACATGGTCGAGATCATAAAGAGAAAAGTAGCTACTTCTTCTATCTCCACACTCATATACATAGTCGCACATTCTTTTGCTTTTCTTCTTTTCACGAAGAAAAATGCCGCTCATTGTGTAAAGCATTCACTTCACACGATGTTTGCTCGTCCATGTTCATACAGTTGAGTTTTCATGGCCACTCATCGGAAAGCGATTCAGTGTTCCCAAGCATTAGTGCTATTTTCATCCTAGGCGCCATCATTAATCAATTCTCAATGATATATATATACGGTCTAGTCCTAGATGTTATGAAGTTAAAACAAGGCTGGACTTGGGATAAGATCCGGAGCCGATGACCTTTGACCTGTAATTTCCTCGAGACCCAAATTTTCATTTTTGCTATTTATGAAAAAACATATTAATCATAAAACTTTAGGTCGAAATTTTATATGTATACTATTTTTATTATTCTTGTTGGGTCTCGAAATATAAGATCCGAGGTTGAGTGGAAATGGAAATGGAAATTGATGTGACTAGCTTTGACATAAAGAAAGTGTTACCAAATCAATCAGGACGCTGCTAATCTTGTTAGCCAAACAAGAGTAAGGCATTGACAATCTAATCTTGTTGTCTCACTCTCATATTGCAGTTATGCCAATCATGCATATATTGTCTTATTAAAAAGGCCAACGCTTTAGGCCACTGATCATATCGATGTAGTCATTTTTCCAAGTAAGACTAGCGAGTCACAATTCTCATCTCCATATAAGGGTATAGCTTAGACCAATTTTGTTGGATTACTTATAGAGTAGGATTAAACTCGAATATCCGTGAAATGCTGAGACATAGTAAGAGATACTCGGAATGTATTTGAGCAATTAGCATTAATCTCCATCATAATCTTCCTACTGTTGCTTGAAGTCTAATGCCGTACCTGAAACTCTGAAAGTGTGGTCAGCCGGAGCAACAATCGGAGTACCTATCAGGACCACCCCAGTGGTCCATGGTCCACCTGACTTAGGCACTTGAGAAAAGGGAAAGATTATTTTCCAAAAATTTCCCCTTATTTTTTAGATCTGAGAAAAAAAGCAATTTCGCTGTCAGATATTTTATTATTGGGTAAATTTAATTTTATAATAGTATTTTCCACTATTATTTTAAAATTTTGTTTCCTCTACTATTCGAAACTCCAGTGTCCTATGTCGGGCATGGATATGGAGGGAAATTTATATCTCAGGGTCCCACCCCATGAAGTGCTTAATGTGTGCGTGACAGTCGCATCTCTCTAATTGAGTACCACTCCCACGCTCCTCAAGCTGCAGCCTACGCGCGTGAAATGTAACCGGCGACGGAGTGGAGCAAGAGCACTGAGCACTTCCACAATTAATGCTGACGAGTCAGCAGCGTTTCTGATGTTTGCGTTACGCGCCGAGCGGTGCGTTGATACGAACGGTCGTCCTCGTTTCTCGTACCCTGTAAAGTTTAGCACTGTCACAGAGACTCACAGTGCCTGATCGACGGACTAATCCGATGTATTCGAGGAGTTAAGCCCCAAACGACGTAGTTTGGCTGCGGTTAACTGCGAGTTTATTCCGCAGAAAAAAAAAAAGAAAAAAAAGGAAAGTGAGAGAAAAGAGAAAGGGTTTTGGGGAAGGGAAGGGAAGGTAGTGTGTTGTGTTATTCTTCGCATTTATCAAAGAGACTGTGTCTGTCTTACTGTCTCTGATGGTCTCAACATTTTCAGGTTAATCATAATTTGCCTAAATCGATCCATCACTCAAATCCCAAGGGCTCAGTGCTAAGCTAAATCAAAAAGCTCAAAGCCTTGTGTAAATGTTTTCTTAATTAGGGTTCCTCCTCCTCCTTCTTCTTCTCTATCCGTGTATCTTTCTTTCTTTCCTTTTGAGTTTGGGCGGTTTGTACTGCTACTTCTAGGGTTTTGAAGCCGGAATAAAATAGTGAAGAAAATCTTCTTTTTGAACAAGTTTGGTGCTCTGTAGCTTTGAATGGGTGAAATTCATGCAGCTGGAGCTGGTACAGATGCTCAGGATCTCTCATAAACCAGTTTCACTCAGCGAAGATGGAGCATTGGTGTAATGCTAATTAGCATTTGTTTTCAAGTTGGGGATAAATCGCGCTCTCAAAAATGCATTTCGCAAAGCTCGACGACTCTCCTATGTTCCGCAAGCAGGTTCTGTTTCTCTCTCTTATTATTCTGTAAGCTCATTCATTTCATTGACACATTCCTTGAATTGCTTGGGTTTGCCAGTTATGTAATTTGTTTGTTGGATTAGAATGAACTGATGCATAGAGTATTGGTTGCTTCTGAGTTTCTGATTTGCAAGACAGAGCGAAACCGTTTTAGTAATGAATCAAATTTCAAACCGATTGCTGATTGCTTTTATATTATTTCAATTGCCGTCATGAGAAAGGTAAAGTTTTGCATTTGCATTCCCTGCAGAGTGCAGAACGAACATAATAACATTCGAAAACATGTGTGTGTTAATAGGATTGGATGATGATGATGGTGTTTAATGAATCCCCAACTTCTTATATATGTTCTGTTCTGCTCGGAGTTAATACTACTCACTCTCAAGATGTCAATTTAGAAATTGTTAAATTGTTCCCCCTCCCATCCTTATCACATTTACTTCGTGACACATATGATACAGTTACACTGTAATAGTTATTCAATGAAAGGAGAATGTTGCTATCTCCATTGACAATTCCCATATATCTATCATAATGGACAGAGAAAGGTTGTTAACAGATATTCTTGATGTACCCTTACGAGTGACTCTGTTCATGGCATAATTTCTAGTTATGAACTGTCCAGGGATTATGCAGTCCTTGATTGCTTCTTGGTTGTCATAGCAGATACAGGGCATGGAGGACAGTGCCGAGTCATTGAGGGAGAGAAGTTTAAGGTTTTACAAAGGATGTCGAAAATACACGTATGTCTACTTATATGGTCACATTTTTGATATCTTTTCGTCTTTTTCATTTCTGGTCGTCTTTTGTGGTATGGGAGCCTTTGCCAGACTTGAGCATGGAGTTTAAGAGGGAATTACTTACATTTCCTTGCTTGCAGTGAAGGTCTTGGGGAAGCTTATGATGGGGACATTGCTTTTGCTAGCGCCCTAGAAACATTCGGCGGGGGGCATAATGATCCAATTAGTGTGGCTTTTGGAGGTAAGCCGACTTGTTAGCTTCTTAAGTCACTTGACTAATTATTTTAACAGATGCTAATTGACATATGCGCCGCCCTTCATTTCATTAAAGCGTATCAAACATTGATGAGTTTCTTTTCTTTTTGCTTCATTGGGCGATGCTTTGTGTTAAAGTTCTTCTATTTTCTGGGGTTATCCAATTTTTATTTTTCCATCCTAACCCAAAATGAATCTCAAATCTTATTATTTGTGTGGAATGTGCAATTGAAATAAGTTTCTTTTGAATTTTATTGATTGAACTTCTGTTCTATCCTTTAGGCCCTGTTATGACCAAATTTACTATCGCATTGAGAGAAATTGGGACATACAAGGAAGTTCTTCGGTCCCAGGTAATAACCTTTTGTTGTATTTGTGATCTACATGCCAAATCTTTCCTGCAAGCTAATTGGTTCGGTTTTTTTATGTTATTCCAATCACAAAATTTGAGTGCAGTTCCAGAATATGAATTGAATCAAGTTGAAATGCTTGCATCATAAGTTGGACTTGCAATGAATTCCCTTTTAAAGTATCAGCATCATTTCCATCTTTTAAACCTTTTGCCTTTGATCGGTTACTTAGCAGACGGAACTCAACTTTATATATGTTATGGCAGTTATGTTGTGGCTTCTGTTGTCAAATGTCTTTCATATATTAAGTGCATTAACTTCTGTATTCCTTTCATATTTTAAATGTTTTTCATGCTCCTCTTTGTTTATTTTCAATAAAAAATGTTGCTCCTCTTTTTCCAGTCCCTGTGTTTGTTGCCCTGTTGGATGAAAAATTTAATTCATGTCCTGGGTTATCTTGTATGACTTGTTTGTCTTTCCCTTCTTCCAGGTTGAGCATATGCTAAATGACAGATTGTTACAATTCGTGAATCTTGATTTGCATGAGGTCAAGGTATTGTGCAAATTTTCTTCATAACCAATCTATGTATATCTCCTAGTTTTTGTCAATATCATCCGTGCCTTAGTGTTGAATGGATTATTGTCTTTGTGCAGGAAGCACGGAAACGTTTTGACAAGGCTAGCCTTCTTTATGACCAGGTGTGTGGTTCTGATTGTGAATTAATTTGCCTCCTTTCTTGATGTGATTTCCATGCATATAAGGAGCTTTTTTTTTCGTCTTTCAAATTTCTAATATGGAACAAGCAGTTGTACAAAAAAAATTTCCAACATTTATATGTGAGTGTGGGATCTCCGACAATAGTAGGAATACATTCCTTATATTTTCTTAATGTTCTGACCAAGTCTGAGGTATGCCTATAAGTTTACTCATCCATTTAGGCCTGTAAGATAGTTCATGAGGTTAGTTAACATTCAGCAGAAACCCACCAGAATTATTTGTGTTTTGTTGGGCAACTTGTGTGCAACACAGATGACTGAACTCTGGCCACATAGTTGCAACATAAAATGGACGTTCCATAAATATGTAACCTGTTAGTCATTGTGCTTTATAGGTGTGCTTTTCTCCCTGTATCTATGATCCCTTAGAGCTTGTCATTTATATTTTTTATTTAGTTTTGGTTTTTTGGGGGTTGTATATTGATTGGTAGTCTGGGAATTCCATGTACCTTGATTCAGGAATACAAGTCTGCAACAATGGCCTTGGTTTTAAGAATTTAAGTTGACATGTGATAGATCTTGCTGCTATATTGAGATTAGTGTAACAATATGAAATTAATGTAGAGGACTGCGTATGTAGTTTGATACTTATAGTACTGCAGGCTCGTGAGAAATTTCTCTCACTGAGAAAAGGAACAAGGAATGATGTAGCCACCATGGTAGAGGAGGTACTGTAAACTGCTAGTTTTAATCTGTAATCCTCTACAGTATTAGAAATTCACCATTATTCAGTTTCTAACACGAATAAGAGATATACCAGGAGCTTCATAATTCAAGGTCTACATTTGAGCAAGCTCGTTTTAGTCTTGTAAGTACTTGTTCTTCCTGTCGTCTTGGCAATCAATGATTCCATGGATCGAAACCTTTGCTTTATGAGGATTCTTTCATTTACAGGTGACTGCTCTTTCTAATGTTGAAGCAAAAAAGAGGTTCGAATTTCTGGAAGCTGTCAGTGGGACAATGGATGCACATCTTCGTTACTTCAAACAGGTGTGGATTGAAAGGCAGGTTTTCTGTCCTTTTCACATGCTTTCTCACTAGTATACCGACCTCAATCCTTTTTCATGTGTAGGGTTACGAGTTGTTGCATCAAATGGAGCCCTATATTAATCAGGTTTGTTATACATATGCGTGTGTATATTATGTCAAATCTAAATTCGCTTCTATTTGTAATGTGAATCATTGAAAATTGGGCCTCATTTTATCTCTTAGGTCTTGACTTATGCTCAACAGTCAAGAGAAAGATCCAACTATGAACAGGCAGCTCTTAATGAAAGGATGCAAGATTACAAAAGACAAGTTGATAGAGAGAGTAGGTGGTCGTCCAATGGTTCTAATGGGTCTCCTAATGGAGATGGGATACAAGCTATTGGTAGAAGTTCACATAAAATGATAGAGGCTGTTATGCAATCTGCTGCAAAGGGAAAGGTTTATATACTGCCCTTCTTGATGTAATTTGATATTAAAGTTTTTTTGTTCTTTTTTAGTCTAGTCTGTACATTAAATCCTATAAGAAAAATTTAACAATAAACATTGATCAGGTTCAAACCATTAGGCAAGGTTATCTCTCAAAAAGGTCCTCAAACTTGAGGGGTGACTGGAAAAGAAGATTTTTTGTTCTTGATAGCCGAGGAATGCTCTATTACTATCGGAAACAAATCAGCAAATCATCTGTAAGTAATTTGCTCAAGAAATAAGTTAGGAGGCAGAACTGTAGAAGGGTTGAAGTTTGCCCTGGGCTTGATGCTAATATCAAGTTTTTGTTCGTTTTGTCTCTATCTTTAGGGGTCTGGTAGTCAACTTTCTGGTCAGCGGAATAGTTCTGAGCTTGGTTCTGGACTGCTGAGTCGGTGGCTTTCTTCTCATTATCATGGTGGAGTGCATGATGAGAAATCTGTTGCTCATCACACAGTGAATCTGCTTACATCAACAATCAAAGTTGACGCTGACCAGTCAGACCTGAGATTTTGTTTCAGGATTATTTCACCAACAAAGAACTATACTTTGCAGGTTCGATTCACTTTAGCTGGCCTTGTGGACGTAGACTTAATTCTATATTCTTAAATAGTAAACCCTAACCAATTTTTTTATTGTGATTCTGCCAGTAAGGTGAATGATTGATCGTTATTGTTGTATAGTAGTTCCTGCAATGATATTTATTTATGCTTGTCAGTGCAGGCAGAGAGTGCACTTGATCAAATGGATTGGATTGAAAAGATAACAGGGGTTATTGCTTCATTACTTAGCTCTCAGGCTCCGGAGAGGGTAATTATTCAGAAGTTTTCACATAATCAAATATGTGGCCATTGATTTTCATGGCCGTTTTGATGATTGTGGTTCAATTGTATTTCAGTTTCTGCCTGCTAGTCCCATGGGAAGTCATCGTCGTTCTGCCAGTGAGAGTAGTTCGTTTGAGAGTTCTGATTTTGATCACACTGCAGTCGAAGAACTTGCATCTGAGAGGAGCCTCACTAATGCTGACCGCCAATTAAGAAGTTCGCAACAGCAACGGTCTTCTTTAAAAAGTGAGAAGACAATTGATACTCTACGACGAGTATGTGGGAATGATAAGTGTGCTGATTGTGGTGCTCCAGAGCCAGATTGGGCATCATTAAATCTTGGCGTTCTTGTTTGCATCGAATGTTCTGGCGTTCATCGTAATCTTGGTGTTCATATCTCAAAGGTTAATAGTATGATTTTTCTACATGGTCTTGGGCATGCTCTCTTTAAACAAATTGTTTAGTTTATTTGCCTGTCAAATAACTATAATGTTGTGTCTGCTTGGTAGCTCGATTCGTTGATGCATACTTTATTACTTTGAAATATTTAGAGTAGGGAGTCTAAAGAACCCTTCCTCATAACGCTCCCAGTAATATGGTTTGATTATCAACATAGTTAGAATTTCATCTAGAAATGGCTTTGAAGTTAACACGGAGTGTGCAAACTGTCAAGTGGCATGTTAAAATCTTTTCCCGCAATTTGCAATGTTTTAATTATGATTTGTTAGTACGAATGTAGGATAATTCAATATCTATACAAATAGACTTGGTAAAGTGAAAACTATGATATGTTGGAAATAACTAGATTTTGTGAGACGTACTTGTATATTTACTTAGTAGACTGTGTCCTGATTTGATGGTTTTTGTTTACAACTGGGTAAAGTGTGCATGGTAATGATATATGTTACTGGTCCTATGAAAACAGAGATATGTACTGGTTGCTTATTTCTGGGAACTTGTTCTTGGTGACTTTTACTGCAGGTAAGGTCTCTAACGCTGGATGTCAAAGCATGGGAGCCTTCTGTCATTAATTTGTTTCAGTCATTGGGTAATACCTTTGCAAACTCTGTCTGGGAGGAACTTTTGCAATCAAGAAGTGCTTTTCAGCTTGATCTTATAGCCACAGGGTAGGGATTCTCCGTTGCAGTTCTCGCGAGTAATCTTATATAATTCTCCTTTACTTGACTGGTGTAAACATTCTCTTGTATTCTTCCTGTGAAGGTCATACAAGTCTGATAAAACACAGCTAGTTTTTATCAGCAAACCCAGTCAGACTGATTCAATACCAGTAAAGGAGAAATTCATTCATGCAAAGGTATTTCCTCCGACTTAATCATGCTTCTTTCTCGACAGTGGATGACTTCAAAACAGAAGCGATTACTGACATTTTTGCATTATGGTAGATATGTGTGGATGTATAGGTATAGATAACGTGATATATCGAGACATTTCAATTCTTATGGTCTAATGGCCAACAATGCTATTCAATGCTAGGTTTGAGAACATCAGCCCAATTGAAAGAACATCGATTTTCTAATGTCAAAGAACAAAAAAAATCTAAGATGCTTGATCAAATCTAAGGTGTGAATGCTGAAGAGTAGTTACAGACGATGAACCCTTTTCAGCTTTTAGGACGTACTTGTTGTCCTCGTTCTTTTTACTTTTAGGTGATCGTGTTTTTTGCATCTTGCAAGAAGGGCTGTAGAATAATGGCATAAAATTATCTGTGTATTGTTCCTCTTTTATCTGGATAAGGCTCACTTGAATTCATTATATCGGCTTTAAAAAGACTTGTCATATAAGATAGCTTTTGTCAACATATTGCAAAAAGAATGTGTTTAAAAATATCTGCATAACTAACTGATCTCCCCATGTTACCTGCTATAGTTGAAGTTTTCAGATTACTCTAGAATTGCCGACTTAAATGGGTGCTTTATTTTGATCATAGTACGCAGACAAGATTTTTGTTAGGAGGCCAAAAGATGGACAATATACTCATTTAGTGGCACAACAGATTTGGGAGGGTGTTCGTGCTAATGACAAAAAAGCTGTATATCGTCACATTGTTAATTCTGAACCAGACGTGAATGCGGTGTATGAGCAAGCCTCGTGCAGCTCTTCCTTAACCCTTGCCAAAGTAATGCTGATGCAAGAGCAGACTAGCCTTGACCAAAGCTCTAGCTGCTTAGCTGGGGACTCATTGGAGAGGTCTTCTGCTAGCTCTTCAAACTTGAGTGGTACAAGTGAAGTCCAGGCTATGGAGGATCTAGACGGGTGCACCCTTCTTCACCTTGCTTGTGAAACTGCAGACATTGGTATGCTTGAACTGCTCTTACAGTATGGAGCCAATGTAAATGCAACTGATTCAAGAGGTCAAACACCACTCGATCGATGTATTCTCAAGGGCAGAAACACATTTGCAAAATTGCTCCTTACAAGGTGGCTATATTTCATGGTTACATAAAACATTTATTATTCATTTATACCATTTGTGCATATTACCTCTTATTTATGATTTGCTACTGAGGGGTTTCACTGCATCTACAGGGGAGCGGATCCACGAGCACTAAATGGGGAAGGTAAAACCCCTCTTGAGCTGGCAGTTGAGTCGAACTTTGATGATAGCGAGGTTCTTAATATATTATCAGACGCCCATGGATAAGATCTCAAATTAGGAATCACCCAAGGGAAACTACATTGATGCCGGATTGGATGGTCTTATGATAAGAAACAAAGGTATTGCATTTGTATAATTGTAGTTCATAAATTTGAGAGCTGGTTCTCCTTTGTATGAAATATAAGTGTTTTATGGGTTTCGAGAGTGGTAGGATGGCATGCCTGCCCTATGGGCCATGAGGGCATGGTCGAAAAATGTTGTCCAGGGTTGGAACTTTAGATGGCTCTGGTGGTCTGAGCCGAAAGCCTCTGGTAGCTTTCAGCCAAGGAGGTCTGCAATGTGTTTGTCTTTTGTTTATTCAGTTTTCTGCTTCCTTACTTAGTGAAGTTGAGAGGATTTGCCGATTTAGTTTAGGCCATTGTGTATTTGTACATTATTGTTTTAGTGAAGCTTTTTGGTGGCTGTAACTGTTTGAATGCACAAATTATCAACTCTATGTTATTTATAGATTTAGGGGTTCCCAAGGGGAAGATGAAAGTAATACAAAAAGAAAAACTTCTGCTACCAATATTTTCTTTTTTGTTTCGTTTTCTTATCAATCACTATGTGCAGAAAATAACGAAGTTGTGAAGTATCAATGTCAGTTACCAAATTTAGGTATCAATGTCAGTTACAAGGCTTCGAATTTCATTTTTTTGTTTTTTGTTTTTGTTTTTGATACAAGGCTATGAATTTCAATTATCAAATCCTACCGACTTCGGAGTTCGGACTAAACTACAAAATGAATTAATGAAATGTCTGCACTGACATCTCTGACAGTCAAGAAGCCCTGATGTTACGTTCTTGGCTTATCATTCAAATGTAGCAAGCAAACTATCGTGTAGTTGGCATGCTTTGTTTCCCTGCAAGTCAAATCATGTGCATACTTTATTTACTAGCTTCAGGAATTTGTTTACAAAACTTGAAGCTGGTGATACTAGTTTTCCTCCACTGCATGGAATGACGCTTTGTTCTTTTTTTCGTTGAGAAAAAGAAAGTCACAAGAGAAACTCTCGGCCACAATTTGAACCTAATCGATTAGTATCAGTAACAAAATTAGCTTCTCTTGACATATGCCGAAAATTAATACATATTTTTTTTGGACGAGAAAAATTAATACATGATGATTCGAAAGGTTTTGCTAAACCTCTTATCAATCAAATTTTTTTGTTTTTTTTTATAACGGTTTTCTGCTCAATGTTTAGGGAAAAATTTAGGGTTTTACCCTTAGAAATAAGAGATAGCAACGAGGTGAAAAACCGTGGCCACACACGTGCACGCGTGTTGGTCTTTCACTCGTATCGAGAAGTATGAATTAGAAAAGTGGAAAGTGGAAAAAACCATCCATGGACGACCCCAGCAAACGTTGTAAAAGATTATTCCATTTCCAGTCTACACAAATATTCCAAAATACCAATTTTACTAATTTAATAACACCCCAAAGCTTTTACTAATCAGTATTCGGTACCCTGTAATTCCCATACCCCATTGTTAATAATCAGAATAAATTCCCATACTTGTTCTCTCTCAGCGGTCACGATCTCTTAGCCGAAGCCAAAACCGACGGTGGAGATCGTTTTGGCGTTCTCCTTCCTCCCCTTCCTTGTCTCACGCAGTTCGATGTTTCGCTTTCGGCCTCGTGATAGCGACACAGAGCCAACGTGGCGCGTGGGTCCCGCATAGTACGGGCTCAGTAGTCCGAAAGGCGGGAAGCCCAGTTCGCTATGAGAGAGAGAGAGCGAGAGAGAGAAAAAAAAAAAAAAAAGCAGAGAGGAGCCTCTGAGACCCAGAGAGAGAGAGAGCGTGTTGGGGATTTTTGTTTGCATTTCGAAATTTCCAAGGGACAATAATAGTGGAAGGGTATGGTTTAAGGACTCACTTTGAATCGGCAAGTTTTGGAGCTTACTCTCTTTTTCCTTTGTTATTTTCGGCAACCGTTTTCGGGTGCTCCTTTTAGTGGGTTTTTGGGGATGTTTTGATATGGTAAAGAGTGCGAAACAAGGAGTGTAGATGATGATGATGGGTTTGGAGAGAAAAGATGCGAATAGGTGACGAAACTTGATTCTTTGCGTCTTTTCTCTCAAGATTTTCCGTCAAAAAAATTCCATTTTTATCTGATATTCCCCTATTTCAAGCCCCCTTGAAGCTTCTCTCTCATGGGCTTTCTCTGCACTTTTAAACATTTATGGATTGGGATGCATTTTCTGCGTCTCCAATCTCCATGGAGGTTGAAGCCTTAAAGATTTCAGCTTTTGAGCGGCTACTCTGAGAAAAGTTGAGAGCTTTAGTACTGGTTTTGTTCATTTTCATCTGGGTTATATATTGTAGCTTCAACCTCTTGGGTTGTGGTGGTAATATAACATGTGGGTTTCAGTTTAGCTTTTTTGAGAGCCCTTTGCTTTCACTGTCTTGCTTTTGAGAGATTTGTGGCTTTTTCACTCCAATGGGTAGAAGAAGATGTACCTCAAAATTGAAGTGTAAAATCACAAGGCTGCTTCTGCTTTTACTATTCCTATTCTGCTTTGGCCTGGAAACTGTGCAGTGCCAAGAAACTGAGCCTCCATCACCGTCAAAGCATCCCCACACCAAGAACAACGAGCTTCAAAGAATCATTCTAAGCATTGTGTTGGGAGTGCTAACAGGTCTCATTTGTGCTCTTGTCTCTGCTTTCATAGTCCGCTGCTTCGTTCGCTACATTAGCAGAACCCCAATTCTCAAAGGCCCTGTGATTTTTTCCCCGAAAATCGCTCCCAAAACGCTCCAATTGGCACTGGCTAATGAGAACCAGTTGCTTGGGTCAAGCCCCAATGGCAAGTACTACAGGACTGTTCTTGACAATGGGCTCATTATTGCAGTAAAGCAGCTGGAGCCCTTTTCGGAGTGTGGCTCACCGGAGGCTCAGAGCAAGTCTGCCAAGAGACGGATTCAGCAGGAGCTGGAAGTGCTTGCTGGCCTGAGACATAGGCATTTGATGAGCTTGAGGGCTTATGTTCGCGAGCACGATAGGTTCTCTTTGGTTTATGATTTTGTGCCCAATGGGAGCCTTGAGGATGCTATGAATAGAGTTAGGGAGAATCAGTTGCAGCTCAGTTGGGAAGTTCGGCTTCGAATTGCAGTTGGGGTGATTAAGGGCCTTCAGTATCTTCATGCCTATGTGCCTCAGATTATGCATTACAACTTGAAGCCTAGGAATGTTATGTTGGATGCTGAGTTTGAACCGAGGTTGGGAGATTATGGGTTGGCTAAGCTCACTCCTCATTTGGATGGGGCATTATCTGGTTACACCGCTCCAGAGTGTTTCCAGAATAGCAGGTACCCTCATCAAACTTTGATATGTCCAAAATTGATAATATTTCATCTTCTACAATTACTTGTGCAATTATTGAGGTAGCTATGTTGATATGTCTAGGAGACTTGTAATTGAGTTTCAGGACTCAAGAGATAGCTTTCTTGTGATACTTGTGCTTAGTTCTCTCATATATATTTGCTTTTAGAATATTTAACAAGAGTTTGATATTCAACTTCCCAAAATGTTGATAGATGGTTGTAGTTTGGGGAAGGATTTGGATAGCTTAGGATTGAATCCCCAGTTCCTCTTTTTTTGTGCTTTGTTCTACTTTGTGTTGGAGGACAAATTGCTCTCTTCCAATACTCTTTTACTCAATAAGTCAATATCATTTTCATACCTTAGGGTTCTACAATGAAATTCTTATAATTTGTTAAGATGTAAGGCCTTCTCAAACTTGGTGCTAAGGAAGCTTTAACTATTGATAATTGGATGGAATAAGCAATTAAAATGAGAAGTTCTCTGTTGAAGGCTGATATGCTCTTTTACTAAAGTCACCTATATTCAATTTCGACAGGTACACCGATAAGAGCGACATTTTCAGCTTCGGGATGATATTGGGAGTTTTATTAACTGGTAGAGACCCAACTGATCCCTTCTTCGGGGAAGCATCTAGCGGAGGGAGTTTAGGACGGTGGCTGCGGCACTTGCAGCATGCAGGGGAGGCACGGGAAGCATTAGATAAGAGCATTATAGGGGAAGAAGGAGAGGAAGACGAAATGTTAATGGCGGTGAGAATTGCTGTCGTATGCTTATCAGATGTGCCAGCAGAAAGGCCCTCAAGTGATGAACTTGTTCACATGCTAACCCAACTGCACAGCTTTTAAAGCAAATGTAAGTACTTTTATTGAAGCTTCTGTTTCTGTAGATTTTGGGGAACTAGACTCCAGAAATATTTGCTTCAGGTTTTGGTTAGCAATCTGCACATTTCTTTTAAAATTTGTTTGCTTCCTGGTGTAATATGTGTATATTGGCTGTGAGTGAAGTAGCTGCAAGTCGAGGACACTTTCAACTTTAGAGTAACAATGTCCAGATACACCATGTGGGACACTTCTCCATTATTGTGTTTTCACCTCCTAATGATGGTAGGGTTTAGCCGGTGGCTTTTTTCCGGACAAAACTTTTCAAATCGGGCCCTTTTAACCTGAGATTAGACAATTCACCGCACTTGTGCTGCAGGTAGCATTACTCTGTGTAAATGTGCACGGTCTAAAGCATAGAATGGAGCTTCCTATTTTGTAATTGCTTCATTGTTCATCACTAGTCGTGGCTTCAACATGAGAGTATACGAGTCTTTTGATAACCCTGCTTATGTGTATGGATTATCTTTTTCACTTTCTTGCTGTGATCCTCATGATTCTGTTCTGTAAGCCAGTATTAACTTGGTTTGTCTTTGCCTAAAGTATTGTCAAAAAATGTATCCACCACATGTGATTGTACCAGGAAAAGTCTGGAGAGAAAAGTATGTGGTGGCCCTGGTGGGGATGCTCATTGAGAAACTAGGCAGCTCATCCATCTGGGGCCAAAACTGGCATGCGTGGGGGAAAAAAGCATGAGGGAAGTAAAAAAACACATGAGTTAACCACTTCCAGCTGTGAATGCAGCCACGCTTATGACCCCATTGCCATAATGCCATGTATTGGTGGTGTATTGATCCCACCTTAAAATTTCAGACATGTCAATTATGGGTTCATGTCCCTCTGTATCTGTTGGGGTTTTGTACTCACATTTGGTTTGCAAAATTAATTTTGCCAAATAATTTGGGCACTTGTGCAATGAAAAGTCACACCAAGACCTTTGTACTTTGAGGGAAGTGTAATAAACCCGACCTGCTATCTCGTGTTTTTATTATAGCGAAATCTTTAAGAAAAATGTAGAATGAATATCCGAGTGTCTAATTTTACATTTAAAACAAGGGTTAAATTCACCAACCATACCTGAACTTTTTTGTCCCGGTCAGTTTGATATTTGACAATTAAAAACGATAAATGTGATATTCAGACTCAAATTTTCGTATCAGCGTGATACTTCCGTCAGTTTTTTGTTAAAAATGAGTATGTGTTGTGCAATGTGCATGTGATTGAATTTTCAAGGGTAAAGTTGTCATTTTACACCAACTTATTATGAAAAAGAATGATGAAATTCATAATATTAAAAAACTGAAAGAAAAAAACCTAGATCAGAGTCACGAGTCATTAGACTTTTAAGAAAAAAGCAATTGCTTCATGACTCATTAATTGCTAGGGAGATCTCTAACCGAAGCATGAAGAATTGCTTCATGAGTTGATGTTTTGCATTCATGATAACTCGCTAGACAACAATGATCCAAAACTGTTTTAAGCAAATTCAGAACCAGCAAAGCAACACAACACAAATCAAACTTGGATTCTTGTCAAATCTAGGTAGCAGCTTGAGCACCAATCTGGCTTAGATTCTGGGTAAGCAACACAAAGCAAGTCATGCTCCTAAACCCGCACTCTCCTCTCTCTCTCTCTACATCTTCTGCTACATTTCCAGCTGCGAGGTTTGATTGCCTCGCCGAGGACGTCAAAAACAGAACCTGAGTCGATCCAGACTCAGACAGCCGCCATCTTCTTCCTCTGCAACTTGTAACCAGTCATCTGGGTTCTTTTTTCTTTTTTAATTTTTTGGTCTGGAGAGTCTGGGTTCATGAACAATAGTTTTCCCGCACACACAAATCTTCAGATTTTGGGTTTCTGTAACCAAAGAACGAAATGGGAAAAGGAATTGGTTGCTAGCTATGGCAAGGGCTGCAACAAGACCCACACTCTCTGTGTCTGATGTGGACGCCGAAGCTTCAATCTCCAAAAGGCTTGCTGCAATGGTGAGTTCGGGGTAGAAGAGGGTGAGGATGAGGGGCATTAGCAGTTGGGGAAAGGAGTAGGCTTGGTACTAAAGTAGACATTTTTGGAGGTGTTGGGATTCGAATTTGGGCAGCTCGGATTAAAATGAGGAAGAACCGAAGAACTGAAAACTTGAAGGGTAAACAAGTAATTTTCAATTCAAAATTAGAGCGAATGACAAATATGTCTTCATATTTAACTGGCTAATGACGGAAAAATTATGGAAGTATCATGTTGATACGAAAATTTGAGTCTAGGTATCACATTTATCGTTTTTAATTGTTAGGTATCAAATTGACCGGGGCAATAGAGTTCAGGTACGGTTGGTGAATTTAACTCTTAAAACAATGACTTAAGGTAAAATTTTACAAATAGTTAATCAACTATGACAATTTCGACATTTTGGTCACTATACTTTCAAAAATATCACTTTGGTCATTCAAAGTGAAAAATGTATTGAAGTTGAGTGACCAAAGTGAAAGACGATATTGAAGTTGAGTGACCAAAGTGATATTTTTGAAAGTAGTGATCAAAGTGTCGAAATTGTTATAATTAAGTGACAATTTGAATGACTTGATGCTTTTTCTTTAAGTCAATTTCTCTTCTTGGTCGGGAGTCTACACTGATCTCGTTTTTTTTTTTTTGGTCTGAATGGAGTCTCACCGATCAGATTAATAGAAAATGGTGAAAAAGAATTTGGATGTCAAGTTTATTGAGCAAATTCTTGAGTGCATTAGAAGCACCCATTGTAATTTTGGATTAGATTTTAAAATCAATGCTCTTGATAATTGTTAAGAACCCAGTTGGACTAGTTCACAATTTGATGGGCAATTAGGAATGGAGTACTTATGGGAGAAAAATCCAAGTTGATGGGCAGCTCCCAAGGCTCTCACACCACAACCAGATTCTCAATAATCAAGTAGATAACTCTCTCTTATCCTCCACTCAAAATATCTTGCCACCTTATCCATCCAAGTCATTGGCCAAGTCGATCATATATTACAACTTTGGAACCTTTTTTTTGAGTAAGAAACTTGATATTTTATTTGGGGCATAAAGCCATAGAAATTTGAGGACAAGAAGTCATCAGGATAAACTAAAAGACTGAAGACTAACAGAAAACCCAAAATTACAAGAACTCAACACTAATAAGACACTACTGCTTTCCAATCTAACAATAAGGCTGAAAGGGAGTAGTTTCTATACACAGGGGTGACTGATGCCCACAATGCAGACCAGAAACTAATTCGATCCCAAAGTCCTTCTACACACAACCCAGGAAAATCATCAAAAATTCTCTTGTTACGCTCCATCCAAATAACCCAAAAAACAGCCAACATTCTGCAGCCCCAAAGTATTTTTGCCTTCTTTCCTCTTCCACCACAAATGAAACGAATGCTTAACAGATCATAACAGCTCTTAGGAATGACCCAACTAACATCAAACTCCTTGAAAAATCTCCACCAGATTTGAATAGAAAAAGGACAATGAAGGAATAAATGATCCACACTCTCTTCCCCATCCTTGCAGAGTATACACCACTGGGGGCTAAGACAATGAAATGGTCTTCGCTTTTGAATGATGTTACAAGTATTCACTTTCCCATGAGCGACTAACCAAGCAAGAATATGAACCTTAGAAGGAACATTAGTTTTCCAGATTTGATCAACTGGATCAAAATCAGAGAACTCAGGATTATTCCCATAAAAGCTTCTGAAAGACTTGCAAGAGAATGACCCATCCCTTTCTAAACACCAGCGTCTAGAATCCCCCTTTGTACTATAAAAACGGGCACTGTCCAGCTTCGCAGACATTGAAGCAAACTCCACAGTCTCCAAATCATTTAGATTTCTCCTAAAACCGAAATTCCAGTTATAAGGAAACTCAGAGAAAACTGCAAACCTTGCAATCTTCTCATTGTGCTTACAGGACAATCTAAATAATCTGGGAAACAATAATTTCAAGGGTTCAACTTCCAACCATTTATCCTCCCAAAATCTCACCTTTTCCCCATTTCCCACTACTAGAGAACAGCACTCCAAAAAAGATGAAAAACCTTTGGAAATCTCTTTCCACAGTCTTTGACTTGAACCCCTCACCAAAGGTTGGACATCCCAACCATTCACATTAATTCCATAAATGCTCCTTAACACCCTATGCCACAATGCTTCTGGCTCTAAAGGGAATCTCCATAACCACTTACCAAGTAAAGCCTTGTTTCTTTCAACTAAATTTCCCACCCCAAGACCTCCCTTCTCTTTGCTTCTGGCCACCAACTCCCATCTAATTAGATGGTCTTTCCTTCCTTCCTCTGAACCCTCCCACAAAAAGTTTCTCATACATTGTTCAAGACTCCTTGCCACCCCGATTGGTATTTTGAAGAGAGACAAAAAGTTTCTCATACAACTTTGGAACCTTGATCATCTAAACGCAGCAAAAACTAACTTCTTGCAGAAGCCATCAATTTTATCACACCATGCAGGCCACTCTACATCTCTCTCCACCTTCACCCCTTACCCTGGTAGCGCCGACCACCACCAAGTCCCTGGTCTTGCCTTTTAGGTCCACCAATGGAAGAGCACAATCTTCAAGATGCTCCCAGCTCAAGGCAACCAATAATGTGACCTCTGATCCTTCAACAGTTGATTACAGCTCCAATGTTACTTCGTAAGTCAATCAATTCAGAAATCTGTTCTTCCTGGTCTTAATTTTCTGATTGTTTACTCGAGCATGAAGCACGGTTAATCGTGAAGTTTACAGTGTTTTTCCAGCCGAGGCTTGCGAGACTATCGGAGGAGAAGCTTGTGATGCCGAAATGTATCCTGAAGTGAAGCTCAAAACAGAAGGCAAGAGCACCACAGCCAAGACAGTTTCAGAGCTGCAGGATAGAGAGTATGTAGAGTATGACAACCCCAAGACGTAAGATCACAGTAACAATGTTCAACTAACTCAGCTTTAACTTCTTCTATGATGGTAAATAAACGTTTTATTCTGATGATTACTGCAGGGTCTTCCCTGCAGAAGCTTGTGATGATCTCGGAGGAGAATTTTGTGAGCCAGAGTATCAGAAAGGGGTATACTAGATAGATGAACCAGAGAGGCTCATGATCCTTTGTTGTTCTCTTCTCTTCTCACTTTCATTGCTGACTTCAATAATTTGTGAATAATTAGTTAATTACTACTTGGAACTTTGCAAGTGTACCTGACAACTTTCTTGAATAATAAGGTTCCTGTACTTGGAAAAATCCTAGTTACTAATTCTTATCTCAGTAGCTGCAAGTAGTAAATATTCGGAAAAACTCAGAAAAATCAGTGATATAAGACCAGATTATTATTATAGATCATGAATGATTAGAAATTCATAACAGTAGTGGTTTCATTAACTTAAAATACTGATCAGATCACATAGGTCAAGAATTTGTACAGAACTAACACTGTGATTGTGCTGTCATGGAGCTTTCAGTAATTTTGTGCCTAAATCGGATATGCCTACTATTCACCTTCTTCATTGATCTCCTCCAAAACAAGATGCTGGAGAGCTATGGAGTACTTAGCAGTCTTTCTTTTCCTTGAGATGCCACTCCCTGAATAGTTATAGTCTTTCAGGATAAACGATCCCGAGCCATCACCTTCACAGACGCACACCAAAATATGCCAGTCTTTCAGAAAGCTCTGTGCTTAAGGGTTTAAAAATACCAATACGGCAGGAAATTTCCAAAATGCATAACCATCACATTGCGAAACCAACCTTGAATTGTGAAAATGGTCGAAACCCATCGTTTGAAGATGAAGAGCAACCGCGGGGAGTCTCCATGGTGTGTATCGGATAATAGAAGCTTGCAAGGCCTTGTTTCACTGCCATTAAAATTGAAGCATATAACAGCACTTATTACCACTAAAACAGCAAAAATAAGTCACCAATTGCAAGCAAAAAAGGCTACTCACTTTGCATGAATCATGGCATTGTGGCATAAAGCTAGTGTCCGAACCATTGCCAAGTCTCTTCCTCGTGGGTTACCATATCTTTGTTGGCAGCTCCTTGAATCGAAATTACGAAAAGAATTAAATCGAAGACAAAAACAAAACCACAGAGTCTGTCCATGAAGAAAAGGAAATACCTTTCCTCGAAGAAATCTCCAAAATCATCAATAACAACTGACACAGGAAATTTGTCATACAGGTGAAACGCAGCAAAGAACTTCTTAATTCCTTCGTCATCATCCAAATACCTATACACAAGCACTTCTCAGAAACCCCAATACATCATAAAGGTTTCAATGGGTCGGTCACTTACTTCATTTGTATGCGGTGAAAGGTCTCAGAGGATGAATCAACGCCCTGACAAGTTTTACCATAAAAAACTCGGAAGGACATACTGCATTTCACAGAATACAAAGAAGAAAATGAAAAGAGGAAAGGTACCTGGGAAAGATAAGGGGGTTTTGCCTCTAACCGGCGCCGGCTGCAAATAAATATCACCGTACCATTGCTATTATGGGCCTCCTCCATTGCAGAGTTGAACGCGAACTGGAATAGTAAAGAGGTTTTTCCACTGCAGAAAAAATATACAGAGCAATAAGGAAAAAAAAACAGAAAGAGAGAGAGAGGAGAGTGGAAGTGTGAATACCAGGAAGGAGGACCAGAGAGAAGCATAATAGGGTGGGTTTGGGGGTTTTGTTGGAGGTCCATTTGCCTCACCGAGAAGAATCTCTGCACCATTGTTGAAGCAGCTGAAAGCTCAGCCACACTGAAACCTTGATGGGATTTTATAGTTTGTCCCTACCCCGGAACTCGGGCCAATCGATCAGGAGCCCACTTGGTTTTTACGGGCCTAGAGAGCAATGAGCCCATGTTGGGTATTTTCACTGTAGATCTCATTTCTTTTTGGGTCAATTTGCTATTCCTACCGCCTCCCAACCTTTTTATTTTACCTTTTCTTCTTTTGCTGTGGAGGTAAAAACCAAGTTATGTTGCACAATGATTTTCTTAAAGCTTACACAAGCTTTCAAGGAATTCAAATGGCGATGGCTCATAAGTAGGCACTGTCAGGATCAAGCTCAGCTTTCGGTTCAATTAAGAGAAAACAAGATACACAAGGAATTCACAAGTTCTCAAGGAGTTCAAATGGGCATGGTTCGTTTAAGAACTGTCAGGATTTACATTATCTTGTTTCTACTGGCAAAAGCGAAGCTGCGCCATTCCCTGATCCACCTTCTAGGACTAATTCAGACAGGTCACCGCTTTCAAAAAAGGCATGGTGAAGGGCCTTCACGCAGATTTCAGCTTCACTATCATTTACTATTAATGAGATGTTTACCTGGTTTGTAACAAATCGAGTATTAGAAGGAACAAGAATACAGGATCGAAGAAAACTAATAATAATGAAAGAGTGAAACTGTGAAAGAGTAAGTTATGATGTTGAAACCTTAGATGCCCCTTGTGAGATCATTTGCACATTAACTTGATTCGTTCGAAGAACGTGAAATGCCTATGAGATATAAAAATATGAGATAAGAAGAGAAAAATAGCAAGACAATGAAAGAATCTCTTAGGATCACATTATAGAGGGCAGAGCGAAATATAACACCTTCTCTAGTATCAATGAAGAATACTGAACATTCCCTATGAGCGAGATGATTGATCTGTGCTGCAGAAGATTTACGAAAGCAATTTTTTCAAGCTCTTCCTCCATTTTGTCAAGTTCCTGTACAAATGGCACCTTCTCATATACATTTGAAAGTAGAAAGAGCACCTAGGGCTAGGAACAGGGAAGACAAACACAACAAGAACTATTTCAACTACAGATATATCAGAGTTGGCTCTTCATAATCACAAAAGTTAAAGGGGCACTGCATATTTAATGTCTGGTATTGAGCACCACCTTATGTAGTTTGTGTTGTGCATCCTTGTACACGAATCACAAGTAAGAAAACAAGTAAATGATAAACAAAGATCATAAGATTGTGAGCTTGCCTGCTGAATTAGTTCTCTACTCCAGAATTTTGATGGATCTAAAGTCAAAGACAAACTAACTTCACTTGTTGCAACAACATCCACAGATATGCCCAAATCTTCAAATGTTGAAAACACCTATTTAGATTATATGCCCGAGTGTAGGGGAAAATCACGTCAATTACAATCAGAATTTACAAAAAAAAAAAAAAAGGACCAGAAATGCAAAAACACAACGATGCCAGCAACGAATCTCTCACCTTTGCAAGGAAACCAACTTGACCAAGCATGCGTGTACTTACAATATCCAACAGAGTGATGTTTTGCTTCAGAACTATGCTGGTTAGAACAGCCTAATTAAGTTTAATATATGTTAGAGTAGGTGGGGGAATAATTACGATCAACAATGTTCAAATTCTTCCACTTCAATTTTCAAGACAGAAGATTAAGCTGCAACAAACCTTGCTCATATCTCTTGCTTTAGTGATGAGGGTACCAGGAGCTTTAGGGTTATAAGAGTTCTTGACCCTAACCGGAATTTCGCCATCTCTAGCTGGTCTCATAGATTGTGGATGTAGAACCTGTCACCGTTTTCAATGTTATTATATTTCTCTTCCTATCTCAGTGCGTTGTTTTCAATACCAATAAAAAGCTACATGTCTAGTTCTCATACTAATTTCTAAATGAACGCTTTGTCTCTAATAAAAAATGATATACAAGAAAACAGGAATTGGCCATGAGCCCATGACAGATGCCATGCTCATAATCTGAAAAAGAAAAAGCCTTAGTAACAGTCTTAATCGACAAAGTTAGTCCAGAAATAATATTTCCAGCAATAGTTTCTCTACTTAAAACATGCTGCAGATATTATATTGACTACAATATATCAACCAAGTCATCGAGTCCTTTGAATAGAAAGCAATATTAATACTTCAAGGAGAAACAGACATCTAACCTGAGCACCAAAATATGCAAGCTCAGCTGCCTCATCAAAAGTCAAATAAGGAACAGGTTCTGCATTAGGACATATACTAGGATCGCAGGTCAAAACACCATCAACATCCTTCCACACCTGCTAAAACTATCAAATTAACTTCTAAATATGTTTGTCTAATGAATTCAAAATGATTGTACTAGCATACAGTTCCCACTAACAAAATACATGCTCAATCTCCACTAAAATGCATGTCATTTAGCTACATCCATAAAATAACAGAAAACATTTCATCATAAACATGAGTGACAAATGTATGCATGACAGGGTGCAAATAAGTTCTTGTGGTACATGCATTCAGAGTATATCTCACCTGAACTTCTCGCAAGCCTAGGGCTTTACCAATGGCTGTGGCTGTCAAATCACTACCACCCCTACCCAGGGTAGTAACTGCGCAAGATTTTGAGCCCTACAATCAATACAGCATATGTAATGTTTGAAAGCCCAGCTCATAAATGTATTCTTAGAAAATGAGATCATAAAGAAAGCATTTCAGCAGGAATTCTGTTCAGCAGCTAGCCAGGAGAAAGACCTTTCCAAGAAAGCCGGTAACAATAGGAATCGCAGGATCACTAATCCAATCATCATTTAATCTTTTAGCAATAGATGGGTAAGTTTCTTCCAAGATGTCAGCATTGGTGAAGTCATCTGTTGTTATGAAACCAATGTCAAATGCATCATACTGCAATACATCAAGTAGCAACCATCATCAAAAAAGATCTTAAGAGGCAACAAACAAGGAGAGTAGAGAGCTGTAATAAATATCCACTAAAAGAACAGAAGCATATACAAACGCAATTGAGGTTTTGAAAAACAAAATGTCAAAACATATTTGCTAAACATAGGTATACATACTTGGCGTGCCTTAACACGAATTTCATTCAGATAAGCTGCAACAATTCGTGTCGACATGCACTCTCCAAATGAAACTAAATAGTCTCTTGTGCGGAGAGTTAGCTCTTTCATCATAGCTATTCCCTTCAGCAGTTGCTCGAGTTCTTCCAAGTGTCCTGCAAAATGTCTCAGACAAAAGCAAATATCCAAAATTTCTAATTAACCACCAATCCTTGACCTCATCATCTAAAAAAAAAAAAAAATTCAGTACACCGAAAGAGAAAAGTTAACACATTTTTCTTTCTCTCCACTAAGAAAGTGCTTACCCGAAATAACGGAGGGATCAACTCCAAGTTCATAAACAGTCCTGATCATATGCAATTAGTGACACAGCTCAGCTCCAAGACACAATTGAAAAATAAAAGAAGAAACAAGGAAAAAAAAACAGAGCTCACTTGAGATGAAGTTGTTTTATAAAGCTCAATTCTTCGATTTCTGAAGCATTTGAGACCCCGCAACTGACTGCCTTCTCCCCAGCCTATATATTCACAACCATCCAGTTTCATAATGAAGAAGCAATTACAATTAGAGAAAGTTAAACAAAATTAATTAGATGATAATGAAGAGTGCATTACAAGTAAGAGGCTGTTAGTGGTCTTCCCCATTGCAGAGAGCACAACAAGAGGCGTTTCCTCAGGAAAACTGACGACGAGCTGAGCAATCTCTCTTATCCTCTCCGCCGACGCCAGCGACGACCCTCCGAATTTCATCACGCACGTGAACGCTGCTGGTGCTTCATCATCACAGCCATGGCTTTGTTTCTCTTCCTCTTCTTCTCCAAGCACAGCTTCGATTCTTTTCCTGTCGCTCTTAGCTCGAAAGCCACCGCCTTTACATGCATTCTCCACCGCCGCATAGAACGACCGCGACGGTGAGGCCACGGAGGAGAGCCATCGCATGCGCGGCGAGTGTGAGAGCCTTGCAGTTCCAGAATAGCTGCTCCGAATTCTAACCCCGCGGGAATGCAATGAAGCCTCCATTTTCAGTTGCTTCGATGATAATCAAATTTAGGGTTTTAAATTTAATTACTGGATTGTTCTCTATGGAAATGTCTGAATGAATGTGGAGGGGAGATTAAAAAATGCAACCTTTTTGTTTTTGTTTTATACGGTGCGTTTAGTCTCCAAGTCAAAAGTCAAAACTTTTCTACTGGTCTGCAACAAGTAAGTTCAAAGAGAGCTGGAAATCCAACTTTTGGATTGGTGTGGTTACAGTTTTGGAATCACAAGCTTAATTTGAATGTCTTCTTCTTCTTCTTCTTCTTCTATCACAGTACAATGTTCTCTGCTACCTTCTTGCTCCTCACATCATCATGACCAGACTCCACCTATAAAAGCTGTAAACTTTGCTCGAATTCCTTCCTGGGTCTCTCTGAAATCCTCCTCTCCTTCCTTGAATACCCACCAACTAGAGACTGGCCAAGTCGAAAATGTGCACCTGGTTTCTCTATCCAAACAAGGTAAGCTCAAAGAAGTACGCGAATTTCTACAACACATGAACGAGGCAGGTGTTTCCGTTAGCGCTCAGTCCTATAGGTGTCTGTTTGAAGAGTGTGGATTAATGGGTTCTTTATCAGATGGAAAATTTGTACACGAATGGTTGGGAAGAACAGTGAAGAGTCCAGCTGATTTTCTTGAGAATGATATTCTTCAGATGTATTGTGATTGTGGGAGTTTATCAGATGCACAGAAGCTGTTCGATGAAATGCTTCACAAGAATTTGATTTCTTGGGTTATAATTATATCCGCTTATGTGGAAAAGGGTTTTTTGAACAAAGCTATTGGCCTGTTTTCGCATATGCTAGAGTCTGGGGTTAAACCAAACTCATCTATTTTTACGAGCTTGTTAAAGTCCTTGACTGAGTATTCGCATTTAGAGCTTGGCAAACAGATGCATTCTTATGTGATAAGAACTGGGAATACTAGTAGTTCAGTTGAGACGGCAATTGCAAACATGTATGTGAAATGTGGATGGTTAGACGGTGCTAAACTTGTGTTTGATAAGATGGCTAACAAGAATGCTGTAGTTTGGACCGGTTTGATGGTGGGCTACACTGAACATGAGAAACTGGAGGAGGTTCTAGAATTGTTTGCTGAGATGGTTAAGGAAAGTGTAGAGGTTGATGATTTTGTTTTTTCGATAGTTCTCAAGGCATGTGCTGGTTTGGAGGACTTGAATACAGGAAGGCAAATCCATGGTTACAGTGTTAAACTTGGATTGGATTCTGAGGTCTCTGTAGGAACTCCTCTAGTGGACTTCTATGTCAAATGTGCAAATTTTGAATCTGCTTGCCGAGCATTTAAGAGGATCAACGAACCAAATGATGTTTCATGGAGTGCTATAATCTCTGGCTATTGCCAGAACGGTGAATTTGAGGAGTGTCTCGAGATTTTTCAATCTTTAATTGGTAAAGGTGTTACTTTAAACCCATTCATATACACAAGCATTTTTCAAGCATGCTCTGCAATTGCAGATATAAATTTGGGAGCTCAAGTTCATGCCGACGCAATAAAAAGAGGGCTTGTTGCATTCTTGTATGGAGCAAGTGCAATGATCACGATGTACTCAAAATGTGGCAGACTGGACTATGCCTATCAAGCATTTGAATCAATAGATAAACCTGACACTGTTGCCTGGACTGCTATAATTTGTGGTTATGCTTATCATGGCAATGCCTCTGAAGCTCTTCGGCTATTCAGTAGAATGCAGAAGTCTGGCGCAAAGCCAAATTCAGTTACATTCATAGCAGTTTTAACTGCTTGTAGCCATTCAGGTTGGGTCACAGAGGCAAAGCAGTATTTGGATTCAATGAGTTGTGTATATAATGTCGAACCAACCATTGATCATTACGATTGTATGATCGATGTGTACTCTCGTGCTGGACTACTGCAGGAGGCACTTGAATTGATAGAGAGTATGCCGTTTGAACCCGATGCAATGAGCTGGAAAAGCTTATTGGGTGGATGTTGGATACATCGGAATCTTGAGCTCGGAAAGTTTGCAGCCGAAAACCTCCTCCGGATGGACCCTGAGGACACTGCTAGTTACATAATCATGTTCAATTTGTATGCATCATTGGGAAAATGGGAAGAAGCTGCACGTTTTCGAAAAATGATGGCAGAAAAGAACTTGAGGAAAGAAACAGGTTGCAGCTGGCTCACTGTCAAGGGCGAAACACACCGGTTTATAGTGGGCGATAAGCACCATTCTCAAATAGATCAGATATACTCAAAGCTGAAGGAGCTCAGCATTTCTTTCGAGGAGGCTGAAGATTCACTTGTGACTGAGGAGGATGTATTGTCTGGTTTTCCTGAAAGGAAAGAACAGCTTCTTGACCATAGTGAGAGACTTGCTATAGCATTTGGGCTCATTTCCACACCAAGTAATGCCCCTATTGTGGTCTTTAAGAACATCAGGGCCTGCAAAGACTGCCATGATTTTGCAAAACATGTTTCCAGGGTAACAAGGCGTGTAATTATTGTGAGAGATTCTAACAGATTCCATCACTTTAAGTTGGGCGAGTGTTCTTGCAGAGATTATTGGTAACACGTGTCTCTTTGTGGTCGCTCCATTAAGATGAAGGCTGAGTCTGCTGCAAGTGCAAGAGGGACGAACCGGAGGGTGACAGAGTACCTGTAGTACAGAAGGTCAGTGAAGTATGTGGTGAGAATAACAGTAACTTCTTTTTCTGCCTTTTGCAATAATTTAGTGGGTGAAAGTATTGGTGACGAGTCTGTTGACACGTCTGTGTATTAGAATCTCAAGATTTTGTGTGCTAGAGATATTATTTCTTCTTTTGTTTTGTGGGCTCCAAAATAGGGTCATCATCATAAATGAGAACCATACTTGCTGCCGTGGATGAAACCACCTAAAGCTGGATTGGTAAATTCAAAGTTTCGGCTACTTGGTGTTTCAAGATTTTGTGTCAGACTTATATGGTTTTGCTTTACTGGGCTGGATATTGTAATGGTGAAAGGTTATTCGTTATTGTGATTGGCACTTAAACATAGCAAGTGGTTCAGTGGTGTGGCTGGGTGGCAAATCGGCAATGGCTCTAGTAAAGCCGTCATGGGGTAAATATTCTATGAAGAGAAAACAGGAAGAAGCATTAAGTATTATATATATAAATATATATCGAAAAAAAGAAAAAGAAAGAAGAATGCAACTTCCCAATTTATAAGAGTTTTAAAATCAAGATTAATATATTAAAAATTAAAAGCTTCCCCAGAACCAGTATACTTGGGATCCAGGATATTGGTTTAGTTCAAAAGAATTAAGAATCAGAAACAAACAAAAATCACCCCTCATATGATTGCGTCATCACCATGGATAATTCTTAACAGAAAGTTGCAATATACTGATGATATTGGTATTGGTATTGGTGTTGTTATTGCTGGTATTGTTGTTGGTATTACCAGTTGGCGCCAAATAATATCTCATGGTTTTGGATAAAGTCCTATCCACTCTCCTACGGCTACTGATGTTTCGGCTAACCAATCCCTGTCACCCACTGTTGCTTTCTCTTCCCCTATATAAAGAGCTCACTTTTCACTCACTCTCACAGCCATTCATTGCTTTCACTCAATTCCCAGTTCTGGGTTTCACTTTCATCTCCCTTCTCATAATTCAAGCAAAAAGACACGCTTTGCTTCAATCCCTTCTGGCTTATTGTTGTTGGTATTCCCAGTTGGCGCCAAATAATATCTCATGGTTTTGGATAAAGTCCTATCCCCTCTCCTACGGCTACTGATGTTTCGGCTAACCAATCCCTGTCACCCTCTGTTGCTTTCTCTTCCCCTGTATAAAGAGCTCACTTTTCACTCACTCTCACAGCCATTCATTGCTTTCACTCAATTCCCAGTTCTGGGTTTCACTTTCATCTCCCTTCTCATAATTCAAGCAAAAAGACACGCTTTGCTTCAATCCCTTCTGGCTTAATTTGTAATTTGCTGCTTGTCTTCTGGGTTGTTGTCATTTCTTTAAGGTGGGAATTGCCCTTTGCATCTCCCTTGTGTTGGGTACAATTTTTCTTGCAGACAACTTTGTTTAATAAGGAACTCTCTGGATGCTGTAGACTAGAAAGAAAGCACTTGATTTTGGCACTTTCAAACTTGCTTCTGGGTATGGATGTGGGAGAAACAAAATGTTCCTTCAGCTATGGCAAGCCTCCTTGGACTTTCAAAGGCAGGTAAGTGTCAAACAACGCTTGGGTTTATTGCCTTCTTCTCAATCATGAAAGTGGACTCTGCTGATTGCCTTGGTTTGTCTAATCAGAGCGTTGTATCAACTCCATCTCGTCAAGGCCGCCACTGTTCGAGCTTGCATCCCTAAAGAGTTCAGATTGGTCCAAGCATTTGGGTAAGTACTAACATTGTTCTTATTTGTGGCTCACGTTCACTTCTCTACTTTGGTTTTGAGAATTTGATCACCAACAGGTTTTTAATTACACTTTGCAGTTATACTCTTGGCGGGTTTTTCCTTGCTAGCTATGATGACAGCCCAGCTGGAGTCTTTGATGAGGTTGCTTATTTAATTTCCTGTTTAATTGTCTGAGGAGTGATCATGTGTGCCTGAAGATTAAGTAGCTATTTGATGTTTTCTTTAGCAAACTATACTAAAGCAACACTACTCAGTTACTAACAGGAAATATCTGCTTTTATTTTCTCCCACCCAGCTTGTTGTGATTGCTGGACTTGTATGGAGCCCTCCAACGTCTTGCGCGTATGTTTGGCTCAACTTTGTCTCATTCTTCTTCATTATAAATTGATGAACATAAAATCCCAAGCATGCCCTTTAAGTAGAAAACATGTATATAAACTTGGAGCATTCTCTTTCTTGTTCTCTTATGGAATTGATTGTTGCAGAAAGATTGGTTATGATAATATGATTTACTTTATTTAAAAGCAGTTTTGACATGTTTTGTCAACAGATGGGCAGCAAAGGTGCTCGTGAATAGCAATGCAGCTTGTGATCATGGGCGAAAGGTGGGAGGCTGCATTATTCTCAACACAAACTTTGAAATCTTATTTCAGCTTTCAGCATTTCTTCTTTTTCATCTATAATTCTGATGTTAATTGCTTGCAGTCCCCTCTTGCAGGAAGTAGGGCTTCCAAGTCAGGTTGCGAGGTTTTCTAAGGTAGTCACTTTGTGATTTGCGTTCGAGTTACAAGTATTTGTCCACCACTTGCATAGAATCTTGAAACAAAAACTGACTGCCCTGCTTATTTGTTTCTGCATTGTAAACTCTTCATACAAGGGGATGCATTTTCAGTCTATTAAGTACTTACAAGAAATCCGTCAATGTTTCCTAATATCAATTGGTTTCTGCATAAAACAGAGAATTACAGCAGTTTCAAGGCAACCAAAGACCAAACATAGTCCATTTCTAAACGTAATTGGTATGAATGATGCTTTCTCTGATCGAGGAGATCAGATGAATGTTCAAGTGACTGAAATCATGGGTCAATCTGCAAAAGATACCTGTAATGTCAACCTTACCACTTTCGGTGAGTTTAATCTGAATTCTTCTGCTTTTCTTATACCATATAGCTTATGTTGACATCCTTTAGAACTAGTTAGAGAGAAAACGTAAGTTCTTACCAACAACATGCTTGGACATACTTCTATCTGCTTTTCATCCCACCGGTAATTTGATCATCAATGTTTATCGTGGTTTATGGTGATGGCAGTGCCTGCATTTGACATTGACAAGTGGATGGGGCCGGCGATCAAAATGTCACTTCCAAGTTTTAGGTAAGTTGCTCCCTTGGCTTTGTGTTTGAGTCCCTATATCTATGCTATTAGAATTAGTGTTTGCCTTATTTATTTCATTGTGTTGTGAAATTGTAGTGGTCGTACAGAGTATCATCCAGACCTTATCAAGTACTCTTGCCAGATTGACTGCAGGTTATGCTCGTCAAGCTTCATAAATGTTACATGAGATTTTAACAAGTTGGAACATTTCTTTTGGTCAAATGTGGTATCCTTCATAGTTCTTACATGGACTGCCGACTAATGAGCATGTTCGTGATTATCGTGCAGGGTACGAGCAGTGCATCCAGCAAAAGTATCAGGACCATCTCCTATGCCAATGAATGAGAACGATCAATCTCCTATGAAGAATCAAGCAGCTAAAGAATTCATGGATAATGAGCAGAACCTAAGCATAGCTGTGATGCTATCAAAGCCCATATTGGCATTAGAGTTCAGTTCTATGAAAATGCTGGTTGAAGCTCCAGTTGTAGTTTCCAACTACTTTAAGAACAACTCGTTAGCAACCTCTTAATCATGTTATATTATTTTGATGAGGTAAATAACACCGCAATTCTTTCATTTTGGCATGCTGTATTTCTGCACAATAATATCAATGGATTTCAGTGGAAGGAATTTACTTTCAGCTTCTTGCGATAGAAGTTCTGAATTAGTATCCAAGCTCATCAATTATTTGAGCCTATTATACAAAATGGAAGCTTGAAAACTGACAAAAGCATTTTCTTTCTTTTCATTTCTTTTTCCTTCTGATGTTTACAAAACTCTTCTACTTTCCACAGCATGGACAAGCCCATGTAACAAGAAACAAATAACAAACAAATCCAATTTCCATGCTCAGATGATGAACCCTTAGCAATCAAACTTCATACAATCTTAATCTGGACCTTATCTATCTGATCAGTAGATCAGAATGTTTCTGGTAGCGGCCGGCCCTCTAAAAATGATTTGAACAGTACAAGTGACCTCTCAGGCTGCGAGAATGGTGCCTCATGTGATGCTCCTCTAATCGTGGCAAAGGAAAGCATATTACCATAAACTTGAGTCCACCCACCAACCTGAAAACAACGGAAAATCCTTTTATCAGGATACAAGTTCCTAACAGAAGCACCTGAAAGTTCTTAAATTTTATTAAACACAATACTTGCCTGCTGCCCCTCAAACCAGACTCTGTAAGGCACAGTGGTGTTTAGTTTTAATTCCTCTGCAAGTCCATGAACTAATGTTCGACTTCCGGTCAATGGGATAACAGAATCTTGGTCGCCACTGCAAGTTAAAAAAGCTCAAAATCTAGTGACCTTCCATGACCTTAAGAAGAATTCAAAGTATAGCGATGTTCTCTAAATGCATAAAAGTATGAAGTAAGACTTAAGAAGCATGCATATACCTGTAAACCAAGACTGATATTCCTGCCTTAATGAGTTTGCCTACAATTGTGATTGTTGGTATCTCCAAATCCAGCAGCTCATAATCCAATACGCTGTCATGAACACAGACGATGAGTAATAAGCAAATCGAGCTATTTTTTGAAATTCATTCAAATTTATATCATTGAGGAGAATTACTTGCTGCAAACTGCCCATTTCCGTACACCAACAAGGCGAGCATGAAGTGCCTTCTGCACATCCAGCCTGTTCAAATAATTAACTGTTTCATCTTCAACACATACATCTATTGACTCAGTAACTTGCTGCAAGAACAAACAAGCTAGATCAATTAGAAGACTGATACCATTAATGTGAAATTAAATGCCAATTTTCAGGTTGAGATAGATGATACTCACCTGGGGATTGAGGACTTTGGATTGGGAGAACACAGATGATATACATACATCAAGCGTGACATCATATTTGTCAACAAATTTACTGGTTTCTCTGCTCACTTGACTCATCACCTTTGAACAAATAGGCGAAACCGAGCCTCTGTAATATTCACTCACATATCTTGAATAGTTACAAACTGAAGTGAACATTTTGTATGTAGAATCTGATATCAATCCATGAGACCAAAAGTACTCGGCCCTTGAATTGAAGTCAGTAGCATATTCTAGGACTGGATTACCCAACTGCAATGAAAACGAAAAATTTAGACCATAATGTGGAGATGAGCAAACTGCAGAAAGTTCGAAATTTTGGGATTTCGATTTTACAACTCACAGCAATTCCTTTCAAATTGAAGTGATACTCCTTGTTGAATTGGAGCATGAGTTCTGCTAGCTGGGGAACATAATGACCTAGTAATAATTTAAAGGTATCAGTTCCTCTATCTGTTATTATATCTATGATTGAGAATATAGTAAATTAGTAATTTTCAAAGGGAATAAGATGATCATACCAGCATAGCTTTCTCCTGTAATAAACAAGCTTCTGTTTCTATATTGAGGGAATTTGTCCAACCACTTTTTCAAGAACATCAGATTGTCCCTGGCTATAGATAGATAACAAGGACAAATTTCAGAAATCAGAGGTAGCCTGTAAAGGTGAACTTTTGTCAACTCACAAGGAAAAAAACAAAACATCAATAGTGAGGATCAAACATGGCATGTCTGTAAAGTGAACCAAAAAAATAACTCAGTGCAAGCCCATCATGAAATATTCTTCTGAATCTTTTGTGTAAAAAAGAACTGAAAAGATTTCATATAGAACTTTGGGGTAAAAACAATTATACTTTCTATTTTTTTGGAAAAAGAAGAAAAATGATAGGAACATAAGTTGACTTGAATGTTCGGTACAGAAAGAAAAAATAGGTTCTTTTTCATTTTTTTTCTTTCTTATCAAGACTTCTACTTTCTGGGAAAATTGGGAAGAAAACTCAAATGCAGAAAATGTAAATCAAATAACCCAAAAATTTAATTATCACAAATAGAAGAATGGGGAGACATACCTGTGATGTGATCATTTACAGACTCATAAGAAGAGGTATCAGTTGAATAAGAGAACCCAACTCCAATTGGTGTCTCCAAGTACAGCATGTTTGCTTCTGCAAATCAAATCAATCAGAATGTTAAATAGCCAATACCCAGAAATGAATTCAGAAAAATCCAAAAGAGCATTGTTTTTGTTTGTGGGAATAGTATATACCTCTGTTCCAACTATATTCATTTCTGACCAGTACCTCTCCACTAGGCCTAAATGGTCCATTTTCAGAAAATGCTCCAACTCCCAAAGAAGAACAACCAGGCCCTGTTGACCAAAATCAAACCCATCAAGACCCAGAAATTTCAAACAAAGAAAATTAGTGAGTGAAAATTAAGAACCTCCATTGAGCCAAAGAACAAGAGGCTTGGAAGCTGGTTGGATTTCCGCCTCAGCAAAGTAGTAAAACAGAGCTCTTTGTTTTTTCTCATCAACGGTCACATAACCCGAATAGTGCTGGAACCCGACTTGGGGTTGACCCGGCAACCGGACAATCCTATCAAGCCCAGAAAGAGGGAAAGCTTGGGCGATGTGGAGCAAAACCAAAGCCATTGCAATGGCTTTCCATGGTAGAGAAAGAGAAAGAGAAATCATGGGTTCAGTACAGAACTACAGAGCAAAAAGCCTTGAGAGAAGGATTGAATTAACTGGCCAATTGGGTCATAGTGGGGGCACTATATAAAGAGAGGGAACTCTCCCTTGTTTTTTGTAATTAAAATTAAATTATTATTATTATTATTTTGAAGCTTTTTTTTGTCCCTTCCCTTATTACACAGACTATGGACCCTGAAAGAGATGTGTGTGATGATCATGTGAGAGACTGACTGAGCAAAAATGGGAGTGTTGAATTTTGGGGATGAAATTGATGAGTCAGCAGCAACATGGGTGTTACTGTTGCTAAAAATGAAAAGAGAGAATGTGCTGTTCAAAGTTACTGTTTGGTTACAGGGCTACTGTATTCGTTTACTTTTACGCCAAAATCTACAACTGGAACTGGAAAACGGCTTTTAATTTTGATCAGGAAATAGGTGAAGGCTTTTTGTGACTTTTTGCTCAGGCTTTTAATTTTTCTGATCCGGTTTGAACGGCTTAGATTGTATCGTGTATGTACACGTTGTGTACTGAAGACTCTTCGTTCGGCCTATAGCATATCGTTTCGAAGTTCAGGACGACAAAATAAGACCAATGCACTATCTCGGTTGCCATCAAATGTTATAAATCTTTAGATCAATATATGTGTGATAATTTGAAGATCAATTCAATAACACAATGCATCAAACTATTCGACTCACTAAATGCTTCAAAAACTTTATTATATGCCTAAATTGGGCGAAGATAGGTTTTGACCTTTATATGCTTCGAAACTGATTAATCCTCGTTTTTGTTGTTGTTACCATTTCATTAAATTAACCTTGGCAATTAGCACTAACCAGCATACTACCTGTTTTCTATGGTTTTGTAACTCTGTACGACAAGACATATTCCGTTATTCCATATCTTGTTTTCTTGTGAGCTAGGTAAGGTCTCCATCTTGCTCATGGCATATTGGAAAGTGTCCCAAAAGCATCTTCAATTTACTTGGACTACCCCAAGTCATGTCTGGTTTTATTCATATATTCACACTTTTACAGCCTAAATCCGCATGCAATATTTTTGTTTCCATCTTCACCAAACAAAATATACTTGCCTGGAATATTGCAGCATTTTCTGCACTTTAATTTGAAGCAAGAGGAGGGTTGGGAAATGTGCCGCAGTGCATAAGCTAGCAATATTGTTCAATCGTTTTCTCGAAGTCTTGGAATGGAAGCAAAGGTTTCACCTTTTTCCTTCTCCAGCTTTTTTTTTTTTTTTTCAATTTTTTTTTCACTTGATGGGTTCTTTTGATTGTGGTCAATTGTTTACAGGGGAAAAGCTAGGTGGCTTTTTAAATTAATAATGCCTATTTTCTTTTAGGTATTTGGCCTTGACACGCATGCTAGAACCCATAAAGGAATGCCTTCAATCCTTAAATCACAATAGTGAGTGAGTAGGTATATATATACTCACTAAAATACTATATAACGTTGGTTAGTTTCTTACTTAGTTTGGTGGCTGTGTGGAAAATGGCTGTATATTCATGTGAATGTGATTAAGCAGGTTTTAGAAATTGAGCCCTTACTTTATATATAGCATGTATATATATAGAAGTCAGAAGTGTAGCAAGAATTTAGTGGAATCGGAAGGAAAATTACCGACCAAAAAATAAAAGAAAAGAAGGAAAATTGGGTAATCTCACAGAAGTCAGAGCAACTTTAACTTGACAAAGTGGATGAATTATTGACATTATTAGCAAGTGAAAACCAGAACAAAAGATTGAGACTCTTTCTGTGTGTGTGTGTGTGTTGTGCGGTGATGATGGGGTCAAGAGGGGAATGATTTTCACTTGAGCATGTTGGAGAAGACATTTCAGTCCATGCATGCGTGGCATGACAATGCTCTATAATGTGACATTTATTTTCTTTTACCCAAAGCTTTAGAGAGAGTAGAGATCACCCATTTTGCAGAGACAAAAGGCAAAGCCTATCATCAAAAGGTACTTAAATTGCCTAAATGCCCAGCTAACACAGTACTTGTGTGCTGCAGTTTCATCTTGGAAACCTCCTCCACCACTTTGCCTTTTCTTTTTCTGGGGTCCCATCTCAACTCAACTAACTTCAATACAAACTTTCACAGCCTAAGAGAAAAGTATATTTAGAAGACTCCACAACAAGCCTAACCCAAAGCATAATAATGATTCCAACTGTGATAATTATGAGGAAAAAACATGATTAAAACGCCCCAATGGAGGGTAATCTTTTTTGACTAATTTTACCATGATTTCGACAATAATGTACGGTGACAAATTCATAAATTTTTCCTCATAAATGCAAGATGAAGAAACGAGTCTTGTCTTCATGTCTTGTCTTGTAAGTATGCATTCAAGTTCCCCACTACCTTATCTAATTAGTTGCCGGTGACTATGCTTCTTTGAATTCACACCTTTGAAAAGAATAGCAAATTAAACATTAAACATAGCTTTTAGTGGTGACACCATTACTATGGTGGATGAAGATTGAATATAATGTAAGCAGGTAGGTGGTTTGAATTCACATATATCCATCCTCTAGAACCAGAAAGGGGAAAACTGATGGGATAATGGGTCAAAATGGCCTTTAGAATTTAGAATTCCAGTGCATGTCTTTTTCTAGTCTATAATTCGAGCCTTCCCCATGCGTACCTTTTCCCTTAAAGAATTACTGGGGTGGAGCGAGTGAACCAGGCACGCACACTATTGACTATTATATTCAAGTGCACATGAACCTAGCTAGCTCATCGATATCGATCCTTCTCCATTGTTTGTTTGGTTCCTTGCTTCTTGTAATCTTACCCATACGTACTGTCTTGTGGTAAGTTTGGGTTTGGCCCTACGTACATACAACTATATTATAGTTACTGGCTACTGGCTGCTACAGAACCTGCAGCGCATGCTAAGATGCCCATGGACCGCGTGATAGAGACTACACACAGACACACATTTGAGAAGGGATCATCGACTAGTGTATGTGACTAGTCTACCAACGGCCATTTTATTGAAATGACAAAACCAGCTTCCAATCTTGTTCCCTCTCTCTCTCTCTCTCTCTCTCTAGCATGACAGATTTAGACCAGGCCACAGTGCTGTTGTTTGTTAAATCGTTGTATTTAGTCTTTTTGAGTCCATTTGTGGAAATTTTTAACTTACTCTCTTTTTAGAGTATTTTCAATGGTTGAAGCTATACCTATATTTAGGTCTCAAAATGACACTTTGCATTTCCAATGGTGAAAAAATTGATGGCCAAACTGAGTGACTTTAAACCTATCTCAAGTGTCAAACTGAGATCAAAACTGAGCCCAGTGCCATTTATTTTCGTCGGGCCCAAGTACATGTGGGGTGAGGTGGAGAGAGGAAGATGGTGGTTTGACACTCAACCATTGGAGATGATAGTTTTCATATATGAATAGTACTCATTTTAGAAGTGCTATAATAGGTTTGGCACTTGAATTTGACACTCACCATTGGAGATATTCTTACACAGTTGCACCATATTTCTAACTCTTTAAACACATTTTCTCCACAACGTGAGATATCGCATTGTTCGAGGAACCTTAAATGTTGTTAGAGTAAAAGATCATCAACATAAGCATTCTAGTGCGTTGTAAATTTTCAATGAATATTAAAAAGTAATTTGCAAATAAAAGAGTTAACGCTGCAACCAGCCTTGAAAAAAAAAAAAAAAAGGCTTGTTTCAACTATTTTTCCGAACAATAGATAATATTAAGATTGGAACGAGAAGCGGTTGGGATTTTTTTTTTTTTTTGGCAAGGAGAAGCGGTTGGGATTTGAATACCTATTTTTGGGTCAAGAAGCAAACCTGCAGCATGCGCTTTGCAACACAACCTCCAGTTCAAGTTCACCTAATTCATCAATGTTACTGGCCACAATACATCAAATAAGAATGAATACTCCAACCGTTGGCCTAAACCTTTTGTCATACCAAACATAATGCTATAACATTTCCAAAAGCGTGGATTATATTTGACTATTTGAGTGAGGGTTATAGACTTCATTGGCACCCCAATGGGCTTTAGAGTGAATAATGGCTGGTTTACAGTGAATAATGATTGAGACGGCCGGACCCAGTCTCACGTCTCAACCATTATTTCTTGGTCCAGCCTTCTCTTTTGTCTCAAATATCTTCAAGAAAGATATGTTGAAGATAATGGACCTTAAAAGGACCGTTCTCTTTAATGCTTCAAAATATGCGATTGATGACAATGACCCTATTAGATAACTAGATACAACCTTAGAACTTAAGCTCTAATCATTTCATAAATCAGAGTGGAAGTCATTTTCGAGAAAAATGGTTCACTTGAATTCAATATGTACATTTGTAATGACGACTTACACATGCCTTTCAGGGCACAAATTAAAGATCAAAAAGATGCCAAAAAAAAAAAGACAAACAAAAAAGAGGGATCTTGACTATCAAGCATAGCTCTTCAATGCAGAGCTGGTTTTACCGTGGAAGGGTCTTGGTCAATTGTCTTGCGGGATTCTTCCCAAAGCCGGTGCTCAATGCCCAATTTCCTGAGTTCCATCAGCCCTTCCTCAACTGATAGTAAACACACATATAAGCAACTCCACTGTTAGATCTCAAAATAGAGTGCATGTATTTTCTGCGAGCACCATGTGTAATGATAAGCAAAAAACACTGAATCTATTCTGCTCAGACTATCTTAAAGATTGAATCAAGGACAAGATTAACAACTGAGCATTCACAGACAATGAAAAGTCCCCAAAAGAGAGAGTTTAGCATACTTAAATGGAGGAGTTAAGCATAAAACAATTGGAACAAATAATGAAATAAACAATACCATCAACAGCATCATATGAAGTTGGTGCATGCCCACTGCGGTTAATCCAAAACTGAACTCTTTCTTTGGCAATGTCCTCCTCTATTCCATGAACTTTGGCTCTTCTCCAAAAGTAAGTAAGCCAAGCCTGTAAGAGTTGAATGTTGTAAAATAATTCCATTGCACAAATTTCAAGGTGAAAAATGGATCATAAGAAGTAATGTGAAGACAAGTATGTTCGTCCCAAAAAAAAAAAAGTAAATAAATGACTAATAACTAATAAGTTTAAAGATTATGATAAAAGACTATTTGATGTCATTAAATAGAAACCATGTTATTAGGTTGCAGCCATGTTATAAAGTTGAAATGTTTAGCAAAAGATTTGGGTCAAAATAGTGTGCTAACAGTATACAGCATTACAGCAAAGGCTGATGATATCAACCTAATAAGGACCCTAAGTTGCTAGAATCTAGGATATGAATTACGTAAATATTGAGCGACTTGTAAGCTGATCCGACACCAATTGGGACAAAGGACACACGATGAAAGAGAAAAGCGTTCTTTCAACCATGAAAGTCATACTTACTGCAGTTAAAGTGTACATTAATCGTATACGTATATACACAGGTATGTTGTTAATTGAATGAGTTACAAATACAGATCAAATGAAATTTCATACCTCCTTAAAAAGAACATCCTCAGATTCCTCTGGACTCAACTCTGCAAGAAAAAATGACATATTCAGTGATATTCATGCTCATTATCACACACAATTTCAACAAAGAAAAAATGACAAATAAAACTGGAAAAATTAGTGATAGAATTACACAATGCCTAAATCAAAAAAGAATTAACAACTGTCAGCTCATGATCTTTCCCGTAAATGCACGTTTTGTCAAGCTAATTCTATCAGATGCTGATGCATGGTGATTTTTCCTTATTCTAGAATGTACTAACAGATTCCAAAGTTCATTTCTTTATTATCAAAATAGTCAGTTAGATATCTAGAAAAAAAAAAAAAAAAGACATACCAAATGCCTCCATAAACTTTGGATCTGCCGGTGATTTCATATCTGAAAACATCAATTATGTATCAGAACAGTTGGATGGGGTAGCAAACATCATAACAAAATCGAACCACACATGCCAAACAGGAAATACAAGTACAATGCACACCCGAGATGGATAGTCGAGCAGAGTTGGGTCGTCGTTGTTGGGCTAATGCAAGCACAATATTGTCCTCAACCTTCATTATAGTAACCATCACACATATTAAGAAATAAACCACTAAACTACCAACAATGAAACACTAAAGCAAGCTAAGTCAAACACTATAAAGAGAGAATCAAGCAAGCTAAGAAAAAACAATATAAGGATAAAAGAAACCGAGCAATTTATTAGAAATGAACCTTCAGGAAAGCAAGCTCCTTCAATCCCATTTCAACTGCAAGCATACTCTCAATGTTTCCTTCTCCGGTTAAATCATTCAAGTCCTGAACAAGTTTGTTTCTCTTGTCAGGATCATCATCACCTGTTCAGTGCACGAAGTATCAAACCCTGACATAATTACTCCTATCACTACAGAAAAATAGAGAAACATATACCAACTGAAAACACAAACGATAATTCACTAGCCTTTTTCCCAGGATTCCTCCTTAGCCTTTTGTCCAGCAGAAACGACAACCTCAAATGGAAGAGGAGCCAAGGATGACCAATGTTCGTACTTGGATACTGCAATATCTGCACAAATGCCTGAAGAAATAATAGAATTTGTGTAAGATAGAGAGTCAAAGATGATAGATGAGCATTATAAAAATCCAAGTATACAAGAAAAAGCTTCAATTACTTAAGGTTGCTTTTGTCTTGTAAGGATGGTTAGATCTTAAACTTATGCTTCTTGATAAGCAATTATTTGTCAGATAATTTTTAAAGAACTCATCCATAGATGATAATCATGATATTGCTTTCCTGCTAGAAATCAAGATATGGCATATTCGAATACCGTATTTTGCAGCTAAGCCCCAGTTGCGTGCTAACCAACATCTCTTCAGAACTACTTCTTCCTGAAAAGTGATATAACAATTAAACCCTGGATGACTACTAATAGGCTCCATGCAGGTGTTCATATGCATTACCATCTCTTTCTGAGTCAACACCATTCTTTGGGTCATCGATCGAAGGGCTTTAACTTCAGATTCAGCTCCATAAAGTTGTTGCATAATAGCTGCACTTGCTTCTTTTGCTTTCTGATTCAAACAACATTCTGTTATGCTTCAGATTGAGCAATTCTTTAACTAGGCTGACAAGTAACGCATCATAGCATACTTGCCTCAACTTCAGAGCGAAGAGATGCAGCTTGTGTAGCTACCCCACCCTTTGGTTGTTTTACATCTTTAAGAGCAGCCTAAAAAACGAAGAAGCCTCCTTAGAGTGTTCTTTCATTGGAAAAGGAATGTGCTCTCGGAGTGTCCTATGAGCAATTATAAGTGATCTAACCCGTAGCCATACATAATGTAACACAAGGAACTTTGGAAACAAAGAAAATCTCAAGTTTCCTTAATTACCTCTTTTTGTCGCAAGGCAGCTTCTTTCCTACAAAGCAAGGACAGATAATATAAAAAAAAAATTATTGAGAAGAAAAAAGCATGCATGAAGGTTGTTTTGAACTTAAGCACCTGCTTAAGAGTTTAGCTTCCAACGACACACCTTCTCCAAGAGCAGCAACCTGAAGATTTGCATACAGCACAGTTAACCATTAATAAGCCACTCTAAGACATTATGCTGCAGCAAAATACAAAGCAATTACCTGCTTTTCAAGTTCCCTAACTCTGGCTTCTACTTCCTCACATCTCTCTTCTTCACGCCGGAGCTATAGGACAAATTCCATAATGCAATAAGTTACAAATAAGTTAAACTACACTCATTACTCAGTCGAGAAGACAAGGGGGAAACTGTGCACCTTATCAAGATTACTTTCATTCTCTTCTTGTAGCATTTCGAGCTGCAATAAAAATAGTTACTCTAAATACAACTTGAAGGAAAGAAAAAAAAAAGTTAATTCTTTAAAATAGATACAATGAGACACATTCCTATTTTAGATGCAAAAGAACTCAAGTTAATGTGATTGATTTTCATACTTCATCACGCAGAGTAGAAGCCTCACGTTGATCTCCCGAATCTTTCGATTTATAATTTCCTGTTTCGGATAAGAATCTGCAATTCATGCCCATCCATTATGTTCAAATTGTCGTATCACCTAATCATATACTTGTCTCGTAAATATTGATTTAACAGAATTACTGCTGACTGAAAGGATTGGCTCTGGCCAAAAAAGCATGGGTACGTAAAATAAATACGACCAAGTTTTTCCAAAAGACAATCGAAAATTATTTTTCCATCTCTGATGAGGGTTATTATATTAAAGCCTAAAAAGAGCTTATTAGCAAGATATTGGACTCCTTACATTGCAGGCATGCGTTCAAAAGCTCGAAAAATGATAATTCAAACTAAGTTAAACTATGAGATGAGAAAACCAGTATCAGGCAAAGACATTATCTCATCATCCTATTCCTAAACCTATAAATACAGATAATAGTGACAGACCTTCAATGACATCAGAAGAATATTGTTTACCGGTTCTCTTTTTTCCTACTAATGGTAGGAGGGTCCAGAGGTGGCATAGAAGTTGCAGTCCTCAAGGTTGTTCTATTGGGTGGTACCAATGGAGGTGCTGCATGAAGACCCCTTCCGGCTGATGTTGAGCGAACTGATGGAGTTTCCTCTAAGTTCTGAGCTAACTAATCAAATAACAGAGAAATCCAATTAGATATCTAAACGGCTTAGGTTCTGGTTAAGCGCACAGTCAATCAAATCTTCAACATTCAGAAAAAATATTTATAATTTTTTTAAAATAACAAAACAGAGTAGTAAAGTATCACACCGAAGATTAGCATATTCAAGCTCAACACAGCCGAATCCGGCATAATTCAGTGTAAATCAGATCACACAGAGCAATGTACTACCAGAATTTAAATACAACGAGCAACTAAAAACAACATTCTTGTTACTCAGATCCGATCAAATTTCATTTCAACCAATTCAGAAATCACTATCTATTACTACAGGCAAAAAAAAAACTGAATACAAGCGCAAAATCGAAAACTCAGAAGCTTACCGCGGGAGAAGCCGATCTAGTAGTAGTGATCCTCCCGGACGGAACCGCAGGTTTAGCACCGGGACTGTTGGCATTCCTCGCCAGAGAGAATGGCGGCGGAGCACTGTATCGGAATCCGAGATCGTCCTCGTCGTCCTCGTCGTCGCCGGTGGTCTGTGAGGCCATTACCTGAGCGAGCCGCTGAGCCGCGGCCTTTGCGGCGAAGTTCTGAGTGCGTTTGATGTTTGAGATTCCGCTGGCAGAGGAGGACCGCGCGTGGTGACCACGCACCGGAGACATGGCTGGAGATGAGGCGCCTCCGGTGGTAGCCGCCTCGCTGGTCCATTGGCGAGTGTAGACCGGGCTATCGGTCCGTCTCCGGTCCATGTAGTGTTAGAATTTAGTAGTCGTTATAGCAGCTGGTGGAGCTAGATCGTCGCAGACACGAATGCTCGATGCTCGGAGCCTTTACACAGAGAGAGAGAGACAGAGAGAGTGAGAAGAGAGATATTTCGGAGATATTTCGGGGAGTGAGAAGAGAGATATTTCGGGTGTCTGCGAGATGGTTGGTTACGTGTGATCCGTGATGGTTAATTTGTAGAGTAACAGTAATTTTTTGTTACTACAATTGGAAAGACGGTGACTTTCGAAAAATTGCAGGGAGCTCCCCTAACTTTCCTAATTAACACAGAAGCGTCGTAATTTCAATGTTTTTCTTTTTCCACTCTTATGTTTTTGGTAAATATTCTTTTCTTCCTTTTGGGTTGTATGACTGCTTCCTTTTTGTGGTTTTATTTAAAAGTAACCAAAATTTAAGAAGATTGAACTTGATGTTTGCTAAACAAATCATGCCAGTAGATATGTAAGGTACAATTCAATGATAAATGACATTCAAGATGGTTAAGGAGAGGAGACCGCTGTCTGCGAATGACTGTTTAAGATGGTTACTTACGTGTAATCCGTGATAGTTAATTTGTAGAGTGACGATAACTTTCGATTACTACAATTAGAAAGACAGTGACTGTCGGAAAATTGCAGGGAGCTCTCTTGAACTTTCCTAATTGACACAGAAGCATTGTAATTCCAATGTTTTTCTTTTTCCACTCTTATTTTTTTGGTAAATATTCTCTTCTTCCTTTGGGTTCTATGACTGCTTCCTTTAATCCTTTTTGTAGTTTTATTTAAAAGTAACCAAAATTTAAGAAGATTGAACTTGATGTTTGCTAAACAAATCATACCAGTAGATATGTAAGGTACAATTGAATGATAGATGATTAGATGACATTCACTTGCCCAGGTTAAGTCGGGTATATATTTTTTTTTTGAAAGGAAATAAGGGCCAGTGCGGCAGCCCTCAAGTCTTGATTAATAATGAAACTACAGAATACAATGGGGGGGACATAGTGCCTAAACCCCAGTTAACCTGAAGCAATAAGAGAACCTCCCGAATAATAACAAGAGTCTCCACAAATCTTATGTATTCTAACATGCACCAACTAGCAAAGAGTGCACAACCGGCTACTCTATTTGCTTTACATAAGCGGTGACATACCGGAAAGATAACGCAATGTCATAATGCAATTAAAACAGCTTTCCCACTATGCTGTCGCACAGAAAAATATCTGACGACACTGAGTTTCATCTTGCCACTAGGAGGATACGTCCACTTGATGGTACGCCGCCTCACTAGAGCAAACCAAGCACATAGAGTGCCAATGCCGGGACAGAGCCCACTGAGTCCTACCAGCCTGTGATAGCGACTTATTACTGGCAAAACGCCACGAACTACTAAACAGTAAAAGAAAACAAAACATAACGCATGAAAATAAAAGTAAAGACCTAAGAGCAAAATCCAAGCCCAACATTCAACAAAGACATGAAGGAGGACAGTCCAGCCTACTAGCCAAGCCCAAAGCCACTCCATCACCAACCTGACCACCGCTGCCGCACCACCATCACCCTCGTCATCGGACCACCGCCACCCCAGCCGGACCACCACCGTCTGCCGTGCACCGTCGCCCCAATCCTTGCGCGTCAACCCCAACCCAGAACCCTTGCAAAATTGGAGACCAGGGGCCAAAAACCCCCCGCCGTTAGGCCACAAGTGATCCCGCCCCCAACTCATCCCAACACCAACCCTCCCGCCGATCTGATCTGCTGCTGCCCTTACTCCGATTCGATCCCACATCAAACCAATCCGCCAACCAAGCCAGCCAGAATTGAACCCTCCCGTGCTAGCCACCGCGACCATTCCTTCAAAATTCCTTATTCAAACGCTGACCCTAGACCCTTGTCCAAAAGTCCAACAAAACTCGCCGATCAAAGCACGGCAGTTGTAAATAGCCCGTCCGACGACCACGCCTCTAAGACGCGCCGCCGAACGGAAGGGGGAACCAGTCAGAGGGCAAGAGAGAGAGAGAGGTGCTCTAGGGTTTTTTTTTTTCGTCGATTTGAATGATAGTGTTTTTAAATAATAAATAATAGATGAACAAGAAAGAGATTTACCGAAAGAGAAATTTTTGGTGTGTCGGGTATATATTTTTATATGGAAAATACTCTCATCCAAATAAGTTTGGATGAGCCCCATCCAAACTCATTCAATTTTTGCTCATTACACATTTTATTTTCATAATCCAACCATTCAACTTGTAAATCATCCTCTAAAGATCATCTATGCAAAAATTTAATCAAATTGGAGATCGTTTGATCATCCAACTATATCAAACAAATGAACGGTTGTAATAAGAATGTTAACTTTCACCGAAACCGTTCATTTGTTTGATATAATTGGATTATCCAACGATCTCCAATTTGATTAAATTTTTGCATAGATGATCTTTATTTAGAGGGTGATTTAAAAGATGAATGGTTAGATTATGAAAATACGAAGCCGAATATACGCAAAAATGGATAGTTTGGACGGGCTCATCCAAACTCATTTGGATGAGAGTATTTTTCTCTTTATATTGTACTCCCACCAATAAAAAATAGAAGATGGTATCTCATTAATTTTTTTATTTTGAATTAGTAAGTTTAAGCCAATATTTAGGTTAGTCTATATATCTAAATTTTTTGTACACAATTTTATACTAGTGACCTGAATTCAAATTAACTCACCTAAATTTCTAGCCCTAGTTCCGCTCGTGCTACAAATGAGCGGCTAATTGAGCCACATGATGAGCTACCAAGTTTCATAATCTGGACGCATAAAGACAAGACTGTCAAGACACAACACATCTTGAAATTTCCAAAGCAACACTTAGTGCCCTTGTAAAGCTAAACTTCCATCCTAATCACGTACGTAAATGCTACACAATAGCCAAAGCATAACAGAAGGAAAAGCCAACCTCTACAACTTATATATATAACCCAGAACAAGCAGTTCAACGTTTTGAGCGATCCAAATACATACCAACAATGCTAACATGCATGATCGATAGATAATACATATTCAAAGTTAAAACAAGTTAAGGAGAACGAGTGCATCCTGTGAGCCTTCCAATGAAAGAGGGCCCTTTGGACTTGGACCTTTGAAATTCGTTTTTCTTGGTATCATGAACTCTTGCCAGCTGAGCTCTCAAAATTCTGTTCTCTTCCTTTAGCTTCTGGATTGTTTCACTTTTATCCTTAATAGTCGATATCAATTTCTCCTGCTGATGCGTGTTTTCATCTATGAGTTCTGACACCTTCTCCTCCCATATTTTCGCCTTCTCTAAACTGCGTACCGTTAATTTCTCATCCATGTTGCCATCAAGTCCTGCCTTCAAAGCCTTATCATTGCCAGCTGATGAGTCCTGGTGATCCAACACCAACTTATCATCCATCCTTTTGTGCAGGTACTCATAAAAATTGGCATCATCAGAGCTAGAGGTGGTTTCGGTTTTAATGGGACTAGGCAGTGCCATGAGCTTCAAGTATCCTGAGATTTCCTTCTCACATTTTTGGATGGTTTGGACTTTAATGGAGTCTAATGAAGAAAATGATCGCAGCTGAGCAGCTTGAATCAATTCGGATCTTAGCTGATCGTAGTTTTCAGCTAGAGAACGGTACGATTTGTAGAAGTCTTCCAACCTGGTTATGAGCTCAGGTTTCCTTTTAAAAAACATCTCAGCCCTCCTTGCAAATGAATCTCCATCTTCTTCAATAATATTCAGCATCAGTTTAGTCTTCTCATCCAAATCTGCAATGACGTACGTATATCACCATATCCATTTTTATGTTAGAATTCACTTCTTCATATGGGTATCGTGCATATTTCAATTTAATCAAAGACACATAATGAATCATATATCTATCTATCTATATATATATATATATATATACCTTGCCCCTAAATTTTCGAAATAATATATGGATGCAATAGTTCCATATCAATCATGACAAAAGTGTCTTCCATCTAAAAATCAAAATATGTGAGGGAGCTACTAATCCATGAAGATTAAGTAATCGGAGTCAGGGATTGTAATTCCGGGGCTTATTAAGAGCATTAATCATTACACTCCAAGTCCCGAGTTTGAATCTTTCTCTCCCAATATTGCAAATTATTCAAAAATAATCAAATTCTTAGCGTGTGGGAAACTCTAGGCCAAATCCAGGCATGGAAGAAATAGAAAAGTGATCGAAAACAAACAAAATGAACTATTTAAAGGTCGTAATTCTTACAAAAAGCATAAACGTATAAGTGCAGTGTGAAAAAATCAACCAGACAAAAGCTAATATGAGCTTTGAGTGGTCTAAAGTTCTAAACCCTAAATCCGAATACTGAAAGAGGTACGAACCTGAGAGGGTAGCTTCAAGCCACTGAGAATGATGGGGTCGATTATGACTGTCCCACCACCATGAAAAAGCTGCAGCCTGGTCTTCTTTGTTCACCGTCGACGTCTCTTTTGAATCCTCCATTGTCTTCTACTCTTCTCAGTGATCTCCCCAACTGAATAAGAAACGCTGTTTTGGCATTTGTATTGACTGATATATACGCCTTTAAATTGTCAATCACGGCCAAATTTTAAGGAGCAAAACAAAGTACTTACCAAAACTTGATAGCTTTGTGAATTGTGATTCCTTTTGAAACTCTACTTCCTGTACGTGGACTGTTGACTTCAAAAATATCTTAAATGTTGGCCAACATCTTGTGAAATTTTGTTGCCTTTAAAAGTTTAAATACGATTTCAAACTTTCAAAAGGGAAAATATATCATCCTTTAATACAAATAAATACTCATTATTTTCTTTGATAAGAAATAAATACTTATTACTTTGGTGGTGGCTTGCCAAGAGTATTTTTAATATGATCGGGTTTTAAGGAAAAAGAAAAAACCCTAGCCCCCATGAGAGTCCTCTCTCTAGCAAAACTCTAGCCCCCATGAGATTCCCCAATAGCGTCTCTGTGCGCATCAAATCCAGCAGCACTTTCGTGTGCTTTCCTCCTAGCCTCTGTCTTCTTTCTATACTGTTTATCGCACAAATTCTAGTGCCGTCAGCAATCGCTAGTGCGGCTTCCTATGGTGAGGATGGTTTTTGCCTCTCTCACTCACAAGGACGGCTCTGTCCGTCATACTCTTTTCAGGCCTTTGGTGATTATGCTCCTGCAGGGCGTCTCTTGGGCTATCAAAGATGGTTGGCATCCCGATTAGATCTGGTTTTCTGCTTGTCGTTGCCAGTTCTTTTAGGTGTCAATCAAATCCAAGGATTCAAGGTCTGGGATCCAGGTGAGTTTTGGGTGCTTGGTATAGGAGGCTCAGCAGCCTTGGTGTTCCAAGTCGGCGACCTTATTACTGGTGGGGCGCTGCTAAAGTTTAACCTAAATCAGATTTGGTTATTTGATTTGGGTTCTTTTAATTTCTTATTTAAGAATAAGCATGATCAGTTGTGCAAGTTTCGATTGTGGTTTTACTTTCTTTTTTCATGGGTTCTCCTTGAGCTAGATTGGATTTATTGGTATCAATGGCAATACTTGCCGGAATTTTTCTGTTGGTTGTTGACAGCAGTGATGCACGGTGTATGTATTGTTCTAGGTTTTGAATCATCGATTAGAGTTTTAAGTTTAGACTCATCGATTAGGCTACTTGTGTGGTCTGTACTGCTCCTTTTTAGGATGCCCATATTAAGGATTGTAATCCTCTATTGATTAATAAAGTTTATGCTATTTTCAAAAAAAAATACTTATTACTTTGGTAGTTCGGTTAGATGATAAATATTCAATAAATAAAAATAGATTAGAAATGTGGGGATAAGATTAGAAATAGGCTATGTTCAGGGTTCAATCACATCTAATGTAATTCTCTAAAAAAAAAAATCACATCCAATGTAACAAAAAAGAGATAAATATTCTCATATAGTATATAAGATCAAATAATATCGTATATTTGACATTCATCGAATAGTCGTGAACTCGAACAACATTTCAAACACAATTTTACCCGAAGATTGAAATTCACATTCATTTCCTTTTTTAGTTGAAATTCTTACAAAAAAAAATTTAAGTTACTTAAAAAAAAATGGTGTGTAGATTGTAAAATAAAAAGTGTGAATTTCACTCCCCTTTTACCAAATCAATAGTTCTTATTCTACAAAACGTGGATAGGGGAATTACATATATCGATTCATGCATCTTGTATAAGTTGGGAAGCATAAATATGAGGTAATTTTGATGCAAGTACGGAACCAAGAAGTCTTGTTTGTTTTAGAAAGTTGTATTAAAACCATTCATGCATTATCTTGCAAGTCAAATATTTAATGCATTAAATGAAAATTCCACGAATTGTTCCTCTTTAATTAGTCAAATTTTTAGAATAGTTTAAAATGCGTCTCCGGTCATCCAGTCATCCTATAGCCAATTTTGAATTATCTATTGTTTTCAGGAATGAGATCAAAAATTTACCGTTTAACGTATGTGAAAATTATAGTAAACTACCAAAAATGAATATTTTAAGTTTCTGTTCTTGACAACTACCTCCAGTAGCTTCATAATCTTTTTATGTGTCATCATCATTCAAAATTGATAGATTAGAAAAGCTTCTAGGATATTCTAGCCTTCTGGTCATTTCGGTGTGGCAGAAGAGAACTCGAGCTCGAGGTTCTAAAAAATGAAAGTTGTAGCAAGAGAACCAATTAGCTTAAGGTAACACGTGGTTTAATTAGCTTAAGAGCTTAACCACTGGACTGGCTCGACGACTCGCAACAACTTGCAGCAAATAACCAAAGGAGAACACCTTTTTTTTTATTTTCAGTAAAAAAAACTCGTCATTATCGACTACAAGGTAAAAACAAAAGAAAAAGAAGGTCAAGACACGCAGAAAACTCTTCTATATGTAGTAAAATTCTTTTAGTAACTTATTCCCCAAGTTATCTTTTTGCAAAACCAATTTAATTAGGTTGGGATGCAAGAGTTAAATAAAAAGTTAGCCAACTATGGGTGACAACCAGCCCAGTCAACTATGATCGATAACACCCACGAAATTCAAATCCAAACCCCACTCCCTTGCAAGTAGGCACTTCCTGGGATCAGGTACAGTTTCACTTCCAATCCTTCCCTTCATACTGTCATCCTTTTACCTCCGAGCAGTGTCGCCACTGGATTTCAATCTCTTATTTACGTTTTGGATCCTCACAAACTTGCATTTGTAAACAATCCCTATTACCCCAGTGGCTATATACATCTAATGGCTGGAAGTTGTTAAGGGAATCGATTTCTCTCTTTTTCAACACGAAACCTGTTAGCGAAACAATGCTCCCAGCCCACACGTAATCACCATGATTACAACTCCATTCTTCTTCAAGAGAGAGAGCCCACCATGAATGCCGAATTTTGATGCTCGGGGCTGATTCATATGCTTGGGTAAATTGGCAAGCCAATTCAGGGAGCAATTGCCAATTCACGGGTGGACATATGAATCAAAACAAGGCCAAGCAGTGTCAGGTCCTAGCCCGACTGCTCCCAGCATGACCTGACCTAAGGGGTTCCACCCGACTTCAAGGTGATTCGTGATTCTATGTTCATCAGTTTTAGTTTACCGAAAGGGTTAGGGTGTGGTTCTTTATGGTTTAATGGCAAAATCTTGCTCATTTGCCCTCCGATAAAGCAAAGCTGATGCTTCCACCCTGGTTAATTAGAAAGGGGAAAGGGAGAGCCAAAACAATGTCAGAACATATATACAAAGAAAAAATCGACCACAAAAATAATATACAAAGTACTTAAAAAAAAACAAAAAATAAACCATATCAATCTCACCAGCCAGGATGCACAACAAATTTTCCGGAAGAAAGAGCCCAATTCACCTGCTCAAAACAATTAATGTCATACCTAAACTCGAAAGAAAGCGGCAGAGAGGGCAACACCAAAGTATGAAGTGATAATAAGCAATAGCAATGGGTTCTGATATCAGAGTATTAGAAACACTACCTTGTCAGTCCCAAGGGAATTGGCAACTACATGGGTAACCTGTTCATCTATCTGGTTGGTGCACACAGCACCGAACTGTTCAGCTGTCTGCCACAGAGGATGTAGGTGAGGATTGACCTCGCCAACTGGAAACACCCTGCTAAATACTATACGACAACCACCCAAAATCTTTTGCTGCTCAGAGGCCAGAATATTTCTAACATCTGCTTCATCTAGGGAGGGATGGGAGAAAAAGATCTGATGTATCTTCTCAATAACCTACAGAAGCGCAAAAACATGTAATCAGCAAAGAAGTCACAAGTTTTTGCAATCTCATAAAGTCGAACACAATCCTCACCGCCAATGAGGATGCCAGAGTTCCATCTTCATGTCTCTCATCATGATCAATCTCAAGAAGAGAAGGACCTAGAAGCCCAAATTGCCGTCTGCTACAAGGAAAGTAGGTATACCTGTACAACATTGATGCACAAATGCATAAGCATTGGGATGCAGGCAAGGATGCCAACCAACACACCATTGAATCTGAAATTAAATCTTCGATGGTTACCTTTCCACAACTATCAAGTTAAGTTTGTTATGTGGCCAGACCCTCACAGAATCATCTATAATTACAACAGCTGATTCCATACCCAAAACTCCTTCCAGATCCTTACTCTTGGGAACCCTCTCATCACCATCATAGGGATCCCCATCATCACCTCTAGAAATAACTCGTCCAGCAAAAAGAGCCCCTGTTGGATCTAGCACTTTTGCCATTTCTGTAGCATATAGCTTGTTCCCCATCGTGTAAAGATGCAACTCAAAAAGATGACTAGCCTGATGTCCAAGGAGGCAATAATTGCTCAACTTTCAAAGAAAAGACAAATTGAGGATTTATGTCAAGACAAATATACATTTAAAATTACCTTCTCTAAAAAATTCCACACCCCAGGCCGCAATTTTGTCCACATTCCCATATGTTGAAACCGGAAGAGATGTCTTTGTGACTCTTTACGATCCTGTTCCTCTTTCTTTCTCAAAATCTCATCATGCACTGGATCTACTTCTACGAACTGAATAATAACAAAATTATATAAGAAACAACCCTTTAGAATAATTGGTCACAAAAGGGCATTTCCATACATCAAGAAGACATTACCTTAGCTGAATTAAGAAGTGTGTGATCTAGATCCAAGACGAGGCACAGCTTGCGTGCTGCAAACATTTTCTTCTGTTCTTCTATCCTTCTTGCTCTCTCTCTTTGGATAGCTGCTTTTTGCTTGTCATCATATCCTTCAAATAGATGCTCAACATCTCCCCACATGGCCGGTGAACGAGCCGGACCTGCTACAACTGGTTCGGGTGCAGAAATACTTCCAGTGTGCTGTTCCTCAGCTTTCTGATCTACTTTGTCTGGCTTGTTTGGAATCGGTTCTGTAGATAGATTCTGAGAAGCTATTGCTAGACTTGTTGATACTTGACTTGTTGATACTTGGGAAACAGAAATAATATCAGCAATATTTTTAAGATTCTTGGTGAATTGGCGAGCAATGTCAGGGGCTGCTACAGCTACTGACTGTGACGGCACTAGCTTGTTATCTGCCTGACCATCTTGCTTTTGACCATTCAGATCATCCTTATTCACCTGACTGCTTGACAATGGGGGTACAATATTTCTGAACTGTTCATGTCCCAAGCTTCCACTCTTTTGAAGTGCATTACCATGGAGAAGTCGGCGAGGATCCCGGGGTTTCATGCGGACTTTTCCTGCCTCATCCTGCAGGATTTGTAAATTAATAAAAATGCAACCTATAATAGGACTTCAGAATCTAATTAGCAAAACAAAATAATCGAGTAACCCTCCCAAGGAAAAAAAATTACAGATTATAACTAAAAAATGGACTTTCACCTAACTGCTGACCGAAGTACCCTACTTTTCAATCTAACAAGTAAAAAGCAACTGAAAATGTATCCTAGAGAATACAAACCAAGTAGGAAAATAGCAAAGAAGAGTATGCTTATATATCAAAGGGATACATTAAGCACCCACCGTTGGAGCTTTTTGTGAACTAACAGTTGGCGTCTGCAAAGCCCCAGATGTCTTTGAAGGATCATTCACCAATGCAGCTGCTCCAGGTATTGAACTTGAGCTTGGAGGATATGTCATACTTTCTGCAGGAACAGCAGCCTTCTGCTGGGCTTCTGCTGCTCTTTGTTGTTGTCCTAACTTAAGTATGTTTATCAGCATGGTCGGATTCACAGCAATATCTTTCAATAATGCAGGCAAGGAAGCTGAGCTTGCAGCCCTTAATGGCACCTGCTCATTTGCACTATTTTGGGCATTGGAGTTGCCTTCGACACTACCAAGAGAACTTGAAACATTAACCACTTTTCTGGGATCAGCTTCTTTATTCTCCAGAGTCTGGTTCCTGTTAATTAAATGGGATCCAACACTACCGACATCCTCCAACCAGCCACCACTGCCAAAAGAAGTTTTTGCATCCCTAACAACCACCGAGTTTGCACTCCTTTGTCTTTTTGATTCAGGACCATCAAAATTAGACTCCTCAAGGGGTTTATGCTTTCTTGAGCTTACTGTGATAACAGAATCAACTTTAGGTGCGTTATGCACCGCAATTGAGGATTGTTGGTTAAGAGTCAAAGCACCAACATCAGAATTGGCAAATCGGAGCCTAGGGTCTCTACTCTTAGCTGCAGATTTAATGGGAATATTAGACCCCGAACTCACAGAGGCAGCACTTTTCGCAGTAATTGGTCCTTGCATGCCGGAGCTACCCGCGAGGATGGTAGGAGGAGGAGAAACAGTTTGACGACCCAAAATGGGGGGATGTGGAGTCCTCAAATTACTAGATGCGGACGAACTAGAAACCTCTCCAATAGTATCATCATCCCCATTATCACCCTCTTCTGAAGGGGTTGGGCTTGGAAGTTCACTCGTCAAAAAAGAACTCCGACTAAACTTTTGTTGATAAGTAGAAACAGCCTTGAGAGCCTCAGTTTCGTAAACATGCATTTTTGAACCTTCCGCATCTAGGGCCACCCGAGCTGTCTCCAACCCTGATTTTTTTACCATCCCATCAGAAACAGCCAATGGTTTCTGTACAGGAAAACATGCTGGTGGTTCTCGTGTAGGAGATGGAAGGCTATCTTCATCATGGTCCATGTGAAGGTCTAAGAGGGGAAGCATGAGCCCTCTACCCTTAAAACTAGATGCTCCTGGTCTTGGAGCTTCAGATGATATAATTGGATTGTTATGAATCACAGATACAGGTACAAAATCTGAAGCATTATAAGCTGAATAAGTGAACACATGACTGGCATTTGCAACTGAAGTATCAGAATCCTTATTGTTAACCCCATTGATAATCTGTATCCCGTTCTCATTTATACCTGCTTTAGTTTGAGGGGAAACAGTAGGGGATTCCATAGAGGATATCATCACCTCTATCTGGAAAAACAAAAATGTTCGACGTCAGTACTTTCTGGCATACCAGCAATCATGCTAAACTGACTGCAAGCAAAGACAGTGAAATGTTCCTGAACTACAATAACATAAAAGCACACCTCTTTTATCTGCTCAGCGGGAAAAGTAGAAGGATCATTCTTTACAGAAGAAAGTAACCTGTTACCAAAAACAAGACAAAGGAATTAACTACACAAAATAGGGCTTTAAAAAAATTTGATAACCAAATAATGTACATAAAAACTAATAGAAACCTTGATAGAACATCTCTATTCTGCTCCTTTCGGTCGGGGCTCATGGAGCAGAACACCTACAATAAACAGCAACCGAACCTCCACAACTTCAACAACCAGATTTTGGAAATATTTAGAGAAGGTAGTAACAAGGTGAGAAAAACTTGGGAGGCTTACAGAGCTAATAGCTTGTACCGCAGTGAACAACTGCTGAACAAGAGCTTCTTTTGTGGAGACACTTATTTCCAAAAGCACTCCTCGCAAGCTTTCCAAACTGTTGAGAAACCGGAGACATACATCCCGAAATGATCTGCAAAATATCAACCAAGAACAATCAACCTCAGGCAATGCATTTTTCTCACAGCTAGAGAGCAAATTCAAATTGGGATCATCATATCATTCCACTCTCACAATCGACCAATTGCCCTAAATTCAATAACAATCAGTTCACTTACTTCTCTGCCTCAATAACAGTCACAGTCTGCAATGCTTCCCGAAGCAAGTTCACTCGCTTCTGCCACACCTCATTCTTCAAACCAGCCTCTGAAATATCATCGACTTTACCATCTTTGCCTGGGCCAGCAGCTGACTCCGAATCCAAATCAATCTCACCCTCCTCCAATTCCCCTTCTTCCTTCTCAACATCCATTTCATCACCACTATCAAGCATCACCACTTTGTCCACTGCCTCCTTGGCATTGCCGGAATTCACAGGCAGCGAAGACGACGATCGCTGCTGCTTCGATTTCTCGTCGGAATCAACATCCATCACAAAAAGCTCATTGAGAGGTTTATTCTGTACGGCCTGAGCCCAAGCGAGGTTAACCAAACCGGACCTGTAGCCGCGAAACCCAGGGTAGTTGTAGATGTCGCGCATCGTCCAAACCCTAGCAGCATCTCCTCCTCCATTGGAATTAGGAACCTTAGCTTCCTGCTTAACAAAATCCTCTTCACTGATCTCCTCCACTGAAGTCGAATCGGAAATCTCACCTTCTTCAACATCTTCAACCTCTTTGCTACTTTCATCTTTGCCCATCACACCCCCTAGGGTTTCTTCGATTTCTTTGAAATTGTTCCACCCAGTAAAATTAGATCCACCAACGACCATATATACACAAATCTTTCCACTTTTAGCAAACCAAAAACATTTGCACAACAACAACAACAAAATTGTGAATATCTTGGAACAAAATTTAATCTTTTAGGTTATTTTCCCTCCTTTAATTTTGCCAAAGATCTTAGCGCGATGAATTAAGACGGATTTAAAAAGAAAAAACTAAAAGAGAGAGAAAATTTATTGAATTTTGTGCAGAAGTTTTCTGATTCGGATCTGTTTGGCAGAGATTGAGATCGCGATCTCAGGATTATTTCGCTGCTTCGGATCGAGAAGATGAAGAAGAGAAAGACGATGATAGAGTACAGATTACGGGGTGAGAGAAAGTTTTATAAGGACGAGCGAATCTAGTACGCGGAAGACTTTGAATCCGGACCGTACACGTCATGGATCCGGAAAAGTCTAGCCTCTGGGTGAGTTTTTAATGACAAAAGCCCCACATTACAAAATTTAGTACTAGCGACGGGTGCGGTGGATATTGAGTCATCGACTCCTTGTGGCTCCTGGCATGGCCGCCCCAGCCGACCCTATAAATTGATAAATTTTTACAAGGTATCGTCATGTCACGTGACATATGTGACGGTACCATATGATTGGTCTATTGAATATCTTATATTTTATGTATTAAATTTTTTTTTTTTTAAGTAAGTTTAATAAATCATCAACGATTACAATCGTTTAGAATAACATCCCGAAGCAAATACAAACCAATAATGATTTGAAACTAGAGCTAAGGTAGAACAAACTACGAGGTGTACTACACTAACAATTTGTCCTACTACAAGAGAACACAGCTCTATAACAACTAAATAAATTTTAACAAAATCCAAAAATGTTTTCACAACATCCCAAACGTTTAATTGATATTTAATATTTTAATATTTTATTCCTCCACTAACTGTTTAATTGATATTTTATATACACTGACTAATACCAATTAGAGTGACCCGTCACATATGTCACATGGAACTTAAATTTTTGTCCTATAAATTCTTTTTTTTCAATCAAATTAAGCTTTTTATTTTTTATTTTTTAAAACATAAGTATGTCTTAAGACAAAACTCCATGTCTAATTTTCTTACAAAAGGAAGGTAATGAAGTTGTCTTTGATGATAAAGCTAGTAATTAAAAAATAGTTCGTAACATACAAGATCCAGACAACATTATAATTGACTATAAAGTCTAATAATTTCACAAGTTGACAATAAAGGCTCAAATATCCTTAAAAAAACAAAATATCCATGACCCAACTCGCAACCCGGTTCGCGACCCGTTTTGCAACCTGCGGGTCGTTTTTTTTTTCCGCTTCCACTACAATTTTTTTCCACTTCCACTACATTTTTTTTTCCGCTTCTACTACAATTTTTTTCCGCTTCCACTACAATTTTTTTCCGCTTCCACTACAATTTTTTCCGCTTCCACTACAATTTTTTCCCGCTTCCACTACAATTTTTTTCTGCTTCCACTACAATTTTTTTTTCCACCCGGCTTCCACTACAAAAAAAAATTTCACGCCCAGCTTCTACTATAATTTTTTTCCGCTTCTACTACAATTTATTTTTCCACCCAGCTTCCACTACAAAAAAAAAATTTTGCTCCCAACTTCTACTACAATTTTTTTCTGCTTCCACTACAAAAAGTTTTTTCGCACCCAGCTTCTACTACAATTTTTTTCCTCTTCCACTACAATTTTTTCCCTCTTCCACACACAATTAAAACAGCTTCCACTACACAATTAAAAGAGTTTTCACTACAAAATTAAAACAGCTTCCACTACACAATTGAAGAGCAATTGAAACAACTTCCACTACAAAATCGAATAGCTTCCACTACACAATTGAAAGAGTTTCCACAAAACAATTGAAGAGTTTCCACTACACAATTGAAACAACTTCCATTACACAATTAAAAAGCTTCTATTACAAAATTGAAAACAACTTTCACTACACAATTGAAGAACTTATATTACAAAATTGAAATACTTCCACTACACAATTGAATAGCTTCTATTACATAATTGAAGAGCTTCCACTACAAATTCTCAATTCAAAGATGCTGTTACTACAAAATCAAAAGAACTTCTATTACACATTTTCAATTCAAAAAAGTTGCTACTACAAAATAAGTGAACCAGTCAGAACCAGGAATAAAACTTCAATGAGCCAATTTAGAGCAAAATACTATCGATTTCAAGCAAAAACATTGAACTAAATCAACAGACAAGCCCATTGCAAAGTAAAAAAGTTCAAAAATTTAGCATAAGCCGTTAAGAAAAGCAAAACCCATTTGCTGAATTTTGAGAGACTTACGAGGCACTTGGCAGCAAGGTAACGAAATCGGAGGTCACGATCGACGATCTTGGAGGAGTGGAGGAGGTGGAAGGCTCGTCGATAATGGCGGTCGAGAAAGAGAGCCTGAGCCAGCATGTAGATATCGGCGGGCTCCTTGGTAAAGGCGGCGACTTTGTCGGCGAAGAAGATGGCGGAGGAGTAGAGGTGCTTGGTGACGCAGTCCCTCGCCACCGCACGAAGCTTGTCTGTCTCTTGCTCTCTCATTTTCAGCCAAAGGGGGTTTGCTTTGCTTCGATTGGAATTGATTTGGGTCAGACCTGAGAGGGTTTTGGGGAGGGTGAGACTGATTGAATTGAGCGAGAGACGAGAACGAAGGGAAAGAGAAGACTGAGAAGAAAAAAAAAAGTTGATCGACCCGGGTCACAACCCGTGTACCTGTGCGCGACCCGGTTCGCGACCCAAACAGCCTTTATAGTCAAAATAAATCATTTAGTGTCAAAAAAAAGATATGTAAGACTCTATAGTCAATTAGAATTTTGTAAGACACTCTATAGTCATTTAGTAATTAAAGAAAAGTAAAGCTAGAAAGTAATGAAGCTATCTAATTGTGGAAACTATTTTACAAACAAAAGCACGACCAAATCCTAATTGATCAAATTGAATAACAACATTAATATAAGGAGACAATAGTGGTGCCAAGGAGAAGAGGACCGCACATCACGGCAAGAGAAACTAGAGCCTCAACCACAAAATTAACCTTTAAAAGTTTCGAATTTCATTAGTTTTTTTTTTAAAAAGACTAACTTTGTTGTTGATGCTTATTGACAAATATTTAGCACAAATTTGATTATCTAACCCCTTTTTAAGCAAACTTTTTTTTTTGCTAATGTTAGCCTTCAATTATCAATTTTGAATCTTTGATCTTCTAGCTTTCCGAGTTATAGGCTAGTGTTGTAGTTTGATCTTTTTTCTATGCATGAAGTAATTTTGTTCTAAAAAAATGTAGAAATAAGAATAAATAAATTTTGGTCAATGAGTGTGATTGGTGAGATGAGTTGCTATCTCATGTGGAACTAATGTTGCTATCCACTTTGAAGCATTAGCTATCCACCGAGTAACTAATGCTTCAAAGTGGATAAATTGTATAATTACCGAAGGTAAACCGGTAAATAAAGAAGATGGTCAATAAGTGGTCAAATGGCAAAATAATGGTCAAACCTCTGTTCCTTTCTAATATAATTTTCTGTCTTAGGTCTTACAATTGTTTTATACAAAGATCACTGTCTAATTTATGTTTAGATTGATAGTCAGAGAAATTATTCATATTATAGAATTTATACTTGAGCCAATTAATACAAAGGTAGCAAATAGAAAGCTGCAACTACAAAGTACCAAGTCCGAAAGGCCATTTTGACTCGCAATGTCCAAGTCTACAAGTGACTGCTACATAAGTCGTCACTAATTGGTTTTCTTTCTCTACATTAATCAAACTTGTTTAGCACAAGTCTACAAGTGACTGCTACATGAATTGGTGCTTGCTATTTCAGCACCAACATTTTCCCATTAGTATCCAACGCATTTGTTTACCAAAATTGTGCACATATTGCTTTAAAGGGCATCCATATCAAATAAAAAGTAGAAAAAAAAGTGTCCGGAATACCAAAAACTTGACCACTTTTACTAAAAACTTAATTAATTCTATATATGAACATGATATGTGGGGATATGAATTAGAGAAGGTCTCCAAATCCTAAACCTCAGCACCGCACTGCTCATCACGAAATAAAAAATTGTTTTAAGGTCTAGAATCTTATAAACATTAGTTAATCACATCAGGAGTACACACATGCTTATGACCATATTATTATGAGTGTTTTGATGATATATGGAGACCTCATTTGGTTCACGAGAAACTCATATTCTAGGGGGATGAGAAACTTATATCCTTATTTGTGATCACTTTGTCCGTAACATTAAAAAAGTAGTTGGGAATTCAATAACTTTGAAAACAAAATTGGTATTTGTAATGTATGACTAGAGCATTCAAGTCACCAAAGGGGCTAAAGAAGTTCAATTTCTCTTTCGTTTTTCTTGTCTCTAATCACGAAATAAATGATCTTTCCAAAAAAAAAAATCACGAAATAAATGAGACCAAGATGTTTGAGCCCATAGTTATGAATAAATGGGCATGGGCTATTTTGTTCCGCCCTGGTGATATTGGCTCGTATTTCGTGCACAAAACATGGATGAAAGTGTCTAGCTTATTTCAGAAAGAAAGCAACGCAACGATCAATCACCGCCCGTTTCTCCCCAATTATAGATATATATCTCAGATGGGAGAAAAAACTCCAGGAGATTCCCCTGCATCTCCGAATTCATGAAACTCATTAATACTCGCTACCCGCTTCTCGAAAACCAGCCCTCTCTGGAATAGTCATTTTCACCTCTTCCACGTACTGACGTACACATGCATTGACCTGTTTGTGAAGCACAATATATACCAGACTCATCATTTCATTTTCCATGGCCATGCCAGTGTTTTGGTGATCAATCCCCAGTAGAAAAGAAAATGGTACCCGATTTATGTTGCATTGATGAACCGGCCGGGTTCTTTCTACTTAATCTTTGACTACTCTTTAATTTGCTAGCTTGTGTTTGATTAATTTGTGGGTTGATCTTAATTGGTTAGGAGGAGCAAGTGAATGGTAAGAAACAAAGGAAGCAGAAGAGCAAAGTCGTTGCAGCCGCTGAAGGAGTCGAAACAGATTATGTTCGTGTCAAGGCAAGAAGGGGTCAAGCAACTGACAGTCACAGCCTAGCAGAAAGGGTATATATATATATATATGAATTTGTTTGTAAGTCGATCGGTAGCTAAAATTACACCAACTCGATCATGCAATTCTCGATTGAATTTCCTGCAGGCAAGAAGGGCGAAAATCCGTATGAGAATGAAACTCTTGCAGTCTCTTGTTCCTGGTTGTGATAAGGTTCTGATACTGATCGATCAGCTTATTAATACTTCATTCATATATATATATATATTTATTGTAATTTTTTCAGAGGAAATTACTAGCTGAAATTAAGTAAAACCCTTTTTTTTTTTTTTTTTTTCTCTTGATGATGATTATAGATAACTGGCAAGGCTCATATACTGGATGAGATCATCAAATATGTCCAGTTACTACAGAATCAAGTAGAGGTACTTGCTTGACAAGTATAATTAATCCTATGATTTAGATGCGGATGATCCCAAAGGGAGCTTGATTAATTAGGTCCTGTACGTACCTTAAGATTATCATAATTATTAGTCGATCACTAACCATTTCCTAGCTCGATCGATCAGTCTCTTGCGGCAAAGCTTGCTTTTGTGGATCTCATGCTATTCGACTGTGAGCCGAACCCAAGTGCAAATCCATATGATTTGGAGGTACATATATATATCCAACCTCTTAGACTTTGATAGATGTGATCATTTTTATCTCAACTGCTAACCACTTAGTTATGCATGCACACACCAAATTCCTTAATTTTGTCCCAGGGGCTATGTCACTTTGGACCTCCATTGCCGTCTTTGCCAGAGTCTATCTCTATCCCATTCATGTCTTTCGCAGACGCTGCACCAAGCGATTCTGCTTCCCTTTTACTCAGAGAGGATCAGAGAGCCAGCTTAGTCCTTCAGGTAGTGACACTATTTAGTAATAATAGATGGCATATCTCTCAGATGATCGATCTTCTAACTTGATATGCATTTACAGGATGGTGAAAATTTCTTATTGGCCATGGACGACCAGTACTGTGGGGACAGTGTAGACCATCCTGAAGCTGGATTAGACAACTTGTGCACATTCTAGCTTACCCAATTAGACAAAGGTCCATTCTATGATTAAGCTCTTAAACACTCGATCGGTTCCATATATTATTACAATAAAATAATTTACCAACTGTATCTTGTCAAGTCATTTTCTGAATATCTGTTCTTTCGTTGCAGGCAAACCAGAAACCATCAAGTTCAGTAATTTCAATGGGTCCCTACTGATTAATTAGTTGATCGACTAATATTTGTGGTTAAAACCATCAAGGCCTTCCTCTGCCTATTCATTAATTCTGCTAAGTATTAATGAGGACCAGTCTTTTGTAACTCCTGTAATAGTGTAATTACATAGCCACTATGAGATTGCTGCATCTCCTCCAAGTTCTCTTAATTTATATGTCGATTGTTGAATTCACTGAATCTAAATTTATTTAATCTATCTACCATATTTCGCTACGATTAATATTGACTTTGAATAAGTTATTGCCGCGTGGGTATGCGTTAATCTCATTAGTGACAAATTCTTTCAAGTAACCGGTTGTATACAACCATGTGTTTATCTCTCTCATTACATGTTAAGTCACGTGATAAGAGAAAGACACATTGTTATATAAAACCGGTGATAGAAAAGAAAAATTCAATAGAATACAAGTTTTTCCCATCATGACTCATTATTGTACCTAAAATCTCTTCAAAAATGGACGAGGAAATGTACCTCCTTATCCACCATCATCCTTGTCTGACCAAGAAGAAATGAAAGAAAGAAACCATCGTCCTTTTGCTTTGAAATTGAAATGGGTGATTCCCCTTGCAATTTCATGCATCTTTTCTTGAAAGGAATCGACCACTTTCCGGTACCATGATGATAGATGAAAGATGGTAGATGAGTTGTCACATGTTGTTTATACATACATATCAGATACAAAGTTGATAGATGAAAACTCCAAAGTTGTGACCTGTAAGACATTTCCCTGAGACATTGACCGAATGACCAGATTCAATTTGTTGCCAACAAATATGGTAATTAGATGGTGACTGATTAAGAACTTAGGCCTACAAATTTCAGGTTTTTGGTAAAGTTTGGCAAGTTTTCTTGGTCGAGAGGTTATGCTATTTTTCAACAAGAAGTGGAGATTGTCTATCTGCTAATAGCTTTGGGGCACAAACCAATTCGGTAAAAAAGAAAGAAAATTTGAAAAAAGAAACGCCCACCGTGGGGCTCGAACCCACGACCACAAGGTTAAGAGCCTTGCGCTCTACCAACTGAGCTAGACGGGCTTGTTGACCTGAAGTAAAAATAAAATATATATGAAAGATCGTAACTCTTTCTTATATATTTACAAAGATGTAACTTGTAAGTAGAAATGTAGCAGAGAGAGAATTACATATACAGTCTTCACCAGCCACATGAGATTTTCAATCCCAAAGCGAAAATGTTATGGACTCTATACTTGGCGATCGCCGATGATGTTGTCTATAGAAGGGCTCCCCCATCGGATCCACCATTCCAGTAGTGCCATACAAGTCAAAGTCATTCAGCTGGCCGCTGAAATCACCATAATAAGGTGGTGGACAGCCAAGAGAATCGTCAAGAGGTGGAAAACTTTCATTACAGACTTTAAGAGAGCTGTTCCCTGTCGGTTGCGGGTTCGATTCGTGTGACGAGCCTCCTAATGATACTGTGGATGCTCGCTCTCGCTCTGAAAGTTGTAGCTCTTCTTCATTATTTATAATCTTCTCCGGCTCTTGATTCAGAACAACGTCATTGTTCTCCAATGGCTCTGGTGCAGACTGCACTCGTTCGTTTTTATTAATACTATCATGCTCTGGATGATTCAAAAATAAGCTGTCGTTCTCTTTCGACCTTATTAGACATTGTTCATAAATAAGACTGGGAACGCAGGAGGATTTAGCGGCTCTAATTAGCTGCAAATTACAAGTTTAATTATTATGTGAAAAACCAGTTTAATTAGTAGCTCGATCATCAAGTAAACTAGGTGGCCGGTTTATATATATATATATATAATTTTTATAATCAACTGATCACTTACATAAGATTCCGTCATGATATCTTTAAACACTTTAATTGAATCTCCAACGTTTAAGCCGTGACTCGTAACGAATTCCTCTGAAATAATAATAATAATAATAAAAATCAATATGTATTCTCAAATGTCTAGACGTGAATTAATGGTGCGATTAAGTTAGAGCTGGGGCTCACTTGCGTTACCGAAAATGTATATCCTGCTGGTGTTGTTCTGCCAAAACCTGCAAAGAAATGAGAGATGTTAAAATTTAGTTAGGTTAAGGATAATATTAAATTGTCATTTTTCTTTGTTGGAAAAAAAAAAGGGTTATCAGAAAAAAGTGTAATTCGAACCTGAACTTGAGAGTCCAAACTTTATAGTAGTCCATGTCGTCCACATGCATCCAAACACCCTCCTTTGTGCAGAGGAGGTATGGTAGATGATCTTCTACCAGTTTCTGAAGAAAGAAAATCATACATAAACAATGTGAGATTAAATCTTTGATTTATGTGTTTCAAGCTAGCTTCATGGGCATTGGAATTGTCATATAGCTTTAGCTTCTTCTTCTTCTTATTTATTTTTCCTTCTTTTTGGCATGCACTACCTATGCCATTTTGTCTTTGATTGACAAATATGGCCAATTACGATATTATAGCCAAATACAGCATCTTTTTTTTTAAACACCAAATATAGCATCTAATTATTTGTCAGTTAACATAGACAAATTAATTCAAACCTTTGGCAACACCATACGACCCGCTCTTCCTACATCACTTTGATGTAACTTTTTCTCGAAGAGAAACTTCGTCATTGTTGGATCGATAATCTGAAATTAATTAACTAGGAAATGATAATTAAGAATATGGCAAAAAAACGACGATAATCAGAGGGACACGCGAAATGAAATAATTGAAGTGGACACCATTATGCGTTATCTTTTGATTTAAAATTCGTAATCGACACGGGGCAAAAAATAATTGAAGCCGACATTACAGTAAGATATCTTATATATTTAATCAACACGAGGCATAAATTAACAAAAAGTAGATATGATTGTAGATAATCTTTTAGTATAATCGACACGAGGAACAAAATAACTGATCGAGGCAAACATTATACTTTAACGGACACAAAGCACAAAATAATTTGCAGATATTTGAAATAAATTACGCGCCAAAACGATAGAAAATACAGCGTATATCACTTGAATTGCATTACGTACGCCTTAAAGTGAAAATATTGTACATATAGTAAGAAATTTGCCTGATCTGAATACATTGGAGTTCATACATCAAGTAAGAGCTAGTTGCCTTAATTTTGTGCAATTAATAGAAGTAGCATCTGCCCTTTGGTTTTTAATATGAAAAACACATCATATATTGAATATTAAGATGCAATCTATATTAATCGATCCTATGACAAACCCTTTGATGAAAATACATTTGAGGCTCTAGCTAGCTAGGTACTTCACATAATGAGAAATCAAAGATGATTTAATTAAGATCTTCCCTATAAATTAACATTTTTGGATGAGGTAATTGATTAGCATCACAAAATATGAATTTGGGGATCGGAAATGAATTGGAGATGGGTAATTGACCTCCATTTAAAACTTTACTAAAACAAATATACATGTGCATGCGTGTGTACATGTTTTTCATCGATCATTTCAAGGCTGAAAACACATTATATATAAACACTAACATATGAAAAATCTTAAGCATCTAAACTTACACGGAAAGGAACTACTGGAGATGGTGGGGGTTGTTTTAGAATTTTTGGCACACGCAGTGGGCGAACCAGCAGGGGGTTATCTTGTCCTGGTCTCCTCTTGTTTCGTTTACGCTTCCTAGAACTACTGCCGCCCTCCTGGCTCATCCTCGACGACGTCGTCCTGGGACAAATGCTACTGCTTTCCGGTATATTTTTCCCAGTAATCATCATTTGGTAATCACCCTCAATATTAATGTAGGAAACACCGGCCATTTTGCACCGAATAATTAGCTGCACTTCGCCTGAGTTGGTACTCAAAGCTTAATAATTAGCTCTGCGCGTGTGCAGAGATGAGTTAGAGATAGCTAGGGCGGTAGGGCCATGGGTGCCGGGTCAGGTGAAGCCGAAGCCGAAGCCTCGTTTTATAGAGGAAGCAGAAGGTCCTTGATGGCTTAGTTGTCAGCCAGCTTCTGGGCAATGCGAGGCTTTGTGTACGTGAAGGCTGTCAATGACTGACGCTCGGCAATGACCAAATGCACCAATGTGTCAAAGACTCAAAAATCGATCACTCTATATGCGTCTTTTCACCCTCTAGTTCTCTTTGCTTAATCATCAAAACATAAAAATACATACGTGGGTTCATTGAATCTGGTATTGATTTTCATAAATCACATTTTCGCCCCCGCAAGGCAAATCCGCTTTCAATTTGCTTTTGTTGTGTTGATCTCATAGGGTTTGGACTCGTCTCTGGACTCTGGAGCTAGAAGAGGGGAAAAGGAAATGGAGACGATACAAGTAAAGGGTTTGGAGAAGCCATGCAATAGAAGAGATAGGGTTTGTTTGAGGGAATTAAGGAAGAGCGAGACATGTGGAAGAAGGAGTTTAACGAAAAAAATTAAAGATGGAGTTCAAAGTGTGTGAATGTGCAATGCAGCCTATATATACATTATACGTACAGGTGTTGTTTAGTCTTCATAACTGGAACATATGAACACGATATCATTAATGGAGGAAGGGAAAAGCAGTAAAGCACAGAAGCTTTGTGCTTTCTTCCCAATTGCAGAGATTCCCTTCATTAATTATAACCTGATTTTCAGGGAGAAAAAGTTAAAATGTGATGAACCACGTTGATCGAGCTTCTTCTAATTTTCCTAAAGAGATTTTTTTTTCTTTTCAAAATACTATTAATTGGCTATTCGAATGTAGGGAAAAATCGTAAAAGTGATACCGTTTGATAAAGGAAAAAATAATGAAACATGGAGGAAGAAGCTACAAAAAATTAAAGTTTCAAGAATATAGTGTGGATTGGTGTGAAAATTAAATGAGGTCTTACGAATCATGAATACTGTAACGCTTTAAAACTAACATGTTAACTTTATAATCTAAACCCTTAAATTCATCTAATGATTTAAATTAGATCATAATTAATATATATTATAAAATATTAATTATATCAAATTCAAAATCTATTAAATTGTTAAAAAAAGAAAAATACAAATATTATACCAAAACCTAAACCCTAAACCCTAACCCCTAAACCTACCCTAACCCCAAACCTCAAATCCCAAACCCTAGGTTTGGGGTTTGGGATCTAAGATTTTGAGGTTTGGGGTTTAAGGGTTAGAGTTTAGGATTTGAGGGATATGAGTTAGGGTTTAGAGATTTAGGATTTAGCGTTTTGGTATTATGTAGTTTTTTTTTCAACATTTTATAATTTAATCAGAGTCATTAGATGAATATGAAGGTTAAGAGTGTAATATGAAACTAACATTCAGAGTGCTATTATACGAATCATAGCCTCGTTGACATTTTGAAAAAAAAAAAAAAATTTCACCATTATTGAAGCAAATTTGGCAGTAAAACCCTTACTCTCTCTCCTTAGATTTAGGCCTAAACCGCAAACCCAATAGGCCCAAACTCTGCTTGGCCCGACCCATTGTTTAGGTTTTCATAAGTCTATCAATGAACTTGGGGATGAAGTAATAGAGGCTGTGATAAAATTCTAATCATGCAACAACATTTAATTAATACCTGAGATTATGTTGCTAGGAGACTTAATTATCTACATGTTTACGTATTAAACATGTTCATATAAGATAAACGTACACTACATAAATTATAATAGAGGATCAGTTGCAGTAGAACAAAGCCTCCTGTATAGGAGGGGCTCTGTGTGTACGTATGACACTTCTATATAATTTGAGGTTCCTCCACTCTCTTAACGTACACAGAGTTATAAAGCATCCGGCCCCATAGATTTTATTCGGACTTAGAGAAATTGTAGAAGATCTTGGCTTAGATTGAATGGCCACTTCAGGTTATGGTTCATATCTATTTTATAATTTATTTCTTGTTCTTAATTAATTTTATATACCTACATAATTAAAATTAACATCATGATTGAAGTTTAAGTTTCAATTTCATTACGCACGAACGTAAATAGAACGGGGGCAATGAAGGGAAGAAATCATTTCCACAAAATTCAAGAGAAAGATCTAGAAATCATTTGAAATCGCAGTTAGGAATAATTTGATCGAGCTAGCTAGGAAACTAAACAAAATTTAAATCCTGATTTGTTTGATGGACTGCAGGCACGCACCAACGTATGTAGTATATACGAACCACTAGGGGAAGAAACAATAATGGAGTGCCGAGTTGCTACCTTTTTTTTCTTGATCGTTTGCACAGCTTTAGTACTACTACCTTCACCTAGCTCCTGTTCTAGACCTAATTTTGGAACAAGGTCAAATACTTTCAGTCATGATGCAAATGCTCAATCTGTAACTGAGCAAAGTGATGATTCACGAGTATATATACTCTCGATCTTTGCTTATTAATTGTTCTTTCCATTGATATATCTTTCCCTAATTAAATTTAATTAGTTGCATATATTATATATTGTTCTTCTTTTAATTAATTACATGTGCTGGTTTCGTACTGAAATATATAAAGGCGTCCTTAGAAGTAGAAGCCGCATGGGGAACAGCAGCAACAACAGACCCTCTCACTTTCAATGTGATGGATTTTGGCGCTCGTGGCAATGGCGAAGATGATGATTCCCAAGTATATATATATATTTTTTTTGTTTTCATGCTTTTGATTTCTAATGATCAATTAATTGATGTATCTTTACATTCGAATCGTGAAGGCGTTCCTAAAAGCATGGGGAGCTTTGTGTGGATCAAGTGATGGGAGAACCCCTTCCCTGCTAATTCCAAAGGATAGAACATTCTTGTTAAACCCTTTGGTTTTCGAAGGGCCTTGCGAGCCTAAAACCCTAAATTTCCTGGTAATTAATTAGTTACAAACGTATATTCTATTGACGATTTTATAATTATAAACAGCTGGGAAATGTGTCTAGCTCCACTAATATACTAACTAGCTAGCTTGCTGAATCCATTCTCATTTATCAATATTGATGAACATGTACGTCTTAAATTACAGCTGCAAGGGAGACTTGTTGCACCAGATTATAACAGTAAAGCATGGAGGTCAGACAAGGAAAAATGGGTTCAATTCTCAGATGTAGATGGTCTCACAATCAGTGGAGGAGGTCTAGGTGTAATTGATGGCAAGGGTTCTGATTGGTGGAAAGCTTGCGACAAGTCAGACTGCGATCGACCAGCGGTACTTATCTGCCTGCTACGCTATCTTATTTTAACTTACATGCAATTGATGATTACATACTATATTACATTACATTTTTGGATAAAATGTTACCTGGCAAAAAATGTAAGAGAAACATGCATGTATCGAAGAATGTCTCATTATATATACACTCGTGCATTGATGATCTATTTTAGGCTCTCGAAATTCATAAATGTGATGATCTCCGACTGAACGGTGTGACACATATTAATAGCGCGAAAGCCCATATAAAAATCTTTAACTGCAACAGAGTTCAAGTTTCTGGTCTCCTTATCTGGGCTCCTGAGGAAAGTCCAAACACAGATGGAATCCAGATCTCTTCATCAACCAATATTAACATTGAAAATTCTGCTATAGGAACTGGTAGGTTATTTTAAATTTCCACTTCAAAAATTTGGTGATTGGCAGTAATTTGCTTTATCTTTATTAACAAATTTCCAATCAATATATGTACGTACTACAGGTGATGACTGCATTGCCATCATTACCGGTTCTTCTCAGATCCACGTTACCGGTGTTCGATGTGGACCTGGCCATGGTATAAGGTGGTTTCTTCTTTCAAGATGCATTATCGATCCGCTCAATCTTTGCTCTCTTACTCTCTCTCTCCCTCTCTCTGTGATTGTCTCACATGTACGTATGTATGCAGCATTGGAAGTCTTGGGAAAGATGGAGCTTACGCCGCGGTGGAAGACGTAAATGTGAGAAATTGCAGCTTAAGAGGAACACAAAATGGACTACGTATCAAGACATGGCAAGGTGGAAAAGGTTATGCTAGGAAGATCACGTATGAGGGAATCAGACTCATAGGGTCCAAGAACCCTATCATAATAGACCAGCACTATGTCGATAAAGGCCTGTCCAGACCAGAAGAAGATGATGACCGGAAAAGCTCAGTACAAGTGAGTGATGTGACGTACCGTGGAGTGCTTGGATCTTCTGCTAATGAGGTAGCGATCAATTTGAACTGCGCCGGTGGGCGGCGCAGTTGCCGCAACATTGTAATGGATAACATTCACATCACTTCCTCCCTTGCTGGCCAGAAGACTAGTGCCTACTGCAACAATGCCCATGGCACAGCTACACTTGCTACGCCTAATGTCCCATGCCTCTCATCTTGATGGCTAACAGATCTACAAGTTACTACTTTTTTCTTCTTTTTTTTGCTTACATGGAGACTAAAAAAAAAAGTTACTACTTTTTTATTGCACCTTATTATTACCCCATAGGTTCAAACGTGACAACTTTTTGCCCACCAAGTTTGCTACAGTAAAAATTTGCCCATCAAGGACAGAAATATTTAAAAATTCACTGTAGCGGAGTGAACAGTAATATTATTGACCACAATAATATTATTGAGGTCAATAAAAACTTGGTGAACTTTCCTAAAAAAGTAATATTATTGACCACAATAATATTATTGAAGTCAATAAAAACTTGGTAAACGTTCCTAAAATTTTTTATTGTGGTCAATAAAAACTGGGTGAACAGTAATATTATTGTGGTCAATAATATTACTGTTCACTCCGCTACAATGAATTTTCAAATATTTCTGTCTTTGATACGCAAATTTTTACTGTAACAGACTTGGTGGACAATTTTTCCTTATCAAGGACCCTTATTAAAATTTTATAGTTGGCTTTTCAGCATCTGAATTTGGTATTCCTTCTCAGAAAAGAAAATATAGAAAATAAAATAGAGGCCAATTGAGCCCAGGCCCATTAAAACAGTCTACTCAAAAATTTCAGAAGTAATTAGTACCATGTGTCACCTCCGCCGTCGATAACCCAGAAAATTGAAAGACTAAAGAAGTAATTAGTCATCCAACGGTGAATATCGCAACGTCGATGCTTATCTAGAATTCCTTATCCTACGCGCACTCTCTGTGTCTTTGTCAGTTTGTCCCCTTCACTCTCATGGCTCTCGAGTTACAGCCACTGGAAGCTACAATCACCGCCGGCCCAACAACCACAGCTACGTCAACACCGTCAGCTCTTATAACCACAGCGGCGACGACCTCAATAGCAACCACAACAACAGGAGCAACAACAACGGCTCTACACTTGGGTGAAAACCCAGGCCCCCAATTCCAATTGGGCCAGAAACGGCAGCGCCGGCCCAGCGTCCGATTAGGCGAGATCGGCGACCAGCCTGCCGCCACAGTCTCAATCGACTCACACATGCGACGAGCTAGGTACCCTTGGAGGCTCCCCAAAGACTCTAGTAAAGCTGTCAAGGCTCGGTCGATAACCAACCTCGTCAACGGCAACGATTCGAATGAAATTGCGGTGTCCGATGAGAGGAACCAAAACGGCGATGGAAATTTCGAATTCGGTAGCAGGAAAATCAAATCGAAGCGAGCCACGACGACGAAGAGGGTCCGATCGAATTGGGTTTCGAATTCGAAGATTGACGACGGAGCAGATAGCCGGGAGGAGGGCGAGGGATGGTTGAGCGCAGATCCCGATAGGGATAGTCCGGTGAGGGATGACAGTCCGGTCCAATCGGCGGACAACGATTGGCAAGAGCAGAGGAGGGTGGGAATTTGGGCTAGGGGATCGGAGAGCAGGGAAAACGACGCCGTGGAGGCGGATAACATGCCGGAGTCGAATTGGAGCGGAGTGAGATCGTGGCTAATAGAATTGGGGTTGAGTCGGTATACGCCGGTGTTCGAGATACATGAGGTCGACGACGAGGTGTTGCCGATGCTGACATTGGAGGATCTTAAAGATATGGGAATAAACGCCGTCGGATCGAGGCGGAAATTGTACAGTGCCATCCAGAAGCTTCGCAAGGGCTTCTCGTGACTCTGGTTTTCCTTGTCTTCTCTTCTCTTATTAATTTTGTTTCTTGTTTAGAAAAATCTGAATAGTGTAACCTTATCATAAACCCTTGGCCATGGAAGCAATGGTAGAGGAAGTGCTTGTCTCAGAGGGCCTTTGGCCCTTTTTTCTATCATAATAACAATCATAACCTTAGTTTGCATTTCAGTTTTCAGTACCATCATTTTTCTTGTTCATTCCATCTATGGAATTGGAATTTGCTTCATTGACCTACGCTTTATATTTTCTAGTTTGTAAATGTAATACAACCATGTTTTTGTAGACGTACTGTACGATCAGTAAGATGTCCATCTGCCCTTTGCTTTCGTAGAGAAAGATTCTTAATACATTCCACTCTACTATTTGTTGGTGTTATGAGCATTTGCTAGATTGTATGCAGCATGTTTCGTAGTCTACCAGTTAGGCTGTTGTTGGTTATAGACATACATTGCTGAAATTATAGGGTTGTTGTAATGAAAATCCTTTTTATGTTCCATCTTAATTTGTTGTCTTCAGAATGGTCGAAACTAGTTTGGGAGATTTGGGGGGGGGGGGGGGTGGGTTTCCTCAAGAAAATTAGGGTGCACAACTAGAGTGAATTGCATATAAATGTCATAGTCTAGTTATGGTAAGAACTCCAGTTGTGATAATAGGCCTGACATTTATGGTGGAAACCTGCATTGAGGTAGAAAAATCAACCTTTCCCATGAAGAATGTCTCTGAAATTTGATCCCTGTGAAAAATAAATGGTAGATGGTTCACTTTTTTCTAAGCACTTGAACGGGTCATTGCTCATGTATTGAGAAAGATGCAGGGGTGGTTAGGATCAGAACAACTCAAGCTAATGTTGTATGGTATTGTTTTAGTTTGGCAGGACCCATATTCCATTCCTTTACAACTCGAAACCAAGAATAAGAGCTAGTTGTGTATATCTTCTGATTGACTATTTTAGAGATCCAATGCTTGGACCAGGAGCAAAGAACATATGTGGATAACAGCGGAAATGCATTCAGCATAGTGAACTATTGTATTTGAAAATTTTCCATAGCGGAAACACATTCAGCATGGTGAACATATGTGGGTAACTGCGGAAACGCATTCATGCACTTCACATATGTGTGTTCTTTGGCTGCATGATTGCGCACAAGTTGGTTGCTTTACAAGTTTATGTGACTGCAGCTCGTGAAATATGAAAGGCATTTGGGTAACTGTGGAAAGAGATTGGCAGAATTCAGTGACAATGGAGATGTATCAAGCTTATCCTATTCTACATTTTTGGTTGTTCTTGCAATTTTTTCTTGAACCCTGTGCTACCCTTGTTCATCTGAAATATTTTTGTGATGTTTCCCAACTTTGGCCCATCTGTTGTCCTTGGTCTCTCTGATAGCATGTCTCACAGTCCTGCTTCTAAAGTTCTGAAATTCTTTAGTTCATTATGCAACATATTATTTGGCCTGGAGGTTTGAATGGTTATACTGCTTCTAGTTTGAACTTCTGCTGTTGTGACCTAGTTTTTCATAGCATCTGACCTGCTTACTTTCAGTTACTAGGTTCAGCTTGGTATGTTATAATCTCTGAAAGCCAGCTGATAAACATGAATTTGTGAAGTTTGCATAATCTACCACTCACAAAACCAAAAACTTTACAATGATTGTTATATTTGTTGGAAATCATATGTATGTTATTAACTCCTATTTAATGGTCTAGGGCTATGCTGCTCAAAATAGGAACTGAAGCCATTATTTCATTTGCCTTGACTCATTAATCATAATAAAATCTGGCTTATGTTGGATCTTGCTGAAATAATCAAGTGAAATCCAAAGTCGTAGCCTAATACCGCCTTATAATCAAGTGAAATCCAAAGGTATTGACATATAGTTATACCTGCACTGAAATTCGGCACCTATTTATAAAAATTATAGAGGAATGCTGGTTACTTTCTCTATTTACCTCTTCCTTTCAACCTTCTACATTCACGAACCGACACTTGTATTCTGACCTCACTCAAAATCATAACATTAATGTTTTGAAATTTAATTTTAATTTTTTCCCATTATATCATCCAATTATGGACCCAAATAATTGGTGATTATTAAAGGTACAAAACTAAAATAACAAACTTCCTCAGCATACAAAACTAACAGTAACAAGCTACAGAGTGGGTGCTGCATCACCTTCATATATAATAACATATGTTTTGATTAGCATTTGAATCATTCTACTATGGATCAGATTGCACTAATCTCCATTAATTTGAGGCAATGTCGAGAACAAGTGGAATATTGACCTTGAGCCTTGATTAAAACAAATTACTAAAGAAATTATAGAAAATAGAAAAGTCATGTCCGCAGAAGATTAGTTGCAAATTTTAACAGTTTCTGCAAATCGTTTAAGAGGATATAAATGCAAGTTGGTATGGAAATTGCAATTGATTAAGAAAATTAGGTGTTATACGTGTAAGAATTTTACTCATATTCACGGAATTGACTGAGATTCTCATCATGCAACAGTCTACAATAAAAACATAATGAATATGAAAGAGTGCACAATTATTTACGTGATTCGGCAAATATCTTGTCCACATCCACGAGAGAGTTTTCACCATCTTCACTATTGAAAGAAATATAAGTACAAGATACATGAATTAAATCACATAATCCATAAACCTGCTCTAGACTCTAGAGTTTATAAATAACCTGGAGCCCTTGTATCCAACATGATACCCCTTGTACGCCTATCTCTCAATCTAGAAAAATACTATACCCCTTAGAGTTATACCCACTCTTTAATTGTCTGCACCCCACAAGCACTGACTTGTTGCTGACCCTCTCGAATTAAGGACAACGAGAATACCCTATGAGATTATACACATCTCCTAGCTTCCGTTCCGGGTAGCACTTCACGCTCCACCCACTGTGGAACTCTCTCTGTCATCCTATCCCAGAACCGTTGTGTGCACACTCTGTTTCTAACGAATGACTACATCTTGTTCGATCCACGGATCCTCCAAGGATACGTTCTGCATGCATTTCCATGCATAGAAATATATATAGCAGCTGCACTCTCACGTCTCTCTCCCTTTGCAGCAGACACAACACATATGCGCACACACCAGCCGTCAACTTTGCTTTCCTTTACTTTCCAACGAAGCTTGCGGCCACCTCCTGCATGATTCATGTATCACATATATGTATATAATATATATATATATATATATATATATATATATATATATTCACGCTAACATCACACATATTCTTGTTGAGTTGACAAGAGAACTCCCTTCAAGCTAAGTATATGAACTCACAAGAAGTTTAACAGAGGAAAGGACCCCTGAGAAGCAAACACATAGCAAGTTTGAACAAGCCTTTGCATATGTTATATGTGCAATAGCAACATAGATAGAATAACAAAGTATGAAAGTTCTCAGAAAACTTATGCACTGATATTTCATCATCAAATTGAAATTAATATATTCTAGGACATTTGCCTTAACCCTTATGTTCAACCCTATTTCGAGTCCAATTACATCTCTAACCATGCAATTCTTAAAAAAACCCAAACCCAGACCAATACTGACCAGTGTCAAAATTTTGAGGCGGGCCCCACAGCCCATGTGCAATGCAGGACGAGGGGAAAAGACAAAACTAAGCAGAGACGCGGAAGAGAGAAGAGATAAATCAGGGTCCCGCGCACGCGCATGTGGGAGAATCCACCAGCCGACCCATGTGGTTGGCTTGAACAAAAAAATAATTAAAATAAAAAATGACCAACATGTGGTTGTCTTCAACAAAAAAATAATTAAAATAACAAATGACCAACGCATGTGACTTTCCCAAAAGCAAGAGACCTGCAATTACTGCTCCACCGGTAAGACAACCTCACCAGTCACCGGCCAATCTGAAATATCAAAGAAAACTGGTTTCCTTTTAGAGAAGAGAATATGGCTGAAGCCGTAGTTTCCTTCGTGGTTGAAAGGCTCGGAGACTTCATCATTCAAGAAGGGAAATTCTTGCATGGAGTCAGCGATCAAGTTCAGCTTGCAAAAACTGAGCTACTATTCATGAAGGGTTTCCTGAAAGATGCAGATGCAAGACAACGAGATGATGAAAGGGTACGCATCTGCGTTGCACAAATTAGAGACGCTGCTTATGATTTGGAAGATGTCATTGAAATTTATGCCTTCAAAGTGGCTTCCAAGAGGGAAGGAGGTATTATGAAAGTTCTGAAAAGGTTTGTTTGCAAAGGAGTCTATCTTCACAAGATTGGGGCAGAAATTCAGAACATCACGACCCATATTTCTTTATTGAGGTCGAATTTGCAAAGTTATGACGTCCGAGAAGTAAGGGAGAGTGGAGGTGTCACTTCTGTGTTTGAGAGGCAGCAACAACTAAGGCGGACTTATTCTCATATTCCTGAACGTGATGTTGTTGGGTTGGAGGATAGCGTGAAAGAATTGGCTATGCATTTGACTGAAAGTGGAGAAATCCACCGAGTTGTTTCTATTTGGGGGATGGGTGGTTTGGGGAAAACGACTCTTGCAAAGGAGGTTTATCGTGATAATGAAGTTAGGCGGCATTTTGATTGTTTTGCTTGGGTGTGCATATCTCAACGATGTCAAGTAAGAGATGTATGGGAAGATATTCTTGTTAAACTTTCTGCCACCATGCAAAGAACAGAGATTGCTCAGATGAACAATGATGATTTAGCCAAGAAGGTTTATCTTGTACAACAGGAAAATAAATGTTTGGTGGTACTTGATGACATATGGAGTATCGAGACATGGGAGTCTCTGAAAGCTGCATTTCCTCTGTGTGAGAAAACTAAGAGCAGAATATTACTCACCACTCGCAACAAAGAAGTAGCTTTGCATTCAGATAGAAATGGTTTCCTCCTCCAGCCTCGACCACTAGATGACAATCAAAGTTGGGAACTATTGGAGAAGATAGCAATTTTTGGAAGAAATGAATTAAGTAAGTATTGATTGTCTCACTCAACTCTTTTCCGTTTGCTGGAATTTCATATTTATTAGTTATGCGGACTTATGCCTAATAGAATGCTATGGTGTCATAACTCATACGTAATATATATATGCCTTCTATTGGATGATTGATAATTTTCCTCCGTGCCGAATTATATTGTTACTATCATTAGTTTCTCTCCAAATATTATTAATTCTTTTAATTGATGATTTAATCTTTAATTTTTTTTTATCAGATTCCGGAAGTTTCACAAGGATGAAAGAATTAGGAAAGAAGATGCTTCAACATTGTGCAGGTTTGCCATTAGCCATCACCGTGCTTGCAGGACTTCTAGCAAGAAAGGACACAGTTGATGAGTGGAGTATGGTGCTTAACGATGTTGATGTTTACATTAGAAGAGGCAAAGGCCATGAACAAGAATACACAGGTGCATTCTGGGTGTTGGCATTGAGTTATGATGACTTACCATATCACTTGAAACCATGCTTTCTGTATTTAGGTCATTTTCCTGAAGATTTTGAGATACCAGTGAAAAGGTTGACTCAATTATGGATGGCAGAAGGTCTTATATCTAGTTCAGAAGAATCAATGGAGGATGTAGCGTACCGCTATGTTTCTGAGTTGGTGGAAAGATGTGTGGTTCAAGTTGGAGAACGGGGTTCAATTAGAAAGATAAAGTCTTGTCGTCTTCATGATCTCATGCGAGACTTGTGCTTGTTAAAGGCGGCAGAGGAGAACTTTCTTCAGACTGTCAATTTTTCACATCAAAACGAGACTCCTTTTTCTTCTTCCATGGTAACCAATACCACACCAATGGGTAAAGTTCGAAGACTTTCCATCTACTTGAACGAGAATGTTGATAAATTGGTTCCATTGAGAAATGACAAGGATAATCACCTTAGGTCACTATTGTACTTTGGTCCAATTGGCTGGATTCCTAGGAATAAGAAGTTAGTACAATCCTTGTTTAAGGAGTTCAAATTGCTTAGAGTTTTAGTGGTTGAAGGTATGAATAGACCGGTAGAATTGCCGAATGAAATTGGCAACATGGTCCACTTAAGATTTTTAAGTCTACGGGATAGTCGTATAACAGGGTTACCATCGTCCCTAGGTAATTTGATATGTCTGCAAACTGTCAATTTTCGGTTTTGTAACACCCAAGTAGTTCCAAATGTGATTTGGAAGATGGAACAACTGAGGCATTTATATTTACCCTTGTATTGGACGGCACATCCTAAGCTGCGGCTGTCTACTCTTCACAATTTGCAGACTTTAGATCATGTTTCAAGTCTCTGTTGCGACTTGAAAGAACTTACTGAATTAACCAACCTGAGGAAACTGGGCATACGAGTGACAAGCAGCTTGGAAAATTTGGAGGATACTTTGAAATCTATAAGAAGCACACTTGACCGCATTCGATCTCTCTTTGTGCACAACTTGCTCGGAATTCGTAGTGGTACGGAGGTTACACAAATAGTGTTAAGTTGTCGTAATATATACAAGTTGAACTTGAATGGGCGAACTGTAGAGTTGCCAGAAGATCTTCATCACTATCCAAACCTCACAAAGTTAACATTGTGTCGCTGTGATCTCAAGGACAACCAAATGGCAGTGCTAGAGAAGCTGCCAAACCTAAAAAGTCTTTGCCTGATGGAAGAGACTTTTGAGTACAAGAATACAAAGACACTTGTTTTCTCCAAAGGTGGCTTTCCTCATCTTGAATGTCTTAAACTTATTTGCATCCACGAAGTAGAGGACTTGAAGGTGGAACAAGGGGCCATGCCTAGTCTCTGCCGTTTGTACATACAATATTGCGAGAGATTGACGGAGATTCCAGACGGGCTGAGATATGTTACTACCCTCAAGAAATTAAGCATAAGAATGCCTAGCTCATTCACTAGCAGGCTTCAGGTAGGAGGGGAGGATTACTATAAAATCCAACACGTGCCTTCTGTTGAATTAGCGAACTGGGGCTAGGTACTTGCTTCTTAATTCATTTCTGCTGTTCTTTTTGGCTTTACAATATATATTAATTTTTTTATATTTTTAAATATCCTGCAATTTCTGATTGCTTTTGTATACTTCATTTTCCTGCTGCACTCATACTATCTAGTGACTTGCATTCCTCTCAAGTCCCAAACCAAATCAACTTCTTCGATATGATTCAGTATTTTGATTTTTTGTGTTTCAAATTATTCACCGAGGTAGTTTCTTTCATGTATGTTATGTCCCATAGACTACTAATGTCAGTTATGACAGGCCATACTCGGGATTGGATGGCAGGGAAAACGACGCCGTGGAGGCGGATAACAGGCCGGAGTCGAATTGGAGCGGAGTGAGGTCGTGGCTAATAGAATTGGGGTTGAGTCGGTATACACCGGTGTTCGAGATACATGAGGTCGACGACGAGGTGTTGCCGATGCTGACATTGGAGGATCTTAAAGATATGGGAATAAACGCCGTCGGATCGTGGCGGAAATTGTACAGTGCCATCCAGAAGCTTCGCAAGGGCTTCTCGTGACTCTGGTTTTCTTGTCTTCTCTTCTCTTATTAATTTTGTTTCTTGTTTAGAAAAATCTAAATATTGTAACCTTATCATAAACCCTTGGCCATGGAAAAAATGGTAGAGGAAGTGCTTGTCTCAGATGGCCTTGGCCCTTTTTTCTATCATAATAACAATCATAACCTTAGTTTGCATTTCAGTTTTCACTAGCATCATTTTTCCATCTATGGAATTGGAATTTTCTTCATTGACCTACGCTTTATAGTTTCTAGTTTGTAAATGTAATACAACCATGTTTTTGTAGATTGATCAGTAAGATGTCCATCTGCCCTTTGCTTTCGTAGTGAAAGATTCTTAATACATTCTACCCTGCTATTTATTGGTGTTATGAGCATTTGCTAGATTGTATGCAGCATGTTTCGTAGTCTACCAGTTAGGCTGTTGTTGGTTGTAGATAGACTTACATTGCTGAAATTATGGGTTTGGTGTAATGAAAATCCTTTTTATGTTCCATCTTTGTTGTCTTCAGAAATGATGCATCTCTAGAATACTTTTTCTAAACTGGTAACTGATTTGTTGACCTAAATGTCAAGTGTGGTATGGTCTGGTATACTTAATAGAAAATAGTGTGGTATGGTCTGGCATACTTGATAGAAAATAGTTTGGGAGATGGGGGGGGGGGGGGGGGGTGGTTTCCTCAAGAAAATTAGGGTGCACAACTAGAGTGAAGTGTATCAAGCATTTCCTATTCTGCATTTTTGGTTCTTGCAATTCTCTCTTAAACCCTGTGCTACCTTTGTTCATCTGAAATATTTTTGTGATGTTTCTCAACTTTTGGCCCATCTGTTGTCCTTGGTCTCTCTGATAGCATGTCTCACAGTCCTGTTTCTAAAGTTCACTATGCAACATATTACATGTGGCCTGGAGCTTTGAATGGTTGTACTGCTTCTCGTTTGAACTGCTGCTGTTGTGACTTAGTTTTTCTTAGCATTTGACCTGCTTAATTTTAGTTTACTAGGTTCAACTTCAGCTTAGGTATCTTATAATCTCTGAAAGCCAGCTGATGAACATGAATTTGTGAAGTCTGCATAATCGACCAGTCACAAAACCAGACTTTACAATGATTGTTATATTTGTGGGAAATCATATGTATGTTGATCAACTCCCATTTAATGATTTAGCTAGAGTCATGCTGCTCAAATAGGAACTGAAGCCATCATTTCATTTGCCTTGGCCCATTAATAAAATTAATCTGGCTTATGTTGGATCTTGCTGAAATAATCAAGTGAAATCCAAAGTGGTAGCCTAAATACCGCCTAATTAATGATCAAGTAAAATCCAAAGGCATTGATATTTTGCTATTCTTACACTGAAATTCCACACCAACTTAAAGAGTTAAAGCACACAAAAGAAAGAAAAAAGAAAAGGTACAGAAACAAGCTAAAGACATCACTTTTTTCGTAGTAACCGCATGAGTTGTCGAAGTGGTAATATGTGTCATCAAGTCGTAAAACATTATAATTACCACTTTTAAGACTTAATTACTAAAACGAGAACCACTTTTAGGGTTATTATCACATATAGTACATGAATTATTTCTCAATTATATACTTGGTACCTGAACTTTATTTTTTGTCACAAGTAGTACCCAAAGTTTTCAAGATATTTGCCCAAAAAAAAAAGTTTTCAAGATATAATTTTTTTATTTTTTAATCATTTAATTCATTGTTTGTTTTTTTTTAAGATATAATGCGTGATAAACAACAATATTAGAAAAAAATTAATACTAATTTTGTTGGTGAAAATATATAATTTAGATATCAGTTAAGTATAAAAAGGTGAAAGAATTATCAAGAAAACTTTACTGGTCAGTTGGTTCTTGCATTCATATGTAATGGGTATGTTTTGAGTTCAATTCACAACTGCAGCAATTATTTTTGCAATATTATTTCATCATCACAATGTAATCAACGGCTCATGTGACGCGCGTGGATCAAAACTCATGAAGACTAGTGGGCCTGGCGCTGACGTCAGCCATGTTAGGTTGGTTGCCACGCTGGCAACATGTCGAGTGCTTGGGCTCTTTGTGCCCAGGCTCTTCCCCCAGGTCACATTTGGACCGGTCTTCCCAAGCCCGGTGGAACTCATTTTTATCAAATTTGGGGCTAGATCTATGTGGCAACTGGTTAAGACAAGATCAGTGGACTTGCTCTTAGGGATACAATCATACATCTTATGTGGGCTCGATATAATAACCACAATGGGTTTTGGAAAAATGTAATTTTGCGGTCCACGTGATGCATTTCAAAGCAAAAAAAGGTTGCTTGCTTGCTAATTTGCTATAGCACACTTGTTTTTCTCCATAGGTGGCTTTCCTCATCTTGAATGTCTTTCCCTTATTTGCATCCGAGAAGCAGAGGACTTGAAGGTGGAACAAGGAGCCATGCCTACTCTCTGCTGTTTGTACATAAAATATTGCGAGAGATTGACGGAGATTCCAGACGGGCTGATATATGTTACTACCCTCAAGAAATTAACCATAGCAATGCCTAGCTCATTCATTAGCAGGCTTCAGGTAGGAGGGGAAGATTACTATAAATCCAACACGTGCCTTCTGTTGTATTTGCGAACCTCTGAGACTAGGTACTTCTTAATTCATTTGAGGTATTCTTCATTTGGCTTCATTATATTAACTTTTTTTGTCTTAATTTAAATTATTCTGCAATGTTCTCTGACTAGTGACTTGCATTCCTCTCGAGTCAAAAACCAAATCAACTTCTTCAGTTGAGTATTTTGATTTGTTATGTTTCAAAAATACTCAGCAAGTTGGTTTCTTTCATATTCAGGTCTCATAGATTATAATTTTATTTATGACAGGCCATACTCCAGAAGAAGACATGATCTTGGACAAGTTAGAAGCACCATAATTTTTCCAGACTTGACAGAAGGTTTCTCTTTGGTTTTCATAGCATGAACTTGGATCGAAGTATATGAAGATTTATTTTGTTTTCGTAAAAATCTTCAATGTTCATCTTGAATTATTGGGATTCACTAATGGCAAAAATGCTGTGTTCATCTTATGCTGCAGCTGGATCATAACATTGAGAAAGCATCTGAAAGCTGACGAAACAACTTGTTCCAGCTTAGAATGTACAACAGTACAACCCGAGGTAAAAGCTGAGGTGTTTGCCTTCTTTCTTTTTTTTGTGCACGTATACGCATATGTTTTACATATAATGATTGAGTATATATGCAAGAAAAAATTTATATGCATATGTTTTACATATAATGGTTGAGTGTCCACTAATTTTTCTTGCTGTCATCTACTTTTTTGACAAATTAGGACAAGCAAGTAAAATTTATGCAAATGCTCCAAGTTTAACAACAGAATGATTCTAAAGTTGTCACTCATAACTTGAAATAATATACTATTTGCCCCCAAGCATATTTGCAGACATGTTCTCTAATAAACAGCACCATTTCTAGGACTTTTCAGGTGATCGAGCCATCGAGGAGATATGTTGGGAGCTTGGATTCTCAGAAAAGCATGTTGCATGATCTGTTTAAGTGGAAGGTTAGTATATGCTTTTACTTTGAAAGAATAGTAAGCACATCTTAATTAGTATACTCTGACTAGCTCGATTCGGTTTCTATTCACCAGAATGAATGATTTTTTTAGGTTCAAACGATGGGTACGTGGAGAAAAAAGAAGGGAAACATGATGAAGTTGTGACTACTTTGAGGTATTATGAAAACGTATATACTTTTGATGTGCATTTTTCAGCACTATATAGATCTTTTTTATTTACCGCCTCTAATCTTCAAATCTCTGTGTTTCAACTTTCGATAGTTAAATATTCAAACGTAACATAAGGATGATGGCAACCAACTTCTGACAGATATATAGGAAAAAAAAAAACCGACTTCTGAAAGCCTTGAATGATTCTGGTCAACATCTACTTGCTATTGCACTGCTCCCTCTTTGGCCTCTTCTTTTTGATCCCTCGAGTAAATTTAGGAATATGCTACCTCAGTTACAGATTAGTACTAGTCATGATTGTAAATGCATTATAATGCTGATTGAAAGTCATCTTTTAATTTATTGTTCTTTTTGGTCCGTTACATCTTTTTAATCCATCAAGATAGTCATCACCTGAAACCATTTCTGCCAGAAATCAGAAGTTCTCTTTTCTGGTTGTCAAATGTTGATCAAACGTACAAAGGTATTGTTTTATACTTGGCCTTTTGTAAACTTTATTTTTCAGTTTCTTTTATTTATGAGTATAACGATTATAAGCCAAAAGGTACATTAAGATTGTGTGTTTTGCATAAGGTTGATAAAATCAGAAACTTAAATTGTAGTGCTTGAATCGTTTAAATTTTAAACAGATGATATTGATAATAAAGTGTCTTACTTTTTCTTAAAATGTGCTAGTGCTAATATGAAACTTGGTAATTGATTTTTCTTACTGCTTTTCAGACTATCTATGCAAAGATGAAGAAATTGGAAGAAGTCTGTTGAGGTGTGGCTTGAACTTGAGAGTTTCTGCTGTTTTTCAGAGTGGGAACAGAATTCTGAGAAATGTTGCTGGATCGAAACCCTTTAGTGATCAAGGGGTTTTAAGCTACTTCTTTTTTGTCATATGAAGTATATACAGGCCCGTATGCGAGAAAGCTTGTGAGAATAAGTGTATCTTTAGGTTCTCTATTGAGAGAATTAGGGGAGATCGAGAATGCCAGAATAGGAATTGTTTTTGTATGTGATGAATTACGTACGTACCTATTAGTTTGTCATTGTGATCTCTTCATCTTCCTTTGTTAAAGGGATGCAGCCAAACTTACAGCAAAATCATCACGTTAAATCTGCTGTTTTGTGTCTTATTAGTTTAGATTATGCAATTCAGTTTCTACTTCTTAGTTTAAAGATTGAAGTCTTGAAAATCCCCCACAAATTTAACATTGTGCAAATTTTCATTTGCCATGATTGTGCTCACATTATTTATACTTACTATCTAGAATGAACAATTAATGAGTGGAATAAGATGCATGGAAATGGGGGATGGTAGCAACAATGAAGATGCATCAAATTTTCCCCATTCTGTCCTAAAACACCTTTTCTGTTGTCCTTTGTCTTCTGTCACCATGTTTCACAGTCGCTGCTTCTAAGATTTTGAGCTCTCGATCTCAAGTTCATTGTGCAACATTTTTTGGTCTGGAATTAATGGATGATTATACTGCTTCTTGTTTGAGCTTATTGCTGTTGTCACATGGGTCTAAGCATTTGATCGGTAGCTCGATCTATCTGCCTTACTTTCATGCAATTTAATTTACTAGGTCCAGCTCCGGCCAACCTGCTAGTCTCATAGCTGAAAACCATGAGGAACTCTTGCATACTTTCATCTCTTTACTCTTAATTTGGATAGGTATTTCATATTTTGATGTGGCTATAATCTGCATTCTGGTAGCTGCTGCCTGCTGATTGCTTAATTAGTCTTTCATGTTTTTGGGCCCTTGTTGCCCTTAAGAGAATCGGGCGTGTGTTGCATCTTTCCCCAACAATGCAATCTATTATTACCTAATGAACTTTTGCCGACGATTATTTCGTTGGTAACGGTCTCTAATAATTTTTTTTTATATTTATCTTTTTTTTTTCAAAAAAAAACTTTTACCGACGATTATTTCATTGGTAACAGTCTCCAATATTTTTTTTGTATTTATCTTTTTTTTTTTCTAAAAGAAAACAATTTTTTTTAGCTTAAATGATCAGGGATAGGAGAGGAAGAAACCTCCCTATCACTCCAGTTAATTAATATAAGAAGATAAACAATAGGAGGGAGACCGAAACCAAAACCTCCCAAAAAACAAACAGAAAATAACAAATTAACGAAAACGAAATTGAGGAAGACCTACAACGTCCCTATTATAATGCACATCGAAAATTACGTTGTTAGTTTTTATGGGTTTACAAAATTTTGCTTTAACCCCGTTTAAGAGGCTTACAAAGTTTCCAAATTAAATCCATATGCTATAGTAAGAGATTTCTAGTCAAAAATTAAGGTGCTCCAAAACCTACCTTCTTCACCCGACGTGGTGATTAGAGTTCTTCTAGGATTCTAACAACGCATTCCAAAATCATGGAATGGCTTCATTTTCTCTATTAACTCGAAAAGACTTGAAGAGAAATATAAATAAAAGGGACACACCTTTGCCAACAATATTATTTCTTCTTCCATGGCCATCTTGTCTCTTATACCTATGTTTTTGGCGTCGCTCTCCTTAATTACTTTCTCTCTATATGTTTTACTAATGTGACTTCTTCAATTCATAGCTACCTTTATTAAAGACATGTTAAGAAGTTTTCAATAGAAGTAATGTTTTTTTTAATCATTTCTACCATATAATGTAGGTATATTAAGTTGTTTGATATGATGGAGTTTTCAATGTTACTTGACCTGCATCTTAGATATCTTGGTTTCAAGCTAATACATTTAGTTTTATACGTTAAAGAATTATTCAAAGGTGAATTGTGTAAATTTTGGATATTTGAAGCTTGAAATTTTAAATTTTAAAATTATGTTTTAATTAGTGAATTTTGAATTGTTTCCCATATTTAGTTTTAAGGGCAAAATGGACATATAAAAATAGTAAATTGACCGCAATTAACAAAAAAATATGTGCGGACTGCATCTGATTTTTATATAACAAACTGGACTTGGATTGAAAAACTTTTTTTTTTAAGAAACATAAAACCAATGACCTTTATTGCACCTTTCAAAAAATGACCTTTAGTGCACATTGGAAATTGTGTTGTTGGTTTCTATGGGATCACAAAATCAATTTAGTTTTAATCCGGTTTATGAGGCTCACAAAATTTAAAGTTTAAATCTATATGTTATAGTAAGAGATTTCTTGTCGGAAATCGAGGTGGTTCAAAACCTACATGTGTCGCCCAACATGGTGACTAGAGTTCACCTAAAATCCTAAGAACGGATTTCGAAATCTTATAATGGCTTCACTTTCTCTTTTTTTTTTTAGCAAGACTTTCTCAATTTACTTGAAAAGGTCCAGTAATTTTTTTTGTTTATTTTTTATTTTTTAAAGAAACTGGAAATAATGACCTTCACTACTTATCGAAAATTGTGTTGTTGGTTTCTATGGGTTCATACAATTTAGCTTTAATCCAGTTTAAGAGGCTCACAAAAATTAAAAATTAAATGTGCGTATCATGGTAAGAGATTTCTCGTTAGAAATTAAGGTGGTTCAAAACCTACCTTGGTCTCCCAACGTGATGACTAGAGTTCTCCAAGGATTCTAAGAACCCATTTTGAAATCCTAGAATGGCTTCACTTTCTCAAATTACTTGCTTAAAAAGAAATATTAAAAACATAGACACACATTTGCCGACAAATAAGTCGTCGGAAAAAGTCTTCCATTAATTTTTTTTTCTTTCATTTTTTGTTTTCTAATGAAATAGAAAAAACAATTTCATTGAAAATTGTGTTTTTGGTTTTGTTGGGTTCACAAGATTTCACTTTTAACCCGGATTAAGAGGGTCACAAATTTTATTAATTCAATATATCCACGATAGTAAGAAATTTCTTGTCAGAAATTGAGGTGCTTCAAACCTACCTTTGTCGCCCAACGTGGTGATTAGAGTTCACCTAGGACCCTAAGAATGCATTCCAAAATCTTGGAATGCCTTCACTTTCTCAATTTACTTTAAAATTTTAAAAGAAAAATATTAATAACAAGGACACATTTTTGCCGACGTCGGTAAACGTCTCCCACTCAATTTTTAAAAAAAAAAAATTCATAAGAAACAAACAAATTACCTTTGCTACTCATCAAAAATTGTATCGTTGGTTTCTTTTGGTTCACAAAATTTAAAAATTAAATATATGTACTACAGTTAGAGATTTCTCATTGGAAATTGAGGTAGTTCAAAACCTTACTCATTAAAGTTTGTCTATTTCTCTCAACAACAAAAACAACCTTACTCATTAGTCATCCAATTATGGACCTATTTGTCAACCATTCAAAAAATTTATTGATCCACTAGTGATTGTCATTGTGAGAGGGTAAATCAAAGTCCCATTTTCGGAAAATTTTCCCTTTTTTATTTTGGCATTCTCTTTGTTTTTTTTTGCGGCCTAGGGTAGTAGGGTTATCATGTTATACTAGAAAATGTCCACACCTTATGGATGTGGAAGTGGTAGTTATTGGTTGTGACCTTGTGAGAGTGGGAAGTTAGAGGTGGTTAATTGTATTTTTTAAAGGGAAAAAATCACCTTTAGTCCCTGAACTTTGACTCATTCGACACTTTCGTCCCTGAACTTTGAAATATATCACTTTAGTCCCTGAACTTTGAAAAAAACTATCACTTTCGTCCCTGACCGAAGTTTTCACCGAATAAACCTCCGATTCCGGCCAATTCGAACAGCACCACATACTGGGTTTTGAAGCCCTCCTTGAGGCGAGTTCAACGCCACCAATCTCGCCTCAAACCGTCGCCGGACGGCGGAGAATTTTACAATTAAAGTTTCGGCCACCACCGACTTTCGGGCTAAATTCGAGCCATTCTAGGCCGAATCGAGCTTAGCCCCAGTTATAAAAGTTACTCCTCTCATCCTTGCGAACATTTTGGCATAGGTTTTGCACCATTTTTTTCCGGTCATGGACGAAAGTGATAGTTGATATCAAAGTTCAGGGACGAAAGTGATATATTTCAAAGTTCAGGGACTAAAAGTATTATTTTCCCTTTTTTATTTATTTTTATTAATTATTTATTTATGTTTTGACTATTTTATCCCTAATAATTAAGTGATATATATGTTATTTATTCTTTAAGGAGTATAAAAGAAAAGAAAAAATTAGTTATGATCGGCAACATGTATTGTCTTAATAATAATATAGATATATAAGTTACTCGATTACCACTAATTAAATTTATATAAGTTGGTTTACAAATCTAGATTCGTCTTGTACTTTGACAAAATAAAAGAGCATCTACCACTGGAAACAGGGTCGCCTAACACGAAGCCAACCAAACTCAAGCCATGTAGCATTGAGGTCGGACTGCCAAAAACTCAAATAGTAATTGCATTTAAGGTTTCCAAGGAGGCCAATTCTGGAATGCACCAGAATTGGTGTGTACCATCTGACGTGGCACAATCTGGACCGTTCATTTTATATTAAGTATTTTTTAATTACAAATTGACTGAGGGAATTAACATTTTTGCCCTTAACTTTTTTTTTTTGTCTCTCTCTTCCTCCCTCTCCCCCCGTCGCCGACTCCTCCTCTCTCTCTCTTCACTGTGGTCGGCGATATCTCCCTCCTCCGGCCACCAAATTACATGAGACTTGTCCCATTTTCTTTGTCTCCTCGAGCTCTTCCATCCTATACCCACTTCTTGTATCAAATTTCAGTGTAGGAAGAGAAATCAAGGAGAGAAAAAGCCAAAATCAACGATGAACTGTTCATCGTTCCCGTTCACGATCCCGATCAATTCGATCTAAGATACCTACTGGGCTTTGAAGCCCTCGTCCTTGCGATTTCAACGCCACCAGTCGTGGCTCAATACGTTGCCGGACGGCGGCGAATCGCCGGTTTGAAATTTTAGCCACCTCAAGCTTCCAAGGCGAATTCGTGCCTTTCCACTTCGAATCGGATTTCGTGGCAGATATAAAAGTTGTTCCTTGCGTTGTGTTGTACATTGTGGTAAAATTTGGTGACCATCGGAGGTCGTTGACGGCGGCGCCGACGGTGGTATCCGGTCGTAGTGGTGCCGGGCAACAGTGAAGAGAGAGAGGGAGAAACCAAACAAAAAAATTAATTAAGGGCAAAAAAAACATTTTACCCCCAGGTACACATGTGTTCCGGTACATTCCAGCCGCACCCTTGGAAGGAATTAAAAAGTTATATAGATACATACATACATATATATATATATATATATGCTTAAGAGTAAAAGATCTATATAATATAGGCCTTAAAATAATTTTGCCAAATCCCACATTGGTCAATAATCAAATCAATTGGATGCTTGTACTAGTTAGCATCAATGATAAGTACCAAATATCAAGCCGGTAGTTGTACTTTGAGATACATTGATTTGGCTTATGTGACTAACCCTAAAACCATATTAAACATTGATTTGGGGTATTCCCAACTATTTCTCCATCAATTAGAGAGAAATTAACCAAAAACCAAAACATGATAAGAACACCATTAATTATAAATTAAGAAAAAAAGAAATGAATGCGAAAAAAAGATGGTGGTTTGCATAATTAAATAAACAATGATACAACATGGGACCCGATTAATCAATAAATTATGGGAATTAAAATTAAGTTTGAATTAATTAATCAAGCAGTAGCAGAAGACGAGGACGTCCTAGCATAGTGCAGCACCATGACATGGTCATCTGTAGTTGATGAGGAGGAGTCTGGAAGTGGAAGCAAAGTGAGTGATGCTGCGTCCCTTAGACTCCATATATTATCTCTTACATGCTGCAATGTCAAGAAAGGTAGAAGCTGCTGTCCTCTACATGTTATCTCTACCTGCATATTCATATATTTTCTCGATAAGTTTTCATCATCAATATCAGTATCAGTATCAATCCCAACCAGACATCCACATAATTAATTAAGCAAACCAATCGATGGTGGATTACTATAACATTAACATATATATAATGAAAAGATCGAGAAACAAACAAATTAATGAAGAAGAAACAAATTAGTGATGGGGTAGCTAATTAAGCTTGTTAGCTGTGTAGATCTCGATTACATGCATGAAAAAGGAAGTTGATATATGAGTGCAGGCAATGATATCGTCGTACGTGCTGTTTTAATAATTGTGCATGTTAGAACAAACATTATTACGCAACTGAATCATCAACTGCCTTTTTTCTTTTCCTTTAGCTAATTAAGTGTACTTGATTGTTGGTGGCCATGCAGATTCTAAACAAGGAAATCAATTAGAAATGCAACCGAGTGTAAACCCTAAAAGCAAAAGCCATGTAATTACTGTTTTTCATATTCATCCCCTAAGATATTTAGGCACTCTAAAATTGATATTTTATTCTTTTAAACACTTGCAAATTATATGTTCCAAATTTGTTTGTAGGAACGCATAATTTTAACTTCTATCTTATCAATAATATTGGTTCACAATTTTACAACATAGTATTCTAAATAAATAGCAAGAACTAGTTCCAAGTCCATAACTCTTTCGCAAGATTCAAACAACTAAAAGAAAGAAAGAAAGAAAAAATGTGTTTGAAATTAATGAAAGAATTCATTTTAAATCTTTTGGTGACATCGAATAGAGTCGACCATCTCACCTATCATAAATCTAAATATTTTTTTTTTTACATTTCCACACTAATTGAGCTACCCTCATCAGCTTAACCTTTTATTTTATTTTTTGTTCTCGAATTAAAAACATGAATTACGATTTATATGTAGTGTTGAAGTCATGCTTGGTCACTAGCTTACGTCTTTTCCATGCTATGCTCCATATAAATCTTTGTAACGTCTACTTTACCCATAAATCTCCGACTCAACTTTTTATCTTTACTCCAACAGATTCTTCATGCCCCACACATCCCACACTCACCACTCGACGTTAATAATTTCATAATTTTCATTTTCCCATAAATAAAAGAAAAAAAACATTTATGTATTACAAAGATGTAAAATTATGTTCCAGTAGTATTACGTAATAATCGTGATTTATGATACAAAAACAGTACGGTGGCTTGCCCGCTCCCACGATCTTAAACTTCCCGGTTTTAATGATTAAGGGACCCCAGCCAAACTTTGCTGATAAGCCAAAATCATGACGCTCTGGACTTTCATTATTATATTTCCTTCCAGATTATACTTTATACTGTAATCGATCCCTAAAACTAAAAATATTCCAAAGAAAAAAATCACGTAATGGATCCAAAAAGCACGGCGACGACTATGCACTATATACGCCTTTTTATTTTTCAAAAAGGGGCCAAAAGCCTCCTCCTCCTAAGTCCTAACTATTCCAATCGAACTTCATCTTCATGCACGTCTCTTTCACGTTGCTTCTCAAAACCCTAATATCCAAAAAGGTCAATGTTCCTTCATGAACTACCTTCCACCCTTACAATATTCTTGCCCAATATTATAATACAGTAATATTCTCCAAGACACTGCTGGCAAAACCTACTCGTTTTTATATTAGCTAACAAGGATTATCCTTAAATATATATGTGTGTGTCTTTCACGCTTTTGTTTTTGTCTTTTTATAAACAACTTGGAATATATGTTTTCTGTTTGTAGATTTACCCCTCATGCATTTGTTTAATCCCTCAAAACATAAACATATATACTTTCTATGTGGTTTCCATCAACTTTGTTTGGAAGAGGTGATGATGATGGTGATGATGTTTTAAATTCCATCCATGCATATATCAAAGTGCAGCACTTAAGGTTTTGATGGGTCGACTTTCTTTAAGCACAACTATGCATAAAATAGGAAAAGGAGGGAGGGCAAATTACAAGGGCCTACATTAGCTGTCGATTTTGGAAAAAAGATGAAAGATGAGTATGATGAATTGTGAGGAACGAAAGCATGACGAAATGAAACGAAAGCAAAGAGAATTAACTAATTGAAGGCATGCAATAGGGAATTGAGGATGAGAATGACATGATCCACGTGTGATTTGTTTAGTCCCTACACTAATATAAATTGGACCGACCGATATGTGTTACTTTTGAAACTGGCCAAGATTTGTAATCCAAGTTGAAGATGTCTAATTTACAAACCACTTAAAGTCAATGCAGTAATTACAAACAAGTAATCCCAACATTAATTTTTATGCTTTCTCATGGATTGTGCATGGCTAATCATCACAACATATGTTAGGTTATACATATGGCAAGTAGCTAGTGTGAAACAAATCAAATCATATGCAGCAAGATTCAGGAGAGAGAAACTAATTAGAGTCCTAAATTTACGCTAATTACGATCAGTAGAGACTAATTAGTGTAAGTTGGAGCTCATTTTCACACCCATTAATTTATAATGAAACCTAATGATTGGGTATTTTAGTTGCATGCCACTGCCAGGTGTGAAGGGTACGAGTTGGCTTTCCGGACGGCATGGAATTCTTTTTTCTAAGGAGAAAAATTATGTATCAAGTGATTCACATCACCTGGCTGGATCCAAAAAAGAACGAAGCCATTGGCAAGTAAGGTTGACTTGTACAATTAACAAAGTATGTACGTGAAATTTTTTTAAAAAAAAACATTGAGTGTTTATATATAAAATCAAGGAGAATGTTTAGTCTGCCACACATCCTAAATAATTGCGATATATTATTAGTTAATAAGGTATGCATTATCGAATATGGATGACAGTTTTGATTGTGATTAGGTCTGTATATATATTTTTGGTGCATGGTGAACACTAACTGGAGAGTTTGATTCTTGGTTGTTTGCGTAGCTGTTTTGTTGTTAGGGAATGATTAAATACATATTTTTATGTCAATCTCATCTAATCATCTCTCCTAACTGCATGGCATGTAAGTACAAGAAAACAAAAAGAAGTGGAATGTATCCAAATCATCGTAAAACATTAAACCTAAAAAATATATAGTTTAGGTAACAAAATATCGTATATATATATATATGCATGCATTTTTTTCTTATATGTCAATTTACATACAATTTCGGGCAAGCGAAGAAAAAATCAACTACCACTACGTCTTTTATTATATATGTAGGCACTCAGTTTTGATAATATTAATTTCTTATTGTGATTTATTGTATGCGCTTAAGTATTGAACATTTTAGCTGATCTCTCGCTGCGGAGGAGACAGAAAATAATTTTATATTTAAATTAATTGTTAATTGTATCAATTAGGTATTTCTTTGTTTTCTTCTCCTAGCTTGTGATGGTATGTTGCCTATGTACATGTTTCTTTCCTTTTAATAACTGTTAGAAGTAATTAATTATTAATCTATATGCATCAATATTTAATGGTAATTAGCTAGTTTGAGATGCATAGTTAACTCATTTACTGAAAGAGTAAACTTCAGAGAAGAGAAGGTTATATGGTCTATGATACTTATCATACATGATAGCTTTTTTCTTATTATTATTATTTGAATTGTTGACATGACTTAACAAAGCATTTGAATCTTAACCTTACTCAAATTAACCTTGCTCATGTTATTGTTCAGGATGCCCCTATTAACAATTGTAATCGTAATTTTATCTAATATATATATATGATTACTTTCTTTCAAAAAAAAAAACACTGAAGAATCAAATGCAATGAAAATTTGAGTAGATAGATTCATAGTTATTCAATGATCCACTCAGCTGTTTTCATTGAAAATAGAGTTAACTACTAAAGAATAAACACCCAAACTAGTACAAAGAAAATATATCACTGATACTATTAACCTCATGATCCTATAAATAATGTTCTTCTATTTGGAAACTAATTAATATTTCTTGATTCACATAGGAAGTGCTATATTAGTCATAATTAAGCAAATTGATTCTAACTTCAACCTGCATGGAATTAAATTATGTACCTAAAGATATGCATTTTTTTTGGACAATACCTAAAGATATGCATCATGCATGCATTTTGTGTCTAGTTACACAAAATATAGTATGCTGACTTTATAGTTAATTAATCATGATTTTATTGTCCAAAAAAAATCATGATTTACGCCTTCATGTAACATATCTATCTATCTATCTATATATCTATATATATAAACATATACTTAAACTGAATAATGAATTCCATGCATGTAATTTTTCTACACAGTTATTTGCAGTAAACACTTCTATATATATTGTTAATTGAACCATTGATTTTATTTTCTACCCAATTTTTGTCCTGTATAAGATGCATAAACTAAATTCAAGTTCACTAATTACACAAAGATTTTCTAATCTAAAAATTGTAAGATTCAGGATGCAGACATGCAGTAAGCTAGCTAATGATTTAATAGTATAATTAAAATGATCTCAATAAAGACGTTAAGAAACCCTGACTTCACTAGTTCACTTGTGTAATGATCTCAATAAACATGAATTATGTTTCAGATTTTGTTTCAAGATAGAGAAAGATTTACTTCGGAATAATTATTAGAAAACATATAGTGGTATTTCATGATGAGGTGTGTGTTAGAAGAATTGTATAAAATGATGGTGAAAAAATAATATGCAACTCATTATCCTTATATCAATCTTTTGTATCCCATACAAATTATTGTGGTTTAATTATAAGTGATTAATTCCTCTATACCTGTTAAAATCTCAGCTGATCCTTTTCCATATACCCGAGTTCATTGAACATGAATACGTACTGTACTCGCATATGTATAAGAAAAGAACCAATTTGGTCATTTTCATTCATTATAGTATCTAATGCATATTACAAAAGCTAGTCTAAAACAAGTGTAGTTCGATTTCTTAAAACTAGGAAAAACTTATATGACACTCTAGGACACTTTTTAAACATCAATCTAGGACAATTTTTAAAACCCCAAATCTACGCCCTCTTATTCTTTTCTATCTATTTGAAACTGTAATCCAAATGATTTAATGCTTGTGCCTTAATATACATAGTAAAAATGGGGAAAGAAACAGCTGTTTCAATACGATATGAACTCGATCAAGTACGTGCTATAGTACTAACACCATTTCTCATAGGGTGTAATATACATATACATATACATATATATATATATATACATATACATATATATATATATATACATATACATATATATATATATATGCAAGCTCAGCTTCACAGCAGGCCATCTTCTTCCTTAGTTCATATATCTATATATGTGTGCTAGAAATAAAGAGTTTTCTGAAGTGGGGTAGGGAAAAATATTATGCTTGTAGTTTAAATTTCGTGTAGAACTCCTATTCCCGGTGTTTCTTTCTTAATGTCCTTCTCACAGTACTGGTGCTTCTATTTCCAGTAAAATCGATTTTTTTTTATTTGTTATTTTTGAATTTTTTGGTTGTGCTTTTAAGCTGCTTTAATTTCTATGCATGCAGGTATTGCCAATTCATTGATATGTTACTTTCATTAATGTTTAGATACCGAAACAGGAAGCCCCTTTTATGCAAAGAGGGAAAGGCCATTGATTTCAAAATAGGTTTGGGCAAAGGCCGGGTGGTAGGTAAACCTCTCAGTATGTTATCTACCAATATTGAACTTAATTTGCACTTAATAATTGCAATCCATCACTTAAAACCGTCCATAACTAACTAAACATAAGCTGATGACCCGTTTGGAAAGACACACATAAACATAATACAAAACTAAGGAGGAGGAGACCCCTTTCAAACAAAAAGGAGGAGGAGACCAGACCAGTACCAGGAGATATACTCACCACCTAAATATGGTTTTCATCATAAGAAACAAACACTACTAGCGAGATACCCATTTTTTAGTTCTGCTGTTTCTATCATGTCTCTAACACCAACCAGGCCACCATGTGCATACATTACTTAACAAAAACCACAGCTTGATTAATTTTCTGGTTGTGTTTTTAAGTTAGTCATTACAAGGTAACAATTAATTAATCCATTGATAGATATGTATATAAGCAATTGTAGCTAACTAATTAGTAAGAAGAATGTATGAGGATACATACCTCCGATTCGCTGTCTAGTCTCAGCTTGTTAACCAGATACTTCTTTATCAATCGAACTGTCATCCTTCCATCCCTAAATTTTTATAGAAAGAAAATTAATGGAATTCATAAGTAAAAGGAAATTTTTAATTTTAAAGCCCATAATTACTTGAACTTCCAGTAGATGGAAGATATAAAAGGTGGAAATGTTACTTGATTCTCAGGTAACTTTTAGGTATCTGGGGCAAGAACGGTTCTTTTTCTCTGCATTGATAAAAAACCGACCGGAGTTCATTACAAAATCAGCAGAGAAGAAATTAAGATGCAGAAGAAAAAAAAATTAAAAAGAAAAAAGCAATGGGGCCGGTTATGACTACTTACTGATTTCGTGAAGCTTGTAGCATAAACCAGATGCCAGACTGGGGCCGCCTCGGAGGATCAACAACTCTGAAATCTAAGCTCGGCCCAGCACCACCACCATGATGAAGATGATGATGATGTTGAAGTTGAAATGGGCGTGCAAAATAGGAAGAGGAGGATGATGGTCCCAGTTGTATAAAAGAAGACGAAGAGGTAGAAGTAGAAGCACTATTCCCTATATTATTATTATTATGAGGGATTAATGGCCTAAATCCCCAGCTAACCTCCTGGTGCTGGTGTTGAGGAAAGCTTGAGGGTAAAGAAGTACTCATTCCCATTCCCATTCCCATTCCGGGGTGTTGAAAATATAAATTAGACGTAGTACTCATCAAATTAGTGGCGAAATTAGGAACACGAAGTTGATGATGATCGGGAACATGAAACATGGGAGTCATAGATGACCTGGCTTGTTGCAACTGAAATTGCCGCGAGGATGATGACGACGGCGACGATATATTTGCCGATAACAGATCAAGCTCAATCAATCCCGATGCAGATGATGAACCCCTTAACAAGCTTCTTCTTTCCGGAGCTTGGACGTCTGCACCGGTAGCTGTGTGGCCGCCTATACTCAATTGGAGCCATCTCTCATCTCTCTGATCTTCATCTACATGACCTTTAGAACTTGACCCTGCTTCGGCTTCAGCTTCGTTGTTAAGACTGTTAGTTCTTGATTCATCTTCGGCCATTGGACCATCAACCGCTACTAGATCAGAAGATGCTAATAAGTAAGATTGATCAGTAATAGTATTATTATTGTTATTACAATAATTATACTGATCATAACCACCTTCCTCTACTTGACTCATAAGAAGACCCCCAAAGCTCTCCTCGTCCGGTGCCGTATTATTGTAATAATTGGCACCGCATCCACCATAACCACTGTAAAGATGATGTTGTTGTTGTTGTTTGGATAAGTTTTGATGAGCAGCAGCAGGAACCATGGTCATTTCGGACTACCCACTAACGTCGACCCGTATTGATTGTAGTACTTTTTCGTCGTCTCAACTACTTGATGATCCATCGATTAAAGATACAGAAACCAATTCTTGAACAATATTTGTGGAAGTGGGATCTGCTAATATTGGTGCCATAGGAATGTTAATGATCCAGAGGAACGGCCAAGAAAGAGTACTAGAGAGACACCCATTAACGTCACGGAGAAGATTTGCTGTTTCATCGTCCGCAAGGAGAAGAATAAACCTCGCAAATCTCACTTTCCATTAATTCTATTTGTTTGGAAGCTTGTGGAGACTAGAGAGATAGATGAAATAGTTGCAGAGAGGGAGAGAGGGAGAGAGAGAGAAGGAGATGGTGGTCAGTCAGTTATATATATATATTATATCCATGGGATATTTATATTGTTCTTCAATTCTATATTATGCTGAAGGAGAGGTCCAACAGCGTTCTGTATTTTTCTTTTATTGACTTTATTAACAAGAAATATACGTTCCACCTGTTTTCTAATATATAAATGAATAGGGACTTAAGAGTTCATCCAAACAATTATTTAGTGTATGCGATATTTCATATATGTTTATGTATCATTTTACTTGAATATTGTCATATTTTTTAACATTTTTTTTATATTAGAAGTCGTTACTATTATTCAAGCTACTTAGTTAGCTTTGGTTTAGAGAACATAATATATGCAAGTTAGTAGATTCCTCTCTTGTGCTTGGTTTCCTTTGCTATCCTTGTAAGGTGCCATAACACCTTTGTGTGGGGAAATTTCCTCACTTTCGTGTTTGTTATACATAAATGATGCATTATGATTGTATGGTTTCCGAGAAGTATTTGTTTGATCTCTCGTTGCCATTAGTTACGTTTGGAAGAAATAAAAATATTTTAATACGTTTGGAAGTATTTTAATATGTTACAATATTTAAATAAAATAAGACACCATGAATGTGATATATCAAGAATATGAAATAAACTTCGTTCTTATTATTGCTCTGTTTTTATACTAACTTTCAAGAAACTCGATAACCCTTTATAATTGTGGTGTATCATGATTATATATGTAAAGTAAAAGTAACCTTTGCCGAAAAGTAAATAGTAAGAAACTCAATTTTGTGCATTACATATATATTTTTGCACACATATGTTAGTGCATGAACGAGTTGCCATACATATGTTCCAAAGAGATAAATTGACATAACAGCTCTCTCTCCTTTTGAGATATCTCTAAAAGATCCCTTTTAGGACTAACAGTACTAGATTTATGTGCTAAAGCCGGTACTATTAGGACCCATATAAAATACTAATTTAACATGTACATATGTGATATATCCTTTTGAATAATTGAATTTGGTGTTCCATCACAATCCAAATATAAGACATTTATTATGTTGGAGAAGAAGAACAGGGTCTTGATTTTGATCCGGTAAAGCATATAAATTTTTCAATCTTCTTATTGAGAATAATTTCTGCAATTAGTTCATAACAGGAAACTCACATCCAGATCGATCGATATATATGTCATGGGCCATGGAATTGTCAAAGTGACAATTGTCTAGACTAGCTGAGACTTGGTTTATTTTAGTCAAAACAATTAAGCTGTAGTTCTGTTTAAGCCTTTAAACAATTAAGTAAGCTAACTCAAATGCCTGCTTTGCCTGAAATTGAGAAAAGGGAAGTGGCAGGGCATAATGACATTACCTGTCTGTGTCTGAGTGTCTGAATAAGCTTAATTAAGATAATATGAGCAGAGAGGACATTGGACTTAATTAATTATGTAGTTAATTAAGAGCTACTTATAAACAAATGAAATAGGGACTCGGGCATGCATGATGGTGTTTCCCCACAACCCAAGAATTGAAACAGTGCGACGTGGCCAGGTTTTAATTTGTAGTAGTAGGAATATTGTGTACATATATTGGTTCCAAAAGCCATGTGCCTCCCACCCTCCCTGCATATATTGTAGGGCCTCTCATTTGTCAAATTTCAAGCCTTTTCTATCTCTTGTCCATGGACCATGGTAGTAGTGGAGTTTTCTACTTTTCTTGATCACTAAATAATCTGTTACTTATTTTTACAATTAGATTGGTGAGTAAACATAAATTTGTAATTTTAATTTTTTGTTGGTATGTTTTATTTTAATATGTAGTGATATATGAATCAAATGATATATTGTTGACGTAAGTAATCCAATACACAAAGTAATATTAATTTGTTCCTCTTAACCATCTGATTAGTTTTCCTTAACTTGTAATTAACCATCCAAATAATTAAGTTTATTAATTGGTTGTGTAAACTTCTATCTGCTGGATGGTTTGGTTTAACAAGTATTAAATCTTATTGTCCAAAAAATAAAAAAAACAAGTATTAAATCTTCACCACATTTTATTTGGAGATAGGTTGTACGTTGTTGGCTGCAGCATGCTGAAAAGCTGACCATCTTCTTTCCAACCCATCAAACATGGTCTCTCTCCCTCTCACGTACTACTCTCTTGCTAGCTATCTCCTCCAGTTATTTAAATTGCGGAGGCAAAGGGACTTTTCAAAGACGGGTCAATCAACGAAGTAGTCTCTGAAAACTAGTACTGAAAAGAAAAACATGGCATGCAATGGAGGAGCACGCAATATTCCAAATTCAATTGATCGATCGAGTTGAGCGCCTTGTTTCTTTGGACGGCTGATGATCATGGCGTACTACTATATATATATATAGAGATTGGTGATGGGACTATTCTACCAGGCCATAATCATGGACCAGAAACCAACTTAGTTTCCAAAAGTAATTATATGTATGTGTGGATAACATGTATAAGGGGAGTTAATGGCCAGAAAAATATGACCCTACCTAGTATCTAGCTATCCCACTCTTTGAACTCAAGTTTGAAGGAACTATACAGCGTCATGGTTATTAGGTACTAAAATTCGTAGACTTAATCCGAATTGGATGAATTATCACGCTTTGTTATAGTTTTAGTTTTCTGTGAGAAACTATATATATTCGGATACATGTGTCGTTCTACTTATATTTCCTCAAATGTTCAATTAGTCTAAACGAAACAACAATCTAGAAATTTAGGTATTGGATACTCATGTATAACAAGTTTTCGTCCCTCGTTGAATAGCACCGACTATATTTGTATTATCCTAAGTCATTAGGGTTAGTATGGATAATCAATATATGTAACTAAAAAGAAAATTGCATCACGCTTTAACCTTTCTTCTCTCTCTTCCGCTCCTCCGTCACCGATTAATCGCAATTTTCCGTTGATAATCTTCTTTCTTTTCCTATTTCTGGATGGGTGATGCAACAACCTTTGTATATATTGAAATAGGAGCAGAGTGTGTGTGTGTGAGAGAGAGATGGGCATGCCTGGCTGGCTTTGTGGCTTTTGTGACAGACTAGTGCATGGCATGGAAATATGGAATGACTTAAGCTTGGAATAAAAGCATGAAGTGAAAGCAAAAGGCCATTGATGGTGATATCTTTCTACCCAAAATTCATCCGCAAGATTTGCTACTAGTGCTCGACGGTCCTACGTCACACCGACTATTACTCTATTATTTTTAGGGACTTATATACGTAGTAGGGAAAATATGCACGTAGTAAAGAAACTACTTAATCAGATAATTTTGGTACATTACTTTTGTTTGTGATATTAATTACTGTTCCATTCAAATGCCTTTAGTTAAAAATTAAATACGCAACAAGCCAACATCAATGTACAATTTTGTTGTAAAGAAGAGTTTAACCTGTGATGACATTATCGTTAGAATTAATGCATTCAAGGTGGTTGGTGTAGTAGTTTAATACAAAGATTGTCTCATGAGAGATTCTGAGTTCGACTCTCTTATAATACCAATGTGTGTGTATATTCTAACTTCCTAAATATAAAAAAACATATAAATAGAATAATCGATCATCACCTAACAGGCTGGTCTTAAAAATATAACGAGGGGATGATTATTACTTGCTGGTATATTGTTAATGTTTTTCTGCAATAGAGTGGAATTTCAATTCTAATCCTTCCTTTTGATACCCTAGTTATTTTGGTCTTGCTGAACTTGATGATTTTATTAGCAGCCACAGCACAATCTCGATTAATCAATTGCATGCTTAAACCTTAAATTGGCTGACATTTCATGGAAAATCAGGTTTTGCCAATTGGGCTGGACTCGTTATGAGCTCAAATGAGAATCTCAACCAAATTCATAGAGAGCAATCTAAAGAGAGAAATATCCATTAGCTGGGATGCACCATGTATATACATGTACCGAAGAATTAGGACCACTAGCAAGTGAAAATAGGAAAAATGAGTTTAATGGGAGTAGTACCAATTAAAGGTGCCATTGGATCGTATAGGACCATATACATATGAACATATCCTCCTATATATCTGAGAAACATCAGTCACTTCTTTTTCAATGGGTGGAGAAGAGATAAATATGAAATGAAAGAGCGCGCGATATATATATGTTTTGTTGTATACGTAACAAAAAATGCATGGGATGCTCTTCGATCAATTTACAGGAGTCTGACTTTAGAGAGCAAGACATGATTTCATTTCATGCATCACAGAGTGAGTGAGTGATATATATCCATTGGATTTGATACTAATGCCGTACTATATAAGTAAGTGGGACCAAATCATCATCACCATGGTAGCCTTTGGTAGGACTCGGATCCTCTCCGTGCCCCACCAAGAGATCTTGGCCCTACATTTCGAAATGAAGGGCCAGGATTTGTTGCACTTTTGGGGTGGGGTATGAGGTTTAGGAAAAGTGCAACAAATCCTGGCCCTTCATTTCGAAATGGAGGGCCAAGATCTCTTGGTGGGGAAATAAGAGATCCTCTTGGTGAGGAGAGGATCTCATTCCCCTTTCGTAATGTGCATGTTCCAATTGAAAGAAGTGGGTTTGCGATTAGTGGAAGAAAACACGAGATTTATTTAAAAAGATCCACGTACAACAACAACAACAAAAAAAAAAGGTAATGCCGGGGGTTTTAATCGATCTCGTCATCATAGCATCATCAATATCATCATCATTAATCCTTTCAATTCTCCCCATACATGATGGGATTTTTTTTTTTCTTGTTGTGATTGAAATATCGGGGGGTGGTTTGGGTTAGCTAGTTAGGGTTAAATATTTGTTTGGTTGTGTCTGCATGGTGCATGTGGTGCAATGAGTGCAAATGTCAGTGGCTCTCTGTGCATGCATGTGATTGTGAGCTTTGCTGGGCCTGAGATGAAGAGTGAGTGCATGGCGTATAGCGCCAAGTTTGTCAGGTATATTTATATACAGACTGAACAAGAGCACGGCACAAGTACACCAGCCTATCTAGCTACTACTGAATGAGAGACACTTCTGCTTTTGGGGTTTGAATGCATGTGATGTGAGTAGTCGATCAGTTCTTCCCCCTATATATGAGTTATGAGTTGTGACTTATCACTCAACACTCTCAGCAGATTCTTCTGCCTGCAATTTATGCTCCATTTCAATTAGTTGTTTGAGTACTCGATCTAGAGCTAGGTCCTCAACTGATTGATCTTTTTGGACCAATATATGGATCAGGTCTCACCTCTAACGTGGAATTGGGCAAATTTATTCGAAGAATTTATGATACTTTGCAGTGTAGTATTCTTAATTAGCACAAACTTTTTACCGTTAAATATGATGAAAAAGTAATTCTAACGATAAAAAATGAAGTAACATATAAAGTCTCAGAGTTATTATTATTATTACTTTTTCTTGTTTAGGGTTTGGGGGTAATGGGGCATTGGGGCTTGGGAAGAGCATCCATTATCTCAAGAAGAGCTAGAAGGTCATTTTCATAAAGAAAGGAGAAGAAAGAGTAAATTCATGGCACACAGAGCAATTCTTTTCCTGAAAATCACCTCCATGGACCACTTGTATGTCCTTAATTAGTTACATGAAAAAGTTCATGAAGTAGGGAAAAAAAGAACTCTCTCTCATAAACGAATTTAGGAACAGAAATGCTTGGTTCTTTAGGCATCAGGAGGAACAAAGCATAATGATGATATAAAATCCTCAATTTGATAGTTAAACTTGCAGTATTATACTAGAATATGAATATAATTTATGCTGAAACAAAATCCAGCCACTGAGAATCTGTAACGACCTGCTTTTTATCCAATTAGTATACAGATCGAGTACAGACTGAGACCGTTGCTGTCATCTTCTATTCAAGGATCGATGGAGCTATCAAGATTCAATAATTTTTCATTAAAAATAGTTTTCTTTTTCGTGTCCTCTGCTTCAAGTTAGCAATTGACAAGCATCAGGATTAGTAACCATTGAGACTTTGACACAAATTCTAGCTGGAAGCCAAAGATTGAACTTGTCTCTTTGAGTCTTTGGAGAAGTTCGCTTCTGAAATGGGCAAAGTAAAGGAAAGAAGAGCACTAAGTTAGCTTTCAGCAGGGAAAGTAGAGGAAAAGTATTGGGATATCATATTAATGAGTAAAAAAAACTTTTAAAGGTAAGGGTTTGAGATTGCGAAGGAAGGACGATAATAGCTTTCGGGCCGAGTATAGAGAACCAGAGGTGAGTGCTCTATAACCCTACAAAAAGCTACCCACAGTCTTACACACACTTACACATGTAAGTATGTAACTGAACTTAATTACCTAAATTAGAAGTTAATCATCAAACATGTATTGAGAATTAATGTATTTTAACTTCTTTTCTCTTAATTCAAAAGATTAACAAACCAACTTGATTGTAGAGAGGACGCGCAGCAGCTCTATGTTTTCCCTAAGTTGTCCTTCCCTCATTAGTCCTAGTTTCCAACCCTTGCACAGTTGCACTGCACTGCAGTACTGCCCAGGTTCCGCAACCTGTACCATGTCATTCTCCGGGGATCCTTAATTTGGTCTCATTCCGTCGTGACCTAGCTGTCCATGTGATCTGTGTTGTGCAACAGATTTGTTCATTTGTATAACTCATTTATACTGGTATCACATAGTATTTATATTGCTGAAAATCGGACCAATGTAGATTTATAGATATTTCTCCCAAAATGCGTCAATTTTATTAGTAGTGAACAATCCACTTAAATACCGAAGATTGATGTGTCTATGGTTATATTTATTACTAATTAGTTTTTTGAAAATGTGGATTGTTATCTCACATTGAAAAATTGTGTAACCTTGCAAATGTGTTTATAAGAGTTTGGGCATCTTGAACCATTATCAATTGGTTTTGATTGTGACGTCCAGATTACTTTATAAAGTTAAAAATTTAACATATTACAATGACAATATTGTCCCACTAATCATGAAGTTGCATGTTACTTTATTATGTTGCTTCTCTACTGTTGAAATTAGGTTTTTCTTTCTCTCTCTCTCTCTCGTCTGTACTCATCACACAAACAAAGAACAAAAGCATACAACATCCTTTCTTTTGCAATCTGGTGATAGAGACTGGTCTTAGAGAGAAAAGGGTAGCAAAGCTAGGGTTGTGTAGTAGTCTACTTTAAATTTTTTTGGTGCGTAGTGGATACAAACAATTATGTAATCTTGTATTGTGCGATCGAGGAGATGCCTTTTGTAATGGGATGTGGGGCGAGGGCTATCGATCATTTTATTCACAAATATTCATTCATTCCATAATCCATTCCCATTCCAAAGTTAAAAAGGGGGCCAACTTTCTATAAATTCCTCCGTTTTGGATTTACCACTTTGCATTGCATGTCCCTTTTAAATGGAAGCAAAGCCTCTCACGTCTACAGGATATTGATCCACATTCTCCAATTCATATTCTAATATGCCTTTGTTTTTTGGTAATTGGGGTACCCTTTTTCTTAATTTGGATATATATATATATTCCACCCCAGCTTAATCTATATATAATCAAGTGCGCGCGCATTACTAATCAAATAAATGGAATTAAATATCAAGAGCTAAAATTATAAAACTTAGCATGAAATTGATTAGGCACATATGCCCGCCTATATATTATTGGCTATGCTGCAATTTTACTTGTGCTACGCTAGCTAACAAAATAGCTAAATAATTGGACTTGAAGTACATGATGCTGAGTAACCCAATAAAACAGAGAGCTGGTGTTGTTCTTTCATGTGTGAGAGCTCAGAACATACCAGGCACGCTTGGTGATTTGATCAAAGCACACATGCATGGGACTTAAATACGAATAAAAAGAGAATAAGGAACAGTAAGTAAGTAATTAATAAACCAAATGAACTAATAACTAACAGAAACAGCAAGCTGCTCTCTGCATGTCACCAAACCCTAAATATTCCTTCTCTCTTTTTTCTTTCTATTCCTTTTTTCTTCTTCACTGCTTCCCACTCACCATCATCACCACAAACCTCATCATTCCCAACTCTTTATTTATACGATTTATACTTGCTCTTTTTCCTTGGCCGGCTGGGTTTTCAGAGATGTGGCTTTCTTTATTATAAAACCTACACCACTTTCTTCCTTTATCATTGTTCATCTCCGTTCTGTGCTGATTATTAGTTTTACTACCAAAAGGGTACTTGCAATTACACTCAAATTGACTTGGACATGAATCACATGATCACCTCTCTCTCTCTCTCTCTCTCTCTCTCTCTCTCTCTGAAGTCTGAACTGAACAAGAACAAGAACAAAAGTTAGTAACATTCTAAATGGGTCTGGACTCTGGAGTCATGTTTACCTACCTACAATCAACCCTTTGAAACTAGTCTGGTGCATCAAATTAAGTTCAAACAGATCATTTGGTTGATTATTTTGCAATTTTATATGTGATACGGTCTTCAAAATGGTTAGGCTATAGTTCCCAAAACTCAAGTACAAACAAGAAATTTATCCATGGATTAGGCTCCTAGTCATCAAGTTATTCCCCTTCAGACATACATTGATTAGTTTTAGTTTAATTACGTTTAGTGGAAGAATTTTTTAGATCTAAAATATTACAGCAAGTATAGTATATATACTTTTCTTCAAGTGAATTTTGGATCCGCGGGCTAGAAAAATGTAAACAAAATATGTGTGTCTTCACTCTTCGATCACCTAATATTAACAAAATATAAATGCATATAGTATATAAATGCTATGAATTAATAGTTTGATCATCTACCACTTTTGCATGTGAATTGATGGCCTTGGAAGGCAATCAAACCTTTTCACCTTCCTTTTCCTTCACTCATATTAGATTATGGCACTTTTCACGGCTGCTAGCCAGCTCATATATATGTTGCGGAGATTGTAATGTATGTGACATGAATAAACCATATATCATATAACTAAATGCAATAAATATATTTATTTACATTAAAATGCAAGACCAAGTTAATATAAAGAGAGATCATTTTGTACTTAGATCATCTCTAACAACTTATTTAAAAAATTTCTATTATAGAGACTCAAAAGTTAAAATCTCAATAATTTTTCTACTATATCTCAAACGGTTTCCCTATCATATTTTCTAAAATTTATTATCTAATATGATATTATTTTTTATATGAAAATGTGATCAAAATTTATTATGCAAATAGATATAATTTGAAGAGAGAAAGAGCATTAAAAATTCTAAAAAAAATGTTTACCTATAATTCTAGAGTTTGCTGTAAATATATGGATTTTTTTTTTCTCCTCACTATCTCTAAAATAGGGATAGGTATAGGGAAGCTGATGGAGCAAAAAAAGACTCATTTTTTTCCTAAACTAGAGAAAAAATAAATGATCGAGAAGTTGTTGGAGATGCTCTTAGGACCTAGCTGATGTCATGAATTTAAGAATTTTTATGTATATAAATGACAAAAAAAAAACTAAATTAAGGGTGATTATCATTACCTCTTCATTAGTCCAGTTAATATTGTACAGACGTAAAAAAATGCAAGAGCGGTGGCTCTCTAGGGTTTCCCTAGCGGTCACCATCCACTTTGTGATTGCAATCGGTCTCCATCTCCGGACATCGGATGGTTCTCCTTCCTTTGTTCATGTGGTCAGAGATTTCAAGAGGGGACGATTGCGGCTCGCTGCGGTTGTTTTCCTGGCAGGCCCTGCGTGTTATTTTGATAGCTGCATGGGGATGCGAGACTCACCAGGAAGCTTTTCTGAGGGTGCTCTTCGTGGTGATTCACTTCGCCGGCACGGTATAGTTGGTGGTGCTCTGATTTTGCTGGATCCAGGTTGCAGTGGTTTCAGCATCGTGCTCTCTGCGGACGCTGGCCATAATGGTGAGCTATGGAATCCGTTCCGACATATTTGGGATCCCGGTATTGCAACGAGGCTGCGTGACAGCTGTGTTCTGGCGGCATGGTCAGTTTTCTTCACTTGGAGCTTCATCTTCAATCCTGCTCAAGGACATGGATGAAGAGGATGGCCTTGGGCCGGGGTGGCCATAGCTTGTTTTGGGCTTGGGCCGTCTCTCTTCTTTTATGCTCTTTGGGCCTTTGGGTTTTTTGCTTTAGGTTTTGTATTAATCCTAGTCCTTTATTAACTGTGTTTGTGGCATCCCAAACAATTTGATAAACAATTGTCGTACCACGATCAATGCTTTAGGTGACCTTTGTTTCGTTGGTTGTTTGGATGATGTGGTTGATAGAGCTATAGGATTTTTTAGTTTTTTAGTTTGATCTTTTCTTTGTAGTCGCTTTGACTAAAGTGTGATACCCAATGTTTAATTGGTATTACTTACTAGAGATAGCATCCAGCTCAGACCATATGTGGCTTAGATTGTTTAAGCAGTACTTTTGTCTCTAGTGTATGTATTACTCTGGCATTGACCTAGTACGATTGTATGATAGAAATCAATGAATTTATTCATTCCCCTCAAAATATTGTACAAATAAAATATGCAATAATGTCATTAATGTGTACTAAAAAGTTTATTTCAACCAACCTAAGATTTTTCAAAGACAATATCCTTCATTGTACAATGTGTACATGGCATCTATGATAAGACGATGATATTGATAGAGAATGAGAGAAAGCAGAGAAAGAGAGCAGAGAGAATGAAAGTTTCGTGTATATTTTCCTCAACCCACTAATACAAACTGTTAGCTAAGCTTATATACATAATCACCTAACAAACTAAGACACGTGTACGTAGTACACTTAACAGATATCTTAACTTGTCATTTCTTCCTAATTATTACAATTTGATTACATTGATACATTTACAAAGATTTTATACTATAACCGAAAAAAACAAAATACGAAATTCCTAACATACTGCCAAATATGAAGTTCTATATGAATCCGTACAAAAAATTAACCATTTAATATATGGAGCATAGATATCTACAAATTAAACAAAACAAAACAAAAATAAAGAGGAAAAGTTAATTCTTAGTGTTATTCAGGAAACTACATATATTCCTGTGCAGACTTTGCAATTTTGAGTACCAATCAATATTTTTTTAAAAGTATTTTTTTTGCGGATATAATTATCGAAGAAAGCCCGGAAAATTAAGAAATATATTATTTTATTTGATCTTTTTTTTTGTTTTTTATTACAATTTTATTTGATGAGTAGCGCTCTAAAACTTCATAATATGAAGTTAACCACACTCTAAACTCTTAGATTCATCTAATGATTAAAATTATATCATAATTAATATCTATTATAAAATATTAATTATATCAAATTCAAAATCCATTAAATTGTTAGAAAAGAAAAATACAAATATTATACTAAAACCTTAAACCCTAAACCCTAAATCCTACACCCCAAACTCTAAACCCTAAACCCTAACCTTTAACCCCTAAACCCTAAACCTACCCTAACCCCAAACCCAACACCTAGATTTGGGGTTTGGGATTTGGGATTTGGGGTTTGGGGTTTGGGGTTTGGGGTTTAGGGTTTAGGGTTTGGGAGATAGGGGTTAGGGTTTTTTTGGCAAGGATTTAGCGTTTTGGTATTATGTAGGTTTTTTTTCTTCAATATTTTGTAATTTTAAGTCAGATATGGTATATTAATTTAGATATTAATTATAATTTAATCAGAGTCATTATATGAATATGAAGGTTAAGAGTATAGTTAGTTTCATATTATGAAGAAGATCGCTACTCTTTATTTGATATGAGTCCACTCTTTACTTTATAGTAAATTCAATTTTAGTGAAGTGAAAAAGATGTATGTACATATATAGATTGGAAATATATTAAGGTAGGTTTGGATGCATTATAGCTAGCTAGGAGTTTGTGATTGTGAGAGACGTCCTCTCCATTATTGTAAATTTCTTTCTCAAACAAACAGATCACCATATCCATACCACTCAGTACATGCATTTCAACATTATGGATAGCTAGCTAGCAGCAAACGAAGACTTCGTTTGCTGCTTCTTTTTTTTCTCCTTATTGTTTTTGTGGACGTTCTGTTTATACTTTATAATAATAATTGAAAAATCAAAAGGCAGCCAAAGCCATGCAGCATGCAGCATGCAGCATGCGCATGATAGCCTCTGTAGTCTGTAGAGAAGGGTCTTTGTGGTGCATGCTGGTTCACCATAACAGCGTACGCCCTCGATATTCCCGACAAGACACTCTCCTCTCCGGGGCCATAAAATTCCACGCCTTCTTTCTTTTTTCGTTTAAAAAAAAATAAAAAATTTTGCATGGACAGAGGCGTGGGCCTGTAAACCGTGGTCCCCACCTCCCTGACTGCGCGTGCAAAGCCGGACTTCGTGGGGGGCTCTCCTGTGGGCCCCCATCCCCAACATGTAAACATTCTCTCTCTCTCTCTCTACTCTCCGGTTCATATATTTTCTATTACCCAGCCAGCCATCATCATCATCTTGTTTTACTAATAAAATCCACATTGCTGAGAATTTCTGAGCTAGGATATTTTTATATCTAATCTGGGGATTTGACCTACCTAAACTATATATTAGATATTAATACTCTGTTTCATAGTCCTCTGATTGCCTGATTATTTTTATACGCAGCTATCATTATCACCATGAAATTTATTTTATCATTATTCTCTCTGCAGCTCGAGCTACTAGGGTTTATTGCTATTGGGGTTCATTAAAAAAAAAAAAAAGAAGAAGAAAAAGATGGGGTTTTGCTTTTGCATTGTCATGGTTGAGTCACGTGGACGTTTGATTAGTGATGAAAAGTAGTGATCGATGGTTTTAAACAGTTAACTGGTAATGGGAACGTGAATAGCTAGCTACTAGATCGATGATGAGATAGATCGATCAATGCCTTTCCTTCTTTCCACTTCAGAAATTAGAAATGATCATCATCATTGTCATATTAGCTTTTTACACCTCTCTCTCTCTCTCTCTCTCGTATTGTCCTCGTAATTCCACTATAAGATCTTGACAAGATAACTCATATATCAATCAACTCGATCGACTCGACTCAACTGCCCAAACACAAATATATATCATTTAGATCGTAAGCTTTTTGATTGCTTGTTCTTTCGTGGTATGCAGGGGAATCATGAAAAAGGATATATAGCTGCTAGCTCGATCGCTCGCACAAAATTCATCTGCCTTCAATTTACTACTTTAATTATGGTATCTTCTGTTGTTTGCATTGCAGCTAGCTATATATCTAGTTCGGTTCGAAACCCGTTATGTCGTGCTTGCCTACATGAATAATAAACAAGTAATCTTCTTAATCTTTTAGCGACCTTTAGCTTTTATAGCTTGGCGATCGAGCTAACTAGGGTGTACAATTTACTACAAACAAAACAAGTGGAGGAGTAGTGATGAATGATGAGTGCACATGTCAATTGTCATATAAGACAACCTCGATCATCATGTTCATAATTCTTGCTGATAAAGCTAGTGAATTATACCTATATGATGTTATGGAAGTTTAACTCTTGTTTATTTAACTTCCACACACACACACACACACATATATAGTACGTAAAGGTTAGTCCATGTTCCCAAAGCATAAATGGTTGTCTTGCTTTGTTTAATTTTGGTAAAATAAAACTAAGCACCCCCATAAAATTTTTGGGTTAGAAGGGCCTCCCACCAGATAAGGGTGTGTAGCAAACTAAACCAAATATCTAAGCATGAATGGTGTATTGGTTTTTTCCTTTAAAATTCTTTATTTTTTCTTGGGGTCCTTTCTATAGTTTTAATTTGAAAATTCAAACTTACAGGAACCCTAAACATATTCCTACCAGAACAGAGGTTTCCAATTTCATTGGGACAGTTCTGATCTGCCTTTTAGTTTGGTAGGTTTTAAAGTGTTATGGGTGCATGCATGTTTCTGATCCATCTTACACTTTTGCCTCCTTCCCTCCCATGTGAATATGTGATCCGAACTTGTTATTTTATACCTACCAGGAAGTGCACACCTTCTGTAATAGGACCTCCATGTTTATCAATGCCGCATGCACTAGAATTCGATCTCTCTTCCCTCTCTCCAATACTAATTATTTTAAGCCAAAAGCAATTCTCATATTCTCTTTGCACATAACCACCAGCTCTGACTACAATTTTGAGAAACCATTTTCGGTTACCACCAACAACACTGGCCCATAAATTTTCCCAGTGCTGCAATACCCTGATTGCCAACGATGAATTGAAGAATTGGAAAAGCACCATTTCCATTTTCTTAACTCTCTTTTATGCAATGCTGTCGAGTCATTGCTAATGCTAAGCCTTTACGCATTGGAAATTTTGATGATGAGCCCCTCACATTTAATAGTGAGATGCCAGCTTCCAAAGCAATCACCGATCAGATGGGCTCGCGTACAACTTAAGACATAGCCCAAGTATTGGTTTGAGGCAATTTTCTATACAAGGGAAATAGTGAACGAACCTCAAAAATCAACATTTATGGAAGATTTAGAAGAATATCTATCCCTGTCATCCTTTCTCAATCTGGTACCAGAAATGGGATCCAATGCTCCACAAAAGACAATTTTTCTTCATGTTAAAGCTCATAAGTAATCTGTATTCAAGTCATTGAAGATAAATAACTGACCTATGAAATGGGTCAGTCACATAATCAAAATTTTGCGTATGAGAATACATATCCATGGCATGATGCAAGACCTTGAGTGCCCAACACTTCAGTGAAGCTACATGAAGTTTCATTTTAGACCTGTACAAACTATATATTACAGTTTCAAAGATTATCATATATGGATTACCTTCAAGTGCTCTACCAAATCGAGTAATTCAATATTCTATACTACTTATACAAGCGAATAACTAGTTTCCAAATAATTCATCAATCTCTTCTTTTAAACATGTGCAAGAGCGGATTCTGGCAAATTTGTGCGACTTGAAAAATATAAAGAAAGCTTTCCCAAACCATATATAAAGTGTAGCCTTCTATAAGTCACCCCTTCCTTACCTACAAACATTCTGAGAATTAGAAGGCTTGAAAAATGAAGTTGCAGTATCAGGACTGGTTTTAAATATGACGATTAGTGATGTCAAACAGAGGTACCTTAACATACTCTTGGTTTGGAAACAGAACACACTGCTCTACCATTACAAACTGCTGCTGATGTACCAAGCTCCTTTTCTCTCCAGCTTTTAGTTATACATTCAAGTCAAACAGAAAACAAGGTCCAGCAATGGTTTGTACTAATTTTTAAAAAGAAGACGAGAAAGTAAACAGCTACTTATTTATGGGGTAAAACTGAGACTCTGAACGGGGAAAATATGAAAACAGAATCTCTTCCTAAATAATATATATATTTTTTTGGCTTTGCTGATCTTAGAAGTAAGTTGAGTCATTGACTTAGTGTTGAACAAGGATGCACTCCTACTTGTATCAAACAATTTCCTTGTGAACACACATAGGCAACATTGTTGAGATGACACCTTGACATGTATATAATACATAGATGATTTATTCTAGGAAATGATTTACATCAAATTTCTTTCAAAGTGGGGGATAAAAATGTTTCCACTGTTCAACCTAATTTAGTGCTTCATCTTGAGGTAGATATAACTGGTAATGAGTCTCAGTGGAACACAATGAAAATAAAGTCAAATAGAAATTCAACATGAATTGGAATAATACAAATACTCCTAGTGATAGTGGGGATTTTATAGTTGGTTTGTCAATTCTCTTTTAAGCAAAGCCTTACCAATAAACCAGCTTTTTTCAGTAAGATGAACTGTTACTTTCTCAGAGCAAAATTATCTCAAATGGAATGCAATATTTTTTGTTGATATGAATGGAATGCAATTAGTTAGAGATAAAGTCGAGATATATTTTCTTCTCAGGAAACTCAAAGCATACCTGATTCATTCTTTTATTGCAAGGGAATAAAAAATGGCAGCTAAGGTTTACCAAAAAAGCAGCAAAGCCACAATAATCTTCCTGTAAAAATCAAAAGAAAAACGAAGCTGACTCGTGGTTGAGGTTTGCAAACACAAACAACCTATCTGTGGACCAATTATCCGTATACTTTTTAAACAGTTGAGATCTTACCATACTCACTGGCTCTAGTAATATAGACGCATGCTTCTACTTGTACACGCACAGTTGTCAAGCTCTGCCAATATGGTCATTTCCCTGGTGAGCCATCAAGTGAGCAGCCATTAAGATCTAGGCAGCAAACAAGTGGAAGGACATTCATATTATGTGAGGCTAAATATAATAGGTCATGCAGTTATGCAGTAATTATAGTAATAGTCGACTAGTTAGGGATGGATTGCATGTCTATCGTCAAAACAGAAAAATGACCTAAAGGCTAGAAATTTCCACTCTTAGCCAAACTATTTGCAGAAATTTGTGAAGAAAGGCAAACTTTGACAGTTTGACTCCTGGTGTTCCAATCCGGAGCAAGTTGAAATATACTTGCCTACTCCACCATTGTTCTCTTCCACTACCACCTACAACATTATCTAAAAGTTGAGACTCGAAAGTCAAAAACGTAAGATTCAGAATCGTAATTTTGAATGAATAAAAAGTTGAAGCGCCAATACGGAAAATTTTAAGTGCGATATGATGTGTAATGTCACGAATGTCTAAAACTTTGATGTGATACACAGTACATAGCAGATATTTGATAGCTATGATCATATAGCGCTATGATTGTCCACTCTCAGGTTGAGAAAGGAAATAATGAATGCTTTTGCATTAAGTCAGTGGATTAACAAGTCTATTAAGCGTGTGTACCAATATATTTGTTAGGGAAGACCATAACATGTGGAGAAAAGAATTAATTCTTCTATGTTATACCAATGTATATGATTCACCAAAGTAAAAAACAAGAATAGAGAAAACAATTCCAAAATATCGACAAAAAAGCATTTAACAAGATAAGTAGAAATTGCAGTTCACATTTGGACATTTTGGAGTTTGGACCCAGAAGGGTCTTTAATTAACGGAAGTTGGGAATTGCCAATCAGCAATACAGGTGAAAACTTCATCATGGCAAAAAGGTCAAACTAAATAGTTTAACCCTACTAGAAGGCAAAAAACAAATTGAGAGAAATGATCAACGAAAGTGTAATGCACTGTTGAAACAAATGTCTCAAGCATGGTGTGTGTGTGAATCATATTATACAAACTGGACTATATTGAGGCACAAGATTTCGTATCAGGTAACTTAGAATCCTCTGTATGTGATTCGAATTAAATTTGGCATTCATTTCTTGTTCTTATATTGCTTTTTTTTTTTTTCAAATGACAACTGTAATCAAACATGTAGTCACAGGATTATTTACTCATGTTACTGGTCATAAATACGGACTTACCTGGGAGAGAATGCATCTCAGTCTACTTCTCCATGTTTAGGACAGCAAGACTTCATAAAATCACCTTCCAAAAATCAGATCTCAATAAAATTCAATCACCAGTAATCGTCACACGAGCAAATCCCATCCTGAAAGTGATGGAACCGATTTATATCTCTAACAATAATATCACGCTGCACGACCTTTGATATTAACTTAAACGTGGCATGGCAGTCCACACATATCCGAAGATTTTTAATGATACGAATGAGGCTCCCAGATGGAGCTCTAACAAGTGCAAATGCTAGCGCTAATCTTTCACTGTGTACCCACAAGAGAAGCTCCTTTTCATCATCCTCGACATCAAGCATAATAACATTACAATTGGGAACATGACCTGCCTTCAAGGTTCTCATTTTCAACCATTCCAGCATCCCATTGATCAGTCTAGTGTCAGGATGTGAAGTATCACCCACGGTGAAATAATGAACTGTGCCCTGGTTCTCAATCCAACTTAGGCCCGGCCCCTTCTTTACTCCTTTCTTTTTCATGTTTTTTCTAACAAAAGCCACACTATCCCACCTCCTTGCATTGGCATATAAGTTCGATAATAACACATGCGTAGCCTCATCTTGGGGATCCATTTCAAGCACATGCTGGGCAGAAATCCTTCCAAGCTCAACGTCATTATGGATAACACAAGCTCCAAGCAAAGCACGCCATACCATAGCACTAGGTTCAAACGGGATTTCCTCAATCAACTTCACGGCCTTACCAAGCTGGCCGGACCTCCCTAGAAGCCAAACCATACAGGAATAGTGCTCTATGCATGGTTTAATGTCGTAATCCTCAACCATAGAATTAAAATAAGCATGTCCTTGATCTAACAGTCCTGCATTGCTACATGCTGATAGGACACCAACAAAGGTTAACTTGTTTGGTTTACAATTTGTTTCCTGCATCATTTCAAAAAGTTTTAGAGCCTCCTTACCAAGACCATGCATAGAATATCCTGAGATCATCGCATTCCATGAAACTTCATCTCGTTGCTTCAACTTATCGAACACCAAGCGAGCATCTTTAATGCTCCCACACTTGGCATACATGTCTATCAAAGAATTACCAACTACAGTATCCTTGTCATATATGGTTTTGACCGTCACTGAATGTATCTGAAGCCCTGGCTCCAACGCTGCTAGGCTAGCAGAAGCACGGAGAGCACTAGAGTACGTCACTTCTGTGGCCTGCACTTGCCATCTAAGCATATCTGAAAACAATGTCAACGCCTTCTCCCCATCACCTAACTGGACGTAACCAACAATCATCGTGTTCCAAGATACATCACTTCTATTTGCTGATTCCACAAACAGGTCCATTGAGTTCTCTATTTTTCCACATTTAGCATAGACATCCATGAGGGCATTTGAAACAAAGACATCTGAGTCAAGACCAACTTTGACTACATGACAATGGATTTGCTTCCCCAAAACTAAACTCTCCATGGTTGCACAAGCTTGCAGCACACTGGCATATGTAAACTGATTGGGAGCAACAAAAGCTTGCCTCATCCGACAAAACATGCCCAGAGCCTCTTCACACCGGTCACTCTGAGCATACCGTGAAACCATGAGAGTCCAAGGAACCACATCATTTTTGGGCATCTTTTGAAATACCCTCCGAGCATCATCAGCATCTCCACATTTGGTGTACAAATCAAGCAATGAAATACCCACATATAGATCCTCTTCATAACACGATTTTATTACACACCCATGAAGACTCTTCCCTTCATCTAGGGCCTCTAATCCAAGACAGGCCTTAAGCACGCCACTAAAAGTATAATTGTTAGGTCTGAACCCAATCATCCTCATTTGACAGAAGAGTTCAATTGCTTCTTCAAAGCCGCCATTCTCAGCATAGCATCCTACCATCCCTGACCAAGCTACCATATCCTTACAAATAATCCCATCAAAAACATCCCTAGTAATATCAACGTCCCCGCAATCAGAGTAGGCATCAATGAGAGCAGTGCCAACAAAGGCGTTAGAGCCATGTCCAAGCTTATAAATACAAGCATGGACGGTCCAAACAAGCTCAGTCCATCCCATCCTCACAAGTAACTTCAAAATCGTAGTAAACACAAACGGGTTAAGCTCGTGTCCTTCTCTATGCAGCCTACCAAACAACTCCACAGCATCAACGAAGCGTTGAGACTGCGAAAACCCCTGAATCAACGTAACAAACGAGATAACATTTCTCTGTGACATTTCATCGAACAGCTTCACTGCATCAGTGAGCAAACCCGCTTTCACATACATATTAAGAAGGATGTTGGAAGCAAACAAGTCCAAGCAACCACCTTTCTTCACAATCTCGCAGTGAAGACCCATTCCTGAAGTAAAGTCGCCGTTTTGGATACGATGCTGAAGCGCAGCTGCATATGCGTGAGAGTCGAACTCCGAGTTGGGAAGCTCTGCGTGTTGGGTCAACTGGGCAGCGAACCCACATCGTTGAAAGCTTAGCCCAGCGTTGGTTCTACAATGGGTAGCGAAATTTGCACACTGAAACGTTCTTTGAGAAATCAATCGAAGCATTGCCACGAAAATCAGAAGCCAGATGATATGTACAAGTTGGGTCTCCTCCAACTCTGGAGCGCGCATATATGTTTCAGCGGGAAGGCTAATGTATAAATGTGTCGAATTCAAAGTGTGAGGACCTCATGTCTACTTGCCCTTTTATATTTTGGCTTCTATTCTCATTTTTGTTCTGTTCTTTACTTCATCTACATTATACATGTAGATTTTTGTTTTGTTCCTTGGCAATTCTCCCATCCAAACGTGTTCGTTGTTTTTCTTTTCGTAGCATAGTACTCAGATTCATTCATTTTTTAGATGATCAAACAAATTGGTAATAGTTTAGAAACTCAAGACAAACCATCTATCTAATTGATAGGTATGAATGACCGCAAGAACTGAATTAGGTAAATATTTTGCATAGATGATTTAGAAAACGAACCCATTTCTTTGGTTGGTTGGAATATCCATGCTTGATGATACTAATTCATATAAATTGAAATTTGCTTGTGCGAACCAATTAGTTAGATGGTCATTTTGTGGCATATATGCCTAGAAATCAGTATGCTTACAAGTATACAAAACTATGATTTAGTATGTTAAAAAGTAGAAATGACCAAGGCTGACCACAATACCAAGGCCCCAAATCACCACTTAACCAACAAATTCTGAATGTGAAGCCAAGATCTGATTTCGACCCACTGATAGTTTCACAATGAGGAAACAAATGATAGCATACAATTCCACACCAGCCAAATCAAAATTGCACAATTTGGGATCTACATCAAAGCAATAAGAAGATTTTTTTTTTTTGGTCAATGAAGCAATAAGAAGATAGCATACGTTAAACCACAGTTTTAGAGCAAAAACTATGAAGGTACATCGAGAACCTTTAAATGTCTGCATCCTCTTATACTCTCCCCTTAGATATTGAAATATTGAATGCATTGAAACCCAATAAATCCCAATCATAAACTCCTAAATCAATAAAGGGCATATTCTTAACCAACAGATACGTACACTACAAGAGATAAGTTCCGCTGAATCATAGTTCTAATAGGACATTGGAGAATAACAAAGCACAATGAAGAAACAGAATCACAACTACTACAAGATCACCATGAGAAGATTTAATCATTGACAATAGAGGAGAGACATATCATAGTCAATAACATCTCAAATAATACTACAACTGAAGTCTAATAATTGATAACATTAACCACTGAATGTCATTGATTAAGCAGCAGAGCACTCTAATGGCGAATGTGCAGAACACTTTTCTAACAAAATTAGACTTCAAAAACTAAAACCCAGTACAAAAATGAGAACCATCCTCCTCAAAATCAAGCCTCTTGCAAAGCTGTAAAGCATGATGAGTTAGTCGCCTTTCTTTCGGAAAGAGCAACCCTCGGTGAGTCTAGCACGGCCACCAGTGGGCTGGCACAGCACCGTCTGGCAATTCCCACACACCACAACCGTTTGGGAGTGACTGAACACAGTCGTACTGCACAATTGGTTTTCATTTCGTTAAAATGATACCCAAGTAAACTAACCGCAACAACAATAAAATTAATAGAATCACTTACATGTTGAAGCAACCCTGGCACTTCACATCCTGGGCATCATTAAGACAATTAAACTTAGCATTCACCCCTTGAAAACTAAAAATGGAATCTTGAAAAAAAAAAGAAAAAAAAAAATTGATATAGTACCATGAAGAAAGAGTTGGGGGACTGCACGAGCCGCTTGAGCTTGTGCTTTCTCTTCTCGAGGTCAGCCGGCGGGTGAAGCAAATCGATATCGTTCTGAAGCACCTGTTTTGAAAAACCAGGAATTATCAGTACCCAAATAACACTGAAAAAGTTTCAGATCGGAAAAAAGCGCTTTTGAAATATGTGAAAATAAGAATAATTTGCTGTGCCCACCATGTTGAAAATAAGAATAATCAGCCAAGGGCCGCAGGGAGCTTCAGAAAACCTAAACAACACAGAGCAAGCAAGAGGAAGACCTAAGAACGAACAAAGGGGGATCTTAAATGAATATGGCTGAGAGATGTGGGCCGTAGGATCATGCAGGAGTTTAGATCACCGCCTTTCACTGCCTATAGGGATATTCTCGTCCTTTCAGTATGAAAAATCAGTCAAACGACGTCGCTTAAAGAATGTTAGGGTTTCGGAAAACCCTATATAAGCTCTGTTACGGCTGGGTGCTTTCAGTCTCCGCTTCCCAGTAAGTCTCTGTTCCAGTATTCTGATAACATTTGTTCCGATTTTCCTAGATTTTTCATTCTGGTTCTGTTTCGATTGGCGCTGTGAAGATTCAATTTTGTTAGTTTTTAGATGCGTGTGAAAAGATAGTCAGGAGCAAATGATGAGAAACAATTTGGAATTGAAAACTGATTGGTGAATAGCCATGAAGCTTCCAAAATTCGAGCTTTTTAAAACTGATGCTCTGCTCTCTCGCACATACTTGTTAATCAATCAGTATGTTTTCAGATTTGATATGAATTTTAGATTTGGGATTGTTGCTTGTTATAATTTTGTCTAATGTTGCTTATTGCCTTGAGAGAACCGAGCGAACTATGTATAATGTCGCTCGTGTTCCGTTGCGGGCATAAAGAAACCCAAGTCCTTTCTGGTTTGTAACAAGATGTTTGTATTCTCTTTTTACATTGAAAGAAAGGTCTTGTACATATGTATCACTATCACTGAAGTCAAGTGTGTTCTGGGGACTGAAATTTGGCCGGATCCAAATGGGTTATTGCTTTTCCGATGACCCAATTTCACCCGGCCAATATCTGATTGTACTAATGGGGATATGAGTGAAGCCAATCAGAGTTGTAGCTGCCTTGCCTAAACCGATCAAAAATATTGTTAACTTGAAGCCCAATGTTTATCCCAGACAAGGATAATTTGAAGGCCCATACTGATTCCAAGATACTATAAAAAAGGACTAGAAAATTAGTGAAATTGATTAGGGGACTATTTGATATCTCTCTTAGAACAGCTAACATGTGGCTGAGAAAGAAGAAAGTTGCTGAAAATATAAGAATTGATCTGTGACCTAACAAAAGGACAGGAGTTCTGTTTCTCGAGGAAAACATTTGTCAACAAACAATGTTTGCAAAGATTTAAGGGTTTTTTTCAACAACAGTGTCTGAACTCTTGTGCCCCGGCCAAAATGATACCCAACTTTTAAAAAGAGTCAATGTGGTACCTGAACTCTAAATTTCTTATCAACTTCATACCTCCGTTAAATTTTTTGTTAACTCTCGGTTAAAAATACACGTGTCGATCACGTGGGGGTATTAATTTTCCTTTTTGACTTTCACTTTTTTTTTCTTTTTTTTTTCTGTTCCTTTCCTCTTTTTTTTTTTTTTTCTTTCATTTCTCTTTCTTTCTCCTTCCCCGCACGAACTCTCTCTCCCTTGTCTCACTGTTGCCGTCAAGGCTCCAAGCTCCGGCCACAATCACACAACACCGCCCCTACCAAACAGAGCAGACGGTGCCCGCCAGCCGAGCCCGCTCCCCTCCTCGACCAGCGACGCCTGCAAACCACTGCCGCCTCGTTGACGGCGGTGTTGGTGTAGAGCACCGACTCAACCTCCACGCTGCTCAAGTTCTCTCCGCCGCTTATGATCACGTCCTTGGATCGATCCTTGATCTCGAGATACCCATCCGGATGCATGACCCCGACATCGCCGGTGTAAAACCACCCATTCCGTTTCAAACTTTTGCTCGTGGTTTCCGGGTCTTTGAGGTAGCCCAACATAACGCACCCACCTCGAATAACGATTTCCCCAATATCCGACCCGTTTCGTTTCACACTTAAACCCGAATCCGGATCCACCACATCTGCCTCGCTCATCCCAATTGTCCTCACTCCTTGCCTCGCTTTCAACCTCGCTTTCTCCGTCGCCGGAAATTTGTTCCACTCCGGTTTCCAAGCACACGTCACTATGACCCCGGCCGTTTCAGTCAACCCGTAGCCGTGACTCACCACAAACCCCAGCGACTCGGCTCGGAGAAGCACGCTCGAAGGAGGCGGAGCTCCACCGATTAAAATAGAAACCGGGTTTGGAAGCGGGGTGGGTTTGTTTGGGATGGTTGACTAGCATGTTGAGTACGACAGGCGCTGCGCACATGTGAGTGACTCTGTGCCTCTGAATCAGATCGTAGATTATAGGACCGTCGAACTTGCGAAGGCAGATGTTGGTCCCACCCACGGCGGCCATGGCCCACGGAAAGCACCACCAGTTGAACTCTCTCTTTCCTCGACGGCAACAGTGAGGCAAGGGAGAGAGAGTTTGTGCGGGGAAGGAGAAAGAAAGAAAAATGAAAGAAAAAAAAAAGGAGGAAAGGAACAGAAAAAAAAAAGAAAAAAAAAGTGGAAGTCAAAAAAGAAAATTAAAACCCCCACGTGATCGACACGTGTATTTTTAACTGAGAGTTAACAAAAATTTAACGGAGGTATGAGGTTGATAAGAAATTTAGAGTCCAGGTACCACATTGACTCTTTTTAAAAGTTGGGTATCATTTTGGCCGGGGCACAAGAGTTCAGACACTGTTGCTGAAAAAAACCCAAGATTTAACGTCTTTCAGATCTTATATGTACCCGAGTTCAGCGGGGAATTTTTCATCAATTTCTAATGGATTTTGTAAATAATATCATCCAAATATTCAACAAGATCAATTTTAAACGTTTGAGGATAACATTACTAATCTCATCTTCTCAAATAGTTACCATGAACTTGACTTGCACGTACATCATCAAACTTGACCTTGACTAGAGAACTGGATCGGACCACACGATGATGGATTAGTTTGCCAAACATAACCAACCAAATGAAGAGCTTCCGCGGGATAATGTTTTTTTTTTTTAACTTTACTTGAAAATTCAATTATGTAGAAAAATGTGGAGAAGTGGAATAAAATATTTGGATATGAAAAATAGGGTCATCCAAGGCGGCTTTTTCCATGTTCAGACCAAACAATACAAGTTTCCAACTCACATGCATATATTAGAGGACAACGTAGAGTACAAGCAAATCCAAATTAAAGGAATTAGAGCTAATACTATTCCGGACATGTGACTAGAAGCTAATACTAAATTATAAAAATAATTAATAAATTCGTACAAATTAATAGAAAGAGTGAAAGAGCACACGAAATAACGAGGAAGGAAGGAGACAGAGAGAGAGACATAATGAATAATAACAATAATAATGGTGCTAAAAGCCCCCCATTCCTAAAACGTGAAAAAGCCTTTGTACAGCATCCACGTCAAAAAAGCCAGCCTAGGCAAAGGGAAGGGAGTCCTTTTGCTTCTTTCAGAATCAAGCAAAACCTAAATAACTAGTACTAATTTAATTGTTTCCGTCTTTGTAATTAAGTTTAGGTCCAAGTCTTTGCTTCTTTTTCGGTCGCAAAAACGCGTTTGGCTTGGCCTCGACTCCTCCTAGTAGTTGGCGTGACAACCATAGGGGGACACCGTGTTCAACCTGTAATCATATCAACGCGTTAGTTACTATCCAAACTTGCTTCATTACACTAGTTACTGTTTATCCAAACTTGGTGTTGGAATTCAAGTAGCACAGTCCCTCTAATAAATACAGCAAGCAACCAAGAAATTTGTGATTACCTCTCTTTGCGCTTCTCCAAGAATCTCTGCAGTGACTTTCTACGAAAAATTGGTAAATCTGCAACGTAATAATAAAAACAAATTTAGGGAAACAAAATAAATGTGTCCGATCCAATGTAGTTCCGGGCTTCTTTAGCCCCCATTGTACTCAAATTTATGTATGAATAGTTAATTTCACCAAAAAATAAAAAGACTAAAAACCATATCGATAAGAAATTAGCATGGAGAAGATTTAGTTGATCAACCCCTAGCTTGTTTTATGGTGCACAATTTAACCGTAACTGAAACTACTTTACTGTATGTATTTGGATTCAATTGTTAGTGTAGTTTTCTCAACAGAGTACAATACCTCTAAGGCTCAAAGCAGAGTCAACTAGTAATTAACAAAGAAAACTAAAATGTAAAAATGCAAAGTAAAATTACTGCACCAACCTCCGTTCAGAGGATCCTCAAGATTCACCAGCTGTTGTTGTTTTGGCTCCTGTGGTCCATCTCCAGCTCTAGCAGCTTTGAATTTTTCTTCCATGGCAAGCTTCGCTATGCTCTCAAACTAAACAAACCAATCAATTGTAATTAGTGACTACATATATATGTAAGAGCTAGAGCATTTCACATTAATAAATTACCAATCAAGAAAAAGACGAATTAAGAGCCAACCTTGTCCGGAGTGACATCGTAAACAGAGACGCATCCGCGGTAGAAGATCGTCATAGGATTTGTTTTCGGCTTTTCAAGGACGTTCTCCGATGAAGCGATGGCGGATTTCCTGGTTGCAACCACGCATTTCAGGACCTCGGAACTGAGAAGATTTGGAATGACTTCTCTCGCAGCAGCACCGCCCCGCATTCCTCGAAAGCTTCTCTCGCGTTCCAGAAACTTCTGGAACTGAGATTTGGGCGAGGAGGAGGAGAAGGTGTCACCGCCACGGTGGTGGTGGTGGTGATCCATCGTAGTGGTCGTCCCAATTCCCAAGAAGTCGAGCTCCACGGTTGGTGGTGCCGCTGATGATCTAGACATGTTTGGTTTGTTTGGGGTTTGTTTGAGAAATGATCGAGCTAGGAGTCTTAAATGGCGGAGGCGGGAAGAAATGTTGTGTGGGGCTGTATCTAGGTAGGTGGTGTGGTGTGAGGAACGAGAATTAAAAGGAGCACGAGATTCATGTAAATGGGGATGAGAGAGAGACAGAGACAGAGTAGTCTGTTTTGTAGTTTCAGTGTTTCGAGTGCTTTCTATTGCTTTATGGGCACACACGTCTTCCACGAGGAGGGAATTGGTCCAACTAATGCACACAGTACGTACCCTTGTTTTTCTTATGCTCATAAATTTGATAATTATTAAAATACAAAAAAGGAAAAAACAAAAATACCCTAACGCATTATTAATTCTATCCCTTGGATTGGCTTGACCCGTGTACTCGGGATCAGCTTTGTGCCAAATTTCTCCTATTCAAATAAACCTCAACGTTTTAAATTTGTTCTAGTAGTGACTTGTGAGATCTCTTGGTCTTGGTCTTGCTTTTCTATTTTACCCTTTACCAATATGACCATTCCAATCCAAGTCTCTTTTTTTTTTCCTTTTTTGAAGTGTACCAGAAGCTATTGGGGTTTCAAATTCACACCTTAACTGCAAATCATTAAAAAATAAAGTGGTAAAAAATACCAGTTTCGGAAGAGTGAAAAGAAAAAGACGGAATAAATAGTTCGAGAAGGAATAACAAATCCTAATTCACTTGCTATTCCTTCTCGAGAAAGAATAGCAAAACCTAAGTCTCAAAGAACTTGGGGCTTTTCAGAGAAGGTGTTTAGGATCTAGCAGCAAGAAATTACGCAATTGGGAAAGATTTGTTAAGGTTCATTAGAGCATTGTATTTTTTAGAATACATGTAATTTTTTCATAATAAAATATATAGAATTCATGGAATGCATAAATACTTGGGAGCCGCAACCACCTCAAGTCTCTATGGACGTAGCTCCACCCTTGACTATATAAAATTTAATTTAGGGTAGTAATGTTGGGTTTGGTTCCCAACTTCCCATGTGTTGTAGTTAGTCCGTTTGGGACAGACCAATTTTAAGGTCTTGTCAAGTGTCAAACCAACAATACCCAACGCAAATGATGATTTTCTTATAACCTTAGTTACTTTCTCCACGAATTTGAAATACCCCCCAAATTTTGGGTATTAACTTGTGTATAACCTATGAACCCCTTATTCTTATTCCACTTTATCTTATGACATGTTTACTTACTTTGAATGAGTATGAGAATAAATGAATTAATTTTCATTCCTGAGTTCTCTTGTGTTTACTAACATGCACATGAATCGGAATGGTTGTGGATTTCACGTAAAAGTGACCAAAAAAGATGAATCAATTCCTGAATATCCGGAGTTTGATTACCAATAGGGGAGTAGGTATTAGGAATGAATTCCGATTTATTCACATTTTCATTCCAAGTAAGTAAACATGTCATAGTTTGTAGCCTTTCATTGGATTGACTTGACCCGTGTATATGGGTCAACTTGTGCCTCAACGTTTTAAATTTGTTGGTCTTGCTTTTCTAGATGCTCGTCTATTTCCGGTATAACCATTTTGCATTTAATACTTGAAATTTCGGGGTTTCCAATTCATGGAGCAATGACTATTCTCTATATAACATTGTTGAAATCGTGGTTCCCCCTTATTCTTGATAACCTTTTAGTGCTTTTGAATGTCCCCCTGCTTTTACTTTTCTTTCTACTTCGTTCAAATTGGGTATATCATGTTTTTTCTCTCATTGACCCAGAATAAAAAAACCACCTTGTGTTTGCTAAATTATGGAAAACAAGTTTTGTACGGTTTGTTGATTAATTTTCAAATTGAGTGACCAAATTTGTAGATTATGTTTAGGTTGGAGGCTTGGGCAACAAGAAAATGATTGGAGTGTAACACATGCATAAATAATTGGAAACCGGTTGATTACAACGTGGATTAGGGTTTAGAACGGCAATATGATGTACTTTTAATTTGATTAACAATAAAATTGTTTGGACTAATTAGAAGTAGCTTAAAGCAGGGCCCCAATATTAGGTAAAGCCCCTATTGATATAGTACTATACGACTTGGTCTCCTCATCACGTGGTCATTGTGACTTTGATTAGTAACATGATCATGTGGTCATAGGTAGCTTATTTGATATTATACTATTTTGATTAGAATCTCTACCTAATTCCAATTGCTATTTCAGCTTCAAATTCTAGGAAGCTCTACTCTTGAACACGCATGGGTTCTTCTAGTTCTAGCGTCCTTGGCACAAGTGTGTTTTCATACACACATATATGTATGAGCAAGAGAATACGTAACTAATATATTTTAGAGCAGGTCTTTTAAGTCATTAATTTGCTATCTAATACTTAAAGTTTAAAGTTTAAACTCGGTCCAATTAATTTCAAGATAGATAATTCTTGGGTTTACTTCTCGGGTGAACTTGTATATTCACCCCATTTGCAATTAACACATTTTTACATAAAAAATTCACAATCCAACCGGTCATATATTATAGCATAATATAAAGATCACCTTTACAAAAAATCAATCAAATTAAAAATCTTTTGGTCATTTATTTATATGAAATAAATAGACGGTTCATCATAATAGTAGTAATTGTAGTCAGAACCGTCTATTTGTTTTGTAAAAGTAGATAGTTGAACAATCTCCGATTTGATTGATTTTTTGCATAGATGATCTATAAATGATAATTTAAAATATGAACGGATAGATTATAAAATTATAAAGTGAATATACGTTAATCACAATGGGGGTGAATATACAGATTCACCTAAGGGGTGAACCCAAGAATTATCCTTTTAAGATCATTCGGACATTTGATCACTTGATGACCGATGACTAAGGAGGTTATGATCGATCACCTAGCTATCGTTGTGTCTAATATCAAAAGTTAAGAGTAAAACTAAAAAAAAAAGCATTAATTTAATGAAACCTCAATCATAATTATTAGATGTAAAGGTTGTTAATAACATTATTTCTGCTAAGCTTAATCAAACTTGAATCATAAGTTAAAATAAAACGAGAGAGGTGTGATGAGTAGAATGACGACAATTAATAGTGTATCCCATCAACGTGAAAAGGCATGGAAGCTTGGAGGTAAAGGACGGGAACAAGGGGCCGGGGATGTTAGGGAAATGGGGATGCACGAGTAGTACTGTACGTCGGGAATTAGATATTTGTACGCAGCTTGTGTCCAAGCTAGTCAATTAAGAAGAACGTGACTGAATTGAAGTCCGGCCGGCGTCGACGTCGACAATACGTACTTTCTACTGTAGCCACTAGCCAGTCCACGTTTTAAACACCGATCGATATCATTTCTACATCAATCACTTCGAAAGTTATTCTATGCACTATCCGTATATATGCACGTTCAATCACAGCCGTTAAACTGAGGGTCAAATCTTTTATTTCATCAGGGCCGTTCTTTCATGGTAACCAACGTTATGACGGCATCGATGGTCTTTGCAATGATCTGGAGCAAGATTGAGAACAATTAATCTGGAGTTTCCATGCAGGACTTTGCAATGATCTCGTCCCCTTTCAGTTCCAAAGAACCCAATTGTAGAACCCATCATGTTACCCACTTTACAATGAACCCAAAGCAGCTAAATGAAAAACCAGACCCGTGATCTGTGATGGACTTCTGCATAATTAGAACCCTCCTGATGAAGGATTGGTGTGAAAAAGGTGATCAGATCCATCATGTGTTGCTGTGAGGAGGTGAGCCTGAGCCTTTCATTTTATGGATGGTGATTCTGGTTGTAATCTTATGGATAGTCTGTGGTTTTTCATTTAGCTGCTTTGGGTTCATTGTAAAGTGGATTAACATGATGGGTAGTAGAGACGAAATCTGGGTTGGAAACGAAAGCAAGCTACAAAACCCGGGTCGGAGCATGGATCCGTGTGGAGAGACGAACCCCCTGGGCGCAGACTTGACCTTTCCCAGCTGCAAACCTGGCCTCCGGCGACGGCGACGGAAGGAAGAGCTTCCCAGAGCGACATGCCCTCGCCGCCGTGATTGCCTAAAGCGGTGCAGGCTCGCTGGATTCGGTTGACCAAGCCGATCAAACTCTCCAATTTGCCATTCTGGGATTGAATCGAAGTTTGGTTTGGATTTAGGCATAGAGGTTGAATACTTGAATCTGGGATCGAAGATTTGGTGTGGGTTTAGGTACAGAGGTTGAATCTGAGAGAGAGAGAGAGACTTGAATCTGGGATCGAAGATTTGGTGCGAGTTTAGGTACAGAGGTTGAATCTCAGAGAGAGAGAGAGAGCGGGAGAGAGAGAGAGATTGTGGGTTATGACCGTTAAATCTAACGGGCACGTGAGGAGCACGCTGCACGTTCAATTACACGTTCCGTGCACCGAATCCGCTCCGCAATCACTTTCCCTTAAAAAAGATACAAGTTTGCCAGAGACGTTGTCGACTTGTTTTCCACGTCCCTCTGCATTATCTTGCTGTCTTAATCCGACAACTAATCGATCTGAAAATTGACTATCCAGAGTTCCAGACGGTGGTTGTTGAGGTTTAATTATTATCTTAATTTTGAACAAGCAAGCAAGCAAGGCCGGGCTACTTTATTGGATTGTTGTGCGATCGATCACGCAACAAACAAGAGCTAGTGCTACTGCCGGCTATGCCTACCTATTCTATTATATTCTATTCTATATATGAACGTGTTTCATATGATCAATAGTAAATTAGTAACCACCTACTCTTCACAGCAAGTTAAGAAAACTAACCTACTCTAACTCTATCCATCACCAAAAGTGAAGCAAAACACCATCTGTTAGATGAAAACGTACGTAATTAAAATGATGGTAATCAATAACAAAACCATTTTTTCCTTGCATGACTGGATATTGGTAGCTAAATTCATTCTATTTCATCAGATCCGGGATGTGATATGGTTCCAAAGGATAAACTGGATATGGGCAGTTCCAATACGATTTCATTCTTGAACAAAAATCAATTTTGTGATTTATTTCATCTATTCCATGACCGGAAAAGGGGGGATACACGTTACACCACGATTTTGAATCAAAAGAGACATTTCAAGAAATGGCAGATCTATTCACTCTATCAATAACCGAGCCGGATCCGTTAGGGCATCTCCAACAAGGGGGTTCAAAACCCATATCCAAATTTCAAACTCAAAAAAGCCATCTCCAACAAGTAAAACTCAAAACCCAAAATGAGTTCCTACTAGGTACCCGACCCAAAATGGGTCGACTATGGGGGAGGAAACTCATCACTGTGCAGGCGGGGCCCACACGGGCCACATCTCAATTTTCTGTCAGAAGATGACCAAAATATAAAATGGGTATGAGTTTTGACTTACCTTTGTTGGAGATGAAAAACCCAAATGAATAGTAATGAGTTTGGGTGAGTCAAAATTTGGGTTTGGGTATGAGTATGGGTTTTGAACCTCCTTGTTGGAGATGACCTTATATCATAAGGGATTTGCCTTTTCTATTGATTCCTACGGATTGGATCAAAAACAATTTTCGAATGAGGTATTCAACTCCAGTAGGAAGTATAAATCTCTAATTGAGAACCTAATTAAAAAATAAATGAGTTCGATTCCTGGACAAGAAATTAACCAATATATAGAAAGAAATTAATCCTAGCTAGTTTTGCATACTTTCACTATAAATCTTTAATTTCCCTTTACTTTGATTAAGGGAAAAGATGCTTTGATTATTTGTAGCTTGTTTCATAACGGTCCTAGCTAGCAGTCAATCAGAATCGAACTTACCATCATTAATCATCAATTTCTACATTAATTGTTTATATGTATATATGGTAACAACTTAGAGCATCTTCAAGAATTTGTTCCAATTTTACTTTTCAAATTTTAATTTGAAGACCTAAATGGTAATCTTAAGAATAAATTTGGTTAAACTTTTGCATTCACTCCTAGACTCTTTCTACTTTTGATTAGGGATTCTCTCCCTAGGAAGGATCCCCCCAATCTCCCCGGAGAATAAGCCGAGGAGACTAATCTCTCTTCATGGAACGGACTGCCGCTGGTCACTGGTGCTTGACAGGTGCACAAACCCAAAAGCCCTTCAAACTTGCACAAACTGGGTTTCAAACTCCTGACCTCCTAGACTCTTTCTACTTTATTCAGTTCATTGATTTATTATTATTATTCTTTTTTATGTTGGAAAGGAAAAGTTGTTTGAGGACTAGCTGAATCAATAGAACTACTCTTACTATTCAATTATTTAATATGAAAATTAATAGGCTTCAAGAGTGAAATTTGGGAAAATAAATTTCAAGATTGAAAACTCAGTCTCAACTCTCAAGTTTAATAAGTCGTTTGAAGAGACTTTTGAAGGGAATTCTTGCCGATATATATGGCTCATCAAATATCTCATTAAGTGATTTGTAGAGTTTGAAGATGCTCTCGAGAAGTTAAAAACTTAAATGCTTGCTTTGTCATTAATTTCGAGCTAAATTTACATTATGTTTGAAGAGACTGCTTAATTAGTTAAGGCCGGTGTTACTTGCAATGAGAAAATGAGGTTGAATGTAGATTTGTTGCTTTGGCTCCATAGACTCTTTTGGTTTTTCTGTTGCCCAGTTAGGGCCTGAGAATCTGTACACTATGCACCGTTCATTATGATTGCAAACAACATTAATAATAAGTTTGGTGAAAATTTGGGATTAGAATGCTGATTAGCTGAGGATTCAAAACAAGTTATTAGTTTCAATGCAGCTGCTGACTCAATCTATTGTTTACTGCAACGACTTACATTGAGGCAGAAATATGAAGGTTAGAACTTGAAAACAAATTATAATGTTTGTTTATACAGAACAAGACCAATATCCAGGACAGATTATAGATCGTGATGAAAATAAGTGTTCTGCCTAGGCTATAGGCCATGAAAAAACGCCTGGCTTTTGCCATAGGCGTTTGTGGTAGGCGACCGGTCGCCTGGGCGGTCGCCTGGGCAGTCTGGGCGGCGCCTAGGCGGTCTGGGCCTCCGCGGTCAGCCTTTAAAAAAAAAAAACCAGATCGAATCGATCAGCCTTGGTCTCGACGTCTCGTCTCTCAAATCTCAATCTCTGACTCTCTCATCGCTCAATCTCCTCGTCTAATCTCTCATCTCATCTCTCATCTCATCTCTCTCTACGGCAAAATCTCTCCCCACTCGGACAGTCAGACCACTCCTCCTCTCCTCCATCTCATCTCGATCTCAATCTCTCAGTCACAGTCTCACGGACGTCCGGCCCGAGTGAGGAGGCAAAGGAGTCGAGACCGAGTGAGGAGGCAAAGACGTCCGACAGAAGAAGAAAAATTGCAGAAGGAAGAAGAAGAAGAAGAAGAAGAAGAAGAAGAGGGTGCACGTGGCCACGTGGGTGAGAAAAAAAGAGAGGAAAGGAAGGAAGCAGAAGAAGAATGTGTGGTTGTGGGTGTTTTTGCTTAATTAAGCAAATTTGATTTAATTAAGTATAGTGTGAGAGAGAGGAATGGAGAGATAAGGCTGTATGGGTTTGGGTAAAAACGGAGAGGAAAACAAATCTTCTAGACATGTGTTTCATAAAAAAGAAATACTAAATTGCTCTGATTTAATTTTTTTTTAATATATTTTACATATATTTTTAATTTTTTATTAATTAAATGTAAAAAAAAAAATCGCCTAGTCATCGCCTAGGCTGTCTAGGCGCTAGGCTGCAGGTCATCGCCCGCCTACCGCCTACCGCCTTTTAGAACATTGGATGAAATTGGTTCTCAAATAGTCGGCCTTGTTGTCTACGTATGAAGAACAGAGAAAATGCATATTTAAAAGTAAAGAGCTTTGAAGCATGGAATAGGGAAATTTTCAAACATAACAAAACAGAAATTACAAGATAAGAAAACCCATATTAAGAATAAACCATTGATATATAGCAAAATAATTGTAGCAAATTTCCTTGCTGGGTGACTGTAATGGAACAAATATTCCAGAATTGTGACAATTTGAAATCAAGAAGCATCAGAACCATGTGACCCAAAATTGACAAAATGCAATTAAGAAAACCAGTCCATAATTAAACCCATGTATGTTCCTCGAGCAAAATGGAAAACATGGAAAGGTAATCTTAGAAATCAAAGTGCAAATGAGAGCATGCTAAAAAAACTCTTCAACCACAATGCAAACACAAACAGATGAAAATACTTGATAGACATTTGCACTTTTTTTTTTAATGAATAATGTCAAGCTACAAAATGCAGACAGAGTTGTGAGCATTTTGCTAACATGAGAACAGAACTTGACTAATAACCATGGAGAGTCATGTGACAATTACACTTCACTTTAAAACATACGGAGCAAAAACAGAGTGCAGTAAAAACAATTTACATTGCAGATCAAACAAATAACCTCATCATTATAACTTAATCACATGAGTCTCAACAGGGTTTTGAATATGCAACCTGACTCCCCCCTCTGCCTAATGAACAAAGGAACATAGACTTGTTTCGGAAAGTGATTGGGTGGCTTACTAGTAGGAGATCACTTATTGACCAAAGATCCAAAACTGCAATCTTTCACACATTGACAAGATATAACAAAGATGACAAAATCCTTGAATCTAAATTGAAATGAACTCGAGCATATTAAACCTCCAGAATTCTCATCAGAAAGATCACACATCAAGAAATGTATTATCCACTTGTCAAGCAAACAACTAGAAGTTGATCATGAGTAATAATCATTTTAAATCAATTTCTCCAGGTTATGAACAATCTCAAATATACAAACATTTTCGTCATTTGAAGACTTTAAGAAAACCTGTGTGTCAATTGAGTTCTGAGACACTGCTAGTAGCTACACAGTACTGAACCAAACTCTGTACTTGACCAAAATAGGAAAGGGATTGTAAGCTGCATATTATTGCTCCAACAAACTTATGGTCATTATTTAAGAGTTAAGACTGATTAACAAAACAACATTGAATCCGCGGCATTATATTTTTCAAACTTTTCATCGAACTCAAAACACAATCATCAAAATCACAGACCAAACTGTGATTGTAACATCATTTTAAGCAAATGGACAAAAGCTATAATCAGGAAAAGAGTGATTCTATGGAACAAAAGGTGCCTATAGTACTGGTGTAGCTAAGAAGGTACCTATGGCTTATGTAGGGATTATTAACAAAGAGGCTGACACAGAGAACATTAATTGCCTTTTCACTGTGAATGTATTGATAATAGAACAGCTATCACCAGATATCCAAAAGTGCAATCTTTCAAAATTAACAGTATATAGCAAGGATGAGAAAAATCTGAAATCTAACAGTGATATGAACTTGAGCACATTACGCCTTCTCAATTCTGATTCAGAAAGATTCACAGACACTTCAAGAAATGTATCATCAACAAAAAAAAAAACAAGAACTCAGTCATGAATATCATAATCATTTGTTGCAAACAATTCCAAATAGATAAATATTTTACCCACTGAAGCTTAAAATAAAACATGCGAGAGAATTTTAAGTTCAGAGGCACTGTGCCACTAGTCGCTACACCCGAACTGACCAAAAACACTGCACTTGCAAAGCTCAGAGGTGCTGTGCTAGTAAACTCCATATTACAGGTCATCTAGGACTGATTCGCAAACATCAAAACCAGGGAATTAGGACTTTGAAGCAATTGTTAAGCCCTTTTCACTTCTGTTCTAACATTTCCAAGACGATTGCCAATTGAAATTAGATTTGTTCCATCCAACTCAAAACACAATATTTCATCAGAATCAGAGCAAACAGAGATTATAAAATCTCTCTCAGTAAATAGACAAAAGCTATGGATTGTGCAGAGACTATAACTAACAGGCTCAAATAGAGAAAGTAATAGAAAGCTCAAAAGAGAGATTTAGCAAAAGCATATAAAATTTCATGTCATCTCACTTTTTGTCCTTGTACTAGATGGAAACTAAACAAAGCCTTGATTAACATAGCAAAACTTATCATCACTAACATAGCAAAACTTATCTTCATCATCAAGTTCAATCCAGCACAACCAGCTTCTGGTACTCTGGTCCAGCAATGGCCAAATCCATGAAAACATCAGGCTGAACTTCCCCATCATTATCCATGAAGAGCTTCAACAAATTCTTAGAGAAGCCACTCAGCAGCGCAGTCCCTTTCTGATTCCCAGGCACAGGAATAGACCTGGAGTGCCTCAGATTCCAAAACACCAACTGCGGAATCGCATCTCCATACCCAGCCTCCTTAAACTTCTTCTCTATCACCTCATAATCAGTCTCCCAGCTATTGGCCGAAGCCTGATCAAACTCCATGTCACTGAACACAAACAGGCTCTTGATCATATTCTCCGGCTTCAAATTCCCCTTGACAGCCACTTTCAGAAGCAAATCAAACACCTTCTGGAGATCAGTGTTCATTCCCCAATCCATATTCCTGATAAAATCACACTTGGCCTGAAGCGTATCGCCCTGCACCAAATGCAGCTGAGGATCCTCACTGAAAGTGATCACCAACCCTTTCCATGGGTCCTCACTCAATTCAGAAACCAACAGTCCCAAAGCCACCGCCACCTCCATGGGAGTCCCACTCATGCTTCCAGACACATCACACACAGCCATACAGTTCCTCATCTTTCCTAGCTTCAACATGTCCTCCACCATTCTCTTCCACTGAAGCTCTGCAACTTGCCCAGCATCACCGTCACTATCGTGCAGAGACCCAATTATCTCATGCGGAAGCAGAGCACCGGCAGCAATCTTGGCCTTTCCGGCTTTCACATCCTCCAAATACTTCTTAAACCTCTCTTCATCGTGCTTCAAGAACTTGTCCTTGTAAAGCTTCATTGCCACAGAGGCCACTCTGTTGTAAGGAATCTTACCCCACTCGTTGGCACCTATATAAATCTCCGGCAACTCCAACACCTTCCTCAGCGGCACCAACACCTCCTTCCTCAGCCGGTCTCGAACTCTGTAAGCATAATGCGATTCCTCAACGCCTTCATATTCCGGGTACGATTCGCGCGGGAAAACCTTCTTGGCAATGCTCTCACAGATCAATGTGGCGCGATCGAAGGAGGAATCAATGGAAGGGCACCATTTCACCGCCAGGGTTATCTTCTTGTGCTCATTGGACTTGAAATTCTCCATATCGGATTTCAGGCACTCAGCAAAAAGATCCGAAACCCGCTCGTGAAGGAACCGGAAATCCGGGTCGCGCGCATACCTGGCAACGACCTTCTTGGCCATGGTGATCTTCTTCTCCTTCCTCAACCCGCTCGCTTTGGCCTTCTCCCCCTTTTGCCACTCCATCGCTGCCTTTTCCCTCTCCTCTTTCGGCACCTCACTCTTGATTTTCTTCCTCTCGGACCTCGACCCGGACCCGGACCCAGTTTTCTTGAAGGTTTCGCCTTCGGGTCCGAGTTCCCGACCCGCCTTCTTCTTGGCCCCGCCGCGTTTCCTCTCCCGCCACTGAGCCTTCTGGATCTTCCTCACGTCCTCGCCTTCCAGAAGGCGGTACACGATCTCCGGCAGGTCCTTGAAATAACCGAATTCCGCAAAGGACGCGAGATTGCAGGCGAGGGTTTTGGGGTGGTGCTTGTGGAGCCAAAACGCCGCCGTGTGGAAGCCTTCCTTGTCGGACTTGCCGGTGCCGCGCACGCCTCTGAGGTTGCAGATGAGCTTGAGCGTGGTGAGGGCGTCGCGTTCCCAGGCCTTGGGGAGCTGCTCGGTCAGGTAATCGGCCGGAGTGTCTGGCACGACGTGAAAGAAGAGATCAAGGCAGGGGTTGCCGGAGGAGAGGAAGGTGGCGGAAGCGTTCTCCGTCAGGCCCATAGGGAGGTTATGCTTCGTGCCCATCTCGTTGAAATTGGCGACCATGAGGTCCACGAAGGGCTCGCCGGTAGGGGATTTGGATTCGGGTTCGGGTTCGGAATGGGGTGGTGGAGTGGGTGAGGGCTTGTGGAGCTCTGGAGGACCGAGAAGACTCGGAGGAGCCATTGTTGGTTGTGAGTGAGTGAGTGAGTGAGCTACCTGTGAAAATGTGATTTGTGTGAGAGGGACTCTGAAATGTGAAAATGAAATACAAAGGAGAGTTACGTGCCGGCTTTAGAGGGATTCCGTTACTTGGACACCAAGGATTTTCTTTATCCTTCATTTCTCTATTTTGCTGTGACCGAGTTCACCGAGTAACTCACTCACGCCACTCTTCACTGTATTATCGGGGTTACCTTATATTTTCCTTCGTAAGATTTTAGGTCATGGGAAATAAAAGAAAAGGAAATTCAATCATTTCTTATGTTTGGGGTGCCAATGAAAATGAAATATTTTCCTGAATAAAAAGAAAATAGGGGGAAATTGGTTCCTTCCATACTCCAAGGAAATCATTTTTCCTACTTACTTTTCTGCATTTATTGTACTAATTTAATATTAATTACATTACTTTTATAACTAAAATAATAATTTATGAAATTATAAATATTAATTTTGTTTTATATATTATTATTTATTGATTCATTTCCTTAGTGTTGCCAAATACTTGAAAAATAAAATTAATGAGAATTTTAGTTTCCCCTTCCATTGGAAAGAGAAAAAAATTGATTTTATTTTCTTTTCTTTCCGTGAACCAAACGAGGCCTTATTGAATTTCATTAAATGGAAAAACCATCTTTCTATGGGACTATGGAATATTAAACCTACCAGCGAAGACCCATTTATTTCTTACTGCTTCCTTTTTTGAATGTTATTGCCATTTTTAAGAATGCTTAATGATTTTGACTATCCGGATATCTGTTGTAAACATTTCAATTATTTATTAATATGCAATTTTTTTCTTAAAAAAAAGAACAGAAAAGAAAAGAATGCTTAATGATTAAGCAGAGATATAAATGACTATTAATTAGGTGAGCAGTCCATGATGGCAACTTGGCAAGGTGACAACTAATTAACCCATTTATTGTTTTTTTTTTTTAGAAGAAAACGTACATCAGATTTTTTTTAATCATCTAAAAGAAATACATTATGAGAAAGAATAGACCCAAAGTCTTGACAAACATTCCTACACTAGTTACGGGACTATCATCAATGATGACTTAGGCTCAGTTTGGTAGTGATTCTGGGGACCCCAAAAATCGATTCTGGGACCAAAATCGATTTTGAGAAAACTTTGGTCTGTTTGGTGTTGTGTTTGAAAGCTGATTTTGGCAAAATCAATTCTCTCCGCAGCGGAAAGTGAGAAGCAGCTGAGAGATGCTTTTCAATTATGCTTCTGCGGGAACCAAAACAAAAACACGGAAGATTAAATGAAAATTGTACGAACTACCCAATCTCTCCTCTTACTTTTATAAAATTGACGACGTTTGTCCTGTCTTCCTCTTCTTCTTCCCGCAGCCCAGCTCTCTGTTACTCTCTCTCACCGCGCCACCGTGTCTGTACATCACTGCAAACATAACCGCAACAGCTCCTCTCGTGCCCATTGCCCAGACGCACCACCGTCGTGTGCCGCCGTTCTCTCCTTCTGTTGCACCTCTGCACCCAGTCCTCCCAGAGCCGCCGCACAACGCCGATGCGCCTCTTTCTTTCCTCTGCTCCTCCCTCTCCAATCTAGCCCTTCTCTTCGTTTTCTCTTTCTGTTTTTATTTATCTAATTGTTTTGTTTTTAATTTGTTGTATTATTTTATTATTATCTGTAAATATTTATTTGGGTAATAGTTTGTTATTTCTATTTTTCTATTATGTGAATATTTGTTGTGTGAAATCATTTGAGGGATGAAGCTGTAATTAATCGGGATTGTTCAGAGCACAAAACATGTTTAACTTTTAGTATTGTCGTTAATTTACAATTTCTTTGAACTAGTTTATAAGTAAATTATATGAGAAAATTTTTAATTTAACTTGATTACACCTAAATAAACTTAAAAAAAAAATTAGAATCATTTACAACATCTATGTCTATTTTGATAATTATACACAGTCACAACACTTTTCATTGATAGTTTACCAAACACCCTGAAACTGATTTTCGTACACACAACACTTCTAAAACTCAGTTTACCAAACACCTAGCTGATTCTGCCCACAGCAATTTCAAAAACAATTCTGCCCACAGCAATTTCAAAAACAATTCTCCCCACAGCACAGCAATACCAAACTGGGCCTTACTTGAGTCAAGAAGACTCAACCCCTAACCACCCAAAACGCCCATTAACCCATTTATTGTTCTTAAATTAATTACCTTGTTTAAAATTTCAATGTAGAGAGAGTTCAAGGATATGAATGACTTCTCCACGTACGCCAAGTATTAAATCAGTAGTCATTTTGAATGTATATAATTCTCAAAAAAAAAATTAATTTACAACTTTGCATTGTTACATTTACTAATTTAATTGGTTTTCCAAATATACTGCATGTGTGCTTTAGACTGTAGTAAACACAAAGAATTGTGCTGGTATTACAAAGCTTTACCTTAAGATTTTTTTTTTAATAAAAAAAGTCATAATGGTGTTCGCCTGTATCGTTGATTTTTTTGTTACATTAGAAGAAATCGAACTTATAACTAGCTTAATCTTAACTTAATTCTCCACCTTCGGCTTGTCGCCTCTCGTATTTATTTATGAGGCATACAAACTTACAAAGTCTACCACAGTTGCCATACATTGATGCCTAAAAGGCTAAAACCTCTCTAGCATCCGTTTCTAATTTCAACATTGCGTGGCCGTGATGGAAACTAAAGTAAAACGCTGACCATTGTAACAGCAACCATATGAATAGCCAAGAAGCAAAAATGTACACAAGCATTTATAAGTTTAAGCAAAACAAAATCCCAGAATGTGCTAAAGGATGAGGAATTACGCAAGGCAGATGCAAAAGTTGTAAGAAGCAATAAATAAATTAAAAACACTAATCGAGTTGAAATAACTTGTAAATCGCAAATATAATTATGTACGAAAACAAGTACTGTATGATCATAATGATCGATCGATATCATTGAGCAGATCAATCCCTTAAGAAATACCAAATGAGCATAATTACCACCACAAGGAGTATCCAGCTGCAAAATTAAACAAGAAGAGGGAGAGATCACATAACAAGGTCGAACAAGAAGAAGAAAAAAAAACGTTCTTTACTTGTACCCTAGCTTGATGCACCTAGATTAGATTGATAGGGATAGAAAGGAAGAACATACCCCAACAAGTAATCCCCATGCGTTGCATGTTGATGATCTAGATTTGAATGCGGCGGTGGGTTTGAACATCGTGGTGGTGCATGGAAGTAATCCTGATACGAATGATGTTGATGATGTTTATGTGCCGGTGGTGGACACTCCCTTGGATACCCTGGATAATTTCATTGTCACATTTATATGAACATCAATTAAACCCTAAACCCTGATTTACAATTGTAGGTGACTTGCCTGGTACGGGTGGCGGTGGTGGATTGTGAGACTCGTGGCGAACATGGATAACGTGGTTGTGGTTGTGGTGGTCGTGATGGTGGTGGTTAGTCATCGTCTTGCGTAACCCTAGCTAATCCTAAAGTTTAGAAGACAAGCGAGGCCCCTCTCTATGTCTGATATGTTGAGAATTATAAGTAATTGAAAGTCATGGTTGGAATAGAATTGGTGCAAGTGTCAAAGTCATTCGTATTTCCTACAGTCAACCGGATTCTATTCGTTGCCAACTTGTTGACCCGACCCAAATTCGTACCATAAAGCCCGTTAATGCTTTGGGTTGGCGGTTCATGGGTCATTTCGGGTGAACCCACAAAACCTGGTGGTAAACCCGTTTAAGATATTTTACTAATTCTGCCTTCTTTTTTGGGCTAATGATTCTGCTTTCAATTAGAAGCCAAATTCTCAATTAGTTTCAGCCTTATACTCACTGTATACCTCTCTTTCTCGGCAATCATCTCATTCTTGCCCATATGAAAGTGTCGAAGTTCTGGGTTGGATTTGAGGAAGAGGTAAGATAGCAAACCAAGCAGGGACAAGCAGCTGGGCAGTGTTTAACGAGTCACACAGCCAACATCCAAATCCACACAACTCTAACAGCCTTTGAATACGTAAAGAATTGGCTGAGTTGCAGGCTAGGGCGCTAGGCTAGCTTCATAACAAATGACCAGACATTATTAACCCCTCTGATGCCTAAAGCCTCTTATCAGCATTCTTTCTAATTCTTGAAACCAGACAAACATGATGGAATCACCAAGTCTAAAAAGATGTCGAAATTTACACACATGTATATATGTTGAAACTAACATTTTATAATTACACAGTTTAACGATGTTTATGATAAGATGCAAAACATGTATTGAACAACACTGCAAGTTTTATGAAGGAATTGTACAGAGAAGTGATAGATTGTGGTTCTCAAAGAAATCGAAGATTGACCCAGAACAGAGTCTGCAGAATCCAATGATACTTGAGAAAAGTAGGGAGGCTTCAAAGAACAGAATCACCGGAAGCAGCGCTCCAATAAGCAGCAGCAGCAGAGTGCAGCCAAACTGCCAATGTCAACAAGAACAGAGATATAAGCCAACAGTTTCATTTTAATCATTGAAAAAAAAGGTCTTATCTGACTCTAAATTGGATCAAGTTTACATTAATATTCTATGTTACTCCCAATTCTCAATTTTCAAGCTTCAATTCAACATTGTTGGGGAATTCTAGCATTATGGTACATTAACATCTATGACTACCAAAATCAACAAACTTGGGAGACATTATTATTGCAGTTAATTTGATGTGTAATTCATAGCAATAGATGAATATTGGGGATAGAAACCACATAGCGTACCAGGACTTAAGAAATGGAGGGCAGCCATTGTCATAGTCATAGGGGTTGTTGTGATAGTGGTGGTGGTTGTAGGGCTGCTGGGCTGAGGGCGGCGGCGGGTAGCCTTCGTAGAAGTAATCCTGACAGCGTTGCTGATGTTGATGCGGTGGTTGAGGCGGAGGAGGACCATGAAATTCATGAGGGGGGTTTGGGAACCCCGGCTGGTGTGGTGGAAGAAAATCAGGCCGTGGAGGATACTCCGATGGATACCCTGATCGATCATCAATCCAATTCAATTCATTGTGATCGTAACAAAAAAAAAAGAGCACAGATAATTCAATTAAACTAAACCCTAATCAAATTAAAGAGGGGAAATTAGATCACTTGCCTGGTGAGGGATCATGAGACTCGTGACGAACATGAACCACGTTGTGGTAACTCATTGTTTGGCTATGGCTATGCGCAATCAATTAATCAAAACTCTGTAATGGTATATGTGATTCAGATGGAGAGGTGAGGTTTTATGGTTATGGATAATTGGATATAGCGGTGAATAGTAACGAAGTTTCGTTTCGCCCTATCCAATATATCACACATCAAAATGGCGTCGTTTTGCATGGGCAACAGCTCCACTATCTAGTCAAGTGCGTGGCGTAACCCATTTTGGACACTTGGTAATGAACGCATAGCTTAATGAGTCGGTGGGAAAAGATTCATACATATCCTTAACCTCCTCCTGGTACTCTCCAGAAACCGAACCTTCTTCCCCTTACAACAAAATTAACAAGCCAGTCGACCTTATACACCAACTGAAATTACCTCAATAACCCTTCTGGCATTAGCTTCGTCACAAAGAAACAAAACCGCGTCTATCTTCCTCTCTATAAAGACACTGTTTTCTTTTTCAGCTAAAACAAAACATTTCCTTCCATCTCATCAATCGAAGCAATCTACCCTTTGATTCAGTTAACCATGTCAAGCAGACCTGAAGATCAGCTCTCTCCCAGAGCGTCTTATCCTCCGACCACAACTGTCCCCGACATTCACGCCTCACAGCCGCCGCCTCCGCCGCCGTCGGAGGAGGACGCCAAGAAATGGGGGACCCACATAATGGGCACCCCGGCAGCCCCAAACGTCCACCCAGACAACCAGAAAGCCGCGCTATATAAAGCCGCCGATCACCAGCAAATCCCGCAGCAACCGCTCGAACAACAACAGCAACAACAACAACAACAACCGCCGTACGTGCAGTACTCCCCGATCAACAAGCAGAACAACAACCCGTTCGAGCCGGTGATCAACATGTTCAACTCGTGGGGGAACAAGGCCGAGAACATCGCCCGGAGCATCTGGCACAACCTCAAAACAGCGCCCTCTGTTTCCGAAGCCGCCTGGGGAAAAATGAACTTGACTGCGAAAGCAATCACAGAAGGTGGATTCGAGTCTCTGTTTAAGCAGATTTTCGCCACTGATCCCAACGAGAAGTTGAAGAAGACTTTCGCCTGTTATCTCTCCACCTCTACCGGACCTGTTGCCGGGACTCTCTATCTGTCCACGGCTAGAATTGGTTTTTGCAGTGACCGTCCGTTGAATTTTACTGCTCCGTCTGGACAATCATCTTGGAGCTACTACAAGGTATGTACTAATTTACAACTGATGAATTCAGATATATATTACTTTTTTGATGGAGTAAATTAATTGACTGAAAATCTGTGTGTTGATGAACAGGTGATGATACCTCTGACGAATGTAGGCAGAGTGAACCCTGTGGTGAAAACAGAGAACCCGCCGGAGAAGTACCTTCAGATTGTCACCACCGACGGGGACGAATTCTGGTTCATGGGATTTGTTAATTTCGATAAAGCTGCGCATCACATGTTAGAAAGTGTGTCGAATTTCAGAGCAGTTGGAACCAGTGAAGTGCAACCTGTTGTTGTGTAGAAGATGATCGATTTTTAAGTTTTTAGGTTTATAGGCTTGTTTTGATTTTTGTGATGCAAATATTTAGTAGGTCGTGGTTTATTTGATTCTGTAATTCATATCTCCTCTGCTTCCCTGTATTTCATATATACATACTCTGTATGTTTTAATTTTAAATTTCCAATATTTTACTTTTGAATATAGTGAGTTTGCATGCCTGCACCAAGATCCTAATTGAGAGAATGAAAGCACGTAATAAAATTTTCAATATATTACGTAAGAATCATATATTGTTCATACAAATACAGAACCTTATTTATCTAGTCCTTTATGCAAACAATGCACATTAGTCGATCTTAGATGGACATCCCAGAACATCTGATTTCATATATGCAAGAGCGGATCGATGGCTTTAAAGGCAGCACGAGTCCAACAGGAAGCAACAACAAAGTGCAGCCAAACTGCAAAATGCAAACAAGAGAGGCAGAGTTAATTGTCACATACAACTAATCCCAGTTCACTTGAATTAACCATTTATTAGTTTCATTTGCAAATTGTAGTTTCAGCTTAGGTGATTGTTAGTTGGATGGTAGGATTAGTCCTTCAATTTGTGAAGTTCCTATACATAAGTTGGGTTACTTTTCAATTCAGCTTGAGATGGAGAGCACATGACATACCAGCCTCTAAAGCATGAAAGGCAGTCTGAGGAGTCATCATCTTGGCGTGAAGGGGGTTGGGGCGGTGGTAGGGATGACGGCGGTGGCGGTGGCGGTGGCCCGGGATAAAAGTAGTCCTGATAGCCAGGTGGCGGTGGTCCAGGAGGGTACTCTGGTGGTGGAGGCGGCACAGGAGGGTACTCTGGTGGGGGCGGTGGAGGCCCAAACCCTGAATTTGCATTTGTCCCAACATAAGCAAAATCAGTACACATAACAAAACCAAATTGTACTAAATGGCTAACACAAACAAAGAAATGAATGCTGCTAGCTTGACTTGCCTGGTGGAGGTGGCGGTGGAGGCTCTCCGGGAACAGGGTGGTACCTCATTGCTTTTCTTTGCTTCAAGCCTTGGATAGTTCCAAGTCCTAGAAATCACAAGTGAGACCGTTATATCATTCGCTCATACAGTGAGTGCTGCAGTGCTTTATGTCCCGTGGAAATTTGTAAACGTTGCCCACAAGTGACAAGTCGCTTTTCTAATTTTCCCACGAGTGCTTATCAACCATCTAACCGTCAACAATCTCGATATATCCATTCCCAGAACAAATGCTCAAGAACGTACATAATCTGCACAGAGCTAATTGGCCTCCTAACCTCTCACCTAACAATCCACCATTTCAGCAAACAACAACGAAACAGAGAATTCCTTTGATCTTTTACCAAAACTTCACGAGAAAAATAAGCCTGGCTAGCTACCTGAGGGTCAGAATTGTATCTTCCATTCAATCAAGACTGGGGTCATAGCTGAATTCGAATTCAACCACTCCATCCATCATCGTGGAAGGCAATCACAGGGCCTCAACTATGTTCCAGATTGTGCATAAACATATCCAATCAAAGAGACACACCTGTTGGGCCTAAATTTTAAGAGCTTCAGGCATCGTGCAGCAGAATACGGCCCAACACTTGGGCTTTGACGTTTGTATATTGTGGCCTGTGTTGAGACCTAAATGGTGTTGTCTCTGCATATTTTGACTTCGTGGGACAAACACACGGCAAGATCAATTGGATTCTGGTCTCACAACAATCAAATCAAGTCTCGATCACCGACTACTTTTCTTTTCACCCCCACTGCATATTTTGACTTCGTGAAAACTATTTAGCTATTTTGTTTAACTAGTTTTATTCCAACAACATTATCTAAGGAGCCTAGTCTATGATCTTTCAATGTAAAACCTAATCTTCAGCTCTTGTTGGAGTCTTATGATCTTTCATGTACAGTCTTTAAAGACACCTAGGAACTTTATATGTGTGTTCATTTTCTTTACAGGAGTGTAAGGTGTTCCACGTGCATATTACATTAATAATGAAACTAGCGCGCTCACTATTATAATTTTTTCGCCTCCAAAAAGAAGACATGGATAAAATTAACACGTCCATGATCCATGCATCATTTGAACATTAAAGAGGGGATAAAATTTTTGGTTGTGAAAAATCTAACATGCTCATGAGTATTTTCAACCCTAGCCTTTAGATGTAATGGTTAAAAGTTTTGTAACATAACATGGTAGAAGAGCTCCGAATTTTCTTATGTAAAATAAGATGTCTGAATTTAATATATATAAGCTAGCTAGTGGCATGGGGGAGCAGTATATAGTTGGAAGTAGTAGTGGTAAAAGATGCAAAATGGAAGAAGGACGACACAAGTTGTGGGGATAGATCGAGAAAGGGACAAACACATTGACAGAGATTCCATTTGCAGATCGAGAAACGTCTGTGTCACAAACCAATAGATCCGTCGATTTGAGTAAAAGTAAGGGGAAATAACTTAACTTCAATTGTTTGAGGGTCCTTATCTTCCCTATCCATATATGCATGCCATGACATTCCAGTATCAGTTCCTCGACCAAACAACCAACACCGAGCAACCCTTTCACTTTCCATTTCTATCTCACTAGCGAGGCTAGCCAAGTCGCTATTCATAGCTAGGCCGGCCGATATCGATCTCGTCTATCTCTGTATCTCTACTCTTTTATTTGAATTTGATGCATGCATGCTTAGCTAGCTTTATGATACTTGAATGCATGATTCTCAATTCAATGCATGCATGATTCTTTTCTTTTGCCCAGGTCGTGCAAGGCAGAAGAAATTGACAGATTAAGAGTTTGCCTATGTATATATCCAATCCAAAAGGGAAAAAAAAATAGGGGTAGAAATCAATCGGTCTACATCATGAATTGGACGTACCATCTTTGCCTCAAATCATGAGACAAAACTTAAAAATGAGGTGTGAGCGGGTGTGGCAAAAATTAACTCAATGGCGCGCGCATCATTCTTTGGACTTTATTTAAACACTACCATGCATGCACATTCATCATTTCATTCAACTTTTTCGATTTGCATTAAAATTATACAAGCTAGCGGGACTCACAACTCAGCAGGAGGATTAATTTGGACCTTGATAAAAAATAGCAAGATATTCGATATCTCTGACGGGAAGTTTGTTTTGGTAGAGATTTTGTCCTGGACGCCCCAATAATTATACAGTCATACCGTGGTATATATACATCTACACATAGGATTCCACGGTGAAAAAAAATGAAGAAATTATTCCTTTGTGTTTTTTTTTTGGCACACTTTTTTTTTAATAAAATTTACGTACCATGCGCACAAACCCGCCCAGTTTAACTCTTTAGTTTTGTGCTTCTTCTTTTTTGGCAATTTAAAGTTTGTGCTTCTTTTTAATGGCTGGAAACTTAAGGAGAAACTCATGTAAACTCATCATGATCATATAGATTATGAATAGTGTTATAGCCGAAGATGTCGACCCGATTTAGAGACGGATTAGGAAGCCCGATCTAGTGCTTAGCTCTTGCTCGTTACCTGAAAAGAAAGGGAAGCTTGTCAGGAGGATAACCGGGCGGGCCGGTCAATATCCCTCCGAAGCTCAAGTCAGTACGGGTGTAGAAGTGAGCGGTATAACGGTAGGTGAGAGTTATTGCTTACCACCAATGAGGGGGTAATTATTGTATTTGTAGTGGAACCGACTGGGGTTCTCTTAGTCCCATTTCGATGTGGGACTCAGGTGAGGTGTGTTTGTAGTCGAGGTATGTAGTACGAACAAGTCCCCCAAGTCCCCGGTCAAGAGTCTTCTTGGTTGGGGAGTTTTATTTTCTCGGCTAGCGAGTAGAAACAACACCTTACCTAGCCCCCAATAGTCCCCCAAGTCCCCAGTCAAAGGAGAATCGAGGGCCGGTCTATTGAGGACTGAAGGTAGTGTGAAGTCGGCCGTGTGCTATATCCGTAAGATGTAGCGGCCCTGATTGACTAGCCCCGGTAGTCCCCCAAGTTTCGCCTTGACGAAACCGAGGAGGATGGATAGACTAGGCGGCCTTTTGAACGTGGATTCAGGAGAATGCACGGGCCTAGTAAGCTGGTATGCGCAATAGCTATAGCCGCACGTCTGCGGTTGTCGTCTTGAAAGTTTCTTTGGCTTTCAAGTTTGACAATTGCACGGATGCAATGGCTCATGGAGCCGTGAGGTTCGAACCGTTAAGTATGCTCGCGCGGGCGCGAGTCCTGGGCCGTAGCCGAGGGCTATGGGCCCGGCCGGGTGCGAGGCATAAAGCCATAGCCGGGGGCTATGGGGCTCGCACGGGTGCGAGGCTTAAAGCCATAGCCGGGGGCTATGGGGCTCCTGCATGCGTGACACTTGTCCGCCATTTGTGGATTGAAGGGGGTGGTTGGGGACTCCTCGATTTCTGAAAAAGGAAGCATTAAATGCAATATGAACTGAAAAGACGCGACCCTTCACTTCCGAACGTGCCTAGGGTTGTCGGGACACGTGGCAGGATCTAACGGTATGTGACTTTTGAAATGAATGGTGGAGATGGGGTTCGCATTTGATAAAAGCGGGGGAGAAACACCATCCCCGCTACTTTACCCTTTTTTGCCAAAATTCTTTGCATTCAGAGGAGAGAAGAGGAAGAGAACCAGAGCTGCCCAGAATCGAGGAACCCGACTCCGGCGACACTCACAGGTTAGTTTACTTCTCCGAGCTCTCGTATATGCATTGCTTTGGATTTATGATTGGATAAAAGTAGGAGAGGGTTAGTGTAGTGTGGTTTTGGGAAATCCCAGATAGAAAAGATATAGGAGTGGGTTCTGGGTTTGTGTTCTTATGCTGGGTTCTGGGTTTGTGTTCTTCGACAGTACTTCGAAGAATTTTTGTGACAAACGCCAGTGGGAATCCGTGATTCAAATTTTGGAGGATTAAGTGTGTAGAGTTTGTTTTTACCACAATGTCAGAAGAACAAGTGGATCGGGCGACCGAAAAAGAGGTCGTTGTGGTGACTACCGATAGTGAGGAGTCTGGGTCGGGGTCTGACTCGGAATTTGATGAGCTATTAGAAGAGCTAGGTGGAATGGCTCGTACGCAGCCGTACGTGAGGCCGAACCGAGAGATGGACGAGTATCTGAAGAGGCCGGACGGGCATGAGCGTGCCAAGGAGAGGAGGGCAAGTGGTGGGCAAACGAGCACATCAGTGGGTCGGCCGACTGATGTGCCGAAATCCATTCCCCTGGGGAAGTGGAAGTTGGATGAAGGGGTCTGGGTGGACGAGCCCGCGCGTAGCATGACGTTGGACGAAATTCGAAAGCTGCGCAAGGACTGGCTGATCCCGAGCTCGGTAACCCTGCGGCCGGTCGAAGAAGGAGAGTCGGCCACCAGGCCTCCCCCTGGGCTTATTGCGGTGCACGAAGCTATGTTCAAGCAGGGGTTCACGCTGCCTCTGCCCGGCTGGGTACAGTACATCCTGAGCGTACTGAAGTTCCCGCCCGCGCAGATCAGTATGAACGCTTGGAGGCAGCTCCTCGGCATGTACCTGTTATGGCACTTCAGCGGACAGGGGTGGCCGACTTATAACGAAGTCGTGGCCTGCTACCGGCCGTCCTACTCAACAAAGAAGGATTGTGGTGGCACAATCATGCTGAATGGAAGGACGGTCGGTCCAGTTGTAGAAGACTTGCCGTCGTCGCAAAAGTATTGGAGAGGGACCGTGTGCTTCGCGGGAGGTCAGTGGGAGTACGAGTCGGCCGTGCCACCCGGCCGTGTGCCTACCTCTTTTCAGCCGATAGGTCTAACTCTTGTCTTTAATTAAAAAGTAAGTTTAGACTTTAGCTAATTGTGGTGCTGATTGATGTTTGAACCGTGCAGGGAAGAAGGACTACACCCTTTCGCCGCAAGAGCAGGCCAGGATCGCTCGGGTGCTGAACGGGTGGAACACGCCGCACGCGCGGAGCTCATACCGGCTAACCCGATTCCCAGTGTTGGAACACGCGGGTGTGGGGAGAATACCAAGTAAGTGGTCGGTCGACTGTCAATGATTAAACCTTCCTTGTCTAACCATTAGTTGACCAATTGCCCTTGTGTTGTGCAGAGGTTGTGCAGAAGAAGTCGCACCGGAAGACGATGGACCCTTTGCTTGAAGATGATTACAATCTGCTGGATAACCTGCTGAGTCAGGGACAGGCGGTCCAGTCCTTGGAGGTCGACCCCAGCACGCTCGAGACAAGGCAGTCGAGTGGGACGGTTGATCTCGAGCTCTCGCTTGAGCACTATGAGGTGCCCCGGGAGGAGGGAACTGAGGATGTGCTGCTGGGCGACCGAGTAGACGGCAAGAGGCGCGAGGCTGCGAAGAAGAGGAAGGGCAAGACGGCCGACTCGACCAGCTCCGGGGTCACCCTCACTGGACAGAACGTGGGGGGCCATGCTGCAGAGGAAGTTGGCCGGGCCAAAAAGGCGAAGGTCGGTCCAGCCGTGAGTCGGCCGGCCACCTCTGGTGTGAGCTTTGGTTTACTTGCCTCTTCCGCACCTGAGCTTCCGAGGGTCAGACTCAACCGTATCCTAGACGAAGCGGGCATGGCGGACGAGCGCTTTGTCCGGAGGATGGTGAAGGACCTCAAAGATGCCGGGACCGACGTCTTCCTAGCCAACAATGCTACCCCGAGGGAGAACCGGGCAAGGTTGCTCGCGCAAGGGATGCGGGTAAGTTGAGTACATAAAAAAAAAATTGGAAATCTGATGAATCATTTCTATGCTAAGTGGCTATCGTGTATGCAGTTCATGCACTCGCTCTACCTGGTAGACGAGGTGGAGAAGGACCCTGTCACCCGGGAGGAGCTTCTGAAGGTGGAGAAAGCGTTCGCCGCGGCCGAGAGTTGCCGAAAGAAGGCCGTGGCGCATCAGGACAAGCTGCGGGAGGAGAAGGCGGCCCTACAGGCAAAGCTCGCTGAAGCTAGAGAGCAGCTCAAGGCCAAGCAAGAGGAGAACGTCAAGCTGGTAGAGGAGCTCGCCCGTCTGCGTTTGGTGGAGGAGGATGCCCGGACTCTGAGCGAGAAAGTGGAGGAGATTCCCCATCTGATCGAAGAAGCCGTCCGGTCGGCCGCTGAACGGGCCGTTGAAGAGTTCAAAAAGTCGGCCGAGATGGCCCAGATGCTTAGGGACCAGCACCGCAAGTCCGTGACAGAGAATACCAACCTCTACATGTCGCGCGGGTGGCTTAATGTGGAGAAGTATCGGGCTGATCGTGAGGCGGACCGGGCGGCTGCGCAAGCGAAGAGGGCTGAAGTTGAGAAGGCGCGGGCCGAGGCTGAAAAAGCACAGGCCGAGGAGGAAGAAGGGCAGACTGAGGCTGAGGAGGAGCGGGCCGAGAGTGAAGAGCAACAAGGCGAGGAGGGAACTGAGGAAAGGGCAGACCAAACTGAGCCCGATGCGACCCCGATCCCCTGAATTCCGCCGGCCGCAGAGAACCCGACCGTGATGAAGATTTCCCCTTCTGTTTTGTTGTTTTTGTTCACGGTCGGTCGACCTTCTGGTCTAAGTGTCTCATTATTTTTGAACAATGGGCCGGAGGCCGTTTTTGTTGACAATTATTATTTTTTGTGTTAATGATTATGGGCCACGGGGTCCCGTTTGTTTAATCAGTTAATATGCAACTTGCCATGGTCCGGCCTACGGTAGTTTGCCCGGATGACCAACAAGTCGGCCGAGCTCTGTTATATTTTTAGGAAAATGCGAAAAGGATTAAGTTTGTGCCATTCTGGTACTTAGTATCTGAAAGATGATATAAGAGAGGCACAATGGTTTGAATAATCCAATATTGCACTAAAAATATATAGCTTACAAAATACGCGAGTAACCCAAAGAGTGAGAGCTCGTCCCACGGGAGGTTGCTCGGTAGTTACAAAATACGCGAACGTCCCATAGAGTTAGAACTCGTCTAACGGGAGGTTGCGCGGGTGAGTGACTATAAGTTGATCACCTGAAAAAGTAGCGCAGGTGCTGGATATTCCAAGGGTGGCGCGAGATGTCCCCGTCCTTGCCCTTTAGATAAAAGGAGTTTGGGTCCGTGCTCGGCATGAGTTCATAAGGTCCTTCCCAGGTAGGTCTAAGGCCGGTCGGTTTAGGAGTGACCTCTTTCATGGCCCAGTCGCCCACTTTGAGCGGACGAGCCCGGACCCTTGAGTTGTAGTGGCGAGAGATGCGCTGCTTGTTATCAAGATTTTGCAAATGGGCGCGTTCTCTCCGTTCTTCCAAGAGGTCGGTATTGAGGCTGAGACCTTCACCATTAGTCTCGGGGTCGTAGTATGTCACCCGCTCGGTCGGATGTGAGAGTTCGACCGGGATAACAGCCTCTGTACCAAAAGCCATGCAAAATGGTGTCTCGCCATTGGCCGTGGTAGCTGTGGTCCGGTATGACCAGAGTACCTCAGGTAGCTGGGCGGCCCATAATCCCTTGGCATCATCAAGTTTCTTCTTCAGTGTCCTCTTAATGATCTTGTTGACCGCTTCTACCTGGCCATTAGTTTGTGGATGAGCGGGTGAAGCGTAGAGAAGCTTGGTGCCGTTCCTGGCAGTGAAGGAGCGGATTTCATCGTTGTCGAACTGGCCCCCGTTGTCGGTTATAATTGTCTCGGGCGTCCCGAATCGACAGTAGATGTTCTTCCAGAGGAAGTGCTCTATACGCTCGGTGGTGATGACTGTCAGCGCCTCGGCTTCGACCCACTTTGTGTTGTAGTCGACCGCTACAACGATATATTTGAACTGGCCCTTGGCCGTAGGCAACTTGCCGATTAGGTCGAGACCCCACTGCGCAAACGGCCACGGGCTAACCATAATAGAGAGCAGAGCTGAAGGGAGTCGAGGCTTGTTAGCATAACTCTGGCACTTGATGCAAGAGGTGGCGACCTTATGGGCATCCCGGCCGAGTGTTGGCCAAAAGTAGCCTTGCCTGAGTGTTTTTTGTGCGAGCGATCTAGCGCCTGAGTGATTTCCACAAATGCCCCCGTGTATCATAAGGAGGATGGACAGACCTTCCTCTGGGGAGACGCAACATAAATTGGGCATGGAGAGGCCACGCCTGTATAGCCGGCCGTCCCGTAGGATGTACAGGGCTGATTTGCGTGCTAACCTCCTGGAAGCGACCTTGTCACTTGGTCCGGCCCCTGACGTGAGGAAAGCAACAATGGGGTCCATCCAGGTGGATGATTGCTCAACTGGGAAGACCTCCTCTAGCGTCTTTGTAATGCTCGGCCGATGCAACACCTCCACGGTCGGTCGTCCGGGGAGGTTATCCGGGGAAGAGGTAGCTAGGCGTGCGAGCGCGTCAGCCTTGGAGTTTTGGGCGCGCGGGATTCGTGTAAGGTTGGTGGTCTTGAAGTGTTGTAAGAGCACTTTCACGTACCCGGCATAGGCGGCCAACTGATGCTCCTTTGTCTGGAAGTCGCCCGAAACCTGGTTGACAACTAACTGGGAGTCGCTGTAGATGTTCAGGTTGTCCGCGCCTAATTCCTTTGCGAGCTGCAGGCCGGCTACTAGTGCCTGATACTCGGCGATGTTGTTGGAGGCTTTAAAGTCAAATTTGAGGGCGTACTCAGAGATCGAGCCTCCTGGGGACACAACCATGATGCCGGCCCCACTTCGCATTTGATTGGCCGACCCGTCTACGTACAGCTCCCAGAATGGGGTTTGTAGTGGGTGCACGGTCGGTCCATCAGTCGTCGTTAGGGCCGGTGGCTTGTCGAGAGGGATGAGTTCAGAAATGAAGTCGGCTGCGGCTTGGCCCTTGATTGCGGTCCGGCCCTTATAGTGGATATCGAACTCTCCTAGTTCGATTGCCCATTTGATCAGTCGGCCGGATGTTTCAGGCTTTTGGAGTACCTGTCTGAGGGGCTGATCAGTGAGGACGTATATGGTGTGGGCTTGAAAGTAAGGTCGTAGCCGTCTAGCCGATACAATCAGAGCAAGGGCGAGCTTCTCGATGTCAGGATATCGAGTTTCTGAGTCTACAAAACCTTTGCCGGAATAGTAGACAGGCAGCTCGTCCGAGTCTACTCGTCTTGTTAAGGCCGAGCTGACTGCAGTTTCTGAGACTGACAGGTAGATGTATAAGATCTCGCCCGTGACGGGTTTGGATAGTAATGGGACAGTGCCAAGGTAAGTCTTCAAGTGTTGGAAAGCTTGCTCGCACTCGGGCGTCCACTCCACATTCTTCTGTTTTGTGGACTTGAGCACTTTGAAGAATGGGGTGCACTTGTCAGTTGATCTCGAGATGAATCGAGAAAGTGCAGCGACCCGGCCGGTCAAGCTCTGTACCTCTAGCTTGGTCGTGGGCGACCTCATGTCGAGGACGGCCTGCACCTTTTCTGGGTTGGCTTTTATACCTCGTTCACTGATGATGAAACCAAGGAATTTGTCTGCCTCCACCCCAAAGATGCACTTGTCTGGGTTCAGCCGCATCCCGAATTTTGTAAGGATCTTGAAGATGACCGAGAGGTTATGGACGTGCGACTCAGCCGTGATGCTTTTGACGAGCATATCATCCACGTAGACCTCCATGATTTTGCCGATATGGTCGGAGAACATGGAATTGACAAGTCTCTGGTAGGTCGCTCCAGCGTTCTTGAGGCCGAACGGCATGACCTGATAACAGTACAGTCCCTTGTCGGTCGTGAATGACGTGTGCTCCTGGTCTAGAGGGTCCATCCTGATTTGGTTATAGCCGGAGTATGCGTCCATGAAGCTGAGAAGCTTGTGGCCGGCCGTAGAATCAACCAGTTGATCGATCCGTGGTAAAGGGAAACTATCCTTGGGGCAAGCCCGGTTCAGGTTGGTATAGTCGACGCACATGCGCCACTTGCCGCTCGGCTTCTTGACCATTACCACATTTGAGAGCCAGGTGGGGTAGTTCACCTCGCGGATGAATTCGATTTTCCTTAGTCGAGCGACCTCCAGCTGGATGGCTCCGTATTTTTCTTCATCGAACGCTCGTCTCTTCTGTCGTACCGGGGTAGCAGATGGGTAGAGCGTGAGCTTATGGGAGATGACCTCGATCGGTATGCCCGGCATGTCGGCGTACGACCATGCAAAGACATGAGAGTTGTCCCGCAGAAAAGTGACCAAATCAGCCTGGATCGTCGCAGTGAGATTGGTGCCGACTCGGATCTGTCGGTCAGGGTGTGCGTCCGAGATGGGAACGAGAGTAGTCTCCTCGACCGACTGTGGGGATTGCAGATTTGTGTCCCCTTCTCTTGGGTCCTCCGGTACGTCGCTTGGGGACGGTTCCGCGAGTGATAGGATCTCGCTATAATGGCATCCACGAGCGATATTAGTGTTATAGCATTGCCGGGCGACCTCCTGATCTCCCCGGATGGTTGCGGTGCCGGACGGGGTTGGTAGCTTCATAAGCAGCATGTGGCCGGCTATGATGCACTTTAGTCGCCACAGGGCCGGTCGGCCGAGTATGGCGTTGTAGGAGGAGGGGCAATCGACTACAATGAACTCGGTTTCGAGAGTAGCGCACCGTGGACTCGTTCCCAGTATAATGTTCATGCAGTCCGAACCGAGCGGTTGAGTTATGTCGCCCGAGAAACTCAGAAGTGGCTCGTGGTCCTGGTATAGTCTGGACTTGTGGCGTTCCAGTTGTTTGTACGCCGGGCTAAACAAGACGTTCACCGCCGACCCGCTATCAATTAGAATACGGGCCATTCTGAATTGGTCAACCTGAGCGGTTATGAGGAATGGGTCGTGGTGAGGCTGTTGGAGAGTCCCCTCCTCGGATTCGTCAAAAGTGATGGGCAACCATCCAGTTTTTGTAACGGCCGAGCTCTTGTATTGGTGCACATTGAAGCATTCGTAGCCATGTCCGGCCCTGGTACACCTTTTCTTGGCGCGTTGAGACCTTTGGCCCCCCGAGAAGCCGCCGCCATCGATCGTATTGATCTGTCCCCTGATCTGATTGACCGTGTCGACCTGTTGGCGCGGCTTGAACTGGCTGAGCTTCCCGTCATGGACGAGGGATTGGATCATGTCCTTCAGGGCGATGCAGAGGTTGGTGTCATGGCCCCCGTCATCATGGTACTTGCAGTATCGGCCGGTTCCCGTGATTTTAGGTCGGCGAAAATTTTTGTGTCTCGGGCCTGGGATCTCATCCTTACACTGGTCCCAAATCTCCTCGTAAGAGGCCGTGAGGACCGTGAAAACCGAGTAACGGGCAGACTGGGTTGGGGAACGGTACGGGGCCTGCTTGTTGGGCTGGCGCGTGTTCCTGTCCGGCCCGGGGTTGCTCGATGTTTCCTTTCCCCTTTTAGAGTTGGGGTAGCTTGGCCTTGTGTCCGACTGTTTATCCGAAACTGTCCCGGATTGACCCCTGTCCGGCTGGATATGTGTTAATGGGGGAGGCTTGACTGGGACCGACTCATTCCCGTAAGTGTCAAACTCGGCCTGTGCGTGGCGCACGGCTACCGTCATTAGCCGGTCGTAATCGAGTGGGGGTCGGGTGTTGAGCTCCAGAAGGAAATTACCCTTTCGCAGGGCTTGAATGAATGCGGCATACGCAAGTGTCTTGTCCAGATCTCTACAGCGTGCCGTGGCGGTCTGCCACCTATTAACAAACGTCTTTAGGTTCTCTTGATTGCCTTGCAGCATTTTGAAGAGATGGGCGGTCGTGCGGTACCCGTCCGTCCGTAGGATGAAACGCTCGGCGAACTCATCACACAGTTGCTCGTAAGAGCTAATAGAATGGGGCTTGAGTTCGAAGAACCAGCTCAAAGCCTCGCCCGTTAGGGTTTCTTGGAACGCATGACATAGTGAAGCCATGGTATACCCCTTTCCCGTGACGATAGACCTGAAATTGTCCACATGAAGGTAGGGGTCGGTCGTTCCGTCGTACCTGTCGGCTTTGAGTGACTTGAGATGGACCAGCGGGCGGGCGTTCAGAATGTCGGATGTAAAGGGCCCCGGGCGCTCCTTGAAACCCGCACGCGTTACGCGGTGCGCGTTAGCGTTTTCTGATTTCTCCAATCGTGCCTCCAACATCTGGACCGAGCGGCTAAGATGTAGGAGGAGGCTCTGCTCGGCCTGAGGCTCGGGTGCGGCTGCTGGTGCGTCGGTTACCCTTGTGAGGGTTGGGGCTGGTCCCATTCCCTCGAGCTCGCGCGGTTGTAGTCGAATGGGTATGTGAACGATTGCCGGGTTGGCAGGGTCGTAAGGTTCTGTTTGGCCGGGCGTTTGGATGTTTTGGTGGTGGCTTGTGGCAGCGGTGGGTGTGAAAAAATGAGACTCTCTTGCCCGCCCGAGTTCTGAACTCTGAGCCTCTAGCTCGAGGCATCTGACTTGTGACGCGAGTAGTTGCTCGTGCTCGCGTGCTTGTGTTGCGCGAAGCTCGGCCAGGTCGATGCGCATGAGGTCGACCATTGTCTCAAAGTCGGGCGCGCGAGCCTGGGTTTGACTCGTTCCTGCTTCAGTGACCGCTCCAGTATTTGGTGGGGTGTTTTGTGGGGTATCAAATTGAAGGGTTCGGCCGAGCTCGGGTGTTTGGTCGTTCGGATTAGACATGGTGATATGAGTGAGTGGAGTTAGTTACTCGTATTCACCACAGACGGCGCCAATTGTTATAGCCGAAGATGTCGACCCGATTTAGAGACGGATTAGGAAGCCCGATCTAGTGCTTAGCTCTTGCTCGTTACCTGAAAAGAAAGGGAAGCTTGTCAGGAGGATAACCGGGCGGGCCGGTCAATATCCCTCCGAAGCTCAAGTCAGTACGGGTGTAGAAGTGAGCGGTATAACGGTAGGTGAGAGTTATTGCTTACCACCAATGAGGGGGTAATTATTGTATTTGTAGTGGAACCGACTGGGGTTCTCTTAGTCCCATTTCGATGTGGGACTCAGGTGAGGTGTGTTTGTAGTCGAGGTATGTAGTACGAACAAATAGTACGATAAGGGAACATAGAGTAAACTCCGACTATTAAAGGATATAGAACTTTTTAGAGAAAAAAAAAGATATAGACAAATCATCAATGTAGAGTCGAATTCGTGAGCGGATCAGAACAAATTAGTCTCTAACGAGTAGGTGATCGAACGAGACTAATAGTTATCAGAATTCTGAACATGCAGTAGGGAGTAATAGTAGTGGGAAAAGATGCATAACGAAGAAAGACACAAGTCGCACGATTAAGTAGTAGTGGGGAATAGCTAGAGAGAAAAGGACAAATATATTGACAGAGATTCCATTTGCAGAGATTCGTCTGAATATATTGATCATAATAGAGACCAAGCCAGGTAAATAAGCAGTAGCTTTCTAGCTAGGGTTGAGGTCCTTATCTCTTCGTCTCCAATCTAGCACCATGCAATCCAGTTCGTACAGTTCACCACTATCAGTTTCTTTGTCCTTAATTGGCCTATCTACTGACCAAGGCTCACTCAGAGAAAGAGAGAGAGAGCCTTTCGATCTTCCTCTCGATCTCACATATATATGTAGGTACCATCAAATGATCGAATCACGTACATATATCGAGCTCACTCTTTTATCTCTGTAATTTGAATCTTGTAGGACGGAGGGCCTCACCTCCTCAAACCAAACTACTGCACGGTCTACTTCACCAGCTAGCTAGCTTAATTATTGTCACACCCTTTTGCTTCCACACACACTATCTCTATATATTTTATACATGTAAATAATTAAATTGTGCCTGCAATCTGCTGAAACCGTTCAAGTAGCTCGATCTAGTTCAAATTAATTCGAAGAAAGACTGATGATCGATATATACTTAATTTGATTTTGACCCTATTCTATATGGTCCTATTCATCCTCTTATTTGATTCCATGATTCCTTTTTCTTCTTCCCAGGTGATCAAAGGAAAAGAAATTGACAACTACATACATAGACTTTGCCTACATATCGTTCCAGAAAGAAAAAAACAAAGAGATATATCTACATCAAGAAGACACCGTTTATATAATATACCTCAAATCGCGCGACAAAATTTTAAAGACATGGGAATTCAAGAAGTAAAAACTCATTCAATTTTCTGTACATTAATTATTAGTTTGGTTTCTATATATGTATATCAAGAAAATGAAATTTCAACCAATAATAATAATCTCACATTATCACATGCATGTATGAGTTGGATTCCTTTAATTTGTGTATCGTCTTTTAAGGGTGTAAAAAGCAATATATTCTCTGATCAATGTGAGCTGACCAACAACTTTTTCTGTGAGCTTTTATCTTGTCATGCATATTGCCATAGCTACGTGATGATCGAGCTTTTGGAAAACTATATATTAATAATTGATTAGGAAAGTCAAATTTACCGCGATCGATCCATTTTACTGTGGCTTGGCCTAAAACTAAAACAAAAACAAAGAGCTGGACATTAAAGCAGAAGGAACTAAATAAGAGGTAAATTAAGATTCGTTAATAACAAGTTCATGACCTCCCATTTGAAAGACCAAGTTCACCGGCCTTCAAAGATAAATAAACGTCACTGTTGTATAAAGTAGTTGACCAAATTAAACAAAAACACCTCGACTGGCCAGGGAACGTTTCTAGACTCTGAAAAGGTAGTGGTGCTCGCTATTATTTGGTTTTGAATAAAAACCTGAATTTTGACCAATTTAAATTTTTTTTTTTTCAGCATAGCTTTAAGGTTCAGCGAGCTATACGCCATTGCTTTACAGACCAACTCCACTCAATCGAGTCAACCCAATACCACGCGTGCAATTAAGGAATTTGGATGGAATATATATACTTGGCGCCTACAATTTTCTTTTCTAATCATTTTTTGACTTGGATGAGAAATAACATTAAATTAATAAAATCCTAACCAAGGAGAACGAGTAATGAAACAGATCAAACAGGAATCGACAATTTCAAACTCCGGCTTTGGATGTACATATAGGAGTAATTCTTAACAACTAAAGTTATAGATTCAATCAAATAAAAAGTTACATAATTCTTTTCTTTATTTTCGTAAAAAGATAATAGACAAAAAAACTGGACATATAACTTTTGGTATAAAGAGTATTTAGTCTCGATCTCAATAACAATGACGGATTTAAGAATTGTTTTCTACAAAAACAAGACTAAGACTAAGACTAAAACTAAGAAGTGCATTCTCACATAATTGCAACATGCATCTCCCTCTTTACGAACTTTAGAATTCAACTTGAGGCAATTATCTACACTCATATTTAATCCACCCCTCCCCCAACAACGTCTATTTGAACCTATATATCTCCCCTATCTATTGACATCTTCTTCGATTGGTTTAAACAAATAAAGAAAATGGAGCGAAGATGATGGCAAAGGCATGTTGAACAATATGGTGATCATTAATTTCCGGGGTTATTCAAAGTGGTCATTAATTGATAAAAGGTTTTTATATTAATCACCTCAATTGTATTTATTGCATATATAACATGCACGACGTACATGATCACTATAGATAAGAAAAATCTAATTAATTGACAAGAACAACAAATTACCATATACAATGGCAAACATTGATGATAGTACCTGTCGTTTAGGAAAAGATGCAGAGACTCACTGCAAATCCTAGGCGATCTTATTGGGAGCTAGCTAGCTAGTTGGGCATGATAGCTAGAGATCAGCACTTTGCTAAATAATAAATTAATAAGGAATAATATAGTTCAATAAATATAGAGAAAATGTTAAAAATAAAATAAGGAGAAAGATCATGGAACAAAAGAGAAGAAACCTACACGTCGCAATCATTACCAAATAATTCCTCTACCAAATCCCATTGACCTTAATTGCTCGTCTTCTTCTTCTTAGTTCTTACTACTGCTGGCACTGTGTAGGACTCATCTCTTGCCTCTCCCATGGCTTCTTCCCAAAACAAACGTACCCAAATTGACAAAACAAGCTAGCTAGCTAGGCCCAGAAAAATCAACAACAACAACAAGAACAACAAGAACAACAACCACCACGCTAACAAATACAATTAAAGAAAAGCAAAGATGGCCGGCCAAAGAAGTAGTAGAAACTTGTTAATATATGGATGTGATTCATGGGGAGCCGTTTTCAGATCGATCAAAGTGGAGGAGCTGGCCACTGCATTTGGGGCAATCCTCGTGCTGTTTGGGGACCATGTAATACATGAGACAGGATTTGCAGCCAGCCACAACAAGAACATGGTCCTGCTTATTATTCTCATCAGATTCCTTCTGCTGCTGATTATTATATGGCTCTCGCTCTCTACAGGAAGATGGAGACGACTCAGTCGAAGACTCTTCGCTTTCAAACGAGCTATTATCATCATCCGAGTAGTAACAATCTCCACTGTACTCTGCTCTTGTTCTCGGATCTTCTTTCGCTTTCATTCCGTTCCTCCAATTTATGTAGTAAATCTCACCCGTCTGAAAAATAAATTAACACCCGGCCCATTGTTAACAGCACCAAAGAAAACCCGTAAAGTAATTAATATCTAACCCAAAAAGATATAGGACACCCAGATTTTCTCTCTTTTCCAACATGTCAAACCCAAAAAGAGTTTGCCTTTATTCCTAAATCAAATGTAGCTACATGATCAACACAGAAAAGAAAAAAGCTTCTCTCTTGTTTAAGAAATGTACCACTGGATGGTCAAAACCCATTTCTTTTTGGCTTTCCTCTAAAGTCAAATAAAGGGGTGAAAGTAAATGTAAAGAACAAAAAAAAAAAAAAAAAAAATCTTTCCCTTTCTGAGAATTTTGGTCTGGTACCCTAATCTTCACAAGGTAGGGGAAAGAGAAGCATAGAGCATTAAATACAACAAACCCATTAATGATTGAAATCGCCCTGTACATTTCATAATTTTAATGAATGAATTTAAGGAAGTAGTACAAAGATCTGCCATGCGTTTTTGCATTTATTCAAGCTTTTAATGGAAAATGACCAAAACTATAAATGGGGTTTTAGATTTTTTTTTTTCCACAAGGAAATCAGAATCGAATTTACCTTCAAATCGAGGCATTGTTCCCAATGGTAAGGAAGAGAGACATTTGAGTTGAGCTCCAAAGCTGTGTCCTCATTGTTGTTGTTGGGTGTGAATTGATTTTGCTGCGCATCATCTGAGGTTGATGAGGTAGACGACGACCTTCCCATCCCAACATGGCTGGAGCGTTGACTGCCTTGACCCCCGCCGCCGTTGATGGTGGTCTGGCGGTGGTTTAAGGAACAGTTTTGCAGAGACCGCTCCAGAGATTCAGCGATCGTCGCCATGTTCGGAGCTGTCATCGAACTAACTAATTAACCAAAATGAATTAGGTTCAAGCGAGCCTAGCTTATTCCACAATCACGAGTCACAGACAGACAGACAGACTCACAGAGAGAGAGAGAGAGGGAGTGGCCGGAGAGCTGAGAAAGAGAGAGAAGAGATGTGGGATTTTGGAAGGGAAAATATAACAAGGGAAGGGACACAAACAGATAAATGGGTCATTTCATTTCCCCAATACCCCAGCTCTGAGAGAGTAGGTAGCAATTAGAGGAGAGAATAGAATCTCACGCTCTGCAGATCGCGCGTGGGAGGGTTTTCAGGGATTAAAAGAGTGGGACCAGGAGTGGTATACTTCCGTCGAGGCGCGTGAAGAAAGAATATAAACGGTGTTCCCTAATTGCTGAAAAAGTTGATTAAGTTTGGCAGAGAATATTAACCTACCTTGGGAGGATTAAAAGTTTTCAAAAGCAGAGAGACCCGGTAAAAACGCGATTACCGAAACTGAATGCCGGAATTCATTACCCCACTTGTTTCTGGGTTATTTTTTTTTAAGTGTTGGGGGAGACCGTGGGTAAATTTTACCGCACTTCCAAAAAGGCTTGTCCGGAGACCTCCTTCTAAACCCTACTCTCTGTCTTTTAACATAATTTCTGATTTTCTTTCTTGCAGAAAAATAAAAGTGGGTGGAATTTGAAATGGAGGGATTTGGCCACGCGCGGACTCTCCATGAATGATATAAATCGAAACAAACAGAATTTAAAAATAGGATGAGGCCAAATAGGAGTGTTTTATATTCAAGTTCAAAGCTATGTCGATTAAATGCAAAGTCTACATTCCGATCATGTATGTAGCTGTATTAGATAAATTTGGTCGGTTTAGCAACATATGATCAACTCTTATGAATTTAAAGTCAAATCCTTGTATATATTATTCATTAAGAACCCCTACAAGTTTATGATCATTGTTTTCAGCGTATTTACCTAATAGAACCCATGTTGAACCATGTGGTAATTTATTAAGGATAACTTGTAAATTGCTTAGGAGGAATGAAGGACCACTAGTATTGATTGATCGGAGAGTCTTCAGTATACGGTGCCGTGTAACTACACAACTTTCCATCCGCCATTCAAATGTTAGGAAAAAATGTTAACCTATTTTTCTGACCCGATTTGAACGGCTCATATTGCATCGTGTATGTACATGCCGTATACTAAAAAAATTTCCTTGATCGAGCTCTAATCTTCTTAATATTGTTGAAACTCTTTTAGATCTTTATCCTTATAAAATGAATAAGGCGTTGTGTTCCTTTTTCTTTTTGCTTATTCAATCAAGTCTTCTTTTTACTTAAATCTAAAAGAGGATATGTCATATTATCAAGTCAAAACTTGAATATCACAACTATACCATGGGTTCATCATTATTTCGCAGTCATCACTGTGCATCAAGTAGAAACTTCAATATCACAATTATAATGTGGGTCATTGATCATTATTTCAAATCCATTGTGCATATATCGAGTAGAAACTTGCCAACTTGGTATCACAATTTTAACGTGATATGATCATTATTTCAAATCCATTGTGCATCGAGTAGAAACTTATATATCACAATTTTAATATGAGTTGATCATTACGTCAAAATTGAAAATAGTAACATAGAGTTTGTCATGATAGATAAGGAAAAAGCACAGTTATCTCTTTCAAATATATTATTCTCATCCCGTGATGTATCGTATCAAACAAGTTGACTATTCGTCACAAAAAGGAAAATTTACTAATGAAAATGTTAATTTGTTTAATATAGTTTCTGCTTAAACATATGTAGCTGGCTAGCAATTAATTAGCATGTGTATATTTTTTTATATTACTTAATAATTTAACGGTATTTAAGACATTATTCATCATATAATTAATTAAAACTCGTTTGTGTACAGTAGAGTTAGACTTTAGTTTGGAGATCAAGAAGTTTAATTAAGGTTTATAGTCGTTGGGAACAGAGAGGATGTTGAATTGCATGTTTATAATAATTTAATTTTAATTATTCTAGAATTAGAAGTTCAATTATTTAAAATATTTATATGCATGTAAGCTAGATTTTTAACTATGGAGAGAGTAACAGTGAATATAAGAAAGAAAGGACAAAGTTGGTAATGCAAGTAAACAGTGACAGAGAGCGAATGTATTGGGTATGCCGCATGCGCGCGTTGGTTTGGTCGCCGGTCAAATTGGAAATTAACGGGAACAGTAAGCAATGAGAATAATGGTGATCGAACCGGGGTTGGTTAATCAATCTGAACCGGAGGTGGTAGAATTAATAGGTACTATTCCCCAAGAAATACTTAATTTTTACCAGACTAGTCCTGACACGTACTCCTCCTCCTGACACTAACTCTTTCTCTTTCTTTTTCTAAATTAAATTAAATTAAAATATATATATATTTTATCTCTGGTGTGGTCTGGTCCGGTCTGCATTAATATTCCGTCTGCTGCTAGCAACAAGCTAAGGCAAACTGTGTCCTTGGGATGTTCCACAGTATTTGTCGTTCCTGTGCTACCTTGCTCCTTTCACAAATTCCATCACGGATCCATCGTCATCACAAAGACACAAACCACTCCAATTCATTCTACCACTTTATTTACCGATCGATGATTCTACAGCTAAGCTAGCTACTTAATTTGTTCATATATAGTGTTGTATTGTGATGAACGCATCGATCATCACAAATCTACTGTTTGAACAGTCAACAGTATATTTTTGAAGGTACGTGTTGTTAAACAACCGAAGAGTGTGGACAATATTGTCTCAAACTTAACTATCTCTTCTCTTCAGTACGACAGTGGCATGGTGCAGTTTCATCAAATGACCTCAATGCGATTATTAATAAGACATTTTATAGTTTATCTGGAAAAAAAAAACTCAAGGACCAATTAAGTTATTCACCAAAAAGTAAACTCCCCCTAATTAAGAATGGTCTTTATAATTAATTTACTTGAAAAAAATGGTCGAGATGGAATTATAAGAGTATGATGGATTACTGAACACATTGGTACTGTAGGACGACCAATTAAAGAAACAGAAGGCATTGGTACCCAGTGTCGTACATGTGCTAGCTGCATGTTACTTACATGTACCGATGTACGTATATATAAATGGTCAAACAGGCAAGTATTTCTTCAACTTCAAAATTTCCAAGCAGAAAGAGTCATGACCTCTCAGTCAATTAAGCAGTAACCACAGACTCTCTCTGCAACACCACGTTTTATCTGGTGCGTACGTGGTTAATTGTGTGAGAAAGTAAACCAATATTAACCATGCATTCTGTAGCTAGTGTCTTAATTAAGCAATACAATAATTAAAGAATTAAATAATATATATATATATAGATATGGTGCAGATATTGCGCATGCAGCAGCGCATGTTTGAGCAAGAGCGAGATTTCCAATTCATTCTCTGAGCGCGCAAGAATAATTAGCCAAGGGAAACATCCCCAAGCATATCAGCTACGTACTGCTCTGCTTAGTTTGTGGTGGTGGTGGTGGCCGGAGGTGGTGGTGGTCGACCTGAGCGTCCCCTTAATTATATCGATCCTGCTGCTTCTGATCGATCAGTAGTTCAGTACTACGTACACTAACGCATGCATGCAGTTTCTCTTATTATACTTTATACTATTCATGTTTATGGGAAGGAAGCTCAATAAAGCTTCTTGCACGGCACCTAAATTAATTGCTCTCTTCTCTATAATATATATATATATATGGATGTACTCTTTAATTACGCACCACTCTTTATGCTCTCGATATTCTCTATTAAGTTTTTAACTACGTACTATAAGAATGCGCGAATCCTAAATCCATGGCATTTAACTATGAAATTATATAATCCATCTCTTTTCTAGATGTGTGAATTTCTTTAATTGTAAAAAGAATTTTAACCTTTCCCCTACAATATATGTCTTGATTCCAATTTCCATCGATCGGATGAACGTACTAGTGTGCTGGAGAAAGAATCTTTCTCTTGCCCTATACTATATTCTTTGATACCAATTTCTTTATCAACCAAATAGTAAAAGAATATTAATTTATAGTAAGGGAAGAACATAGTACATGACCAAAAAATTATAAACATAAAGTAGGGATGACAATTCATGTAATTAACAGGGTTATTTCATTTCATGTTTTGTCTCAAATTAATACTAGCAAATTCCTTTTATGTTTAATGAATCATGAATCATGAATCACTCAACCCTAATCCGCAGAGCTAATGAACTGGGAAATAAAATGCAAACTTTGTCATGAGGACGTACTGTTTACAAAAGAAACTACAAGACCTTCACCAAAATGTTGATGGTCAAGTCTTATTTTCTCTAGGGCGGGTGGGAGTTTATACTGGGCCGAAATACGGCCCAACCTGATGGACACAGAACAGTCCCCGCTTAAAGAAAGTGAAAGCCCAAATTCATTGAAAGTGACATCAACGCGTAAAAATCGATGACTTTTCACCTTGCAGGAGGATTTTCTATGAATTTTCCTTCACACGCCAAAGGAAGGACATTCCAGTCATTATTTATTTATATAAGAAAATAAATTTCCATATGCTCCCGGATTCTGTTTGTTAAATCAGACCATTCCAATTTCGGTGGCTCCAAAGTTTCATTCACCACCACACTGTCGATCACAAGATGCAGCAATACCCGCCACCGCATCAAGCAGAGATGTCGAAGATGCCGCCGGCGAGGCCAGACGAGCCGGTGATGGGAGTCCCCTACTACGTCGTCGAGAATCCTTACCAAGCCGGAATGATTCCGCCCAACGCGGTGTATGGAGACCCCAAGGGAATTCCGATTCACCAAACCATTTACAGAGACACTCCGGCGCCTTTCAACTGCGTTTACTGCGGCGATTCCGGACTCACCACCGTCAGGTAAATTCCGAATTCCGATGCCATCAAACATTTCGTCATGTGTTTGTGTTAGTTTTTGATCTGTTTGGTGTTGAAAAATTTCAGATCAAAGCCGAGTCTGGCAGCCGTTGTGGGCTGTTTGATGCCTTTTGGTTGTGGATTTTGCTTTCTTTTGCCTTCTATGAACTGCCTCTGGCATAAATACCATTATTGTCCACACTGCCACCAGAAGGTATAAATAAATCTCCCCTCTCTCAAATTTCAATTTTTCCAGAATTTTTCCTACAAATTGAACATGCTTTGTTTGTTTTGTAGGTTGCTGATTTTGAGAAGTCTGATTTTTGTATTGTGATGGACCCTCCTTCCTGGACAGAAGAAAGCTTTGCATTGCCTGCATGATAAGTTTTTTCTTCTTCTTCTTCTTCTTCTCATTGTCACCGTGCTGTGTGTTTCACTCTATATTTCTAAGATTGCTGTGTAAATCTATTTTCATGTGTCATATATATATATATGGAGTTTGGAAAGGTGAAATGGTGGCTGGACAGTGCTGTTTAAATCTACAGATTGACTTAATAAAACGCATTTGCCAATTTCAATACGCAGCTTAGTTGTTTGAGGCTTTAATAATGTACCAAAGTGTAGTCATCGATCAGATTCCTCAAGTGTAGTGCTAGTTTAGCCTAGAATCTCTTCTTTGAGGTCTAGTTGTTTGTTCGAATGAATATCTGTCACGTTGCTCTTTACTTGGAAATGCTTTACATTCCTATGTATCTAAACTCCCTCAAACTGCCCCAAGCTCAGAAGATAAATTTGATTAGTAATTATGTGGAGTAATTGACATGAAGAAAGGCACACTGTGCCTGCGGATTTGGATTACAGATTAACCTAGCTAATAGCATAAATGCATAATGTAATAATGGCGAGTTCACATCAGAGTTTGTGGTTGATCGTCACAATTGAACGAGTTCATCTTCAAGACTACTGACACCTAAATTTGTGTTCTTTGTTACATTGAAAGGGATCGAACCCTTTACCTATCATAGTCGTAATTCAGTGTTCCACTCTCCATCACCACATAAGACCTCTCATTGATAAGGTTTTCGGATCCAATTCGTAACTCATTTCCCACGTACCCCCTCTCGCCACATGACGCAATGATGGTCAGGCTTTGATGTATAAGGACGAAGTAAGATCATGTGGGGTGGATGGAACTGATCACTTTTGTGGCAGGACAGGCGCTGGTATGAATCGAAAATTGAACAACTATCAGATTTCACAAATGATCATATAATAGAGATACCACATTGCATCTATGATGACCCAAATAACATTTTATAGCACATATTTGAAGAAGAAGAAGCGAAGTTGGAGTTATCATGCCCAGATACATGTATGGCTGTGCAATGCAGCGAATCTAATTCAACCACTTGACTGAATGACAGATTATGCATAACAGTAATCACAAGGCATCAGATCCTCCTACATTATTATAGTCTTCAACAAAGTATGTACCTGTTCTTCCATTTTCCGGCAGGGGCGGAAATTCGATCGAGCGCTTCTTGGAAGAATAGGTCCAGCATGAGAGAGAAGAGCCTGTCATGATAGCCAAGGAGACTGCCTGTATTCCACATAAGGATTCTCTTACCAACATTTTTTTTGCTCTCTCTCAATTAAGCTCATATATATTATAAGTATCAAATCTATGTTGAGACCCCTTGGGAGGCTGCAGGCAAGTCATCCTTGGCTACAAAACAAGCTCTTCATCCTCACGTAGGACCTTTCTTCCGCGTTATAAAATTGTACTATATATAAGATATGAAACCCTTCTCAGTAGTAGTCGACCTCACTCCACTGCTAGTTTATGAGTCCTGAGACTCTATTTATAGCCAATGAGCGTCGTGCATTTTGCTTCGCATCACATTACAGCCACGTACTCCACCTCTAAAAGAAATCTTTTTTGTTTGGCCTGATCCTCTAAAAGAATTCAGATTTGGTATTCTTTCCCATTATCCATAGAGTCTCAGCGATTCAATTCCTGCACCAAAGTTGTTGTCGTGGAATATATTCTCGGAAATTGCATGGCCGACGTAGGCCGGCCATGTTCCATGATGGGTCAGTCTGGTCCAGTCGATGATAATGCATTTCAGATCAGATAGGATTTTCTCTCCTACTGCGCGCCTCCTAAAAATGCTCATTATCTCCTTTCATCTCAAATAAAAAGGCAATCCTCACATGCCATTGCTCTCATCTCCATATCTGCCTCTTGCCGATTCCCAAAGGTTTTTGCATGGGAAATTGATTTCATGTCATTTTGTGTGTCCTGCATCTTAATGTTAATGCAAATATATATGAACTTTTTGTTCTTTGTTTAGTATTTATTTCAAACAATTTAGCTAGGCTTGACTGTAGAGAGGCCAACACGACCTTTTAATTAAATTTATGCAATACGGCCGATCGATCCATGTGAAAATAAAAAACAAACCGAGCATACTCTTTGACTTGTTTGAATTCTAACTTATTATTTCATTTGCATCGATATATTTATCTTAATTAATTCTAAGGGTTTTGACCTTTGTTTGAAGAGTTGGAACTAGAGACTGAAAGAGCTAGGAACAAAATCTGTAAAGAAATATTTGGTCTCTGGTTGATCAAGTTGATAAGAACTTACACTATTCCAAAATTCGAACAAGTAGTGAATCTCAACCCGAGCCACATGTCCAGCAACTAGAAAACCACGGGTCCATGTATGCCTTTCCGTCTTTTGCATCAACCAAAAGCGCGCAAAGCCATGAAAGATCACATCCCGACTGGGAGTGGCATGTGTAGTGTCGTGGGTGGTGGTGAGGTTTGAGAAAGCCATTTTGACTTGTAGGCGGGGTTTTCACTTGCCACTTTTCACTCACACTCATATTAATATATCATATCGATACGAATCCTTCAAGTTCTTCCATCGGGATTTCAACGCATCAAAAATCCTTCAACCATGTTTATCTTTTTCATCTTTAAATTGTGGTTGTCCTCCTTTCAAAATCGAATAAAAAGAAAAATACGGTACGTTCCTGTAGTACCATATTCAGCTGCTGATCGAGTATATATCTTCTTAATTGGTGGCATTAGTCTGCAGGACAACTTGATTGATTAAAAGCTTCAAATTCCCTCTTTTATGGTGCGTGCTATCTCATTTGTCCAATTTCCAAATTTGAATCCTTAACGGTGAGAGATATATCATATATCACAGTTGTTTCAAAGTATATATCTTCGATGGTCTTGAGCTTCATAGCTGTTTCAAAGTGTTTGTTATTTAAGAATCCCTTTGGCTTGATCGATCAAAAGGCTTAGTCACAGCATTTGGATCTTCAAGCTATCAGAGGGACTTGAGATCGATGTGCCTCGCTCGATCTTCATGTATTTGTAGCATTTCGATCTATAACTCCAAAAATATTTTCGGTTAGTTCTTTTAAAATATACAATATAAATATTGATTTTAATTAGTTATTTAAAAGTGCTTTTGACAGTTCTAAAACTCTCCGAAAGGATTCTTACCCCCGACTTAGTGAATCGATTAAAAGCCTCATTGGGGTGCATGCGGAAGCATAATATTAAATTAGCAAGAGCTAGTCGTGCATGTCGACTATGGGGTTGGCCGGCCGGGGTAAGGAAATGGAGCTTAATTGGCCGGTTGTAGAAGATACTGGAAGACATATTGTATAGTGGGAGGATAAGGCAAAACATCCTCCCTTTTTTTTTTATCAATAAGCAAGAAACCATTCTTTAATCAGAGAAAAAGTTACTACTATTGGAATCGATCATGATGAATTTCATAAGCCATTTCGGCCCATGTTCATTACAATATATGTTCTCAATCTCAAATAGACTGGATTTGGCTAATCCATGAGCAACTTTGTTACATTTCCTGGGTTGGAAGACAACATTGCTGATGCTACAAGCTTTAAAAAGAGCCTTAGACCTCCTCAACCAAGAAACCTTCTATATATGTGTGTGTATATATATATATATATGCTTTTGAATTTCTGACTAGTGGCTGCATAGTGGCGTAGTAGCCCTTATAGAAAGTGGAACACATACACACACATATAAATATATATAGACAATGGGATCTATAAAAATTGGTGTCCTAATTTACCCACAGTTCTAGTAGTGAACATTTTCATAGTGAGAAAGAAAGTTACGTACATCTTCTTTATACTTGCACTCCTCCATATATAATGGTAAGCACTGCTAAGCAGAACTTTTTGAGACGAAGAGTTGGTTGGAGATCTCTTCACATATTTTCATATGCTTAATTAAACAGTTATGAATTTGTTATAAAAAATTGAAATGGTGATACTTTAGTACTAGCTTTTAATTCAAACTACAAATTAAAGTATATGAGACCTCTCATGCAATTAGTCCACTTAGCTAGTTCAACCAAGTGGTACCTAGCTTTACTTCAATCTATTAATACCTGTATATATGCAACCTATTTAGGGGTCGTTTGTTTGCAAAAACAATCAAGGAGGAGACGGACTAGAGCCCTCTACGTGCCACATCATCTCTGCCAGAAGCCGGACTTGATGGTTTCCGTCCAAGATCTCTTTGAGCATCTCGGGTGACCTAAAGTGGTTTCATCATAGTCTTTGTGTTTGAGTGATAATGAATAAGATATTATTCTAACATTCAAAAGACTACAGTATTTGTGATGTTGAATGTAGGTCAAAATGTCTTATATTAGATAATCTCATATTGGGTGATAAACACGCAATCCCTTAGTTTGATCGATTAATAATAAAAATTAATATTTTTTTTTAAGGAAATAAGCATATATATTAGATATAATTATGATTACAATCGTTAATAAGGGCATCCTGAACAGCAACAAGAGATATAATTAACCTAGCAAGGTTAATATGAAAACATAAGGCAGAACAAACCATAAGTTGTCTAACTGGTTGTTCATTTATATAGTTAAAACTCACTTCTTGGAAATAGAAAAATAATACTACTACAAACTGATGTAGACTATCCTCGTCTCATAAAAACGGGTTGTGCTGCTCACCAATGCACTCAATTGTGGTGCTCACAGGACAGTAGTCCAATTTGCATGGAATGAAAAATAAAAGAAATACTAGGCGAAGATCAGAGCTATCTGCGGCCCAAAGTTTCAGCCTCCAAACGCACTCAGTCTCTGTAATTACTGAGCTAGCCACAATGTAGGGTCTTCGAAAAACAAAGAACCCCAAATCGCCAAGCTTACCACCTGGATACCATACAAACCTAAACCAGAATTCATAACAAATGGAGGATAATCCCTTTGCACCTGGCACTCAAAGTGGAGGATAAACCCGAGAACCGAAATTAATCCAAACACCCCAGACGACCAAGATCAAAGAAAAACCAACACCCCTCATAATAACAATGAAAACTGAAGTGAAAAACCTGGATAGACAAAAGAGCCCACTAGGATACTGATGTCCGACGGAGCAAGCCACGACCGGTGCTGGTTGCAACGCCCAAAAAACATCAATAGGTACCCAAGCCATGACGGCCAGGGTTTGGAGTAGGGGTGGGCACGGGCTGAAAAAGTGGCAATCCCGATCCCTATCCTGAAATTTATTTTCGGGATGGGATTCATGTTTCTCAAAACTGATCCCGACCATCCCGAACTCGATCGGAATCGGGACGGTACGGGCCGAGATCGGGATTCAAGCCTTTTTTGTTGTTGCTAAAACTGAGTTTTTTTTTCAGCGACGGTGGGTTTGAGAAGAGGGCTGTGTGAGGTGGGTGTCCAAGGGGGTGGTGGATTTGGGCTTGCCAGTGCGGCTCGAGGAGGAGAGATTTGGGACACCGGCGGCTGTGAGAGATAAAGAGGACGGTGGAAGAGGACAACGACAATCTGAGTTTGGCTGCAGCTTTGTTGCTGGGATCGGAAGAGACCGAGTTGGGGTTGTCAGTAAAGAGAGTTCGAGGCTGGGCTTGGAGAGAGAGAGAGAAAGAGAGAGAGAGAGAGAGAGAGAAGAAGAAGAAGAATACATGGAGAAGAGAGAGAAGAGAGAACAGACAGAGAGAGAGAAGAAGAAGACGACAGGGAGATCGAAGAGAGAGAACAAAGAGAAGAGAAAAGGCATTGGGCCAGCCCTATTGGGCTTAAAAAATAGAAATAAAATTCATTCGGGATAGGACGGGCCTTACGAGATATCAAAATCAAGAACCGCGTCCCGTCCCGTTTGTTCGGGACGGAACGGGATGAGACGCTGCAATACAATTTAAATTTTCAATCCCGTCCCGTCCCACCTCGGTACGGTTCGGGACCAGTTCGGGATCGAAATTTCCGGGATTTGTGCCCACCCCTAGTTTGGAGAAGAGAGAGCTCTCTCTCTCCTTTAATAAAAATCAATATATGATGTATGACGTTGAAAATTAATTTAGATGAAGAATTTTAATTTTGACAAACTAATTATGACAACATAATATAACTTTCAAACATGTAGCAGACTCATTTCACTAATTATGAATATGTGATTGGAACAATATCACAAGAAATAATCATAAGTTATAAATTTAAACCAAAATTAAAGGAAAAGATAAAGTCTTCCCACGATAGACACGTGCTTCCCCATCCCCATTCTTAATAATAATAATAGCGACTCGGACTTTATCTCGCGCCGACCGACCTAAAATTGTACTAAGACCAATCTCCACCGTCGGATAAACCACGATTGGTTAACAACTAATAAAAAAACACAAGAATTCTTGCCTCCGTAAAAGTTTAATTCACTTTGTAATAATAATAATAATAATAAATAAAAAGAAGAAGTTAAATTGGGTAAGAAAATCAGAATAAAATCAAAGATTGGGTAAGAAAAGATTAAATAAAGAAACCCATTAACTTTGGGTAATGCCAGATGTGATGCCAGCGCAGCAATAAAGGTAGATGATGTTATTTTATCAGAAGGGCCCCAGTTTTAAGATATTTTTACGAGAAGCACTTTTAAAAATAATACACACTTCAACTTCAACTTCCACTTCCCCAAGATAGTAAGAAAGATTGTCTTCTCATATTTTTTTCGCAACCCCTTTTGCCTTTTATGGCGCACAAAACAATAAAAAAAATATAAAGGAAAATACAAACACTCTCGCTTCTAGGCTTTGCCATTTCTCACCTGAAACGCATTAGTGTTCTCCATCTCTCCCAGAAATTGAAGCTCGGAATCGAATTTCGGATAGTTGGTAGGGATTTCGGGATGGTGAGTCCGAAATCGGGAACCGGAGAGGGAATTCCCTGCGATTTCTGCAGTGAGCAGCCGGCGGTGCTCTACTGCAAGGCGGACTCCGCCAAGCTCTGCTTGTTCTGCGACCAGCACGTGCACGGCGCCAACTTGCTCTCCCGGAAGCACGTGCGCTCTCAGATCTGCGACAACTGCGCCTCCGAGCCCGTCGCCTTCCGGTGCTCCACCGACAACCTCGTTCTCTGCCACGAGTGCGATTGGGACTCCCACGGCAGCTGCTCCGTCTCCGCCGCGCACGATCGCACCCCGATCGAGGGATTCTCCGGCTGCCCGTCGCCTCTCGAGCTCGCCTCCTTATGGGGACTAGATCTCCACGGCAGCAAGAATCCGGGTCGGGTCGACCCGACCCCGAACCTGAACAGGGACTTGGACTCCTCCTCCTCCTGGACCGGGTTGAACTTCCAGGACCTAATCGTGCCCAACCAGAACGGCGGCGTTTACCAGAACTGCGGGGATCTGATTCCGGCCAAGAGACAGAGTTCCGGGGGAATATTGGGGAAGCAAAAACATGGGATTCAGAAGCAGCTGGTGGAGCTGCTTAGGAGGGACTTCGACGGCGGCGGAGAGAATTTGGAGGCGCCGACTCGGAATAGTAATGGTTGGCAGGGCAATGAGGATGTCGATGTGAATGCGAATGCGAATGCGGAAGGGTTTGATGCGGCTGGTGCTACTGTGACTTGTTCGCAGCCATTGTTGCAGCAACACGAACAAGCGCCCTTCACGTCTCTGCTTATGATGGCTGAAGGCATTGTCGATCGCCACATGTTGTGGGATACCAATCCCCATACTCACAACAACACTCAGGTAGTCTTTCGATTCACAAGCTCTACTTCCTTCATTCATACTCAATTCCTTCGATAATGAGAGACATAGCTTATTCAGAGTTGATGAGATAACAATTGTGAACTAGTTAGGTCTCATGCTTGCCGCTTTTTTTTTTTACTCTTATAGATCCTCCCGTGTGAGGCAATTTACCCATGCTTCCAGGGCCTTAATTTCTTATGTAGACTTTTAGTTACAGTAAATTATGGGTGCGGCCATGATAATCATGCTAACTTGCTACTGGCTCGCAGATATGGGATTTTAATTTAGGAAAGTTGAGGGGTCATGAAGAAACAGTTCCATTGGATGTCCCATATGATTCAAGTGGTTCAGGATTCGTGATTAAGAATTTTAGTGAACTTCTGAAGGAAGCATCTGTGACTGATACAAAAATGTTCGGAGATGTGTACCAGATGAATTGCCCTATTGGACAAGATGATATCACATTCAATGTAACTTCCCCTAACTAAATTCTTCTTTGTTCATTAATGTATTCAATCATTTATTTTTTCACTTCCTGAGGCATTTTAATATTATTGACAGTCTTGTGTAATCTTTTGTTGAATTCAAGTATTTGGTTTGCTCAATGCCTCGATCAATCTTGGCAGCCTTCTAGTATGTAGTGGCTGTGGTTGAAACTACAGGAAATCTATATACACTAGCACCTCTGTACTGTAAACAAAAGCCTTTTTGATTGTTAAACTATGCAGATAGTTTGTTATTGACATCGACATGAATGACATACATGAAAATCATCAAACCATCCATAAGATAATCATCCTGCATGCATCTTTGGTGGCTTATGGTTCTCTCAGTGTGAGGGCACAGTTGATTAGTTTTATGTTTTTTATTTGAAAATGCAGAACAACTCAAATAACCCAGCAGCGAGTCAGGGGCCAGCAACATCGGAGAGCAACAACTTCACAGTTGGCCGGCCATCATCAGGGTCAGCTTTTGGTGAAGACAAAGGCTCTGGTGCCTCTAAAGATACCCACATTATGGAACAACCTTTCCTTATAAGAAGTGACAGTCTCCGAACGGTAGGAACAAAGGCTGACATGGAGCTGCTTGCGCAAAACAGGGGCAATGCTATGCTGCGTTACAAAGAGAAAAAGAAAAACCGAAGGTATGTGACTCGTTTTTCTGTCTTCCTTGTTTCTTTACTGCTTCCCCTCCATCACCATATAAAATACTCATACCGTTTTGTGAATAGATACGACAAGCACATAAGATATGAGTCGAGGAAGGCAAGAGCTGATACTAGGAAGCGAGTCAAGGGTCGATTTGTTAAGGCTACTGAAGTTCCTGATGGTTAGATCATGTTGGGATGGGAGAGTTCTCCTAGCTCATTGTCTGTAAATATTTCTTCTTTCTTTCTTTTGCAAGGCAAATGTATAAATTCTGCAATCTTTATTTCAAAGTCCAACGTTATTTGTTTCTTCTGTTTCTTGTTCTCATTTCTCAGTGTTGTTCAGTACTTCAGTTGTGCATATTCACAACCCCTTTGATCTCCCAAAGAGTTTCTATAGAATATGAGGCCTCTAGGGTTGAAGAATAGTTTCAGATTCTGACATCCAAAAACAGAGTTATCCTACAATCTGTATCATTTTAACAAACAAAAGAAATATACGATTTTAAAATCTATTCATTTATTGTTCTAAATACTTGACCAGGAGTTGAGTTGAATACGGAGAGGTGAAAGTTTAAGTTCTCATAAGAGTTTGCTCTTCCAGAACCTTGCCATACACAAATAATTTGATCACCATTTAAAAGATTGAATTTTATGTTATTTCAGAATTATTTGACCTCAACTCATTTAGACTTTTCTTCTTCCTTAAAAAAAACTCATTTAGACTTTTCTTCATCGGACTATAGTCACGAGTGTGGACTTTTCCTCGCAGCCACCTTCACTTGACCATTTCATTTGGTCACGAATTTATTACTCGCAAATCGACCTGTCTGCCTATTCACTATCATATATCAATGCTAGTTTATCTTTTGTATAAACATATCTCAGTTTCTCTGCAAACGATTACGATTTGAGCTGTACGTACTGTGATCCTATATATCGTTGCGCACGATGGTTTCTCGAGTTTTGCTTTGTTTTCTGTTTGCAGTTGTCATTGCATCTGTGGATTGCAACTCGGAAGGTAATGAAAATCTACTTGTTAACTTCATCATCAGTATTCAGTAGTGATCAGAGTCGTCAATTAGATTGCGTTTTAGGTTGTTTCGTTAGTATTTTGATTGCTTACATTATATATGAACAGGGGATATTCTTAGTTTCTGGAAAAACAACTTGGTCGACCCTTACAATGTTTTGCAGAGCTGGGACCCGACGTTGATCAATCCATGCACCTGGTTTCATGTTACCTGCAATAACGAAAACAGCGTTACAAGGCTGTAAGTTGTTTTATCAACATTGATCTGACCTCATTGTTGGTAGATTAGCCTTGATTGGCATTTTGTATCTAAAATTGGAAACGTGTATAATATGAAGGGACCTAGGCAATGCTGGACTTGCAGGACCTCTCGTCCCTGAGCTGGGAAACTTGACTAACCTCCAATACTTGTAAGACATCTTTTCTGTTTATCTCTCAAACTTCAAAGAGCTGAATGAATGAAATATACGAGTAGGTGCATGTTTTTTAATCATTGGCAGTGCAGGGAGTTGTTCCATAACAATTTTTCTGGATCTATTCCACGGGAAATTGGTCAGTTAGTACACCTAGTCAGCTTGGACTTGTACAAGAATAAACTCTCGGGAACGATTCCAGAAACTTTTGGACACTCAAATTCCTTGAGGTTTTTGTAAGTATATATGCCTTTATCATTTGAAGGTCAACTTTTGCTAGGAATATTATGATCAACACTTCTAAACAACAATATTGGTGGTGCTATTTCTGAATTCATAATGTGGTGTCTCTATTGGCAGGAGAATCTTTCGCAATAATCTAACAGGATCTATCCCTTCATCTCTTGGCAATTTGGCAACTTTACAAATCCTGTAAGTTTGATATATACAGACCCTCGAAGCATTTATATCGATCAGTTAATTTGTATTCTTACTGATCAGCTAGCGTTCATGCTTAATTTTGCAGGAAATTGAACAATAACAAGCTCACTGGTGCTCTACCAGTAAAGGTCATTGAACTCGTTCGTTTTGGCAAGTTGGCGATTTTGTGAGTATACTCAGTCCGCTTTGGGGGACTCTCATTTCCTCAAGTTACCTTTGACATATTCTCTATACATCCTTGTCTAATTATATAGATTTATGTGCAATTCAATGCAGGGACGTCTCAAACAATCTGTTGGCAGGGACTGTACGCCGCACCAACACAACAGGTACTCAAACATATTACTGTTCTCGAAAACGTACTTTACTTTCTCATTCATTGATTTATATGTTGAATTCGAGAGCTAATTCTGCAATAAGCTGCTTACTTACTAGTTTTTTTCGTTTCTTTTTTGGCAAAAAGGTTTTGTGGTTACAAAAATAATACAAGATCCAAAAGCTCAGAACTAAATCAGAAGAGGAAGAGGAAGAGGAAGAAGAAGATATTGCATAGTTCCTCTATAAATAAATATGGGACTCCTAAAGCCCAGTACATGTTGTAAACTGTACATGTAACTATGTAAGCTTTATACATATAAAAAAGGTTATACATTGCTTTCCTGATTTTAAATTTTTTCAGCCATAATTTATCTTCCTCTCTAGACTAGGTTGGAATCTGACTGGCGATGACGAATGGGGGTACAAATAATTTTTGTTGGAAAAGGGAAAAAAAAAATTGCTAAGCTTCTGCCAAGTTTAACACAAGCATATAAGATTCTGAGATTTACAGTTACCAGAATAATACTCCCAAATAACTTGTAAACCAAGATGGGGAAATGATTAATATTTCACTGCTACTAAATCAAATTTGGGATTATGAAGCCCCAAAAACCTAAAACGATGGACTCCCCATGTCAGTGACAACTACTAGCAAAGTTACTTTGGATGAATTAAGAAGCATTGTAAACCATATACAAAGACAAATGATAGACAAGATGAAATTCAAGTACTTAATTAGTTTGTTCAATTTAATCGTTGGAAGAATAGCTTCTGCCAGGAGTTGAGTCAACGCATCAGATTCACTTCTGACCTCAAAATACAGATTAATTTATCCTAGAATCTCTATCAATTTTCCAAAGAAAAGACGTACATGACCAGGAGTAGTTGAGTTGAATGTATGGAGGTGAATAATTTTATTAAAACCCTAGCTGAACCTTGCCATACTTTGATCAGAATTTTTCTGATTTGATAATTTTATAAGCTTGTTCTAGAAGTCAGTAAGTCGCAAATTCATATATTATATTTCAAAATTATTTGACTAATACTCATTGATTAGACTTTTATCCATCAGACTAGTACTCCCGACTCCTGAGTTGATTGTGGACTTTTCATCATCACATTTACCCTTCACCCTTCACCAGATCATTTCATTTGATCAAACAATTTAATACCCACAATAAGACCTTGTCTTCCTTTTCACTATCATATTTCAATGCTGGTTTATCTTCTATATAAATACATCCTCGGTTTATTTTCTGTACTCTGACCTTATTGTTGCGCAAGATGGTTTCTCGAGTTTTGCTTTGTTTTCTGTTTGCAGTTGTCATTGCATCTGTGGATTGCAACTCAGAAGGTAAGAAAATGTACTTGTTTAACTTCAGCAGCAGCATTGATTAGAGTCGCTAATTCGAATGCAGTTTATGTTGTTTTGATCATATGTTGATTGCTTAATTATGAGCAGGGGATATCCTTTACTTCTGGAAAACCAAACTGGTCGACCCTAACAATGTCCTTGAAAGCTGGAACCAGACATCGCCCAATCCATGCCCCTGGTTTCATGTTACCTGCAACGGCGAAAACATTGTTACAAGGCTGTAAGTGGTTTTATTAACATTGATCTGAGCTCATAATATATTGTTGGTAGATTAGTTTCACTAATTAATTAGCCGTTTGGTATTTACATGGAAATGTCTGTCTGTATGTGTATAATATGAAGGGACCTTGGCAATGCTGGACTATCAGGACCTCTTGTCCCTGAGCTCGCAAACTTGACCAACCTCCAATACTTGTAAGACCATCTTAATTTTCTGTTCATCTCTGAAACTTCAAACAGTAGAGTAGATTGAATGAGCGAAGTATATATGTACATGTTATTAATCATTGATGGTGCAGGGAGTTATACAAGAACAAATTTTATGGATCTATTCCATGGGAAATCGGTCACTTAAAAGAACTAATCAGCTTGGACTTGTACCAGAATCAACTCTCGGGACCAATTCCAGAATCTTTAGGTTACTTAAATTCATTGAGGTTTTTGTAAGTACATATATGCCTTCTCTTATTTCAATGAAGATCAGCTTTTTCTATGTAAGTTTAGTGTTTTTTAAAAACACTGCGCGCGCCGTTGTTCTTCTACTGGCAGGAGGGTCTTTGGCAATAATCTAACTGGAGCTATTCCTTCATCTCTTGGAAATTTGGCAGCTTTACAAATCCTGTAAGTTTCATATCATATATGGATCCTATCCCTATGCATTTCCCTTTGGAGCGTGTTTATATCAGTTTTCTTACTGATAGCGTCGACCATGCTTAATTTTGCAGGAAATTAAACAATAACAATCTCTCTGGTGCTTTACCAGTAGAGGTGATTGAACTAGTTCGTTTTGGCAACTTGACGGTTTTGTGAGTACACTCAGTTCGAATTGGGCGCTTCTCATTTCCTTTGACATATGTTTTATATATATACATCTTTAATTCTGATCCTTCATTGTCTGATCATATAGAGTTATGTGCAATGCAGGGACGTTTCAAACAATCTGTTGGAAGGAACTGTACGCCGCACCAATTCCACAGGTACTCCAACAAAGTAGTATTCTCAAAAACATACTTTTCCTACCCTATTTATATTTTCTTGTTTATCGATTCATATTCTAAATTTGAAAGCTAACTCTGTTAAAAGATTGCTTACTATCTAGTTTTTCCTTTTCTTTTGTTGGTAAAGGTTTTGCAGTTACGAAAATAATACAAGATCCAAAAGTCAAGAACTAAGCGAGAAGAATTAGAAGAAGAAGAAGAAGAAGAAGAAGAAGACATTGTCTATATGCTTGTACTATTAAATAAAAATGGGACTCTGAAGCCTAATAAAGTAATAAACCAGAATACATGTTGTATACTCGTACATGTAAGCTTTATACATATCAATAAGCTGCATACATTGCTTTCCTGATTTTAATTTTTTGCAGCAATAATTTATTTTCCTTCCTAGACTGGGAATCTAACTGATAAATGTGGTACAAATAGTTTTATTGGAAAAAAAAAAAAAAAGACATTGCTAAAGCTTCTGCCAAGTTTTATTCGATGAGGGATTTCTAAAGCTTCTGCCAAGTTAACACATGCATATAAATATGATTTTGGCCTAAAGATATAAACCTGTAAAGGCCATTTACTCGTAAACCAAGATATAACACATGCCCTACTGCTATTAAATAAAATTAGGGATTTCTGAAGCCCAAAAGACCTAACTAGATGTTACATATGTGAATTTTGTACATAATCAAACAGCTTATACATCTGAGCTTTATTCACTTTTCTAATACCTTGGCATGTTTTTTGGCCAAAAAACAAAAAACCTTGCATGTTTTGGATAGGATTTTTCATTATTATTATTAAATGTGAAGTTAGATTAGAGATTGAGGCCCCATATTCCAGGGACAACTACCAAAGAGTAATGATCGATCGACAATATCAGATTTGAGTAGGGAAAAGGTCAAAATTAAGCAGCGGGAAGCTAATTGCTTGCTGCCTTTCCTTTATGATTTACATGTCAGTCACTCAGGCAATATATTCAATCTATAAAGATCCTTTTTGACCCTTAATTGTTCTTCCTTTCTGCAATGCCTTACTTTCTATCATTACTAATCATGACCATCAGCCCACCTCAAATCTTAGTGCATGTTTTCTTCCACCAAGCAGCTTAATTCTTGGGATGAAATTTCCATTCTTCGCAATAGTAATTTCATACGCCGGCCGGTTCTAGATGCACCATGTGGTTTTTACTGTTCACTTATGATGTGTCTAGAACTCTGGATGACGATGGAAAGAAAGTCGGAATTTAAGATAAACTCATAATTTCACGGAAAGAAAACAAGAATCTCAACGTTTGGCAAAATTGACGAGAATATTGGCCAAATTGAGAAGGATATTGACAAATTATGTGCTGAAAAATCCTTGGAATTTTGGGGACTTAACTTATGACTTTTAATTCCATGAAAATAGGCATCTGCAGATTCCAAACAAAACAACCACTACTAAAGCAAATTTTGCCGCCAAAGTCAGCCAATATATAAGTAGAGGAAGATAAGAGATAAAGCATATCCCAATTAGTCCAATTACGATGGGAATCTGCTGATTTTAAGCTTGCTTTAGTAGTGGTTGTTTTGTTTGGTTATGGTTCATTAACAATTAGACTTTGAATTTTCATTATGGTTTTTGTCATTAACTTTTCATTTCAAAAGCACAACATATTTCAATGCTAAGTAGTTTGGATATATAATTCAGAGTTGTTATCTGTGTTAATCTAATTGGACAATTAATTTTCTTTTTGATTGTATAACATAAAAAAAAAACATCATCTTGTTTCCAAACATAAAATTAAATAATGATGATAATAAAATAAAAAAGGGAACAAGTTCTATGGAGTATCCAAACATAAAAATTTGTGATTCTTGTCATTTTTTAAATCCTATATATGTAATATCCAAACACTAAAAATTACAATTTCCAGAATTTTAAATGATGGAGAAGTGATTTCCATAATTTGAATTCCTATGGAAATTACAACTACTGCATCCAAACACAGCCTTAAGGGATCAAACGCAAAAATTGTAAATTCGTCGGGAAAAATTGTTTGTTTATTTATTTTTACCTTTTTTCACCAATAAATTAAAATACCAAATCTAGGCCCTCAAACATCATTCGGCTTTGGTTTTCCAGGATTCCAACCTCCATATTAGCAGACATGCTACACGATCGATGAAAAATTGTGTGCTATAACAAGAGATTTTTTTATTGTTTTGGCATGCTAACTAGATAATCTTTTGTAATTCGAGTTGTGGAATGGGCTGCAATTAAGGACTGACTTCTTCGGACTTGGAATTAATACAATACAATTTTCCAATTAATGTAATGTCTTTATCTCATGAAGTAGAGGTTACACAAAAATAAGAAACAATACATGTGGTGGAGTTAATTGGTGGAACATGCAAGCTCATTATAGGAACGATGTTGTGTGTCCCTTAAAGTAATGGAGTACGTAGTAGTGGTCGCTCACTTAATTTGAATGTCTTGAAGCAAAGCAAAGGCTGGCTTTGGTCAATGGTCAACCATTGACTGACGGACGCCTTGATTCAAAAGCAAATGGAAACTCGTGGGTTGGTGATTATACAATCAATCGTTAACTGATCCGTATAGAGATCCATCTCCAGACTCCAGACTCCAGCTAGCTAGCTAGCTGTTCTCTTCTCTTCTCTTCTCTCTAATTTGATGATGACGTACTGGCATGGGGGTTTGCTTTGTAGTTAGTTTCTACAAGTACTTACTTGCTCCACCACCTTTTTCATTCGAATTCCGATTTCTCAAAAAGAAGGTGGGAGCAGATATATAATATATAGAAGGAAGGAGATGAATTCTTAGTACTCTCTCTCTCTCTCTCTCTCTCTCTCTCGCTGCTTTGCAGCTTTGGCTTTTTGGTCAAGTCACTTCTTTTAAGAAGATGATATATGGAGGTGATGATCCGTGGTTCCATCCCATGCTATGCATGATACGAAATAATGAATTAGTGTATGTGATGTCTGTTTTAGGTACTACTTTCGGGTGACTCTTGTCCCAACTACTACTACTACTACTACTACTCCACTCATCTAATCAAAGTGAGTACTCATGATGATGTTTAATAGTGGATCCAACACGTACGATATTAACCATGTGACACGTGCACATGATTAGACTTCTCAACAATGACGGGTAGAATTATCAGAGGGTGATCGAGCATAAGCATGCAACTGTTTTCAATCTCAAGTGTTGGTGTAAAATTTTCAAACAAGCCACATAACTATGGGAGAAAGTTCTTGTTAATTTTAGTCCTTTTTCTCCAACGAAAGAAAGACCAACTTAAAATTCATTATTAACCCTTAAAAGACGAGTCTCACATGCATGTCTTACCTTCTTAGTGGGGAGTGGACCTGATCAAATTATTGCTTTATGTCGTTTGTCATGTTGAAATGAAAGAGTCTAAGACAGATTTTCTAACAGTTTATATGTACCTTAATTTTATTTTTTTGGTCAAATTACGAACACGTTAAACAAAACAAAAAATATATACTTCCTTGGCCCTTTTGGGCTTCCTTGTAACTAAAAAAAAAAAACAAAAAATATATACTTGGACGATTATTTCGTTGGTGCAATTTGGTTGACATTCGAAATGAGGGAACTCTGTTCCTTTTGAAAGTAGGCCTCTCAATACGAATCTGGGTATCAATGGGTTTTTGTATAATGATCAAAATCCAGTAAAGAGAAAAAAGAGATTTGCATATACAAACAAAGCTTCGTGGATAATAATAAACAAATCATGCATACATATATACATATATAGCAGCTTAATTAGGTTTAGAGGTAAACTAGTATTCCCGACCAGACCACCACAGATTTCCAAGTTGCAGATGCAGCATTATTCCCCATATATATGCTCTACATATATAATTGTCCATATGCTCCTTTAACCTCCTCGGGCAATACAGCAAATTATAAATCAAATCAAATTTACTTGTTCATTTTAAGAGAACGAACAAATGTTTATGTATTTATGGACTTGGATAAGTGTCAGCTTGCTCAAAACAAACAAATACTACATGATTTTTTTGATGTGAACAAATAGTACATGATGCAAACAAACAATTGGTCTTTTTTTAATTTTATATTTTATATTTTTTTGGTCTGAAAAACAAACACTTGGTCAGTGATAAATATTTCTGTGCAGTTGATAATAGTTTATTCTTAGAAAGAAGTATAGTTTTGGCTCCGACAGGGTTCAAATGACTCTATCTCTCTTTTCAAGAAGTACTGGGCATGCACGCAAACCTCTACTCCCTTGTGTAGTCTAGTCTCTATTTCTATTATTATTGTCAGATGTTATAACATAAAAAAGCAAAACCAAAAATATTTTTATTACTCGACTTTGAGAATCTATTAAATTTAACAACGTTAATGTGGTTGAGTTGACAAATTTATACGATCCAAACGGAAAAGAGTAACACTTGATAATAGAAATTGATCATCAATTTGTGAAGAGTATTTGCTGGATCATGACAGAAGCTTTAAACCAAAAAGAAATAAATATAGCTAATATTGAAATAAATAAAAAAATAAAAAATAGAATACACAAAACGAGAGACCCGCCCCATTTAAACTTTCGTTAATTACTGTTTTGCAGCACAAAGAGCACTCCATTCACTTTTTTATGGGCTTTGTCTATAAATAAATCCCCCCACAAAGTTTTGATTCCTTGCTTCCATGCGTTGTAAGAATAGCCAAAACTTTCTCTCTCCCTATATATCTCTCTGAATCTTTAAGGTCCAACTACTACTGCTTTTTAAGTTTCAACTTTCAACGACCCCAACTCAGATCAAAGCTTTAGTCTTTGCAAAAATGGCGATGTGGGCTCTGCTTCATCTTCTTACCACCGCCCTCATTCTCTCTTGGCCATTGACACCGACAACTGCAAACTTAGAAGGTAAAACCTGCAACTAATCAAAGCCAATTAATCACTTTGTTGAGTGTGTGCTAATTAATGGAATGAACAGGGGATGCTCTGTTCGCTTTGAGAAGAGCTGTCAAGGACCCCAATAATGTTCTTCAGAGCTGGGATCCCACCCTCGTTGATCCCTGTACTTGGTTTCATGTCACCTGCGACGCCGAGAATCGAGTTACTCGACTGTAATTAATTCATCATCTCTATTCAATTTAACCATGCATTTTCAAACTGTCTGTTAATTAAGCTTTGTGCTTATTTTACTCTGTTTCTTTTTCAGAGACCTTGGAAATGCAAACCTGATCGGCGGTCTAGTACCTGAGCTGGGCAAGCTCGAACGCCTTCAGTATCTGTGAGTCTCACAATTTCATTCATTTTTTGTTAATTTTATGTATTTTTTGTGGGATTGGTTCTGTCTGAGCCTTGTGAAGGGTGTATTGATCTGACCTACCTCACCAGCCAGGACAGTCAATCACCGTCTGATAATAAATTCCACATCTCATGAGATCAGCATTTATAGTGATACTGAATAGCAAAATTGGTTGGTGTGTCGCTGTTAATGGTGGGTTTTATAATTTAGGGAATTATACATGAACAACTTGACGGGCTCTATACCAAAAGAGCTAGGAGAATTGAAGAGCCTTGTGAGCTTGGATCTCTACCACAATAACTTCACTGGGCCCATCCCTTCCTCACTTTCCAACCTCCCCAATCTTAAATTCTTGTAAGCAATATCTTCCTCTGCACTTGGATTTGGATTTGTGCACCTACATGCAACCCTCTAGTAATTATCATTTTTGGTTCCGTATTTTGGTCGAAAACGGCTTTTTTAGTCACGTTATTTTCAAATGTTTTCTATCTTGTTTAGTAGTGCCAAAATCTACGAAATTACAATTGAAAATCCATGGCAATTTGATGAAACGGTAAATGGATAAAAAAGGAACAAAAAGAGCTGACATACGAGTTACAATGCAGGCGACTAAACGGGAACAGATTGACTGGAACGATACCCAGGCAACTTACCAAACTTGGAAGCCTCAAGATCCTGTACGCTTTTCTCTATGCAATCTCCAAATGACATATTTACTCTTCATTAGTTTCTCTCTTACTCACTCATCAGTTTGCAATGAAAACTTGTGCAGTGATGTATCGGACAACGATTTATGTGGTACTTTTCCAACCTCGGGCTCCTTCTCCAAGTTCTCAGAAGAAAGGTACCACCATACATGTATATAAATTCAAAAGCTTGTTTTATCTCATTGTAAGCTTTTGATTCTTAGAGGGTTGTGTATGTGTTTGTTTGTCTCGATGTAGTTTCAAGAATAACCCAAGATTGGAAGGACCAGAGCTGATGGGATTTGTCAGATACGATATCACAGGAAGCTGCAAATGATGTGTACCACTCACTACTAGATGCAACAAAGTGTTGCCAATTCCACCTCTATAATCAAGAAAAGCCCCAACTAGATATAAATGTAATCTTTTGTCTGTGGGAAGGTTTTTTCTTTTTTTGTGCTTCATTAATATAAGTCCCAAAACTTTGTACATCAAGGAAGCCTTCGCATTAAGCACAGAAAACTATGTTTGTGGTCACTTCTCAATCACCTTCCTATAATATTTGCTCCTGGAGAATATGTACTTCTTTGTGAAGGACTGAAGGTAGTTAGATTCAGGCATGAAGCATGGATAAGTTTGGTGATTATTATTTTTACAACATATGGGACATTTACAAGGAATAAGTCATAATAAGCACATAGCAAAGTAGCAGTGCACCTAAGGGACATGAGAACCCTTAGAGAAACAAATAAAAAAAGGGAGCAGATATCAACTACCTTCTGACTTGGATTTCAATTCTAATAATTGATGGTTGAGCACTTGCGCAAATTAGTATTACTTACCAGCAATTTGTTATGGAATTTTGATATAATTAAAGGCAATTAAAGTGATCATACACATGGGCGAAAATGATGAACAACAATGGGAGAGATTCTAAGGACAACAAATGAGTATTAACTATTAATTGATGGGGAAAAAGAAATTGCAAAATTCCTCAGATGATGGAACAAAATGGCAAGTATTTATACAAATTAAAGCCACATTCCCGTTATATGAAACAACTAGTTAGTAAAAATGGGGAGAGGCTCCAATGAGTACCAAACAATAAGAACTTGTTGAAGACTTTCAAACTCAACCGTTGGATGAGCTTTTAATGAGTTTTTTAAATATCAACTGACATTTAAAATATTTATCTACCAGTTGAGTTTGAAAATCTTCAACAAGTCTTCATTGTTTAGTACTCACTAGAGAAAGCCCCGGTAAAAATGACAAAAAAAAAAACAATTAACAAATGTCATGGACAAAAAGATATATTTACAAATGTGCACCTCTAGGAGCGGATGAGAACAATCTTTTTCCACCACAACATTTTGCCGCCTAGTTAGAAACAAAATTTCACCAAAAATGAAACTAATCAATCGGCACCTGCATTCAAACAATGTATAGCCACTTAGAAACAAGAAAATTCCAGGTCTCAGAACCAGAAAGAAAAGAAAAAGGAGCAAGACATGGTGACAAATACACTTCTGCCATTAAAAGTACATGTTGGAATCATTTACTCACACAAAGCCTACCAAAACAACATGTTGACAATCTTTTACCAACTTAACTACCTAGAAGCTAAAGATATGCTCCAATTCATATATATTAGTCCTTACAAGTAGCTTTCCAGTAATGAAAAGCATAAAGTACTATTATTAGTACACAGCCTCAAAATTCATACTTTACCTAACTGAAACAAACAGTATAAAAGGGTTTGAATTACCTCTACATTGAACAGCCCGGATGACAATCTCAGAGCTATTTTGATGATTGCTTAGGTGTGTTAGATAAGGCTATTGGACTCAGAGGAGGTGAATCAATGTCTTCAGACTTTTCAGGAACAGGAGAAGCTTCCAGTGGTTCAGATACATGCAACTCCGTCACTCTAGGACTCCTCGAGGGTATAGAGAAACTACGAGGGATGTTCTGAGGAGGTTTTGGCAGCGGAGCAGCTGTAGGTGACAAAGGTGGTTTGTTTGTTGCAGATTGCATTTGTGCTCTGGGCGCCAAGGGGGCTGAATGGCCAACTAGAGGTCTTGAAGACTTGGACGTTAAACCAACTGGAGGCCTAGGAAGCTCATGAAGCTCACTTATTTTAGGCGAAGACATAAATGTAGGAGAAGCATTTGGAGATACTTTAGGTGATGCAGATGCAGATGGAGGTTGAGGTATTGGATTTCTCAATAGAGGTCCAGAAAACATTTGGTGAGGTCCCACTGTAACAGGCTTCGAAGATGCATGCTTACTTGTCAGCGGACCAGAAAATGCTTGTCTTTTTATCTTTTTAGAATCAAAAGCAGCCAGGGGATCCAGCCCCGGAAGCAATATATGACCTGCAAGAGGCGGGGGTAGTCGATGGGATGCAATGTTATTGTTGCTCTCTCTGAGGACTGATTGTGCATTTATAACTGTTGGTCCAGGTGCTTTCTTATCTCCCATGTTCTTTTCGTTGTTTGGTTCCAAGGGCGATGAATGCCACAAATTCTGTGTTCGGTTACTTAAACTTGTCTGTACCTTGTGGGGCACTGTATTACCAGGTCCAGTAGAATCTGAATTCTTTGTATCAACTGGTGTGGGTAGTACATAGGAGTGGAACTTCCGGGATAATGATGGCTGCATATGTCTCATTTTTTCAGCTCGGTCCACCTTATTTTCAGGAAAAAGTGGGGCGGATTGGCTGACTGCCCTACCCTTAAAGGAAAATGAATTCCTACGGAGTCTGTCCTGCAAATAGATAGAATGATAAGCATAAGAAGAATAGCAAGCTACAACATATTAGAAGCTAGAACATCTTGAAGATGATTTTTTAAAAGACATTCTAGTAGGAATTGAGCATAAAGAAGTCTTCAGGTTCTAGAACTGCGTAATGAAGATGGTCTGTTTATATTTTAGTATGTGCCTGGTGAACATAGGTGTAAAATGAAAGAGCAATACCAGCAAGAACTAAACTAGAAGTAGAAGACTACAGTTCAATATTAAGTCATATATGACTACATAACAGCATATGACTTCTAAAAGTGCATTAAAGAGAAGAGTATGAAGTGCATTACACAGAGCTGCTATATTTATTTATGAATAGCTCAATCGATAAAAGAGCGGATGTTTACCTTCAAAGCTTCCACACTAGGTATCTTGGGAAAGGTGAGGTCCCCCTGATCCAACTGCATTATCATTAAATCTCATGTCAAAATGACAAAATATATATATCAAGATGTTTCAGGAAATCAAAAGTAGAACATGGGTAACAGGTAACAAGGTCAAAAGGCCCAAAACCTACAGCCTACACGAATAAAATCTTTCAGTTCAGGTCACTGTCTTGCGCACAATATTCTACAACTTGTAGAGTTAATACATGTAAACTGTTACTTACACGTATGGCATATAGTCATTTACACTTTCTTTCCCTTATATCGGCCATAGCTGTTTTGAAGTTTTCTTTTCCTTTTGGTCAAAAGCTTTCGTTCTTTGGTGCATGCAGCATAGATATGTGGATGACTTATTAATTTATCAGGTGCGTATGTACTTGATTCTCCAAATTATATTTTGTGCGTAACCTCAGATGCATATCAAGGGAACAACATGCTATTTAGTATAAGTAGATTGAACTGTAGTAAGAGTAAGACCTCCATTGAGCTTCGTGCTGTAGAAACATCTGGCTCTCGGTCATTATGTCCATAGTCAAAGCTTAATTCTCCATCATCATTCACAAAAGAGCTATCATCATCGTCATTGTCATCATCGTCGTTGTCACCATCCCCTTCATCATCTAGCCCATTGAACTTGTAATCAATATGCTGCTGTTCAGTTACCAATTTAACATGTGGTTCTACTGCTTCAACAGAACTAAGTGCCTTCTTGAAGAAGCACAACTGTTTTAAGCACAAAGAAAGAATAAGAACACTTTGATAAAAATGAAGAACAGCAACAAAACGGACAAAAAAGAAACACAAACCTGAGCAGCATGATGGCGAGCTGCCTGTGTGAGAAGACTACGAGATTGTCCTTGCTTCAGAGATTTCAACCGGAAAACAAATAATGTTGCCTCCTCATCATATTCATCACGAGCCAGTTGTATTTGCTGCACAGAAAAGGTCTCTCCTTTTCCACCTCTTGACCTCCCTTTTTCTTTCTGTCTTTTTACCATATAGTCATATACATCTCTGTAGATCATGCACAATATGAGAAGACAATCATCTAAATGAAGACATGCAGATGTATTTATAAGATAAGGTATTATGTCTATAGTACCTTTTCTCATCGCATTGGTTCTTCATCTCCTGCATCAACATGAAAGGGCAAACATCATTAACTTTTACATAGACAAAAGAAATGTGTACATAGAAGCAATAACCCCTATCTAAAAAGTGTGCAGATGCAAATTGAAGCATTTGAGAAAGATATTCATATTCTAAATAACAGAATCATTACTTGGACAAGCTATTAACAGAAAAGAAGAAGAAAAGGAAACCCACAATAACCAAAACCCCAGCCCAGAAAAAAAGTTGTGAGCATGAAACACTAAAAACAGGAACAACAGACATGAGAAGAACAAAGAAATGGTTAACTGAAATATATGATGGAAACACCTAGGGCAATGCAGAATTTATGCATGAAAAAACGCCAGCAGAACACTTGTATAACTTCATCAGATCATCGAGTTCAAGCAAACACACCTCAACTGTTTGAAGTTCATTAAGAAGAGATTCTGATGGAACTGCAATAGTCTGGAATATATGAGAGCGCTGCAATATGCAAAGCAATAACTTCAAAATGATTAGTAGAACAAAATTAAGGATAGTTTTCATAACTATTTCATATGTAATAATAAAACCTCACATAGCTATCAACAAGTTTGTGGAGTTCAAATTGCAATTTCCCTAGCTTTAGCAGAACTGTACCTGCAAGAAATAGGTTGGGAGAATACAAAACAAAGTTAATTATTCCCAGATTCAAGTTAAATATGTTAAATATGTCAAATTTTCAACACAATGACGCAGAAATATATTGGGTGACTTGGATGCCAGAGACAATCAAAATTTTATGACTATATTCAAAAATGAGAGACACCAAAGTGACAGACTTTGTCCCAAGTGAAGCATGCTTAAACAATAAATTACTTCTTACTTAAAGAAAACTAGAAATAAAAGCATAATAGAGTTTTGGATCACTTTACCACCATCTTCATCATCATTTAATGCAGTTTTCTGAAGAAGACAAGCACCCATTTCTCGCAATGACTCTGAAAATTCTACAAAAACAAAATTGGAATTTGTAAGAAAGCAAACAAATGTCAGAAAGATTCTCAAAAGAGAAAAATAATCTTCAAATTACTATGCCAAGGATCACTATCAAAAACTGAATTGCAAGAATAAGGTACCAGTTATGTATCAGCTTAAGCTAATAACATTTTTGTATCATATAGGAGTCCAATTGATGTGCATTATAGAAGTAAGCAAATCTACTGAGGTCTTTGATTTGATACCATAAGGGTACTTGATTAGTGGTACACAGCACAAGAGTATAAGCCATTGAAAAAAAGTACAAAATAGATACTTTCTTCTAAAAGAAAAAGAATACCATAAGCGCTATTTGCTGTTGCTGCAGCTGCAGAAAGTAAGCTATCATAGCAGTCCCTCATATCTTGCATGTCCTGCAAGAACAAGACCAGATTGATTACAGATAATTGATTGCTTTATCATGCGCAAACAAGCACCAGCAAGACTTGCTGATAATGATAAAATCATATACAGAAGAGTTCAAATTGTCAATTGAAACACAATTTTCAGCAAGTAATTTCCGATAAGATCAAGGTCCAGATCCAGAACAAGTTCCCGGGGACCTAATTAACGGACTCCGCCATTGTCAAAACCTTACAATTCTAATTTCTAACCCTCCGCATAGTGAAAATCAATTCCAAGCAGATGAAATTGATCGGTCTGTAAAATGAGCGATTCAGAAAGTTTTTCATCTTCATCTGTTTTCTTGTCGTAATCTCTGAGCAAACGAAAGAGAAGAAGAGACGCTTACCTGAGAAGCCTGAGCGAGCTCGTCCAATTGAGCTAGAGGCTGAAGATCTATCCGGGGGTCCTTAGCTTCGTGCTTGTGAAGTGCGAGACCTCGCAACTTTCTGAGAGAGGTCTTCATTGCTTTCTGTGATTCAACGGAAATGAAAAGGTAGAAGAAGAAGAAGAAAGAGTAAACCTAAAGCCTCTCTGAGCTCAACGCTTTCTCTGTGAATTGAATTCAATAATCCACAGCCTACACGCACCACAATCAAATGTTAAAGTAGAAGAAGAAGAAGAAGTTCCTATTATGAATGAAACACTTTCTCCATTCTGTCATTCCATGCTTATGTAAATGCTGACCAGATTAATCATCATGAAAATAATTATAATAATTATTATCATCAATCATGGATTAATTTCTTTTTGCCAAACCATGTAAACTGGTCAATATATTAGTTTTTTTTTTTATGTCTCTGAATATTATACAGAAGCTGTTACAAAAAGTCAGATTGACCACTGATAAAGCTCATTTTAACTGCTAACAAATTTACCGTGCTCTTTTTTTTTTTGGTCAAAAGTTTTAACCGTGTAGCTCTTAAACGCGGGCCAAAAAGGGTATTTTATCGTGTCTTAAGCACGGGAAAAATGTAAATTGCTTTAAAGACGGCATTTGTTTGAATTATAATTTTTCCCTAATAGCGGCGTCAAAGCCTGTGCTTCTTTTTTTTCCAAGACTAGCCAAAAGCCTGAGGAATGGTAAAAGAAATCGGAAAGAGAGGTAGACCTTCTTCTTGGGTCAATAATACGCGTTTCTTAAGGCCCAAGTCTCTTTCTATCATTTTCCAAGTAAAATTGACAATCGGTCTCCAAGTCTCCCCCCTGATGAGTATGGGGCATCTTGTCATTTTCACATATGAAAAAAGGAAATTCATGATCTATATACTACATATATTCAATGATTTAAGTTATAAGACCCGATGGTCTTGGTTCGTTTAAGTTGCACTAAGCACATCCTTAAATTCTCGTGTTAGAAGGGTCCTGAACAAGTGGATTACCCAAAATGTAACTGCATATACTATGAGTCTAGGACTATGCATGCCTTAATGGCGTAGGGAAATCTTAGATTTGTTTGTGATCAATTACATAATGACATCCTAATGTCAAAGTCCACTTGTGTTGTTACTTATGACACAGATCAATTTGTGAGTTGGTATGAAACTTTTGGCACTATGATTACATTCTCAATCTACAATTATAACCTTTTTGTTCGTTGGGTCCAAAATATTACATTTATACTCTGATCATTTTAACACAAAATCATTAATAGTAAACTGAAATTCATATCATCCTTCTAATAACACAAAGTCATCTTTTGCTAACTTCTAATATTCTTAATCGCGTATACTTTAATCGTGATGATTTGATTTTGATGAGGACATTAGCAGTATCATTTTGGAGAATCAGACCAAAATTGCATCAAAAATTATTACTGAAAAGTTTTTTTTTTTTTTATGAAATAATTGTTGAAAAAAATTATAATTGCGGTTGTTGGGACGATTATTAAAGAACTGGTCATGGTCCAGAACATAGTGGAACTACTCTACCAATACAGATTAGATAATAGATATTGGTCCTTTCTTTTTGGTCTGCAGTAAGATTTATACCTACCAGGTTTCCTTTAGCTAATGAAGAGTCGAAGACGAACAAAATTACACAGCCCTCTAAGGCTCTCTACTATGTAGGCATGTAGCAGACAGTTAAAGGTTATTTAACCATTCCAACACGGCGACACCAAATTGCAATGGTAAAATAGCGTAAAGTAACAAACATAACATATTGAGACAAATTTTGCAACAGTAAATCCAACACCAGGCGACACAAATCATACTACAAAAGTTGGTATAGATAGCTTCTATGGAATAATCTGAAAGAAACATAGAACTGGAAGATGCTTAACAAGTATGTCACCGCAAATCAGGGATGAATCAATCAATTTCATAGACTTGCCATTAATCTAAAATTTCAAATGTTTTCTTCTCGTTTCTAATCTTTTTATAGCTTTTTTCATCCACAAGCTTCTTCAGAGTACAATATTAATCAGGCATAATTAACTAAAAGTCACCAAATTGGACAAAATACATCATAAACCTTTCTGGAATAAAATTTTGTGGTAGTTAAGTAGATAACCCCGAAAATGGCTTCCAAAACCCAAATTGTTTTATTGTTATCAGCCACAAATATAAACGATAAAACAGTCAAAAAAATTCCTCGCTCTTGTCAATGTCTTCCAAGTTATTTGACCGAGCAGTTCCTCCTCGCACAGGATGATCTCGCGGTTATTTGACAAGCAGTTCCTCCCCACACAGGATGAGGAGAGAAATAATGTACAATCTCTATATCTCCTGAACAAAAAAAAATTCGCATAATTAATAAACTCGATTCTAGGAACCATAGAACTCATAACTGCTGAATGATCGCCACAAAACCTAAAATTTGCAGTGAAGATAAATATGTGATATAACTAATAACCTCGATCCCGAGAAGTTTCTGCATTTAAGGGGTAAAACTAAGCACTTGCAGCCAATGGTACAGATCTGTAGCATGCTCTCTTTGCTGCACGAACAATATCTTCAACCTGTAAAACCAATTAACCAAGAACTGTAAGTGGCAAAACAACCAATGGATAATTAATAACCAAATTGATGGGAAAAAAATTCGGCAATTAAATAGATTTTGCACCTATTGATCCACTATAAGGCAGTACAACCTTATTAAATGGAAATTCCAGAAATACACCATACACTACACTAGATATCAAACCATAAAGAAAAGAAAGGAAGTCACCTGAGGAAGAGCCAATCTCTCCAAATTGGCCGCATAAGGCATGGGAACATCAGCTCCAGCAATCCTCTCAACAGGTGCATCAAGATAACCAAAGCTCTCCTCAACAACAGATGTGCTGTTTAAAAGTATACAATAGAATAAGCAAACATAATGTCTGAAAATCACTCAACAGAAAACATATTTCAGAGTAAATGTAAATGGACAGACCAGATTTCAGCACCAACACCATGCTGAGGAAATCCTTCTTCAACTGTTACAAGTCTGTTGGTTTTCCTAACTGAAGTGTTGATGGTGGCCCTGTCCAGAGGACGAATTGACCGCAAGTTTATGACCTATAACACAACAGATAGTCAACACTGACTCTATTACAAAGGAACAAAGCAGGATTGTGTTGCTACTTGTTACCAATATAAATTTACCTCAGCACTGATTCCTTCTTTAGCGAGAATTTCAGCTGCCTGAAGACCAAGAAATCGAATTAGTTAATAATTGTAAGGGGGATAAAGGAAATGGGAGGAAGGGAGGGAGAGAGAGAATTTAGAAAAGAAGTGGCTATAGAAATCTCTCTTATGCCAATGCAAATGCAAAATGAAAGGAAAGGAGTGACAAAGTATAAGGTCCCATAAAACCACAAATTAAGGGCAACAACAGGCAAAACACTAATGCAATGTTGAACAATTAGCAGTGAAAAGCCTTGAAAGATACCAAACAAAGTTTTCACCCATTCAATTCCAATAATCTGGGGACCACATATTATTCAAGGCAGCGACTAGGCCCTCGTTGTTAAAAGCTTCAAACTCTTCCTCTATTTTATCAACTAACACTATCATGCATTTGCCATGTCAATCCAGATATAACTTAATAGCAATTTTACATTCTCACTACATACGCCACATACAGGCAATCGAAGGAGGTATAATAAACAAACCTGTAGAGCATAGCCGACCATTTTTGAAAAAGCTGTAATGGTGATATCCTTTCCTTCTCTCTCGATCTGTGTTTAATCATATATTAGAATGCAATCATCAATGATAGAGGACACCAAAAAATTGATTAATAGTTGGATTAAGTATCATCTTCCAGATACATTTCATTAGCTTATAATCACCTTAGCCTTTCCTATTGGAAGGCAAAAACTGGAATCAAGAACTTCAGCAGAAACAGGAAATGACTCACCATATCTGAAAGACAAATTTGCATCAAGACCCGAATGTTTGACATGATAAAAATCAAAATAAACACAAACATTGATAACAAATGACATAAACATCCCAAACCCCCTTGCAGTGTGTTACTTACAGCAACTCATTTTCAAGAAAAACAACGGGATCAGGGTCCCTAATGGCAGCTTTTAGCAGTCCACGAGCATCTTCAGATGAATATGGGGTCAACACTTTCAACCCAGGGATGGCAGCATACCATGATGCATAACACTAGATCAAAAAGTATATCATCAATTGTCAGTATTCATTCCCCATTCGCAGGAAAATAAAGCCTCAAATTGCTGTGGTTAAAGCATAGACCAAGAATAAACTAGTTGGTAAATATGAAAAATGTCAATAAACAAAAGTAGTCGAGTAACTAAAAGAAAAGGGCCCGAGCAGCAATACTTGAGAGTGCTGGGCACCAACACCAGCAGCAGCACCATTTGGACCTCTGAAAACAATGGGCACATTTATTCGACCAGCAGACATATAATTTGATTTTGCAGCAGAATTGATGATATGGTCAATTGCCTGCAACAAAATCCAGAAGTGAGGTTTCGATCACCAACCCGGAGAAAATACAGAATCCTTTCAAGAAATATAAATTGGACCTAATGATTTAGAGGCTGAAAGAACTAAGACTGATGATAACATAGCTGTAAGTAAATTAGAACTATGCAAAAACAGGAAAAAAAAAAAAAAGTGTTTAAAGGCTATCATTATTTTTAATTTGGCTGAGCCACCTCAGAGAACATAGCATCCAACATCCTTTAACAATAAATCCCTCTCCCTCTCTTTCTCTCTCCTTCAGTCAAGAGGCTGAAATTCCCAGTTGTTTAAGGTGAGACCTATATAGCTGTTTCAAGCACCAGTTTGAACACTCAGGAAGTCCAAAACCTGTTCAAGTCTCAACTTAATACATTAAAGTCTTATGTGAACTACCAAAGGTTACAAAAGGCAATTTGTTACGGCACACAGCCTATCAAGGACAGCAACATTTCATTAGTATAACAGTTGAGAACAGTCAGTCAGATAATCAAGTTCATACAGACATCAATCAAATTCACATTCTTTTGGAAAGACAGCGAGCATAAGAGGATTTGGTAGTTGGTACAATGATAATGCTCAAATCGAATGAGTGTCCATGTTAGTACTTTAGATCACTATAGTTTCAGACCATCCAAAACAATATTCAGTGTCAAGACATCAACTATAAATTATAACGTGCATTAAGAAATCCAATAGAGCAATCCTCAAACCTGCATTGAGAAGTTAAAGGTCATGAACTCTACGACAGGTTTCAAACCATAGTAAGCAGCACCAACTCCAATTCCAGTAAATCCAGCCTGCAATTCATTTACCCAATAAACAAGGCCAATCAGCGACTGCCACCAATGTAATAAAACAGACATTCCCAACATGATATGCTTTTACTCATTTTACTGAACTGAAGTAAAGAAGAGATAATTTGAACAGCATGTCAAGTAACAGGAATAACCTCTGTGATTGGGGTATCGAGAACCCTGTCAGGGCCATACTTATCCAGAAGTCCTTTGGTTATCTATGTACATTAAAGAATAAAGACCACAGTAAGTTCACATAGATTTCAAATTAAATGAAACAGAACAATTCAAATCATTTCTTCAATAATCAATTCTTACCTTGTAAGCACCTTGATATTCCCCAACCTGCAAACAGAACGAGCAAACATCAAGGTTATGAAAACAGATTTTGTTGGTCTCATATCACCAAAAATAGAACCCATCCATGTCTCCTCACCTCTTCACCCATCAAAAACACTTTCGGGTCCGCAGACATTTCCTCATCAAGGGCAGAGTTTAGAGCATCCCTCACTGTCATCTGTGTACACAATTCAAATAATTCTCTCTTTTTACAATAGCTTAGATGAAAATAGGGAGGGATATACTATTACTGCAGCTCTCAAATTAAATGGGAAACGATGTGAAAAAATTCAAATCCCGGAAACTTATATGAACAAGCAAACTTTCATATATATATAAGTAGGGCAACAAATTGGGATTCTGATACAGGTTTTATAAGTAGATAGGAAGGCAACTGGAGTCGAAAATAACATTACCTCTTTGGCAGAAGATGAGTAACTTCTGAATGCCGATGCGGCGGGGCGGATCCTCTGCAACTGCCCCAAAATCTGAACCACCGGAAAATTGGCCATAAAAATATTAAATCAAGCAACTCTTTCACAAAACTATAGCACATAATTACAGAAATATTATTATTAGGGTGTTGGTGTGTACCATAGCAGATGAGCTTCCAGCTCCTACTTTTTGCCTTATAATCCCCAACATCTTTGTATCACAGAGACCACTGAAATAAACAGGAATACAATTAAGGAACTGGAAACTTCAAAGATGGAAATACAAAATCAGATCGCAATTCATATGAAAATGAATCAGAGGGACTTAGGGATTTGGAAGAAGAAGAAGAAGAAGAAGGAACCTTGATGGCGGTTTGGAGAGGAGAGGGGATCGGATCGGCTACGAGATGTGTAAAATGGGCGTGGAGTGAGCAGCAGCCACCACTTTCAATTGCTTCGTTTTAATATTCTGTTTTTTTTCTGTCTCCATGCTTTGGACCTTTTTATTTTATTTATTTCATTTTCATTTTTCTTTTTTTAGGTCTTTTAATTTGGAGATTCCACCAAGTACTGCGCGCGGGTTAAAAGCAAAAAATTAATATTATTTTTCTTTAATAAGGAAAATTTAATATTGCAAAGAAAAATAATATTAGAATGCACCACGCCTATATATGTTAACCAGAAATACGGAAAGATTAAACAAGGAAGATGCATACATCATAGTGATCGTACTCAAATAGGCTTTCATAATTTTATTAAGAAAAATTTGGTTCAATAATTGTACAAATCTTGAGTCAACTTTAGCAATAAGGCACTACACAACTCCGTAATTAAAACCGTCTATTTTTTCATGTATTTTTTAAAAATTAATTTCTCCAAATTAATCGGGTCACAATTATTTTTATAATTCAGTTGATTGATCAACTTTTATAAAAACATTACATTTTAGTAAACCCCCACATGGATTCGGTTCAGCCTTCACTCGTTAATGTTGTTTTGTATTTGTTTGTAAGTGATTTTCAGTAATGTAAGAAGTTATTTTATTGATGCGCGTTCTGGTTAGTTGTTTATATCTTCGAACATCATTTTAGATGTTTTATCTTTTCAATTGTCACATATGAAGCATGTAATCAGATACGCGTATGGTGTAGTACTTTTTGGTTTGTTATGCTATAGAATATATGAATTATTATTAGTTTCTCTCTGCTCCTACCTACGTAGTTTTTAATATGATTAATAGTAATTAACAAGGTAAAACCGTGCTTATGTAATAGAATAACGTTGTATTCGGCAGGGACACCTTGGTTGGCAGCCAATTTTGGAAGGTTGAGAATACGACACTTGGGAGACGTGAGGTATACGCACACTTTTTGAAAAGATTGTTCATGAAAATAGACCATTAACGTTAATTAACAAAGTAACACCGATTTAGCAAAATAGCAGGTTAGCTCTTCACCAAAAAACAAATGCAAGTGGTAGGTTTGGTAATGAAATGGTACCGTGTAGACTGTAGGGTGGGATATTCGTGGAAGGTGTGCACTCAGCTAGTCACCTACTAATAAGGCGCTGTTTGGCAATAAAAAAATTGAATCCAAGGGCCTGTTATAGGTGCAGCCATCCAAAGTGGAGGAAATAGATCTTTGTTGGGGTCCACAGCCTAGCCTAGCCTAGCCTAGCCTTGCCTTTGATGATCCACCCACCTCTTATTGGTTTTTAAGTTTTTTGTTTGGTTGTACGGAAACATACAGATGTCCATTTTTGACGGAAAATTCTTCAGTCAACCAATCATCACAGGCAGTCCACCAGCAGCGTGAGACACACGCGCCCATGACCCATCGGATTCGACCCGGACCCATCTCCACAGTTCGGCCTTGACTGGCAGCCGGACCACCGCCGTTCGACTCGTCTCATCCTCGTGAGTCGACCCATGCTCTTCTTTCCTCCAGCCGACCACCACAACGGCCGGATCACCACTCGATCTAGCAGCGGTTCCGACCCGAATCGCCCAGTCGGCGATCTTCTAGCTCCGGTCACGTCGAGCCACCATACCACATGGGTTTTGAAGCCTGTCTCACACTTGTTACAGTGTCACCAATCTCTCCTTTCTATTCAACCGGACAGCACCGGAATTTCGATTTGAAATTTCGGCCACCTAGAACTTTCGAGTCAATTTTCGGCCAAACCAATCTGAATCGACATTCATGACATGAATAAGAGTTGATCCTTGTGTTGTAACGAACATTTTGGCATAGGTTTGACAGCGGAGATCGGTCCGACTGCCGGAGCACGCTGCTGGTGGACAGAAGACTCTCCAATTTTTGACTTCAAAGTTAAACTCTAGCTAGCTATTGTCCAAAAAAAAAACTCTAGCTAGCTACTACGTTCTTTACTTCAAAAAAATCTTCGTTGACTGATCTATATATGATTAAAATTAAAATTTACTTTTAACCCTCCACAAATAACTATCAAAAATATCATTGAAATGTCACGTTCATATTATCGATCCCATGAGATAAGTTTTTTCTATCTTTGGGTTTGTCATCTTCTCCAGATTTTTCAGAGTCTTTATCATCATTCATGAGCTTTTGCTCATGTTTCTAGGCTAGAGGGGGTTTTTAAACCCAAACTGACAGCTGATAAGACTCAATTAGGGATCAACGTGCAGCGGAGATTGTTGGTGAGGAAGTTACTGCTTATTATGATTGAGAAGATTTTACAAAGGATACCAGGGCTTCGTACTTTGATTTCTCGCTGGGTCTGTAGGTTTCATTTGTAATATGAGCTTAATCCAAAAAGGTAAGTGTATTTGAAGTGTGTCCTAGTGGTGTATTATATATAATGATTCTTTCTGACGGTCCTTATTAGGCGGGTTATTATTATACTGCTTGCTGAATTTTAGTAAAAATGAACATCTTTTTGATAAAAAAAAAACTTTTGTTTCGATAATTTTTTGGCTCAATCATAAATTTTGGTAAATGCTATCTTCGTTTGAACCCTGATTTCATTACATATTTTCATAGTTTCCTTATATCATTTATTGCTTTCCTTGTCCCCTCCCTCCTCTTCCATGATCCTACATCTTTAGGGTTTTATGGTTCATATTCTCCGTTTGAGTCAAATTTTTGAATTGTCTTTGTGGGATTAGCCATAATTTTTGTCAACACCGATACTCACGTCCTTGTCATATTGTGCTTGTCTTTTGTTGACTGACAGATGAAAGTGACGCATATTGCTTTCCTCTTATTGATTTAGGTTTTGTCGAAAGTTGTAGCTCTATACATTCTTTTTCTATATAAGCTTCTATTGTTTATATAGTTAGTAAACTACGGGACCTGTATTAAATGGAAAAAATACATATTGTGTATTTTTTTGACAATACGTTAAAAAGTTTGGCATAAACGCATAGTATTAATTAATTATTTATTTATTTATTTGTAAGTTTTTAAATATCAGTTTATATTCATTTTTATTTAACTATATGAGTAAAAAATGTATAAATACATAATAAAACGTGTTTGATACGTGTATAATCTTTTTTTGTACAAAAGTATGTGTATTTTAACGAATTTTTTCAAAAATACAAAATTCGAAAATATTTTTTAAAAATACGTACGTACGGATACTATTCGGATATTATTCGTGAATTTACTAACTAGAGTTTATAATGACTTGATTAATGTCGTTTGTTTTCTTTGGAGAGTACAGTATAACCTCTTTAAATTAATAGCCTTGGCACCATCAAATTCTATTAATTTAGCGAGATATCAATTTATCAATTAATTATTAATTTACAAATATATTTTAAATTTTTTTGGCTTAACAGTAAACATATATAATATTCACTTATCAAAGTTCGATGAATTCAATTTATCACATCAAGTGACTAAAGATTCAAAGTACTATAAAATTTGATTTATCACATTAATGACACTACAAAACTTCTTGTTGCAATACGAGAAAGTAACCTCAGGACTTTTGGGCGCATTGCGAACAATTAAAGATGAGATTTTAACAAGATTTGAAGTTCAACAAAAGACAAGCTGCTCTTTATTCATATTTTGAAAAAAATTATAGTTGTTGAAGGAAACCTACTTTGTGTGTGCCTTGTCAACCTAGGATTAGATTAGGTAGTATAGCATAAGGATTACTTATTGAATAGAAGTCCCATTGGGATATGGATTGTACCCTTGTGTATCTCTATATATAGAGGCACCTATTCATTAATAAAGATACTCTCTATTCCTGTGCTATTTGCTCTGTTCTTTACTTTCTGCTTTGTGATTGTATTTCATATTCCCTTAAACACGTTATCAGCACGAACCTCTAGCCCTGAGATTAAAAACCCTAGAAACCCAAAACCTAGGTCTACCGTGCTCATATTACACCGCTGCAAACAATCCGCACGCCGCCTCCCATCGACCGTTCGACGCCCGACGCTCGACCGTTCGACGCCCGACGCTCGACCGTTCGACGTTGCTTCTGCCGGCTTTCTTCTTCTTCTTCCTATCTTCCGGCTGCATCAAGGCTCAAGGTTTCAAGACCAAGACTCAAGAAAAAGAATACCAAGTAAGCTTTTATAAACGTTGCTGCTTTATGAATTTAAATTCATCTTCTTTTTCTCAAGGGACTTCCAACATCCCTCCTCTACCTCTCACCTTTCTATAACGTGAGATTCTTGATCTATACTTTACACGAGACTCAACAAACTATGAGAAGCATTAGGGGAGTGATCGAGCTTCATATCGCTTGCGGTATGTGTAAGTCATGAGCACCTCTAATGTCATCATGCTATTGGTGATGACCTCAAGAGCCGAACTGTGGGGGTTCGAGCTAATACTCCGGATGAGGAATCCGTAGAGAGAAGAGACTTTGAACGAGGAGTTCATTGAATGATTTACCTCCGGATGAGGAATCCGTAGAGAAGAAACGACCTATGGTTCATGACTTATTCCCTACTAGGCTCACCTGTTTGGGTATGATGTCTAGGTATGTAATTTGAGATAAGTGGTATTAAGGGAGCTTGCTCACACCGACATCTCTTATTATGTATCTGGTCATATCTGAGTAGAGCTACCGAAAAGGTTTAAGGTTATGGCCATACTACACCAAAGTTTCACCTAAACCCAATACATGGAAAACGTTTCTTGAATGCATAGCTCAGAAACCATATTTGTTTTCGTGGGAGTTTAACTCCGAAAACTAACCTCAATTCTCTTGTTGTTTCAGATGGCAAATTACCTGAACAAGTTGGACTTCACACCTTTGGACTCCACGGGCATTGGATACCATAAGTGGGTTCGCGATGTACGCAACCACCTGAAAGCTCAAGGTAGCATATCTGCAATCAATGAGCCCCCTGCAGCTGCACCTGCAGATAGCGCCGCCGCACCTGTGGAAGGACCACTTACTGCCGCCGCTGCAGCCGCTGCTGCCGCTACTGCACAAGCCACCGCTGATGCTTTAGAGGCTAAGAATGCCAAAGCAATCATCATGATGATACGTCACATGGATGAATCTCTACAATCCGAGTACCTCAATGAGGAGGATCCCAGAAAACTATGGGTTGCACTCGAAGAGCGTTTTGGCAATGTTCGTGAATCCCTGCTTCCTGACCTAGAGGTGAGATGGCAACAATTGCGTCTCTGTGATTATACCTCGGTCCTAGAATACAACTCGGAAGCACTCCGCATCAAATCCCTCATGGAATTCTGTGGGAAGAATTGTACTGATGCGATGTTGATTGAGAAAACCCTCTCTACCTTCCCCGTCTCTGACTTGGTAGTTGCAAAGAACTACCGCATTGAAGTACAGAATAAACGGATCACAAGATTTCATGAGCTTATCTCTGCTCTCTCTGTTGCTGAAAAGCACGAGAAGATACTTGTGAAGAATTATAATGCGAGGCCCGTGGGAACAAAGCAAGTTCCGGAGACCCATTATAATGGCGCCCCAAGGAGAGGCCGCCGCGAGCGAAACCCTAAGTCTAGGGACAATTCTGGACATCCTGGTCCATATGATCGCTTTGCTCAAGAAGGTAGCCGCCGAAATAGGCGTGGAGGAGGCCGAGAAGGCCACCCAAGAGGAAGAGCCGCCGGCCCTATGATAGGGACCGGCGCTAATGCGGTGCCACTAAGGGTAAGAGCACCACGCGTGAACAACGCGCCTCAATCAAAGGATTCCGATCAAACATCTTTGTGCTTCAGGTGTGGAAAGACTGGCCATTGGGCCAAGATCTGTAGAACCTCTCAGAATGTTGCTAACGCATACAAGCTGTATCGTGAAGCCATGGAAGCTCACAACTTTGAACAAGAGGTTGACGAAGAGAACGTCAAATTGAGGGTTGAAGACTTTGAAGCTGGGAAGAGCGATGACACTCATGATTTCGCTTAAGTCCTTTATTTTCCATTGTATTGTTGATTTAGTTTTGGTAAAAGACCAAGTTGGAACTTTGGATGTTATTCATTTGGTTTATATCTTTAATAAAATTTGGAGTTGTTTGCTATACTCAATTTTAATTGCTTGCTATGCTCTATATGCTCCAAGAGGAAATAGATCTCTTCTGAGCTTCAAAGATATAAGAACCAATGAATTCCATGTAGAAATGCATGATGAGAATGGAAAAGAATCCCTTTGCATTACCTCTAATGACTGCGGCAGAAAGCGCATCTTAGAGAAGCTTATGTGTCTCTCTAGTGGGTTATATGCAACCACTATTCGAGCTATTGAATCAAACAATGTCATTCGGGATGACCCCTTGGATTCAAACACATATTGGCTTTGGCACGACAGATTAAGACATCCTGGTCGTGATATGATGATCCGTGTATTGAAAACCTCACACGGACATCCATCATATCGAGCTAATCGAAGCATGAATCAAAAGTTGATTCAAGGAGATGAGACAGATATGAAAAAAGGCAGAAGTGCCTCTGTCCGCCGCCCGTCGACCGTTCGATCTCTTCTTGTCGAACGGTCGACCTCGTCCAGCGTGCGTCGTCGACCGTTCGAGTTTCCTGTCGAACGGTCGAACCCCCTCCAGGGAGCGACCGTCGACCGGTCGACCATTACTGTCGAACGGTCGACTGGGACTGTCCTCAGAAATTTCCTGACGGGACAAAATCCTCCTATGCTTCTGAAGCCTCCAAAGCCAACTGCTCATTATACAAAGCCTGTTCCTTATGGAACCTAGGACTGAGACCGTCCTATGCAAAGGATTCTAAAGTACTTCTCACATTCTTACAGAGAATCCAAGGGGATATCTGTGGACATATTCAACCACCAAGCGGACCATTTATGTTAATGGTGTTGGTTAATGCATCGACATGCTGGTCACATGTCATGATGTTGTCCATTCGTTATGCTGCTTATGCTAAACTCCTAGCACAGAGTATTCGCCTGCCGGCTCACTAACCGGATCATCCCATTAACTATCAGGCTTGATAATGCTAGCGAGTTTACATCGAAAACTTTCGATGACTACTGCATGGGATAGATGTTGGGCATCTAGTCTCACATGTGCAAACCCAGAATGGTTTTGCAGAGATTGCCATTAATATAATACAAATGGTCACGAGGACATTGGTAATGCGCACCAATCTTTCTCTCTCTGCCTGGGGACACGCAGTATTGCATGCAGCTCTGCTTATTCGTCTGAGGCCCATCACCACCCAACTTTTGTTCTGCGTTACAGCTAGTGACTGGGTACGAGCCAAGCATATCGTACTTACGCATATTTGGGTGTGTTGTTTATGTGCCTATTACGCCGCCACAGCGTATTTATATGGGTCCTCAGAGACGAATGAGTATTTATGTTGGATTTGAGTCTCCGACCAAAATCCGCTATGTAGAACCCTTGACAGGCGATCTATTTGTCACTTCGATGAGACAGACTTCCCGTCGTTAGGGGGAGATAAGAACGTGAACGTTCAACAGGAACGACTGGAATTGTCGTGGCCTGTCCCCACTCTGTCTCATAACGATCCCCCTACTGCAGAAAGTGCGTAGAATTATAGATCTTCAGAAAGTCAGAGATTCTCTTCCTGACGTTTTCTCAGATCTCAGTGACTAGATCATATATACCAGCTGCAAACATGCCTGCAAGGATGCAAGTGCCTGAACAAGGACTTGGACTCAAAGTCGCTATTGCAGCTAACCCTATGGGAGGGACAGCTGGTGGCGCCACTGCCAGTAATGGTGGTGATGTGGCTTAGGCCGTGGCTCCGCTGAGGAAGCGTTGGAGGCCACCAGGTTCGAGGGATTCGCGCCCTAGGGAATGGGCTGCGATGGCACCAAATAACCCTCTCATCATTGATACTCAAAATCCGTCCATGAAAACGTTCCGGATTATGGTTATGTCCAAAAGACATCTTCGGGGGACGCCCTGTCGCTAAGACCTATCCGTGGGAACCTAGAGATCTCGATTATTACACTAGTGTACATGAGACGTGGGATAGAAACTCCATCACAGTTGATGATGTGTTTGCATATGCTTGTGCACGAGAGTTGATTGAGACTGATGATATTGAACCTCGCTCTGTTGATGAATGTCAACGTAGAGCTGATTGGCCTAAATGGAAAGATGCGATCCAGGCTGAGTTGGACTCACTAACAAAGAGAACGGTATTTGGGCCGGTTGTGCCAATACCTTCTGGAATAAAACCTGTTGGATACAAATGGGTCTTTGTTAGAAAGCGTAATGAGAGAAACGAGATTATACGATATAAAGCTCGCCTTGTGGCGCAAGGCTTCTCACAACGCCCTGGAATCGACTACGAGGAGACATACTCTCCCGTAATGGACGTTATAACGTTCCGCTACCTTATCAGTTTGGTAGTTTCCGAAAAACTGAATATGCAGCTTATGGATGTGGTCACAGCGTATCTCTATGGGGATCTAGATACAGAGATTTATATGAAGGTCCCTGATGGGCTTCAGTTACCCAAGTCAAGTGGCTCCAGACCACGGAGCGCGTTTGCAATAAGGTTGAAACGCTCACTATATGGATTGAAACAATCCGGACGGATGTGGTATACCCGTCTAAGTGACTACTTGCTTGGAAGAGGGTATGTGAACAATGACTTATGCCCCTGCGTGTTTATTAAGAGAACAAGTTCCGGATTTGCAATAGTAGCTGTTTATGTTGATGACATGAACCTTATAGGCACTCTTGATGAACTAAGAGAAACTGCTGACTACTTGAAATCTGAGTTTGAGATGAAAGATCTTGGGAAAACACGGTTTTGTCTCGGTTTAGAACTTGAGCACCGTAGTAGTGGAATTCTGATTCATCAATCAGCTTATACCCAAAAGATGCTCAGGAGATTTAATGTGGATAAAGTCCATCCTGTAAGCACTCCCATGATTGGTCGCAGTCTAGATCCAAAGAAGGATCCGTTTCGCCCAAAGGATGATGGTGAAGACGTTTTAGAGGCTGAGGTACCGTACCTAAGTGCAATAGGCGCATTATTGTATTTGGCACAGTGTACAAGACCCGATATCTCCTTTGCTGTTAACTTGTTGGCTAGATTTAGCACTGCGCCCACGCAACGTCATTGGACTGGCATAAAAACTATCTTTCGTTACTTAAAGGGTACGATTGATATGGGTTTGTTCTTTCCCTACAGAGAGTTTCGAAAATATGGCAAATTGGGTGAGGAACCCGTGCCTACTGACGACCGTCGACCGGTCGACGACCGGCCGTCGAACGGTCGACCGACGGGCAGAAAGACTGACGTCCCTTTTTCCCAAACACCTTGTGATGTGTTGGTTGGCTTTGCTGATGCTGGGTATCTCTCTGACCCATATAAAGGTCGTTCCCAAACTGGTTATGTATTTACCATGGGTAACACCGCGATATCTTGGAGGTCTACAAAACAGACTCTTGTTGCCACTTCTTCGAACCATGCTGAGATTATTGCTCTCCATGAAGCGGTTCGTGAGTGTATATGGTTGAGGTCCATATCTACACATATAAGAAGTACTTGTGGTTTGAGGTCAACCACAGATGAACCTACATGCATTTATGAGGATAATGCTGCTTGCATTGAACAAATGAAGCAAGGTTTTATCAAAGGCGACAACACCAAGCACATATCGCCTAAGTTTTTCTATAATCAGCAACAACAGAAATTTCTTAAGATTAAGGTTAATCAAGTCCGTTCTGAGGACAATGTGGCAGATTTATTTACTAAGTCATTGCCTAAATCCACATTTGAGAAGCATGTGAAAAGCATTGGTTTGCTTAAGTTATCTGACCTCCCATGATTGTGGAAATCAGGGGGAGACACAGACTTGAGGGGGGGTCTAGTGTCCATGCAAAGTTTCCAAATGTGAAGGGTGTGTTGTACTCTTTTTCCCTTCGACCAAGGTTATTTTTATCCCACTGGGTTTTTGTTACTTGGCAAGGTTTTTAATGAGACAACGTGAGGAGCACCACCTAGTGTTGACGCCACAAGGGGGAGTGTTGAAGGAAACCTACTTTGTGTGTGCCTTGTCAACCTAGGATTAGATTAGGTAGTATAGCATAAGGATTACTTATTGAATAGAAGTCCCATTGGGATATGGATTGTACCCTTGTGTATCTCTATATATAGAGGCACCTATTCATTAATAAAGATACTCTCTATTCCTGTGCTATTTGCTCTGTTCTTTACTTTCTGCTTTGTGATTGTATTTCATATTCCCTTAAACAATAGTCAATTTATTATGTACTTTTTAGCCAATTATTATTTTATAAAATATTTGGGACCTATAAAATACAAAGGAAATATTTGAAATGTATTATCTTATAATTTTATAGAGATTATTAATTTAGCACGTTGGTCCCGACAATTTTATTATTTAAAAAAAATTATTAATTTATTGAGTATTAATTTAAAGGGGTTCTACTGTAATGGTATAACATATGAAATTAAAATTAACAGGGTTTACAATCTTAGACGCATTATGATCTTCTTAATTAAATGCATACCATGTGATAATATTAATTAAGGTTCTCTATTTGGTATAAGTGCAATTATGTATGGTAGGCTATGAAGCTACTCTAAAAAAAAAAAAAAAAGGCTATGAAGCTATGGATCTAAGGCTCTATTGATTGTTTAAGACTTTAAGTTATTATATAAATATTACAAGAAGGCAAATTAATAGCAATAAGACGGTTTGGCCGAGTGGTCTAAGGCGCCAGATTTAGGCTCTGGTCCGAAAGGGCGTGGGTTCAAATCCCACAGCCGTCAAAAGTTTTGTTCGTTTTATTCTTATTAAATGATTTTTCTTTTGGGCTTAGTTAAATGGTTTGCAAAAGTTTTGTTGGTTTTTTTCTTATTAAATTATTTTTACCTTTTTTGGTATTAGGCCCAAAGCGATACAGGAGTTTGTATTGAAACTATTTCTTTTTTCTTTATAATTATGAATAATTATCGTTTTTTAGCCGAACTCAGAACCTCTTATCTACAAAACATAGACTTGTATATAATCGAAACTAATTTTTGATTATGTAGTAAGAAAAAGAGCGACATCTGAGTAGGAGATGAATATTGCAAGGAGCATACGAAGGAAACATGAAAATTACAGGGTGCAATTTCTACTGATTACAGAGTCAATCATGCCCCTTTCTAACCAAATACAAAGATACGCTCGCGCCACAATGAAACAAGTTATGTTTTGAGTTACATGGGCCAGGTTGGGCCTAATATCATTTTCAAGTTAAGCGAAGCCCATAGTCTGCACAAACCCAATCAAATATCAAATTATCAATAGAGAGACCAGAGAGAGAGAGCAGAAGAGAGGCGAGAGAGAAAGATGGCGGGTGCGTTTTGGGGGACACGAGTGATGGAGATAGTGAAGAAGCACGACTCCGGAGGTCTAGTTTGGAAGAGAATAAAGCTCACGACCACCCGCAAAGCCAACGCCAAGAAGCGCCTCCTCCGCGTTTGGCAGGTTAGCTTCTCAATCTCCGATTAGGGTTTTGCTGTTACTGAATGCCGCAACTATTTGCTTGCTTTGAATCTGAATATTAGACGAAGATTTTTAAAAATTTACGTAGTATGTAAGAGCAATGATGGAATTGAGCATTGTGTTTGTGTTAGTTCTATCATGATTATGATTTTAAGAGGAAAGTAACAAGGGATTTGAATTGAGTTCAGTCTTCATAGATGGTGATACAAATTGTGTATTGGATGGGGGAAATGATATCCTGTCTTAGACTTGGTACTTGAGACTAGTTATTTCTCCTGTGAATTTTAGCTGTTTGCTTCCATGTTGTAGTGCGGGTTCTTTACGTGTATCTATTGGCAACACATATGTGGAGAGCAGATTCTGGTTGAATGTATTGTGTATTTTTGTATGAAATCGGTGTATTGACCTTCTTGATTAGTCTGTGGTTGCATAATGTTGTCCATGTGTTTTCGCCTTTACCATCTTCTGGTAGATTCTGTTTCCATTTATAAGGATGTCTGATTGAAGGGTGTTGATAACAAGCTATTTCTTATATATAAGCCTACATGAAAGCACCGCTGCTTTGTTTATGTTGATGTACTTTTGGAGTGTAGATGCTGTTAGCTTGCATACTCGAACTTATGTGTTGGGATTATATGTTGTATTTTCAAAATTGGAAAAGCATATGTTAAATTCATATTGAACTTCACGAAATGCGACTTTCCTTGCAGAATGAGGCTGTACTGAAGGCATGTGCCGAACCACCTGCATCAAAATCATCGGGGGCTGATGCTAGTGAAGTTGTGAGAAAGACAACAGAATAGTCAGAAATGAGTAAGAGTGCTAGCTAGGCAAACCTGAATGCATTTGTTTTTTCATTGTTGGCCTCGTAATGCCTATATGTATGCACTATTTGCTATAAGCTTTACCTGAATGTCATACTGAACCTGCATTTTGATCTTTCTCTATCTAGAGTTGAGCATTCTGTATGGCATATTTTAAGTCATTGGATCATGTGTAACATGGATAGCTCTGATGAATTTTGATAGTCAATAAGAACATTCTGATATTTCTTGCTGCCAATGTGTATGTGGAACTTGAGGCTTGTTGCTTTATCCGGTTGCAACGTTGCTTTGTGTCCCTGAGCACTTCTTTGAGAAGTGTCGATGCCAAATCCAAGTCTAGAGGAGAAAAATGTTGCACATTGGGTGGTAGGTCTTAATCTGAAGTTGGTTGCTAGTGTTCAGCACACAAGTCATTCTACTTTTACAATTCATCCCATGACCATTATTACATTACCTTGTAGTAAAAATTGGTTTGATCTTTGAATTTTGTAACCAAAAAAAAAAGTTGTTTTCTATTCTACTATATTTACTTCTTTCTGCCAACAAGGGGTTTGGTGGAATGTTCAATCCCATGGATTTCTCCCCTGTAGTCTGGGGTTCTAACCCCTCAAGGACCTACCTAGCTATTTGCTAGGGATTTTGAGCCCGAGTCTACAAAGTGGCTTTGGGGGATTTTTGAATATTAAAGAGAGAAAAAAAATCTACTTTTAAGAATTGTTTGAAATGGAAGTTGTTTAATGGATTCCACCAGTGATATGTATATATCATTTGCTGATGAAAAATCCCTCCGGGGTTTGAAGGGGTGATTTTCATTTTCATTTGATTGTTTTTTAAAGGGAATCTTTGCACTCCCAAATTTCCATACAGAGGATATAACTGAATTTTGTCATAGGGGACGCTGATATGTGGTCCATTTTTAATTTATAAGAAAACTGACGTTTGGATTGTGGACACGAAAACCACCAGAGAAGGGGTTGAAAACTTCCTTCCTGTCTTGTGTAGGTGCAAGACTGATTTTGACATTTGAGAAATTTATTAATTCGTCCTCATTTCATTTTCGCTCTAATCAGTCATACAATATGAAGAGAGATACTTGTGGCCTTTCACTTATGATTTTGCACTTGTACACGCAAACCTTTACATGTGCTGTGGAGATCTTATGTGTGTTCAGCTAATACAAGTACCTCAAAATAAAATAAAATATTTTAAATCTTACAATTGAAATTAGAGCATCCACAATGGGGACCCAAATTTGGGTCTAAAACCTATATTTGGGTCCAAAAACACCCACAGTGGATCGGAGGAGTAAGACTTATAATTGCCGGAGACCTAAATTTTGGACCCAAATATAGGTCCAGTTTGGACTCAAAAAATTTGGACCTATATTTGTGGGTCCTCCCATGTGCAACTAATTTGAGAGGATTTTGGAGAGAGAAATTGATGATTCATCAATGAGAGAGAACAAGTGGGGTTTTTGGGTCCAATATCTATATGCCACAGTGGAGATGACTCAAATTTAGGACTCAAATTTGAGTCCAAAAATATAAGTCCAAAAATATGAATCCAAAAATGAGTCCTGCACCACTGTGGCACCCAAAAAAGTAAGTCCTTTTATTCACTATTCCGATGGACTCAAATTTGGATTACGGTCAATTTGGACCCATATTTGGGTCCAAAAAATGAGTCCCCACTGCTGATGCTCTTAGAAGTTCTTATTGGAGGCTCTCTCCACGTCATGTCTTGTATTTTATTTCATATTTCATGCAACAATGACATGTGTTAATGTATATATATATGTGGATGTTGAAATCTCTCGCTTTCTACCCTCAAAAGGAAGAAACATAACTGTACATTAGGCACTTGATCGAAAAGTACCTCCGGCTTAGGGCAAAGGAAAAAAAAAAAACAAAGAAACTAGTCAGTCATCACATGCAAAGTTTGGATTCTATTTTTATCTCTGTCAATGTGGTTAGCACCACAAAAATATCATCTGCCCCCCATTCATTTCCAACTGGGAAAGAAATTCATATCTTCTGCAAAGAGTTGGTGTTGGCTTTTAAATCTGTTGAGAGGAAATAGTTGCGTGTAGGAGACATCTCCCACTTAAATTAAAAAATCCACAACCCACCACTACCCTATCATTTCAGATTCTCAAAGCTTTGGATCCCTTCCCTCTCAGCTTCACCTCAAGTTTAGGTTTATGATAGTTTAATTTCTAAATAGACCCTTCATTAACAACGAGAGGTCCACCCCCACATTAAAATTAAGCTTAATGTGACAGGTTTAAATTTTGATTATACTATGCTGTCTAGGACTAGTTAAATTTTTTTGGAGATGTCTTTGTTGCATAGATACTAAGCAACCCTTTTAACTTAATTTTGTCCAAATCAAAGAAAACATATTAAAGTGTGGGTTGGTTTTTGGAAGTGGTCAATTGAGACTACTACACATTCCCTGTCTGCTTGGGTAATGTCTTTGAAAAATGACGGAAATGCCCTTCCCTTGAGAGGGACACCTCGTCTATGTTTTTGGGACAGATGGGGGTTTCTTCATTCATGTGATTGACCTAATCAGTTGTGTATGGTCTACCATGACGGGCTGCCCACGTGATTGACAATCAGACAACCCAAGTCAGCAATCCACAGAACCAATCCATTTCATATTTTTATTTATTGTGATGAAAAATAAATTTGAATAAGTAATATTTATAGAAAAAGTGACGTGAAGAACTCCAAAAGCCCTTGGGTGATTCTAAACCAATGTCACAAGAAACTTCGGTCGGCAATTTTTTCCTTATCTATTTCATAATTTTGTTCTTCTCTTTCCTGTTTATGGCATGTCAAATTAGCTCAATTATGCATAAGCACAACTTATAATCAAGGTTTTTAATATTATTAATGCCGTCCTTTGTCCACCTGATGTCCACTTGTCACTCTCTCATGGGTTTGTGGCCTATCTTCAACCCTATCATATCATCATCCATGTCTCCATGTTTGTAAAGGACAACAACCAACCTCTTGTAGGTTTCCACCATATTTTATATGTATTCTTCTTTTTAATTCCAAGCAATAGTGAAATTATGTTTTATTTATCTCAAAAACTACTGTTCTGTTTATTCGATTGTCTTTTTTTAATCTCTATATGCAAGATAATTTGTCAAAAATATTTTTTTATATCTTTTTAATAAAAAAACGGCACATAAACGACACATAGGCTTCTAAGAATCCTCTGACTGTGTATGTGCTTTAGATAATGGTATTTTACAAATTGGCCTTGTGGTGGATTGTTACAAGTATTAATCTTTATATAACAGTTAATAATTGTTGTATTATTGTGATTACCATAATGATAGGTATGTACTTTAGTGTTTGATGGGTTTCGATCCCTTTTATTTTTATTAGTTACTAATGATGATAATGGTGGAGTCAACTATAGCAGGCTCGTGGTTCTTGCATGTATGACACGATTGCAAAAATGGAGCGAAAATTATGGTTTGTACAAGTAGGAAAGTAATGGGAAAAGTATTTTACATTATGAGTATGAACTATGAAGTGTTGTAGCATCTATATATTTATCAAATTGATTGAAGTCAATGTTGCAGAGTAGTTTGGAAGATAGTGGGGAGGACAATCCCTCCTCTCCTCTAATCTGGGCTTATTATTTGTGTCCAACAAAACCCAGATCGGAGATAATAGTCGATATTCCACAACAGTCGTTTACTTTTATTAAGAAACATACACCATCATTAGCATCTTTGACAAAAATGTGTTGCAGAGTTTTTTAAAGTCTTCTGGATTAAGAGGTACCGTTTACGTAAACTATGTGCAAGAAATCATATGCTTTTGGGAATTTAAGGTCATGGATCAGTTTTCAAAACTCGGGTCCCCTCACCTCACCTCATTTTTATTTTCAATAATCGCAGCTGTCCCTGTTAGACAATCCACTGTGTTTTTTAATTTTAAGTCACCAACTGGTCTTCTTGAAGATTCAAATTTTGGTTAACCCTGTTTCTCCTGCAACATCCTATACCTATCCTTTTTAAGCCTTGTGTTTCTTGTATGACACTGAAACTAGGAGGAAGAATATTGTGGAAAAAAAAATTATGTCAGAATCGGAATGTCTGTTTCTGGGAATAAGATTCCGTGCTTGATTTTTCAACGATGCAGATTTGTGTTGGAGTAGTGTTAGTCCCTTTGAAAACAATGTTGAGGAATTGGGTTCCTTTTGAGTGATGATTTTGCCTTTTCCACAAAGGGATTAGGGAACCTCGCACGAAGGTGATGATTGATCTTTGAAGATTATATTCGATTCCTCCATATTTTTTTTGGCTTCAAAAAATCGTATGCCTTAGCTTTCTATACAAGAATTAATGCAAATAAAGTGTGCGTGCTATGAGAAAACCTGGGATTTTGATTACATAAAAACCATCTGCTAACATCCATTGCTCAATTTCATAGGAACACCGACTACAAGTTGTTAAGTTTAAGGCCGATTTTTGTGACCGACTGACTGGATTGAATTCTAGATGGTTATTCTGACAAATTAAGCAACAAGAAACTAGCCCCCGGCCAATTACTGTTTTCTTCTAAAATAAGGAAGACTGTTGCAGCTACTGCTCTCTTCATGCTCCTCTGTCTCGCTAGAAACGACATCTGTGACTCCACTTGAACCTGAAGAGGAAGAACAAGGTGCGAGGCTCAAATTGGCCCTGTCTTTGGTCATGAAATCGTAGAAAACAGGCCGAGAAATCCTGGGTTTTTTGGCCACTCTTTGGTCAACATTGCAGGGCTGCACTTGCACTTGTTCTTCTTCATTTTTACCACCGGCCCTCTTCTTCAAAAATATGCGGCAAAGAACCCAATTGTTCGCCGGCGGTGGCACAGGGCTCTGCAACAAAACAAAAGAAACCGCAATTAGCAACAGTAGGTAGGTAGGTAGGTGTTGGAAATGGGTCAAGGAGGGTAGAGGGAACAAAAGCTCACTTGGGAGGACTTGTTTTTATCTTCAGCTAAAACAAGGCGATACTCGTGCATAATCCAATCGGTCCTAGTCCCATGCGGAGGTTTTCCTCCGTAAAAAACCAGAGTCTTCTTCATCCCCACAACTTGGTTGCCCCTGGAAGCCACAATTTGCTTGTCTAAACCAGTTGCCTTCCAATACCCAGAACCGGTTGCTCTGTTTGATCTGTTCCCATTTGGGTACTTGGCCTCCCTAGTGCTGAAGAAGTACCTCTCTTGCTCAAAATCACCTAAACCCACAAACAAACCCATTTCCATTAATTAATTCTCATGACATTGTAGTTTATCTCGATCACTCCAATGAAGTCAAGTTTGAGACGAGTGTGGAGTTTAAAATTGAAATTGAAATAAAAAACCAACCTGGCAAATCCCAAGGATCAGCCTTGCAGACTTCGACCTCGGGGATGATGGAAGCAGGCAAAGGGCATGAGAAGACCTTGCGCTTCAAGTACTGAAGAACAAGTTCTTCGTCCGTGGGATGGAACCGAAAACCAGGAGGCAATCTCAGCTCTCCATTCCTCACAAAATTGAGCTTCTCCATATAAATTTGTTTTGAGTGGCACCAACAAGTCTCAATTTAGTCGTACTCAGTTCAAGTTGAAACTCAAAACTATTTATAGTTCCATTAGAGAATAAAACGAACAAGAAGAACAAGAGGGAACAAGAACAAGGAGGGGAAAAGAAAGAGAAAAGGTTGTAGAGAGAAGGTGTAGGATCAATGGTGCGTATCATAGCGAGAAAGTGTGGCTTCTTTTATAGTAATGGGTGTTGGAGACAATGGAAGAGAGAGAGAGAGAGAGGGGAGAATAGGACGACCCATTTGGCGTAAACGAGACTCAATCTCGTTTCCTTTGACACTATTTTAACAAAACGTCGAGGGGTTTGCGAAAAGGCTGAACTTCTCCATTTTAGCCAAAGCCCTTGTTCCGTTCGACTTTTGTGGAAATAACCGAACCCCTTAACTTAAACCCAGTCCTTCATCGTCTACCTAAATTACCCTTTTCGGCCTCAACTTCAAACTTGGACGGAAGAACGAGTTTACCATTCCAGGCGGGAAGGGCATAATGGTCATCTCGTTTTACTCTTGGTAGTTAGCAAAGGGTGGTACGCCTTTACGTACTCGACTACTCGTAAGGATGAAGTAAGCTTATGTCACGCTGACAGCTGTACCTCACCCAATGCCTTAAAGGCGTATGGGGATGAAATTACGGTTGTGTCCTGGGAAGCAAAACTGTTGGGTGCTCACCAACGTCAGTACGGACTACGGAAAATCATTCATTTCCATCTCCGTTTTTTTGTGGGAAAAAAAAAATAAAAATAGAATTTTTGGTTCCAACGAGTTTTCTTTTAAACGAAATGAAGCTCTCTTTCCGTACGACCAAAACAAGAAGAAAGTAACTCTCTTTCTCTTTCTGTTGGTTACAATTTATTGGACTTATTATGTGACACAGTGTTATTACATACAAATTAGGCAATTTGACAACTTAAAGAGTCAAGATTCCTTACTAATATGTCTTGCTTAGTATTAAACCTTACCACATTGATGTCAACATTTTTTTTTCTTCAGTTAACGGTTAGAACAAAATAATATCCATTTTATAACAGTAAAATCACGATTTCAATGGCATAAAATGTTTTTTTTAATGTAAGCCATAACTTTATTATTAAACAGTTTTTTTTTGGGGTCAATCTAACCTCAAGGCCGGAGTGATTGAAAGTGTAATCCCATTTTTTTAAATAAGTTTGTGGACTAGTGCTTATGAAAATGGGATTGTTGCATTTGTTAATAGATCCCTAAATATTTTATTTATTTAAAAAAAAAAAGACAATTCATATGACATTGAAAAGCTCCAACCAATGATCTTTTTGAAAAGCTTTTGGGAAATGCCTATGACATTGTGACCTTTATCAACATGTAGATAGTGGTTGCTCATTTTTTAAAAATAATTGGATTGGTATACATAATGAAAGGAGGTAGGCAATATTTTATAGGGCATTAAAACATTCATTATTGTATAAATATGGCATAATATCTTCAACCACCTAAGTTACAGCCCTAAGGCCTCATTTGGTTTGCAGACTTGAAGCCTTAGCAAAGGAAACTCATTCATGATAATGGTTTTCAGAATTGAAGCCTTAGCAAAAGGAAAGGAAATACTTTATGAAGGAAGGGGATATAGGGGGAAAATAGGTTATTTCCATACTCCAAGGAAATAATTTTCCCTACTTACTTTCGTGCATTTATTGCACTAATTTAACATTAATTACATTACTTTTATAACTAAAATAACAATTTATGAAATTATAAATAATAATTTTGTTTCATATATTATTATTTATTTATTCATTTCCTTAGTGTTACCAAATACTTGAAAATAAAACTAATGAGAATTTTAGTTTTCTCTTCGATAAATTCTATTGGGACCTCCAAATTTGCTCACTAAACCTCTCATACTCTCTACACCTCCTTTTTGTTTTTAAATAAAACAATTTGCTCACTAGACCTCTCTTTGAATTTCTAAAATAACCTTAGTTCTATAATTTATGCAAAAAACTTTCATCTTTAAAATAAAAAACTTAGCTATTTCAATGATATAATTACTCTATAAATCTTAATTAAATGTTCATTCCTAATCAAACAACATAAATCTCTTATCCAATAAAAAAAATCAAAAAGAAGGTATTTGGTTTCAAAAATTAATTTCTAATCAACAAGAAAATGTTTTAGCATGAACTATTCTTTGTTTTTTTTTTTTAACTATTGTTTTCTCTTTTAGTTGTGTAATAAAAAAATAATCATTTATTCTTACTGTTTATTTTTTTGTACCTCATGATTAAATATTTTATATATTTGTTTAATTGCTAGTTTTTTTTTTTTTTTGCAAATATAATAGATAGACTTAGATTTAGGTCATAGTAGAATTTTTTTTGTTCTCTATCACCAATATGCGTTCAACAAATGATACAAATTTTTATGTCACATAATCTATCATAGTTTTAATTCTTATTAAATATATATAAATGTTTTAATAAATATGTAGTGAAATTGGAAAATGAAAACAGATAAGGAAAATAATAAAGAATGCAATCTAATATTATTGAATTGGAAACTCTAGAGAAAATAAACATAATATCTTTTTGGTATAACTATTGTCCTTAATAGTCATTTTATAGGAGGTTATAAATGTCATTTAATAATTCATAATAGAGTGAGGTCAAGTGAACAAATTTGAAAGTCCCAATAGAAATACTCTTTCTCTTCCTATGGAAAGAACAAATAATTGATTTCATTTCATTTCCGTGAACCAAACGAAACATAAGTATATCAAGCTCACAAATAATAATAATAAATTATAAAGGAAACAAATTCACAATGAATTACCGATTTTCAAAAATAAAAAATAAGTGAGTTTCATAGTCGTTATGTCAAAGATATGGTTTTCCTTAATATTAGTGGCTCTAAATTTAATTTCTATTAAAACTATGTTAGTGTGTGTAATATTTTCTTTAACAGCAATAGAGACAATGTAGATCAACTGAAATAAAAAACATTACAAGGCAACACATGTGCTCTAATGACAGACCTAGTCATAAAAAAATGAATACAAAACAACACAATGCAACTCTCTACATCAGTTGACCTAACAAGTATATTGAGAAATAATAACAAACGAATCACCATCCACGTACTGCACGACCGATAAAATGTAACTTGTGATTGAGGTAGTTCTCAAAGTTGAAAAATACACTATTTGAGTTGCAGTCATATCAGTAACAAAAATGTTCGAAACCATCCCATACACATCACCTACTTGGAATAAGAAACCTAGAGCATCCTCTCGAAGTGACACTATATCAATTGTGAGATCAATCATGAGACTCGGTCATCGAAACAAGTTCAGACGAAAGCAATTCGCTCTAAAGTCCTTGTATGCGCATAAGAGATCACCACGACGTCCATGACCATGCCGGTGAAAGACGAGAGAAAATATAAATAACTAAAGTGAAAAATATAAGGTGTTTTCTAGTTCACTCCAGACAATTGTTTACTCGTAACAAAAGATTGACATGAGAAGTGACAACAAAAAGCATTCTAGATCCATTACGGATCGGGCAATGACGATTGAAAACTCACCCTATGTGATCGACCTTAGGAAAAAAAGAAAAAGCTATCCAAACAATGTGGTTAATTTTTAAAATATTCCCATGTTTTGGATATAAATCATTAGTTATTGATAATTTGTAAAACAGTTTTTTTTTTTGTCAGTCAAAAATTAGAGGGGACCAAAACTTCTGTTTATGCACCAAATATTATTGAATGTCAGTGCGCGCATCATAGGGTACACGCATAGGGATGCGTGTGGAACTAAGCTGAATGTTTCGTATGAAAGATGCTGCTTGCGTTGCGTTTCATAGAGTGAGAGACAAAGAATATGAATTGAAATTGAAATTGGGATGATGGCCAATAGAAGTCCACATATTGTTGTACCTTATCTTTTTCTTATAATATTTCTTTTTTCTTGGCCAATAGAAGTCCACATATTGTTTTTTTTTTTTAAGAAAAAAACGATAATTTTTATCTCCACTTCAGAGATGTCAGTGAAATTCGAATCTCACAGTATTAGTTTTGACAATAAATAATCAACGGATCATATTTCTTTTTTGTTGGTTAGAAATAAAAAGAAGAATTTTGGTTGAAATTAGAGAAGGGCATTTAGGTAATTTGGTGGGGGTGGTGGTAATGGGCTCGTGGGGGTGGGTGAGGGAATAAAGGTCAGGGACCTACTTGCCTCCAAAACGACGGGCACCCACGTCGGATTTAGGCTAACTGACAAAAATGCCACCTTCAAGCGATGCCCCATTTCAAGATTTCCTCAATCTTCTTGTCTCACTATTTTGGATCAGATGCAAATTCTGCTTTTGTGAAATGCCACTCCTGCCATTTCCACAAATTCTTTTTTCTTTTTTTCGTTACCAAATTCTTTTTTACTTCTCAACAAGAACTATCTTTATCATTGTTTATTGTTCAAAATTACCAGGTTAAATCAAATAAAAAAAAATGAGAAAATTATGTTTTAGTCATTTTTGACTATAGGAATTGAACCAGAACCAGTATGCGAATCTGGTACGAAATAACCCATTATTAGAGTGAGTGGTGCAGTCTGCAAGATATTTTCAGTTGAAAAATAATAATCAATTAAATGCAGGAGAGAATGGCAGTGGTTGTAGTACATCTGACTCGGCAGGGGTAGTTTTGGAATTATGAAAAATGGGAAGTGGGGGTAGCGTGGGACGGTTGAGATTGTAGTTAAACGGAGCCTCAAACATTGACAAATCCAGAAAAGCTTGACTACGTAGGGAGAAGGGCAACCCCTTTTCCTTCCCCACATAAAAAGTTTAATTAATTAATTAAAAATATATATATATATTAGAGATCCCCACAAGCAAAAGCCCACTTGTGAAAATAAAAAAATAAAAAAATGAGGTGAAAGAATAATTGGAGTTTGAGTTGGGGTTTCGTAAGCAAAATTGCGGCTGTGGCTATAATTAGGGTTTTGAGTTGATGGAGAGGGTCAAAGGAGGTTGCGTGTGGGTGTTGAAGAGGGTTTTAAGGAGTAAGAAAGAAACGTCAAAGGCTGCAATTATTTGTGTTTTGAGTAAAATATGTTGCTCACTGGAAAACCCCTTTCTGCTTCCTCCTCCATCACCTATATAGATCTTCATCTTTTTCTTCCATCTCTTTTATATTTAACAAAATCAAAAACCCTTTTGTTTTTTTAATTTTGGGCTTGTGGGGTTGGCTTGGTACTTTTTCTTCCTCACTCTTTTTACTTTTATGGGAATTCAATTCATCTCTTTTGAGTTTCCCCCCATTGCAAGCATCCCAATACACACCATTGCCGTTTTGACTAATGCATTACACACAAAAAACAGCTTTCAAGTTCACATGAATGGAGAGGGAGAAAGTTTGAAACTTGGTTTTGGACAACCCATTAAAAAAACATGGGTTACTTTGAAGTTTGAACAAAAGAACAACCCTAAACATGATTTAGCTAGGGTTATCTTACTGCAAATTGACTGACTCAGCGGTCTAATATCAATCCATATTGCTGCATTCTTTCTTTACTCGAATCATCTCGCGATTATGCGAGAAGATACTTTCTTTATTTTAGTGTTGCTTCGTGAAAAAAAATTCTTGAATTCGTCCCATATCATTGAATTGAGTGTTCAAACAGACGCAAAATATTAGAAATGTTTTTGGCACTTCATGATTATTAGCTGGAAAGAGTAGCACCAAGTTAGAAAGGGAAATTTGATGTGGAAGAAGAAAATAGTGCTCTCACTCCGGCCTCCTTTATGTCAATCATTTTAGTATTATGTGTGCTCTTTTCTTTATAGGCCATCATTTCATAGTGCTGTCTCAATGTAGCGACGGAGTAAATTTTATATATCTCAAAAGTTTCATATATTATATGTGTATATTGGGGATTCGTGGAGTTCAAAGAGAATGACAATTAATAAAACTATATTTGTCCCAGAGGAAAATTAGATGAGTGATATCATGTCATGCTATTTAAGTATATGCAGCAAGCAATCGCTTGTAATATAGACAAGTGACATATATATATATATATTTTGTTTTAGTGAATTATAAATTAAAAAACATGTACCTATTAGGAATATATTATATGAAACTCTTTTTTTTTTTTTTAGAATATATTATATGAAACTTAAACAAATATATTTGGTGCTTCGACAAGTAAACGGTAAACCAATATACGGCCAAGACCCAATAAATTGAATTTCTAGAAGAAAGGGTTAAGACTTGAGAGTAAATTAATTAAGAAAGTATTTCAAGGAGTCGCCATAGATTGATTTCAAAGTTGACCCAGCTATTGTTTAATAGTGCAAATTGGCTTACTGATAGAGGTCATTTGGTTACTTCCTCAACATGCATTCTGCATATATAATAGAGTTGATTGAGATATGTGGATCATTTTCCTTCGCTAAACAAGTTGTCAACCAGCCTGAAGCCTGAAGCTAGCTACCTATTTTATTCGTATCGGCCATATATGAGATTAATTAGGTTTTACAATTAAGCTACGATATATGTAAAATAAATAGCTGGTTTTCTTCACTTATTGGCAACCAATATATTATGCCCACGGTTTTGGGACATGAGCTACATGATTAAAACAACACCAGAACACATTAATTATATATATCGATTCTTAGTTTACAAGTAGCAGTCATCTAATTGCTATATCTTGAATGTACAGGGAATTATAGCTTGATGATAAGGCCAAGCTGGCTTTCTAAACTGGTGAGTGATAAAATTTTGTAATATGTTTTTGGAGCTCCTTCTACGTACCATACGCACGAGGATGCCAAAATAATCTATATCCTAAAGGAAAAGGAGAAATTTGTCTACTAAAACGGGTTTGATGAAAAAAAAAAAAAAAAAGGACAGGTTGGTTTGTTGTATTGATTAGTATGGTAGAAGTTTTGCGAGTGTCGTACGTACATAAATATCCAAATATTGAAGAAAGTGTTATTGGATACGTATATAGATGAAAACGATGTACACATGAATATTCATGTGTGGTTTCGATGTCGTGATTTCCTAATTAGACCTAGCAAATGGTGGTGTTAAACTCTTAACTAATTGTATAACGACTTGTCCCACTTGATCTCACGACATGCTTGTACGTATATGTATATCCTACACGATAAGATTGAGACGTACGTATGTACCCTTCTTCCTTGCTCATCCCATCACTTGGAATCGAATCGAATCGAATCGTCTGAAAGGTTTAGTGCACACAACAAAGAAACTTCCTCAAAAGGGTCATCAATGTATTGGCTAGAAAAGATTGGTGTCTTTTTTGGGCATGTGAAACCAATTTGGCCCACTTGATAATATCACCCTCACTCTCTCTCTCATCTCGATCATGTAAAGCTACGTACGTACGTCTGTAAACCTCATTCTACGAAGCTTACAAGGTTTATATTCCAGTTCTAGTCCTAGAAGCAAAGTTGTCTTTTAACTTTATTCCAGGTTTTATGGGGATAACCACTTTTCTACTACTGTAACTTCAAACAGGAAAAATTAAACTACTTGCACATACTGATGGGTAAAATTTGTGAGCTTAATTAGTTGGGTTATGAGTTTAAGAGCATACAAGTAACTATTTTAAACCTCTAATGGTCTGAAAATGGTAGTGATAAAGAGGTAAGCACAGGCCCAGCCAACTCTACTAATATCCGAAATCCGAGATGTAAATGACTGAAATTGACAATGGTCATTAAATCCAGCAACACTTGTTGATCTCAGTACTCATCTTCAGCTTAGTTGAAACTTGGAAGTGTTACTCTCTTGATATACAGAACAAGATGTATTTTCTACTTGTCAATTTGGGCTACTTGGCTAATTCAATGTTGCACTAAATCTGGTATAACCTCTAGCTAGTAGGAAAGAAAGCTGTGACAATTCATATATGTACTAGCTCAGTCAGAAAATGCCTCTGTGATCTCTCGAACAAGGTCAACAATCACTCCGTCAACGCCCATCTGAAGTTGCATGTACACAGCCTCTACCATATTACTGCAGTGCACAAGCATATGTTTCATTGTCAGGTCGACGAGTTCTCGAGAAATTCTTGCATACAATGAGTGTATACAAGCATCTAATGACAAACATCTGCAAGAATTTTCCCAATTCTGATCTCAGAAACAAAGGAAAAAAACTTTATTAGCTTACTTTAGTTGGCCGTAGGTTAATAGGCGAAGTTTGTTCCCTTTAATCCTGGTTACTGCTTCTGGATTTCCCAAGATGGCATTCACCTGTGACACAATTCCTTGCAAACCACCTGCCAAGCACACCTTAATTGCCTCTTCCAAAGTGTTTCTTCTCACATCAGTGTACATTTCAGACCCTCCTTCAGTGAGGAAATATACCTGGAGATTAATTTTAACTTATAATTAAGTCACTAACCAAAACGGTTCGATCTTACTCAAAACATTTAAATTTCCTAGAAATGCTTGGAATTAAGTGAGAATACTTACAGGGTAAGTAGTCTGCATTTTTCTGATCAAAAGCGCAGCATCAGGTTGAAAGCTTGAAAAGAGGATTGGTCTGCCCTTTGCATACTTTTTTACCACCTATTTAAACCAGAAGTTCATGTATTGAACATTGCAGAACAAAGAGGTTGAAATACCCAATTTCCATTTGTTTTTCTCCCAAGTGAAGTAAAACAACAACCATTAATTATAGTCTACAACATGCAAGCCTTGTACCTGCAAGATTACTTGAAGAACACGTTTGAGCTGTCCCTCTCTGTAGACTATGTGATCATCAAACTTCAATTCCATGTTAAAGCCCAGCGAAAGCTCGACTTTCTCAAACGCCTCTTGCAATGTGCATAGGGGGTCATCCTTTTCCACCTTCCACTCGAAAACTGTCCCACCTTTCATTTTTCTGAACAGAGGCATTCCCACCTGAACAACATTCATCACATTAGACTAGTTTACAGAACACCAACAGATACAAAAATTATCAATACGAAATTGAACAAATCGACATTGATGATCACCTTTCCTAGCTCTTTCTGGGGTCCATAGGAAAGAAATTCTGGTACAGTAATGTCTGTAACTCTCTTGTCAATCAAAACACCCTGAAATCAAATTCCAACCAAGGTATCACATATGTACGTACATAGTTACAGATTCCACTATGAAAATAAATCAAGAACTTAATTATGGGTTTAGAGAGAACCAACATTGTTCTCAGTGACTATAAAGTTGTCATGAAAAATTACTGGACAGTCATCTTCGGTCACCTACAAAAATAAATTTTGCTTACACTAAAAGCAAGAAAGCAAACTGACCAAATGTTCTATCAAGATTCTTGGTTTTGTTTAGGAATTGGGAACCCAAAAGAAGTAAAAATATTCTTTTGCTCAATTAATTACCTGAACGTCCAATTCTACAAAATCAATTGGGAATTTAGCAGCAGTATTGAAGGAGAGGATTGAGTTCTCTTTGATTTCTCTCATTCTGATATCAGAGGACAGCAACATGTTCATTCCATTGCCTCTGTGTCCTATCAATACCAACTGGGGCCATTTGTGTCTGCATTTGGTTTCTTCACCTTCATCGTTCCCACCTATTCACAAAACCCAAATTTCAATACCCAGAATCCAAAAACAAGAATCAAAATCTTTCTTGAAAATCAGAACAATAATGCACCGATTGAAAGAAATAGTAATGTGAATATTTGATTGAAATTCTGACCTTGAGTCATCCATGGCGAACAGAAGAGGGGTAATGTGGCTTTTTCTTGGAGTTGGAGAAGCTTGGGAGCGAAACAGAGCTGAAGGGCCTTGAGAGCCATTTGTGATTTCGTCTTTGGAAAAACGTAAATTTCAAGCTTTGGAATTCAAGAAACGAATTGTGCTACGAAAACAAACTGGGACTTAATAGCTTGGGTTAGGGGGTAAAGGGTATTTATAAGACGGTTCACTGAACGGAAATAACGGACACATCCCAGAGAACCTTTTTTTTTCTTCAAGAACAAGAAATTATCCCAGTTGCAGGAGTATAACTTTCTTATACTCCAAATATACATCTTCTGTTAACACAATTTGGAGATCATCTGTTTATGAACTGAATTTGAACTCGGAACTCGTTTTCCTTTTAGGAAACCATTTGGATACAACTACATTTTAACCTATGATTGATGTAATTCTATAATACACAAGAGTTTCCTCCCCTAGATTTGGCTACGTTACATAGCCTTCAATGTTGTATCAACTCTGGTATAAGCTCCAAGCAGGAACAAAAGTTCGAGTTCAAGTTCATGCATCTGCCCTTGATTCTTCGGTCACTTGTTTGGATCCGAAACTGCCTCGGTGATCTCTCCGACAAGGTCAACAATCACTCCTTCAACGCCCATCAGATGTTGCATGTACACCGTCTCTGGCAAATTGCTGCAAAGTCCATATGAACACCATTTTTAATGGACGAGTTCTGATCTTGAAAACGAAAACTCAGAAGAAAGCAGTTAGAGCTTACTTTAATTGGCCATAGGTAAGAAGGCAAAGGTTGGAGTCTTTAATCCTGGTGACCGCATTCGGATCTCTCAAGATAGCTCTCACTTCTGACACAATTCCATGCAAACCGCCTGCCAAACACACCTTAATCGCCTCTTCCAAAGAGTTCCTTCTAACATCTTTGTAAATTTCGGACCCTCCATTAGTGAGGAAATATACCTGCATGGATCACAACTTTAGAAAGTGAGTCACTGATCGAAATTAGTCATTAATCTTATTCAAAATATTCATTTCCCACAGAAAAGTTTCCATTGAACACGGTCTGGGAAGGTGTTCGATCTTACGGGATAGGTGCTCTGCATCTTTCGGATCAACAGAAGTACATCAGGCTGAAAGCTCGAAAACATGATTGGTCTGTCCTTGGCGTACTTATTTACCACCTGCTCCAAAAAGTTTAAGAAGTATATACCGGAAGAACAATAAAGAAAGAGACTGAAATACACAATTTTCCATTTTTTACCCCAATAGAAAATTCATGCTAGTGTCTTATCTAAGTGATCGAATACCTGCAAGATTGCTTTGAGAACATGCTGGAGTTGCTCCTCTTTGTACACTAACTGATCATCAAACTTCAATTCTATATTGAACCCCATGGAATGGTCAACATTCTCAAACACATCTTGCAATGTGCATAGGGGGTCATCCTTTTCTACCTTCCACTCAAAAATTGTCCCCTCTTTTGTTTTTCTAAACAGAGGGATCCCCACCTGGACAATGTACTAGCTCCGTTAATAGAACATGCATCAACATACTATGAATTTGAAAAAGAAAAAATCGACACTGATGATTTACCTTTCCAAGCTCTTTCTGGGGTCCATAGGAAAGAAATTCCGGCAGATTAATGTCTGTAACTCTTCTCTCAACGAAAACACCCTGAAACCATATAACAAGTCAAGTAGATATTCTGAGTGGCGAAAACAGGATACAAAGATTTATGGGATTTATAGAAGTAACCTTCTCCTCAGTGGCGATAAAGTTGTCATGAAATATGACTGGACAGTCATCTTTGGTCACCTACACAAAGGTTTCTTTTCGCTCAAGCAAGAAAGCATAACAAAAATGATACGAAAAGGAAGAGGCACAGTAATAGTGGCCTGAACAAGAAGACAATGGTGCTTACCTGAACATCAAATTCAATGTAATCGATAGGGAATTGAGCAGCGGAGTTGAAGGAGCGAATTGAGTTTTCTTTGATGGATTTCATTCTGTTGTCAGACGATTGCAACATGTTCATTCCGCTGCCTCTGTGTCCCATCACCACGAACTTGGGCCATTTGAATCCGCATTTGGTTTCTACGCCTTCATCATGTTCATTCACCCCTACTCACAAAACCCAAAATCATTCATTTCATTTCATTTCTAAACAAGCCTCAAGTATTTGATTGATTCAAATTTTCTGACCTTGCGCCGACCATGGAGCTTTGATAAGGGCTAATGCAGCATTGATTTCTGAGACTTGTTCGAGATTGGGAACGTCTGAGACAAGCACAGCCTCGAGAGCCGCAGCCATTTTGTCTTGCAAATTTGCAAATTTGCAAACTGCAAGTTATGGAATTCAAAGTGGAAACTAGAACACAGGAAGCTTGGGGCATCCATGGATAGTGATAGCGGTATTTAAACCCAGCACGTACGTCAATTGCTAACTAATTTGATCAAGAAACAATGTTCAAACTAGACAGTCAACATAGAATGTTCTATTTCAATGAGGCCTAATTTGGTTTTCGAATGTACGTCAATTGCCAGGAATTTGCGGAGCTCTCCCTTTCTTTTTGTTTCAATCCCCTAAATTTTTGGGTTCCTCACGATAATTGTTTAAGTTTTTGGTCCGGATTGAACAGAACATAAACCATCCACACATGATGCCTAAGAATTTTAGCTTCTGCCAATTATAGTATTAGCCCACAAAAAGAAATTTTATTACAAGAATAAGCCCACAAATTAAGAAATTATTTTGAATAATTATTAAACAACATGAAAAAGGGAGGGAGGTCACAGGGTTTGCAATTTCAGAGCTTGGCAAACACAGCCTTTCTTTTCTGGGTGTGAGCTGAGATTGCCTCTTCTAAATCATCAGATAACAGCATCGCCGCATTCCACGTGGCGACGTAATCCAATCCTCGCTCCACGCTCAGCTCCCTGCTCCTCTGCAACACTGCTTTCGTCCCGGTCACTGCAAGCGGCGACTTTGAAGCAATTTCTGCAACGACCATCGGTTGTTAGTTTAAAGTTTACTAAGCAAGTAGTTGAAATGACCCACTTACCCTCGGCAACGAGACGTACGCCGTTCTCCAACTCCTCCTTGGACCCGAACACTCGAGACACCAGGCCCAGCTCCTTGGCCTCCGATCCCGAAAACCTCCGACCCGTGAGCGATAATTCAAGCGCGTGGCCATACCCGACGATACTGGGCAGCCTCTGAAGAGTTCCGAGGTCCGCCGTGATCGCCAGGTCGACCTCTTTGACCGAGAAGAAGGCGTCCTTGGAACAATACCTTATGTCACAGGCGGTGACGATATCGATCCCGCCGCCGATGCACGCCCCTCGGATGGAAGCGATCACGGGCTTCCGGCACCGTTCGATCGCAGTGATGGCCTCCTGCATCCCCATGATATGTCGCCGGAGCTTCTCTCCGTCGCGGCCTCGGTCTCTGGAGACGAACTGCGAGGCGATCGATGACATGTGGTTGAGATCAATTCCGGAGCAGAAGTGGTCGCCGGCGCCGCTGAGGACGATGACGTTGACGTTGGGGTTTTGATCGAGGGACGAGAGGGCTCTGGGGAATTCGGTGAAGAAGTCACGTGATAGGGCGTTGCGATGGTTTGGACGATTCAGGTAGAGGTAGAAGACTGAGGAATTTGGGTTTTTCTGATCAATTTCTAGGGTTAGGTAATTCTCCATTGTGTATGTCTGAAGATGGAAGAGGATCAGAGGAATGAAAGAAAAGGGCAGGAAATGAAATGAAAGATAACAGTGAAGAAACTTACCGAGTTACTCAACAGTAAAAAAGTTAAATAAAAGAAGCATTTGGAATTGAATTACAAAAGGTCCTACCGGGAGTCGAACCCAGGTCGCTGGATTCAAAGTCCAGAGTGCTAACCACTACACCATAGAACCATGTTATTGTCTTTTGCGCTTTTTTATTATTTGTAACGTTTAAAAGTATACATATATACATTGTTTATAGACAAGCGTATATCTTTTTGGTAATCATAGAGGAGAGTACTTCAATCATTGGCAAAGAGAGTTGTGTACGAAATTGTGAATTCATTCAAGTGCTTCATGTTAAATCGAAGTTTTTTTTTCCCATGTGTTATATATATGGTACTACTTTTCTAGGGTCGTAGGTTGAAACCAAGGAGAGTAATATGTGCCATAATGCACGTAATTAATTACTTGATATAAGGAAGAGCTTCTTCTTGCACTGCACGTAATAAAATCATTATATCATAATTAGCTAACCTAGCTATCTAGCTAGCTAGAAACTCGATCACAAACTATATATAGAGAGATGCTTTTTTGATTAATTAGAATTAATACACAATGTTAATCAATATGACACCAACATAATCGATCAAAAGCCACGCCAGCTTTGCTCAAAGAGATTGGCTTCCTATTCCTCAAGATAGCTCGATCGTCATCCTCTACGTACCTTTGCCTTATCTTGCTTTAATTTGCTATGACATGCACTGACTCCAACCAATTAATATATAGTAGGAAAAGAAATGGCAAATTAAACATATCGATCTCAGCTTTCATTTCACCCCAAATCGATCTGAAATGAAATGTCGTAAAAGCGCAATGATTTATAATTAATTAAGAGAGAAAGTGCTTGATTAAATCTTTGATCCTAGCTTGTACATACATTTTCATGAACCCACTCAGCACCATCCTCATCTATATATCGTAATTATTAGCTTTGAAACAAGTCAATGCAAGCTTAGGCTATTCGATCTATTTCATCAATTAGTTCATACCATATATAGATTTAACTACCTAGCTAGCTACTTTAAATTCAGTAAAAGCCAAATCCAAAAAAATCTTCATTTTGTTTAGTGACAAATCCTCTGATGAATTATTAATGAGAGACTGTTACAGTGTGGCTGCGAAATGGTAATACAGGCTTTAATTTAGTCTCACGTTTCTCTAAGTTGTGCATATATAGCAAAGTTTGACTTGATCATATAATTCAATCTCACATTCATGAATATAATGATGCCAATATGCATGTCAGCCTCTCTTTTTGAGAGAAAATGGGAGAGCTTTTTGTTGATGATCAGATAACAAACATTTCTAATCATTCATGAATCATATACAGTGTTTGAAGAAGTGGTGCTCGATCATCTGTGTAATAATTTTCTTTTATTATTATATATAAAGAGAAATTATTTTAAATTTATATTTCTAGAATCTCTTCTTACTCTTTGCATTAGATATTTTAATTTCTTATCGATTGAAGAAACGTCACAACGTGTTAATTAAAACTTAATTTGCTTGCTTTTTTTTTTGTTTCGGCCGGGCGCCATTGGTCCTTGTTGTACAGAAAACAAAAAAAAAACAATATTATTGTACGTAATTGCACACTATATCTACTTTTTCTCTTTTTGATTCAATAACTAATTTGGCATGTTTTACTGATTTTCCTTAGCAATATCATTTTTATTACGCATGCATTGTTCTTAATCGCATAATGATTAATGACACTTTCGATTAATATTCCACCACGATTAACAAATGCTGGCCACCAACCTCATTAATTAGCATGAGAAGAATGCATGGCCAACATCACAAATTAATTCAAGATTAAATTGCCATCCCTGATATTGCTCTATCTTTATTAGGCTTTATCAACTTTAATCGTTCTCGATCCTATAAGGAGCGAGTATCTAGCTTCGTCATATTTGATTGAAATTTGAATAACCTATATTAATTGGTGAGTAATGGTGGCAAAATTGAATGAATGAATGTGTCTAAATCAATGAATTATTGGTCTCTCTCCCTCCTCTCAATCATATACAATGATCGATATATATATATATATATCCGATAAAAAGCCCAAATCATTTCAGGTATACCCAAATTACGTCATCAAAATAAAGCAACGTACACATATTCACCAATATATTTAGCTTTTTCAAGCAAAAAGCCAACCCTAAAAACATTTGTACACAAACGCCCATCAAATCACACATGAAAAGAAGCACAAAAATCTCCACCTAGCATTCCCAAATCCCAAATCCCAACCAAATATATAATAGCGCCAAAAAATGAATAACAACATGCATGATTGTTATTTGTCTCTAAGCTTATAACCGCAAAAAATAGAAAAACCTGGGGCTTATTCATTTTTCGAACTTGAGCAAGAAAAATAAAAAAGCCTAATCCCCGATGCACACGAAACCTCGAAATAGTGAAGGCTTAGCTAGCACTATCCCACTACCAAACAAACCCTAACGGAATTGAATTAAAATTAAGCTTTCTCTAGCAACCAAACCAACGCTGTGTGAGAAAGAAGGGGCTGACGCGGCGAGGCGTGTTTCGTTTTTACAGAAACGGCTCAAAACTAAGGTCGCGTTTGGAGAGTCCTAGGTCACGTGAATTGGGCTCTACTTGTCTGGACACCTTTGCGGTGGGTGTGTGTGAGAGTAACGTAAAAAATTTTATTTCGTATTCTCTAGCTAAGCTTCACTCTTTCTCCAGGAGCGTGAAATTCATGTTACCAATAAATTAATAATTAGTTTTGAAACTGATTCCTAATTGGGATTAAATATCACCGATCATGAGCAGGGGGTTAACTTGATTGTCTGTGGTGAGTGCTCTGCGCTTTTTCACGCGCCGTGGTGGGTTTTGAGGTTTTGAGAGGAATGAGATTAATTATGGTACACCACCTACTAATCTTCCACCTGTCATGCGACTAGAATGAGTTCATTACGCACATCGAATCCCCTTACTTGATTACTTCTCTATACTTTTTGTGTGTATATAAAGGGACGAGCTGCGTAAACTTGTGAACCATCCTCAGCATTTCATTTATATTTGCATGATCATAAAGAGAGAGAGAGAGCTAGGGTTTCTCAGCAGCTGAGCCCTTCTAGTTCTAGTTCTAGATCCTTCTTCTTCTTCGATCTCTCGGTTTTCGTTAGATTAACCGAGTTCACCCTTTCGAATCCTTTTTGCTGTAATTAAATCCAGAAATGGCTGTAGCAGACAGTCACCACCCTTGGGCATTTACATTTGGCATCCTAGGTAAAATGCATACATATATATGTTTCGAAGCAGATTGCAACATGAGCTCAGTTATCTGGCTAGTTACCTAGGTTATACGTACCAAATTAAATGATCGATCGAGACAAAACGATGATACATGTCTCGTTTTGGTGTCGATCTGTTTCATATGAATTTTCGGTTGAGTGTCGCATGCATACTCTTGTTTGTTATTGTCATGTTGCTAGGTCTGAGTTATGAGTCACAGTGCCACACAGCTTTTACACACTCGATCGATCAGTTGGCCCGCACTTTAGTGGTCATCTTCTTGGCCATATATAAATTCCATCTTCTTCCTTATGTGAATCGTCTAAGTTCACTAATATACACAAACATTATTGCACAAAATAATTTTAGATCAATTAAGTTGGGTGGTTGTCCTTATCTTTTCTTGATTTCTAGTTCATTTATAGGTAAGTTTTTATAGATATATGATTTATAATAATCAACCTTGTTTGTAAATCCTCGATGCTATATAATGATCAACCTTCCTCATGTTTAATTCACTAGTTTATTAATGATTAATTTTTGGTGGTTGATAAACTCCATCTGAATGATCAGTACTTATTCAGTTTGTATGATTTGTTTTGATGGCAGGTAATCTAATCTCGTTCTTGGTTTACTTAGCCCCAGTGTAAGTATTCTTGAAACATTTTACATTGCGAAATGATATTATTCAGGAGATATAACAGTGATTTTATTGCAGGCCAACATTTTACCGGATTTACAGAAAGAAATCGACTGAAGGTTTCCAATCGGTGCCATATCTAGTAGCACTGTTTAGTGCCACGCTTTGGCTCTTCTATGCCATGCTGAAGAAAAATGCTGTGCTTCTCATCACAATCAACACCTTCGGAAGTGTGATAGAGACTCTGTACATCGCCATGTATATTGTATATGCAACAAAGGCTTCCAGGGTATATATATATATATATATATGCGTGTTACGTAAAATTTAGACGTATCAAGATTTGAATAACTTTCCCTGGTCAATCATGTTCTAACCCATAATTAATTTACTATTGCTGAATTTGATCGAGTGCAGAAATTCACTATCAAGTTACTCGGGTTTATGAACTTGGGACTCTTCTCCTTGATCCTTGTCCTTGTACAATACGTAGTTCATAGTCAATACCGTGTTCCGGTTCTTGGATGGATTAATGTTGCCATTTCCGTTGGTGTTTTTGCAGCCCCCTTAAGCATTGTGGTGAGTTGCCTTATATTTATAATATATAACTGCGTGATAATGTTCTCTTATCAGATATTTGATATATATTATTTACGGTGTCATAAATTTAGGCCAAAAATGTAAGCAAATATTGTGCTCTCAATCCATCGATTTTCAAATTTGATAATGGAGAAACATAACATGTTTATATAAAATGAATTTCTCGATCTCTTTTAATTACCTAATTATTAACTTAATTTCTCCATTTTGTAATGTAGGCACAGGTGATCCGCACAAAGAGTGTTGAATTTATGCCATTCAGCTTATCATTTTTCCTTACTTTGAGTGCCGTGATGTGGTTTGCCTATGGACTGTTCCTCAAGGACATATGCATAGCAGTAAGTAGTAATTATTTCGCAAAATTACTTGTACATCGATCCCAGTAATTAATTAATTACTTACTTTGGCACTAACTAGTTTTCTCTTTTTATATAGATTCCAAACGTGTTGGGTTTTGTCTTGGGGCTGCTTCAGATGCTGCTCTACGCCATATACAGAAACCGAAAACAGGTCATCGACGATCAGGAGAAAAAGCTTCCGGCACCGGAGCACGTGAAAAACATTGTGGTTCTGAGCACTATAGCAACTTCGGAAATTCATCCGGTGGATGCTAAGCCGTACGATGACGTGGACGGTAAAGATGGAAAGGAGCGTGATGGTGATGAACATGAGAAGTGCGTGGTGGTGGTGGTGGATGCATCGGGTGAGCTTCAACCGAAATCTGATGATGAACCATGTGCAGTGTGATGCTCAACCACAAAGTGTAGCTGTTACGACATGTCGGACTTGCTTTCTAGCGCGCGCTTTCAGGCCAAGCGTACTTACTCCTTCTGGCTTTAACTCTCTCTCTCTGCTCTTCTTGTTTTTGTGGTACAGCTATAACTAAGAGTGGAAAAAAAAGAAGCTACAGCTGCTATCGTATGCGTTTCGCTTGTATAGTACTCGTTAACTTAGTATTGTCGTATGCGTTTTGGGTTTGTGTCTTTTTCGTTTCATGTAAAATCGTTTCGTGTTCAATTGTTGGCCCTTTGGTGCAGATTAATTGTTGTTAATTAATTGTACGTCTTCATCTTTTTCTTAATAATCCAGACTTTATTGTATAATTATGTCCATCTATGGTTGCTAAGTGGCATTTTTAAGGGTAATTGCTAAGTGGCATCTTTGTCTTCTTTCCACTCGACCTTTAAGAAAATTGACGTCTTCTTTCCAAAAAAACAAAACAAAGTACCACATATTTATGCTTTAGGTGTGGCTACCCTATTGCTTAGTAACTGGTTACATTCTAACAGGTAGGATGAACCGATGAACAATAAAAATTGCCTTGAGATTGGAAAATAAAAGTAGATCATCAATGTAAGATTTTAAGTTTATACCAGGATATTAATCGATGCGAACTTCACAGATAATCCGGTTAGTTGTTTAATCCCGTTTGCTCAAGACAGTGCGTAACTTGATAAAAGTGTGGTTGAAAAGAAAGAAAGAAAAAAAACAGAGAATGAGCAGACAATATATATATTTTTTTCAATAACACTACAAGTACAAAGAGAGTGGACAACAGAAGAATAATACAGCATTATCCAGACGTGTTTACTCTCAAAATTTTTCAAAACGTCCTGTGCTTCTGTTTTCACTCTCCTAGAAGATAATTACACTTGCCACTTATGGTTTGTTCTTCTTCTTCTTCTTCTTCATGTTTGGATCAAAGGCAAAAAAAAGAAAAGAAAAAAAAAAGGGTTAAATTAGAAAACATGTGTTGGCGTGCACCAGCTCCCTTACACTGAGCACCCAGAAGAAAACAATAACAACAAGACAGCTTCTCACATTCTAAGGAGGGAGGAAAGGAGTCAAGGTAGACAAGGCATGGTGTATTGTACTCTATGGCACTACAAATTAGTGCCGTCAAAACTTCCCTGTGCACTCTGTCGTCTCTTCTCTCGCCAATTCTCACCCCACATCTTGGCCTCAGCAACAGCTCGTTCTCTATCCAAATCCCGGTTCAACATCCTTGCAGTTTCTTTTGGGGAATCATCCTTCTCAGAGCCACCATCTAAATCCGGCCATTTGCGTCCAGATCCTCCCCCTTCCTCATTCTTCAATATCCTTCCACCTCTCTCATCTCTGTGTCGTCTCTCATCCTTTTCTCCAGAACTTCTATGGCCATGCCCTGATGCAGCAGTAGGGTCATATGCCTGGTTGGCTAGATAAGATAGAGCAGTAACCACATCCCCAATCAGAGGGCGTGTGGCAGCCTGTTCCTGGATGCACATGGATGCCACAGCAAGAGCCTGGTAGAGACCCCGCATTGGATACCGCCCCTGCAGTCTCGGATCTGCCAATTTTGAAAACTTCCTTCGATCATTGAACAAGGGACGTGCCTGTATACATACATACACATACAAACACTCCTCATTATTTTGCAAACACATACTTGTCAGAGCCACAAACCTTGCAGAACAAGAAGATAAGGTTTAGGCAAATATGTTTTTTTTTTCTTTGGACTCGAGGCAAATATGTTTTACAACAAGAAACAAGGTGAAAATTACCCATGTGACAAGGTTCTGTTCTCCATGGGGTCTAGTGCTATCGATGGCTTTACGTCCTGTAATCAGCTCCAAAAACACCACCCCAAAACTGTAGACATCCGACTTCACCGTCAATTGTCCAGTCATTGCATACTCTGGAGCACAATAACCATAAGTGCCCATAACCCTGGTAGAAACATGTGACTTGTCTCCGGTAGGACCAAGCTTTGCGAGCCCAAAATCTGAAAGCTTAGGGTGAAATCCTTCTTCCAGTAATATGTTGGATGATTTGAAGTCCCTGTAAATAACTGGAGGGTTTGCCTTGTCATGTAGGTATTCCAATCCTCTGGCTGCACCAGCAGCTATTTTCATTCTTGTGTTCCAATCCAGTACTTCTTTATCCAGTGGCACATCTGCACAAGGATCAACATACTATTATGGATTATTCAATAAAATCACTTGTATATAACTCTTGCACGTAAATTGCATGATTTCATCCGAAGGGGCTTTTTAGTTCCTTGGCCCGGCCTTTTGTCCAAACGTGTCACAAATTTATTTGCAGAAAATGAATATAATTCTGCAAGACCACCATGAGGGGAAAGTGGGAAACAAATGGTGCAATAACACGGAAAGACAGAATTTGTGTGCATTGTATATATCAAGCCACCAAACTTTATGTAGATATGATGGCCCCAAAAACTAAATGAGCTTTTTCTTTTCTGAATTTTACCAAGACATTTGACAACAAGACTCATTCTCAAACATCACTTCCACATAGCATGCATCATATGTATAAGTCATACTTGCAAGCGAAGATGTTCAACTTGTTACGTAATTCAACACTATATTCGTGCTTCCAAGATCACTACTCACTAGTTAGTAATGAAACAAAAATTAGACATGAATAAATTTCTAATTAAAGAAACAGATGATAAGCCAAAAGAGGAGGGGGAATTAAAAGGAAAACTTACCATGAAGGTGATCTTCCAGTGATCCTAAGGGCATAAACTCATAAACAAGAAGCCTTTGATCTCCGTCTGCACAATATCCAATCAGGTTCACAAGATTCGTGTGATGTAAGAGACTGAGCATGAGAACCTCGACTAGAAATTCTCTATTACCCTGAAGTCCATTCCTATCCAATTGCTTAACAGCAACAATCTATGAAAGCCACAAAACAAAGTTAGAATGCAAAATCAGGTATAATGTCTCGGGTTAATTAGTGAAATTATGGTACATAATTTAATTTTTGAAAGAAAAAATTGTGATTTGTTTATTTAGCACTTCTTCTTCTTCTAATTTTTTTTTTTCTATTTGATAGGCCAACCATGTGAAGTACTAATTTGCAGCCTCCAAACAAACATTTGCCATATTGATTAGTACTTGGTCAAGTTATGGAGTCTTGAACTGGAATATATTTGCTACTAACTTATCCTAAGAGCTTACTAATGTTTGATATCTAACTCATGTTTATTGCAGCCATTGCCTTAATTTTATAAACTCATCTGTTTATTATGTATATAATGGCAGATCATGCAACAGAAAGGAATTTACTTGACCAGTGCTTTCGAGTCTCCCCTTGTATACACGCCCAAATCCCCCTTCTCCTATGAAAGACTCTGGCCTAAAATTCTTTGTTGCAGCTGCAAGCTCACGAAAAGTGAAAGTTTGGGCAGCAATTTGTCCCCCAGGTACTATATCCTTGGGATCAGGCATTTTGGACCCGACATCCACCCTTCTTGACCCTCCATTGCTTCTTGATCTCAGTCTGTCTACTCCTGCAAAAACAATCACAAGTGCAGAATTGTACCTTCCAATTTAGAACTCCATGAAACATTGAACAATCCAGCGCATTTGCAAGAAATGAAAGTCAAAACCATAATTGGAATGAACTTAATTTGATATGTCTAAACCACACAAACCATAGCTTTACCAAAATTAGGTTATACTGTCACACATGCCTATCTCAGCTCGTCATATATGGAAATAAGCCACAAGTTTGGACAACACTGAATACCAATCAGATCAACCTCAGCAATCAATTGAGGTCATCATGAGATCCAATTTTCACAAAAGAAAGGATCAACCTTTACAAACTACGTCAAAATCTAGTGGGGTCTACCTCAAATTCAGAGCTCACACACATAAGAAAACAATCAATCCAGTCACCGCACAGCACCAAATAACTAAAAGAAACAGAATATCGTCATCAACATATTGCTGACAGACGTGAATGATCAGAGATACTCAGATCAGATCGCGACATTGAAACTACCAAATTACAAGGATTGATAAATTAGTGTTGAAAACTCAACAACTCACCGGAAGGCAATCTCGAAATGTTAGAAGACACCGTCGGTTGACCCTGCTTCCGATCATCGCTTTGTTTCTCCGCATTCAGCTTCTCCTCCTCCTTGGAATCGAAACACGGAAAACACCCCATCTAACCCAAAATCAAATTAATCTTCTTCTCTCCCAATCCAAAACTCAATCAGAGTCAGAGGGTTGGTTACGGTTATTCCAATCCAAGCTTCACAACAGCACCATATCCCAAAATTCTGGGCACCCAGTTCCCCTGTTTGTATTTGTTTAAGCGATGAGGCAGATGCAGCCGCTATCTAAACGACAAAGCAACGAATCCAAGTTCTCTCAGAAACACCTAAAGACGATAACAAAGAGAAATAGAGAATGAAAAAGCTTTGGGTGCGTCAAATGAAAAAGAGCCGGCTTGGTTTACACCTCACTGTACCCGCACAGCAGTATAAACACTCTCTCTTTCTCTTGCTCCCTATCTTTGACCAAACTAAAACTAAAACTAAAACTAAAATGGCAACTCTGTATCTCGCTCTAGATAAGTAGATATTCTCTAAAAGCTTATTTTTAACCCACAAGGTAAATCCTACCATGTAATGTTGTGTGCGGCACCAAGTTAAACGCAAATTTTGAACCAACGAGTGGTTGTGATGTGATTTTTTTTTGATTGATTGATTGATTGATTCAACCGGTAAAGCTAATAAACGTGTCTAAGTGCACGATTGGCGGATTGCACAAAGCACTGTGACAAATGCATCTCCACCGTCCACAGTTTCAACGGTTTTTGATCATTCGTTGGTCCCACCTGCATGAAAACGATGCCTTCTCTCTTCTCCCGTATAATATACTCTCGCACCGGTTTACCAACTTGAGATTTGTTTATGGCCAATGAATTTTTGGACCAACTTAGACAAGGTAAAAGCATCCTACAACAGTAAAAGTTGTATGCGTTTGAGGTAGTCGGTGAGAATTGGAAAGGTGAAATTCATCTTGTAAGTGAAGTGATTGGTTGTGAAAGAGGAATATGATAGTCCAATTAGGACTTGATTTAGATGTAGAATTCTTTCTTTATAACGATGGGATATGATTAAACTTCTTGTTCTAGGCATATTTGTGTGCGTTAGATAACCTTAACTCACAAATTTTTAGAAAGACTTTCATAAAAGTTTCCGAGAATAAAATTTTTATTATGTGTAACTACATGAAACCTCCCAAAAATATTAGTTGTCCACTAGTATTTTTAATAACGTTTAACAATTTATTCCATTTTGAAATCTCTCTATACTCTCTTGTCTCAAGTGAATACCATAATAATTCATTGTCCAAAAAAAACAAAAAGTGAATACCATACTAAGCTCAATTATGTCTTGTATTGCTATTATTATTGTTATGGCTAATAACAGTTATCTAATATATGGAAATCCAAGTCAGCTGCCACATTTATGCAACATAATGGATCAACTTTATGTCTCCAACTAATATGAGGGATTTTTCCATGTGCCGGGTACTCCACGTGTCCCTGTACCCGGCCACAGTGATTGGCCACTGTGAATATTATATAATTTGTTCATTCTATATTTTAATCCGGAAAATTTATTTTATTGGCTGGTGGCCAATCACTGTGGCCGGGTACAGTGGCCACGTGGCGTACCCGTCCCATTCAAAAAATTTTCAACTAATATAGCGAAGCACATCTGAGATGGAGCAATGAAGGAACTTAAAACTCCTTAATACAACAACTTTGTGTTATGTATACGTTTTTGGGTCGAATCTAGCTAAGAAAATCATCACTACAACTGTACTATCTAGATTTAATTTCCTCCCAAAAAGAAGATGCCGCACGTCTGGCCCTTAAGCTTTTGGACTTGTTTGTAGTTGTGGTATGAATATGATATGTAAAGATTGAAATTTGATGCCAACGGTAGAAGATATTAAACCCAGAGAGAGATAGTGTAGCACCGACAATATTCCACAAGGACCAAAGAGCAGAAACACACAAATGGGATTTTGGAGGGTCATGATTGTGGCATAGATTCTGGGTTTAATTTGACATCTATCCAAAGTTTTTTTGTCAAAGTCTTACAGGGAAGGTTCTCTTTTCGTTCATAAATTTGGTGAAAATTTACGTTTGAGATTCAGACACTGACAGAAGCGTGTCTTCTTTTTCATTTGTTTCAGCAGCTTCTGGTTTTTTCTTTATGACAATGGCTGGTGAAAGTGAAACTTGTCTATGCCGAGCTGTAGTAGTAACAAGTTTATTGGGCCTATCAGGCCCACACGTCGAGTTCCACCTGATTTTTCCTTTATGTATTTATTCAAGTTTATTGTTATTCAAGAAATTTGGGCCATCCCAATTAATATGAGGCAGTAAGTAGCATTGTCCTCAAATACAGAGAGCCCAACTTGTCTGCATCATTTGTTTCCAATCTGGCGGGAAGGAACTACTCGCATTAATTTGCATGTGCTTTAAATCATTGGGTTGAGGCCGGGCTCTAGACAGCTCCGAGGTCCAATTAGTGATCCATATTCAAGTTTCAGATACCGGCCCAAGTACTCATAAATGAAAATTTCTTTTTCCTTCTAGTTTGAAAATTTCTTTATCTTTGAAGTACCGAAATTTCCATCGAAATCGAAATTTGAATGCTTGCCTAAAACTACTTTTCCTCAAGCTTGCACATAAGCAGTCTGCTTGCCTCCGATAGTGGGCCCCACCAGCACTTGATAATAGCAACCGCTGCACACCACAAGGAATGTGTGAATCAGAAGACTTTAACAGTTTTTTTTTTTTTTTATAAGAAGAATAAATTACAAAGCAAAACCTTAACAACCCACACCAAAAAACTCAAAATTTTCATTACAAACCATTTACTTAAGCTCACTTGTTAGAGAAGTTGATAAAGTAAGGGGAAAAAATTGGGGATAATTCTTGGACTCATTTTCAATTTAAATTTTAACGATCCAACCGTTCATGTATTATAACATAAAATAGAGATCACTTATGCAAAAAATCAATCAATTTAAAGGCCTTTTGATCACTCGTTTGTATGAAACAAATAGATGGTTCATATATATTAATCTTGAAAAGACCACTAATCGAATTCAAAAGAAATCTAACTCTTAGGCAGTGTTTGGGTGAGGGAGTTGTAGGAGGGAGATGACAATTTGCGGGAATTTTAAAAACCCACGTGTCAAGTCCCTTGTTTGGGAAAAAGACGCAGAGGAACTTTATTTTCCCGGGACTTTGAAAGTTTGAAGAAGGAATTTAAGCCGGGAAATTGATGAGAGCAAATCCCTTCCTGAGGTTCCGCCTGTAGAGGCGTAACTTTGAAATTCACGCTACGACGCCGCGACGACCTTCGCGATATCGCGATTAGCCATTGTCTTTCTTCTTCTTCTCTCGCTGATCTCCAGGTATGATATCCACTCTGGGCTTTTCGTTTTCTCCTTGTATCATAGGGTTTTCTCTCTGATTTGATCTCTAATTTGCGTTTTTTTTCCTCAAAAACTCCATCTACTCCCATCTTCTTCATCTTGACCGAATTTGGTATGAGCTCACTTCTTGTTCCTTGATTCTTCGATTTGTTTAATTCAGTATGAAAAATTGTACAATTATAAAATTCAGATTCATCACATCAATCTCACTGAAATTCAAATTCAATTTCATATTCGATTGTTACTGATTTCTCCAGTTTTCTTTTTAACTAGTTTATTAATGCATATCCTGACACAACTCAGCTCACTGTAGAAGCATGCACATTGAAATAATTGATCTTAGTTATGTCTGAATTACATATGACAGAAAAGATGCATTCGATTTATATACTGCCCTTCTTAGTCTATTATAATCTATGTGTACCTGTGATAGTTGTTTATCATCATAGTTTGAGGTATACACCATAAAAAGATTAATCATTTCATCAAAGCAATGAGATCGATAATCGTTTCATCTACTTAGTTACTGTAAATCCATTAGCTGATTTACATTAGAATTGAATCTGCAGCTATAAAGTTCGGATATTTATGATCGGGAATGCTTTCTGTTGTCCCAACACAATGTGGCTACTACTTGATTAAATTGTGTTTTTGATCTTGACCTGTTCTGATGCATGATTTAAGGTTTGGCGTTATACTCTAATGATAATTTTTCCTGGAGTGAGGTTCGTGTTCCATTAAAAAGGGTATATGGAATATGATCTTGAGGTCCTAAACTTTATATAAAAGCTACTCCTGGAGTTGGTTGTAGTTATATAAATTAGTTTACTCTAGCACTGTCCATATTTTTTTTTTTCTGTTCTTGGAGTAGAAAGATGCATGGCTCTCAACAATGTTAACCCTTATACTGTTTTCCTTTTGGGGTATTAATTATTGCAGCTAATGGGGTTGGAAGTCTGTGGTCATGGTGATGATGAATGTTTAAAGAGAAGGGTAATTGCAGAAGCTCACTTGGACTATATCTAAACCCAGCACCATAAGCCTTGATGCTGAAGCTAGCTTCATATATTTATAATATATCAACTTTTTCCTTAACCAGTATTCAAGAAATTGAACTGTTATAATGTATCTCATCTCTATTGGATTTCTTAACCAGCTAGCTTTCACCCGTGGAGAGTTGATCAATTATCGGATTGTAGAATCTTCTTTTGACATAATAGAACTGTTATATCTAAGTGCATATATGAATAACTATGTTGTATGTATTCTCTGTTATGGTGATTCAGTAAACAAACCTTAACCTATGATCATTTTCTGTTCTTCATATAATTGGAAGCCATTGATTTAGAATGTTAGGTGATTTTGGGGTAGGTCATCGATTAAACAGTTGGAGATGGACATTACTGGACCTATTCCGTGATCTTGGCGATGGACATGTTTGCTGAACATCAGAGACATCAAGCACAACAACACAACAAGAACAAGGAGAGCTTGCAAATCTTCCATGATTTTTGTTTTGTTTTGGTGTTAGTTAAGAATTAGTTAGGACTTTTGCTGTTCTGTGATGAATATATACTTTTGTAAGCCTTTACTGCCTTACTAGTCTGGGCTGAGAACTTGAGATTAGTTCCTGTTTCTCTTTTCCTTTGTATTTGATCATGTTTTAAGGCATAATTTAGTACGAATTCAGCTAATTGGTATTTTTATTTTATGGAATTAATGTTCCCTTTCATTAGTTTTGAAAATCTACTATGAAATTAATATATCGTTGATGCGAGAACACTCCTTCACAAACCCTCGCCGCCCTAGGCTAGGTCTTCAATGTCGTTGAGTTCTTCTCCAACTATCGTCGATAGAATTCTCTGATCAAGTGTTTCATGAGATATGTTGTATTTTGTAGGCTTGTTTGAATAAACAAGCACAATATGTCATTTTAATGTTGTTAATTTTCTTGGTTTTGCTTGAGCGTCAGATTATGGGTTCAAGTGTAAGGAATTAATGTATGTGCGTTATGATTTTGACGATCAATTAATTGTCTTTTTCTATAAAAAAAATATTTTAGTTCACATCTTTTTTTTTCTTTTTTTTTTACTTTTATTTAGTTACAAAAATAAAATGCTGGGCAGATTATTTATATTTTTTCATAGCAAAAATATAAAATATTTGGATTTTTTGTCAAAAACAACTTTTTTTTTACATATCTCATAATTAAATCCCTTCACTTAAAAAAATAATAGCCAAACAAGTCATTAATAAATCCCTTCACTTCAAGCTCCCATGACCTTTAAGTCCCTTCACCTCAAAATCTCATCACCTTGAAGTTCCTTGGAACCTTCAAATTCCCTATCCAAACACTCCCTTAGTTGAGGAGTCATGAATCGGTGCAATAAACTAAACATTAGGTCGACTAGTCGTCCGTGCATAACAAACTAACCAAGGACATTTATCCCAAAACTAAGCTCATGCCACTGAATGGTCTAAAACTACTTTTCCTCAACCTCCTTGCACGGAAGCAGTCTGCTTGCCTCCGGCAGCGGGCCCCACCAACACTTGATAGCAACCGCCGCACAGCACCACAAGGGATCCGTGAAGCAAAGGACTTCAACACTTAAAAGTTGCACGCAATCGTCTTCTATAGTTGTATGATATTCACGTACGTACACTAAAATGGTTTAGGTCACACAAAGTGTATAGTACTAGTGATGTGATGAATCAAGAAACACCTAACATGTCGTGGGAAGTTAATTAATTACACAACGTGACCACGCCTCCCATGTCGTAGCCCTAGCTAGCTAGGCCAATATCATAAATTAGAGTTTCTTTGTTTCATGCACAAAGAGTGGAACAGTCGTGGGAAGCACAAAATGAACCCCCAAAAAAAAGGTCAACGGTCAACAGACCAACTTCCACCTCCCGAAAAATTAACGGCCAAATTCACCATTAAAACACAAAATCATAGAGAACATCTTCTCCTAAAAATCAAAATCCACCCTATCCGTACATCTTCCTCTAATTTCCATTCCTTCCCTCCGAAAAATTCTCCTTCATTCATTTCCATTCTTCTTGCGGATCCAGATTCTTCTTCCATTCCCATTTTGTTTCAGCTATCCAATTGCAGACAATTTTTTTGTTGACAAAGAAAAAAAAACATATCAATTGATCAATTACAGTTGGCCGGAGAGGATCATCGGACTTGATGGAGAGAAACGCATCGGCGCCTGAAAAGTCCGCGAGTTTTCCGAGACAACATTCCGGCAGGAAGAACATGTTTTCAGGCCCAGCCACGCCGAAACAACGCTATGAGACCATTGACGAAGTAGAAATCGAAGACACAGAAGGTGGTGCAGATCATCATCAAGAGACTAACTCCACCGACATGAGCCACGATCAAGTCCTGGAAGAAGTCGATCGGTTCTTGGAGGCCTTATCCGAATCCGCCAACGAAAAAGGGGACCCGCCCGAGGTTCCCGTTTCGGTGGAGACACTCTCCAAAACGGTCGACTCCATGATAAAACAATACGGCAAAGGTTTGGCCAGGTTCGGTGAAAACGACACCGAGGACTCGTCGTTCGTGGAAGCGGTGATTCGGATTTCCAAGATTTCGATTACGTTGGGGGATTTCCCTTCAAACTCGGCTACGGCACCGACGTTGAACCGGACAAGCTCCGCTCTGCAACGTGCCATGGCCTTATTGGACGAAGAATTCCGTAGCCTTCTTCTTCAAGATCAATATCAGAAAAATAATAACACCAGATCTGATTCTAATCATAGTTCCGATCAGCAGAGCCTGTCACACAAGATAACCGCCAAGCTCTCCTCCTTCAACACTAACAATTACGATTCGGAACGGAAGCAATCCGAACAACCCGAACCCGATCAATTGGAAGAGTTCCCGTCTTTTTCGCCCGAGAGCATAGCCACCATGAATAAAATCGCCACCACAATGATCGCCGCCGGCTACGAGAACGAGTGTTGCATGGTGTACAGCATCTCGCGGCGTAACGCGTTCAAATCGGCGCTCAACGATCTCGGCTACGACAACATCAGCATCGACGAGGTGCAGCGAATGCAGTGGGACGCTCTCGAAGGAGAGATCGCCACGTGGATCAGCGTCGTCAAGATGTGTTCCTCCGTCCTCTTCTCCGGCGAGCGGAACCTCTGCGATGCCGTCTTCGCTGGCCACCAGTCCGTATCCAACTACTTTTTCTGCAACCTCGCGCGCGCCGTCGCCATCCAGCTTTTCAACTTCGCCGACGCTGTCGTGCTGACGAAGCGGTCGGCGGAGAAGCTGTTCAAGATCCTGGACATGTACGAGTGCCTCCGCGATCTGGTTCCGGCGATAAAGAATTCCTATCCGGAGGAGGTGGCCAAGGATCTGATGTCAGAGGCGGAGGCGGCCAAGAGCAAGCTGGGAGAAGCCGCCGTGAGCATATTCTGCGACCTAGAGAATTCTATCAAATCCGATAACGGGAGAACTCCGGTGCCAAGTGGCGCGGTTCACCCCTTGACACGTTACGTGATGAATTATCTAAAATACGCCTGTGAGTACAAGGACTCACTGGAACAAGTGTTTCAGCAAAACCAAGACGCCCAAGGAAGCAGTGGCAGTGCAACCCCCGGAACGACGCCGTCGTGGTCTCCGTTTCAATTGCAGTTAATTACCGTTATGGACATGTTGGACGCTAATTTGGACATGAAGTCCAAGCTGTACAGGGACTCGTCGTTACGGTACATTTTCTTGATGAACAACGGGAGATACATCATGCAGAAGGTGAAGGGTTCCTGCGAGATTCACCAGTTGATGGGCGACACGTGGTGTCGAAAGCGGTCTACGGACTTGAGAGGGTACCACAAGAACTACCAGAGGGACACGTGGAGCAAGGTGTTGCAGTGTCTCAACCATGAGGGATTACAAGTGAATGGGAAGGTGTCGAAGCCTGTCCTGAAGGAGAGGTTCAAGAGCTTCAATATGATGTTCGATGAGATACACAAGACGCAGAGCACCTGGGTTGTGAGCGACGAGCAGCTTCAGTCGGAGCTCAGGGTTTCGGTGTCGGCGGTGATGATACCGGCGTACAGGGCTTTCTGGGGGAGGTTCAAGCAGTACTTGGATTCCGGGAGGCAGTCGGAGAAGTATATAAAGTACCAACCGGAAGATATTGAGAATTTGATTGATGATTTGTTTGATGGGAACCCTACTTCTATGATGAGAAGGAGATGATCGAACTGGTCGGTGAGGCATTGGGGCTGGTCTTAATTGGGACTTTCGAACTTAAGTTAATTCTGTACGTTTTTCATGTATCCTTTTTTTCAGTATTGGAACACAAATTAAACTACATGTTGGAATTATTTGACTTTGATCATAGAATCTTACAGGAAGTTTTGTAGCAATGCATGCATGTAATTAATTTAAGTTAATTGTATCCATTTTCAAGTGGATCGGAGCTCTTCCAGGGACTGAATCTTGAAAGTTTTACAAGTGATCGATACTGAATTTCCAATTAGAGCCTTGCTAGGGCTACGTACGTACCAATATTTCCATCGAGGATATATATATATATATATATATGGGCAGTTATATAGTATTTGGAACATCATACGTAAGTGCATGTCACACCTGCAGACATGATATGATTTTAAAATTAATAATTGCAGATGATTTCAATCACCACACATAAAGAGTTGAATTGGATCATAGGTATGGTTGATACTCAATGGTTAGGAAATCTGTAAGCCAAAATGATTGATCTCTCATCTTCTCTCTGATATGAGTTTATCAATTCTCAACGACTATTTAATTTATTTGCTAGAACAATCACAAAAAAATTAAAAAAATAACAACCATGTGATCGAGTTAAAAAGAATAAAAGCCATGTGATTGATCGAGTCAATCAAAATTCGATCAACGATATTTTTTTTTTTCCCATGTGAGCTCTTAATTAGTATCAACTTATAATGACTAATTCTGGGAGTTCCATCTTGAAAAGTGGCGAATGAGAAGGTCAATTCAACCCGGCCAAGATATTAATTTGCAGATATCAAGCTAGTTAAAGATAAAAAGTTCCGAGTTGTTGAGTTAACTCAGCCAATGGAATCTTTTGCTGGGTGTGGTAAGTGTTTGCCCAGAGAGAAGAAGCACAAAGACATTAACTAAGAGCCAAGATCGAGTACGTAGCACTGAAAAGGCGAGCTAGAGTACTGTACCCGCCGATGGTCGGACCTAGAGAGCTCCTACATATCCGTTGCTTTTATTAGACCCAAACCCGTTGAGCTAATCCGAATCCCCAGATCGCTGGTATTCGGAGCAAACTGTACCCGCCGCCCGATTGCAGGCCACGCCTAAGCTCGCTCTCTCTCTCTCTCTCTCTCTCTCTCTCTCTCTCTCTCCATTTCAACCGTATGTCACTTTATCCTTGCTTTACTTGTACACGCTACTAAAAATAGTGTAAATCCTATGCTCTTTTCTTGTTTTTTCTACATTTCAATTCTGCTTTGCTCCGCTTCAGAGCGTACGTCCATATTCCTCTGCAATTCAACTGCACCAAGCAAACGATTTTTTTTTTGTTTTCTTTCTGAAAGTAATTTAACCAATGCTAGCTATGGTACGTTGTATATTTAAACTTGCAGAGTTGGAAACTCAAGTGCCTTTAACTTTTGCCTTTGGTTAAGTTCCAATTGAAATTTCAACTACAGTGTATCAATCTGATGATTAGGAGTTGAATCGTGCATGTATGTTCATATAAGCTTGGATGATGATCTCCCCCAGCTTCCCGGCCCAAATTTGTTGCTGTGTACATTTAGTCATCAAATTATATATTAGTACACATATTTGATCAAACATAAACGAGGCTTTGAATGAGCCTCAAAGTTGAATATGATGGGTAAATTAATCTCTCGAGAGTCTGAGGATCCATTTTATTATTGATCAAATCCAAAACAAATTATATATGTTTTTCTTTGAAACAAATTAATCAATGTAAAGTTCTTGAAGTTAGTCTAAGGTAAAGAGTGTGAGTAAAGCTATTAATTATAATTAATTAAGGAGACACAGTACTCCAAAAAAGAAGATTAAACATAAACCTGGCATGCATGCATGCTGTTCCTGTTTTTGATGGGATGAGAGTTGGGGAGAGGTCAAACTGAACAAACCCAATATATAATAACCGTTGATCATCATCATGTTCTCTGCCAATATTTTGTTTTTGTTGGTCAACATCACAGAGACATGCGCGTAATGGTCACGTCAGAAGCAAAAGCAGTTTTCTGTTTCGGACCCACCCGAACCCGACAACGAGGAACAGCTCAGCCGTCTAATCCCTCTGCCCCTGCCAAAGCCTGTTACCAATGTCCCGTATGTCTCAAACCTGAAAAGCAGAGCAAATACGCCTACTCGCCGCCACAACCTGACACGCGCCGCTTCTCCCAGTATTTGTAACTTTATTTCGAATCTGCGTACGTATTTCGTCCACGTGTAGGACCTTTGTACGTCATAGTACAGACAAAAATCCTTTTGCAGTAAAAACCACAGCACGCGTTGGGACAGCAACAGACAAAGTCACAAAACCCTAGACCCTTCCATTATTACCATATTATCCTCACATCCGTCTCCTATAAAAACCCTGCCCATACATGTTTTCTTTCATCGAACCTTTTGGAGTTAAAAGCAAAGTCTCTTCTTCTTCTTCTTCTTCTGGGTTTTGTTGGTTTTTGAGTTAAAAGCAAGAATGCAATACCAAACAGAGCATTACCAATCCGAGTCTTGGGGCTACTATGGTTCGGCGAGGAGCGTGCACATGACGGACCCTTTGGAGCGAGTGGCGAGGCTGGCGTCGAAGAGCGCCGTGGTGATATTCAGCGTGAGCAGCTGCTGCATGTGCCACGCTGTGAAGAGGCTCTTCTGCGGAATGGGGGTGAACCCGACTGTGTATGAGCTGGACCAAGACCCGAGAGGGAAAGAGATCGAGATGGCTCTCTTGAGGTTGCTCGGAAACTCGTCTGCGGTTCCGGTCGTGTTCATCGGCGGCAAGTTGATCGGAGCCATGGACCGAGTCATGGCTTCCCATATTAATGGTTCGCTTGTCCCACTTCTCAAGGAGGCTGGGGCACTCTGGCTCTGAGATCGATCACTTCATTAATTTACATGTCCGAGGAAAAAAAGAAAAAGAATGTAGAATGAAGATATATTAATGTACCTTCATGATGTCAGTAGTTGAAATACATTAATGGAATTATGTTAATTTCATGTTAGTTATGATCAGTAGTACTATGTTTTTGTTTTGTGCAACCCACGCACGTAAAGTGCGAGGGTAAAGCAGTAATTTCGGTGTTAAGGAGGAGTCATGCCTGCGAGAATTAAGTTTTGAAAAAACTAGTTTCGTGTTGTGCACCTGCGGCTGTGCTGCACAGAGATATTAAGATGATAGTGGTGATGGGAATTTGGAAACAGTATGGGAATGTGGGGCCATGTCCGTATACAATATATACCTTGAGAGCCAATCAGGGATCGTCGCGTCATAGACAAATGGGAAGGTCTGTTTTGTAATGGTCGTTGGTTCATGACTCACGATCGAGACTCATGGCGTCAGTAGTTCTAAGCAGGCCTTATGATGCCAAATACTAGTGTTGTGAACTTGTGATTAGTGAATACCTTTAACCTAAAATAAGAATATATATATATATAACCACCACTGTGGTCGAGTTGGTAAGAGCCTCCAGGTGTGGTACTCCCTCACTCGGGTTCGAATCCTGCCGACTGCATGCGAATTGGAGTTAAATCTCAATTCATTATGTGGCTAGCCAGGGGGAGGAAGTGTTTTGACATGATCTCCGACTGCGGATTAGTCCTGGGCCTAGAAAGCCTTTGGGATACCGCGGGAGCTCACTAAAAAAAAAGAAAAAAAAAAAAGAATATATATATATATATATATGCAGTGTAATCCATTCAACAGATTAACCAATGTAACCCAAGAGTGTTGTTCTATTTGGTTTTATTATTTTGCAGTAACACCTTCACAAAGCTTGTTAAGACATCCATTGGTGAAACCTTCTGTATTTGGCTTTAAAATAGTCCCCCAATGGTATTGACAAAGATTTCAAGTTCGGTCATTCCGGTTAATAAAAAAAAAGCGGAAATGTAGGCCTCTTTTTTTTTTTTGGTTACATAATATGTAGCCCTCTTTAGTGATTAAATGAAATCACTATGACAATTACAAAAAAAGTGCTTAATTACTAAACTATGTTATGGCTGAAAGTACAAGAGCCCAAAAAATGCTTAAACGGAAAAACCCAAGACACACAACACTGATTGGCCCAAATAAATAGATACCCGACAGAAACAATCACCTAAAGGCCCAACTAGTAAATGATGCCGAATGTCATTTTGTACCTTGAACCACAAGCGCAAAGTATCACAACGACCCCCTGCAGTCTGCAACAATAGTATAACCAGAAAATAGTGGTAAGCTGCACCAAGACTAGCCCAAGTCATTTTTCCAAGTATTAAAAAGAAAAAACTTCAAAATTAGCGCATGGCAAATCAATTTCAATATACTCGAGCAGAATCCGAAAATCAAACTCTAGTGCAAACGAACTTCATACAGTGGTAAAAAACAAAACAATAATGTCAGAGAGTTAGTTTACCACTATTAGTTTAGACAGTACAAAGTCCTGGTATTACCGAAATATTACAAATCACACCATTTTATCAGAGAAGATATGATTGATTGAAACAGGGAAGATGTGAAGGCGTACGACCCCATAGAATCAGGGGCAGCTTCAAGATCCACATTATAGTACAAAATTAACCTTATTTACTGTATATGAAAAGCCAATGAATAGTAAGCATTGCCCGCATAAAAAGGATTTAACCAATCAAACAGTTCTCCCACGTACACTACTAATAATCCAATATGTGAGATGAGAATCAACACCAACACCTAATGTTGTAGCTACTTCTTAATAAGAGACAAAACTATGATAAACTAGTTAAGCATTTACCTCAATATCGTACACTACAAACTTGTTAGGGTTTCGAAGCCTATAAATTAATGTAGCCAAGATCACACAAGATATAATGTACCCAAGTCTGTCCAACACACATTTAAAAATACTAGCCATGGAGAGCTATCATGAAATTTCCTTCACATTGTCGGTTCTCAAACAGAATATGAGTCCCAATTCAAAAAAGCCCCATGTCCTACATCAATTGAGTCCTCAAACCCATAGAGCCTTTTACCTATCATGAAAATCACACAGCCTCTAGTTCAATTTCTCACTACCTGTTGATTAAAGTCGCTCTTCCCTGACAATCTAGCTACAGGTTCTTCACATGTCTTTGTTGTTTTGTGAATAGATAAAGCATTTCATCTCTCTGATTACAGTTGGGTCCTAACTTCCACCAAGTGCTCACGGGCTCATTATAATGCATAGTGAGACATGAATGACTGAATGAGCGTCTATGCTCTAGCTAGCTATATAATATAGCTCAATGGAGTACCCCATATATGATTTAGTGGAAGCTTCTTTCTACCTCTCCCATGTTTCCTTCCATGGATCCAATTATTTTCCATCTTCTTCTTCTCACATCTTTTCTCACCCACCCGATTGCTCTGTTAGCCCATCGATCAACAACCCCAACCGCTCGGATCACAGTTGTCGGAGCTGTTTACTGTGATACATGTTCAAGCAACACCTTCTCTAGAAGCAGCTACTTTCTCCCAGGTACTAATCCCAACTACTCATTCAGAGCTACCAATAGCAATTTTAAGTAGTTTTTTTTTTTCCAGAAAGAAGCAATTTAAGTAGTTAATTAGTGTTTTAATTGCTTGTATTTTTTTGTTTTGTTTCAGGTGTGGATGTTGTGATACAATGCAAATTCAGAGGTAAATCAGCCAAAACCACAGAGGACATCAATTTCTCAGTCAACAAAACCACAAACAAGTATGGAGTGTACAAATTGGAAATACCTTCTGTTGATGGGGTCAACTGCTTGAGTGGCTTGGCAATGAAGTCAATGTGCCAGGCAAGCTTGATAGGGAGCTCATCCTCAGCTTGCAATGTTCCTGGTTTAAGTAGTACAGCAGATGAGATATCAGTCAAGTCAAGGCAAGACAACCTCTGTATCTACAGCATGAATGCCCTGAGTTACAGGCCACCTAAGAAGAATCTCACCTTGTGTGGAAATAGCAAGGAGGAATTGGCCAGTTCCTTCAACTCCTCCAAGTTCTTTCTCCCTTACTTCCCACCATTCTATGGATTCCCTTGGCCTCCTTTGCCTCAATTCCCATTCCCTCCTCTTCCACCTATACCATCTTTGCCTCCATTTCCACCTATACCATCTTTGCCTCCATTTCCACCATTCCCTTCTTTCCCTTTCCCTCCATCGTTGCCTTTCCCATTCCCAAGTCTCCCTCCTTTTCCTCCATCCCCAAATCCTTTAGCCCCACACCCTCCACCAGCATTTAATTTAGGGGACCCAAGAACTTGGATACCTTATATCCCTTCAGTCTTTCCTCCACCTCCTCCTCCACCAGGATTCAATCTTAGAGACCCTAGAACCTGGATACCATATATTCCTCCAGCCCCTCCTAGTAGGCCTCAACACCAAAACCCATAGTTTAAGTGTATCACTCTTTGTTTACTTCACACAGCTACAATAACCTTGTTCAGTACATTATTATTTATCAAGGGCTCATAAAAAAGAGCTTCTGTTTATGTATGGGATGGAATACAAGCTTATATATATTTTACTTATACAGACTAGAAAATCATGTTGCCAATATATCGCTGAAGGTAGAAGGCAACATCAATTGTTAACAAGCATTACATTTCTGAGAAGAAAAAAAGAAAAATCGAGCGACAATTGATCCACAATGGATGAGATATAATAACAATAACATGGTTTAATCTTGATTAAACCATAAGGGCAAAACCCAAGTGTATCTCCTAATGTTAAAAAAAAAATGAATCTGTTAATTCACTCTAATCCAGTGCATACCAGAAGTCCTCTGCAAACCGCGGATATATAATTTCAAAAACCAGACCAGGCCGAAAAAGAAATGATATACAAGGCCTGTGCGTGTTGCACTTGCACCTTCCATTTCTATGTTTCTAACTACGAACACATATTACTAGTCATCGGAACCTTAATTTCTACTCTCTGTACAAATAAGCCCCTTGTAAAGTCAAAGCCTAGACCCTCACGCTGTTTGATTTTCATTCTTTTTCAACTTTGCAGCTCACTGTAGTCCTTCCTTCTAACCGTCTCACCTTCTCAAGCAGCTCCTCAATAGTGTTAGAAGCGTCCTGCAACCGGAAAAAGAAAATCTTGGAGAATGAACAAATGAAAATTCCAGAATTAGTGGTCGGAATACATCAGTTGCTCACCGTTAGGCTTTTCCTTAGTCTTTCTTCCTCCTGTTCTCGTTCAGTTTTTTCTGCCACTAATATCTGAATAAGTGCTTCTTGTTCTTTGTCCAACTCTTCTATTCTTTGGTTTGCCTTCTCGAGCTGATTCAAAACAAAAATGAAAAACATGAATATGATCTGCAACCGAATTTCAATGAAAACCTTAGTTCTTTCCATTCCTTCTAATGTCCCTCCTAAGTACTAGTAATCTATCTAATTTTTATTACAATGTATCCACTGTGTCAATGTATCTAATTTTTGCAGTAACAGAATAGACCACATCAGCTGTAAAATAAATGTTCAGTTCAACTAAGCAGCAAATTCAAATACAGTCTAGCAATAGTATATTAATAGTATGTAGAATATATGCAAGGAAATTCAGCCTGCCCTACACTGGGTGGACCTTGGTCCCTTAGAATTTATCTAGAGTATATTATGCAAGAAACTATATGAAAATACAAATTTTAGATAATAACTACTTGACGTACCCATTTTAAGACAATATAAGTAATTAAGAAGCAATATTTTGATTTTAAAACCAGTCTTCACACCCAACTCAACCTAACCAACTAATTGTGCACTTACTTCAGTTTTAAGAGATTTACACCCATCTCTTTCATGACTGAGATCATTTAGAGCCTCCTCCAATCTGAAAGGGGAAAAATACACATTTAAAATAACAAATTTTGGATAGAAAACTATTGGCACAAGCAAACTGCAAACAGCATAAGAGAGTTGAATTTCACAGAACTGCTGACTCCACCTTTCCACAATCGATGCATCTGTTCTCAACATAATTGAACGCTCAATATTGGGCTCCGCTGTGACTTGTCGCTCTCCATTTATATCAACTATCTGTTATGGGGAGAAAATATAAGCATACAGGAGGAATACACAAACACTGCCCGAGCCATTTCAATGTTCGCTACAAGCATAACAGTTCTTTGGTTATTGAGAGAGATAGTGTAGGTTAATGACTATATTTTAACACTTGAAAGTTGATATAGAATTCCTATGGTTAAAGGAGAAATACCATCCGTAGATCCAAGGAAATTCATTTGTCATGTCGTAGCTACCTCTAGGTCCAATGACCATAAAATCTAAAGCAGGAAATAACCATAATTGAGAAGTAATGGGGAAACGTACTTTCAAAGGTATGTGACGCCCCCTTGAGTCTGACGCATGATCCTGCTGAGGTTCAACAGAAGAATGCAATGCCTTATTACAATTCCCATCTTCACTTGAAGCATTCACAGGCAATGATCCTTTTTCGAGTTTTTTACTGGAGTTTGTCTTAAACCCTCCACTACTAGAACCATGGCCATTCTGATTTGTGGGTGGTTTCTCTTTATCAGATACCAAAGAATCTCTTTCTGGAAAGTCACTAGTACGTCTTCTTGGAGCATAACCAACAATCTGGCAATTTTTAGACCTGGGAAAAATGTTTCCTGTAAATCAAAGACATAACCTCAAAATACTGAAATGGCTTGAAGGGGGAATGAAACAAACCAGAAATCTTTTTGCATTCCAACCAATCGTTGCTCAAGTCTTTGAAGAACATTTGTCCGCTCAAAGCCCTGTTTGTCGTGAGCTGGTTCAACAAAATTAGCTTCCAACACACCTGTTACAGAGAGAGTGATAAGAGTGGGGTAACATCAATTAGTCACTGCACACCAAAAACAACACTACAATGAATTCAAACATTAATATGTTTGGAAAGTATCATAAAATACCAATAACTCCACGACCATCACTGCCTGCAGCATTCCAAACACGCCAAAACGGCTGCCAAATGAAGATTTTTTCAGGAAAAGCGAGAGTAGAGAATGTACGGTTAATACCTTAAGATTACAATGCAAGTCCTTCCCATGTCTGACTCTAGAAAAGACCAAACAAATCATATTGGACATTCTGACTGTTCACTGTCAGGAAGAATCCAGTATGACAACCTAGAATATTTATGAGCCACAACACCTAACATCGAGATCTTATTCTCTCGACCATGCTCTGGATTTCATGAAAAAATTGCCACGGGTGTAAAGAAGAACAAAGACAATTAACCTTAATCAGTCTATTTTTATGATAAACATTGAACCCTTGGACATCAATATGAGAGCGTGCATCCTTCACAAACCCAAGAGTCACTTTGGCAACCATCTGTAGAAAGAAGGGAAATATCAGGACATTGATAATTTGATGACAATATAAATATATTGCCAAGATTAAGTCTTGAAGACATTACGTTTGAATCTTTTGGCATTCCCTCTGGAGGATTTACAGGTCTGTACGTTACCACCTTCGTCATCATCATGTCATTCACTATATTGTGATGTTCGACATCTTTCCCACGCAGAATAATTCTAAAGTGAGATGGAAGCCTGAGATAGAGAATTGATGCATAGCTCTGGCAAAATGAATTAGATACCATGATTAATAGTGTGTGATCATATGTGAAACTGTCTTCAAAAATACAGTTCATGTCTCAATGAATGACAAGATTCATTGCCAGTTGAATTTATACTTCAAGCATACCCTTAATGAATGTCGATAAGTTAAGAAGTGTCTAGAATTGGGATATTGTTTTGACATCTGAATGCTCTTCTCATCCCTGTTAACTCCTCTAATTTGAATGTCCTGTGATTTCAAGCATGAAAATAAGACCTCATATCTGAAACTGTAGTGCCTTTTTAAAGTTACATGATGCAGAAGAAAAACAATTAGCGAAAGAGATTCAGACTCACGTGGTGATCAGTATCAAAATCAAGTTCCAGTTGTCCTTCATCATCCTCCCAAAGGTTGTAAATTACTATCCGTGTGCCATGCCCTCTAAATAACTTAAACTGCAGTTTGACAAAGCACAAGAAAACAAGATGTCATGATAAAGACAGAATTAACTTGTGTTTGCACAAAAAAATTATATCCAAAACAAAGATGGTGACCTGAAACAGACCAAGAAATGGTAACGTGGTATATAAAAAAAAAAGCTTGACTGACTAGAACATGATACACATTCCTGCACTTATGTCTAAAATGCCAACAATTTTTAATTTCTCAGTTGATTTATATTAAGGGTTTAGCGGTTCAACCTTATATATTAACAAATGCAGCTTTTAGCAATAAGGAATCGAATCAAGCACTGACAAGACATAGAATATAGAATATGACACCCCTAATATAGAACAATAAGAAATGAATATAATACATCAATAAGAAACGACAGACACTAAATTGGATCTCTCTCTCTCTCTCTCTCTCTCTCTCTCTCTCTCTCTCTCTCTCACACACACACACACACACACACACAGTCAGATAATGCCAGAAATACGAAAATGTAAAATGAAACTAGCCACATGAAAAATACAATGTCAAAAGATATATCTAAAAAAGAAAATGAAGAGAGTTAATTACCTGCTGAAGAAGATCTTCTTCACTTGAGTAAGGAGACCACTGCACAATGGTTGCTAAGTTTCTCGTCCAATCATCTGGAGAAGCCCGCATCATCTTGTTCCAACCTTGACCTCTTTTCTCATAGTCAATCTTACAATTAAAAAAAAATTATATAGACTAGGAGAAAAATTCAAAAATTCACACAAATTTATGTGAAAAAAAAAATTATATCATTCTCCAACGTTCCCGTCGATAAGCTTCTCTTATGAATATCCCTCCCTAATTAACTACAGTGATTATTGGCCAGATAAAAAATGGAGTCCTGATTTTTAACTTTTATTCCTGAAATGACAGCGTATGCTAGCAATTAAATCCTTAAGTTGAGAAAGCTCAAACTAAATAGTATATCTTCAAGTTTATAGCAGTCCAGAATCCCAGCCAGAAATGCCACGAATCAAGGCAAAAAGAAATACAATAATTTCCTCACCGGGCTAGAAAAGTGTCATGAAAAGAATATTGATTCCTTTAATAATGATAGTCTACAAAAGATCTATATCCCACAAGCTTTTTTATTTCCTTTCTTTTCATTTTATTTCGTTTTCTCTAAGTTCAAAAACTTAGGAGATGTGTTGTAAGTTGTAACCAAAAAAAAAAATTAAGGAGATGTGAGACGGACATCCCAACCTGACCAGCTAATATTGCACACCGAGGTGCGAGGAGAGATGCAATACATAAGTAAAAAGAATAGAAGTATAGCATAAAAATCACCAATGGTTGAAATCATTGTTGCCACTATTTACCGAAAAAATTCTTACCATGGGAACCACAATATCTTCCTTTCCAGTACCCCTCAGAAATGTGTAAGATAGCAATCCAATGGTCTGTGTTGGGCTAAGAGAAAAGAATGAGTTGGTTACTTTTCATGTTTGCAAGAAAACAAACACAAAGCAATTCAGAATATAAAGTAAAAAAGCAGTAACAAAGTCTACTATTTCAGCAACTGGCCTTATAAAACGTACATTTAACAATCATGCAAAACTTCAGATTTTTCAAGTGATTGTTAATAAAGACAGACTAGGCGAAGACAAACCTTCTTCCATCAATCCCCTGACAACGAGAGAACACTATAACGTCTGCTCCAAGTCTCATAGTACTAGTCTTAAACCCATTGCCATCTAAAAGAATGAAATTATGAGAACAACAGAGAAAATGATTAGTCAAATAATCTTCCTTGTTATAATACTTATTACCCTGCCCATTTACATAAGATATAGCATCTCACATTGACCAATTGTATTTGCCATTTTGCTTTTTGCTGAATACCCAAGAGACATGCACTGTCTCATTTTATCAGGAGTCATTCCACCACCATTATCTGCAGTCAACAGGTTATACAAAAACCAACCATTATGATTCGTATAAAGATATTTGAGTGATGTTTCTGAGAAATAGCAAAGAGTTTGGGAATTTTTTTAATTCCATTGGGAATGTAAAAACACAGACATGGCACATATGTCCTAGAACACAGATGATACCATAAATACCAAATTAAACTGAACCAACAACACTTTGTGATACATACAGCTACTCTTAATACCTATACAAGTAGAATGGAAAAGGTATACCAAGACAAGGATAGTGACAAAAAGTTGGAGCAGCATACCTTCAACCATGAGCATCAGATTACCATCTTTTTTATTTCTCATCATGTCGATATTAACATAAGTGGCTCCATTGCAGACCTGGCCAACATAAATAGTCAAGGAACACAGTAGGATTAAAAATGTACAAGCTGAATTCCCCGAGGCCATGTTTGGAAGACAGGATAGGCCAGGACAGGCTCCCATGGCGATAACCAAGCTTCTTCCTAGCTTTTCATGTGGTGAGGAGGGTGAGCTTGGCCAGAATTTGAAGTAATTAAATGAGCCACGACACTTGTCCCCTTCAAACACATGCGTACAGAAAATCTACACTCCCTAGTTTGTTCTAGCCATCTCAATCTTCTTCGTCCTCAACTACGAAAGCTCCCTCATCAAGGGAATTCTTGCTCACGCATGTTGTCATGTTGTCCTGTGCTTTCCCGCCTCCCAAACATAGCCAGAAAAGAAGAGGAAGTTCAATTACCTCATCTAAAGAATTGTCTAAAAGCTCTGCAAAAGCTGCAAAGAAAAAGATCATCGATAGTCGGTCTAATCAGTCCACATTGTATCAAAAACCGCAATCAATTAAGGTCCAAAACTTAACATACCTCCCAGAGCCCATTTGTGACTGGTAGCATTCGAATGCAAAAACTTAGGATGAATTCTAGCGTGATCCATGCCAACTGCAAAAGTATAGTTGCGAAAGCCATAAACAAAGTAGCACAATATGAGATGCCAATAGAAACGACATGAACAGCAGGAAGACATATCATCGAACAGTTGGAGAACAAAGCAAAGCCTGCAAAAATTTACCAGAAGAAAAAGCAGAATTAGCATGGTTCTCCTTGTCACCCTCATAATCCCCAGCTTTCCAAAACTGCTTGCAACCCCGTAAAACTGGACCTACTTGATTATCATTGGTATTATTATTCCCAATGTTCTTCGTCACGCACTTTGAGTCGGGCAAAACCCGAGCCATTGCCAACGGCACCGCTGCTGTCACTGGCAAGTTGACCGGTATCTGTTCCACAAACCCTAGCGGCAACGCGGAACTCGTTTCGCCGTCACGTTTCGGCTTCTTCGTTGGCGGAGCCTCTTCGGCTCCACCGAAATTACGGTTGTTCTTCGACTTGCTCGTTATGGAATCGATGAAGGAATTGGTCTCTAGATCTTCGACGTCCGAAGAATCAACGGAATTACTACTACTTTCACTATCGCTGCTGATGTCAATCGGCGAAGGATTGGGAATTCCGATGGTTTTCAAGGCGGAGTCGTTGAGTACGGGGATTTCTTGCTTGACGGCCGAAACGGCAGACGACATGGTTTAAAGCAACAATGTGAGGGAGATTCAGAGCAACGGAGAGTGATGCTTTGTCTGGATTTTAGGGTTTGTTTGGGGCAAGAGGAAAGTTTTAAGGAATTTTGAATTGAATGAAGAGAGGAGAAGAAGGAGAGTTATATTCGGCCTCTACAACGTTTATGCGGAGAGAAGTGGCGCGACTCTGTTTTGGGATATGGAGGCAACCGAACCGTTTTGCACAATTGCACGTGACAATCACGTGGGTACCAATTGCGTGCTGCGTGCACACTGGTGTGAGTGTGTGAAGGATAATTGAAGAATTTTTTTTTTACAAGAATTAAAATTCAAAAATGTTTTTCAAAGAGAAAATCGGGAGACATCTGATAAAATTGGAACAATAAAGAGAAAATCATAGGTAGTGCCATTTTATTTCTGAACTAACATGCTTGTATAAATGACGACTATATCAAAAGGGTTGATGTAAGATTTTATCCAAACTTTCAAATTTGGGCTTAGAAGTTTTTTTTTGTTACAAAATTCAGGCTTAGAAGTTGGTTCTTGTTAATTTGGACTAACATAACTTTATGTTCAAGTTTTAGATTATTATCAATTATCATACTCACAAACAAAAATATACGATAAGATTTACGATAAAAGATGAAAAAGAAAATTATGCATGAGATTTACTTTAAAAGGTGAAGTGCAATACCCCGAATTTTCGTCGTTAAATTTCTAATTATGAAATTTAATATTTTGTTGAGTTTAGGGATATTTAGATAAACATCCTTACCATTTTTATTTTACAAGGTATGATTCATTGACTTTTTTCTTATTAGATTTGATCCAACATTAAATTGTAGATGCCACATTAGATATCTTTCTTCCATATTTTTGAAATTATTTACAGAATGTGTCATTATCAGAATACCAAAACATTCAATTTAAATTCTTAAATTTAAGTTTATTATTCAAATTTCCATTATTACTAATTGTGTAATAAATTCCTACATTTAATCATATCATTCAAATTTTCATCTAAGTTAATAGTATCCAAATTTAAGTTTATTATTAACCAACACCTGGTGGTTCAAGTGGTAAGGAGCTTGTTCCCCTTAAGCAAGGTCTCGAGTTCGAGCCTTGTGAATGGAGCAGCCAGCGTTGGGAGAGCTTCCCTCCTAAATGGGGTCCGACCCGGCTCGAGGGATTAGTCCTTGCCTACGGGTGGGGGACACCCTGCGAAAGCAAAAAAAAATAAAAATTAAGTTTATTATTCAAATTTTCATTAAATTTACACTAAATTTTTTTGTTAAAAAAAATTTGTACAGATTAAGGTTATTACCCTAAAAAGTTAATTACCTATATTTTTATAGGTAAACTATGACTGATTGACTAATAGCGATTTTTCTCAAAAAATTAATTAATAGCGATATGTAATTTACTTAGATTAGTGTAGGTAATTCACCTTTGTACTTTGTAGGTAAATTAATTTATTCATAAGTGATGTAGGTAAATTATGAATTAAGTCAATGTAGGTAATTTATTAAAAAAAACGTAGGTAAATTGTTCATAAAATAGTAGGTACGTACATTATAAAAAAAGTGATATGTAATTAGTCATAAAAAAGACTAGGTAAATTATTCATGAAAGAGTAGGTAAATTATAAAAAAAATTAGATAAATTGTTCATAAATTAGGTAAATTGTTCATAAAAAAAGTAGGTAAATTAACAACAATATTGTAAAATATAAGCCGATATACATAAATGATTGGTAGAGAACCATAGTAAGGAAGAACATGTCATTTACGATCGTTAACAAAATATCAACCAAACAATAATAGCAACAAAAAATAAATGGAAGTTATAATACCTCATGACTATTGGAACCAAAAGAATGAGAAAGACATACAAAATCTTGAGACTCTAAACTCTACGGTCACCGCGCTGCATCTCCCTAATCCTCATTTCTTAAAACGAATTCTCATCTCCATTTTCTTAAGAAACAATAAAATTGTTATGGTTGTTTGTGAAAAGAAATTTAAATAAAATGGTAGTATAGTGACAAAATATCAGCAAATCATTATTTACCTTAAAAATTCATGCAATATTAATTAGGTTAAAGAGAGAATCAAGATGCAAAATAGAGGGAGGAAAAAAAGTTCTTACCATTTTGAGAAGTCAATGATGGTTTAAAGTTGAAGATTGGGTTAAAGAGTATTGTTGGCATCTTGAAATATAGAATGCTAACTCATTGTTCTCAAAATGGAAAAAAGCTTAGTTGGCATATAGTCAAAGGATTAAATTCATCAATGAAAATTTACTTGGTTTTTAATTAAAATTTGGAAAGTGGCAAGGAGTTTTTTCTAATTTCTCCTTGAATTTATGGTGTGGAATATTATTTTGTGACATATTATGGTGATATTGTCTTGGTGTATTCGTATGTATTAACATATATACGTATTTAGTATCGTATAGGAATGTTATTTGTTTTTCACTCATTTAGTACTTAACACTTTTGATTGGAAGCACGAAATTAATGGGTTTCGAACTGAATTTGTTTCCAATTGAATTTATTCTCAACTGAATTTGTTCTTAGTGAATGGAGAATAGTTTGTATTCCCATTTTGTGTGGTGTAGAATTTCGGAATCAAATTCTTCCAATGACTTTTTGTTCGGGTGAGTTTCTCAGAAAATGTTCTTCACAAAAGTCGTAGAGCTCGTCGATACGAATTCCTAGACATGTGAAACGTAAACATTGGACTTTGTATGAGAGAGTTATGGTCAGCAGAAGTTTGAGTTACTATTTTAGAAAATGCCTATAAATAGGAATTCACATTTTCATTATTTCTCACAATATCAAAAACTCTTATAAAGCCTTAGACCCTATCCAATCTCTTTCCTATGTCAAGTGAACCTCATTGGGTTTTGTTCCTCTCCTCTCCAGCAACTTTCTAGTGCTCGTGGTTTGTTAAATTAATACCCGAGGAAGCCGGATCAAAGCCTAGAAGTTTCGAATCACCGAACCTTTCAACACCAATATCTCTTCATCGGACCGTCATCTCACTTCGAGGCAAATTTTAAAGTTGTTCCTTTTGTTGTGTTCTACAAGTTAACCGTTGGGATTTAGTTAGTTAATTTCGTGTTTGGACAGGTGACACTTTTGTGCTAGCCATTGCCCGTGATAATCCGACCGTTGGATTGTCACCAAATTTTAATATATTCTTAGGATGCTAGAAATAAGCTTGTTGTTTAATTTGGTGTTGTGGAGTTTCGGTGAGACCCGATCGATGAATAGTTGATGTGGGACCCACGTTGACCGACCGTTGACTTTTGGTCAATTTGTCACAATTGTTAGTTCCGATGTACTAAGAAACGTTTGAGGAACATTTGAAATGTATTGAAACTATGATATGCTAAATGGAAAATTTGCATATTCATAGGTGTTTACAAAGGAGTGTAGCTTACGTACTTTTGGTCGATTTTTTGTTTTTATTTGAAGACACAACGGGAATTAGAGGTGAGTGGACCTCACCTTATCATGAAATGTTTGTTTGAATGTGAGTAAATCTCACCATTTGTCGTTAAATTATTTGTTGGGTTTTGAAAATCTTATTTATTTATTAAAATGAGTTTGAAATGTGGAAAATATATTTGAAAATGCAAATGATTTTTATGTTTTTAAATTATATTTATATTTTATATTTGTTGGATTTATATGTTATTTTGAAATGAAAAATAATCTTTTGAGAAAATGTTCTTAGTTGTGAAATTTTGTGATTTTGGTGTCGAAAATGATAACTTGACAATTGTTCAAATTAGCAATTATCTATTTTAAATATCAATTTAAAAAGTTGATATTTGTGTCAATGTTATTTTGAAATGTTTTAAGAGTTTTGAGTGTAGCTTTTGGATGTTATTAGTAAGAATACATAAAAAAATATATTTACTTGGTGAGGTGTGGTATGAGGTCTAAAAACGACCTGTAGTTAGAGTTCTAAGTCTGTCTACTAATTTTTTCATGGGGGTAACATGGTGGTTATTGGTGTACCTATGAATAAACATTACTAACCATAAATGGGAACGTAATGTTGATTTAAAATGAGTCTCAAATGTATTCTCACTTTTAATTGTTCGATAGTGACATTTGTTAAAGATCATTGGTGCTTGATTGAAATATTGGTGTGTGTCACAAATTGACATATTTTGGTGTTATCTTTTAAAAATAAAGATAATGATTTCGTGGAGTCTTTGATTTGTCTGGTTTTGAAATGTCACAATTTTTGACATATTTTGGTGTTATCTTTCAAATAAAAAGATATTGGTTTTGTGGATTATTTGGTTAATTATAGTTTTGAATTTGTCATAATATTGACATGATATTTCTTAAAATAGAAGAAATGTTGTAAGATATTATTATTGTGTGCTTTGTAAGATATAGGCGCATTATTGTACTTAGCTCAATGCACTAGACCTGACTTCTCTTTTGATGTGAACTTGTTAGCTAGATTTAGCTTTGTGCCCACGCAACAGCATTGGAGTGACATAAAGATAATATTACGTTACCTTAAGGGTACAATCGATTTGGACTTATTTTATCCCTATAGAGAGACAAGAGGAGTTGAAAAATGAAGTTTAAGCCTCGAGTGCAAATACGACGGTCGACCGGTCGACATACGACTGGCGACCGGTCTAACTACGGACAGAACATTCCTTACTGCCCATACCGAAACACCATGTGATGTTTTGGTTGGTTTTGCTGATGTTGGGTACCTCTCTGACCCGCACAAAGGTCGTTCCCAAACTGGTTATGTCTTTACCATGGGTAACACGACAATTTCTTGGAGGTCTACCAAGCAGACGTTAGTTGCTACTTCCTTGAATCATGCAGAGATAATTGCTCTACATGAAGCTGTTCGTGAATGTGTATAGCTGAGGTCTGTTATTACACATATTCGAGGAACAAGTGGTTTGAAGTCTACCACTGAGAAACATACTTGTATTTATGAGGATAATGTTGTTTACATCAAGCAGATGAAACAAGGTTTCATTAAGGGTGACAATACAAGGCATATTTCGCCTAAGTATTTTTATAATCAGCAACAACAGACTCTTATCAAGTGAATCAAGTTAGATCTGAGGAGAATGTGACAGATTTATTTACTACGTCATTGCCTAAGTCCACATTTGAAAAATATGTGAAAAACATTGGTATGCTTAAGTTATCTGAGATCCCATGATTGTAGGAATCAGGGGGGGTGCAGACATTAAGGGGAGTCTGACACATACATGTCACTTTCAAATGTGAAGGGTGCGTTGTACTCTTTTTCCCTTCGACCAAGGTTATTTTTCCCCATTGAGTTTTATTGTTACTTGGCAAGGTTTTTAATTAGGCAACACAGAAAGCACCGCCTAGTTGTGACCGGCACAAGGGAGAGTGTTGTAGGATATTATTATTGTGTGTTTTGTCAAACTAGGACTATCTAGAATATGTTTATGGAAGGTAAATCATTCTAGAATATGGATTGTATTTATAATAGATTTCCTACATCAATACAGATTGTATCTTGTATTCCTCTATATATAGAGGCCCTTATTCATTAATGAAATACATCATATTCTTTGCTCATCTCTCTCTTTATTTATGTTTTCCTTAAACAAGAAATATATTTTTTGGTTTTGGCTTGAGTTATTCTTAAATTGTTTTTATGCAATAATAGTTGCATACGAAATATTTGGTGAGATTTGTTAGTAGAATAAAATTGTGATTAATCATATCAGTTTTGCAAGCTGATCGGTTTGTTGTTATAACCCAGTACACTATTTGACGGGTTTTAACATGCATGTTAGGATAACTAGGAGTTAAGCTGAAGGATTACTGGAAGCTGCTGGAGTTATTATATATCTTCCACTGTATAATAAGTTATGTAGGTGCATTTACTTAATATTTTGCATATTGTCAATTTATTACGTAAATGATGAAATGTAATATTTGACTCTAAAGAACGAGTTTGTAATTACATTGTGGTAGATAGTGGTTATGCACTTGGATTAAAAAGGAAAAAAAAATTGTGCATTTTGTATTGGAGTATCGCATGCTTCGTGTCCCCAATCGATCTTATAATTTAAGGCGGAAAATGTCTTATTATTTGTTATGAAATTCGGGGCGTGCATGACATGAAGAAACAAACTATGCAAGCTAGGTTAGAACTCATGGTTAGTTTCGTTTTTCTACGAGTCCATAACAGATATTCTTGCCTAAATGTACACCAAACTGATTTCACAGTCTAAACTCGACTATTCGCACAAAAATTCAAAACCCCGCAATTTTATGAATATTCCAGCAACTAGTTGAACAACTTAATTCTTTCTTTTTACATTTTTATTTGATAAATTGATCCTCATCTTGTCCTAGATCAATCTTGCTTGTTGACAATCACACCATTGCAAAAGGTCGGGCTGCTCTGGTGAATGGCAACAACGGTGGTATTTGAACATAATGAGTTGGTATGAGACTTTTTCTTGGAGACCTCCTTTAGTTTAATTTTGAATCTTATATATCCTCCCTCCTCCTCCTCAATTTCTTGGAGACTTTTTCTATTTAAAAAGGGATAATTATGAAAATTACGAGTGTTGTAAATGTTAATAAACTAAAATATTTGACTAGTTACCGACTTTTACATTGAAATGTAACTACGTACTCAATGAGCTTTTAGTATTTCTTGAGATAGAGGATTGGAGCATTACTCGGCAGGGTTCAAGCACTAAAAGGATGGGGCTACCGGCTACGTAATACAAGTCCACCATGCAGACTACTTACTTATCCCATTTGTTCCAAATTTTGACTTTTGCCCACGGGTCCTTTTCAAATTGTATCCAATTGTTACTCCTACATGAACACCAAACCAAATATCAACAAGATAGGCGCGCGCCTACATGCACTAGATTTGCCTCATTGAATTCACCTCAAGTTCAGCCCTACATCTTAATTTGGACTTGATCGATCAATAGTTGAATGCATAAATATCCTTTGAGGAAGGCATCGCAAACACCATATATTGCATGCATAAAATTCCCTTGACAATTTTGGGGTTGTAGCTTAATTAATACTAGAAATAATACAAATCTGATAGGTGTGGGCAGTTAATTGAAATGGTACGTTGTGGAGTACTCGGTAATTAAACAATTGTAGAATATATTAATTTTTATATTTGCTTTTATTATTTTTGTTTTTACATTATTGACGATAATTGTTAACTATTTTATAATTTTTTAAATATTTAAAGGCCATTTTGGTACATTTTGTATGTTTTGATTGACAAAGTGAGTTCTCTTAAACAATAGTATAAATTTAGAGATCAGCAAAATATATAGATACGTATTGAAGGCAACAAACTTAGCTGGTGACTTTACCATATATATATCAGTTAGAAAAATAACAAAGAGATCGAACGTACACGTACTAAAAAGTGATAATGTATCAAATTATAAAAGTATGTAATATAGATTCATGCATGTAAATATGTTGTAGCATGATTTGAAAATTGAAATATTGCTTCTATTGGTTAAATAAGAAGGTATATATATATATATATATATATATATATATATATATATATATATATATAGATACGTATTGAAGGCAACAAACTTAATTAGCTGTGTACACTTGGCTAGTTGGCTACTACTAGGTTTGTATACTGAGTATGGGGTTAGGTTCATCGAATAGAAGTTTTCGTTTTCTGCTTATGCAAAGTCGCGCGCATGCATGCATTATATGCTAAACCCAAAACCCCAAATGTTATTATATGTCAATTCGATCTCATCAATAATGCTATATATATTAGATAAATTGTTACTCCCGGCAATATATGGCGCATACCTAACTGTACGTAATTAGTTGATTACTAGCTCTGAAACCCCACGATATTCATTTTCAAAAGAAAACTTTCATTAGGTGCGGATGGAGGACTATGTAATTCAATTGACAACTTGGCCGTTGAAATTGGTGCCCATGGAAATTGATAGCTAGGGTAACTTCTATTTGAAAATGATCGGTTTGTACGTATTTATGATATATTGCTGCCACAGTTTCAACGGTTTGACATAGCTATAGCTAGGGGTCTATTGATCATGTCATGTCATTCGATCAAGAAATCTGTAGAAGATATATGTGGCAAAATTGCGGCTAAATGCACCTCTATCATCTTCGAGAATTCTACAATGCTAGGGATCGGAGCATTGAAACTCCGGAGTACCCTAGACAACTCCGTCCATCTTGCACCATATTACATTAACGTCTTATATTGTCTAAATTCTCTCAATATAACCTACCATGTTATGCGCTTCGTTCAATTGTTCGATAAAATGTAATGCTTGTCTAACAACTATAGGTCTCATGTACACACATGGAGCCAGTCATTTGATCAAACTAGAAAGACATTGGCTCATAAAGCGCAAAAATTTCCTTCTTATTAATTTATCTCTCTCTTTTCTTCCGCTCAAAATCACATAGAATTTACAGACCGCACAAAACAATATGGGTTAATTATATTTTCAATGAATTTTATTTTGTCATATGTTTTTTTAATTAGGAAAAATTTAGGGGTGGGCGCGGGACGGGATGGGCCGAGAAGAACATCATCCCTATCCCATCCCGCGAAAAAAAATTCGGGACGGGACAGGACGGGATGGCCAATTTTGAAAACTGATCCCGTCCCATCCCATCCCGCGCGGGATTGGGACGGGACGGGATGATCCCGCTATATTAAATTTATAATATTTATTAATTTAACATAATTCATCATTATTATTGTAAGTAATAATTAAATTAAGATCAATGAACAATAATTCAAATTTGAAAAAAAATAATGTCTTAATGCATTTAACAAGTACCTTCTATTGGCAGAGAAAATGAGAAATGAATAAAGCTAAGAGAATGATTAGGACATTAGGACATTAGGTCAAATGAGGGTAGAGAAATTAATAATTTCAAATTATTGGGAGTGGTCAAGTCTATACTAGATGTATAGACTTGCTCAAACACCCAATCACATTTAGACATATATTAAAAAATTAATTTAAATTAGGTTAATTATTATTGCGGGACAGGACGGGATGAGAGCGAGATTTAATGTTCCGTCCCGCATCAATCCCAATCATTTCGGGATGGGACGGGATCGTCCCAATTAGTGAAAAATAAGAATCCATCCCGCGCGGAACGGGACGAGATCGGGTCAGGTGCGGGATTGCGGGAATTAATGCCCACCCCTAGAAAAATTATCACTTTGGTGACTGAACTTTGACTCATTCGACAATTTGATTACTGAGATTTCAAAAATATTATTTTAGTTACTCACATTTAGCACCGTCTTACACTTTAATTACTGTCGTTAAAGTAACCGTTACAAGCCGCTAAAATTGAGGGCATTTTTGTTCAATCACCAAAAAAAACTTTTTCAGCCTAAAAATATAAATCGAAAAAAAAAATTATGAGATCCAATAGGAAAAATGACACAATTTTTATGTTTTCAAATTAATTTTTTTATATAAATTATTAGAAAATTTTAAACAAAAAAAATAAAAAAACTCTAATAATTTTCCTCACAAATTATGCAACAAATTACATTTTAAGGTTATGTAATGTAACGTATGCATTTCGTTATCGAGTGTAAAGCCTCTGACACGGTAAATTTTCAATGTATGAACGCAGTAAAGTCTCTCACACGTACAGTAAATACTTCAACCGAAGTACCGAACCCCTCCATCTGTAGCAAAGTTCATGTAACACACTAACACCTAGGGTAGTAAAAAATAGGGTACGCTAACCCAGAAATTATTAGTTTAAAATTGGTAGAGGGAAAAATAATAAGGCTGGCTCTCTGGCGTTGACAAAATGACAAGTGGGGAAATCACTGAAGACAAGTGGAGGGGTGTCAGTTTAAGAATAAAATATGATACATGTGGGCTTTATATATCCCTCCTCTCCATGCCGAGTATTGCCCAGCAAAGACGCAACGCAAGCTAGAGCTTAATTCACAGAGAGCTAGTTAGAGCTTATCTCGTGAGGCTTTTTCCCAATTCCCTATCCGTTTTTAACCTCCTCCTACCACCATTCTTCATTACGCTTGTCCCAATTAACACCCACTCCTACTAGTCTCTATTTGCTTGTTCACTTTGAAATTTATCAAGTATGAGTAATACAATGATACCGAGGGTGAAAGTCATGGTTTATATGGTCTACGACAGGGGTTGAAACCCAGCGGATTGATCCGATCCTCCTTATTCAATCCGTTACTACTCTGTTCATAATACAAGTATGAAGGGTGGTGTTGTGTGTGGTTTTTAATTAAGCCCAACATCCATATAGCTAGGCATATACATCGATCTCCTTTTTCTCTTTTTTCTTAGTCGTTATTATATATATTCATTGTATGTGATGAAGGAAAAGGGCAAGAAAGGCTTGATAACAAAAACATGGGAGCGATGCAAATCCATTGGCCGCAAGACCAGTACTACTACTTCCTCTACGGCCGTGCCTGGTCTTACAAAGAAGAGCAAATCCTGCTCGCACATCGACCTCTTCATGTCGGATGATGATCATCGTCGTCATCACCGTCGTCAGGTGGCACCTGAAGGCTGCTTCTCCGTCTATGTGGGGCCCGAAAAGCAAAGGTTTGTGGTGAAGACCGAGTACGCGAACCATCCCCTCTTCAAGATGCTGCTTGAAGAAGCCGAGTCCGAATTCGGGTACGATAGTAAAGGTCCTCTCGTGCTTCCTTGCAACGTTGAAGTTTTCTACAAGGTGTTGATGGAAATGGACGATTGCGGTGGTGATCAGAATGGTCCTCGGGGTTGCGGTTTTGCTAAGCGTTACGGGTCTTATCATCTTCTCAGCCCGTCTCGCATGGTTGCCATTAATCAGTTCTAGCTAATTGTATACGTATGGATCTATGATCATATGTATGTATGTTAAAGCTTGGGTTGATTCATTATGTATATCTGTTTGGTTTATATGATTTGTGGGATTTTAACTTGTCTTTAGTCCTGCAATTAATAACCTAGCTTGTTAATTAATTAATTAGGATATGATCATGGGAGAGGATTAGCACTAAGCAGGACAAAGATCCAAGCTATCTTTGTAATATAATAGCTCTTATAATTGATCGAATAAACGTTTGTTATTGTATTTCACTATTTTGGGTTAACTTAATTTTTAAGACTCGAGAATTATGGTGAGATTTTCTTAGAAAGGTGAGGTATATATGTGAGACAAGTAGACAACAACATTTTAATGATTTTATCATGTTGGCGTCAAGCTATTTTATTTTCCGCATGACCTCGATCTCTACAGTATCGATCGTCACAACAGTGAGTTTAATTAACCACCATATTAATTAAGAGATAATTTGTAGTAGAGGAACTGATTAATGAGAAATTTGAGATCTAGGGTTCTCTTAATCATGTACGTCATCTTACTTATGATTTGAAATATTATGGCAAAAGATAAGATGATGACGTAGCTATATATAGAACTGTCGGGCGGGTTGAATGCTACGTTAATTGACTTCTTGCTAAAGTGCAAACGATTAAAACTACCATCAATAAGATAGCTTGACATAATGTTTGTTTTAATTAATTTGAATTAGCTGCCCACCTAATTAATTACGTAGGCTGAGTATACTAATTAATTAAGGTCGGACGGTCGGTACTTGGGTAGATAAGCTATATATATATATATATAAAGAAATATAGGTGGGGCGGCTCACCTGACTTTAATTTGTACTTGGGTATCGGCTCTAAATATATTCGATCACATTAATTATATATTAAAACTAAACCATGCATGTGTAGTTTGTGAAGCTAGCTAGTAGCTGGATGTGTAGTGGCCATGGAGGGAGCTAGAGCTATTGAGCTCGGTCAAGTGGTAAACGATGCATGGCCGCTCTGGTGTGGGTTGGAGATCGAAACCGTTGACGGCCGGCTTACATTGGCCGCCACTAGTGACCATATATTTAATAGTTGTCAAAAATTTACTTGTGCATGCGAGATAGAGATCAGAGCAGAATTTACTTCTTTAATCAAATCATGATGCTGCCATGTTCGTCTTTTCTAGCTAGGGCTCGTGAACGCCGGAAATGATAAAATGCATGAGAGAGAATGACATGCGAATTGAATTATAAAACCTATAAATAAAGATTCTTCCAAGAGAGTTCAATTTTATAACGAGTTTGGTGATCCAATCCACAAATTACAAGTTTTATAACATGCTTGTTGGTGTTTTATATATGTAGTTATATATACTATTACTGGACAAAAAAAATTCTCTTAATTATTATTAATTTGCAATCAGCAATATTAATATATAGCAAGCAACCGACTGACTCACACCAATACGTGTGTACTACAATCTAGTATTCGTTATGTCACTCCCACGATTTCCATTCATCAAAGTTGACATTAGAGTTTTCTTTATTTATTTTCTGTTCATCTTCTTCTATTTTTGTTTGGTTATCATAGAATATACTTAATTGGAGTCTTCGATCAAGTCTTAGAGTTGGTACTAGATTATTTTTTGAACCCTAGATTTCAATAATGCTCTTATTCTTTTGTCAAGAGAATATAACAAAATATAGATTTCAAATATTGACTGGTTATATGTTAGCCAAATAGAAGAAAAAAAAAAGGACACTAGTTTTATTTTATATGCCTCTGCATGATTGCATCCAGATTCCAGATCGATCATCAGCATTGGCATTTAATTTGAAGCCCTACAGTACAGGGTACTACTATATGTGCTAATTAGATCGATTGATATGTTTCATCAACATATAATGGTTTGTGTTTCTATACACAAAAGCAAATAATTCAGCATCTTGCATGCTTAATTAGAATGAAAGTCTAAAGCTACTAAGCTAGCAATTAATAAACTGACTTAAATGCAAAGCAAAAATGTGGCAAGAAATTCTTTGGTAATATAATGGTAGAGCATATAATATAGAAGTCGGGTTAGGTATACTCTCACTTTTAATGCGTGTGCTTCTGTTGCGGATTCATACGTATTAAAACTTTATAGTTTAATTACCAAACCCAAGCCGCCAGTACTCCTCCTCCTATCTCCGTCCGGCGTCCGTTTGCCGCAGGTGGCTCTTCTCCGTCTAAGTGAGCGTGACGGAGCTCGTTACCACGGGAAGCAGATCCATCTATGACCCTATGATGTTGATCAGTGCTATTTGCACGTACCATTCGATCATCTGAATAGTGTATATGCTCGATCATTTTCTAGTTATACAATTTGTCTACACATGATCAATGTAAATAGGAAGCCAACGTTATAACTAGTCTGGCCGGGATAAGCCGACACCAGACAAAGACCACGGCCCAAGTGGAGCCCAACAGCGAAGAGACAAAACCATAACCAAGTACCAACTAATTAACCGAACCACCAGAAAAGGAGAAATGGCACAAAAAGAGGTCATTTGAAAAAATGATTGTAACAAGCTAAAATGATTGCCATTTCTAGCTGACAAAATGGTTAATGTGCGCGCAAGTGCGCAACCATTTCTAGCTGAAACAAAAAGAGCACAAGCTAAAGATTGATACAATCGTACAAGTAACAGAGGTCATTTGAAAAAATGATTGCCATTTTGTTCTGCACAAAACAAGTTCTAGATTGGTACGTTGAAAACCATAAAGTTTGAACGTACAGCTGTGTTACACCCAAATCTAGAACACTTATTTAATAATATTGGTACATACAAACTTATCCAATCGATCCCTTTCACTTTTCCGCAAGTGGAAAGTTTGGATTTTTTTACAGCAAGTTGTGAAGAACAAGGGCCGTTCGGATTCAACGAATGAATTTGCGCGGTGTTGTTTTCGCTTTTAAGTTTACTTTGACCTTTGCAACAAAGTGCTCAGACATCACAGCCAAGTCTTTCAATTCAATTCACTTATAGCATGTTTATTTACTTTAAATGAAAATATGAATGAATTGAAATTCATTTCTAATACGTACTTTGGTAATCAAACTCCGTATATTCAGAAATAAATTTATTTTTTTTAGTCATTTTTTTTGTAGAACTCACTATCATTTTGATTCATGTACATGTTAGTAAACACAAGAGAACTCTATGAAAATCAATTCTTTTATTCATATTCTCATTTCAATTTTCAAGTAAAGTAAACATTAGATTAGTCTCCTAAGAAATTCGAGAAGCAGAAGGAGGGATAAGATTATTCAGAAAGCGATCGATGGAGGATCCTCAGACCAACTCCACAGTGACGATACTTCACAACGCCGTCATCGTCACCATGGACGCCGACAGTCGAGTCTTCCTCAACGGCGCTATCGTCATCGAGCAAGACTCAATCACAGCCGTTGGTCAATCTTCCGCTATTCTTCGTCACTTCTCTGCTCTCGCCCACCAGGTTTTCGATCTCAACGGCCAAATCGTACTTCCCGGTATTCTTTCTATCAATCGCGCTTATTTCTGTGATGCAATTAATTATTTTGCAGAAAATAAAAGTAACTGAAAATGTGGAATAGGATTCATCAACACACACGTACACACCTCTCAGCAACTAGCAAGAGGGATAGCCGATGATGTTGATTTGATGACGTGGCTGCACGATCGGATTTGGCCTTACGAATCAAACATGACTGAGGAAGATTCCTACATTTCTACTCTGCTTTGCGGAATCGAACTCATTCACTCTGGTGTACGTTCATGGCTCCTTACTTTGGAGTTTGGTTCACTACAAAGTCTGTTGCTATATTCACTAAATTTGTTTACCAAATTAAATTAACGTGACAATGTTTCATTTAGTCAAATTTGCGCGCAAAACCTAGACCTCATCTAGTGTTCTTTTAGTAAGCAGATTTGTCAAGTCTATGCACACTACAATGTTGTATGTTTAAGATTGTAATTGAATTTTTTTTTTTTTTTTTGTGTCAGGTAACTTGCTTTTCTGAAGCAGGAGGGCAACATGTGTCGGGAATGGCGAGGGCCGTGGAGTTACTTGGCTTGCGTGCTTGTTTAGCCGAGTCCATCATGGACTCTGGTGATGGCCTACCCACAAGTTGGGCCAATCGGAGTACCGATGATTGTATTCAGGTTGAGCATATGCTTCTTAAACTTAACTTCTAGTGTTAGGTACTTGGTATTTGTTGGTTTTGTTTGCTCTGAAATAGTGAAATCAGTGTCCTTATTCCGTACATTTTTGAAGGGCAGTCTCAGAAAGAGCTTTACAAGAAGCATCATAATACTGGAGATGGGCGCATTAGAGTGTGGTTAGGGATTAGGCAGATTATGAATGCAACTGATGGTTTACTACTTGCAACAAGGGACATTGCCAAAGAACTCAAAACTGGAATCCACATGGTACTCTCATCTAGCTCTATTCTCCACTTGTCTACCATACATTATGGCTTATGGACTTTAAGTTCGTAGTAACTTGTCAGCTTTTCAATCTTTAGCATGTTGCAGAGATAGCATATGAGAATCAGTTTGTGACAGATACGCGAAAAGTTGACCATGGAACAGTCACACACTTGGAGCAGATAGAGTTTCTCCAAAACAATTTGCTAGCGGCTCATACAGTTTGGGTTAATGCTTCTGAGGTGAACTGCTTATTCTAATTCATTGTTGAATTCATTATATATATGTAAATTAACCTCACAAGGTTTTTCTTGCATGTACTATCTTACATACAAAGTTAAAAGTAGATGAAGCTGTGTGTTTATAACAAAATATCCGAGTTTTCAAGTCTGTTATTGGATTACTTGTTCAACAATAACTGCTTTGTTTTTTTCTACTTGTTTTTATATTGTAACTGTCACTCTATATCTTCAGATTGATTGTCTTTCAAGGGCGGAGGTCAAAGTATCTCACTGTCCTGCTGCTGCAATGCGAATGCTTGGATTTGCGCCTATTAGAGAGATGATTGATGCTGGCATCTGTGTCTCTTTGGGAACAGATGGGGCACCATCAAATAATAGAATGAGCATAGGTTCAAATTCCTGACTTGCCTGGCATCATTTATCAATCTTGGTTCCCATTCTTGCATATTTTTTCTTAACTCTCGGTTTGTGCATTGGAAATTCATGCATGGATTTACTTCCTTTGCAGTTGATGAGATGTACCTGGCTTCTCTGATAAACAAAGGACGGGAAGTTTACACAAATGGAAACACTGATCCTACTGCTCTTCCTTCTGAAACGGTTCTCAAGATGGCGACTATAAATGGTGCAAAATCTGTACTCTGGGATAATGAAATAGGGTCCCTTGAAGTAGGGAAAAAGGTTGAACTATTTGGCTCAGATTATTTCCTCTCATCTTTCTGCTTCATCTCTTCTGTTGCTAAAAGTTCTGCTTTATTTGAATTCACTATATTATATTGTCCAACAAATTCATTATGCCCTGCTGATTAGCTTGTTTTCTTTCCATGATTTGGTAGGCTGACCTGGTTGTTATCAATCCTTCCAGTTGGACCATGATTCCTCTCCATGACTGGTGAGAACCCCTCCCCTACAAAATCATATGCAGTACTTTTATTCATTATGTCATGCAAGTTTCAGAAAAATCTATCCCCAAAATTCATAAATGAAGTATCATCTAGTTAGCTTCTTAAAATTTGTATCCAAGTTGCATTTTTTTGGATGAAAATGTATGTCTAGTATTCGATGGACTATTGACTTTAAACGCTCTACATTTTCATTGCCATCAGCCCGAATTATACTTTACTAACTCATGTGTTTGGCTGTTTAGTTGGTTTTGCAATCTATTAAGTGTGAAATTCGTATATTTAGCTTTGTCAGTTCTGCTGCCTCTAGATTAATGTTTTGCTTTACTACATATGCAGCATTTCCAGTCTTGTGTACTCTATGCGAACTGAAAATATCGTCTCTGTAATGTGCAATGGCAAGTGGATTATGCAGGACAATAAGATTTTGAATGTGGATGAGGTATTCTCTCATACTTTTTCTCTTATTGGACATAAAGGGGATTGAATATTAATATTAACTCTAGATTAACTGTGGATGATGTATTTGCTCTACTACTAATCTCTGTCTCTTTTACTTAAGAGTTTCATGGTTTACTTGTGGGTGCCAATTGTGCCTCGACAGGGAAACGTTATTTCAATGGCAAAGCAAGCTTCCGCAGAAATCCTAAAGAGGGCAGGCATCAATATACCAAGCAGGATGAACTTCCTTTGATGGTTGACTTACAAACGATGCTCTGGTTGGTGTTCTTCCTATAGTAGCAAATGTTTCCATAAAAAGAAAAAAGAAAAAAATACAGCAGTTGTAGTTTTTAGTGTTATTAAGTACCAAAAGCCACCCAAACCTCTGGTGATCGTTTGTAATTTAACTTGAGATCATTCTAAGCTGGGTTTTGTGGTTGTGATGATGTGAAAATGTCACCTTTGTTTCTTTGTAGTGAAAGATGTATCCATTTTTATTTTTTAGAGGTGCAAACTGCAAAGTTTATATGCTTTTCTGAGACAGAACATAGGTTTCCTATATATACAACTGTATTCTCAAAACATTTAGTCACAAAATGTGAGAATTGAAGGTATACACGATAATTTTTTTTTTTTGGTTTGCTACTCACCCTTGCTAACTCGAGGGTTTAGTAGCGTGTCTAGTAGGACTTCATCGAGGTGAATAAATCAAGACTGTTGTCCCCTATGTGGATATGTTTACAATCAGTCGCTTTAATGCCCCCCACGCTACTTGGCTCGGCTTAAAGAGTGATTTTTTCACAAAGCTATATTTTGCATATAGGAAACATTATGTGCTTGGTGTATTAAAGAAATATTATTTCTTAGCATTAGTCTTTAGAATTTAAGATCGATTATGCTACAGTACAGAATTGTTAGAGAATAGGTTTAGAGTTTGAGAAAGTAAATTGATCTACGTATCAAGGAAGGATCGACAGAAATCTGGAACTTTTGAGTCTAGTCCTACTCCTTCTCCCACAAGGAAAATGAAACTTCGGGAACCTTCGTGCTCCGCCTCCTCGGTGTCAACCCAGCCCCCCTCTCTATAAATACCCAATAGTCCACCTACATTCCCACATCAAATTCATAAATTCTACTACCATGGAAACTCCTTTCTTCAGAGATCTCTACGGGCGAGGGGTCCCAGTCCAGCCCGCCGATTGCCCTCGCTATTATTCACTGAGAAACAGACAAATCCCAGTCCAACGCCAACCGGCGCGGGCCCCGAAGGTGGTCTCAATCCCTGTCCAATACGCCGGGTCGGAGCGCAGACGGTCCGACTCGGCGCTGAAGATTCAGAAGGCGTTCAGAGGGCTTCTGGTGAGGAAAAACGTGAACAAGATCGCGGCGATCAAACGCGAGGTGGATGAGATGGAGATGCGAATTTCGAAGAAGGAAATGGCGGAGTTGATCAGAAGCGACGGCAAGGAGCGGTTGAAGGTGAACGAGACGCTGATGAACTTGCTCCTGAGGTTGGATTCCGTCAAGGGCGTGGACCCTGGCGTTAGGGATTTGAGGAGGGCCGTGATCAAGAAGGCGATTGGTTTGCAGGAAAGAGTGGACGCCTCTGCTGAAACTGCCGAGATGGACTACTTATCTTGCAATTCACAGAATTCAATGGAGGAGGATGAGGGTGTGGATCAGGTTGTGAAGACTGAAAGCAAGAAGAAGAAGAACGAGAAGCTTCTAGAGAGGATGGTGGAGGAGAATGAGAAGATGATGGGTCTAATGAGGGAGCTACTTCTCGTGAATGAAAAGCAAACCGGACAGCTAAGCTCGCTGTCGCACAGGGTGGAGCAGCTGGAGAGGGCTTTCATCGATGAGAAATTGAAGAAAAAGAAGAGGAGAAATTCTGTATATTAATTGCAGGGAACAATTCTTCTAGATGCTGAAATTTTTGTGATTTTTTGGTTTTTGTTTTTGGACTTGAATAATGGCCTTATAATTTGCGACAGAGAACTCAAATCACGCAGCGTTTGTAACAAATGTGTTGGGCTTGTTTTCACTTGTCAATGTATTAGACTCATTCATGTTGAAATTTGAAACATGCAAGTTCTCTTGCGACTCATTGTAATATGGAGTTAAGGTTTTATGTTCCCTCTTGTATTCTGTTTCATTAATTAAGGTTCTTTGAGGGCGGCCGGTGCCCCTGGCCTGTCAAAAAAAAAAATCTCGGTTTCTTTGTCACTTGAAATTGCATTAAGTTGAATGTGTACTAAATTTACTGCCCTTTTAACATTTACCTTATAAGATGGGAACTATTTTGTACTGTACAAGAAAGTTGAAATTTTAAAAGGCAAAATTACTGAATTACCCTGACTTTTTCATGTTTATTAATTTATTTTATAATTTTTTAATTTCGATAAATTGTACCCTATCTTTCATAATTTTTATTGATTTACCCCATCATTGTCAATTTTTAGTAGTTCCATACAAAATTTTTATTAAGCTCACCTCATGCACTACGTGTGAGAGTATTTTCATATTTTTTTACTATACCAATTTGATATTTTCATGTTTTAACCTCATCAGATAAGTATTCCTGAAACATGTTCAAGTAATGCACCGAGGGTGGAAAATAAGGAAAACACCATGACATCCCTGACACATGGGGTTAGTTTAAAAAATTGACATAAAAAATTAAAAAAGTTAGGGTATAATTGATCAAAATTAAAAATCAAGGGTAAATTCAAACGTATTAAAATAAGGGGGCAATTCGACTATTTTGCCATATAAAAATTAACATCTTGTCTTTGTTATCTTTAAATTTAACATTTTAGCCACTTTCCTTAAGTTTTAAATTATCCTTTGATCATTTCCCTATCGAATAAATAAACGGTTTATCCCATTGATCTTAATTGTTGCCAACACAGTCAACACTTATAACTTACTTAATTGATATAATTGAATGACTAAATTGTTTTTCATTTGATTAATTTTGTTTTCTAATGATCTTTAAAAAGTAATTATAAAATCAACAGAGTTTCGATATGAAAGTGTAAAATGAACATTCGTTAATCACTAATTAGATGGGTGAACACATTAGTTAATCCTAAATTTAAACCTAATCATTATCCATATATTGGGCTGGTTTGGACTTTGGACAAAAAATACAAAATCTCGTTTTAATACTCAAAACCAAGTAACGAATCCGACCCATGGAGGGTATTGCGTTTCAGTCCAGTTGACGACTTGACGGTCAATAAACGCAAAGCAGAGAAAAGGTTAGTGAGCTTTTTTGTCATTTAAAAAAAAACTCAAAAAGAAATCTTTTATATAACTATATTTTATATTTTACTAAACAAGCTACCTGAAATCTTATACTTGATTAGTTGATTTGGCTGTTCTGACCACCACCCAAACCCTCACCCTTTTCTTTTACCAGAGCCCTCTCTTTCTCTCTGCTCAGTGTTGTTGTACAAACTATTTTTCGAAACCCTAGATTCTCTGGAATTCCAAAACCTTCCATACCTAAGCGTCGCGCTCTCTCTCTATTGCCTCTGTAGCAGCGGAGCTTCAATCCCCTGCTTTCTTCTCCCTTTCTCGATCTCCTCTCTCCCGACTTCGTCACCTTTCCACCGTTTCTATGGCGGAAGGCAAGCTCGATCTACCTGACGATCTCCTCTCCTCCAAACCGTCCGATCAGTCCTGGACCTCCAAAGGTGCTTCCACTGTTTCATTTTTTGCATTTGTTTTCTCAGTAATTCATTGGTCTCGATTTGTGCATTCAATGGATTTGATCGATGCAAAGCTGATTTAAGGTTGAAGATTACTGATCTGAAGCGGTTAAGTATAGAGTGGACTAGTTCATTTTTCGTTTCTTTCAGCATTAGTTCCTTAATTATGGCTTCGTGCATATCGAGCTAATTCGTATTTGCGTTTTCATTTCGTTCATTCGATGTTTGTCAGATCAGTTCTTCATTTGTAATTCTAGTATTGTAATTTGATTTTCAATTCCAATACTTATGATCGTTCAATTGTTTTTCTATCACTATCTCATGTTACCGTTAATTATTTAGTTTTCTTAGTTGAACATCAAATAAAGGAATTTGCATATGCTGCAGTCCCTAGGTCAGGCTCAAATATACATCTTTTTTGGTTTTGAATTATCATGACAAGGTTGGTTTACAGTTCACTATTTGGTTGACTCAATGAATAGAGAGGACTTGTAGTGTTCTCATAACAATAGTAATACTGCGGATCTCATATGCTTGAGACTTATTCTGGTGCGAAAGCTTTGGTCTTTAGTGAAACTTGCTTAGGAAATTAATTATGGAAGCAGCTTGTGTTTCATCGTTATTGAGCTATTAAGATTTTGATTTTTTCTATTGGTATTTGTCAATTTCTGTGTTCACTTTTGTCCTGGTTTTCAAATTCTATTTGAATTGCAGTACCTGTATTAAATTTTATTTATAGTTTACAAATGTGAACAGTTCCTCTGAGTAGAGTACAATGGTTTAGTAATTTTACTACCTTGTTAGTGTGCTTCATTGATTGGACTTTGCAATTCCATATGTTTGTCTTTTAATTTTTGGTCATGCTATGGCAGTTGAAGTTTCTGGAGGAAACGACGAGGAAAAGGTGCTTATGGGGTCATCTGATGAGTTAAAAGGTAAGCTTTGTTTTGTTTTGTTAATTTTATGAACTGGAGGATCAATCGAGTAATATCTGTTTTTCTACTGCTAATTTTTGCAGATCCAGCAGCCTCAGATAGCAGCATACCTCTGTCACCCCAGTGGCTTTATGCCAAACCGACTGAGTCTAAGTTGGTAGGTGCTGGAAAGATTGGGTTTTGTTAGTATTGATAAACAAATTTTATCGCATGTGTTATTCGGTTATCTTTCTGAATCAGATTTCGTTGTAAATTCAATGCTCATGACCTATCAAAAGACTTCTTATTTGTGAAGTTGTACAACTGCTTTATTGATCAATCTAGAATCTACTATTTGGCTCTGTATTCTTGCAATTAGCAACTTAGCTATCTAGTCATTAGATTTTTGATATATGGCAGGAAATGCGCGGTCCGACTTCGCTTGGAAACTCCACTGATACCAACCAGAAGGAAGCTTGGCGTTTGGAAGGATCGGAGGACAAAAAAGATTGGAGGCGGCCTGCTACTGAAAGCGAAAATAGCCGTCGTTGGCGTGAAGAGGAAAGAGAAACAAGCCTGCTTGGTGGTAGAAGAGATCGCAGGAAAACAGAACGCCGTATTGACAATATTCCATTGCGAGACACAACTGACAGTAGGGCATTGCCTACGTCTGACAGGTGGCACGATGGTCGTAATGAAGTACGGCGTGATAGCAAATGGTCGTCTAGGTGGGGTCCTGAAGACAAAGAAAAGGAGTCCCGAACTGAGAAGAGAACAGATGTGGAGAAGGATGATGCTCACAGTAACAGTGAGAGTCAGTCCCTTGGAGGTAACAACCGTTCAGCTGCTGAGCGTGAGTCAGATTCTCGGGATAAATGGAGGCCACGCCATAGAATGGAGGTTCATACTGGGGGGTCAGCTACTTATCGTGCGGCACCTGGATTTGGAGCGGAAAGAGGACGGGTGGAGGGTTCAAATTTGGGATTTACCCTTGGACGAGGAAGGTCAAATGGTATTGGGAGATCTTCAACTGCAGGCGTTATTGGCTTTGCTCCGTCAGGAAAAAGTGAAAGTGTCCCGGGGAAACCAAGGCACTCAGCTGATAGTTTTTGCTATCCTAGGGGAAAGCTTCTTGACATTTATCGGCAGCGAAAGCCTGAACTATCTTTTGATACCATGCCAGATGAGATGGAGGAATCGCCCTCAATAACTCAAGTAGACTTTGTTGAACCACTGGCTTTTCATGCCCCTGTTGCTGATGAGGAGGTAAGAAATGCAATTCTCGTGTCTTCTTGGGAATTTGTGGTGGATTTTTTCTCTTTGATGGACCAATCCTTTTAATTATTAACTAGTTGATATTGATGCTAACAGGCCATTCTTAGTGATATATGGAAGGGAAAGATTACAAGTAGTGGGGTAGTATACAATTCATTTAGAAAGGGGAGATCATCTGAAAATATTACAGGTATTTTTCAGTTCAATGGTTTCCAACTTCTGTCCACTTTTTTAAATTATCATTCTAATTTATAAAATACTCATTCTCTAGGTGTGGGAGACTTGGAAGCTGCTGATGGAGTTCTGGGTATTTTGCCCTCAACTATCACTGAAGACACTGGCAATACTTTTCAGGAGGCTGCAAATGCTGATGACTATGGGACTTTGTGGAATTATAGTTCACAGAGGAATGTCATAGATGGTGAGTTGCAGTTTGTTTTATTATTTGTATGTTATGATATCTATTGAATTGTCTTCCAGGATCGTTGATGAATTTAACACCCGACTGCGCCTTATTATTTTTATTGCAGAAGAAGATGTCAATCATAAAGAAACTGATAACAGAGCCACTGAAGGAAAGGACCTTGATGGAATGTCCCTACCATTTCAAAATAGTAATGGTATCCGTGGTGATTTTGAGATTGATGGTTCTTACAACAGTGCAAATCAGCTTCATGTTAGTGGCAGTAGGAATGTTGCAGATTCTGCCTTTTCCAATCATCCTCTTTCTGATGACATTGAGATTGCCAATTCTTCTGACATAAGATCCAAGCTTCCCCATGATTCAAATACTATCTATGGTTTGGCCTCTTCTGAGCAGAATGAGAATAGTAACTCTCGGGTGAAAGACTTAGAAAGGGATGTTTCTTCAGAGGATTTGGCTTTGTACTACCTTGATCCTCAGGGAGTGATCCAGGGGCCATATCTGGGGGCGGACATCATTTCATGGTTTGAACAAGGTTTTTTTGGGACAGACTTGCTTGTTCGTTTGGAGGATACTCCTGAAGGAACACCTTTTATAGAGTTGGGGGAGCTCATGCCACATCTTAAATCTTGGGATGGGCATGCCAATGTCATAAGTCCAAGTTCTAAGATAGAAGATTCTAGTGGATTGGTAGGGAGTTTCGAGTCCAGTTTACCATTTTCTGCTCCAGTTTCAGAAAGTAATTATTCATTTTTGGGAAATGATCATCAGAGGCCCCTGCCTGAACTAAACAGTCTTTCAGCTCAGCATATTCAGCCAAGAATTTCTGAGCCTGAAGCTCCATTACAACTGCCTTCAAGGGGTCAAAGCTTTAATGGTTTTGTTGAACAAGATGAAGGTTTGTCTTTACTAATCGATTCTTTTTGGTTTGTTGATGGTTCTGGCTTATTGTTTTTTCGTTCTCATATTAATACATCTGTAATTTTCCAGATATTGTGTTTCCTGGAATACATGGAACCACTGCCTATTCCACCGCAAGATCCTCTGGGAGCATTCACAATCCTATAGCAAATTCTATTAGTCACCTTCCTCCCTCAACTGAACTGACAGAATCTGGTGTGTCTATTCAGAATGATAATAAGTTGCATCCCTTTGGCTTGCTGTGGTCTGAGTTAGAAGGTGCTCAAACAAAGCATTCCAAGTCAGCCAATATGCCATCTAGTGTGGGGAGGGCTGTACCATTTGGTGCAAATCCTGATGCTGTTGCTGAGATGTGGTCTGATGTTCATAGAAAAAATTCAGTCTCTGATCCGAACTTGTATCAGGAAATGTTAGCTCCTCATCAAATGTCACACATGGAGCAGGAATCCAGTCATTATGATTTAGCAGAACAGCTTATGTCGCAGCAAATTCAACAGCAGCAGCTCCAACAGCGAAATATGTTGTCTGGTTTTGCACACTTGAATGACACAGTATTAGAACCAAGTCAGAATCTTATTCACCATCAACAGTTAGCCAACCATTCTTCAGCAGATCTGGATCATCTTTTGGCACTTCAGATGCAACAACAGCGGCAGGTTCAGCTCCAGCAACATCAACTGCAACAGCAGCAGTTTCATCAACAGCAGAAGCTTTTACAGGAGCAACAGCAATCTCAAGTACAACAGGTGCTTCTTGAACAACTGCTGCGTGGTCAAATGCATGATCCTGCACTTAGGCAGCCGCATATTGATCCTGTCAGAGCGAACAATGTTCTTGATCAGGTTCTATTAGACCAGCAGCTACTACGCGAACTTCAGCAACGGTCTCACCATCTTCCAAGGCATGTTGATCCAGCTATGGAACAGCTAATTCAAGCAAAGTTTGGTCATACACCACAAGGACACCAATCAGATTTGTTTGAGCTACTGTCTCGTGCACAGCATGAACAAATTCAGTCACTGGAACATCAGATGCATGCCAGGCAGTTAGGAATAAGGCAGCGGATGGAAGAAGAGAGACATATTGGTTCCGTCTGGCCAGCTGATGAATCAAATCAGATTTTCAGGAACCATGCTGGTGCTCACGGTCACCGAGCTCAATCTTCAGGCTTTAGTCCTTTAGATTTTTATCAGAGGCAGCAGAGGCCATCTCATGAGGAGCAGCTGAGTCACCTTGATCGGAATCTTTCATTCCAGGATCGACTTCAGCAAGGTTTTTATGAGCCTGGCTCACTGCCGTTTGAGCGTTCAATGTCATTACCTGCTGGTGCACCGGGGATGAACTTGGATGTTGTAAATGCTATGGCTCGTGCCCAGGGTTTAGATATGCAGGAATCCATTGGACGTATGCAGTCGGCAGGCCAATCGGGTACATTTTCATCCGCAGTCCATTCTCACAATTCTCATCATCCTCTTGTTCCAAACCAATTTCATGTTTCACATTTGGATGCAATTGAGGGACACTGGCCTGAGAAGAATGAGCATCTGGAGAATGACTGGATGGACTCTCGGTTTCAGCAGCTGCATATTAATGCTGAGCGGCAGAAAAGGGAATCAGAAATCAAGAATACTTCTCAGGATCAAAATTTGTGGATGTCAGATGGCATTAATGATGAAAACTCAAAGAGGCTATTGATGGAGTTACTCCATCAAAAATCAGGCCATCAACCGAGTGAGTCATTGAATGCGATGAGCAATGGGTTGTTCTCTGATAAAAGACTTCTATCTGGCCATTACTCTGGATCAAGCTCTTCAAATCACCCGTTCAATTTTCATACAGACCAAGAAGCTGGTCTAAATAACTCATTTCGAGTAGGGTCATTTGGTTCTAATCCAGGTGAACTCCTACAGGAAGAGCAGGCCTGCAGTGTGGAGAGCAATGAAAAGTTGATGTATAGATCTAATTCCGGAGCATTGGCAGATAGAGAGTCATTCCTGGCAGGAATCAATGCAACAAATCAGTCACTTTACCCAAATTCTAACATGATTAGTAAGTCTTCTATAGGCAAAGAACTTTCTGAGTTGGAGGGCAGGAAGCGTGGGTCCAAGAGTGAAGGTTTAATTATGAGTCGAGCTTTTGAGACTCAAGAACGAATGGTTGAACCAGCAGGGTTGGCGGCTACAAATTTTGAGGAGAGGTCAAACAATGCCAGTACCATGCATTCTTCCTCTGCTGTTTCAGGTTTTGCCCCTTGTTTCTTTTGATGTCCTGCATTATGTTCAAGATTGTTCATGTGAGAGTCTAAAATTGCTTGTTCGCAGGTGGGAATGCAGGCTTTTACAGTGATAAGATTGGCCGAAGTAATTCATTTGTGGAAGAAGCTGCCAAGGATCGGTAAATAAATGACAATCCCTTGTCTCTATCACCCTAATTTCTTACTTACAGAAGTAATTTTATTTCTACAATCCCACAGGGTGCCCATCCCATCCAAAGGGCAAGAAAATATTCTGCTGAGACGACCTCCTGTCTCGAGTGCTTCAGCATCCCAAGAAGGATTGTCAGAACTGATCTCAGACCCAGTTCTTAGAGGAAAAAATTCAAGTGGTGCTTCCGATGGTAATTTATTTCTAACACTTTTAATCTCTTATTTTGGTAGGTCAAAATTTGTTGGGCGGGTTCCAATCAAATTGTCAATTACTACTTATGGATAAGTAAGCATGTGTTTTTGAAATCCTCAGGGAGCAGGCAAGACCCAGTGGTTAATCCAGTAAACCAAGGTTCTGATGTCATGGCATCTTCGAAGAAAGAAATGCATTTCCGCCGTACATCATCCGCCAGTGATGCTGAGGTGTCAGAGGCATCATTTATTGATATGCTCAAGAGTAATAACAAGAAGATTGCTCCGATGGATGCCCATGCCACAGCAGGATTTTCAGAATCATCAGACGCACAAGGTGGCCGGAGTGGCAAAAAGAAAGGAAAGAAAGGGAGGCAAATCGATCCTGCCCTCCTTGGTTTTAAAGTCACCAGCAATCGTATAATGATGGGTGAAATTCAACGAATAGAGGAGTAGCCCATCCGCCCTGTAATTTCTTTGTAAATCTCCATTTCTTGATAGTGGTTGTATAGGTTTAGAACAGTTGATTTAAAGCATCTGCGGGTGAATATTCTTTTAGTGGTTAATGGTTGACATACTGACAGGGGTGGTAAAGACTGATTGCACTTCTGTATCTGAGTGTGCAGCAAAAGTTTTGTAGGGATGATAATAGGGTTTGGTTTACAAGGTTAGTCATCAGGTGATATATCTGTACATTGTTTACCGCATGGATAGTGATTTAATAATAGCGTTGGATTTTATTCGAAAGTGCCAGTTGAGTTTACAAAGAACATTAGCCGATCCCTTCCAACTGTTTGGTTTAACTTCAAGATTATGGAAACATGGGGAAAATTTGCTTATGCTTCATTGCTGTAACCCTTGAAGTCGGTTACGCTTGTGCATCGTCTGTCTCAAAAGAGCACATTCATACAATACGAAGTTTCATTACAATTCACACATGGACGACAGTGGTGTCTGGCTCCAGAATATCCTTCCAAGGTCTTTAAGTTGTAAACGGTTTCAACACTAATCAAAATAAGAGAAGTAGAGAACCATGAGTTATAATCTCATTTTTTTGTACCCCCACATTTTGCGGTTTCAGAAGATCCAAGTTCTGGAGGGAATCTACCCTTGCTTATGGAAGCCACTGATTCTGAAAGAGTTGCAAGATCGTTCTTCCCATGATCCACTCCAACTCCGAAGATGATAGAGGTATTTGATTGGCAATAAGAGAAACGGCTTCTTTGGCTCCTTTATAACCACATTCAGCAACAACAAATGGAAAGTCACTGCAATAAACACACAACTCAGCATCTTCTCCATGCTTCTCAAAGAGAAGCATTTGGTTTGAACTGAAAGAACAAACGAAAGACAGAGCTACCTGCCCCACATGACACGGTTAGCACCAAAGCTAGACACAACTTGTGACAGTGTATTTGATAAGTCCTCATATGGAAATGGCATTCTTGACACCCTGAAAAGTGCACTGAATTTTACATAGACCTGCCCATAAAAATTTCATATTACGTGTTAAAAATCAGACTAGTTAAGTGACTATAAATTGGGGAACAAACATAAAGACCACTGATCAGCAAACAAAAGGATCCATGATTCTATTAACTATTGGAAGCCCTTTGTCAGCTTAAAAGACATTCAAGTTGCTTGATTTCTTGCAAGATTAACAAGATTCAACCACCCTCATTCTAAAAATCCTCAGCAGAGCAAATGAAAATATAAGCTTATGTAAGGGATTGGCCAATGGTTATATAACAGCCTTGTCTTTCTCAAGATGGCAACAAGAAGGGAAAAGCAAGTAAGCAATCAGGTCTCAAGCAGTTTTAAGAAGAAATTCAGGACTTGGGAGACTTTTACCTGTGGAAATCTGGATAGCTTTAAAAGTGCAGAGAAAGCCTGGTTTTCCTCATCGTTTCTGCAGGATAAGATCATTGAAGAGTGCAAATGGTCTAGCAATAGATTGAAAAGCTCCTTCTAGAAGTGTAAATTGCAAAAAAATCTCACATTGGTGGTTTGCAGAAAGCCAAATGATCAAGTAATACAAGTGTTGACGGAAACTCTGTGCACAGTTCCTCAATTTCTGAAATATGCAGACTGAGGCCCTGAATTTCCACATTTAAAATGAATATGACATTCATACAAATCACTTGAAATATATAGCTTCTAGCTGAACTTCAGTTTCAGAAAGATAAATTTAGAAACAATACCTTCATACACATAAAGCCAACAGGTACTCCAAGTTCTCCTGCCTTAGAGAACATTGCCTTTCCAACTTCATTGGTCATCTGCAGAAAATTTTCTCCTTGGTATTCGTAGTATATCTTGAAACATGTACAGAAGTATGAAAGTATTTAAATCACCTGTTGACCAGAAGGCCACAAATATGGATTGAAGCGAACAGCACAATAATTATCCTAGCATAAAAGAGAATATTGTCAAGGTAAGTCCTTGAAGGCACCAAAGAAAACCTGATTAACATTATGTCATTATGTAAAAGTTACAAAGACCTTTAAAATGAGATTTTCAAGCTGCTTGACCCCACTTCCATCTTCAGCTGGATTTGCAAGGCAACAACCCACAAATTTAGATGGATACTTCTTCAACACACTGTCGAAAGATATGAAAGTATTAAGGCAATACCTTATACGCTATCCGGTGAAGGCTATAAACGTGGAAGGAATACTTATACATCAAGTGGTTACCATTTCATTGCCTTGCTTACATGATCATACATCCACCACTCAGATGGAGCATGGGTGTTTGTAGGGCATCATCAACTGATGAGCTTATGACTATTAACCTTACATGATTAGCTTTGAAATTCATATCTAAAGGGAAAGAAAAGTCATTATGTGGGTAAAAAAACTGTAAGCCATGACGGGAAAGTCATCTTTTTATTGCAGAGAATAAGTAGTCCAGCAGTGTGAGTTCAACATCAGATGAACTACCCATAGAATTCTACCCATCGACATTTTGATATAGCCCGGTGTAAACTATACTAAGAATAAAATGGAGAAAATGTAACTTTGACATTGATATTAAAGACGTGATGGGTTTTGTACAGACCTTGTCACTAAAGAATGATCGAACTTGTGATTAATGGGCTGCACAATAAGTGCACCGTCAACACCTGCTTCCTCCATAGACTGAAAAAGAAATATTATGGTAAATGTGTTGTCATAGTGAAATTAAAGTAGCATAACTGACACAATCCCCAAAATCAAAGTACAACATCACAATAACAACGCATTGCACAAACCATAACCAAGTTACCATTGGATTAAACCAGAAGTGAAAAAGTCATACCTGAAGCAATAAATCGACATCTCCAGGCAAAGTGGGTTCTTGGCCAGGAAAGTAAGGATATTTATCAGCAGCCTAAAAATCCAAAATTTCAATCCCCATTTTAGCTTAAAAAATATATAAGAAAAAATCAGGGTACAGTGGCAAAGAGTTGAAAACTTACCTCTTGAGGAGATGCCCACACATGGAGATGTGAGTCTATGATTTTAGTCCTGCTCTGGGGTCCACCAGTAGCCATTGTCGCAGCAGAGGCTGTGAGCTTGGTTTTTCTTGAAATGAAGACAAATCGTCCAAACTGAGCTGAAACTGGAAGCAGGAGAGGTGTTAGCCTCACTGCCATTGCCACTGGATTAATACTAATCACTAAGAATGAAGATACCATATATAAAACACGCCCGGCCCAATCTCGGCCCATTTACTCCGGAGGAGGATTCAGTTGTCATTTCTTAGGAGCCGAACACCATATTTGTAATTTCTTGGTGACCTTCTGGCCGCTCTCGAATTCATCGCTTCGTTGCAACAAACAAGTGATATTTTATCCATAAAATTAGAAGGGTAGCAAACAGTGCTCACATTACATTGGGGCTTATCAGCAGCAGCAGCACAGCTATAGACTATAGTAGACCTTCTTCTTCTTCTTCTTCTTCAATGGCAGCTCCTTTGACAACCCTGGTAAGAACCCCCCTCTTCTCTCTATCTGCATCTGTTTGGTTCTCTCCATCTCCAAAACGAAATCACATCATGATAAAATATTTCTCTGCTTTTCATTTCTTCGCAGTCAAATGTTGCATCGCTTCCGGGCTCTCGGAGCGTATCTCAGATTAGAGCTTTGACCCCGGCCTGTAATTCCGTCGCAATTCCAATATTTCCGTCGTCTTCTATTAAAATGGAAGCGTTATCGTCCAGTTTCTACTCCAGTTCGTTGCGTTTGTCCCCCTTAACATTCTCTGCAAACCCTAGTTCTGGGAGAAGGACTCTAAGCTCAGTCCGGGCCAGTGCTGAGGTTAGCCTGGAAAACCCTGATTTTTTTTTTTGGTTCATCTTCAAGTTGGTGCATTTTTGTAATTTAATTTGAAGATTATATTTTCAAATTTTAGGAACCAGCATTGCAATCAAAAGTGACCAACAAGGTGTACTTTGATATTAGCATTGGTAATCCAGTAGGGAAGCTTGCGGGAAGAGTTGTGATTGGATTGTTTGGTGATGATGTGCCCCAAACTGCAGAGAATTTCCGTTCCCTTTGCACAGGTTTTAAGCTTGCTTTGGTTTGTTTGTTTGTTTGTTGCTTATATAGTCTGATTTGACTGATTTAACTGGCCTTCTGGATACTGTGTGTGTTTTATTAGGTGAGAAAGGCTTTGGGTACAAGGGTTCCGCGTTCCATCGTGTAATCAAGGATTTCATGATTCAAGGAGGGGACTTTGATAAAGGAAATGTGGGTGCTCTTCCCATTATTTTAGATTCATGGTTTTTTCTTTTACCATCGTTTAGTAGTGATGTGTCCTTTACTTCTGTTTAAGATTTTGATTATGTTAGTTATAAAGATACAATGAAATGTAAGAATGGAAATGATTTTCTGGTTGCAAGTTTAAAATAGAAGTAAGCCATTTGGGATTTTTTTTTTATAAAAAAAATTGTCATGGCAGCTTGTATAGGTTTCTTCTCTAGCACAACACTTATGACTCAATAAGTTTGGACTGGAAATTTCCATTTATAAGATGGCCATGTCATTGTCTCCTATGTTACATATCCTTTCAAGGATTGCTCTGTTTGCCAAGCCAGCTATGCCTTTTGAACTTGAGAAACTAAATTTTTTTTCAGTATAAGGTATAACATATATCTGTATATGTTTACTCTTGTTCACAGAGGACTGTAAAGTTGTCTGAATGTCTACTAATGAGAGTTGCATCTTGTCTGCTAGTAAAAAAGTCGTTGAATTCCTTTAGTATTTTAAAATTTGAAGGAACTGACCATCTAGAGCTTTAATGCTCTGGCTAAACTAGGAAAATAACCACCCAAGGGAGGTTAGAAATACCCCTTCTGGTCTGTATTTCTATCTATTTCGTCACTTACATTTGCTGGGATTTGCCTTTCACATTATTGATTATTATTGCATCCTGCATTCTGTTTATGAACTGTGAACTTGCAAAAAAAAAAAATTCTGAGAAATAATATTGGTTTGTTTGTGTTTGAGATTCTTTTTTCGGTTAGAGATAAGAATGAAATTATAATAAGGTCGGTGTGCTCCGTGTGCTAATATTTGAAAGCCGGACATGTATTGCAGGGTACTGGAGGCAAAAGCATATATGGGCGTACATTTAAAGATGAGAACTTTAAGTGTAAGTTGCTCCTCGGTCCTTGCTTCTCATGCCTTATAAGACTGACTTGCTAGATAAATGCCTCCCTGAGATATTTGATTTTCAGAAAGAAGAGATGATGCAATAATAACTTGATCAGGATTCAATAATCCTTCATGTATTCCAGCAGTCCATGAACTGTATTTTTATTGACACCATAGTTTCTTTTTCCTATAATATGAGGACGTTGGATATGGTCGCGTCTATTTTGGATATTGTATATTATGTGTTATATGATGTGTCGCTGCACTCATAATCATGCAATGTATATCACTTTTCAGTGACTCATACTGGACCAGGAGTTGTTAGCATGGCGAATGCAGGCCCCAATACCAATGGGAGTCAATTCTTCATATGCACAGTGAAGGTGAGACCTATTGTTTCTCACTGTATCAACATAAAAATTTGGATAGAAAATTTTAAATTGCATTATTACTGTGGTCCAAAGAAAGATGAACTGTGATATTCCTAATGTGGAAGTTACACATCAATTCTGAGTTTGGGCAAGTTTTGGCCCTGTGACTTGATATATGCTTAACCTGTAATTGTTTGGTTTCAGACACCATGGCTGGATCAGAGGCACGTTGTGTTTGGGCAAGTTTTGGAAGGCATGGATATCATAAGGCTGATTGAGTCGCTGGAGACAGATAGAGGTGATCGTCCTACGAAGAAGGTAGTCATTGCCGAATGCGGAGAGCTTCCAGTAGCCTGATGAGATATTTGCTTTTCCCTTCTGCATCTTTTTGGGCTTATGTACTATCTAGTATCTACCCAGTCAGAGGCTTTTGTTTTGGATTAGTCCTGCACGGAATGTCAACTTTTTCCATGTATCTGTATTCCTGGTTGTAGAGTTTTAAGAACTGGGAATGTTAGCCAATTAGGAAGAACTTGTTTACTGAATGGTGTTCAAGGATGTTTTTAGAACAGCAGAATGAGTCAAATTGTGTGAAGATGGGACCAAAACTTCTTATATGAATAATTGCGCTGTTAAATGTGAATCCATTGTGTACTGTTGTGCTTTGTTTTTTCGTCCTCTATTACTATTAAAGGAAACTCTAGGAATACATGGGCTTTGTCATGTCAAGTTCAACCAGCCCATTATCAGAAAGCGAGGCCTAAATTTTAATGTTGATGAATGTCCAACAGTTTCTGTTTGGCGGGAAGATGTTAATATCATAAACGAGGCCCAAAATATAGGCCCAATAAACCAACAAAAGGAGTACGGTATTCTCCAATCGTGCGTACTGGTGCGTAGATACGATATGGTTCGTGCAGTACGGAAGGTACATAGTACGTAGTTCCTTTGTACCAAAATTCGTTGAGAATCATGACTCTAATGATTAAGCTCTTCTTAGTCCTTGTGATGCCATTATTACAGCTTCAGAAATCCATCTTTCCATCTCATTGTTATCGACGCATTCATCATGATCAGTCTCATACTCTGATCATATATGAATTGGCCCATCATTATTATCCACAACTCATTGCTCATGCAAAAAAATTCGGAACACTAGTGCCCAAAACACTCAAGACGTTCTCGCTTATTGTCATTAACCTAACAATAATTATGTCTTAATCATCTCTATAAATCTTTCTCCATCAAATTTCCATCCATCATCCCTTATCCAATCATTCTCATTTTTTCTTCTCTTTGCTCTATCCAAAATAGTACTTAGGTTCTTGCCCATTGGTTAAACTAGTACCCAAGTTATTGAAAGAATAATTAATTTAGTACCTACGCTTACCTTTTCCGCCCAATATTCTTAGAATATATAGGCGGACATAGATGAGTTGACAAAAATAATTATGAAATGATAAAAACATAAAATAAAGTGAATGTAGGTATCAAATTGATGTATTTTTTTAATAATTTAGATTCTTTAATGATCGATTTAAAAGCTTAAATATCAATGTGTCCGATGAGTTAACTAGGGTTAGATATCATATCCAACTTAACCGACAATACTCTTTTATATTTGCTTCCACGGCTGGTGGGGATTTTATTCTTGAATGATATAATGGTCATGTGGTGTGTAAACTGTGTGTGTATGCAAAAGTTGGTGTCACTTGCTCTTTGATTGATATCTACCGTTACATTAAATATGTTGGATATTTTAAAAAATCCATCCAATAATATTTTGCATCAGAATAATAATATCTCGTGACAGAAAGAAGCATCCGGACGAAGAAAGAGTAACCATCACAGAAAGGTAGTGACAAAAGCTCGTTTTACAGATGTATGGGTTTGGTGAATAGTAAATGCTGCAAACTTAAAAGCCTCCTGCCATTTTTTGCTTGGTGCTCCGTGACACTCGCCGCACGCGCCTCGAGGTGGATTCGGTGCGATCCCGGTTGCGGGTGGTGGTGGTGGACCATTGCCAACTTGCCTTCCTCCGACTTGGTGTGGGGCCCACTGTGTACCGGCGGCTCGGTCTGTAGGGGCGCGATTGCGCCACGTCGTAGGTACAGCTCAGAGAGGGGCAGTCCCTTTAGGACAGAAAAAGAGGAAAGCGACGGATCATGTGGGCGTGGAGATGCGTGACGACGTCGTTAGAGATTCTGTCGGTAGACTTTTTTTGGTGGTCCTTGCTTGCTATTTATTATTCAAATCATTAGGGTCGTCATCATCAGCCCATTAGGTTAATTAGTTGATGTTTGATTTCCCTTATCATTTGGTTTGTCCTTTTGTGTTTAAGTTAGAGATGCGATGAACAATCAACAATGAAATGATACAGCAAATGAACAAACTAGTAGTAGTCACATCATTCAGGGCCAAATTGAGGATGCTTCTCATAGTGACCTTACCTACTCACAGTCTCGCACCACTAGTAGAGTAAACATATGCCCTCAATCAATGAAAACAACCTTGGTTACATAGAACAGAATTAGGAGGTCTAATCAGGCCGAGTTGCCAACTAGTCATGAAGCACATTTCAACAAGTCAATCTTGGTGGCTTATAGTCAGCTTCTTTCTCTAATTAGGATTAGATTCATCTTTCTGATTAGGGGTCATATTCTCATATATACGATGCTTTCTGATTGTGCAGGGGAAATTTATGTACATCAAACTGTACAAGTCGAAATCCGATTTGCAAATTGCAGGCCTAGACCAAGATCAACAACGGGATTGACCTGAACCCTTGCATTGCAGCTTCACAGAGCACCATTTACAGCTGAACAGAAAGCATCCTAATATATACAGGCACTGGACAACAGAACCTAGTTTACCTAATCGGATGCTCAAGAACATGACTTTATCAATCCCAAGTTGTAAAGGAACTTCTCTGATCTCGTCCGGAAGAGATTGCCCAAAGAGAATCTCCCACTCTCCTGCGGTGGAGATTTTGAATACATGTCTTCTTCTACGTGCAGTATTGTCAACCCAATCTCTTGCCGAACTGCCTCAATTGTCTCACTTGTCACTGGGTTTCCGGATGCGCCAGTCACATAGAACACATTCACGGCTTGGGAACCCCTGGTTGTAACCTCAGCTCGGGTGACTGAAAGGCTGTTTTCTCTGAATATGCGAGTCACGTCAGAAAGAAGACCGGCTCTGTCATCACCACAGAGTTCTAGTCTTATACCCTGCATCAGAAATAACCCATTAGGCTCAAATTCTATGTGAGATTGGCAAAATCATACAAATGTGCATGTGACTAAGTTTCAAGTATGTTTGTACCTCAGAAGTGCGCCTTCTAATAGCAGCCTCCAAGCAATGGATTACCCTCTGCCTCTCTCCTTCAGAACTAATAGGGCAGCCATCTGTATGTCTTATATAATATTCCTGTTAAACAAATGCACAGATTTAAGCAAAAATTAGAAATATTAGTTTTGGATCAGAAAGCTAAGCTTTAGATGAAAAATAAAAAAAACCCATAGGTTGAGGGAAACAAGGACAAACCTGATAGGCCTCTGGTCCTTCAGCAATCACAGTTGCATGGTATACCACATATTGCATATCTGTTAAGGTGCATACTGCATCAAAGAGCAACTTAGGACGATCAGGACACCTCAAGTTCACAACAGTATATCCTTTGTCTACACAATTTTCAACAGTTACAAAGGGTTTGCTTCGATCACTGGCTGATCCAGAATCTGCACTGTGCAGATCATAATCACGATCTGCATACATCATCTGGTGAAGCCTCCTCTCCTTATGTGTAGAACCCACAGAAACAGCAGTATTGGCAGTGCGCATATCTTTGTCCGCCTTAAGCACATTAAGGAGAAACTCTTTGATATCGGACAGCCGCTCAGTATCATCAATTGGCCTCCCAGTTTCCTCATCGGTGATGTAAACAACTGATGCCATTCTTGAATTATGGGTCCATACTTCACCGGCCACCACATTACATTTAAGTTCAGCAAGAACAGCGAAAACCTCTGAAAGCAAGCCTGCCCTGTCCCTTCCAGTCAATTCAATAGTAGTGTGTTCTGAGGCAGCTTGGACACCCACAGAACTTCTCATGGCACGGAAGCTCCGCGCTCTTGGTCCCAGAGACTGCAAAATTTGAATTTCATCATCAAAATCACTTAGAATTAACATGGTTCCACAAGTACACTGCTAATTATTTCCAGTAAAAACCAAACGGCAAGCATAATCTTCTTTATTTGTTATCTTGTCATCAACAAGGAGGATTGTGATTTAATGCAGAGGTCCTTGTATCTAGCAGTGGGACATTTCTAGGAGATACCAGTGAAGTAGCTTATGCACAGGTCTTTAATTTCATTTATATACTTCAAGGAGATACAAGTGAAAACGTAGAGTACAAATTTGTATAAAATCTTGATATACAAGTTTTTCTTTGGGAGACTCTACAATCATACAAAACTGAAGAAAGCCAGCCTCCAAAATGCAGTTATACTAAATTGTTTCCACAATACAACTAGAAAAGAATTAATTAATAAGTTTGCTATCAAAAGTCAATCTTAACACCTCATTCATTTCGCTATTGCAATGAGATTCTCAGAAAAATGTCTCTTTACTGTGATCAGATTTCATATTTAATATATCAGATGAAAAGGTTGTACGAGTTTTGCGGATTTACCTGTTGAATGCGTTCAGCTATTCCATCATCATAGAGCTTATTCCCCTGTTGATCAGTGACATGAAATACTGCAAAAAAAGACCATTGGAAACAAGAAAGTCAGTCATAAACAACAACAACAACAACAACAACAACAACAAAATTGAGAGCTAAATTACAGAAATTGGAACTAAAAAGCTTACCATCCATAAACCACTCCCCATCTGAAGAAATGTAAGCTCGTCTAATAATGAGATTCAAATCATTCAGAGCCTGAACCACCTCTAGCAAACTCCCACGCTTATTTGCACTATCTACCTGTAAATTTCCCAAAAACAGAAAAAGACAAAGAAGCAACGTTGAGAGAGCGACCCCTTTGAAATGCTTGCAGAGATAAGAATTCAAGAAATTCAATCAGATATATACCTTGATCAAAGTGGCTTTCCTGCTTGAGCCATTATCAACTGTAACCCTACAAATTCCACATCCACAAGAAACAAAATCAGAAAACTTTCAGCTCCAGAAGCATCAAACTTTCAAGAAAACAAACAAAACCCAATTTTGCTGGACAAAAACCGAGAACAATTCAAGCCCAGAAATGAAAAAGAACCAAAATCAAAGACAAGAGAAGAGGACTCAATTACCTTGGAGGGTTGACTCGCAACGCGAGCTTCTGAAACTCGTCGTCAACAGCAAGAGAAGGAGACCAACTATCCATTTGTGGGCTCAAAAGCCGAGAGAAGGATCAAAATTTGAGCTTTTGGTTAAAAGGGTCTTTCTTGTTTTCGCTCCGAGTAGTCAGTCTGTCTCTGGTAGCTTCTGTGAGCCTTCCGAAATGGTAATGGAAATGAGAAAGAAGAGGTTAATTGTGGCTCTTGTGTTTAGTGTTAGTTGGGTGGGGGTGGCTCTTGAGCTGGACGAAGAGTTTTGGAGGGACATAACAACAACAAAAAAAATATATAAAATAAAAACAAAGAGCGCATGCGATTATCCAGCAGGGCCCACAGTCCTCCCCTAAAACTTGGTCTTCCCTTCACAATTAGGGTACCCCCAAATCCTGAAATTAAAGGCACGCAGCACACTGACACAAATGTATGGAAATCTAGTAGGATTTGTTGATGCTGTGCTTTTAAGGGCTTTTTAACAAGGGGATTCCCTCATTCCCCTACTACTTGAGGAACCCTTCCTTCTCTTATCTCAATAATTATTCGAAATCTAGCTTTGTTGGACTTTTTGGGTACCCCTCTTGGATTTTCATTTTAAATGTAGGGGGATTCTGGTGCCCTTTAATTTAAGGAAACTTCAACATGACTGATCTCTCTCATTACTCATTCCTTGAATTATTATTGGTCAGAAAAGAAAGAAATGACCGAATCCTTGTCATTTGGATGAAAAATAAAGACCTTTCCGGATGAAGTGTGGTACTCTTAAGCTGGAGGGATACCCTTTTGTCTCTCTATTTTGTTACCAAGAATCTGCCTCCATTTTGTTTCAAATCTTGGATATGATTTGCTTGGCTACTTCCAAATGCACTGTCACCACCCAATCTACTACTCATAATGACCTGTATATTTTGCTTTCCATTTTCATGTCAATGGAAATGGAAAACCAAAATATTTTTTTGAAGGTTTATTGATTTTTAATAATATGTGAGTGAACGTTATTGTCTTTATTCAATGTGTTTTCTACACATTAAAAACAATTTAAAAACATGTATGAGCCACCAGCAACCCCATCTTGACATGTTTCTAAAGTTCATCTTACTATTTCTCAAAAACTAACCACTTTGATTACATGTATTTGTTATATATGACCAAGATCTCCAATTTACGTAGTGCAACCGAAAAACTTAGTTCTTGGTACGGATTCAACAATTGACTCGTTATTAGGTCTTAGTTTGCTTATAATGATTGTAGAGATGACCATATATAATTTGTCAGACAGTTTTAACCCTATTTATAGTTTGGTGCTGCATCATTCGATATTATTTATACAACTTTTCTTCAATATAGGAGTTCAATAACCACAGGGAGAGCTTGGGCTCCTTTGGTTCACACAATCCTTTCATCATAGTGAAAAAGATCGTTTGAAGTTCATACCTACTTACTTATGTTTATGTTATTTCTTTTTTTATGCCAAGTAAAGGTGATTGCCCTCGTTCGATGATGATCGTTTATACATAACACACTATAGTAATATCAATTTTACCCGTAAATTACAATTACGAAGGCTATTAAATTTATAGTTGTGACTCTACAAACATAATAAAAAAAATGTCATTATTCTGCTTTAAAGACTTTTATAGTATATACAAATATACAATACACAATTAGTATCTATTATCTAGACACATGTGAGGAAAAAATCTAAACAGAATCATCATAGTGATATGCAAGTGCAGAATGTGTCTGGTATGGAAGTCAAAGTCTAACAGATGTTCAAATCTAAAGGAGACAGCAGTATATATTAATGAGGAACCACATAAATGTGAGGAGCAGGAGCACAGGGCCATACTGAAACATACCACTTGCCATAACTAACTTATCCAGCACATGATAGACACATGCAACCACACAGAAGAGAAATAAACAGCAGCAGCAGCAGAAGAAGAACAAAGGCTTTAAACAAACCCAGTTAGTGGGTCTCTCTCTGTCTGCATAAATAATCAGAGCCCTACTAATTAATTACATGGATCTTGTTCATGTTGATTTTATTATTAATTGAAAGTAAGTAGTACCAGAAAATCAATCACAGCATGTCCGTACCTGGAAGTAAAAAGATTATAAGACACACCTACCGAAGCAGGCAAACAGCTCCATGTGCCTAGCTGGGGCTTTGTTTTCCAACACCTACATGATGAAGGAGCTAGCTAGCTAGCAAATGGCATGGGGTTGTTGGACACTTTTGGTGAGTGTGAGTGTGAGTGTGCTGCATTATTAATTGGTGTGTGATGCTGTGTGAGAGGATCATGTGCTTCACATTTTCAGCACCAACCTAGAGCTAGCTAGTTGCCTAGTTGTGGATGCATCACTATATTATCATCATTGGATGGATTCACATGTACAAACTTCATCATGATAGGAAGATAAATGCCTCATTACACTATTTATATGAGCAATTTGTAGACATCAATAATTTCTTAAGAAATTCAGAAAAACTCTAGAATTAAGCTCCGATATATCGACTCTCTCTCTCGGCGTCTTCTATATAGACTACACCTAGAGTTTAGACATTGAGGGATAGAGTGATAGATGAGATTTCAATTGCAGTACTCTTCTCTAAACCTAACTTTAAAATGAGTGGAATCGGCAAGTACAAACTAAGGTACATCATATACATCATTGACTACTTTAGTTAAAATTTAGTTAAAAAATATGTAATATTGCTAAAGATGCTCTAAAAAACATAAAATATAGAAGCAATGTAATGATTTCAAATTTGTCAGGAAATTGACATTTTTAATAATTGTGTACATTTCTTTAAATTGAAGTCCAACTACAAACTCTGTTAATAACTTTTGTTTTCTTAAAAAAAGGGTAGGGATCTTATATATATATTTAGATTCGAGAATTGAGAATGTTTGCAGAGGGCTTAGGACCAATGGTGATCAAAGTAAACTAGTTGTATATGCTATCAGTTGGATTTAGCTAATGGTTAATGTATAGTCAAGGAGCACTCATCATCATCCAATTCCAATCCATTGGCACTGGGTTTCTGCAAATCCCACTCATCATATACGTAAGGATCCACAATCTTATTCTTATCATTATAGGTCATCAACTAGGTTGATGGTAATGAATGTCGTTGCAGTGACTGATTAATTGGGTTTGGATCTGTTTACAATCTTACGGACCTGAGGTCCCGATGGGCTTTTAACTTGGGTTGATGGATCATTATATTGAATGGTGATGCTTCTTGGGTTGATGGATCATTGTTTGAGTATTACAACATTGGTCACTCGGTAACAATGGCGCTAGCTACCACCAAATCTATATAAAGACACTAACTGGTTAGGATTGGCTCTATCTGCAGAGTTTTCAATCCTTGAGCACCCAGATGCCAACCTTTCTGGTTTGGATCTAGGAATTCCTCACTACCTTGCATGTTATTTGGAGACTGATAGAGGTAGTGTGGAACCTATCCATGCCTATTGCACCAATAACAAAGAATTAGAGTGCATGGCTGTATAAGCTGGGAGGATTCATTTGGCTCTCCTATATACCTCGAGGGTGGTTTTCAGATGATCCGCTGAATGAGTGCATTAGATTGGAGCCGACCGCGGAGGCTTGAGGGTGCATAAGTGTGGGCTCCGGCTTGTCTTGCAAAGTGGGTGGTACTTATTTTGCTTTGATCTTGATGAAATAAGTAAAACCATTACCAACCAAATGTGCAAGCATAAAACTGTGTAGTAATGTTGTCACTGGTACTTTAATTGAAACTCATTCAAAACCAAATAAGGATACGAAATCAAAGATACTATAAAACTGAAACCAAATCATCATATCCTATAGCAAATTATGAAATCTGTGTACTATATGCTGAACATTTTACCCTGTTTAACATGGATGCAAACAGCAGCATTCTAGTTTATAGGGAATTACAGATGTCTAGTCTAGATATGCATTGTGACAAACTATTGAATTTGGTTTCTATCAATTTCTACGTGTTCAAAGTTGCTGACAGAGTTTTTGATTGAATCCAGGTTGTTGGTCAAGTATTCAACTGAAGAGCACTGAAGCCATAAATCAACCAACAATTTATGCCACTTTCGACAAGGTGATCGATGCCAAAGGCAAAGATGCTGATCACTATTCATGCTAATATTATGAAACTGGTAGCCTTCTTGGGGACACCAGACATAAGAGAATTACAACAATACCCTTGATCGAGAAAGTTGTTGCTCCAAGACCAAATTATCTAAAATGTCAGAAGGTTTGAGACTTGAGAGAGTCAACAAGTTGGTGATGATGGAGAGAGAATAGAAGACGCTCTGAAGATGATGATGATGATGGTGACTGATTCATCCAATTCTATCCTCAGCTTCCCCATTCGATTCCCGGAAAACTCAATTCCAACCAACTCAATGCAATTGCAGTGTGCAAGAACCAGTTGGACTGTACTGGATTGCTCCTTATTGAAGCATTGTTAATCCGCAAACCTACAGGATTCAAGAATTTCGTTTGTGGGTGTCAAATTATTTGGGAACTTACTATACATATGTACTAAAAAGAATCAGCTTCGATTTTTTGTAGAGTTGGTTAGTAATGTTCTTTCTTCAATGTGCAAGCGTATCAATATCTCTTTTCCAGTTTTATCTCTCCGCATCAGCATTGCGGCAATTGCTTTCATAAATTAAACATAACGCCACATTGTAATTATTGTTTTTGTTCTTTAGTAATTTAATATCATCATGATTCTGCCGGCTGGGATGCTCTGTGAATTCTGTTGGTCTATGTAATTCATAGTCAGCCGAAATCCGGAGCATATTTCCATGTAATCTCAACAGCCTTGTATAAATAGTGCATGGAGGCAGACACATGATACCTTAGTAACTTGACAAAGCTGCCATAAATTTGTATGGCAGGGGCAGCTCAAACATTAGCTCTTCCTTGGACGCATGAATGGAAATTTGATGTTTTCCTGAGTTTTAGAGGCGATCGATGACACGCGCAACAATATTACCGCTCATTTATACACAGCTTTACATCAGAAAGGAATCCTCATGACCTTTAGGGATGATGAAGAACTCCGACGGGGAAGAGCCATTTCACCAGAGCTTTTCAAAGCAATTGAAGAATCAAGAATGGCACTTGTCATATTTTCACGAAACTATGCTTCTTCCACATGGTGTTTGGATGAACTTGCCAAGATTGCTGATTGCATGAATAAGTCTGGACTAGTTGTTTTGCCAGTCTTCTATGACCTGCAACCAACCGAGGTACGACGGCAGACAGGAAATTTTGAGGCGGCATTTGCTAGACATGAACTTTCCAAAGACAACGTAGACAAGGTGAAAACTTGGAGGCAAGCTTTGACTCAAGTAGCCAAACTCTCTGGATGGGATTTAAAGGACAGGTACCTAGTGTACTTTGTCAATTGGTCAAACAAACATCATATCATTTTGCATTTCTTTCTTTCTGTATTGACTTTCACCGACTCAAATAATTGAAAATGACATGATGTTAATTCTACCTTTTTTGCAGATCCGAGACAAAGGTTATCCAAGATATAGTAGAGCATATTTAATTTTAATGAATTGAATCGAAAGTTGAATCCCACAGTTTCAACTGCTGATTCCAACGACTTTGTCAGGATGGATCTTGTGAAGGAAATTGAATTGGACTTGGATGAAGTTGGTGCTTTTGGAATTTGCGGGATGCCTGGAATAGGTAAGACAACCATTGCACAAGTTGTTTTCGAAAGAATCTGGAATCAATTTGATGCTAGCAGTTTCATTATCAATGTTGGACAGATATATAAAGAGAGAGGTTTATTGCATATACAAAAGATGCTTTATCATGACTTGTTGAACAGTGAAGTAAATAGGCAGAATGTCAATGTGATAAGGAGTAGATTGCATTACAAAAGGGTGCTCATCATTCTTGATGGTGTGGATGAGTTGGAACAAATAGAGGCCCTGGCTGGAAAGGGCGGTGAAGAATTAAATGACTGGTTTGGTCGAGGAAGTAAAATCATCATAACCTCAGTGGATGAAAAGTTGTTGAAGAATTATGGGGCAAAAGTACACAAGGTTGAGAAACTTACTGAAGATGAGGCTCTTCTGCTCTTCTGCCCGGAAAGCCTTCAGGAAAGACCATCCTGTGCATGATTATGTTGAGTTGTCTTACAATTTTACAGATTACGCTGATGGTCTTCCTCTGGCCATTGTAGTTTTGGGTACCTTCTTGTTGAACAGAACTGTACAAGAATGGAAAGATGAGTTTGGCAGATTAAAAGACAATAATTATTCTGGGGAGGGTAAAAAATTTAATATTCTTAAAGTGAGCATTGATGGATTACGTCCAGCGGAGAAAGAAATTTTTTTGGATGTTGCATGTTTCTTCAAAGGAGAAAGTGTTAGTCGTGTGACAAGGATATTTGAAAGTTGTGGCTACCATCCAGGCATCAGTCTAAAAGTCCTCCTAGAGAAATCTTTGGTAAGTATTTCAGGAGGAAAGTTGTGGATGCATGACTTACTACAAGAGACGGGCAAGGATATTGTTCGAGGAGAATCTCAAAAGCCTGGGAAGCGCAGCAGATTATGGCTTCGTACAGATGCCCTTCCTGTACTTAGGAATAACAAGGTGAGAAATTTGAGTAGAACCTGCATACAGTGGTACTAGTACGTATTCTGTTCCAGTCATTCATACTTTCTGACTTCGGCTTTAATTATTGATGAGTCATTCATACTCTTAGAAACTAACTTGGTTTACTTTCAACTGCATGCTCTTATGTTTCACATGTAATTAGACTACAGTTCATGAGATAATGTAGTGTAGTATAATAAATATATAATTGCTCCTGTTTAATCTATATATTCTTTTTCTACTATGGATATCTTCAATTAATCATGGTTAATATGATGTGTCGTGCACCTTGATCACCTCATTCTTTGGGCCTTTGGCTATTAGGGGACTGAAGCTGTTAAGGGTATCTTCCTAAGCTCGCTTCAACAAGACAATGTGCATTTGATAGCAGACCCATTCTTTAAGATGTGCAATCTAAGATTGTTGAAAATTGATAATGTGATATTTCCTGGATGCCTCGAGTACTACCTTTCAAATGAGTTGAGCTTCTTGGAATGGCGCGGATTTCCTTTAATAACATCTCTGCCTTCAAGTTTTGAACCGGATAAACTTGTTGAACTGAACTTGTCTCAGAGTAGAATAGAGCAACTGTGGAAGGAAACTAAGAGGGTAAGAGTGTTATATTAAATTCATTTGTTAAGTATAAGCGAATGCTATTATATATGCTTCCATTCATTTATATATCTGCTTTTTTATTTGCTTACAGCCTTTGAAAATGTTGGTGATAATGGACCTCAGTGATTGCGAATATTTGACCAAGACCCCTGACTTCAATGCAGTCCCAAAGCTTGAGAGGCTAATCCTTAAAGGTTGGCGGTTCACCCATCCGTTGAAGTTCTCCAAGGGCTCATTTTGATGAATCTGGAAGATTGTAAATGCCTTGTTACTCTTCCCCATTCTATCAACTTGAGATCTCTCACAACTTTCATTCTTTCGGGATGTTCCAAACTCGAAAAGTTTCCAGAGATTGGAGAAAACATGAAAGAATTGTCAGTACTTCATTTAGTAGGGACAGCTATAAAAGAGCTACCAACATCAATAAAAAATTTGACTGGCCTTTCTCGATCTGCTTGATCTAGAAGACTGCAAGGACCTTTCTAGTCTTCCAGACATTGTTTGCACCTTGAGGTCACTGAGAATCATCAATCTCTCAGGCTGCTCAAATGTTGACAAGTTGCCAGAAACATTAGGGAGCTTGGAATGTTTGGAGCAACTTAGTGTACGAAATAGTGCTATAAGAAGAGCACCTTCCTCAATTCAACTTCTGAAAAACCTTAAAGCACTATGTTTCTTTGGATGTGGAGGAAGTCCACACATTAATATTTCATCCTCCACTGGTCTGCAGTTGCCAGCTTCATTCTCAGGACTATGCTCTCTGGAGAAATTAGATCTAAGGTATTGCAATTTGCCTCAAGGAGCAATCCCTGATGATATTGGCTGCTTATCCTCACTAAAGGATTTATATTTGAGTGGAAACAATTTTGTGAGTGTACCCGAGAGCATCTCTCAACTTTCTCAGCTTGAAAACCTTCTATTAGATAATTGTAGAAAGCTTCAATCTCTGCCACAACTCCCATTAAGCATACGATGTGTATATGCACTGAATTGTCCTATCCAAGGAACATATTCAAATAAACAAACGGTGAGGACTTCAAATGCTTCAGGATTTAGTTTTATAAATTGTCAACCCAGCAATGAAGCTTGCAAACTTCAGAGGCTTCCGATATCGGAACAACATCTTCTGCGGCAACATTCACAGAAATTCTATGAGGTTCTTTCTCCCTCACTCACACACACTGACACACATTAATGATCATCTTTCTTTGGTTTGAATTAATAATCATCTTTTTGACTCTTTTTTTTTTTTTGGGTTCTATTTTTAGGATATAATTTATCGCGATGATGTATTTGAATATATTACCCCTCGAACTGAAATTTCATCATGGTTCCGTCGTCAGCGTGAGGGGTCGTCTATAGAACTCCGGCTACCTCCAGATTTTGATGGTAACAGTACATGGAAGGGATTGGCAGTATGTTTTGTTTATAATGTATCGGAGGTGCATGGAAATTTGGATTTAAATGAAGCTCCATTTGATGAGATACTAGTAAAAAGGTGCAATTACACTCGTCATATCTACACAAGTGAAGATCCTGTAGAATGTCCCCTAGTGCATGAACTCATGGAACACGATTATGCTGGATCATATCAACATTGGGTTTATATACCAGGTGATCTGCTTGCAGGAAGGTTGAGCAAACGCTTCATCCGAGCAGAAATTATAATCAACAGACCAGGGGTGGAGGTAAAAGCGTGTGGGGCGAGACTGGTATACTATGAAGATGTGACAGAATTTGCCAAGATTGTGAGATCAAACAAAAGTAGAGTCATTGCTGGAAGAACTATTTGAGGTACGTATCTCTCTCTCTCTCTCACACTCTTACTCAGTTACTCAGTCACTCATGCATATCAGCACATGTGTCTGTATTACAGGCACGTCGCTATGATTACGGTTTTATTTTCTGTATCCGAGCAATTTTAGCGTCGTTTAGTCATCAAAGCATTGGGAGAGTAGTCCTTTCAGAAAAAGAAGGTATTGGGAGTGTAGCAGCCTTACCTCTTCCTCCTCTTTTGTATAGCGATGAGCAGTGGGTAGGATTTGCTCTGTATGTGGCCTTCACTCTGCCTCCAGGTGCTTTCCATGAAAACTATTGTTCCTTTAACTGCCGTCTGTATACTTGTGATGGGGCCGGGGTGTGCAACATCACCTAACATTGGTGTCCCCTAGCCCTGGTGGGGAGAAGTTTACGGCGGGGTCACATCGACTCCTTGTTATTCATATACCACGAGTAAGGTTTCCACAAGAGTTGACTCAGTTTCCTTACATTCACGCTTCTTTTAAATCCCTTACTCCGGGTTTGGAGGTTGAAATGTGTGGGATCGATTCGTGTCGTATATGAGCAAGATTTGCAAGGGTTAATCCAAACAATTGCCCACTGCACTTTAAGCAGTCAGCCTGCTGCTTACTTCGGACGAGATGATGAAAAGTTATGTTGGAAGGGGGAAAGGTAGGCACATATTTGACTGTGGAGAAAAGTTTAATTGAAGAAGCAATAAAGCCCAGGTAAGGTGCAATTTTTGCTGTCATACTCGTACCTGAAATGAATCTCAATATTCTTCCAGCTCGATCAATATATTAATGTATGTTTCTTTTATTCTTTTGATGGTAGCAGGACACTTTCAACCTTGCAAAAGCCTTCAAGATATTCAAAGTCCATTACGAGTCACAAAATTGATTTACTGGTACTTGCTGACACTCCATTAAATCCACTCAAGAGAAAAGATTCAGTAATCGAGTGGAAAACAAACCTTGAGCTTTTGCTTCAAATTTTCTTCAGCCTTTCTCATCTGTCGGTAACTCCCATTCTTGGAAGAGAAAGAATCTCCTTATTAAGTGATGATTATCTTTTTTCTAGTACTCTCCCTCAAAAGGAAATTTCCGGAGTGGTTCCCAGTGCAACATCCCTCTGAGAGTCTCAAGTTTGTGCTTCCTCCAAATTTTGAAAATAATGAGAATTGTACAGGGGGAGGGAGAATTGATAAGGCAACTTAATTTAAGAGAGTCCCGATTTGAAAGTCAGAGGCAAATAGATGAATATGAAAACATGGAAACTAGCGCTGGTTTACCATACACAATCTTATGGAAAAAATAAAATTGGGCTTTACTTTTCCCGACGAATATTTCGTCGGCAAAAGGTGCTTCATAACATTATTTATTTTTAATTTTTTTTTAATTTCATCAAACGAATATCATTTCTAATGTTGATCTACCTTCTTAGAATCCTATTAACATTATTAATCAAATTGGACATTGAAAATCAAGCGGAAGCCATTTATGGAGTAGATTGTGTGATCCGACGAAATAAAAAAATGGAACATTACTGTTGCCGATGAATATTTCGTCAGCAAAGGTGCTTAATAATATTATTTATTTCTACTTTATTATTTTAAACTTTCATCAAACGAATATCATTTTTAATTGTTAGTCTATCCTCTTAGGATCCTTAATTAATATTATTAAGTAAATTGGACATTAAAAATCAAGCAGACGTCGGTTATAAAGTAGGTTGTGTGATCCAATGTAAAATTTCTTGTTGAGAAAGGGCATTAATTCTTCATAGAAGATTTTTTGAGGACATGAAAGATGTTTAATTAAGGACTAAAAGCAAGTTGCTTCCTTGAGAAATTCTCAAAGTCCCTGAAGAGAAAGGGCAATTTCTTTCCCAAATACTTGGATTGATACCTATATATCAGTGTTGCCGTCCCTCATCATCTTCTACCAAAATCTCTCTGTTTTGGAGGAAATTGGATAGGCGACTCGTGTTTAGTATTTAAGGAAAATGATCGAATTGTACAGGGGGAGGGAGGATTGATAAGGCAGTTTAATTTAAGAGAGTCCCGATTTGAAAGCCAGAGGCAAAATAGATGAATATGAAAACTTGGAAACTAGCGCTGGTTTACCATACACAATCTTATGGAAAAAATTAAATTGGGCATTACTTTTCCCGACGAATATTTCGTCGGCAAAAGGTGCTTCATAACATTATTTTTTTTTTTTTTAATTTCATCAAATGAATATCATTTCTAATGTTGATCTACCTTCTTAGAATCCTAAATTAACATTGTTCCTGCCGTTTCCCAGCTGCTCGGTAGGGACGCACCTGGAGTGCACTTGAGTACCTGAAAGGGCAAAGGAGGTCAGGGGAGGCCGGCGTGTACCGACCGAAGACCCTCCGACGCTCAAGTTAGTCCCGAGAGGATTTGAGCAGAGTTTCTAGGAATGGAGAGAACTTACTTGAATAAGGAGTGAGGACTCCTTATATATGAGTTGAGGTCGGAGACAAGCTTCCCTGGCGTGGGGGACATCCCATGACACGAGGGAATACTCTATTATTCCACTACCTCGACACGCGCGTCGAGGGACGGCGGTGCCTAGTGCGGTCCTAGTGCGGTATGGGCGTTCTTTAGTGCGATCCGCGAGGTAGTGGACAAGCACGTGCTGCCAGGTGGCTGTGCCGGTACCGACTGGACTGTGTGTCCACGGTACCGGGTCGAGAGATGTCCCTGTAAGGCCAAGGGGAAGGCTTGTTGTCGGTACACCCGGCCTGGTATTGCTGGTACCGCTGGGGTACTGCCAGGGCTTTGCTAGTAGGCTCGGTAGGGGATCCCTACCGAGTGAGTATATGCCGCTGGGGCGCTGCCTGGGCCGCTGGGGCGTTGTCAAGGCAGTGCACTCGGTAGGGGATCCCTACCGAGTAAGTAGATGCCGCTGGGGCGTGGTAATGGGCCCAGAGGTGGGCTGTTCAGCGATGGTGGGCTACTCCTGACCCGTCACGGGGTCTGTACCGGGACAGATATGAAATGGTAGCAACAGAAGTCCCCCAAGTCCCGAGCAAGAGGAAGTGCTTGGTCGGGGACTTAGTCCAAAAATTCATATCAGGACGTAGCCAAGTGTCGGTGTGGCAGACACGGCGCTTAGGGTCGGCCCACGTAGTCCCCCAAGTCCCCGAACAAGGGGTTCCTCCCGGGAGGAAGTTGTAACCGCTCCGAGTTCTAAGGGGATTGCCAAGGTCGTGCCTGTTGGTATGCTTGGCGTAACTGCCGAGGTAGTGGGGCAATAACTGCCGTGGTAGTGGGGCGATACGTTTCGCCTCTCGGGCGGTTTGGAACTGCATGGGGAGTTCAACCGTTGCATTGACACGTGTCGTCATCCTGTGAAGCGACGGTTGGTGTCGTACGGTGCAGATGTCCCAGGTCCCGCTATATATATAGGGGTGAAGAGAGTTCACTTCACCTCATTCTTGAATTTTTTTCATTCCAGAGCTCTGAAACCTGTCGGTAGAGAGTGTGAGAGCCTGTTGCCGGTAGCGTTCAATTTGACCAACCGTTGTCTCGACTTCCGCCGTTTGACAGTGTAAGTACCGAGAACTCTTGTGTTATCTTTATGTGTTTCTGCTTTTGTAACGTAGTTTGCGTACCGGTGTCCTGCCTTAGTACCGAGCTAGGTTGCATAGGCTTAGGATTGTCGTCCCGGTGAGCAACTTAGTTTACCTCTTGCAGATGTCTGATTCAGAGAGCCAGAGTGTAGGGAGCGGCAATGCCTTTTCTGGTGAAGAGCCAGAGAGGTCCCCGTCGGTAGAGATTGTGGACGTGGCCTCCAGTACCGGGAGTAGCAGCAGCGAGACTCGGTCATGTTCGTCCGGTACGGACGCCGTCCGCATTGAGAGTATGTTCGAGACGGTGATGAGGGGCATCACTACCGGTGAAGACTTAGAGCCGTTGAATACGTTCAAAGATGGCCAGTTGATTCCCGGGAGCAGTAGTTCAATGCGGGCCACCGAAGTGGGAGAAGGTGGGGAGCCTCGGTCGGAGGCAGAGACTACTGAGGAGGAGGTACCAGAGGAACCGGTACCTTCGGGTTATGCGGTAGACCGCCTGAAGCTCAGCGCTTCCACCGAGGATGATCTGGTGGCCCTGAGGAAAGCTTTTAGTATTCCGGACTCGGTGACCATGCGCCTACCGGAGAGGGGAGAGCTAAGGAGTGAGTCGGTGATACCGGGCGAGACCTTGGTACACCCGTTCTTCTTTGGGGAGGGCCTACGGATTCCGTTGCCATCGTACCAGCAGAGGTTCTTGGCCGAGGTTGGCCTTGCCATCGCTCAGTTGAATCCCAACACCTGGCGGTGTCTCAACGCTTTGTACACCCTATACCGGCATTGCGGTTTCGGGGAGCCAGACTTGGCTGTGTTTTTTAGCCAGTGGGCCCTGGAGGAGCACTCGAAAACCGATAAGGGCTGGTACAAGGCCAAGTCGGTAGGGAAGCCTTGTGCAGAGTGTCCCCGAGACACTGAGTTGAAGGACTTTGTACATAAGTACAAGGAGGTGACCCGGTGCTGTCTGAAGAAAAGTGCTCTTGCCCGGGAAGGTATGGCCGGTGAGGCGGACATCGAGTCTCATGAGCTCGGGAGCCCGGAGATCATTAGGGACCCGCTGGTGTTTGGTAATCCGACCTCCCAGCAGACTTGGAAGCACCGATACTTCTTCGTCGGTGGTCAATGGGAATTTCCCGAGGGGTCTGACCCACCGTTGAAGAGAGTGTCTTGTAGCTTTAGAGACGCTCCTGGTTGATAGCCTTCCCGAGTTGATACTTGTAATTGTGCCAAGTTTTGTCTCTCGGTACTAACCTCTTGTTTTTTATGTGTTGTGCAGCTGACCAGTCTTGGAGGAAGCTTACCGAGAGGCAAGAGGAAGAAATTGAGTGGATCCGGGAGAACATCTCGATAGTCCTGAGGAGGTCCACCGTTCTTCTCAACCGGTACTCGCTTCACTTCTCGGGCCTAGCACCCATCCCGTATCCCTGTAAGTTGATACCGGTAACACACTTGTACATGTATGGCTATATATACTTTTGTCTCATGTTGGTATTGCGCTTTGCAGTCTTGCCTCAATTCCGTCGGTACCGTCGACTTTCGGACGATTTGAGCATGGTGCGGGAGCGCAGGGATTTTTACCAGCTGAGGAAGGCCGTGGGTGACGACCCACTTCCCGAGGCTCAGCTGGTCGCTGCGGAGACTGCCGGCGCTCCTGCTGAGGCTGCCGGTGCTGCTATTGATGCTGCCGGGAAGAGGAAGAAGAAGAAAGCCAAACGAGTGCGTGCCACTTCTGAGGCTGATGTGGGGGAGGAGGACTCGGGGGTCCCTGAGGCTCCCGAGGCTGAAGAGGCTGAGGTTTCAGCAGAGGTTGCTACGGTGTCCTTGAAAAGGACTGCCCGGGATGAAGTAAACCCGATGCCTCTTCTCCATATATATTGTCTTTGTTTGATGCCGGTACTTACAGTGTTGTAGTTTGTCAAACAGGTGAGGGAGCACCGGAAGAAGCAGAAGGTGTCGGTGGCAGAGACCTCTGTTGAAGGGCCCGTGGAGGGTGCCGGTACCGCCCTGTCTACCCGCAGTACCGGGTCTGATGCCATCTTTGGCAGGGAGGTCGAGTCCGAGAATGCCAAGTTGTTCCTTGGCTGTGCCAGGAAGGCGTTGCTGGACCCTCTCCCGCTGTCCAAGTTGGCTGACTTGCCGGCCATGACAATGAAGCAGCAGCGGGACCTCCTCTTTCAATGCAAGCAGAAGGTACCGTCTTGTTTTTTTTTTTTTTTTTTTTTTTTTTTTGAAGCGCCGGACACTTATATATGTGCTCTTTCTGGCAGCTGGCATACGAGGAGCTGATGCTGGACCGCCGGTACTGGGAGGAGTTGCGCTCTGCCGGTGGGCAGGTTGAAAATCTGAAGGCCGGCTACAACACCATGTACAAGCTGAAGGAGGAGGCGAATGCTGAGCTGACCAAGGTCAAGGAGGAAGCCGGTAGGCTTGTGCAAGAGGCTGAGGAGAAGGCCAAGGCTGCTGTGGCTTCTGAGGTTGCCAGGATCCAAGCCGACTTCGACAAGCGGCTGGAGGAGGCTGTCGGGAAGGCCAAGGAGGAGGCTGTGATGGCCTACCGGCGCGACCGTGCGCGTGCGGTGGAGCAGGCCACAGCCTATATCGAGGGAGGTGTCTACATTCTTGGCAAAATCAAGGACGCCTTTCCGGCCCAAGACTGGAGCAAACTCCCTGTGCCTAGCGTCACCGAGGACTTTGTTGATGATGAGCACAAGTTTATCCTCCAGGAGATCGACAAAGCAGCCGGTACCTCTAGCCAACCGGAGCAGCAGCAGGAAGAGTGAAGTCCCCCTGTGCGGGTGTTTTGGGCCGAGGGCCTTGTAATCATGCTTTCTGTTTTTTTTTTTTTTGGGGGTTTTTCGACCCATTGCTGAACAATTGTCCCGGTAGGGACTGCTCTCTCGGGAGCTAGTACTTGCTGGTTGGCCATAAGGCCTTTATTTCTTGTTGGATATTGGCGTTTTCGCCTTCTTTTATAAAATTGCACTTTCTGCATATATCAAGTGTTTACTCGGGAAGACTGGATTTATCAGTCTGTCTTCCGGTATGTTTTTCACTTTTCTTTTACTCTCATCTCACGTGGGTAATTGATACCGGCACCGTGGATGCATACATTGGGGTAGCTAGTACCGGCCATATGTTGATGGAATTGCACATGGGTGTCGCTAGGATCACGCTGCATGTCAAAATATAGGAGCAGAAACGTATGCATGGGGGTCGCTGGTACCGGCCACATGACTTAGAAGAGTTTCACATGGGGGTAGCTGGTACCGGCCTCATGTTGTGAAAATTTTGCACATGGGTGTCGCTAGGATCACGCTGCATGTCAAAATATAGGAGCAGAAACTTATGCATGGGGGTCGCTGGTACCGGCCACATGACTTAGAAGAGTTTCACATGGGGGTAGCTGGTACCGGCCTCTTGTTGTGAAAATTTTGCACATGGGTGTCGCTAGGATCACGCTGCATGTCAAAATATAGGAGCAGAAACTTATGCATGGGGGTCGCTGGTACCGGCCACATGACTTAGAAGAGTTTCACATGGGGGTAGCTGGTACCGGCCTCATGTTAATGTAGGAGCATTGGAGCAGAAACTTATGCATGGGGGTCGCTGGTACCGGCCACATGACTTATAAGAGTTTCACATGGGGGTAGCTGGTACCGGCCACTTGTTGTGAAAATTTTGCACATGGGTGTCGCTAGGATCACGCTGCATGTCAAAATATAGGAGCAGAAACTTATGCATGGGGGTCGCTGGTACCGGCCACATGACTTAGAAGAGTTTCACATGGGGGTAGCTGGTACCGGCCTCATGTTAATATAGGAGCATTGGAGCAGAAACTTATGCATGGGGGTCGCTGGTACCGGCCACATGACTTATAAGAGTTTCACATGGGGGTAGCTGGTACCGGCCTCATGTTAATATAGGAGCATTGGAGCAGAAACTTATGCATGGGGGTCGCTGGTACCGGCCACATGACTTATAAGAGTTTCACATGGGGGTAGCTGGTACCGGCCTCATGTTAATATAGGAGCATTGGAGCAGAAACTTATGCATGGGGGTCGCTGGTACCGGCCACATGACTTGTAAGAGTTTCACATTTCACCGACTGTAAGTGACTGATTTAATATATATGAACAGAAGTCGTTGCTCCTGGCCGGACTGTGACCTACGGGTAGTAGTAGCGGAGGTGTTCAATGTTCCATGGGTGCGGGAGTGTGTACCCGTTGGAGTCCATTAGCCGGTAGGTTCCAGGCTTGACAACTTCGACTACCCGGTAGGGGCCTTCCCATTTTTGGTTGAACGTCATGGCTGCAGAGTCCTTCGTACTTAATCGTACGCGGCGTAGTGCCCAGTCCCCCAGCTTGAGGTACTGGGCCTTTGCCTTTGCGTCAAACTTGCGTTTGAGCCTGTTCTTGTGTTCTGCGTTCCGGAGGTTGGCTTGCTCCCGGCGTTCCTCGAGTAGATCGCGGTTGAGACACAACTGCTCTTCGTTTTCGTTTGGATCGAAGGTGTCGATCCTGTGGGTTGTGGAATTAATCTCAACCGGGACTACGGCCTCTGCGCCGAAAGCGAGGGAGAACGGGGTTTCTCCGGTGGCAGCCTTGTATGAGGTGCGGTACGCCCATAGTACCTCCGGTAGCAGCTCTGGCCATGCGCCTTTCTTTTCGCCCAGCTTGGTCCTCATTGTTCTCTTCAGGATTTTGTTTACTGCCTCTACCTGACCGTTGGTCTGGGGGTGGGCTACCGATGCGAAGTAAAGGGTGATGCCCTTGCACCGGCAAAATTCCCTGAAGGAGTTGGAATCGAATTGCCTACCATTGTCGGTGACAATGATTTGAGGGACACCGAAGCGGCAGATGACGTTTTCCCAGATGAATGTTTGAATTTGCTGGGAAGTGATGGACTTGAGGGCCTTGGCCTCTGTCCACTTGGTGGAGTAGTCGGTGGCGACAACCACATATTCAACACCGCCGGTACCCTTTGGCATTGGCCCGATTAGGTCCAAGCCCCATTGTGCGAAAGGGCACGGGTTGACCATCGTTTCCAGTGGCTGGGATGGTTTTGGTACATTTGGCGCGTTGAACTGGCAGGACTTGCATTTCTTGGTAAATGACACGGCATCCCGGAGGAGGGTTGGCCAGTAGTATCCAAGCCTAACGAGCTTGTGAGCCATCGCTCTTCCTCCCGGGTGGTGGCCGCATATGCCCTCATGTACCTCCCTGATCGCCTCCCGGGACTCGGCGGGTCCGAGGCATCGTAGGTATGGCATTGAGTGGGCTCGCCGGTAAAGATGACTGTTGATGATGAGGTACCGGGAGGACCGGAATCTTATTTTCTTTGCCTCAGCGTTGTCTCTCGGGAGAGAGCCATCTCGTAGGTACTCTAGGATTGGTGTCATCCAGTTTGCTTCTTCGAGACGTAAGTGGTTCACCGCCACGGGTGTCGTCTCGGTACTGCGGTGTTCCAGCATGATGATGGGTACCGAGGCCCCTGGGTTGGGGTCGATAGCGGAAGCTATTCTGGCTAGGGCGTCAGCCCGTTGGTTCTCATCCCTTGGTACCTTTGTTAATTTGAAACACGAGAACCCAAGTGTGAGGTCTTTTACCAAGGTCACGTACCGGCACATAGTGGGGTCTTTTGCTTGGTAGTCCCCCGTGACCTGGTTGACGATGAGCTGAGAGTCACTGAAGACTTGGAGTTGTTTGGCTCCCATATCGCCGGCTAGCCTGAGGCCTGACAGAAGTGCCTCGTACTCGGCTTCGTTGTTAGAAGCCTTGAAATTGAACCGGAGGGCACACTCCAAGTGAGATGTGTCGGGGCTCTCGGTATGTGGGGTAATGAGGACGAGTCCTGCCCCGCTTCCGTGGGTGTTTGAGGCGCCGTCCACGTACAACTGCCAGACCGGTATGGTTGGATCGAATGACTGATCACCAACGGTAGTTGGGGCGTCCTCGGCGGGAGTTGCTTTCTCCGCCGATGGCTGTTGATTGGTGTTGGCGTGTTCGGGTGTGAACTCGGAGACGAAGTCTGCTAACACTTGAGCCTTGATTGCCGGCCTGGGCCGGTAGGCTATGTCAAACTCGCTGAGTTCAATGCTCCACTTTGTGAGCCTCCCCGATGCCTCCGGCTTCTGCAAGATTAGCCGTAGTGGATGGTCGGTCAGAACGACAATGGGGTGAGACTGGAAGTAAGGGCGGAGTCTCCTGGCTGACACCATGAGTGCTAAAACGAGCTGTTCTATCTCCGGGTACCGAGTCTCGGTATCCAGTAGAGACTTGCTCGCATAGTCCACCGGTAAGTCTTCCCGATTGTCGCTCCTGACCACGATTGAGCTCACGGCCGTCCTTGATACCGATAGGTATAGGAACAGTGGTTCCCCCAGCACTGGTCTGCTGAGCAGTGGGGCTGCCGCTAGGTATTCTTTCAGAGCAGTGAAGGCTTGTTCGCACTCGGTGGTCCAGCCTTCGAACTTCTTCCCGGTTTTGAGTATTTTGAAGAAAGGAGCACACCGGTCGGTAGACCGTGATATGAACCGGGAGAGGGCTGTGATCCTGCCGTTGAGGCTTTGGACGTCCTTGAAGGTTTTAGGAGATTTTAGCTCCAGGATAGCTCGAATCTTCTCGGGGTTAGCTTCGATGCCCCGGTGGCTGACCATGAAGCCGAGGAACTTACCTTCACCGACGCAAAAGACGCATTTCTCGGGATTGAGTTTCATCCCATATTCTTGGAAGATGGAGAAGGTCTCTTGCAGGTCGGTGAGGTGATCAATTTGCTTGATACTCTTGACGAGCATGTCGTCCACGTAAACTTCCATGGTTCTGCCAATCTGCCTGGAGAACATGCGGTTGACTAACCGCTGGTATGTAGCACCGGCATTCTTCAGCCCGAAGGGTAAGACATTGTAGCAGTAAAGACCTTGATTGGTCACAAAGGACGTGTGCTCTTGGTCGTCGGGATCGAGCTTGATCTGGTTGTAGCCTGAGTAGGCGTCCATGAAGCTGAGGGCCTCGTGCCCAGCGGTAGAGTTCACCAGCTGGTCGATCCTCGGTAAGGGGAAACTGTCCTTGGGACATGCCCGATTGAGATCGGTGAAGTCGATGCACATTCGCCACTTCCCGTTAGGCTTCCTTACCAGCACCGGGTTTGACAACCACCGAGGATACTGAACCTCGCGGATGAAACCGATGCTCAAGAGTTTATCTACCTCTGCTTTCATGGCCTCGTATCGCTCCTGGTCTCCTACCCTTCTCTTTTGTCGTACCGGCCGATAGGCGGGGTCGATACCGAGCTTATGAGAGATAATGGTGGTGGAGATACCGGGCATATCTGCATAGGACCAGGCAAAGATTGAGGCATTGTCCTTCAGGAGTTTGATCAGACCTCCCCGGAGAGTTACCGGTAGGCCGGTGCCGATCTTGACAACTCTGTCAGGCTGTTCGGGGAACATGGCGATGTGTTCTACTTCCTCGTGGGGTTTGCCCTGTATGATCACTGCTCCTTCCCGGGGGTCATCCGGTCTGGCGGTTGTCGCTGCTCTGTCGCCGGTAGTGACATTGCACACGTCCCGGCAGGGACCCCGTGGCTTAGTTTCCTGAGCATAACATGACCGGGCCATTGGCTGGCTTCCTCTGATGGAGGCGACTCCGACGGGAGTAGGGAACTTTAGCATGAGCAAGTAGTAGCACACACAGGCCTTGATCTGACAAATGATGGGCCTACCGAGAATGAAATTGTAGGATGATTCACAGTCTACCACTAGCATGTGGGCAGATACCTTTCGGGACCTGGGGTACTGGCCGACCTCCACGTTGAGCCAGATGCTACCGAGAGGTTGGACCAGATCTCCCGAGAAGCTTATAAGCGGGTTCACCGTCCGCGATATGTTCTCGAGCGGTAGGTCCAGCTTGAGGTAGGCACTTTTGAAAATGATGTTGGCGGAGCTACCGCTATCCACCAGTACCTTGTGCATCAGGTCCGTGTGAACCTTGGCCGAGATCACGAGAGGGTCGTCGTGAGGGGTCACGATACCGGATTCCTCGTCGTTGGAGAATTCTATCTTCCACGGGTCTCGCTTAGGCCTTTTCTGTGCCGGTGCGGATTGCACGGAGAAACATCGCAGGTGCTGCTTAGCCTCCTTCACGTGAGACTTGTGCTCAGATCGTGAAGTACCGAATAAGGTCGGCCCCCCGCTGATGGTGAAGATTTCCTTCCGATAACCCTGGTTGCCTTGTCCGGTGTATTGGCCAAGCTTCCCGTCTCGGTATAGCTGCTCGGCCACGTCCCGGAGAGCCTGACACTCATCGGTGTTGTGGGTCCCGGACTGATGGTGGGTGCAGAATTTACCGGTATTAGTCCGGTTGCCGGCGTATGCTTGCTTCGCCCATGGTTGGGGGAAAAGCTGGGGGTTTTCCTTGTAGATGTCCCCCAAGGGTTTATTGAACGTTGTACAGACTAGCAGCCCGTCGTCGGTACCGTCCTGCTCACTGGACTTCAGGGGGCGGTTGCGCCTCCTGGGGTTTTTCTTCTTGGGGTACCGGTTATACCCGGTCTCGGTCCATCCCTGACTTGAGTTGTCCACCTGGTTGATACCGGCGGGTTGGCTGTATGGCCACTGACTTGGATGGGCCTGGATTTCCCCGCGGCCCAAGTAGCCGGAGTACTGCCCTTGCTTCCGCTGATTGGAATACAACTGTTCCTCGGGTTTGCTATAGCCGGGATCAACCTGATATACCGGTCGCTGTTGGTGGCTCTGGGGAGCCTGGTGTTGGGGATTTCGCTCCCGGTTGGGGGGATCATACCTTCGGTTGTTCTCGCGGTTCTCCCAGTTGTTGCTGCGATTACCCCCTCGGTAGGAGTTGAACTTGTTGCGCTTGTCATTCTGCCGAGAGTCGTCCGACCGTGAGCCACCACCTTGCTCTTGCTTGCGCTTATCCCCGATGGGGTCCGCTGTGGTCGCGGAGGCCTTGTTTGCCTTGTGCATTGCGTTGAGCTGAGACTTTCTCTCGTAGGTCAAGTAGTAGCTCCGGGCATACTGACCTGCTCGGTTCATGAGCTCGGTGTAGGTGAGGACAGTGCTTGTTGCATTGAGCTTTCTGAGGAACTCGTCCGGCTGCAGGCCATCCCGGAAGATTTGGGCTGCACGGACATCGTCCTTGGAGGTACAGCGCCGGTATGAAGCCTTGAACCGTTCCATATAATCCGTTAGTCGCTCCCCGTCGGCTTGCTGGAAGCCGGTAAGTTCCCCCACCGAATAGAAGAAGCTGGACTTCGTGGCGTATTCGGTGGTGAAAGCCTCGACTAGTTGCTCGTAGCTGTCTATGGACTCTGGTTCTAGCTGATAGAACCACAGCATGGCCTCCTGAGTCAAGGTGTTGACGAAGGCATGGCACCACTCCTCGTCAGTATAGCCATTGCCATTGTAAGCGGATTGGAATGCGGTCACATGCATTACTGGGTCCTCTTTACCGGTATAGGAGTCCATCTTCAGGCTCTTGAAGTCCCGGTTGTGCTCATGGATCCTCCTGGTGAACGGACCGACTGGCTTCTTTGCTATGCCGAGGCTGGGTGCACTTTTAGCACCGCCGGTCTCGACCCTTCTGAGTCGGTCGCTGAGCTCCCGGAAGAGGTTGACCAATGCGCCCTCGTCCCCTGCGCCTGCGCTGGTACCTATGGCGGGCGCGCTCACTGGTATCACAACGTGATCCTCGGTCCCGTCTTCGTCCGGGAAGTGGACCACTCCCGTGGCATCGAGAAACGAGACCTTGGGCGTCGATGCTGCCGGTTGGGGGTGACTGGTCACACGCCCTGGCTTGGCTGGCAAGCGTTCTGCCGGTTTGAGAGGGGTCTCGGTCCCTAGCTGTGTCGAGACCGAGTGATTGGACGTATGCTCGAGGCTAAGCCGCTCCCTGAGCAGGCCGATCTCTCGGGCACTGTCTTCTTGCGCCGCGAGTTGGTCGCGGCGTAGTCGCTCGTTGCTCTCCTGGAGGTCCCGGATCATGGCTTCAAGCCTGGCCATCATCGAAGATTCGATCTGGTGGGACTCAGGGGTTTCCGACTCGGTGGAGTGGACTGCTGCCGGTGTTTCCTCGTGGAGGGGCTCAAGACCAGCAATAGTCGTTGTGTCCTTTGATTGCTTGGACTTCTTACTTTGCTTGGCGGGTTGTGAGCCATCACCTGCTGATTTGGTCATAGCTTGACCGGTAGAGTACCTCACTGGGTGAGGTTGCTTTTGTTACTAAGTGGTGGAAATTGTTCCCACAGACGGCGCCAAACTGTTCCTGCCGTTTCCCAGCTGCTCGGTAGGGACGCACCTGGAGTGCACTTGAGTACCTGAAAGGGCAAAGGAGGTCAGGGGAGGCCGGCGTGTACCGACCGAAGACCCTTCGACGCTCAAGTTAGTCCCGAGAGGATTTGAGCAGAGTTTCTAGGAATGGAGAGAACTTACTTGAATAAGGAGTGAGGACTCCTTATATATGAGTTGAGGTCGGAGACAAGCTTCCCTGGCGTGGGGGACATCCCATGACACGAGGGAATACTCTATTATTCCACTACCTCGACACGCGCGTCGAGGGACGGCGGTGCCTAGTGCGGTCCTAGTGCGGTATGGGCGTTCTTTAGTGCGATCCGCGAGGTAGTGGACAAGCACGTGCTGCCAGGTGGCTGTGCCGGTACCGACTGGACTGTGTGTCCACGGTACCGGGTCGAGAGATGTCCCTGTAAGGCCAAGGGGAAGGCTTGTTGTCGGTACACCCGGCCTGGTATTGCTGGTACCGCTGGGGTACCGCCAGGGCTTTGCTAGTAGGCTCGGTAGGGGATCCCTACCGAGTGAGTATATGCCGCTGGGGCGCTGCCTGGGCCGCTGGGGCGCTGTCAAGGCAGTGCACTCGGTAGGGGATCCCTACCGAGTAAGTAGATGCCGCTGGGGCGTGGTAATGGGCCCAGAGGTGGGTTGTTCAGCGATGGTGGGCTACTCCTGACCCGTCACGGGGTCTGTACCGGGACATATATGAAATGGTAGCAACAAACATTATTAATCAAATTGGACATTAAAAATCAAGCGGAAGCCATTTATGGAGTAGATTGTGTGATCCGACGAAATAAAAAAATGGAACATTACTCTTGCCGACGAATATTGAGAATTTCTAAAATGCTATTTTTCAATTAAATCATGTGTTATGATAATGAATTTTGTCTCAATTGCTTAAAAAAATGAATTTTTCTTCAATTTCGCACTATTTACCTAAACTAATAGAAAACTCGATTTTGATGGACCATATGTTGCCAAAGCTCATTTGCATTATTTAATCATAAAATCCAAGATCCCTAAGAACTAAATCTTTTTACATTTGTTCAAATTAGAAAAAAAAAATATTTATTTTAAATAATTTGTAGCGACGAATGATTCGTCGGTAAAGGTTCACCAAATATTTTTTTTTTAATTTTAATTTGATGAAATAAAGTGGATGCACTTTCCAAATAGGTTCCAGCAATTCCTTACCATGCATTTCACAGTTTTCCCCTCCAGCATAGGGATAGTGTTTATATTGGTCATTTCCCCCAAAATTGATGATACCAAGGGTGAAATACCCTTTGTTTGGTTGGCAAAGGATATATACAAGTTACTAGTTGATCGACTAACTTGCTCAGACCTTGTTACTTGTGTTAATTGAAAACCCTTTGTTACTTGTGTTAATTGAACTCCTAAGTACCTGTGTTAAACTGTTAACTGTGCTAGTGGAATAATTAAACTCCGTATGATTTGTGTTGATCACTTTCATTCAGCCAAGTTAATTTAAGAGAGTCCCGATTTGAAAGTCAGAGGCAAAATAGATGAATATGAAAACATGGAAACTAGCGCTGGTTTACCATACACAATCTTATGGAAAAAATTAAATTGGGCTTTACTTTTCCCGACGAATATTTCGTCGGCAAAAGGTGCTTCATAACATTATTTATTTTTAATTTTTTTTTTTAATTTCATCAAACGAATATCATTTCTAATGTTGATCTACCTTCTTAGAATCCTATTAACATTATTAATCAAATTGGACATTGAAAATCAAGCGGAAGCCATTTATGGAGTAGATTGTGTGATCCGACGAAATAAAAAAATGGAACATTACTGTTGCCGATGAATATTTCGTCAGCAAAGGTGCTTAATAATATTATTTATTTCTACTTTATTATTTTAAACTTTCATCAAACGAATATCATTTTTAATTGTTAGTCTATCCTCTTAGGATCCTTAATTAATATTATTAAGTAAATTGGACATTAAAAATCAAGCAGACGTCGGTTATAAAGTAGATTGTGTGATCCAATGTAAAATTTCTTGTTGAGAAGAAAGGGCATTAATTCTTCATAGAAGATTTTTTGAGGACATGAAAGATGTTTAATTAAGGACTAAAAGCAATTGTTGCTTCCTTGAGAAATTCTCAAAGTCCCTGAAGAGAAAGGGCAATTTCTTTCCCAAATACTTGGATTGATACCTATATATCAGTGTTGCCGTCCCTCATCATCTTCTACCAAAATCTCTCTGTTTTGGAGGAAATTGGATAGGCGACTCGTGTTTAGTATTTAAGGAAAATGATCGAATTGTACAGGGGGAGGGAGGATTGATAAGGCAGTTTAATTTAAGAGAGTCCCGATTTGAAAGCCAGAGGCAAAATAGATGAATATGAAAACTTGGAAACTAGCGCTGGTTTACCATACACAATCTTATGGAAAAAATTAAATTGGGCATTACTTTTCCCGACGAATATTTCGTCGGCAAAAGGTGCTTCATAACATTAATTTTTTTTTTTTAATTTCATCAAATGAATATCATTTCTAATGTTGATCTACCTTCTTAGAATCCTAAATTAACATTATTAATCAAATTGGACATTAAAAATCAAGCGGAAGCCATTTATGGAGTAGATTGTGTGATCCGACGAAATAAAAAAATGGAACATTACTCTTGCCGACGAATATTGAGAATTTCTAAAATGCTATTTTTCAATTAAATCATGTGTTATGATAATGAATTTTTCCTCAATTGCTTAAAAAAATGAATTTTTCTTCAATTTCGCACTATTTACCTAAACTAATAGAAAACTCGATTTTGATGGACCATATGTTGCCAAAGCTCATTTGCATTATTTAATCATAAAATCCAAGATCCCTAAGAACTAAATCTTTTTACATTTGTTCAAATTAGAAAAAAAAAATATTTATTTTAAATAATTTGTAGCGACGAATGATTCGTCGGTAAAGGTTCACCAAATATTTTTTTTTTAATTTTAATTTGATGAAATAAAGTGGATGCACTTTCCAAATAGGTTCCAGCAATTCCTTACCATGCATTTCACAGTTTTCCCCTCCAGCATAGGGATAGTGTTTATATTGGTCATTTCCCCCAAAATTGATGATACCAAGGGTGAAAGACCCTTTGTTTGGTTGGCAAAGGATATATACAAGTTACTAGTTGATCGACTAACTTGCTCAGACCTTGTTACTTGTGTTAATTGAAAACCCTTTGTTACTTGTGTTAATTGAACTCCTAGGTACCTGTGTTAAACTGTTAACTGTGCTAGTGGAATAATTAAACTCCGTATGATTTGTGTTGATCACTTTCATTCAGCCAAGTTAATTTAAGAGAGTCCCGATTTGAAAGTCAGAGGCAAAATAGATGAATATGAAAACTTGGAAACTAGCGCTGGTTTACCATACACAATCTTATGGAAAAAATTAAATTGGGCATTACTTTTCCCGACGAATATTTCGTCGGCAAAAGGTGCTTCATAACATTATTATTTTTTTTTTTAATTTCATCAAATGAATATCATTTCTAATGTTGATCTACCTTCTTAGAATCCTAAATTAACATTATTAATCAAATTGGACATTAAAAATCAAGCGGAAGCCATTTATGGAGTAGATTGTGTGATCCGACGAAATAAAAAAATGGAACATTACTCTTGCCGACGAATATTGAGAATTTCTAAAATGCTATTTTTCAATTAAATCATGTGTTATGATAATGAATTTTTCCTCAATTGCTTAAAAAAATGAATTTTTCTTCAATTTCGCACTATTTACCTAAACTAATAGAAAACTCGATTTTGATGGACCATATGTTGCCAAAGCTCATTTGCATTATTTAATCATAAAATCCAAGATCCCTAAGAACTAAATCTTTTTACATTTGTTCAAATTAGAAAAAAAAAATATTTATTTTAAATAATTTGTAGCGACGAATGATTCGTCGGTAAAGGTTCACCAAATTTTTTTTTTTTAATTTTAATTTGATGAAATAAAGTGGATGCACTTTCCAAATAGGTTCCAGCAATTCCTTACCATGCATTTCACAGTTTTCCCCCCCGGCATAGGGATAGTGTATATATTGGTCATTTCCCCCAAAATTGATGATACCAAGGGTGAAAGACCCTCTGTTTGGTTGGCAAAGGATATATACAAGTTACTAGTTGATTAACTTGCTCAGACCTTGTTACTTGTGTTAATTGAAAACCCTTTGTTACTTGTGTTAATTGAAAACCCTTTGTTACTTGTGTTAATTGAACTCCTAGGTACCTGTGTTAAACTGTTAACTGTGCTAGTGGAATAATTAAACTCCGTATTGATTTGTGTTGATCACTTTCATTCAGCCAAGTTATGAGGAGTGTTTTACGGTTAGTTAGAACAGTAAATACCATTTTTATTAATTAAAAAACAATAGTGAATAGTTACCGTTCTTGCTAACACCACCACAAACACTTGCACCCATCTAATTCAACCTTGTATATAAATAGATGTTAACAAATAACAAGGAGCAGAATCAACGAAAAGTGGAGGACAATCCTACCTCTGACTGCTAGTTGATTTACTAGCACCACATTCTAATCTACCATGGACAAAGTGATTCAAAGTCATTCATTGATCCACACCAACATCACCCCACCGGACTTTGTATCTTGCTGCAAGATAGTGTGCCCCAACAGGACCCCTACTTCCGTAAGGATAGTACTCTGGAATAATCTTCTTCTCTTCTATCTCTTTCAACAAGGGTGTGAAGAGTGCCCAAGCTGCATCTAGCTCATCGCTCCGGATAAACAGCCTCCTTTCTCCTTCAATAGCATCCAGCAGAAGCCTCTCGTAAGCATCTGGGATCTCCGTTGAATATCTACAAAGACATATGCACACCAATATGGTTAAACACTTTATTCTTTCTCCCAAGTAAATGTCCGATGAACGATTATCATAATCTCAAAGCTCTACAAGGAAAACTTTTTAGTTACCTGGCTGCATAGTGAAGATTTAAATTGCTCCTGTCCAACCTCATTCCCAAACCAGGGACTTTGTTATTGATCTTCAGAAAGATAGCTTCATCAGGCTGTACTCGGATAACAAGTTCATTTGTAGCACGATCAAGATCTGTTCCAATGTTTCGATTATACAAATTTCCAGGCACATGCCGAAACTGTACCCTTATCTCAGCCCTGGCAAAGAAGAAACAAATATAAATCAATAGATGCAAACCACAGCACATAAAAACAAGAAGTAGGCTCTCATCTTAATTGAACAGACCTCTTATTATGTAACGCTTTCCCAGCTTTCATTAGGAAAGGCACCCCATCCCATCTTGCATTGTCTATGAAAAGTGCAGCTGCTGCAAATGTTGGAGTCAAGCTGTCTTTGGGTACAGTCTTGTCATCCGTGTAGGCTGGGTAAGTAATACCTCCTCTGACATGGCTCTTGTATTGCCCTGTTACCACATTTTCAAGTTGCAATGGCCTCATGGAACGCAAAACTTTAACCTGACACGGAGCAAGCAATTTTAAAATAAGAAAAAAAGAGGAAAATTGTATTATTATATATAGTGTTAAACCAGTTTCATTACAGGTACTATAGTAAAACCTTTTCATTTCTGATATCTTCTGCATCCAAACTGACAGGGGTTTCCATTGCAAAGAGCGCCAGTATCTGAAGCAAGTGATTCTGCATTATGTCTCTTATTATCCCATAATTGTCAAAGTACCCTCCACGTCCTTCTGTGCCAAAATCTTCAGAGAATATTAACTGCACATTCCTTATATATTGCCTTGACCACAAGGGTTCAAAAATAAGGTTGGAAAAGCGGAGAACTGATAGGTTTTCCACAAGCTCCTTGCCCAGATAATGGTCTATCCTGTTAATAGAAAAAAGAACCATATTATTATATTATGGCCCACACTTATTGCATGATAAAAACCAACCTGGTTTGAAAAAAAATTAAATCAAATTAAATCTACCTGAATATTTGATCTTCTTCTAGGTACTGCTTGAGGGATTTGGTCAAAGCAGCAGATGATTCTGAATCTCGGCCAAAGGGTTTCTCAACAATAACTCTAGTCCAGCCATTACCAGATGAAGCAGACAAGCTAGCACAGCGAACAGCGTCTACGAATATGTTTGGAGGAATAGATAGATAGAACAGGCGATTAGGAATCCTTCCACCCTACACATGCAGTTCACCGTCAATCTAAATGTAAGTACAATTAAGATGTGGAGAAATTTACTTGAATGTTACTGAAATAGGACATAACAAATGTGCATGCGAAGTATAACATCCTATCCAACATTCTATCACTAAGCTCAGCATACACCCAAATTACCTCATGTTCCTTTAGTTTCTTATCCAGCTGTGCAAAGTGATCCTGTGAATCATACTGACCAGAGTGGTAGAAACATCTTTCAAGAAATTGGTCCATTTTTTCGCCACAGTTCTCCCTGCAGTTCCCAAAAACAATTTGTCATGTACCAATCAACTAACACATTTCCATAACCAAGAAGAAAAACAGTACACAATTTGCCAGAACTTTTACACCGTACATAACAAGCAAAACAACCCCATTCTAGAAACAAAAATGAAGCTGCAGAACTCACCTCTGGTCAATTCTGCAAGTAAGTGTCTTGCTCACCATGGTTCTAAGCTCGGCATCAGTCATCTTACTCCGAGCATAACCACAAATAGTGAAATGCTGCAACAAAAATTATACATTCATTTTTAACTGATTGATCACTAAACCTCGGAATCAATAACAAATGAAGAAAACACAAAACATGTCCACACCTTAGGAAGGCAACCCTCATAATAAAGTGCGAAGAGAGCAGGGAATATCTTCTTCTTCGCAAGGTCCCCAGAGGCTCCAACCACAGTGATACTGACAGTGGACTCTGTTTCATTGACACTAAACCCAGTTGCATCTTTACTTTCCTCTACAGAAGCAGACGTGGCTGAAAGCAACCCCTCTTTCAATTTCTTGAAAGGAGTTTCATTTTCAACAGGCTTCACTGCTGGGACCACTGCGCTTACAATTGACGAAAATCCAAATAAGACACAGGAAACTTCTTAACAGATTTATAAAAGAAATCTGGTTTCTGATGCATCTAATTGAAGCAATCTCGAAATCTCTTAGTAAAGTTTGCAAATCCTAAACTGAATAGCAGCTAGTTTTACTGAAATCCCAGAGACTAGAATACATTGAAATATCCAAATTCCATTGGTCTCTAGGACTTTAAAGAAATAAAGACAACAACTTTACTAAGACAAGCCCAGACTAACCATCTTGCATGCTGACAGCATTTTGCTGCGAAACGGATTGAGACTGCAGAGAAACCTTAGCTGAGACGAAACGTTTCGGAGTCGAAGAAACAGCGACCCGTTGCAGACTTGTGTGTACGGACGATGACGAAGGCAAATAAGACACCGATGACGAGGAACGGCAGCAATGGGTTGATGGAAGGGTCGCCATTTCTGCGTGTTCTTTTTCTTGATTGAGAATTCAGAGACCAAATTGGATTGGAGGAGGATGGTTTTGTTGGAGTCGTAGAATAGGAAGAGATGTTAATAAGGGAGACTTCGGAAACATCGAGGGTCGGGACTCGGGGTTGTGGTTGTTGTTGTTGTAAGGCCCTTGAGATCTCCGAAAGGCTGCCTTGTCTCTGCCAGCAATCGTATGTTATGAAGAGACAGATGCCGCCACACAGGGACAAATCGTATTTGATTCCTCCTTCTAATTAGGTCTTAATTTGATCGTTAATTATTTGATTTTGGTATTATGAAGGTAGGCCAAAGTAGTTGGTAGGCAAATTTGTTTGGCCCAATATTTCAGAGGAAATGGGCCATAACTTGAATCAGTCCTATAGTATTCTTGTGAACAAGAAACTCACACTAGCTAGTGTCATCGAAACAAACAAGTGTGGCATTGCTAATCAGAGATAGAAAAGAATCGAGGTAAGAAGGGTATTAGGATGGATAATTGGAATGAAAATCATTTTCATAATATCACTTTTACTTACTAGGAAGTGTTTAATTACTCTCTAGTCTAAACAAATTATTGTTTCTTCATCCTCATTTTTGTACGACTTATTAACTCAAAATCGATCATAGTGTGCACTGATAATGGAGGACGGCTCACTCTCTTTGCAAGTTGATACGAAATAGTGATGGTGATTGGTTATGTGATTAGTTGTTATTTAGTTTTTGTTTTTGACAAATAAATAAATGCATATCCCTATGAGCTTCCATAAATGAAAATATATAAGGTCAAAATGTATTATGTGATCGATAATGTTATTTCTATTTGCATCGATCTTGGTGGATAAGGAAAGAGAATATTTTCCCCTAAAAAAAAAGGAAGAGAAATATTCGATGTTTGCAAACGTGCTTTACCTTACGAAGCTCATTCACCAATTCAAAAAGGACCTGCCTGTGAGTACAAATTTGGAGAATATGCTTTTCTTAAGAATGTTGAAGTGTATGATATGCTCAACATATATATATACCAGTCTCAACATTTATATTTGAATATTTGATTCCCCTGTGCCCATGAGTGCCTCGTATACGAGGAAAGTTCACCATTAGAATTTAGAAAGTAATTAAGGTGAGAATTGAACCTGCAGGCTGGCTATGGATTTATCATTTCTCTACAGGTTTATATATACAGGTGGAAAACCCTCATCGTCTTCCAATACCATTAAGCTCATTGATGTGTCAATGGTGGCCGGAAATGATACCGTTGGAGGCGGCCGGCTTTTCATATATTAATTGGTACATCATCCACCAAATAGAGAAAGAGAGAGAGATCGATGTGCCTTGAAGAGGCAATTAATGTATCAAAAGCCATGAGCCCTGATCGAGGCCAATATTATGTCACAAAAATAATTAGTATGTGAATGAAATTAAGATGGTTCATGACCAACCATCTATGTATAAAAAGTATTAGAATATTACTATAACCATCTATGCACAAGCCAAGAACCCTGACTCCCTGAGGCCATAACCAACCATCTATGCATGTATTTTCAGACCAAAAAAAACCATTAATAGTAGTAACCAAATAATTTTAGATTTTTGCCTGTACCGCAATTCATGCATGCATTATTTCTGTGAAGGAAGGAATATATAACACATGCATGTTAGGTAGGAATAGGACTGGAGTAATAAACTAAATATTGGGAGTGACTTCTGCTTGCTTTTGCTTCTCCTCTCTTCGGTGCTAAGGAAGGAATTTAGACGGACGTCAAAATCAACGCAGTAGTCTGCTACAGTGCTACTGGTAGGGTTCCATTGTCCCTCATTTCCTTAAAAATTCCCGAATCTAGTCGAGAATATTCCTTTCCTCCAAGTTTAAATGAGTCCAAGGCGACTGCTCTAGGTTTTTTTTTGCCCTAGGTTACATGCAGCTATTATATTAATTAATCAAATATATTCATGTCAACAAAGAAAATAAAAATCTCTATAAGTAAGATATCGATCAAAAATCTCTATAGACCCTACTCTATGAATCTTGCGTAAAGAATATGGTTAAGGTTTGTATAAAACTAATGAAAGATGTAGACGAACTGTCATTATAAACAACATCGATATTGATCGGTCGGCTTTTTTTTTTTTTTTTTATAAAACAACAACAACAACAAGAGAATTTTATTTATAATTAACCAACAAAGAAAATAAGGAGAACGACATAATATGTACAACATTTTTTTTTTATCAAAGAAATAAATAAAGTGAACTCGATTAACTCAAATAGTGAAAGAGTAAAAAATTAGCCTCTTTAGTCTTTACTCTTTAGAAGATGTGAATCTTACCCCACATAGAAGTATATTGGTGAGTTGGTTCTTGTTGAATTTTTTTTCCTTCTAATGACAACTATCATTTTTTATAGTACGTACTTAAGTTGTGTTTATTTTGCGTCATACCTTTCTGTCAATCTTTTGACTTTGTTTGGCGAACGGTGCATGACATCATTTTTGAACCTCCAAGTTGGTCAATCGATCTCCTGGGTTCTTTCCTATTTATTTAACTAGTTTACAGCACATGCATCATCGATTTAATTAAGCTAATACATGCATAGAAAAATATGAATAAAAATTAAAAAGAAAAAAAAGTCAGAACACTAGCTAAAACAATCTGATATATAATTAATTAGGATTTATATGTAATAATACACGAATGGGAGCAAATTCCCATTTCATCATTTCACAGGAAAATGGTATTTATTCCGTAATAAATTTAGTAAAAAACAATTTAAAAATCTCGTCTCAAATTATACGAGTGAACCATAAAACTAATTATTAGCCCAACCTAATAATTTACCGAGTTTCAATTTTTCGGTACCCAAAACTTATTAATCAAGCTTTTGTACTACAAATTAACCAAAAATCTAGCTTCAAGCCACCTTTGCTTATTAACCCTTGCAATAAAGTCTTCAACTCTTTTGTTTAGTTCCTCAGCTGGCATCCCTACAGCCTCCTCCTCTTCCTCCTCTTGTTCTTGTTCGTGTTCAAGTTCTTCTTCCTTTTCCTTTTCTTCTTCTTGTTCTTCTTCATCTTTTTCGTTTTCTATACCAATTTCCTCACACTCTTCGAAATCTTCATCACGACCATCATTCTCTTCTTTCAGTAGCACTTCATCAACTTGTTTGTGATCTTCAATCCCATTAGCATTTTCCTCCTTCGGATAATCCATCTCCACTATAATCCTCTCTTCTTTCTTGATCTCTTGAAACGTCGTGGAGGGACGTCTCCTAAGACTTTGAGCCCTCGCAACATACTCGTCGTAAATCTCAGCGGCCGGAGAAGATTGCTTGCCACTAAGCCTTGATTCTCCAATAAGGAACACCACAATGAAATTGACCACCACGAACAGGCAGCTAGGGTTAAGGAACCACGACCAAGTATTCGGAAGAGAATTAAACAAAAGGTGTTTGATGGTATAAAAAGAATTAGGAAAAGAATAAGAGTAGGAACAGAACAAACTGCAAGCTAGTGCAATAAGAGAATGAAGAATGAGACTCTGAAAAAACGGATCACTCTTCTTGTAGAGGTTCATGGCTCGAAGCTTTTGAGCCTTGATGGGATCCATTAATTAATCAAAGTTGGTTTTGAAAAATAACGAATCCCTGGCCCTTTGAGAGGAGTCAATTAATTGAGAAGAAGAATGAATTAGCTAGACAGTGAGGTTTTGATTCACATCTGACTGAACGTAAAGAAGCGAAAACAATGAGGTATATATAGTGGGGAAAAGGTGTGGGATATTTTGGGGGATTCAAGGGATGCATTATATTCAACTTTATTATGATTATTATTATGAATTATGTAATGGGGGAAGGTTTGCCTTTGCGAAAAGCCATATAGGCAGGTTGAGAATGTGTTCATTAGGGTGCTTTTGTTTTTCAGCCTCCCTTTGCTTTCCACATTTCCTATTTCGACTTGTTGATGGTTTTCAATTTTCCTCTTCTCAACTAAGGAACACAAAAGAATGTGCATCAGCAAAGACTATATATTATGTAAACTGGGTTAGCTAGTGGGTTTTGCCTTTTTCAATTTGGTGGTTTAATTTGATTGTACGTCCAGTTTGTGACGTACATGCGCTCAAAGCCTCAAACCATGTTAATTTATTTAAGGGTGACAGAAATTAAACCATGTTTGTGACTTCCATCATTCGTTCAATTTTTGCATAAACTCAAATCCTTCTTCTTAAATTCTAACTTTTTGTATCGATCTATAGGTAATATATCGACATAATTAATTAATATCATAGCATATTAGATTGTTTGACCCAGAATTTGGTATGAATTTTTCTGTACATGGCTTTTTCGCTTCTTTATTTTTCTCCATTTGTTGTCACCAGTAATTTCCATATATCTAAAGGAAGCCCGAGAAGTGATTATCATCACAACATACGTGCCATGATCATCTAGCTAGGGTGTTAGGCATTACAAAAGAAAGAGAATGACCTTAAAAGTTGCCCAAATACCATCTTAACTAGGGTAATGGTTTGCTTTCCTTCTTATAAATTTATAATTGAGTAGTGAGGCCTATATATGGCACCTGTGTTGAATGAAGAAAAAGCACTTTGTGGAAAAGCTAGAGATGCATAGTGCTAGACCATACACAATTCCTTAGTCGTATATATTATGCATATTTTGTGCCACAAATATGAAGAATGCAGAAAAATTTGAATTGAGAAAAGGCATAAAGCAAAGGGAAAACTCCAAATTAAGAAAGCATAAAGAAAGGAGAAAACTCCAAATTAAGCTAAACCTAACTAGCAGGTGAAAACGATTTGCATGCATGGAATATTGGAATTAGTGGGGGATTTGTAAAGCAAGGTTATTTAAGGTAATTAATTATCAAGCCCTCAAATCTGTCATGCATATATGAATGCTCAAATCCAATTGGGTTTCTTGAACAACAAAATTCAATTGGGGCTCGACCGACCGTATTTAGCAAAGTATATACTAGAAACTGACAGTATACTAGTTGCGACTTTTTTATTTTTTGGAAACACAAAGATTGTTCGATGAATGGCATAATTTGCTTTCTACTAAATGGACGGGTTAACAGATTCCATAAAAAAGAAGCTCCCACTTCTTTACCGGCCTCAAAGAGAGAAATAGTGGAGTCCATGTAATTGTTGGTGAATGAAGCTTCACATAAGATAAAACCAAGGACAAATTAAAGCAATGCTTTTGGTCTCTACGTGACTTGGCTAATTATTTGTATCAAATGACTATAGAGAGCCTTACAAAATTCTAATTAATTATTTACAGCAAACGCTAAAAGAAAAGTGGCTTTTGATTTCCTAGTTATTGTCAAACTAGAAAATTATTTCTTTGGACGTACAATTTTTGGACATTGATTAATTAGGATAATTTCCTTTTAACACAAAAAGGGCAAGGAAGCGTCCTTGATATCAATGAGTTCTATATAATTTTCTATTATTTAAAAAATAAAAGAGCAAATAAAAAACGAAACTCCTCTCTTTTGTTAAGAATTAATTATTTCAAATTTAATTTCGAATCTCTTTCAACTACATATTAGGAAGGGATCACATCGGTGGTCACTCAAGTATAATATATGTGTTTTAGGGTCTCAAAAGACGAATTGTACATGTTTTCAATAAAACGCTAAAACGATCTCAAATTGTTAAACATTTTTAATATTGTTTGCATGAATATTCATTTTTTATTAGAGCTAACAAATGCTATTGTTCAGAGGGACACTTTCTAAGAAGGGATCTGTTAGTTATTATGCTTTAATACTGTCCAAAAAAAGAAACTTACTGATTTGCAAAGTCTAAAATAATAACTTATAAAAAACGTCTATAATAATAATCAATTCAGATTAACAAACGAGTGATGGGAAATTTTAAACGTGATATGCTACCGCTTTTTAGTATTGCATCATCATGTAAAGCCACAGGCCACAAGATTCATGTTGAACAAATTTGATTTAGAAATTTGGGAGTCCTAATATAGAAAAAGAAACTATGAGTTCTGATTTTGAATGATTTGAAGAGTTAGATATTCACACATGAAGAACTTCCTTCAGACCTGTTCTTATTGTTATAGGTATCAATGCAGTTTGAGAATACTTATAGATTTAGCTTCTACTTGGAAACATTAGAGTGCTGATTTTCTGGAAACCCAGAATGAATCAAAACATGCAAGTTCAGCAAGACAAGAGAGAACAAAAGTCACTTTCATTAAAATGATAGACTCCAGCTAAAGATACAACAGAAAGGTACTATTACAGCTTGGATGAAATAGCACCTAGCAATATATGCACCCTCCACAATGAAAACTCAAAGACAACGACAAGGAAAAAAAAAGCCGGTAGAAACATTACAAGTACTATGGGGTTGCTCAAGAGCAGGAACCGAAACCTGCTAGTTGGAGTCAAAGACAATCGATCGATCTAGCTAACAAAAAATGAATGCTATGCAATGATCAAATTCTCCTTGTGACTGAGAGAAGAATCAGGACAATTAGATTGCATGCCAAGAACTAATGGAACAAATAAATAGAACAGCTACTTCTACTCAATCTCTCTAAAGCCACAAAACTGCAGGACAAGTGCCCTCAGAGAACCATAGCGACCTTCTCCTGGGAAACAAAGGACAAAGGATGGGCAATGAGGGGTTCATAGTGATCAGCTCCAGCACCACACCAACCTGCATGAGGAAATTTTCAGAAATGTAGATCAAGAGAGCCAGTGAAGAAATTGAGAAATGCCTGGCATGTACTTCCAGAGGACAAGAACTTTCTTTCTTACCTGTTCCTTTCATGAAAAGAAAGAAGGGGGGTTCACAAATCCGAGTCCTTGGTCGGTGTGGAAGGAAGAAAACACAATTTTCCTCGTCAACCATTGCATCTGATCCATGGGCTTGAACCTGTTATTGATGAATCCAGACAAGAAAGCTTACTAAGATGGATAATCCAGTACATGTCTCAATGTATATACCAATTCCCCAATGAAGCAAGTAAATGGGAAATTCCACAAATGCACACATAAGAAGGTTTAAAACTTTACTAATACTTGAACTGAGAATAGCTCTATCTTTTTCTTAGAAGAGTATGGCACAGTAATATGCAAGCTCTCCGACTCGATGCAAAACATGCGATAAGATTTCAACAGAAGACATTCATGGGAAAACTGCTCCATGAATCTGGTTATGCAACCTCATCCACCATTAGAACTCTCTAAATATCAACAACCTTCTCCACATTTGAGCACAATTAACCCTTACACAATATAGCTAAGTAAACAGTGAAGTAGATAGTAGAATTACACCCAAAAGATTCTACGGAAAAAATAGCGATCAAACTTTGCAGAGGAAACATGCAATATCTTCCAGAAAGGAGATCAAGGGAAGAGGAGTTCCCAACATTCAAAATCATGAATTCACAGAGAGAGAGAGAGAGTTGCAACTGAAAATTTTTCTTACCACATATATCTCTCGCTTAAACTCTGTAGCAAGACACTCGATTGCTATATCATCTCCAAAAGCCGCGGCATGACCTTCTCTGTTTTCATCGATTGTTAATAAGCCTTCCTCTGTGTATTGCAATGTGATGATATCATATTCATCATCAGGGGAACCAGAGATCAACATGTATTTGGCCCAACTCGGTCCATCACTCACTGGGATACATCTCTCTTTGTAAATAGACTCTGCTGCCAGCTCCCTTCACTCAAACCAAAATAATATCAATAAGACAATCCACTCAATCAACAGATTTTTCTAACCGCCTAATAAACACGTCTTCATAAATCTTTGGACAAGAAATTGAATTTTCAGATCTAAAGGGAAAACGAAAGTTCTCCAATTCAAATCCAAAAGCACTTCTAAATATACTTTAAACTCAATGAGCTTAACATGTATTCGTGAACATTATATTTCAGGAAAGATCCCATTTTTTCTGGAATTTTTTTTTTGAACCAAATAAAGATTGATTTTTTAAGAGTTTATGCATTGCTCGCGAACACCATCATCATCTTCAACAATGTAAGGAACACAGATTTAGATTTCAAATCAGTAAAAGAAACAGATCCAAGAAAATATTACCTCTGCATGCCCAGCTGAAGCAGCTCGTCAATGGCAGAATCGAGACTCACGCGCTCATCTTTCTTGGCCAAAAGCTTGACCTCCTGAATGACGTGTATCCCCCACCCAGTCCTCAGATCAGGCGCGTACAGATGCCGAATCACGTCGCTTATCACGTCTCTCTCCTCCGCACTCGCAGATCCATAGTCCTCCATGAACCTCCGCACCGTCCGCCTCCTCAACTCCCGCGCGTCCACCTCACGCGCCGCCTTCATCGCCTTGTGCGACGCCGTGAACAGGCAGTTACCGTCGGACGAGACCTCTCCGCCGTGCGACAGTCTGAAGACCATTGATTTCTGCGGCAATGAGGAGTCGTCTTCCTCCGGATGCTTCCAGAGAACGCCCTTGGCGTGAAGCCTCTGGAGGTGCCGCCTCTGCTGGTCCTCCAGGCCCAGCACGGCGTCCCATGCGTCGGCCGTTGACTGGTCAACGAGATCCAGGGCCTCGATTGGGTGTTCGTCCAGCGGCGCTGACTTGGCCGGCGGGTCCCGCCACGCAACCGTCGGCGAGGAGCTCTGAAATGTCTCGGCAACCGTGGTGGAATCACACAGTAGTTTCCCCATTTCCCGACTTTTCCTCTTCCTTTTTCCAAAAATTTCGAATCTTTTTTATTTATCTTTATTTTTACTTTTCTTCTTCCTTCCTCTCCAACGGAAGTTGCAGAAGAGAGAGAGAGAGAGAGAGAGAGAGAGAGAGAAAGACTAGGGTTAACGGATAGATTTTATGACGAGCGGGACAATGTAGACACGTGGCAAAATCTAGCGCGTTTAGGAAAATGCTGACCGAGGGAGAGGTGCTAACGTAAGCCGGAGGACCATGGAGAGTGAAGCTGAGCCAGTCAGCCAGATTTTATATTCCCCACTAGACGTTGGTGTTAGTTGGCATATGCTGCTCCGCTGTGAAAATTCGGAGTTGGTGTGTACACGTGCTGATTCAACCAATGTGGTCCCCACCATGTTATGCAAGCCAATTATGTTTTGACAACTCAGCTTTTAAACGGTTTTCGAAATGACGTTGGCAACGGTACTTTTTAGTCTGCATTTGCCTCTGGGATGGGAACGGGATAAAGAAATTGTTATTAATTTTAGTAACAAATATCAATTATCGAGGTCATTCTAGGTAAGAATGCTAACGGTAACATTTCACTAAAATGTTCTTCACTAAGATTACCAAATACATTTTTGGTAACGGTATAGTTAAAGCGATGAATCAACGATTGGCTTCTTATAATGAAGAGCTACAATGTAGAGCTGAAGTGCTTCTCTGAAAGTATGGTAAACATTACGCAATCCTTTACCTAGGCTTACATGTACAAATGAAGTGCTATCAAATCTTTACCCTAATAATAAGAAATCTAGGGCCTTGGGGTTTGATAGGTTCAAAAGAACTCTATGAGCCACACTGTGAGTTGATAATTGGTGTTTGAAACCTTTTTGACGAGGCAAGCAAAATCGATGAAAAATCACTTATTGTAGCACATAATTTTGGTTCAATACGTACGGCGCTTTCGAAATTCTCATGGATTGTTTGAAATGAGTGTAAAGATATAGAATAGGATTTGGGTTGAACAAGCCCCATGAGTGTTCGAGGGTTAATAATTTTTATTTTTACTAAACATAAACAAATAATTAAAAATATATATAGAAAACAACTTCTTCCGACTAAGAATTCGTCGGAAATAGTTGTTCTTCAATTTTATTTTATTTTGTGAAAGAGTTTCTTTCAATTTGTGAAAATAGAGAAGTTCATGGTGACAAGTCTTAGGCTCGATACATCAAAATGAACCTTATGAGCCACATCATATATCGAGAATCTGTGTTTGAAACCTTTTTGGCGAAGCATGCTAAACTAATGACAAGCCACGTGAGTGTTAACTGTTAAGGGAGGAGAACTTATATTTTAATTAAATAGAAAAAATAATCTATCAGCAACGACTTCTCCCAATAAACTTAATTATTGTCGAGAAAAATTGTTTTGCAGTGGTTTTTTTAGCAGAAAACGTTTTTTTGTTCATAATAATCGAAATTACACATTATGACTTATCTCATAACGGCACAAGAAATGATCACCGTTTAATTATGTAGTTTCATTTATTACTAGTACTGGACATATAACAATTGCAACAAAATTAATTTGTTTGCGCTGGAAACCGCAGGGGAGAGTCAAACAGTCTCTTTTGTAAAGTGCGGGCGTGCCAGTACCACGGGGTACGTTGTTGTAGAGGATGCGCTCCAAACTTGCTTCTTGGATCAAGCGAATGTGGACAGAGAGAGAACTGACTCTGTCAAGGTCCGTACATGAAAGGCCTAAACGGGGTCTAGGGCTTCGAAAATGATCCTTGGTGAACACAAAAGTCGATACTCGCTCACGGGGTGAGAAAGCAGAGCTAACAATTGGGAAGAAGAAGAAGATAATTTTGCTAAGGCGTGATCTTAGCTTCCCTGTAAAGATGCAAGTTTGCTCCGGAGAGGCTTAGGTTGCTGAAGGATGCTCCAGGGAGGCTTTAGATTGTAAGTTTTGCTCGAGGAGGCTTTGAGTTTTGCAAAGGTTGCTTGTAAAGATGTATGTCTGTGATTTCTCTAAACCCCTTTATTTATAGAGATAAGTTGGCGAATCCTCATCGAACAAGGATTATAGATTTCTTTTCCTTATAGGATTTGATATCATTCATCAATAACCTTGATTAATTAGGTTTCCTTGAGAGATAAGGCAGATACGAAGCAAATCTATTAAGAGAATATCTCCAATATATTAAGGCCGCAAGTCTCGGCCCATAGGCTGCATCAAATATGAATAAAGCTGAAAAAATGTTAATTTTGGCTCAAACATAATTTACAGATGCTGCTGGAACAAAATTAAATAGATTGTACTTAGGACCTATAACTTCCTGAGACGCTTTTACTGCAGGGTCTCAGAAACCAACTCCAATAGATCCGGCAGTGAAAGCAATAGATCACAACGTACATACTGCACAAGAACCTGGAGATCGATCAGTTTCTCTCAAATTTCTGATTAATTAAAATATGAAAGTACGCACACAAACCAAAAACCTACAAGAACGAACGTACGTACAAAAGCTAGCTAGCAAAGAAAAGACAAAGGCTTTGGGATACAAAACCCAAACCCAGTTAAGGTCTAATGGTTTTTAAAAGACATGCACCATATTAATAATCCGGCCAAATTAGTCTGAGTTAACTTGAACCTGCAAGTTCTTTAACGTGGTCATCTTCTTGGGCTAGCTCTTTGCATGTTTGTTTGATCATGATCTTCCCCAGGCCTGGTATTCCTTCCATCTCTAAACTCTCGATTTCAACCAACTTGTGAACCCTACGGAAAAGGCGTTTGGCAAGTTCTTCGCGACCGAACCTCCCTTGCACTATCACTTTGTTCTCCTCATCAAGCTCAGCCGTTTCGACTCCTGATCGATTTATATATATACAGAGAGAGATCAGTTCGATCAGATCAAAAAGTAAGTATTGAAACTGTACGTGCATGCATAATTAACTCAAGGAAGATCGATCGAATCGAGGAGGTAATTGATCGAGTTAGGGCTGATTTAATGATGGATATACGTACGTACGTACCCTCCATACCCTTGCAGCATTTCCTTACATCATTTGCACAATTTCTACAGTGGACGCTGAATGTTACCCTAGCACTTAAACACATATCCTGGAAAATAAAAATAAATGAATGAACGGAAACAACAAAAAGTTAAAAACAAATTGAAAATAGTACAGAAGCACTAGCTAGTTTAGCTCTTCGATCGATCTTGTATATATATAACACAATTAATCTCTCAAGGTAATACATATGTACTATCTAATTACCTCTTCATCTCTCAAGGCCGGGACTTGTTCATATTTCCTAAAGCTTTTTTTCTTTAACCACTTGAAAGCCTTCATGGTACTCGATCTTCAACGTACTTTCTTCTCTTTCGATCAGTTTTGCTTTTTGAAACGAGCACGCCGTCAAAGTGAATTAGGTTTGAAATCGATCGACAATCAAATCAAAAATTAAAAAGTGAATTCATTAATTGTGTGATCGCACAATAATATCTGGTAATATTACAATCTTTAAAATCATTTGTTCGATATCCGTTACTGATTACAGTCTTTAAAATCATTTAGCCATCTTATGGATATCATTGACAAAGATCGATCGATCTTTTGTAACAGATTCATTAGATATATGGCGGGGTTGTGGTACTCTTTCTACTTCACCCAAAATTTAATTATCCAAACAAGGATTTAATGAGGCCGTCAATAGTGTACCTTTGGCTTCATATTTTCTTTTTCTTTGTACAATCTATTTTAGCAAGAGAAACAATTAATTTAAAGGAGAGCTAGCAATCTAAGTCATGATAATTTTGATATTTATGGAAAACATTGTATTCGTCTATCCGTCAAAGTTGGATGAATAAAATATATTTGATTTGGCTGGTTATTGTAAAGATGATATTTGAGAGGAAACTTAAAACTACGGATCATTAATTGATTTGCCCTAATAATTAAAGTGTAGAATCAATGAATTAATATCGAGCAAATGATTTCAAATTGTAATGCCAGATTTTGTGTGATCACATAGTTAATTGCTAGATTTTAATTTTGTATTTGCTCGTCGATTCATTTCAATGCGCCTAGCTAGCAATTGCCTAATCAATTAGTTACTTCTTTTTTGGTCAGAACTTACCTATCTAGAAGTTAAATAGTAGTTATGAGGCATGAGTTTTTTATTCCCGAAGTTCATTTCAGTCATACACTCTTATTTGTTAATTCGCTTAGCTAGGGTACGTAGCTAGTGAGATGTCTCAGTCCATCTGGAAGTTCCTTCAATCCATAGCAAGATATATGCAATCGCCAGTCGGCGGAGACTAGACCAGGCATGGCTCCGATCCTCCACCCTCCACTCTTTTATTCCGAAAAAATATCAGAAAGGGAAAGACACACTGCCCCTTTGGCTTAAAAACCTTGAGTGGACCGATATATATTTCCAATATCATACTCCATCGTAGGTCGATCAGCAGAAATCCCCGACGTACCTACAACTTTAATCTAAACTAGTACTTCCTCCATGACTTGATGATAACCAAGATTTGTTAATGAATTAGCAACAAAATGAGCTTCACGAAATACAGGCTTGAAATTTATCCTAGCTAATTAAGAAGAAACCTGACCATAGTTTAAAGCTTGACCTCACTACCATTCGAATGATCTAGCTCATCCTTCATCACCACTAGTGAAATTTAACTCATTTGTTGTTACTTTCTATTGCCAAAAAAAAAAATGTTGTTACTTTGGGTTTTGGGTACTATTTTTACAACAAGAAAAACAAAAAACGTAAATTAAAATATATAGATCGATCCGATCCACCACCAAGAACCGATTCGATCAAAACGGCAAGACTCGCATTGACACGTGTTGAGCCAATACCTCCTTCAACGTGGCATGACTGCCAAGTGTTACTCCCACACCAATACACGTTCAAATACATTAACCTACACTGTAATCGCCCACCTTGTATTTTAAAGTACTCTCACCCCTTCCCCCCTAATGTTTCGTCTTCTCATTCGGACGCTTTGGTTTTGGTTTTGAATGAATCATTTGCTTTCTTTCTCCATCACATCTTCACCAGTAAGATCTCTCTCTCTCTCTCTCTCTCTCTCTTACTTTCTTTGTCTTGTTCATCTTGTTGATCATTCGGCATACCAAGTGTGATATGTGAATTAAGCATTTGCTTATATCATGATTAATCATGGTATTTGACGTACATAGGGTATACAAGAATGGTGATTGTACAGTTTAGTTTCTAGAACTTTTTGTTATTCATCGAATTATTCAATTCCAAGTTAAATTTTCATTCTTTACTGATTACTATGCATGAAAATGTTCTATTTGCGAACTCTAAATGTTGTTATGTTGCACTTGCCATGATCAGGTGTAGAATTCTTCTTTAGGTCTCAATTGCTCCCCATTTTAAGATGCAACTTTTCTTGATTGTATCTGGATTAATTGATAGCTTATACAGAAGAACAAATAATGATCGATTAGCTAGCCCGAAATGTCATTAATTTCATCCAAAACTTTTGAATAGCATAATATCCTAAGATGTATATTGAACATGTTCGGTTCTGTTTCTTCTTCATGACCCGGTTTTTCAGGTTCCACAACACTTTGTAAGAAGATACTGAGTGATCCTTTCCCATCCAGCTTTTTATAGCTCACAACTAGTTAACCAAGAACATCATCTAGAAGGAACTAAACCACAATGTCTGGCGTATCACTTGCTGTGGCTCCTAGAATGGAGCCCGATAAAACTACCACTGCTGGATCACAACACCAAGGCAGGCCACTCCCCCAACAGCGGCAGCCAGCTGTAGGCGGTGTCATGGGGTCATTGCGCGTAATCGAGCTCCAACTCGTGGCATTCATCATGGTGTTCTCAGCCAGCGGCCTCGTCCCGCTCCTTGATTTGATCTTCCCTGCTTTCACCTCTGCCTATCTCTTAGTCCTGTCGCGCTTGGCCTTCCCGTCACATGGTCACGTCGCTTCTGAATCACAGGAGATTTTCCAAGGGAGCAGATTCTTCAGGCTATATGTGATCGTGGGAACTACGATTGGGCTGTTCTTGCCTCTAGCTTATGTGTTGGGTGGTTTTGCAAGGGGTGATGAGCATGCTGTGCGCTCAGCAACACCTCACTTGTTCTTGTTGTCCTTTCAGATTCTAACGGAAAATGTGATAAGCGGGCTGTCACTGTTTTCACCGCCAGTTAGAGCACTTGTTCCGTTGCTTTACACGGTTAGGAGAGTCTTTGTCATCCTTGATTGGATGAAGGATGTCTGGCTTAACAAGACTCTGCCTGCAAATGCACATATGAAGGTATTGAATCCCAAATTAGCTACATGTCTTTGCTACTTGATTCTTTTCTTATTTTTGGTCATGGGTTATGTAATCTAGCATGTTAGGCTCTTAAACTATGAAGTTGACTCCGTGTGATAAATTTAGCTACTTCTGCTTAGAGATGGTCTTACGGTATGTTAATATAATCTGACATGTTAGCTGGGCTCATGTCACTGCTGTTTTGAACTTACTATGGTGATGGGTTGCAGGATGTTGCATGGTTTTGGTTTGGGAGGACCTTGGCTGTGGCCAACTTCGTATATTTCTCGATCAATCTGTTTGGGTTTTTGATTCCTCGATTTCTTCCGAGGGCATTCGAGAGGTACTCCAGGGAGAGGGATGAAGTTCATGCCAAGGTGGCAGAGGACAAGCGCTCTGCAGCTGCGAATAAATCAGAACCAGCTGCAGATAAGAAAAGTGATTGATTCTGTGTTTCTTGCGCAGTCATGGTGTCCTATATATAGACCCTTTTGTTTGTAGAACCTACCTCTCAATTCTCACTTGCATCTTAAGCAATTCTCTGTTTGAACTTTGTAGGTACCTTAACTAGTACGTTGTGGTCCTTTATGCATGGATTATTAATCAAATTTCTTTTTGCTTGGTGTAACTTTCGTTGGTCTTCTCTCACATAATTTGAAGGAGAAGGCATTATTGCAACCTACCTGTAGTATTGTCTCAAATCTAGCCTAATGATGGTACATTGGATTCAGAGGTTAGGTCAAAATTTTATGTTAATTGGATTTTGGAGCCAAAAAGAGAAAAAGGTGGAGCAAATGTTTAGATATGTGGGTTGCAAATTCTTTTCCTCTCATGCCGAAAGAAATTTATTAGTTTTTGGTTTTTCTTAAAATAGTGAGCCGTTTGATCTACTTCGATAAATATGAACGGATAAGATATACGGTAGAAGAATCCAACCTTAACCCACCTCACCTCAATTCGCCTCCCACGGTCCTTTTGGTCGGTTGCCAACTTGTCCTTATCCTTACCAGCGGGATGTGAAAATGACTACTATGCCCCATTAAAGTAAAAGCAGTACCACCAGGTGCTAGCTCTGTGACTCTTGATTCAAACTCGATAGGGGCATCACAGTCACGATAGGGTAAATAAATACCTACTCACTCAAGCTGTATTGCAAACCCACGCGCGGACATAAGGTGGAGACCAACCAGCCATTCAAAAGTTAAGGTTAATCAATGATTGATTGATTTAGTAGGAGGATAACACATGCTTTGGACCTTTACACTTATAACAAGCATGGTAGGATTCATATTAACAGACCTTTACACATTTTACTCTGAAAATCGCTTTTGATCACATCCAACTGTTTTAGCAATCTAAGAGCATTTTTTATTTTCGAATATGAAGCTTATAAACAAGTTTCTTAATGTATCTTTATTTTATGTTAGTCTATTGATGTTTTGCTCAAGTCTTAAATATGTTTCCGATTAATAATTTTGACTAGTTCATGTAAAATACAAAACATAATCTAGTAATCACACAAAAACTAAAAAGGATGCTACAAATCAATTTGGTTTCTTTCTTGTTAAAGAAAGTTTTGCCATTTAGGCATGAGCTGCTTGTTTGCTAATTTTTGTTGATATTCATCAGACATCAGCCATCAATGGTTAGGTTAGGTTATGAATTAATGATAGGCAAACGAAAATGATCACTCTTAATTCCTAAGTTAGGAAGTCCTACGTGAAAGTGATTAATAAAAAATGGCCAGACACTAACCTAGTACAGAAGCACACAGATTAGCTCTAATGCGATTTGGAATTACTCGATAACTATATAATTAAAGTAGTATTTTAATTTCTTATGGTTAAATTAAAGTACTAGGTAAAGGGGTTATCTGTAATTCAATGAAATAATAAATCGAGCCACGCGCGTGCAAAAAGACGTATTAACCTGAAAAACAAGGAACGGTGACCGCTCTCTGGTTGACGAGACGTACTGTCCTCTGGTTTGACAGCCTTTGTTTTGGTTTGTTTCCAAAGCAAAAACCCTATCACTGTTCACTACTCGCCTCTCTAATTTCACCACACAAAAAAGAGTGAAAGCCTCACAAGCAAACCACCACTAGTCTCAGCCATGAAGATAAAGAACAAAGGCAAAGTCCACCCATCTCCGTCCTCTGCTTCTTCTTCTTCTTCTTCTTCAACCTCAGATGCGGTTGGGGTTGTTCTCTCTGTGTTTCAGCTCCTCCCAGCTGCTATTCTAGCTCTGGCCTCGGTTCTCTCGCTCGAGGATCGCGAGGTCTTGGCTTACATGATAACCCGGTCCATGAAAACCACACCCATTACTTGTTCCTCCTCTTCAAACCCCCAAGATTCCAAGAAGAAATCTTTGAAAAAAGCCACAAATAGCAAGACCACCGGCACCCACCAGCCGCCGATGTTCGATTGCGAGTGCTTCGACTGCTACAGAAGCTACTGGTTCAAGTGGGACTCTTCCCCCAACCGCGAGCTCATCCACCAGGCCATTGAGGCCTTCGAGGACCACTTGGCCCACGGCGAGAAGCCCAAGAAGAACGCCGGAAGGGGCAAGAGAAGAGACAAGATGGGCCGTCGCGAGGCCCAAAAATCCGTCGATATTACGGCCAAAGATGAAGTCTTTTTGCCGGAGAATGTTCCTGAGGTGTCGCCTGTTAGCGACGTCGTTTTGGTTAGTTCGCCTCAGAAAGTTGAGGAGTTCCAAGTGGAAGAGCAAGCTCTGGAGGTTAAGGTGGAGACGGCGGAGGATATGGCGTTGATTGTACGCGCCGCGGCGGTGAGCAACCACAAGGGTCTGGCAAGGAAAGTACTTCCGGACGTGTTAGGGCTATTCAATTCTCGTTTGTGGAATCTTTGGAGTCCGAATGCTTAGGAAAAAAATATTTGGAAAAAGGAAAATGGGAATTTCTTTTAATTTTTCGAGCCTCAGAAAAAAAAAGAGGGAGGAAGTATTATAATTGTGGTGGTCTGTTATTTTTGTGCTCGAATATAGGTATGTCCATCCCCCTCACTCCCACTGAATGAAAATGTTTATTATTTTTGTCTTAATTTTTTTTTCTAATTTGGGGCAATCGATTTCGAGCTTATCTTGTTTTGGTGAAGATTAAAAAATTATGATTATTATAATTAGGAAAATGGGCAAAGTGATTTTTGGTTTGATTGATTTAATGGGTTCTCCTTTTTGAATGTCACCGGATGCGATTTTCTATGCTTTTTCTTTTGATTCCTTTTGGCTGGAATCGTTTCATGTAATAATTCTGCTTCCAATTTATAGCTTCCCTATGCCGCCAGTCTCTTTGGGGTTAGGTGCCCTATGCTTATCTGACACATAGCCCTGCAAAAGCCATGAAAACCCGGAAATGCCCTTTCCTTTCCCACCAGCAGGCAGCAATGAGATTTTGGGTTTAGGGTTGAAAGTGATTTTTTAAAATAAAACCCTAATTTTTTAAAAATAAAACCCTGTTTTTAGTTTTGATTTCTTGCATGAAATAATGCAAACACCACAACTTAGATTTTGGGTCGCTTTCTATACCCAAAAAAGACAAAGGCAAAAATTAAATAGGAAGAGAGGCTGGATTGTCTGGTTGCATTTTGTTAGTTTTGTGAGAGACAAAGGATGGGTTTGAATGTTTGATGGGAATCAGATACGGATAAATGGTAAGGGGTCCTGCTTACATTCACAAGAGAGATGATGACAATGGACAGACAGGACCACTAATAGTAGTAGTTGGTATAGCTTTTTATCACATCACTCTTGTACTGGAATTCATGAATGAATTTGCTATCCAAAATCAACAATGCTGCTAAGGCTAGTAACATTTGGAACTATGTGAGGCCCAAATCCAAATGCGAAACTAAAAACAAAACTACAAAGCTGGAAATGTATCTTTGTCAAAGACTCCCATCTCTTTCTCTCTCTCTTGGAGCTACATTGGTTAATTTAGAATCTCGATTCGGAGGCTACTATAGCGGCATGTGCTTCATTTAACCTAAGATTTCTATTGTAGTTTAGAAATTGTTAACATCAAGAAGACTTTTGGTGTCTAGAGAGATTAAAGCATTGATATAAATAAATAAAAGACAATTTTCATAGTTGGCCAGAAAAACAAAGAAAACAGGACTAGTTTGAAAACCATAAAGAACAAGGGAATCCAAGTTTGTTTTGGATTTGCGCTAGCCGCTTGTGGACTTTGGCTTCATCTATAAACAAGAGAACGTGAGCATGGGGGGTTAAACACTTAAACCCTAGGCACCATTGAATTCACCAACGTGAGCTAATCCTATAATGGAAAGAACTGATCCCAGTAGCTGGCCTCGTCCAATTTGGCATCATCCATGGAAGATGTACAGGGTCATTAGTGGCCACCTGGGATGTGTAGGATCGATTGCTTTTGACCCAAGTAATAAATGGTTTTGTACCGGCTCAGCTGATCGCACAATCAAGATATGGGATGTAGCAACCGGAAAACTACTGCTTACACTCACAGGACATACTGGTCAAATTCGAGGCCTCGCCATTAGCAGCAGGCATACCTATATGTACTCTGCTGGCGATGACAAAGAAGTTAAATGTTGGGACCTAACACAGAACAAGGTCATTCGCTCGTATCCTGGTCATCTAAGTGGTGTTTACTGCTTGTCTACTCATCCCACTCTTGATATTTTACTCACTGGGGGACGTGATTCAGTATGCCGGGTTTGGGATATTCGTACCCAAACGCATGTTCATGCATTCATGGGGCACAACAGCACAGTTTGCTCGGTTTTTGCTCGTGCAACAGATCCACAAGTTGTCACTGGCTCGCACGACGCAACCATCAAGTTCTGGGACCTGAGAGGTGGAAAAGCAATGTCAACTCTCACACACCATAAAAAATCAGTGCGTGCATTGGCGCAGCATCCTAAGGATCAGCATTGTTTTACATCTGCGTCAGCGGACAACATTAAGAAGTTCAACCTTCCGAGAGGGGAATTTCTACACAACATGCTCGCTCAACAGAACACCATAGTTAACGCAATGGCGGTCAATGGGGAGGGAGTTATGGCCACTGGAGGTGACAATGGAAGCTTGTGGTTTTGGGATTGGAAGAGTGGCCACAATTTTCAGCAATCCCAAACGATAGCACAGCCAGGTTCACTGGATGGTGAAGCTGGTATTTATGCTCTTTCTTATGATGTCACTGGTACAAGGCTTGTTACTTGTGGAGCTGACAAGACGATTAAAATGTGGAAACAAGACGAACACGCTACACCGGAAACTCATCCTCTCAATTTCAGTCCCCCAAAAGACATCCGGCGCTTCTAGCTTTTGCTGTTGCTCTGTTTGGTGACATGTAATATTTTTTCAGAACTATTTCACATAATGTGAATTTATTGTTCTATCAAGGCTTTGTCAGTTTTTGTGTTGCTGGTTGCTACGAGAGAGTGATATTAAATTTCGTTGCTTGTTGGTATTCATAGGCTAAATATATTTTCAAAGAAATTGGACTTGGAAGGGCTTTTTTTTTGTGAAGCACCAGAAAATTTTGCCCAACCGCGTTAATTTTTCTTTTGGCCTATGTTTATAGGACACATGTAAACAGCCAACCCTTATGGCCTGTGGCAACATGTCAAAGGCCTTTTATTCTGGATCCAGAAAGCCTTTTATTCTAGATCCAGAAAGGGCAAAGGGGAAGGGACAAACTAGCAGCCATTACATCACATGGGAGATCTAAAAGAAATGGAAAAGATAGAAGAATATATGAGATGTTTTTATGTGTCAGAAAATCAACAAGAGTATTATACAAATAAAATTCTTCCTCCTCCCACCCCCTACCTTCCCTCCTTTTCCTATTCACATCCTTCATTGTAACAAGAGTGAGTTAGTTATATGCCATTCTGCTCTGGTCGATCTCTCTTTTTGACAATGTTTCAGTCTTTCTATCTCTATTTAGTACCAGAAGTTAGAAGTTATCCTCATACTCTCAATCAAAATAAAAGGCTATTATTAACAAAACAAGAACATGTTGGCACTTAAAATCTGTTGGAGTTTTGGGATCTCTGATGTTTTGTTTTTTCTTGCCTGTCTCTTGTTTCCTCTGTTGCTTTGCTAATGAGAATTTCTCTTTGTCAAAAAAAAAAAAAAGTTCTGCGATTACTCATATACTGGGAATTGTATATGAGAGCCATACAGGTTACAAGCACTTTGCGTTTTACTACTAGGTTATAGTCTTCCAGCTAAAAGAAAATTAAATCAGGATCTGAATGTATATTTATATAATTCATGGACGTGAATACGTGATCACACTCAGACAAACAGGTTTAAACAAACGCGATGCCCATAACACTATATATTCATATAATTCATGTATCTGATCACACTCAGAGTGAGACTTTTGGTAGCCACTTTTAAGATAAATCATTAAAAAGGTGAAGTGGATGTGTACCTTTTTCAGTGTCTCCCTGAGAGTTGGATTCACTCATTATAGACTTAAGAGACTTGTCCTCCAGTTTGTATTTTAGTTTCATGTTGGCTTCCCAGGAGGAGATAGAAGAAAACCTTCACTTGGGACCCTACGTTTGGCCAATTTCAAACATGGATGCCCAAACTTTATTTTCCACAGCATCTGTTATTTGCTTGTCGGCAACATTGATTAAGACCAGCCACACAGTTGGAAATTGACATCTGATTAATACCCCAACTGATTTAAGAGAGGTGAAGTTGAGTTCAATGCAAAAAGATAAATAGGTATGATTGTTAACAAAAAAGAATCAAGGAAAAGAACTTAAGTAGGTATTGTTCTATGCATTGACAGATAAATCAGCGTATCATATTATCAGAAAAGCAAGATTCAGCTCTCATGATCAAACAGTAACCAGATCCGCAATCACACGGGGCGTGTCTCCTGCTTTTCACTAAATCTAATTAACCAGTAGAGTGGAATCTCAACATAGCATGTAGATGGAAATAAAACATAAGGAGCCTGCCAATGTGATAGTACTACAATTATTTTGATTAATATCCACTATAGATCATTTCAGACTGTTTTCAATCAATCTGAACTAATTCCGGAGCATAATTATTAGATACATCTAAAGATAATCTTATCCGCACTTTGCTTTGTTCGTTTACGCGATCCGTCATATTCACAGACAGTTTCTCCTATACTGTAATCTCAAACTTGTTCAATGCATCAGATTACCGTACTTAGTAAGCTTTATCAATTATTCAAATGTGTTTCTTCTCAACTCTCATTCATCAAAGACACCTGTTAGATTTACTATTGCCTTTGTCTCTAAGCCTACATACCCTTTCCCTTCTATCATCTCCTTACTGAAATTATGGAGATGCTGATGGGGCTTGTCCAGGACCGACGACCCCTTTCCACATGGCTTTCCTGTGAGAAAACAGGTTTCTGATGATAATGATAGTTGCAACTTGCAAGTACACCAACATGAATGGCAAACAATGAGGGAGATAAACAAGTGGGGACTTAACAGCCTCATGGGAAAACTGTTTCAGGAATACTGAGGTGATAAAAGAACTTCGTTTATCTTCTTTAATTTTTATGTCAGAAACTCAGAATGCCATTGCCTACAAAAGCAGAGAAAAACTCCTGCAACTAGTCTATAATGCTGGCTAGAGCTATCAAACAGAAAACATGGTATGAGTGGAAGATGTGCAGTCAGACCTGAGTAGTACTCATTCCATCAAGCTGCGATAAGTTAATTTTCTTCAAAGCTCAGGGGAATCCAAGTCTGTCAACAGGAATCAGCAAAACAAAGAATGTAAGAAAAAGTTGGAACATCAATTATAAAGAAATCACAATGTTCATGGATTATCAGCTAAGCTCCCTTTAAGTTAGAAATTACTGCACCCGAGGTGGGCTACCATATAGAATAGACAACTCTAGTTTTTGTGTCCCCAATAAGAAAAGATCAACTAAATTGTCCAATTATATTATATGTTTGACTCCATTGGGGTCTGACAAAATATTCCCAACAGTCGCTAAACCCTAAACACTTCCCTACTGTTCAATATAGGGCCTTCTCAACAAACACCTGGTAAATTAATAAAATAATTAGAACTAAATTTACTCCATTATCCTCTGCAGGGAGTACATGTGCATGAACATGTCAAAGCATGGAAAGACCGATTGCATTCATGCTCACCTGACAAACTCGTTTTCTCAAACCAGGAGTCCAGGACGTGCACATTGCAGCTCTAAACACCATACCCAGATGTATGTGCAATACTAGAGTAGACTATACTGAAAAATATGACCAACTTCTGCACAAAATGATTATAAAACCTATTTATCAATTTCACACATGTACATCTGTGTAATGACTAATGACTAGGTTGGGGATACGGGACCCACATGCCATTTGGCCACTTGTTTTGATCTTGACAGACAGTAGCCAACCAGAGTTTGTAACTATCTGTGTGTATCCCTCTGCCCACCTTCCTTACGAGCACTGGAGGCTTACAGGTAGCATTTGACATCTTCTTCATAAATACTCATAAATATTAAAGACTACCAGGGAAAGGAAGTTCCTCTGTCACGCTCTCATAGCAAAAGAAATTGGATCAAAGCTCAAGTTTTCTAAAATACGATCACAAGATGAAGGTAAGAAAAGTACAGTATTCTCTTATTGTCCTTGAAAGAGCTTAAACTGTCTCAAATAATCTATAAGTTGATATTCTTGCATGCCTATGCTGCAGTTATTAGGATGGATGCATCGTAAGTTCCGTCAGAATAGCAATGAACCTGTTTTCTTCATTGGTAAGTTCTGCAGTGCAACATGCATCTTTCTGCTGTGAGTTCCTGTAACTGTTCTTTGACCAGGACAGTGGCCATCAATGAACCTAAGAGACACAACCTGAGGCATAAACATCATGTGCAGTATTTAGTGGAAGATCATATAACTGCATATAGAACAGGCTAAAATCTGTAGGATGAACTTTGCTAATACAATCAAAATTGTAATCAAGCAGATACATCACTACCAGAAGGCAGCACAAGAACACAATTAAGTCTTCCTCGACCTAATAAAGAACTAGTTCAAACAAGAATTTTGTAAAAGACAATACACAATGTACGGCTTAGAATTATGTCATAAAGTTCCCTACATTTCTTTTTTGTGTCAGAGCGTTCTTGTGCTTGTCTTGCAGGGCAGCCATCACTCGATGATCAACAATACTATCCAAAGCCAAACTATGGCACAAAACCCTTTAAGCCAGGCCAGAAAGATCATCAGCTTCGAAATTCTTTTGCTGGTCTAGAAGCAGCTAAGGTAGATCAAGAAGGATACTATGAAGAGGAATCAACTGCTGCGGCATCTGAGCTCTTTCATGGCTTTCTTGCAATTGGTACCTTTGGCTCAGACCAAGTCATCACCGAACCAGCAACTCCAACACTGGCCATGTCTGTGGAGAATATAACTGAAAAAGAGACTGAGGCCACAGAGAATGAACTGAAGCTCATCAATGATGAGTTGGAGAAGGTGCTGGTAGCTGAAGCTAAGGATGAAATTTGCAATGATTCATCTGGAAGGAACAGCCATGTTAGCAACGGAAGAAGTAGTCATGGTAGCACCATTACACTAAGTGGTAAGATGCTAGAAGTCTCAGAGAGCAATGGGATTAATGGAACTACAGTCTGCCCACTCCAGGGATATCTTTTTGGGTCAGCATATGAGTTGTCAGAAACAACAACGGTAGCGAAGAAGGAGCACAGGACATCTCTTGGTGAGCTGTTTCAGAAGAGTAAACTGACAGAAGAGAATTATTCTGGAGCAAAACTCAGCAAGGAGGAGAAGCGAGCAGATCAGAAGGAAGCTGATAAGTCTTCCATTCACTTGATCAAAAAGAAGCTCAGGAAAAAAATGCTCCACATGAATGCTTCTTCTCGGAGCTCTGCAGCAGCTGCTGATCCTGGTTCAGCAGAAACAAAACTGAATAAGGTACCTCTAATCTAATGAAACCCCTCCTACAATACAGTACTTTTTTTTTTCTGGCTTTTCTTGGGCATTTTAATAAGAAGTGGAAAGAAAAATGCTATTCTTATGAGATTTCGGTGCTCCTTGACATGAACACTAATAGATACTAATTACCATGATACTTATGAACTGACCCCTAGAATGACCAAAGGTCTGTCATAAGAGTACCTATAAAATGGTTTTAGAAAATACTTTGCTCTTAAAGCCGTTACATATACTGTGTACATATTTCTTACTTTTCACCTCAAACGAGTAATGTAATCTAAAATAATGCTGTGTGGACTGTAGATCCTTCAGATGTTCCACAGAAAAGTTCACCCAGAAACGTCAGTGGCTGGGGAAAAATCTGGCAAGTACCAAAAGAACAAGAGAATGAGCAGTGATGGGATTTGCAACCATGGAGATGGGGTCCTCCCAGATGATCAAGACATCATGTTATATCCCCAACAAGCCTTTTCATCAAACCAGAGCATGCGACGCTACAAGAGCCAATCTAACCCGCCCCAATTTGCACTTAGCGGCCTTGATTCAAATGTGAACAAGGAGCACTGGATCAAAACTGATGCAGACTGTAAGTAGTACACAATGCACTTATATAACTTTAGAGCATGTGACTATGCACAAATCATAGACTGTTATAATTGCACAAATCAGAAGCATACCAACCCCTACGGAATTTCGGATCAACTATGACTACATATAAAGCTCTAAAAGAATTGAGTGGTACTATAATTTGTGAATATCTAAGATATGCCTATGGTTTCTCAATCCTTTTTGTGTTGTGTTTTCTGTAGACCTAGTCTTGGAGCTGTGAAAGGAAGTTGGGTTTTCGAAATGTCACACTTGAGCTTGAACTTGAACTTGATAAGTAAGATGTAATTCATATGCTACTGTTTGTAAGAGTAAGATTCTACTTGTTGGTACTTGTAATAGTGATCAAAGAGCATGAGTGGAACCAGATAAATAAAAGAGGCAAGCCCGTCCTCTGAACCTGGTGAATGTAATATATAAGATCATGTAATACTTGTGCTGGTGATCAGATTTTTGTAATCAGAATTTCAACCATTACCAGATGCTTGTAATAATTGCAGTTTGTAAATTGCGTGCTTTCATCATATGAATTGAAACCCTTAATTACAGTAAACACTTACCCGGGTGATCGTCTTCCTCGCTGCAAACGGTAAAACGTCGCCGTTCCCGCGAAAGCTTTTGCTCTAACGATCCTTCTCCGCCATTGCGAACGGCCTCGTTGATTTAGACATATTAATCTGATATCAATCTAAACTTCCTTCTTCTTCTTCTTCAGGTTTTTCAATTGAATAAGAATACCAAACCCCCCTGATTTTCCAACGACTTCATTTCAATCTGGAAAATTGCCTTTCTTATGCTGTAATTTCGAGTTTTCTAACTCAAACGATTTGAGCGGGAGGAGCCTACCCAAAGGACTGTCCTTTTGCCCTGTTTTCTTTTTTTGGACTGAACCCAACCACAGACCTAAATATCTAATTTTCCTCACAAAAAAAAAATTGAATATGTGGGGTTTTTTCTTTTTCTTTTTTGTTTTACACTTTTACAGCCTTGAGCAAAAGGCTGGAGAGTATTTTTTTTTTTCTTCCGATTTTTGTAATGGACGAGAATACATTATGTTTAAACGAATACCCGAAAACTCTACACATTTGATGAGTGACTGAAAAGAAATCAACGGCATATTTACTTACTTGGAATGAGTATGAGAATAAAGAAATTGATTCTAATTCTTAAGTTCTCTTGCGTTTACTAACATGTACATAAATCGGAATGGTTGTAGGTCCTACGTAAAAGTGACTAAAAATGATGAATTCATTCCTGAATATCTGGAGTTTGATAACCAATGGGGGGTAGGTATTATTGGCATGTTTACTTACTTGGAATAAAAATGTGAATGAATCGGAATTCATTCCTAATACTTATCCCCCCCCTGATAATCAAACTCCGAATATTCATAAATGGATTTCTCTTTTTTAGTTACTTTTAAATGGGATCCACAACCATTCCGATTCATGTACATATTAGTAAACACAAGAGAACTCAGGAATTGAAATCAATTCATTTATTCTCATACTCATACTCATTGCAAGTAAGTAAACATGCCATAAGAATGAATTCCAATTTATTCACATGTTCATTCCAAGTAAACATGTCACGAGTGTTTAGAAAGAACAAGAAGCTATGTGATCCATTCACAAGGGTTTTTTTTTTTTCTTCCAATATATGTTCCCTCCTTTGCATCACGTAAATTGGATTTCGATGATCCAATTAAAGATTAGTTGCCACAAGATCAAAATTAATATGCTCTTATAAAATGGCGATTTTGGCACTTCCACATTCTCCAAAGAGTAGTTATTTTTCTTGTGTGATCGTTGTCCAAGTGCTACAACATAACTTGCAAGTACATGTCTTTGTAGAAATCCTTGAATCAAACACAAGGAGCGAATAGGAGTAGAAATTCAACGAATGACTATTCATTTTTATTATAACTTGTGTTCTGGTACATGTTTCTTACAACTTAACCAATGAATCTGGCAGGAAAGTCAAGTATGAGAAACAATTTCAATTTTGACAGCACCACTAGCATGTACCGTCCATGAAATTTACCAGCAATTCCTGGACCATACCTCTATCTGGCATCCTCCCTGCAGCACCATAAATGGGAGAGAGCCCTCCGCTTATTGGACCTGGATTTTCTTTGACCTGAAAAATGTCACGGTTAATAAGAGATTATTCAAGTAAATGGCCTTTGCTGATGTGATCAAATGGTAGAGATGATTTAGTATTTTATTAAGGTAAAGCATGAATCACTTACAGTTTTCACAGATTCCCTTAGATCCCTCAGAAAGTCCTCAAGAATTGGTATATGTTGAAGTGTCATACATATATGAATGCTGATTCAAGCATATCAAAGAAAAGAATTAAGCTCAGGATTGATTCTTGAATTGATTTATGAACTAATCATGACTACTGCAAAAAGACCCCCTATTTGACACACCAGTGAGTTAAACAATCTACTTGTCATTACTCATTTGGGGTGCATGCTAAAAGAAAGGCTATTTCCACGAAGCATGACATGGTGCTCGTGCATACACAGAACCTACCTGTTAGGTCTTTGCAATGCATTCAAATGCCAGCCTTTAGATGACATGATATCATTGACTTCAAATATATCAACAACATTAGAGCCAAATGCCACAACTGTCATGTCTGGCCTTCCAATGACGAACAACTCCGGAATTTCCTCTATCCTGCAACAAAGTGTCCATATTTTCAATGGAACAAGACCCCTGCTCCCCATACCTAAAGGAAAGCAAAAATAACTTAACCAATAAGACGGTTGAAAATAATACCCTTTCTGAAGTCGTTTTGATACTTCCATGACAGATCTCGTGTTTTCCAAGTACCCTACAGAACATTGGAATGAAATGGAACAGAATCAGCCACCCTCCAAGAATTTGATGAAATATTCAGATTAGAAGAACCATCCGACCAATACATTCTTACCTTCCTCCCCCAAAGACATCATAGCTGCCCAAGCCCCGGCAATTAAACTACCAGGTCTGCTTCCAGCCATGGTTGGAGATACATACAGCCCTCCTGACCACTCAGTAACTGCAAGATGGATACAGACAACGATAAGCACAAATTTCAGCAATGCTAATTGTGTCAAAATCTATAACTTGATTCCAGAAATGAATGAAAACTTTATTCTGCTTGTACTATGTTGTCTTTACTCTTTAGTTTGTCAGGATCGATAAAAACATTCAGTTCCACTAGGGCTTTTGCATATGATAAGCTTCTATCAAGACTGGAATAGTAAACAATCCAAATAACCTCCATGCTTATAGAGGTCATGTCTCTGTCCAGTATATCTAAGATGAAGCTATTGGGAAACCAATGTAAAGTGGGATTAAGCATATGATAAGCTTCTATCAAGACTGGAATAGTAAACAATCCAAATAACCTCCATGCTTATAGAGGTCATGTCTCTGTCCAGTATATCTAAGATGAAGCTATTAGTAAACCAAAAGTATTTATCCAGTCAGCTAATTGATGCCATCAGGCATTCAGGCAATCACACCACTAGTCTGTGTCCATGTCAAAGTCTTTTTCTTTGGCTTTTCAACGAAAGCATAATCATTCAAAGTTCTCCAATAAACAAACTAAATGAAAATTTCACTTGACTTGCTGGATATTGCTTGCAGATACAAAAACTTACCGGCCACAAATTGATGCTGATGGAAAATAGAAAGTCATAAAACCCAGCATTCCAATGAACCAATATGACATGAAAAGAAAAGCCCATCAGGGAGGTTCTAACCAAATGTAAACCAATGTTAGTTCTGAAATTTTGACCAGTATGAATGGATAACCTTTCTAATGTCATGGTCTCTGTACAGAACTATACTTGTTCCTTTAGGAGCCAACCCATATTTATGCACGTCAGCTGATATTGATGTCACTCCCTTAACTGAAAAATCAAAGGGTGGAATTGGATACCTGAAAAACACAAGGTTATGAAATAAATAAAAGATATGAGAGTATGATGTTCAGACAAGTGCATCCATCTTTCAGGATACAGACACTATTATATTTATAATAAATCCATAAAAAGAAGGTACACGGAAATGCGTATAGAAACCATGAACACCTACAAATATGTGTGTGTGTGTGTGAGAGAGAGAGAGAGAGAGAGATAGAGAGAGAGAGAGAGAGAGAGTCTCCGGTAATATGAGTCCATATTATATAGCATTTGATATTCATATGCTCCCCCATTCACACATGTTGGAGGTACATGCCACACGTTATTGGGAGAATAGAAAAAAATCTGAACTAGCAGAACAATCAACAGAAGGCTGGCCTACTCAATGCTTGGATTTTGTAGGTCATAAAATGATGTACAAGTAGCTTATAGCTTATGCAGTCAAACATATAAGAAAATTTCCCAATCCAAATCCTTCAATATTTTGATTTATGTAATGCTGTCTGTATAAATAAATCCCATGAAACTGCAGCTCTTAATACTTATAAAGCCTGCAGGAATGAAAAACAGACAGCATACACTCTCTCACATCCAAAGCTAAACAGAAAAAACGCAAAAATCCAACTATCCAAGTGCACTTGAAGAGATCCAAGTGCCCACCCCTACAAAGTGGTATTACAGCTTTGAGTAGCTATAAATCTGTGTAACCCAGAGATCTAACTAAGATGACCATGTGCATCACTAAACTCTAGCACATCCCCTTGAGCACCTTACAGCAAAAGTAAAGTGATCAATTCCATGTTGTTTAATTACCTTCAACTTCCTCCGTTAAATTAACTACTGCTCACTAACTTTTAGTACCACTGGTAATTAACATTTTCAAAAATTGGAGAAAATATCATTTACAACATACATAATAAAACGAATACCAAACATATCTGCCAGAAAAAAAAAAAAAAAAGGTTAAAACATAAATCAAACCAGACATACCCAAGCTTGTGAGCAAAAGGTAATACAAATCCCCCAAGACAAAGGTCGACATGGAGACAGATATCAAAGCTAGAAGCTAATTGACCAAGCTCCTGTAAAAGAAGTTCCCATTGTTGTCAGTGAAGATCATATACTTTTGCCAAAATCCATTCTTCAAACCTCCTCCGGAAAACAATAAAATACCTCAATAGGATCAACAATGCCATGAGGAAAACCAGGTGCAGATCCAACAATCTACAGCATGAACAAACCTAGGTTAGTTTAACTGGTAAACAAAAACTTTAAGTTGGTTAAAGCATCACAGTTACACAATGGGTTAAATGTAGATATCTTTTTTCTCTCAAGTCAAATTAAAATAACAAAGGTCAACTACAGTACATTACATTATCAGAGATGCAAGGGTGAATAGGAAACACAAAGGAATGATTACAATCAATTCATACCAAAACGGTGTTTCTATTAATGAATCTTCTAATGGCTTTGACATCTGCTTGAAACTCTTTATCAACAGGGACACGCCAGAGCTTGATGTTAAAATATTGTGCAGCCTTGTCATATGCTGAGTGAGCAGATTCAGGTATTATCCTAAGCTTGGAAATAAAATGAGTTATATAAATAACTCTAACATGATAGACCAGTATATATGAAGAAGTGTAACTGGAAATTAACATACATTTCAGGTTTTTTAATCCCCTTCCTGGATTTCATATAATCACGTGATGTTTTCACAGCTAGTAATATACTTTCAGTTCCTCCCGATGTCATGTTTCCACATATTTGTCCTCCAGAAGACTTCTTTTTACTTCCAAGCATTGCAGCTGTCATAGCAACCACTTCAGATTCAAACCGTATGACACTCTGGAATACATCCATATGTAATGGATTGGTATGTGCAAACCTGAAAGCCAAATCAAGCCACGTTCAGACAAGAGGTAAAGCCAAGTATACATGGGAAGTGGGAAGAGTCGGAAGATGGAGAGGAACCACTTTTATCAGATATGCCAAATCTGGCAACACAAGCTCTAACGCAAAGCACCGTAACAGACATTCTTAGGCACACATAACCACGATAGTGTCACATAAACGAAGAACCCTATTAAACTTAGACATCCAAAGAAGTAGAATCACAAAGCCTGTGCAAGCTCAACTGGTTATACCAAGATCATTAAATTTCACCCATCTATGTGATGTGTCGGTACAATAATTTTTCTTATGTGCCCTAACACAAGTGTAAAAATGTAACAGGAAATATTAAATCTAGAACCCTAAAGTGTTTTCTGGTGTATCCCCAAATTATATGTGGTATTTCTGTTTCTGCACCAAGTTCTAAGCAAAATGTTTAAAGCTAAAAAAAATAGCAATAATAGAGGGCCATTCACAGAAAGGTACATATCATAGATGTAAAAGATCTTACTTACATTGAGCATGCCTCATTAATTAGAGAAAAATGCCCTTCAAATTCACTTCCTCCAATATAGCTGCAAACAAGAATAAAGCTCAATCATAAAAAAGATAAATAAATAAGTAGAATGCAGATCAACACCCTTCCATACATAGTGTAGGTGTTTCACTTGTGCATGACGCAAATACACAATAACCCTCAAACGCCTTTGATTGCACTGACTACACAATACAATCGATGTGATCAATGACCCATGGTGATTCTTAATGTAGTTGAACATCACGCATATGTATGTGTATGATGGGTAGTTGAACATAAATTTAAGAACACATAAATTTTGTTAAAATTTACGAACATACACTGTACCAGAGCATTTGCCTTGCCAAGCCACATCTTTTCTTTTCTCATCTTTCATCTGGTCTAGAACTCCCACTCCCAACCCTGTGCCAGGCAATTCAGTTCTCCAATTTTCTTTTTTAGATTTACCACCAGACTGTAACTTCTCCACAACCTGCTTGTTCAACAACAACATCCACAAAATCAACAGAATGTTACTTTTTTCATGAGAAACTACCATGAGATGAAAAAAAAAAATCTCCCCTAGATCAATTCCCTTTTGGAATTTAGAGCTCATAATAATGAAGTCTGCTCATGTATGCTGTTACAAACTAAAGGGAACAGCATAAACGGCAATATTAAATTTCCAATATTAAACTTCAGATTTCCACAACTAGCTAGCGGCTACAAATTAAGAGCCTCTGAACAAACGGCATTTAAAGCTCACCTATATGGTACTCCCAGTCTCATACTGATTTCTTGCATTATTCCATCTCACTTCATTTATGTCCAACAACATTAATATGTATCATACTGACCCCAGAAAATTAAATTTTCAAAACACTGATTTCTTGCACAGACCTTTTGCTTTTCAGCGTCGATGTAATTCTTCACGCCAGGAACCAACCTGCAATTTTACAAAATTGAACCAAAAAAAGTACAATTTACACAGATAATTCTACAATCCCAGGAACAATTCAACAGAAATGAGTATTGCATAGGAAGCTCACTTGATGAAGCTCATGAAGAAAGCTAAGAGAGTGGCTTTGAGTCCCTTCTCCTGCAGGACACCAAGAACCGATTGAAGTGTCGAAGCAACGAAGAGTCCAACAAGAGGAGTGAACACCAGAACTAGAGGCTCGTACCCGGACAAGAACGAGTTCGCCGAAGCTCGAACGCCCAGCAAGAACGATTTCCCGGACGAATCCATCGCTGAATCTGATCGCTCAGAACGTCGATGAAACCGATAAGAAGCAATAACAACAAGGCTTTGTGATTGCGTTGAAGTAATCGCTTTTTCGTGTAGCTTGCTTGAGCTAGCTTCTAATTAACAAGTGGATTTTTGGATAGGCTCGCAAAATCGCGCAGGGTGTGATTGGACACCTCAACAGTTTGCTTTCCGATCACTATATCGTCTTTTTCTTTCCGAACAAGAATGGCTCGTTGTCCACGTGTCATCATTCATTCTTTTCTATTTGGTCCCTGTACTTTCAGCTTTCTACTTGAACATCTTGTAACATAATTAAACTTGCAATTTATTCCAATTCATTGGACCTATTAGCTAGCCAAGGTATTAGCCAAAAAAAAAAAAACTAGCCAAGGTGCCCCTTCCGTTCAAGTTGACAAGTGAAATTTCGAGCAAAATAAACCATTATTAGTACATGCATGTTTTTCATATAAATTGTTTGGTACATGCATGTTTTCATATAAATTGTTTTATCGTGTAGCCCTTACCTCAATAACAAATCAGTATTGTTGAAGTGGTAACTAAGAAAAGTCGTCATATGTAAAGTTTTAAAATAGTAATTACACATATGTTATACATGGAGCTTCTCTAGTGAAGACCATTATAATGAGTACCATTTGAGTACCACTCGATTAGACCTACTTTTTTATTACATTTCGACAAATCAACCGTTCAATATTTAGATATTTATGAGTAGATCACTTTTACAAATTTTCAATGAAATCGGAAATCGTTAAGTCATCTATAATTGTGATTTACCATTTATGAATATGAATGGTTCAAAATTGACAGATTTGGTTCGTCCATTTATTTGGTGTAGTTCGGTACCTTAACGATTTCAAATTTTGTTGAAAATTTGTAGAAGTGATCTACTCATGAATATCTTAATATTGAACGGTTTGATTTGTCGAAATGTAATCGAAAAATAGATATCACAACCATTAATCAAGTGGTACTCAAGTGGTACTCATTTAAGTGGTCCTCACTAGAGAATCTCTCATGTTATACATGCACGTACAAGAGTGAAATAGCGAGCAAAATGAAATGACCAAGTATTGCCGCATCATCTTTCTACTTCCACATTGATGTGTCTACCACATTATAGCTAACTAATGAACTCTAAAATATGTCCGCCAAAGTGTAAATCATACAAACTACAATGATAGAAAGCATTATTTAATCCTTTTTATTTTTACATATGTGATATGTATGTTAACCATGGTTGAACAATGAATGATAGAAGATCAAACAGGATGTTATGCATGCGTATTGTGTTACGATGGAAGTTTATAAACAAAGAGCAAAAGATAAACGACTTGGATTACCCTAAATCTAATAATAAATTTATATAGAAATTCAGATAAAACTAGAGCTGGCCAAAAATTGCCGATTGTACCGTGCCAGCCGAATCCGAGCCGAGCCGAGCAGGTTCGGTACCGACAAATTCGGCATACCGAGGTTTCGGTTCGGTTGTACCGAGCCGACTTACGAACCTCGGTTCGGCTGCGGTATCACCTTTTCAATAGGTTCGGTTGTGCCGAACCGACCGAAATTCAAAAACCCCACAGTTTTTGTATGAGGCGAGGCTCGAACCTCAAACCTCATAGTTAAATCGTTGCTCCTCAACCACTGAGGCAGATGCTTCTCTTACTATGTTATATGCAAACTTAATATTTAATTACTTCTTACTCGATAAACTCATGCATACTTCCTCAGTTCCTCATTTAATTCATCTGTCATTTCATTTTTCCCCCTTTCTTCATCTTCGTTCTTCATTCTTCCTCTGTAATTTCTCTCCTTCCATTCTTTCTCTTCATTTTCCTTCTTCCTCCTGCTTTTTCTTCCATTTTTTTTCTCTTCCTCTCTTCTTCTTTTTTCTTCCTCTTCTTATTCTCTCTCCTTTCTGATTTTCTCCTCTTCTAGATCTGATGCAGATCTGGAGATCTGATCCAGATTTGGAGATCTGATCCGATCAACCTTCCACTCAATCATTTCGTTATCGCCGCTATCATTCGAGAGCTAAATAGTTGATCAATTTGCAATCGAAACCGACCGCTGTCATTCCTTCCACATCTAGATCTTCATCGCTGCGTTCCTTTCAGTCCGATCAACAATTAGATCGGTTGAGCTTCAAACCGACCGAAATCAACCGATTTCATCGGTACCGAGAAATCGGTATACCGATTTCGGCGGTTCGGCAATGGTTTAAGAAATTGAGGAACCGACTAAGGTCGGTTCGGTACCGGTAAGGCCGTCTAGGTGGTCGGTACCGTACCGAAGCCACCCCTAGATAAAACTATCAAAATCACAATGTCATTACTTATTTGTTTGACCAAAAAAAAATATTTTTTATATTAAGAGCTAAGTTTTTTTTTTTGTTAAATTGGAGGAGATTGATTTCCTAATCTAGCGTAATTTTAACCAAATTCTTCACTTTATAACTAAGTATTTAAGTTGACAACCGGCATCTCTTTGTTGGTCTTGTTCATAAAAATATATCTAAACTCAATTTCGGGCCTTGTTTCAAAAGCACTTGGTAGGGCCTGGGTATGGTTTCCCCTACAAGATGGACCCTTCAAATGTAATAGGACTTTGAAGACAGAGTTGGAATCAAACTTCGATTAGACCCTATTCTACGTACGAATAAATGGAAAGGTGAGTCTCCTTCATATATGGTTGATGACTTGATGGCTTGTCTTTCTCATGATATTGATGCAAGTCTGTAATCAATATATGATTGTATTATTTTGCGGGCGAGATCAAGTGGTTCTCCTTCCCCTTCGCTCAGAGTTTGTCCAATTGGTTTTTTTTAGCAAAGTTCTAATGAAGTCCCACGTTCACCCTCCTCAAATGTTCATTCTCTTCAATAGTTCAAATTAATCTTCTATTTTAGTGAATTGAAATTATCTTTTTATGTCAGTAAAGAAATCATATTGTGTGTATATATATATATATATATAAGTCCTTATTGTCAAAATACTACAGGTTCAAGACTAGTCTTAGGCTCTTATTTTGTAAGAGTTTTTTTTGGCCTTTTGTTTTGGCATTTCTTTAAGCACCCTAAATGCTTATATTATTTCATTTATCGATTATTTCGTTTGTCGGTCATCTAACCTCCTTTCGTTACGTCGTTGGTCAAGTTGTGTTCGTCACGATCAGCAGCCATCTTTTCTCCATGTAGTTATATTTTTCTATTCTACTATCATAAATAGTGAGTTGAAGCCCGCAAGTTATCTAGTTTACATACGTGTATAATGTGAACATTAAGCATAACAATGTAGGTGTCAATTATATCAAGGGTTTTTATCACATATAGTACCTGAACTATTTATCAATTATATACTTGGTACCTGAACTTTAATTTTTGTCACAAGTAGTACCTAAAGTTTCAATTTTTGTCACAAGTAGTACTCAAAGTTTTTTATTTAATCTCTTTTGGTACCTAAGGCCGATTTTTGTGATATTATATGCGCGTGTTAAAAAAAATACTAAAATGGAAAACTTTGGGTACTATTTATGACAAAAATTGAAAAATTTGGGTACTAATTGTGACAAAAATTGAAGTTCATGTACCATTTAGGATGAACTCGAATGGTTCGGGTACTGGTTGTGATCAAAAGTGAAGTTCATGTACTATGTATATAATTGAGATAAAGTTCAAGTATCATTTGTGATAAAAACCCTTATATCAATATACACCCCTGACACAAGTGAATATTAATAAATGCCAAAAAAAAATAGAGTTCCCAAAACCGAAATCTACATGTACAACGTTTAAAGATACAATACAATTAATGTTTTCAAATCCAACGTACATTCATTCAATCTAATGGTATAAGTCTTTCATTTTTAAGTTGAAGGTCTTGAGTTTAACTCATACGTGATCACTAATTGTTTAATAAATAAAAAGTATAATGTTTCCCAAAAAGAAAAAATATATATCTATATGTATTATAAGTCATTGAATATATAATTAATAATATATTACATGTAAGAATTAGACATCTATTTCAAGTTTAGGGTTGTTTAGGGTTGTGTGGTCTAGTATCATATATACTCTCCATGAAAGCCCTAAATTTGACAACCAGTTGTTGTAAATAATCAACTTGCAGGTACGTGTACGTTTTTGATTGCCTAGCCTGAACGTTCTTTAGAATGCTTGACGGGATGGAATAGTCATCGAGCTAATTATAGCCATATTCGGAAGCTTCTCTCTGGTTAATGACGAATGTCGTCATGCAATCAATAACAACGTCAACTATTCCAGAGCAAAGATGATGCATATATGTGGAAACTTACAGATCGAGAGAGGATCGATGATCGAATTAAGGGCCACCATATTTTCAAATGTTGACTGCCAATTATTCAGATTCATCTGGATATTTCTTCAAGTCTCTAACCTTCTAATTAAAGCAACGTGCCAACGTCGACTAGTGAATATTCTTCGTTTTGGTAAAATAAGCGTGCAAAGAGTAGTCATATATGATATATGCATGCAACAGAAGAATTTTCTATTAACTCGTGAACATAATTATTAATGAAAGACGTACGTCGTCCCATTATACATGCATGCATATCAGCATAAGAGGGCACCTAATTATATCCTAGGGTTCTTCGGTTTTATTAGGAAAAAAATTATAATTGGATCAGCGCCCCAAAATTAATTTGGATTGTACCAGCTAGTTAATATATATTAGACAAAAAATTACAAATGATCACTCGCATTCAGCACCGTCATACATTGGTCATCGTAGTTAAATTTTTTGTTGCAACTTACAAGCCATTAAATATGAGGATATTTTTATCCAATCACTAAAAGACAATTTTTAAAGCTAAAAAAATAAAAGAAAACAAAACAAAAAAAAATAATGGGAATCATGATTTGAACAGTTGGCAAACTTGTACCATCCAAGTTGGGGGAGAATTGTTCCTGCATCCTGCTAATAGGAGGTAAGGGGTTCGAAACCCAGCTTGGGCAGGTTTGAGGGGCCTTTGGGTTCGTGCACCTGTCAAGCACCAGTGGCCAGCGGCAACTCGTTCCGCGAAGGGAGATTAGTCTCCTCGGCTTACCCTCCGGGGGGGTTGGGGGTGATCATTCCTGGGGAGAGAATCCCTAATAAAAATAAATAAAAATGAATTGAACAGTGGTGTGAGATCCATACTACCAATTTCTAATAATTTATGAAATTAGTAGAAAATATTAAACAAAAATATTCAAATAAAATTTTCTTCTAGAAGATCCAAAAAAAAAATTATTTTTTGATTCAATATTAATTCTTTTATGTTTTTCAAATAATTATTTGTAATTTGACAAAAATACCTTTTATCTTTTACGAAAATTTTGACGGTAAAGTTAATGGTTGTACCAAAGTGAATGACAAAGTTGAAGTTGAGTAACTAAAATGACATTTTTTAAATGTCAAAGTGTGGAACGAGTCAAAATTTAATGGCTAAATTTATATTTTTACCTATATATTAAGATGCAGCTAATTGGAATCATGATTTAGGGTACTAATATGGTTATCAATTTACTTGGATGAGGTAGTAGAGCATCCGACATCATCGTTTTGAAGTTTGAATTGAACGATGACCAGAAAAATGGAGACAGATGCGTAGGCCATGATGTATGCCCTTTGCCAATGCAACTTAATTAGAACATTATATATGTTGTTTCATTCAAAATGTGACACTAGTAGATTATTATAATTAATTAATTCTTGACCATGCATTATGTGAGATCGAGAAAGAAAGAGTACTAGCTAGCTAGTCGTATTAATTAATTCCATATTCCATATCCCAGATCAGTAAATGATAATTAGTACTGTGAGTCTGCAAGATCGGTACTTAATTAATTGGCATCTGGCCGGTGATCGAAGAAAACGGAAAAAGGATCAGTTAAAAAGAAGAAGGCAACGACTATCCTGTTGGTACTCCGCGCGCTTACTGATTGTAAGTTGTCCGGCCAAAGCTCAATGAAATCTGTTTGATCGGAAAACAAGAAGGCGACTATATAGTATATACCCCCAAGTCACCAACCATTAAAAATTTAAAACTAAAATTAGTAATGTGAAGGACGAAAAAATACATATAAAAATATGAACTTACTTATATTATTCGATCAGAGGGTTATATTTAAATTAAAGCATGAAAAAAAAATCTGGTCATAACTATTTTTGCTATGGTCATTTAGTTTTCTTGAACTTTATACCAAAAACCATGGGCTCGAACCATCTATTTTACTTTTCTGAACTTTATACCAAAATCAGTCGTCACTGAATTCGTCAAGAGATCTATTAAACGTGCCACTTGTGGCTCCATGCCAATTTCATAATGGCGTGGAATGCAAAGTTAGAACAAGTTTTCAGCTGCAGGTCCCACACCACACGAAAAGTTAAATTATGTTTTACCCTTATATTTTCGGAAAATTCTACAATACCCAAACCACTAGTGCTCAGACATGTCAGCAATAATCTGGATCGTTGGATTTGTAAATCTCAATTTTGCCCCTTATAAATGAGGTTTTAAAAAAATCCAGAGCACTAGTGTTCAAAACACTTAAGACGTTTCCGGACTTACAGTTGAATAGTGACCTTATTTGGCATGCCACATCATCGTCAAATATATTGCAGCCAATAAGTTACACGTCATTGCTTATTGAGCCTATTGACAAATTAGATAACGGATGACTGAGTTTGGTTAAAATTGAAGAGCATAATGATGTTGGGTATTATTCTAAAAAAAATGATGTTGGGTGTAAAGTTCAATAATTTTTTTTTCTTAAGACTTGAAACCTTAATATTACACATACATATGTATTATCCATATATAATAAATATGTGTACGTATTAATTAGGATAATTGTCCAAAAAAATTAGGATAAACAATAAAGTAACTAAAGTAGTGCAGTCTCAAATTTATGCTTAGAACTCATGTGCTACCGAGATATGTATGTCATTTATAAACTAAGACATCAGCTGGACGATTCTCCACTGACTCTGCGATTCTGGTATACACAGCTAATTTTGAGATTGCTTGAGAGCATCTTCAATGGTTGGGGCCAAACTCATATTTAGCACCCAAAGTAGCTTTTTTTCATCTCCAACCATGCAAACTCAGTGCCAAAATAGCTCTAGTGCCAAACCAAGTGCTAAACTCAGTCTACGACTAAGACCGGTGCCATAATTTTTGGACGGGCTTCACATAAATTGTTGTGCTAATGCATGAAAAAGAGAGGTATTGAGGATGGTTTGACACTCATTGTTGGAGATAGTGGTTTAGCTACATGAATAATGCCAAAATAGGTTTGATACTTGGGTTTTGACATTACCATTGAAGTTGCTCTGAGTGTGTGAAATTAGAGGAAAAATTTATCTTTGTACCAAAAAAAATTAATGCATAATTTAATTTGATCGAGAAACTTATTATATGACTGGCCAGGAGGAGGAAGGTTTTTGATACTGCCCTCGAGTGAATTACGATACATTTGGATACTACGACATAAAGTATAGCAGTGCAAAGAAAAAATACATGAGAACGTTTGAATCTTATTTTGTCCCTTTAATACATCGATCAGCATCTAGTACAATTCTATCAACATCTAGTATGCTTGTAGAAAGATGACTTATCTATAATTTTGGAAATCGTCAATTCAAAGGAGACTACTCGATCGATGTATACACACATGCAATGATCGCATTCCATGTGGAAGAGAGAAATTAACATGCAATACACAGAGTGAGACTATAGTGTCGGTTACTATATCTGCCCAAGGCCGCCCCAAGCATACTCTACAAATTCCAATATCAGTTTTGTTTGAATTCTTTGAATCCCTTGTTGATCATTAATTGAAGTTGAAAATGACCCCTTTTTCATTTAGGACAGCACGTAGTTTTCTTTGAACTAATAATTAACAAATTTTGCTCAGAATTTGTTTATGAAAATAATTAAGTTTGTAACTTTGTACGTGTACGTAGTTTTTCCTAGCTAATTGATTATTACATTTATTGGGCCTCGTGTATTTAATATTACTTAATATACTTAATATTATACACTTGGCCGATGTGTATTGGTTTAGACTTCTACATCGCCTAAGAGAATAAATAATTACTCTAGGACTAAATCCGTGAAACAAACGACGTCTAAAAGCATAATTATTCTTTGGTCCTGAAGTAATTACTCTTAAGCCTCGATCCATGACCATAGAATAATTACTCTTAAATTACTATTAGGCCTCGTTTGTTTGACGGATTTGAGGTTCGGAAACTGAAAAATGTTGTCTAGCTTTCCCATGTTTGGTAATTGTATGGTTGGGAAAATGGTTCCTCTTGCAAGGAAAATATGAAAAATTATATAATGCCCAAAGCACTAATGCTCAGGCATGTCAGCAATAATCTACATCGTTTGATCTGTAAATTTTCATCTTGCCCCTTATAAGTGAGGTCTTAAAACCCAAAGTACTCAAGACGTTCTTGGAAAATATAGGGGAAAATGAATCCCTCCAATATCCTCAGGATTTATTTTTTCCTTTGTGATTTTTTAGCATTAATTGCACTGATTTAGCATTAATTACATTACTTTTATGATTAAAATAATCATTTATGAAATTATATTTTGTTTAATATATCATTATTTATTTATTTATTATTTTTCTTAGTGTTACCAAACATTGTAATGAGAATCTTTATTTCCCTTCTTATGGAATAGCTTAATAACTTTTCCAAAATTTTCATTACGTGAACAAAACGAGGCCTTAATTGAATAAATGTGTAAGGAGGGGGAAATGAGTACTAGCACCTAACCCTACCCTAAACCTAACCTAACCTAACCTCAACAAAACTCACACTTAGCCCTAGCTAGTGGCTCCCCTCCTACGGTCCTACCCACACATCAACATATACCATTAAATTTATTAAATTCACATCAGATACTACTCGGAGATTATTTTTACGAACCCTAAATTTGAACTCGATCGTTACAAAATATATATATATAGCTATAGTAATTATTTTATAGATTAATTATGACTTAAAGATCATTTTTACGAATCCGAAATAGTTTAATCATCCAAATAAAAATAAACTAACCAATTAACAAGTGTTTTCAATAAAACATTAATTGATTTACCTACGTATAGCCAAACTGTTTCGAATTTAATTGATTCTTTGCAGTATTTATGACCTTTGAAAATATATTTAAAGGATAGATAGTTAGCTGTGAATTTGTATTAATTGTGTATTTGATGATGATGCTCATGCATAAAAGGTGCTTAGCTCGCAAGGTATGTGATGTGAACCATCAACCATATATGTACGATGCTAGCTAGTATTGCGTGTTACTTGTCATTAATTTGCTAGTCCCGGTGAAATTAAACTGAAATGGTAAATAGGCCTGGGTCGACCTTCGATCTATCCCTCAATAGCTACTCAGAACTCAGACCACCAAAATAGTTGAAAGGTCATATCTTCGATCAGATATTACTTTCATGAACGAACTAGGAGCGAGGTAGCTGCTGTACGTATGCAGACGAAAAACCAACCTTAAAAAACTATCTGCAGCCTGGGCCTGGCCGCCACGATCATCAGCTAGCTAGCTATGACTACTTTTTTCCTTGAGACCCTTCTTTCCTTCTTAATTTCCAGAATTTCTATTCAACCCCACGTGTCCATTAATGTTCGTCTCTCTCTCTCTCTCTCTCTCTCTCTCTCTCTCTCTCTCTTCCATGACAAGGGAAATAAGTGATCAAAATCAAAACCAATTCAGTTAAACCATATAAATAACTATGTGCTCGAAAGTCCGCTTTCTAGTAGATGCAACTGTTAATATATATTACATCGTCAACAGTCAATTGATCAATTAATTGATGAAAACAGATTTATATTATCTCTCAGCTGCTAATGAACTGTTCTTCATTTTGTGTCTGCTGCGTTTAGTCAACCTGTGTGGACGAAGAATAGTTGTTATTTTACACTTTTCCACATACATTGAATATAACCCCTTAACTACTGTTAGTTGATTAATTATTTCGATCTAAATGTGTACAGACAGAATTCAAAGATGGAAATAATTAAGGTTAACTTGAACCAATAACGTTAGCATAACTAGTCATTAGTTTCAACGCCCTAGCTAGTTACCCTAATATACATCTTATCGATCTCTCTCCCAAAAGTAGCGCCGCCTGCGTCCAATTTAATTACTTGAATAGTACTACCGTTTCCATGATCATTCAATAACCGCCTCTAATTGACATGGGCACTTTGGTAAAATCATTAACTCTTTGTGTTTTTAGTATGACCCTTGATGATTTTTTTTATTTTTTTTTAACGAAAAATTGGACGGAAGTATTAATGAGGCTAACATAGACATAGTTTGAGTACTACCAGACTCCCTAAGCATTTGTGGGTACCAAAAAGTGCATTTCGCGATAGTTCGGGTACCATTTGAAGATTTTACCCTTAAAATTAATCTTGAATCAGTCACGGAGTATAAACGAATAATACTCTTTGATCATCTTTAAAATACATATACTTCATTGAAATTGTATTTTAGTATGAGTGCAATATATTTGTTTGTTGGATATCAAATTAATTAGCCAATGTTTCATTTATTCAAACAGCAATAATAAGTATATCAGCCACTCAGTTAAGAACTCGGAAGGAATTGAACAACGTTATATGATTGGAGACTAATCTGAAAACACATGTTTCTGACCAGAGAAACTGCGTGTCCAGACCTGGACACTTAGGATAGGACTGTGTCAGAAAGTTCAGTGTATAGCCCCAAACTCGTGGGTCTGGCTGCATTTCTATTATATAGATATCATAATAGAACCTACCATATGCCAAAAAACTTTGGATATAGTCCACATCCTATTTTATACACGTGAGTAAGCTCTACAAATATCAGTCTCATTCTTCGAGTTAAATAAACGTATATGTTTCCAAAATTCAAAGAAAAGTATACCCGCAAGAAATCTTAGGTTAATTTTGGTCAAGACCAACCCAATGTTTATATTAAAATATTCCTAATCACCTTACATAATTTCCAAGTTAATCATGAAGCCTCTCTTAAGACTAATCGATAATTAATTATCTTTGTGGAATGACCATTATTTATCTTTCCTAATATCAATCACTCTCCGTTTACGTGCCGTTTACGACACCAAACATAGGACAAAGAAGTGCTATAGGCTGAATGGCTGATAGGCGCCAACCAGCCGCCTCTCAGTGCCTTTAATTTAATTAATTGATTCCAATGCTAAACACACAAATAGCTTTAGCTTTATATATAAGCCACACACTGCCATATTTATCAATCTCTCTCTCTCTCTCTCTCTGCGATGGAAAGCTACCCAACATTTTATTCTTCTTCATCAACACCTCCTGCTGCTTCTTCTTCTTTGTCATTGAACATGGTGAACAATCATCCTCATCATGCGTATAGTAATGATCAATACCAAGTTAGCAACAATAAGTCAAATGGGTTCTTGGGGCTGATGTCAGATATGGAGGTTTCGAACAGCATGAGTAGTATTTCTCAGAGCATGAAAAGCTTTGGGGAGGGTGAAAGTAATACGGCGGTAAGGTTAGGGATGAAGAAGGGAGAGAAGAAGATCAGAAAGCCGAGATATGCGTTTCAGACGAGGAGCCAAGTCGATATACTTGACGATGGATATCGATGGAGGAAGTACGGACAAAAAGCAGTCAAGAACAACAAATTCCCAAGGTCACTTCATTATTATCTATATCAACTTTTCTTTTGTTTTTTTATTATGGAGTGGGAAGAATCAAACTTAATTCGGGCTTCTGCATCAATTTACTCTATATATTAACTTAATTTACAGGTAAATAACATGCTGAATTCGATCACATATATATGTATGTGGTTCCAAATCTGCTTAATTAGATACATGGTGACTAAAATTAATGTATGGATTTTATTAACTAGAACATCAAGTGTGTTGTCATCCGTCAGGATTAATCATGCCACACGCGAAGGATTAATCCTTATTAGTACCTTCTGTACCCATTATTATCATAATTTGATGGATCTTTATACTAAGTTACTAATCAGTTATCAGTAATGAATAATGATTAATTAATTAAACAAACTCTTTTTTTCAATCAATTATATATGATGATCATCATGATGTCCTAATTGGAATCCAGTCTATAGCTCCAGCAATTCGATTGCAATCGATGCCGCAAATTATCATAATATCTCTCATATTATCATTTGCGGCTTTCTACAGATTATAGTATTTAAACATGCATATCTATAAGTTAATTAATTGCCATCCATGACTCTAATTTTGTAATGTGGCCATGCATATTGAGTTAATTAACTGGCCGGTGATCGAATTAATTTCTAACATGTTTACTATTTTAATGACTGTAGAAGCTACTATCGGTGCACACATCAGGGCTGCAATGTGAAGAAGCAAGTTCAGAGACTAACCAAGGATGAAGGAGTTGTTGTGACAACATATGAAGGCATGCATTCACATCCCATTGAGAAGTCTACCGATAACTTTGAGCATATCTTGACCCAGATGCAAATCTACACTTCTCTCTAAATTATTTATTTAGTTATGCAGTGACAATTACATGCATGTTCGGCTTTGTAAATTACTGTCTAGTAGCTAAGCTAGTTAGTTTTGAACGAAAAATAAAATGTACGTGCCTCACGATTCTATTAATCAGTTGAATTGTTTTTTTTAGTTAAATCTCGATCAAAATATATTAATTTCACACCATGCTTGCATATGATATTATGTATTTATATATGATATATGGGACTATATTTTGTGGAGTATCGACGGAGACTTGTACGTAGTAATTATTTAAGGACAAACTCGGGACGGTATTAGGGTTGTGTGGCTCGATAAAAACTAAGAATGTGAAAAGTATATCAATGGATATGGCTGCTTTTGCTACTAGTACTTATATATATTAAGGTTTTTACATCAGTCTAAAATTGAAATGATATGGTATTTCAAAGAACATATAGTGTTGATCATGTCTCCGATTGGTTCTTAGTTTGGATTCACTTTTTCCCCTTGGTTTTAGGTTTTTAGAGATAGTTTTTTTTTCTGGAGATTGCATTGACAACAAATTAACCTTAAGCTCCACACATGCATCAAACTAATATGTATTAAACCACTCGAATGTGAGATAGGGTTGGAAATGAATAATTAACTAGGGCAGGAATGATTAGTCAGGAGTTCGCGCGATTTTCTCTAGTATGAACTGTATGATGGTTAAGTAAAATATCAATAGTCTCTTTATTTTAGTCACCTAGCCTTGTTGTAGATTAAAATTAAACATATATGAGGTCAAAAGGCGAGTGGTGATAAGTTCAACCATGCACATTCACGAGCCCAAACACATCAAACGCGCGTGTTGATTTTGATCCCTCAAAACTTAATTAACTAGTCATTAGGTTTGCCAAACGGGGATGATCTCAAAGTTTTACCAAACGAGACATCCGACATTTCTATCGATCCCAAATATTCTTACATAGTAATTGATGACTCAAAAAGAAAGAAAGAAAAAAACCCTAAAAGAACAAAGTTGATGTAAGATTACAAAACTTTCTATATAACTAATTAAGCATAATTATGCGGATAACAATTAATCTCTACTATTATAAATGAAAGCGTATGGTTTGGTATCAAAAGTTTCACCAAATTATGAAGTGCCTATAATACCCTTCATAATATAAAAAAAATCATAATAAAATAATTTTAAAAGGTTATTATAGTAAAAGCAAAAAAATATAAATATGAAAAAAAAACAAACCAAAAAAAACTTGAAAAGATAGGTAACAAGAAAACTTCCACGTTATTCCTCTCTTCACCAATAACAAATGCATCGCACGAGTATAAGACTAGTTTAAAGTAAACGGCCGGGTGTGCAAGTATAATATTCTAGATAACTTCTTTGGTCAATTTTAGTTTTTCGGTTTTACCCTCTAACTTGTTTCATTTTTTGTTTCATTTTTACTTGAGTGATCGATCGGCCAATATTCCCTCCAATAGTTCAATATATGGTTTGTCCAAGAGTTTTTTTTTCCAGCAGTGATTAAACATTAGTGTACGTATATATATATATATATATATATATATATATATATATATATATATATATATATATATATATATATATATATATATACATCGATCTACAACATCGCATGTTTAATAAGAAACCAAAAACATATTCATATACAAATCGATGGATGGATGGTTTGGTGAGAAAAAATAGACTGGAAATGAAAGCAGATAAGTCAGTTGTTGCCATGGGACCATCACCCTTACCCAGCTGCCATGCTTGAACGCATAATATGCTTTTATTGAATATAAATAAAACGTGTTCGATTTTCTCTCACTAAAATTAAGAACAACTCGTTTTATTTTACCACCAAAAGCTATAAGGTGTCATTGTATTATATGCACCTATAATTAATTAAGTACCATTAATTATTAGCTTTTTTCTTCTTTAATTAGTACGGTGGAGTTGAATTTTGCTTCAAGATTAATCACAAATTGCTTAGATCTTCGACCAGTCTTCTTAAGATGACAATATCATTGTAGTAATATTGTTGGGCACAAACATATATTCTATTCACCTCTTAATGTTGGCCCCAGAGTCATGTTGTCGTATGATTCTTGAATCTACCGTAGAATTAGCTACTTGTATTTTGATTTCCATTGTGTTAGTAAACGTTGGGAAAGTCAATTATATATTAGATGCCCAATGATTCCACGTTACTTATGTGTCATAACTTGATTTCATTCATTATTTGGTTAGCCAACGTTTTCTTACTTAGAATGGATGAATCACATATTAACTCCTGAAAAAATAAGGATGATATTGTTTATCCCACTTTTAATCTAATTCCTATATAGCATATATAAGAAACTCACTTTTATGGCACATTAACTTACTTGGAATGAAAAAATTAATGAATTGGAGAGGGAATAAATTGATATGAGAATAAAATATTTTCATTAAGATGTTTACTAAACTAATGAATTTGGAATAAAAATGTAGAGGATTCTGATTAATATTGTTTACTAGTGACCATGAATCGAAATTAAAATTAGTTTGATTACTAAAATACCCTAAAAAAATAAATGGCTAAAACCTTACATTATAAATAATAAATCATTTGCGGCGATGAGATGATAGTTCTTTGAAAAATCTTAACACTTAAAAAAGTATATAAATTAACTTCCAATTTTCATAATATATTGAAAATTAACTTTTAGAAATAGGTACAGATAAAATAAGATGGTGATAATTGTCCAGCAAAAAAAATGGTAATAGAAATAACCTTGCAAATGAAATAATATCCCTGAAAACTTGTTTAACAACATTTTGTCAATTTTTAGTGTTTTGTAAATGAAAAGTAACTGAACAATTCATATGGAATAATTATTTAATTTGATTGAAGTAATCAAAAGAGGTCATTTTTGTTCCTCATCTATAAGGAATAATTACGTTTTAAAATATGCATAAATTATATGAATTGTATATTTTATAACCGTCAGATCTGTACATTAAACCTCGTGGACTAATTGTATGTTTTTAGTTAATTTCATTTCCTCTTTATAAGAAGGTATAGCCGCTAGATTAAAGACAAGTATATATCAACGAATGAAAATATATATATTGCTTCACTAGACATGCCCACATGTTATGTTATCTCACACTCTTTATAAATAGAGTCATCCCCACCTCGGCCAACTCTCTCTCACCCAGTCATGCAGAAACGAATTCACCAAACATATGGGTCATAGACCCAAACAAGCTTACCCAGTTGCTTTTTCATCTTCAGGTGTCTTCTTCTTCCACATTTGGTTGATCAACTTGATCCAAATGGCTGCCATGGCCATGGACATAGCAATGCAAGCAATAACTTGGTTCGATGGTAGAGGAGCAGTGAGCTGGCAGACCTGCGCCTCCTGATAGGCTCAAACATATGCTTTCTCATCCACCTCGAAGTCCACCTCGACATGGATAGTCCTCTTCCTGACGATCGAAGAAATTGTCGTCACCGACTTGATAAAGAGAGTTGGGAACAACACTTTTTTGGTGCGGAGGCAGGCTGTTCTAGCAGTGATTAAACATTAGTGTACGTATATATATATATATATATATATATATGTACATCGATCTACAACAACATAAGTTTAATAAGAAACCAAGAACATATTCATATACAGATCGATAGATGGATCGTTTGGTGAGAAAAAATAGACTGGAAATGAAAGAGAAGTTAGTTGTTGCCAGGGGACCATCACCCTTACCCTTAGTTGCCATGCTTGAATGCACAATATGCATTTGTTGAATATAAATAAAACGTGCTCGATTTTCTCTCACTAAAATTAAGAACGACTCATTTTATTTTACCACCAAGAGCTATAAGGTGTCATTATATTATATGCACGTATAATTAATTAAGTACCATTAATTATTAGCTTTTTTCTTCTTTAATTAGCACGGTGGAGTTGGATTTTGCTTCTAGATTAATCACAAATTGCTTAGATCTTCGACTAGTCTTCTTAAGATGACAATATCATTGTAGTAATATTGTTGGGCACAAACATTCTATTCACCGCTTAATGTTGGCCCCAGAGTCATGTTGTCGTATGATTCTCGAATCTACCATAGAATTAGCTACTTGTATTTTGATTTCCATTGTGTTAGTAAACGTTGGGAAAGTCAATTATTAGATGCTATGATTCCAAGTTACTTATGTGTCATAACTTGATTTCATTCATTATTCCAACGTTTTCTTACTTAGAATGGATGAATCACATATCAACTCCTGAAAAAATAAGGATGATATTGTTTATCCCACTTTTAATCTAATTCCTATATAGCATATATAAGAAACTCACTTTTATGGCACATTAACTTACTTGGAATAAAAAAATTAATGAATTGGAGGGAATAAATTGATATGAGAATAAAATATTTTCATTAAGATGTTTACTAGACTAATGAATTTGGAATAAAAATGTAGAGGATTCTGATTAATATTGTTTACTAGTGACTATGAATTGAAATTAAAATTAGTTTGATTACTAAAATATCCATTAAAAAATAAATGGCTAAAACCTTACATTATAAATAATAAATCATTTGTGGCGACGAGATGATAGTTCTTTGAAAAATCTTAACACTTAAAAGGTATATAAATTAACTTCCAATTTTCATAATATATTGAAAATTCACTTTTAGAAAGAGCATCGTTGTTTTTTTATGTTTTTTTTTTTATGTTGAGAGACTGTTTTATTTTTCTAGGATTATGAGTAATTTGAGGTTATTGTAAATATCTGAGCATCGTTCATAAAATCTACACCCCATTGATTATCAAACTTTGAGATATTTAGGAATCGATTCCTAACAATTATGTGGGACTCACGTCCATTCCAATACATGAATGTGTTAGTAAACGGATAAAAACTCATGGATTGAAATCAATTCCTTAATTTTTATTTTCATTATAAATTAGTAAACGTGCCATTAAATTCGGTAAAGTTACATTCCCATTTTTTTTGTTTTAATAAACACATTGTAAAAACTCATCAAAAAATGGCAATAAAAATTAATTGGAATTCATATACCGTCCTTAAAATTTGAAAGGGCATTTATGTAACTCACCACCAACCAAAGTCCCTTTGCTTGCACAGTAGGAAAATAGGGTTTGTCACGCTTGCTACAGAAACCCAGTCGATTCTCAGTTTTCTCAGTAGCTAAGAGAGAGAGATAGGGCATTCCTTGTCTAGCAATTCAACAATCCCGCGATCCCCAACGAGGGCTTCGATGCCGTATCTCGGATTAGTCTCCAGGAGACGATATCGATAACTACTTCAGAAATCAAGTATCAGAATCCATGGCTCTTTCTCTGGTTAAGGTTGGGATTCTGGTTGGTGCAGGTCTGTACAATCCTTCTACTTCCTCTCACTCTCTCAATTTCGAGCAACTCAGAGTTCATAGTAATCTATTTTGCCATATTCTCCGAGCCCCGTCACAATCTAGTCCCAAATTAGCTTGTAATGTTTCAATTCAGTTTTGGGTAGAGAGCACCGGCGGAGAAAAGTTAGGGTTTCGGTTAAACTCGCATACTATGGAACACTAATTTGGTGTTTGTTAGGAGGAAATATACTTTCAGTTTTCTGATATTGCCTCATGGAAGTGGCAATACGAGCCTGGAACTATTAAAGTTGAGCTATGTTGTTATTTTGATTATCATATGCCATATGGTTCAGCTAGTTCTCACATTGAATGTGCATTATTGGTGCTTATTAACTAGTTGGAGTGGTACACTCTCCTTGCGTCCTATCATATGGTTCGAGTGGTATTTCTAAGATTGAAGTCTATGATTCTAAGTATATCTACTTAGTTTGTTTTTCTTTACACAAATGAACATTGATTGATTACTTATTGTGTCAAAACCTATATAGATGCGAAAGGACATCATTTGTGAGTTATAATCGTTTGAAAGCAGTTCCTCTTGTATAGGCTTCATGCTTTCTTTCTAAGTTTACATGTCACCTGTCCAGTCCCATTTGCATTGTAGCTACTGGCCTTATGTAAAGAGCTATTATCAGTTTGCTTTTCCTTTTTGATGGTTTCTGTTGTCAGGAAGGAAAGGACATGTTTTCTAATGAATTGATTTGTGTTGCTTTTTAGGCATTCTTGGTTCATGCCTTGCTAAGGAGGGACGCGTATCTGATATGGTCTCTGGTGCATTCAAGGTAGTCATCAAACTGAATACACCTATGAGTTCTTAGAAGTTAAAAGCTCTTAAGTTTGTTTCATAGCTTTCTAAGTTTTCCCCTCCACTGGTAGGCACAATTCACCTTCTACTTCTGTTTCATATGGTTTAAAATTTCACTTCAAAGTTGCTCTTTTTGGGCCTGTATGTGTTGGTCTTTTTGTCAGTTGATGATGTTGCATCCTAGGAATGAAAATGAATTAAAAAAAAGGAAGGTAAAGGTCCAAATGTCCAATGTCCTTGATGGGTTTTGTGTAATCATCACGATTGGCCGGACCTTTGTGATCTTGATACAAGATGCATGGTTTGTTGGTCTTGACTATATGTTTAAACTAGTTTCAATAAGAAGAAAAATCGTCTTAGAGACTCTTAGTTTTATTATTAAACACTTAGTGATTTGTATGAATTTTATATATTTTACACTTATACTGTACCATGCTGGTTATAAGATTTTATTAAATATTTGGCCTTTTACCACAGATTGCTTGGAAGCAAATACGAGATGATAAAAGCAAAACACCCTCGGTTAAGAAACCATCCAACGACGCTTTGATGGCTCAGGTTTACGGTTTATTGAATTTTTATTGTGAAAAGTTGTTTGAAATGTAGTTGAGTATAAGAATAGAGATGCATTTCTTTCTACCCAGTTCTAAATCAATTGTTCTAAGTCAGAATCAATGTGGATTCTTATGAAAGTTCATAGGCATTAATATTCTGGAGGATGGCATAATGTGACTAGATAATTCAAATTTTACAGATGAACAAAATACGGCAGGAGCTGCAGTTATATGCATCAAGTGGACCAATTACAATTGTAACTGGGAGTCGAACAGGTTTAGTTACTTTCTCTTGCTTTTCAAGATTTTGTTTCTGGGCTATTGATTATATGATTTGTTTTTCATGGTTTCTTGTAAGATACCTTATATACTGTCTAGTAGATTATGAGTCTTTATTTTTTTTGTTAGTGCAGGAGCTAGCAGATATGGTATAATTATTGTTGTAGTAGTGGCAGGATATGGCTACTTTTGGTGGAAGGTAAGAGGTTTGTTTTGTGTGATATGATAAACATTATAGATGTGCAAAATGATGTTTTATCCATTATTTATGTGGTTTATACTTGTATGGGAAGTAGGAGACAAATATACCTCAACATTGTAATACTGATATTGGAATTGCCATAGTCCGAGTTACCCTGCTGCCTTCGTTATGGTCTTTGAAAATTTTACAGTAGTTTCTTTCTTCCTTTTTTGTTTATTTCAAAAGAATAGAACAAGGAGTCTCATGTGATGTTCTATCTTTCCAGGCTACGTTACAAAGGATTCAATCTTATTCATCCATTGGAAGTTTGAAATTCAACCAAGTTATATATTTTAGAGATGATTGGTTATGCTTTTATATCAGTGAAGATTCAAAGCCTAACTTAAACCACTAGATATCTTTTCCCTTACTGTTTTGATATGATCTTAATTTTTTTTTTTAATTACTAGTGACGTCACTGGCTTCAACCTCTTTTAAGTTTTTTCCTTTGTCAATTTCCAATGGTCTACAATCTTAGCATGTGCATATCATGTGTGGTCCCTCAAGCTATACTTGTTATGATATAGTCCTTTTTCATCTGCTAGGTAAAGCTTTAGCATATAACAACAAAGAAATTACTAAAACATGTGCTTTGCTCACTTGAGATTAACTTTGCTGAGGCTCTTAGTTCTGCTTGCGTTGGTCTAGTGGGTGAACTTTGTCTGCATATTAATAAAGCCTTTGAATTATCACGTGCTTTATTTTATAATATGAGAAGAGCATATGACTGATTAAGAAATGCAAAGTTAAAGTGTTAGCTTGCTCACTGTCTCTGTACTTGGGGCTTCTTGCCTAAAATCAATGCAATTATAGCTCGTCAATTCTTTACTTCTGATCGGTGTCAGCACAAAATATTACCACCTTTGCTTGATAAACTCATTAAGTCATTATGACTAAAGAAAATAAAGGATTGGATGACTTCTCCCCCTTCCTCCTCTTCTATACTTTCAAAATTTCTTACTCTACATGTGGTGTTTCATGTATGTTTTCAGGGGTGGAAACTTCCTGATATGATGTTTGCAACAAGACGTAGCTTATCTGATGCTGGCAAGTCTTTTTCTAAACAGATTGACAGTGTCTTTTCGTCGATTTCGGTAAGTTTTCCTTCTCTTCTTGTGTATACTTTGAAACCAGGAACAACTTAAACTACTTTAGGGTTTAGGGAGCACAGTATATATGGTGCTTGATATTCTGTTTTGATTTTTGGTCATTGGTTATAATTAATGAAATATTTTTTTTGTCGATGATATAATGCAATTTCAATGTCTGTTTTCCGTGAGGGAATTTGGTGAATTCTTTCGAATTGATAGACACAAATTTCCCTAAAGTAAAATAAGTGCATAAACAATTTTCTACTTTGTTGGTATTTTGCCTGTTTTCAGGTCACCAAGCGACAATTATCTTCAAACTTGGATGGTGTGGACCGTAATTTAGCTGAGAGTCTTGAAACTACTGCCAGGACACAACAGGAGGTCGACCCTGTCAGATACTAATGAGCTACTTAAATTTTTATTGTTCTGGTTTGTTAAGTTTAACCTTTCAAGCCATTTGCAGGTTATTGAACTACAAGGAAAAACAGATTTCATCAGTACGGATTTTAGAAAAGTTCAACATGCAGTGCTGACTCTGGTGACTGATTTTTTTTTTTAATAATATTTTCTTGTTTTCCTGCAAGTATATTCACGGATATGAAATCAAAGACTGATTTCTTCTCATTGTCTCAGGAAACTAAGATTAACAGAATAGAAGGCAAGCAGGTATTATAGTACTACCGACCGCATGACTTGCGTATATATATTATATACTTTTGATCATGATGCATTATCTTCGGGGAAAGATAGAGTTTCATTCTGATTGTTGTGGCCTTTTGACATCTCATAGGATTCGACTAATGACGGAGTATGGAGGTTGTGTGACTATGCCAAGAGATTGGAAAATAGCAGAACCACAGAACGAATTCAGGCATGTGTTGAACTTCTCCTGTAAACACTATTGGCAGATCATTTCTTATGTCTGTTTTCACAGTTATTTTATGTTGTGTTTTGATCTAACGATCAATTTACTGCTTTATATAACAAAATCAACTACATACAGCATTATTTTCTCATTAACAAAATATTGCTTCTGTTCAAAATTTCACTGCTTGTATGGTTCCGTAACTTTATATTATGAACGCATGATTTTCAATGTTATACTTGGCATCATATTGACTCTAATTTCTATTATGTTTAGGCATCACCGTCCAACTCTTCTAGGCGATCTCGTGAACTACCACCAGCCTCACCCTCATCTTTGGTAAAGATTGTCATCCAAGTCCATACACATCAGTCTACTTTTGGTCTTTTAGTTAAATGATTATTAAGGCTATCAATGGCCTTTGACATGAATGTATTATGTGTGTTTTCATGTATGATGTATGTATGCATTTAGAAATTTGGTTTTTGCATTTCAGTTTATTTATTTATTTATTTCTGCCAGATATTTGCTCACTGTTTTACCACTGACTTTTGTAGGTGACACCACCGAAGTCCTCAAGGCCAGCACTCGAGCTACCCTCAGCATCACCCTCAAGAGTAAGTTATATCTTTCAAGTGGATAGTTCATCGGTTAAATGCTAAGATAATATTTAAAATTGGTTGGAGGGCTTGAAGCTTTGTAGGTCTTATTGCTTTAAATTAGTCTGATATCATGCTGTTTTCTATGTTATATGACTGTGAAAATGCATATGATAAACCTCTATCATGTAAAATGATGTTTCCCATAATAATTTCATTAGATAATCGAGGGTCCGATGCTACAATGTCCAAAGGTAGAATAACTAGATCAGCAAGATACAATTAGATCGTGAGATGATTATATCCCCATTCACTTTCTGTTCTATTGGACATTACTTATTGGTTAGGAAAGTGGACAGTTTCCTGTGATTACTACTGAATAGAAAATTGCTCCAGACCAGTTTATTTAGTTCGATTCCTGTTGTTCCTTTTCCTTCTGTCAGTGTATTTATGATGCCACTAAGTTTGTCTGGCAAGTTAGGCTCAAAAGTTTTAAGTCGCAGATTTATGAGTCTTGGGCTTTCCTTAAATCAGGATGTCTGCTCAAGAAATTAAATTTATTGAAACTTCTGACCAATTCATTTGTTCATTTGCCTTTCCATTTAAACTGATCTTGATAATCTCTTCTTTCATGGTCACTGTATGGAACAATTGACATTCATGATGTGGTTTCTGAATTATTCCACTTAGTTGTGTTTATTTGTGACTTTGGCAGACTGGTTCTTTGCCTCATGATTTAGAATCTGAACCATGTCGCTTGGGTTCCAATGGAATTCAGGTTTGTTAGCCATCTCTTTCTGGGTTCAAATGATGTCCTGTATTAAACTAATAAAGTTGGGAAGAGCGGAATAGTCAGACTAATGTGGTGAAACATTTTCCATTTAGCAAAGTGCAAAATTTTTGTATTGAGGAACAGTTACGATATTTTATTTTTCTAATGAGTCTTTTGAACACTTCGGAAACATGTGATTGATTTGGCCAGGTTTTTTTTCTTTTCAAAATTGTGAACCTTTTGCCTTCATAATATAAACCCATGTTGAATATGTAACCTGGTAGTTTTGGTCTTTATACAATTCTATCACTTTGGATGAGCACCTTCATTATATTCTTTGCCTCCTTTTCTATTTGTATATGTAAAAACCATATTCAATTGTTTCAGGAGAATAATGGTATTTCGGAAGTGTTTGAGCCATCAGCTCTGGAAAGCACAAGCAATGGAGCTTCCAGTTCTGGTCGTTTTGGGTTTAAGTACCCAACCTCTAATACTTCAACAATCCTAAGGACGCGAAGTGCTACAATTGGGATGCTGCAACAGAATCGATCAGCTAGTAAACAGTTCTGATGATCTTTGTATAGGTCTGCTGTTAAAACATATTCTTATGATAAATTATTGGTCTCCCTTGGGGGCGAAAAGCCTTGAGATGTCAGACTGGTTAGGTTTTGAGTGCCAACCTCAGATATAGTTAGTACCTTAGTGCCCAAGTCAAATTCATTGTAACTGGATTGGGTACTGAATTTTGTAGAGTAGTTGGCATGTTTTAATGGTTATTAAAGATGATTATGTCTAGTATTGTTAGATCTCTCGGTGTGATGAATTTGCTCTTTTCCTTTGCTAACAATCGCTGCAAATAAAACATGGTAAAGATCTAATCAAGTGTTCAGACCAAAAAAAGATGTAATTCAGTATCATCTCTCATCATGTACATTTCTTTTGTTCAAATTTCAAAACAATATCTGCAGGGTAATATGCTTCTTTAATAAGTATACAAACTATTATAATGAAGCATGCAAATTATGGATCCACAAGTTATTGTTAGTTCAACTATGTATTTATTTCTTTAAAAATTGAATCCAATAGGAATAGCCAAAGTAAATGCTTCTAAACCCAAAAGTAAATGCAATGGCTTAATAGGAATCTCATACTGTGCTGCTGCTAAAACCTTTAAACCCTATTGCATGAAATCAGTCCAACTCCCCTATTTCTCCCACGTCCTCCCCACCTCCTCTGCTCCAGTTCGCGGTTTCTCAAATTCCACCTAGGTTAAATCAAAATCCCAAATTGGGGCAGAGAGAAGATAGAAACGCCATAGAGCGCTAACATGAGAGTAAATAAAATCTGTAAAGTGGTTAATTGAAGAGAGTTAAAATACGGTGTGGAATTTCAGTTGGTAAATTTTAATTTGTTGTAACCGTAGTTGAGAAATCATGTTATAAGAAATCTAATGTGGCACTGGGGAATGCTTTTCCCCTTACAGTTTCCTATTTATAAACAAATGCTTAAAGGATGCTGATGATGATTGAGTGGATGGCTAATAGCCTATGAAATTTGTTCCTCATCACTAATTGCACAAGAAAGTTAGCAAAAGAAAGTTGGAATTGTAGCAGAACTAGTTATACCTGCAATGGCAGCAGCTAGCTTATCATACCTGATTTTCCATTAATTAAATGGATTTCTGAGCTTTTCAGCATGAGAATAATATTTCATATATATGAATATGTTTTTAAGACAAACCTATACAAGTTAATTAGCATTATTTAGCAGCTAATGGATTCTTCTGCATGCATATCCCAATTGTAGCACTTCGCGTTCTTCTTATGATTGTTGAAGTTGTTGTAACTTACGTTTAAAGAACTAATAAGCGAACCTTATTGTAAATTAATGTGAGACGACACTCCATCAACAAGTCTCAATTCTGGAACAATTTTCTTCATTTAATTACTACCCCCTAAATGCTAATTTTAATCTTGATATATATATATAACTTTGAGAATAATTGTGCAAAGGATTTGTAATTGTACCTTTTTTATTAATACATATATACGATCGATCCTTAACTCAACCACGTACGCCATTGATTAATTAGCAAGTAAACCAAACCAGATCCAAACAGAAGCTCGGATATTGTACAACAAACGATCGTAATTTACTGTACGTGGTGCTCCATTATAAACAACATTAGTCAGATTATCCCTACAGCACCATAATGCTTAATTAGCACACCTACATATATCGATACATATATAAGAAATTGAATAGACACTTTTTAGCTAGCTACGATCTCAAAACTAAATGATTTTGTGCAACATAATTAAACACCCTTAGAAACGAGCCCTTCATCAGAAAGAAACTTCAGAGGTGGGGAATTTTCAACTACTTGTTGCGGTCGAACACGAAGATAACTGAGGAGTCCATAACACCTCTACTGCCTGTAAGAGGAAGAAAAGAAAATATAAATACATAGAATCTATTGAATATATATACATATGTCAAAAACAAGAGAAATTGACAAGATTTTTATTTTATTCTTTTTCTTACAGTTATGTAGTTGGAGGAACCAATGAGTCTGAGTTGTTGCAACACATTCTTCAAGTCATATTTGTCGTAGATGGTAGGCAACTCAAGCTCCCCTTTTGCACCCACAAATAATGTAACCTGATAATTGATCGAAATGCAATGAAAAATAAATTAAACATGTACATTTTCTATTCCATGCATATAGCTAAAACAATCATCAAATCTAAGTTTAAGATTTAATTTAAGCTAACCCGCCCTTACCATTATATCATCATTGTGCCAGTCGTTCACTGATGGTTGGCTTGTTGAGCTTTGCATTTTCATGTCGTTCATATTAACAAGCGTCTCTTTGTTATTAACCCTTTCTTTGATAGAGAGTTGATCAACATAAGTATTTGCAGCTTGTCTGCCAAACTTTGAAACCACCTACAATTAATGAAGCATATATTTACATACGTGTGAGCTAGAAGTTATAATCGATCATCATTAATTAATATCTAATATCCAAGTGATTCTATGTATAATATATTTCGTCCAATATATGAATCCACATTAATTAGCTGGCTAGAGATATGATGAAACCCATCTCTAGTTAACACTCACAGCACAAGCTTACATGCACAGATAACCTAAACAAGCTATATATCTACCATTATCATAAAACTAGTGAATACTGAATAGTAACGTTATTGTACTTACAGATACGGAACTTGAATTGTAATATTTATGATGCCGAAGCAAAGCTACAATTGTCTCTGCAACAAAATGTGAACATTGTAGAAATTGGATCCATCAGAAAAGGAAATATTAATCATTATCGTATATATATTTGAAAACTTAAAAGGCGCGCAGAACGAGTTTAATTACCAATCAAAACATAGCTCAAACCCTTGTAGGTAGAAGTATCTGCAGCTTGAGCAATTCGATTAAGATCCATTTGGATCTCTCGCCCCTTGCCCGAGAAACCAACCTTTGAGATATCATCAACTCAATCATCAGTACTTGCGCGATCAAATATATAAATATAGAGGATTAATATTAATATTGTGGAAGATAGATCGATATGTATATACCTGAAGCTTGACAACACTTGTTTCTCCATAGGACCATGAATGCTGAGCCATAAGAGCTGCCAACGTAATCATGATGAAGGCCTTAAACGACATAGGCAACCAATTTTGAGCACACAAGGGTATTGCCCATAAAGGGAATAGTAACATGTATCCATGTGCCAAATTCCAAGGCGAGTCGCTAGGGTCCGACTTAGGGTGGTACGGATACCCCAACGACCAGTTTCCACCGACCCGCCCAAGTGGTTTTCCAAAACCAAGGTGATCTTTAATAGCATTACACAGAGAGCCATGCCTGCCTGATTTTTGTGAGTCGGTGGTTAAGTACTGGTTCTTCTCAGCCGCGGACAAGAAGCATTTAACGTCGAACTTGAATTTAGGAGCACAAGAAGCATGGCGACGACGGTTAAAAGTTGTGCTCAGTTTTGCTGCGCTGAATTTTGCCTGAGGATTGCGCAGGACAATTGGGTTGGCTACGAGCGATGCTACTGTTGCCATTGAAAACTGATCCAGAGAGCTCCAAGGGTGAAAGTATGGGTTTTGTTTATTTTTAGGGTTAATTTGGTTCCCTTAACAGTTTTTTTTTAGAAGACCTTAACATATATATATATATATATATAACACAAAACAAAATTGATAAAATTTTGTAATTTTTTGCCCTATTAATAAAATTGACTTTTTCACTCAAAAAATTGTTTCAGGCTTTACTATAACACAAAACAAAATATTATATAGAAGATAGAGGAATCAGTAATGTACTAATGTAGTTGCATGGTAACTGGAATCATTGGATCTAGATTCAAAGGTAAAAACAAATATTTTCAAATTTAAATTGATTTGGTTTCCACCATAGTCCAAGTCCAACGATGACCAATAGTGACCAGGATTGAGAAAAAGTAATAATCACAGAAGTCTTTAACCTCAATCGTGTACGTAAGTATCAAACCAATGCTCGTCGTAGTTTCAAATTGTGGTGCCCTGGATGCCGGACTACCACTACCACACCACCACCCGGCCCCTTGATTAAGTGATTGTAGAACCACCGTACCACACCCGCGGCCATTTTAAGTGGACAAGACCGACCTTTTTGGATTTTAAGAATGGCGCCAAACCAATTGAGAAGGCTTAACTTGAAGTTTGAACAAACAATTAAAAATATTCAGAAGCCAATTCCTTTTACTAGTCCAATTCCTTATTAAGGTCAAATTAAGTACCATCAACCACGTACCCACCTAGCCTACATATATACCATCAATCATCAACCATGCATACAGGCATACACTACGTCTTTACCTACATTTTTAATAATTACTATAGCCAAATAAATCAAATTAATTTAGTTCTAAGAAAATAGGTCACTGGGTCCGAATTTTAGAAAATCAGGACAATGACTCAAACTCTTTCTTGGGCCAAAAGCTTTTTGGTAATGAAGTTGAACTGTGGCAGACACGCTTCTAAGGGTGCCTTGGTCCTAGCTATCGTTTCAGTGATTTAGGATTTGATGATTCTACGACGTATGATGCAATGCCCGTTATACGAAACATGATTTGATTTCTATTATTACATGCAGATTCAAATCTAACTAACATCGCGGGATAGATGAGGTGGGGTGAGTAGGGGTAGGGAGAAAAAAAAAAAAAAAAAGCATTATGGTCACATTGGAGGACCTGTTTCTATATGCCGGCCAATGCGTTTGTTTCACATCATCAAATCATTTCATCGATCCATCGATCACATAACATGTACAACATTATATATGCATCAAGTGTGATATATGAAACTTACTCATGTTTCACTAAGTACTTAATTGTGATCACAAGTGTATTTAAGGATCCAATCATCATACTAAAAGTACAAGGGCATTCTGCATGAGTACATCTACCACGTACATACATCATCAACATTCCACTCATAAACATAATCACAAATGACCAACGTTCTAATTAACAACAATCCAAATTAAAGCTCATGCCTGCATTCAAAGACAATCAAGATCAAAGCATCAGAGTTTAGATCAAAGTTAGCTAGCTAGTGATCGAAGTTATAAATTAAACCAAAGCGATCTATTAATGTTGTTTGGAAACTAAAAAATGCACGAAAAATTTGATTATAATCAATTGAAGTTTATCAAAACAAAGAGTGTCGTTAATTAACACATCCCAAATATCGTTTTACGTACACACTATTTTTTGCTTTTCAATTTGACTTTATTATATAAATGGTCTATATGCCTTTTTCTTGTTTTGAAAGTTCATAGTTGCATTGAGGATATCATAAACAATTTATTTATATAATGAAAACAAAATAAAAAGTACAAAAAAATGTGTAGATTGATATCTGAACTTTGTTAATAACAAGTCTCAAAAAATAAAAAAGTGAAAAGCTTTTGTATCAAAAATTAGTATATACGGTGTGAAAAAGGGCAAACCAAGCACGTGACCCATGGATGACGAACACATTTCCCGCCATTTGTTGGCGCGCTGGCCCCTGCGAGAGAGCAGCGGGTGCGGAACCAAAATGTTAGCCCCCCTGCGCTTGATGTTCGACTCGAAGAGTTCGAGCTGTTCGCCATCGATCGCCTCCGAGGTATGTTCTACCTTCTTCACACCTTCGCAAATTCCCTTCTGTTATAAGCTTTTGTGGTTCAAATTCGGGGATTTTTTTTCCCTTCAATTTGTGTTCGAATCCTGAGAAACTGTTTTTCTGGTGCTAAATGGAATAGATTAGATTCTGTAAGGGCATGAAGATTAAAATTCTGCAATTGTTTGTTTTGTGCTTAATTGAAATTCTGCGATTGGTTGTTGCGGTTGATTTGGTATAAACTGTAGCCACTTAATTATGATTCTGCTTGCTGTTTCGGTATAAACTGACAAGTAGAAATTCTTTCTTGATCGAGTCTAGTATTGCTCCGTGGCTTAGTTTCGGTTGGTTTAGTTGGGCTTTTCTCTTCTTTCTTTCTTTTTTATTTTGTCTTGTTTTGTTTGGAATTCAGAATCGCACATGTCATTTTGGAATGAAGTAGAGAGGATTTAGTTCTTGAATGGAATTTGAATTCAAGAGGTTACACTGTACTACATATCTGGAGTGACTAAGTTCTTGTTTTGTTGTAGCAATTGATGGCAATTAATGCCTTTTGCAGTGCTTAAAGGGATTTCCGATGGATTATCACGAAGAAATGGAGAAACTGGTATGACCATAGTTACAGGTTCATTTTCCATATTACTCCTTTTAGCAATTTAACGCGTTGTTGTGCAGGTAAGTGATCTGTGGATGGCAAATATGAGGCACCCTCAGGCATCAGAGGTCATCAACAAGGACATAATATCACACTTTGTTCTCCGTCTTGTTTATTGCAGAAGGTAAGAACTTGTTCCTTTTTGTTATTACACGTCAGTCTCGTAAAAATTCTTCTTTTTATCTTGTGTTATAGTTCTTACTTTTTAATCTGCAAATTAGAGAGGACCTGAGGAAATGGTTTCTTTCCATGGAGACTACCTTATTTCGTTACCGTTTCCGCAATGAAAAGCCTGAAGCTCAGGTAATCTGCATAGTTAAACTTGATATTCTTCAGCTTATTCTTTATGCATGAATATTGAGAATTTATCTTGTTTTTATGGGAAATAAGTCTTCCAAGTTCTGTGTATGAGGTATGCACAAACCATGTATGAGGTTCCTGTTGGTCCTCAGGAACAAAGTCACAGTTTCAGTTGGTACTTTTCCATGTATTTCTTTTGCGGACAAAATCAATTCTTGAGAAGACAAGACATTACTGGATGAATTTTTTAATTCTATCTTTGCTAGTGGCTGTCCAGCCCTTTCTAGATTTGCTATGATGAGAGTAGGTAAATTGCTGATTCTGGTAGTTTTGGCTTAATGCATGGTTTGGAATGTTTAGGAAGGACCTTCCTGGTCTTATATTATTAAATAGCCCATCTCATCTCTTGTCATTTACATGTGCGTTTTTCTCATTGTTCTTTTCTTATGTTATACCTCTTATTCTCCACCCCTACCATTTGAAGAAGTTCCAGAACTTGTAGGTGGTCGTAGAGTATTCATCAGCAAAGGGCATGCATATGTAGCAATGAGTCAGGTTATATTCAATGCTTTCTTTTGTATCTCTTACTTAACCAATAATTAAATTAAGGATTGTCATTAATCATTTTCCTTTATTTGCTTGTCCCCAACAATAGGTGGTTTCCCTTGTTGCCACACATTTCCGCAGTCATCTGTCAAAGGCACTGATGTTGACAAACAGGTCATTCTTCGCTATTCATAATTCAGAAAGTATTATATCCTCTTATCGTTTGAACTTGTGAAAATGCAATGGTTATGCCTGACATTTTGTTTTTTACTTATGCTTTGCTCTGTGTTGACAAGATAATCTTAGTCATGTGGTTTTGGACTTTCTGCTTGCAGAAATTGGACATCAACTATAGTAGAGCAAGAGAAAAATCGGTCGACTCCCGTGAGTATCGGATTGTAAAGTATGCATTTATTCTTAGGTTTGCTTGTTGACATTTTTTTTTCTTTACTGTTTGTGTAGATCGTTGAAGCCCTGTCCACAAGCTACCTGGGTCCGGACTATTCTCAGGTAATTCATAACTTGTCTTATTTCGTCTATATCCCATAGGTCCAGTTTTTGTTGAAGTTGATCGGTTTATGTTGACTGCCTTTGTAGCCAAAAAAATTTGCAGAGATATCCTTAAGAGACATTGATGAAATAGCTAAAAGCTCATTTCCTTTGTGCATGCGCCACCTATTTGAAAAGGTAAAATGATCAGCTTTCTATGTTTTTCTGCTTGTTATTCATACGCTTCTTTTGCTTTTGTCTGTTTCTTTTTTCAATTCCCCAGATTCTTCTCTTCTCATGGTGCTCTTATATATCCCTTTTATTTTATAAATGCCACTTGTTTGCAGCTGAGAGAGGAGCATCATCTAAAGCATGGAGGGAGAATGCAACTGGGTCTCTTTCTCAAGGTTGTGTCATACATCCTATCTGTCCTGTGTTTGTGTCTGCATAATAGCAATAAAGTGATGGGAATGCGGTCCATTGTTCTTCCTGTTGCTCACACACATATCATGCACTGCTTGGGTTAGTTTGATGCTTGTATACCTCTTTATATGTAAAATGGAGATAACAGTTATTAGTTATTCAAATGGTTGGAAGTCAGACACGCTCATTGTGTATGTTTCAGCTGCCACTTTAGTATGTTGGAAATAGTTGTACTAATGATGGTGATTTTGGATTGCATATGTATTATTACACATTTTTTATGTGAAAAGTGTCAGTTGACATGTATAAACACCACACTAAGATACACTGCCAAATTTTTGAAAAGAATCACGAATCTGCATTTCTAAGCCCTTCTTTTCCAATTGGTTAACTGTTTACATAATAATGTTTTGCTTAACCTCCATGTGCAGGGTGTTGGGTTGAAGCTGGATGATGCACTCGCATTTTGGAAAGCTGAGTTCTCATGAAAGGTAAGTATAGTGTTTTCAGAGCATCTCATCTACTAAATCTCATCATAAGGGCACAAAGGTTGAATCTAGTATTTGATGACAAATATTATGTGCCATCAAGATATCAATCCAATTCCAGCTTATAATCCAAGTTGTAACAAGGTAATGGTGCGTTTTGAAGTAAATACTATTTAATCTGATGCCTGGTGCTCAATCTCGCAATAGGTTGGTGCTGAGAGGTTTGACAAAGAATATTCATATAGCATACACCACAATTATGGAAGAGAAGGAAAGAGAACGGTAAGGCATCAAACTTGAAGTTGTCAATAATATACGGATACTATATCCTTGATTCTAATCAAGAAGTGCAAATGAGAATGATGATTGGATGGCTAAATTGTATTTAGAGTCGGATTATAGGACCAACTTTGGATATTTAAGTGGAAAATAGGAGAAACTAAAATCGCAACTTCAAAATAATCATTGGTTGTTGCAGAATTGCTGAACTTTTAGTTGTTTTCTACTGTTCAAGACCGTGTGAAGTTCTTATGTATGGTGCCATGTGTTATGATCACTATCAAATGTGTACCTTCTGGACATTGCAGGACTATACACCTTATTCCTGTCAGAAAATCATATCATCTACTCCTGGTGTAGGAGATCATCATGGATGCCCATATCGACATTTCAGGTAACTTCGAAACAAAATTTCATCACTGATACGGATGATGTTTAAAAAGGCATAAAGGAGATAACCTCTAAACTTGGCATGTGGAGTGTTACATTACTGGTTGGATAGAACCATTGCAGCAAATGAACCAAGTAATTCAATGGTTTTCAGCTGCATTAGTCACATTGTTGACCAACATCATCTAACAACGTAGTTCTTGTGTAGCGCCAAGGGATCATTTAATACCTCACCACATTCAACCATATCCTCTTTCGACTTCCCTTTTCTCTTAGTTCTCATACTCTAATTGCATCTCCTTCCTTGGAACACAATACTTGCTCATGGAGTCCTGGACTGTTTTTTTTTTTTGGCAAAATACTTGGGTGATAACTTTCTAAAATGATATTTATTGGCTCATTATTTTTCTGTGACAGCAAAGAGAATCTGACAGCAGCTCTCAGTAGAATGGGAGTTAGCAGCCGTGCAGTTGGAGATGTAATGGACAAAGTGCGAAATAAGCATTATCAGGTGAAAATGTCACCGGATGCATAAAAATTTATGGCAGGTTCCTTTGTTTTTGTTCTAGCATGAGGCTAATATAACATATATGCAACTACTTGGCAATGTATGTATCAGTTGGCACGCACCTTGACGTTTGAAGCTGTTCATGGATCATCATGCGATTCTGGGATTAACCATCCAAATCAATACTTTTCTGAGAGCCAAATAATTATGCAGTCAAAGGTACATTAATGTTTTATAAATTACTATCAATGACCGAAAAAATCCGCTTGGAGCATAATGCATAGGGTTTCCTGTCGTAAATCTATTGATCGATGCACAAGCATGAGGCAAAATATGCTGCAGTCCCATTTTGAGTATTTACCTTAGAATCCCAAAACCTTAGAGTGAGTTCTGCACTTCTACTACATGTTTATTCAATAATTTCTGTTGCAGAATCAATCTACAGCGAAAGACACGCAAATGCAAATTGAATCTTATTGACTTGAAGGAGCTCTGAGCCCCATTAATCTTTGAAGTGTTTCAACATGTCGCTGCTGCTCACTCAGCTCAGCACATATTTGATGTAATGCTAATCATGGAGCACAAGCCATAATGTAATGTTATACATACATGAAATATTCCTTGTAAGGATACAGAACGAATCCTAGTGATATATAATTCTTTTTTTTTTCCTTAAAAAAAAAAAAAGAACCGTAATTATAGTGACTAATAGTTGAGAACTTTTGTGATTTCTTTGGGTAATTTGCTTTCCATATATAAATACAAACATTACTTGTAATTGCAATGGCTTTTCCATGTTTTTTTTTTCTTTTTTTCTTTTTGCCGTAAACAGATTTCTTTGTTTCATACTTCATTACAACTCATAACATAAGAGATTTTCATGTTATGCATTGTTGCTCGTTGTGAATTGATTGATATATAGTGACTATAATGTGAATATGGATGTTCAACACGTGAACGGTGTAATTTAACCTTGTGGAGTAGGATGACCAAATGAGTCGATGACTACCGCCTTCTGCATTTTCATGCACGTTTCAAATTTCTAACTGGACGAATACAAAAGGGATTTCTCTTCCTCTAATTCCAAAGGTCTTCGGGTAATCGGGTCTCCTCCCAGAAGGGCTTTGCTATATGCCAATGAGTCAATGACCATTAAGTCTAAGTCTTTTGTCTCGGGTTCAAGTACCCAGATCGGGTCCCGGGTTCAAGTACCCAGATCGGGTCCCGGGTCAATTTGTAAGGACTATCATTTATAATAAAGGTCAGTACCCCCATGAGGAACACCATGGAATGTGAAAATGAAGCAACTCTTTTGGTACTTCCACTTCTCTCACTTATAAAGATGATGGCAACTACACTCTGAACGTTTCCCTACCACACGTTTCACCTTTTTTTTTTTCTTCTTCTTTGCCCATCTTTATTCTTCATTATTACTGTGACACTTACTTTTTCTCGTTACAGTGCAACAAGCTTAACTCTTTAAAGGGGAAGACCCAACAGAAAACGAGTCTGAAAGTCGCCTCAGTCTCTCTCTTTATTAACTTTCAGTGGAACTGTTTTGTCAGACAACTAATGGCTGAGAATTCCAAACCAAGCTTCTTATTGTTTATCTTTTGCAGAATGTCCCCAACTTCCTCCAAAGTAGTGATAAGTTCTTTCATTTTCCATGAAGCTTGATTGAACTTGTAGTTTCTTTCTTGTTTCTCTTCCTCTCTTTTCAAGGCTTGTCTCTAATTGGAAAGGAGGTTATCAAAGCAAGTTTGTGCTTTACTGGGCTTCTCTAAGAGTTTAAGGTACCCATCATTCTATCTTCTTGTATATGTTCTGTTATTCCTCAACATATTTTGTTCTAATTTTAGCAATTGAGAATGAGTTCACTGAGAAAAGTTGAATAGAAGAAAAAGAAACAGAGAAAAGGTTTCAGAAAAGTAGCTTTAGAACAGTGAAATGATAGTGTACAAGTGGTTTTCATCTTTAATAGTGGTGGTAGCTACTAGACTATCTTATAATGCTGTCATTGAGATCCAAAATTGGCTTGTTTAGAGAATATTACAAGAAAAATAATTCAGGAAAGAACATATGAAATGATTCAAGATCCAGATAAGAGTTCTCGGTGTGAGTGTGATGTGATATACTCGCTTTTATCTAATTAGCATTTGAATGAGCACAAAAGTGGTTTTTGATTTCTCTTCATTCATATGTAACTTGGAGGGTGTGACATGTCATGCATAGCTCCTAATTTTTTTTTCTTATCTTTATTTGGTAGGCTGAATTGATGTTGGAAAAAAAACAAGCCAAGGAATTCATTAGTTTATGCATTGAATTATCAATTAGTTCTTTATTTTGGTTGAGTAGTATTGGATTTTGCAATTTTGGTGATGTGTGGAAGAACATACATAATTAGAGGAAAAGACAGCAGTGTTTTCTAGTGGCTATTACTAAGGACGCCTTGAAAATTGGTTGCCCTGGACAGGCATATCCAACATTTCTCCATTGCTAATTCTAGTGGCTTAGGACTGCATAAACACTACGTACAGGAGATTGCTGGACAAAGTGTAAAACTTGTGAGCTTGGGCGATATGAACAACGGTTCAAAGGGCAAGTTGAAGGACCCTGGGGGCTCTATGATGAACGCATCTTCGAAGAGAGGCCGACGAGCCAATGCTGTAATCCAAGTTGCTTCATGCTTGGTTGACGGGTGCAATTCCGACCTTAGCGTATGCAGGGAGTATCACCGGCGCCATAAAGTATGTGAGCTCCACTCGAAGACCCCAAAGGTTACCATTCAGGGCCAGGAAAAGCGATTCTGTCAGCAGTGCAGCAGGTAAGAATGAAAAAGAGAGAAAACAATTCATTTTAAGGTGTACATAAAATCAGCATTTGCGTTTTCTTTAAAATCCCTAATCAATTGGACATTGGTCAGTTGATGTCTTTCTTTCCACATTGCTTATATCTATTAACATATCTTCATCACACTACCAAGGTTCCATTCATTGGGGGAGTTTGATGAAGGAAAAAGAAGCTGTAGAAGGCGTCTTGCTGGACACAACAAACGCCGAAGGAAGCCTCAGCTAGAACCTATGCCCATAAATTCAGGAGCATTTCTTTCTGATTACCAAGGTTTGGATTTTTAGTCTATAAGGTCTTTTCACATTCACTATTGCTTTCATTAGCACTACTCAAAGTACTGCAATGCGTAATCGTATAACAGGCACAATATTTTCACCATTCATTAGTCCACAAATTTATCCAACAAATGCTGTAATGAACTCTTCTTGGGTTGAGGTTCCTATCGACCACCACTCCGAATTAAATCTCTCAAGAAGAAACTCATTTCCGAGTTCTATGCCGTGCTATAGATACAGAGAAGGCATTGATTCCATGCTCTCGGAAGCTTCTTCTGTTTGCCAACCGCTTCTTGACACCGACTTTGCATTGGCAAATTATGGCAACAGCCAGAAAATGCTCTCCAATGAATTCTTCGGTGGCAACGTTGAGTCAAGTTGTGCCCGCTCTCTTCTGTCATATACACCAGCAGTACAGGAGGAGACTGGTTTGAGCCTCACAGGACCGACCAGTTCAATCTGCTCAGCTCAGTCCTTCATCCCAAGACTTCACCACTACAATGATTTGGGTATGCAGGGTGAAGCAGTAATTTCTAATCTGGTTTCTGATGGAAGCAGCAATTCCAATCTCCTTTGCATCCAGGACATGTTTCACTAGATGTTAATCCCTTTCCTTTGTGATAAAGAATTGGAGCTCACTGTGAAATTAACTTGAGAGAGATTCAAAATGCATGTTTCTGTTTGTACTTTTTCTTAGAAATTAAGAATTGATACTCCACTGAAAAGAGGAATATAGGGGTCAAGTGGATGAACTACTCTTCATAGAGATTTTCCAAATAATATGTGTTGAGTATGAAATCATTGGCTGGAAAAGCACCATAGTATTCATATGTATCCCAGTCGCCTAGACCAAGTTCTTGGAAACTAGAAGGAGAAGACTTCAAACTAGGTGGCTAGGTGCATTGCATGTGCTATTGTATTCATATGACATGGTAGTAGGGTCTAGTTTCAGTTATTCTAGTCACATCTAAGACCTCCACCTCAAACCTTGTTCAAAAAACAAAAATGGAAATTTGAACCCGGTGCTAACTCAGCAAGCAGTCGTGAGTGGGCTCTCCTGGCATAACCCGGCCCAAGTAATAATAATGTCTTTCTTTTGGAGCCGGTTTGAACTTTGAAATCAAGCCCTCATCACACCGTAGAAGAAAAAGCCATTAGAGGCCTAAATATGTAGCTAGTTGGTCAAATGGTGAATGTTAATTGAATATAAAAGAAGACCACTTTTTCTTCTCTAAGAAGAAGAAGACTGTTTTTTCCAGAGAAGAAAATATGACTCCAAGTTAATGTAGGGTTTGATGCATGCAACACACCTCCCCATGCTATTGTGAGTTGTGTCAATATTTAGAGTATTAACTCTACCAAAACATCTAATTGAATTGCATATTGGTAAAGCTCATTGCCCTGTTAATTTGTCAAATAAAAACCACATAAGATTATAGTATGGTGTAAAATATAGATAGTAAACCCTAGGGGTCTTCTTTAGTGAATACCATATAATGCAGACTCACTAAAAACTTTCAAATTTAACCGTTGGATGGGTATTAATTTTAGTTAAGATTTAAAAAACTCATTAAACACTCATCCATGCACAAACCCTAATAGTAAGTAGTCTAAATTAACAACGAAAAAAGTAGTGAGTTCGCATATATAAACGTACACACTAGACCCTCAAGACATTGAAGTAGCAATCAAAACTGGATATATCACAAGCACAAGATGGAGTATATATACCATGTTTTCAACGAAATAATTGAGGCTCAATAACAATGTTAATATTTAATGGGGGGGGCGGGGAATATTTGTGGGTCGCTGTGATGGCCCTATTGTGGGGTGGTTGATAACAGACCTAAAGTAGACACCGAATTAAGTTAAACTTTCCTTATTGTAAGTAAAGGCCTCAACTTCATTTAACCCTAAACAGTAACAAGCATCTGTGCCTCTCGAATATCACATGCATTGCCTCCATTAGATCGCTTTCTCTGCATAACGTAGCCTGGCTCTAATAATTAAGCTCCATCATACAGTGCCCGGGTTCTTGATCCAACATTTAATTTTGGGCAGCATGGATTTAATTTCTAAAAAGGTTAATTACTGGTCCATGCACTTCCTAAAGTTTTATGTCTTGCTTATAAGCATTCATGTTGTGCCTTTTTTGAAATTAGGCTGCATGTTGCTGCTGAAAATCACTAATGTATTGGTTAAAAATATATATCTAGCCCACAAATTAAGCAAGAGTGGGAAAAATCAGTCATGTACGTTTAGGGGCACTAATCAGTCATGATGCAAATCAAGGACACATCCCAATCTAAACACACATAAAGCCTAACTAAATAATTATGGTAGATCGAGACCAAGCTTGTGTTTCATCTCGCCCACAAGAAAAAAAAAATATTGAATCAATTGCCATTGTTTTGCCTTTTTAAGGCAATTCGTCAAAATATTACCTTAAACCCTACTTAACATTTTTTCATTCATTTATTGCTTCACCAAATATACTCACTAATTTTATTATTATTTTTTCACCAAACAACGTGGCAATACTTAATTTGTTCAACTCTAAACCTACTTTTGAATCTATCTCATCTACTTTAAACTGAATACATGCCTCAAATTTTGATGAACGAATTCTCATTTAATTTCTCATGTGATATGGTAAATACTATACATGCACTCCATTTTTCTACGAACAAGTAAACTAATGATTAGGATCCAATGGTTCAACTCTGAAACGGATTTTTTACCCGGCCTACATGTAAGACTATCCCTTTTACAGTTTTACCACAAGTCACAAGCAAAGATTAGTGACGTCATGCGAAGAGCACCAAGCAAAGAAAATGGATCGGCGTTTGTTATTGTCATGGGTCGTTTCGGATTTAAGATAGACGACGAGTCGGGGAAGTGGAGCCCACACTAGACGTGACTTCCTTAAAGACATGTTCCCAAAACGGAAGTGGGGCCACGTACCATTAAGGTTGACGTTGACGGTGTTCTACCTTAAATGGCTAAATCTGACAGCCCTAAGTACTGTTAACGTGCAACTGTAGCCATTGGATTTCCTCCTCCATCCATCAATCAAATATGCTTGGCCCCACTAATTCTTCATCTTCAAGCTTTATCGTTATCATTATTGACTAGTGAAACTTGAAAGTCACCTCGTTTACAATTTTACCTTCACATAACAACTTGTCATCAACTATAGTTACTAAAAAAACTAGTTCTTTGTTGATTGCCAAAAAAAAATAAAAATGTGTGAACAATGAAACATCAATGGTATATTACATTATTTAAGGAACAAAAGTTTGTGAATGTGCGCGGCTATAAGAAATTCGTGAGTCGATTCAAACATGATATGATTAACCATCAATGATATGATGTTCCTCCCTTTTGACTCGAACCTCATCTTCTTTACGATTTGGATGTTCCCTTTTGATAAATATATCACGTTGGTTTTAAGTATTTTTGCAAGATCATTTAATTTCAAATTAAAACTGATAAACCCTAATACGATCGGGACATAAAATGGTTAACAAACATGTCGAGTTAGTTTATCCATTTCAAAATATTATTAACCACCTCACTCTACTCTTTACTTCAAGAAAGAGGACACTTTGAAGCGAAATTTTGAACTCCTCATTACAAATTCAGTAATTCCACAAAATAAGTGTACAAGGCCGTAACTTTGGAATTGAAGCATACATTTCCGACTATCTTAAAGCTTCTTATCAGTCATCAACCAAACTCCATTAATATACCATTACAATGTACCATATCACGAATGAGAACCCACAAATCTGGTTAAAAAGAGAGTTAGAAAATGGAAATTATTCCAAAATTGACAACACACATAACCCCCCGGCGTGGTCTGATGCTGATGAACAATAGCTAGCTATACATCTTTACCTCATTACTTTTTCACCAAAAAAGATAGTAACAAAAAAAAAACAGAAAATAAAAAGAAGAAAAAAAAGGCTATGATGATATGATCTATCTGTTTAGTGGACCACTACGGGTTGAATAATGAATAAGAAGGCACAATGGTGGTGGTCGGTGGTCACAATCAAATAGTTGTGATATAAGTGCCTCTGTCGCTTTGCAGTGTTTCCATGTCTAGATCAACTAGGCTGCGTATCCATGTTTAATTCTCTCCCAACTTTTATATTTGAGAGAATTTTCATTACAAAAATGGTGAGAACTCTTAGATTTTGCAACACTTCCATACTTGTGTATGGAGCAGCTACAAGACACAGACCACATACCTTAAGAAATGAATAATGAATGAAAACCCATATAACATAGAGAGCCAGTGAGCGAGTACCAGAAAAATTTCCTTCAAAATAGCTAAGGTGGTTTCTCAGAGGCATTTTCACAAACACCTTCCGTGCATTCAATTTTAGCTGATAGCCCAGTTTGAGCGGATTGGCCTAATGCAAAAGCTCGCTCCCACCTGCCAATTTCTGTAGCGCAGGACCACTCGGCAGTGTTGGAAACGCATCATTCGGAAAATGGGTACCTCATTTTCGGTCTGGATTTTGTCTCATAACAAAGTACTTGATGCCCTATTTATCGGTCCCCACTGGTGCTTCTAGCTAAGCTACCTCATCTTTTTGCCTCCATAGTAAAGGTTAAATGGATCAGATATACTTGGGGGTTTAACCAGTACTTGAAATAGGTCATGGCTATTGGAAGAAGAAGGAAGAATGTGCATGTTGGCAATTCAACAAGATTGAGCAGAAGAAAAAAAAATCTTTGCATGTACTATGTATGTGTATATATATATGCTAGGCCTTTACTCCTTTGCACCAAACTCGGTTCATCTTCCCAACTACATTCCCCATAAAGATGAAAAACTTCTGAATTTAGATGTAACTCCATATCCGGCCACTTCTGGTTTTACATATTTTCTTGTTTTGAGTAAGATTCCAGATTAATGCTAATTACAATTTATACCTTTTAAGCATGAGGTGTTTTTTCCATTGAAACCCCCACACCTGTAGTTCATAAAGTCTCAACTTTACCATCAAAACAAATTAAGGAAAGAATGGAAACAACTTTACCATCAACTTTACCATAAAATTTTACTAGAGGTGAACAATGCTCTAATTAGAACCAAACCAACCGGCTGAAGTTTGGTTTGGTTTGGTGTGATTTTATTACTAATTATCTAATTTTTAAGGTGCTAGTAAGGAAAATGATTGGTCAATCTAATTTCAATAAATAAACGCATCCTTGAAATAAACTTGTTTATAAGTTTTAAACTTTTATTATAGAGTTGAGAAAGAGGCATGTGTGCCTCTAAGTATTGGCACTTACAGTGCTTAGCGTAAACCTCTCGGCTTTCATGAATGGAATTGACCCACAAACCCACCCTTAAACCCATTTAAGACCCTTTCAAACCATCAAATGTAATGGTAAAACCACTCTTGACTTGGAAGGTAGATACCCAATCCGCGACTACTCATAACACATGATATGTTGATATGTAGGTTAATATTGATGTAAAGTTGAAACAAAAATGTGAAAATTTTCACATATTTACGGTCGACTTTTTTAGTACAATGCATGGTGGCCATGTTCACCAAAAAGCATAGTTATGTAATGGAGTTTGACCTGAAAAAAGAGCAAGCAAAGAAGCTTTGTGCTCCAACCTTAAAATTTGTAAGATAAGAAAAAAAAAATTAGTTCTCCATTTCTTTCAGCACATAAAACAGACTTCCTTTTTTGTTTACAAGCCTATTTTCTTTGTTTATCCTCTTATGGAGAAATTCTCTTTCAAGCCAATAGACTAGGTTCAATTTTCAAACCCCCAAGTCCCAATTCATGCCCATGTCACACTATTGTACCATTTAGAAGTCTTCATGACTCATTTGTACAATCTCTTTCAATATAATCCAGCTCCTCATTTTCATTATTATTCTTTACCCAAAAAAAAGAAGAATGTACTCTCACTATTTTTTAAAAAACCACTAATAATTTGTTGCATACTTTTGCAATCTACAAACCAAAACGGTGGTCTGACTGAAATTCTTAGGACTAGCAAAAAGAGATGACTATTATAATTTTTAATAATGACGATATAATAGCTTTTTTCTTTTCTTTCATTATTTTGCTTCAAATGAAATTATGAACTGAGTTTTTGGAAAAGGATAAAAGTGGAAAGTAAAGAAGCTTTGGAGTTTTGGTGGTTCCCATTAGGACACCAACTAATGCAGTGACCCACTAAATGGATTCTGAACCATGTGACATTGTGATGTGACCTACACTCTTCTTCTTCTTCTTTTTTTTTTTTGGTCAAAATCCAAAAGTGTTTCACTTCTGCTCAATTATTATTACCATTTCTCTAGATATTTTTCAGTCGCATATGAAAAGGTTACTATATAAAATTAATAAACTATTGTACAGTAAATAGAGATTAAACAAAAAAAGATAAGAAAGAGAAAGCTAGCAGTTCAGGACAATGACATGAAACTGATGGGCTGGTTTTAATTCCATTGGAGCAAATTCTTCACCAGTGAGTTGGATTCCCATGTATATAGACTATACTCTTAGGTGACTTTCATAGGGGATGGGCGCAGGATTTTCTGGTGGAATATATAGTTTCCTCTTCTTTTGGGTTAAAGTTACGTAGACTTTGAGTCGCAAAAAAATAAAAAATAAAAAATTACGTGATAGTGTGGTTCGCTGTTTAATTGAATTAGTCACAGTTTCTTTTGTTTTTGGTTGGTTCATTGCACTTGATTGTCTTAAATGAGTGAGAACTGACAAAATAGTTAAGTTGAAAACAACATTGATGCAGCGACATTTGAGATGAGATGTTTTAAATAAAACTTTACATTTGATTGCTCGTATAGAAATTAAGCTGAGGATAATATCGACCGACAATGAAAATGAAAAAGCCAAAACCTAATCCATAAAATGGGAGAGAGAAATTCTGATCACTAATGAAAAATGTATGGTTGGGTTGAATATGGTTAGACACTAATTAATTAATATCTCCTCCTTTTTCTTCTTCTTCTGTTTTTGTTGGCTTCAATGCAATACCACCAAGCACGAAAGATAAAAGCATAATCATAGGCACAACTCGTACGCAAACCTTGCTTTAGCTACCTTCTTTCCTTTGATCCACACCTCCTCTCCTTAAAGCCTTCTTTTTATGTACGTATTTTCTCATTACTTCCCAGTTTCCATATATTGTTGAAGATTTTCACATGGTTTCTTAGTCATATATGTCTTAATTTGTTTCATATTGGTCAAAAGAAGCTGCATCACTCAACCCTAGCTAGCCTGGGTTGGATTTGTCTACTCTATCAAAGTTAATCTCACACGTTAATCTGTTGTCTCTAGTTAAACAGAGATACTTAATCAGTACGCATATATTGTACGTGAATTAAAACAAATATGATCGTGTTGTTGGAGTAATATTGTTCTCCATGCTTGTCTAGGCAGTTTAAGTAAAAATTGTTAATTTGCTTCAAACAAATCTATTTTTCCAATACTGAAAAACAGGAATGGCTCTCTTGATTTGTACGGGCGGGTTGGACCTGAAATAGAGAGCTTTTGCCTGCCATGGCATCAAGCTGTAAATTTCAACCAAGTAGGTTTAACTAATTCTGCACAATTAAGCTAGCCAGGTTTAATTGTCTGGGAGCCACACCATTTCGATCTGTTTCTAATCTAAATCGTAAAAACTAACAATTAATCAAACTTACGTACACATGATCGATCTACTATTTCAAATCAACGTTATATATGTACTTACGTACGTAGACTAATTAATCTTTTTTTTTTCTTTTCTGTTTCCTATTTTTATACTACTTGAGAAGAAGATTTGAAAATCAGCAAACCCAAAAGTGAATATCTAGATATATGCATGTTCTTGTGAACCTACCAATCCAGTAAAAAGCTGCTTTCAGAAAATGAACAACATTGATTATGCAGCAATTTTAGCAATTTTAGCAAATGAACACACAGAAGTGATCATATAGCTGCATTATTGTTTTCTGGTAGATTTGGGGATCCAAGATCCAAACAACAAGAAAGTTCAAGCAATTACTAATCGGTACGCTTCAACTCATAATACTATTTCCTATTAAGAGCATCTCCAGCCGAGGTGCCAAAATCCATTTGGCACCCCAACGGTTACTTTTGACATCCCAAACTCTTCTCCAGTGGAGGTGTCAATTCCACGTGGTTGACATTTCTCACTCCTCACTGCCAAATTTGGCACCCCATAAAGCAAATGTCAAACTTTTTTTTATTATTATCTCATTCTCTCTCTGCACTCTCTCTTCTTCCCCAAGACCCCAACCCGTATCTCACTTTTCTTCTTCCCCCACCATAGCTCTCTTATTTCACTCTTCTTCGTCCCCCACCGTATCTCTCTTCTCTATTCTTCCCCCACCATAGCTCTCTTCTTTCACTCTTCTTCTTCCCCCACCGTATCTCTCTTCTTTATTCTTCCCCCACCAAAAGTTGCAGACCTGGGCTCGCAGGCGATGGCGCGTGCGCGGCATTCCAAGCTTCGCCGAACGATGCGGATGCCAGGGCCATGAAATCGGATCACGGCGAGATCACTGGTGGTGGCTGTGAGCCACTGTGGTGCTCAGAGACCTGCAGATCAAGGAGAGAGAAATCAGTCTCTCTCTCACTTCGAACTGGTGTGGTGAAGAAGATGAGAGAGGATAATTGCAGAGATTAAAATAATACTCCAATTTGGCATCTCCATTGGAGCCGAAAGTAGCCAAAATGACAAATTGCCATGTCAACTGTCAAATTCAAATTTGACAAAAAAATTTGACATCTCGGATGGAGATGCTCTAAGTAAGTTAGTGTTGGTAGCTCTGTTAGTAAATACACGTAAACTAGTCTCGTATGATGCATATAGTGTTGAATCAAAATATATTGTACATGTATCATTACATAGTTTTTGGTACTATAGATATATAGTTTAGAAAAATAAAGATAATTTAATCTTCAAATTTTATAATTAAGTAAATATTTTTCAACTTACTTTAAAATGAACTTGTTTAAATAATCATGCATGTATGTACTTTACTCGTATTAATTATACATATTCCATTCATTACTAGCTAGTCCAAATGATGACATTAGTGAATGGATAATTCTTGGGTTGACTCACCCTTTGGGTGAACTTAAAAATTCACCCCTCTTGTAATTAATGCATTTTTACTTTAAATTTTCATAATCTAACCGTTTATATATTACAATATAATGACATCTGCAAAAAAAATCAATTAAATTGGAGACTTTTTTGTCATTCATTTATATGAAATAAACAGACAATTCATCATAATAATAGTAATTGTTGTCAGGACCGTCTATTTGTTTCATAAAATTGGATGATTGAACAATCTCTGATACAATTGATTTTTTGCAAAAATTATCTATAAAAATATAAACGATTAAATTATGAAATTATAAGGTATAAATACGTTAATCACAATAGGTGGTGAATTCTTAGATTCACCCACAGAATTACCCTGAGTGAAATATCATTGGGAATATGCTTCAACGTTCCACATAACATCATGGAGTACACTTGAGTTATCATTACGAAAATGATGTGAATCTGCTAATTAATTTGAGCTTTGCCATTAAAAAGTAAATTAAATTGGTACGTAAATGCATGACTTATATGAGTTGAGAGGGGTATTTACGTAAATGCATCACACGATACGATAGGAGTAGCCCGAACCCGAAATCGGTCAGGTGGTCATCAGACGTCGATCACTTGAAAAATCGACACGTAGCGTTTTCGGCGGGACCCATTGCCCCCCTCTTCCTCCATTTTAAGGTTTCTCCCATTGGGCTCATCTTTGCCCTTATTGGTCTAAATCACCTGCCTCTCACGTGCCAACCCGTCCTCTCGTCTGCACCGTCGGATCCACCCTTGGATCTCAATACCAGTACTATTTGATTGCCCAGACCCCCCTCTCCCTCTCATCATATATTGGCTTACTCACACACAGAGAGACAGAGAGAGAAATTCTGAAAAAGAAGGTGGTAATGGAAATTGAATTAAGCTCGTAGAGTATTTATTTATGCGAATAATAATAACAGCATATTGATTAGGTCGTCATATATATAACGGATTAAAGGACCGACCTCTGGTTAGTGGAAAAGTACTAATATTGTTGTAGAGAGAGAGAGAGAGAGAGGAGAAAGAGAGAGAGAGAGAGAAATGGGGAGAGGGAGAGTTGAGCTGAAGAGAATTGAGAACAAGATTAACAGGCAGGTGACCTTTGCAAAGAGAAGGAACGGACTATTGAAGAAAGCCTACGAGCTTTCCGTTCTTTGCGATGCCGAGGTTGCTCTCATCATCTTCTCCAATAGAGGAAAGCTGTACGAGTTTTGCAGTAGTTCAAGGTATGCATATATTACTTATATATAGTCTTGTATATCTATCGATCTATCTATATGATAGTTTTACACCAAAACAACAAAACCGCTTTTCTCATCCCTCCAATTTTGATACAAAAACGGCAAAAAGCTACAGATTCCGTTCCCCCATATCTCGTTTTCTTCAATTTTGCTCTTCTAGCTTTTTAGATCTCCGAGGCTCTCCTCTTTGCCGTTTCCGTTGAGTGTTTTCGCTGCCTTGAATTTTCTCCTTTTGTTTCCGTTTTGGTGTATGTCTCGGCGTTTTTAGCAGCTAGCTTCAATTCGGTGTTGGCATTCTTGTTAGATCTGCAACCGGAAACGCCATAAAAAGACGATCACTCACTCGATTCAACTATTTCACATCTAATAAAAATGAACGAGCCTACCTCCCTCTATGGCTCTATATATATACTACCTCTCCCTCCCTCCACTCTCTTAATTCTTGCTTTTCCTTTTCCCCAAGCTCGCTCCTTCCTTTTTCAATGTTTAATATGTCAAAATTTCAACATTTTTCCTCTTGAATTTCTCACCATATATACAAAGCGATCGGATCTCGAGCATTTGGATCAGCAACTGAAAGCTCATCATCGACGGCTTTTCAACTCCGTTAGGTTTTTCTTTGGCTCTTTCTGGAAAATTTTCAGCTCTCTAGCTAGCTAGAGGAGCCAAACACAACAAAGCTCGTATGTACTTCTCTTTCTCCTCTCATGGAATCAATTTTGGTTTTCAAATCACTGAAATTCGTAGCTGTTTTTAGTGGAATTGACCTGCAATTCGTTCAGACAAACTAATTACAGGAGCGATCCCTCTCTTCCACTTTTTCTCTTTGAAAACCTAGCTGTATTATTATTAGCTAGGGTTTTGTTTTCACCTGATTCTTTCATTTACTTTTCAATTGGGGGATTTTAAGCCTAACTTTTCAGAGTCCGAGGTTAAATTTCACTTCTTTCACTGAAAATCTGAAACGAGAAATTTTTCAACTTTATGAATTTCATTTTCTCTGATTATTTCGAAAACAAACAGGTTATTACACGGTTTTTTCCAGTTCTTCAATTGGTGCTTTCATATACACACGTTTTGCTTCATTTTCCGTTGGATTTAGTACTCGATCCTTCTCTCTTAAATGACATTGACCACTAATTGACTCTAGGGCTTTCTGACTTTCTCTTTTGCCATCTGACTCGATGGGAAGAATTGACTAGTTTCGATTCTCGTACTTCTGAATTTAAGACTTGTTTACCAGTGTTCTATGTAATAGCCATAATTCTGTTTTATCAAATTATTATCTTTCTTACACGCATTTTTAGGGCTTGATATATCATCACACGCTACATTAATTATAAGTATATAATATGGTTCCTGTATATGGAAGTTAAATTAAATTTTATTTAAAAAAAACAAAAAAACAAAAAAAATTGGTTATGTCGTTTCTAATTTGCTATGTAATTTTTGGTTTCTCAAATGTATCTAACCTAATGGTGTCTTTTTTTTTAAAAAAAAAAAAAAAAAAAGAAGAAGAAGAAGAAAGTAGCGGAATTGAATAGTGATCAAATCTTGAGTTAAATACTTAAATTCAAGTTTTGTTCAAGTCTCATATATCAAATCTTGAGTTAAATACACATGATGAAATGCAAATTTTTTTAAGGTATTTGTTTATTTAGTATATAGAATTTTTAAAGAGTAACCAAAATTTACAATATCAACATTGATCTCATTCAGGTAACAATGTTTCATCAGGTTTACTAAATTCACATAATGTATGAAATGACCTTGAGCATAGATCTCGATCAAAAAAGTCGATTGGTTTCTGTTTTGACAAGGCATTTCCTACTCTTTTGCTTATTAGTTTACTTATTTCTTGGGGTATCACTCATCTTCAAATGTATAATACTTCTCATAATATATAACGTACAAGGCTTGTCGTATATATCTCTTGTTTTCTCTTCCTATATTGAGTATTTTGATGCTCTGCTAAGTTTTTAACGTATAAAATTTCTGATATTTTTTAATGTTCTTGTAAAAGCAGCATGCTCAAAACTCTGGAGAGGTACCAGAAGTGCAACTATGGAGCACCAGAGACAAATGTATCTACAAGGGAGGCCTTGGTAATACATTGGTTTTATTGGAGATATTACTCTAGATAAAAGAAACAACTGCAGACAAGAAAACAGTAGATTATGACAATGGCTTTTAACCCTTATGGAAAGAATTTGTTGAACAGAACTGAAACTTGCCTCTGTTTAAAAATACTAATCGTTTCATACTTCATACTTTCTAATTTTTCTTTTATCAACAAGTAGCTAGCTAGTCTTAATTACTGAAACGTAATAGATTTATTCACTAATCCCACTTCTATTCTGTTGCAGTACTCGTTTTGTTATTTTTATGTTCTGTAGTTCAATGCATAAAAGAAGAATGAAAGCATATAATTAAAGGAATGAGTACAAATGGGCAAATGAGATGTGAACATCGCCACTCATTCCCTAATAGTGGTTGGATAGCACGGTCTTAAGTTTAATTACAAGAAGATTGTTTTAAGTTTAAACTTTCAACTCTTGTCTCCTATTGTTAATTGGTTAACCCACATCTTCGTAAGAGAATGTTAGCTTGATATACATAAAAACTTTTAATATTGTGGGGTGCATAATAGCTTACTATTGGTGAATTAGCTTATGGAAGAAGTAGCTAGAAGTATATAAACTTAGAGAAAGCTACTGTCTCTACCAATTTCACTTCTCATGTTCTCCACAAGTCAAGTCATGAACCTGGAAAATTTAAGGTGTGATTAGCAACTAGGCCATGCGTACGTACAGAAATTAATTATACGGGATACTAGTAGTTTGATATTCTTGTTCATTTATGGTATCACACATCATTCTCAATTTTATTTATCAAGTGGTTACATGGTTTGTTATAATGTAATATAATATTTAATAACTTTTGGAAATAGGGGTAAGCCAAAATGGAATATATTGTGGTAGATGAAAAGAAAGATCACGAATTCAAACCTATATATTTACCACAAACTCTCCATTTTTAATAAACTTTAGGTGTTGCTGTCGTTGTTTATCTTTAACTGAATACATCTTACTTGTCTCTGACAATAGGAATTGAGTAGCCAACAGGAGTATATTAAGCTCAAGGCACGTTATGAAGCCCTACAAAGAAACCAAAGGTAAATCGCAGGAATTTTCCATCTTCAGTTATACAGAGTTGCAGAACTATACACTAATTAAGTTACTAAGTTATCAAATATATGACATAAATGTCTTATTATATTAGGAATCTTCTTGGAGAAGATCTTGGCCCTTTAAGCAGCAAAGAGCTTGAATCACTTGAAAGGCAGCTGGACATGTCATTGAAGCAGATCAGATCAACACGGGTATTTGATCTCACCACCTTCTTGTTTATACAATTACGTTAGATGCGTGATTTTTCACATTTTTTTTCTCACAATAATTTCATTAGTACTTGACACTATTTAGAGGTTTTAGTAATTCTTTTATTTATGGTTTTTAGACTCATCAATTTTCCCACTGTAATTCTCACAGAAATTTCTTATAAGGAGGTCCAAAAAGATTCCTTTAAAACTTTTTTTTTGAGAAGTTACTAGATCGTTCATTTTGTATCTATTTTCTATGAATTTTTTTAGTTTTAGTATCAAACAAACTGCTTCTTGATCGAATCTTGATAAATATAAAACAGCTTGAATAAAAAAATGAATCAATATATTCTTGCAGTTTGACAATTGACAACATTACTAATTAAGTCACTTAAAATGATATTTCTGTTCTCACATTACTTGAGAAATCGTTTCTTTCGTTTCCTTAGCATGTACTGAACTACTGATCACCATCTTCGACATGCTATAGGTACATATATAGAACTATAGAAGTACTTTCGGAGTGGAATTAATTGACAACTCTACTCTCTTTCTCCTTATCTAGCTAGCTCTCTCAAGTTTTTTATATTTTACATTTTTTATTTTGCAAAAACAAACTACTTTTCAACTATAAATTGGAGTGGTCTACGTACAATAATGTGTTGAGAACTTAAGCAGCTACCAGTTATCAAATACACGTTGAAATTGCCTTTTCTTTTTCGAAATCCATATGCCCTGAAACTCTTGCCTCTACATGCATGTCCTTGTCGTTTTTAACTGAGTTAAGTCTTCTTTCATTCAAAAACCAAAAAAAAAAAAAAAAAAGAGTTTTCGAAATGCTTCTTAGTAAAGCATGACCTAGATGATGCATTATCTGTAACTTCAATGTTCTTACGTTACAGACCCAATGCATGCTGGATCAGCTCACAGATCTTCAGCGAAAGGTACAAATCCGGACTCGTACATCTGACCTTTTTGCTTTTCTCCAACTCCTTCTCAGGTCAAAAGGAAAAAGTTTGATTTTCTTTTTAATTTCCAATATTCTCCATCATCAATCTATGCATTGTTTTTATTTCTTTACAGGAACACATGCTTAACGAAGCAAACAGGACCCTGAAACAAAGGGTAGGCAACGTTTCTGACCATTAATTTTGGCTTTGAATGATTATAAAAGGTGATATGTACATGAACTTCTGGGTCTTATTTTGCAGTTGTTTGAGGGATACAATGTAAATCCTCTCCAACTGAACGCAAGTGCTGAGGATGTGGGATATGGGCGGCAACAAGCTCATCAACCTCACGGTGATGGCTTCTTCCATCCCTTAGAGTGCGAGCCCACATTACAAATGGGGTATGTACATGTGTATATATGCTAGTTCTATAATATTTAGGCATATATATAAACTCCCTATAATAAAGTAAACCTAAAATATTAATTATAGTACTGCAGCTAGCATCGATCTCTTCTGGGTTTAACCTAGAAGGGTATGGACGGCCAACAGAAAGCAACTACGTACTTTTCAATTATATAGTAAACCCTATAAGCATTACTGCATTAGCTAGTTTAAGTTTTTCTAAAGGTGAAATGAGGCAAGCTACGGTTTGTATTGGAGGCATCAAAGTGAAGGTCATATATAGTAGTTTTGAATGCAGGTTCATATATCCTCCTCAAGTACATTTTGAAACTTGAAAAGACCTAAAGTAATTAGGAAGCAGATGAACCTTCTTTCAAGATTACCATGACCTTCAAAATTAGTAGAGATCGAAGACCTATATTACAGTTACTTTTGACTTTGTTGCTACTTAGAGAAGACTTGAGGTTCATCTTCCTCAAGAAATTAATGGTACTTGTTTTGCAGATCATATCACCAGAATGATCCAATATCAGTTGTGACAGCAGGGCCGAGCGTGAATAATTACATGGGAGGATGGTTGCCATGAGAACAACTCTGTATGGGGAAGCCATGGATGCATGCATGTTTGTTATGATGGCTTCCATTCATCATAAGCGACTTACATGCCGTACGTTTGCGTTTGTTTTTATTATGTTTTCATTTTTATTTGACCAGAAAACCGATCAATGTTGTAATAATAGTATGGATTTAACTCTGCACATTAGAGTTGTGCGTGCGCAGCACTCGATCGATCTGCTTCTTTCTTTTAGCTTCGCAAGCTTGCTTTGCAAACTTAATAAGTACTAGTATCTCTTTGCGTAGTGTAAAACTTTGATCGGAGCAAAGCTAGCTTGGTGGTAATAATATATTAATGTTTGACCATCCAATATTAATTACTATCTGAAATGTCTATTATTTACCAGAAGTAAGCATGCATTTTTGGCCATCACTTCGGTTAGTATTATTGCATTTTGGGTTACTGAAGGTATTTGAGTTGGGCCTTTGGTAAAATTCTCTTTCTGGGTTAGGTTACACCAGCAAATCTCTTTTCTTTGACTCGAATGCTATAGACTTCTTCTGGGCTCGTAGAAAGTGTTAATTTGAGATTACCTTCATTCTACACATGTTTCAAAGTTAATGTTCTGAGCTTGAGCCTTGATGTGTACAAAACCCACCCTTTGCATGTGAACAAAATTAACATAAACATTCCAACAAGGTGTTCCATTATTATGATCTTGGGATTACCAATGCGTGTTGATAATCTTAAATAATGAAGAAGGAGCATCCCTTTGTTATTTGTTCGTGTATGGGAATCCTTGTGGGTCATGGAAATGCCACGTTTAGGGATTGAGACCTCAAAGCCATCTCTTTTGAGTTTTGACACTTTAATAATTTGTGTGTCATCATCAAAGCTCCCACCCACTTCAATTATATGGCTACATTTTCAACCACCATATTCTGCCAAATGTTGCACGCCATGGTTTTTAGATGATAATTTATTTTTCAATGATAAATAACCTCGAGTTTAACGTGTTAGTCTCTCTAGTCTTGGCTACCTAGCCAGATGACCAGAAAAGTCTTACCTAGCTAGCCAATGAGATGGTTAATATATATTATGTCATTCGAGTCTAAGATAGCTAAATCTCGTTAATCCGTTTTTTTATTGGCCTTCATTTGCACCAAAGAAAGTAGCTACATTTTACTAGTTCTATACTTTTATCCTAACTTTTTCATCTAAAACAGTTAAACAACCAACTTAATCTCCGGTTCTCCACCACCATATATATATATTTTTTGGTGAAATAACCTCCACCACTATTTAACAAAAAGAATTCGCATCACCTTTCATTTAATTTACAAAATATAAAAATAAAATATAAAGAATAAAAACCTTGAGGAGTCTTGTTAGAAGGCGGTGGTCGTTTGCTGGAAGCAGGAGAGGAGAAGATAAGGTCCCACGTCATGTGGGCCCCAGCCTTGAGTAACCTTCACTCGCACTGCAAATCCACATCGCGTTGGCCTCACACGCATGGCTTACGTGTCGTCCTAGCCCAACTCTCTGCCCTTTTTGTATTATTCCAGACAACGCGCGCAACCAGTTTCCAATTATAGCAGATTTTGATCTTCTCTTCTTGCAATCCAAACCAAACCAAACCGGATAGAAAGAAATATCCAAGCTCTGCCTCTCAAATCCGTCCACCTGTATTTTCAATAATTACAAAGCGAAGCGAGCAAGGTAAACAAGAACCAACTTCTCCAATCAAAAACAGACGCACGCTGTAGATAGATAGACATATACACTCTCTCTTCCTCCTCACTTCTATCCATTTGCCTCGTTTTTAGCAAAAAAAAGAGGGAGAATAATCTCCAATTGTTTTTTGTTTTTTCTGTTTTGGGTTGTCTTCTCTTCTTCAAATTTTTCTCGGATTGGGCTCTGTTGACCTCATATTCTTCTGGAGATTTTTTTTGTTTCTCGAGAAAAAAAAAAAAAAAAAAAAGGAAAAGAGAAGATGATGAGAAGACAACAACAACAAGACCAGCAATCGAGGGTTTTCTACGAGCTATCGGCTCTCGTCCTCAACCTCCTCCGATCGCCTCCCACGCCGATTCAATTCTCCGATCACTCGCCGTCTCCGGTCATGCCGCCGCCGCCTTCTTCCTCTAGGCGGCCTCCGGCGGCGACGACGCAGATCTCGCCGGCGGGGTTCGCGTCGCTTATGCTGGGGATTTCGATGGCGCTGATGCTGTGCGGGTCGGTGACTTTCTTCATCGGGTTCTTGTTGATGCCTTGGGTGCTCGGATTGGTCATGGTGTTCTACGTGGCTGGGGTCGTCTCCAGCCTTTCCGTTTTGGGAAAGTCAATTCTTTGTTACGCCTCGCCTCCGCCGACGTCACCGCGGAAGGAGATTCCTGGTAAATATCGTTGCTTTGGCTTTTAATTATTTAATTAACTTTACTAATTAATATCTGCTTGCTTTGTCTTTTGCTCAAGTAATTTTGGGGCTGTTGCTTTGTTGTCCGGACTCTGGAATATTGATATCAAATGGCTTGTCTGTTTTTGGTGTTATTTGCTTTTCTTGTGAAAGAACCAATTTATTTGCAAGGTTAGATTTTTCGATAAGAATATCCTATTAGGAATGACAAGGTTTGGATTCAAATCGTTATTGGGATGGACTAGCCGTAGCATTCATAGTTAGAAATATGCAGAAACCTCTTTTCCATGTTTGAAGTCACAAGATTTTTTTTTGTTTTTTTTGTTTTCGGCGAAGGAAAAGGTTTATGTATGCTTTAGGGGTTGGTTGTAGCCGTTGCTTTTACTGAAAATTAGGAAGAATGGAAGTGCAAATTAATGAGTTTCTTTTGTTGTTCCAAAAAAGATATAGTTTCTTTTGCTTAATTGAGTAGCTGTTAATGTGTCCAGCCAAATCACCTCCTCGTCTGCAACATGTCTAATTTGCCGCCTTTTTGTTTTTCTTTGTCCTGTATGCGGCTCCACCATTTACAGATCAATCTTCATTCTTCGATTGCTGCCACTATTATGCCAAACTTCCAACCTTCATCCCCCAAATAATATGTCTCTTCCATGCAAAATCTGATTGACCAAAAGGTACTAACTTCCGGTTTTCCTCTTGGATGTATTAAAATGTACTAGTAGCTTTAAAACAATAAAACTCTTGGTTTCGTGTATGATTGTACGTTTTGTCGATAATCTTGGTTTCATAAGTGATTGAATATCTTGTCAAATTTCTCATATATTCATGACATGTTGGCTTCTCTATAGTTTGTTTGTGGAATTCTGATTGGTTAATTTGTCTAGTCCTGCAACCTAGAAAGCTAAAAGGTTTTGGTGTGCATCTAGTAAGGATATAAGCAATTGTGATAAATAGGTTACTAGGATAAGCCAAATTTTCTGGTTTAACACTTGAGATTGGAATGAGGTGAGAGAACAATGCTAGTGTTGCTTAGACGTGTTAGAACTGCCTGCTTGGATGCAGCTCCACTTAGCAGAGCATGGAAATTTTGGCTTGTCGAAAATTTTACCCTCGGTGGGATCTTAGGTATTGAAAGTGATGTATTAAGTATACTTGGTTGGCGTATGTTTTCTATTCATATGTATCCAGGAAATTAAATACAGTGATGCAGGTAAGGGATATTCTCACATGATTGGCATTTATTTATTTTTGGATCATCGTCCCTGTTCTTTTCTCTTTGTTAATCATCAGATAGATGCATTTCTGTCCCAAGTAATTCTTTTTAAGGTCTGCGATTGTTTAACAACTCACTTGTATTAATTCTCTACTGCTGCAGCATGGAAGTTATTGTGAAGAAGGTGAGAGGAGGTGTTTCAAGAGAAGAGAGTTGATATGTTTATTGAAGGGGACGGAGCAGAGCAGCAGAAATGTTGTTGCGAGTGGAGTGCTGCATATAGGAGGAACGAATGAATGTATAGGCAATTCAGGATGAAATTATATAATGGATCGATCTAGCTCGAGAGATCTTGAAGTATTGATGATGCATGAACAGTGGATGAATGTTTTTATTAATGTTCTACTGAATCTGTGGATCATATGGCTTCTAATAGTGAATTGTTCAAGGATATCATCATGATATTTAGTACACTTTTTTTTTTTCCCATCCAATGAATTCATACTCGTGAGGAGAGATGGGAGGGAGGATGTTCCAGTATATATATCACTTCTCTTTTGTTCTCAAATACATTAAAGTTATTCATTTGTGATATTTCTGTTTTAAGTCATGCTGGGCCAATATATTCAAATCATGCTGTTCTTTTGTTCAAGCAAACCTTCTGAATTGCTTTTCGTTTAAGAAACTGAGAGATATTTTATCAACGATAAGGTTGGTTGTGAGTTGTGACTAGTAGGGGCTAGGATGGGGATTGATTGAAGATGACATTGATTGCTTATTGGTTTCAGTTTAGTTCAGCATTGGGATTGAATTGGTCAGCTATGAGTATGATGGTGATGGCTAAAATTAGGTAATTGAAAAACCCAAGACGAAGAGGGTAAACAAATCCCGTGACTAAAAACTGGTTCTATAGTATTGTATGCCACCCACTGATCACTCCAATGCCACAACTGGAGAAGCAATAAGAACCATGAGTCCTTGCCCAGTAAGAAATGTGGGACTTACTGACATAGCAATAAGTGAAAGCATAGGCATCACAATCTTCCAGGGTTTGAATCAGAAGGCGTGAAAAGTGAAGCAAAACTTGTACCTTTTAGTTTAGTTCTACACTCCACGATAACAGACTTCATGGTTCTTCTAACTGACATTGATATGGACTTGGCTGACACCAGTGAATGATGTGAATCGTATAGTGCACTAAACTTTTCTGACAAGAAAAGCTAGCAGAGTCTTCTTTTCAACAGAATATTGATAAAAGAGTCCAAGAGTTGCTTATTCCTCTTCTCGTTTTCATAAAAGAGTATGCAAGGCTTGTTTAGTTGAATTATTATGCATTTGGGTTCTGTAGTTGAAGACTTAGTGATAAAAGAATAAGTAGCTAGCTGAAGACTCTTGGAGAAGTAGTAAAATATCGACTTTATATTATATATAGCATCTAGTCATTAATTGTTTCTGAATCAAACATACATAAATAGAGAAATGAAATGAGACAATAGCTAGCTAGCAAATGATGGTGGTCTATCATTATCCAGTGTAGATGTGAACGCCAATAGCGATGAGGAAGATGGTGATGAGGCCAAAGAAGATGATGGTGTGGACGAGGATGGATAGTCCACTGGTTTGCATGTTGCCAAACTCCACCACTCTGCTCTTCCCCGGCAGCTGAAACAGTAGCCCCGGACTTAACAGCACGAACAGCACCACCGCTATCACCACAGGCCCCCAGTCCGCCATTACCAGCTAGCTGCAATCTACTTCTAGCTTCTTCTTAATTGGTTACTTCTTGTGTGTGTGGATGCATGTTTGTCTAGCTAAGCAAGCTAGCTATATATATTGTATTAAAAAGTTGAGGAACAATGTACGTGTTAGCAATTGCGCTACGGAAGAAAGGAATATATATCCAAATTCCAAAAGAGAGAGAATCAGTGTAGAAGAAGAAATCTCCAACTGAAACAAACGTGATCGATCATTGTATATTTTTAGTAGGTGCCTTGTGAACACTTAAAATTTAATTAAACGTACAGCTGTTGAATGTTGATAATCCTCGTTCTGATTTTGACAACACAACTAATCTCTCGTTTAATTGATTTAATTAATTCACCACGTCTCCTCCTGGTGACAAAAATGAAAAATCACTTTAGGATAAGATCCATATTTGTACCAATATGATTTGAGGATACATACTTATCATGCATGATGAGTTAATTTCCACATTAATTTAGAGATGATAATGCATGACATACTTAAGGAAATAAACTCACCACTCAAACGGCTAAAGACAACTGATTGTTATATTTTGTATAGGGCATGCAAGTTTCGTGCTCTCCTAGAGCACAAGTTAAAACTAGGGGAGCACGAATCCTGCAAGCTAGCCCTATACAAAGTGTTTCGAGGAGGGTTCGGATGTGTCCATGGTTCTGTTTGCGGTTCTCTCTCACAGCGTCTTGGATCTGCTTGTCCCGGTAGTTGGATGCTAGATGGTGGTGGTGGCAAGTGGATTGTTAGGATGTCGTCTCTGTTACAGTTATGTGGAGTAGTTTGGGCCTTGATCCGGGTTGATCTTGCTATGTTGGGCCTTGATCCGGGTTGATCTTGCTATGTTGGGCCTTGACTTGGACCTGGCCCATTGGGTGTTGCATTCCTTGTTTGTTTTTGCATTGTTTTACTTTGTTTTTAGTTGTTTGCTTTCAATAAGTCCGACCCTTGTGGTCGTATTGTTGCTCATTTTATTGCACTGCTGACTAGTGATGACGCTATTCGCTGAATCTATCTCGTGTATTCACTACTTAGGAGGCGGAGTTGACTCTGTTCCTTCACGGGTCCGAGCATAACCCGGTTGGTTTGCCAACGCCCTGATACCAATTTATTTGGCACTTTGTTGGCTTTGGGGTCTTCTGAAGTTTCAATTTGGTACCGATCTTAAGGAAGATACTCCTAACTTAGACTCGGAGAGCAATTTACTTGATGAGTCTAAGAGACTTTTAAGACAACTCCGAAATGTGACATGTGAATAAGTGATTATGTAACAACGTACCCAAAGGGCTCATAGAAAAAGTGTTGGCTGAAATTACTTTTGAATTCTTAGGCTTTCTATAAATACTTGGTTCTTCCTAGAAGCGTATTACCGATGAGGGACGTACTTGGGGTTTTACTTTTACAGCCTAGAACTTGGATCAATTAGCAATGTTTTGGTTTTAGATCGATGTATTGTACCATCGTCCAACAGGTAATTTACTCCAATTTTTGTTGCTTGGTTATAGCTTCTAGTCCTCCAGTCGCAATGTTAATTGCCTTATAGTTTATACCTTACTATTGAGACGAATTTTAGCCAATCATATTTTTTTAGAGTTGGGAATTAAAATACATGCAGTATATAAATTATATGGACCACGTCCACTTTTATATGATCGCTAGCTGGCTAAGCCAATCAGCAATGGAATAGGCACATCCAAACCAGAACCATATATTCCCTATATTCAATCATGTACGTACTAGTTTAGTTTCACAATCTCAAAACACTGCAATTAGGTAATAGTGTAATAGCTTCATTCAGCAAGGACACAAATTGGTGATCAACACAAGTTTAACTCTTATTCAAATAGAATACAATCACTCCATCACTTGAAACCCTATCATTACTCAAGGAACAGAAGTGGAAAATATATAGATTTGGTGAGATCGAGTACTACATTTTGTTCTTCTTGAATGGTTTGGTTAAGCAAGTAGTTAACCAAGGTAAAAGTGAACCTTGATGGCCAACACGAAGACGCAAATGAGAGCAAAGAAGAGGACGGAGTGAACCATTATGGCTGCGCCGCTCGTGTGAAAGCTCCCAAACTCCACGCACCCATTCCGCCCGGGCACCTGGAACAGCAGACCCGGCGACAACAGCACGAACAACACCACGGCGATAAAGACCGGTCCCCAGTCAGACATGATGATATTCAATGCACTTGTTTGACTCGCAAGAAATTTATTAACAGTAGCTGTGCTACGCACAATGGTACCTGGGAATAATGGGATTGGATTGGAGGAGTATTAATACAGGCCAGGAGAAGACTTGAATGGGAAGGAAAGACGAGACTGAAAGAGAGAGGATAAAGAGAGAGAGTGTGTGGGTGTGAGTGGGAGGAGGGTTAGGGAAACAAGTTACTTGGATTCATTCCCGCCGTCCCATTTTGTGTCTTCTGCGAATGACATGTGACAACTGGATTGATCTTCTGTTTCTTTCTCATTAAAGCTGCTGGTGACCCATCACAACGTATATATATATATACGTACACACAAATTTCATTGGAGAAAAATAAATAAATAAAATTGAAGGGTAACTTTTGCCGACGAAATATTCGTCGGTAAAAGTCATTCCTATATTTTTTTTGATATTTTTAAATTTGACTTGGAGGAAAAGAATTTAAACCCACAATGTATGAGCTTCTTTTTCATATTTGAATCAACTACATTAATAGGTCATTAGAAAAGTTTTGTTGAAGCAAGCAAGAAGGAAGAAAAAATGCATGCTATAATACACAATTTTTTATGAGAATTGTATTTTTGAGGAACTTGAGGTGAGGTTGCCAAGAGGAATGATATGACCTCAAAAAAAAAAAGCATAATCATACGAGAGTTAGAACTATGATCTTTATAATATTTCATTAGAGAAAAAAAATAAAAAAATTGAAGCGCAACTTATACTGACAAACTAGTCGTCGGTAAAAGTTAGTGAAATTAATTTGACTTTGAAGAAAACAATTTAGACCCGCAGCGTATGAACTTCTTTTTAATATTTTGATCAACGACATTATTAGTCACTAGAAAAGTTTAGTGGAAGCAAGCAAGAAGGAAGAAAAAAATGCTTGCTATAATGCACAATTTTTGAAAATTGTATTTTTGAGGAACTTGAGGTGAAGTTGCCAAGAGGAATGATATGACCTCAAAACACAAATCGCATAGTCATTCGAGCATTAGAAGTACGATCCTTATTTCATTGGAGAAAAAAAAATTTGAAGTGAAACTTTTACAGATGAAACATTCGTTTGTAAAAGTCATTGACATTTTATTTTAGATTTTATAATTTAACTTGGAAGAAAAGAATTTAGACCCGCAGAGTATGAACTTCTTTATCATAGTTGAATTAACGACATTTATAGGTCATTAGAAAAGTTTAGTGCAAGCAAGCAACAAGAAAAAAAATGCATGCTATATTACACTTTTTTTTTTTATGAGAATTGTATTTTTTAGGAACTTGAGGTGAGGTTGCCAAGAGCAATAATATGATTATATGACCCCAAAAAATAATTCACATAATAATTTGAGCATTATAATTATGATCCTTGATTCATTGGAGAAAAAAAAATTGAAGTGCAACTTTTACTTATCAATGAAACATTCGTAGGTAAAAGTCATTGACATTTTTTTTAGATTTCTTAATTTGACTTCGAAGAAAAGAATTTAGACCTGCAAAGTATGAGCTTCTTTTCATATTTGGATCAACGACATTAATTGGTCATTAGAAAAGTTTAGTGCAAGCAAGCAATAAGGAAGAAAAAATGCATGCTATAACACATAATTTTTTATGAGAATTATATTTTTGAGGAACTTAAGGTGAGGTTGCCCAGAGGAATGATATGACCTCAAAAAAAAAACAATTCTCATAGCACTTTAGAAGTATTATCCTAATTTCATTGGTGAAAAATAAAATAAAAAAATTGAAGCACGACCTTGGCCGACGAGTAATGCGTCGGCAAAAGCTATTCACATCATATATATATATATATATATAATTTTTTAATTTAGCTTTGAGGAAAATAATTTAGACCCACATTGTATGGGCTTTATTTTTTCATATTTGGATCAACGATGTTAATAGGTCATAAGAGAGGTTTTGTTGAAGCAAGCAAGAAGGAAGAAAAAATACTTGCTATAGCACACAATTTTTTATGAGAATTGTTATTTTGAGGAACTTAAAGTGAGGTTGCCAAGAGGATAGATATGACCTCAAAAAATAATTCACATAATCATTCGAATACTACTTAGAAGTATTATACTAATTTCATTTGTAAAAAAATATTGAAGCGCAACCTTGTATCGTCGGCAACAGTTATTGATCATTATTGATTTTTTAAGATTCTTAATTTGATTTGGAGGAAAATGATCTGACACCGGTAACAATTCATCTTAAAATGATAGAATTGTACAGAGTAAAGGTATTACGATCATAAAATAATGGGTTGCGCATGCGTTAAAATAAGAATAATAGAATATAAAACAAAATTATCCTAAAACATATAATAGCCCAAGTAACCGAAAAAAAAAACATCCTTATGAAATTGTTAAGTCCTTGTCTCCTTTCTCAACCAATAATCTCCCAAAGCACTTTTGTGAATCTTCCAAAAGCACTTTTCGTTTTAGAAGGCATTTTGCCTCACAATTTCATCCCAATCCTTGTTTTGGTTACACAATTGACAATCCCCAACTTTTGACCACTCCAATCAAAACTAGGCAGCAGCTAACCTCTCATTTTTGGAAAATCAATGGTGGCTTGGTGTGACCACATTTTTTCATGTGCTTCTCTATGGGCTTAGACTCTATGGCCATCGTTCTCAGTGACATTAATCTGCGAGTGTGGGTCATTTTATGCACTCAAATTCACCCAGAAGAAGAATATTCCAGCACGCCACCTTTTCCACGTTTTCTATTTATTTACGAATCTTGATCTTTCTCGGGTACTTTCTCGTAAAATGTCAAGAATACCCTTTTGAATATAGTGCCGAGTGCCGACGGTGTCCCCATATTGATTATTCACCGTCTGATATTATACAACAATCAGCTGTTCTGGTTTTTTGGTAAATGACAATTTGGCCCTGCCAATTACATTTCGCCACGTCAGAAGACACGAAGCTACCTTGTATCAGGGGATAATTGTCTCCTTTTTATTACAACCTTGTTGGTCCTCTCTGGTCGTTTACATAGTTACATACACACTTGGTCTTGGTCGCGCTGTCGCTGTGGGTTTTTCCTTCTTTCCTTGCAAGCCGAAATTCAAAGGCCACACCGTTCAGTAGCACTTGTACGATGACGAGGTTTCAGGCGTGATCCGGTCCAGCGAGGTTTTCGGTTTCTCCTGCTTAGCTCGACCGGGTTCCGTGCAGCTCTGAAGTTGAACTCTTTGTTCTGCTTCGGCTGAATCATCGACGGGCCTCCAGTTCAAATGAGCACAAGTCAAACGTTTTCTCTGCAGCTCTTCCAGTTTTGAATTTCACGAATTGAACATGACGCAATCAGGTCTGGTCCTCAATTCGCGTAATTATATTGTTACTAGTTATTGACTTATTGGTCGAATTTGAGTATGAAAAATGTAGCATTTTTACAAATAGATTTGGATAATCAGGGTATTAGGGCTTCTTGATAGGTTAATCAAATCATTTTTGTGCACCAAAAATTTGTAATTAAAAGTTAATGTTAGTTTACAACCACCAATTTTCATTTTGTGTTCGTTTGTTTCTGCATGAAGCTACTGGAGCTACATTGTTATTATTATTGGATCGCCTTTTGTTAATCTATCTAAAGGCATTGAATTTTAGACTTAACTCCCACCCTGCAATTCAGTTTATCATAATAAGAAATTGGTTTTTTACAGTCTAATTTTCCTTGGATTGTATGATCTAGTAAAAAGCCTCTGCTACAATGGTTTTATGACCATATGAACTGTTTGACATGTTTTATATATTCAGGATATAATATTAACGATCTCTTTCAACAAGCTCAAACCCGGTGGCTGAAGCCGGCCGAAGTTCTCTTCATATTACAGAATCATGAGAAGTATAAGGTCACCCCAGAGCCTCCTCAACAACCTGTTAGTAAGTTTCCTTTTTGTTCTCCTTTTTTTTTTCTATTGAATTGGGACGACGGTTTATTGATATTCCCATTGAATTTGTCTTTACTATTGACTGGATTTTGCAACAGGTGGATCTTTATTTCTTTTTAACAAGAGGATCCTTCGGTTTTTCCGTAGAGACGGACACCGTTGGCGTAAGAAGAGGGATGGAAGGACTGTTGGTGAAGCTCATGAACGACTTAAGGTTTGTTAAAGTAGTCCATTAGTTATACTGAATGCCTTATTTTGTGAAAAGGTCCCGTCCTACATGACACAGAACCGTATTTTTCCTTCTTGTCGATTAGTCATGAAATGAGGGATGAATCTGTTGAAAAATTGCAGTGGCTCAGTAGAATAGTGAATAGATCCTGCTTCATTTTGCTCTGGTTTGTACTTTGGTCAGTACTCCAACACTTCAGTTTGAGTAATGATGTTTCATATGCATGGTTAGGTTGGAAATGTTGAGACGTTAAATTGTTATTACGCGCATGGGGAGGACAACCCGAATTTTCAGAGGCGTAGCTATTGGATGTTGGATCCGTAAGTATGCTTGTTTTTATTGTAGATTGCATTCCTTAATGTAATATTCTGCTAAAAGGTCTGCTTTTTACATAATTATCATAATTTTGTACAAATTTATTATTGTATCCAACTTACCTTACAACAAACTCAGAAATATATTTTACCATAGGAGTGTAAAGATTCTTAATTGTTCATCTTCATTTATGTTATCATGGATGACACATATTTAAAATAGATTTTTCACAAGTTTATTTTTTTTATTTTGGCAGGGCATATGAGCACATTGTTCTTGTTCATTATAGGGAAATTAGTGAGGTAAGTCTTCAGAACCTCTTTATAAACAAGGCATATCTCGCTATATAGCTTACACCTTGTATATAATTTTTTTTTTAAACTAAAGCTGTGCACCTCTTTAATGTGACATACACTGTTCCGTTACATGTTCATGTTAAAGAAAACATGTTTTTAAGTCTATCCATTTTCAAGATTTTTAAACCTGAACTTTCCACCAGCATGTGCACATTTTTCAGGACTAAAATTTTCTCCATCGGTGATAAATTATCAGCTCATGTTATGATCAACCAGCATTTGTAGTTGGAATTTTACACATACAATATTTTTGCCCCCTTGTACAATTTTATATTTTCCAGCAATTGCATTAGCACCTAGCCGTCTCTGGCTTGAGCTTTGAATTGACATCATTTCTTGCAATAATGCATTTCAGGTGAAGCCAAGTCCTGGATCTTTTATACAATCACCAGTATCCTCTTCTTCCATCAGCCAGAGTCCGATCTCTAATACTACACAACATCAAGGATCTGTCTCCATGATTAGTGAATTGTATGAACCTTATCAGAATTTATCCAGTCCAGAAGTTAGTTCAGATCAAGTCATCCAGAAAAATGGAAGAGAGAATGTAGAGAAGTTATATAGCACAGGGGAGTCAGATAGTTCAACTAAGGTTGATGTTTGTCAAGCTTTGCGTCGACTAGAGGAGCAACTAAGTTTGAATGATGATACCCTCAAAGAATTTGTGGATGATAATCCAAATGGTTCAGATATCCTGGAATACCCTAGTGATAGCTCCAATCAGGATCAGTTTGCTGCCTTTCATGGACGAGAGCCTATTGTACATGATCAGTTCTATAGTGGGTATGCTCAGATGCAAGGGAATGCAAACATTAGTACAGATATCTTGGATTATCGTAGCGATATCATCAATCAGGATCAGTTTACTCCCTTCCATGGACGAGAACACATTCTAAATGATCAGTTTTATAGTGGGCGTGCTCAAATGCAAAGTAATGCGGACATTAGTGGTGAGCATCGTCAATTCCTTGATCATGAATTTGCAGATGGAAACAAAGAATCTGTCTCTTGGAAAGAGGTTCTGAATTCATCAGTTGTTGAGCCCCAGGTGAAACGTACATTGGACAGAAGTGTGAGTATTTGTGGACTAAATTTCATATTGATCTATGTTCACATTTTTGTCCTCTTTCAATCCTTTATTACTCAGATATATTTGTGGGAAGTGTTAATGACTTTTAGGTGGCTAATTCTTGTACGTGTTTTATTGATGGCTTGGTGCCATATGTCTGTTCTTTGTTTTGTATTCCTTCCAAGTAATGGAGCCATTGATGCATTGTTATTACCAATTGCAACAGGAAAAATTATCTTCTTCATCAAGTAGATCAAATGAATGGCCGGAATATAGTGAGTGCCTAAACTCTGATAGAAATAATGTTAAACACTGTATGATTTCCTTTTCTCATTTATAGAACCAAAAAAAAAAAGTTTGACACTGCTTTAAGCACCTAATGCATATTTTTCAGCCTCTGACAAGCTTTGGATGTCACCAGCTTCTTCATCGCTGCCTCAACAAGTTGACAGTTTCAAGATTTCTCCATATTCTTCTGCGATAGAAACACATTCAGACTACTATACATCGTTTTTTGAGCAAGAACAGATTGGACATCTAGATTCAGATATCAGTTTGACTGTTGCACAAAAGCAAAAATTTACAATCCGGGAAATATCTCCAGAATGGGGTTATGCCACTGAGGCTACAAAGGTATGCTTCTTATTCAGGAATGCTCCCCTTGCTTGTTTAACAAGTGTCCTAGTTTCTGAACATCATGACATTACTCTGCATGTTTATGCTGCTAATGATTATTTTTGAGCATCACCCTTGAAGATATAATAATAATACAAATCTGTGAGGCTGGATATGTTATGCTTGACCTAAATGACTAAATAGAGCCCTGTCAAGATCATATTATTCTCAGTTTTGTGGTACAACCAAATATCTTGTACATTTTTTTTTTTTGAGAAGGAACCAAATATCTTATACTAGGTGCCTCTAATGCTTGATAAGTAATGTTGGAGTTTTTAGTCCAGGGCTTGATAGCCAGATATCCTAATTTTTTTTCACTTGGATTTGTTTTTATTAAAAAAAATGATCCTTTGATGGAGCTTTTCTTTGTGGTAGTCTTAATATAAACTTAAAGCCCATGTTGCTCAATGCAGGTCATCGTTATTGGATCTTTTATGTGTGATCCATCAGAATCTGCATGGACTTGTATGTTCGGTGACGTTGAAGTTCCTGCTGAGATCATTCAGGAAGGTGTGATCCGTTGTGAAGCTCCTCCTCACCTTTCCGGGAAGGTGACAATCTGCATTACTTCAGGCAATCGGGAGTCCTGCAGTGAAGTTAGGGAGTTTGAGTATCGAGTTAAGAGCAGTAGCTTTACTCCAAATAATTCACCTCCCACAGAAGCTAGGAGTGCAGAAGAACTGCTATTACTTGTCAGATTCGCTCAAATTCTCTTGTCTGATTCTCCAATGCAGAGAAGAGACACTGTTGAGTCTGAGTTCCTGAGAAAATCAAAAGCTGACGATGATACTTGGGGTAGTATTATAGAGGCTCTCCTAGTTGGCAGTGGAAGTTCATCTAGTACCATATATTGGCTTCTGGAAGAGTTTCTAAAAGACAAGTTGGAGCAATGGATTTCTTCCAGATCCCTTGGACTTGACCAGACAGATTGTTCCTTGTCCAAGAAAGAGCAAGGCATGATACACATGATTGCTGGGTTGGGCTTTGAATGGGCCTTAAACCCAATACTCAATTTTGGAGTCAATATAAATTTCCGGGATATAAATGGATGGACTGCTCTACATTGGGCTGCGCGTTTTGGAAGGTAATAGAGACATACTTCTCTCTTTTGAATGTGGACTTGTGGCATTTCATTTGACGGGCATAACATGTTAATATCACATCATTAGGATAAGGATAACAGCTATAAAATAATTATTAATCTCCAAGTTAAAAGAGAAAATAACGAAAATTGATTAAGGTTGTCATTCACATTCTGAGATCAGATTTGTTTTTACCATTATGACTAAGATTTTTTTTGGTACAAACCATTATGACTAAGATTGGTTACTGGGAAAACATATGTGTTTGTTTGATCTCATATAGGATAATTCTTGTGGCTTACCATTGAAATGTTGGTTCTTTTTAATAGGGAAAAGATGGTTGCAGTACTTGTTGCGTCTGGTGCATCAGCTGGAGCAGTGACAGATCCTAGTTCCCAAGATCCAATTGGCAAAACTCCGGCGTCTATTGCAGCCACCCATGGGCACAAGGGACTTGCAGGTTATCTTTCTGAGTTGGCACTAACTAGCCATCTGTCATCCCTTACACTGAAAGAGAGTGAGATTTCCAGAGGCTGCGCTGAGATAGAAGCAGAAATAACCGTAAATAGTATCTCAAAGAGTAGCCTCGAGGCCAATGAAGATCAGGTCCCACTGAAAAACACCTTAGCTGCAGTCCGAAATGCAGCGCAGGCTGCTGCTCGTATACAATCTGCTTTCCGGGCGCATTCTTTTAGAAGACGACAACAGAAAGAAGTTGGTGTCAGTATAGATGATTATGGTATCAGTTCAGATGACATTCAAGGCCTTTCAGCCATGTCAAAGCTAGCCTTTCGTAATCCTCGTGATTACAATTCAGCTGCAGTATCTATCCAGAAGAAATATCGAGGCTGGAAAGGCCGCAAGGATTTCCTGGCGCTCCGCCAGAAAGTTGTTAAGATACAGGTACCTCATTTTCTAAGTTGAAGTCGTCAATATTTACTTGGTGCATTAACATAACCATATGCAAAGCTCATGAACTGCACGACATGCCTATAAAACGAAAATACTAAAACTACTCTAATCAGTTATCAACTTGTATTTTGGCAGGCTTGTGTGAGGGGTTACCAGGTTAGGAAGCACTATAAGGTAATCTGCTGGGCGGTTGGGATTCTGGACAAAGTTGTGCTAAGGTGGCGAAGAAAAGGAGCTGGTTTGCGTGGTTTTCGGCAGGAGACAGAATCCACTGAAGAAAGCGAAGACGAAGATATCCTCAAGGTGTTTCGCAAACAGAAAGTCGATGGAGCCATTGACGAGGCTGTCTCGCGGGTGTTGTCCATGGTCGACTCTCCTGAGGCACGTGAGCAATATCAGCGCATGCTGGAGAGGTACCATCAAGCTAAGGTAAGCCACAAATCTTCAATCACAAAATACCCCCATGAACACTTTTAACTAATGTACGTGAAGAGCTTTCTTCAACTCTTGCAGGCTGAAATGGGTAGCAGTAGCACTAGTGGTGAAGCTGGAGGACCAAGTTCCCTTGGTGACTTGTCCAATATGGAAGACATTGATATGTTTCAATTTCCATAGAAGCAAACAACCTAATGATTTTAAGTTTCTAACTTGTATATTGTTTGGTGGACCAAATTTTCTAATCACTTGGTAGATGATGGTTTATGGGTTCAGTTTGTATATATAAAAGCAGTTTGTGTAAAAAAATGGTGATTGATATATAATAATTATATATAACCTTCTGTAAAGGCTTTCCTAATAATGGACTTGGCTTTTGTTGATTATCCTGTGAACGGTTCGGGTTGGATCCGAGCCCATAACCCAACTTGTGTTCATGTCTATCACTGTGATTCGTGGTCCCTTGCCTCGTTCGTTTAGCTCTGATATCACGGCGCCGTATATTAATAAAGTATCAAAAGGACAAAATAAAAAATAATTGAGTGCTGACATAGGGGAAATTCTGCCATAAACAGGGCATGCCATGCTTGGGCACGTGGCATGCCCCTAAGCCCTTGGATTGAGTTCTCTACCCCACCCACCCACCCACCTCCCTGCAAATGCATCATCTGCCCCGCGCGCGCACTGTAGGTGCACCCCATTACATGAAAAGGCCAACCTGTTAACGCCACGACCGGTATGAGTGCCACGTGTCGTGCCAATATTGACCTGAAAAGTTTCGGAGTAGAATCTGGAAAGGTCGGAATTTGACATCCTTCTTCTTCCGAGAGCCAAATCTCTCTCTCTCTCTCTCTCTCTCTCTCTCTCTGTGAGATATCAGAGCCATGGAATCCAAAGATCAAAATGTGGAGCTGATCAACGAGGCAATCAAGAGGCTGTTAGAGGAGAGGAAAAACAACAGAGGAGCCTCCGGCGAGAGCTTTTTCCAAGGCGACGATGATAAAGACGACGACCTCCTCCTCTCCCGATTGCTGTCTCAGGTCGGTCACTGATCTCGGTGTTTTCGAATACCTTAATTCATTGCTGCGTTTTTATATGAATCTGCAATTAGATGGACTGATAGTAATCGGATTGACAGTTGGAAACACTGAAAGACAAACGGAGGGAGGAAATAACAAGCTGTGAAGGTGGTGGCGAATTGGAGGCGAGCGGCGGCGAAGAAATTGACAAACGAGAGATAGTGAAAGAATTGAACAAGTTAAAGAGACAGAACACCATCACTCACTGGCTGCTTTCTGTGATGCTAGTGCTGACTATAGCATGGCAAGCCTCAGAGGTGACCCTGCTTTTGAAAATGAAAAATGGATTGAGCAACCCATTCAGCTACTTTGGGAGCCTGATTTCGGGCTTATTTTCTGGGGGTTCCGAGCGAAGTCGACAGGATGAAAATAAGCACCAAAATGATGCCTTCACTTCTCTCAAAATGCCTGTGCTCCCCTCCGTCGAATTACCAGATATTGGTTTAACTGCCGAAAAACATTGAGCCACCAATGCCCCGGAGCAAAATAATAAAAGACTCGGAATGGAATTGCAACTTCTCTTTCTGCATGTTTAGATGTAGTTTAATATTATTCTACTTATTGAAATCCCTTTATCAATTTGAAGCAATTGCAAGAGCAGCCAGCATGAGTCAGCTGTGCCACTTGTATGCAATACTGGAGACTGGCTTTCAACTTCCAACTTTGCAATCAGATGTATAATACAAGTTACCTTGCATCCAAAAATTGTTACTTCACGGCAGGGCCTCTATGCTTTTGGCCATGTTCACTTGTCTACAAATTTTGTTACAATGAGAGGGGTGGAATGAGAGAAAGGAGACTGATAACAATAGCACTCAATTTCAGATAGAATCACAAACCCTAGACATTTCAGCAAAGTGCACAAGTTTTACCAATCATATGAATTAAAATTCTCTCATCACACTGGCAGAGAGAAATTGGACCAAGTAAACATTCTTTAGTCTTCAAACCCCCAATACTGTATTCATTTTGACAGTTACCCAGCAAAGGTAAATATCATCAAACCAACCAATAACAACCATACCATCAAACCTTTGATTCTTAGAAACAAAACACTAAACTTAAACAAGAAAGTTCACGCTTTCCATTTGATTTGGTATGTCTAGAACTAAACATAAGGAGAGAGGAGAGAGGGCACACATAATCCCACCAGTAGTTAAATGTGGGTCATCAACCTTGTTCTTCATGCGTAGTTCAATCGGAAAATGTCATTGAACACGTAAAAGCTTCCCTGTGGAGTAGGCATCAAATGGAACATCTGGCAAAAAAAAAAAAGATATTAAGAAAAATATAATTAGTAAAATGAATGCAGAATAAAACAAAAGGTAGAAAAGATGAATGAACCAAGATGCTCAAATCCTTTTTCTTTTGGTTGAACAGATGCTCACATATGAAAAGGTAGGCATCCTAGTGGATATGATGCACATAGAATTGTTAAAAAGCAATTTTGTCAAATGGCAAACTTGCAATATTTAGTAGTTATTTCAGATGTAATGAAATAACACAAACACAACCTAGGCACGAATTGTAAGACAGAAATGATGGCTCTAACTATAACAGGGCATGCTAGAGGTTAAAGCCCCACAAGAAAACAGAATGGAGCACTTATTCCCTATGCGGCCCCCAACATACTCTACCAATGCAAGGGGATAGAGGGAAAAAGTATCTCGGTGATTATAGCTGAATGATAGTAAAAGTAGCAACTAAAGTAGCTGAAGTCGCATGTCCAAGCAAGTTCAAACAATGATAGATACACAATCACAAACTGCTAATCAATTACAGACACACCGACACCATGATTGAAGCAAGAAAACAAACCCAACCCAGTTAGAATAAGTTTTAACCTATCAGCTCACAACTACAATATGTCGTTGAAGGGAGAACATTCCCATTGGTTCCATTTCATTGTTCTTTTTTTATGCCCTAGGCATTGCCTAAGACTCGTGTATAAAACACGGTGACATAAAGCAAAAGGCAATACAATATCCTTAATACCTAGAAAGCAATTAAAACAAAAGCAAGAGAGAAAAGATCTGTCCTAAACCTGAACAATTATTAACAATCAGATAATTGACTAAAATGAAAGTATTATGAATACGTAAAACAAAAACAACTGAGTTTTCCGACATATTTTTCAAGTTATATAATCCAGACCCCAGAAAATAGACTGCTTAGTCAAAACTAAGACTTGAATAACAAATATCTTGATAAAGACAAAGAGAACAAAAAAATTTATGCAGATAATTTGAGTATCCAAAACCTCAATTTATTCTTCCTCCTTACAGCAGAAGTCAAGATCTTATGAGAATTAACAAATTTCAGAATATCTTACTAATGAGGTTTGATCTCTTGGTCACCATTCCCCATGAAAATCCATGACCACCAACCTCTGGACCACAATTCAACGGTGAGCATTCAAATTTCGTTTAAATCTCGTTAAAGTACTTTCCGTTTCAGAACTATTGCTACGTGTTGAATTTTGATCCACCGGCTGGTGATGATGGATATTTTGTCAATGGAGGCCAAAAGATCATGACTGTTAGTTAATAGATATGCGTATTTATTAATTCAAACTAGCAATTCAATCTTCTCTTGATGCACACATAACCAGAAAGAAGAACAAAGCACACACCAAAACTGAGCATAAAATACCCAACATTGACATATGCGAACAGCAGTCATATCTTGGGGCATTCATTCATAATCATAAAACACCTAACAGCCAAATAACGGATGGCATCGCAGCATAAGCGTAGGCAGCTGAATGTGAGTGAAATAACAATTAACACAACCATAGATAACAAAGCCTAGATCTCACCATAAAGTCAACAATGCCAAACCACACAGAGCAAAACAAGTCATAAATCAAACAAAAGAACAGTGAAGCAAATTATGGCAATTAACTATACTCAAGTTTCAAGTAGATCGAGAGCTAAACCTAGAGCACAGAAGCCATAAGCCCTCCAATCTTAACCTATACCCTAACCTTATAAAATCAAGACTCTACAACTAGCAACAGCAAAAAGGCAATTAAATCGTCACCAATTAGCAACAAAACAAACAGTCGCATCAAAACCCTAGAAGAAAACAAAACCGCCGAAAGATGGAGAGATGAAAGTGAAATCGCAAAAGGATAGTGGACCTGGCTGAACTTGAGCGCGTGCTGTTCACCGGCGAGTTGGAGATTGCCGCTGACGAAGACGAGCATGCCACCGGCGGGACCAGAGGGCTGGCAATCGACGGTGGTGATGGTGTGCTGGCACTGCTGGAAAGGGAGAGTGGTCAGCTTCGCAACAATGTTCTGTGAGCCTTGGATCTTCTGGCCTTCGAAGGTCAACATAGAACCCTCCTGATACAGATTTGCTAGGGCAGCACGGTTCGAATCGAAGAGAGAGTAATAGTGCTCAACGAATGCCTTGGCCACCGCGTCTGGATCCATCTCCGCCGCACCTGATCGCCGCCTTCTCACTCTCGCAAACAAAGAGAAACTCAAACTGGGAGAGAGACGAAACGAGACAAGGGGTTTTTATATTTCCGAATTATTTCTTTCGTCACACTGATTTTAGGTTATCCGTTATCCAACTCTTAATAATAAGCTCCCATTTATTTTTATTTCGATCTATGAATTATGGCTCATTCTTGCGTCAGTACAACGCCGTGTTTTTTGTATTTAAAAATACAATAAAAATACTAGAAAGTCGTTCATATTTTCGTCTCAACTACTATATCATATCGTGACATATTCTACCCGAATCTTAATTTAATTCTCCACTCTTCCTCACCACTTGAGCTAACCGCAAAAACTTGTATATATAAATCTTTGAGATCAAAAGGATAAATAAGAATACTAATAAAAAATTATTCCAATCCCTTGGTAATTAGATTAATTGCATTCAGCTGAAAATGTACTTTTTTATCATTTTTTTAATTTGAGGTAATAGCAAGAAATGATTGTACAAAGTGCATGAGAATCCTGAGCTTTCACAAAGTATCAACACTGTATGGTTGCATCAGTTCTACAATGAATCAAACTTTACATCAAGTCTAAACTGAATCAAATTTTAGGACTTGATAGGGAGGAAACCCCTAAAGCAAAAGAAGCTGATTACAAATCTTTATTAACTTTGTCATATACATTGTGCATTCTCCACCTGCTTCCCAATAAAGCTACAATTCCTCCTCTCTGCCAAATCTATCTATACAATACACTAATAGTGAGAAAAGGGTGATATATCTTCAATCACTGCAACTTTTATTATTACATTGAGATGAGAATATGCAAACCCAGTGCTTCCTATTTCTTTCACTTTTGAGTAGTGAGATTCACGATTTCTGGAACTTGAAACTTCCAGGTTACCAACCAACTTCAGTGAAAGGCCTGAAGATAGATCAACTTTACAAGGAAAAATGAACCAGCTTTGAAATCTGGCAAGGGAAAATGGGTGAATAGAAAAACCTCAAATTGATCCCAACTAATCGAGCAGGGCTCCTATATACACTCTCTCTGCTACTAAGAAATGCTATCCTGCAAAAGGCCAACCAATGTGCAAGAGTGTTGTCAGTTCTCGACACTACCACTCGAAATGATTTTATGTAACTACCCACTTTTTTCTTCTATTTGTTCATAATGAGAAAGTATAGAACAAAAATCTGTGTCGTTAAAAAACTTACTACTGGGAAAACTCTGAATCCATTTACAGTGTCCTGGAGAACAGGTGCTTGTGCCAAGGCCACGAGCCAGTCCTCATCGATTGAAGTCCTCTACAAAGTACCTTTTGAAGGAGATTGGAGAAAACGTGAAACTTCTCGATAAAGCTGTTCAGCTTCAAATGGTTTGGAAACATATCCATCCATTCCACACTTTGTGCATTCCTCATGGGTGGCCTGAATAACATCTGCAGTCATGGCCAGAATGGGTACATGCCATGTTAAAATATTTTCATAGTCCTTCGCAGAAACCTCGCCGTGTTGAATGCTATTGCTGACATTGCGTTCTATGTCGCGTATTCTCCTTGTAGCTTCAAATCTGTGGGGGAAAAGAAATAGAAGTTATAGAGATGTAGTGACCACATTAACCCAATATATCTAAATTGGAATAAGTAAATGATAAATAGCAAAGCATTCAGCTTAAAGAGACTTCCATCTAAACAAGGAATCAAGGAACTATAAACAAATTTGATGCAGACTACTGTCATCACATATAAGGTGACTCACAAGATGGCCAAATTAACAGTGATCTTTTTTTTTTCGGTAAACATATGGTGTCTTGAAAAGTAGTAAACCTCATGCATTAGTATATTCATCTCAATAAAATTCTGACATTTTGGCTTGGTTTTTAAAATTTAATCTCCAAGCCATGACTCCACAAATCAAAAGCTTTTAAAGATAGAAGTATCACATACCCATCCATTTCAGGCATCTGGATATCCATGAAGCAGGCATCAAAACTATGAGGTGGAGTAAGCAGTGAGATTGCCTCTTTACCGCTGTCTGCACTCTTCACTTCAGCCCCATACTTTTTCAAAGCACCAGCCGCTACTATGAGGTTGACTTTATTATCATCCACAATAAGAATTTTTCTCCCAAGGAGAAGATTGCGGAGAGACAAACTTGGGAGCTCGCCATTCCGGGTATTACCCTTGTTACCAATTCCCATGGCTCTTTGTAGTGAGGCAGCAAGCATACTTGCCCTGAGAGGCTTCATGATAATAGTTGGCGTACAGACACCTGAATTCACAAAGCTTGTTCTGCAACTGCTAATAGAATTGGCAAGAAGGAACAGCTTGGGAGGAACCTGACGATCAAGTTTCTTTAAGTTATCTATAAAGAGAGCTGAACTGCCCGAATCGTTATCCCAAACCTCCTGTTCAACAAGCACCATATTAATAGTTGTATTCCCACAGCTTATGCAAGACAAACCCTGATGCAAGTCAGAAGCTACTTCAACACGAATTCCAAGCCTTTGGATATGATATCTTGACATCTTCACCCTCACAGGTCTGTGATCCACAACCAATGCCGTCATGCCATGAAATTCTGAGGATGCAGCATTCGCTTGGCTGTTGATTTGCTGGATCTTAAATTCATTTGAATCGCAGCGGGCCTTGGCGAAAACAGCAGTGAATGTAAATGTGGAACCAATCTTGGGAATACTCACAAAACCAATCTCCCCTTTCATGAGGCCAACTAAACACTTGCTTATGCTTAGCCCAATTCCTGTGCCACCATGTGTCCGCGAGATAGATGGTCCCACCTGCATAAAAGGAGTGAAAACACGAGTTTGGGCTTCCAGAGGGATTCCAACCCCTGTGTCCTCAACAGACACAATAAGATTGATGACATCAGAGGACAATGAGAATGAGCTAGCAGATCCCTCTTCACTGAAACCCGTAAATCCTCCCCAGCTGCGGCGTTTATCTGCAACAGGGAAACCACTCAAAGTGTTCTTCGATGATGATTCAGTCTCGACATCTATTGAATCCATCAGCTCCTCGACAAGATGAACAGTGACAAAGATGTGTCCTTTCTCTGTGAACTGCAAATTACATAATCAATTTCACAGCTATTTAAAGTATCTTTAGCAGACTCTCTGCTTTAACTTTTTAGCTATTTTAGAGAGCATATTTAGTTTTTCAGCTATTTTAGCAACCGCACCAGCCTCCAAATAATTTGCAGGATGCATACACCATATATAGTTTTTTCCTTCTTTCTAAATTATTTCCTTAATTTCAGTTAAACATAATCCATTTTCAGTTTACTAATTAAGTCTAAAGTACAGCATGCCTAGACCACAAATCACAAGAAGATTCCCAGGGAAGGTCAAACATATTTCACTTTACGGTCTTTGCATCAATTAAGATGGCGTGAATTTCAGCCAAAAGCCATATTATTTTTTGGCATGACTGGGCAAATTATTTAAGTATATTTTGGAGTCAAAAGTATATATTTTTTGAGAACCAGCACTTACTTTGATTGAGTTCCCCATGAGATTGGTGATAATTTGCCGAAACCTTCCAGGATCACCAATAAGCATTTCAGGAACCTGATCTGAGATGTATACTCCCAGCTGCTCTTCCCCAAATTTGATCATGCAAATTGAAGAATCCAGTAATTAGACAGTGACCAGCAAATTGGATGTAAAAAAGCGGAAGATTTTTTTTTTTCTTGCAGGATGGGGGACAATGATGAACTATCTTTTACCTCGACTCCTTTTTCTTGAGACTTTCCAGAAAAGAGTGACAAAACATCATCCAGAATTGCTCGCAGATCAAAACGCACTGCCTCGAGCTCCAGCTTACCAGATTCAATCTTTGCCTGGTCCAAGACCTCATTTATAAGTGAGACTAGAGCTTTTCCACTACCCTGGGCAGTTCTGACATAATCTTGTTGAGTTACATCTAGATCTGTATCCATAAGCATGTGCAACATTCCTGAAAAATCAACACATTTTTTAGGGTCATCAAGCTTTCTCATGGCCTATAGTTTTGTTCTAAATATTTGAGTAATGCATGGACATCACAAAACAAATAACAGGGGCAGTCTCACAAACTCACCTAGGACACCGTTCATTGGGGTTCTGATCTCATGGGAAACAGTTGCGAGGAACTACAGAGGAGTGAGATCTGATTAGGCACAAGCATAGTAGAATTCTAGAAAAAATCTCAACTGCATTAACTAAAATCATGTAGTACCTGAGATTTGGCGACATCAGCTGCCTCGGCCTGTTTCTTGAGATCACTCATCTTATGGAAATCATCTTCCACTTTGGCAATCCTATTGACAGTTGCATGAAATATATGCCCAACAAGCAATGCAATCACAAGGATCCCAATTGAAGTTGTAATAGCTAACCACGGCCACGGTGGTGTATGTTTGAATCTGCATAAAGAAGAAACTGGGCTTCTGAATACAGTTTTACAAGACTTTCTGAAAGTCGAGGTGCCTAGGAAATTGTGCAACTGTAATAAGTGATAAGGAGGTGTAATAGTCTTATAAAAAAAATATAAAAACAACACTTCACTTATTCTAACCCTCATGAAATTAGGGACATCATCACCATTACATTTCCTGGCATCGCACTATTACCAGAGACAAAAGAGTGGCCTATTGACATGGTAGTTCAACCCTATAATTACTAAGCAGAAAAATTATTCATTACCTGCAGTGCATCTCATGCTTCCTCAAGGGATCTCCAAAATTTAAGGTGCTAATATGCCGCAACCCATCATCTGAAACATTTGAACCATACATGCTGATTGGATGTGAATGATTGGTAGTGTCATATACATTCACAAGGATAGTTTGCTTGCTTGCAAGTTGTTGAAGTAACTTCTCCACAAGTGACTCAATATGAAAGATTCCACCAAGATACCTGGTCAGCAGAACCAACAGCATTAATGAAGCTTATTCTGGATTATAACAAGATGAATATTCTAAGTTCTCCAACATTTAATGGCAAAGCATCTTTTTGCAGACATCATTCACCTATTTACCTATGGAAACTTGCAATACAAATTTTTATTTACAACATGTCCTCTTTCAGAGAAAGCATACCCATCGGTTGCTTGAATTCTTTCATTTGGAGTTGCATTTGAAGGTAGATCTCTCTTGTAGACAGCAAACGTCAGTATTACACCAAGCCTGTTAGTTTTAAGCAGCCGAAATGGAGCAGTCAGGACCCCCTTTCCTGATTCCCTTGCGCGCAACACATTATTTCGATCTTCCTGTTTGAAGGTCAATGAACGAGGCCTTACGATTAAAGATCACAAGTCAAGACATTGACTTTTTCCTATATAGTTGTGAGACAACATTGAAAATGTAGAAGAGCATTCTCATCTATAAACTACGAGTTGAAAGGAAGTTTAGCTCATTTTTGTCAGGCTATTAGGAAATATAATGGCACTGCCGTCCAAGTTTTGGACACATCACCTCCACAACAATAAAGTTAAAAATCCTTTGATATGTTTGATATTGCATAGTGTTTTGATTAGGATGGTACAATTTTCAGCAAGATCTGCTAATAAAGTTAAGAAATGAATTATGACAAGTGGAAAATGAAGACACAGAATCTAGAAAAAGAAATACCTTCCCAGTCAGCATATCGAAAGAAATGACATGTGCAACGGTATCCTGAGCAAATATGACAGGAGCATATTCTTCCTGAGTTGGAGATGGCTCCAGAGCTTCTGGGGCATAGTCATTCTTATGGACTTGGTTATGTTCGAGGGTATCCATTCTCTTGATAGTCCAGCCTTGCTGCTTCTCAAATTGTTCTTTTTCTGAGTGGAGCACCCTTACAGCATATGCCACACCACTTGTAAGAGGTCTCTCAAAAGCAGTTCTATCAGTGTACCTGGCAAAAGTTTTCTACAGGTTCACAAAGTTAGATGTTGTGCTGGATGCTAGTTTGTTATCATAGGTAAACAAAACTCAGATCTGGTACTAAATGAAGCTAGATATATCAAATCACAATTTGGTAAAGAAAACGCCTTAAACTCTTTAAACTTAAACATCTTTAAGTAAATCCCCACATGACAATAATTGCACCAACTTAGCTACTTAACCAACAAAACAGTTAATAACAGACAAGCACTTAACTAAGCACCCTCAATTAATCCAAATTTGAGTGAAAACAAAGCTAGCTGAACACCATTGACAAAGGTCATAGAAAGCAGTTAAGTACTAACTGGTGGATGAACATCAATTTTCCACCAGATTTCAGATCCTAAAATTGCTCAGAGATGAAAGATGATGTAGTTACCTGGTCAATGGCAGATGGGTTCTTGCCATGGTGGAATGTGGAGATCAGAATCGACATGGCCTGAATATGGTTCATGCTCACATTAAACTGATCCTGCAACATCCTTGCTCTCTCATCACACATACTTGTAAGAGTCTCCTTCCTCTTCTCACAAGCCACTGAACTCATGTACCAGAAGATCCACAAGCTCGCAATGGTCCAACCAACCACCCACGAAACCAAAAGCCTCTTCCACCAAGTTTTTCGAACTCTCTTGGACCCAATATACTGGTAATAATGATGGCGGATCTTATTAATGTTCAATGGGATCTTCTCCCACCATTTGAGGCACATCTTGGCACCATCACCAAGCAAATTACCACTCTTGGTGTCCATAATTCCACCATTAAGGTACCAATTCATGGAAATCACAGATACAATCCAACAACATAGCATCCAAAGTAGATGCCCCACTTTTAAACCGAACCCGAATACATGAAGCAAACTCATCCACAGGAGCACACAACCCAAGTTAGATAGAAACAGTGCCAAGATGATGAAGTGGCTCTAATGGAATTAAATGAAACAGAGAGAGAGAGAGAAGAAGAGACCAGCTATCAAATCTACAGGAGCTGTCTAGCTAAACCCAACATTAAAAACAAAAATCCAAACATGGAAGAACAAACCCACCACCTCCAAATTCAGGCAGGATTGGAAAGGATGAATCAGATATGCTATCTTATCCACCCAAATACCTTCAATTTTGAGACTGAGAGAATAAATTTACAGTACTGGCAACAAGAACCAAAGAATCCAAAAGATTCTGGCTTTTAATTCTAAAGCCCAAAACAAGCAATGGACCAAACTGCCCAACAAAGATTCCAAATTTAGCTATCAAATCAGCAACACAGCACCCCCAACACAGAATCTGGCAGTAAATCTAGTTGAGAAGAGTAAGCCTTAAATTCATGAAATCACACAAGCACAAGTTCAAGCATGTGGCTGAGGTTTGACTATTGAGTAAACCAAGCTCTGGAGATCTATGCACATAAGTAGTAACAGCAACACTATAAGGAATAAAGAGAGTTGTGCAAGAAGAAGAAGCTGAGAAGTGAGGATTCATGGACATTTATAATGAAGAAGAATCTGTGAAAGAAAAAATGAGAAGCAGAAGAAGAATATGATGGTAGAAATGTCTGCTAGCTCAGGCCATTATCTCTATCTATCCAAAACATCCACCCAGGAGAAAAAAAAATTCAAAATTAAAAATTAAAATGTGACATTTTTAAGTATTAAATTATTTAACAAAATTAAGGATTTCGTTTGATTTGCGGAATTTAGACCTAGAAAAAAGAGAGGTTATTTTTCTATGTTTGGTAAAAAAAAAGGTAAGGAACAAGTTGGAAAATGGATCCTCCTACTTACCCTTCATTAATTACAATTTTTCTATCTAAACACTATCATATTTGTACTGAAAATTATAATTATTAATTTTATCCAAAAAACTCTTCAAATTTATGTTTCGATAAATAAAGACTAGCATTAGAGCATGTGTAAAACTATTTTTTATTAAGAAAAACAAAAATTAATAGGAAGTGGGAGAGACAATAATTGCTCAGAGAAAAAAAGTAGGAGAAAGAACTGGATATTGAGATAATATTTATTCTATTAAAATTTCTTTATAATTTGATACAATTGTGCTTGTTGATTATTTCGTTTCTAAAGTTTTTTAATATTCAAGGTTATTTACATAACAAAATTCAGTTTTGATTAACAATGTCTATTTTCTTAATAATAACTAGCAATCTCTCACATGTTATGCATGTGTTGTGAAAAACAGTTATTGCAGAGAGTGAAGAGTGAGAGATAAAAGTGGAAGGTGGATATTTTTGTTTATATATTTAATGAAAAATAATTTTGTGATTTGTCACAATTATCCTTCAAAATTAATAAGTTTTCTAAGTTTTTTAATTTTCTAAGGTCATATACATCAAAATTTTCAGTTTTGATTGACAAGACCTCTTCTCTTAAATAATAGTATAGATATATAAATATAATTATAATTTGAGTTTCTATTTCTACACAAATCAAATACTAGACTAGAAACAAAAATACATTTTTTAATTATTTTCCCAACTTTTCCAACATTAGAAGAAAAACTTAATAGAAATTAAAAAAATAATTTCATAATGCCATAAAAAAAGTAAAAAAAAATGACTTTTTTTTTTGTGAACCAAACCAAAAAAAAAAAAAATTCCCACTCATAAATCACTGCTTTTTCTATTGGGTTCACATCCCTATCCATCCAACGCCAGTAGACAAATTCTACACGCTAGCCAAGTCGTTAACTCTATGCGTTTGTATGGCTGTACTTCCTTTGACAAAAGTGCCCTTGCATGGAAGCTAAATTTTAATTGATGCCATTTTGGTCCTTTCTGTACCAAATGGCATTAGATGCCTAGTACTTTTCCCACAATTTGCCATAAGATGACTAAATAGTCAAAAGAGTAGGTAAAGAGAGAAAGGAACCTCTAAGAGTTGCTATTATATGCTCTAAACCACTATTTGGTTGCAGGCTCAGTGTTTCTTATTCTCTTTTTTAATTGTAAGATTGGGGGGGGGATGACGAGGGATTTTTCCATGTGCCGGGTACTCCACGTGTCCCTGTACCCGGCCACAGTGATTGGCCACTGTGAATATTATATAATTTGTTCATTCTATATTTTAATCCGGAAAAATTATTTTATTGGCTGGTGGCCAATCACTGTGGCCGGGTACAGTGGCCACGTGGCGTACCCGTCCCATTCAAAAAATTTTCGGGGGATGACAGATCAATTTTGTTTTTTCTATGCATATAATACTATCACAAACTTACCATTGGGTATGAAAAAAAAAGCTATCTTTATAGTTTATATATATATTTGTTACTGTTTCAGATGAGAACTATGGAACACACAAAATAAGTACAAAATATGTAACAATCCATCACTATTGGTATTAAAAAAAGTAAGGCTAACAAGTTAAAAAGTAAAGTTAAAACCCCACCAATAAATAATAAAAGAATTATGTTAGTGCATGTGAAGTAGCAAGTTACCAATCTCCCTAAGGTGCTTAGGTTTATAGAGTAGGTATCTTTTTAGCTTTTGTTTTTTAATGAAAATTTGTTTACCATGTAGGAAGCAACAAGCAAGAAGCAAAAGTAGGACAAGAAACGGGGCAAGGAAGTTAAATAAGACCCGAGATCAAGGGCAATATCGTCAACCAGGGAGGATGTGGTTAGACGACAACAGTGGCAGAAGGGTAATTTTTGGGAAAAGCAGTGGCGAGTACGTAAGGGGCACTTTAATCAAGGCTTGTCACGAAGTGATTAGGCCATCACTACTACCCACTTCCTTTTTTGAGCTCTCTCTGACAGCGACCTCCCACGTCAGCGCACCGGTTCTCTGGCTACGGCCAATCGGAGACTCCAACGTGTAATCTCCATAATGGCTTCGGCAGCTACGTGGCACGTGTGGGGAAGAGGATACAAAATGAGAGCATCTCTCTCCCACGTGTACTCGGGTCACCGTTTTGTTCGGGTCTTAATCGTTCTCATCAACCGTGAACCGTGAATTTTGCCTTTTCATTTAGACCTGTTTTTAACTTGATCAAACAGGTCAAAATTGTCATTACTTTTTTACATGTGCATACAAACTGTTGTAAAATACATAACATCTAACTTTCAATGCAAAAAGTTTATGATGAGCGTTTATTTACGTTGATGGAGTAAGTTGTTTCTTCTCTTCGTGTAGCGTGTGGTGGGTGATCTATTTACTACGTTCTCCTTCTTGCTTCCACTAACCAAATAGAGCTTTTGTTTTTGTTTTGTAATTTGTGTTTATTTTCTTGGTGTTTACATTTACTATGAGCTAGGTTATTCATTTATTGTATTCTATTTGATGCTTGATAAAATTTGTTACTTCTCTCTCAATAGAGAAAAAAACGGTGAAGGGAAAAATAAATATTATTTTTCATACTATATCTCTACTATTTTTTTTTTAAGTTCGATTAATTAAAAAAAATTCTAAATTGACAATAGAAAAGTGCAAATCATTCAAACGAAATGCAATATTCACAACTTTTGATATACAATTTACTCGTCACATGTTTAATCGCTTAACAAGACATTGTGCGTTTATCAAAGCACAATTCCAATATCAAGTTGACCACGTCCTAATGGAGTAGTATACATCGATCTTAAAAATGTTAAATTAGCTGCAATGATTTGCATTATGCATAATAATTGGCTACAAGCAATTTTTTTTTATCAGAAAAAAAAATACTACAACAAACACTTAGAGGTTAAAAATATCTTACACGACCAAAATCAAATGAATCAAAATTAAACGCAGAAAGGGCAACGAGCAATAGTTAGCTGCGGAAGGTATGATGTTATTTTCCTTGGCCAAGAAAGAAAGGTACTAAACCCTATGACGGTTTCCCAAATTGAGGCATTTCTGTACGAGTTTGAGCCTTGAGGGGTCACAAATATGAACGAGTGCAGTGAGTGTCTTCTTAGAATTACATCATAACCTACCCAACCGTGAGATCTACACATTTAACAAGGTCATACATAGCCAATAACCAAAAAAAAAACATTTGTTTCAAATTTTCAACAATGGTCCTCCAAGGACAAATGTCAGATTTGTGATGTCGTTCCTCGTTCTTAGTTCAACACCTTATTCCATTATTGAGGCTGCTTTAATTGCTGATTGTAGTATTTGTTAATTCCCAAAAAAAAAAAATTAAGCAAAATAAGGTAAAATTACACACGATAGTTTTAATTTCATACTCAAATTTCAAAATATTACAAAAAAAATTTCAAACTTATTAAAACATACATTCCGTTAATAAATCTAACAAATTATTGTCAAGTGTTTTAATGACACATGTAGGTCTCATTTCTTACGTACACCTACTTGAATTGTACACAATACAAGTAAATTTATCCGATATATTAATTATTAATTGAAACAAACACCCAATTGTAGGCTACAAAAAGATTCAGCTATATAGAGATTAATCAATGCCGACCTACTTATGCATTATTACTAGCTGTTTGGCTACGTGGAATTTACTACTCATAACCTACCCAAACAGTGACCTAATAACGAATTTAACTACAGTAAACAGCATATGATCTAACTGTTCTGAGGCATTAATTGTATCGTAGTACGGTACAAATATTTACACATTATATTAATAACTTCATCATCTGTCTGAGGGTGCATATGTACATAAATTAATTAATTGTTCCGAAATATACACACAAAGAATAAATTACACTCGATGGATCGTGTACGTGGATCTGTTTGTAATTAAAGGATGATGGTGCAATTTTGTACGTCCGGAATTGCACGGGAAAATTGTACCTCTTAAGAAGAAACAAAATAGTAATGATCGATAAAACTGCATTATGATGTAAACATAAAGTAGATAGTGCATGTGATGACGTACAATTCACAGACAAGCTAGGAAACTTGCTGGCTTTGCTTAATTAGTTTATGAACGACAAGCTTCCTCCGCCAAACATGGTGGCTGTCCGAGTCTCTTTTTTCTACTCTGCTCGATCGCTTTTCGTTTTAACGCTGGTTAGGTATTGTTCAACTTGGAAAAAGTCCAATTGCTTGTGGCATGTGTATGAACAACATCGCCATCATTATATGCATCAATCAATGTATTTATTTTTGTCCCATCAAAGGACAAAATTAAGTACCCATCTCATCAAAAGCTTGGTTGATTTTTTTAAATCTCATAGATTTTGTAAGTATTCGTTGTTTACACGTGTGCGAGTGACTAACATATATTCGTTAACGTAAATCACTTAATAAATTACTTCATACGTATCGATTAACAATCGTCAGCTGCATGTACGTACACATGCGTGACATACGCCGATAGAAAATCGAATTCTTGATCCATATGCAGATGCAGAGCAAGAAGGTTCTTCGATAGCTACTTCCCTTATCAATCTGAGGTAGGGTTTTTTCTGCTAATTTGCACATTCTAACACCATCTTTCACATTCCTAGCTTTTATTTGTTCATAAAAAGGATTGGATCAGAGAATGTAGGTATCATATATATAATAATATTTTGACTATAACCCACGTCCTTTTTTTTTTTTTTTTTTATCAACGTACCAAACACATCAAATATTTCATTCTATATACTTGGAAGCTTCGAACAGCAGAGACCAAATTGAAAGATGGAAGGAGGGTGGGAGGCAGAGAGAGCCATACAAATATAATATAGGGCTTGGAAGAAGCTATAGCTAGCTAGCTAGGTTTGTCCAAACCGAAAGCAAATAATAAAAATTTGGACCAACGACATGAAAAGTAAACGACAGGAAACAAAATAATAAAACACACTTAGGTCCCTCTCGTAAACTCCATATCACTCGGTAACAAACAAAGTAAGCGTCAGAGATTACGGCATCTCACCCAACCCCAGAAGGAGATCGAAGAAGAACAACCATGCAGCTTACGATGAAACGACGTCGTCAACAAAGAGAGAGAATAAAGGGTTAAAGTTGTACGTCTATGAATGAAGCATCTTTTAAACTAATCCTGCGCTTTAAACTTAATTATTAGTCTAATCGAGTGATTTAGGTGCAGTTACGTTATGGTATTATATTAGTTGTTTCGTTCTTGCAAGCCATGTTAGGGTTAGGTACTGCTGGCAGCCACCGAGGACTCTATGATCGGGTTTCGTTGCACGTGGCGTGTTGGGAACCGTTGGATGTCACTAGTGTGGATTCTGATCCAAGGAAATTGGACGTGTGAAGGTCATTGGTTGAGTGGAGAGGAGACCACATGGTCGATGGTGGGAGTTTGCCAAATCTTTTTGTATTAATTTAACTTTTTCTCCAACCCAAGCTGACAACTCAAACACTCATCCGACTATATATCAATCACAAGAGAATTTGTAACTAAAAGCCGTAAAAAGTATAAATAAATTAAACTAAGCGTAAATCTAGATTGAACGCAAAATTTACACACATCTTGCTTTATTGTTCGACACTTTATTTAATTTTAGTTTGTTTCGGTTATTTTACAAACATCTATTTCAACACACATATTAAATAAAAGAACAAAATATACGAGAATATCTTATTGGTTAGTTAACATGAGTTTAAATAGAAACAATTGCCTTCATTGACATCCTCTAAATATATCTTCAATGATAATTTTACTTTCTTACAACGGAAAATTTCTCAATCCAAAAACTGCTATGGATACACGCATATACATACCAATGTGCATGCGTACGTGGTTTAATTAGTTATTTATCTGACAACTCGCATTGCAATAACTTCCTCACCAATTAATAATTAATAGGTCGGCCATTACTCTGCTAATTAATGAGCTAGGTTAATTGGGAGGTGGAGGAGATGGTTGTAAGTTGTAACCTAGACACAGGACATGTAGTACTGCTAGCTGAAACATTATATATAATTGGAAGCTTGAAGCTCACTCATGGATTGGTACGTACTTATGCTCCAATCATTTTCTGTAATACTCAGAAGTTGTCTTCGATCAACAGAAAAAATATAATTATTGTCATGTACGAATCAAAGCTAGTTGGTACTCCCATGCTCTCCAAGTTCATCAAATATAACTCATGACAGCTGGTACTGCATGTTCTCTTAGTTAAATGCTTGGAACCATCAGCAACATATATAGAAGAATATCAGAATTTAACTTAAGAGTCTACCATGCATATGGTTTATGATATCAGTAAGACAGTAACCATCGGTTAAATTGTCTATCTTAAACTTTATTGAAGCATTTTATCGAATATTTTATATGAATCGTAAATCTAAGGGGATAATATCGTTGCATCGAGAGTGAATTAGAGGACTAGTACGTAGAGAAACGAGGTATCCAGAAAACAAGTAATGATACAGGAATCACTTTTTTAGTCCACAAGGAATTTTCAAATAGTTCAATTTAAGTGGTCGGAGAACCTTTACTTCTAGCTAGATCTGAGTACGTAACAAGGCTATAGCAGCACTTCCAGCAAATTGTAAGTCCTCCAATTGAAAATTAGTTTGGTTGAAAACAAAAGCCTTAGACTTTTGATCAATAAAGTAACTAGTGTAGTGTTGGAAATGCATGAAAGCATATGATCACTAGCTATATGGGTCCGCAAAGCAGAAGCTGGTCACAATCAACAAAATAGTGGACAGTTTCAATCATTGTAGTTTCAGTAAGAGGGAAGAGATATACACATACACACACACCATACCAACTGGTGTAGCTTATCTGCACCGAGTAGCTTATCTGCCTAGCTTAGCTATATATGATCGGATCGAATTAAACTTCCAACTTCATGTTGATTGAGGAGTAGTACGTACATTAATTCATTCTGTGAGGAATAAGCTTAGCTAGTGCGCTGTCTGCTTCATGGGCAGGGACGGAACCAGGATTGGAAACTTGGGGGGGCTAAGTTTATGTGTTCAATTTGTTTGCCCGAAGGGCAAATTTTTTTTTTGCCCAAAGCCATATATATGAGTAGTGAATGCAGACCTGCAGTATTCATCAATTGATTCATTGATTAATCAATGATTTCAATCAGTCAATATTTCAATTAATAAAATTCTACTACTGTATAGGCAGAACACAAATTAAGATTGCAAGAAGTCCCAACTCTCAAAAATCAAAATCAAAGAACAAGAAAGCTCAAGAGTGATGAGAGCTAACTTATTCGTATACCGAGGAGACGAGTAGAGGATTGGAGACTCGGACTATTGTCTATTGAAGCTTTGAAGGAAATCAAGGAATGAAGGAGAAGATCTGAATAAGTGGAATTGAGATTTGGGAAAGAATGAATCAAATACTACAATTTTTTTTTTTGATAGACAATAGGGCCTTTCCCAGAGTGACACCGTTTGCACAAGTGTATAACATAGGGAGAGACACAGAGAGAGCAGAGAGCGAATTGAAAATAGCAGAGAACAAAGCAAGCCTAACCCAAACCTAATGAATATATTTTTTTGGACTAATTTCTTGTTAATACCCTGAACTTTAGGGGTCTAATCAGTTCAGTCCTTGTATTTTTAATTTCATCAAATGGTCCCTGAACTTTCAATTCTCACCCAATAGATCCCTCCGTCACTGTTCCGTCCAATTGGGACGTCAAATGCTGACGTGGCACACCCCAAAAAAATGTGAAATGCCCATTTTACCCCTAACTTCTATTCAGTTTTTTTTTTTTTTTTTTTTTTTTTTTCAGTTTTTTGTTTTCTTCTCTCTCTCCCCGATCCCATCTCTAATCTCTCTTTCTCCTCTTCCTCCTCCTTCCTCTCATCTCTGATCTCTCTCTCCCCGACCCCTCTCTCCCTCTGCTCTTCCTCCTCCTTCCTCTCATCTTTGATCTCTCTTTCTCCCCGACCCCTCTCATCTCATCTCATCTCTTATCTTTTTCAATTTTTTCTTCTTCTCTCTCTCCCCGACCCCATCGCTGATCTCTCATCCACTCTTCCTCCTCCTTCTTCTTCCTCTCATCTCTGATCTCTCTCTCCCCGACCCCTCTCTCCCTCTCCCCGACCCCTCTCATCTCTGATCTCTCTCTCTCCCCGACCCCTCTCATCTCTGATCTCTCTCTCTCTCTCTCCTCTTCCTCCTCTTTCTTCCTCTCCGCCGCTCCTCCCTCTGCCGCTCACAAACCCAGCCCAGCCGAGCTCCTCCGAGCCCAGGTGTCTTGTGCCGCACCTCCTGCCGCTGTCGTTCGCCTCCGAATTGGTGCCCAAAATTACTTTGGACACCCACAACCGCCGCTCCAAGCCCGTCTCTCCCCTCCGGTCTCCATCTCCGTTCATCACGGGAAGAAGAAAAGAAATGGAGAGAGAGAGAGAGATGAAAGAAACGGGGAAGAAGAAGAAGAGAAAGAAAAGAATGGAGGAAGATGAGAGGGGTCGGGGAGAGAAGAAAAAAAAAAAAGACTGCATAAAAAAAATACAGAAAAAAAAAAGACTGAATAGAAGCTAGGGGTAAAATGGGCATTTCACATTTTTTTGGGGTGTGCCACGTCAGCATTTGACGTCCCAATTGGACGGAACAGTGACGGAGGGATCTAGTGGGTGAGAATTGAAAGTTTAAGGACCGTTTTGATGAAATTAGAAATACAAGGACTGAACTGATTAGACCCCTAAAGTTCAGGGTATTAACAAGAAATTAGTCCTATTTTTTTTCTTGGGGGGGCTATTACATGAATAACCCTATACTTAGTAATATTTTATCAAGAATTTGGGGGGGGCTGCAGCCCCCACAGCCCCAGTACTGGTTCCGTCCCTGTTCATGGGTCTGGTTGGTTACCAAGTTCTCTGTATCATCAGCAAAAGTGCAAAACAATGAGGATCTATAGCAATTTTGTCTTTCCATGCATATTTCAAAAATCAAATAGCTAGCTAGTCTCGTCATTGACCACAATTAAGCCAGCCCATCATATCTCATCTGCAGTAAAATTCTTCAAAACTCAAGGCCTGTAAAGATTGCCTGTTGCACAGAGTAACGTACATCTCAAGATGTCGGTTCTCGAGTGGATTGCGGGACGCCCGCACTTTTCAATTTTAAAAGGTCCTCGTTATCGCAAAAATAACTAATATTCATTGAAAATTCTTTATACTTTGGATTTCTAATAAATGATGTTTCATCTAAACAAATAAAACAAGCCAAATAAAAAATTAATTTCATTCGACAAACGAACTAAGGAAAATATTCTTTTACAAAAGATCGAGAGAAAATTAGGGATCTACCACTACCTAAGGTATTCTTAAGGAATGTGCACTACCCTTTACACCAACGATGTTGTTTATAGTACGTACGTTGTTTATCCGATGATTCACGTCGCAATAACATACCCGACCAATTAATCACAGGCCATTACTTGTCTAACAATTAAAAGGAATTGGATTCCCAATTAATCCTTTACTTTTGATCGAGTTTGAGACGTGGAGAATGGTTGTATAACCTAGCTAGCTCTAGCTAGCTAGAAAGAAAGAACAAATATATAGTAAGACAATAATGCACGCACGCACAAGAATTTAGCACTATAATCTCAAAAACAACTATATATGTTTCGATCAGATCAGCACTATTATAGTTTAATCAAAGGACATCTAGTGAGGGACGAGATGTCTTCAGCCTAAAACCACATGCATGTACGTGGATCTTCGACTGTGTATACATATTTATATTACTGATCGATAGTTTAATTATATATTTTGGAGATCAGTACGTGCTACTTAATTAAACATGTAGTTAAGTTATTTAGAATCTTGGAGCTCACTCACTGATCCAATAATATACTCATCGGAAATTGTCTTAAAAATAAAAGAATATGTAATTATTGTTTAATTAAGTTTGTGCAGACAAAGCTTAGTTGGAATTACTGTAATCGCAGTTAGATTGCTGGAATCCTAGCTAGTGTCAGATTAACTCTCACTGAATCTTAGACTCCACTCCTTTATCATAATGCTATTTTTTTTAACTAAACCCTTCATCAGAATGCTTAGGACAATATACTTTGTTTTTTTTTTCCGATAGATATTAGATCAATAATTAATGTTGCATGCATAGTGTGTGCTACACATTAAGAAATGAATTTTTCATTTTTCGACTTCAATCTCTCGCAAGACACGATGAAATAAAAAAAGTTAGTTGCGTATCTTAAACTTTTTCAAAACATTTCATCGAATGTTTTGCCTACAAAAAGTTATTATATGTCTAGGACAATTTTGTTATTTCAATTATTGTGGTTTCGATCAGGCTTTCAGCAGAAGAGAGAATAAGTAACACCAAGTCGATCATGTCCAACGCGCGCGCGAGGATTCACCAAGTGTTGAAGTTGATTGAGGAGTATGTACGTGTATATGTGGAATAATTGCGCCTGCTAGATTGATAGGTCTTGATGCGTCCTAAGTTCTCTGTATCGATCAGCAAAAGTTGAGAGCAACGTCTTTCATGTAAAGTCTTTTTTTTTTTGAACAATTTTCATGTAAAGTCTATATTCCATCTATCACCCAACTACCCAAGTCATCATTGACCAGGAGCAATCATCTGCACTGCTAGCTCTACTTTCTCCACCACTGATGGCCGAAATGTAATTGCTGGTTCCATGCTTTTATGTAGTGACCTTACAACAAGTATGTTGTTTGAGAGCCGACCTCTGCATTTTTCAGTCTTGCAGACTTCCACTCTCATTGTGTAATTCCGTGATTAAAATTGTTCATTCTTTAAGTTTTTATACCACAATTGTTTATGTAATTAGTTCTCGATCGACTAAACCGAAATTTGTTTGTTTAGCCATTTGATCGATCATCTTCATTATCATTATTCCGATTCGGATTATTTACAAGAATCAACATCACAAATCAACCAAAGAAATCAACGGTTACAATCCTTAAATACATTTACATAATGACCAGATCAAACTGAACCCACCCAGAACATTACAAATGGGACAAAGTTAGTTCGACCATTTCTAGTTCCAAGTGTTCAAGTGACTTAACCACTTGGGCCTTTTCATGTGAGTTGTGTAATCTTTTTGGATCAGAGCCCATTAATTAATTTCTGGAGATCCTCCCTCCCTCTGTCCCTCACTGTGTAATTTGGGAGCCAGAAAACAAAAACAAGGAATCCAAACATTTTATCACGTTATTGAACTTGGAACTTTTAGAGTTCAATTAAATGCTCTTCACTATAACAACTCTTACAATTTCTCTACAATTTTTGTATTTTTATTTTTTAAATGATCATTATTTTGTTCCAACAACTTTCTTAAACATTTCACTGTTTTGGAGGAAGAGAAGAGAGAGAATGTTTAATTCCTTATATTTACACCAAACTCTAAAATAATTGAGAAATATTTTTAAATTTTTTTTAACGCTCTTATCTCTTCATATTATATTCATTTACTTCATAAATTATTTAATTATATATTTTAATTAAAATAATAATACCGTATAGATTTTTTTTAAATCAACAGTTGAATTACGTGTATGTTAAAAAAATTGATATTTCAATTAAAATTTAAAACACTTATTCAACCGTTGATTTGAAAGTTTTTATTATAAAGTTCTCATTAGAGACTCTCTGTAATTGAAAATTCGATATGCTCTTATAATTAAGTTGCACACGTGGCTAGATCTGATTGGACGGCTGGACAACCCTACTTAAAACCCTCTTTCACACATGACACACCCACACCCCACTAAAATTTACTATAAATGCAAATCTAAACCCAACTAGAGTTAAAAGTTAACCATAGTTAGGGTGAAAAAAGATGTTGGGTTAGGGTTAAGACTTGTAAGAAAATACTTTGAAGACAAGGAAGGGAAGGCCCATGCCCTTTGTGGTATTTTATAATTTGCACATTGGGAATACCTGTGTAGGTTGTGAGAAGTTTTTTTGAGAAAAGGGTCCAATTTGGGGGATTTTTTAGATTTGGGTTAGAAAAGAGGGGCAAAATAAAGAAAAAACTGGTGATGGAGGTCTGTCCATGGTGGCTTTCTGCGATTCAAATTCCTCAACCAACACAGCTCTTATTATAAGGTTAGTAAGCCCATATCTGAATCTGGGTTTTACTTCAATTTAGTCAATTCATATACTGATCCCTGATTGTTTGGATTCATTTCCGAGTTCTAAGTATTAAAACCATCATAATTTCCTTGCGTGAAGCTGAATTATAAGTAGATCCATCAATCATATTTCTTCATTTCGCCGATTCGGGTTTTCAGTAATTGTGTTTCTGTGTTAATTTAAGCTTCATATGCGTTTGAGCTTCATATTTTGACGTTGCTCTAGAATAGAAAAATTGATTCATTTGATCAATTCGATGTTGGTTCATGTTTATGTTTGCTATTGTGTAACTAAATATCTTACAACTAATTTAGGGTGGCTGAGCAAGTGGGAGAGTTGTAAAGAGTAGAATCTAGGAATATGGAGTGCAATAAAGATGAGGCCACCAGGGCGAAAGAGATTGCGGAGAAGAAGTTTGTGGGTAGGGATGTTTTGGGAGCAAAGAAATTTGCTTTGAAGGCTCAAAATTTATTTCCCGGGCTGGAGGGTATTCCCCAAATGTTGGCGACGCTTGATGTACATGTTGCTGCAGAGAACAAAGTAAATGGGGAAATAGATTGGTATGGGATACTTGGTCTGGAGCCGAGAGCGGATGACGAGGCTGTGAGGAAACAGTACAGGAAATTAGCTCTCATGCTTCACCCTGATAAGAACAAGTCTATAGGAGCTGATGGAGCATTTAAGCTACTTTCAGAGGCATGGAGTTTGCTGTCTGATAAGGCTAGGAGATTAGCATATGACCAGAGGAGGAAGGCTTCCGCTTCCGCTTCCACTTCACAGGCCCCTCCTGGACCCAATGGGTTTTACAACTTCACAAAAAGTTCAACATCCAGTGCAAAGCCCCCCAAGGGTACTTCACGGGGGGCTCGCGCTTCGGCTCCTAGTTCATCTCATAAAGCGAAACCCAGTACCTTTTGGACTGTCTGTCACAAGTGCAAGATGCAGTATGAGTACATGCGAGTTTATCTTAACCATAACCTTCTTTGCCCGAATTGCCATGAAGCATTTTTTGCAGTAGAAATAGCTCCACCACCTACAGGCGCCTCCAAGTCCTCCACCTCATGGAATTCGTCACATCAGCGGCAGAATTCAAATCATGAAAAAAGCACGCATAATTCAGGAAGAAGTAGAGATATAGGAGGACCTGCAGGATTCACCGAATCATATCACCAAAATAACTTCCAGTGGGGTCCATTCTCCAAAGCATCTGGTGCTTCTTCGGCTGCCCAAGCTGCAAGCGTGGTTCAACAGGCATACGAGAAAGCAAAGAGAGAGCGGGAGGAAGCACAAGCAGCAACGAAAAGAGAGGAGGCCTTGCGGAGGAAGCATCAAGCCTCCAAGAAGGTGAGTGGTGCTTCATCTAATGCAGCAAAGAGAAGAAGAGGAATGGATGATGTTGGTGGTAGCATCAAGCCTCCAAGGGACGTTACAAACCAAATGGGTGGGGTAGCTGGAGCTGCTAACTTTTCCGGATCTAGACAGCCTAATTTTGAATCAGGTAGGGTCAATGGAACCACCAAGTCCTGTATCACAAGGGATTTCTCCCTGTTTGAAGTTCAGAATATACTGGCGGACAAGGCTAGGAAGGAAATTCGCAGGAAACTGAATGAGCAGAAATCTGAAACTGCAGTCAAACAGGTGGCAAATGGGAATGAGACAGATAATATAAACATTGATGCGCGGAGTGATCAAAACAAGTCTGGTGAGCCTGTGGATTCAAAGAATGCAGCTAGTGAAAGGAAACATTCTGGCACTTCTGCTGCCATAGCAGATGCAGAAACCTTGCAACCAATGACAATAACTGTTCCCGATTCGGATTTTCATGATTTTGACAGAGACCGAACTGAAGAGTCTTTTGGAGAAAATCAGGTATGGGCCGCATATGATGGCGATGATGGGATGCCTCGATATTATGCCATAATTCATTGTGTGATATCTTTAAACCCATTCAAAATGCGGATCAGTTGGCTTAATTCAAAAACAAATAGTGAACTGGGCCCTCTAAATTGGGTTGCTTCTGGTTTCACAAAAACATGTGGGGATTTCAGAGTAGGCAAGTATGAGATCAATAAATCACTCAATTCTTTTTCACACAAAGTTCGGTGGACCAAAGGTGCCCGAGGGATTATCTGTATATATCCCAAGAAGGGTGATGTTTGGGCTCTCTATAGGAATTGGTCCCCTGACTGGAATGAATTGACAGCCGACGAAGTAATACACAAGTATGACATGGTGGAAGTGGTTGAAGACTATAATGAAGAACTAGGTGCAACTGTAACTCCTCTGGTGAAAGTGGCCGGTTTCAAGACAGTGTTTCATCGACATTTGGATCCCAGAGAGGTCAGGAGGATTCCAAGAGAAGAGATGTTCCGATTCTCTCATCATGTTCCTTCATACTTACATACCGGTCAAGAAGCTTCAAATGCTCCAAAGGGTTGTCGGGAGCTGGATCCAGCAGCTACACCGTTGGACCTTCTTCAGGTAATAACTGATGTCAAAGATGAAGATATTATGGAGATAGATGAGAAACTAAAGGAAGTTGATGTGATAGATGTTGATGTTGAAAATACTAATGGCATAGAGGAGATAGCGGAGGATTCCAGAACTGTCATGGAAGAAGAGAAAGGGAGTTCAATCACTCCGATAATAGAAATTGAGGATAGCCAAGAGACAAAGCAAGATGAAAGAGTGGAGCATGCTTCGGAAGTCCAAGTTGGTTGAGTTTTGGTGTACATGATTCGATATGGATAGAACTTATTCACTTGGTTTAAAATTGGATCACAACTGATTCATTGTTTTTTAGCATCATCCTTGTAATGTTGGGACTATGCAAATATGACTTGAAGTTATGTGGGAAATTCCTCATAACCTTCCTAACCCTACATTATCTGCAGCATGGAGATAGTTCAAAAGGTGAACTTCCATCTTTCCTGGGGGTTGAAGACAGAAGGTCTCTTTTCTGCAGGTCAATCCAATCGGGGCTACTTTCAAGGATTTTGGAGGTGAAAGCTACATATTTTACATACCCTCTTCCAGCAGACATTATATTCTTTGAAGAACAACTCCTTATGGGCTGTCCATGAGTTTATGCTCCATTTATGTAGTGCTTAGCTGCATCATTTTCTTGCTTCATTTGTATCTAGATGCTGTGAATTTGCACGATCTTACATACTTCAATGTAAAACTGTACTGTTGTTAGTTCTGATCAATGATCAAATAGTAATGTTACTGATAACCATTTGATTCTAGTTCAACTGTAATAGTTTCTGATTTCTTTGGAAGATCTTTTACCTCCCAAACTGTACTATTATTCATTGTGTCTTACTTGTTAGGGTTTTTACAACTTGGGTTGCATGATATTGCAGTTGAAAGCTACAAACCAGAACAGCATGAGGCTTTTCTGTTCCCCATGATATCAAAGCAGTGAACGGTTCAAGAAGAACCGGCCAAGAGTGCAAATTTAAATGATCAAACCTACTTTTTATTTTATTTTATTTGGACAATAATGATCAAACCTACTTGGTGTTCAAGAGAAAATGGACGTTTATTCAATACCTTAAGAGCATTTATGACGAAAAAAAGAGAGCTTAACTGCTTAAGAACATTGATTTCCAAAGATAAAATGCATTAAAATGGAGGTGATGTTAAGAGGTTAATACATGGAGAGAGATGGAAAGATTACCGATCATCAACTGTTTGTTGAATGACTTTAGCGTCAATCACTTCTCTTTGTTCTATGTGTTTTTATTATTTGTGGCCAATTTTGTCTCCTTTTCTTTTGTGTGAAGCCAACTTTTATATATTTTCATTTTTCAATGAGCTAATTTGGTGCTTATTTTGTAAAATGGTCATTTTCTAATTTTTGTTAAAAGGTTAAAAACAAAAAAACACACGAAATAGATTAAGAGGTTTAAAATTGGCTAAAATAAATATATACACACGTGGACGAATTTGGGAAACAAGATAAAACACACATTACTGTGGTCGGTAGTAAATTAGGTTAATTGGCTAAATTGAAAATTGGGAAAAGAGATGGGTAATTGTTGTTTTTATGAGCACACGCTGCACACCAACACCAACCCTTTTAATTACGATAAAAGTGGTTTTTACTCCGGTAGTAAACCAACTACCCCTTTACTGTGGTCGGTAGTAAATTTCAGCAACCTCCTAATCTCCCATATATAAATGTTGGGTAATTAGGGTTAAGTCTCAAAGATTGTTTAACTCTGGGAACAAAGAAGACCAACCCATGTCATTGTGCTATTGGGGCTCGCTACCTGTCTAGGTTGTGACCAGTTCTTTTGAGAGAAGAGGGTGGTCCAGTTTTGGTTTTCGGTTACAAATAGGGACGCAGTAGAAACACTGCTGAAGAAGAAGCTCTCTCTGTCCATGGTGGCTCTCTGCGATTCAATTCAAATTCCTCGGTCTACAGAGTTCGTATAGTAATAAGGTAATTAAAACCCATATCTCATTTCTAAGTATTAGTATCGTTCTTTCATTTCAAAAATTTCGTTTCTTGGATGATTTTTCATTTCTCTGAGTTGGGCGCTACTTATTTTCATTGAATTTGTTTCTCTGTGGTGTTGTTATTATGTGCTGAAAGAAGGAGACTCATAATCCTCAAGAAATGTGTATGAACAATGTTCTGTGGTTGCATGGTTTGAATTCTCTGTGATTTTGTTTCTCTGTTATTGTGTGCTGAGTATCTGTTTGAGAGAAGAGACACATCAATCTTCAAGAAATGGGTCTGAACGAGTGTTTTGGTTGTGGTTGCATGGTGGGAATAATGGTGTTTTGAAAAAGCTTTGCCTTTTCTAATTTGGTTCGACTCGTTTCTTGAATTGGATTCGAATACATTTTTGTTATGCATTTCTTGCTGTATGATTATGTTTGCATGCAACTTCCATGGCGATTTTCTGATACTGTTTTTGGGTCTAATAGAATTTGTACTGCTGGGCAACATTTCGTTTGAAGAATGAGTTGAATTGTTAGAGGCAGCATTGTTGTAGAGAGTACATAAAAGAATAGGGAAGAAAGAAAGTACAGGAACATGGAGTGCAACAAAGATGAGGGTATCAGGGCAAAAGAGATTGCGGAGAAGAAGTTCAATGAAAAGGATATAATGGGGGCAAAGAAATTTGCTTTGAAGGCTCAATCCTTGTATCCAGGGCTTGATGGTATTCCACAACTGCTGGCGACACTTGATGTGTATATGTGTGCAGAGAACAAGATAGGTGGGGAAGCTGATTGGTATGGCATACTTGGTGTGGATCCGGAAGCAGATGATGAGACAGTGAAGAAACAGTATAGAAAACTAGCTCTTATTCTTCACCCTGATAAGAACAAGTCTGTAGGGGCTGATGGAGCATTTAACCTACTTAAGGACGCATGGGATATGTTGTCTGATAAATCTAAGAGAGTAGCATATGACAGGAGGAGGAATGTAAGAGTGCGCCAGAATGTAGTACGCCAGAATGTTTCAACTGCAAGTCAGGGTTCCCAGGGGGCCAATGGTTCTGCACAGCAGAAAGTTTCAACTGCAAGTCGGGGTTCACAGGGGCCCAATGGTTCTGTACACCAGAAATTTTCAACTGCAGGTCAGGGTTCACAGGGGGCCAATGGTTCTTGCAATGTCACAACAACCAAAAGTACAACATCAGGTGCAAAGGCTCAGACGGGTACCAAACGGGCGGCTCCCTCTTCCGCTGCTGCTTCATCTGATGAACCAAAACCCAAAACCTTTTGGAGCGAGTGTTCTAAATGCAAGATGCGATATGAGTATTCAGGAATGTATCTGAGGTGTAATGTTTTTTGCCCGAATTGCAACAAGCTATTTCAGGCAGTAGAAATAGTTCCACCAGCCATTTGTGGTTCAAAGTCAACCACCCCATTTTATACAAGAAGGAGTACTGCAGCCTCTGAAAATGTTGGAGATACAGGTTTTATCAGTCATGTGTCATTTACCGAAAAGAGTGTACACTGGGTTCCATTTTCAAGAGCTGCTGGCGCTTCTCAAGCTGCCAACGCTGCAAGTGTAGACCAGCAGGCATCTGCCAGCGCTGCTGGCGCTTCTAAAGCTGCCAAAGCTTCAAGTGAGGATAAGCAGGCATCTAGGAAAGGGAAAAAAGGCAACATTGACGAGGAGACACTAGCAAGAGCAAGAGCAATGATCGCTCGGGATCTGGATGATGGCGAAAGAAAGAAGAGGTTTGATGCCAGAAGAAAGGAGTTTGATGGCAACAGAAGGGAGGATGATGATATGCTGTAGCTGTAGAATGAATGTTACTAAATAAATGGGTTGGGGAGCTGGACTAGCATTTCTTTTCTGGATGTAAAGAAGCTAATTTTGAGTCAGGTGAAAGTGGCCGTTTCAAGACTGGGTTTGTGCCGACTTGTCCTGTGGTCATGAGGAGAATTCCAAGAAACGAGATGTTTCAGTTTCTCAACGTGTCCCTTACTACTTGCTCCTGGACCTTCTTCAGGTAATAGTTGATGTGTTGGATCATGTGATTAGGATTGATGAGACTTAAGGGTGTAAATATAGTGAATGATGTTGAGTTACTATTACATAGAGATGGTAGAGAATTTGAGTCACTTGGAAAATAGGAATTGTGGGGGATATCAGGAAAACAAACCAAGATGATAGAGTGGAGCGTGCTTCAGCTATAACGAAGTTGGCTGATTTTTCGGTCACTACTGTGTTGTTGTATGTCGATGAAATTCTTGATTTGGTTTAAGATTTGATGAAAAGTGATTCAATGTGTTTTGACTTTGTTGTGCAATATATTTTTAGCATCAATATCTGAATTACATGTTCTTCTTACATATTTGACTGGTAAATGGCAATCTTGTTAGTTCTGGATAATGACATAAGGTACAATGTACACAAGACCATTGCCAACTAGTTTTTTTTTGTTTGATACAACAATATCATTTCATGAATTAATGACAAAACAGCTCCTAAAATGGCGTCAAGTGGTTCACACACTTGTGCTTGCAAAAGTTGATTACAAAATCCCCAGCCTCTTCATTTCTTCTTCTCCTTGTGCGCTTGTGTTGGGTTTTGATCGGTTCCTGAAGCCTATATCGACCACTACAAACCGCAACCTCGTCAAGCTTGTCTAGTTTATTATCAAACCTTACAAACTGGAACTCGTCCACCATATCATTTGACACCATAACTATACTTGTTTCCCAGTACACAAATGGTGGGCGGGGAAGGTGAAGGTGATCATGGACCAACTTAAACCACTTAGTCCAAGATTGACAAACCACATACTTGAATTTGACCATATAATAACTTGTTACAAAAGGAAATTAAGCATCAAGGGAATTGACTGCGGCCGATGTTAATGATAATGAATAATTAATTTTAAACGGACAGGTCAGGGTGGACCCACACGCTCTACGCCTCCGGTGTCCAGGTCAACCCATTCCACGGAAATTAAAACTCTCCCGCGTGGGTTGTAACCGCCAGTAATACAATGACGCGTGCCCCGCACGACGTGGCTTGGCCAATAGCTATCAAGTCCGTGACGCCGAGGCTTTCATTCAATTGCTACATAAAACACACACACAACCGGAGGAGGCGATCTAAGACTTGCGAAATAAGGGCGAGAGGTTCAAACTCGCCTGCACTGAAAGGAAGAAGAACCAGGAGCCAGATCACCTGCGACGCACTCTTTGCTGCCTCGATCTCCTCAACCACAGCAATGGTAAATTTCTCTCATTCTTCGCCGGATCTGCAATTTCAGATCTGGAATTGTATTCTTGTTGAATTCAATTGATCCCAAGGGTTTGGTATTGAATGAACGGTTCTGGTTTCGCTAGGGCATTGAAGTAATGAAATTTGGGGGTTCTGATTGTTTTTGCAGACGACTTCGAGGCGACTCGCTGATAGGAAGGTGGAGAGGTTCGAGAAGAACATTATGAAGAGAGGGGCGGTGCCGGAGACGACCGCCAAGAAGGGCAAGGATTATCCCGTTGGCCCTATTCTGCTCGGCTTCTTCATCTTTGTTGTCATTGGCTCATGTAAGTTTGTATCTTGGATTTTCTGAATTTTTATGATATCTGCCATTCTGCCTTGTTAGTTTTGACGAATTACGAATCCGATAGCTGATCGGGTGCATTTTAATAATCCTCGTGGTTAATTTGGATGGGATTTTAGCTCCCAAGCGTGATACTTTGTGCCTGTAAATGCGACTAGATCTTATTGTGAAACTTGAAAGGAGAACAATAAATTGATACAGAAACTGAAACCTAAAGTGTCCACTTGGAATGCTAATTTGGGTGTTGAATGGTTGAATCTGTGCCAATGCCCATTGCCTTCAGTTTGCCAAAAAATTACAATGCTCATTCAATTTTTGACAAATTATAATTCTGATAGTTGAAATTGCCTAATTGGGTTCATTCTAGTAATCCTCGTGATTGATTTAGATGGGATTTTGCTGCCAAGTATCGTACTTTAGCATTGTTGCATGCAAATTCTTGTTTTGGTTGATCTACAAGACTACGCCCTATCATGTATGCATTCAATTTCATTTGTGAAACTTGAAAGGGGAACAATATATTGATACCGAAACTGAAACGTAAAGCGCCCATTTGGAAATGCTTATTCCGGTGCTCAATGTTTGAACTCGTGCCATTGCCTTGACCTGAAGATTGCAGTATTTCATAGTTTTTGTGTTTTTATTATCTGTCTGACTCTTCTTTCTACATTTGTTTACAGCTCTGTTTCAGATCATCAGGACAGCTACAAGTGGAGGCATGGCCTAAATTGAGCCCGCAGCTGCTGAGTTTCTGAGTTATGAGAGAGATGGCATCAGATCGAATCCTGTCATTCTACTTTTTCTTTTTGTTAGCCAGTAGAAAAAAAACAACTGATATACAAGAATGTGGTTTCCATCTTGTGAAGGAGAGTAAAAACTTCTGTAGACCTTGTGAAAACGAAGAAGTTTGAATAATAAACTACCCCTTCCTATCTAATTCATTTATCTCTAGATTTTTTTTTATTTACATTCTCCATATTGTGGGCATAATGAAGTTCTCTTACTAATTAATTTCAATGCATGCTTGAGATTTTGTGGTTCTCGTTTTATCAGTCCCTTTTGGATTACGAATGAATATATAGATAGGCATCGTAGGTGATTATGAAAGGTTAATCTAATCTCAATTCGTTCTCAATCATAAGCAACCACATATATATAAGCAAGTAGGGTGCCGACTGAACTGAATTTTCCCACCATGAATACAAACTGGAGTGCCCAAAGGGTAAGAGGGACAAGTCCATAAATACAAAAAAGTGGCAGGTGGCTAGTACCACGTACAAGCAAGTAGCAACCTAACATCTTTAAGAAGGTACATCGATTCATATGAAGGAGGGGCTGTGTTTCAATTTGGTGCAGTTAAAGATAAAGATATGGATTTGTTCTTGAGCTCCATAGCCTCCATATTCTTATGTCTTAGCTTTGCCTGGATCTGCAGCCAAGCTTTGCTTTCACTTGCAAGAAGACCCAGAAAGCTTCTTCCACCGGGACCAAAGCCATTTCCATTTATCGGAAATCTCTTTGAGCTCGGAGACAAACCCCATGTCTCTTTGACCAAGCTTTCACAACGCTATGGCCCCATAATCAGTTTGCAACTAGGCCAAGTAACCACAGTTGTAGTCTCCTCATCAACTCTAGCCGAAGACATCCTCCGAACCCATGACCAAGTCTTGTGCAACCGAACCGTCCCGGACGGAGTCCACGCCTGCAATCACATCGACTACAGCTTGCCCTTTCTACCCGTATCACCGAAATGGAGAAACCTTCGCAAAATATGCAACTCCCATTTGTTTGCAGCAAAAGTTCTGGACGCCAACCAAGCCAACCGGCGCGTGAAAGTGCAACAGCTTATTGATGATGTTGTTGAAAGCAGCATGAGAGGCGGTGTAGACATCGGAAGAGCTGCTTTTACAAGCGTGCTCAATCTCTTGTCCAGGACCATCTTCTCCATCGACTTAGCTGACCCGAGTAGCGAGACGGCTAGGAAGTTCAAGGACAATGTTTGGGGCATAATGGAGGATGTAGGCAAACCAAACTTGGCGGACTTTTTCCCTTTGCTTAGGAAGCTTGACCCTCAAGGCATAAGGCGGCGCTTGGCCAAATATTTCCAGGAAACGGTGGTCTACTTCAGCCGCATGATCGATCAAAGGTTGGAATCAAGAAGAGGGCACGAGTATATCGTAACAAATGACATGTTGGATACCCTTATAAACATCAGTGAAGAGAGAAATGAGGAAGTGGACAGGACACAAGTTGAACATTTGATTGTGGTTAGTCTTCTCTGTTGTTCTTGATTTACTTAATTTCTTCAATAATGCTAGCTAGAGCTATATTTCTGCTAGATACTGACACATCATTTAGTAAATAAAATCAAGTTGGTAAAAGTAAAACTACAATTTGATTCTGTTCATCACAAATTTGAATTGAATAATGGATCCAATATATATAGGATCTATTTGTTGCTGGCACAGATACAACTTCAGCCACAACAGAGTGGGCAATGGCTGAGCTACTACGCAACCCAGAAACCATGTCGAAAGCTAAAGCCGAGCTTGAGGAAATGATTGGAAAAGGAAAACTAGTTGAGGAATCTGACATTGCTCGGCTCCCTTACTTACAAGCAATAATCAAAGAAACGTTTCGGTTGCACCCAGCAGTCCCATTGCTTCTGCCACGAAAAGCTGAATCAGACGTAGAAATCGGAGGGTACATTGTCCCAAAGGATGCACAAGTTCTAGTCAATGCTTGGGCCATAGGAAGAGACCCAAGCACTTGGGAAAACCCAGACTGTTTTAAGCCAGAGAGGTTCTTGGGGTTGGAGAATGAAATTGATGTTATGGGAAGAAACTTTGAGCTTATTCCATTTGGTGGTGGGAGGAGAATATGTCCAGGTTTGCCTTTGGCAATGAGAATGTTACACTTGATGTTAGGGTCACTTATTAACTGCTTTGATTGGAAGCTTGAAGATGGCATTGTACCTGAAACTATGAACATGGAGGAGAAGTTTGGCATCACCTTAAAGATGGCTCAGCCTCTTAGAGCTGTGCCTAACAAGTCATAATTGCTTTCTACAATTAATCCATATTTTTAATGGAATTAATGTTGTATGCAGTGGATACTCTGAATAATGTCATATTTCAGTTTATGATAGAAAGTTTGTCAATGCAAAACTAACTTCTATCTGATGTGTAAGAGTAACAATCCGCAGCCGGAACAGACGTTCTGATAAAATTATTCTCATTAGATATTTAAATACACCTGCAAACAATATACATTAATTAGAGTACAGAATTTTATTTCAATTCTACCAGTAATAAACACATATTAGAACACATTTATCCAGCTGAATTCACAATAGGGCATTCTAAACTGTCTTCGGGATTCAAAGCAATTTGTTAAGTTTGTACACAAAAGAAAAGGATGACATGATAAGATCCATGAAATTGTCTACTTCATTAATACAAATAATGAAACTTGGCTGGAAAACAAGTTGGCAGTAAAAGCTTGCAACCAACTATGATAAAACCCCATTGTCAACGAAAATTCATTACCAATCTTGACATGCTGAAACCCACCAGGAACAGAGAAAGCTGATTCAAGCAACAGCAGTCAGGCATGGAGAAAATGAAGTGCCGCATGCAATCCACTGCCGCTTCCTCCCATGTGGCACCACACAACCAGGAACCTTCAGCCATTCCCTGCTCGAAACATTGTATGTAACCAATCGGTTCATTTGTCTCGACCTCAAGGACAACATAAGTAAGCCTTTGTTACCCAGGCAAGTCATCCTAACGTGCTTGCCGTAAAACTCCAAGCACCATATATTTGGCATTCTGTCAACCTCCTTCCACAAAAGTGTCATTTTCTGCAGCTCCCAAATGCACACGCACGTGGCAGCATTCTTTGACAACAATCCCACCAGCATGATCCGGCCTCCACATTCAGCAAGTGTGTGGTCAGTCAGATACAGCGGTGCGGGAATTATAAACTGCTTCCAAACCCCAGTGACCATATCATATGACACAATCCCTTCAGGGTCTGACCGCATGAAGTAAAGTGTGCTATCAATTGTAACAGCCTGTGACCGGAAATTCAGTGATAGTGGCAGCTTAACACTTGATGGCATGCTTCCAGGGCAAGTCCAAGAGTTCCTTAGTGAGTCATAAACTTCATACTCACCATCACAACCCACCCACATGATCTTGTATCCCCCACTGGTAGAACTCCCATTCAGAGTCATCCCCACAGCAATACGAGACCAGACCTTAACTGACCTGGCTGGCAACTCTTTAAAAGATTGATTCAGAGGGTTGCACACGTAGAAGTTTCTATTACCAATATCCAGAAAGCACACTAGACCACCTGCCGAAGCCACTGGCAAGACAATCAGCTTAGTTGGCAGAGAAGAAATGGTGGGATGATGCCATTTCTTCAAGGAAGGGTCAAACATGGCCCCAGAATTCACGTTTTCATGAGTGATGGTGTAAAACCATGGATTAGCTTGTGGGACCTCTGCACAACGCTGAGAGAAACTTTCAGAGTCCAGCAAGGAATTCCATTTCCTGCAAACAGAACGAAAACGGAAAAATGTGGCAATTGGAAGCCTTGCAATGACAGTTTCATAAAGGTCTTCCGGGAAATCTTTCCAGATATGTTGTTCCATAGGCTCAGTGGTATTTGTGGTTCCTGATGATTTACCCCGGGTTCGCTCCTTACGAGATCTCTTAGTAGGAGGAGGCTTGGAAGGTTCTAACATCTTGACACTTCCAGATTTTCCAGCTGCCATCATAAAACTGTAGTAATCATCTGCAGAGCTTTCATCAACATTGGCAGGGCACCACCTAAGTAAAAGTGACCAAAAGTTAATCTTGTGCCCCTATTTGAGGAACCATACTGTGAAGGGCAAAAAATAAAAAATAAAGAAGTAATACTAAAATGTACACAGATGAAGGCCAATAAATATGTAAAAACAAGTAAAAGATAGATTATAACACATTCTGAACCATTGAGCTTGAACATGTCAAACTAAACCAATCTGGGCTTAACACCCCCATCCCCCCCCCCCCCCCTCCCCCAAAAAAAATAGACCAATCTGTGAGAGGCTGGAGAGCATTACTACAAGGTAATAGCTGTGTACATTATTTTCTTTTCTTTAAGAATTACTTCAAGTCAACTTGCTACAGAACAGGCTAAAATTACTTCAAGTAACTTTCTGCAGGCCCCCAGAATATTATCAAATGGATATTAGATCCTTGGAAAATAACCTCATCAAGCTCCTCCTCATACATTAGTTAAGCAATGTGCAATAAGTACTGAAAAGAAGCAAGCTTATAGAGTAAGCAGTTGGCAGGAAATGAGAGATAAAAAAGCTTTATGAGCCTAACTTGAAAGAAAGAAGGGTCTTGCAGTAGTATTGGGTAAGACCTATGATAGTCGGATGTTTCAAGGTTTCACCCCAAGAAAACTAAATTCAATAAGTTCGAGTAATTTTCCATGAAGATCAGACATGGAGTAAACAAACTGGGAGAACATGTGAAAGCACATTAACAATTTCTTCTTTTGAATACTGAATCAATTTTAAATATGATGCTTTTCCCCAGAGGCTCTGCGGGGTTCTCTTGAACTAGAAGGTAAACTCTATAAACTTTCAGATTGTATTGCTTATGGGAAGTTTACCAAACAACCTATCATTAAAGGCAGAGAACCAATTTAGCCAATTTTTCATTTAAGAATTGAAGTCAACTGAGCATGAATATAATCAACAAGCTAACATCAAATTATATCTGGAAAAGACTTGGCAGCTTATTGAATGCTAAAAAATCACGAGGCTTACAATATATAGACGCAGGTTCTGTGTTAATGCCTCATCTGTTAACATAAAGGGAACCAAAAGTGAAGTCTGTATGTCATATCTAATACTTATTATTGATTGCTCATTGCCCAAATTAATGGATAATACATACCAATTCACCTTACTTAGCATGACTAACTCAAGCAAGATTGTTTAGCCGGTGGTCTACCTTTCTGAAATTCCCCTCTACGATCCTCTCATTCATATATTTCTCAGATTATTCAAGTTTCGAGACCTGGCTGTTTTTTTCTTCTTACTTTTTCTGGTTTGGCTTAGTAGACACAATCAACTAGCCCCAAAACAGAAACCACCATAATCATTGGTCCAGAGTTCACAAATGAGCCTATGTAAGAACACCGTCAAACCTCAACTCCAGCTGGACAGTCATAGGAGGCTTTCTAAATACTAAAAGGATGAAACAGAACTGAAAAATCAAATACTGGCCCAATGAATTTCTATAGACCAGAAAATTCGATAAAGCTCATCAATTTTGTGCCAAAGAATGAGTTAGAACATAACAGGAAGACCTATGAATAAAAGGGCACATATTGAAATAGCAGAAATCCTACAAAAGTTACAACCCAACTCCCACAATAGCAATTCTTGCCAAAAAAAAAAAAACTCCCACAATAGCAAACCAAGCATTCCTCAAATACAATCAGACCCAATTTCAGAATCCCAAATAGTAACGCAGCTAAGACAGTCAAAGAAAGCCATGAAATTTTACAATTAGAGAAAGAAAAGGTGAAGCACAGTAGGAGAATAATCAGAACACCTAAGCAGGAAGAGAAAGACGAATAGATTGGTGGTAAAGAAGAGGACTTTTGGATCCCCAAGAGAGAAAAACCTGCGGTGGTGGTGGTGAGAGTGATTGAGTAGCGGAAGCTGAAGATGGTGGTAATGAGGTGGAGGTTGAGAGCCGTAGACTTCCACGAACTCCTGAAGCTGACCGATGAGCTGCCTCAGCATGACCAGTCCTTCCATGCGAGCCCTAATCACCGACCCAAAATCCCAAAACCCAAATTCACAATCAGATTCTTCTTCTTCTTCTTCAGCTTCAAAATTATATATCGCCTAAAAACCATTACTGAAACCAGAGAGAGAGAGAGAGAGAGAGACCCTCCTCCTATCCCACCCCATTTCCCCAACTCACTCTTTCTTTCTCTCTCTTGTGCTCGTCTTTTGATTGCGGTGCCCACTCTCCTTTCACCACGTCAGCTGGCCCATATACCGTAACGTGTACTCTCCCCCACAATAACCCATCCCCTTCTTGATTTATCCTTATATGTCAACGCTATTTACGAGAACACCACGGAGCGCTGCTTTGAAACTGTGGGTACGAAGGTAAATTAGTTTAGTTGTTGGTTAATGATGATTAGCGAGGGAGAGAATATTTGGGAGCCACGTGCGAGGCAATGACTTGAGAATGGTCAAAGAGGACCAGACCAGGGAAGAAGCTTTTCGGGGAATCAACGGCTGTGGTTGGATCTGATCGGTCCAGGCTCTTTCTTTGTCGTCCTTTTAATTCCACGCACACGGCATGATTGATTGTCCTCTCTTTTCACATTTTTGATGATAATTTTTGTTAGAATTACGGAAGTACCTACTTATTGCCATGCCTTTTTTTCAGTCCTTCCTTTACTCATTTGCCATAATTGCCCCAAGTACCCAACTTGTACTAACTACTCACCGCTATTATTACTCTTATTTTTTTTGTTTTTATTTAAAATTTATTTTATATTTTTTCGACAACTTCTAATATCTCGCAGATCATGAATTCATTTTTTTATTGAATTTAGCCAATATGAAGCATCGCAAATAAGCGACTGTCGTAATATTGGAAGCAATTTTTGTCCTAACCAGAATTACTGATGTAAGCTACTTAGAAATGCATCTCTTGCAATATGCTCATTGTGTGAATAAAAACCAGAAATGGGATTGATGATAGCTGTCACTAAAAACTTGTAAAAGATAAAGAAAGAAAGGAATCGAGTATATATGCATTCCATCTTCAAGTGAAATGAGTGATAGCAGCAACCTTTGTCCTAAGTCATCATACTCTTCATTTTCTAAGCAAATTGACAAATACTCATTCATTCAAATCAAACACGAAACCTTTCCTAGGCTTTGGGTGGGTTTCCATGCAATTCCCCACTCGCCAAAATACACAAGTGAATATGATGATCATGGGGCGACTAGTAATAGTATCTCAGAAACCCAGAATTGTCAATGTTTCAAACCAAATGTTCCTTCAGAATTGAGCATATGTGGTTAAGTTTGGTGACCATGGCAGTTAGTTACATATATGAAAGGTTCTCTCATATATCTAGACTTGTAGCACTTTCCTTTACCTAATATTCTAATAATTAATTTGCCTTCCCATTACTTACCTTCTCTCCTACACTCCCAACCCAAAAGTCATGCACCAAATGATGCAATATAACTATTGCAGTCCCATTACTTACCGCCACAGCATTAGCTCCAAATGTTGCTTCCCTCCCATTGCTTAAATAAAGGATATATGTTCTATATATTACATGACAATCTCAGATATTGCAGTCCACAACTCCACAATTAATATTTGTGAGAAAATGTTAATTAATGCCGCGTAATTTACAGAGCAGTCCAATAACAAAATGTCACATTACGCGCTTAACATGATACATTGTTATCGAAATGTCCTATTACATAAGACAATCTCCTAAAAAAATTTAAACGCTTAACTATTGTATCTTTCTCTCTTACTTTTCAATTTATGAGTTTTCTTCGATTTAGTTTATTTTATATAAAAAAAAAAAGAGTTTTGGAAATGGTAGGGAATGGTAATTTGGAAAAGAGACGTGGGGAATTTGGTAAGGGGATAAGTCATGATGATATAGAGAGGCTTAAAGTTAAGGTAAGAGGGAAGGTTTTAGATTTAATGATTAGGTTTGGCAAAACCAAGGGTATGAGATGCGGTGGGGTGGTAATCATTTCCACAAAGACATAGGGAAGACACGTTTGTTCTAGTCGTCATTTGGTGGAATTGAAATTGAAATTGGAACTGGAATTGGAATTGGATGGTATAATAAAATTAATGGGGTAATGGCTCATCACCGTCATCATTATCACCATCATCATCGATTCCTTTCTTTTACGTGTGCATTCATTCCATTCCTTGACCCCTGTGCGTTTGATTCCTTTTTTGAATCTTCAAGCTTCTTTTTGTACTTATTTCATCTTGAGTTTATACTTCGAATGTGATAATCTTAAAAAAAAAATTACTTACTTGGAATAAAATAAAATAAATGCATAAAGTCACAAACTATTTTTCTGTAATTTTATTGACGAAGAAAATAAGAGATGAACTTCATTTATTTTATACACAATTGATTCTCATTTTTTAGAAACTATGAGGGTAACAAGAGCATTCATTCACGAAAAAATCACCATAGATTATCATCTCATAAGTCATAACTATTGAGATCGTATAAAAACAAATGGTTCTATTTCTCAGGCTTAATCAATGTTTGTCCACTCCTATATGGCAAACACAATGCTAGCTAATTGCTACATGTATAGTTTAGTTTCCATGAAATGTCTTTTCCCTTTTGCTAGGTCTAGCATCTTCAAGGCGTTGAAAAACCAGCAAACCTTGAAGACACTCTACAACTTTCTTCATCGTAGGACGGTTTACTGGAAAGAATTCAACACAGCTCATTCCCAGCTCTGTAATGGCAAAGCCATCTTCAGCAAAATAACCCCAATCTTCCTGCAAACTTCTGTGTACAAGTGAGCAATTGGGCCTGTATACATTCTTGGCCCAGTTGTGCACCAGAATGTCCAAGCCCAAATGAGGCTTTCCCACATTTTCTAGCTCAGAATTTCTCCTGGCTACTAGTCCCAGCAGAATCACACCAAATGAAAACACATCACAGCTTGTATGCCAATAACTACCACCTGGAAAATGAAATGGGTTTTTGCAATTTCCATTGAATCAGTTTGATATTCTTTTTAACCCAAAATATGCAAAACAAGCTTTGAAGAATAGCACCTTTTGCAGCAAAGAATGGATCAACAAAGCCAGTGGTGTACATTGGCATTTGCTTTTTTACTGTAGTCATTTCACCAATTATTCCTCCACTAATGAGTCCAAAATCAACTAGTTTTGGCCTGCAGTCCTGAAAATCAAAATGGGATTATTATGATCAAAGCAAACTTGAGAAAGGTAATGAAAAACTAAAGGCATTAGGTACAAACCCAATCCAGCATTATATGAGATGCATTAGTATTCAACACCAGATATGGTGTCACGCCCCGATTTTCCAATCAATTAATAAGGCATTTTGCCCTTAATTACAAACCATTTCGGGAACGTGACGACATGGAATATCAAATACAAATATGCACTAGAATTTTTTTCTTTTTAATTCAAGTACACAACACCAACTCCATGCCCAACATTGTAATTTCAAACTCAATACAAGAGTCGAATATTACATACCAAATATTTATATAATAAATTGATACATCAAAATATTACATAAATAAATCTTCAGAGTGCGAAGCATAAAATAGCGGAAGTCTTATAACCCAACAAAAAGTATGCAGCCTTGCATTACTCCTGGTTATCCTAACCTGCAGGTATAACCCCTACACCGTGGAATAGTGTACCGGGTTATATCAACAAACCCGGTCAGCTTACGAAGCTGGTATGAGTTAACTCAGTTTTACTCACCCTAAACCGTTTATCAAAAATATACATATATAGTTTGTTTTAAACAAATATATGTAAGTTATATTCTTCAAAAACAATTCAAATCCCGAAAATTCATATTATAAAATATACTGAACCTACGCGCCCCATATCACGTATTTTAACCCCACAAGTCCCATAAACGTGTATGTTAATCCCAGGGTAATTCAGAATATTAAACAATATAAATTTTCCCCAAAATCATTTCCCAAAATTATGATTCTTTCTTTTTAAGAATCGTAAATCATAATAATAATTACTTCAATTTTTAAAGAAGTAAAAACTTCAAAATACAATTCAATAATTCTCCAAGAATTGTAATTCAATAAATCAATGCTTCAATTATTTAAGAAGCAAATTCATATCATACTCACACAAAACCACAATCAACTTCAAATGATTAAAAGCGAGAATACAATTTTTCTTCTCCTTTTAATACATCAAGATAAAGCGAGAATACCATTTTTCTTCTCCTTTATTACATAAAGTATTCATCTTTGTTTTCAATGAATACATGGCTACACAGTCTAGAACTCTAACCTTCACCTTCTGGCTACACAGTCTAAAGCTCTAACCTTCACCATTGGCTACACAGTCTAGAGCTCTAACCTTCACCCATTGGCTACACAGTCTAAGCTCTAACCTTCACCCATTGGCTACAAAAACATTCGAGTAGGCAAACACAATATCATAATTTTTGAAATATTGTTTCCCACCAAATCCACCAATTAAAACAATAAAATGAATACTTTCAAATATTGTTTTAACACAAAATCACACATGCTGATATATCAAATTAAAACTGTATTTAATTTATATATCGCAAAATCATTTAAATAAATATAATTATTTATTTTCGCAAACAACACCATATGAATTAATATTCATATATAAAATATCGTGAGATTCACTCACCTCTAATTCCTGCTGCGTCTTCAAATAGTAACCAGGAATCGACAAGCACGAGCTACACTTCTCGTAAACACCTATGATTATGCAATATCCAATTAGCATAATACATTTCCAAAATAATCCAAATGTTCCTCAAATGTCTCCTACGACATCGGAACATTTAATCGAGACCATTTGACCAAAAGTCAACCATCGGTCAACGTGGGTCCCACGTCTACTATTCAACAACGGGTCCCACACAAAATCCGAAACTTCCAAAATCCAACAGCATGCTTATTTCTAGCATCCTAACATCATATCCAAAATTGGTGATGATCCAACGGTCGGATCATCACGGATCTAACGATCCATAACTATCGCTTAATTGATCATTGATCAAACGACCGAATTTGACAAAAGTCAAAACACGAAAGTTGTTCGTATCGACGAACCAAGCCAAACGGAGCAAAGAACTGCTCCTGGACCGGCCGGACGCGCCGCCGACGCGCCGCCACCGGCGACTGTCCGTCGCCGGAAAAAAGTGCTCCGATTGCCATGAAATTTTAACACAATGTTCTACACATTACCAGCAACAACTTTCATAACTGCCACAAGGGCCAATTCAAAGTAAAAAGTCTCGAATTTACCTCGATAGCTCCGAAACCCTAGGATTTCAAATCCAAAATTCTCCTTCGTCCGGACTCCGATTGAGGCATATTTTATGTTGCTGGAAAGCCCCTGGCAAGGGCTACAAAGCCCAGTAGGTAAGGTGGCTCGATTTGGCCGGAAACTTGCCCAGAAACTGATGAACAGTTCGGCAGCGTTTTTCTCCTTTTTCTTTTCTTGATTTCTCTTTCTATACTGAAAATCAATGAATGAAACTAGTATAGAATCGAAGAGGATGAAGAGACAAAGAGATTGGGACAAGTCTCACACAAATTGGTGGCCGGAGGAGGGAGAAATCACCGGAGGAAGTTTCTGGTACTGTTCACGGCGTGAACAGTACATTTCTGGGATAAATTCTGATTTTCGGGTGAACAGTAAATCCCAACATTCTATTTATAGAAATTCGTCAAACTTCCGACGGCCATAACTTCTTCATACGAACTCCGTTTTTGGTGAACCAAATTCCTACGAACTCGATTCGACGAGGTCTACAACTTTCATGAAGGAAGTTTTCCCAAATTCTCAACGGATAAAAAATTACCTTAATTAACCTTGTGTAACTTATAATTACCGCCGTAATTATCGTTTTACGACGAAAACCTCTAAAAATACAATTTCACACCATTTCACTTCAAATTTCACGACCTATTTTATAAAAATAGTATGGAAATTTTCGGGGTATTACAGTCTACCCTCCTTAAAGAAATTTCGTCCCGAAATTAGGACGCAGAGTACACCCAAGTTATCACACTTCAATTCCAAAATCCAAAGTTTTTATTAATAATCACTTAGGTAGTACACAACACACTAGAAAACAACTTGCACACAACTTCTATTACAGATTCTTAAGATGCCTCACAGGGCTTACACTACCAGAAGCCATCCTTAAACCTCCAGTAGTGACTTCGTGGATAAGAGGCCGGATGTCTCGGAATTCCATACATCATCAGCTGATAGAAATATGCTGCCTCCACGAAACACTTGCAAGTGTCGCAACATTCTCTAGCTGCATGCCTATCTCCATCCACGTCCCACATGTCCTGGCCAAAAGGACGCCAAAAACTTGACTCACCGCAAGTAAGACATTTACCTGCGGGCAGGAAAGCTGTAGTCGACGGAAAATACAGCAGTAGATGCTCATGACAAAACTCGGCCTGATGCATCATCCGCTCGACTTCTTGTCTACAGTAGTAGATGTTCCATCCGCTTCTCCACCAGTCGAGGGCTTCACACAGTCGGTGCACCATTTTCTGCTGCTCGGCTCGTGGTCCCATTATCATCTTAATCATACATGCTGCATAAAATGCAACATGATGACCTACCACCGAACTGGGACGCGAACCATAGAATGTTCCTGGTTTGCATGCCGCATCGAAATACTCCAGGGCTAAAGATATGTTCGCTGCCTCCACGAGTACTCGTATTCCCATTCGGAACAGAGACTCTGGGTTCTTCGCTTCCCAGCATCGATTAGCGAAGATGCGCACCTGCCTGTCCGCTTCTATGGAACCAGTGGGTCTGGATCCACCATCGAACCCATCCATGTCGATCGCCGCCAACGTAGACCAGCTATCGGCATACTCCTTGAAGGTCTTCGAGACACAACGGAGTTCCATTGTGCTCTGCAGGGATGCGGTAGCAACCAACTGGAATATGTACTTCCAGATCTCCACCGGAAGTTCACTCCATTCTGCATTCTTGGATCGCTTGCTGCACTCTCCTTTGTTCACCATTGTGTAAGAGAAAAATTTGAGATGATTGTTTGATAACAGATATGAGATGAGTAACACAACTCCTTATCCCATGTATTTAAACCAAACTTTCCACCGTAAGGAAGCCTTTCTTTAATGCGAGTGCGGTGCACTCAGCAACCCACTAAGAATAATTATTGCTCATATCTGTCTCAATTACTCAAAAGTATCGCCCACGATACAAGATTCCACAAGATTTAATCAACAAAAACTCAGTCTTCCACTAACACCGGTCATAATGACTCTTTTCCTTTTGCTTTCGCATAAATAATTCCTCAAAAGATGCGAGGTCTCACAAGAGTGGAACTGTATGTGGGAAATCCATGCATCGGGAAAAAAAATCTTCCACGATCTCCAAGGGCTCCGACAATTAGCTGTAATCAGCCGCTCACTTTTGCTTTTGAAATATCAAATCCTCCACCAACAATAAATATACCCTTACGCATCCACTAACAGATACCTTCCATTAGTGCCATAATCTCCTTTCTCTATCAAAGAGAAAAACTTCTTCATTCTACTTCTCAGAATTTTCCACCAACTCAAACATGTCACGCAAAGTGAATTCGTTCAGTGAATTACTTCAATCTGATCCCTCTGAAAGTCAATTTTTTGAGGGCTTAGATGAAATACTTTCACCAGCAATCGAATTCAACCACGATATCGACATGTTAGACATGCTTCTAGCAGAAGACGAAGCCATTGAAGTAGCCTCAAGTCCACAAGTATCATCTCCACAAGCTGAACCTAGTTCATCCAAACGTATTCCACTGAGGAAGAGCTTCACCAAATACCAAGTCCAAGCATTGAAGGACTTCGTCGAGGCTTTTCCACAGCCAACTGTTCAACAACGACAAGATTTGGGTGACCAAATAAGGTTAACGTTTGCACAAGTCTCTGCGTGGGTGATAAAGCATCGACCCAAAACGCCTGCCCAAACAACTCGTCAACAAAATTTTCTGCTGAGACAGCAAATCAATGAGCTTCAAGCTCAACTTAGCCAGTACCAAGCAGCATTCAACAGAATCAACTGCAACCACTGTGGAAAACGAGTTACTCCCAATAGTGAGCTACTAAAAGGGATTGAAGAGACTACCCCACAACCTCAGACTCTTCCAATTCCTGCAGTCATCGGTCCAAGGGAAAAGTCTCACATGAGGAGGGATATTCAAAAGTGTATGTCGATCCCACATCACTCTTCTTCTACACAACAACCATCAGACAACATCAACCGTTCAGAACCTGAAGAAGCATCTGCCGTGGCAGAAGCATCGGTCGTGGCAGACACAACTAAGATTTCTGAAATCATTGTGTCGGTCAGAGATGAGCTAATCATCATGGCATCTGCTGCTGCGCCACTGTGGATCTCTGCACTCAAATCCAGCTCTGCCACGCTTCATGAGTTCCTGAATGAAGCAGAGTACAAGAGAATCTTCACTAACGGTATTGATCTTACTCCCACTAACTTCCAAACTGAAGCTTCTCGCTACACAGCCACTGTTCCCCTCAGTCCTGTCGTACTCGTGAATCTCTTCATGGATGTGGACCAATGGTCCACCATATTCGGTAGCATCATTTCAAGGGCGAGTATCATTGATGTCTTGTCATCAGGGACTACTGAAAGCTACCACGACACCATCCAAGTCATGACTGCTGAATTCCAGGTGACCAGTCCATCTGTCTCCACTCGTGTAACTCACTTTGTTCGTTATTGCCAACGACAAACAGAACAAAGTTGGGCAATAATTGACGTCTCTGTGGACGGTTTAAGCTCAAATCTGGGTCCACACCCAAGATCTCAATGCAAGAAGCGTCCATCCGGATGCTTAATCCAAGATTTGTTCAACGGCAGCTCTCGTGTCGTATGGGTGGAACATGTTGATGTACAGGATCAAATCATGCACCAAACATACCGAACGCTAGTGGAGTCAGGCTTAGCCTTTGGAGCAAGGCGATGGGTAGAAATACTTCAGAGGCAAGCGGAAAGGTTAAATTATTCCGCGGCTGACACTTATCCACCTCAAGACTTTTGTGTCATACCATCTGTGGAAGGAAGAAGAAACATGTTGCAGATGGCATGCAGAATAGTGACAGACTTTTGCACAGACATCGGCAACTCTACTGCTCATGAATGGAAGGTAGCTGAACAAACCAAGTTCAGGGGTTCAGGGATAAGAGTCTCCACCAACAAAATCTGGAACAGGCTGAATAAGCCTCATGGTCTCACTCGAACTGCAACAGCAATATTCCAACATCATGTCTCTCACCGAAAGCTGTTTGACTTCTTCACTGACGTACAAACTCGGAACCAGTGGGACCACCAAGCATTGGGCAAGACAGTCCAAGAGATTGCACACATCACAACGGGTCAAGACCCACGCAACTGTGTCACCTTGATGCAAATCGACGACACCTACGTACTCCAAGAAAGTTGTACTGATTCAACAGGGTCATACGTGATTTATGCCTCTATCAGTCAGTCAACGGTCCAGAAGTTATTAGGTGGTTGTGAGTTAGGTACAATTGTATTCCTAACTTCAGGTTTTTCAATTCTACCAGATATGCCTACTGCTGGAAGAACAGAAGGGGTCTCAGACAATCCATACATTGGTTGTCTAGTAACGGTAGCAACACAGATCTCTACTGAGTTACTGAAGAACAAGAAAGGGTCAGTGGATCAAGTCTGTCGTTTGATCCAGGGTACGGTTGAGAGAATTAGAAATGTAGCCATGTAAGACTATCAATTTCGGAATTGTAATTTGTACTTTATATTCTTAACAACACAACAGCACTGAAGAGCACATGATGGGGATCCGCCGCGGTCGGGCCATCACTCGATAAATACTGTGCGTAATTAAGCATACGAAGTAACCATCACTTGAATGAATCTAAGAACCTAACGCCAAACCCTAAACCGATCCTAAGCTCTAAACCCTAACTTCACTTCTCAATTCCAAAACTCGTTTCATTTCCTTAGAGCGTTCCATTGCTCAATCACTTCCTTAGAGCATTGTTTTGCTCTGATACCAATCTGTCACGCCCCGATTTTCCAATCAATTAATAAGGCATTTTGCCCTTAATTACAAACCATTTCGGGAACGTGACGACATGGAATATCAAATACAAATATGCACTAGAATTTTTTTCTTTTTAATTCAAGTACACAACACCAACTCCATGCCCAACATTGTAATTTCAAACTCAATACAAGAGTCGAATATTACATACCAAATATTTATATAATAAATTGATACATCAAAATATTACATAAATAAATCTTCAGAGTGCGAAGCATAAAATAGCGGAAGTCTTATAACCCAACAAAAAGTATGCAGCCTTGCATTACTCCTGGTTATCCTAACCTGCAGGTATAACCCCTACACCGTGGAATAGTGTACCGGGTTATATCAACAAACCCGGTCAGCTTACGAAGCTGGTATGAGTTAACTCAGTTTTACTCACCCTAAACCGTTTATCAAAAATATACATATATAGTTTGTTTTAAACAAATATATGTAAGTTATATTCTTCAAAAACAATTCAAATCCCGAAAATTCATATTATAAAATATACTGAACCTACGCGCCCCATATCACGTATTTTAACCCCACAAGTCCCATAAACGTGTATGTTAATCCCAGGGTAATTCAGAATATTAAACAATATAAATTTTCCCCAAAATCATTTCCCAAAATTATGATTCTTTCTTTTTAAGAATCGTAAATCATAATAATAATTACTTCAATTTTTAAAGAAGTAAAAACTTCAAAATACAATTCAATAATTCTCCAAGAATTGTAATTCAATAAATCAATGCTTCAATTATTTAAGAAGCAAATTCATATCATACTCACACAAAACCACAATCAACTTCAAATGATTAAAAGCGAGAATACAATTTTTCTTCTCCTTTTAATACATCAAGATAAAGCGAGAATACCATTTTTCTTCTCCTTTATTACATAAAGTATTCATCTTTGTTTTCAATGAATACATGGCTACACAGTCTAGAACTCTAACCTTCACCTTCTGGCTACACAGTCTAAAGCTCTAACCTTCACCATTGGCTACACAGTCTAGAGCTCTAACCTTCACCCATTGGCTACACAGTCTAAGCTCTAACCTTCACCCATTGGCTACAAAAACATTCGAGTAGGCAAACACAATATCATAATTTTTGAAATATTGTTTCCCACCAAATCCACCAATTAAAACAATAAAATGAATACTTTCAAATATTGTTTTAACACAAAATCACACATGCTGATATATCAAATTAAAACTGTATTTAATTTATATATCGCAAAATCATTTAAATAAATATAATTATTTATTTTCGCAAACAACACCATATGAATTAATATTCATATATAAAATATCGTGAGATTCACTCACCTCTAATTCCTGCTGCGTCTTCAAATAGTAACCAGGAATCGACAAGCACGAGCTACACTTCTCGTAAACACCTATGATTATGCAATATCCAATTAGCATAATACATTTCCAAAATAATCCAAATGTTCCTCAAATGTCTCCTACGACATCGGAACATTTAATCGAGACCATTTGACCAAAAGTCAACCATCGGTCAACGTGGGTCCCACGTCTACTATTCAACAACGGGTCCCACACAAAATCCGAAACTTCCAAAATCCAACAGCATGCTTATTTCTAGCATCCTAACATCATATCCAAAATTGGTGATGATCCAACGGTCGGATCATCACGGATCTAACGATCCATAACTATCGCTTAATTGATCATTGATCAAACGACCGAATTTGACAAAAGTCAAAACACGAAAGTTGTTCGTATCGACGAACCAAGCCAAACGGAGCAAAGAACTGCTCCTGGACCGGCCGGACGCGCCGCCGACGCGCCGCCACCGGCGACTGTCCGTCGCCGGAAAAAAGTGCTCCGATTGCCATGAAATTTTAACACAATGTTCTACACATTACCAGCAACAACTTTCATAACTGCCACAAGGGCCAATTCAAAGTAAAAAGTCTCGAATTTACCTCGATAGCTCCGAAACCCTAGGATTTCAAATCCAAAATTCTCCTTCGTCCGGACTCCGATTGAGGCATATTTTATGTTGCTGGAAAGCCCCTGGCAAGGGCTACAAAGCCCAGTAGGTAAGGTGGCTCGATTTGGCCGGAAACTTGCCCAGAAACTGATGAACAGTTCGGCAGCGTTTTTCTCCTTTTTCTTTTCTTGATTTCTCTTTCTATACTGAAAATCAATGAATGAAACTAGTATAGAATCGAAGAGGATGAAGAGACAAAGAGATTGGGACAAGTCTCACACAAATTGGTGGCCGGAGGAGGGAGAAATCACCGGAGGAAGTTTCTGGTACTGTTCACGGCGTGAACAGTACATTTCTGGGATAAATTCTGATTTTCGGGTGAACAGTAAATCCCAACATTCTATTTATAGAAATTCGTCAAACTTCCGACGGCCATAACTTCTTCATACGAACTCCGTTTTTGGTGAACCAAATTCCTACGAACTCGATTCGACGAGGTCTACAACTTTCATGAAGGAAGTTTTCCCAAATTCTCAACGGATAAAAAATTACCTTAATTAACCTTGTGTAACTTATAATTACCGCCGTAATTATCGTTTTACGACGAAAACCTCTAAAAATACAATTTCACACCATTTCACTTCAAATTTCACGACCTATTTTATAAAAATAGTATGGAAATTTTCGGGGTATTACATATGGCTTGTCCTTGTTGTGTAGAAATTCAAGTAGGTGTGCAATTTGGAGAAGTACATTGACCCTTTGAACCCAGTTGAGATTATCTGTGTTATAAAATGAGTTATATATGAAGCAATTCAGACAGAAATTGAGGGTTAAAGAAACATAGACAGATTAATGTACCTTTTAGGGTCAAATTGTGAAGGGTATCCCATGGATTAAGGTCATAGACAACACCCTTTAATTCTTTTTCACAGCAATAACCAATCAATTTCACCAAGTTTGGATGACCCTTTATACTTGGATGTGTTAAGAATTGAACTTCTTCCTGCAATGCAAATCAAAACCATTATTGATTGATTTGAGTTGTAGAGGTTTTAAACTTTGACTTGCTCAACTTACCTTGACCATGAGAAACTCATCATGTGTGAATGTTATGCAGCTTGATCTCTCATCCCATATTTTAACAGTAACATCTCCAGCTTGTGATCCAATGTTAAACCTTTGTTGCTTAATCTGACCTCTGTATAATTTGCCAAACTGGGTCAATCCAATCAGATTGTTCTCGTGGAAATTGTTGGTGCAAAGTTTCAAGTCCTCAGTTGTAAACACTATAAGATCTGCTGCAGAACCCATCTCAGCTCAGACATCAAAAAGTTCCAAATGATAAATAAACACCAAATATAACAAGAAAGCAAAGTGAATCCATTATAACAAGGAATGCAATGGTGTCTTTTTCTCTTCTGCTCTCTATTCAACCTCAAGATTCAGGGCCAAGTCTAAATTTACAGTATTTACTCCAAGGTACCTAGTCAAACATTTTTTTAGTCAATGATGTGTAAGGTTTTTTTCCTTTTTGAATTAAGTCATTTCCTGATAAAGTCTGAAGGTAGATTCTCATTTAATAATTTGTGTGACTATTTCTTTGTAATTATCAAATACCAAAATAGAATAACTAAAATGTCATTATCCACTAAAACCATTTTTCCTCAATAAAATTATTATTCACCATATATTATATTATCCCCATCTCAATATTCATGTTCCCATCTGTCAAAGTCCCAAATTATTATTACCAGTTTCCTTTAACAAGATGTCCACTTGCAAAGTTGTAATGTTGTAAGATTTTTATAATATTGTTACAACTCTGGTGTCCCTTTCATTGTGAATGTCCAATTAATGGTTGACCAAACTCCATGAAGATAAAACCAGGAAAAAAAAATACTGATTCCACAAGCAGTTCCAAAGAGAAAGCTAGCTAAACTCAAACACAGCTTTTCTTCCTTCAAATTCAACTCTATCAAAAAATTTGCAGCTAGCTCACACCCCATATTACATCAGCTACATTAGAAAAGTCTGTTAAATTTAGGAATACATATAAAAACCAAAGCCTACTTGCTTTATTTCACATGCCAATAGCATTGCAGTACTGAAGTTTAACAACAACTTCAAAATGAGCCAAATCTTGGGAATGAATGATATGATGTTTGCTAAGCTTGTAACAGAGACATGATTTAACAAGTTCTCACCAAACCAAACCAATACCCAAGTCAAAATCTCACCCCTCACTTGTTTCTTAACAACATCTTCATTTTCAACTGACTTAATCCCATCTTCCTTTTCCTTTTAAGCCCACTAATCCCATTGCAAGTCTCACCCTCTCATCACATAATTCTCCATTGTTTCCACCAACATATTCACTATGGGAACATTTGTGCAGAGTTCAGCTCAAGATCTGCAGGAACATGTTTTCCGAAGCCGATTGCCAGCTGTCCAAGTGCCCGATAACATCACGCTGCCCGAATTTGTGCTCAAAGATGCTGAGTTGTATGCTGACAATGTTGCGTTTGTGGAGGCTGTGACTGGAAAGAAAATCACTTATGGTGAGGTGGTCAGAGACACCAGGAGGTTTGCCAAGGCCTTAAGGTCTCTAGGCCTTAGGAAGGGGCATGTGGTCATTGTTGTTCTCCCCAATGTAGCTGAGTACGCCATTGTTGCTTTGGGAATAATGGCTGCTGGGGGCGTGTTTTCGGGTGCGAATCCCGCGGGGCATGCATCCGAAATCAAAAAACAGGTGGCGGCTGCTGATGCCAAGATAATTGTGACAAATGGCGCTAGCTATGACAAGGTAATGTTGTCAATTTAGAGTAGTCAAATTTGTTTACCAAATGATGCGTCGGTACACATATCGATCATTATTTTGTTACACACTTACACTGCAGGTAAAAGCTTTCGGGGTACCAGTAATTGTGCTTGGTGATGAGACTGTTGAAGGTGCTATGAATTGGAACAACTTGCTTGAAGCAGCAGACCGCGCCGGAGCTAATCTTAATCAGGAGAAAATCCACCAGACTGATCTATGTGCCCTTCCCTTCTCATCAGGCACAACAGGATTATCCAAAGGTGTAATGCTGACTCACCGCAACCTGGTAGCTAACCTCAGCTCCACACTCTTTGGAGTAACGCCGGAAATGATTGGAAAAGTCACTGTACTAGGCCTAATTCCCTTCTTCCACATCTATGGGATCACCGGAATATGTTGCGCTACGCTTAGAAACAAAGGGAAAGTTGTGGTAATGGGAAGATACGAACTTAGGACCTTTCTGAATGCGTTGATCTCACAAGAGGTCACGTTTGCACCCATTGTGCCCCCAATCATTTTGAACTTGGTGAAGCATCCAATAGTTGATGAATTCGATCTTAGCAATCTCAAGCTCCAGGCAGTTATGACTGCAGCAGCTCCACTTGCACCGGATCTCCTCAAAGCATTCGAAAGCAAGTTCCCCGGTGTCCAAGTCCAAGAGGTAGTTGGCTTTTGCTGCTACATAGAAATCAATCAAAAATCGAACACTTGACCTAACCTAATATGTTGGTTTCGACTTGTAGGCATATGGACTGACCGAGCATAGCTGCATTACGCTGACTCACGCCGGACAGGGTTTTAAGGCAAAGAAAAACTCGGTTGGGTTCATTCTTCCAAATATGGAAGTCAAATTCATTGACCCCGAAACTGGTAGATCACTCCCAAGAAAGACCCCTGGTGAAATTTGTGTGTTGAGTCAATGTACAATGCAAGGTTACTACAACAATGAAGAGGAGACTATGAGGACCATTGACAAGAATGGATGGCTTCACACTGGTGACATTGGCTACATTGATGAGGATGACAATGTCTTCATCGTCGATCGCATCAAGGAATTAATCAAATTCAAAGGTTTCCAAGTAAGTGAATAATTAAGCACTAGGACTAGGACTAGTTCGATCACATGCATTATGATTCCGTTACAATTAATTGCTTAGGCTATTAATTTTCTTTGTCATTTGCAAGGTAGCACCTGCTGAACTTGAGGCCATCCTTCTGACTCATCCCTCAGTCGAAGACGTAGCAGTAGTCCCGTAAGCACTATCGATCGAGTAACATCGTTTATCGACGATTTGTTGTTCCATTTTTCGTATTCGGAAAGAAAAACGTACACCGGTATGTGTTTAATTTTATGTTGTTGTTTCAGACTGCCAGATGAGGAAGCTGGGGAGATTCCAGCAGCATGTGTTGTGAAGGCAGCTGGTGCAAAAGAGAGTGAAGAAGACATAATCAGCTATGTGGCCTCAAATGTTGCACAATACAAGAAGGTCAGGGTGGTGCATTTTGTGGACACCATTCCAAAATCACCCTCTGGAAAAATTATGAGGAGGCTTGTGAAAGAAACAATGATAGAAAACATCAAGGCATCCAAGCTCAGCAGCAATTAAATTAATCCATGAAATAACATGCTTAATTATATATCTAATTAAGGACTATTAGTATTGTACGTATTTGATCTATCCAGTACATTAATTCTTGAGCAAGTGATAACAAATTAAGCTCTTTAATTAATATGGTTTTTATATTATCATTTATCAATGAAAGCATCATCGCACCAGAAAAATTAATTTATACAAAAGAACAAAAAGGGTTGGGAGGAGGGTAGGTGGGTACTGGGTAGGTTATACCTGGTATCTCCCATCTCATATTCGAAATTGACATGAAGCGTTTGACCCGTTTAGACGTCACTGACTCACTGTAGCTACTATTACTCGATCATGCATGATTATTGACTGCCGATAAGTCTTCCATTTAGGTTGAATTGACTAATACAGTAGTCTGCACCATATATTTCACGTGTTACACAACGTTTGTGGTGGAAGAAACAAATTAAGTTGTTAGGAAATCGATCAACACTATAACGTGAAACAGTTCGATGAGGCACATATTTTTTTAAGTTAAAAAAATAGTGGTCCAAAGTGGGCTACCATTTCGGGGCTGGAGCAACTTAGGTATGGACCTTCTCCAAGAGATATTTTTCACAAGATGTGGTTCGAACCAGCGACTTCCTATTACCAGAAGAATCACTGTTGCGTTCGCCCCACTTACAATCTAGCATGCTTTCACTAGACCAATTCTATTGAGGGAAATACCCCATAGGTACAAACAGTGAACACTTTTTGCCCACTAAATCTGCTACAGTAAAAATTTGCCCATTAAGGACAGAAATATCTCAAAATTTACTGTAGCGGAATGAACATTTACCATAATTTTTATTGAGGTTAATAAAATCTGGGTGAACAGTGACTTTTTATTTACCTCAATAAAAATTATTGTTCCTAAAAAAATTTATTGAGGTAAATAAAAAATAGGTAAACAGTATATTTTATTGACCTCAATACAAATTCTGGTAAATGTTCATTTTGCTACAGTGAATTTCAAGATATTTCTTTGATGAAATTTTTTTAACCGTAACAGATTTAGTGGCCAAAATGTATCAACTGTTTGGAGCTAGTGGAAAAGGACCCAATTCTATTGAGTGATGGGGCCCATTAGTCATCAATTACCTCCAATCAAATTAATGAAACTAAAATAGCTTTGCTTACCCTATTCCTTATATATTAATTAAACTATTTTGCCGATGCTCTACGGCATCCGTTATGTCCAGATTAGATTCGAAACCAGTGAAGAACTGAAGGGTCAAAACGAACAATAGTGAACGTGCTCACGTGGACCTTCTCAGCATGAGATCTTAATTATAATTCTACTTAATTAGTTCCAGCTGATTAATTAATCTAATTCTTCGTCATTTGCCAACCTCAATCAGCCACACGAACCAAATACTATTAATATTAGACACACTACAAGTTGGTTTGCCCAGATTCAAGTTATATATATATATATATGTATATGATATGATGTTTCACTTAAACATGTATAAACAAACTACTCTTAGAGACTTAATTTGTCCCACAAATACGTTATTTTCTTAATCACATCCATGTTGATTCTATGTAATCGCCAATCACATAGATTATATAACTTAGTCCTAACATTGGGACCCTCTCCAATATATTTTTCTTAGTAGGATAATGTCAACTAGTCCAACTTGTTGATACAAAACACATTCCTAAGTTTACTTTCCTTAAACAAACCAAAATTCCCATTAGGAACAGTGGAACACACTAGTTGTACATGGCATTGTTTACTGTCCCTTGTCTTTAAACTAACAAATTATTTTTATAGATACCATAGAAATAAGCATGGTGAAGTAAATTTCTTGAAAGGTGATCATTAGGTTGTACTTAACTTTGTGAAAGAAGAAGTATTTTAGTACTAGTGAATATGAATTTTCACTATTGCAACCGTTTGAGTGACGTCTACTCTTGTGCACTTTTTTCCGACCCTAAATATTGGATTAGAGATTTTTGTTTGTACTAGTGGGACACTATGTTTGTTGTTACCGATTTAAATCATAGTATGCACTATATTTCTCTCTTCATATTGTAAAGGGAAACAAACGATTTGAAGTATTATGAATTTTTGAATGCAATCCCACACCTATTTAGAAATATTATAAACTTAACCGTTATTTTCTTATTCCGAATATCAACATAAAAAGAATCATTTTAAGTCATGAATTCCTTCATGTAACAAAAAGTAAGCAAATTTCTCATTTCCTCCGAGAACTAAATTACGTAGTGGTGATAAGCAGGCTCATCTCCATCATTTTCATACAGGTATAGCATGACCTTGACAAAAATAAAGTATAAGCATGAGTTCGGAGCCGGGTCGACTCCGGTTGGACTCTCCATTTGTCGCTTTCGATGGTTACATTTACTAAAAGGGTAGAAAAAAAAAGCTGCTCATGGCCGGGAGGGAGCTAGGGCCCAAACACAGTATAAGTGTGTGCGAGTGCGAGCTAGTGGCCTGTGCTTCTCTCTGGTCTTTGATCAAACAGAAAGAATTAATGCCAGGAAATGCTTTTCTTTCAGTTTGAAAAAAGCTAGCTTCTCTGCAAATCACCAAGTAAGCTCCCCAGTCATTTCTCCTTGTTACTTTTTAAGCTGCTTTTTCTATCTGGGTACCAGCTGTATGCATTGCTAGCTACTGTTTCAGTGTGTAAAGGTTTCACCTTTTCTCCTATTTTTCTTCACCATGATCGTCTCTACCTATGGATTCTTTCCCTTATTGGATTGGTTTTGGGGATTTGAAAAACGATCAACAGCTGATTTCTGATTTCTGTATTTCCTTTTTGGTGAAACAAAATAGAGAGTGATTGAACCCATCGAAGTTGCGGAAATTTCTAAATTTGGCAACAAAGTTTTTTACTTTTTTTTAGTTGTTGAACACCATTTTCCCAAAATATATGAGGTCATACTCTATTTGGGAAAGGAAAGATTGCTTCTTCTTTTTTTTGAGGGACGAAAGGAAAGATTGCTTCTTTCTTTTCATTTCGTACCTGAAAATTATTGGGTTTCCTTGAACATCTAAAATAAAGGCAATTTCTTTTGGGGGGTATGGTTCCAAATATCCAAAATCAAATTGTTAGTATTTGGTATTTTGTTTTCGTGAAAAACCAAAAGCCTGTTTTGTGGGCATTAAACACTCATTCGATTATGGTATTGAGTTTGCTAAGTTTTCTGGGTGCATAATGGTTTCTTTTGGGAGGTGGATTAGGTGGGATGGCTATGGATTCTTGGTAACAAAGGAAGAAGCTTGCGGGTTTATTAAAGGATAGATGAATTTCGGAGCAACTGAGGTTAGTTTTGTACGTTAAAATCATAGGCTGTAGTGGGTGGTTCTTATTCAACGACCGACTTTGTGAGATTGTGATAATGAATTATTGGAGCTGAAAAGTTTGGCGGAGGACAAGGACATGGTGGCTAGTAAAGAAGAAACATTATTAGGAATAATTGAAGAGAGTGAAAGCGACATAGCTATATATATATATATGCTGGTAAATTTCAGATGGGTCGGTGAGAAACAATTAACAGTCACTAGTATAAGAATTATTCACCCTAAATTTTGCAGGGAAATGGGAAACACTTGCCATCTCTACTGGGATACAAGTACTGGGGCTCAAATTGGTTGTAGTTTCTTAATGGTGGGGACTTGTTATTGTACTAGAATTGAGAAGTTACTGGCTGGTATATGTGGGATACAGTAGTTGAGGGTTTGGATTTATGTGATCGAAATTCTTTGTTTGGTCGAAGAGAGTAGATGGGGGGTTATTGAAACTGTGCTTTAAAACCTAGCCACTATTTGTTGGCTTTACATGGCTGTAAAGTTATGAGCTACAATTCGAAGCTGCAGAAGATTTGCGGTGGAGAACTAATCTAGCAATTGGATGCTTCAGTTAGCTATATATTTACACACTGGTCTCCATCATTTGAGCTTTGTGATTGGGTTGCGCAGATCTGAGAAGCCTTGCTTCTAGAGCTCATCCAAACACAAAGACGGCACAATGATTCAACGTTGTTTTTGGTACTCATATTCAGGATTTGCTGTACTTGACAGTCTGGTCCTCTGAATGCCGCACACTGTGTATGCTTGTTCTTGTTCTTTAACAGTGTTTGCTGAACTAGTTATTTGATGTTTTTGTGTATTTGTCCTGTTTCCTTTTTCTGTTGTCCTTTTGTGTGTGTGTGTGTGTGGGTATGTGTGTATATATATATATATATATATATATTCTTATGTGGTAGTAATATGTTGCAGCATCTGGTGACCAGTTGCTTTTGCATTATCTGAAGGAGATTTTGAAGTTGTTTTATGAATTCCCTGTTGGTGATGGAGTGGAATGAAAAGCCTCCTTCACTATGGGACTGGGAGAACGTTTTCATGTTTGGAGCAAAAGTAACTGAAAATCCGAAGAAGCTTCAACCAACAGACTGGAGTGTTGAAGGAGAACGAGGAATGAACTCTGAATCTTTCTATTCACCTGGGGGTGATGGGGGTAGTGGTGTTTCTGGCTCTGATTTAGGAGATGGTACATCAAAGAGTTCCAAATCAGGTTCTGTCAATTCTTCAGTTGGGGAAAGTAAGAAATCCAACTTCAGCCTTGAGGCTTTTGAAGGCTTCCCAAAGGATTTTGTTGATAAAAAAGAATCAGCTAGAGTTGAAGCCCTTGGATCTTCTCCAACTCATGAGATTTCAGCTGGCTCCGGTGAGCCATTGCTCAGCCTAAAGCTTGGTAAGCGGATGTACTTTGAAGATGTTTGTGCAGGAAATAATGCTAAGACCTCTGCTGTTTCTGTTATTTCCACGCCAATGGGAACAAAAGCAAAGAGATTTAACGCCACTGGTCAAAGTACAGTTGCCACATGCTGCCAAGTTGAAGGCTGCAATATTGATCTTTCATCAGCCAAAGATTACCATCGCAAACATAGGATTTGTGAAAATCATTCCAAATCTCCAAAGGTCGTTGTAAATGGTGTGGAACGTCGGTTTTGCCAGCAGTGTAGCAGGTAAAGCTTGTTTGAGACTACTTGGAAGATAATAAAACCCAGCAATTACTTGTTTTTTGACTACTTGGTCATTTATTTGTTCTTACCTATATTAAAGGATCTTCAAGATTATCATCCTTCACTGTGTCTTGGTTATCACAATGTTTTCTTCTTTAATGGTTCAATCAAAATCATTCCTGGCTTCTAACATATAGATCTTGATATGCATAAACCCTTTCTGCTGTCAAAGGTTCCATGGCCTTTCTGAATTTGATGAAAAGAAGAGAAGCTGTCGCAGGCGTCTTTCTGATCACAACGCAAGGCGTCGCAAACCACAGCCAGAAGCACCGCAAAATCCAGCAAGGCTATCCTCATTACTGTACAGTACAGGTGTTAAGCGCGTACCTTTGTTTGTTCTTCATGCTGTTTTTTAAATACATAACATCATGAGGATAAAGTTACTATGAGGATAATGCAATCATATTTGTATTATCGCATTGCTATCCATTAAAGTGTGCTGGTTTTACCTATGCAGATGGGAGGCAACACATGAGCCTTGTTTTGGACCAAGCCTCAAGGCATGCTACAAATTTATCATGGGGTGACTCATGTAGCTTCAGGTTCACACAAACAAAAGATTATTTTCCAAATCCTGAAAAAGGAGGAGGCACTTCCAGAGAGCTAAGTTTGGCTGAAAATCGAACTCCAAGTTCCTTAACAATGCTTTATCAAGATTCTAGTAGGTTGTCACCATCTAAGGGCACTGCATCTCAGGTTCTAAACCGAGGTCTGTTATGCATCATGCTTCATGCTTCATGATTTACAATCAAGTTATTATTCAGTATTGCTAAGTATGCTTCAGTCCCTGTTAATGCCAATATGAATGGATTACATCGTCATAGTTTTTATATAGATCATTCATATCTGTTGAATGGCCATGTAACTTGTATTTGGTGATCTATATGCAGGTGCCGAAGAATCTATGATCTCTTTCAACCTGGATGCTCCGCAGGATTTTAATCGTGCTCTCTCTCTTCTGTCAACCAGCTCTTGGGCTTCATGCGAGGCAAAACCTGTTTCACTTGATAACACCAATCACAGTTATCATACCAACATGCCTCAGCCTGTGACGCAGGCAATGACCCAAGGCTTGGCAATGTCATCACAGTACTGGCAAAATGAACAGCCATCCCTCGAAACCACCCAAGCACATTTCTCGCATTCACAGAGCAATGGTAGCAACCACTTTCAAGATCTTCATCTGTTCAAGGGGTATGAGTTTGGGTATAACACCAACCAATTCAATTAACTTTCGACCCAGAAGATTAGGTGGTTGTGGCCTTAGAATCTGACCATTGCTAAGGTTAGTCGCTATTCAAGAGTTTTCTTACATTGCTTATGAGTTTGCTTTGCAATTCATAATCGAGCCACTGATAACTACCTCTCCAGGAACCTCAAAGCTGCTTTGGGTTAGTGTATTGCGCTTTTCACGTTAAAGATATCAGACTCGGATCGTGGTTGCTAATTCAGGAGCTGAGATGTACTCTTTACTAATTCGGATCGTGGTTGCTAATTGAATTTGGTGTATTTGTTTTACTTGAGTAGATTTTTTATGTTCGGCTCTGAGCTCAAATTTAACGGGGCGACATTTAGGGCCTGTTTGGATATGGTCATTTGGTCCTATGGATTTGGAATCTCCAAATTCAAATTCATCTGTTTGGATGAAATTTTTAGGTGAGTTTGGATTTGAATAAATCCACCCCAAGATTTTCTTAAGAATTTCAAATAACTAGCTGACCCTAGTTATTTGAAATCCTCAGCCACCTCTTTCACGATAAAACCAGATCTCTCCTCCCTTAAGCTCTCTCTTCTGTGTTTCACTTTTCTCTCTCTCTCTCTCTTCAAGACTCATCTTTCTCATAATTCGATCTTCTCTCTCTCCCTCTCATCCTTCTAATGCTCCTTCTCTATCCTCTCTTCCTCTCTCTTCCAGACTTCGACCTTCTCTCTCCTCTTTATCTTCTAGTTTCTATCGCCCGAGTCACGAACGGTTGTGATCGTTGGCTCAGCCGAGTTGGGGAACTCGGCAATTTCTTCGATGGTGGATTCATGGATTAGAGCTACGGAGCATGGCTAAAGATGACGAGGGAGGAGATGATGTTGAGGGCCTGGTTTACTTTGCCGAAGAATTGTACCATATCTGGGTAATTGGGTATCTGAGTTCTAATGGTAATAGGACAAAGCAAATTCTTAATTAGAAATCTTCAGACTAAATTTTTTAATCCAAACAAGAAAATTTAAAATACATAAATTTCAATTTCACAAATTTTAAATACACAAGATTTGAAATCCAGATTCCAAACGGGTTACTTTGTATTTGAATTCGTCTTTACTCATGATTTTAGTTCCTACCATATATGGTTGGGAGATGGAGACAGTAAACCCATCCATGACTGGTCCACTCGCATTGAACACTAAGCTATTGCTTACTTTGCAGTTTTCCGTTTATTATGATTTAACGTATTTAATTCTTGCTTTGGCCTTCCTCTTCTTCTCCATGGATTTACAGTCGTCTATGATATATTAACACCACACAATCTAAATGCCCAATTTCAGGTTCCTCTTCTCATCAAGTCTTCAAATTGGTTGTTGTAAAAACCTGGAAATGCGCTTTGATAAGATGGGCTACACTAAACAGACGGTGATTATATAAATCCGACCAGAAATTACTTTACACACTCAAGTTTGAAAGACAAATTTTCCACTACATACTGGAAACAAAATTAAAATTTATCTGAAAGAATTTTTTCCCTAGGAAAATAGAAAACCGCAACGTCTTGATTTTTGAGTTTCCAAACAAATCAAATCATTTGATTACGAGATTAATTTAAAATATGATGACATCCAAATTTAGTAGTGACCAACCACTGTAATAATATACTTTTCTGGCCATTTTGATTTCCTGTTTATTATGAAAATACGAGATGCACCAACACATCCGTCATGCACATCTAGCAAGAACCCATAGCTATTTGCTTCCATACAACAGAAAAGCCGAGGAACACAGAAAATGATCCACTTAAAAATTATCCAAGATGATGATTTTCTAAAAATTCACTTAGATTTCAGAGTAACTTCAACCAGGACAATATTTGCTTCCATACAACAACGGCACATTTTGTCACTATAGACAACAGAGAGAAATGATGTATAATATGACCCTCGGCAGCCTGACAAGCAAGGCATGAAATTTAAGGCATTTCACTAGCAAGACAAGCAAATGCCTTCTATTGACTTCATTTCACTTTATGGCCACAGGCGCACAAGACCAATGATGACTATAAGATGTGGAACTACCATCCCATAGTCGAAATCCAGACACAATAGAATTGCCACAAGAACAAGACCATGGATGACATGTGCGTGGTTCCAAGAGGCATGAGTAACTCAGAAGAACACTACATGCTTACATGCTAGTATGCGACTGACAAGAAACAAACCTTCTGTCCTCAATTATATCACAACGAGACCTAATTAATCAAACTTGGAGAATTCATAACAGAAGCATCTGTTACATCATAGATACTTCAAAGACATTTAGACAATTTGAGATCAAATGAAAACCAGAAAAAATCAGACTACAGTAACCTTTTACCCAGCTAGTAACATACTCAAATAGATGAGTTGATTCAAAAGTAAAGGGTCTGACTAATAGAAACCAGAACCAACCTGTAAATCTTTGCCAGATAATACTGGCTGACACACGATGCATTGTACAATCCACCAAGACCACAAATACCATAGCAGTTAATACAACTTGACACAAATCATGATAAGGTAGAGTAACTCGATAACCGCTGCAACATGAGGACGACAAGACTGACTTTCAGACACCCAATATTGAGCAATGCTGGATGACAACTCTGGACCTTCTCAACCCTCAATTATGTCCTAGTACTCACTGGAACAGTAGACAATTACAAATTAACCCATGCACTAGACAAATACATAAGAAAATTAAAAAGCTAGGAAACAGTCTACACTATTTAACTCTAACACAGAAGGAAACATTTGAAATGGATCAATTAATGAGAAAAGTTTGGAAAATATAATGTAAATCAAAATTGTATTCTGTACAAAAATCACCAAAAACAATGAAATTTCTAAGAAACCCATAGAGATCCAGAGCAAATTTCTAATATTACAAACCTGATCATTTTCATCTGGAGCAGGTGAAGAGGACTTCTTTGACTCGGTTGTTTTGTCCGCTCCACAGTTCTGTCTGTTACACTTGGTTCGGAAGGGGTAGTTTATGTTATTACATTTCTCACACTTCCAGCTACCTTCCGGCATCTTTTGCTCTGAAAACCAAAATGTTATTGAAGTTACAACAAGAGGACAATGAAGTAAATAGACTCCAGAACAAAGGTAAAAGAAACATATCAATTAGGTGACAATGTGGCACGGGGTCAACTTACTTGCACTTTTGTCATTCTTTGCAGCCTGCATTTACAAGAGAGTATCATTACATGTCAGCAAAATTATAGAATCTAGAAAGTTTGATCCACAAGAAACTTATAGCAAGATCCAAGCAAAAAAAGTTATTTCAACATTCAGAATCCCAATCGCTTTTGATTGTGAAAAATGGCTAATTAAGGTGGAATATAGATGATATTTCAGAAAAAGAGGTTGACGAAAAAAATTCTGCAGGCATACCTGCATGCATAAAAATATAAGATACAGAGATAGGGATAGATAGAGAGACCTGAGATCCAGGCTTTGGTGTATTGCACTTCCTCATGTTACAAACAGTTCTAAATGAGAAGTTGATGTTTCCACATTTTGGGCATGTCCAGTCATTATCACGTGTGGCATCTAAATGTGCAATAAATTAAAAAATAAAAATCAATGATCATTTCTATATAAATGTTTCCATGATGACCAAACATTTGTAAGAACTAAGCCAAGATGACAAACCTGCACTCTTCTTTTGTGATTTATCATCGGGATAGAATCCTGGCCTTGGCCCCTGCACAAGTAAAACACATTATTTGTACCACATCCAAGAACACAAAATTATGTGCCAAACTGAAAAAAAAAAAACTTGAGATTCCTTTGGACTTGGGAGGGAGATTTATAAATACAAAAGATTACAAAAACAAGCATGTACGAGCCAGTCCCAAATTCTAACTATAAAAGTAGAGTTTTGTACATACCATAGGACCAGGGCCCAGGGGAAGTCCCAGGCCATACCGATCCATCATAGGGGGGATACCATACAATCCACCTGCAAAAGTAGGGAAGAGAAACGCATGAGGGACTATTAAGACACTAAAGTAGCAAGCAACAACGATCAACGAGAATTGTTAGAACCACGAGTAGACCACAGCAGGCCTTCAATTATACTTTTTTTTTGCCTTTTTGGGTGGGGGATGTGGGGACAGAATTCAAATTGCCGAAAGATATTGGCATATCAAGAGTGTGTGGAATAGATATAATAAAACAAGCAAGGTTACAACAACAAAAATAAATTATAACTTAGTTTAACAGGTAACGAAGAAAATCAATGTATTAAAACATCCTGAATCACCGCGAGGAAGAGTAAATAAACACAATCAGAGGGCTAAATAAACGGAAAATACCATTTCCTATCATGGATCCACTAGAATAAGGAGTGGGTGCAGGCAAATGCAGAGGTCTGTATGGGCTCCCTGTAGATAGGCGACTGCCGTAGTTGTAATGATATGCTGATCCCCCAGAAAATGGAACATCATAAGGAGGAATGGATGATCCATTGAATAGAGAAGAGCCATATGGAGGCACACCAAGGTACATCGAGGAGGGTGCAGCAGAACCCACATAAGGAGGAGCAGAGGAGTAAGGTTGTGGGGCTTGGAAAGGCTTAGCAGCCGATTTCTGAAAAGTGCAAAACTTGATCTTTATATCCACATATAGTATAATTAAAACATCATCTCTCTAACACACAATTTGCATGCTACAGACTTGGTAGGAGCAAATGAATTCAAATGCAGGCTAACATACTGAGCAAAGTAAAACATGGAATATGTGGTCAGTGTCTTACCGAGTTATGATCTGCTGGCCTCGGCTGAGTGCAGTTTCGCATATTGCAGGTTGTTCTAAATGAGAAATTCACATTCCCACATGCAGGGCAGGTCCAATCATCTTCCCTTCGACTTCCTACAAACACCACATGTAAAAATGAGCTCCAACATCATAAAATCCCAAAAGATACATTGAAAAAATTAGAAAGAAAAACAAGCAATACACAATCCCAAAGCCATATATATGTCTTCGTAGAACCAGATCCTCTCAATAGAATAATTCTTCAGCTCATACACTAAAAGATTAAAAAAAAATTTAACTCTTGAGACTACCAAGACACGCATTATTGCCTACGATAATAATAACCACATTGAATGGAATTAACAAGGAAAAGGCATACCATCGGTTCTAGCACGCTTGGCTGCTGAAGAATTTCTGTTGTCAACCTGAAAACCAAGGAAGAAAACTTATTCACAGCCAACAGAATATCCAAAACCCTAACTAACTTCGTCTGTCTGGCTTCATCGCCGTGAATTGGGGAAACCCAACGGAAAAAGCGATGGGGAATTTGGAGGAGACGGTCGTGAAATTGAAATTGAAGGAAGTGGAAAATAAATTACCTGAGACATATCGACGACGGCGACCTGGATAATTGCGGAGAAGAATTTGATTTTGATTGGGATGCCACACAGAATTGCAATTTGCCCTATCAGAGAAAACCAAAGAGATTGCGAGGGTTTATGTATTCGGATACGGTTAAGTTTGTTTGAGTTGGCTGCAAATACGCACCGTTTTATCTGGTTTCAGATGTGCCGGTCGCGCCTGGGATGGACGGTCCAGATCCTACGGAAATTCGATACGCGCCTTACGGTATAAGGAAAAACCATTTAATCTGAATATTAAAAAAATTATGGAGATGCAGGGGATCGAACCCTGTACCTCTCGCATGCAAAGCGAGCGCTCTACCATTTGAGCTACATCCCCAATTGCTCATTAATTATGATTTAATTCTAATTACAACTAATAATAGTAATTTGACTCTTCTGTTAACTCAAGGGGCAATTTAGAATATTATCAAAGTGTTAATAACAAATTATTTTTTTTCATATAACAATAGAATTATTCAGTCATTGAAATTTGGTGAATAAAGAGATCAACTTTTATTTAGGACATAACATTTGCCTCGTTAACTTGTCTTTCTAATCACATGCAGCTTTGGTCAATGGTTGATGAACTGAACCTGTACGCTAGCTGAACGAAGGTCATGACATAAACTGAAATGTACATATATATAATATATTTACGCGGTCATATTGTAGTAAAGCAGGCAATGAAAAAGCCGTACTTAACTATTCAAGTAATTAAAGAATTAGCTATATATGCTCAATTTCTAGAGGTAAGCAAAATTTTAAAATGCAGCGACGTAAATTAGCAAGTAAATTCATTTGAACCAAGTTTTGAGTTGTATTTTGCTTCCCATATATGTATTACTTTTCATATATAATATATATGGACTGAATCTGCAGCCTTTGGCATCTATATATATATATATCATAATCAGAACGTTCGTAATCAAGAAGCTAGTTTCGATCTTTTGCCCTGTTCAAATTTTTAGGGGGTGAATTTGATAAAAATAATAAGCAGGAAATACCAATTGATCAACAACACTGAACACTTTCAAGAACGTACAATGAAGTGTCTTCTGCACTACTGATTCAAATTTGAATATTAAAGGGGCCTACGTACGAAGATGGAAACATAGATACCAAGTCAAGGGAACAATAGAAATTAAGCAAAGGCAATCAAATGCACGTAGTCTTGAAGATCACTCAAAAACAACCAAGAACTCTTAAATTCAGAATACTACTCTACTAGTCCTCACTCCTAAAGGCGAAAGTCACATTCCTCACGAGCTAAACACACAGAGTGCGTAGCTAATTACTTAAAGCCATGCAGATTCAGCAGCCGGCGGGAATGCAAGGAAGACAATGGACACAGCCACCGCCACAACCAGACCGGCATAACCGGGTCCAAGCTTATTCATTCCACTGGCTGTTTCGGGCGCAGATTGTCCGGTAGTTGGAGTTGCAGGAGTAGTAGTTGCTGTTGTGGATGCAGTAGTATTTGTGAAGATAGCAGCATCTGGTGAGTTGGGAGCTAGGCCAAGAAGCGCTGTTTTTACCATTCAAAAATACAAAGCAAAACTCAATTAGCCAGTACATTGTTCATTTACTTAATAGGGTTAGGCAAGATGCATGCATCAAAAATTAATTAATACTTAATGCTCTCTCATTTATTGGTTGTGGTTTTAGGGTTGGTTGGGGCATTGGGGGTTTAGGCCGGGTTGGTCATGCAATTTACTACATAGCTAGGTAATTGACCATCATGACCCACGTAGATGGGACGTGAGTAATTGACTAATTGTATTCATTCACTACCCCACATGCAAATATTGCTAGATTTTTTTTAGGAAAGAGCTAGGGTATATACCATGTTAATCAAGAACATTGAACATGCTATATATAATTATAATTCATAGCAAAGAAGTAGACGAAAGCCACAAAGAGCAAATATTGTAAGGTTTTAATCAATAAATAGGAAATTAGAAATCAACTCCAGAACTATTTTTTTCATATAGTATTGCGGGAAAACCCCCCTATTTGCCAATGTACTCAAAACAACTAATGATCCATTTTAGTTATTTTTTACTAATTAGTTTCTAATATATATTTTTTGAACTCGATCACGTCACATTTCTGTAACAAAAAAGTAACATATTCATATAAAAAATATAAAAATAAAATATTAAGGATGACTCCCAAGTAGAACAAAAGGTGCATGCAATTTTTGTTTTTACTAATTAATTCCCTTGCCCTACTTTACTATCTACCTTCAAGATCGATCATTTTCCAGTAGCGGAGAGCGAGTCTCAAATATATATAGATTTCAGAGTTGATATATATATATATATACTCACCGGGACAGTTGCTGGCGCTGGCGTTCTTCAAGTTGCATGCAGAAGGGAGCTTAAGCAACTTGTCCACCTGAATCCCCATCTTCTTGATCTCGTCGCTCCCACCGTTGGCTTGCTGAATCACGTAGCACAAGCACTCCGGCTCGCTCTCCTTGATCCCCTTCACCGACTCACAGCACTCCTTGGTCGGCGTCGCCGCTTTCCCCGTCGCGTAGGTCAGACACATCGCCACCTTCTGGAACTTGTCGTTGCACTTGTCCGCCACCGTCTCCGCCGCACCAGCTGCACCGCACACTAACATCACCAACACCGTCATACCCATCAGCATTTTCTCGATAGACATCATTTTCGATTTGGAAATGAGAGAAAGGTTAAAGGGAGTATAAATAAGGGACAGCGGTGGAGTGTACACAATTAATGGGGCTGTTGAGTGGTAAAAGAGTGTGCAGAGGTTTCAATCGGGGCCGTTGGAGTCAGCGTCGATATGGAATTTAACGGTGGAGATGCCTTGGGTATTCGTTGTCCCAATGGACGAGGCTGCCTTTCTGAATCGAGGTCTTAAATGGAGGCCCATCGGAGTAGTTGGGCCGCAATTAAATGAAGTTGGCTGTTAGGTACAGGTGTCATGACTGCAGCCACGTGGAGCAGTTGTGATGTTTGAATGTTTGGAGATGAATTAAATGGTTGTAATCTCTCTTATCGGGAGTTGTATAGGAATCAACGGCTCAGATTGTGGCTTGCAATTCTATGTGGCCCGTTTTCACCCTTGCAAATGGTAACTATTTTCACTCGGTAAAAAGCGGGCAACATTTCCTGAACCCTTTAACAATCTAAGGTCCCCATTGAGTGGGATATTATTATGTTAACACGTAACAAGAACTTTGGGGCAATCTTCTACCATGAATTTGTGCATTTCTCGTCTAGCATACGCTTATATTTCCTGACTTTTGCATGAGGATTAGTTCAAGTCCATATTAGATAAATCATATATTCTTCATTAATTAAGCCCCTCCTATTTTAGTTTTTTTTTTTTTTTTGGAAACACAAATGCCAAAAATAATCTACCAAATGACTATAGAGTGTCTTACAAAATTGTAATTGACTATAGAGTCTTACACCTCTTTTTTTTTACACTAAAGAATTTATTTTGACTATAAAGGTTGTTTGGGTCGCGAACCGGGTCGCGCGCGGGTACACGGGTTGTGACCCGGGTCGGTCAATTTTTTTTTTTTCTCATCTTCTCTGTCCCTTTGTTCTCGCACTTTCCTTGTTATCTCTTCAAGTTTGGGGCGGATATGTTCTGATCTTATGGGTGGTTGGGGCTGCGTCGACTGGGGCTTGCAGATTTGGTGAGTCTTCTATATGAAAACATAGATTTATTTTCGAGTTGTGGATCTTTCCCATATGTTTTCGTCTGGTCTTTCTGTAGTTCATTGAATGCGGGACAATGGTATCACCCACCGTTGCCTATCTTACTTGATGAATATCGATGATGATGATTATGAGGATATTAGTGTACGTATTTGTGTGTGGGTGATTATGACTTGATTTGGTGATTATGATGATGATGATTATGAGGATATTTGTGTGTGGGTGGATGTAGCTTGATTTGGATTGGTCTCAGCAAGGAGGTGCTAAAGTGGAGTGGAGTGGGATTGCAATTAATAACGGAATGGGAGAATTGAATTATCAAGAGAAAAGAAGACAAGATGATTAAGATAATCTGCCACGCACTAGTGGATTCAGATGATGATCAAGTTATTGATGATATGTGTGTTTTTGGATGAGAGTTGTTTGGGGTTCATTTTCTGGGTTGGATTAACTTGGACTTGGTTTGGAAAAACCCAAACTGGAACGATTGCAGTTCGATTTTTCAGAAATGGGTAGGAGAAGGGGAAAGGTACAGAGAGATCCTTATCAGAAAAAAAAAAAAAAAAAAAAAAAAAAAAAAAGCAGAGAGAGTTAGAATCTGTTGCATTGGCAATGGTGTTGGATTTGATTTTTCTTTTTTTTCTTTTCTTTGCCAAGACAATTGATCTTTCCGTGTACGTACGACCATGGATCATATAATTTTAACAAAATAACACTTTGGTTCAAAATAAACTATTTCAATCCTGTAGTGAAAGCTCATTCAGTGTGTAGTGGCATCCTTTTTGAATTGGAATATGTAGTGGAAGTTCTTTCAATTGTGTAGTGGAAGCCCTTTCAATTGAAAATGTTTAGTGGAAACTCTTTCAATTTTGTAGTAGCAATCTCTTTGAATTGAAAAGTGTAGTGAAAATTCTTTTGATATTGTAGTAGAAGCCTCTTTCAATTGAGAATTTGTAGTGGAAGCTATTTCAATTGTGTAGTGGAAGCTCTTCAATTGTCTAGTTTAAGTTCTTCAATTGTGTAGTGGAAGTTGTTTCAATTTTGTAGTAGAAGTTCTTTAATTGTGTAGTAGAAGTTGTTTCAATTTTGTAGTATAAGTTCTTTAATTGTGTAGTGAAAGTTGATTCAATTGTGTAGTGGAAACTCTTCAATTGTGTAGTGGAAGCTCTTTCAATTGTGTAATGGAAGCTCTTTAATTGTGTAATGGAAGTTGTTTTAATTGTTGTAGTGGAAGCTGTTTCAATTGTGTAGTGGAAACTCTTTTAATTTTGTAGTGGAAGCTGGGTGAAAAAAAAAAACGACCCGCGGGTCCAGAACCAGGTCGCGAGTTGGGTTATGGATATTTTGAATTGCGAATATGTAGTGGAAGCTCTTTCAATTTTGTAGTATCAACCTCTTTGCATTGAAAATGTGGTGGAAATTCTTTTGATTTTGTAGTAGCAACGTCTTTGAATTGAGAATTTGTAGTGGAAGTTTTTCAATTGTGTAGTGGAAACTCTTCAATTATGTAGTGGAAGCTCTTGAATTTTGTAGTAGAAGCTCTTCAATTGTGTAGTAGAAGCTCTTCAATTGTGTAGTGGAAGCTGTTTCAATTGTGTAGTGGAAGCTGTTTCAATTGTGTAGTAGAAGCTGTTTCAATTGTGTAGTGGAAGTTCTTCAATTGTGTAGTGGAAACTATTTTAATTGTGTAGTGGAAGCTTTTTAATTGTATAGTGGAAACTCTTTCAATTTTGTAGTGGAAGCTGAGCGGAAGAAAAAAAATTTGTAGTGGAAGCGGAAAAAAAAACTCTGACCCACGGATCGCGAACCGGGTCGTGCTACTGGGTCATGGGTATTTTGCTGTTTTTAAGGATGTTTGGGCCTTTATTGTCAACTTGTGAAATTATTAAACACTATAGTCAATTATAATGTTGTCTGAGCCTTGTATGTCACGGACTATAAATAATCCTCAAAATTTTCAGTAATCCAATGAACACAAATGCTGTCATATAAAAAACAAAAACCCTCATTTGAAAACAAAGAAAATTCAATTCGAACAAAAAATAAAATAAAATAGAGAGGCCCAACTACTCAAAACCTAAGCTTGGTGAAGAACCATATGTTCTTGCCACTCTTGAACCGGTTCTCCAATTGAGCCTTAGTTTCCTTAGTCGTTGTCACCTTCTTGTCGCGTGACTGCAACACGTCCACGGTGGCCACCTCCTTGAGGTCGACGTCGAGGCTGTAGCGCGTGGGCATCACGTGCTAATAGTTGACGAGCTTAATGAAGGCCTTGACCCGTGACTTCTTGGCCGTCTTCTTGGCCGAGTCCTTCCGGATCACCTTGCTCGGGTACTTGGCTATACCCCCAACCAAACAGTGGCCGTACGGCCGGTCACGTGTTCATAAAAGGCCTTCACAATTACGGCTTTTCTTCCGGCGAAGCGGCCTAAAGAAGTAGCACTGCTTTGTTTGGCTTCAGGAATTTCACCATTCTCGTTTTCTCTTTGTGATTCGACGAGAAAACTGTGGGAAACCCTAGCCATAAGTGAAGCTATGAGGTTTATGGTTTATTTTTTGAGAAGAAGCCAATATTATTGGTTTATATAAGTAAGTGGTCTGAGGTTTCTTTTGGGCCTCCTCCTATTTTAGTTTACTTACCAGCAACCCTTATTTGTTTTTAATTAATTACAAGAATTTGTATGTAATTAGCATATATGGCCCCCCCCTGAAAGTTGTGTGAATGCACATGCAATTAATTAATTAAGAGCAATGAAATTCTTCTGAACCGAATTAATTTCCATTAAATACTCTTTCAAAAAAATGAAAACAAGTAATCAAAATTAAATATTGTTTGAAAATCAGATAAAACAAGTAACTAATTATGATTTAACAAAACTTTATATTTGTATTGTGAGTGTAACAAAAAAAATTCTTCATCTGGTACGTGTTAGTGTTGTGTTTAACCAAAATCTCTTTTTCTATAATAGCCCGGGACTCCCGGGAGGGTTTTATACAAGAACACGTTTGGTTTTCAAATTGAGTCATCAAAATTTAATTAGAAAAAAAATTTGTATGGGGTTTCATACATGCATGCATGAATATGTTCGAGGAAACAAGTTCTAGGGGTTTGCCATGCTTTTTGACTTGTCGCAATGTCCATTATTTCTTTCACATTCATATATTTGTACGTGCTGTCGACCATCTTGGTCTTAATTATTTTTTTGACTTGGGCTTTTCTATTGTATTGGGGTAATGCTATTGATGCAAGATATATGTACCAAATTTGAGTTTCAAACTTATACGATACGGTACTGATGATCTTCTTCCCAAAACCCGGATTACAAGCCGATCTTGGCAAATCAACCGACTTGCACCGTGATTGCAATAGTGCGACCACCAAGTCACCCATGAAACTAGTGAACAGCCACCGACGTCGAATATTGTCAGTGATATATACTCGAAGAGTCGAAGAACTATTTTAGCGTTGGAGGCTTAAGGGAATCCTAGGCCCAGAACACTTTTATGATACCTTTACTTACCTATAATTGATATGAAAATAGGGTAAATGAATTGAATATATGACTTTTCTACGTTTACTAACATAAACGGAGTTGAAATGCAAGTGACTTTCATACCAAAATTAAGAACTTATTCCCTCAACAACTAGGCGTTGAATAACCGCACAAGGGGGGAAGTATTATAACTTCAATTCCTACCTAATAATTAATCGAGAGTTCCTCATACTTTTAAGAATCAAGTTAGTCTTGATTGTCATTATAAGAATTGGGGGTGGCGCAGGTATTATAAATCAATTCCTACAAAATGCATTTAATTTGTCTACGCAAATTATCCTTAAGAATTTAGTCTACAAATTGAATTAGTGTTAATTTCCATTTATGAAAATTAGTAAACAATATAACAATAGGAATTACCTACATTTATGTTATTCTATAAAATTAGTAAAGAACTGAATGAAAATTATTTGTTTTCCATAGCAATTATTTGCAATATATGAACTATTTCATTCTAACTTGATCTTTGGTCAAAACGCAAAACTGGAAATGAAGATTATACCTAAAAATGGGTATGAACCATTAGATTAGCATAGCATAAATGGCTGAGATTAAGTTTTACATAAAATCATGAACCAAAAATTTCAACTTTGTTGCCCAACTCTATGACAAAAATAATTTGCTGCCCAACACACGTCCGGTTTTGACTGAATTAGAAAGCCAGCCCACGTGTTGCCTATGGAACGGACATGGGGATAAAAATCCAGCCACGTGTCATGTGACGAGTAGCCATCACAAAAAACCTATCAACTTTTGTCAACCAAAACAAGCTTTGCGTCCTCCACTGCGAAAACGTGCATGCCATATATGTCCCCCCAATGAAACAACACAGTATAAACCCCCAAAAATCTTCTTCTCAGTTCTCGCTCAGTCAGTCCTTCATTAATTTCCCGGCCAGCTTTGAATATATATCTCAATTTTCTTACGAGATGAAGAATCCGAGAAATCTAACGAGGTTCTTGGCCGCGGTTTTGGTTTTCTTCATCGGCGCCGCCCTGTTTATCTCCAGTCTCACCCATACCGGAAACTCGTTCCTCTGCTCTCTGCCCAGTCTTGCCGTGGACGATTATACCCCCACGGCAATTCAGCTCCAGGCGATCCTCCACTACGCCACGTCCAAAACGACCCCGCAACAATCGAAAGGCGAGATCAGCGTCTCCTTCGAGGTTCTTAAATCGCGGGCGCCGTGCAACTTCCTCGTATTCGGACTCGGTCACGACTCCCTCATGTGGGCCTCGTTCAACCCACGTGGCACCACGCTGTTCCTCGAGGAGGATCCCAAGTGGGTTCAGACCGTTCTCAAGAACGCGCCGCTGCTGCGGGCCGAGACCGTCAATTACCAGACGCAGCTGAAGCAGGCGGATGATCTGCTCTCCTCGTACAAATCCGAACCGTCGTGCGCGCCGTCCAAAGCGGTCCTTCGTGGCAACACGCGGTGCAGGCTGGCGCTGAGCAACCTGCCGGACGAGGTCTACGAGAAGGAGTGGGACCTGATCATGATCGACGCGCCGCGCGGGTACTTTCCCGAGGCGCCTGGTCGGATGGGGGCTATATTCTCGGCGGCTATCATGGCCCGGAGGAGGCAGGGTTCGGGTCCCACGCATGTGTTCCTGCACGACGTGGACCGGAAGGTGGAGAAGGCTTTTGCCGAGGAGTTTCTCTGCCGGAAGTACCTTGTCAAGGCCGTGGGGAGGCTATGGCATTTTGAGATTCCGTCCGCCACTAACGTCACTGACGCTGACGGCGTACGTTTTTGCTAAAATGAGTCAACAGACAACAGCTATGTTTTTTTTTTTAACCTTGTGTTAACAGAAGAAGAAAAAATAGAATGAATTTGCTCACCACATTTGTTTGTTGGTGATATCACCTTCCAATAAACATTTGTCACATGTTAAATTTTTTTTTCTCTCATGATAATTAAGTTCATCATGGTTAACCATAGTAAATTTTATTACATATGACACCTCCACTTTAAGTGGTTGTATCACCACTTAGTACGTAATTGTGGTAAGCAAATTTATTCCAAGAAAAAAAAAACGTTTCTGTAAAATTGATAGGTCATGGTAATAATAGTTTTTCTTGTTCTGGCCTTTTGGGATAATGAGAGAGATGATGATCAGTGGTGATGTAATATTCGGTGAAAAGAATTTCAAATGATGCCGAAAAGTTGTTCGACTTCTCAAAAGGATTCCTAGTGAGTTTGGACTTTTCTAACATATTTTCCAACTTTTGGAGGTTCGATGGTCCTTGGTTGGTACTTTGGTAGGTTAATTAGGCTTGTAATCAAGAAAAATTAAATATATTTTTTGTTTATTTATTTTTCCTTTTTATGCTATGATGATATTTTAAATTCGTTCTTTATAAAATTTTAAAGATCATTATAGGCCCTTTCATAATTTAAGTAATTTTATAGCACTAAAAGATGCCCTCTCGCGCTTGAATAATAGAGATTGTGCATTGGCGGTGGTGTTGAGAGGGTTCATGGTGACAAGTATGATAATGGTGTCGGTGGAACTACTACTCATTTGCATTTGTTAATGTCCTCGATCATTTGTTATTCTTTTCCCTTGTATATATGAATTATTGAATCTGATGTTTCATTATCTCAATGTACATGTTCGACTTTGATTTTGCACACAGGACAGTAACAGAACTAGTAGGGTTACCAATGGTTGTTATCATTTGTGCTTAATATCCTTTAGATGGGCTCTTTTCCCTTTAGTCCAATACGGACCAAAGGTACTCAATGAACAGCCCAATTCCCCGATTTGCGTTTCTTTTTACCCACCATTTCAGCATTTCTACAAGTTTTTCTTGATCAATACCTACGGAAGGTATTCCATGCACGGAACGTGCACATGCACGTAGCGCTGAGTTACACACGATCATGATTTTTAACGGTCAACCGTTATGATCGAATTAGTTAAACAAAACTGGACCGTTGGATCTCTATTTGGACGGCTGAGATTGAACGTGATGTTGCACGAACCGTGCATAGAATAATTTCCGCAATACCTATACCAAACACTAATGTTTTATCTAGGAATGGTCAAATGGGAGATTTCCCCGCCCCCGCCCCTGCTCCCCGCAACCCTGCTGGGGTTTGCTAATTAGGGGAAACCCCGCCCTGCCCCCGCGGTTAATGGGCTCCCCGCCCCGCACCACCATTTTTTATATGCTTTTTATTTTTCTGACAATCATTTTCTATTGTATAATTTTTTTTTCTTTTCTGAAGATCATTTTTTCTTCTTCTTCTTCCCGCTGGGGTTTGCTAAATGGGGGAAACCCCGCCCCGCCCCCGCGGTTAATGGGCTCCCCGCCCCGCACCACCATTTTTTGTGCTTTTTATTTTTCTGACAATCATTTTCTATTGTATAAATTTTTTTTTTCTGAAAATCATTTCCAAATTTCTTCTTCAGATTTCAAAACCTTCATAGTCTAAGTCCAAATTTCAAAACCTTCATAGTCCAAGTCCAACTTGATTCAAAGCCCTCAGTTTTCCCAACTCTTTCAAATTTCTTCTTCAGATTTCAAAACCTTCATAGTCCAAGTCCAAATTTCAAAACCTTCATAGTCCAAGTCCAACTTGATTCAAAGCCCTCAATTTTCCCAACTCACAAACACTGGTATGAGTCCTCACTCTCTTCTCTGACCTCTGAACCCAGACAATTGATCCACACTTACAACACTGTCTTCCATGGCTTCTCTGCAAAGCTCTCTCCTTCTCAAGCCCAAAAGCTCCAGTCTTTGCCTCATGTTATGGCTCTCATTCCCGAGCAAGTGCGCCGCCTCCACACCACTCGCTCACCGTAATTCCTCGGCCTACGATCCACCGACACGGTTGGGCTTCTCAAAGAATCGGACTTCGGGTCGGACCTCGTAATCGGAGTTATTGATACCGGTGTTTGGCCCGAGAGGCAGAGCTTCAACGATCGCGACTTGGGTCCGGTTCCGTCCAAGTGGAAGGGTGAGTGCGTGGCCGGAGAGAGATTTCCGGCGAGTTCATGTAACCGGAAGCTCAGTGAGTTGAAAGTTTTCGAGTTTTTTCAATAGGGAAGAACAATATATCACTAAAAAAAGTTTAAAATAGTCAAAATGAAATTTTTTTATAAAAAAAGTATTAAACGGGTTAAATGGGGCCCCGTCTCCCCAACGGCCTCCCCGCACCCCGCCCCTCAAATAAATGGGGCTCTCCGCACCCGCCCCGCATCCCTAAATGGGGCAAACAGGGTCCCCCATTAACCCCCGTTTATCTGTTATGCGGGGTGAATCAGCGGGCCCCCGGACCCCTTCCCGTTTTGTCATCCCTAGTTTTATCACTAGACTAAATGATAGCTAACATTCATTTCCGGTTATATCGGAGAGGATTGCATTTTTTATCTAGTCTAATTTTAACTCAATTCATCACATTTTCTAACTACTTGAGCCAACTCAAAGAGCAATTGATACCCATTTTTTCAGGTTAATAAAAGTGCAAAAAGTTCTCACTTTGTTATCCCATCTTTAAGTAACCTACTATAATATAATGATGAGCAATACATAATTAAGGTTATTTAATTTGAAATTTTGAACATAGAACCCACCGAGTTGTTTTTAACTTAATTTAATCATGATTCTGGCTATTGGGTGCAAACGAAAGAAGGTCATAACTCATAAGCAACAGTTCTAGTAGGAATAAGAAGGCACAAATTCACAAGCCAAGCAAAGTATATGCCATTTATTAAAGACTGTTGGGTTTTCAATTAAATTAGTAGTAGGAAAAGAAATCTACTGCGCTCCATTTAGAACAGGAACAAATACAATCCCATAACCAGGAGCCAAAAAGAGTTTACAGGAATCAGAAAATTACAAATTTATATATCATCATTATTAGTACTAATTATACTAAGCAATATGATGATGAATCTAGGCTGGAGGTGCCATAGTATCAAATGTCTTTCTCCTAACCAACAGGCAAGTGATACTAGATGGCTGGGAATGTGTATTATTGAGGGTGCAGAGAACAAAATCCGGGCGGTACATAGCAAGCGCTAGCCGGTCCTCCCCTAAAGTCAGGCCAGTTGCATCAAGAAGAACATGCCATGAATTCCTGTGAGCCTCAGAAATCCAATGCATGGAGTATTTAGTCTCATTGACAGTGGCTGGATAGGAGAATAGTCCCTTTGGACTATGCTTGCACTTTCTCCTAAAATACTGGCTAAGCTGTGACCCTTTTATCCTCAAATCCAGCCAAGTCTCCGGTGCTGATATGACCCTTGATTCTTTGTTAGAGGCATACTCCCTTATGCAATCCAACTCTTCATTGACTATGGTCATATAGTAATTTCCCTTGAAAAAAGGGTAACTCTCCCCAATCATGACCATAGCATCTTTGTAATTTGCCATGAAGAGGACCAAATAGTCCTCCTCTGGCAGCCCACAATGCTTCAAGGCCCTATTCCTGGCTTGGACTTCTGGGATTGACACAAAGGTGCCTTGGAATGAAGATTTCTTCGTGAGGATGTCAAGGAGTTTTGAGGGCTCCATTTGGGTTCTGTCTAGATCAGTGTGGTTGCTGCTGAAAGAGAAAGGGGAGAGCTCTTTATTTCTTGGGGACTTGTTGGGAGTTCCTGAAGACTCTTCATTAGTAGCACTGTCATTTTCTAGCTTTTGATTATCTCCTTCTAGTTCCACTAAACCATTGCAGTACTGTGGGTACTTTGCAAACACATATTGCTGAACATAGAGCATCTCACTAGGTGTTATTGGACCTGACCATCTTAGGTCGAGGCCGCGGAGGGTGGATATGGCTTCTGCTATCAAATGAGCAGGGAACATAGTATTTGCTTTCTGTCATTCAACCAAGTTTAACATAACAAATCAAATTTTGAAGCTCCTTGTAAATTTGTAATCAGAGCTAAGTTGATATATATGAAGATTTTGGTAATAAATAATAGTTAGTCCTAGAATAGAACTGACCTTGATGACCATGCTGGTTGGTCTACCATCTTGATTTGGTGATTTTGGTGAAGAACCTGAAGGAAACTCTTCTAGTTCACCTTTTAGTATATCCTATGTACAAAATTGGAAGTTCAATTTATATATCAAAATATATTTGAGAAATTTAGAGATGAAACTTTTCGAAATTATCAGAACAGGAAATGATATGTACCTTGAGTTTTCCATTCATGACGTCCTTTTCTTCTATGTTCCTCCCCATACTGTAAACCACAAATGGCAAAGCAATCACAAGCAAGAGAAGGGGAGGAGGGGAAATTAGATTCCTCAATGGTAGAAGTGAGGACTAGGTAGCCTTTTCTTATAGGGAGTCTGATGTTTATGCAGGGTGTTTGATCACATTGAATATTAAAGTAAACTATAAAACCTTGTAGACAAAGAAGCGACGCCAGCAAGTACTGATGAAAGCAACAGTACCCCACTGCATTAGTATATGAAATATATAGTAGTTGATTGAATTATAGTCTTACGATTACCTCAGCAAATTAAACATTGATCATTATGGTTAAATTACTAAAAAAAATTCACGTTAATATGTGTAGAACTCAACTGAGGATTCAAATCCTGATTTATAAACATTATAACATTAGAGAACCACTCAACTAGAAAGATTGAGGGTTGGAGTTTTTGAACTCTCGATCATGACCTCCTTGAGCTTTAGTTCTAATACCAAGTTAGATAACCACCGAATCTCTTAAGTTTAAGCGGTCAACAAATGGATAAATATTGTTAGTCAAACTAAGAGAATGAGGGCATGCAAAGAGCTAAGCAAAGTTGGACGAATTGTCTCAAAAAGACTAAGGTAAGGTGTTCAACGAGTTGCCTCAAAAACGCTAAGACAATGATAATTAGGCTAAAAAGACAACTGAAGTTACAATATTTTTCATTTATGTACAAAGAAAAGAAGTTTTTAAATCCGCCACCACTCCGTTATTTTTGTTTTTTATCTTTTGATTCAAATTATTAGCTCCCACATTATTAACAATCTTTATTTTAGGGTTTGGTAGATAATGAACTTGTGTGTCACATTGAAAAACCCCTTTGTGATCGATACTAATCACCGAAGTGGCTACGTGACTGTGTCCGAGTTGCAAATAGAGATAAATTTAATGGTTGGAGACTACGAAATGGCAACAACTAGCGCATTAGTTTAATACAGATGCCAAAGTCTTAAGTCATCAATGGAGAATTATATACAAAGGAGATGGTGACTTTCTTGAAGCATGCATTTGAGGACATTATATTACATTGGTATAGCGTTGTCCATTTGGGTGGTTTCTGGTAATGCAGAAAAAAAAACCTGAGGGAGTTGGAATCTTTTAGAAACTGATGGGGACTGGTAGTGAAGTTGGTCTACGACTGGATTTGAACCCAGAAAAAAAAAAATTATGTGAAGGTGGGAATTATGAAATAACAATTTGGGAGTGCCTTTCAATTTTTCACACGTAGAACCAACTAGACTAGGCCCCCATTTTGATGGGGGATCATGTGCCACAGTGCCAGTATATTCTGAAGGTGGACTAGTTTATATGCCTAATATAATGCTGTGGGATTACTATGATAATTGTCTATGTATATAATGATTCAAATTATTCCGAAAGTACTGTTAACATAGGTTTAGAAAGAATTAGTGGTCCAGAAGCTATTAATCCACATCCAAGAATTAGTGGAACAAAATTAATGAATAAATAGTTCAATTTGTAAATTAATTATTTCTCTAGTTAAGATATTTTATCAATGGTCTATAATGTTTGCAACGCTTCATTGAGCTTATTGAGTTATTGGTTTAAGCGTGCACTTAAGTCCAATTTTGTCCGGACTAGGCTTTAAACTTTTAACAAGGCCACATTAGGCGTCTTCAATCTTTGTAGATTTTTTAGATATAATCGGTAGTTTTCAAATAAATTAAACAAAAATATTATTTAAAGTAGTGCTACATCCGGAAAGTTTCAAATATTAGTACTTTATAATGAAAATTTGTTGATGACTTTCAAACTCAACTGTTGTAAGTTTCTATTGTATGGTACTCATTAGTGAAGGTCTAGTGCTACATATCATAAATTTTTCTACCAAATTGAGTCTTCAATGACGTGTCATCAATCTCGTAGTAGAAGATACATTATCACACTGAATATTATTGTCTTGATTAAAAATGAGAACATGTCACACATCATTTGTGAAACTTGGCTAAATCGGGCCGGGTATTTCTCTGCGTCCAACATTGAGGATATGTTGCTACTTGGCAATCAGTTGGATGAATCTTGTGGCTACTCAATTACTACCTAGAGAAGGTGACTCGGTGGTCTCGACGGCGTGGGGACGCGGTGGTGCGTGGTTGCTGTGGTGGGTAATGACCGATCGAGAAATGGGTTTGCTGCTAGGGCCGGTTACGTGTTGGGCAAAGGTCTTGGGGTATGCTGGGCCTTAGTTTCTTTTTGAGCATATATTTATATAGGAATCGAGGCCACATGTAGCGTAGCCCTTCAAGCCTTCAAGCATCGAAATTAAGAAGACACAATTTTTCATTATTGTGTACGGCAGTACGGTAGACGTCATAGACCAGTAGTCAAAGTCTTTAAATACTTAATTTTCGGAGTGGAGACTTGTATGCATCAATTAGAATCGATTCAAGTATATCATTATATTTCCTTGCACTTATATTAATACCCCTTTCTTCCTTGAACCAGTACTTAATGCCAAGAACGAATTAAGGGTTCAAGAGTTTGGATACGAGTTGCTTCAGTCACTAATTGCGTTGAGGGTTTAGCAGATCGAGGACACAAGGCCACAGGTTAGTTTCTTTCATTCCAATTCTCTCTCTCTCTCTCTCTGGCGATTTTGAATTATACATTTATTTTCTATCTAATAACTATATATAATTCATATTTCATGAGCTATAACTTAAAAGAAGCTTGGTAGGCTTTCTCATCGAATTTGGTGGCCTGCTTGATTATAAACTATATATATTACCTTGTTAGAAACAAATATATATAAGTTTTTATATATAATGATGCAGATTGGAGATTATATATATTGATGCGCGCAGACAAGCTAGCTAGGATGGACTATTTGTTATTGGGTAAAGTAGTACTTGGTTTGGGTGTTTATGCCTTATACTGCTGCACAGTATATTGGGGAGGACTATATTTGCTAGGTTTAGATTTTACAATCATTATCTTCATTAGAAGGAAGATTCCTTGCGGTGCAAGGCTGAAATGGGCTGGAGTTGCCCGCAGAATTCTTCAAGTAATATTTACATACTACCGCTTGTCAAGAATGCTGTTATTGCTTGGCTGCCACAAGCTCAGAATGATGATCATCTCCTGCAAAATACGAAAACATGCCCTAATTGATTCCGAAGAAGAACGAGCAGTACTACTCCCATTCCCAGAAGATGTAATGCTATTGATTCTACGACGGCTCCAAATACGGGATTACCTTGGGTGTCGCGTAGTATGCCGTTCATGGCGAGCAACTATTGATATGGAGATTGCTTGCAAACCAGCTGGTATTGCTCCTCAACTTCCATGGCTTATGCTCTCCCCTCATCCCTTCTCTGCCGAAGATCACAGCTTTTTCAGCCTAAGTGATTGGAAGACGTACCGTTTGTATTCGAATAACAATCATATGAATAGGTTGGATTGTGTTGGGTCGATTGAGGGATGGCTATTCATGGTTGACACTGCATTGTGGCGTCCCGAGGGTTTTATGAAACCTTGGTCATTCTACTTACATGATCACCACTCTTTTGATACTGCCTACTTCCTCTTGAATCCGATAACCGGTGCTCGGGTGGTGCTTCCATCAACACCGCAATCCAGCTTCCCTTGTGGCTGCAGAAACAGACGTGGCATCGCCTTGGCTAAACTTACTGCCTCTTCAATACCAACAAGCAGCTCAAGCCAAAACTGTTTTTTCGTGGCCAGCCTTTGCTCCCAAGGACATTTGGGTATGTGTAGGCCAACTGATCGATCCTGGACTTGCATTAAGCCAGGTATACATGATGAAACATATTACCAAGATATAGAAATAATGGATGGGAAATTATACGCGGCAACGGTATCCCATTTTGTAATGGTGTTCGACATCCAATTAGATAATGCCAATGGCCCTCTTAGTTATAGGGCTGAAAGATTGTTTACGCTTCATCCCCAGCCAATTCCTTCCAACTCGTACACTTATGGATGGACAAGGGTAAAATCCATGTATCAAACTTATGATGGTGAAGTCATCTACCTAGCAAAAGATTCTACAACGATGGACTTGTTTATGATTTATTGCCGTCTTCAATTTTCTCGCGAGATCGATCCAACAATTCCTTGGGATGTGATCGTCGGTGGTAATAATTGCGTCATTCTCAAGACAAAAGGATTTAGAGTGTTTAAGCTCGAACGTGGGCAATGGGTAGAGGTTTTCGACCTTGGTGATCGGATATTGTTTGTGAGTTGTTCCGGGTGCAAACTCATCTCCGCCACAAGTGATGCCCTGAATTATAATCCAAATGGAGATCAACACCTTGAAACAAACTGTATCTATTATGCATTTGACTATTTTTGTATCGCATCATCATCGAGCGGACACGAATTTGGGGTGTTTTCCTTGACAAACAAGAGCATCAAGCGTTTTGCCTGGCCTATTCCCAAGACAGGTCTAGTAAAATTTAACTCTCGACCTGTCTGGTTCACACCAAATCTTTAATTGCTAGCTAGGAGATGATTATGTAAGTTTTTTTATTATTATTATTATGTAAGTTGACGTCCGTACGTTTTGCTCTAATATATATAGCTATGTTCTTAATTGGTTTTGCGGCTTTTGCCTCATATCGATTTAAATGCTAATTTAGAAGAGACATACGTACTTGATCGAACAGCTGACTAGTCTATACATAATATACACCCATAAATTCAATTCACATGCATGCAGTACTGGATCGAGAAAAGCCATGTATATAAGCCTACGAGGATGGAGTCTTGTATTCCTAGCTGGCGAGAAAATCAAGAAAGCTAGGTTTTATTTGAACAAAAATAGGGTAAAATCCTCATATGGTACCTGAACTATCACCAAATGCAATTTTTAGTACCTGAACTTTCATAAAGAACCTGGTAGTACCTGAACTATTCCTCCGTTAGCCATTATAGTACCTACCGTTAAATATTCCGTTAAGTGCTTATGTGGCATGGGTAAAATAGTCATTTCATTTATTTTCAATTTTCAAAATAAATTATACAAAAAAAAATTTAGATATTGTCCACAAATATACAAAGACTAAAAAAGAGAAAAATTATTTTTATTTTTATAATATAATTTATTTTTATTTTTATGTTTTTAATATAATTTATTACCATGTACGTGGTTTTATTATTAATTAAAAAAATAAAAAATAAACTATATTAAAAAAGTAATTTAAATTTTTATTAAATTAAAAAATAATTATAATTTATTTTAAATTTTAAAATTTAATAATAAAACCACCTACATGACATCTTTAATCCTGAATATTTGAGAATAAAATAATTTTGCATCTTTAATCTTGAATGTTTTGAGATAAAAACACTAATTTGATTATGTTAATATAAATTTAATTTTTTTGCATAATTTATTTTTATTTTTATTTCTAAATTTAATAGTAAAAAACCTTTAATGACTGTTTTGTCCATGCTCTAGTCACCAAATTACAAGTTTTACCCATGCCACATAAGCACTTAACGGAATATTTAACGGTAGGTACTATAATGGCTAACGGAGGAATAGTTCAGGTACCACCAGGTTCTTTATGAAAGTTCAGGTACCAAAAATTGCATTTGGTGATAGTTCAGGTACCATATGAGGATTTTACCCACAAAAATATATAGTGACAACATTTTTGAAGAAAAGAAATTCCAGTACGTTGGTTAATAAATTTTGACTTAAATATATACCTGAATTAATCTTGAGACATGGCAGATTCGTCACCGGGTCTAGTCAGGTATAAGCAAGCTCGGTATTTTATTCCATTCCCTCAACTTCATATATATATGACGGCAGGCATGCAGTTGTGAAAGAAATTAAAGCCTAGCTAGCTGTACGTGTAATCTGGACAAAATAACGTACTATATATACGATCCAAGTGTTAATTCAGATACATAAAATCCGGCTAATCGATCGATCCCTGCATATAGCCTAGCTAGCTAGTGGTTCTTGTTTTCAAACACACGAACCGGCTGCCGGAGGAGGAGAGACTGTTGATGTTGTTGAGAGTACCACTCATCAGAATCCCATCAACCCACCACCACCGGCTGCCGGAGGAGGAGAGACTGTTGATGTTGTTGAGAGTACCACTCATCAGAATCCCATCAACCCACCACCACCAGCTTTCGGCGGCGGCGAAGAAGAAGATGTAGGTGCATGTTGGAGAGAGTTCGACCTCCATTTTACATGAGAGCGGTCGAGGAGGCGGCCGCTGCTCTAAGTGCTCTGAGCAACCTTCCGCCTGCAGAAGACTCCCCCTTTGACGAAGAGAAGGCCCTAAAGGAGTTCGACGAAGAGGAGGCCCTAAAGGAGTTCGAGACCCCAGGCACGGTTCGTTTTGCTTATAAGATGCTTCTGAATAGGTGGTCAGCGGAGCCAGACGACGCAAGAGCGGCCATACTCCTTTAGGGCCTTCTCTTCGTCAAAGGGGGAGTCTTCTGCAGGCGGAAGGTTGCTCAGAGCACTTAGAGCAGCGGCCGCCTCCTCGACTGCTCTCATGTAAAATGGAGGTCGAACTCTCTCCAACATAGCACCTACATCTTCTTCGGCTCTTCGCCGCCGCCGAAAGCTGGTGGTGGTGGGTTGATGGGATTCTGATGAGTGGTACTCTCAACAACATCAACAGTCTCTCCTCCTCCGGCAGCCGGTGGTGGTGGGTTGGTGAGACCCCGACGAGACCTCCAGGACGTCATCACCTTCCATGCGGTGGTGATACAAACTGCCAGTGGCACAAGGCCCAGAACAGCAGTCATAATCACCACCCAATTCTTGGTCCTCTCGTCAGAACCCATCTCTCTCTCTCTCGCTCACTCACTCACTCTGTCAGTCACAGAAACCCGGCCTGGAATGCAATGAGCGTGGTTGTACTATATAGGCGGACAGAGAATGCTAGCTAGTAAAATGTACAAATTTACCCTTGTTGCCTACAGCACAAGCAGCCAAAATTCCTGAGGCACACGAAAGGGGTACATGGTAAATACATATCCCAGCAGAGCAGAACGTACTATGGGATTGAATGATATACGTGGCGGCCTTTCGTAGTAAAAATGGCAGAGAGAGAAAGGAATATTTTTCTGTTATCGAGCGATGGTTTTTGAGCCTGGATGAAACGTAACCAATCACAAGCACATACGTGTCACTCACTAGCTGGAAATGAAGAGCCAGAAAGTGAAGGTGGTAGTTGTACGTCGTTGCAGCATTTTTTTCTTCTCCATTTCAAATTCTAGCAAAGCAATTAATTACGTAATTGTGGTTCAAGTGTATATATTTTTTTCAACTTCTAGCTGGTTCTCCATGTCCATTCAATGAACATGAGCCTAAACATGCCTAAAAGTACACCTAAAGCTTAAATGATGCATACTTCTGCTGTAATTGTATTCAAGTATTCAACTAGCTATGTATCGTTGGGCTCTCCTAATAGCGACTCCACTACTCCCAGTGCCGGTAGGAAACGGATGCAGTTCACCATTAATTAAGCCCACTTCTGGCCCTTAATTAAACTCAGTAACATATATTAGAGGAGCATGCAATAGGCTAATACATACAGATTCATTAATTTCTACTTTCTGAATTAGACTTCAATTTAAATACATCATGAGCAAGCAGATGGATTGAATTTGAATCCCTGGTCCTCGGATCTCTAACTCACGAATACACCAAAGTCCAAAAGAGCACAAAGAAGACTAGTCGGAGGGCAACAGAGGGAGAAAATTGGTGCTCCGTACAAAACTACCCACGAAGAGAAGTATCAGTCTACAAAAAATATTTCATTCGGTCATCTCTTCTCATTGCGTTGTATACAGCTTGGACCTGGATATCACAACAAAATGACAACAATTATGTTGGTCAGATGTCAATCGATTAAACACAAATAAAGTTTACTACATGAGGATATTTTCCATCATACATATAGGGCAATAATATCGGTAAATTCACGATGAAAAGTGTGAGGGCGGGAGGGAGGGAGGGATGGGAAGACCTGTTCACTAGAAATGACTTGAACAGGACCAATGTTTACAGACACATATTTGCCTCCTGATGATATCTTCTGCTTAACACGACCCTGTCATAACACATTTGCATTCATCATTTGCCTGGGAATTCAACTCTCCACTTGATAAACAAATCTCAGAAAACATAACAATCAGAAATTCAAACATGTTGTTGATTCGAATAAGCAACAAAAGTGTTAAACCCCACAGATTGCAGTAAGATGTTGCATCATCTTACCACTTTCTAAAGAAGGACTTGAATTTTATCATATTGTCCATTTACAGATAAATATGAACCTGTGATTCCAAGAATGATGACCAAGCCAAGAGGACAAAGATTTCATGTACTTCAAATATTCAGAGTTAAAAATGGTTTATCCCATCGAAAAAATAATAATTAGGTTCATGAAAGCAAAGATAATAATTTCGGCAGGAAACTACCCTGTTTTATCACTATCAAATTAGGTTCTACAGTCTAAACTTCTTAGTGCATTCTCAGCATTTGGCAATAGCCTAGAGAGAGTACACCCGCTAGGCTGTCTTATTTCTTAATGATCTTCAACTAGCAAGAACCCTGAACTATTGGTCAAATTTTTTTAGTTCACATCAAGAGCCGACTAGGGTAATCAGCTCAGGGAAAAGCCTCCATACTGCATTATGGCCAACAAAGCTATCCAGCTTACTTAATAGACGATTAGACAAAGTAGTTACAGGGCTAGTCAGTTCCTTTCATCACATATGCAGCCTACCCCATCCCTTGCACTTCTAACTCAAATTAAAACCTAGCATAGCATAAGTTCAAGATCTTTTCTAGCACAAGTCACGCTGTTATACACCTTCTCACTACCATCTTTTAGCTTTAACCTTGCAAGAAGATACTTCTCATTGCACCACACCTTCACTTATAATCTGTCATGGGCGTAACATTGTAATAATACGTCTCTACATCATTTCTTTGGTACAAGTGACAAGAAGCACCTCTAAATGGCTAACCCGATTCACTATTATCAGTCTGCACATCCACAGACTTAGGAACTAAACACTGAACCTAAACGTTGGTTGCCAATTTATACCCAGTCTCTATCAAGCTACTCTACTGTACGACTCACGGAGATCACTATATTAAAAGAAATACTCATGTACAAAAGTTTCAACCAGAAGGCAAACCGAAGCCCCACAGTAGAGCATGTGATTCAATAATCGAGCAAAACAGATGATGTAAAACACATAATGCTTGCAAATACATGTATCATAACAATTCATCATTCTGTTAATCATAGAATTAAAAATGATTGGCAGATACAATGAGAAAAATGTAGTATATCTGTATATGTATATGTATACCTCTGGAACAGGTTTTTGAATCACGGATTCAACAGCAACAACCATAGCTTGCACAAAATCATCTCCTCCAGTTCCAATCGCCGTGAACCCTCTAACAGTTGGGTACGAATTTACCTTAAGTAAAATTACCCAGAAGCTCATTAAAGTTACCGTTTTTTTTTGCCCAACTCTCATTAAAGTTAGTGAACAGCTCCCAAATCCCTAATGTAAAACTAGTACATGGTCTCCTAAAATAAAAACAAAGGCTTCAATACCTTCTGATCCAAGTCGAGCCATTCCGTGGTAGAATCATCAGCCACCGTGCCTCCAATAACAACATTCGTGGTCTGCCCAACCCTCCCTTCTGTTCTAGACACCTCTATATCCAATTTTAACAGCGAGTTAAAACAAAATTTCCATGAAACAAAAACAAAAAAAGGGTGAAAACGAAACCTGAAATTGCTTTCAGAACCGCCTCTTGAGGCGGGCCTTGTTCGTCCTCGTTCAAAGCGGGTGTGTTTTCGTTGTGGGAGGAGTTAAGGCGAGCCCGTTTGGCGAAGTGGAAGTCTCGGGTCCTGAATTGGCGGGTCAGGCGGGGAGAGGAGAATCCATTTCGGGTTCGGAATGAAGCGGAAACGGAGCTCCGAGTGAAATGAACGGGTTGCCACACTTCTATTAGAAGAGCGGAGCGCAAGGCAGTTCTGCAAGCCATTTGCTTTCTGGTGTTTCTTTTTTTTGTTCGATTGGAGAAGATTGTTGGGCTTGTTCTTCGTCCTCTACTCTAATTATATTTCCTGTAGATATATTCAGCGATTTTATTTTCCAGAAAATGAGAGAAATAATTCTTTTTAATGACATGGTCCTGAAGGACAATGTTACCCCTTTCCGGTAGGGAAGTGAAGTACGACACTTTAAGGTCAAGATAGTCTCTTCAACCCCTTTCCCCATATTGCTCCCCACCTTAGGGTCTGTTTGGGATCGCTTTTCGGTTACCTAAAAACGTTTTTGAATTAATTAAAAAAATTAATTATAAATATAAAAGCGATTTTACCAAATTTAGAAGCACTTGAAAGTGGTTTTGAGAAACATTTGTCAAGTGTTTTCTCGTACAAAAGTGTTTTTACCAAATTTAAAAAGCGTTTTTAGACATTTCAGAAGCAATCTTAAACAGACTTTTAGTCGGTTTACAGTCCACAAGAAAATTTTAACTTTTTTTTGTTTAGATAAATTTCATTTTACGAGGAAAAATATTATATAATTTATATTTTGTTTTCTTAATAAGTTTATGACTAACACAAAAGCCGGATGACCAGAAGCAACGACCATACAAAAATCATAAATCATATGTTTTGATGCAAGAAGTTAAATGAAACCAATTTAGTGTTTGATATTCAAACACATATTTTAAATCAAAATTTTAGAACATATTTTTGAAATATTTCTCATTCCATGGCTTCTTCTTACAACTTTCTGACCTTCAATGCATTATAAAATTTAGTTTTTTCGATCAAACACAACTTGAAATAGAAATCGTTCTAGTTATTAAAGTTTACTCCGATATTTTGAAATTAAAATTCCGAATATTTCAGCAAATGGAGAGCAATTTGCCAAGGGGAAAAGACCATGTCCAAATCTTCATGTCTTTTTCTTTAACACTATTTATTTTTCTTCTTTACTAGATTGGAAGAAATTGAACGCAACACGCCATATCTCAATTCTGATTCGTTACCGTGGAATTGCCAATATTTTTTCCATGAATCAAAAGAAAAACGTGGAAAAAAAAAGGCGGGTTGGGATTTGGCGGTAAAGATATATTTACTTCCATCGAAGTTTAGTAAAACTGTAAAAACTAATTAAAAGTAAAATAAGTGACAGAGAAAATTAATAAATTACTTCCGGGACGCTAAACCCTGTAGTGCGAGCCCAGGTGTCAACTGAAACGTCCGCCACAGAACCCTAGTAAAACTGAAACCCCCTCCCTCCGATCACCTCTTACCCGCTCATTTTGTTTCACGACTCCGAGTTAACTCACCCACACTAAGGCGGCGACTCGTCGAAAATGTATGGATCCGATACGGTCCCGGAGGATTTGGAGCGAACCGCTTTCCGAAAAGCCGAGAAGAAGTACAAGCTCTATTACGAAGACACTTATAAAACCCCCAAAAAGTAATTCGCTTTCCTAACTATTTCGATTTCGATTTCGCTTCGAATTTGTAGTAACTAATCAAATGCGTGTGTGATTTCTATACATCTCTCAGGAAAAAGCAACCGAAGCCGGTGGATTTATCTGAGGTATTGGATTTCAAGTCCATTCTGGAATCTTATGATCAAAACGCTGAGCTTCCACCCGGAATCGTTCCGGTTCGATGCGGTCTCGATCGTCCAGTTTTCTCCTTAGAGAATCGCCCAGGCATCAACCTCTTCCTTTAACACATTTTAATTTTTTGCTACAAGCATTTCTTACTATGCATGCATTGCATTTGGCCAATTTTAGTTTGAAGCGGTACATGTCATATATGTTATGAGAAGTGTTTACTTCAATGCTAGTTTAAAAAATCAGGTGCTTCTGCTGGATCTTAAAATGGCATAAATATCTATGCAGAATCGATATATGAATTAGCATTTAGGTGTTCTTTTCCTGTTAATGAGAGTAGTTTATCCTTTGGGCATAATATTGTTATACGTGCTTCAAAGTTTAAGCTATTAGGATACTAGCTGGTAATTATTTTAGATTGGTGGACTCTCTTATATGTGGTCTCATTTTTACCACTGGAGGTCTTAGACATGGGATTCAGTTTAGATTTGTGAGGTTGCGAGTATAGGGATCCTTATTCAGTATCTCTTGTTCTGTTATTATGGTAAATTTTGTTGGTTAAACAGTAGTCTAAAAGTGTTAAACCTGCCAGCTACGGAATTGGACCACAAGCCGGTTCTTGTGGATTCGGATTTCAATGAGGAAAAGTCTCCTAAACAGTTCAAATTCGAAGCTCTGTGGCTGAGTAGAGAGGACTGCAAGCAGGTAGTTGAGGAGTGCTGGAATAAATCTCATGAGGGACCTTGGGACAGACAGTTGATTGATAAATTAGACGATTGCCAGACTAATTTACAAGCTTGGAGCCATAAACACTTCCCTAACAATAGCAGACAAATTGATTCATTACTACATAAATTGGCGGTAGAGCAAAATAATCCTAGACAAAGTGTGAATAGTGGAAAAATTCAGAATATCATTTCTCAACTGGATGATCACTGGCTGAAAGATGAGCTCTACTGGCTTCAACGCTCAGGAATTAACTCCCTCACTGCAGGTGATGGGAATTCAATGTTCTTCCACCTATCTACTCAGCGGAGAAGACAACTAAATAGAATATCAAGATTGAAGAATCAGCATGGGGTTTGGTTGAAGGAGCGGAAAGAGATTAAACAGGAGATTATGGGTTATTTTCAAAACTTGTTCACAACTGATGGACCCAGATGTTGGGATGAGTCTTTGGCCTGTGTCGATCCTATTGTTACTGATGAAATGAATGAGGCCCTGCTGCAACCAGTTTCAGTTGATGAAGTCAAGTCTGCTGCCTTTCAGTTAGGGGCTCTAAAAGCCTCTGGCCCAGATGGATTTCCTGGCCTATTCTACCAACACTTTTGGGAGATTATTAACGGGGTGATTCAAAAGGTAGCTTCCACTTTTTATGAAAATGGCAGTATCCTACAGGAGATGAATATGACTAGAGTGACCTTGATCCCTAAAGTTCGTAATCCCGAGAACATTACCCAGTTTCGACCAATTAGTTGTTGTAATTTCTCATATAAAATTCTCTCAAAAATTTTGGCCAACCGTCTCAAAACCATTATTCCAGACATTATCTCTCCAGCTCAATGTGCTTTTGTTCCTCAAAGGCAGATTCAGGACAACATTCTCATTGCTCATGAGGCATTCCACTACCTTAAATTGAAGAAGGATACATGTTATGAGCTAGGCCTAAAGGTTGACATGAACAAGGCCTTTGACAGAATAGAATGGGACTTTCTAAGAGCAGTAATGTTGAAAATGGGTTTTGACCCAAGATGGGTAGATCTTATTATGGAGTGTGTGCAGTCAGTATCTTTATCAATTATGATTAATGGATCTCCAAGTTCTCCTTTCACCCCTACTCGTGGCCTAAGGCAAGGTGACCCACTATCATCATATCTCTTCATCCTTGTAAGTGAAGTTTTATCCAGCATGATCCAGAAGTCTTGTGACAGTGGAAATCTGAAAGGAATTAAATTTTTTGAGTCAGGTCCTTCTATTTCCCACTTATTCTTCGCTGATGACTCTTTATTCTTTCTTAATGCCACCGACCACAATTGTAGGGAAATGATTAAGATACTGGATTCCTACTGCAAGGCTTCAGGGCAAAGGATCAATTACAGCAAGTCCAGTCTATATTTTTCTCCGAATACTCCGGATCATATAAGGGCCCAGTTATCTGACATTCTAATGGTGGAAGCTACCAAAAATCCTGGGAAATACTTGGGCTTACCTACCATCTGGGGAAAATAAAAAAGACAGTCCCTGGCCTATGTTAGAGACAACATTTTCAGGAAAATTGAAGGCTGGAACCAGTGCATACTTTCACCTGCTGGAAGAGAGGTGTTGATAAAATCAGTGGCAAGTGCAGTACCAGTCTATCCCATGACAATATTCAAATTTCCTAAGACACTCTGTCAGGAAATAAACTCAGAAATTGCTAGATTCTGGTGGAGCCAGCAGGAGGATGAGAGCAGAATCCACTGGATCAGCTGGGATAAAATGGGAAGATCCAAGAAGCAAGGCGGCATGGGTTTTAGAGATTTTGAAGACTTTAACCTGGCTCTTTTGGCTAAACAAGCTTGGAGATTATTGCAAGATCCTGAGGCTCTATGGGCTAGGGTTCTTAAAGGGCTGTATTTCCCTAGCTCAACCATTATGGAAGCCCGGAGGGGTAGTCGCTCTTCCTGGGCTTGGAGCAGCATCTTGGAGGGGAGGGATCTACTAGCCAAAGGTGCTCGATGGCAGATAAATAATGGTGAAACTGTTAATATATGGCAGGATAACTGGATCCCAGGTTTCAGTGAGGGGTTACCTTTGCCGGTATTAGAGGATAACTTTGAACTTCCTGATCGAGTCAATGAACTTATTCACTGGGACAGCAGAACTTGGGACCTCACCCCTATTCTGCCCTTCTTAACGGTTGAGCAGGTTAAGGCTATTGAGGAACTACCCTTTGGGTCCAGATCAAGGAGAGATAAACTTGTTTGGCCGTGGGAAAAGTCTGGCAGGTACTCAGTACGGTCTGGATACCATTTGACTCATAACAAATGTCCTATTTCTACACCAAATCATACCCAATCATCACACCAGATCGATCCAAAAGTCTGGAATCTTATCTGGTCTATGAACACTCTGCCTAAAGTTAAGCAATTGTTCTGGAGAATGGTATCTAATGCAGTTCCAACTAGATGGAATCTCTTCCAGAGAAGACTGCTTATTGACCCTATATGCCCTATCTGTAATGAACATCCAGAGACTATTGAGCATGTTTTGTTGCTTTGTCCATGGGTGGAAATAGTTTGGTTTGGTTGTATGTTGGGATACAGAGTTGACAAGACAAAAGTCACCACAATAGATAATTGGCTTCTAGATCTATCTCAAAACCTTGGTGGTTCTGGGGGTGTAGATGCGGCAACAATTACCCTTGTTTCTTTTGTTTGTTGGACCATATGGAAAGCCCGGTGTAAGTGGGTATTTGAATCTGCGAAACTGGAACCAGTATCAATTATCTCTAAAGCTGTTGCAGCCTCTGAGGAGTTCCTTGATGCAAATAAGAAAAGCTCAGTATTATGTCATCAGTCTTGGAAAAGTTCTACAGCTAGAGAAAGAACTAAGCTGTGGCATCCCCCATCTCATCCTATGGTTAAGATTAATACGGATGGCGCTTGGAATAATGAGTTGAGGGTGGCAGGCCTGGGGGTTGTTGCAAGGAATCACAGAGGTGAGCTTTTTGCTGGCATGAATGCTACAGTTCCATCTTCTTCCCCACTTGTTGCAGAAGCCTTATCCCTAAGAGAAGGAGTAGAGATGGCAAAAAATCAAAACTTTAGGCATGTTGAGTTTGAATCTGACTCTGAGGTGCTGATAAGGAGTATTACTGGTGCTATTCATGAGCCACCACTAGAGATCCAAACGCTGGTTCATCAAATTCAAGGCACAGCCCTTAATTTCACTGAAGTCCGATGGTCATCAGTGGATCGTCAAGCAAATAGAGCTGCTGATTGGGTGGCTTCACTATCAAAGAGAAAGAAGTGTCCTTTATCTTGGGTAAATTCACCCCCATCTCCCTTGGTGGAGATCTTGGTCTTTGACGGCCTCTCAACCCCTTCCGATTTTATTTGAGAGGAATGCCTGGAGTTGTGCTGTGGAGTCTTCCTACCGTTCTCTTCTCTGGGGTTCTGTTCCTTAGTTTATGTTTATTTACTTCAGTTGTGCTGCAGCAGTGGCACATATGCTGTTTGTTTCCTTCATGCGTGTTGTTGCCATTGTATTACAGTTGTTTTCATCTCAGTTTATGAATGAAAGAGGAAATTCAAATACCAAAAAAAACATTATTCTGAAAAACTTATTATTAAGATGTGAGCTAACCATTGTTTTTTTCATTCTAACATGTATTTTCTTCTGGAAACATACAGGATTTTATTTCATTCCTGGAGCACTGAGTATAGAACAACAATGCCAATGGATAAAGGAGAGTTTAACCAGCTTCCCGCAGCCTCCTAACAGAACAAATCACAATGCTTTTTATGGGCCTATAAATGATTTATTTGTTTCAGCAATTGAGAGGAAAATTTTAGTTGCAAAAGAGAATTCAGATTCGGAATGTAATCCTTCTGTCAGCAATAGAGATGCTCAAGGGTGGAAGTTCTTTGAGGAACATGAAGTGTCTTCAAAAGGAAACTCATGCAAATCAATTTCAGCTTCAGTTCTATTGCGGAAACTGCGTTGGAGCACCCTTGGCCTGCAATTTGACTGGTCCAAGGTACGTGTTGATTCATTTTCCAATTTAGTAAGTATATCAGGCATTACCTTTTTAAGAAGTGCATGTCACGTGGATGCCAACTGATTTGGGTGGGAAACGATTTATGGTTGTTCCAGTGGTGCAATATAAAAAGAATTTTCTCATATGCTTGAGTATCTGCTTTAATAAACAGAAACTAACGTTTTCAAGTTAAAAATAATTCCTATCTGTTGTAAATAATGCTTAATATGTATTTGCAAATCACTATGAGATGACACTATACTACATGCATTCAAGCTATGTCACAACACGTATCTAACCAATGTTATCTTCTTGATGTAGCGAAACTACGATGTTTCTCTCCCACATAAGAAGATCCCTGATACACTCTGTCGACTGGCTAAAAAACTGGCAGCACCTGCAATGCCTTTGGGTGAAGATTTCCAGCCTGAAGCTGCAATAGTGAACTACTTTGGCTTAGGTATTACTAGGAAAAAATGGCTTATATTAGCGGATTGTGACCACTATTTAAGTGTTCTTCCTTTTTCTATTTGAAAACTTATACAAGCCAGGATTTACATTTTTTTTTTGTTTTTTTTCCTTTTGTGTTTTTGTTTTGTCTAGGTGATATGCTTGGGGGACACCTGGATGACATGGAAGCTGATTGGAGTAAGCCTATTGTAAGCATGAGGTAGCTTGCCATGCCATTTGATTTATGTTTCTTGGTCGTGGTTGTTTGTCAAGAAAAAATAATAGAAAATCGAGTAAACATCTCCTTGGGTACTGATTTATCTTTTGCTTTTCTCAGCTTAGGCTGCAAAGCAATTTTCCTTTTGGGAGGAAAGTTTAGACAGGATCCTCCACTAGCAATGTTCCTTCGAAGTGGTGATGTTGTACTTATGGCTGGAGAAGCACGGGAATGCTTTCATGGTAAGTGCGAGTCTTTATCTTGAAATGGTTAACTTCTTGATGTGATAGAGGCAATTATAGTTTGGTTTTTAATGTTTTGCTTTTGCACTATATATGTGCTGCCTGGGATACCTTTGTGTTAAACTATTAGTTTTTCCCTTGCTCCTCAACTGAAGTGCTTTGTTGTGATAAACAGTTCAGTTTGACTATTCCATTTGGCAGAACATATAATGATAATTAATTTCCATAGTCTACGGCTTCATAAGAGATCTGCTTTGCTTCTTGTATTGCAGGCGTGCCTCGGATATTCACAGACAGAGAAAATGCTGAAATTGTGCCTCTTGAGCAGCAGTTCTCACATGAGGATGATTCATGTTTTTTAGAATACATCCAAACTTCAAGAATCAACATCAACATCAGACAAGTATTTTGAGAATTCATCTTCTTCACTATCCAAATCTTAGATGTGATTTCGGATTCGACAAGAAATTTTTTGGCAACACAGAATTGTTAGCAGCTCTTACAAGTTAAATGCAGCAAATAGACCCCCAAAACGGTATATGGATGCAAGTAGCATTGGTAGGAATTGAATCTAACTGGTGCCAATCTACATTCTTGGGAGTTTGATTATAACTGGGGATTAGTAAAATTTGTAGCAGATGCCTGTGCTGTGCAAGTTTCTAGTTTTCTTGCAAATCAATTTTGTAGTCTGTTCTATGCTAATGCATGCTTTGGTAATTGATTAGTTATACGCATTTATTGAACTGCATTTTATTTTTCTCTTGAGAGTGGATGGAATCCATAAACACCGTTCGATTGGACAAGTTAGAATGTTTGTTGAGCTCAGTAATTTTATTGTGAAATAATGCTTTTTGCACAACGTAATGTGCGCAACTCTTATTATGAACGATCAATCTAGTGGATCTTCATCATACTGCACGTCTTGCTTGTCATGTTTTATGCTTCCCCATTACCCAAATTAAAAAGTGAAGTAATGAGACCGCTCTGCATACAATACATTGTGTACAAAGAAAGACAAAAAGCTAAAAAATAAAATAGAAATGTTGAGAGTGGGATTTGAAACCCACGCCCTTTCGGACCAGAACCTTAATCTGGCGCCTTAGACCAACTCGGCCATCTCAACTTTGATGCTATTTTTTAATTTCAGGTATCTATATTGAAATTCTTGCAACCACACCACACAGGCACAAACTTATGGGCCAGCAGCCAATTGCTAGTCTGTTTGACCTTTGATTTGGTGTTTGGCCAGATAGGCACTTGCAGCTTGTAAGTTGTAATTACTAATACTGTTAAAAAAAAGAGGTCGGTAGAAGAATACTTACAAAAGAGGGCGGCGCCGAAAAATGAAATATGATTCATATTTGCCATTCCGGCGTTGAATATTAAAACAAGTATTTTATACTCTATACTATTACTTCTACACACTTGTTCTGTTAATGACAAAAAGATGACTTGATTGTCACGGAATGGAAACGGCGGCAGAAAGCTTCAACAATTTAATACAAACATATATATATATACATAACATCAATCAAAAACAAAGAATAAGGTTGTGCAACTTTCAAAACAAATTTTAATATTACCTACAGAATAGAGTATTGAAGAGTGAAATAATATCCTCTCTGATTTTGCAAAGTTGGTTTATACTTGTCGTCGTGTACCCCACCAATCGAACTTGGTTGCCCTTGAGCTTTCAAAGGTTCGACACCAATTTGAAATTCTCCATTGAACCTACTTTTAGATTCAAATTTAAGACTCAATACTACTTTGATCAACCCTAATCGTTTGTCTAAAAGTAAAGACAAAATCACTCTTAATTATGTTGTATTCAACGCACGTTTTCCAGTTCCCCTAAATGTTTTCATTGAAAAAAAACAGCATACCAAAACCAACGTGATTGAAAGAACCTCATAAAATTACATAGGTGTTACAATCTCCAAATTGTATAGGAAAAGTCTTCCATTTTGCAGCCGGTTGATAAAAAATCAAAATGAAAAATCTCATTTGATTATCCACTTCCAAGATCAAAAATCAAAACCCTAGCCTTAACATCACCCCACAAGTCACAAACATGTATCATGTGATGCACAAACGAAATCAAATCCCATAAGAATCCATTGATGAGAAATTCAGTAGTACAAGAAAGAAAAAGAAAAACCCAAAATAAAAACAAACACGTCCGCAAAAATCCAAATATGCAATTCTAGAGCACAACACGCTTCTACGTGTACAATTCTACGACCACTTGGCCACTCCATGACTATATCTCCAAATTTTCGCACCCAAAAATGTAACAAAAACAAAAATCGTCATCTTCTTCGCTCTCTCTTCTCTGCCTCTTGTTCTACTCCTTATCGTCTCAGATTCCAAAAATGGGCGGTCCGATCGTGTTGACTCAGCTGGCTCAGGGTCTCAGCGTCTTGGCCGGAGCGGCCATCATCAAATCGATCATGGACAAACCCATGGCCGGCCCATTTCCACGCTGCCCAAGTTGCAACGGCACGGGTCGGGTCACCTGCCTCTGCTCGCGATGGTCGGACGGCGATGTCGGGTGCCGGACCTGTTCCGGTTCGGGTCGGACTTTCTGCAGCAGCTGTGGCGGGTCGGGTACGGGTCGCCCCCTCCCGGTTCAACTCTCCGTAAGGCGTCAAAACCCACCACCCGGTTCGGTCTAATTCGGTCGTAGAATTAGAAATGTTATAGCTTTCTTTCTCTCTTTGCCCTCTTTCATTTTTTTTTTCCGAAAGAAAAGAAGTTGAAATTGAATCATGTATTATAGTAAAGGTGATGATACTTTGAGGGAATGAGAGATTGGAGAGGAAGTTTCTAATTATTATTAGGCTGTAATGACGTTACTTTTTCTCACATTGAATATATTCATAGCTAAATTTGTGTATGCTTCTTGACAATTTTGGTTACTTTTGAGGGTGAATTGTTCTGGTTTTATTCAATTTCATAGTTGAGTAAAGTGAATAGTTTACTTGTGAAACAAATTTGTTGTTTCAAACAAAGTTCTTGGTTGTTTTTTCATGGATACCAGAAATTAAAGACACAAAAGCAACCATTTTACTCGATTTAATTCAGAGAGCGGTGATTTTTTGGCTCATGCACCAACCCTTTGGTACAAAACAATTTAGTTAGAGCCAAGGTTTAGTAATTTAATAAGAGTAAATTGAAATCTTACTACATGAGCCATGTCTTTTAGCTAATAATAATGCATTAGTTTGAATGTTTGATGTTGAAGCTTAAAGATTTCATGTTCAAAGGGTTTATTTCCTTGACAAGCTCTAAAATTTCTAGCCTTAGTCCTGACAATATGCATCTATATTTATTTTACCTTTTTTTATTTCTTGCATTCTACTCGATAATGATTTGGCTTACATAATCCTTGACTTAAGTTAGTGCATTTAGAAAGTAACCTTTTGCTTCAACTCGAGGGATTGATAAGGTAGATTACTATATCTCGATTATGTCCTTATCCTCTATATCTGAATATAATATGCAATACCATATTACCAGATGATAAAAGTATGTGAATGCTCTCATCTGAGACTCACCTCTTCCTGATTAAACTATTTTGAGGCTTTAACCTTGTGAAAGTTAGCTGGGTATAGGAAGGAAATGAAAGCTAGTTCATAAGTTCTAAATTTGCCATATACAAGCAGCAAGAATTCTCTCTGCTCTACCCAAGTGAGGATTTGATGCTTCCTTAGCAACTCCATAACCATTTTAAGAGCTCAAATCTTGTGAAGTCATAATTTTGTGCAAATAATCTCTAACTCTTAATCTGTGACATGGGTTTTGAAGTTTTGATTTCTTTGCGCTAGTTCTTGACAATATGATAACTGAATTGTACATTCATGTTAATCATTGGAGATTTTTTTTATGTTAATCATTGGAGATTTTCCATCGCAAGAGTAAACAAATGGTGTACGTTAACAACTGATTTAATACATATTTATGGAGTTCAATTCCAAACAGATTTTTGTACACCAGAAGATCATTCTATCAAAACACAAACAAGTTTTAGACGTGCATTACAAGTCTTAGTCCTACAAATTTCTCTTGGCTTCACACAAATTTCTCAGATTAATAATATGTGATCACCATCATTGTCCCCTTCTTCCAAACTTGAATCCAATCAGAATTTTTCCTCACTTGAAAGCCTGCAACAGAACCACAACAATGAAATGTTAGCTTAATATATATGTTATACCAAAGCCTTAACTCATCATCTAATTGAAGTGTACTTACAGCGAAAACAGTGGCGTGGCCAGGATCAGCAAGGTGAGCAAAGAGGTTGTCAATGGGGCCGGTACCGGTGTAAATGTGTTGAAACCAAGCACCCATCACAGCCAACATAGCCAACCTCCCATTCTTGATCTCCTTTGTCCTCAACTCCTTGATCTTCTCGGGTGAACCGCTTCCCCATCCAAGTGGGTCGAACCAGAGCCCGCCTGGGTACCCAACATCCGTCCCGGTGAGCTTGTTGTTGGGGAAGATTGGGTCAGTGTTAACGGACCCGGGCTTGAGGATGTCGGCCCATCTCCTCCCCTCGGCCCACCCAATGAAAATCAGCTCAACAATGAATAGGGTGGTTGTGTCTGTGAAGTACTCTTGTTCTCCTGCTGTGTACCATGAAGGGGTGTTTAGGATGCCTAACTTCGTCAATAATTCCGGGATGAAGATCCCTGCGGCACCCAACATCGCCCACCGGCAGTGTACAATCTCTGCTTGCGTGTTCCACTTTAGGCTGTCAGGGTCAGATGCTGTATATAATTCAACATAAGCAAACATTAATTACAATTTGGTTTAGCAGCCATTGACCTAACTAATTTGAAAGTCTTGAGGGACAATTAAAGTTATAGATTCTTGACTTACAAAGACCAAGAGGATCAAAGCCAAAGTCTCCGGGGAGGCTGCATTATATAGTACAAACACAATTAGAAACTTGGACTAACAAACATATTATGTTGCATTGCTGCGAAACTATGAATCTATACTAACCAAACACTTCAACAAAAGTTTACTTCATCGATAGTTTAAAGTCATGCTTTTCGACAACATAACATGTTAGACTACTTTCTATAAAATGTAATTACGGACCTTCCGTCGAGCCATGGTGGAGGGGTGCTGCCTGGGAACCATAGGGGTCTGTCAGGGTCAGCTGCAGCAGCACATACTCTAAAAGATGTTGATGATGATCCACTTGGTGCTGCCACGTTTCTCACTCTAAGCTTCCTCCCACCAAAAAACGAAGCCTTTGTTGCTGCCAAAGCAGACCCAGCTTTCTGGGAGCTGCAATATATATCCATCTCCTAATTAATAATTCTTTGTTCAAATATTAAACATAATTAGCCCATATCTTATAAAATTGAGAGCTTGCCTGGGAGAAGATACAGCTGCAATGGCAGAGGAAGCCCAAGCAGAAGCCATTTTTGACAATGAGGTTCTAACCAATTCAGGCTTTTTCTTTCTTTGATCTGTTTGTGCTGTTTAGCAGTGTAGGGTTTGTTGAAAATGAAAATGAAAATGTGTTAATGTATGAAGGGCTTGCTTATCTTGAAGGATAGGAGAGAGGTGTCCGATTGGTTTTTGGGGTGCCATGTGGCATGTAGAATCTGAGACTAGGTCCCTTCACCTTCTACACCTCCAGTTCTTGAGCTTACCTGGAATAATCACAAGCTTGTGGTTCACATTTCAGATGCAAGTCAGAAGATTTTTTTAATCTAAATTTGTGGTCGGGTTTTGTTTCAAAATAACTGAGGCCAAGTGTGCGTTTTGGGTATATGGGCTAAAAACATACTTCCCCTTAATCAAATACATTAGCAAGATGGTGTGAGCCCAAAAATTTAGGCCCACGAAATCCAAAAGAATCTGAGAAAACAAAAAATGATCATTTTCAAGATAAGGAAATCCTCAAAAGCCACTTCCTTATCATATGATATATACAATGACAAATCACTGACTATTACAGCTTCTTACCTAAACTCTAGGGGTGAGAAAAAAAGTAAAAAGATTCATGGTCAATCACTCAAGCATTGAATAAATTTATAATAAAAGGATAAAATAAAAGATAGAAAATTTGAAAATTAAAATAAACATACAATTTCTCTCTTCTTCCTCTTCCTCCTCCACCAAATCTAAGCAATCAACTCAACAGACATTCTCTCTCTCTTCTTCCTCTTCTTCGATCAGTATGTACAAGAGAAGAGTAACTAGCACAATTAATAGGTTTAGGTTTAAAGCGGTACGTGATTTACTGAGGTTTAGTTTGGTGGAATATATATTATAATTATATTATGGACGTTATTAAGGAAGCAAATGGTGGTTAATTAGCAACTGATCGATAATCTTAATTTGTGTTGTCCTTACTTCATCGATCCCCAAATTGGATTGGATCCTTAATTATAATAATTCTGCATGCAAGCACGTATGCTTAATTATCAGTTTATGCCTAGGCCTGCAAGAATAAAATATTATTCGAATAATAGCATACATTTCTCTCTATATTATTTGAGAGATAATTAATTAAGTAGGGTAATTCACATTTATTTTCTTTGTTTCTTCGATCATAATCGCGGAGCGAACAAGCAAAGCACTAAAATGATCCTCAAATTTTAGTTATTGTTCTGAAAGTACTGAATCATCGATGCAGCTAGCAGCAACATTAATTTGGTTTGTTAATTATAATGACCGGCCACTACTACAATTAATTTCTCAAAAACCTGAAAAAAGAAGAAGTTAATATTAATTATAATTGTGTCGGATTCCTTAATTTCTCGGTTGGACCCAACAGTTAACATTCTGTTAATCAATTTGTGTTCAACACCATTCATCATACAACTCACATGTATATGGCCGGGTCATGACGTACATGAGTTTACGTTCAATAATGTGATTAATTAGTGGTGGGGGGCAAATCCAAATGCCAATTAATAATGAACACCCTACTCTGTTTCTTAGATGTCAAGCACTTTGTTATTCATAAATTAATAATTTGTGTTTTGAACGTACGGTCGGTTTCAAGGGGTATACTAGCTAGTTTCTGATATTGGATATGTGTACGTTCTTGTGCAAGTTCGTTATCACTTGTGCATGCATCTACTTAATTACTTGGACAAAACAATGCCACCGATAAATAACCTCATGCATGCAGATATACAAAACAAATTCTTATCTTTCTTATTTTCCTTAATTTCTTCAAGTTATTAAGGATTTCCTTGTTGATTTTGCAGATATATACTATGTATGTATGAAAAGTGAAACTGCATGTTCATCTTTTCATATTTTACTTTCACCAAATTTATTAATTGAGGAAATGAAATAAGAAAGAACTCAGAACCAGGAGGAGATCACAGTAATTAATTATTACTTAAGAATTGGCACAAGACATTAAGACGTGGGAACATTATGAAGGATCTATTACTGATCTCTTAGCTTTATTCCTTTTGGATTAATATTTTTATTGTTGAACAAGTAATAATTAAGTTGGATGATCGAGTTACCACATATGCACGTAAAGTCGAAGTTGAACTTGTCCCACGACTGGGAGGCATAAAGCAACCCTAGCCCATGCCATGATCCATCTCCTTAATTTCCTTTTTCTTTCTTTACCCGGCGAACCTCCATTGCATTGCCCAGAAAGCCCCTGCTCCCTCGCACTTCAACACAGGGATGTTACTGTCATTTACAGTATCTGTCGCCAAAAAGCAGAAGAGACTGAGGTTGCGTCTCAGCTCTGCATGCCCAGCCTCAGTCTTGACTTTTGGAATCTACGTACTCGATCTACTATATATATCCAGTGACCTGTGATCGGACTAATGTATGCGAGGACAGATCGATGTGAAGCTTAATTAGCTGAGCTGCTCCAAGGGGACATATTAGTCTTTTACATATTTTGGGAATCAGGTAATGATAAGCTTAGGAATATTCAAGGGGGTCGAGGATTCAATTGACTAGAATCTGACTATTGTTTAGATTAATTAGGGAGGGTGGTTTAATTATCTGAATATTTTACAAATCAAAAAGGTCCTCATGCATGTAGTAGGGTTAGTGTTACAGGAGCAAAATTGGCTAGCACTCAACCGCGGCACGTGCGAAGCTAACCTTGCAATTTTATTAGTTGGTTTCTAGCAACTCAAATCTAACCAATTACGATTTACGAGGGAGGAGGAGGAACTAGTCTAGTCATTAAGTCATGTCCTGTGGCAAATGCGTTAAGCAACATCCTCTGCATTGTCTCCTTCTAATTCTCTGACCTGCTACGATACCTGCTCTGCATTACTGCATATGCTTTGTATAATTTATATATATATGGTAGTACCATGCATATCGATCTTTCTTTTTTAACACTTATGTGTTGGGTGGGTTGAGTGACTAATTTGATCCTTTAAATCCCAATGTACGGAATAATATTAATTGAATCAAGCTTGAATGAGTTTGATTCTTCTCTACGTCAACCGACTCTATCTCTAAAATCGCCAAGTAACCCAAGTTTAACAACAACGTACACCATCCTTTTAATTTTTATTTTTAATAAAAGAGAAAAAAAAAAAAACAAACTTTAACTGGGAAATTGTTCATTTTGTCCTTAGCTTGTTATAACTAATATTCTTTTTTAGTCAGCCCATTTAGAATTCGTTTTTCTTTTTCATCTACACGGCAAACTCTGCCTGTGTGCCACAACCCAGTACTTCCCTACTTACGAGTATTAGAGTTTTCCACAAGCTATAGCTAGTTTTGAATTTACAAGCTACCAGATCGATCGAAGTGAGTAACTGGCTTACAATGATTATATATATATGTCCGGAAATTATTCTATGCACGGTCCGTGCAACATCACGTTCAATTTCAGCCGTCCAAATAGAGATCTAACGGTTCAGTTTTGTTTGACTAATTTGATCATAACGGTTGACCGTTAAAATCATGATCGTGTACACCTCAGCGCTACGTGCATGGAATACCTTCTCATATATGTCATCCAATATATGCAAGAATGAAAGTGGTGTATTTGATTTACTGTGGCATAGTACGTTATCCCAAAATTTACCCCATATGTTAAACCAGCAGACAAGGAGATCTAGTTTGGTGGAATATTAAGGACCTTTTTAAGGAAACAAATGGTGGTTAGCTGCGCATAATTGTTTGAGGTCTACCAACATTATCAAATCATTCTTGACTTGTTTGTTATATATATTAGGGTTTAGCAATCATGGCTGCTAATACAAAAATTAGCAGCTACTAATCTAGCTTTATGTTCTCCTTTACTTCATCCCCTAATTGGATTCGATTAATTCTTATAATTATAGTTCTGCATGCAAGCTGTAGCTAGCATGTGCTGGCTATCAGTAATGCAATTATGTTTGGAAACAAAATCGTTGTCCTAATTATGCCTCAGGCGATCGAATTATAACTTACAAATCTCCTCGATCTCTATATTAGAGAGACAAGTAGGGTCTTTAATTAATTAGTAAAGTATGATTAGCATAAGATTATCGATCTCCTTTGTTTGGATTGCATGCATCTTCTTAATTTCGGAGTCAACAAGCCAAGACGGAGTCGTATCCATCATTGTCGATCTTCAAAGTCCCAGTGAAAGATCGATACAGCGGCAACAATTTGGTTTGTTAATTATAATCACCACCACTACATTTTTGCAAAAACCTGGAAAAAAGTTGACATTATAATTGTGTCGGATTCTTAATTCCTCAGTTGGACCCAACAATTATCATTCTGTTTCTCCATTTTTGTTCCACCCCATTCATCATACAACTCACATGCTATGGGTCATGGCATGAGTTTAGGTTCAATTATGTGATTAATGGTGGGGGGCAAATCCAAATGCCAATTAATAATGAAGACCCTGTTTGTCAGATTTAGAGTGCATTGCAAAACTGCAAAGTTGGGCCGGCCGGGATATATAGCTAGCCATAATCACTACCTAATTGTTGGCAGATCAATCCTAATCTTGGGGCACATTTTATTTTGACAACCCTAAATAATGTCAAGCACTTACTTATTCATAATTCATTAGTAATTTGTTTTTGATGCGAATTCAATGTGTTTTCCGGAGCGTTCGGATTGTTACAACCAACTAACCAAGCCTCTAGCAGATGGTTTGAAATTGATTAGGCTAAAAACACGGGAAAATGACCCTTTCCACCATCAGTTCTAACGGGTATACTTTTTAATTGTAAGCAGGTATTCTGAAAATGGATATGTTCTTGTGCCAGTCGGGTTTGTTATCACTTGCATGCGGATTTACTTAGACAAACAAACAAGCTAGCTTGTGAGTTTCTTGATAGGCATAAAATGTCTAAAATAGCCATTAGTTCCTTGTCCGGGTATCCAATTCTTATTCTAGATGCATAAAACTTTGAGTTGAAGTAATCATGCAAGAAAACCAATCATAGTTCTAAGTGATTTTAACTCACAACCCTACATGCACAATTGCACACATAATATGCTTTAACATTCAAAGTTAGTCAATCTTGAAGATAATTGTACTCATGCTTGGGGTTTAGGCTCTTTGTCTCCCTCGCAGCAATTCTTTCATAATTAATAACATTTAATGTTTCCCCTAAAAAAAAAATATTTCGCAAATATTAGAACTCAAAACATTACTTTATTACAAATTCTATTAGGGCTTAAAACAACCCCCGGAGTATTACAAACATATATTTAACATTACAAATTTACAACTATAACAAAGGAACTAAAGGGAGGGAGAAGATAGAGAGAGAAGGAGGGTGTTCCCCCCTTCTGGGGTGGTTTTAATGGTGTGGTGAGGAGGGCTATTTATAAGGGGATGTGGAAGTGAATGGCCGGAGGAGAATGGCCGAAGTGTTTGATTGGTTCAAATAAAAATTAATAAAAAATAAAATATCTAAAAACTTTATAATATAAATAATATAAATAAAAATATCTAAAATAGATAATATAAAAAAAATAGACGGTCCAGGTCGTTCGGTGATTTCGACGGTCAAGGTTGTCCGGTGATTCAGGACCGCATATGGTTGAAATCTTTGGAGTCTTCGTTTCTGATACTTGAATCGTATGATTTTCGTTCCCAAATGTCACGGTTGATTTTTTGTCATTGTGTCGGAAATACTCCAAAAGCTCTTAAATATGTCGTTTTTCCATTTTCACTTATTTAACCTACAAAACACACAAATAAACATTAATAGTACTAATAAGCTTTCAAATAAACCTAATTCAAGTAGTTAAAGATATTTTTGTGTCGTAAAATACGTCCACACCATTTCTTCATATGTATAGACAGAAAAAAAATATTTTAAATCCGTCACTGTTCATAGATTATCTCCTAAGACTTTCCAAGGCAGTTACATTGGATAATTGAGCTTTGCAATCAAATCGTGTTATCATGTTCCATCATTTCATATTATTTAAGGTTTATCATGTGCAATTGAATAATCAAATTAACATGAGGACAGTAACAAAGAAAACTAGCTAGCTCTTCATCTAAGGCTATCATATATATATATATATATAACTACAATGAATAACTAACAAGTTACTTGTCAATTGCTGGAATATCGAACAGAAATTATGCAAATTGAAAGAGAGCTGGGTTAGTGTCACAATCTCTTTAGTGATGTTTTATTAGAGATTAGATATTTAGATACCGACCAAATATCAAGTTTTGTGTGTATTGTCTACTCTGTGATGCAACCATTTTGCTTAATTGGTTCTTTATATTACCTAATCCAATCTTCTTTCCCTATCGGTAGAGGAGAATATATACGGTTTGTCGAGCCGTATTGTCAATTTGTCATCATGTTAATATCTACTTATAGTACATATATAGTCTATATGCTCTTAGTCAACCTTATATTATAACAAATTAGAATCGCTATAGTACTATTATTATTATTATTACTAATTAAATGTGGATGATGCAAATGGAGTTATATACGGCAACTGATAATGGCCGTGAGTTTCATTTCTAAGTCAAATTAATCAAAGAAAAACTATGCAAATTACTTAAGAAACCAGTTAGATAAAATGGAGTTCTCAACATGACGTAGAACCAAAAAGAAATGCATGCATTTGTTAGCTTATCATCAAGGTCTTGCATATTTATATATTTTACGTGCATGCCATATGTTTGAGGCGTTTAGCTTGAGGTTAAGTACTATATATATATATTTTTTTTTTTTTTTTTTTTTTTTGGGGGACAATGAGTAGTATATTTTTCAATTAATTCTTTGTAAATTTGCTAGCTTATGATCGAGTTTGGATTAGAAAGTCGATCTGCTGATTGAATGAACTTGATGTTGACATATTTTTGTTTCTTTTCTTTAGGTTGTGCAGCTTGACGTGGGTTTAAGAAGTTTGGAAGGAATGTTTATGTATGTGCTTAATTATTCACTTATAGATCGAAGCAAGCTTCTTCTTCTTCTTCTTTTTTCGTCTTTTTTTTTTTTTTAAATGCGAAAATGACTAAAACAAAGCCTCGAGGGTATTGATCAACATTTCTACATTATAGTTGGGTGCATGGAGCGTGTTCTTTAAATTCAATACGTCGATGTAACGTTCTTCCTCAAGTTTCATAATTTTATGGAAATTAAGGCAAGCCTAATGAACAAATACTGGTATTACTTTGTTGGTGGAATCAGTACTTGAATTCCATTTCCTTGGGTGCATGCTATATCTAGAACGGTGTAATGTAATAATGACTCCCTTTTTCAGTAGAATTTGAAGAAACTGATAATCCTAGATGGACACGTTCATACATATGGTAAGTGTACTGTTATAACTTAATTACAAGCTAGGCTTCATTCTTTACTTTGGAGCGACTACATATAGAGTATATGCCTCTTGCTAATTTTCAAGTGACAGAATTTCTCTTGTAACAAACATCCGAATTAATCCAATGTTGGATTTTTAGCTAGGCTAATGAATATTACATAAACAATTAAGACAATTTATCTAATATAAGTTAGGTCACTGTTGATTCCATTGCTGCGTTAGGTCACAATGGCCTGGATGTTCGGTGCTGGTCCAATAGTTTACCGCTTAATTCTCTTTTTGGCTTTTTGCTTTCAATTTGGCTGTAGTTTTATTTCCTTCTCCTTATTATACAAAAGAAAAAAAAAACTTATCCAATATAAGTTTTGAGAGTTTGGATTTTCTGAGGTTGTAGCATTTAGAAATGCTTGGAATGGATAAGCCTAGCACATATATATATAGTGGGTGGTTGTTGCCTTGTTGGCCAAAGCCCCCAAAATCTAGCAGTAATTTGTCTGCTTATACTTTGACCAAACAAAGACTCCTCCACAATGTAAAAGGACTTCTTAATTAACAATATATATAGGCCAAACCTAGTGCACCTCTGCTTTAATAATTACATGTAAATAATAATTGTATTGAACTTGTTGATGCTAGCTGATCAACCAAGTAGTTCCTTATTAGATTTTACAAGAATATATTGCAACAGAGAATGTGTTATAATACATGGCATGACATGGCTTCAAAAGGACTCAACCGTAATAGCTAAGCTTGGATTATGCAGCTAGCTAGAAGCATGTGTGGTCGCTCACTGGGATATGTAAGCGACCCCAAAACTCAAATCAAAGCATTAGACAAATGCGTCAAGCAACATCGATCCTTCTTAGTCATTTATGGTTCGTTACGCTAAATTCTCACAAATCCCAAGCACAATATATATATACACTTAGGAATAAGATCGAGAAAGAATGAAGGAATTTTACGCTATCCAGCTTGAGCTGCATATATGGGGTTGCCAAGCATATCATTGTTTCCAAATTACGAAATGCATGCATGCATGGGGTTGCATACCCTTTTCAATATAATATTTTCGTCTAGTTATTTGAACAATCTCTAGCTTAGCTAGTTTCCTAGTCGGAAATGTACTTAGAGCTCAAGGGATGGAGTGAAAACTAACGTGAACAATCGGATAAGTACTGATTAAGGTGGTTCGGAGGGTGGCATGTCATCTGTAGTACTACTACTATTGATACAACATTAGTGTCATATATACTTACACAATTACCATGTCTGAAAAATTATTTAGGAGAAATTAGGATAAAACCCTTTCCACTTTTGATTTTGTAATTAAAATTCGGGTGTTTGTTTTTTCCTAGATTTAGTCCTTTGACCAAGAGCCACGTAGATTTTTTTCCATTTTAGGTTCGATGAGTCAGCTTGGCAAATTATACTATACCCAAAATGCCCATTAACTTAAATATCATAAGTTAAAAATAAAAATTAAACATTAAACACACATTGACTTTTTTCATTTGGAAATAAAATTATTTCCTCCCTATAATTGAGTCTCGATTATATTTATAATCATTTTGTTTTAATTTTAACACTATGTTTCAGATTTATGTGATAGTAGTCATAGTACTATTTATTAGGATTTGTTTCCATCTCTTCATAGTGTTTGTTTTCTGTATATATTGTATGTTCTTCGGTTCTTGCAATTCTTTGATTATCTTCTTCAATATTCAAGGTATGTTTCATAATTTTTTCTTTGATATATTATTAATAGGTACATATTTCTTAGTTTGTTGTGGTATAGATGTTGTCTTTGCTTATTTTGGTATAAATAATTGATGCATATTGATTTCAAATTATATACTTTTTCTCGTTACTTTTAGTGTTATATCTTGTTAAATTTGAAACGATGCACTGTAGCATAAATATCAATTGTTAATTTAATTACCTACAACTATATATAAAAATGGCTCCTCATACGTAATTTACCTATAATACATGGACGGAAATAAAAATTAGTTTTTATGTCTTAAAACGAAAACCTCTTAGAAGAAAGAATGAAAAAACGAAAACCTTGATTCATGGATTGATTACTAGTACTATAAGACTTATTATAAAATTAATAATTAATTTACCTACAACCAGTTATTAATAAATTAATTTACCTACAAAGGTAAATTACCTACATTGACTTAATTCATAATTTACCTACACCACTTATTAATAAATTAATTTACCTACAAAGTACAAAGGTAAATTACCTACACTAATTTAAGTACACTACCTATTGCTATTAATTAATTTTTTTAGGGATATCGCTATTAATTAATTAGTCATAGTTTACCTACAAAAATATAGGTAATTAACTTTTTAGGGTTTAATTACCTCACCTTAATCTGTGCAAATTTGGTTTTTTTTTTAAAATTCGTGTAAATAAATAAATTTAATGAAAATTTGAGTAATAAACTTAAATTTAGATAATATTAATTTTGATGAAAATTTGAATGATATGATTAAATGTAGGAATTTATTACACGATTAGTAATAATGAAAATTTGAATAATAAACTTAAATTTAGGGATTTAAATTAAATGTTGATTGGTATTCTGATAATGGTACATTTCGTAAATAATTTCAAAAATATGGAAGAAATATATCAAATGTGGCATCTATAATTTAATGTTGGACCAAATATAATAAGAAAAAAGTCAATGGATCATACCTAGTAAAATAAAAACGACAAGAATGTTTATCTAAATATCCCAATTATTTAAGCAAAGTATGGTAAAGCTAACTTTTTTCCTCTCGTATGTGTCGTAACTTTCGTGGAAGACTTTAACTCAATACCTTTTATAACAAAACTTATAATAATAGTTTGAATTGGATAGACTTGTTATAACTGTCGACATGTAACTATGTAAAGGTAGATAATTGAAACTCTAGCTACCCTTATTATAAGGTGAAAAAGATATATATGAAAAAAAAAAAATAAGTTCTGATCTATCCACCAACTCCACACATGAATCTCGAACCTTATCTCTTGTACAACCCTATGAACGAAATCAATCAGTCAAATCATAAGTCGAGTACGTAGCACAATGAATATTAATTAGTCTATTCTTGAAGTGCAAGGATGAAAATTAAAGCCCTGTAGCTAATTCGATCGGATCCCACCTCAAGATTAATCAACCACGTACACTTGGCTAGATTTTAGGGAGGGGCTAGCTCAGAACCAGGAGGAGACAGTAATTGTTACTTAAGACGTGGGAATTATGACTATTACCGACATTTTTAATTACTTTTGGATTATTGGAATTTAAGATGTAATTAGTTGGATGATATATATAGTTACCACATATTCACGTAAAGTCCAGTTGAACTTGTCCCACGACTAGGAGGCATAAAGCAACCCTTGCCTACTCCTTAATTTCTTTACCTTGCTCCTTGCTTACACGGCGAACCTCTGCCCAGTACTACTAACACCGATGGACCATTCCTGCATTGCCAAGATAGCCCCTGCTTCCTCTGACTTCCAGGCAGGGATGTTTCTGTCATTTACTGTATCTGTCACAAAAAGGACGAAGAGACTACTCTCACCTGATTCGTCACACTATTAGGTGGCGTGTGAAAAGCTAGCATGACTAAGTAACTTACTCACACAGTCACACGTACAGGACTAGCTGCATGCCTCGCCGGTCAAAGCCTGTCAGTCTGACTTTAGGAATCTAATCCAGTGATCAACGGCTCAGATTACAGGTGCATGGCAAATGTATATTAAGCTAGGGTTTGGTCTAACATGCATGCATGCATGCAAACAATTGCAAAGTAAAGCAATGCAAGACACATAATTAAATTAATCTGAATTAATTAACAAGCTGAGCTGCTAACTGGGGCCATATTCGTCTTTTAACTAGCGTTAAGGGAAAGTCTTATCCACTGCGGGTAATGATAAGCTTGGGATTTCAAAAGGTTGATGAATAATGAGGCCCCGATCGACCACCATAGTAAGTAGGGCAATTATTTGAATATTTATTTTACTATTCAAGGCCATCATGATCATGTAGAAGGGTTAGAGTTACAAATGTTTTTTGAAATAAGTGTTACACATGTTTAGGTACATTTAATAAGGAAAATTGGCTTGGTGCACACTCAACCATGGCACAACTGTCACGTGCGAGAAGGCTTGTCTACAATTTAATTACGAGGGGGAAGGAGGAGGAGGAATGGAATTTGTTTAGTCTTCTAGTCCTGTGGCAAATGCGTTAAGCAACATCCTCTGCATTGTTAATGTCTCCTTCTAATTCTGTGTTTTAGTCAGTAGTCATCGACCTACTATTCCTCTGCATATGCTTTACCATATCTTTCTTTTCTAACACTTATATGTTGGCTTGCTTGAGTAATTGGATCCTTTAAATCCCAATGTACGGAATGAATAAGTTTGGTTCTTCTCTACGTCAACCATCTCTCTCTCTCTCTAACATATCAACAAGTACCCAAGTTATGTGATGATCTGTTTTTTCACTGTTTTGGTTTTCATCTGTTTCTTCACGTACTGTTAACACCACCACCATGGCATGCTCATGCTTTTGTTGAAAATTAAAAAAGAAAGAAGACTTTAATCGGGATACTGCTCATCTTTTATATATATTCTTTCCTTGGTCTATCCACTCTAGAATTTGTTTTATCCTTGACATCTACTGGTATACTACACTACACGGCAAACTCTTCCACTGTGCCACAACCCAGTACTTACATACTTACGTGTGTTAGAGTCTGGCACAAGCTAGCTAGGTCGTGCTTTTCAATTTCGAAGCTACCAGATCGAACCGAGTCACAGTATAGCCAAAACAAACGGATAACATGGAAATCCAAGCATTTCAATCTGTAGCTAAAAGTCAATAACCAACTCGATCTGCAATACCAAGTTGCGCAAACAAAATATCGTTTTTTTCCAGTCAGAGATATTCATATATATATAACCCAACTGTTATTCCTTTTTTCTCAGATATTATTAGTACTCAGGAATCAGGAAAAAATATTAAAAAAATAAAAGATCTGGCATGACATTTGCATTCAATTAAAAATTTCCTCTTGTACACTACTTGAACTTGTTGGTGCTGAAATCAAAATGTTGTTTAGCTATTGTAGTTAATCCAAGTAGTGAGGAAAAGTTAAATATTAAATTAGAATTAAACTAGTTTACGGTTCGATCATTTTTAATATAACAAAAAAAATTGCATATTCTGATCAAAATTAAGTTCATCTTTAATTGAAAATACACGGAATTTGTTTCTATTTTTACATGGACTAGTGGAGTAGTGAGAGGAGGCTTCAAATTTGTCTTGCGTACGTGGCAAGTTAAGTACGTGCCAGCAGTTTGGTACCGAGAGCCAAAATGTAAGCCACGTGTCCAACTGAGAAAGAAGCCGTGCATCAGCTATGGGGAACAACTCAGCGGTCTCATAACCTCCAACAACGGTGGTCCCGCCCTAACAGCCTCCTTTCCTTTAACAGATTCTGTCCAAGTTTAACAGAAAGGTATGCCTTCCTCCTCGGCCTTTCTCGGAGCCCACCATTTAAACGGGGTCGTTTAGCTCGTTTCCCTTCTTCATTACGGTCTATCATCCATGAGACCATGACTCATAATTTCTCAAAAAAAAATGAGACCATGACTCATTGTGCAGAAAATCCGGGCATGACTGTTACTACTACTACGTGGCCATGTTGAGTGTATTAGCATGTTAACTCAGCAGTGACACGTGTTTCCAAAATAAACTTACAAAACAAACTTCACTTTGGACCTGCCATTTTAGAATCAACTTATTTGTTCAAGTCCTCTACTCTAGAAGAACAGAAAAGTCTAATATGAATATTATATAAATGGGCATTCATTTGTTAAACGTTAGAGTACAGTAAAACGTTTTTAATTACTTGTTTGGGTAAAACTTTCACCCCTAGTACTCTACTAGTTGAGAAGGTCAAATTTTGAACATTATTGGTGCTTCACTAATTAATATATAATAGACCATATTAGTAGTTGTTTAACAACATCATCGTCTTTTACCCTCGTGACTCTTGTAAGTTATTCAGTGTATCAAGTATCAACTACTTATTATGAATTTATTTATATTTATCATTTTTTTTGGTCAAGTCATTTCTTTACAGACGCTAGCACTGCGCTGTGAGGAACCCCGGGCACAACTTAGATTATACACTCTAAAATTGAAATTTTAATTTTAAATCTTTGTCAATTGTTTTTATTTAATACGTTACGATATTTGAGTGGAAACCCAATTATATAATAAATTAATTATTATTTCCAACCCTCTAATCTTATAATATGGAGCATGCATGCATGCACGCAGAGTCTTGTTCAGTAAAATATATAGGGCAACTGTGAGGCCTCGTGGAATTACACTTGAAATGCACTCCAAGATAAAGTAGCTAGGTAGCTTAACTTGAACCATGAGCGTGAAGGAGTAAAACTTAAATCACCGGATTAATTAGTATGGCAGCTAATAATTTGTTACTTAATCTACCACACCATTACCGGTAGACAAAGCTATCACGTGATCCCTGGGCGCCTTTGCTTTTGCCTTGTGCATGTCTTCAATTCGATGCAGTAAATTTTCATTTACTTGCTTCTGAATTAATTAACCACCTAATTAACACAAGCTAGTAAAAGCCTTTTACTCAAAGAAAGTGGGTTAACCTAAGCAGCAGCCGTATTTTAAGATAGGATGAAAGGAGATCGAAGTAGTATTCATATTCATTCACACTCTTTATCCCAGTAGTTGAAATTAAGGGTATCACACACGCACACCAGCTTGAGCTATGTAGGGAGGAGTCTGTAAGAGGCCACTTAACACAGTTCTCCACCTTTGCTTTCAAATCCAGATTACTTTGTATTATCTTGGGTAAAGCGAAGCCGAAGCATTTCTCATCTCTCACTGCCTGCCCGCCACGTGCCCCTTCGAAGATAGCCCTAATCCAGAATCCAGACACTGGGAAAATAATATCTCATATATATCAGAAGGGACTGAGGAGGAGTCGGTATCAAATTAACAACTTGCAATATTATGTTTTGTTTTGACGTTGCTGTGCAAATCTATTAGATACTAATTGACTATTAGCCAATCATGCTATATTAACGTAACTAAATTAGGCATAGACTAGATCAAGAGTTCAAGACAAGATATATATTAGATTATGAGGGATAATGTCGCCCCATACTATTCAAGGTAATGTCCCAATAGTACTAGTCAAATTTCAATTAAACTAGTCAAATTTCAATTAAACTAAACAATCATGACATGCATCCGCTAATCACCATAAGCATATAATCAAATGCATGGAGTTTATTGATTTCATGTTTGTTAATGAAACAAAATTGGAAAAATAAGAACCTCGTGTGTATGAGTAAATATTTTTAACAATCAAAGAGCTATACCTCATTAATCTTATAAACATATGAAGCTAAGATGACTAAAATGATATGATAACTATATTAATTTGACTTATGATATCTGCAACTTATCGTGCACATTTTTTACTATCGATTTGAAACATGTATAGAATCTCAAATTTCATAAATTATGATTAAATTTGCCGGATGTAAATATGTTATGTTCTTAATTCGCTAAATCCTAGAGTTGTAAGTCTCTATTAGTCTTGTAAATGTTTTGTGTTCAATAAATCTATTCTTGCTCAAAGTGGAACCTTAATTAATTTCGATTTAATTAAAATTAAAGGACATTAGATCGGATAAAATTTTAATTTTTGGAAATCATTCCAAATTTAGGTCATACTAGATTGGATTTGATTCCGTAATGATTTGATTCGTTAATTTCCGATGCATGTGTTATATATGTTGATTAATAGATGGTATTCCTTTGTCATTTTGGCTTTTGCACATCTAAAGTCGCATTTAGCTGCTTAATTGAAACAATGAGAACAACTTATCTACAAAGAAGTCGTTAGCAAAATAAGAACAAAATTTTGATCATGTTGTAGCAAAACTAAAATGATAGCAATACGATCAATCTTTTGAATATTTGATGGGACCAATATTCTACTATTGAAGAATGCATTGATCCTAGCTTATCACTGTACATTACATCCCTCCAAATGCCTAGTAAAATCAGACTATTCTGGATCACTAATACGATTCTCTAATTAAACAACTCCAGAACACAAGGTTAGTCAAGGCCGATAATTCATTTTAAATGATTGAATAGCCATCTAATTAATAGTATTTCCAATTATGAGAGAGAGAGAGAGAGAGAAATTAACAATAGGCGGCAAAGTAAGATACTAGACGGAAAATAATTGAGAAATCATCGAACGAGGACTATGGCTATCCCATCCAAGAGACCAAAAGCCACAACAAAATCCGCAGATAATTGTTTTTTTTTAAGTACTAGAAGAAAAAGACTTGAACAGATAAATAGTCTTTGACTCTTTCAGGCTTCAAGTTGAAGGCATTGAAATTTTGATTTATATAATCTTTGAGTTAATTACGTTTACGTACAAGTCCCATCCTTGTAAGTTAAGGAACCAACTAATCCCATTCCCAATTTTTGTAGATCATGCTTATCACCAAGAACTATAACGTACCTAGCTCAATTTGGTCAACCATTTAAAATAAATTAATTAGTACCCACAAACACAAAGCTACTAACTAAACTAAAATAATCAAATGTCAAATTGTTTTCCTAATCAAGCCGGCCAGCCAACTGCAAAGTGATCGTTTTCGGGGAATTAGTATTTTGTTTAACCGGCTAAACTGGAGATTAGAGAACCATACTGGGCCAAATACTAACGTTTATAAATTAATAATGTAGTAGGATATAATTAGTTAATTATTAATTGTCTTTTTTGGGTTGTTTTGTTGGTTAGAAGTCGTCCATAGCTCATATTTTGTTTGCAAGAATCTCAACCTAATCTTCCCCTTCCCGGGGAGATTAATGTTGCTACTTAATTTCTTATGTATTATAAGTTAATTAATCTAATAAGATTTTGTTAGTATAGTAGGTTTAACTTAATTAAAAGATATAAGCAATAATACCCGATCGAACCACTCTTTTTTGTTGCTTTTTGTCACGGGCTTGAGTTTGAATCTCATGAGTCATGACAATTATTTGGTAGCAACTTTTAATTTGCAGATTTTCTCCACGTAATGCATGTGTAAATATGATAAGAGGCATAAAAGGTTGTTATATAAGATTGGTCCGTGAGCAAAGGTTTGTTAAGTATGTGTTAGTTGTAGCCTTGTAGGTATGTTAATAACAATTCTTTTTATTTTTTTGGATACAAAGGTCTTAGTTCTAAACTTCTAATTAGTTCTCATAAGATTTATGTTAATTGTACTAATTGATCGATTATCTCAAAGTACAATGCTCTAATTGTTATCACTATTTTTTAAAGAGGGCTAGACACCAATCCAACTAGAATGTAAATCTTTCATACTTATATCATTATTAAAAATCTCCAAAATCGATCATATAACGGTTGAGACAAAAAACTAAAATCTCGTAAATTAGAAGGTATATTAATGCTCCAACTATCAACCTTATATACAATGTTAACTTTGTCACTACATATATCATTTGCATCATTGAAGATTTCCTTTCGAAAATTAGCACTACCGGAGATTTAGGATAGCTTAAACTTTTTGAAGTTTGGAGATTAAGGAGCACATTAAAAAAAAAGAAAAAAAAAGGGAGATCACTATTGATCCCGATTCACGCAAGAGTTGCAGGCGCAGAGAATAAGTAAAGGTTCAGTGATGTAGATGGATTGGTCATTTTGAGTCTGAACTAGGTAGCTAGCTAGTCTTGACCAGTATTCCAAGTTAACGTGGGGAACCAAAATCGGGTTCGGAGATTGCGGGTGCAACCCATGGACTTGACCCGATTGACACGACGGACGGGACGGATGGCTTGGGCAGGTGGTTAGCAACAAGAACACGTCCCCGCCCTACACCACCAAAAGACAGGGCCCCACGTCCTACATACGTAAGTTTGTGGCAGTCCTAAAATTCAAGGAGGAGCCCCTAGGGGGACACATGGGTCCCGCCTGGTATGACACGAGTGGTCGACATCGCTCCTTGAGATCCACGTCATTTTCCAACTTTCTTACTGCTCTCTGCATAGTGTGCTCATAGGCTTTTATTTACTGCCTCCGTAATTATAATTATTTAATTACCAAAAAATAGTAACTGGTTTTTTTTTGGACAATTACAGTAGTTTTTTTTTTTTTTTTTTAAACGGATCCTGGAACCCAATCAATTATTACTAGAGGAAGAATACAGCATGGGGGACGTAGTATCTAAACCCCGAGAGGTAAAGATAACATGCATATCATGTTCAATACAATTCATGAGCCAGTAAGACCCTTCCTCTAACCAAAAGAAAAATCCACCATTTTGGACAATAAATATAATAACGGGTTCTAACTTCTAACTAGTTCACCAAGTTTTGCAATGCCCAAAGTATTGCATTATAAAAAAAAATGCCCAAAGTATCGCTAATAATAAAACAAAACAATTTTATATCCACATTATGAACATAACCGTGAAAAGTGAGCTACAAAATAATTATTATAATTAATTATAATTCATGAGCGTCAGTTACATCGTAAATAATAACTTATATTCATCCCAATTATTTATTTCAGCATTTTTTGCTCTTGTCAAAAGGCTAGTTAAGTAATATTTGAAGTAACTATTATGGTTATAAGGAGATTTTTTTTTTGTTACATTGGAGAAAATTTATCAAATGTTGTCTCATATTTGGAGTAGGAACCTAAAAAAATATGATAACATGATATAAAAAATAAAAATAATTTCATTCAATAATGTTCTCTAAAGAGACAGTTTTATAGAAATTAAAATTGACAAGAAATAGTTTTCAGAACAACATTTATTCCTTTCAATTGCTAAAATTATAACAATTAAAAAAAATCAATTCAGCCACTGCATTTTATTGAAAATGTTATAGTCTTAACTGTTAAATTTAGTACATGCGGCAAGATTCACTTTCTCTTACGATTTCTTAGATAAAGAAACGGTACTTTACGTAAATAAGACTCTCACTTGAATTACTTGACACGATTAATACCAAGAAAAGTACTCACTCTGGCCATTTCTTCCGACTAAACAAGGGCCATTATTGCTTCTTATGCTCCAATAGCAATTGTCAGCTAAATGAACACATGCATAATTAATGTCATACGTCCAAAACACTATAGCTACTTGTCAAAACTACAAGCGTCATTACAAGTAGCGGAATAGGAACAAAGGTCAAAGATGAACTCATATTTGCAGGTGGATTAGAGAAGATTAATTGTTGGAATGTAAGAGTTGTGAGAAACAAAAAAAGAGAGAAATAGATGCTGCTTAAGAGATGGCTCTCATGGATTGTATTTTCACTTAATTTGAACCGTTTATAGTGAAATAAATTACTATTTATGAGTTATTTCTTTTATTTATTTTTAGTTTTTTTTTTTTTTTTTTTGGAATCATATAATTTTATTTTTTATAATAGTTAGAACGATACATACATCAATTTTTTAGACTTAACTCAAAACTTTGACGGTAAAAAAAATAAAAAATTCACAAGCACCACACAGTCCGACCTGTTAGCTCGCTTATTCAAAAACGAGCCTACAGTCAGGGGCAAAGCCATTAAGGGACCAGGTGGGTCCCAGTCCCCCCTCTGAATTTTTTTTTATAAAAAGAACTATGTAATTATATTAAAAACAAAATAAATTTACATATATTTTTTAACCATAAGAACTAATATATAAATGAAAATTACGGAACGATTATCAATAAATAGTAATTATATCAATTAATGTATATTCAAAGACAATTAGCATTAATTATATGACCATTTTTTCAATGCCTACCTTTTATTCCTAATCAAATTTTCTCTCTTCAAGATTATTATCAATTAATTTTGTTTTGTTTTGGCTAGTGGAATACACATGTAATTGATTTCCTTTTAGGTTTATGAAAAAGTCAAAAACTCTCCAAGATTTTGAAGATTTTCTCTTACTATTTTTTGCTATAAATGTGGTAACGAATCGTTTATGCAACTAAATGAGTACTGATGTTCGATTGCTTAATTTAAATTTTTTTTTTTTTTTTTTTTTTTGAGAAACAGATAATTCAAATATTATCAAAGCCAGAAAGGCACATACATCAAACTCCTAGGCCTGAAACCAGATATGTCGGTCAGGCAACTAAGGACTTTAACAAATACCTCTCATTGTAGACCACTGAGCTCGTTGAAACAACGAGCCTACAAAGACAAAAAAACTCACTAATCATCTAAACAACTAGCGAATCTTCTGCCACCAAAACATATGGTACGGCGAAAAGATTCATCGATCAAATGATTATACTAAATTTCCGTATCTGCAGACTCAACACTCCGAAGAGTAATACCTGAAGGTGGAGAAAACACCCTCACTAAGGTCCCAAATCATCATAGAAACCAACGATGATAGAGAATTATTAGTAGCAAAAGCTACAGACTAGGGAAAAACTAGTAAAAAAAAACAAGAAATTAAACTCAGGCTAGCAGAGACCCAATGACATAGCTCATGTTCAAATCCCCAACGCCAGCAAGAAAGCAGATCAATAGCATCGCTGCACCACCATCTCTGACATAGCCCCGCCGCACCAAAGGTGATCTCCACCGTCATGCGCAACCTCCACCAGCAAAGCCCCTTGAGAATCCACCACCGATGCCACAGAACCAAGCCAGCCCACAAAGACCCATCGCCCATCATCCCTGCTCGCCTATGAACCTAAACGAAACCATGCCAGAGAGAATCACGAAAACCATGGAGGACTGTTGCACCCGTCCGACGGCAACGCCCCGAAGACGCGCCATCGGACGGAAAATAGTAAAACTTGGCGAAGAAAACCAAGCTTTCTAGAGTTTTTTTTTGCGGCTAGGGTTTTCTAGAGCTCTGTCTTTTTGTTAGTGGTGAGATACTGAGATTAATGAATAATATGTTTTAGTATAATATTTTGAGTTCAATTTATGTTTTCGTCTAAACTCCTCCTCACACGAAATCCTGACTCCGCCCCTGCCTACAGTAGCTAGACAACATATATTAGAAAATATAACTCATAACTAGAGAGTTTTCAACCATCTAAGGCATTCAATTGTGGTGCAATTGGAAACTCATAAAATTAAATGACCATATGACATATGTTCATCTTTGTAGGCATAGAAACTAAAAAAAAAAAAATTAAAATTTTTCCTTGTCCTTTTCAGTTTTATCCATTGCAATACTCTTATGTTTTATTCATTGCTATACACTCTAATTAATATAGTTTTTTTATAAAAATAAATTATAACTTATTGTTCTTGAGTTGAACTCATGACCTCTCACTTATAAAAGAAGATTTATGTCATCAGACCTTGTTCGTTGGCTTTTATCGAGTAGAGTTAGGCATTCCAATTTGTGTCAAAATTCTATCTTAAACACCACATTTTGCATACATTTCTTCCGTTAAATCCAATAAAAATAAGAGTTAATGGTGAAAATTTGAAAATACGAGAGTTTAATTGGCAAACAATTCACTTTTCCAAATCTCACATCACCTATATGTAATGTAAAGTGTGTTGCGAAGTTGCTAACTATCACCATTGCCTCAAAAACACATTTGACTTGTCTTGTTTTTTTTTTTTTTAAATTTTTAGGCGTGATATACTAGTCTTGTTTAGAATACTGGACTTAGGTAGTTTGTTGCATGATTAATGTTGCCATTATTTCAATAACTTATTGGAGACGAATTAACATGCACTGGCTTATCTTATTGTAACAGTTATCAGCCTAGTGTAATTATATAGTTTCTAGATTATTTCATATACTGTGCTACACGTCACTGTTTGACGTGACGTATTTTAATAAATATGTACGGCGATGTGACAGCAGCCGACGACGTTTTTACATTTCTGGTTTGATCCGGACGTCTCTACGTTCCTTGTGCGACCAAAAATCCCGTTCGCTCTTAGATTCTTTGCCTAGTGGTTTTTCCAAAGAGTTGCGATTGTATTCTGCTCCAATGATTTGGTTAACACCAAAATGTCCAAAAGAGAATTGCCAACAATTTTGACCACTGTTGGGTCGTCTTTGACTCCGATTTTTACCGCGGTAATTTTGTTTCGGGATGAGTTGGTGAAACTGTGAAAGGTCAGTTAGTTTCCTTGGTGAGATAGTCAACGAAGGGAATGGGGATCGTGTCTGATTATTGCCGTAATTAAGAGAACAGCTTTTTACGGCGTCTCTATCTTTGTAGGCTGCTTGTGGCTAAAGGCTTCTCTCTCTCTCTCTCTCTACTGATGCGACTTTATTACTAGGAGGAGCGAAGATAGAACTAGATAGAGATAGCAATAATTTTCAGAGGTTGACCTTTACAGAAGCAATAGATTTGTGTCGATTACATCGTACGAATTGGGGCAAGACCGGGTTGGGATTAAAAAATAAAATAAAATGAAATTGAACATAGATAGGTAATTTACCAAATAAATTTACTTATAACCTTTGTAGTTACGTGAAATTGAATAATGGGGGCCAAAACAATAATTTTCTTATTTTACTAAATTCGAATGAAAATATTTTGTTTGTGATCTTTTTGGAGAACTTCGATTTCGGTCCATGCATCATCAACTTAATCTTTTTTTTCTAATTAATGTTCACATATTACAATTTTTGTGACTAGTACCAAATGTCAACTCACAGTTAAAAATTAATGTCCGAGACCTTCGTCTTTGCTCAATTTAGTAGTGCTTTTACACCTCGACTTGTTGAAATTTTTTAATACGATCTAATAAAACTAACACAACTCTAAAGACAAATTATGATTTTAACCCTTTACTCCCATTAAATAGTAAATTCCATTGAGATCGATCTCGTAACACTTATGTCGTGACAAATAACTATTATATATGGTAGACCATACACCCAATGCTTATTCATGCAACTTGCAAGCATGTTATGAACCTCTTTACTATTTAGTTTTTTTTTTCGACCAATGAAAAACTGGAAAAGAAGAGAAGAGCAAATTGATTATGTGTGAAACAAACAATCTGAAATATATAAAGCCAAAAGAACAAATTTTTGAAATCGAATTAAGTTTTTTATGAGTTAGTTTAAAAGCGTAAGCAACTAGTTTGTAGTCTAGTGCATGCTATTATGATGAGATATCAAAATCAGATATCAACGACCTTTAGATAAAAACTAAATGAAAAAAGTTAAAAAGTAAAGTGAACATGCATAATTTTGTTAGATCACTTAAATGCTTATGCTCATTGTCATGGTTTAGCAATGTTGAAAGCCTCGTTTCGTAAAACTTATCGGTAAAGGTCATGGTTTCACATGTCTGTTATTCAAGATACTGTTTGAATTTACAATTTTTAACTTTTTTTTTTTTTACTAGAAACGTCAATTGTGTTAATTGAACAAGATTATACACAATAATATATTCATAAGTAGTGCAACATAAATAGTCATTATCTAAGCAATTCTACTTAGTCTATTATGACACAGTGAGATTATAAGTTACAGACTCTAAAACAATAATAATAAAAAAAGGTGAAATCATAGTCCAATGTCTTATGTGACGTCTATTTCAAAAAATGAATGTAGACCCCAAATCTTTTTTCCTGCTCCTGGACTTGTTTTGTTAGGGAAAAACAAAATACTTAATAATTAAATCATACCTAAATAGTAAGTAGAAAATACATTTTTTTAGGTAACAAGAAAAACTTTACAAAATCCTTTTTATTCATAAAATTGGAGGCATTACGAGAATTTTCGTTCTTACGTATGTATAAACGATGGAAGCACGTGTATGAGATAAGCTCGAACGTTTCAACATTTATTACAATACGAATCTCGTGTATATACTCAACTTCAGAATTGATTACACGTGGATTTTTTTTATTTTGATGTTAGACCACCGTGCCCTAACTCTCACCAGTACACATGCATGCTTAAAAAAAAAAACTTAATCATTTAATGTTTTTTTTAAGTATATACAAGATTCGGATATTGGAGAAGCAAATCGCCCTGAAATTAATTTTCGAAAAAATGTATATACGGTACGACGCGTGTACGAACATCGGAATCAGATGTCGATTTGTTGGCAACAAGCAAGCACTCTTTATATGTGAGGAGCTAAGCAGTTTGATTTCCTTTTTGTTTTTCCAAATATCAGTTATGGATAAAAAGGAGCCGAGATAGAAAAATTTAGGGGATTAGAAGGTGGTAAAATTAAGCACCATGTCAGCAAACTTGTACAACAAGGATGATGATACCGCCAACAGTGTAAGAAAAAAACCAAAAAAGCAAACAAAGATAAATATTATAAAAGACGAGTAAAAACAAAGACGAGTAACTGAACCTGTGTTGGTGGCTTGGTGCTGATTCATAAGTTTGACCTTCATTTGGCCTGGTCGTCGACGAGTGCGTAGATTTTGCTACCTGAGTTTGTTGAAAAGATAACACTTTCCGGTTTCGCATACCGTACGCGTCCCTGGCACGCTCGCTTATAACCAGGGTGGTTAAAATACACGCGCCAGTGGATATTATTTCCAAACAGAAAAATGACCAAGATTAGGTTTTTTGGCAGTAACAAAATTAACTGCCTTTGAAACCACTAAAAATAAAAAGCAGTGAAAAAAAAGACAGGCAACTGACCTTGACCAACAAAAAGCATTAAAAACGAGAGGAGAGAAGGGTAAAAGAGAGGGTTAATTAGTTCTGTTCAGAGTTCAGACCCTCTAACTCTCTCTCTCTTGTTGATCAGAGAGAGAGAGAGAGAGTGCGCGTTTTGGGTTGGGGTGTGTTCAAAAGCGTGAAGACAGGGGTGAGGGATTTTCCAGTACGGGAGAGAAAAGCCAAAAGGACAGACGAATGGATCTGGGTCAACTCCATTTGACCGTAAATTCAAAAACTCGAGGGATAAAGACGTAATTGCGGTGGGGTTTAGGTTTTTGAAACAATATATATTTATTTGTTCAAAGCCATTCGGCTGTGTCGTTGCTGTTTGTGGTTTCTTTCAAGCCTTTTGTTCTCTCCTTAGCTACCTTTGTTCTCTCTCTCTCTCTCTCTCTCTCTCTCTCTGTTATACCTTATATAATATAAGGCCTTCACTTCTGTTATCATCCGTCTCTGTGAAACAAGAACGAGATGAGAACCAGGGGAGGGGTTTGTTATCCTAGACTTGTTCAAGATGAGAAGAACAAGAGAGTGACCAAGAAGAGGAAGGTGTGTCTGGCTACCGGAAAAGGAATGGTTTGCCGGAAAAGGAGTAAGATGATTCCGGTAGGGACCGATATGTTCGACGATTTGCCGGACGACCTTGTCCTCTGTATTCTCTCCAAGCTCAGCTCCACGGCCAACTGCCCTTCCGATTTCATCAACGTCTTGATAACGTACGTTCAAGATTCTGTCTTTGTTTAATTATTTGGTTTTATTTTAGTGTGGAGGTTGGTTAGAGAAACGTGGTTTGGTGTGTTTCAAATCTAACGGAACTCAAATTAATTGGATGGTGGGTGTGAATTAACAGATGCAAGAGATTGAACGGTTTAGGTCTGCAATCGCAAGTACTGTCCAAGGCTTCTCCGAAAACATTTCTGGTCAAGCCCCAGAACTGGTCCGAGTCGGCTCACCGATTCCTCAAGCTCTTGGCCGATGCCGGCAACGTCGAGGCTTGCTACACTCTCGGCATGGTCAGTTCACTGTCTGATGAAAACCCCCAATTTTATTTCCTAACAAATATTAATTGATCACATTCCTGTCGCATTATTACTCATGCCTCATTCTCTCCGCCAGATTCGCTTTTATTGCTTGCAAAGCCGAGGCAGCGGCGCGTCGCTTATGGCCAAGGCCGCAATTGGCGGTTACGCTCCGGCGCTTTACTCGCTCGCTGTCATTCAGTTCAATGGGAGCGGTGGCTCCAAGAACGACAAGGACCTCCGTGCCGGTGTCGCTCTGTGCGCGCGTGCCGCCTTTCTCGGTCACATCGACGCGCTGCGGGAGCTCGGGCACTGCCTCCAAGACGGTTACGGTGTCCGCCAGAACATCACGGAGGGAAGACGCTTCCTGGTCCAAGCCAACGCGCGTGAACTCGCGTCGGTTCTGGCCTCTGCGGCTGCTTCAGGAATCCCCATGCGCCAGTTGCTGACGTGGACGCCGCTCCCCCATCCACATCCCCACCCTCATCCTCAGTTGCGTCACCTGACCGGGTCGGGTTGCCCGCTTCTTAGCGACTTCGGGTGCAACGTGCCCGCTCCGGAGGTTCACCCGGCGAACCGCTTCTTGGGGGAGTGGTTCGCGGCTCGGGCCGACGGTTTGCCAGGATCGGGTCTGAGGCTCTGCTCGCACGTGGGGTGTGGGAGGCCCGAGACTAGGAGACACGAGTTCCGTCGGTGTTCAGTGTGTGGGGCCGTGAACTACTGCTCACGCGCCTGCCAGGCGCTTGACTGGAAACTGCGCCACAAGGCCGAGTGTGCTGCCGTTGAGCGGTGGGTAGATGAGGACGGGGAAGGCGCGGAAGGTGACGGAGCCGTTAACGAGGGCGATGACGTCATGGAAGAGAGTTAAAAGCATCGTAACGGTGCGGTTACGGTAACGGCTCACAATGTGAGAGTTATGATGACCAGAAGGAAAGGAAACTGAAAAAGAAAAAGAGGACAAGAAAGAAAACGGGGCCGTTTTGGTGGAAACTGATATAAATTAATTATGGCCGTTGGATGGGTACGGATGTTTTGCTCACCCTTTTGGGGGAAGCAATGGGCTTTTTCCTTTTTCTTTTCTCTCTTTTTTTTTTTTTGCCCTTTTTGTACTATAGAGCAACTTTAGCCTTAATTTCGGTTTAAAAAAAAAAAATTCTAAATTATGAAAATTCAAATTTTCTGTTCTAATTGCTTAGAAATCTCTATTGGGGTAGTTGTCAATTTGGTCACTTTGTTTTTGGGAATATCCCCTAAATTTTATAGGTTTAATGTTATGGTATTACAAATCACATTTCTAAAGCTACCATATATTTTACATATTAATTTGTCACTCAAATCCCATTTAAGATTTCTGAATTGGATATGCATGCAACACATCAAAGCTACCATATAGATCTAATTTATGGCTAACTTTTGGGTAAAGAAAGTTATTATTGTTGCTTATCTTGGATGCCAAAGAAAGAAAATTAGATTCGAATTCGAATTTTACAGCTCAGAGAGTAATAACTTTTGAATCAGAAGTCACTGTGAATGAAAGAGCAACAATTGAATAGTGCACCAGATGAAATTAAGCTGCCATCTTCCTCTGGTAGGAGCTTTTTGTATCTGGCTTTTAGGTAGTCAAAAAGGGTCAGAGTGCACATTAAGTGTTTGACCAAATGCCCGAGAGAAAACCCAAAAGAAAGAAAAAGGGTATGAAAATTTCGTAGTGGTGGGATTTGGGAAAAGAGAAATATGCAATTTGCAAGTGGTGGGTATGGATCATAGGAGAGCCTTTAATTTGTGTTCACAAAACCAAATTCTAGTGGGTGAGAAATGAAAAACAGCATCTCCCCTATTGGGAGCGCACTCCTCTTTGCCTTTTTCTTTAGGCCAAAATCATAGCTATTATTATTATTATTCAACTGCATTTTGCAGTTTTTGATCAAATTAAGTGGTTGTCCAAGTCCCATGATATTGGTTAGAATTGATTTGCTTTGAAATTTTAGCAGCAACAGAAGCAGCTCTATTAATTCTAGTTTAGAAACCAAGTTAAGTATAGCCTAAAAAGCCCTAAATACAAAGTTAAGCTAACCAACATGCACAGCACCCTTTAATTGTAAGTCAGTGGTCACATGGCAAAGTCATAGAGAGCTGAAAATGGTTGCTGGGTACTTAAGAATTGCAGGTGAAAGACCAAAGGGTATAGACCCTTTTACCCAGTTTCAGTTTTTTGCTTTGAAAATTGCAAGCAAGCTCAGAGCTTTATCATAAACTTATCTGTGATTTTGGTCTAAGCTCTAGTACAAAAATGATGATACAGTACTGCCCCAAAAAGCCTTTGTCTCCGTCCCCCAAGACGAAACCGATCTGATTCAATATTCTGAGATGAAAACAAAGAAGAAACAGAAGCTTTTGTCACTGACCCTTTTGTCTCAATTTGATGATACAGAAAACGTCACTATGTGCTTTTATTAGTAATCTGATATATAATTTTGTGTTCAACTGCCTAACAGTTTCTTCAAAAAAATGGTGCCGATTTAATGCCTGTATGTACTCGAACTGGGGGGTTCTGTAGTGCACGAGCATTGAATTCCGGAGACAGAGCCATTCGGTTGATTCAATGTGTGAGGCATACATACTGCATGTATTTACTAATCTAACGGCTCACACATCCGGAGTTCTAATACTCCTGAGCAATATAAAACATTTTAACGGGAACTCAATCAGTTTGAATTCTTGAGGAACAAAATGTTTAGCAGGGATTGTGTATAAAAGGAAGAAAAAGCCCTAAAATGGGTTCTTGGTGTATGATACTTGGGAAGCTCAACCTAGAATTCTCGAAGTTCTTTATTAGAAATGGGAAGGGACAGCTTTGTTTCAGCAAGCAAGCAAAACAACAACTGGTGGCTAACTAGCTCTTGTATTTTTCTTATAAACTATAGGTTACGTACAGTACCACTAAAGCTTGAAACTTTGATCGGATTTGATGGAGGTTATCACCAAATTGTGGACTAACTACTCATCAAGGAGGATTTATTAGCGTGTGTGTTCTACTTCTACAAGCTTTAGGGTAACTTACAAATAGAAAAAGGTAAACCATACAAATTCACATTATGGAGAAAGATATATTGGTAAGTTAGATAAGAGTGTGTTAGACTCAGGTACGATTGATCGTTAGGTACACACATTCGAAACAAAAATGGAATACTAGTCGATCATGTCTTTACAGTTTACACTCCAACCAAACTTTGGTTAATGGTTAGTATGTTCCCGACTAATCATGTATAACTGCAAAATTATAACTGATCAAGAGGAGATTGGATATGTTTGTTTTTCAACCATATAAAATTAGTTTAGGTCAAAATTTACAAATGACTCATGTGATTTGTGGTGATACACTTGGTACACTCCTAATTTTGAAAATGTTTAATAACACTCTTAGAATTTTACAACATTAGTAAATCTTAGTCCAAAGGACAAAATGTTCACACTTTCGTCAAAAGAGAAACCGAACCACTATTATGTGCTCTTGAAATCTTGAATGATCATGTGGTTCCAAAGGTTTTTTTATGGGAAAAAAAGGTAAAATGGTACCTGAACTATACCTCCATCTTATCGATGGTACCTGAACTTTAATTTTTGTCACAAACGTTATCTGAACTTTTCGATTTCGTCTAAAGTGGTACCTAAGGCCACATTCGGAAATAAAAATTACCAAAGGTACCACTTTAGATGAAATCGAAAAGTTCAGGTACCGTTTGTGACAAAAAGTTCAGGTATCACTTTAAACGAAATCGAAAAGTTCAGGTACTACTTTAGACGAAATCGAAAAATTTAGGTACCGTTTGTGACAAAAAATAAAGTTCAGGTACCACTTTAGACGAAATCGAAAAGTTCAGCTACCGTTTGTGACAAAAAATGAAGTTTAGGTACCATCGATAAGATGGAGGTATAGTTCAGGTACCATTCATGATAATCTTATCTGTTATGCTTATGGGTCAGATGGCCCAAGACATCTCAATTGGGCAGGTAGGCCCATTCGACCCAAAAGAAAGAGAATGAAGTAAAAAAGATGAAGGAATAGAACATTGTTCTTATCTGCCAAAATCGTTGCCATAACATTGAACAGCGTAGGAATGTTGTAATCAAGGAACAGGTAACCTCTACCAATCGATTCTTACTTTCAATTACTTGTTTGAATTCGATTTCATTTAGCTTTAGATTGAGTTTGAATCAATCTTCTCTTGCACATCTAGAAATGTACACATTGAGTTTGAGTTTGAATTCGTACACATTGATTGCCTAGAAATGTTAGACAGGACAAGTGATATGAAAATTTATCAGTGCATAGTTTGAATCGAATAATGAAATCTAGAAGCTGAATCGATTTTCTGTGAATAGTTTGAATTGTACAATTAGGGCTGCGAAAATGTTATAGAGGTCAAGAGTCTGAAACTTTTAGTAAGAATCCGAAATCTAATGGTTTTTGTATGCATAGATTGAGTTGTATAAATTAGGTTGTGAAAAATGTTAGAGGACAACGTGATCTGAAAATTCTGAGTGTAAAAATGTGTGTTCGCCTACGAAATGAAGTGGTTTTGTATGGATAGTTTGCATTCTATAAACTAGGGCTTGTGATACACTGACCAGAGCTCAGGTTTTGTGTTCATGTTCTTCAGGGACTAAGAGAGAGAGAGAGAGAGAGAGAGAGAGAGGTAGTGCAAGATGGGGTTTATAATGGAGTTTGCTGAGAATCTGGTACTGAGGCTAATGGAGGACCCTAAGGAGCGAGATAGGAAATTCAGAGAGCACCTGTATGCGGTAAAGGATCGATGTGAGAAGACCAAAGAGATGTGGGCCTTACCTCTCCGGCCTTACGGGTTTTGGACCTTTGAGCGCCACAATTCGCAGCTCCGCTGGGATGCCCAGATTAGTCAGGTTGCAGGCAGGAGGGACCCCTATGATGACCTTCTCGAGCACAGCCGTGACACTGACATTGGCAAATCTAGATGAGTGCTATGAGGTTTGTTTTTACAGTTTCAAGTCATTGTTTCTTTCTATTGTATGGTTCGAAATGTGTAAACTTTTGCAATGTTGGGAATTGCCTCCAAGATAATCTATTTTCTTTGAGGTTTCTTAATCAAAGGCACAGTAGATGCTAAAGCATGTGCTTAAGGGGAGTTTCATGTTCTATATAGAGAGGTCATACACATGTATCAAGAAAATGCAGTCTTAAGAGAGTTTCATATTAGCATTGCAGCTGTGATGAAAGCACTCCTAGCTTTATTCTATATGATTGTTTCTTCATTGCCAGTTTCTAGTTCTTCATTGCAAGTTTTGGTGGTGAAACCCTTTTAAATCAACTCATGGTTTAAATTTTGTATCCTGATGAAGCTTATGACTCTGTTAGGGCTCCAGTTTTACTGGATTGAATCTTTTCATAGTATAGGCACCAAAATTGCATTGGTTTGTGCAAATTCATGGTTACATTGATGCTAAACTGCTTAGCACTTTTCGGGTGGTTAGAGAAACTGTTCTTTTAAGTTCTTTTGCATCCTTGACATTTTTATGTGCTCCACATTTATAGCGGACGAAAAATCACATCTGCATTGAATGTGGTGAAATGGTATCATCAAAATTAAGTATATCTCTTTGAATCTGAAATTACTTTTCCTTTGTTTTTGGATAACCACTTCTCTGCAACTCATAATTTCATTTCCTTGTTGCAGTGGAACTCTCTACAGAACCGGTTGGAGGTTTCTGTTGAAGTTGGAATCATGTTGCAGAAATATTATTTGGTGTTAAATGCCTATACCAAGACTGGTCTCTGCTTGTGAATAAGAGTCCATGTCACTGTTGTGTTGTGGAAGAACTTTTTTCCTTTTTGATGTATAAATCCTACAAGCTTTTATGTTCTCTTACAATCTAGACATGTCATTGATTTTAGTTTCTGCTTACGTAGACAATACAAAATAAAGGGTTGAAGCAGGTGCTGCATCACTCACTGCAGTTTATGTTTGAATGAGAGAGTTGGAGACTTGGAGTTGGGGATTTTGGGTTAAAGATGGGATTTAAAATTTCATATTGCTAAAGTTTCTTTGCAAGAGTCGGACTTGCGATTTTGGATATCCAGTTTCCAAAATCGTATGAAACAAAACTTATACATTCCACAAATCCTACGTTTTAAATCCTTGTTCCCTTGTACCATCATTTTGAAATTCTTCGGTACGTCCAAGTGACCAAGTACCTCCTTGAAATAGAAGATTCAGCTTTTTTTTTTTCTTGGAAAATTGGAAATAATCAAAAGCAAAATGTGGAGCTACAAATTGGCATAATGTTGACGTTCACACGCTGAAAAATGAATATAGTTAAGAGCCTAGAAGTAGTCATTTACTTGATGCTTAATAGGGATCATTCTAAAGGAAGAGCCAAGTAGCAGCTAATCCACATTTATAATACTCACCCATGTACCCTATATAAGATTTCATAATACCAGAAAACTAGGAGCAGCAAAGTAAATTGAAACCAGCATAGCATAACACCTTGAATCAGATCAGAATGGTGTTCATGCTCAACAAGAACAGCTGCCTCTCCTAACTTCTCTGCCTCGCCCTGTTAAGTGCTGTCAATATCTCATCGATCGGAACCAAAGGTACATATCCGAAGATAGTGTAACCCTTCAGGATCAAGTCTCTTACCACTTGGTTGTATTTCTTGGACAAGTAAGCAGCTGCTTGTGTAGCCTTCTCTGTCACTGTGTGGATGGGAGGGCATTGGTACTCGAGTCCAACCCAAAACTTCATAGATTGGTTGAAGAGAAACTGCTTGAATTCTGTAGCTGCATAATGAATAGCTGTGCGTAGACACCCAGTCTGAGCCTCGTTCACAAATGCTTGGGTCTTTTCCAATGCTTTCTGGATACAACCCACAGCTTGGTACACCACCTGTTTAGCTGAAGGAGGAGCATGCTTATCAAACTTGTCCACCGCTTCCTCTACCTATCAACACCAGCGAAAAACAAGTTCAGCTAGATTTTCTCAATAACATAAAAGTTCTTACCTGTAGATGCATAAAGCCTTAATCATAATAGAACATCTACGAATGAAAGGAATGCAGAAAGGCGTATAAACATACTTAGCATCAGGAAACTAATGAGTAAACAACTATGGCTTATTAAACTAGCATTTTTAAGCACGTGTTGTTAACGAAATAAAGGAAAAGAATAGATGGATCAGAAACATCAGTTTCCATGAGAATTTGGCAATTCATCCAGCTCAATTTATCTAGCACCAGCCCAGGAGTCTAGTTCTTGTTGAATTTTCTGGTCTCATAACAATGGTTTCCAAAGGCGTAGTTGGCATGAGCAACATTTCAGCCAGTGCCATATGCAAAAGCACAGTTAAGCATGCAAACTGACAGCTATTATATATGTACCAAACAAACAAACAAACAAACCCAAATACCATCTCCAGAATTTTTTAACAAAGGACATCAAGAAGACCATGGTTTAGCACTTCAAAAAAAGTTGACAATCTGACTAATATTCCCTTTCTACTTTTGTAATTTTGCATAATCCAGCTTTAACTTCATATCCCAACATAGCAGTCACAAGCATTTCTTTTCCTACACCAGCACAACTTTTTTCTATCTAAGCTGCCAAATTGAGCAAAGAGGGCACAAGAAGAGGAATGTGAAAGTTATATTGCAGAGAAAACATGAAACTAGTTACTGATACCATTCTTATATAGCAGCATTCACATCAATTCCAGTAAACTACAATCAACCGCTGGTTTCGGTTTTGTTCATAGCATGGAGCAAGTGTGAGAAGCTAATACTGAACTTACATCATCCCAAAAGAATTAGTAGTTTCAATCTAATGAATTCGAGAACTTCCGAATCCAAACAATTTGTGTTTTTTCTTTTCATTTTAAGAAGGGATTTGTTGTTTACCTTTGTGTCGAGAAAAGCAAGGAAATCATCAAGCACGCCCTTGAATTTCTGGAAGACTGGACCAACAATGATGATCAGAGCACACTCGACAGTCCCAACAGTCGATCTCAGAGGCCCCAAGTTCTTCTTTGCGTATTCGTACAGATTCAGCAAACACATCAGCATGTGAATCGCCGCCATCCTCAAAACCCTCAGGTGCTTCAACTCCTGCATCAAATGTTAACAAAAGAAAGAGCTCCATGCTTATGGTCCAAGCAAAAAATTGCAACAACGCACCGTCTCGGTTATAAAACAAGAGGATAAAAACTCAACTAACAAGAATTACTGGCTTCCACAGTTTTCAGAGGCAATTAATCAAACAGTTCATCTGCAACTTGCAATAGGTACTTAAGCTCCATTACTAAACTCAGTACCTCAGGTCTGCTTTCCTTAGTGTTCGTAAGCTTCTTTGCCAAACGATCTCGTCCCTTTTCGTGAATGATGTTGCGCACACTAGTCTGATTCGAGTCCCCTCCAAGCATTTTATGAAGATCCGCAACTCTCATATACTGCTTCGGAAGTGCATGATACATTGCCTGACAGAGAGAACAAAAATTCACAGCTTGAAATTTACGAAATTCTGTTTCTAATCTGTTTTATTAATCAAATTTCATCAAAAGAGAGAACTAATCCGCACCAATTCGTGAGGTAACTGAATGAAAACGACTCAGATTTACACAAATGAACTGTTGACTTCAACACAAAAACGAAAAAAAGAAGAGAAAAAAAGCATCGATTCTCTGCGACTACGATTTACCAGAAGAAGCGAGTCCTGCTCGTTGATCTCGATTTCGTTGGCTTTGTCCGCAACAGCCTGAAGAAAATGAAGAAGATCGATGCAGTGAGATTTTTTTTTTTGAGAGAATGATGCAGTGAGATTAAGAGGAACAGAGAGAAAGAGATGAGGAGGAAGGTGTAAGGATTTGGTCAGAGAGCTAGCTTCTCGTAGCTTACCATTGTTAACTTCAGTGGAGAAAAATTGAGAATCTGAGAGAGAGAGAGAGAGAGAGCGCAGTTCGTTTTGCCTCGGAGAGCGTGCTCTAACCGAAATTGAAATAAAGAGAAATGAGGAATGTGGCGGGAGGGGAACTCCGAAATTTAACCACGGTTAAAAGTTGCTATGCTCTACAACTCATTTTAATCCCAAGTCCTGAATTTTACATAGGCCTGAGTTCGGATTGCAGGTCGACTCCACATAGATCACCAAGTCTCAGGTCTTTCATCTCCAATTATCGATCGTACTAATATTTATAGGCAAAAAAAGAAAAAGAGGTTGGGACAGTTGCCCCATACAAAAATTACATTTAGTGGCTGATTACTTCTCTCGGCATTTAACTTACCATGAGGGCTTAAAATCATAGGCGCAGATCATTTCATCATCTAAAACCGAAACTTATAACAAATACTGAAAATCAATTCATCAAAACGAAATTATTTTTTCTTTGAGAGAACGAGGACCAAAAGATTTGACATGTAAAGAATTGCATTACAGCATTGGCTAAACCATTCACTTCCATTCACAAACTGAGAATAGTTTAAAGGGTCTAGAAGTCATTTACATAGTAGCTAGCTAATCCACATTCCTTCATACTCACCCTATAATAAGTAGAAACCATAAGACCATTGAACTAAGAGCAACAACAAATGAAATTCAAACAAGCAGATACTCCACTTAATCTGAATCTGAATCTGAATCAGATTTATGCTCAACATGCACAGCTGCATCTCCTTTCTTCCCAGCCTTACCCTGCTTAACTGCTTTGGATATATCATCAACAGGAACCAAGGGTAAATAACCAAAGATGGTATAGCCCTTCACGGTTAAGTTCCTCACGGTGTGGTTGTATTTCTCGGACAAGTGAGCAGCTGTTGGTGCAGCCTTCTCAGCCACTTTGTGGATTGGATGGTACTGGTCCAGTACAACCCACAACTTCACAGATTGGTTAAATACAAACTGCTTAGATTCTGTAGCTGCATAATGAATAGCTGAGCGAGGACCCCCAGTTTGAGCCTCCTTCACAAATCTTTGGCCCTTCTCCAGAGCTGTCTGGATCAAACAGTGACCTTGGTTCACAACATGCTTAGCCAAAGGAGGAGCATGCTTGTTAAACTTGTCCGTGCCTTCATCTACCTGTTGAAAAGAGAGAGTGCAATTGTCAATACCTAACCACTGATTAAAACAGAGCAGGGGTTGATACTTAACTAGCATTAAGTGCTTATTTGTTCCACAACTTAAGTAAAATAAACTATGACTACTTAAACCAGCATCATGAAATACTTATTTATTCCAAAAGCCTTTTGAGAATAAAATAGAGGGAACCAGAAGCATCAATGGTAAAATGAAAATTTGGCAATCTCGCTGTATTTATTCACCACCAGCCAAAAAAAAATTAAAATGGATTTGTAGGCCTAGTAAGCATCAGGATCAAGACTAGGAATACAACAGAACAAGTAAAACGTCTCATAAGAAACAGAAGTTGCATCAGAAAACAGAAAAACATATAAACTATGACTTGTTAAACTAGCATCATTAAGTGCTTATTACTTCAAACTGTTCAAGGACAAAAAAAAAATGGTATCAGAAATCAGAAGCATCAACCATGAAAATTTGGCAATCTAGCTCTACTATCCAGCGCCAACCATAAATGTAAAACTAGTCCCACTTCTTGAATTATATGGAACCTAATAAAACTAGGCCCCACTTCTTGAATTATATGGAACCTACACAGAGTATACCTTAGGCCTAGTAAGCATCACGGCACAGGCCAAGACGCATAAGGCAACATTATAAGACCACCGTCACAACCAAAAGCACAATTAATATTCAAAGCAGAACCACATTTAAGTCAGAACCATATTTAAGTCAAAACCACCGTCATAAGATTAAGTAAGCAAAAGAGAAACACTGAATTCTAACTAACAGCCATCATGTACAAACCAACCACCCCCAAATATCATTTCCAGCTTCTCTTCACAGAGGAGATGCAGACGACTATAATTTAGCACTTTTGCTGTACTTTGAAGACTCGCCTTAAAATTACATTCTACTTCCAAATTTTCCACAATCCAATTTACATCCAAAGATGCAGTCACAAGCATCTCTACTACAATAACATTTTTTTTTTAATCCAAGCCAGCAAATTGAGCAGAAAGGGCAACAAGTAATTCCAATCAGAAATTTTTTTCCGTCACCGATTTGATTAGTATCATGAGGAAAAAAATTCTTAATAACGAGCATTTAAAGAAATTCAAGTAAAATAAAACAATTTAACTGCTCGTTTCAATCTAATTCCATTCATTTCCGGATCAAGAAAAGAATATATTTTTTCAAAAAAAAAAAAAATGGATACCTTGGTGTCAAGAAAAGCAAGGAGATCGTCAGGCACGCCCTTGAACTTCTCATAGACCGGACCAACGACGGCGGTCACAGCACCCTCCACAGTCCCAACCGTCGATCTCAGAGGCCCCGAGTTGTGCTTCGCGTACTCGTACAGATTCGAAACGCACACCAGCGTCTGAATCGCCGCGATCCTCACCAACCCTAGGTGCTTCAGCTCCTTCTCCTTGCCGACCTTGCTCTCTATATCCTTCTGCAGCAGAGAATGAAAGAGGTTGCTTCAGATCCAAGCAAAGGAACGCACAGTTCTATGTGTAATCAAAGAAAAAACTCGAGGATTTATGAGGATCAAAACTCAATTACCTTCTCAATGGTGGCCATTGTGTTGTGTCGATTTCTCTCTGCGCGTTTCGGCTTCAAGCTCTCGGAAAGTTGCAACGGAAAGTAAGAAATGGTTTTAGCAGGCAGGGTTCGATTTATAGTGGCAGAAGTAGCTAGACAATCTTATGCGTTCGTGTGATCAGACGGTGTGTGTTGGAATCAGATTTATTCCGCTGGGACCCGTCTTACGTCAGCTCTCAGAATCACGAGCTTGGCGGGTAGCGGGTTTGGGGCCCACTAGGGTGAGTTTAGTGGTTCCAGGGGAAAGTGGAAGTTTCGCGAACGACACGTTGCCCATTGAAATTTGAGATTCCTGGGTGAGGCCAATATATGCCAAATAAATGAAAAAAGGCAAATTATTGTTATCTTGCCTTTACCGACCTAAGTTTATCTCAATCCCATCGAAAAAACCCTAAGTTTATCTCAAGCTTATGAAAGAAAAATAGACCTAAGTTTACAATAATCTGTGGGCTAGTAGCCGGCTAGGCAATTGTGACCACTTATAATGTTTAGTATATTAATAAATTAATGAACTTTTAAGCTTCAATTATCATAATCAAATCAAATATATAATATTTTAGTTACTAACTTCACTAAATTCATATTGTGGGTCAACCACACATGATTCAAGGACCATTTCCTTCCAACTAGCACCTACCTTCCAACCGTTGGTTTTTGTAAAATGCTAGTGGTAGGGATTGAAGAGCATTCCCCAGTGCTACATTAGACTTGTAATACATCTCTCTACTTCGAATGCTTATAACATATTTGATTAGCTATGGTTACCACATAAGTTTCCTAATTGAAATTCCACACCTATAAGTTGAAACATTAGTGCTGAGAATCTTCAGACGGCTTGAGGCTTCTGGCGCTTAGCGTACGAAGAATAGGCTCCTTCGCCTACAGAAGAGGAAAATATTGGTAATTTAACATAAATTTAAGTATTTGCGTGCTACGCAAAAAAAAAATTACGTTAATTTCCAGCATTACAGACCAACTAAAAACAAGCAGTGGTAGCAAGTAGAGGATCAATATCCATCGAAAAAGTGACGAGACAAATGTTAATCGAGCAAACCCTACACTAGAGGATTCATGAGCATGACCTCAAAAACAATCCCATGTTGCTAGAATAGTAGGTTGGAATACCCTTATGACTATTCAAGCATCAGAATCAGACTAGACCATGAAACAAGAAACCAGAGCAAACTACTCTTTAATTTAGTGGAATCAAAGGTTAGAAAATATATTGACATCAGTAAAATTAAAGAAATAACCCTAAAGGCACCTGCTCAAACATACTTTTACATAAACTTTAAGATTACACTTCATGTTCATGTAAATAAAGCCATTTAGGAATGTTAGCTAGACCTAATAAAGACTTATAAAATTAATGTACCCACCCTAGACTTCTTGGGTACAAGTTTTCAACAAGAAGAAACTTAGTCCAAGACTCTTGGACACCATAATCTTTCATAACCCACATATCAAATTTGCTAGAATCATCATCATCAAAGGCACATAAGAGGAGACAACCAACCTCCTAACACTCCCAAGGTCAACCACTCTTTACATTCATGTGCAAAGTGGCTAGTTAGGGGTATTGTTTCGAATTGTTCTGTTTCGAAGTTGAAGGAACGTATAAATTCATCACCAGTCTCGATATGGGGAGCCCAATGAAGAGCTCCATGTAGAAAAGTATGGAACGTTGATGGTGCAAACCCAAATCGGTACTTCTATTTTTTGGGTGCAGAAGACAATCGGTACTTTAGTTGTGAGATATCACAAAGAGTGAATTTCAATGGGTGTTTCTCAATGTACCCAACAAAAGTCTTGTACCACTATTAGATGTTTAAAGTTAGCAAGAGTTTATAAGTTAATCTTGCAGCCAAGGCGAAACCATAAAACTTGTATTGAATCACACAACACAACAAGAAAAAGCATCTTTTTCAAAATTGAAAATCAAACCTCTTTTTATCTACCCAACAACAAAAATAAACAATAGGAAGAGATAGAAAGAAAAACGAGGAAATGTAGATGAATGGATGAGTTGATTTATGGCAATGGGCAATGGATGAATACGTAATTACTGTTTAGTGGTGCAGTTGCGATTGAAGTCATCCATTAAAGAGAATGTGGGGTCGGTTTCTTATACAGCAGCAAAATTAAGAAGAAGCAGCTTCATAATCATCCTAATTAATTGTTAAACTTAATGCTTTCCTGGTCAGACTAGGAAACTGCTGCTACTATTTGCTTTAGCTAAATATCTAGATATCATGGGTGCTTCTTCAGTACACGGGGGAAGGAGGGAGAGGGAGGAGAGAGGGAGGGGGGAGGGAGGAGAGAGGGAGGGGGAGGGTGGGGATGCATTTGCAGGGGGGGTGGGGTAGGGTGGGGTGGGGTTGGATGATTGCCACGTGCCCGAGTACTTAGTGTTCGGGGCTTTGTAGAATTTCCCAGATATCATGTGTAATTACCTTTGTTTATATTTAATCTTTATCCATTCAATTAGCTGGATGGATGAGATCAATGCTTAGCTCTATATAAAGGCCAATGCTTAGCCTTTTAAGCTTAGAACATTTGCTGAAATATCAAGCTACAGTTGAGTTGATATTTTCTTTTGTTTTTGCTACTGCAGCTGTTCAATCTAAATACCAAATTGTGTTTATGGTTGTTGTGAGTTGATTAATTCATTAAGCAAATTAAAATCTAACACTAATCTACCTCTATTCCCACCAGCATCGATCGTCATAAAGAATTGGTGATCACCTTCTCATATGTTTGGCTACGTATAAGCTTACGATCAACAAGTCGATACAACATCTATCTCCAGTCATAAAACAATTAAAACACGTACGTACAAAATAAATTTAACTCAGTACGTCTGTCTAGATCCATTAATTACAAATCATTACCCAAATTTTCAGGCTGCTCGATCTGGCCTCCTCCGAGAGTCAACGTACGATGGACTTGGCAGCAATGTTGAGAGCCTGAGACGACGGAGTTGCACGGCTGGTGCCAGCAAAGATCACAACCGGCTGAGCGCGCGAGTGTCACCCTGATCACCTCTCGGCGTTGCTCTGGCCGGCTTGGAAAGATCAGCTCAACAACCACCCCAACGGCACCACCTATCGCAATCGCACCCCAAATAGCAGCCTCGGAGTTACCCATGCATACCAACTTAATTGAGAGAGAGAGAGAGAGATGAATCCATGCATGACCAACTTGATTCATAGCCAGGTCCAGGACCAACACAACGAATCCGGCCGTATGAGACACGTGAGCACCAAACGACATTTTGTCCCATTTGGACTCGGATTAGTCTCTTCTCCTACTTGATGTACCCAGCAAAAGTCCTAGCTAGCTAGAATACCCAGCACCGTAGCTTTGCTTCCATTTCTATATAGGCTATGAATTCAAAGGAGCTCGAGTGAAAGTGTGGATGGATATGGGGCTCAGTCAAGATTTTATAATGAGGGCCGGGGCAGCACACAAAATATACATGAGAAATCTGAAATCCTATTTGATCTAAGATGCAGATTGCGAGTTTTTGTTAGGTCTAGGAACCAATCAAATTAGAGCCAATAATTAAATTTAAATATGATTTGTTTTAGATCTAATTCTATTCAGCAATGCTAGTTAACCAAATTGGAGGCAACAATATATTCTTGTTTTTATGTATTTTTACAAATTGAAATAGAAACATGATAGTGAAGCTAGCTCTTGTGCATTGCAACGAATAATAAGATCCAGATTAATTCATCAACCAAACGAGAAAGGCAAACGCACGATCGATCAACAAGTCGATACAACAGCTATCTCCAGTCATAAAACAATTAAAAACAGAAAATTTAACTCAGTACATCCGTCTACATATCCATTACAAATCTCAGACCTTACTTATTACCATAAATATAAATGATTGGATTAGCTAGCTAGCGATCTAAAAGTCGATCCCATAATTAATTTTCAGACTGCTCTGGCCTCCTCCGAGAGTCTGGCCTCCTCCGCCAGTCTGGCCTCCTCCGCATCAACGAGGGACTTAACAGCAATGTTGAGAGCCTCCTCCTGAGACGAATTAGTTGCACGTCCGGTGCCAAGTAAGATCACAATCGGCCTCACCGCCACAACGGGTTGAGCGAGTGTCACGGTCACACTCACCTCGCGGCGTTGCTCTCGCCGGGTTGAAAAGAAATCACAAAGGTGTGAGGTGACCCCAACGGCGCCACCTATCGCAATCCCAATCCAAATAGCAACCTCCGAGTTAGCCATACCAACTTAATAGAGAGAGAGATTTTTTGTATTTTGGAATCCTACCGAGAGAATGAATCCATGACCTACTTAATTTATAGGCAGGTCCATCACCAACAAAACGAATCCATATGCGACACGTGGACACCACGTGCAAACGACATCTTGTCCCATTTGGACTCGGATTCTCTCCTCCTACATTTTTCCCTCATATGTAACTGTAGCCGTCCACTCCTACCTGCTTCAAATACTGCTGCCAGCAATTGATTAAAGTACGAGGTGGCACCGTGGCACAACTCAAGTTCTAGCTAAACTCAGAACCACCATTTGGCTCGTAACGTTTTTATTAACTCAGCAGAGATCATCTTGCATGCTTATGGGTGAGACACTGGAATCACACAATCTGATGTTAGTTAGCATTCAAGTTTCCGAAAGAGTAATGGCAAAGGATACCGATCGATGCAAAAGAGGTTCCCCAAAATGCCACTATCATCATCATCTTTAAGCATTGCTCATAAAAAAGCATTCCCCGGTGCCACATTAGACTTCTAATACACCTCGTTCAAATACATATATAATGTTTTCTTAACACTAGTCACCACAAAAGTATACTAATCGAAGTTCCACAGGTACAACTGGAAACATTAACGTAGAAAAGGCAGTCCATGGTAGCTAGGCAGCATTGGCAAATTCCGAAAATTTTCAGAGTGCTTGAGATTTCTGGCGCTTTGTGTACTGAAGAATAGGCTCCTTGACCTACAGAAGAGGGGAAAGATCATAGTTATGTCATACATATTGGAAAGATTGCTTTTTCATTAGCCCCAGTGCTTGTGATACAATTCAGAGCAAATCATTCTATCATATTCATACCGTGCTTGTTTTCCTGGAACGCTTGTCTTGGGTCGACCTGCTACTACACATCACTCTCTCCCCTTCATCACAGTGATTTGTGGTGCCATTTGCTCTGTCGTCATCATTACCAGGTGCAAAACTCTCTCTTGAAATTACTGGCTGCAAAGTTTCCAGAAAAGACTTGTTACCTTATAGTTTAAACAGCTCAGTTGCAGGAGAAAACTAACACGAAATGGAAGCGTACGTAGAAGCTTCAATACTAGACACTCACCTGAGCCCGGCTTGTGGGGGTGTTTCCATGCTCCTTTGTCTTTGAAGTAGTCTGCTCACTCCTGATTGGACTGTGTTCATTTGAATTAGGCCTTATTCTCATGCGTGTGAGATCTGATCCGATGGAGTGCAGCACACCGCATGTGGACGTGTCTATGCGGTCGCTACCTGATAACAAAAGCATTTTGTAGGTTCAAATGTTAAGCTGGTATGTAAAGAAACAGGTGAACCACTAGAGGCTTAAACTCTGTTTTATATATGCATAAAAGCCTTGCCTTTCTTACCCATTGGATGGAAATCGTGATGATTTGACTTGCTTTGTGGTTCAGTGTTGTCCACATCCTGTTCAATGTAAAAACTCAAAAAGCAATATAGAATACATTTCGAAAAGATTTGTAGGCATGTTTGCAGCTATACCATTGCATCATAATTCAAAGCTTTCTGGACTTCAATAAGCTTTTTCTTGGTAATATCAGAATGGAGCACACGCTTTCCTGGTATTAAAAGAAGTAAGTTAGAAATGATTTGGTCCTGCATAAGTAATTATGACGAGCACAAAGCTTTTAAAATGGCTCAAACTGAACAGATTGCTCACCTAGCCTTCGGTTTCCCTTGACTTCAACAAAACCATCTTGTGCCATTTTATCAATCATCTTGCGGGCAGTATTCTGATTTGCTTCTCCTCCAAGCTTGTTGTGAAGCTTCGCAACTGACACATACTGCATCGGAAGAACATGATACAGTGCCTGCGATAGAAAACAAATTGTACAAAAAATATGGGTCACTCCCAACAAAAAGCTTTTATATCCTAAGAGAAGAACAGAGTGGACTATCATCAATCAATATACAGACTGCATGATCTTGTTCTTGGGATCACAGAAAAGTCATCAGGCCATACAAAATAATTGATGAATTAGGAGTAAGTTATTAAAATCCTAGTACTTCAGGATATGGCAAGGAGAGTTGAAGACTCCATACAGACATAAATATGACAGGACAGGAATTGCAATCACCTTCATGTACAAGTGCTCATTGACCTTTGGAGTTTTTTCACTATTGGGGACTACTTGACAGTCCAATTCTTTTTTCACCATGATGAATTCATAATCAGACTTCTGCATTGTGAAATTCACAAGGAAAATTAGTTTGACTTAAAACAAGAAACTATGGAAAGAAAATTGAAATAAAAACAAGTGGAAAAAACCTTCTGCCTGTTAATAGTGTAAGTGTCCCCTCCAGTTTTTGATAGAACACCTTCCGCAACAAGCCTGTCCATAATTTCTGAAGTCCAGCCAAAGAGAATCAAAATGAAACTAATCTTGTTATAAACCTCAAAATAAAGTAAAAACAACGCAGAAGCAGGTCTAAGTGCATTCTTCACTTTACCTTCAGTCAGAACCTGCATATAATAATACAGAGATGGAGTCAATAGGTTATACATTAAGAGGCATACCAATAGACTAAAGAACAGGTGAAGTACAACATATTCTGTTAGCCAACTGTACCAACAGTCAGTTTTTGGCACAGATTCAGCAGAGAATTGAACAGTTGAAACCCGTACCACTGAGATGTCTGGGAAATTTGAGAGAACATCAGTAACTTCAACAGTGTCAAGATGGCGGCTACTGATCCAGTCCTTTATCCGCGAAAATTGCTGTTCATCTTCCTCTGGATCCTGAGTATCATCTGTAGCTGAATAGTTATAGAACAGATTATGAGCCTAATACAGCTATGCAGGAAAGTCGCAAATGAAGGAGATGTAAAGTTTTAGGGAAAAAAATCCCGTGAATTGCTGATTAGTTGGCTCAGATTCCACGTTAAATATTTGTTTTCACTCTCATTCTCATGTGCAGATTGGTCAGCCAACTTAAATGTGTAATTGATTTATTACCTTCATCATCCATGCTGTTAACTTCTTGAGGTATGCTGTTATCTTCCTGTGGTTTTCGCTTAGCTGTCATGAAAACCATTATCACATCCACAACAACTCAGACCAAGGCTATCAGGAAGTGGGAATTATAGTACAAAGGTTATACTATACACAAGTCTACAACTCTTACCGGCAGGAGCAACTATATATTGATCCTCTTGTGATTGGTTAACCTAGCAATTGTAACAAAGAATATCATGCCTATCGGTGTTGGCACCATTAAATGAGTTAACGCCAAAGTAGATGTGAGTTGAATTCATAACATCAGTTTTACCTCACTGTCAGATTCAGAAGAGTCATCTCTTTGCATGGAGTCAGCTCCTAAGCTCACTTCATCGTCTTGAATATCATCATTTTCATCCTCACAGGGATCAAGCACGCTCTTTACCTGCATAAATACCGAGTAACACTAACTTAATCTGGCACATCAATAGCGAATTAATTTCTGGCTGTTCCAAAATAAAATCCCTATTCCTTACCTTGAGAGCTAAGACAAGATTCTTGCTGTTTACATTCCCAACCTCCATCTTCAAAGGATTCTTGGTCCATGGGTTACGAGTTTCTTCTTCTGAGCAACATCTGAAGAATGGAGGCTCATAATCCACTGGCTGCAATGTCAAAAAATTGCGTGAGCTTTTGGCACACAAAGTCATTAGACAACGAAGAGGAGTATCAATAAAAATGACATGGAGCTGAATTATGAAAAGTAATTAAAGAGGTATACCGTCACATCATCATAATATAGGAGTTTCATCAGTATGGTGCGCTGAAACAAACATGAAATCACAAATTGTAAATTGATTTACCAAAGCAGACAAAGTCTTCTAGAACATTGCATTATGACTAAAAACGAACACAGCTGTGTAGGAACTAAAACAAATCTAGATGTACCTCTTCAGGCATCCTATCCAGAGTTCTCATCAATTGAACCAGTGTGCGTACCATTTTACAAGCAGAACTTCTGCACATTACCATTGTCCAACAGATTTGGAAATTGAGACCCAAACAACAAGAGTATAAGAATGAAATCAAGTATGAGTTTGGATCAAAAGTCACCTCATCTGGTTGGGGGTAATTTCTGCTGTGGAGTTAAACTTGAATGTTCCACCATGCTTCTTGTTTTCAGAGCGACTGATATTCATCGAAACCTCCTGGCTCTCAGAATTTGAGTAACTGAATGAAACTGCAGGTCAAGAGTAATATGAACAGATCAATTCTCTGAAATTACACAATATTTATTAGAGACACTTTTATTCACACTCTAAATTCAACCAGCATGGAATGTGGTTCCTCATAGTTAGTGGAATAGTGCTTTTTTACATTATAGTGGTTAGTAAGAACAGTAAGTAGTATTAATAACAAATTGCCTCGTCTCATGTACAATGAATCAAATCTTAATTAATTTTCTGTAAGCCTTACATGTATATTCCTCTATCATTGGCCCTTCAACTGCTTCGCACACACAGAACAAAAGCGTTTTCAGGTACTTCTTCTGCAAGGCGTCGTAGACACCTACAAATATATTAAAAGATAAATTAATTAATAGCCAAACAAACAAAAAAATTAAAATCTCTTAAAATCAAAGAAAATCAAACCGGAAAGCTCATCCAAATCAATGTACTCAGGCTATTCGTACCTTTCTCCATCCAATCAATAAGTCTGCGAGACTCTGCATCCATTGGCATTAGCTTTTTAATCTTCATCTCTGTTGAAGATGCCAAAATTGCAACAAAAATCAACAACCGATTTTAAGTATGGCGAATAAAAACAAAATCGTATTTATTAAACAGATCTACTCATCAACCTAAAGCGGGAACAGATTTATCATTGAAATACTTCTCCGGAAAAAGGCCTCTGATGTAACTGATATTGAATATAGCAATCCGAAGCAGGTTCCTCTTCTGAGATCAAAGCAGATAAAATAGAGTATCCAGAGTCAAATCCATATAATTATAGCTAAATTCCTCATCGCAGTCATAGAAAATTTAACATCTAGCAATAAATCATATGAATCTAGGGTTTCTTCAACCAAAAATTAATTCTACGGCCTAATACTAAGTATGGGAAGATTGAATTAGCGATCGCTAACTACAAACAACAACGAAGATTTCTATCACTACGATCTAATAGCGAGCGCTGATCGATTACCAGAAGAAGCGAGTCCTGCTCGGTGATCTCCGCCTCCTTCAGTTTTTGCGCCACAACCTGAACAAAATTATGAACCAACAGTGAGATTAACAGTGATTTTAAGCTTTAATAACCGGCATTGACGAAGATCGTTAAGTATAAAGGAATTTATCAGAGATGTTTCTTAGCTCACCATTGTTTCAGGCTTTCAGCTTTCTCAAAGAAGAGTGAGAAAATCGGAGAGAGGGAGAGAGAGCGCTCTGCGTTTGCTTAAGAGCTTTGCTCAACAAAATTTTGAAATTGTAACCGAAAAAAGGAAAAGTTTGAAATGATATAAATAAACAAATGAGGACGATGGCGGGATATGAGTCTATGACTAAAAGATTTACAGAGCATATGCGAAAATGCGAAATGCGTGAGGGAGTCGGTTAGAGAAAAGATCTAGCGGCTCGAGGTTCAGCCACATCAGCCTAGAATCAATGGCTCTCAGACGACAGAGAAGGACTCACGCGGATCGATGACCTGGCTTTTTTTCTTATCCGCTTTTTTAATACTAAATTCGATTTTTATTGAAATTAAAAATTTATTTACTTCAAATACTAAAACGATTGCTCACACTTGTACTATTTTCTCTATTTTTTGCTACAAGCAACTTGAAATGTGACCAAAAGTATCATCACTTAGGTCAACTAAGAACACCATTTAGCACACCACATTTTATGTGCTAAACTCAGTAGAGATTGTCTTGCTTGTGGGTGAGAATCACACAATCTGATGTTGGATATGAGAATCTAGGGTTTCTTCAACCAAAATTCAATTCTACGGCATAAGACTATAAGGGAAGATTGAATTAGCAATCGTTGACTATGAACAACAACTAAGATTTGTATTCACAATTGACGAGCGAGCGAGAGATCGTTAATTACCATAAGAAGCTAGTCCTGTTCGGTAATCTCCGCCTCCTTCAGTTGGTGTGCCACAACCTGAACAAAGTAATTAATAGTGAGATTTAGGGGTGGGTTCGGTTTTTTCATTTTCAAACACGAAACCGCGGTTGTTCGGTTCGGTTATTTTCGGTGCGGTTTTCGTTTTTTTTTTTTTTTTTTTCGGTTTTCATGTGGATGAGTCCCACTCACCTTAGAGGCAACTAGTGCTATAATTTTGCCTCGTACATTGTGTACGCATTGCAAATGCAATGTCGGCTCACCATTACCAAATTGCATACACTCACTCAGACTGACATGCAAAATGACGAAACCTAGAAATCATCCCGGTACGGATCTCTGGTTTGAATTATTATCCATATGAAAATCAACTCAAAAAGCAATGAATACTAAGATCTATCCATGAACAAAACGAAAAAAGTACGATATCGATCTAGTCATAACATCCATAGTAATTAACACACCAAATGGAAAATTTAGTCTCAAACCTTAAGTTAACAGTTTTGCTAGTACTAAATCTAGTCTCAGACCTTATTACCGCATAAGTATTATTATCGATCTAGAGGTTGATACCATGATTTTCCATAAGTGGATGTGGATCTCATGCTACCAATAGGATCTAAGAAATATTTTGAAAAGTGATATATATACACATGTGTTCTCCATTACGGAGCTCCGCACACAAATATATATACTTTCCCCTTTAATCCTTTATGTATTATGATGTAATTTTTAAAAAACTTTTTGGTTGTAGATACAATAGTAGATGTGCTACAACTTGAACAAAGTAATTAATAGTGAAATTAAGACTGAATTTAAGCTTTAACAACAGTATGACCAGATTAACAAAGATCGCTAAGTATAAAGACAATGCTAAGAGATCTATCGCAGCTCACCATGGCTTCGGCATTCTCAGAGAAAATCGTAGCGGAGAGAGAGAGAGAGAGAGTCGCTCTTTTTAAAATGTTTGCATGTACGGTCCACAAAGTAAAAACGACGACACACATAAATGAAAATCGCAACGCATAATAAGCACATCCATCAACCCAGAATTCAATTAATAAGAACATCCACATAGTACTATATCCATCAACGCATACACTGGGAAACCCAAAATGCAATGATTAACATCCACAAGCATCAAAACCCAGTAGAAAATTTAACAGTAGCCAACAAAACAATGAAATTTAACACTACCTACGATCAAAAGTCTCCGACTTTATTTATAAATTTAGGCTACAATATCTTCTCAGGCCTCTGCTGCAAATTTTGCCTTTGCTTCTTTATCTCTCGCCTCCGCTTCAGCGGCTCTCTTCTCGGCTTCTGCAACTCTCGCATCAGCTTCTGCAACTCTCTCCTCCAGTAACACTCTTGGGCTGCCCTCGGTAGCAACAAGGCACCGTGCGAGGTTGTCGTCACCCGACATTTGCAGAGACAGAGTCAAATTCACAACCGGCGGCACTGATGGTGGCGGTGATGTTGTATGAACAAAATAATCTGCCAGTATGTTGGCAGCTTTTGTTGCAAAAACCGTGGCCATGGCCACTCCCACAGCAGACCAAATTTCGTTACTCATTTTGGAGGTGAGAGTGACTGCACACAGAATGAGAGAATGAGAATGTAGTGCCTCGCCTTGTTTCTCTTGACCATGTTTATAGCCAGGTCCATGACCAACGGAACGAATCCATATGCAACACGTGGACACCAGGCGAGGCGTCCCTTTGCACATGATATTTTTGTTGTGTATTTTACCTTTTTCCACATTCAGCCACATGCCCATTACCAATTTACTATTAGCCACTGTTTGGGGATTACACTTTTCCCGGTTACATTCCAAGTTTATTATTTTGGGGATTACACTTTTCTTCGTTCTCCATTACGGAGCTCCACACACAAATATATACACTTTCCACTTTAATCCTTTATGTCTTCTGATGTAATTTTTACAAAACTTTTTTGTTGTAGATACAATAGTAGATATACTACAACCTGAACAAAGTAATTAATAGTGAAATTAAGACTGAATTTAAGCTTTAACAATAGTATGACCAGATTAACGAAGATCGCTAAGTATAAAGACAATGCTAAGAGATCTATCGCAGCTCACCATGGCTTCAGCGTTCTTAGAGAAAATAGTAGCGGAGAGAGAGAGAGAGAGAGAGAGCTCTGCTTTTTGCCTTGCTTGGCCAAAATTTGAAATGAAGTACAGGAAATGAGGGATGTTGGCGGGACTCCGAAATTTGATCGCAATTTATTAAAAGTTTGTTGTCTTTCTCCAATGGGGACATGCCAAAACCGTGACTCCGAAGTATTACAGTTGGTTATGGTAAAATGAGATCCAAAGGTTATTGATTCATTCGTAAATTACCAATAATGTTAGTTTACAATTAACTTTATTTTTTCTTCAAAATTTCTCCCGGTTTTACTCTTATACGTTTTTTTTTTTATATCGGAGGGGATCGAACTCCTCACTTAGTCTAGTTGAAACTCAATTTCTCACTATTTTACTGTTTTACTATTTGTTTTTTGAGGTCATACACTTTTTTTTTGTAGAAACCTCGCTTTATATTATTCATAAGGGGAAAAAGCTGAAATGGTACCTGAACTATACCTCCATCTTATTGATGGTACCTGAACTTTAATTTTTGTCACAAACGGTACCTGAACTTTTCGATTTCGTCTAAAGTGGTACCTAAGGCCACATTCGGTAAATAAAAATTACCAAAGGTACCACTTTAGATGAAATCGAAAAGTTCAGGTACCGTTTGTGACAAAAAATTCAGGTACCACTCTAGACGAAATCGAAAAGTTCATGTACCGTTTGTGACAAAAAATGAAGTTCAGGTACCATCGATAAGATGAAGGTATAGTTCATGTACCATTTATGATAATAACCCTATTCATAAATTCAATTTTCATAAAAAATTGTGTGTTATAGTAAGCATTTTTCTTCCGTCTTGCTTGATTCACCCAAACCTTTCTAATGATCTATTTTCGATGAATCTAGTCTCAGACTTATTACCGCATAAGTATTATTACCGATCTAGAGGTTGATACCATGATTTTCCACAAGTGGATGTAGATCTCATGCTACCAATAAGGATCTGAGAAATATTTTTAAAAGTGATATATATACACAAGCGTTCTCCATTACAGAGCTCTGCACACAAATATATATACTTTTCCCTTTAATCCTTTATGTATTCTGATGTAATTTTTACAAAACTTTTTGGTTGTAGATACAATAGTAGCCGTGCTACAACCAGTACAAAGTAATTAATAGTGAAATTAAGACTGAATTTAAGCTTTAACAACAGTATGACCAGATTAACGAAGATCGCTAAGTATAAAGACAGTGCTAAGAGATCTATCGTAGCTCACCATGGCTTCAGTGTTCTCAGAGAAAATAGTAGCGGAGAGAGAGAGAGAGAGAGAGAGAGAGAGAGAGAGAGAGAGAGAGAGAGAGAGAGAGAGAGAGAGAGAGAGAGAGAGAGAGAGCTCTGTTTTTTGCCTTGCTTGGCTAAAATTTGAAATGAAGTACAAGAAATGAGGGATGTTGGCGGGACTCCAAAATTTGATCGCAATTTATTAAAAGTTTGTTGTCTTTCTCCGATGGGGACATGCCAAAACCGTGACTCCAAAGTACTATTGCAGTTGGTTATGGTAAAATGAGATCCAAAGGTTATTGATTCATTCGTAAATTACCAATAATGTTATTTTACAATTGACTTTTTTTTTCTTCAAAATTTCTCCCGGTTTTACTCTTATGCGATTTTTTTTTATTATATCAAAGGGGGATCGAAGTCCTCACATAGTCTAGTACTCTAGTCCAAACTCAATTTCTCACGGTTTTACTCTTATACTATTTGTTTTTTGAGGTCATATTTTTTTTTTGAAACCTCGCTTTAAATTATTCAAAAATTCAATTTTCATACAAAATTGTGTGTTATAGTAAGCATTTTTATTCCGTCTTGCTAGATTCACCCAAACTTTTTGATGAACATTATTGATCCAAATATATGACAAAATCAAGCTCATATGATGCAGGTCTAAATCATTTTCCTTCAATAAAAAAAATAAAGATAATTGGCTATTTCCGACGAAATATTCGTCGGCAAAAGTTCTGTTTCAAAATTTTATTTAATTTTTTTTCCTCTCATAAAATTAGTATAATGCTTCTAAGTAATGCTCCAATAATTATATGATTTGTTTTCTGAGGTAATATCTTTTCTTTGAGAGCCTCGCTTTAAGTTCCTCAAAAATTCAATTTTCATAAAAAATTGTGTGTTATAGTAAGCATTTTTATTCCGTCTTGCTAGATTCACCCAAACTTTTCGATGAACATTGTTGATCCAAATATATGACAAAATCAAGCCCATACGATGCAGGTCTAAATCATTTTCCTTCAATAAAAAAAATAAAGATAATTGGCTATTTCCGACGAACTATTCGTCGGCAAAAGTTCTGTTTCAAAATTTTGTTTAATTTTTTTTTTCTCTGATAAAATTAGTATGATGCTTCTAAGTAATGCTCCAATAATTATATGATTTGTTTTCTGAGGTAATATCTTTTCTTTGAGAGCCTCGCTTTAAGTTCCTCAAAAATTCAATTTTCATAAAAAATTGTGTGTTATAGTAAGCATTTTTATTCCGTCTTGCTAGATTCACCCAAACTTTTCGATGAACATTGTTGATCCAAATATATGACAAAATCAAGCCCATACGATGCAGGTCTAAATCATTTTCCTTCAATAAAAAAAATAAAGATAATTGGCTATTTCCGACGCAATATTCGTCAGCAAAAGTTCTGTTTCAAAATTTTGTTTAACTTTTTTTCTCTGATAAAATTAGTATAATGCTTCTAAGTAATGCTCCAATAATTATATGATTTGTTTTCTGAGGCAATATCTTTTCTTTGAGAGCCTCGCTTTAAGTTCCTCAAAAATTCAATTTTCATAAAAAATATTGTGTTATAGTAAGCATTTTTATTCCGTCTTGCTAGATTCACCCAAACTTTTCGATGAACATTGTTGATCCAAATATATGACAAAATCAAGCCCATACGATGCAGGTCTAAATCATTTTCCTTCAATAAAAAAAATAAAGATAATTGGCTATTTCCGACGCAATATTCGTCAGCAAAAGTTCTGTTTCAAAATTTTGTTTAACTTTTTTTCTCTGATAAAATTAGTATAATGCTTCTAAGTAATGCTCCAATAATTATATGATTTGTTTTCTGAGGTAATATCTTTTCTTTGAGAGCCTCGCTTTAAGTTCCTCAAAAATTCAATTTTCATAAAAAATATTGTGTTATAGTAAGCATTTTTATTCCGTCTTGCTAGATTCACCCAAACTTTTCGATGAACATTGTTGATCCAAATATATGACAAAGTCAAGCCCATAATATGCAGGTCTAAATCATTTTCCTTCAATAAAAAAAATAAAGATAATTGGCTATTTCCGACGAAATATTCGTCGGCAAAAGTTCTGTTTCAAAATTTTGTTTATTTTTTTTTTCCCTGATAAAATTAGTATAATGCTTCTAAGTAATGCTCCAATAATTATATGATTTGTTTTCTGAGGTAATATCTTTTCTTTGAGAGCCTCGCTTTAAGTTCCTCAAAAATTCAATTTTCACAAAAAATTGTGTGTTATAGTAAGCATTTTTATTCCGTCTTGCTAGATTCACCCAAACTTTTCGATGAATATTGTTGATCCAAATATATGACAAAATCAAGCCCATACGATGTAGGTCTAAATCTGTAATACCCCGAAAATTTCGATACTATTTTTATAAAATAGGTCGTGAAATTTGAAGTGAAATGGTGTGATTTCGTATTTTAAGGGGTTTTCGTCGTAAAACGATAATTACGGTGGTAATTATAAGTTACACAAGGTTAATTAAGGTAACTTTTTATCCGTTGAGATTTTGGGAAAACTTCCTTCAAGGAAATTGTAGAACTCGTCGAATCGAGTTCGTAGGAATTTGGTTCACTGAAAACGGACATCGTATGAAGAAGTTACGGGTCTCGGAAGTTTGGACGAAGATCTATAAATAGGATTTTTATTTTCGGAAAATCATTTAATTCCGAAAAATTCCGGAAAATTCCGAAAATTCTCTCGAAGGGACCCGTTTACCCGCGTTGACCCGGTTACCCGACCCGGCGCGTGCGGGCGCGTCCGGCCTCCTCCGGCCACGGCCCGGCCACCGACCGACGCAGACCGGCGTCGCCGGTCGACCTGTGGTGTTTACCGCCACCGGATCATGCCGGAAACCGGCGGATCGTGCGTGGCAGCCGCCGTACAAACCGACCCGGTCGGCGACGGCGATTCCGGCCACCTCCGGTGATGAACCAAGTTGGGTTTTGTTCCCCTCCTCTCCAGCAACCTCCCCATGGTGGTGGATCACGGCGGCACGGCCTAGATCGGCGGGAACGAAACTTTGCACTTTTTGGGATCTAAAACCTACCGACACCGATTCCGGCCACTTGCACTCCGATCCAGACCTTGAGGTAGTTACTAAACTTGTTGGGATTGTTGAGATGTACATGCTGGTAAAATTTGGTGTCAATCGGAGAACTTTTGTCCGGCGTCTGACCACCGCCGGCGGCGGCGCGTGAGCGGCGCGTCCGGCCGATCCAGGAGCATATCTTTGCTCCGTTGTGCTTAGTTCGTCGATACGAACAACTTTCGTGTTTAGAGTTTTGTCAAATTCGGTCGTTTGATCAATGATCAATTAAGCGATATTTATGGATCGTTAGATCCGTGATGATCCGACCGTTGGATCATCACCAATTTTGGATATAATGTTAGGATGCTAGAAATAAGCATACTGTTGGATTTTGGAAGTTTCGGATTTTGTGTGGGACCCGTTGATGATTAGTTGACGTGGGACCCACATTGACCGACGGTTGACTTTTGGTCAAATGGTCTCGATTTAATAGTTCCGATGTCGTAGGAGACATTTGAGGAACATTGAATTATTTTGGAAGTATTTTATGCTAATTGGATATTGCATAATCATAGGTGTTTACGAGATGTGACACTTACGTACGTTGATCGATTCTCAGTTTTTATTCGAAGACGCAGCAGGATTAAGAGGTGAGTGAATCTCACGATGTTTTTATATATATAAATATTAATTCATATTGTGTTGTTTGTGAAAATAAATGATTACATTTATTTAAATGATTTTGTGATATACAATTAAATAAATAATTTAATTGATATATCGGCTTTGTGAATTTGGTGTTAAAACAATATTTGAAAATATTCATTTTATTGTTTTGATTTGTGGATTTTGTGGGAACACAACATTTCAAAAATATGATATTGTGTTTGCCTATTTGAATGATTTTGGACAAAGTAAATGGGTGAAAAATGGTAGCCCATTCAGTTAGAGCTCTAGACTGCATAATACTAATAAAGGAGGGGAAAAATGGTACTCTCGCTTTATCCGTCCGTATTGTTTGATTAACTTGATGTATTAAAAGGAGAAGAAAAATAGTATTCTCACTTTTAATCAGGCGAAGTTAAAAATAACTTGATGTATTAAAAGGAGATGAATCTCACTTTTAATCAGGCTAAGTTATAAATGATTTTGTGTGAGTTTGTTGAAATTGCTTCTTAAATAATTGAAGCATTGATAAATGAATTACAATTCTTGAACAATATTGAATTGTATTTTGAAGTTTTTACTTCTTTAAAAATTGAAGTAATTATTATTATGATTTACGATTCTTAAAAAGAAAGAATCATAATTTTGGGAAATGATTTTGGGGAAAGTTTATATTGTTTAATATTCTGAATTACCCTGGGATTAACATACACGTTTATGGGACGTGTGAGGTTAAAATACGTGGTATGGGGCGCGTAGGTTCAGTATATTTTATAATATGAATTTTCGGGATTTGAATTGTTTTTGAAAAGTATAAGTTACATATATTTGTTTAAAACAAACTATATATGTATATTTTGTTAAACGGTTTAGGGTGAGTAAAACTGAGTTAACTCATACCAGCTTCGTAAGCTGACCGGGTTTGTTGATATAACCCGGTACACTATTCCACGGTGTAGGGGTTATACCTGCAGGTTAGGATAACCAGGAGTAATGCAAGGCTGCATACATTTTGTTGGGTTATAAGACTTCCGCTATTTTATGCTTCGCACTCTGACGATTTATTTATGTAATATTTTGATGTATCAATTTATTATATAAATATTTGGTATGTAATATTCGACTCTTGTATTGAGTTTGAAATTACAATGTTGGGCATGGAGTTGGTGTTGTGTACTTGAATTAAAAGGAAAAAAATTCTAGTGCATATTTGTATTTGATATTCCATGTCGTCACGTTCCCGAAATGGTTTGTAATTAAGGGCAAAATGCCTTATTAATTGATTGGAAAATCGGGGCGTGACAAAATCATTTTCCTTCAATAAAAAAATAAAGATAATTGGCTATGGCCGACGAAATATTCGTCGGCAAAAGTTCTGTTTCAAAATTTTGTTTAATTTTTTTTCTCTGATAAAATTAGTATAATTCTTCTAAGTAATGCTCCAATAATTATATGATTTGTTTTCTGAGGTAATATCTTTTATTTGAGAGCCTCGCTTTAAGTTCTTCAAAAATTCAATTTTCATAAAAAATGGTGTGTTATAGTAAGCATTTTTATTCCGTCTTGCTAGATTCACCCAAACTTTTCGATGAACATTGTTGATCCAAATATATGACAAAATCAAGCTCATACGATGCAGGTCTAAATCATTTTCCTTCAATAAAAAAAAATAAAGAAAATTGGCTATTTCCGATGAAATATTCGTCGGCAAAAGTTCTGTTTCAAAATTTTGTTTAATTTTTTTTTTCTCTGATAAAATTAGTATAATGCTTCTAAGTAATGCTCCAATAATTATAATTATATGATTTGTTTTCTGAGGTAATATCTTTTATTTGAGAGCCTCGCTTTAAGTTTCTCAAAAATTCAATTTTCATAAAAAATTGTGTGTTATAGTAAGCATTTTTATTCCGTCTTGCTAGATTCACCCAAACTTTTCGATGAATATTGTTTTTTTTTTTTTTTTTTGAGGAATCAATGAACATTGTTGATCCAAATATATGACAAAAGCAAGCCCATACGATGCAGGTCTAAATCATTTTCCTTCAATAAAAAAATAAAAATAATTGGCTATTTCCGACGAAATATTCGTCGGCAAAAGTTTTGTTTCAAAATTTTGTTTAATTTTTTTTTCTCTGATAAAATTAGTATAATGCTTCTAAGTAATGCTCCAATAATTATATGATTTGTTTTCTGAGGTAATATCTTTTCTTTGAGAGCCTCGCTTTAAGTTCCTCAAAAATTCAATTTTCATAAAAAATTGTGTGTTATAATAAGCATTTTTATTCCGTCTTGCTAGATTCACCCAAACTTTTCGATGAACATTGTTGATCCAAATATATGACAAAATCAAGCCCATACGATGCAGGTCTAAATCATTTTCCTTCAATAAAAAAAATAAAGATAATTGGCTATTTCCAACGAAATATGCGTCGGCAAAAGTTCTGTTTCAAAATTTTGTTTAATTTTTTTTTCTCTGATAAAATTAGTATAATGCTTCTAAGTAATGCTCCAATTATTATATGATTTGTTTTCTGAGGTAATATATTTTCTTTGAGAGCCTCGCTTTAAGTTCCTCAAAAATTCAATTTTCATAAAAAATGGTGTGTTATAGTAAGCATTTTTATTCCGTCTTGCTAGATTCACCCAAACTTTTCGATGAACATTGTTGATCCAAATATATGACAAAATCAAGCCCATACTATGCAGGTCTAAATCATTTTCCTTCAATAAAAAAAAATTAAGTTAATTGGCTATTGCCGACGAAATAGTCGTCGGCAAAAGTTCTGTTTCAAAATTTTGTATAATTTTTTTTCTCTGATAAAATTAGTATAATGCTCCAATAATTATATGATTTGTTTTCTGAGGTAATATCTTTTCTTTGAGAGCCTCGCTTTAAGTTCCTCAAAAATTCAATTTTCATAAAAAATGGTGTGTTATAAGAAGCATTTTTTCTTCCGTCTTGCTTGATTCACCCAAACTATTCTAATGATCTATTTTCGATGAATATCGTTGATCCAAATATGACAAAATCAAGCTCATACGATGCAGGTCTAAATCCTTTTCCTTCAAGTCAAATTAAGAAACTTAAAAAAAAAATGATCATTGGCTTGAATATTTTGGTTTGATATGCATGTTCACCGTTGGTTTGCTGAAAACCGGGGCAAGCACTCCAAACAGATCTTATTCCAATTGTCAAAACTGCAGATACTTCTACCAATAAGGATCGATATGATAAATGTTTTGAAAAGTGACATATATATACTTTTTCCTTTAATCATTTATGTATTCTGATGTAATTTTTACAAAATTTTTTTGTTGTAGATACAATAGTAGCTGTGCTTCAGCAACCTGATTATTGCATCTCAGGTAATTATTCATCTGTAAGTTTAATTTCATTTGATCTTCTCAATCGGATTGCTCGGTAAAGTTGTCATTGCTGCCTATAGCTATATTATATACAATATGAGGTTATTATAAAATGGAATTAATGAATACCAAGTTTATCATCAAAAGGATTGAGGAAGCTAGAAGAAGATAGAAAAAGGCCGGCTATGATAAAAAGAGTGGAAGAGAGAAAACGTACGTTTAATTAATAGCTTATAATCTGTACAAGCAAGCTAGGTGGTTGAACTATATAAAAGCCAAGCTAAGGCTTTGATGTTTGGAAAAATCTATACCATATCCTAACATAGTAACATATATATATATATATATAGCAGCAAAATGCTCAGCAAATGTTCTAAATGAAAAAAGGTAACAGTTAAGAGAACCGATCAGGAGCACAAAGGTCGACATAAAATATAAATACTTATATCTCAGGGAAAAAAATAACTCAACTAATTAAATGTTACTACTCAAAGTCGTAGAAATTTTTATTCTTACTAATATTAGTTTGCTGGGATCAATGGATGCAAGCTCTTCCAATACTTGTTGCAAGTCACTACTGCGAATGATAGTGAGCAACTTAGACTGCCCTTCAGCAGCAAGTAATATTGTAACCTATCATTTTTATCAGGTAAAAGCAAAAACAAGTGAAATTGTGGATGGATATGGCCATATGGGGCTCAGTCTAAGATTTTTTAATGAGGGGAAGCACACGAAATATATGAGAAATCCTATTTGATCTAAAATGCAAATTGCGAGTTTTTGTTAGGTCTAGGAACCAATTAAATCAGACTTTTATCCCCAACTTTTTTTTTTTTTTTTTTTTTGATCAAAAGGATGTTCATTAATAACAAGTTCAACAAGCAGTACAATGATGACCCACCCCTGAGGGGCCGACAAAAAAAGTCATCACTTAGAGTACACCACAAGGACGCACTCCGAGTACACCCATCTTTTCGGATCTAAGCCCAAATTACAAAGGAATACCTACAAACCCCGAAAATTAAATCAAATGTCTATCGAAGTCCCGGTATCCTTTGCGACATCCCTTCAAACAAAAAGAGAGGTCGAAACCTCGTCATCCATCAAAACAGATAGATAACAAAAGAAAAAATAAAACAACACAACCCAAGCCCAATAAACAAGACTTAAACCAAAGTTTGAAACTAAAGCCCAAGCCCAAATAATAGAAACCCTAGCCGTTGCACTTGCATCGAAAGAGCCGCCACCATGGCCGACGTCCAAAAGCCAACCGCCATCAACCACTGCAACATCGCCATCTCTGCCAAGCTTCCACAACCCGTTGCCGTCACCATCAGCCAAGTCACACGACATCTTGACATGAACCAAATCCAAAGAAGTCAGTCCAGATCGCAAAACCACCATCACCAACGATGCAAGACCAACATGTGAAATCAAAAACCGATCCCCCACAGGCCAGCCATCGCTGAAAACATTGATGACAAGATCGAGGGTTCCCTCAGATCTATCAGCCACCACCCAATCGGGCTCCCCACCCGCCACACAACCATCGCCGCCGCACAAGACCACGAAAAAGAAAAGTAGGCCGAAGCCTACAACGCAGGGACGCCGCCGAGAGAACCCGCCGCCATCACTAACAAGAGGACCAAAAAGGAGGGCTAACCCACTCTTTTCGATTGAAGGTAGGTCGCCGCCGCCGCCAACAAAGGGAAGCCACAAGCGAAAGAACTCTCGTGCGAGAGACAGAAGAGAGAGCATATTCGATTACAGTATCAAGTCATTGAAAACCTATGACTTTTATCCCCAACTATATATGCTACTTATTTTTGTTCCATAGCCAATAAATTTAAATATGATTTGTTTTAGAATTCTATTCCAGCTGCAATGTTAGTTAACCAAATGCATCTGACTAAATTAAGCATTACTTGACACAATGAGCAGATCAACAAGTTAAGCAATGTCGACCGCGTCCGCAAGCTACATATGCAAGACAGGCATTCAGAAACAAAATTTGACATAAAGTCGAGTGTTTCCAAAATTGGAGGCCTGACCCTCGCCTAGTGCAAGCAAGGCGATGGCCAGGGGCCAAAAATATATTTTTGTCTTTTATGCATTTTTACAAATGAAAATAGAAACACGATAGTGAAGCTTTTGTGCATTGCACTACGACCTTTACTTGAACATGATATGTTCTATAGATTGTATTTTAGTGTCCTTGACTTCTAAGGAGACAAAAATCTAAACTTAATTATGGGATAAATCATGATCGTGTGATCAACGCTTGTGCATTGCGCAGTTGGTTAGGAATGGAACATATTTTTGGTCATCCCTTATTCATTATTATTAGGGTTTTGTATTATATATAACGATCAGTTTTGGTGTTTTATGTCTTTATCAATTTTCTTTTCTCTGTCAAAAATATTTTTATGTTTCATTTAGTTCATCGAAGATATTTAGCTCTATCATTTTCACCAAAAGATTGAAGTGATTATTAAGACAATCTGTACTTTAGTTGTGAGATATCACAAAGAGTGAATTTCAATGGGTACGTGTTTCTCAATGTACCCAACAAAAGTCCGGCCTGTACATGCAGCAACCAAGCATAAAGAAAAAAATGTCCGACCACTATTAGATGTTTAAAGTTAGCAAGAGTTTATAAGTTAATCTTGCAGCCAAGGGAGAAACCATAAAACTTGTATTGAATCGCATGCACAACACAAGAAGAAAATCAAACCTCTTATTACCCAAATTAATTAAGTTGGCTAACAGTCATGCATATATAGCTAGTATCAGACCTTACGTTTGAAATAATTCGTGATGGCTCTGGACCCAGATGTTAGTTGGGTTCCTACGGACAACAATTGGTTCATAATATTCTTGGACCGTGGGGGGGTCTGCCTCTCCCCCGTTCAGATACTATTAGCCAAAAAAAAAAACGCGATGGAGAGAATCTTTTTGAAATTTTGAAATTTTGAAAATTGAACCAGCCAGCTCTACCACCATCACCTCTTCTCTAATTCTCTTCACTTATACTTAAATTGAATAGAAATATCCACTTTCATATTTGGGCCAAATGACCCGTCTTTTTTTCTTTGGACTTACAAATGACCCGTCTTGGTACATCGGATTCTTGTTGAGTAGGCCCACACCAACTCTGGGCTGGACAATTTAACATAAGTTGTTTAAGAATAATCGAGGCCGGAGAGACTACTTCCAGTTCCGGCGACTTCCAACTTTCTTTAATCAGTTCGAAGAACCACATTTATAGCAAAATCCAAACGAAATTGATCAAAGCTTGAAATTTTATCTAATGTGTCAACATGTTTTGCTAAAACACACACTCGTTCATCAAAAGTAACATTTTTTTTAATTTACTTTCTTAAAGTTTGCAAGGGTGTTAAGGAACGTATTAAAAACTTAAAGGGGATTTGTCCCAATATTTGTATTTAGTGCCAAAATGGACTATTTATTTTTGGTTGGAAAATGAAAAAACCATTAAACTAAACAATTGGTGCCCGAAAATAGGTTTTCGACAAGGTGTATTCTAGGTATCTAAGAGGAGTCTCAATAACCTCATCTTGCACTAAAAATTTGACACAAGCTAGCTTGTAATTTGAGTATTTGACCAATTTTTGCAACAAAGTTAATGCCTTGCTACACATACTTTTTCATGGAAAATCTTGTTTTCTATTTTCTTTTTTAGATTTTATGCATCTACACGAAGGAAAATATTGTAATGTGGAACTCGATCAATCTCGTAATGTTCAAGTTATGAATTAAGAAAAATTAATCATAATGACAAAAAATCGGAGACTTTGAAATATCACGGTTAATTTTTAAAAATCTCATTTGACAACGACAATCAAACAAAAAATAAACTTTAATACATATAGATCATACAAGAAATTAAGTATCAAATTTCTATATGTGATTGAATTATTATTGTGGATGTGAAAGGATAAGTGCGCTATGTTGGAGCCATCATCCAATCAGCCTCATAATCTGATCACATAGCTTGATAGCTAGAAGCAAAGCTATGGGATTATGTAATTATTTTGGACAATTGGACCACAAACTATCTTATGACACTTATAAGTATTTATTTTTCTCTAAATGGATGGAAAACGCTGCGCACTGAAGTTAATATTGGTGGAAGTTTATATATATATATTGGGAACATCCCCATAATTCAGCTTGAATTACATTCCCAAAACCAACATTGGCAATGAAGTATTTTCACTACTTAATCAACTAAGATAAAAATGAATAGAGAAGACCCCTGCGTGGATGCTATATGCCTTTTAAAAATAAATAAATAAATAAATACCGGAGTTATATTGTGACAATTCTACATCTTAGAATAACAATGTTTAAAATAAATTTTGTTAAATACGTCATCGATAATTATCACATGATGTATCCGATATACAAAATAGTTTTTCACTGAAAAAAAAACACAATTTTCAGAGTTGCCACATACAATACTAACCATGGATATGTACAAACTTGATACGATCAAATTTGTTGTCTTTTTCCTTCTTTTATAGAATGGATATATATATAGTAAAGTAAGATCGAAATAGGACCATTTGAGACACTTACTTCTACATATACTGTATAAGTAGATCTCGATTATCTTAATACTCCATGCCATGCGCGCATGCATGGTTCGTTTGGATCCTTATAATAGTTCCGGTCCGATCCTTACACATTGGAAATCAACTATAATTTGTTGAATGGATTCTTATATCTTTAAATATAAAGGCCTATATGTGCTAGCTATTATAACATATATTAATTCTTATACCTTTTAAACCAACGTTTATGATGAATCGATGAAATATGATACTTAATTAGTACGTGTTGGAATGTTTGATCAAGTTACGTACCTCATAAAGCCAAGGAGCCAATCATAAGGTGTTTCCCTATTGAATATTTGAATCCAACCCAAAAAAAAAAACTAATTAATTAACAGGTTAATTACATTGTATTTATAATGTTAAAAAAATTACATTGTATTTATATATATATAGAAGACAATCCCAAAAACAAAACCCTCTCGATCTTTTGCTAGGCATATATTCAACCTCAATAAGCAAATGCAACATGCAAGGGGGTCCCAATCAAATTTGTGGAGCATTAACATGAACGATGTTAAGTATATATATATATATATATACAATGTTGTGCGTAAAGAAAACTGTGTTAATTAAAGTGATTTGCCTTTGATTGAATAAAAGCTAGCTAAAGATTAATTTGGATATAAAAAGCCAAAACTTTAGGACATTTTAAAATATCTTCACAATTATGCACTAGTTTAAGGAAAATATTATATGGTCTGTCCGCATGCAAGACATATTCTCTTCATGTTTCTATAAAAAAAAACATGCACACAGAGAATTAAGAAATAGACATGCATTTTTCTCTAATCGATCGTCATCGATCAATTCGTACCAAATAAGCATCTTAATTCAAAACAAAAACAGAATGCCTTCGGTATTAAGATTTAAGACAGTGACATAGACCTATAATTTTCTTTCTATTTTGGGAAACTGCACTTTGAATAATCTTGTAAATTTATATATTGCTTTTGCAAAATTAAGCTAAAGAAATGGTGTCATCTATCAACAGGTGCAATTAAGCTTTACATTATTACTCGATCACTGAATATATATGAGTTGGGTTTGTGGTGGTGGGTCATTTCTAGATAGCTCGTAGTACAACTGGTCCATCATTATTATTATTACCAGGTGCTGCTTTTCTCGATCGGCAATGACTAGGTGGAAGATCCAATTAAGGTCATGCTTCTATGTTTCTCTAAAGTCTCTTTCTTAATTGATATGTATCCATCATTAATTCCACTAGCTAGCAATAACTTGTTCGAAAACGATTTCGATGTAATCTCCTAGCTACAATAGTAGTGCATCAGTGCATGTTTATGTAATTAATTACCTGCTATAGCTAGCTAGCTCACTGCTGCATTCATTCATTTTTTGCACTCATGCTGCATGTAAAAATATACCCAGAAATGGAAAATAATTATTAGGGTACGTACGTACGTACGTGGATTATTATTTACGATGACTTTTTAGTGAGATAATTGTAAATTAAGTCATGCGAAACTCTACTGCAAAGTGGAATTTGTGATCTACTTCAATTATGTCAGCGAAAGAATATTTCATTGTCGAAATGACTCGACTCGACTAGCTGCAAAGTCATTCAGGACTTAACAAATCTATCCACATATATATCTAGCTAGTTATGAATCTAGGGTTTGTAGTATATATATATTGTCCACGAAAAAATAATCTAGGGTTTGTTGACATTGTTGTACAATATAATGGCGGCTTTGACCTGGAGTCGATTCGCCCTATGAACTAAATTAATGATCAGTATTTTGACTAATTATTTTAATAGTTCATCAAGTCACAAATTATCTTTAGTTTAGTTGTATTTGGGGAAAGAGGTGCTAAATTTGAACCCTTTAACTTTTGATGCAAAGATAAAAATTATTAATTCTCATCTTTGCGGATCGACTAGTAATTATTTCCAGCAATAGAACAAGTTGACAAGCTTACAGAAATTGAACCAACTTTCATATAGATAGTTAAAAAAACAACATTTTACACTGTTCATGAGCCATAGATTTCGTACATATATATATATATGATAGTATATACATACGTACTTTAATTATGTTGAGTGTTGAGGTTTTGAGATCAGTTCAGTCCCTTCCTAACCCAACCCAACTTAATTACTGGCTACATATATATTATGCATGCAAACCACCTAGTTCCCTAGTCACACTAGATATATATATATTGTACAATTATTGCAAATCTTAATTAGTATGCATCATATATGTACTTAATTTCCTTATTCAATCATAATCTCCTCGATCGAACACTAGCTAGTCAGCAGCTAGCTTCATTGGCTCGTAATGCCGCCACGCGGAATGACGCGGCAGGTGAGTGGTTGCTTCATTTCCATAGAGAGTCTCAAGCACTCTGAAAGGTCTACGGGCACTGCCGGAAGCCACTTGAATTGCTGCAAAAGCCTTGCAAGCCACAAGTGCACCGTAGCTAACCCTAGCGCCTTGCCCGGGCATACCCTACGGCCAGACCCAAATGGTGCGAGCCTAAGGTCCGATCCCATTATCGACACATCCTCTTCAATGAACCGCTCGGGCTTGAATGCCCACGGGTCATTCCAAATGGCTGGGTCGTGAGTTATAGCCCACATGTTGACCATTGCAGTCGTGCCAGCTGGAACAAATATTTTGTCTATGTGTACGTCATGGACGGCTAGACGGGCCCACGATAGTAATGGGCCCGGAGGGTGCATCCGGAGCACTTCCTTGACTATTGCCTGAAGATAGGGCAGCTTCGGAAGGTCGGAATCCCTCACGTGCCTCTGGTTCCCAACGCACGTGTCAAGCTCTTGTTGTGCTTTGGCTTGAATGTCTTGGTGTAAGGCTATCCTTGCCATAATCCATTCAAGAAGTATAGCAACCGTGTCTGTCCCTCGAAATATCATTTCCTGAATAATGTAATTACCCAAGGAAAAAAAAAATTAGACAAAAGGGTTCAACTTATGCACAAAAGTTCTTACGTTTGTAAAACCACTAGATTGATCCCAGCATATCAAAAATCCTATGCAAACAAATCCTTGTAATATATATTAAAGTATGCGCATGTCCACCACGAATCTTAAAGTCCCATGAAAACTTGGTAAGTAGAGAAATGAAAACGTGGATAGCATCATACCACAAAGAAGTATATAGAATATATAGGCTAGTGATCCAGCTGTCCTTGTATAATTGTATTTATATGTATATATTAATATCATATATACTTATTACCTTGATTCCCAGATATATAGGACTGTACCACTAGATATGATTCAAGAAAAGTAGATGTATAATTATCTATTCCCTTTTGCCTACAACATCGATCTTACAGTGTTCATGACCAACATAGATATATTGTGCATTGTCTAGTTGTCTAGCTATATATATAATTAAGTTGAACTTAATCATCAACTAGAAGAAATTAAATATATAATCGAGAAGCTTCTTGTCAAGTACCAAGTCATATCTATAGCCATAACTTTGATTAAACATATATATGCTTTTTCTTTTCTCTTTTTTCTTGTGAGGTTGACTGCTTGAGTCAACAGGTTTAGCTAGGGTCGTTCTGTCAAAGTCATTAGAATTATAGAGGAAAATATCTGAAGCAAACATAGAACAACATGATTAATGACAATTAAGTATCTGTCAAACAAATAATTTGAAAATTCTCTACACAATTGAAAAATGTATAACTAGTAGACGAATAACTGTCAACCGTTGATGTTAGCGAATATATATCATTGTAGTTTTCTTATACATAAATAGCTGACAATCAATCAAAATATTTATACCAATATTATTGATGAAAAATAAAATTAGAAGTGAATATGTGATGGGTAAATAAAATACATATAATATATAAAATTGAACGAGAGATTCACTTACCCACAAAACAGACACCAAGTCTGAATCACTTAGTTGATCCTCAGCAGGCAGAGCAAGCAAAGCACTAAGAAAGTCATTCCCACCACTGAAATCTCCTGCTCTTTTTCTTTCCTTCACAATTTGACCCACTACAATCTTAACCTTAGCCGCCAATTTGTGACACTGTCTCTTCACACCATAAAAATCCAAAAACCTCAGAGGAAAGTAATCCTCCAAATTAAACCTAGAAATTAAGTCATATCCTTCGCTGACCATCTCATGTAAAGTCAACGTCAGCTCCTTCTCTAAACCTAACCCAAAAACACTCTCAATTATGTTATTCAGAGAAGCCTCCTGCAATATTCCTTTCACGCCCACAGCTTTCCTCTCCTCCATCTCCTCCCACACTTTGACCGCCATTTCGTCCGCCACGTGCTGCCTTAGCCCTTCTAGGCCCGCAATTCTCTTCGGCGAGAACATGTGGACCGCTGCTAACCTACGCAGGTGGCGCCAATACGCCCCGGAAGGAGCAAACCCTATAGCCCGCTCGAACATTAGTGCTCGAGCGGATTGCTTAATAGGACGGTCAGAAAAGGAAGACCCTCCTAGGATTTGCTTAGCAGTCTCCGGGTGGCTGCTAATGATGACACGTGTACTCGTGCCTAGACTGTATACCATGAGTCTCTTTGCGTTCAACGAAGATGCCATGCTGGCCAGTTTACGATGAGCAAGAGCGCTCATTTGGTCCGGTATGGAGCCCAAGACGGGCCACCCTACAGGACCCCGGAGGTTCAGGGTACGGCGGTAATCGGACCATGCAGAGCCTCCGGGGACGAGGCAGTGGTTCAGGACGAAGAGGAAGACATAGAAGAAGAATGAGAGGAGAGTGAGAGTGAGAGTGGAAGCTCCAAACCAAAAGAGTAGGATGGAGAGGTTGGCTATTATGAAGAGTTTCATAACTATTTGAAGTGGTCTGGGGAGTGATCGATGATTAAGTGAAAGATTAAAGCTTAGTACAATTGCCTAGAAATGGACATTTGTCTTGAAGATCTGATGTGGGGTGATTTGTATATATAGTGGGATTTGGAAAGCTATCTGGGTTAGGTTTGTTAACTAGGGTTAGCGAACGCAAGCACACTTAATTGTTAATGAATAAATATTATTCATTTTGAAAAATGTTACTAGCTCGTATAGAAATTTTCATGATTTGGGTGTTTATATGACATAGGCTATTATACTACATGATCTGAAAATATAACTAAAATATCAGTTTGGACAAGAAATATAACCAAAAATGTAGAGAGTGGGTTTCTCTGAGGCAGATATATATTATTTTTATGTGACGGTGACGTCATATTTAGCAGATTTTAATTTCACAAAATCTTCAAGTGTTCAAAAATTATGGGGAAGAGATGGAGAGAGAGGCCGGAGATAGCAATAGCACCTAGCTAGTATCCATCAGGCCATAAATTCACATGGGTTTCACGTCGATTCACCGAACCACACATTATGGAACCACACCACCTCAAAATCAATATCACAATCATGAATCCAAGACTTGTTTTTGGTCATAAATATTCGATCCTTCTCTGTTAGGGCGAATATAGGATGTTTTTGCTGATAACATGCAATCGTCCTATGTCATCATATATGTATCGTCTTGGCTTTCACCCTAGATTGAGGACGTAGCTGTGTTTCTTTGTAATCCTTTTGTTACCATCTCAATTAAAGTTTTACCATCTTTGAGTTTCATGAAAAGAAAACCCATTTTGAAGCGGACATCCAAAGCGTAGATTCTGCAAAAAATAGCCGCACCATTCAAATAGTGAAAAACCATCGTTCAGGGTGACAATTTGAAGCGGCCACCAGCAATGCAAATTTTCGAAAACCCGCCGCCGGTGAAAGCCCATGCCACTATCGGAACGGCAACTGCCTTTCACAGGGGCCTTAGAAAGGGTCAAAGGGATGTTTATATAGCATGCGTATACAATGTTTGGATATGTATTTGTCGTGAAACACAAGTAATGAGTGTTGTACGGACCCAAATCCTGATTCTGCAGGGAAATAATTCCCAACATCGATCGGACATATATCTTTCAGATCACCATCCATTCATCATGTGAAAGTAAAAGCAGCATAGCACATACCCATACGAGTCCAAAAGGCCTCTGGACAAAGCAGCTGGAGTGCGTTAACTCTGACGTGACATGATGATATGTCTATTAACCACAATCATTTTCTTCCTGCATTTTTCAAACACACCCCCACACTACACTAAAATATGTGAGTCTAGGTCCTCTAGGAGCTAGCTAGGCTTTCCTGATTCCGAGGCCTATATATGTTTCACTTTGTGATGTACGGACAAGAAGATAGAAAAATCTCAAGGAGCCAAGCAAGCTAGAGCTGCCGTATGATTCTGCAATGTTCATCACTAGCTTCCTTCTCGTAGGCTCGTAGCCTCTCATTTGTACCATGTTTTATTGTCATTGTTCACATGTGGAATGTGACATCCTTGGACCAAAAATAAAGAAAAGGATTGGGCACGATTCAAAATTGCGAATTGGCCCAATGAAGGGGATTGTGGCAACTCAAGATGCCCTTCAACCATTTTCTTAATCCTGATCATCGTGTCAAGAAAGCTTGCAACTAATGATTGAAGTATCAATGAAAGCTTTCAAGATTGGTTGATGGTGATGAATGGAATAAAATGAACGGCTAACTCTCCCTCCCTAATCTACCACTTGGTGGTAGGTGGTCTACTTGATATGTCAACGTACCCAAGACTTTTCTTAACCGCAAATGAGAATACACGAACACGACGGATATAGATCTCACGGCTTCGGAAAGCAAAACAAGTTCTCAAAACTCCATGATGTTTTGCTCTCTATGAATGGAAACGTCAAGACATTTCAGTTCAACATACTCAATCCTTCTTCATATTCAACTATTCACTAAAAGAACAATTTGTGTGCAGGGCAGTGTTCATAGATCATTTTGTGGAATGATTCACAGCCTACACCCAAAAGGACCTTCCCTTAATTTAATTCCCAGATTCATCCACGCGCAATATAAAGGCTTCCAATATTTAATCACAGAGCTATGGAAAGCAAAACCTATCCAGCAAGATATCTATCGTGCAAAGATCCACTCTGAACTAATAGCAACTGTGAACTTTGGCTTCGTCACATTTACCAGACCCTACCACAATACTAAATAAGCTAACTAATTAAACCTAATTAATCTGCAAAGATTACACCCTTTTGCCAACCAAATTTATATAATCCACTTGTTTGCCCAAAGTATTTTATACAAGGCCAATGCTCTCTTGCCAGACATACCATACTAGATTATCAATCTAGCGGGACACATTAAAGCAAGAATCCACCTAATCAATGATTAAGATCGTCAATTAAGCAACATAACATATCAAACTATCTCGCAAACAAACCCATTTCAAACAAACCCATTTCAAAAGGATATGCCGCCGGCACATCCAATAGTTCAATTATCAAACAATTTAAACTGTTGCTCTCATCCGGAAAGCATCAAATATCATTGGGTCCTGTAACCAATGCTGCATATCATATCAGAGCAAATGACAATGATTATAAAATCCCACAACAGCTAAGGGAGACGCGTGGACGCCTCTGCTCCAGCAATTTCTCACCACACTTGAAATTATTTAAACAATCATGAGGACTATACTTTGCTCAAAGCAAGGCAGGCAACACTAAACAATCCATGAAAAAAGAGCCCTATAATGGGCTATGAGGACTGCTAAACAAAACAAATCTAGGACAAAGACTACCAATAAGGTATCTGGACCAACAGGGATCGATCAAAGAGGAGACCCTTTCTTTAAACAACAAGCACAAAAAGTAGGCAGTCTTTGCGGCACAAATATATTCTTCCTCTAGTAAGACCCTTCTGGGAGGATCTGTCAGAAATTAGAATAAAACTCAAAAAGCCAACCGAAGTGGAATGCTTAGCAAACCATTGATACTTTTAACATTAGCATAGTATTTCCTAAGATCCAACCTGCATATGAAAACTTTAAGGTTCTGGAATGGAGTTTACTCAAGTATGTCAAATGGTATATGTTAATGGCCATGGCCATTAACATTTACTGTAAACTCACAACTAGAGAATTGAGTTCAGGATACAAACTACTTCCCGACTTTGCAAAACCTTCAATTTCATGGCAATGTGTCCAACAGGAATAGCTAACCACTTCATACCACAAAAAGAAAGTAGCAGCCCACAAGCAATACAATTATGCAACCTTTCCATTATTAGTAAAATATGCCTCTACTACATACCAATAATAGAAACTAGCAAGCCTACTTATAGATGAGCTATTAGCAAGAGAGGAAGTTCTTTAATCATTAAAGATGATGCATTATAAATCCTACTTATCACCACAGCCGACACTTCTGAAACTTTTACCTAACACAGCCCCCTCTACGTTTACCTACTCAATCAAGCTCTTTCGAAACTTTTTACAGATCAATCTACAAGGCTTACTGAAACCCCAGTCAGATCTGGAACCAGACATGATTATTTGACACTCATATTTGGTTTGAGAACTTCTGAGAAGCTTTTTTAAAGCAGATATGACTTGCATGCTGAGACAAACAATTCCAACAACTTCAAGAAACAAAAATCCATTGTAAAGAAAACAAGCCCAACCAAAATATGAACAAAAGCGCTTAGAGCAGTTGCCATGACAAAAAAATAAAATGAACAATGTCTAAAGAGTGGTGCTAGGTTTCGAATAGTTTCATAACTAGTTTACAAAAGCAACAAGTTCCAACTTCCAAGTCCAGAACATTGTATGAGAACTGCATATTCACGAGGACAAGAACATCAAGGCTTTCAATTAAGAGTCCACTCCAAACTATTCTCATTACAAATTACTTGGAGGATCAATGATTGGGCAGAAAAAAATAAAAGGGATTAACGATAACATGATCTTCGCTAAAAGTGGAAAGATGCTGCCTTGCTGACAAATTTGTTCCACCAGACCACGAGCCAAAAGAAAGCACCAAAATTACTAAATTAAAAATTGACAGATTATCCACCGGTTTATTTCTAAGGTTGTGTATCACCACTTTTCTGAGCCATCTTTAAGGAACTAGATAGAGTCTAATAAATCTTAGGCCAGGGTAGGGGTTATTATTAACTTGGTCCCGCAATGTAATCAATTAGTAGCAGTATCTTGAAACAAATTCATAGATCAGAACTAATTGAGATTCACAAGTAAACAGAACCAGTGTGAAGCTAACTTATTCACAACCTGTCGATAAGTACACATTACAGGGGTTGGGTCTTCTAATCTTCTAAATGACTGGTAAGAGAAACACAAAACAAGTTTTCGCCTACAATAGGAGCATAATTCCATGAAAGTGGGAGATTCATTCAGCATAAATAGTCAAAAGGAAAAGGAAAACGCTAGCATTTGATAAACAGAGCAAAAATTACTTCCAGCAACTTCAAATGTATGAAACACATACTATCTAAACTGATGTAATTCAGCTTCAAGCACATAGGGATTTCAGACTAACTGACGGCCTTATATTATCTGACCACATACTCTACTGAATCTCAGAAAATAAGTTTATCAAGATATTTAAATTTGCATATTCACCACTGGTAACTTCACTGTGTTTGTGCAGTTCTGATGTACTCCCATACATGTGTGAGTTTATGCATATAGTCCATGTGCCTCCGTCTTTTAAATCACAGAGTCAAATACTTGGACTACACTTAGATTTAGCATTATTTCACATAAGAAAGTAGCAACAAGCTGTTAAAATTTGCTTCTTGCTAATAATAATCCATGTTCAACAGCAAAGAGTTTAAAGTCATAACTTTTTAGTAGCTGCAGAAAATCTAATAAAGTTGTTTTACATTAGGAAAAGATGAGAAAGTCTACTCTGCATTGCCTTCATTTTCCTGCGCGCATGAGCCTAAGAAGAGGATTTATAGTTCTGAACGAGAGTTTGACCATATATGCCAAGAGTGAAACATTAAGACAAGACAAATCAACGAGCTCCTTTTTAAAAATACCCCCAATCAAACTTAGCTAAAGGCAAATAGCCACCTTTTGTTAGCAGTCGAAAAAATAACAAAACTTCTACTATTATCAAACTAAAATACCTCCAGCTACCCAAGAGTAAGGAACCACTCAAACTCAAAAAAGCTCTCACTCCAGTCATCTCTCTTCATCTCTTGGAAAAAAGGAGATCAAAAACTCTATTGACACAATGCACCTATTGCTTCAGATCCTTTTGCAGTGAAACCCATACAGAGAGGGGAGACAACACCAGAAACTCCATTATCAGAGACCAACAAGAACTCCATTATCACTGTTCACTCACTGTGCCATTTCCTCCGGTACCATCACTGCTGGTTTATCACACTAATGGCAAAAAGATAGAGGGAGGTGAAGACAGACAGTGGAGGAGCATTCAAAGGCTGCAGTTTCAAATATAGTCTCATAACACGTTATACTGTCCGATTAAATACTGGACAGGCTCTTGATTCTTTCATACAAACTATGTCAAGCTTTACCTCACTATGTAAAATAGTTACGTCCTAACAAATCCATGTGTAAAACAAACAGCCAAGAAGTCTTTGGAATAGAGAGGCTTATACTCCTGTCAAAGAGAGCAACCCAATCTCATGCCTCATTGATGATGCTGGAGGACAAGGATCATCAAAAGTGCAGTTTTCTTGGAATGCCTCACCAGGACGACAAATACTCTAGCAGTAACTTATCGCCTACATTGATGACCTCTACCCAACACTCAAAAAATACTTCCTCTTTTCTTTTCTTTTCTTTTTTCGTCTCATGAACGTATGGTGTATGTAGCCAAAAATACTTCCTCTTTTCCTTTCTTTTTCATTCAAAAGTTGAATAAAATTACGTCTTTTAATAAAGTTGGCTACTTTTCACAATACCACTGCGTGGTATTATTTTCTTAATAAAAACTCTACATGAATCATGTCTGCTGTAACCAAAAAAATTAATAAAGAAATACTCCACATAATATCAAAGAGCAAGGAAAAATAAGTAGGACGATAATTACATATGGAAACCAACCAATGAAGTCTATCCAATCTTTGTAAGAGAACAAACAATAATTCATAATATCAATGAGCAAGGCAAAATAAGTAGGACCATGATTACATATGGAAACCAACCAACGAAGGCTATCCAATCTTTGTATGAGAACAAACAATAATTTATATAAAAAATGATATTCCTAATTTAGATAGCAACAGAGAAGTTTATGGTCAAAATCAAAATGTAGCCATACCACATGATTTACTTAAATTACTACACCTCAACCAGATGAATATTTTTAAGAAAATATCAACCTTCAACCAAATGCACTGGGATGGTTACTTTAGCCATAAGAAATATAGAGCTTAGCTTGGGGGTGGTGGTGGCGGCATGTTGGATTTCGCCAATCCAACCCATGCAACAATGCCAACTGCAAGGATAATCCATCCACATATGTCATACTTGAGATCACTGCTCCTCTTAGCCTTGGAACTCTGGAATAAAACAAAGAAATTAATCTCAAGTTCCTATGGAAACTAAACAGAAGCTCTGTTTGCATCCTTTATACTGAGAGGTTTGAAGTTGAAACTATACTTAAGGAACTTATGCCCAGTTTACCCATATTACTACATACAAGTAGCTTTGATCTTGTACATACATATGGAAAAGATGTACTAAAGGGAATGACATGTATAAACATATTTTGATATAGTGTATGCATAGGAAAAGATGCTAAAAGTAAATTAAATAGAATGATGAAAATGCTTATATGAATGTGATCCACGGGCTACAATTTACAATATTTGTAGTTAGACATAATTTGTCCTTTGTGTCGGATGAGAAATGAAGCTGTATTTTGATCCAACAAACGAGTATTATATTTACTATGATTTTGATAAATGATTGGACAGGTAGTATTTCAACCATTAATTTGGGTTACGGATGTACACATTAACACTTTCATATCCTCCACATATCTGGAGACATAATAGTTAATAAAAATCCAGAATGGTACATGTTTTAACTTTGTATTGAACTAGTGAAATAAATGACATTGCATGTACCTACTCAATCGTATAAATAAGGAGTTGAATTGTCAAATATCTCTATCTCTTTTCGATCAAGGAAAAAGCAATGATACATGCTGGGACAGGATGCACCCAAAATAAAGTAATAATTTAAGGTCTACCTTTCCACTTGAGGAAGCAGCAGGTCCCCCACCTAGCGTCTGTTGAGCCATTCCTTGCTTATGGATCTCCATATGCAACTCTGGTGCCTGGGAAGACATGATCAACAATTACCACGGTTACACTAGTAATCTAGATTCAAACTAAACCCAGTATTAAACCAACTACAATAACAATAATTAGCAAAAACAAATTATCCTACACCAGATAGAAGGGACACCTACAGGTTTACTAAAGCTCACAAGCAACAGAAACAAACCATTTTCCTATAAAACATATCGATATGCCACTGGTTGAATTTATCTCGGCTTTGATTGTGAGGACTTGATTATTAACCAAGCACCCACCCCTTTAGCCTTCTGTCCATCTGCCAGCAATTCTTTCAAAATAACAGGAAGTTTGCTATCAAACACCACAAAACTAACTTTGTAAGTGATGGAGTTCCTGATTTGAATTTAGAGATAAATCTGGCCCACACTTCAGGGAGAATTCAACTTGTCCCCAGATCCAGGGCAGATTGTGCTTAGCTTGGTTAATCTGGGCCTTCGACCCCAGTTGTGTCCAAAACTTAAAATGAAATTAAATATAATAATATTGCGCCTACCCGCCGCCATAACTGGACTAAATGTAATCATGTGTGAAAGCAAGTTTGCATCTGTGACCCTTAATTTCAATGCATGACCAGTCCAACTTCCTTTTTAACTGTATTACCTATGAACCTCCTCTTCAGTTACATTTAAGTGGAGCACTCCAAACAACCGCAGTAAGAACTATCACTTCAAGTCAATAATTAAGATTGCAAAGAATGCTCACATACTACTCTAAGAAATTTTCACAGTACAAATTAAGATATAACCACATGATTATCCGCGAAGGAACATAAAAGTAACAAATACCTTAGCTGTGACTTCTATGGACTTCTGATAAAGCTCATTCCCAGGTTCCTATAAAAACAAATCCATTGTTAACCTTCTCTTCAACTCTAGAAATTTCAAAATACAAATAAATTTTGACAGTTCGGAGAAGCAATATACAACCTCCTCCGCAGCTCTTTGGAAAAACACGGACGCCTTCTCGAAATAGGGCCTTGCCTCGTCCAAATCAGGAGTCATGAATCCATGCGAGGTGTGTGCGTTTCCTAGACACCACAAAGCTTCATGCTTTGTAGGATTTATCACCAGAGCCTCCTCCAACTTTGAAATACAATCTAAACATTGTTCAGGTCCACCGTTAGTACACAACACGAACACCAATCGAAAATTGAATGAAAACACCGGCACAGCTTCAAATTAAGGTGCGATAAGAATCATGAAGACGAATAATTACCATTAAGCATGATCTTGGAATCCGCAACACTCTGAAACTGCGACAGTTCGAGCAAAGCTCCTGCCCATTTGACTAAATTCTGCACAGAATTAACAATTAAGCAAATTATTTAGCAGCGATAACGTGGTAATCAGGGAGATGTATAAAGAGGAGTTGAGAGAGAGAGAGAGAGAGAGAGAGAGAGAGAGAGAGAGAAAGAGAAAGAGAGAGAGAGAGAGATAGAGAGGGGCACGAACATCGGCATCTAGAGGGTTCTTGGCGTAGTGAGCTTCGGCGGTTTTGCGACTGTGCTCGGAGAGCAAGAGGCGGTCGAAGTCGTCCTGAGAGAACTGCATGGCTGTCGTTCTGGGGAGAGATGGTGGCGATTTTGGTCCGAAATGGACTCTACTCGCGCTGCTGCAAAAAGCCGGTTTTAGGGTTTCTGGAAGAAGGAAGGGTGTACCAATAAGGGAATCACTACTTGGGGAACACACCACGGCAATGGCTTCAAGCCTTCAACCTCGTCCTTGGGCTTTACTTGGTGTTTTTTTTTTTTTTTTGGATTAGGGAGGGGGTGGCACTTGGGCTCTTAGTGGGTCAATACTTGGGCTGTTTCTTGCGGCTTGCCAAGTTATGGCTTGGGTCCATGTTAGGTTTGAGTCTAAACTAGGGTTTTTAGCTGTTCGGGCTGAAATGGATGGTGCATTATCAGCCTCGTTTCTTACTTTACTTGGTCTTTAAGTCTTTAGACCTCGTTTAGTTCACGGAAAATAAATGAAAGAAAAGGAAATCAATTCCTTTCCCTTTCCATAGGTATGGAAAATTCAAATTTTCTATATGGTGCGTTTGGATGAAACAATTGTAAATTCTTTAGAATTTTTGAAATGATGGAATCTACAACTTCATCAATTAAAATTCCATCAATTGCAATTTCCATTGTTTGGTTGTATCTATATAGAATTTGGAATATGTAATAAATAAATAAAATTTAAAACAAATTAAAAGATTAAAATAGAAACAAATCTTGTTTTGGAAACTAATAAAAAAATAAAAACAAATTTCTGCAAAGGGAATTCGAAATGACACATATTTTGATGGAAATTGAAGTGAGGAATTCGGGCAATCAATTTCTTCATTTTTTTTCACAGAGAAATTTATAATTTCCAAGTTGAAAATGTCAAACGATGTAATTGAAGTCAATAAATTATGAATTCCTCACTTTCAGTTAAATTCCATCTTTTTTTCCTTCATCCAAACACACCCTTAACTTTCATTTTCAAGTGTTTGGCAATGGTGGAAAAATAGTCAAAATATTTTGTAATAAATGCTGAAAAGTGGAAGGGAAAATGAATCCCTTGAGCTATGGAGGTAACCATTCTTCCCTTTATTTTCCTTTCTTTCAGGAAAGTGTTTCCTTTCTCTTGGCACCCTAAACACAATAAATGTTTGAGTTTCCTTTTCTTTCATTTTCCATGGCCTAAAATCTGTGAACCAAACAAAGTCTTAGGGTTGGAGGAATTTCAATGTCGCTCTATTTTCGGTGATTGAACAAAACTAGGCTTTCCTAAGTGGTTTTGTAATTGAACAATCCGCCGATGTAGTACATATTATTGTTTTTTTATGCCCTAGACTTAGATTCAAGCAATTTTTTTTTGTGTTTGCTCCCAACATTATTCGAATGTCCTATTAAACTATACTAAGGTGATGTTTGGTACTGGTGTTCCACAAGCCAGGCTTATTTTTAATACATGTCCGGGGCTTCCTTTAGCTGAGCTTACACAAGAAAGTTTGCACCATGTTTGGCAAGATGGTGTTATATAAGGTGGGACTAAAGAGCAAAGAGCAAAGAGCAAAGAAGTGAAGAACCCAGAGCAAAGAACGTGAAGAACCCACGGCTAAGAACCCAGATGATCAATCTAAGGCTATTTTGTTTTGGTGGGCTGATATAATACTTCTTTGTCTTTCTCCTCTTTGTTTTCTGCTCTCCTTCTCTCTCTTCTCCACCGCTCTCTCTTTCTCTCCCTTCTTCCTCCCGCTATCTCTCTCCTGTTGTTCTCTGCTCACCGCTGCCACACCGCCACCACTGCCCCGTGAGGATAACCCACAACACCGCCACACTCTTTGTGCCTCTCTCTTTTCAACAGAAGCGACGCCAAGAGATGAGCAGGAGGGGTAGAGAAACAATCAGCCAAAACTCAGATCCCTCATTTCTATCTCTGCCCAGAACTCATCAATCAAAACCCATAACTCATCAATCAAAACACAGATCCCTCCGATCAAGAATTTGAGGTGCAGGAGGGGTAGAGAAACAAAAAAAAAATGAGGAGAAGGAGATGAGCGTCTGCGTGTCCTGAGGGGGGACTCCTGAGCGGCACCAAATTTGGGGGTACTATAGAACGAAGAATAGAAGGGCTTTTAGTCCCAAGGGCCCCACCACAGTCTCATTTAATGTTATCCCATGTTGTCAACAAACATGGGACAGACTTGTATAAGAAAATAAGCTCATTTAGTCCAATCCAATCCCATGAAACAAACATGACCTAATAGTTGTTGATAGCAATACAACTTGAAAAAAAAAAATCAATGAAAGGATGATAAAATTCTTCACAGACGACTTTTTTTGTTGTTTTTTTTTATCGATAGGAACTTCATGACTCATAAAAGATGTGAATCCTCATTAATAAAAATCAAATAAGAAAAAGAAATTCCTCAAAGTAAAGTAGGCGGGAACGACACTTCATATCGCGGGTAAACAATGTCATACCCAAAGTACCCTCCATTGATATTCCAGACCTATGAACTTAGCATAGAAAATAGCGTAATAACAACTTATCTGTAAGTGTATTATCGTCCATCCGAAACTTAAAAAGGGAATACTTCCCGCCGTTTTGAGAACCCTAGCATCATTTTCCCCCTTTTCCATCATTCATTCACAGACCAAGCCCAGCAACCGCCGATGATGGCAGACGAGAACGCAGCGACGATCCAACCGCCGATCTCAGAAGAAGAGGACGCAACTACTGTGCAACCACCGATGGCTGAGGAAGATAACGCAGCCACGATCCCACCCGAATCCGGAGAAGAGAACCCACTCGGATCGGAATCGGAAGAGGAGAACACAGCACCGATCCAACTCGTACAGGAAGAAGAGAACGCAGAAACTGTGCAACCAGATATGGGAGAAGAAGAGGACGCTGCAAGTGCCCAACTACTGATGGCTGAAGAAGATAACGCAGCCACGATCCGACCCGAATCCGGAGAAGAGAACGCAGTCGTACCCGAATCGGAAGAAGAGAACACAGAAACTATCCTACTCGCATTGGAAGAGGAGAACGCAGCAACAATCCAATCCGTATCGGAAAGAAAGAAGGCGAAACCGATCCAACCAGAACGGAAAGAGAATGAGGCAGAACCGATCCGACTCGAACTTCCGACTGGTCGGGTCAAGAAGATAATGAAGCTCGACAGGGACATCAACAAGGTGAACTCAGAAGCCCTACACCTCGTCTCCTGCTCCGCCCAGCTCTTCCTTCAGTTCCTCGCCGAGGGTTCCGGTGAGGCTGCGATGGAGAAGAAGCGCAAGATCGTGAAGTTCGAACACATAAGAACCGCCGCGAAGAGGCACCGCGCTACGAGAGATTTCCTCGTCGACGAGCTTCCCGTGCCCTCTCAGCCGTCCGATCAGAAGTCCACTGATCGGAGCCGCTCTCGCCCTGTTGCTGACAATCCAGCTCCAGCTGGCACTCGACGGATTGATGACTTCTTTCGTAAGCCAGCAACTGAATCCCCAATTCAGATCGAAGAGTCCTAGATCGTCAAAAACCAAATCAATTAGTCTGGTCAACTTGTAGTGGTGAGAAATCAATGGAAATTATCTGTATGAATACAAGGAGACTCTGATATTAATTCGATTCAAATTTGTGTATTACTTTCTATGTTTCCTATGAATTGGATATTTATGATTGACCTAAGCAAAGGTAGCTTGTTCTTGGTGTATGTTCATTGAAATGTATGTATGCAATTTCTTGTATTGTTATTTTGGTCATGAATTCTCTTGAATTATATCTGCATCTGTTTATTTGTTTCCATCACTGCTTCGTCCTGTAATGTAGGAAATTCGGTCATCTGGAAACCAGAAAGGAGGTAGTTGTTAAATAGCCTTTGCCTTTAGTTTCTTATTTAGCTTTACTGTTTTGCTTGGGCTGTGTTCATGAGAAATCATTGTAAGATTGAATTTGCTGTTGTTGTTGTTGCTTCTTTTTTATATATATATATACAGGTTGAAGAAGAGAATCTGTGGGATCAGTGCAAGAGCAACACCAACAAACCTTTGCTGAAGAGTGTTGAAGAGATGCCATCTCTATTACCAATTCACAGTACATTTTGATTGATTAGGGGATGTAGCAGTCAAAGTATTAAGTATGACGCTCAATGGCAATCGAGGGAAAACTTTACCTGATCTGCTTCTGCTTCCATGTATGTTTATGTATTATTTAATTCAGAATCTTTTTACTTTCAGCTTTTGTGTTCATATCATACATATTACTTTCCTAGTGTTATAAATTTTTAGGCAATCCTTGCTCTCGTCTTTTTCTTATGCATTTAGATCAATGTCTTGGGGGTGCAACTTTTTTCTTGCCATTACAAGATGCACACAACATACATTTTGAAGTTCATAATTTAATAGTACAAATGAGAGATATTACATCACTTATCAACATATTAAATCTATGATTTGGACAAAAGGTTGTAGAAAACTTGCTCAAGTTGTTTTATTTTGTTGACTGCACAGTGTACCTTTATGCTAGTAATAAGAAGACAACAATCCTAGAAACTTATTTATTTGCACTTGCAATTGTACTTGTCTTACAGTTCTAGACATTTATGTTACTAAAATAAGGTTCTGGTCACTTCTGCAGATACAGGGGAAATTCATATATATATATATATATATATATATATTACAAAGACTGTTTAGCTGAAATTGTAACTGAACTTATTCTTCTGCATGATCTAATAAGTTATTGGGTAAAAACCCAAATTAATACCTAAACTATTGTGAAAAGGATTTTTTGGTACCTACAAATTTTTTTTACCCAAAATGGTACCTGAACTATTGTGTCATTACCCAAAATAGTACCTCCGTAGTTAAGTTGGGTACCATTTTGGGTAAATGCACAATAGTTCAGGTACTATTTTGGGTAATAGTGCAATAGTTCAGGTACCATTTTGGGTAATGACCAATAGTTCAGGTACCATTTTGGGTAAAAAAAAATTGTAGGTACCAAAAAATACATTTGGCTATAGTTCAGGTACCATTTTAGGTTTTTACCCTAAGTTATTCCGCAAAACTAGCTTTCTTACACTCTTCTGCTCTATGTTTTCCGAGTGTACTTGAAGACTGACAAATTAAACACAATATTCAGGGAGATAGTGGGCCGGAAAATGTTGATACCACTGAAGCTGTTTCATCTCTAAGAGGAGAAACAAGACCAGATCGCGCAAACATCTTTTGTCTCTGTCCCTTCTTACCATCTTTTGATATGCCTTGAGTGCTTAAATCTATGCTGTTTGGTCCCAATTGCTGAAGGCCCAGAGAAAGCCTTCTGTTTAGAGGCATAGCAGTGGTAAAACCTCCATTTGCATTTCTGTTTGAAGTTCGCCTAGGACTGCTGCTTGGACTGGGCATGAACAAATTTTCTTGCTGATGTCTTAATAGGCCTTGGAACTTCACTTCCTGTGGGGGAAAAATTGCATCATCAAGTTGGTAAGAAGATGCAGGCAATTGTAGAATTTTCTATATGGATACATTTAAATACATAGGTCCTAGGATGTGTTACTGGAAACTACAAACATAAAAGAGCCATATTTTCATATTCTGAATAAACTATAAACTTTTAATTGCATTGTCAAATACTAACCCTTTGTCTTTGCCTCTCCCCCTCCTTTTCCTGCCTTAACACATTATACTCTTCCAACATTGCTCGGAGAGGTACCTGTATGACATATTGTCTTCATCTGTAATTACAGTTTACTTGGACTACCAGAGAGAGCATGGCAAGTTATGGAGAAAATGAGAAAATAAAATGAGAAATATTAAAGTTCAGTACATAGATAGAAAGATGCTATGTTATCAACGGAAGTCCAAACTGTAAGACATTCATAAAACACTGGCTTCCAGGGCTCCATGATTTGTTGTGATTCTTACACCATATCTTACTAGCTTTTGTCATCTTCTTACACTGGATAAAAACTTACTTTTCAATGTTAAATAATCAAAATGTACAAAAGTGATTGCCTTTTAACATTATGGGACATAAAAGAGGGATGAGTTAAAGGTTAACTTTGACTGCTTCATGCCAGAAAATCCAGGCCGGTGCTTTTTAGGTAATTGTATATGCATTCAAATAATTAGGTCCCACTTAATAGAAAGAAGAAGAAAAGTTATGTTAGCTGGAAAAAATCCCCAAGATACCAATTTCTTGAATGCAAATTCTGAAATTCAAAATTCTGAACTTCTCAGCTCTACTTTGAGGAGACTAGAATGTTATGTATTATAATAAAGGATCTTTAGATGCTATGCAAATCGGGCAATGCAGAATCAATTTTTTTTTTTTGCAATATTGAAATGCAATGGAGTACGTACCTCATCATACAAGAAAGTCTTCTTTCTTTCTTCTTCCCAACTCTTGGTGTTTTCTATCAGCAAATCCACCAAAGCTGCATTTTATTCCATTGTGAGAGAATTTATCTTACTTGGATGGCATAATATCATTTGATGTCAATGCATGCACATTTAAATTTTCTCTTTTCTTTGATTAATCTTGTAGTAGAATAACTCATCCATGAATGATTTTCTTTATCAGTATTACATAAGACAGAAATTTCTGGTGCTTGTTTGTAACGTTGACTGTTGTATCTCTTACATATGACGGTCCTTACTGTTGGGTATGAATGCATACGCATATCTTAATTTTACCTGGAATTTTGTTTACCAATACTCGGGCACGTTCTGCACGTCTCAGGTTCTTGTGTGCTCCTCTTCTGACTGAGTATCGGTTCTCGTCCTAAAAGGGTACTTGGATTAGGAAACTTGAAACATGTATCTGTGTGTGTTTACTTATAAAGTTGAATTAATGTGTGTGAAATACTGACTCTTCCATATTCTTCCAACCAGCGCTCCTCATCACGTGCTAGCATCCACTTTTCCACCTTTTCCATGATAGTCTTTCTGCTAGAAGCTTCTTCTTCTGCTCTTGATATCTGTTGATCCATGCTCATGACAAGATCTGCATGGTCAATCTCCCCTGTTGTACATAGGTCAGTTTGTGATCTACATCATGTTTAAGCAATGAAATGTCTCAGTTCTTAAAGAGCAAGTGCATATCACTGAATCTCACCCGAATTCATGAGGTTAATTATATTATCCATCTCTGATTGCATAGGAATCTCCATGTGTGATTTATTGCATATCTCCTTGAGTTCATTCTGTTTCTTGATAAATAGTTCTTTCATCTTGCTTGCTTTTAATTGGTCCAGTCTCTTGACTTCAGCCTCAGCCTTTAAACAAATGTTAACATATTGTTATTTCTCTTTTCTGATACATTTAGTGTCATCAAAATCTTTTACTTACTTGCTGGATTATATTTTGGGTTAGGCTTCCTGGATCTGATACTTCTGCTGATGAGACTGATAATAAGCTGGTAACATGGGAAAACAATTGACTATCTTTATAGGGCATGTCCATGAGATTCCACAAGTTTGTCAATGCTTTACCAAGATGGTGAAGCTGAAAAAGTATATGCAGAAATACATCATGCTGATGCTTTGCCTAACCAGTGAATTTGCATCTTGAAGAATCCAGTAGTTTAGTATCTTGAAAATGAAAATAAATGGAGAATAGGGAAAACAAATGACCAAAGATAGAGATTGAAACACCAAATCACAGAATTTATGCTTGAGTTTACCATGATTTAGGCTAATTACTCTATTTCAAGTTGAATTTCCTTTTGTATCTTATCACCATGTATTACTGGGAAATGGTCTGAATTTTGTAATTATGTGTTTTGCAGAAAACAGGTGTAGACCTTACCAATTAATTTTGCACAAATGAAGACCAGTACAACTACATAGGTAAATCATCACCTTTTCAAACCGCTTTTGCTTTTCTTCCTCAAGGGATTTCACTGTGCTGTTGAGTTTAGCCAAAATACTGTTGCTTATGTTCTTGGCTATCCCACATAATTCATTCAAGCTTGGGTGAACCTTGGTGATGACCATAGAGGAGTCTGTTCCTAATATTGAAGACAATTTTTGGATAGAATTTATATATTTTTCCACCCGCTTGAGCCTTTCATTCTGCAAGATAAACATAGAACTTAAAAAGAGATTTGAATTTATAGATCAGAAGAATATTCTATTCAATGTCAACAATACATTTTCTGAACTACAGTTGTAGTACCTTCTCATTGTGGAGTCTTTGTAGCTCTGTCTGATACTCCTCTAGTTTCTTCAATGAAAGATCATTCTCATTTACCTTGACATCTGATGATGAGTTTTCATATTCTGACTGTCCTGCTATTTCTGCTGAAATTTTCTGAATTTGCCCTTGTACAGCGCGGAACTTATTCACCCTATCTTCTTTCCTCAATCTCATCTCCCGCAAAGCTGGCGTGATTGAATCTAGCTGCTCTTTCAGGGTTCCCGCCATTTTTTCTGGCTGATGAGATAATACAAGAATCAGATCATGAAAGTAAGATTTTTTACATTTAATCAAGACTTCTAGATCTCATGATCACTCTAGTCAACCCTGGTGTGAAGTTAACCATTATTATCCATTACATGCTTAGCTAGGGCCATTGTGGCATTCTTTGGCAAGGAGAATCATGAAGTAGTGAATTTAAATCCTTATTATTCACATGTGTGTTCGGATCTATTCTAACATTGAATCATGCACGCTGTGATTTATGCTTTACTGAGTTGACAGGGAATGATAAATAAGGTACCCGTCCAGGGAGAGACCGTTCGCCAAGGGACAAAAGAAGATGAGTAAATTCAGCCTCAGCTTCTGCCAACTCCTGGTGCAGGCGAGCTCTTGAGGTATTTGCAGCATCAACCTTCCTCCTATAAACCTCCAGGCATTCCTGCTCTAAATCTAGCAGTACCTTCTCCCTTTCAAACTGTTCTTGTCCAATTTCATTCCAAATCATCTGTTTCATTTGAAAGAAAAAAACAAGATTCCAAAATGAGAACAATTCCAAAACCATTAGTTATCTCATAGATTTAGATGAAAACCTTGCCTGCAGTTCTTGAAGCAAATATCCACATGACGTTTCTGGAAGCATGGAGCTCTGCCCCTTTGGTGTTTGAAATGAACCCATCTGATCGTTTTTTTTTTTTTCAGTGTGGCCGGATCTCAGAGACACTCGGCCAACAAAACTGTGCTGGGTTCAGTTTCTTGAGAAGAAACAATGTCAAGTCAGTGAGTGTGGAAAAAGAAAGAGTGGGAAGTTCCTTGATAAGTACCCAATGACTGAGGGGCGGGAAAGTGAGTGTTTTGTGTTGTGGTGGTGGACCTTTAAACCTCTTGTTGTCAGTTTTGCTTAAAAGACAAGGGTGACCCAAAGGTTAGGTAATCCCCAATCTTTGCGTTCAAGGATTTCAGCAGTTTCTTTAGAACCTTCAGCTTTTGATCTTTCCCTCTCCCTAATATTTTGGATTTTAATTTCAGAACTCTTTTTAGTTAGGGCCTCTTATTCACAGATGTGCGTACCTATTTCGTACCGCACTGACCAGCCTTAGACTTGATTCCTAAGCAATATGTGTCCTCTGCCTTCACTGATAGAACTGGTTTTCATTCTTAATTTTAGCCCTTTAGTTGGTTGCACTGATAGATCGTCCATATATTTAAATTGCTTGATATAGCTAAAGACAAAATAGTTTGAGAGCAATCTTGATGTAAAAATTTGAGCTTCATTTACCTGTATTAGGTATATGAGAGCAGCTTCTTAATAGTATCATTACCACCTGATTTTAGAGCTTATTTGCAAAATGAGCATCTAGAACAAAGCCTTCTACCTTAATCACGTTTAAATATGGCAATCTTAATTTGTAGGGAGGATAAGATACCAAGAGTGTCTGTGACCCAAAGGTGTCATAAAGCTGAAAACTGAAATTGAATTTCGCACTAACTAATTCAAGATCTGGCCAGAAAATGGAAAAGTGAGAGCTACCCAATCTCTCTACTCTTCACATTACGCAAACTAGGGTTGCCAGCTGTGAGTTAAAAGTTTGGGAAAATCAGATTGTGGAGTATATTATTGAAATGGTGGAAGGTTTTCAAGGTAAGAGACATTGACTCGCATTCATTTCCAGCTAGTGCTCTAGTATTTCTCTCCACAATGTCGAATATATGTCCTTGTGCAACATTGGCATGTTCACAGTTTGGCAAAACTTAAAGAGGTACAGGTAGCAAAGGTACCAAGAAGTTATCAACAAACAATTTACTGGGTCTTGGCATGTGAAACTCAAAATTATTATATTGGGTTAACTTTCGTTACTGTAATTTAGGATCCATCTAAGCTTCCAGACTTTGAATAATAAGCAACCAGTTTCCTTTCCTCAACACCCTTCAAGACAACTCTCTTAAGCTCAAAGTGGCACTGCCAAAAAATTTCAGACCACATACAAAGGCTGCATGGTAAAACAACCTAATTGGAGACTCTAATTATGAAAGGTTATGGATTCCAGTACTCTGAGTGAGTGTGAGAGAGAGATTGTACAGTTTTAAGGTCAGTCTGGGATGCTTATAGGGATGAACCAGTCTGCGGTTCTCCTAGGTTGTTTAATTACCAATTACCATCAACAAAGAAGGCTGTAAGAAGGCATGTCTTCGATCCGCAAGACATCGTCCATTAGTAATTCCCTCTCCAACTGAGCTCGAGTCGATTTCAAAACATCCTGCAAGACATACAATTGAATCAAAAGCCTTTTGTAATCAGCTAAAGAGTAAGGAGCTTCGAGTTAATCAAATTATACAGCCAAAGCTTGAAGTCTTTAACCAAAATCATTTGATCCCAAAAGTTTCCAAGTTATTATTATTTGTAACCCTTTATGATACATATACAGATCAAGGATTCTCACATTGAATTCCATGTATGTAGCATTTCTCTCAAGCCACTGTTTGTCCATAACCATGAAGGCGACACAATAAAGCAAGTCAAAAGCCCACTCGCTCTCTGAAATGACATTGAAAAATGACGAGGTAATTAACATCAATCATTGTAGTGCTGTGAAATTTGCTTTAAAACAAGAACCTGGATGTAACAGTTACCTAACAACATCTGTAAGAACACTGCTCTGATAAAGGACCTGGGTTTCGCTGCCAAATAAGCAAAGCATGAGCTATCTCCTCAACGAAGAAAAAAAAAAAGTTTGAAAACAACAAACGAGCTGTGGTTCATCCTCTGTATAATAGAATAGCTTTAACTTGTGTTTTTGTTAAATTTGTAGATTTGATATCCTAAGGTTGAACAAAAAGTCCTCCTTTATATAACACTTACTGGCTTCAAGGTCAAGCATTTGCATGATCATAAATGTAATATTTACACCGGCAACAGCAAACGGATATTCCCAAGCAGCTCGCTTTCCTCCTTGCTTGTTCAATAGGCACTGGAAAGATGTCTGCAACAATACATGCAAAACTATTAAGAGAGAAACCTTTTTCGGGTTTTCATCTTTCTATTTACAGATCAAGTTTGAGAATTTACCGAAAATGTCTTTGCGAAGAACAAGAGGTTCTCCAAAGAAATAAATCCAGCACCTCTGTCAGGTAAATCATCCAAACAAACCAAATATGAGAATGCCAGCACAAAGTGAAAGAAGAAACTAACCAGAAATTAGCTGTGGAACAATGGAGAAATAAATGGAAATGAAACCTGAAATCAGTAGATGGATCTCTTCCCTGCCATCCCATCTCTTTCCATTGATCAGATACCAAGCCATGAAGCTCTTGACCAGGATATGTAGCATACCATAGAGCTCTCAATGCTTCCTGTCCTCATCAAATTTCGTAACGACTAAGTATAAGAAGCAAAAGGCAAACAATTACCAAAGAAACATTTGATTTGACTGCTTCTTAACTTATGCCACCTTTAAGTTTCACATTCATGTCCTTTATATCTGTGTGTCCTATCACTAGTCCTATGTCTACGAACATTGGCATGTGAGCAACACTTAGGGTTCCAAATGCTCCAATTTGGATCGCTGTAGTATGAAAATGTTTCAAATTTATATTTACACATCGAAATGGAAATTTCACCTGGTGATCTGGCCTAGTAGAATCAAAGTAAATCTTCATACGGCGCTGCAACCGTCTCATCCTTTCTTCCTGCAGAGTTTCCAAAAACAAAAGAATGAAATTGCGCGGAGAAGTAAGGAAACAGAGGGTCTCAATCTCAAACCAGGAAAACAAACTCTATACCATACCCCATTCAAATTGCCTCAAAGCTATAGTTTAAGGTGGTTTTAGCTCATTAGTGCATTCTCTATGTGATACAAATGCATAGTGAAGAATGATATACCACCTGTTCTCAATCAATAGTTTAATTATTACTTGCCTGAAGGGGTGTCAAGTTCAAGCAGATCCTTTCATAATTTCCTTTTGCCTTGAAGCAAACACAAGTAAGCCCCTTGCCAATCCATGTCGGCGTACCACAATTGGCATCATCTGCATATACAAACCACTTCTAAACTTCAATTTTCAATCCACAATCATAAACTGATCGATCATCATGCAAATTACACAAACCAAAAAATCAAACATTGCCACAAACAAGCAGAACAGACAAGATCTTAGCTACCTACATGAAAGCATTTCAGCAACATAATAATCAACCACTAATATTTACTTCTTCAAGTGAATTTTCTTTTCAAATGAGATACATTGTAGGAGAACCAACCCAGAACTTATTCATCTACCAAAATTTTGAGTGAGAATGATGGTCTAAATTTCCAAAATAATAGTAATATTCTAGTACTAAGTAATATGCTAATATAGTGAATTGGACGAGACACAATGGAGTGGTCGAACTACTACACTCACTCACTGCGTATGTGTACTGTCGTGTTAAGCCCGACAAGGTCAAAGTTAGAGAGCAACACGCGCCGACCTGGGCATCCAATCACGTGGGCGACATATGGTATCCAATCATCCATGTGAGCCCTTGGTCCAGTTTGGTCGGAATGTGTACGCACGCGCTTACACAAGTGAACACTACTACTACTACATTACTGTTCATCACATCTGTACTTGAACCACCGCCGATCTAATCATCCTGACCGGACCGACCGAGGAGGGCCCACAATGATCAATGATTAGATTCAAACAGTGAAACCGTCTAAATCCTACACATTCTCATATTCAATTGCATTGCAACACAATCACGTCTTTTTCAAAACAAACTATCCAATTTGGGAAATTTCCGATCCAAAAATCGGAGTTCTATTGAGATTAGGAATGAGAGTAACCTGAAGAATTAGCAGCAGAACGGTGAGTAGAGCACTGGGAAATGGCTGACGAAGGAGAGAGAGTACGCATCGCCGCGACGGAGCTTCCTCGACTCTTGACCACATTCATATCTCTAGCGCCTATTGATCACTTACACTCTGGGCGGCTTCAGAGAGTGAGAGTCTCTTTCTGTTACGAGAAATAAGAAGCCTTGATTCACTGTGTTTATCACGAGTCGGAATCAGCGCGTGAGTGATTAGGTGGCCGCCATCACGAAAGTGATGACATTTGTACGTAGCAGCAAGACACTTGACTCCGTTATGTCTAATCAACAGGGGCTTTGGATTTGATAGGACGGCCACGTGGCCGTGACAGGATAATCATGGATGTCACCCACGCCGCACCTTATTAGCCACGTGGAGCTTGGAGAAGGTAATCGGAGTATCCGTGCCGGCCCAAAGGCCATTAGCATGGCCCAAATGGACTCAAAGGGGGTTCATTGCCCTCATACCCAATGGACCTAATCTAGTAGTTAATTACTGGCCAACCTCTCAAAAAAAAAAAAACCTAGCAATGGCACACTGAAGTTTATTTTTTATTTATTTTTGGTTATATTGGAGGACATTGAACTCCTAATCTAGATTAAAATCTCAACTTAAATCTTCACGCTCACTCAAAGCTAACCCTAATATCAAAAAAAAAAAAACTAACCCTAATATATATTAGTAATATGAGTTTGTGTTAACTGATGGTTGACATTAGTACATTAGTACATTATAATGATAATGTATCTATCCAGCACATTATTACATTATTACTGATTATTTTACTTATATTGGTGTACTCAATTACTGCACTATGAATACGATTAATAATATGCTAATGCATCAGTTTTGTTGGATACAAACTCTATGCAATTTTCTCTTTTTATTTTATTTTGTATTTTTAAGTTTTAAAAAAGTGAATTCGAACTTTAAACTTCATCTAACACTGTGAATTAAGAGCAATATATATCATTAGATCAATAGTTAGTTGGTTAAAAAATTAAAAATTTAGTGGTATGCAATTGCAATTATCGTAAAACAACTAGGGGCCTTCCGTCGAGAATTTAATTTTGATCCCTTTTTTTTTGGTCTGATAGAAATTTGTTCCTTGATAATTTTCTTCCTTTTGGATGTTTGAAGAAAATGCCATGTCTATTTTTCGGTAATTGTGTCGTCCAAGTACTTCTCTCGTTGTGGAGCCACTGGGATTAGAACATACACTTGGGTGAGTCCATGACAAAATTAATCATGACAAAATTTTGAATCTTGTTCTACTATAGCTCATGTACATAAATATTTGAAAACAAAAGATGTAAACATTCAACAAACTGCAAATAATTAACTTATTAAACTGCCTCTTTTAGTTATTATTATTAGAGAGGCTCGAACAACACATATTTTTTTTAGGGGAACATAATTTTTTATTAATGATCAGCATATAATAGCACGCAGTACGTCGTTAATTTATTTTAAGATCATGACGAATCTCATGCATATATTCTAATTAATAGAGGCGCCTGCAGAGGGTGAGTCCATCTCCGATGGAGACATGAACTAATTCGATGCGGGGATCGGCGGCCAGAAAGGTGTTCAATTCCTTCATATGAGTTCTGCTTTCCCTGAAAAATCCATCCATCTTCTCCTCAGGTTCTACTACTGAGCCAAACCACAAGGTGTTGTCATAAGCAATTATTCCGCCGACCTTAACAATCTTTATTAGCAGCTCATGATAATTGATGTAGTTGTTTTTGTCAGCATCCACAAACGCAAAATCAAAGCTACCTTCTTGTTTGCCCTGCATGTATACATGTTTAATTATAACGTTGAATTGATTACTTGAATAGAATCAAAGACGTACATATATACGGTAATTCAAGGATTAATTATAAAGATCCCCTAATTATAAGGTCATTTTCAATTTCATACTCAAGTATCAAATTTTGTCATTTTCATACTTCACATTTGATTTAGCTAACGAATTCATACCTGAGAGGTATTAATTTGTTAATTATTCCGCTAACAATTTCATACCTCTAAGATATGAATTCGTTAGCGAAATCAAACGTGAGGTATGAAAATGACAAAATTTGAGGTATGAAATTGAAAATGACCCTATGGTTCAGAGGGTTTTTTGTATTTAATTCGTAATTCAATTAATGTTCGATTCATTCAACTCAGAGACATACATTAATCGATGGATCACTTAAGCACAAAGTATAAAACTTACATTGTTAATGAGATCAGTTAGGACTAGAAAGGCATTCGACTGAAAGAAGTCAATCTTATGCTCCACCCCAGCCTTCTGAATGAATGGCAATCCAAACTCATAGGCTTTTTTATCTGGATCTATTGCTGTTATCTGGAAATGTGAAACTCAATCAATTACGTTGGCCTTAATTACCAATCTGATTCAAATTTATATATATATGATTCACATGCAAAGACGTATGGAAAAATTGGGAACATTAAAAAGAATTAAGTGCGTACTTTGCCATCATCAGGCAGTGCAAGAGCAGTAGCGAGAAGAGAATAACCAGTAAATACTCCAAGCTCCAATGTCTTCTTTGCATTCATGATCTTCAGAAGCATCGAGATAAGCAGCCCTTCATCAACAGGCACATTCATAGTACTCCTGTGTGTGTGTGTGTGTATATATTCAAAATTAATGTAACCATTGAAGCTAGCTGATCGAGGTATTGACCTAGCTCGTTATCATAATTAATTTAATCATCATTTATTTCTAAATCATGCACTTTCATTGTTTCTTAATCATCAACAAAAAAAAAATCAGTTTTCCTTTCGATGAATCAACGAAAATTGCATGTATTTAAACTATTTGATATATAAAATAACAACATTGGGGTACGTCAGTTAGTATAGACCTCATTGCATGCCCCTATTTTTGTTAAAGGTTAACACAAAAGAGAAAAATACGTCAATGAATTAATTAAAAACTATATATTTGTACATTCATATCGATGTTTATGAAAATTAATTTGCATAAGTTATGCATTTTATACGTTTAAATTTTACAATTTCAAAATAAATTGTAGATTTTGTTTAACCAATTCTTTTGATTAAGTAATTAATTGACAATTTAACTACATAACATATTTACCCACATACAAACCTACCACTGATTGTATTTCTCAACAGTGGCTTCCCTTAGTTGCTTCAATTGCTCATGTTCTCTCGGGTAACAACTTGTTTCTAGGATGTACTGCACAAATTAAGGCCATGAGCTAGAGAACTAATTTCTGATTTCTTTAGGGAGACTAATTAATACCACAACGTACTTTCCTAATGAAAAATGAAAATTCCTTTCAGAAAAAAAAATGAAAATTCCTTTCAGAAAAAAAATGAAAATTCCTTTTGGAATAAAAAGAGTGGTCGGGTAGATGAAAACGAACCTTGAGAAGGGCTTGGCTTTTGAGGATGATTTTGTCTTCTTCAATTGGAAGGATGACCTTGTCTTGTTTCATAGCTGCTGCCATTGCCATGATATATATCTAAACAAACTAATAATATACATTGTTGATCGATCTTCTATATATAAGCGGATTAAGCCATTAATTAAGGTGAGAAAATTAATATGCACAGTTTATATCAGGAAATTAATTTTTAATTAATCCTAGCATAGTGAAATAATGATCCATCTTTGAAAGTATCGAATTAGAGCCACTTTATTTTATAGCAGAAGTCATGAAGTACCGGCCAAACTTCCGCACTCTATTGACCTAGCTAGTACGTTGTGGTTCCTTGCTGGCTTGGTATTGTCCACGGCCGGATTCAAACAGTTAGGGCTAGCTGCATGTTACTGCAATACTGCTAGTTGTTAGAAGCAAGCTAGCTAGCTAGCTAGCTATGAAAACTAGCAATATATAGATGACCATAATTAAGCTACCTACAATATATATACTGTACATTATCAAGAAATGAAAACCAATTCAACAATTAATACACTACTGCATTGTTATGTCTACCTTTTTTTCCAATCTTTCTTCCTCTATCTCATTCTTCCTAGCTTCTTCTTAATTTGTCTGATCCAATCCGGCCGGATTTCCTAGCTAGCATGGTATCAAAGCCGATCGATCATGGCTCACGGAACACGTACAAATAGAGTTAACGTACTTTTGCTAAAGACATTCTATTATTGATTGTTTTGCTTTTGACATTTTTGTCGCATATAATTGACATTTTATCAAAAATTATTTAATATTTGAGAGTTATTAAAGTAAAAAAAATTCGATTATGGTTGACAAATAGTTTTTTCTTACATATAGTATAGATCATGATAATTAATACATGTTGTTCCCGGTCATCAAAACCAAAATATTGTCTACTAATTCAATACATGCAGGCAAGAAGATGTATGTACAATAATCTCACTCATCAAATATAGGAAAATATATATAACCAAAAAGAAAGACATGTAATTTTTTTTTTGCAATAAAACAAGATTTTTTTTTTATCAAAATTGAGCGATTTGATAAGAGCAGAAAGAGATACTTTTAAGTTTGAGTTGAGTTGTTTTCCTCTCCTAGATATAGATACAAAGGGGACTGACCAAGGTTTTATTTTGTTAGTTACTAGTCACAGCCTTATTACTAGAGAGAGCTTCAGCATTCGAGTTGTTTCTTGCTAATTAGTTTAGTGGAGGCACCGGCAGACGGTGAGGCCATCTCCGATGGAAACAAGAGCTAATTCGATATGAGAATCAGCGGCTAGAAAGTCGATCAGTTCAATCACAAATCAAATATACAATATATACTAGTATCATCGATCTGTAAGTATTCTTACTCTCTTTTGGTACATGTAATTAATTTCGTCCAACTTCTACTTATTTATACATATAAATATAGTTTCAACTAAACTACAAATTTTTTTTTTTTGTGAAAACTTAACTAAAAGTTAAATCCTATATGACTATTAACAAAGGTGTTCTCTTGGTCAGTAATTAATTGACATAAAACTCCGATAAGATAAATAGTTAAAAAAATATGTACTTTCAATTTTATTACAAATACTGTTACACTCTCCAATTTAATATTTGACCGCAATAGGGATCAAATAACTTGCAACAAGAAAGTGGAAAATATTTCCACCACGCCAACATGCAGCACTAGCTACATGTTGGAGCTTATGTAATGCATTTAAATTATTTATACGATATATATTAAGGAAAAAAAATATCAAACCTGTGATCCCTAGCAATTAAGCAAGTAAAATGTTTATTCTCCACACTACCAAGTCTATTTGTGTGTAACATGAGTTTATTAAATATCAAACCTGTGACTCCTAGAAAGCAAGCAAAATGCTTCTTCTCTAGTCTATTTTTGTGTAACATGAGTTTAACAACTAACTACGTACAGATAATTAATATTAAACTGCCTCTTATTATTATTGTTATCTTTGGCAATCAAGCTGCCTTATCGATCTAATATTAGAGAGGCTCAAATAGCAGCTGTTAATCTTTTGCTGATTCTAATAGAGGCGCCTGCAGAGGGTGAGTCCATCTCCGATGGAAACAAGAACTAATTCGATACGGGAATCCGCGGCTAGAAAGCTGTTCAATTCCTTGACATGAGTGCTGTCTTGCCGGAAATATTCATTCACCTCCTCCTCAGGTTTTGCTACTGAGCCAAACCATAGAGTGTTGTCATAAGCCATTATTCCGCCGACCTTAACAAGCTTTATTAGCAGCTCATGATATTTGATGTAGTTGTGCTTGTCAGCATCCACGAACGCAAAATCAAAGCTACCTTCCTTGCCCTGCATACATTCATGTTTACAACGTTAATTGATCGATTATTTGAATAGAAGCAAAGACGGTAGATGGTCCATTCATTCAACTCGGAGCAATACATGCACACACAAACAAAAACTTAGCTAGCTAGCAGATAGCAACCCAATGCAAGCCATCCACGGCTCTAACTAAAATGCCCACTTGCTATAGCTAGCAAAACAACTCCGATCCACTAAACGATTACTTATTGGGCAAGAAATGAAGGCTGGAACCCAGTTGTAGGTCGTCGATCAGAGTAACAATTTATGAAGCTAAAGTTTAACAATAATTGAGTTAGGACTACTACAATCACTTAAGCACAAAGTACGTACGTATAAACTTACATTGTTAATGAGATCAGTTAGGAAGAACAAGGCATTTGATTGAAAGAAGTCAATCTTATGCTCCACCCCAGCCTTTTGGATGAATGGCAATCCAACCTCGTAGGCTTCTTTATCCGGATCGATTGCTATTATCTGAAAAAGTGAAACTCGAACTTTGACGTTGGCCATACCAATCTAATTAAGTTCTAACTAACTGATATATATAATCCGGCCATTTAATATGATTTATTAGGACTAAAAAATTACGTACTTTGCCATCAGCAGGTAGTGCAAGAGCAGTAGTGAGAAGAGAATAACCAGTAAATACTCCAATCTCCAATGTCTTCTTCGCATTCATGATCTTCAGAAGCATCGAGATAAGCAGCCCTTCATCAACAGGCACATTCATAATACTCCTGTATTCAAAATGTAATTATTGGGGTTATGGTAGTTGGTATATTGGCCTCACTTTGATAATGAATTGTAATCAATATTAATTGAGTAAATAGATCGATGTTAGGAGAGTTAAATTCCTCAAGTTCGAACAATGCCTTTTCCTATCATAGAGTAATTCAGTATTAATTAAGCAAACAGAACTGCTCTTTTTTATCTTGAACTCTAAAAATAGAAAATCCAACATATAAAGAATAGTATAGTAAATTTAGAAATATGGAAATAAGAAAAAAAAAAAAAAAAAGAGTTGTAACTTGAAACCTAGCTAAGAACTGCTCTCAAGTCTCAACTCAAACTCTTAACTCAATTTCATTTTTTTTTTGGAATTGCAGTTTGCGGAACAAATTTTTTATTTTTTATCTAAACAAACAAAATTAAATTGCCACAAAAACATAAAATATATAAAAAAAAACTCAATTTACACACGTTTGAGCGTGTGAGAAGAGGCTAGTTTTTAAGTAGGTAATTAAATTTCAATTTTTTTTCTTTCTTAGAATTTCTTAATTTGTTAGTTCATAAATCCAAATGCATAGAAAATGACTCTTTGAAACATATTATCAAACTCGTTTCTCCGTTAAAAAAAAAGAAATTAAAAAAAATAGATTTAAATTGCATATTTACTCTGAACTATTTGACATTCATTAAAAAAAATTATTCGGGTCAGTAGACCTTCTTTTTTTATTGGGGTTAGTAGACATTTTTTTTTTGTTTTTTTTCCTTCTTTTCCTTACTTAATTTACCAATTGTTCTAAGAGAGATTTTATTCACACACCTCTATATACTAGATACACACTTCTTTTTTCCTACAATTTACATAAGACTTTGTGGGTATGTAAAATTACCAAAAGAGACATTTATATATTAAAACTAATTAAAGAAACATAGTTGAAATAAACAATTCCGCGTTAGAGTCTTCTTCTCTTCTACGAAAACGACGTGGATGAAGATTGAAAGCCCTAATCAGAAACAATTGGCCACACTCATGGATGAACTTCCAAAGTTCCAGACAACATCAGAAAACAACGTAATAGATTCTATTAGTGTTTCTCAACCCTTAAGCGAGGTATGACTTCTCCATCTTTGATTGAATTTGATCTACTACAAAATTTAGATTTTAGGGTTTGTTGTTTGATATGCATGAATGCATGATATCAAATACTATTTGGACTTTTTGTAATTTTTTCGATCTCTCATGGAATCAATCTATTATGTTTTATTATTGCTTGAATTTTTTGTTGTATTTTTTGTTTTTTCTGAAGTAAATGGAGAGGGAGAGGGTGGAGAAGCAGAAGCAAAAGGCTGAGAAAGAAAGGATTGAGAAATACATCAACATTGAGAACAATATACAATGCTAGGCATGCAGCTCGTGTTAGGGATAGGGCAGGCAGAACTCAGATGCAACAGTTGCTCAAGATGCTTCTTGAAGATAAATTTTCTCGATGAAAACCCAAAGGAGAAGAGATCTAGTCAATGAACATTATGCAATTATGCAATTATTCTCAATGTTGTTTGCATCTTTTTTTTTTTTTTTTTTGAAACAGACGTTGTCTGTGTATTTAGAAAAAGAATGTAGGATGTGTATTTAGTAAATATGTTGTGTATTTAAAATTAGGATAGTTTAGGAAGTTTGGGGTTGTGTATCTAATATATTGTGTTTCAATAAAGTTAATAGGTGGTGTATTAATAATGAGGTGTGTATTTAGTATTTAGTCATGTGTGAATAAAATTTCTCTTGTTCTAAATAATAATCCAACAACAAAGCATATCTACGCACAATCAAATTGAACATCTGTAATTATAATACAAATATTCAACCTACCGCCACTCGTATTTCTTGACAGTGGCTTCCCTCAGTTGCTTTAGTAACTTGTCTTCTCTCGGGTAGCAGCTTGTTTCTAGGATGTACTGCATTTCATACAACAAATTAAGGCCATGTAATACCACACCTTTCATCAATCTTCTTCATAGCTCTTTCATAGTGAAATATGATAATATATATATATATATATATATAATTATATAATAAGCTAGTAAGAAGCATATATATGGATATATGCAAAATGAAAAAAGAGTGGTATAAATTAAATTAACGAAGATGAACGTAGGTACCTTGAGAAGGGCTGGGCTCTTGAGGATGATCTTGTCTTCTTCGATTGGAAGGTCGATGACCTTCTCTTCTTTGGTAGCTGCTGCCATGATTTCTGAACAAAGTACTTACTCTATTGCAATTAGAACCAGTTGATCGCTCTTCTATATATAAGCGAAGAAGCTAGTGAGAAATTAAATATGCATAGTTTATATCGGAATTTATAATTATATAATAGAGTAGAATTACCAAAAAGGCTATGTTTCTATGAGAAGTCATGAAGTACGTAGCTCACTCTTTTCGACGGCTGTGGGCACTTAATTATCACCTCTTTACTTTTTTCCCTTAAGCTTTCATTAATCACCAACAACAGCCGCCCGTGGTAGGTAGTTTATTTTTTGGTGGTAAGTGCAACATGCATGCATTCCCATCATCAAATTTAAAATTTTATTAATAAAGAGCGAAATTACATTCAACGTACCCAACCAAAAGAGCAAGCTAGGCAATAAGAAGAAGTAAATAACCTCATTTATGAATTAATTATGACACTGGTAGGTGAACTCAACCCATGCAAAATGTCACCCCCCAACACGATGAACGCGCATGTCCACGAATTGCTTGTGGTGCTCCAGCGTCGACTCGCAGATTTTTGGAGCAGTTCGGCGATCACCAAAGCAACACATATTTCTAATTAATCTTGATATATCGATCTGCAAACAATGGAAATACCTGGCGTCCTTAATTCCTTATATTGTGATTATATATGTCTGTCTAACTACAGAATTAATCCTAGGTCATGCAACACTCTTTGGAAGAAATTTGGAAACAAACTTTTTGCGAATTTTAAATGTATGATGTGAGTACTTCAGAGCATCTCTATCAGACTAGCGAAAACCAAAATTCAGTAATATTTGGTTAATCTTGAAGTAATAAAATATTCCAACTCCAAAAACGAGTTATATAATTTCACTTTCTTAGCTAATTGTGTTCAAGGAATATATAGCTAGCATTGTTGGAAATAGTCTAAGCGGGAAGTTCAAAAATTATAATTAATTCAGTTTTTGATTAAGGAACATTAACGAACAACTAATATCAATCAAGGGGTGAGTCTCGATCTGGCTTTGGGGATCAATATCGCTAGAGACATGAAAGTAGTACGTACGTAGTTCAAGTTTCCTACTTGTTTAGATCAAGTAGCGCTGGCACAAGCTACCCGTTCATATATATCTAAAAGCAATAACAACAAAATTTGATAAATCAAATCGCTTAATTCCAACATCAATCGAACTTCATCAAGCGATGATCAACCATACATGAATTCATCATCGATCGACATGTACATAATTATTTGAATATTAACTATTTAACTAAACAGCCTTATTTATGTCCGAGGTTATAAATATAAAATAACCTAGACGTGGGGTTCCCAACTTTATTGGATTTCAAACTCTATTTTCAGAAAAGAAAAGAAAAAAATAACAGCCTTATTTATTAGAGAGCTTGTATGTTTCAGCATTGGAGTTGTTTCTTGCTAAGTTTAGTAGAGGCGCCTGCAGAGGGTGAGGCCATCGCCAATGGAAACAAGAGCTAATTCAACACGAGAATCCGCCGCTAGAAACTTGTTCACTTCAATCACATCACTTCTGCCTTTCCATAAAGGTTCCCTCACCGTCTCCTCAGGTTCTGCAACTGTGCCAAACCACAGTGTGTTATCGTAAGCTATGATTCCACCAACCTTAACGAGCTTTATTAGTAGCTCGTGATATTTGAGGTAGCTTTCCTTGTCGGCATCCACAAACGCAAAATCAAAGCTCCCTTCTTCCTTTCCCTATTTAGAAATTAAAAACCCAAATCAAATACACCACCGGTATCGATCTGCATGTACCTTTTTTTTTTGTCATCTTAGCCAGGTTATAGCTATATATATATATATATAGTTTGGTCTAACTTTCAGTTAATTAATTAGGCATAGAACCATAGTTACACACTTACAATTTTGTTTAATGACACTTGTATGATTTACTAGCACTGTTCCAATTCGAGTCTAATCGTTTTATGTTGTCACCATGACAAAGTAATTATAATTAATTAGACTATATTATGATTTGATCGAATAGTGCTACAAACCTCAAATTTAAGTACTAATTAATTAACTTCAAGTACAAAATGAATGAAATTTTACCTTGTCATCTATTTTGTTAAAAAAAACTAATTAAACTAATTTTTTAACAGAATTACGTTTACTTAAGCATAAAGTGTAAACTTTACTTTGTTAATGAGATCATTTAGGACTAAGAAGGCGTCTGAGTGAAAAAAGTCAATCTTATGCTCCACCCCAGCCTTCGAAATGAATGGGAGTCCAAACTCATAGGCTTCTTTATCTGGATCTATCGCTGTTATCTGAAAAATGAAACTTCTGCTTAACAAATGTGGCCCTCACCAAATCAAACTAATTAATATGTAGAGCTGAAAAGTCGATATATAATTCAAATTTTCAGTAATATTGAATATTACAAAAATGGAAAAAAGAATTACTACGCACTTTGCCATCAGCAGGTAGTGCAAGAGCAGTAGTGAGAAGAGAATAACCCGTAAATACTCCAAGCTCTAGTGTCTTCTTTGCATTCATGATCTTTAGAAACATGGACAGAAGAAACCCTTCATCGACAGGCACATTCATAACACTCCTGCATTTATGTGTACGTTCATAATGTAATTGTTGATACGCTAAAACACTGGCGAAATTACTCGAGGCCTAGCATGTTGAGAATGTGAATCTCATATTCAAAAAATATAATATTGCAATAGATTTTATAAAAGTTTGGTGGGCATCTCCAACCATTGTCGATCGATTTTGATTGTGATATATACTTAGATTTCATGATCTTTATTTTTGTAGGCGTTGATGCTTGGCTCTCATCAATTAATTAAAAATATTATTTTTTGTTTCTTTTATCCAATTTTTTTTTGGACAATGAAAAGAAAAAATTTGGATAAAAGAAACAAAAAATAATATTTTATCCAATTGACCAAAAAAAAAAGTACTAGGCTTAGCTTTACTACATAGTACTAGACAACTGTTGCGCACTTGCGCGCGCCTACTATATATATAAACAAAATTCTGAGTCTACCACTGTACGTAACGGCTCCATGCATTTCAATTAATAGATAATTTTTTTAGAATATCGGACAATAGAACAATTCTGCATAAAATTAATACAAATGTTGTTCAACATATATATATACCAGAACTGGTATTTCTCGATAGTTGCTTCCCTTAGTTGCTTCAATTGCGCATGTTCTCTCGGGTATGAGCTGGTTTCTAGGATGTACTGCATACCATAAATAAAAGAAAAATTAAGGCCAATAATTAGTTATTAATTAATTAAGAGACTTTTATATATAATATGGATCCGGATTAGGGGACACATATTTTGACACATATTTTAACTCCTCCCAGATTTAACGGTTCTGATCAGATCTAACGGTTTGCCAAAACTAATCAGAACACCGTTAGATCTGATCAGAACCGTTAGTTCTGGGAGGAGTCAAAATATGTGTCAAAATATGTGTCTCTTGATCCGGACCCATATAATATATATAGATGCAAACGAAGAAGTAATCATAATGCATTAATTAATGAGTAAATAGCAGTCACACACACACGTACATACAAGAGTTCAAATTGAGGAAAGGGTATATATATATATATATATATGTATATAAAGGATATATATATATATACATATATATATATTGATCGAAAACCTTTAGAAGGGCTGGACTTTTGAGGATGATCTTGTCTGATTCTTTTGCAGCAGCCATGATATACTATTTATAGTAACAACTTTAAGAATTAATATGAATTAACCGGCCAATTCGATCTTCTTCATATATAGGCGAAAAATGAGTCAATTAATGTTTCTGGTGGAAAGTGGATATAACCAACCAAAATGTGTAAGACCGTTGGTTGAATTGCATTCCTAACCTCTCTTTCAATCTAACAATCTTCTATATATATGTTGCTGTGGTGGGTGGGAATGAGGCTCAACGAGTGAGAGAGTAGTCGGCAGGAATTAGTTTGCTCGATGTGACAAATGTCATTACCCTGTGTTGTAATCCCTGTGTTGTAATCAAGCCAAGAATTTGTGAGAATGTGGAGTGTTATCCCACATTGGAGAAAAAATACATTGCAAATGTGCTTATAAGGATTTGTGTCCATCCCACGTTTGGCCTATCATGGTATTAGAGCTGCAGGTTTGCCCACGTGTGAATCCAAGTGGCCACACGTGCTCCACGTCACCCAATATAAGTTGTCCACGTGTTTGGCTTGAAAATTCGCCAAACGTGCGGGGGCGTGTGAGAATGTAGAGTGTTATCCCACATTGGAGAAAAAAGACATTGCAAATGTGCTTATAAGGATTTGGGCATATCTAACCATTGCCAATTGGTTTTGGTTGTGACGCCCAGATTACTTTATCAGAATTAAACTCAATATATCTTCTTCCTCAGAAAACTATCTCTCTCTCTCTCTAAGAACCTAAATTCCTCTTCTTCAATAATTCCAGCAGATCCAATTAAGTATCCAATGACCTTCTATCTTCTTGCATATATATATATATATATATATTTATCATGATATTTGCAATATCCAATAATTTGAGTTGGTACGTGGGCCTCCACAATATATTAATACGGCTCACAGATGACATATCTAGACTATATATATACGTTCATCTCCAGTACGTATCTTTAACCATCCGATCGACGCAACTCGTTGATTATATATATTGGTCTGAAACAAATGCATTCCAATGGCATTTTTCGTCCTCTGTGTTTAGGATTTTCTGAAACTTTTCCTTTCTTGTGTTAGTTAGTTAAGGGGGCAGCATGAGTTTGTTACCACGTGAACGTACATCCCTTTTACTTGAATGATAACTAGCTTGGAAGTTAAAGTAACGTGTAAATTGTTAGAAACCAACAAACCAGAGAGAAAACGCAGAGAAGAAGAATGAGATGTATGATTGTATTCAAGCTAAAGAAAGTCTGTTACAGCTGAGAAATATATATGTTACTACAACTAACTGAACCACTAGATGTAAGACACGTGGCTAACTTAACAGCTGTAATTAAACAACTAACAACAACTGAAGGACAAATACATGCCTAGAGCTGTAAGTACTAAGAACCACTAGCAGAATACTTAGGACACCCTTGAGCTTGACCATCAGAGATTCAGAGGCTTGAGCTGCATATACTTGACATAAATGTGTAGAAGTTTAATTATAGGCAGTCGACGTACGTAGAATTCGATCTCCTAGCCTGGTCAGAACTTTTGCGAATAACTTTTGGATTTTGATTCAAGATCGAGCAGAACGAAAGAGATATTTTTAAGTTTGAGTTGAGTTGTTTTCCGCTCTTAGATCTAGATCGATACAAAGGGGAGTGACTTTCTTTTGTTAGTTACTAGTTACTAACCAAGAGAACAAGTAGTAATACTGACGTGCGTATACTGATGGTAACTGAACGCATGTTGATGAAACCACAGGATACTATCGCCTCATCAACATGCATGCATGATTATTAATTAATTTGAAGACAAAGACGTTTAGTATTTTACTACGTACGTACATATAATTCAATTAATTAATTAAAAATCCTTAATAATTACTAGAGAGAGCTTCATGCAGCATATTGGAGTAGTTGTACGTACGTTTCTTGTTAAGTTTAGTGGAGGCGCCTGCAGAGGGTGAGGCCATCTCCGATGGAAACAAGAGCTAATTCGATACGCGAATCAGACGCTAGAAAGTCGTTCAGTTCAATCATATGGTTTCTGCCTGGCCTTAAAGGTTCCGCCACCGTCTCCTCCGGTTCTGCAACTGAGCCAAACCACAGTGTGTTATCGTAAGCTATTATTCCCCCAACCTTAACGAGCTTTACTAGCAGCTCGTGATAATTGATGTAGTTGTCCTTGTCGGCATCCACAAATGCAAAGTCAAAGCTGCCTTCTTCCTTGCCCTGTTGACAAGTTTAAACACCCGGCCAAATCAAATATGCAACAGTACTGCTAGTACGTATATCATCTGTAAGTATTCTTACTCTCGCTCTTTTGGTACATGTAGTTTCGTCCAACGTCTATTTAGGTAGACATATATAGTTTCAATTTAAACTATAAGTTAAATCCTATATATATCATCGACTACAACAATATATGGTGTTGTTCTCCTGGTTAGTAATTTACATAAAAACTTGGCGGAAAGCATTTCCACCACGCCAATAACAGCGCTGGCTGTTGGTGCTTATGTAATGGATTTAAATCATTTATACTATATTACAGGAAAAAAATATCGATCAAACCTGTGACCCCTAGCAAGCAAGTAAAATTAATGCTTCAATTCTTCTCGATCCTATTTGTGTGTAACATGGGTTAGTTAAATATCAAACAACCCGTGCCCCCTAGCAATTCAAGCAAGTAATTAAAATGCTTCTTCTCCGCATGACCAACTCTATTTGTGTGTAACATGAGTTTATTTATATATTTATATTAATCATAATATGTTCCAAAATTGATAGTGACGATTCAAACCCTATGAGAGTGAAATCTAAATATTTTTTTCTCTAATTATATCGTAATATCTTTCTACACACCGATAGTGACGATTTAAACCCTATGAGAGTGAAATCTAAATATTTTTTTCTCTAATTATATTGTAATATTTTTCTACACATTGACTAGCAATGACTAATTAAATTGGAGAGTGTAAAAGGACATGTGATGAAATCAGAAGTTTGGAGGCACAAATAATTTAATTTGGGTGTAAAGTTCAAATAATCAAAATGAATTTAACATTTTTCAAGTTTTCCCTAGCTAGCTAGTCTGTCTGTTACTGACCAGAACACAACTCGATCATTATTAAGCACAATGTACAAACTTGTATTGTTTTTTGTTTTTTGGTCTGGACAAACTTACATTGTTAATGAGATCATTTAGGACTGAGAAAGCATCTGAGTGAAAGAAGTTAATCTTATGCTCCACCCTAGCCTTTCGAATGAATGGTAATCCAACCTCGTAGGCTTCTCTATCCGGATCAATTGCTGTTATCTATAAAAAAAAAAAATGAAACTGCTATATATATATATGTTGGCCTTACCAATTGTATCTAATTAAAATCTGGACCCTAGAGCATCAAAATTTTTGATATTAATAATATTTGCAGTACTGAATATTATAGAAACTGTAAAAAAGAATTACGTACTTTGCCATCGGCGGGTAGTGCAAGAGCAGTAGAAAGAAGAGAATAACCAGTAAATACTCCCAGCTCCAATGTCTTCTTTGCATTCATGATCTTTAGAAGCACGGAGAGAAGCAGCCCTTCATCAACGGGCACATTCATAATACTCCTGCATGTATTGACAATGTTATTATACGCTGAGGATAAACTTGGATTTGGTTAATTAATTACATGTATATATATGTAATTTCTACTATTTCTAATTGAATTAAGTTACAAACGTACTTTTCCTTATAGATGGATCAGGTGCAATATATAATTTACTTCTTTTCTAGCTAGCGCCTACTATGCTAGTTAATTCTAAATTAATATATAATTAATTTGTTTTAAGATATCTGGCATATTATACTGCTCGCGATGATTATAAAGATGGACTAGATATATTCATTCGAACATTGCAGTCGATAACATGTAGACTATTAGACAAGAGAACGTACAATTCTCTTAAAATGAATACAAATTAATACCAACACATACATACCAGAATTGGTATTTCTCTACAGTGGCTTCCCTCAGCTGCTTCAATTGCTCGTGTTCTCTTGGGTAGCAGCTTGATTCCAAGATGTACTGCATGCATGCCATGCATACAAGAAATTAATTAAGGTTATTAATTAATTTATTGCTAATTAACTTTCTTTTATATGGAGATAGAGGCTAAATCATACCACAGCTTTCATTAACCATCACAGATCGATATTTCAGAGCTATTTCTTTAGGAAACATGCATGACAATATTTTAAAACTAATTAAGAAGCATTTAACGAAGAAGAAAAAATGAACCTTGAGAAGGGCTGGGCTTTTGAGGAGGATTTTGTCTTCTTTCCCATGAGCATCCATGATATATCTGAACAACTATCGATCGCAAGAACTACTAATTAATCCACGTACCAATATTCGTTCTTTAGGCTAAATCTATATGCTGAAATTATTGAAAAAGAGGAATTTAGGGGTCTATGAGACAGAGAGTTTTCTGAGGAAGAAGATATATTGAGCTTAATTTTGGCTTGATTACAACGCAGAGATTACAGTAGCTATATAACTAGAATTGCTTGGCTTGCTACTTACGCACTCTAACAAATGTTTCTTGTGTCCACTCAGAGAGTGACACCTATCAGATTGATCAAACTAACTCTTGCTGACGTGTTAGCCTTGTTGACTTGTTGACTTCATCAATTTCATTCTCTACACTATAGGCGAAAAACAAGAGAACTTTGAATGGTTTCTGTATTCATGGGAGGTAGAATATGTAGTAGCTAGCCAACTAACGTATGTAGACAAATAACGTATGTTCAAGCTTAATTAGAGGCCGAGAGCTCATATCAAAACTAAAATGTGGTTTAGTTCGGGTGTGTTCCCAAGAACAAAATGAGAATATGGATCCAAAGAAGAACTGGGCAAAGAAGAATATAATTGATCGAGTACTACAATTAACTGATCGAGTATCAAATTTCCATTTCATCTTCAAATTTACAAAAAATTATATCCTACCATGATACCTGATATAAAATACAACTTTGAATCTTTGATTCGTACATGTAGTATATAAAATTATTGAATTATATTTTATTGAAATACTAAGAAAAATTGAAAAGAAAAAAGAACAAATTGGGAGTGGGGGACATGGTCATATGGACCCAAACCCCTCAAATACAAATGAAAATGGCAAATATCGAGCCAAATAGAAATGAAAGCAACAAAAGAATATTCGAAAATTTTCTCACGAAGTTTTGAAAAATGAAATGCACATTAATCATAAATTTAATTTCACAATACACGTGATATATATTTCTCACCGAATAACAACCCTGAAAATTAACCAAGTTGGGAAGGCTTAGATTTTGATTAATTTTTTTATCGGTGAGGAACTCATTAAACCTCTTTTCATTGAACACATCATCTCCACTAAAGTTCTCACTAATGAGAAACATATATACAGACTCTTTATATATATATATATATATATATATATATATATGCAAAAGTTTACACAAATAATATTATGAGGTCGATCTGTGTTTGGAACTTAGTGTTAGTGCTACCAACTACCAATCCCATGTATGTTCCCAACTTAAGATATATACCCCAAAAAACGTCTTGGTGCATCTTCACCGTACCATGCTCATCATCAGCTTATATTTATGAAAACAATTAAAAGAATTAATTGTAAGGATTTTACTCCTCATTCACGGAATTGACCGAGATTCATACCATGCAACAATCTACAATAAAGCAGAATAAATATGAAATAGTGCACAGTTATTTACGTGGTTCGGCAAATATCCAGCCTACGTCCACGGGAGAGTTTTCACCATCTTCACTATTGAAAGAAATACAAGTACAAGATACATGAGTTAAATCTCATAACCCATAAGCCTGCTCTAGAGTCTACAATCAACCCGAGCCCTTGTATCCATTAGGATACCCCTTGTACACACATCTCTCAACCCAGAAGAATACTCTACCCCAAGAGTTATACACACTCTTAAACTGTCTGCGCGCACCCACAAGCTCTCTGTGGCTTGTTGCTGACCATCTCGGATTGAGGCCACCGAGAACACCCTATGAGATTATGCACATCTCATAGCTTCCGGGTAGCACTACACGCTCCCCTCACTGTGGAACTCCCTTTGTCATCCTATCCCAGAAACCCAGTGTACACACAACCTGTCAGTGTGCACACTCCCTATTTCTACCGAATGACTACATCGCTCCACTACCAGAGTGCAACAGCACCCGCTCCCCTTATACCCAAAGGAGCTACATCTTTGCTGCCTTCCTCACTCTTTCTCTTTGATCCTCCAACGGATGCTTCTGCATGCATTTCCATGCATATATATATATACTATATAGCAGCACACATATGCAAGCTCACATGGGAATAGTACCCATCTTCTTTTGCTGCAGACACAACACATGCACATGCACACACTTGCCGTCAACTTTGCTTTCCTTTACTTTCCAACAAAGCTTGCGGCAACCTCCTGCATGAATCATGTATCACATATATATATATATATATATATATATATATATATATATATTCACACTTGCATCACACATGTTCTGCACTCTTCTTTCTGCAATTACTTTCCCAAAAGCAAGAGACATGTTTTTGCTTTATTCTCTTTGTTTACTACCACCATCATGCATCAACGTTTCAATGCCACATGCATTTGCACCACCATCAATTATTCCACCTGAAGGAGGGAACAATAATTCCAACAATCTCCCCCTCCCGACAAAGGTGGAGAGCTCCGCAGAACCGCACCGCCACTTCAATCTCTGAAGTCCATCACGAACCGAGAACCACACTTATTATTCCCACAAGTCACCACTTCAATCACCCTGAAGTCCATCTCGATCCGAAACACCACTTGTTATACCCACAAGCATTTCATTTGGCCTTTCACTTGTACCAGCTACACATAACCCGAATCAATTTGGTCCTTACTCCCCCTGATTCAATACGGCCAATACCATGTGTAACTGCCCTGAGACAACAATCACCAGTTGACTCCCGAAGAGGGATCTCGCAATAACCTCTTCCCCAGCAGGATTTACCCCTCACCATTGTCTGCATCCTAGAAACCTGTTTGCATGCCCCGTTTCCAACAGTCCATCGAGATCTTGACTATACCAGACAAATCAACACACACTTCCATCCTCTCATCAGGACCACAAGGAGAAGTGTCGCACCTTGGAAATTGTGAGAACATCTCCAAAGCCTTCCGCTACTATACCCGTAGCATTACACCCTTTCCTCCGGAAACCCAGATCTGAACCTGCTATTATTTTCAGATCTACCATCGGATATCCTTCCACGATTCTTACCCCCAAGCAACCAAAACAGACATATGCACAATTGCCCATCTCAGCAACGATGTCTACACCTGCTCCACTATATCTTTACCATACTCCATGGTATCACCAGATTTACATAAGAACCGCGAAATAAGGTAAGAAGTAAAAAGGGCATTAACTTCTACCTTACATCAGCAACCAAAGACACCAGCTCTTCCCGCTTGTCATTTTTCATCCTTTCGGCTTCTCATCGCCATCAAACTGCTAAATTGTAAAAATCTCATTGTTGCCTCCATGGTAACTTGAATCTCAAACGAATAACCACGGCACCTCCGCAGCTATCTCACCAGCCGTTATCCACTTTGAGTCATGGTCAATTTCAGCTCCACTTTCGAACAAGATTTTCCCGAGTTCGCTCCACCTAGCCAGCAAGTCACTCCACCTGTCGAGTGCACCATCGAACAAGATTTTTCTTGAGTTTCCGACCTGCTTCACCTTCTAGGAATTTTCTTGAGCTGGCTCCTCCTGTCACACCTTTGGGCTGCCATCTTGACCATCGCCTAACTGCACCTCGGATAACTGGTCCCCAACCCGAACCATCGGCTCTGATACCACTGTAAGGATTTTACTCCTCATTCACGGAATTGACCGAGATTCATACCATGCAACAATCTACAATAAAGCAGAATAAATATGAAATAGTGCACAGTTATTTACGTGGTTCGGCAAATATCCAGCCTACGTCCACGGGAGAGTTTTCACCATCTTCACTATTGAAAGAAATACAAGTACAAGATACATGAGTTAAATCTCATAACCCATAAGCCTGCTCTAGAGTCTACAATCAACCCGAGCCCTTGTATCCATTAGGATACCCCTTGTACACACATCTCTCAACCCAGAAGAATACTCTACCCCAAGAGTTATACACACTCTTAAACTGTCTGCGCGCACCCACAAGCTCTCTGTGGCTTGTTGCTGACCATCTCGGATTGAGGCCACCGAGAACACCCTATGAGATTATGCACATCTCATAGCTTCCGGGTAGCACTACACGCTCCCCTCACTGTGGAACTCCCTTTGTCATCCTATCCCAGAAACCCAGTGTACACACAACCTGTCAGTGTGCACACTCCCTATTTCTACCGAATGACTACATCGCTCCACTACCAGAGTGCAACAGCACCCGCTCCCCTTATACCCAAAGGAGCTACATCTTTGCTGCCTTCCTCACTCTTTCTCTTTGATCCTCCAACGGATGCTTCTGCATGCATTTCCATGCATATATATATATACTATATAGCAGCACACATATGCAAGCTCACATGGGAATAGTACCCATCTTCTTTTGCTGCAGACACAACACATGCACATGCACACACTTGCCGTCAACTTTGCTTTCCTTTACTTTCCAACAAAGCTTGCGGCAACCTCCTGCATGAATCATGTATCACATATATATATATATATATATATATATATATATATATATTCACACTTGCATCACACATGTTCTGCACTCTTCTTTCTGCAATTACTTTCCCAAAAGCAAGAGACATGTTTTTGCTTTATTCTCTTTGTTTACTACCACCATCATGCATCAACGTTTCAATGCCACATGCATTTGCACCACCATCAATTATTCCACCTGAAGGAGGGAACAATAATTCCAACATTAATGTTATGAAAAAAGAACAAAGATAGTTCCGCGCCAGCATTATGCTACGTGGCAAAACGGAATTCGAACGTTAAGAAAGTAAGCAAATTAAAGCTATTGATATCATGAATGTGTGATATATATATCTTCTCGATCCCATATATATATATAGATCGAAGGCCGAGCCTGCCGGCCGGCTTCTCTGTTATTATTCTTGCAGTTGCAGTTCGTACGTTGATAATAGAATAATGTCAGGTTTAAGAGCTCCATCCGATTATTCTCAAGAACCACCTCGCTATCCAAGTCTTATTGTAAATTCCCAGGTTAATTCACTCGTTTTTTTTTTCTAAATTTTTTGTAAAAGTACAAATTTATTGTTGTTGTTGTTGTTGTGGGTGTGGTGGTCGTCGTTTTGAATATGCTGTACTGTTTATGCGTGATATATATATATACCGCAGGAACCTTTTAATGCAGAGCCACCACGTTCAGCGTTAATAGCCTCTTATGTGACTCCAGTAGATTTGTTCTATAAGCGAAACCATGGACCAATTCCTGTGCTTGATGATATTGAAAGGTTAGCATGCAAGAATAGTTAATTATGTCCCTTTTTCCAGCTAGCTTGGCCAAATTGTTGGTGGTTTGTATAATGGCTAGTCAAGCAATTACTCGTAGAATTATAGGTGAGAAATGAGAAAATTTATTGATAGCCTCATCGATCTTTTAATTACTTCCTATATATCTATATCTACTTTGTGTGGCTGCTGTTACTTGTGGGTCTGAATTTATTACTTGTGGCTGCTATTATTGAACTTAGAGTTGCTGAATGTGGAGAGAAATTAATATACCACTAGCTCGACTAAAATTAAGTTAATTAATTGGTGTAGGTATCGAATTTCTATATGTGGTTTGGTTGAAAAACCCGTGGAACTGTCAATGGCTGACATCATGTAAGTGCTAATTAAACTACTAATTACTAGCTATATCTATGGGGTACGTACGTATTACCTAAAGCTTAATTAATTAGATTAGAAGATTATATATATTTGATGTGCATTTCCCTTAATTGGTTCTAAGTTCTAACCTAGTTGAACAAAAAAAATTGGTTATAATTATGTCAAACAGGAAACTTTCGAAGCACATTGTGACAGCCACATTGCAAGTAAGTTGGTTGATTTTGGGTTGGATGCTCTAACTTTAACAACAAGCTTTAGTTATAAGTAATGAGCTTGTTTCGGTAATTTCTTTCAAGCTAAGCAGTGCGCAGGTAACAGGAGGACTGCAATGAGCAAAGTAAAGCCAGTGAAAGGTGTTGGGTGGGATGTTTCTGCAATTGGAAATGGTTAATATCCTTTAATTTTCTTACTTAATTCACAGTTAAAAAATACTTAAATTTCATCATGTTTGTGACCATCTTAGATCTCCCTAATCCATTTCAGCCATTTGGGGTGGCGCTAAACTTGCTGATGTTCTTGAACTTGTGGGAATCTCTAAGCTAACATCAGTTTCACCCTTAGGGGGCAAGCATGTTGAGTTTGTTAGTGTTGATAGGTGCAAGGTGGGCTTCAACTTAATACATATAGCACAGATAGTTTTTTTTTTTTTTTTTTTTCGATCGAGGATGATCTTCATTCAAATCCAATTTAAGTGTCTTGATTAGGAGGAAAAAGGGGGACCTTACAAGTCATCGATTCCATTAATTCAAGCAACAAATTCGGATGCTGAGGTTTTACTTGCATATGAGATGAATGGAGAGGTAAATTATGAAGAGCTTTGCAATATATGGAAGTTTTCAATTTTGAGAGCAAATTTTTTCTAATCTTTGTTATGCTAAAAGCCTCTAAACAGGGATCATGGGTATCCTCTACGTGTAATTGTTCCTGGTGTTATTGGTGCTCGATCTGTTAAATGGCTGAGTTCCATCAATATTATTGAAAATGAATGCCAGGTTGGTTTCCCTATATCTAACATACTTTTACTGATGACACTAAAAATGGGTGGAAATTCTGAATCATTTTATGGTCGAATAGGGATTTTTTATGCAAAGGGACTACAAAATGTTTCCTCCAACAGTTAACTGGGAAAATATTGATTGGTCAACCAGAAGGCCTCAGATGGATTTTCCAGTTCAGGTATTAAATACTGAAGCATTTGTGCATAATTCATGTTTGATATATTCAATGAACTAATGGATGTTAGGGTTGATCGATTCTGCAGTCTGTAATTTGTTCTTTGGAGGAAGAAAATACAGTAGAGCCCGGAAAGGTATGTGATCTGTTTTCATTAAGCAGAATGGGAGCAATGTAGTAACTTGCCCTCATCGTCGATGTGTGTGCAGATAGTCGTTCATGGATATGCAGTGTCCGGAGGTGGTCGGGGGATTGAGCGAGTGGATGTATCGTTCGATGGAGGCAAGACATGGGTGGAAGCAATCAGATACCAGAAGAGTGCTGAAATCCCATATGTTGCTGATGATACTAGTGGCAACAAGTGGGCATGGGTGCTGTTTAAGGCTGAAGCAGATGTTTCTCACCCCACTGAAATCGTTACTAAAGCAGTATGCAACCGTTGCTAATGACATTCTGGGTTCATGGCTTTACAGTTCATTTACGGCTATGAGTCTTATTCGTTTAAATATTGTTGAACAGGTTGATATAGGTGCAAATGTCCAGCCTGAAAATGTGGAGGTCATCTGGAATCTGAGAGGAATACTCAACACTTCATGGCACAGAGTTCGTGTTCAAGTCGACCACCCTGATTTGTGATTCTCAACACTAACGCACTCTGTAGGGTTGCGTGGTGTCATCTAAAGTTTAAAGGGGGCATCTGCACGCAATTCAAGCACCAGAAATCTAAGCTTACAACAAATCTGAGCATTTCAATGCCACCTTACTACTTCACTATGTTGTGTAATTTACGTAATCACTCTATGGAATATGTAAGATTCACTATTCAGACTCCTAAATCAAACAGGGTGTTATTACATTATTAAGAGCCACCGTATATGTAGTAGGAACCAATACCATGCCATACAGTAACAACCGATAAGAAACAACAAATTCTCAATGGTTAAAGCTGTGTTTTACATTTTAGTGACGACTTATGCAATGTTGAAAGTCAGGAAAACCAGCAATTATCAAACAATTAGGAATCTAATCAATCAGCATAACTTACAGTCTTACATGTGGCACAGAAAAGTGGGAAAAATTTATACTCAATTGACACCTAAAAAATGGCAGGGTCAAAAAATAGACAAGCCGCAAGAATGCAAAAAACACTATTGAATCAGTAAAACATTACCCGTAGAATCAATACGGGTGTTGTGATACCTGTTAGTTATTCTTTACCCTTTTTAAGGGTTGTCACTATGATGAGAAAAAGATCAGAATGTACAACAAAAGTAGGATCCTGAAATCACTTTCTCCTCCGCCACCAGTCTGAGATTTTCAACCTCTGGCTTCTATGTACAGCTAGTTTGACTGCAGGAACCTTACGCTTCACCTGTCTCCAGAGCATATTGACTGCGTCTTCTTTCTCTGGAGGGTAATGGAACTCAAAATGATGGGCGATGTTCTTAAGCTGCCTCCACATTTCTATCCATTTCTCCTTTGGTAATTTCCGGAGCTGATTAACCATGTAACCAGGTTGAAGAGCCTCTTTGAATGAGAAGAATATTGAGAACTGGGTGTAGTCAAGTTCATCTTCAAATGGAAGCTCAATTTCATCACTCACAATGACAGGTATGCAGTGGCTCACAATAGCATCAAAAAGGCGACAAGATGAAGGAGTGTCTCCAGCAGGGTGCAGACAGAACTTTGATGTGCGCATCCGTTGTGTAGACTGATACAACAAAAGAAGGGAAAAAAAATGAGATAAACAAGAAGTTCTACTTAATAAGACGACTAAAGACAAATTCCTTCTATGCAAAAGGAACTTTATCCTTCTCATGGTAAATGAATGTATGTTTTCCATGCCACCTCAACCTGCTTGTCAACTAAGAGAACTTATTTTTATTCATTTTCTTGAAATCCCTCGAACAACTTTTCTCTTCAATTGTATGAAAGTAAGAAACTGTGGGTTGCAAGCATTGCATGATATTCGAGTTTACATATGAAAGATGCATGTAGATATTAAGATAGAAACTACAAGTAGGAAGTAAGATATCGACAGAAATGACAATTATAGATGATTCTCAGACAGATATGAAGCTTTGATACGATTACAGATTACTAAAGACCATTGAAAAATTTAAATGAAACCGAGGATGACAAAGTATCATTTACACTGACCAGTACCAAGATATGCAAACAATATCACTTATTGACCATTTTATAACTACATACCGATTTTATGTTTTCTCCTGTTGCCACACTCCGCTCATAGTGAACATCATCATAACCAGCTAAAACTTTTGCCAGTTTAACACGAACAATGCCTTCCTGCATATAACAAGACCGGAGATAATCAATTACGGCTCAAAGGATAAAGTTTAAGACGGGATGTTTCTCTTTGAAACTACTCTAAAACTAACATACATCTTTCCTGTATGTCCTTCCTTGGAAAAAAAGAAGAATAGAGCGGGACTCAAACGGATCTGAACGGTTATCATCTTTAAAGGAATCCACGACATGTACATATGGGCTGACCACATCTTTGCTCAGATTTGACATGACATGAGGGTACCGGCCAAAATCCACAACAATTTGAATAGATGCATTGACCTGTGGTCGAAGAAATCTAAAAGCATTGGGATGCGTCAAAGGGATTACATGGTCTCTGCCCCCAGATCTATTCCAGTACTTGGATTCTCGCAAGAGTTTCACTAAATCTATCTGAAATCAGAAAAACACAAAGTTTAGCCATAACAAGACAGTATTTTGAAAAGAGAAAACTGTTAAGAGGCAAGACTTCGCAAAGATAGGAAAAGCAAAACAGTAAGATCATTGATTCACTCCAAATCCACAAAGCAGCCATCTACATGTTTAAAGTGTTAAACCATGACCGGATTCCTCTCTAACATTCCAAGATTTGTTCTACATTTTCTTGTATAAATGACAAAAGTGAAGCTGAAGTGAAGAAGTCCCAGACCCAGCTAACCTATTGCAGAACACTTGAACTCACAACCTAAGCAAACGATTGGATTCAGCTAGAGAAGCAAACCACAGTGTTTAATATCTCATCTAAGTCCTTATCTTATGACAATTTCCTCTATATCCAAACTACCACCTCATTCCCAGTTTTCAGCAGAAGACTCTGTTCAATTGCCTATAAGCTCAAAACCAGAAACTAAAATATCATTTCTAAACGGAGAAAAGAACTGGAGCATACAAATTCAATGGAAGGCATCCAATTCAATATTTTCGACTACACAATTCAAGTATTCAACAGAAGATTATCAAAGTTCACCAGAACAATAGACCAATACACGACCTCAACAATCAAAATTCCGATCAATTACCTGCAATTGGTGATCAATTTCAGTGGCCGGATCGTTCATGTTGTGGCCGTGAGTATTGAAACTCAAAGAAGAGAAAAACGGCACAAAGAACGCATCGGCCAGTTCCGGATCAGAAACCCTAACAACCTCTCTCCCATCATCACCGCCATTTCCTTCCCACAAAAGCGAACCCATCATCCAGTACTCCACGCTATGCTGCTTCTTCAGCCCGGAGTTCTTCGGCCACGGCGGCCAATCCTTCCCCGTCACCGGAGCCGCCTCCGTGCTCCGGCGGTTGAGCATCCCCACGTTGAACCGCCGCGGGAGATCGTACATGAACACCTTGAGAGGCGGACCGGTTGCACATAGCGACTGTGCACCCAACGGTGAGGATTGCAGGAGCGGGATGAAGTAGGATCTCAAATCGACGGTGCCGATGGAGATTGAGTAGGTGATGAGGAGTAGCACAGCGAATGTTACAGCGATTGCGGCTTTCCGGTACATTTTTCTGAGATCTGGTTGACGTTACTTACTATCCATTTTGCTGCGTCCAACTATCGGTTTGATTTGGTTAAGGAGGCAAAAACAAATTGACCTTGGTGCCTTGCTTCAAGGATTGGTTATCCAATTTTCTGTACACTAGCCCACTAGTAAAGCCTTCTCTTCGTCACTACTCTATGCATCTTTTTTATAAAATAATAAAAAATTTAATAAAAAACTAGAAATTAACTTTGGAATATAGGTGCCATTTCGGTATTTATAGTAGAATTTTCACTAGCTACATAATTATTGGTCTAGTGTTATATTTCTCTATAGTATTTGATGCGATCGTGAGTTCAAATTTTTCTTCTCTAATTTCATAAACTTAACCCAAATAAGTTGTATAACAATCATTCATGTCAATCCATTTAGGTACAAGTATACTAGCAATGACGTATTAAAATTCTAAATTATAAACTCTAAACTCGGATTAAATATGTTTAAGCAAGAGCATTGTTACACCTTTTTAGAATGAAAAAGTTTGTCATTTCATATGCATTCGTATATAGGAATGCATTGTTAAGTATTGACATTTTGAAATTGCCATTTCACACTTTTTATTATTGCATTTCTTTTGGACAATATTAGGATTGCCAATTAGAGGCACGAAATCCATGCTTGATGATTATAATCTTCGGAAGATGATACATGCAACATGAATGCCCACAAAACATAAAAGTTAAAACTCTATAATTCACCTTTATTTTTTTTTTGCCAAGTCACTTGAGTTTACTTTTTTTTTATATATATATTTTTATGAACAAATACAACAACAAACACATGTACAAACTAACGACAAGGGAAGTCAGTTATTGACAATACTTCGTGATATCAAAGTTCTCAACTCTTCCTTCATGTCAGTTTCGAGAGGCAAATTTTGTTGCTAATAGCTCATCAAAGCTAGGACACTCCTCAAGCAAAGGTTTTAAGTTTGCACTTCCCAAAAAAAAAGTACGTGGAGATTGTAAGTTTGTTGAAAAAAACAATTTTATAAGTAGCACATCAAGCAACACAGTTTCAATCATAGTATTTTTCTTATATTATGACTTATGAGAGCTTGCAATTAGTAGGATGATATTTTGTCTTAATTTACGTCTCATTTTCTTCGGTTATTCATAATTTTGATGCGACTTTTTAATGTTTATTATTTTTTTTAAAGTGAGCTTTCGCTTTGGTTTTGCTCCCAGGAGCCCAGGAGGCCATAACCTTTCACTTTCCCAATCCTTATGCTTCATTAATAATGAATAAAATAGTAATCTCCTTTTTAATAAAGGCCCAAATATTAACTCGAATTCCCTTATCTAACAACCTGGGCCTAGCCCAATTAGTCTGTCCGCAAGGGCGAGTTCTTCTGTGAGGTCAAATCAAAACGTCGTCTTATAGCGGGAGGTTGGAGCTACTTTGGCTTTGCATTTCTCACAGACTTCATTCACAAAACCCACACGTCGCTCTGCTCTTTCTCTTTCTGTCGCACTCTCAACACTTTTAATATATAAATTGGTACGCAAAATCAGAATCTCTCTGTTCAACCTTTGAGAGATCGAAAAATCGGTTGTTGGAGCAGAGTATGGCGTTGAGGTTCAGCTCCGGCGATGCGTCCGGCTTCAAATTCTTGCTCTTTCTGGTCGTGATTTACGGCCTCATCGCGGTGCTGGTGCACTCGATTCTCCACATGCGCTTCATTACGCCGCTTGAGATCGACGCGCCTCTCGATCGCTTCTCGGAAGCTAGAGCCGTCGAGCACGTTCGAGTCTTGGCCCAAGATATCAGTAGCCGCCAAGTGAGCTCACTTATTAATATTTAACGCCTTTGTTTAGGATTTTCATTTTAATTCATGGCTGAACTTTATGATTTCTTAGTACAATTTGATACTTCGATGAAATGTGGAATTGAACAGTAGAGCTCCGTTTTGCTGCAGCCAAAGAAGTCAAAATTTGGATTCTTTGATAGTATATATTTGGCAGTGTCTTGTAAAATTGAACGGAGCCGAGCATAGTGCGAGTTCATTTCTTTGATTAAATGTCTTCTTCTTTTTTAATCCGGGTTGAGTTATTTATTAGCAAGTTCATATGGTTGTTGAATAGGAAGGAAGTCCTGGCTTAAGAGAAGCTGCTCGATATATTACAGCGCAGTTGGAAATGGTAAAGGAGCGAGCTGGATCCAACCGTAGGTACTTACGTAGATTTTGTTGCATCATGCTTGGCTTGCAAGAGTTTATTGTTTATCTGAGTATGGTAACTGACTATGATGCCCAAATTTTTCTATATACAGAGTTGAGATAGAAGAGACTGTTGTGAATGGCACATTTAATATGATGTTTTTAGGCTACAGCATTTCTCTGGGGTACAGAAACCACACAAACATTGTGATGAGGTTAGTAATACACATCCGATTGCCTGATTAATTGAAATTTTCGTTTGTTGAGCTTTATCTTCTTATATTTGGGTACACTACTGGGTCTCACGGTCAGCATAGTTATAACTATCTTGTGAGACTATGTAGCATTCGTATTTTCATCCTGCTGCAGCTAAGCAAATGTCACATTGATTTTTATTTAATGGCAGAATATCATCAGTAGATTCACAAGACTCTGATCCGTCAGTATTGTTGAATGGCCATTTCGATAGTCCACTTGGTTCCCCGGGTGCTGGTGATTGTGGTTCATGTGTAGGTGGGTAGAAAAAAATCATCATCTGATGGAAAATACCACATTCACCATTTCTTGCATGATAATATCATCTTATTTATTTATTTTTCCTATTCCTTGGTAGCATCAATGCTGGAAATAGCAAGACTTATTGTGGACTCTGGATGGGTTCCCCCTCAGCCTGTTATTTTTCTTTTTAATGGTGCAGAAGAGCTCTTTTTGCTGGTACGTAGTTTTAATAAGGTTTAGTCTGGGAGCCAAATATTTAATCTTATGCTACTTTTGAAATTTGGGTTCGAGCTTGTTAATTATTATAGTATTGGCTCTCTGATGTGTTTGAGCTCATTTGAGGTGATATCTTATATGCTATTTTAGGGATCTCATGGCTTCATGAAGACACATAAATGGCGTGAAACTATTGGGGCTTTTATAAATGTGGAAGCATCGGGGACAGGCGGTCCTGGTAGGATATCAACCAATTGTCAATTATTCCGTGCCATATATGCTAGTGTGCTTAACTTATTGCTTCTACTCCAGACTGAAACTAATAATTGGTGATCCATTTATGTTTGCTTGACTATTTGAGTGCAGTATCACCTAGAAAACACAAACCCCTTGCTTGGATGGCACAATTGTTATATCAGTTGGCTTGAAAAGATGGGATGCATTTGTTTTCTGAAATGTTTTGACCTGGATTTTACATAACTATTAACTTGTGCTCATTTGTTTTTATTTATTCCGGATTACATTTTTAGTAGAAGTAGGTGTAGGGTTCACATTTTTGAAATTGTCATCTTTATTTGCATTTACATGGATTGGCATGCATATAGAACACATGGATTTCCATTTGCATCATTTATTGCTTTGTGAAACTGTAACTTTTTATGTTGCAGCATTTTTTGTTGATTTCTGTAGCTTTGATTTTGCAGATTTAGTTTGTCAATCAGGACCTAGTTCTTGGCCTTCTGAGGTCTATGCTCAATCAGCAATATATCCCATGGCACATAGCGCAGCTCAGGTTAATGTTTTGCCATTTTATGGAGTACCGAATATTAATTCTCATTTTGATGAGTGCATCGTATTGTGGCTCTTCCTTCATGTATTATCTTACATTTTTTGTGCTTAATAAGAATCTACTTCTCCCCTTGGAACTGGATACATCATTTAACTTTATTTAACCCATAATTCATTTTAATGATGGGATGAATCAGAGTGATATATTTTCACTCTTAATCCTAAAGGACCTAAACCATAATAACGGTATGATCTTCTAGTACCTTTTGAATCTGAGATACTATGTGTTTTTTCAGCCTGTCTTCTTTTTATTAGCTGGCTGACTTCTGAATGATTTACATCTGCAGGATGTTTTTCCTGTTGTTCCTGGAGATACAGATTTCCGAATATTTTCCGAAGACTATGGTGACATTCCTGGCTTGGATATAATCTTTCTCCTTGGTGGTTATTTTTATCATACATCCTTTGACACAGTGGAGAGACTATTGTATGCATTACATCTGCTATTTTGGTACATATTTACTTACTTTAAATTTTCAAATCGCTTCGTCCGTAAGCACTTCCTCTGATACATTCCAATGCCTCCAGACCTGGAAGTATACAAGCTCGTGGAGAAAATCTGTTTAGCATACTTAAGGCCTTCACCAATTCTTCTCAGCTACAAAATACCCTTGAAAGACAATCTAATGAATCGACTGCCAAGCAGTACGAGGGTGGACGTGCTGTTTTCTTTGATTATATAACATGGTTCATGGTATGTTACAAGCTCATGATTTGCTATCTTTTCATGACAGTATGACACATTGTTTTATTTAACAAGTATCTCCATTGCTCTCTCTATCTCTCTCTTCATGATGACTATTAGATATATTATTCACGGAAGGTAGCTATGGTACTTCACCGTATTCCTATTGCCATCTTCCTGGCTATGCCATTTTTCTCACAAAAGCAGAATCCTGGGCTCCTACCTTGGTTTGCTACTTTCAGCAATTTTGTAAAAGGTAAATCTACTGCTCATTAATGTAAATACATTCAGCAACCTATTGCTAATTTCATAGTCTTATAATAGTCTTTGTGCCACAGAGTTCTGGTTCTCTTCTCACAGGTCTAATTCAAAATTGTTGTCCAATTTGTTAATTTTGCAGGAATGCTTTTCCATGCTACGGGGGTTTTCCTCGCAATTTTAATTCCGGTTATCTTTTCCATCCTGAGATTGCTGTTTACCAGTCGTGCAATGAACTGGTGGGTTTATATCTTCTAGAATTGCTCTTACAAAAAAAAAAATTCAATTAATTATGATTATTATCCTTTTAAAAAAAAAACTATATTGTCCTGTTTTTTCTCACCATAGCATTCTGCTTGTCCATAATGAATTCCAAATGGGTCTAAAACTCTAGCTCATATTTAAGTAGTATTTACTATTTTATTATGTTCATTGATCTGACATTCTATTTCAGCAGTTAACCTCTTATCATGCTTGTTAAAGTCTAGATAAAATTAAATTCATGAATGAAGTTAATAATGTAAAATTGATAGACAACTAGAAATCAATTCTACCTCCTATCAGGTTATCACATAAGAAATCGATTCTAGCTCTTAAAAGAAATTATCTTTTGAAGATGGAGCTTTATAGATTGACAACTCTGACTGACATTTTGGTTGAAATGCAGGTTTGCTCATCCATATTTGGCTTATTTGATGTTCATACCCTGCTCTCTTGTTGGTCTGTTAATTCCAAGATTTTTTTGGAGTAGCTTTCCCCTCTCTCAAGATGCATCAGTTGTCAAGTCTTTAAAAGAGGTAGTGTCATGTACCAGATATTTACCAAGTCTTTGTTTTTTCCTTTCCCAAATCTATCTAGCTGATTAGTTTTGACGGATTATTTTTTATTTATATTTTTTGCAAATATTGGTCGAGAAGTTACAGGTTTCTTTCAAGTCATTGGCTTCATACCCTGAATATGTTAATTATCTTACTTATAACTAACAAATATATTGCAATTCCGACCTAGTGATCTTTTATTCTTTTTGCATGCTCTTTATATTTGTTTTAAATTCTAATTTTGGTGTATCATAAATCCATTCTAGTCAAGAAATTAAGAATATTAATAGATATTTCATTAATCCAATTATCGTTAGAAAATAAGTTATAACAAGCATGAATCTTGCAGGCTTTATCTGATGAAGCAAGGTTCTGGGGAGCATTTGGATTATACGCTACAGTCACTGTGGTATGTAGCATGAATGCATGATTACTTTTGTTTGTTAGATAGTTTTCTTTTACAATTTACTTAAACACTCAAAGGGATGAATTGTGAAACTACCTTAGTGAAAGCAGGCTTACCTGTATGCTGGGCTTAGTGGAGGCTTCTTGACTTTTTCACTGTCCGTTTCTATGCTTCTTGGATGGATTTCATATTGCTTATCAGTCAAATTTTTTGGTCGCCAGTCACTCAGGTACTGGTTTCAACAGTTCTGCTTATAAGATTAAAATGATAGATGATGTGCATGTGTATGCTTCCTTTTGTAAAGATTTCATTGACATTTTAGCCGTGTCTAACAGTTTCCAAGAAGGAACTACAATTCTTTAACCAAATTTATATTGCTTCTCTCAGGTCAACATTATTTTATATGTTACCTATGCTTCCATGCCTTGCGTACTCTGTGTATTTTGGTGGATTTCTTGTCCAGTTTTTGGTTGAAAAGTTGGGTATGATGGGTGCTTTGCCACCTCCATATGGTTAGTACTTCGGAATTTTACTGCCTCTTGCTATGTGTTACCTTCATTTAAACTCATTATATTGTTAAAGTCAGATTTTGTGCTCAAACAATATGGTCTTTAACTTTTTTATATGAATGCTTCGTGCTTGCACCCAGTATGTATGGTTTTGAAGATTTTGGCTCAAAATGGTTCACTATGGCATCCAGTCTACTTTTGAATTGTGCCCTAAAGTACTATGAATTCTCTGTATTCAAAATTTCTCAAAAAGCATGGTTTATTTATCATATATTTCTTGCAGGTTATTTCGTTCCGGACATTGTGATGGCAGCAGTAATTGGAGTTGTGACCAGTTGGTCTGTAGGCCCTCTGATACCTATTTGCGGTCACTGGTTAGCCAGGTCATCCATTTTGCAAGTCCTGTTGCATCTTTGTGTGCTAGGCTTGGCTCTGTCATCTCAGTTCTTTCCATATAGCACGGCTGCACCTAAGAGAGTTGTTTTCCAGCATACATTTCTTACTGCAGGTATTGCAAATGAATTCAACTAATCTGAGTCTCAGGCTCTCAGCTCATTTCTATCTGGATTTCAGTATCATGTTGTTTCTTTCTGTTTCTTTTTACCTTTTCTCTTGTTTATCCTATACTCCTAAGAAAACAGTTTTTCTTCTGCGAATGACAGATGCAAATCAGGTTGTGGAGTCCAGCTATGATTTTTCTGTCGTGGATTCCAATTCTTTACTTTTTCTTTTCAAACATGCCCCTGAGGTGGCAAAGGAATTGCACATTAGTTCAGAGTTATCTTTTGAAACTGCAAAGTTATCTCACCGAGAGACTTGGATGGTATGAAATTTTGTGGATGATGTTATGTCTAATTTATAATTAGAGGTGTTAACTTATGCTTGTTTTTGTTTTTGAAGTGTTTCTTTTATATTTTATGTCCGGTAGGCTTTTTTATTTCATTTATTTTCTTCAGTTTGTGGATTCCTTTATCCACCACCCTTTGTACATATTGGTATGCCACTGAGCTCAGGTGGATACCCTTTGTACATATGTTCTTGTTTCAATAAACTTTTGTTTCTCCTTAAAAAAAAAAGGATGGTTTTCTATGACTTTTCTGAAGTAGATTCAAGAACAACCCTTCTCTTTACCACCTGAGCTGTGCTGGCTTTTCAATACTCACACTTCTTAGTTTGAGTGGTAGATGTCATTATGTGTTGACCATGGATAAGCTATTTATGCTAGTCGGTTAGTATTTCAGTAAATTGTTCATCGTTAAACTGAATACACACGGGAACAATGTTGAAAAAATCTGATGGCCTCTGTATATGCAGGGACTTTTTCCTGTTTCTTTTTTGTTCTCAAGAAGCTTGAAGTTTCCTGCAAGAAGTGATGGTATTTTAAAGCAACATGGGCAGTTCCCCCATCTGTCCTCTTATAAGCCACATACAGTTTTTAGCGAGGGTTCTAGGAGAATATACTTGGAACTATCTTTAGGGTGAGTACAATACAATGCATGTTCATGACCTACTATTGGATACTATAAACTTTTTATATGGTTTTTCAAGGTTTAAATCTTTCTTTCCTACCCTGCTCTCAGTTCCTTAGAGGAGGTTTGGGTTGCAGTCCTCAATATTACAGGCCCTTTATCTAGTTGGTCATTTGCAGACAATACACTTCCAGGTATTAGAAGCTTTTTCTACTATCATTACTTTTATCTTTCGTACATACACTCCAATAGATTTTTGGTTTTACTTATCATCAAAATTGGTACAGCTACTGAGACAGCTGATGGAGGTCCACCATCATACATATGTCGTCTTAGTGGAGCTAGTCCTGAGAATTGGTCCTTCTGGTTAGAGGTAAAAGAAGTTCTTTACCTGGTTTCAATTTTATTTGCTTTCAGTGGCTCAATTTTGTTTGTGATAATTGCAGGCTAGCAGTTCTGAAGATCTGAGGGTGGAAGTTGCTGTCATAGACCAATATATGGTTGATGAAGCAAACAAGCTGAGAGGGCTTTTTCCGGAGTGGGTGGATGTCGTTGCTTATTCTAGCTTTTTGTCGAGTTATATCTTCTAGTTTCGAATCGCAGGTCGTTTTGCATGTCAGATAGATACTGTAAGACCAAAACTTTATGAAAAACCCCCATTGATTTAGGAATGGATTCTATTTAAGATAATTTAATAAATACAATATATTTAATTTTTACATTGATGCAATAAAATTCACAGGGTATCTCCCTCACGAACTAAATTGCTCGTTCTTTTTGTTTATTGTCAAATTCAATGGCTGGTACACAAAATCAAACAGAAGAAAATCATGTATTATGATGATAAGATCATATGCAGGGTCTGTTGTTGGAAATTTGGTTTATATAGAACAAATCCAACCACATTGCATGTAAAACTAACGTCCACCAAACTAAGGTAAGGTGCTCTTTATACCTCCAATGCAAATAAATGACCATTGTGGAATATGATATCACGGTAGGTTTCATGATATCCACCTTCTAAGTCAATCCATGTGTTGACTCCTTGCTTACAGATTGCTATCCTTCCATGTGGTTCTTGCATACCACAAGTTACCACAACAACTCAAGATTCAAATGAGTAGACAAACAGCTTTGAAAACAATAACATCATCACAGAGATGGGGAAGAGTCGAAATCGATGGGATTTGAATTCGTGCTCCGTAAATCGGATTAACAAGATGCAATGCAGTTGCTTTATGTCCCATATCACCAGCCAGCCATGTGATGAACACACGCAAGACGCATCATGAAAGCCTTTAAACAAGAAGAACGAACATCTCTAAAACTATGTGCAAATTTGTTTTCATAAATTGGCGCGCGCGGGTGAAGTTTCTCTTGCCGATTGTGGTAGTTATTAGTCATTTTCATAAATTTATGAAATAATCTCCTGCTGATAAAAAATTAACAAAAAATATTATAACCTTTTTTGGTGAACGAGCCCACTTAAGCCGACATTCCCTGTAATAATATGAGCCCAAAGTAATCGGGTCTGAAACAGCCCGGCCCATTCCCAAGTGTGGCTACATTCATTCACTAGGGTTTAGTTTTCTTATTGTTATAAAAGCCGAAGCCTCATATTAACTCGCCCCTTCTGCGAAAGAAACCCTATCACAACCCTTCACTGAAGCAGAAGCAGCACAGCCGCCATGGTACCTCTTCACCGTTTTCTCTTTGATTCTTCTCTCTTCTCTCCATTTTTCAAAACCCTAATTTCGTTTTGTTAAACTCTGCGGCTTCACATGTATTAATGGTGCTCTCTTGTTTCAGGTGAAGTACTCCAAAGAGCCCGATAATCCCACCAAGTGTAAGTTGTCTTCTCTGTTTACTGGTGTTGATCTCTTAGATGTTCTTATATGAATCTCAAATGAATCGTTTCTGATTTTTTCTGAAACTCTTTTTAGATCTAATGGTAGTTTGTTATTTGCTCATTTATACAGCTTGCAAAGCTAGGGGCTCCGACCTCAGAGTTCATTTCAAGGTAATTATTTGTGTTTAAATGTTGTGCTTGAATCAGTTTTGTTTTTGCTGAGCTGAATTTAGCTCAAGTATGTTGATATTTAGTTGTTTTTGGGAATTTGATTTAGTTTAGTTGTAAAACCTGATGATAAAAGCAGGGTCCTATTGCCTATGTGAATGGGTCTCTCGTAAACGTCAGGGAAATTACTGGCAAAGTTATTGGGTGAACCTCTGTTTTTGTCTTTGTGGCTCTTTGTGGCTGAAGGTTCAGTAAACCATGCAACATTTTAAAAGAATGCTTGCTTCTGTGTGAATGATGTTTGTGAGAAATATGTGATAAAATGCATTAGAAGTATCATTGCTAACTGATGCGTTTCTTGGTTCTCGTAAACTAGAAATGTATCTTCAAACTTGATGAAAACAAAAAAAGCAGAGCTTTGTTTCATTTTGTCAAACTTGGTTCTCATAAACTTGATTGACATTATTTTCTTTGTTAATGGGTGTACTCTGCACCAGCTATAAGTTTTTGGTGGCCAAATTTTTCTGGTGACATTATAATTTGACATGAATAATTTGAACAGTGTACAGAGTTTTTTGGTTGTTAAACTTTCTAGTGACAGTAGCTGAGTCGTTGTAGTAGTTTCTGTAGAGTTGTATGTTTTTCCTTTTCTAGTTGAGATGCTTTATATATAGTTATGAATTGGCAACTTATGTTTCATTGTATCTGTCTATTGTCTCTTATAGAACACAAGGGAGACCGCGTTTGCTATCAGAAGGTTGCCCTTAGTCAAGGCAAAGAGATATTTGGAGGATGTTTTGGTTCACAAGCAAGCCATTCCCTTCAGACGTTTCTGTCGTGGTGTAGGGCGTACTGCTCAGGCCAAGAACAGGCATTCCAATGGACAGGGACGCTGGCCTGTGAAATCGGCCAAGTTCATTTTGGATTTGCTCAAGAATGCTGAGAGCAATGCTGAAGTAAGTGTTCTGGCTGTCACTTCCCATTGTTGGCCTCATCCGCTATTTAAACTAACTATTGTTTAACTCCAGGTGAAGGGTTTGGATGTTGACTCACTTGTTGTATCTCACATCCAAGTCAACCAAGCACAGAAGCAAAGGCGCCGAACATACCGTGCTCATGGAAGAATCAATCGTATGTTCCTGACTTTAGCCATTTTGATTTTGTATCTTTGTGTTTGTTTTGATTGTATGCTACTGACTTCAACCATTTTAATTTTACATATTTGTGTTTATTTTGATTGTTTCCGCTTAATCTTTTGCAGCTTACATGTCATCCCCCTGCCATATTGAGCTCACTTTGTCTGAAAAGGAAGAACCCGTGAAGAAGGAGGTACTTATATGATGACTGTATTTTTATGTCAAAAAATGCATGCAGTGATGGATTTAATCAACTTATTTTGCCCTTTCTGTACCTTATTGTGATTCTCTGATGATGTCATTGCAGCCCGACTCCCAATTGGCAACTAGCAAATCCAGGAAGTCTCAAGCTGTTCGCAGTGGTGGTTCTGCTTGAGTTGCAATTAAACCAGCCAATTGAAGAGATCCTGACTATCTTGTTTTTCCTTTCATGAGAAATTTTTGTTGCTTATTATATAGTTTGAGATGTTATGCAGACAATTTTTGGACCATCTTGTGTACTGTTAATTCCAGATTATGTTTAGTTTGGATTTGTGATGGTTTGCTAAAGGATATCCTTGAAGTCCAATGCTAGAAACTTATATGCTAATGATAGAATTGGAAGAGGGGCACGTAATATCTTGTCTAATATTGTTGTTATGAGGTTGCCTTATAATTATCTCCGCAATCTTGTGTTAATTTCTTCTGTGCTGGTCGTCTGCCTTTTTGTTCATTGAAGACAATATTTTGGATTGCTTTCACAGATTAAGGACCAACCATACAGAGGATGCTTACAAAAATGATCCTTTTTAAGGGCTTAGATTGATAGAGTCTAACCCATTTCTTGGAAGAACCGTAAATCCTATCAAGGTACTTGGTTAATTTGTGTTCAACTGTGAATTAAGTCCGTCACTCACCGACCTATATCCAGAAAGTAGGTTTGAAGTCAATTTGAAGCCTCAAAACAATGTTATTTTCAAACTTCTCCCCCAAATTGAAGACCATAGTTTTTCTGATTTTAACTCTTAAAATTTACCGAAGATACATCTGTATGTGGCACAATCCTATTGGTAGGTGAAATATCACCTCGTCATGCAAAACCACCACAGAAAACCACGTATGCAGACGCTCTATTTGCCGTTGGATGCAAGATCGACGATCACTATTCCATTCCTTTCGTTTAATTTTCAATTTTCAGTTCTTCCACCGGACACACACATCCACACTCTTTGTCCATCTTCAGAATTCAGGCAAATCTCAGTTCGTCCCTCCCGTGCTTGCTCAGGTACCTCTCTCTCTCTCTCTCTCTCTCTCTCTCTCTCTCTCTCTTCGAATTCAATCCAAGTCTCGGTCTGAGTTTTGATCCCCAAACTTTTTCGACTTCCAGCGACTCCAATTTTTCTTTCTAACAACCCCGATTCCTTTTGATTCCAGATCACGCTGTATGATCTGGGTTTGAGCAGTTTTGCTACATTGAGCTTTGATAAATTTTTCAGATGGATTGGCAAGGGCAAAAGCTAGCAGAGCAGCTGATGCAGATACTGCTACTGGTATTTGCGGTGGTTGGGTTTCTCACTAGTTACTTCATGGGATCGTTTCAGATTATGATGCTGGTGTATGCAGGTGGTGTGGTTATAACCACATTGATCACTGTCCCCAATTGGCCCTTGTTCAATCGCCACCCACTCAATTGGTTGGACCCAAGCGAAGCCGAAAAGCACCCAAAGCCTCACCCGCAGCAGCCGCTGTTTTATTTTAAGAAGAAAGCCTCTAAGAAGTAGGTCAATTTCAGTCCTCACTGCATTGGATAAGTTTCAGTATGTCATAACCTGCTCCAAAGTTATATGTACTCCGTATATTTCAACCTTTATTTCATTCCATTGGAGAAATTTTATGTCATCTTTGTTCTAATGTTCTTTTTTTTGGGTTATTTGCTGGTTTTTACTTTTCACAAATAGGAAACCTTTTCTGCTCTGCTTCTGCTCTAACTGTGTAGAACATTTTGCCATTATTGAGTTGGTTGTTTTATAGTCATAAAACAAAGATGACTTAAAAATCTGGAAGAATATGTTCGTTCAATTGATTGTTTTTGCATCATTAAACCCCTCATGTATGCACGAATCTCACCGGTACCGGTTACACTATCTCCAAACAGGAGTAGCCATTTTATGGTAGAATGGTTTTATACAGAGAACAGCATACACATACTACCCAATCTACTAAATCAAGGTTTAAGGATGATTAAGTCTAAAGATCTCTGTCACTGAGTTGACTCCCAACTTACAAACATTTGCTTACATATCAGATTTCACCACAAAAAGACTCCAGAAAACTGATTACTTTCACTCTGTTATCTGTACGGACAAGATCAGTCTAACCTCTTGTAACAAGATGCAGTTCAAACTTGCTATTTACAATGTTTGACATGAAGCAACTTCCTACGAGTTCTTATTCCTCATTGTCCTACCGGTTTACCTCATCTAGTACGTTGTCGTCGTCATCCAGCTCATCTAATTCATCGAGTACTGATTGGTTCATACTCTTGCGAGATACTCTCCTATGCTTTTTACGCTCCAACCTTGGTTCAGCTTGTCCATCCTTGATCCTGCAAATAAATGTTAAGACTTTCGAGTTTCAGTAACAAAACGAAAACAAAATGTGTGAGGTATGGTATGAAACCTACAGGCTGGAGATAAACTCAACTACATATTTTGGGTCATTGGGTTAAAAAATGGAATCTTTGAGGTATGAAAACTTTATCCTAGAGATACAACTGAACTACTTTTTGGGTCACCAATGTCTAATGAGACAAAAAACGGAATGCATAAGGTATGCAACCTATATGCTAAAGATGCAACATAACTACATTTTGGGTCATCATCAGAAGTGAAAAATGAATAGGAACCGCTAAATGTATGGTAGAGAATTATGTCTCCAATAGCACGATTAAGTTATGAATACCAATGAAAGCTGCCAGATAATCATAACAATAATTGCATACTGGTAGGAAACATAACATTTAACAATGGATTTTCAAATTATTGAAACAATAAGGATGATGAAAATGAGGGCTGCTATCATACTATCACTATGTTTCACACCATAGCAACCATAGTATTGCATATTATCCACATTCAAGTAGAATATTCTTAAACAGCAAAAATAAAATTATTTAGTTCAGTAAACATGGATAATGGATTAATAACTAGCTTCTTATAATTCAAACATACCTTACATCACCCTCTTTTTTGGTTCCAAATGTCCTTAACTGAAATTCCTCTCTGATTCTGATCTCATCAAGAAGTTGGAAATAGTATGGGTATCTTTCCCAGTCAGTTCCTACAACGCAACCTTTTTCACCCAAATGCAAGCAATCACTGAATGAGCATTTTGCAGCTTCACTGTTATCAAGTATTTTCTGGATCTGAAGAGGAAAAAATATGCTATCAGTAGAAACAGATAAACTTAACGTGTGAGAAGAATGTGATCAAATATAGCTTACACACAAGAATTAACTACATTGTATGATGCAAAGTACACAAACCTCTGGGAAAGCTTGTGCTAGAGATTGCTTTGTAACTTTCATTAAACTAGGCTGGCTGAACCCAGGAGTATCAGCAAGATAACCTCCTCCAGACAAAGGAAGCAAGGAAACATGGCGAGTAGTATGCTTCCCTTTACCACTTCTTGTTGAAACCTGTCCAACACGCTGATCTTCCAACCACTTGCTGCCTAAAATCTGAAATACCAACATGGAAATAAGAATGAAAATGAGTATCAAACTAACACAAACAAATGATATAAAGAAAAGAATAAAGAAAGCAGAAGGGATAAAACCCACGGGATCAAGCCGATTATCCCCTTCTGCAGCATCAAAAGCATGGTGGTTGTTATTCCTCAAAGCATTGATCAGACTAGACTTTCCAACTCCACTTGGACCCACAATTACACTTGTTTGATCTCTCAAAATAAATGCAAGAGAATCGAGTCCAGATTTTGATTCCACGCTGCAAAAAAGTGGCTTGTAACCCCATTTATGTAGTCTAGACTTCCACGTAGCCATTGTCTGCATATTTCAACAAAGACTACCATGCTTAAGAATCAATATTACAAAAAGAGAATAGTTTGAAATGAGAAATGTGATGGAATTCAATAACCAGAGTAAAACCTTGCATAAAGCTTCACTATAGCACTACCTCACCATAACAAATTGCAAAAAGCCATTAACAAGATCAAGAAACAGCTTAAGGATTCCCAAATTGGTGCAACTAAAATTCCATTCTATTGGAGTAAAATACACAAACCATACAGGTACCTTTTCTTCACAATCAGAACAGTAAGCTAAGGTTACTTGTATAACACTATTAAACAGCTTAACCAAATGTGTGGAGCATAAATGTATTGGCTATGAATGATGCCTCAGAAGCTTAACCAATTGAACACAATATATGAATAAACTAAAGCTAATTAGCCAAACTGATCATCACCAAAAGAAAATTAAAGAAGAAATCGGATTCCAACCTCTTCGTCAACCAGCTCAGACTTGTTGAGAGCGAGAGTGAGGGGAATTCCGGTGGACTCGGCCTCAATCAGAAACCTAGTGAGAGCGAAAGGGTCGAGCTTGGGCTGCTCCAGAGAGAAAAGCACGAGCAGATGGTCCACATTGGCGACTGGCGGGTCCAGAATCTCGGAGCTTCTCCGGTACACATTCTCGATCATGCCCCGGCGGTCCACCCAATCGATGGACCCCACCAACACCTTGTCCCCAACCAACACTCTCCTCTTTATCTTCTTCAGCAGCGCCCTCACCACACACAGCAGCTCGACTTGGAATCCAGAAGCGGCTGCGGACGACGCCGTTTCGTCCCCAATCTTGTGGAGGCTTCGAGGAGGTTCGACGATGACGCGCATGAAGTTGGCTTGGGCGGCGGCGACGGTGCCGACGGTTTGGGATTCGGAGAGAGGGGGCTTGTCCTGAGGAGAGAGGACCGGGGCGAGGGAGGAGTAGTCCTTGAAGGTCTGTTTAGCTCTGAGGAGCTTCTTGTCCGGCGGCTGGGATTTCCTGGTGACGTTAGGGTTCTGGTGCTGCTTGGCTGCGGCGATGGGGATGCATCGGAGGGTTGTGCAGCGGCGGAGGAGTTTGTCGAAGGTGGGGAGAGTGGTGGTGGTGATAGTGACGGTGCGGTGCCGGAGAATTGAAAATGAGGCAATCGGCATGGAGGTGGTTACAGAGAGTGGTTTTGGGATAAACGATTGTGGAATTTTGGTTCAGTGGGAAGGCGGTTATGGACTCATGACTCTCATGATTAGTTCTGTTAAGTATTCTGTTAAAGTTCTGTTTTAAGCAGAAAGAGTGTGACTCTTTCACTCTGTACAACCTGGAAACCATTTTGCCATTTCAGACTTGATGAGGATTATACAGCCGAGTACGAAATGAAAAAACCAGGATGAAACGATGACGTGTCGTGAGGCTAAGGCCATAGTTCAATGTCAGTTCATTGCTCGGCCCAAAATGGACAGCTAATGATGAGGACTACGGCCCAATTTCGAAAGGAGAAGTGTTAACCCAAGCCTTTTATTGGGCTTAACAAATCACAACAGAAACTAGTTCAACATGTTTATGGTACTGGAATCGGAAGTGAATTAAAGAAACAGTAAGCAGCCCATGACTATTTGATCCGTTGCCGTAAGGTCTTGAGTTCGACTCAATGAAGTTCGACTCAATGAAGATCAATAGTTATTAAGAGACTCTTCAAAAAATAAAGAATGAGGACAAGTGATAATAAAATATTTCTTAAGCAAGAGCGTGATATTAATTTAGCAAAAGCTTAGGGCAACTCCAACCATAGGTGCTAAACCCCAAAATGAGCATAAAATTTCCATCTCCAACAATAGGTAACAAATGCTATAAGTTTTAAAAAAAATTATTAATTTTTTGTCACTTTTATTTTAAATATAAGAAATGAAATTTTTTTGGTGTTTTCTTTTCCGGATTTATGATTAATTTTTAATAATTACTTTAAATATAAACCGTTGCAAATTAAGTAGAAATTAATCTAAGCCGTCAGATTTGATTTATTAACATTATGTTTTTTTCTTTCAAAAACAAATTTGGTTAAACCAGGACTGTCCATTTGATAAATGGGCTGATCCTGGCCGTCCAAGCATATCCCGCGCACATGCGCCTGACCACACCTGTCGCTAACCTTTTTTCTTCTCCCAACCGCGCGTCAGCGCGTAATCACTCCTTCTCTCTCCCATGACCCATCTATGCGGCTATGCGCCTCCCCCAGTTGCCCCTCTCCTCCAACTCTCTCTCATGCTGACGTCGGCGCTGCACATGGGTGTGTGGCCCGCAGTGCTATTTTGGCATTTGGTATGGCGCCTAGGCTATTTTAGCCCCAAGTCTTTTTCTCGTTGGAGAACAGAAGGAACCCAAATCTCAAATTGGGTGCTAAAATGAAAAAAATATTCAGTACACGATGTGTACATACACAATGCAATCTGAGCCGTTTAAATCAAATCAGAAAAATAAGTTAGCATTTTTTTTTAACTTTTGAACGTGATGTAGAACGCTTGGCGATGCAATCGAATAACAGATAGACCGAAGTAAAGGCAAGCTCGGTACTGTTCAAATTTGGCGTTCTAGTTCCAAATAGCTATTATAATATATTTCCGAGAAGGGAATCGCGAGACGAAGCAAACTAGGGAATTTTGCTCAAATGTATGACCTTTTTCGGGTACCCGATGTCGTCTTGGGCCTCAAAACAACATTTTAGTATTTTCGTAATTTTTGGGAAGTTTTTAGTTTTGCTATTTTATTTTTAATTAAACTCGTGGACTTGATTATGCCTTTTGTTAGCGTCCTAGGGTTTATTTTCATATTCAAGCAACCTTAAACGGTTGCTAGACCTATCTTTGATATTAATAAAACTTTGAATTCTCTCAATTTTTCTGGTGGATTTCAGACTTCTCGTGGATTTGAGAAACCCTAGTCTTGTGGATTCAAGACTGCCGTTGGTGGATTCCAACATGATAATTCCGCTGCACCAGAACGGCGGACGAAAAACCATGTAGCTACACGTCGTGTACTGAAAACTCTCTAGCTAAAATGGCAGTATGCACTTGTTGCCTATAGTTGGAGTTGTCCTTAGACTAGGAAATTAGGAATAGCTCGTTGTCCAAGTGGGTTTGTATACAATAATATAACAAGTTAAAACCTATGATTTGTTGACCAACAAAATAAATATTGGAAACGTATATAACATTCACCGATGTTCATAGGTCAATGATATATTATTCTATCCTGGATATGGTAAACCTAATTCCGACACTATCAAAGAATCGAACAAGTTCTTATATTTTCTATTCAAATCGAGTACAGCACAAACTTACGTTTCATGATAAACATGAATGTATGTGCTCATCAAAATCATCACCAAGCCATCATAGGACTAATTCAAATCAGCTCTGACTAACACTAGGCTTGTTAAGGATATGCATTGCTTTGCCTGCCCTGTATAAAAAAAATATTGAAGTCTTATATATATCTCTTAGGATTATGAGAAGTCAGATTAACAAAGTTTGCCCTTAACCTTTGGAATCCCATTGATACTTTTCTCTGTCAACAAGATCTAATTAAGCACTATAGAGAAGAAGAAGAAAATCCAAAGTATGACATACTTTAGAGTACTATAGAAGGTATGTAATACTACAAAATTTTACTTGAAAATAAAAATGTCAATCATGTCACAAAAAACGTGTATTGGACAATACTAATCGTTGACAATCATGACATTTGAAATTGCAATTTTTATTTTTTTTTATTTGTTAAGAACAAACCAAGTCATTGCGGCGTCCGTCCATTGTTGATAGTGTCGGCAGTAAATACTATTAGAAAACACTCATTTGACTTCTTCATTCCCTAAATTGGGTTCCAACTTAAGGGAGGATTAGATGCTTGTTATTTGATAAGAATAGCAAGTAGTTAAACAAATTTGGTGACAAAAAGGAAAAAATCTTATCATCCCCTACAAGTTTTTTTTTTTTTTTGATCAAATATACAATTCGTTAATATGGAAAAAACCGTTATAAGTAGGATAAAACAATAAACACAGGAGCCATAAAACCTACAACAAGGTTGAAGGAAGGTTCATCCCTGATTGGGTTAATATGGTCACCAAATTAGACAAAATCATGTCTGGATTCTCCACTAATGAGAAGCCGACAAAGTATTTCCGATGACCAGCTGTGACAATGAACACCAGCCGTTGAGCCACTGCCTTACTGCATATTATATTTCTCGAGGGCGGCAGAAATAAATGCTAGTGCTATGAATCCGTAATCATATTGTAGCCAGAGACTTTCTGGTAATAGGTGACCCACGCTTTCTTTCTTAATCGATTGTTTATGTTCCATTGTATCAAATTGTCATGGATTCTATAGGTCTAGCTCCCTTTTAATTCTGTTAGGAACTTAGGACTACAAATTCATTGACTTTCTGTTATGAATTTCATCCTATGAACATTAACTTGGAGCTCATAGTTTTAGGGATTATGACTAATGACTTTTAAATTTCAATGTATCAAGCTCGAGTCCCCTACTTTCGGATTGCTTTTTATATAAGAAGAATATTATTTTGGAAATTGAAAATAAATAGAGTTCTCACACTCCATATAGTCTCGGAATTGGATTTTCAAGAATCACACTCTTTAAACGGATTTGTAGTCGTTCATATGTTTTAGTTACACACGTTACTTCTCATTCTAATTTTAATATATTTTAGTTCATAATTACTATACATAGCTCCAAATTCTTCAACAATTAAATCACATACTCTGGAGAATTTTTCTTTCTTATCTTGATTGTCGTTTCGACTTTCTACTCATCCGACCTTTATTGTAGGTATGTTGCTTTGACTTTGCGATATGTATTTCAGCTTGTGTTTTGCTAAATTATAACTAACAAACTTTTTTGGGTTCATGTTCATTAGCCCTAACTAGAGATTGTACCTAATACTGATGCGAAATGCGTGATTCTCTGTATCCATTATACTATAAATAATGCTTCATGAAAATATAAAAACATGTAGAATTTTTTGAAAAAATAAAAAATAAAAAACTTTGCAAATAAAAAATACTTTATATGCAACAGAATATGACGCTAGAGGCTAAAAGCTGCCCAGCCCATAACGGAAAGGCCAAGCTAAGCTACCCTATCCATCCTTCACCTCCACTTCAACTGTGGCCTGTGGGTCCCACCCTCCATCCGACGACCCATACGCCCTCGACTTCAACCTCTAATCTAACCAATCCCACGACCGCGATAGACAACGACCTTAACAAAATGCTGCAAATCGGAGCAGAAATTACGCCAATGCCACCAGGAAAATGCAACGTAATGGTCATGTTCATGTCTATATAGGAGGAGTCAAATCATCACTATGAAATTGAAGCATCCTGGAATACAGGGATTCTCTGGTTTTAACCAAACAGGTGGCAGAAACCAATTGTGGCTTGCAATGGGAGTAAGATTGGTCATGGAATCATGTTCGAATTGACTGTTTAATAAACCAGACCACTAACCACTTTTTGTGGCGCTTGATCCTTGATACTTGAGATCCTCAAATCACTTGTCCATTTCGAGCTAGATGTTCAAATCAAGCATCTTCTAGATATTCCATGTTTTGGTTTTAGCTATATTTTGATGCAAGGGATTGAATTATTCATAAAAGATAATAAAAATGCATCACACATAATTGCAATAATGTCAAAAAATACAACCTAAACATAAAAATCAAGAGACAAAAACGCATTTCGATTTTCACTTTTGTGTTGAGTGACATTTTCCAATCATATTCATGTTATGAAACATAACCAGCAACTAGTGCGACCAACACCAAGAATGCGAGTTTTCATTCCCAAATTACAATTTGGTAGCTAACTAGCCATCTAAGAATAACTTTTTTTTAATTTTTTTTAACATAATAAAACCACTCTTTGACTTCTTGATCGTGTACACAGAAATCACACTGTCCGAGCAGATACATGTTAGAATCACCCATTTGTCTACTTCTGATACATGACCGAGAAAAAGAAAAGAAAAAAAGAAAAGAAAAAACGATATTACGATAAATAAAGAAGTGTTTTTATTTCCTTTATTTCGGGAACATAACCAAGGTCGGGGTCGTCTCTTTCCATTCTGACGTGTTCCGCCTCTGTCAGTTTTATCCCTCCCTCCCTCCCTCCTTTTTCGGGTCTTATAAATCCTCATCTCAACCTCCCTCCTCTTCATCACCTATAAAAACCCTCCACCAAATCCTAACACTGCGTTGTGGATAATCTCCTTATTACAGGTATTCTATTGTCTTTCAGATTTCTGCTTCTATCAACATTTCTCATTCAGATTCAGTTCCCATTTGTCTGTTGCTTTATGTATTTATTTACTAATGCTTAGTTAGCTGACTCATATGAAATGAACGTAAAATTCATACCTGCTTGGCTGCTTCAAACATATTGGTAGGTTCAGATTTGATTCGAATTCGAGCGGTTTTCATACTCACGATCTTCTTTGTCTGTGTGGGATTTCCATTGATGGTTTCTAATTCTGAGCCTTTTGGTTCAGATGTAGTTTCTGTTCTTATCGATTCGATATCGTAATAACATGTTTGTTATTAGATCTGGTTCACTACCATTTTTGCTGTATCTGGACAAGGATCCCAGCCTGGTCTAACGACTAGCTTTCTCTTAAAATGAGATTTGAAATCTAGTTAGCTATACAAAGAGGGTAGGTCTTTTCACTTTGCGGATTTGCCCTTGACTATGAAAACCGAAAACCGGTGGTTGATCTGCTCATGACTTGTATCAATTTTTTATGTCTTCGCTTTGTTTTTGTGGTGAATTGGTCATTTCATGACATATCTTAAACTTAGAAGGTAGTATCCTAAATGAATTGTTTCTTTTTATAATGGTGTCTATGTAGAATGATAGTCAAATGGAATGAGAGTGCATTTTGTGTGTTCTATTGATTTTAGCTGCTGCTATCTTGGTGATTGCCTTCCTCTTTATTTGCTATATTTGTGATCTCTGAAGTGAATTTTCGTTGTTCATGATTCATTCAGGTGATTATCATGGAAATTACTGGGGGATAAAACCTGCCAAGTATTTATCATTGACTGGTATGGTTTCTGACCTATCTAACTCCACAACGACAGATAGGATGTTAATTGTTTTTGTACTACTATTCTTGTAAGTTGCACTAATTTTGCACTATGATACACAGATACTCGGGAAATGTGTGGAGGAACAGATAAAATAGAAAACATTTACTCTTGGGGCAGAACTTTTGTTATGGAATTGGAACCCGACTGGACAAAACACAGAAAATTGCCAGCATATACCGCTCACGTGATGCGTTCTGCAACATTTTTTATGCCTTGGTCTTGTAGAATACCTATAGGTGATGGATATCACGAATTCCTTTAATCAAATGTCTGCTATTTCCAAATTTGTGGGTGAAATCTAACTGATCCTAGATGAGTAATCTGCACTCTCTTGATGTGCACACAGCTTCTCAATCTAGAAAATGCCTGATTTTGTGAGTGGAAAGAAGAGATTCAAAGAACCAAATATGTGTTTATCCACTTTGGCCAAGCAAGATACACCCATTCGTTCAAAAAGCTATCATAATTTGAATTCTCAAGTCGCTGATGATTTTGACAGCCCCATTCTTCCTGGACTGCCAGATGACATATCGAAATATTGCCTTGCCCTTGTTCCTCGTTCAGGCTTCCGTGCTATGAGTGTTGTGTGTAAGAAATGGAGGTATTTTATTCAAAGCAAGGAATTTACAACTGTGCGAAAATTAGCTGGGTTGCTTCAGGAGTGGCTTTATGTATTAACTATGGATGCTGATGGAAAGGAAAGCCGTTGGGAGGTTTTAGATTGCCTCGGACATAAACACCGTACTCTTCCTCCAATGCCTGGTCCAACAAGATCTGGCTTTGGGGTGGTAGTTCTCAGTGGAAAGCTTCTTATCGTGGGTGGTTATTCTGTGATCAATGGGAGTGGTGCTGCATCACCAGAAGTTTACAATTATGACTCTTGTATCAACAGGTTTGTTTTTGTGTTCGTTTCTCTGCAACTTTTGGAATTATGCTTGATCTTTAACATTTATCTATCTCAACTAGCGAGAATTTGTTGGTCACTATTACATTGATAGATAGACTTATAGTGGTTAGCAACTTTGAAATTTCGGGCTAGTTATTTTGAATCGTTTGCTGATTAGGAATTTTGTATTTTATATGCTCTTTACTCACTATTCTGGAAAAGGCCATTATTATTAATTTAGATCCTCTCTATGATTTGTTAAAAAAAATGGCAGACTTGGGATTATTTGACCCACTGCACTACTTTAAAGTTTCAAAACCCTGATCCTGAATCAATTAAATGACATACATTTGAGTGTTGTTGGCTTCCGTCATAATGAATTACTTTAAGCTCAAGTTTAGAGTTAAAAGCATATGGATGTGATAGTATGCACTATGCAGTGATTGTCGTGCCCTGTATGCACAATTCATTACTCTTCCATAGTTGGTCTTTGTATGGAGGCTTAAACTGTTAGTGAAGACACTAGTGCTTTTTCTTGATTTCTGGTGAAGGCTAGAGGCTGGAGGCTTAAACAGTTTATCAAGAAAAAGGGATTATCCCATGAGTATCAACATTCATTTAATTGGTCCTGCTGTTCATTTATGTATATGAATACCCAGATTTTTGCCTTAAAATGTCTACTTTATGCTCCAATCATGAATAATGTGCATCACTAAATTTGAACATTGTGTATTAATGTGGTTCTCTGCACAAGCTTAATCACATAATAATCCTTTCTTTGCTTCATTCCTTTTCTGTCATTTGTGTGACATATGGTTTGCAAATGTAGGTGGAGCAAATTAGCAGAGATGAATGTGGCTCGATATGACTTTGCTTGTGCCGAATTATCTGGCCTGGTTTATGCGGTTGGAGGCTATGGTACAGATGGCAACATCCTATCTAGTGCTGAGGTGTACAATCCTGATACTCATACTTGGACCCTGATAGAGAGTATTCGCCGCCCAAGATATGGCTGTTTTGCCTGCGGATTTGAGGGGAAGCTGTATGTTATGGGTGGAAGATCAAGCTTCACTATTGGAAATTCAAAGTTTGTTGATGTCTACGACCCCAAGACCCACACTTGGTGTCAGATGAAGAATGGTTGTGTCATGGTCACTACACATGCTGTGCTGGAAAAGAAGCTCTTCTGTATGGAGTGGAAGAACCAGCGGAAACTTTCAATTTTCAATCCCGAGGACAATTCATGGAAGATGGTGCAAATTCCACTGACAGGAAGCACTAGTATTGAATTTCGATTGGGGATACTGGGTGAGAAACTTCTACTGTTCTCACTACAGCAGGAACCTGGTTACCGCACTTTGATGTATGATCCAAATGCAGCTCCAGGATCAGAGTGGCAGACTTCTGAGGTAAAGGCGTCTGGTTCGTGCTTGTGCTGTGTTGCAATCAAGGTGTGAAAGGTGTGCCTGGAAGTTAGAGAACCTAAATAAGACTGTAGGAAACATTTGGTGAAACTTAAATTGATTGGATTAGGGACTCGGTGATTTGGTTTTTCTGTTGCATCATTTGGATTTTGATAGTTATTGTCTGTTCTGAACGTTTTTGTATTGCCTGGATTTGGTGCTTCTCTCTTTATCAATTAACTTACCATTTGGTTATGTCCTCCTGGGATTACTCTGAGACAGCCCCATAATTAGTGAAGTGTAAACCTTTGTCATCCTTGCATATAGCCATTTGTCCATCTTTCATATAACCATTCGGTTGAAAGAGGTTTGTGTCAGCCTGAGAGTCTCAGATTGGCTTTGGATTGAGTTTGATTTTTTATTGTAGTATTATGGGCCTTTATCTTATAGAAAGGACTGGCCATACTAATATGTAAATACGAAATGTAAATGAAGATCAGATTGCAAGAAAGTTTTGTTAATCTTAAACATGTTAGTAAAGTTTTGTAGGCATGGCACTCTGAAATTGTCCCAAATACGCGATTATATGACACGTTTATTAATTGGGGTTGTGTTTGTGTCTGCATATTCGGACACGTTTAATATTTTAACATGACTTCAATTTGACATAACATGACTCGTTGAGAATATTTGCAAATTACCTTGTAATTTTTCCTATTAATTCAAGATTAAAACCTCTTTTTTTTTTTTTTGGTCTGGACGATTAAAACCCTCAAAAGCACGAAATATACCTTGGCATCATAAACCGCGAAGACTGTCCTCAAAATCAAAGTATTAAGGAGAAATAAACGAACACTTGAGCTGCTTAACTCTGCACTCCTAAGAATCGTCCAATGCCGCTCTCTGGTTGAGAAAAAGGTCTAGGGTTTCGGCCTCCACTCTCAACTGTCCACAGTCAGCATCAGTAACAATGTTCGGAGCTCAATCGTCGTCTTCTCCCTTCGGAGCCTTCGGCACTCCATCTTCAACCCCAGCCTTCGGGACTCCATCGTCAACCCCAGCCTTCGGGACTCCGTCCACAACCCCATCCTTCTTCACTCCCAATTCGACCCCAGCCTTTGGAACTCCGTCGACGTCTTCGTTTTCCACCGGTGGCTTCGGAACCTCCTTCTTTTCCAACCCGTTCTCTTCTCAAACTCAACAGCAACAGCAACAGCAACAGCAACAGCAACAGACGCCGTCGTTTCAGCAACAAGCTCCCTCTACCGGTGGATTTGGGATTCAGAGTCCGTTCGGTACGCCGCAGCAGCAGCAGCAGCAAACTCCCTTTCCTTCTCAATTGACCACTCAGATGGCTCCCGTGGCTCCTCTCCCTTACTCTCTCGCCGATCGCGACGTTCAAGTGAGGGTTTTCTCTTTTGTTATTTTTGTTGCGTCTGCAAATCCCTAACCCTAGCTCTCACGTTTTGGTTCAATTTGAGCTTATTTGATTTTCTGCATCAGGCAATTGTTGACGCTTACAAGGACGAGCCTGGAAACCCTAAATATGCTTTTAAGGTTCGTTTTTCTATTTTCTGTTCGTTTATTTGTTAATTTTCGAATGCATTACTTTCCCGCACCCCCTTGTCTGCTGAGAAACTAAGGAAAAATAATGAACAGAGATTTGTGAGATTATGCTTGTTTTAGGAAGTGCTGGATGGTGATTGGTGATTTGATACCCTAGCTTCTTATTGTGCTGTTGCTTTTGAGCAACCTCATTCTGGAGATTTATGTCAGGAATGAATGACTTACTTGATTTTTGTAGCATTTGCTGTTTAGTGTAACTGATCCGCAGTTCAGGGTGAAGCCTGCTGGTGTATCGGATGTGAGTTTATCGTTGCCCTCCCTTTTATTTTTCTATTCACTAGTGTTGTTATCTGGTTTATTTTCTTTTCTTTTGTTCCGGCTAAGTTTGGAGAATAGTTTGGATTGCCAGATAATGTGGGCAGAGGCTATGGGGAAGCTTGAAGGCCTGTCAAGTGCTGACAGAGAACGACTGTGGCCTGAGCTTGTTCAGGGTTTTAAGGATCTTTCGCAACGCCTGAAGGTAATTGTTATAAGTTTGAAGCGTAGAGATAATTCTAATACTTCTGTGTGTGGTTTTATTGTTGACGCTGAACCTGTGATCAATTAATACTGAAGAGTCCATTTTAGTTATACTTCAGTTTTATTAGAAAATACAGTGATACTTGGTATTCATCAATGTCAATTTTGGATGAAGATGCTACAGTGGAGTGGTTTTGACAAGTTCTGTGCCCACTGAAACATGGGATAAATTCTATACAATTGTTAACCACAATTACTTTTACAAAGGGATTGTGGTTGAATTACCATATCTATTGTTGAAGCACTGCTGATGCAACTATTGAGCTAAAATGGTTTGAGTAGAATCAAAGTTAGGTTTATTAGTGAATACATTTGTGAGGAGTTAAGAACCATGTGTTGCTAATTGTTAAGATGGGGAAAAGGAAAATGAAATGTTTGGTTTTGCATGCTGAGACTGACAGACACACATATATAAGCTTCTTTCTGGCTTCAGTCTCTTCAGAGTTTAGGGATAGTTCTATTTTGCTATTTCTTTAGATTGGAGAGCTGCGGTTGTCTAGTTTCTTAGAGTTACTGGTTTGGTTGCTGTTGTCTTTGTTTCTTGTTCTTGCTTGTTGGTTTGGCTGTAGCTATGTTTACTAGAGGATTCCTTAATGAATTTGGTTTCCTATCAAAATATGTATAATATAGAACTTACTTATTACAATGTATTGATTTTCTAAATTGATCAATCAAAATTCACTTCGATGAAGAAAGTATACCTATAAAGTAAATGTTACCCATTATTGGTTTTGCCTATTTGGTTTTCATTATTAATGAAATTTGGGGAATATGTTAGTTTGATATACTGGGAGGTTACATGTTCTGTCTGTTTCTCCTCGTCACCTTTTACTGAAGTTTGTGTTGTCAAATTGAGTTGATGCAGCTCCAAGATGAAGTCATTAATTCAGATGTTGAGAGATTGCAAATGACCCAAAGCAATGTCAAGATGGTACCTTTAAATAGCCTCAATTTCCATCTACTATTGTGCATATTAACTTTGAAAATGGGTTTATTCTGTTATATCATTTGCAGCTTCAAAGACATTTTCAAGCTGACACTATTCCTCGGATTGAAAGAATGAGACAGAAAGAGCAAGGTCTTGAAAGGCGCCTGTTGAGGGTGGGTACACTTTATTTTTGGGGAACCGTAAAACTGAGTAAGATGAATTTCATAACTAGTGTGAATTATTCTAGTGCCTTCAGCTAAAACATCATGTAGTGATGAATTGATGATAGACAGTTGTAAAATGAGGTTCACATTCATGGTGCTATATTATGCCTATGTGGTTTTTATTCACTTGGACCGAAAATACCTTGTGAGAGTACTTGACCAACATCTGGTTGCCATCAGGCATATGGGCTGGATGAGATATGTTTATCTGTTTGGGTGGTTTAGATCATTCTTGTGTGGATTCGTTATCCATTCATTATTTCGGCAAGTGTCTTGATTTCATTGTTTCCATGTGGTATGCCAACAGGTAATGAGAATACTGGAGGCACTAGAGGGCAAGGGTTTCCGATTGCCTTTAATGAAAGGGGAAGCTGATTTGGCTGAGAAGTTGGCTGCAATAACTAGACAGGTATTTTTCTGACCCTTTAACCCTTTCCCATGCATTCTACTCTCTCTGCCTATGATTGGTTGAAGGTACTAACAAGTAAATTGAACTCCAGTTGAAAGGATCTGGAGCTGAGCTTTCTAGCAGGGTACAAAACCTGCGAACTATATCCCGTGTCCAGGCAAATTCTATTGGTGCTGGTGGTTTTGTTTCTCTTCCAGGATCAACCAAAATACATGAACAGAGTCTAGCTGATATGCAAGAGGTGAGAGTTAACTTTTTGGAGAACATTAATTTGACTTCACCTTCTGAATTAATATATTCAACCTTTAATTTGAAATATATATATATGTATAATATTTTCGAATTCTGTTAAAAGTTTCTCTGTGACAATTTTTTTTTAAGGAAAAAAATTATATTTTACAATTTCGTATTATTTCTCTCCTCTCTACTTTCCAGGAGTGTAAATACTCTGGATTGCTATTAGTATTGCTTTTATCCTTTAGAAATAGTTGACAGCTTATGATGCATCAGATTGGTCATTTTTGTGGGCAGGTCTTACAACAGCAGACGGAGGCTATTGCCAGACTTGGCAATGTTTTGAAGCGCGATATTAGGGATATGGAGATTATAATGGCTGAGGAGCCAGAAACTACAGATAATATGTGCTAGAAAGGCAAAATGACAAGAGTCGAGTTCTTAGGTTGTAATTGTAATATTTGATTGTTAATCTTTTTTGCGGATTTCATACTTGGTGCGTGGCTAGCCCTTAATCCTTTTGAGTGAATTGTGAAAATCATTTATCTGATTAAAGGGGGTTGGAACTAATTTTTCTGGGAACTTTTGGAATGAGTACTACCTCTTTTATTGACCAGTGTGAATATTAACTTTTCGGAAGATGGATTTTGGCAAACGCTTGAAATTTGACCTGTTGTGTCTAAATGAATTGATATAGCAAGTAGGGGTCACATTGGGCCGGACTTGGCCGGCCCCGGCTCTGAATTTTTGGGCTAGGGACGGACCAGATCTGGGCTTTTCAAACTTTACACAATTGTTGGCCGGGCCAGCAGGGTCTCTAAAGAAAGGGCCGGGTCTATTTTTTTTCTTGTAATAATTTAAGCGGGTTGGGCTTGAAGAGCCTTACGGGCTCAAATGGGCCGAGCTGGGCTTCAACTACATGGCCCAGACCGTTTCCTATTAAAGAAAGGGCGGGGTCTTTTTTTGTTGGGTAATTTACCACTAACTACAATGGGCTGAGAGATTTTCCCATGAGCAAGGGCCCAAAACACGCGGCCCATGCGGTCCACTAACGTCATGAACAGTAACGGCCTAGTCAAGAAAATTACAGAAAGGTCAGTCGAGTTTGTAAAATTTACGCAAAATGCCACTCAACCTTTCTCACTCTCATTCGCTTCGGTTCAGTTTGAAGACCTCCTGAAAACTGAAAACTCAAAATCAGAACACTTTCCTTCCTCAACTAACCAAGATCGACGACAAATCTCCGGCCACCGGTTCATCTCCGTCCAAGAACCAAAAACCTAACCTACTTTCAACCCAGAGATTCCAGAGATCGGTGAAACCGCAAACCTCCGAAAAAAAAAAAACAGTTGCAACCGAGACTTCATCAAATCGGTTTCAAGCCACATCGAAATCTATCTTCATCAATCTTATCCAAGACTTCATTTCTATAGGTAATTACTTAATTTCCCCAATTTTTTTCTTCAAAATCAGTGTAAAAAATTCGTATGTGTGTGATTGAGGAGTTTACGGTTTAGGTTTTTGATAAAAAGAATGAATGAAATTGAGGAGTTTACGATTTAGGTTTTTGATAAAAAGAATGAATGAAACAGAAATGGATAATGTTGAAGGGATGCAACTTCGGTGCAAACTTAAGCTGTTGAACGTAGAAGAATAATAAACTATTTGAAGCTTGTGATTTAATGCAAAGTTCTGTGAAGTTGGCTGGGGCAGATCTGCTCACTTATAATTGGTGTTATTGAAGGTAGGAACTTCTGATAAGATATAATAGATGTGCCCGTCCTACTTCCACTTTTTTAACATAATATAAGCTCAGAAGTTGCTCGACTACATTGATTGCTTGACTACATTCATATACTGCTAAATAATATAACTTGTAAATGGGTTCTCCTTTGCCAATGTTGCTTGACGATGAAATGAAAACTTTGACGGACCTTGGGATTGGCAATGAATCAACCATTCTTGTGAATGAAGAGAGTTGAGAGAAGTTCCTTGGGTTTTTGTGGCCTTTAAACCAAAGACTTGGGACAAGGCTGTTGCAAATTTTAAGCTGCATGTGCAAGTAATGATATCTTTTCTGATTTGCAACAATTATTTTTTTGCATGATTATGGGTGTGATGTAATGTAGTAGGCTTTTTACTGTTTATTTTCTTTTCTTCTAAATCTATTATTTACTGTAACGATTGAAATTTCTACTAAAGCTAGATTATAGGTTTTCTGGTGGCATTTGCTAACAAGATCAAATTTGAAACATTTGTAGACTATATGTACCTCTCACTCCATGAGACAGCAAGGTTATCATGAGGAAGCGTCTTGAATTGATTTACAATCAGCTATTGATGCCATGACTATAATTCTTACTTTCGAATTAGTATGTCTTGAACTTACAAACAAGCAGGTACAATTATGTGGCAACTGTTGTTCAAGTACCACCATTTCAACTCCCTCTAGGCTTGACACAAATGTAAAACTTTTTCTAGCAAGGGGTGATAAAGTTTCAGCACCACTTGGATCCTATACCTAACATGAAGTTCCTCTTTTTTTTTTTTTCACGTCATGCATAGTTTGTTATGGGTGTTATAATAGCTTTAATGACTCTTTCAATGTTGTCTAAGCATAATTCTATTTTTTTTGTCTGTTGTCCAGTAATAAAAATTCAAATAGTACAGGAATATAATGTCTCTACCCATGTCACTGACCATGTCACTAACCATGTCACTGACCATGTCACTAACCATGTCACTGACCAAGTCACTAACCATGTCACTGACCAAGTCACTAACCATGTCACTGACCAAGTCACTAACCATGTCACAGGTTAAAATGGTAGAAATTTGGATGAATCCAGTGAAGGAGCAAGCAGATGATATGTTGGAGCAAGGCTGCAGAATGCAAGTTGATAGACGGAGAAGCAGTGGTACAAAATTGAAGATGAAAGAAGTCACATTAAGTGAAGACGAAATCAAAACAATAAAGTGGGTCAAGAATGCAAGCTCTGAGGAAATTCAGGTAAAAGAAAGTTCCACCTGCCCACAACAAGATGCAGATTCGTAAGTGAATTTTGTTTATTTGTAATTTGTTGTGCCTAAAGTATGTCACTGGCCATGTCAATGGACATGTCACTAGCCATGTCACTGGACATGTCACTAGCCATGTCACTGGCCATGTTATTGAGTTTACCTTTTTGTGGTTGATATATATAAATACATGTTTTTTTCGCAGATTGGATTGTGGAGCATTTGTCATGTATTACATGGACAAAATCTCAAAGGAGGAGATGCTTTTGAATAGAATGAGCAAGAAGAAAGTGCAAGAATATAGAGGCCATGTTTTAAAAAGATTTGTTGAGCACAAATCTAGTTGGGATTCGAAGAACCTTTCTAGATGAATCTTGTTGTGCCGAGGAGACAAATGTATTAGATTAGGGGAAAACAATGTTGTTCGAATGTATGTTTGAGTTGACTTTAGTTTCCTATAACGATCAAGTTTAACAATTAGTGTAAAACAAGAAGTACATCAATGTCAACTTTGCTTTTTTAACTTTCCATATATATATATATCTCTCTTTCTCTCTCCCCCTTTTTAATTGTGTGCTAAAAATATGTATTAGACTTAACATTGCTGGAATGTATATTATATTGCTGAAAAAAAACAGTTTAATTTCCAAAAAAATATAAGGAAGCTGTATTGTGCTTGATATTGTAACAAAACTATGAATTTCAGATGTCGCTGACAAAGTCACTAAACAGGTTATTGACTATGTCATTGCTGGAAACATTGTAGGAATAGTGCAATTTAGTTGCTAAAACAAAAAGGAAGCTGTATTGTGCTTCACTATGTAAAAAAAATATAAATTTCAAATGTCACTGACAAAGTCCCTGACCATGTCACTGACTATGTCACTGAGATACTGAAGAGAAACAATCCCGGTTTCAAGATACACAAAATAATAATGAATCGATATAATAATCTGTCCACATCATAAAAATATTCTGAGAGGTAAAGGAAACATCAAATCAAATACAATGAGTACAACAAAACCATCGCAAAGAAAAGATTAAAAAAAATTCATAAACCAGAGAAACACTTCATTTCTCAATAACAATCCGATATTTTCCATCAATATTAGAATCTTAAAACAAATTTTTGTCATGTTGAAACTAGATAGACACATTACAAGTTTTCTTGTTGTGACCAGTAGCTTTTCCGCACCTGCTACACTTGATAGACTTTGTTGTTTCACTCTTTTTCTCGAACCTTTTAGTTCTAGGCTTGCCTGGAGGCTTCCTTGTCAATGGAGGCTTCAGAATCACAACATCTTTAGCAAAATTATGCAGGGGCTTCTCAATTGTAGGCACTGGATTGATCAAAAACGAGTAGGTTTCTCTGAACTTAACAACTTTGTAGAGCTCATTCACATAGTCGTATGGAGAAGCACGATGTTGTTGAATAACAACAAGTGTGTGGGAACATGGAAAACCATCAACTTGCCACTCACCACATGAACATAATTGCGTCTCCAAATTCACCATAACATAATATTTCTGGCAATGAACTTCATACACATCGGCCTCCTAACTCTCCAATGTCTACCAACATTCAAGTTATTTTAGCTTATCCTCCATAACTGGGCATAACTCAGTGAACCATGACTACAACAACATGGTCAATGACATAAAAAAAATGAAACAATGGTAACCAAAACATCATGATCTCTTACTTCTAAAATGTTACTGATGCAACAACAATCCTGCATAATGCTACTGACCCTCAGCAATTTTCATAAAAAATTGGAAAACGTACAATATTCATAACTTCTAAAAATGCTACTGAATATCAGTAGGAAACCAACAAGAGCAATTCTTAAAGTTCTATTGTACCTCAATAGAAAACCAATAAAACGAAACAAGAAAATATAACTAAAATCACTTCGTAGTCAAAAGTTCAATGAATCGAAAGATTAGAGGCAAACTGGAATCATCTTCTAGTAGACTCAGCAAATCATATTGGATTCGAAAATCTAAATCTAAATCAAATTTGCAGAAACAAATGCCTAAAATAGTTATAATTAGATCAGATATCTATCACAAAAATAATCACCAGATCTTGAAATTCGCATGAAGATCATCAAATTCAAACATTTGAGAGTTTGAAAATCAAATTCTAAATCGGATTCGAAAAACATGAAAGCTAACAACAATCTCATTCGATCAGAACTAGATGGATAGAGATAAAACAAAACCTAAAATCAAAGTCGAACACAAAGTATTTTAAAAAATAATCAAATTACCTGAAAAGTTGTTTGAATACGAATCAAGAAGTTGATTCTCCATAAAGTTTAAACTGGTTCGACTAACAAAGGAAGAGAATCAAAGCTCTGGTGCGAACGAAGAAGAAAAATAGCTCAAATTAATTAAACGGCAAAGAAATTTGCCCAGATCTAATAGAGGGGTATATTTGTAAAGTACCATTTAACAGAAAAATTTAAAAAGAAAACGGAAAGTAACCGCACGGGCCTTGGGTTGTCCGCACAGATGGTAGGGCTGTCCGCTTGAATCTTAAGAAAACACCCTTTGCGCATGGGAATTGGTCTCCAACTTTTGTATGTATTGGTAATTTGCTATTTTTTGTTTCTTTTAATAATTTAAGCTGGGTAGGGCATGAAGGGATTACGGGCTCAATGGGCCGAGCTGGACTTCAACTACATGACCCAGACCATGTCCTCTTAAAGAAAGGGCGGGTTGGGATGCGCTGCATGCATGGTGAGTAATTTATAATAACTTGTTCAGTTGTGGAAGTGCAAAAATAACTTGCCGTCCTTACACTCAGAGAACTAGATATTGTAATAAGGATTTGATGAAACAAAATTAACAAATATAACTCACCACTACGTCGTGACGTAAGTGTGCCTTCGTCTAAAAATACACACTGTGGCCTAAACATAAATCTAAAGTTTAATTTAGGAAAGTAATTATGATATTCAAGGATTGGCGCCCAAACGAGCCACAAGGACAATGTTCTCTTGCGTTGACTATTAAGACACCACTTCTGACATTTTACATGTACCTGTTTTAAATTCACAGCTATGCCTTGGCTGAAGTTTCAGAGACCAAAATTCTGGTAGTGATTTTTATGTTCCTCCCCCCTATTAACTGATTTTTCCTATTTATGATGTGCTCTATGGGTAAGCTTCTGCCATGATTAATAACACAAGAGATGTCCAACCAGTAAATACGCGTGCACCTTTACCCTTGCCATTCTTCTGATCATACTGTTCCCACAAGAACCCAGTTTTGTAGTAATTCTGAACCACATTTCTGCAGCACAAGCCATTTAGATATATATTGAATATAACAGATAAATAGGCATCGAATGGGGAGAAATGTCAACAATACCTAATCAAATTGCCTCTCAAGTCAGCATAGATGGTTCTTGCCTTTTCTCTGTATGGCCCATCCTCTGAAACAATTCAAACAATAAGACAGTAATAAAACAAGGGATAAAGCTTGTTTGATTATTATTATTTTTTTACTTTCCTTTTCTTCTTGATAATGACAATTTCTATATATTATTAGGCTTTTATATTGGTAGAGGGGTTAGCGTACATACCTCTGGAGTAATGATGGAGTGATGAAAGAATCATGTAATTCATGTTCATCCATATTGGACCCCTCCAATAAGGAGGGTCATGCTCTGTGTTGCGTTTCATATACACGGAGCTGTACATAACAGATGAAATATTTAGTGCTCAGTAGTAACATGGTTGTTAGAAGTCACAGAAAATTAGCTCTATTAAGAAAACCAATTCAATTGATTAGATGTATACATACCTTGTTTTGGCAAGAGAGCGCAATCCAAAATCTGTCCACAAGATACTCCGGTTCGATATAAGATCTAGCTGTTTTTCCAGAATCCATGAATCCTGTGCAATTTAAACAGGAAAGATCTATAATCAAACGGGAGAGAGAGGTTTTGAAATGGTAAAGCATCAACAACGCCCGTCTTTGCAATTAGATGACGTAACTTACAGCTGGAATAATCCTTCCCATGAAGGGGAAAAGACTAACATAGCCAATATGGGGAACCAGTCTCAGCTTGGGGCTTTCTAATACTTCGCGTAAAAACTCTCGAGTTGGATAATTGTGTTCTACCATCATTTCTTTCCATCTCAGCCGAACCTAATATGATGGAATCAATGCACAAAATTAACAGGAAAACATAATAATGCAAGTACAGAAAAGCAAAAAGGCTATCCCACCAGGAAAGATTTATGTAATGGACACTGGATGCAGGAGCAAACCATCAATAGACGACATAAAATTTATAGAAACCTATCATTACATGAGAGCTTTTGCTTAAGAAATCTTTAGTCCCAGAATCAAATCATCATTTACTTCTAGGCAATCTACATAGCACCTTTTATCCTTATATCAACGAGAATAAAAAAGAAGCCATGTACGATGTGCAATTAATGCCGGTGAAACATCACAAGGAGAAAAAAGGACTGCATATGATGACATGCAAGGGGCATACCTTTTCTGTATGATTCCCGAAATCAAAATAAGCTCCATATGCATTGTCATAGTGCATCTGTTCAAACATCAAGAACATGAGAGATATACTTATAGATACCATTATACTAAATATAATATATTAAACATGATAAAATATGCCTCTCTCTATCTCTCACAGCAAAAATTATAAGAGTATGATGGTGGGGAAGCATGTATGACAGTAAACTTTAAACAAGATACTAACAAACTAACCTGATTCAATATTTCAAAATCCGAGAGTAACTTAACTGTAGTATCATATTCCTGCATCATTTTTCTAAAGGTCAAGTGATTGATAACTCCACTAGAGTATCCAGATATATATCTTTTTTCCTTATCATACCTTCCCAAAATTATTTGCCTTCTCAAACAGCTCTGAAATGGAATGCATGCAATCTGCCGCAAGAAGCATCCAGCATCTAAGATCCAAATGACGTTCATCCTCACTTGGGTGAGAAGCACGTGGATAATCATCCAACCCAGAAGACAGTGTCTGGAGATACCATAATATCAGATCAGTTTACTACTGGTGTATTTAAACAGGAGAATTTTCCTCATTTGATCCAAATCAAAGCAACTTTGAGATGTGCCAAAAAATAGTATCACATTCTGAATTTCTGACTAAGGACTTTCAAAACAGAAAAACCAAATTTGTTATAACGCCTTTAATAGAATAAGAAATCATGTAAACAGAACCTTTGGATTCAATTCCCGTGCTGTTGTATGGTCTCTCCCATGCCAGTAGTAGGTACCCGTTTCTCTTCCTGTTTTCACAGAATTATACTCCAAATCAATTTTGGAGTATCAAAAAGGACAATTGACTGTAGCAGTACTTTCTTTTTCCTTTTCTATTTTTCCTATTGGTGGTGTGTGTGTGTGGGGGGGGGGACATACACGGAAAAGCATACATGGTATAAATAAAACCTTATATACCTGACTGGGTTGTGTTGAACCATTGAAACCATGCCTCTAGGCGAACATAAGCCTGTTTTAGGAACGAAGAGATCTCATCGCTTTCAGCAGCAGTAAACTTATTTTTCTTTAAACCATGAACTAGGTCTGGAAAAAACAAACTTTCAACCACATTACAAATTATTTATACATCAAAACAATAAATATTCATGCAGAGAGCATAAAATAGAGAAATATTATTAAAAAAAAAATCACTTCTATAATGATGTATCACACTAAACTTGGGATTTTTGGGGATGGATATCAAATTTAATCTTCCCTTAAGAATCACAAAAAACTACTAAACCACAATGGAAACAGAGAGATCTATTAAAGTAAGGAAATATTCTTACCACGTAAGACTAAGAATAGGGTTGGTGGATTTCCATTTGTTGGAAGCTGAGCAACAAATTCATTGGGGACTTTACTGCAGGTACACCCGACAACGTTTTCCAAATTACTTACACTGACAAAACCTAAGACCTGACATTATGCAGATATTTGAACAAGCATTTCACCTGAGAGCTTCAGCACCTAAAATTTGCTCACGTGGAATCCATCCATCAATATTCATTAGATCTAACCAGTGTCCTATGATATCCAAGGAAATACGTGTATCCCAACGCCTGCTCAACATGAAAGATAGATCTATTGAGAATTAGTATTTGCCCAAAGTAGACAGATAATACACTAACATAAGCAATAAAACCTCATATTTTCAAAGTGCTAGATATCGCAAACAAAGCTGCTGTACTTGAGGCAAAGAGAGTAACATTCAAGTAGAAAAACATAAGGTAACTGACCAGATTAAAAGCTGATGAAATCCTTCATCCCACAAAAATCCCCTTGGGAAGAAGGGTCGACTTGGAACAGCCGTATAAAGCTCAGCAGGCCAATATAAAATAGAATTATCATGACTTGCCAGCTGCAAGAGGAAATGCCCAACTGTATGATTTTGTCAGATGTACACATTTACGAAGGTTGATATTAAGTATAAAGAATTGCATTTATGGCTTTAATGACGCAGCCAGAAGATTCTCACAAAATTGGACACTGTCAATAAACTATTCTGTTGAGGACCAGTCAGAAAACACTTATTATGAGTCAACCCTATCTTTCTCATATCCTATTAATCTCAAGAACACCTAGTTTGTTATTCTTATATAATTCTCTTTTCTGGAAGCAAAAGAGATAAAGATAACCAAGTCAAGCAGGAATCATTAGCATCTAATCTTGGATTATCATGTAACTAGTCAGCAGATGCTTTAAGAGAACTTATTTTTTTCTAAAATATGAAAAGTAAGTTGGTAAAGTAGAAAAGAAAAGAAATTATTATTAATTTAAATTATATCTTTTGTTAAAAATAGAGGAAAGTACAAAGTAATTGAAGGAGACCAGTAGTCCATAGAAGTGGCCAGTGTGACTTACATTCATGTCCCTGGGGAGGGCAATTTTTGACTGGCCAAAGAAGTAGCCAATGCCACCCAACAAGTTTCCCATCGCAGCCTTACCAGCAACAATAGATTGAGAATCAACCTGTAAGCATAATAATATGAGTTCAGAAGTCCTTTGTTGCAGAATAATACTTCAGCACATAAGGCAAACTTCGAGAAAAAGTTATATGAATTCTCCTGATGCATATATAATTATTTTAAGGTTAGCATATTGTTAAAAAGCCAGCCTATGTTTCATATACATCAGCCTCCACTGTCAATCTGTCAAGCTGAAATTGTAGACGTGGGATTGTCAAAACTACATATCATGCTGAAATCAGTAGAAGAGTTACCAAGCTAGAGGATGTTAAAAGGCACGAATGCATTTATGACTTCTTTTTGTGGCCAAAATACAATTAAACTTAGATATGTTCCAAACATCATACAAAGGAATTCACAACAGTATCCATAATGGACTTGCTCATCAATTTAAAGTACCTATCTGAATTGACTTAATCTTTTCGCCGTGTTATCCAAAATAACAACAGTATCATAGATCAATAATATATGCAATTTCACATAATGTGTGAATAGTATATATATATTTATGCACATCTGTGTGTGTCTGTAGTATGTGTATAATTTCAGAAGAAATATTTGTGTGACTATATATAGAGATTTCACTTTAAACAAGCTATCCACAGTACAGATCCAATGCAATAGTTTGTAATAAAATGCATTATTCTGCAAAGATGATTTCAAAAATACCTTGTCAGCCAGATTAAAGATCTTCTCAAATTTTGAGTCAAATTCTCTTTGCTTCTCCTCCAGTTGACTGGTCAGTGAGGTACCTTGATATTATAGATTATAGAGTAAATAAGAACATAAAGAGAGAAATAACTTTTCAATTGGGAGTCACTTCCATGAGATCAGGAAACTGAAACACACAATTAGAAACATTGATCCCTGATTCAGTACTAAGGACCCCTTGATGGAATCTGAGTATAAAGCTTGAACTTTGGAGGTAGCTTCAACTTTCCTAAGCTAATATTGTATATTGTGTACTCAGTAGAACCCCTGTGCTTCTATCTTTCTTACTTGTCAAGATGAAATGGAAGAGGTACCTGTAAGGCTGCTGACACGTTCTTCTAGTCTTGAACTTTCCAAACCAGTTCCAGATATGAATGCAATATCCGCCTTGAAAGGAATCTTAGCAGAAATCTGCATAAGAATGAGAAACCAGAGGAGAGAGTAGATGAGAAAGTAAGACCGGGGGATAAAAACAATGAGAGAATATATTAGTCAAGTCTTTTTCTCAAAAAAAAAAATATATATTAGTCAAGTCTTTACTGCCATGACTATTTACCTGAAAAACTAGAATATTTGGAGAATTGTCAGATGTGTCAGGTAGCTGCAGTCGACCATACTTCCTTACCTAGAAACAATACTCCCAAGTAGTCAGCGCAAGAATTACATGAGATATTAAAAAGCTTAAGTTTGTCCTAAGCTATATAGTAAAATAATAGCATGAAACCTAACATACTTGCATTCCAAGGTTTTCCTGGACAAGATCTGATAAGTTGTGAATATGAGGCGTCTTAAAACCAGAATAATGAACTTCCGAATCATCCTGGAGAGGAAACACAGAGCTGTAAGCCATGGATCAGTATGAAGGCCTTCAACAATATCCATCAACTGACAAATGACCAACAGCGTGGATCTGGTGGAACTGACAGTGAATTGATCATAGAGATATGAGGTCAAACTTTTCATTTATGCTAGGCTGTAAGAGAGCCATATACTTTCTCCAGCAATCTGATGAATAGTGATTTTATTCATTAGTGTTAGCAATTTTCTGAAGTGAATGCCACAAAGACCACAGTACTCTATGGCAGCATTCGTTCATTCCTACGTAAAGGAAGTAGACCAAGAAAAGTTGGCAGTTCATGGTAATATATTTCCTAGTGTCCTCCCTGACAGAGTGACAGGATTTATTCACAATAACCAAATATCTTTGATTACACCATAACTAGTATTTCAATAATCTTACCAGTGATTTTAGATGCAGCTGCCAACTTCCAACGTCCATACGCGAACCAGACGCAAGGAGGGAATTCTCATGAATCCCCAATGAATCTTCACCTACAGTTAGAGCATTTCCATCTTCATCGGCCAAATAGAAAAAAAGATGCGCACTTCTCAGAAGCTCCTCATTATCATCCTTAGGTCTGTGAGGGAAGCGGCATGAGGAAAAGAGTCAATCTAAGATTGATGATAGTGATTTTCTATATATCTTTAGAAACAAAAAAGGCCACCAGTGTCCCCAACAAAAGAATAATAATAAATAGAAGATCTAAAGGTTGTTATTCAATATGTAAGTATAGTCCTCAAATCTTCCATTTTGATGCTAAAGCCACGTCACTCTCTGTCCATACCCCATGCATTTGATAAAGCAAATGTTATAGAATTGAGTCAGGCTATTTACTTCTGGCTTTGCACATCAATACGAACTGCCCAGTCTCCTCCGTAACCACTGTTTTCCCCCTTCGATTTCAAGAAACTAGTGGCCAAGCTCACATCCTGGTCAACTATGACTTGATGTCCGAAATTGCGACCATCATGATGTGTCCAACCATACTGGCTCAGACCATCAGAATCTTGGCAAAAATGCCGCATGAAATATGTACCGTCCTTTATACCAATCCACATTAATCCGGCAATCAAAGACCGAGGAGTCCTGCCAGACGCAATAGACATAATTACCAGCACATCATTTGCAATGCATAAACACTAAATAATTAAAAAGTAAATAATGCATCTGTGAGGACTGTGGAATTACATCAAGTGAAACACCAAGCATATATGCAAAACAAATGGCTGTCAGTAATGGGATCAAGTGCCTAATTTTAGTGACTGAAGTGACAAAATCTACTTCCCAAGAGAAAGCAATGCTCAACATCCCTGAAAATAAACAATGCACTAAAACCAAAGCAATTGAGGAGCATAAATTATATGCAAGACGATTCAAGAAAATACAATATGATTTCAATGGCGAAGGCAAACCTGGCCCTGATTCCGAGATAAACATGAGGGCGATAGGTTCCCCAATACAAGCTCTCCTTGTGCTCACCTTGAAACTGCGCGCAACAACCGGAGAAAATGAATTCTTACCTCCAAAATTACACACAGTAATAATCAACAGAAGCACAGCTAGCCGTATCACATTCCATACCTGAGGGAGGTCCATGAGCTTTGGAGCAGGGAATGGCGTAACGACCCTAGGTATCTGAGCTTGTTGAACAGGGTTCATGAGGTTATAGATCAGAAACAAAATGGCGAAGAACGCGACCACGCAAAGCCCTAGAATGATTTTGAGATCGACGTTGAAAATTCTAATCGAACTGTCGTTTCTAGGTCCACGGCGCCTGAGATTAGGCCTACCACGGAGAGCAACGTCGTCGTCGTCGTCGTCGTTGGCGTGTTTGGAAGAATTGACTCTGCTTCGAGTACTTCTTCTTCCAGTTCCAGACATTTAGAATTGACTGAGAGAGAAGTGTAAGAATCGGAGTGGCTGATTCTCTCTTCTCTCTGTGAACCCAACTTGGACTACACGATGGAAATGAATGCCATAAAAGGAAGGCGGGTAAATGAACCTAAATAGGGCCGGAGCTTGACTCTTTCATTATACCCGGCCCATAGAACTGAAGCGATTAGAAGGAAACATAATTTGTTCGATAAAATTAAAAAAAAAATAGAGGATATTCCTTTCTCAACGCTATAGGTCATGCTCTATTTTTTTTTTCTCATATAATTTATATTTCTACTCAAGAAAGTAAATATAAACATCCACTTTTGTTTTTTGGGTCAAGAACTGAAGCGATTGGAAGGAAACAAAATTTGTTCATAAAATTAACAAAAAAAAAAAATTTGAGAGATGATACACTTTTCCCAACGATTAATTCGTCGCTATAGGTTATGTTCTATTAATTCGTGGCCACGTGTCTGCTTTTACAACATTTACTTTTTTTGCCACCTACTTTCCAACTTTTTACAGCGTTGCACAATTTTATTTTTTATTTTTTGAGGCAAAGCTTGGGTAGGAGGGTTTTGCCTAAGGTTTTAACCAAAATAGTTAAGAAGGAAGAAATAACTAGTATCTTGGAGTTACTATAAGTTATTGAATTTCCTTCTCAAAAAAAAAAATTATTGAATTTAGTTTCAAATGCTACTTTCATGAAGGCTTTCATTTCCATGAGTCCCAAATTGAGAGGTTTATAGACCAAATGTGGCAGTACAAACAAATGAACAATGGTGGTGCACACTTGAAACTTCGATTGCCACATATTCAATCTTGTTCTTTCAGTACAAAAATTAATCTTAACAGATGTTCATCCTCCTCTTCTAACTAAATTCCAACCTGCAGCGCGCACACATAATTAAACGCGTATAGATTGTTTCTGACTTTACAGCCAGTTAAGAAACAAACAGAACGAAAATATTTCCAATTTCTTGCACACGTACAACTGTAATATATATGTGAAGTATAGTTGATGAACTGAGCATCACTTCTTCTTCTCACTAAATCTTAGGATCTGCACCAACTTTGGCAGGAAGCATTGTGCAAACTGTGTAGCTTTTGTTCTTGTCCTGGCACCGGAAACTAGATTTGCCACCGAGAGATCATACGCTGGCAGGTCAGAAACGGAAGATTCAGCTTCTGAGCCATAGTGCAAATGTTGCTGGCCTTCTAGGGGCTCACCAGACTCATCGCCATTGAAGCTTTCATGAAACAATTCGATCAGCTGCTTAACCTTGGATTTGTCTATCAAGTTGGGGGTTTCCACTTGTAATATTTCGCTCATGTTTTGGTGAATTGGAGTACTAAGATCTGCATGAAATGATAAAATCCAAGGTAGGTACGTTATGGATTCATGTCTAGTAATAAGAAAATTACTGAGACAAATTAAGTTGACAATTACCATTGTTAACACTGAAGAAATCTTCACCATCAGATTCTAGCCAGGGGTCAGAACAAAAATGTACATCGTCTTCGTCACCTACGGAGTAACAAGCTAGCATGCTCGATCAAAATGAAAAGCTACAAGAGATTGCATTGCACTCACTAGCAGTAGTAATATATGTAAAATCAATTATTGAGTAAGGAATGATACTTAGTTCTGGAAAACCGGTCACATGGGGCCTTGGTGCATTGTCTGCAAATTCTTGAATAGGCTTTTGAATCAGGATGCATTCTGTCCTGGAATAGCTCGAGCATCGGAGTTTTGAGACCGAGTCTTGGGACTTACGAACTGGAACACAATTTCCCATCTCTTGGGAAAGATGGAATAACACACACTAACTACTACTTTTCACACACAAGTTTATCTTCTGCTGTAGACAGTATAATGTGAAGTGGAGTTGGTTGGCTTTGTGCTTGATTTAAGCAAGTAAAGGTTTTCTGCTCAACTAGAATCTGGTGAAGTTTATTGGTCTTGAAAGCAAAGCATTGGCATTCAAGTCAACGGTCCCCACTGTGTATATGAGCAACTGCCACTCAGTTTTATCAGTAGGCCATGAATTCGGGTAAGTAGGTACAGCTTTGCCAATAGAATTAAGCAGACTTGTGCTTCACACAGTGCATCTCCGGTCCTCTAACATCATCTGACGACATTTACCCTAATCTTTCCTTGTATTTGCTAATAGAATCATGAGAGATTATTATGCACATTGTAGAGTCTTCACTGGATTTGTACATTTAACCAAGGATTGAACATCACATCTTAATATGCCTCTATAAAGTAGAGCATGCAAAAACCACACTTCATCTTTGGTTAAAAATGAGATATGCTAATTTTGGGTTACAACATCGCTTTCCTGCAGAAAACCAGGACTGAATCATCGTATGTACAGTAATAATTATATTTACAAGCCAAGTTTCTTTGGCCTCAAATATGTAGAAGAGCCCTTGTTCAAACCGGGCATTGAAACTTGCTGCTGCTGCTTGGATCTTTTTTCTTTCTCCTTCTGCTTGCTTTCTATCTCTGCCTCTGCTTGAGCCTTTCTCAGATTCTCCATTTCCTGCTCCATAGCTGTTTTCTCTTCCTTTTGTCTCTTCTTATGCTCCAACAACGATGTATCCGAGTCCTTCACAGAAAAGAACATAGGCCCCAACTCCGCCAACCACTGTGGCTCCACTGCAGTGGCACACTGCATGTACTCCTTCGTTGTCAAAATCAATTCATGATAAACAACATAGTCTGGAGTGCATCCCATACCATAAAGAGCACTGCTCGGATGTAAATGGCATGGCATCCCGTTCCTGGAATTAACATACTCCCCCACACCCTTCAATCTAGCAGAATTGTGGAAGTATGCCGAGCAGATAGCTTTTCTAACAACATCAGTGTCAGGCCAACAAGTTGTCAGCGGGATTTTCAGCGTCTTCAAGATCTCTAGCAGCTGGGACCTCACCTCTCTAGCCTTTCGTAACCCTTTAACATGCAAATAGTGGTCCCCACACCAGTCCCCTCGATACTGATGTTGTTTCCACTGCTGATAAACGTTATACAAGGTCAAGTGATCGGATTCCGGAATAGAGAATTTCTCTCGTGCAGCATCGCTCTCCTCTGCCCTATCTTTGGGCCTAAAGAATACTGATGGCACTGAGAGCATGGACACAATTGTCAAAACCTCGTCCAAGCATCCCAGCTCAGCACCCATCAATAGCATTTTAGCAAGTGGAGGGTCCAAGGGAAACTCAACCATTTTCCAACCAAGGTCTGTTAAGCCCCCCACGTTGTTAAGAGCACCCAAGACCCACAACTGATACATAGAATTGAGAATATTATCTTGGGGAGGTGGATCCATGAAATCAAAATCCAGAAGGTTTTCAACCTTAAGCGACTTAAGCAACAAGACCACGTTACCAAGGTTGGTCCTCTGGATTTCAGGCACAGGACTGGGGAGCATTTCATTTAGATATGCATTCTCCGTGTACAGCCGATAACATGTTCCTGGACCTGTTCTACCAGCACGGCCAGCACGCTGGTCAGCAGCAGCACGACTAACAGGAAAAACTTGAAGAGCATCCATACCCATTCTTGGGTTGTATACTTTCATTTTGCCATAACCTGTGTCAATGACGTAGAAGATTCCATCGACAGTCAGAGAGGTCTCCGCAATATTGGTTGCTACGATACATTTGCGAGCCCCATCTTCAGCTTTTTGGAATATCTTTGCTTGCAGGTCCGCAGGCAGTTGTGAATAGATAGGAAGTATCAACAGTTTTGGCACCCCTTTCTTAGAGGAGGAGACAAGTTGTTCCATCCGCTCTGCAAGGGAATAACAGGCGGCCTCAATCTCATCTTGGCCAGTCATGAAGATGAGGATGTCACCTGGAGGGCTGGTGATGTGAATGGTCATGGCCTGCTTCACTGCACCTTCCACATAATCTTCACACGGTGTTTTACTGTATAGTATATTAACAGGAAATGTTCTTCCAGGAATGTGAAAGATTGGTACACTGCAACCAAGTAAATAGTAATGTTCAGCAAGCAGATGGAGAAGATCATAACATCAGAGTAAAAGACTTGAAGATTGTCTACCAAAAAGACTTGAGACTACCTTCCAAAGAAATTTGAGAACTTCTGAGCATTTAGAGTCGCAGATGTCACAATGAGCTTAAAATCACGACGCTGGGCAACCACTTTTTTCAAAATTCCAAACAGCACGTCTGTGTTTAGAGACCTTTCATGGGCTTCATCCATCACAACTATACTGCAAAAGCAACAACCATCATCGTAAACAATTTTTGAATGTAAATTACAGATATATGCACATATTGCTATATATGTTCTCATACCGATACTTGTCAAGATCAGAATCCCTTAGCGTTTCGCGCAAAAGAACTCCATCGGTCATGTACTACAAAATTGGAAAAGAAGATTTAAGATATAGTAATATAAAGATGAAGACCACAAGTAATCTCAAATTCTCTATAACAAACTGTGCCGAAAATCAAGAAAAAGATCAGAAGCAAAATGGGGAAAACAAAGATCCTAGAGATAATAAATGCACACAGGGGAAGAGTCACAGGAATTCAAACATATAGATTTGACGAGCAAACAAAGCAATCACCTTTATTATGGTATTTGGCCCAGTAACATCCTCAAAACGAATAGCATAGCCAACTTTATCACCAAGTTCGGTCTCCATTTCCTCACTAACTCTTTTCGCAACACTCATGGCTGCCACTCGCCTTGGTTGGGTACAACCTACTATACCATTTACTGTGTATCCATCTTCATGCAGATACTGTCAACAAAATCCACATGACGGAAGCCAGATAAGTTACATAGATGAACCCCTCAAAAATGTCAAAAAATTGGGACAGGATTTGGTGAGGAAATGTAAAATAAAAGCAAATAGTACCTGTGTTAGTTGAGTTGTCTTTCCAGAACCGGTTTCTCCAACAACAACGATAACTTGATTTTCTCGAATTACCTACAATTAATATTAAGTGAGGTTCAGAACAGTAAAATATTTAGAAATACAAATGGATATAGACAAGTGGAACAACTAAACTCCAACATTTATTCCCAGAAACCATTTCGAGCTAAGGTGGGACCCCAATTCCAAGAAAAGAAGGCACTTAGGCACTGATATGTATTTCATTCTATTATGTAAATTATCATAGATTTGAGTGCAATCAAATTGTTATCGAATTGTCTGTCAAACCCCAACAAAGATGAAAAAAAGTTGGACAGTCAAAATCTATAGTTCATAATCATTATACAACTAAAAAAAACTGTGACAGCATCACACACTTAGACTAAATAATAATGCTCTTTAGATTCTTTCCTAGGGACTCATCTGTTAGATGTTACTTCTTACAAAAGAAAACAAAGCATTATGCATACATGTAGAAACGATATACCTGCAACAACTCATCCCGCACAGAATATATGGGCAAATACTGCCGTTGCTGTGAGAGGGTTTTTGACTTTGCGAATTCACTCACAGCTTCCCCATTCTTCATATGTTGTGCAAACTTAGCGTCTTCTTTGAAATCAATTTCCCCATCCTCACCTACTTTAGCAGTATCTGCGTCAACCTAGCATCAAAAGCAAAAGGGTTAGTCAAACCTGCAGTGTTAAAGCAAAAATCAGAAGTTCCGCTCTGAATTCTATACCTGCTCCTCTGTTTTCTCAACACCAAGAATATCACCCAGTTTGGAACCAGCAAGCTCCCAAAAACGTTGACGTGATTTGTTAGAACTTTGCTTCTCATGGATTTCCCTAACCAAAGTAGACCCTTTGCGTGAAATTATGGCCATATCAGACGTAGGATCCTTTATTGGCATTATAGGCTCTGCTTGCTTGGTATAGACAACTCTGCCGTCCAGGAAAGGAGGTTTTGTATCTGTCATAATAGAAAGTAGATTTTAGCTTAGTGAGATTTCAGTCTTCTATTGCAGAAATAGCAAATCATATATATTAATATATATATATCATTAATTAATTGATATTACTGGTTATAAAATGTCCGTACCATGTACAAGAAGAATAACTTTGCGTTCATCTTCATCATCAAATTCAGTCTGCACCTCAGTACCTCTAACCGCACCAGATCTCAAAAGTTGGCGATCCTCCCACTGCGCATTATCAGCAGTCATCTGAGACATCTTTTTGCTTTGAGAAAGGCTCATCTTAGTTCCATCTTTTCGAACCTGTACAGAAGATAAAAGCTTTAGTGAAGGTGACAGAAATATCAGCATATAGTCAGAACACTTAGACAAACAACCAATCTACAGTACCATAAGATATAAGTAGTTATACAAGGCACTAAACAAGAACTCCCAAACTGAGCCAGATTACAGGAACGTAGATGTATGAAAACGTATTTATGTACAATGCATGTGCTATGAGGAATCATATTTAGAAAGTTGCCAAATAAAGGTTGTGAGTGTGACCACGTCAATGACTACTGCATTTAGGCTATCTGTCAACCAGTTAAGTGTGAATTGACAATCAACATGAAGCGGGTCACAATGAGAAGTATAAATAGGACACCTCCAGTTATTTGGTCAACTCTCTTATTACAAATTAACACCACACAATACGTATTCATCAACCAAAACTTAGTTCAGACACTGTTGTAAATCAACGAAAAGGAAAACATGAAACGTACCAGCCTTTTCGCCAACTCCGCTTCCTTCTTTTGAAAAGAAGCATCATCTCCAAAAAACAATGATGAGCTATCACTTGTATCATACATTGTATTTCCTTCTTCTCTATCATACCTATACAACAAGACTATGAATCAAATAAAGTTCATAAATAAACTTCACTACTAAATCATACCATGAATTCCACAAGGGAATCTTGTTCAGCATATAGATCATTGACCAGTGATAAAAAATTTGAAAAAAAAAATAAAAAATCCTTGGCATAGCTACTAAATAAGGCCTGTCATCTTAGTGCAGATTTCCGGTTCGAAGAAAACTATATTAAGAAGTTTTTACTGATTGACAAAAGAGTCCTGGAATTTTACAAATGACTTATCTGTTATATTTCATTACCATGCACGATCAGAATTGTATTCCATCTCTACACGCATGCCTTCACTAATTTCATAATTGTGTTCTTCAGCCGAATCAGTGTTAACTGCTTCTCCACCCTGCAGACAAATTTATCAGTCATCGTCGACAAAACCAGAATATAAAAGATCTTTAATTCCAAAATCTCCAAAAATTAACCACTACACGTAGATATATATATATATACATATATATACATACCTTGAATAATTGTGAATTTTCTGAAGAAAACGTGAGTTGATGGGACCTTGCACCATGTTTCAAACTTGAAGATTTGGATGAGTATCCAGACGCACGTATTGGAACGGGAGATGGAGATATGTGATCCCAGGGAGAAGCAGCAGAACCTATTGAACTTCCAAGTAAGTTATATCTAATGATTTAAAAAAGGGAGATCATAGCCATCTAAATTTGATTTTCACAAGTAAGCTCCATGTCTAAATAGAATACCAGAAGAATGAGGTGTACTCCCACCCAGCCAAGGAGATACTAGTCGTGCATCAGGTGAGGCCCCAAGTAGCATAGGGGATCGTGATGGTCGCCTACTGGTATTAGAGTAACCATCACGTCGTGGTGTATCTTCCCATTCCCATCTCCCGTCATCCCAGTCAGACCGGCCTGCAACATTTGCAAAATATGGTCTTAGGGACAGTAATATTCACGTAGCTTTAAAACATAACTTAAGAGGCTTATCCACAAATGTTTCTTCAAGAATAATTATATCATTTATGCATATGCAAACTTGTCATGTTACATTTCCAATAACAAGTTCCAGAAACCTGTTCAAGCTCAAAAAGTTGTTCCTTGAATGAAAAACCTACAGAAAGAGATGCACTATATCCAATTTTTTTGCTTCTTTACTCAGAAAGATAGAAAGTGAATATTAATATTCAATAAAGAAAAGAAAACAAAGAATTACAACATACCAGGTGTCCTCTTTGAACCTTCATATCTACTCCGCTTTCTTTCATATTCTCCACCATATTCTTGTTCATATCGGCCATGTTCTGCTCTTCGACCATAATAATCCTTATTATTACTGCCATATCTTTGTCTCTCCCTCCAACTATCGCCCCTACTACTATCTTGGTAATCTCTTCTCTCATCATGGTCTTCCCTGTCAGACCTACCCTTGTAATCTCTTCTCTCACTACCCCGTTCATCCCTGTTATATGAACTCCGAGAACTAACAGTGTGGGAACTTCCACTAGGCGTGGCCAAAACCTTCAATCAGATGCATGGTAGAGCACGTCAGAATTTATTTAAATAAAACATGAACAGATTAAAATTGCATTTCCACAAATACTAACTTAAACATAAAAACCAAGCAAACAGATGAACCAGGAAATAGATAAAACAAGAGTATATAATCAGATGAACCAATCAAAAAGCCTTGAGTTCTAATTCAAAAATCCATGACTTTTCGTCTTTTCCCACTTATATAAATCTGGAAAAGCAAAGTGACTAAAACGAGCACATACAACAAATGAACCCTCAAGCCATGGGCACATGTTAATAATATCTTAAATGAATACCCCAATTCATATCAACTATGTGGTTCAAAGTCCAAGATACAAAAGAAGAAGTCCTTAAAGGTTATTGGCACAGTTTTGAGAGCGAGGGAGGATGTAGCATGCATCGCGAAAGATCTTTGATCCTAAGTTGAAAAATGGTATTACCTGGACAAAAAGGTCTGAGAGTTGATACTAAATGCTCTTTAGGCCAGCTTCAGAACATAAGAAAGAAGGATAATTTCTACTATTATTTTAAAGTCACTCTCACGAGATTCTTTGTTTTCCTAACTCATAGCACTAGATGCTAGTACCATGCAATCATGGTCCATGCCAAATAGAGCATGACAAGTCTGCTTCTAAGTCACTCAGGATACAAAATGAAAGTGTTTGTAGACCCTAACACCATACTCAAAAGGAGCAATTACTCTAACAAATATGCATCACAATTACTTGCAAACTGTTTCCCAATCGAAAAAGAAAAAATTAGATAAAAATAAATAGAAAGACAAGATCATTAAAGTACACTTACATCTGTCCGCAAATGTTCACCAGAATAACGAGTCTTGTACCTATCATCAACTTGTCCATCTTCTGTTACTGTACTTTCTGCAAAACGAGGATTACAAAGTGTCTTTAAGTAAAGAAGCATTCACTTAAGGAAAAGCAGAAAGGATAAAGTATGATAACTATAATAAACAATAAAAAATTACTAATAATGTCAAAAAGATGTCTTGAGGGCTTGATAAAACTACTTCTAACAGTCGAATCTTTATAATTTCAAAATACCACGCCTTAGATAGTATTGTGTTTTCAGATATTACAATACTAATAGAAAATAAATAAATGAACAAGCGGGAAAAGACGAGCATTAGACATATCTAGGCATGGTGCTACCCAAGTCATTGATAATTTTTTAAATCCGCATATCAATTTTCAGAAAGGCAAGGAATCATTTTAAATTGTAAAATAATTCATATATAAATATCAAAGCATAATCATCCGATGGAATCCATTGGTAGAACAACATAAACAAAAGTTTACCTGTCCGAGGTGTATCACTTGCAGATATTTCACGATATCGCCTCTTAGAGTGAGTGCGTATACCAGTGGATATATCACTCCCTGTCTCATCTATTACAACAGATTCAGAGTTGTTTTCCTCCTCCTCTAGAGATGCAACAACAGACGCAACTCTTTCTCTTGGGGTTTTGAATCCACCATTAACCTTAGACTCTTCCCGTTTTGCAATAGCAAGGACATCTAAACCTGTTAGATCATATATCAACATCAGAAGAAGGGACACTATGCATGTAAGAACACTCCCACTCGCATTGGAGAGAGACTTGGCACTGTTTCCACAGTTTTCAAAAACCAAAGAAACGAATGAACAACGATGCAAACTCAAGATTTGATTGGGTAAAACTCTTAAACTTAGCAAAGTAAAAGTTACCCAACAGAAAGATAACTGAATATGTTTAATATCATTGATTATAATCAAGAAATAGCAAAGCTTAAAGATTCGAAACAAGGATAAGCTACCGAAATGGGAAACAGCACACTACCTATGACGGTATGCTCAATTGCAGTTTGAAAAAAGGGAACTTGGCAATAACATTGCAGCACAATGTAATGGCTAGGAAGAGGAAGGCCTATAACCCTCCACCTATGAACTATTACCGCCCTTCTTGTTTACTTTTCAGGTGGATTCAGTCAATTTGTCTAAACTGATAAGTCTCCAACACTAGAATCGAAGAATGGTAATATAAATCTTACCTAAGAGAGATTTCCTCTCCGGAGGTCTATAAACAACTCGATCCTTCCCAGGAACAAATAATCCCCCACCACTGCTCTTCTCGGGTTCCAGTGTTACCGTCGTCTTGTCCAGATTAATAGCTTCAGTGTTTCCTTGATTCTGTACATAACAAGAAATAACATCAGCATAATCATGAAACACCATAAGAGCAACAAAAATGCCAGTGATCGAAACAAAGTACTAACCTCCATGCCAATTAGTGAAATAAAACCCTAACGCTGAAACGAATAACAATGAGAGCACCTGAAAATACAGTGAGAGTGAGATCAGAAACAAATTTCAAGAGCATAATGTTGTAAGCTGCCTGAACAAGATTGCGCAATTTCAAATTTTAGGAGAAACTGGGCGAAATAGAATCTAGATAGAGTCGAATCCACCCTTCGAAACTGAACCTAAACTTTCTGGTTCGAACTTGGACGCCGAAATCGAAGCGTTTCCGGATTGAATTTGCTGGGAGGAGAGAGGGACGCACCTGTGGTAGAATAGCGGTGTTTCTTCAGAGATTTCTCCACTTTTAAATCCAGAAAAAAAAATGCGGCGATTTTACGAGCGCAGGAAGTAATTACTTAACCGACTTCGTTGAGGTTCAAGTCCTCAATGGTTGAAATATGAAAGAATAGAAGGCCTGGCGGTCTGATAGACTTTCTATTTGGGAGGGGGACAGAAGCGGGTCAAATAGGACCCGATTTCAGTACGGGTTGAACCATAAGAGCATGGGTCGCCCCAACTAAATGAGCTTGCAAATTCTTAGCCTGAAGTTAAAGATTTGGGCCTTATTGATCTCATTGGAGGGACAATGAGTTTAGACCTCACGAAATAGTGCACGAATTTTTAATAAGAACATTCCGAATAATAGCGGATGTCTTCTCTAAATAAAAGAGATTTTATAACAAAATGTGTCTCCTCTGAACCGTTTGTTTCTTGATAGTCGATATACATTACCAACTCTTGAACGTACCGTGCCGTTAAGCTTCGCCTTACCACTAGGCTGCCATTTTGCTTTAGCCTGTCTTATCTTTAATTATATTATCCAACCAGACAAATTTATCTTAATAATTACAGTGTGGGAATGAATAAATGCAGCATTATAGGCTATATGCATCACCTTAATTGAGCACAAAAAGGAGGAAGAGTAACATTATTACAAGTATACAGTAGGCATTGACATAAATTTCAATTACAAAATCTAGCCAATTCTTAAATACTATCAATTTATCACAATGGGAAACAAATGTAGTACAAAATTATGCTCTAGGAAATTGCTCTACTTCCGAAGTGAAAAGAATTGCATCTTCAAAATAAATCTAGACGGCAGTGAAAAGATTGATCTAAATGCCACCGCAACCTAGCAAAATTCACCATCGGACGCATTTAACCAGGGAATTCAGGTGAATTACTTGGAAATTCATAGACTAGAAAATGTTGTCTCCTCATGATCCAACCCTTTCAAGATTCTCAGAGACAGTTTTCATCCTCGGCCTAACCTCAGGGTCAGGCTCAGTGCAAGCAAGTGCTACATGAAATGCTGCTAGCACCTCCTTTTTGGCATGAACTTCTTGAAGCAACAGAGGGTCTACCATATCCGAAAGAGGGTTTTCGTCCTCAAATCCTTTCCTCACCCACCTCACCAAGTCCGGTACCTCTAGGGAAGTTGAAGTACTAGTTGGAGACAGCTCCGGAGACTTCCCGGTCAGTAACTCCAACAAGACAACTCCAAATGAGTAAACATCCCATTTTTGGGTTGGTCTACTGCCCGGGACTCGCGCCTCCGGGGCTCTGTAGTTGTTGGCTCGCTCCGTTTGGACAGCCTTCATGTAAGGGAGAGCGCTACCCATTAAGCCACCTGAGGAGGGGTTGTTGCCTGTGATAGTGATTAGTTTGTTAAGTCCGAAATCCGAAATGTAGGGCTGAGATTCGTTGTCGAGTAGAATGTTGGTGGGTTTGATTTCTCCATGGACAAATTTACGCGGACTGCATTCATGGAGATAGGCCAAGCCTCGCGCTGTTCCCTTTAAGATCTTCAGCCTCGTCGACCATGAGAGGCTTGTAGGCTGACCATTTCTCCCTGCAAATTTAAATCCAATTTTCGATCAGTTTCATTAACTCGCATAGTTTATTCTTGCGTAACAAATAACCAAACGTACTCTTTGGTGTAGCCAAAAGTAAAAGAGTACAAGGATTGCAATACAATTCTTGCCACCATGGTAGTTGTGGTGGCTCCATGCCACCATGGGAAACGTAAAAGGAAAGCATAAAGGATGATGATCATTTCAGGGGAGAGAAGGGAAAAAAAAAGGAAAAAAGAGAGAAGAGAAGAAAATCCACTCTTTTAAGTTTTCCCTTCACAAAAATCTTGAGTTGAATTTCTCATTATAGTGGAACAGAGAAGAAAAGCATCCTTCAGATCATTGCAACTAGCTAGCAAGGTCAGAAAGGTCTGATGATGGTGTGCACCAAAGATGAGACTAGGTCATGGATGATTACCTGACCTACCATGTAGTGACAGAGCTCTAGAAATGCGCATGTAAACCCCACAGCGCACAGTCACTCCATGTTCCCATTGCAACAATCATTCATGTGTTGCATGGAATGTGCTGTGCGGCTGTGCCTGTGGACCATTGGTTCACCACTTCAACCTCAAATCTAAATGTGTCAAGAGTCCAAGACATATATATGAACAGACAAAGGACTACTATAATTTTTCACCCTCGTATAGCGTTTTTACAATGTACAAAACACATTGCATACTCTTGTTCGAAAAGTCTCAAGTTCATTCTCAAAATGATAAAAAGTAACATTTTACTAACCATTAGAATACTAGGCCAAAATATTAATTTTTGTTACTCTTAAAATTTTGGTGTGTAATGTGAAAAACCTTGCGACTAAAGTGTCTAAAATATATTTCTTCACTAAATGAACTAATCACAATACCATTTATGACGTGGCCTAATTAGTATCTCAAATTCTCACTCCTCCATAGATCTGCGAAGTTGCAGTTCCGCCCAGTAATAATTTAGTTCTCATTTACGAGCCCAAATCTAAGCCATAACTAACCGGGGCCTACATGCATTCATTCGGCCTCCCCAGTAAAACGACGACGCAGAACCACAAACGACAAGACCAAGTACAAAATTTTGGGAATCAGAAAAGTTAACTCACCGCGAAGTGCAGTGGCCAAGTTCCCATGAGAAATGAAATCACTGATCAGAAGCTTCTCGTCCGGCGCCCAATAATAAGCCCTCAGCCTCACCACATTCGGATGCTTCACTCTCCCGATAGCCTGAACCTCCGCCGTGAACTCCTTATACCTCTGGTCTCCGCCCTCCCCCAATCTCCTCACCGCCACCGGAATCCCATTTCCGAGCACAACCTTGTACACAATCCCCAACCCACTCTTGCCCAGCACATAAGCCGAGGCTCTAAGTAGCTCGTCCAGCTCAAACGTGAAGCCCTTGTCAATAGCGACGAGGTCTCCTCCCCCTTGACCTCTCTCGGCCTTTTCCGGGTCGAGTTCGGAATCCGAGTTCCCAAACCCGCCATTGATACAAGCACAACAGAGATGGGTTTTCTCGCTAGTGGCGCCCAACTTTCTCTTCCCAGTACAAGAACAGCCGTTGGAATTGTCCTTCTTTTTCCAGTAAATGTAAATGACGATTAGGCCAATAAACGCCACTGCGGCCGCGTCAGCTACGGAGATTAAGATAATGAGACCAGGACTCAACCCCTTTTTCGGGCCGTTATCGGATCCGGTCGGCGAATTCGGACTACCCGGAGAGCTTTCGGCCTGGTTTTTGCAAGATTTCTGAAGCGGAAACCCGCATAACAGAGGATTGTTCAGAAACGCCGTCGGTCCCTGATTCGAAAACGACCCCGTTTGGGGAATCTCGCCGCTGAAATTATTGCTGCGGAGATCAAAACTCACCGTGACCGGTAAATCCCCCAGCGATTTCGGAATCTTTCCCGATAAGTGATTGTACGAGAGGTTGAGCGTACCGGACAGAGACTTGAGCTCGCCGAAATCTTCCGGCACCGATCCGGTGAAACCGTTTGACGAGAGATCCAATTGGAGTAGATTTTCCATACCGGACCAAATTCCCGCCGGAATTTTGCCGCTGAATCGGTTCCTGGCGAGTATCAGTCTCTGCAATTGCTTGCAGTTCTTCAAGTCCTTGTCCAGCGAACCGGAGAGAGAGTTGTTGGAGAGGTCGAGGTTCTGGAGCCGCGGGAGGTTACAGATCGAGGGAGGGAGCGAACCAGAGAGGTTGTTACCGTAGAGGAAAAGGCTGTGGAGTGACGTGGCGTTGAAGAGCTGAGTCGGAATCGAGCCGTAGAAGTTGTTGCTGTGGAGATTGAGCCGCCGCAGATAGACCAGGTTCCCGAGCTCGGACGGGATGTACCCCCGGAGATTCTTGCCGGAGAGCGCGATTCCGACGACGCGGGGGTCCGGGAATCCGGTGACGTTCATGCAGGAAATGCCGGTCCACCGGCAGGGCGTGGAGTCGGCGTCGCTCCAGTCGGAGAAAGCTGAGCCGGCGGATGGCTGATCAACGGCGGATTTAAGAGAGAGGAGAGAGAGACCGTCCGGCGTCAAAGAGTTGGCGAAGTGTTTGAAAAGGAAGAAGACTAGGAAGAGCAAGTAAATGCTGGCTTCCTCCATTGTTTAGCAGAGAAATGGGAGAAGAGACTGATGGATTGTGTGTGCGTGTGAGTTTAATTAGACGGACTCCTCCATGTTGAGAGTAGTTGGGGTTTTGGTGGTGAGGACTGGTATTTATGAGAAATAGACTACTACTGGAGCTTAATGGGTTGGAAGAGGAGATTTGATTGGTGGGGTCCAGCTCCCGCCAAAAAAAAAAAAGAAGAGAGCTAACGGAAGCAAAGAGGGGAGTAGAAGAAAAGCAATGGAGGCTTCTTTTTGGGCTCATTATTGGCTTGAAGCATGAATGCTGCTCTGCTACATGGATGGTGAGGTTGTGTAGTAGAATCATATGTCCATGGTCTTTTGGTTTTATGAATCATGACATTACCTTATTTTCTGGACTCTTGCTTGGGACCAACTGTGACAAGTTAACAACTGGTCACTTGGGGAGGGTGAGGGTTATTTTGGGCTTTCTTCATTTTTATTTTGACTCCGAGTGTAGTTTTATGGTTCGAACCGTTCATTGTTCATTGTTCATTGTTTAAATCAATCAAATTAAAAATCGTTTAGTTATCTAATTATTAATAAATAAATGGATGATTTTATATCTATATAGACTGTCGTGAATCGTGATGCAAATTTTTATTTTTTTTTAATTAGAAAAAACAACTTAAAACCTCTATAACAACTAGAACCAAAGAAATCGAAATTGGAAACTTGAAGCTGTCATAGGAAATGCACGCTCCCATATCTTCACTGCCGATGCTCTTGCTAATTTGTAGGGTTAAACTGATACGTTTAGTTAGTACCTTAATTGGTGGCTTTGTTTTTTTTTTTTTCCGATGAGAATCCTCTAAAAAAAATTCCTAAGGAGTCAAAAATGAGAGCATTCTTTGCGCAATTAGAAATGGACTGATGCCAGATAGTGGTAGAAGTTGTATGACCATACTAGGCAAGAGAATCAGCCACGAAATTAGCCTCACAGACTAATATGCCAGGTAGTGATATCAAAATGCTTACTCAAAGATGCACTATAATCTCCTTAACCCTTTTTGGTTTTTCTGGTGAATGTCTGGTCTTACTTCGTGATCGATGCAATAGTTTATAGTAAGTTTGTTTACAAAGAGGGGACCATTAGTTTGATTAGATGACTACTGTGGAATTTTTTGAAACTTAGGTAACTATTTTAGAACTGGAAATAAAATATAGAGACACATTTCACAGTCACGCAGTGACTCTAGCTAGCTGCTTTGGTTTCATTGGCCATACCAAACAGCAATAGGTAGTCCACAGATGATAGCGAACAATTAAGTTTTATATTCCTGCTGGTTAGGAATCAAAGGGATCTTCAACTCAATTTCTGATTTATGTTGACCAGAATAAAACAGAAGTCTCTGATTTATGGCTTTTATGGTGGCACTTTCCACAGTCCCTAAGTTGTCACTAAACAGTATTTCTAATTGCGTTAGGTAGAAATAAGGGCCTGTTTAGGAGTTATAGAAGCACTACAGAGCTAGAAAGCGCTTCAAAGTAAATTTGCAAGAATCACTCGAATTTTATATGCTTCTATCAAAAGTCCGTACTCACGAAATTGCTATTGAGCAAAAACGCTTCACGAAATTGTTAGTTGTCAGTTTCGTGTACCATTAATTAATTATCACTCAATGTCTAAGAATTGACAGCAACCAAACAGAGAGAGTTTTACTATGAAAATAGAAGCTAAAACAATTTTACTAATGCTCTGAATCATATTCGTATGGGTTAAAGACTAGACCCTTTTTTATTTTTTTGGGTCTGAAAATTATAAGGCTAAAGACGTATACAACCTCCCGGGTGATCAAAATTTCCAGTAGGAACCAGTTATTTTCATGCAGATCGTGTAAATCTAATTATTTAATTGTTGAGTGGAAGTTCGTATAATGATTATATATCTCATTCTCAAATCTCAATCATGAAAACATGCTTAGAAGCTAACAAAGCAAAGAAAGAGAGGACATGCTTTTCTCCAGCTTGTAAATACCGTTTGATAATTATCCTCCTGTCTGGTTTCTGGTAGTTCACAGATTGGAATCTAGGTATCATTTTCATTCCGGTGGAATACGTACGTTTTTTTTTTTTTACCTTAATCAAGGTATCTCAAATACTTTCTAGGCCCAAAGACTAATTCCTACGGCGCATGTGAAATGCTCAAACTTTGCATTGCAGCACAGTGTCTGACCACTTTGACAATTTCGCAATTCGAACGCGGGTAGGGGGATTCCCAACCTGAACGCGGGTGGAATACGTATTAGATATGATTAAGCTATTTTACTTATCATAATTATAGTTAATCCATTAATTAAGTTACACACAAAAGGCATGCCTAGCTTTTTGTTTTTGTTTTCTTGATGAAAAAGTCATTTGGATTCAATTTTATGTTATTACCAGGAACATAATTGCTAGGATGTATGTAGTGATGACTTCCTATGAAAACAGGACAAATCATTGAAATATAGGTAGATAAACAAATAATAATTCATTGCTTTGTACTCAAGGGATCTAATGGATTGTAACTCAACCCTAATCAATCTTCATTAAACAAAAATATACTAATTAGCTTCTGATTAGCTCATACAAAAGGGCAGGACCCATTTACCACCCAATTTTGTTCTTGTTGACGAGAACGTCTTTCGTCCAACTAATCAAAATACAGAGGTATAAGAAACCATACCAACACCTCATATAATCATATTTAATTTGTATGTGAAAAACCGTTACATTTTTTGATAGTAGCACATGGTGAGAACTAATTAGACTGTCGACCAAACCTAGTGTTCCGACCGCCTGCCTGAACTAATTGAACTCCTTGTTGACACAGTTTCACTTATAGGGTAGGTCAGATCAAATCAACATCTGTTTCATCTCTCCTCTATTTTTCTTTAGCCAAAGATTTCTCTGTCCTTGATGATTTGCAGAAATGCCCAAACTGACATCCAAATGCTCAACCTCCTATTATGATCCTTCCTATCTTGTATAGTTGTATGTATGAATATATAAGTGAGATGTGTATAGCATAATGTCCTTTATGCTCCTCTTAATCCATTAAGCTATTAAATAATCTTGAATGGTTTGCCAACCCAATGATCTCTACTCATCATCAAAGCCAGTCCTGAAGCTTAAATGATGAACCATGAACCTACTAAGTAGACCATGATATATAAGGTTCCAAGCTTAGATGAATTAGGATTTCAATGATTTTATGGTACAATACTACAATTCAACGTCCTTGTTTGGTTGCTGTCAATTCCCAAACCTTGATTGATTACTAAATACTAATGGTTCAAGCAATACCGATTGCTTGTTGTGGATGATTCCATAGGGCAGGCCCATAATACATTGGAAAAACCTGTTCTTTTGGAAAATTACTTGGTCCAATAAGAATTGGTTGCTTCATTATCCATTGCTGTTTATCTTGAACAATGAAAGGCACATCAGAGAGACTGTGACTGTTGAACATAATAATTACCTGGATTATTATTATTTCTAACTGCAGAAAAATAAATTGATGATGGGGTCGTCAAACATTCATTTCCAATAGCTCAAGTGCCTATAACATCCTCCACAAATGAACATAACAGTAGTATCACAGTGCCAAGCAGGAGTCCAGAATTAAGGGAACGGAATATTCATGACAAGGAAAAAGGAATGTAACATTACAAGACATGACCAATCTATATAGCATCAGCACCATTGATAATTCAAAACAATAGTAAGGAAAACATAAAGCCCACCGACGGGCTATGCCTTGCTTTTCTTCTACTCCCTCTTGCCTGCCTCTGTTAGCTAGTCCTCTTTCTCATGCCGCGGCTACTTCCACCATTTCTTGTTCCACAGTTTCAGGGGTTACTGGATAGTATGTGTAGTGAAGCTCCCCAACATCATCCCCAGTTAGCTTTTTCCATCCGTTAGGACCCACATGGTAAACTGATTAAGAAAACACAAATTAAAAACCAATTGAAAATCATCAATGTTCATTGAGAGAGAGAGAGAGAGAGAGAGAGAGAGAGATTACCGCTAGCAACTCCACCACTGGCTCCATCACGGAATGTTGCATGATATATAGCCCTCCTACCCAACTCAGCAGCTTCTTCAACTGACATATCATAGCGGTACCTAGCATACATAACTCAGGTTACTAGACTGATCATGTACAAAAGTATACGCAATAAAACTCAACTATTTACAGAAAAAATCAGGGACCGAGAACTCAAAGAAAGAGTTCATTATTTTGATTCGATTGACAACGGAATGCAAATTGATGCATTACAAGTACATACCATCTGCGTATATGTATTCTAAACTATCTGTGTGTATAAATTATGTTCATTTCATGTGTGGTTTTAGAAGTCAAAGTGCTACTGACGAAAATATTTATTTTATTTAACCCATTATATATGAATGAAACTGAATGACCCCCTTTATTCTAAAATTCCAATTATAAATAAATTTCAATCTAGTAACTCAAATTATAGGAAGGTGTAGTAAGATAGATGATCTTTGGCACTTTTTGACAGAATAGAACACAATGCCATAATCAGTTTCTAGCAAAAAACAGTTTTGACTGATAAAAAGTAGAATGGTTATAAAGCAAATGTGCATCCAAACTTCTGCTGCAACGACAGCATCGGGGTAAGGTGCCTTTAAACCAGTCATCTCAAAGATAAGTTGAGCCTCAACTAAAAGCTGAGGAAATGAAAAGTGACAAGCACAGTAAGGGAAACAAATCCTAAAGTACACAAGAAATTAAGCTTCCCAGTCTTATCAAATTCTTCCTTCCATCTATATCTGTCACTCTTATTTTCTCTTTATTGTTTGGGAGGGGAGGAGTAACAAGTTCCCGGGGCATGATGTTTTTTACCATTTCCACTAGCTTGTCAAACCCTTATATAAATTAATCAGATGCACTTGTTATTGTTATGCCCAACTATGAAGAAAGACACTGCTTGTTTACGCACATTTTGTATGGACGATCATTGGAGAGTACAATAGATGCATGCTTGAAGGAAATCACAACATAGATACTCATAACTTCAGTTTTCAGAAACAATAGCTTGAACAATCGCTGCACAAAAAGGCAAAAAATAAAAGAATACATAATTATGAGGATGAGAGCACATACCCATTATCCAGAACACCATAAGCATATGGTGAACCAGATCCAACTGAAAATCGCATCCCTTTCAACCTTCCTCCCTCACTGTCCACATAATAAAGTCCAGGACCCTACACCAACAAAGGATACAGATTAATACAGCTTAACAAAGATAAATGCATGCAACACTTTATTTGACTAGATTCATATCCCATTACCGTTTCATCCCATCCTGCTATCATGGTCCCAACAGACAGACCCATGCCACGGTAAGAGTACAGAATGTTGGCCAAGAGCTTTGATGCACCTGTAACTGAAATTCTGCGCTTGTTTGCCAATTCATGCAGCCTGCACTGAGATATATCAAGCAATTGTTGATCAGTAATCCCATGTAAGAAATAAAAAACGTAAATAGGATTTTACAGGTTAGAATACTAAGCCAAAATAAAAGGCCAAACTATAATCCCTTTGTAGGTGAAGATAAATAAGATGCAACATGCCCGTATACAACACCCACTATAGCCACTCCAGAAAAGTATGATGCATTAGACTTGGCTATAGAAGGTTTGGGAATAATATGTATGAATCCTATGTATACAATTGTACATCAATTGAGGATTTCAAAAAAGTTTATGTTTATATCTACCGACGCATATTTACAATCTGATTCGTACGCACCAATGAAAAGTCATATTCATCAAAGGTAAATATCAGAAAAAACACATAATAACCCAATAAAAGCATAACATAGGTGCTACATATGATTCTACTACAATTGTATCAAGAAAAAGGAACACACTTAATAATCCATTTTCCAGGTTCTTGACATAATAGAGGGATCTAATACAATTTTACAGGTTATATACTAAGCCGAGATAGAAGGCATGACTATAATCCTCTTCACAGGTGATGATAAATATGATGCCAGTACTATGAAATTTTACTCACGATAAAGTTTTCTCAAGCATCTCTTCCATAGTCCTCATAAAAGCAACATGAAAAGCATAGAGCACAGAAAAAGTATACCATCACCAGTTCAACATCAACACAATTTATAAACAGAAACTAAGAAAACAAACTATGTGTAATACCTTAATCCCCAAATTTCTATGCCAAAACTGGCAGTCAGCAGCTCCTCCAGCCATTGTTCCGAGCATGTAAGGATTGATTTCAATAATTTTCTTCACAGATTGGGATGCTGCAAAAACATTGATAGAATAAGATTGTAAACGTAAATTACTAAATTCATATTCCATATCCCCACAGAAAAGCAAAGAAGTAGAGCATTACATATATAGCCTCCCATGCTGGCTCGAGAATCAGCAGCCACAATGACGCCGTCCTTGAAAATAAAGGCAAGGGTGGTAGTTCCCTTGGCCGGCTTCACCATCTGGATAGCTTCTTTCTGAAAGCCATCAAACTGAAATAGGAGAAAACCTTACAATCAGCCAGCGAAACTAAAATGCGACATAAACCCACATACATACAGACTAAGAGCCCTAAAATTAAAGCATAAAAAGCACATCGCTACTCACATCATCGGTAACAGGAACCTGGAATGATGGGGCTGCTGAAAACCCACCCTGAAACTCGCTGCTACCGCCGAATATCGGCGCAGTGGTTTGAAGACTGCTGAAGTCAAACTTCATCATCGTAAAACCTCTGAAAATCAAAGTAAATTGCACCAAAATTAAACCACCAGGCTAGGAGATTAAACCCTAGAAATCAAAATTCTTATTCGATCTGTTCTATTTCATAAATCCGTTCACAAATTTCAAAACAAATTGGAGTAAACATGAGGTTGTGAGAGTACCTTAGCGATTGATAGCTGCGAAAACGAAGACGATGGAAGATTAAGACCGAGCAAAGAAATTGAATGGAGAACTGGAGAGTGTGATTTTTTTTTTTTCGGTCCGACGTGAGATTGCTTATATAGAGTGGGTGTCTTAACTTGTTCAGGAGGAAAGGAAACGGGAGAGTAGTCAGTTTCGGGCTTTGATTTGGGTTTCTATGGTCGATGGGCCGTATGCTTTCAAAAAGTATAACCGGCCCAATAACAAAAAAATGTAAAACAGAAATAATGCTGGCTATGGGGTTCGAACCCATGCGCACTTATGTGCAGCAGATCTTAAGTCTGCCCCCTTAACCTCTCGGGCAAACCAGCTATTGATGTTAGATGTGTCACTTTATTATATATACTAATATGAAAAACTGCAAACTTACTTTAGAACCTCATTAATTGTTGAAGTAGTTCTCATGCAAAGAACGTGGACATTACAAACACTTTGAAGATCACATGCAATTTATGACCCACCAATATATAGGATAACTTGGTAACCCTATGAGTCTATGACCCTATCTAATCTACTTCATATGTCCATATGAAAAATATAAAATTCGCCCATTTGGTTTGTTTGAGAAAATATATATATATACAATGATTCTCAAATAAGGAGATCCTTACTTTTTAAGTTGCGGAGTTTTAATCTCAACCGTCATATTAGATCATCAACTATCATATCTGTTTTAAATGATCTGATCTGACGGCTGAAATCAAAACTCCTCAACTTAAAAAGTAAGAATCTTTTTAGCAGATAAGGCATATATATATATACATAACTAATTTATTCATTTAATCAAATCCTAGATCCTCCTGGAATTAATTAGGGCAAGGCAATTTGGTTTCATCCCCTTCCAAACAATGTAACTAAGTGTAGCAAAATTACTAACCCACTTTTGTAATTAAATTAATTATGCCACTCGAATGCAAAATTAGCGAAATTCTTTTTGAAATGCGTTGAGACGTAGTCATCATTATAACAACTTAATTTTGTCAATAAATTTAAAGCCAGTAAGCCTGGTTTGATCAAAAAGTTGTACAATAATAATCCCTCCCACCTTTGAAATATTATTGCACCGAAATTGAAGACAACTCAATCATTAATAGCAAAAATGAATGCATGGATGTTCACGAAGACACCAGCTAGCATGGTTTCGAAATAAAGTGAACGTGGTCAACCCCATATATAAGGGGCACAATCATTAGGACCACTCCTAATGATACTGATGTACTAAGCTACCTTAGTTAAGCTAGAGAAGACGTGTATGGTTTGTGATGATGAGTAATTTGCACATCAATTCCATCTCGTAAGACTCTTTGTCCTAAAATACCTTTTAACTTTTTAAGACTCTTAATTCCCACATGTAGGTTTTAATCGAATGGCATTTACCGACATATATATTCCTTATTTATCATTGTTTAATAAAAAAAAAATTATAAACGCGAGCACAATCGTTTCACACTCGCCTTAATATATATAATAATACATATATATTTAATTATTTTTAGTTAGCCTTCGTAATTCCTTTTACCTCTTGGTTACACAAACTAATAATCATTACGATCAAAAGCCCTAATATGACTTTGACTTCCGACCGGTATGGATTTCAGCCTTTCTGGCTTTCAGGTTTGGTCATAACAGCTTTGACCCTACACTTTGAAATTTGAATATCTCCAATGCATACGCCCATAACGTTAGGGCAATATTATTTTTTGTATTTCTGTTTTTTTTTTTTGAACAAGTTTTGTATTTCTTCTCACTTTGTCTGATGTTATTTAAGTACTGAAGAAAAAAAATATATATATATATATATATTATTGAACACATACCTCATCCTACATCGGTATATATATAATTTTCAAAGTCAGCTATTTTGAAACTTCAACAAAATACATCGTCCATGAACTTAACAGAGAAGAGAGAGAGGGAGAATACCCAGAGCACTTAAAATATTATTTGTATATGATGGGCTAGAGAGGTGTAAGAAAATAACATAAACATTCTTTTTTGTCAATTTTATTAATGAAAATTAACTACGGACTGTTTTTAGCTGGCCGAGGATATTATGGAGCTCCAAGATAGGCGTAAGCATTTCAAGGGTGTAGCCAGCTGGTGACGAGAGGGGTCAAACTAACCCTCCTGCTATAATTGTTGTTTGTATAAATGAAAGTTTTAGTTTAATCCTAAAAGTTAATCTCTATAATTTTATTCTATTGTCGACCCTCATATTCATTTTATTATCTACTACTTCTCCTTCATTTTTTTTATGAGCTTCCAAACTCTTGGTACTGTATATTTAAGCAATATACCATATGAAAATTCTCATTAAAGAAAATTTGAAACATGTTGAAATAATTTATAAGAAATATATTTGTGTCATTAATAAACTGAATGTTTTAGTAACTCTAACTGTTATATAATTAAGGCCGACCCCATTTACTAAATTTTCTAGCTGCGTCATTGAGCATTTCATGTTGAATATACTAATTAAAGAAAACATTCTAATAATAGAGACTACATCGTTGATGCTTGACCTTGGATTTACACAAAAAATGTGAATAATAGAGATGGATCCACGAGAAACATGAACATGTGCTCTCAATTCAACTCCAACATGCCCAAACTAACCGACCATATATACGAGCTCTTCTGGAGTTGGCTAAATTGACTATATTGCGGTTCTGGACAAGCTTCTTGAACCGGCCACAGATTGAAAACCTTGGATTATATTCACCAATAAAAGTAAATCTTGGATTTTAGCATAAAATTCAAACCATATGATCATGAGCATCATGCATGCATGCGACCAGCACAGGTAGTGAAGAATGTCAAAAGCTAAATAGTTGCCACGTGTACTGAGTTTGCAGACATGTATGTACGCTTTTGTGTACGTACTGTATATACAACTATACAGTACTGCCTTGCTTGACTCTTGTTTTGTCTGCCATAATTACTTCGTGAGAATTCTTATCCAAAAAGAATTATTTCTTAACAATATATATCTCCGGCATCAACTTGTTTATCAGTTTGGTATAGTTACGATAGTTTTACAATTCTAAATTTTAAGAAGATCGCGACTCTAAAAAATAGGTTGATGATCGATGTGGAAGATCGTATGTCACCACCATATTATTTACTTCTCCAATAAGGACTTCTAAATATATGATTCATGCAAAATGTTAAAAAGTACGAATACGCTGACTTAAAAAATTAAATTTGACGGTTCAAACTAACTATATATCTTATAGAACATTCTTAAAATATGATTTATGCAAAATTTTAGTCAAATCGGAAACCATTTAGCTGTTAGATTTCAAGTTTTATCATTTCAATTATATCCAACCGTTTGTAATTTGTCTGCAATGTTTCACTATTTTTGATAACCAAACGATTTCCAACATAGCCGAATTTTTTGCAGAATTCATTATTAATATGTAATCTTAAAAATGAGCGGTTCATATTGTTAAAATTCATTGTGTGGGTTTCGAAATAGTGATGTCTGCACATTTTTAAAAGTGCAACAAAAATTATTTTATCGAAATCCTAAGGTTTTCTAAAGCTGTCAACCAAAGATTAATTCGCAGTTGAGGGTCTTGTTAAACGTTTCCTCCACTAACCACTAACCACAAAGTATAATCGACTAGTTTCGAACGTTGGTGTGAGAAAGGGGGGTTCCACACCTGGACGCTTTGCCAACTCGATCACCACTTATAGTTCATGTGAAATTCTTATTGGAAAAGCCCTATATACATATACACAAATTGCTTCAACATGTGAGATTATTAGTTATATGAGTAATGATTTAGTTTGAAGAGTGAGTATTGAATTAATTGTGGTTTAATTGGGCATATTTTAATATGAACTAATGTAGAGTTGTTCATAGTTCTCTTTCTAGATAAACGAGTATTGATGTACGTGTTACAAGCGGTCCTTTTCCTTCTCTCTGTTAAATTTGGTCAATACATAAAACTACGCCTTAATTCATATCTTTTTAGTTTTGATTAGACAACACTATAGTTTGATGCGACATTCAGGCCAAAAGAGAAGTTTGCTGTGATCTTGTAGTGGATGATGATCTTTCTTATCACATAATCAATTTGTTTGACTTCCAAGATTGTGATATGTTGAGAGGTATCGTATATTCACATGTGTTGTCAATTAATAGCTAGACGTGTGATCCTCTAATATTATGTTTCCTAATTCCTCATGAATCATGATCTTATACTCTCAATAAAGGAATCCATGAACACCACGTACATATGATCTGAATCTTAATCGTATCAATTAACCAACAGAAAAGGAGAAGAAACATGAATATTAATATATATATATATATAATATATATAATCATGCTTGTCTCTTTTCTTTAGTTAGAGCTGTAGAAACGTGAAGTGTTGTCCACATCGAATTTGCATATATAAAATTAGAAGTATCTACACACTAGATGAGTGTGGGAGTGGAGGTAATTACTTGAAAAGTGAGTAGTTATGTAATTATTTTTTTGCTATTTGTAATTTGTTATTTTTACCCATTATGACTAATTGATTTTCAAAGTATTTTAATATATGAGGGGTATTAACGTAAAAAAAAATCTGTTATGATTGACAAAAACTTTGAGAAATTTTTTTATGGTTCCGTCACTCTATGTGATATATGTGACGGACCACGATGATTGGTGACCTCAATGATTTATGATTTCTCTACTCAATATTTTATTACTTATTAATTATTTTATTACACAGTTACCAATGACTAGTCATATATGTCACATGGCGTAACGGGAACATAAATTTTTTTTTCCTAAACTTGAATGAGTTTGTATAGTCATGGTCTCTCTTTGCGATTTGAATTCCTCGGGTGGAAAGATCAGATGGTTCATAATCATATTTGATCAATCAAATTATTTACCGCTGATTGGGAGGAAAACAACAGTTGAATCCCCGCGAATGACGGATCTAGCGCGGGAGATAACAAGAGCGGAAGTGACAGTTAAATTTGGTGGTGAAAAACACCACCACGTGGAACGATTCCGAGCCTAGATTATTTATAATCAAGCTCAACTGTGGCTTTCTGTTTCCTGTTCCCGCACGGAGACACCAGCTGCCAATGAAAGCACTTCAAGTCTGAATTTACGTAACTGCCCTCCACCAAATGTTCATTCCTAATAATTACATGATGAAAGGGAGAAATACATGCATGGCTCGACTGGGCAGTAACTAATTAATTGGAGTTTGAAGATGTAATGGTGCTTAGTGTAAGTATAAATTTGATTTAATTACAATTAATTTTGTTTTAGAGTTAAGGGAACATCAATAATTTACAACTTTTTGAAGCAACTAAGTGCCACTCGATCTTAAATGTGGTTATGCCTACATACCCTTAATTTTCAAGAGAAAAAAAGAAATAATAAACACAAAATGTCATTGTTGCTAGTAGTTGTCATTGTACGAACTAGTGAGTGTGCATCTGTTTTTTGGTCTATGAATGATGTTCATACATAAAATCAATTGATCAGTTAAACTACTTAAAGAGTCCAAACTTAAATAAGTGGTGTTGTTAAAATTTGATACTGCAAACATTTGTAGATCAAATAAACTTTGTAAAAATATTGTCAGAAAAAACAGATACACTTGATCACACTATCTATGGATAATTTGTATACCACCCACCGTTTCATTTTAAAAATTAAATTGGTGAAGAATATGTGGTTGGGATACTAATTTGCAGTCAATTTTGGTGAATACTTGTAGTACATCTTTCTCCTATATTGATTATCTAGAGTCATGTACGCATACTCAATGAATTTTTTACTCAGTCGTGCTCAACTGTCCTTAGATTTAAATTAAATGGTGGAGAATAATGAAATAAATAAATTCCTTCCAACTACTTCATTATTTGTCACAAGTACAACCGAGTAAAAAATTTATTGAGTAAGTAAATGGGGTTGTGATCATTCATAGTTTCCATACTTACTTTCTTAATAATATTTCTCCCTGTTTTGTTGTACTTAAATTTTAAAGGCTAAGCTTTTCTTTGATCGTATTAAAATAGATTGAATATTATTCTCGGTCCTGACTCATTTTTATATTCTCGTTCATATTTAACTATTTAAACAATTTTTAAGGATTCAAATAGAGTAAATTTATATGTCTTTAAGATTTTATAATTCAAAATACGACCACTAATTATTAACTAGAAAGTAGCTTTAATTAAAGTGTTGAAAGGATATGGTAATGAATTAGAGTACATAATCCCACACCCCCTATTGGAATGTCATAAAATTGCAATAGGAGTTGGATCAAACCAATTATACGCACTCTTAGTGCTAGTATATCACAACAAAAAAAAAAACCCAATTGAGGTGGTAGTGGCAGTTTCGTCATTCTAACGCATTTATGACAGATCTGCTAACAGACAAACGAGGAGGTCGGCAACTGTCGGCCGGTGAACCGGGGAGACAAAAGCGGCGAACAAACAAAAAAAAATTCATCAGAAAGAAAAATAATAATAATAATAATAATAATAATAAAAATAATACAATGCCCAACTCCCACTCTCCCCAACTATTAAAAATAACAATACCCTCAATTCCTTCTACTATTTCTAATTTATTCTCAATCCGAGAAATTCGCTCCTATATTTTCGAATCCGTAAACCACCGGAGTGTAATGAAATGGGAAAGTACAGATCATCGAGGAAACCCTAGTTTTCATTTGGGTTGTCGGAAATGCTCTTTTATGAAGCCTCCGTAGCTCCAAACCCTAGCAGTTGATTCTCTCATATCCAATTCGTTTTTTTTTTTAGCCAAATTGAGCTGTAAATTCCTGAAGGCTTTTCCGAGTTTAGTGTGTTTCCGTTGCGCATCTGAATCTTATTGCGTAAGCAATTGGCGCGTTGCGGTTGGAAACCTCCTCGTTAGTGTGACTAGCTTTTCTATAATTGCGCGCTTCTTCGCATTTCATCGTCTCGGATTGGGAATTTTGATTTGGGCGCCGCGGTGGTGATTGGTTTTCCGGGAAGGTCATTTTCCGGTTATTTTCTGAGGTATTGTCTGAGAAACGGAGCTTTTGCTTAATGGGTGAAAAGTCCTAAACGGACCCTTTTGTTTTTGCCAATCGACATTCTTCGTTGGATGAAATGTCTAAATCAAATTGTTTTTCGTGCTTGATATTGTACTGTTTGGATCAAGTGTGCATTCTTCTTCTTGTTAATTTCATTCTTGGATTTTCCAACGCTTTGTTTGGTTTCTGGGAAACAAGTGTTTCAGATATGGATTTATTTGATGAATTAATCTTCCAAATCGATGGAACATGTGCCCGTCTTAGTTGGGCATATTTAATTGGCTCTCTGGAGGCTTCTCCATCATTACTTTTTGAATTTTTACTAAGAGATCAATGGAAACCTGGAATTTTGTTTGGTTTCTGTCAGTTTTAAGAAACCCAACAATGGCATGTGCTAGCTATTCTCACTACCATGTCTAATTAGTTGATGAGCCACAATTTGATGTAGTTGTGGTGATTCAAATATGTATGTTGTAATGCTCAAGACATTCAAATGAGAAGGTTCCTTTCTGCCTTCGCTAATTTTGTTTAACTCTCTTTTCTGGTGATGCAGATGTAATTGTAGTCTTCCAACCTAGCTTGAATCATGGATATTGCAGAGGTTGAGGAGAACTTGTTTGCTGCAAGTGATGCCAAGGTATGAATTAGATATGGGTGGAGCATACATTTAAATTATTCGTATTTTCTTTTCTAAATATTTGAATTCAAACAACTGTGATGCTACTCGTAGTTTTTCTGACGCTTATATTGGTAACTTCAGATAGCTTGTTTCATGAAATTACATTCCAACAATTATTTAGTGCTTTGGGTTCTTGTTGAAGTCATATATCTACATTCCAAATGCGAAGCGTCCACTTCATTCATCTGTGGGGTAGTGGTTGTTTATATCAAATAGTGGTTGTATCAGGTTATAAGGTTAATGAAATTCTACCAGAGATAAATAGCAATTTGAAGTCGGTATATCCATGTATATTCTATTTGTATTGTAGCCACCCTGGATCCCGGTTTATACCTTTTAAAAGTATTTCCTGTACCATATAGTGGTATTGGTGTAGATAGGTCATTGACTACTTTTATTTCCTTCTGTAGCTGCATGGAGAAATGTGCAAGACACTCTCTGCAATTTATTGCAAAGTAATGTCAATATTTCCTTCTTTGGAAGCGGCTCGGCCTAGGAGCAAGTCTGGCATCCAAGCTTTATGTTCATTGCATGTAGGGCTCGAAAAGGCTAAGAATGTGCTTCAACATTGCTCAGAATGTAGTAAACTTTACCTGGTAGGTTTTTTTTTCTTTTCTTTTTTTTCAATATTTGATCGGTAATTATGCAGTACCTGTTACTTTCTCACTCCAAGCAATGTAGAGTAGGCAACCTGCTTTTCTTTTAGTTTTTCCCCCACTTATTCCACAGAAGAATAGAATTCCTGTTTGGTTGTGTTTGAATTTGTTTCCATTCTTGTTGAGGTTGAGTTTAGTGCGTATAGTGGCTTAATTATTTTTTATCATTCAGGCTATAACTGGGGATTCTGTGCTCTCGAAATTTGAGAAGGCAAGAAAGGCTCTCATGGATAGTCTCAGGCGTGTTGAAGATATTGTTCCACAGTCTATTGGTTGTCAGGTAATTGTTCTTCAAGTTCCCTTTTTTCATTTCCTGGTGGCTGGTAATTGCAATTCTATGTTTGTGGTATCCCAGTTACTAGATTCATTATTGCTTATTCCCTGGTTAAGATAGTTGCTAACAACGGCGTTCTAATTATTCAACCAGCCGTTACTGTTCAGTCAACTTGATATTGGTCTTTGCATCTGATAACTAGGTTGGTTTCAGGTTCCACTTTTGCTGGATTCTGGCATTTTGGCCAAGTCTTAAACTCCAAATGTTTCAATTTTGAAAAGGAATTTTAGGTTGATTGATGAAAACTTTGAAGAGAAGGTTATAATGAATCCCAATTTCCTCCAAAATTAATGTGGTTTGTTTCCTCCCCTATATCTAATGTAGGAATATAAGGGAAGTCTTTTTTGTGGTTCAGTCTTGGCACTATTTTTTTGTGTTGGTTGTTCTGGACCTCCTGGTTCAAGGCCCTCTAGAGGCTGGGGGTCTAAGCTTATTTCATTTTGGTCCCAATGATGGTCAGTAGGTGATCTAGTTGGTACAAAGAGATGGAAACTTGTCATGCCCAGCCTTTAGTAACCTCGAGGTGAGCAAGTTGAGCTGTTCAACTGGACGGCCGTTTAGTTGTCCTAATACATCTTTGTATTTGGTAATTTTGGTGCTCTACATTAAAAGGCTTCTTTATTCTTTATTCACCCATAGGTTACCCTTTTTACTTGTTAATAGTGTTATTTTACTTGAAATTGTTTAAAATTAACTGGATGATGCTATCATTCCACAGTGTGATGTTTAGTTGTCTCACTCTTGCTTTTGTGTATATCACGTTGAGGTGTGTTTAACACTATTGTTCTGAAACTTGTTCCAGATTGAAGAGGTTCTTAGTGAACTTGAGTGTACTGTCTTCTCACTTGATCCGTTAGAGAAGCAAGTTGGTGATGACATAGTTGCGCTGCTCCAGCAAGGGAGAAAATTTGACAACTGTAACGACATTAACGAGCTAGAATCTTTTCATCAGGCTGCTATCAAGCTTGGTATTACCTCTTCTACGGCAGCTCTTAGAGAGAGAAGAGCTCTAAAGAAACTCATCCAAAGAGCCCGTGCAGAGGAAGATAAGCGGAAGGAGTCAATTGTGGCTTATCTATTACATCTTATGAGAAAGTACTCCAAGTTGTTTAGAAGTGATTTCTCGGATGATAATGATTCACAGGGTTCTGCACCTTGTTCTCCCACTGTTCAAGGTTCTAACGAGGATGCTGGGCCTGGGGGTGTTGGTCAAGCATTTGATCGACAACTGTCAAAAGTTAGTTCTTTTAATTTCAAGAGTTCTTTCAATTACAAGGCAAACTCTAGAAAATCAGGTCAGATGGCTCTTCCACCTGAAGAATTGAGGTGTCCAATATCATTGCAGCTTATGTATGACCCGGTCATCATTGCTTCTGGTCAGACGTATGAAAGGATTTGCATTGAAAAATGGTTTAGCGATGGGCATAATACCTGCCCAAAGACTCAACAAAAGCTGAGTCATCTTTCTTTAACTCCCAATTACTGTGTCAAGGGTCTCATTTTTAGTTGGTGCGAACAGAATGGTATTTCCATTCCTGATGGCCCCCCAGAGTCTCTTGACCTAAACTATTGGAGGTTGGCATTGTCTGAGTCCGAGTCCACTAATTCTAAATCTATGGGTAGTGTTGGCTCTTGCAAGTTGAAGGGTGCCAAGGTGGTTCCTGTAGAGGAGAGTGGTACGATAGAGGAGGCTGTTGGAAATGAAACAGAAGAGGTGTCTCCGGCATCGGAAGAGTCTGAGCCTGATGCTTTTGAGAGTTATCAGGATCTTTTAACTGTCTTGAATGAAGGGGAGCAGTTCAGGAAGAAGTGCAAGGTGGTGGAGCAAATCAGGCTCTTGCTGAAGGATGATGAGGAGGCCAGGATGTACATGGGGGCTAATGGGTTTGTTGAAGCACTGCTACACTTTCTGAACTCAGCTGTGCGTGAAGCAAATGTTTTAGCTCAGGAAAGTGGAGCTATGGCTCTCTTCAATCTTGCTGTCAACAATAACAGGTATTGTTTTTCAATGTTTCCAGATCTTACAAAAATCAAATGTGACTACTTGCTATGCTTGATAATATGTTAGTTCAAATTAAACATTGAATATGTAGATGGGTTACTAAATGTCCAATGCTTTGCAATGTTATACATGCCGTACTTTTTGATTCAATTTTATGCTTATCTAACCCTTTGAAATTTATTAGTAACAATAAAATGTTGGTTTTTTTTTTCCCAGAAATAAGGAGACAATGTTAGCATCAGGGGTAATTTCGTTGCTGGAGGAAATGATCTCCAATCCCAGTTCTCATGGACCCGCGACAGCTCTTTATCTGAATCTATCTTGCCTTGAAGAAGCCAAGTCTATAATTGGCACAAGCCCTGCAGTCCCTTTTTTAACCCAACTTCTTCAAGCCAATGCTGAAACCCAATGCAAGCTTGATGCCCTCCATGCCCTATACAATCTTTCTGGCATTCCCTCAAACATTCCAAATCTTCTTTCAGCAGGTATAATCAGTGGTTTGCAATCCCTTCTTGCAGACTCTGGCGAACATTCATGGACAGAAAAATGTATAGCTGTTTTGATAAATTTGGCTTCAACTAATTCTGCAAAAGACGAAATGATGTCAAATACGAAACTTATCAGTGCACTAGCAGCACTTCTGGAGGCTGAGCAACCCATTGAGCAGGAGCAAGCTGTCTCATGTCTCTTTATGTTGTGTAACGGGAACGAGAAATGCAGTCAGATGGTCCTGCAGGAAGGGGTAATACCTGCATTGGTGTCAATGTCTGTTAATGGAACATCAAGAGGAAAAGAGAAAGCTCAGAAGCTTTTAATGTTGTTTCGTGAACAGAGGCAAAGAGACCAACCACCTGTGGAGGAGAAGGAGCAACTCTGTGAACAAAATGACAATCCCACGCCTACTCCAGAATCAAAGCCGCTATGCAAATCCGTCTCAAGAAGAAAGATGGGCAAAGCTTTTAGCTTTTTATGGAAGAGCAAGAGCTATTCTGTTTACCAGTGTTGAGTCCCACGGTGCTGTAAATGTCTGTTGTATCATCTTTGTATTTCTTTTTATGGGCATTCCTAGTTATTCTTTTTCTTTTTCAAAGAGCAGAATGTACAGGCCCCCTGTAATCTATGGATTTTGGTTTTGCATCTCTCTTTCGGCTAGGAATACATGTATTATGAAATATCATAATCCAAGTGGTTAGTTATTATAGAGTAAGTTTCATTTTCACACAAAGCTCTCCTACTCTTTTCAGGCCATATAAAAAGTCGCAATTAATGTAGAAATGATTGCTTGGTTCTAGTGTATATAATTGCTTTCAGGGACTGGCTATACACAAGAAATGGAAAAATCGTAACCGCATATTATTATTGACAGAATTGTAATACACATTATTCAACTGATGGAAATGGATTTTATCAAGTAAACTGCCTAGAAGGTACTTTCCATTTGTTTCCATATTTTCCAGGCATTATTCCTCTTGTTCATCGTCTTCTTTTCTTTCTTGAACATTGGCTTCTCCATTGCAGTTCATCTCTTTCTTTTTCTTCAGGAATGCAATGAGTCCTCCCAGCGCCACGTCGATTTCCTCACTTTTCATGAGTTGTTCTGCAACCTCTGCAGGAGTTGTATCGACCTCCTTTATGAATTCTTCAATTTCATTGAAGAGATGGTGAGTTTTTACTCCAAGGTAGTTATAAGCAAGGATTCTGAATCCACATGGTGTGCAGTAGGACATGTGAATATGCATATCCATCCGGCCTGGTCTCAACAACGCAGGATCTAGTTTGTCCTTGTAATTGGTCGTAAACACGATTATCCTCTCATCTCCGCAGCTTGACCATAGCCCATCAATGAAGTTAAGCAATCCAGATAGTGTTAACTGCCAATAAGAAAAACATTTGATTACTCTGCTTATTTATAATGTTCTCTGGCCAGATAGCATGTTATGTTGTTGGATTGTAAATCTCGGAGAGCACAAACAAGATTTCACCTCATCAGTGGTCCGAATTGACAGTCTAACAACATAACATGCCACATTGTCTAGCAATGCTAGGTGTTATGAAGAGGTATTATATGCTATCAACTGACCTGGCTGTCGTTGGGGTTGTCTCCTCTAAATTCTCTGTCCTTCAATTCAATGCTGCAGTCAATATCCTCAATCACTATGATTGATCGATTTGCGGTGGAGACTAACAGTCTCCTCAGCTCAGAGTTGCTGTGTAAATATGTAAGCTCCAAATCATAGATATCAAACTTGAGGTAATTAGCCATGGCTGCAATCAAGCTTGACTTTCCAGTACCAGGAGGACCATACAACAGGTATCCTCGTTTCCATACCTTGCCTACTCTTCCATAGAACTCCTTTCGCTTTACGAATCTGTCCAAGTCATCAATCAACTCATTTTTCAGCATTGGATCCATTGCCAATGTATCAAAAGTTGACGGATGCTCAAAGACTATTGAACCCCAAGGACCTACATTACAGTCTCCACCGAAGAATCCAAGCGCATGTAGCCTCACCACCTTGTTTTCTTCTTCTATTGCTTTTGATCTTTCCACTACATATGGCAGGTAAGTGCCTAATACATTTTCTATGTATTGCTTATGGAAGCTGAGCTGAATTGACTTATGCTCTACAACTTCTGTTGATTGGCTATAGCTTTCATAGTCCATATTTGCCTGTTTGGTTTGAGTACAACAAAATTCCCATCTCAACTGCATTTCTTCGAATTCGTCGATGAGCTTCTCCCCTTTGTTGATGGTAACGGAGAAGTTGTTTTGGCGTGGGGTCTTGGAGACCTTAAGCTGATCAATTGAGGGAGTGATCCTGGTGCTCAAGTAGAGTTCTGAAGCCTGGTAAATTTCATTGATAGAGAGGCCATTGCTTTCATCAATGATAAGAGTCATTTGAGAACTAGGAAGGTTACCGAATAGGCTTGCAAATATGGCAATGATTTTGTCTTGGAATTTTTGAGGTATGAACTGGCTGACTATGGTCTGGACCTCATTGATCACTGTCCTGATCAGCATTGCTGCGGCAGCAAATGTGGTGTAGGTTGATAGGACTGATGTTGTTGAAGGCATGCTTGTTAGAGAAAACATCTTCAACGTGAAAGACTAGTAAGCCTATTGTATTTGATTTGTTGTTTGGGGAGTGAAGGAAACTTTGTGTGTTTGCTTTGAGTTGGGATGCTAATGCAAGTCTAGGTAGAGGGGTTTTATAGCACAAAAGTGGGAAATGCAGCTTCCTCTACAAGTAGTTTGACTAATATACCAAGCTCAACTACTGATTAAGATATTAGAAAGCTTCCCCCAAACTTTTGAAGCCTAGTCAATCACTGTAGTAGAATCTTTAGCAAATTACCACTAACTACAATTTTTGGGAAACCTTTCCCGTGCACAAGGCCTATTTTGGCGAAGTCAATGCGGTACATGAAATTATACCATCATCAAAGCCCAATTTTGTGCGGCCTATTTCCGTCTATTTTTTAAAATTTTCTGTTAAGTGGTATGTTACGAAAATACCCTTTTATCAGCTATGGATTATTTTCTTGTTGAATTCAGTTTGCTTTAGTTGATGGCAGATTCGCAGCAAAGCTCTGATTCTCTTACTTCTGAATCAGAGCTCTTCCATCTTCATGGAGGATCATGCTCTTAATTGGTATATGAACCAGTGTTCAGGAAATTTTTTTGCTCTGAATTTGCTTCAGCTTCCAATTACTTTGTGTTTTGCTTAGATTTGTTCTCATCAATCACAGTTGTTGTTAACTTTATTCTTCTTCATATCTGATTTAGATTTCATGAAGGACGAGAGCGACAAGGACAATAACTAGACCAAGCTCAAGTCCTCTGTATCCGACTCCACAATCTCCGAAGCACTGAATTAGCAAATCTACAACAGGTTTGGCTTCGAAACTTTAGCCTAATTTTGATATAGGTTTTGCAATTTTTTCCGTTTAATCGATGATTCTACTATCGATTTTGAGGTTTAAAGTTTTGATTTATGATTCTCTATGATTTTTTTATTCTTGGGCTGTGGTTTTATGTTGAAATTAATACAATTTAGGTTTTGGTGTGCTTTTTTTTTTTGTGATTGTGCAGATTAGGTTTTGCTTGGGATCTTTGAATCTATTATTATTGATGAGATGAATACCAATATAAGTGTGAAAAACAGAGTTGGAGCTAGGGTTAATTAAAGGCTCAAAACTCAGGTTTCTAGCAGCATAACTCAAGTAATTTAATCAAAAACTAATTTCTTTTCGTTTCTCATTCTGCCTCTTGCTATTTAATTTTTCGGGTTTAACTATGCAATTCTTACTGATTTCCATGCTTTTTCTCTCATATTTGTTGATATTTATATTTTTTATTGATTATTTGGTTGTTTGATGGGTAACTACAAACTTCTTCCAAATAATAGCATCGATTTGTTATTTTGATACTTTGGCTGAGTATTCATGAAGTAGTTGGTATTGTAATGTGGTTTGATACTACGAAAGTAAATTATATATCTTGTTTGGTTTGTTACTGAGGTTCAGTAGCTATTCTTTCTAGTCGTGCTCTTTGCCCTTTGTAGTTTTGTTTTGATGTAGTACTGTGTTTCATTCTTAAGATTTTTTCCACTTTTGCGCAGCGGCACGCTGCATAATGATTTAGGAAACCAAGTTAAACCTCTTTTATTTGTTATTGAGGTTCAATAGCTTTTATTTATGTTCATGCTCTTTTTCCTCTATATTTTTGTTTTGATGAGTGATTTCTTATTTTCTTCAGGGTTTTGGTGTGTCTTTAAAGGAGAGAACGTGTGGCCGTTGTGGCGAATTTGGGTGCTATAATAGAAAGACTTACAAAGTTTCAATATAATTCGTTGGTTCCGCTAAAAGATGTGTCCAATTGCTGCTAATTGGACAACATGGTGCTTCTCCATACGACTACGTGAATGAGCTCTACAAAGTTGTTAAGTTCAGTGAAACCTACTCTTTTTCGATCAATCTAGTGCCTACAATTGAGAAGCCCCATTGACAAGGAAGCGTCCAGGCAGACCTAGAACTAAAAGGTTCAAGAAGAAGAATGAAACAACAAAGTCTATCAAGTGTAGCAGGTGCGGAAAAGCTACTGGTCACAATAAGAAAACTTGTAACGTGCCTATCTAGTTTGAACATGACAAAAATTTGTTTTAAGATTCTAATATTGATGGAAAATATCGGATTGTTATTGAGAAATGAAGTGTTTCTCTGGTTTATAAATTTTTTTTAATCTTTTCTTTGCGATGGTTTTGTTGTACTCATTGTATTTGATTTGATGTTTCTTTTACCTCTCAGAATATTTTTATATTGTGGACAAATTATTAGATGGATTCATTATTATTTTGTGTATCTTGAAACTGGGATTGTTTCTCTTCAGTATCTCAGTGACATGGTCAGTGACATGGTCAGTGACTTGGTCAGTGACATGGTCAGTGACTTGGTTAGTGACTTGTACAACGACTTTGTCAGTGACATTTGAAATTCATACTTTTTTATATAGTGAAGCACAATACAGCTTCCTTTTTGTTTGAGCAACTAAACTGCACTATTCCTACAATGTTTCACTGCCATTCCAGCAGTGACATAGTCAGTAACCTGTTCAATGACTTTGTCAGTGACATCTGAAATTCATAGTTTTGTTACAATATCAAGCACAATACAGCTTCCTTATATTTTTTTGGAAATTAAACTGCTTTATTTCAGCAATATAATATACATTCCAGCAATGTTAAGTCTAATACACATTTTTAGCACACAATTAAAAGGGGGGGGGGGGGGGGGGGGAGAGAGCAATGGAAAGTTGAAAAAGCAAAGTTGACATTGATGTACTTCTTGTTTTACACTAATTGTTAAACTTGATCGTTCTAGGAAACTAAAGTTAACTCAAATATACATTCGAACAACATTGTTTTCCCCTAATCTAATACATTTGTCTCCTCGGCACAACAAGATTCATCTAGAAAGGTTCTTCGAATTCCAACTAAATTTGTGTTCAACAAATCTTTTTAAAATATGGCCTCTGTGTTCTTGCACTTTCTTCTTGCTCATTCTATTCGGAAGCATCTCCTCCTTTGAGATTTTGTCCATGTAATACATGCCAAATGCTCCACAATCCAATCTGCAAAAAACACATGTATTTATATATATCAACCACAAAAAGGTAAACCCAATAACATGGCTAGTGACATGTCCAGTGACATGGCTAGTGACATGTCCAGTGACATGGCTAGTGACATGTCCAGTGACATGGCTAGTGACATGTCCAGTGACATGGCTAGTGACATGTCCAGTGACATACTTTAAGCGCAACAAATTACAAAGAAACTAAATTCACTTACGAATCTGCATCTTGTTATGGGCAGGTGGAACTTTCTTTCACCAAAATTTCCTCGGAGCTTGCATTCTTGGCCCACTTTATTATTTCGATTTCATCTTCGCTTAATGTGACTTCTTTCATCTTCAATTCTTTATTGCTGCTTCTCCATCTATCAACTTGCATTATGCAGCCTTGTTCCAACAGATCATTTGCTTGCTCCTTCACTATATTCATCCAAATTTCTACCATTTTAACCTGTGAAATTGTCAGTGACATGGTTAGCGACATGGTCAGTGACATGGTTAGTGACATGGTCAGTGACATTATATTCCTGTCCTATTTGAATTTGTATTACTGGACAACAGACAGCAAAAATAGAATTGACTAGATAGCCAGAATACACAAAGGTCAGTGACTAGATAGCGACTCAATCAGTGACTTGTTCATGAATCATTGACTGATTGGACAAAATAACATCAAACAAGTTGTATTTGGTAAATTTAATCTATCAAACATCAACATTATCCATTTCTGTATCATTCATGCATGCATTTTATCCATGACGGTCCTAGATCTATGCATGCTTGCCTATAGGTGTACCAAACATGACAAAATCAATCATCAATTCTTTTGCATCCTTATTATCCTTCCTAGTTTTACTTCAATCACAAAAATTATCCTAAACCTACATTTTATGCCTCCCTAGATATGTATATGTTCATATCCATTGCAAAAGGAATAAAGAGACAAACCATTCTAATTGGAATCAATTATACCTTTCTTCCTTGAATAGATGTTGTCTTGCTCTGTAAAGTGAAGTTTCAGTTAATGTTGGTTGTTCTCCATAAAGCTTTACTTGCCCAATTTCTGCCATTGCTTTGAGAAAAACCTGAACAAATTGAAACACATAACCTATTTATACGTAAAAGACCATCTTCCTTCTAACATGCCATTTAGTTTATGGATGCATTACATGAGCACTCTAAAAAGGAATGGACTTATATTGATTTCATCAACAAATATAACAGAAGTGGATTTATTTATTTTGTGAAAACCTGATGTAAACAAGATCCAAAATGTTGCAAATCCAGAAAGGTGCAGGGCACACCTGTTAACAATAGACCTTAATTTTAAGCTAGTTGTACTCTACAAAGTATATACTGTTGAATCACATCCTTGTCAAATTATCAATAACTGAATTCAATTAGTGTTTTTTCTTTTGTCCGAGACCTTGAATTAGTCAGAGTCTTATCATCTTTATATATTATATATGCACTAACCGTTTCAAGATCGGGTCGCCTCCTTTGCCATCTGGACCATTGTTCCTTGTCTGGCTTTCTCCAGTTCCACCATAGTTCGTCACTTGTAAGTGGCTCTTCTAATGGCTTCTTAGATCACCGATGTCTGGGATCTCTGGCTTAAAAGTAGGTTAGGTTTTGTTTGGTTCTTGGACGGAGATGAATCGGTGGCCGGAGATTTGCCGGAGATCTTGGTTAGTTGAGTAGGGAAAGTGTTCTAGTTTTCAGCTTTCGGGAGGTTTTCAAACTGAACCAAAGCAAGTGAGAGTGAGAAATGTTGAGTGGCATTCTGCGTAAAATTTACAAACTCGACTGACATTTCTGTAATTTCTTTGACTGGGCCGTTACTGTTCATAACGTTAGTGGACCGCATGGGCTGCGTGTTTTGGGCCCTTGCTCATGGGAAAATCTCTCAGCCCATTGTAGTTAGTGGTAAATTACCCTAGAATCTTCTCAAGCAATCTTCACAATAAGGGCCCATTGAATATGGGCTTGTGGATTTGGATTTGGATTAAGGGCCCATTGCTTGCATGTGTGTAATTCCTCTTCAATTATTAATTGTAGGCGAATTTCTAGTTTGAATAATAAAACACAGATCATTTGGTGAACAGAAAATTTGATTAGGCTGTTAATAAGTTGGTGACCATTGCCTCAAACAATAAAGTAGACAGGCTCCTGCCTAACAATAGTTAGCAATCAAAAGCTGTTAGTTGCTGATCTATAGGTTTTCCAGAACTGATCGCAACACATCATATAAATTAAGCGATTGAAGCCCAAGGGGAGTTGTAATTTTCAAGTTAAGTTTGTTTTGTGAGACTAGAGATGGATTTCTTGAGCTGTATAGTTGTACTCTTGTGCTTGTGCTTTGCCTCCACCTGGTTCTTAGCCCTCTATAGAAGAACCAGAGTTAGGCTTCCACCAGGACCAAAGCCATTTCCATTGGTTGGTAATCTGTTTGAGCTTGGAGACAAGCCCCATCTATCCTTGACCAAGCTTTCACAACACTATGGCCCCATAATTTCTTTGAAACTAGGCCAAGTAACCACGGTCGTAGTTTCTTCATCAACCATGGCCAAAGAAATCCTCCGATCAAAAACATGACCAATCTTCTGCAACCGAACAATCCCAGATGCACTGCCTTAGCAGACTACAGCTTGCCCTGGATACCAGTATATATCACCAAGATGGAGATATCTTCGAAAAATATGCGACTCCCAACTCTTTGCCACCAAAAGTTCTAGACGCCAACCAAGCAAATTGGCGAGCCAAGGTGCAAGAGCTCATAGCTAGTGTCAATGACAGCATGGTAAAGGGTATGGCAGTGAATGTTGGAGAGGTTGCTTTCCGAACCACACTGAATTTGCTATCAAGGACTATTTTCTGGGTGGATTTGGCTGATACTGACTCGAGTAGTAGTAGTAGTAGTGAGATGGCTAGAGAGTTCAAGGAGATTGTTTGGGGTATCATGGAAGAGGCTGGGAAACCAAATTTGGGGGACTATTTTCCTGTGCTTAGGAAGCTTGACCCCCAAGGCATAAGGCGGCACTCTACCAATTACTACCACAAGATGTTAGGCTTCATTGAATCTATGATCAATCAAAGGTTTCAATCTAGAAAAGAGGATGGTTATGTCACAAGTAATGATATGTTGGATACTCTTATAAACATCAGTGAAGAGAACAATGAGGAGGAGGATATGAACTACTCCCAACTTATTGAAAAGTTGTTTCTGGTTAGTCTCTTTTCTCTATCTACTACTCCCTGTTCTTCTTGATTACTCACACTTAAATAATGCTAGGATTACTAATTATTTGTTCGGTAACTGATCAGTCATACAACTAAATAAAATCAAAGTGCACTGTAGTATTAATTACTTTCTAAACGATTAGTGTACTATGGAATGTATAGGCTCTATTTACTGCGGGCACAGATACAACTTCAGCCACATTGGAATGGGCAATGGCGGAGCTACTACGTACACAACCCAGAAAGCCTTTCAAAAGCTCAAGAAGAGCTAGATCAAATTATTGGGAAAGGAAAACCAATTGCGGAATCGGACATTGCTCGATTCCCTTACTTGCAAGCAATAATCAAGGAAACCTTCCGGTTGCACCCAGCAGTCCCATTGCTACTGCCACGAAAAGCAGAATCTGACATAGAAATCGGAGGGTACATTGTCCCTAAGGGTGCACAAGTTCTAGTCAATGCTTGGGCCATAGGAAGAGACCCCGGCATTTGGGACAATCCAAGCTCTTTTATGCCGGAGAGGTTCTTGGGATTGGACAACCAAATTGATGTTATGGGAAAAAACTTTGAGCTTATTCCGTTTGGCAGTGGGAGGAGAATATGTCCAGGTTTGCCATTGGCAATGAGAATGTTGCACTTGATATTGGGTTCACTCATCAACTGCTTTGATTGGAAGCTTGAAGATGGAGTTGTACCTGAGACTATGAACATGGAAGGCAAGTATGGCCTCACTTTACAAATGGCTCAGCCTCTCATAGTTGTTCCCAAGAAGTTATAATTGGTTTTTACACTCTGAATTTTAATGGAATGATGTAAAAGTAGGGTTAACTGTAAGCAGAATCAGGTAATTTTCTTATGGGCAATGCTAGGGGGCCTCATTAAGGCCTAAGATGTGGATGCCTCAATCCTATGTGTCATGTCATGTCACATAAAACAAAATATATTTTTAAATCTATGTTAATATTTCAAATATGACAAAACCAATATTATCCTCTCAAATTTTGATTTAATTTTATCAATTTATCACTTGCAATTTAGAATACAAAAAGGAAAAAAAAATTACTAACCCTAGACCTAAAATATAAATAGAGTGTAAATTTAAAACTCTAAACCCTAAAATCCACCATACCCAAATCCCTAAACCCTAAACCCTAAAATTTACCATACCCCTAATCCCTAAACCCTAAACCCTAAAATCCACCATACCCAAATCCCTAAACCCTAAAATCCACCATACCCAAATCCCTAAACCCTAAAATTCACCATACCCCTAATATCTCAATAGTTTCATAATTGTAATCTTAATTAAAGTTCATCTAAATTATATCTCCTTTCCAATTAAGTTTAGATTGCAAGGTTTTTTTTTTTAATAATATATATATACACATATTAAAGAGCATAAAATTATATTATTGTAAAGATAATTAATGTAATTCCTTAATTATAATTGTAAGGTCAATCGTTTGAAGAACGTATTAATTATACGTATTAATTGTACGTTTGGCTTTTGATACCTTGCCTTTGGATAATTAATCATGCACATGTTAACCTTACAATTATAATCATACGTACGTTTAGCTTTATATGTAAAGATCTTCTAAAAAAAAATCTTTATATGTAAAGATAATTAATTGTCATTGTAAGTATAATTAATTGATAAATTTTAAAGTTGAATAAGTAATAGCCATTAGATCTAGGATGTGTATGATAGAGTTTTGTCTAAAATGATTTGGCAATTAATTAATGATGTGTATATGATGTGGCATGCCACATATGATTGAGGCCTCCACATCTTAGGCCTTAATGAGGCCAACAATCTTTTTTTCTTTTCGTATATATTTCCTTCAAGGTTTAGTGATTGTTTGCAAGGAAAAATAATAAGTACGTAATTAATTGACTTCCAATAGTTTGGCATAAACGTAAAATTTAATTATGGCTTGCTTAAAGTATTTGGTCTATGCCTTGTTGCCGTTTGTATACCTACGTACGTACTCTTCCTTTGTTGATTAAAAATTTAGACCCATAAGAACGTACTCTTTTAGGAAAATCAGAAGTTATAGACTTCAAGTATGGTTAATTTGCCCTACTCGGAATGCTGATGAGCACATTACGAGCTAGTATGGCTAATTTGCAAGTGAATGCAAGGCTTTGGATGGAGATCGATCCAGGCAAAGCTAAGACATATATAAGAGTATGGCATTCAAGAAATCCATATCTGATCTCTACCTAGCTAACTGCGTGCAGACTCAACAGTTGGGCATTAAAATTGAAACACAAACTCCCCTAGCTAGCTAGCTCCCTTATATGAATCGATGTACCTTTTCAAAGATATTGTTGCATATATTTTTGGAAGGGACTAATGCCTACTTAGGTTCTTGCGTGTGGTACAGGCGGCCACCAGTCTGTACGTATTTATAGTTAGACTTGTTCCCCATCTTTTGTTTTGCCTAATGAATTGTCCTCCATCTAGGCACTCAAACTTCTAATTGATAACGCATTAGGGAGCCATAAACTTCTAATGACCTTTACAAGGCTATAGTATTTGCCTATTTGGTGAAGTAATATATGGAGGGATAAGGAAAGATGCATACTATTAATAGTAAGAGCAGGGCTGGTCATGACGTTTTTGAAGCCTGAGGCGGAAATAATAAGTGTTCAGTTGTTCACCTAATTAGTAATTACTCATATTTAAAAAAAAAAATGGTTCTTCCTCTCTTTTTCACTCTTTGTTTTCTTTTTAACACTTAAAAAGACATTATGAAGATAATTTTTTTTTTCATAAATGTTTTTTCTATCGAGTCAACATAAGATCGATCACAAGAGCCAAGAGTTGTACCCCTTTTTATTTTGAATTTATAAAAATACTTCAAAATAAAAAAAAAAATTGTAAATTACTTTTCCCGACGAATAAGTCGTCGGCAAAAGTTGTCCTTCGAAGTTTTATTTTTTATTTTTGACAATAAATTAAAATAAACGCTTCCACATCCCTGAAGATGATGTGTTTAGTTTCAAAGGGATCATATGACTTCTCTTAACCATATTACTTGGATTTCCACAAATATATCAAATTATTGTGTGCTATATAGCTAGCAATCTTTCTTTATTTTGGAATGTGTCACATAGACAAAAAAAAAATACCATTTTTCAAATCTCATTGTGGTTCTTATATATGAGCCTACATAAGTTGGATCCGTAGCGCCAAGAGTTGTACACATTTTCACATTGAATTTATATATACCTCAAAATTAAAAAAATAATAGAATCCACCTTTCCCGACGACATACTCGTCAGGAAAGGTTACCCATCAATTTTTTATTTTTAGTTTTTGACCATTAATTAAAATAAAAACTTCCACATCTACGAAGATTATGCATTTAGTTTCAAAGGGGCCGTATGGCTTCTCTTGGTCATCTTTCTCGGACTTCCTCAAATATTTTAAATTATTGTGTGCTATATATAGCAAGCAATCTTTCTTTGTTTTGAAATCGTCACGTAGACCGCAAAATTACTATTCTGAATCCCATTGTGGTTAATATATCGAGCCCGCATAAGATGGATCCCTAGCGCCAAAAGTCTTACCCCTTTTTTATTTTGAATTTACATATACTTCAAAAAAAAAAATGAAATTGATTTTTTCTGACAAAACATTCGTCAGTAAAGTTGTCCTATCTTTTTTTTTGGCCATAAATTAAAATAAACGCTTCCACAGCTCTGAAGATCATGCATTGTTGGCCATTGTTGTTATTATATCTAGCTTACATATATAAGATGGATCCCTAGTGTCAAGAGTCTTTCAACTTTTTTATTTTGAATTTATATAAACTTCAAAATTAAAAAAAAAATTGGATTGATTTTTCCCAACAAATGATTTGTTAGGAAAGGTTGTCCTTCAACTTTTTATTTTTTAGTTTTAGTTTTTTTTGGTCATAAATTAAAATAGATGATTCCACGTACATCTCCGAAGTCTTGTTTAATTAAACTGCATTTTTTTTTTTGAAATCCTTCTTCTGACGTTATGTAACATTACCACATTAATGTTCATCGAAAAAACACCACATTAATTTCCTATCTCACCAAGGTATATATCCAAATGATTTCCTAATGCAGTGAGGTATTTAATTCTCGGGGTCTATAAATGGCAGAGGAAGGGATAACAAATTATTTCATTAATTTCTGTGTTCTTGCATCTAATTATTATCATATTTAATTTTTCATTAATTAACTCGGATCGAGAAGAAGACAATGGGTGCAAAGAAGAAGACAATGGGAGTAAAGAAGAAAGGTGCGTCCAGGGGTTCCGAGGACTCTGAGGAATTGGGACGTGTTCCCCTGCAGGCCATCCTCTTAGCCGATTGTTTCACTACCAAATTCCACCCCATCACCCTTGAACGCCCCAAAGTGCTGTTGCCATTAGTAAAGGTCCCCATGATCAGTTACACCTTAGCTTGGCTCTAGTCTGCTGGCGTCAAGGAGGTTTTTGTTTTCTGCTGTGCTCACTCCAAGCAAGTGATCAATTACTTGGAGACTTCGGCGTGGTTTTCTCAACCAAACTTCACCGTCACCGCAATCAAGTCACATGCTTCTGCTAGTGCTGGAGATGCTCTACGCTTGATATACGAGCGCGACATGATCCGTGGAGACTTTGTCCTCATCAGTGGGGATACTGTTAGTGACATGTCGCTTACTCAGGTGATTCAAGAACATCAAGAGAGAAGAAAGAAAGATACTAATGCAGTAATGACAATCGTTATCAAACCTTCTCAAATCATGACCCACCAATCTCATCGACTTGGCACTGATGAGCTGTTTATGGCAATAGATCCGAACACAAAGCAGCTTTTATACTATGAGGACAAGGTAGACCATGTAAAAGAATCTGTATTTTGTCTTGATAAGTCATTGCTTGCTGGTAAATCTTCGATTTTGCTGCATACTGACAGAGAGGATTGCTATATTGACATCTGCTCTCCTGAAGTGCTCAGCCTTCTCACAGACAATTTTGATTATCAAGATCTTCGTCGCGATTTTTTGAACGGATTGCTTGACGATGATGTTATGGGTTACAAAATATTCATACATGAAATATATTGACTCGAGTTATGCGGCTAGGGTTGACAGCTACCGAAGCTACGATACAATTAGTAAGGACATCATTCAGAGAGGGACTTACCCATCGATTCCAGATGTTAAGTTTACAGTCATAGGAAATGGCACCAAGATTGGGGACAAAACTAAAGTTTCAAGTTCTATTATTGGGCAAGGTTGTTCAATTGGGTCAAATGTTTCCATAGAAGGTTCGTACATATGGGACAATATCACCATCGAAGATGGCTGCAAGCTAAGGCATGCTATAGTATGTGATGGAGTGGTAATCAAGTCCGGCGCAGTTTTGGAACCCGGTGTAGTTTTGTCTTTCCTGGTTGTATTAGGAGAACAATCTATTGTTCCTTCATACTCAAAGGTATCGATGCTTGAGCAACCGAAAAAGCAAGACAGTGATGATGAGGAGCTGGAGTATGCTGACAATTATAGCACTGGGATTGCAGAAATTTCGCCGCTTATTTCTCATACACAGGATAAACCAAATGAGCTTGGTACTGGTGGGGCTGGTTATCTTTGGTCAATTTGTGATGAAGAGTGGAGGCATTCAGTTGCTCCCATTCCTGCAGACAAACTTGCCGCCGCGGAGGAGGATGATCAGGAGTTTGCTCAAGATGGCAGCCGTCTCGCGCCTTCGGGAGAGTTGAAACTTGATTCTAGTGATTCTGATGACAGTTACGACGAAGATGATTCGGTCTTTGAGAATGAGGTTGAAGCAACATTCCTAAGAGCTGTGCATGAAAATTTAAAAATAGAGCATGTCGTCTTGGAAGTGAACTCGCTGAGATTGTCATTCAACAAGAAAGCTGCAGACTGTGCTGGAGCTATAGTTTACTCGATGATGAAGTTGGCATTGGAAACTCCACATAATTCGGCAAGCGAATTGGTCCGAGCTACTACTAGGGTAATTTCAAAATGGAAACACCTGCTCAAGTGTTACCTATCAGACATAGATGAGGAGATGGAAGTAATAATGAAGTTTGAAGAAATGTGTTTGGAGTCTGCAAAGGAATTCTCTTGTGTGTTTGATAAGATTCTGTATCAACTGTATGACCAAGAAGTTATCCGAGAAGAAACTATTCTGAGGTGGGTTGAGGAAAAGAGAGATGCTGATGAATCAGATAGAATTTTCGTTAGGCATGTTGAAACGTTTGTTCAATGGTTGAGAGAGGCCTCTGAAGAAGAGGATGAGGAAGAGTAGGAATACCAGTAGATTTTAATTTGTTCAATTCCGGATGCTTAATTTCTTGAGCTTTCAACAACTTTTTGCTCTGATAATTTTGTACAAGACTATATCCATAATAATTTAGCTCGAAACTGAGTATTCAAATTCAAATCTACATGTCCTAATCCACATGTCCAAACGGGCCCATATCAAAATTGATTAAGAATGAGTCTATGACAATTTTTAAGTTAATTAAAACACATTATTGGATGAACAGAATTTAATAAATGGTGAATATCCTACCTAAAGATTTTCATCTGATTCTGTCAGTTGCTGCGCTGTAAGCCTTCCATTATCTTCATCTGCAAGTCTTCAAGAGCCTTTAATACGTCTCTGTTCTCATTCATTAATTTCTGCAAGTCTTCACGAGCCTTCCATACGTTTCTGTTCTCATTCATTAATTTCTGCTTTAACTATTTCGAATTTTCGACAGGACAAGAAGAGCACCCATCCACATATATTCAAGCTCAAACTAGCTAGTAGACCAATCTAGAATAGACTATAGATGTCACTAGTCCCTCCCAGCTAGACCACATGTGAATAGACTGATTCGTGTACTCTTGTCTCAACTTGGCCTCTCTTTAAGGCAGGTTATAATTTTTCAAGATAATTTGTTTTGTGAGAGATGGATATTTTTTTGAGTTGCATAGTCTTGTCTCTGAGCTTTGCCTCCTGGTTCTTGATCCAAGCCCTAACAACCAGAGGCAGAGCTAGGCTTCCACCAGGGCCAAAGCCATTTCCATTGGTTGGAAATCTCTTTGAGCTTGGAGATAAACCCCATCTCTCTTTGACCAAACTTTCACAACGCTATGGCCCCATAATCAGTTTGCAACTAGGCCACGTAACAACGGTTGTAGCTTCCTCATCAGCCATGGCCAAAGAGATCCTCCGAACACATGACCAATTCCTTTGCAACCGAACAATCCCAGATGCACTCCGAGCCTTTGGAGACTACAGCTTGCCTTGGATACCAGTATCATCAAGGTGGAGAAATCTTCGCAAAATATGCAACTCCCAATTGTTTGCCACCAAAGTTCTTGATGCCAACCAAGCGAATCGGCAAATGAAAGTGCAAGAGCTCATAGCTAGTGTCAATGACAGCATGGTAAAGGGTGTGGCAGTAAATATTGGAGAGGCTGCTTTCAAAACTACTCTCAATTTGCTATCGAGGACTTGTTTCTCTATGGATCTAGCGGACACTGGCTCAGGTAACAGCGAGACGGCTAGAGAGTTCAAGGAGATTGTTTGGGGTTTAATGGAAGAGGCTGGGAAACCGAATTTGGGGGACTATTTTCCTGTGCTCAGGAAGCTTGACCCCCAAGGCATAAGGCGGCGCTTTACCAATTACTTCACCAGGATGTTAGGCTTCATTGAATCTGTGATCAATCGAAGGTTGGAATCGAGAAAAGGTCTTGATTATGTCACTAGTAATGATATGTTGGATACCCTTATGAACATCTGTGAAGAGAAAATTGAGGAGGATATCAACAAGCCTCAAGTTGTTGAACATTTGTTTCTGGTTAGTCTCTTCTCTCCTTGATTTCTCAGTTCTCACTTCAATAATGCTAGGCTTACTAAATTAATTAGTTGTTCAATAAATGATGAGTACGTAATACAATTAAATAAGATTCAAAGTGCCATATATGGAATTATGGACCCAGATTTAGGACGTAGTACTGATCTCCTTACTTGTACGTACTGTAGAACTAATTGCTAATTGTCTAGTGTCTAAACAATTAATAAGTGAACTATGGAATATAGGCTCTATTTGCTGCGGGCACAGATACAACTTCAGCCTCATTGGAATGGGCAATGGCGGAGCTACTACACAACCCAGAAAGTCTTTCAAAAGCTCAAGAAGAGCTGGATCAAATTATTGGTAAAGGTAAACCAATTGACGAATCGGACATTACTAGACTCCCTTACTTGCAAGCAATAATCAAGGAAACCTTCCGGTTGCACCCAGTGGTTCCACTGCTACTGCCACGAAAAGCTGAAACAGATGTAGAAATCGGAGGCTACGTTGTCCCCAAGGGTGCACAAGTTCTAGTCAATGCTTGGGCCATAGGCAGGGACGCCAGCGTTTGGGACAATCCAAACTCGTTTATGCCCGAGAGGTTCTTGGGATTAGACAATGAAATTGATGTAATGGGGACAAACTTTGAGCTTATTCCGTTTGGCGGTGGGAGGAGAATATGTCCAGGTTTGCCATTGGCAATGAGAATGTTGCACTTGATGTTGGGCTCACTCATTAACTGCTTTGATTGGAAGCTTGAGGATGGAGTTGTACCTGAGACTATGAACATGGAGGACAAGTTTGGCCTCAGTTTACAAATGGCTCAGCCTCTCAAAGCTCAGCCTCTCATAGCTTCTCATGATAGCTGTGCTCAGCCTTTCTGAGTTGCGGCATATATAATAAGGGAGACATATATATTGTCCAATTATTTTCCGAAAAGAGTGACCAATTTGACATTGTCCATCAAATGGAACTTTGATTAGTGTTTTGGGCCACAGCTCTTCTTGTTTCAGTTGCTTTTGTCTCTATGTTAGTTATGATTGATGAGTCATGACTGTTGGTGAGCTCCTAGCTAGTTACGTACAAATGACTTATGAAGTTGCCATTTTTTTTCTTTGATCAGGGGAGTGGCTTTGTTTGGGCACCCTTTATCTCAGGGGTGGATCATGTGGTCTACAATCTTTGAGAAACTAATTAATCTCAAAGAATTTCATATTAAGATTTTAAACAAAAAAAATATGAGCAACAAAATAACATTCTTTTCTTTCTGAAGTGCAAGTAATGTTGAGATATTACTACCTTGTAGAAAATTGTATAAAGTTATTGTAGGAAAAAGAATTAACTTTTTTCTAAACCAATATTGTAGTCCAAATGCAATATGAAAGACTATGAACATGAAAGACAAGTTTGGCCTCACTTTACAGATGGCCTCACTGTACACATTACAGACTACACTGTGCTACAATTAACAAAATAGCTAGACAGCTAGTAATTGTAGAAACTAGAAAGCAATAATTATGACTTCTTGGGCACAGTTCTAAAGAGGCTGAGCAATCTGTAAGGTGAGGCCAAACTTCTCTTCCATGTTCACAGTTTTTGGTACAAGTCATCTACAAGCTTCCCACCAAAACAGTTAATAAGTGCGCCCAACATCAAGTATAACATTCTCATTGCCAAAAAATTTCAGTTAATATGGTTTTTGGTGGAAGAAGCTTTCTGAGTATTGATTTGTTTCTTCTTGCAAGTAAATGAAAGGCTTGGATGGAGATCCAGATATAAGAGTATGGCATTCAAGAAATCCATATCTTAATTATCTCTAGCGAGCTAGCTCCCTGCCATATATGAATCGATCAATGTACATTTTCAAAGATGTGTGGCATATATATATATTTTTGAAAGGGACTAATACCTGCTGTTATAGTTGCGTGTGGTAGTGGTACAGACCATTAGTGTGTATGGACTTGTCCCCCATCTAGGCACTCGATTTTGGATTTTTTTCTCATGCATATGTAAAATCTTACGTACGTTTCTGTCGCATGCACCATAGCCAACAAACTTCTAATTGATAATATTCAGCAAAAAATAAATAAAAAAATCTAGCTTCTAATCGATAACGAGTTATGAGCCACAGCCCACAGGCCTTATTCTTTCCACAGTAGGATTGAATTTACATTACAAATTAAACATACGTCATTCTTCTAGCTACCAACACTCTTAAAGGCATGACTTAAAACTCACAACATTAATTTGAATTTTAGAAACCAATCATTAAATAGATACTTAATTCTTCTTCTATAACTTCTTGGGCACAGCTTTTAGAGGCTGAGCTTTTTGTAAGGTAATGCCAAACTTCTCTTCCATGTTCATAGTCTCGGGTACGACTCCATCTTCAAGCTTCCAATCAAAGCAGTTAAGTAGTGAACCCAACATCAAGTGTAACATTCTTATTGCCAGTGGCAGTCCAGGACATATTCTTCTTCCACCACCGAACGGAATCAGCTCAAAGCTTCTTCCCACAACATCAATTTCATTTTCCAATCCCAAGAACCTCTCCGGCCTAAACAAGTTTGGATTGTCCCAAGTGTTGGGGTCTCTGCTAATGGCCCAAGCATTGATTAGAACTTGTGCACCCTTCGGGACAATGCATCCTCCGATTTCTACGTCTGATTCAGCTTTCCGGGGGAGTAGCAACGGAACGGCTGGGTGAAGCCGAAGGGTTTCTTTGATTATTGCTTGTAAGTAAGGGAGTTGAGCAATGTCTGATTCCTCAACTATTTTCCCTTTTCCAATCACTTGCTCCAGTTCGGTTTGAGCTTTTAAAAGGATTTCTTGGTTGCGTAGTAGTTCAGCCATTGCCCATTCCATTGTGGCTGAACTTGTGTCTGTGCCAGCAGCAAATAGATCCTATATATGATCCATAATTACTAATATCTGGTTAGATAAAATCAATGGAATGAATCATGATGAACCAAGACAAATTATAAACACTGCAAAATAGAAAATATTGTAATAATAAACTTTGAGCAAAATAAGGGCATGCTTCACGTACTGAAATGTTGTATTGCATAATTTTACATTGCTCCCTGTTAATCGGCAACTACATTTTTAAAAAGACTATGCAGCGCTGCACAATATATTTACCCAAATTATATTGTGCATGTCAATGCTTTATCTCTTCAAATATGCTTACATTTTAAAACTTTTGTATTGTATCTTAGCAAATAAAATTATTTGTACCAACATATTATTTAAGGAAAATTGCCAATAGGTCCAAAATCCTAAAAGTATTTTCCAATAAGTTTTTAGGATTTATGGATTTTTCAATAAGGACAAAAAATGTTTACCGGAGCTTAGTAAAGTGTTTACTGAGAGTTCGTGAATTTTATTGGGGGTCGGCAAACGTTTCATAAAGTTTTACTAAAGGCCAATAAAATATTTACTGGAACTTCGTAAATTTAATTGAGGGTCAATGAAAAAACGGAAAAGAAATTCTCATCATCATGTCCATTTAAATGGACCGATGGAAAAAAAAAAGTTAGAATTCTATTCTTTTGAGCCAAAGCCACTATTATTTAATACGTGCGGCTATTTGCCCCCTACCTGTAACTCACTAGTCACTACCCCCTTTTTTATATTCTATATATTCCTATATTGTACTTTTCTTTTTCTTACACCTCTCATCTCCCACACTTGGATTTCTTTTGAAAAACAGTTCCTATAGCTAAAACCCATCAGTATGAACTCTTTAACAGATCAATGAATAAATGCCACATATATATCATTACTGATAGTAAAGTTTTATGGGAATTTGCTAATTTCTTCCAATAATTGATTGAATTGAATGAAAGTAGAGAACTTTGTGCTATAAACCGCAGTTCCCGAAAAATATATATATGGAATTGCAGATAATTATGCAAAGTCATGGTCTTTTTGTATATTAATGTCGTTTAATTACTTGATTCGTAATTTGTTCATATGTTATTTTGTTTCAAGTGGCATAGTCAGATGATCTTATACTTACATTGACATGCATATTAATATAGATTCATGAGCAAAAGCAATTAATTGACAAGAAAAACAAAGAGTATAATTAGTGATCGACTAACCACAAACAAATGTTGAGTTTCGATAATGTCCATATCCTCCCTCTTCTCCTCACTGATGTTTAAAAGAGTATCCAGCATATCATTGGTTGTGATATAACCGTTCCCTTTTCTTGCTTCCAACCTTTGTTGGATCATCCGATCAAAGATGAGTATCGTTTTTTGGAAGTAATAGGTCAGGCGCCGCCTTATGCCTTGGGGGTCAAGCTTCCTAAGCAAAGGAAAATAGTCCACCAAGTTTGGCTTCCCTACCTCTTCCATAATACCCCAAACAGTCTCCTTGTACTCTCTAGCCGTCTCACTACTCGGGTCAGCTAGATCCACAGAGAAGATAGTCTGCGACAACAGATTGAGCGAGGTTGTGAAAGCAGCCCTTCCGATGTCTACTGCCTCACCGGCCCTCATGCTTTCATTGACATCATCTATGAGCTTTTGCACCTTTACGCGCCGGTTGGCTTGGTTGGCATCAAGAACTTTGGGGGCAAACAATTGTAAGTTGCATATTTTGCGCAGGTTTCTCCATCTTGCTGATACCGGAAGCCAGGCCACGCTGTACTCGCCGTGTTTGCAGGCGTGGATTCCATCTCGGATGGTTCGGTTGGAGAAGACATGGTCATGGGTTCGGAGGATTTCTTTGGCCAGAGAGGACGAAGAAATTACTACTGTGGTTAATTGGCCGAGTTGCAAACTTATTATGGGGCCATAGCGTTGGGAAAGCTTAGCGAGTGAGATGTGGGCTTTGTCTCCAAGCTCAAGCAGATTCCCAATCAATGGAAATGGCTTTGGCCCCGGTGGATGCCTAATTCTTGAAATTGCTTTGCTTCTTCTTGCAATGAAATACAAGGCTTGGATGGTGATCCAGGCAAAACAGAGAAATATCATACAAGTCAAAAAATCCATATCTTCTCTAACTAGCTTGCAGACTTATAAAACGCACATACATATGTGGATCGTTTTAAAGCCCGGATCTTCTTACTCTTAACTCTATTGTATAGGAGGAGTCAGTCTTCTTTGAAGATCGAGGATATATATATATATATATATATATATATATATATATACACGTACGTAGAGTTTGACAGATAAATTATTTTAATATTCGTAAATAAATTACCTAAATGATCGATCTCTGATTTGAATAATAACGCCCATACAATATTGCATGACAGTAGAAATATATATATATATATATGTACGTACGTAGAGTTTGACAGATACATTATTTTAATAATTGTAAATAAATAACCTAAATGATTGATCTCCGATTTAAATAATAACGCCATACAATATTGCATGATATATATGTACGTACGTAGAGTTTGACAGATAAATTATTTTAATAATCGTAAATAAATTACCTAAATGATTGATCTCCGATTTGAATAATAACGTCATACAATATTGCATGACAGTAGATATCTAAGTTTTTGAAACGTTAGTTCATTTGAAAGGTTGGAATTGTTACTATAGGTTGCGTGTACGTGGGTCAAGGCAGGGTGGGCATTTTCTTTCTTCTTCAGGTAAATCAACGAGAGTGATGATTAACTACCTCCCTTTGAATATAAATGCTCTACAATTTGATGGATCAAATCAAACAAACAGTGGTTTTGTAATTGTTTGTAGAGCAATTCTGGATTGCACCGTGATAATATTGTACCTCTGACGTGGCATCTCCGTGGCGCAATCTCACCCTTCCGATTAAAGTCATCTATAATTTAAATAAAAAATACTAACTAACAGGGTCAAGTCTTGAACGGTTTGACCAAAAGTAAAAAAAAAATGCTATGATAGTAAAAACACGAGGGTATTCTTCTCATATACCCCACACAGATCAAATCCCACCAAAATTATATCTTTTATTTTATTTTTACAAAACCCAAATTGCATCAAGTAAAGCTTAAAACCCAGAAAGAACATAAGAACGCAACAAAATCAAAAAAAATCTCAAATACTAAACAGCACAGAACTAACATAATAACAGCGGAAAATTCAGAGTTGCCTCAGCCAATTAAACAAGTAAACTCTAAATTTTATTTAATAAATCATATGCAAATACTCATCATTCTTCTCAATTTCAAATTCCAATCAAATAAAAAAAAAAACACTTTCATTCATCATCACCATCACTACTTCATCTTGGTGCTCAACGATCCACAACCCACCGCACAGAAATCAGGCAACGCAAACAAACCATATACTCAATTATGAAAAGATACCCAAAGGTTTGCAACTTTGCAATTGCAAACTCATATAAGCCTCCAAAGGTTGCAGAGAGAGAGAGTTGAACAAAGTAGAAGAACGGGGAGGGGGAAGAGTCAGGTAGTCGACGATGGGAAGTATTTGGGTTTTTTCGACTTCTGTTTGATTTTAACAAGAAATAATAGAGGGAAGGGGAGACAAAGAGAGGAGGAAGGGCCGATGCCGGGAGAAGCACAGATCCCCTTTCAATTCCAGAAGAGGAAGGTAGATCAAGACGCACTGTTCAATCTCGTGTTATTCATGTGACCAAAGTAGTTTTACTTTTACTGAGGAACAATTATTTCGGCAGTCAGACAAATGTTGTTGACCTAACGCAGTCACTAGGTACAATAAAATGCAGGTACAATCTAGCCGCTAAGCCACCGGATAATATTTTACTAGAAACATGTGATTCTCGCAATGTTCAAGATAGGTTTGTCGCTTACTATAAGAGCATCAGCAGTGGAGACTTATTTTTTGAACTTAAATTTGGGTCTAAATTAGCTGGAATAATGATATGAGTCTATCTGAACAGTGTACAGAAGGATTTACTTTTAGGGTTAATACTCATAATAGTACCTGAAGTATCATAGTCTGGACCAATTGGTACCTGAAGTATCAAAATGGACAATTTGGTACCTATAGTTTTCCTCTGTCACCCAATTTGGTACTTCTGTCAAAATTTCCGTTAAGTTGGTCCAATTACAAGGGTAATTTTGTCTTTTCATTATTATATCTTTCTAAAATCCATCTATGACCATAACTACAACTTTCCCTCCATTTTTTTTGGACAATTGCAACTTTCCCTCCATAAACAAAGACTTTCCCTTCAAAAGACATAATATTGTCATAAAAAAAAATTGTTATTAACACATCCCAAATTGTTATTAACACACCTTTGTATTTTTAAATACAATTTTTCTAAACAATATAAGAGATTTATGAATTATTTGTATAATAAAAATAAATTAAAAAAAAACAAAAAGGTGTGTTAACATAAAAAAAAATTGTACCTTCAATATAACTAAAAACTCAAAAACCTCATTTAGCGTATATTGAAGGTACGCTAAACATTAAATACGTACTGTTTGAAAAGCAAATAAAAGAAGTATAATTATGATTTTAACAAAACTTTCTATTTGTATTGTGAGTATGGCAAAAAAAAATCCACGAGAATGATGGTTAGCCACGTACCTTTTTTTTAGAATTAAATTCAGTTTATCACCCTAAATTTATGACCGTAAATCATGTCAGTCCATACTTTTTCAATTTCATCAGCAACACCCCTGTACTTACCACTTTAATGAGTATAGTCCAATCGTTAGTCAATCCGTTAATTTTGACCATTAAGTGCTGACGTAGCACAAATAAGACCTACTATTTGGTGACTTGGTAGCGTCATAGAATACCCAGTCATCTCTTAACAATCAAAATTAATGGATTGACTAACGGTTGAGATTTTCATGTCATCGCCACATCATTAAAATATGAGTCTCATTTGTGCCACGTCAGCACTTAACGGTTAAAATTAACGGATTGGCTAACGGTTGAACTAGACTGATCAAATTGGTAAGTATAAGGGTGTTACTGATGAAATTGAAAGAGTAAGTACTAACATGCATGATTTTCGGTCTAAAGTTCATGGTGATAAACTGAATTTAGTCATTTCTTTTAATATACTAGAGCCACAGTTGATATATTATTGATCACAGCTAGCCTGCTAGCTATGTCTCTATCCCAGGATGAGGCACATGCATGCATGTTAGAGCATATGCACTCATCCGCCAAGGGCAATTGCTAATTTGTCAAGTTAATTGGTACTTTGTCAATTCACTATTTAGCCAATGCACCCATCTGCCAAAGACAATTGCCAATTTGTATTAAAATTATTATTATTATTATTATTATTTTTTTTTTCAAAACATTGAACCTCTTGTCATGAAATTAAAATTACGAAAAGAATTACATTTTTTTCTGATTTATTTGGAAAGAAAATATTAAAAAAAAAGACATGACCGTTCAATTAAATATGAACCATTGATTTCATATCAATAAACCTAGCCCATGATGTTTAACCGTTGATTTCCTTTCAAAAAAAAAAAAAGGTTGGCAGCAACTCACGTGAGGAGGTGGTGGGAGGTGGGGACCAGCAATTGCCCAAGCAATCCGATTGCTAAGGATTGGCAAGGGAATTGCCCGACCATGTAGGGTCCAGCAATTGCCCGACCAATCCATACCCGGTGGATTAATTTTTTTGGCCTTTTTTGCCTTTTGGCAACCCAATCACTCATCCGGTGCAATTGCTCTTAGCGATCAGTAGTTCAGTAGTTCAGTACTTTACACAATTATATTACCAACAGCGTGATAGAGGATAAAGTTTGGAGGAGACTATTTTTCAGGATCATGCATGCATGAGGATATATAATAGTTTTTTCGTTTTCGGGTTTTTGTTTTATGTACGTTTCGGGATCAAACTATTCTAATTCAATTCTATACCCTTCTAATTCATCGTTTAGGCTAACTATATTCTAATGGCATGGCTCAATTCTACAAGTAATTAATAACATGGATGTGAGGGTAGGGGCCGTAGGGTCTCCAATCGAGCTAGAATACATTCCAACTTTTCTTCAATTCAATTAAATAAAAAAAGACCACATATATAAGAGGGTAAAGTAGACTACAAGGAGCTAAGCAAGAAAACAAAGTCAAGCATAATATACACTATATATAGGAGCGAGCTAGAATACATTCCAAACTTTCTTCAATTAAAAAAAAAAAACATAAGAGGGTACGTAAAGTAGACTACAAGGAGCCAAGCAGAATATATAGGTAAACTGCTTCTTCTATGACTTCTTAGGCACAGCTCTCAGAGGCTGAGCCATTTGTAAGGTGAGGCTAAACTTCTCTTTCATGTTCATAGTCTCAGGTACAACTCCATCTTCAAGCTTCCAGTCAAAGCAGTTAATTAGGGAACCTAACATCAAGTGTAACATTCTTTTTGCCAATGGCAATCCAGGACATATTCTCCTCCCGCCACCAAACGGAATAAGCTCAAAGTTTCTTCCCATAAAATCCATTTCATTTTCCAATCCCAAGAACCTCTCCGGCCTAAACAAGTTTGGATTGTCCCAAGTGTTGGGGTCTCTGCCAATGGCCCAAGCATTGATTAGAACTTGTGCACCCTTCGGGACAATGTATCCTCCTATTTCTACGTCTGATTCAGCTTTCCGGGGGAGTAGCAACGGAGCGGTTGGGTGAAGCCGAAAGTTTTCTTTGATTATTGCTTGTAAGTAAGGGAGTTGAGCAATGTCTGATTCCTCAACTAGTTTCCCTTTTCCAATCACTTGCTCCAGTTCGGCTTGAGCTTTCAGAAGGACTTCTGGGTTCCGTAGAAGCTCAGCCATTGCCCATTCCATTGTGGCTGAACTTGTGTCTGTGCCAGCAACCAATAGATCCTAAATAGTAATTTATTAATGACAATGTTTAGTTGGACAAAATAAATCGAATGAATCATGATGAACCAAAACGTACAAAAACAATTAACCACAAAATTTAATTAATTAATTTGTACTAAAAATGTGTTGGTGTTTTATTTATTCAAATGCCTGCACATTTTTTTGACACGTATTATATTGACATTTCTACAACATACTATTTTATGATCAAATTCTGTGACTCTATTACATTATTGAAGAAATTAAGTAACAAACAAAGAGTATTAGTGACTAACCAGAATCAAATGTGGAGTTTGAGGCATGTCCATATCCTCCCTTTTATCTTCACAAATGTTTAAAAGAGTATCCAACATATCATTGGTTGTGATATAACTATTCTCTTTTCTTGATTCCAACCTTTGTTGGATCATCCGATCAAAGATGAGTATCATTTTTTGGAAGTAATAAGTCAGGCGCCGCCTTATGCCTTGGGGGTCAACCTTCCTCAGCAAAGGAAAATAGTCTGCCAAGTTTGGTTTCGCTACCTCTTCCATCATACACGAAACAGTCTTCTTGAACTCCCCAGCCATCTCGCTACTCTGATCACTTAAATCCACCGAGAAGATAGTCTGAGACAAGAGATTGAGACTGGTTGTGAAAACAGCCCTTCCGATGTCTATTGCCTCACCGGCCCTCATGCTTTCATTGACATCATCTATGAGCTTTTGCACCTTTACGCGCCGGTTGGCTTGGTTGGCATCAAGAACTTTGGGGGAAAACAATTGCAAGTTGCATATTGTGCGAAGGTTTCTCCATCTTGCTGATACAGTAAGCCAGGCCAAGCTGTACTCGTCGTGCTTGCAGGCATGGGCTGCATCTGGGATGGTTCGGTTGGAGAAGACATGGTCATGGGTTCGGAGGATTTCCTTGGCCAGAGTTGATGAAGAGATTACTACTGTGGTTAGTTGGCCAAGTTGCAAACATATTATGGGACCATAGCGTTGGGAAAGCTTAGTGAGGGAGAGGTGGGGATTGTCTCCAAGCTCAAACAGATTCCCAATCAATGGAAATGGCTTTGGTCCGGGAGGAAGCCTAATCCTTGGAATTGCTTTGCTTCTTCCTGCGAAGAAATACAGGGCCTGGAAGGTGATCCAACCAAAACAAAGATATATTATAGAATTCAAAATATCCATATCGATCTCTTTTCGCTAACTAGCTCTTTTCTCTAACTAGCTTGATACCTATAATTCTATAAGCCACACACACATATGTAGAGTTTAAATGCACGTAGATCGAGTGTGACACATAATTGTACAAGTGGCTAAAATTGCTAAATCATCTCCGATTTGAATTGTAATTAATGTACCCAAATAATGCATGAACTACAAAAAATATGAACAAAAGACACCATTTGTTTGCGTCTAATAGTTCAGTGGCAACACACTATTAGCCACCAATGTCATTTGTCCTTTTTCAAAACTCTTTTATTAGTCATTAATGTTCTTTGTCATTTTTTCAAAATCCCTTTTTTGTAGTCACCAATGTCCTTTTGCCAACTTTTTTTGTAGTATATATCTACGTACTGTATACAATACGTAGATCTTCAATTGGGAAATACATGTTACTCTCAGGTTGCGTCACCATTCGTCTCGGGTAAGGCAGGGTTGGCAATAAATTCATCTCGAGGACGACGTTGTCTTTTAGGAACCATACTAATTGACTTGACTTTAATTTTTAATAGTAGTTACTTAGGATATATATAATTTGAGGACGATGTTGTTTTGCATGTCCTACTTATATTATTAAATTTTTTAGCCGGAAAATGATAACAAAAGTCATCCACGACGCTTTCGATTACGTATAGGATGCTCTAATAGGAATTTGCCATGAATCAAAAAGAAGAAGGAATTTGCCATGATTTTTTCTTGCTCCATTTTCTTTCTTCTACTGATTAATATCATGATTTTGTTTTGGTTTCTTAATTAATAAAATAAAAAAAAATAATAGCTGATACAACTCATAGTCTCATACAAAGGTAGAGTGGAAGAAATTAACATAGAGATCATGAGTGGGGTAAATCCACGAGAACGATGGTTAGCCACCTTCCTTTTATTATAAATAATTGTCCTTTCTCACATTTCCCTTTTAATATTCTACAATTTGATGGTTCAAATCAACAAATCCACGTTTTGTAATTGACTATAGGAATGGATATTATTTCACTCGATTAAGAGTGACTGTTCATTGTTGATCACAGCTAGCTATGTCTCGATTGCCAGGATGAGGACACAATATTTATGGATTTTATGCATGGTGTATTTATGTACATAACCCATATGTCAGTCCTTCACTATATGACACAATTACCATCGGTGTCTTTTATGAGGATAAAGTTTGGAAGAGACGTCCGATCAATCATTCAGGTTCATGCATGCATGAGGACAATTGTTTTTTCGTTTTGGGTTTTTGTTTTATGTTTTGGGGGTGCTTCTTCGGTACTCGGGGGAAGGAGGGGGAGGGGGAGGGGGGGATGCATTTGTAGGGGTGGGGTGGGGTGGGGTGGGGTGGGGGGATGTTGGATGCTTGACACATGTCTGAACACTAAGTGGTCGGACTAAGGCTTTAATTTTAAAAGTAATTAATAACATGGATGTGAGGATAAGAGCCATATATAGGGCCTCCAATTGAGCTAGAATAGCACATCTCCATCCCACCTTGGTATTTTTAAGAAGTCGAATTCAAAAACTCTCTTGAAATAATTTTGATGTAATTAAAACCGCTGCCCCAATCACTTTAAATATATAAGAAAACAAAAATACATTACAACCTTTCTTCAATTAAAAAATAAAAACATAAGAGGGTAAAGTAGATCTCTAGCTATTACAAGGAGCCAAGCAGAATATATGAGTACTGCTTCTTGTATGCTTCTTAGCTAGGCACAGCTCTCAGAGGCTGAGCCATTTGTAAAGTGAGGCCAAACTTCTCTTTCATGTTCATAGTTTCAGGTACAACTCCATCTTCAAGCTTCCAGTCAAAGCAGTTAATTAGGGAACCTAACATCAAGTGTAACATTCTTTTTGCCAATGGCAATCCAGGACATATTCTCCTCCCGCTACCAAACGGAATAAGCTCAAAGTTTCTTCCCATAAAATCAATTTCATTTTCCAATCCCAAGAACCTCTCCGGACTAAACAAGTTTGGATTATCCCAAGTGTTGGGGTCTCTGCCAATGGCCCAAGCATTGATTAGAACTTGTGCACCCTTCGGGACAATGTATCCTCCGATTTCTACGTCTGATTCAGCTTTCCGGGGGACTAGCAACGGAACGGTTGGGTGAAGCCGAAAGTTTTCTTTGATTATTGCTTGTAAGTAAGGGAGTTGAGCAATGTCTGATTCCTCAACTAGTTTCCCTTTTCCAATCACTTGCTCCAGTTCGGCTTGAGCTTTCGAAAGCACTTCTGGGTTCCGTAGAAGCTCAGCCATTGCCCATTCCATTGTGGCTGAACTTGTATCTGTGCCAGCACTAAATAGATCCTATATATTTCATAATTTATTAATGTCTAGTTGGACAAAATTAATCGAATGAATCATGATGAACCAAAACGTACAAAAACAACCACAATCGTTGTAATAATAAACTTGAAGCAAGTGTATGTTGCACTCGTGAAATTGTTCTATCAAATTTAATTAATTAATTTGTACTAAAAATGTACGTGTTGGTGTTTTATTTATTCAAATGCCCGCACATTTTTTTGACACATATTATATTGACATTTCTACAGCATACTATTTTATGATCAAAGTGTGACTCTATAACATTATTGATGAAATTAAGTAACAAACAAAGATCGAGTATTAGTGACTAACCAGAATCAAATGTTGAGTTTCGGGCATGTTCATATCCTCCCTTTTATCTTCACAAATGTTTAAAAGAGTATCTAACATATCATTGGTTGTGATATAACTGTTCCCTTTTCTTGATTCCAACCTTTGTTGGATCATCCGATCAAAGATGAGTATCGTTTTTTGGAAGTAATAAGTCAGGCGCCGCCTTATGCCTTGGGGGTCAACCTTCCTCAGCAAAGGAAAATAGTCTGCCAAGTTTGGTTTCATAATCTCTTCCACCATACCCGAAACAGTCTTCTTGAACTCCCGAGCCATCTCGCTACTCTGATCAGCTAAATCCACCGAGAAGATAGTCTGCGACAAGAGATTGAGACTGGTTGTGAAAGCAGCTCTTCCGATATCTATTGCCTCACCGGCCCTCATGCTTTCATTGATATCATCTATGAGCTTTTGCACCTTTACGCGCCGGTTGGCTTGGTTGGCATCAAGAACTTTGGGGGAAAACAATTGCAAGTTGCATATTGTGCGAAGGTTTCTCCATTTTGCTGATACAGGAAGCCAGGCCAAGCTGTACTCGCAGTGCTTGCAGGCATGGACTGCATCTGGGATGGTTCGGTTGGAGAAGACATGGTCATGGGTTCGGAGGATTTCCTTGGCCAGAGTTGATGAAGAGATTACTACCGTGGTTAGTTGGCCAAGTTGCAAACTTATTATGGGACCATAGCGTTGGGAAAGCTTAGTGAGGGAGAGGTGGGGTTTGTCTCCCAGCTCAAACAGATTCCCAACAAATGGAAATGGCTTTGGTCCTGGTGGAAGAAGCTTTCTGGGTGTGGCATTGCTTCTTCTTCCAAAGAAGCAGAAGGCTTGGATGGCCATCCATGCAAAACAAAGACATATTATCCAATTCCACAAATCCATATCTTTTCTCTAACTAGCTAGCAAAAAACTTGACACATGTACACCACTTCCTTTACTTTTAGCATGCATGTCTCACACACATATATAGACTTTAAAAGACAAAAATTAAATGATATATGGTAACTCAATTAGCTAAACGGTTTCCGATATATATAACTGATAATGCCATATACAATATTACGTGGATATAGGATATCTCCTTCCTGTTGTAACGTGACATACATATATTTCAAAAGGTAGTAATATGTTAATGTTAGTGCGTCTCTTAATTTCAAAAGGTGGTAATATGTTAATGTTAGTGCGTCTCTTAATTTCAAAAGGTAGTAATAACATTGTATGACTAGTTAATTTGTGAAGACAATTTTGGCACTAAAATTTAAAATGGAATCTTGAATTATCGGTAGTAGTAGGTAGTATATAATTATATATGGAGAAAATTAAACTTGACTAATTTGTACATACAAGATTTTAACCATTCGAAAAGATCGAAAAATTAAGAAAAGGAAATTATCCGATCGAGGAAATTAACCATTCGAAAAGATCGAGAAATTAAGAAAAGGAAATTATCCGATCGAGGAAATTAACAATATTTCCCACCATTGCATACAGGATTTCTCAATGTACAATTAAAAAGCACCAACATGATTAATTCAAATAATCTACCATAACACAAGGTATCCTACTCACTCCAAAAGGTTTATGGAATTATACATTTTGACAGCTGAGAAATTAATATGATGATGTACGTGTACATGTGTATGGAAAATTCTTAATTCTTCTATAACTTCTTGGGCACAGCTTTTAGAGGCTGAGCTTTTTGTAAGGCAAGGCCATACTTCTCTTCCATGTTCATAGTCTCGGGTACGACTCCATCTTCAAGCTTCCAATCAAAGCAGTTAAGTAGCGAACCCAACATCAAGTGTAACATTCTTATTGCCAGTGGCAGTCCAGGACATATTCTTCTTCCACCACCGAACGGAATCAGCTCAAAGCTTCTTCCCACAACATCAATTTCATTTTCCAATCCCAAGAACCTCTCCGGCCTAAACAAGTTTGGATTGTCCCAAGTGTTGGGGTCTCTGCCAATGGCCCAAGCATTGATTAGAACTTGTGCACCCTTCGGGACAATGTATCCTCCGATTTCTACGTCTGATTCAGCTTTCCGGGGGATTAGCAACGGAACGGCTGGGTGAAGCCGAAGGGTTTCTTTGATTATTGCTTGTAAGTAAGGGAGTTGAGCAATGTCTGATTCCTCAACTATTTTCCCTTTTCCAATCACTTGCTCCAGTTCGGCTTGAGCTTTTAAAAGGATTTCTTGGTTGCGCAGTAGTTCAGCCATTGCCCATTCCATTGTGGCTGAACTTGTGTCTGTGCCAGCAGCAAATAGATCCTATATATGATCCATAATTACTAATGTTTGGTTAGATAAAATCAATGGAATGAATCATGATGAACCAAGACAAATTATAAACAATGCAAAATATTGTAATAATAAACTTTGAGCAAAGTACGTACGGGCATCCTTCACATACTAAAATATTGTATTGCATAATTTCACATTGCTCCCTCTTAATCAGCAATTGTATTTTTTAAAAGACTATACAATGTTGCACAATATATTTTAGTAATTAAAGTGCTTATTGGGAGTTCGTGAAATTTATTGGGGGTTTCATAGAGTTTTACTAAAAGTCAATAAAATTTTTACTGGGGGTTCGTGAATTTAATTGAGGGTCAGCAAACATTTTAATGGATTTTTCTAGGGGTCAATAAAAAAACGGATAAGAAATTCTCATCATATCTATTTAAATGGAACGATGAAAAAAAAAAAGTTAGAATTTTATCCTTTTGGATCAAAGGCTGCGTTTGGGAAGGCTTTTAAGCCACTGGGCTTCCAAGCACAGTTGTCCTGAGTGTTTGGTAAATGAGTAAAAGGCAACTTCTCATAGAAGCTGGGGCTTTTTCAAGGCCAAAAGCTGAAGCCCGTAGAGAGAGGCTTCTCAAGCTTTTGGAAGCCGTTTACTGTAGTGTTAATTACTGTTCATTAATGAAATTTTCTAAAATACCAGTATCTATCCTTACTTTCTAGCAAAATTTACTGCCCACCCTATCCCTTCTTCTCTTCCTGAACCACCCTATCCCTTCTCCTCTTCGTGAACCCTAGCACTCGACGCCTCCACTCCTCTGCTCTATCCAGCACAAAATGGCCAAGTACACAAAATTTCCTACTCAGTGACCCTTATGCAGAAGAGGGCATTACTAAGCCGTCTACATCAATTTCTACATACAGATCGATACTGATCGATTGGTGCAGCCAACGGTTTAACTATAGCTAGTACTTGTTTTCTTTGCCTTTTCTATAAATTTTCATAGTTAGGAATACTTCAGTGCAGATAATCATGAGAACCATGTTAAGTCAGAGATTTCATCCATCAACACACGACATGAAACTATGAAAATTTCACATGCTCAAGTGTAGAGAGAAAATGGAGGGTGCTCAGAAGAAATTGGTGGTGTGTGTGTGTGATTCTAGGGAGAGAGAGAGAGAGAAGAGAGGGGGACGAGAGGGAAGAAGAAGAAGAAGAAGAAGAAGAAGACAAAAAAAGCGGATGAAGGGGATCAGGAAGAAGGAAGAAGAAGGGGATCCAATGTCACCCCAATAATGATAAATAAAATTATTATTATTTTATTATTCTATTTTTGAAATAAAAATAAAAAGAAACAATTATATATATATATATATATTGATGAGGAAAAGTAAAAAAAAAAAAAAAAGATTGGGCAATGTGGTGTTGGAAAATTATTTGTTCAAAAATAATTTTGTTGTATAAAAAAAATTAATTTAACCATAAAAGATAATGAAATACATTATCAAACAATTAAAGTAAAAACATTAATTTAAGCAATATATTCATATTAGTCATTTTACAAACTCACATCACTTTGAGTTTTAAGTTTAACAAATACTCTCTCACTGTTTTTAGTATTCACAGCACTCTCAAAAAGTCAGTTTACCAAACACCCAGCTGCTTTGCTTTACAACCACTTATTCTCACAGCACAGCTAAAACTAGCTTCACTTAAAAGCCAAACCTTACCAAACCATGCCAAAATCCCTATTATTTAATGGGCGGGGCTATTTGCCCCCTACCTGCAACTCACTACCCCCTTTTTTATTATTCTTTATATTCCTATCTTGTACTTTTCTTTTTTCTTACACCTCTCAATCTCTCATCTGCCACACTTGGATTTCTTTTGAAAAACAGTTCCTATAGCTAAAACCCATCGGTATGAACTCTTTAACAGATCAATGAATAAAATGACACATATATATCATCAATGAAAGTAAAGTTTTATGGGAATTTGCTAATTTCTTCCAATAATTGATTGAACTGAATGAAAGTTGAGAACTTTGTGCTGTAAACCGCAGTTCCCGAAAAATACATGGAATTGCAGATAATTATGCAAAGTCATGGTCTTTTTGTATATTAATGTCGTTTACTTGATTCGTAATTTGTGCATATGTTATTTTGTTTCAATTGGCATAGTCAGATCTTATACTTACATTGACATGCATATTAATATAGATTCATGAGCAAAAGAAATTAATTGACAAGAAAAACAAAGAATACAATTAGTGACTAACCAGAAACAAATGTTGAGTTTCGATAATGTCCATATCCTCCCTCTTCTCCTCACTGATGTTTAAAAGAGTATCCAGCATATCATTGGTTGTGATATAACTGTTCCCTTTTCTTGATTCCAACCTTTGTTGGATCATCCGATCAAAGATGAGTATCATTTTTTGGAAGTAATAGGTCAGGCGCCGCCTTATGCCTTGGGGGTCAAGCTTCCTAAGCAAAGGAAAATAGTCCACCAAGTTTGGCTTCCCTGCCTCTTCCGTAATACCCGAAACAGTCTTCTTGTACTCTCGAGCCGTCTCACTACTCGGGTCAGCTAGATCCACAGAGAAGATAGTCTGCGACAACAGATTGAGCGAGGTTGTGAAAGCAGCCCTTCCGATATCTACTGCCTCACCAGCCCTCATGCTTTCATTGACATCATCTATGAGCTTTTGCACCTTTACGCACCTGTTTGCTTGGTTGGCATCAAGAACTTTGGGGGAAAACAATTGCAAGTTGCATATTGTGCGAAGGTTTCTCCATCTTGCTGATACAGGAAGCCAGACCAAGCTGTATTCGCCGTGCTTGCAGGCATGGACTGCATCTGGGATGGTTCGGTTGGAGAAGACATGGTCATGGGTTCGGAGGATTTCCTTGGCCAGAGTTGATGAAGAGATTACTAGTGTGGTTAGTTGGCCAAGTTGCAAACTTATTATGGGACCATAGCGTTGGGAAAGCTTAGTGAGGGAGAGGTGGGGTTTGTCTCCCAGCTCAAACAGATTCCCAACCAATGGAAATGGCTTTGGTCCCGGTGGAAGAAGCTTTCTGGGTGTGGCTTTACTTCTTCTTCCAAAGAAGCAGAAGGCTTGGAAGGTCATCCATGCAAAACAAAGACATATTATACAACTCCACAAATCCATATCTTTTCTCTAGCTAGCTAGAAAAAAACTTGACACACCCCTCCCTTTACTTTTAGCATGCTTGTCTCACACACATATAGACTTTAACAGACAAAAATTAAATGATATATGGTAACTCAATTAGCTCAACGGTTTCCGATCGATATATATAACTGATAATGCCATATATATATACAATATTACGTGATAGGATATCTCCTTCCTGTTGTAACGTGACATACATATATTTCAAAAGGTAGTAAGATATTAATGTTACTAACTTACTATAAAGGTGGTGGGCAGCAGTACGTCTCTTAAAAAGCATATAAAGGTGGTGGGCATCAGTACGTCTCTTAATTTTCAGGCGGCGTAATTGACTGGGATTGCCATTGCCAAATCAGAATGCATTTTCAAGTTTCTGTATATAGAGGAAGGAGACGTGGGGTTTGGCACTAAAATTTAAAATTGAATCTTGAATTATCGTAGTGGTAGGTAGTATATATGGACAAAAGAGCAATGTTAGCGTCAGACGCAGGGTGCGTCTGAGATTAATCAGACTCACCTCAGGTTCCTACACGTGTCCTCATTTTTTAAATGCAGAAATCAAATGCTTTCTTTCCTATTTTACCCTTCTCAGGCTGCGAAATTTCTCTTTCGTCCTTGTCTCCCCTGCAAACCGCTGCACACTGGGTTTTCTGGGTTTTCCTATAGGGATGAAATGGGTTTTCTGGGTTTTTCGTTCGTGGCAAATCGACACTCTTTCGTGCTGGAATCATTTATTTGATATTATTTTTCTTCACAAAAATCCAAATCTCAAAAGGCAAAATCAAATTTCTGAAATTCAATTATAAAAAACCTAAGGTCCTGTTTGGATATAGTCATTTGGTCCTATGGATTTGGATTTGGATTTGGTATCTCCAAATTCAAATTCATCTGTTTGGATGAAATTTTTAGGTGAGTATTTGGATTTGAATAAATCCACCCCAACATTTTCTTAAGAATTTCAAATAACTAGGTGACCCTAGTTATTTGAAATCCTCAGCCTTCTCTTTCACGACCAAAACCAGATCTCTCTCTCCTCTCTCTCATCATTCGATCTCGTCTCTCTCTCTCTCTCCTTCAATGTTCTTTCTCTTTCCTCTCTTCAAGATCGACTTATCTCTTTCATCCTTCGACCTCCTCTCTCTCTTTCTCTCTTCAACCTTATATATGTTCCTTCTCTCTCCTCTTTATCTTCTAGCTTCTCTCGCCCGTGTTAGGATCCCAGTCACGGACGGGTTTGATCGGTGGCTCGGCTGAGTTGGGGAACTTGGTGATTGCTTCGGTGGTGGATTCATGGAGCATGGCAAAAGATGACGAGGGAGGAGATAATGGTTTACTTTGCCGATGAATTATACCAGATCTGGGTATCTGGGTTCTAGTGGTAAATTGTTGACAAGCAAGTGCAGCATTAGTTCAATTAATATTTCATCTCTTTATCGGAGAGTTTGCGGCCTGAGAAGGGTAAAATAGGAAAGAAAGCATTGCTCTATTGTTCAAGGCAAAGCAAAACTTGAGGTGAGTCATTTGATTTCTGCATTTAAAGAATGAGGACACGTGTAGGAACCTAAGGTGAGTCTGATTAAGCTCAGACGCACCCTGCGTCTGACGCTAGCACTGCTCATGGAGAAATTAGACTAATTTGTACATGCAGGATTTCAACCATTCGAAAAGAGAACTTATCCGATCGAGGAAATTAACAATATTTCCAACCATTGCATACAGGATTTCTCAATGTACAGTTAAAAAGCATCTACCATAACACAAGGTATCCTACTCACTCCAAAAGGTTTATGGAATTATACATTTTGACAGCTTAACCATACTGCGAATTTTCACCTAGATAATTTACATAGTTCTAAAACGTATGATGATGTACGTGTACATGTGTATGGAAAATTCTTAACAAAACCAGCAAAATTACCTATTCTTTTCAAGAATAATCTATCCAACTTTTCAAGAATTTGAGATGCATTGAGTCTATTTACATAACTGAAATTGCTGTTCTTGAAAAGTTTCATAGCTAGAAACTGTTGTTCTTGAAAAGAGAGGGTTATTAAGTTCTTTCCTAGTTTTGTTAATTAGTTAATAACCCCCGTGGAATGAGACCGACCGTGGTGCTTTCCCTTCGAAACTTCTCCCTCGGTTCATTAGCCATGCAGAGTCAAACAAGTTTAGGATATCATCCTGACCATTGCCTACATTTTTATCCTCATAAGCAGCAGATTTTACTGGTTCCTGCAGCTTGTTGTTGTTCTTCTCTTCTGTTTTACTTTCTATGCCGTTGTTTTTGTACTTCTTCTCTTCTTGTTTACTTTCAATTCCTTCTTTTTTACCCTTGGTTAGAGCTTCCTTGTAACTACCCTTCATAACACCACCAAAACGTAGAGGATTAATAGAATTACTCTTCTTATCATTATTATTATTAGCCTCACTACCTTTACCATTAGCTTTAGCTGCAGCTGCTTCGTTAGTCTTGTGATGATGATCATTGCAGCTTGTATCAACCACAATCTCCTTCTCCCTCGCACCCTTTGACATTCTCCAGCAAGTCAGTGTAGCGGTAACAAAATTTAGCAACGAAATGGCATGAACCAATCCCCAATCCACAACCGAAACTTGGTGGATAGAAGAGGGGAGTTTGTTCATTACTTCATCCAATTTTCCGGGGAGAGATTCAGTGACTTGGACAACGTCATCAATCTTGTTAAACACAATGCTTGATGGAGGATAAAGTCTCTCGATCATGTTTTCAACGGCTAGTATTCGATCATCAACAAATGAGAGGACTGCCATTATGATCCACTGATATTGCATGACAAAAATAAAGGGACTGGCAAATGTTGCAAATTTTAATACCACCTTTGCCACTGCGCCTAAAGGTCCATGTATACCTTGGACTAAGGTGTAGGCTCTGTTAGCTATGACTAAAACGGAAACCGCACAAGTGTGCAATGGCCGTTTCCTACTAATCATTTTTATTTGGGTTGTTGATTCCTGAGAAATTACATACGAGTAAGATTTGTATATATATTAATTGCACATAAAAAATTTGAAATCACATCTGCTATATATAAATAAAGCAAAAGCTAATCCTGATCAATATTTACATCAAACACACATATGTACATTGTCGGAAATGTTACCTTGCCAGATGTAAGTACATGCATCATCAATGTATATAAAACGTCCATATATATAAAGTTTGGAACCAATGTACATAAGATAAATCTCAAAATGTACATATATATACATATCAATGATTCTCAGGTAAAGAAGTCCTTACTTTTTTAAGGTGTGGAGTTTTGATCTCAGCCGTCATATTTGTTTTAAATGATCTAATCTGATGGCTGAGATCAAAACTTTGTACCTTAAAAAGTAAGGATCTCTTTAGTGAAAAAATCATATATATATATATATATATATATATATATATGTATATGGTTCTTATGCTTGGCAACGCAACAAAAGATGCTCGTGTTGCCGGATTGTGAATCTGGATTATTGACTTTGCTTTTTATTTGAATATGCGTTCATATTCATCGTGAAGTAACTTAATTGTGAGGTTGTGTGCATGCAAAGAGAGCATTACTCCATGTAATTATATTGCATAACCCTTATTTGACAAATCGACTTAAAATGCTTAAAGCAGAGTAGAAGATGAGGAGAAAATTTCATACCTGGGACGCAAGCGATGCCCGGGAATCCATAAATGATAATCATGAAAAGAGTATAAGGATTTTCTCTAATATTTATTTCAGAGTGGAATCCATAGCAGTCTCTAAAATTGAAGCACCTGATAATAGGAAGACAAAATTAACAAGATTGGTGGAAGGAAGCCTACATAACTTTCCTTTTTCGGGGGCTGTCAGTTGAAAATGGGCGGGTCGTATTGATTTGAGCGGGAGAGCTCTCTGGGTGACCAACACGTGTTGATCGTCTAAAAGAAACGCCTAACGTCGTCGTTTTGATGAGCTTGGAATAGTTAGGACGCGCGCAAACCGATCCTAGCCGTTGGTGGGTGAAACTTGAAACCTAAGAAAGCAAACTACAGCATCGAATTCGATTCTTTAATTTTGATGCTGGCTAATTTGGCATCGCACTTGAAAACTAAAAGCTGTGCACTTTGGAGGAATTGTTCTCACATCACTTGTAGGCTCATTCGACGGTTCGCTATCAGTTTCATATCAAAATCAAAATCACCAAGAAGCAAAGAAGCAGGTACGGCATCAATTATTCGTTCTCATAAATTATCTTTTTTTTTTTTTTTTGTAATTTAAGGGCTTCTGTCAACTGCTTATTCTGAATTGAAGCAATGCCAAATCCGGAAACTATGCTCGGTAACAAAAAATGTTCTCAAGTAATTATATGCTTTTCTTCATATATTTGGTGATGTTATGAAAGATTCGTACGTTTCTTGTACACAAGCACTCTGCCCCAATCTGGCTTTCGGCTCATCTTAATTTATTCCTTAATTGCCTTTGTTTCGCTTTTGCTTTTATCGAGTTTTCCATCAATTTGTCTTTTGCCTTTGATTATTAATTATGGATTACCACCATGGTTGGTTTTTTATTTCTATTTTGATATTGTAAGACTCTTTGTGTAATGTCTAATTATTATTATTATTATTATTTTTAAAGGCTCTTCAAAAATGGCTGTTTTTGATTCTCAACGTTTTAGTCACAAAACTCACTTGAGAAGTTCTTCAGGGCATACTGTTGTTGTTGTTTTTTTTTTCTTTGCCATAATTTTCTTTGGATGTTATTTTTGGGCTCCACTTGAAACTAATTTTAGTTAGTTTTGATGGTATCACATAGTAATCGCTCTCCCAATAATAACGAGTGGCTTATCCATTAATTAGTTTTACTCTTTTGTCTTTCTAATTCCTATCTCAGTTTCGACTAAGCAAATTATGGTGTGTAAAAGACTCTTAATCAATGAAATCGATCTGATCTTTGAGTAGTGTGTATTTTATTTTAATCCTAGCTAGATTTGTATCTTTTTAGTGGTGTGCTCAATTATTTTCATAATCAACTTTGAAAAGATGGTACGTAGAATATATTCATTCTCATAAAGATTTATTAATATGCAAGGTTTAGGCTTATTAATCTGCTCAAGATGACTTGAAATCCAGCATTGATTTTTTGAGCTAGTTACCGAATGAATGACTTTATGGTTATTTATTTAATTCGTACAGGCATACCTGGAGATGGAAGGTGTTTGTTTCGATCTGTGGTTCATGGTGCTTGTCTAAGAGAAGGGAAGGCATCTCCAAGTGACAGCCATCAGAGAGAACTTGCAGATGAGCTTAGAGAGAAGGTACAAGATGAACTCAATTTTACTGAATTCAAGAGGAGGCTATGCTATATCGGCATGTTTCAACTTCTAATTCTTATAAATTGATGTTGAGTTTGATGTCATCTAAGGAATATTACATCAAGCACATCAATAAAAATTTGTATGCTTGTGTTTCCAGACATTGTTGCCTAGCTTCTTAGTTTTCCTTCTCACAAAATAGCATGGAACTTCTCTTTTAATTTATTTGTATCAAATTGTTTCATTTTATTTGTCATAGCATTCCCTACAGAAACTGTTGTATGATTTGGACAGGTAGCAGATGAATTCATTAAGAGGAGGGCTGACACCGAATGGTAAAAATTCTTGAGATCCCTGGTTTAGTTATGATTTTGCTCCATTGACAGTTACTTAATTGGTAGGAAAGGCAACTAAGAGACTGCTTAATTTGAAGACCTTTGCTTTAATACATTGTTACTATGATAGAGATGGGATTGATATATTGTGCTTCTTGTACTTGTTAGGCGCCTAAATATATATGTCATTCTCCAAGAAGATGAGCTTCTGCCTCACTCACATTTAGAAATAAGCAAGCTTCAATACTAATTTTCGATCTATTTTTTGTTATGTTTTAATTCACTGATAGGTTTCTTGAAGATGATTTTGAGACATACGTTGTACAGATGCGACAACCCCACATTTGGGGAGGCGAGCCTGAGTTGCTCATGTCCTCACATGTCCTACGGTATGTTCTCTCTTAACACCTTCATAGTATGCATTGATTCTTGGTCAGGGATGTTTCCTTTTAAGATATGTTCAGCATTTTCATTGCTAGGTAGCCTTATGCTTTTATAGTTTTAACTACCACTATCAGTTGCAGAAAAAAAAAATGCATGCAGAAAGTTGTGGATAAAAATCATTAAAGAACAAAATTAAATTGCTCTGTCAATTGGAAGTCCTTAAATGTTCACAAAATCTTGTGAAACTGAATAACAAGTCTTACAAGCTAAGAAAACTTCTGGTATACATAGGCTCATCTTACTTTCAAGTTTTGATGCAATTTTCTACTTGTAGGATACCAATTACAGTTTATATGCGGGACACGAATTCGAGCAGTCTCAGAATCATAGCTGAATATGGTCAAGAGTATGGTAAGGATAACCCTATCCGAGTACTTTATCATGGCTATGGACACTACGATGCATTGCGTGGTCCAGTTACCGGTGCACCGTCCAAGCTGTAAGATTTCTTGGTTCTTATTATGTCTATTTCATGGAAAAAATGTATGCGCAGGCACAAATAGATTCTAGTATATTGTGTCCTTTCTCTATTGTGTTTTCGCCTGCGCAGTCTTAAGAATCGATCAGAACACCTCTTGTTAGAGTTTCTGAGTAATTTTCTAAATGAGTTTACATTCTGTTAAGCCAACTTTTGAAAACGTCCTGCTTTGGTTTTACATCAAACGTACACTCCTGCACTGACTATTTTTATGTGGCTATTGACAGGTTCAAACAAAGAAGAACAGAGATGCAATAGGTCTGTAGTCATAGTGAAAATCTGAACTGTATTGCTATTGCTTTGCTTATAGATTTGACCATCTGCTATGAATTTCGCACATGTAAAATTGTTCGTAGATTAGATCGATTCCAATTCATCCTTGACTAGTGTTGATTTTGATGCTTCTATGCCTTCCAAAGCATTCTAGTCTTGCAGGAAACACATGATTTTAGTTTAAACTACTACAATACAACGCAAACTGATTAAGTTATATCATACAGATCATCATATATAATCTAAATAATGAAAAGAGATATGCACTAGATTCACAGGCGTAAGTACATAAGAGGGAATAGCAGCACTAAGAACTATTGGGAGTTATGAGGAGGACCAGGCTAGATATTATTTTTATTCCAATTAGCTATATATCTTTTGCTGGTGCTCTATTTTATTTGTTGAAAGGGAAAGCCTCATTGATATTTAAACGGAGTGAAATTTATTTATTTAATAACGACTCATCTCACAAAGGCACGACATAAAGAGTCAATACGTACTTAAGTAATCTCACATGAACCTACTGGTCATAGCATCGTAAACAACCCACATCAATACATTTCCTGAAAAAAAAAAAAAAAAAACTCGGAACCGTATGCTATCCTGCGACACTCCCTAAGTAGAACTTGTTCTATCCATCGGATGGATTAATATAGAATTGTAACCTCATTCATACATTTTGATTTTGTAATAAGATTTTTTTTCCGGTAGCAATAATAGAAACGAATAAGTGCTCTAAGACACAAAGAGAAACCAAGAAAGAGATAGTTTTCTTCCTTTATAGACTAAGTTTGAGCACAAAGTGCTGCTCTGAATTAGTAATGAAAAGAAACACAATATGAGCTCAGTTGCTGCTTTGCCATACATCACCATGGATCAGGAACAATCCAAAAGAGTGGTGAATACTTTTTACCACAATTCCCTCGGAATTTATAGTATGACTTAAAAATTTTAGTTTCCATGTTGTATACCACTCCAAGAAGGATGTAAAACCTATGCATGTCACTGAACTCATTGGTGAAGTAAATTGAGTTTTCTTCGAGCTCTGGAAAATCGCTAGTGGATAATGACATTGCTGATCTATGATGAGCCAAAAATAAAGCCCGACCATGCAAAGATTCCACTCTCTCCCACACTTTGGCGGCGAAATCCAGCTTATAGACATTGAAGTAGTTATAGGTACTGTGACCTACATACGGTTTCCCGCGAACGAGAGAGTCCTGACATGTTTTAAAGTCCTGAAAGTCCTGAAAGTCCTGATGCACCAACAACAGGTCACCGAGTGACTCCACCAAGTAAGAAAAAGGGCGGATGGGAAAAGCCATGGTGTTCTTGGGGTAGCTACTATCTCCCTTGAATTCCCAAACTTCAATTGAGTGGTCGGAGGTCACCGCAAATAAATCACCATTGTAGAATATAATATCACGATACTCAACATTTTCACCTAACAAAGTCCTCCATCTCCATCTACTGTCTTCACTCATATAAAACGCTAGTCCTCCTCTTCTGAATCCCACCTGGTAAATTGCCACAAGGATAAAGTTGTTCTTCTTGTGGCGAGAGGGATTGGAGGAGATGACCACCTTTTTAGGAAAAACTGGCACATGAGTCGGAATCAATGGGAGTTGAATTGTGGAATCGCAAAAGGGATTAAATAGTTGTATTCTGGCTGCTTCTTTGTAACTACAAATTATCAGCCACCCGTGTGACGAACCCACAATATCATCAGAGCCTTCAAGGAGCTTGTTCTTGATCTTGAAAATCCTCTCATCTGCAAGGCTAAAGAAGCAACAAGTATTCCTATCGTATCCTTGATCGCTAGGAACCATGAGCCATGGGATTTGACGAAAAGTGGCGTAGTGTGGGGAAGAGATATAGGATTTTGCAGTGGACTCCCAAGAAGATGAAACGCATCTAAAGCGGATGATATCAACGAAACCAAGCTTTTTCAAGATCAACTCTAACAGTTCAGGTTGGATGTTGGACCAACTCGATGTTGTCGTCGTGCTTTGGGTGCAACCATGGAGTTGGAGTGCTTTGTAGTCTTTCTCAGCCATTGTACGTTTCTAAACCCTAGTTAAACCCTAAACAACGGAGAGCATGCGGTATTTATTTTGCGAATGGAATCCTATTTGGATTTGAATTAGGGTTCTTTATGTTGGGCTTTGCGAGAGATTAATTGGTGTCCGCTTCTTTCAGCTAACCTCAGGTCCGGCCCTATTTCGGAAAACTTTTCGACCACTCTTTCACTTCAGAATTGAGTTGGTTGTCAACTGACTTGGGGAAACCCGGTAATTGGCTATAATGATCCAAGTCATCGATGAATCCAACTCATCAAGCTCATCGTCACTAGTATATGAATCCTTGCAATATAATCCCAAGAAGAACAAATAGATTTAAAGCGTCAATAACTGGTGCATCAAAACTTAGGTTACAACAGCTACTCTATTATTCACAAAATAATATATATGCCTCGATGCACCCTGTTCATAACCTGATAATCATATTGCTATGAAAGACTGGAACAAACTCCGCTAATACTCATCATATATGTACAGAAGTGGCATTGAAAAAGAAGATATCAGTCACTGTCCTTCCAAACCTGACGGAGGAGTTGATATCGGACAACTTTCCGACCACCCTTCCCCTTCAGCATTGAATTGGCCGTCAAAGACCTGGGGGAAGCCTGGGAATTTTCTATGAGGATTGAAGTCATCGGTGAATCCAACTCATCAAGCTCATCATCACTAGTATATGATTTCCTAAGCACTGATGACCCACTCTTCAGGAGAGAAGGGCTCCCCACCTCTCCTATAATGCCTATTAGAGAAGCAGCAGCTGGAGGTGGTGAATAGATTGTAGGAGTTGCACTGAATGGGAAACTTGCAACAGATTCTGTTTCAGCTTCCAAATTCTCCTGAATTAGGATAAAGTCATGATTAATGTACATCCAAACCCACAAAACTAAAGGCTTACACCCCGGGCATGAGTCCCATAATTCTTGTTTCCAGGTAGTAGCCAGAGTAATTATGAGTCGTACCAAATGAGTCTACACCTTTCATACAGGAACGCAGTATAGGAAGTATTTAATTCACATAATTATTTTCAAAGATAAGAGAGGGAGTCTCTTCTTACCTCATAGTCAATAGCCTCAAGAACTGCTTCGGGAATTGGGTCTGGGCAAAACTCGTCTGTAACAAAATTGTAAAGAACCCTCTTGATCAATGATACACTGAATGTAGGGCATACCTTCACACAATCAATGAAATAGTGATTAATACATAAAGATATTACCAGACAAAGATACAAGACTTGGTAAAATATTGACCATCTTTTTATTCACAGATTTCTCTTTTCTTTCCAGAGGACAAGGAGGAGGGTATAACTGAGAGTATCTAAGTCCAAGTATTTACCTCTGCTCTGGTGGATTTATCTGCAAGCATTTCAGATGGAAGCATCATGAGATCACTCAAAGCATTAAGAAGACGGAAAGGTTTAAAGGATGTTTCGCACTCCTGCCCCTTGTGATCACTGAGTTCATCCTCATTGTCCGGAACATCAGTATCATCGATACCAAATAGATCAGTCAGCCATCTGGACCAGCTTCCAATCTGGGGATACAAAGACGAGTACAGTCTATCAATGGAATGCAAGGCTGCTACTATTTCTTTGTGGATAAACAACTTCGGGACTCATTTTCGTGACAATTATTGGAACAAGCTCAGCAAGCAACTTCCAAGTGAGCTCTCGGATAATAAGCTCAGCTAATAAGGTATCTACACTTACTGCATTTTTTAGCTGTGCACCAGCCCCAAAGCTTGATTTTCCAGCTGGAATAGGGAGAACCTTAGAATCACTTATGGGATCAGACACAGGATCTGTGGGCATCTCTTCAGCATTTTCACGAAGAATAGCATTGAACATAGCCACATCCAACCTACCCACCAACTGCTCCATGACCTGAGAAAACAACATAGAATGTTATTAGTGCATAATTTGATGACAGTAGCAATATGATTATGTGACTGGAAACACATGTAATATTGGATTTCAACCAGAAGTTGGACACATAAATAAAACACTGGAGATGGTAGAGCATGTTTCCTTAATTTGAGCATCAGTGGTGTAGCTTTGGCTACATATAGCATTTGCACAGAGATCTCCTCTGTACAATATTATTATGGTAAAATTTTGGAGCTTCTAAGTTACAGTGAAAAGCTCAACAATGTAATGAGGAAGGGATTCTGATGCAAAAACATACCAAACGAGCCTGCAGAGGCAAGCAGCCACACTCATGGCCACCAGCTCGAGCAGGACAAAGCCTTTCACAGGCATCTTTGAAAGCCTTCTTCCACAGCTCAATAGAAAAATTGCCCTGCTCTTGATCACCCAAACCATACTTTCTTCCATAAGCTTTCCTTGTACTTGAGCCTTTTGCAGCTGCAGACTGCATATGTGGAGTCATATTCTGGAGAGGGGAAAACAAGATACAATATCAGACGTGATTAGCACAGACCATCAGATCTAGACTAAATTCCTCAACATAGAGCTCGGTAGTGAAAGAATGCAAAGAGATGATGACGTTAAAGAACAAAAATGGAAGGAATATGGAATTACCTGCCACCATACAGACTCAACTATCCGGGAGAATATCCAAGCTTCAAACTTTTCCAAAGCAACCAAAAATATATGTGGATCCTCCCAATTATCAAGGCTTTTGAGAATGTTATTTTTCTCTTCCTTGCGAGTATGAAACCTATCCTTTGCTGATAAACCCCACTCCGCTGAACGCTGTTCAACACCGTTAATTTTAGTGCATGGTCCATTTGAAACTTGTGCTTTCACTAAGGCCTGGCTGACAATAGCTCTCAACACAATTGAATTCGACAACCAGAAAGTCAACCTGTTCATAGGCAACAAAACAGTCAATAAAATGCCAAACTAAAAGAGAAATATCTTTACATCATTAAAGATGTTAGAAATTGACTTATCAAATGATTTGGCTCATTAAGGACAAGAGGAGAAAAAATAGATCTGTAGCCCATAGAAGCAGAGATAATGTTTGCAGTTGCATGTGGTGCATCCAGATCCTTTGTATTTTTTCATGAAACAGATATTCAGCTATCCTTGGGGTTCCTTATAACTAGAGCTTCTAGTTACTGTGATTTGCATATTAGACCGTCATTTGATCTATGATAAGGACATGGCCAGTAAAGTATAATGGTGAATTAGATACCTTGGAACATCATTTCCACATGCTTTAGAAACCAAAATTAATCCGGTAATAGCAGCTCTTGCTGCATTTGCCTTCCTAGCTTGAGAGCTCGTTTTGCAAGCATGAAAATAGAATCTAGAAAGTCGACGAGCGGGAGCATGGATCTTATTCGTGTTACTCCCATGCTCAGCGACAACTGAGTAAAGGCCAACCTCAACAGCAGCAGCTTCTCTCAACTCATCTTTAAGCATTTCAATTGTAGACTCCAACTCAATTTTACTATCAGAAAAGCTGGTTGTTGTTCCTTCTCTTTCACACGTTGCCCTAATGATACCACCGACATGACCATCTTCAGGAATTTCTGCTTCCTTTGACTTTTTCATAAACTCGGTTTTTCTCAACCTTCTACTGGTCTCAGCTGAGACAGAAGGTTCTAAAGACTTCAAATGCTTTAATTCAGTCATTTTAACCTTACTTCCCCATGCTCCAACATTGTTGCTGACTGTAAAAGTTTCACTCTTTAATGTGACTGGCTTTCTGGTAGCATCTTGTGAAAATCTAGAAGCTAATTTGTCATCAAAAGAATATTCTTGCACCTTTACGAGATGATCATCCTCTTGAGGGGATTTTGAATCTGCATAGCTTGCAAATATTGAGTTTGTGTCCTCCTGAATAGACGTACTTGAGGTTGTACCTTCAAAAGCATGGTTGCTCACAATATTGCCCATGGTAGATTCTCGTGCATTTTCTTGCATTCTGGGACCTCTGCTAGTAAGACTTTTGTGAATTTTGTTGGCCTTATTATTATGATTACTAGACTGTTGATGGTCAGCTTGATAGCCAATGGATGAAGAAGATGATTGAACAGACTGAGTCAGAGATTTTTTCAGGATTGGCACTGAGCTCTCCCTTGGAACTTGAGGCAAAGAAACAAAATCATTAGCAGGTTTCTGTGGAACGGAAGAAGAGCCTATTGACGAAAATGGAGATGAACTTCCATTTTGATGTTTGAATGCTTTAGTAACTGGATTCGTCCCAGGGCTCGCAGGTGCTGCTATTGAATGTAATGTTGGCTCCCCATAAATCCTTCTAGTGCTACCAATTGTTGATTCTGACCCATTCTGCAATTAATTAGATACGGTTGTTATACAAATCTAAAAACCACATAAACGATAAGGCTCAAATAAAAAGAAGAAAACCATCAGATTAACACAGTTACGGTCTCCCTAAGAAGTTGTTCACAGAGTGCTAAATGATAAGCAATAGCTGTCCACAATTGAGAGTAAAACAACTAGTGATTGCAACCAGAATATTATGTAGTTTGCTTTGAAGATACATATGCAAATGAAATGACAATGCTATTACTATGATCACATAATTCGGGTTCTCAGAATTTGTATTTGAAGACCTTAAGTTCAGCTAGGAGGTTTGTCATTTACAAACATGGATTTGCAATTACATTAAATTTCAATTCATAACCCAAATTCTATGTAATACATCAGATGCAAGGATTCCTTAAACTAGAAAAATCCTACATTAAAGTAATCATACTCTGAGCAGCCAATCACAGAGTAAGATAGTTCCACATAACATTTTTCAAATTATAAGACCAGGTAGCAAAGCAACGAAACTAATAAAAGGAAAATATGTTAACATTGTCTCCACATACCTTATCACCACTAGGTGATGAACTGACTGTTGTCTCAAAAGCAGAAGAGGTTACAGTACGTGAAGAATGTGAGGAAACATCGTCACCATCATCATCAGTAAAAGAGGCAATCTCATCATCCACTTCATTCATAGACCCTGAAACAGATTCAGTTCCATGACTTCCATCATTGTCCAGCGACACTTGCTTGGACAAGCTAGAGCTATCTTCACCACATGGCTGAACATTAACATAAAGAACCGGCTGAGCTGAACTCTTAGAACTTTTCTTCAAGTTCAGTGGAATACTCGCATTTGTTGTTTCAAGGATGGCCCCATAGTCTGCAAGATTTATTACAGCTGACCCCAAGAATTGACCTTTAACTGCCTTGTCCTTTCGAGGTTCATACAAGTGAAATTCTAAGTTGTTCTTCTGGTAAGTGTCACGCACTGTGCTTTTCCTTGACTTCTCCTTGTACAAAATGACTGGAAGCTTGAAAGACTCCCTGAATTCAATCTTCCCATCTCCAACATCACGAATGACAGACCCAGATGCTTGATCTCCATTTTCCCACTGAAGCAACACAGACTGAACAGATTTCAAAGCCTGAGATGAGGGCCATGGTTTAATTTCCTGCACATGGATAAGGTAATCGACCTGAACCGCTGCACTCTTCCTGCTCTTTGCTCTTATCCCAAGCACCATTGTTATACGAAGTTCAGGAGTAGCTCTTGATGGGTTGGAGCAATTACAATGCTTCTACATTCATCAAACCTTAGTGCATAAACACAGTTCAAAATATCAGATTAAACGACGTAAAAAATAGAATCCAAAACATTTTTCAAATCTTCAACATTATGAATTCGATTCAATGCACCTCAATGAACAATAAACAACAACCAAAATTGATAGTTTAGTTTGCGAATATAAAAAAGAACGTGGGGAGGTTTCTACATCCAAAATACTAATAAAAGTTTTGGGTATCACCTGCCCCACTCATTTCAGCTCCATTCTATAAACAAATGATGACTACACATCAAATAAACGGTGACAAAAACTCTGACCTCTGCTTTAATTTAAAAAAACGAAACGAAACGAGAAATCAGTGAAACAGACAAAATGGGTGAGCAGAATAACAACAGGGAATTAATAAAATAAGCAAAAGCTTTTGACTTGTTCATCCCAGCATTGATACAGAGACATAAATTAGCATTGGATTTAGATCGAAAACCAGAGTATAATTATGAATTGCATCATCGAGTTTGGGAATGGGGTGATGAAGATCGGAGATTGGAAAGTGTGAGTCACTTACAATTCAGTAATTGGAGGGAAATGGGGGGAGGAAGAAAAGCGCGAGACTGTGCTTGTTTCTGTCTGAGGCTGAGCGTCAAAAATTGTAGTTTGCGTGTGAGACTGAGAATACGGAAGAGGGAAGAAAAGAAATGGTAGTTGGAACAAGGAAGATGAAGATACCGCGTGTTTCGGCAAGTACTTATATGGGCCCAGTTTTAGCCCATTTGAGCCCATTGTTTTTTCATTACAATTAGGCAATTAGGAACAAATTGAAAATGGCACTCAAAAGGAAATGGAAAATGCTTGAGGTACCAAAAAATTGTACCAAAAATCAATATCAAACTTGTCACATCATCATTCTAAATAATTTCCAGGAAGTCATCATATTTAAATTGGAAAATGCTTGAAGTACTAAAAAGTTGTACCAAAAATCAATACCAAACTTGCCACATCATCATTCTAGACCAATTTTTTTTTATCCATGGGAGATGGGCCGATCAGGAACCAGCACCTACCTGAGAACACACATGCAAATTTGGACCAAAGCCTCCAACGGGTATCCCAGCAGCCCATCCCGCTCACTCATTACCGGGGTATTGCGATGCCAAGCCATAAATCCAGACTAATCTCTCGATCTCTAGCGCACGAACCCACTCACAGTGAGTTCCTTAAACTAGCTGGCCAATCTACACACAACTAAATTTCAAGCATGTACCCCTGTGTGCCAAGTTGGGAATCGAACTCAAGTTGGGGGGTTCCCAACCTTGCATCCGTGCCAACTCAACCACAAGGGTTGGTTTAGACCAAATAATTTCTAACAAGTCATCATATTTAAATTACATTCTTCTAAAATAAAAAATCAAAAATAAAAAAAATTGTTGATTTTAATTAGAGAATAATATAAACAAAATAGAAAAATCAATAGGTTCAATAAATTTTCTCCAAAGCTGTTCCTCTTTGGTTTCTCTGAAGCCCATATTCAGTTCATCTGGGTTTTGACTGTTTTTAACATTTTCATTGGCCTTCATTCGATCTGTTGAAACTGTCAAATTGACCTCTTGGCGATAGCAAACTGTCTACTTAATTTTTAGCTTTTTTCTTAGTGTAGGTTACCTACTTACCTGTAAATCAAAGCAAATAAAATTTGTATGTCTAACGGAGTTGTGGTTAATTACCTACTACTCGCTTCCTTTCTTAAGTTGCTTTGTTTCATTGCAGAACAACTGATGCACTGGATTTTGGTTCTTGCTCTTTTCAAGTCCTAATGTGATTGGGCTAAATTTGGTCTTATCATTGTTGACTTCTATTTCTGTGTTGGGTAGCTAAAGTATATGGTTTAGTTAGTTCTTCTTCCCAACGTACTAGGGCAGCTACAATATACATAATTTTCCATTTGTCTTGGTACTTTGGATTGTCCCTCTTGTTTCTTTTGTATTTTGAGTTCTCTTCCATTAAGAGGTTAGGCCTTAGCCCTCCCTTGATTTGTATATCTTTTTCCTTATCAATGAAGAAATTGGCTAGCTAGCTAGCTAGCTATTTACAATATGTACGTGTGTACATCTATCTCTACTACTATAAATAGAAACGTAGAGTTTGGTGTCAAAGGTTTCATCAAATTATGAAGTGTCTATAATACCTTTTATAATATAAAATAAAAAGGTTATTGACCCATAAGGATAAATTTTGACAAATATTTACCATAAAAAACAAGACAAAAACACGGTGTCCATCCGGTCCATTAATTGACCAATTGACGTTTCTGTCCTATACATTTTATAAAAATTACGAAACTGCCACTGACATATTTTATTGACCTCAATAATTTTTTTTTTAAGGAATCGATATTTTCCGTGGTAGGAGGGCAAGAACAAAGAAGCATCACATTTGTGCATTTTATTGAGGTCAATAAATTTTTTTATTGAGGTCAATAAAATCCGTGGTAGGAGGGAAAGAATAAAAGAGCATCACCTTTGTGTATTTTATTGACCTCAATAAAATAAACTTTTTTATTGAGGTCAATAAAATCCGTGGTAGGAGGGAAAAAACAAATGAACATCACATTTGTGTATTTTATTGACCTCAATAAAATTTTATCGAGGTCAATAAACTTTTTTATTGAGATCAATGAAATGTTTTATTGACCTCAATAAAATTTTAACTTCGGAAGTTTCCATTTTCGGGAATCACTCTCTCTCTCCTCAAACCCGCACAGGTCACTCTCTCTCTTCCCGTCACTGTAGCAGCCGGTTTTTCCGGTTGATTTCTCCTCAATCCGGCCACCTCAAGGCTTGAAACTTGTCCCAAAATCTTCATCTCTTTGATCCCTTCAATCCTATACTAATTTTTTGTATCGATTTTTAGTGTAGGAGGAGAAATCTAGGAGAGAAAATGTCCGTTTTCGCGTGAAATTGTTCTTCCTTGCCGGCGGCGTTTCCGGCCGAGTTAGGGGGAAACCTTTACTGGGTTTTGTAGCCCTATTCTCCACGAACCCAACACCACCAATCTCACCTCAAGGCGTCGCCGGACGGCGATGGATCGAGCGGTCAAAGTTTGTCAAGGTAAAAAATGTTACAAAAAATCACCATTTAATATTTTTGTCCTTAATGGGAGTAAAACATGCCTAAACCAGATCTGTTGGGAAAAATTAAAAATTTCCAAAGTTAATGGGAAATATAAGGTGAAAATTAGGACCTATTAGATATTTTCCTTCATAATAAAATAATTTTAAAAGGTTATTATGGTAAAAAGCAGAAAAATATAAATATGAAAAAAAAAAACGAAAAAAAACTTGAAAATATAGATAACAAGAAAACTTCCACGTTCTATCTCTTTTCACCAATAACACGTGCATCGCACGAGTATGAGGCTAGTATATATAAAGGGAAAACATGGGTTCTAGGTAAACATTCAAAAACTCAAGATTTGTTCTCATAAACTATATTAACCAAGAGTGCTCTAAAACTAACATGTTAGTTTCATAATACGAAACTAATCATACTCTTAATCTTCAGATTCATCTAATGACTTTGAATAAATTCTAATTAATATTTAAATTAATATATCATATCTGACTTAAAATTACAAAATGTTGAAAAAAAAACCTACATAATACCAAAACGCTAAATCTCTAAACCCTAACCCCTATCCCCCAAACCCTAAACCCTAACCCCTATCCCCCAAACCCTAAACCCTATCCCCTATCCCCCAAACCCTAAACCCTAACCCCTATCCCCCAAACCCTAACCCCTATCCCCCAAACCCTAAACCCTAAACCCTAACCCCTAACCCCTATCCCCCAAACCCTAACCCTAAACCCCAAATCAATTTCCAAACCCCAAACCTAGGTGTTGGGTTTGGGATTAGGGTAGGTTTAGAGTTTAGGGGTTAGGGTAGGTTTAGGGCTTAGGGTTTATGGGTTAGGGGTTAGGGTTTAGGGTATGGGGTTTAGGGCATCTGCCACCATAGAGTATTTGCCAAACCTATTTAGCCTATGGAAAATAGAATATTCTTGAGAATATTCTCATTTATCCTATCTTTATATTGTATACTTGCCATGATAGGCTATAATCATAAGCCATTTTTCAAACTTTTCTTTGCATTTTGGGGTGGGGGCCAGCATTTGGCCTATGCTTTCGGATGCCATATTTGACCTATGAAAATTCTTAAGGCTAAATTTGTTTTTGGGAGTTTGGGTTTTAGCCTATGATGGGAGGGAATGGTAGGCTATAATTGGGATTATAGCCTACCATGGCAGATGCTCTTTAGGGTTTAAAGTTTAAGGTTTTGGTAAAATATTTGTCGTAGATCGAGCATGTTAAAAGTCTCTTTTTCAACAAAGAAAGAAGAGAGCTAGCTAGGGGAGATCTAGATCGAGCATGGAAATGGAGTTGTTCATGATCATCCTTTTCCTTGTTTCTCTTTACTCTCTTTTTCGTTTAAAGTTGAACATTAATGTTAATCCAAGGCGTAAGAGTGGCGGCAGTGTACGTGGCACCGAGGCCGTTGAGCTGCCACCAGGAAGCACCGGTTGGCCAATCATTGGTGAAACCCTCGAGTATCTACGCACAGCCAAACATGGTGTTCCTGAAAAGTTCATAGATGACAGGAGGAACAAGTACTCACCAAGCAAGGTGTTCAAGACCTCGTTGCTGCGTGAATCTATGGCCGTGATGTGCACTGCTACTGGAAACAAATTCCTTTTTTTGAATGAGAACAAACTCGTCAAGTCTTGGTGGCCTGCAAACTTTGAAAAGATCTTTGCCAACTCTGAGAAAACAGACACCTCCCAGGAGTCCATTCGATTGCGCAAAGCTTTGGCTCCATTTCTCAAGCCTGATGCTCTCCACAGGTACATAGGGGTCATGGATGAGGTCACCAAGAAGCATTTGGATATGTATTGGTCGTCGGACGATGCAAAAATGATCATCAAAGTTCACCCACTAGCAAAGAAGTACACCTTCACATTAGCATGTAGACTCTTGTTAAACCTTGAGGATCCAAAACTAGTCACCAAACTAGAGGAGCCTATTCGGCTCATATCTTCGGGGTTCATTTCGTTGCCAATAGATTTGCCAGGCACAAAATTCAACCGAGCCATTAGAGCGTCCAAGCAAATCAAGAAGGAAATTGAGACAATGGTTAATCAGAGGAGGATAGATCTCCATCTTCATCCTTTGGCCGAGAAAAGTAGTAATCATCAAGATTTGTTGTCTAGGTTGCTGATGGAGACATATAGCGACGGGGAGGAGATCAAGGACTCAGACATTGCCAACAAGTTGTATGGTCTCATAGTCGGTGCTTACGACAACGTAAGCTCTACGTTGGTTTCCATTGTTATGTATCTATCGCAGCTTCCTCATGTTTATGATGCCGTCCTTAAAGGTACGTACGTAAATAATTAATTACTCTTCCTTAATTGATTAATAAAACTAAACATAATTAATTAAGCACGTACGTATGGACAGAGCAAATGGAGATTGCAGAATCAAAGCCAGAAGGAGAGTTGCTGAACTGGAGTGACTTGCAGAAGATGAAATATTCATGGAGCGTGGCATGTGAAGTGTTGAGGTTGTTGCCACCAGTTCTGGGAACTTTTAGAGAGGCCGTTACCGACTTCACTTACGAAGGATATCTAATTCCAAAAGGAATGAAGGTACGTATCGCGTGATCGAAATTAATGCATGATGATCGATCGATCGATATATATATATATATATATATGATCATGACAAATTAGTACGTATATTCATTCATATATATGATAGATGATCGATGCATGCATGCAGTTACACTGGAATATGTTTGCCACGCATAAAAACCCGGAATACTTCCCGGATCCACACAAGTTCGACCCGTCAAGGTTCCAAGGACCGCGAGTAGTTCCTTATTCATATGTTCCTTTTGGAGGAGGGCCTCGAATGTGTCCCGGAAAAGAATATGCTCGATTCAAAATATTGGTTTTCATGCACAACCTGGTCACAAGATTTAAGTGGGAGATGGTTTTTCCAGACGAGAAAATGATTATGGACCCGGTTCTTGTTCCTACCAAAGGACTTGCCATTCGCCTTTTTCCTCATAAATGATTATGGTTTGAATGTACGTATCTATGATGGATGGATGGATGTGCAGTACTGTACGTGTTAAATATATGCATGTGATTAAGTAATAAATCACCTTTCGCCCGCGGCCAGAACTCGTCTGGGATAGCGGTTGTTTCTCTATGGGGATTTTAGGCTAGCTGGGACTGTGTGTTGTTTCTGGGTTACCTTGTTTGGGCCCTGTACGTGTATTGGTTACTCCATCTTTGTTCCCCATGTGGGAGATTTGTGTTATGCTGGGCTTGTTGAAATTAACAAATTCCTTTTTGCAAACGAGAACAAGTACTATGACTTGTTGTTGATCTCTGGGAAAGATCATTTTTGTTTTCCTAACACGTACAGATGATCGAAATTTGTTTCCGTTCCTTGTTTTATTAATAATGAGATAGATATATACGATCATTTATAGCTAGCTGTGGTACTTGATTTAAGACAAAAATATATAGTTTCGATCATACAGTACGTCGATACAGCTTAAAAACAAACAACAGCAGCACGACCACCAAGTCATTTTATTCCACCAAAATACAAGAGCGGGAAAAATCCCATCTGATTTATATTTTAGCCCATAGAAAGATGTTCACAAGCAACCTAGTGACCAAAGCAACCCAAGATAATGATCACGACCATATAGTCGGTAATCTTATTGCTAAATACCAACACATAAGATCAACCTGGGTAAGCCGGCCTTACAACATTCTAAGAAATCTACTTTTTACTGGAGTCAAAGAAAACCCGGCCACATGTATAGATTCATCCAACCATAACAAAATAACAACAAACAAATTCAAAGTACCCAAGTTGAAGTTACTTGTATTGTTTTTCTCCTTTGTTTCTTATTTTTAGAAGTCAAATGAAGAAATGAATGCATAATAGAATTGAGGCAAGACTCAACCCGAAAGAAACACTTAAGCAGCTGCCTCCAGTAGCTCCCTCTCAGCACGCTCCCTGATTCTCCTCTCCATCTCTGGCCTGAAATGCCTAATCAAACCTTGCACAGGCCAAGCAGCAGCATCCCCCAAAGCACAGATTGTGTGCCCCTCAATCTGCTTGGTCACCTCCTGAAGCATGTCAATCTCTTCCAACATTGCATTCCCAACTTTCATTCTTTCCATGATCATCCAAAGCCATCCTGTCCCCTCCCTACATGGTGTGCACTGCCCACAGCTCTCATGCTTGTAGAAGTAAGAAAGCCGTGCAATTGCATCCACAATGTCAGTTGATTTATCCATCACAATAACAGCTGCAGTCCCCAACCCAGACTGGACAGCCTTCAATATTTTATAAAAATTACGAAACTGCCACTGACATATTTTATTGACCTCAATATTTTTTTTTTAAGGAATCGATATTTTCCGTGGTAGGAGGGAAAGAACAAAGAAGCATCACATTTGTGCATTTTATTGAGGTCAATAAATTTTTTTATTGAGGTCAATAAAATCCGTGATAGGAGGGAAAGAATAAAGGAGCATCACCTTTGTGTATTTTATTGACCTCAATAAAATAAACTTTTTTATTGAGGTCAATAAAATCCGTGGTAGGAGGGAAAAAACAAATGAACATCACCTTTGTGTATTTTATTGACCTCAATAAAATTTTATCGAGGTCAATAAACTTTTTTATTGAGATCAATGAAATGTTTTATTGACCTCAATAAAATTTTAACTTCGGAAGTTTCCATTTTCGGGAATCACTCTCTCTCTCCTCAAACCCGCACAGGTCACTCTCTCTCTTCTCGTCACTGTAGCAGCCGGTTTTTCCGGTTGATTTCTCCTCAATCCGGCCACCTCAAGGCTTGAAACTTGTCCCAAAATCTTCATCTCTTTGATCCCTTCAATCCTATACTAATTTTTTGTATCGATTTTTAGTGTAGGAGGAGAAATCTAGGAGAGAAAATGTCCGTTTTCGCGTGAAATTGTTCTTCCTTGCCGGCGGCGTTTCCGGCCGAGTTAGGGGGAAACCTTTACTGGGTTTTGTAGCCCTCTTCTCCACGAACCCAACACCACCAATCTCACCTCAAGGCGTCGCCGGACGGCGATGGATCGAGCGGTCAAAGTTTGTCAAGGGCAAAAATGTTACAAAAAATCACTATTTAATATTTTTGTCCTTAATGGGAGTAAAACATGCCTAAACCAGATCTGTTGGGAAAAATTAAAAATTTCCAAAGTTAATGGGAAATATAAGGTGAAAATTAGGACCTATTAGATATTTTCCTTCATAATAAAATAATTTTAAAAGGTTATTATGGTAAAAAGCAGAAAAATATAAATATGAAAAAAAAAAACAAAAAAAAACTTGAAAATATAGATAACAAGAAAACTTCCACGTTCTATCTCTTTTCACCAATAACACGTGCATCGCACGAGTATGAGGCTAGTATATATAAAGGGAAAACATGGGTTCTAGGTAAACATTCAAAAACTCAAGATTTGTTCTCATAAACTATATTAACCAAGAGTGCTCTAAAACTAACATGTTAGTTTCATAATACGAAACTAATCATACTCTTAATCTTCAGATTCATCTAATGACTTTGAATAAATTCTAATTAATATTTAAATTAATATATCATATCTGACTTAAAATTACAAAATGTTGAAAAAAAAACCTACATAATACCAAAACGCTAAATCTCTAAACCCTAACCCCTATCCCCCAAACCCTAAACCCTAACCCCTATCCCCCAAACCCTAACCCCTATCCCCCAAACCCTAAACCCTATCCCCTATCCCCCAAACCCTAAACCCTAACCCCTATCCCCCAAACCCTAAACCCTATCCCCCAAACCCTAAACCCTAACCCCTATCCCCCAAACCCTAACCCTAAACCCCAAATCAATTTCCAAACCCCAAACCTAGGTGTTGGGTTTGGGATTAGGGTAGGTTTAGGGTTTAGGGGTTAGGGTAGGTTTAGGGCTTAGGGTTTATGGGTTAGGGGTTAGGGTTTAGGGTATGGGGTTTAGGGCATCTGCCACCATAGAGTATTTGCCAAACCTATTTAGCCTATGGAAAATAGAATATTCTTGAGAATATTCTCATTTATCCTATCTTTATATTGTATACTTGCCATGATAGGCTATAATCATAAGCCATTTTTCAAACTTTTCTTTGCATTTTGGGGTGGGGGCCAGCATTTGGCCTATGCTTTCGGATGCCATATTTGACCTATGAAAATTTGCAAGGCTAAATTTGTTTTTGGGAGTTTGGGTTTTAGCCTATGATGGGAGGGAATGGTAGGCTATAATTGGGATTATAGCCTACCATGGCAGATGCTCTTTAGGGTTTAAAGTTTAAGGTTTTGGTAAAATATTTGTCGTAGATCGAGCATGTTAAAAGTCTCTTTTTCAACAAAGAAAGAAGAGAGCTAGCTAGGGGAGATCTAGATCGAGCATGGAAATGGAGTTGTTCATGATCATCCTTTTCCTTGTTTCTCTTTACTCTCTTTTTCGTTTAAAGTTGAACATTAATGTTAATCCAAGGCGTAAGAGTGGCGGCAGTGTACGTGGCACCGAGGCCGTTGAGCTGCCACCAGGAAGCACCGGTTGGCCAATCATTGGTGAAACCCTCGAGTATCTACGCACAGCCAAACATGGTGTTCCTGAAAAGTTCATAGATGACAGGAGGAACAAGTACTCACCAAGCAAGGTGTTCAAGACCTCGTTGCTGCGTGAATCTATGGCCGTGATGTGCACTGCTACTGGAAACAAATTCCTTTTTTTGAATGAGAACAAACTCGTCAAGTCTTGGTGGCCTGCAAACTTTGAAAAGATCTTTGCCAACTCTGAGAAAACAGACACCTCCCAGGAGTCCATTCGATTGCGCAAAGCTTTGGCTCCATTTCTCAAGCCTGATGCTCTCCACAGGTACATAGGGGTCATGGATGAGGTCACCAAGAAGCATTTGGATATGTATTGGTCGTCGGACGATGCAAAAATGATCATCAAAGTTCACCCACTAGCAAAGAAGTACACCTTCACATTAGCATGTAGACTCTTGTTAAACCTTGAGGATCCAAAACTAGTCACCAAACTAGAGGAGCCTATTCGGCTCATATCTTCGGGGTTCATTTCGTTGCCAATAGATTTGCCAGGCACAAAATTCAACCGAGCCATTAGAGCGTCCAAGCAAATCAAGAAGGAAATTGAGACAATGGTTAATCAGAGGAGGATAGATCTCCATCTTCATCCTTTGGCCGAGAAAAGTAGTAATCATCAAGATTTGTTGTCTAGGTTGCTGATGGAGACATATAGCGACGGGGAGGAGATGAAGGACTCAGACATTGCCAACAAGTTGTATGGTCTCATAGTCGGTGCTTACGACAACGTAAGCTCTACGTTGGTTTCCATTGTTATGTATCTATCGCAGCTTCCTCATGTTTATGATGCCGTCCTTAAAGGTACGTACGTAAATAATTAATTACTCTTCCTTAATTGATTAATAAAACTAAACATAATTAATTAAGCACGTACGTATGGACAGAGCAAATGGAGATTGCAGAATCAAAGCCAGAAGGAGAGTTGCTGAACTGGAGTGACTTGCAGAAGATGAAATATTCATGGAGCGTGGCATGTGAAGTGTTGAGGTTGTTGCCACCAGTTCTGGGAACTTTTAGAGAGGCCGTTACCGACTTCACTTACGAAGGATATCTAATTCCAAAAGGAATGAAGGTACGTATCGCGTGATCGAAATTAATGCATGATGATCGATCGATCGATATATATATATATATATATATATGATCATGACAAATTAGTACGTATATTCATTCATATATATGATAGATGATCGATGCATGCATGCAGTTACACTGGAATATGTTTGCCACGCATAAAAACCCGGAATACTTCCCGGATCCACACAAGTTCGACCCGTCAAGGTTCCAAGGACCGCGAGTAGTTCCTTATTCATATGTTCCTTTTGGAGGAGGGCCTCGAATGTGTCCCGGAAAAGAATATGCTCGATTCAAAATATTGGTTTTCATGCACAACCTGGTCACAAGATTTAAGTGGGAGATGGTTTTTCCAGACGAGAAAATGATTATGGACCCGGTTCTTGTTCCTACCAAAGGACTTGCCATTCGCCTTTTTCCTCATAAATGATTATGGTTTGAATGTACGTATCTATGATGGATGGATGGATGTGCAGTACTGTACGTGTTAAATATATGCATGTGATTAAGTAATAAATCACCTTTCGCCCGCGGCCAGAACTCGTCTGGGATAGCGGTTGTTTCTCTATGGGGATTTTAGGCTAGCTGGGACTGTGTGTTGTTTCTGGGTTACCTTGTTTGGGCCCTGTACGTGTATTGGTTACTCCATCTTTGTTCCCCATGTGGGAGATTTGTGTTATGCTGGGCTTGTTGAAATTAACAAATTCCTTTTTGCAAACGAGAACAAGTACTATGACTTGTTGTTGATCTCTGGGAAAGATCATTTTTGTTTTCCTAACACGTACAGATGATCGAAATTTGTTTCCGTTCCTTGTTTTATTAATAATGAGATAGATATATACGATCATTTATAGCTAGCTGTGGTACTTGATTTAAGACAAAAATATATAGTTTCGATCATACAGTACGTCGATACAGCTTAAAAACAAACAACAGCAGCACGACCACCAAGTCATTTTATTCCACCAAAATACAAGAGCGGGAAAAATCCCATCTGATTTATATTTTAGCCCATAGAAAGATGTTCACAAGCAACCTAGTGACCAAAGCAACCCAAGATAATGATCACGACCATATAGTCGGTAATCTTATTGCTAAATACCAACACATAAGATCAACCTGGGTAAGCCGGCCTTACAACATTCTAAGAAATCTACTTTTTACTGGAGTCAAAGAAAACCCGGCCACATGTATAGATTCATCCAACCATAACAAAATAACAACAAACAAATTCAAAGTACCCAAGTTGAAGTTACTTGTATTGTTTTTCTCCTTTGTTTCTTATTTTTAGAAGTCAAATGAAGAAATGAATGCATAATAGAATTGAGGCAAGACTCAACCCGAAAGAAACACTTAAGCAGCTGCCTCCAGTAGCTCCCTCTCAGCACGCTCCCTGATTCTCCTCTCCATCTCTGGCCTGAAATGCCTAATCAAACCTTGCACAGGCCAAGCAGCAGCATCCCCCAAAGCACAGATTGTGTGCCCCTCAATCTGCTTGGTCACCTCCTGAAGCATGTCAATCTCTTCCAACATTGCATTCCCAACTTTCATTCTTTCCATGATCATCCAAAGCCATCCTGTCCCCTCCCTACATGGTGTGCACTGCCCACAGCTCTCATGCTTGTAGAAGTAAGAAAGCCGTGCAATTGCATCCACAATGTCAGTTGATTTATCCATCACAATAACAGCTGCAGTCCCCAACCCAGACTGGACAGCCTTCAATATTTTATAAAAATTACGAAACTGCCACTGACATATTTTATTGACCTCAATATTTTTTTTTTAAGGAATCGATATTTTCCGTGGTAGGAGGGAAAGAACAAAGAAGCATCACATTTGTGCATTTTATTGAGGTCAATAAATTTTTTTATTGAGGTCAATAAAATCCGTGATAGGAGGGAAAGAATAAAGGAGCATCACCTTTGTGTATTTTATTGACCTCAATAAAATAAACTTTTTTATTGAGGTCAATAAAATCCGTGGTAGGAGGGAAAAAACAAATGAACATCACCTTTGTGTATTTTATTGACCTCAATAAAATTTTATCGAGGTCAATAAACTTTTTTATTGAGATCAATGAAATGTTTTATTGACCTCAATAAAATTTTAACTTCGGAAGTTTCCATTTTCGGGAATCACTCTCTCTCTCCTCAAACCCGCACAGGTCACTCTCTCTCTTCTCGTCACTGTAGCAGCCGGTTTTTCCGGTTGATTTCTCCTCAATCCGGCCACCTCAAGGCTTGAAACTTGTCCCAAAATCTTCATCTCTTTGATCCCTTCAATCCTATACTAATTTTTTGTATCGATTTTTAGTGTAGGAGGAGAAATCTAGGAGAGAAAATGTCCGTTTTCGCGTGAAATTGTTCTTCCTTGCCGGCGGCGTTTCCGGCCGAGTTAGGGGGAAACCTTTACTGGGTTTTGTAGCCCTCTTCTCCACGAACCCAACACCACCAATCTCACCTCAAGGCGTCGCCGGACGGCGATGGATCGAGCGGTCAAAGTTTGTCAAGGGCAAAAATGTTACAAAAAATCACTATTTAATATTTTTGTCCTTAATGGGAGTAAAACATGCCTAAACCAGATCTGTTGGGAAAAATTAAAAATTTCCAAAGTTAATGGGAAATATAAGGTGAAAATTAGGACCTATTAGATATTTTCCTTCATAATAAAATAATTTTAAAAGGTTATTATGGTAAAAAGCAGAAAAATATAAATATGAAAAAAAAAAACAAAAAAAAACTTGAAAATATAGATAACAAGAAAACTTCCACGTTCTATCTCTTTTCACCAATAACACGTGCATCGCACGAGTATGAGGCTAGTATATATAAAGGGAAAACATGGGTTCTAGGTAAACATTCAAAAACTCAAGATTTGTTCTCATAAACTATATTAACCAAGAGTGCTCTAAAACTAACATGTTAGTTTCATAATACGAAACTAATCATACTCTTAATCTTCAGATTCATCTAATGACTTTGAATAAATTCTAATTAATATTTAAATTAATATATCATATCTGACTTAAAATTACAAAATGTTGAAAAAAAAACCTACATAATACCAAAACGCTAAATCTCTAAACCCTAACCCCTATCCCCCAAACCCTAAACCCTAACCCCTATCCCCCAAACCCTAACCCCTATCCCCCAAACCCTAAACCCTAAACCCTATCCCCTATCCCCCAAACCCTAAACCCTAACCCCTATCCCCCAAACCCTAAACCCTAACCCCTATCCCCCAAACCCTAACCCTAAACCCCAAACCAATTTCCAAACCCCAAACCTAGGTGTTGGGTTTGGGATTAGGGTAGGTTTAGGGTTTAGGGGTTAGGGTAGGTTTAGGGCTTAGGGTTTATGGGTTAGGGGTTAGGGTTTAGGGTATGGGGTTTAGGGCATCTGCCACCATAGAGTATTTGCCAAACCTATTTAGCCTATGAAAAATAGAATATTCTTGAGAATATTCTCATTTATCCTATCTTTATATTGTATACTTGCCATGATAGGCTATAATCATAAGCCATTTTTCAAACTTTTCTTTGCATTTTGGGGTGGGGGCCAGCATTTGGCCTATGCTTTCGGATGCCATATTTGACCTATGAAAATTTGCAAGGCTAAATTTGTTTTTGGGAGTTTGGGTTTTAGCCTATGATGGGAGGGAATGGTAGGCTATAATTGGGATTATAGCCTACCATGGCAGATGCTCTTTAGGGTTTAAAGTTTAAGGTTTTGGTAAAATATTTGTCGTAGATCGAGCATGTTAAAAGTCTCTTTTTCAACAAAGAAAGAAGAGAGCTAGCTAGGGGAGATCTAGATCGAGCATGGAAATGGAGTTGTTCATGATCATCCTTTTCCTTGTTTCTCTTTACTCTCTTTTTCGTTTAAAGTTGAACATTAATGTTAATCCAAGGCGTAAGAGTGGCGGCAGTGTACGTGGCACCGAGGCCGTTGAGCTGCCACCAGGAAGCACCGGTTGGCCAATCATTGGTGAAACCCTCGAGTATCTACGCACAGCCAAACATGGTGTTCCTGAAAAGTTCATAGATGACAGGAGGAACAAGTACTCACCAAGCAAGGTGTTCAAGACCTCGTTGCTGCGTGAATCTATGGCCGTGATGTGCACTGCTACTGGAAACAAATTCCTTTTTTTGAATGAGAACAAACTCGTCAAGTCTTGGTGGCCTGCAAACTTTGAAAAGATCTTTGCCAACTCTGAGAAAACAGACACCTCCCAGGAGTCCATTCGATTGCGCAAAGCTTTGGCTCCATTTCTCAAGCCTGATGCTCTCCACAGGTACATAGGGGTCATGGATGAGGTCACCAAGAAGCATTTGGATATGTATTGGTCGTCGGACGATGCAAAAATGATCATCAAAGTTCACCCACTAGCAAAGAAGTACACCTTCACATTAGCATGTAGACTCTTGTTAAACCTTGAGGATCCAAAACTAGTCACCAAACTAGAGGAGCCTATTCGGCTCATATCTTCGGGGTTCATTTCGTTGCCAATAGATTTGCCAGGCACAAAATTCAACCGAGCCATTAGAGCGTCCAAGCAAATCAAGAAGGAAATTGAGACAATGGTTAATCAGAGGAGGATAGATCTCCATCTTCATCCTTTGGCCGAGAAAAGTAGTAATCATCAAGATTTGTTGTCTAGGTTGCTGATGGAGACATATAGCGACGGGGAGGAGATCAAGGACTCAGACATTGCCAACAAGTTGTATGGTCTCATAGTCGGTGCTTACGACAACGTAAGCTCTACGTTGGTTTCCATTGTTATGTATCTATCGCAGCTTCCTCATGTTTATGATGCCGTCCTTAAAGGTACGTACGTAAATAATTAATTACTCTTCCTTAATTGATTAATAAAACTAAACATAATTAATTAAGCACGTACGTATGGACAGAGCAAATGGAGATTGCAGAATCAAAGCCAGAAGGAGAGTTGCTGAACTGGAGTGACTTGCAGAAGATGAAATATTCATGGAGCGTGGCATGTGAAGTGTTGAGGTTGTTGCCACCAGTTCTGGGAACTTTTAGAGAGGCCGTTACCGACTTCACTTACGAAGGATATCTAATTCCAAAAGGAATGAAGGTACGTATCGCGTGATCGAAATTAATGCATGATGATCGATCGATCGATATATATATATATATATATATATGATCATGACAAATTAGTACGTATATTCATTCATATATATGATAGATGATCGATGCATGCATGCAGTTACACTGGAATATGTTTGCCACGCATAAAAACCCGGAATACTTCCCGGATCCACACAAGTTCGACCCGTCAAGGTTCCAAGGACCGCGAGTAGTTCCTTATTCATATGTTCCTTTTGGAGGAGGGCCTCGAATGTGTCCCGGAAAAGAATATGCTCGATTCAAAATATTGGTTTTCATGCACAACCTGGTCACAAGATTTAAGTGGGAGATGGTTTTTCCAGACGAGAAAATGATTATGGACCCGGTTCTTGTTCCTACCAAAGGACTTGCCATTCGCCTTTTTCCTCATAAATGATTATGGTTTGAATGTACGTATCTATGATGGATGGATGGATGTGCAGTACTGTACGTGTTAAATATATGCATGTGATTAAGTAATAAATCACCTTTCGCCCGCGGCCAGAACTCGTCTGGGATAGCGGTTGTTTCTCTATGGGGATTTTAGGCTAGCTGGGACTGTGTGTTGTTTCTGGGTTACCTTGTTTGGGCCCTGTACGTGTATTGGTTACTCCATCTTTGTTCCCCATGTGGGAGATTTGTGTTATGCTGGGCTTGTTGAAATTAACAAATTCCTTTTTGCAAACGAGAACAAGTACTATGACTTGTTGTTGATCTCTGGGAAAGATCATTTTTGTTTTCCTAACACGTACAGATGATCGAAATTTGTTTCCGTTCCTTGTTTTATTAATAATGAGATAGATATATACGATCATTTATAGCTAGCTGTGGTACTTGATTTAAGACAAAAATATATAGTTTCGATCATACAGTACGTCGATACAGCTTAAAAACAAACAACAGCAGCACGACCACCAAGTCATTTTATTCCACCAAAATACAAGAGCGGGAAAAATCCCATCTGATTTATATTTTAGCCCATAGAAAGATGTTCACAAGCAACCTAGTGACCAAAGCAACCCAAGATAATGATCACGACCATATAGTCGGTAATCTTATTGCTAAATACCAACACATAAGATCAACCTGGGTAAGCCGGCCTTACAACATTCTAAGAAATCTACTTTTTACTGGAGTCAAAGAAAACCCGGCCACATGTATAGATTCATCCAACCATAACAAAATAACAACAAACAAATTCAAAGTACCCAAGTTGAAGTTACTTGTATTGTTTTTCTCCTTTGTTTCTTATTTTTAGAAGTCAAATGAAGAAATGAATGCATAATAGAATTGAGGCAAGACTCAACCCGAAAGAAACACTTAAGCAGCTGCCTCCAGTAGCTCCCTCTCAGCACGCTCCCTGATTCTCCTCTCCATCTCTGGCCTGAAATGCCTAATCAAACCTTGCACAGGCCAAGCAGCAGCATCCCCCAAAGCACAGATTGTGTGCCCCTCAATCTGCTTGGTCACCTCCTGAAGCATGTCAATCTCTTCCAACATTGCATTCCCAACTTTCATTCTTTCCATGATCATCCAAAGCCATCCTGTCCCCTCCCTACATGGTGTGCACTGCCCACAGCTCTCATGCTTGTAGAAGTAAGAAAGCCGTGCAATTGCATCCACAATGTCAGTTGATTTATCCATCACAATAACAGCTGCAGTCCCCAACCCAGACTGGACAGCCTTCAATATTTTATAAAAATTACGAAACTGCCACTGACATATTTTATTGACCTCAATATTTTTTTTTTAAGGAATCGATATTTTCCGTGGTAGGAGGGAAAGAACAAAGAAGCATCACATTTGTGCATTTTATTGAGGTCAATAAATTTTTTTATTGAGGTCAATAAAATCCGTGATAGGAGGGAAAGAATAAAGGAGCATCACCTTTGTGTATTTTATTGACCTCAATAAAATAAACTTTTTTATTGAGGTCAATAAAATCCGTGGTAGGAGGGAAAAAACAAATGAACATCACCTTTGTGTATTTTATTGACCTCAATAAAATTTTATCGAGGTCAATAAACTTTTTTATTGAGATCAATGAAATGTTTTATTGACCTCAATAAAATTTTAACTTCGGAAGTTTCCATTTTCGGGAATCACTCTCTCTCTCCTCAAACCCGCACAGGTCACTCTCTCTCTTCTCGTCACTGTAGCAGCCGGTTTTTCCGGTTGATTTCTCCTCAATCCGGCCACCTCAAGGCTTGAAACTTGTCCCAAAATCTTCATCTCTTTGATCCCTTCAATCCTATACTAATTTTTTGTATCGATTTTTAGTGTAGGAGGAGAAATCTAGGAGAGAAAATGTCCGTTTTCGCGTGAAATTGTTCTTCCTTGCCGGCGGCGTTTCCGGCCGAGTTAGGGGGAAACCTTTACTGGGTTTTGTAGCCCTCTTCTCCACGAACCCAACACCACCAATCTCACCTCAAGGCGTCGCCGGACGGCGATGGATCGAGCGGTCAAAGTTTGTCAAGGGCAAAAATGTTACAAAAAATCACTATTTAATATTTTTGTCCTTAATGGGAGTAAAACATGCCTAAACCAGATCTGTTGGGAAAAATTAAAAATTTCCAAAGTTAATGGGAAATATAAGGTGAAAATTAGGACCTATTAGATATTTTCCTTCATAATAAAATAATTTTAAAAGGTTATTATGGTAAAAAGCAGAAAAATATAAATATGAAAAAAAAAAACAAAAAAAAACTTGAAAATATAGATAACAAGAAAACTTCCACGTTCTATCTCTTTTCACCAATAACACGTGCATCGCACGAGTATGAGGCTAGTATATATAAAGGGAAAACATGGGTTCTAGGTAAACATTCAAAAACTCAAGATTTGTTCTCATAAACTATATTAACCAAGAGTGCTCTAAAACTAACATGTTAGTTTCATAATACGAAACTAATCATACTCTTAATCTTCAGATTCATCTAATGACTTTGAATAAATTCTAATTAATATTTAAATTAATATATCATATCTGACTTAAAATTACAAAATGTTGAAAAAAAAACCTACATAATACCAAAACGCTAAATCTCTAAACCCTAACCCCTATCCCCCAAACCCTAAACCCTAACCCCTATCCCCCAAACCCTAACCCCTATCCCCCAAACCCTAAACCCTAAACCCTATCCCCTATCCCCCAAACCCTAAACCCTAACCCCTATCCCCCAAACCCTAAACCCTAACCCCTATCCCCCAAACCCTAACCCTAAACCCCAAACCAATTTCCAAACCCCAAACCTAGGTGTTGGGTTTGGGATTAGGGTAGGTTTAGGGTTTAGGGGTTAGGGTAGGTTTAGGGCTTAGGGTTTATGGGTTAGGGGTTAGGGTTTAGGGTATGGGGTTTAGGGCATCTGCCACCATAGAGTATTTGCCAAACCTATTTAGCCTATGAAAAATAGAATATTCTTGAGAATATTCTCATTTATCCTATCTTTATATTGTATACTTGCCATGATAGGCTATAATCATAAGCCATTTTTCAAACTTTTCTTTGCATTTTGGGGTGGGGGCCAGCATTTGGCCTATGCTTTCGGATGCCATATTTGACCTATGAAAATTTGCAAGGCTAAATTTGTTTTTGGGAGTTTGGGTTTTAGCCTATGATGGGAGGGAATGGTAGGCTATAATTGGGATTATAGCCTACCATGGCAGATGCTCTTTAGGGTTTAAAGTTTAAGGTTTTGGTAAAATATTTGTCGTAGATCGAGCATGTTAAAAGTCTCTTTTTCAACAAAGAAAGAAGAGAGCTAGCTAGGGGAGATCTAGATCGAGCATGGAAATGGAGTTGTTCATGATCATCCTTTTCCTTGTTTCTCTTTACTCTCTTTTTCGTTTAAAGTTGAACATTAATGTTAATCCAAGGCGTAAGAGTGGCGGCAGTGTACGTGGCACCGAGGCCGTTGAGCTGCCACCAGGAAGCACCGGTTGGCCAATCATTGGTGAAACCCTCGAGTATCTACGCACAGCCAAACATGGTGTTCCTGAAAAGTTCATAGATGACAGGAGGAACAAGTACTCACCAAGCAAGGTGTTCAAGACCTCGTTGCTGCGTGAATCTATGGCCGTGATGTGCACTGCTACTGGAAACAAATTCCTTTTTTTGAATGAGAACAAACTCGTCAAGTCTTGGTGGCCTGCAAACTTTGAAAAGATCTTTGCCAACTCTGAGAAAACAGACACCTCCCAGGAGTCCATTCGATTGCGCAAAGCTTTGGCTCCATTTCTCAAGCCTGATGCTCTCCACAGGTACATAGGGGTCATGGATGAGGTCACCAAGAAGCATTTGGATATGTATTGGTCGTCGGACGATGCAAAAATGATCATCAAAGTTCACCCACTAGCAAAGAAGTACACCTTCACATTAGCATGTAGACTCTTGTTAAACCTTGAGGATCCAAAACTAGTCACCAAACTAGAGGAGCCTATTCGGCTCATATCTTCGGGGTTCATTTCGTTGCCAATAGATTTGCCAGGCACAAAATTCAACCGAGCCATTAGAGCGTCCAAGCAAATCAAGAAGGAAATTGAGACAATGGTTAATCAGAGGAGGATAGATCTCCATCTTCATCCTTTGGCCGAGAAAAGTAGTAATCATCAAGATTTGTTGTCTAGGTTGCTGATGGAGACATATAGCGACGGGGAGGAGATCAAGGACTCAGACATTGCCAACAAGTTGTATGGTCTCATAGTCGGTGCTTACGACAACGTAAGCTCTACGTTGGTTTCCATTGTTATGTATCTATCGCAGCTTCCTCATGTTTATGATGCCGTCCTTAAAGGTACGTACGTAAATAATTAATTACTCTTCCTTAATTGATTAATAAAACTAAACATAATTAATTAAGCACGTACGTATGGACAGAGCAAATGGAGATTGCAGAATCAAAGCCAGAAGGAGAGTTGCTGAACTGGAGTGACTTGCAGAAGATGAAATATTCATGGAGCGTGGCATGTGAAGTGTTGAGGTTGTTGCCACCAGTTCTGGGAACTTTTAGAGAGGCCGTTACCGACTTCACTTACGAAGGATATCTAATTCCAAAAGGAATGAAGGTACGTATCGCGTGATCGAAATTAATGCATGATGATCGATCGATCGATATATATATATATATATATATATGATCATGACAAATTAGTACGTATATTCATTCATATATATGATAGATGATCGATGCATGCATGCAGTTACACTGGAATATGTTTGCCACGCATAAAAACCCGGAATACTTCCCGGATCCACACAAGTTCGACCCGTCAAGGTTCCAAGGACCGCGAGTAGTTCCTTATTCATATGTTCCTTTTGGAGGAGGGCCTCGAATGTGTCCCGGAAAAGAATATGCTCGATTCAAAATATTGGTTTTCATGCACAACCTGGTCACAAGATTTAAGTGGGAGATGGTTTTTCCAGACGAGAAAATGATTATGGACCCGGTTCTTGTTCCTACCAAAGGACTTGCCATTCGCCTTTTTCCTCATAAATGATTATGGTTTGAATGTACGTATCTATGATGGATGGATGGATGTGCAGTACTGTACGTGTTAAATATATGCATGTGATTAAGTAATAAATCACCTTTCGCCCGCGGCCAGAACTCGTCTGGGATAGCGGTTGTTTCTCTATGGGGATTTTAGGCTAGCTGGGACTGTGTGTTGTTTCTGGGTTACCTTGTTTGGGCCCTGTACGTGTATTGGTTACTCCATCTTTGTTCCCCATGTGGGAGATTTGTGTTATGCTGGGCTTGTTGAAATTAACAAATTCCTTTTTGCAAACGAGAACAAGTACTATGACTTGTTGTTGATCTCTGGGAAAGATCATTTTTGTTTTCCTAACACGTACAGATGATCGAAATTTGTTTCCGTTCCTTGTTTTATTAATAATGAGATAGATATATACGATCATTTATAGCTAGCTGTGGTACTTGATTTAAGACAAAAATATATAGTTTCGATCATACAGTACGTCGATACAGCTTAAAAACAAACAACAGCAGCACGACCACCAAGTCATTTTATTCCACCAAAATACAAGAGCGGGAAAAATCCCATCTGATTTATATTTTAACCCATAGAAAGATGTTCACAAGCAACCTAGTGACCAAAGCAACCCAAGATAATGATCACGACCATATAGTCGGTAATCTTATTGCTAAATACCAACACATAAGATCAACCTGGGTAAGCCGGCCTTACAACATTCTAAGAAATCTACTTTTTACTGGAGTCAAAGAAAACCCGGCCACATGTATAGATTCATCCAACCATAACAAAATAACAACAAACAAATTCAAAGTACCCAAGTTGAAGTTACTTGTATTGTTTTTCTCCTTTGTTTCTTATTTTTAGAAGTCAAATGAAGAAATGAATGCATAATAGAATTGAGGCAAGACTCAACCCGAAAGAAACACTTAAGCAGCTGCCTCCAGTAGCTCCCTCTCAGCACGCTCCCTGATTCTCCTCTCCATCTCTGGCCTGAAATGCCTAATCAAACCTTGCACAGGCCAAGCAGCAGCATCCCCCAAAGCACAGATTGTGTGCCCCTCAATCTGCTTGGTCACCTCCTGAAGCATGTCAATCTCTTCCAACATTGCATTCCCAACTTTCATTCTTTCCATGATCATCCAAAGCCATCCTGTCCCCTCCCTACATGGTGTGCACTGCCCACAGCTCTCATGCTTGTAGAAGTAAGAAAGCCGTGCAATTGCATCCACAATGTCAGTTGATTTATCCATCACAATAACAGCTGCAGTCCCCAACCCAGACTGGACAGCCTTCAATATTTTATAAAAATTACGAAACTGCCACTGACATATTTTATTGACCTCAATATTTTTTTTTTAAGGAATCGATATTTTCCGTGGTAGGAGGGAAAGAACAAAGAAGCATCACATTTGTGCATTTTATTGAGGTCAATAAATTTTTTTATTGAGGTCAATAAAATCCGTGATAGGAGGGAAAGAATAAAGGAGCATCACCTTTGTGTATTTTATTGACCTCAATAAAATAAACTTTTTTATTGAGGTCAATAAAATCCGTGGTAGGAGGGAAAAAACAAATGAACATCACCTTTGTGTATTTTATTGACCTCAATAAAATTTTATCGAGGTCAATAAACTTTTTTATTGAGATCAATGAAATGTTTTATTGACCTCAATAAAATTTTAACTTCGGAAGTTTCCATTTTCGGGAATCACTCTCTCTCTCCTCAAACCCGCACAGGTCACTCTCTCTCTTCTCGTCACTGTAGCAGCCGGTTTTTCCGGTTGATTTCTCCTCAATCCGGCCACCTCAAGGCTTGAAACTTGTCCCAAAATCTTCATCTCTTTGATCCCTTCAATCCTATACTAATTTTTTGTATCGATTTTTAGTGTAGGAGGAGAAATCTAGGAGAGAAAATGTCCGTTTTCGCGTGAAATTGTTCTTCCTTGCCGGCGGCGTTTCCGGCCGAGTTAGGGGGAAACCTTTACTGGGTTTTGTAGCCCTCTTCTCCACGAACCCAACACCACCAATCTCACCTCAAGGCGTCGCCGGACGGCGATGGATCGAGCGGTCAAAGTTTGTCAAGGGCAAAAATGTTACAAAAAATCACTATTTAATATTTTTGTCCTTAATGGGAGTAAAACATGCCTAAACCAGATCTGTTGGGAAAAATTAAAAATTTCCAAAGTTAATGGGAAATATAAGGTGAAAATTAGGACCTATTAGATATTTTCCTTCATAATAAAATAATTTTAAAAGGTTATTATGGTAAAAAGCAGAAAAATATAAATATGAAAAAAAAAAACAAAAAAAAACTTGAAAATATAGATAACAAGAAAACTTCCACGTTCTATCTCTTTTCACCAATAACACGTGCATCGCACGAGTATGAGGCTAGTATATATAAAGGGAAAACATGGGTTCTAGGTAAACATTCAAAAACTCAAGATTTGTTCTCATAAACTATATTAACCAAGAGTGCTCTAAAACTAACATGTTAGTTTCATAATACGAAACTAATCATACTCTTAATCTTCAGATTCATCTAATGACTTTGAATAAATTCTAATTAATATTTAAATTAATATATCATATCTGACTTAAAATTACAAAATGTTGAAAAAAAAACCTACATAATACCAAAACGCTAAATCTCTAAACCCTAACCCCTATCCCCCAAACCCTAAACCCTAACCCCTATCCCCCAAACCCTAACCCCTATCCCCCAAACCCTAAACCCTATCCCCTATCCCCCAAACCCTAAACCCTAACCCCTATCCCCCAAACCCTAAACCCTAACCCCTATCCCCCAAACCCTAACCCTAAACCCCAAATCAATTTCCAAACCCCAAACCTAGGTGTTGGGTTTGGGATTAGGGTAGGTTTAGGGTTTAGGGGTTAGGGTAGGTTTAGGGCTTAGGGTTTATGGGTTAGGGGTTAGGGTTTAGGGTATGGGGTTTAGGGCATCTGCCACCATAGAGTATTTGCCAAACCTATTTAGCCTATGGAAAATAGAATATTCTTGAGAATATTCTCATTTATCCTATCTTTATATTGTATACTTGCCATGATAGGCTATAATCATAAGCCATTTTTCAAACTTTTCTTTGCATTTTGGGGTGGGGGCCAGCATTTGGCCTATGCTTTCGGATGCCATATTTGACCTATGAAAATTCTTAAGGCTAAATTTGTTTTTGGGAGTTTGGGTTTTAGCCTATGATGGGAGGGAATGGTAGGCTATAATTGAGATTATAGCCTACCATGGCAGATGCTCTTTAGGGTTTAAAGTTTAAGGTTTTGGTAAAATATTTGTCGTAGATCGAGCATGTTAAAAGTCTCTTTTTCAACAAAGAAAGAAGAGAGCTAGCTAGGGGAGATCTAGATCGAGCATGGAAATGGAGTTGTTCATGATCATCCTTTTCCTTGTTTCTCTTTACTCTCTTTTTCGTTTAAAGTTGAACATTAATGTTAATCCAAGGCGTAAGAGTGGCGGCAGTGTACGTGGCACCGAGGCCGTTGAGCTGCCACCAGGAAGCACCGGTTGGCCAATCATTGGTGAAACCCTCGAGTATCTACGCACAGCCAAACATGGTGTTCCTGAAAAGTTCATAGATGACAGGAGGAACAAGTACTCACCAAGCAAGGTGTTCAAGACCTCGTTGCTGCGTGAATCTATGGCCGTGATGTGCACTGCTACTGGAAACAAATTCCTTTTTTTGAATGAGAACAAACTCGTCAAGTCTTGGTGGCCTGCAAACTTTGAAAAGATCTTTGCCAACTCTGAGAAAACAGACACCTCCCAGGAGTCCATTCGATTGCGCAAAGCTTTGGCTCCATTTCTCAAGCCTGATGCTCTCCACAGGTACATAGGGGTCATGGATGAGGTCACCAAGAAGCATTTGGATATGTATTGGTCGTCGGACGATGCAAAAATGATCATCAAAGTTCACCCACTAGCAAAGAAGTACACCTTCACATTAGCATGTAGACTCTTGTTAAACCTTGAGGATCCAAAACTAGTCACCAAACTAGAGGAGCCTATTCGGCTCATATCTTCGGGGTTCATTTCGTTGCCAATAGATTTGCCAGGCACAAAATTCAACCGAGCCATTAGAGCGTCCAAGCAAATCAAGAAGGAAATTGAGACAATGGTTAATCAGAGGAGGATAGATCTCCATCTTCATCCTTTGGCCGAGAAAAGTAGTAATCATCAAGATTTGTTGTCTAGGTTGCTGATGGAGACATATAGCGACGGGGAGGAGATGAAGGACTCAGACATTGCCAACAAGTTGTATGGTCTCATAGTCGGTGGTTACGACAACGTAAGCTCTACGTTGGTTTCCATTGTTATGTATCTATCGCAGCTTCCTCATGTTTATGATGCCGTCCTTAAAGGTACGTACGTAAATAATTAATTACTCTTCCTTAATTGATTAATAAAACTAAACATAATTAATTAAGCACGTACGTATGGACAGAGCAAATGGAGATTGCAGAATCAAAGCCAGAAGGAGAGTTGCTGAACTGGAGTGACTTGCAGAAGATGAAATATTCATGGAGCGTGGCATGTGAAGTGTTGAGGTTGTTGCCACCAGTTCTGGGAACTTTTAGAGAGGCCGTTACCGACTTCACTTACGAAGGATATCTAATTCCAAAAGGAATGAAGGTACGTATCGCGTGATCGAAATTAATGCATGATGATCGATCGATCGATATATATATATATATATATATATGATCATGACAAATTAGTACGTATATTCATTCATATATATGATAGATGATCGATGCATGCATGCAGTTACACTGGAATATGTTTGCCACGCATAAAAACCCGGAATACTTCCCGGATCCACACAAGTTCGACCCGTCAAGGTTCCAAGGACCGCGAGTAGTTCCTTATTCATATGTTCCTTTTGGAGGAGGGCCTCGAATGTGTCCCGGAAAAGAATATGCTCGATTCAAAATATTGGTTTTCATGCACAACCTGGTCACAAGATTTAAGTGGGAGATGGTTTTTCCAGACGAGAAAATGATTATGGACCCGGTTCTTGTTCCTACCAAAGGACTTGCCATTCGCCTTTTTCCTCATAAATGATTATGGTTTGAATGTACGTATCTATGATGGATGGATGGATGTGCAGTACTGTACGTGTTAAATATATGCATGTGATTAAGTAATAAATCACCTTTCGCCCGCGGCCAGAACTCGTCTGGGATAGCGGTTGTTTCTCTATGGGGATTTTAGGCTAGCTGGGACTGTGTGTTGTTTCTGGGTTACCTTGTTTGGGCCCTGTACGTGTATTGGTTACTCCATCTTTGTTCCCCATGTGGGAGATTTGTGTTATGCTGGGCTTGTTGAAATTAACAAATTCCTTTTTGCAAACGAGAACAAGTACTATGACTTGTTGTTGATCTCTGGGAAAGATCATTTTTGTTTTCCTAACACGTACAGATGATCGAAATTTGTTTCCGTTCCTTGTTTTATTAATAATGAGATAGATATATACGATCATTTATAGCTAGCTGTGGTACTTGATTTAAGACAAAAATATATAGTTTCGATCATACAGTACGTCGATACAGCTTAAAAACAAACAACAGCAGCACGACCACCAAGTCATTTTATTCCACCAAAATACAAGAGCGGGAAAAATCCCATCTGATTTATATTTTAACCCATAGAAAGATGTTCACAAGCAACCTAGTGACCAAAGCAACCCAAGATAATGATCACGACCATATAGTCGGTAATCTTATTGCTAAATACCAACACATAAGATCAACCTGGGTAAGCCGGCCTTACAACATTCTAAGAAATCTACTTTTTACTGGAGTCAAAGAAAACCCGGCCACATGTATAGATTCATCCAACCATAACAAAATAACAACAAACAAATTCAAAGTACCCAAGTTGAAGTTACTTGTATTGTTTTTCTCCTTTGTTTCTTATTTTTAGAAGTCAAATGAAGAAATGAATGCATAATAGAATTGAGGCAAGACTCAACCCGAAAGAAACACTTAAGCAGCTGCCTCCAGTAGCTCCCTCTCAGCACGCTCCCTGATTCTCCTCTCCATCTCTGGCCTGAAATGCCTAATCAAACCTTGCACAGGCCAAGCAGCAGCATCCCCCAAAGCACAGATTGTGTGCCCCTCAATCTGCTTGGTCACCTCCTGAAGCATGTCAATCTCTTCCAACATTGCATTCCCAACTTTCATTCTTTCCATGATCATCCAAAGCCATCCTGTCCCCTCCCTACATGGTGTGCACTGCCCACAGCTCTCATGCTTGTAGAAGTAAGAAAGCCGTGCAATTGCATCCACAATGTCAGTTGATTTATCCATCACAATAACAGCTGCAGTCCCCAACCCAGACTGGACAGCCTTCAATATTTTATAAAAATTACGAAACTGCCACTGACATATTTTATTGACCTCAATATTTTTTTTTTAAGGAATCGATATTTTCCGTGGTAGGAGGGAAAGAACAAAGAAGCATCACATTTGTGCATTTTATTGAGGTCAATAAATTTTTTTATTGAGGTCAATAAAATCCGTGATAGGAGGGAAAGAATAAAGGAGCATCACCTTTGTGTATTTTATTGACCTCAATAAAATAAACTTTTTTATTGAGGTCAATAAAATCCGTGGTAGGAGGGAAAAAACAAATGAACATCACCTTTGTGTATTTTATTGACCTCAATAAAATTTTATCGAGGTCAATAAACTTTTTTATTGAGATCAATGAAATGTTTTATTGACCTCAATAAAATTTTAACTTCGGAAGTTTCCATTTTCGGGAATCACTCTCTCTCTCCTCAAACCCGCACAGGTCACTCTCTCTCTTCTCGTCACTGTAGCAGCCGGTTTTTCCGGTTGATTTCTCCTCAATCCGGCCACCTCAAGGCTTGAAACTTGTCCCAAAATCTTCATCTCTTTGATCCCTTCAATCCTATACTAATTTTTTGTATCGATTTTTAGTGTAGGAGGAGAAATCTAGGAGAGAAAATGTCCGTTTTCGCGTGAAATTGTTCTTCCTTGCCGGCGGCGTTTCCGGCCGAGTTAGGGGGAAACCTTTACTGGGTTTTGTAGCCCTCTTCTCCACGAACCCAACACCACCAATCTCACCTCAAGGCGTCGCCGGACGGCGATGGATCGAGCGGTCAAAGTTTGTCAAGGGCAAAAATGTTACAAAAAATCACCATTTAATATTTTTGTCCTTAATGGGAGTAAAACATGCCTAAACCAGATCTGTTGGGAAAAATTAAAAATTTCCAAAGTTAATGGGAAATATAAGGTGAAAATTAGGACCTATTAGATATTTTCCTTCATAATAAAATAATTTTAAAAGGTTATTATGGTAAAAAGCAGAAAAATATAAATATGAAAAAAAAAACAAAAAAAAACTTGAAAATATAGATAACAAGAAAACTTCCACGTTCTATCTCTTTTCACCAATAACACGTGCATCGCACGAGTATGAGGCTAGTATATATAAAGGGAAAACATGGGTTCTAGGTAAACATTCAAAAACTCAAGATTTGTTCTCATAAACTATATTAACCAAGAGTGCTCTAAAACTAACATGTTAGTTTCATAATACGAAACTAATCATACTCTTAATCTTCAGATTCATCTAATGACTTTGAATAAATTCTAATTAATATTTAAATTAATATATCATATCTGACTTAAAATTACAAAATGTTGAAAAAAAAACCTACATAATACCAAAACGCTAAATCTCTAAACCCTAACCCCTATCCCCCAAACCCTAAACCCTAACCCCTATCCCCCAAACCCTAACCCCTATCCCCCAAACCCTAAACCCTATCCCCTATCCCCCAAACCCTAAACCCTAACCCCTATCCCCCAAACCCTAACCCTAAACCCCAAACCAATTTCCAAACCCCAAACCTAGGTGTTGGGTTTGGGATTAGGGTAGGTTTAGGGTTTAGGGGTTAGGGTAGGTTTAGGGCTTAGGGTTTATGAAATTCCGGTACACCGGATTGTCCAACAACGGTATAGTCGTCCTAAACACTAATCGGAGAGTATACACAACTTTGAACAAATTAAAACTTAAACTCTCCACAACTTAGGTTCTAACTATTGCACAAGCAATACACAATTGATTACAAACAATATGCAACAAGCACAATCAATTGTACAACCTAGAATCCCAAAGTGTGCATCAAACTAGCACACCACGGACTATATATATCTATGTATGAACAAACACACAATATGCTAAACAATTAAGCACAATACAATAGATATAAACAATCACACAAGCAACACACAATATGGTCACCCGGAACCTCTACCTCTAGAGGAAAACCGGAGGGGAGCCGTACCCCACGCTCTTGTGTAACACTATGAAAACGCCAAACGGCAACACGTACAAGGGGGAACTCCGTCCCAAACTCTACACTATCAACCCTATGACTAGTGGCAGCTCTAACCTTGTGTAGCCCCGAATGCTCTTCAAGTGATCCCACCTCAAGCTTCTCCGATTGATCGAACTTCACCGCGTGAATCCTCCAACCGCAAGACACCGACTATGCAAGTGTGTGTGTGTGTGTGTATATGAATGAATTCAATTCAATTAACACAAGCAATTCAACAAGGAACAATTGCTTGCATTAACCAAACCGAATTGAAAAGCCTTGAATATGATTCAAGGGTTTGTTTAACTAATCACAAGGATCATTAGCTAAACAAACAAACAACAAAGAATATTGAATATAGATTCAATCATTCAATTCAGCAATTCAACATGGAACAATTGCTAGAATCGAATAGAATCTCCTAAATCCTAAACATAGGCTAAACTAGCATATAAATGCAAATCAAAGTGTTTAGCAATGGATTATAGATGGAGATTAAGGTGAGGAACCTACAACATGGAACTAGGATCACTCACAATACCAAAGAACTCTCTCAAAGTGTATTTTCGACTATGGGGAAAGAGTTGACCGAAATGAAACAAAGGGATTCAATTTATAGAAAACTGTCCAGAAGCATTTGCGATCGATCGCACGACATTATGCGATCGATCGCACAGTGTAAAATAAAGAGACAGAAACGTCTGGAAGTGCGAAACCCTTGTTTGCGATCGATCGCGAAAAGTTGCGATCGATCGCACGAAAAAATCCCAACGGACATATTTTCGAACTGCAACGGTCATAAATCCAACGGACAAATTTGCCACGTGGTGCGATCGATCGCATGAACAGTGACGATCGATCGCAAGGCATAAAACAGCCTTAAACATAAAGGAATGCTAATCAAAACAAATCTATAGGAAGATCTAGCAATCCTATCATCATAAACTCAAATGTATGAAACTATGCATACAAAATTTGAGCCGGTCGCGTTGCGACCGGGTGCTTATAAAATAAGCACTCGAAACTTGTGACACAAGACACAAGTGTGGCAATCAAGCATCCTATACTTATGTGATTCACATCATAAGTGAAAGGAAAACAACCTAGATAAACCTAGGACAACAAGGAAGACTAAATGTCAATGAAGTGCATGTGTATATGCATGAGTCATACCTTGAGATGCTTGAACGAAACCTTCGATGACCAATGATCGAAGTCCGGAGAAAAGACCGGATAAGAAAGGCGTCTTCACGAACCATCTCGAGTAAGAACAACCTAAGCCACGACACATAATCCCTAAACAATCTAGCATTGAATACAAAACAAATGCTAATACAAGGGAAGAGGTTTTGTCAAATAGGAAATAGCCAATAGCAAATATTTTGCCCTTACAATCTCCTCCTTTGGCATTTCCTAGACAAAACCTCATAAGAAATACAACTCAAATAACCTATGCTATAATAAGGCATCTTTAATATCGACATGACATTTCTGCAATGACAAACACTAAAGCACAAGATACCGTGAAGCATGTATGGTATAACAATTGAGTTATAAATAATATGGCATAATAAACAATCTCCATTAAACAAATAATAATCCCCCTTAACAATATATTTCTCCCCTAATAAATATCTCTCCTCCTTACTATATAATTCTCCTCCTTTTTGTCTAGAAAGGCCAAAGGAGGGAGAGAAACTAAGTCGTAATAAAAGCATGTTATGGACAACATAAACATGATAAACAATTGAAACCAATTGAGAACATACGACATAAATGAGAGACTTTAAAACAATAATCCATAAGGATACAAAGTCTCCTCCTCAAATGAATATCAACAAGTAAACATCATGCAATGAGAAACAATAATCATTAAGCATAGATGAATAAAGCTTAGTCTATCATACGCAAGTTATGCAAGTCATAACAAGATATAAAATATGAAGAACAAGACATAAGCAAACTCGAAGGCAATTCCAAGGAGTCTCCTCCTCAACGAGGTAGGGGTGTACTAATCAAAAAGTACAAAAATTTGGGGGTGTACTAACAAAGAGTACATACGGAGAATAGCCATAACAACAATACAAGTTGTAAATCAATCAAAGATTAACAACTACAAGATCTTCCAACAAACAAAATAAGGAAGATAAACAATAAAATCCTTAGAAACATGCAAGGTTTCCCAAAACATATGAAGGGAAGGACACCAAATAAACACATTGTGTAGGTGTGTGCAAAGGATTTTAACATCTATTTGCTCAAAATAAGGCTCGTTGGATAATCAACTCGGACAACGACCTAGACTTCATAGAAGAACTAGAGAGCTTGAGACAAATAAACGATCATTCCATAGTGGAACACATACGAAGGACATACAAAAGACAAGTCCTAAGGGGATGCAAGAAATGCAAGACACCAAATGAAACGCTTTAGCAAATTGGCCCAGCGAGCGGAAGACTACGAAACTATAACAAATAGTTTACTAAAGATAAGCCAATAATACCAAAGAAACATAAAGTCAAGCATTTCATCCCAAATAAACATCAAATGGTATATAACAATAGAAGCTCATTGAGTTCTAGACAAACAAAACACCATTTGAAGGAGGCACAAAACCAACAATTTAACCAAAACTCACTATGGAGTATAAAAGGGTTTTGTGGTGCTATTGCAACTATACCTCAATATATAGGAGACATATAGACAAAATTGCTACACATTAAAAGCAATTTGTGCATTAAAACCATGGTCTCCACCAAAGAATCTTAATTTGCAACTTAGATAAAAGCATCTAAAATATGAGCAATAAGAAGCAAATCAAGACACCCAAAACTCATTTAAAAATAACTAGAACAATGAGAACTAGTTCAAGAAACAACAATTTTGACAACAAAATTGATATGAGTTAAAGTGGGATTTAATTCCTCAATTAAAACAACCTCAACAAAATAAAATACTCAAAAGTATGAAGAGGTAAGAGGAAATAAAGCTTTTAAAAAACAAATATGGTCGAAAAACTTGCAAGCAGCAGATTCACGATCGATCGTGGAACACAACGCGATCGATCGTAAATAATGGACAGAATAAACTGCTCTCTGCCAAAGCGTGCGATCGATCGCAAAACAGGGTGCGATCGATCGTAACAAATAAACGCACGACCAAAATAAACATGCGATCGATCGCAAACTGGGTGTGATCGATCGCAAATACCTTCTGACCCTAAACAACAAAGACTCACCATCAAGTCTAAAAGCATACCTTTTATACCAAATAAAATGGAAGCAAAGCAAGCAAATAATAGGCATACTAGTCAGAAAAACAAACCAATCAATTCATCAACGAATTGAGGGACAAACAATTGATGATCAAATCATCAAACAAAATGATTAAGTCTCCCCCTTAATCTAATAATGTCCAACAAGACTTCAAGAGAACACATATGTGTGAAGTCTAGGACAAATAGGAGACTCAATCATGGTCATTGACCAATACTTTCTTGACCCAAACCTTCTTGTTTGAGACAAGGGGAGGAGATGAGGAACCACTACGGGTTTGAGGTAAAACCACCCTAGAGAGTTTGACAACTTCACTCAAAAGATATTGCATTTGATCCTTAAGTGAAGTGTCATGTGAAGGTTTATGAATATAGGCTTGCCTAGGTTTACCCTTCACATATTTAAGGTCTTTAAAGACACAAGTCTTCTTAGGTGCATTGCACTTAGGCCTAACATGACCAATTTTGCCACAATTGTGACAATAAGGAATAAATTTCTTTTTGGTCCTAATTAACTCTCTAACAATGGGAGGTGAGCTAGGAGACTTAAGAGTTTTCCTATAGATATTGCACCTTGGTTTGATATGTCCAATCTTACCACAATGGTGACATTTAGGCACAAAACTCTTAGGCTTTAGTGACTCTAATGCAATGGGGATTGAGTCTAAAGCCATAACATCATTGGTCATAGAAGAAGAAGAGATAGAGCTCTTTTCCACAAAACCAATGTCACTCTTGACAACAAGAGCATGTACATTGTCAATCTTGGCTTGACATATGGTCAAATCAAGAACCTCTTTTCTAAGATTAACAACACTCACTTTAAGCTCATCATTTTCAAGTGATAGGGTGTTGATATGAGAATTCTTATCAAGAACCTCCTCTTTAAGTACAAGGTTTTCCTTACTAAGGAATTGACATTTTTCTTCTAGCTCCGTAATGCTCATGCACAAATATTTAAATTTTCTAACATCTTGAGCATTACCATTAAATAAAGCCTCAATACTAGCTTCAAGAACATCTTCGCTAATATCCTCATCACTATCTACATTTGAACAAGTGTCCAAATTACATGGACTTGAAGAGTCCTCCCTAGCAATAAAACCTACAATAGGTACATCCTCATGATCGGAGGAAGAACAACTCTCATTGGAATCGCTCCAAGAGGTATATGCGGTTTTTACCTTATTGGTACATTCGGTCAAGTCGTGACCATAACCACCGCATGTTAAACAATGAGGACCACGCCTCTTAGACTCTAAATTCCTAACATTAGGAACATCACTATGTGATCTACAAGAGTCTATACTAGAGAATTTTCTACGACTTTGTAAAAACTTCTCATACTCGTCATTTAAACCCGACAAAGAGGAATAATCTCTAATTGCCATGACGCACACAAGACCGACTAAACCGTATCGACTCTATTTGCCTTAAGAGTAAGGCTCCGATACCAATTGAAATTCCGGTACACCGGATTGTCCAACAACGGTATAGTCGTCCTAAACACTAATCGGAGAGTATACACAACTTTGAACAAATTAAAACTTAAACTCTCCACAACTTAGGTTCTAACTATTGCACAAGCAATACACAATTGATTACAAACAATATGCAACAAGCACAATCAATTGTACAACCTAGAATCCCAAAGTGTGCATCAAACTAGCACACCACGGACTATATATATCTATGTATGAACAAACACACAATATGCTAAACAATTAAGCACAATACAATAGATATAAACAATCACACAAGCAACACACAATATGGTCACCCGGAACCTCTACCTCTAGAGGAAAACCGGAGGGGAGCCGTACCCCACGCTCTTGTGTAACACTATGAAAACGCCAAACGGCAACACGTACAAGGGGGAACTCCGTCCCAAACTCTACACTATCAACCCTATGACTAGTGGCAGCTCTAACCTTGTGTAGCCCCGAATGCTCTTCAAGTGATCCCACCTCAAGCTTCTCCGATTGATCGAACTTCACCGCGTGAATCCTCCAACCGCAAGACACCGACTATGCAAGTGTGTGTGTGTGTGTGTATATGAATGAATTCAATTCAATTAACACAAGCAATTCAACAAGGAACAATTGCTTGCATTAACCAAACCGAATTGAAAAGCCTTGAATATGATTCAAGGGTTTGTTTAACTAATCACAAGGATCATTAGCTAAACAAACAAACAACAAAGAATATTGAATATAGATTCAATCATTCAATTCAGCAATTCAACATGGAACAATTGCTAGAATCGAATAGAATCTCCTAAATCCTAAACATAGGCTAAACTAGCATATAAATGCAAATCAAAGTGTTTAGCAATGGATTATAGATGGAGATTAAGGTGAGGAACCTACAACATGGAACTAGGATCACTCACAATACCAAAGAACTCTCTCAAAGTGTATTTTCGACTATGGGGAAAGAGTTGACCGAAATGAAACAAAGGGATTCAATTTATAGAAAACTGTCCAGAAGCATTTGCGATCGATCGCACGACATTATGCGATCGATCGCACAGTGTAAAATAAAGAGACAGAAACGTCTGGAAGTGCGAAACCCTTGTTTGCGATCGATCGCGAAAAGTTGCGATCGATCGCACGAAAAAATCCCAACGGACATATTTTCGAACTGCAACGGTCATAAATCCAACGGACAAATTTGCCACGTGGTGCGATCGATCGCATGAACAGTGACGATCGATCGCAAGGCATAAAACAGCCTTAAACATAAAGGAATGCTAATCAAAACAAATCTATAGGAAGATCTAGCAATCCTATCATCATAAACTCAAATGTATGAAACTATGCATACAAAATTTGAGCCGGTCGCGTTGCGACCGGGTGCTTATAAAATAAGCACTCGAAACTTGTGACACAAGACACAAGTGTGGCAATCAAGCATCCTATACTTATGTGATTCACATCATAAGTGAAAGGAAAACAACCTAGATAAACCTAGGACAACAAGGAAGACTAAATGTCAATGAAGTGCATGTGTATATGCATGAGTCATACCTTGAGATGCTTGAACGAAACCTTCGATGACCAATGATCGAAGTCCGGAGAAAAGACCGGATAAGAAAGGCGTCTTCACGAACCATCTCGAGTAAGAACAACCTAAGCCACGACACATAATCCCTAAACAATCTAGCATTGAATACAAAACAAATGCTAATACAAGGGAAGAGGTTTTGTCAAATAAGAAATAGCCAATAGCAAATATTTTGCCCTTACAGTTTATGGGTTAGGGGTTAGGGTTTAGGGTATGGGGTTTAGGGCATCTGCCACCATAGAGTATTTGCCAAACCTATTTAGCCTATGAAAAATAGAATATTCTTGAGAATATTCTCATTTATCCTATCTTTATATTGTATACTTGCCATGATAGGCTATAATCATAAGCCATTTTTCAAACTTTTCTTTGCATTTTGGGGTGGGGGCCAGCATTTGGCCTATGCTTTCGGATGCCATATTTGACCTATGAAAATTTGCAAGGCTAAATTTGTTTTTGGGAGTTTGGGTTTTAGCCTATGATGGGAGGGAATGGTAGGCTATAATTGGGATTATAGCCTACCATGGCAGATGCTCTTTAGGGTTTAAAGTTTAAGGTTTTGGTAAAATATTTGTCGTAGATCGAGCATGTTAAAAGTCTCTTTTTCAACAAAGAAAGAAGAGAGCTAGCTAGGGGAGATCTAGATCGAGCATGGAAATGGAGTTGTTCATGATCATCCTTTTCCTTGTTTCTCTTTACTCTCTTTTTCGTTTAAAGTTGAACATTAATGTTAATCCAAGGCGTAAGAGTGGCGGCAGTGTACGTGGCACCGAGGCCGTTGAGCTGCCACCAGGAAGCACCGGTTGGCCAATCATTGGTGAAACCCTCGAGTATCTACGCACAGCCAAACATGGTGTTCCTGAAAAGTTCATAGATGACAGGAGGAACAAGTACTCACCAAGCAAGGTGTTCAAGACCTCGTTGCTGCGTGAATCTATGGCCGTGATGTGCACTGCTACTGGAAACAAATTCCTTTTTTTGAATGAGAACAAACTCGTCAAGTCTTGGTGGCCTGCAAACTTTGAAAAGATCTTTGCCAACTCTGAGAAAACAGACACCTCCCAGGAGTCCATTCGATTGCGCAAAGCTTTGGCTCCATTTCTCAAGCCTGATGCTCTCCACAGGTACATAGGGGTCATGGATGAGGTCACCAAGAAGCATTTGGATATGTATTGGTCGTCGGACGATGCAAAAATGATCATCAAAGTTCACCCACTAGCAAAGAAGTACACCTTCACATTAGCATGTAGACTCTTGTTAAACCTTGAGGATCCAAAACTAGTCACCAAACTAGAGGAGCCTATTCGGCTCATATCTTCGGGGTTCATTTCGTTGCCAATAGATTTGCCAGGCACAAAATTCAACCGAGCCATTAGAGCGTCCAAGCAAATCAAGAAGGAAATTGAGACAATGGTTAATCAGAGGAGGATAGATCTCCATCTTCATCCTTTGGCCGAGAAAAGTAGTAATCATCAAGATTTGTTGTCTAGGTTGCTGATGGAGACATATAGCGACGGGGAGGAGATGAAGGACTCAGACATTGCCAACAAGTTGTATGGTCTCATAGTCGGTGCTTACGACAACGTAAGCTCTACGTTGGTTTCCATTGTTATGTATCTATCGCAGCTTCCTCATGTTTATGATGCCGTCCTTAAAGGTACGTACGTAAGTAATTAATTACTCTTCCTTAATTGATTAATAAAACTAAACATAATTAATTAAGCACGTACGTATGGACAGAGCAAATGGAGATTGCAGAATCAAAGCCAGAAGGAGAGTTGCTGAACTGGAGTGACTTGCAGAAGATGAAATATTCATGGAGCGTGGCATGTGAAGTGTTGAGGTTGTTGCCACCAGTTCTGGGAACTTTTAGAGAGGCCGTTACCGACTTCACTTACGAAGGATATCTAATTCCAAAAGGAATGAAGGTACGTATCGCGTGATCGAAATTAATGCATGATGATCGATCGATCGATATATATATATATATATATATATGATCATGACAAATTAGTACGTATATTCATTCATATATATGATAGATGATCGATGCATGCATGCAGTTACACTGGAATATGTTTGCCACGCATAAAAACCCGGAATACTTCCCGGATCCACACAAGTTCGACCCGTCAAGGTTCCAAGGACCGCGAGTAGTTCCTTATTCATATGTTCCTTTTGGAGGAGGGCCTCGAATGTGTCCCGGAAAAGAATATGCTCGATTCAAAATATTGGTTTTCATGCACAACCTGGTCACAAGATTTAAGTGGGAGATGGTTTTTCCAGACGAGAAAATGATTATGGACCCGGTTCTTGTTCCTACCAAAGGACTTGCCATTCGCCTTTTTCCTCATAAATGATTATGGTTTGAATGTACGTATCTATGATGGATGGATGGATGTGCAGTACTGTACGTGTTAAATATATGCATGTGATTAAGTAATAAATCACCTTTCGCCCGCGGCCAGAACTCGTCTGGGATAGCGGTTGTTTCTCTATGGGGATTTTAGGCTAGCTGGGACTGTGTGTTGTTTCTGGGTTACCTTGTTTGGGCCCTGTACGTGTATTGGTTACTCCATCTTTGTTCCCCATGTGGGAGATTTGTGTTATGCTGGGCTTGTTGAAATTAACAAATTCCTTTTTGCAAACGAGAACAAGTACTATGACTTGTTGTTGATCTCTGGGAAAGATCATTTTTGTTTTCCTAACACGTACAGATGATCGAAATTTGTTTCCGTTCCTTGTTTTATTAATAATGAGATAGATATATACGATCATTTATAGCTAGCTGTGGTACTTGATTTAAGACAAAAATATATAGTTTCGATCATACAGTACGTCGATACAGCTTAAAAACAAACAACAGCAGCACGACCACCAAGTCATTTTATTCCACCAAAATACAAGAGCGGGAAAAATCCCATCTGATTTATATTTTAGCCCATAGAAAGATGTTCACAAGCAACCTAGTGACCAAAGCAACCCAAGATAATGATCACGACCATATAGTCGGTAATCTTATTGCTAAATACCAACACATAAGATCAACCTGGGTAAGCCGGCCTTACAACATTCTAAGAAATCTACTTTTTACTGGAGTCAAAGAAAACCCGGCCACATGTATAGATTCATCCAACCATAACAAAATAACAACAAACAAATTCAAAGTACCCAAGTTGAAGTTACTTGTATTGTTTTTCTCCTTTGTTTCTTATTTTTAGAAGTCAAATGAAGAAATGAATGCATAATAGAATTGAGGCAAGACTCAACCCGAAAGAAACACTTAAGCAGCTGCCTCCAGTAGCTCCCTCTCAGCACGCTCCCTGATTCTCCTCTCCATCTCTGGCCTGAAATGCCTAATCAAACCTTGCACAGGCCAAGCAGCAGCATCCCCCAAAGCACAGATTGTGTGCCCCTCAATCTGCTTGGTCACCTCCTGAAGCATGTCAATCTCTTCCAACATTGCATTCCCAACTTTCATTCTTTCCATGATCATCCAAAGCCATCCTGTCCCCTCCCTACATGGTGTGCACTGCCCACAGCTCTCATGCTTGTAGAAGTAAGAAAGCCGTGCAATTGCATCCACAATGTCAGTTGATTTATCCATCACAATAACAGCTGCAGTCCCCAACCCAGACTGGACAGCCTTCAATATTTTATAAAAATTACGAAACTGCCACTGACATATTTTATTGACCTCAATATTTTTTTTTTAAGGAATCGATATTTTCCGTGGTAGGAGGGAAAGAACAAAGAAGCATCACATTTGTGCATTTTATTGAGGTCAATAAATTTTTTTATTGAGGTCAATAAAATCCGTGATAGGAGGGAAAGAATAAAGGAGCATCACCTTTGTGTATTTTATTGACCTCAATAAAATAAACTTTTTTATTGAGGTCAATAAAATCCGTGGTAGGAGGGAAAAAACAAATGAACATCACCTTTGTGTATTTTATTGACCTCAATAAAATTTTATCGAGGTCAATAAACTTTTTTATTGAGATCAATGAAATGTTTTATTGACCTCAATAAAATTTTAACTTCGGAAGTTTCCATTTTCGGGAATCACTCTCTCTCTCCTCAAACCCGCACAGGTCACTCTCTCTCTTCTCGTCACTGTAGCAGCCGGTTTTTCCGGTTGATTTCTCCTCAATCCGGCCACCTCAAGGCTTGAAACTTGTCCCAAAATCTTCATCTCTTTGATCCCTTCAATCCTATACTAATTTTTTGTATCGATTTTTAGTGTAGGAGGAGAAATCTAGGAGAGAAAATGTCCGTTTTCGCGTGAAATTGTTCTTCCTTGCCGGCGGCGTTTCCGGCCGAGTTAGGGGGAAACCTTTACTGGGTTTTGTAGCCCTCTTCTCCACGAACCCAACACCACCAATCTCACCTCAAGGCGTCGCCGGACGGCGATGGATCGAGCGGTCAAAGTTTGTCAAGGGCAAAAATGTTACAAAAAATCACCATTTAATATTTTTGTCCTTAATGGGAGTAAAACATGCCTAAACCAGATCTGTTGGGAAAAATTAAAAATTTCCAAAGTTAATGGGAAATATAAGGTGAAAATTAGGACCTATTAGATATTTTCCTTCATAATAAAATAATTTTAAAAGGTTATTATGGTAAAAAGCAGAAAAATATAAATATGAAAAAAAAAACAAAAAAAAACTTGAAAATATAGATAACAAGAAAACTTCCACGTTCTATCTCTTTTCACCAATAACACGTGCATCGCACGAGTATGAGGCTAGTATATATAAAGGGAAAACATGGGTTCTAGGTAAACATTCAAAAACTCAAGATTTGTTCTCATAAACTATATTAACCAAGAGTGCTCTAAAACTAACATGTTAGTTTCATAATACGAAACTAATCATACTCTTAATCTTCAGATTCATCTAATGACTTTGAATAAATTCTAATTAATATTTAAATTAATATATCATATCTGACTTAAAATTACAAAATGTTGAAAAAAAAACCTACATAATACCAAAACGCTAAATCTCTAAACCCTAACCCCTATCCCCCAAACCCTAAACCCTAACCCCTATCCCCCAAACCCTAACCCCTATCCCCCAAACCCTAAACCCTATCCCCTATCCCCCAAACCCTAAACCCTAACCCCTATCCCCCAAACCCTAACCCTAAACCCCAAACCAATTTCCAAACCCCAAACCTAGGTGTTGGGTTTGGGATTAGGGTAGGTTTAGGGTTTAGGGGTTAGGGTAGGTTTAGGGCTTAGGGTTTATGGGTTAGGGGTTAGGGTTTAGGGTATGGGGTTTAGGGCATCTGCCACCATAGAGTATTTGCCAAACCTATTTAGCCTATGAAAAATAGAATATTCTTGAGAATATTCTCATTTATCCTATCTTTATATTGTATACTTGCCATGATAGGCTATAATCATAAGCCATTTTTCAAACTTTTCTTTGCATTTTGGGGTGGGGGCCAGCATTTGGCCTATGCTTTCGGATGCCATATTTGACCTATGAAAATTTGCAAGGCTAAATTTGTTTTTGGGAGTTTGGGTTTTAGCCTATGATGGGAGGGAATGGTAGGCTATAATTGGGATTATAGCCTACCATGGCAGATGCTCTTTAGGGTTTAAAGTTTAAGGTTTTGGTAAAATATTTGTCGTAGATCGAGCATGTTAAAAGTCTCTTTTTCAACAAAGAAAGAAGAGAGCTAGCTAGGGGAGATCTAGATCGAGCATGGAAATGGAGTTGTTCATGATCATCCTTTTCCTTGTTTCTCTTTACTCTCTTTTTCGTTTAAAGTTGAACATTAATGTTAATCCAAGGCGTAAGAGTGGCGGCAGTGTACGTGGCACCGAGGCCGTTGAGCTGCCACCAGGAAGCACCGGTTGGCCAATCATTGGTGAAACCCTCGAGTATCTACGCACAGCCAAACATGGTGTTCCTGAAAAGTTCATAGATGACAGGAGGAACAAGTACTCACCAAGCAAGGTGTTCAAGACCTCGTTGCTGCGTGAATCTATGGCCGTGATGTGCACTGCTACTGGAAACAAATTCCTTTTTTTGAATGAGAACAAACTCGTCAAGTCTTGGTGGCCTGCAAACTTTGAAAAGATCTTTGCCAACTCTGAGAAAACAGACACCTCCCAGGAGTCCATTCGATTGCGCAAAGCTTTGGCTCCATTTCTCAAGCCTGATGCTCTCCACAGGTACATAGGGGTCATGGATGAGGTCACCAAGAAGCATTTGGATATGTATTGGTCGTCGGACGATGCAAAAATGATCATCAAAGTTCACCCACTAGCAAAGAAGTACACCTTCACATTAGCATGTAGACTCTTGTTAAACCTTGAGGATCCAAAACTAGTCACCAAACTAGAGGAGCCTATTCGGCTCATATCTTCGGGGTTCATTTCGTTGCCAATAGATTTGCCAGGCACAAAATTCAACCGAGCCATTAGAGCGTCCAAGCAAATCAAGAAGGAAATTGAGACAATGGTTAATCAGAGGAGGATAGATCTCCATCTTCATCCTTTGGCCGAGAAAAGTAGTAATCATCAAGATTTGTTGTCTAGGTTGCTGATGGAGACATATAGCGACGGGGAGGAGATGAAGGACTCAGACATTGCCAACAAGTTGTATGGTCTCATAGTCGGTGCTTACGACAACGTAAGCTCTACGTTGGTTTCCATTGTTATGTATCTATCGCAGCTTCCTCATGTTTATGATGCCGTCCTTAAAGGTACGTACGTAAATAATTAATTACTCTTCCTTAATTGATTAATAAAACTAAACATAATTAATTAAGCACGTACGTATGGACAGAGCAAATGGAGATTGCAGAATCAAAGCCAGAAGGAGAGTTGCTGAACTGGAGTGACTTGCAGAAGATGAAATATTCATGGAGCGTGGCATGTGAAGTGTTGAGGTTGTTGCCACCAGTTCTGGGAACTTTTAGAGAGGCCGTTACCGACTTCACTTACGAAGGATATCTAATTCCAAAAGGAATGAAGGTACGTATCGCGTGATCGAAATTAATGCATGATGATCGATCGATCGATATATATATATATATATATATATGATCATGACAAATTAGTACGTATATTCATTCATATATATGATAGATGATCGATGCATGCATGCAGTTACACTGGAATATGTTTGCCACGCATAAAAACCCGGAATACTTCCCGGATCCACACAAGTTCGACCCGTCAAGGTTCCAAGGACCGCGAGTAGTTCCTTATTCATATGTTCCTTTTGGAGGAGGGCCTCGAATGTGTCCCGGAAAAGAATATGCTCGATTCAAAATATTGGTTTTCATGCACAACCTGGTCACAAGATTTAAGTGGGAGATGGTTTTTCCAGACGAGAAAATGATTATGGACCCGGTTCTTGTTCCTACCAAAGGACTTGCCATTCGCCTTTTTCCTCATAAATGATTATGGTTTGAATGTACGTATCTATGATGGATGGATGGATGTGCAGTACTGTACGTGTTAAATATATGCATGTGATTAAGTAATAAATCACCTTTCGCCCGCGGCCAGAACTCGTCTGGGATAGCGGTTGTTTCTCTATGGGGATTTTAGGCTAGCTGGGACTGTGTGTTGTTTCTGGGTTACCTTGTTTGGGCCCTGTACGTGTATTGGTTACTCCATCTTTGTTCCCCATGTGGGAGATTTGTGTTATGCTGGGCTTGTTGAAATTAACAAATTCCTTTTTGCAAACGAGAACAAGTACTATGACTTGTTGTTGATCTCTGGGAAAGATCATTTTTGTTTTCCTAACACGTACAGATGATCGAAATTTGTTTCCGTTCCTTGTTTTATTAATAATGAGATAGATATATACGATCATTTATAGCTAGCTGTGGTACTTGATTTAAGACAAAAATATATAGTTTCGATCATACAGTACGTCGATACAGCTTAAAAACAAACAACAGCAGCACGACCACCAAGTCATTTTATTCCACCAAAATACAAGAGCGGGAAAAATCCCATCTGATTTATATTTTAGCCCATAGAAAGATGTTCACAAGCAACCTAGTGACCAAAGCAACCCAAGATAATGATCACGACCATATAGTCGGTAATCTTATTGCTAAATACCAACACATAAGATCAACCTGGGTAAGCCGGCCTTACAACATTCTAAGAAATCTACTTTTTACTGGAGTCAAAGAAAACCCGGCCACATGTATAGATTCATCCAACCATAACAAAATAACAACAAACAAATTCAAAGTACCCAAGTTGAAGTTACTTGTATTGTTTTTCTCCTTTGTTTCTTATTTTTAGAAGTCAAATGAAGAAATGAATGCATAATAGAATTGAGGCAAGACTCAACCCGTAAGAAACACTTAAGCAGCTGCCTCCAGTAGCTCCCTCTCAGCACGCTCCCTGATTCTCCTCTCGATCTCTGGCCTGAAATGCCTAATCAAACCTTGCACAGGCCAAGCAGCAGCATCCCCCAAAGCACAGATTGTGTGCCCCTCAATCTACTTGGTCACCTCCTGAAGCATGTCAATCTCTTCCAACATTGCATTCCCAACTTTCATTCTTTCCATGATCATCCAAAGCCATCCTGTCCCCTCCCTACATGGTGTGCACTGCCCACAGCTCTCATGCTTGTAGAAGTAAGAAAGCCGTGCAATTGCATCCACAATGTCAGTTGATTTATCCATCACAATAACAGCTGCAGTCCCCAACCCAGACTGGACATCCTTCAATATTTTATAAAAATTACGAAACTGCCACTGACATATTTTATTGACCTCAATATTTTTTTTTTAAGGAATCGATATTTTCCGTGGTAGGAGGGAAAGAACAAAGAAGCATCACATTTGTGCATTTTATTGAGGTCAATAAATTTTTTTATTGAGGTCAATAAAATCCGTGATAGGAGGGAAAGAATAAAGGAGCATCACCTTTGTGTATTTTATTGACCTCAATAAAATAAACTTTTTTATTGAGGTCAATAAAATCCGTGGTAGGAGGGAAAAAACAAATGAACATCACCTTTGTGTATTTTATTGACCTCAATAAAATTTTATCGAGGTCAATAAACTTTTTTATTGAGATCAATGAAATGTTTTATTGACCTCAATAAAATTTTAACTTCGGAAGTTTCCATTTTCGGGAATCACTCTCTCTCTCCTCAAACCCGCACAGGTCACTCTCTCTCTTCTCGTCACTGTAGCAGCCGGTTTTTCCGGTTGATTTCTCCTCAATCCGGCCACCTCAAGGCTTGAAACTTGTCCCAAAATCTTCATCTCTTTGATCCCTTCAATCCTATACTAATTTTTTGTATCGATTTTTAGTGTAGGAGGAGAAATCTAGGAGAGAAAATGTCCGTTTTCGCGTGAAATTGTTCTTCCTTGCCGGCGGCGTTTCCGGCCGAGTTAGGGGGAAACCTTTACTGGGTTTTGTAGCCCTCTTCTCCACGAACCCAACACCACCAATCTCACCTCAAGGCGTCGCCGGACGGCGATGGATCGAGCGGTCAAAGTTTGTCAAGGGCAAAAATGTTACAAAAAATCACCATTTAATATTTTTGTCCTTAATGGGAGTAAAACATGCCTAAACCAGATCTGTTGGGAAAAATTAAAAATTTCCAAAGTTAATGGGAAATATAAGGTGAAAATTAGGACCTATTAGATATTTTCCTTCATAATAAAATAATTTTAAAAGGTTATTATGGTAAAAAGCAGAAAAATATAAATATGAAAAAAAAAACAAAAAAAAACTTGAAAATATAGATAACAAGAAAACTTCCACGTTCTATCTCTTTTCACCAATAACACGTGCATCGCACGAGTATGAGGCTAGTATATATAAAGGGAAAACATGGGTTCTAGGTAAACATTCAAAAACTCAAGATTTGTTCTCATAAACTATATTAACCAAGAGTGCTCTAAAACTAACATGTTAGTTTCATAATACGAAACTAATCATACTCTTAATCTTCAGATTCATCTAATGACTTTGAATAAATTCTAATTAATATTTAAATTAATATATCATATCTGACTTAAAATTACAAAATGTTGAAAAAAAAACCTACATAATACCAAAACGCTAAATCTCTAAACCCTAACCCCTATCCCCCAAACCCTAAACCCTAACCCCTATCCCCCAAACCCTAACCCCTATCCCCCAAACCCTAAACCCTAAACCCTATCCCCTATCCCCCAAACCCTAAACCCTAACCCCTATCCCCCAAACCCTAAACCCTAACCCCTATCCCCCAAACCCTAACCCTAAACCCCAAACCAATTTCCAAACCCCAAACCTAGGTGTTGGGTTTGGGATTAGGGTAGGTTTAGGGTTTAGGGGTTAGGGTAGGTTTAGGGCTTAGGGTTTATGGGTTAGGGGTTAGGGTTTAGGGTATGGGGTTTAGGGCATCTGCCACCATAGAGTATTTGCCAAACCTATTTAGCCTATGAAAAATAGAATATTCTTGAGAATATTCTCATTTATCCTATCTTTATATTGTATACTTGCCATGATAGGCTATAATCATAAGCCATTTTTCAAACTTTTCTTTGCATTTTGGGGTGGGGGCCAGCATTTGGCCTATGCTTTCGGATGCCATATTTGACCTATGAAAATTTGCAAGGCTAAATTTGTTTTTGGGAGTTTGGGTTTTAGCCTATGATGGGAGGGAATGGTAGGCTATAATTGGGATTATAGCCTACCATGGCAGATGCTCTTTAGGGTTTAAAGTTTAAGGTTTTGGTAAAATATTTGTCGTAGATCGAGCATGTTAAAAGTCTCTTTTTCAACAAAGAAAGAAGAGAGCTAGCTAGGGGAGATCTAGATCGAGCATGGAAATGGAGTTGTTCATGATCATCCTTTTCCTTGTTTCTCTTTACTCTCTTTTTCGTTTAAAGTTGAACATTAATGTTAATCCAAGGCGTAAGAGTGGCGGCAGTGTACGTGGCACCGAGGCCGTTGAGCTGCCACCAGGAAGCACCGGTTGGCCAATCATTGGTGAAACCCTCGAGTATCTACGCACAGCCAAACATGGTGTTCCTGAAAAGTTCATAGATGACAGGAGGAACAAGTACTCACCAAGCAAGGTGTTCAAGACCTCGTTGCTGCGTGAATCTATGGCCGTGATGTGCACTGCTACTGGAAACAAATTCCTTTTTTTGAATGAGAACAAACTCGTCAAGTCTTGGTGGCCTGCAAACTTTGAAAAGATCTTTGCCAACTCTGAGAAAACAGACACCTCCCAGGAGTCCATTCGATTGCGCAAAGCTTTGGCTCCATTTCTCAAGCCTGATGCTCTCCACAGGTACATAGGGGTCATGGATGAGGTCACCAAGAAGCATTTGGATATGTATTGGTCGTCGGACGATGCAAAAATGATCATCAAAGTTCACCCACTAGCAAAGAAGTACACCTTCACATTAGCATGTAGACTCTTGTTAAACCTTGAGGATCCAAAACTAGTCACCAAACTAGAGGAGCCTATTCGGCTCATATCTTCGGGGTTCATTTCGTTGCCAATAGATTTGCCAGGCACAAAATTCAACCGAGCCATTAGAGCGTCCAAGCAAATCAAGAAGGAAATTGAGACAATGGTTAATCAGAGGAGGATAGATCTCCATCTTCATCCTTTGGCCGAGAAAAGTAGTAATCATCAAGATTTGTTGTCTAGGTTGCTGATGGAGACATATAGCGACGGGGAGGAGATGAAGGACTCAGACATTGCCAACAAGTTGTATGGTCTCATAGTCGGTGCTTACGACAACGTAAGCTCTACGTTGGTTTCCATTGTTATGTATCTATCGCAGCTTCCTCATGTTTATGATGCCGTCCTTAAAGGTACGTACGTAAATAATTAATTACTCTTCCTTAATTGATTAATAAAACTAAACATAATTAATTAAGCACGTACGTATGGACAGAGCAAATGGAGATTGCAGAATCAAAGCCAGAAGGAGAGTTGCTGAACTGGAGTGACTTGCAGAAGATGAAATATTCATGGAGCGTGGCATGTGAAGTGTTGAGGTTGTTGCCACCAGTTCTGGGAACTTTTAGAGAGGCCGTTACCGACTTCACTTACGAAGGATATCTAATTCCAAAAGGAATGAAGGTACGTATCGCGTGATCGAAATTAATGCATGATGATCGATCGATCGATATATATATATATATATATATGATCATGACAAATTAGTACGTATATTCATTCATATATATGATAGATGATCGATGCATGCATGCAGTTACACTGGAATATGTTTGCCACGCATAAAAACCCGGAATACTTCCCGGATCCACACAAGTTCGACCCGTCAAGGTTCCAAGGACCGCGAGTAGTTCCTTATTCATATGTTCCTTTTGGAGGAGGGCCTCGAATGTGTCCCGGAAAAGAATATGCTCGATTCAAAATATTGGTTTTCATGCACAACCTGGTCACAAGATTTAAGTGGGAGATGGTTTTTCCAGACGAGAAAATGATTATGGACCCGGTTCTTGTTCCTACCAAAGGACTTGCCATTCGCCTTTTTCCTCATAAATGATTATGGTTTGAATGTACGTATCTATGATGGATGGATGGATGTGCAGTACTGTACGTGTTAAATATATGCATGTGATTAAGTAATAAATCACCTTTCGCCCGCGGCCAGAACTCGTCTGGGATAGCGGTTGTTTCTCTATGGGGATTTTAGGCTAGCTGGGACTGTGTGTTGTTTCTGGGTTACCTTGTTTGGGCCCTGTACGTGTATTGGTTACTCCATCTTTGTTCCCCATGTGGGAGATTTGTGTTATGCTGGGCTTGTTGAAATTAACAAATTCCTTTTTGCAAACGAGAACAAGTACTATGACTTGTTGTTGATCTCTGGGAAAGATCATTTTTGTTTTCCTAACACGTACAGATGATCGAAATTTGTTTCCGTTCCTTGTTTTATTAATAATGAGATAGATATATACGATCATTTATAGCTAGCTGTGGTACTTGATTTAAGACAAAAATATATAGTTTCGATCATACAGTACGTCGATACAGCTTAAAAACAAACAACAGCAGCACGACCACCAAGTCATTTTATTCCACCAAAATACAAGAGCGGGAAAAATCCCATCTGATTTATATTTTAGCCCATAGAAAGATGTTCACAAGCAACCTAGTGACCAAAGCAACCCAAGATAATGATCACGACCATATAGTCGGTAATCTTATTGCTAAATACCAACACATAAGATCAACCTGGGTAAGCCGGCCTTACAACATTCTAAGAAATCTACTTTTTACTGGAGTCAAAGAAAACCCGGCCACATGTATAGATTCATCCAACCATAACAAAATAACAACAAACAAATTCAAAGTACCCAAGTTGAAGTTACTTGTATTGTTTTTCTCCTTTGTTTCTTATTTTTAGAAGTCAAATGAAGAAATGAATGCATAATAGAATTGAGGCAAGACTCAACCCGTAAGAAACACTTAAGCAGCTGCCTCCAGTAGCTCCCTCTCAGCACGCTCCCTGATTCTCCTCTCGATCTCTGGCCTGAAATGCCTAATCAAACCTTGCACAGGCCAAGCAGCAGCATCCCCCAAAGCACAGATTGTGTGCCCCTCAATCTGCTTGGTCACCTCCTGAAGCATGTCAATCTCTTCCAACATTGCATTCCCAACTTTCATTCTTTCCATGATCATCCAAAGCCATCCTGTCCCCTCCCTACATGGTGTGCACTGCCCACAGCTCTCATGCTTGTAGAAGTAAGAAAGCCGTGCAATTGCATCCACAATGTCAGTTGATTTATCCATCACAATAACAGCTGCAGTCCCCAACCCAGACTGGACAGCCTTCAGTGCATCAAAATCCATCAACACATCATTACATATGTCCTTGGTAAGCAATGGAACAGATGAACCACCTGGAATTACTGCAAGTAAGTTATCCCATCCACCTCTCACGCCTCCACAGTGCCTCTCTAATAACTCTTTCAAGGGTATACTCATCTCCTCTTCAACAGTGCAAGGCTTGTTGACATGTCCAGAGATACAAAACAATTTCGTCCCTGAATTGTTCTTCCTCCCAAAACTAGAAAACCACTCTGGTCCACGCCTTAAAATGGTGGGAGAAACAGCCACTGTCTCCACATTTGTAACAGTAGTGGGGCAGCCATATAATCCGGCATTAGCAGGGAAAGGAGGCTTCAATCTTGGCTTCCCCTGTTTGCCTTCAAGGCTCTCCAGAAGTGCAGTTTCTTCACCACAAATATAAGCACCAGCACCAAAATGGATATGAACATCAAAGTCATAACCAGATCCACAAGCATTTTTACCAAGAAGCCCAGCTGCATAAGCTTCTTTTCTAGCCTTTTCAAGGTTCAATCGTTCATTCACATATTCACCTCTGATATAGATGTAAGCAGCACTAGCCCTCATCCCTACACCAGCAATCAGGCAACCCTCTAAAAGCTTATGTGGATCATGGCGCATAATTTCCCTGTCCTTACAGGTTCCAGGTTCACTTTCATCAGCATTGACAACAAGATAAGAAGGACGACCGTCGGATACCTTAGGCATAAAAGACCATTTGAGGCCAGATGGGAAACCAGCACCACCACGTCCGCGGAGGCCAGACTTCTTCATTTCATTAACAATCCAATCAGCACCTTTAATAACTAAATCTTTGGTTCTGTGCCAGTCACCTCGCTTCATGGCACCTTTGAGAAAAGGATCATGCAACCCATATAAGTTGGTAAAAATTCGGTCTTCATCTTTCAAACCACCAAAATGGGTTTTCTCTGGAGGTGGGGGAGGTGGGGGAGGTTGAGGAGTAGTAGCAGTTGATGCAGCCTGAGTGCTCAAAAACCTATGCCCTAGGCCCCACTTCTCACCATGATGCCGGGCTAAAACTGCCCTCTGCAGAGAAAGAATACCCTTGATGGGTGCCTATGAAGTACATTAATAACAACAAAATCAGATCAGATGATTTACCCAGAGTGAACTATATGTCTATAACATCAGCCCTTCACAGTTAACACTAAAAATAAACTACAACTGACACGAAAGAACATCCCAAATACATGCATGAGGAGCAAATCAGAAAGATTGAGAAACAGAACCATCTGATTTGATTCTTTCTCCATAGCCATGAGATGATCATAAAGAACAGCAACAGATTCTTTATTTCATGAAGTAGGTAATACAAGCAGTCAAGCTCACACGCTATAAGATTTAAATATAGGTAGACAAACATTGAATTAACGCTCTTGGCTGCCTGGAAAGAAATTCCTTTGCACACAACATTGAGATTTAGGTAAATGATTCATATAACCCAAGATGCCTAAGAAAATTCCCCACTAAATTCAAAGCAGCTTTTAGCCAAACGAAAGCTCGAAATCACTTGGAGCCTAAAGTGAAGCCCTTTCTTAAAAAAAAAAAAAAAAATCACAGCAGATCTACTAAAAACACAACATTTCAAATCATCTCATACGATCAATCGTACGAAACAAGCATGGATTGACGGAAACATGAAAATGAACACACATCAGATTGAAACCTAAGGCAGTAAATAATAGGCTCGAAAGTAAATTTCAGTAATAAAAAGTGGGAATAGGGATTTCGGTTGCGTACCATGGCATGAATTGCAGCAGACGAACCCTGATAATGAAGGAGATTGAGAGAGAAATTATGCAGAGAGTGTTGAGGTTGCGAACCTTGTTATGAAAAATGGACCATCCACATGTAATCAAGGGTTGAGATGGACTGACTACTTGTGATGAGCTTCTATGACACGTAGAGATGCTTTGCTCTTCCACTTCGGTCTATGGATCAAGGGGTTATGATTGGACCTACTTGTTGACCAACGACAGACAAAGATTGGGCCTCTTTTGTAGGATAAGTTCACGTTTTCTTAGAAGCTACAAGGTTTTGGCCCAAGCCCAATCAACTACCCAATAAAATTCTCCACCTTTTTTTTTTTTTACATCGGAGGGTATTGATTATTGAACCTTGACCTAGTCTAAATCTAATTCAAATTCTCCTATTTTTTACTGCGGTGCATAAATTTTGTTAAATGTAGTAACTTTTTTAAATGTTTGGTTTTTTCGACATTATTCTTACTCGAAATATGAAACATGTCTACTCAACACTATGACTGGTCAAGTTTTATAATATATGAACTAGATACAAGTATACAACTCATGATATCAAGTTTTTGTGCAATGTTTATTGGTAGGTAATAACATTGCATGCAATGGAAAAAAATCTGGCTTCTTGAGAAACAATTGTAATGAAATTGACCTTATTGGTAATTTGTTACATTTTCTATTTAGGCTATTACAAGGAGAAATTCTATATACACCTCCAAATTTAATATATATATATATATATATATATAATTTTTTTTTTAATTGAAATCCTATGGTTTTCCTAAGGCTTTCTAGGCCCAAGAACTAATCCGCAGTCGGGGATCTTATCATAACACTTACTACTTTTCTCATATAGTTTCCCTTTTACCTATACCTAATATCATCCGGTCGACATTATTTGCCACCCACCTCCGTCGCCACGTCACCAAAGTTGTCACCCACCTTTGTTTCAACGCCACCCACTTCCACTTCAAGTAATGAGACAACTAGGTAACAATTTACCAAACTATTATACAATTCTCGATGATAATTGACTGAATGATATTCATTGTTCTTGTGATTCCTATAAAATTTTGATGTTCGATAAAAAAAACAAAACACAATCAGTTTTCATCCTAGGATTGAATTACCACATAATTTTTTTACTGTTGTTAACCTAATTGTTTCACGTATTTCAGCGGTATATATCCGACCGAAATTGTCACTTTGCAACGTCTCTAAAAAAAGCACAAGCACAAAAACGCACAAATCAAACTTTCAATTTCATCATTTTCTTGCGAGTCGAGTTATGTTTTAAGACATTGGGTTAATATTGATGTTTTTGTCAATTAAGTTTAGGGCTTGTTTCCCTTTTGTTAACTAGGACTATGTTTTCTTGTTCTGAGTTATACTAGGGTTTACAATATTTTCTTAGTCCTATTAGGGTTACAATATTTTATCACAATTGCATAGCATTGAAAATTCAAGTGTTGTTACTATCATGAAAAGTAGTACTTATTATGCATATAATCCTTTACATTACTTGTATCGTCAATTTAGAGCAAAAGAAATGCAGGCCAAATCCGGTTTGTAATAAGTTGAACTACATATGCATATATATGAGACAAGCCAAGTCCATGGATGGGATATTGTCTCGTTAAAAATAAGAGCGTATAATATTTATATATAATTACTTAGTTTAATTAGTTAATATCAGAGCCCACACTCTGTGGCTTCTATTTGGGATTTGGCCAAATGGCCAATTGCATTTGATTACGTAATACAAACTTGGTTTGTTAATTCAGAAGTTGGCTTGACGGCTTAGTTAGTTTGATCAAGCTTAAAATTTATAATTAGTCCAAGTGATGGTTGATTTTTAAGCATATGTAAGTCCTACAAAGACATCAGATTCTGACCTAAATGCTAAATCTCATCTGATTAGTTCATCTTTCTAGAAGTAGTCTTTTCTTTTCCCAAAGTTTTACTTAATTTTTGACGAAACCTTAATTAAATTATAGAAAAGTAAAAGACACAAAATTGGGAATCTTAGAATTTACATGTTAACTATAATTTTGTGCTTAGATCAATTTTAGCCGTTTATTATGAATCCAGAACATAGAAGTTCATGATCACAAGTTGCACAAGATGCCTAAGAAGTATATGGATTCATGTTTCTTCATTGAGGTCACACACATTTAGAAAGTATGATGTGCTAGTATCGTTTTAATTTGGAGGTGTATGCTATAGTTACTTTTGCCACAAATTATTAAAATTGTTTCCTCGAACATAAATATCCCCCAACTTTAGGTGGTTCAACCAAAGTTGAAAATTGGTTGATTTTCTCATGAGCAATTCGATGCAATCGAGATGTAATTGTTTATGAAAGTTCATGAGATTCATTTCCTTTTGCCTCAAGTTTTGCCGCTTTGTAATTATTTTCGAGCAAGGTATGTCTAAACGATATCTCTCACCTACCTGCTAATCGTATTTTCTTTTTGTTACATTAGAAATGATTGAATTCCTATTCTAGCCTAATTCTAACCTAATTCTCCGTCCTCCCTCACCATTTGTTCTAACCCCAAGGCTTTAATCGTATTCCTGAATTTGTAGTTGGTGAATACAAGTTAAAAAACAAAAAAATAAAATCTGAAAAAGGAGTCCAATATTTAAAAAAAAAATATTAGTCATATCTGATTAGATTATTTCATTTAATTTTCAGTCTAAAAATTTTGGGTATTTTCCTTAAATGCAAATGAACAAAACCCAATCAAACAAAGGAATTTTTTTTTTTGACACCCAATTGCAATTAGTAGTAAAACCCATTGAGGAAATTATTTTCTTTTTTAAAAACAAAATTTTATATGTTCCAACCACGACCAGGTCAAAGAGAACGTCAAATTTCGCTCACCAAAATCACAACGTACCCCAACTAGACTAGCTAGTCACGCATGTCTCTCTTCCCTCTCTGTCTCTGCCACTCACCAATCTTCTCCCTGACTGAGCAAAACCAACTAAACAAAGCTAGAGCTACCTCTCTCTTCTCATAGCTATCGCAACCGGCCGGAGCGATCGAGATCAAACCGAAATGACGGTGTTCGCCGGAAAAGCGCACGTGTTCCCTATCAACTACGAAGCCGAGGTCTCGCAGCGCTTGGTCGACGCTGCGCACGACAACGACCCGAGTTCGGCGTCCGAGTGTCTGGCCGATCCTTTCGTTGACGTGAACTTCATGGGAACAGTGTGCTTGAAGTCCAAGAAGACAGAGATTGTGTTGAACGGTGAGTCGGCTCACGAGGTTCGTGTCGAGTACGAGGAGTACAAGACTCAGGTCACCGCCTTGTTCCTCGCCGCTCATTCCGGAAATTTGGCCCTCGTCAGAAAGCTCCTGGTAGTGTAGAATCCACGTTTTTATTTTATTTTAATTTGCGGATTTTTAAAAAATATATCATTTCTTTGGCGGAATTTTCATTTTCTGATGATCAAGGTGGTTTTTGGTCGTGAAATTACTATTGAGAATTTGATAATTTTGAAATCATATGTATACTGTAACTGACGTGAGGTTGAGGACAAACGAAGCAGTTATGAGCTGTGATACGAAATCATATATTCCCATACAACAATGATTGTTCTTGTTTCAAATTTGAATTCATTGATAATCTGTAACTGTAGTTTCTAAGATTTTCATGTAGCAGAGTTATAGCCAATGTTCTCTCTCTGTTACAAATTTCAGTTCAATTTCATATCTGTAATATTTCAAATTCAAAATCAGAATTTACTGCGTCTTTGATGTTCATGACTAAAATTAATTTGTTCATCTTCATGTGACTGCAGGGTTGTGGAGCCAATGTGAATCTGAAACTGTTTCGAGGCTACGCGACGACAGCAGCAGTGAGGGAAGGCCACACACAGATACTGGAGGTTGTTATCAATGCCGGAGCATCTCAGAAGGCCTGCGAGGAGGCCTTGTTTGAGGCAAGCTACATGGGCCGGGCTAGGCCTGCTGAGATGCTCATGGGATCCGAGTTGATCCGCCCTCAAGCCGCTGTTCATGCTCTTGTTTCTGCTTCCTGCAGAGGGTTTGTTGATGTAATAGACACACTCATCAAGGTATGTGTATATGTCGCGGTGTTAGTCACGTATCACTTGTTGATCACCTAAAACAAGACCCTTAGATTCTGTCTACTCGGAATTAGTACAGAAATTTAATTTTCTTGAACATATAAATGTGTTTGGCTGACAGTGATGCTCTTGATTGGTGGCAGTGTGGGGTGAATATCGATGCAACTGACCGGACATTGCTTCAATCTTCGAAGCCATCACTATACACCAACGCCGACTGTAATGGGCTTGTTGCTGCCATTGTTAGCAGGCAGATTTCGGTTGTGAGACTATTGTTGCAGGTTAGCATTTTCAGCTCCTAAGATTTTGTGTATGTGGTTATTAATATATTTAGTGTTATTTACCTTTTCAACAAATTACAGGCCGGAGCCAGAACAGATATCAAAGTGAGTCTGGGAGGCTGGTCCTGGGATGTAAGCACAGGAGAAGAGTTTCGGGTGGGTGCAGGACTAGCCGAGGCTTACAGTGTGACCTGGTGTGCTGTGGAGTATTTTGAAGCCAGCGGCGCTATCTTACGTATGCTTCTACAACATGTCTCCCCCAACATTGCTCACTTTGGGAGGACTCTCATTCACCATGCTATCTTGTGCAACAATGAAAGAGCGGTCGATGTGCTGTTGAGTTGTGGCGCAGATGTAGAAGTTCCGATTAAGACAACAACTTCAGAAACCGAGTACCCCATCCACATGGCTTCGCGGTTTGGATTAACCACGGTTCTCCAACAACTGATTGATGGTGGCTGCAATGTCAACTCTCGAACGGAGTCTAGAGAAACTGCGGTAATGATCTGTGCTAGGTATAAACACCAGGAGTGTTTAAGAATTCTTGCTTCAAATGGTGCTGATTTTGGCCTGGTCAATTCCAGTGGTCATAGTGCAAGTGTAATTGCCGATTCAGCTAAGTGGAGTATTGGCTTTAAAAAAACAGTTCTAGACATGATTCGAGCTGGGAAGGTTGTGCAATCAAGCAATACCACAATCTTTTCTCCTCTCTTGTTTGCCACTCAAGCAAACGATGTTGAGGCTTTGAAACAGCTGATTAATTCTGGCTGCGATATAAACTCTCAAACAGAATCTGGAGAAACGGCACTAATGATCTGTGCTAGACATAAACACCAGGAATGTTTCAAAATTCTTGCTTCAAATGGTGTTGACTTTGGCCTTGTCAATTCTGGTGGTCAAAGTGCAAGCTCAATTGCAGAGTCGGCTAAGTGGACTGCTGGCTTCAAACAAGCAATCCTAGATGTGATTCGGGATGGGAAGGTTGTTCGATCAAGCAACACATCAATATTTTCCTCTCTAATGCTTGTGACTCAAGAAAACAATGTTGAGGCTTTGAAACAACTGATTGAGAGGACAGACATTGATCTTGATGAGCAAGACGAAAATGGTAACTCAGCTGCCATGATAGCTGCAGCAGATGGTAACTTGGAAGCTTTCAAATTGCTTATCTGTGCCGGGGCTGACATGAATCTGCAGAACAAACATGGTCAGACCACATTGGAACTTTTAGATGCAAATCAAAATGGTGAAGAATTTGAAAAATTACTGCTTAATCATGCAGTTGAGGAGGGGCCTAATAGTAGTTCCCTTGAGTTTTATGCTCTACATCTTGCAGCGCAACACGGAGACTTGGATTTTCTTCATACATTGGTAAGCCGCGGTTATGATGTTAATGCTTTTGATGCTGAGGGATACACTCCATTGATGTTAGCGGCAAGAGGAGGCCACGGTAAGCTGTGTGAGCTTCTGATTTCTTTAGGGGCTAGATGCGACATTGTGAACGCAAGACAGGAGACCGCGCTGCTGCTTGCAAGAAAAAATGGTTCTAAAAACGATGCAGAGAAGGTGATATTGAATGAATTTGCACTAAACCTTGTGCTGGGTGGGAGTGATGTAAAGAAGCACACGAAATGGGGTAAAGGAGCTCCCCATAGTAAGGTGCTGATAATGGTTGGGGCTGCCGGGATTTTGAGGTGGGGGAAGTCAAGTAAGAGAAATGTGATCTGCAGGAAGGCGGAGGTCGGGCCTAGTGATGCATTCAGGTGGAATCGCAGGAGGAAATTTGATTGTGATGAACCCGGAATGTTCCATGTGGTGACTACAAAAAACAAGGAGCTCCATTTTGTGTGTGAAGGTGGGAGTGAAATGGCAGAGTTGTGGGTGAGAGGAATCAAGCTTGTGACAATGAAAGCTATCTTTGGCAAGAATGAATGAGTGAAGTTGTGCATGAGAGTTTTGTTCAGTTGAAGCAGTTTTTGAGGATTGGTTCATCTCATTGTACGTATTCCTTTCTTTGTGCATTAAGGGATTACTTTGAGTGAAGAATAAGCCTCCCTTGAACTAGAAGTCTTTGTAGATTACTCTTAATCTCAAACTTCTGTTATCAGTAGTTAAGAGACCAAAAATTTCGAACATTTTTGGTATTTCGTCCATCAATGATAATTAATGTTAGCAATCCCAATTACAAACAGTGTTTTTCCTTTTCTCTTAAGCTTAATTTTTTTTTTGGCCCTTAAGCATAAGTTTATGTTGATGATTTTTCTCATGCTCAAACTCAACTAAGGTTGTTACTAAATCAAGCTACAGTGCTAAACTTGTTTGGCTTGAGGTTATATTATAAAAATATAGGAATCAGACTCAAACTTTTGCTCCGATCTTTTTAAATAACGAGTTTATAATTTGAATATACTAGAGTTTAAGTTAAGCCAAACACAATTCCCATTCTCATAAAAATAAAAAAGTTAAGCTAAACACAAGCTTATTTCTTATAATGAACTTAAGAATGAACAAGCTAAACACAAGTTGAACTCTAAATGTGTGTGTGTGTGTGTGTGTATATATATATAGAGAGAGAGAGAGAGAGAGAGAGAATTTTTAAAAGTGCAAATTTTAAAAGTGAAGAAAGCCTGTATACATAGCACATAAAACATTGTCAATCGAAATTGGGATTTCGCTTAGTTTGGTGAATTGTGTCAAATCAAGGAAATTTTTCTAATTATAGCACATGATTTCGATGAAAAATTGTATCTTTGAAATTCTAAAGTACGGTTTGCACGACTTTCCAAAATTATTTTAGGGTCTCAATGAACTCTAACACAAAACATTATAAGGACCGAAATAGTCTCTTTTTTATTTCATCAATTTAAAATTTAAAAAAAAAATTAAGAACACCTTGTAGCGACATATGTTTCTCTCAAAACAAATGTAAAAGAATTTAGTTATTCTCTAAAAAAAAAAATTAGTTATTAGGGTTCTTGAACTCTATGATTATTTAGGTAAACATACTTTTTTTTTTTATGAGAAACAGATAATTCATATATTATCAAAACCAGAAAGGCACATACATCAAACTCCTATGCCTATAACCAGATCTGTCGGTCAGGCAACTAAAGATCTTAACAAATAGCTCTCATTTAGACCACTGAGTTCGTTGAAACAATAAGCCTACAAAGACAAAAATCACTAATCATCTAAACAACTGTCTATCGAAATCGCATTTTCGCTTGGTTTGGTGAATTGTGTCAAATTGAGAAAATTTTCCTTATTATAGCACATGATTTTTATGTAAAATTGTATCTTTGAAATTATCAACCACGGTTTGCACGGGTTTCTAAAATTATTTTAGAATTTCAATAAAGTCTAACGTAAGAGCTTACGAGAACCGAAAGAGTTTCTTTTTTATTTCATCAAATTAAAATAAAAAAAAATTAAAAAACAAATTAGGAGCACTTTGTAGCAACGAACAATTCGTCGCTACATGTGTTTCAAAAAAATATAAATATTTTTTTAAGTTTGAACAAATATAAAAAAATTTAGTTATTAGGATTTTTGGACTAAAGCAGCTATAAACCGTTAAATTTTCTAAAACCCCGATTTCTGTTTTCTTCCAACTAATTCTCAAAAATTGTCCAAAAAAACTAATTCTCAAAAACCCCTCCCTAATTCTTCTTTGTCTCTCTGCAACTTGAAGCTCCGTCTGTTTCAACAATGGCGGACCTACCGATCCTCAAATTCGAAGAGAAAATCATAGAAACAGTTGAACAGCACCCCGTCGTGGTGATAATCGGAGAGACCGGTTCGGGAAAGAGCACGCAGCTATCTCAAATGCTTCACAGAAGAGGCTACACCAAGTCCGGAGTCGTTGGCGTCACGCAACCTCGCCGAGTCGCTGCCGTCTCCGTCGCCAGGTAAGCTTAACAAATCTTCGTAATTCCTAGAATTGAATTTTGATGAATTCTTTGATTCTGAAATTGAAATTGTGCACAGACGAGTTTCGCAGGAGCTTAATGTTCGGCTCGGGGACGAAGTGGGATACGCCATCAGATTTGAAGATAGAACTTCAGAAAGGACTCGTATTAAGTACCTTACTGATGGTGTTCTTCTTCGTGAGAGTCTGTCCAATCCAGAACTTGACCAGTATTCTGTAATAATACTTGATGAGGCTCATGAAAGGAGTCTAAACACGTACATTACTTACTCTCTACATTAACTATTTGATTTGTTACTAAATTCTGTGTGTGTTTGCAATTTGTAATCTTTGTTTATGCATTTTGGGTTTTAGGGACATATTGCTGGGATTGATGAAACGCTTAGTCAAAAGGCGTGCCTCAAATTTGAAGGTGCTTATTACTTCAGCAACTCTTGATGGTGATAAAGTATCACAGTTCTTTTCAAATTGCCCTGTACTGAATATTCCTGGGAAGTTATATCCGGTAGAAATATTGTACAGCAATGAACGTCCTAAGAGCTATCTTGAGTCATCTTTAAAAACAGCTCTCGGTATGATTTCGATTTTGTATTATTCATTGTGCCATTATGTATATCTTTTATATATCCAATGTGGTGGCTTCTTTCTGTTGTTTTAGAGTTCTACTGTTTATTTGAATGTAATATGTTTAGAATAGTACTGGAAACATGGTAATGCAGTAAGTAGATGCTTCTTTTGTATAATGTTGACTAAGTTTGTCTTACATATCCTCAATGATTTAGCAACCCTGGATTTCATGTGAGGTAGTTAATGTCTAATTATGTTTCTTCCACTTCTTTAGTCTACTCAAATCAGCTTTTTTACTCTAATCTTCTTACTCGCTTATCCTGCAGTTCCTACTTTCTCTCTCTTCTAACTATTAGGAAAGTACTTTATTTTGTTTTCAAGATGCATACTTTTGTCACAGATGCACATACAGAATCTAGTTAGTATAAATGGACTCAGGGTTTTGGTTACCTTGGTTATCGTCACTCTATCTTCTAGCCTAACTAGCTTTTTGGGACCCAAAAGAAGAAAGAAAGAACTAACCAGTTTTCTTGTTATAGATATTCATATTAAGGAACCTGAAGGTGATGTCCTAATATTCATGACTGGGCAGGTGAGATGATTTCTTTTTCACTTTGCCTTGTTTTATGGAATCCTTACGACCTTACCTTCTAACTACTTCTTTGGATTATAACTGTTGAAATATTGGTGTTCCATACAAGGCTTCCATTTACCAAGAAATTTTATTTTATGTAGGATGATATAGAGAAGTTGGTGTCTAAGTTAGAAGATAGAGTTAGAAGCCTGGAAGAAGGATCTGTGTTGGATGCCATAATCCTTCCTCTTCATGGTTCTTTGCAGCCTGAAATGCAGGCAAGTAAAGACTTTTGTATTTGACTTGTAACTTTTTGAGGGCTTTATACTCTTAATACTTTGTTTCTGTCAAAACAATACTTTATTGTTGATGCTTCTTCTTTTCTATGCAGGTACGTGTATTTAGTCCCCCACCTCCAAATTGTAGGAGATTTATTGTTGCCACAAACATTGCTGAAACTTCTTTGACTGTTGATGGTGTTGTGTAAGAAAACTTATACTTATATAGAAACTAACTCCTTGCAACTACATTAATTTGTTTTGCTTTGATTACATTTCTCTTTATAGGTGCGAGCGCTGCTTCTGTTTATCACATTCAGTCTGTTATCTTTTCCTTCTTTTTTTTCTCTCCATATTTTCTGTTTATTACCACGAGCTTGGTTGGATGGAATTCATTTAATGATTCCATATTAGCAATGCCAATGGTGAAACAGCATTTTTAAGATAATAGTTTAGCTGCATTGCCTCTTGTGTCTTCCTACATTCAAAATTTGATTTATCATGACAAATTAGACTGGTTTGTGCCATAGGTTGAATGATGTTAATCAGTTTTCTCATACTTATTAATTATGTGTAAATAATAGGTATGTTATTGATTCTGGTTATGTGAAGCAACGACAGTACAACCCATCAACTGGCATGTACTCCCTTGATGTTGTTCAAATTAGCAAGTAAGGAATTAGTAGTTTCATATTTTTCATAGCTTTGTCTTTTGTTTCTTTTATGCATTTATATTTTGCTTATCATTCTAATAACTCCTTGGATTCATATGATTGCAGGGTACAAGCTAATCAACGTGCAGGACGAGCTGGGAGGACACGTCCTGGGAAATGCTATCGGTTATATCCTTCCATGGCTTACCATGAGGAGCTCCTGGATGCAACAGTTCCTGAAATTCAACGATCTTCGCTTGCCGGAAGTGTTCTTTATTTGAAATCTTTGGACCTCCCTGATATTGACATTCTGAAATTTGATTTTCTTGATTCCCCTTCATGTAAGACAGACCTTTTTTTGTGTGTGCTTTTCTTCCCTGTTCAGGCATGTTGCATAATTTTATTTAATCTAGTTGTTTGCTGCAGCTGAATCTTTACAAGATGCTCTGAAGCAGTTGTATCTTATTGATGCTATTGATGAAAATGGATTGATCACAAGAGTTGGGAAAACAATGGCTGGTATTAGATTCACATCCCATTTTGAAGACTTATTTTTGTATTTACTATATGTATTTTAAGTTTGAAGCCTGAATGGGTTTTAGTACTTCTAGTTAGTTTAGTCTCTTGCGCCCATTTGAACAACCAAATATCATTTTATAGTGATCAAAATAAAATGCATGTCGTTAAGCTGAATTGTGATAAAAGTGTTATTTATCTATTCATGTTATCCTTGCATCACATTCATGCTGAGGCTATTTTTTCCATAAACTAGTGTTCAGAATTATTTATTGTGCGTGCACTGATTATATTTCTTTTGTTAAGTCTGCTGAGTATTTCCTTTTGATTATATGCAGAGCTTCCACTAGAACCTTCACTGTCAAGAACCTTAATGGAGGCGAACGAGTATGGTTGCTTGTCCCAGGCTTTGACTGTTGCTGCTATGTTATCCGCAGAAACTACATTGCTTCCTGGTCGAAGGTTAGCTCGTTAAAATTTCTTAAATAATAGTGGCCCTGTGTATGCTGTGGAAGTTTGTTAATTTTCTCAACGCTCAATTGAGTAGGATCTAGTTAAACCCATTTTCTTTCAAACAACATGATTCTGCTCTGACGATAATGACATATCTCACATTGTGGAACTAAATGTGCACACATACATTAGAATATTAATATTCGCAGTTCATAGTTGTAGTTTTGCATACCATTGCAGCAAGAGTACTGAGAAGAAGAGGAAACATGATCATTTGGACCTTCCTGATGGTTCTGGCTGGGGTGATCACATCCAATTGTTACAGATCTATGAGTGCTGGCATCAAACTTACTATGACATTGATTGGTGCAAGGACCGTGGCTTGCAGGTACCTTCTTTTAATTGTATAAAAAATCTGATGTATGGAGAAATTTGGATGAATTATATCCAGGGCATCTAAAATATGATTCTAATTTATCCGCACTATCTTTTTGGAACTCATTATTGTAGGTAAGAGGGATGACGTTTGTCAAGGATGTAAGGAAACAGCTATGTCAAATAATGCAAAAAATAGCAAAGGGTTAGTGAGTTGTTATTATGAGCTTACATATATGTACCAAGTTGCTTAATGATTTTTAATTCTGTAATGCGTTCTTCCATGATTTCCCACAACTTCATGCAGCATACTTATGTCCCTAAAAGAATGATGTAGTTGGTTTGCTCGTTCTTCTCACACTAGATAAATGGATAACATTGAAGTAAAACTTGAGTTATTTTTGACGTAGTAACACCAGCTATTTGTTCAGAACAATGAAATATCTCCTGTTATTTGGTACCATGAAGATCTTAGTATAATAACGACTTGAGATAAAAGATGACAATATATCAAAACCTTCTTTGCAGTCTAGAGGTTGTTTCTTGCATTGTTCTCTGCTCCTAGGTGTTACTATTTCCTTCCACCTATATATGTCATTTTGATGTTGTTTTCCTTCACTTCATCCTGACAAGACATTTTGTACCTGGAAACACAGGATCATTAGATGTACAGACAAGCAGAAGAGGGAAAGAAATCCAACAGGATTATAACAACTTGAGGAAGGCTTTGTGTGTGGGGTATGCAAATCAGCTTGCTGAGAGAATGGTATTTCACAATGGCTATCGAACTTTAGGTTTTAAGCCCCAAGTAGTACAGGTATGGATCACTTTGTTTGAACACTTGGATTACTGAGTTTTACCTCATATGCTCCTAGTAGTAAATTTAGCGAGGAAAGGGAATTTATGGCTTTGGTGCTCGCTAAGATTAATCAAAGTTTTGAGTACTGAGTTTCTTGAAGTCTAGAACTGAGAGTTGTTTTTGCATCATCTTTTAATGTTAGGTGCATCCTTCCACTGTGCTAAAATCAGATGATGAAGGGAAATTCCCAGACTATGTTGTGTACCAGGAACTCATTGCCACTTCTCGTCCGTACTTGCGCACTGTATGTGCTGTAAATGTCTCTTGGGTTAGACCTATTTTGAACAAGGTTAATAAACTAAACATCAACAAGCTGAGGTATGCCAGTTTCAATGAACACAATTATGTAGAAAATGATTATGTTCCTAATTCAAGATCCGATATGAAATGTGGTTGCATTTTTCCTTAATGCAGCGGTGGGATTGGTCATATTGAAGAGAACACAAAGGGAGATCTTTCTGATTTGCCAAAGAAAGACGTTACAGCAGTTCCTGATGATTGTGAAAGTAGAATACAGGCAGCTAGGGAACGATTTCTTGCTCGTAAAGGAAAGAAATGAGCTTAAGCTGCAGTTGTATTTGATGAAACAGTGGTATGCATTGACACTGCTCTCTGTCAATGTGGACTGTGGAGTAAGATTGTGAAGGCTGCTTGACAGAAAGAATATTTGAGCAGCAACCGGCAATTACGGAGCTCTTTTGAACCTAAATTGCCCTCCCTGAAACCCAGATAAGGGCCCCGAATCCCTATTTTCCAGATCAAAATCATGTTAGCCTCATTCATGCTTACATAGTTTCAATCAACTGTCTCTGTAAGAATTTTATTTTTTATTCAATGGTTAATTTTGACATCGAAAGAGTACATGTTGTATCGTCCTAGTATTGGCCTATTTTGAGCTTGCTGGCCGTTTTTTGACATATACACTATGTAAATATATCCATATACCAAAATTCCTTCATAGAGAAATCCCCAAAAAGAAGGTTCTCTCATCATAAGAACACACGGTTTTCCATTCTTTTATTCTAGACCTTGGAGCTGGTTAACTCCAACTTTTTGTTGGGGCTTCAATTGCTGCATAATAAATGTCAGACTTCATTAGAATTTGAAATGATAAAATTATTTACATTTTCTGAAAGTCCATCAATCTAGGAATACAAAATAGCTAGAGGAATTAGTACTAGGTATATATTACAAGGTCGAATTAAGCGCCAGCTGCTTCATCATCAGCCAGTATATCAAGTGCTTCAAGGATAGCCCTTTCATGCTCTTGAAGGACCAACTTCGCCTTTTCCAATCGCGCTGGGGAAAGGATTTCTTGACACTCAAGCAGCTTCTCAACCTCATGAATGATTTTATCTGTTGCACCAATCTGAATCAAATCAGATCTTTTGTTGACAAACTCTTGAGGAAAAGGGACAGTACCATTCGAATTGCGCCATTCCCTTAACATTTTGATAGACTCATCAGACTGCCTAATCTTCATGAGCAGCTCTCCATGTTCAGCATCTGTGACATTAAGTTCCTTTCGCAGCTTCGTCATAAGCGCCACTCGGTCCCAAGAAAGACTATCAGATTGAGCACTAAAAGCCTTCAAAACAGCATGGTAAGCCTCTGCTTCCATATGGTGGATGATCTCATAGTCACTTTCCCTTTCGTCCCTTCTGGTTCTACGTGCTTCTCTTGATGTTCCAACACCGGAATAATTGCGTTTGCGATTTCGCATTTTGTCTTGGCGGAAAAACCCTAAGGGACTAGAGATAATGACAAGAGTTGCTTCAACCCCAAGTTATGACCCAACAATCAATAATGCCTCGCCTCCTTGCTATTCACAAAGGAGTTGTCTGTATAAATTAGCAAAAATATATGAAAACTTTCGGGGTAAAATTGTTCTTGTTCCAATTTTGGTACTGCGGTAAAAATTAATTAAGAGAATTTTGTATCCATATGAAAAATATAGAAGCTAAAATCGGACCTAAGCAAGGACCAACAATTATCAAGAAAAGATGTTGTAACTAAATTGGTGGAATTAAGTGTAAAAAGCAAAAGATTAGGATGAGGTAACTCCAAACCTCGCGTAGTAGTTGCTCCTTGGCTCCTTGTCCACCTCGTACCTCCTTTTATTTGTTACCGATGTGGGTAAAAAGTTAAATATATGGAGTCTCGCTTATCCGGCTTTTCTTTTGTTTCGATGTGGGACAAAACTTTCATAACAATAACATTGCCATGTACTACCATATTAAGACCACTTTCTTGAAGTGCATTATAATCAAAAGCTTTTTTGGTACTTTCCAAAAAGCAATCTTGTACCGTGAAATTGATCCAATCTATTGGATAAAGTGGGTTTAATTGGATCTATCGAAAAAAGAAGAAGAGTTTTTATCACATATATTACCTGAACTATTTCTCAATTATATACTTGGTACTTGAACTTTAATAGTGGTCGGCAAAAGTTGTTCTTCATATTTCTTTAATTTTTTTTCCTCTTTGTTAATTTTTCTTTAATGGAATACAAAAATTACTTACCTCGGATCCTCGTGCGGTTGATTTTTTTTTAGATTATAAAACCCTTTGAAGAGACTTGGAGAATTTTTTACAAATTGTGTGTACTATACCAAACAATTTGTCATCGATAATTTCAATTATTCAAAACCTACTTCCGTTGATCCTTAGAAGCTCAACGCGGTTGCTGAGCTAGACTAAGAGCTTAAGAAGGTACTGTAGCGGTCAGTAATGAGAATCTTTAATTTTTTTTACTCCTCAAATAAAAAAGAAATAAATTAAATATTGAGGAAGATGTCGTTGGCAAAAGTTGTTCTTCATATTTCTTTAATTTTTTTTCCTCTTTGTTAATTTTTCTTTAATGGAATAAAAAAATTACTTACTTCGGATCCTCGTGCGGTTGATTTTTTTTTAGATTATAAAACCCTTTGAAGAGACTTAGAGAATTTTTAACAAATTGTTTGTACAATACCAAACAATTTGTCATCGATAATTGAAATTTTTCAAAACCTACTTCCGTTGATCCTTAGAAACTCAACGCGGTTACTGAGCTACACTAAGAGCTTAAGAATGTACTGTAGCGGTCAGTAATGAGAATCTTCAATTTTTTTTACTCCTTAAATATAAAAGAAATAAATTAAATATTGAGGAAGATTTTTGCCAACGAAATAGTCGTCGGCAAAAGTTGTTCTTCATATTTCTTTAATTTTTTTTCCTCTTTGTTAATTTTTCTGTAATGGAATACAAAAATTACATACCTCTGATCCTCGTGCGGTTGATTTTTTTTTAGATTATAAAACCCTTTAAAGAGACTTAGAGAATTTTTCACAAATTGTTTGTGCAATACCAAACAATTTGTCATCGATAATTGAAATTTTTCAAAACTTACTTCCGTTGATCCTTAGAAACTCATCGCGGTTGCCGAGCTAAACTAAGAGCTTAAAAAGATACCCTAGCGGTCAGTAATGAGAATCTTCAATTTTTTTTACTCCTCAATTAAAAAACAAATAAATTAAATATTGAGGAAGACTTTTGCCAACGAAATAATCGTCGGCAAAAGTTGTTCTTCATATTTCTTTAATTTTTTTTCCTCTTTGTTAATTTTTCATTAATGGAATACAAAAATTACTTACCTCGGATCCTCGTGTGGTTGATTTTTTTTTTAGATTATAAAACCCTTTGAAGAGACTTAGAAAATTTTTCACAAATTGTGTGTGTTATACCAAACAATTTGTCATCGATAATTTGAATTCTACAAAACCTACTTCCATTGATCCTTAGAAGCTCAACGCGGTTGCTGAGCAAGACTAAGAGCATAAGAAGGTACCCTAGCGGTCAGTAATGAGAATCTTCAATTTTTTTTTACCCCTCAATTAAAAAAGAAATAAATTAAATATTGAGGGAGACTTTTGTAGACGAAATATTCGTCGGCAAAAGTTGTTCTTCATATTTCTTTAATTTTTTTTCCTCTTTGTTAATTTTTCTTTAATAGAATACAAAAATTACTTATCTCGGATCCTCGTGCGGTTGATTTTTTTTTAGATTATAGAACCCTTTGAAGAGATTTAGAGAATTTTTCACAAATTGTATGTGCTATACCAAACAATTTGTCATCGATAATTGAAAATTTTCAAAACCTACTTCCGTTGATCCTTAGAAGCTCAACGTGGTTACCGAGCTAGACTAAGAACTTAAGAAGGTACCACCCTAGTGGTCAGTAATGAGAATCTTCAATTTTTTTTACTCCTCAATCAAAAAAGAAATAAATTAAATATTAGGGAGACTTTTGCCGACGACATCATCGTCGGCAAAACTTTTTCTTCATATTTCTTTAATTTTTTTTCCTCTTTGTTAATTTTTCTTTAATAGAATACAAAAATTACTTACCTCGGATCCTCGTCCGGTTGATTTTGAATATACTTAGAGACTATTTCACAAATTGTGTGTGCTATACCAAACAATTTGTCATCGATAATTTGAATTCTTCAAAACCTACTTCCGTTAGTCCTTAGAAGCTCAACGCGGTTGCCGAGCTAGACTAAGAGCTTCAGAAGGTACCCTAGCGGTCAGTAATGAGAATTTTCAATTTTTTTTACTCCTCTATTAAAAAAGAAATAAATTAAATATTGAGGAAACTTTTGCCGACGAAATAGTCGTCGGCAAAAGTTGTTCTTCGTATTTCTTTTATTTTTTTTCCTCTCTGTTAATTTTTCTTTAATGGAATACAAAAATTACTTGCCTCGGATCCTCGTGCGGTTGATTTTTTTTTAGATTATAAAACCCTTTGAAAAGATTTAGAGAATTTTTCACAAATTGTATGTGTTATACCAAACAATTTGTCATCGATAATTGAAATTTTTCAAAACCTACTTCAGTTGATCCTTAGAAGCTCAAAACGGTTGCGGAGCTAGACTAAGAGCTTAAGAAGGTACCCTAGCGGTCAGTAATGAGAATCTTCAATTTTTTTTACTCCTCAATTAAAAAGAAATAAATTAAATATTGAGGAAGACTTTTACCGACGAAATAGTCGTCGGCAAAAGTTGTTATTCATATTTCTTTAATTTTTTTTTCTCTCTGTTAATTTTTCTTTAACAGAATACAAAAATTACTTACCTCAGATCGTCGTGCGGTTGATTTTTTTTTAGATTATAAAACCCTTTGAAGAGACTTAGAGAATTTTTCACAAATTGTATGTGCTATACCAAACAATTTGTCATCGATAATTGAAATTTTTTAAAACCTACTTCCGTTGATCCTTAGAAGCTCAACGCGGTTGCAGAGCTAGACTAAGATCTTAAGAATGTACCCTAGCGGTCTGTAATGAGAATCTTCAATTTTTTTTACTCCTCAACTAAAAAAGAAATAAATTAAATATTGAGGAAGACTTTTGCCGACGAAATAGTCGTCGGTAAAAGTTGTTATTCATATTTCTTTAATTTTTTTTCCTCTCTGTTAATTTTTCTTTAACGGAATACAAAAATTACTTACCTCGGATCCTCGTGCTGTTGATTTTTTTTTTAGATTATAAAATCTTTTGAAGAGACTTAGAGAATTTTTCACAAATTGTGTGTGCTATACCAAAGAATCGATAATTTGAATTCTTCAAAACCTACTTCCGTTGGTCTTTAGAAGCTCAACGCGGTTGCTGAGCTAGACTAAGAGTTTAAGAATGTACCCTAGCGGTCAGTAATGAGAATCTTCAATTTTTTTTACTCCTCAATTAAAAAAGAAATAAATTTAATATTGAGGAAGACTTTTGCCGACGAATTAGTCGTCTGCAAAAGTTGTTCTTCATATTTCTTTAATTTTTTTTTCGTCTTTGTTAATTTTTCTTTAATGGATTGCAAAAATTACTCACCTCGGATCCTCGTGCTGTTGATTTTTTTTTAGATTAAAAAATCCTTTGAAGAGACTTAGAGAATTTTTCACAAATTGTGTGTGCTATACCAAAGAATTTGTCATCGATAATTTGAATTCTTCAAAACCTACTTCCGTTGGTCCTTAGAAGCTCAACGCGGTTGCCGAGCTAGACTAAGAGCTTAAGAAGGTAGCCTAACGGTCAGTAATGAGAATCTTCAATTTTTTTTACTCCTCAATTAAAAAAGAAATAAATTAAATATTGAGGAAGACTTTGGCCGACGAAATAGTCGTTGGCAAAAGTTGTTCTTCATATTTCTTTAATTTTTTTTCCTCTCTGTTAATTTTTCTTTAACGGAATACAAAAATTACTTACCTCGGATCCTCGTGCGGTTGATTTTTTTTTAGATTATAAAACCATTTGAAGAGACTTAGAGAATTTTTCACAAATAGTGTGTGCTATACCAAACAATTTGTCATCGATAATTTGAATTCTTCAAAACCTACTTCCGTTAGTCCTTAGAAGCTCAACGCGGTTGCCGAGCTAGACTAAGAGCTTCAGAAGGTACCCTAGCGGTCAGTAATGAGAATCTTCAATTTTTTTTACTCTTCTATTAAAAAAGAAATAAATTAAATATTGAGGAAGACTGTTGCCGACGAAATAGTCGTCGGCAAAAGTTGTTCTTCGTATTTCTTTTATTTTTTTTCCTCTCTGTTAATTTTTCTTTAATGGAATACAAAAATTACTTGCCTCGGATCCTCGTGCGGTTGATTTTTTTTTAGATTATAAAACCCTTTGAAAAGATTTAGAGAATTTTTCACAAATTGTGTGTACTAATTGTGATAAAAATTGAAACTTAGGACGATACAAGGTTGCGCTTCAATATTTTTTTCTTTTCCAATGAAATTTGATTATGTGAATTATTTTTTGGGGTCATATGATCATATTATTGCTCTTGGTAACCTCACATTTGTTAAGGGTAAAAGAGTAAATTACCCATGTCATGTAAGTGTAGAAATATATAGTCAACAAATTAACTGTAACAGAATCAATTAATCCCAGAAAAAAGCAATACGATCATCAGTTTTTCTTCGTCTTCTTTATTAAGCTTTCAACCTCAAGTTCCTCAAAAATACAATTCTCATAAAAAATTGTGTATTATAGCATGCATTTTTTTCTTCCATGTTTCTTGCTTGCACAGTTGCACTAAATTTTTTTAATGACCTATTAATGTTGTTGATCCAAATATGAAAAAGAAGCCCATGTGCTGCGGGTCTAAATTTAGTGCATGAAAAAGAAGCCCTAAACCATAAACCCTAAACCTCTAAATTCATTTCTTCTAAGTTAAATTAAGAAATCTAAAAAAAATGTCAATGACTTTTACCTACGAATGTTTCGTCAGTAAAAGTTGTGCTTCAAATTTTTTTTTCTACAATGAAATAAGGATCATACTTCTAATACTCGAATGATGATGCGATTTGTTTTTGAGGCCATATCATTTCTCTTGGCAACCTCACCTCAAGTTCCTCAAAAATACAATTCTCATAAAAAATGTGTATTATAGCAAGTATTTTTTCTTCCTTCTTGCTTCCTTCCACTAAACTTTTTTAATGACCTATTAATGTCGTTGATCCAAACATGAAAAAGAAGCCCATACGCTGCGGGATAAATTCATTTCTTCCGAGTCAAATTAAAAAATCTGAAAAAAAAAATGTTAATGACTTTTACCCATGAATGTTTCTTCGGTACAAGTAGCAGTGTAGCACTTCAATTTTTTGATTTATTTTTCTTGGATGAAATAAATAAAAAACATTTCACTTACTTTTACCGACGAATGGTTCGTCGATTCAAGTTGCGCTTCAAATTTTTTATTTTATTTTATTTTCTCTAATAAAATAAGAATCCTACTTTTAATGCTTGAATGTTTATGCGATTTGTTTTTTGAAGTCAACATCATGCCTCTTGACAACCTCATCTTAAGTTTCTCAAAAATACAATTCTCATAAAAAATTGTGTGTTATAGCAATCATTGTTTCTTCCTTCTTGCACCATTGGTTGCTTCTTGTGCTACAAATGGTTGCAAAGCTAAGAACCTACGAGATTGAGCAATAATAGTGTTACACATAGCAGTTGAACTTAGCATAATAATACTTAAATCAGAATCCAAATTTCTTGTCATAGTCTTTTGGCTTTTGGCAATTGGACTGTTCCTTTCAGATCATGCCTTAAATTAATGATCAAAATACTAAAGCATCCGTCCAGAGACAAAAAAGAGTGACATCGACTACAACAACTCCACATGGAAAATTCGATGTGCATTGCATTGCGAGATAAAAAACAAAATGGTAATCAAACACTTGGGGACTTGGGGTTGGTTTAAAAACAACAAATCGGGAGTTTTTTTTTTTGAACAAATCAGGACTGCACAAAGAAAGAAAGCCATTGGCCACTATCAGTTTCACTCATTGGCTTCACTAGTTAGACAGTGTTTATTTCATCGGACTGACAAAGTAGGAAGCTTTGATATCTGTGCCCTGAAGCTGAGTTTATCATCATCATCATCATCATCATCTATATCTTTTCGATTTTCGCAGCCAACAGATAATACATACAATCTTTTGATCAAAGGCGTTGACTTGGAGGGAGGGAGTGAGCAGAAATGAAGCTGGTTCCGAGAGAGCTTGACAAATTGGGTCTACACAATGCTGGGTTTCTAGCGCAGAAGCGACTTGCTCGTGGGTTAAGGCTTAATCACCCTGAAGCTGTAGCACTCATAGCCACACAGGTGTTTTGCGCTTTTGTATTTTTTTCAGTTGAAATTTTCAACTTTAATCATATATGAAATACTGGATAATGGTAATTGATTTTGTATACAGATAACCTATGGTCTGATAGAGCTTTTTTTTTTTTGGGTAGATTTTGGAGTTTGTTCGTGATGGTGACAAATCTGTGGCAGACTTGATGGATATTGGGAAACAGCTTCTGGGAAGGTAATGGACTTTGAACTTTGAGCAATGCAATCATTATCAATTTTTCTCTCTTATAGTTATGTGGGTCTTATATGGATTGCCTAGCTTGTTGAACTATTGGGATTTATGTGTGTATTTATCTACAAATTCTTTTCAAACAGGAAGCAAGTTCTTCCTGGTGTTCAATATCTTTTGGATATGGTTCAGGTATTATGCTCCTTCAGCTTGTGCTTTTATGTTCGCCGTTTAGGGAAACAAAATTGATTGTATCTTTGTTATGAGAAGCCTGAAAACTTGCTGCTGAAATTTTTTTCAATGTCTTAATCATTCATACAAGCATGTCATTTATAATCAAATTCATAATAAAAATGCAGGTTGAAGGGACCTTTCCTGATGGGACCAAGTTGATCACCATTCACGATCCCATTTCTAGTGATAATGGAGATCTGGAACTAGCTTTAAAGGACTCTTTTCTTCCTGGTACGAGCAGAAAGTTTCAATTTACTTTCTTTGGGGACCTATTGGATTTATTTAGTATCATATGGGCATTGATGTATCAAATTGTTCTGCAGTTCCCTCACTAGATAAGTTTCCTGAAATTGTGGATGGTAAAGTTCCTGGTGAAATAATCTTCGAAGGTGATAATATTGTACTTAATCAGGGAAGGAAGGCAATAATCCTAAGAATTGTTAACACTGGAGACAGGCCGGTTCAGGTGTTTATAGTTAACTTCACATTTATCCTTTATTTGTTGCGCCTTCTTTTCCCTTTGGTCATATGGTTGAAGCTATGCAACTTATATCTACATTTCTTCAGTCAGCAATTATTGTCTTTATATGTAATAACCATTTCAGGATCCTAAGACATACCTTTTACGGTTGTTCTTGTCTAAAATATATAATGTAATCTCTATACTGTTCATATCACACTTTGCATATTCTTTTGAGTGCCTGTAAGGAGTTAAGGAGCCATAGCAAGACAACAGTAGAACTTAATCTTCTTCAGCTCAGTTGAGATTTGACATAGTAAAATCCCTTCTCTAGTCATATTCAGTTTCAATTGGTTTCCAATAGCTCGAGTCATGTGTCGCAGTCAATTATTTGCATGTCAATGCTTAGGGGTTCAATTGGCTTGGTAGAGTTATATGGTTCTGCTTTAGAGTGTGTCAAGTAAGCAACAAAGATGATATTCTTCTTTTAGAAAATTGAACTATTCAACAACATCTCATTTACAATTTTCCTGGAGAACTTAGTTCAAGATACTATAGTGATTTATATTCAGCCTGCTATTTCCAGGTTGGCAGTCACTATCACTTTATTGAGGTCAACCCACACTTGGTGTTTGATCGAATGAAAGCATATGGAATGCGGCTGAATATACCTGCTGGAACAGCCAAGAGATTTGAGGTCAATAGTTGTTTTAATATTTAATTTTTCAATCTTGTGTATTTAAAGTAGTTCAGTTCATATCTAGTAACAGGAATGGCAAGTCATTCTTCACTTCTAAATCAATAATTCGGTTTCATATTGTTGAGCAACATGATCTGTGTTCAGAAGTCATTGCTGCTATTAAATAACTCATTTTCATAGAGTAGGTCCTACTTTATCATTATGGATGTTGTTATATTACTGAGCTTTTGTTTTTTGGGCTCGGCTAGGACTAGTTAAGATTTATACTCTATGCATTTTAAGTACATTACTGGAGTTTGTTTTGCTTTGTCAGCCGGGGGAAAGTAAACATGTCATACTTGTAAGCATCGGAGGTAATAGAGTAATCAGAGGAGGAAATGACATTGTTGATGGTGCAGTACGAAGCTTTGACAGACACAAAGTAGCCAGGGAAGCTTTAGAAGCCAGACGATTTGGGAATGAAGAAGAACCAAATGCTAGGTCTAGACTTTCTACCTTGGCAATGCTTGCTTGCCTAATTGGCTTCTATTTTAGTTATATCATTGTTTGATTCAGTTGACTTGTCCACCAAGATGATCAAGTAAAAATGGAGATGCCTTACCTCAGTACTAATTTTGCAGTGAAGGTGTTACAGGAAGAGATCCAGCTTTCACCACTGTAATTTCTCGTGAGTCATATGCAAATATGTATGGCCCTACTACAGGTGACAAAGTTCGGCTCGGTGATACCAACTTGTTTGCTGAAATTGAAAAAGATTATACTGTTTATGGGGATGAATCTGTATTTGGAGGTGGCAAAGTTATAAGAGACGGAATGGGCCAGTCATCAGGGAATCAACCAGCCGACTCATTGGATACGGTTATAACTAATGCAGTAATCATTGATTATTGCGGGATCTTTAAGGCAGATATTGGTATTAAAGATGGTTGTATAGTTGGCCTTGGGAAATCAGGCAATCCAGATGTTATGGATGGTGTATCTAGCAATATGATCATTGGGGTAACTACTATCTACTTTTACAGCTGGTTTTGGAAGAATAGTATCCAAGTTATATATGCTTGCACCTTCTTTCTAATTAGGTTAACACTGAGGTCATTGCGGGGGAAGGACAAATTGTGACTGCAGGGGCCATAGACTGTCATGTGCATTTCATATGCCCTCAGTTGGCATATGAAGCAATATCAAGTGGTGAGCTACATTTCTTGAAAGTGCTTGCAATATACATGAATTACATATCTTATCAGCGAATGCTAACGTGAAACAATATTGATGACAGTAGTGGGGAGATGCTCAATCAGTCTGTTATGCTAGTAGCCTCAAATACATGGATTATGTATTAGTATGCAAACATGATTCTAGCAAGTTGCATATGAAAAAAAAAAAAACACAATTCTCTTAAAATATTAAAAACAGAATCACTATTTTTTTTTCCTCTAGTCACTCAAGATTTGTTGCATTTGCATAATGTATTAAAATCTGAATGGCATATTATATATGCTGTTTTGGTACAATTTCTATATTTGTCATCATTTATTCCTGCTTTATATTTACTCATGAACTTTGTGAATTCTAAAGTTCACTTATTTGACCTCTGAAATATTCCAAAACTTTCATAATATATGCAGGTGTCACAACCATAGTGGGAGGTGGAACAGGACCTGCTACAGGGACTCGTGCAACAACTTGCACACCATCTCCATTGCAAATGAAGTTAATGCTGCAATCAACTGATGAAGTGCCTCTAAATTTTGGCTTTACAGGAAAGGTATGCTTATTTGTTTGTGTACTCGAAAAACCCTAAGTGCACATTCAAGGCTGCTAAACCTGTTTCTTTTTTTTTTTAATGTATTTAATGTGTTAATGCCCTTGGTTTACTTTAGGGGAACAGTGCCAAACCTGATGGACTACATGATATAATCAGGGCTGGGGCAATGGGTCTGAAGCTGCACGAAGACTGGGGCACTACTCCTGCTGCAATAGACAATTGTTTGTGTGTTGCAGAACAATATGACATCCAGGTACTTTAATTTTTATTATTTTGGAAAGTATATAGGCTGTTGGCTGTGGGAACTTCTCGTGAGTTTTACATTTTTAAATTTTATTGTGATCTTGATAGGTTAATATCCATACAGACACCTTGAATGAATCTGGATTTGTGGAACACACACTTGCTGCATTTAAAGACAGAACTATCCATACTTACCACAGGTATGGTATAGATCACAATCTGTCTATATTGATTAATATGCAATTTGTTTTTGGTCTTCTACAAGTTCATGAAAACTGTAGTTTGCATAAAGAGGAGCAAACCTTTTTCGGAGTCAAGGCATGGTTGGCATCCTTTGTTGACTCCAAACTTGGTTGTGGCTTCAGATTGACTGCCGCTTGATCCCTTTGTCCATTTCTTGATTGCCAAGTTGCTAAGAATTTGCGGCATACTTACGACAGTTTGCATTCTCGCATTTATATACAATTCATGACTAGTCAATATGATTTTGTTGCAGAGTGAAAATACTTTTGTCCGATTGTTAGCATCTTTGGTATAGATTCTGTATTATGTGAACTTGAATTCCTCTTTCTTTTTTCTCTATTTCTTTGTTGGTTTGATTTTCAATGTTTGTCCTTGATACCTTTTGGCAGTGAAGGTGCAGGAGGGGGTCATGCTCCAGATATCATCAAAGTATGTGGTGTGGAAAATGTCCTGCCCTCATCAACGAATCCTACTCGGCCTTTCACCTTCAATACTATAGATGAGCATCTTGATATGCTGGTATGAGAAGATAATATCAGTATTTTTGCAACAATCAGTATGTTTACAAACGAGCGTCGTTTCAAATTTTCAATGCATACAGATGGTTTGCCATCACCTTGACAAGGACAATCCAGAAGATGTAGCTTTTGCTGAATCAAGGATAAGGGCTGAAACGATTGCCGCGGAAGATATTTTGCATGATATGGGGGCAATAAGCATGATAGCTTCTGATTCACAGGCTATGGGTCGCATCGGAGAGGTTCTTAATTCCTTTACCCTTTGTTTGAAATGTATTCCAGTTCCTCTGGACCATACAAAAACTTTTTAAACTGCATATATCTTTTTATGTGTTAAATTGAACTATAGAACATTAGCATTGTCACTTTGTACCAATCCATGGATGTTCATATCTTCACTCTAAAGAAAGTCCTGAAATCTCTGTTAATCACACTTGCACCGACACATGTGAGGCTTAAATTGTGTGCAAAACTTTCTTACCAGGTGATAATCAGAACTTGGCAAACTGCTGACAAGATGAAGTCACAAAGAGGGTCGATAGAACCTAGTGGATCCAACAATGACAACCTCCGGATCAAGCGATACATTGCAAAGTACACTATAAATCCAGCAATAGCAAATGGATTTTCTCAATATGTTGGTTCTGTTCAGGTATGTTACTTTAAACAGTAAACCAAATTCATTCTTTTCAAGCTTTTCTTACCCTTTCATCCATTTTGAGCAGAACAAAAATTCATCTTCAGAATTGTATTTGGGTGGACTCTAGAATAGTGACACTGTTTATTTCCATTTTTAAGCCGACGGATTCTCATTCCTCATGAGCTTCATATGCTTCTGTAGGTGGGCAAGTTAGCCGATCTGGTTCTATGGAAGCCATCTTTCTTTGGGGCAAAACCAGAAATGGTGGTCAAAGGTGGTGCAATTGCATGGGCTAATATGGGTGATCCAAATGCAAGCATCCCCACGCCTGAACCGGTATAGTTTTTACTTTTACAATGATTACCTTATGTAATATTCTTTCTGGGTGGACGCAATATTTAGCTCTTTTGTTCTTTGCAGGTCATTTCAAGACCCATGTTTGGTGCATATGGCAAGGCCAGTAGTGCTCACTCCATTGCTTTTGTCAGCAAGGCATGAAATCTCTCTATTTCTATCTCTCACTCACACACACACACACACAGATTTATACAATTCATAAGCAAGAGTCCTTTGTTTTCGTGTGCAAACAGGCAGCTAAAGATAATGGTGTTAAAGCCTTGTATGACCTCAACAAGAGAGTGGAAGCTGTGGGAAATGTTAGGAATCTCCACAAACGTGACATGAAGCTCAACGATGCCCTACCAAAGATTCTAGTCGACCCGGAGACATACACGGTGACAGCAGACGGTGAGGTTCTTACCTGCAGTGCAGCCACCACCGTTCCCCTATCCCGGAATTACTTCCTGTTTTAGGCTCATTCATAATTGTTCCTTGGAACCTCTCCCACTTGTAATAATCCAAGCCGAACAAACTGGAATAAAATACTGATCATTTGGCAATATGTGAAACAGAATCAATCTTCCGACTCGAATATGGCTCTTGCATGTTCTGAGAATCTGACTGCATATATTTGGTTGCTGAAAGCAAATCTCTCATCTCACCGAGAAGCACAAAAAAGAAATGGCAAAATCATGCAAGTGGGTACTTGAGAGTTCTGAATCTCCATTGACATTTGTTTTGCACATGTGAAATGCTGGCGCAATCTTAGTACAGTAATGAACTTGATCCAAGCTCAGAGCCCCCATTCCATTTAAAAATAATAATAATAATAAAAGTAAAGCTTATGAGCTTTGGTTGCTGGTACAGTAAATCAGTAATAGTCAAACAGTATATCGATCTATTGGCAATTTGGCAGAACTGAGAGTTGGTCAGGGATCTCTGCCTTAAACTAGTTTTAGGGTTCATTATGGATTTGCTTCTGAACAAGTGCTTATGCTTAGTTGTATTTTGCTGGAAGTTTTTCCGGAAGAAGCATAGAGTTATTTTGATAAAATTCCAAGTTCTTCCTAAAAAATACTAGAAGTTAAGGCGTTCTGTAGCTCAATGTGTATGGATTGTCTAGTGTATTATTTTTCTCTTTTTGGTCAGACCTTAGTCTCCACTTTTGACACGACACATTATACATACATATTTAAAGGTTGTTGAGACTTGAGACGTGATACACATGATATTTGTTATTTTAAAAAAAGAAAAGAATAATATTTAGTGTTTGATAGTCGCCCTAGCTTGCCTAAAAAAAATAGATATTCTTGAACTTATAAAATAGACATGTGAAAGTGAAGATTTAGATAGTTATTATTGTTATCTTCTGTGTTTACAAAGACTACCAACCAAATGAATCATTCAATCAGTTATTAGTTATTACTTTTTACTTTTTAATTCATGCATCATTCACATGACAACTGCAGAGAAATGATAACCTTTTTCTTGTTGTCATGATAAGTAAGATTAGTGAGATAGTGCTTTATTAGGGGGAGGAAGCGTTCTGACAAGATTTCCGATTGCGAATTAGTTTTTGGGCGTATGAAACATTTGAAATACCGCGGAAGTTCTAAAAAAAAAAGAGTGAGATAGTGCTTTTCTTAAGATACTCTTCTTCTTCCTTTTCATTTCTTTCATTATTTGGGATCAAACTTTTCTCTTCCAAACATGGTTTTGCCTATTTCTGCCTACAAGGTTTCACACTTGTGATGTTCTTTTCCCCTCATATATAAAATATGATGTTACCATTAAAAAAGTGGATCTCATCCCTAACTAGATCAGATCCACACTACTTCACTTCTGGTTGTGAATCCTGGATCCATAACATAATGCGATGTTTGTTATGAAATCCAAAGTTAAGGCAAAAATATGTTGTAATTTGTTATGATATGCATCTTCTTGGCAAATAATTTAGAAACCTAGATGTTGTTGACATGTTGATCGCCAAGAGTAATTGGCTAGAAGGGTTTATTTGATGTCTCGATACACCCCAAGGCGATACTTTATATTCTACATTGACTCAAGTCAGGCTATTTTCAAATAATAAATTTTAAACTTTGAACCCTAAATTTTCGGACCATATTTCATTTTAATGCGTAATGACTGTGAATAACAATTTTTCCTGATCATAAGAAAATAAGATATTCGAACTTGAAATTTCTACTAATATTTCGTTGGAGAGAAATGTCTTGATCACTATACGAAATGCTAGTAAGTAATACATTATAACAATTTTCTTTTCAGTTAAATGCACATGTAATAATATTGGAAGTATCTTCTTGCAACTATTATTTGGGATAATTTTGTGACACATTTTCCATGTTCTTTTGTCATCCATTGACCTGCCCTCTTGTTTCCCTAGAAGTGACTGCCGTATTTTACGGTTTTACCACAGCCAGCACAGCTTCCCACTCTTTTCTCTTTTCGTCTGAAACCCATCTTCCCACTCTCATACACAGATCTCGTAAACAACGCTCCATTATAATGATAGTAGGATTAATTGGAGATTAATATCACGCGCTATACAGCGCGAGTCTCCATTGACATCGTAAACATAATTGGAAAAAGCCTACTATTAAAGCCAATGATGGAACTGAAAACTGCACACACTTCCCTCCTCAGAACAAGTCCCACTCAGAGTTGCTCAATCTCTCAGAAATCATTAACAACAGAAACGCCGTCGTTCCGGCGACGTCAGTCTTACTTAATAACTGATTACTTCAGCATCTGCGAGTTCAAACGTTGTTGTTGTTGTCGTTGTCGTCAGACATCATGTATGCATTGAAACAGCTACTGATTCCTTTCCAGTCAAGCATCGCCGGCAGCCGGCGGTCAACCGGAAAGTTCATCAAGGTCCGAAAGGCGCCCACTTTCGGGTCAAGGCCCAATAGGCATGGATCGGTCAGAGCCGTGATCAGCGGTGGGGATAAGGCTGCAGTGGAAGCTTCAACTCCTCCACTGCAGAGCAAAGACCTTGATGCTTCGTTGGTACCTTCCTCTTCTTCTCCGATCGAAGTCAAGGCGGTGGTGACCATCAGAAAGAAAATGAAGGAGAAGGTCTCAGAGAAAATTGAGGATCAGTGGGAGTTCCTTATTAATGGGATTGGTCAGGGGATTCTGATTCAGCTCATCAGTGAAGAAATTGATCCTGGTAATTGTTATTAAAGACTCAAACTTTTGTGTTTTTTTCTCATCCACTTTATACATTGTTTTATGCGCACAGAGAATTTTTGTGTAAAAATGTTTGCTTTTGGGTTTCTTTTGCTTTTTTGCTTTGATGGGTATGCAAGATTTTCATCCCCATTTTTGTTCTTGATCCTGGTAATTTCCATTAAAAACTCAAACTTTAGTGCTTTTTTGAATTCCACTAATCCACTTTATACATTATTTAATGGGTAGAGAGAATTTTTGAGTCAAAACGTATGCTTTGGGTTTCTTTTGCTTTTTGCTTTGATGAGTATGTAAGATTTTCATGCCTATTTTTGTTCTTGTAGTTACTAATTCAGGAAAGATAGTGGAATCTGCTGTGAGAGGCTGGTTGCCGAAGCCATTGCCATCGAAATATTCACACGTAATTGAATATGCTGCTAATTTCACTGTCCCAAGTGACTTTGGGTGTCCTGGAGCTATTCTTATTACCAATCTTCATGGCAAAGAGTTTTACTTGTTGGAGATTATCATTCATGGTTTTGATAAAGGCCCATTTTTCTTCCCTGCAAATACTTGGATCCATTCTCAAAAGGATAACCCTGAAAGTAGAATCATCTTCAAAAACCAAGTGCGAATTTCTTCTCAATTGCTTAAGTTTATGATTGATTTTGCAAGAGCTATGCTTAGATTGTTTGGTTGTAAACAGGCATACCTGCCTTCACAAACACCAGCAGGGATTAAAGATCTTCGACGTGAAGACTTGCTGAGTATTCGGGGCAATGGGAAAGGCAGGAGAAAGCCACATGACAGAATTTATGATTATGATGTTTACAATGAATTGGGGAATCCTGACAAGAGTGAAGAACTGGCTAGGCCGGTCATTGGTGGCGAGGAGAGGCCTTATCCTCGGCGCTGTAGAACTGGCCGGCCTCCATCCAAGTCAGGTATATAAGATGTTCTTTCTCTAAATTACTGCTGTCAAATTTGTAGCATTGACATCTAATTGTGCTGCTTTGAATGGCGTTCAAACAGATCCTCTTACGGAGAGTAGAATCGAGAAACCCCATCCAGTTTATGTGCCTCGTGATGAGACTTTCGAGGAGATTAAGCAAAATACTTTCTCAACTGGAAGGTTGAAAGCTTTGCTCCACAATCTGTTACCATCTCTTGCTGTTAAATTGTCAAGTTCAGACATACCCTTCAAGTGCTTCTCTGATATAGATAAGCTATATAATGATGGTCTCCTCCTGAAAGATGACGATGAGCAGAAAGAATCTGTTCTGTTTTCGGGCAACATGATGAAACAAGTTCTTACTGTTGGAGAAAAGTGGTTGAAATACGAAATCCCTGCTATTATAAAGAGTAATTTACACTTGTTCTCCTTTTGTTCTGCTCTGTTTTGTTATTTAATCTTATGTACAAGGGAAAAGTCTTCTGGTATTCAATGTCATATCTTCTGTTTTTCTGTCATTAGAGGATAGATTTGCTTGGTTGCGCGACAATGAGTTTGCACGCCAAGCTTTAGCTGGAGTCAATCCAGTGAACATTGAGATTTTGAAGGTAAAATGATCCTTTGTCAATCTTTATGTGCAAGTCAAATGTCTTCTATTGAGTTTGGTTATATTTATTTCCAGGAATTTCCAATTATCAGCAAGTTAGATCCTGCTGTTTACGGCCCTCCCGAATCTGCTATCACAAAAGAATTGATTGAGCAAGAACTTAATGGGATGAGTGTAGAAAAGGTATTAATATCTAAATGCATGAAAATTGAAAAAGTGTTGGTTTCTTTCTTTCTATAGTTTCTAACTCTTCCTCTCACAATTCATATATGATACAGGCTATCGAGGAAAAGAGACTGTTTATAATTGATTACCATGACATATTTTTGCCATTTATTGAGAAGATGAACTCTTTGCCCGGAAGAAAAGCTTATGCCTCTAGGACAGTGTTCTTCTATACCAAGACTGGTTTTTTGAGGCCACTAGCTATAGAGCTTACACTTCCACCAACACCTTCATCCCCTCAAAGCAAACATGTTCATACTCATGGGCATCATGCTACTACACATTGGATTTGGAAGCTAGCCAAAGCTCATGTTTGCTCAAACGACGCTGGCATCCATCAGTTAGTCAATCACTGGTAAAACACAAATCAATTGGTTTTTGCAAATTATACATTATGTTAGAATCATTTGACTGATGTGATGGTAATTCGTTTTGCCTAGGTTGAGGACTCATGCTTCCATGGAGCCGTATATAATTGCGTCTCATAGACAGCTTAGCTCAATGCACCCCATTTACAAGCTTCTTCACCCTCACATGCGCTACACCTTAGAAATTAACGCACTCGCAAGGCAGAGCTTGATAAATGGAGGGGGAATAATTGAGGCTTCTTTTAGTCCGGGAAAGTATGCAATGGAGGTAAGCTCTGCAGCCTACAAGAGTATGTGGAGGTTTGACTTGGAGGCATTACCAGCTGATCTTATTCGAAGGTAACGCTTCAATGATTTGTAACTTGTTAGAATCTTATACACAATCACAGCAAGCAAATGAGCTGAGTACTTGTGTTGTCATTTTCAGAGGCATGGCTGTGGAAGATCCTTCGGAACCTTGCGGCATAAAACTTGTAATTGAAGACTATCCATATGCCGCGGATGGTCTCCTCATATGGTCTGCCATAAAAGAATGGGTAGAATCTTATGTGGAACGCTTCTACTCCGAGCCAAATTCTGTGACATCAGATGCTGAGCTCCAAAACTGGTGGAATGAGATCAAGAATAAGGGTCACGCTGACAAGCGGAACGAGCCCTGGTGGCCTAAACTTAATACCAAAGAGGACTTATCTGGTATACTTACAACAATCATTTGGGTTGCATCAGGTCAACATGCTGCCATCAACTTTGGCCAGTACCCTTTTGGCAGTTATGTCCCAAACCGTCCTACCCTAATGAGAAGACTTATTCCACAAGAAGATGATCCTGATTATGAGAAGTTTCTTCAAAACCCGCAGCAAACTTTCCTGTCTTCCTTGGCAACTAAACTTCAAGCCACCAAAGTAATGGCCGTTCAAGATACTCTTTCAACTCACTCCCCGGATGAAGAGTACTTGGGTCAGGTAAACCCTCTTCACACCCATTGGATCAATGATCATGAAATTTTGGAGTTATTCAATAGATTCTCATCTAGACTAGAGGAGATAGAGAAGATCATTAACAGAAAAAACAAAGATAGCCATCTTAAAAATAGAAGCGGAGCAGGAATTCCCCCGTATGAATTGCTGCTTCCCACTTCGGGCCCTGGGGTAACCGGTCGTGGAATCCCCAACAGCATTTCTATTTGATGGCCTTAGCTATGCTTTAGTAGGTTCTCTTTTGTTATTTTTAGTGATCTTTGGTGCTTACCATTTGCTTTGTAAGAAACCTGTGTATGCAAGTATCATAGAATGCAGAGTTTGTTTGTCAGCAAGTAGTTGTTACCTGTTGTACTTTTTATGTAAATAAAGCTGCAGTCCTCTTTAACATTATGATGAAATACTAAGACTTTGAATTAAGGAACAATTTTTGGTTGGTGGTGTAGCATGCAGAGTTATTCTTGTAGATCCAAATGTAACACCAGAAGCAAGAAACTGGAATTTATAACTTGGACAATGCAAGTTTGATTAATTCCTTCCTCATCACTTTACCTTGTGCACTCTTTGGTACTTCATTGATGAATGTTACTCGTCGTATTTTCTTATATGGTGCAACCTGCAATTCGTAAAACAAAGTTCATAAAGTCGGAAAATCAAATTGATTCATGCAGTTAAAATTGCTGAATCCATCCTTGCATGCTAGTCAGGTCATTGGAACAGTCTGAATTACCTGTTTGGCAATAAAATCTTTGATCTGTGATTCATCAACGACGCTTCCTACGCGCCTCACCACAAAGGCCATGGGTACTTGACCTGCTTCTTCATCCGGATACCTATCCATTGTTGTCATTAATTCACCACATATAAACTGTCATACTTGATGAACAAGCCAACAGAAATTGCGACAGTCGCATTCAAACAATAGAGAAAACGAAAATCACATACGGAACCACAGCTGCATCAGCAATATCAGGATGGGATAGAAGCAGATGCTCCAACTCTGCTGGGGCAACCTAATGCAAACATGCAATAGTGAATAATACACAGCATTTTCTATGGAAGGAAAGCAGAAAACATGTTTCTGAACTTGAGACAAACCTGGTAGCCTTTGTACTTGATCAATTCCTTGATCCGATCAACGAAAAATAGGTAACCTTGTTCGTCGATATAACAAAGATCTCCAGTTTTAAACCATCCTTGAGAGTCCATTGTTGAAGCAGTTGCTGCTTCATCACCAATATAACCTACACTAATCAAAATGACAAGTATTAACATGAGGCACATTGATCTCAATTAATGCTCAACAAAAAGAAAAGAAAAGAAAACATTACCTTTCATTAAGAATGGTCCTCTGAGCCAAATCTCTCCGGGCATTAGAGGAGGCAAGGCAATGCCGGTCTCAGGGTCAACTATCTTGGCTTCAAAATTGGACATCAGCTTTCCCACAGCTCCTTCTACTCGGGTCTCATTTGGGCCTACGGTGCCGAACACTCGACCCGTTGTCTCTGTCAGCCCAAATCCCTGCACCAATTATTATTCGACTTTAATTATAAAACTTCAAAACTACAAGGACTAAAGTGAAAACTACAACATGCACTGATCGAGGATCGACCTGTGCCAGTTGTACGTTAGGGAGGCGTTTCTTCAGCTTATCGATGACACTCTTGGCAAGCGGAGCACCGCCGCTGGCGATGACTTGCAGCGAGCTCAGATCGTAGCCGTCCAACTCACTCCCGAGCTTCACCAGCGACACCACAACCGGCGGGGCCCATGCCGCGTGGGTGATTCTAAACTCCTCGATGGCACTCAGCGTCGATCTCAAATCAAACCTCCCGGAAATCGACGCCAGCGTCTCGCCGAAGGCCAACACCCTCATGCAGACGCCGAACCCGTACACGTGGAAAAACGGCACCGTACAGAGCCACACAGCTGGCGGAGAGGAAGCTCGAACCGCGAACGCCGCCGCCAACATGGATATCCAGTTCCGGTGAGACAACGCCACGCCTTTCACCATCCCGGTTGTGCCGGAGGAGTAGAGGATCGCGGCGGTGTCGGATTGGTTGACGCCAGCTCGGGGAAGGTCGGGCGTCGGACCCGGACACGTCATCATGGACTCGAACTCGGCGGAGTCGAGCAGTACGGTGCCGTATCGAAGCGAATTGGGGATTTTGTGAGCGGTGGCGGAGGTTGCGAAGGCGACGACCGGTTTGCTGAGGTGGATTTGGCGGGAAATCTCGGGATTGGTGCTGGCGGGGTTGGAAGGAGAGACCGTGACGCCGAGTGAGAAGAGAGAGAAGAAGAGGACGGGGAGGTGGAGCGAATTGGGGGAGAGGACGAAGGCGGTGTGGCCATTGGAGAGGTTGAGCTGGGACTGGAGCGCGGCAGCTAGGGTTTGGACGCGGCGCGTGAAGTCGGGGTAGAGAATGCAGTGGCGCGTGGCGGGGTCGATGAGAGCCGGAGTGGAGGGTGGAGGAGGAGAGGCTTGGAGTTGGGAGAAAATGAAGTGAGTGATCGAAAGCGGCGTCGTTTCGGGAGGGAGCGGGGCTTTGGGTCTGAGGCTGTGGAAAGTGTTGGTGTTGGAGCAAAAGCCGCTGTTGGGATCACTACAACTAGAACTAGTGTGATCAGCCATTTCAGTTACGTACTTTGATGAAGCAGGTTTCAGTTTCAGCTCAGAAGGTAGAATTGGAAATGCAGGTATGGAATTAAATTGAGACTGATGGTACCTTGTTCAGTTTTCTAGTTGATTACGTCTTTTCTATTCTACATCTACAGGTCCATGTTGATTAGATTCCTGTTGTTATCCTGGCGCCACATTGTAAACGACGTGAGTAAATGCAGTAGGCCGGTACTAGTACTTAATATGAAATTGACACTTGCCAAAACAAATTTGTACTCTTCCATTCCTAAATTTGTCACAGCCGGCGCTCTGGTGGTGCCTCCATTCGTCCAATGTCCCCAGTTTGAATTTTCACCACGCACTTCTATTAATTTAATCTTCTATCCAAAAATCACATCGATCATAAGCTTATCAAAGAAAGACATAAAAAAGAAGAAGCAACTACTGCTTCCACGTTTTAATTTGAAATCTGGAAACTATGAATTTATGAGTTGTATATATATATATAGGAGGACAAAATTACAATTACATTTTGTTGCCTGACTAGGCTAGTATTTGTGAGATATTGGTTGTTGGAGACCTTATTTATCTAGCTAGCTAAGCTATGTGCATATTCATAGTTTCATACATTAGAAATTAGTGGTAACTGAGGTGGCTAGTTCCTTAAAATGATAGTTTGAATTGATCAGATTGCAATATTTGTGGCTGCTGAAGGGGGAGCATAAGTTCCCGATCGACCAGAAAGGCGCTAGTGACTTGAAGAAAGCACTGCAAAGCTTGCATCGATTGAAGCCCATAAAACTATACTTGTAAGGATAGAATTCCTATTTGAGTACTACTTCTAAACTTCTCTTTATGAGATTTCTGTTTCTGATCGATATAGTACTTATAGTTTCGGCATTATTTTTTTCTTGCGAGGCAGTAGGGGTGTTGTGGACTCCTCAATTCTCTGTAAGCTTTACAAGTACTACTTGAAAATTTCTGGGATTCTGAGGTGCCTTTTTGATGAAGGGCTATTAATCAGGGATGTCTACATATCTAAGCAATGGTCTTTTTTGAATTATACAGCTACAAGTTATCCTATATACACGTTTCTTTCTTCATTTGATTGATAATGGCAATTCTGGACATGTTCTCCTCCCACCAACCAAACGGCATACGCTCAAGGAGTCAAAGTTGACTGCCTTTAACCTCAATTTGATTGTCTAATCTCAAATGCTAGGTTCTTTGCCTAAGGACATTTTGTGCCAAAACACATCATTTAGGTATTCACATATCGATTAAAGTCTGTATTAGAAAGAGATTTCACGTTGGAGCATGTTTCGAATATGTCTTAGATGAGGTTTGAGCCTCATTGTGACGTGAAAATTGAAGCTTTGGCACTAGCTTAGGAATTGGGATTTGACCTCTTTAATTTGTGTTAAATTGTATTGCTATCACAGAGTTTTTTTAATGAAAAAGATTTCAATTTTAATTTTATTTTGTTTCTTCTAGATTTTGCGTGTTTAGTGCGACCATCACTGAAGTGAACAAACTAAGACAATCTTACTCCATCAAGTAAGCTGTACTCACACGCCAATCACTTTAATGTCCTACTTACAAATCTCTGTTACATGACTCAGCAATCACTCATAATTAATGATTAAAATGTAATTGTTGTTAACAAGATTCTTATACTCATCACTCTCTCTTTTTTTTTGGCTAATTACTCATCACTCTCTCTAATCCCTTCTAATATTTATCTGTCACAAGTAATCTGTTTCCCCATATACACCCTCCACGGCTCCACCTTCACCATCCATCACTATCTCAAATCATGCCACCTCCAATTCACCGAACCACTCCACACCCTGTTTCTAATCATCACTCATCAAACACAATTATTAAAACCTGCACCCCAAATTAAATTGGGAATAATCCTGCTTAGCTTCACATGGACTGAGGTCAGTGATTGCCGTTCGTGTTCGGCCCAGATTGGCTCAGCTCATTGCGGTGTATAAGGTACAAACAGGTCTGCTTATATTTGGCGGGAGTCCCAAAGAGTTGGAACTGGACAGAGTTAATTAATTGTTGTATTACCACTTAAACTAATCACAATGAGATCACAGATCCGACACTAGTAGTGAGTCCTTTTTGTCTGTTTTTTTTTCCAATTCCATTCTTCTAATAACATCTAACATGCTACTTAGAATTGAATTTGTTTGCATTCATTGCGTACCAACCGGAATCAATACGTAAGTTAGTTTTAATCGCAAAAGTAAACAAGTTCTTATATTTTTTTTCAGGAATTAAATTACGTAATTTCATCACATTCGTTGTTTCCTATTCATCCGATCTTCAATGGTTTATGTTATCTTATTGGCCAAGTAAGTTTTTCGGACCATGCATAATTATTTTCTAAAAACCACAATATATTTTTAGTAGAAGCTCACATGCCCATTATCATTGGATGAGTAAAGATGGCATAAAGTTTTAATCCTGAGAGGCTGAGACACAGTGACCACAGAAACCACAGGTCCAAGTCTAACAGTTATTCAACACCAAAAAGACTTGGGCCAGAAACTAACAAAACCAATAAGAACCAACTAGATACAGAGGAAATCAAATTAAACAACTCTGTGATAATTGAATTTGAATGGTTTGGTCACTGCTTGGTGGCACTTGGCAGAAGATTAATCTTTGATAGTCTGAGTCACAGATTGCAATTTCCTAAGCTAAATTCTCAAGTAAAGGATATTTTCTTTTCAAGGAGAACAAAGTCCCACCAGAATCCTTGTCAATCTGACGGTTGGTGATCAACTGTTTGTCTTTTACCATAAGAATCCAACGGCTATCAGTTAAAATTTAAACTAGTCTTATGGTCATGTTGGCATATTAAAATACTTTTCGGCAATCTGATCGAGTATTGCTTGCGGAGAAAAAAAAAGGACCTTGAAATTCAAGCCTGAGTTTTCATCTGATCCTTAAACCTGAGAGACCCCAGTCATTTACATAAGCTTTTCCTACTTATACCACCCAAATCTCAACTGGGTTGTCACCATTTTGGCTCCAAACCCATCAAAATCTCATCTTTATTAAGCTCCCTAATCAAGCTCTAAAACCCATTCATGGCTGACCCTCACATTAAAACAGAGGACCTCCCACCTTCCCACACCACCCCTCTTCTCGATTCCAGTCAGAACAACCACCAAGAAGAACAACAGCTTGAAATCAAAGATACCCAGTTGGACCAAACCCTCCAACGGCTCGAAAGCTTCCTCACTCTATTGGGCTTCAGCCAATCTTCTCTGTTCAGCTTTGCCCTGTCTTGGTTTGCTTTTGTAGTCATCGGAGTCCTGCTTCCGGTGCTTGTTCTCGTGATATTCAACTGTTCCGACTGCGACAAGTACCAGATTGAAGGATTCGAGCTCGTTATTGTGGGCTCTCAGGCGTGTTTGGCCGCCTTTTCTTTGCTTTGCCTATCTCACAATCTGCGCAAGTATGGCATTCGGAGGTTCCTCTTTGTCGATCGATATACTGGCCATATGGTCCGGTTTCGAAACGATTACATAAAGCAGATTCAGGTATTGGTTTTAGCTGCTTATTTGAATTGCTCTACTTGTGATTGTGTGCTTTGGACATATGCTAGATTTTAAAGATTGTATCTTTAGTTATGTATATCAACTCCAAATGTGATGCTATGGACACTTGTGGAATGTGGTAATTCAAATGTATGGATGTGCAATGTGAGCTAAAGTTTTCGTCTTTTGGTCTAAATTACATCAACTTATATGTGTGATGGGCCTAACGTTATGCACATGACGTGCTTACCAAAATGCAGCATGTTTTCCTTTCTACTTCGGAACCTGCTGTATTAATGCTCATAAGCATAGCACATTCACTTTTCTGGTAGCCCTTCTAAAAGTAACTAACTATGTTTCACTAACTGCAGCCTGCAAATATTGAGAATGCTTATTGAGTAGAGATTTGATTGCCAGTTAACTATATATTGACACATATAGATATTGTTGTTATACTAAATTTTGTGCGTGGATCATATCGTTACAGGGTTCTTTTCGCTTGCTTATTTGGTGGGCACTACCATGTTTGCTGTTAAAGACTGGACGTGAAGTCATTCGCATGCTATATGTCCATCACGATTCATGGTGGCTGTCAGTTTCTATTTTATTAGCTTTGGTTCTATCATGGACTTATGTGAGTACAATCACCCTCACAGCCAGCATTTTGTTTCACTTGGTCTGCAATTTGCAAGTAATCCACTTCGAGGATTATGGGAGGCTCTTGGAAAGGGAATCTGATGTGTTGGTATTTATGGAGGAGCACATTCGGCTGCGGTATCATCTCTCTAAAATAAGCCACAGGTTCCGGATCTTCCTGCTTCTGCAGTTCTTGGTTGTCACAGCAAGCCAGTTTGTGACTCTATTTGAGGTCACTGGATACAGCGGAAAGATCACTTGCATAAATGGTGGCGATTTTGCAGTAAGTTCGATGATATTTGTTACTTCATGTGCTTTTCTTGTATCTCTTGGCAGTATATTCAAAACCATTATGGCTTCCACATTTTCTTAAAAGACATTGGACTCTAGCTCTTGAATTATCATTGCTCATTTTCTAAATGTATGCATTTATTTCCTTGGTTTTGTTTGCCCCAAATTTTCAGGTCTCCACAATTGTTCAGGTAGTTGGGATTATTCTTTCCCTGCATGCAGCAACCAGAATCTCTCATAGAGCCCAAGCCTTAGCATCACTTGCCAGTAGATGGCATGCATTAGTAACATGCAGTTCTAATGATTCATCTCAGCACAGAAATTTAAACGGTTCGGAGGCTGCCAACACAGTGAACTCACTGCATCTAAGTTACTCTGAGAGTGATTTGGAGTCATGCGATTATTATGTTTCAATGCCTACAAATACACAGCTGGCTTCATATATGTCCTCGTATCACAGGAGACAAGCTTTTGGTATGTTTAGTTTACATTGCTTCTGAATTACATCTGATTCCCTGTCTCCAATTACATTGTTTTGGTTATACATTAGTCATGGTGGTCATTTTGAAAAATGGAGTCCTATTTTCTTTGATGCTATGATCTACATGATACAACCTTATGATGAGAGATAAATCGACTAATAAATGCAATATGAATACAAACCACTTACAAAAAAAGATATCTACTTCACAATAGTTTGAATATTTATCACATATTTAATTTTCTAAATAAAACTTGGTAGTTCAGTGCATAAGCATGACAGACGATGATATTCGATGACTTTTTGTTTGAATCTTCTGATGAGACATTAGATATTACTATGTTGACATTCCTGTTACCAAATGATATGGCAATATCTTTGACCAGCTTAATGAATCATCCTAAGCTTCATAGGCTAACCCATGAATGCTTGTTCCCTGGTTCTATAAAAATGAGTTCTTATTTCATTTCAGCTTAAACTGAGGCACTTGAGTTCGCTTGTTTGTATTTTTGTTGCATGCCTTATATGGCTTCAGTTGCTTCGCTTCTGTTTGTCATTCGCCTCATGCTGTATTTGCTTGATTTTCTGATGCAGTAATGTACTTGCAAACCAATGCTGGAGGGATCACAATATTTGGATGGACAGTTGATAGAGCCCTCCTCAACACAATCTTCTTCATCGAACTATCTTTGATTACATTTGTGCTTGGCAAAACAATAGTTTTCTCAACGACCTAACTGGTGCCTCTCTTTCCCATCCACGATAAAGTTGGGAAATCGGCCGACCAACAAGAAATTTAGGATGTACGGCCACAATTTCTTCGTTCCGATTCAAGAAATTAAGGTTTGCCTTTTCATCTCTTCGATTGTTTCCCCATGACATCTATACAGAGCTGTTTGCATCACGATTTGGTTCTCGGACGCTTCCTCTTGTTGTTTGATATACAAATCCAAAGGCCACCGAGAAATAGGAAGAGACTGAATTGTTTGTTGTAAAGTTTAAAATGAGATACCGAGAGTCGGGCATCGTTTGTTTATGTTAGTAGCTGTAGCCATCACATGTGCGCGTATGTATGATAAGAAAGAAGTTAAAGTCAATTCCGCTACCATGTTTTGTAAGATGGTTGCATTTGAATCAGAAATTCAGCATTTTTGAAGGTTTTTTTTTTTTCTCGACATAATTCTAAAACTTTCTTTGATATTTAACGATAAGTTCTGCAATTCAAAGATGAAAAAGACGGTTCTATCATCCACAGAATTAGCAGCAACACAAACAACCCACGGAATCTTATTTGACATTATCACATAACCATTATTTCTATACTCTGGATCAATGCAATTAAGCAAATTGAAATTGTCTCCAATATTCTTCAGGCACTTCAAACATGCTTCAAGATTCACCGAAAAAAGAAACTATCGAGCCTTTTTTATCTGCTTCTCTCGACATAATTCCTATATTTGCGTCTGCTATTGTTATTATCTGAGGCTCTTCTCAATGTTCTACTTCTACATGTTGTTAGAATGAAGCAGCATAGAAAAATAAATATGAACAAGGACTGCATGGAACCTACTAAAGAATAATCCAATGTGATAGATAAATTAGCAGGGAAATGCATGCTTTTGGGGTCATACTTCTAGCCCTAACTAGCATAAACTGCAATTTATTCTTGTTCATAAGGAAAACATATTTATATAAGGAAAGATGAGAAGAGATGAAGATGATGATCAACATGAATTAATCCACCACAACTAGATTGTGATACTCTTTCCCAGAGATGGCTTTTTTCATGATAAGGTCCGGGCGAATTTGGCCATCATTATCCAAGAACAACTTGAGCGAATTCTTGGAGAAGCCACTCAACAGCGCCACCCCCGGTTGTGTCTCAGTCACCGGGGTAGAATCCGAGTGCCTCAGATTCCAAAACACTATCTGTGGCACCACATCCCCATAACCTTTTTCCTTAAACTTTCTTTGTATCACCTCATAATCAGTCTCCCAGCTATACTTGTCAGCTCCCTCCTCCCTTGGATTATTCCCGAGGATTTGCCCCCCCTTTCCATAATAATACGCCCCAAACTGGCCTCTACTCTTGCCCGTAGCCTGATCAAACTCCATGTCGCTGAACACGAACACCCTTTTTATCATTTGCTCCGGCTTCAGATTCCCATTCACAGCCACTTGGAGAAGCAAATCGAACACCTTCTGAAAGTTAGTGTTACCCCCCCATTCCATATCCCTCACAAACTCAATCTTGGAGCTAAGATCATCGCCCTGTATCAAATGTAGCCGAGGCTCATGGCTGAAAGTGATGACCTTTCCTTTCCACGGCTCTTCACTCAGTTCAGACACCAGAAGTCCCAAAGCCACCGACACTTCCATGGGGATTCCATCCATGCTTGTGGAGACATCACTCACAGCTATGCTGTTCTTCAACTTGCCTTCCTTCAACAAGTCCTCCACCATTCTCTTCCACTGAAGCTCAGCCACTTCCCCACCATCGAAATCATCCAGCGAGTCTATTATCTCATGCGGAAGCAAAGCACCAGCCGCAACTTTGGTCTTGCCTTGTTTTGCATCCTCCAAATACTCCTTGAACCTCTCGCAGTCATGCTCAAAGAAGCTGTTTTTGTAAAGCTTCATTGCCACAGAGGCAACCCTATTGTAAGGAAGAGAGTTCCACTCTCTCGCGGACATGTAAACCTCCGGCAACTCCAAGGCCTTCCTCAACGGCACATAAACTTCCCTCCTCAGCCGGTCTCTCACCCTGTACGCATAATGTGCCTCCTCGATTCCTTGATATTCAGGGTACAATTCTTGCGGGAAAACCTTCCTGGCAATGCTTTCGCAAAGCAAAGTGGCCTTGTCCAAGGAGGAGTCCAGCGAAGGGCACCATTTTGCAGCCAAGCTTATTTTGTTTCTTTCCTGCTTCTTCAAGCATTCCATATCCGACTTCAAGCACTCGGCAAAAACATCCGAAATTTGCTCGTATAGGAACTGAAAATCACTGTCCTGCCCGTACCTTTTTTTAAATCAGAGAAAAGGATTGCGTTAATCTAGTAAACTTCACAAAGATAGATTTTACATCGTAATCAAGTGGCCTCGATATAAAAGTTGACAGAAAACTCAGTGAACAAAAGCAGAAATAAAAAGAGCCCCAAGCAAAGCACCCACGAGTTCTCTTTAGGTACAATAATCTAGGGAATTTACTAAAACTAGCACCCAAACACAAGTTGTGATCAAAAGTTACATTTTTAAACCTTGTAACGAAAATGATACTTTTAGCACGAAATGTAATGAAATGTTTTAGTGACATGATTTTGGTAGTTGGTACCATCTTCGCTTGCTTATATTTGGGTGTCATTTTCGCTTATGTTAGTTTAGGTATCATTTTCGCTCATGTTCATGCACCCTAATTAACATTAACAAAAAGTCATCAAATTAACATTAACAAAAACTCACATAGCCAGAGCCTTCTTGGCCATCTCGAAGATCTTCTCATGCCTCAATTCTCTGGCCTTTTCACGTACCAAGTTGTCCAACTCTGCCGCCCTCGCCGCCCGAACCTCCTTAGACAGTTGCTTCCTGAGTCTTTTCTTTTTCAATTTGGCAGCAGCCAATTTATTCTTGAGCAGTTTAGCATTTTGTCTAGGACGAGTAGCAACCCGACCGGTTAACTGCTGGACCCTTGAAGACATCAACCCTCTCACCCGACCCGGTCCCTTATAGCAAACTGGCTTGATCTTTTCCCACTCTGCCTTTTGCTTCTTCCTGATGTCCTGGCCTTGTAGAAGGCGGTACAGAATCTCCGGCAGGTCTTTGAAATACCCAAACGCCGCCACTGAGGCCACATTGCAAGCCAGGGTCTTGGGATGGTGGTTGTAGAGCCAAAACGCCGCCGTGTAGAACCCTTCTTTGTCGCTCTTTCCGGTGCCACGTACACCTCGCAAGTTGTAGATGAGTTTGAGAGTGGTTAAGGCGTCGTTGGCCCAAGCCACCGGGAGCTGTTTGTGGAGATATTCAGGCGGGGTGTCCGGCACGACGTGGAAGAAAAAATCGAGGCAGGGGTTGCCGGAGGACAGGAAAGTGGGGGAGTTGTTCTCGGTCAAACCCATTGGGGGTCTGATGATATTTGGTGTGGTGTTGTTGTAATCAGAGACCATGAGATCCATGAAGGGGTCGCCGGAGTTGAGCTGGGGTGGAGCGGTGGTGGTGGGTTTTCGGAGCTCCGGAGGACCCAGAAGAGATGGCGTTCTTGTGAGTTGGGAAATGATAGGGTTGACATGGTTTTGGTTTGGTTTGACGCCTTTGAGAATTGAGAGGATTTGTGGCTTCATGGAGAAGGAGTAGCTGGTTTCGGTCAGATAGGGTTTAAGGGTTTATAGGAAATGGTATCTTGGCCACCAAGGGTTTAAGGGTTTTGTTTTGTTTTGGTGTCTCTTTTTTTTTTTCAATTATTATTGTTATTATTATTTTGAACTTAGAAAATAAGGTTTTATAAGAGTTTGGTAAATTTGCGCTCCAGTTATGTATATTGGAAAGGCTATGTTTGATAAGTTTGGTTGTGCTCTCGTTGATAAGTTTTGATTCACCTCCGTTGATCGTCATTTGGCTCATGCACGCTAGTAGCAGCTTTTGGTCGGATAGGGTTTAAGGGTTTTCCAGATAAAAAAAAAGGGTTTAAGGGTTTAGATTGCTGAGGGTTTATTAATTGGAAATGGACAAATGGTATCTTGGCCACTAAGGTCTAAGGGTTTAATTTGGTTTTGTTGTGTTTCTTTATTTTTTGAACTTCAATTGTTTGGTATTGATATGGACAGTTTGATAAGAGTCCTCAAAATTAAGGATCCCTTTGTGCTTGGCAAAACAATAGTATTCCCATCGACATACCAGATTTACTAGAAAATGATTATATATATAGAGAGAGAGAGAGAGAGAGAGAGAGAGAGAGAGAGACAATCATCAAACCAAAACCGCCAGATTGAGAAAATCAGAAGATTTACATTAATCATTAGCGTTAGAATTGGTACCACGTACCGAAATAAAAGTGATACAGTTGGAGCATTAAGATATATATGCAGAATTGATCTGGGAAGATTAATAAATATATCAAAAGCAAGGAATGACCGAATGACATCGATCTGGGAAATGAGGAAGAATCAGAGATAAATGTCTAAACCTCACAATATGAAAAACAAATTGGAACGAGGGTTTACTGGAATACTGGGGTTCAAACACCCTCAATAAGTAGCTATACATCTGCTAACTAGAGTTTTCAGCCTATTTCAAATTGTTGGTTTAAATATCAATTATATATCCAAAGACAACTTGTGACTGTCAATAATTTGTTGAGCCTAAAGAGTCTTAAAACTTGACAGATTTGCAGGTACAAGGAAAGAAGATGGGATATCAAGCAACTTGTTGGATCAGGTGGAATGCCATCTTCTCATTCTTCGACTGTTAATGCTATTGCTGCAGCCATTGGCTTTCAAGAGGGCGTCGGTGGATCGCTCTTTGCAATTGCACTGATCTTAGCATGCGTTGTAAGAACCCTCTCTTCATTTTGTATCAATTTGGCCTTCCATGTTTTCAGAGTTGATACAAATATTACAACATTTTAGGTGAAGATCTAAAATCCATGGTAAGGTGAAGATCCAACATTTTATATTCACTTCCCCACCACAAAATGGGTGACACTGCTTTTGGAAGTTGTATGAATAAAAAAAAAATCACAACGTCAACAAATAAAGACACTAACAGGACCGAGACGGAAGGTGAAAATGGAAGCAATATTATAAAAAATAAATAAATAAATAAAATAAAAACCGCCTCAAATTATTGAAGGGGAAGCATATATTCCAGAATTCATGAGTGACAACGTCACAAATTAGACTTAAACCAAAACAGTAGTAATAAGGTAACATACAAGTGCATGAAAGTTGTAGCTTTATAAAATTGGAAAACTATTAAAGGAACAAACCAATCAAAAAAACTGGGCAGAAAAATAACAAAACGGGGGGGGGGGAACCAATTCCATCGTTTCAGCTCCCTCCACCATTATCTTGACTCAATGAACTAAAACTGGCAGCAAAGACCAAACAGCTTGAACACTTCAAGTATTCTTCCTATCTTAAAACATAGTTACAGTGACACATGCCACCGAACATGCAAGAAATACGAGACCATACTATTGTAACATCAACTATCGTGAGGAAAAAACAATAGAGAATTTCTTCAATTGAAGAATATATACCATACAATTATCTTTCTCATCTCTATAACTTCCTAACTTTTCCTAACATGTGAAAAATGTGTTAAAGAACCAAAATGGCCTCATATAACAGATCTAAAACTAAAATTAAAATTGCCACAATATGAAACATCAACTAGACACAATTAAAAAACATATACATATAAAGTTATAAACCATAATGAGCCGTCATCTCTATGCTTCAGCCAACCACATTAGAAGAATCAAAATCCCAACTTTTCCACTCATCAGCTTTCAATTAACATATAACCTCGGAAAGACTTGTAAAACTCCACATTTCCGAAAAAAGAAGGATATGTTCCAACTAATTTAAGAAGTTCAGACACAAGCATTATGGAGTTATTTAAAAGGAGCAATATCCATTCATATAACCAACTTCTCAGTTTTGCTAGTTCAATAATCAAATGATATTCAGAACTTAACAGAATGAATATCCCTTTAGACAATTTCATATATTTGACAACGTAATGTATGGATTACTCTGTGGTTTTAATTATGTGATGAAAGTGAACTAATCAACCTGATTCTGACAAATTTTAAGGCAAATTCATAACTTTCCAAATTGCCAATCTCAAGTGACATAGAATCAATCTTCATTTTAGAAGCAAGTTCCGAGAGTCCAGCTCTCCAGAACCTCATTTATGACCGCGAATGGCACAAGACAAATATATGAAAGTAACCACTTTGGAAAAAAAAAAATGTTGTGCATTACTAGTATCTCTTTGCATTACAACACCTAGGCCTTCAGTTTTAACTAGAACTAATTTTCATTCCATTAAACAAACAAAATAGTAGCGCAATTAAAAAAGGCCACAATTTTGCACCTGACATTTTGTCAACATTAAGAATGTGAAGTGTCCAGGAACTGAGACCGGAATCTTTTTTGCCTTTTAGCGTATTTCTTAAACATTCTTCTGGAAAAATAACAAAAACCAAATACACTCAGGAATCGTTCACATTAAAAATCCAATAGATCCCGAGAAAATAAGACCAAAATCTAAACAAACCAAGATTTGCATAGTACCTCTAGTGAGCCTGTGGGAACAACTAATTGAAGTTCTATAAGTTCCTGAAAGTGCAGGAAACCTCCTCAACCTGCTTGCTTTGATACTGCAGTGACATACAGTAAATACATGTCATATAAAAAAAATCAACAACAACAAAAATATGGATTCTTCAAACACCACCATTGACCGAAAAACGACAGCAAATGGACAAAGTCAATCATCTTATGTCCGCAGTATTGAGGGAGTGAAAACACAAATAATCACTAAAATAAAGCTGACATGGTCATTGAAGCAATGAAGATTAGATTGCCATAGGAACAGAAGTAACCAAAAATGGAGACCAATTTGGTTTTCTTTGGTTGATAAGATAATTCTCCATTCAAAGTTTGCGAACAGAAGAATTATCCCCTCTTTAAGCAATCAAAAAAATCAGATCTGACAAACTTGTTGGCTACCACCCCAGATGATACAGATAATGGCAAAGGTATAATATTATCTCAAAGAAAGTTCCATTCCAAACCTTTCTTGGAAAAAAAAAATTCGAATCAGACCTAAATGAATACTGAATAATGTAGTTAGAAAATTGAACATAAACACAGCAGGGTATATCCGAAAACTTTCTATGTGCTCTTTGAATCCCTACAAGCACATTTACACAGCAAAAATTGTAACTGAATTGATCTTAGTAGCAAGCTGTAGGATGGATTTGAGGTATGGCGGGGTTACTTCAAAGCAATTTTTTAACACCACAAACCAATATAGGCCAGCTCAAACCAGTGGTGAAAAGAAAAAAAAAAAACATCAAACAAACCAAAGCCAATTATTGTTTTCTTCTTCCATCTTCCCCTATTCCTATTGGGTGGAACTTTGACATCCAAGTAGTGCTACTGAGCAGATGTTTTTGCACTAAACCGTCCTAAAGTTTTATCAATGAACTATTTCATGTGCATGGAGCAAGTCATGAAACAGAGTGCATTATTGATATAATTGAGCTTACAACACATTATATCAGTGTAACTACACACAACGTACAAATTAAATATGCCATCACGCATTAAATCATCTCCATCCCCCAAACATTCCACAGATATCAAATCAACACATTACCTTCAACATTACATGCTTAACTGTCAATATTCTTCGTCAAGGAAAAGCATAGAACTCCCCTCCACTTCACACCAACCGTCTCTTGCAAACACAATGTGAATATTAAATATGTCTAATAAAACAGATAGTGCTATTGAAAACCAACAGAGAACTGTTTACAATGTACCAATGAAAATAAAATATGTTACATACACAAGTTTCAGCTGAAACTGATTCTCTTTTTAAAAGGCAACGCAACCATGCCACAACTAGCAATGAAAGCACTGTCACAGATGCATTTCTAAAAGATAATCAAAGATGAAGAACAAATTGTTAACCTGCAACAAATCTGGTTGACAGGAGGCAAAAAAAATACAAATCTCCCAGCCAAATCATGAGGAAGTGCCTGCTAAAAAAAGAGCAGAAATGACCGTCTGACATAGAATGTTGCAACTTCCGTTCAATGCATGTCTCTCACCTCAGCCATGCCCATTTATGCATCGAGGCCACTGATCAATCGCTGATTTCTCCTAGCCAAACACACCCCCGGTTCCTATACCCCCTTGCAACTCCTTTCTGCGTTGCTCTTCCAAGGGATCTGGACTTTTCAACATTCTCCGTGAGCGCCTATTTAGAACAGGAATGAGTTGATTTAATGTAGAAAAATAAAATCAAAAGTAATACTACTGGTGGATCTTGTTTAGAGCCTTGTAGGTATTACGATACCTGTCTTGAGCATGTTGAGCAGGAAACGTGGGCATGAAATCTTTCGTCTTGGGAAGAGGGACTTCACGAAACCACTCATGATTCAGAGCAGCATCAGCAGTAATTCTCTGTATCAAATATCGTGGACCTTTATGAGTAACTATACCAACAATTCCAGCATTCCAATAGGCAAGACTAGATACAAACTTACCTTCTCAGGGTCATAAGTTAGAAGCTTGTTCAATAAATCAAATCCAGCTTCAGTAAGAACTGGAGATCCAGTAAATGAAGTAGCTGGAAACTTCTTGCGCAAAAGGTTATACCTGAAAGAAACAGGTCAGTAGTTAACATAAGTCAAAACCTTGATAACTGAAAGCATCACCAATGGAGGCCAGATAGCCAGTCAGAATCACCCAAAGCTGGAAGCCTGGGAAAACAGCGGCAAGAATAAGAACACCATGTTATCAGAAACAAAGATTGAATTAGTTAGCAAAAAGTTTAGTACTTACTGATGCTTAACAAAATTGACCTTTACTCCAGGAAGCTTGGAAAATCCAGGCCAGATAGTCTCATTTGGTGTGCCAAGTATCTTAAAAATCTGCAGTTATCATAAAAGTCGATAAACAAAATTAAATAACTTCATAAGTATGTGAAAGGGTGTAATCAACATTGAGCAGATTAAATAATAACTCACTTTGTCAAGTTGTTCAAATTCAGTTTTCCCATTGAAAAGTGGCTCCTTTGATAACAGCTCAGCCATGATACAACCTAGTGACCACATATCGATCGCCGTTGAATATTCTCTTGCTCCCAACAGGAGTTCCGGCGCCCTGCATTGAAAGAACATTAATGACCTAAGCTTTTGCCAAAATGTATACATACTTGCATATATCTACAATAAATACAGAAAGGTCAAATGGCAAAGCTTACTTAATAAATGAAACATAAATTAGGTCAAATGATAAAGGTGAGACAGATGACCAATAGAGTTTCAATAGTCTATATCAAATTTAAGACAACATGATCAGCATACATTGAGATGGAAATATAGATAACAACCTTCGAATTTCAAAAGAGACTACCAAAAGTAACAAACTAATTTTACTATTCCAAAGATGTTGCTAAATGCTTACATTCCATTATGCATCATTAACAGACAACAAGTTGCAGATGAGCATATTAAGATCGAAAAATTTCTTTTTCTGGCTAAAAGAAAAGAAATCAAACTAAAATGGATATCCAAGCAACTTGAGAAGAAAAAAGGAATCAACTAATAGCAAAGGAAACCCATTTAACTACAGGTGAAACTAAAAAAATCAATTTCGAAACTAATAACTAGTATAAAGAAGACCAGAAGGGCAATTGCAGCTTACCTGTACCAAAGAGTAACCACCAAATGAGTATACGGTTTCAAAGGACTCCCATATTGACGAGCCAACCCAAAGTCACAGATCTTCAACTCACCCCGATTATTCAAAAGCAGGTTAGATGTCTTCAAATCCCGATGAAGCACCCAATTATCATGAAGATATTTGACACCTTCAAATAGCTGGAGCATAAGGCATTTAACTTCACTCGGACTAAATGGCTGCTTCATTGTCTCCATGAGTGCTTTAAGATCATGCTCCATGTATTCCATCACCATAAAAATACTATCAAGGTTACTGCCCACCACTACTTCTTTAACATCGACAATTGATGGATGATGAAAAGAAAGCAGAATATTTATTTCCCTCAGAGAAGTTAATGGAAAACCTTCTCTTTCCTTCTCCATCTTTACCTTCTTCAATGCCACAATTTCCCCAGTTTTCTTATCTTGGGCCCTATATACGACACCATAAGTGCCCTCATCTATCTTGTTTAGTCTCTCAAACTCATCGACACTTCTACAACCCTGAAGCATGTTTACGCTTCTTTGCGGAGGAGCTGCAGGTTCTGGTGTCTCGGGAGAATCATGCTCATCCTCAGAACTAGTATCGTATCTACTTACACTATCATTATTACCATGTTCCTTGTCAACATCCATGTAGTCATCCCTCTCTGAATCATTATCAGGATAGTCATCCCCACTGGACCTTCCAAGGGCATCTCGTTCATCAGACTCGGATGATCTCGCTCTACCTCGTTCAGACCCATCTTTCTTAAGCTCCCCCAGCTCCGGAGTCAATGACTTGTTGCGTGCTCTGTTTTCCACTGATACTGAATGAGGCATTTTCCTCCTCCTTTTAGGCATTTCATCATTCTCTAAAATTCCACCATCATCACCAGGAGAATTATTTCCTGCTGCCCATCTTGAAGATGATATATTTCGGGTCGGAACATAATCTTCATCTTCTAGCTGCTCTGCTTCACGATCATCCCCTAAATGCTGATCTGGTGAAGACAACTCTACTGGAGACTCACATACACCATTGCGAACAGTCTCAGGTGCAACGGGAGACTTAACAGGAGAGGAAGGTTGCAAATTCTCGGCTTCATCAATTTTAGCTGAAGATATTTGTACACTGCTATCTGAAGTAACATTAGGAGACTGACGAGACACCCTAGAGAGTGGGGGTGGAGGAGGAAGAGCTGTTGTCACTGTTGTAATCCTAGTCTTCGACGCATTACTCCCTTCTTTATCATCTCTATCCCACACAATAGGTGAAAACTTCCTTTTCCTCTCTTTCGGAGTCTGAGATCCATTCTCCACCACCTTCGTAACCTCGATATCTCTAATCTGAGATGCAGATTCAATAGCATCATCAGACCCACTCTCACTTGACAATTCACCAGGTTCCCTGTCCAATGCCCTAGCAGAGAGCCCAAATGGCTTAGACCCACGACTGGCTAGCCCACCACCACTACTGCCAGAATCACTCCTACTTGAAGAGGAGCGATATCCACCATTAGCCACGCCCCTCTCCTGAACCTCCTTTGACCTAACCCTGATTCTCTCTCTCAAATCTCCAACACGACCCCTTTCAACATCACGATTTCCATTCCTCATCCGTTCGTAGTCCTCCTTGGCAGTAGCTAAATCCTTCCGCGGCAATTCAAAATTGGACTCTCGCTCCCTGAACTCGTTTTCGCGATAACCCCCATGTCTTCCAGCCGCCATATATTTATCAAAAGCTGAAAAGCACCACGGAAAAGGGAACCCTTATCCCCCCCAATTCGATTCAACTGCAAAACCCTAACCCTAAACCCCCAACCAAATCAGCCTCTCTAATTCCCCAAAAATTCAATTGAAAAGTTACAAACTTTGACGAAAATTCAATTCGTAACCCGAGTCAAAACAGGCTTGATCTAAAAATCAATTCGAGATTAAAACAATAAAGCAGTAAAGACTAACATTTACTTCTTCGATGAACGAACTATGCAGCCTCGAAGATCTGGCGATGAGATTGGGAATGAAACCCTAAAGCTCGAAGCATGAAGGGAATAGAAAACCTAGAAATTGATAAACATATGAATAATTGGAGGAATTAGAGTTGAAAGAGATTGATTGCTAGGGCTTGAAGATCAGATAATGAAAGAGAGAGATAGAGAAGTAGTCAGCGAGCGCAGCGCAGAATCTAAGCGAAAGAAATCCCTCAAAGGGAGACGGTGAAGTCGAGAGCGCTTATGTGCGGGTTCGAGATCAGATTGGGCCTTTTTGGGTTCGCAAAATTTTGCCGTCCTATATTTCTTTTATATATTTTTTTATTTAATAGTTTTAATGAAATTAGTAAATGCCTGTAATTTGTAATAACTAGCTTTTAATCCGTGTCTTCGAACGGATTGATAAATGACATTTTTAGATGTCTTTTATATACAAAATGACTATAGAGAGCCTTACAAGATTATAATTGACTATAGAGTCTTATCCTTTTTTCTTTTGACACTATAGGATTTATTTTGACTATAAAGGCTATATGGGTCGCGAATCGGGTCGCGTGCGGGTCGACGGGTCATGACCCGATCGGATTTTTTTTTTTTTCTAAATCACTGAGCTTCTCAATCAACCCTCTTTTTCTTTCTCTCCGCTTTTCTTCTTATCAGCAAATCCTCTCATATCTCAGCTGCATATTAATAGATGAAGGTGAGGAGAGAAAAAATAGATCTGAAATTCTCTCTCCTTGATCTACAGTTCCCTTGTTCAATTACAACTTTTTTTTCTTTGATTATAGGTGCATCTAATTTGATAGTATGCGGTTCATCTAATCTGATATTATAGGTGCATCTATTTTTTCTTTGTTACGATTTTGTTAAGCGATGCTGCGATTTGGTGTTAAAACATCTTTTAGTGATGTAGAAACAAAGGTATGTGGTTCTTCTTGACTCTGAGTGGTTGACTTGTTCTTCGCTAGAGATTGTTTGATGCCAGTAACTATCACATGATTTTCCTTCTCTATTAATACGCAACTGCTATTTTGATGTTGGATTGAGATCATATATATATATATATATATATATATATATTATATATATTGAGGATATAGTATGAACAACATACATTCGCTTATGTCCTTAGAATTGTTGGTGTATAAAGGGGAAAGAACAGAGATGAAGACGCCTTTACATTAGATAATTAGTTTGATTTCATAGATTGCTAATCCTTAGTTTATTTCAATTTTGTAGTGGAAGCTTCTTTGAAGTAGAAATATATAGTGGAAGTTCTTTCAATTGTGTAGTAGAAGTTCTTTCAATTGTGTAGTGGAAGCTTCTTGAATTGCAATTATGTAGTGGAAGCTATTTCAATTGCGTAGTGGAAGCTATTTCAATTTTGTTGTGGAAGCTCTTTCAATTTTGTTGGGGAAGCTCTTTCAATTTTGTAATAAAAGCTTCTTTGAATTGGGAATATGTAGTGGAAACTTCTTTGAATTGCAAATATGTAATAGAAGCTCTTTCAATTGTATAGTGGAGGTTGTTTCAACTTTGTAGTGAAAGTATTTTCAATTTTGTAGTGGAAACTCTTTCAATTTTGTTATTGAAGCTTCTTTGAATTGCGAATATGTAGTGGAAACTCTTTCAATTTTGTAGTAGCAGCCTCTTTGAATTGAAAATTTGTAGTGGAGACTCTTCAATTGTGTAGTGGAAGCTGTTTCAATTGTGTAGTGGAAACTCTTCAATTATATAGTGGAAGTTCTTCAATTGTGTAGTGGAAACTCTTTAATTGTGTAGTGGAAGCTCTTCAATTATGTAGTGGAAGCTCTTCAATTATGTAGTGGAATCTCTTCAATTGTGTAGTGGAAGCTGTTTTTTGTAGTGAAAACTCTTTTAATTGTGTAGTGGAAGCTGTTTTAATTGTGTAGTGAAAATTATTTTAATTGTGTAGTGGAAACTCTTCAATTTTGTAGTGGAAGCGGAAAAAATTGTAGTGGAAGAGGAAAAAAATTGTAGTAGAAGCTGGGCGCGAAAAAACTTTTTGTAGTGGAAGCTGGGTGGAAAAATAAATTGTAGTAGAAGCGGAAAAAAAAATTGTAGTGGAAGCGGAAAAAAATTGTAGTGGAAGCGGAAAAAAAATGTAGTGGAAGCGGAAAAAAAATGTAGTGGAAGCGGAAAAAAACTGTAGTAGAAGCGGAAAAAAAAAAACGACCCGCGGGTTGCAAAACGGGTCGCGAACCGGGTTGCGAGTTGGGTCATGGGTATTTTATTTTTTTTAATGATGTTTGGGCCTTTATTGTCAACTTGTGAAATTATTAGACTTTATAGTCAATTATAATGTTGTCTGGGCCTTGTATGTCACGGACTATTTATATGATTCAAATTTTTTCGCTCAAAAAAAAGGGTTAATACCCATAATGATACTTGAAGTATCACAGTCTAAACCAATTGGTACCCGAAGTCTCAAAATGGACAATTTGATACCTATAGTTTTCCTCTGTCACCCAATTTGATACTTCTATCAAAATTTCTGTTAAGTTGGTCCAATTATAGGGGTAATTTTGTCTTTTCATTATTATATCTTTCTAAAATCCATTTATGACACTAACTACAACTTTCCCTCTAAAAAACATAATATTGTCCTAAAAAACTAATTGTACCTTCAATATAACCAAAAACCCGAAACCCCCAAGAATAGCGTACCTTCAATATACGCTAAATGGGGTTTTTGAGTTTTTGGTTATATTGAACTATTGAAGGTACAATTTTTTTTGGATGTTTTATCCACACATCTTTTTACATTCAATCTTGATAAATATATCTTATTATTTTTTTTTTAACATTTAGCATAGGAGCACTGGAGCAAAGTCGTCACTCATCATGAAGTTTGAATTCAGCCTTCCCAGGTTCTATAGTTGTGAATTTTTTTCTTGTGATATACTTTAAAAATGCCTCCCATTAGGAAATACGATTATGGTCATGCTAAACGCCTGAAAAGGAGAAAAGCTGAGCAATTGGCCCAAAGTCAAAGAGGAGCTATTGATAGATTTGTTGTTAAACAACCAAATGTCCAATGACTCCAGTCAATGAAGATTTAGTCAATGAGCAGCAAAATGATGTTGAAGAGTTGATTGATTTGGAATTGTATAATGTGGAGGAACCTGTGGAACATATGGTGGAACATGTGGAGGAACTCGTGGAAGACAATGTGAATGCACCTGTGGAAGAAAATGTGAATGAATTTGGCCAAAATGGTAATGATAATAATGATGGCATTGAGCATGTTCCCTTGAACATCTATGATCCTAGAAATTGGGATAATCTTGATTCTAAATGGAAAGATTTATTAGTGAAAAATGGTCCTATAAGAGATCTATTAACAGAAAAAAGGCCTAAAGATAAATTGAATAGACGTTTCTCCTCTGAATTTTACAACGAGATTGGCTGGTGTATTCCAAGGTTGTTGATAGAGTGTTCTGCTTCTGTTGCAAGTTGTTTAAAAAAAGGCCACAACCAAGTCAATTAGCACATGAGGGATCTAGTGATTGGGGACACCTTAGTAACAATCTAAAAATGCACGAGAGAAGTGCTGAGCATATCAATCATATGACCATTTGGGTTGATTTGTTGGCGAGGTTGTAAAGCAAGCAAACTATTGATAAAGTTGTGCATGACCGTATCAGCAAAGAGACAAAACATTGGAGGAAGGTATTACGAAGATTGTTTGCAATAGTGAAGTATTTGGCTAGAGTTTGGCATTTCGTGGAACTAATGAGAAGATGTATGTGCAAAGTAATGGAAATTTTATGGCCTTAGTTGAAATGGTTGCAGAGTGGGATTCAACCTTGAAGGAGCATCTCCAACGTAAACAACATCATGAGATCCATTATCATTATCTGAGTCACAAGGTCCAGAATGAGTTGATACTCTTATTAGCTTCTGAAATCAAAGGTGCAATCATTACAAAAATTAAAGAAGCTAAGTACTTTTCAGTAATACTTGATTGTACTCCTGATGTTAGCAATCAAGAACAGATGACAGTGATATTAAGATGTGTGGATGTTTCTACAATTCCAATAAAAGTACAAGAATACTTTCTGAAATTTTTTGTTGTGAATGATACAACAGGTCAAGGGCTATTTGAAGAGTTGCAAGAAGTGCTAAAGCGTCTCGATCTTGATATTGATAATGTTAGAGGGCAAGGATATGATAATGGGTCGAATATGAAAGAGAGACACCAAGGTGTACAAAGAAAACTCTTAGAAATAAATCCTAGAGCTTTTTATACACCTTGTGGTTGTCATTCTCTCAACTTGACACTCTCTGATATAGCAAACTCTTGTGGTAAAGCAGTGGAATTTTTTGGAGTCATTCAACGTATTTATACATTGTTTGCTGATTCTACAAAGCGGTGGAAGCTTTTGAAAGAAAATATAACAGAAAAAGGATTGACTCTCAAATCATTGTCGACCACGCGTTGGGAAACTAGAATTGAAAGTGTTAAACCAATAATACTCCAAGCTCCAGAAATAAGAGAAGCTCTTCTTCAGCTTGCAGAAAGTGAGAAAGACTACAAGGTTAAAAGTCAAGCTATGTGTTTGGCAGAGTATGAACTTGAAAAATTTAATTTTATAGTAGGCATGGTCATTTGATATCACATTCTGGCTAAAGTCAATATAGTCAGTAAACAATTACAATCTGAAGACATGCTTATTGATGTTGTGATGGATAATGTGAAGGGGTTGATTGCTTTTTTTGAAGAGTATCGAGAAACTAGGTTTGAAAAGGCTATGGTTTGTGCTAAAGAAATTGCTGCTGAATTGAATATTGATCCGGTGTTTCCTGAGAAAAGAAAAATTCGTAGGAAAAAATAATTTGATGAGATTGTCTTTGAGTCATCTTAACCAGCCCATGAAGAGTCAGCTCAAGAATCTTTTAGGGTTCAGTACTTCTTATACATAGTCGATCAACCGATTGGTTCATTGAAGAGAAGGTTTGAGCAATATCAACAATATGAAGAAATTTTTGGGTTTCTATTTACGGCAGATAAGTTAAAGTCGTTGGATGATGATGATTTGAAGACAGGCTGCAACAATCTTGAAAAAAAGCTAGAGCATGATCAGGTTTCAGATATTTATGGTGAGGATTTATTTCATGAATTGCAATTATTACAGAAACATTTACCAGAAGAAAAAAAAAACAGCTAGTGCAATATTAAATTTCTTGAAAAGAATGAATTGTTATCCAACTGCTTGCCTTGCGTATAGAATATTGTTGACTATTCCTGTTACAGTTGCATCTGCAAAAAGAAGTTTTTCAAAATTGAAATTATTAAAATCTTACTTGCGATCAACCATGTCACAAGAAAGATTAAATGGATTGGCTTTGATTTCAATTGAAAGTGAATTTTTAGAAAAACTTGATTATGAAAGTTTAATTGATGATTTTGCTTCCAAGAATGCAAGAAGACCAATTTTCAGAAATTATTATTGCACTGGCTGTTTTTTTTTCTTTTTTTCTTTTTCTCTTGGTAAATGGTCTAGTAATAGTTTCAATTCTTGAAGATTCGATGGAAATGCTGAGTAGTTTTGAGATAAATTTTCTTTGTTACTTTTAGTTTTAGTCTACTGTGTGACTACTACTCATTTGGCCATTGACAATTTTTTTTTCTTTGATCTCATGCACAGATGGGTTGTTAGAAGTTTTGAGGCAGCACTTATGAAACATGTTTAAAGGTCATTCTTCTATCAAACGCAGGTTCATTATAACTATAATGTTTGAACCTTTGTTTTTGTTTGGTGGCTACATTTTGATGGAATGATGGTTTTTGTTATAATAGAACTACATTTAATGTTATTTGATGATAATATTATACTTTTGTTGATGAATTTTAATTATATTTTGCTTTATGAAAACAAATGAGTCATACTAAATTTTCTTATACTTTCGTGCGACCTTAATTAGTAGGGCTTAATTTTAAGTTTCGCACAAGGCCCCTGAATTCTCAGGGCCAGCCCTGTATTGAAGGTACAATTTTTTTTTTTATGTTTTATTCACACATCTTAAATTGTTATTAACACACCTTTTTGTATTTTTGAATTTATTTTTATTATACAAATAATTCATAAATCTCTTATATTGTTTAGAAAAATTGTATTTAAAAATACAAAGGTGTGTTAATAACAATTTCTTTTTTTTAGGACAATATTATGTCTTTTGGAGGGAAAATCTTTGTTTATGGAGAAAAAGTTGTAGCTAACTAATGAAAAGACGAAATTACCCTTGTAATTGAACCAACTTAACGAAAATTTTGACAGAAGTACCAAATTGGGTGACGGAGGAAAACTATAGGTACCAAATTGTCCATTTTGATACTTCAGGTACCAATTGGTCCAGACTGTGATACTTCAGGTACTATTATGGGTATTAACCCAAAAAAATTATGATTCAAGTTTTAATTTATCTAAAGAGTATTTACGGTAATTCAAAATTTTGTAAAGTTTTTGACACCAAATGAGGGGTCTGACTTTGTAGTATAGAAGATAGATGTGGCACATTAGTCAGCTACTTTTGTTTTGAGATATTAAGGCGAAAGTGAACAGGGGGGTAAATAAAGCAGGTTAGGAAATTGAAGTTAGCCGTAATCTGAGAGAGAAATTGAGATCTGAGAGTGTGTTTGGAAAATTGGGAAACAATAAGTCGCACATGGGATGGACAGAAGAAGGATGAGACGAAGCAGGACATATATGAAAGCACTGGAGGCACAACAAGCTGCTTCAGAGAAGGCAGCTACTGCTCCCAAGCCCAAGAGGTAAATCTGACAAATAGGCTGGTTTGTCATCTATTTTCTGATGTAGCTTAACTTATTATCGATATGCTCCATCATAACTTATTTTCAATATGCTCTATCATATAAAGCAATTAAGAAGTACCGATACTTCTTTTTGCATTGAGATGAAATATCTCCCTTTGTCTTGGATCTCATCTCTTCTATAATATTTTTCAGGGCAACACAAATTTGTTTTCCCTGCATGAAATGAGGTTCACAATTGAATATTTTTCAGGGAAATACAAATTTGTTTTCCCTGCATGAAATGAGGTTCACAACTGAGTTAAAAAAAAAAGGTGAAGGTGCTTGAAAGTCCAAAATGATCAATCAACAAAATGCTAATTTCCCAATTGGAAAAAAAAATTAAGAGGTGCCTAATCTGCTTGGTTTCAAATATAAATGTGTTACGAACATGATATTTCATCTCAACGCAAAGAGAAGTATTGTTACTTCTGAATTGCTTTATATCTCTCAACATAGCTGAATGTACACATCTTCTTGTACTAGGAACAAGAAAATCAACCTGCGATATGTACCCAAAACAAAAATTTAGAACCGAAAGAAAAATTTAGGACCGATGAAGAAGATGAAATATCATGGTGTTCTTATAAATAAGATAAAAAATCAACCTACGAAAAATGTACATTCGGTTCTAAATTTTTGTAGCTCTCGGATTTTATTTTTATAGCTTTACATATAGCTTTACATTTTGATACATATATGCATGAGATTTTATTTTTATAATGATGAAAAAACATATTAGATTTCTACCTGCATGGCTCATCCGAGGCGTTCTCCTCTTGAGGATACCCACGCTCTCCTGCTGGCCACCACATATTCTCATCCATGTAAAAGAAACTGAGGTGAGTTCATATATATATATATATAAGCTAAATATTGTAGTCAGTTACTTTTTTTTTTGGTCAATTAAATTTAGAAACAAATTATTCGGATGTATAACACCTGCTTTATATATAAAATTAAAATTAATCAGTATGTGACTAATTAATTTTTTTGGTCCTTCCCTCTTTTTGCATTGAGATGAAATATAATGGTGTTCTTAACACATTCATATTTGAAACCAAGCAGGTTAAACACCTCTTAATTTTATTTTTTTTCAATCGGGAAATTATCATTTTGTTGATCGATCATTTTGGACTTTCAGGCGTCTTCACCTTTTTTTTTTTTTTTAACTCAGTTGTGAACCTCATTTCTTGCAGGAAAAACAAATTTGTGTTGCCCTAAAAAATATTATAGAAGAGATGAGATCCAAGACAGAGGAAAAGCAAAAGAAGATCGATCTAGATTGTAAAATGATATCTTACGTAGTGTATTGATTTAAGACATATAACACTCTCACACACACCCCCACCCCATCCCACTCAGGTATTCAAAGAGAGTCGAACCCAAGATCTCTCCTGAGACAATCTTGGTGTCAAACCACTATACCAACCACCTTGGATAACATTTAATTGTTTTAAATGAGAATCACAACTTAAACAAAGTGTTCGCAACTTTATTAATAAACTAATTAACTAACATGATATTCTTGGTATAGATGTTGTATAGTTTTAAATGGTAAAGATGTTGTAGCAATAGTCATTGGATCATGGATGGATAAGATAGACTTTTGCACATAATGATGTGGTATTTAAGCAATATGTGTTGGAAATTGATAAATGATGTGAATATGATATGTCATGCCACTTAGGATTGATACCACAAATGATGCCTCTAGCATTGCCCATTTCTTAATAACTCTTAACTCACAGTTCTATATCATAATCCCTAATAATTTTGATTTACAGTGCCTTTGTAGACCATGCAGATATTATATCTCACAATCATCTTCTTTAATTTTGAATTTTTCATAGCTTAAAATTCTGCCTACAAACTCACAAAATCTAGTATTTCAAATTGCCAACCATTGTGCAAGAGAAACATTACATGTGTCGACGACCATCTCCTTTATCTTTTGGTTGCCGCGTGTTATGGATTTCTTCCAAATCCTCATGACTACTTGTGTGGGAAAGGACCTAATATTAGTTGTTATGTAGGCTTTTTTTATTTATTTTAATTCATGCCATTAGTGGCTTAGTGCACAAACTTAAACGATCCATGTGCGAAACACATGACTACTTGTGTTAATTTTTAAGCCTCTTCCATTTTATTTTATTTTTTAAAGTAAGTAAACTTTTACCCTTAACCAACCTACTTTTAAGGACTAAATGTGAACGTTAAAGACTTGACACAGTGTCAAAAGTTCATAGGACGAAATTGAAAATACTCTTTCTTCATTTCCTCCATCCTATTCCAACTCTGAATACACTCATCTACGGAGGTATAATGTCTCCAAATTGCAAAGTTGAAACCACAACATTGGTGTATAAGACGAATCCTCGTTCCACATGACAAAGAGAATGCCATTGACATACAAATTATTTGAAGACTTCGATCTGTGGTCGGAAGTTAAGCTCTTTAAGAAGCAAATGAAGTGGTATTGGTGAATGGGACTTTTGAAACAGTTAACAAATATGATAAACTCCCACAGTGGATCCACAGGTTCACTTACATATTCAACAATTGGCAGAAACAAAAAAAACTAGGAGATGTTGCATGTACTATAGAATTATAGATAGCTGCCAAGCCTACCAGCAAAGAGAAGGCAACTTGCAAGAGAATGAAGAGGGCAAATGACCAGTCCTCCTTATGTAATCTGCCTTTTCCGAAGTCTTTAAAGCTTTTTCGTTGAGTTTGGCCTCGGCATTAGCCCTCTTTTCTTCGGCTATTCTCCTTGTTGCAGCAAGTTTATTTGTTAACTTTTCTTGTGCCCGAGCTTTCATTCTCTCAGCCTTCACCTAGTAGCATAACAAATAAGATCGAGTCAGAAAGCTGCATTGGATTCCACATGTAGATGACATATTAATCTCAGAAGCAGTATACCAGAATCGATTGCTTTTTGGTAATATTGGGTAGAGGCCTTAATTTGCAGTATATAATTTGCTTTACCATTGTTATGTACTCCATGAATTTGTGCATGAGAATCACACTCACAAGATATTAATTTCACTAGATACTAGTTCTTCTTTGTTATGATGCAAAATAACTTAAATAGTGCAGGAATTAATCAATGACAGACTGAAAGTGACTTGGATCTGTGTTATTCTTCTTTCATGAAAAAAAAATCTGCGCTGATGCTGGTTCTTAATGCATTATGAAGAAGCTTGAACTTCTTAGCTACTACTACTAGGTATCAACAAACAAGTGCAGCAAAAGTGACCCAGGGGTCTCGCAATATCAATCTAGGATCTAAGCAAGGAAAAGAAATGGATCTTGCAAAAAAAAAACAAAAAATCTGAAGTCTAACTTGTCTCGTTCATAAATAACCCTAAGAAACAAAATTTAGAGAATGAGTACCTCCATTTTTCTCATTTCCATTTCAGCTTTCCTCTTCTCATGATTTTCCCAGGCTTGTATCTTTACCTCTTCACGCTTGTACCTACAAATACAATACAAAGTACTTAATAATCAACCAGCTACTAATTGATACTTGCCCCAATTAATCCTAACATTTGAGTAGAAATTACTCCATAAGTACTTCGCATATAACTAAATGCAAGCAGAGAAAGAAATAAGTATACCAGTAGCTCACCTTGCCATGTACTTAGCACGTTCTGCCTCATCCCAAGCCATTGCTCTAGTTTCTAGGGGATTTGGCTTCCTAGCCTGATCTGAATTCTGATTCTCAGGCATACTATTCTTGCAAACATTTGATTCTTCCACGTACCTTTTATTGCTTCCATCACTCCCTCTCCCACAAGGAAAGGCCTCATGGGTACTACTTCTGCCATTATCAGTAGATGCTTGATAGCCCTGCTGGGCAGCTTGCATACCATGCTGACATGACCTCACCGGAGTCGAGGATCCCGAAGATATCGGGCTCCGTGCAGCCGGAGTTGTGGCCCGGAGAGGGGTGCCGGTTCTTGAAGGCTCTTGGCTTGCAATTGGGGTCATTTCTGTTCCCATGTCCCTCAAGCATATGGATCTCATGGCAGCTGAAGTTGGGTTTTCCATAGGCTTGTTGCTTCTCCAAACTGAGTCATCACAGTCCACTTTCTTAGTCTCCACATCGTATTGATTTGGTGCTGCAGACCCAGAACACCCATTTGCTTCTTTTTCGTGTCGACCATCTTCTCCATCCTCACCACTAGAGTAGTCTTGTTCCTTCTGTGGCACAGGAGCTATGAGCCTCAAGTCGTCTGCATTTGAGTTTCTGGGTTTGGTCTTGGATTGGGTTTTGTCTACTCCTCTTGACAACCCCACTAGCCATTTCTGTGCATCATCCCATTTTGATGGTGTTGGTAATTTGCCTAAGGCTGTTCTATGGTGATGGGAAGTAGTACTAGTAGTACGGTTAGCTCCTCCATTCTGTTTGTGAAACTCAAAACTTATAGCACTGCCTCCAGAAATCTCCTTATCCTCTATGGATCTCATTCTTGCTCAAATCACACCTCACAACCTCCTTAATTATTTTTCACTGGGTAATTTCACCGAACAGGTTCTAGGCACAAAACCTGTACGGTCCAAAATCCTATCTTTGAATCTCTACTCTCTTAGTTCTCTAAGCAGATCTGGGAGACAAAACAAGTCCCATTAATTCCCCAACAAAAACAAGCTCCTGTATACATTAGCTTGACAACTACCCATGCTAAAAATAGATAGTTTCTTCAGCATATGTGATGCATTTAATAATGTTTTAAACCCACTAAACAGAGAACCCAAAATATACGGACAAAATTGTTACATCAAACAAAATTAATTACACAATTTACACCCAAAAAAAAAACCAAGGAAATAATAATATCTGAGAGGGACCCATATGCGGTTTATCCACAATGCTATGCTTAACTAATCTCCAAAGATCAAAACTTTAATCTTCAAGAAAGAAGAAGGATAAAAACTTTGAGCACCAATTAACCCAAAATATGAAAGCATCCAAAACCCAAGGTCAAAAAGCTATATGCAGATGACCCAGCTGTAGTTGGATAACAAAATGAGGTTGAAGAGCAGCATAGAGATGAGTCAAAATGACAGATGGGTTTTGCAGACAAAACCTTGTCCACAGAGAATAATATACCTCATACACATGGAATTGCAGAACCAGAAATGGAGTTCAGATCCAGTCCACCATTAAAATACTTGAAAAGTAACTTATATGATTAAACCATGAAGCACCACACATTGCAGTAATAGTGAAAGATACACCCTTTTAAAAACCAATTTACATTGGAAATTGTGAAGCTTTATTACTGCCATGAATGCACCTTCACCGTCACTCGCAACCGAATCTAGGGAAGAGTTTCCGTTTCCATTGTGCTCTGCCCCCAATAGGGTTTTGAGCTGTCCTCTAAACGGTAACTAGGTGATCCAGTGACCAGTGTACTGGGTTTTCGACACGTGGACGGCTGCGATGAACAAGCAGTGTCAGTTGCATCAGATGCAGGTGTCGGAGTCGATAAAAGAAAATATGGGTCTCTGAGCCCTTTCACGTGGTGAAGAGGAACAGTTTCTGGTGAATTCTGTGTGGTACAAACAACTGGTTAATAAATGATTGTATGGACGTCACTGAATGCCAGGACAGTGATAGTAGCTACTACATTTCTTCATCCTAGTGACTAGTGAGGGTTGAGCAGTGGCTATTGGGGAGGAGAGGAATCACATGGAGTCATGTTGGGGATGGATTGGGACTCCAAAGCAAACCATGTTGGGATTATTAAATTTTGAAACCCCACCAGACTATATTAATCTGTCTCTACTTTTGGGGGCTAGCCAATTTGGAGGGTTTCATGGGGGCCTAAGCTAGGAACCCGGAGTTTGGACAGCTAATCCAATTAATGGGTGATTTTGAAGCATGACGCATATGAATACAAGGATGATTAATGTGAAGCCTAGAGTATAGAATCTTCCAAGGAAGAGAAGTTGTTCTTGTGTGCATTGGTGCACAATTTTAAGGTGAAAGGGTGAAGCTTAATTAGACCGGGTAATACGATGGGCTTGGTGCATTTTTCTTTAATGCATAGTTTACATTCTAAGAAATAAATAACAGGTGAAGCTTAGCATATAAAAGTAGTCTCTACATACCGATAATTTTAAGGGTAAGATCCTCAAATATTACCTGAACTATCACGAAATATATTTTTTAGTACTCACAAATGTTTAGGGAGTCTGGTGGTACCTGAACTATTGCGTCGTTAGTCATTTTGGTACCTACGTCAATTTTTCCGTTAAAAACAAGTGTAAGTATGTCAACCAACATAAAAATAAAAATTTATTCTTCTCAGTTATTTTATTCTTCTATAATTAATATTATTTTAATTTCATAAAATTGTAAAATTTTATTCTTCTCCATTACACTAAAAATAAAAATTTAAATTCTTCTCCGTAATTTTTTTTATTTTACAGTTTATTTACAATTTTTTTAAAAATTACACTAAACGAAATTAAAATCGTTTTATTTTAATTTCATAAAATTGTAATGAAAATAAAATCATCATTAACCATTTATTTTACAATTCTTGTAAAAAAGATTTAAAAAAAAAACTAAGAAAAGTTGGCCTAAAAAAACTTAGAAAAGTTAGCAAAAAAAAAAAAGATTTTTATCACAAATGGTCACTCACCTTTCATCCATTCGACACTTTAGTCACTCACTTTTGCAAAATATCACTTTGGTCACTCACTTTATACCATCTCATACATTTTGGTCACTCAGTCAACTTTCTCATTAAAAAACACCATGTGTGCAAGGTCAGTTTCGTCTCTTCAACCCCACGTGAGTGATCAAAGTGTATGAGAGAGTATAAAGTGAGTGACCAAAGTGATATTTTGCAAAAGTGAGTAACTAAAGTGTCGAATGGGTGAAAGGTGAGTGACCATTTGTGATTTTTTCAAAAAAAAAAAAAAAAAACTGAGAATGAATTATTTGACCAAAATGTCCCTGACAATAATGACCACTTGTGCGTCACGTATGCAATTTTGACAGAATTTTGGACGGAGATACCATAATGGCTAACGACGCAATAATACAAGTACTACCAGACTCTCTGAACATTTGTAGGTACAAAAAAATATATTTCGTAATAGTTTAGATACCATTTGAAAATTTTACTCTAATTTTAAACATCTCTTATATTATAATAATGAATTTGGGGATGGTGAACCAAACACTCTGTATTGTTTACTTTGATGTGAAAAAGAAAATGCAGGTTAGAGAGCGGAGAGTATTTAGTACACGGCATGCTCTTCGAGTAGTTTGAACTAAATTTATCAACTCCGTTTCAGTTTCTGGGTCATGGGGTTGGGGAGTGCCAATTACAGGCCGTGTAGTGAATAATTTTCTGTTAGAGAGACGCTCTTTGAGTAGTTTGAACTAAATTTGTCAACTCCGTTTCAGTTTCTGGGTCATGGAGTTGGGGAGTGAAATTGACACTCCCACCTTCACTTTTGTTATACGAATTATCTAATTTGCCCTTATCTTTTTCTCACCTGACACCTGCTCTTCATCTGTTTTTTATTTCTTTCTTTCTCTCTCTCGCCTCCGGTGACTCTCTTCTCTCTCTCCTCCATCTCTTTCTTCTTTCTTGCTTCTCCGATCTCTCTCTCTGCCCAGTTCACCAATACCAGCTCCGCCGCCGTTCTTCAGTCCTTCTCAGCCAGTTATCAGGCACAGCTCCACCTCCACTTCAATTTCACTCCCCCATGGGGTTTTCGGGGATGTTCAAGAGGTTTAGCGGCCTGTACAAAGCCAATGCTAGAATCCAAGCATACCCATCTGCCTACATGCCTAGAAGAGCCATATCGGACTCTAAGATTTTCAACAATGGCGATGATAAGGTGCTTCCGGTTCTGATAGTCGGTGCAGGACCTGTGGGTCTCGTTCTTTCTATACTTTTAACAAAGCTAGGTATGTTCTTCTTCTTACCCAACTCTCAATTCTTGTTTTTGGTTTCCTAGGATGCTTACACTGCCTCTACTTATATTATTATCAGCTTCAAAGCTACTTCGTTTTCTTTTCAAAAAAGTTTCTTGTAATCAAATTGTCAATAAGGGTAGTAAGTTGGCACTTTCAGTGTGGTGTTGTAGTTCTCTTTCTAAGTGGAATTCATGCTTGACATTACTAGAGGTGTTTTTGATAATGTGATGTTTGAGCTGAGGTTTCTTAGAATGTGATGGACCAAGTGCATGCTCTATAGTCTTAAAATCTGAAATTTCTAGTAGAAAGTTATCGATTTTGTTTTTGTTTTTTTGTTTCGGCAAGAAATTGTCTTTCATGAAATGTACTAGCTCTTGTTTACTTGATTCTACGTTGAACTTTATGATTTGATATCCTATTTTGATTGAAGCTGTTTCTTGTTCATGTGGTGGAGTTGAATGAGTTCTTGAGATATATTATGGATCATATTCTTTGTAGGGGTCAAATGTGCGGTTTTGGAGAAAAGTACAAGTTTCTCCAGACATCCACAGGCACACTTCATCAACAATCGGTCGATGGAGGTTGATATTTTTTTTTTATTTGGAAGATATAATTTAATGACTTATTTTTTTATTTCAAGCTTCATTTCGGACTTGTATATTATTTTAGGTGTTTCGCAAATTGGATGGCCTGGCAGAGGAGATCCAGAGGTCTCAACCACCAGTAGATTTGTGGAGAAAGTTTATATATTGCACTTCGCTCTCTGGTTCTATTCTTGGCTCAGTGGACCATATGCAACCTCAAGGTGCAATTGAACTCTTTACTTTTCCAATTTTTGTACGTAGAGCTCAGCTTTAAGTCTTACTCATTGGACTTAGAATAGACACCAGGACATTATAATAAATAGAGATTCCAATATGATCATGCCATGCCTAAGTGCTCAAATTTTCTACATGCTTATAAGTAGATTATATAGTGTGTGAATATACCAAAAAGTTTGGCATATTTGAGCAGCTTCATTCTGGTTTCACTTTATCACCAGATTTTGAGCAAGTTGTCAGCCCGGTCTCTGTTGCACACTTCTCGCAGTACAAACTGAATGCATTACTACTTAAGCAGCTTGAAAATCTCAGCTTCAAGGTTTGTACGTCTGAAGGGTTGAAAGGCCTTGACCATGAACCCTTTCAGGCAAGGCAAATATTAATGGGCCATGAGTGTGTTTCCATCGATGCCAGTGATGATATTGTTTCTGTGACTGCATCTTTTCTCAAGGATGGGAAACATATGGAGAGGAATATCAGATGCAATATGGTTATTGGTACAGATGGTGCTGGAAGTACTGTACGTAAGCTGGCTGGTATAGATATGAGAGGTAAGAAGGACTTGCAGAAGCTTGTGAGTGTACATTTCTTGAGCAGACATCTTGGAAAGTACTTGCTCAGTGAGAGACCTGGCATGCTGTTTTTTATCTTCAATACTGAAGCTATAGGGGTCCTTGTTGCACATGATCTCAAGCAAGGGGAATTTGTATTGCAGGTAGAGCAGCTTTAAAGATGTTTTGGAGATCCTTCTGGTGATAAATGTGAAATTATATTGATTTTCTCTTGTCATCTTGCAGATACCATTTTATCCACCCCAGCAAAACCTTGAAGATTTCAGTCCCAAGGTATTTTGTATTCATTGTGGTTAGATGGAAATTGCTCTACTTGCATGACTATTCCTGCTAAATCTAAGGCATTCTTAATGTTTAAGGCCTTACAAAGAATATCTTTCTTCATTGTGAGTAATTACTAATTACTCAGTTCAAAGGGTAAAACTTGTTATAGATATGTGAGAGGATGATCTTCAAATTGGTTGGTCGAGAGCTAGGAGACATAAATGTGATTGACATAAAACCTTGGGTGATGCACGCTGAAGTTGCCGAGAAGTTTCTTAGTTGTCAAAACCGAATAATACTTGCTGGTGATGCTGCTCATCGGTTCCCTCCTGCTGGTGGATTTGGTTAGTAGTTCTCTTTTTTGTCATGTAGACAGATAGGGGAAACTCTACTGGTGTTTAACTATTTATCGTGTAATTTTTTTTTTTGGAATTTCTTTTGATTTATACAGGAATGAATACTGGAATTCAGGATTCTCATAACCTTGCCTGGAAAATAGCTTCTGTAGTAAAGGGTATTGCACCACCTTCAATACTTAATACTTATGAAACAGAACGTAGGCCGGTATTGGCTTTATCTTCTTCCCTTTTACATATAATTCTATTCTGTAATTATTTCGAATCTTGATATTCTTATCATGTGTTGTCAGATTGCCCTTTTCAATACAGCACTTAGTATTCAGAACTTCAAAGCAGCCATGGCTGTTCCTGCTGCGCTTGGTCTTGATCCAACTATTGCAAATTCAGGTAAATTAAACTAAATAACCACCTTTTGCATGGTTATTTGTGTTTCTAGTTTGTTAAAGACATGCAGCTATATCTTCCGTTTTATTGCTTTGCAGTACACCGAGTTATAAATAAGGGTGTTGGTTCAATTTTACCATCTGGACTACAGAGCGCCATTTTGGATGGAATTTTTACAATAGGTCGTGCACAGTTGTCAGAAACTATTTTGAATGTAAACAACCCACTTGGATCTTTAAGGCTTGCTAATCTAAGAAGCATATTTGAAGAAGGAAAAAGCCTCCAACTCCAATTCCCAGCAGAGGATCTTGGTTTCAGGTATCACAGATTATTTCAATTCCTAGTCACGGCTGCTTGAATATCGAATTTTTGGAGCTTGACTCGAGAGTTGATTTTATTATATTTAAGAAGCATTCTAAAACTTGTTCTTAGCTTTCTGTAGACAATGACTGATTCTGCAACTATACCAAAACTTGTCAGTTTGATATAGAAAATTGATAAATTAATCAACTGAACAACCACATTTTTTGTATCTGTCTAATTCAAGGCTGTCAAATATAGGTACCTAGAGGGTGCACTTATTCCTGATCGTGATAGTGTACAGGGTGGCCCAGAAGGACCTACTGGTCGCAGGAGGGACTATGTTCCTACTGCAGATCCAGGTTCAAGGCTTCCCCACATTAATGTGAGGATATTGTCAGATGCATCGAGTGAGGTATGCTGCTATTTTTTAAATTTGAATGCTTACAAGATAAATGTCTGCTGGCTTGGAGGTGTTCTAGCTGGTGTTGCCCACTGGTTTCCTTTTCTTTCTGTGATTATATCCGTCTATGGCAGCTGGTTGTGGCTCCATAACTTGAATCAGCTATCATTTATGCGCAAGTGTCAAAGTTGTTTTCTTGACCAACTCTATTTACACATTCATCTTAATGGGATAATTTTATAGGCTACTAGTTCTACACTGGATCTTATATCTGGAGACAAAGTTGAGTTTCTCCTTATTATAGCACCGACAGAACCGTCCTACAATCTTGCTCTTGCTGCATTCAAGGTGGCTGAGGAATTCAAAGTTTCTGCAAGGGTTTGTGTGTTGTGGCCTGCTGGTAGTGCTAAAGGAGTTGAGGTAGGAAGTAAGGCATCATTGACACCTTGGAGGAATTACATAGATGTTATGGAAGTTAAAAAGTCATCAAATTCGTCATCTTGGTGGGATATCTGTCAAATGACCGACAAAGGAGCCATCCTAGTTCGGCCTGATGAGCATGTTGCTTGGCGTCTGAAGTCAGGGATTATCGGGGACCCTGTGACAGAAATGAGAAGGGCGTTTTCTGCGGCCTTGGGCATGAAGTCACATATTAGAGATCAAGAAACAGATCCATGACAGTTAGTAGCATTTATTAATTATTAATTTTTTATTATTGAAAATTTGTTTTTTTGGTTGGATTGTTGGACGGAGCAGTTAAAAAGTGGTCTTATTGTGATTAAGGTTCGTTATAAACCATTGACAGGACTTGTTCAGAACTTCAGATAATGCAATGACTCCACCTAAAGAAGAGTGTGGAAGAAATCTCAGAACCAAATACACAAATCTAAAAAGAGTGAGCTATTCGGTTTCATCTTTCAACCTCCAAAGTGCAACAACTCTTGCTTTGGTAGAAAATTGTTGTAATTTTTGGTTGGAGGTAGGGCCGAGAATGGCTCGTTAAATGTAGTATTTTCGATGATACGTATACTTCGATTTTCTGAATGAATCCTTTTCTGATCAAAGAAAAAAAAACAATTTCACCTCTTTCATCTGAAGCTTCATCGGTATAGCTTTAGATACAACCACAATGTCCATAAAAGTGTTATAGCTACACAAAAATAGAACTTTACCCGAGAGCTAAGAACAACTTTACAATCCCAAGGAGTTCAATAGGATGATGTTTTAAGCATTTATAGGTCCTATATGTTTATAAAAAAATATAACAAGGTAGTGTATCACTGTATTATGATATCTTTAATGCTTGGTTACCCTTTTAACTCTAAACTTAAAAGTTAAAAACTTAAACAGTTCATCAAATTGGAAGCCCATGCCATTCCCCAAGTATATGTCATCAATCGATTCATAATCTTTTTTTGATCTTGTAAAAGGGAGATTTGAATTGAGGACCTCATCCGACATCATCGTGGATGAGAAATGCCATGAAACTAACTTGTTGGTCTAACTGAGATCAGGGCCAGTTAATTTTTGAAACTAGTCGGCTATTCTCCTCGACCACAATCAATCATATATCCATACACATTCAACATTTCCAGTAAGCCAAGGTATAAATTTGAGTTAAAATGTCATACGAGATACAATGCCACGCAGAAGGATTCCTAGATCACAGAATTTAAATGGTAGATGTGCAATCAGAAGCTCCACCAGAATTGGACGGTGACTTATGTTTCGAAAACCTAACCACATATATAAAAGTCTCGATGTTCAGGCCAGAACCAAAAAGGTATATTCTTATTGAGAGAATAGAATGACTGAAAGTTGGGCACCCTCTAGGAAGTTCACTTGTATGCAAGCATGATAGAAGCATATTCTACTTTATGCCTTGCATCTCAAAGCCAAAAATGGGCTTTAGGTGAAGTAGTACCAAAGTAAAACATGGCATCTTCATTAGATTTGACTATTTCATCGCAAAAAGCTATGAAGTCGATCAAATTTCATCACAATGTCAGTGTTTATACAAATTGAGGGGGGCAGTCTAATGCAAGGACATGCTAATTGGATTATAGACAAGAAGACCTAAGTGTTCAAATTTGAGAAAGAATGAAACGCGTGTGATGAAGGATCTGCAATGTGCAATCCAAAGATATAGCAGGAGATGTGACACTAAGAGATCTTGTTACATTGTATCACTATCTATGTGGATGTTAACCCATTCTGGGGTCATGTATGACTATCTAGTAGCCATGACAATCAAATGGCCAATGGCCGCCGTGACAATTCCAAGCAATCCACCAGCAATAACCTGTCAAATGGGAACAACAATCATCATCAAAAAGGTATCTTTTAAGTTTATCAAAGTCTTAGGTTTTAGTTGTCATGGATACAAAATCAAGATCCATTAATCAATTACAGACACAAATCAATGCAATATATATAGAGGACCTGAGGGGGGGTGTGGCCAAGAAGTTCACGCAGTGGTCTGCTCTCTGCCAGAGGATGCTCAGAAGGAAGTTCATACACAATTTGATTCAAAACCTGGAAAATATCCAATGTGAATACATATAACGATATCAACCAAAATTAAAAAAGAATCATAATGAGGCTGAATTATTTGAAGAATATTTATAAAACACATCTCAGCCAAACAACAAAGCTTCTATGAAGTCAATTCTTGGACAAAATATTGATTGACAAACCCAAGAGAATAAAGAAAAGTGTAGCAATGAATTAAAAGAGAACCAGGAGAAGCAAAAACATCAAACCTCTGCTTGGCGTCCAGCATGTAATCTTACACCAGTTGCATCATACATCACCTGCCACCAAGTTTTCTACATTAGAGATCCCCATGACATATGAATTATGTGAGCATAAACATTTTATACATTAGAGATCCCCTTATCAGTTTGTTTTAAAATGATTTACGTCTGTGAAATATACGGATATACGCATACAAGTGTTTCAGCTGGCTGCAGATATAGAGTATTGCCTTATCATTATATGAACATTGTCCGAGATGATAACAAAGTAATATAAGCCCAATGTTGTCCTCAAACTTTATAAAAAAGTAAAGCAACTTAAAAGTAAACATGGAAGGCCAAATTGATACAAAATGAAGAGAGGGATCTTACAACGCATGCTAAGATCAGTGCAATTGCAAAGAGCGATCCACCGACGCCCTCTTGAAAGCCAATGGCTGCAGCAATAGCAGTAACAGTCGCAGAATGAGATGATGGCATTCCACCGGATCCAACAAGTTGCTTGATATCCCATCTTCTTTCCTTGTACCTGCAAATATATCAAATTTTAAGACTCTTAGGCTAAACAAATTATTGACAATCACAAGTTGCCAAGAGCATCTCTACTCTCTTTTCACAAAAGGGAAACAACAAATACCCATTAAGGTTTGCTCTGCAGATTCAGTTTCATATATCATGTCGTAGGAATCATATGGCCATTCATATATTAGAATGTGGCATATCCTTAAACTCCTGGTAAATGTCTTATGAATCTATGACATTACTAGCCAATGGAGTTCGTAATTTACCAAATGAAATGCCTTAATTGGCATATTGGTATGTGCTTAATGCTTATTGCTGTTTTGATCGAAGTATTTCACTTTTCACATCAAGAACCAAGATGGGGCAATCGTTAGTTGACAAAAGCTAGCTCTATATGGTACAACTCAATTCAGCATCTTTTTTTGTCCATTGGAAAACACAATCAAGAAAACAAGATTATCATGAACCAATCTAACATGGCATTATAAATTGAATAAGATGAACCGGGTCAGATCCAAAATTGAAGAATTGGGTTCAAAGAGACAGAGAGAGATAAGTACAAGGCGGTGAAGAGCTTGATGAATTGGGCCATAGCGAAAGCTATTAGAGCAGAGAGAAGAGGGTAGTTGGTGAAGATTGAGGACGACGAAGAAGACGTATTAGTTGCCGCCACCTCACCCATCTCCTTCTTCTCCTTGGTTCAATTCAAATCCAATCCAATCGAAACCCAAAATCTGAAATCTCAATTGGACGTAACAATTGAGAAGCAGCGACTGATTCCACAAAGTTTTAGGCTTTTGGGTGTCGTTTTATGTGTGAAAGGTGGGTTCTTTGTTGGTAGGCTTGAGCTGTGAATAGAGCTAATGAATGAGCTATGATGGCTGAGTCGGGTCTTCTTGGTCTGTTATATTTGGTGCCTTCCTTCTATCTTTCTTATAACTAACGGTCTTTGCCTCTCTCTCTCTCTCTCTCTTCTTTAATTGAATAGTGAAATGAATATGCCTCCTTCGCTCCAACTGTCTCTAGAATATGCCCATTATCATTATGCAATTCATGGCTTCCTTTCCCTCCTTTCTTTTCTTTACTCTTTTTATAAACTTTAATAACATGAACACCATGAGTGAGTGATTGAGTTGTGCAAGTTTCACAAAACAATTGAGTTTTGGTTTCCCACTCTTGTGATGCTGTTTATCAACCGGTAATCGGAATTAATCATGAGTAAAAAAAAAATTTCATAGGCATTTTACACATTGACGAATAGATCAATAAAATTTGAACTTTAGACATCAAACAAAATTGTGGAAACAAATATCACTCCAACAATAATCAACACAAACGTGAAAGGTTATCCTAAGATCAGTTCAAATTACACTCCAAAACATGGAATCAAGTTAGATTATTTGTAAAATTAGCACAATAGAAATTAATTTGACATTTCATGACAATACGTCCAATTTACTTTTCTTTAATCACAAATGAGAATTAGAGCAACTTCCATCCTTGCTTGGCGCATCCCCTTGCCACCTTGCGTGTACAGAACTTCGGATAATGGCTTTTGGTGTATTCTACTTGGACTAAATCTTTAACATTACCTAACTTCAAAGACGGTATAACACTTTTCTGGGTCATTAATCAACGCCGTTTTCATGACGATTTTGGCTTTGCCGTTCCTGTTACAAAAACAAATGCCAGAAGCATCGAGAGGTGCTAAACTTGGCAAAGCCTTGGCTGATACTCATAAAAAGGAAGAGAAAGAAGGGAGGCTTAATGCTTACCTACCATAACTTAGTATCTATAGCACCAGAGTTGAAAAATCATCATTGTTGTTTGGTTCCATGCTGGTTGGAAGATGTTGATCTTTTCCGGACTGCAAGAATGAAAAAGAAAAGAGAAAAGGGAACATCTTTCTTCAATTTCAGTGAAGAATTAGTCGGAGAGTGTTCTAAAAATTTATCATATTGACAATTCCAACTATTATATTACCTTCAATAGTCCTCATTTGGATTGCTAAACAAAAGGATGCGTGACTTTAAAACAGCTAGATTGCATCCTTCCTCACAAAATTGATCAGTTCCGCCTTTGCTGCTTCCATTACCACCTGGAAGTCTATATGTGTATATCTACCCCTGCAATGCAGATCAAGAATATTCGCTCAGATTTGTTCCTGTAAAAGCGCATCACAAAGCAAGTAGCTCAAACACTTCAAATGGAGGGGCAAACCCTCCAATCAAATACAGTTCCACGAATCATTTTTGTTTTACATACCAGAAGTGAGTTTTAGACCAAAATGCAGAAGCATAGGCTGGACTTGGAATGCCATGCAGTATCCTTGCAACAGCTCTGGGGGTGTATTTGGCCTGTGAATTGCTCCGTAGAAAGACCTGTTCAGCCAAGAAGTGCCAATATCTTAGATTACAACTGCCAAGAATGAGCTGCCTTGAATATTAAATCTAAGTGAATTTCTAGGTTCTTACTTTTATATCTGCTTGCAAAAATGGGCTGCACATGTAAATGATAATGCTATCAGTACATAGCCAGTTAAGAAAAGGATAATTCATGTCGACCAATAAAGCGTATGGACCAGCAGGGTAATTAAAACGGTTTAAGTTTCGAGAACAAAGTATTATCTGGTATTTTGATATCACTAGCGAAGAATTTTTACCAACCTGCTTTGACCCATCTTGTTAGGGACATCAAAATCATCATCTCCATTGAAATACTCCAAAATCTTCCTTTGCAAACACAGTGTTTGCTTGGCATCAGAACAATCTTCCATCTTGTCACATGCATTAACAGCAAAGACTGCTGCATTAAACATTGCATCCAACTTCCGAACCTAAATCATAAGCAGAGAAAAAATCATTGATACACATTTACATGCATGAATACGCACTGCGTACACAAACAAAAATAAAAACAACTGCAACAGGCCAATCAACTGGATTCTAACACCCAAGAGCTGATATGATTTTCATAATTGGTTTTGTGAATAGGCCCACTTTAGCAATAGTTTGAACCTGTTTCGTATGAGATGCACTATTATAAAATTACAATCACAAACCCTAAAGGACCTTTAAGTACGCACATTTATACTGAACAACATCTGTGAGGACTAAGGAGTGATTCAGACCATTATATTTATACTTCCTTCACTATCTACAGTGGCATGCTTATTGAAATTGAGAAACAGCTTTAATCTGGTAATATATTATTTACCTTACAACTTTCAACCTCTGATAACCATTTTGTAAGCTGTGCTGATAAAGAACAAAGATCTGCAGGGACTTCCACAATTGTATAACAGTAGGCTTGGTCCTTTACTTCATATGTTACTTCTCCTTTCAACTAAAATAGTATCACAAAGAAAAGGAGAGATAGTTATATGAATATTACAGAATAAATACACAAGGGTCGGGGGAAAGAGTGATGACGATACAATAAACTTTTCAACCTATAGAAGAAAATAAAACATGGCAGCCTGTTAAAAGCCCATTCTGTAAATCTAAAAGCATTCTGTAAACTTCAAACAAGTTCTATGAAACATTACAAGAAAATTGTTTGATACAGTATTTAGGGTGGATGAGGTTGGCACAAATCCAATCAAATAGGGAAGTATACAAATTAAAAAAGATAAAGGTAGGTGTCATGATCCAACTTAGCCTTCTGCTTTCCCATTTTCAACTCAAATAGTAAATTGAGTACAATTTGCTTAAAAGTATACTAACCTTTAAACTCTGTAAATGGTTTGATAGGACAGTAGTTGTAACTCCAATGCTATTTGCTATAGTCGGTATGTCAAACACATATTGTCCTTGCTTAGTCTCGGACCTGAAAAATCTCGTTAAACATAACTTAGTTCAGCACATGTTTCTTAGTAAAGTCATATTATTAAAGAACCACCAATCATACTTACTTCTTCAGAATTGCTGCGATAAGAACATCCTTTTCAGCAAGCAAAACCGGGGGAGTCTGCATTCAAGCATCAAGAGGTCAATCCCGTTATGTTAGAAATTATATCACAAAGTTACGTGAGCAAAGCATGCAATGAAAAATATATGTTTCTGCCCTACTATTGATCAAATGCAAGACTGCGTAGTCTCGTCACTAGAACGACACAATCACTTTGTTTAGTCAAACTGACAAAAAGATTCATATAATCTGTGATCTCTTTTATGTTTACAGCTCCAGGTGATTCTGTGGAAGAATCTCCACGTACTATGGCAACCCAGAATCTCCTGACAACATTATGACTGTGCAAGGAATAGAAGTCTTGGGCAAACAGAAACCTCAAAACATATTAGCTACCTACCTTATGAAAATTCAAAGTGCATGTTACATTTATCTCTGGAAACAAATGCAAATACTGCACTTCACCCAACTCCAACTGCGTTAGAAGTGTGAGCATCACCTGCCAAAACAAATGCAGCAACCAAGCATCTCAGTGCATGAATTCTTATACTCCTAGTAAGGGACATCTATTTTACGTTGACATCAAATTTCAGAATACTAAACAGAAAATAGCAGTAGAGAACGACCTCTTCTTTCATATCAAACTTGCGAGATGCAGTTTCTTTAACCAATGAACAAATTTTTCCCTGCAAGTTCTCATCACTGGTGAATACTTGGGAGAGGAATTTGTTTACCACATATTCATCCACGCCATCACTGAAAAGACAATATGGTGAAGTGTGAAACACTTCTAAACTGATGAGAACCTTGCATATAGTGAAGTTAATGGAAGATGTAACTCATATATAACTACCTATACATAAGACTTCGAAGTTTGAAATATGTGTTGTCATCAAAATAAAGATGGCAATAGGATGACCTCCCATCCCGTCCAGCTCGTCCGATCTCCTACATAATTTTATCGTTCATTTTGTTAACAAATTCTGAGATAAAGTGCATCTTTTCAAACAGGCAGTTTCTTACAAAAAAGTTCCACCTGAACATATTCCTCCAAACTTTCTGGCAAGGTGTAATGAATGACCTGAAAAAGTATGCGATCTATTACTTACAGAAATCTATAAATATTGGCACAGCAGAGCCACAAGCATACTGCAATGCAAATATATGTCATCCTGAATTAAACGTGTGTGCACATATGTTTTGTGTATACAACTATGCATGCAAGACAAATTAACGGAGGAAGCTAATTAGATCATAAGTCTTTCTTATTAGGTAGAATACCAGTTATTTTTGCTCAAGTTTTTAAAAAGCTAGGAGCAAAGGGTGCACTTAACATCAGGCTACCCATCTGTGCCATACAAAATTCATTAATGAATGTGTTGTTAATACATTAACATTATGAAGATTTCAGTACACAAGCTAGATGCTGTCTTTCTCAGGTTACAGTTCAACGCAATGAACGATACCATCTTGGGAAGGAAAAGAAAGCACTAGTTATGAGCATAGTTTTCTTACAGAGCCAATATCCCTCTTGTCCAGGCCCATGCCAAAGGCCACAGTTGCAACAACCTTCAATCAAAATACACAAGTCAGTCACCAAGAAAGTGAAAGTTGAGTTTGCTACATACAGAGAAAGGACAAAAAAATTCATAACATAAAATTAAAGAACACAATTAAGGATTAAGGCTTGATAATATTCTTACCACTCGAATTTTGTTAGTGAAAAATAACTCCTGCACACGGGTACGATCTTTTGAAGGGATACCACTGTGGTAACTCTGAATAGCATTTTACAATAGTGTTGTCAGATTTTACAGTTGAACATCAAGAGTAGTTACATACAAGTTGTGTATCATGCAATTGAGAAAAATAGAAAACCAACCTTTGCATTGATATTGTTGTCACATAAATATCTGCTTATCATTTCAGTTTCAAACTGCAAAATCAGAATGCAAGGATTATTTTCCGCTCAATGTCGAAAATGTAGGACTATATATTCATCCAAACTACTGATTATAAGAAAGAATGTATAGTCATTGCAAGTAGTGATAAACAATCCTTAGATGCTATTATTTAACAGTATTTTTTTTCCCACTCCTGATATAGTTAGGACAGATCTTGTTAAAACTTTATACTAGACACCATCTTAAGAATTTCCAACGTATAGACGTACGGTATTACAAGACATATTAACAAAACAAGATATGTCTACCTGAAACTTGCAGTAGATGATGATGCTTTGAACATCCTTGAAGGAAGTAGACTTGATCAACTTCAGCAGATCTTTCATTCTATTTTAGTCAGAACAAATTTAGTTAATTCACTAGGAAAATTGAGGAAAAAAAGGGAAGAAAAAGACATATTGACACTTACCTGTTTCCACTTGATGACACTGATAGTTGTAAATTATCCCGTAGGTTGGCTTTTTGAATGAGATTGGTCGGAGGAATCTCTAAAGCTGACATGACAGAACTCAAAGTTGTGGCTGTTGCAGTAGCTGTCATTGCGAGAATGCAGTTCACATTGAGCTTGGCACGAAGCATAGATGCTCTGAGCCTCATATATGATGGCCGGAAATTATGTGACCTGAGAAACTCCAAAAATATAAGAATTTGAGGTGAATTACATGCAATGAGAAATTAAGTTAAGTGAGAAAAGAGAGGTTAATAATCATACTACAAAAGTCATTTGTTCACACAACCAAAGGCCAAGAAGACAACGGTTGGTGCAGTCATCACACTATGCACTCACCATTCAGACACACAGTGAGCTTCATCCACCACAACAAGAGATATAGGGGTGGCAGAAAATATAGACAAGAATTCTCCATTCAAGAATCTCTCTGGCGATACGAAAAGCACCTACAATATAATCCTCAAGCCTTAGCTCTCTGTAAACACTCGATATAGTAACTACTGGAACACTATACGAGCACATTTTATATCCATTAAAGTTCTGCCATATTCAACTATGCTTGTTAAACATACACCAGTAATGCAGACTCATTACAAATCGAAAACTGACTTGTGCTAAGAATTCCATTAAACAAAATGTTGATATACTCACCTTTATGGCCCCTTGTTGAACCAGCCTAACCGTCCCGGAAACTTCTTCCAGTGTCTAAAACAAGAAAAAGAATCAAATTAGATCTCACTAGTTCTTAAAACTGAGCATGCATTTGAGCCCTTATCTACCTGACTACTACAAAGAAGACCGCCACGAATCATATGAGGAAGCTGCTTAAGCTGGTCAATCATCAACGCAATCAACGGACTAACAACCAAAGTAACCCCAGGTAAAATCACAGCAGGTAACTGATAACACAACGACTTGCCCGCACCAGTAGGCAAAACAACCATTGTCGACTCTCCGGCAAGCACCATCTTGATTGCCTCCAACTGCCCATCTCGAAACGAATCATAACCGTAAGTCAGCTTCAACAATTTCACCAAGTTGTCATCGGACGGCTCATTCCGAGCCGCCAAAAAGGCCTCTTCAAATGATTTGGGGTCGAATTTCTTGGCTCTTTTACTGTCTTGACTCCGATTCTGTTCTTCTGCAATAGCATCTGTAACCAAACCATCTTCGTCACCAATAGTCTCTCCCTCATTTCCATCTTGTGCTGTCAATTTTCGTTTGCCTCTCTTGTAAAATTTTCGACGACCCGATGAACTGCTATTTCCTCTTCTGCCCTTGTTCAAAAACTTGCGCCTCCTTCCGTTCAGGTTGAGCTTCACAAAATTGCCTTCAGCTCCGCTTTTTCGGAGCTTCACAGGCGGCAAAGGGACATTACCTCGAATCAAATTGACATTTTTCTTTACAACTTTGGCTGAAAACGCAGACCTGTTCGGAACTTCAACTTTGTGCTCCGGCGGTACCCAATCGGCCGCTGGATGATCAGACCCACCAACATTAGCCTCCGGCGGAGGCTTTGGCTTGGACACCGAAGAAGAAGAAGACGGCGGGTCGTATGTATCTGGATCGAAATCGATGCTGATTCGTCTGTTTTTCGAGAAAGACGGCGCCGACTTGGAGAAGTATCCCGGGGTAACGAAGGAATCAACCGTCGGGGTCGCGAGGTTTTGACCGGTCGGCCGGCGGAGTATCTGGAACGGTAAATCGGAGGAAAGAAGAGGAGACGGGTCGGGTGGTGGGTCGGGTCTGGTCGGGGCCGTGGGTTCGGAAAAGAGCTTTTTGGCTTTTGAATTGGACTGAGAGGACCTAAGTCGTCTGGATGTGTGGGAGGAGATAAGGGTGGGCTTTGGCTGCGGCTTTGGCTTAGGCGGAGTGGCAGAGATGTGAGAGCCGTCTGAGTCTGAATCGGACTCCATGGTCGATTGATTGAGGAAATTGTCTGAAATTTCAGGTCCCATTACTTATGCTATGATTTTCCCGCCAAAAAAATATTTTATTTTAAAATTAATTTTCCCGCCAGTAGGCCCCAATTTGAGTTGAAACGAAAACGATAGAGAAAAGATTTATGTAGGCTTGGATAAGCTAAGAACAAGATCAAGGTAACTTATTTGCAAAACAATCATAATGAATATGAATGAATGGGTTCTCTTTCACACTTACTCTAATGGACGAACCGAAGCACATCAGGGAATCACTGATTCTCACTAACAAGAATACGGGAACTGGAGGCTGGAGCAAAACACAAACCTCCAATGCCCCGTCTCTCACTATTATCAGCCTAATGACAAGCGAAAACTTTACAATTACGTCATCAAAACAGCGTGGCATTCTTACAAATATATAGGAACCGACCAACACAAACAATTGGCAACCACCCAAACAGCCCCTCAAACATTTATATCATTAAAATACAACTACTCAGCAGCACCATCTCCTCCGCTCCTCCGCGTATAGGCCGGACTGATCCACTGAAGGGAGTGGCCAAAGTGCAATGTGGGCAGTGTAAGCACTAAGCAGGATCAGAATCAAATAAATGCTTTCACATTATCGTGCAGTTGCACTTGGATTCCAGCTTTGGAGGCTTCATGCCGTCTACCTTGTTAGGAGGAAGCCCTACAGGGCGCTGTTGCATAGACTCGTCAACATTCTCATTCTCATTCTCGTCGTTCTCGGTCTTACTGGCAGGGGGTCCTGCATCTGTTTCCATCCGCTTTTGCCTACCCTTTTGAGATTTTACAGAGCGTCTACCGACAGTTCTGCCACGTGGTTCCTTTCTCTCGGGATTGGATTTCCCCAATATTGTAACTGTAGGCTGCAAACCTTCAAATGGTACTGACCGCTCCTTTTCTATTGCTATTGTTGCAGCCTGGTAAGCCAGATCATGGACAATGGAGCTGCATAAGAGTATTGTATCAGTTGCCTCTTCTAGTGTTGGGCTTCTTGCCTTGCTTCGGCCTCGACGTTCAACTATTACTGTCGATTCCTCTTCTGAAGAACAAACAGAACTTGTCAGCTAATCACTCTAATTCCACATCAAAACCAAGCTTAAAGCACAAAAGACACATGAGCATGAGAGAACCAAATTCATGTATAGGATGGTCAGGCCTCAGAAATACAAAAGACATGGTACCGCAGTTCTTTCAACAACTGGAAAAGATGAGTGCCTGAGTATTTGGAATACCCATAACATTTACAGAATTTTAGTGTATATATCAAGTCATGAATTCCACGCAATACTCGCTCACAAAAAATGTTTTTTTAAGTCGTTAATACACATCATCTTGAAATTTTATATTGCACTTCAGATGGATTTCATAGCATCCCCAAATCTATACAAACTATCAAATATGAGCATGGAAATGAGGAGGTGATCCATGTCTGCCATAAATAAGTCAGGTGATCCATTTCATAAAGCAAAACAGAGGAACATAGACCATTTATGACATAGTTTCTGCAGTCAGTGCCCAAAAGAAATAAAATCTTGAATAATCTGTAATACTCATTCAATTTTATCTGAATGAAGCAATTAGTCAAACATTGAAACATCTGAGAAGTGGAGGTACTTAATAGGGAATTGTCATCAACACTCCTAAAAAGTCAATCTACTCTTTTCCACTTATTTAGTGAGTGCAGGGAAAAAACAAAATACTAACTTTGATATGTATATTTGCTTTTTGGGAGTCTTACTAACTATTCCTTTAATAAAAGGATAGAGTATGAGAAATAAAAATCAAAGTATAACAGACAATGTCCCTAAGGGGGCACTAGAACACACAATTTTGAATGGAGCACCCTGATGTCCTGTCAAAACTTTAACCAGCAAAAAACAAGAAAAAAGAAACGAGTCCAGTACACATTATATGCAATACATATCATACCTAGGATGCCATGTGCACGATTGGAGGTGTTGGTCTCTGTAACAGAAGATGTCAGATCACTGTCAGAAGGATTTGGTGAAGGCCCCTGAAAGTCCTCCATGGTGCTCTTTGATTCAAGAGAAGCATCATCGCTCATGGAACCAGAGGTACTCTGACGACCTTTTTCAGTTTCTATTTCTGATATTGTAATCAAAAAGCTGTGATTAGTGATCTCTTCAACATCCACTCCATTAACACTACTGTTTCGGATGATATTTTCCTCGTTCAATGAAGACTCAAGAGCTGTAGCTGACACCTCTACATCTGTGGCACTCCTTGCATTGTTTTTCAAGTCTTCACTGTATTCATTTGAAGCACAATTTTCAGAATTTGGAAACATTGCTACTGTATTGTTCTCTAACGGAGTGCTAGCAGCATGACTCAACAATTCTAAAGTAGAAGCATCAACTCTTGTACTTCTAGCATCAATTTCCTCATCCTCTTCAACAACAGTTGTCCTGGTAGAAGTTGTGGTAGTAACATCTGCTTCTCTACAGTCTGAAGTTGGCAAGTGTTTTTCAGATGCTGTGTATGTCCCTTCTGCAACATCATATTCCCCATTTCCAACAGTAATCTCAAAATCGTCATCAATTGTGTCTGAAGAAAGACCCAACGCGTGGTGAGAATAGTTTGGAAGTCCATAGGAAGATGACCCAATGCTTTGGTGTTTCATGTTTGTGTCATGTCTATGAGTCTCCATGTCTGACAACCCAATGCTTTGGGGCTTCATGTTTGTGTCATGTCTGTGATTCTCCATTTCTAATTTTTTGCCACTCAACTGTCGCTGCACGCGAGCCTCTGTTTGTCTAGCTGGACTAAAATCAACAGAAGATGATGCAGAGAAACTACCATGCCCAATGGAGCTTCTCATACTGTTTGAACTATCTCTAGCATATGACAGATCCTGATAAGGTATGGTAGTGGCTGTGAAATTCCTGCCCTGAACAGCAGCCCCCTTGCTACTGCTACTTCTCTTCAGCAGTATGGAAATGCCTGTACCTTCCGAAATGTCAACCCTCATATTTGGATAGTTGTTAGAATGATATGATTTCAGACCCCCAGTATCACCATTAGGTGGGCCGCCACCAAGAGTTAGTGAGACCACCTCTTGCTGTACGGAAAGCTCATCCTCACCTCCCTCCACAAGTGGCCTTGCAAGAGAATTTTCTTCCAACCCATTATGGATTTGCTCCTTGTAGAACGTTTGGCTTTGATCAACATTCTCTTCACCATGGGAACACTTTGAATTCTCCAAATCAGTCACCTGTCGGGATCCAGGTACAACTATCATGGTTTCCATTGCATCTAAAGGCTTTTCTTCCATATTTTTTACAGACAAAGCTGGGGAGTTTTCAGGAACTACGGTTCTCTCTGGAATCAGGACACTCAGAAGTTTATCTTTCCTACTGCATTCTGGACAAAGTCTAATTTTCCTTCCCACCTCATCAGAAACATAGTACCTGCACCCACATTTCAAACAAAGTGCCATGTCTTCTGAACTAGCAATTTCAGAAAAATCACCATTAACATGACAATCTTCAGAGGTTGGACCAACTTCCATCACAATATTGGGATGGCCAGAATCAGCAGCTACACACTCAACTGTAGTACTTCTAGTGAACTCACCATCATGAATATCGTGTGATCCATCATGGATATCATGCCCCGAGTCTTCATTTACTACATCCATCTTGTCAAAGGCAAATACTTCTTCATGACCATCAGAGTATGGCACCTTCTCAGACTCACTAGCCATATCATCCTGGTTGTGATCACTCCCTTCAGTATCAGGTGCAACACTTGTGCCAAGATCAGAACTTGCATTGCTGCTAGTTGTGATTGAGGAGTTCCTGGAAATCAGAGGACGATGCGCAGAACTTGATTTTCCAACATAGAACGTGCTACTGGGAACACTAGACAAGAGTGGCCTAAACATGTTTTGAGGAGTTTTCCGATGATCCTGCACAAACATTGGAAGGCATGACTCCTATGAGATATGTATCGGCATATACTATGAATAGAAACATCATAATAAGAGAACTACAAATGTAAAAAAAGAATTTAATAAATTAAAGGATTCTGCTGCTCCATCTTTCGTTTAAAAAACACTAACCATACTGGCAAGTGGCAACCAATAAAAATCAGCAAACTTCCCATTTTCAGTACTTTTATAATTTCAGATAAACCCAATGTAATAAACATTACTTGAAGTAGGAAACAAATGCACACCACAAACACTAAGAATTGAAAGAAGAATAGAACACATTTGCAGACAACATAATTTTATAAATGACTAAGCAACCACAGTTGGTACTTAAGAACTAGCACATTAACCACACATTCAATGGTTATTATTTCAAATCAATTGCCTCACTTCAGCTGTTAAATGAACTAGATCATAAATTACCATTTGTCGAATGGCAGAATCAAAAGATCTTTTTGGAGCAGAAGATGGGGACACCAGCTTGGCTGATTTCTTTGAGAATGCCACAGTTCTGTTGTTTGAGAAAGCAGCAACTCTTCTTGGAGTTGATCGGTCTAAACTACCCACAGGAAGAGATTGGAGAGAGTCTAGATCATCGTCACCAGAAGAGGCAATAGAACCTTTGCTGTAAGAACTAAATGGGTCTCTATCATGACTTTGAGATGAACTGACACTTCTAGAAGCAGTTGGAGACATTGATTGCCTTCTGTATCCAGATGCAGGTGAGGAACCCCTGCCACTTCTAGACGCTGGAGAGGAACCCCTTACATATGTTGCCGGTCGATCAGCAAGAGAAGTGCGAAGGTTAGGAGGTGCATCACTGGAGAATCCTGGAATATTTGTTTGCCATGCTCTTATTTTTGGTGAAGCAGAGTTCCCTCTACTTGTCGTTACAGGAGAAGATCCCCTTCTCCCCGGTGGGGCAACAGTACTACTGGACCCGGTGCTCATCCTCCTGGGAGTAGGGGTAGAAGACCTCGGAGCAGGTGTTGGGGATTTACTTGGGGGAGTAGATGGTCTCCGTGATGGAGTAGCAGGACGTGATGAAGTAGCAGAACGTGATGGAGTAGCAGGACGTGATGAAGTAGCTGAGCGTGATGGAGTAGCAGGACGGGAGGGAGAAGCAGGATGTAGACTTGGGGTTGGACTGGAGTTACGTACTGATGATGGTCTTCCCCTTGACTGGAATGTACTATTCCCAGAACGAGGAGATGTGCTTAAGCGATTGGGACTAGCACTACCCCTACTGCTTCGGTAACTCTTCTCCATCTGCAAAGAATTCAAGCATCACGTAAATCATAGGAAAATTGAGATGGGCATAATCTTTTGGAAATCTTTCAGAGACTAATAAGGAACATACTTGAATCCCACAAAAATAATTGGACAACCTACCGTCGATGATCTTGATATAGAAATAGGTTGACTCCGAGGTCTGCCCCTCTGTGCTGCAGTAACTGGTGGTGGCTCATCATCCAAGGAAGGAAAAAGTGGAGTGTCGGGAGGCGTTAATAACCTTTGAAATTAATAACACAAGATCATTTCATCAGTACAAAGAGAGAAACGGGAGTGGACTGCAGAAGTGCAGTACGGGCTGAAAAGCATCATGAAAAGAACAAAATGCAATGTATTTCTCATAAAATAATAACCACCTAGACTCTGTTATTAAAAAGACAATTTCAGGTAGCGAAATTTCGGCTTTTTGACAGAAAGGAAAAGGTAGAGTGTAGGGAGGCGTTAAACAACCTTTGAAATTAATAACAACAGATCGTTTCATCAGTACAAAGAGAAAAACAGGAGTGGACTACAGATACTGGCTGAAAAGCATCATGAAAAGAACAAAAATGCAATTTATTTCTCCATAAAACAATAACCATATAGTTTATGCTCTGTGATTAAATAGACAGTTTCAGGTAGCTAAATCTCAGCGTTTGACCGAAAAGCTTGAATTATCAGCCAGGCAAGATGCCAGAATTTAAGTACACGTGGAATAGATAAATTCACTAAGTTGAAAGTTAAAGGAAATGCGATGAGACATGCAAAAGAAACTGATCCTAGAAGCAGTTTAATCATGTTTTTAGTTCTTGAGAACACATTAGCATATCATAAAACTGGTGAGCTAGCAACGATAAAATTAAAGTATCAGATAAGAGAAAGTACACTCACCACTCGTAGTCATTTTTCTCCTCTTCCGCATTAAGCAAGTCACTACTCTCTCCACGTGTAGGAATGGTGATTCCCAGCTTGAAATCCGAAAATTGCCTGAGTTTCGTAGCTGTAAGACCGAAAACATAAATGAACCTGTCAGCCCGGTTAACAGAGAAAAAAATCCTGAACTTGACATTACTACCAAACCGTAAAATGAATTTCATCTTACAAAATGTGTCTTCAAGATCATCCGACTGAAGCAAGAAATCCTCTTTCTCTCGGGTCTGCATTTCATTGAACAAAGCAAGATCTTCATCTTTCTCTCTCACAATCATTCCACTCTCAAAACTGCGACCTCGTCTATGTTGGTTCGCTCTTGGCTCTCGTCCCGGAGAGCACCTTAATGCCGGAGAAGGAGGCATCTCTCACCACCAAAAGCTACAGACTCAAAACCGCCACCCCAATCTCTCCAAATTGAAGAAGCAACCCATCATATACGAAAATAACTTCAGCGCCTAATAACTGCTTTGACGGTTTCACCTAAGAAACCAAAATCCTATCTGATTCGCCGTCGGCGCCAATTGTACCAAATTAACTTAATTCCAATACCAGCGAATTAACAACACAAATGCGAATCATACAGAGCAGGACCAAGTCAACTCAAAGCCGAAATCTTTATACAAATGAATACAAAATTGCACAAATTAACGTAGAAACTGTACCATTCGAAATGCAGAGGCTCAACACACACTTGTAACCTAATCAAATTAAGATCTTCACCGTCTAAAGCATACTCCAAACCCTAGATTTTTCCAATTGCAGACCCCAAAACGGAAACAGCACAAGCACGAGCCAAACGAAAACCTAGCTCAGACTCCAATTCAGCTCCTACTGACACTCTAAGCCTCCATTGAACTCGCAATTCCAAACCCGAAATTCACCATTCACGAAATTACTTCCTGTACTCGCAGTGCTCGAACTACCACGACCAAAAAACGGCCACAATACACTCGGTGGGACTATGATCCCGGAAACTCGAAGCTTCAACCGCAGAGCTCCAGAGATGCCAACCAAAACGCGACGAATGCCGTATCAGACACTCGGATCTAGAGCATTTACTACTCTGTCTCTGCGCACCGGATCGCTAAAATAGAAAAAAACACTAAAACGGCGACGGATCGGTGCCGAAAGCAGGTGAATTTCCGAGCATTCTCTCTCCTCCTCCGGGAAAATTTGATTCCGAGAGAGAGTGAAAATTGAGCAAGTTCACAACTTGGCCTTTGTTGTCGTCTAGATTTGCTTCTTTCTTCCGCAGAAGCAAGCTTTCATTTTCAGAACCGTGAATATTTGCTTTCCTTTTTCTTCTTTATTTTTTTCTCTACCTGTCAATTGCGCTTTTTCTTCTTGTTAATTTTTACCACGGTGCCACTGAGGCGTTTAACTAGTCCTACTTAATCTTAACCTCTCCCTCTCTTTTCTCTTGTCTTGTATTCATAATTTGATATTTTCTTTGTTTTTTTGTTGCAAGTAGAAAAAGAACTAAAAATTAGTATTTTAACAGAAATGTTCTCACCCTACTCTTTACCATAATCACATTTGTTGTATTCTTGTATTCTATTATTATTGATCAAGAATGGAGAATTACAATTAAATTAGTTAGGTGACGTTAACTAATAGTCTCATTAAAACTTTATTCGAAAAAAAATAAAAAACAAAGTTGGCGAAACACTGAAAGAAGAAAACCGCATACCCCATAGAGCATTAAAAATGCAAAAAATCGACTATATATATCATCCGCAACGGATAGACTTTGGCAAGCAAAATGATGAGTTACATTAGCAAATTCATATACATGTAATTCATGTTGTATTATACTTGTTCCGTTTGCTACTAACAATGTATTTGAGTTATTGCATTAAAGCTTGAATTATTGTGGATGACAGGATGAGTTAAATGTAAAGATTGGTGGGAATATTTGGTGATTTGGTGCTATTGAGTTTTGATTGAATGAATGGTTTATGGACCTCTGCGGATGTATTTATAGGATTTGGAGCAGTGTATTTCAATTATTGAAATGATGTATTAAATGGCCATAAACGACTTGTTTCCGGTCAAATAATTGGACCATTGAATTTGTTCTTACCAAAAAGAGAAAACAACCCATTAATTTTCTGACCAATCTATTGACAACATGTGTTTTTACTATTTATAATTGTTCTAAAAATCGCTAGGCAATAAGCGAGCGGCAGGAAGGGGCGTACGGCAGTTTTTTTTTATTTTAATTTTATTATACAACATATAAATAACTAAATAAGTAGATACTTAATTTTAAAACAATATATTTGTATTGAGAAATACAAACATGCAACATGAAAGAATATATAAAATACTCTAATTTATTGAAAACATGGGAAAAAAAACTAAAAAAAAATTAAGCATATAATGAGTGCTTATCAAGTGTTTGACCCTAAAAAAATATAATGAGTACTGAAAAAAACCATATTTAAGTGTTTGACCCAAAAAAAATACGATTTTTTACCCAGGCCACCTAGGTCTGCCTAGACCCATGACCAATTTTTCCTCTCAATTGCAAACTAATCTAGGCGCCCGGCCACCATCTAGACCAATTTTTAGAACCAAATGATACGACTTGTTACTAGTTGATGAGGCGTGTTTTTTGGCGGCTCTTGGCTTCAATTCGTGGCAGCACTCATGATTTAGCTTTATCGAATTATTTAAAATGTGGGTTATGTTAAGTTGTGTGGGTTTAATTACATGATATGCCTAATCACATTGAATATTCAATAGTTGGTTATATATTTTGGGAAGATAGTCTTCCAATTAATGTTATGTCAGCGTTTAATTTTGATCAATTTAGCGTTAATTGTCCTCTAGACTTAAATTTGTAATTTATTTATTTTTATAAAAAAAAACTTTATTTTATTCGGATAAAACAATGTATGGTCATTACTCATTAGTCATGACTTTTTTTTTTTTTTGGTTACATGGAGGCCTAAACAGGCCTAGCAAAGAAAACAGCAAAAACCAAAACCTAGCCAGGATGGCTATTGGAGATCCTACTCATTACTCATTAGTCATGACTTTGACAATACATAAGTACATTTAAAACTTTTCAAGAGTTTGATGATTACACTCGAATATTACACATAGATAATGCTATTGAAGGATATTAAACACTATAAATACTTAAAGATGTGGACATGAATTAAAAAATTAAAAAAACCTACATAACAACTTATTATGCTCTCATAACTTTGCGCACCAATGGCAAAGATCCAGAACTAATGTCATTTTAATTGGTTGGTGATGGAGAAAACTTTGAAGCCTTCAAACTAATGATTAAAACTAGCCCCCCTATTTTAAGTATCATAGAAGCAACAACAGTGTCACAACTTGCTAAAAGCGTCAAGAAAAATCAAAACAGTAATATGCAGCTTTTTGTTTTTCTCTTGCCAATAAAAAAAGCAAATGAGCAAGTAGAAAACAATTGCATGCATTCTTTTATACTAATGTCATTATACATACCTCATAGAACTCGAGGGAATAACAACTTGGATTTAGCATTGTATTAAAGTAGTGATTAACTTGGTTGACACAAATTTAATTAAATAGGGTTCTTGGATGATGCTTTGATTATATTGATTAATTATTGGACGTCATTTGTACAAAGAATCGTGTATAGAGATGGAGACACATAATTTGGTAGTATCTAGCTGTAATTTGGTGTTAAGAATTTGTGTTACGAGCAATGTTAGAGGGTCTTATTAAGGTCTAAAAAAATTAGGCTTTAATCTTATGTAGCAGTACATGTCAGTGACCATGTCATCATATTTCATCATGTCAAATATTGCAAAACCTACATTACCCTTTAATATTCTCACTCAAATTTCCCACAAATCTAAACTGCAGAAAAAAGAATTATAAACCCTAAATTCTTGAACCTAATAAGAAGATGAACGTGAAAGAATGGCAACTGATTTTTTTTTTAACCCAATCTCTTGATCTTTGTAATCTTTGCCCTCTTTCACTCAATTCACAGCTTTTAAATGGAAAAGATGCTGTATAGTTTTTTTTTTGTCAAATAGATATTGTATAGTATATTATATATGGAATCGTTTTGAGGTTATTTCATTCCCATGTCAATATTCTTATTCCAAGAAATAGAATGATCATCTTCCTAAATCTTCATTGGAGTTCTTCAACGAATCCAATAGAAAAGAAAAAAGAATAAAAATTTCAATGAAATCAAATAGGTTTAGATAATTAAAGGGGAGTAGTTAGAGATGATCAAATTTACTTTTGAGTTGTGATTTGCACATATTTTATGTACAAAGAGCGCCTCTAATCGCATGAATTACGATTTTTCAAATGCCTAATAATGTCATTTACTTATGTTTGTTTATTTTATAAGTTCATAAGTGATAAAAGGAAATATGGAGCAAAATTATGCATTTCGGAACCAATTGAAGCACTTTCGAGAAAAGGACAAAAGTCAACCGTAACTTCCGAGCATCAAGAATCATTCAACTCAAGCATCGGGAGTGAAGCACCTCGAAGTTTCAGAGTTACGACCAAGAAATCGAAAAGTCAACGCTCAGCCCCAAAAAGTCAACCAAAGTCAACTGGGCCCACATTTGGTCAACTCCGAGGTCAAACTCGAAGGCATCACATTTCAATATATCCATGAGTCTCCCAAGCACACAAGAAGAGCCCTTTTGATTGGTTTAGGTATTTTGGTGGAGAGTAGAAATTCAAATTCAAACTGGAGACAAAACATTTAATGCTTGAAACATCATTTGTCTCATAGCCTTCCATCCTCATTTTTGCCTCTTTATGGTCCCAAATATGATTTTCATAGTCTCTACCAGTTACCAAATTGCCTATTTTTGCCTTAAATTTGAACGGGAGACAAATCTGATTTTCATAGTCTTTACTTGCTACCGGTAATGATATATAACTGTGAGTTAAGAGTTATTAAGAAATGGGCAATGCTAGAGGCTTCATTTGTGGCCTCAATCCTAAGTGGCATGACATATCATATCCACATTATTTATCAATTTCCAATACATATTGCTTAAATACCACATCATTATGTGCAAAAGTTTATCTTATACATCCATGATCCAATGACTATTGCTACAACATCTTTACCATTTAAAACTATACAACATCTATACCAAGAATATTATGTTAGTTAGTTGGTTTATTAATAAAGTTGCAAACACTTTGTTCAAGTTTTGATTCTCATTTAAAACAATTAAATGTTATCTAAGGTGGTTGGTGTAGTAGTTTGACATCAAGATTATCTCAGGAGAGATCATGAGTTCGACTCCTTCTTGGATACCTGGGTGGGATGGGGTGGGGGTGTGTGTGTGTGTGTATACAAAAATTGTTTTTATACTTTTCCTACGTGTTTAAGTCAATTATTTTTATACTTTTACTACGTGTGTGTGTGTAAAAAAAAATATTGTGTTTATATGTGTTATATGTGCAAAGAGACTAGCTTATCTATGACGGCACCACCACAATCTTCAAAGATAGTCACATTTTTGTGGGAAAGAAAAATTCTAAGTCACTCTTTACCATTTCTTAACTGACTTTCATATGCATCCAATTCACTGCCATATGCATCTAATTCCTTGCTATAGACGTATCTAGGCCCTCCTCGCTTTTTAGCAAGCTCCCAAAGTTCATTAAGACAAACGGCTTCTTGAACTGACACTACTCGTCCTTTAGTCTTTGCGCCTTTTTTTTATACAGTCGACACCTGAAAATAGCAAATCAGTAATTAAATAGGATAAGTAAAAGACGAGTACTCAAAACAAATAGTGATGGAACAACTACAGCTTGGTTAGAGCAGAAGTACCTCTATAGTCCTTGCATGGGAACGCCTTAGGAATTTCAGGGCTCCAATCCTTGCTTGATGAGCCATCAAAAATGTTATGGGAACTCCTTGGGAACTCACCAATGATGCAGTCCATGGTAGTCATAAGACCTCAACAATTCCAATCTTGTCTTGCACAACATTGGCAAACTGTCATGTGGGAAAAACAATAAAATACATAAGTCAATTGGCTGAGTTATGAATTCTAACATCATTATGTCACAACCTTTAGAGTTGTTCCGGTTATCTATACCAAGAACGTGATATTCTTGGTATAGATGTTGTATAGTTTTAAATGGTAAAGATGTTGTAGCAATAGTCATTTGTTCATGGATGGATAAGATAGACTTTTGCACATAATGATGTGCTATTTAAGCAATATGTGTTGGAAATTGATAAATGATGTGGATATGATATGTCATGCCACTTAGAATTGAGGCCACAAATGAGGCCTCTAGCATTGCCCATTTCTTAATAACTCTTAACTCACAGTTCTATATCATAATCCCTAGTAATTCTGATTTACAGAGCCTTTGTACACCATGCGGATATCATATCTCACAATCATCTTCTTTAATTTTGGATTTTCATAGCTTAAAATTCTGCCTACAAACTCACAAAATCTAGTATTTCAAATTGCCAACCATTGTGCAAGAGAAACATTACATGTGTTGACGGCCATCTTCTTCATTTGATTGCTGCGTGTTCTAGATTTCTTCCAAATCCTCATCATCTCCTCTCATGCCTGTTTTTTTTTTTTTCAAAAGAAGAAAACCTTCGTTTGCAGTTGGATAGTCTTTTTACTGAATGACATGGAAATTAAATAATTTAACATGAAAAATGATAATGACGTGTATGTGACATAGACTTCCACATAGAATTAAGGCCAAAAAATAAGGCCAATAATCATTTTTTTTCTCTAATTGAATGTAGTACGTAACACAAATGAAAATGATTATTGGCCTTATTAAGGCCTAAAATTTTCGGCCTTAATTAATCCAATGTGACATTCTATGTCAATTACACGTCGGTGATGATTTGTGAGGTCATATTTGGTAAAAGACTATCTTAACCATTCCAAATCCAAAGGCTTTAAATCATCCTTATGATTTTTTGTTTTTAATTTCAGATCAATCGTTATAATTAACATTCCATAAAGATCAATAATCATCTTCATGTTCTTTATCAGCAACCAAAGAAAATTTCCATGTTCATCAAATCTTGTGATCTGCAAGGTTTAATATCTAAGGAAAATTGTAGATCCAAACATGCCGATAACAACTCGACAGTAAATTTGTTCGTCCCTAACTACTCCCCTTTAATTATCTAAACCTATTTGATTTCATTGAATTTTTTTTTCTTTTCCATTGGATTAGTTGAAGAACTCCAATGAAGATTTGGGAAGATGATCATTCTATTTCTCTTGGATAGAAAATTGATATGGGGATGAAATAACCTCAAAACGATTGCATATATAATAAACTATACAACATCTATTTGACAAAAAAAAAAACTAAAACTATATAACATATTTTCCATTTAAAAGCTGTGAATTGAGTTAAGGAGGGCAAAGATTACAAAGATCAAGAGATTGGGTTAAAATTAAAAAAAAAACTCAGTTGCCATTCTTTCACGTTCATCATCTTATTAGGTTCAAGAATTTTAGGGTTTATAATTCTTTTTTTTGCAATTTAGATTTGTGGGAAATTGGAGTGAGAATATAAAAGGGTAATGTTGGTTTTGCAATATTTGACTTGGCGAAATATGATAGACATGGCCACTGACATGTACTGCCACATAAGATTTAGGCATCATTTTCTTAGGCCTTAATAAGCCTCTCTAGCATTGCCCGTAACACAAATTCTTAACACCAAATTAAAGCTAGATACTACCAAATTATGTGTCTTCATTTCTCCCACCAAACTCGAATACTACATGATATTTGGTTGAATCGATCTCACCGCAGTTTTTACATTTTTTTGGTGTTGGTTTGCCAAACGGGAACATAAACATAAACCTTCCTTCATCTATCTCTCTAAACCCTAGTCAGTCGTCGCAACTAGTCCAACCACCACAACTCAAACCATCTCTCTCTCTCTCTCTCTCTCTCTCTCTCTCTCTCTCTCTCTCTCTCTCTCTCTCTCTCTCTCTCTCTCTCTCTCTCTCTCTCTCTCTCTCTCTCTCGTTTTGGTCATCATATCAATAACATTGCGATATGTAAAGATCCATCCAACGTCACATTACGGGTTGTTAGACCTTGCGCCTTGCCGAGATCAGTGTAGAGTGTTGGTCTTGCTCGTTGCCAAATCTTCCTTCTTTTTTTCTTTTCTCTCTTTTGAGTTTTGAGTTCGAAAATAATATGTAGTCTTAAAAAAACAATTAAAGGTGTTAATTAATGAAATGTGGAGATAGGTAGAATTTGTTCTTCAATGCAATTAAACATAAACATAGTTGTTTCACTTCTTTGTAATGGAAAAACCTAACCATAGTTATTTACCACGAAAAAAACAAGAAGAAGAAATGAACTTGAAATCCACCTCAAATTCTCACTCTACTTCAGTACTTCTCAATCACACGTGAAGTTCATGTACTCGGTTAGACGTTGACAATTTGACATTATACCTTTCTGTTACTATTCCGTATTCACCACCAACTACGTTAACAACTTAACGCGCGCATTACCGCCATACGGTGCGTTTAACTTAAGGACCAGGAGGCCCTAAACGACGCCGTTGGACCGACCTATGTAACCAATGTTGCAAACACGAACCTGTAGCGGCAAGGTTACCACTTACCACTACCCACACTAAAACAAGAATTCCGAGAGGTGCGATCTCATGTTGGCGGCTCTACGCTCCCGATCATCCTCGCCCCTCCTTCAACAATGGAAGCTAGGGTTTCCAGCTCTGCACCACGTGTTCTCCACCTTCACCAACAAAGGCCTACTTGATCTCCACGAGGTCGAGACGGTTCTCAGCGACGTCAAGGCCGACGATGTGAAGGTCATACCGGCAAACAAGCACTGCGAGTGGGCCGATTTCATGGTCATCGCCACCGGAAGGTCCACCTGGCACGTCAAGAACATCGCTCAAGCCCTAATTTACAAGGCAGGTTCGGTTTCTTCTAATTTCAGTGGCTCCATCTTCGTGGTAAATTAGAAACGCTTATTGCCTATTTTACCTATATCCGATTGAATAAAGTGAAGATTGAAACATTAGTCCTCTATTTGGTTGCTTAGGAAATTTGAGTTCTGTAATTTCCTATATGAAAGGCTTCGGTGGTGAAAAAAGAATGCTGCTGTTTGGTGCTTAACTAGGTTTCATCTTGTTTTGAACTAATGAATGATGAACTGGATCCCCATCTGATTGTCATTCTATTTGTTTGTATGAACAGTTTAAGCAAAAGCAGTGAATTTGAGTTGTATGGTTTTCCTAGTTGAAAGGCTTCAGTAATGAAAAAATAATGCTGTTTGTTGTGTAACTAGCTTCCATCTTGCTATGAACTAATGAATGATGAAATTGATCACCATTTGATTGTCACTCTATTTGTTTGTACGAGCTGTCCAACGAAAAGCAGAGAATTTGAGTTGTATAATTTTCCTACTTGAAAGGCTTCAGTAATGGAAAAAAGAATGCTGTTTGGTGATTTACTAGGTGCACCTTCTTGTTATTGACTAATGATGATGAACTTGATCCCAATCTGATTGCCATTCTATTTATTTATACAAGCAGTCTAAGCAAAAGCAGAAAGGAGCTCAGCGCTTGGTGCTTCCCACTGTTGAAGGGCAAGAGGGAGGAAAGTGGATTGTCATTGACTCTGGTATGTGCTCTGCTCTTTGTACCATTAACATTGTTGGTTGTCTAAGAGCAATTTTGGTTTTAAATTGTATGCTATGTTTGATACAATGCTTATCCCTATTAGAATAGTTAGAAAACTAAAAAACTCATTTATTCATATGGCAGCCATCTTTTTTGGCCATTGATATTGCAACTATGGGTTGGCATTTAAAGGGTACAGAGGTTCTGTAAAAGTGCAGTCTTACTAGATATCAGAATAACAAATTCAATTTTTTCCTATTGTAAATTCTGAAACTACTTCGAAATCTTTCACATAATACAATGTTTACAATGTGTGCCCAGTGATTACATTCTTCATTGATGTGGGATGATATATACTCTTTTTGTGCTTTTTTGGGTTTGTAATAGCCATCTTCATTTATTCAGGGAAAGTGATAGTTCATGCTCTTGATGAGAATGCTAGAGCTTACTACAATTTGGAGACTCTTTGGACTACAAAGCCGTCTGAGAAAGAACCAATTCAGGTAAAGTTGAAGTTGACAAATTACTTTGCATCATATAATTATACTTCATACCATCCAAATCAATTTTCACTACTAGAAACCTCATTCATGATGTTTTGGGAGATAGGAACACTCGATCATTTTTCATTGGATATAAAACGTCCCCCTTTAAAAGTCATATTCTGAAGCAGCTATCCATGTCTCTGTCATCAATTTGTTATTTGATGTATGATTCTCTATAGTACAAGATCTGTCACCAGAAATCCAATTATGTTTAAGTCCTCAGAAAGCATGCACATATTTAGTTCCACATGCCAATCGCATGCGAAATAAGCACACTGTTCTAACCAATGTCTTAAAATTTAAACAGTTCTGTTTTATGTCACGCATATAAATACAAACACAAGCACAAACATGCAGAGCAACGGAGATTTATGATAGAGCAAGTTTGATTGATTTACATAACATTTTTGATTAGCTCAATCTGTGTAATGGGTCTGAGACTAATTTTCACGGTCCTTTGGGTTTTTAAAGTTTTTAGAGGTCTTGGGTCATTCTAGTTATATCTCCTGAACTTTCAGTTGGCATAAATAGATTTATCTCTTAACAAACTTAAAGGGAAGTAGTCCCATTGGGGTCCCTAGGCATTGGAAAGCTGGAAGTGAAGTTCTGATATTGCTGGCGAAACGTAGTTTGTTCTGCCTCTGTTTTTGCAGTCTGGGGAGTTTAGAGGGGCAAAACTTGCTAGTGTGGTAATTTGACTTGATATGTTGATTTAGCCTCTTTTAGTCAAGGCCGATTGGTTTTGAATTTTAAAGACCTTTAGATGAGATATCATATCCAGGGTCCTCAGCTCTTAACTTTCTTCGCTTTTATTTGTTTTAGGATTTGGAGAAGGCTTTTGTGAAGATTCGTCCCAAGAACAACTCCAAGAAGAAACCAGCACAGAAAAGTAGTTGATCCGAGATATGGGTTACTTCCAACCTTTGTCATTTTATCTTTCTGATCATGAAGCTCCATGCTTTATGATCTCTTTAAATCGAGAGGGTAGTTATACTAATGACAATTTTCCATTTAGCACGGAATCATGAACTTTGGATTGAATACTAGATTTGTGTATTGCTTGCAACTATCAAATTCTAGATATATCAGATATTGGAGATGCAGAACATGGCCGCAGAGCCAAACTATCACAAATGATCAGATCTGCCAACAGCTTTCCAGAAACTCAAGGATTTTGGAAATTTGGTTTTGGCCGTGAATCTTCTTCAAAATTTATTTTACAGCAAGATTCAAACCCTCAATATCCTTGGTTTAAGGGTTGACCAACTCAAGTAGTAACCAAGCTGAAGAATCAGACTCTCAAGTCTAAGCTGAAAATGCCGAAGAAGTACGTATCCTCCTCAAGCAGCAGCAACCAATCTGAACAATCGGACTCTCAACTCCTAAAGCATTGCCTGCAGTACTATGAATCAAAGAGCGCTAGCAAGAAATCAGTTCAAAACATGTCACCCTACTCCGAAGTGTTGTTGGTGACATAAGGAAACTTCCGATTCGTCTATCCATCGTCACCGCCTTGTCCGGTTAACAATGTTTCTGGTTGTCCGAGACTAGCTATGCAAAGTTGTATATGAGATCATTTAACGTGGACAAAGAGGCTATGAAGTCTCATGTCATGTGGAAAATGACTTCAAGAGGAAAGAACCCTAAATTGATATGTCGATTAAGCGGACCGGTCCACAACCTCTACAAATACAAAATTTTTCAGAAAAAACCGGGTCGGATGGATTATAGTTGAGCGGACTTACCTAATTTTCCTTTCCCATCAATTCAAAAATGCCGCAGAAGTCCTCGCATTATCTTCAGTTTCACCGTCCTGCCCCTCCTTTGCGGTCTTGTCATTAATGGTTGCATGGTAATTAGACGCAAGATCAGCCCCATTCATCAAATTTCACAACTACCTCATAGAAAACAGCTCAAAGTCGCTTCGTTTCCATCGCCACTTGAGTACTCTCCGGAGTTCTCAAAGCCGCGCAACACAGAAATCAACAGAAGCTATATATATATATATACACAGATATTCATCTTTTGCTTCGTTTCCGTTTTATAAAAGCTAAACGCGTTTCTTTCCACTTGTCCCTTCGCATTTCTCAATTCTCTTAATTCGTTCGCCAAGTCTCCCAAGCACTACACATGGCCTCCATTGCTGCATCGAACGTCGTCGCTTTTAAACCCCCCGGAATCAAATTCGGAGCTACCGGTGAAGTTAGAGCCTGCCATTTGAAGCTGTGGTCGCCGATTTCTAGCACAGTCGGATCGAGTCGGAGCATTGGCCTTCAGTACAGATCCAAGAGCTCCTTCACTTCCTCAGGTACTTAAATTTGAACTTCACTATCGAAACGTTTCGTTTCTGTTCTGACTTCTGACATGCATTTTCATTTGAATACGGATTAAGCGGGTGTTAAATTTGAACTAATCAACGAAACGTTTCGATGTGTAATGATGCATCTGCCTTTGAGGTTTGATTAGAGATTTGGAATGTCGAGTAGAAAACAGTTGGTTGTGCTATGCAATAATTAAATTGAAAACTGATCGACCTTCAAAAAAAATTGGATTGTGTAAATTGATGTTGATGATGAGACTTACAGGTGGCGTGAAGGCTCAGGTGGCCACGCTTGAACAAGCAACTACAGGAGCAGTCCAAAATGTGGAGGCTCCTGTTGTGGTAGTGACCGGAGCTTCTAGAGGCATTGGCAAAGCCATTGCTCTGGCTTTGGGCAAAGCTGGTTGTAAGGTTAGTCCTAGACTACTCCGAGTCAGTACTCAGTGACTAGTATAAAATGGCTCATTTCTGATTCTAGGTTTTGGTTAATGATGGATGATTGTGCATGCAGGTTCTTGTTAATTATGCTAGGTCGTCAAAGGAGGCCGAAGAGGTTGCCAAAGAGGTAAAATGAAATCATGTATTCAAATCATATTAATATGTCTTACTGAAGTGAACATTGAAATCCAGAATTCGCATGTATGGCATGCCTGTTGGTTTATGTAATAGTGATAACCCATTTGGTTCTGTTTTCTTGTAGATTGAGGCAGTTGGTGGACAAGCTCTTACTTTTGGAGGAGATGTTTCAAAAGAAGCAGATGTTGAAGCGATGCTCAAAACTGTGAGTAAATGTTTATGCTCAAAATTATTGGGTTGTTTTGATGTCATTAGGCTAGTTGCGGTATGCTCATGGTTTGAAATCTGCAGGCAGTTGATGCTTGGGGAACTGTTGATATACTGATTAATAATGCAGGTTATTGCAATCTTCACCTCCTTTTGTATAGTTCTCCAATTTAAAATTTGGACCTCTAACTTTTCTATCATGGTTTCAGGAATTACTAGAGATGGTCTGTTGATGAGAATGAAGTTGAAGCAATGGCAGGATGTCATCGATCTAAATCTTACTGGTGTATATTTATGTACCCAGGTGTGTGTTTTTGAATTTTGATTTTTCATCACAAGGTGACTTGATTTCCACGTGGAACTGAGATATTTCATTTTTTTCCTCAGGCAGCAGCCAAAATTATGATGAAGAAGAAGAAGGTAAATACCATTCATTTCAAAAAAGGCCTCCACCTTTTAATGCTAGCTGGTTACTGAAGTTTCAGTTATTGACAAAGTTGACTTTGGCATGTGTTTCACTTTCACACTTCACACTTCACACTTCACATATTCATATTATCTCATATAAAAATAATATAACTTATCTCAGTCGAATGGTGATTTTTGCAGGGAAGGATAATCAATATAGCATCTGTTGTTGGTCTAGTTGGCAATGTTGGACAAGCCAACTATAGTGCTGCAAAAGCAGGAGTTATTGGCCTGACAAAGACCGTTGCCAAGGAGTATTCAAGCAGAAACATCAATGTGAGTGTTCCAAAATCTTACATCTGTTCTGTGATCAAACACATCCCAAGATGGTAAGGCTAGTTGATGGAGTGAGTCTTAAACAATGGATTATTTTCAGGTTAATGCTGTTGCCCCGGGCTTTATTGCATCGGATATGACTGCCGAGCTAGGGGCTGACCTTGAGAAGAAAATTTTACAGACCATCCCCTTAGGTGAGGAGGAAGTTCTACTTATATTTTATTATTTGTTTTCATAATCGATAATAATTCGTATATGATGTATTGTTGCTATTGTGGCTGTGACTACAGGCAGATATGGCCAACCTGAAGAGATTGCTGGACTGGTAGAATTTTTGGCCCTTAGTCCTGCAGCCAGCTACATGACTGGACAGGTATCTATTTTTTCTTCTTCTATTAACTTTAATACAAGTATGTTGGAATTAATTGGTGAGTTGAGCTTTACACTTGAGTTGAGGCAAAATCATAATTATCTAAAATGTTACTGTCATTGTTCATGATATGGGAACATGAGTGTGGTATTGGACCTATCCTGAAGATGGAATTATGGGTTTGACCTGGATTCATATATAATCTTCATAGACCATCTAATTTTAAGTTCTCTAATTTTAAGTTCAAATGTAATGATAAAGACTAAATGTTTTAATAGGTCTAGCGCCTTTTTTTTTTTTTTTTTTTTTCAAACATCATAATCTAGTAAAGGTCTGCAGTTATCATGTTGCCCTCCTTAAACTATAATACAAGAGAAGGAAGAAAGATATTTTTGGATCACCAAAAGTAGCATATTTTTGGATCATCAAGACTACTGCAGTGAAGCTGTGTTGGTGTCATAACTTTAGCCTTTCTGGTCTTTCCTCGTATGTTTTCACAACAATCCGTCTTCTCCAAGTTTTCGTCAATGACCATAAATTACTTATCTTGCAGGTTCTCACCATTGATGGAGGAATGGTGATGTAGGTCTACTATCCAGCTCACCTTAAAAAGTGAATTAGAGCCTCAGATTAAGGAATGTAATCACAGGATTCAACTGGGTTTGGACGGATCGTGTGGAAGCTCGTATTACAAGTTCTTGCAGGTAGTTCAATAATAAATAATCCAGCAAGTTTTGAGATAGAATTTGAGTTTAGCTTGTTAATGACACTACAAAGAGAAGTCTACAATGACCTCTTCTACAACGTGTTTGCTAAAATGGAATTGTAGTTTTCAGTCAAAATCAGACCGCTAATGAGACTTTAGAGGGACTACTCACATGGATGAATGGATGGTTGAAATTTAATAATTTATGCAAGTTATTATCTATTTATTTTATTATCAATCATAGAGAATATGTCCCCTTTTGTTTTTTCCTACATGAGTACATGGTTTTGCCCTAAAGCTCTTGTGCTGTTATATCACGCATGAATCACAGTTCCAAAAGAAAAAGCCTGAAAAATTGTCTTCTTTGCCTTTAAAAAAGAAAAATATATTATTTTCCTTGTATTATCAGCAATTTAAGCCAGGTTGGAACTCATCCTTGTTCTTATTTTCTTCTGGTCTATAATTTGAGGCGAAAGGTTTTCTCTTTAAAAAAAAAACTCAAAAAAGTTTCAATGATTGTTAGAACCCTAAAATTAGAAGCAAGGAAGAATTAGAGTAAAATCATTACGCGTGGAGTACCAAAATTGATATTCCGAATATCCCACTCAGTAATTTGCTTGAAGCAGTGAAATAGAAATACCCCGCGTAACTTTTATTGATTCATTCGCTAGCTCTCGTAGCCAAACCTGGATAGATCTACTTAATACAATATGATTAGGATTAGGATTAGGATCAGGATTAGGAGTCCATTTTATTCTTAACCAAAACTCGAACAAAGTGGCTGACTTTAGTATTATTATTGTTCCATATTAATAATCTTAGTGCTGGTTGGTCCCTTGATTTCATTATACTTTTCCTCTTATCTCCCTAAACTTTTTAAAGCTTTCACATTCCCAGTTTCAAAAGTAGGTAAGGTGGCCTATCCATCTCTTCAGAATCCATCTACCTCTATGTGGTTTAACTGCAACTAGTTTTCCATTCTCTGTATCTGAGACTCCAAGATTTGTGTGTTCCTGTAGCTGGTTTTAGTTTTCATGGAGACCTCAATTATTTTCACCCCAACGCTCCCAACATTCTTCATCATGTTTCTGCTCATCTACCTCTTTGCCCGATTCGTGCTTTTTCGAAGCTGGGGTCCGAAACATCGACCCGAAGCTTCAAGCTGCATAATCTCTCTAGCTCACGGCACTCCAGCAGTTTTCATGGCGATCCATGCAATGATTCACAGCCAGACACCATCCACTTTCGCCTCTCCCAACACCAGTTTCGAAAACACAGTGCTCGAATACAGCATGGCTTACTTCTTGGTTGATCTCCTTCACTACTTGGTCTTCTTCCCCAGCGATGTCCTGTTCATCCTCCACCACTTGGCCACACTCTACGTGTTTTCGACTTGCCGCTACGTGATTCATCATGGGGCTTATGCCATCATTGTGCTTCTTTTTCTTGCTGAGATCACCAGCGGTTGCCAGAACGTTTGGACCCTTGCAAGTTTTCAAAAGGCTGATTCGGCTGCTGCTGCGAAATTGTATGATTTCTTGTCCCCTAGGTTCTATGCTTTTTACAGTGTTTTTAGAGGCGTTCTTGGACCTCTGTTCATGTTTAAGATGGGGTTGTTCTATCTGAGTGGGGCGGCAGGAGAAGACGTTCCGAGATGGGCATGGGTTTCTTGGATGGTTGTGATTGTAATAGCAATCTGCGTTAGCATATTGTGGGTTTTGAATCATTGGAAAGATTGGTACAGAGACAAAGTGCAGAAGAAAGTGAGGTAGAGTACTCTGGTGCTTTGCCCCTTTGGTAAATCCCTTCTGTATATGAAGTTATGAACCATAAGGTTCATATTTTCAAGATTAGATTCGTGGGTTTCTTGTATTATCTGTAATGTACAATTAGATTAGGCTGGTCTTTTTGGAGAAGGTTCCAAACTGACCATTCAGGGTCTCACATGGACTTATATATACATGAATTTGATATTACTTTCTGGACTTATCACAGTGAATCTGGTTCGTACTAGTCATTACCATAGGTATTGAAATCTATTGTTAATGGAATACAATAAAATGTAACCAAAAGCCATAATAAATTTGAACTCACCTAGAATCTGAATCTGTTTATATACAGCTTACAGAAATTCAATGTTTAAATGCCTATAATTGAAGCATTGGATGTGTCAAGATTTCCATAGCAGTGAAGCTCTACAGAAGTACCTCCCTCCTTCTACCTTTGCCAGTCTTCCCAGATTAACCACTGAAATTAAAGTTAAACAACAAAACCAAATCTCTTCTTAGTTTTAAAGACCAGATCGAAGAGTCTCTTGTTTGTGGATCATCTGCTAGGGGCGGACTTCATGAACCCCAGAATGCAGAGCTAAGGGAGGCTTCAAACTTGGGATAATAAGACATTGATCTCTTCTTATTAGCTATGGTCAGTTAAATGTAGATTGTTTAGTTTTTGCAGAATGCACATGTGACCTCAAAGATGAGAGGAACAAAAACCCAATTAACCTCTCAAATCTAAACTATGGGACTAGCTTAATTTTGAGAGGGTTGGATTTTGTTCCAGCCTTCATGCTCAACATCACTTGTGCAGTCTCCAAAAACTAATTGAACATACACATTTAGTGCTCTAAGAAAAAAGAGATGTAATAATTATCCCAAATCGAAACCTCCCATATTGCTTTCCTTCATTCTGGGGTTCATGAAATCAGCCACTAACCCAATGCCAATTGCAACAACTATAAACTATTGGAGTTGTCAGGGAAGAAATAGGAGGTCGGATTAGGTGTGTGAGTTCTTTTGTGGTGGTTAAAGGTGGGCATGCTTGTCATGAACAAACAACATCACATCTCATTTCAGCCTATTCACAACCTTTGCATGCATTACCAAACCCTAATCCCAATTCTACATCATCCTTTGCATTGCTTCTCTACCCTGCAAACAGATCTAGACGGCTAGGGTTCTCTCAATCTCTAACAAATCAAGTCTATAAAAGAACAACCAGCAGAACTTAAAAATCCAAAACCTCTCAACCACAAAGAGTCTACCTAGCTTGTCTAACCCCTTCAAAGTTCAACATATATCTCAGCCCCCAAAAAGAGGCCATCGCGCCTATTAAAAACTCGAGCTAATGCAGCTGCAGCTTGTACTACTCCAAATACAAGTACGACTTGAACTCCTCCAAACGCTCACATTGCTCCCTGCTGTGGTGGTCCTGTGTGGATTGCAGTTTGGTATGAACAATATCACATCTAAAACTCAGAGCCTTTGCATGCAGCAAAACCAAATCTATAAAAGAACCTGCAGAACTCAAGCAATCCAAGACCTCTCAACTACAATCAGTTGCGTAGCTAGCTAGTCGAAACCCTTCAAAGTTAAACATATATGTACATGACTATTTTTCTTCTGAACTCCCACGAACCCTCGTGCATTTTGACAATGATCAGAAACTTCATTGATCTCTAGCTTCTCCATGTACCCTCCAACCAAAACCCTAATGATGGGCGTGCCTTGGTCGATGCTTTGTCGCACTTTGCTTTGACTTCAGAGAAACACCAAGATAGAAATTTACAAAGGAAAAAAAATAGAAAAGAACGAGAGGCAGTTCTTTTTTCTAAGAGAAGCAGAATTTGATTGGGAAGAACCAACTTCTATTGTGTTGGCAAATGACCCGGACTTGGCTTTCATTTCCGTTAGCTTTCGGCTTCTGATAGCTAATGTTCATACATGGCAGAGCACATACAAATTGACTCTTCTGGAATTGCCACTCAACTAATGCTTGTTACAAAAGTAATTAAGTAGTTCTACAAAGAGGTCGGCCTTAATTGTCTTGTTAATATGTTTTCCTCTGTTGTAGAAAACTGTTTATGCAATGGAAGTTAGTTGTGTTCTTGAGCTCTATTATAATTTCTTTTTAATTTGTTTTTCTTGACCGATGAGTAATTGAGTAAATACATATTTTTGGTTGATGATGTCTGACAATGCTTGCATGTATATTTCCCTTCTCAAAAGAGAGAAAAAGGATACAGCATTTCAATCTGAAAATATCCACATTATCAATGATGACCCAACACTGACCCAAAAAACAATGATGACCCAAGTATTGGGATCTATAAATGATACAACAAAATTCAACCAAAAAACACAATAGATTATAACTTAACTAGCTACAATCTGCTTATGTACACAAGCTAAACAATCCAAAGTTTATATGCCTATAATCGAAGCATTAGATGTGTCAGGACTGCCATAGTAGTTAAGCTCTACAAAAGTACCTCCTCCTTCTCCCTTAGCGAGTCTTCCCGGATTGACACAGATGCATTTAACCGGCTTTTCTCCTTCACCTCTTTCACCGTGGGACAGCACCTGAAACCAAAGCAAAATTTCTGTTAACTTTTCTTGAGGACATTCAGCAACTCGTTGGTTTAAACATCTCATTGTCACAAAATTTAAAACCAATTTTCATCAGGTGGCGAAAGTCACCATTCTGTGTGATCTGTTAGACTTGCTTTGACATTGAAATTGGTATAAACATTTACCTTTACAAAATACTTCATGTCAGAGGGTAGGATGAGAATGTCTGGGATCAATGAGATGTTTAGAGCTTCTGGAGCAAGTGAAAAATCCAATGGAACGCTTTCTGCTGGTGGATATAGAGGATAAAAGCTGTTCCAAGAAATTAAAAAATAGGTTTTAGAGTTTTAGATTGTAAACCACTTCTCACCATATATATTTTTACTAAAATCAATTGAACAAAGCTCTTATAAATTATTAGAACATGCCTGCGTTGGCCGAGTATATGGTTTGCAAGTCTACTCATGCGATCACTGGGTGTTCCATCCTTTGGAATACGTGAGGTCTCCTCTCCACTAAGGTGTTTAAGAATATCCACAGAGCAGCAACCTATCTTGACCTGAAACCAGAAGTTTAGTAGGAAATTTTTTTCTACATCCCATCATTTATGCTTTGGATTTTAAAAAATGCAACTAAAGCATAGAAAGAAAGATATGCAATGCAAATGCATAATACAAAATTTGTCAACTAACAGATCATTATATAGCCAATTAACCTCATATACAGTCATCTCATCAGCAACATGGAGCAACATCTTTATCATTTTTCTTAACTCTACTGGTTCTCAACCTGTGAAAATGAACTATTTCAATGTCGGTTTTTGTTGTAATGCCTCAAGACGTCTTAGTTTCTTAACTGCTGAAGGTTCTGTTCTATCTTACCAATGAAGTGAAGACTTATAAGCAACGTACAGTTTGAATGACATGTTCAAAGTCGAGAAAGGAAGGCCTGTACTATAAAATCAAATAAAGGACAGTCTTACTCGAAGTTCATCTTTCAAGTTGGTTGGCCAACTTCTTTGAGATCGTGTCTTACAATGACCAAGTGCATCTATTGATTTAAATCCGAAGCTTTATTTTTATAAGATTTTGGCACTAAAATTTTTGGGTTTAACATCAATGCTTATCTTGGAAAAGTTACAGAGTTACTCTAATAATTTCACGGCAAGTGCCATTGTATGTTACCTGATTTGCCTCAAACATTCCTGGATTTGTGAGACTGGTTATCTGAGTAAGAATATGTAAAATCACTTAGAAAGCACAAATCCAGAAAATGAAATTTACTTAGGAATAATTGCCTAGTAGTTTGAAAGATGAATTGCTTGAAATCAACAAACCATGTACCTGACGTTTGAGATCAGGAGGATGAATATCAAAGGGAGGCTGAAATACCAAAGAAAATTATATGATATATTGATGTTATATTTTATTTTATCATCTCGATGAATCATAAGCAGATATATACTATATGTATTTGATCGAAAAGAAACATTACCTGAGGGAAAACAAAGTCATGGTTAGCATCACGTACAGATGGTACAAGAACGACACGTGCATGCGAGCCCATGTATTCTGCATAATCTTGCAACTGCTCAAAGATAAAAGGAAAGAAGGTATGAAGAATAAACAGATGTTGACAGTTCTTCACAATAACAATTACACAACTTTTAAAGTACATACCCTTCTTAGAATTTCAAATTGGAATATGTCATCAAAGGTCCTGTCAACAGTGCCTTTCTTAATTTCTGGATGTTCAGAATCAATAAATGGTCCTAGCTGAGAAAAAACATCAATATGTCAGCATGAAAGTTTGACGCAGGAAAATTCTTTTGATAAAAATTCAGTAGCAGAAAAGTAGGTACCAATATAAGCAATTGAGGAAGCTTTCTGTTTGCATATGCTAGCAGCTCTTTTAGAGGTTCAAACAGTAAGTTGTCAATCGTGGTAAAAGGACCTGATGCAATGATCTGTTTTAAATACAGAAAGTATAGGTTACCAACATAGATCAACAGATTTGCGCGGAATTGCAGAAGTTAAACATTTCACAATAATTCACATATTGATCACATATCAGCATATATGTAAAGTGTTAAGACAACATCACATGCATAGCACCTAGCATTTTGAGGAGATCATACATAAACATTCGAGCAAGCAGAAAGTAATGTTTTTTGTTTGTTTCCAGAGATCTAGGATATATGCTGCCTTTTGCTTCAACTGATTGGGTTAGCAACCCAAACCCCTCTACCTCTTCACTTAATGAAAAATTGCTCTTCCAGTTAAAAAGCAATACATTCTATTATCTTCTAGTCTTTCTTGTCCCTCTAAAAGCCTACGACTTACAAATTGTTGATTTTTTGCAGCAGTGCATCACCAGCTTCCTCAAAAAAAAAAATTCGTGATTTATACCATCACTAGAGGGTCTCTACTCTTAGATTCTCAAAAATTTATATTCAAACATTATCTTTCAAGTGAGGTCAGAGTCTGCTGTGAAAAATGAATTCTATGGTTTATTGAAAACAGTAATACATTAGTGATGACTGATAGATAAATACGCTTTAGCATAAGAAAACAGTTGTACTCATAAAGTGACACAGAAAACAAGTTTACATACCACCGATAGCTCTGGTCGTGGACTGACCAGACCGTTTGACAAACTCTCCGGATCCAAAGCTGGCTTTTTTGCAGGATGCAAGTCTTCATCAGCAGCAACAGATAAAGGGATTGAATCAATCAGTTTCGAAGCAATGAAGCAATGTCCACTAGGATTGTGCCCCACGATACCTACTACCTGCAGGAATACAATCCATCCATGTTAGATTTTAAACTTGATGTTCATTTCAACATCTGAAATCAGAGCCATGGTTCTATACTTCTGATGTTCTAATACCTGGCCTGGAAAGATTGAATACTGGCTCACATGTTGTAATTCTATACGAACACGTTGGCCTCCAGAATGTTCAGCACTGAAAAAAATCAAAGAAATGAAAAAAAAAAATTTAGGGAAAAAAAAGATTATGGGCAGTCGGTCACTGATCTACAGATGTCAAAAATAGGTCATTGCGCCTTGAATTTAACTAGCCTGCTCAAAGAGGGTAAGAAATGCATTTTAGGCTTGTTTTTTCCCCGGCACAATCCTTGTGGAACCCAACCTGGTGTGCAGTGGCCTAAATGTTGCCCAAAAGATGGCTAAGATCCTAAGATCATATTGTCTAATAGTCATGAATCTTATGAGTTTTATGAGATCAGACAAAGCAGGAAGAATACTTTCCTGCAGTCCTGTTAGTAAAACTGTTGCACATGAAGAATTAAAGGAAAGTCCACGACTTTCTACCTGCTTTGCAACAAGGTGGACTTCTCATTCAAATGGCCCTCTCCGTCACAACAGATCATCCCAACCGTAAATATGCTTTTCTGAAACAAGCAATTTTTCAGATGCTTAGACTAAAGCTCTATGTAACATACATACTCTTAAGTGAACATAAAGCAAACAAGTGACAACGTGAATTGAATTTTAAGTTGAGATCATAACCAGTCTTGGAATGATTTTAAGGATATTGAGCCACCAAAACACCTTCTCACCACTTTCTAAAGTTAAAAGAGAAAGAGAGAGAGATTACTGTACCTCGGAAGAAACTGTAGGGTCCACTGGTTCCTCATACTGCCCAGATGAAACCAGTGCAGTTGCATGCTTTAAAATTCGGTTTTCGAGTGCATTAAACTAAGTCACCAAAAGCTTAAGTTAGTGAAGTACTTATATGGACGTGAAATCAACATGATATAATAAGTTTCACTTACCTTATCTGCAATCCTATCATACATGAACCTACAGCCTATTTCAGGACCTGAACCATGCACTATTAAAGAACACCTCTTCCCAGGCTTAACCCTCCTTATAATGTCATCATCCTCTTGATTCTCATTATCATCTTCCTTCTCCACGTTCTCTATGTTTGGCATATTATTGATGCTAAATTTCACAACAAACTTGTCAGTTCGTCTACCAAAGGGAGTTATAAGCTTCGTTGGTTTTCCAGAAGAAGGAATGTTCCCATTTGTTTGTGGTGTTGAGTCAAATGGTTCTGAATGGTGGTTCTGAGACTTGGATATTGGAGTCCCAAAAACTGCTTCCTCTAAATCTCCATCTTCATTATTCAAAATCCTGCATAGCGTTTCTCCTCACTAGTTAGATACTAAATTACTGATACTAGTCATACTAATTGGATGTCCACAAACATATAGATATTGCTAGACCACCTTCATTATATTTGCTAGCTGTTCATAGTATGTGTAAATGCTTAAGTTTAGGCCTTTAATTCCTTATCTGATTGTCAACTCCAATTTTATCAGATTTTCCCGAAGGGCCTATATCAACTGATCTCGAAGTTATGAAAGAAATTCACAACTCCTACATATATAAATACAGCAAAAATCATATATTGTACTTACATGTCCACATCGTTGCTCGAGTAGATATGCAGACCCGGGTCCTCCTTATTAATGGCTGCTTCTTTCTGCTCATTCTGCAAATGCTGTAAAAACCCTTCCATTTCGACATTTCGAACCACCGGTTCGTTTAGTTGCCTGCAGTATCATAAAACAAGTATGCATACATAAAGCTAAGCGCTTGTTTTTATGGCGGTCGATGAAATGTAAGATAGTGAGTTCAAAATTGAAGTTAGGATTTTTCCGCAAACACAAAATCGAATTTATTTCAAATTATTTGGCCAGATTTGGTGAAATTTCAGTCTCTCGGTGAACATTGAAATAGAATGAGGGAGAGCAATTAACCTGTTGAGGTAGTAAATTTCCCAGCTTGAAACGAGATCAGAAGGCGTGAGCTTGTAATTGATGCAGAAAGTGAGACCTAATCGATCGAAGATTGTGACATTCATATTTCACTGTTCTGCAATTAGGGATAGTATTTCTGTAAAGAAAAGCAGAAGCAAAGGATCTTACATTTTTTGAGTATTTCCTCTTCTTCTTCGAGAGTGAAATCACTCTTGATGAATTCCGCTTTGATTTGGTCTTCCATATGGCGCTCTGACTCTGTTTCTCTCTCTCTCTCTCTTTCTAGGGTTTATAAGCCGCCAATTTGGGAGTTGCAGAGAGTTGGCGGGAAATGTGAAGCTTTTTGGGGGGATTTACTCTTATAATGCCATTTTCTTATTTTAATTTATGACCAAAAAAAAAACTCGCTTCCAATTTTTTTTTAAATTTTTTTTAGTATATATGTACGCTAGGGATCCATCTTATGTGGACCCGTTATAATAACCACAAGTCCACAATGGGTTTCGGAGAATGATATTTTTGTGGCATACGTGGTGCATATTTTGATAAGAAATGCTACTTAATTGGACTAGGATAAAAACTTAATTGGTACATTAAGTCATGAACTATTGCGAAAGGTACTTTTTGATACCTATAATTTTGTTTTTACCCAAAATGGTACTTAATTGGACTATACTTAACGACCTAGTTAACGAATGTACCATTTTGGGTAACAACACAATAGTTCACGTACCATTTTTGGTAAAAAAAAAAAATATAGGTACCAAAAAGTATTTTTCGCAATAGTTTAGGTATTAAATCAGGTTTTTATCCAAAAAAAATTAGGTCCGAACGAGGTCGCACCACTGTGTCCGAACTTTCTCTTATTTGCATACAGTTCAAACCTAAGTTTTTTCCATATATATTTATAATTTTATATATTTTGGAATAAATAAATTCATTAATTTTTACAATACAACTGTACTAATACATACACCAAAGCTTAAGTTCTATATGCTATCTAAATAACATATGACCTGAGCAGGAGACTATCCCTTATATAAATATAATACCCATTGAAGATTGAATTGCATAATTTATTCAAAGGACTGAATTTAAAAGCTTAAAACTAAAAACCCTAGCTCATCAACAATTACATCGCCCAAAAAAATATACTAGTAAAATTGCCTAAGCACTTCTGGTGGTACAAAATCACAAGAAGAGTAAGTTGGGATGCCACATCAACGAGAAGCTAAGGGTACTGTACCTTAATTGCCCTACAAGGAAGAACATAGGTTCTGAGATTCGATGCCGCAACCTCAACCAAGTCGGAAAAAACCAAGAAGAAGACATTGAAATGAAAACCTTCAACTCGATCGAAGAACAAACAAACCAAACCGAAAGAACAAGAAGAATCAACTAAGGCAAGCCAAACCCACTAGCGTGAGGAAACTCTAGCAAATCACTACTGCGAATAGTGTATACGAACTTGGTGACATTACATTCAATAGATATGCAACAGTATGCTTATGTTATGATTGCATTAGAAGAAATCAAATCACTAACCAATTGATCAATTTTTTAGTCCTCTCCCATTATTTGAGCTAACACTATGTTTGTTTCCTCGTATCATATTGGAAGGGGAATGAAATTGACACACACTAATTTACATTCCACGTCCTATTTTTCTTTTAATTTGACTCATGTACGTGTAATATGTATTCATTTTTGTTCTCTCCCTCTAAATTTGATGATTTTCGTAAGTAAATTGCTCCCGGTTGCTCTTATTAATAGGGAATCCATGCCTCGCTTGCCCCTTGCCTAAAACTAAACCCTACTTTGGGGTGAAATCTTGATGTCAATGTCATCATCCTTATTAGTGGTTTGACCATGAAGTAGGAAATGATATGATTTGGAAAAGATAAAAAAAGAAGAAGAAGTTGCCAAAGGTGCCGGAATTGATGGTTTCTGTTTCAATAAAATTAACAATATAAGTTCAATGCCCTATATCAGTTGTAAGCTCAGTTTCCAAGAGCATGAATGCAGTACACCTTTGATAAAAAAAAAAAAACAATATAAGTTCAACAACATAGGAAGGAAATAACTTACAAACAAATCTGACACGTAACAAATCTAACCTCTGATATCCAAGTACAAAAAGCACTAAATTTCTTATTCTCATCCTAAACAACACATAAATAGTAGAATGATCGATGAACGCCAATTATAAACACTGATATGTCTTAAGCCATAATTATTCTGCAAAGCATAATAGGAGATTGCCTGGTCAAGCCTTGAAGGTTCCACAAGATATCAAACTTGATAACTCAGCCAAGCCAGGCATGACTAGAGAGATATTGACAAGGTTGTTCATAAACATCCATTTTTTCAGCTTCAATATTGCTTGTTGCAGGCTGTAGTGGTTTAAGAGAAGAACTTGTAGGATTTCGCTGAGACGATGATGGTCCTTAGTGCACCAATGGGAGCTAGAACCATCAGAGTAACCCCAAGAATAATGCACATCTGAAATGTTATACAAATGAGAAAAAAGAAGAAGTAAGCAAATGTATAAAGCATAAAGAATAAAGAGAAGTACATAGAGGCATGATCAACACAACTTACCCAGTTTATACACCAAGATAGACTGAATCGTTTCGGTTTGTAGAGGGCAAGCCACATGATGCAGGGAAGCTTGACAGAGCAACATTGATAAAAAGTTAGCTATTTGATCTTTTAAATGCATACACAAACAATACAAAGAGCAATCAGAGCAAAGAATTCTTTAATTTACTTACATAATATGTTGTTGGGGCGAAAGCAAATCCTCCAAAGAATCCAAGAAGGCCACCGAAGAAAGGGATAGCCATGCCAATTATCATAGTAAATGCTGCCGATTTGAGAGTAAAGAATTAGCATTCAAATAAAACTTCTAGATCGGAATTCATTGAAGAAATAGAGAGGTGTACTGTATGCAACATACCAACATATGTAGTTCGAGTAACAAACCGAAGAGTGAAACTCGGTGTGAAGTTCATTTTCTTCACCAAAAAGGTTTCAATCATGTCAAACACTGCCATTGCATATATCTGATAGCTTCCAATTACATGGACCACGACAAACATGTTAGCAGCTGCAATTAGCCAAGCAGGTTTGTCTAGCGAGATGAGGATGTTGTCTTCAATGCTGTTTCCGTAGATATAATACCCAACAATAGCAACAGGGAAGTAGCAGAGAGCCACTACTATGTATGCCACAACTACTCCTTTCCACATGGGACCCTTGGAAGGCTTCTCCGGCGTAGAAGGAATGGTTGCTTGGATCTCAAGAACCACATTGTGACCGGCATAGGCAAATGCTACATCACCCAACCCACTAAAGAAGTTAAGCACAACTCCAGAAGTAGTTTTGGCTTTGTAGCTGTAGTCCACATCTGGTACAACCCCCTTGTGTAGAGAAGCTGACCATGCAATAGTTGAGTAACTGCAAACGAGAGTCCAAGAACACGGTCAGAATCAGTGATACCAGATCACATGTCTGCAACTCTGCATTACTTGGTAAGAATTGATTTTATCATTCTCATTAAGGCAATTAATTTAAAGATAAAGCTTCCATATATGCAATTGATTGTGAAGATTTGAGAAAATTAATGATACTAATTGATACAGGTCCCTTGATTTATGATTTGATTACCTCAAGGACATGATTGCAGCGGCGAGTGAGATACCAGACATGGAGTTGAAGTTGGGGAGATGGGAGAGCACAAAGTGACTAGAAGCGAAAATCATAATCCAGTATGTGGTCTTGATATCTTTGCAGCTAGGACAAAGCACATCATGAAATTTCTTCAATGATTTTCCTCCTGTCACCATATAGACTATGTTGACCCCAACCTCAACCACTACCTGTTGGGGCACCACAATCCAGAGCCCTAGCTTCGGCCCAAAGGCATGTTGACCCAGCTCATGATACCTATCAAACCGCTTGCCAGGCACCATTTCATGCATCTCAACCATTTGCCATAGTGTGTATAGGGTGATGACCCATGACAAAATGAGGATAACCACACCAGGACCCCTATAATGTTTCCAAAAAAAAAAAGAATAAGTCATTTGATCATATTCAAGGAATTAAACGACGTATATCAGTTTCACAATAGTGATTGAGTACTGTAAATTGCATATAAATAAACCCGGATTTCATATGACCGATTATAATAATCAGGAATCTGAGTTCTGTTTTGAAATAACAGATAGAAATCCTATACAGAAACCCATAATTTATCAAGTTGTGAACATAGTCTATATGGTAGAGAAGCCAAGTACAATAAATCAGGAATGCAAATTTGAATTGGCAGATAGAAATCCTATACAGAATCCCATAATTCATCAAGTTATGAACATAGTCTATATGGTAGTGAAACCAAGTATAATAAATCAGGAATAAAATTGTGTTTTGAATTGGCAGATAGAAATCCTATACAGAAATCCATAACCTATCAAGTTCGGAGCATAGTCTATATGGTAATGGAACCAAGTATAATGAATCAGGAATCAAAATTCTGTTTTGAATTAGCAGATAGAAATTCCATACAGAAAGCCATTATTTATCAAGTGGTCAACATTGTCTTTATGGTAATGAAACCAAGCAGAATCAATTTTGAATTGGCAGATAGAAATCCTATACAGAAACCAATAATTTTATCATGTTGTGAACATAGTCTATACGGTAATGAAAACAAAAACAATCCCAAAACTTATCTATTTGACTCCACACACACCCCTAAACTCGAGCAAACAATGAATTGAAAGTGATGAAACAAATACGATATATACCATCCAAGCTCTGCAAGGGCATAAGGAAGACTGAGGACACCAGCCCCGACCATGGCAGTGACATTGTGGAAAGCCGAGTACCACCATTTGGCATTCCTAGCAGAAGTGATGGGAAGCCAATCGTCGATCTGCTTCTGTTTTGCAAGCTCAATGTCTGACTTAGCATCGGCCATTTTGTTCTCAGAATCAGACCAAAACAAAACTCAAGAATGGGAAAATGGGGTTGTAGGCAGAGAGCACAGAGGAGTCCTGTTTTATATAACATTCATGAGAATGAAAGAAGGCCAAAAATAGCAAAAGTTAGGCCAAGGTTTTGCAAGTTTCAGTTTTTTTCTTACACTAGTAAAGGAAATCTGCCCGTTTTTAGGAGTTGAGCTATACTTAGAGGCTAAATTACCACCAAACCCCTACTTTATTACTCGAAAGCTTGTTTTTAATTGAATCGCCCAGAGGCCTCTAGGGTAATTTTGCAAGCGTGAAAAAAAAAAAAACAAAACGAAAAAGGAAAAAAAGAAAAAGATTCATGCTTGGTGAAACCGAAAATGGCGGGATTCTATGTTTGATGCATTCAGACTAAGGTCCTTTCACCAAACGTCAAAGTCCAAGTTGTACGGATTCAAAGGGGACTTATGTCCTTGTCCTGAAGAAGTTTTTCCGCCATTTTCTCAACTCAGAGCTTCCCATCCACTCAATACCTTATTACCAGAATGTTAACCATCTGGTGCACGCTGTTTTTCCTGTTTGATTGCTTTTTAATTACGGTTTTTTTTCAATACGAAACGGAAAAAGATCAAACCCATGACCTATCATAATCCGATAAGAACTTGTTGCTACACAAAACATGTCATTGACAGTTGGAAGATAAGTTGGGCAGTTCTGGGTTTTTTAGATATGTTTGAGAGCAATCTAAGCCATAAACTTATTTTAGGAACTCAGAAATAACTGTAAATTGGAAAAGTAAAGAAAAATGAATGCAATGAAGACAAAAGTCGTCTAGCAAATTAATTCATATGGATTGCTGTTGCCCTTTCTGTCAAATTTTTCCCTATCAAGCGTCTACATATGATTTGAATTTGTTCATTGTAAGGATTGGGACTAGAACTTAAAATAAGCATTCAAATAAAGAAGGGATGGGTGCATTATGGCTAGCATATCAAGTACCAAATCATGTCTGAGCAGAAAAGGAAATGAAATTAGTGGATGGAAAAAAATCGGCCACAAACTGATATGGTAAAGATTTGCAATCATTTGAATCCAGGTGCGATGTTTCAATTCATTCCTATATGTTTAAGACCAAGTTTTGAAGTATAGAATGGCGCCAGATCAGAGTGTATTTGTTAGTATGAACTAATCTATCAGGGATTTCTTCCTTAATAAGGATGAATCTGTAACAGATTCCACCATTAACTAGGTTCAATCTGTAACAGATTCCATCATAACTAGGATAAATTTGTAATTGCCTCGCATTTAATTGAGATGAATGAGATATATATTCAATTCTCAGAACTTGAGCAAGTAAATCCAACCCAAAACCGATTATATGTGAGATTCTCTATTTCTTAACAAAGCCCAATAGACCTGATCACTTGACTATGCCAAACCCTAGTAGCTAATTGGTGTCAAAAGTATTTTCAAATGATGTTGTTTTAGGTTCTAGCTATAACAAGCCAATTCTTGAATGGTTCATATCATGATGCAACATTAGGTAATAAGAAATATAGAGTTTGGACATGAGTATTTTCGGCAACATATTAAGAAGTTCCTAGCTCATAGAACTATGCAGTACTAGTCTATAAAATCTCAAGTATCAACAAAGCTAAAGATAAATCATCCACAAGGCACTTGTCTAACAAGGAGGGGGGAGGGATTCATTTTGTTTCTATTTCTCATAAATTTGAAATCAGCTGACTATCATCTGGCAATCGGTATAAAAGGGCACATCACAATGAGGGTTAGATATAGACATGATGTGCAACTACTTTTGATAACAAACAACTTGTATTGATCATGTTGATAACGATACAATAGCTGTCGACAAGCTCACAGCAACTATGCATATACTAGACAGATATTACAGAACATGTGATTTATATATTGGGGAAAAAAGAAAGAAACAATAAATATAAAGAAAAGAACTTTTTGAGAACTCACCAAGATTCTCTCTATCTATAGGTCGAACCAAGAACGCCGACTTGTTTGTACAGTTTGATCAAGCAACTAAAGAACTGGAATGTTTGTAGCTCTGATTAGGCCATGTACAGCTAATTGATTCTTCCGCCTCCAGGCCTTGTGCACCAACACACAAATATTGGTTTATTAACTTCCTATTGAAGGAACTTTGTTCGTAGTTCACTACTGGTGCATTCCCATTTGAGCGAGAAGGTCCAACAATGTCAACACCCTTCTCCTTGTCCATGAAAGCAGGTGAAGACCTAGATGATCGTGGCAGAGGACATCCATGTGATCGAGCTGGAAACGCTAAATGAGGCACTGCCTGAATCACACCATGTGTTAGACCAGCAGTATATTTCATTTTAGTGTATGGGCTTGGAAGATAGCTCCTCGCAGACAGTATCCTTTTGTTGTTGGGAAGGGATGAAGATTTCGAATACATCTGCCGAAGTGGGATAGGATTGTCTTCCAAATCTGTACATGGACTAAACGAGTCCAAAGAATCAGCATCTCCCAAGTCTCTGCTGGATTCCTTTTTCTCTTTCCTCCTCGTCCATTGAAGAAGAAACTTAAGGCGCCTTGCAGCATAATTTATAGAACCAGACTTCTTACTGCTTACTGACTTGGGTGAGTCAACCTGACTTATTTCACCCGAGCACCTACTAAATTGCAGACATGACTGATCACCACTGGCATCAGAAGCATTATCAATGCCTGTGTATAAGAATATCTCTGCATCAGGGATTCTGAAAGAGGTTCCGGGACTGTTCCCAATACCATGCATTCTCAAATGAGAAACAAGGGCACTCCTCGCTTTATGGTCTTGACACTTCCCTCCAGCTGAAATCAATTGCTTGATCAAAAGTTCCGAAGATGGTGACTTTGGCCTTTGCTTAAGAATATATAGCGGGGTCATGCCATCATCATCAGGGATGTTCAGATCGATTGATGGAACAGTCATCAGGAGTTCCACCAAACTAGACTGAATGTTTCCACTTACAGCTATGTGAAGAGCAGTTCTTCCATTGTTGTTCCTAACATTAATGATGTCCTGCATGTTCACAATATTACCACATACTAATTGCTTGATGAGCTCAATTTGTTTGTCCACTCTCCGGAAACCAGGGGCTCGGAAACCAGCCACTGCCATATGTAGAAATGTATCTCCATAGTAGTTTGACAAAGAGGTTAATGAGGGAGATGCACCAATTAGCACTTCCACCACAGCTAAGTGACCCCTGTAAGCGGCGACATGTAAAGCTGTATTCCCTTGATTATCTACAAAGGTGCTGATATCAAACAATGCTATTAGATACTTAACCACCTGCACAAAAGAGAGGAAAAAATAACATTATAAGTAATAGTAAAATGCTCAAACAAGACTTAAAAAATAAAAAATAAAAAAGCAACCAGCAATAACTATGTGAAATCTGGTTTCTGCATGTGCATCAACTCATGAATAATGAGGTTGAAATGTAACCAAGCAAAAACAATACAATTAAAAACAAAATCCAAAGGAGTCTTCCTTTCATATATAGAGAGACTATTTTCGCCAAGTTTATACGGTGCCAGTGAGGCCACATTTGCTGAGCAACCATCAACATCTTGAACACAGCAATTTATGTATGGATGTTAACACCAATCTAACAGCTAAGCAGTAACTGTTCATCTTAAATTTTACTCAGTGCTCACTCCCTTTCTTTCAGCTTTCAGATGGAAAGAGTTACCAGATTACTTCAGCAATGTCTCAAAACAAATAGGCACTCACATAAATTCAAGTAACAAATAAATAATTGATGAGCAAGAATCCTTCTATCTTCTGTGAACATTTCTTGATTAACAATCCATGAATGACTGAGAGTATCAGATCTAGAGTACCTTGCATTGCATCAACGTTCTAAGAAACAATAAGAGAGCAATCGAATTCAAGCAATCTAAAAACTTTGTTCTGAAACAACAAGAGCCTCACCTCAATCTGCCCTCTACCAGAGGCAGTATGCAAGACAGTAGATCCCTGAGCATCCCTATAAGCCAAAACATCAACACAATCCCCAAGCAAGTCCCTCAACACCTCCAAATTCCCACCTCTAGCAGCAGCATGAACCGCCCGGTTCATCATTTCCCACTTAAGATCCGAAGTAATATCCCCCAGCCGCTCCTCCAACTCCCCATTGCCAACACCAAACCTCGGAGAAACCGAAAAATCAAGCAGCAGCCTGAAAACCTCACAATTCTTGCTCCTAGAAGCAGCATAAAAGATATCAGTGACACCATACTCTCCTTCCCCAAATACCAAAAGAGGGTCTCTTTGTAGCAACTCCTTAACAAAGCCCACATCCCCAGCTGAGGCGGCAGTGTACAGAAGCCAACCGCCGTAGCCGGCTCGGATCAGAGAGTTGTGACCACTCTGTGTTTGGCACTCACTGAGGAGCTTCTTGGCAACTTGAGAACGACATTTTGCCACGTCATTGAACTGATACTCGTCGTCCCAGACAGTTTCGAGGCGGCGGATTCGACGCAAAGATGTGAGCTTGATGAGGAGGTTGGTGTCAAGGTGAAGAAGCTCGCTGACAAGGTCGTACAGGCCATTGGCTGCTGCCCAATCAATAGGTGACGCGTACCACCATTGGTCGCCGGTGCTTTCCCACCTGAGAGGTAAGTATGAAGGCGGCATTGTAACGCCGGAAATTGAACTACGAATAATGCCAACTCTCACAGGAATTTAATCAAACACATGGCAAACACAAAATCAGAGATGATTGAAAAGACTCAAAAGCAAAGAAAGGCACTGCTTTTCTCAAATGGGAAAGTTAAAGAAAAGCTAAAGCTTAAAGCTTTTCTGGAATCAAGGTACAAGAAAGAAAGAGCTTCAAGTCTAAAACTGACCCATCACCCATATGAGAAAGAAATGAAGTTTTAGATGAAACCCATTAGAGTTTATGCAAAGAAATTAGGATTTGAGTACTTAAAAGGAAAAGTTTAAGAAAGAGGAGGCATTATTGCACAGCTGAAGCTCGATCAGCTGATAAAGAGAGAAACAGAGGAGTGTTTAGCGTTTTAGAGGAGTAGAATGAGTGAACGTAAAGACGAAAGTGAGCAAGATTTAGGGGATAAACAAAAGGAAGATGACCACTTGATTAATTGCGAAGATTTTTGGAGTATGGTGGAGAGAAAGTTAGACACGAAAGCTTAGAATGATTTAGATTCGTCGAGTCCGTGAAACTGTGAAAGCTCAGTATAGTGACACAGAGGAATTTATAGTGTCATGTAGAGATGACCGGTGACGGACCAAACTAGGTAGTTTATTAGTTATTAATGTTTTTCTGTTAGTTTCCTAAATGGAAATGAAAGAGCAATTACGAGAAAAGGACCGGCGGAGACGGTTGAGTTTTAAGGGATTAATTCATTTCATTCATGCAATAACCCTTAACAGCCATCTATACGAAACAGTTACATTATCAAAGAATTAGGTCAATAAAGTATATCAAGTTATTGTTCTTCGATATTAACATGCTGAATAGAGAAAGACGCATATAGAGGTTAGATGAAAAATAGTGAAAAGATTATAGACAGGGGTTGAAAAATTTGAACTTAATTGAGTAAGACGGTCTTCAAATACTGTTGTGTTAGACAACTAGATATGCCAACAACCTAAATTACTATCACCCAAATGGCTATGCAAGCATGATCATGATAATCTTTTTACGTGATGTGAATTAGTTTTGCATTAAAGAAATTAGTAGCTAGGTTGATTCACATGCTTCTAGGGATGGGAGTAGTCTATTTTGTTATTGCTTTGGGAAAGTTATTGTTTATTGTTGTAGGGCAAGTACACACCGACCGTGGTGTCCGTTAATGGTTGACCTAATTTTGTAGGCGTGTAAATATGGAAGGAAATCTAATGGGTCTTTTATTTTATCCAAATGAGATCCAAAGGCATGTGCACACTTGATTAGTTGATTATGATCTATGAATGCATCTACGTACGTATGTGTGTGAAACCCAAGCAAGACTTCTAGTAGTGCAGTGAGCTTTTCACTGCTATTATTCATGGCTGGGTTTTGAGTTCTTTAAGGATATTTATATGCTTTAAATGGCCATTGAAGAATTTGAAGGTAAATTTAGGAATTTCTTCAGAAATACTCCTTGGATTTCAGTCTGTCACTAATCAATGCTCAGAGTAGTTCTGGATCCAAAAAGTGCCAGTGTTAGTTGCTACTTGTTAATGCTCATCATTGCATGGGATTGTTAACCAGCTTGAGCTAGCTAGTTTCACAGTCTCAAATCAATTCTCGTCCGTCCTGTACTGAAGAATTTTCCTTTAGCGTGGTATATAATGTTTCATGCCATGTCACACATGGCTGGCTTGGCTTAATTGGTTGGTTGCTAGCAAGGAGCAGGTAGGCGTGGAGCCTCGTCACTGTCTAAGCCACTTCCAGCTCATCGCCGTTTCTTGGTTTCATCATCCATTAATGGATCACGATCGGAGATATAAGAAAGTCGCATCTTTCTTTCTTTGTTTGATGGAATGGCGACGCTCAAGTGACGTGGAAGATCGAATGACAAACACAAGCATCCATATATCGAGGGTCAGTAGAAAAGAACAGCTCAAGTCCTACGTACCAAGTATTGTTGAATGGTTGGTTTTAGTTCTTGTAAGATACTGAGGAGCTCATTCATCTGCTTCTTTTCAAGAAAGAGAATCCTGGATAGGTAAACACAATGGCTTCCATGGGATCGTTACGAAACAACTCACATTCTAACACCGGGGCTTCACAGTGTTTATAGTTGAAGGTTCACCATTTCAAAATACTTGCTGGGTTCAGAGTCATGGTGCAATCATTTTGGAAATGGCAAAGCCTTGGAATTTGGCCATGTTTGTATGGTATGAAAGTAACAAAACCAACGAAAAGAACTCGACAAGCATAACAACCCCATCAGATTTTGCTTTATATCAAAAACTAGCAAAGCTAAAGTACAATTTCATGTTTCTTGTTTTATAACCAGCAAAAAGGGGGAGAAATCCGCAACTAAAAGTTCAACACCAAAAATAGACAACCCCGAGAGATCAACTCCCAGAGGAAGGACACAACAAAGACTCTTATTCAGAACCCAGAGGCCTAAAAATCCTAAAGACTCAACCGAAACATGTAAAAGCAAAGCCTTCCATCTTCAAGAGTTCAGCTTCAAGCTTAAGCCTTTGCGATGTGCACAATCAAGTCGATAACACGGGAACTGTAACCCCACTCGTTGTCATACCAAGACACAAGCTTGACAAAGTGGTCATTCAATGCAATTCCAGCCTTGGCATCAAAGATACTTGACCTGAAAGAGAACCAAACATTGAATTAGATAAACAGACAATATTCTATAAGATAATCACATGTCCAAACAGGACAAGCAGTCGGTGGTTTATTCTTTGGCTTGAAATTGAAGAGTGACTAAAATCGAATCACCAGAGAATGAATATTCATTTACCTGCTGTCACCAATGAAGTCAGTTGACACAACATCATCTTCAGTGTAACCCAAGATGCCCTTGAGCTTTCCCTCAGACTCCTCCCTGTGAAGAAAGAATTCGAGATAAAAATTAGAACACACATGCATTGGAACGTTGAAATAACTACCCTGATTGCAACATAATAGAACAGTGTAATGAAGCTTACTTGATAGCAGCCTTGATCTGGTCATAGGTAGCCTTCTTCTCAAGCCTGACAGTGAGGTCAACAACTGATACATCAACAGTGGGTACACGGAAGGACATTCCGGTCAATTTTCCATTGAGAGAGGGCAGAACCTTTCCAACAGCCTAGACATAACAAACAAACAGGCAAATGCATTAATAAAGCTGTTAAATATAAACAAGCATTGACATGTAACTAGAAAAGTATCGACATCAGTAGCACAAGGAATATGAAAATACCTTGGCAGCTCCAGTGCTACTAGGAATGATGTTGAATGAGGCAGCACGTCCACCTCTCCAGTCCTTGCTTGATGGGCCATCAACAGTCTTTTGGGTGGCTGAATTACAAATACACAAAAACAACTTACCTTAGTTTCAAACCCAGTATCTAAACATTCATACATCTCAAGTAATCACAAGCAAAAACTCACCAGTGATGGCGTGCACGGTAGTCATAAGACCCTCAACAATTCCAAACCTGTCATTGATAACCTATAGGCAAAACAATAAAATACATAAGCAACTGAGTTTTCAATTCTAAAGAACACAAATAGCAGCAAAAAGACGCAAACCTTGGCAAGGGGAGCAAGACAGTTGGTAGTGCAGCTAGCATTGGAAACAATGGTAAGGTCAGACTTGTATTCATGCTCATTGACACCCACAACAAACATGGGGGCATCCTTACTAGGGGCAGAGATGACAACCTTCTTGGCACCACCCTGGTCAAAGCAACAGTACATGTTAATTCCATGAAACAATGTGTAGATACAGAACTACCCAAATGAATAACAGAGATGTAAGATGCATGCACGAAGCACAATCACTATTATCACATATTATTGCGGCACACTAACAATGCTAGTCTTACTAGAGGAGCTTAAGAATCACTCAAATTAAGCATAAATATACAACCATCCAAATGATTCGCAAATCTGTAAGATTCATGTCTTAACCGCGGAAAAATTCACATTACGGTAGCACATTGACAGCACTAGTCCTACTAAAGGTACTTCATAATCACTCTAACGACCATACAGTTGTTACAACCACAACAATATCAATTCTAAGAGATCCAGACCTAGAACTAGAAACACAGTCAAATTCATATAATCACCACAGGACCAATCAAACTCATACTGCAATAAAATCATAATTAAAGGAAACCGGAAAGAGAGTTGACCTTCAAGTGAGCAGCGGCTTTGTCCTTGTCAGTGAACACTCCAGTAGACTCCACAACAATATCGGCACCAGCTGAACCCCATGGGATCTCCTCTGGGTTTCTGTAACACATAATTGATCAATTTAGCACTTGGATCTATAATCCCATACTCTACACCAACTACAAAATGAGCTCAATAACTCAGAGATCGATTATTACCTGAGCCCGAAGACAGCGACTGGCTTGTCACCGAAGAGGAGGGTCTTCTCGTCCTTGACCTTGAGCTCATGGTGCTTCCATGGTCCATGGACGGTGTCATACTTGAACATGTACGTCTAAACACAACCAAAACCACGCCGATCATCAATATATTCCAAAATCCAAACTCGAAACTCCAAAAACAAAACGCGAATCGTAGATTAATACTGACCATGTAGTCGGTGGTGATGAATGGATCGTTAACAGCGACGAGCTCAACATCGTCCCTCTGAAGAGCGACCCTAGCAACCAAACGTCCGATTCTTCCGAATCCTACACCATTTCAGTTTTGTTAGATCATTTAACAAAAACCAAATCTCAGATCTAGATCAACCAAAGCAAAGCAAGAATTTCAGAAAACAGGATCAGATTATTACCGTTGATACCGATCTTGATCTTGGCTGCTCGATAATAACAAGAACAAGTGGACGATCAGTTAGTAACAGTGTAACACAAAACAAAGTGACATGGAATAAATACAAAGATCTAAGAAAAAAAATGGTGAAAATAATAAGAACTGTGAAAATTACCCATGATGGTTGAATAGAGAAGAGAGAAGAGCTGAGATTTTTTATCAGATGAAGAAGAAGAAGAAGATGAGGGTTTTGAGAGTTGAATGTGAGAGAGTGAGCGATGATGAGAGGGTTTATATAGAAAAGTGGGCCAAAAGGGTAAAGTTACCAGTGAGTGAGTGATCACGTGCGGCGGTTTTTCTTGGGCAAAAAGAAAGTCGAATCTGTGCCGCAGATTAGGCTTACGGCTTTGTGTTAGCCGCTGATTTACGACCAGGCCGTGTTAGTTAGTTTTGGAATATTCGGAGCCAGATCCGGTGGGTAAGAGTAAGATGAGGACGTGGCGAAATTGAGTTGGGCTGAAGAAAGAAAGTCCAAGGTAGGAATACGGTTGGCGTTCGGCCAATCGAGACTTGGCTTGAGTTATGAGCTCACGTGAGCTTCAGCGTCTGCGATTACTGCTCTAATTCAACTTGTTGGTCACGAACTTCTCGATAGTTCTATAATTTTTCGGACCACTTTTACTTTTTCACACGAAAGAGATCTGAACTTTTTAACCATATTAATAGTAAAGTAGATATTTTACCGTAGTAGAATATCTATTTTCTAGATGCCATAATAAATGATAAGTTACTTTTTATTTGTAATTTTCACTTTACTTTACCCTTCGATGCTCGCTCATCTTTGATGTTAATTTTTGTTTGTTACATTGAATGAGATCGAACTCATAAATTAGCCTAATTTTAATCATATTCTCAACTAATCGTTTACCACTTTAGCTAACCCCAAGAACTTTGATGTTATAATTTTTTATTCGAGTTACTTGAAAATTTTTTTGTTGTAGAATCAAAGTTATGGTTGAGAGATCATAAAATTTTAACATCAAGATGCAAACAAATAATTCAATTATGGACTTTTAAAACAAGTTGCCGCACTTGAATTTGAAACGCACCATGTATCTATCATTAAAAGACAATTCCATTTCTTATGCCCCACGAAAGAATATGAAAGATTGTTATCGTCATACTTTTCCGATCAACTCGTTTAAACCACACAATATGAACCTAATGACCACAATCCACATTTTTATTTTATACGTTAATCTTGACCTTTAAACCTCCTCAATGACATCATAGACTTATATATAAAGGTTTAAGAGAAAACATGGTTTCTTTATGTACATATATTCTGTTTTGTTATTGTTTTTTCAACGAGGGAGGGCGAAAGTACGTTGATTCTAACTCTAGGACATTAGAGGATTCAAAGACTGCCGATGAAGACGATCACCCGCCCTCTCTTTCAAATTGCTATTGAGATATAAAAGAGTTCGATTTGTAGCTTTTATATATTTAGTCTTGTCCTTCAAAGGTGTGTGTCTAAACCTCAAACCCTAATATAAGATTATAAGTCAAGACAACATATGAGGTCGAGGTTTAGACAAAATGTTCAACGAATTGCCTAAAAATAAAAAAATAAAACATGTTTCACTATATATCCAAGTAAGTGATTGAGCTACTAGCGTGCGGGTTGTTTAATCTCAATTATATTGGAAGAATTAAAATTTATAGATCGGCATTACTTAAAAAAAAAATAGATATATAAGGACAATGTGCATGCCTCTTAAGCCTCCTTAATTTAATCATAGAAAACAGAAATACCAAATACATATAGGCGTGCATGAAACCCAAGAAGCATGGTTTGATGATCGAATGGTAGGTAGAAAGCTAGTCAACTCCATGTTCATAAAAAAAGAAGCATGAAATTTAAGACTGATATATGTTTCATTTCATCTAATTGTCAACTCATCACAAACTCACCAAAAGTCTGCACATATATAAATGATGCTCCAAAATAATTCAGACCTAATCTATAATTAATCGAGCGTGCCTGATGATGCAATCTAGCTAGCTACCCAGGAGTTCTGTTGAGATTAAATTATTTCAGATATGAAGATCGAGTAGTACTTAATTATCAGATACAGAAACAAAAAAATGATCACCTGCAGATGAACATAATAATGCGACGGAATCTGGAAACATATATATATATACATATATATATATATATATACATATATATATATATATATGTATGTATGTATGTATATGAAGTCAAACACATGAGGCCAGAGAGGCAACAAGAGAAAAAATGAAGCGAGAAAAACAAGTATTAAATATTGGTGTACATTATTAGTTAGTTGGACTATATACTGGTTTGACATGCAGTTTGTTTCTATATATTTGTTCACATTATGAATTTAGTTATTTTTGGTAGAAACTCCCAAGGAAGCTAGCAAGCAACATGACCAAATTTTGCCCTATTTTTGGTTTCTCCGACTGGCCAAATCTTATATATAGCCATCTCAAATGGATTATACATCATGTGGTGATCGATTCTGTCCAGGCTTATATATAGCTCTAGACCCAAGAGTATAGATAAGAAAAGGATATTAGTGGTAATATACTTGTAATTAAGAGAAGGTTTTCATGTTTTTTTTTTTTTTTTTTTTTTTTTTTGAACGAAAGAAGGTTTTCATGTTTAGTTAAGAGAACAAGAATAGACATATATAATGAAAATTCTTGAATCTCAAAGTCTTATATGAATCTGATTATAATAATCACACATGTAGTTAAAGTTTTGAACATGTCAGTTTCTCATGGTTTATAATGTTATATATAGATAATTTATAGGGAGAGTCTCTAAGGAGGATCCTTTAATAAGTTAATAACTAAAAATTAAAAACATACAACATTTATAAAATAAGGGTAGTAAAGCAAATTAACAATTACTATAGTGGAAGTTTTTTTTACATCATTTTAAAAAACTCTTAAAATTAAAAAACTATTTAAAATGAAAAAAACAAAAACAATACATAAAAAAATATTATAAATTAAGTTGAAAAAAAGCCAATTGGCATGGGCGTGGCGCATGAGAGGCTAGTGTTTTTAAAAAAAATACAGTGCGGCAAAACGAAGGCAATTAAAATTGAAGAGAAAACAAGATTTGACTTTTAATTATCCCACTAATTATAGCCCCGAAAACAGTTACCAATTGGAGATGTTATTTTTCCTTTCCATACACGCCATCGATTTTCTTGGTTGGAGACTGAGATTTTCTCGGAGTCTAAATACACGTAATATTAACTCTCAATAAATAGAGACAGCTCTCATATTATATTAGAGAAAATACTTTCCTTGTTCTGTTGTATCTCTCCTTCCTCTTCTTCTTTTGGTTCTGGAGAAGAAGGAACTATTCCCTCCCTCTCTTCTCTTCTCTTCTCCTTTGTGTTTTATTTCAGCAGCTCCAACATGTCTAGCAGATGGATCAGGCCTGAGGTACGTACCCTTTACCATTCTTCAAGTATTTTTGGGTTTTCTCGCATTGATTCTGTTAAAAAATAATTCATTTTTGTTTTGCTGAGATATGACAAAGGTTTCAAACTTAATTTAAACATAGAATTCTTGGCTTGACTGGCTTAATTGACTAAATATCTAATTCTATTACCTTGGCATGGAACAATGGAACTTATATATTCCTATGACCCTTTTGTTTATTTGTTTTTTGGTGAGACGTTCTGTATACCACACCCTTTTATTTGCCTTGTGTTGGAGTACTGTATGCCAGGTTTAACCATTGAACTAACCCTAGCTAGGATTGGAGTAAGGGGTAAAGCATGTAGTGGTCAATTGATTTTTGATTCGTAAAGTAGGGTCTTTGATCTGATTTGTTCTTATATCACGTAAGTTGAAAACTTGGTTTGTTGGAATGATGCTAACTATATATGCTAGATGATAGATGAACTACTATTAGATTTCCGAATATGTGATGCGAGGTTTAGGTTCCGTTTGGATACGGTGATGCAGAAGAAAGAATTTGGATTCTAAAATATAACTAAATTAGTTCAAACATAATGAATTTGAAATTTCTAACAGTGTCCGATTTTTGAATTTAGACAGACTAAATGTAATTAGTAATTGGAAATCCATTAGCTTTTGTTTCTTCTTGTGTAATTGTGTTGCTCCTAGCAATTTCACCAATTCAATGTTAACTTAAATCCTTAGATTCGAAACTTGTCTACCCAAATTTGGTCCTTATATTATATGCAGCAATGTTCTGTAAATATAACTTGTGTTTTTTCATGATTTGATTTGTTCTTCATGTTGGATATAAATAGGTGTACCCCCTCTTCGCAGCAACTGGGGTAGCTGTTGGTATCTGTGCCTTCCAACTTGTTAGAAACATTACTTCCAACCCTGAAGTGAGGTACAATTCTCTGTCATTCATATGCTATACTATATTTTGCACAAGGAAAAGTGGTGCTACGTACTAACTGATCGAAAAGCTTATCAACTATATATCAGATTCTATTGCAAGTCAATGTGTAAATCTTATCCAAGTAACTTCTTATTGTTGCAAAGTGATAAATCAGAATCTAGGGATGTAGTTAACATTTATAAGATGACATTGCTTGAATGCTTGGTTTGATTACTACAATTCATGCATGTACTGATGTACATGATTTGAAAATTAGAAGAAAACAGAAGATTTCGAATAACTCTTTGAGTTATTTTCAATCTAATTCATCATCCAATGCATATCAAATACACACTATCTAATGTTTTACAACTTTTCCAATGGATTTAGCCTCGTTGTCAAATCCGAATCCTCTTTCTGGAATTGCTTTAGGCAAATGGAGCCTTAGAAAGTAGAATAACTGAAAATATGTGATGTCAACAGTTTAACTAATCCTCAAGTGTGTGACATATTGTTGCAGGGTTACAAAGGAGAACAGAACTGCTGGAATTCTAGAGAACTTTGAAGAGGGTGAGAAATACAAAGAACATGGACTTAGGAAGTTTGTCCGCAAGCGAGACCCCCAGATCATGCCATCCATCAACAAATTCTTCTCAGAACCAAACTAAAACAAACGATGAGATTTGTCCACAGCTTTCCTCAAATTGAATTATTGAAACTAGATTTCGGCACTCAAAGTGTTCCGTAATGTAGGACCAAAATTTGTTTTTATAAAACGGTTATGAGACAATTGTAATGTACTAAGAGTTGCCAAGTTGTTGGGGGCATGCTCTACCTCATTGATAAATAAAGCTCAGTTCATATTCTCTAATATATGGCTGCTCATAATATATGCCTACTACTTTTCTTTTCTCATTAGTGTCTATGGACACCTTTTTATTAGGGGTAAATCAACATCATCATCATCCGTACTTGAGACACTGGTATTATCATCTTTGTTATCTTACGGAAATCTGCACATGAAAATGAAAAATACATGTCAATTAGTAATTTAGTAATACAACGTTCAGACACTAACTAAAACTAAATTTGTAAAAACTTTTTATCGAATGCTTACCCATTTTGAAGATTTGGGCAATTTCCATTGTCAAGCTCGGGACAATTTCTTTTGTCATGCAACGGCCCGTGTTTTTTACATCCATGACAGAATCTCCTTCTTTTTAGCCTTTAATTTTGCTTTCTCTTTTCATCCCTTAAATCTTTTTCCACACCCTTTCACCCTAACTTCAACAGGTTCATTATAGACGTGTTGAGAAGGAAGACTTTTTTTTTTCCAAGCACAATGGGGTCTTAGAAATGTCACCATCAACTCCCATTGATTTACACTTACTCCAAAATAGTCTCTAAAGCATCTATAAACAGAATACTTGCTTCTTCGTTCCCCATGATCTTATCAATCACATGATTCACATCTACACCATATTGGCATAACTGACTCTGCCTTGTAAGCAAAATTTTGTTGTCATCTCCACACCGGCACAATCAAGAACAAAATCAGATTTTGCAGATTTAGTCTACCTCTTCAAGATGTACGTATTGATCATGCAATTTATCAACAAGTTTGATGAAAATGAAAAATGCCACAATATGTCTGCATGGTATCCCGACCGTCTCAAATTTTTTGCAACTGCATGGTACAAAATCAGACTTTTTTTCATAATTAATTTCACGCCCCTTGGGGTTCTCCATCTTTTTCCTCAATACCTTATACACCATATATTTGTCATTCTCCTTCAAAAGTTCAAACTTGTAATTGCAATACTCCTTCAATGATTGTAAAATTCTTTGAAACATCTATGTGTATAAACACGAGCCATTTGGTCTGCCGTCTCTAATGGCAAGTTAAAATTCGGCTTCTCATTGATGTCAACATGATCCTCCATTAACTCCAAATGGCGTTAACGTATAAAGGCCCGATTAAATTGAACCATGAAGTCTAACAACGTGTTTTCCTTGAAAACAAACCTCTTGTAATTAAAAAGCATGTCCACTTTCTGCTCGCTACCTAGTAGACATTCCAGCTGAAAAAATATGATTTACATATGCCAGTACCCATGTTGAACGAATATCATACATTGTTTGTAACCATCCATTATCACTCAAACCACTATTCTCAACAATGACCATCCATTTTGAGTCAAACTCATCTCTATTTTCTGAATTCCATATGCAATCTTGGATAAAAAAGGGGTTGGCTTAATCTTAGGCTTCCAAAGAGGGTACTTATGCTATAACCAAGTTGTACATGTTCCATCACTATTTGTTTTGAGTACTCGTCTTTTACTTATCCTATTTAAAGCCTATGTCATTTCAAGGGTGAAGTTAGTTTTACTTCCTCTTATGTTGCTAACTAATAATTGAGATGTTTTTGCACAAGTTTTGTTAGTACAAAAGTTTAATGAAAAGAAATATGTATTTTTTATTCTGTTTTCTGAAGGGGGTAAACTAGCACTACAAAAGCTACAATATGTTTGCTGCGACATTATGCATTGACTGCACGTTTTTACCTCAGTATTATGTTATTTATGCTTTTATATATGTCATTCCAAGTTACTAAGGTATATTTTTGTTTGAAGAATTGTACTTGTGTTAAGCTTGTTGCAATCTATTTTTGCCTATAATTTTTCAGTTGAAATAGGCGACTCTTAATACCTTACTTTTGTTTATATTGAAAACTCTTTGGATGAATGCATATATATCTCAAGTTTTGAAACTTTATGAAAAGTAGAATGTAGAAGAATGAGCTTTAATTAATCTTGGCATTTATGTTGTTGCTTTTATTTTTCTTGCTATGGTGATGCTTGTATAGAACATTACAATACTTCAATATATCAAGAACAATAGCTTATACTGAGAACCTATTTAGAGCATAACACTTATTTGTAAAGTATAATTAATTAATAGTAATATGAAAACCATTTATGTCTAGTGTATTTTTAACCTTTTATCTTAATTAATAGTAATATAAAATCCATTTATGTCTAGTGCATGGCTCCTCTGATGCGTTCCAAGGACCGTCCGTTATATGAAGTTTGGAAATATTATGATGAGACGAACACTATGCCACAACACTAGACAAATGTGTCATGCATGGGCAACTTTATTCAAGTTTGCGGCATAAACGTCATAACAACACTAGACACTCTGTCCAAAATTAAAGCACTAGACATAAAGTTGTGAACACTTTGTTCAAGTTTTGATTCTCATATAATTAAATGTTTTTATACTTTTTTGGTCGTAAATTTTGTGATCGAAAAATAAAATAATCAAGATAAGCAAAAGCCATTTGATCATGGATAGATAAGATAGACTTATGTTTTTATACTTTTTTGGTCGTGAATTTTATGTTCTTACTTGATCAACATCCATCTAAGATTTTTCAACAGGTTTTGATAAATCTTGTACACATTTTCCTTCTGTCTTGGATCTCAATATAGCAAAACTAGAAATACTTAATCAAAAAAAAAAAATCAATACTCGTGAATATATGAAAATTAAGCAATCAGAATGTGCATGATTGGAAAAGCTCAACAACAATAAGTAAGAGAACTTTGAAACTGGAAAATCAATGTTTAACACCTCAGAATAATTTTTTTTCATAGAAATGATTTTCTAACCTATCTATGACGACGCCACCACAATCTTCAAAGATAGTTACATTTTTGTGGGAAAGAAAAATCCTAAGTCGTTCTTTACCATTTTCTAACCGACTTCCATATGCTTCCAATTCATTGCGATAGACGTATCCAGGCCCTCCTCGCTTTTTAGCAATGTCCCAAAGTTCATTACGCCAAGAGGCTTCCTCATATGACACTGCTCGTGCTTTAGTCTGAGCAGAAATGATTTTAGCAATTCTTTTTCATAGAAAGGATTTTCTAACCTATCTATGACGACGCCACCACAATCTTCAAAGACAGTTACGTTTTTGTGGAAAAGAAAAATCCTAAGTCGTTCTTTACCATTTTCTAACCGACTTCCATATGCTTCCAATTCATTGCGATAGATGTATCCAGGCTCTCCTCGCTTTTTAGTAATGTCCCAAAGTTCATTACGCCAAGCGGCTTCCTCATCTGACATTGCTCGTGCGTTAGTCTGAGTTAAAAAAAATAAGGTGAAGACACCTGAAAGTCCAAAATGATCGATCAACAAAATGCTAATTTCCTGATTGGAAAAAAAATTTAAGAGGTGCCTAACCTGCTTAGTTTCAAATATGAATGTATTAAGAACACCATGATATTTCATCTCAATGCAAAAAGATGTATCGATACTTCTGAATTGCTTTATATCTCTCAGCATAGCTGAATGTACACATCTTCTTGTACTAGGAACAAGAAAATCAACTTGCGACATGTACCTAAAAAAAAAATTTAGAACCGAAAGAAAAATTTAGAACTATAAAAAAGAAGATGAAATATCATGGTTTGCTTATTATCTATTACGATTTAGACTCTTAGAACGACCACAAACACTTCGTTTTGGACAAAAAATGGGTTGGCTTAATAGGCTTCCAAAGAGTGTACTTCTGCTCTAACCAAGTTGTACATGTTCCATCACTATATGTTTTGAGTACTCGTCTTTTACAGTTTACTTATCATATTTAAATCCTATGTCATTTCAAGGGTGGAGTTAGTTTTACTTCCTGTTATATTGCTAACTAAAAATTGAGATGTTTTTGCATAAGGTTTGTTAGTACAAAGGTGTAATGAAAAGAAATATGTCTTTTTTATTCTATTTTCCGAAGGGGGTAAACTAGCACTACAAAAGCTACAATATGTTTGCTGCAATATTATGCATTGACTACACGTTTTTACCTTAGTATTCTGTTATTTATGCTTTTATGTCATTTCAAGTTACAAATGTGTATTTTTGTTTGAAGAATTGCACTTGTGTTAAGCTTGTTGCAGTCTATTTTTGCCTATAATTTTTCAATTGAAATAGGCGACTCCAACTACCTTACTTTTGTTTATATTGAAAACACTTTGGATGAATGCATATATATCCAAAGTCAAATGAGGAAAATGTTTGTTATGATGAACTATTGAAGACTGCTAAAAAGCGAGGAGGACCAAGTTATGTTTATCGTAGTGAAGTGGAAGCATTAGCAAGGTGGTTGGTATCAGAGCAAGGAAGGAAGTGTTGTCATCAATGACAATCCAATTATTAAGTTTTAAAATTTTGCAATGGGTGTAAACTGCAGGTTAATTTCTTCTTTGTAGATGAGAAAAAAGTAGTGTGATGGGTAGATCATAAATCAAACGTTTGATTAGTTTCTTGTATCATAAAACTATAATCTTCAATTTATTTGAATATAATTTCGCTTCTATTTAAAAAAAAAAAATCAATCCAAACAGTTGAATTGGTAATTCTCATCATTTTTAAAATTTTATATGATGTCATCTAAACAGTGAAATTTTCAAAGAATATCTCTGAAATTTGAATATACTTCATCCAAACACACCGTTGGGTTCTTGATGTCCATTGTGGTTCTCACATCTTGTTTAGGAACCTTTAGAGTCTTGGCCAATGTCTTGCAAAACAAGTATTTAGCAACCTTCCATAATTTTTTTTTTTTAACAAAAGCAACCTTCCACAATTAGAGCCTTCGGATTTTTTTTTTAAATTTAAAAGCTTAATTGGTAGTATTTGCTTATGATACTGTCTAGCATCTAATTATTTATTGCAACAACAATTATAAGGTCTCATTGTTTGTCTCAAATGCATGCGTAATCTATCCTAGAGTATTAGCCAAAGCCATGAACTTGTCAAATCTCAGAGCTTGCAATTTGGTAACCCACCAAAACATTCGCACTGGTTTCACCCTCTGTCCAAAGCATCCAAGAACTTCATCAAAAATTGCATTTTCGACATTTGATCGACCTCCGATCAAATATTACATCTATGAGATCCAAATAAATATTAATTCATTTCATCCTCATCAAGTCATTGTCTTGATCATCATCACTGCACCCATTTTCATTAATTTTATTAGGCTGTCTTATTCTCGTAATTTGACCTTCATATTATATTGCTTGCTATAAGTTGTTAAGGTTCATCTACAAGATTATTTATTTTCCAGCCAAAACACAAAGAATGGTGGGTGACAAAAGTTGTTCAAGAGTAAAGTTCAACAAGGTCTTTCAGTACTAATTATCCCATGTATGTTTACATATTTATCAATCTAAATGTAAAGCTGCCGATCTTTTTTCTTTTTATTCTTGAACTGAAAAACTCATGCTAGAAAACATTATAGTACAAAGAGACTAGAAAATCAAGCACCAAGATCAAGTATGTTCTAAATAATTAAGATCATGTATTGTAGTCTATATTAGCACTCGGATTCAAAGAAGAAAATTCAAGCTCAGAATCATGCTCAAACACATCCATGAGTTGCTTCTCCAAATTCACATATGCTTCAATCCCTTGTCCATTCCTAGTATCAATCATAAAGATACAATTTTTTAGCATGCAGCTACCAATAGTAACCCATATTGGCTCTCCCCAACCGAAGTCTGCTTCATAAACTGGGAATCTACACCAACTGCTACATCTATACACAGCCAGATTCTGTCTATGAAACGGTTTCCTCGACTCTATCTGTCTTTCACACACTCCATGAAGATCGAAGGCTATTCTTTCCCAAACTTCTCGGCATATGTACCACAAAATTGGGTCATCCTCTCCTTCATTTGAGTCACCAGCTCATGCAACTCTATCACACTCTCGTCCTCCGCTGTGGACACTGCATAGTACCAAACCATGCAACCTAAACTGAGCTTTTCGGCAATGGAGGAACCATTCTAGCACGAAAATTTACCGTCTAGATCAAAAGTGTACTAGGGTTTAATAAGAACCCAGAATTGGATTTCAATGCAGATATGGCACATCTATGAATCAAAACAGTCACAATTTCAACTCTCGTGGGGTTTTGCACTTTGTCACAACCCATGGCTTTGAGGGCAGCAATTTTCGGGGGATCAAACTCGGGAGACACATAGTGATCAGCTTTCTGATCACAGGTTATGGCTGCCCAGTCGTTGATAAAGTTGATCATGGTGGAAGTGTCAGCTACCTTGTGTGACATGCAGATACCAATAAATTGAAAGTGAAATCATCAAATGAAGATGAGGAAAACTTTATCAAGTTGACGATATTATAATAAATAGCTAGCCTTTTAGAGTTTTAGGTCGAGTGTCTCTTAGGTTTGTTTGATCAACATTTTGATAGTTTGATCAGTCTTAACTCTCTTGGTCAGAAACTTGTTGGCTTGGTGACTTTGAAAAAGTTGTCAAGGAAATTAAAGGAACTCAAGCCAATCCAGCATACGCTCCAGCTAAAGCTTCTAGCTTAGGAAGTTCCACATCTATCTCAAAGCTCAAAAGGAGTTTGTAGAACTGGTGCAACACACCAGTCACATTTTTAATCCCTGCTATAATCAATCACTCTAGCTAGCTATAATTTAGTTACTCTAGCCATGAGTTACAGCTCTTCTAAAAAAAAAAAAAAAAAAAGAAGAAGCCATGAGTTACAGCTGCTTATAAATACAGAACCTCTATAGTAAATCCTTCGTTCAATCAAACCTTGGTAAAAACAGAAATGAAGATTGAGATGGTTTCTAAAGATTACTGCAAACCATTAGTTCCAACTCCACACCACCTTAAGAGCTACAAACTCTCTCTGCTAGATCAGATATCCCCATCATTACGTGCCACTTGTTCTATTGTACTCGGCTCCAGAAAACATCAATGAAACCACCATATTTGATAACCTAAAAAAATCTTTATCAGAAACCTTGGCCAGTTTCTACCCTTTGGCTGGAAGGCTTGACGGAAATACATCTGTGGATTGTGAAAATGGAGCTGTCGTGTTCAAAAGAGCTAGAGCTAACATTTGACTCTTATAGATGCTGAAAAGTCCAGAAATGATCTTAGTGCAACAACTTCTTCCCCTTGATCCCTACAATCTAAGAACAAACAAGGCAGTTGCGGCCATGGCTGTTCAGTTGAACTTGTTTGACTCTGGTGATATGGGTATTGGTATCTGCATTTCACACCAGATTGCAGATGGTGAAACACTCTCTTCTTTCCTCAATGCTTGGGCTACAACATCACGTGGTGTTATCGAAAAACATTACCCCCTGTCTAAATTCGGCCACTTTCTTTCCACCTAGGGACATAGAATTCATCATGCCATCCAATATGATTAGAAGAGAAAAGATTGTGGCAAAGAGGTTTGTGTTTGATGCATCCAGTTTAGCCAGGCTGAAAGCCAAAGCTTCCAAGGGCTTGTGTGTGGACGATGCTGCTCCTACTTGTGTGGAAGCTCTAACAGCCCTCATATGCAAGTCTAGTATGAATGCGAAAAGAAGTGCATTGGTTAAGGGTAAGCCATCAATGGTGATCTCCCATGTGGTGAATTTAAGGGAAAGAATGGCTCCACCTTTGCCAGAGAATTCTTTCGGAAATATCTGGCGGTTTGCAGTTGCAGCCATAATGAAAGAAAAAAGCAATTTAGAGTTGCATGACTTTGTGGTTCCGGCAAGGAAAGTAATAAGGAAGACCAACTTTGATTACGCCAAGAAACTGCAAGGTGAATATGGGTTTTCAAAAGCTTGCAAGCCTCTAAAAGAAGCAAGTGCATTGATCTCTGAAGGAGAGGTTGATTTTTTTAGGTTCAGCAGTTGGGTTCAAGTAGTTCATGTTTATTGTTGACATAATTGAGAAAGTTAAGCTACAGTACTTAGCATATGTGCCCTGTCTCACTACTGATTTCATCATACCTATAATAAAGTTGAATATAGTTTCTTCATTCATTCATTTCAAACTATGAAGTTAAATGAGGACATGAAAGAAAGTAAAAGGCCAGTCAATTCATTTAGATAATGTGTACTAGGGCAAGAAACAGAAAAGAAGAGGGAAACTTGCTTGTCATACTAGACGAATAATAACATACACTCAACCAAACGCCATTTGTGGATTTATCAATGTGCATATGAAAAAATCACACACACAAAAGGATCCTTTCTGATCAAAAGATGGATAATATAATACATATGCATCAAGAAATGAGACTAAATAGTTTCAATAAGTACTTTGAACTGATTAAATAAACTCCAAGTGAATAAAATTACCTGTACTATGTAGCTTCCACATGTTAACCTTTACAACCATCAACTATAGCACTATGTTCACCATCCTGAATGTGTAATGCAGCTTCTAACTCCTGTTTTGTGGTATCCTGCATATAGTATCTGTGCAAATTCCAGAATCACAAACTTCAATGCTGTCTACAGTGTCTCCTAAACGTGAGGTGCAAAGAGGCCAAAAATAGAGGGACAAACAGATAAACTATGGACCCAATCCATTAGCATTTGACCTCTCAAATCACACAACCGCTTGATGCTCCCTCCCAAATAATCCAAAACAGCAGTTAAAAAAAGAGGTATCAGACCGCCAAGCTACACGAATATATCCAAGGCGGGTTCAGGCAGGGAGCAACTGCCTACTAACAGCTTTAGATACAGCAATCTCTTCTAAGCGCTTCCAAGTGGTTTCTTGTTTTGTTTTAATCTCCTCCAGTTTTGCTTCATCTTCCTGAAATGTGAGCAAACAGTCCTCAAGTAGCTCAGGATCAACGTCAGAGAAGATTTTGCGGATGTTCAGCGACAAGCTGTGGACTGCTTGGTTCCAGTGGTTGCGGCCATTTCTCTCCAAGGCGGGAAAGATAATGGGCAGTATGACTTTATGGTTTTGTTTGATTAAGTTCTCAATATGTTCATTGTTCCACAAGAACAACGCCCTCTCTGCCACCTGTAAAAGCAAGCATCAGTCAGCTCAAGGTTTTGGTTCAGGAAGGATAGATAGGAATGGCATGTGTATTCATCAGGAAGAAAAAAAAAATTTAGGATCCCAATCTGACTTCTGAGTCTCAATTATGATTTCATATAAAAGAGAGGAATTCATCTAAAAATTGGAAGGCAGTTAAAAATAGTATTTCAGGTTAACTCCAAGATTCTTTCCTTTTTATGCTCAATGAGATACTAGAATATTTCTGGAGCTGCGACTAATATAGAGTCAACAACTGATCCTGTTAAATGATAGACCTCAAAAATACATTATTGATTATTCACAACTGCTGAGTAGGGCAAGATTATCAGTTTTGAATACCGTTATGCCATTACCATCAGTCAAATCATTCATAAAGATAATAAGATAACTAATAGAAAATGCCATCCAGCAAATACAGATCAGTGATACTTAGCAGTAACTAGTTGGAGTTTTTCATCAGAAAACATATTGATAGGCAGCTGCAGATATAACTAAGATACATTTTATGTATATCTAGTTATCTACTACTATATCTAGGTGTAAGCTTAACCTCCTATAACATTGTCCAAACCAAACAATTCAGAAGCAATTATCTGTGTACTTTCAGTACTAATTTTGAAAACAAACATCGTATAACGGTTTACGAACGTAATAGTGAACCAGCTTACAATCTAGAGACGGAAAGAATATTGGAAAAGTAGAGCAATCTTACATTATTAACCTATGGCCTATGCCTCTACTACCTTGAAAATGGAGCAAAATACATTGACAACCAAAGTTTTCAGCAAAGTACAAACAAAAAAACAAACAAGCACTTATGAGATATAATGCAAGGTTAAGTGCAAAACTTTTGGTGGCACAAGGGTAAGAGAGATATAGGGTCCCCTCCCATGAAGGTATATTTTCAAGAAAAAATTGGATTTTACTTTGGAAAAGAACTAAAGAGCATATAAGTCCACACAGGCCAAAACACTTTAAAGCATTAAAAATATAGTAAACTAGATGAAGATACAACTCACTACCTGAAAGTGTGAACTGCTCAAGCAACGAGCTATTTGGCGAAATAGGGGTACCATGCATCTTTGAAATTCTGCTGGCTGGGTTGCTTCTAAAATTTCCTCCAGCTCACTTAGGAACATGACTTCCTTTGAACTACTAGTGATCGGCCAATACTTTAACAAGCCTCTTATAACAGTATCTGTAAGTTTGCAATCTTTCTCTACAAACTGCGTAATGCAGTACGACAACTGCTGATGGTACATTGATAAGCATTTCGGTTTGTGGAGAGGGATCAGAGCCCGAATAAGAAAGAGTTTGTGCTCTTCTTTAAGAGGAAGAGCAAATCCATTGATTATACTGCCCAAAACCTCTAACATCTCAGCAATCCCGTTATGCTTTTCTGTTTCAAAAATGAAACGGAAGAATATATAATTTATTCCCTTCCTAATGAATGGGCGATGCACCATAAACTTTCCATAGATTCGATGCAGAATTGTTTTTAGATACTCCCTCTCCCTAGGATCCTCGGAATCAAAGAGATCCAACAACTTGAGAACAAACGACTGATCAATGTACCTCTTAGCCAACTTCGCATCTGTCTCAGGAGATGCAACAAACCTGAGAAAAAATTCGTACACAATTTGTAAGTGTGACCATGCAGGGTCCATCAAAGGCTCTTCATCCTCCATATCAAAGGCTTCTACAACCTTGTTCTCACGGGGTTGTGGAGAGAGAGACCTGAACAAATTCACAGTTACCATCTTTATAGCCTCTTGAATGATAGTTTCATTAAATTTTCCACTTGCAGAACTGACATAATCCACCAGCTCAAGCAATGTCTGTCGTTTGATGTCTTTTTCCTTCAGATGCTTTGCTGGGTCAGTGAAGTCAAACACAACACAACACAAGTTCAGCTTTTTGATAAACAAGATCTGCTTCTCAGAGCCTGGCACATCCCTAAATGCTGGCAACGCTTCAAAAGAAGCAGTAACAGCATTACCATTCAGCTTCGAATTTACAAGTTGGGGGAGCTTACTTCCACCACGATTTGCTAAACGTGAAGCGCCATCGAGGTCCGAAAAAGGTATGGTGTTTGAGTTTATTGGCCTATCACTTGCTAAGTCACTCTTTCTTGAACTGATTGAAGCATTTAATGAAGATGCAGATGAACCCCCAAATTCACGATTGTCAGCTGACTTAGAGGGCTTCCTTGGAAGCCTACCAAGTATCTGCTTGATCATGACTTGAAAAATAAAACGACCACAAACACAAATCCTATCAAACCCAGGAGGCTCCTTCAAACCACAACCCAATCCACACCTCAAATCAAAGAGTCATACCCAAATACAAGCAACCCATTTCGAACCAATGAACAACATAATCTATCTTATAAGAAATTGAAAACCCAGATAGAGACATCCATTCCCATAAACTTAATCAGAGAAGCAATAATCAAGGTAAGCAAAAGTCTTGTATTTGATATTCCATCCTCTGAGGCAAACCCAGAAGCAGAAACACCTTTTTAAGTCAAACACCAATAACAAGCTCTCAAATTACCAGAATCTCTTGTCTTTAATCTTCTACCAGTTGAGCAAGGTTGAAGAGTGTTGCCAAATCAGCAGCTACCCAAGTTGGCTCGGTGGCTGATACGATCTGGGTGCGATCTGAAACACAAAGATTGCGTTCCTTATCAATGAAAGGATCAAAGGGATAACCAATTCATAAAAGGAAAAGCCAAGAGCTTTGCAAGTAAAAAAGCAAAAGAACACAGTAGAAACATACTATTTGTATATAGCAGAAAATGAATATGTGGTACTTACTTCAGAGTCGAAGAGAAGCAAGAAAGCATGTTTCTTTTGTCTGTTCAATTTCTTTGGGTCAGAGAGAGAGAGAGAGAGAGAGAGAGAGAGAGAGAGGACAAGCTGACCACAACAGCCCTGAAGAAGAAGACTTTGACAGTCCGTAACTCCGTATTATATATTTAAACTCTTTTGAGTGAGTGAGAGAAGGTAAAGAAAAGAAAATGAAAGTTGGGGAAAAGAGAAAAAAGGCAAAGGCTTTCACTTTCCAAATTCCAATCCCAATACACAGGCTCAAAGGATGAGAGAAAAATATTTTGTTAAACACAACTTGGACTGAGATAGTGTATTTTGTTTTTTTTGAGGGGAGATAGTGTATATATTGATTGATGCATTCAGTTGTAGGAAGAACAATCCCACCATCACATTAGAGCAACATCAAAATCGCCAACTCACTGCCAACTCATCAGACCACAACCTTGTTTTGGGACATTTCCTAGTTGTTGTTTGATTGTTTTAAGTGTCCCAAAACAACGGCAGCATCAACAATCTTTGTTCATTGCTAACTCAACTTTGGTACCGACTTGACATTAAACTTTCCGAACTCAATTTTGCTAATGGTTTTGAATATTTTGACAAAGCAAGTAAATGGCAAGATTCTCAAGATAAAATGCTTTCGGCACTAATAAAAGAAGATAATGCGACTTCACAAGAAAGTGGGGCCAAAGCAGGTGAAAAGTGCGCAAGGAATTAACAGCCACAAAAGGAATGTCATAATCTTCAGAATTTACTTTGATTTCGTAAAAAGAGGAAAATGCTAATAAGTCTTCAAGCCATTTATTTGCTGATTGAATAATCATGCTTTGTACTTTCCATACATTTAAGGGTCCTGGTAGAATACCCAGATTTGCAGACTGTGTATATAATTTAAGCCAAAAGAACAGCTACAAAATAACTTCGAAATGAAACAATCAATGAGGCAGACAGAAGTTTCTTGGAGACTGGTTATCTGCCAGAACCTACCTTTCCTAGAACTACATGATACATATATAGAAATTAACAAAGCACGAGTATTCCACCCGAACCAATCCCATTTCAACCCCAAAAAAATGGATGTCATCGAATTGTCAACAATCTCGCTCCACAGCTAACGTGAAGCAGTGCGGAGAGGCGCTCTGCCACGAACAAGCACAGGTTCGTTGCTCGAAGCTTTCTTGGCAGCAACTTCTTCTAAACGTTTCCATGTGGCCTCACGTCGTGCTTTTACCTCATCCTCCTTGGACTCATCTTCTTGGAACTCAATTAAGCATTCCTTGAACAGCTCAGGATCAAGATCATAGAAAAGTTTGCGGACATTTAAAGTCAAGCTATGAACAGCCTGATTCCAATGGTTTCTAGCATTTTTCTCCAGTGCAGAAAATATAATGGGTAGTAAAACCTTACGATTCTGTCTGATTAAGTTCTCAATGTGATCATTGTTCCACAAAAACAGAGCTCTCTCTGCCACCTGAGAAAATAAGAACTGGCAGCATTAGATTCAAGAAGCAAAAGCTGACGAGGAAGCTATTTTCTCACAAACAAACATCACAGTTAAAATAATCAATTAGCATAGGCTCTACTTATGTCTGCAGAGGCAGTTTTGAAGCTTTACCGTACAGCTCCCTATACAAATAGGTTTAAGGTTTATACATACTAATGTCAGATTTTATATGATTGGCTGGTACAAAACTTTCAGAAGAGATTTAGTCAAAATTCATTCCAATTCATAACCATTTATGCTCATGGAACATCTTCACAATTTGTTTCATACATCTGTTACGCAATAGGAAATCAAGATAGTTCTTTTAGAAATCTAAAACCATTCAGCACCAAATAAATTGATCAAGTACAGCAGGACAACTACTTTAAGCCATATTTGATATTACAAAGATTAAGCTTTATACTCAATATTTTCCTAGTTTTCTTCCTAACTTTGTACAGGATTAATTTGCACCTCCCACACATTAGAAAAGCCATTGATTACCTAGAAAAACTGCAATATCAGTCCTGGAGTGGGTTAATCTTATGTTGTCTCATTGCAATTTCCTTGATTGCTCCAATGTGGTGGAACATAAATATGTCCAAATTATGAGAATACTGTGAACAAATTTTTTTAAAAATAACTCGATAAACTTAAAGCTTCCAGACAAAATATCCTAAAATTAATTGACAACAGAGGAAATCTAACAAAAGTGAAAAGAAAAATCCAACTAGATTAATGGTTTTTCCCCCCTATTTGGCAGTCAGACATGATTTAAGGTTTAGGTAAACACAAGTTAGAATGTGATCACTCAAAATATCTGAATCTCAGAAATAGCTTTCATTGAGATTTATACACTTGCCATCCAAAAATTACACAAGCATTCAGGATGTGATGCAGAAAGAAAGTGCTCATAATTATATGTATTATGGTCAACATGGACTATAATAGAATGATGCAGAGAAAGACCCGCTACCTGGAAGTGAGAACTGTTCAAACAATGAGCAATCTGGCGAAATAAGGGAACCATGCAGCGCTGGAATTCGGATGGCTGAGTTGCTTCTAAAACCTCCTCCAGTTCGCTTAGAAACAATACTTCCTTTGAGCTGTTAGTGACCGGCCAGTACTTCAATAAACCCCTTATGACAGTATCAGCAAGCTTACAATCTTTTTCTACAAATTGTGTAATGCAATAAGATAGCTGTTGATGGTACATTGCTAAGTATTTTGGTTTATGCAGGGGAATTAGAGCCCGAACAAGGAACAGCTTATGTTCTTCTTTCAGTGGCAAAGCAAACCCATTTATAATACTGCCCAAAATTTCTAGAAGTTCAGAAACCCCATTATGCTTCTCAGCCTCAAAAATAAAACTATAAAAGATGTTGTTGATAGCTTTCCTGATGAATGGGCGATGCACCATAAATTTTCCATAAGTACGATGCAGAATTGTTTTCAAATACTCCCTCTCTCTAGGATCTTCAGAGTCAAAAAGATCCAGCAACTTCAGAATGAATGAGTGATCAACGTATTTTTTAGCTAATTTTGCATCTGTCTCAGGTGATGCGACAAACCTCAACAAAAACTCGTAGACTATTTGCAAGTGAGGCCAAGCAGGATCCATTGAAGGCTCCTCCTCTTCCAAATCAAAGCCATCTACAACTTTATTCTCCCGTGGCTGTGGAGAGAACGACCTGAACAAATTTGCAGACACCATTTTAATACCCTCTTGCATAACAGTTTCTGAAAATTTACCATTTGCTGAAGTCAAATAATCCACTGCTTCCAACAGTGTTTGCCGCTTGATCTCTTTTTCTTTCAGGTGCTTTGTTGGGTCAGTGAAGTCAAATAGAACACAGCACAAGTTTAGCTTTTTAACCAATAAGCTCTGTTTTTCAGAATTGGGAACATCTCTAAATCCAGGCAATGCTTCATATGAAGAAGACGCCACAAAGCCATTCAACTTCAAATTCCCACCCCTCACATTTTTGTTGGCATAACTTTTCCCAATATCTGAAACAAAACTACCAGCTGGTACAGACGAAATCACATTACCAGACTTAGTAGCCCCTAGCTCACCACTTGTTGAATGAGTGGGAGCATTCGAATACATTGCATGACTTCCATCCCGATTTTCAGAATGCTTAGATGACTTCCGGGAAACCTTACTTAATATCTTGTTTAACATAATTCATACAATAAACAAAATGACGCCCTCTACAAGCACAATACAAGTATCTAAGACCCCCAAAGTTGTAGCGAAAACACTCCCGGTGTAATGAGCCACAAAGAGAAAGCCCAGAACCTTGTGTTATGTCAGTCTTTTTGAAAACAAAGCAACAAGGGGGCCACAAACCCCCATTCTCATCTGAAAACTGAAACCGGAACACCACAAATCAAACCCAGCCCTAACTTCCCCAATTTCAATTTCCCAGCAGATAAACCCTTCAGCTTTGTGCCCTTATTACAGAAACAAAAAGACTCCCACAAATCTCTAAGCTTTCCACTACAAAACTTGAACTTTTTACTAAAAACTTACAAACCCAGATTCAGAAAACCACTCTAACTCAAAAGTCAGCAACAGTTTCCCAAATTGAATTCAGGAATCCCCATTACCTCCTCTGTTCTTCCTAATCAAAAGAGATTAAACAGAAATCAGACAATAAACACCGCAGCTTTCCAAACACAAAACAATGCTCTAGAAAATTCAAATTCAGCAAAACAAAAGCACATGCAAGAACACAGAGTTGGGCAATAAGATGATGAGAGAGGAAAACCCAGATGGGAAATAAGGAAGAGAAGGGTTTGGTAATGCTTACAGAGACGAAAAGACTCGGCCTTTGCTATTATCCCTTACTTTTTCTCGTTGTAGTTTTTTGACTGAGAAATTTTGCTTCTTTAAATATTTTTCTTCTCGCGATTGATTGAGTTCATTCACTTTTGCTCGGAACAAGTTTTCGGTCAATCTCTCTCTCTCTGTCTTTCTCTACTCCTTTTCTGATTCTGGGCTCTCTGGAAGAGTCAAGTCAAAACTAAAACACCAACACAAAACCCCGATCACATTTTTTATTTTTTTTATTCGTTGGGACTTTTCCTTTTTTTTTTTTTTTTTTTTCATTTTCCTTTTCAGTCGGAGAAAATAGACCCGATTGCTTGGTTGTGGGTTCCGGATTTGGGATTCACTCTTTTTTTGTTTTTTTTTTTTTGAGGAAACTCTTTTTTTTTGTTAGTAAGACCAAAAAATTTAGCACGAATGATGCTCCAAAATATAGTAGAAATTTTTTTAGGGTAAAATCTTCATATGGTACTCAAACTATCACGAAATGTACTTTTTAGTACCCACAAATACTTAGGGAGTCTGGTGGTACCCAAACTAAGTCTCCGTTAGCCTCATTAGTACCTCCGTCCAATATTCTGTTTTAAAAAAACAAGTCATCAAGGGTCAGACAAAAAATACAAAGAGTGAATGATTTTACCAAAGTGCCCAAACTTTGTATTTTTGGTCTGACCCTTGATGATTTTTTTTAACGAAAAATTGGACGGAGATACTAATGAGGCTAACGGATACATAGTTTGGGTACTACCAGACTCCCTAAGCATTTGTGGGTACCAAAAAGTGCATTTTGTAATAGTTTGGATACCATTTGAGGATTTTACTCATTTTTTTATAAACTTCAACTTTTTAATTATGATTTTATGATTTTATCTAAGCTTTCTTAAACATTGAAGGTGTATATAGATAGAGTTTCAATCATGTTCTTTCACATCACATACTCCGATGCATGGTAAAATTTTCAATTATATTCACCACTTACAGGGAACTTAATTTCAAAAGAGTATGCCAAGGAACATTCAATCTTCAACTCATCGTGTTACACCAGGGTCAACCGTCAAAGCATGACGTGAAGGAATTGGTCAGAAATTGCAAGTTTTACCAAATTCTAAATGCAAAGAAAACACAACTCCGGTCAATCTAAATCATCACGCTTGAGAGTTTTTAAGGGAATAAAAAACGAAAAATAACACACAAACAATACAAAAAGGGATTACAATAATAAGTAAAAGTTGGAGAATTGCACATAAAATGATTATAAGCAGATGTCAAAGATTGAAACGCGGAGCAGTCGTCTCTTGAGAAAGAAGACTAAATTAAAGAGAAAAAAAGAGAAAATAATTACAACCAAAACCAAAAGCTCTTAAGCAACCTACACCTCATGTCTAGACTTATTCAGTTCAAAATTCATTGCTTCTATAGACATTACAACCACTACCAATAAACCCAAGAGATGATCATCATTTTGAGCATGAAAATTTGACCATGAGAAATCGAAACATCTTTACTCGCAACAAAACCGCAAAGATGCTGAGAGAGCATTATCTTGCATTTTGAGAGAATGGGGTTGTAACTTTGCGAAATTCCGTATGCATCACAATCAGTATTGGGATTTGCTGTCAATAAAAGCTTGAGTTGATGGTTCTCTCCCAAGAAAGCCAGTTAAGACTTCAATCGGTTCCTTTGATCCTCCTGGGGCCAATACCTACAAAGGCAACAAGATAATAAAAACAGAAATAGATAATATTTCTGAGGGAGAAACAAGTATAAAATGAAAATAAAACTTAAATCAGCACCATCACACATGCATTCTGTAAAAGAGGAAAGTAACCCAAAAAATGGTTTCCTTACCTTGTTCCTGAACTGCATGCCAGCATACTGGTTCAAATAATTATCATGAAACTTTGAGGCAAATATATCCGCAGCAAAAACCTACCAGTAAAATTTGAGGCATCAGTACTCATTGTCCCAAAACAAAGATGATTAGGATGAAATATTCCAAAATTAATCGCTGGACAATGATTGCATATAAAAGGGATTATTATTGCAAGTTGAAAAGGATATGTTGCTTGACTATTTCCAATAATGGAGGGTTGACAAACCTCACTCCAAATACGGCTGTAACAAGAAGCTTCATAACCGATGGCACTACATGGAAATCGTGAAGCTGGATTGACACCCTCCAATGTTGGCAAACCTAACATGATCTGAGGAAACAAAGAGTTAATATTTTTTTTTTTTTTTTTTTTAGTTAATATCAATAGCCCAAAATGCAACTTTATAAAGGAATTACTGCAAAAAGACACCTACCCGTGGATGAAGATGCTTGAATAACTCAAGTATGTCAACATTTTCGGCAGAATGTATAATTTGATCAAAAAGACCTGATAATACAGACACATTTAAATTCTTTACAAGATAAGGAGAAATATCTGCATGACCATATTCTTAAAAGAAATAATTGTACTAGCCAATACCATACTTTCACAGAAAGAACAGCAGAAATTTGAGTAAGTAAAGCTTTTCAAACCTTATTATCCAAAAAAAGCTTTTCAAAACTTAAATTGTAGCCAAGATTTAGTTTTCTACAGTGAATTCCTTTTTGCAAACTAACCCAAACAAATTAAAAACCAAATATTTTACCAACAAAAGCAACCTTAGAGATGATTTTTCAAAAAATTAAGAAGTCCAGCTTCTAGATGTAGAAATACCAAGAGGACTCACAATAAAGAATTTCTTGCTTCATTTTGAGAGCAGAAAAGGAATATCGCCATCTTTTAATGGATTTGCACATTTCATCCTTGATAGGCTTTGTTATATCCTACAAGTAATAGATATCAGCAATTTAACATATCCTATATATCTAGGAACAGCAACCATATTACAGAAACAGAAGGCACATTGACTTTCCAAGGATCTACTATTCAAATAAGACAAACAAAACATGTGCTACCTGATGGAAGCCAGATATCAACTTCAAACTGAAGCTTTCATAACACCTGAAAATTTAGAGCCTTAAGAAGCGTGAATGTAGACCATGTCTATACAGAAGGGAACCATATGATCTGTAATTACCAGTTCTCTAGCACCTGAGCAGGAACCTCCACAAAGTCTGGATCAAAACCCAGACCAGAAAACTTGGAAAACGATGCGCGATTGCAAATATGTTGGACCTAAAAGATACAAATCGACAGAAGGAACTTTTATTTGTGGACAACATGTCACACTGCGATATATATCAGACTTGAAAACTTAGTCAAGTTTCTAAGTGGAGAATCCACACATCAAAATCTAACATCAAGGTCAATCTGTTCTACCATTGCAGACTCAGAAGAATAAACTCTTTTTCTGTGATTAATTACCCATTCTAGCTGAGGTTCATTCCATTTATTTAAACATATAATGAACTGTTATTTGGATCTTAAAAGATATTGATGCATTAAATTAAAATTAAAGAAACACTTGAAGAAGGTTCGGTCTGACATCCCTAAGACCACATTCACTGACCCGTGGAAGTAAGTGGATATTGTCACCAGGCATAAGGACAAAGCCTTTGCACTCAAAATTCTCATTTCACCTCATTTCTACTCGTAGAGCAATATGTGGAAAGCACTACAAAAAGGCCTCGACTTAATCTTCTTAAGACATAAACCTGGTTACTGAAGTACTCCTCTCTCGCTTATGTAGTTCTTAGGATTCAAATGTCAACCATCTTTCCTATGTCATCCACCTAAAAACGTGCAACGCATTGCCTAGTTAAAATCTTTTCGAGGCAGGCAAAGCCTTATTTCTGTTTCTGAGTGACGTATGAGCAGTAACTGACAAATTATGAAGGTGACTAGGGTGCAACCGTGCAGCATTTGAATAGCAATGATTTACGCTTATCATCCAAGAATTTTAAAACGAAATATAAAGCAAGTAATTGATGAAATACAACATACCACATGGCCAAACTCATGGAAAAGATTAACGACTTCAGAAAATCTCAGTAATGCAGGGTGACCGCTAACATCCTTTTGGAATTGAGATATCAATAACGCAACTGGGATCTAGTTACAGAAAACAAATGATAAATTAATAACACAAGATAAATGGTTTAGACTATACTCCTATAAATTGTGTCTAGGTTCTTCAGCATCAATTTCATTTTTTTTTTTGGGGTTAATATGACAATTAAATATCTGAACTACAACTCAGAGCCACTTTCACTTTGGCAATAAAAATAAGCAATTCATATGATCACCATGAAAATGGCACAGCAATCAAAATCAATCATCCTGAAAAATCATTTCCCAAGACCATCTGCTTCAAGAAACAGAACTCAATGAATGCAGAAGTAAGTCATTTCATGGCAAAAATAGTTGGTGACGTATGTGATGGTAGTGGTGACGGGGATCACTCTCCATCACCAAAAGCATATATATTTCTTTCACTGCAGATTCAACATTAGTTTCCATCTCAACAAATCTACATTACAAGGATACCATATACGTCACAGATTAGAACACAACCTGACGTGATCCATTGGATGATAAAGCACCATTTTGAAGAGCCACCACACATGTATGACTATATTTTCCTTCCCTGTTCAAAGACAACATAAAACCCATTTATTCATAACTCAAATAAATAACATACAGGAAAAGCTAAATCTTTAACATCAGTTCTCCTTCAACCTTGTGTACAAATCAAGGTAGAAATGACCCAACAGTTCACCAGAACTCAGGTCAAAAACTGAATATACACAAACATCAGAATGCCAAACCTCAGCATCTGCAATTTCCTCAAACCTTAAACCTGCACGAAATAAAAATAGCAGGTCAGCTATCACTACTATCAATGATGATATGAAAAAGTTCTTTGCACATAATATAGTAGATTTTATACTTCGGTATTTAAAGCAGATGTTATTAAAGGAAATCCCTGAATAGTAAAATGAATAATTACCAAAAAGGTCTTGGACTATCTTGAAGACACCAGATAAAACCAAATTTACTGGAAAGTATTGCTTGAGATCTCCAAAGTCAAAATTAAACTGCTGTTCTTCAGCCTTCTTCACATAGTATAGTAGATCCTCAACTCCAAATGGATAGTCTCCTTCCTCTTTTTTCTGATACCGCATAAGAAGGAAACAATCAGCCATGAAATAAACCAAACCGGGAGGAAATATAAAAGACATTCTCACCTTCAAATCTTTCAACATAGAAAGCTCAATGGTAGCCGAGTCGGCCAAACTATTTGAGATGTCCTCTAAGAACTCAAAAACCTGAATGTCACCGTAACAAAAATGAGCTACAAGAAACAAGTGTGGGTAAATGATCACACATGTGAATGTCCTTACAACAGAGGGTCAATCACTTTTTTAGGCCTTTCAACTGGGAAAAAGAGCACAAATGAGAATAAAAATTTTAAGCAGGGACATATCAGAAAGATTACGAATCAGAACAACCAATGATTCCAGCCGGATAGACTCAAACTTCCCTAATTAGTCATTGTCAGTCAACTAAGGCCAGCCCCTTGAGTATCGGCAAAGCTAAATAACATGCAGCAACAACTGAATGATCCCAATGATCTATGCATCAAAAGTAAATAAAAGTAAAACCCCCCTTGATTATGAATCAATCCTTATAAGGGATCACACTGGAGCCTCCCCAAGGGAGGGACCAAATAGAATTTTCATAAAATATACATTTCCCGAGACTTCTGATTAGTGAAAAAGAAGCCAACAACAGAATCAAGGTTCACCAGAAACAGGCCACTTAGACAGTTTATTTCCTATCCTTTCCACAGTGCACTACTTCAAAATAATGCATGTCAGTTATGAAGAATGGATTAAAGTCTCCCAGTTGACCAACCTAGCCGCCAAATTCAGAAAGAAAAACAAAACAAAGCATCACGACTCATCTCCTTTTGACTTCATCTCACTCCACAAAGTTACCACCGCACATATAATCTTAACAAAAAGGCAAGATCAGACAAACCTTTGCGGGTGTCTTTGCCATTCTGAGATCAACAGCATAGTCAGCATAATTTGAATAGCCAAGTAATCGAGCAAATTTATGGCGCAGTTGAACCTAAACCAACAAACCATTGGAATAAACTGATATGCATATAATTTAGTGAAACATAACAATAATCAGAAGTGTAAGGAGACAAAGAAAATCAATGGCAAATAGAAACCATGCTTTTCGATTCACATTCAACAATAAATCGTAGAAGATCTTCAAGTCAACACCATTTAACAACGGGAACCGAAGATATGCACAAAGGATCAGTGCCAATTGCTAAAACATCAGACGTTTAGAACTTTAGGCTCAATGTTCGTTGAACTCCTAACAACTACAGTTGCCAATTATCAATGAATAAACTTCAACTAATATTGCAACTTCACAACTCTAAACTTCCAAGCTTTGCCATGCTAATGAATTCCAAGATGTTTGCTCACTATTAACTACAATAGATTGATTTCACAAGGAGCCAATGAGATATCTTTTTAGTTGTCCAAAAGCCATGAAAAATATATAAAAACTACATATTTTGGAAATTGTGAATTTGTTTGGGTAAAGAGAGTTATCAGTTTATAAAACAGAGTAACCTTCTAAAATGCCTTTACAATATTGGAGGTAAACTAAGGGCTCACAGTCACTGATTAGTAAATATACTGTATACTTGTATAGTGATAAAATAGAATTACTATGATGGGTAAAAATCACAATAATTACCAAATCTTCTAAGATAGAAAGATTGACTTCTCCACACCTCTTTCCATATTCCATTGCTACCATCTTCCTTGTTTTTCCAACCTTCACAGGGGGAGAAAATTGAATTTGTAGAGTAAACTAATATATGTTCTGAAATTATCAAATAACACAAAAAAAATATATATCAATGACTCAATATTGTTGCCACTGAAATTTGCAGCAACAAATCCAAAAAGAAAAAACAATATCATTGTCTTGACTCTTAACATGATGACTTTTACTGGAAATGGCTGCCAAGGAAATGAAAACAGCTTATACCCTTGGAGATTGCCTATGCCTAATGATATTCCATGGTTTCTTACATATTCCTATCCATTTTACTTCAATTTGTCCATATCAACAAGTAAAGGAAATTTGGGATAAACAATTTATCATTGTGAAATGCAAACAGAGGTAGAAACTTAATGTTAATACTGAGAAACATAAAACAACTCAGCAGATCATACCTCGCAAAGTTCTAGTACTGCTGCCACATGATGACTTTTCAGGGTCACCTTCAATTTACCATTTTCAGCTTTGACTAAGCTCTGCATATGAATAACATTACTTTAGAAATGGAATGCGTTATTGTATACAGCCTAGTGACAAATTTAAAGACATGTACTTCAATTAATGATGAGCTAATTCACATTTCTCATGCACATGATTTGCCTAGGTTCATATTTAAACAAGTTACATACAAAAAGAAAAGAGTTATACATAATGAATTGTACTGGAAATGGCTGGCAAGGAAACAAAAGAGCTTAAACACTTTGAGCTTGCCTGTGCCTAATGGTATTCCATGATGGCTTATATTTTCCTATCTTTTTTACTTCGATTTGACCATGTCCACAAATAAATGAAATTTGAATCATCAATTTATCATTGTCAGATGCAAATCGAGGTAGAAAGTTAACGTTAATACTGAGAAACGTAAAAAATAATATTCACTGCTCACAAACAAGCACCTTTAATACATCCCAAGTAAACTTGTACAAGTGGCATTCAATAAGGTTGATTTAAAAAATGACTGAAAAATACTACACCTTGAGAAACTCTTGTGGCAACCCAGCCAACTCAGTCTCAGTGAAGACAAGGAAAGTACTATCCTCATGTAGATTTTGGATATAGCGCAAGCTTAGCTCATCAATTTGGACTCTCACCCGCTGCATTTCCTCTCTCTTAGTCAAAGTAAGATTCAACCCATTGCGCTCAAAGTCTCTCATCTGTCACTGGTTGGGAGAGAATCAACATCCAGCATTTTCTTTTTTACATACCAAAAAGACAAAAACGGTCTTACTCCTTACCAAGGCTTGAGTATAGTGCTTTGCTTCAGCATTTACCCACTCTCCTCTTGTAGCAAAAGCTTTGACGACACGGTATACATCCTCACGCTTGCTGCTTAATGTCATTGCACATAAGATATATGTTAAAGCTGAAAATAATACCCTATGCATGGTTCAAGTTACTCCACATAAAAGACAGTCACCAAAGAATCAATGATACCTGCAAATCAGAACATGGGCATCAATTCTCCGCTCCGCCTCTGCGCTTGCTTTGCGAACATCATCACAAGTAGATACCATCTTTGGAAACACACACGATTGAACAAGTGGAAATTGTTGCGCGTCTAGTTCTGCTAGAGGTGAAATAACATTCATGTATGTAACCTGCAAAATGCAACACTTTTGAAAAAGTAGCTCAAATTTAACCAAGAAAAAAAAAAGCAGCTCAAATTGATCACTAAAATGGTAAAATTGCACTTCCTCCATGAAAAATAGAGATTGATAATACAAACTCATACTTTCTAAAAAGAAAAAGTAATCGGTGACAGAATTCAAACGCATGAGCTAGTCGGCTGGAATTTCATAATTAAAGAGTGTGAATTGCTTCAAAACCTTGTCTAGGGGAACTGATGCCACGGCATCGTGGACCTCTTTTGACTTGGAAATGACTCGGTCCGCCAATTTTATAATCTCTGACGCCGATAGACTAACTCGAACCTTTGCGCCATGAAGATCTGCAACTTTCACAGAGAAATTACAGTTAAATTGAGCCAATAGGACTGTTTTAATGTGCGGGAAGCTGACGGAGAATTTCTACGGGAGAAGAAAATGAGTAATGAAGAAACCTTTCTTCTTTCTGTTCTTCCTGTGAGAGTTGAAGGCGGAGATTCCGAGGTTAACGGCGAGAGCGAGCAGAGCAGCGGCTCCGGTGACCGCTATTAGGCCATGCTCGCGCTTCTGCTTCGACATTTTCGCGGCGTTTCCTTGACTTTCCGTCATTGATTGTTTGTTTCTGTTCTCTCTCACCAAACGGCGATTGGAAGGGAGGGAAATTTTGTGAGGGCCGAAAAGGAATGTAGCGGCAATTGACCAAAAAAAATTTATGACCCGGGCGATAAATTGCATTAATGAAATTTTTAAAATTGTGGGAGGCCTATCCTTATCATTTGTCGCTATCATGGGCTTTTGTTGCTTAAATTTGAGGAATTTTTCGGTGTGTTCACGCTCTACGAGGCAATGTAACTGGTTATTATGATTGAATCATATGTTTGTTAAGATAACAAAAAACCAATTGTTTATACACTCGAGAAGGAAAAAAAGAGTGTTCCAATCACAATAGTCTATCACATTGTCATGTGAAGTGACTGTCACATTGTCACGTGAAGTGACTGTCACATTGTCACGTGAAGTGACTGTCACATTTAAAAATTTATCTTTAAATTCAGGGATAGTTGAATCATATATGAGCTTGGCCCATTTGGTACGTCCGGGTTGACCCGATTTGAGTCCGATTTTATTATTATATTATCAGAATAACAAATCGGGAAAACGTCATCTGAATTCTAAAAATAAGTAAATATAAATTATAGTGCTAAAGAGCATATAATGGACATTTCATATTGTAACAAGAACTCTATAAACCTAGCTATACAATTTGTAAGTGATAATGAGTCTTGGAATTAGATATAGACAAGGATTCGTCATTCGTGTAATGTAATGATAAGGAATCGTAGTACAAACTTTTCTCCATTCTCAATTTCTCACCAATAACAATGGTTAAAAGAGTTCAGCTGTATTCATAGACACACAACATCAAGATGGTAAACAATTTAGAGATGAAGAGCATAATACTCCGGCTTTGATGCATTCTCATGACTTCATTAGGTATCAAGTCGAGCTCCTATCATACTCCGCACATGTTCTAAACTGTAAATTTATTTTTTTCTTTCGATTTAACGGTTGAAAAATTCAGAACATCTTATACTTCGGATGTATAGTAGAATTTTCGGGTCAATTTTGCTCCTCCCTCTATATATATGCTGGCCTGAGTTGTTTTTAGACAGTTGCCTCACATTGGGGCATTGGGCCTCATTTCATTCATTCTTCACCAGGGTTTAATTGGTCCATACCCGACCCGCCAGAATCCTCAACTGCAAGGAGTACTGTATCCGAGTGCGTTATAACTCAGCCGAAACCTCTCGGACGAGACCCAAACCCAAAGCGAGGAGCGACCACCATGGCTCCCAAGGTCAAAGACAAGCAGCAGAAACCTCCTCCACCGCAAATGGAAGATCTCTTCACCACTCTCAACAGCCACATCGAGCAATTGGAATTCGAGAAAGCAGTCAAAGTTGCAGATCAAGGTCTAATTTCAACCTTGAGTTCTCGAATTTGTGTAATTTCTGATTGCGTTTCGTGATTTTGATCTTTCGAAAACTTATCGCAGTTCTATCGATTGCTCCTGGCGATGAGGACGCGCTTAAATGCAAGGTCGTGGCTTTGATCAAGGACGATAAGACCAAAGAGGCGCTTTCCGTGATTCGATCTTGCAAGAGTCCTACTCTGGATTTCAGCTTCTTCAAGGTTGGTAAAATCGGTCATTCCTGAGCAGTATATCTTCATTCGCATCTGTCTGTTTGTGTAAATTTTGGTTCATTATTGAAAAACCTTCGCTGCATTGTGTATATAATTAGTGAAATGGCATAGCATAATTACATTGGTGTTTCGAGTGATGCTATAGAAACTTGTTGCTAATTATAAGTTTACAGAGGGGCAGTTGTATGAATGTGTGTCTTATATTGTTATTCTAGGTTTGGTTAGAAAGTTAGAATTCGCATTCGTTTACAGAATGACTGCTAGTAATGAGATGTGTTTAGGTAATAAACAAAGTAACATCATGATGTGGGGTGCAGATACTTGTTCAGTTGAGTTGAATAAACATAATAGTTATGCTCAGAGAGTAGCAGATACTTTGTTATTCGATAGTTTTGGGGATTGAAATGTATCTGAAGAGAAATGGCATATGAGTCAGTTCATTCATTTGTACTTTCTAGTGAATAGTGATGGATGATCCGCAATTATTTCTACGCAACGAATTTGTTCAAACTTGTAACACCAGTGATAATATTTGTCCCTTATATTCATTTCTTCTCACTTCCGTGTTTTAGTTACATTAATCATTTATTCGAGAAGTGGTTATTTTGATCTGAATAGCGTGAGATGATGCGTCTCACATATTAATAGTTTTGGTCCTTAATTAACTGAAATCTTATGACCCATGAACTTCTCCCTCCTGCAGGGCCAGAGAGAGAAGGTTCAATGTGTGTTTAGTTGTATATAATGCTTAAAAAACATACATGATCGTCTCTCAGTGACATTCTTTTCTACCTTTTCTATTCCTAATTTACTCTTTCTATTCCTAAATAGGCATACTGCTTATACAGAGAAAACGAGTTAGATGAAGCTCTTCAGTCCTTGAAAAGCCAAGAGACAACTCCTGCAGCTATGCTATTAGAAGCCCAGATTTTATTTCGTTTGGGAAAGTTTGATGCTTGTATTGACATATATCAGAAGCTTCAAAAGTCCAAGGTTGACTTATTAGATACAAATTATGTAGCTAGCTTGGTTGCCGCTGGGAGGGCTTCTGATGTACAAGTTGAAGCACTTAGGGGTAAAGCAAAGGAAAGCTTTGAGCTGGCATTCAACACTGCCTGTTCTTTGATTGAAAGGAATAAGTACACTGATGCCGAACAGTTCCTGCTGCTAGCCAGAAGGTAATATGCTACTTTTGTTTATTCTAAATGGTGAGACTAATCAAATCATTTTCTTCTTACCTAGTAATGAGATATTTTTTAGGATGTGAAGGCATTGTATTGTTTTTCTTAGTATTGCTTCTCATTCTTTAATTTGCAAGTTTTGGTTGGACTGAACTTTTATACAAAGTATTTCTTGAAAGAAAGATTTAGCCTAATGTACCAGGGACTATGAATTACTAGTTACTACACTGTTAAGCCATGCAAACCTTAATAACTCAGCTCAATCAAGCCTCATGACTGCTTAAGGTTGTCTTTGTGAACCTGTTTTTTTTTTTTTTCCATTAAGCCCTTTATAAGTTCTTCTTATATGCTAAACTATGAATTATTTCCTTCCTCATTATTTGTTTTTATATGTTAGTTTGACGTCCTCTTGTATGTATTTGTATTTATACCACCTTGAGTATTGTGAAATAAAGACTCTTTTGTGAGTCAGAATGAGCTGATGGGAGCAATCCAATTGGTTTTCTTAGAACCGGCCAGGAGATATTGTTGGGTGATGGCGTACCTGAGGATGAAATAGACACTGAATTGGCGCCAATAGCTGTGCAGTTGGCTTATGTTCAGCAGGTACTGGTGTAATGTTAAAGTAATTTTTCTCTTAATATCCAGTTCTTTTGCCACGTTGGCAATCAAATAGCCACTAATGCAAATTAGCTTCTTTCAACAGCTCCTTGGGCACAGACAAGAGGCCATTGAGGCCTACACAGACATTATTAAATCAGATGTGGGAGATGATTTATCACTTGCGGTGGCAGTCAACAACCTAATCGCTTTGAGAAGTCCAAAAGATGTTTCTGATGGCCTAAAGAAACTTGATCGACTAAAACAGAAAGACGACAAGCAAAACTTCCACCTTACTCCTAAACTGAACTCGAAGCTTTCACCAAAACAAAAGGAATCTATATATGTGACTCGGGTTCTCTTGCTTCTCCATGCAAATAAGATGGATCAGGTCTTTCTTTTTGCTCTTTATGATTTACCTTTTATTTCAAATACTTTGTTATGAATACATTACAAATTTAAGTCATTGTGGGTGTTCCAGCATCCCTTGCTAATCTCTACTTATTGCTGAAAATGGACAGGCTCGAGAACTTGTTGCTGCACTTCCAGACATGTTTCCTGAGAGTGTGATGCCTGTACTACTTCAGGCTGCACTTTTTGTAAGAGAAAACAAGGCTGGAAAAGCTGAAGAAGTTTTAGGCCAGTTTTCCGAGAAGTTCCCTGAAAAGTCCAAGGTTTTTCTTTTAGCAAGGGCACAGGTTGCTGCTGCTGCCAGCCACCCTCATATTGCCGCCGAGTCCCTTTCTAAGATACCTGATATCCAGCACATGCCTGCTACTGTTGCTACTCTTGTGTCTCTTAAAGAGCGGGCTGGTGACATTGATGGGGCAGCTGCTGTGCTTGATGCTGCAATCAACTGGTGGTCAAATTCCATGACCGAGGACAACAAGCTCAATGTTTTGATGCAAGAGGCTGCTTCCTTCAAGCTCAGGCATGGACGAGAAGAGGAAGCTTCCCGTCTATATGAGGAGCTTGTGAAAAGCCATGGAAATGTGGAAGCATTGGTTGGGCTTGTAACTACAGTTGCTCGTGTGGATGTTAAGAAGGCAGAAGCTTATGAGCAGAAGCTGAAACCATTACCAGGTTTGAAGGGGATCAATGTGGATAGTCTAGAGAAGACTTCTGGGGCCAAACACGAAGAGGGTATATCTCATGTTAGGGTCGCCGAGACATATGAGGAAGGGAAGAGCAAGTCGAAGTCAAAGAAAAAGAGAAAGAGAAAGCCAAGATATCCTAAAGGGTTTGACCCTGCGAACCCAGGGCCTCCACCAGATCCAGAAAGGTGGCTTCCCAAGAGAGAAAGATCGAGTTATAGGCCTAAGAGAAAGGATAAGAGAGCAGCTGCTCAGGTAAGAGGCTCTCAGGGTTCTGTAGCTAGAGACAAACATGAAGCTGGTGCCACGTCCAGCAATGCAAAATCAAACCAAGCAACTACGTCGAAAGGAGCCTCACAGAATTCAGTTTCAGAGCCATCAAAGACTTCTTCATCTAAGTCAAGAAAAAAGTCCAGGAACTAGGTTACATGATCTAGATCTATTTCTTTTGGTTGATTATTCTAAAATGTTGCAGAATTTTTCTTAAATTTTAGTGCTCTAGGGTCTAAGCTGAGAGATTTTGCAGTTAATCTTCGGGCCTTTGCTACTTTTGATTACTTTCATACTGTTTCTTGTGAAATGGAGCCTGATATTGACAGGCGAATGATACAATTTACTAGTAATTCCACAGGCAGTTTGATGCTTAATTGCCATAGAATGGCAGATGCCTTGTCTCAAGGGATTTCTCTTTGATGCTTGCGTCTTTGAGATCTCCACGCTATGAAGTATTCTTGGGCATCAAGTGAACATTTATATATACAGTATGTAATTCTTCGACTAATGCAGCTGTGATGCGCTAAAATTACGTGCTTTCTACTTTTCCTAGAGGCCAAGGCTTGGACCATTTCAATGCTATTAATTTTCCATTCAAAGTGCTTTGTTATAATTGGTTAGGTTAGATAGTTGTTTAGGTTTCCTTGATATTCAATTTTCAAAGCCCACATGTACATAACTAATGATAAATAAATCAACAAAGTGTACAAAATCTTCTCTAGTGGTGGCTCCGTGGCTGACCCCTAGGTTTAGACACAAAAGGCCAACCAAGCCTTCACCAACACACTCCCAAGTCCCAACTCCCCAAAGCACAACCTATCTTCTCCTCTAAACTTACCCACCAAACCATAACCCCAAAATGACTCAATTACCCTCCACAAAGATCATGATGCCAAAATAGCCCCCATGAGTAGAAATCTACATTAACCTACATCATTTTTTTTTTTAAATGTCGAAAATGAGAGCATTAACATATGGTTCTCGAATGTCTAATTATCAGATTTATTTTTTTACCTGGTTCAACGACGGAGAAACTCGGAGTATGTCATACGCCCTATATATACGAAAAATGGAGCGATTGAAAGGGTAGGACTTGGAATCATGAGAGCGAGAGATGAGGGATGGGGAGGGGCTTTGAAGCTTTTAGATTCAGAGCAAAACAAGGATTCCTTCTCCCGCCACATCTTGATGCGAAGAAGAAGTAACCCTTCCTAACTACCGACACGTGGCCTCCTAAATTGGACAATTCACCGTTGCCCCTCCACTTAAATATTTTTTTCCCCTTTGGTTTTCGTTTTTAATATTTCTTTAGATTTATTCAATTTTCGCGTCCTTTCTCGTCCTCGGTCTGTCTCTCTGTCTCTCTTTCTCTCTCTCCTCTCTGAACTCGGATCGACAGGCGCTCGCCCTCTCTATTCGGATCGATTCCCACCACAGGAAAAAGAATCAAAAACAAACCCTAGGTTTTCCGAAGACGAATCGAACCAAAGCCTCCTTCTTTTTCTTCTTCTCCTTCTTCTTCTTCTTCTGCAAAGGGTTCGGTACCAAGAAGAGGCTTCGCTGTCGATTGCGTTTGTCATGAGCAAATTAGGGTTGTGGTAATTATTTCGATTCGTTCTGATTTCATTATCCCTCGTGGAATTATCAGTTTCTGTTCCTCCTTCTATCTAAATATTGTTCCTTTTGATCCGTTTTATATTGGATTCTTTTCGTTTTTGTTGTTTTTTCTTCATTAGAAAAGCCCTAGGTTTAGACGGGGAAAAAAAATTGAAAAAAAAAGTGAATTCTTTCATTCTTTCTTGTAGATAAATTTTTCACGGCGTCGTCGTTTTTGGTTTTCAATTCTAGCTGCTTTTAGGTTCTTCCCAAGAAACTCTGTGAAATTTTTGGGCGTCGTTTTAGTTTGCCATCAGAAATTGAGGGTTTTCCTTGTTAGATCTTCCTCCTTGTTTCATATTTTCTTAATTTTTTCCACACTTCTTTGATCCAGAAAGAAAAGAAAAGAAAAAGAAAAAAGAAAGAACGGGTTCTAGGGTAGGCTATTGTACATGTAGAGAGAAATTGGGTTAGGGGGTATTTTCAATGGCCTTGAATTTCTCCCATCGACCATTCTTTCCTGCCCATCTGTCTGAGGACAATTTGGTGTCACCGATGAGGATTCACAATGGTTACCTTGCCGATGGTATCTCAGAGTGGAATGGAGATGGTTTTGGTAGGCCGTGGCATTCAAACCGGGATGTGGAGGATCCCTTCGACTATGGGAGGGATAGATGTGATAAGGGCAGTTCACAGGAGCCAGTTTCGAATGACATTATTGATCTTTTGCCTTCGGACCCATTTGGCATGGATATAAGTACCACTTTTACGGCCATCACAGGTTGGCTTGAGGATTTAGAAATGGACTATGGGTGTTATGGAAGGGATGAGGTGGGGACGAGCAATGGGAATTATGAGCTTTTTGCGGGATTGAATTTTATTTGGAATAATGCCATGAGGTTCCAGACATTCCCTGGGAATATTGGGGTTGATCGCAAGTCTAAAGTAGCAAGCGGATTCCGGGGGTGTTTCAAAGAGAAGCAGGTGGGTGATGCATCCTCCCATGGTGGATTCATTGGGTGTTCCAAAGAGAAGCAGGTTGTTGATGCATCCTCCCATGGTGGCTTGGTAGGGTGTTTCAAAGAGAAGCAGGTAGGTGATGCATCCTCCCATGGTGGATTCATTGGGTGTTCCAAAGAGAAGCAGATTGTTGATGCATCCTCCCATGGTGGCTTGGTTGGGTGTTCCAAAGAGAAGCAGGCAGGTGATGCATCCTGCCATGGTGGATTTGGTGGGTGTTTGAAAGAGAAGGGGATTGGTGATGCTTCTTGCGATGGTGAATTCAGTGGGTGTTCGAAAGAGAAGGGGGTTGATGATGCATCTGATGCATCCTTACGAAGTGGTTTCGGATCAGCTTGTCCAGTGGCTGACATTTTGTCGTTTGGCAATGAAAATTGTGGTTTTTCCAATCAGCAAAATGTTGAGTCTCAGCATGGCAATGGGATTTGTTCTGCTGGAGATGGTGGAGCTCATGATGGAGCTTTGATGTTTGCCCTTAGTTATCTGGGTGTGCGGGATCTCCTTGTTGTAGAAAGTGTTTGCAGATCTCTCTATTCTACAGTTCGTGGCGACCCCTTTTTGTGGAGAAGTATTCACATTGATCAGCCGCTGAACGAGAAAATTACAGATGAAGTTCTTTTGCAATTGACTGATAGGGCTCAAGGAAATTTGCAATGCTTGAGCCTGGTGGAGTGCCCAAGGATCACTGACGATGGTCTCAAGCGTGTGCTTGAAAATAATCCTAGGCTTACTAAGGTCAGTATGACTTCATTTTATCATTGTTAGATACTGACTGACTCTGGAATTTTTGTACCTGTTTACCTGCTGCTCTTGTCTATTTGATTTGTTGAATTTTTGGAGTGATTTTCTTTTCCTATCATTGTCTCATTGCTAATGTTCGATTTTAAACTTGGTGATCTTATGCTCAAGGTTAGTTCTAGTGAAAAATAAATAAATAAACCGTTACTTGCCTTATACAGCTTAGGTGCTCAGATTTATATATTTTTGTTAATTTTCTTTCCCGGCAATTGTGGTCTTCACTGTCCCTAGTTTCGGCTGTTTTCTGCACCTTGCTTTAGGAAATGTAGACAGGATATCTTTTTTTTGTCTGCAAGTCTGTTTGTTACCAATTGATAGTTATAGTTACAAACGAATGTCATCTGCATACATGTGTACCTATATAGGCATATAGACCCACCCCTTCATTTCTTGTTGATTGTGTCAATAGTAAAAAAGAAGTAGATCTAAATTGAATCAGTCCCTTGTTGAGGTTACCCTTTCCCCCTCCCTATCTGGATTGGAAAGTCTAACCTCATTTGTTATGTTTTGAATCTCAACTCTGAGACATACATGGTTGTTGTTTAGCAGTTATCAAATGGCACAAACCAAGTAGCATACCACTTGTTCTGGGGACAATTACTCTTCTTTTTTTCTTCTTGTTCATAGTCATTCCAGATAGAGTAATGACATTAATTCCCCAGTTTCAATCCCGGGCCTGCAAAGCAAATTTGGGAGATTTTGGCTATCAAAAAATAAATAAATAAAAAAGAAAGCGCTGAAATTTGGAGTGCTTTATTGCTTGTTTTTTTCGGTTAAATGATTATAAATATCTTCTTTATTTATGCAGTTGAGTGTGCCTGGATGTACTAGACTCAGTATTGAGGGCATTGTGAATAGCTTAAAGGCTTTCAAGTCTAAGGGTGCTCATGGTGTGAAGCATTTACGAATTGGTGGACTCTATGGTGTGACACAGAAGCATTTTGAAGAGTTGAAATTCTTGTTGGGCACTGATAGCCAGATGCAGCAGAATGCCCGCAAGCCGCACTTTTATCACAGAGGGAACTTTTATTTGTCCTGTGATGATGATAGTGACATTGACATCGAAATGTGCCCTAGATGCCAAAACTTGAGGCTTGTTTATGATTGCCCTGCTGAGGCTTGTCAAGGGAAAGAACATCCAACTCAGTTATGCAGGGCGTGCACACTATGCATAGGTAGGTGTGTTCAGTGTGGTCGGTGCATTAATGATAGTGAATATGAGGAAACATTTTGTCTGGAATTGCTTTGCTCAGATTGTTGGAAGCAGCTACTTAAGTCTCAGGAGGGGGAGGATACAAAGTTTGTTACATCCAAGTCTGCTGTTCTCCATGAACAGAATCATAGCTTTTTTCGCCATGGCTAGATACTGTTGGTTGTGTAGATCTGCTGTTTCATGTTATGGATGAGAAATTGCAAGTGGTTACTTGGGCATCTATCAAGAAATATCAAAGAGATACTTTTAATACTATGGTAACTTTATCTCATTGCTGCTCGGGTTAGCTGATTTTGTTGGGTTCAACCTATCAGTTGGCTTCAACTCTGGTGGTTTTCGTAGGGTATCACCTGTGCCCGCTGTTATTGCTCTGTGATGAATAGAGAAAAATATATAAAAGAAAAAAAATAAAAAGAGATGGATAGGAAGAAGAATTATTATAAAGGAAATTCTGCATTCAATTGAAGGTTTGGAACTTTGTTTCCTGGTAATTCCTTTGGTTCTGGCACGAATAAAAGCTTTATGCCCGTGAATGGTGGGTTGTGGAGTTTGCTGGCTACCTTACTGGGAAGTGATGTGGCCTACCAGCTCAGTCAGGAGGAGTAACTTCTTGTAAAAAATTAAGTGGAAAGATGACTCATTTGTTGTGCTATGGGTTTTACCCCATGAACTCTATGCTGGCTCTAACTTGAAGTGGGATGTGCACTGTTCTTCCAATACTATGAGTTATATTTGATCGTTCTTTCAGCCATGCCCAATCCCACAATGAATTATATCAATCATTCTTCCCAGCTGTGCGGCAGTGTATGTTACGAAGATTGCTGTAGTAGCACGCTTATCTGTGGCGCACTAATAGGGATGAAGCCCCAAGCCCTGTGCAGGACAACCAATTCTGTTCATTCGACAGATGAGGTTTGTATCATGCAATTCCTGTGCCACCTGCACGGGTTATGCTTGTGCTGTCGAGGAGAATATTTGTTGGGCTCGGTTATTGTTCTGGCTTATAAACTCTATGCATATTGAGATGAGGCTTGTCAATGCTGCTTCTTGTGAGCTAACTGAACCTTGTAAAATTACAATCAATATGCTTTGATTCATAAGTGGAAAAGTTATTGCATACATTTTTTGAGCCATCTGTTGAGCTAGTATGTTAATGTATTCTCTTGCATCTTCCTGGTGATGTATGATGTTTCTTGTTCTTTTCATTGCTGATTTTATCATTCTAGTCACAATCTCTTGCACTGTTGATTGAGTATTGCAGGATTGACGGGAGTTGTTTCAAAAATGATTTGATTTCATCCATGAGTGACACAAATGGACCATGAAACTAAACATTTTGTCTTCGTTTTCTGACTATGCAAAATGTGTTTTGTTTTTTTGCCCAAAAAAAAAACGTGTTTTGTTTTACCAAAAGCTACGAGTATCATTGAAAAGTGCATCTGAAGAAAGAGTTGGGAAATTCTATACTTTCAAGTTTCAACTTGAGAAATAGAGCTTTCCTTTACCAAAAGCTACGAGTATCATTGAAAAGTGCATCTGAAGAAAGAGAGAGGAAATTCTATACTTTCAAGTTTCAACTTGAGAAATAGAGCTTTCCCTTATCTTTTACCTTATTCTGTTCTATACAAATTCTATTCCTCAACAACAAATATTCTTGTGTCAAACACAGTAGAAGGAAAACAGAACCTTCGTAAACGAAAATGCAAAGTTGAAACTGGAAGCAAGGAAGAATTAGGTTGTAATGTTAAGCCATCCAAAATCCGTAGTTGACGTTTCCAATGTACTCCTGCGTGTGTTTACCTCTTCTATCAGATTCTGTATGTGAATGGCAAAGCAATCTTATTTGGAAAACAACAGGTCTTTAATTACATTGAAAATGATCGAGGTGGATGTGCCATTTCGATTAGACGTATCTCGTTCTGCATATATGTTTCACATTTAATTCTGAGAGACAAAACGAAAGAGACGAGTCAACTGTGAAATGGTGATAACAAGAAGAGGAACCAAAGAATCTATCTTGCGGAAGTATGCGTAAATTGTTCAACATTTGGATTACAAACTGAACGAGTAAGCGAAATAGGTAAACTTTATTAATAAACCATTGTTGAGGTGACAGAGCTAATAAAACTGGTTAATGAAGACAATCTGAATGATTCTCAGTTGATCACATTGTATTGCTGCTAATCAAGGACTTGAAGAGGCTTGTCAAACATTGTCTTCCCGAGCTTGCTCTTTCGAACTTTTCTTGCTGCCGAGTTTCATCCATTTGAAGCTCAGCATTGTCTTCCCAAACCTGCTCTTCGACCCCTCCTTGCCCTTCTTCTTGTCATTCTTCGATGATCCTGATGGCGGGGGGTCGGGATTGTTGTCCCACTGATCAGCCCAGGACAACCCACCATCCATGTTCTCTTTTCTTTTCTTTACTTCTGCCTCTTGATCGGATTAGAACTTCTTTTAGATGCAGATCTTAGGCAATGTGTTGCAACCACAATTTGCTTAATATAACTCACTCTTGCTTTTCTTAATTGGATTGAAAAGGAACAGGCTTGGCCAATGTCTGTTATGTTGGATGAACAAGTTTAGATAGTTGTTGAACGGTCTTTTGCTTATTATGTAATGAAGATGCTTGGTTAACTAACTTGATTCTTAATTTGACTTGAGCAGTGGATTTGGTTTTAAGTTGGCTATTTTGGTAAAGCAAGCTGTGTCTCTATGTGAACCATTTTGACGGAGTCTCACAGCAAGCAACAAGCAGTCAAGCCAAGCCTAAAATAGTAAAACCTATATACATGCCAAGCCCTGTAAATTTATGATCATCCATGTCATTCAGTCAATGAGCCTTTCTTATTATCTGAGATCCACATCAGAGAAAAGTTCTACTAATTTCAACCATCAGTGATAAACAACCAACTACAAATCAGCAGAATTGATTGAAGCAAATTCAAAGATTCAGATAGTATGTAAATCAATAAATGAATCGAAAAATTTGAACTATATAAATTATAGGATGAGATCTAATACAATTGAAAAAATACATTGGAACCGATGTGTTACAATTCAATTGACAAATACAAAATGAGGGTCAGTTCCTCACCCTTTTACTTGAGGCCAATGATCGCTAGTAAAACTCGATGTGACCAGCAATCTCTCTACACAGCAACTTTGACTCACTGGCTAACTTCAAGCTCTTAACGATTGCAAGGCCTGTTTTTTTGTGCGTAGAAGTTGGAATATACTGCCTGGCCTTTTCTTCATTACCTAGCAATAGAGCCTCCCTAGCAGGAATCACATTTTCCCACCAAAATTCCCTTAAAATTCCATGCATCAAATCCCAGTAACTACGGTCTCTACACACGCGGAATATTGTGCTTCCATTTGGTGTCCAGCAATACAGATCAACCCACTCTCTATCCATTATCTCCATTTGACCCTGCACCTGAGGCATGTAATAGAAAGGCATGGTTGACCAGGGCAGACCCTTCTCCGGTTTGCCCTTGTTATATGGACACTTCACTTCCAGGATACCACCGCCTTGAAAGCAATCAAGAAGACCGTCGGGGGAGGCACCAAGCCAATCAAATCGCTCCTCTCCATGGGTTGCAAATCCATATGTACCCACTTCACGACCTGTGATGCTTTTGTACCGCTCTATGGCCACCTCCTCATTGAGCACTCCCCATTGCATGGCATTTTTAGAAGCTTGCACGAATTCTTTCTGTATATCAAATACCTTCTCATTCCAGAGCTCAGGTCGGCGGTTTCCTTTCCAAAATCCCAAGGCAGTGCTGAAGGTGCTTGTAGTCAGTTTGTTTCGCCGCAAGGCAAACCACTCCTCTGAACGCTGGGGAGCATCAGATAGTGAAACCCGGGTGGCCAACGCTAGTGATGATGGGGAACGATTTACAAGAGGAAAATTCAGAGAGATCAACGGTGAGGTCCATGTGGAAAAGGCCCTCAAAAATTTTCTCAAAGATGGCACTTCTACTGCTTTATGGTGAAAGCTGCAGAATCCAGTGCAGTAGGCATTGCTCATTGAGGATACAATGCCACCGACAGATTCTTGGTTTCGATGATGGGTTCTACAAAAGCCACACACTGCTTGAAAGTTTAGTTGAAGAAATTTTCTCATATGGATATAAACATTGAGGTATGGTTTCCCAAATAAACACACAAATTTCATCAGAAACAATCCAAAATAGTTGTTGGCCACATTGAACATCATATAAACAGGTCAAACATATTGTATTCTTCCTCCTTCAAGATAAGTATTGATTCTTTACCAATTGCGTATTCCATCATTTTTCTACCAATAGCATAAGCTCAAACTAAAAGCGTAGGGTTCATAATCGAACTACAAGTAAAGTTAATGAGGAAAAAAAAAAGCCAAAAGCACAAATTTGAAGTTGACCCAATTCAATTCAGTGAAAAAAGCGCAACATTTCTTGGTTCTGATTATATACCTGAGAGAGGTCTTGAATTAAAGGCAACGACTTTGCGAGTTGCGAAGGAAGTAGAGGGTAATTTGCGTCCTCCATGTAGAGAGCAAAGAGAAGCTCTGGACTGAGAGGAAGAGACTTGAACCAGCTTCATCGTCAATATACGAAATTGCTGGCAACCATCACTAGGGTTTTGCTTCTGCAAATTCAGAGATAGATAGGAAGAAGACACAGAGAGCGCGGGCCGTAAATGGTTGCCGTGGCATTCCCTTTTCCAAGACGCAAGTATTTATATCCGCGCAGAAACGTCGTCGTTTCACCTACGAAGCAGAGGCTTGAAACGGGTCGTTTTGGTTCAAAATTCGAGTCTAAGCAGATTAGAATTAAAGCTTCACTAACCAGAGAGGAAGAGCGAGAGAGACAGGGACAGGGACAGGTCCACCTGAATTCAATTCCCTTTCTCTGCTAATCAAGCTTTTACTTAACGCAGTCTCTCTCTCTCTGAAACAATAATCCCATAAATTCTATCGCTCTAAACACAAATGGGTTTGCTTCTACTACTACTCATGAAGTCCCTCACTTTCTTCATTCTCATCCCTCTTTAATTCGCTCTAGCACCAAATCTAAAGATCAAAATTTCAACACCCAACACCATGTACTTGTCCGAAAAGCCTCATCCGATTGATTTTCACAAAGGGGAAGATGTCAGCGAAGACATGATGATTGAGGTGGTGTCGAATGAGGATCTCTGTCAAACCCATCACCCCAATCATCATCAACCGCAGCAGCAGCAGCAGATACTGCTTTTGGGGGACAGTAGCGGCAGCGGCGAGGACCACGAAGCTAAGCCCCAGAAGAAGCGAGCCGAAACTTGGGTGCAAGATGAGACTCGGAGTTTGATAGCTATGCGCCGAGAAATGGACGGTTTGTTCAACACTTCCAAGTCTAACAAGCACTTGTGGGAGCAGATTTCGGCCAAAATGAGAGAGAAAGGGTTCGACCGCAATCCGAATATGTGCACAGACAAGTGGAGGAACTTGCTTAAAGAGTTCAAGAAGGCTAAGCATCATGATAGGGGAAGTGGGTCGGCGAAGATGTCATATTATAAAGAGATTGAGGAGATTTTGCGGGAAAGAAACAAGAATGCCCAGTACAAAAGTCCTACTCTGCCCAAGGTTGATTCTTTCATGCAATTCTCAGATAAAGGTAAATGTGGTGTTAGGAATTGGCCCAAGGTTGATTCTTTTATGCAATTTTCAGATAAAGGTAAATGTGGTGATAGGAATTGGAAGGTGTTTGCAAATTTTGAGCTGAAATATTCAATATTGTGAAGAAACTTTAAAATTTCCGTTTGCTTTGACTTGTATTGTTTGCTCGTCATGTTCATGTTTCACCAATTGGTGGTGCTTAGTGTTTTCTACAAGAGATTGGTGCAATATCAATGTACTAGGGGTTCTTTTGATATCTTGAATTTATAAATGTTACTGTATCTGGAATGTGTATGATTAGTAATGTGGGGCGTTAAAGTTTCAAAATGAATGAATCTTTATGATTGAGGAAACTTCTATTACCTTCACCTAAATAAAGTATAAGAGTTGCTCTTCAAACTGCTGAGCTGTGTACTTCCTGCAATAGTAGCATTTAGTTATGATAAATCTGGATGAACATCTGGGAGTAATGACTAAAGATAAAATCTGAAAATTAACTGATGTTATATTGAATGTGAACTGCTCTGAATGCTGGGGATAGGTGTAAGCTCAGGCCTTGGGGTCATGCCGATCATTATGCTGATGTTTTCCCTACAACATTGCACGTAACTACATTTGAAACTTTCAGTTCATCTTTTGCCTAACTTAAATGAATGGAAATATGGGGGAAGAAGCAAGAAAAGAGTTTCTGGATTGTCAAGTGTTATGGTTTGGAAATGTACTTCTTTTGTGATTGTTTGATATGATAAGAGATGGATAAGGTTCTACTAGTGTTAGTGCTTTGGATTTGTCATTTTTATTGTCTTATAATAGTTGATTATAGAGATGGTTTATGTGGGTTTAAAAGAGTGTTGAACGTACATTAAGAACTGGGTTATATTTGAAATACTGGTTAGTTGGTTGGAAATCTATTTAGTTTGTATCGAAGATTCTGCTTTCCGCAAGAAAAGTCTTGTAAACAAGGAATGTTTTCATAAGCAGTTACTTTTATTTGAGCTTATTGCTTAGGCTGTGCAAAACACAGTTTCCTGTTTCTATGTTCTCTAAGAACAACTTCAGATCTTACATCGTTTGTAGTGTCTTCTAGAGATCTTATCAAATAACTACATGTGTCCTGGAGTTGGGGTGGTTTGTCAGGTTTAACTTTTGTAATTGACGATGAGGATGCGTAGTATTTGAGTTAAGCTGTTTTGTTGTTCCGTATGTTATCAAATGTTTCATGGGGATTCTCGTACATGATTCAGTTGAACATCCTTTTAAGTTCAAACTCATTCTTTCTCATGTTCTTTAGCCTTTTGCTTTGAAAATTGTGCTACCTTCTTGTCGTTCCTACAATGGAAAATTAGAAACAAAAACTACATTGTCTTTCCTCTTCCCATAACCCCCTTCTGTCTCCTTCTTGTTTTGTTAACATTAGAACTATCATTGATTGATTTCATGTTCATGCAGGGATTGAAGATACAAACATTTCTTTTGCACATGTGGAAGGTATCTGCTTATGTAATTTGAGTTTCAGTACTCTAGTTTGTGTGTATGCTTATTTCATCACCTAACTTGCCTGATAACTCATGACCACTGTTATAAATTATGGTTCCTAAACAGCTTTCAGGAAATAAATTAAGGTTATGCAGATGCAGGCATTTGAAATTTTGATATGAAGGTCCATGTAGGATAATATTATCATAATAGAGTTCATGCTCCCAATAAACAATCATTAAGCGATACCCTCCTTCATGAAAATAAAAAATTGGCATGAAGAAGGTGCAAAATGGATAAATGAACTCTGTCTCAGTGTTACATATCAATTTGTTTTGTTTCTATAAATCATTTTTTCACAAAGTGAAATGTTCTTCTTCTCTTTTTAACTTGCTTCGTGTGCAGCTAATGTCAGGCCAACACTCAATCTCGAGACAGGTTTGGACCATGATGGCCATCCTCTTGCCATTACTGCAGCTGATGCAGTTGCAGCAAATGGAGTTGCACCTTGGAATTGGAGAGAAACCCCCGAAAATGGCAAGTCAATTAAATTGAAGCGTAGTTGTGAAATTTGCTCAACTAGCATCTGGTTGATGTTTTTATGCTTTTCAAATGTTTTCTATTTTAAGGACCATACTCCTATCTTCACTTTTCTTGTTCAAATGTGAGTACGGTGTGAACAGTGTCTATGGTTGATTTATTTTAAATTCTTTACCCCTTGGCAGGTGGGGAGAATCAATCATATGGCGGGAGAGTCATAGTAGTAACCTGGGGTGATTATACTAGGAGGATTGGAATTGATGGCTCGGCAGATGCCATTAAGGAGGCCATCAAGTCTGCTTTTAGGTTGAGAACAAAACGCGCTTTCTGGTTGGAGGACGAAGACCAGATAGTCCGAAGTCTTGACAGGGACATGCCTCTGGGAAATTACACCCTTCATCTTGACGAAGGTATAGATTTTGTATTGATCACAATCGCTAAATACTCCTTAAGCAGCGGATATATTCATAATATCATTTTGCAAAATTTCATTGAAACTGATATTGTTCTGTGGCAATTGCTATGTGATGACAACTTGGAAGGTGCCATTACCAATAGTATTTAGGATGAAGTCCACCCGGTTATGACCTTTAAAGATGCCTTGGATATATGCAGTTCAAAACATATCCTCTTTTCATAATGAGAACTTGATGATGAATGTCCCAATTTCAGGGTTGGCCGTGAAAGTGTGCCTGTATGATGAGGCAGACAACATAACAGTACATACAGAGGACAAGGTTTTTTACACTGAAGATGATTATCATGAATTCCTGACCCGCCGTGGGTGGACATGTTTGAGGGAGTTTGATGGGTACAGAAATATTGAAAATATGGATGATCTTCGACCTGGTGCAATATATCGTGGTGTGAGCTGAGGGCAAAGCATGTGCCTTCATAGATTTTACTATGGATTCATACCGTTCAATCATGTTTGATACAGCATTTTATTATGGTAGAGCACTGGGAACTGATTCTGTTTTTGGCTTTTTGCACATAGCCTGGACTTCGATTTTTGTAAATATGTATTTCTTTTCAAGTTGCAAATAAATTTAAGTCTTGTACATTTCATTTTTGACCAAGCATTTTCTTTTCTATAATTACATTCATGGTCTTATAGAGTAGAAACAATTTGACTGCCACACCGCAAGCATAAGTGTTAAATTTGCAAGGGATTAAATGTGTACTTTCTGACTGGGAGGCTGAAAGGCATGACCAATTTATGTAGATGTTAATTGGAGCTTACATCATGCGAATTATGTGTACAAACACAAATCAAAATCACATTCCACACAAACCCGAAAATTTCGAAAATATTCATGTTACTGAAAACATCTTGCAAATAAGTACAAGTACTAGTACATCAATCGTCAACTTTCCAACTATTAACAAAATGTGAACAAAAAGATTCACAACACCAACAGTCTAGGACAAATGGATTACATCCTACTCCTCATCCCATTCGTCGTTCTTGTAGGATACCAGAGTGTTAACCTTGTGAATCTGCATAAAGCCAAGAAACAAATTAATCAACAATCAGCAAAACCCTTTCCCTTTTTATGCTAAACAGTTTCCTCAATGAATCAAAAACAGAGATAGAACCGCAATGAACTTGCCTTGGTGTCAAAGGAATGCAGTTTCACCATTTGGGGATTGGCTATCAGTTTGGGATCACTCTCCATCCAAGTGAATGGGACTTGAACATCCTTATCAGTGTATGCCAAAACATCGAAAACACCTAAACAAGAAATAGATCAGATGAACATCGAAAAAACCCTTTTCATTTGGGTGTCAACATGTGTAGGTTGTGTTGGCTCTTACAGGGTTCATCAAGGCACGGCAGGTAAGTAATGCTAGAAGCAATCTGCCTCATGATTGCTTGAATCTCCCTCATAATCTCCTTATCACTCTTTTCCCTCGAAACACTTGAGTCACACCAAACAAAACAATGAAAATGCTTTAGCAAGTAAATGAAGAAAATCGTAACAAGTAACACTGTAACAAATTTCACGTTGAATTGAACTGAATTACCCATTCTCAACGACCTCACTGTCAGTCTCAATGCTGAAGTTCCACCTCTCTAAAACCTCATTAGTGGCCTTGCTCATTATCACCAGAACAACCCTCTGTAACTTGCCAGATTCCAGCCATTCTTTACAAGATTAAAAATACAAAATGTGAGTGCCCAAGAACAATATTCTCACCCAGTAATGTAATTGAGACGAATACAATTGTTTCAGAATCAGACCCAAACAGACCCAGAATGATAAGACCATACCAGAAAGCTGAGAAGTAAGGGTGGCAAGGAAGGATTTGAGTCCCTCATCCTGAGTGAGCAACATAGGCAGCCCATATTTCTTGACCTTGACAAAACTTTCTTCGGGATATACTCCTCGATTGTACAAAATGCTATTAAAATCCCCAATTTTCAAACAAAATTAGTTTCAAGATTGGAAATTTACAACCCCAAAATGGGGCAAACCCCAATTGATAACATAAACAACAAGAACAAAGATAAAGATCCCATGTCCATTACCTGTTTGCTGAATAGCCTGATACAGAAATTGCAAAGAAAAACAAAATACAGAGATCAGTCAATGATTTCTCGGCAACCCAACAGAGAAATTGACATTCAAAATCAAAGAAACTGATCAGAAGGGCTTGAATTAGAGAATTGCATACCAAAGAACTCGCTGACAATGGCAGCGGAGCCACGCAGAGTGATGATGTCCTTGGTTGCGGTTCTTGATGAAGCCATCTTTGGTTGCGATTCTATCCGATTCAATATGGGAAGAGAAAAAGATTTGAACTTTCCAAAGCGATTCGAGTGATGGGGGATGAAGATTGAGGAGGCTGAAGAAGAAATAGATTTAGGGCTTTTGTCAAAATCAACGACAAGTAGTGGAATTGCAACGGCTATTTTCTTTTCTTTTTTGTTCCGTCCCGAGGGGAGAACGGTAACATTTTAAATTTGCGCCGATATTTATGTGGGGTCGACTCTTTCGATGTTATTATAAGTGTCGTTTCGTCCAAAGGCCAACGTAGCAAGACTCGTAATGAACAGGTTCGGGACAATCTGATTGGTTCATGCGGCCTTACTTTCAGGTCTCGTTTGGTTCACGGAAATAAAAGGAAATGAAATTAATTCCTTCCCTTTTCATAGGCATGAGAAATCTAAATTCTCTTTAACTTTCCTTTCAAGTGTTTGGCAACACTAAGGAAATGAATCAATAAATAATAATATATGAAATAAAATTAATATTTATAATTTTATAAATAATTATTTTAATCATAAAAGCAATGTAATTAATGTTAAATTAGTGTAATAAATGCAAGAAAATAAGTAGGGAAAATGATTCCCTTAGAATAGGGGAGAAACCAATTTCCCCCCTATTTTCCCTTCCTTCTGGAAAGTATTTCCTTTCCTTTTGCATTCCAAACACTGGAAATGATTGAGTTTCCTTTCCAATGGCCTCAATTCCGCGAACCAAACAAGACCTCATGGTGTTTGATCCATTTTTTTTCATAGGCAACCGACCGGAATCCACAACGGTCCACACCCGGAGTCTGACATGCCCCTAAACGAGACTTACGCCCAATTTTGGTGGTCCAATCACAATGTTTCACCCAAGAACCATGTTTTAACACCATAGAGACTAACCCCAATATTTTCTCTTAAAAACAAATAATTTCTGAAATTATAATTTTTTCACCGAAACAGTGGACTATAGCACACGATTTTTTGGCCAAAATCGCATGTTCTCATTTTCTCACAAAAATCTTTCCACCCTCAAATCATGATTTTTAAATACTTCTCGAACTGACAGAACTCAAAAAACTCAACTCGTTTATTTTTTACAATTTTTCAAAGTCAGAAAACTAGAAAATTTAAAAAAAAAAACAAACAAGTCGAGCTTTTGAGTTCCGTCAATTGGAACACATTCTAAAAATCATTTTTTATAAAATGATGAAATGTTTGACACTTGAAAAGTTAAAAAAAAAAAAGGAGTTGGTATGGTTTGACACTTTTGGAGGTGGCATGACATGCCTAAACGTGTCAAACCTTATCAACACTTTTTTTTTTTAACTTTACATGTGTCAAAATCACACCATTAGTAAAATATGATTTTTAGAAGGTGTTTAAATTGTCGGAACTCGAAAACCTAGACTCATTTATGTTTGATGAGTTTTCTTGTTTTCCAACTTTGGAAATCGTAACAAGATGTGTGGAAGTGGAGACCATATATCGGTCCAGTCCTATTCGAGACTTTGAAAAATGTCTCTGCTAGGGTTTCCTGGTGAAAAATCTTGCAAAACCTAGTGTTCTAATTTTCTTTTTTATCATGACCGATCAGCGTTCTATTTGTCCTTGGCCCTTCTTGGCTGAGTGTGCGCAGCCCAGGTCCTATGCTTCAGTCACGGCTCAGGCAACTTTTCCCATCGCCGATTTGCCTTCGCCTGAGATCCATGATGGAAAAACTACAGTCATGATTTCTGAGGAGGGTTATCAAGCAGGTTTGGTTAAATGCAAACATATGCTCTTAGGACGGCTCCAATTGGCGTCTAGTGACAAGCCTTATTCGATTGTTGATCTGCAGAAGAAGCTTGGTCTTCTTTGGGGCAATATTGGTTGTTGGAAAATTATTCCCATGGGAAAAGGTTTCTACACGTTCAGTTTTGCTTCAGAGGAGTCAGTCTCTAGGGTTTGGGCACAAGGTGCAGTTGCATTGAAGCCTGGAATAATGAGGTTCATTAAATGGGTTCCCAATTTCTCCCCATCCAATCAACGCAATACTAATGCTCAGGTCTGGGTAAAGTTTTGGGATTTGGGTTTGGAGTTTTGGGAGGCAAGGACCCTGTTTGAGATAGCCAGTGGTGTTGGTGTTCCAGTGAAAATTGATCTCAATACGTTGGATCGTAAATTTGGTCTTTTTGCTAGGGTTTTGGTTGACGTTGATCTCTCTTCTGATCTTCCTCTAGAAGTGGTGGTCAAGCGCAAGAATGGGGAAACTTTTGTGCAAAGTGTAGACTATGAGAAGCTTCCCGATTTATGCTCGCATTGTGGTAATGTGGGGCATCGAGTTACAGCTTGTAAGCATGTTCAACCTGCTGTTTCTAAGCCAGTTGAGCAGCCAAAAAGCGGAAGAGGTCGATCACGTAAGCGACGCACCAGGGCTACGAGGAGGAGGGCTGTCTCTCAGGTTTATATTCCTAAGCAACCCAAAGGCAAGGCTGTTGTTATAGCTCCCACGCCCCCTCCTACAACGGATTGGGGTGAGGGTCCTTCATTTGTTCACAAATCACCAGTCACCACTGATCAAGTATCAAGTCCAATGGGGCAGGATCAGGCTCTTAACAGAGATGAGAATGCGCTACTGGAACCTACTCAGCCGGAGAAGGAGCTTTCTCCTTCTGTTGAGGGTGTTGGTTGTGATAATGGTAAGGATGTTAATGGGCATATGGATAATGGAGTTGCTAGCTTTGTAAATCCCGTTGATGTTGGAAGTATTGCAGCCACGATTAGTGATGGTGTTTGTGAAAGTGATGATAGTGATGGTAGCGACAGTGATGATGTCTCCGTGTCGGACTCTCCGCATGGTGTTTCTCCTAAAGCTTCTGTTTCTATTAATACTGAGGCCACAGACAGTGAAGCTGTAAGCACTAATAATGAGGAGATGGAGGAGAATACCCTTAATGTTGCTAAGGGTGATGTTTCCTCCAATCCGATTTCAAGTTGGTTTGATGAAACAGAGAGAGCAGGGGTAGATGGTGATTTCACTGTGGTGGTGTCAAAGTCTCGTAAGCGCTAGGCTGCTTTGAAGGAGAATCGGGAGGCTTACCTCCGCCGATCAAAATCAACTCAATGAAAGTTTTCTATTGGAATTTGAGGGGTATAGCTAATGACCCCACGCAAAATGCATTAAGGAAATTTATCCGAGATCATAATCCGGAGCTATTATGTATTTCTGAACCCTTTGTGGATTTATCTGCTATTAATTCTTCTTTTTGGAGGTCTTTGGGTATGGCGTTTGTTACTGCAAATGATAGGGGTGGGTTGCGCCCTAATCTTTGGGTTTTCTGTAGACTTCCATTACTTCAGTCCATTCAAGTTCTTCATGTAACTGGGCAACAAGTTTCTCTTAGTGTAGTGCTGGATTCTACTCCTTGTGTTTTCACTACAGTTTATGCTAAAACCACGATGGTGGATCGTCGTAGCTTATGGTTTGATATTGCAGAAGTTAAGAGTCGGTTTGTTACTGGGCCTTGGCTTGTGTATGGTGACTTTAATGCAGTTCTTGGTGCCCATGAAAAGAGAGGGGGTGCTCCAGTGTGCCGGCGTTCATGTGAGGAGTTTCAAGCTATGTCTGACATTTGTGAATTAGTTCATATGAATACGAAGGGTGCACAATTTACTTGGGCTAGAAGGCGTGGTCTTCATGGAAATGTGGAGTTGCGTTTGGATAGATGTCTTGCGAATATGGAATGGTTAGATGCTTGGGCTTCGGTTGATTGTTGTACATTACCGCGCATTTGTTCTGATCATAATCCCTTGCTTATGTCATTTTCTAATTCTGGAGTTCGTCGGAGTCTTTTTAGATTTCAAAAAATATGGCTTGAGCATAAGGACTTTCATGGTTTTGTTCGAGGGTGTTGGGATTCTGCTAATACTTCTGGCTGTCCTTTAACGGTTCTACAACATAAGTTGAGAGTTTTGCGTAAATCCCTACGTTCTTGGAATTGGGAGGTTTTTGGAGATGTTCATAAAAGAGTTGATGCGGATTTCGCGGCATTGGAAAATTTGCAGCAGGTTATTGCTACTTCTGGGGGTTCAGAAGTTGATTTGGCAAAGGAGGTCGAGCTTCAGGTGAACTTGACAGAGTCTATGCGTGTGCAGGAGTCTTTATGGCGTGAGAAATCAAGGATAAGATGGTTGTCTGAGGGGGACCGTAATTCTTCTTTCTTTCATGCTATGTGTCGCTTTCGCAAAGCTCAATCCTCTATTAATTATCTCAAGGATGGCTCACATGTTTTGGAAGATCCTATTTCTATTCAAAACCACATTGTTGGCTATTATATGGATTTATTTTCTAACCATGCAGGCTGCCAGGATACTGGTATTGTCTCAAGGGTTATTCCTTCTTTGGTTACGGATGCAGAAAATGATAGCCTTACTTCTATTCCTTCTCCTGAGGAAATTTATTTGACTGTGAAGTCTATGGATCCAGATAGTGCTCCAGGGCCGGATGGTTTTAATGGTCATTTTTTCATCTCTTGTTGGGATATTGTGGGGAACGATGTGTGTGGAGCTGTGCAATATTTTTTCAAGTTTGGTATACTGCCAACATCTTTTAATTCCAGCTTGATAATTTTAATCCCAAAGGTGGATCATGCTGATTCTATAATGCAATTTCGGCCTATTGCTCTTGCAAATTTTATCTTCAAGGTGATCCCAAAAATTCTCTCCGTTCGTTTAGCTTCTGTTGCTTCTCGAATCATCTCGCCGCAACAACATGCTTTTGTGCCGGGGCGTAATATTTCAGATTGCATTTTAGCTACTTCGGAGTGTTTTAATCTGTTGGATAACAAATGTTATGGAGGGAATGTTGCAATTAAGGCGGATATCACAAAAGCTTTTGACACTCTCTCATGGGATTTTTTAATTCAGGTTTTGGAAGCTTTTGGTTTTAATCATGTTTTTGTGAGTTGGATTCGTGCCCTCCTGCACTCAGCGAAATTATCTTTATTGGTAAATGGTAGTATGGTGGGTTATTTTTCTTGTGGAAGAGGTGTTCGGCAAGGTGATCCGTTATCTCCTCTTTTATTTTGTTTAGCTGAGGAAGTTCTTAGCAGAGGTATTAGTGGTCTTGTTCATGCTGGTCATTTGCATCCTATTTCTTCTCCTCGAGGTACTATTGCTCCTTCTCATGTCTTATTTGCGGATGATGTAATTGTTTTCTGCAAGGGCGATAAGCGCAATTTGACGGTCATTATGAAATTTTTGGAGGAGTACGGGCTCAACTCTGGCCAAGTTATTAATAAAGCCAAGTCAAATGTCTTTATCAGTAAGCATATTTCTCAGAGGCAGCAGTCTATTGTTTCTTTTTTGGGCATTCCTTTGGGATCAGCGCCTTTCACTTATTTGGGCATCCCTATATTTCGGGGTAAGCCTCGTGTCTCCAATTTTCTGTCTATTGTTGATAAGATCCGTCTTCGTTTCTCCAGTTGGATGGGTTCTCTTCTTTCAATGGCTGGTAGGCTTCAGTTGATCAAATCTGTGATATATAGCATGTTGGTTTATAGTTTTCAAGTGTATGAGTGGCCTATCGTTTTACTCAAAAGGTTGGAGGTTTGGTGTCGAAATTTCTTATGGTCCGGTTCAATTGATAGTCGTGGAGTTCCATTGATAGCTTGGAGAAATTGTTGCTCTCCATTGGATGAGGGTGGCCTAGGGCTTAAGCAATTGGTGATTTTAAATAGCTCGTTGCTTCTTAAAAAGGCCTGGGATATTTTTTCTTCGGCCACTGAAGGTTGTTCTTTTCTTCGATCTCGTTTTTGGAGGAAGGGAGTCTTACGTCGTTCTTAAGCTATCTCTTCTATTTGGCCTGGAGTTAAGAGTTTTTGGCCTCAAATCATGGAACATGGCAGATGGTTAATTGGTAATGGCTCAAATATTTCTTTTTGGAAAGATAATTTTATTGGTCGCCCCTTGATTGATTTTTTGGGAGTGAGTGGTGATCAACTAGAGGGTTACGTTGCTGATTTCATTCTTGATGGGGCTTGGAATTTCCCACAACTGCTTCTTCTTCACTTCCCAGGTCTATGTGCTTTTGTTGAGGAGAATGTTTCTCTTCCCATTAACACACATGAAGATGATAAGCTAATTTGGACGCCATCTCCTTCTGGTCAGCTTGCGGCAAGGGATGCTTATAGCTTCTTGCGCCATAAATTCCCTACAGTTTGTTGGGGTAAACTGATATGGTCTAAATTTATTCCTCCTCGCATGTCTCTTTTGGCTTGGAAGGTTTTAAAAGGGCGAGTTCTTTCGGAGGATTTTCTTCAAAAACGTGGTGTTTCTCTTGCATCACGGTGTGTTCTTTGTCATGATCATGGAGAATCCCTTGAGCATATTTTTCAGTCTTGTTCTTTTGCAACAATAATTTGGCAGCGTATGGCAACAATGTTTGGTTTGGGTGGTCTTTATGGTTCTCTTGTGGATTTATTGCATCATGGCTTAGCTGGTCGTAGTCCCCAATTGCGTGAGCTTTGGCTTGCTGCATTTGTTGCGGTGTTGTGGTGTATTTGGCACTTCAGAAATAAGGCAAAATTTGATGGAATTAATGTTCATGTGGCCAAGGCTTATCAGTTGATTAGTGGGCAGATTTTATCTTCTAGTAAGCTTGGTTCTGGTTCAATGTTTAATAAGGTGCAAGAGCTAATTGTTTTGAAAAAGTTTGGGGTTACCTGTAGACCTCGTAGAGCTCCTTCTATTGTTGAGGTTAATTGGATCCCTCCTTTAATTGGTTGGGTGAAAATTAACACGGATGGTTCTTGGAAAAGAGCTTCAGGGCAAGCGGGTTATGGAGCGGTTTTTCGAGATTATAAAGGTGCTTTTCTTGGTGCTTTTGGTTCTAGTCTTAATATTCCAAGTTCGGTGGCAGCTGAGGTAATAGCAGTTATTAAAGCAATTGAACTAGCTTGGGTTCGGGACTGGAAGCATGTGTGGTTGGAGGTGGATTCTACTCTGGTTCTCCATTTCCTTAAATCTCCAAATTTAGTGCCTTGGCAACTTCGAGTGGAATGGGGTAATTGTTTGAACCGTATTTCTCAAATGCAATTCCGATGCTCTCATATTTTTCGAGAGGGAAACCAAGTTGCAGATGCTCTTGCAAACTTTGGTCTCACTTCAGCTACTATGGTTTGGTGGGATTCGCCCCCGACTTTTGTTGTTTCTTTGTGCAATAGGGATGTTATGGGTCTCCCTAATTTCCGTTTTCGGTAGATTGTTTTGGTTTATTGTCTTTCTCTTTTGGCTTTCTTTTTGAGGGGTTTGGTTTCATGTCCCCCCCCTCTTCAATTCTTTGTTTTTCTTTCTTATTTTTAATAAATTTGGGAGGATGATGATTTTGTCCTCTCCTATTCAACTTTGGAAATCGTAAAAAATAAACGAGTCGAGGTTTTTGAGTTTCGCCAATTGAGACAGTTTCTAAAAATTATGTTTTACCAATAGTGAGATTTTGGCAAGGGCAAAGTTAAAAAAAAAAAAAAGTTGGCATGGTTCGGCACGTTTGGAGGTGCCATGTTGGCACATGTGGTATGCCAATATGCCATGGCATGCCAAACCTTGTCAACATCATTTTTTTCTTCAAAATTTTCTGTGCCAAAATCTCTTCATTTATAAAGAATCATTTTAAAAGGTTTTCTAATTGACGAAACTCGAAAAGCTCGATTTTTTTTTCTAGTTTTCCGATTTTGAAAAATCGTAAAAAATAAACGAGTCGAGATTTTTGCGTTCCGTCAGTTTGAGAAGTCTTTAAAAATCATGGTTTGAGGGTGGAAAGATTTTAGTGAGAAAATGAGAACATGCGATTTTGGCCAAAAAATCGTGTGCTATAGTCCACAGTTTTGGGTGAAAAATTATGATTTCAAAAAAAAAAAATTTGAGAGAAAATATTGAGGTTAGTCTCCACAGTGTTAGAACATTGTTTTTTTATGAAACATTGTGGTTGGACCGCCAAAATTAGACATTAGCCTCACTTGCATAGGCAAGCCATGTTATTGTCGTAGTGGTTAGGACCACAAGCATATGGTAGTCCCGAACCACACAATAATTACTTAGAGATGACATTTTTGGACCTCACAGCTGAAAAAATATACTAAACTGCCTCGAACCGACATAATTTTTCCCGAAATCAAACCATACCGCCGGTATCCGTGTCTAAAACCTCACTACACCGACAATATCAGTGTGGATCAAACCATCATCCACCGTACCAAACCGACCCAAATCATGCACCAAATTGAGCACCTTCACATATATTCAAACTTCCATATTTTGATATCGAACTTCAAATCAAACACTCAATTTGAACTCTCTAAGCTTTTTTTCTTCTTCTTCAAAGGATTTGCAAAACACATAAATTAAAACTGATGCTTGAATAACTGTTAATTAAACCAACTATATATGTTTGTAGTAATAAATTATGGTCGCGCGGTTCCGGTCTTAAAATCTGGATAACCGGTGTCATCGATGTAGTTTGTTGTTACGGCCAAAAACCTGCATCGATAACACCGATCGACCTCTACCTGAGATTGTTCCCACCTTCAAACCAAGCACCTCCCTCGACGACTTGACAACACCCAGACATCTACCTTTGGATCGCTCTCTCGTGTTATCAACCTCTCCATTCCTGTCTCTGCTTTATTTCATTTTTCTTCACATCAAAATACAAATAGTGGAAATGTGATCTATTTAACCGATCTTCCCCTTACATTTACCTAATGAAACTAATTAATTATGCAGCTTTCAGTTTGATTGAGCTCTGGTGGGATGTGAATGCAATTAGACTCCATATATTCTAAGTTTGTTTGGAGGTCCTCAATATATGGTTGGACCGCCACTCAATGACATAGATAGACAGCTAGTCATGCATGCAATTGTCACAAACCAACTTGTGATCAAACGAATCATCGATTAAGATGGATCATATCATAAGGTGATCGGGAGGCAGCTTTCCAGAAATTGCATGGTATGCACACAGGCGTGAACCAAAAGACTGGTTCGGGGGGTAAGTGCATATATATATGCATGCGTCTGGGTTGGTGTGGTCCTCTACTCCATGTTTTTTGACCTAGCTAGAACCTTTCCGGCCGGCCATCACAAAGGGTCGATACCATTACCATGTGCTTGTTAATTTTCCCGAACCAAAAGACTGCATTATATGGTTCGGATCGGAGATATGTTAACGCGAGCGGTTCGGCAAACCTAGCTACGTACGTGCAGTTTCAGTTACTGAGGGCCTCCCTCAAGGAATATACCGACCTATTTGGGGTTCAGCAAACAATGAATTGCTGGATACATGAATTATCATTTCACTGTTTGGGACTTAATTTGGGGTGTCACATCGATCTGCATGCCCTTATGTACATTGAGTGGTTCCAATACACAAACAACTGGCTTTGAGTGGTGGAGTACTGAGATTGAAAAAGAGCTCGATCGAGTTGATGCTTTTCTATTTCAATCCCTGCAGACTACGTATATGTGCATTTTAGTGGATCCAGGGTCCAGGGATCCAATACTGGAGTAACCTGTACGTACATGTGAATTATGGAGACCACGGACTTACTCATTTGTTTCTTCAACATTAATTGCAATGAGTAATATTGGTTGATTGCATGGGCAATTTTTATTTAAAAAAAAATGTACTCGAAGATCGATTAAAACCCAAATTTAAGTTAGTTCATACACCTATTCACTGGCTTTAAGTTAGCTCATCTATATTTTCAACTTTTGCACATAAATTGTTACCATTTCAACCATATACATACATCTATATACAACGCACTAATGTTCTATGTATTGCATGCATGCTTATCCAAGTGTAATTAAGGTGAGTTTGATAACATTTGTTTTTTTTTCCTTCTGAATTTCATGTAACAAATATTAATTCGTTATTGAACACCATTTATGCTAGAATATGGACCATATCTGGTTATGGTATATCACTAGCTATATCCCACAGAAGAGCTTTCACCAAGGGAAATTAATTACATTTTTATGGTATTATATATTTAAGCTGGATGTACATGCATGTTAAGAAATTTACCAAATACATCATAATCTAGAAAAAAAAAAAAACAAATCTAGCCTAGCTAATCATCGCAGTAAATAGATGCAATGGTAAGAAATAAAGAAAACAAATTGTTAACGCAGTTCGGCAAGCCTACATCCGTGGAGCAGCAGAGACGAAACAATCCACCATCAAAAAGATGAAGAGTTACAAAGGATTACAGCAGCTCTTGAATTCTAACAACAATATCTATAGAAACCTATTAGTCCCTCTTAAGCCAATATATAAGCCTTATATTTGCTATTACAATAATACGTACACTCAATCAAATACATAACACCAGGCCAAAAGGAGTAATGTTAATTTTCTCGATCGAATTAATTTGTGCTAGCTTGCTAGGTGGTTTAATTGTTAATTAATCAGTTTGATCAATTTAATTGTTGAACCAAATGATCGACAACAAAAGGGTCCAGAACTCACATCCATGAGTCGATTAGATTTACCAAAAAGCAAGGTCTGGATTCTGGAAAAAGAGAAGTGATAAAGAGGAAGAGGCCGGGCTGCAGGGAATAAATAAAGGCAATAGACCATGCGCGCAGTGCAGTTGCCACAAATGGAACAAGATATATGGTGCATTATCTTTTTGAAGAGGGCCAGGGAGGATCAAAGTGTGGATTCATGCATTATTTTTTTAGGTTTGATGAACTTAACCAATGATCAACTACTTTGTGGCTTTTTAGAGCTAGAGACATGAAGTTTGCACTTCCTTTTCTAGATGAAAGAGTAAAATCTTATCAAACTAATTATTAATTTCGGGAACCTTTAATTGTAAGATCACCCACCAACTCCTCGAAAAGGAAAGATGCTTTTTCTTTTTTCCTTTTCTTTTCAACCCTAAACTTTAATTTTTGAAGGTCCAAATTTTGATTTCTAAACTCGACCATAAATTAATTATCTTTGGATTGATATTTATTTCTGTATTAGACTTGATAGTACTTTTGAAACAAGAAGAAAAAATTACTTCTGATCCTAATCGCGAGATACGGAAGGTGTCTAAGATAGTTTTGTGTTGACACATCAAGGTCCTATGTTCAAATCTATGATTAAATAGAGAAAAAGATAATCAAGGTAATAGAGGATTACTTTTGACCCCAATGGCGAAATATGGAAAATATCTAAGATTGTTTTGCGCTGACACATCTATTCTCGAGACCCACTTTAAGTCTATATAGGCAAGAATGTTAAAATGCTATTTTTCATGCCAATAAATCATCGAAATTGTTGGTGAAAATGACTTTGTGGATCAACACCTTAACCATTTGGCTTAATATGGTGTTATAAGTGAGAGATTATGAGTTCGACTCACAAACGACTAATTTGTTGTGTAATAATAATAACAATAAATAAAAAAAACTATGACCATCAAACAAGGGGAGAAATCAAGAATCAAACCTAATCATTTTATTAACTAGTTTTCTTTTCTAAACAAAAAAAAACGCTGCAATTTTTGGAGAAAATGGAGGTTGTAAATGATCATAAGATACAGCTGATTCCTCCCAGTTCCCACGCGAGCCACCTAGTTTTGCTTTTACCCAGTACCCACCACGCATGTCGACGCACCCAATCCCACTGCCAAACGCCACACTTTCTGGTCCGCAACAAACGCAATAAAGTTGAGCACCTGGATCTGCAATCCGCACTCATCATGACTACTAATTGCTCAAATGGAGAAACTCAAGGAATGAACATACGGTGCAGATTTCGTGCTGTCCCATCAGGCTTTCCTTTTACGTGCATTGCAATTTGAGCAGCAATGTGGGCATGGTGCCCATTTTTCCGTAAGAAGGTTCTGTGTGATTGTTTGTTAACCCACTATGTGTTTGTTTGTGATCACTCAACAAGTATGTTGCATTAACCGATCATGTTAGAAGTGTTTGAAGAAATGTTTGAACGACATGTTCAATGCATTAACAAATCATGTTAGCGTTATCAATCTGAGCACATTATTGAAAAAGACAAAGTGTTCGTTGAAATTAATGTCTAACAAACATGTTCATAATATCTTGATACATGTAGTCATGACGCAGATAGAATTACAACATATATAAGGATGGTTAATTTCCATCTTCTGTCAAAAAGACTAGTTTGTTGGATAATATGGTGCATGAGATTGTGTGTGATGCGTCCTAGAAACGAAGACATGCATGAACACATCTGAACGTCAAGAAATTAAAAGAGTAGTAATTATAAGTAGATGGAGGCTATTAGTTCTACTTAGTTTTACAGCTGTGATGATTAGCTGGTTACTTAAAGCTTATTTACTGATCTCTCTTAATGCAAGCCTAACAGTGGTTAGCAGTTAATTCAATTTACAGCAATTTTAAGCATATTTTTCACTTTTGAAATATTAGGAGTGAGAGAGGTGCTGCCATGAGGAAGCCTTTGTATATTATAAATAGGAACATCTAAGATTCCAACACGTACCAGAGTGCATAGTAGCTAGGTCACTGTACAAGAATCCAGAGCACAGTTTCAGTGGCTTCAGAGACCCACTAGGTGTAAAGCATCGAAGCTTTAAAACTTCTCTATCACTAAGCCACGTGCCTCCTTCAACAGGTTTGCTTCTTTAAATCAAACCACCCCAGTTTGCCACTATCTGTTTTTGTTCTGAATCTACTACTCTAATCCCAAAGATTTTGTTTTCAACTGCCATATTCCATTGTCAATTGGGTTTGCTTCGAATCTTTACGTGTTTATCTGAATCGGATGGCCATTGTACTTATCCAAAGTCCAAACGCGTGTGTTAATATGCAGGTGTCATTGCTCAAGTTCAGTTCTAGATTGGTTCAGAACTAATTTGACTGGGAAAAGCTTTGGAATTTAGACTCACCTTTGATGGAGATCTCTCCGGAAATTGTCTATGTTGGGTTTTTCATAGTGCTATTGACGTGGGTTTTGCTAGATATACTGAGGAGAAGAAGAAGAATACATGGTAGTGATGGTACTGAAAATCAGTCATATTTGAGAGACAGAGAAAGCAGAGGATGTAAAGGTTTTGCCTTGATAACCCTTCTTGTAAATGCCTTAATCTCAGTGTTCTATGTTGGTTTTGGAATTTATGAGTATTGGGGTGGTAGAATCATAAGCTTTAAATCAATCTTCTCTGGCATGACTTGGGTTTTGGCAACAATAGTTACAATCTACTCTAAGAACAGAGCTTTCAGTGAGCACAAAAGGTGGCCTTGGGTCCTCATTTTTTGGTGGATTTTTTCCTTCATTTTTTGCTCACTTTCTGTGTGCCTTTACCTTATTACCCACTGCTTGATATCCACAAAGTTGCCAGATATTCTTCCAAAGGCTAACATAGTCGAGTTTGCTTCCTTTCCTTTGTCAATGTTACTTTGCTGCAATGCTTTTAGTTATGTCCAGAAAGACAGTGATCTCAAACAGCCATTACTTGAGAAGGAATTTGAAATTCACACCGATACTTACACTGATGCTGGGATTTGGAGCAAAGTCACATTCCAATGGTTAAATCCACTTTTCAAAAGGGGTCGAAACCAAAAGCTGGAATTACCTCATATACCATCTGTCCCTCCCTCAGAAAGAGCAGAAACTGCTTCATCTTTGCTCGAAGAATCATTCCGGAAACAGAAGATTGAAGACTCTTCATTGCCAAAAGCCATAATCAGGGCTTTATGGAAATCATTAGCTGTAAATGCAGTTTTTGCAGGTATTTCTTTCTATTCAATACTCTTTCATTGGCCACTATTACTTTAACATCTTCTGAAGTATTGGAATTATGCATTCAAGGATTAGTGTATGAACGTATGGATTCAAGTTTTAGATTTTCAGATGTTATGTATGCCACTATAATCTTCACTTTTCCTTTTAAATACTTTTAATCCTGCAGGTTTTTATATGCTTCTAATTTATTTTTGTAGGAGTTAATACTACTGCATCATATATGGGCCCATTCCTAATTTCAAACTTTGTGAACTATTTATTGGAAAAGCATGACTATTCAAGCATCCATCATGGCTTGATTCTTGCATTCATATTCTTCATTGCAAAGACAATGGAATCACTGAGTCAAAGGCAGTGGTATTTTGGTGCTCAGATAATTGGTGTACGCCTACGAGCAGCTCTCAGTGTGTTGATTTACAAGAAGTCTATTTCGATCAAGTATTCGGGTCCAAGCAATGGGAAAATTATTAATTTGATCAATGTGGATGTAGAAAGAATTGGAGACTTCTGCTGGTATATTCATGGAATTTGGTTGCTTCCTCTTCAAGTCTTTTTGGCCTTAGTTATCCTTTACAGGAATCTTGGTGCCGCCCCCTCTGCTGCTGCTCTTATTGCCACAGTTTTAGTCATGGTATGCAACACACCTTTGGCCAATATCCAAGAAAGGCTTCACTCCAAGATCATGGAAGCAAAGGATTCACGGATCAAAGCAACATCAGAGATTCTGAAGAGCATGAGAGTTTTGAAGCTTCATTCTTGGGAATCCACATTCATGAAGAAGTTGCTTCAGCTCAGGGAAACTGAGAGGAGTTGGCTGAACAGATACCTCTATACATGCTCAGCAGTGGCTTTTCTCTTCTGGGCTTCACCAACTCTGGTTTCAGTTTCCACTTTCGGTGTATGCATTATACTTAATACACCGTTAAATGCAGGTACGGTCCTGTCTGCTTTAGCTACTTTTAGAATTCTTCAAGAGCCTATTTACAACCTCCCAGAGCTCATTTCCATGATTGCTCAAACAAAGGTATCAGTTGATCGTATCAAAGAGTTCGTTAAAGAAGATCAAGTGAAGCTAATTCCTTGTCATACTTCAAAAGAATCCAATGTCATGATTGTAATTGAGACAGGAGAGTATGCATGGAAAACAAGCGATCAAAACTTAAAGAAGCCTACAATTAAAATTTCGGAGAAGATAGAGATAATGAAAGGATACAAGGTCGCAATTTGCGGCTCTGTTGGTTCTGGCAAGTCAAGCCTACTAAGTAGTATACTTGGTGAGATTCCCAAAATTTCTGGGGTAGGATCAAGGGTTTATGGAACAAAAGCTTATGTTCCACAAAGTGCTTGGATTCAAACTGGAACTGTGAGGGAGAATGTGCTGTTTGGCAAGGAGATGAACAAGGGTTATTATGAAGATGTTTTGGCAGCTTGTGCTTTGGACCAGGATGTCAAAATGTGGGAAGATGGAGATTTGACGGTTGTGGGGGAAAGAGGGATGAACCTAAGTGGGGGAGAAAAACAAAGGATTCAACTGGCAAGAGCAGTCTATAGTGATTCAGATGTTTATATCTTGGATGATCCTTTTAGTGCTGTTGATGCACATACCGGAACGCACTTGTTCAAGGTATTGGAACACGTTATGAAAAATTGTCATTTTAGCTTGTATTTATTGTTCATGCATGCACATTTAAATTTCTGTTTAAATTTTGAAATGGATTTGATGAGACACTGGAATGTTTTGCAGAAATGTCTCTTGCAACACTTGTACCAAAAGACTGTCATCTATGCTACCCACCAGTTAGAATTTCTAGAAGCAGCGGACATTGTCTTGGTAAGTTAATAGAATTTCTAGTGCCTCTCAGATATATAGTACGTAACAATTTTGTTTTTTCATTTTTTTCATTCTATTCTTGATAGGTAATACAAGGTGGTCAGATTGCTCAGTCTGGAAAATATGAAAATTTGATTGCTGACCTGAATGGTGAACTTGTAAGACAAATGGCTGCACATAGGAAATCGTTAGAACAAGTTAGCACATGCCAACAAGATGATTCCTCTAACAGTAGACCTCATCATGTTAATCTTATAGAGGTTGTGGAAGAAAAAGGGCCTTTCAACAATGGCAAGCTTCCAGAAAAGAGTCACGAAGAAGAAGTAGAAACTGGTCGAGTGAAATGGAGTGTTTATTCAACCTTTGTAACTTCTGCTTATGGAGGTGCTCTTGTCCCAGTCATCCTTCTCTGTCAAGTCCTCTTCCAGGCGCTGCAAATGGGCAGCAACTACTGGATGGCTTGGGCAACAGAGAAGGAAGGCAGGGTCAGCAGAGAGCGGTTGATATGGGTATTTGTTATGTTGTCTGGTGGGAGTTCCATCTTCATATTGGGAAGGGCAGTTTTTTTGGCAACTATTGCTATTCAGACTGCTCAGAGTCTATTCCTTGGAATGATAACTTCAGTATTCCGAGCACCCATCTCATTTTTTGACTCCACTCCTTCTAGTCGAATCCTTAATAGGGTTAGTTCTTTTTTTTTTTTCCTTCAAGTTAATAGATTCTGTTTTGTTGAAGTATATGAAGTTCTTCAAAAAAATGATTGCAGTCTTCTATGGATCAAAGCACTGTAGACATGGACATTCCTTATAGATTAGCTGGATTAGCATTTGCACTTATCCAACTAATAAGCATCATAGTCCTTATGTCTCAAGTGGCCTGGCAAGTTTTCCTTCTTTTCCTAGCAGTTCTTGCACTCTCCATATGGTATCAAGTAAGAAAAGAACTCATTTCGAAATTATATTTTCATTGTTTAAGACCTTGACTGTAATTACGCTCATTCTACCTACGAGTAAGATTGCAGTTAATGTTCCTTCCAGCTAATATTCAACTATATATATTTTGGTGCATAGGTATTTTATTTCATTTTATTTTATTGCAGGCTTATTACATTACCACAGCTAGAGAACTTGCGAGGATGGTTGGAATTCGAAAGGCTCCAATCCTCCATCACTTCTCAGAATCAATCACAGGGGCAGCAACAATTCGTTGTTTCAACCAAGAAAACCGCTTCTTGATGAAGATAATGAACCTCACTGATGATTATTCTCGTGTAGCCTTTCACAATTATGCCACAATGGAATGGCTGTCTGTCCGAATCAATTTTCTGTTCAACCTTGTATTCTTCCTTGTTCTTATCATTTTAGTGAGTTTGCCAAGGTCTGCCATCAACCCTAGTAAGTCCATCCCTCCAATCCCTCATGTTATATTCAGCAATAATAGTTATGAGGAAACATAAGACCAAAAGCGCGCATTAGACTTTACTGTCATTCTGTTTTAGAATTATTTTGGAATCTTGGACACTTAGAATTTGGAACTAATGAAAAAGTTTCTCTGGTCTCAGGTTTGGCAGGATTGGCAGCTACCTATGGTTTGAACCTAAATGTCCTCCAGGCTTGGGTGATATGGAATTTGTGTAATGTAGAAAACAAAATGATATCAGTGGAGAGGATCCTTCAGTTCACGAATTTACCAAGTGAGGCACCACTAGTCATTGAAGATTGTAGACCAAACCCTGAATGGCCAACGGTTGGAAAAATTGAACTTGAAAACCTTCATGTTCAGTATAATCCAGCTCTTCCAATGGTTCTCAAAGGGATCAATTGCATCTTCCCTGGACAGAAGAAAATCGGAGTTGTGGGCAGGACGGGGAGCGGAAAGTCCACCTTGATCCAAGCTCTCTTTCGAGTAGTAGAGCCCTCAGGTGGACAGATTCTAATTGATGGTGTTGACATTTGTAAAATAGGTCTGCAAGACTTGAGATCAAGGTTGGGGATAATTCCTCAAGACCCAACATTATTCCAAGGAACAATGAGAACTAATCTGGATCCTTTGCAGCAGCATTCTGATCAAGAAATCTGGGAGGTTAGGATCAAAATTTTTTTGTTTGAGTTACTTAAATTCGAAGACTGATTTGGTGTTTTTACTAATATCATTGAATATATAAATCAGGTTCTCAATCAAAGTCGACTTGCAGAGATAGTTAGGCAAGACCAAAGGCTTCTTGATGCACCTGGTATATATAAAATTATAGTAATCTGCTCAGTCATATAACCAAAGTTCAATTTTTTTTTTTGGCTCATTTGTTGGCTTTTATAATTCATTCCAAAACCTGGATTGTAATACAGTTGCTGAAGATGGAGAAAATTGGAGTGTGGGACAGAGGCAGCTTGTGTGCCTGGCGCGAGTACTCCTAAAGAAAAGGAGAATTCTGGTCTTGGATGAGGCTACAGCTTCAATTGATACAGCTACAGATATTGTAATTCAGGAGACGATAAGGGGACAAACAAATGGATGCACTGTCATCACTGTTGCTCATCGGATACCTACTGTTATCGACAATGACTTGGTTCTAGTCCTTGATGAAGGTACTAAGATAAGGAATACAACAGAATTTGGAACTAAGATAAGAACAATCTTTTTTTGTTTTTTTTCAACATTTAGTTTAATTGCTTTGTGCATGGATACCTTAAAATGATACAACATTCCACTTGGATCATTGAAAGCTTAATTTATTTATTTTTGGACAATGAAAGCTTTAATTTTTAAGGTGACATGATTTGAACTGCTTTTTGCCAACTCTTTGATTTATATGTACAGGAAAGGTTTTAGAGTATGATTCTCCAGCTCGGTTACTCGAGGATGGTTCTTCTGCGTTCTCCAAGTTGGTAGCAGAATACTCAAGGCGATCTTCCATGAGCAACTGCTTTAGAGACCTATCTTGAGTATTTGGTACACAAATGTGCATGAACCTCAACTACTCCAATCTCTTGAAAATTTAAGAGGCCTGCTGTGTTCTTCTCCTCCCAATGAAAAGATTAGCCTTGTGACTCACGTATAGAAAAATATTGATACCCTGAAGGCTTCGGGCATCTATGAGCAGACATTTCCTTGGTGCATAACATACATGGATTTAATTAATGATGTTGCAGTTGGTTCAAGTTGTTATCATCTTTACATCCTAATGTTAATGGGAGAAGGATGTGATCGAGCTGGTCATCCGAGAAAAGTGCGGTCCGAAAGTTGAAACTCCTGAAGAAGCTACTGCTGTGATGTCACATCTCAGACAGAGTGGGACATGCATAACTCATTAGGGATCGAAGATTGAAATCCTGCATGGAATGAGTGGACTGCAGGACAAAGTATTCATTTGATATATAGGTCAAACAGGCCGGCCGGACTCTCTGGTTGTAAAGATGTCCTATTGAAGCCGGCACTAGAAGAAGTTAATTGGTACGTGGTTAAAACAATTATTCAGTCCAAACATCTCTGATTGTACAAGCTTATCGAGATTGGCAGTTTGCTTCCCAAATTGAATCCTGATTGCTCTGATTGGCAAGTGGGATTGCTCTGATTGTTTTTATTAATTAATTTAGCTGCTAGACAAAAACAAATTAAACAGATTACATCGATCAATTAATTAAGGGTAATAAAACAATAACGTACACGGTACACCAAGTATATATATATAGTCCACTTGTTTTTCTTGCAAATTTTTTTTGGCTAAAAAAAAGAGTTTATTAAACGAAAAAGAAATTGTTTTCTTATTGCAATTAGTTGGGCACAGCATTCAGAGAGTGAGCCATTTGTAAAGTGAGGCCAAACTTGTCTTCCATGTTCATAGTCTCAGGTACAGCTCCATCTTCAAGCTTCCAATCAAAACAGTTCAGAACTGAACCCAACATCAAGGGCAACATTCTCATTGCCAATGGCAAACCTGGACATATTCTCCTCCCACCGCCAAACGGAATAAGCTCAAAGTTTCTTCCCATAACATCAATTTCGGATCCCAAAAACCTCTCCGGCGTAAACAAGTTTGGGTTGTCCCAAACACTGGAATCTCTGCCTATGGCCCAAGCATTGATCAGAACTTGTGCACCCTTAGGGACAATGTACCCTCCGATTTCTACTTCCGAACCGGCTTTACGGGGGAGTAGCAATGGCACTGTTGGGTGCATTCGGAATGTTTCTTTGATTATTGCTTGTAAGTAAGGGAGTCGAGCAATGTCCGACTCCTCGATTGGTTTGCCTTTCCCAATTATTTGCTCCAGCTCTTCTTGAGCTTTTACAAGTTTTTCTGGGCTACGCAGTAGCTCAGCCATTGCCCATTCCATTGTGGCTGAAGTTGTATCTGTCCCCGCACCAATTAAATCCTATATTTTTAGTAAGACAAAATTAATAGGATCATAGTACTAATGAACCATAACAAAAACAACCCTAGTCATCATAAACTACTCTAACCAAGTCTGCTACATATATATACACTCGTTAATTTAGTTTGTTAAATTCTGTTTAGCAAAAGATGCGACAATTTTTCATTTTTTTATTAATTAATTATTTGGTGAACAAATTTTGTGACTCTAGCATTATTAATTAAAGCAAGTAATCGATCAAGAAAAACAAATTAAGAGTAAGGAATATAATTAATTAATAAGCAGAGACTAACCAGAAACAAATGCTCAACTTCGGTCTTGTCCATTTCCTCATTTTTCTCTTCACTCATGTTTAAAAGAGTATCCAACATATCATTAGTCGGAATATAACTCTCTCCTTTTCTTGATTCCAACCTTTGATTGATCATCCGGTCGAAGAGGACTATCGTCTTCTGAAAGTGGTTGCTCAAGCGCCGCCTTATTCCTTGGGGGTCAAGCTTCCTAAGCAAAGGAAAATAGTCGGCCACGTTTGGTTTCCCTATCTCTTCCATGATACCCCAAATCGTCTCCTTCAACTCCCTAGCCGTATCGCTACTAGGGTTAGCTAAATCCACTGAGAAGATAGTCCGCGACATCAGATTGAGCGTGGTTTTGAAAGCAGCCCTCCCAATGTTCACTGGCACTCCTTTCTCCTTGCTTTCCCGGACTTCAGCTATGAGCCCCTGCACTTTTATGCGCCGGTTGGCTTGGTTTGCATCCAGAACTTTGGCTGCAAACAATTGCGAGTTACATATTTTGCGAAGGTTTCTCCATCTATCTGAAACAGGCAGCCACACCATGCTGTACTCGCAGTGCTTGTAGGAATTGACCGCATCTGGGATAGTTCGGTTGCAGAAGACATGGTCGTGGGTTCGGAGGATTTGTTTGGCCAGGGATGCCGAGGAAATCACTATTGTGGTTACTTGGCCGAGTTGCAAACTGATTATGGGGCCATAGCGTTGGGAAAGCTTGGTCAGAGAGAGATGGGGTTTGTCTCCAAGCTCAAACAGATTACCAATTAATGGAAATGGCTTTGGTCCTGGTGGAAGCCTAGTTCTAGGAATTGATTTGCTTCTTCTTCCAAATGAACGGAAGGCTTGGATTGAGAGCCCGGCAAGGCAAACACAGAGAAGTATACAATTCAAGAACTCCATCTCTCTAACTACGGACTCAACAGCTACCAAAAAATTACTTGAAACCCATCCCTAACAAATCTATATGTAGGATATTTGTGAGCACATGAAATTCGTTGTTTATTACTAGTGGTATATATTTATATACATAAATTGTACTTGGTAGGAGAAATTATTCAATGGTCCCGGACCACCACCTGGCATGCTGACATGGTGGTCCGAACCAATGAATGTCAAGCACGTGTACAGAAGCTAAATGAGGAGAAACAAGCCAAACTGCTACAGTTCCCCTTTCTCTTCTTCTTCTTCTTCTCTCTCTCTCTCTCTCTAATTCTTTAATTTTCTGCACCCATTTGCCCTTCTCTTGATTGTTATCACTCTCAATTTCTCTCCATCTATGGATCTACCTTCAATGAGTTCTGTTCCTGGGTTTTAGATAGAGAAAAATTTGAGAATGAAAGTAGAACACCATACCGGTTACGTGTTGAATCTCAAATTTCCATGGCTTGTCCTCCAAACCCAAAATTAATTATAAATAATCAGTCCCAAAATGAATCAATGAACACGGACCAAAAATACCCAATTTATGCTCAGATTCTTACACAAATTTGAGTCATCCATCTTGAGATTGTTTGATTATTTTCTGGGTTTTACTCATATGTTTGAATTTCAATTGATTTCATTGTTATACCAGAAAAAAAAAATCAATTGTCCAGTAGCCGCAGCCGCACAAGCTCTCTGAACCAAAAACCGCAGCTCCGCCTTGTCCCCACGTCTCCGCCGATGTTCAACCATGGTCGTCGTACATAGAAATTGAGAGTGATAACAATCAAGAGAATGGCAAGTGGGTGCAGAAAATTAAAGAATGAGAGAGAGAGAGAAAAAAAGAAGAAGAAGAAGAGAACTGGGCAGAGAAGCAGAAAAAAGAATCGGAGGCAGAGAGAGAAAAGAATAGAAAGGGGGAAGTGTAGCAGTTTGTCTTGTTTCTCCTCATTTAGCTGCTGTACACGTGCTTGGCATTTATTGGTTCGGACCACCATGTCAGCATGCCTGGTCCGGGACCATTGAATAATTTCTCACTTGGTAGACAAACCCACCAAGTCCGAGTGCATATATATATATATATATATATATAATTAGGGTAAAATCCTCATATGGTACCTGAACTATCACCAAATGCAATTTTTGGTACCTGAACTTTCATAAAGAACCTGGTGGTACCTGAACTATTCCTCCGTTAGCCATTATAGTACCTACCGTTAAATATTCCGTTAAGTGCTTATGTGGCATGGGTAAAACTTGTAATTTGGTGACTAGAGCATGGGCAAAACAGTCATTAAAGGTTTTTTACCTATTAAATTTAGAAATAAAAATAAAAATAAATTATGCAAAAAAATTAAATTTATATTAACATAATCAAATTAGAGTTTTTATCTTAAAACATTCAAGATTAAAGATGCAAAAATTATTTTATTCTCAAATATTCAGGATTAAAGATGTGGTGGTTTTATTATTAAATTTTAAAATTAAAATAAATTATAATTATTTTTTAATATAATAAAAATTTAAATTACTTTTTTTAATATAGTTTATTTTTTATTTTTTTAATTAATAATAAAACCACCTACATGGTAATAAATTATATTAAAAACATAAAAATAAATTATATTATAAAAATAAAAATAATTTTTCTCTTTTTTAGTCTTGTATATTTGTGGACAATATATAAATTTTTTTTTTGTATAATTTATTTTAAAAATTGAAAATAAATGAAATGACTATTTTACCCATGCCACATAAGCACTTAATGGAATATTTAACGGTAGGTACTATAATGGCTAACGGAGGAATAGTTCAGGTACCACCAGGTTCTTTATGAAAGTTCAGGTACCAAAAATTGCATTTGGTGATAGTTCAGGTACCATATGAGGATTTTACCCATATAATTAAATACTTTGCAAAAGCAGAATCCGGTTTCTCAACCTTTTCGATCTTCCTTCCTTGGTCAAGTTTAATGTTATAGTCACGTTGCATGTGTACGTTAGAAAATTCTAATATACATTTGCAAAAGCAAAATCCGGTTTCTCAACCTTTTCGATCTTCCTTCCTTGGTCAAGTTTAATGTTATAGTCACGTTGCATGTGTACGTTGGAAAATTCTAATATACATCACAGCATACTATGCAATATTTTTTTTTAAATGTAATTGCATTTTTGAATTACAATTGCCGTTCAAAAATGTGAAACTAGACATTTCCAAATGCAATTGCCATTCCAAAACATGCAATTGTCATTCCAAAAATGCAATTGTCATTTCAAAATGCAATTGCATTTCAAAATAATTAGTTTTACCTTTTTAAACGGCAATTGCATTTCAAAAATGCAATTGCATTGCAAAAAAAAAAAAACTGCATGATATGCAGCTCTGCAGGTTAGACGCATCCGTGTACGTTTATATTAATTAATCATATATTAGATTAAAGTGTACTAGGTTACACTTTTGAATGTAATCAACCCTATTTTTAAATATTAAAGTGAGAAGTTCATTTAGTTTCTATTGTCGTTTTTCAACCATCATTTTGAAAAGCGTCACCTTATGAGCCTTAATATAGTATCCCATTGACCCATTGTATGTAAGATTTAGGTTAATTATGACCGTTTTCTGTTGGCATATATGTTCATTTGCATTTTATCATATATCCCATTTTACAAGTTATCCCATCAATCATGGAACATGAAGCACTTTGTCTAAATAAATATACACAGCGCTGCCAAAACCATTTCTGAGATTTACAAGTTAAAACATACTGCTCCCTTCTATCTCTTATTCCTCCCCTGCAGCCCTCAACCACGTCCCCTGCATGGTAGCTGGAAAGTTAAAGTCGATCATGAAGATGAAAAAGAAGAAGAAAAAGCTGCAGAAATTGGTTCAAACTTCAAAGTACTACGTACGTTAATGGAGGTGCACTTGTTCCGGTTATGACTGAATGGAATTCCTCCCAAGTCCATGCGTGGAGATAAGCCTCCTGTGTACGTGGAAGTCCTTACCATACGTACGGTTTCTTGGGGATGAAAATATTAGGTGGTAGCTTCTTTGTGGGAGCCATTGCACACTCGTCAATGATATGCAGGCCGGTGAAGCCCTGAACTTCATTAGGAGTACTATCATTAACAATTCTTGCAATGGCGTCGTAAAATTAACGATGATCCTCACATCGATCATCTTGATCGATTTATAGGACAGCACCTAGTATTTCTCAACCCTTTAGAGCATCTCCACCCGAGATGTCAAATTTTTTTGTCAAATTTGAATTTGACAATTGACATGGCACAATGCTTTTTTGGCTACTTTCGGGTCCAATCGAGATGTCAAACTAGGGTGTTATTTTAATAAAAAGAGGGACATATGGTGGGAGAGAGAAAAGATAGAAGGAGAGAGTATTGGCTGGGGACGAAGAGAGAGAGAGAGCAGATGGAGAAATATTAATAAAGTAAGATTTGACATTTACTTTTTGGGGTGTCGAATTTGACATCAGTGTTCAGGGGCTGCCATCCACCTAAGCAATAACACCTCGGTTGGAGAAGGCTCAAGCTGTCAATTATTACCGTTGCAACTCCACCTGGCATTTGGCACCTCGGTTGGAGTTGCTCTTAGAAGCCATACCTGTGATGAGGACCCCAAATTAATGTTATATGGCTTTGATTATTTTCATGCACTAGCCAGGGGATTCCATTCAGATTAATTAATGTTATGGCTAGGTTAATTAATTAGTTGACGAAGCAGTTTTAATTAGCTGCATGTATGCTCAGATTGTAATAGTTATTTCAGTAGTACTTAATTGAGATTCTGATGGTACTGCCAATTCATGTTACAAGAAGTGATCGAGTTAGTTACTCAAGCTAGTTGGTTATATGAAACCTAACTTCTAACCTAACTTCCTACCTAACCTAACCTAACTTTTCTCCTAACTTCTCTTCTCACATCGATCATTATGTTGAGGTAGATTAATCTTGACTTTTAAGATTTTGAATGGATGACTGAGATTAAAAATTTAGGTAGATTAGGAGAGAAAATAGGTTAGGAGAGGATCCAAATTCATGATTGTGTCCTTCAATTTAGTTGCTTTAAATGAAACCTCAAATTGAATTATGTTTAATGTTTTGATAAGCAAATATTGGCTTTAAAAAAGGTAGCTAGGCTATGAGACAATTGTAATGGGTTAAAAAGGTAGCTAGGTCATATAAGTGGGAGCGGCTGGAATGTACCAGAGCTCTTATGTACCTTTGAACGGAGTTAGGGTCAACACGTTAGTTTGACAGTAAAATATTTTACTGAGACCATCTCCATTGCACGTGCGGCCAATAATTAGTCTCGTCTCCTTCCTCTCCATCTCTCCGTCTTTGATTGCAACTTCTGTTCCCTCTTCTTTTGCAATTTCTCTCATTCCTCCAATCGTTCGTAAAAAGGGAGTGATTTTCTTCAAAGTAAAACCAACAAAGACCTATGCTAAATCATACCATCCATGCTTAGCTATAACATATATGGTTGAATAAGGTTGACCGAGATTTTTTCTTTTCTGTGTTTTGATAGAGCAGCAGCTGTGAATGACTGTATCTTCGATCTGATATGAAAATTGGGAATTCAAAAGGAAAAAAAATTCGAACCTTGCAGAGGGAGCCTAATTTATCTATGAAATCTTTGGTTTTGGCAAGTCTTCTTTAAATTTAAACTTCTATGATTAGCAGTATTTCAATATTGGATGTTCTTTATTTTCAAAGTTTTGTGTGGATTAGATCTTAGTATAGCTGCATAGTCTGCATACTGAGTTTGCTGCTCCAAAACCAAAAAGAAAAAACATAATAGAGTTCTAAAATATCTGCGCCGCCGGAGCTTTAAGATTCTGAACGACTCGCTCCAGGCCCCCAGCGAGGACGAGAGGAGGAGGCCGAGTTTGCAGAGGAGGAGGCAGTACTGCGACGAGTCGGCGAGGTGGGAGAGCAGTCTAATCAATTGTTGTGTTTGTCTCTCTCTCATGCCTTCTTGCTCTGCAAATGCGAGCTCCCAGCAAGGACGAAAAGATGATCTCCAAGTTCCAAACCTTTATCTTGGATTAACCTCTTAGATTTTACTAAGTCTTGTCTTATTCCCACTTCCCCATCCACTGTTTTTTACTTTTGGTCAAACTGTCAAGGACTTCTCTCCGTCAGTTTGATATTTTGAATTAGCAATTAACTTCAATAAACGAAAGGCCACGATTGAGCCAGCAACATACCACGTAGACTGGTACATAAAGGCTCTGGTACATTCCAGAATTTGCCCATATAAGTCCCTAATTTAATTTGTTGACTAAGTAGTTGAAATATAAGTACCCATAGAAGTTTTATTTATTTATTATGTGTATATATATGTATATATTTTAAGCAAATTAAGTGCAACAACATTGATTGGTCGATCCCTAAGAAGATAACTATATATATGCTCCAGAGGGTTCTATTTCTTCAGGAGGGAACTTAAAATCATCAATACTAGAAACCTCCGACATTACAATTAGATACCAACTAATTTTTTTTCATTGCAAATTGAAATTTACGTACAATTGAAAAACAAAAGGATTGATTTAACTCTCAATATTGCCTCTCATCCTTTGGGCATTTTGTTGTGATCTCCCACTCCTTACATTTTCATAGTAATCGATTACAAACCTCAATAAATGAAATCCATATAATGAGTTGATGTCAAATGCACATATGACTGGAAAATATATATCTATTAATCACAATTCGTATGTAACTTAGGAATCCTCATATCTCATTAGACAAAGTTTTAGTTTTTTCCCATATCTCAAAAACAGCGCGCTATATATGAGAATTAATAGCAGGAGTACTGTACATTCTCTTCTTTCTCTTTTTTTCCATATGCAAAGTTATGTCTAAAAGTCACAACAAAATTGTTACTTTAATTACTTTCATGAGTCAGTCATTACTCATGTACGTACTCATCTAATTAGTCTTTTACATTGGGTTTGGAGTTTTCGAGTGTTTGATAATTTGATCTACATGATATAATATGATATGCCATTGCAACCGAGACTAAACACTAATTAAACTCTAAGCACAAAAGTGTTATGCATTTAGTATGTCACAGAGTCACCATGTTATTGTGAATTGTATCCATTAATTTTTCTTAAAAAATTTCAATTGTCTTTATTTTTTTTTTGGGCAAAGAAACGAACGGCCTACCACTCCATGAAATTAATAAAATGAACAAAGACCAAACAAAAACCTAAACGGTCATCATTATAGGAAACAATGCCTTAATTAAAATATATGTAATGCATTTATATAAGTACGTAGTGGTCAAATTTGATTGATCCATGCGTGATCGGGATCGGGATCGGGTGGCCGATAGAATAAAAGTCCCAACTGATTTCATTGTGACAAAAATAAAGGAAAACATTTAAGTTAGCTTAGCTAACACACGCTCTTCACGTACTCTGATTTGATTGATTTTTTGCAGAAATAATCTATAAAGGATAATTTATAATATAAACGGTTGAATTATGAAATTATAAAGTGCAAATATGTTAACTAGGGGGTGAGTGAACCTGTCCGTTCACTACCTGAAAATTTCCCAAAATTTAGTGTACACTTAGTTGACAAACTCAGCAAGTTAGAGTGCGTGCATATATATAATTTAATACTTTTTTTTTGATGATGCATATATATAATTTAATACTTTGCAAAAGCAAAATCGAGCCTGTTTCTCAACCTTTTCGATCTTCCTTCCTTCTTAGAAGCATCGAACCATGACTTACCGTAATAATTTCATGATGGTTAGCTGGAAAGATCACATTTGAAAATAAACAGAAGCATGCTTTCTTTGACTTTGACTGTTTGAGCCGTCTTAATTTGACTTTCCAGTTTAAATCAGCTAGCAACATACATGGACCAGAGAATAGCTCGTGTTTGGTGATAATGGCTACGGTCCAGCTCGAAGTAATATCCAGAGAGCTCATCAAGCCCTCCTCTCGAACACCACCTCACCTACGAGATTATAACCTCTCCTACTTCGATCAGATCTCTAATCGAATGTACGTGCCAGTTGTTCTTTTCTATAACCCTTGCAACACTTCTATTAGCACTTCTGAGATACCCAATGGAAAATACTTATGTCCGACTTGGGTCGGACACCTCTCATTTTTGTTACATTCGATGATCTATTTTCATAATCTGAACCGTTCATCTTTTAAATCAACATTTCAAGATCATGCCTGCAAAAAATCATCCAAATTGAAGATCATTAACTCATCCATTTGTTGAAAGTTAATATCAAACAAATGAACGATTTTGGTGAAAGTTAATTTTCTCATTAACAACCGTCCATTTGTTTAATGCAATTGCATGAGTAAACAATTTCCGTTTTGGATGATTTTTTGCAGGCATGATCTTGAAATGTTGATTTAAATGATGAATGGTCAGATCATGAAAATAGAACATCGAATGTAACAAAAATGAGAGGAGTCGGACACATTAGGTCCGACCCAGGTCGGACATAAGTTTTTTCCATATCGAAATTTTGTTTCAACCCTACGAAGCCATACCTGTGATGAGGACTCCAAAATCCAAATTAATGTTATATGGCTTTGATTATTTTCATGCACTAGCCAGGGGATTCCCTTGATTAAAGCCATCTCGCCTCATATGATATGATATGCCATTGCAAAACTAATTTTTATCATCATACCCTTCGGTTGTAATGTTCTTCCTCAAATGCTAAATTCTCTTAAGATTGCAGAGAAACAAACATTGAGAAATATCAATTTAAGAGTGAGGAAGACATGCCCTTGTTCGAACGTGACCCGGAACTTCTTGCATTTGCTTCCTTGAATCCAAGTGTATTTGAGTCTGTTACAAGGAGATCTGCTCTTTGATTTCTTAGAACTTGCCATCTAATTTGTCAACCCAGAAGCTGATACCTATATGGTGTACGTTAGAAAATGTTTTAAATTATATCGAAACAGAGTACAATAGAACTCGTATCAATTCAAATTGAGCCTCAGTAGCTAGCATCTCTCCTCAATAAAGTCTTTTGTTATGTTCATTGCAAGTCTGCTTGCCTTTGCTCCAGTTTCACATATAAATATAACTTGAACACGTACTCTATGCTAATCAAAATACAAGCCATTCAATTCACAGCTTCATGAAAAATCTCTGTGAATCGAAAATGACAGAGAACTAAGATGTCTGCTAGGTTTTGTTCTTACACAAAGAGTAAAGTCATTAGTTTTCCACAATATTAGTAACTTCTGAAATGCAGCAAAACAATTGTAATTTTTTTCTATAGGTAAACTCGTTTGCTTGCTTACAGTTCAGATTTGGTTTAGTGACTTCACACCATTTGTATGAAGTGAGAACTAAAGGAGAATTGAAGGATTTTCCATTACGTAATTTCATTCAACAAACTACTTCACAGCATTTGCATGTGATTTTGTTAGGAAGTTTTGCCTGTGCTCTATATTTAAACATCTATAGGCTGAACAATTTTCCAAAGTGAGTTGAAACCTATTAACACTTAGAGCAGGAATAAAATGACAACTATAGAGATTGGTATTGTTACTAAAGAAAGCATCAAACCTTCTTGTCCGACTCCCATCCAGTTGAAAACCTTCAATCTTTCCCTTTTGGACCAACTGGTTCCCGCTACTTACATTCCGCTGCTGCTCTTCTATACCACAAGTGATCACATTGTTGCAGCCGAAAGAACCTTTCGGCTAAAGAAATCGCTATCTGAAACTCTGACTCGCTTCTACCCATTTGCTGGAAGAATCAAAGACAACGCCTCCATTGAGTGCAATGATGATGGGGCAGCCTTCACTGAAGCTCGAGTCAGCTGTCTTCTTTTGGACATTCTCAAAGAACCAGACCACGAGGTACTAAAACAGCTGCTGCCTATCAACTGTGAAGCCTTTGAAGAAGGCAGGAGATGTGTGCTGAATGTTCAAGCCAACTACTTTAAGTGTGGTGGAATTGGCATTGGCATATGTCTTTCCCACAAGATAGCTGATGCAGCAACATTGAGCACATTCATTAGAAGTTGGGCCACCACTGCTTCGGGGATTGGCCAGAATGTGGTTCCTATATTCAACGCCGTGTCAATAATCCCACCTAACGATATCTCGATGACTCCACCGGCTGTTGAAAATATCAAGTTCAAAGAACACAAATCTGTAACAAAGAGGTTTGTATTCAATGGCTCAAAGATTGCTGCTCTCAAGGTCAAAGCAGCTTCTGCAAGTGTTGAACAACCTACAAAGGTGGAAACTGTAGCGGCTCTCATCTGGAAATGTGCAATGAAGGCTTCAAGAACATATTCGGGATCCTCATCTAGGCTATCAGCACTGTACCAAAATGTGAACATTCGAAACAGAACAGTCCCTCCCATACCAAATGACTCTGCTGGGAACTTTGTTGGGTCCTTTATTGCGAAGACAGAGGACGCTGAGGCAGAGTTACATGGCTTGGTTGCTGAATTAAGGAAAAGCATTGAAGAATTTTGCAAGAAAGCAAAAAGACTAACAGTGAGTGAGGATATTTTGGTGATATGTGAGCCTCAGATGGAGGCTATAAGAATGCTAACTAGAGATGACATGGACTTCTATGTGTGCACAAGTTGGTGTAGGTTTCCACTATACGAGGCTGCAGATTTTGGGTGGGGAAAACCAATGTGGGTGAGCTCAGCTATTCCAACCGCCAAGAATATGGTACTCCTGGTGGACACAAAAGGCGGCGATGGAATAGAGTCCTGGGTGCGATTAAGCGAAGAAGACATGAAACTATTTGAGTCTGACCAAGAGCTGCTAGCATATGCATCTTGGAATCCAAGCATCACAAGTACTTGACAACAAATATATGTTACATTATTCTAGTTATATACCTCAAGAGTAATGAATGGATACATGATCAAACTATACTAGAAATGTTATTGATAATTTAACTTCAATTTTAAAGACGTGCAAATGGATTGTTCTTGACATTACCAATTGGAGAAATCAAAGCGAGGAACTCCGAGTCAAGCTCAAACTTGGCCATGTCTTCCTCCTTGAAGCTAAAATATGACTCTATTCCATCACCCATTTTGGTGTCCATGAAAACTATTTGGTTGTTGATTCTCATGGAAGCCATGCTCACCCAAGCCGGCTTCCCCCAACCAAAATCAACCTCATACATAGGAAACCTGCACACACTCGAAAACGTTAATGTTACCAGCTCTCCTCTTGCAGCTCTTTCCATCCGTTTCTTCATGAAATCCAAATGTTCCCTATAGCCATCTTGAAACTTCCTCATGTAGTTATTGTCGATCTTGTCAATTTCCTCAATCACCTGCGTCACAAGGCCACCACACTCCTCCCCATTAACCAAGGTTGGAGTTGCAGTGGCTGCCCGGTAATAATTCCCAAATGAAATCTGCGGCAGAGGTGGATCAAACCTCGAACGAAGATCCATAATATAAACAACAGTGTATAACCTTCTCCAACTTGATTCATCTTCTTCTTCTTCGGCCATGAACCGGTTCCATAAGAAAGCAGACAAGGCCTCAACCCGAGACGGACGTTTCTGGGTTTTCAGTCTGATGCTCTCTGTGTACCTTGCTCGTAAAGCTTCGATCTTGGACCCATCAAACACAAACCTCTTGGTCACCATATCATTCCTTTTCGGGATAGGAACACCGTTATACCCTTCCATATTCTGGGGTGGGAAGATTGAAGCCGCAGAAAAATCCGGATTCATACAGGCATTTCCAGAAGCAGTTGATGCCCAGTTCTTGACGAATGTGAAAGATGAAAACCCATCTGCAATCCGATGCGAAACGCACAACCCAATAGCAATTCCTCCACACTGAAACAGATTGAGTTGAACTCCGAGAGCTATATCGGTGAGCTGATCTAGCTTGAAGGGCAACAAGCTGTTCAATTCGGCGAGGGGGGGATTGGTGATGACATCAGAGAGTGTGTGGGACAAGACTCGAGCTTCATAGAAGGGGATGCCAAGGTCGTTGCAATCCACAAAGCGGTTGACTTTGACTCGGCCGGCTAGTGGGTAGTATTGGGTTAGGATTTTGGAGAGAGATTTCTTGAGGTGGTTGGATATCTGGGTGTGGTCATGAGTAGAGGTGAGGGAATAGTAGTAGATGAGAGGGATGTAGACGTGGGGAGCTAACTGGTCGAGAAAGGAGAGCTGGTGATGCCGAAGATGGTGAGGGGTTGGAGATGAAGGTTTTATGATTTCTTGGGAGATTACTTCAACTTCAATCTTCATCTTCTAGATCTGTATCTGCTACACTTCTTTGCTAAGAAGAATGAGATAATGCAAAGGGCGAGTGTCGATGACCACTAATTTCTTGTTCTACTAACATATATCAAAGTTAACATTCACAATTGACCATATAAATATTGTTTAATCAATCAATTTCTTGTATTATGTATTATGTTGGATTAGTCGATCAATTTGCTGGGGTCTTTTGTACGTCTTGTATTATGTTGGATGGTTTCTAATGCAATCTCATTTAGATCAAACAAAAAAAAATTAATCAATTTCTTGATAAAATAAGATAATTCATCATCCAACCTAAGTTTGGATCAATGACCAAAATTTCGAGTTTCAAAAAAATTTTGAGGGTTCAAAATATGAAAATTTCGAGTCGATATCGGTAAATGTTCGAGAGAAATTATAGAAATTTAGAAAAAAATATGAAAATTTTAAATGAAACTTTGAAATATGTTTATTTGATTAATTATTCACTCTATGTTAGAAGAAAATGTTGAACAAACATTATTATATAATGAGTTGTAGTAATTGAAAGTTAATTGAAGGTTAACTAATTTACAAGAACTTTATACATCTTAATTTTTTTATGTAGGTAAAAATGAAATGTAGGTAAAATTGTTGCAGCCGAAAGAACCTTACAACTAAAGAAATCGCTATCTGAAACGTACTATGACTCGCTTCTACCCGTTTGCTGGAAGAATCAAAGGCAACGCCTCCATTGAGTGCAATGATGATGGGGCAGCCTTTACTGAAGCTCGAGTCAGCTGTCTTCTTTTAGACATTCTCAAAGAACGAGGTACTAGAACAGCTGCTGCCTATCAACTGTGAAGCAGGAGATGTGTGTTGAATGTTCAAATACCTCAAGATTCGTATAATAGCATCCATATGACATTCACTTGGATTGTGCATGAACTGACTAACACTAAATGCATGCATATGCAACATCTGGTCTAGTATGTGATAAGTAAATCAAGCGTCCTACTAACCTTTGATACCTGGCTCAATTAGTTGGAACCTGATCAGGATATCTTGCCAAGCAATGGTTTTGCTCAATCGGAGTGTCAATGGGTTTGCAATCCAACATATCAGTCTCTGTCAATAGATCAAGTACATATTTTCTTTGACACAAGAAAATTGTCACGCCCCGATTTTCCAATCAATTAATAAGGCATTTTGCCCTTAATTACAAACCATTTCGGGAACGTGACGACATGGAATATCAAATACAAATATGCACTAGAATTTTTTTCTTTTTAATTCAAGTACACAACACCAACTCCATGCCCAACATTGTAATTTCAAACTCAATACAAGAGTCGAATATTACATACCAAATATTTATATAATAAATTGATACATCAAAATATTACATAAATAAATCTTCAGAGTGCGAAGCATAAAATAGCGGAAGTCTTATAACCCAACAAAAAGTATGCAGCCTTGCATTACTCCTGGTTATCCTAACCTGCAGGTATAACCCCTACACCGTGGAATAGTGTACCGGGTTATATCAACAAACCCGGTCAGCTTACGAAGCTGGTATGAGTTAACTCAGTTTTACTCACCCTAAACCGTTTAACAAAATATACATATATAGTTTGTTTTAAACAAATATATGTAACTTATACTTTTCAAAAACAATTCAAATCCCGAAAATTCATATTATAAAATATACTGAACCTACGCGCCCCATATCACGTATTTTAACCCCACACGTCCCATAAACGTATATGTTAATCCCAGGGTAATTCAGAATATTAAACAATATAAACTTTCCCCAAAATCATTTCCCAAAATTATGATTCTTTCTTTTTAAGAATCGTAAATCATAATAATAATTACTTCAATTTTTAAAGAAGTAAAAACTTCAAAATACAATTCAAAATTGTTCAAGAATTGTAATTCAATAAATCAATGCTTCAATTATTTAAGAAGCAAATTCATATCATACTCACACAAAACCACAATCAACTTCAAATGATTAAAAGCGAGAATACCATTTTTCTTCTCCTTTTAATACATCAAGATAAAGCGAGAATACCATTTTTCTTCTCCTTTATTACATAAAGTATTCATCTTTGTTTTCAATGAATACATGGCTACACAGTCTAGAACTCTAACCTTCACCTTCTGGCTACACAGTCTAAAGCTCTAACCTTCACCATTGGCTACACAGTCTAGAGCTCTAACCTTCACCCATTGGCTACACAGTCTAAAGCTCTAACCTTCACCCATTGGCTACAAAAAACATTCGAGTAGGCAAACACAATATCATAATTTTTGAAATATTGTTTCCCACAAAATCCACCAATTAAAACAATAAAATGAATACTTTCAAATATTGTTTTAACACAAAATCACACATGCTGATATATCAAATTAAAACTGTATTTAATTTATATATCGCAAAATCATTTAAATAAATATAATTATTTATTTTCGCAAACAACACAATATGAATTAATATTCATATATAAAATATCGTGAGATTCACTCACCTCTAATTCCTGCTGCGTCTTCAAATAGTAACCAGGAATCGACAAGCACGAGCTACACTTCTCGTAAACACCTATGATTATGCAATATCCAATTAGCATAATACATTTCCAAAATAATCCAAATGTTCCTCAAATGTCTCCTACGACATCGGAGCATTTAATCGAGACCATTTGACCAAAAGTCAACCATCGGTAAACGTGGGTCCCACGTCTACTATTCATCAACGGGTCCCACACCAAATCTGAAACTTCCAAAATCCAACAGCATGCTTATTTCTAGCATCCTAACATCATATCCAAAAATGGTGATGATCCAACGGTCGGATCATCACAGATCTAACGATCCATAACTATCGCTTAATTGATCATTGATCAAACGACCGAATTTGACAAAAGTCAAAACACGAAAGTTGTTCGTATCGACGAACCAAGTCAAACGGAGCAAATAACTGCTCCTGGACTGGCCGGACGCGCCGCCCACGCGCCGCCGCCGGCGGTGGTCAGACCGCCGGTCAAGGTGGTCCGATGGCTACCAAATTTTACCACAATGTTCTACACAATACCACCAACAACATTCATAACTGCCACAAGGGCCAATTTAAAGTAGAAAGTCTCGAATTTACCTCGATAGCTCCAAAACCCTAGGATTTCAAATCCAAAATTCTCCTTCGTCCGAACTCCGATTGAGGCGTATTTTATGTTGCTGGAAAGCCCCTGGCAAGGGCTACAAAGCCCAGTAGGTAAGGTGGCTCGATTTGGCCGGAAACTTGCCCAGAAACTGATGAACAGTTCGGCAGCGTTTTTCTCCTTTTTCTTTTCTTGATTTCTCTTTCTATACTGAAAATCAATGAATGAAACTAGTATAGAATCGAAGAGGATGAAGAGACAAAGAGATTGGGACAAGTCTCACACAAATTGGTGGCCGGAGGAGGGAGAAATCACCGGAGGAAGTTTCTGGTACTGTTCACGGCGTGAACAGTACATTTCTGGGATAAATTCTGATTTTCGGGTGAACAGTAAATCCCAACATTCTATTTATAGAAATTCGTCAAACTTCCGACGGCCATAACTTCTTCATACGATGTCCGTTTCCGGTGAACCGAATTCCTACGAACTCGATTCGACGAGGTCTACAATTCTCGTGAAGAAAGTTTTCCCAATTTCTCAACGGATACAAAGTTACCTTAATTAACCTTGTGTAACTTATAATTACCACCGTAATTATTGTTTTACGACGAAAACCTCTAAAAAAACGAAATCACACCATTTCACTTCAAATTTCACGACATATTTTATAAAAATAATAGTGAAATTGTCGGGGTATTACAAAAATACCATCTCTCCCCCTAGCTACCTCAATCCCCAAGAAGTATTTAAGATCTCCAAGGTCTTTCATTTCAAATTCAGAAGCCAATTGTTGTTGTAATCTACCAATATCTGGTATATCATCTCCAGTAATCACCATGTCATCCACATAAATTATCAAGATTGTCACTTTGCCTTTCTGATGTTTGAAAAATAAGTTGTGATATGAGTTGCTCTGTTTATACCCAAAGTGGCGCATAGACTGTGTGAATCTGTCAAACCATGCACGTGGTGATTGCTTCAATCCATATAGAGACTTTTTCAATTTACACACTACCTCTGTGGCTCGAGTGGCTGTATATCCTTGTGGAAGACTCATGTAAACTTCTTCTGTCAGATCACCATGGAGGAAAGTATTTTTCACATCAAACTGTCGAAGTGGCCAATCCAGGTTAGCAGCTAGTGACAACAAAACTCTAATGGTATTTATCTTGGCAACTGGTGCAAAATTCTCATCATAGTCAATGCCATAGGTTTGTGTGAACCCTTTTGCTACCAATCGTGCCTTGTACATGTTCACTGAGACATCTGCATTGTGTTTCACTGTAAAAATCCACCGACATCCTACAGTCTTCTTGCCACGTGGGAGTGGAACAAGTTCCCATGTGTTATTCTTCTGAAGTGCCTCCATTTCTTCCTTCATTGCCTTTGACCACTTCGGATCTCTCAAAGCTTCCTGCACTTTAATAGGAGTAGATACAGAGGATATTTGATGCACAAAAGATTCATATAACTTAGACAACCTATGATTTGATACAAAATTTTCAACTGGATATTTAGCTTTAGCATGAATAGTGGGTTCATACTTTTTGGCAGGTTGACCTCTGGTTGACCGGTTAGGTAACAAGTATTTAGTGGGTTCAAACTTAACATTGTTATTAGACTCAGGCAAAGGTTCAGAACTTACCTCAAGATGATCTTCAGCACCTGAGAAACCATGATCGAGGGGAGAGACTGTAGTTGAGGGAGGTATAAGAGTTTCTGCATGATCATGAGATATGACTTCTTCGAATCCAGGTGGTTAAGTATGATTGGTCATGTGTTCTTCAGTAGGCTCTAACAACGATGGCGACTAGTCGCTAGTTTCCGTACGATTAGTCATATCTAAGGTAGTAATTTCCAGCAAAGAAGGCGACTAGTCACTGAGTTCTGTGCAACCAGTCATATGTATAACTATGGGATTATCAACAGCTTCTTCTTCTCCAATTGAATTCTCACCACTGAACATCTCTTCAAAATAACTATGATTCTCCCCCCTGAAGAGAGGTGTCAGTGGGAGAAAAATATTATGCATCCTCATAGAAAGTGACATCCATGGTAACATAGAATTTCTGAGTAGGAGGATGAAAACACTTATAACCCTTTTGATGCGTACCATACCCAACAAAGACACATTTAAGAGCACGAGCTTCCAACTTAGTACGTTGGTTTTTAAGAATATGAACAAAAGCCACACAACCAAAGACTCTAGCAGGAAGATTGTGAAAAGAAGGAATTGAGACATAGGTAGATAGAACCTTAAATGGTATACGACCTTGAAGGACACAAGAAGGAAAACGGTTGATAAGATGAGAGGCAGTAAGGACAGCTTCCCCCCATAGATATTTGGGCATATGGGTACTGAATAATAGAGACCTAGCCATGTCAAGGAGATGACGATTCAGACTTTGATTTGGCCATTGTATTGGGTTTGAATGAGACTCCTGAAAGCTTGAAAGGCAGGGAAAATAGTTGACTTAGTTTTTAGCAACACTAACCAAGAAAGTCTAGTGCAATCATCAATGAATAATACAAACCAGCACATGCCAGTAGGAGTAGAGAGTTGGGAAGGACCGCATGCATCAGAATGAATGATTTCAAATAGGATGGTACTTTTACTGGAAAAACTTTGAGGGTAACTGACACAATGACTTTTTGCTAAGACACATGTTTCACAATGTAAAGTAGACTCATTAATACCAATAAACAGAGAAGGCATAGATTTTGTTCATATTTCCAAAAGAAGGATGCCCTAGACGGCGATGCCACAACCACAACTCACTCATTTGATCAGAATTGGAAGTCAAAGCAGTTCGAAGCATCTTTCCCTACCATACATGTGGTCCAAATGGAACAGTCTCCCCCTCAGATACCCTCGACCAATTATTTCTCTGGTGAGAAGATCCTGAAAAATGACATACATAGGAAAAAAAGGTTACTGAGCACTTTGATTGAGCATTTAACTGTGGTACCGATATTATGTGATGAGATAATGCTGGAACATATAAGACATTATGAAGTTCCACAGTAGGAGTGATTCGAATTGAACATGTTCCTAATACAAGAAATGTCTCACCATTAGCATTTGTTACTGTAAGGGCAAAATATTTGCTATTGGCTATTTCCTATTTGACAAAACCTCTTCCCTTGTATTAGCAATTCTTTTGTATCATTGCTAGTTTGTTTTAGGGATTAGAAGTCGTGGCTTAGGTTGTTCTTACTCGAGATGGTTCGTGAAGACGCCTTTCTTATCCGGTCTTTTCTCCGGACTTCGATCATTGGTCATCGAAGGTTTCGTTCAAGCATCTAAAGGTATGACTCATGCATATGCACATGCACTTCATTGACATTTAGTCTTCCTTGTTGTCCTAGGTTTATCTAGGTTGTTTTCCTTTCTCTTATGATGTGAATCACATAAGTATAGGATGCTTGATTGCCACACTTGTGTCTTGTATCACAAGTTTCGAGTGCTTATTCTATAAGCACCCGGTCGCAACGCGACCGGCTCAAATTTTGTATGCACTTGTTCATACATTTGAGTTTATGATGTTAGGATTGCTAGATCTTCTTATAGATTTGTTTTGATTAGCATTCCTTTATGTTTATGTAATACCCCGAAAATTTCGATACTATTTTTATAAAATAGGTCGTGAAATTTGAAGTGAAATGGAGTGATTTCGTATTTTTAGGGGTTTTCGTCGTAAAACGATAATTACGGTGGTAATTATAAGTTACACAAGGTTAATTAAGGTAACTATTTATCCGTTGAGAATCTGGGAAAACTTCCTTCATGAAAGTTGTAGACCTCGTCGAATCGAGTTCGTACGAATTTGGTTCATCGGAAATGGATATCGTATGAAGGAGTTACAGCCCTCGGAAGTTCCACGTTTTTCTATAAAAGAAAGATTTTTTTTTTTTTTTCTGGAACTTTCTCTCTCCTCCCTCTCTCTCTCTCCCCGCGCAGCTCTCCCTTTCTCTCTCTTCTGGTTGTTTTCCGGCGAGCCGTGACCGGCCACCGTGTGCCTCACCGCCACCACCAAAAGGTGCAGCTCGGGCCGACAGACCTAGCCCACCCGGCCTTGCCGCCCGCCTCGCCGGCGTGACGCCGCACGCGGCGGCCAAAGAAGAGGCCGACGGCCTCCTCATGCTCCGGCCATTTTCCGGCCACCCCGGACCAATCCGTGTATCGGGTTTTGAAGCCCTCAACCCCATGAACACGATGGTGCCCTTGGATTTCACCGAAAACCACCGTAGGCGGCGGATTGAGCTCGGGAAGTTTTGGATCTAGAACTTGCCGACACCGATTCCGGCCACTTCCGCTCCGATCCAGACTTTGAGGTAGTTACTAAACTTGTTGGGCTTGTTGAGTTCTACACACTGGTAAAATTTGGTAGCCATCGGACCACCTTGACCGGCGGCCGGCAGCCACCTCCGGCGGCGCGTCGGCGGCGCGTCAGGTCGGTCCGGGAGCAATTCTTTGCTCCGTTTGACTTGGTTCGTCGATACGAACAACTTTCGTGTTTTGACTTTTGTCAAATTCGGTCGTTTGATCAATGATCAATTAAGCGATAGTTATGGATCGTTAGATCCGTGATGATCCGACCGTTGGATCATCACCAATTTTGGATATGATGTTAGGATGCTAGAAATAAGCATGCTGTTGGATTTTGGAAGTTTCGGATTTTGTGTGGGACCCGTTGATGAATAGTAGACGTGGGACCCACGTTGACCGATGGTTGACTTTTGGTCAAATGGTCTCGATTAAATGTTCCGATGTCGTAGGAGACATTTGAGGAACATTTGGATTATTTTGGAAATGTATTATGCTAATTGGATATTGCATAATCATAGGTGTTTACGAGAAGTGTAGCTCGTGCTTGTCGATTCCTGGTTACTATTTGAAGACGCAGCAGGAATTAGAGGTGAGTGAATCTCACGATATTTTATATATGAATATTAATTCATATTGTGTTGTTTGCGAAAATAAATAATTATATTTATTTAAATGATTTTGCGATATATAAATTAAATACAGTTTTAATTTGATATATCAGCATGTGTGATTTTGTGTTAAAACAATATTTGAAAGTATTCATTTTATTGTTTTAATTGGTGGATTTTGTGGGAACAATATTTCAAAAATTATGATATTGTGTTTGCCTACTCGAATGTTTTTGTAGCCAATGGGTGAAGGTTAGAGCTTTAGACTGTGTAGCCAATGGGTGAAGGTTAGAGCTCTAGACTGTGTAGCCAGTTGTGAAGGTTAGAGCTTTAGACTGTGTAGCCAGAAGGTGAAGGTTAGAGTTCTAGACTGTGTAGCCATGTATTCATTGAAAACAAAGATGAATACTTTATGTAATAAAGGAGAAGAAAAATGGTATTCTCGCTTTATCTTGATGTATTAAAAGGAGAAGAAAAATGGTATTCTCGCTTTTAATCATTTGAAGTTGATTGTGGTTTTGTGTGAGTATGATATGAATTTGCTTCTTAAATAATTGAAGCATTGATTTATTGAATTACAATTCTTGGAGAATTATTGAATTGTATTTTGAAGTTTTTACTTCTTTAAAAATTGAAGTAATTATTATTATGATTTACGATTCTTAAAAAGAAAGAATCATAATTTTGGGAAATGATTTTGGGGAAAGTTTATATTGTTTAATATTCTGAATTACCCTGGGATTAACATACACGTTTATGGGACGTGTGGGGTTAAAATACGTGATATGGGGCGCGTAGGTTCAGTATATTTTATAATATGAATTTTCGGGATTTGAATTGTTTTTGAAAAGTATAAGTTACATATATTTGTTTAAAACAAACTATATATGTATATTTTGTTAAACGGTTTAGGGTGAGTAAAACTGAGTTAACTCATACCAGCTTCGTAAGCTGACCGGGTTTGTTGATATAACCCGGTACACTATTCCACGGTGTGGGGGTTATACCTGCAGGTTAGGATAACCAGGAGTAATGCAAGGCTGCATATATTTTGTTGGGTTATAAGACTTCCGCTATTTTATGCTTCGCACTCTGAAGATTTATTTATGTAATATTTTGATGTATCAATTTATTATATAAATATTTGGTATGTAATATTCGACTCTTGTATTGAGTTTGAAATTACAATGTTGGGCATGGAGTTGGTGTTGTGTACTTGAATTAAAAAGAAAAAAATTCTAGTGCATATTTGTATTTGATATTCCATGTAGTCACGTTTCCGAATTGATTGTAATTAAGGGCAAAATGCCTTATTAATTGATTTGGAAAATCGGGGCGTGACAGTTTAAGGCTGTTTTATGCCTTGCGATCGATCGTCACTGTTCATGCGATCGATCGCACCACGTGGCAAATTTGTCCGTTGGATTTATGACCGTTGCAGTTCGAAAATATGTCTGTTGGGACTTTTTCGTGCGATCGATCGCAACTTTCCGCGATCGATCGCAAATGAGGGTTTCACATTTCCAGACGTTTCTGTCTCTTCATTTTACACTGTGCGATCGATCGCATAATGTCGTGCGATCGATCGCAAATATCCCTGGGATGTTTTCTATAAATAGAACCGTTGTGTTTCATTTCGGTCAACTCTTTTCCCCATAGTCGAAAATACACTTTGAGAGAGTTCTTTGGTATTGTGAGTGATCCTAGTTCCATGTTGTAGGTTCCTCACCTTAATCTCCATCTATAATCCATTGCTAAACACTTTGATTTGCATTTATATGCTAGTTTAGCCTATGTTTAGGATTTAGGAGATTCTATTCGATTCTAGCAATTGTTCCATGTTGAATTGCTGAATTGAATGATTGAATCTATATTCAATCTTCTTTGTTGTTTGTTTGTTTAGCTAATGATCTTTGTGATTAGTTAAACAAACCCTTGAATCATATTCAAGGCTTTTCAATTCGGTTTGGTTAATGCAAGCAATTGTTCCTTGTTGAATTGCTTGTGTTAATTGAATTGAATTCATTCATATGCACACACACACACTTGCATAGTCGGTGTCTTGCGGTTGGAGGATTCACGCGGTGAAGTTCGATCAATCGGAGAAGCTTGAGGTGGGATCACTTGAAGAGCATTCGGGGCTACACAAGGTTAGAGCTGCCACTAGTCATAGGGTTGATAGTGTAGAGTTTGGGACGGAGTTCCCCCTTGTACGTGTTGCCGTTTGGCGTTTTCATAGTGTTATACAAGAGCGTGGGGTACGGCTCCCCTCCGGTTTTCCTCTAGAGGTAGAGGTTCCGGGTGACCATATTGTGTGTTGCTTGTGTGATTGTTTATATCTATTGTATTGTGCTTAATTGTTTAGCATATTGTGTGTTTGTTCATACATAGATATATATAGTCCGTGGTGTGCTAGTTTGATGCACACTTTGGGATTCTAGGTTGTACAATTGATTGTGCTTGTTGCATATTGTTTGTAATCAATTGTGTATTGCTTGTGCAATAGTTAGAACCTAAGTTGTGGAGAGTTTAAGTTTTAATTTGTTCAAAGTTGTGTATACTCTCCGATTAGTGTTTAAGACGACTACCGTTATTGGGACAATCCGGCATACCGGAATTTCAGTTACACTAGACACAAGTGAAGGAGATAAATGGGAAAAATGGGATTTGTCATAAATCATATGATCTGAGGCACCTGAGTCAATTATCCAAGTATCCTCACCAATAAAGTTAGAAATTTGTAAAGCCATACTGATCTTACCCCAATTATTGTGGGCAACAAACATAGTATTCTTACCAGCAGATTTACGGTTGTCAAAGTAACTAGGTGGTAGCCAATAAGTCTGTAGCAAGTTGCCTTGGTGTGTCCAGAATTCTTGCAGTAGTGGCAGATCATTTGTGGTGTGGATGGATAACCATAATTGACAAGTGCCATTGCAGGAAAAACAAAATTCTCAATTATGTAACAGAATCACAAAGAACAGTACCTGATTGAAGTGGACTTGATGACAACCAACTGAGCGATCGACGATTACTCGGAACGAGGAAAGAGAGTAAGGAATCTAGCCTCGGAACGAGAAAAGAGAGTAAGGAATCTAACCTCGGAATGAGGAAAGAGAGAGTAAGGAATCTAACCTCGGAACGAGGAAACTCAGGAAAGAATAATATAAGAGAGAGAGAGAGAGAGTCAAAGTCCTTTCGGATCTCTGCTCTAATATCAAGTCAAGAAGTAGAGAGTAAATAGAATGAATATTCTGAGATGATTTTATTCTTCTCACAATGAGATTATATATACTAGTTACAGATGTACTACAACTGTACTATAATTGTACTACTACCAATATACAACGGGTAAGTTATAATTACAATTAATAGTAAAATAGTCATTAGTATATTCCTGATAGGAATCATTGACTCACATTAACAGAAGACATGAAACTATTTGAGTCTGACCAAGAGCTGCTAGCATATGCATCTTGGAATCCAAGCATCACAAGTACTTAACAACAAATATATGTTACATTATTCTAGTTTTTTTTTTTTTTTCTAACACCCAATTCAAATAAAAAAGGAGTACATGAGAGGGGGACCAAACCGAAACCTCCTGAAAGTAACAAACATCAAAGAACAAAACTAGCGAAAATGAAATTGAGGAAGACCAAAAAAGTCATTGTTACAATGCGAAAAGATAAACTGAGGAGGTTCATCCCACCATACCAATTCAGTTAAAGATGTACCATGATTTGTCAAAGCATCGACAACCTTATTTCCCTCCAGAAAAATATGAGATGATCTAAAATTCATGTGGGAAATCCGAGATAAGCAATTGAGCCAACAGACTTTGAGCTGCCAAGGAATCAGAGTAGGAGAGCAAATGTAATCAAGCACTAGGGAAGAATCAACCTCTAACCAGATATGAATGGATACATGATCAAACTACTATACTAGAAATGTTATTGATAATTTAACTTCAATTTTAAAGACGTGCAAATGGATTGTTCTTGACATTACCAATTGGAGAAATAAAAAAAAGGAACTCCGAGTCAAGCTCAAACTTGGCCATGTCTTCCTCCTTGAAGCTAAAATATGACTCTATTCCATCACCCATTTTGGTGTCCATGAAACCTATTTGGTTGTTGATACTCAAGGAAGCCATGCTCACCCAAGCCGGCTTCCCCCAACCAAAATCAACCTCATACACAGGAAACCTGCACATACTCGAAAACGTTAATGTTACCAGCTCTCCTCTTGCAGCTCTTTCCATCCGTTTCTTCATGAAATCCAAATGTTCTTTATAGCCATCTTGAAACTTCCTCATGTAGTTATTGTCGATCTTGTCAATTTCCTCAATCACCTGCCTCACAAGGCCACCACACTCCTCCCCATTAACCAAGGTTGGAGTTGCAGTGGCTGCCCGGTAATAATTTCCAAATGAATTCTGCGGCAGAGGTGGATCAAACCTCGAACGAAGATCCATAATATAAACAACAGTGTATAACCTTCTCCAACTTGATTCATCTTCTTCTTCTTCGGCCATGAACCGGTTCCATAAGAAAGCAGACAAGGCCTCAACCCGAGACGGACGTTTCTGGGTCTTCAGTCCGATGCTCTCTGTGTACCTTGCTCGTAAAGCTTCGATCTTGGACCCATCAAACACAAACCTCTTGGTCACAATATCATTCCTTTTCGGGATAGGAACACCGTTATACCCTTCCATATTCTGTGGTGGGAAGATTGAAGCCGCAGAAAAATCCGGATTCATACAGGCATTTCCAGAAGCAGTTGATGCCCAGTTCTTGACGAATGTGAAAGATGACAACGCATCTGCAATCCGATGCGAAACGCACAACCCAATAGCAATTCCTCCACACTGAAACAGATTGAGTTGAACTCCGAGAGCTATATCGGTGAGCTGATCTAGCTTGAAGGGCAACAAGTTGTTCAATTCGGCGAGGGAGGGATTGGTGATGACATGAGAGAGTGTGTGGGATAAGACTCGAGCTTCATAGAAGGGGATGCCAAGGTCGTTGCAATCCACAAAGCGGTTGACTTTGAGTCGGCCGGCTAGTGGGTAGTATTGGGTTAGGATTTTGGAGAGAGATTTCTTGAGGTGGTTGGATATCTGGGTGTGGTCATGAGTAGAGGTGAGGGAATAGTAGTAGATGAGAGGGATGTAGGCGTGGGGAGCTAACTGGTCGAGAAAGGAGAGCTGGTGATGCCGAAGATGGTGAGGGGTTGGAGATGAAGGTTTTATGATTTCTTGGGAAATTACTTCAACTTCAATCTTCATGTTCTTGATCTGTATCTGCTACACTTCTTTGCTAAGAAGAATGGGATAATCAATAATGCAAAGGGCGAGTGGATGACCACTTTTTTGTTCTACTAAAATATATCAAAGTTAACGTCCACAATTGACCATAAATATTGTTTAATCAATCAATTTCTTGATAAAATAAGATAATTCATCATCCAACCCAAGTTTGGACTTTGGATACTAAAATAAGATAAAATGAAGAAATAATTATATCAAATTAAAGTTTTTGAATAATATAAGATGAAAAGTAGAAACAAACAACCTTATAATCACAAGTAGCATGATACCAAATACACTACCAATAGACTCATTTACACCTAGAAATATATGGCATCTATCACCAAGAGAAAACCAGAAGGACAGCAGTAACAGACATTCTTCATTACTTCAAGTCATTTGAAGAAACAAATGCAATGAACTCTTTGTCAGCTTCAATTTTAGCCAAATCTCCTTTCTCCATGTTAATATATGCTTCTATTCCACCCCCAGATTTAGTGTCCATAAAAACAACCAAGTTATTGAAAGTCAGGCCAGGCGAGCCAACCCAAGTAGGCTTTCCCCATCCAAAATCAGATTCATACAGAGGAAATCTGCACAAACTAGTGAAGCTCAGCGTAACCATCTCTCCCTTGTAGAAATTCGCAGAGCTCCGTTTGATGAAACTCAAGTGTTCAGTGCCCTCCTGCAACTTCTTCACATAATCCTTGTCAACATGACTCACTTGCTCTCTCACCTGCCTCACAAGACCATAACACTCCTCCCCTGTATCCAAACGTGGAACTGTCACTGCAATTCGGTAGAGATTTCCGAAAGAGCATTCTGGCAGTGGTGGATCAATCCTTGTCCTAAGGTTCACAGCATGAACAATGGCATAGACCCTCTCAGGTGCTCCAGACCCAACATTAGTTGCAGCCACATAGCGACTCCATATGAAAGCTGATAGAGCCTCCACACGAGATGGCGGTTTTTGGTAACTTTCTAGGCTTTGCTCATGATCATGATCACCATATTTGGCTTTAAGAGATTCTATCTTGGAAGCATCAAACACAAACCTCTTAGTTACGATATTCTTCTTTGTGATGCCAACACTTGGATTGAAGCCGGATATGTTCCTTGGTGGGAAGAGTGTGGCTGATACAAACTGTGGACACATAACTGTATGATCATCTGTCTTATGACGATGATCTTGTCTAGCAGTTGCTGCCCAAGTTTTGATGAACATGAAAAACGATAAACCATCCGCAATCTTGTGAGACATGCAAGCACCAATTGCAATTCCACCACAGTCAAAGACATTGAGTTGGACACCAAGGGATAGATCAGCAACTTGATCTAGTTGAAATGGAACCAACTTGTTGAGCTCACAAGGAACTGGGTTTTGAATAACATCAGATAGTTGGCACTTAACTCGAGTTTCAAAGAAGGGTACGCCCTCGTCATTGCAGTCTATGAACATGTTGTCATTTGCTCGTCCGGCGAGCGGGTAGAATTGAACTAAGACATCGGAGAGGGATTTCTTCAGCCGATTGGATATATCAGCAATATCGAGTTTTGTATTGGCCTCTGATGAGGAGTAAAATATGACCAAAGGACTAAAGACTGGGGGAGATATCTGGTCAAGAAAGGAGAGTTGGTATGTGTGGAGGTGGTCAGGGGTTGGAGAAGATGGTCTGATAAGCTCTCTGGAGACCACTTCAACTTCAACTTCAACCTTCATGATCATTGATCTCCTACAAACAATGGGTATGTCTAGCTCTGGTTGTGCTTGTGTGTGTTTCAGTGTTGCTTTTCAGTGAGACTTATATAGAGCTACGGGTAAATGCTAAGGGAATAGAATGCAGCTTAAAAAACTAATTAACATATTGGCCCATTGGTTAAGCAAAAACATACTTGCTAATGACATGCATCATTTAATGTTTTGTTTAACTACAAGTTTAAGAAAAGTTAATTGGACGAATCACGATCGGATACTTGTGCGACATAGCATCACCATGTTTGTTCATTTTCTTAAGTATCTATGAAAATTTAAAGCTTTTTCTTTTCTTGAACGACAAGAGAAATAGGAGGACTTTATCTGAGGATTAGCTTGCATAGATTTTCCGGTGAGATCATTATGATAGGGATTTCGGATACTCTATAGTTAAGTGCCTAAATCTAAGAAAAGTAGAGATATAATATATGTAATTTGGTATACCATCAGTTAGTCTTTTCTTGCAGAACAGGATATATGTTGCGTGTGAAGTGCAGGTAAGAATCACCTAAAATCAGGTCCTTGTTAACAAGAAAGGGCAAGACATTTTGAGAAAGTTGAAAGAAAAAAGAAAAGGCAAAGTAAACTTTATAATAACCACTAGGGGTGGTTGGGTTGGAAACGAATGCAAGTTGGGTACTCCCCAGCAGAGTTCGATCATCCACTCAGCAACTTCGGGGGTTAAAAGCCATAAGGCCCCACACCTTAGGGTGTGGAGGATTCCGGGGTAAAAAAGCCTCTAGTTGGCCAGCTGGTTTGAGGGGCCTTCAGGTTCGTGTGCCAGCGAGCGGGGGAATTAGTCTGGCTTTGCTGGGATACCCTCGTGGACTTCGGTCCGAATCGGTGTGTGTGTGTGTTAGTGGGTGCTGGTTCCTGACCGACCCACTCCATCAAACCAAAAAAAAAAAAAGTATACCTTATAATATTTCATAAGTCAAATATTTAACAATATTGAAATACTTTTTACTCTATAATATTACAGAGCCTAATTGCACCAGCAAGATAAGACTATTTTGCTGCGAATTAAGGATACCCTATCCAAGGCTCTGAGCTACTGCATTGTGGACTTGCATTAAGAACTAGTAAGAAATAAAAAGTATTTCTACTCGAAAGCAAGTGACATCTACCCATACAAGTATAAAATCTACAATTTTAGAGCACCCCAGATAGGCAAGCAGGCACATATTGAGTGATCATACAGTTGATTTTGAGTGTTCATCTTTTTCATAACTAGATTAGTTTTCGGTAAATTGGTCATCCTTTAGAATGGTCTTTTTTCTCGCTACGAAAGCTGTTTCCTTTCAGATTCGGCTCCATTTTTATTTCCTTAATTTGTACCATAAAAATTCAGCAATATCATAACTAATTGAGTTAACTAGTATGAATTCTTGATCACTACACTGCAAATTAAGTAGCTTTGTAACAGAGGACCCAACCCAGAGCAATAACCTGATAGACTCAATCTGAACAGAGTCTAATTTCACCAGCAAGACCAAATTAACCAATTTGATGCAAATCAAAAGAGGCCCGAGGTGGTGGTTAGATAGCTCCATAACTGACATGTAAAGACTGATAAAGAATGTTAATGCTGCATCATCGTGGTCTACCTTTCTATTCTCTATTACAAGCGAGAAGTACCCATAGAAGGAGGTTTCATCCTCACTAGAAATAAAATCCACAATTTGGTTAATAAATCATGTGATTCAAACTGATAGTTTTGCAATAAGAAAGAAAGAGCAACCTAGCCACATTCATTGCTAACCTGGTTACCCATCAGCTGCAGAAAAACTAGAACAACAACAATGAACTCCAAAGAGAACATTAATTTGTCAACAAGCAAAACAAAACAGTTCAGCACCCACTTGGAGACGCATAAGCCAAGAACTCAATATCAGTTTCAAATTTAGCCATGACTTCCTCCTCCAAACTAATATATGCCTCTATTCCACCAGCCTCTTTGGTGTCCATGAAAACCACTAGGTTCTTGAAGGTCAATGGCGGTGAGCAAACCCAAGTAGGCTTCCCCCAACCAAAATCATTATCATACAGAGGAAATCTGCAGAAACTACTGAAGCTAAATGTAATCAGCTCTCCGCTTATAACGCTATCAACACTTTCATTGAAGGCACTCAAATGCTCTGCACCCTGTTGTAGACTTTTCATGTAGTCATTGTCAATCTTGTCTATTTCTTCTCGTACCTGCCTCATTACCAGCCCATAGCATTCTTCCCCACTACTTAAGAACGGAGCGGTCATGGCAGCACGATAAAGATTTCCAAAATAATGTTGCTGCAATGGTGGGTCAAACCTTGGACGTAGGTTCACAGAATGAAGCACCATGTACAGCTTCTCATCTGGTTCTGTATCCTTGGTGCTGGCCACATATCGACTCCATATGAAAGCCGATAAAGCATCAACACGTGATGGGCGTTTCAGCTGGTTTTCTAAGCCTGCGCTGTCCCCATATTTTGCTCTAAGAGCCTCTATCATAGACGCATTAAACACAAACCTCTTTGCTACTTTATTCCTTGTGATGCCAAGGCCTGCATCATAGGCAGTGAAATCCCTTGGTGGGAAGAGTTTTGCTGAAATAAACACTGGACGCTCTATTTTCGCTTCATCTCCGAGGGCAGTGGCAGCCCAAGTTTTACTGAACATGAAATGAGACAACCCATCTGCAAGCTTGTGAGAAATGCAATGACCAATGGCAAATCCTCCACATTCAAACATGTTAAGCTGGACGCCTAGAGGACATTTATTAGCAATATCATCTAGTTCAAATGGCATGAACTTATTGAACTCACCAGGAATCGGTTTCGTGAGAACATCAGAAAGTTGACACTTTACATGAGCTTCAACATAGGGAATGCCCTCATCATTGCAATCTACGTATTGGTTGTGTTTGATTCTTCCCGCTAATGGGTAGAAAAGGGTTAAGACCTCGGCTAAGGACTTCTTCAGGTGGCTGGATATTTCAGTAACGCTGGGCATCGTTTCGTCATTGAATTCATAAAAGAGGACCAAAGGGTTATAGACTGGGGGAGATAATTGGTCAAGGAATGAAAGCTGGTAATGGTGAAGATGGTCTGGGGTTGAAGAAGATGGTCTGATAATCTCCTTGGAGATCAATTCAACTTCAACCTTCATTCTTCTGCCTAACTAACTCAACTGAGTCTTTGGCTGTGACAAAACTCAAACACTTCTAGAGAGGAGAAGTAGTAATTCAATTGATATTGGGGTCTAAATTTGATTGTTGATTCTGTGATTCTGTAACGCACCGTGTGTAGGGATCAAGATAAGATGGTCAGTTTTCCTGCTGCAATTATGAACATTCAAAGTCTAAGCTTTCCACCTGATAGTGACACAAAGTAGACAAAAAATGATATAATAGCAGGAGAGTTTTGTTTCTTGGTTATGTTAGAAGGTCTGTACAGCAGTACAGACTTGACTAATCCTAATTCTAAGTTTGTAACCCACTTTCCCACTTACTAAAGTTTGACTTGTTTATATATTAACATTGGGGGATCCTAATTTACCCAAGATTAAAACTTTCTTATGGACTGTTATATTAGTGGGAATTTACCCAAGATCAATACAAGAGAAGCGTTCTCAATAATATATCCCTTGTATTCTATTAACCTGCATATTCTATGTAGTTTTTTGCTACTGAAAATTGGAGAAAATGATATTGGGAAAGTATGAGCGGACTTTACTCACTGGCATCTCTGTCTTGACCAATGGGCCTTTTCTCACTGTAAAAGCTCTCCCTTTTGCCCGTTTTAGACCAAGGCGGTGCAGGTAGCTCTAGAATCAGGCAAAGAGTGTAACTTTAATAGAATTGCAATTGGAAATGGACTCTGAAATCGTTAAGGAATCCATAATCAAAGGTGATTCAGAGTGAAATTAGAGGTTACCTGAGAAATTTTGGAGAAAGCACGAGCCTTTTTACTCATGGAGTGGCTTTGGCATTTGGGTCCCGGATGCTCCTCAAGTTCCTTGTTAGTTAAAATTTAAAAATTTGGAGACAATGCCCCTAAGGTTTGCTCTCAAATCAATTTAGCCACCACAAGTTTTATTTTATTACATATGCACCCGCTTCCGTCAGTTAACCTTTTACTATTTTTTCCCCCTTCTTTATTCCTTGGAGAAACTAACTAGTAACTACAAAACAAATTTTCGAGAATAATTAAATTATCATCTGGTCACAAGCAAAACTCCAAAAATATCATATTTTTCTTCGATCATTATGAGGTTATAATTGGAAACAAAAGATTCATTATGAAAAGTACAAAAGCTTCAAAGACGGGACAATTTTTTTTTTAAAAGTCCTGACTTGAAGAAGTAATATATATGTTGTTTGAATTTAACATAAAATGGCAAACATACCCCGATTGCGGGGTTCGAATCCCTCCTTGCCCACAACGGGCCAAAAAGGAAAGGACCTTTCCCTTTGGGGGTAGGAAAATCATGATCGGGATTTTCCTTAAGAAAAGAAAATTGTGAAATAGCCTTAAAAGTGTTGGAGGAGTACTATCGCTGTCGTGTTCCATTTGTGTCGGAAAGTCAATAGTAACACACCAGGCGTGTCGTCGGAGGCCGGGTGTTGGTGCTTCAAAGTCGATCTAAAACCCTAGGTCAAACGTTTAGGATCCATTTCAAATGGCCAATCTAAAACCTACGGCCGCAAATAGTGAAATGATTATAAGCAGTACAAACAAAAGCATACTTCCACTTTGTAGGTCGAAACAAAAGCATGGAAAATTATAGGTGGGAAGCAAAACACTAGGTCATTGCTTGTGCAATAAGGTGGCCGGTCGTGGCACCAGGCCACTCTTTCATGATCACATATATATTTCTTATTTCACATCTTGTTGGACAGTGATCGGAAAGGTTGGCCTTATTCACTTGAAATTTTGAACAGAAACATGAAGAACAGACAGTACTTCTAGGTACCGACATACTAGCTAGAAGTCCACGTACAAAAACATACGTGGCTCTTATACACAACACATAGTAATTTTGCTTAATTAATTAGTTCAGCACCCCACTTGGAGAAACATAAGCTAAGAACTCAACATCACTCGCAAACTTAGCCATGACTTCCTCCTCCAAGCTAATATACGCCTCAATTCCACCACCCTCTTTGGTGTCCATGAAGTTCACCAGATTCTTGAACGTCAGCGCCGGTGATCCCACCCACGTAGGCCTCCCCCAACCAAAATCGTTATCATACAGAGGAAACCTGCAATAACTACTGAAGCTAATCGTAACTTGCTCGCCTTTAGCAAAACTTTTAGCATAGGTCTTGATGGAACTCAAATGCTCATCACCTTTTTGTAGTTTTCTCACGTAGTCATTGTCAATCTTGCTTATCTCTTCTCGTATACCATGAAATGGTTCCCCGGAACTTATTCTTAACGGAGCTGTCATGGCGACCCGGTAAAGGTTCCCAAAAGAGTGGTGCGGCAGTGGTGGGTCGAACCTTGGCCGCAAGTTCACAGCATGAACCACCCTGTAAAACTTGTCAGCTGATCCAATATCTTTTGTAGCCTCCACAAATCGGCTTAGTATGAAAGAAGATAAGGCCTCAACACGTGAAGGGCGTGTTAAGGCCTTATCCGCTTGAAGTTTTCTTAGCTCCTCTATGTTAGAGGCACTAAACACAAACCTGTTTGTTACTTTGTTTCTTGTGATACCGGTGCGCGCATCATATCCACTTAAATTCTTCGAAGGGAATAGCGTGGCGGAAATGAACTCCGGATGTGCTATTTTGGGTTCCTCACGTGCAGTCGCAGCCCAAGTTTTGCTGAACGTGAAGTATGATAACCCGTCCGCAAGCTTGTGAGTAAGGCATTGAGCTATAGCGAATCCGCCGCATTGAAAGATGTTGAGCTGGACACCTAGGGCAAATTTGTTTGCCACATCATCTAGCTCAAACGGCATGAGCTTGTTGAGTTCACCGGGGATTGGATTGTTGAGAACATCGGAGAGTTTGCAGTTGACTTGAGCTTCAAGGTAGGGTATGCCTTTGTCATTGCAATCTACGTACTGGTTGCCTTTGATTCGTCCGGCTAGTGGGTAGAAAAGAGTCAAGACTTTGGCTAACGAGTTCTTCAGGTGGTTTGATATCTCAGTGATGTTGGGTTGAGTTTTGGCATTGAATTCATAGAAGAGGAGCAAAGGGTTATAGACTGGGGGAGATATTTGATCAAGAAAGGAGAATTGGTAGTGGCTAAGATGGTCAGGGGTTGGAGAAGATGGTTTGATAATCTGCTTGGAGATTACTTCAACTTCAACGTTCATTATTCCCATCTCTCTCTCTCTCTCTCTCTCTTAATTAACTCGATAAATCGAGTAGCTAGCTGTGGCAAAAATGTATATCGGAATGTTCTTGGATTTTGTTTGGTTCAGTACATTGTGTTTAATTAGATTGCCCTAGACATATATATAGGGAGAGAAGGTCAAAGTCTGATTGTTGCAATAGTGTGGTTTATGGTGTAAAAACTAAAAAGGGATGGAGAAGAAAAGGTCATTGCCTATGTATGAGTGAGTGCCGATTGGCTAGATTCTTGTAGCTAATTCGATCAGATATGGTATGTATAGAAGAAGTTCGATCGATTTTGCATGTCTATATATTATTAGACCTCAAAAGTCTGAGGGGGCTACTTCATACACATTGATATATTTAATATCTACCTAGCATGCACTAACAACAAATAAGAAACAGATCAAGTGTGTACGTACGTAAAACTTGGTTGGATCATTAGTGGCCCTTTTGTCACAAATAATGACAACCAACATGGCATTAATTTTGTCAAAACTCATAATAAAAGGCCGGTGCATGGTGACAAAACTTTTTTCAAAGTTCGTCTACCAACAAGTTGGAAATTTGGAACTGAGCGCCGGCCCGGCGACATGGCCGGCTATATATAGCTGGTTTCCATGGATGGTTTTTTGTCTTTGTTAGAATTTTAATTTTTTTTCAATTCTCAGTTCCCACAGGGATAGAATTGGAACTCTGGAATGTTTCCTTTGGGAGTTAGGGTGCATTAGATAGTAGTGATCATGAATTCATGACGTCTATACTAGGGTAGTGAAGGTCATCTCCAACTCTAAGCCGAGGTCCTCCTTTAAGCCCCCAAATGCAAATGGGTGGTCTACCCCGTAACAAAAAAGAGATATAAGAAGCTTATTTTTTTACGAAAAAAAAAACGACAGTCGATATTAAATAATTATGAGGAATGCATAGAGGAGATATAAAACATCAAAAATAAAAGAGGACAAATTAAACCAATACAAAATGCACAAACGCATTGGAAATTAAAAGTAAATAGAACAAAACCAAACACCAGGAAGCATCAAACAAGACACTGTGTAAGTCAATCCCCTTTATAAAAAAAATAAAAATAATAATAATAACAACTTTTTGTACTTACCCATAACACATACTAATTTTGCTTACTAACCTGGTGTACATACAGACAAGCTCTTGTAAACTCAAAATCCTATATATATATATATATATATATATATATATATATATATATGCTAAGTGAAATACAGCAAATGCTATCACTTGATCCTCCAAACCAATATATGCCTCTAAAGTCTAAACTAGCTTGTACAAATATATAGACAGCAGAGTAGTAGTCAATTTTAATTGAAGAGTGTAGTTTTCTGGTGCATGTAAAGGGATCCACATAGTAAGCTTTCTAGCTGGATAGTGGAACCTATTTGTTGGCCGGGAGACTTATATAGTAATTCAAAGTCTAACCCTTCTATTTTCACCCAAAAAAAAATCTAAGCTTTCTACTTCAGGAAAGTTTAATTTTGTATATACTAAACATTAAAATTAAGTTTAAAGCTTTCTACGTAATTCATATAGTAGGAGGAAAGTTGGACTTTTTGTATATATATTAGGAAACTAGGAAATAGTCCTTGACACCTTTATATTTTTAATAAAAATTTATTAATACTAGTTGCCTCTATGGCAATTAACTATTGCCTCTTCTGTAATTAATGCTTACTTTATAGGCAATTAATGTTAATTGCCTCTATAATTAATAGATATATCCTCAAAGATCTTGACCTTCATTTATGCACGACTTATCTTTGATATTGCTTGATTCGCAAGTAGCCTTCATTTATCAAGATTACGTGATCAAATAATAGTAAGTGATTTTACTCAAAATAAAATAAAATAATAGAACGTGAATATCACCAAATATCGTTCTTCAAGGAATAAGCCACCAAATGGTTAAAAGCACTAATGAAATCGGCAATAACTATTGATCTTGAGCCCTAGCTATTCCTCATCTCCTTGTTCTCCGAATAGGATTTTCACTTCGCCTCAAAATCATAGGACTCATATCTAATAATTAGGCTCAAATACTCCGGACTCATAAATGACTTAAATTTTAGGCCTCAACTTGGGCCGAAAATATTGCTATTGCTTCATTCAAGAAGGGAGGCTAATTGAGTGTCTAGAATTAATTTTGGGTTCTATTCTTTATTTTGATAATAATCAGAGGTACAGTCGCATATAGCGCAATCATCAGCACAAGCAATAAAACAGCAAGGCCAAAATATATATATATATATATATATATATATATATATATATTTTTTTTTAAGTAGAAATAGAAAAGCATAGGATGTACTGCGCATTCATCTACACAAGTACGTACTGCAAACTCATGCATCATCGATCAGTTAATAAGGTAGGTGATCTTGGCGGAGCCAAAACCATTAAAGTTGCTGCTACACGACGACGTATAAGCACCCATGTTGCGAAACACCAGCCAATCATTCACCTCCAGTTCTGGTAGCTGGTGACCCTCCAACACCTTGTCAATCGGATCGCACGTGGGACCAAACACGGTGGAACTGTAAGTGCGAGCACCACCGGTACCTTTACCACATACCATCAGGACTGGGACGTTACTATTATTGGACATGCATTTCAGAGAAATGCACGATTCAACTAGGGTTGTACGGTCCACACGCATCATGGACCCATGGAACCCTTCGTTGATCCAGTATTCTCTGACCTTCCCTCTCACACGCTTCCCGATGATGTTGGTGACAACCGTGAAAGCCGTCTCTGCAAAAAACCGACCTGGCTCGGCCATCACCGTTAAGCTGCGTCGCTCCTCCTCTGAAAAGTACTCGTCCACAGCGGTTTTCACGGCTGCTGCCGCAGCTTCAAAGCACAGTGCATTGGACACGAAGCCACCGCCAATGTTCAACACATGCATGGGAGGCATGCAGAGCCTATCCGCCTCTTGGAAAACCGCCTTAGCTGCCTCTATGGCTGTTTTGTATGCTTGAGAATTGTGGGATTTACTTCCTATGTGAAACGACACCCCAGCAACTTTGAGTCCTGCCGTTTGAGCGGCTTGGAGGAGCGGAGACACTTCTTCAGGAAGAGCACCGAACTTGGAACCTATTGGCCACATGCACCCGCTCTCGTCCGGAGCTTTGATGCGGAGCAGTAAAGAACAATCCGGGTGCAATTTCTGGATCTTATAAATCTCATCTACTGAGTCAAAAGTGGTTAGGTTAACGCCAACTTCAGCAGCGTACTTTATATGAGAGCTAGCTTTACAGGGATTAGCATAGATTATGCGATCCGGAGAAACTCCGAGAGCCAAAATGGACTCGATCTCAGACCGACTTGCACAGTCGAAACTTGAGCCGTGAGCCACCAAGGTGGCGAGAAGATCCGGGTGTGGATTGCACTTGACGGCGAAGAAAGGTTGGACCATTGGAAGGTTACGTTTCCAGGTGTCCAAGAGGTTGATGACATGAACCAAATCCAGCACGTAAAATGCTTCTTCAGTTTGCTGTTTCTTGATCGTCGAAATGATTTTCTCAAGGAAACTTTCATCATTGCTCATCCCGTTATTGCTCTTGACGTGATCCGGTGCACTTAGTAGGGCTTCAAGACTCTTTACATTCCAGGACTCCAAATATGCTGGTCCAATTTAATTAATTAACGAAAAGAAATTAAATTGTAACATTAACGTACACAGAGCAGAGAATAAGTGCTAATAGCCTAACTATACAGAAGCCACATCTAGAGCTTAATTCAAGGTACGTAGAGGATGAAGACGAAATTAAAGAGAGGGAATTCAAGACTGAAAATGTCTGAATTTGTATTAATGAACTGTGTTAGAATTATAATAAGAAAAATTAAAGCCTATTTATAAGCCTTACAAACTCTTGTTAAATATAGATTAACCTTAACAGTTAACAGCAAGATCATTTCACAGGTACACAGACACAAATAACTATATCCAATATATATATGTAAGCAGTAGATGAAATATAAAATATATCAGATTGAGAATATATATTACCTGACAAGTCCATAATACTATTATACTATAATAGCAGTAGCAATTGAAATACCAGTCTTCTGCAAGTCTCTAGCCTTTAACTTCTTAATGGGTTAGAACTTATGCTTTTCGTAGAGAATGCAGGGACTAGTAATGCTCTTATATATATATATATATATATATATATATATCTCTGAATAAAGCTCAGCTTTAGACTCCTCCCATAATGGTAGTCTAATGGTGACCTGACTTCATTTTTAATAAATTAATTAATTAGCTCCCTTAGCTTATCACATCCTGGATAGATTACTTAAAGTAATCTGACTGCAGTATGGATCCCCATGCTTTAGCATGGATACATATCTGAATTGTTTCCCCGAGAACATGGATCCCATTATACATTATTCAAATTGTCTGGTGTCAAAGCATCTATCATTGTTATTTACTCAATGTTATCAATGTTATCTATCAAAGTCCATATATATGGTTCTAACAACTCTGGCCGGTTGTTGTAACCGCTAAGCAAGCTAGCTGACTAAGATCTAGTTGACACTGAGCCGGCAGCTGCCGCATGAATTTGCAGTGAGCTAGCCTGCTAACTATTTCTAATTAACCACCATCAAGTGCAAGCAGCAAGCAAATTAATAAAGAAATTAATTAACGGTACTCCAAATCTATTCTACTATGTAACCAAAAATATTACAAGATAAGGTGGATAAATTAAACTAAAGTGTTGCTGAAGAATTGAGAGAATTTGAATTTGAGTTATATATTGCCTTGATGTTCTTTGTACGTACAGTAAAGGGAGCTATTTATAATACAATTCGTAAAAGCCTAGGAGCTAAGAAACAAAGTATTCACATGACGTTTCTGACTATTGTACAAATGATTGTGTGGTTTAGACTTCGTCTTGGACTGTGAGATACTCTTGTACTTGAAGTGGGGAGCACGCTTTGTATCACATTGTCAGTTTGTGCATTCTTTTTCTTTTTTTTTGGTCAATCAGTTTGTGCATTCTTGTTGCTTGTGATGGTGTGATTTTGATCTGCTGGTATGATAACATTATTAGTGGGTGGCGTATATCGCTATGGCTAGAGTATATAATTGATGAGCACCAAAAACATATTCATCTTTTGGCTACAAAGCACCATGAGGCATAAGGGAAAACAAAACAAAAAAAAAATGCTTGTTCAAATGACCTCCTTTTTTTTTCTTTTTTCTTTTTTTCCGGAAAACTGACATTATCGTCATAAAATGAATATTGAATTAGGCCTTACTAGTCAAGAAATGAAATTTTTTGACTTAGACTCGATTGGAAGAACTAAAAAATTTTGGTGTTGCATATAAAGAAATATAACAAAACATGTTTCATAACTAGATAAAAGGCTATAACTTAGCCAAAAGAGAAGATAAAAGACTAAATATTGGGCTTTGTTCTTTATTCAGGGTACCTTGAGCTTATGAAGCATAAAAGTACGTCGCAAAAAAGAAAAAAGAAAAAAAGAAAAATGAAATAATATAGGTGCAACAGTACGTGTTGAATCCAAGACCTAGTTTTTTTTTTGAGAAAAATATCCTTTATTAGAAAAACAAAGCTTACAAAATATGGGAGCGACAAGCTGTAGTAACTCCTTCACTCACAAACGGAGTAATAGAAGAACCACGCACATCCCTATAGTAACTATTGATCACAGGTAGGTCGTTAGAAACAACCATCATGAGCCAAGGAGGCCCAACCTCGAACCACTGAGAACGCCCATCATTACGGGCTACATAATTGGCAATCGAATGAGCTGCCATGTTGGCCTCTCTTGGAACCTGATTGATTCCAGAAATTTGAAGAAGACCCATTAATCCTCTAATCTGATGCACAATAAGACCTTCTGTTGCAAAACACTCTCCAACATCATTAATCATATGGACCGCCACTAAACAGTCCGTTTCAATCACCACACTTCCAAATCTCCTCTCCACAGCCAACTCCAACCCAAGCTTAACCGCCAAAAGCTCAGAAGCCAAAGGCGAAATTCTGAGAGAGACCCTCTCCCCTGCCGCCGCCTTCAACTCACCTAGCTCATCTCGGATAATAGCTCCCAGACCCACCCTGACACCATCCCCAAGAACTGCACCATCACAATTGATTTTGAGAGAAGAAGATGAAGGAGGCCTCCATTTATCTACTCTACAAACCCGCTGCACCCCCACCAAACTCACACTCTTATTCCTTTCCACAGATTTCTGAGAATCCAACAAAGAAGACCACATGACAGAAGCTTTTTCAAAAATAATTCCAGAGTCAGTCATAGCTCCACCATGATAAATATCATTGCGTTCCCTCCAATTGAGCCACAGAATAATAACCAACAATTTTACCTCATCCACTGCCAACTTCTTTAAAGCCTCATCAAAAAACTGAGTGAAATTAACATACCGACCCGAAGCGAGTTTAGAGTAAAAACCCGCCCTTTCCAACACCGCACCTGAAGCAACACATGTCCAGATCGCGTGCAAAGGCGACTCTATCGCTTGATGACAACGAAAACACTCAGCATCATTAACAATCCTTTTCTTCAGTAAAGCCTCTTTACAAGGCATAAACCCCATTGAACATCTCCACAAAAAGTGGTGCATCTTTGGCGGCACCTTAAGTTTCCAGAGATGACGCCAGTACATAGGATCAACAACATGAAGACTCCTAGCGCCATCCACCCTACGTCGACCCCTTTCAGCTAGCCAGTAGCCACTCTTAACAGAGTACTTACCATGTTTATTGTAATGCCAAAGAAAATTATCTCTAGCAGTAGTATGAATCACAGGTATAGAGAGTATTGCCGCCACTTCTCTTGCCGTAAATAATGCCTGCAACCTCTCTTCATCCCATCCTCCAGAAACAGTGATCAGTTCCGACACTCTCAGCGTTAAATCAACCCGACCCCTAACTTGAACACGAAACTGCTCTAACTCTGGAACCCAAGGATCAATATAAACTCTGGTATCTCGGCCATTCCCAATCCTCTTCCTCAAACCCATAGACAAGAGCTCACGACCCCAAAGAATCGACCGCCAAAGAAATGACGGAGAAGACCCCAGACCAGCTTCAAGAAAATCATCCTTGGGAAAGTATTTAGCTTTCAACATGCGAGACACCAAAGTCTCAGGCTTCAATAATAATCTCCATCCCTGCTTACACAGTAAAGCCTGATTAAAGCCCACAAGCTCCCGAAAACCAATCCCACCCTCACTCTTCGGGACACAGAGCGTCTCTCACTGCTTCCAATGTATACCACGCCCAGAGGCTTTCCCCCACCAGAACCTTGCTAAACACTTATTAATTAATCTCCTCACAAGTATCGATAGGTAATTGGAATACGCTCATCGTATAATTAGGAATTGATTGAGTCACTGCCTTAATAAGAACCTCTTTCCCCGCCTTCGATAATGTGGTAGAACTTCTTTCATTATTTATGGCATTCTTAAAGTATATATGTTTAATAGAGGCGTTACAAAATCTCCTCTGATTTTAATTGGATGTCCGGTGCGGCCACACCACCCATAAATCTCCTTTGATTTTACGATTTCTTGGATAATTGAATGATTATCTTTTCACCATTTATTCATTGACGAATTTTTATATGTGTTTTTTTTTAGTGCACGCTTAGATACATGTATTAGGATTCTAATGTTAGAAATTATATGTGGACCATCATATCATCATATAATTCTAAGTGGCGAATGAATTAATCAAAACTTATTCATGTGAATAGATTTCTCGATTGCATAAGATACATGTCATGTCTTATGGTTGATGTGATGTTCGTTCTCTTTGTTCTTAGTGATTCTTGAGTGTTGAATCTATGAACATGTCATTCTATGGTGCATTTTGAGAACTAAGTCAGGGAGTACGTACATGTCATACACCTAACATACCAACTATGAGAGAACAATATGATATGATTAACATGCCATTGATTTATCTTAAACATCGTCATTCAATTTGAAAAGAAGTGTGTAGGCTAACATATCAAGAGTGAAGCATTGTCTAGTGGTGGATAACAGTTCGTAGTTATTTATTTCTTGTTCTATTATATGCTTTTATTTATGTTATTCTATTACATCAAAAAAACCCAAAAATAATTTATATATGTTGTTCATATTTATAAACAAAATCTTTGTGACATAGATTAGCAATTATATATAATCCTTTGCGGGTAATGACACTTACTTCCTATTGTACTATTCACGACACATTTATAGGAAGTTAATGAATTTATTTTGACGAGTGTTTTATACTTGTACTATAATGGTAAACGGATGAATAGTTCAAGTACCACCAGATTCTTTATGAAAGTTCAGGTACCGAAAATTGCATTTGTCGATAGTTTATGTACCATATGAAAAATTTTCTCTTTGAAATTTTGAATAGAACAATACTACTTAACTTTCCAACCAACTTTATTAAACAAGGACATAAACAATTACTAATGAAAGGGAAATGGTTCTTATCCTCCCTGAGTTTCACATCTATTTCTTCTTTAAAACCTTGACAGCTAAACCGAATAATTTAACGGAACCTGCCCCCCATGTCACTGGTTTGGTTTGGGCAGTTGGTTTCTGGATCATACTCGGACGGTTTCGGCGGTGGACATTTGTAAATGGGGTCGGTTGATGGGTTGAGCTTAAACCAGAACCAACCCAAATCGGGCATACCAGTCCAAGGAACTCGGTGTCACTTTCAAGTTTAGTCATGACTTCCTTGGGTGAGGTAATGTATGCCTCTATTCCATCTGCATCTCTGGTGTCAACGAAAATTACTAGGTTATCGAAGTCGAATCCCGGTACACCCACGGACACCCATGATGGTCTGCCCCAACCAAAATCGTTATCGTACAGAGGAAATTTACACAAACTAGTGTAGACTGATGCAGCCACCTCTCCTCCGGTAAAGCTACCATCACACATGTGGTGAGCACCCTCTTGTAGCTTTTTGATGTACTCTTTATCGATCCTGCTTATTCCTTCTCGAACCTGCCTTGCCAGGCCATAACATTCTCCACTAGTATTTAACAACGATGGGGCTGTACCTGCACCACTGACGAGATTTCCAAAAGAATGTTGCGGCAAAGGTGGATCAAACCTCGGACGTAGGTTCACAGCATGGATCGCGCTGTGCAACTTCTCATACTTGGTAACGGCCGCAAATCGGCTTGAAATGAAAGCCGATAAGGTCTCAACACGGGACGGGCGTTTGATCATCTGGTTTTCGTGGATGCCTACATATTTTGTTCTGAGGTCCTCTATGTTAGAGGCATCAAACACAAACCTCTTAGTCACTTTATTTTGTGACACCAATTATTGCATCAGGTAGTTGTGTAAACATCTTGGGTGGGAAGAGTGTGGCCGAAACAAATTGTGGGCGCTCTACTTTGGCTCGAAGATCCCCGAGGGCACGTCGGGCAGTGGTTGCCCAAGCTTTGCTGAACATGAGCATAGATAACCCATCTGCAATCTTGTGAGAAACGCATTGACCAATAGCAAACCCTCCACATTCAAAGACGTTGAGCTGGACTCCAAGGGGGATTTTATTATCGCCGTCGTCAAGTTCAAATGGGACTAATTTAGTGAGTTCACCTGGGATAGGATTGCAGAGAACGTCAGAGAGTTTGCAGTTGTTGACGTGAGCTTCAAGGTAGGGAATGCCCTCGTCGTTGCAGTCTATAGACAGCTTGTCTTTGGCTCGACCTGCTAAGGGATAAAAAAGGGTTAAGACTTCGGCTAACGACTTCTTAAGGTGGTTGGATATTTCAGTGATGTTGGGTTGTGTCTCGCCGTTGAATTCAAAGAACAAGACCAAAGAGCTATAGATTGGGGGAGAAATTTGATCGAGATAGGAGAACTGGTAATGGCGGAGATGATTAGGGGTTGGAGAAGATGGTTTGATAATCTCCTTGGAGATTACTTCTACTTCAACCTTCATTCTTATTAGCTAGCTAGCTAGATCGGTCTTTTAATGAACTCGATTGAGTACTATGGTTATAATTTGCCCTCCTCTGATCAAATTTATAAACATAGACAACTTATTGGTTAATAATTGTGGCAACAAGTTGTATATGATAATGGTTATGTAGGTTTATATATTAATTTATTGCCCTACTCTGATCAAAAAATTTATATATATAGGTAGACAATTGTTTAAGTATCGTGCAGAGCTCAAACCACTAAAAAAAATTGAATAGTAATAATTTTCCCGCAAAGCAAGCTATTGCTTCATAATGAAATGAATCAATGTGGACACATGGTCCACGGGAAAAAAAAATCCATATATATTATGAGTGGGATCACTTTAATGTAGTTCTCTTTTAATGAACTTGTTGATTCGCGCGATGCATATTAGGTTATAATTTATGCACATGTTGAAGTATTTCTTTAACTATTGGGAAGAGGCTAGGTCATATCAAGATGATTAACGATCAATAATCAACCTTATCTTTTTGGACGAATCTCAACCTAGTAATCATCGAGCTGCATTTCTGCGAAAGGTAATGAATTTGTCTATATATTCCTCGTTTGGCGCAATTAATATATGCCATATTTGACCATGTATCATCTCTTAATTTGCTCCTTGTCCGTTGTTTAAGGCATTTAGTTATCTGTTGTAAATATATACATGTCGACATGTCGTGTACATTTTTGAACATTTATAGGCAAAACTTAACTAGATATGATATGTTATGTTATGTCGTGTACAATTTAGTCTCTCGCTATCACTTGATATAGTAAAAGAGATCGAAGTTACCACTATATATCCAAATCAATGTGTGTGATTATATCTATCAGACCATCTTCTCCAACCACTCACCATCTTCGCCATCACCAGTTTTCCTTTCTTGATCAAATAAATCCTCCGGTCTACACCTCCCTAGTCCTCTTCTTCGAATTCAATCCCAAGACTCAACCCAAAATTACTGAAATATCCGAGCACCTTAAGCACTCTTTAGCCCGAGTCTTGTTTTCTACGCGCTAGCCGGACAAGCCAAAGACAACCTCTACATAGACTGCAACAACGTGAGCATATCCTTCGTCTAAGCTCTTGTCAAGAACTACAAGCTTTCTGATAAAGTAATCTTGGTGTCACAATCAATGGCGGAGCCAGAAAAATCAATTAAGGTAGGCTAAAAGAAGGGTGGGCTGAAATTGAGAGAGTACGGTGACCTAAGGGGGGTGTATTGTATTTAGATTTATGAGGACTTTTTTTAAGTGATGGATTTAAAAAGAATTTATGGATTTACAAAGTCTATGGAATTAAAATCGTTAGATTTATCAAATCTTTAAAATTCTATAGATTTTAAAACATACACTTGTATGGACTTGTAAAGATTCTCGTAGAATTAGATAAATTTTTATACTCCTCATTTTATCGACGAAAATACCTGATAAAAGCCCAATAAATAAATAAATTGCTTAGCATGAAAACTTTCTAACTTCAAAGTTTCATATATACCAAAATAGGAAGAAAAAAAAAATTTCTCATCAAGAACAGATCATGGAGTAAAGGAAAGAAGCCGCTCATATTCATGAAAGATCAATTACTTGCGATAATTACCACCAGACTTATTTTTTTCCCTCTATTTCATTTCATGCTTTTAGTTTCTAGATTTATAAGTACATTACGTTATAGAAATTGAAGCGTTAGATTTTTTTTTGGACTCTAAAAAAAATTTAGTTTTTTTTATTCCTTTCGTTTGGTAATAGAAAAATATTAGATCGAGAAAAATAAATTTAAGAGAAATGTGAGTTTGAAAAAAAAAACATGTCTTGCGACATTTTTATTTGTTACTTGTCATAAAAGTTTATGGGTAACGTCTATTTCTTGTGTTGTATGTGATTACGTCCTTAAATAATATGTGTGTGTGTGTGTGTGTGAAAGCGAGAAATGACAAAACATAAATGAAGAAGAAGATGAGAGAGAGAGAGAGAGAGAGAGAGAGAGAGAGAGAGAGAGAGAGAGAGAGAGAGAGAGAGAGAGAGAGAGAGAGGTGATCATAGAAGAACAAGAACAAGATGAAATAGAAAAATGAAATAATAAAAAGAATAAAATTTTAAATCCATGGAAATCTCTAGGCTGGAGGTTGGATTGTTAAAAACTTTTTGTCTTTACAATTAACACTAGACAATCCACACAATTCCATCATTTACTGAATTCTTTATAATTCCTTGATTTTTCGAATACACCTAAACTTTTACAGACTCATAAAAAGTCATTAAAAATCTAAATTGAATACACCCAGACTTGTAGAGATTTTTTAACAATCCTAATTGAATACCACTAGACTTCTGAATTCCACAACAATCTTTAAAACATCATAGAAATCCAAATACAATACACCCCCCTAAATTTTTTGAACACATTAGGTTTTGAGAGTATACATAAAACTTTTTTTTTCCTCTAAAAATCTAACCGGGCAACAGCCCAGGGGAGCCCAAGTGTGGCTCCGCCCTTGGTCACAATCAAAACACAATAGTTGGAGAGGTCCAAACCTTGATAAACAATGTACAATATTTAAGAAAATATGTGAGAAATGAATATGATGTACAATATTTAATAAAATAAGGAATATCATAATAAATTAATAATTTATTAATAAATTGATAAATTAATAAATTATTAATATATCGATCATTTAATATAGACTAAACTAATAGATTTTCCTTGGTCCCAAGGCTGAAGTTGCCCAAATACTCTTGGAGTCTTGAAAAGGCCTTTTCTAAACTACCCCATCGGCTAAAGTTAATAACATTATATCTACTCGGGTAGATACTGTACATTTACGATGAGCATGTATATAATGTCTTTTTGACGTATCAAGCTGCTACTTAAAAATTGGCAAAGAAAAAAAAAAGAAAAAAAACATAAATGGGTAACTCTACTTATGGGTGAAAAATAATTTGAAATATTAGATACACACCGTTAGCCACAATACCGACCTTGAAGCAGACATCTCTATGACTATTAAAAGAAGCAGGCACCGTACCGCTTATTAAAATGAGATTATTATATGAGATTATTTAGGGACATGAGGCCGAAGATGTGGAATTGTTAGTTTCAAATTGCCCAAATAGTTTTGGTAAGAGATTTTTTTTATTTTTGAGAAAGCATACATAATAGGCCTTCGTACTGACCTTGAGGAGACATTCATTTTATTTGGAGCTCCTTTGGAAATTACACAAGATTTTTCTTGTTTGGCAGTTAGGTTTTTGAGAGGTTTCTGTTTTGGTTTAAGCCCTAATAGGTCTTGATTCGTTTTCTGATTTTGGCCTCTTGATAGACCAAAACTTCCTCTATTTTTTCGCTTTGCTTGTTTTTTTTTGTTTTTTTTTTCACACGGTGATGGTGGAAAATCAAGACTAGGTCTAGTTTTTATTTGGTACGTAGTTGTTCAACATTTCATGAAGAGACTCGTTAAGTTATTGTTTGGAAAAAGAAAATAAATAAATTCATGTAGACTTGTTGATGATAAGGTTGGCCTTCTTGTCTTCGATACTAACCACCTCTCTCTGATGCAAACCATTCTCGTTCTGAACTTCTGATGCGAACGCTACTCGATCAATTGACATGAACCCCCTCGCTCCGACAACTACTCTATGAACCTAGTTTGAGCATAGAAGCTAAGAAAGCCCGAATGAAAACTCTCAACCAATCTTATGAAAAGAAAAAGAAAAAGAAAGAAAAAACAATTATTAGACTTTACCATGGACAAACAGGAAATAAAAAGTTCCTTACAAATATTCACTTAATCATTTTCATTTTATTGTTCCATCACATTTTTTGTTGATGAACAAATTTATTCAATCCCAAAGATCATAATAAAAAATAAGGAGGTTAACACTAAATAATTACTTCAATAAAAGAAAAAGAATAATCTAAGCGCATCATCAAATTCGATTGGCCACAGGTACTAAAATTTAGCATCTTTGACTGGATAAGTGAGTGCGCGTAACTGGTCATCCTCTTGAAACTTAGCCATGTCTTCTTCCTTCAAATTGACCCACGCTTCGATCCCACCACCGGACCCAGCATCCATGAAACAAACCAGATTCTTGAATGTGAGGCTAGCAGACCCGACCCATATCGGCTTCCCCCACCCAAAATCCGTCTCATACAACGGAAACCTACACAGGCTAGTGAAGCTAAAAGACACCACTTCACCTTTTAGAAACTCCTCCGCTCGCTGCTTCAGAAAATTCACGTGCGCCGTTCCTTCTAGTATTTTCTTCATGTATTCCCCGTCGACAGTCTTGATGGCGTCTCTCATTTGTCCCACAAACCCATAACACTCCTCGTCACCCTCCTCAAACGACGTGGTTGCGGTTGCGAACCGGCTCACGTTTCCAAAATGATGCTCTGAAAGCGGCGGGTCCATCCTCGTACGCAGGTTGACGGCGTGGAGAACTTTGTAGAGAGTTTCCGGGTTGGGCTTTCCTTGCGTGGAAGCCAAGAAACGGCTCCATACAAAAGCGGACAGGGCCTCGATACGTGTCGGGCGTCTGTCAGTTGCCAATGTTGTGTACTTTGCTCTGAGAGAAGCGACGGTGGAGGCGCTGAAAACGAAGCGTTTGGTGACAATGTTTTCTCTTGTGATCCCAGTCCCTGGTTTGAACCCTGATATGGATCTCGGCGGAAAGAAGGTGGCCAAGTCAAAAGTGGGAGCTGTGTAATTACAATTATCTCCTCGAGAAATGGAAGCCCAAGAGTTGAGGAACATGACAAGTGACAAGGCGTCGGCGATTTTGTGTGAGATGCACACTCCGATAGCCATGCCACCACAGTCAAAGATGTTGGCTTGGACTGCAAGAACAAAGTCCACAACATTGTCCAACTCACATGGGAGCAATTTGTTGAGTTGGTTTGGATCCGGTTGGGAAATGACATCGGAAAGTTGACACTTCACTCGCGCTTCAACGAAAGGAGTGCCTTGGTCGTTGCAGTCGACGAAGGCATTGTCGATGATCCGTCCGGCCAGCGGATAGAACTGCGTCAAGGTCTCAGATAGGGATTGCTTAACCCGGCTAGCGGACAATGTTGTTTTGTCATTATCATAACCGTAATTAGTAGCAGGGTAGAAAAGGAGCATGGGCATGAAAATCGGAGTGGCGATTTGGTCGAGAAACGAAAGCTCATGTTTGCGAAGGTGGTTTGGCGTTGGAGAAGAAGGCTTGATGCAATCCCTCTCAATCACTTCAACCTTCATCTCGATCAAACTCTAAACAGTGATGGATAAATTTGGTCTAGTACAGATGTGGAAGAGTAGTGTTACGTAGCTAGAACAAAGATATGCTTGGGTGCATATTGCATGGTTGTGCAACTTATTATATAGCGGCCTAGTGGGGACCGGCCATCCTTCCCCTTTAGTAGTAGACGCGGTTTCATATGGAATATGGACTTTTCAACATGATTAACTTTGCAAGTTAGTGGTAATGAAGTGTAATGGCTGCTGCTTTTGGCCCAATACAAAGTTGGAAAGGTCGAGCATATATATACATATATATAATTATATATAATTCCACAGTGGGTTTCTGCTTAATTCGTAAATTAAGATGGAATAACTTGTTCTTACGGGGGAGCTTAATTTGCTTATTGACATTCAAAGTCGTTTGGACGCGGAATTTGGTGAATATATCCCCTAGTAATTTGCAACTGGGTTTGACTGGCTCCCATAGGTTTTAGAATATATGTCAAAAAAGGAAGCGGGAAAATGCTATTGCTAACTAGGTTGGTAGCTAGACAACAGATTGGAAAGCACACAGTACGCACGGAAGGGGATTTTTTTTTGTTGGCAAATCAGTACGGAAGGGGCTTGCTTGCTTCACACTGAGGTCATGCTTGCTTCACACTGAGGTTATGGTCGTTGCTTAGCAAGGTTGCTTACCCTCTATACATAGCCAAGACAAAGTGGCATATATTCAGCAAAAGAATGCATGTTCTTGCAGATTTTCTCTCTTGGATATGCAATGTAAGTACGTACGTAATGATTAGAATTGTTTTTTTTTTTTTTGGCAAAACAAAAATTTATTAAAAAGAAAAGAGAATACAAGAAGGGGGGGACAAAGACCTTACCCCAAGAAACAAAAACATATGTAAAGCTGGAAAAAAAAACCAAACGTCAAGCAAAACGAAAGTTTGGATGACCCAAACGATCACGAGTACATAAATCAATAATAAAGTGAGGAACATCATCCCACCACGATAGACCCACCAACGAAGTACCATGATTCGCTAAAGCATCTACGACTCGATTACCTTCTCGGAAAATATGGGAAGCACGGAAATTCAATTGAGAAATTAAGTGAAGACAATTACCCCACTCTACTCGCAATTGCCAAGGCACTAGGTGAGGAGAGCGAAGAAATTGAATAACAAGAGTAGAATCTACTTCTAACCACACATATTTCCAATCACGAACCCAAGCCAACTCAATAGCCTTAATGACCGCCATAACTTCTGCAGCTACAGAGCTTGGAATATCCAAATTAGAACAAAAAGCACCCAAAACCACCCCTTGGTAATCTCTAAACACACCTCCAAAACCAGCCTTGCCCGAAGCACTTTTCCAAGCTCCATCACAATTAATTTTGACACAACCATACGGAGGAGTATGCCAATTGACTTCAATGATTCGAGGAGTGCGCCTTACACGACAATGGACACCAAATCTCTTCAATATAATTAAATCTTGAGAAGTGTTGCTCATACATCCAGAGGCAAGCCGACTAGAAGCATTAACCTGCCCAACCACCAATCTACAAACATTCTCTAAATTAGGAAGCATGTCATCATACCTTGCTTTGTTACGCGATTTCCAAATGAACCAAATTAGGAAGCATGTCATCATAACTTAATTAGAATTGTTTATTCTTTAGTTAAGTTTGCAAAAAAAAAAAATTAACTAAATATATAGTTACCATATATTTGATTGCAATCGTTCTTAATTGATTCAGTTTTATTAAATAAAAAAACTCAAAATCATTGACCCACAAGGAACGGCAAAAAACTCCTTATGGCCGGGCTAGGCCGGCTAGCTCGATCTATATGTTTGGCCAAAACAATTCTTTAAATTAATCACCTAGTAGTAGAAAGCACTTATTTTTATTATACAGAAGTTAACCACAGTTCAATTAGTACATAATTTATTGATTGATTAGTACACAATGTAATTAGGAGGAGCTGCATGCATGTGGGGATTGATCTTATACAGAGTCAATGTATGGATCATGCCATCTAGAACATGTTCATACGTCCATATATAGTCGTACCCAGATATTAAATTATTAATATAATTAAGACCTACAAATTAAAGATGGACTAGAAGTCTAGAACTGGTTTATTTTGGTGGGTGGAAGTGTGGAACAGTTCAGAAAATAATAGCTTACAAAGTTTGCGCACGCATTCATTGACCAGGCTAGGAGGAGTTTATTTATATCTTATCCTCTATATATTATTTGCAACTAGTCTTCATCATCCTTGCGAGTGACTGATATTAACGTATCCACTTGGATTTTTGTTCTGCGCGCATATGATAAATATGTCGACCTTAAGGCATGGAATCTGCATATGAGATGGATCTTTCACACTCATGGCATGAAAATGATACATATGTAAAGTTATAATGAAACACTTGGAATATTGAAGACTAACAATCCTGCCACTACACCACCTCATTTTTGTTTTAAATTTTTTTTTAATATATGGCTAATTAATGTGGTTTTACATTGTCTTAGCTCAAGAGCTTGCTCTGCTAACAACAATAATTTAAAAAGTTTAACAAGCTAATTATGACTAATGAACAAGCAAGATTCAATTTCTTTTATTTTCTTAACAAAATAAAATATCAAAATAATTTCATTTCTTTTGTTAATTATTATTATTGATTTATTTTAATTTTGAATTTTGAATTTTTTACAAATGGTACCTAAATTAATTGAGAATGATTGAATTGACAAAATTACCCTTATTTTTTACGGAATATGGATGAAAAGTTAGCATAGGTATCATTTGAAACGAAATTGAAGAGTTCAGGTACTGGTTGTGATCAAAATGTAAGTTTAGGTACCATGCATGTATATAATAACGGATAAGTTCAAGTACTATTTGTGATAAAAAATTCAAGAGAATTCAATTTGTTATTTTTGGGGTCGCTATCCCAACCATCCATATGATCCTCGGGAACCACATGCATATGTTGTCGGATGTTGTTTTGAGTGGAGCGCAAACAAAGAAAAATTACTTGTAGCGCACAATATTTGGTGAAATATGACAATTTTGAAATATTCGTCAAATTTCTAGTAGAGGTGCTGGGAGAAATAAAAAAAAACACAACAATTCCCTAAGATACAACCGACATGATTGTTTGAGCGCCGGAAGCATTTTTTGTTAAATTAAATAGGCATGAAAAAAAATTAAAACAAGTTATTCCGACAACAAGGTCATCGAAAAAATTCAATTTTGGTATATATAGTTATTTTAGCAAGTTTAAGTTACAAAGAAAATACGTGTCTAAGGGCGGAGTTCAAAAAAATTCACTCACAACACAACTAAGTCGCTTTATTCTCTATGTACTTTTGGACCCCTCTTGATTTTGAGTGTTTTCTTCACGTTGCCAATTTCAAGCGAGTTTCCTAATGGCTAGCGAGCGAAGATGGAGCATCCTCTAGTTGGTTAATTATTTTACAACTACGTACTTTCCTACTGGCATTATAGTAAGGATAGTTCTCACTTCAAAGTTCAAATGGAATAATTTTCAAAAAATAACTGCACTATAATATTATTAAATAATAGAACTCATATGTCAAAGGGTACACCCAACTAAACTAAAAAATATGACGAGGAAAAAAAAAGAAAGTTTAATATGTAGAGGTTTACCTAACTTTAACACGTTCATCGTTCGACACTTTAGTCACTGAGTTTTCGAAAATATAATTTTAGTCACTAAACTAAAACATTGTCTATCACTTTAATCATTTGGTTGTTTTTTCGGTTAAAAATTTATAAATAATAGATTTTAAGGGCATTTTGGTCAAATTACTTTAAAATAAAATAAAAATTCTTTTTTTTTTCTTCTTCTCCCTCCCTCTCTTCTTCCTTTTTTTTTTTTTTTTTCTTTTCTTCTGTTTCTTTCCCGTCCCCTCCCCCCTCTGTTCTTCTTCTTCTTTCTCTCTTCCTCTTCCCCTTCTTCTTTTTCCTCTTCCACTTCTTCTTTTCCTCTGTTTCTTTCCCCCCTCTGTTTATTCATCAAACGCTAAAGGTCGAGCCACTTTAGCATCTTTGTCCACGGATCGCGAATCTCCGTGGCGTACCGGCCCCACGGCCTCTTCCTCACCCCTCGGAAATGCGCCTCCTTCACCCTCCCGCCGTTCACCATTTTCTCAGAGAGAGAGAGAGAGAATGGCAGCATTGTAAATAAACAATCAAGGAGGGACAAAACCGTAATTTCTTATCGGCTCGACTCGAGCCAGTACTGTTACTAAGTCGATAAACAGTGCGAGGAGAATTAGTATAGTAAATATTAGGAGTCGAAAGTCGTTTTGAGTGAACGTACGATGCCAAACGAAGATCGAAAAATTGTTTCCCAACTTTGTTAGTGTATCCTTGTCCAATTAAAATTTTGCGCACCATGGGGCTCATTGATTGTTGCAAAATAGTATTTTATATTTATCTGTAATTTGTTGCACGTTCAAACCTGATGGTTAATTTGTGAAACCTGATTCGATCCTCATGCATGCATGGTTGAGCGGATCTCTGCATCATTGAAACTTTTTGTAATTGCATACAAGCCCGATCGCATATATAAAACGTACTCTAACTCTATTCAGACACATGCAAAACCCCATCATCGTTTTGTTTAAAAATAACCTTGAAAGCTTGAAGTGCGAGAGATTGTCTTGGTGGTAGGGTATGCTAAGGTACGTCGCTCATTTGGTGGATCGCAAGGCTTGTCGATCGTTGTGGATTTTACACTTTATATACAAGATTTTTTATAATCAATCAAACGATACATATTCGAATTGAAGATGAAAGGGTAAAGGATTAGAAAAAGAGATTAAAGAAAAATTTGGGGTTTTGAAAGATTGAAGATTGAAGATCGAATTGACTTTGTTTTCTAATTAGGGTTCAAAAATTTGGGATTTTGAAATTATAATTAGTTTGGTAAAATAAATATATAAAAGGGTAATATCGATTTTGTAAAATTTGACATGACATCATAGGTTGATATGGATATAAAAAATAAATATTATGACTGATAAGAAAACTCCACATAGGATTAAGTCCATAATTGAGCCCCTCTAGCATTGCTCTTTTATATTATTTGACAAGTAAGTTTCTATAAAAGGGTTTAACATATGGAGTGTGTACTAAACATGTAGAGTTTAATGTACAATTTGTAATGATAGATGCAACAAATTAAAACAAATTTGATAATTAATTAAGTGGAGTATTTATTTCTTAATTGTAATTAGTATGTCAGTGTCAGTATGTGTGATTCAGTGGCTAATGTAGATGCCCATATATAATTCACGTTGTGACTTGTATACGAGTACCCACACTGGACGTGGCAAGCAATGAAGCCTTACCCATCTAATCCCAGGATATATTCCAAGCTTGTTTGACGTACTTTCCCAATAATATATCTAAAGATGACAGAAATTTAGATCAAAGTCAAGCGTACGTAGTGGCCTCTAGATCGATCTAGAACATTTAATTAGGTCAATGTCTATCAGATATATAGTTACTACAATTAATCCATTTTTGATTTTTGCAGAGATAGGAATCAAATTTCAACATTTCCCATCACATATCCACCCTCCTCAAGATATGTCATTGAATGGCTTGTGGCGGTGTCGACACACGTTCTTGGTCTTTTCTCTCTTGGAGGGTTTGCTACCTGGTTGTACTTTAGTTGGGTTTGCTACCATTCTTTGGGCTTTGTTTGTAATCAGTTGTTTTATTAAATAAAAAAATTCCTTTCACCGCCAAAAAAATAAAAAGATATGTCATTGAATCTACGATTATACTACAGGGCACAATAAAGAATCCCTTTTTATCTTATGTATACGAGCCTCTTAACACACGCTGACGCGTGTGTTAATTGACTTTTTTAATTTTATATATTTTATTTGTGTGCAAAGAGTAAAAAAAAAAACTGCAATTGCAGTTAAGATTAATTTTTTGGTGAAATTGCAGTTAAGATTAATTGCTGCCATGTTCAAATTTTTTTTTTTCAATATATGTCATTTACTATTTTATTCTCTATATATTAAATTAAAATTTTTCAAAATTTAATTAAAAGAAGGGTAATTTCAGGATTTTGAAAATTGAACTTTAACCCTTATTCTCTTAATTAATACAAAAGATATATTAGTATTTCACGATTTCATTTTGTCCATATATAGTTACTCTGGCAAGAATGAATCCAAAATATTAGTCAACAATAATAATATTTGTCAAAGATTGATCGATGAATCAAAGGGAGTAGCTCTCGGTTTCTACTCACTACTCAGAGCTCATTCCTGGATCCATAGACGGCAAAGTTTATGCCTGCTACTTCTAGCTGGTGATATATAGTGGTAGACCATCGATATATATCTTCAATTATATATAAATTATCTGTTACATTTTGTTTTGTTACTCATCCAATTGAGAAAGTAGGAAGAAATTGTTGAGCAGAATGACCTAATTAATATAGACAATAGTCCAACTCTTTAGACCCACATGAAAAATTGATCGATAAGCTTGCCATTAATTAGATTAGTGACTTCACCGTTGACTTCGATCGCATATATACGGTATGTATATGCATCCATTTGTCAATAATTTCAACTCCTTTTTCTGTTTTTGACAAGGACAAACACATCTCTTTAATTAGTTTGTTTCGATAACTTTTATGTGTATGAATGAGAAATGAGACTCTATAATGAATTAAGGAGATGGGTTTCCACTTCTTTTATCTTCTTGTTCAAAATAGCAATTTCTTGCTCGAGCTTTGAGTCCGCCATTAAACTTTCAAATGTCGTCCTAGCTATAGCAGCCAAATGGCCATTGTCCAATTGTCAACACGCACATCATATAAATACTGTATGAAAGGAAATACAATGCATAGTTGCAAATCAAGATGACTTTTCTATATGTTAATCATAACAAGTCGGGGAGAAAGTGACAAACAAGTAATAGCATATATAAATTCTTGGGTTTTTATCACATAGTATCTGAATTATTTCTCAATTATATATTTGGTACCTAAACTTCAATGTTTGTCACAAGTAATACCCAAAATTTTCGATTTTATCTCTTGTGATACATAAGGCCGACTTTTGTGATCTCTTCGGCAAATATATGCGCGTGAGGGCGCGTGTTCCAAAAAAAAGAGGCTAAAATGGAAAATTTTGACAGGCTGGCAGACCCAACATAGACATGCTTCCCCCACCTGAAATCAGCGTCATAGATTGGGAACCTACACATACAGACTCGTGAAGCTAAACGACACCACCTCTCCCCGTTTCACCTCCTCCATACGGCTCCTCAAGAAATTTAAGTGTTCCTCACCCTCCTGCAGTTTCTTTTTGTTTTTGACAAGGACAAACACATCGCTTTAATTAGATTTATTTTTTATAATTTTTATGTGTATGAATGAGAAATGAGACTCTATAGCCAATGGGAGTTGGCTCAGTTGGCATGGACGAATTTGTGTTGGAGCCCCCATTCAAGTTTGATTCCCACTACTAACTATCTCTTATTGGTGGGTAATCTAGAAAATGTGGTGAAATTCCCCCCAGTCGTAAATCCGAAGCCTTCGAGCCTAGGTCGCAGGGTTTGCCCTGGCCGTGGTAGTGTAGGGAAGCATCCCTCTTACCTAAATATTTTGTAACCAAAAAAAAAAATGAGGCTCTATATTCTATAGTGAAGGAGATGGGTTTCGACTTCTTTTATCTTCTTGTTCAAATTTGAGTCCGCCATTAAATGTTCAAATGTCGACCTAGCGATAGGCTATAGCAGCCAAATGGCCATTGTCCAATTGTCAACACGCACATCATATAAATACTGTATGAAATGAAATACAATGCATACTTGCAAATCAAGATGACTTTTCTATATGTTAATCATAACATGAGTAAGAAACAACATACAAGTAATAGCATATATAAATTCTTTCACTAATTATTATGCATTGATCTTGAACAAACTTATTACAATACAAGATTTGAAAAATAATGTACACTATAAATTTCTTCACGTTGAAACTTACACTCAAAAAATTTGTTACAATTACATTTTCACACACATGCATCCATAAAAATTTGATATCACGGTAAATATGTATCACAAACATCTAGTATGTTATGTTGTTAAATTGTTACCTTCAGAATCATTAAATGGCTGGTAATGATTCAGATTGAGAGTTCAATAACATAACAGGCTAGATTGTCCAACCAAATAAGATTTCACTTGTTGAATTGAAAGACGGAAAGGAAGCAAATATCTTATTAGTAATTAATCGAGGCCTTGGCATTCTTCGAACTCGGGGCGGGTGAAACGTACTTGAGGAGCTCCTCGTCGGCCTCGAATTTTTCCATGTCTTCCTCCTTCAGATTGATCCATGCCTCGACTCCGTCCCCTACGTTGGTGTCAAAGAAACTAACCAAGTTCTTGAACGTCAAGCTGGCAGACCCAACATAGACAGGCTTCCCCCACCCGAAATCAGCGTCATAGATTGGGAACCTACACAGACTCGTGAAGCTAAACGACACCACCTCTCCCCGTTTCACCTCCTCCGAACGGCTCCTCAAGAAATTTAAGTGTTCGTCACCCTCCTGCAGTTTCTTTATGTACTCGGTGTTGATTAGCTTGATGGCCTCCCTGACGTGATTCACTACCCCATGAAGCGACCCGTCTTTGGGGTCCACGGGCACAGGCGGCACTGCAGTCGCGGTTCGGGTCACGTTCCCGAATGTGTGCTCCGGCAGTGGCGGCTCCATTCTCGTGCGCAGGTTCACCGCGTGAGAAACGGTGTACGTCGCGTCGGTGCTGCTGACGTCGTCCTTCTGAATGTTGGTGCAGGCTGCGATGTAGCGGCACCATATGAAGGCTGATAGGGCTTCAACGCGAGTGGGACGTCTTGACATGTCGACGCATTTGGCTCGGATGGCCTGAACCGAAGGAGCGTCGAAGACGAAGCGTTTGGTGGAGATGTTTTGCTTTATAATCCCGCTGCGGTGCTGGTAGAACCCGGACAAGTCCTTCTGAGGGAAGTACTTGTCCGAGATGAACTCGGGAGCGCGAATATGGTCGCCCTCCCCTCGCGACTCAGCAGCCAGGCCGTTGAGGAACGTGAAGTAGGAGAGGCCGTCCCCGACTTTGTGTGACATGCCCATGGCGATGCTCATGCCGCCGCATGCAAAGAAGGTGACCTGGATGCACACGGGGAGCTCATGAGCAGCGTCGAGCTCCAATGGGAGGAACTTGTTGAAGTCGTTAGGGTTTGGGTTTTCAATGATGTCGGAGATTTTGCAGTCGGTCTTGGCTTCAACGTAGTAGGCTCCTTCATCGTTGCAATCGACGTACTGTGTTCCGTGGACTCTGCCGGCTAGTGGGTAGAACTTGACTAAGGTGTCGGACAAGGCCTTCTTGATTTTGCTGCAACGCTCTTCGTGTATGGAAATGAGGTCTTCATCGTTGTGGTCGGCTTCTTTCGGGTAGAAGAGAACCATGGGCATAAAGATTGGGGGTTGGATTTGGTCGAGGTAGGCGAGGTTGTGGTGGCGGAGGTGGTCAGGGGTTGGAGACGAGGGTTTGATGGTCTCTGTTGAGAGCACCTCAACTTGAAACTTCATGCTTGTGAACTCTTTTTTGACAAAAGGGGTAGAGTACTACTGTTGGATATGTGAGGCAAATGATGAGGGGATACTGCCAATTATTTCCAGGATGGTTGTGTTTATATATAGATCGACCTGGTGATGGAAGCTGCCACAAGCTAAAGCCTAGTGCCGTAGTGCGTGTAACGAAGTCAAATAAATCAATTTAGATATTGGTTTTAAGAAAATTCATTCCATGTACATAATATATATCAAGTTCCTCTCGACGGTTCTTATTTAAAGAGAAAAAAAAAATGTACATACGAAAAACGCAGATCGATTAAGTTTATTAATTCATTAGAAATTATTCTGACTTTTGATTGCTGCTGCATATAAATTTTTTTAAATGCTGGTTTAACTTTCTTTGATCAGTCGAATACTGCATAAAAGAACATATATAAATACATAATCCAGCTGGATAAATGTGTTTTCCGGTGGCAACAAATAATGAGTATTCCGGTGAGCTAGCTTTTAGTAATATATATTTACAGTGTTTCCATGTTTTCTTTGTAATTGAGTATCGACCTATAACATAGTTGATTAAGTTCAAGCCTGCAAGGCTACAATTAGCTGTATCTACTAACTTATAAACAACATATATACAAAATCTCAGAGGCAATGATAACTCCAAATCAAGGGTCAAGGGCCCTATATATAAAGTGGATAAAATCAATATTCAAGTAGAAGTCACATCGATATATCCGTTGTCCTTATAAGCTTAACGGATCCCTTATTAATTCGATTTTTGTGGTGTTCATATCAGAATATCAAAACTAAAGTTGTCTTACTTTAAGATTAGATTAGGGCCACAAAGATATAAAAAATTTAAAAACAAAGCAGTTCTATACTTAAGCACAAGTTATCGACACAAAAAAAAAAAAATCTTCACCGAATTCATTTGATTCCAAAAAAAGATTACTAATTAATCCTTAATTTTTCGAAAAATCTTTCATCGGTTGTTGTTAATGACTGATTCTTTTCAATCTTTTCGACCTTGGTTTCGTAAAAGCAAGTCAAAAATTAAGATGCATAATCCAATAATATTGTGTGCTAAATTAAATTAGAGCTTCACACGTACACTCGTGAGTTGTGGACTCGTCTTAACGCAGAAGTTTATGACAACATCCATGTTGACAATTTGTATTGGTTGAATTTTAATTATAATGTGTCTTGGTCATGGCCAAGAGACGAGAGAAAAATTCAAGTATTTTTGGGGCTGTTGATATTGGTGGTTTATGAATTAATAAATGAAGCAATGACTGATAAAATTGAATTTGGCTACCAAAATTGATGGGTTTGGAAGATACCCACCAAAACTGCAAAATAAGAAAATCCAGTCATCATGGCGTTAAGGGCAAGTGGAGAAGGGAAGCAAATTATATAAACAAGAAAGTGGTTGCATTATCCGGAAAAGTAAACGGTTTCAGTTTGAGCAATTCAACTGATGATGTTTGACCAGTTTAGGCATCACTATTATCGAATTGAACATGGGCATTTTACAAGGTTTATATAATATATACTCAGTAGATAAGTAGCTAGAATATTACTTAGTGGGTGACGTCTGGTATGTGATTGGACAATAATTGGCTTAAGAATTAGTAAATGAATCTTACCAACCTTATGCATGCACCAGGTCGTGTTTAAAAGCTACTAGCTGCATGCAAATTGTAGTACTATAAGCATTTCACTTTGGACTACAAGACCGACCAATTTAAATTATAGAAAAAAGAAGAGGCCGGACGAGTTGATCATCTCCTCTCTTAAATAGTTCATAGAAAGTTCCCAATTGCTTGCATCAGGGACCGTGTTTTGCTCTTATTCATAGCAGTAGAGGCCAAACCTTTTCTCCTAGAGGCTTAGCCATGCATACGCAAGAAGCAAAGTGTTAAAGAGAGTTAGCTAGGGATATATCCGAAAAAATAAAAGATATGTAGGAGAATCGGTGCCGGACGAATTGCCTCATAAAGATTAAAGAGAAGAATAATTAAGCAAATAAAGCAAGCTACCATGCAGCCATGGCTTCTCCATCCATCTCCAAAACCAATCATATTTGATTCCGCCAAAAACCGAATGTACAAGTTAACTGTTAATGTATTTCATAAACGGGCTCTTTGAACTACTTATTGATCGATGCCTTTTACTTATTTTGTTTCATCTATTTGACAAAGGAAAATGTCGACAAGACCTTAATTAATTTAGTGTGAGAATGTGGAGTGTTGTTCCACATTGGAAAAAATAGACCTTGCAAATGTGTTTATAAGGATTTGGACCTCTCAAACCATTATCTGGTTTTGATTGTAACGCTCATATTACTTTATCATTTAGTACACACACCTATATATATATATATATGCATGTTGCTCTCAATAATCCAAATCCGTTGAGTTGGTGAAGGGATCGATCGAAGTAATGGACAAATTATACAATTTTAAATGAGCTAGCAAGCAAGCTGTCTTAAACTCTTAATTATCAGGAAGATTTTTTCAGCAGAATGACCAAATCAAACACTTATTGATTGCCATTGTCATGTTGATCTCCACTATCTTTCTATTTTATATATTAAAATTTAATTATGTAGACTTGAATGAATCGCTTCAAATTCAAACGTTTTTTGCTTCTTGTCCAAGCAAGGTTCAGACCCTGACCAAGCGACTACACGTTAACTAGGATACTGTATAGTATAATATATATAATACAATTAATAACGATATATGCTTCTGTTTTAGGTACAAGACAGTTTCATTCCAGCCAAACCAAGGGCAAGAGAAATTGTCAGATCGCTAAGATTGTAATATGTATTTTCCAAGAAGCTAACTGACAGGTAGAGATGATTGTTAACATCATTAATTGCATAATTAAGTTGGAGGTTTGGAATTCAACTCCAAACAACTAGATGTGATAAATAAAAATTATTTTTTACATGAAGATTAGGTGACATGCATGTAACGAGTTAAATAGGTCTAAAGTTAAAATTGTGTTTGTTTAGAATTAAATTATTACGTTTAAATCGTATATGGATTATCTTCTTATTGACATAGATGAGTATGAGACGGGGACCTATCTCCAACCCTTCCCATTGTCATTCCTAATGGACACCTGCCTATTGGTTAACAAGATTCAGACGGAAAGTAAGTATGCGATGATAAAGATTCCAACGTAAATTGAGAACTAATTCTTGCTAATTTTTAGCCCAAATTAGCAAGGAAGAAGAAGGAACGTGCAACAAGAAAGAGGAAGAATACATCGGTGTGGGTGGTTACACCGCCAGTCTACCGTCCCCCAAATGACCGAACCACACCAACACCAAAGGTGCTAACTGGTGCACAGCCGGTGCGGTGTCAAGTTATTCGGAACCGAAAGTCCACCCTCACACACCACCCTTCACAGTATATGCTACATGGACGATTTTGCGTTTGCTAGAATGCCATCAGCCCAACATCTCCGGCCCATTGGGTTACACAACATGAACCTTATAAATCTTGTTCTCAAATCATAGCCCATATTTCGAACCCAAAGGAAAGGTCCACTTTGCTATCCCAATCATAGCCCATATTCCCCTGTGTGTGCTTCTTCTGATTGTACCTTCAATTCAAAGCGTAAGCTGACTAAGGTACAACAGCATAAAGCAGCGACCTGATATGAAACTGCAGGGATAGGAGTCGAAGCTTCTACTCTGACCACCTGATGATTAATTCAATTCCCAACACATGTTACATGTGAGTAGTGTTCATCCGGTCATTAGGTGATTAAGGATTTTGTGGTCACTCACTTTTGGACCACAAACGAAGAAGTTTAAAACTCGGTTGAAGTGCGTGCATCAAACATTTTTCTCCAAATGCAAACCACTTATCTTACTAATTATATATACATGTTGAGCTTATAGAACGACCCTGAGCACTATATTAATATCGCCACGAGTTTTATTTTAATATGTGACTAACATTTGAAGGGAACGATACACCCTCAACATAACATATTATATCTAATTAAGTTTTGCCTATATAAATGTTCAAAAATGTACACAACATGTATGTATTTACAACAGATTACTAAATGCCATAAACAACGGACATGGAGCAAAGAGATGATACATCGTCAAATATGAAATATATTAATTGTGCCAAACGAGGAATATATATATATACAAATTCCTTACAAAGAGATTCGTAACGGACATGGAGCAAAGAGATTAGTCCAAAAAAATAAGGTTGATTATTGATGGACGTAACCATTATCATATACAACGTACCCACAATTATTAACCAATAAGTTGTCTATGTTTATAAATTTGATCAGAGTAGGGCAGTCCAAAAAAAATAAGGTTGATTATTGATGGACGTAACCATTATCATATACAACGTACCCACAATTATTAACCAATAAGTTGTCTATGTTTATAAATTTGAGCAGAGTAGGGCAAATTATAACCATAGTACTCAATCGAGTTCATTAAAAGATCGATCTAGCTAATAAGAATGGAGGTTGAAGTAGAAGTAATCTCCAAGGAGATTATCAAACCATCTTCTCCAACCCCTAATCATCTTCGCCATTACCAGTTCTCCTATCTCGATCAAATTGCTCCCTCAATCTATAGCTCTTTGGTCTCGTTCTTTGAATTCAAGGGCGAGACACAACCCAACATCACTGAAATATCCAACCACCTTAAGAAGTCGTTAGCCGAAGTCTTAACCCTTTTTTATCCCTTAGCAGGTCGAGCCAAAGACAAGCTGTCTATAGACTGCAACGACGAGGGCATCCCCTACCTTGAAGCTCAAGTCAACAACTGCAAACTCTCCGACGTTCTCTGCAATCCTATCCCCGGTGAAATCACTAAATTTGTACCATTTGAACTTGACGACGGTGATAATAAAATCCCCCTTGGAGTCCAGCTCAACGTCTTTAAATGCGGAGGGTTTGCTATTGGTCAATGCATTTCTCACAAGATTGCAGATGGGTTATCTATGCTCATGTTCAGTAAAGCTTGGGCAGCCACTGCGCGACGCGCCCTCGGAGATCACCAAGTCGAAATACAACATCCGGAATTCGTGGCGGCCACACTCTTCCCACCCAAGTTGTTTGCACAACAACTCAAAGCAAGAATTGGTGTCACAAAGAATAAAGTGACAAAGAGGTTTGTGTTTGATGCCCCTAACATAGAGGTCCTCAGAGCACAATATGTAGGCATCCACGAAAACCAGATGATCAAACGCCCATCCCGTGTTGAGACCTTATCGGCTTTCATTTCAAGCCGATTTGCGGCTGTTACCAAGTATGAGAAGTTGCACAGCGTGATCCATGCTGTGAACCTACGTCCGAGGTTTGATCCACCTTTGCCGCCAGAGTCTTTTGGAAATCTCGTCAGTGGTGCAGGTACAGCCCCATCGTTGTTAAATACAAGGGAAGAATGTTATGGCCTGGCAAGGCAGCTTCGAGAAGGAATAAGCAGGATCGATAAAGGCTACATCAAAAAGCTACAAGAGGGTGTTGGCCACATGAGTGATGGTAGCTTTACCGGAGGAGAGGTGGTTGCATCATTCTACACTAGTTTGTGTAAATTTCCAGCGTACGATAACGATTTTGGTTGGGGCAGACCATCATGGGTGTCGATGGGTGTACCGGGATTCGACTTATTCGATAACGTAGTAATTTTCGGTGACACCAGAGACGCAGATGGAATAGAGGCATACATTACCTCACCCAAGGAAGTCATGACTAAACTTGAAAGTGACACCGAGTTCCTTGGACGGGTACGCCCGATTTGAGTTGGTTCTGGACTTCTGGTTTAAGCTCAACCCATCAACCGACCCCATTTGCAAATGTCCCCCGCCGAAACCGACCGAGTATGATCAAGAATCCAACTGCCCAAACCAAACCAGTGACATGGGGGGCAGGTTCCGTTAAATTATTCGGTTTAGCTGTCAAGGTTTTAAAGAAGAAATAGATGTCAAACTCAGGGAGGATAAGAACCATTTCCCTTTCATTAGTAATTGTTTATGTCCTTGTTTAATAAAGTTAGTTGGAAAGCTAAGTAGTATTGTTCTATTCAAAATTTCAAATTAGCCCAGCTCAGTGTCCTGTGAGGCTCTACGATATTAGTTATTTCAAATCATCAATATGTCATAGCACATCACGATAATTAATTAACTATTGGATAAGTGTTCTTACTTTCTTTGTGTTGGTTTATACTTTAGACCACATTGAGACCTCGTAGTTATCCTTTTTTTATATATTCCGTCGAGTTGTAGGCATAATTAACTAGTCATAAATATTAACTTGCAAGAATAGTATTCTCTAATGCTTCCATCTTATCTTCTCATTTTCTCCATAACGCATGCAGATTAATTTGAACACTTGTAATTTAGGTTCATTATTCATTTACACAAACAAGATCGAAAACCTCATAATACGTGTAGATTTGAACACTAGTGCAGATTAAAAGACACAAGAAACCTCACAGTAAGGTGAATTGGAAAACATCGGTTCACTAAGACAAACAAAAAATCTCATACTACATGCAGATTTGAACACCTATAATATATATAGGCTCATTAAGACATACACACAAAAAAAATCTCATAATCAGATGATTTAAATGCTTTTGTCTGTCAGTGAGCTGTAGCCTATTGGTTATTTTGAAATAATTAACACCGTAGAGGTCACGGATTCAAATCTCACACTTCAATAATAATTGATTAGCTACTATCTATATATACAGGGCTTCTCTGTTAAGGAGGTCATTACTTTATAAAGTGTGGAGTTTTTGAAATCTTCATATCATTTAAGCGTATCTGACGGCTGAAATCAAAACTCAGCACCTTAAAAAAGTAAAAATCTACTTACCTGAGAATCATTTATATATATGTATATATATGTACAAGTTTAGAGGCATATATTGGTTTGGAGGAGGAAGTCATGGCTAAATTTGAAACTGATAGTTTCTTTTGTTTGTTAATTAACAAACATATATTGTCCAAAAAAAAAAATTAACAAACAGATAATGGGCATATGGGTAAAAACAATCTATTTTTTTATTTTTATTTTTTTATGGAGAAAAAAAAATTACAAAGAAAAACCACGACAACAACTCCCTCCCAGCTGATCCAAATAGAACGCTGGGTACAGAGAAAGGGGTAAATCTATTATTGTCAATCATATATGTTCATATATATCTATTTTATAAAGACCAACAAGGTTTAATTAGGTCTCTTAGTTGCTAATTAACTAAAATTAGTTACTTGACCAGCTCATGAGAGGTTACTTATCTATTTTTGGCGTATCTTGGAGAAATTGAGACGTTTTTCAAGTGGTTTTTATGTTATCACAATACATTTGATTGAAAATAATCTTATCATTCGCCGGACGCCAATTGATGAGAGTACTAATATGTTGTGGCATGACTGTCTGGGACATCTAAGTCGTAATACGATGCTTAGAACTACGTACGTATCGCATGAGCATCCTGTTGGAGGAAAAAATTTCGTGATTAAAATTAAAAGCCCATGTCAAACTTGCTCTATTAGAAAGACAAATCTCAAACCATTCGTGTAAAACCCATCACACTAGTTTCAAAATTCCTTGAGAGAATGCAAGGTGATATTTGTGGACCTATCCAACCAGTCTGCGGACCATTTAAATATTTCATAGTTTTGATTGATGCATCGACAAGATGGTCATAAATTTGTTTATTGTCCACAAGAAATGCATTATTTCCCAAACTCCTAGCCCATATCATTAAGTTGAGGGCCTATCATTCAGATTATCCTATTAAGTCAATTCAGCTAGATAATGTCATAGAGTCCAAATTAACAAAAAAGGTAGAGAAAAAGTAGTATACCTTTGCAAGATTGTAGTAGAAGTATAGGGGTCGCTTGGTGTTGGAGACATGGATTCAGTTCTTGTTATTGAGATTCCGACTCAACTCAGTAGTAGCAGCGATCGCAGTGTTCTTGGCCTCATCGTCACCAACAACAACGACAACGGGCTTCTTGTTGTTCGATATCTCCATGGCCTCAAGCTCGACTGCAAGTACAACCATCACACTCGTCTCCATTGATGAAAAATTTGCTCTGAATCTCTCTCTCTCTCTCTCTCTCTCTCTCTCTCTCTCTCTCTCCGTTTTCAGATGTTGTGTTTGAAGCAGAGACAGAGGTAAAGTTATGAAGGGCAAAAAGGTCATAAAAAAATCAAAACAGATCAAGCCTTAAAATTTCTTTCCTTGGTGGAAGTAAAACAGACCCAACCTAGGCCTGTTGGGAAAATTTAAAAATCTCCTACCTTGATGGGAAATGTAAGGTAAAATTATGTACCTATTGGATATTTCACTTATATATATATATTACACGAAGATTAGGTTACATGCATGTAACGAGTGAAATTGGTCTAAAGTTTTTTTTTTTTTTGAGAAAGAAATTGGTCTAATGTTAAAATTGTGTTTGTTTAGAATTAAATTATCACGTCTAAATCATATTTGTATTATCTTCTTATTGACATGGATGAGGTTGGAGAATAATTTCGAGACGGGGATGATATTTTAATACGTATCTCCAACCCTCCCCATTGTCATCCCCAATAGACACCTACATGTTGGTTAACAAGATTAACGTATGCGATGATAAAGATTCCAACGTTCAATGAGAACTAATTCCCGCTAATTTTTAGCCAAAATTAGCAAAGAAGAAGAAGGAACTTACAACAAGGAAGAGGAAGAAGACATCGGTGTACGTGGGTGGTTACACCACCAGTCTACCCTCCCCCAACTGACCGAACCACGCCAACACCAAAGGTACCGACCGGTGCGGTGTCAAGTTCTTCGGTACCGAAAGTCCATCCTCACGCGCCACCCTTGACGGTATGTGCTACATGCACGTTTTTGCGTTAGCTTGAATGCCATCTCCCTAACATCTCCGGCCCATTGGGTTACACAACACGAAGCTTATAAATCTTGTTCTCAAATCATAGCCCATATTTCAACCCAAAGAAAAGGTCCACTTTGCTATCCCAATCAGCGTTTTCAAATACGTCCAGCTAATCATATTCCCCTGTGCTTCTTCTGATTGTACCTTGAATTCAAAGCGTAAGCTGACTAAGGTACAACAGCATAAAGCAGCCGCACCTGATATGAAACTTCAAGGATAGGAGTCGAAGCTTCTACTCTGACTATCTGATGATTAATTCAATTCCCACACGTTCTCCGAGTCAGAAAAATCAAATTGAACCAGAAGCTCTTCAATGGCGTCTACCACCATCACTTTAATTAATACCCAAACCCTCTTCGACACCTGACCTCTGTTTTTCTCTCTGGATTTTCTTTTCTGAAGTTAACAAATGCCAAGCCTAAGCTTGCAGCTGCAGAGCTTGTTCTTCAAGTACCACCTGCGCCACCAATTACAGAGCCTAACCCAAGCCCAAGCCCAAATCCACACCCCCAACCCGTTCGGTACCACTTCCCGACCCGAAGAGCCATCCGTTCCCGCCAACCCGACTTTCCAAAACGGCGTCGCAACCAAAGACCTCCACATCGACCCCTTGTCCTCTCTCTCCCTCCGCATCTTCCTACCGGACACGGTCCTCGCCAAAGACTCCAGCTTTGACTCCGATGGGGTCGTCTACAGGGGATACTCTCCCCAGCCTCTGCCAATCGGAAACCGCCACCGGAAGCTGCCGATTATGTTGCAATTCCACGGAGGCGGGTTTGTGATTGGGAGCAACGACACGTCGTACAACGACGCGTTCTGCAGAAGGATGGCGAAGCTGTGCGACGTGATTGTGGTGGCGGTCGGGTACAGGCTTGCGCCGGAGAGTCCGTACCCGGCGGCGTTTGAGGATGGGCTTTTGGTGTTGAACTGGTTGGCCAAGCAGGCCAACTTGGCTTCGCTTCAGAATCGCAATGGCCGGAAAGGAAATGCTCAAAGTCATCATCGGATCTTTGACAGCTTCGGGTCGTCCATGGTTGAGCCTTGGTTGGCTGCTCATGGAGAACCATCTAGGTACTTGTTTTGTCCCCAATTTTCATCTTTGAAATTGCTTACCAGTATTTCTTTTTGTTTAAATTACATTGAATTTGCTGAATTTGCTCATGGAGAACCATTTAATTTGTTGAGTTTGCTTTGGATGCATCTGACATGGTGGTTCAGAAATGCAAAGTAATAGTACCTTCATATTTTTGTTTATCAGAATTGGTAACTGTAGTGTGTAATCACAAAGTCTAACATGTCAGTAAGTTAGAAGAACAGGCAATGCCGCGAAAAAGATCCATTTCTGAATAAATGGTTCTTCATTCGCCTCTAATTTCAGCATTGCTGAATTTGTGTTCCTTTTTGTATGATGGAATTGAAGACACTGTCACTAATTGGGTTATTGGCATGGTTTTGATATCAGAGCAGGTGTGTACTCCTTGGGGTGAGCTGTGGTGCTAACATAGCGGACTACGTAGCTCGGAAGGCTGTGGAGGCAGGCAGCCTCTTGGATCCTCTAAAAGTGGTGGCTCAAATCCTGATGTACCCTTTCTTCATAGGAAGCATTCCCACCAAGTCCGAGATTAAGCTGGCAAATTCCTACTTTTACGACAAGGCTACATGTATGCTGGCATGGAAGCTATTTTTACCCAAGGAAGAGTTTGATTTAGACCATCCTGCTGGCAACCCTCTAATTCCTGGGAGAGGGCCGCCATTAAAGACCATGCCTCCAACACTAACAATTGTTGCGGAGCATGATTGGATGCGTGACCGGGGAATTGCTTACTCAGAGGAATTGCGGAAAGCCAATGTTGATGCACCACTTCTTGAGTACAAGAATGCTGTGCATGAGTTTGCTACTCTTGATGTGCTCCTGCAGACACCCCAGGCCCAGGCTTGTGCTGATGATATCACTATTTGGGTCAAGAAGTATATATCACTTAGAGGCCATGAGTTTTCTTATTGATTAGTACAGTGAAAACGAAAAAAAGAATGTCGAAGCTTGAGGAAGCACATTTTAACAGCTTCGGAAGAACTTTTCTGTGTACAGCATGATGTCACTTCCATTTGTTGGAATCTCTGTAGAGGTTCACACTATTCTCTGCTCAACATAGCTATAGTTTTTTGCCTGAACATAGTTTGCCTTTGCTAGGATTTGTAAATGTTCATTAGCTCAATTTTGATATGTACTACAGTCATGCCTGGCATGAAACTTATTCAGATTTTTTATTCTTTCATTCTAATAATAAAGATCAGTTCTATTTCTGGCTCTACGATCTTCATTGGTTTGGCATTTGAATGCAGTTTTTCATAAGCAAACCTTCAATCACATTTTTGTTTAGCCACTACAAATTTATTTTGGTGGTTGTTCTTTTGGAGCTATTCACAATCACCACTTAGTTCCAAGATTGTCCAATATATGAAATGAATGTTGCTATGTCCAATAGAATATCCTGTACATGTTGCCTTGTACACGATGCATATATGTACCTCGGCCCAGTAAACCAATGCATTCCTATAATAACAGCATCTAAGCTGGTCGGCAAAGACAGATTAGTGGTTTTACTTGGTCAATATCTGGTGCAGATATTACACAGCCTAGTTTTCAATTTGTGTGTGTGTTGAGCTTATCCTAGATATTCCAGGACTATTATAGGGCGCTTTAGGACCTGGTGGACTTGGTAAAAGGAAGGAGTAAAAAGAATAAGATTAATAACCACAAGAAGCATGCCGAAAATTCTTTATCTGAGAAAATAATAGTCACATATGGATAAACCACCTAAACTAAGGACATAGACAGGAAATAATAATCCCAAATCCTAGGGATTCCATGAAAACGATGGCAATGAGTGTTCCCTGATTAGTCATTGCTCTATGCATGCATTGCTCTATGCCTGCTGGAAGTAAGACCACTTCTTTAAGTGCTTACCTTTCTACTTGCTTGTCTGTAGGTTCATTTTAAATACTTAACAACATAGTAATCGTCATCAATCCGAACAAGGAAGCTTCAGATTACAGTATATATCCCCTGCTGAGTAAAGGGTCATTTAAGCTCGATTGCAGAAGCTTTCGATACATTAGAAAGCTACAAGATGGCATCTGGTTTCTATGGGCAACCTCATGAAGTCTATGGTGATAACACATCTGCTGAGGTGATTGGTCTTGATCTCAATCTGTCATCCATGTCATGCCTTCCCTTTCCTTCTCTTTCCACTCTGGAGAACAATTCTGCTATCTGGGAGATTCCATTCATAGATGGAACAGGAACTTATAAAAGGGTAAAGCTTGAACGTAGTGCTGGTGAATCCATTATAAGTACTAATTATAGTCTTTATAATGGCAGTGGAAGCATGCATACTAGTGGCTTCAATAGCTTGCCAAGAATCCAATTCCGGGATCACATATCAGCTTACACCCGGAGATACTTGGCAGCAGAGGCCATGGAAGAAGCAGCTTCAACCTTGCTGGGAGGCAGACCTGAGGAAGAAGGAAGTGGAGATGGAATGAAACTAGTTCAACAACTCATTTCTTGCGCGGAGGCTGTGGCTTGTCGTGACAAAACTCATGCTTCAGCATTGCTTTATGAGCTTAGAACTAATGCCCAGGTCTTTGGGACATCATTCCAGCGAGTAGCTTCCTGCTTTATCCAAGCTCTCTCTGACCGTCTTGCTCTCGTTCAACCACTGGGGGCAGTGGGAGTTACAACGAAGACGATTGCTGTTTCATCGGAGAAGGATGAGGCCTTGGACCTTGTTTATGAGATTTGCCCACATATCCAATTTGGTCATTTCATAGCAAATACATCAATATTGGAAGCCTTTGAGGGAGGGAGCTCTGTTCATGTCATAGACTTGGGCATGACCCTAGGTCTCCAACATGGGTACCAATGGCGCAACTTGATGGACAGTCTAGCCAGCCGAACAGGGCAACCCTTACGCCGCCTTCGAATAACTGGTGTTGGTAACTCTGGCGAACGCCTTGAAGCGATTGGTAATGAACTAAAGTTGTATGCACAAAGCATGGAACTGGAGTTTGAATTTTTAGCAGTGGAAAGCAACTTGGAAAACCTGAAGGCCGAAGATTTCAATCTCATTGATGGGGAGGTTCTAGTCATCAATAGCATACTCCAGCTGCATTGTCTGGTGAAAGAGAGTAGAGGAGCATTGAACTCGGTTTTACACACACTTTATGAGCTCTCACCAAAGCTAATGGTTCTAGTTGAGCAGGATTCAAGCCACAATGGGCCTTTCTTTCTTGGGAGGTTCATGGAGGCATTGCATAATTACTCTGCCATATTTGACTCTTTAGATGCAATGCTGCCCAGGTATGACACAAGGAGAGCTAAAATGGAGCAGTTTTATTTTGGAGAGGAGATTAAGAACATAGTAAGCTGCGAGGGACCTGCGAGAGTGGAGCGGCACGAAAGGGTTGATCAATGGCGCAGGAGGATGAGACGTGCTGGGTTCCAACTGGCACCTCTGAAGATGATTGCACAGGCCACAAAATGGCTTGACATCAACGCTTGTGAGGGTTACACAATTGTAGAAGACAAGGCATGCTTTGTTCTTGGGTGGAAGTCAAAGCCTATCGTTGCAGTTTCTTGCTGGAGGTGTTCTTGAATTTTATCAAACCCTAGTGTAACATTATGGTGTCACTTAACATATCTGAAAATGATCATGTTGATGAAAATTAGATCAAATTAACATCATATGTATTCTGTAAGGTCAACGATATATGCTCTAGTGTTCAGGTAACATGATTTCGACTCTTTATCAAATATTACAACATAATATCTCCCTAATCGAGTCAAATGATTTAACATCGGTCACAGATGGTAAGAGTTGAGTGGCCGCGAAAGGCTAAACTTTGAGTCTTCATAATTTTTTTTTGGCTCAAGCGTCCGGTTCGAGCTTAACAACAATAACAGAACAGGAGAGTAGATTTGGCTGTCTAAAAAACACCATCGTGGCAAAATAGATGGCCAAGATCACATAGCCATCAGCAACTTCACATGTGGGTCCAGGTGTTTCCAATCCCCTGCATTCTGAGCTGCCACGTGTATGGCGGCAAAGCAACTGTCGACAAGAGTCTGGACCTGTGGATAAGATTTAAAAGAGTCACTCGGAGATTTCCAACGAGCTCGCTCTCTTTTTCTTCTGAAAAAACCGAGACTCAGAAAAATCGAGGTGAAAATGGAGGTGGGTATGTCTTTAAACGCAGTGGTTCGGCTTCCATTATCGAATTCGAGAACCCATGAAGATGGTTTGGTCAGGCACTCACTGGTGTCCTCGAAGACGACCCAGAAAGCTTGTAAGCAAAGCCATGGCCACGCACTGGTGGTTCAAGCGAAGGGCAAAAAGGGAATGCAAGATCGTCAATTTCAGAGGCGTCAACCTCCTCCGATGCCCAAGATTGAAGACGATGGCAACCCACGTTTTGTTGTCTTTATGCGAATGGCCAATGTTTGTTCTCTCTCTCTCTCTCTCTCCCAAAGTTAACTCCTTCATAATTTCAAATGAAAAAGTTCTCAACTTTCTGTTTTCTTTGTGATCTTGTTTAATGATTGGACTATAAATTGTTGCTTGAGCAGGTTTACCTATGGTACCCACTTAGTGTGATATCTGGTGGAACCACGGCGAAAATCATGGTTGCAGCAAAAGATAATTTTCTGGGGAAATATATATACAAAGATACACTTGCTCGAAATCTTGCTGCAGTTATTTACCGAGTAAGTATAGATTTCTTAATGTACACTAGACTTATACATTTCATCATTCTAGTTCATTTATCATTGATATATGCTTTGGCTGTGTACGTACGTTTAGTAAACTACTTATCTCGTTACTCATTGTAGCTTTTGAAACAACTGGTGCATGCCTTGTTGTTGTTGAAACCTTTCAAGTCATTGTAGACCACTCTTGATTTAGAGGATATATATATATATATATTCTGTTTTCAGTAACTAAAAGTGATTAGTGTACATGGTTCAACACTTTTTTGCATAGGAATTTTAGTTTCTCATTTACTGTTTTACTTAGTTGCTTGTTTTTTTTTTTGTTTTTTTTATTTAACTTAAACAGGATGAGAAGGAAATACAGAAGACAGCATTTAAGCAGTACCGAGTATTGCGGTCAGCTACTGAGTTTAGATATGGCTACAAGATTGTGGTAATGCTCATATAACCTCCATACTAAATAAAAGTTCATTGATTTATGATTTTTAACAAATATGACAGTTCAAGTATGCTAGTTCAGTGTCTAAATCTTGTTTGAGCCAATTTGTGTAGGAAAATGGTAATATGAGAGCAGCACTTTCTACCTCAGATGTAATTGAGGTAATTGTTTGATTATGCTTGCCTACACCATTGTCTTTTTCATGAGATCGTGAAGCATTAGACATTCAGATGCTCAAAAGCTTTGAGCCTCTGAGCTGGAGGTCTCCATCATTCTGAATTAGTTAATAGTTATGCTGAGTAAATTTATGTTCTCATCAAATTGTCAGATTATTGTTTGCCCTAATTTCTTTATCATTCTGAACCCAAATTGCAGCTTCCAACACCAGACCAGCTTAGAACCCCTCTTGATAAAGTGAAGGATTTTTTTGGGGATGCAAAGGAATCTTTTGGCAAGCTGACTGCGATAAGTTCATCCGAGTCTGAGGAATCGGTACAAAAAGTTGAAAAACCCAAGGAAAAGTGAGTTATAAGTACACCTAAACTTGATAAGTTTTGTTTTTCAAGAATAGTTGTAGAAAAATGTTTTCTCTTTGTTCTCTATTTTCTCTGTTACTAGACAATACTCAACTTAAGACCTGCCCAAATCAATCTCATTCCTGTTAACATCCTTTGTGTTTGACTTTTACATGGCTAAAATGATTGTTGGTTATTTGACAGGGTTAAAGGCTGAAGGAGAAGAAGCAATTTGCTCGGCCTGTTGCAGTGGCAGATAGAGAAGCCTAATCCGCTGCATATAAATTTCCTCGAAAAGTGGTTTAGGATTCTACACACGGTTTTGTTTATAGTTCTCTGTCTATTTCAGAAATTTTATGTTCTTTTCCAGCAACATCTAATACAAATTTTACCCTGTTCCACACTTGTCTTTCTCACAAATCTCTTGAAATTAAGTTGAATTTTAGCAAAAACACTTGCATGAAACACCTTTTGTAATCTTCTTGTTTAAGTTGTTGATTACTAGAATTCCAGTACTAGGTAATTATACATTTACAGTAGGATGTGCATGGGACTTGGAACTATCAATTTTCCTTGAATTGGTACTCCTTGTTGGTTGTTGGGACAAGAACAAGAGCAGACTTCTTTCTTGTGGCAAGGCCAAAGATCTCATCAAGGTCCACATCATCTGGTCCAACTCCTTGAGGTAATGCCCAGTCAAAGTGATACAAGAGCCGAGCTAAGGCAATCTCTACTGTTGCTAAGCCAAAGCCGAAACCTGGGCAACCTCTCCTTCCTCAGTTGTGCTTTGAGGAATTAGATAAAAATGCGTCATTCTTGAGCTCAAAAGCGCCATGCAAAATGATTTTTCGACATTTTAACCTTTATTTTTTGTCCCCAGACAAAAGCTCTCTAAGATTTTCCAAAGTTTCAATTTTTGCAAAAAAACTATGTGCTATAGCACGTGCTTGTGGAAGCCCGAGAGCAAGTTTCACCCAAGCGGTTCATCATTGAATTTTTTAAGCACCTAGTGATTCTCACATTTTTTCTACAAGCCCAAGAGGACCAAGCATCGGACGTGAAATTATAGAATTAATTTTATAAATTTAATTAAAATTTAAATTATTGGCAAACTTTTACCGACGAATAATTCGTCGGGAAAGGTCGTTGCCTATATTTATTTTGTGCTTTGAGGAATTAGATAAAAATGTATCATTCTTGAGCTCAAAAGCGCCCTGCAAAATGATTTTTCGGCATTTTAACCTTTTTTTTTTGTCCCCAGACAAAACCTCTCTAAGATTTTCTAAAGTTTCAATTTTCGCAAAAAAAACCATGTGCTATAGCTCATGCTTTTGGGAGCCCGAGAGCAAGTTTCACCCAAGCGGTTCATCATTGAATTTTTTAAGCACCTAGTGATTCTCACATTTTTTCTACAAGCCCAAGAGGACCAAGCATCGGACGTGAAATTATAGAATTAATTTTATAAATTTAATAAAAATTTAAATTATTGGCAAACTTTTACCGACGAATAATTCGTCGGGAAAGATCGTTGCCTATATTTATTTTGTACTTTGAGGAATTAGATAAAATGCATCATTCTTGAGCTGCGCCCTGCAAAATGATTTTTCGGCATTTTAACCTTTATTTTTTGTCCCCAGACAAAAGCTCTCTAATATTTTCCTAAGTTTCAATTTTTGCAAAAAAACCATGCGCTATATTACATGCTTTTGGGAGCCCGAGAGCAAGTTTCACCCAAGCGGTTCATCATTGAATTTTTTAAGCACCTAGTGATTCTCACATTTTTTCTACAAGCCCAAGAGCACCAAGCATTGGACGTGAAATTATAGAATTAATTTTATAAATTTAATAAAAATTTAAATTATTGGCAAACTTTTACCGACGAATAATTCGTCGGGAAAAGTCATTGCTTATATTTATTTTGTGCTTTGAGGAATTAGATAAAAATGTATCATTCTTGAGCTCAAAAGCGCCCTGCCAAATGATTTTTCGGCATTTTAACCTTTTTTTTTTGTCCCCAGACAAAAGCTCTCTAAGATTTTCCAAAGTTTCAATTTTCGCAAAAAAACCATGCGCTATATTACATGCTTTTGGGAGCCCGAGAGCAAGTTTCACCCAAGCGGTTCATCATTGAATTTTTTAAGCACCTAGTGATTCTCACATTTTTTCTACAAGGCCAAGAGGACCAAGCATCGGACATGAAATTATAGAATTAATTTTATAAATTTAATAAAAATTTAAATTATTGGCAAACTTTTACCGACGAATAATTCGTCGGGAAAGGTCGTTGCCTATATTTATTTTGTGCTTTGAGGAATTAGATAAAAATGTATCATTCTTGAGCTCAAAAAGCGCCCTGCAAAATGATTTTTCGACATTTTAACTTTTTTTTTTGTCCCCAGACAAAAGCTCTCTAAGATTTTCCAAAGTTTCAATTTTCGCAAAAAAACCATGTGCTATAGCTCATGCTTTTGGGAGCCCGAGAGCAAGTTTCACCCAAGCAGTTCATCATTGAATTTTTTAAGCACCTAGTGATTCTCACATTTTTTCTACAAGCCCAAGAGGACCAAGCATCGGATGTGAAATTATAGAATTAATTTTATACATTTAATAAAAATTTAAATTATTGGCAAACTTTTACCGACGAATAATTCGTCGGGAAAGGTCGTTGCTTATATTTATTTTGTGCTTTGAGGAATTAGATAAAAATGTATCATTCTTGAGCTCAAAAAGCGCCCTGCAAAATGATTTTTCGACATTTTAACCTTTTTTTTTTGTCCCCAGACAAAAGCTCTCTAAGATTTTCCAAAGTTTCAATTTTCGCAAAAAAACCATGTGCTATAGCTCATGCTTTTGGGAGCCCGAGAGCAAGTTTCACCCAAGCAGTTCATCATTGAATTTTTTTAAGCACCTAGTGATTCTCACATTTTTTCTACAAGCCCAAGAGGACCAAGCATCGGACGTGAAATTATAGAATTAATTTTATAAATTTAATAAAAATTTAAATTATTGGCAAACTTTTACCGACGAATAACTTGTCGGGAAAGGTCGTTGCCTATATTTATTTTGTGCTTTGAGGAATTAGATAAAAATGTATCATTCTTGAGCTCAAAAGCGCCCTGCAAAATGATTTTACGGCATTTTAACCTTTATTTTTTGTCCCCAGACAAAACCTCTCTAAGATTTTCCAAAGTTTCAATTTTCGCAAAAAAACCATGTGCTATAGCACATGCTTTTGGGAGCCCGAGAGCAAGTTTCACCCAAGCGGTTCATCATTGAATTTTTTAAGCACCTAGTGATTCTCACATTTTTTCTACAAGCCCAAGAGGACCAAGCATCGGACATGAAATTATAGAATTAATTTTATAAATTTAATAAAAATTTAAATTATTGGCAAACTTGTACTGACGAATAATTCGTCGGGAAAGGTCGTTGCCTATATTTTTTTTGTGCAGATCCTCTCCAAATGGTAGAAACCTGAAATCTAGATCTTTGACATTATCACTGTTTCCATCCTCAAAACTCTCGGGCCTGTACTCCAGGGGATTGTCCCATGATTCTGGGTCTGTTCCTATCACGTAGGCATTGATTAGAACCCGAGTTTTTTCAGGTATTTCATACCCGTCCAGAATGCACATCTTCACAAAATTATCAGATTTAATTTCCATAGATGGATACAGTGATAAACATTATTCAAGGTGTCGAATCGTTTAATTACCCTAAAAACATTTTTCCAATGCAAATTCCTAGTAGTTTGCATTTTGATTTTATTTTATTAATCAAGGGGGTATCAATTCCTCAATTCCTATTATTTTTCTTGGCACTAAAACGTTGCTCTTGTTCTTCATTTTTCCCCAAATAAATGTGTTTTTACAGACACGAAACTTCTAATGTTCTAGATCAATGTAAAGAGCAACACAGAGTGATGATCTAAAATGAAATCACGATTCAACATGGTCTTTGTGTTTGACCCATCCATGCATCTGAACTAATCAAAATTACACTTTCTAAATTTTCTCAAAAGACTTGTTGCATTGGTGTCATGAAGATATTTAATATAGTGCATTTAAACTCCAATCCAAAACTAAACATGATGACAAAAAAAAATTTTTCAAACATCTCACAGTTGGGCTCTTAAAAAACATAAAATGTTAACAAAACCCAACCACAAATTGTCATCACGGAATGTGCCTTGTACCTAGTCCTTATCCAAGTGAGGTTTCTGGAGTTCTCCAGAACTGGTCCGAATTTTTCTTCATCCCTCCATCCTCTTCTAGAAATGTCCACTCTCCCCTTTAAATCTTGGAAATTCCATTCTCCTTTCACAGAAGACCCTACAATTTCATCCCTACCAAACATATCATCCCAAACAACTCCATTGTCTTACTGCTCAAACAGCTCACAACAGTTTAACCAAAGCACATAACAATGTCACAAGCTCTATCCAACTTCAGCCTCTTTCTCCCAATGTCATCTGTGAGAAGTACCAAAAGTGCTCCGATCAATGGTGGAGGTTTCAGCTTGAAGGCCATGGCAAACGATGCAAGAGACAATCTCGACCACTTGAAGAGAGTCAGCAAGCAACAGCAGCAGAGCCAACCCAAGAAAAGAGTCGCCCCTGCCCCGCCAGTAGGTAATCAATCCTTACCCAAATTTCCCGCCTCAAAGTTTCAAACTTTTTCGATAAATGATTGATCTTTGAAGTATCAATCTTGCAGGATTGTGGGATCGATTTCCAACTGCGAGGACGGTTCAACAGATGATGGAGACCATGGAGAGGATGATGGACGACCCGTTTGTCTATTCGGGTCAATCGGGCGGGTGGGCGTCGCCGTTGCCTAACGAGACGGGCGGGTACAGCAGGGGAAGGACACCCTGGGAGATCAAAGAAGGTGAGGCAGAGTACAAGATGAGGTTTGACATGCCCGGAATGACCAAAGAGGACGTCAAGGTTTGGGTGGAGGAGAAAATGCTAGTGGTCAAGGCCGAGAAGGCGGCGGAGAAGAAAGATGGTGTGGGAATGGAGGGTGATGAGTGGTCGGCTAAGAGCTATGGCAGGTATAGCAGCCGGATTGCTTTGCCGGAGAATATTCAGTTTGAGAAGATCAAGGCTGAGGTTAAAGATGGGGTTTTGTATATTACAATTCCTAAAGCTATGAGCAGTTCCAAGATTTTGGACATTAATGTTCAATGATTATATATATGAGCAGAGGATTACAGGATTATGTTCCTGTGTTATCCAATTGTTTTTTATTTTCAATGCAAGTTTTGAAAGGAGTCAATTGTGCAAATCAGAGTGAGTTTGTAGCCTAGCTAGTAGAAGCTTTTTCTTCAATTACTCCACAAAATTGCTTTGCATGGAATTGAACTTTGGGGTTATGATATGGTATATTGATTTATTAGATGGCCAAAGTGTCATTCTTAACCTATATATATTAGTGGAAGATCACAGACGCTTTTTTATAACTGAATTGAAGAAGTGAAGAGACTTCTTACGCATGAGCTCATTTCAATGAGCAATTGTGAAGATCTAATCACACCACATCCCTAACTCAGAGCCGAACCCTAATACCCAATGTTGTGATTCCGACTTGCAATCGAACTACGGAATGAGTTTAATTATTTATTTGATTTATTACATTCTCATGTCCATTACATCTTATTTTACAAGTCAAAGATTACTCTAAGGTCACTTAAAATGTTACTACCATAAGGTTTAGATGCATGTTATCTATCTTATTAGTCTTGTATTGTTGTCAAAACAAATTTCGTTAAGGTTTACGTAGCGTCTTATCATTTTAGTTTTAAGGGTGGGGTGACTTATTTTGTTTTTGTAATTCTCTTTGTATGACTACTCATAAGACATTATATGACTTTTCATGCTCACTTGCAGCGTGGATTGAGAATAATATTATGCTTCGGCATATGATTTTCTACAAGTATTTGGATCCACTAGATCAACACAATTGTGTATGTTAGTCTACAAGTTAAACTCAATAGAGACATACCACTAGACTAAATGGTTGTAAACACTGTTGTTATTGTTGTTGTTGTTAGATACATCATTTTTCTTATTTTCTCTCTTAGTATCATGGATGATAGTGACATCTATTCTTCTAACTATCCTATCTCCCTACATGAAAGAGGAAAAAATTATAGGATAAGAGTGTCATACCAACACGTCATCGTATTCATCATTTTCAATTACAACGTTTATTTCCGAATGAATTATCAACATATGACTTTCTATAAGTACTTAAAATCCACCAAAATATCGTATTCAATTTTTATTATGTCTACTCATCAAATATCATGTATTACAACTTTTAATTCTCAATTACAATGTGTAATTCCGAATGAATCATTAACATATGGTTTACTTTAAGTACTTGAAATCCAGCAAAACATCACAACCATCATATTCAATTTTTTGTCTGTCTACTCATAAGATATCATCTGTTAAAACTTTTCATTCTCAATTACAACGTGTATTTCCAAATGAATCATTAACATATAACTTACTATAAGTACTTAAAATCCACCAAAACAATATAACGATGTACAACGGACATACATTGTATCATGCAACTTACAAAATGACTGATTTTTTTTATAAAAAAAATTGTAAAATAATGGACCAAAGCCGTTGCAAAACCCTCTATAGTCTGACTTTTCTTTTCTTTGAAACAATAGACAAGGGTCTTGTCTTGTCTTTAATTGTAAAATATAAACCATAGTGTTTAAACTAAACAAACTATGCATTTTTGGTTCAAATTAGCCAACAAACAATTCTAGTGAGATCCCCTTTTCATAAAAATTTCAAAAGGTATACAAAAGAGGAAATAGACGTTGGAGCAAATGGGGCCCCAAACTCCACTCTTAGAGTGCATAAAAAGGTTGGAACTTTTAACGTTGAATTGATGATCCATATAAAGAAAAAAAAAATTTGCAAGAAATTCAAGAAGGAAATAAAACCTACGCTTTAAAGGCAAACCAAGAAACCAACACAGGAGAAATTATTCTGTGTATCCCACCTTAGATAGACACTCCTTCTCTGGCAAAAAGAGCTTCCTTTTTCTGCACACCTCGGTGGTTATAAACCCAACATGCAATGGACCCAATTGGGAGCCTTGCTTGACTTGACTTGCTATTCATTTCTGAAGCCACCCTTTGCACTGTGACAGAGTTTACAAGAGTGAAAGAGTGTAACTTTCATTGTGTTCAAGGAGATGGGTGAATCCTCTTGTCTAACGAGATCGTTTTCTCAGTCTTCTGAGCATTCCGGTGAAGTCAAAGAGGTTAGTATTTCAGATTTCTTCGATTGTTTTTAAGGGTGTTCAGTTAATGGGGGTTTCATGGGGGTTTCATATTTTGCTGAATCTTTAATGGGTTTTGATCCAACTGCTTTGTTTTCTGGCACTGTGGTTTGTTAGTTTGGTCAGAAATTGTGGCAAAACGAGAACTTGAAAATGGGTTTGGATTGAGTATTCAGTTATAGGCATTGACCGTTTACCAAACTGCGCGTAGTGTTAGAGTTCATGATTCGTTTCGTTTGTTTCTGACAATTTTAATATGAAAAGTTGGATTCTTTTAACGAGTTATGCTTTCTTCTGATCAAGTTCTTGATAATCCTGCAACACATTCTTTAGGATTAAGGCAGTGAACAATTTCATGGTGGTTTAGATGTTATGGGTACCCTCTCCATTTTCTTGTTGAAATGATGCAATTTTGTTTCTTGATGTATTTTTGTATGCATGATTTTGGTTCTTATGAGTCACTTTCCAGAATTCAATGAGGAAATTGAGATATGCTATGGTTTCGATTGCAGGGGGACCCCCTTCGATGCTTAGGAGAATCAATCTCCTTCGGTAGGTATGCTTCTGAACGTCTTGATTGGGAAAAATGGTCAGCATTTTCTCACAATCGCTACCTCGAGGAAGTTGAGAAGTTTTCCAAACCAGGCTCGGTTGCGCAGAAGAAAGCCTATTTTGAAGCTCATTACAAGAAAAAGGCTGCTGAGAAAGCAGCAGCTTTGCTTGAGGAGGCAAATCTGTGTGGCAGCAAAGTTTCGGAGTCAGTTACTGTGCACAAGAATTGCCAAAGCTCCTCCATGGACATAGATTTGGCAAATGGAGAGGGCCACATAGTCATTGATGTCAACCAACTAGAAAATTTTGTTCCTAGTTCTGAGGTAGGTTACTCAGCTGATGTGAATGACCATAATCCAGATGTTGAAGGGAATCAATTGGAAATTGCCAAGGTGGATGGAGCAGAGGAAACCATTCAAGAAAGTGTTAGTGTGGAGGATGCTGTTCAGGTTGAGGTGGAGAATTCTATTCAGGATGAAATAGAGACTTCGATTCAGGTTGAGATGGAGAGTTCTACTCTGGATTCATTCTCACACCAGATTGAAAATGATAAAGACCAGACTGAGATTGTTGCCAGTGCCACCCAAGAAGAGAAGATGCCAAATAAGGTACATTTTTGAGTTTGGCCCTGTATTTATTTTCTAGAACTACTACTTATTTTCACAGCTCTAACTAATTATCGTCTTATTGATCATGCAGGAAGCTGCTAGTGAGGAAAATCTATCTTCAACAAGCAAAAAAAGATTGGTGAACTCTTCTCCCTCAAGGTTATCTATTCTAGGTAGAGCGTCCAAGATCCCATCTTTTCCTGCCAAACAAACGACTGGTGTTCCAACTATAAAGAAGAACAGTGCCACCCCAAAGAGTAAGAATTCTGAGGCTGACTTAGTTGACAAGAGGAGATCAACAACAAAATCACTCCACATGTCAATCAATTTCACTTCTCATGCCAGTGAAACTAGCAAAAGAACTTCACCAGTCTTGGAGAAGATAAAAAACGTAAGAGTTAATGCAACTACGCTTAATGTGTCCGTAAAGAACTCAGCTTCCCGACAAACTACAACTAGGGTATGTTCTTTCTTAGCATGTGTTTAGCTATTCTTCATTCATAATATTGTGTGTCTATCTCCATTCACATATGCAAACTTATGACATGCCTGTGATATTTCTAACAAAACTTGTGACGAAACACATCTGACGAAACTTTTATTTGCCACTGCAGGCATCTGTTAATGGGGTATTAAAGCAATCTTCAGTAAACCCATGGTCCAAAGATAGAAGGTACCGATCTTGCTTTCTACTTAGCCTCTGTGCTATTCAATGCATTCAGTACTCTTAACTTACATGATCGCATATTTTGTGGACAGGGCAAAAATGATACTTAATAAGTCAGTATCTGGGAGTGCAACTGCAGATGGAATATGCAAGTCACCCTCAAAAGGGTAAGAATTTTGCTAATTATGTGCCTGCAAGGTTTCGTTTATGTAGGCTGTGGATTGCTAGTTGCTACCTAACTTGATTGTGCTGTAGCTATGTTCTACTTTATTTTCAAGTAACTAATTACTTAACTGGCAACATTTTTTTAAATCATGGAACTGATTGTTTGGCAGTCAATCTTCTACTGCAAATGGAAGCAAACCACGAGGTCCTATCAAATCCTGTCCTTTTAGCCTTAGGAGTGAAGAAAGAGCAGCAAAACGGAAAGAGGCAAGATTCAATATTAGAGTTCTTTATTTCCTCCTCACTTCGTGGTTCATTAAATAGTTTCGGGGTTTTTTTATTCAATTTGTTATCGTCATTTTCTATGCCAGTTCTTTCAGAGGCTGGAAGAGAAGAAAAATGGAGAGGCAGAAAATAAGCAGCTGCAAATGAGATCTAATAAGGTTAGTTTCTTCTAATTAATTTTTAGTTACTATTTGTGTCAGGATGAGTGCAACTTTATAGATGCTTACATGGGTCCCAGGATGATTTGAAAAGGTGAAATTTACAAATAGTGTTGAGGAATCCCATGATTCGAGCTGATTAAGATTATTTACTAAAGTTTCCCAACTAGATTGAGTATAATTTATCCCAGGCCTGTGTAAAATATTCTTCTGATCTATTTATTTAGTTATTAGAAAGAGGGTTGCTTCGTATCAAAGTTTGCTAACAGCATAAATGGCATAAGACATGTGCAAATAACTCACTGGTGATGGGACAATATGCTATGTGATTATTTCCACATAAAATTTGTGAAGTACAAGTTGAATCTTTGTAATGTTTTCTTTTCATTTCTTTTTTATTCCTGTTGTATTTTATTTGCTTGTTCAAACAATTCAAAAGTTGTACTTGAAAGAAAGAAAATCTTATGCAGGAAAAGGCAGTGCGTGATGTTAAAAAATTGCGTCAGAGCACAGGCTTAAAAGCCAAACTAAATGAAGATCTGTCTTGTGGATCCCAATTGCTAAGTAATAACTTGAAGAAGGTATACTACACAATTTCTTCTGTTTGGGCAATAACCTTTCCATTTATCTCCATGAATATCTTCTTGATTAGTAGATGACACTTTTGCAGATCCCACCGACACGGAGTCAGTCACAAAAACTCGAGAGGCATTCTACTACCAGCAAGGTCCTGGACCCAAGCACTCGGCCTTCAGTCAATTCTCACAGCTCTAAGCGTGTCACACAGAAATATAACCCAAGGACAAGCCAATCATTCACTTCCCTTCCAAAGAAGAATGCTCATGAGAATTCTTCTCCCAATATTCAGAGTTGAGGATGTCTAGTGTAGGAATATACATTTGAATGGATTAATTCACCCACAGCCGGTTACCACCCAGAACTACTTTCTGTAACTACGCAATTAGAATGCGAGGGCAGTCTGGTTTTCTTTTTCGGGTGGTTCTGTTGAGTTCTGCCTTTTAGAAATCAAATTTTGTAGGCTTATTTTGTTTCTATCTTTGCTTCTTTAGGTGGTTGTAAATGTAAATGGATTTCACCAGTTTTGTTCAAGAGGTTACTGCATATAAGGATTGCATACTTCGGTTTATTGCACTCAACTAGATCTCTACAGCAGTGTATCAGCAGAATGAGTTTACTGTCAGAAGGCTGCAAGTGACTGCTAGCCAAAAACTAAGGCCAGATATGGGGGTTATTATAGATTTGGCAGGATGAACTTGCATCAGCCCATTTATATTTCAGCAAGAATAAATAAGAAATCAAATTTCACAGAAATCACATGACTTGGTTGCTAATTGTAGGTATTCTGGTTTCATAATTTGTGAGGACAATGAATGTTATGCGCAGTTACAGCCATGCTAACTTTATATGGCAGCATAGTTCTCTAAATTCGTAAAATACAAGCAATCTAATGCACATCCCATCCAACTTAAAGAAGAAACTTATTATGCTAGAGTTTGCCATCACTTCTATTATACAGATTTCAGTATTCAAATCCAAACTGGTGAGAGAGATAATATCCAGATTCACTTAGTTGGATTCTCAGCTTATATTGGTTTACCACACAGATACCAAAGGACCGTTCTTCATGAAGATATGCAAAAGTGCAGGGCTGGCTCAGGGCCAGTTTATGCAAATAGACCTTGATCTGTCAGAGAATATTCTGATGACTCACATGGATTCTCGCAGCCGAATCTCAGTGCCTCATACAACTGAGTAGGAACTTCAGGATCACTATACTCCCCAAGGTTCATACCAAAATAATCACCTGGATACCAACAAATTTGCAAGTCGTCGTCCAAAGAAGCAATAGATGACCCACTTCCAAAGAATAGGTTTCTTTGGGCAGCTTCGAAATTAAGGTTACTCAGATTGAAGCCCTGGTTTTTCATGTTCAATGTACTAATGGGGTCAAAACCTTGGTCTACCACACAGCTATTGGTTTGTTCTGAAAAGGAGTCTGCTGCACTTATTGTTGGACTTACATGGCTAACGTGATTGTTTCTGTACACAGCTTGTGAAGGCTTATTCTTAATGGGGCGAGATGTTTCTCCATCTAAGATAGATGGTCTTGAACTAATGGAAGGAATTGACTGTAGTACATCAGCTTGCAGGTGGTGCTGTGGACCAGGCAGTTGTGGCTTGTTGAAGCCATTATCTAACTGAATAACCGGCTTGTGCTCTTGTTTCATTTGAGTGACAGAAAACTTTGTTGGCATAGTGGAGCCAAATGCTGTGAAGTTTAATTCAGATTCCACTGATGCAAACGAATGATTGACTCCCATCTGTGAACTCCTGATCTTCTGAGAATCAGGAGCATTGCCAATCAAACTTTTCTTGGTTTCTGCATAAGAATGACTCGAGTCCACTTGTGAACTTCTGCTCTTCTGAGAATCAGAAATACTACGAGCCGAACTTCTCTTGGGTTCTGCTGCAGGCTGTGGTACAACTCCCTTTACATCATCTTCAAGGCTCTTTGAATCGACACTCTGAGCAACCAAGTTATTGCCAGAAAATCTGAAGCTGCAATTTGTAACATCATTTTGTTGAATGCTGATTGAGTTCTGCAGACCAAAGATTCCTTGAGCATCTTTTGAGGGATAATCAGAATGCTTCATCCCACCGAAAGAAGATTTAAGATCATTTTCCTTTTGTAGCCTACTCAAGTAGAGCCGATACTTCTGCATGGGAAACTTTCTCAATGAGAATGAATAACCATGGCATGAACACATGTTATCTATTAGGAAACTTCCTTACCATTTGTTTACAAGCAGGGGCTTTGTTTACATACACAAATATTGAAGAATTCAGTATTTTCTGGGTGATAAGAAATCAATCTACTATTATATGTAAAAGAACAGAACAGATGAAAATGTCCTTCCACAAATATTTGGTGCAACTAGCTGTTCAAACCTTCAGGTAACATACCAGATGTATAACATCAAGAAAAGAAAATTGTAAAAATCAAACTGTTGTTAAAAGAGTTATAGTTTTATTAGATTAATGCTTATTGCTTAGAAAGGGTCACCAAAATATCTTCTTAAATCTGTGTCAAAAACAAGTGCACAGTATTCTGGCTATCAAAATAGTGAAATACCACTATGAAAGTGGAGCATTGTACAAGTCCTACTAAATAAGAAGTTTAGATGCTATCAACATAAAGCTTAAAAGTGAGATATCTACCTGTAAGTGGCTAGCAACATTTTCTCTGGTCAACCAAGGCACGTTCATCAGGTCAAGTATTTTCTTTGGACCAACTTCTGCCAAACAGATATTATACATCATCGCTCTGTAGAAACATAATAAAGATGGTGGCTATATCATTGAAAAACAACACCAATGTCAAGCATGGCTTTATAAATGATAAATTGATGACTTACTGTCAAATCCAATCTGATGCACCGCTTTTACAAATTTCTGATGAAGATCGACAGACCAGACTACTCTAGCTTTTTTCGCAGAAGAAGAATCACCGAAGTCTTTGTCATCATATTTGTTTTCGATGTCCTTTCTTTTTCTTGATGAATTGAGGTCGTCGGCACCAAGGAAGTATCCATCATCATAGAGATCTGATCCATTTCTCGTCAGCTGAATACCTTCGATGCTTTCAGGACCCTCTATGTCTCTTATCTCATGTATCTTTTTTCTGAACACATGCTGCCATATGTTTCTCAGTTCTTTCATTCTTATTGGCTTCAGAAGATAATCACATGCTCCATGTTGAACTCCTTTCATAACTCTACTTGTTTCTCCATCGACGGACATCACTGCATAGGTAGGATTAAATGATTGTCAGAAACTAATTGGTAAAGGAATCTTTCCTATTGAAGAAAAAGCTTTATATGTCAAGGGAAGAGTACTGACTAATAACAGGAAGATCCATCTCAAGTCCAACATGCTCGAGCAGTTTAAAACCATCCATGTCAGGCATGTTCACATCACTGATAACAATGTCATATCCGTCTTTCTTTTCACGAAGCACGTATAGAGCATCTCTTGCCAAACCACATGTAGTCACTGAAACACAGAAAAAAGGAAGAAAAGGGAAAATGTCAAAACTAGTGAAAATTTGAGGCTGTCATTATAGAGTAGTTTTTTTTTTTGGTGTGACATTATAGAGTAGGTTGGAAATCTGAATATATTGTCAGATTGGCCATAGTTATTCTGGGTGATAATCAGATAAAAACAAAATCCAGTAATGCCGACTGAACGAGTGGGACTTTATAAGAACTTGAAGAGCAAAATGAATTATCCACTTTATAAATGGAAGCCTTCTCTATCTTGCTTAGGTCAGTGCAAGAAAGCATACATGAGAACATCCCCATAGAATCAAAGGAACCGACAACAAAGAGTAAAGAGGAGGTTCAGATGGATGTACTTCATTTTCCTCTGAAGTACTAAACATTTGATTGAGCAAACATGATACCATATTTGTATGATTAGGATATCAAAAAATCCTATTCAAACCCGCACAGCCAGACCAGGAATATAATCGAAAATACAACGATGAAGGTCATGGAAGAAGATTTTATTATTGCTAGCTAGAAAGGTCTTTGATGGCACTAGTTGAAACTAGGCCACAAAAGAAATGTGCTAAAGAGGTCTTGACGTCAGAAATCCAAGAAGATGCAGGATTAGTGCGGTATTTAACTAGTGACCATTTCACCAAATTCATCTGGATAACAATTCCACAAGTACACTACCAGAGACACCAGAGAATACTCATATTTCGCTTTGACCAACTTTAACAAATCTTTCAAAACAAAACATCAAACATTCAAATTTTTAACATTTGAATGCTAAATATTGGATAGAGAAACAAATATTTAAAATCCAAGCTAGCTAGTAAAGAAAACACCTTGTACCCAATTGCACTTCTATCACATCATCACCATAATCCTGCATAATACTTAATAAAATGCACAAATTATAAGTCTGGCTGGCACTCCTGGTATGCATTCATGCCGACCCAAAGTAGCAGATTGGTGAAAGGAAATACAGTTAAATAATCTTCTCAACTAAACCCTGACCATTCTGATAATCAATTCAGAAAAAAAATAAAATAAATCCTTGCAGTCCAAGAAACTCATTTGGTTAAATTTACAAATAAGATCAGAAGTCCATGTAAAACCACAGCAGTAAATCCCAAAGCCTCATCAACCAGCCTTAGACCAACTTCTACTCCATTTTTGCTGTTATGCATCATGCATGCATGGACTAGTCTTAACACAATCACAGAAATCATCAATATTGAATTATACATGCATACAGTGCCTAGATGAACATTTTCAAACACAAACATATAACAAAGCTGCAATCACAGAAATGAAGCACACCCATGAACCCTCGTAGTCCATAATTAACTCATAATCCAAAAGAACCCATCTCAGAATCACCAGATACAATAAGAGAAACTATGTGTTTCCATTAACACACTAAACACAACAAGCAATTGATAAAGAACACAAAAGCTTTTAGATTAATTGGAACAGTGACAAAGTAGAGTTGGCGTAAAATAACCTTCATAGGAGCACTTCTTAAGCATCTTTTCTAAGATCTTAAGCCAAGTTGGGTCATCGTCGACGACGAGAACCCGGAGACCGGCCGGAAACGAATCGTTTCTTGGAGAAGAGAAGCTACTCTCCATGAGGAAAAAGTTAAGAGTTGATTGAAGTGGAGGGGGTAGAGTGGGACTTACAGCTCAAAATGAGAGACTACTATATAACTAGGAGTGCCTCTGAGTTTTAAAAAAAATGGCTTCTTTTGGATTTTTATGGGAGGCTTTTAGAGAGAGAGAGAAAGAGAATGATAGAAACAGAGAACCCACGAATATTTTGGCGCCGGATAGCGTAACGGTCCCGGTGGCTGGCTCACGTTAGCCATTAACTACCTTTTGGTTTGGGACCTTTTTCGGCTTCACGTACAGCCCAAAAAGATTGGGACTTGATTGAAAATAAATGTTTTTTACCGGATAAAGAATGTAACTTTGGGAAAATGGGGGTAGAATCTTAGGTTAACCAGATAAAGAAGTAGAATCTAAAGGTGGGTTTGTGTGAAAGAATGTTTGAATGAACGAGCATCTAATAATGATATAGTATATAGAGGTAGCTTAATAATCCATTGTTTTTATGAATGGATTGTTAGCTTGATATAAATCATTGTTTCATTAAAAATTTGTGACACTAATAATCCATTCTTTTTTATGAAAATTATAAAAATTTGCCTAGAATAATTATATCTTAAAGCATCTTTATGTACTTCAGGAGGGTAAGCACTAAGCAGGGCTTAACATTCTAGGCAAATAAAAGGTACATTTTGATTATGTGACGCAAAAAACATGCCTTGGTTAACACTTAACACCTCTCCTCCTTTTTGATTACTAGCACTATCATGGATTCATGGACCCAATATGAGTTTTTAAGAGCACTAATCCAATAACAGAGGGACAAAACACCCTTGTCAAATCACTTAGCATTAGCAGCCTGAGTGTGTTCTGTCTCCATGTCATTAGTTCGTGTCTTTCACGCTTTTGATCTTTGTCTTCTTTTTAACATGATATTTGATTAGGGAGTTTCCAGACCAGGTGTAGTGCTAATTATATCTTACGCCCTTAAAATAGTGTTATATTCAACATTGTACCATAATGTTTAAAACATATCAATTTCATCCTCAAGGTAATGAAAAATATCATATTTCCACAGTATTGTACTTTTCATTTCAAAACACTTAATTCAAAAATGGTACCCAGTGTATTAGTTTAAGGATGAAATTAGTTAAAATAATGAGAGAGAGCGGAGAATTATGTTAAAATTAAGTTTCAGAATGTAATGTAAAAACACCTTACAGTTTGCCGTAAGTTTCACGTGCATATTTTTTAATTTGTGTTCAAGGAACATAAGCTTTTATCAAAAGAAGTTCCTTGATCAAACCTTTCTAATTACTCCAATAGCTTAGCAGGGCCTCTAAGCAGATGACATGCACTCAGTGACATAAGGATTCATGAAAATGACAAAGCTAATTGCAGAAGAATTTCTATGACTTGGGAATAAACCCATTGGAAAGATGACTGAGGCTAGCTAATCATTATCGTTAATAGAGGCCACGATGCCCCCCTATAGCAGAAAAAGATTGAGGCTACCATTAGTGCCATTTGCTCCAAATTGGTGCCACATAAAGTGGCATCTTTTCTGAAACTCCATTTCAAAGAATGATTTATTAGTGCCAATCATCACTTAATTAAGTTTCTTGAGCAGCAACTCACTCAGCAAAGAGCAGCAAAACATTGACATGTGATTAGAACCTGAATACATCTTGAGCCTCATTAGTGGCTGAACCATTAATCTAAACCCTTAATGTTTCTGCTTTCTTCAACTCTCAAAAGAACAGGGGTTTAAAGCCTGTAAAGGTATGCTTTAAGGGAGTGGGGTAGAGAAGGACTTTGAACAAATTAAAACTCAATGGCTCTAAAAGGAAATGCCCACTTACAAATTCTTTATCTTCAAGGCAATTATTTACTAAATTAAGGGTGAGCATCATTGGTTACAAACAATTTAGGAGGATGAACTCCATGCAACTTCTCACAAGTGGAGTCTCCCTTTTCATTTTTTATTTAAAAGTTAATAGAATATGGCTCTGCCTTTTGCTCTCCTATGATGCTTCTCTGTTTATTCTTTTTTAACTTTTTATTTTTGTTTTTTACTCCCTCTTTTTAACTGTTATTATGATGCTGAATAATGCAATGATTATATGCCTCAACCTAGTGTTTGGCACCACTTAACTTAATGCTTCAGATGGGTTTTACTTTTCTGTTTTGCCCATCTTCATTTTCAGATATGAGATTCTTATGCAGCAGTGATCATGTTATGCAGTATGTTTTTAATCAAACAAAACCTTTCATGTGTTATGAGGTGTGTAGTTGTATGAGCAAGAACTAAATTTCGATTCATGGGCCTATTTAATTAATAATAAACCAGTTTGGCAATTTGCTAGTTCCTTTCAGTAATGATTGAGACATGGAAACCTACTTTGGTCCTGTAGTAACTCGTCTAACATTCACCGGATAGCACAGCTTACAACATTGTGATGATAATTGGCCTTATTGGCAATGATGCATATAGTTTAAGATGAGTGAAAGTGACAGAGAAACTGAACCAGGTTCAGGAGTTTGTTTAACCTTCTTCCCCAGGTCCCTTAAAGAAACAGTGAAGGTAATTTAAGCCTATCCACTGAGGCTTAAGCTGCAGAATTTAACACCAAGCACAATTAGTTTGCTTCCTCTTGAGGCAAAAATATGTGTTTTTTCATCATCACAAGGTAAGTACAAAGGTATTTCCCCTCTTAAAGCATTCAGCTAATCCTCAGGGGAAGGGGAAATGCAATCTCCCCGTCCTACATGTACCGATAATCACCGTGAAAAATCTGCGTGGTGACTTCAGGAGTTAGATTGGTGCAATTCAAGCTCAGGGTTAATCATATTCAATTGTCTTATAATAACTCGACCAAGGCCACAGTTACATACCAATGTGAAAAGCTCTATTGATTTTCAATATAATGAAGTTCTATCATGACTTGACATTCTTAACGAAATAATTGTACTCAATAGCCTCTTATCATAGAACGATTCATAACAGTAAGAAGAAAAAGTATTAAATACTGTAACTTTAATCATTAATTTATAGTAAATCATGAAGTAATGAGCAGATAACATTATACCAGCAAACTGCTTGCCATTTCCATTCCAACACTCAGGTTCCAAAAAGCTGAGTTGAATGCCAACATATATCAATATTAGTATATCCAGCGCTGTCGCGACAGACTTGCAGGTGCATTATTCATAGGAGGCTGGGCTGTCTGCTCCTTGATGTAGCACAATCAGAATCTCCAAAGTCCAAAGCTACCAGCTTTACACCTGAAAACATGCTTTTCGCTATTTCAGTTACTATACAGCCACCATGAAACAGCTCGTCAACCTTCCATGGTAATTCACATTAAACTTCCCTATATTATACTATATATACAATGGGGTATTCAGCATTTTGTGTAGCTTGCAACTTCATGCTTCATCTGCAAGTCAGAGCATGTAATCATATACCACAACATGTGTTGCCGGCATAACTACAGGTATATTTTCGACATAGAGATAGAAACGTCTAAGGTTCTCCTTTGCAAGGGTTACGGCATCAATCACATCGCTGTTTCTAGTGAGCACCCACAAATCTGTAGAGCTTACTCTCTTTAGGCTTCCACGGCAAAAAGGGCAGGACTGTGATCGCGCATTCCTGTAATCAGGTACATTGAAGATTAGCAGCAGTAAGTAAAATGGTAATCAGTTTATATTGCAAAGAAGCAAATAAATGAATATGGAAAATGATTGTACCAATCATGGAAGCAGGTGATGCACATGGAATGTCCACAATTGGGCAACACCATCTTTGCATAGTTTTCCATACATATCCCACATTCATCCTCTCTCTCTAGATCTTTATCAGAAAGCTTCTTCCTGTCTTCCATCCTCTTTTGGCTTCTGTTCTTATTATCTTCCAGTTCGTTAAACTCGCCTTCAAGTTGTCTAAGATAAGGGTATACCACGGCTGCAATGGTTTTCCAGCAGAATGCATTGAGATGTCAAAACAAATTTTCCAAGAGGCAAGGAATATTTGCAATAAGAAAACAAGGAGTTTAACTATAAAGAAGCTAACAGTAGAAGAATGAACAGACCATAAAATTCCCTTATAGTGACCTTTTGTTCTTTAGAAGACATTGAAGGCACTCCATCAACATATACCTGCACCATTATGCAGAGCTTGACTTGGGGTTTTAGGCAACAGAAGAAGTCTTTTCTTTCTATTTTTGCAGGAAGGCAACAACAAAAAAGATACAAGCCTAAATGATAAAACCAAAAGAATAACAGCCAACCTTGTATACAAGTATGTGGAGGAGGCCTAAATAATTGGGAAGTATATCAGTGCAACTATAATCCATCCATTCAATGAAATAAAGGAAAAGAGGGGCAAAGGGGCTGTAACACAATCTCATCTGGATACAATTCCCACCATAATCTCTGGGAAGAGCAGCTGCCCTGCAAAACCCATTTCACAAACCAATGAAAAATAATTTCAATTTAAATTTGTACTGGGGAATTGACCAGCATAACAACCCAATTTCATACAATTATCTATTGGAACTAAATGCAACATGAAAATAGTACTTTTTATTCTCTTGTGATTTTGGAGGTGAAGAATTGGCAACATAATGGCTGTGATCTTATAATATGTATAAGGTTTAAGAAAATTCTAACATACTAAGCCCTTAAGGATAACATTACTAAACTTAATATGCACATACACCCAACTTTACTTTTCTTCTCAAATGACAGATACCATCTAACAACCACAATTGAGTTGAATCAACTACACAACAAACTACCCAGAAGAGGAAAACAGGTAAGGAAAATGCATATATGGATTCCCCAGTTTTGATTGATCAACAACAAGAACCAAACTTTAACTCAAAACAAATGAAGAACCAAACTTTAATCATAAATATTTAGCCATAAAAACTGAAAAAGAAAAAAAAATGACTCACAAGCTATTGGCATGTTGTATATCAGCTTCAAGAGCTTTGATAGATTCTCCATAACAAGATTTGCTGGGCTGATTCTGCCACATGTGTTCTCCCTCTGTTTTGAGTTATGAGGAGAAAAGAAGAAGGGAAAGAAAGAAAAGACAAAAGGAGGGAAAGAGGGTGGGATAAGATGAAAAGAGTGACTTTTTTTGGGTGGGGTGAGTAGTTCTGGTTTTGTTTTGTTTCTGTTCAAGAATGTTTGAGGTGGGAGACATTGGATGGTGGGGTTTAAAAAAGAAAGAGAGAGAGAGGGGCAAAGTTAGGGCAGAGCCAAATCTTTGCTTAGTGTTCAAACCTTTCCCACTTCAAGGAAAGAAAGGGATACCTTCTCTTTCTCATGTTGCCTTCAGCCTTGGGCTTTACCATTATCTACAGGGCCAACTCTGACTTTTGGGATACTTTGGACCTAAACTCCTCCTTAATCAATCTTGTCAAAGAATAAAACCACCCACGTCACATTTGAATTTCAGGAATATACACCTTGTCAAAAATTCCCAAGTGGTAAATAAAGTTATTCCCCAACACTATTTGTTTGATATAATTGGTTCACTAAACCATCTTTAACATTATACAACAATTCGGAATATATACTGAATCGAGAGAGTTTAGATGTGCTCGTCTAAACTCATTTGAAAAACAAAAAAAAGTAATTAACTTGTTAAACGAGTTTTCTTGAAGACATAGTAGTATGTAGTTTTTCACATTTGAGTACGGATGACTTCTAGAGGAGTAGTACTTGGATAGAGGAAAACACCAACATTGTTTGTATAGTGATATTTTCATGTATGGTCGACTCAAGAAAAAATCAAACTTGGGTTGCGAGAGTTGACTGAATTTGATCCCCCCGAATTTGACAATATTTAGGGTTAGTAGGTGAGCTAATTCCTACTATAAAATTAAGTGGAAGTCAGTAGTGTGTTATACACAGCACAACTATAATGAATTTGGTTTGGCGCGTGGAGCCCGGAACTGACTTTACTATTAATGACTAATGATCAAGTTTTGGTGACAGAAATTAGTGGACTCATCAGAATTGATTTAAGCCCATCATTGTTTGCTTTGGGGTTTTTAGCCCTTAAATTTTGTCTCTTTTCTGCAACTGCAACTGCAACTGCTTTAACATGCTTCACAATCAAGTTCTGGGCCCAAAATGGGTATAAAGCATTTTCTGCAGTTGTGGATGATGACATTTTTCTTTCTGGCCAATCCGCCAATGGATGATGACACTTTTCCCCTGTGGATAGTATGTTTACCAAGTGTCGAAATAAGATGTTTGTTAAAATATTTTTTATATATGCGACAAATACTAAGAGAGTGAGGCATTTGATGAATTACCTCAATTAAACGAAGGTGAAAACAATCGAGGAAACCAAAGCAAGTGGAATTGAGAGTGCTCCATCTTGACTATGGCTGTCGATGATGGCATTTGCCCTGTCTCGACTTTATGTAAAAGAGTGAGTATACAAGATGTTTGTAAAAATGCCTCAAAGAAACTTAGAGCATCCACAATGGGGACCCAAATTTGGGTCCAAAACCTATATTTGGGTCCAAAAACACCCACAGTGGATCGGAGGAGTAGGACTTATAGTTGCCGGAGACCCAAATGTTGGACCCAAATATAGGTCTAGTTTGGACTCAAAAATTTTGGACCTATATTTGTGGGTCCCCCCATGTGCAACTAATTTGAGAGGATTTTGGAGAGAGAAATTGATGATTCATCAATGAAAGAGAACAAGTGGGGTTTTTGGGTCCAATATCTATATGCCACAGTGGAGATGACTCAAATTTAGGACCCAAATTTGAGTCCAAAAATATAAGTCCAAAAATATGAATCCAAAAATGAGTCATGCACCACTGTGGCACCCAAAAAAGTAAGTCCTTTTATTCACTATTCCGATAGACTCAAATTTGGATTACGACCAATTTGAACCCATATTTGGGTCCAAAAAATGAGTCCCCACTGCTGATGCTCTAACAGATGGAGTAAAGTGAGCAGATTTGCAAACTCCTTCATCTCGCTCGAAAACAAAAACTCCATCGACCCTCACTATTTGCTGCTATAATTGGCTGTCAGAGTCAATCTGCAACAACTAACACAATTTATTGTGATTTTACCTGTATCTACTCGGATCAGTGGGTGAGTGAATTTATTGTGATGACGATGGATTGATAGAGACAGTGATAGAATTGGGGACCATGAGGCGATTCTGTCCAAGATATTAACAATGGTGCATGAAAGCATCATCATCTTCATACTTTTTCAAAGTTGGAAAAAAGCCAAAGACAAGTCGGTCCCAATGGGATGAGAGAGGAGATTTCGTGTTGAGCTAAATCAAAAGCCTATTAAAGCAAAGGGGATATTTTTAAGTGCTATGTTAGTCCTCATAGTGTTGCTAGTTAGCTCCCTTTTATTTCATGAAAGATGCCTTTTGTATCGTCAAGGTTTTCATCCTAAATCCCGTGACATTAGTCTTAACATAGAACGAGTGTCATTCACACCCGGTTGTACTCATAATCGCATCAGGTCTCTAAGGTGAACAACCTCTGGTCGATGAAACAATGTAGGCAAAGAAAGTCGGCAAAATGGACGTAACCTCTGAAAAAGGATTGGCTCTAAGGGCTGGGCACGGGGTCCTAGTCCGGAACCAATTAGCTGTCGGTGAACTACTTGAGCTGCTCCCGCGGAATGTATGCATATAGATTTTAAGTTCGAATCTCGCATTCCTTCAGATAATGTACATATTATAGTCGGTTCTTGTTATTTCTCACTTTACGTTGGTGCTTTTGAATATACAAGTTTTATGAAGGGGGTACTTAAAGTCTTAAACAATAGATTGTCCTTTGAAAAATTACTGTTACTACTTGAGACAGATGGTTTGCGCAAAGCAATGATTTTGGAAAACACCAAATAATGACTTCAAAGTTTGATCTTTTACATTGTAGACTGAGCTTGTGTCACTCTTTTCCAAAGTAGAAATAAAAAGACAAAAGGTAAACCGCGTAAAATGAACCGGTAATCAATTTTCTAGGGGAAAAAGAAGATTCCAAAACCAGAAAAGATAAAGCAACGTGATAGAACACAGCACAAACTCTCGGCATTCAAAAAAGCGAAAGGTAAGTGTAGTACTAGAGAAATACAGATACTTGAACATTAAGCTCAACAAACAGTTTCGCTTTCATCGATCACTGAACCTCAAATTCTGAATAAACATCAAAAGAATTACTTTGTCTTTCTCATTTTCAATGGGTTCATTTCTTTACTTCATGTTTATATTTCTTTACTTTGTATCCTCTGTTGTCTGCCAAGTTCAAGGTATGTTCTTTGTTTATATCTATGAAACTTTTAGCAGATTTCCAGTTCTGTGCTGTGAAATACAAGCTAGTGTTCTTTTATAGTGCAAATTGAATAACATCTGCTTCAATTCTATTGTATATACAGAGTTTGTGAGTATTGATTGTGGAGGTTCAAGTAATTCCAGTGACCCAAGTACTGGACTTTCATGGATTTCAGACATGGGAATTATGAAACAGGGGAAGTCAGTCCCAGTAGAAAACCCAAATGGAAACTTGGTGCAGTATCGAACCCGCAGAGATTTTCCCATAGATAACAAGAAGTACTGCTACACCCTAAGCACACAAGAGAGGACAAGATATCTAGTTCGCGCCACTTTTCAATATGGCAGCCTCAAAACTGAGGACAACACGTACCCGAAATTCGAGCTTTACCTAGATGCAACTATGTGGTCTACTGTCACTATTTTCGATGCTTCCAGAACATATGTGAATGAAATGATCATAAGGGCATCGTCCAATTCGGTTGATGTTTGTGTATGTTGTGCAACAACTGGTTTTCCATTCATTTCAACCTTGGAGTTGCGGCCCTTGAATCTTTCAATGTATGCCACGGATTTCGAGGATGATTTCTTCTTGAAAGTGGCGGCTAGAGTCAATTTTGGTGCTCCAAGCACGGATGTCATAAGGTAATCAAGCAATGGACTCCAACTGTTTGTAGAAATTAAGTTCTGACTGAAATGGTTTATATTGCTGATACATTTGGTGATTTGATAGCTACATTGCAAATGTGTTGTTTTTCTCAGGTACCCTGATGATCCCTATGACCGGATTTGGGATTCGGATCTTGTGAAAAGGCAAAACTATCTAGTAGGGGTGGCCCCTGGTACAGAAAGAATCAATACATCGAGGAATGTGGATACAATGAGCAGAGAATACCCACCTACTAAGGTAATGCAGACCGCGGTGGTTGGCACAAAAGGAACACTGAGCTACAGATTGAATCTAGATGGTTTCCCAGCAAATGCTCGAGCTTATGCTTATTTTGCGGAAATAGAGGATTTGGGTGCCAATGAGAGTCGACAATTCAGATTGGAGCAACCTTACTTGCCGGAGTATAACAGTGCAGTGGTGAATATTGCTGAGAATGCAAATGGGATGTACACTCTTTATGAGCCAAGCTACATGAATGTGAGTTTGGAGTTTGTTCTGTCATTCGCCTTTGTTAAGACCTCAGATTCTACTCGAGGACCACTTCTGAATGCAATAGAAATAAGTAAATATGTACCAATTGCTGCAAAGACGGATAGGCAAGATTGTAAGTTCCTTGATCTTATTGTTGTGTTACTTGAGAATTTGCATCAGATTGGCTGTTTACCATGATGAGCTGATTACCATTCTTTGGTTTTTATTGTAGTGGCTGTTCTCAATACCCTTCGTTTCATGTCCTCCGAAAGTTTGTCACTAGAGGAAGGTGATCCGTGTGTTCCGACTCCCTGGGAATGGGTGAATTGTAGTTCTACAGCACCATTGAGAATTACAAAAATGTAAGTTCTTCATACCTTCCTTCTTCCCAACAACTCTGCTTCACATTGTTTTTTGTCGAATTCTTGTTATGTACATGTGATTCAGGGATATTATTACTATCACGATACTGTAGCTTGATAGTTACAATAAATTTTATTGATTCTCAAGCTAGTAAATATGGTCTGCCAACAAATTTTACTGAATACCACAGCAAACCACTTAGAACTTGCAAACCATCCGAAAGGACATAGAGAAGTCCAAAAGGAACTTTGCAGACATTAAGCTAATAGGTCAAGGTTATAGTCATCATATAGGTAGCTTCCACTTTTCATCAAATGCACCTTTGGTGGTGCAATGCTGATATACATAAGCTGAATTCAATTGACAGAATTGCTTCACGCACATCAAGCATTCAAATATCAGATCTTCAACTCCACCTCACATTCTGCAGAGTTGCTTGCTAATAGGTTTGTTGATGGATGTCTATAGAAAATCCCTTTTTGCAAACAACAAAAGGTATTGCATCGATGGAGCAATATAAGTCTAAAAACACTTTGCAATGACATATACTGGAAACTTAAACAATGGTCTTAAGTCTTGAAAGATGTTCAGCATTCAAATTTTAAGATCTTAGCTGAGATCCTACTCTCTCACATATGGTACAGTGACTTGTCGGCAAAAAATGTGAATGGTGAAATTCCATTGGAGCTTAATAACATGCAGGAGTTGACTGAGTTGTAAGTGTTATTTTCTTCTAAACAGCGGTGTTCTTTCATTTTTTTTGTCATTGTTTTATTAACTTCTCTTGTAATTGATTTCATTGTGCCACTTAGGTGGTTGGATGGTAACTCCTTCACTGGACCATTACCTGACATCAGTAATCTTATCAATTTAAAGATTCTGTAAGGTTTTCCATTCTTGCTTCAAAATTTACATACTTGAATGGAGACAACATTTAGTGCTTCAATTTTGATTCTTTTATATCTATTTTTTGTCAACATGGAGGCATCTAGAGAATAACAAATTGACTGGTGCACTACCTCCTTACCTGGATAGCTTGCCAAGTTTGCAAGAACTGTAAGTAGCAATCTGCTTTTAGTGTGCTATATTTGTGTTAAATGCTACACATATTGTTAGGATTTAGAAGTTCCATGATCTTCCTTAATCGAATATAAGCATGTTTGCTTTGATATACATTTTGAACATGCAGTGAATGCGAAATTCATATGTGGCAGGTACATACAGAACAATTCTTTCAGTGGGAAAATTCCTGCAGGACTGTTAACGGGGAAAGTGACTTTTGAGTAAGTGTGTGTCTAATTGACATGCGATGCTATAAACAGGATACTAGGCAATAAGCTACGGACAACAATGTATATACTTTGTTTTCGACTGACTACACATCTGTGCTCACGAATGATAACGTACATTAAGTATAGAAGAAAGTTTGAATTCCAAGATAAATGTCTTGGCCTTGAAAAGTTTATCAACAGAGATGCTATTCTATCTTGCAGCTATAAAGATAATCCAGGGCTACACAAGGGAGCACAAAAGCAGAAGCATTTTAAGATGATAATTGGAATTTCAGTTGGGGTACTTGTGATTGTAACAGTTTTAATCTTGGGGGGTCTATTGCAATTTCGTAATCTGCGAGAAAAGTCAATTCTTCAGAAAAGTTATGAAAAAGGTTTGTACTCCAAGAATCCGTTTTACTGCGCTGTCACAGTTTCTGTAATCTAACATCTTTTCTTGTGCATCAGGTGATTCTCTGCACGCCAGCACCAAGCCTTCAACGGCCTATTCAGGTTCCCGGGGGCATTTGATGGATGAAGGCATAGCTTGCTACATTAAGCTCCGTGATCTGGAGGAAGCCACTAGCAGTTTTTCAAAGAAGATTGGGAAAGGAAGCTTTGGAACTGTCTATTATGGGAGGATGAAAGACGGAAAAGAGGTTGCAGTTAAAATGATGGCGGATTCATCTACCCACATGAATAAGCAATTTGTGACTGAGATAGCCCTCTTGTCAAGAATTCATCATAGGAACTTGGTTCCTCTAATTGGATACTGTGAAGAAGAACATCAGTGCATTCTGGTTTATGAGTATATGCATAATGGGACATTACGGGATCACTTACATGGTCTGCTCTCTCATCTAATGCTAGTATAATCTGTTCTTTGACTTTCTATTCTGAACTGTGTCGTTGGAAGCAGTTTCATCAAATCCATGACATAATTTGTTGACAACAGGTTCTACTATCCCAAAGCACTTGGATTGGCTAACTCGCCTTAGGATAGCAGAAGATGCAGCCAAAGGTTTAAATGGAACTTCCTTCTAGTTTATGCATACCTTCATTTTTCAAGTTCAAGTTATGGACTCAAATTTGCCTCTACAGGTCTTGAGTACTTGCACACTGGATGCAACCCTAGTATCATCCACCGGGATGTAAAAACAAGCAACATTCTCCTCGACATCAACATGAGAGCGAAAGTGTCAGATTTTGGATTGTCTAGGCAAGCGGAAGAAGATCTAACTCATATATCAAGTGTGGCTCGAGGAACTGTAGGCTATTTGGATCCTGAGTAAGCAAAAGTGATCATATATGCACGAATATTGATCGATTATGTTCTCTATTGGATGCATTTAATCAAACATGTCTATACTCTAACAGGTATTATGCTATTCAGCAATTGACAGAGAAAAGTGATGTATATAGTTTTGGGGTAGTTCTGTTAGAACTGATTTCAGGAAAAAAGCCAGTGTCACCAGAAGACTTTGGTCCTGAATTGAACATTGTTCACTGGGTATGCTTTCTAATCCACTTAACAAATGCTCCTTAAGTACTCAAACATGTCTAGAACTTAACTTGCATGCTAATCTTCCTTAGTATCCTTACCCTAGAATTTAACTATTGAACACTATACTAACCACTCGAAAATTGTTGATTTCCAGGCGAAATCCTTAATTCGTAAAGGTGATGTGGTAAGCATCATGGATCCATTTCTGGAAGGGAGTGTCAAGATCGAGTCCATTTGGAGAATTGCTGAAGTTGCAATACAATGTGTTGAGCAACATGGAGTTTCTCGGCCGAGAATGCAGGAGATTATTTTGGCCATACAAGAGGCTATGAAGATTGAAAAAGGCAGTGAAGCCAACCAGAGAATTTCTTCGGGTAGTTCTTCGAAAGCACAATCTTCCCGGAAAACTTTACTCACAAGCTTCCTTGAAATTGAGAGCCCTGACATATCAAAAGAGTGCCTAACTCCATCTGCAAGATGATTCTGTACCATCCTCTATTTTGCTAACATTACACTATTTTAACAATGTGAATAGCTTCAATCTCAGTTCATACAGAAATTGTAACACTTTAATTTGCACATTTGTATGTTAATGTTTCTGGGGTATGAAAATTGAAAAGAATATTTAATTACCTTACTCAAACTTTTTCTAGAATGAGATATTGCAATTACAGATTCTTTGTTATTATCAAATGAGTAAATTAAGAATGATGCCAAGGGAGAATGTGAACTGCTTGAGAGAAAAGCCACCATAATTTATGATACTTGACCCCATTGTTAAGTTAGGAAAAAAATAATTGACCTAATTTTGAGGCCTCAATTTCTTTGTATTGCCACCACAGCAATACTTTATAATGCAAAGTATTATATTGCTTTCCTTATGGGATTCTCCACCTGATATGTTCTGTGGATAAACCAACCCCAAAAGTGGGAACCCCACTCTGATCAGTGGTACCAGATGACTGCATAATGAGTCATTACTGCCAATACACAAAATAAAATCATACAAAAAACAAGCGGTTGAATTGAAAAGATTGGAATTGTTCCTAAACTTGGCCCAAACCATAAAAAAATAATGGCATATTGTACAGAAATGATAATTACCATTCATCAGAAAAATCAAAGAAAGCTAAACCAAAGGTGCTCTTTAAATATTAAAAGAGAACCAAATTTAAAAAAGCAAGAGTAGATGGAATAACAAAATAACATTTTTTATTAATAAATTTGACCTTCCAAGAAATTAAAAAAGGATATGTTATGAGCATAAATTAAATGAGGGCATCCTTCCCCAAATTCCCAAGAAAATAAAAAACCATCTTCAATTCTTCATCATCATCATAGCAAAAGACGAAAATTTTTGTTATAACTTATACGTATTTTCTTTGTGACCATAAAAAGCAGGCAACACCGAACACAGTCAGTCACAGCCGCCTATATGTCAGAGAGGAAATAGAGAGCCTAGGGAAACAGGTCTTTCTCTCTGTCTTTGGTGCTTGGTATTAAGCTCTCTCTGAACAGAAAACAAAAAACCCAGAAAGATAAAAGCTTTGTGGGTTTCATCAATCTAGTAATTATAGTCTGAGAATAGAGAGGACTTCTTGCTCTCTGTTCTGTTCTTGGTTCTCTGTGTTTTTGTGTGATGGAGATGATACTTTACCAGTCTTCTTACCAGGAGTCTTTGAATGTTATAGAGGCTGATATACAGCATGCCAATTCTCTGTAAGTTGTTTGCTTTTGGTTAATTGATGTGTTTCCTATTTTAGTTTGTTCTGCATATCTTTTTCTCCTGTGGGTAGTTTGTGTTTTGTTGCCAAGTCTAAATTTATGCCTTTAATCATGGTCAAGATCATAATTTGCCAATTGAGGCAAGAATAAGCGAAACCCATATAGGGATTGCCTGGTACATATTTAGACCTCAGTTAGCCCTCTGTCTATTTTGCAAATTTGGGATTTTTTTTTGCTCATTTTCAAGTGCAAAGGGAATTTGATGTTGGAGCATGGTTGGGTTATTAGATTGAACTGTAAAGGTTGATGCTTTGCTTGTTCTTTGTGCTATATGAGTGATTGTAATTTTGGTTGGATTATGAATTATGTGTAGAGCTGCTGCAATTCCAAGAGCCAAGGGTGGTGTTCGTTTTGAAATGAAATTGGTTTACAATCACTGGGCTCCCCTCTTTCTGTTCTTGTTACAATGGATTGATTGCTCATGCACTTGTCTACTCCCAAGATACCTAAATTTCTTCCACATACTTGTTTACAAGGTTGGTTGCTCTTCTCTATCTATTAGTTTTCATTGATGTTGAAAAGGAATTTACTTTGCTGGTTATATCATTTGAGCATGCCCTTGTTTAATACAGGTATACACAGACGGCAGGCCTAACATTTCAACTCATGGAAGGAAGGCAACTATAAGGGACTTCTATTGTATGTTAAGTTGCCCAGTTCTTCAATTTCTCAGTAAAATGAGTTGTGCTTCACTAAATAGATTCTAACTTTATTTGTTTTATCGGATACTGAACTGCAGCCGTTATCTTACCGTCTCTTCAGCGGCTTCATGGGGATTTTGGGGAGTTAGATGATGCTAATGAAGAGCATCCTAGCATGAAAATTTCTGGAAAGAAGATAACTAAAGGAGACAGTAGTCTTGGCAATGCGAAGATTACTAAAGGAGATAGTAGTCTTGGCACTGCTGAGTTGGAGAGAGAAGAGGAGTGTGGGATTTGCTTAGAGCCGTGCACCAAAATGGTCTTGCCTAATTGCTGTCACGAAATGTGCATCAAATGCTACCGAAATTGGTATGTACAGGGCTTCAAAATTCAAATGTATCTCCTGTATCATTTATGGCCTCTATAGCATTAACCATGAGTGCTTATTTTCAAAGAGTCGTTCTTTGCACTTGAAATGTTTGGTTTGGTTTGGTTTCTAGTTTACCAAAAAAATGTTTGGTTTTTGAATTGCAGGAACAGAAAGTCAGAGGCCTGTCCTTTTTGTCGTGGTAATATAAAGAGAGTTAATTCAGAAGACTTATGGGTGCTAACTTGTAATGATGACGTTGTTGACACTGAAACGGTTTCGAGGGAGGACTTGTTGCGTTTCTACCTCTACATCAACAGCCTGCCAAAAGATTATCCAGATGCCCTTTTCTTGGTGTATTATGAGTACTCTAATTTGATTTGAAAAAAGAACAAATGGAGAGCGGGCGGTGTACAGAAAGAAAGAGGCTCCTGTCATATGTAAATAGAATCTGGTAAGGAACTTTTAATTGATTCTTACCCAGAATAACAGTTCTATGTTATCCTTATTTAAAGTTTACAAGTCAAGTGTAAGATTGCTTCATTAGTAATCGCGAAGTTCTCATTTCAGTTATCCTTATTTAAAGTTTAGAAGTCAAGTGTAAGATTGCTTCATTAGTAATTGCAAAGTTCTCATTTAAGAGATTTGAGTTCCATTAGAAATCTATAAGTCCAAAAACACTTGTTAATTAGGGAATACAATGGCTAAATGGCAGCAATGAGGAAGTCCATGTAGAACTCATTGTGGTCTGGATGCAACTTACTTATGGCTTCACCACGTAGATAATCTTACAGCAACTTGCTTATGGGTTTGCTCATAATATGTAGCCTCCATTTTTGGTGGTTTTATATGGTTTGCTCCCTTGACGATCAGGAAATGAAAGGTTGCAGCCAGATTAATAATAAGGTGGCCTTTTTTTTTTCTCATGAACTTTGTCTTCTGTGTGTTTGAATTCTGCTGCTCTGCTTCTTTTGGTGAAACACTTGCTTTCATTAGTTAAGGCATAATGTTGACAATGAGTTTGATCAGCAACAAGTATCCTTGTGCTTCTCTATGATGAAACTACTATTGAATCCAATTGTTAAACAAATTTTGTTTATCGTTATTCCTTATCGGTTTGTTTGCCCAGAAATTTGGGCAAAACCTAGGGAGCGTACTTGAATTTTAAAGCTTTGATCATTTGGATGATTCAAACGAAATCAAAACTGGTATGGCTGGTGGCCTTATTCATGAAATTGATTTTGCAATGAAAAATATCGGAAAAGGACTGTTTCTTCCTTCTTTTTTTGTTAGCCTTCATCGATAATACATGTGATGTTGAACAATACTAGTTTGCAATAGACAAAGATATATTTTTATTGATTTATTTTGATAACATATTTAGTTAAAAATAAAACGACGGGGAGTCTATTTCAATTTTCAAGAGAGTTGCTGGATTATTGATGCAGCCACCTCGGCAACATCAGACACTTCTGTGCACATATTTACCAGAGGAGAGTCTCGTAAAAAACCGATATCTGATCTACATTCATTAGACAGAGCCTCCACACCATTGACGTTTTGCAGTGCAGCATTATATTGAAAACCGTCAAGGTCTATTCTGGCTTGCTCAATATTCGTTTGTATAATTTTGTTATAATTGTAGGAGCATGTTTTTAAGGGTCTTCTTGTAGGGCTTAGCTTACGGAGCTCATCGATCTTGACCAGAGTAGCGGATGCTTTGCGCAGGAGTATAACATTGTTCATGGTCTGGGCTATGGCTCGGACATCGTCGGCCTTCCTCCCCCCAGTCAGGAATGATCGAAGAGAAGAAGCACAAAGCTCAGGTTTTGGTGTTTTCCGGCATGTTTCGTCAATGAGATCAGCATCCACAAACACAATTTGAAACAAACATATCACCACTGCTGCTACTGATATTAAACTCTTCATTTTTGACGTACTTTGCAAGACAATATTTGGTTGGAAGCTTGAAGAGAGATGTGCTCGAGTACCCTTTATATAGGGATCATCAAGGGAAAAGATGCAATTCATCCATTTAATTAATTCCGAAAAGGGCGGAGGATTGCTTTCTTTTTCTGGGGAAATTCATTTCCTCTTTGGGATTCTATTCAAAACCACATCCAACTATATTAGCTTTAGCCATCAAAGCATCTCTAAATGCATTTCCAACAGACTATCTATTTCAAAATAAATTTAAAATTTGACTAATGTTGAGACAATTTAGCACTCCAACAGATTACCCAAATGAAATTTAAATTTAACTTTTACCAAAATCTCTAGCTATATTTAGCTAAACATGAGAGAAAATATAGCTAAAAGCCAAATGTTCCAACGACTATTTTTTTTTTCAGTTTCAACGTTCTTTTTTTTACAGACATTTTAATAAATGAAAATAACTTTTATTGTTGAAAATGCTCTAACAGACTACTCAAACTTAAAATTTGGGTAGTTTTGAAGTAATTTACAGTTTCAACAGACTACCTAAAGTAAAGTTAAATTAATTTTAGCCAAATTTGATAGCTACATTTAGATAGAGAGGAGAGAGAAATTAACTTAAAATTAAATCTTTCTACGTTAGTTTTTATTTTCTTTTAATTTGTTTCATTTTTAATTTAATTTTAATTTGTCATATTTTTTTTTATGAAGAAAATAAAATTACACAACAAATCCCCGCACAACCACAACCCAGCTGGTCTAGGTGAAAAGTATTTGCAGCACTTAGAGAAAGATATATTCCCAGACAAAGACATTAATTGAATGACCAGTTTTGGCAATAGCATCTGCTACAAAGTTTGCTTCTCTCCAAATATGAGCAAAACGAATATGAGGGCAATGACTAGCAAGCCGAAGAATATCTTGAACAAGAAATTTAATTCGCTAAGAAGTTTGAATGGTGCAAGTAAGACTGTCGATTAGAATTTTAGAGTCTCCTTTCACAATAATTTGAGAGTGACCAACAATGATTGCTTTATCTTAAGCCTTCCATGAGAGTCATGGCTTCAACAACGACTGAAGAGTGACCAATATTTTAATTTGTCTTATGTTAATTATGCTTGTGTTTCTTTAGTGGATTAGCTAGAAGGATGATGTACTTGGGAAGCCTGAATTCGATTCATTTTCAATTAGGCCTTGCTCTTTTCGGAAGGATGATGTATTATTTGGGAATCTAATGTTTTGTGTTTGGGCTAATATCTATTCACAACGGTATGGAATTGGGAAATGCTAGCGCTTCATGTAATGAAAAATTGGTTATGAATAGTATTATGTGGCTAATTGCAGGTAAATTCTACACTTTCACCGGAGAGTTCTTTTTTTTTTTTTAGCAATCTTTCACCGGAGAGTTCAATGAAAGAAGGCGAGAGAAGATTAAAGACAAATTATACACTGTCACGATTTCTTCAAGATATTCAAAGTCACGGAATGGCTCACATGTTAAAATTAATACTTTCCTGATATGGTTAGGAAATATGATTTTCCATATTTCCTTTACTGTTTGCTTTATTAATATCTAAATATTTTGCTAGATTTAGCTTTGTTAAATACCTTGTAATATTCAATCCAATAACTGCATGGATCAACTCAATATCTGTCTCTGTTTTCTGCTTCTGTTGTTACTACAACAGTTCAATCTTAATACGAAGTGTATGCAAAGTGCATGCGAAATGTGTTTAAGATTGTTGTGAGTTAATTTATTCATAAGCGCAGTGAATTCTAACATCACATTTGGATTGCAATTTGCAAACATGATTGTGCATTATACTAATATTAGATCAAACTCTAGTCAAGACCTATGTATCTGTTCATCAACAATTTTCTTTTGTTTTTGTATTTTAATTTAATCTTTGTAATATGGGAGGGATGGAGTGGAGGAGAATGAAGAAATAACCGCTTATCTATCGACTATTAATTGCTAATTACTGTCTAGAGAATTTTTTTTTGTTTTTGTTTTTGTTTAGACGAGTACTTTTGAACGAAAACTAGTAGCTATTGTTTAACTCTTGAATACATGCTTGATGTAATGTATGTGCATTCCAAAAAGATACCAATCATTGTTGAACATTTTTCAATTTTCTTTCTATTATTTATTTTGCCAAAGTGAGAGTTTAGAAAATACTTATAAAAATAAAGTGAATACGTTGTTTAATGAATTATGCCAAAGTATTTAAGCACATGTCTATTTCAGTCATTATGTATAGCCATATATTTTTACACAAGAATTTACCAAACACAATGTCACTACTTTTTTTTTCCTTTGCAATAGGGGGCAATATAGGGTTTAAGAATGTTCCACATACCAAATGTGGAGGTCTGAAATTCTGAATAACCCTAAACCCAAGATTTAATCAAAGAGAAAACGACAGAGATTTTATTAATTGAAGAAGGTAACATAGTTAAAAATAAAACGACAGAGAATACATTTTAAGGAATTTGCATGACAGTTGATGCAGCGTCATTCGCAAGATCAGACACTTTTGCACACATTTCTACTAGAGGAGAGAGTGAAAGACGACCTCTACAACTATCAGCCAAAGAGACGACACCATGAATTTGTTGCACTGCACGACCATAATCTTTATTGACAAGTGATCGATGTTCGGAATTGACTGATATAGTCTTTGATTCCACAAAATTGTTGGCGCAATTGAGCGAGGATTTATCTCCAGGGCTTAGCTTCTGGAGCTCCTTGATCTTGTCGTGAGTAGCGTAAACCTAGCTTGTCAACGAGTACTGTACTGGCCATTATGATGGCTAATTCCTTGACATCCATCGGCTCGATCATGTGTCTTGTAGAATGGTTTAAGAGAAGAAACACAGAGATCGATCAGGTTTTGGTGTTTTCCGGCATGTTTCGTCAATGAAATCTGCATCCACAAACACAATTTGAAACAAACATATGACAACTGCTGCAACTGATATTAAACTCATCATCTTTGACGTACTTTGCAAGACAAAACGAGTTCGAAAAATTTGGTTGGAAGCAGCTTGAAGAGAGATGTGATCGAGTACCCTTTATATAGGGAGTCTCATGCCCTCGTCATAAGTGCACAGGAAGGAAAAAGACATCTATTTAATCAATTCCAGTCAAATCCAAAGAGAGAGGAGGATTGCTTTCTTTTTCTGGTTTTAGTGAGAGGCTAGGGGATAGAGATTCATTTCCTCTTAGGGATTCTATTCAAATCTTCTATTCATGCAAATTCAAAGCCTCCATCTATATGGCAACGGTTTACCTATCAAATCTTGATGATGAGTACTAAAGTAAGGAAATTACATGACCAAATAATATTGCCACTAATTTAGCACATTTTTGAGATGAACAAAAATTTTATGAGTCCAAATCCTCCGTTCCTATTTTTTCTGTCCCTTTACATGTGATCTACTACTTTAGTGACACGTCTTTCTCATTAATAGTACATAACAACAACTGATTAAAGAGTTGATACATTAAATGATTTTTTTTCATTAATCAATAAAAAATAATTAAATATTCTTTTAACTAATGCTTAGATCTCCAACAATTTTCCTATATTTTTTTTCTTATTTAGGGAAAAATGAGCATTTTTTGCTCCAACAGTTTTCCTATACCTATTTTTATTTTAGAGATAGCTAGTGAGTATAGAGAAAATAAAATTCTCTATATTTACAGCAAACTCTAAAATTATAGGGAAACATCTTCTTTGAATCTTTAATGTTATTCTCTCTTCTCTTTCTTCAAATTATATTCATTTTCATCATAAATTATTTGAATACATTTTCAAATAAAAATAATATCATATTTAATTGTAGATAATAAATGGGTAAAAACCTGATTTGGTACCTAAACTTAGGGGTGGGCGAAAACCGATTCCAAGTGTGAAAACCGACCGAACCGGCCTGGTTTTCCGGGTCGGAAACCGAACCGGAAAAAAAGTGTTAAGAAAGGCTTGAAACTGAACCGGAACCGTTTTTATCCGGTTCGGCACCGGTTTTGTCTCTTAAACCGACCGTTTTTTAACCGAACCGACCGGATTTTATTATATTATTTTTTCTATTTGTTTTTATTCTTTTCTGACCCTCTCTCTCCAACTTTTCTATCCTTTTTTATTATTTTCTGACACTGTCTCTCTCTCACTCCCCCTCTTCATGTCATTTCTGACTCTCCCCCACTTTTCTATCTTTTGTTTTATTTTTTATTTCTCTCCAACGCTTCACGTGCACGCCTCTTTGTTTTTTTATTCTTTTTTCTGATGCTTTCTCTCTCTCTTTTCTCTCCCCCACTCTTTAGTCTTTCCTATGTTTTTTTTTCTTCTCATCTTCTTCACCGACTAAGGGCCTGTCCTGTAACGTTTTCAAAAACGATTTTCAAAAATATTTTTTGAAAATAGAAACGAGAAAATGAGATTGTATTTTCGCATTCGAAAATGTGTCTGGTAGTTTCGTTCGAAAATAATTTTCAAAAACGAGAACGACAAAAACGTGTCTGGTACACATAACCGAGAAATTTAGGAAAATATCATATTGTATCCTCTTCTCTTCCTCTTTCTCTTTCCAACCCAGAAAGTCAAATACTCTTTCTCTTTCTCTCTCTCACGATCACTCCTCTCTTTCTCTCTTCTCCTTTTTCTTTCTTTCTTTTTCTTTCTCTCTCTTCTCTTCCCCTTATCTCTTTTCTGGGCACGGCTCACTAGCCCAGATCTCTCTTTCTCTCTTCTCCTTTTTCTTTCTTTTTCTTTCTCTCTCTTATCTTCCCTCTCTCTCTCTCTTCTATTCTGGGCATGGCTCACTAGCCCAGATTTTCTATCTCTCTCTTCTCCTCCTCCCTGCTCCACGACTGGGCTTGCGACGCGGTTCAGAGAGAACGGCGGAGGAAATGGTGTTGTGATTGTGCACGGGTTGGAGCAATGGTGGTTTGGGCATGAGCTCAGAGAGGGCGACTGAGGTCTGGGCTTGAACCGTGGTGAATTGTTTGGATTGATTTGCAGGTGATCGTCGGTGCTTGTGGGTGGTTGAAGGCTGTGGTGGTGCTGACTGCTAAGGCATGAGGGATTGAAGTGTTGGAGATGCAAGGATCGGAGGTGGTGTTGGCAGAGGAAGACTGGGCTAGGAGCCTAGGATTGCCCAGACCAGTTGAAAATGTTTTCAAAAACGTGAAAACGTTAATTTGAGATTTTCAATAATCACGAAGAAAGTTTGAAAATATTTTCAACTTTCATTTGTTGTATTTTTGAAAACATGACCACCGAACACACTTTCAACCCATTTTCATTTTGAAAAACAAAAAACCCCCCTTGAAAACGTTACCGGACGCCACCTAATCTTCTTCTTCTTCTTCTTCCCTTTCTTCTATCTTCATCACATCTGCAACCTGCAACTCCTCATCTTCTTCATTTTTTTTTTGTTCTTCTCTTTCCCTCTCTTTGAAACCGAAACCGAATTGGACCGAACCCGAAATTCGGTTCAACCGAATATTTCGGCCCAATCAATAAAAATTCGGTTACGGTTTCAATATTAGGCAAACCGAATAGAGCGGGTCGACTGCGGTTTTGGCCGGAAACAGATCCGGCCCGACCCACGCCCACCCCCTAAACTATTGCGAAATGTACTTTTTGGTACCTATAATTTTTTTTTACTCAAAATGGTACCTGAACTATTACACCGTTACCTAAAATGATATCTCCGTTAACTTGGTCGTTAAGTTCACCTACGTGGCGAATATTTGGATGAGAAATGCTATCTAATTGGACTAGTGTAAAAACCTAATTTGGTACCTGAACTATTGCGAAAGGTACTTTTTGATACCTACAAATTTTTTTTATCCAAAATGGTACCTAAACTATTATGTCATTACCCAAAATGGTACCTAATTAGACGACCAAGTTAACGAAGTTAGCATTTTGGGTAAAAAAAAATTGTAGATACCAAAAATTACTTTTCGCAATAGTCAGGTACCAAATTAAGTTTTTACCCATAATAAATTATGGAGAATATGATAAGAAACCTGTTGGAGATACGCTATAAAAATTATAGAGATTTTAACTTTTAATTCTCCATAATAAAGATTTTTTAGAAAAACTGTTGGAGATACTCTTAAGTAACATTAATTATTAGAGTGAGTTTTAGTTTCTAATAAGTTTTAGGGTGTGTTTGAATGAAGGAAAAAAAAATTAAATAAAAATGAGGATTTCATAATTTCTATTTTAGCATTCTCAACTTATAGATAGAATTTAAATGAAAATATCAATTACCTCGTTTATTATTTTCAACTTGAAAATTATAAATTTCTTTTTTGAAAAAAAATTGATTGCCTGAATTTCTGACTTCAATTTGCACCAAAATAGGCATAATGTATTTTGAATTCCCTTGCATAAATTTGTTTTCATTGCTTTATTAGTTTCCAAAACAAGGTTTATTCCATTTTAATCTTTTAATTTGTTTTAAACTTTCTTAATTTATTACCCATTCCAAATTCTATATAGTATATAGATACAACGTACCAAACAAGAAAAATTGCAATTAATGGAATTTTAATTAATGGAGCTGAAAATTCCATCATTTTAATTGATTAATTTGTCTCATTCTCTCATCCAAACATACCGTTATAGTAAACGAAGATTTTTGTTGTTTCATAAAAGTCGACTTCCATTTGATTCTCGACACCAAATTTGGTTCCTCAAAACTAGTTTTCCTAAAAGGGTCTGCTAAGTCTAGGATTGAAACTCATTTAGCAAAATTTCCCAAAAAATATGTACAAGGAACACTGTTGTTGACGACACTATAATTGATATGAATTTTTTTATTGAGTATATTTCTATTTTTACTTAAAGCATCAGCAATAGGAACTCATCGATAAAACATGCATGTAATAGTCAAGTAGAGCCATCAAGCAACAATACATGAAGCATATAATACCTAACAATGCACCAACAAGAGAGAGCTTCATTACAACCGCCATTGACAAATAATAAAAGTAAAAGAGGGTCAGAATTTAGAAAGCTTAGTTTTAACATTCTTTCGCAGTAGATGAAGATCTAAATACTATAAAAAGCAATTTTATTGATTTATTAAGGTAAACATAGTTATTAATATATAAGAAGACTGCAGGGAATACATTTCAAGGAATTTGAAGGATCATTGTAATAGCATCCTGCGCAAGATCAGTCACTCGTGCACACATGTCTACTAGACGAGAGCGTGAAAGACCAATACCCCTTCTACAAACATCAGCCACATCGACGATATTATTAAGTTCTTTCATTGTAGAATCATAATCAAAATTGACAAGTGATCTTCGGAATAGTCCGATACGTTTGTTTTTGATATCGGCAAAAATGTTGGCGCAATTGAGTAAGGATTTATCTGCAGGGCTCAGCTTTTGGAGCCCCTTGATCTCGTTGTCAGTAGCGTAAACTTTGTCAACGAGTACTGTACTGGCTAGTAGGATGGCTAATTCCCTGACACTCCTAGGCTCGTGTGTCTTGTAGAATGGTTTAAGAGAAGAAGAACAGAGAGCAGGTGTTGGTGTGTTCCGGCATGTATCGTCAATGAGATCGGCATCCACAAACACAATTTGAAACAGACATATGACCACTGCTGCTACTGATATTAAACTCTTCATCTTTGAAGTACTTTGCAAGACAAAAAGAGTACGTTAGAAAATTTGGTTGGAAGCTTGATGAAGAGAGATGTGATCGAGTACCCTTTATATAGGGAGTCTAGCTCAAGCCCTCATCATAGGTGCACAGGAAGGGAAAAGATGCATGCAATTCATCCATTTAATTCATTCCCAATCAAATCCGAAAAGGGCGGAGGATTGCTTTGTTTTTCTGGGGAGATTCATTTCCTCTTTGGGCCTCTATTCAAATCTTTTTCTTGCCATAATCTTACATATTTTATTATTTTTACATATTAACAATTTTCAAACTTAGTAATTTACTTGTACTTTTTCGATTATTTTACCAATAATTAATTAAGATAATAAAAATTTGAATGATAAAATTTATTATACGAATTTATTCTCATTTATTATAGATTAGTAATAACTACAATTTGAATTCTAAACTTAATTATAGGAATTTAAATTAAATATTGATTTTGTATTTAAATATTTCTGATTATGGCATGCTCTATAAATAATTGAAAAATTATGGCAGTAAAATATCTTGAGTGACATTTCAAATTTAATATTGGACTAAATCTAGTAACCGAAAAGTCAATGGAATATTTAGATAAACATCTTTTACTATTTTTATTTTATAAGGTATGATCCATTGACTTTTTTATTATTAGATTTGATACAACAGTAAATTATAGATGTCACATTGGATATCTTTCTTCCAATCAACATTCAACTTAAATTTTATTATTCAAATTTTCATTATTACTAATCATGTAATAAATTCCTACATTTATTCATATCATTCAAATTTTCATCAAAGTTAATAGTATCCAAATTTAAGTTTATTATTCAAATTTCTATTAAATCCTATATTTTTGTAGGTAAACTATGACTAATTAATTAACAGCAATATGTAGTTTACTTACATTAGTGTAGTAGATTCTGAATTAAGTCAATGTAGGTAATTTATCTTTGTAGGTAAATTAATTTATTAATAAGTGGAGTAGGTAAATTAAAAAGGATAATGCTTGGGTTCACCCCTTGGATAATAATAATTGTTGTCAGAACCGTTTATTTGTTTCAAAAAATTGGATGACTGAACAATTTCATATTGGATTGATTTTTTGCAGAGATAATCTATAGATGTTAATTTAACATATGAACGGTTAGATTATGAAATTATAAAGTGAAAATACATTAATTATAAGAGGCGGTGAATATACAAGTTCACCCAAGGGGTGAACCTAAGAATTTTCCAATTATAAATTAAGTCAGTATAGGTAATTTCCCTTTGTAGGTAAATTAATTTATTAAATTAATTATTAATTTTATAATAAGTCTTATATTACTAGTGATTAATCCATGAATCAAGGTTTTCGTTTTAACTTTTTAAGACATAAAAACTATTTTTTTTATTTCCGCCCATGTATTATAGGTAAATTATGTATGAGGATTGATTTTTATATATAGTTGTAGGTAATTAAATTAACAATTGATCTTTATCCTTACAGTGCATCCTTTTAAATTTAACAAGATATAATATTAAGAGTAACAAGAAAAAGTATATAATTTGAAATCAATATGCATCACATCAATTATCAAATTCATATATTTAAAAAAAATTAAATGAGCACAATAGATAAGCCAAAATAAGCAAAGACAAATATTAATAATATACCAAAGAAAAAAATTATGAAACATACCTTGAATATTGAAGAAGATTATCAAAGAATTGCAAGAACCGAACAACATAAAATATATACATAAAATAAATACTATGAAGAGATGGAAATAATCATAATATGAAATATGAAACGTAGTGTTAAAATTAAAACAAAATGATTATAATATAGTTGAGACTCAATTATAGGAAGGGAATAATTTTATTTCCAAATGAAAAAAATTAATGTGTGTTTAATGTTGAACGTTTAATTTACAACTTATGAAGTTTAAGTTACAGTGTATTTTGGGTATAGTATAATTTGTTGGGTTGACCCATCGAACCTAAAATGAAAAAAAAAATTTGTGTGATTCTTGGTCAAAGGACTAAATCTAGGAAAGAAAGAACACCCGAATTTCAATTAAAAAATCAAAAGTGAGAAGGATTTTATCCTAATTTCTTCTAGTTGTTTCCATAAGAGCCTCCATCGATAAAACATGCATGTAATTGTCAAGCAGAGACATCAAGCTAGCAACAATACATGAAACAAACCTAACAGGTAGCCAACAAGAGAGAGCTTCATTACAACTGCCATCGAGGACCAAATTGACAAATAATACAAGTAAATTAAGAGGGTAGGAAAGTCTAGGCCCACGTATAAGACAAAAGCGTACTCCGCATCATTTGAATTGTCTCCATCCATTGTCAATTAATTTTGAATTTAATGCTTAGTTTTAACATTCTATCGCAGTAGATGAAGATCTAAATACTAATTGAAGCAAATTTATTGGTTTATTAAGGTAACATATATAGTAATTGATAAGAAGACCGCAGGGAATTTGAATACATTTCAAGGAATTTTGATCAATTCCATGACAATTGAAGCAGCATCATTAGCAAGATCAGACACTTCTGCACACATGTTTACTAGAGGAGAGCGTGAAAGACCGATACCACTTCTACAACCATCAGCCAAACTGAGGACACCATAAATTTCTTGCACTGCATTACCATAAACTTTATTGACAAGTGATCTTCGGAATTGTCTGATATTATTGTTTTTGATTTGCCCAAAATTGTTGGCGCAATCGAGTAAGGGTCTATATCCTGCAGGGCTCTCCTTGAGGAGCTCATTGATCGTGTTGTCAGTAGCGTAAACCTTGTCAACGAGTACTGTACTGGCCATTATGATGGCTAATTCCCTGACATCTGCCGGCTCGTGTGTCTTATAGAATGATCGAAGAGAAGAGAAACATAGATCAGGTTTTGGTGTTTTCAGGCATGTATCGTCAATGAGATCGGCATCCACAAACACAAATTGAAACAAAAATATGACCACTGCTGCTACTGATATTAAACTCTTCATCTTTGACGTATTTTGCAAGACAAAACGAGTTAGAAAATTTGGTTGGAAGCTTGAAGTGAGATGTGATCGAGTACTCTTTATATAGGGAGCTAGTCTAATGCCCTAGCCTCATCATAGGTGCACAGGAAGGGATAAGATGCAATTCATCCATTTAATTAATTACAGTCAAATCCGAATTGAATAGGGCGGACTGGCGGAGGATTGCTTTCTTTTTCTGGTTTTAGTGAGAGGCTAGGGAGATTCATTTCATCTTTGGGATTTCTCTATTCAAATCTTCTATTTAAATTTCAAATCGAAAGCCTCCATCTATATGGCAACGGTTTAGCTATCAAATCTTACTTGACCCTTGAAATTTGATGATGAGTAAAAGTAAGGAAATTACGTGACCAAATAATATTGCCACTAATTTAGCACATTTTTTTATATGAACAAGAATTTTATGAGTCCAAAACTCCAAATCCTCTATCCTCATTTTCCTGTCCATTTACCTATGACCTACTAATTTTGTGACATTTGTCTTTCTCATTAAAGTACATAACAACATGAAAATTCTAGTGTATGTTAACGAATATCATAAATACAATGTAATTACAACTTTAAGGACTTAATTACTCAAACGAGAACATATTTATTCTAATGATCGAGGACATTATTTATCTTAACGACTGTTTTTTTGTAGTTACAACATGAGTTGTCGAAGTTGTAATATGTGTCTTCAAGTCGTAAAATATTACAATTACCACTTTTAGGACTTAGTTACTCAAACGAGAACCTAATTTATTCTAATGATTGAGGACGTTATTTACCTTAACAAGGACTTTCTCTCCTTATTATGTATGAAAAATGTTAACATACCATAGATTTACTCACAACAAGTGATTAATGAGTTGATACATTTAATGATTTTTTTTCATTAATCAATAAAAATAATTAAATATTATTTTAACTGACTTTTAAGTAACATCGTTAGGATAAATTTTTAGATGTGACCATCACGCCATGTCATATATGTGACTTCCCAATAAAAATCTGTCAAGTAGAATTTTTTTAACACCTCAGCATTGGACACATATCCTCAGGGTTTTAGGGTTTAGGGCTTAGGATTCAAGGTTTATGGTTTACCCAATGCTGAAAGTGTTAAAAAAATTTCATTTAGCAGGTTTTTATTGGGAAGTCACATATTTGACATAGCGTGACGGTCACATGAAAAAATCTATCCATTGTGAGTTTATTTCTATTTCAACTTATGATGACATTGAACATGAACTTTTGCGGCTAGAAATTCTTGAAATTTAGTGCCTCAAAAATTTCTGAACTCAATAATTTTTATTAATAATATGTGTTATATATAGTAAATAAGTTTTCCATTAGTCATTGATAGTAAATCAAGAGTCAACTATATAGCATTATCTCCGATATAAAATGTTGGTAAGAGTCTTAAGTTTGAGACAAATATTTAAAGCATAACACAACTCTAATGGTAATAAGTGTTAAGGGTAAAAGGGTACATTACTCAATAGGTAGTAGATATACAAGCTGTAAAGATTAATCATCTAATAACTGAGTCTCACGGAGAATTCTGGATTGCACCAGAATTTTAGTGTACCTCCCTACGTGGCTGAATCTCAGCCCTTGATTATAATTGTGGGAATATTTTATCCTGAAAATTCATATAACGGCTTCCTACCGTCAAAAGTCAAAAGTCATCTGATCTCTTTTTTCTATAGTTTGTTCCTTTTTTGCCCCTGAAACTCTCTCTTCCTCCATCTTCTATCTTCTTTGTTGTCCTTGGGCTTTCAGGAGGATCTCCTGATCTGGTAAGCCACAGAATTCATGGAATTCGAGTCGCAGCGAAGAGCTTCTTGATTTGGGAACTAGACGCCGCCGATGTCCTTCTCGCTGAGGCTGCGCTAGCAGAAGAGCTTGAATTCGATGGAGAATCTGTTGATCTATTCTTCTGCTGGATAAGAGACTCATCGATGGTGAATTTCATGGGGAAATTGAAGGTGGTGTGGGTGCCGCATTAATTCGTGGCATACTTTGGTTTCGGTTTTCTGCTTGCTGTGGAAAAAGTCTTCATCGAATGATTGAATGAAACGACGGCGTATATATCATGTGGAAATAGAGCAATCCCTAAAACCACAAAAATCAAGCTTGGTAATGGTGGCTCCATGAATACAACGAGAACAATACTTGAACTTTCATAATTATGGCCTGGATTATGGTCTCTAGACCACTCTCGCATCTGGGTCTACCCCAAAAATCTTGAATTTCTCTTTCATCAGTCTGAATTCTAAGAGAAATTAAAGAGTACCTTGTTTTTTCAGAGTAATTACTAGCGTTTTTAATTCTGTATCATCTCTACAATTTCATCTTCTTTTGAAATTTCAATCAAATGGGTTGACTGAGAATGACCCCAAATGCTTGATTTACAGAAACAGGGGAGAGAAGACAGAGAGGAAAGCACGTAAAAAAAAAAAAAAAGAGGAAGAGAGAGAGTATTTAAGGGGCTAAAAGGGAACAAACAATAGAAAAAAAGAGATCAGATGAGTTTGGGTTACTGTAGGATGAGAGACGAACTAACGCATTTGGTCATATTTAACGGCTCATAGGGCTAACGGCGTCACTGGTACACTAAAATAGAGGTACAAAATAGCCGCTCCCGTGATCAATACAGTTACTTCCTCTTTTCCTCACTCTTTCAATAAGTCAAGAGCCAATTAAGCAACCATATAGCAGTCATAAGATTGAGACAAAAGCAGTACGGTAAGGATAGATTGGAAATGGGCCAAATTTGGTGTATCATATCAGAAATAGACGAAACTCAAACACAATTGTAAAACCCTAAAAATAAAAATACCTCACTAAAATAAAATTAACAGGTACGTTAACCTCTGTACTCATTGAAAATTAAATTTTAGTTGAATGATCTAGTTTGAACATCTTTTTCCAATAGACAAAGATTTAATTAAAGATAAAACGAAAGAGATCGATTTTATTAATTGAAGAAGGTAAGATCATTAAAAATAAAAGAGAATACATTTTAAGGAATATGCATGACGATTGATGCAAGATCAGACACTTGTTCACACATATCTACTAGAGAAGAGAGTAAAGGACTGATACTTGTTCGACAACCATTAGCCAAAGTGCGTCAAATGCTACGTATCGGTAAAGTACGTACAAGCCAATTGATATGGCCGGAATCGGATGCTCTAGTTTTGGAAATGGTAATATATAAGATATATATGCAAGACAAAAAAAAAATTAAAATTCTAAAGCGATTTTATTGATGATTTGTCAAGGTAGTAATATATATGGTTGTAGACGAAATGAAACAACACTAGGGATCAATACATATCAAGGCAATTGTTGCACTATTGCTTTAGTCACAATAGCTAGATCAATCACATTTGCGTTCATGAGTATTAGAGGAGAGCCGCGGAAAGTTCGTCCCAAACCATTGTTACAGTCATTAACCAAAGCGACAGTGTCGTCCATGGCTTGCAGTGCAATTTTCCTCGGCTGAACACCTTTGATTCCTCTATAGGCTTGTTTGCTGATTTGAAATTCTATAATGATGTCATAGTAGTCTGCGCATGTGAGTAAGGATTCAGTTTTAAGGCCCTGATTAATGAGCTCAGTGATTTTGCTCTGAGCAGCCTGTGCTTTGGCCTTAAGTACTACGCTGGACATTATGTCGGCCAAGCTTTTGACATCAGCTGCATTGGCGCTCTGAGCGACGGAGTTAAAAGAAGAGACACAAAGATCATAATTGGGTGTTTTACGACATGTCGAGCCGATGAGATTGGCATCCGTTGGTAAGAAAACACTGCTGCATTGACATATTGGAAGAAACGAAATTTGAAAGAGACATATGATGATCAGAACTGCTGCTACGGATGTCAAACTCTTCATCTTTGACTTTGCGAAAGACAAAATAATTAGGGTTTGAAGATTTGGTTGAAGCTTGGAGAGAGGTGTGATCGAGTGCTCTTATATAGGGGGCGATCAAGTCTCATGAAGTCGATCATAGTGCATGCACAGGACGTCGTTCTTTCCATTTTTGTTCAATTCAAATCCGATTCATAACACATAAGCCTCTATATGGCAATGGTTTAATTGGCTAGCAGACGTAGGTTTAGTTGACCGTTGAAATTTGAGGAGCTGAATCTTGAAAACCCTTGAATATGGAAAATACTCTCATCCAAATGAGTTTGGATGAGCCCGTCCAAACTATCCATTTTTGCGTATATTCGGCTTCGTATTTTCATAATCCAACTATTCATCTTTTAAATCACTCTCTAAAGATCATCTATGCAAAAATTTAATCAAATTGGAGATCGTTTGATCATCCAATTATATCAAACAAATGGACGGTTTCGGTGAAAGTTAACATTCTCATTACAACCGTTCATTTGTTTGATAAAGTTGGGTAATCAAACGATCTCCAATTTGATTAAATTTTTGTATAGATAATCGTTAGAGTGCGATTTAAAAGATGAATGGTTGGATTATGAAAATATAATGTGTAATGAGTAAAAATTGGATGAGTTTGGATGAGAGTATTTGCCCTTGAATATTACATGACCAAATCATATATTGATATTGTTACTAATGGTGTTAATTTTTAGGAAGATATATATATAAAGAAGGTTAATGACATTGTGAGCTAATTGATGAGTTTGCATTGCATTGCTACTACGTACTGTACTGTAAAATCCACATGAGTAAAATCCTCAAATTGTACCTGAATTATCACGAAATACACTTTTTGGTACCCAAACTTTTTTAAGGAGTCTAGTGGTACCTGCACTATTGCGCCGTTAGACCCCTTAGTACTTCCGTCCATTTTTCTGTTAACATTGCTTACGTGGCGTTCATGTGGCACTTATGTGAGAAAAATGTTAGGGGCAAAATAGTATTTTCGTTCATATTCACCCTCCTCTCTCTTCTCTCTCTCCCTGCGATCTCTCTTTCTCCTCTCCTCGGCGCCGCCGTCAACCATCTCCAATGACCACAAAGTTTATATCAACATGTAGAGCACAACCCAATGATGAAATTATGTAACTATGTCAAGGTGAGATTCAAAGTAGATCATGAGATATCGATGTCGAAAGTTTCAAAAACCGAAAAGTCAACGACGTCGATCCTCCGATCCTCCGATCCACGTACGGCGGTCGACGTTGAAAACTGAGGATACCACGAGGTTGCTGGGATAGAGGGCTTCAAAGCCCAATTGGTTTGGAGGATCGAAAGTGGCCGGAGGAGGTTGGAACGAAAGCTTGGAATTTCAAGCTTATATATATAGAATGTCAAAATAAGCCAAATTTTCAATAAAATTCCAAATAAAATAAAACTTATTTTCCTTTCTAATCAGGGTAAACAAACTTTCTTTTTTGTCTATCAATAGTCTAGTAGAATTTCTAAGCGTCAAAAGCTATTGTTGTATATAAAGATTATAACTTTACAAATAAAAAAGTCAGAAAATCTCTTATCTTTTGAGCAATCTCTCATTTTCCCTGTCGATTTCCTCTCTCAGTTTTTCACTATTTCTTAGAGGTAATTGAATGGCTTGGCTATGTTATCCATTGAGGAAAAAGTGGTTGAGAAAGTTGACTATACAAACTTAATTAGTACTTTTGCCTTCAAAACAACGAGACAAGTACTATTTAAGTGACTGTTTGATGTCTTCGAGGAAGTGTGTGGTAGTTAGTATTTGACACACACACACACACACACATATATATATATATATATATATATATGTCAAATATATATTTTAAGGTTATGTGCACTAGGGTGTAGTCTAATCGGACTAAGACAGTGACTTGTCCAGCACATACTCGAGTTCGAGTCCCACCCTGCATATATTTCTCGAACTTTGGCAATGAGGGTAGGTATTAGAAATGATTTTTATTAGAATGAATTTTTTCTAACAAAAATATCCTCAAATGTTTACAGTAACCCTAATTGGACTACACCCATATTTTAAGGTTATGGGTAATTTGGGTAATCAAACTCCGGGATATTAAGAAATCGATTCTTGACATATACATGGGACCCACGACCATTATATTTCAAGTATATGTTAGTAAACCCAGGAGAACTCATAGATTGTAATTGATTCTTATATTCTTATTCTTATTCCAAGTAAATGAACGTGTCATCAATTATAATAACCAACTTCAGTACATGAATGGCTCTTCGCCTACTTTCTCTAATTCTTTGGCCAACAATACCACCACCACCTCCACTACTACTAGTGGTGCCATAAGTTACATTAGTATTCATAGCATTGTTTTTCCACCCACAAACTCAGGACACAATGTAACACAAAAGAAGTCTCATATGAATACTAATTAAAAAAACCATAATATGCTTTTTGGTACGAAAATTAACAGAAATTATTATTATTTTTCGATGGGGAAAATAAAATTACAAAGAGGAGTCATGAGACAAAAAGGAGTCATGAAGCCATCCAACACAAACTAAATTAACAGAAATTGTTGATATTAAAAAAAAAACAGAAATATAAAGCTTGTATTTTTCGGGTAGTGACCAAAAAATATTGGACTTTACACATGTTGACACTCGATGCAGTAAGACGGTGACGCCATAAGGACAATTGTCATCGAAAGAGATCGAACACGAAATCCCAAGCAAGCAGTATAACAGTCACGGTGAACTTTCCTTCACAGACACCGCACCGGAAGTGGTTCGTCTTCTTCAATACCAAAACGCCCTGATTCGTTCACGAATTCATAAACCCTACCTTTTGCACTGTACAGAAATCCACCGGTCAAATTTGTTAATTCCGCCCGATTCCATTCCTAGGGTTTCCGTCTCAATTAGCGATTGCGAGGGTTATGAGCAGCCATTGAAATGTCTGAGAACAGTGATTCGGGGCAGCTTCTGGAGCCGTCCTCGGCTGAAGATTCAAATGCGATTCGGAACGACGTCGCTGGACCAGTGCATGAGGTAAAGGATTTTGTCAATTGCAATGGTGCAGTTTTAATTTGATTTAATAAATAAAGCTCTGGTTCAATTGATTGCAATTTGATCTAATACGTATAGATGTGGTTTTCAATTGTTTACAGGAATCAGGGAAAGTGTTAGAGGACGCAGGGTCAGGGAAGGAGGACATGTTCGAAGATTGCCCGGACGATATCTTGGTGGATGAGGTCGAACGCCTGCGAGCTCAGCTGGATACTACTATTGGCGAGAAAGAAAGTTTTGCCCGCCAAATTGAGGTAGACAACTTTTCTTTAATAATAAAAAAAAGGTTTGATGATTTTCAAGTGGATTTTGTGTTTCTGGAATTGAATGTGGTTTTTATATCTTGGGGTGTAGGAAGAAAGAGAAGCTTTTGTGAGAGAAGTTGGTACTCTTCGGTTTCAGCTCAAGGCTCTCACTGATCAACAGCCATTGCTGGGTGAAAATGGTGGTGATTTTCGTTATGGGGCTGAAAATGGAGAGAAGACTGCAGTGGTGGACAAGGGAACCCCGTGGATTGAGTTGATAAATGAGTGTTCTGGGTTTGTTAAAAGGGGTTTGGAAAAACAGTCTCAGATTGAGGCCAGGGTGAGAGAGCTAGATGGAATTGTGTATATGAAGGATCAAGAAATCGAGGGTCTCAATGCCATTGCAAAACTTTCATCTGAGGCTCAGCTTGAGAAGGATGCATATTTTGATGCTGTAACAAACAGGATGTTAGCTTCCCTTAGTGGTGTAGTTGGTCTTCAAGAAGTGGCGGATGATTCTATTGGTGGAAAATTTGTCCATGTTGAGAGAGGCACTTCTATGTTGATTGAGAATTTCAACCTGATGCTTGCTGAAATTGAACATCTCAGACAGTGTTTGCCTGAGACGAGGTTAGATCATAGTTCGCAGGAAGTGGGGGGGATTCTTGCTGCTGCTCGTAATGAGTTACTTGAGCTCAAAAGAAAGGAAGCAGAATTCGTTGAAAGGTTTAGTCATCTAGAAGATGGAAATAGGAAATTGGTTGAAGAACTTGATAATCAGAGAGTGATAGCTGAGAGGGTGAATGCAGAACTTGGACAAACAAAAACAGAGCTGGAGCAGGAGAAGAATAGGTGCGCTAATACTAGAGAGAAGCTTACTATGGCTGTCCAAAAAGGGAAGGGATTGGTACATCAAAGAGACTCATTGAAGCAGTCCCTTGCTGAAAAAATGAGTGAGCTTGAGAAGTGTAGGACTGAATTGCAGGAGAAGTCAAGTGCTCTTGAAGCTGCTGAATTAAGCAAGGAGGAATTGATTAGGAGTGAAAATTCAGTTGCATCACTGCAAGAAATACTATCTCAAAATAATGTAATTCTTCAAAAACTTGAAGAAATGTTGTCTCAGACTGGTGTACCTGAAGAACTTCAATCTATGGATATTGTAGAGAGACTTCGATGGCTTGTGGATGAAAGTGTTAAACTCAAGGGAATTTCTTTGGAATTCCAAACCTTGAAAGATGCTATGTATGCTATTGATATACCAGAAGTAATTTCATCTTCTAATTTGGAATCTCAAGTAAATTGGCTTTGGGAATCATATTCTCAGGCCAATGAGGAAGTAGTTGTGTTACGTGATGAAATTACTGCAACAAAGGAAGTGGCACGTAAGAATATTGACCACTTAACTGTTTCACTTTCAGCTGAATTGCAGGCAAAAGGATATCTCCAAGCAGAGTTGGATGATCTGACATCCGAATACAAACAGATTCTCGAGAAAGAGCATCAACTATCTTTAGAAAAGGCTGAGATGGTCAAAATGTTACTTGATGTCTCTGGAATTGCGGTGGAGAAGGAAGAGGTCTATCAGCTTTCCTCAGACATAGCCACGCTCATTGACACATGTGTTGGGAGGATAAAGGAACAGAGCAGTGCTTCATTTGAACTCTTAACTGCTTCGCTTTCGGCTGAAATGCAGGCAAAGGAATTTCTCCAAGTGGAGTTGGACAGTCTAACATCGAAGTACAAAAATATTGTTGAGAAAGAGCATCAAGTGTCTTCAGAAAAGGCTGAGATGGTCAAAATGTTACTTGATGTCTCTGGAATTGTGATGGACAATGAGGATAGCTCTCAGCTTTCCTCAGACATTGCCATGCTCATTGAGAGATGCACTCACAAGATAAAACAACAGAGCAGTGCCTCATTTGATTCTCCAAGTTTCGATGCGGAGCTGTTTGAAACAATTCAAAGCCACTTGTATGTAAGAGATCAGGAGTTGATGCTCTGTCAGAATATTCTAGAAGAGGAGAGGCTGGTGAAATCAGAGGCGAATAAACTGTCAGAGGAATTGCGGGCTGTATCTCAACAAGTTGAAGCATTGAAAGAGGAAAAAGGGTCCCTGCAGAGAGATATTGAACGTTCGGAGGAGAAAAATGCTATGATAAGGGAGAAGTTATCCATGGCAGTCAAGAAAGGTAAGGGAATGGTTCAAGAGCGGGAAAACTTGAAACTTCGTTTGGAAGAAAAGAACTCAGAGATTGAGAAGCTAAGGCTTGAGTTACAGCAGGAACAATCTGCACTGTCTGAATGCAGGGACAAGATAAATAGTTTGTCTGCTGATATAGACCGCATCGCAAAGTTAGAAGCTGATCTTGTTGCTATGAAGGAACAAAGGGATCAACTCGAACAGTTCTTACTAGAGAGCAATAACATGTTACAGAGAGTAACTAAAGCTATTGATGCAATTGTTCTTCCTGTTGATTCCGTTTTTGAAGAACCTTTGGGGAAGGTGAACTGGCTTGCAGGATACTTGAATGAATGTCAGGATGCTGAGGCAAACGCAAAGCAAGTGTTGGGGAAAGTACAAGAGGAAACAAGCAATCTAGCGTTTAAGTTGGAAGAAGCCCACTCAACAATAAAATCTCTGGAGAATGAATTGTCAGTAGCGGAGAATAGTTTGTCACAACTTGCTGAAGAAAAGAGGGGAATGGAAGTTGGTAAGACCAATGTTGAAAAAGAGTTACAGAGAGCAATAGAAGAAGCTGTTTCCGAGGCTAGCAAGTTTGGCGAGGTTTCTGCAGCTAAAAAGTCGCTGGAAGAGGCTTTATCACTTGCCAAAAATAATATATCTGTTCTTGTCAGTGAAAAAGAAGAGGCTTTAGTCAGTAGAGCCGCTGCAGATACGGAGCTAGGAAAAGTGAAAGAGGAATTTGATTTACAGACCAGCAAACTAACAGAGGCCTACAGGACCATAAGGTCACTCGAAGATGCACTTTCTCAGGTACAGGCCAACGTTTCTTTTCTTACTGAACAAAACAATGATGCTCAAATTGGTAGATCCAATTTAGAGGCTGAGCTAAAGAAACTGCAAGAGGAAGCTAGTTTCCAGGATAACAAGCTAGCAGATGCCAGTGCTACCATAAAATCACTGGAAGATGCATTGTTGAAGGCAGGGAATGATATTTCTGAACTTGAAATTGGAAAGAAAACTGCTGAAGAGGAGATATTGACACTCAATTCCAAGTTAAATGCATCCATCGAAGACTTGTCTGGAACTAATGGCAGCAGAGAAAGCAGGTCCTTAGAGCTCACTGATCACCTTGATAATCTTCGAGTGCTAATGAGGGACGAGACTATGTTGTCCACAATGAAAAGATGTTTTGAGAAGAAGTTTGAGAGGCTGAAAGAGATGGACCTCATTCTTAAAAATATAACAGACCATTGTGTTTCAGGGGGTTTAGCAGAGCTGCAGAGGCACCAAGTGGAGGTATGTACAAGGTTTTCTTCTTTACTGCTCACTTTATTTGTACTTCTTTTTTTGCTATGCGGGGGGTTCAACGTCGATTTGCTTTTAGAGCTTACTGTTTTTTCATTCTGTTTGTCAATTTCATACTTCTTGCTAGGAAGGAAATGTTTGCTAGCATAGCTCAAGGTTAATACTTTATATCAAACGCGGTCCTCAGATTACATATTAGTTTTTTATTAGCTGGGTCCATTCCTTTAAATGTTTCCATGATGAAGGTTCCCTGACGACTCAAAATTTTTGTGACGATTACTCTTATTTTATGAGAGCACATGTTGTCTTATAGGTTGTAGTCTTGTAGATATCTCTTCCCTCCTACGTTTGTCTTTGCATTCAGTTACCCTTTATAAATGTCTAAGGTATAATATAACACGAGATTTTTTCCCCCCATGGTGGCCTGGTCTGATCAGCTCCTTTCATTACTTATTTCAGGAAGACTCATCTGTGACCAAATCTTTTTCAGATGGTTTTGACAATATTTTTACTGTTGAAAAGGATAATGCTGAGGTCAATGTTGCAGATGGTGATGATATGCCTTCATATTTGAATACGACTGTGGAAAGGTTGCAGTTGCGAGACATGATTCTTTCACAAAATTTGGAACGTTTCTCTTCTTTTATAGATGAGTTTATTGAAACTCTGTTAAGAAATTTACAGGCAAGAAGTGATGAAGTAGCAGCTATGGTTGAGTACATAAAGTCTTTTAAACAAAAAGCAAATAACCTGGATATATATAAACATGAACAGGAGAATACCATAGCCATTTTAGAAAATGATCTCAAGTCTCTCGTCTCTGCTTGTACTGATGCTTCCAGAGAACTGCAAGTTGAAGTTAAGAATAAGTTACTTGAACTCAGTTCTGTTCCTGAGCTTGAAGAATTGAGACATAATTTGTCCCTAGAAACAGGAGTAACTGGTGGAGAGACCACAGAAACACATGAACAAGGCATTGACGGCAGAAAATATGATAAAACAGCACGAATGTTGTCAGTTGCTAGTAGAAATGTTCTAGCTTTGATTAAACAGTTTGAGATAACAAGTCAAGTGGCGGCATCTACAATTGAAGATTTGCAGAATAAACTGAAAGAAGCTAGAACTACTTCTGAAAAAGCCATTGAAGAAAGGGATCTAAGACAAAATAGGATTTCCAAGTTGGAGGCGGATGTAGAAGCGTTAGAAAGTTCGTGCACTGAGCTGACGCTTAAGCTAGAGGATTATCGGGCCAAAGAGGTTACATTAAAGGAAAAAGAGGCAGAACTGTCATCACTGCACAATATTTTGTTAATGAAAGAACAAGGTGAATATCTTCTTTTCTTTCTTTCCTTTTCGGCTTTTCCTGATATTTCTGAACATATCTACTAATGCTATTCTAATGATTGTAAGTTCTCTAATAAATTATTTGCTCACATTTTGCCTTTCAGAGGATGAAGACTCCCTCCTATCAGCATCTGAAGTCAAAATCCTCTTTGACAAAATCGAAGGGATTGAAATCCCTATGCCAGAGTCAGAAGTACGAGACTTAGAGCCCCATAATCCGACTCATGTGGAGAAGCTCTTTCACGTTATTGATAATATTAGTGGCTTTCAACATCAGATAAACTTACTGTCTAGCGAAAAAGAAGAGCTGCAGTCAACACTCCGGACACAATTGCTTGAAATAGAACATCTAAAGGAGGAGGTGGAAAACTATGTCAGAGATAGACAAGATACAGAGAAGATGAAAAATGAACTTTCTGTGCTTATATATGCTTTGGAAAAAATTATAGATATGTCGGGAGGTAATGATTTAGTTGGAGACGAGAAATCTGCTGGTGTGAAGGGACTTGTCTCAGTATTAGAGAAGCAGGTTATGGCTGTGCTATTGGAATCGAAAAATTCAAAATCAAAAGCTCAGGAACTTGGCACTAAGTTGGTCGAGAGCCAAAAGGTTGTGGATGAATTATCAACCAAGGTTAATTTACTTGAAGTTTCAGCTCAAGGGCGGGCTGCTCAGCCAGAGATTGTCCAGGAAAGGAGCATCTTTGAAGCACCTTCCTTGCCTACTGGTTCAGAGATATCTGAAATTGAAGATGTGGTAAGTAGTCATTTATATGATTCTGTCATGATTTCCTTCTTTCTGCATAGTTTTATTTGATTCCCTTTGACTGTTGATATTTGATACAATTTTTTCCTGTTAACTTGAGTTATTTTAAGGTAAATATTATATACACTTAAACTTCCGTAGGCAATCGAGGTTTTGGCTCATTAGGGTGCTTACTGTTAGTTTCATGCCGAGGAATATGTGCTTTAAAAATGAACTGTGTCAGTTGCTTTGTTTCAATATCTTTGTAAAATATTCTCTCTTGCATGTGGGTAGTGATTCTTTGTATGGAGACCTCTAAGGATCTGAAGTTGTTTGTAAATCAATTATTATTTAGGGACCACTTGGAAGCAAAACGATATCCCCTGTTTCATCAGCAGCTCATGCGCGAACAATGCGAAAGGGTTCAACTGATCATCTTGTAATTGATGTTGATTCTGAATCTACTCGTTTAATCAGCAATGAAGACACTGACGAGGACAAAGGTTTTCACTTAATGATTTATCTGATTTGTCTAATTTTCTAGTAGCTTTAAAGCCTGGTAAACTTATTTCTTATTCTCCTATTTTTTTGTCTCCTACTTTCCAGGCCATGTATTCAAGTCTCTCAATGCATCTGGTCTCATTCCAAGACAAGGAAAGTTGGTTGCAGATCGAATTGATGGAATTTGGTAAAGTCCTGAACCTGATATATAAACAAGAGGTTGGGGTGGAAAATATCACACCCTGCTAAGTTATCTTTTTCTTTTCCCCTGAAAATTAATGATATTTCTCTCGGATACATATTGAGGAAAACCTTTGTAGGTTCCTAGCATGTAAGAGTTACATATTTGGTTGTCATTTTTATCAATGATGTCCATCACCCTTCTTCTAACTCAGGTCGTGGATGGTCAATTTTGTCATGGTATTATTTGAAGTTGGGTTAGGGTGCATGTTGGGATATACCTACGGAACCCTAAGTTACTTTATAATCTCAATGTGCAGGGTATCTGGTGGTCGAGTTTTGATGAGTCGCCCAAGGGCTAGGCTAGGCGTCATTGCCTACTGTCTCATCATGCATCTGTGGCTGCTGGGAGTCATCATTCTGTAAAGAAGCCTTTGATTGATTACCCCCTGAACCTCACTACAAAGTCTCTCATTTGAGTCTGCAAGCAAATTGTATCATAGATAGATGACATTTTGTAATTTTTTTCCCATTCTTTTCTTGCCACTTTGCATATAGATATGCCCCATCCCGAAATTGCTTCTCTGCGATCACATTTTTAGGTTGCAGAGAATCAAATGAAAAGGCTCTATGCCCGTGGAAAATGTTCCACATTTGGTACTCTGTCAAAATTAATCATATTTTGGTAGGTAAATGATTAACGTGAAATGTTTGTAGTTAGTGAAGTGATAGCTCTCTCAAGTTTTGACATTTTTTGACATTTTTTTTAAAGATTTCCTTTTCACTGTGAATAATGGATTTTACTATTTTGGTTTGTATAGAGTATAGACCATAAAAATACGATGCTCTTCATAATGCTCTTTAGCCGCAAAATATATTAAAAACCCCCCAAAAAATGAGAAGTGTTGATGGCCTCACGTTTTTGCAACTATCCTAAATTCCGAAACAACCCTTCATCGGAAAATCTGCATCCATTTTGACAAATCAATAATCTATGCACCCGATTTGTCTGGTTATGTTGAATTTACTAACTGGGTTTGAGCAGGCATCAGAGAGCACCCATTAACAAATGGGTTCGCTTACTGTAAACAATGCATCTACAACCTCATTGACTTGGGGAAACTCTATCTTCACTTGTAAGTCTTTTATCACACCGCTTCGGTTTGTCACTATTTTTCTTGGTTTCTCATGGTTTTTAAGATATTGGCCAACTATTATGGTTTTGCTTCTTGATTTGATTGTACAAAAAGCTGAAATATGTGTTCAGGTGGGAAGTCTATTGGCCTCTATGATGTGCAAAAGAGTTTACCTGCCAACTTATGCAGTGTGAGGCTTCCATCGTTGTACTGTTTGGTCTATAATCTTGGGAAAAATACTTTATCTTTCATTTTTTAAGAATGTAATAGAACCTTGCGTTTCTGTATTGGCAGCGAGTTGCAATTAGCCCGAGAGCTTTTGCAAGTCGGAATTCAGTGAAGAAATTGAGAAGGGAGAAACAAGCAAGCGAAAGAGTAGCAGATAAAGTTACTAGTTCTGAATATGTTCAAAATGACAATAAGGAGGAGCCTGGTGATAATTCAGCTGCAGAGAAAGTGGTTAACATCCCTTCCAGAGGTACCGTGCTTCAGGCTTGCACTGTTACTTCCGGGTTGATAGCTGCTTTGGGTATACTAATTCGACAGGTTGGATTCTTCTAGGCATGATGTCTCAGTAGCTTAAATGCTTAATATATATATCCAGCTTTGCATTTCTGAATCAATGTTGTTATGGAACTTTAAGCTTGCCTTCTATTATAGTTTGTAATGGTGATGTGTGAATATAGTTTTATTCACTTTCCTATTTTTCCTTATCGAAAGCTTCATTGCTTCTTCATCTTCTTAATTACTCTGACATAAACTGTCCTACTTTTGTATCTGTCATCTATTCATGACCACACTGCATATCTGTCATAAGAACTTGAGCTATGAATTAAAAGTCCAAATCCTTTTATTTGGGACGAGTTTCTTGTTACATTTTACTCAATCCTGTAGAGGACGTTTGCTTAACTTGATAAACTATTCTGCATTTTACCATTTACTCCTATCTGTTTACTTGCAGGCATCTCATGTTGCATCAATTGAAGGATTACCAGTCCTTGACTGCTCACTGGAAGTACCATGTATGAACTTTTCACAAACTCTTCTCCATGCAAAAATGTCAATTCATTCAAAGTTTCCTTTCATATTTTTTTTATGAGGAGCCCTGCATCTTTGGCAAAGAGACGGCCAATGAGAAAGCTTTTCTGAAATAGGTTATTTTTAATTAAAAAAATGTAAATAACTGATGGAAATATGGCCATTATTATGGCATTGGCTGCAACATTTTCTGTTCATTAGTTTAAAGAGTATAACTCTTTTCTCCCCTTCTGGACAGTTGATTTTGAGATGTGGCATCTTCAGTTGATTACTGGATTGGTTGTTTTGACATCATCATGCCGATATCTATTACTGAAGACATGGCCAGATTTTGCAGAGTCTAGCGAAGCAGCCAATCAACAGGTATCTACTATTCTAAGTGTCTCTACTCTCTAGTGAACTACCAGGTATAAGTTTCTTAACAATGTATTGAAGGATCGAAACTGTCTATAGAATACTTAAAAAACAAAAATGTCCTATCTAGTTGATAATTGATATCATATAGTTAGTCAGCTGGACTTGCTGGTTGTTGGCATCCTTTTAACTTTAAATGAGAGTATTATCCATGGCTGCTTCTGCATCTCTGACATAATTCAATTTTGAAATTTTAGGTCCTTACTTCACTTCAACCTTTGGATTACATGGTCGTTGCGTTTTTGCCTGGGGTCAGCGAGGTGGGCAGAATACATTTAACCACATTGTAGAATTCTTCTATGTTCAATTACTTGCACTAATTCATGGTGCATTGTCTGGACAGGAACTTCTTTTCCGGGGTGCACTGCAACCACTTTTTGGATCCAATTGGAGTAGTGCCTTGGTGGTTGCCCTCGTCTTTGGTGTTCTACACCTGGGCAGTGGCCGAAAGTATTCCTTCGCAATCTGGTACTTATTTTCTCAAGTTAAACCATGCATGAATTAACTGCAATAACTTTGACCTTCTTTCGATATCCTTTTTTTTTTTTTTTTTTTGTTATAACAACTAAAAGTTAACGTGACAAGTTCAATGGTTCAATATTTTGGCCAAGTGATGATTTAATTTGTTGTTACAGGGCAACTTTGGTTGGGTTTGTGTATGGTTATGCAACCATTGCATCTTCTAGCCTTGTTGTGCCAATGGTTTCTCATGCAGTGAACAATTTGGTGGGAGGGATTTTATGGCGATACAGATCAGATTCATCAGGGGAGATATCAGATTCAAACTAGACATGAATGCTGTTAGCTAGAATAGGGAAAGAATTAAAATGATACATGTACAAATTCAAGATGAAATGAACTGGTCGACCTTTCCATTTGAATGCAGAATATATCATTTCTTTTTCTGTTTATGTGATAATTAATGTCATTAATATCAAGGTGCTATAATTAGAGGAGAGAAAGGCTAGCTTTCTTGCAAAGCAGTGTGCAAATTAACCTTGAGTACTACTATCTTACAATTTGCTGAAAGAGAATCATCAAGATGATGAAGTCGTCATTGGCAATAATGTTTGTGTTGTTTTCTATCGTTTTGGTTGCCAACATGGGCCAAATGGAATCAGTGGAAGCCAGCAGTAATGGGATGCCATTGATCGTAAGCAACAAAGGTCCTCTGTCGCAAGCTGCTGATCCAAACAGCATTGTGCTTCGTATGTACTCTTATCTCTATGATCGATCTATATATCCACTGTTCTTAAGTTTAATTGTAAATATATATACATACAGTTGCTAATTGATCTTGGACTCATGTTTTTCTATGTGGATTGTGAATGGTGGATCAGCTTGCCCGAGCCAATGTCCACACAATCAAACTCATCCTGCTTGCTGTGAGTGTGATCCGACCAAAGGTTCCTGCAAGAGGTGTTGCAAAATTTCCAGCAGTGAAAGTCCAGTATTTGATCAAAAGGACATTGTTCTTCGTACGTACTCTTATCTTTAAGCTCGATCTATATATTCACTGGTCTGTTCTTAATTTGAATCGTAACTATGCAATTGCTAATTAATCCTGGACTGTTTTTGTATGTGGATTGTGAACATATATATGATGGTTCAGCTTGCCCGAGCCAATGTCCTCACAATCAAACTCATCCTGTTTGCTGCGAGTGTGATCCGACCAAAGGTTCCTGCAAGACGTGTTGCAAAATTGCAAGCACCGAAGGTCCATTGATCGTAAGCAACCAACATCCTCTATTCCCAGCCGCTGATCAGAACAGCATTGTGCTTCGTACGTACTCTTATCTCTACGATTGATCTCTATATATTAATTTGAAGATCAATATTTTTGTTATTACGTACATTTTAATTAATTCATTATCTTCGTAACTAAACGTACAGTTGCTAATTTATTTTGAACTGAATAATATTGGATCAGCTTGCCCGAGCCAATGTCCGAACAATCAAACACATCCCGCTTGCTGCGAGTGTGATCCAACCAAAGGTTCCTGCAAGAGGTGTTGCAAAATCTCCTTGAATTAATCCTAATTGCTGTTGCAATTGCGCTCCCCAATTAATAAAAGTGCCTAGCTTCTTGTGAGCAATTTTATTGTTCAATGCAATTTTGCATCATCTTAATTCGTTCAAATTTATTGTTCTTGATTTTGGTTCGTTGTATTTTGTTGCTTTTACCAGTTGTACTTTTTAATTATTGAATAAAGGTTGTTGCCTTCGATTAAAAAAAAAAGGCTTCTTGTGAGCAGTTCCTAGTTGATCATTCAATTGTCAAGTCCGGCCGGCTTGTTCTTGAAGTTGGATTTCTTCTTGTTTCGGCTTAGGCTCCCTCCATTGTACCACAAAGTGATTGGGATTCTTGTTAATATATCATGAAATCACGATATATAGAAACAATTTTCAAATTAATTTCTCATCAAATATATAAGACAGCAATTTATTGAAATATATAAAACCACACACATGTTGTCATCTTTGTCGCAACTCCATGGAAATACCATTTTGTGTTGTTACTCTCCTAGCCTCGGGAGTTATTTTGTTGTAGGCCAGATGAGACAACTTGGGCAAAGAAGATTGAAAAGAAAAAGGAAACTTTAGTCCAGGAGAGCCATGGGAAGATTGAGAATTCACACGCACATAAAAGCACTGTGTTTTGCGCAGCAACAAGCCTATACCATGGAAGCCTTGTCAATATGGGACTTATTCTAAGGGGAGGGTCAACTAGCCTATATCATATATATATATGCTCCCTTACCCTTACCCTTACCCTTAGGTTAGTTTCTTTTCATAGGTATTGATGGATTCATCAACCTCGATCATTTCCAGAAGCAGCCGGGGTGCCTTCGACCACAGGCATCATGTCATTACGGCGCTTAGCTTCCACCAATTTGAATTTGAGCGAAACAAGAGATCAAAAACAACGCGCAGAGTGTTGCCAATGACTTCTTCATCATCATCTTGATATGATTCTCTTTAATCCAAGTTGTAGGCAAAATAAGTTGTTTGCCTAATTAGCACGTACACGTACGTACTCATCCTCTCATGCTTTCCTCTCTGTCTATATATAGAGCAGCTACGTACAATTACTACCTTAGTATACGTTTGTATTTAGATGCTAAGATCACGTATGAACTGATCGATAAAGTAAGCGAGGAAGATCTGCACATTTATATTCTGCATTAATTAAAAGGATATTTAGATAAATTGGTAGGATAATTTCCCATAACTAATGTGCATGCAAAAAAAAATTTCTTCATATATGTATTATTTTGTAAAGTAACTTTTCTTCGATCATTAATGAAGAATCTTGTAGATTTTCTTTGATCTTTGTGATTAATGCAAAGCAGGCCATGGGCAAAGCCCGCAGTGGCTATAAATTAGAGAAATGCTCTGGAGAAGAAGAGTATATGCATGCAATTCAACTAGAAGCACTATTATATCAGCTTAATTAATACATATTATTTTGTCCAAATTTAATTAAGTAGGTACTAAGAGATCGGGAATCATCAATCAAGATGAAGAAATCATCGGCAGTAATCTTTGTGTTGTTCTTCGTGGTTTGCTTGGCCGGAATCCAAATGGACAGAATCAAATTGGTGGAAGCTAGGAGCAGAAATCCAGGGATATTCACAAGCACCCCAACTGCTGCTCATCAAGAGGATATTGTTGTCTATCGTAAGTAACTCTAATACCAATCAATTTCCAGTTTAATATTTTTATTATTTGCTAATTAATATTGGACTGATAATTAATGAATTGTACGTGGATTAATTTGCGTAATCAACATTGCAGCTTGCCCAGGCGAGTGTAAAAACAATCAAACTCATCCTGATTGCTGCGACTGTGACGTCAGCGTAGTTCCACCAGTCTGCACCTTGTGCTGCCAACTATGATCAATGAGTTCATTAACCTCCACAAATCACAATCAATAATGAATAATTAGTTAAGTTAATTAAGCTACCTTTTGATCAAATTAAAATAATAAACTGCCTTGCTTTCATGCCAAGTTACCAACATATATTGTCGATCACCTGCATGCAACGTACAGGGTGTAAGGAGGAGAGCCATTTACATGTTTCATATGGTTAATTAATTAATGTCATAGTGAAATCATCTTATCAATAAATCTCTGTTTCAATATATGTGTGGTTGATGGCCATTTTCTCTTGGAAAGCCAGTCATGAATTGCATATACCCGGTCGTTCTGAAGAGGAGTGGTTCATTTTGAGTGAACTAATTAATATAATAAACAAAATATTTTTTGAACCCCAAGAGGGGCAAGAATCTTAAAACTTTTGAAATCTCAAATTATATTTAGTGATTTTTAGGGTTGCAACGCAAGTTTATTGATTGTGTTCTTATCGATCGTGTCAACTCGTTATGATAAACAAGTCGTAGTGTGTAAATCTATTTGAACGACTAATATATCGAGTCAAAAGCTTAAAACCGAACACAACTCGTTCATTAAACAGATTACGCCACTGCATGACTCGACACCATCATCCTTTTACTTAATTAAAATCTCTAATCATAATAGATGACACAACACGTACTACCTCTTTATTAACATATTTACTTAGCACCTAATCATAACAAACAGATGTCACAAAATGATAGAAAACGACAACAAAATAGCACAATATATGGTGTTAAGCGAGTCAATCCGAACAAGACCAACTTAATTAGTTAGTGGCATGCATGGATCTATTTAGAGCTAACCTAAACACAAATGAAATTCTCAAACCTACTAATTTCGTGTTGTGTTTGTATCGTACTTGTGGATCATATATGTCGTGATTTTTTGGTTATAAAAAACATGATGATGATGATAAGTTATGATCGGCTCTTATCTTTTTTATTTTCTTCTGGTCAAAGCAGAAGATAAGAAGTGGCCAAAAGAAAAGCACCGTGTTAAGGGTTTACCGATAAAGAGACATAGTCACAAGTGACAAAATCTCTGCGTTAAAAACACCGCGCTTACAGATTAGGAAACAACGCCCCTTGCTTTGAATTCTAGAAGCAGAAAGGCAACTAGCTAGAAACGCGTCTGAGACAAGTGCACCTAGTAACAATATAGAATCTTTCAAACTTTTCTTCTTCCCACTTTGCCTTTAAAATGGGGTTTCATTTTGTCTCTTGCATCCAATCAAACAGTACCTTCCTGTGATTTGAATTCTACTCTGCCCAGATTTCCCAATCATGGCATCGGTAATTTTCTTTCTCTTTTCTGCTGGGTCAGTCCCATACTCCCATTTGATTAAAGATTCAAACTTGCTTTTTCATGTACCATGTTCTTTTTCTTGATCATATAGGTCTTTAGGGATGTGGGTTTGGTTTCTATTTCCTGATGACGATGTGAAATCGTTTTGATTGTTGTGCAATAGATTATTGTTTTGGTGTCCCAATTAGGAAATCTTTCCCTTAAATTTTTACTGCTATGGTAAATAAAGTCAGGTACTTTGGTTTTGTGTACTTGCAGTGTGAGAGTGGAAGGTCTTTACCGAAATTTGGCGAGTGGGATGTGAACGATCCTGCCTCAGCTGAAGGATTTACTATCATATTCAACAAGGCCAGAGCTGACAAGAAAAACGGTGGAAGCAGTTTACTGACTGTGGAATCATCAAGCAACTATGTCGACCCTCGTAAAGAAAATAATAAACACAAGTATCCCAGAAGGGTATGTATGCATAGTTATTAATTTCAAGTTTCTTATGCATTATCATAGCTACTGATCATTCTCGATCAACTTAAACCTATATTTGGATGCAGAACAAGTGGCTTTGCATGGGTTGTTGATTAAGCCCCAAGGCTAAGGAAAACTTGATGCTTTGGTGGGTGGTTTAGTACAAGGCTAGTCTTCTTCATTACAGGAGGAAGCTTAAGTTTTTGCTCAGACAATTGTTAAAAGAGATGTGGTTCTTATATATTCTTTAAATCTTGGTTGTTTTTATTAGCCAAATAAAATAAATAAATAAATAAATAAATCTTGGTTGGTTTTGACTCCTTGATTTTCCTTTCAAGGAATATAATGTACATAGGCAATAAAAGTGTCATTTTTTTTTGTCTTCCCCTAATGTGTTGATGCAACCAATGTGAAGAGGCTGAAATTTATCAATCTATTTAATTTCCACTCCATTACTACTTGGAACCCTTATTATACAAAATAAAAGAAGAATCATAAACAAGTGGACATTGAAAAAGAACAACAAATTTTAGTCTATTCATAGTCTTAATTTTTCACTGAAAATAATATGTTCTACTCCGAAGTATGATGAAATTTTTGCCAATCATATTCTTATGGATGCGTCTAATATACAGCGCTGCATACTATGCAGTTTTTTTTTTTGAAATGCAATTGCATTTTGAATTGTAATTGCCGTTCAAAAAAGTAAAATTGATCACAATTGCATTTTGGAATGACAATTGCATTTTTGAAATACCTAATTTCACATTTTTGAACAGTAATTATAATTCAAAAATGTAATTGCATTTAAAAAAGAAAACTTCATGATATGCAACAATGTATAATAGAATTTTCCCCATTGTTATAGGCTTTGGCACTTAAATGTAATTTTGGGACACTATGTGTCAATAATGATGGCTTTGTAACACGCCACGTGTACACTTGTAAGGTTTAAGTCTTCGATTTTGTCAAAAACAGACCGCACATGTTTTTTTTTTTTTTTTTTTTTTTTTTTTTTTGGCACATGTTTAGACCCTGTTCCCTTTTGGTCAAACATTAATGTGGGAAGGAATGCCAATCTGCCGTGCCGATTTGGGCTCAGAAAGGACACCTCGGTGGGCGTACGGCCTTCTTAAATTCTTGTAATTTCAGATCCTGAAAATGTGAGACTGAAAGAACAGTGGCAGTTGGTGAAGCACAGTCCAAACCCAGAAGTAGAAGTACCCACAAGTGCAAAGAAAATGGCCAGCTGTGCTGTTCACGGTGGCTGTGCCAGCGACTACATAGCCGTCGCTGTATCTGCCATATGCTTCATTCTGTTAGTGTTTTTCTATCACAGTTTTAATGGGTTTTGTTTGCTGTTTGCAAATGAGTTTGCTTTGGCTCTTTGGGATTGTGATGGTGGGAAATTAGATTGTGAAGTCACATAACTTGTTGCTTGCTTGGTATCTGTTTGATTTATTGTCTCAGAGAATCTGATTTTGAGCTGAATTGCAGAAGACTTGAAATTTTTCATGGGAAATGACTAATGAGGAATGGTTGCTTAGAAATGTTTTCTCATTGGAACAAAGTCTGAATCTTTTCAAGCATCCAAATTTATGGGGAATCATATATTGCCTGCTTGGTATCTGTTTGATTTGTTGTCTTAGAGACTTTGAGTTTAACCTGAACTGTAGATGATTTGAATTATTTCTGTGGGAAAATGAGGGATAGATGTATAGTAGGGTGTTCAAAGTTTGATACTTTAGTTATTTAGTCTATACTGTTAAGGTACTGAGTAGTGAGGTCTTACAACTGCTGGTTTGTTTGTTCAAGCGGGTCTGAGTTAATCCCTGATACTATAATTTTCCACAGAACAAACTTAACTCGATAGACTAAGTGTGATCCTTTTCAAGTGATTGGTTTCTTTCTTTCAGGCTCCTTTCACGGTTGATTTTCCCTTTTGCGGTTCACAAACTTCCTTGTGCGAAACGCAGTGGCTTTTGGATTCCAGTTATTCAAGTTTTTGCTAGCTTCAACCTTGTGTTGTCAATTGTGGTAGACTATAGACTTCTATGTTCATAGTCCATCTATAATATTCTCAACAACTTCAGCCACCATTAAAGCAGCACATGTTTTATGCAGATGTCCGTCAATTTTCTGAAATTCGAAAAGCGACATTGGTGGCAGTCTTGCTATGTTTGGGCAGGTTGTTCACAGCTTTTGTCATCATTAATTTTTTTTATGTTGCTCTTGCAGTTTTTCATCTGTGAATGTCCGTTGTTTGTGTACTATTTGAACTATCTTTTGCTTTCAGTCTGGATTGAAGCTCCACTTGGCTTTGGTTTACTACTGAGCTGTCGCATATCACAGGCCTTTCAACTATATTACATTTTTGTCAAGTAAGCAACCATTTTATACTCGAGAAGTATTTGATTGGACATTATGCTGGTGTATCTCTATATGATCTGAAATTCAATTCATAAAGCTATTTAGGTTGCATTTTATTGAACGGATGTGGATAACCTGTGTGCTCCACTTTTGTGCAATTGATATTTCAGGAGGTGTCTACCACCAATCAGATCCTATATTTTCCTTCCACTAATTCTCTTGCCATGGATTGCTGGAGCTGCATGTGAGGATCTTTGAATATATTTTTGATTTTGTATCCTCTAAAATTGCATGTGTCTTACGCATTGTCTCTTGTATGCTGTAGTTATCCATATCACAAAGCCTCTAAATTATCGGTGCCACATGGGGACTCAGTGGATCATCCCATCTGTGTCCCTCCACACCATGTATGTTGCCATTTTGGTTGCATTCACTTGTGCTATTCGGCATATAGAGTTCAGGTTTGATGAACTAAGAGACCTCTGGCAGGGAATACTTGTCTCGGCCTCTTCTATTGGTACACTACTCTTTATTTTCAAACGAAACTTTCATTTGTTCAATATATGTCATTTATAAACAAAACTTTATTGTTTATTTCTAATGAAGAGGTTGTATGTCTTTCAATCCAAATTCAGTCTACATGCTCTTTAGTTTGAATGATAAGCGGTCCCAGTGAATGAGATGTCATCAAATGAAGTCCTATTAAATACCCAAGCAGAATTAGAATCTCCAAGTACAAAGGTTTTGGGGTTTTTCGTTTGCATAAAAGTAGTGTATACTCACCCTAAAACTTATAAGGGAACTATAATAATGTGGATGAGTCCATTTGTTGGGGGTCACTAATTGTCATCATCATGGGACAATCAATTATATGATCTGAATATATGCTTTAGGAGTAAAATCAAGAATACAATTAAACATCAGTTTATCCAGTCATTTTGTTATGTGTCGTTTAGATAACCTTGGAAGGGGGAAGGCACAGTTTCGAAGCATTTTTGTTGTTTCCCTACTAATATAAAGTCTAGTTGGCATCTGGTTTTAAACATTCTGGAAGAAATCATAATGTTACAGAAAATAGAGCATTGTCTCTTGTAAGCTGATTAGGCTGTATATAAATCTCAGTAACATATGGTTATTGAATTAGTAGAACTTGTTGACCCTGCTTTGTTAACCGGTTCTCCTAATGACTTCCAGGAGTATGGGTGGTTGCTTACATTTTAAATGAAATTCATGATGATATCTCATGGCTTCAAGTTGCCTCCAGATTTGTGCTTTTAGTTACGGTATGATTTATTCTGGCAGTACCTTTGTATATTATGTACTGGGATAGAAGTCTTCCAACTGATGTGTTTTGCTAACATTTCTAAATTATATGTATTACAGACAAGCATTCTTGTATTAGCTTTCTTTTCAATATCAAGTTCACAACCTCTTCTATCGCAAATCAGCTTGAGGAAAAGGGAACCTCTAGCGTTTGAGTCAATGGGTCAGGCTCTGGGCATACCTGACAGCGGCCTGTTATTGCAAAGGGAACCAGCGCGAGTGGTAGATCCTAATGAACCACTTGATAAACTTCTTATAAACAAAAGATTCCGCCAGTCGTTCATGGCATTTGCAGACAGGTGTGCTCTTCTCTTCTCTAAGTTTCAATTTTTCAAAAGCATTAGCAGGGATAACATTCATGCCCAAAATATTCTCTTGAGTACGAAGAAATGGTCCAGGGTGTGAAGATAACCTTCTCCTGAACCTTACCAAAAAGTAATATATAGTGAATTTTCCAAGAGTCGTAGTTTAGTGAGATGAGAATAAACTAATTGATTGGCTGGCACACAATGTATTTATTTTATTCTATTTGTTCTTCTTAATCACAGTTGTTTGGCAGGGGAGAGTGTCCATTTTTATGAGGAAGTACATGAACTTGGTAAAATACCTGTGGATGACCCTGTAAGAAGAATTTACATGGCACGGCATATCATTGACAAGTACATAATTGCAGGTTTGTGATTTTGTCAATGATTAATTTATTATAGTTGTATTATAGTTATGGTTCTTTACGATACACATCACCTCTAACGTTAGACTCGCACTTGCTAGGAGTTCAATTTATACTCGTAAGTATGTGAGGACATGAATTTCAATTTCCATCATACAGGTGCAGCAATGGAGGTGAACATCTCTCACCGAACCAGACAAGAGATTTTGACCACTTCCAATCTGGCACAACCAAATCTTTTTAATGATGCCTTAACTGAGCTGATACAGTTGATGATAATGGTACGATCAATTCTTAAGGTTACCAAAAATTTTGCTTACTTTTTAAATTAGTAATAATAAAGTAGGAGTTATGTCTAAGCTTTCTTTCTTTTTTGTTTTTTTTAAACTGTCTTTGATATAGAACTTGGCAAGAGATTATTGGTCATCCATGTTCTTCATGAAGTTCAAAGAAGAAGCCAGTATGAGATCTGGGGTCCATGAATTGGAACAGATGAGAGGTTGGAACTACTCTCCAAGGTTGAGTTGTGTACGTGGTGCTGATGATCCATTTCACCAAGAACAAGAACTATTTTCTGTTGATTCTGGCTGCAACACTCATGACCACGATCATGAACCAAGAATCATGAATAAATTCGATAACCGGAACTTTGTTTGATCATATGAAGGCATCTTAATGTCAAGTGTAGCTTACCTTCCCACTTGTGTACATAGATAACATTATTCATATTTATAAAATGAAACAATAAATGCTTAAGATTTTGCCTATAGTTTTCTTCTTTTACAGTGTTCTTCTATTGTTAACTAGAATTCACCATTCAAATTCATAAAGTAGTTTCTGACTTTGGGTTAGATATCTATGAATGAATAGCCTCATCCCTCATCCCTCATCCCCCTTTGGTTTCCTTCTGTTTGATCTGTAATTTACTTTAGTCATTCCAGTGATGATGATGGTCAATCCTTTGAAATGATGAGAAGTCATATGGTAATAATTGGGAACTCTACTATCAGGCTTTGTAGATTCACAACAATATTAGCTTCTGTTTGAACCCAAAATAACCGGCCCGGATTATTTATAATTTAGTGGAAATGGGCCGACACCAACAACCCATACCATTTTATTTGGTCAAGCCCATAAAAGGGGTGGAATCCTTTTCTTTCCGATGGGTTCCATGAAGGCATGAATCCGAAGATGGGTTAATTTCCATTCCATTAATTGTTTAATCCTATTATGCCAATCAATGCAATCAAATGCGCTGGAGATTACAGGTAACAGAGGCAAACAGGGAAAGAGGAAATAATTGTAATAAGGCCAAGGATGGCTAGATTATCACTATTTTTTTTTGTTTAAACACACACCCCCACCCTAATTCACCCAGATATTTAAAGGGAGTCGAACTCAAGATCTCTCCTAGAACAACCTTGGTGTCAAACCACTACACCTTGGATACTGTATGAATTTCTTTATTTGTTCATCAGTGATGTTTGGTAGAAAAGACTTAACATTTATTGATAGTGTTGGGACCTGAAAAGATTGGTTCCGACAATACAATTTGCTTTATGAAATTAACATTTCATAAAGAAAGTCAGATGATAAGGGTCCATGTACATCAAAATTGAAAATTACCTAAAGTAATTTAGTGGCAATCAACTAGTGCATGTGATTTATTGTCGGTGAATTAGTTTCAGTGAAGTGGTGCCAATAAGTTAGTGGAATCAACGATGGTTTAGTGCTTGTGAGTTAGTGTAACTGCGAGGGCAGTGAAGTGGCAAAAAGTTTGCCAGTGAATTAGTGGCAATATATGAAGTTTACCAGTAAGTGATGTCAGCTTCAGTTCTAAGAAACGTGAATTTAATAATCTTAACAGGACACAGTACTACGCCATCAAACCTCTTTAAGAGCTAGGTTAGCTATTTAGCTGTGAGCCAGTGAATTTTATTATTACAATGAACAAGTTATCTGTGACTTCCTTAATTAGTGCACATGGTAGCAGTTCTCGATTAGTAAAAGCCAGAACATTAATATTACATGCTAATTTGTTGAAACACCACCTTCTATTCTACGTACAAGCCCCATACCCTTTCCTTTTGTTTTAGCAAGTAGAGCAAATCCTCTCCTTCCATAACTCCAAGCAACCCCCAGAAGGAACCAAACTGCCATATAGAAAAACCAAAAATGGTACATACATCTACATGCAATATTCATGAGCACCTAACAACCCAACAACCCATCTGGCTTCTCCTTCTCTCTTCTCTTGGTTTCTTCATCTTCCTCAAACACTCCATCTCTTTAGCCAGATGGGTATTCATAACTCTTCTAAGACCCGCCAAAGATCTGAAAAGATCGTACGGCTCATGGGGTTTGATCACAGGTGCCACTGACGGCATAGGCAAGGCCTTTGCTTACCAACTAGCCAAGAAAGGCCTTCACCTTGTTCTCATCAGCCGCAGCTCCAACAAGCTCAAATCAGTCTCGGAAGAAATTCGATCCCATTTCCCCAATACACAGATCAGAACTGTTGCCTTCGACTTCTCAAGCGATGAGGGTTTGATCAAGTTGGTGGAGGAGGAGATCAAGGGGTTGGACATTGGTGTTTTGATAAACAACGTTGGAGTGACGTACCCCGCGGCTAGGTACTTTCATGAGGTGGATGAAAAAGTGTGGATGAATATTGTTAGGGTGAATTTGGAGGGTACTACTCGGGTGACCATGGCTGTTGTACCAGGCATGCTTCAGAGGAAGAGAGGTGCTATTGTTAATATTGGATCTGGGGCAGCCATTGTTGTGCCTTCTCATCCTCTCTATACCATCTACGCAGCTACAAAAGCGTAAGCATATACTAATAATTAATCTTCTTAACTTCGGAGAAACGTAAATTAATTTGGAGAAAGTGCTCAACATTCAAGTTTTCATGGAGAGAACAGCCAAACAAATTTGTTCACATATCGGATTTATATATGTGTACGTGTATATAACTAAAATTAGCTTGTCAAACAGTACTGTCATTTGTAGGAATTTGATTATCGTTTTAGAACTTTTTTATACTTTTGTCTTTTTATCAAGTCATAATTTTAATTTGCCCTTTTCTTTTTTCTTTTTTCTTTTAATTGTCAAATTAAGACTCAAAGTCGCTCCAACACAACTGTACACAAGTTAACTATAATTAACTATTATCAAAGCACATTAATTGAATTTTATTAATTTTTTTAATAAATTAACCACCATTCATGCAGCTACGTAGATCAATTGTCTAGATCCCTGTACGTGGAATACAAGGGGTACGGAATCGAGGTGCAGACTCAGGTGCCGTTATATGTAGCAACGAATATGGTGTCGAAGGTTGCTTCGATTGAGAGATCGTCATTGTTCATACCATCGGCAGATGCTTATGCAGAAGCAGCAGTCAAGCGTATTGGGTACGGAGAAGCACGCTGCACTCCATTTTGGGCTCACTGGCTTCAATGGTGCTTTGCGCGGTTGCTCCCGGACTCTCTTCTCGATGCTTGGCGCTTCTCTATTGGTGTAAACAGAAGGGGCCGGCCGGGAAGCTAGCTCGATCAATAATTTCGATACAAAAAGAAGGAGCTAGATAGGAGTGGCCGGTCGGCCGGGGAGTAGGTACGGACTGTATACTACAGCCTCCTTTAATATAAAAATTGGTATTCTATACGTATCTAGCTTGTTATATTTTCAAACTATAATGAAGATCGATCTGTGGTTCGAATAAAATATATGTAATGAATTTCGGGGTTTAGAGTAGTTTTCTCGAGAGGGAGAGTTTGAATCTATATATGCGTGTAATCATATACTCCTTTGAGTCCATCTAACTAGCTAACTCGATCTCTATCAAAGCATTTATATATATGTCACTGTCTATTGAACAGAGTAGCTAGACAAATCATGAATGCGCGCAGTTGGCGGTTATGCAGCTGTTAGATATAGATTGATCGAAGTTCCTGAATGCGATCGAGCATTTTCCTGCCAGTACTACTTCGTTGGGATGCAAAAGAGAGTCAGGTAAATTGAATAAGGAGTCTCGATCGGAGTAAAAAGGTGCACGAACTTGATTTGGAACCGTCTTCATCCTCTCTCTCTCTCTCTATATATATATATGTATATATATAGCTTAGTTTGCAGCTGCATGGAGCTCATACATATATATATATATATATATATATGTAGAGATTGGACTATTTCCCCTCCCATGTTTACAAGGAAACAGACATTATCACTGATATATGGCTTGGGGCTACTTTCGCCCACGAGAATGATTTACTCCCAGGCATCTTCGGCCAAATTTAGTCGATTTCTATCTTTTACAGGATTAAGGCCCTTGGTGAGGTCTAAGTACGTATGTGTGCACTAGGGTGTAGTCCAGTTAAACGTACTAATGCAGTGGTCTGCCCATCACAGACCCGAGTTTGAGTTTCACATTTCCCACATTTTTTGAATTTTGGAGCCCCTCCCTCTCCCTAAAAAAAATAAAAAAAAGTACGTATATGTAATCTTTGTAGTACTGAGGTTATCTTTGATTCAGTCCAAATAAAAAAAAATGTTTTCACTCAAAGGAGTATATATTTTTACCAATTTATGTGCACAACACCAAACTATATATATTTTAAGAGGCTAGTAGTATATGTGGAGTAGGACGAACTAGGAGGTTGTTGTATGTAATATATTAGAGAGGTGGCATTTTAAACCTAAAAAACCCAAAACTGGTTTTTTCACATGAAATATTTTCGCTTCAATGCCTAGTAAGATATTGTAATTTCTAACTTGTAAATTTGCATATAAAATGCTCGTATTATACTCTTAAGTATGTATTTAAAGAAAAAAAAAATCTTGTTTTCTGAACTTTTCAAAAGATAAGAAATACTTTGAATTATACACCTATTTTTACTCCGAATGAGCGTGCAAGGATACAGTGGCGGAACCAGAATGAAAAACCTGGGAGGGCTAATCTTCAAAACAATTTTTTTTAAGGAATCTCGCCGGTACTATCGGCGAGAATTTGTTTTAAAGAACCTCATTGATATATTTAAATTTTAGATTTTTAGACCAAACAATCAAATATCAAAGAAAAAAAATAATTGATTTGGCACTTTGGCAGTTGGAAGTTTGGCAGGCAATCTGTGAGTGTGAGGAAAAAGCAATGAATCAGCCAAGGTCCCAAGAGTATATAGAAATATAAATATAGAATAGAGATTAGAGAAGAGAAGTGGTCCTTGATTCCTTGAACCAGCCCAGAAGAGTAGAAGACGTTTGGAAGGAAGAAAAATGGAGTAAAAGAGACTTAAGAGTTAAGATGTAGCATAATATGATGTTGTTTAGTACTTGTTAGGATTTTTTTTTTTTATGAAACCGTATATGGGTAATATTTTTTTTGGCCAAAATCTTGGTAGGGTTTTAGCCCACCCAAGTCCCTACATAGTTCCGCACCTGCAAGGATAGACGTAGGTTGGTCAAAGATGTTTTCGGTTGATGTGATCAAGACTGCTGCTTACTTGGTTAATCGTGGACCATCAATTTCAAAAAGTGAATTCCCTTACTTCGTTGTCTTTTACGACTTGTCGGTCTAACTACTTTTTTCAGATACTTGTTTTGAATTTTTTTTTTTTTTTGTCAATGAAGCACGGAAACGGAAACGCGTTTCCGTTTCCGGTACGGGGGGAAACGTGGAAACGGCAAATTTTAAAAATTTCAATTGGAAACGAGGCAAGGAAACGCGAATAAAATAATTAATATATAATTTTATATACATAATTAACAATAAAATATTAAAAAATATAAATTCATAGCAATTGTTCAATTAAAAAAATTTCATAGCAAATAAGCAATTTTTCAAACAAAAATGTTCATATCCAATAAAATAGCCTCCACCATGATATATAATTATATATATATATATATATATATATATATTGTTCATATCCAACCCGTGCCTTTTTGACTTTTTCTATTCCTCCTCCTCTCTTCTTCTTCCTCCCTTCTCTCTCTTTCTTTCTCTTTTTTTTTCCTGACCAGCCTTTGCTCTCTCTACTTCTCCTTTCTCTTCTCTGAATCTCTGCCACAGCCCATAGCCAATTCTCTCTTCTCTTCTGCTCTCTCTAGCTTTGTTATCACACCCAATCACAAGCACACCGCTCCAAATTGTCGTGCCCAGCTCACGCTCTCTCTCTCTCTCTCCTCTTCCTCTGATTTCTCTCTTCTTTTCCTTTGCAAATCGTGCCGTGTTTCCCTTCCGAAAACTCACGTTTCCAATCTTGGAAACTCACGTTTCGGCGGCTGACCGTTTCCGCCCAAAAAGTCAACAACCGGAAACGCGTTTCCGACCGTTTCCGCTGCGTTTCCGTTTCCGGTACGAGGAGAAACGGGGAACCGGCAGTGTTTCACGTTTCCATGCTACATAGGTTTTTGTTTTTTTGGTTTGATGGAGTGAGCCGGTCAGGAACCAGCACCCACTAACACACGCACACCATTCTGACCGAAGTCCACGAGGGTATCCCAACAAAGTCAGACTATTTCCCCCGCTCGCTGATGCACGAACCCGAAGGCCCCTCAAACCAGCTGACCACTTAGAGACTTTATTACCCAGAAATCCTCCACACACAAAGGTGTGGGGCCTTATGGCTTTTAACCCCCCAAGCTGCTGAGTGGAGGATCGAACTCTGCTGGGGAGTACCCAGCTTGCATCCGTTTCCACCCGACCACCCCCAGTGGTTACTTGTTTTGAAATTATGAGTCTCAAGATTTCAGCACTCACAAAATAAAGTTGTTTTTATGTAGAATTTTATTAGACGAAAGAATCTTTCAAAAACTAGTATCACCAAAGAACGAAATTTGAGTCTCTGCGGCTAGATAACTGATAAATGGATCTAGAAGAATTTTTCATAGCGGCAGCAATCACCATAGGGTTGGTATCTGTTTGTAAATCTTTGCTGAATTTTGTGAGATGGATATGGGTCATGTTTTTGAGACCTCCAAAGAATCTCAAGGAATATGGATCTTGGGCTATCGTCACTGGCTCGACTGATGGAATTGGCAAAGCCCTCGCCTTTGAAATGGCTTCAATGGGTCTTAACCTTGTCTTGGTTGGTCGAAACCCTTCAAAGCTCGAAGCCACTTCCAAAGGAATCCGCGAGAAATACGGGGACAAAGTCGAAATCAAGAACATTGTGATGGACTTGGCCAAGTTGAGTGGGGAGGAAATAGCAAGGGCCATAGAGGAAGGAATCAAAGGGGTTGATGTTGGGGTTTTGGTTAACAATGCAGGGGTGGCTTACCCTTATGCAAAGTTTTTTCATGAGGTTGATTTGGAGGTGGTGGAGAGCATTACAAAGGTGAACATTGAAGCAGCAACTTGGGTGAGTAGGGCTGTTCTTCCTGGTATGCTCAAGAAGAAGAAAGGAGCAATTGTCAACATTGGATCTGGGTCCTCTGTGATAGTCCCTTCTTATCCTCTGTACACTGTTTATGCTGCTTCCAAAGCGTGAGTTCAGTTTTCTTAAATTAAACCTGTGTTTCATAATGTGAATTTTGTGGTTGGACTAATCTGAAATGCATGCTATAAGCTTTAGGATAGGATTAGATAAATATCAATGCATTCAGTTTTATTTTCTATTTGATTAATATGATTCCCAACCATTTTGTTTCCCTAAATGCACAAATTTTCCAAGAGGAGGCTTGTCAACAAGTGTCCTTTGCATTTGTTTATATAGTAGGCTACTTCTTGTCAGAATCTGTTGTTAATCATTGACTTTGAAGAAATTGAACATTATGCAGAAGATGGACTTGATAGTTTCAAAACAATATCAATCTGTCTTGGCCCTCTTGGGAAGCCCACTTTTTTTTTTTCACTTGTAAATGAAATCCCAATTGATCTTAGCTTCTTGAATGGGACTGTGGCCCCTAATTATGAACTATCCTGCACACTGTAACTGACTTCACAACCCTAATCATTGTGAGTTATGGTTCTTGTGAATTTATGATACAGGTACCTTGCAATGTTCTCGAGGTGCACTAGTTTAGAATACAAGCGGCAAGGAATTGACATTCAGTGTCAGGTTATCATCTTTCCCCTTCTATAGTTTTGTTCTGATATTTGGAAATTTCATGGAAAAGTTAACCCATTGCCTAGTATGGAAAAGACTTTGCCAGTACTATATATGAATATGATTGTGGTATTTTTGAAGTTATGAAGAAAACAGATTAATTAGTCCATCTAATTCACCTACATATACATAATGCAGATTCCTATCTTCGTGGCGACAAAGATGACAAAGTTAAAGGCATCTTCCTTCTTGATTGCATCTCCAGAGTCGTATAGCAAAGCGAGCATACGATGCATTGGTTATGAGCATATATGTACGCCCTACTGGGGGCACTCTGTGCAGTGGCTCATAGCACATGCTTTGCCTGATGTGTTATTGAATGCGAGCATTTTCCGGTACTTCCTTGGGATGCGAAAGAGAGGCCAATTGAAGGAGTCTCGGAATAAAAAGCTGCACCAACAGGAAAACACATTGGGGCGTTGCGGTTAACTTGATTTGGAACCGTGTGGGTTGGCTTCATCCTCTATATAGCTTAGTGTGCAGCTGGCAGCTGCATGGAGCTCATATGTAGAGATTGGACTGTTTCCCTTCCCATGTTTACAAGGAAAGTAGGAAACAGACAGTATCACTGATGGCTTGGGGCTACTTTCGCCCACAAGAATGATTTACGCTCAGGCTTCTTCCAAATTCAGTTGATTTCTTTCACAGGATTAAGGCCCTTGGTGAGTTGCAAGTATCTGTAATTTTTGCTGTACTGAGGTTATCTTTGAATCAGACCAAATGTTTTTTTAAAAAAAATGTTGTCTTTCACTCAAAGGAGTATATGATTATCTTTTGGTACATAAAATGAGATTGAATCATGAACCAAGACCTATCTAACATATTCAATCTGTACTAGATTCAAATAGCGCGCATTCATTGTCTTCTACAATGAGTTGGTGGGAACTTGGATTAAGGACATCTCCTTCAATTTCTTTTAAATCTTGCATGTATTTTGAAGTATGCATTAATGAATCCATCTAGCTAACTCTATCAAAGCATTTATATGTCGCTGTCTATTGAACAGAGTAGGCAAATCATGAATGCAGTTGGTTAGACTATGCAGTTGGATATAAATTGAAGTTTTTGTTAGCTATCAATGATATGGATGACTCATTCATCTAACACCAACTTGATTGGAATGGTTCATATTTTAGTTTATAGCATAGATTTGTTGACTGCTGACTTTTGAAATGTATGTCTATGTGTTGGCAAAACAAATGAATTTTAAAAAGGGAAATTGTATTTTTGGTACAAAGTTGACAGAAATGAAACTAGGAGCAACAACACCATTATTTCGACAATGTTGAAAAAAGTTGTTTTCTGTTAATGAAAAGATTTTGATGTTATTTTAGGTAATTCCCCTCTATATATATATAACACCTACACCAATGAGGCAATGAGTACTGTGAAGCTGGGGATCATAAAACAAGCTAAAGAGTACTGCAGAAGCACATGCATAACATGCAAGGCGTAAAAAAAAGGACAAAACCCAGTACGTACCTACTTGTTTATCATGGAGGTCTTTTTTTTTTTTTTGATTCAAAAATGGTGGTCAAGTGGGCAACCACTCTGGGGAAGAAGAGCAACATGGGTATTTCCCCTCCTCATGAGGCGTTTTTCGCAAGCCAAGGTTCAAATCAGAGACCTCCTATTACCAGGATAATCCCTGCAGCATCCACCCTACTTGCAAGTCTAACATGCTTCCACTAGACCAAACCCCATGGGTTATCATGCAGGTCTTTAATGTAGCTACTCATCATTATTTTCATTACCTGACTCTTAATTACAAGGACATAGGGGTGCCTTCAAATTCTACCTACTTCAGTTTTCTTCATAAAAAAACTTGTACCCAAGTGTCTTTAGAAAGAGAAAAAAATCCTACCAAATTTCTTATACAGAGATAGAGCTAACTGGTTCAATATTGGCAATGGAATTGCAAGAAGTTTTCATTGTAGTTGCAAGTTGCATAGGCTTCATTTCTGTTTGTAAAGCTTTGATCAATTTTGTAAGATGGGTATGGGTCATGTTTCTGAGACCCCCAAAGAATCTCAAGGAATATGGATCTTGGGCTATCGTCACCGGCTCTGCTCAAGGAATTGGCAAATTGCTTGCCTTTGAATTGGCTTCAAAGGGTCTTAACCTTGTCCTGATTGATAAAAACCATTCAGCGCTCGAAGCTACCTCCAATGAAATACATGAAGAATTTGGTGGAAAAGTTGAGATAAAGAGCATGGTGATCGACTTAGCCAAATCGAGTGGGGAGGAAATAGCTAATGCCATAGAGGAAGGGATAAGAGAGCTAGATGTTGGTGTTTTGATTAACAATGCTGGGATGGCTTATCCTTATGCAAGGTTTTTTCATGAGGTTGACTTGGAGCTAATGGAGAACATTATAAAGGTGAACTTGGAAGCAGTAACTTGGGTAACTAGGGCAGTGCTTCCGGGAATGCTCAAGAAGAAGAAAGGAGCAATTGTCAACATCGCTTCTGGTTCAGCTCACCTCCCTTCTTTTCCTCTATACACTCTTTATTCTACAACCAAAATGTACGTGAGATTTCTTAATTATATCATTTAGCTTGTTTCATGCATACATTCATATAATTAGCCCTTTAACATTTTTTGTCTTTCAGAGTAGGATTCCTGTCAACAAATTTACTTTGATTTCTTTAAAATAGCAATTCTTATCAACAGTGTTGGTGAACATCAAGTTTGGGTGAAATCCGATCCGGATCCGCATTGTGTAAATAGGGACCCCAAATATATCAATCTGTTTTTTCCCTTCTTGGATGGGAGTCATGGGACCCTAATTAGTATTTAATTATGAAGTGTCCTAGCATATTATATATATAATTAGTATATATACCCTAATTATGATTATGAGTTGTGATTTGGTATATATACAGGTACGTTTCTATGTTCTCAAGATGCCTAAGTTTGGAATACAAGCAGCAAGGAATTGACATTCAGTGCCAGGTTCTCATTCTTCCCCTTTTCATTCTTGTTACTAATCTTTCTTGTTTGTGTTAATATGGATCACAAATGGTAACTATACTTAGGATCCCAAGCTCCAATACCGTGATAAAAATTTTGTTTATCAATAATACGAAAAGCATAAGCTTTCAGAGAATGGATCAATTAATAATGTATTCTAAACTGCTTTAAGAAACACTTTTGCTACTGTATAATAGTCTAACCAGAGCTATAAAAGAAGAGAATAAGAGATATAAAGTCCCTGCTGCTCCTGCATATATGAGTCTAACCTACAACTTATAACCTAATTGATTATTTGATCTGCATATTTATCTTTAATCCGGCCATGCTTGCGTTCAAAACTAATATGCAGATTCCTCTTTTCGTGGCGACGAGGATGACAAAGCATATGAAGGGACCTTCGTGGTTGTTGGCATCACCAGAGATATTTTGCAAAGCAAGCATTCGATGGATTGGTTATGAGCATCTGTGTAATCCCTACTGGTGGCACTCTGTGCAGTGGTTCATATCACAGGCCTCGCCCGATGTGTTACTGAATACCATCTTTTTCCAGATCGGCATTCGGATCAGAAAGAGAGGCCAAATGAAGGAGCTACAGATGAAAAAGATGCATCAACAGGAACATGCATGATGTGCAATTGTGCATGTACAAGTATTTGATCATATATGTTGTTCGATCTGGGATTGTCTTCAACATAAATATTGTTGTACTGGGTACATTTTAGATGAGATTGAAGTATGTATTGAGGAGCTATCTAATATGTTCAATTTATATGAAATGTGTTTTACAGTGCCTCACCTATAAAAAGTAGTACTGCATCAAAGAATGAGGCTTGGATCTGTTTTGTCACGTGCCTTTCCTAATGTGTAACTGGGATCAGAAAGAGATCGAGGCCAATTAATGAGGCCTAGTTACCAGGATAATCTATAATAGTGATTGTATTTGATGCAGTTCTACTTCCTAATGTTATCTCAAACATTACGATCATGGTAATATAATATATATATATATATAGTAATATAAATACACTGATACACATACAATTAAAACCGTAAAACTCACAAGTAAACTATTTGGACAATTTAATTTAAAAATACGTTGAAAAGTTCAGTATAGTTTTTTAAACAATTTTATGTGCTAACACGAGAATATAAAAGTGTTCAAATCCTTGAACTCATAATTCCAAAACTAGCTGTAACCAAAAACTAATAATAATTCCAAAACTAGTTCTGAAATAATTAAGTAGTTTGATTGACAAGTTACAAAAGGCGACGAACTAATTAAACAGTGTTCACCTATTGGAATTGACGGTCCACATATATACTAATTAGGGTAATCAAGCTCCTAGTTCTTCCTATTCCACATATACTAGATTTAAATTTAATGCAAACTTGGGATTATTTGCCTGACTATTTCTATATGCAAACTTGGGATTATTTAGATTTAAATCATTAATTAGTACCATCGGTTCCGCCCCTGACAACAAGCTCCTCAACTACCAACGACTCTAATTCTTTATTTCCCAACAAAACCATCGGCCTCTTGATTACACAGTATATATATATAGTAAAAAAAAAAATCTTCTACTTCAGTTGTTATTTAAAAACAGTGAATAACAACTACGAAGAAAGCATTCGATGAATTGGTTATGAGCCTCTGAAAACAGGGAAAACTTGTAGTTCATTTCACCAAAGAAAGAAATTTGTAAGTCTCTTTAATTTGCGTAAATTGCTTTGCAGCTGATAACTGATTCAATATTGGGAAATGGAATTGCAAGAAGCTTTCATTGTAGCCGCAAGTTGTCTAGGCCTCATGTCTGTTTTTAAAGCTTTGATCAATTTTGTGAGATGGGTGTGGGGCATGTTTCTGAGGCCCACAAAGAATCTCAAGCACTACGGATCTTGGGCCATCATCACTGGCTCCACTGATGGAATTGGCAAAGCTCTTGCCTTTGAAATGGCTTCAAAGGGTCTCAATCTCGTCTTGGTTGGTCGAAACCCTTCGAAGCTCGAAGCTACCTCCAATGGAATCTGTGAGAAATACGGTGACAAAGTCAAAATCAAGAGCATTGTCATCGACTTGGCCAAAGTTGGTGGGGAGGAAGTAGCTAGGACCATAGTGGAAGGAATCAAAGAGCTTGATGTTGGCATTTTGATTAATAATGCAGGGATGTCTTACCCTTATGCAAGGTTCTTTCATGAGGTTGATATGGAGCTCATGGAGAACATGTTAAAGGTGAACATGGAAGCCGCAACTTGGGTGACTAGGGCAGTGCTTCCAGGTATGCTCAAGAAGAAGAAAGGAGCCATTGTCAATATCGGCTCTGCTGCCTCTGAGGACCCTTCTGTTCCTCTATACACACTTTATGCTGCTACCAAATCGTGAGTTAAAACGTACACTAAGTTATTCCTACTTACGTACTTTTCTTTCTGATAGATACATGTTGAATTTGGACTACGTACTAATCGCATAGATGCATTCTATTTTGGATAATTTACTGTTGTACGTTTTATAAGGGGACGAAAATGACATTTGAAATTTAAGAAACAGCATTATATATTTTTATTAGTACGTTATAAGAAGCAGATCGACCACTTTAAATCCCTCATACTAGCTAATTAATGAGTTATATAAACTACTTATGATACAGGTACATTGAAATGTTCTCAAGAAGCTAGCATTAGTCTGGAATACAAGCAGCATGGAATTGACATTCAGTGTCAGGTTATCACTACTCCTATAGCCTTCTCTAGCTTAAAATGTATTCTTGTTCTTGTTCTTTGAATTCTATTGATAATTTGATATTACTCCTAGTGACTGCTCGATCAGTTGGTCATTGATAATGTGCACAGGTGCCTCGTTTCGTGGCGACGGAGATGACAAAGAATTTGAACAAGTCAGTTCCCTTGGTGATGGCATCACCGGAGAGATTCAGCAAAGCCAGCATTCGATGGATTGGTTATGAGCATCTATGTAATCCCTACTGGTTGCATTCAGTGCAGGGGTCCATAGTACATGCCTCTCCTGATGCGTTGGTTAATGCCATGCCATCACGTTTTGGATCTGCAGTGGGATCAGAAAGAGAGGCCAAATGAAGGAGTCGCACTAAATGCACCGAGTAATATATTGCATCTACGTACCTTGCTCTAGGGCTAATGCTCTTGATGTTTCGCCTCTCCCTTCTCTTTGTAATTTTTTTTTCTATTAATAAATTTGAGGGATAGACGATTAGACGGTGTTTTTTCTAGTGTAAATTGTAATGGTCTCTTACCCTCGGAGGGTGGGTAAATGCCTCGCATATTATTGTAATGGTCTAATTAATTCTCTCTTTTGGATTTTTGTTTTTTAAATGATTGTATTTGATGCAGTTGTATTGGTACTTCTAGTCGCTGTTTTTTTTTTGACAATTTAATATAAATCTGATGATGACCAATGACATCTTTTTTGACTTGTTCATGCATATATTTTTTTTTAAAAATTAATTATCGAGTAAAAAAATAATTTTGGCACATAAGTACATACATTCACTCAAAATTCAAAAATAATCTTTTATTCGATAAATAATATTTTGAAAAATATATGCATGAACAACTCAAGAAAGATCTCACTGATCATCATCACTTCTAGCTAGCAGCTATTAGCTCAAGCATTAATTAGGGGTTTATAACATTTTACTTGGCATTTATATATAAAAATAAATTCGGAAGAATATTTCTTTAGGAAAAAGCGAACCAAACTGAAGACCAAACCGAAATACCGGTCGATTTAGTTTTTTTAATTATATCGCCCAGAATATTAAAAAAAAAAAACTGATATTTAACTCATCTGACGGCCTAGGAAATTTGTAAAAATAAATTCAATATTAAACCAGACAATACTTCAACCAAATAATATCCCAAAAAATTAAAAAAATATTTGGCCGTTGCAACAGTGTTTATTAATTTACTTAAGCGGTGATTATTTCTTTCGTGCCCAATATGAGTGGTCATCGTGTGTATTTTTGCCTCTCATTTTTAATGAATTAACGCTTTCTATAAAATAAAATAAAATCATTCCCCCAATATTATTTTGTACATATAATGCTCAAACTGTAACTCTGTAAAGTATAACAAAATAAAATGATCAACTACCCCAACTAATTGCAAACGTGGGATATACTCTCATCACAACTACCAACTACTCTTCTTAATTTATTTTCAAAAAGGAAAACTATATCAGACTCTTGATTACACAATAACGAAGGGTCCCTTTCATATTGAGATTCTTGTACTTCAGTTGTTATATATTTATGCTTCAGTTTCTTTTGAGAAAAATGAACCCTACCAAATTGCTCTGCTGCTGATAACTGATTCAGATTGGCTATGGAATTGCAAGAACTTTTCATAGTGGTAGCAATCACCATAGGGTTGGTTTCTGTTTGTAAATCTTTCTTCAATTGTGTGAGATGGGTATGGGTCATGTTTCTGAGACCCCCAAAGAATCTCAAGGAGTACGGATCATGGGCTATCATCACAGGCTCTGCTCAAGGAGTTGGGAAAGCCCTAGCATTTCAAATGGCTTCAAAGGGTCTTAACATTGTCTTGGTTGATAAAAACCATTCAGCCCTTGAAGCTACCTCCAATGAATTAATTGAAAAACATGGTTGGAAAGTTGAGATTAAGAGCATTGTGATGGACCTGGCCAAATTGAGTGGGGAGGAGATAGTTAAAACCATAGAGGAAGAAACGAAAGGGCTTGATATTGGGATTTTGATTAACAATGCAGGGATGGCTTACCCTTATCCAAGGTTTTTTCATGAGGTTGATTCGGAGCTCATGTTGAACATTATGAAGGTGAACATGGAAGCACCAACTTGGGTGATTAAGGCTGTGCTTCCAGGAATGATCAAGAAGAAGAAAGGAGCAATTGTGAACATTGGCTCTGCTTCCACGTTAGCCCCTTCTTTTCCTCTATACACTCTTTATGCTACAACCAAAGCGTGAGTTTTCTTAAACATTTGTCTCATATATATATATGATCATCATGTTTTTCTTTTTCTTATACATTTATCTATAAATTTATTCTAATATTATTATGAAACCCTAGCCTCACCTTTTGGCATCCCTGTTTGTTTAGCAACACATTTCAATTGATTTTAATGCAGGTACCTTAAAATGTTCTCAAGATGCATTAGTTTGGAATACAAGCAGCAAGGAATTGACATTCAGTGTCAGGTTCTCATTCTTCCCCATTTTATTCTTGTTCTTCTTCTTTCCTTTTTATTTGACAACCTTTTAGAAATCGATAAATATGGTTGTTGAATTTCACTAACCTATAACTCATATATACCAATCCACCTGCATTCATCTCCACTACTATAAATGGAGGCATAAGGCTTTAGTATCGAAGGCTTCACCAAGTTTTTGATTGCCACAAATATCCTTCAGAATAAAAAAAAATTCTCATGATAATTATTTAAAAGGGTTATTATGGTAAAAAAACAAAAAAAAACATAAATATAAAAAGAAAAAAAAGGAAGAAGTAGGTGAATAAAGATTTTCATATTTTTTTCTTTCTTTCATAAATAATACGTGCATCGCACGGGTATGAGACTAGTATACTTAATGCCGCAGGTTCCTGTTTTCATCGCAACAAGGCTTACGAAGATAAAAGCATCTTCCTTGTTCATCCCATCACCGGAGACATTTAGCAAATCAAGCTTGCAATGGATCGGTTATGACATTGTTTGTACGCCCTACTGGTGCCACTCTCTGCAGGCGTCCTTTGGCCTTGCATTGCCCCATGTTCTCCTGAACGCCACCCTTTTTAGGTACTTCCTTGAGAACAGAAAGAGAGGCCAACTGAATATATGAGTCGCAGAAGAAAAAGATACTGCAACAACAGAGCAAACAACTATAGGTGTATCTGATGCAGCATTGAAATTGTCAGATTTACCATTTAGCAGAAAATAAAATTGTCTTGGATGAAATGTACAATAAGTACTCAATTACATTACGTAATTGGTCGTAGATGAACGTACATGTCAAGCAATCAATCCTATCTATGTTATCTCCGGATTCTAATTGGTTTACGTAATTAGAAAGGGTATTCTATCTTCAGTAATTGGTAGATGAACATGTCAAGCAATCGATCGTATCTATGTCTCAGACTATATTGAAGGTTGTTGTGTCACATTTTTAGTTGTAAGTAGAATTGTGAAATGTTTTGCTAAATATCCATAAGGATGACTGACTGAAAGAAATAAGTTCTTGTGTGTACAAGCTCTCGTAGTTTCCCGTATAATACCAAAATAGTATACAACTTGACATATTTTTTTTAAAAATATATTTTTTTTCTGTATTTTGTGCTTTTCAAAATATTCTCTAAAATTCTTGTAGATTTGTATCCAAAAGTACGCATTATACGCATAATATATATGAATTTATGTGTTTTATTTTTTTGCGTATTTTACACACATATTTCACACTCTTAACAATTTACTTGAAAATACACGACAATGATGATCAACCACTCTAGTTGTACCACAAGTACTTATTTCTTGTGGAATTTAGAAAGAGTAGCCAAATTCTAGCTGCGGTTGGGTTATAAGGGTTGTCCGCATTACTTATGTAGCAGGGTACAAATTCGATCTGGTAGTCGATTTGATGGCCATATTTAACATGATTAATGAAGTATTGATGAACTAATATGAATGAAAACTTTGGAATCATAAACAAAAGGCTACAGTCATTACTATACCATTATACTTGATAATGGCATACCACATTGATTGAACTTATACTGATAGACTTAAGGGTTTCCATTTGCTGTGTACGGTGCCAAATGAAAAAATCAATGTTCTAAAAATCGCTAGGTGCTAGTCGGGCAGTGACGAGGGGCCTAGCGCCTAGGTGGGAACTAGTCGGACACCTAGGCAGTTATTTTATTTTTCTTTTAATTTTGTTATACAACATATAAATAACTAAATAAGTGTCTACTTAAAACAAAAATTATGCTTGAATTGAGAAATATAAACATGCAAAATGAAAGTATATAAAAAGTGTTATAATAGATTGAAAACATAGGTAAAAAAAATTCTAATTATTTAAAGATCGCCTGGACGGATTTGCAACTAATTAAGGTGGTTGGCCTCTGCCGAATACCTAGGCGGCAGTGGTGGAGCTGCTAGTAGACAAGTAGGGGCCTTGGCCCCCCCTACAATTTCCCCTGCTATGTATTAGTGCTCTAATTAATGGTTAATAACTTTGTAAACTAATATAATTAAGCCCCCCCCCCCCTAATAAATGTTGCTGCACATTTCGCAAATGTTTGTGATAATTAGAAAAAATTCCTTGTTAAATTTAGTAAATTCTTAATTATTAAAACTCAATAATTATTTGGAATTAGTTTCCTTAATCGGTTACGAATACAAACTTAATAATTAACGTACCTTGATAAAGGCTTTAGCCTTTTCGTAGTACTATCGCTTAAATAACTTCAACCGAATCGATCTTAGGTAAGATCAATTTTTAATTTATAAATATTTTATTTTACTTTTATCGTATTCATTTAATTGTTAGGTTTTCTAAAATATAGATTACCGAAAACTTGAAAGGCCCCTTGTCATCAATTTCTGACTCCGCCCCTGCTAGACGAGGATTTTTAAAACACTGAAAAAAACTACAGCCATGGAGAACATGACTAGTGGGAGACGAAACCAATTGGACAAATCCAGCATGTCAAATGGAGATCCGAGGATCGAGAAATTAAATATGAATAACATTTTGTGTTAGTATAATTGAGTTGGCATTCCTACACAAAAGTGAGAGCAACAACCTACGTGACAAGAGTAGGTAAGTATGCAAGGTAAACATATAATTGTGGTCTCTTTGGATTTGATTTTCATAACTAAATCTTTGATTTATTTGTGTGTTAAATAAAATCCTTTCCAGCAGATTTTATTCTATCAATTTCAGTCCTAATTGATTTAGGACCTTTTAAGAAAATCATATATTGTTTTTTTTCTAATTGACAATCTTTTTATAAAGATATTTCCTTGTAGGAAGTCAATTAGGGTTAGGACTTTAAAGTGAGGGGGAGTTCTTGACTCCTATATATGTTGCTCAATAAAACGTTGGATGTATGCTTTTAGAGGCTGGAGATTATTGTTATCTCATGTACCGCTGCGTTTATATGAAAAGCATAAAAGCATAGTTTGTTTTCTGGATTCACTTGTACATGTGAAGTGAATCCTTTGTTGCATAATTGTCTCATTCTCTCGTGACCAGTAGAGAAGAGTTGCAGATTGAAGATTGAAGGACACGCTCAGTTCCTTCGTTATCAAGAGGAGAGATTACGGAAAAGAAGAATCAAGACAAACATATAGACTAGGGTTGCTAGTTGTAATGGTAATCGAGGTTTACCTTTGTTTGTAAGAGATTTTCTCAATTTCTTCTTAGTGATTGATCCTCTTTCTGGGCTTGTGCCTCGCAGTGATGTTTCCTCAAGTTTGAGGTTTACACTGCGTAAACATATCGTTGTGTTCTTGCTGTTTTCGTTTTTTCCAGAACACTGGGATTGATAGTGTCACTTCAATCCTAGACGTGAAACACGCCATCTATTACTTGCTTCCAGCACGTTTGGGATTGTCAGTTTGTCTTCAATCCTAACATAAAAACGTTCCAGTCTTTACATTTTGAGGCTTTAAAGGGAAACAAAAAAGGAATTTATAAAAAAAATAAGAGGAAATTATTTGAAATAAAAATATGTTACCTACTAATATACATTGTTAAATTTTCAAAAAAAAATGTAAAAGTCAAGTAAATTCTAACTTAAAACCGCACTCATAATGATACCCGGTGTTTGAACTTTTCAACCCCGGTCAATTTGATGTAAAAAACTTTAATGACATGTTTACTTACTTGAAATGAAAATGTGAATGAGTCAGAATTCATTCCTAATACATATCCCCCTTAGTTATCAAATTCCAGATATTCAACAATTGATTCCTTACTTTTACTCACTTTTACGTGGGACTTACAGTCATTCCGATTCATATACGTGTTAGTAAACTCATGAGAACTTAGGAATTGAAATCAATTCTTTCATTTTTATTCTCATTCTCATTCTAATTAAGTAAACGTGTCATAAATATAACTTAGACTATTTGCCTAACCTTTTGCCCAACCGGAACCCGCACATAACTGTCTTTCCATTAACTCCCAACTGCTTAACAGCTACAATATTTTAAGAGAACTAAATATATAGGTTTGATGGCCAGAGGGTAATGCATAATCAAACTTTGTTTTGGCAATGAATGCATAATCCAAATTTAATGGTCCATCCTAGAAAAGGACATTGAGAAACTTGAATGATTTTAAGAAATGAAGAACCACGTACTCTTAGCTGTTAAAACAATTTTACAAATCAATAAAAAGACCAGTAACGTGTTAATACTGCTCTCAGAAACCAAACAGTTCTTACATTATATCGAGTATAACAAGGTAGTTAACAGTTACTGGTTCAGTTTTGCCTTGTTTCTGTAGAAGAGAAAAATCAAAAATGTGTCCCCGTGAACCAACTTTAAATTGGTTAAATGGGGTATAGAAATTTGTGCACGGAAGAGAGTTAGTTAAATGTGGTGGTTTTCCGCTCATCTACTTCATCAACCTCCTGTAGTCCTGTCTCAGTATCACACGCTTCTATATAATAACTCCCATCCTTCACTTACTACCATAACCCTCTACTTCTTCATCATCAGTATAGTCCCCCCCAACTAGCTCTGATTCTCAGATCCCAAAGCGAAGCGAAAACGATGGCGTTCTGTATAGTGGAGCAGCTCAAGAGTCAGCCTTGGTGGGTTGTGGTGCTGTTCGCTCTGGGCTCTCTCTCCATTCTCAAATTCTCCCTCTCTTTCCTGAGATGGGTGTTCGTCAATTTCCTCAGGCCGGCCAAGAATCTCAAAAAGTACGGATCTTGGGCACTAGTCACCGGGCCCACCGACGGCATTGGGAAAGCCTTCGCCTTTCAATTGGCTCGCAAAGGGCTCAATCTGGTCCTGGTGGGTCGGAGCCCCAGCAAGCTCAAGGACGTCTCCGATGGGATTCTGGCCAAGTACGGCAAAACCCAGATCAAGACCGTCGTCGTTGATTTCAGCGGCGACCTTGACGACGGTGTCAAGCGGATTCGCGAGACCATTGAGGGTTTGGATTTGGGGGTTTTGATCAACAACGCTGGGATGTCGTACCCTTATGCGAGGTACTTTCATGAAGTGGATGAGGAGCTGTTGAGGAACTTGATAAAGGTCAATGTTGAAGGCACTACCAAGGTCACTCAGGCTGTTTTGCCGGGAATGTTGCAGAGGAAGAGAGGGGCTATTGTCAATATCGGCTCCGGTGCGGCCATTGTCATCCCCTCCGATCCTCTCTATGCTGTTTACGCAGCCACAAAAGCGTAAGTTTTTGGATGCACAGATCAACAGGTCTTGGTTTTTGCTAATGATGATTTTGATTGTGTTCTAAAATTGTGATTGTTTTCAGGTATGTTGATCAGTTCTCTAGGTGCCTTCATGTGGAGTACAAAAACAAGGGGATTGATGTGCAGTGCCAGGTACTGTTGTTTCTGTATCAATCCTTTATTGGTTTGAGCTCTTAGAGTTGATGCTATATTACCAGATCTTATTTCCTTATCTTTGTACTTCTCTGTACCATCTTAGTTGTATGAGTGAAGATGCTCACTTGTTAAAGTTTTGGGTTAATTGACGTTAATCTATACAACTAATAGAAGCTCAATATTTGGTAACTTTCTCTTATTTGAAGCTCAATTGAGCTTACTGTTAACAACTGAAAAGTTAATCTATAGAAGAGCAGTGTTGTGTTATGTGCTGCAATGGAGTGGTCATGATTGTTCAACAAGTTCGTGTCTTCATGCAATAAAAAACTCAATCTATTCACAACCTTATTTGCTCTTCCCTCGGAAACTAATGGGAAGTTTCTGTTTTCTTGGTTTCTTCTTCATGCTTTCTTGGACTTCACAATTTGGCTTGAGGGTATTAGATAATTAGCCTTGCCGTATATCTCATTTCAGTTATGTGTTGATGGTTAGGTAGTACAAAAGTTATTTTGTTATCTGTTTTTGTTTTTAGAGGCCTTTGATACATCATATTATTTCATGTATTATGGTACTATTGGTCTTTTTAACTTTTCAAAAAGTGAAAATAATCGTGGCCATAATTTTTGGCTATGAAAAAATGGTAACAACGCACGTTAGGATGGGTATAATGCAATTGAAGAATTGTGAGAGATCATATGGTGAGAGAGCACATAGACTGAATGGTATTCAAAAAGCATATGGTGAGAGAGCACATATGTTATGGCGATGTTTCGCAGTTTGGCACTACCCTGTTGAGCATTGGATGATTCATGATTGCCACTAGAGCTGATTGTTCGTATCGGCTTTACTCTGAGTTGTTTGTGTTGTCTACTAAGAAGTTTCTCTTTTCAGGTTCCATTGTATGTGGCAACAAAGATGGCATCTATCAAGAGATCTTCCTTCTTTGTACCATCAAGTGATGGTTATGCGCGGGCAGGTCTGCGCTGGATAGGATATGAACCTCGTTGCACTCCTTACTGGCCTCATACTCTTCTTTGGGCTTTGGCTTACTCACTACCGGAGTCTGCAGTTGATGCATGGCGACTTCGATTTACCTTGGGGATTCGAAAGAGGGGACAACTCAAAGATTCAAGGAAGAAGGAATAGACCGGAAGACAAAATCTTTAGTGCAATGCAGTTTGATTTAGCAGATTAGAACTTCTGAAAGTTCATTGTATGCTGAGAATCTAGCTTTTGTTTTATCCTTTAAATTTCATGCTTCTGGTTAATTAATAATCAACTTTTTTCATTTTGGAAGGGAAGTTTAACTGTTCATTTGTTAATCCTTTGCACAAAATTTGGTCTCCCTAGTGTTTTAACAGGATTGAAAAATCTGAAATATCACAGCAGTATAATTAAAAGCACATAATTTATTAAAAAAATAAATTAAAAACCCACATAATTCTTGCATTATGCTTTTTAAAGCTACTTATCTCTCACCCGGAATTGAATTGGACTATCACAAAGCCACAAAGGCACTTTTTTACAACATTTTTTTTTCTTTTAATTTAAAAAAGAACATTAAAAAGGTTCCATTGCCGGGAATCGAACCCGGGTCTCCTGGGTGAAAGCCAGATATCCTAACCGCTGGACGACAATGGACTTGTGTTGTTTAATGCTTCTAAATATTATAAATAAAAAATATAATCCTTCAAAAGTCCAAATATTTATTGGGCCTTCCAAACTACCCGGTACCCGACCCGACCCGTAAACTTATTACTCGTATTACATAAACCTCTTGCAGTTGTAGCACACCTGCCGCCATTGAAATACCAGAGAGCTCCAGAACGCCGAGAATTTCTCTATCTGCTTTCATGTGCTTTTGAGTCAAAACAAATGGAGAAGAACCCGAGGTCAGCCTCGAATGTGGTCACTGTATTCCTAGACACGAGCCTAGATACTCACTTGGCCATGACCGTCTGCGGCAACGACACCGTTTCCGAGCTCAAAAGTAAGCATACCCCGTTCCTTCTCTTTTGTATTATCATCCTTATTATTTAGCTTTAATTTCAAAAAGATCAACTTTTTTGCGCTTTTGTTGCTTTGTGGGTGTTTATGTTTGAGAATTTACAGCAAGTAATGTAGGCAAGCTCAGACTAACTTGTTGAACCCTAAATTCCCAATTGAATGAATTAATTTCATCTCTTATGTTAGTCTTAGAAATCTATAAGTTCTATGTGGTGATGTGGTATCAGCTAAGCAGCTTGGTGGGTGTGATATTTACTATGGCTTATTTAGAATTTGATATCAATGCCTCTATATGCAGGAAAATTAGAGAATGAACATCAATTGTGCATGGGAGGAATCAAAATTCGATCTTTAAAGGTAATTGTTTTTTTTTGTAATATTCTTTCAGTTACATTGTCTGCGAAACACCTTGGTACTGAGAACGACTTGTATACCTGGTAGGTAAACCGGAGAGGATGCTTTTATCACCTCTCAGATTCCATGTGTGTTAAAGGAGCTGTCAGTGGCGTCGACAAGGAGTGTTTTCTGTTTGCTGATGCTTCTAGTTTAGAGAAGAATGGTGAAATTCAGCATGGTTCCCACAATTTTGGTTCTAATAACCAATTAATCTGTTTTGGAATTTCCGATAGTGCATTGGTAAATGGGATAGATCGTCCTTCTGATGTTCCTAGCAAAAGTTTGTGCAATGTGGATGATTCAATACCATTGCTACTAGAGGGAAACAAGCATAATATTGCTGACCAGAATGGTTCAGTTGATTCTTGTAGATTAACTTCAAAAGATTTGGAGATGGGAATCAAGCATTCTGATGAAGATCATTGCAGAACTTCATTTAACGATACAATCCATAGGCCAGAACCTGAAATACCGGAGGATCACAGCCTATCTAATGACGGGTTTAGAGTTCCCACAACACAAGAACACAAGGAAGATACCTCAAGGAAAGATGTAAGTGAAGCCAAAAGCAATGCATCTTTGGAAAAAGCTTCACCTGCAAAGAATGGACAGCAGAAGGATAAGCAAAAACGTGAAGAAACAGTGCATCTAAATGAAAATGATGCTCCAGTTCATGGACTCAATGAAGAACAGTCGCAGCTAGATATTATACCTCCAGAAAATTCGCTAGGCAATGAGAGTAGAGATGTTTCATGTGATATGATGATAGGAAGTAAAGATACTACCAGTAGAGAGGTTCCATGTGATTCGGTGGTTGGAGACAAAAGTAGTACCGTAGGACCTTGCGGGGCTTTGGCTTCTAATATGGATAACCGTTCAGGTTCTGGAATTCTTAGGACCAATGATGCTTCGGCTTCTAATATGGATAACTGTTCAGGTTCTGAAATTCTTAGGACCAATGATGCATACAAGGAAACTGAAGTGTCAGAAAAACACACCGAGTGCAGAAAGGATACTCACTGCCATACAGCAGTGGAAGATGTTTCAGTATCTCAGCCTGCTTCAAAGAAAAAGCACAAGTTTGAAGAAGTAACTGATCTTGAAGATTCGTTGAAAGAAAACAATATCTTGATTTGTGATTCTAATGAAGAGGCTTCCAAACCAGAAATTGCATCTGAACTCTCTGCAGAGAAAAATGCATGTACTATCTTCGATGGTTCACTTGCTGAAACCTCAGATTTTTTGACAAGTAGTTCAAGCAGAAAGAAGATGAAAAAGAAAAAGAAATCATCGAATCCTCTTCGACAAGCAGTTGATGTAGCTCCTTCCAGGCGAGGTGATATGGAAGAGAGATCTGTGGTTGCTTCTGCAGGAATTAATGATAAAAATTCAGGTGGAGAAGATGTAGCATCTATCAATAGACAAGGTCTGAAGGAAAATCACTGTGCTGCTATCCAAGAGTTGCAGGAAAATGATAAAGTACCTTCTTCACATGGTGAGTTATGTTTACTCTATTGATAGGTGATCCGGTATAGTTTTGCGTTCCATTCTAACTGATTAATTTAGAAGAAAATAGAAGTCTTTTTCACTGAGATTATGGGTCTGTTTTTTTTTTTTTTTATAGATGTTAATAGTGCTACTGATGCTGGCAATGTGGAACACAAAAGTGGTGCATCTGAAGAAAAATTGGATGGTCTTCCTTCCGTTGTTGTCAAAGCTCCCAGTGAAGGTGGAACTAATTCAGCTGAAGGAGTGCAAGAAGAGAGAGAATCATCACGGACAAATGACTCTGAAGCAATGCTGTCTGAAAAACATAAATTGCGTGGCCATGGTAAAAGATATGGGAACGATGCAAAAGTAATTGAGACATCTGAATCGTTGGATACAAATGGAACTGTTACCCCTAGTAAGAAGAAAAGAAAGAGAAAGAAGATCAACGATTCCATTGAAGAATCTCTCATTATATCAGGTGCAGAACACATTATAGCTTCTGAGTGTGACATTTCCTTGGCTGAACCTCATGAAGCTATACATGGTGAACAAGTCAGTGATAAAGCTAAAATGCAGGAGAGTAATCTTTCTCAGAAAATTGGGAAGGGCATATCAGAAAAGGAAACAGGGCATTGCCATTTAGTTATGGAAGCTGATAACCTTGATGGCAATGAGGTGGTAACTTTGCAGCAAATTGGCAAACCTCAAGAAAATGCAAAAAATACGAGAAAGAAATCTAAGAGGAAACATGATGCCATGACAAAAGATCTCCACAAGTTGGAATCAGAAGAGGAAAATGTCAGTCATCAGGATCCTGATCTAACAACTGATAGTAGAACAGAGGCACTAACCAGCAAAAGAAAGAAAATTAAGCTGGCCAAAACAACTTCAATTGATCAGTCAAATGCAAAATGTCTGGAATCTGGTAAGGAGTGTGGAGTTCAAATTGATACACTCCGTGCTTGCTCAAATTCCATGTCTGTGTCTACTAAAGTTCCTTCTCATGCACCAGAACACATTTCTGATGGGACGTCTCTCAAAGCTAACATTTCTGGTAACGACAAGGAGGTTTCTTGTGAAGGAGAAGAGATCAACTTTCATAAATACATGGTGCCTAGCCAAAGACAGAATGAAGTTGTTGCTTCTGGTGAAGTGCATGCTGAAGAGTTGACTAGATCAAAAATAGCAGATAATAAGCTGAAGCCTAAAAAGAATCGAAAAATGCTTGATTCAAGTAGTCGCTCATCTGATCTGCAAAGTCCATTCAAGTCACATGATAACCAAGGGATTGGTGGAAAGTCTGAAGCTGGCAAATCTAGCTCCATCCAACCACAAGGATCAATATCTAAGGTTGATGGTGTTGTGCCTGAGCCTGAGGAAACTGTTCCAAAGAAAGTTTCTAAATCTGGGACTAAAGCCCTATCCTCAGATGCATCTGGTAAGAAAAATTCGATTCCAAAGGCAGTTGGAAAGCACAGTGTTGCCAATGGTTCTGGGGCCAAAACTCTTGCCGAGGAAAGGAATGAAGCTGTTTCTGTATCAAATTCTAAGACAGAGAAATCAAACAATAAAGACCAAAGCAAAACGGGTAAGAAGCGTCAATCAGGTGTGACTCAGAATATTGTGGCCGGTGGAAAAGCTTCTGGTATTGATAATGGGGAAGTGTTGAATAGCTCAAAAAACAAGAAGAGCTCAGCTACATCAGTGGCCCCTGATGACAGGAATGGAAGTGTTGAAGGCAAAGATGGAGTTGTTGATTCTGATGCCAGCACCACTTCATCAGATTACTCATTGTCATCGGAGTCTGACTACTCTGATGGGGAAAGCAATGCAGGTACCAACTTGCCAAGAAATGAAATTTTTTTTTTTTTTTTATGTTCTGTTTTAGATTATTGGAACCTACTGCCGTTGTCGTTATCATGACTTTGTTATCTATTGCATTGCAATTGGTACAGGATCTTGTGCCTCATCAGGGAAGAAGGGTACTGGGAGAAGCGGGTGAGTCTTTCAATTCTCAATTAGAAAAACAAAAAGAAGCTTAGGTTTATGTAGCAAACATTATCTTTCATTCTCATCATTCTTGTATTATTTTCAAGCAGCTATTCTGGTATAAAGGGTAAACCCGCACGAAGGCTCAAAAACGATGAAATTTTTCTAAATTCAAGCGTCTACAAGAAGGCTAAACTTGCGGCTTCTCAATCACAACAGGAAGAAGACAGCCAGGCACCTGAATTTGTTCCAGACAGTCAGCCTGTCTCGTAGTAATGGGTTCTTGTTGTGGTGTTTCTTTGTTGTCTATTAAAGTAAGAAACTCCGGTCTTTTATTTTTGTGTGGGTCAAACTCCAGTTTGTTCCATGGTTTAGGCTATTATGAACTCTTATCCCCGATCTTTCCGTTTGTTTTTCCTTTTTTTTGTTATGTTATTTGCCAACAAAATCATGCTTTGTGCCCGTTAAAAATGGATCACAGCTTTGTAATCCATAACTTGTTTTGATTATGTTTACGTTCTTGTCAAAAGTGGAGTCTTAAAGTAAGCAAAATATGATTATGGCGCAATACTTGGTGTATCCTTTTTATGTATTTTATGCATGTAGCACCATTAAGCACCATAGCTTAGAATACGCCATGGTAGAATAAAATTATCAGAAAACAAGAGAATGTCATCTGCTCGGTGTCAAAAATTGACATTTCTCCAACCAATATGTTGAAAATTTTTTGTAAGAGACGGTCAGGCCACTGTGACCGGCCACAATGATGTGCTACTGTAGAATAAAATAATATTTACAAAATAAAATATTGAATGAATAAATAATAAATTATTCAATTTGGCCGATCACTATGGCCGGGGTCACAAGTGGCATGACCGTCACCTGCAAATATGTTGAAGTTGATATAGTAAAAGCTGCAAAACACGAGAATGTCATCTGCTCTTCTTTTTTTATTTTTTGGCAAGGAAGAACTTCAATAGAACAAGGGGAAAAAGAACCCTTAAAAGACATAAACAAACAGCACGCCCCTTAAACAGGGGGACCTAGAAAACCATCAGACATAAGAACTTCAACTAAGGAGAGGGGAGGATTCTGAACCCAATCAGAAGGGCACTTCCCACTGTGAACTAAAGAGGCAACCAGATGAGCTGCTCTATTAGCTAATCTGCTGGACCAAGACCAGCTAATCTGCTGGACCAAGACCAGCTAATCTGCTGGACCAAGACCAGCTAATCTGCCGGGATAAGGAGAGGTACCGGACTTGAGAGACCAATGAAGCTGCCTTCCAATCAGAAACTGTTATATCATTTTGAAGGCAACGGATTAGATTTTTCGAGTCAGAGGTGATAATAATGTCATGGGAAGGGAAAGCCAAAGCAATGAGAACGGCTTCTCGAATTGCCATAGCCTCTGCAGCCATAAGAGTATATCATCTGCTCTTCTTGATATACTCTTATATTATTCGTTGCTGTTTTTATTGGCACATCGGAGTTGACAATTAAACAGCAAATTCAAGTTGGACACATGCCCATGCATCCATTACAACCCATGCTCTTATCCACCTATCTTCAAAATTAAAATCGTATCGACTAATCCGATTATTAAATTACATGTCGAAAATGAAAAAAGTCGACTCTTCATTTTTTCCATGAAAATTGTGAAAATAGTGATGTTCAGAAAACAACCAAGCCAAACCATGTCTACAAAAACAGAATTAGTTAGCATAGGTATATTCGTCCAATAAATTTTATACAAGTACAGGCAGCACCATGTCATCATCGACCTTATATTAAAATTAATTTACATAGAAAATTCCGATGAATCACAACGATTGAATGGGTTTGACTTCCCGTTTCTGAAAAACGACCTCGGTGTCCAACCCGAACCCGTCAACCTTCCTGACATGAACCAACTCCGAGCTCCGAAACATCTCCACCAACGGCGTCACACTGAACAGGTCGTTGGCCGAGTACTTGTCCCCCCGCTTCGATATCGCCACGTGTAACACGCACACCCCGCGCGCCTTCAACGTCCGTTCGATCTCCCCAACGAACTTGCGCGGGTACAGCGCGTGGTCGAACACGTTGGAGAACTCAAAGTCGAACGTCTCGTTCTGGAACGGCTGATTATGAAAGTCCCCCTCCACCACCAGCGGAGGGTACGGCACGAGATCCACCCCGATCGAGTCTAACACCCCCACCCGCCTTAGGGCCTCAACCTCCTGCCCCACCCGGGCGCCTATACAAAGCGCCCGAGACTTATCGGACAGGAGGTTTTGTTGTTTCAACTTTGCAAAGAATTCGGAGAAGACTTGGATTTTGCGGTCCCAGTCGCGGGTGGTCCAGACTTTGCGGAGCTTGGGGTTGAGGGTCTTGTTGAGCTGGCGCTGGAGGTAGGTGTGGTAGGAGGTGTAGCCGGAGCGGATTCGGATGTCGGTGGAGCCGGAGATGATTTGGTTGTGCTGCGGGAGGGAGTGGTCGATGATGGCGGTGGGGTGGAGGTTGTGTTTGATGTGAAGGAAGAGGTAGAGGATGGGGAGGAAGAGGAGGAAAGAGACCAACAGCATGAATTTTATGAAAGTGACTCGTCGTTTCTGTTGAGTGCTGGTTTTCATGCCCGTCGGAGTCATGACAACCAGCGCCTCTCTCTCTCTCTCTTCCCCGCCGTCTCGGTCTCCCTTGATCCCTACCGCTACGGAGGCGTGTATATATTGGCCGAGATAAAGCAGAGAGAGATATTCGGAACCGTTTTTGTCTTTCTGTTTCTAGGGTTTTATATGGTAAATGAAACAGAGAGGCCGGTGTGGCCAAAAAAAAATATGTCTTCTATTGCATGAGACAGATCGAAGATTAGCATGAATGGAATATTTGGACCAACACTAATATATGCTTTAGGAGATCACTTCAATGGTACGTGATTAGTGTGATTACTCAAAATAAAATAAAAATGGTGATTAGTGTGAGCTAATAAGCAACGCCCAAAGAACATGTGGTGTAATTAGTGCGCATGCACAAAGTGGGCTTCATTTTTTTTTGTGTGAAATGCATGTGATTATTATTTTGATTGTTGCTTTTAATGAAGCCCTAATCCTGACGATAGTTGCAAAGTGCGGTAATGTGTAAAAATATGGATTATGGACGGCTTGTAGCTTTTGGCTAAGTGACGATGGTTTCAAAATTTTGGCTTTTGGGCTGCTGGTTAGCCTGATTTCGTGTGATAAAACTGATAATTATTAAGACTGGTTTGTATTTAATTTGCTACGGATCCCTTTTCAGTTTTCACCTTGGATCGTAGCTCTTCAAGCCGTTACAATGATCAGCAAAGTGGAGAAATTAATCAATCCTATCGGTTGTGTTAAATAATGTTTAGCTTAGTTTAAGAAATTGTAACGTGATTGTTTATAATTTAGTAAGTTTTGTCTTACGTTAGGTATGTGGATTGTAGAGTAGCGCTCTAAAACTAACCACCTTTATAACACTTGGATTAATCTAATGACTTGAATCAAGTCACTTCTAATACCCCATTTAAAATATATTTTTCTCATTAAATTCATTTTATTCAACCAAAAAAGAAAAATCAATTAGATTTAAAAATCATAAAATCATCATTCTTTACCCAAAAAAATAAAATAAAAACCAAAACAAACCTGGCGTTCTCTATCGCAGTCGCGCTCCTAGCTCTCTTCTCCACCATTGCACCTCTCACTCCATCAAATTAGGTATGCATCTTGAGCTTCCTCAATTTTTTTCTCCTAGGGATAACAATTCATGTTATATATCGATCATTCTTAATTGGTAATTAATTGTAGCCTTCCTTTGATCGTTGTTTTCTTCAACTTTGATTGCTGCAATTTTATTATTTCTCTTTTCTTCAATTTGATTGTAGCCTTCCTCCAATTATACTAGGTTTAGGGTTTAGGGATACTGCAGATTTTTTAATTATTTGTTGATAGGTATATGGTAGTAGAACGAATCATGTATTTCTTAGTCTCCAATCTCCATTACATGTATAGTTATTTCTAATTAAATTTTTCATTTTTCTTTCAGATCAAACAAAACCACCAAAGAAACATGTGTTGAAGAAACAAATCAACTTGTGGACTCTTCATCATTGGAGCAACCATGATTGCTCTCATTTGGTAAGTGAGTCAAAATACTGATTATCTATTTCCTACTATACATACTAGTTGATTCGCATATGTCACTACTAGAAATATGGCTTTTAGTCACAGCCCCTTTGGCCACAGTTTTCCGTGGCTATAGGTCATTTTATCAAAGGATTGCCACGGACCTCCTTCAGTGACTGAGGGGTCTGGCTCTAATGCTATTTGGGCTCAATTTGCCACAAAAAAGAAAGTCCGTGGCAAATGAGGTACAATCTTCACCGAGACTGAATTTCATTTCTCTCTCTTCTGACATAAACAGTAGCACTTGTCTGTCATATATAATATTTTATGAAATCACATTTGCCACAGATGTCAAACTGTGGCAAATTTTGGTATTTGGAACAAAAAAAAATAAAACCTTCTGTCAATGGAACCACCGTATTATACAAAAGTCATCATTTTCTTTTATACCACACCAAAAACGAATGTATACACCAAAATACACTACTACAATACAAAACTACTAATATACAAAAGGGAAAACTCCAAATAAGCCCAAAATCTTAAGGTATTTCACAAAGAAGGACAAATACTTTCTAAATACCATCTCTACCCTTTCCACTTTATTTACCTCTATGTATGTTATTTTACCAAAAAAAAAAAAAAAAAAAAAAAAAAATCTAGACGGAGCGTTGTGGGCCCATATTATGAATTTGTTTGCTCTAAACAGGAACAGCTAAGATCTATCCTCAATACTCGAAGGTAAACAGTTATATTTTTCTCATAGAATTGCTTATTACTGCACTATTTCTTCTCATTTAAGAGAAAGTTTAGATTTAAAAAGAGAGTTTATAGCTAACGCCTATAAAAGAACTGAAAGTTTGCAGTTCCTGATAGATCATATCAGAACTAATAATATTAGCAGAGCTAAAGAAAGGAGGATAGTCCTCGAAAAAGAAATTCTAATAGAAAAAGATCTCATTAGAAATCTTCTGAATGAGAAAAAAGAGATAGAATCTCGACTGAGTAGACTTTTAGTCTAATGAACAATCTTCCTCCTCTACTGACTAGAGAGAATTTATTATCATACTGCAAAGATTCTGCAGAAGAAATAAAAAGAGAAAGAACTAAGTTAAAAGATCTTAGGTGGCTCCTAGATAATACAAGCTCTCTATCACCAAATTTCTTATCAATATTAGCAAGAGTAAGAAATACTCAAGAAAGGCTATTAGAAGCCAAAGAATCTTTGGCAGTTTATCAAGAACAACTTGATATTCTGAGCATTGGTTAGATCCGCAGTCCAACTGGTATCAGAGCTTGATTTAGCTCAAAGAATTCCCAAGATGGGAACAGCATCTGAACAAATAATAGAGAAACTAGAATCTCTATTAAAAAGACTAGATGAAAGCCATCAAGAAACCTTAGAAGAAATCTCTAAATGTAACACAAGTTTAGAGAATATTCAAAAAATAATCGACCAATTAATAAAATTGGAAGAAAAGCTCGATTATATTAAAACTCTTCCAAGGGAAGAAGAAAAGTTAGTAAAATTACTAACAAAAGACAAAGAGAAAAATATTCTCTTTCCAAAAACAACAGATCAGTCTGTTAAAACAAATAGGTTTAAACCATTAGAAAAACCTATACAACATGCTAAGTTTAGTATGCCAAATATAGAACAGTCAACAGGACTGACTAATATATCAAAAGTTCTAAAGGGAACTAAAGAAATTATAAGAGATACTAAAATGTTAAGTATCTTCAAAAAGAAGAAAGAAGTTCAGCTAATAAACGCTGAAGAATTTGAATTCAATGAAATCGAGAGCAGAGTAAAAAACTCTTCGATACCAAAATTTGAATTCAGACAAATATATAAAAGAGGAAATTTTGAATTATTGGATAGCCATCAATTCAAAATGCTAGAATTCACAACTCCAGCAAACACAGGAGAAACAGATCTCCTAATGATAACACCTAGCGAAGTAGCTAGAGCAAAAGAGAAAAAATATGAATTTATGCACATTGGAGCAGTCCAAGTAGGCATAAAATTACTAGCCAGAGAAGACATAAATTGTTCGGTTCTATGTGTCCTACAAGACAATAGATTAGGAGACTTTCAGAAAAGTCTTCTAGGAACACTTGAAGCGTCTCTATGCAATCAAGTTGCATACTTCAACTGTTTCCCGAATTTCTCTACAAGTCTAAAAGACGCAGTACAATCCTTAAGATTAAGGGTGAAAACAGATGATATAACCATGAAAGAAAACATGCAAGAACTTGCAATAGTATACAGAGTATACTACAAATTGATGAGTTCAACAGTAGAACCCAAGACCAAGATATCAAACATTCCTGGTCTCACTACTGGTTTTATTACCAATCCAAAAAACTGCTCAGAGCAGATAAAGAAAGTTACTTGGGAAGAAGTAACATTTCCAATAGAGTGGAAACTTTCTGGTCCAAAATTACAGCCAGAAAATACAAGAGCAAAGTCTTATCAAGACAGAAAGACTGGAAATATCAGCCTTAGATTCGAAGGTCACAGAAAAAGTGACGTGAATATTGAAGAAGTAAATAGAGGTATTAAAAACCTCAACCTTCAAGGTCTAAGAAGAAGTAATACTGTTAGAGAAGATTCCTCTACCAGCAATACAAGAAATTACTTAGATGAACAAGAAGAGTTCGAATTAGAACTACAAAGACCTGCAAAAATGCTAAAAGCAGAAAAGCTTTACGAGCTTTATGAAGAAGCAGAAATATGTGAAAACCTAGAAAGGTTAGAACAACTTCTCATAGAAATAGAAAATTTCAAGATAAGCAAAAAAAAGCGAAAAATCCAACCTTTCCAGAATATGGAAACCGGAGAAAGCTCAGGAACAAAAACAAATATCATCAAAGATGATGACTGGATAAGACTTCCAAAAAAGGAAGCCCCTACGGGTAAAAAAGGAGAAAGAAACTCCGAAAGGTATATTCCAGTAAATGATATACCAAGAGTCCCCATTACAACCAATGGGACATGGTTAGCTTTAGAAAAAGCTCTAGACAAAAGAAAAACCATAGATCAATGGGTAGAAAGTCTCTTTTTAATGGGAGCCTTAACACTAGGAAAACTAGAACCCCCAGACATGCAGATTGTCTATGAAGCAACCCTTACGGGAATAGCCAAAAAATTCTACCTCACGTTTAAAGAAACCGAAAGAGGAAAAAATTGGCTAGAACAGATAGCATCTTCAAAAAATCCATATGATTTTGCTATTCCTTTCTATGAACAATTCTGTGGCAGTGTTACAAGCCACGACGAAAGAAGCAAAAGAATTGCTAGAATAAATATTGAAAAATTGTCCATATGTGACATAGGATATTTTGAAGAATACTTAAATGAATTCCAACAGTACTACTGTACCATTGGAGAACTAGACGATCAAAATCTAGTTAATTTACTTCATAGGAAGTTACCAGCCCCTTGGAATATAGCCGTAGCAGAAAGCATGACTGAATGTCCTCTAGAAAGATTCACAGTTGGAGGAGTTGCAGAAAGAATACAAGAACTGCTAAGAAAGCAGTGTGTAGAAAATAATAAATCCAAGATGGCTAGAAAGCAACTGAAAGGAAATGAGAATTTTTGCTATAAAATTCTCGATACTCCTACAAATTGGGGATGTCATAACATGAGAGATCCTCATAAGAAGAAGAAAAGAAAAGAAAAAATCTTTTCAAGAAGGTTTGAGAAAAACCAGAACAAAAATTGGAAGTTTAAGAAAAGCTCCAATTTTAGAAAAAATAGATTCAACAAGAAGAAAAGATTCTTCAAAAAGAAATCTCCTTCTCAAGAAAAACCTGAGAAGAAAAAATGCAGATGTTGGCTCTGCAAAGCAGAAGGGCATTATGCCAATGAATGTCCCGAAAAGAGCAAAAGAACTTCAAAAGCCTTGCTATTCGAAGAATATATAGATATTATAGAAGAAGCTAATATCAAAGGATATGAAGTAGCTTATTCTGAAGATGAAGACACTTCATCTATCTACTCAGTATACGAAGAAGAAGATAGTTCTTCAGAGTCTGATACAGAATCAGAAGAAGAATACCAGAGAGAAGTATATGTTCTCAAGGTAAAAAATTGGGAAGAAAAAACTACAGAAGAATTAATGTCTTCTTATAGTATTATGCCTGGTTCATTTCTATGTGACTACTGTCAATGTCATGAAACAAACGGCCTCCCAATGTTCTGTGAAAGCACAGGCTTCACATATCACAAAGAATGCTTCATAGCTGAAGCTAGAAGAAAAACAAAAAATGGTTCAATCAGTCAACTAGTTGAACAAGAATACGAAGAATACTTCGAAAGATTGGCAGAAAGAAACGAACTTTACGCCAGAGATATGGAAAGAGCTAAGTTTGCTAATAACAAAGAAGACTTTGAAGACTTAGTCCCTCCAAACAAAATAGTTCAACCAAATCCTAAGGTTGAAGAAGTCGAAAAGATCGACGAAGAAATGGAAATAGAAGAAATTCCGTGTCCTACAGAAGGATGCAAACCTTTGACTGATGAAGACTCACAGTCAATAGAAATCCAGCAATCTAAAATAATCTCTACCAGTAGATTCAGCAACTACATAGAGATTGGATTAAAATTTCCTGATTATAGAAAATACCATCTACATGCTTTTGTAGATAGTGGATCAGGATTTACTATAGCAAAAAGATTTGCTATTCCAGAAGAACTCTGGACTGAAGATAAAAATAAAACTGCTACTGGAATACAAATGGATGGAAGCAGATTTTCCATGAAAAGAGTAGCAAAGGATGTGAAGATCACCATAGGTGGTGGAAACTTTACAATCAAAACCATATGGCAAGCAGAAGGCCAAGGTTCTGATATTCTGCTCGGAAATGATTTCCTATTACAGCAGACAATAATACAGAAAGAAGCAGTCATAGGCTTCGAGAGAGGTGATAAAACCTTTTGGACAGAAAGACTCAAACAAGCAAGAAGCATTGTTGGTCCAAATTTCACCTTACAATATCAGAAGTTACAGCAAAATCGTGGTGAATATAAGCCAAGATTTGAAACTGTGTTGCAATACAAAAAGCAAGAAGAACTGCTTATAGAAGACTCTTCAGAAGAAGAGAACGAAGACAATGAAGAAAAAAGCTTCATTCATGAACACAACATCAAACACCTTCAAAACAAAATAGAAAAACAGAAGGTGCTCACTCTAGAAGAGATAAAGAAAATGTTAAAGCAAAACATTGATACAGATCCTCAGAAGTTCTGGGAAAAAGACCCAGTAGTCTGTGAATTAAAGCTTCATGACATGAATGCAATATGTCATGTAAAAGCCATTCCTCAGTATAAGGAAGAAGATCAGAAAGAGTTCAGAAAAGATATAGCTGATCTCTTAGAAAAGAAATTGATTAGACCATCTACAAGCCCTCATCATGCTCCTGCATTCTATGTCAGAAATCATGCAGAAGAAGTTAGAGGAAAAGCCAGAATGGTTATTGACTACAGAGATGTCAATAAGAAAACCGTAAAAGACGGTTATCAAATTGCTCAAGCAAGAGTGCTGATTAACCAGCTCAAAGGAGCAAAGGTCTTTTCAAAGTTCGATGCCAAATCAGGTTTTTGGCAAGTCAAGATGCATCCTGAAAGCATTCCAATAACAGCCTTCGGAACACCACAGGGTCATTACGAATGGTTAGTCATGCCGTTTGGATTAAAACAAGCTCCATCAATCTTCCAAAGAAAGATGGACAATATCTTCAAGCATGTAGCAGAATCCTGTGTTGTCTACATAGATGACATATTAGTTTTCTCTAAGAATAGAGAAGAACACATGAAACACCTTCATGAGGTGGTTAAGCTGATAGTTCAGCATGGAATTATATTAGGAGAAAAGAAAATTTTCTTTATCCTAGATGAAGTTGATTTCCTCGGAATCAATATAAAGAATGGAGAAATAAAGCTCCAACCCCATATCCTTGAAAAGGTTTGGAAGTTTCCAAACAGAATCCCTGACGCTAAGAGTCTACAGAGATTTTTAGGAGTCATAAACTATGGGAGAGATTTTATTCCCAAAATCTCAGGACTAACAGCAATGTTATCTCCTAAAACGAGTTCTAAGAGAACTTGGAAGTTCACAGAAGATGATGAAAAAATAGTAAAGCAGATAAAAGATTTGTGTAAAAATCTTCCTCCTTTACAACAACCTGAAGAGAATGATGAAATCATTCTACAAACTGATGCTAGTGACAATTACTGGTCGGGAATAGTTTTAGCTAAAACCCCAGGCACTAACATCGAAAAGATTTGCAAATTTTGCAGTGGTAAATTCAACCCTGCAGAACAAAATTATCCCACAGGGGAAAAAGAAATTTTAGCAGTCAAGAAAACCATTTTGAATTCTCCCGCATTTTTAGGAAAAACCTTTACGGTCAGAACTGATTGTGCTAGAGTCAAAAATTTTAAAAATTTTAAACTTGACAAAGCTGCTGATAGAGGTAGATTAGCTAACTGGCAATTGTTTTTAAATCAATATGATTATAATGTTGAATTAATTGCAGGTAGCAAGAATTATCTTCCAGACGCCCTCACAAGAGAGATGGCAATGTTCAGAAGAACAGACAAAGGCAAAGGCCGAATGAATGATGAAGATTCATCACTGAAAAATGTCCTCGAGACATACACCAAGGTTCCAAAAGAAACCTTAACAACTGATCAGTCTCAGGGGAAAGGACTGGCTAGCCCGTCTCAAACGATAGGCGGTAAAGGCATATCAAACTCGTTGACGGCTGCTGCTTTGCCCAAAAGCAGACATGTTCCAACTGGAACAACGGTAGTTCACGGCTACCAACTTTTAACCTTTGACAAAAATGTCTACAGAACTGGAAGACGCCTAACTGCAGAACAGAAGGTCTTACTCGACAACCTCCTGTACAATTTTCAAGAAAAGAACTCCAGACAAATGTTCTCTACTCTGTTTGCTTTAACAGAAGAACTCCACGATGGAGGAAAGAATGTTCAGAAGGAACAAAAGATAGAAATGGTGATTTCACCAGAAAGTGCAAGGGTTCCTCTAAAAGCCCTGACAGAACCTGAGTGGTTCGAATTTCACAATGTTCTAGGAACAGCTGGAGAAGAAGGTCTACCAGGTACACTTTTTCCTGTATCAGGACCATTTTTTGGCAGATATGTGGTGAACGTTCAAGCAGATCATCACCAGAATCATAAGCTATGGCTTGTTGAAAATGGTTTTGTCCATAATCTGTGGACTAAAACAAATGATGACTTAAGAGGTCTCCCTGCAATCATAGTTAATACGGTCAAGAACATCAGGCCAGATGGTTGCATTCTGAGAATCAAATTTATCTCAACTCCACCAGAGTGGATCAGAAGACAAGATGGCTCTGTTGAATATATAGCGCCATATCATTATGTGAGATTAATCAATGGTCCTACAGTGGACGATAAACCAGCAGTAGCAGGTTTCAATGGAAAACCAAATCAAAGCATTCCTTGGATCAAGGCAATGACTATTGATTTCATAAAGAAACTCATCCCTCAAGACAGAGAGGCGAATCTTTTAGCTAGTGGTGAAAAAATTATTATCACCAGCTATGATCATCCTCCACCAACAGCATGTGATTGCTTCTCTTCACTCGTAAGAGATGAGGTGGATTGCACTAAAGCCACATACACCTGGCTAGAGAATCTAGCTAAAGAAAATCCCTACAAAATCCATCCGGATTCAGATCTGGAAGATTTCCATGTCGAAGACTACGACAAAGGAGCAGCAAGTGGAACAGGGTCCCCAGGGTCCCCCAATTATCCCTTTGATGACGAAGCGCTAGCCAACATTGAAAATATGATGGAAAGCTGAAAGCGCACCTAACCTTATCAAGAAGGAATCTGGCTTTTTCTGCCGACACCAGACAAGTAACATCATCAGCAGGAATCTCCACCAAGAAGAACATAATTGAAGGGTCCGCATGAGCTGGATCTTATCTTTTATTATTGAGTTTTGAATTCCGCTTTGAGTTCCGCTCCCTTTATAAGGAGTCTTTCTTTCAGTTTGTAAGGCATCGAAAATCAGAACTATCACTAAGATATCTGAGAGTAGAAAGCCAAGAGTATAAGTCGAAGCTCCCTGGTTCAGCTTCATTTCTTTACTTTCAAGTAAGTTTGTATTAATTTACTATGAGCATGAGTAGCTAAAACAGCTTATAGCTGTTTACCCAAGAGTGAGGCTCTGGGTTTTTAGTCTGTAAATATGTTTGAATAAATAAATTCTATTTGTGCCCAGAACATCACCGTCGCAAAAATATTTATTTCTTGTTTGAATCAAAGTTGTTCATGAAATATTTCTTTTTCTAAACCTGATGTTAAGAATTTATTTTATCATGAAGTAATTCGTTGAAAAATCCTAAGAGGCAGCAGTGATACCGCCCTTGTAGTAACCGTCTAGGCAGTTGGCCGTTAGGTGAAATGGCATGTTGAAGGCTAGCTTCTGAAGTTTTGATTCTAATTACTGCATGGTACTGTTTATGCTTATATCAGCAAGGGAATAGGAAATGAGTAATTGTGTTAAAGGATACAGGACATTTAAGTCTTTTCCTTACAATACTGTCCTTAACTGTTAAATACGTGCTTTATACGGACCTATATGTGAATCTCCCTATACAAAAATGAAAACTATACTAATATACACTTACTAAAATACAAAATGAAAATTAAAAAAAAAAGTCCCAAGTATAATCTTGCAACCTGCCAACGATAAGATCTGGCAATGAATCAACTCAAGCCCAAGCATAGTGCCACGATCGATCCTGCAACCTGCCAAAAGATCAACATACAATCAACCAAGGTTCCCAAAACCAAACCCCAGCAACGCAAATAAAATTCTAATCCTGGAATCACTAGAAAGCACACAATCCAAGACAATATTCAATACAGAAAAAGAAAAGCTCAAATATTCGTACAACCCATTGCAAACATTAACCCAAATGGCTAGATCAAAAACTCACCACATATAATCAGCCAACTTATCGAGCATATTATTCAAAAACCCTTGGAGAAACTGAAATCAAGAGAGGATAGATGAGTACAAAGATTCAAAAAATACTAATCTTGCAATTCAAAAGCAAAGTAAGAAAATGGGTAAAGAATTACCCAATGAATCAATCGAGAGATCTTCGCATTAAGGATGAACTTGAGCTGCCTCCTGAGTGCCTGCTTCCTTGGCAACTCGAATCCATGCTGCTACCCAGACCTGTATAGCCAAAAACAGCTAATGCTAGTTCATCCTCAGATCTGAAAGAAAACCCAAAGAAAGAATGAATCTAAACTCCAGAATATACGCAGATCTGGTACAACCCAATTTCTCTCGCATCGGGTCGGAGAGGATGATGAATCGAGGACTTTCCATATCATTTTCGATCATGATCGGTCTCCCAATTTCTCTCCGATACAAAATTGGAAGGAGATGCAAAGTGAAGTCTGATCAGTTTGAGATCTAGAGAGAGAGAGAGAGAGTCGACAAAGTAAAGTCTTCCCCTTTTTATTTCTTTTGCTCTGAAAAAATATAAGAAACGAAAATAAAATGAGTTTGTTTAAAATTTGTGGTTATTATTATAATTGGAATGCAAACACTTTGGCCACAGATAAGAAAAAAAAGGTGAATGTTATGATTAAATAATGTATACACAATTAAATATAATTGTTACAATTAATATTTATTATTTTTTAATTCTCCAAAAGTGACCCACTTTGATATTGAGTATAATTTTGGCACAGATTTGTGGTTTCGTGCCTATGCTGTTCATTTTGGCCACCGAAATTTGTGCCCAAGTTTGACATTGAGTCCAATTTTGCCACAAATTTTGTGGTTTCGTGGATTTATCTTCATATAATCAAAGGTTTGCCACGACATCTGTGGCTATGCTATTCAAACTGGGCACGGAAGCTTTATTTTGCCACGGCTTGTTGTGGCTACCTTGTATTTACTACTTTGTCACGGTTGTCCGTGTCTATTGATGGTATATAAGCCACGGAAGTTGATCCGTGCCCAATGGGGTTGTGGCTATAAGCCGTTTTTCTAGTAGTGTGTACTGACTTTGGCTTGTTATTTGTGAATTTGCCTACAGGTTTAATTGGATTGCCTACAACGATCAAAGGAAGGCTACCATTACCAATTAAGAATGATCGATATATAACATGAATTGTTAGCCCTAGAAACAAAAATTGACGAAGCTATGATATACAATTGGAGACGATGAAGCGATGAAATACATATGAGAAAGAAAAAAATATATAATTTAGGGAGAACCTTCAAGATGCATACCTAATTTGCATGATGGAGTGAGAGAGCTGCAATGGTGGAGAAGAGAGCTAGGAGCGCGACTGCGATAGAGAACGTCAGGTTTATTTTGGTTTTTATTTTATTTTTTTGGGTAAAGAATGATGATTTTATGATTTTTAAATCTAATTGATTTTTCTTTTTTGGTTGAATAAAATGAATTTAATGAGAAAAATATATTTTAAATGAGGTATTAGAAGTGACTTGATTCAAGCCATTAGATTAATCTAAGTGTTATCAAGGTGGTTAGTTTCATATTATGAAACTAACAAGTTAGTTTTAGAGCGCTACTCATAGATTATATTGTTATTACCGTATAACATCATGTCCATGTATGGTTTTATAGCTGTAATCTCCTATCGCCATACGAGCTCATTGGCTCATTGCAACACACACTCTAGAATAATATCCTCAATTGTAAGCTTTACTAGTTGGGAAAGTGTGACATCGATAACTCCTATATATATGTACCTCTTTATACTAGCTAACAACATTGATTTGGTTAATTAGTTATCAAAAAAATGCATGGCTTGCTCCAATTTTATAGGTTATCTCTTTCCACAAATTGACCCAATATTGGAAGGAGGAGCGACTCGACTCAATGATTACTATATCAAATATTGTATGATACACAAGTTACACGAACATCAAACCTACTAATAATAATATATGAACACTTGAAGAATCGAACAGAATGGTTAAAAAAAAGTACTAATTAATCGACATAAAAAGGAGATATATTGATAACATAAGGTGCAAATTACAAGTGATTATTAACTTTGTGCCATCGCACCCTCACAGAGTCCAGGATCGATTTTGTTAATCCTAAGACCTCATCTTGTTAATCTGGTTCAAAGCCGGTTGTAGAATGTTGTAGAGCACCCAAAGAATAGCCGGAGCCACCACTATGAGGAGCAGCTGTCCCCTGTTATCATTAGCAGCCGCGGCAGCAGCTTCACCGATCATAGCCATTTCATTAGCAGATGCTTCGGGAGCCGACACAAACCCCGAAGCGGCAAGTCCACCGAGCCCGAGCCCAACGATGACTCCCTTGTTGGCCATACGGTTGAATTGGTTGAGAGCTGGCTGGAGGATGTTGAAGAGAACCCAAGCTATGGCTGGAATGATGGGGAGGAGTAGCGCAAGACCACGGTTGTCGCCTTCGGCGATTTGAGCGATTTGTTGGGCAGCCAAGGCGGGTTCGGAGGAGCTTATGGTGGCGAAGATGGCGCCGGCTAGGGCTGTGCTGGATAGACCCTTTGGGAGGTTTTGGATGGAGAGGAGGGAGATAGGTTTTGTGGCAGTGATTGACTTGAGGTTGGGAAGTTTGGGAGATGATGAGTTGGTGTTGGTCAAGCACTTGGCGTTCATTATTGCCATTGTAGTAGCCATTGTTGCTGCCATTGATTACTTCTGCTTCTTCTTGATGTTGTGTGGAGCTAGCTTTGGATTGATTTGCTTTGATGTTTCAGGGATTATGCAAAGCTGGGATTGATAGGCTTCAATGGTTGGTTGTTGTTGAAAATATGGAATATAGAGAGGTGGGGCAGAGGGAGGGAAATGAGAGCCAATGGATTTGCGTTATGTGGATTGTTTTCTTATCCAGAGAGAGTGTTGATTGGTGGAACTTGGACCTCATATTCATACACAACACACTTTCTTATCTCTTGTTGTTACTGAGTTTTAATGGTAGCTAGATACAGGGTTAATTCTCTCTTTCTATGAAGTGTGAAATTCAATCTTCTAAAGTAGTATTAGGGATTGGTCAAAATAAAAATAGTATTAGGGAATGAAATGTGTGACAATTTGTATTGGCATGCTATATATGTAGTATTAGGAAAGATGAACTCTCCAACTCGACTCACTTATTTAGTTATGTAATCGCGTTGATGCACATCTGTTGTGAAAACCTTAAACCAAGTTTCATATATTTCATAACCATTTTTTTTCGGATACAATTACTTACTAACATACTTCTTGTGTCGATCAAAAGCAAATTGCTCATGTCTATTATGCGTGTTTAGCAAGTTAAATTGTATGCGCGCTTCGGCGCTTGTGTAAAGAGTGTCAAGAACTTCTGTCAAAAATTGTCACCCTAAAAGAGGTAACTTCTGTCAAAAATTGTCACCCCTATGGGCCTGTGTCGAGTATTTGATTCCCTAATCTGGGCTTTTTCATCAACATACACTAGTGACCCTAGAGTATGTTTGGATTTGAAGCAGGCCAGACGACGTCGTTGAACAGATATTTTGGTCATTAATTCAATAATTCCAGGAGTCCCGCAAAGGTGGAAATGAGAAAGCCAAACCAAACTTTCCGATTGAAGCAAGACATGCTGCTAAACCCACTCTCTGCTCTCTGCGCCAGCTCAACCTTTTAGGGTTTCAATTTCCCAAATTCGAATCCAAACCCCTTTCAAAAATGGCTACTTTATTGTCGTTTCAATCGAGCCTAGTCCTTGCCCCGAGTCCGAAGGTCCGGAGCCCTCTCCTCCCTCGAACTCACCACTACGGTTTCTCGCAGCGCGGCTCGCTCGGCGTGACCCGGCTCGGGTTCGGGTCGGGTCTAATCCCCGAACCGGAAGACGCGGAGGGCGTGCTGAAGGAGCTGTTTGGTAAAGCCGAGAGCTTGCTTTACACGGTGGCGGATGCGGCGGTTTCAGCTCAGTCGGCGACGGAGAACTTGAGTAGCACGAAACAGAGCAACGATTGGCTTTCTGGGATTACCAATTACCTCGAAAGCGGGCTCAAGGTTTTGAAGGATGGGCTTTCTACTGTACATGTTCCTTACTCTTATGGCTTCGCAATTATACTCTTGACAGTTATTGTTAAAGCTGCTACCTTCCCTTTGACAAAGAAGCAAGTAGAATCCACTATGGCTATGCGATCATTACAGCCTCAAATAAAAGCTATACAAGAACGCTATACTGGGGATCAGGTACAAATTGCAATGCATTACCCAACTTTAATTTACTTTATTATCCAAGATACTCAATTTAGTTCTTTGAATCATTCATGTTGATCAGCGCAAGTTATATACTTTTACTTGTAGGAAAGAATTCAACTTGAAACTGCTCGATTGTATAAGCTAGCAGGCATAAACCCATTGGCAGGTACAATTTCTAAACCCCTTGGCAGGTACAATTGGTTGCTTAACTTTGATTTCTGACTTCCAATTTGAATTCTAGCGTATAATTCTACTTGTGTTGCTAGGATGCCTGCCTACACTTGCAACAATACCAATATGGATTGGATTATATAGAGCTCTTTCAAATGTCGCAGATGAGGTACTTGCCGACTTCATGCTTGTTTTCATAGTTTCTTAACAGCTTCTTGTTTATTTTTCTTTTTCTTTATAATCTCTTTTATGACTCCTTCAATGTTTAACATTCATTTACCAGGGACTCCTCACAGAAGGCTTCTTTTGGATACCCTCCTTGGCTGGTCCAACAACAATTGCTGCTCGAAGTAGTGGCAGCGGAATCTCTTGGCTTTTCCCTTTTGTAGTGAGTGTCTTCATCTTCAACATCCCTTTACTTTATTTATTGCTCACCCATAACAATTTTGTGTAACGTAAATTCTCTACAAGCCTTACAAGGTTTTCATTAAAATTTAGTTGTGGAATTCAGTAATCATTTTCGGTTGCCTTTTAATTTCTCAGGATGGTCATCCACCCCTTGGATGGTCAGACACCTTGGCATATCTTGTCTTGCCTGTTTTGCTGGTGGTCTCGCAGTACATATCTGTTCAAATAATGCAGTCATCACAGCCACAGGTCTGTCATTAATTTCCCTGATCCGAATTGACCTGGTTTGATTAACTTCACTAGCACTTGTAGGTCTTATTGATACAGGGAATTCTTATATGAGTCCAGAATTATATTAAATTTTCCTTTGCCTACCCTTTCTTTTTATTAACACATGCTATAACTTTCAGACTAGCGATCCAAACATGAAGAGTTCTCAAGCAATTACGAAGTTCCTTCCTTTGATGATTGGCTACTTTTCTCTTTCAGTTCCTTCTGGTCTAAGCCTCTATTGGTGAGCCGATGTTAAAACATTTTGTTTTATGAACAACAGTCTTTTTTGTATTGTATTTTGTGAGGTTTCTGTGAATCATAAACCTTCATCTTGATGACATTAGGAACTTTCCTTTTTGGTGATAATACTGCTCAAGTTATCTTACATCTTTCAGATATGTGTATATAGGTTCACAAATAACTTACTGAGCACAGCACAACAAGTATGGCTTCAAAAGTTTGGGGGTGCAAAGAATCCAATTAGTCAATTAAATGATACCATTATCAAGGAAGATGAACCCCAAATTCAAAAGTCTGTCTCTGCACTAAATTCAGCCCAGTCTGTCTCTGCACCAAATTCAACCCAAAAGGATGCCAGACAAGAAGTGAAGTTGACTTCAGAGGGTCTACAACCTGGTGAAAGGTTGGTAGTTCTTTCCATCAGTTTTCTTTGTTTTTTGCTTTGGTTATAGTTGTTATCGTCTTAATTTGAAAATACTTTTCAGATTTAAAATGATAAAGGAGCAAGAAGCCCGGAGAAAACAGCAAAGAGAAGAAGAAAAGAGAAAACTTAAAGAGGCGGCAACCAAAGGAACTCAAATAACTAATGAGATACATGGAGCAGCCAGATTACTTGAGAATGAAAATGGAGTTGCAGTTGAATTAGTTGTTGAAAACAGCGGAGAAGTTGAATCTCAGAACACAACTCATAATTCCTCTAGTGTTGGAGTATCTGTGAATGGTGATCGGTCCATACAGGACTTGAAGGAAGATCAGAACACAGTGTCCGTGCTTCAGATGGAAAACAGTGAAGCTTCTACTAATCTAGATGTTGATAGGAGGGATGAGCAGGAGTCAAAGGAAGGTAGAGGAAATGGAAAGGTATATTCCAAGTATGCTTTGCAATCTAAATTTTCATATGCTTGCACTTTAGACTTGCATTCTGATTAGCAATTGCCAAATGTACTATATTTCAGGAAGCGGTTAAAGTACAAACTTCCACAACCACTGTGGATAAAACAGTTTCTGGAGAAGGCAGAGAGTGACAAACCATGTAGCATAAGCATTGTTAATTCGGTACGCGAGTCAAGCTATTCAGGTTGACAGGATTGTTACAGATCACCCAAGTAGAATATGGAAAGGATCCCAGCCATTAAAATGCAATCAAAGGGTGTATTATATCCAAGAGAGACGAGTAGGATCTACGAGATTTTGGGGTTTGCACTGTGTAGCTGTAACAAGTTTTTGAATGCATGTTCTGCAGAAAAGGTTGCTTTCCCTTATGCTTCAAGATAGCATGTATTTTCTTTGTAATGAAAATTTTCTTTATTTTTTTGGTGAGATGGGAAAAATGAATAGGAAGCTTAGCAGTTGTGTGGGAGTTTTTCTTTCTTTGTTGTTCATTGTGTCACCGCACAACTTATGAATAAATGATATACAAATTCAGCTGGTTACTCGCTTCCGTATACAGTTAGACTCGTTTCCTTTCCTTTCACAACTCTTTTCTCAGAGTTCTAGTCAAATATAATTTTATTGATGTAACGTAATGTGGAATGCCGTGATGTGATTGTTGAGGGTGATTCCTTGAGTGTCATTCAGGCATTGGATTTTCATTGCACAATGAAGTTCTTGAACTCATCTTATTTGCTATAGAAATGATTCATCCCACTTTTAAGGCAAAACCATTCCGATCTACTTTAATATTTCAAAAATTATAAATATTATAAAAAGAAAAAAAATAAGGAGACAATTTTGCCTGACTTGTTCGTCGGGGGAGAAGTGTCCACAAATTTTTCATATTTTTAATTAAAGAAAAATTTATTTTCTCGATCGTCTTCAGGACTCCCAAATGAGGTGCAAGAATCGCATTTGAAATAATTGATCCATAGCACTGAAAATCTATTCACGATAGATATGATTCATCCCAGTTTTAGGCAAAACCATTCCAATCTACTTTAATATTTTAAAAATCATAAATATTAGATCATCTTTGAGACTCCTAAATTAGGTGCAAGAATCTCAATTGGAATAATCGATCCACAACACTAAAAATCTATTCGCAATAAGCCCTTGGGGTTAGCCCAATTGTGAGAGAGGATTGAGAAACGAGTTAAAATTAGGCTAGGTCATGATCTTAGGGATTCAATCCCCTCCAATGTAACCAAAAAAAAAATTCCATTCGCGATAAATATGATTCATCCCACGCAATCTACTTCAATATTTCAAAAATTATAAATATTAATTCGATCCACATCATTGAAAATCTATTCACGACATAAATGATTCATCCCACTTTCTTATCTCGAAAATAAAAAATAAAAAAAAATAAGGAAGCAAACTGACACCAAATTCGTCGAGGGAAGTGTCTACACAAATTCTTCTTTAAAAAAAAATTAAACAAAATAATCTCGATGGTCTTGACTCCTAAATACGATGCGAGAATCTCATTTGCAATAATTGATTCAGAGCATTGAAAATTTATTCGCGATAAAAATGATTCATCCCACTTTTAGGCAAAACCATTCCAATCTACTTTAATGTTTCAAATATTATGAGTATTAGAAAAAAAAATATATATATATATATAACTTTTGCCGACGACATATTCGTCGGGAAAAGTGTCTACACAAATTCTTCACTTTTGCCGACGATGTTTTCATCAGGAAAAGTGTCTTCACAAAAAAAAAAAATTTAAGTTAAACAATTTCTTTACTTATTTTCCAAAAAACTATTTCTTTACTTTCTCGATCATCTTTGGGGCTCCTAAATGAGATGTAAGACCCACATGCCATATCATCAAGATCAAATAAAAATTTGATTTTTGCATAGTTTGTGTATGGCATGGAAATTCATTTCTAATTCTAATCAGGGTAAAAACCAAATTTGGTACTTGAACTATTGCGAAATATACTTTTTGGTACCTACAAATTTTTTTATCTAAAATGGTACATGAACTATTCCGCCGTTATTCAAAATAGTACATCCGTTAACTTGGTCGTTAAGTATGGTCCAATTATGTACCATTTTGGGTAATGACAGAATAGTTCAAGTACCATTTTAGGTAAAAAAAAAATTTGTAGGTACCAAAAAGTACCTTTGATAATAGTTCAGATACTAAATTGGGTTTTTACCCTAGTCCAATTATGTAGCATTTCTCATCCAAATATGCGCCACGTAGGCGAATTTAACGACCAAGTTAACGGATGTACCATTTTATGTAACGGTGCAATAGTTCAGGTACTATTTTTGGTAAAAAAAAATTGTAAGTACCAAAAAATACATTTCACAATAGTTCAGGTACCAAATTGAGTTTTTACCCTTCTAATCATGGAGGACAATAGAAACTAGTTATCATTTAGTTGATTAAAAATCAACCAAATAAAATATCTTTTAAACAATATTTTCAATTTAATTGTGATAATAAACGGCTATATGAACTATTCCGATATGATCTTCGAGTAGCAGCTAGCTTAAAAACCAAACAATTTGGATCATTGAAATGTAATTATATGATGAAATCCACATACATGTTCTCAAATTATGTTGTTCCAGGAATTACAAAATTTGTTCTTTTGGCCAAAAAAAAAAATAATTACGAAATTTGAAAGGGATTGTACGATCATGTAAAAATTACAACTTAATGACATCATGACTTTTAAGTTTTGACTAATTAATTGAGCAACAAAAGAAACCACAAATTAAGAAAAGATTAACTTCCCATTCAGAGAGGGATAATTCTTAGGTTCACCCCCTGGGTGAACACACCCGTTCACCCCTTCTTATATTAACCAATCAGTTTTTGACACATACATATTTATTAACAATATAAAAACTTTATGAATTACTTATATAATAAAAACAAATTAAGAAATACAAAAATGTGAATTAATAACATCTTTTTTAATATTTTTTAATAAAACTATATGTGTCAAATCATGATTGGTTAATCTGGGAGGGGGTGAACGGATGGGTTCACCCAGGGGGTGAACCTAAGAATTATCCTTCAGAGAGGGCTAGGGTTATGCCCTCAGCTCTCTCTTCTGTGACCTTCGCCGTCAAGGTTTGGCCTTGGTGCTGGCCCTCTACACCTACAATCCTCCTCGAATCAGTCCATGGGAGCCTTCTGCAATCGCCGACATCCCCATTTGGTTTGCTCCTGGTGGGATCATCGGTTCATTAGCCGTTTGTGGCTGTTGTCCTTCTTGGGTTGGTTTTCCTTCCCTCTTTTTGGGCAGTGCTACTCATTTTCCCTTCAGCGGTGGTTACTTAGATCTAGTGGCTCGGCGGAGGCGATTGTCTTTTCTGGGTTTCTTCTTCTGTCTCTCTATTTTGGTGATGGTGGTCATGGCAGGGTCGTCGGCGGTTTCGCTTTTTGGTGGCGGGTCCTGCCGCCAGAGTTCTCCATTGTTGGTGGCTCAGATTGGGTTCAAGGTCAGGGGAGGGTTAGACTTGGCTATCGGGGTTGGTTTTGCTCTTCTTTGTTTTGTTACTTGGCTTTGGGCCGCGATGTTGGTTATTTTTTCAGGCTACTACGCCTGTAGGCATTTTCGGGGATCCCCCTCTACATAGGGCGGCCTTTGGGAACATGAATAAATGGGGTCTCAATGTAGAGTTTGTTTCGTTTGAGTCCCAGTATTGTCAAGTTATTGGTTACTTAGAACTTAGCGCTATCAAAAGCAAACTTACTTAGGTTTCTTCGGTTGCCTAGGCAGTGACTTAAGTTTGTCGTGCTCAATGCGAGTAGGTCACTGTGTATTTTTGCCTCTCACTACTGATTAATGGAATTGACACCTCAATCCTTTCAAAAAAAAAAGTTTTAACTAATTAAGAGCACGAACAAGTAATTCTTTTGTCCGCAATTATTAAACAAGCTAGACAAACATTGACATCGCATATACACTTTAAAAGTGGACTATATATATCATACAAGTGAGGTATGAGCCATTGAGATATAAAAATGTTAAATTTTATGAAAGCGAGGCTAATGATGTCTATACAAGCCAGACGTAAGCCATTGGGATGCACCATACAAATGAGGCCAACACTGCCCATGCAAGATAGGCATGAGGCATTGAGATACACTATACAAGCGAGGCTAACCGTGGCCAATTTCGGTGGTCCAATTATGCAGTATTATCTAAGAACGATATTCTAACACCGTGAAGACCAATCTCATAACTTTCTCTCAAAATAAAAAAAAAAGTTTGAGACCTTGATTCCTCACAAAAACTGTGGACTATAGCACACGGTTTTTTTAGCCAAAATCACATGTTCTAATTTTCTCACCAAAATCTTCTCACCCTTAAATCATAATTTTTAAACACTTTTCAAACTAACATAACGCAAAAATCTCGATCCGATTTTTTTTTTTACGATTTTCTAAAGTTGGAATACAAAAAAAATTCCTAAAAAAAATTAAGTCGAGATTTGGGTGCTCTGTCAATTGAAAAATCGAGTGGAGAATGGTAAGCGCATGGCACATTGAAAATTCCTTAATATCAACCATTTTTTTAACGATTTTTTCAGTTTTTCGACTTTGCAAAATAAAAATACAAAACACTTCCTGTACTAAAAAAATTCTGAAATTTTTTCGGATGTAAATTACATTATTCTCAATGTTCATACAAAAAATTACGATTTTTTACCTTATAATAATTATTTGGTCTATGCATGCACATGCACATCGAACAAGTTCATGGTACGCATTCTCATTTGGTCTATGCATGCATGCCGTACATAAATACATAATACACACCTCAAATCCTCAATCTTTGGAATCAAGGCTTTAATCATTTCACAAAGTGCTTGATCATATATCTCTTAAGTCTTAATTAAGTTATTCTCCCAAAAAAAAAATCTTAATTAAGTTGTTTTGAAATTAATCTTCACAACTTTTGCTGGCGAATTGTACATTGCGAGAAATGCATGTCTTCACAAATTTTATTTTTTAAAAAAAATAAATAGATTCTTTACTTTTTCGATTGTCTTCGAGACCTAAATGAGATGCGAGAATCTAATTTGGAATAATCGATCCACAACACTAAAAATCTATTCGCGATAGAAATGATTCATCCCACTTTTCTTTTTTTGTCGAAAATGAAAATTTCATTTAATACCACAAAAGTGGCAGACGATTCATCCCACTTTTAGGCAAAACCATAATAATCTACTTTAATATTTCAAAAAATGTTGAATTTTATACAAACGAGGGTAATGTTGCCCATGCAAGCGAGGCTAAGTAAGATTAGCCCAAGCGAGGCTGATCATGGCTAATTTCGGTGATCCAACCACGCGGTGTCACCCAAGAACGATACTTTAACACTAGGGAGACCAACCCAAAAATTTTCTCCCAAAATAAAAAGTAAATATATTTCAAGACCTTAATTTCTCAAGAAAAACTGTGGACTATAGCACACAGTTTTTTGACCAAAAGTACATGTTCTTATTTTCTCACCAAAATCTTCCCACCTCCAAATCATGATTTTTAAACACTTCTCAAACTGACAAAACGCAAAAATCTCGACCATATTTTTTTTTTTTACGATTTTCCAAAATCTTAATACAAGAAAATTCCTAAAAAAAATCGGGTCAAGATTTTGGTGATCCGTCAATTAGAACATCTTCTAAAAATCATGCTCTACAAATGGTTAGTTTATGATGCATGAGAATTTTACAAACAAAGTGCAGTTTACAATGAGCCATGTCAAGGTGCCCCAACGGCATGTCTAAACGTGTCATACCATGTCAAAACACTTTTTTATTCAAATTTTCTCATGCTATAATCTCAACATTGATTGAAAAAAATGAATTTTAGAAGTTGTTTCAACTGACAGAATTCGAAAATCTCAACCTATTTTTTTTTTTTCCATTTTCTCCGCTTTCCGACTTTGAAAAATTAGAAAAATACTTTTAGTGCCGAAAAAATTCTGAAATTTTTCTGATGATAGATTACAATATTCTCAATATTCATACTAGAAATCACAATTTTTTACTAATTAATAATTATTTTATAGCCTATTATATATATATATATATTATATAAGGAGCTGTCATACACATGCAGAACAAGTGCATGCCACGCATTCTCATTTGGTCTCTGCATGCATGCCGTACATAATACACACCTCAATCTTTAAAATCAAGGCTTTAATCATTTAACAAAGTGCTCGATCATCTGTCTCTTAAGTCTTAATTAAGTTGTTTCGAAATTAATTAAGCTTCAGTTGCTAATCTCTCTCAGGCGATCTCTTCGATCATTCCAACTGGTATGTAACTTGGAAAAAAAAAATCCAGATCCCAGTCGATCGCTAGCTTAATTAACATAGAATTAATTATGATATATAAGACAGATGGTGCATGCTGTCTCTTTCACAACAGCGGGAGTTAATTAATTAGTTGTTTAGTTGTTGATCAATGCCATAATTGGAATGTATCATTTTGTTAATGGATGATGAAGCTGACCCCATACTTGCATCATTATTTTGTTTGATCGAATGTTTCCAGAAAAGGATTCATAAGCATAATTTGGTTTAATTTCCTTTTAAGACTAAACTCTTTAATTAATTAGTAAGTTAAGTTATAGTGTTGGTACATATGCGGCCGCTTAATCGGCCTATGCTCAGTTCCGGCCCTGATTTTAAGGATGCATGAGAGGGTTCAAAATCTTGAGTAGATTCAAAACCTGAATAACAAACACGAAAAGGAGTATAGCCTACACCTATTTTGGGGGCTAATTAGAGACAAAACAAAAAGAATGGAGTACTTAATTGGAAATGTGATCTTGCGCTGGAAAGCTAATGATCACAATGTCACTTAATGGAGGTCCAAATCAAAGGAGAAACCATCATTTTTACCTTTTGGGTTTACTTTTTTAACTGTTTGCATGCAGGTGAAATTGGGTTGTTTCTTTTATGCATGAAGAGTGTTCAAGAAGGTTGTGTCTTTCGCACACAATAAGTTGCATAATGAAAGCCTTCAGCTTTTGACAGCAAATTGAGTTGCATGTGGTGTCTGTGTGTGTCCCCTTTAACATGCACCATGCCACCTCCCTCATTCATCCACAGATCCACTCCAGTTGCTTTCAGATGATGATGATCGATCAAGGTTTAGGTTTAAAAAGGAGAAAACTTTAATTCACAAATCACAGCTTAATATATTGGAATCTTTAATTTATTTTATGGAGTTTGCTTCTAACTTAAGTCTTGTTAATAAGAAAGAGCACATATATATATATATATATATATATATATATATATATATATATATATATTTTGGTGAGAATTAACATCCCCTTCTTGGGTCGTTCTTCAAACACTGATTTACCTAGCTAAGATTGAACTTTTCCTCGTTTTCTAATGGATGTTATTACTTAATTATTATTTTTAGCAGCCATTAGCCATTATAAGTTGACCTAATTAATGTTAGAGTTTTTGTTAATAATGATTTGCATTTTGGACTTATATGTGCAGGGTTGATACCTGCAGCCTCTAGTCCTTAATGGAAAGGATCAATGCAATTTTGATGATAAGGACATTCGATGCAACAAATTCAGCCAAATTGGAACCTTTCAATTTTCACTATCTATCGTAAGACTGTTGATGGTAGTTCTTGAGTCCAACTCTCAAGACATCTCACTTATAAAGAGGTGATTTATGTCACTAGACGACTTAGAACTCTCTAAAAAACTTAATATCACCTAATCTCATTTGCTTGAAAAATTATAAGTGAGGGTACCACTAATTTCTTTGCTAGCTCATGAAATGCATAATTAATTGGGACCATTTAGAAATTAGGCCATTTAGTGAGAATTTTTTTTTGGGTGCAAATTTAGTGAGAATATTTTCACTATCAACAACTTCACACACATGAAAATATTGATAAATGATAATTAACTATTTAATTTTAAAATGTCATTCCCAAATTATAGTTTTCTACACATAATTGACTTTCTAATGTAAAGTGTGTCGTATAAAACAAATTACAATCATCAACTCGATCGTCTACAAAGTTCAAAAGCCAATATAAGTTCTAATTACATTGCAATAGCTAGGTAGATGGGATCGATTAGAACACTAATTACACTATGGCCATAGAAAATTGGAAAAACGAGACGGCAAACGAGGCCTATTGAAACGTGCAAATGTGGAATACATAAGTAGTCTGAAGTATGTAGCTACACATCATGGTCCTTTTCCCTGTGTTACATATTATTGGCAATGTTGATGACTATATTTAACATTATCACCTTACTTAATTAATGTGGATTGATAAGGTATCACACATTAAGTATGATTAACTTTTTAATATGTGTGTGTTTTTAGAGAAGTGAGAATAGTCATAATACTAAATTTTCCTCGAAAAGTAGTAAAAAGAAAAAAAAATTGAAAAAAAACAAAAAAAAAACAAACGATATCACACATAATCACTTACATGTCGATCTTTTATATTTGTGAACTTCATTACACTAGTGATACACATCTATTGTCAATAATTTCCTACATATGCGTCAAAGATGTCCTATTTGTACCTAATATTAGAAGTTGCTCGCGCATGCATGAAAAATGTCCTTGAGCACAGCTTTTATAAAATTAGATTGCTTATCTACTTCACATATCAAACATATTAATATGTTTTCAATTAAATGGTAATACGACGTCATCGAAAAACACATATTGTTAAAACATATAGAATATTGTCATGTTAAAAAAATACCTTAATTAAACAAGTCTCTAAATATAATTACACAACTTAATTACTACTTTGAACTTGTGGAAACACATGATTACCTTACTAAGTTCATTCCAAAACGTCTCAAACAAGAAGAAAATGAGCTTAAGTTGTCACCATCTACCAATGTATATGTACAAGCAACCAATTATACCTTGAAAATGATTCCAATCAAATAATAAAAGAATTGATTTGAAAGAAGACTCCGAGTTTATATAATCCTCTATCTCCCCCATATAATTTTCACCTCAGTTTCCGTAAAACCATAGGATGTGATAAAATCAGTTATGGAGTTACCATAGTCTCTGAGGACGCTGACGTGTGAGAATGGGCATAGTAGAAATATATAGTAAGGTAAAAGCTTAATCACCACCCAAGCAAGAGATACCTCATCTCTAGGAAATATAAAAACGTAGAAGGGAGTCACCTCTCAATCCTATATTCCCATTAGAAAGAAAATAAGAAAATAAGAAAGCTCAACTATTCATATTCATCATCCACTCTCTCCCAAACACAAACACAATTCTCTCCTTCCTCTTCTTCTCTCTAAATCCTTGACAGAATCCTCATACCAGTCTCTAGGATCACACAGCAGCCTTTTGATCAAAAACCCACTTCTTTTGCTCTCTAATTTGATCCAAGTTTGGCTGGGTTTTTGTCTAAGAAAAACGTTGAATTCTTTGCAATTATTGACGGATGCAGATGGGTTTTGTGCAATCGTGGGTTTCTCTGATATGTAATCTTCATCTCTGAGTTGTTGGGTCTCGATCTGTTGGGATCGTAATGTAGAATTGAACAAGTATCTTAAGCATGTTATTGTGTTCTGTTTTGGGTGGATTCTATCAGTTTTTTGCTTAATTGGTTATCTGATCAAGTGTTCTGATTGGTTTTGGATTTCTCTGATGATTTCTGATCTGGGTATTGCAAAAGTTTTGATCTTTGCGGTTAATTCCTTGCAAAACTTTCCTTATAACTGCAACCTCTGTTTTTGGTATTGAAGGATGGAGGCTGAATTTGCTTGCTTGGATCGTTTTGATCGGTTTAATCCGACCCGTATGAGTTATAATGAGTTTACATGGATCAAATTTTCTTTTCTGATGTCAAAATTCTTTCCTTTTTCGGGTGTCTTTTGGCGGTGGGAATATCCATTTGTGGAAGACTCGTATTCTTCTTCTCAAAGTCACCATCTTTTAGTGTACCTCAAGCTAATTTACTGTTTTAAGGTTTTGGGTTTCTTTGTTTAGCCCCTATTCAATTGGGGGCTCTGAAAAAATTTCTGTTTTTGCTTTGGTTGAACTATGATCAAATGATAGGGTACTGAATTTCTTCCGTGTCAAGTTTTCTATGTTTGGTCTTTTGAACTAAAATTCTTTGAATGCTCAAGTCCCAGTTCATGCCTTTTGTTTCTTTGATACTATTCCCAATGACATATTGAATGGACATAATTTGTTGCATTATGTGTTCTTGTACTTGCTGTCATATAAAGAGTTTGTTTTTATAGGTATGCTTTCTATTTGTAGGTTTGAGCTAGACTTGAAGTTTGTTGATCAATAACATATTTTTGAAGGTAGATACTGCTGCATAGATAAAAATTAGCAAGAACATTTTGAATTTATAAGACATTAGATGCTAATGCTGGATATTTTGAATTTCCAAAATATTAGAACTTCTTCTTTGCCAAGCTTGGCCACTGCGAATTTTGGCAGTGCCAATGGATGCCACAGCGAGCGGAACCCCAACTATACAATACCATAACATTCCTGACCAGCCAATTACCACCATTGTTGCCACTCCTGTACCAACATTTGAAAGGCGGCAACGCCATTGCTTTGGGACCTCCTCAATTCCCGGAGAGTTCCCTTTAGCTGCCAACCCCTCAATTGTCCTTCATGTCCTTACTGCTTGCAATTTGGACCCTCAAGACCTTGCAAAGTTAGAGGCAAGTGATCTGTTGCTCTACATTTTGATTTCGTCGTCCTGTTTTAAGTCTCAGATTTGATGATGCTGCTGGTTTGATTTTGGATGTGTGTGTTTGCAGGGAACATGTTCCTTTTTCAGGCAGCCTGCGAACTTTGCTCCTGACTTTGAACTGTGCATATCGGAGCTCGCTGCTCTGGACATGTGCCAAAAGAGAGCTATATTTAAGCCAATGACAGCTGAACAGCGCCAAGAACTGAAGCAAAGATGCGGTGGTTCATGGAAACTGGTCCTGAGGTTTCTATTGGCTGGAGAAGCATGTTTCAGAAGGGAGAAATCGCAGGCAATAGCTGGTCCAGGTCACAGCATTGCTGTGACTTCGAAAGGAACTGTCTACTCATTTGGTTCTAACAGCTCAGGACAGCTTGGACATGGCACCACTGACGAGGAATGGCGTCCTCGGCCAATCAGGTTGCCAATTTTTGATCACTCCTTAGACACGATTCTGTATAATGCAAGAACAGGAAAGAGGAATTGTTGACTTTATGGAACTCCATTATGTTGCAGATCTCTGCAAGGCATTCGAATTATTCATGCAGCTGCTGGGGCTGGCAGGACAATGCTGATCAGTGATGCTGGGAAGGTTTATGCCTTTGGGAAGGACTCTTTTGGCGAAACTGAGTACGGGGTTCAAGGATCAAAGCTGGTTACTGCTCCACAGTTGGTTGAGTCCTTGAAAGATATATTTGTTGTGCAAGCTGCAATTGGAAATTTCTTCACTGCTGTGTTGTCGAGGGAAGGCAGGGTATATACATTTTCTTGGGGAAATGAAGGCAAACTTGGTCACCAAACTGAGCCAAATGATGTTGAGCCCCATCCTTTGTTGGGAGCACTTGAGAATGTACCAGTGGTGCAAATTGCAGCTGGATACTGCTACCTTCTTGCTCTGGCTTGTCAGCCTAATGGAATGTAAGCATTTGCTTCATCTCTTTGCCTCAATTAAAAAAAAAAAAAATTTGAACCCAAAAAACTTGTTCTGTAGTATTGTTCAAAAATTTTGAGAATGCTACTCAAATGAAAAATTGCACCATCATGCATGCCCAGTTAATTTTAGGCCACAGCGTATGCTTGTTCAATGTCTTTCAGATTGTTCTTGTTCTAATTCATGCAGGAGGGCTCCTTGCCAACATCGTCATGCATGCTCCTGAAATCCCAAATCTTAAGTTTTTGTCATTGTGTAAATTGCATTACATATTATTATTATATCAAGATTATTATTACTCAGTCATATGATCTGTAAACCTTTCAGGTCTGTTTACTCTGTTGGCTGTGGCTTGGGTGGCAAGCTTGGGCACGGTTCAAGAACTGATGAGAAGCACCCCCGACTGATTGAACAGTTTCAGCTTTTGAACCTTCAGCCCATGGTGGTTGCAGCTGGTGCTTGGCATGCTGCTGTGGTTGGACAGGATGGACGGGTTTGCACGTGGGGTTGGGGACGTTATGGGTGCTTGGGTCATGGGAATGAAGAGTGTGAATCAGCTCCTAAGGTTGTCGAAGCATTGAGCAATGTGAAAGCAGTGCATGTTGCTACAGGAGATTACACAACCTTTGTGGTTTCAGAAGATGGGGATGTGTATTCGTTTGGTTGTGGAGAATCAGCTAGTCTTGGACATAATTCTGCTGCCGATGGACAGGTCTTGTTTATTCTTTCATTTCCTTTATTTTAATTGAGTTAGTTTTCTGGTGACGGGGAGGTTGTGCCTCCTTAACTGCGTTGCAGAAAATCAACATCATATTGAATGTATTTGTGAACATGGTGAATTATTCCTGAAACTGTTTTGGAATTACTTGTTCCAAATTGGTATCAAATTGCTTCAAATCGCCTCATATGTTTGAAATGATTCTAGAGGAGATTTGATGCTTACCACTTATATTAATAATTGATCTGCTTTATGGCCCAGTTAGACCAACTGTTATTTTTTGCTATATCAATAATGATCATGCAACTACTATGTGCTTACTTACACACACATAGTACAGGAAAGACTTATAGATGTTCGACCTCATTGTTGTAGCTTGTTGAAGTTGCTGAATCATCTTTTATGTTGTGTATTTTACAGGGAAATAGGCATGCAAATGTGTTGGCTCCGGAGCTTGTGTCATCATTGAAGCAAGTAAATGAGCGGGTTGTACAGATCAGTCTCACCAATTCCATATATTGGAATGCCCACACTTTCGCACTCACTGAATCAGGGAAGCTATATGCATTTGGAGCCGGGGACAAAGGTCAACTAGGCATTGAGCTTGTTGCCAACCAGACTGAAAGGGGAAATCCAGAGCAGGTTGATATTGATCTCAGATAGTTCATCAATGTCAATACTCAAATCGCTTTCCCTCCCTCACCATCATGCTTTATTTATCCTCTAATTTATCTTCATCGTGACTTATTGCATTTGATGTTTAGATTTCCGTGTCTATTTTGTACATAGAAGAAACAAAGGATTTGTGCAGGTTCAAGCTAGGTACATAGGGGCCTAAACAAATGCTACATTGTTTGTTGATATTTTAAAAAATTGGCTTGCCTTAGGCTTCAAGTTGTTGATAGCTAGTACATTTGTCAAGGTTCATTTCACAACTTATTTATCTCAAATTTCATTCATGTTTTATCTGTTTCGCTCTCGTTTGAAGTTCTATATATTGCTGTCAGTTGTAGTCCTTGGAAAGTTTAGTCCTGTTTGCATGAGAATGGTGTTTCTCAAAATTGTTCGTCAACTTCGATCTGGCACTCATTCCTCAAAAAGTCTACTATTGTTCATCATCATCGTATAGTTGGCTTTGAATTCATTGCCTGCACATCATGATGATGATGAGCAAAATACCAACACAGAACAAGTTGAGGTCCATTGTAGAGTTGTTTATTCAAACGCTCGCTTAGAATAGACACCCAAATTGCAGAAACCAACAGAGATGGAGCAAACACACACTAAAAACTACAACGTAGTCAGTAGTAGTTAAGGTCTTAACTTAGGAGTTGCAATGACAAATCCACTTTCACCAATATGGTCTGCAATCAAATCGGGATACCAAGAATTTGGGGAAACGACACTCTTCACCCACAAGAGAATGAATGCAAGCTCTGCAATGTGATTCCAAGAATCACATAATCAATTAAGCTTGAAAGTTGAAACTTCCCTCAACAAAATCCCAAATATGCCTCTTCCTCGACTTTTCATTCTGAAATCCCTAACCATTTTTTCTTTTTGTTTCGGCCCACATGCATGGATTAACAGCTGAAACTTGAACCCTAATCCTTCTCCCTATCTCAGTTACATATGTGGCGCCTGGTGTTGCAAAATCTACATCCAAATTCATCCATCAAATCCAATCCAATTGAGCATCCATGATCGATATTTAAAACGAGTCCAGCTGGTCAGGAAGTGTAATATTCTTCTAGGAGCAAAAAAAAAAGAGGAATGCTCATGATTATTATGCAACTATTTGGATCTTAACTAGCTCAGTGGGGGAACAAAAATATAATATAAAAGAGACAAAATTAGGAGGAAAGATGCCCAAATCATTAGTTGTGCAACTACATATTTAGCACATGACCCAATCATCAAGCGGTTATTATTATATTTATGTTATGATGAATGCAGAATTGAAGATAGTACAAATCGTATACGACTTTTGCACGACAAGGTGTCCATAATTGTACCACACGAAATCGGAAAATTCTGCCATGTTTGGAGTATGTTATACTTGGGCACGTGGCATGCTTGGCTGCCCTTGGATGATGATTGTACACCACCCTCCCCCCTGCAAATGCATCCCATGCTGCCCGAGCACTCTGTGCCCCGGGCACTGAAGCAGCACCCCAAGAAACCTAGCAATGCCATATTAATTGTTAATCAATTAATAATGAAATTAATTTCAAATAGCTTGTAAGGCTAGCTAAGGGCACCTGTCGATTTTCCTTAATATTAGGGCACAATGTGAAAGAACAAGGGCATGTGATGGAGTTTGACCCTCGGATTCAGAACTGGTCCTCAGAGAGCCCTGGTCTTAAGGGCACATTAACTTGCATGTTTTGATTCAACATCAATTAACTAAATAATCACGGGAAATTCTGCAATCACCCGAACACTAAGTGTTCGGGCACGTGGCAAGCATCCAACCCACCTCTACCCCACCTCTACCCCACCCCCCCTGCAAATGCATCTCCACCCTCCCCCCTCCTTCCCCCGGGTACTGAAGAAGCACCCAATAATCGCAACGATCCTCTTCCATATCTTCCAAACGTACATATGATTAAGCTTTGATTAACAAATTAAGGTGGAATAGTTACAATAGTACGTACTTGGGACTTGGGACTTGGGAGGCGAGCTATCTAGAACAAGTATGATTTCGGGATATTTATATATGTATGCCTCCATTATTGGTGAACTTGAATACGAATTACTTTGCCGACACCTACATGTTCCTTAATTCACAGCAGTTACTCCCATGCTCACATGTACGTAACTAACTATATATACGTACTCTACGCCCAACTAATTAATTGTTGTCATAAGATCCAACTACATAAATCGACCCCGATGCCTATGCATACACTAGTAGTACTAACTTAATTTGCATGCATTGATTATTTATGTGTACGTACGTACGTATACATAATTTATTCGGTTAATATGAACATATACCATTAATTTGATTCCGTATTAGTTATATATGTTTTGTTTCTTTTGTAAAAAAAACGACAATTAAGTTGATTTTAGTTATATTCTTTGTGGTACAATAATTAATAGTCTTATCATCAAAATGTAGGTACTTGATAGATCGACATGGCTAGTTTTTTTTTCGGGTTTCGACCTCAAAAAAAGCTAGCTATGATGTAACATAGTACTCCAACCCTACCCTGCGTATAATTATCGATCGAGTTCGTTAAATTTATTGCTCAGGCTCATCTTGTACCTAGTTATAGTACCTACTGGGGGTGGGGGGCTACCTAGTAAAGGGAATCAATTAACTTATCTGTGTGGAAATGCTGCTCTAATCCTTTGAAGTTTTTCACTGTTAACTTGCTGTGCTGCTTGAGCTAGCTAACTAGTAAGTAGAAGCTATAATAAAACCAATCAACGATCACGAGCACCAACCATATATATATGGCCGGAAATCAAGCACGCAGAGTCGCAGATTAATTAATATAATGGAGGTTGTTTTCTGGGCAATCGAATATATTCTGTGATCGAGCAAGGTTCAACACAGTAATGATCATCATCATTTGCCAAGTGGAGCTATGCTCCAGGTGAACGACACGTGGATGATCATGTGGCTTTAAGGGGGTACGTATGTATTCATCACTGGTCATAGTCTGAGTTTTGGTAATTAATTAACTCTTTCAAGGCTCTCGATCATGTGTTATGTAATCATAATTAATCATTTGCAATCAACTTAGTTACTCGATCATTCACCGGGGTAGAAAAACAGTATAACAAAAGATTTGGTAACTTAAAATTCAATCGTTTTTCTTTTTTCTATTTTCTAATTTTCTTATAAAAAAAAAACCAGAAAAGCTATCCACATTGTTTCGGGTGCAGTTGAGTAAGGAGATCAACAACTACCAGCATTAACGGCCTCAGATTCTTCTAATTGAATAACAGAGGGTTCAGATTTGACCATAAGCGCCGGCGGGACCCATTCCAGCAGAATCTAAGGGAGCAAAGCTCACATGGGTGAACGTGACTTTCCAACATAAAGTCGCCACGTCATCATATTGACGGATAGTACGGACCCCCCATGTGACCTGACGCCTCACTCAATCCCAACCCTCATAACTATAGAATCATTTTGTAGTAATTAAATTGAAAACATATATTTATTTTAAATTCCATGGTAGACAACTTCAGCTGGATCTTACCAAAAACAAGAGAGAAATTTTGATATATTGTTACATAAAATCATGCAGTAATTTGTAGGATACTTGTAAAAATGTATCTATATTTTCAAAAATCAAAACTCGGTAAAAATTTATTGAAATAATTTTTATTTGATTGCACGTTTGCCGAAAATTATATTATTACTCGGTAAGTTGTCTTCGATGTCTCCTTGTCGGAGATGGGTAGTAGCAAAGGTGAGACGGTGACAGAGGTGGTTGGTAGCAATACAAGTTATCAAAAATTTGATAATTCTAGCAAAATGTGTCGGAATATGTAGTGTAGGCAATAGGGAAGTTTGAGGGTATAGGATGAAAAAATAATTGAAAAGAGGGATATAAAGTTGATAAGAAGTGGTATTAAGAAATTCTCGATTAGACTTGTTTTTTTGTTAATTTATTTGGGTGTGTGTAAAGAGAAAAGTTTATAAAAAGGTTCATTTTAGGAAATAATCTTAAATTCCACACCCTATAATTAGGGTTGAGAAAATTCAGCAAAAAATGAGTGAGAATAAAGGGTGGAGGGTGAGGTATGCCACATGCACAAGGCACAGAAGTCAATAAGGTCTTTATGATTTACATTTACACACTATGTTCCAAGTCCTTGATCTCATACATGTGCTTGCTTCTGTGCAATTTTGTTATAGTTTCTAAACAGGGTTAACAAGAAGGTTAAAAACCAATTGAAATTGGGGAAAGAATTAACACAATGAGGTAAATAAATCATGTGAAACTTGGGAGGTTGCTTGCAAATGACACTAAAGCAAGAAACTTCGGTGTGTGATTATGGTGTTTTTAGCTACAAAGGGCACAAACACAAATACAAACACATCTATTTTGGGTACTATGATAGACCCCAGTTGAAGAAAAGCCATATATAACAAGATGCAAATAGAGGTCTCTCTGTCTTTCTCTGTGTGAATGTGACTGAGGAAGAAGGGAAAAAGGCTTGCCCTGTGCATTCAGCTCAAACTCACCGACAGATTTTTCATTTGAGAAAGTGTCGGTGTACAGTTAGTTATTTGCCTTCTTGTTACTTCTGTTTGCTTGGCAATTTGGATCTAAACATATCATAGGCTGATGTTGCAGCAGTGTTAACACTTGAGGGTTCAATGTTCACTCTCTAAACAGTCAATTGTAGGAATTTACAGTTCTAGTGGTGAATAGTTACCATTACATTTAGTGTCCAATCCATGATCTTTGTTTGTGGAGATGAGATTTCGAATTCCGTACATAACTTTTCCCAATTATTGTTAGTGTAGTATTTTTGAGACAATTCATCGAGCATCTTGTCTTTGTACTCTTATAGACATGCTGAGTAGTTTAGCCGGTAAACATAAATTCATTAAGACCTTAAGGGCTCAATATACTCTCTCTTAACGGTCAATTAATTATAATGATTCACGGCTCTAGTGGTAAAAAGCATCTACCTTGCTCTTTGTTTGTCTAATTTGTTGGCTTAGTCTCTTTGAGACAATTCATCGAAAGATTAAATACCGCGGTATTTTCTATTCAAAAATCCAAGTTTGAATCATTCTCTCTCAATATCGGTTGATAAGAAAAACACTCCATTTTTTGGATTGCAAAATCTCCTCCGGGACGAGAGAGATTACTTAACGGCCAAACTACCGTCCTGGGACCCCTCAACTCCGAAATCATGAACCCCATTTTTTGTGTATCAGAGAAATCATGGACCTGTTGGACCATAACCATTAATATTTTTTTTTTATTAATGAAGCTCTTAAATCCCCCATTGTTCCACTATATATATAACTTCACCATCCCTCAACTTCTTCACAAAACCACACTCTGCTCTCTCTCTTTCTCTGCTTTTTTCCTCACCAAAGCAGCAGAGCAATTAACCATGGGAATGCCACTGTCTCTTCTCCCACTCCTCTCTCTCCTCCTAATCCCTTCTCTCATTTCCTCTTCCCCCGTCCCAAATCCCGATTCAGTAATCCAAGAAGTTCACAAGTATGATACCATAAACCTCCCAACAATTATTTACTACGTACTATTCAACAATCTTTGTAATAGTCCAAGTTTCTAACAATACTTTTCTTTGTGTGTGTTGTTGTTGTTGTTGTTGTTGTGCAGAAGCATCAATGCGGCGTCTCGAAGAAGTTTGGGTTTTCTTTCTTGCGGCACCGGAAACCCCATCGACGATTGCTGGAGGTGCGACCCGAAATGGGAGCAGAACCGGCAGCGGCTGGCGGACTGCGCAATTGGGTTCGGAAAGCACGCCATTGGAGGCAGAGACGGCAAAATCTACGTGGTGACCGACTCGAGCGACCACCCAGTAAACCCGAAACCGGGGACTCTCCGGTACGCCGTCATCCAAGACGAGCCTCTGTGGATCATCTTCAGTGGCGACATGAGCATCAAGCTGAAAGAGGAGCTGATGATGAACTCCTTCAAGACAATCGACGGGCGAGGAGCCAACGTCCACATCGCCGGCGGGCCCTGCATTACCATTCAATACGTCACCAACATCATAATCCACGGCCTAAACATCCATGACTGCAAGCAAGGCGGGAATGCTTACGTTAGAGATTCTCCTGGCCATTATGGGTGGAGGACTTTGTCCGACGGAGACGGGGTTTCGATTTTCGGGGGGAGCCATGTCTGGGTTGACCATTGCTCCCTCTCCAACTGCCGTGACGGCCTCATTGATGCCATTCATGGCTCCACGGCTATAACCATTTCCAACAATTACATGACGCATCATAACAAGGTCATGTTGTTGGGGCACAGTGACAGTTACACGCAGGACAAGAACATGCAGGTCACCATTGCTTTCAATCACTTTGGAGAAGGCCTTGTTCAGAGGATGCCAAGGTAGCTACTAGCTAGTCAGTCCATCATCACTACTCTAAATTCTAATTTTACCCTTCAGCAGTAAAAATACTAATTCTCTGGTAATTAATTGCAGGTGTAGGCATGGAAATTTTCATGTGGTGAACAATGACTACACACATTGGGAAATGTATGCAATTGGGGGTAGTGCTTCTCCAACAATCAACAGCCAAGGCAATAGGTTTCTTGCACCCAATGACAAATACAACAAAGAGGTAAAATAAAATTCCAACTCAAACGCGGTAAAATTGATTTCTTGTTAAATGGTTCTGATTGCTTTCTTTGTTTCAGGTTACTAAACATGAGGATGCATCGGAGAGTCAGTGGAGCAAATGGAATTGGAGGTCTTCAGGGGATTTACTGTTGAATGGTGCTTTTTTTACTGCATCCGGTGCCGGAGCTTCTTCGAGTTACGCCAAGGCTTCGAGTTTGGGTGCAAGGCCATCTTCGCTGGTGAGCTCAATCACAGCTGGTGCTGGTTCACTCAAGTGTAAGAAGGGGTCACGTTGCTGATCGATGACAAAAATGGGAGGACAATAAGAATAACTGTAATTACAATTAGTAGCTATAGGATTTTCCCTTGTCTTGTTGTATATCGGTTTTTTCACTTTTTAACTTTGGTGTTTTCAACCTTGGCTTGTTTCACCATTGACCAAATTGTGTAATTTTTCTGAAGCAAGACCAAAGTGTTGAAGGTTTTACATGAAGTGAAAGCACATGTTATATACACATATGATATATCTATGACTATCAGTCTGAATTGTCTATCTCAGTTTCCCTTCACATGGGGTGGTGCAGTGGTTAGGGACTTGGGGATTTGAATGAATGAATGAATGGAATTGAGCTAAAGTTGGGGGCAAATAAATGCTTGCTGGTACTCTTATCTATGGAGGGCCATCTTTTGCAAACCAAAAGAAGAACATTTTTCAACAGGATATGTAGACTTGACAAATTTGCAAGGACATCAAAGCCTTGAGTAGATATGCTTGTCCCCATCCAATTTGCCGAAAAATTATTCAGTGTACCCGATACATTGCTAATGTAATGTATTATTATACTAAAATATCGAACTGCATTTACTTTAAATAAAAGAAATAGACCTAAAACTTTGAAAGAGAATTCTCAATCCTAAAACTCAAAAGTTTGGTGTATTTGATGCACCCTCACCTAAAAAAAGCGTAAATATGCGTAAATATGAATTAAAACCCTTGTCATCATGTAAGTTATAGAAAGAGCCCTAGAGTCGTTAAAATTATTAGACAAACTAGAAAACGACGGAGGGACATAGAACTCGAACTCATCATTAGAAGAAATTGAAAATTTTAAGACAATATTTAAATGAAATGATACACAGTTGATGTGATATATCAAGATCTTTTAATTTTCTCGATTCAACCGTGACAAACAACCCAAGTGCATGCAATTAATTTTTGACTCATACAACCCCAGTTTGCCATAAATGCTATCGGCAATACTCGTAGTGACTAGCCCTAGCTCCATGCCATCCACAATCAGCAAGAATATGGTTGGCAGAGATTACTTGAAAAAAAAAGAAAAAGAATGGCACTTTGTCATTCTAATTCCAACAACTTTTAACACAAAATTTAATTCGGAAGGTGGTGATATAATTGGTAGCTGAAATAAATACTAGCAATCGAACAAAGAGAAGATTGGATCTCTGGTTTAGCAGAGAGCCAGAGATTTCATCAAGTTCCTATAAAGAAATAAAGTCATAAAGATAACATATCACGTTCCAAGTTTTCACATTTGATCAGATATTCAGAGCAACACGTACATCGAAAAGCTGATAAATTATGAGCAGGATGGGTTCATCTCAGACTACCCAACTTTGGAGGTAGATCTAAAATAGTGTTGGTTTTTAGTTTTTACAGTCATGAATCTCAGGAATGAGGTTCTTGAATTACCCCACACGAGTGACACGACAAAGCAAATATCTCTGAGCCTTGCAAAGGACAAAAGGACCTACAGTATCACAAGCACTGGATACTTATCTTGTCAGTGTTTTCCATAAAGAGTTGAAGACAATATTTGAGGACCCTAATGATTAAGGGGCTGTGGCATCATAAAATCCCAAATTGGGAAGATCTAGGACACTTGTAGCAACTAGCAAGACCAAACTCTTAAAAGAGGGTACAACAAAAAAGAGCAATCCATTAAGATAGGGGAGCGACGATGCTACAATATCAGTGAAAGTCGCTCAAAATCTACAAGCAACCAGTTTTTCCTCAAGTGAACAATATGGTCCAAGTCACTCAAAATTAATACTGAACCAAAAGCCAAGAAACATTACATAAAATTCCTTTGTCAGGTGAAGCAAGCATCATACAATCAAGCCAAAACTATCAGTACTCAGAGGGGGAGATAACATCATCTATTTTTAGTATCATCTTGACAACTTGTGTGGCCAGTAAGATCTGCTGCTGCTTTCCAATTAAAGTCTCAAAGACATTCTGCTCGCGCATATCATTCGTGCCAACATCATTGCAGTCTATTCCACAGTGGGGATTTTTCTCCTGCATACCAAAATCAAACCGATGATGAAAAATTGAATGCTACAATGAATGGGTGAATATACAAGTTTACAGCAGACAGAGACTACAAAATTAAGAATAAATTGGAATCGCAAGCTCCATTTACCTTAATCTGCTGGGATTTCACTGCATTTAGTGTTTCAATAGGTTGCAGGCCACTATTCTCTGCAAGTGCCATAGGAACAGCATCCAAAGCATCTGCAAATGCTCTAATAGCATACTGTGGCCAAAAGGAAGATTCATTATCACAACAGTAAACTAATAATATTGTGAAAATGCAAGGGAAAGAGGGACAAATTATCTACATACTTGCTCAACTCCTGGGTGTTTATCTGCAGCTGCCTCTACGGCAACGGAGCAAGATATCTCTGCCGAGCCACCACCATAGACAATAGAATTGTTGCGGATAAGATTCCTAGCAACACACAGGGCATCATGGATGCTGCGCTTGGTCTCTTCTATCATCATTTTGTTACCTAATGAATAAAAAAAAAACACCTCTCATAAGAACTTTATAAAGCCTTAAAGATGATCCCTTATCAGACAAAAAGTACATAACAAGAAGACTGGTTGATAGGTTGCAAAATCTGCTAACCCTATATACCATATACACTCCACAAATTCATACATCGGATGCTACCAAAAAAGGTTCATCTTATTCACATCATTTTCACTTAATTGAGATGCTGAATCAAGTTAGAGGTAAAAGGAACACGGCAAGTAATATAGAACCATACCTCCACGGATAAATATCGTTACAGCCCTTGAATTTGCACAGTGTTCAATGTACAGCATTCGATCTTTTGTAGTACCAAATGATTTTTCGCGAACCAAGCCAGCCTTATGAGAAGTAAAAAAGAACCATAAAGAGTTTATTAAGTCTTAATAACAGGAAGCAAATAAACTCTACTACCAATCAAGAAGAATATAAACATGCCAGAAATAACGAATACTTAATATATGAGATTGCTTCAAGAACTAAATATGGACAATATTCTTGAAAAGGAATACCTTCCCCAACTTATCTGGTGTCAACTCTTGGAACCTGGGCACAATTCTTCCCCCTAGAAATACACAAATGTCAGCAATTTGTTGGTAGGAAAGTTAACAACATAATAAGACAGAATCAGAAAAACAAAGAAATAGTATTCAAGTGCTGAAAAAAAAATACCTGTAGCTATTGCAATTAGTTCCAACTCAACACCACCAACCCATCTGACAGCAGGCAAGTTCCTGTGCATCAATAGGTGATTGGCTTCATCATCAAAACCCCATTGGCAGATGACCAGGGTAGCACCGGCATCCTGCATATCGATGTATCCATAAGTAAATCCAGATGGCATGATAAAAACAGTGACCCCCCCTCCCCAAGAGAGAGTTCATCACAAGAAACAGAAAAGATTCTTAATAACCGAAAAAAGTGGCAGTCATGAATATCAGAAAGTTGTTTATGGTAGCAAACAAACTAGGATAGGAGGCAATCTGACCTTGCATTTTTGGACCATCTGATCAAAGTATTCCTGTTCTTGCACACGTAGAGTCTGAAACTTTTCCACTGTATCAATATCAACCTTATGCTTTGTCTTTGGCTTCGGTGGCTCAAAGGGGCAAGTCAAGATAGCAATTTTCGCATCTTCAATTCGCTTGGGCATTTGTGGATGGCTCATATCCTTATCAATAAGAATACCATATACCAGCTCCGTATCTTCTAACTTACCCCCTACTTTCCCCTCTACTTTAATCAAATCTAGGTTCACATCCTTCCTCTCTAAATCAGCAACGGCAAGAACTGCTCTCACAGCAATCTCAGCAAGGTTGCGCTTGCACCGATTCACACTACATGAACGAGAAAATATTACATTCAACTCAATATAAGAACAACAACAATGCATAGTAAGGCAACAAGCCATTAACAGTCAGCAACAGGAAGGGGCACAATAACAGCAGAGCACCAAAATGTAAAATGAGACAAATTGCCAACATGAAAGCATGAACTATTATCAAAGATACAATTGTTCATGCAATTATGATGACAAAAATCATCATATACGATGGTGGTGAAGTATGGATCATAACTATGGCTAAATCACAGCATGGCGTATAAGTGGAAAGAAAAACCTACGAAAGTGTACTTACATCTTTGATGACAAAGTAGTCATACAAGTCTGAACCAAAGGCTCTATATTTTCCAGCCCAAATTCAAATTTCTTCGATATATGCTGCAAATGATCAAAAGCTATCCTGGATGCCATTTCATATCCCTCTGCAACCCGGATGGGATGAATACCGCGTTCCAAGAGTCGCTCAGCCTGCTCTAGAAGTGAACCAGCCAGCACAACAACTCCAGTTGTGCCATCGCCAATTTCGTAGTCCTGACTTTGAGACAGTTCAACCATCAGCTTTGCAATTTGGTTGTCAACATCCATCTGCTCCAAAATTGTGGCACCATCATTTGCTGGAAAGGCAACGTGAAAGGTAAGGATATCTCAAAGCCAAACGATAAAACTAAAACCAAGCAAAAAAGCATAACAGAAATCGGTAAAGGTCTATTCCAAAACCCAAAGCAAGCACAAACGCAGTCAAGTTGCTCCTTGAACCTAAATAACCATGTTCACACAAGAGGGCAGGTACAGTAATGACCACAGGGGCACCCAAAAGTGGTAAATATTATGTAAACTAGGACTAATCCAACAATCACACACACGAATACATTAACCAATAGCTCAGAGCAGCATATGAACTTCAAGACTAACAATAACAAGTGAAATAACGATGTAGTTTACTCTAAAAGCTAAACCTAAACTAAAAATGAAGAGATCCCAAGACCCTAAACCCTAAATGTGAAAAACCACCAGAAATGACGAAGCGAAGCGAGAAAATAGATTCACATCGAGTGCGAGTGAGAGCGAAGAAGGTACTTACTGACGGTGACCTCGCCGTCGGGGCTCTGGAGCATCTTGTCCATGCCCTTGGGTCCGAGAGAGGTCCGGAGGATTTTAGCGACGGCTTTGCCAGCGGCAATGTTGGCCTTCTGAGCATCGAGGCCTCTCAATCGCGACTTCTGCTCCTGCTCCCTTAGGATTATAAATGGCCGGCCGAACTCATCGAAAGCCAGCGCCATTGATGCGCTCCTGTACTCGACTCACTCACTGAACTGCTTCTTCTTAGGTCTAGGATCTTCTCTTCTCTTCTCTAAGTTAAAGCGTGCTTCACTAGGGTTTGGGTTCGGTAGTGTTCTATTTGAGGTGTGTTGTTAATGGGCTTCTTTTGTTTTGGGCCCAGGACCAGAAACAAATATTGATCCAATGGCCTAACTTAGAAAATACAAAGGTGACAAAATTGTGCAACTGAAGAAACGGAATCACCAACTGTCACGGATGGCACTCCGCAATGCCCTCAACGCCGACCAATATCTACTACTCCCAAACTCTTATATAAACAACCCACATTCATCGATCATCCCATTCCCCAACTGCAGTGTTTCTCGCAGAGAACCAACTGCATTCACTTTTAATCCAAAATGGCACGTCAAGCTGTTGCCGTTGTTGCCCTTGCTCTTCTGGCCACTGTGGCTTTCGCCGCCCAAGCCCCCGCCGCAAGCCCCAGTGGCGCCGACAGCACCCCCAAACCTGCATTGCCAACCTTCGCCGCTGTTCCCGCCGGCGCCGCCGTTCCCGCCGCCAACAGCAATGAAGTTGGAACCGTGGGTGGCAGCACTGATGCTCCGGCCGCCAGCGGACCGGGGGCTTCCGACCCCGTGGCCGCCACGGTTGGTGGACCTGTGGCTGATGGAGCATTTGGCAGCGTAGAGGGTGCTCAGTCTCCCTCGTCTGGTGCTACCACCGCCCAGGTCTCCGCTGTCACCGGAGCAGCTGTCGCCGCCGTCGCCGCCGTCGCCGCCTCCTTCTTCTTCTAAGCTAGCTATAGCTAGCTTCATTATGTAACTAACATACACCTATCTATCTGTATACGTACGCGCACACCCTTTGAGAAGCTACAATAAAATTTCTTCTTTAACTAGGAAACATGTCCTGAGATTGATATTACATATATACTTGGATTTGTTTTTATTCTATGCATCAATGTCCTCTTTAAGTTCTCTTTTGCTTCCTTCTATGGTGTAATAACCCAAGTAGTGAACGAACTGGGTTAAAAGATAACATGCAGATGCATAATGAAATCTCAGAATCATTGTGGAGGCAGTGAACCTGTACTAAAACAAAACCATACAACCAAAATTCCCGGTCTTACGTTTTGCGACACCCAGAAGCGGAAAATATAACTCCTAGATCTCAAAGAAACAAGTATCCATAGTTTCAGTAAACAGAACCAAGCAATTTACCGACCGAGTAATCTACGACACGTTTTGTCTATCCTACCAAGTGTGGAGTTGCAGCTAAGAACTAAGATGAGAATGAAACCACATCGGCGGCCACAGCTACTGAGTAAAAAGAATCAACTCAGAGACACCTTCCAAGAAAAAGGAAAGCTCGAACATACAAATGCGGCTTTAGACCATCAAAAGAGTATTAACTTTAGAAAAGATGAGTCTCTCTTGGGAAATCCACACCTGAACTTTTAAGACTTTGGAATATGAAAGTCAAAACTAAGATACAACTGACAGAGCTCAAATAACAGCAGGACTAGAGAGTAGTTGCATAGTTACTGCATACTAAAACAACAGCTAAATACAACAACAAAAACAGAAAGGAGAAAGAACAAAATAAAGATACAGCAAAGACTGATGGTGATTACATCAAAACACCATGATACATGGCTTCATCAGGAAGACATGCAAGCCAAATGGCTTCCCGTGGGCGCCTCCTTCGAGTATTACAAAAGAATACACCAAATTTGTAGCGTACATTCTTGAGATACGATAACAAAACAGCATGAATACATCACCAAATTTCTACTATACACTTTTGAGAAATATCTGTCCCGATAAAAAAGAAGGAACAGACGACATGGATTCATCCATGAAGAAGGTACAAAGCTACGTCCAGGTGAAAAATGTACATAAGGAGCACAACATACGCCTCCATTAAGAAAGAAACAAATAAACCCTAAACAACCATTTCGGCCCCAACTCATTTACAGGGAACAATTGATTCACAACACTAACCCCTACACCCAGTACACTTCACAATATACATTACAAAATAAAGAATCTTTCTTTACAGGAATAGCTTCAATAGAAACTGGGTCTAGAAATCTCATCATGACTAATTACAGTGGTGGCTTCTTGGTACAATATATTTGGCTTCTAGCGCACAGACTGGTCATTGACAGTTACAACACAGAATATGGAAAACTAAGCAGAGACCTTCAGTACAAGAGTTTTGCAACCTCACTGGTAAGCCTAATAGAGTGTAAAAAATAACAGAGTGGGTATTACATGTGGACCACCTAATACAAAAGTCTATATTTACACAAAGACAGTCAGCTACATGCACACTGATAGGTTTCCATCTAATATTTCACTACTTGGAAAACGCTCTATCTAGATAATTTGTTGCACGAGCAGTCCTAATACAGAATTTAGGTGATGCTCAAGAAAATAAGGTGAAAGCCATAAAAGTCAAAAGGCTTCTTTTACACAGTTGGCAACGAATCCACGTAACACATCTTCCACGATGTGACCAGCACAGGCTGATTCAAGCATGAAAAGAAAGAGTTCCCCACTCTACTCCCTGGATATGATGATTAAAAGAAAACCCGTATGTCAATAGACATCAAAAAATAACCTGCCAAGACACCACCTCATAATCTATTGCTGCCACTTCAATATAACAAGAAGAAGATGCAGACAAAAAATGAAACATAGCAAATCAAAGTTGACAGTCACCCAGCCATTGCATAAACTAAACTTCGCTATAGGCATCAACATCAATAATAAACATTAGACAATAAGACACAATAGACAACAATGACCACAAGCAACTCCCTCCAGAATTACTAAAACAGTTAGCAGATCAAAACTCGCAAGATCCACCAAATATTAATATATCATTCCACACCACACAGACAAATTTATCAATAATTCAAACATATCTATACATACCAAACATCAGTTAAATGTTAAAAAACACAGATAATCAATTCTTTTTTACTTTTTTTTTCTTTTTTTCTTTTTTGTGTCATCCGTCATCTTTCTCAACCTTTCAGCTAAAAGATGAAGCGTAGGCTCCAATCAAGAAATCAAATAAATCTAGAAAAACTCCCACGATCACAAAGAAACAACAAATTATCACACTATAAATACCACAAACCTAATAAAGCAACTGTCTTGAAGAAATATTGAGTAGCATAGTTATTGAACCAACAAGATAACAGCAGCAGGATATGAGCATCCAAATCTCCACAGCTATTCTTCATTGGTATGCTACTATAAGTTACTAATTGTTTTTTAAGCACACATATTAATTGCCACAGCTAAATGTTCTGTAGAAAGTGGAATAAAAGCAAGGGGGAACTGATCCTTCCCTCCTATGCACACAGGTAGAACTTACTTCTCCGTAAAGAAGCAACGTTTGCAGGTGAGACCATCAAAACGCAGGAAGATGCAGATGCACAGTAGCTATTCAAGGTTAGACACCACTAAGGTTCAGAACACATACTCTGCAGTCTAAACGACATGCCAAACAAGGACAACTCGTCTACTTGTGTCACTCAGATGGCAACCGTCTCCTCTTCCCATAATCCACATCCCTCGATCGAGAACGATGATCATCTTCGGGCATTGCTTTGGACCTGCTGCGAGGTCTTGAAGAAGAGTGTCCTCTGTCCCAGTCATCATCATAACCCACGTCACGCTCTCTACGCCGATGGTCTCGGTAACTATCTTTTTCTTCCTTGTACCTGGGTTCCCTGTGCTCCCTTTCAGACCTGTCCAAGTCTTGTTCCCTCTCATCACGATGCCTTCTCTCAGAGGTTCCTGTCCAGTCACGCTCAGATCCCCGTTCTCTTTCCCTTGAGGCAGCACTTGACTTAACTGATTTCTCATGATTTGCCTCTCCATAATTCCCATAATCAGAAGCACCATCATCACCACCATAGCTTGACTCCCTAGTTCTTCGATCCGGTTCTTCTCCTCCCCACCCAGCCATACTTGGATCATTCCACATAGGGGCATGATGCCCCTCCATTCCAGAAGAACCCATCATCCCCATCCCATTAGTTGCCATTCCCCTGCCAAAGAAAGCTGGGTTTACATGAGGAGCAACCCCAGCAAGTCCCATTGCATTAACACCAGGAAATTGAGGAAGCATTCCAGGAAAACCAGGACCAGGAAACCCTCCATAACCCCCTCCTCGACCCATATATGTTGGATCAAACCCAGGAGCCATCATACCCGGTGCATTCATCATACCTCCAACAGGACCGCCAAATCCAGGACCGCCAAGGCCCTGTCCATAGCCTCCTCCATTAGCGCCGGTTCCAACCACAGGACTATTCCCAACCATGTTCTTTGCACCCATGACCCCTCCTCTTCCCCTTCCTGGTCCTCCACCACCAGGACCTCTGTTGGGCACTCCCTGTCCGCCTCGCCCCCAATTACCCCTCCCAAAATTTCTCCCCGTGTCTCCACCTTGATAATTCATGCTTCCCCCCCTCCCAGCACCATCATTCATAGGCCTTCTTCCTTGGGGCTGAGTCTGAACCTGGCCTTGGGATTTGTTCACATAATTAGCTCCCATCTGCTTTAAAGTTTGTGAAGAAGCAAAGGCCACAACACAAGCTCTCCCATTGAAAACATAACCATCCATTCCCTCTTTGCATGCACTGGCAGCAGCTGGATCATAAAAATCTACCTGACAATAACCTTTGGATTTACCACTGGCTCTCTCATCAAAAAACTTAATTTCCTTGACCCTCCCAAACTGAGATAAAACACTTTCCAGCTCAGCATCAGTTGTCCACCAATGTAAATCTCCCACAAACAGCGTGGCCGAACCATTCTCAATTGGTGGACGGATTTGGTTTTCATTAACCATAGGACGATTAAGATTTACCTTCATATTGATCTGATTAGCCGGCATCTGTGAAACAGCTAGAGGACCAGTACTGCCAGAATTCATTGCTGGAAGTGGCTGGTTAGCATTTTTTGCAGTAATATCCGAAGAATCAACACCGACATTGGAGAGCATAGTTGTTGGCCCCTGAAATCCCATATGCCTGACTTGAGTATCATGAGTGATCTCCATAACCTTTTGAGATCCCGGTTCTGGCACCTTAGCCACTGGTGGCTGATCCTTCTGTTCAGGAACACTAGAATAGTTTCCTCCAACTGAAACCCCCGGAATTTTCAGTTCCTGAGAAGCACCAGCTTGAACTCTTAGTTCGGGAGCATCAGTTTTCTGAGCTTGGAGACCTCCATTGCCAACACCACCAGGAGGGATTGGTGCCTCAGATCGGTGCATCTGCATGAAACCCTCTCCAACATTAACATCATCATAGAGATCGTCATACTCATCATCTTCTACCATTGGTTCTTCATCTGCAAGCGCAGATATGGCTCCACTTCCCTGATATTGGAGCTTCTGAGCACCTCCATATTCCTCCTCTTCAAAATTAATTTGCTCCTCAGCCATTGGATCCCTTTAGACCAACCAACCAATTCAGACTGAAAGATGATCACTATCTATCTCTACCTATACAATACAGAAGAAAGAAAAAGAACTGCCCTTAGATCCATCTCATCCTGCAAACACGAAATATGGAGAGGTACAGATCTGAAAAACAAACTTTCTTAACCACAAAGACTAAGAAGACCCTAGAAATAGTTCTATCTCATCTAGGCAATCAAAAACAGTCTACTGCAACCAATCAAATACAAACCTATATGAACAACATCAATTTATAACGAATACTCTTGTCGTAAAATTGCTGAGAAAATATAAATCAAAGCCCACTTGGGAAATCATAGGTTCTATCATCACAAAATCACAAGAGAAATTGTATATATCAGAAACCCCAATTCTAAACAACAAACAAGATTGAAACTTTGAATACCCACAAGATTAAAATTTGTACATAGAAAGTCAAGTAGAAAACACCCAGTTCGCAAATCACAGGGTACAAACACCCACCAGAGATTTAACATTAGGGAAATGCAAAAGGTACCAAATTTGCAGCTTAACAGAGTAATAAACAATGCACAAATTGACATTCAAAACACAATCATGGAATGAGATTCGAACGTAGATTGCAGATGTTGTCTTACTATCTTGTTCTGCTTTGTCTTGGCGTCTTCTACTTACCAAAGGGTCCGACAAACTCGCAGCTGCCTCCTCTTTCTCATCAATATCAACTACGGCTTTTGTTTCATGTTTCTTACTTTTTACGTTTTGTTGTTTTTCTGCGCAGTTTCTACAGTGAACAGAAATAGAAATAGAAATTCTAGATGTCATGTCCCTACATATCTCTTTAGGACACTTATCCTATTTTTGTATTATTTTCAATTTTACTCCCAAACTATATTATATCCGTTAATGGTTAATCGATTCTTTACGTCAATCATTACTGTTCCAATTTTTTATCTTAACACGTTATGAACATATGACCTTGCAAAGAATTAGGAATCTGGGTTGATGAGGCAGAGTTTGTTTGTCAAAGTTTGTTTGTGGATAACAATTTGAGCTTCTCATTTGCGCTAATGGAATCACAATACTCCATGATTCTTTTTCTATACATCAGTGAAAAGAAAAAAAAAAGTTGCTCATATATGTAAAAGATATACATTAATTATAACCAAAAAAAGATATACATTAATTTGACTAGTTGGGTACATCCACTTGAGAATATACTTTTTTTTTAGGAACCAAGAATATACATGTTTAGTATGTATAAGGATATGAAATGATTTCGAATTTCCTGCTACTACATGGAAAAATGAGGGAGAAAATTGAACCCTACACCGGTTTTACTTTCCTTTCTTATTTTCTAATATTAATTACAACTATGCCTTAAACAATTTATGCCTACTACTAAATTACTAATACAAATTTAATTGATTGATTTTTATCTCATTGGAATTCTCACTCTACTTATTGAAAAATGTCTTACTGTTTGTTAGAAACTTTGGGATCAACAAAATAAATTTATTTTTCAAAATAAAATACCTTATGTCAGGAAAGCAGTGATCCATATTACAAAATTTTTAAGAAACTTCTAAGATATTACTAAATTGGTTATTCATAAACATAGGAAAAACAAAATAAGAATTATAATGGTTGGCAACCTCTGTGTTAATATTTATAAACTTAACTTTGACGGATCAGTTTCTGCTTTAGGTGAAGCTGCTGCTAGTTTTGTTATTAGAAATTATGCAGGTCAAGTTATTGTGACAGGTTCGAAAACTTTAGGATATACTTCAATTTTGCAAGCAGAAGCTCAGGCCTTAAAGTATAGTCTTTTTTGGGCAAGACGATTACAACTTCATTCCAATTGTGTTTTATAAACAACCAAAACGTAATGGTAACATACAATTCCAAAACCCATAATTACGCTACAAAGAAAAGAAGAGGTGAAATAGAAGCAACAAGTAGAATTTATTGTTCAGAAAAGCAAAGCCACTGGCAGAGATCTATTCGTTTGCCTTGCTATTCATTCAAACGTTTCCATTATCAACTAATCCAACAGTGTTAAAACGATGCATTAGATTTGCCTTTTATCAGCTAATCTAACAGTGGATAAAACATGGACCATCTACGGTAAAATACTAAAATTCCATGTGATTACATCTCTTGCTGTCTCGTGTAATACTATTGTTTACCAACCAAAATAGTGCATTAGAATCAAGACCGTCACAACATAAATAGCACAAAATTTCACTTACTGGGTTAAAGATAATATCTGTAATGGAATCTCAGAAATAACAAAGCCACACTTATTATCGAGACAGAGAACCTGTACTAACTAGAACAAAACCATACAACCTAAATCCCAAGTCTTTTGTATGTGACGCGCAATCAGTAAACACCAAGATCTCAAAGAAAGTACTAAGAATTTCACAGTAAACAGAACCACGCATTTGCCAACGGCAGAGATGCCAAAAGAGTAATCAATGAATTGTTTTGATCCTACCAGGTTAAGAGTTGCAGCTAAGAACTAAGATGAGAAACAAGCCAAATGAGCGGCCTCAGCTACCGAGTACAGAGAATCAACTTAGCCACCTTCCAAGATGATAGAAAGCTCAAACATACAAATGCAACTATTATGTTGTCAACAGAGTATTGACTTTGGAAAAGATGAATCTTCTGCTTTTATGCAGAATAATTTCATCTATGGCAAAGTCGCAACTGAAGTTTAAGAACTTTAGAATATGAAACTCAAAACCAAGATACATATGACAGAGCTCCAAACAGGACAAGCTAGATAGCAGATGCATAGTTACTGCATACCAATACAAAAGCTGCAGAAAACAACAAAACAGGAGAAAGAAAACCAAAAAAAAAATACAGCAAACTTTATGATGGTGATTACAGCAAAACAAATCCTTCAAGGCTTCATCAAGCAAGCAGTTCCTACCATTCAGGATTCAGGAAGACATGCAAGGCAAGTGGCTTCCGGTAAGCGCCTCCTTCAAGTATTATGTAAGACATGACTAAAACACCAAAGTTCTAATATACATTGTTGAGAAAAAATGAGAAATAAAAAAAAATTAAAAATGACTAAGACACCAAATTTCAACTGTACATTGTTGAGATACGATCATACGATACAAAAACAGCAGGACTAGATCACCAAATTTCTACTATACAATTGTCAATTGTGAGAAACAATACAATCTGTCCCAATGAAAAAGAAGGAACAGACAACATGGATTTGTCCATGAAGAAGATACAAAGCTATGTCCAAGTGAAAAATGTACATAAGGAGCACAACATAGGCCTCCATGAAGAGAGGAAAAAAGCCTAAACAACCATTTCAGGGCACCATTGATTCACAACACACCACCCCCTAAAATCAAGTACACTTTGACAATTTACATTACACAATAAAAATCTTTCTTCACAGGAATTAGCTTCAACAGAAACTGGGGGCATGGTGGCTTCTTGGTACGATGTATTAATTGCTCAATCTTGACTCCCTAGTCCACAGACCAGTCATTGACAATTACAACACACTGATACAGACAACTAAGCCCATAAATTCAGTACAAGACTTTTACAAGCTCATGGTAAGCCTAATACAGTCATAAAAACAACAAAGAGGGCATTACATGTGGACCTAGTACAAAAGTCTATCTTTACACAAAGACATTCAGTTCGTTACATGCACACTGATAGGTCCTCCACCTAATATTTCACTAATTCCAGAACACTCTAGATAATTTGTTACACGAGCACTAATACAGATTTTAGGCTTCAATAAAAAGTTGAAAGCCAAAATAGTCAAAAGGCTTCTGTTGCACACTTGGCAACGCATCCATGTAATCTTCCACCATGTGACCAGCACACGCTGATTCAAGCATGAAAAAGAAAGAGTTCCCCTCTCTACTCCCTGGATATGATGATTAAAAGAAAACCCGCATGTCAATAGACATCAGATAAAAAAAAACTTGCCAAGACACCACCTCATAATCTATTGCGGCCACTTTAATATAACAATAAGCAGAGGAAGACAAAAATGAACATAGCAAATCAAAGCTCAGTCTAACCAGCCATTGCGTAAAATAAACTTTCCCATAGTCATAAACATCAATAAGACACATTAGTCAACAAGACACATTAGACAACAATGACATCAAGCAACTCTCTTCCCAATTACCTGTCAAGTTTGCAGATCAAAGCTATTCATACTGACTTGCCAATCAAAACTTACAAGAGCTGGCAAAGATTATATGTTAATATATCATTCCACAGCGCGCACACAATGAAAGTCAACCATCATACCATATAAGTTTATCAACAATTCAACCATATTTATATATACCAAACATCAGTTAAATGTCAAAGGATAAGAACACAAACAATCAATTCTTTTTTTCTTTTCCTTTTTGTGGCATCCCTTGTTGTTCTCAACCTTTCAGCTAAGATGAAGCACAGGCTCCACTTGAGAAATAAAAAAGAAAATCTAGAAAAACTCCCACGATCACAGACGCAAGAAATTTTCAAACTATAAATATCACAAACTCAATAAAGCAATTGTCTTGATGAAAGATTGGGTAGCATAGCAATGAACCAACAAGATAACAGCAGCAGGATATGAGTAACCAAACCTGAACAGCTATATCTTCATTGGTATGCTACTAAAAGTTACTAATTGTTTTCAAAACACACATTAATTGCCACAGCTAAATGTTCTGTAGAAAGAAGTATAAAAGCAAGGAGGAACTGATCCTTCCCTCCTATGCACACCCATAAAACTTACTTCTCCGTCACGAAGCAATGTTTGCAGGTGGGCCTATTGAAACACGGAGGAAGATGCAGATGAACAGTAGCTGTCCAAGGCTAGACACACTGTTTGCAGGTCAAAACACATATTCTGCAGTCTCAAAGACATGCCAAAGAGGTCAAATAGTCTACTTCTGTCACTCAGATGGCAATCGTCTCCTCTTCCCATAATCCACATCCCTTGATCGAGAACGATGATCATCTTCTGGCATTGCTTTGGACCTGCTGCGGGGTCTTGAAGAAGAGTGTCCTCTGTCCCTGTCATCCTCATAACCCACGTCACGCTCCCTCCGTCGATGGTCTCGGTAACTATCTTTTTCTTCCTTGTACCTGGGCTCTCGGTGCTCCCTTTCAGACCTGTCCCAGTCTTGTTCCCTCTCATCACGATGCCTCCTCTCGGAGCTTCCCGTCCAGTCACGCTCAGATTCCCGTTCTCTTTCCCTAGGGGCAGCACTTGGCCTAACTGATTTCTCATGATTTGCTTCTACATAGTTCCCATATTCGGACGCACCATCATCACCACCATAGCTCGATTCCCTAGTTCTTCGATCCTGCTCTTCTCCTGTCCACCCTGCCATGCTTGGATCGTTCCACATAGGGGCATGATGCCCCTCCATTCCAGAAGAACCCATCATCCCCATCCCATTAGTTGCCATTCCCCTGCCAAAGAAAGCTGGGTTTACATGAGGAGCAACCCCAGCAAGTCCCATTGTATTAACACCAGGAAATTGAGGAATCATCCCAGGAAAACCAGGACCAGGAAACCCTCCATAACCCCCTCCTCGACCCATATATGTTGGATCAAACCCAGAACCCATCATACCCGGGGGATTCATCATGCCTCCGACTGGACCGCCATATCCAGGACCTGCAAGGCCCTGTCCATAGCCTCCTCCATTAGCACCAGCTCCAACCCCAGCATTATTTCCAACCATGTTCCTTGCACCCATGGCCCCTCCTCTTCCCCTCCCTGGTCCTCCACCCCCAGGACCTCTGTTGAGTACTCCCTGTCCACCTCGTCCCCAATTACCCCTTCCAAAATTTCTCCCTGCGTCTCCACCTTGAAAATTCATGTTTCCCCCTCTCCCAGCACCATCATTCATGGGTCTTCTTCCTTGGGGCTGAGTCTGAACCTGGCCTTGGGATTTGTTCACGTAAGAATCTCCCATCTGCTTTAAAGTTTGTGAAGAAGCAAAAGCCACAACACAAGCTCTCCCATTAAAAACATAACCATCCATTCCCTCTTTGCATGCACTGGCAGCAGCTGGATCATAAAAATCTACCTGACAATAACCTTTGGATTTACCACTGGCTCTCTCATCAAAAAACTTAATTTCCTTGATCCTCCCAAACTGAGATAAAACACTTTCCAGCTCAGCATCAGTTGTCCACCAATGTAGTTCTCCCACAAACAGCGTGGCCGAACCATTCTCAATTGCGGGACGGATTTGGTTTTCATTAACCATTGGACGATTAACATTTACCTTCATATTGATTTGATTAGCCGGCATCTGTGAAACAGCTGGAGGACCAGTACTGCCTGAATTCATTGATGGAAGAGGCCCGTTAGCAATTTTTGCAGTATGATCTGAAGGATCAACACCAACATTGGAGGGCATAGTTGTTGACCCCTGAAACCCTATATTCCTGACTTGAGTATCATGAGTCATCTCCATAACCCTCCCCTTTTGAGATCCCAGTTCTGGCACCTTAGCCACCGGTGGCTGATCCTTCGGTTCAGGAGCACTAGAATACTTTCCTTCAACTGAAAAACCCGGAATTTTCAGTTCCTGAGAAACACCAGCTTGAGCTCTTAGTTCGGGAACATTAGTTTTCTGAGCTTGGAGTCCTCCATTGCCAACGCCAACAGGTGGGAGTGGTGCCTCAGATCGGTGCATCTGCAGAAAACCTTCTCCAACATTAACGTCATTGTAGAGGTCATCATACTCGTCATCTTCTACCATAGGTTCTTCATCTGCAAGCGCAGGTATGGCTCCACTTTCCTGATATTGGAGCTTCTGAGCACCTCCATATTCCTCCTCTTCATAATCTATTTGCTCCTCAGCCATTGGATCCATTTAGTCCAACCAATCAATATAGACTGAAAGATGACAATATCTATCTCTACCTATACGATACAGAAGAGAGAAAAAGAACTGCCCTTAGATCCATCTCATACTGCAAACGAGAAATATGGAGAGGCACAGATCTGAAAACAAATGTTTCTAACCACAGATAGTATGAAAGAGAACCTCAAACTCCATTTCTTTCTAGCTCAAATACAGAGAACCAAAAGGATGTATCAACTAGAAAAGGGGGAATCCGAAACAGTCATTTTGCAATGAATCAATTGCAAAACTGTCTGAACAATATCAATTTGTAACATATACTCTTGTCATACAATTTGAGAAAATATAAATCAAAGCCCACTAGGGAAATCATAGATTCCAGAACTGGGTAAATCAGACTATAAGAGATATCATACTCCCCACCACAAAATCACAGGATTGAATTTTAAATATCACAAACCCTAACCCTAAACAGCAAACAAGATTGGAACTTTGAAAACCCACAATCATTAGAAACAGGTCAACCACATCACCCAGTTCGCAAATCTCAGAGAACACAAACACCCACCAGAGATTTAATTTAGGGCATTGGGAAAAGTACCAAACTTGCAGCTTAAACGAATAAGCAAAGTACTAATAAACAATGCAGAAATTGATAGCAAAACACAAATCATGGAATGAGATTCGAAAATAGATTGCAGAGATTGTCTTACTATCTTCTTCTTCTTCTTCTTCTGGTCTGTATTGGGGTCTTCTAGCTACCAAAGGGGACGAAGAACTAGCAGTTGCCTCCTCTTTCTCATCAAATATCAACTCCGCCTTTCGTTTGGTGTTTTTTTACGTTTTACAGTGATTTAACCATTACCAAGTCCCAGTTTCCTCTCCTCTTATCTTAATAGGGGGGTGTAAACGTAAATTGCAGATTGTATTCACGCTAATCTTCTTCCTATTTTTCTATGACAGTAAAGTTAAAATTTCTGTCACCTTCAAAATTTTGACCCTTTACCATTTTTTTTTCCTTTTCGGCCTAAATGACCCTTTACCTCTTTTAGTAGTCAAATTTCATCCCATTCAAATGCCACAGCATTGTGGTCTCTACTCTCTACCATACAAATCGTGTTATCAAAACCAAGTGTTAGTCATGCCTAAATTGCCAAATCAAAACCTAATCATCAACTTCTATGAACTTGTTGAGTGCTTGTTATCGATTCGTTATCGCCTTCTTACTTTCTCCTCTCGAACAATATACAAGTTTGTTCAATATAAATTTATTGAATCAAGTGTGGTTAGTCATGTACTTCCTTTTGGTCAACTATGTATTTTTGGGTAATTTTTCTAACATAAATAGTACCAATTGATTCAAACTTGGGTATTAGGATTAAAGAATAATCTCCAACTTGGGTTTCGATCAAGAATAGTAACTTCTTTCATTTCTTCTAGATTTTCTATGCATAGGGTTGAAAATTGAAATTAGACCCTGAAAATTGTCTTCCGGGGTCAGAAACAATCACTTCTTACAAATGAACGTCATTTAACAAAATGAGGTTTATACACAATCTGTAACGAATGCCTTCAAAAGAAAATATATCCAACTGAAACTAGACATTATTGTATTACCACAATCCAACCCAAAAGAATTGAACTAACTACCTGAAATGTGTATAATATCACTGAAGAAGAAAAAAAAGAGAGGAAAAGAATCTTAAGCAAAGTCTATCTAAGCTGAACGCCAAAACGGCAATTCCGCCAGGTTCATGTCTACCCAAATCCCGATTCTCATCTTATCCTTCAGGGCCACTTGGACATGTATTCATCAACACCATACACTATTCCTATTGGCTTCTAAGAGACCTATTGCCCCCTAACGATCGTTACAAAAAGAAACCTCACATCTCTTACAAAGTTAGATCGAGGAACGATATTTTACACCACCTCTGGACAGAACATTCATATGGATGACACTGAGCAAATATCAGGATGTAAACTACTGAGCACGTTGGAGGTGAACGAGAAGGCATTCCATTTTTAATCAGGAATTGCCAGCAAATAGTCCAGCCAAAGTGGATATTTTGCATCAATACATTCCCTTGAAAACAGGATTTGTTCTACATATGCTTGCACCGTACTCCTCATACTCTGCTTTTGTATGGCAAGCCTGTACACAGATCAGAAACGTCTCAATCAACAACAATAATTTGGCAAAACCTATTTTAAGCATAAGAAAAGGTGAAAGCCAAATGCTGAGATTTCAGAAATAGAAATGCTCTGTGCGTCTGGTTTTGGAGAGAAGATGAGTGGCAAACATGTTTAGCATACGCCTGCTACCTGCCTCATCAATGATCAGTTAAGTGCACCCTGATGCCATCCAGTTTCGGAATACAATTTTTCATAGCAAAATGCATGAGAAGGCAAAATTGGGACTGACCCCTTGATCCAACAGAGGGGATGCATGGTCTACCAACATTCAGGAGTGGTCTACCAATCAGGGAATATAAGATACGCAAGTTTAACTTTATTGAATCTGAAGGAGATGGTCATTGGTACACTAACAAAGATAGAAAATACGGAAACTCAATAAGATATGCCAATATTTTAGTAGAAATTGACATGAATGTAGTTAGTGGCAGTAGAGTGAAGCCATATAGTAGAGCAGCAGCATCAGACTGCCACAAACACAGCATTGTTATAGGTGAGCTTACTGACCATTCACATAAAAAGAGCAGCTTTGCAGCCAATATGTGACTGGCTAATTAGCCACCATAGTAAGAGTACATATGCCCATAAGTACAAGAGTAGTAGGTCCAACATATCAAAACGAAATGGAATATGAGTTTTAAGCTTTCCAGACAGAAGGAAAACAATGCAATAGTCATCATGCCACTGATTAGAAGAAATTCTTACCCCAAAGAACTCAGGTGTGGATGCAAGTACAGAGCCTCCAAACCAAACTGCATATCTCTGAATGGGATGGCTTACCACATTCACTTCCACAGGCTGTGACTGCAGGACCAGACAATCAAACAAATTTATTGTGAAAAACTGCACATCTTAACAAGTTGAAAGATAAATACACATCGCAGACACATCAAAAACAAAACACTTACTTTGACTTCTCCACCAACCCGAGCTTCAGATGCAAGAAGCCGGGCATCCACAATCTTCTTTATATCTCGTTGCAGCCTTCTATGGAAGTCCTTGAACATCGTTGAACCTCCAGACAACACAATATTCTGAGAATAACAGTAAGAATAAAAAGATTAAACCAGTAAGTTGTATGAAGAAATTTCAAGTATAAGAACAAAGATTAGTACATGGGGGCATAAAACACCATAATATTTTGTGAAGTCAAATAAGAGAGAGAGAAAAATATATATACAAAAAAAAAAATTGTGGCACTGGGTTGGACCTCAAAATTACAAACAATTTAAAACACCAGACATGGGCAGAGAGCAGAAGATCAATGCTATTATGAAAGAAAACAACTCGGAACTGAATGATTGTGCACAGTTAATGAAATTGTAGCAAACAATACTTGGACAATAAACAGCAAGGCATAAATGAAGACCATTGAATGACGATTCATTAACTATTATATTTTATATGCCTCAACCACCACATTTGAGTCATGGAGCATATTAATTCTTATTGGTTATATTACAATACATTGTCATCCATAAACAATTTAGCACAAAACGTTTTCCAAAGCCCACTTTACCTTGTACAAAGACCTCCTAGTGTCAATTGGGGCGGACTGAATACACTTGTCAATTACAACTGGTAAGGGAGTGGTGAAATCGCTGCTATAAATCTCAGGATTAAAAAAAACCTGTCAAAAAAAGGTCAATACCGAATTATCAGAACAATGGTCAGTGACAATTAAGAAGCAGTCATTGAGAAGCAATTACAGAGAAATTTCTTTCTTTTCTCTATGTCAATTGAGATAGAAAGTAAGACTCTTGCCAAAAAGGAAAAGCGGTGGTTGGAGGGAGAAACAAACCTCCGGTCCGAGAAATCGTTCATAGCCAATATCACATGTGTAGGGTGCCCCTGTCTTTGGTTTAATGCCTTTCCAATGCTTAATATATTTGGATGGTTCTTTATCATGCTTATTGAACTCCTGGAATCATTGGAGAAAAAAGAGTTTATCATCGAATAATCTACATATATCCAAAGAAAAATACACACAAAGTTGTGAACTTGAAATATAACTTTGTGAAGCTCATTAAAACAGCTATAAAGAAAAATTACACCTATTTGCACCAAATTATTCAATATAAATCAACATGGAGGTAAAGATGACCTTGACGATGTCAGAACTAGTATAACAATACATTTCCTTCACTTTGCGAGCTACATCAAAGGAGTCTTCCGGTGGCACATTCTCTCCTCTTTCCTGCACATCGAGAATAGTTAGTATACAAAGAGAGTCTTTGATTAAACTTAGTCATGAGTGCAATTAATTAGCCAGATCTTCTCTAATTGACACTTCCTGAAAGTCAATCTACACTCTAAAGTTAACATTTTAGTTTTCCATAAACACATAGAATAAATGCACACGAATGTAAATTAACTGTATGGGAGTCTCGATAACCATTCCCAAGAACTATTCTGAAAGTTCATATACCCAAAATTGCAGGGGTTTAGATATATCATTGTTATCTTCTATTTCTTGCCAATCATAAATATAACATCAAAGGAAATTAAAGTTTGCAAATCCTCAGTTCCACAACTAATCCTAACTTAGCATTATTGTGATGATTGATGGCAACAAAGGTAATAAGAATGCAACGATCAATGGACAGTTAGTTGTAGGAAACGAAGACAACATACCCGCATAAGCTGTTGGACAAAGAGAGTGACATCTTTCCCAGCAATAGGAACTGACTTAATACTGCTCCCAATTACATAACCTTCGGCAACAGGAACAACATGACTTGCCCCATCTCCAACATCTACTACAACACCTGTCATCTCACACTAAGAAAATTGTAGGTCAATCTACGAGGAAACGATGAAGAGATATCAAAACAATAACAAAATTTATCACAATACGCACACATTGATGAGAACTTATCACAATAACAGCAACAAAAGAAAAACAGAGGCAGAATCCAGAACCCCATAGAGTACTAAAAAAAAACTCTTAAAGTACCAAACTTTGACATCTGAATAATGCACACTCATGTATTACATAACACAAGAATAACCATACAAGTGTTTAATGTTCAATGCTAACCTTAGACGTAGTGTAGCCAGCTGCAAGAGCAAGTACCGAATTCACAGCAATATAAAGGCCAGGAACATTGAAAGTCTCAAACATAATTTCGCCTGTATACTCCCGACTCTCCGGGGCAGTAAGCGGACTCTCAGTTAAAAGAAAGTAATGATCTTCAGGGTCACAACGCAAATAGTTGAATATACATTGCTGCCAAAACCGCTCCATGGAATCCCAATTATCGACCTGACCGTGACTAATTGGATAGCTTAGATTGTAAGTAGAACTAGATCGAGATTTCTCCAGCGCCTCATCCCCTATAAAGAAATCAAGATCAGCCATTACACCCGCATTGTGCTGCGCTACCCAGCTGGCCTTGGAGGTGCTTCTGGATTGGTTTAGAAACGATTCGTTGACAGCAACTACAGTCGGAACAATGTAACACGGCTCGACATTACCCGCGAAGCCCATCTTAGTATACCTAACAAAAACGAATAGGAAAGCAGAAATTGAAGCAAAATCGAGGTCGGTAAAGTGTTGAATCGAAATTTAATTAAAAAAAATACGATTGGGGCATTTCATCGAAGAGGTGGTGTGCGTAATCACGTACCCGGTGCCATTGTCGATGACCACAGCGGGGCGAGAAGCAGGGTCCATGAGAAGATTGGGATTGGAATTGAAGTTGGTGTTGGTGTTGATTTCTACGGCGGAGGTGGATCTGCAGCTGAGATCCAAGAGAGGGACTGAGGCAGAGGATCATGGTCGTGAAGAGCGCAACAATAATAATAATAGAGAGCACGAAGAGCAAGCTGGGGTGGTGGTGGTGGTTGTTGTTGATGGTGACGCAGACTTGGATCGGAAGCGACTCAACAAAGCACACTTGCTGCACCAGCTGGTGGTGGTGGTTGTGATTGCTATGCGACCACCCATTTCAACGACGACGACCACCGCATAAACTCTTCAATTCAGCGACAGCTCTCATCAACGGCATCATCATCATAAACTTTTTCCTGCGTTTGTTTTTCTCCGGCTCGATGGTTTTTATCAAACAACGGCGCACCGACGGTGAGACCCGCTCGCTTTCTCGCTTTTATCTTTGCTTCTCTTTTGGGCTTAGTCGTATGGTTTCAAAAAAACGACGCGAGTTTTTGACCGTTCGAGTTGGTCCATCGGACCGTCAGATTATTATGAGGAATTTTTCCATGGTCCCGTCACGCCACGTAATATATATGACGGGCTACTATGATTGGTGGCCTCAATAATTTATAATTTTTCCACTCAATATTTTATTACTCACTAATTATTTTATTACACAGTCACCAATCATAGTATCTCGTCACATCTGTCACATAACGTGACGGGATCATAGAAAAAAAATTCGATTATTATTTCCGGTATGACCCATTGTGGGACCTATGGAATATATTTTATAATGGTTTCTTTTTCTAGTCTTTGACGTGATAAAATAAATAAATTGTTTATTCCGAGTAATTGATTATTTGAATTTTTTTCGCAATCCATAAGTTTCCTTATTTTTAGTTTAGGTGAAAAACAATGTTAGAAAATAATTCAAATCCTACAAAATCATAGATGCCAATATCTAAAACATACTATGAATCTGACACATATCATTGATGTATATTTGTTTCCCTTCGTGTCCGTCTGTGTTGAGCTCATGAGACTCGTTATATATAAAGGGCCGGGACTAACACATCTCTTATATGTATATATAAACTTCAACTAGTTTCTCAAAACCCTAACCAGAGTCCCCCTTTGTGTCTTGTAAAATCAAAGATGAAAAGTATAATATCTGTAGCAATTTTCATATGTTTCTTGCAAATTTTATTTCTTCCATTAAGTCAGTGCAGGGTCTACTTACCAACGGTTGACAATCTCATTTCCCAAACATGCCTTAAAACACCAAAACCCGATCTTTGTGTCCGTTCTCTTGAATCCGTCCCTCAGAGCTCCAATGCCAATATCACAAGCTTAGCCCTCATAATGTCCGACAAAGTACTCAAGGCCAAAGCACAGGCTACTCGGAACATAATCAACGAGCTCATCAAGCATAGCCCTAGCACCCAATCCTTACTCGCATGCACAGACTACTACGGCATAATCAGTGGCGGAGCCACTAAGGGACCAGCAGGGGCACTGGCCCCCCCTGAATTTCTGCCGAAATGGTCAAATGCATGGTTATGTAATTATGTGCATTGCCTTAATCAAGCCATGGTTTCAAAGAATGGTTTAATTATGTAATTATGCCCATGTTGCACTTAAAATTTCTAATCATTCCTTATAATAAAAATGGTTTATATAATTGATATTTATTTTAATTTTTTTCTCTTTTAATCAAATCTTGTAATTTTCATAAATTTCTAGTTTCCTATTGGGTATTTTGTTCCTATTGGTTAAGAACCCATAATAATTTAATATAGATTTAATAATTGAAAAAAATCAAAAACAGAAAATTAGGAGCACAAACACCATGAGTATGTCAAACAACTCCAATCCGAGTAAGATTAATTTTTAGTTTGTCAACCTAATTTTCAAGTTTTTAACTAGTTTTTAATTTTCAATATGAACTTTTTTTTTGCATGGGTCATGTTTTTATTTTTTAATTTTTTTTATCATCAAGTACTTATTGTGCCCCCCCTATTATGAATTCCTGGCTCCGCCCCTGGGCATAAACATAGAGTTTCATATCGAAAAACAAGCTCATGATGGAATTACTGGTGTTCAGCCTAGGAAGGCTGCACAGCAAGCCATGGATGATACTGTCTATTTGGTCAATGAGTGTAACAATGGTTTGGGTTTTTCGCCCGGCTCTCCTCTAACAGAGATGAGCACAAGTGTGGCTGATATTGCGACCATTACTAAAGCAATTGTGCAGATATTGTCATGAATACTCCCATCCCATCGATCATCTCCCTAGCTATATTTTAATTGTTGTGTTTTTATTTCCAACTATGTCAGATTATGTTAATTAGTTACCTTGACAAATCAATGAAATCGCTTCAGTTACGTACAAACAATGTTTTTTTTAAGTTACATACAATGTTAAAACGAGAGCATGCATCATGTTCAGAATCAAATGGCTTTGTATATTGATCCATTTTTAGTAAATCGATCTTCATCCCATCTTCATCTCATATGTATGATTAGAGAAAAATATACGTCCAAAACTAGTTGCCATACTTGTTGATGAATCCGGCCGGTCAGTGGATCTTGGTCCGAAGCATCAAACCCTATATTATTTTAGAATAATATTATCGTTTGAACCACCTAGCGACTTGATGTTACATAAGATGGTTTCTATGTGATACTTTAAAAAGCAATACACTTAACGTATTAGATATAAAAGCGTATCAAAAATATAATATTAATGGTATCAATGTCCGACAATAATTAATTTGGCTGCATAGGAAATAAAAAAGTCTAATTAAATATTTTTTTAGAATTAACCTGCTTATTGGTAATATTCCCTCAATTCTTAAAGTTATATGCCTCTCCTCATGAGGTTTGCAGAAAGGAAATCTTTTTTTTTTTTATGCATTTACTCTAGGTATGAGAAATTAAAATTTTCATGAGTTTTTCCTTTCTAGTGTTTGCTAACTTTGATAAAGTAAATTAAGAATTTCAAATCAATTAATGCAGGGAAATTAATAATGAGGAAAAATGAATCATTTGGATTATGTAAAATATTCACTTTCTCCCTATTTTTCATTCATGTATGGCAAATGATCTTATCGTTGCGCTTATCAAACATAGATCGACAAAGATTGGATTTTCTTAAGATTATATACCTTGTATTGGAAGATTATATACATTGTATTGGAAGATTATATACATTGTATTGATCAACGTTGATTAGTAAATTTAAAGCAATTTTCTTATCCTATAATTGTTGAGATCGATCGAGTACATGCGCTAAATTAATATTTGATTCCTTTGTCTTGAATTTGGGATCACTGCCAATAAAAGTCCTCCACAAATTGTAACGGACACCATGTTAGGGATTTTTCTAAGCAAGTGTTCTCTGATTTTGGACTATATAAAACACTCACACTTCCACCATAAGCATGTACAAATTCTCAAACCCTACAAATTAAATTTGTGTGCAAAGTTAAAAATGAAGAGCCTAGCAGTAGTTTTCATGTGTCTCTTTCAAGTTGTGTTTATCCCCATAAGCCATTGCAGGGTTTTCTTGCCAATGGATCTCAAATTCATTGAACAAACATGCAGCAAAACACCACACCGCGATCTTTGTGTCTCCGGTCTCACATCGGTCCCTGCTAGCGCCGATGCAGATGTCAAAGGCTTAGCCCTCATAATGGTCGATAATGTACTTAGGGCCGTGGCAAATGATGCTCGAAACCAAATCAACGAGAAGCTTAAGCAGAGCCCAGAAGACCAAGCCTTATCCTCTTGCGGAGAGAACTACAGAGCAATCGTAGAGTTGGATATTATACAAGCCTATACATATATTACTGAGCGCGATCCCAAGTTGGCAACGCAAGGCATGGATGCTACTATATATGATGCTAATGAATGTGAAAGTGGTTTTGCAGGCAAATCTCCTCTCACGTACATGAACACACTTGTTGCTGATATTGCTGTTGTAGCTAACGCTATACTTCATTCATTACCTTGATCGATTCGTGTTTACTTCCAGTACGTTGTTGCTTTATAACTATATATTATGTTACTTTTGATAAATCAATAAAATCGGTTTAGCTAGTATCAAATTCTAAACGGATCGAGTTCAAATTAATGGAAACAAGCATGCATTCTAAATGAAGAAATTAGGATAAACTCCTTGTCACATTAATTTAATTTTTTAATTAAAACCTGAGTCAACTTTTTTTTTTATGGTTTTAATCCTTTGACTAGTTGCCAACTAAGAGCATCTTTAGCAAACTATCTATTTCAGTTTTTTAGCTATTTTAGATAGCATGTTTAGTTTTTCAGCTATTTTTTTACATGTATCAGCCTCCTAATCTCCAACATACCAGCTATTTTGAAAAAAAGTTAAAATTTAGCTATTTTTGACACAATTTATCACTCCAGCATAATAGCTAAATGAAAGTCAAATTTAGATTTTGCCAAAATTTGTAGCTATATTTAGCTATATATGAGAGAGAATATAACTAAATCCTAAATTAACTTATAAATAGTTACCCTCTGCTGGAGCAAAAGTGAAAAACTAGCTAGCTATATCTCACTTTTAGCTATATTATTTAGTGAAAATAGGTTTTACAGTTGGAGATGCTTAAGTGGCTATATACTCTACCTTTTAGGTATATAACTCCTATAAGAACATCTTTAGCAATACAAGCTATTTTTAAACCAAATTTTAGCTAAAGTAGCTAAAAAACTATTTTGGCTAGCCAGTTTAAAAATATGATTTTACCAATGCTCTCTATTTTAGCTAGTATTGAATTTAAATTAATTTTTCAATGAATAAAAAATAGTTTAAGTGTATTTAATAATTACACAAAACAACTAAAAATGAATGTTTTAAATTAACAAAAATAATAGAGAGCCTCATCTCGCTCTCTATATTTAGGAGTCATATAGCTAAAAGCTAAAATAGAGAGTCACTTATAGCATCTTTAGCAGACTCTCTATCTTAGCTCCTTAACTATTTTAAAGAGTATGTTTAGTTTTTCAATTATTTTAGTAGCTGCACCAGCCTCCTAAGTGGCTCTCTATTTTAACTTTTAGTTATATGGCTCCTAAATATAGAGAGCGAAATGAGACTCTCTATTATTTTTGTTAATTTAAAACATTCATTTTTAGTTGTTTTGTGTAATTATTAAATACACTTAAGCTATTTTTTATTCATTAATAAAATAATTTAAATTCAATACTAATTAAAGTAGAGAGCATTGGTGCAGACGTATTTTCAAACTGGAGCCAAAATAGCTTTTTAGCTACTTTAGCTAAAATTTAGTTAAAAAATAGCTAGCATTGCTAAAGATACTCTTAAGAGGCTGGTGCAGCTACTAAAATAGTTGAAAAACTAAACATGTTATCTAAAATAGTTAAGGAGGTAAGATAGAGAGTCTGGTAAAGATGCTCTAAATATAGAGAGCGAGATGAGACTCTCTATTATTTTTTTTTAATTTAAAATATTCCTTTTTAGTTGTTTTGTTTAATTTTTAATACAATTAAGCTATTTTTTCTTCATTAAAAAATAATATAAAATCAAAACTAGCTAAAATAGAAAGCATTGGTGCAGATGTATTTTTAAGAGCATATTTGGATTGTTTTTCGGAGACTCAAAAACGCTTTTGAATTAATTGAAAAAATTAATTATAAATATAAAAAAAATTGTCTAAGATGAGTTTTGGAAGCACTTGCAAGTGGTTTTGAGAAGCACTTGCAAGTGGTTTTGAGAAGCACTTGTCAAGTACTTCTTCGTATAAAAGCGCTTTTACCAAATTTGAAAAGCGTTTTTATGCTTTTTCATAAGCAATCCCAAACAAGCCATAAATTGACTAGTCAACATAGCTTTTTAGCTACTTTAGCTAAAATTTAGTTAAAAAATAGCTAGCATTGCTAAAGATGATCTAAGTTATTTTTTATTTTTTGACTGATGAGTCCACTGTGCATATTTTAACTTATCTGACATGCCTTTGACCTAATTTGCGATGTTTAAAACCATTAACTTTTGGTATTTATTACAGAATTATCTTCTCGCTAAATTTTAACTTCATTTAATTTAATTGATTGTCCGGCGTTTTGTTTTGTATTTCAATTATAATTTTTAAATTTTTCATTCACTTTTTAGGGAGAATATAGAATTATGATTCATTCACATGTGATTAATTTTCAGAACAAAAAAAAAACTCATATCCTTGTTTGGTGTGGTTGATGCATTCTTCTTACAATTGGTGTTGCTTCAAGATTTCCAAAGTAATTTAATTTTTTGTTTTAATTTTTTTTTTTTGTCGATTGACAAATTTTTAGGTAATTTTTCATTCTTGTTCTTATGAATGGTATTGTTATTGAGGTTGTTTTCTTGCTCGATTATGTTAGTGTTTTTCATATCATGTTTTACTAGTCTTCCTACACGCGTCTTGCGTATATGGAAGACAACACTCGCACATGCAATAAAGTTTTTCCGCATCACTTGTTCATCGATTTTATACTACTTTTGTAATTAAATATAAATAAAATAAAGAAGAAATAAAAAAAATTAAAAGATATTAAAAAAAATATGCAAGTGGACAAGTTAGTGTGGGACTGACCCTCAAATTATTTTATGTATTTATTATTATGCTATTTACTGTTTTGTCTTTAGTATATTTAAGTTTATTTATTTACTAATATAGTTTAGTATGTCAAATCTTGGGTATTTGAATATTTGTAAAGAACTTATGTTTTGGCTTTATATATATAGATAATTCTCATTACTTCCATATTCCCTATATCATTTTTTGGTTACTCATTTACCTACTTTTTTAAATGACTAATTTACCTAATTTTGTTAATTATGGGCATATATTTACCGATGAGGTTTAGCCTCTGGTCTTTATTAATAAAGTTTATTCCAAAAAAAAAAAAGGCATATAGTTACCTACTTAGTCAAATTACCAACACTAATTTACCTATATCAGGAAATTAGTTTACCCACATGACTTAGTAATTAACTAATTATAGATAATTAATTTACCTACACTATATATATAGGTGATAAATTAATATACACTAGAGAATTAGTTTATAAAGAACTTATTAATGATACATAAAAAACAAACATTATTTTCATACGAATAAAAAAAAAATATATATATATATATATATTTAAATTGTAATGCAATGTAACTAATTAATGATAAACAATAAATGATAGGATTAATTTTAGGAATATATAATGGAATTCCTAATAATGACAATTTGAGATGTATTCTTAATTATAGGAGTTTGAATTGAGAGTTGATTAGTATTGAATGTTTACTGATTATGGCAGATTTGTAAATAGTTGAAAAAATATAGTATATAAATATCCTATGTGGCATCTACAATTTGATATTGGACTAAATCTAGTAATGTAAAAGTAAAAGGATTATATCTAATAAAATTAAAGTGGTAGGGATGTATATCTAAATATCCTCATTTTAAATACTAGATAGAAAAGAAAAAAGACTTTAGTAAGTCTATTCCCCATTTTAACTGAATGTGTTGTACGTGACTACGTGCATTGAATGAAAATTTTGTTAATCTGGATTGTAGATTTTTGGGGAGCTAGTAACTATACTGACCCAAGTGCGATAAAATGGATCTCGGATATGGGACTCATAAAAAAAGGTAAAGCTGTACAAGTAGAAGCTTCTGTGGGAGTGCGGTATTACCAAGAACGGAGTGACTTTCCGAGTGATGACAACAAGCATTGCTATACATTAATTAGCTACCCAACAAAGGAGAAGGTATCTAATCCATGCCTCCTTTCTATATGGTAGCTTGAAGGATGGTAACCAAAGTTACCCCAAGTTCAAGATTTACGTGGATACTACTGTATGGTGGTATGTAACTATAGAAGATGAGTCAACAACATACATGAAGAAGATTATTATCAAGCCGCATCCAGTTCAACATATGTGTGCATATGTTGTGCGTTAGCAGCAAGAATTAATTTTGGTGCTACCGCCAAAGATAAAATAAGGTAAGCACTTGGGTCATCATATCCTTCAGCTATATATATATATATATATGGTATATATATATGACACACCAGTTAGAAACTATATGTAGAATATAGCCCTCATACTTCTTTTTTTTCTAATTAAATAGCAATTATGCAATGTGTTCTGCTGCCTAGAAAAGGATAATTTTTGGGTTCACCCCCTTGGATGAACTTGCATATTCACCCCCTCTTATAATTAATGCATTTTCACTTTATAATTTCATAATCTAACCGTTCATATGTTAAATTATCCTCTATAGATCATCTTTGTAAAAAATCAATCGAATCTGAAATTGTTCAGTCCTCCAATTTTATGAAATAAATGAACGGTTCTGACAACAATTACTATTATTATGATTAACCGTCTATTCATTTCGTATGAATAAGTGATCAAAAGGTCTCCAAATTGATTGATTTTTTTTGCAGATGTGATCTCTATATTATGTTATAATATATGAACGGTTGGATCGATAAAATTTAAATTGAAAATGTGTTAATTGCAAAGGGGTAGATATGCAGGTTCACCCCTACCCAAGCATTATCCCCTAGAAAATAACTACTATGTAGAATATAGCCCTCATAACTAGTTATTTTCTACATATAGTCCTAACATAATAGACCGTTGGGAGGAAGGAAAGTATGTGACAAACAAGGGCATCTGGTAATGTAGAAAATAACTAGTTATGAGGGCTATATGTAGAAAATAACTAGTTATGAGGGCTATATTCTACATACTAGTTATTTTCTATACAACATAACACACTGCATAATTTCTATTTAATTAGAAAAAAATGTATGAGGGCTATAGTCTACATACAATTTCTAACTAGTGTGTCATATATGGCAAACAAACACATATATATATATATATATATATATATATATATATATATAGCTGAAAGAGACGGTGACCCAAGTGCTTACCTTATTTTATTTTTGGCGGGAGCGCCAAAATTAGTTCTTGCTGCTAATGAATAACATATGCACACATTTATTGAACTGGATGCGGCTTTGATGATAATCTCCTTCATGTATGTTGTTGACTCGTCTTCTATAGTTACATACCACCATAGAGTAGTATTCACATAACCCTTGAACTTCGGGTAACTTTGGTTGCCATCCTTCAAGCTACCATATAGAAAGGAGGTGTGGATTAGATACCGCCTCCTTTGTTGGGTAACTAATATATAGCAATACTTGTTGTCATCACTCAGAAAGTCTATCCGTTCTTGGTAACACCGCACTCCCACAAAAGCTTCTACTCGTACTGCTTTACCTTTTTTCATGAGTCCCATATCCGAGACCCATTTTATTCCACTTGGATTAGTATAGTTACTCCCCAAAAATTCACAAAATCCAGACTAACAAATTCTGCATTGAGTGATATAATATGAGAAGTTGAACCAACATAAATGTGCTAACAAAAAATATGGGAAGCTGAGGAAAAACACTAATATATATAATGTTTATGGCAGACAATATAGTGAAAAGTGAGACGAGCATACCTTCTAATTGGCACAATGTTGATGATCCAAAGAAGGTAAACACTACTAAGACAAGATGATCAAATATACATCATGGAGTTCATAGTTCTCACTTCTCATCAACAAACTCATAGAGCAACTCTCATGGTTATTTAGCCAAACTCTCTCTAAATATAAATAATAGTCTGCAACTCTATGGGTTAATAATGCCTAAATTTAAAGAACAAAAAATCATCCTTTCAGAAATTTTTCCAAAAGTATAAGAAGCGTTGCAAAGTTCATGAGAGTTATGGAGTTCAAATCCATTCAAGACACATTGCTACAAATTAAGTAATTAAATTGTTTGGTAGGCATAATGGCAGCAACCTTTTTCTTTCAACCTTTCTCATACACTATGTGCCACGATCCCTTAAGATAAGTTATTTATTACATTGAAATGTCAGCTTTTTTTATGCCATACTTACCCTTATTTATCTTTCACATTTATTAATCCTTAATACTTTATGGAAGATATGGAAAGTAATTTAAAACTAAGTTATGGAAGAGTTTTATTAGCAAACAGCCAGCTAGAGCTTATTATTTATGTTTGAGCTTGAAGTTTGTAGCCCAATCTCTTTTGTTCTAGTTCTAGCACCAACCAATCTAGTCTTCAAATATGATTTAATTATTCATAAATGGTAAAAGTTATTCATGTATGCGGTTGACGAATTATTAATATTCTTTTTGTGTGAAATTTTTTGATATTCATTGAACGGATCAAGGAAAATATATGAGATATGTACAAAACTAAACGTAAAATTGCCACAAGATCTTTCACAATAAATATAGATACAATTGTAATATATATATATACATGGTTTCTCCAATAAGAATGTCCTTATTTTATAAAGTGTGGAGTTTTGATCTCAGCTGTCAGATCATATCAGATCATTTAAACCAATATGATGGATGCGATCAAAACTCTACACTTTTAAAAAGTAAGGACCTCCTTACCTGAAAATCATTATATATATACACACACACATGACTTCTCTACTACGGAAGTCCTTACTTTTTAATGTGCGGAGTTTTGATCTCAGCCATCAGATTAGATCATTTAAACGGATCTGACGGTTGAGATCAAAACTCCGAACCTTAAAAAAGTAAAGATTTCCTTACTTGAGAATCATTATATATATATATATATATATATGATCAAACATATATATGAACTAGAGCTAAGAACTTGTACCTTTATAATCCATGGCAACAATTATTTTTTTATTTTTCTTTTCTTTAAAAGAGGATCAAAAGATTTCACTCCTACCTCCATGGTGACTCGAACCCATGACCTGAATCTTAGGTAGTGGGTGCTCTAACCACTGAGCTAACACCACTTAGAATCCATGGCAACAATTATAAGCACAAGTCTTCTACAAGTCTCTAGGGTTGAGCTTCTTATCTATGGGGCAAGAACTATATGCTCTAAGTCGTAGAGATTGTAGGGACTTATGTATCCTTATATAGTTATATATGAGCTAGGTTAAGCCTTGAACCAATGAACCCCTTCCATAAAGGAAGTTCAATAAGACTTAACTTCACTCATAAGAATCCTAGAGATATCATATCTTTATGATTATCTTAGTAGTCAGGTATATAGATTTCTATCTCTAACCAATAGATATATACATTGATTAGGTTACTAGAATTGAGTTCTATTTTCATATTCATATTATTTAGCCTAAAGTATTTTATCAATTGTTATTTACTCAAGATAAACATGCGATAAGTCCATAAATATCTTACAAGATATAGAATAAAGTGTGACCTTGTTAGAATCTCACCCATATAAAATTTCATGAAAAAAAAACTTTGGACAAAGAAAAAAATAGTGTTCGTTGCTGCCACATTATAGTAGTTCTTTGATCTTGTCAATTAGGTGCTCATTAGAGGCTAAGATTTTCCTTTTGGTGTAGGATGGTTACTTGAGCATAATATTTTATCTCAATGGAGTACCTAATTCTTGCGGAAAAATTAAATAATTGATAATATTTATCGCAAGGCGCGCGTATGAAGACTAGTTTAATAAAAAGAGAAATCACCTACGCATGAATCTTGATCAACTAAATTTACAGAATAAGTCCATGTAACCAAAATATATATATATTTACAGAATAAGTCCTCCAAATCTCCTTGTATTAAGTCTACTCAATCAGTCAATCTTGTAATAATTGCACATTGGGTACTATTTGAAATGCAGACAAAAAAAAAAACTCTACTGGAGTCAGCTCATTAAGTCAACCTTTTGAATCTATTGATAACAACCAATTAGTGATTCAGTAAGCATGATAAGCGCACACCTGCCCCTCACCTCCATTGTCCACGATGCAGCTCCCGTACACACAAACCATTCCCTCGTTCCCTCCTCCACTCGATGACTCGAATCTCCAACGTCATTTCCACACTGACATCCGGTCCGTCGTTCACTAATCACTTTCAGATATCCTCCCCAAATTATCCCCGTTCAAGTACAGCACTCGTCATCAACTCAAGGGCAGCGTCGTAATCTCACGGTCAGTTCATAGCTCCCACCGGAGGCATAGGCTTCCCCACCCAATCACTACCTGCGCATGTTAGCTGTCGCCTGTCTGCGTCCACCACAATTACGCCCCCAAAAACCCAAAAACCAAACCCCCCAGCGTGCATTTATACCCGCCCTTTAATTATAAATACAAATTTAATCTAATTAATTAATTTACGCCCCTAGGCTCTCATAGTGTTTAACCCACGCTTTCTAGCTAAAAATTTAATTTACTTTTGCAGCAGAGCAGTGTCTTAAATGGATCTGAGTACGCCGAGGCAGAGAGCTCAGTGCTCACTTCTATATAGTCGTCGTCCTTCACAACTCTCTTTCTGAAACGAAACGTTTCGTTTTGGCTTCTCACATCGGACTCCGATCCGGTGCTGCATTTCCGTCAATCGGAGCCGCGTGATCGGCTTTGGATGGGATTTACATTGCCGTGACTGATCGGTTCGGTGTGGTTGTTTGTTTGATTTGAATGGTCAGCTGGTGCTCGATATGAACCCGCTGTGCTGCATTGCTCCGGTCTCGATCGATCGGGACCACGCCGACCCGGTCGCGGCGAAACAGTCCGGTCACTACCAGCTAGGACTCGATGCGGCTCCAATTCGAAACGTCAGCTACGGTTCGAAGCCGAGCTTCTCTGCTCAGGTCTCGTCGGCAGGTACCGAATCGGACAGAGCTTCGTTTGCAGCGCACCACGAGGTCGAAGATGCGTTCTGCGAACCTAGGGATTCGAAGGTGTTTGGCGTCAATGGAGGCGGCGTGGCGGGGATTTTGTACAAGTGGGTGAACTACGGCAAGGGTTGGAGGTCAAGGTGGTTTCTGCTCGAAGACGGCGTGCTTTCGTACTACAAGGTTCACGGACCGGACAAGATTCTGATGAGCCCTGCCAGAGAGAAAGGCGTGACGGTGATCGGAGAGGACTCATTGAGGTATATGAAGAAGGCTAATTGGAATAGAAATCGGCTTGGCCTGCCGGCGACGGCGAGGAGGCCGTGCAAGCCTTTCGGCGAAGTGCATTTGAAGGTTTGGCTTTCACCTTATCACCGACTATGATACTAGTGTGTGTTCTATTGGTAAATTCGTGTTTTGTAGTTGGTACTGATGTTATATATAGTAAGTTATATGGCGTCGTCTTCTGTTGAGTTTTTGGTTCTCTAGTTGTGCTTGGTGGCTGTGGAAAACTAGAAAAATGTTTAATATTCCTACGCTTTTCAGTTTTCATGACGTAGTTGAATAAAATGAGTTAAATCAATAAAATTCTAATAATTATGTGAGAAATGAATAGATTGATGGCATATGTATCAATAATCAGATTGCTAGATACAGTATGGTCTTTGTTTTGTGGTAATTTTGTATAGAAGTTATAAACAATAATGTCACCTTGTGAAAACCACCAAAACCAAAAGCTTACAGACTTTTCCTAAGTTTTGATATAAGTCTGTGTGCTTTGCATGACAATGTCAAAAAATGTATGCTCATGACCTATACTTTTTGAGCTGTTTCCTTTTGGTTACTGAATTTGAAGTGGTCTGGTTTACAGGTCTCTTCAATTCGTGCCAGCAAATCAGATGATAAAAGGCTTTCCATATTCACAGGAACTAAAACTCTTCACTTGCGTTGTTTATCTAGAGAGGACAGAGCTGCATGGATTGAGGCGCTGCTGGCTGCTAAAGATCTTTTCCCCAGAGTGTTGTCAAGCAATGATTTAGTGCCTTTGGAAGATATAGTTGTTTCAACAGAGAAGCTACGATTAAGATTAGCACAGGAGGGAGTTGGTGAGCCTGTGATCAAAGACTGCGAGTCAATTATGCTCTTAGAAGTCTCAGAGCTGCAAAACCGGTTGAAGGCTCTTCAGAGTAAACATGTCATGTTGTTAGACACATTGAGACAATTGGAGGTATTTCTCAACCTGTTCTCGCTAACAATTCAAATACATGCCGTATTGTTTTGGTGTACCAGATTTCCATGCATTTCCTTGCTCAATTTCTACTTTGATTACATTGCATCCATATGGGTGGATGGAAAGCTTGCTAGAGTGAAAAGTCAAAACCTATTAAAATTTTTGTTTTGCAGACAGAGAAAATAGAGCTGGAAACTACGGTAGTGGACGAAACAAAGGAGCGTGAGTCATACTGCAGTCAGGGCAATAGGAGACATAGTGGTTAGTTATCTTTTGCATTTCCATTATCTTTATACTTTGTTGAACTCAATGTTTAAAAATCATTACTATTGGATAATATATATAATGATTTCGTATTCCTTTTAGTTTCAGTGAGACTACTCAAAAGTATCCCACTATATACACAGTTCCCGAAACAATATGCAATGATGATATAATTTTGACTATTATTTTTTATTGTCTTCTTTTTTTCTTCATGCAACAGATTTTTATTCCGTCATGTCAGAGGGCAGTGCAACTGATTCTGATGCAGAAAATGAAAGTCAAGATGGAGGAGATGTTGAAACAGATGAAGATGAAGGAACATACTTTGATACTTATGATATTTTGTCTTCAGATGCTTTAAGAAGTGCATCCTATCGGAGTAGAGAAGGTTCGCAAAGGTTTAGTACACAAAAAATATTCCTTCCTTTCTGATTGATTGAAGGAACATAATTTGATACGTATGTTTTTTGTCTTCAGATGCTTTAAGAAGTGCATCCTATCGGGGTAGAGAAGGTTCAGAAATAGTTTTGCACACAATAAATAATCTTTCCTTTCTGATTGATTGAAGGAACATATTTGATACGTATCTTTTTGGTCTTCAGATGCTCTAAGAAGTGCTTCCTATCAGAGTAGGGATGGTTTGGGAAATGGTGGTGGAGATTCTTTCTTTTCTGAACGATTGCATGGAGTTCAGGAGATCATGACAGTTAAATATCCATCTGTGAAAAGGAGGGATAATTTGCCAGAACCAAAGGAGAAAGAGAAGCCTATTGGCTTGTGGTCAATTATCAAGGACAATATTGGGAAGGACTTGTCTGGAGTTTGTCTTCCTGTTTATTTTAATGAACCACTCTCTTCATTGCAAAAGTGCTTTGAAGATCTGGAGTATTCCTACTTGGTAGATCGAGCATTGGAATGGGGAAAGCAGGTTAGGTTTTCAGCTGTTGTTTCTATTGTTGCAAAGCAGTTTTAAAGGAGTTCTCGTCTAGTTAAGTTATATATCGGGTTGATATTATGCTGGGCTTAAGATTTAGATACTAATTATTTCTGGAACCTTCAGTTCTATGCGTTATATATTCCAAGACAATGAATTTGATGAGCATATTTCTTTTCTTTGCTATTTATTGATCTCGAGATCCATCTGTTATGCATCATCTAGATTGTCTGCACTTTATATAATTTCTTTCTGTTGTGTTTCTTGGGGTTGGGGTTAGAGTGAGGTGCATAGTAATCAAATGTAAGCCTCAGCTAAAAAGAAACATGTTCAATGAGGTTAAAGAAACAAGGTTAGGAGAGACGAGAATAACTGAAAAGAAAAGAACAAGACAAAAGAAAGAAAGTCCATATTGTTGGAATTTTATGAATTAATTGGATTTCATGCGTTGCAGGGGAATGACTTGATGAGAATTCTCCACGTTGCAGCTTTTGCTGTATCTGGATATGCATCAACAGAAGGTCGGCAATGCAAACCCTTCAATCCTCTCCTGGGGGAGACCTATGAGGCTGACTACCCGGATAAAGGACTTCGTTTTTTCTCTGAAAAGGTAGTGCATGCTGACAGTTTTACGTATGACTGTCTAATAGCATATCCTTACAAACGGTTATCTGTCCATTAAGAATGAATAATTAAGAAGATAAAAGTAGCCTCGTTTTTGTTTTTTGTTATTTGGAAGCTTCGGCTCATTGCGTTTGAAGCATCACAGCCAAATGTCAAAAGTTTAATAAAACACCGATTGCTGTCTAACAAGCAGAGTTTGCACTCAGGTGAGTCACCACCCAATGATTGTTGCCTGTCACTGTCAAGGAAGAAGTTGGAAATTTTGGGCAGACTCCAACCTTAAAGGCAAGTTTTGGGGGCGTTCTATTCAGCTTGATCCTGTGGGTCTCCTTAACTTGCAGTTTGAGGATGGTGAAACATTTCAGTGGAGCAAGGTCACTACTTCCATATACAATATCATACTAGGAAAAATTTACTGCGACCACTATGGCACCATGCGCATCAAGGGCAGTGGAAATTACTCATGTAAGCTAAAGTTCAAGGAGCAGTCTATCATAGACCGAAACCCACATCAGGTTAGTTTTATGGTTGTGAATGGATGATAGGCAAAATATTATCACAGATCTCATCTGACCTAATAGAGTTTTTTCTGTGTTGGTGTGTAGCATGTGTTTTGTTTTCTGCTCCATTTAGGGAGAAATATATTTAAGTAACTACTTTTACATCTTAACACTCTGAAATTCTGAACTGTAGTGAGGTTAATTTGAACATCCCCTGTGTTTTAAGAAATGTATGCAAGTCCATTACTTTCTCAACTCTTAATGTGATGTTTTAGATTTTTTTACCTAAGGACTATAATCAGTTTACCATGATCAATCAACTCGCTGGGAACCAGATGGGGAACCCATTTTTTCTGGCCATATCAATGATCATTGCTGGGCATTGGTTCTACTTTTAGTTTAAGCTGTATGTGTTTGTGACAGAATGGAGTTAAAGAATTACTATTGAATATTTAGGGGTCTGAGTAAGGTTTTTTTTGAAATATATGGGAGGTCCATATATTTTCTTTATATTAGAGGGAATTCTACTGTGTGTTTCTTTTGTACTATGTATTAGAGACCTTGTATTCTGAAGCAGTTGCTAGTAATTACAAATTTTGCCAACTTCATTTTGAGCCATTGCTGTTAATAAACTGACATCTGACCTTGTTCATGAAATTCTAGGTTCATGGATTTGTTCAAGACAATAGAACTGGAGAAAAAGTAGCAATGTTGATGGGGAAGTGGGATGAGGCAATGTACTATGTTCTAGGAGATCCAACGACCAAACCAAAGGGTTATGATCCAATGACAGAGGCTGTGCTTCTCTGGGAAAGGGAAAACTATGTTAGCAAGACAAGATACAATTTCTCTCCTTTCGCAATATCCCTGAATGAATTAACACCTGGACTATTGGAGAAAATGCCTCCAACAGACTCGAGGCTGAGGCCAGATCAAAGACATTTGGAAAATGGTGAATATGAATTGGCAAATGCAGAAAAACTGAGACTTGAACAGCTACAGAGACAGGTATCCCCCTTTATATTCTTTTTCTTTTATCGGGATCAGTTTAATCATTCACCTACAGATCCTATCGAATTGGGAATTGACTAAAAGTACAACTGAATTCAGTCTCATAAAAGTTGTTGTATTAGGAATCTAGCTTTAGACTGAGTTTGCAGCTAGTCATATCTCTAGTGTGCTCCCTGTATGCAATTTACTTGGTTATAATTATTAGTATTATTTTCATCCTTTTACTTCACTAATAATAAGTCTACTGAGCATCTGTTTTTAATTTCGTGATGCAGGCGAGGAAGTTGCAAGAGAGGGGCTGGCAGCCAAGATGGTTTCAAAGAGATGAGGACGGTTGTTATAATTATGTGGGTGGGTATTGGGAAACTAGGGAGAAGAACAATTGGGATGGGATTCCGGATATTTTTGGCCAGAGTAGTGATATGCCTTCAAGTTCTGTTGAAGAGTAGGGGAGTAAGGCATCTCTTGCCTGAGCTTGTTCTATAGATTCTGAATCCCCTTTCCTTGCTCTAAATCTGAGTTTAATGTAGGCTGTGCTATAAGAAAAAGAACTCCTCGATGCCGTAATGATAGTTTTCTCGATGGCTTCTGTTGTCGTTCACATTCAATTTCTTTTACCAGGGTTTGGATTGTAAGGTACTTGTATATGATTGCATTGATTAGTGATACCCTTAATTTTTAGCTAGCCACTAGCCCACCAAAGTGAAGGCTCCTCGTGACAAATTTCTTAATTCTTTCAGCAGTTGTGCGACTGGAACACAACGTTAACATGCACACTGTGCTTCCTCTCCATTCCTATAAATCACCACGTTTTCAAAAAGAACAGAGTAATTATTGTCAACTGCAAGTGAACCATCATAAAAAGATTAACGTGTAAGATGATATCTGGTTCAAAAATAATACATTACAGTTGAATTCTCTTTTCTCTCAGAAGAATTAAAACAATTTGTTTTCTATCGGGTCTAAGAAATAAAACAACCAAGTCGCAACAAGTCTTCATCTCAACAGTAAAATTTACTTCTAGCAAAAAAAAAAGTAAAATTTACTTTAACTGAAAGAGTAGTAGGATCATTTCCATGCTTTCTTCCCTCGGAAATTTTTGCCAGAAAGCTGCTGCTTTTTCCGTTTTTCCACTCGAGATTTAGCTACCTTTGCCCTCTTTGCAACAAGTGGCATAGCCTTCTTGTGTTCCTTCTGCTTATTGCTCAGACCTCCCGTCTGTCAAAATTCATCAACATACATGTTAAAGAAAATGAAGCTCACATAGCAGCATGACCTTATAGGAGCATAAAATCCCTAATGGGTGCATCACCATAGTAGGATCTAGGAAGTGTTAAAGCATAAGTAACGAATGGCAAAGTTCAAAGCCATGAAGATGCTTGTAGAACACTACAACATGATAACTTTAAAGAATTGCAGTAAACATACCTTCTTCTGTTTCACAGCAGCTCTAGCCATGTACTTCCCTCTCTCCTCCCTCCCTGCTTTCACTAATGCCAACTTCTCCTCCTTAGTCATCCTTCTCTTTACATGGACCTACACAGTGGACGTTCAATTGGGTCAATGAAAATATACAATGCTACATATAACTTCAATGCCAGCAGGAAACGTAAAGGGATACTCGAAGCAAGTGATATCAATAGATGAGAACGAGAGAAACAACATGTCTATAATGGACAAGTATTTAATATTTATTAAGCGTTGGCTTAATATTTAAAAACAGCATGAGTTTGAATTTTGAACTACTATGAAGAATTTAGAATTTGATCCGGTTATTATTGTACTAGTTACAGTCTGATAAGGTGATAATTGATACTTAGAAACATAATCTCATTCTCCCTACGCAGACTCCTCCAAAGCAACATGTAGAACTGGGAGTACAATACCCAGTAAAATGATTTAAAACTTACCTCAAGCTTAGCTGGATCTACTCGCTTAATGCTTAGTTCATCAGAAGTGGGAATCTTAAATGCTGTTGACTTAGCATCTGAAGCCTTTTTCAACAAACCCTGCTGAGCCAATCGCTGCTTTGCCTAGCAAAGGAAGCATCAAACAGTGAACAACATAATATATTGTTATCTAACAAGAGGTGATGATGCAAGAGTAAAAGAGAATAAAACATTGATGTTTTCCACACCCTAAAGTTACAGCCAGCTAAATCCTTGGCATCAACACTTAAGTTTGGTTCCAACTGAACAAATAAAAACAAACCTTTAATTCCTTAATCCTCCGGAAGTCCTCATTAGAAAGAAAACCATCTGTCAAGTCCAATGGAACGGGTCCCATATTTTCTTTGGCCAATCTCTTCAAAGTCCTAAGACTTGCTTCAGCATCATTAAGTTGTCTATCAAAATCAGCAAATTTCCTCTTTTTAATGATGCCAGATCCACCATCTTTGGCATCATTATTCTCGAATTCTTCCTCCTCGGCCTCTCTATTCTCTTCCTCATCCTCATCCTCCGCATCCACCTCATCCCCATCACCACTCACATCACTGTCATTATCATCTATACAATCATCACCATCTTCAGATATCATGGTATCATCTTCACTACCACTATCACTGTTGGTTATTTGCAGGCCTTCATCATCACTGGAAGCTACCAGCTCATCGCTATGAAGATTATCATCAGTGCCCCTCAATGAAGGTTCATCATCATCATCATCATCATCATCATCATCACTGTCCTCATTGTCATCATCATGTTCTAGTAATTCAAGACCAGGAACATTGCTAAGTACATTGACTTCTCCATACGCTTTTGGCCTTGCCTTTGAGTCAACATGTTGGCGGCCACGATCCTTCTTAATCAGCAACGAGGGGTTAAGCTGCATGTACATACAGCAAATAGTCAGTCTTCTTATGCAATCAATGTTCATGGAAAGGCATGGACTAGCAATCACTAGCACATGCATACAGAGGGAAAGGAGAAGGGACCTCTCTGAATAAGCCAATAAGTGAACGAGCTGCTACTGACACTGCTTTCGTATGTGATTTCTTATATAATGCAAGATCTTGCAGCAAATCTTCTGTCATCAACTAGTTGCAGGAAACAAAATTATAATTCTGAAAGCCTTGCAAAGCAAGGTACATCAAGTAGAAATACAAATGACACTAAAATGGTATTTCTTAAATTGGCAACTTCAACTGAAATACACATAATAGTAGAAAGGCCAGAAACCAAATTTATATAAATAGGTTGTTACCAAAGGCATTCTTAAACAAATTTCCCTTGTTGCATTCAGTCCAACAGCTATGGCCTGTCAAAAGTCAAAAGTCAAAAGCAAGTGATCAGAGATATAGACAATGGCCTTGAGAAGGGAGAAAACAAAAAACAAGAAGATAGCAGCTATGAAGTAACACCTCTGGCTGCGCGCGATCATCTATAAATTTGTTCACAATTTGTTTGAAAAGAGGTTCAACTGCATCAGGAGGAACCTGCTCATAAGAAAGTACAGAAGTTAAATTGACTAACTAGTTATTTAAAAAATGGTTCACTTCTATTAGAAGTGGGACTTTAAGTTAATGAAAGTTAATGGGACAGGGCAAAAAAAATGAACTTCAATAGGTCCAATGGAGTAAAGGAGTAGCCAACTGACCATATCATGGCAGGCCTGAACTGCTGCAGCAAGTAATTCGGTGACACCATCTTGATGAGGCTGTGATACTAATAAAGTCACAATTTGATTATCAAGAGAATAAGACATTCATTGAATAGGCCAGATAACATACCGTAATGTAGTTAATAAAGTAAGGATAAAAGTTCAACAGAACCAAGCGATGAAGCCCAATCGTTCGAGCAACTACTTTCAACATCATCATCTTGACCTTAAGTAAACATAGGATAATATTCAAAACAAATGAGAAATGCAATTTCCAGTGTCAATTTGACAAGAAACTAACTGGATAGAAACAAAACACAAAATTGTTCATTCCTACATAACACTCAATGTTTAGTATAATTGGTCCAGGTGAGCTGAGTAAAAGTGTGTGTTGGGGAGGGGGTGTATATACAACTGAGGCAAAGTGGTTTGTGATTGAATCTCTTCTTTCCAGGTACTGTTGAAATATGATTGTATTCCAATAAATGGTGAGCATTACACAACTTTCTCCATAATACAAGCATTTGTGTGTAAGGTACTTTTTGAATTCTACAAATGTAAACATCAATTGTTATTTACCTCAAAGCGTTCAACATGTTTGCAGGCTTGAAGGCGGGAGAATAGCTTCTCAGCAAATTCCTGTGGAGAATGAAATCTTAAATATCTTTTATAAATCACATAAAGAAGACAAGCAAGATCTAGATGATACAAATAGACAAACCTGTGGATCTCTCAAATGGTTAAGTGGCGTATGATAATTTGAAGTACTTTTTTCTGATGTCAGGCGTTGCTGTTTTTTCATGCTACGGATGGCACGCTGCAGTTTTGCTTTCTTTTTCTTCTTGCTAGCAAGTGTACCTTTATGGTGCGCCTAAAAGGATAAATGTTACCATATGCATGAAATAATGAAATTCATCCTAGTTACCTAGAAAAGATGGAATACTTTAGTATACAAATTATTCATAAGCATATGGGTAATGTACAAGCATCCAAGTAAAACCTCATTTAAGTGTCATTTATCATGGTAAACAAACTAGCTAGAAATAATGCTCAGGTAATAGAGTAAAACTTACCTTATATATATCCTCTCTATTAATGGCTACGTGAGATTTAAGAGGAGTGTCCTCGTCACTACTTGATGCTTCACTATCATCCTCGTCTTCAATCTTTTCATAATCAAGCAGAAATGAGAGACATGCAATCATTATCCTGACACATTCAAACAAAAATATTAATCAATTAAACCAAAAGATTGGAAATGACACAGAAAACACCCAAAGAGCAATGCGCACCTGGACGATGGATGAAAACATGCAGAGCAAATCGCATTCGCTGTATTTTCATCGAACCACACCTTTCTTCGGTGAAGCTCACGTAGAGTGATAAGTGCTCTCTTTGCTTTTGTTTCATCCTCTTGCTACAAAACAAAAATAACATACAAATTCACCAATTCAAGCACTATAATTCCCTGAAGTTTTAACAATCATATGGCAGCAGCAACACACCTGTAGCAACCGAAACAAGACATTCTGAAGCACCCGATTCTTAACTTCATTCTTATGCTTCATATTCATTCGCTTAATGCTATGAACCACATGAGTATATGCCAGGTTTTTTAAAGCCTTATCGCCATAAGTCTGTAGCTCCATGAACAAAGCTAGATTTTCTCCAATATCCACCATCTAGCAGAACACCAAAAAAAAAAATCACTCTATTAAGCAACTTAATTCTAATACTTAACAACTTTTCATGTAATCAAACACCGTTCGTAATAAACTCGTACTCTCATTAAGCAACTTAATTTTTATACCAAAAAGCACACACATTGAATTCAAAATGAATAAAGAACACCCTTTCAGCAACTTAATTCAAACACTTCACAGCTTTCTAAAGTTCATACCTTTCTGTTCATAAGAAGAATAAGAGCTTGGGCAACGTGCAAGCGAAGGCCGGAGGGAAGCGTTCGAGCGGAGGCGTGGAGGAATTCGGAGAGTTGTCCGGGAAATTGGGCCAGATGGGCCGGGTAAAAGGGCGTGACGTGGGCCAAAAACATGGCCCGGTCGGCGAGGTCCTTGGCCACGGTGGGGTCGCTGCCTCCGCTGCCGGTGACGGACTTGAATCCGAGATCCGCTTGTTGCTTGAAGAGCTCCAGTGACGACTTGAATTGGTTGTACACCAGAAGCAGCTCAGTTTCGTACCCTTCCGGGTCGCACTTCATCTTGGATTGAAGTGAAGGCAGACTCATCTTTTCGGAGCTCCGACCCGAGGCCGAGAGTGGCTCCGGCGAGAGGCCGGTCATAGCGTGGTGGTGAGAAGTCATTTTGGGGTTTAGTTTTAGCGCCTCTCAAACTCTGATAAACCCTATAAATTTTAGCGCTTTTATAGTTTTTGATGCAGGGGACCCACTTTATGGGCCAAGCCCATGATCTCGACCCATTTCCTAAAGCCCTAATCTTTCTCCGAGAACATAAAAGCGCGCCACATCTTCCATCATTTTTTATCTTCTCCGTAGGGAAATGAGCATGAAAGTTGAAAGCTTTCCCAGTAAGAGAGCCATTTCAGTCATCAAACGGAGCTTCCATTCCGGCCACGTTTTGAATGTTCCTCAGAATCAGGTTCTCTCTCTCTCTCTCTCTCTCTCTCATACAGTCAATGCACACTGAGACACAATTGAAGCAAAGATAGTAATGGGTTGGATTCAATTTTTGATTTTTCACTGCCAAATAGTTTCTTCTTTGGTCATAGCATTACATATTAGTTTTGGGTTTATGCTCAATTTACGCATTCATATAATATTTGATTAATGCTTTAATCCTTATTGTCAGTGTGTTTCCAATGTGAAATTGAGTGGTGAAGAGTTTGTGTCGAAATTGCTTGGTAGAAGATGGACTTTGCCTAGCCCTGATGCTAAAATTCACCAAATAATGCTTTCTGCCAGCAAAGTACCATTACAAGAAGGCAGACCCTTGTCTGATATTTCCTTGTGGAACAATCCTAACCCATGTTTTAGTCATGCTATGGTGGAAAAGGACGATTCTTTCTTTATTGTGAGGGATGATTTATTGCATCCGTTGATAAATGGTAATAAAGCAAGAAAATTGGATGGATTGATTCCCCTTCTCGAAGATCATTCTGTGACTGATGTGGTGAGATTATGATCCTTCTATGGTTGAAATTGCTCTCAAATTGCGTCTTTCTTGACTTAAATATAAGCCCTTCCTTTGGTGTTCATATTCTAGTTCTTTGTTGATGGCTATGAGAGTTCTCAGATGCCTTTTTCTTTCATTCTTTTTTTCTCAATTTTTGGTACTTATATAGTCCAACATTTGGTACTAATTCCCTTTCAAATCTGAGTTCCTCATACGACCAAATAACATTCAAGTCTTGACTTTGCCGTGGTTTAGGTGACATGTGGAGGTTGTCAAAGTGCCCATGCAGCAGCTGTTGGTAGGTCATTTCTTGCTACAGTTACTATGGGATATTCAACTTCCTTCTAAGTAGCGACTTCACTGACTTGTGTGTGTTCTCCAGCTGTTTCATGTTCAGAGAGAGGAATAAAACCGCATTTACTTCTCCGTGGGGAGCAGCCTGAAATACTGACAGGCTATAACTTGATTTCAACAGTATATGGAAATGTCACATATGTTCCAAGATCTCTCTATGCCAATAGGGAAAAGATGTTAAAGAGCCATGCTGATTATTTGGCTGGTAGTAATGGTAATGTTCTATGGTTTGATGACATTTTGGAGGCTTCTTTGAGTCAAAATGATGATGCTCTGAATCTTTTACGAAAGGATGCTCACAGAAGTGGCCATCCTCGGAAAATTGTAATTGTCAACGAAGGTGCAGGAGATGTTGTAGCATTACTAGGTAACATGAATGGATTTGGAATAAAGAATCGTCTTGTTGCATGTATGTTGGCATCCTCTTCAGTTAGCATGATCATGGTTTTTGGACCCAAGCCCCCAATATTCCCCTTTAGTATTCATATCTTTAATTGTCTGTATCTTTTGAGGGCTTGGTGTTACTTTCTCCAAATTTCTGTGGTTCTATTGAGATTGAAGTCTGTCTATCTTATGCTTAACATTGGAAATGCCTCCAGATAGTGATGGTCACCATTGTTGTTGGGTCACTGCTAGTGAAATGCATGGGGTCTATGATTCTCTGTTTCTTTTGTACTGTATGGTTGAGTTAAGAGTACATCTGCACTGCTGCACAGTCATTCTTTTTATTTTATTCATGTGGTGTTTAAGTTGATCCTTGCATACCTGATGTGATATCAAGCTAATATATACTTCTCCCCCTAGGTCTGATTCGCCTAGTGCAGTACTTATCCCATAATCATCTACTCGGTAAGGAGAGAGCCTTGAAGCTTGTTGTAGATGCTGGAACTGGGACAACAGCTGTTGGTTTAGCACTTGGAGCCATGTGTTTGGGGTGTGTTCCTGTATGTATTATTTACCCTTCTTGGCTGTATAGCACTAGATTTTGAAATGATTATCAAAATTACTTAACTTCTTATTGAGGCAGGCAGCATATTAATTATTGCTATTGCTCCATGTCAGGCTCCCATGGGAGGTAACTGCAGTGATGTTGGCGGATACGATCCATGGGTATAGACATCAGGAGAAGCGCTTGATTTCCAGTTTCAAGACGCATTTTGATTTTCATATCGATCACTGCATCAGTGATATAGATAAAGGAATTGTGCAGTGGGTGGAACGTTCCCATCCGAGAAAGTGAGTATCTTGTCATTATCTTCACAACTACTATGATCTTGGCATATATCGATGTCAATGCCAGATTATATTTTTTTTTATATAGCTCTTGATTTATGTAATTCAGTCTCCTTTTATTTTAACATAATTCAAACCCTGCCTCGAAATCTCTCAGATTTGGCAATGTATTGGAAGGGGAATTAGAGGCATGCCAGCATATTGCACAACAAACTGGTATTTTAGTCGACCCAGTTTATACACTTTCTGCTTGGGAGATGGCAATGTCACTTCGTGAAAAGGAAGCAGACGGTGAAGGAGATGCCAAAGTGGTGATGCTTCACACTGGAGGTACTCTAGGCATGTTTGGATTGGCACAGAGGTACAAATCTTACTTCTCCAAGCTCAAAGTTGGACCATCCAGTTAAAGAGGTAGTCAAGTCCAACTAAACAGTAGGAATTTAGGCCTTGTATTCCCCATTGAACTTAACTTTGATTTTGTACTGAGAAAATATGGAAAAGAAAAAAAAGTTATCCTGTTATTTTAAAAGCTTTGTATTGTGCAACAGGTTCACTTACTGTATTTACTCTTGACTAAGATCAACCAATTTGCATGCATGCTTTATCTTGATGAAAGTATGCTATGATATCAGTTTACTATATGCATATCTAGTGGTTGGCAAATGCTTGTAACAATCTTTTCTCCACTCCATGGCCATTAATAAAATTATTTGACCATCAAAATGTAAACCACATTCCTCCTAAATCAGTTGCCTTTTTTCTTTTCTTTTTTGCATGAAAACCAAAATTGGGTAGAACACTTATTAAGTTTGATAATTACAAATAATACAAGTACAAAAGAACTAAAGAATGACTCGCCAATAACCAATGACGAAAGCAAGGACAAGCGAACTCTACTAATTAGGTTCGCTTGCAACTATTGCTAAAAAGAACAAATTTATACCAAGCAGGAATTCAGGAAGAAGTGGAAAAAAGGTTTTTCTTCTCCTGATTCAGTTGCCTTGGTTACATTTAGAGAAATTAGTGACTCCATCTTTTGGTCAATGTGGGAACCTTTTTAAAGTGTGTTGAACAAACTTCATGCAAACATAGTCAATGGCCCAAAACTTGAATGGGGTATCTGAAATTACTAATAACTTATGCCACTTGCTGCATCTTTTAGAGTAACCACCATCTTTATAAAAACGTTGCATGTGCCATGCCACAAAGTCATGTACGACTCTCTCCCTCTCCCTCTCCCTCTCCCTCTCTGTTTCTCTGGGACTGTAAATCTGGGAAGTAGAAAGTTAAACTTCTTTCCACATTGGGCTGCTTCCCGGTATTAATTTTATATGTGGAACATTCTTGATCACAGTGATAATGTCACAATAACAAAACAAATAAACATATAATTGAACCCCCTAACCTAAAAGCTACCTAGAATCTCATACCCAAATAAGAAAATGCCTGGGAACCCTTGTCCCAACTCCCAACTCATGTATGTATATTCTGGCACTTGCAAAACGATTTGCCACAGTGACAACTGCACACGACATGGCACACACTCTCCAAGATTCTATTAACATTAAACCATAATTAAATTAACCACTAATATTATTGGTTGCAGCATCACAAAGTTTGTGGTGGCAAACCAAGCCACGAAACAAGTGCAGGCAACATTCCTGGTACTAAGGGGAAGCAGAATTTGATGGTCTCCTGGATCCATTGTCTCACCTCAGAGCTAAATGGCAGCTGACACATAGCCAATCAAATTGAGAATGTAAATCATGTTATGCTTTCTGTTGACTATTAGACTTGAGAGTAATATCCTGCCACGTCACGAATGCAAAGTTTTGCATGTCATTTTATGCAATCATCGGTCTCTTTATCCATTGTCAATTGATTTTGTATTACATGCTTAACTTCTTTTATGAGATTCGGACATTGTGTGCATGAGGAGGTTTCGGGTTTCAAATCCTCCCTCTATCCATGCTTACTGTTTAAGCTTTTGAGACTCGGTAGTATATGCTCAAACAGTGTGATTCTACTTTTCTTTTGTCAAAGTTGAATGCTCGGCTGCTTCATCTGTAGCTTTTATACTCCAAATCTTTGTCTTTTTTTCTTTTTCCAGGCAAAGGAAACAGTCTTCACAACTTTTTACATGGAATTTTAGGGCTTCTTGCGTTTGGCCTTTTATCTATCTAATGGTTTGCGACATATATTGGTGGGAGCACCGAGCACCTTTCTGTTGAAGACATAAGAATAAGGAGAACTGTGAAAAGGCATGGCTGTATGTATAGTATATAGTATGGGATGGATAATGGAATTGAACCACAAACAAAGATAGGGAATGTCTCTCTCTGTGTGTTTGGCTGTTTGGAAAGCTTACATGCACAGTATGAAATATGCTAAACCTCCTTAAAATAGGGTTTGCTGGGGAAAAGAGGAAATGTCACTTTCACTTACTTTTTGTAGGCATGAAAAAGGAGGAGGCCTTCATAATACAGGAGAGAGATTGGTGGCCCATGAATCATGTTAAGCAAATAGGAAACAGAAGCATTGCTTAGTGAACCTAATTTTGTAGTTCCTAATCGTCACCATTATAGAATCCCTACAGTTAATCAACACGATAAAGTGGATTTATCGTGTTGATGAAAATAATGTAAAATTTTTCTAACGACAAATCCAAGGGGCGGGTATCTTTATTCCAATATTTTAAAGTAATGTATTGGACGAATTGTCTCCAAAAAATTAAGACAATATCAATTAAGCAAGCGAAACTAAAATATTTAAGAATCTGAGTCTATGAAATTGATACATCCTCGAAATTTCTGCTTTTAATAACTACGAATATAAATATAACATATCTCGATACTTATTTTTAGTCGATTTATCCGTAATACCCATTAGATCATTGTATGCCACTAACTAGCATTTCTCCTATTTATAAGACTTGGCATAGAATCATTTGCCATACAGATACATGGATGGAATAGTTACTGTAATCATACAACCCTAATTACCTAGGAAGTCCTCTCGTGAAGCACATTGTAACTTTTCTTAGTTTGGTCAAGAAGCACATTGTAAGAGAAAAAGAAGACAAAATAGAAATTAAAAGAAGTACTATGCATGGTTTGTGTACAATTAATAATGCTGTGACTTTGCCAAAGTGAGGATTGAGGAAGGAGTATATAATGTGGAGGGTCCTCGTGTTAAACAAATGAGAGACCGTATCGAAATGTTTGAATGTGCCCCATAAACAAGTACCTTAGCTAGGCTTGGATGCATGTGTTATTTATGAAACAAAACAATAGCACATATGGATTGTAATATTATAGAGAATAGAAAATGTGGAATGGAGGAGACAGAAGCATGCAAAGTATCGAAGAGAGGACTAGAATAATATGTATAGCATGGTTTTGGCAAATAAGGTATATATTGACGGCATTGGAAATCTCGTGTTGGACTCCCGGCCGGACTGGAAACTCCGGCGCACGTGTGCTGCTCCTGGTCTTAGACTCGTACTACATTTTTTAGATTCTTGTTTTGTAAAGATGCAAACTGAGGATTTAGATTGTTTATTATAAGATTGCATGCTTAAATGTGTGTAGATTGAATCCGAGTTAGAGAGAAAGAGATTTGAAGAAAAAATGTCGCATCATTTAATGAGATAAATGAATTAAATGTTAAGAACATATCGCGTGATTGAATTTATACACTAGATAATTAATTTACGTTGCGTTAATTCAATCTAAAATGTAAAATCGAGTTGTAATTGTAATTTTCGAGTTAGTTGAATAGTGTTAATTAAATTTATTTAAATTTTGAATTTACAATTAAACACAACATATATAAGTCTAAATTTAAACTCGAGAAGCCCAACACATATAAGTTCATGAATAGTGTTAAGCTTCTCTTGTTGATTATTGCAGAGCACCTTCCTTCGTTGCAGGTTCCAAATAATTAAAGGTCTGGGAATGCCAATAAAGACAGGCGACATTCTTGAAGGAAGCAAGTAATTTTTTCCGTATTGCAAAGCTTACATGCATTTATTTAGACGACCAATTTATTATTCTCTCTTATTTTGGCTAATAATTTATTATTCTCTCTAGCTATGTGTTTTTGACTCACAAATGAAATCATTTAATAAATAAAAAAAACACAAATCTGCTTGAAATTTGCATATAAAGTATAATGGCCAGGCCATTTTGATATATATGAGTCAATAGTTACGTACAAGACCTTTTCCAGATAGATCCTCCAAATCACAACGTATATATTCATCGTGAAAGTTGATGTGGCCTCTCTTACTCTGACTGTCCGTACCACCACCATCATTTATGCACGCCAACTCCGGCCACCCACCACTCCCCACCAACATTTTTCTGCATGTGTATTGTAAATGATATAACGAAGGACTATATCTACGTTTCCTAACATTCAATGAGAACAACGAGGCCTTGCACATAGTAATTCGCCCAAGGAACTAACCTAAGAGCCAGAATAGTTTAGACTTAAGAGCGTTTCTAGCCGATCTATTTTTTATTTGGTGAATTATTAATACTTGAACAATTAGTCAAATGATTTGTTGTTTATTTTTAATGAATTAATTGAGTCTCACCAGCCTTATAATCAAGATAAATGAAACATAGTAAAAAATACAATGCTAAACAATAATTTATCTCGAGCATATTTGATGAATTTGAATTTGCAAAATAAATAAAAAATAATTTATCAAATAAGGCGTTAGATTCAAATTTGTCATATTGGCTTTGATACATTCATTGAAGATGCTCTGACAACCTAAACATTGATGACATTAAGTTGTAAAATACCGGCCGTAACGTTCATATGGACCAGCACAACCCTAACCGGCCTATTCCAGGCTCATGCCTTCTCGACCACATGGGGAACCTTAGCACATGAACGCAATACTCTTGCAACAACTCCATTAGCCACCTTCACCTCTATGAAACGTAGCTGTATAAGATATATGTTTTAGCAGAATTTTATTAGAAAAATAATAATTACAAAGTTGGAAGAATTTAGGTGAAAAATAGACCAGACTATAGTGTGATTTAATTTGGCAATGAATTTATGAAAGAACAAGTACGAAGAGTCCTTCTTTGGTAAATGACCAAGACAAGTGCAAAGCATTAAGTAAGAAAAACACAGTAAAACATTGAATTAACAAACGGTCATTAATCAATATACGGATGTCAAAAGGTACCATGCAGCAGAGCAATTATTATCTTCCGGTTTTGGTAAACCCCTTTTGTGCATGACTTGTCCGTCCTTCAATTGCGCATCATCACACACTCCACTCGTCCTATTATCCACGTGTACGGCCTCCATTCATTCAAATGCAAAATTACCCAATCACCCCCCTAATGTTGATGGTTATCTCACCCCTCCCAAACCAAATTTTGATGACCCTGGGCTAATTTGGGGATTGGCTGAGATGGCAGAGAAGCATTTTTAGGAACTTTGGTTTGAAAAGAAAGAGTAGTGGAAAAGGAAAATAAATTAGCCAAAGCCAATCTGTGCCTGCTGCTTTTTCTACTGTAGCTTAAACATAAAACGAAGACCAATTTTGAGAGAGAGAGAGCTGGACTCCTGGAGAGAGATGTACTATTACTCGGGAAGATAAAGCTGTATGGGAATTTGACCAGCGCTGGAACACCCAACTAATACCCAGTGGTTTCACTACACCGGAAAACCACTTGCTAGTTCTACTTCCCCCAAGTGGTTTTCCGGCTAAAACCCCAACCCCACATGGCAGAAACCGGTTTCGGCCGGTTTGCGGGTAGCCTGGACCCGGGAGCTGAAGAGTTCAGGCCCAGAAACCCGAACCAGACACCCCTTTTCAGCCCTCCGCCACCTCTACTACTTCCACCGTCCCACCATGTTTACTATCCCTCCTACCCACCGCCGATAAACGAAGTGGTGGTTCCCTTCGCGCAGCTACCGTCACCCGCGGCGTACGTTAGCGCGGTGACAGTGCACGCACCGATCCCGCCACCGGCCGCGGGGCCGACGCGCGCGGTTTTGCTGAGGCCGGTGGCCTGTGACGTCAGCGAGATGACTATTCGGAGGGAATTGGAGGTGTTCGGGCAGGTGAGGTGGGTCCAAATGGAGAGGGCCTGCGACGGGATCGTGACCGTCCATTTCTACGATCTGAGGCATGCAGAGAAGGCCTTGACGGAGATTCGGGAGCAGTACATGCAACACCAAGCCCGCCTCCGCAACCACTACGCCGCCAATTCCGGGCCTCCCGACCCGTTTCCGTCTCGCGGCGTATTTACAAGCAGCGACGTGTGGGCCCAGTTCGTGATTCCGGTTCACTCCGCATTTCCCGACGGCCACAACCAGGGGACTATCGTGATTTTCAATCTGGACTCGGCGGTGACCACCTCTACAGTCAAACAAACATTCCAAGCTTTTGGTAGACTAATTCATTTTTTGTTGTTGTTGGTGTAACGGGTCTTTTTCCCCAACTTTTCATGCCCGAGCCAATAGTCACAAGAGAATTGTGTCTGTCCCCCCTTTGACTGTTTAAAATTTTGTTCAGGTGCGGTAAAGGAATTGAGGGAGACGCCTTCGAAGAAGCACCAGAAATTCGTGGAGTTTTTCGATGTGAGAGACGCTGCTAAAGCTCTCAAAGAGATGAGCGGAAAGGAACTTCATGGCAAACCAATTGTGATCGAGTTCAGTCGCCCCGGAGGCAACAGCTGGAAGAAGCTGAATTCTCTCACCACCACCACTATTCCAACTGTCGTCTCACCCCCTGAATTATTTTCTCAGTCGGCCACTTTGTTGCCGGAATTGACTCAGCCATTCTCCGGGAACTCCCGTTTCGTCCCGCCCCGTTTGTACGGCTCGCAAAGCCAGTTTTCGAGTATGCCCAAATCGAGTTCTAGTAATTGGAATGCCAATGTGGAATCTCAAATGGCGGAGTTGAATTTGGGTGGTGGTGCGGTTGGCAGTGAAGAGAGGGAGTCGGTGGGCCATTCCAGAAGGGTTTCATTGAAGAAGCAAAACAACCAGAACCAGGCCATGGTCACAAGTCAGCAACAACCGCCGCCGCCGCCGAGGAGTAATAGGGGAAGGAAAGGGAAGCAACCGAAGAAGTATGATGCTCGTTTTCTAATCAAAGAAGATGTCTTGATCGAATCCACAAGCGATTCAAGAACCACCTTGATGATCAAAAACATACCGAACAAGTACAGGTGGGTTGTTTGTTCTGGAATTTAATTATATATACATATATATTATATATCCATAGTTTACTGGCCGGTAGGATTTTCAATCACAAGCTTTTGTCTGGTTTGGGATGAATTGTTTACAGTCAGAAGCTGCTATTGAGTATGCTCGACAACCACTGCATTCACTGCAACGAACAGATTCTTCGCGACGGCGATGAAGAGCAGCCTTTGTCCTCCTACGATTTCGTGTATCTTCCCATTGATTTCAAGTAAATTTCTCCCCTTCATTTTTTGTTTGTTTTCCAACTATATCATATGGAAAAAATTGTTATAAATTTATTCGTGACTGTTTGTTATTGTGGAAACAGTAACAAATGCAATGTAGGTTATGGGTTTGTGAACATGACAAGCCCAGAGGCTACATGGAGGCTTTACAAAGCCTTCCACCATCAAAATTGGGAGGTCTTCAACTCCAGAAAAATCTGCGAAGTCACCTACGCAAGAGTTCAGGCACGTATTAATTAATGAGCTATTTATTATTATATTCCTAAGAAATAAATAAATTTTTTTTTTGTGAAGGTCCTAAATTTGGAATTTATATTTATATTCAGGGATTGGAAGCGTTGAAGGAGCACTTCAAGAACTCGAAGTTCCCGAGCGAAATGGATCACTATCTGCCAGTTGTGTTTTCGCCGCCTCGGGACGGCAAGCGTCTGACGGATCCACTGCCCATCTTTGGCGCCCAAAACAAGTCCGGCAGCAACTCCTCATCCTCCTCCATTAATCACCCCATAACTCTCCTGCTGCCCCCATCACATCACCATAATCACGATGACATGGACTCAGACCACCGAAACGGCGGCGCACTGGCTCATGATGACGACCAAGACAACTAGCAAGCTAGCTCTTAACCTAGAAACAAGAGCTACCCTCCTATCATGTCAAATCTCATATATATATATAGACCTAGCTAAGCTTAAGCTTGCAGCACCGAATCAGTTCACCAATCAGAAATGGGTTATCAACTTATCATATATCGTTGAGCTCCGAGCCTAGCCTAATTAGCTGATGGCTTATAGCCCATCCGCTTCTCTCTCATAACAGCCCAGCCTAAGCAAAGCCCTAATTTCTGTCACTCTCTCTCAGGTTAGCAGACCTGACTACCATCATTTCCATTTATCCTTTTTCTTTTGTTTAATATTTCTCTCTTGTATTTTTGGCAAAAATGTAAGTTCTAGTGCTTTTCTACTTTTGTTTAGATGCTTAGTATAGTGCAATTTATTTTTCTGTTTGATGCATCCCAAAGTTTAATTATTCAAGAACTTCACCTTCTTTAATATTAAATACCCAAAATTACAAAGCCCTTGAATTCTTTTTTAACTGTTGGAATTAAAAGACATGGGAGTAGAGATATGGACCAACGGTTAATCTTGTGTAGCTTGTCATTTTCCTTTAATCTTGTTTGTTTGACTGACCCATCCCCCATCTTTTTTATTTTACCCCATTGCATTGTCATTGCCCACACTCACACACACACATATATATATATATATATATATATATACATATAATTGAAAAAAAAAAAACAAAAAACAAATATGGTGAAAATTGTTCTCTCTTGTTGAATCAAACATTCCATTATTTGTGCGAGTAAAAGTACTTTGGTGTGGCCGGTAGGAGGAAGCCAAATGGGTTTACTCTTGATAGTAATTATTGACTGGTACTCGCAGAAATTATTCACCAATGCAAGAAGCCAAGAAGTAATATGTGAAATACGTAAAACATTAATTACCCGTGAGTTTTGGGATAGCGTGTGTAATCTATAGCTTTCTCCCATTAATTTGTGCGGCTTCGTTGAGTTCATTAGTGTGGTCGTTCATCTTCTTGAATTTATGAGGTGGTCACCACGAAAATCATGAAATGTGAAATGTACTATTTTGTTTTGATATAAGATTTTATCTGTGGGATGCATGGAGAATTTGTAGATATAGTTTGGTTCTTTTGCTGTCTGTATGTGCTCTCTCTTTATCAGGGTTTTCCTTTGTCTAATCTTAATGGTATATATATTTCAGACCTTAAAAAAAAAGATTTGTCTTCATTTGATCTTGGGGAAAAAAATGTAGTACATGCATGGAGCATGTAGCCGTGACTATTTTAACAAGCAAGTTGTAAATGAGTATTTTTTTTTTTTTGGGACAATGCCATGGAGATTCAGTTAGTTACCGATAAAAAAGAACATTTTTACCATAACACTATTTATATTACCAGAAAATACAAGCTTCTTGCAGACTTGGACTGAAATATTGTTGAGGCTGTCCAAAATTGTTTTACCCTGCAACTTGAATTCAAAGGAATGTAGCAATGGCATTATATAATTAGTAATTAAAACCCTGCAACTGAGTTGAATACTATTCAGACAACCTGAGAATGTGAGTCGTTGCTTGCTCCTTCTGGTAGCTAAGAACAGTGATGCTGATTCTGGGTAAAACTTTGACTATAACCCACGTACGTGGCCGGGAGGCCACGTGAAGTTTCTGAGAGGTGAGAATCCGATGCCACGTGGGAAGAAAGCGGACGTGCCAAGACATGTGGGTGTAAAGCCTTTGACCTGCTTGATCCGTACGTCTTGGTAGGGCTTTGCATTTTGCAGCAAAGCACAGCACAGCACAGTAGTATAGGGCTGAGTGCTGCAGAGAGCCAGAGAGGGAGAGGGAATGCTCCTCTTCATCATGTCTATGTCTATATCTTATTTTTAAGACAGGGCAGGGCATCCTTTGGACCGTCGGACTATGACCCTCCTCCACTAGTTTGACGGGTCTCTGCATTTTGCAGGGATCCCTTCCCTTTTTCATTGGCACCCATTTAATGCCCATGTCTTATACTTGTGGGGCTCTAGTCCTCCCTGTGTAGGTCCCTCTTCTATGCATGTCAGATTCTTTATCCGATGGTCTGGGGATTTGACACGTGGTCCACCTGATGTTCCCCACGTCCCACCCTCTGAGATTAATCCAGAATCCAGATCCAGGCCATATGTGACTGTGAGGCCGGAATATTGGATTGCATTCATGTCATACTCTAGTCCAGCTACCTCGTATTGTTTGTGTCAACACTCAACACTCAAGATCGTCGCGCTTGATTAATTCTTTGACCAAATGTTCATGCACGACAAAACCTATACAATACAATCCATCTTTTGCAAATAATTAGCTTTTAATCCCGGCCGTCGGGAACTAAATATATATGGTCCTCATCTGTTGCTTTTCCTTTAGGCACAAGTAAGTAAAATGATATAGCTAGCTAGGGTTTAACAATATAAAAGCATTCAAGGATAAGAGTCGTTCAAGACATTCAAAAGATTGCTTCTACATTTGACTCTATTTCATTTAGTTATATTCTCTAATAAGCAATTTCACGGCCGATAATCTTATGACTCTTGTCAAGTTGAGACATTCCCTTAAGACAAGTTCTATTTGGAATGAAAGTTTGTGCTGTCTAGTGTTGCGCTCATGCTTCAACAAAAAAAAAAATGGGCACGCCTTGATTGCACATAGCTTCGTAGTTTTTGGAAGAAAAAAAAAAGGGTTTTTATCACAAATGGTACCTGAACTTTACGTGAATTATATACATGGTACCTGAACTTCACTTTTGATCACAACTAGTACCCGAATTTTTCGTTTTCATCTTAAATGGTACCTGAACTTTTCGTTTTCATCCTAAATGGTACCTACAGTCAATTTTCAGTAAAAAAAAAAATTTGAAAAAAAAAAAAAACTCTCTCTCTCCAGCCGGAACTCTCTCTCTCCCGCCGGAACTCTCTCTCCTCTCCATCGGCGCCGCCGTCAACCATCTCCAATGACCACAAAGTTTATATCAACATGTAGAGAACAATCCAAGGATGAAATTATGTAACTACATCAAGGTGAGATTCAAAGTAGATCGAGAGATATTGATGCCGGAAGTTCTAAAAATCGAAAAGTCGACGACCTCAATCCTCCACGTACGGCGGTCAACGTTGAAAATTGAGGGTACCACGAGGTTGCTGGGATGGAGGGCTTCAAAGCCCAATAGGTTTGGAGGATCGGAAGTGGCCGGAGGTGGTGGCGCCTTATGGTGCAGAGGGAGAGGAGAGAGATTACGGGTGGGGGGGGGAGAGGGAGGGAGAGAGAGAGAGAGAGAAAGAGAGAAAAAAAAAAAAAAAAAAAACTAAATGTTTTTGTTTTTTTTTTCTTTTCAATTTTTGACCGTAGGATGAATTTGTTTTAATTTTTTAACGGTAGATTTGACGATAGGTACTATTTGTGATCAAAACGAAAAGTTCAGGTACCATTTGTGATCAAAAGTGAAGTTCAGGTACTATGTATATAATTAAGGTAAAGTTCAGGTACCATTTGTGATAAAAACCCAAAAAAAAATGCTCATCGATATGGTCTTGTGGTTAAGTTTAGTAGAGAAGCCTCAATTAAATGCAATGATAGTATATGAATTTGTATATTATTACACTTTCTACTAATTCCAACTTTTGCTCTTCTTAATTCGTAGGATCTAATTTTCTATTTTTGATACTGAAAAGCGAAGCCCGGCCACGTACTGACATCCCATAAGCACAAAATTAAGGTAAGAAACTTACAATAACAATTAAGGCCGACAAAGATACGAGTTGAAGATAATTAAATAAACTTAACAGCAAAAGTAGGGCTTTACAAATTACAACTACAAACAAGGGTTTGCATGAACTGGATTCTGTGTCTCTTCAAGTATATATGGTTTCTTAATTTGGTTGAATAATATTTTCCCAACTACGGTTTGCGGTAACCGATAGTATCTCTCAAAAGTTTGAGAGATATGGATTAGTTAATGGCCTACTTGGATATTTGTCTTGTTAATTAATTGTAGTTTTAGGAAATTTTTTGATTTGACCAAGTTTAATTGGTCAAAGATTTGGTAGCCCACCAGGGTCCAATGGAAACTGTGGCATGCGTGCAGAGAGGTGGGAAGTCCTTTTGAGCTGATCAAGGCCACAAGCTTTGGCTTCTTCTTAATCTAATCCAATTTGTTTGCAACCCCGATGAAAATTTAAAGACTACTTAATTAAGGATTAGATTACATACTTGATAGTTGATACGAGACAACTTAAGAAAGGCACTTGTACGGCTGCTTAATTGGTCTTATTAGTTTAGGATGACTATCTTCGTGGCAAATCATCCTAAAAGAAAGAAAATAAAGAACACTCGTAAAGAAAACTAAAATAAGGATGAAGAAGGAGATTTCTGATGATGAGGATGAAGAAGAAAGAAGGAAGAGGAAGGAAAGGTAGAGCAAGTTGATGAAGAGGAGAAAAAAGAAGAAAATCCAGGAAATTTCTCACCAGTGGTCGTTGATGAACAAGCAAAAGCCCATATGGATGAGAAAGCCAGCAGAAATCAACAAGGAAGAGTACTGTACTTTCTACAAGAGTCGATCTTACACTCTTACCAATGACTGGGAAGAGCACCATTTTGTCAAGCACTATTCAGATGAGGGCCAGCTGGAATTCAAGGCCATCCTCTTAATTTGTTGCCTTATATGTGGATTTAATGTTTTATTTTTTTGTTAAATATGTAAATATAATTATATGCTATTTTATTTGCCGTATCCTTGTCGTATCGTATCCTACAATTTTTAAAATTTGTCATTTTGTCGTTTATCCGTTTCGAACCGTACTGTATTCCCATATCCATACCCGTCTCCGTGCTTCATAGATATATTCTTATGAAACATATTTGTCTCATACGTCACTATTAATTAAAGATAGTATCTTGCATACAGATTTGCATTTAAATTAGATTAAACCGAGCGAATTATAAAAAAAAATAAAAAATTAACCTGGAACGAGCAAGCTCGCCATGAGAAATTATCTTTTCGAACAGCCTTTGTAACCCGAAAATATAAAATGGCATAAGAATGAGATTAGAGAATTAATTTCGGCTGAGACGGGAATGAGGAGGGCAAAACCCGCCCTAACCCGACTACGGTGTCATCCCTATCCTTAAGTACTCTTGCATACAACTATCAACAAAGAACGAATGAGCTAGGCAAAAGGGAAACCTTTTTTGTTTATTCTTGTAATTATCAGTACATATATAACTACGTCCATTGAACTCTCAACCCTTTATTTCATCTTTATATCAGGGTCAACAAACATTTATTTGACGTCACCTAGCTAGGAGGACAACGTAAATTTCGTACATACTCGATTACCACTCATAAGCTAATAATTAATTAACATGGCAACAAGGAAAATAACCGACTAATTAGAGTTTATCTTTGAAAGAGGTTCTGGGTCCTTTGATGGTGTTGTTTGAGGACGATTTCATGGGGTAGGAGGCCTCCTTAGCAATTCCACACAGCCCGTCTTCTGCTTTGACTCCACGTTGAATCCTTATGAAACCCTTCTCTCCCCATTCAGGTCCCCATGAGTTCTTCACAATCCAGTACTTAGTCCCATCTTGAGTTGCTCCATACCCAACAGCTGCCACACCATGGTTCAGCTCAGTTCCACAAGGCCCAGTGAACACACCCTGCAAATTAAACCTATAATTACATATATAAATCAAGTTTGATCAACTTTTTGAATTTGTATTAATTAATCTGAAACTAACTTAATTACCTCAGAGTAGAACTGGAAATCTCTACCACCAGCATCAATGGCAACAGATACAGGTTGGTTTGCCACAGCTTTCATCAAGGCATTCTCGTTGTTTTCAGGTACGTTTTCGTGTCCATCAATTACCACCAGAGGAGCATTCATCATCTGCAAACATCACCACAAAGTTAATTGAGGGAAAGAATAATTATAAGACGATTGATAAAAAAAATATTTGGTTAACTAATTAATTGTATACCCTGGATGAGTCACACGACTCATCAACGGCTTTGTAAGGGTAGTTCTGTTCTGTTGTGATTCCGCCAGTTTTCTTAATGAAATCAAATGCGTGCTCCATCAATCCGCCGTCGCACCCTTCGTTTTCTCTGTTGCAATCGACCAGCTCTTGCTCGGACAAAGAGACGAGCTGGTTTGTTTTGATCTTGTTGATGCCCTCAACTGCAACTACAGTCGAAAATGCCCAGCAGCTACCTATATATAACACCAACAACTCATATATTTGTTAGAAATTAAGAAGTGACGTCAGAAACCCTAGCCCTAAAACTCCTAAGTAAAAGAATTACACTAATTAGTCTGTCACATAATTTGCTAAACAAATTTAATGAGTAGTGGTACTGTCACACAAAACACTTACCGCATTTGCCTTGGTCTTTAACTCCGGTGACGGCTCCATTTTTCCTCCAGTCAACACTATGAGGAAGCTTGTCAGTCTGATCATGCATGAAGCCGGTTATCCTGCGGCTGCCATGCAACGACCGGTAGTGGCTAACCTTCGAGTTAGCGTACCCGGAGTTCACAAACTCGTAGTTGGTCATGTCGGCAAACTTGTTCAGCTTGAGCTTGTAAGGCCTACTCATCTGGTTCACCTTGTGCACATGCTTTACGTTCTCCTTGAAGATGTTGAAACGAGTCTGCTTCTCTTGAAGGTCGTGAGAAGTTGTGTGGTGGCTCCTCCACCTCTCGTACAAGTCCCACAGACTCTCTTCAGAAGCCAAGTCCTTCTCCTGGAATTCAAAGCTCTCACCCAAGCCAATAACCAGAGATATTAGGATTGAAACAGAAACCAAAATAAACTTGCCCATATTCTCTAAATCAAGAAATGAAGGAACTTTAAAGGGTCTTGTGGGCATCAACGAATGTAGCAAACCCTTAAATATGATTTTAGTCTCAACTTTAGGCAGAAAATATGGGAAAAGGTGGCACTCTTTTTAGAGGTTATATGCATCTATTTTTGGAGGTGGGTTTTGTATTATTTTGGTTTATAACTTTTATATATACACCCTACATGCCAAACACGTTGCCTTGTTTAACTTGTTCATCGATGGTGACAAATAGCTTATGTAACTTATGTTTGGCGGGGCTTTAAGGCACGATGTTTTGCAAGCTCTAGGGATACACTGCTTAGGTTAGGGCTTTCATGTCCTGGTTCAAAACCGAAAACTTTTCCTCTAAAGGCTGATGATTCAAGTGAGATGTGCGTGATTCTCTTGCTATCTGCTGCATTAATTTTGTCTATTTTCTCATTTTTATGAATTAGAAGATCATTATGGATACGTACTCAAAGGTCTAGACAAATGCAAAGATGGCCGGGATGAGACAAAGTACTTATCATATTTTTAAATTATTTGTTAAAGATTGTCAATCATGAATATATTTGTTAAATATATTTTAAAATTATATTCTTAATCAGTATTCATGCATATATACCCTAGAATTAGTTTCAATTGTGTGATTTTATCGGGCTTTAAATTTGATCCGATTAACGTAAAACTAATTTGTCATTCCAAGTGTTTTTTCATGAAAAAAAAATGTAGTTTTTTCATGGAAAACATTAGGTGATAATGAGATTCTCTTAGACCATAATTTATTTTTTATTTTTGTTTTTGTCATAATCTTTTGCGAAGTTTTACATGTAGATCAATGTGGTTTATAAAGACCGAATCTAAAACTCCAAGGATTAAAGTAGCAATGATTATTGCCTAATTAAGATATAGTAGCTTTTGGCCAACAAGAGTCGCAATGCTAATCCCCCAAAGTAGTAATAGTTATCAACAAAAGCCAGGAACCTAGTTAGTAATATTTGGGACGAGAATTAAACGTAAAAAATAAGTACGCGTATAATTCGGTAACTTTTAGTGAAAAATATTTTGAAAAATTCGGTCATAAAATACGGAAACGGCAAATTATAAGATTCGATACGTACGTATTTAAAACGAAATGTAGTGAAAAATAAAGACATACGTATATTAATATATGTCAATTATAGTACTTATATATATAAATATGACTTCTAAAACATAATTTTTGAAGAAAAATTATGGTAAAATCTAATTTTTTTGTAAGACTATTTCTTGATATTATCATTGTACTTTGTACATACCATGCAAAACGTCAACACATCTGAGTAATTTAATAATAAAAAAATGTAAGTAAGAATAATTCGGGAACAGTTCGGGAAAAAAAAAGTTGATTTTTTTTCAAAGATCATTTGCAATAAAAAAATTTGACTTTTTTTTTCAATTATAAAATTCGACAATACGTATAATTTGCGAATAATTTAGTTGAATTAAAAAAACGCGTATTTTTCCGAATCTTTGAGTTGTGAACAAAAAATAGACGTTTTTTTTCAAAAATATGTATGTACACGAATAATTCACGAATTAACTAATTAGGGCAAGGAATGACCTTTGCCTAAATTTACATTTGTTTTGCAATATGATTTTATTGTTGTTGGGCCAAGGACAACCCAAAAGTTTAGCAAACAATGACGGGAGAGAAGCCCAAAACAGCACGCAAGACCCCAAATGACAACAAAACCAAAAACCCTAGAAACACAAATCTGATTATTTTCCCCTATAGAAACCAGTGGATTCATCTCAGTGAGCAAATATTATTCTCAGCTAAAGCTAGCTAAATATTGCGGAAGAGAAAGGAAACTGAAAATGCAAACTAACTTGGACCTTGGTGAGCGACAAGGCCGTTGAAGAACATGTCCATACATATAGTGTTGAAACTCTCTTTGAAAGCTGGCTTTTGGATTAGCCAAAAGTTCCACCTATTCTAAAAGATGCATTTTTTGGTCAATCATTTAGGCCTTTTTACCCAATTACATGTGTTAAAAAGGGCCAAAGGTTGCAACTGCCAACATTATCAGTAAGTTCATTTTGGTTGCAGCAGCACATTTGACATTATTGTACTATATTCACCTTATTCTTCTGTCTGGAGAGGCACCATTTGTTTTTCACTTTTTGTTTATATTTTTTTGATTTCTTAGACTATATACTACTATGAATTAGAGCACCTTTTATACCCTATACAAAGTTGAAAACATTCCAAGAATCAGTTTTGGCTTCACGTTTGTGTTTTCTTTTGCCTTCATTTGGACTGAGTGTAGAGCCAGTGATTGACTCAATATTTTACTGCTCAAGATACCCCTTTAATTGGACCCTAATATTTTGGACCAAGTAAAACCAGTAATAGTTGAGTGATATGCAGTCCACAACTTAACCCAGTAATTTTAGGGGGTAGCTAAATGCATCATACCAATCCTGGGATTGTTGGCATTTTGTGCAAAAGCACTTGGATAAACTTAGATTCGATTCCTCTTTTTTTTTTTTTTTTTACATCAGTAACATCAATGTGGTTAATTTTTTTTTTTAAAGGATTACCTGAAAGAGTATGTGCTTCAACTGATGTTTAAAGGGTACGTTATAGTTGCTGAAGTAATATATGTGTATATTTAAGATTGGTGAATATAAAAAATGAGCTCAACCATCTATTTGAGTTAAAAGGTGAGTTTGCTTGGTGAAGGGTCTGTTTGTTGTTTGCTGCAGCAAATGTTATGGGGAGCACAGGAGGCCTCCTTCGGTACGCTGATGGGATCGACAAGTTGCTGTTATTGTTTGGCACTTTGGGTAGCGTTGGAGATGGTGCAATGACCCCATTAACCATGGTAATCCTCGGCGGGTTGATGAATGACTATGGATCATCTTCTCCCTCCAATGAGACTGTAGACACGGTAAACACACTAATCCATTCATCAAGAAAAAGGTCAGAAAACTAGTAGCATTGTATATGTATCAATCAACTTTTTTCTATAATGTAGTTGATGTTTCAAGATTAAAACTTAATCGAAGAGGGCATATATCACTGTTTAATAATTTTTCCTTCTAATGGTTTAGGCAACTAACCTGCATACTGTCTGTCTTTTATAGCACGCACTGAAGCTGTTGTATCTTGCAATAGGAGTTGGAATCTGTGCGTTTATGGGCACGTATCGTTTGGATTCATTAAATGCATCTTTTCCTCTGTATAAAGTATAAACAAGACAGAATTCAAAAGCTGGAAGCCTGCAGAGTTATGAATTTGGTCTGCTTGTAATATTTATACATGTGAAACCATGCACCTTAGACATTGATTTCTGTACATAGATTTCACAGTCAACCATCCTCTATTATATGGATCGTAAATGACTATTGTTTAGGAGTAATTAGGTCCTAGTATAAATATGCATACAGAAATGAGGAATCATATTAAGGTGCCTTAGGAGAATTGGATAACTAGTTTAGTTATATACATATATTGATGAACATCTCCATATTTTGCAGAAGGAGTTTGTTGGACAAGAACTGCAGAGAGACAAACATCGCGGATGCGAACTGAATACTTAAAAGCAGTCCTCAAGCAAGAAGTCGGTTACTTCGACAACCAGGATGCTAGTTCTACTACCTTCCGAGTCATTTCAACCATCTCTTCTGATACGCATTTGATCCAAGACACTATAGCTGAGAAGGTTTTCAATGACTTTCTCTCTCGTGTATGTCTCTGTACGTCTCAGCCTTTAACTCATTTGTACTGACATCATCTTTATTTCCTTGGCTGTAGCTATCAAACTTTATGGCACAGTTTGCGTCGTTTCTCATTAGCATTAATTCCAGTTGCATTTTCGCTTTCTTGGCGACTTACAGTTGCTGGTCTTCCATTCTCTATCTTGTTTGTCATTCCAGCACTTGGTTTTGGAAGGGTACTGAAGGACTTGGGGGGTAAAATGCAAAATGCTTACGGCGTTGCTGGTGGGGTTGCAGAACAAGCAATCTCATCAATCCGTACCGTTTATTCATATGTAGGGGAGCATCAAACACTAAATAAATTCAGTAGTGCTCTTCAGAAAAGTATGGAGCTTGGTATTAAGCAAGGTTTTATTAAGGAAATTATGATAGGGAGCATGGGAATGGTTTATGCTACTTGGGCTTTCCAGGGTTTGATTGGTAGCATACTTGTTATTGAGAAAGGAGAAAAAGTAGGCACTGTCTTTGTTGCTAGTATCTGCGTCGTCTGGGGAGGACTGTAAGTACCTTTTATTGTGCTGAATTTCCTTCTTCCCTTTCTCTTTACTTTGTTCAGGTACTGACCTTGGAAATGTATGCATTAGCAGCAAAAGCATAACCAAAAATTAAAAGTTAGGAAAACCATTTTTTTTGGGTTCATAATGTTCTTTTAATTTGTCACAATTACAACTGACAACTCAAGTGTTTGTATCTTTAGGTCCACTATGAGTGCCCTGCCAAATCTGTCTTTCATCGTGGAGGCAACTTCTGTTGCTACTCGGATGTTTGAGATGATTGAACGCAAACCTGCTATGAAAAGAGGAAAAGTTTTAGGACATGCGAAAGGAAAAGTGGAGTTTAAAGAGGTTCACTTTAGTTACCCATCAAGACCTGATACCCCAGTTCTTGAAGGACTCAATCTTACCATACGAGCTGGAACAACTGTCGGTTTTGTTGGGGGTAGTGGTTCTGGAAAATCTACCATCATTTCATTAGTTGAAAGGTTTTATGACCCTATCTAAGGGAAAATTCTCCTTGATGGATATGATATCAAGAGACTTCAGATCAGCTTAAGTGGTTCAGATCTCAGATGGGACTTGTTAATCAAGAACCGGTTCTCTTTGCAACGTCTATAAAAGAAAACATTCTATGCGGAAAGGAAGGAGCTTCAATGGAAAATGTCGGAGATGCAGCTAAGGCAGCAAATGCTCATGACTTCATTGTCAAATTACCTGAAGGATATGAAACTCAAGTTAAGTCATGCACAATTTTCTTTCCTTAATCAACAAAATATCTAACTGTATATAGTACTAGTTTTGACTAGTATTTTCAATGCTTTAGGTGGGTCAATTTGGAGTTCAACTGTCTTCTTCGATCTTTTTAGTATTGAAACTGAGGCATATATATATATATATGTAGGTACACATACTTACACAATTTGATGTAACGTATATTAATATACATACTCTCTGGTATTTGATTTGTTTGCTTGGATAGTAAGGCATTGACATTTCAAATTTCTATGATTCAGTTCAATGAAAGATGGATATGAAACTCACTGTGGACAAAGGGGACGGCAGTTATCAGGGGGCCAAAAGCAAAGGATAGCAATTGCTAGAGCGATACTGAAAAACCCGAAAATTCTTCTGTTGGATGAAGCAACCAGTGCACTTGATTGTGTGTCGGAGACTCTAGTCCAAGAAGCGCTTGACAAGATGATGGTTGGCAGAACATGTGTGGTGGTAGCTCATCGGTTGTCCACAATACAAAAGGCAGACACCATTTCTGTTATAGAGAATGGAAAGGTTGTTGAACAAGGCTCACACAGTGAGCTACTTGGTATTGGGCGTGGTGGATCATATTACTCTCTTATTAAGCTACAAAGCAGCAGTCATCCTACTTAACACTGAGAGCTTCCTGTGAGAGAAATGGTATGGTCTGGATCTCTAGTATGTAACCCTTATTAACCTTATGGAATGTTCTCTTTAATAAAAAGTAAGGGGGATATCAACCTGAAAAGGCTGAATTAATTAGCTAGCATTAGTTCATTTTCAGGTTCAGGGTAAATGGGTTTTCTTTCGTTAGTCTTTTATCAATTATCAATCACCTGTAAACAAAATTAATTTCCATGGATGAAATGGACCAGAACATGTTAGTTTAATAGTTCCAAATGATTATAGTCAAATAGTTGAGGGCCATTTCTTAAGAAACTGCAATGGAGCCTCCATTTGCAAATCTTAAAATTCCACCCAGAAAATCATTCCTATTGCACTTTTTTTATGTTAGACTTTTTATTGAACAATTGTTGAATTAGTCTATATGCAAATCTTTTGGGGCAAGATTATTCATCCCAACTCAAACACGTGTCAAAATATTGATATGGGAGTATATATTGGCCGGCGGCATCTTTGTTGCTCGCTCAAAATGTGACAAAAGAGTTATGTTGCCAGGGATTATAAAGCAGGATTCCTTGCTTGCATAGGGAAATTCCCAAGTGCTAGTTGAAGTTGTCTTTTTCCTTTCTGCTCACTAAACTGACTTTTGGACGAGTTGAAAACTTCCAAACAGATGCTTGCTTAATCTGGATGCGTTTTCAGTCAATCTCAAAGATTTAGACACTAGCATCTGCAACTAAAAACATTTTCTTGTAGAGATAGTTTCAGAATTGACCTATATATATTTAAAAAAGAATTAGTATCTGTAACGTGTATTTTCTTCGTCATCATGATTAATTAGAATATTGTTCTTGGCCGGTTAAACAAACCCTGATCATGTCAATGTATATATGGAGTAGTACAAAGAATTAAAAAGATCAGAAACATAAATTGTTGGTATTATTGAAACCAACACTTAGACAAGTCCCAAGTAATCAAACAAGATGCCGGCTTACTTGGTTATTCCAATACCTGCATTGACTATATATATCCATTTGGCATCTTGAAAATGTCAGAAAATCGATTAAAGGCGAAACTGTTTCTAATAAGTAATCTTATCTCTAAACAATGTTAATTGCACTGCATCAATGTCAAAAGAACTTGAGGACTAGGCGTTTGACATTTTAAGAAACTGAATTGTATGTATGTAGGTCAAAGATGGGGAAGAAAGGAGGGTTGTTCACGTATGCAGATGGTGTGGACAAGTTACTTATGGTGTTTGGGACTTTAGGTAGCATTGGAGATGGGTTGATGACACCGCTTACAATGTTCGTTCTCAGTCGCGTCATCAATGAGTATGGAACTGCTACTCTTACTTTCTCCAATGACATTGTGGACAAGGTAAGTGATGGAATTCCTCAATTATATGTTTCAAATTTTTTGAGTAAAGTTTTGGTTGTTAGAATTTCATTTATATGGCTAAGAAATTTTAACACATGCATTTTCTTTAATTACAGTACTCACTCAAGCTGCTCTATGTAGCAATTGGAGTTGGAATATCTGCTTTCATTGGTATGTGAACTTCTGATCTACACATGTTAGGCTAAGGATTTAGACTTTAGACCCAAGCCATATTGGTATATGTGGCCAAGTGCTTGCCTCATTATTGATTCTTAAACAAGGATAATTTAATAGGTCAAATGAAACGAAAAATCTGCAGATTAAATACCTGGAGGTGTGCTTGAATTTTTTGTTGACAATATTCAAAATTTGCAGAAGGAGTTTGTTGGACCAGAACTGCTGAGCGACAGACATCTAGAATGAGAATGGAGTACTTAAAATCAGTCCTCAGGCAAGACGTTGCATTCTTCGACAGTCAAGCTAATTCTTCCATGACCTTCCAAGTCATTTCCACAATCTCTTCTGATGCTCATTTAATCCAAGACACAATAGCTGAGAAGGTTTACGATTGTCTATCATGCCTGTTGTTCTTTTTTTTTTTGCTGCTGTAATCTTATGTTCTTACCTCTATCTCTCTTTCTTGTAGCTACCTAATTGCTTGGCTCACCTCTCATCATTTCTCTTCTGCTTTCCTGTTGCCTTTTTGCTGTCTTGGAGATTGGCACTGGCTGCTCTTCCATTGTCGGTCATGTTTATCATTCCCGGATTGGGATTTGGGAAGGTAATGCAGGACTTGGGAGTTAAGATAAATGGTGCCTATGGGGTTGCTGGAGGGATTGCAGAACAAGCAATCTCATCAATCCGTACGGTCTATTCTTATGTTGGGGAGCATCAAACGCTAAAGAAGTTCAGCATTGCTCTTGAAAAAGTTACACAACTTGGCATAAAGCAAGGTTTCACAAAGGGATTGCTGATAGGGAGCATGGGAATGATATATGCTGCTTGGGCTTTTCAGGCTTGGGTTGGAAGCAAACTTGTTATTGAGAGAGGTGAAAAAGGTGGCCTTGTTTTTGTTTCTGGAATCTGTGTAATTCTGGGAGGATTGTAAGTTACTTTCCTTTGTTCCCATTTCTATATGCAATCATAGATATTTTTCTAGGCATTTTGCTTGTTCCGTTTATTTGTCTCAACTTTCAGTTTATATTTTTCAGGGCCATTATGAATGCGCTTCCAAATCTCTCCTTCATCACTCAGGCAAGTACTGCTGCTACCCGAATATCTGAGATGATCGATCATGTTCCTACTATTGACTCTGAAGATGAAAGGGGAAAAGTTTTACCATACGTGAAAGGAGATATTGAGTTTAGAAATGTTGACTTCTTCTACCCATCAAGGCCAGATACTCCAATTCTTCAAGGACTCAGCCTTAAGGTTCAAGCTGGTAAGATGGTGGGTCTTGTTGGAAGCAGTGGCTCTGGAAAGTCAACAATCATTTCTTTGCTTGAAAGATTTTATGATCCAGTAAAAGGAGACATTCGCCTTGATGGACACAAATTAAAGAAGTTTCAGCTGCACTGGTTGAGATCCCAGATGGGATTGGTTAATCAAGAACCGATTCTGTTTGCGACATCCATAAAAGAGAACATTTTATTTGGAAAGGAAGGAGCTGCAATGGAACATGTGATTAGTGCAGCTAAGGCTGCAAATGCACATGACTTCATTGTGAAACTACCGGCTGGATATCACACTCAAGTAAGCCAATATTCTAACTATTTCCAAATTTCAAGCAAAATTAGTACTATTCCTAACTAAATCAGGAAAATTTTTACCTTTAACTTCAGGTTGGGCAATTTGGAGTTCAATTGTCTGGAGGGCAAAAGCAAAGGATTTCGATAGCAAGAGCAATCATCAGAGACCCAAAAATTCTTTTGCTTGATGAAGCAACTAGTGCTTTGGATGCTCAGTCTGAAACTATTGTACAGGAAGCCTTAGACCAAGCATCACAAGGAAGAACAACAATTGTCATAGCCCACCGCCTCACAACAATCCGCAAGGCTGACACGATAGCGGTTCTTCAATCAGGGAGAGTGGTTGAAAAGGGATCTCATGACAAGTTGGTCAACATGAAAAATGGAGAAGGAGGAGCTTACAAAAAAATGCTGCAATTACAGCAACAAGCCATGCAAAATGGTAACCTTAACAAAATGGAGCATCCTCAAACTCCGCAGACACCAAAGGGTTTGGGGTCAAGCTGGCAAAACAGCCCAGCACCACCGAGTGGGAGATCAAGCTGGCACACACCAAAGAGTGTTCACTCAAGCTGGCAAAGCAGCCCAGCATATGCAGTCACCCCAATATTCTCCATCAGTATTGCAAACTCCATCCAAACCCACCAGTATGATGACTTTGACGATGAATGGTCAGATGAAATCTCTAAAACTTCCTCATCCCAATGGCGTTTATTTCAAATGAATGCACCAGAGTGGAAGCAAGCAATACTAGGGTGTCTAGGGGCTGCTGGCTTTGGAACTCTTCAGCCAATTCATGCCTATTGCTTAGGAACAATTGTGTCAGTTTACTACGAAACAGACAATTCCACCATCAAATCCCAGACCAGATTCTACTGCTACATTTTCTTAGGCATAGCAGTTTTCAGCTTCTTTGCTAATCTCCTCCAACATTACAACTTTGCAGTTATGGGAGAGAGATTATCCGAAAGGGTTCGAACAAAATTGCTTGAAAAAATTCTTACCTTTGAGATAGGGTGGTTTGATCAAGATGAGAACACTAGTGCTGCCATCTGTGCCCGGCTAACCACTGAAGCCAACATAGTTAGATCCCTTACAGCAGACCGTATCTCATTGTTGGTTCAGGTTTTCTTCAGTGCCTCCATAGCTTTTATACTTGGATTAATGGTCACATGGAGGATAGCCATTGTCATGATTGCAATACAGCCTTTGCTCATCGGAAGCTTCTACTCTAGGAGTGTTCTGATGAAGAGTATGTCTAGAAAAGCACAGAAAGCGCAGGCTGTGGGTAGTCAGCTAGCAAGTGAAGCTACATTCAACCACAGGACTATCACTGCATTTTCCTCACAGACAAGGATATTAAACCTCTTTCAAGATGCAATGCAAGGCCCGAGGAACGAGAACATCAAACAGTCATGGGTGGCAGGTTTTGGTCTGTTCAGCTCCCAATTTTTAACCACAGCTGCAATAGCTTTGACATATTGGTATGGAGGGAGGCTAATGAATCAGAACTTAGTATCCTCGACGCACCTGTTTCAAGTTTTCTTCATCCTAATGAGCACTGGTAAGAACATTGCAGATGCAGGAAGCATGACTTCTGATCTAGCAAGAAGTGGGAAAGCTATCAGTTCCATATTTTCTATTCTAGACAGAGAAAGTGAGATTTCTTCTGAGGACCTTAAAGGGGTTAAAAAGACTTTCAAGGGTCACATAGAGCTGAAAAATGTTGCATTCTCTTACCCAGTCAGGCCTGACCAGATGATCTTTAAGGGCCTGAATCTCAAGATTAAAGCCGGAAACACAATGGCACTAGTGGGACAAAGTGGTTCAGGCAAATCCACTGTCATTGGCTTGATCGAAAGATTTTACGACCCACTAAATGGATCGGTATTCATAGATGGATGTGACATCAGGCAGTACAACTTGAGGAATTTGAGGTCACAAATCGCGTTGGTAAGCCAAGAGCCTACTCTATTTGGAGGAACAATCCATGAAAACATTGTCTATGGTAAAGAAAATGCAACAGTAGCTGAAGTAAGGAAGGCTGCAAAACAAGCCAATGCTCATGAGTTTATAAGGTATGGATACAATTTTAATTTTTTTTTTCTCCATGTTGCAACATAGACTTAAAATTAAGTTTTTGGTCCTATGGAAGCACATTTTTTGTAATCTTGCAGCTCTATGGAAAATGGATATGACACTTATTGTGGAGAAAGAGGAGTTCAGCTATCAGGAGGCCAGAAGCAGAGAATAGCACTTGCCCGAGCGATACTCAAGAACCCAACTATCCTTCTCCTGGATGAAGCAACCAGTGCCCTTGATAGCGTGTCGGAGAATTTAGTCCAAGAAGCACTGGAGAAGATGATGGTTGGCAGAACATGTGTAGTGGTAGCTCACAGGTTGTCCACAATACAAAAAGCAGACTCCATAGCGGTGATAATGAATGGGAAAGTAGCAGAACAAGGATCACACTCTGAACTAGTTTCAATTGGAAGTGGTGGTGCCTACTATTCTTTGATAAAACTACAAAGCAATCAAGCAATCTCTGCGTGAACAATTTAGAATCAGATAGATTGTTCATCGTGTTCAAGTTCAACAACATGGATCCTTGATAATTGATATCACTGTCAAATTATTTCCAAGAATCCATGATCATACTTAACAAAGATCATGTTTAACAAGCAAATTTTGGCAAAACGAAGAAATTTGATGTTTGATTTTGTCACAAAGCCACTCACATCTAACACAAACTAGAAAAACAAACGTGATCCGTAAATTGCTATTTAATTAAGCATACAACTCATAAATAACATTAGAAACAATGACATATTTAATAGCAAAAGCCTATTATATATGTTGGATCTTGATCTTCATCAATGATCAATCACATGTGGGATGGTAAGCAGCAAAGCATTTTTTTTAGTATGGCATGGTAAAACATTGCCCAAAATAATGTCGTAGAAAATGGAATAGAAACCCTTCAGCTGATTTTTCGTTTTTATATATATTGTACAATGTTGGATTGCTACAAAAAATAACAACAATAAGGATAATAGTAAATTAATCAAAGATGATTGAGGCATGAAATCCATTAGGCATATTGTAGATACAGTGAAGAGAAGAAGACATGAAGGAGACGACGTTACCAGCAAATATGAGAAACATATTAAAGAAAACCAGAAAGTTGAGAGAAGTGAAAATGAACAGAGATAATGATAAAACATGGGATTTGGACATTTGGTAAGAAATTGTGGACTTAGCTAGGATAAGGGAGCAACTTTGGCTGACATCAGATCCGTCTCAAAAGTTTCGGAAGCTCTGTGTGAAATTTAAAAAATGGCGCTCTTACATTCTTACATAAAACTTTCATTGAAATTTTTTTTATAGATAGAGATAGTTAAATATTATAAGAAATTCATCTTTCAATTTAGTTTTGGTTGTTATAATACATCTGTAGCGAAAACTAAATTGAAAGAACACCTGTAGCGACAAACCATTCGTTGTTACGGGTTGTTCAAAATAATATTTTTTTTAATTTGAATACATATAAAAGGATTTTGTTTTGGTGGCTCTTGGACTTTATGAATTAAACAATGTAAAGAAACTTTGGCAACACATTGGCCACCGAAATCGAGTTTTCGCTTAATTTTGGTGAATGATGCAAAATTGAAGAAAAATTCCTTATTATAGCACATGATTTTCTTGAAATATGAAATTTTTGAAATTCTCAAGACAGGTTTTTACGGGTGTCTAGAAGTATTTTAGAGGCATAATAAAACTCAACGCGAGACCTTACGAGCACCAGAAATGCTTATTTTTATTTCATCAAATAAAATAAAAATAAAAAGTAGGAACACCTGTAACGACGAATGGTTCATCGCTACAAGTTGTTCAAAATAATTTTTTTTAATTTGAACAAATATATAAGGATTTAATTATTAGAAATCTTGGACTCTATGATTAAACTATTAAAAGAAGTTTTGCCAACACATTGGCCATCAAAATCAAGTTTTTGCTTAATTTGGGTGAATGGTGCGAAATTGAAGAAAAATTCCTTATTATAGCACATGATTTCTTTGAAATATGAAATCTTTAAAATTTTCAAGACCGGTTTACATGGGTGTTCATAAGTATTTTAGAGGTATAATGAAACCCAACACAAGACCTTACGAGCACCCGAAATGTTTATTTTTATTTCGTCAAATTAAAATTAAAAATAAAATAAAAACACTTTTAGCGACGACCTATTCGTCGCTACAAGTTGTTTAATTTTGTTTTTTAATTTGAACAAATGTAAAAGGATTTTCTTATTAGGATTCTTGGACTCTGTGAATAAACCATGCAAAGGAGTTTTGGCTACACATTGGTCACCGAAATCGAGTTTTTGTTTAATTTGGGTGAATCGTGCAAAATTGAAGAAAAATTCTTTATTATAGCACATAATTTTCATGAAATATGAAATATGAAATCTTTGAAATTCTCAAGACCGGTTTGCACGGGTGTCTAAACCCAACACAAGTCCTTACAAGCATTGGAAGAGCTTTTTTAGTATTATTATTATTTTGTTAAATTAAAATAAAAAATTTGGAAAAACTGTAGCGACGAATAATTCGTCGCTTCAGGTTGTTCAAATTTTTTTTATTTTGAATAAATGTAAAAGGATTTTTATTTTTGGAGCTCTTGGGCTCAATGAATTACACAATGAAAAAAAACTTTGGCAACACATTGACCATCGAAATTGAATTTTCGCTTGATTCGGTGAATTGTGCCAAATTGAGGAAAATTTTCTTATTATATAACATGATTTTCTTGAAATATAGAATCTTTGAAATTCTCAAAATCGGTTTGCACGAGTGTCGATAAGTATTTTAAAGGCATAATGAAACTCATTGCAAGACCTTACGAGCACTAGAAGTGCTTATTTTTATTTCGTCATATTAAAAAAAAGTTAGGAACACACTTTTAGCGACGAACAGTTCGTCGTTACATGTCGTTTAATTTTGTTTTTTAATTTGAACAAATGTAAAAAGATTTACTTATTAAGATTCTTGGACTCTGTGAATAAACAATGCAAAGGAGTTTTGGCAACACATTGGCCACCGAAATCGAGTTTTTGCTTAATTTGGGTGAATGGTGCGAAATTGAAGAAAAATTCTTTATGATAGATAGCACATAATTTTCATGAAATATGGAATTTTTGAAATTCTCAAGACCGGTTTGCACAGGTGTCTAAACCCAACACAAGTCCTTACAAGCATTGGAAGAGTTTTATTATTATTATTATAATTTTGTTAAATTAAAATAAAAAATTTGGAACACCTGTAGCGACGAATGGTTCGTCGCTACAGGTTGTTCAAAATATTTTTTTTTTAATTTGAATAAATGTAAAAGGATTTTTGTTTTTGGAGCTTTTGGGCTCAATGAACTAAACAATGCAAAAAAACTTTGGCAACACATTGACCATCGAAATTGAATTTTCGCTTGATTCGGTGAATTGTGCCAAATTGAGGAAAATTTTCTTATTATAGAACATAATTTTTTTGAAATATAAATTTTTTGAAATTCTCAAAACCAGTTTGCACGGGTGTCCATAAGTATTTTAGAGGCATAATGAAACCCAATGCAAGACCTTACGAGCACTGGAAGTGCTTATATTTATTTCATCATATTAAAAAAAAGTTGGGAACACACTTTTAGCGACGAATTGGTCGTCGCTACAGGTTGTTTAATTTTATTTTATTTTAATTTGAATAAATCTAAATGGATTTTTGTTTTTGGGGCTCTTGGGCTCAATAAATTAAACAATGCAAAAAAACTTTAGCAACGCATTGACCATTGAAATTAGATTTTCGCTTGATTTGGTGAATTGTGCCAAATGAGGAAAATTTTCTTATTATAGAACATGATTTTCTTGAAATATAGAATGTTTGAAATTCTCAAAACCAGTTTGCACGGGTGTCCATAAGTATTTTAGAGGCATAATGAAACCCAATACAAGACCTTACAAGCACTGGAAGTGCTTATTTTTATTTCGTCATATTATACAAAAGTTAGGAACACATGTAGCAACGAACATATCGTCGCTATAGGTTGTTAAAAAAAATATGATTTTTTAATTTGAAGAAATGTAAAATGATTTAGTTATTAGGGGTCTTGGACTCTATAATTAAACAATACAAAAGAGTTTTACCAACATATTGGTCATCGAAATTGAGTTTAAGAAGAATTCCTTATTATATAGCATACATGATTTCTTTGAAATATAACATCTTTGAAATTCTCAAGACCGGTTTGCACAAGTGTTCAAAAGTATTTTAGAGGCATAATGAAACCCAATGCAAGACCTTACGAGCACCGGAAGTATTTACTTTTATTTTGTCAAATTAAAATAAAAAAATTATGAATCGTACCGTTCGTCGCTACAGGTTGTTAAAAAAAAATATAAAAAAATTGATCAAATGTAAAGGGATTTACTTATTAAAGCTTTTGGACTCTATGGATAAACAATTTAAAGGAGCTTTAGCAACACCTTGGCCATCAAAATCGAGTTTTTGCTTAGTTTGGATGAATTGAATAATTATTTTTTTATTATAGCACATGATTTCCTTGAAATATGAAATCTCTAAAATTTTCAAAACCGGTTTACACGGATGTTCAGAAGTATTTTAATGGAATAATGAAATCCAACGCGAGACCTTACCAGCACCGAAAGTGCTTATTTTTATTTCGTCAAATTAAAATTAAAAAAAATTAAGAACAACTTTAGCGACGAATTATTCGTCGCTACAAGTTGTTCAAAATTTTTATTTTTTTTAAATTTGAACAAATGTAATATGATTTAGTTATTATGGCTCTTGGACTCTATGATGAAGCAATACAAAGAAGTTTTAACAACAACAGTAAAACCTATTTCCACTAGATAATATAGCTAAAAGTAAAATATAGATAGCTAGTTTTTCACTCTTGCTCCGGCAGAGGGTAGCTATTTGTAAGTTAATTTAGAATTTAGTTATATTTTCTCTCCTATCTGGCTAAATATAGTTACAAATTTTGGCTAAAGCTAAATTTGACTTTTCATTTAGAGCATGTCCAATAGAGTAGTTAAAATGAGATTTTAGTAATATTATAGCTATTTTGCATCAAAAAGCAGCTCCAGCAGAGTACCTAAACTAAAGTTAAATTTAACTTTTTGTTAAACGGGTAGCTAAATATAGCTAGAAAATTTGAATAGCTAAACCGGCCAATACCTATATTTCTCTTTCCTCTTTTCTCTTCTCTTTCTCCACATGTCAATGTATTATTTGATGAAATTTTTTATATGACTACTAAATAGCTAGCGTTGTTGGAGTGAGATTGTTAAATTGCTACCTAAATCTCATTTTTCTAGGTATTTTAACTTTAAACTATTATGTTGCAGTGATAAATTGTGTCAAAAATAGCTAAATTTTAATTCTTTTTTCAAAATAGCTAGTCTGTTGGAGATGCTCAGATGTCACGAAGTAATATCTCAAAATCTCAATCATTACATGATTGTATACCAACTTAATACTATAACCTCAACTATCAATCTATCAACTTCACACCCAGAAACACTATCCATAAACAAGTAAAATAGAAATATAGCATTATAAGTTATAGATGTATATGCTTCCTCAATTTTAAAATTTCTGGCTAATATAATGGAAATATAGCATTTGCATGTCTTGTATTCAAATGTAAATTTACAAATGTATTACTTAAGGTACGTATAGCTTGCATGAGGTTGAGATGTACATTGACGGTTGAAGACCCTTGAAATATAGTTGATATCACGAAAAATAGTATGCACCTCACTGTTGTGACATTGGGAAAATTTCTTTTTATGTACAATGGTCCAATCTTTGATTTTTTTTTTTTTTTCTCTACGTGCCCCATCGATCGTCGAGCTAGACTGCCGCTAAAAGTAGTGTAAAACGAAACCAGGGGATCTTAGAAATGGCCGTCACCTGAATTCTCATCATAAGCTCCGATCGATGCCTATTTTTAACTTCGTTGTAAGTTGCATTCCATTAGGTGTCGTAGGCTAAAGGCCAGAGAACATTCTTAAGATGTATTTAAAACTATTAATTAGAATGAATAATAGCGGCATCAAACAAGCACCGCTTGGAGGGGACAATTCAAGTTTGGATAGTTAATATGGCAAAGAAGACGTGCTGCGGTTTATCAACGTTTTCATATTCTTTATTTAAAGTTGTTATTATGCATATATAGGCCAAAAAGAACAACATCGATCGAGCATGAATCTGAAAAGGAATTGGTTTTGTTTCTAATGCCAAGCTAAGCGGACATTCGTTGATCCTGTTTTAGCATGAGATTTTTTAACTTTGCAGCAGAATCTCTATGCTTGAAGACGAGAAAGGAATCTACTTTGCTATAATCGGAAATACTTATCTTCAACCAATGGTCTTGTAATGACCAAAACCTAAAAGAATGCTATATTTACTCTAATACCAATGACCTAGTTGGATAGAGAGGGTCAAACATAAAAATGGCATGATAAAATTAGTTTGCTAGCTAAAGAAGCACCAAAAAACTCAATAAATATGGGGAAGGAAAGTTCGAATATAATTATAACCTCTTCCACGAAAGAAAATGAATATCATTAGCCTTAATGATATAACATATCAGACACATTATGGTGTCTTTTGTTTTTAGGATTAAAAAAAAAACTCAAAAGTTTTTGTTTGGAAAGTTATTGCAAGAGAAAAAATTAAATGAATGAGTTAAAGAAGTTACAATATTGTACGTGCTTCTCTTCTCTTGCTATATATTTGCCAAAAAAAAAATGATACCTCCCTTTAGAAGTTTTGGATTAAGTTTAACGATATATCAAGATTGAACAATACGATCCAAACGTAACCAAAAAGGTGCATTATGGTTTTGTGTACTTATATAGGAGACTAATCCTTATTAAAATTAACCTACATTTTGTACCTTGTGTAACAAGCAATGCCTTGAAATATCAATGTCTCTGCCGCCAAACAACTGAAACCGGATATGAAGCCTCCGTAAGCATAACTACAAAATCATGATCAATTAGTACTAATTAAACAAGTATTACACTTGCAAGTGGCATATTAATTATTACCAACATTCTAATGAATGAGTCAGCTGATAATTAACCATCATTAAGAAACTATCTTCAGCTTTGAATATAATCTTCATATATACTCGGTATTCCAAGTACAGTGACTTTTTCTTTTTCTTCTGATTGTATACTTATATAGTGACTTTCGTTCGACCCAAAGTTTCAAACATTGATGAAAAGTATTTATAATATTGAGACTTGGAGGTTCAGTTGAATAGATTAGATGTCATACATGAAGGTTAATTCAAGCAACATCTCAGACAAAACCTAGCTAGGTTGTTTGATGTTAATGTAATAATTAATAATCTGATCAGTTCATTAACTTACTTGTAGTTTCCCAAGAAGGGAATAGGATCGGAAAAGCAATTTCAGCTTTGAAAAAGAGGGGAAATTCTGCCATAAACGGAGCATGTCATGCTTGGGCACGTGACATGCTCCTAAGCCCTTGGATGCATACTCTACCCCACCCCACCCCCCTGCAAATGTATCCTCTGCCCGAGCACCCTTCTGCGCCCCGGGCACTGAAGGTGCACCCTGAAAAGAGTAGTCAATTCATTCATAAACATTCTATCTGATAGCCGATTAGAGCTCCCTAGGGTTTTAGAGCCAACTCTATACTTCTATAGTATTGTACGTGTACGTGGGGGTTTACCATATTCCAATAAAATATACAACATGTATAATCATTCTGTTATGAAAAGAAAAAATAAGCATGAAATGTAAAATATCAATCATGGACCTGAGACCTTGTGCTCATACAGCTCAGTCACTCATGGTCATGGGCAAGCCAACTGGTACATACTGTTGATTTGCGCTTTACTAGTGCTCAAAAGCTTATTCTCTCCCGCCCCAAAACCAAATGCGGAAATGCCAATTGGCAAAAGCCAAGCCGTTGGTTGTCCCAGACCCAGACCCAGACCCTAACCCTCCCTTCTGTTAAAGTTTCACAGAATGGGCAGCACTTAACACCCATCTCTATCCAATTTACCAAAGTACCCCTACCGGCATTTTCCTCTTAACCTCGGATCTCGAACTCATCATACCCTCCTCCCCTTTTCGTCTTTTCGCCCTTCCACGTGGCACCATCCAACCTGCAAAATCTCTCTATATACAAAGCTCCCCCACGCACACAAAGCTCGATCCCCTCAGCTTTCTCTCCACTCTAAACCCGGTCCGTCCGGCATGAGGCTCCGATCGTGGCTAGCCGCCACCTGCTCCCAAGACGAATCGGCCATTTTCTTCCCGCAAACCCAACCCTCATCCTCATCATCATCATCATCATCATCTCAGAGACGACGCGTCGTTTCGGACACAAGTAGCTCCTCCGATATTCCCAGCAGCGCCTCCAGTAGCAGCCTCCAGAGCAACCTCTCTCTCCAGACGCTGCCATCTGTCCCCTCCCTCCAGAAACTCATCACCCAATTCGACACCCCAAACCTCTCCGTCTCACACCTCTGCTCCACCACTCTCAATCCCAAGCCCTCCCACCCCATCACTTGCCTCGCCGTCCACAAAAACCTTCTCTACGCCGCCTCCGCCCACCAAATCAACGTCTACGATCGGGCCGACTTCTCCCACCTCGACGCATTCAACGCTCACGATCCGTCCTCCGGTTCCGTCAAATCCGTTTCATTTTCGGGTGGCAAGGTGTTCACCGCGCACCAAGACAGTAAAATCAGCGTGTGGGAGATAACGCCCAGTAAACAGCACAAGCTGTTAACGACGCTCCCTACCGTCAACGACCGTTTGCGCCGTTTTGCGCTACCCAAGAATTACGTCAGCATCCGTCGCCATGTGAAACGGCTCTGGATTCAACACGCTGACGCCGTTACTGGCATCGCCGTCAATAACGGTTTGGTCTACTCGGTCTCTTGGGACAAGACCCTGAAGATTTGGCGGGACTCCAACCTCCGCTGCCTGGAGTCCGTCAAGGCTCACGAGGACGCCGTGAGCGCCGTGGCGGTTTCTAACGACGGGACGGTCTACACCGGGTCGGCGGATCGCCGGATTCGGGTCTGGACAAAACCGCTGGGGGAGAAGCGCCACGTGCTGGTGGCGACTCTGGAGAAGCACAAGTCGGCCGTGAACGCTCTGGCTCTAAACGACGACGGATCGGTGCTGTTTTCGGGGGCTTGTGACCGTTCGATCTTGGTGTGGGAGAGGGAGGACAGCGCGAACCACATGGCGGTTACCGGAGCGCTGAGAGGTCACGGGAAAGCTATACTGTGTTTATTCAACGTAGGGGATTTGTTGCTGAGTGGGTCCGCTGATCGGACGGTGAGGATGTGGCAGCGTGGGAAGGATGGAAGTTATTGCTGCTTGGGGGTTTTGGAGGGCCACGTGAAACCGGTGAAGTCGTTGGTGGCAGTTACAGACAGTGGGGCTAACGGCGTCGTTTCGGTTATCAGTGGGAGTTTAGATGGAGTGGTGAAGGTGTGGCAGGTTTCGGTTTCGGATGTGCCAAAAGAGCAAAAGATATTAGATTAAATTTTGTGAAGAACTTCAACGTACTACTGTAATGGTGCACTGCCTCAGTACTACTGCAATCATAATCAGACTTTTTTTTGTTCTTGAATATGATTGCTTAGATTTGTTATATGGTGCATACAATAATTAAGATTGGTTTAATTGTTCAGATCGAGTACCTGTAAATGGATGTTGATTACGATTTCGTTATTAATATTGGTTGTTGTTTAATTAGGCTAACCATTAGCAAAGTGATCGATATATATATATATATATATATATATATATATATATATATATATATATATATATATATATATATATATATATATATATATATATATATATATATATATATATATATATATATATATATATGTTGTAAATAATAATATTTATGTGGTTGTCCTTGCAAATACTTTAGGGGTTCATTATGTAATATCTCATTAGTTGAAACCCTTATCATGTAAACTCCAACACTATAAATTGAGACTAAGGTGAATGAGAAGTGTGAACTCTTACTTCTATCTTTCATCTATTACATCTCTAGTTTACTTGCTATCACTTCTCTAAGTAAGTCCTCAGTTTTATAACACGTTATCAGCACGAATGTCTCTCGTATTATTTTTTGTTCTCATATAAGCTCGATGATGATCAATGAGTTATATGGTGCAACTCTTGTTGTTTTTCGACCAATACTCACGATCTATGAGTTCTCTATTTTCAAATATATATGAAGCATTGTACATGTATGGAAGGCTAGCTTTTGCCTCCTAAACTCTATTTAATTTTTACATAATATAGGAGGTTTCACACCCTCAATTTTAATTTACGTAATATAAGAGGTTTCACACCCTCTAATTTTAATTTACGCAATATAGGAGGTTTCACACCCTCCATTTTAATTTACGTAATATAAGAGGTTTCACACCCTCTAATTTTAATTTACGCAATATAGGAGGTTTCACACCCTCCATTTTAATTTACGTAATATAAGAGGTTTCACACCCTCTAATTTCAATTTACGCAATATAGGAGGTTTCACACCCTCCATTTTAATTTACGTAATATAAGAGGTTTCACACCCTCTATTTTTAATTTACATGCAATATAGGAGGTTTCATACCCTCCATTTTATTTTACATGCAATGTGGAAGGTTTCATACCCTCCATTTTTATTTTATATGCAATATAATATGGAAGGCCAAATTTTCGCCTCCTAAATTTCATATCATGCATATATGGAAGGCTAATTATCGCCTCCTAAATTTCATTTTGTGTACATATCAAAGTTTTCATATCTTTCCCTTCTTTCCGTTAATCATGATAACAAAGGGTTTAAATATGATCTCCCATTTAAAGTAGGCATTATTTTATGACACAAATGTAAATTTTTTTTTGTAAAAACCAAATGGAATAGACTTGTCCAAAACCTTGGCATCCGAAGTCCTTGGATTCCAATAACATTTGTAATTATTGTTTTCAATTGTTAATTGATTAAGTACATAATGATCAAGTAATGGAATGGTCAAAAGTGGGGGAAAATTCATTATCTTTGCCCACATTATGAGGATTGATTATAGGCCATAATTATTAATTAATTCATGGATACTCTTATATACAATATGCATGGTGCACTTATCAAGTCCTAACATTTTTTGCGTAGGAAAATGGCCAACCTAGCAAAACTGGAATTTGCTGCCCTTGATATATCTGGAAAAAATTACCTTTCCTGGGTCCTTGATGCCGAGATTCATCTCCAAGCTAATAATCTCGGAAATGCCATCAAGGAGGACAACAATGCGACCCAACAGGATCGCGCAAAGGCAATGATTTTTCTACGACACCACATCCATGAAGGATTGAAAGAGGAATACCTCACAGTAAAAGATCCACTTGAGCTTTGGGGAGCTTTGACAGAGCGATATGCTCACCAAAAAACTGTGATCCTTCCAAGAGCCAGTTTTGAATGGACACACCTGCGCCTTCAAGATTACAAGACAGTAAGGGAGTATAACTCTGCATTGTTCAGGATAACCTCCCAAATGAGGTTATGTGGAGAGAAAATAACTGATGAAATGTTGCTAGAGAAAACATTTTCTACTTTCCATGCTACTAATGTGCTCCTGCAACAGCAGTATCGAGAACGTGGATTCAAGAAATATTCAGATTTAATATCTTGTCTCCTAGTAGCCGAGCAGAATAATGAGCTACTGATGAAAAACCATCATTCCCGCCCAGTTGGATCACAACCAATCTCGGAAGTGAATGCCACACACTCTGGTGGAAATTTCAATAGGCGTGGAAAAGGGCCTAGCAATGGTCGTGGCCGTGGGCGTGGACGTGGACGTGGACGTGGACGTGGGAATTATAATGGTCAAGGTCGTGGAAGTCAGAACCAATTTTTGGGACCACGAATCAATGCAAAATTCAACAGAGGAAAGGGCCAGATGAATCGAGCCCCTAGAAATAATGAAAATATTTGTCATCGGTGTGGTGGAAATAATCATTGGGCTCGAATGTGTCGCACACCCAAACATTTGGCAGATCTTTATAAGGCCTCCTTGGAAGAAAAAAGGGTGGAAACAAATTATGTTGATCAATCTGATCCTTGGGACTCATCTGAGCCATCAGACAAAACTTCCCTTGATGTGTCTGATTTTCTCACCAACAATGGAAGTCATGATGATAAAAAGGATTAATGGCGGAATCCTCATCACCAAATAAACTTAGAACTCATGTCTAAGTTTTTTCCCTTATTGTTATGCCTTGTCGGTTGATTTTGAGTGTTCATTTCAAGTTTTGTGTGTTCATTCCAAGTTTGTGTAAAATTCAATAAATGACAAGTTTTTATATTTTATCAAATAGTCCATTTTTTTTTTGGTTTTTCAATGCATACCAATTAATTGAAATTAAATGCTAATGAATACTCCACAATTTAACATATATGAATTTACATATACAACATATATCCGTTTTTTTTTTCACACTTGAAAGTTTTTGCTTATCAATAGAATTGAAAGTTTTTGCTTATCAATAGAATTTCCAGTTATCTACATATTCATTTGTCTTTCACACTTGAAAGTTTTTGCTTATCAATAGAATTTCCAGTTATCTACATATTCATTTGTTCATTAAATGAATTTTTCATTGTGGTTGTTGACAGTTTATTATTTAATAAACAGGCATGAATATTGATTATGAATTCCCTCAGTTCAAGAAAGGTGAAGAAGATATATGTCTTGCTGATAGTGCAACTACGCACACGATCCTTCGCGATCGAAAATATTTCTCAAATTTAATCCCTACAAGAGCCAATGTGACAACCATATCAGGTTCTACAGATCTAATCGAAGGCTCCGGAAGAGCCCATATAAGGTTGCCAAATGGGACCCAATTGTTTATTCAAGAGGCTTTATACTCTGCTAGATCCGGAAGAAATCTACTGAGTTTTAAAGATATTCGTTTGAATGGATACCACATTAAAACCACAAATGAGAATAATGTGGAATATCTTTGCATTACCTCCAATAAACACAGCCAAAGGCGTATATTGGAAAGATTGGTTGCTCTCTCATCTGGATTATATCACACAATCATAAAGTCTGTTGAGGCATACCATGTCGTGAACCAGAAGTTCACTGACCATATGTGAGATCCCGAATTTTAAAGTTGGTCAAATTTTATTTTTGAGGTCAAAATTAGAAAGTACACGTCACTACGAGTTCGTAGACACGAAGAACACGAAAATCGGAGTTGTAACAAAGAAGTTATAGGCATTAGAAGTTTAGTGGCAGTTTCGTAATTTCTGGAACTCCGTGTACTATAAATAGCAAGTCCATTTCCGGAAACACCCATTTCTGGAAAGTTTCCATTTCTGGAAACCGACCCAAAAGGGCAGCAAACCCATTTTGGTCGCCGGAGCTTCACCGCTTCGCCGCCTTCTCGTCCGGCCACCTTAGGCTATGAAACCGGTCTCAAATGCTTCGTCTCTAACCCCTCTACAAGTCTGTACCCACGTCTCACCCTATCATTTACCGTACACAACGAATCTAAGCTAGAAAGATTCAACTCTTTCCGGCCTATTTTCTAAATTCCGGCCAACTCCGGCCAAATTGGGAGGGGATACTTATTGGGCTTTGTTTATCTTGGAAAACCCTACAAAACCCCTAAAGACCCGATGTGAATCGCTACCTCTTGTTTCCGAATTTTGGATCGAAATGTTTTGAACCTCCGCCGGCTTGTTTTTCAAATTCCGGCCAAACCGTCGGTTATTTGGAGAAACCCGAAGGTATAAAGTTGTTAGTCTCTTCAAGGGCTTTCTTTTGGCTATAATTTTGTAGATTTTGGTTAAGGTTGGATTCTGGCCACCTCCTGCCGCCTCCGGCCACCGTGGCTCCGCCGTGAACGGCAGTGATTTTAGTTTTTTTTCTATTCGTTTTGGCTTGATTTGTTTTATTTAAGTTGTGTAAGTGTTAAGTAGTGATTGAGCGTATTTGTTTGGTTTGATTTTGTCTAGTATCGAAGTTTGTGGAGCTCGATTTGGTTTGGAATTCTCGAATGAGACTTGACGTGAAGTCCAGCTAACGTAGAACTAGTATTGTGCGGAATCAAGGTAGGGGGATCTTGGGGAACCTTTTTAATTGATTTGTTTGCTTGCGATGTTTGAACAATATGCTTGTTTGATATACGGTGATTGATATTTTATATGCAAACATAATTATATGTTTAAATGCATATTACCAATGATATATTTGATGATGCATCATGACATATAGAAGGATACATCGGTGGGAAGGAATGTGATTATGATTTGAGAATGGTGGATGGATATGAAAATAATGAAATATATGGGAAATAGCTTTTGTGTAGTTGAGTCTGACTCGTAGGGACCAGATTTCATGTGGGCTAATAGAGCTGTGCGGAACTGGTGATCGAGGTTGGGCAAGATGACTAGCAAAATGGATATGTGGGTTGATTTGTTACGGGTGTTAGATCATATATTGAAACATTTAGGGTCACCCCCGGTTGGTAAAATACACGGTATGAGACGTGTAGGCTCTGCTTGTTTTGTTATATGGACTAACGGGTAGATAAGTGAAGCTCATTTGACATTCATGCATCAATTTCATTATAGTTATTTTAGTCATAATGATTTTCTTAAAAGGTTTATGTCCCTACTGAGCAGCGAGGACGAAAGCTCACCCCTACAATAGGTTGTTGTTTTTCAGGTACAACTTACGAGTTTCGGAATGTTTAGACAAGACGAGAGTGAGTTAGAACGTAAAAGAAGGTGTAATTTCTCTTTGTAAGGTTTTGTTTTTACTTTTTAACGCTCACACCTCGGAATCGGATTTCGGCGCTTAAAATCCGCCGACACCGGGTCCGGGGCGTGACAGAATGGTATCAGAGCTAACCAGGGATTAGAACCCCAGGATCTGTGGTAGTTTAGAATTTTCTTTGACATAGGTTAGAGCCCAAAAGCGTTTTCGGAATTTCTAAATATTGGAAATTTCGAGGACGAAATTTTTTTTAAGGAGGTTGGATTGTGAGATCCCGAATTTTAAAGTTGGTCAAATTTTATTTTTGAGGTCAAAATTAGAAAGTACACGTCACTACGAGTTCGTAGACACGAAGAACACGAAAATCGGAGTTGTAACAAAGAAGTTATAGGCATTAGAAGTTTAGTGGCAGTTTCGTAATTTCTGGAACTCCGTGTACTATAAATAGCAAGTCCATTTCCGGAAACACCCATTTCTGGAAAGTTTCCATTTCTGGAAACCGACCCAAAAGGGCAGCAAACCCATTTTGGTCGCCGGAGCTTCACCGCTTCGCCGCCTTCTCGTCCGGCCACCTTAGGCTATGAAACCGGTCCCAAATGCTTCGTCTCTAACCCCTCTACAAGTCTGTACCCACGTCTCACCCTATCATTTACCGTACACAACGAATCTAAGCTAGAAAGATTCAACTCTTTCCGGCCTATTTTCTAAATTCCGGCCAACTCCGGCCAAATTGGGAGGGGATACTTATTGGGCTTTGTTTATCTTGGAAAACCCTACAAAACCCCTAAAGACCCGATGTGAATCGCTACCTCTTGTTTCCGAATTTTGGATCGAAATGTTTTGAACCTCCGCCGGCTTGTTTTTCAAATTCCGGCCAAACCGTCGGTTATTTGGAGAAACCCGAAGGTATAAAGTTGTTAGTCTCTTCAAGGGCTTTCTTTTGGCTATAATTTTGTAGATTTTGGTTAAGGTTGGATTCTGGCCACCTCCTGCCGCCTCCGGCCACCGTGGCTCCGCCGTGAACGGCAGTGATTTTAGTTTTTTCTATTCGTTTTGGCTTGATTTGTTTTATTTAAGTTGTGTAAGTGTTAAGTAGTGATTGAGCGTATTTGTTTGGTTTGATTTTGTCTAGTATCGAAGTTTGTGGAGCTCGATTTGGTTTGGAATTCTCGAATGAGACTTGACGTGAAGTCCAGCTAACGTAGAACTAGTATTGTGCGGAATCAAGGTAGGGGGATCTTGGGGAACCTTTTTAATTGATTTGTTTGCTTGCGATGTTTGAACAATATGCTTGTTTGATATACGGTGATTGATATTTTATATGCAAACATAATTATATGTTTAAATGCATATTACCAATGATATATTTGATGATGCATCATGACATATAGAAGGATACATCGGTGGGAAGGAATGTGATTATGATTTGAGAATGGTGGATGGATATGAAAATAATGAAATATATGGGAAATAGCTTTTGTGTAGTTGAGTCTGACTCGTAGGGACCAGATTTCATGTGGGCTAATAGAGCTGTGCGGAACTGGTGATCGAGGTTGGGCAAGATGACTAGCAAAATGGATATGTGGGTTGATTTGTTACGGGTGTTAGATCATATATTGAAACATTTAGGGTCACCCCCGGTTGGTAAAATACACGGTATGAGACGTGTAGGCTCTGCTTGTTTTGTTATATGGACTAACGGGTAGATAAGTGAAGCTCATTTGACATTCATGCATCAATTTCATTATAGTTATTTTAGTCATAATGATTTTCTTAAAAGGTTTATGTCCCTACTGAGCAGCGAGGACGAAAGCTCACCCCTACAATAGGTTGTTGTTTTTCAGGTACAACTTACGAGTTTCGGAATGTTTAGACAAGACGAGAGTGAGTTAGAACGTAAAAGAAGGTGTAATTTCTCTTTGTAAGGTTTTGTTTTTACTTTTTAACGCTCACACCTCGGAATCGGATTTCGGCGCTTAAAATCCGCCGACACCGGGTCCGGGGCGTGACACCATAATACCATTATGCTTTGGCATGACCGTCTTGGTCACCCTGGATCCACGATGATGCGTAGGATCATTACAAATTCCAATGGACACCCATTGTTGAATAAACATATTCTTTTACAAAGCAACAACCCTTGCAAAGCTTGTTCACAAGGAAAATTGGTCATCAGACCATCTTATACAAAGCTTGATGTGGAATCCCCATCATTTCTGCAAAGAATTCAAGGGGACATATGTGGACCTATCCAACCATCTTGTGGACCATTTCGGTATTTTATGGTTTTGGTTGATGCTTCTACAAGATGGTCACATGTTTGCCTCTTGTCGACTCGTAATATAGCTTTTGCAAAGCTTCTAGCCCAAATTATCAAATTACGAGCACAATTTCCAGATCATTCTATTAAGTCTATTCGATTAGACAATGCTGGTGAATTTACATCACAAACATTTGATGATTATTGCATGTCCTTAGGAATTGAAATCGAGCATCCAGTCCCACATGTTCATACGCAAAATGGTTTGGCGGAAGCATTTATTAAGCGCCTTCAGATAATTGCGCGCACATTGCTTATGAAAACAAAATTGCCAGTTTCTACATGGGGACATGCCATTTTGCATGCATCATCATTAATTCGGTTGAGGCCCATAGCCAACCATCAATATTCTCCATTACAAATCATTTTTGGGAACCAGCCCAATATTTCCCATTTACGAACATTTGGTTGTACTGTTTATGTGCCTATTGCACCGCCACAACGTACCAAAATGGGCCCTCAACGTAGATTGGGAATATATATCGGTTTTGATTCACCATCCATCATAAGATATCTTGAACCCTTGACAGGTGATATTTTTACTGCACGATTTGCAGATTGTCATTTTGATGAGACAATATTCCCGCCGTTAGGGGGAGAAAAGACTGCTCTTGAAGAACGTCGTGAATTGTTATGGGAAATACCAACTATGTCTCATTTTGATCCTCGTACCACACAAAGTGAAAGTGAAGTAAGAAGGATTCTTCACCTTCAGAATATTGCTGACTCAATGCCTGACGCATTTACTGATACAGCAAAAGTGACAAGATCACATATCCCAGCAGCAAATACACCTGCAAAAATTGATGTCCCCATAGGACAAAACAATGTGGCGGCCAATGAGCCATCTATTGCACGCTTGAAGCGTGGTAGGCCTATAGGTTCAAAAGATTCAGTTCCTAGAAAAAGGAAATCAAAAGCACTCCTGAATCCTGATGAAATCGCCCCGGAAAATGTTAATATCCGATCCACAACTCATGACTCTGTCATTATAGGAAAAGAAAGTGTCTTTGGTAAGACACAAGCCCCTGAAGAGGCACAGGTACCTGAAAATAAGGAAATCTCCATAAATTATGCATATACCAATGAATTGTGGGATCGTAAAGAAATGATCATTGATAATATATTTTCATTCGCAGTAGCTACTGAAATTGTAAAATGCGATGACATTGAACCTCACTCTGTTAATGAATGTAAACAGAGACATGATTGGCTCAAATGGAAATATGCAATTCAGGCGGAACTAAATTCTCTTGAAAAGCGCACTGTTTTCGGACCAATAGTTCAAACACCACCCAATGTGAACCCGGTCGGTTACAAATGGGTATTTACTAGAAAGCGTAATGAGAAAAATGAAATTGCAAGATATAAAGCTCGACTTGTCGCGCAAGGATTTTCACAAAGGCCAGGAATTGATTATGATGAAACATATTCCCCTGTGATGGATGCAATTACATTCCGCTATCTAATAAGTTTGGTGGTTTCAGAAAAACTCGATATGAGGCTTATGGACGTAGTCACTGCATATCTATATGGTGAATTAGATACTGATATATACATGAAAGTTCCAGAAGGACTTAAGTTGCCTGAGACAATAACAAGACCACGCAATATGTACTCAATTAAATTGAGAAGATCATTGTATGGGTTGAAACAATCTGGAAGAATGTGGTTTAACCGTCTCAGTGAATATTTAATTAAGGAAGGATATGTTAATAATCCTATATGTCCTTGTGTGTTTATCAAGAAATCAAATTCTGGTTTCGCAATAGTGGCTGTTTATGTAGATGACATGAATTTAATTGGAAGCCCTGAAGAGCTTGAAAAAACAGCTGAATATTTGAAAAATGAATTTGAAATGAAAGACCTTGGGAAAACAAAATATTGCCTCGGACTACAGATCGAGCATTTAACTAGTGGAATTCTTGTCCATCAATCAGCCTATACTGAAAAGATCCTAAAGCGATTCAATATGGACAAAGCATATCCACTAAGCACCCCGATGGTTGTTAGGTCTCTTGATATTGTAAAAGATCCATTTCGTCCTAAACAAAATAATGAAGCTATCCTTGGCCCTGAAGTGCCATACCTTAGCGCTATAGGTGCCCTACTTTATTTGACACAATGCACAAGGCCAGATATTGCATTTGCAGTAAACTTGTTGGCCAGATACAGCTCTGCTCCAACATTACGCCATTGGAATGGTGTGAAAAATATTATGCGCTACCTCCGTGGTACAACAGACATGGGTTTACTTTATACAAGTAAATCCACAAATAGTTCCAATATTGTAGGGTACGCAGATGCTGGGTACCTTTCCGATCCACATAAAGGTCATTCACAAACAGGATATGTCTTTACTTGTGGAAATACAGCAATTTCATGGCGATCAACGAAGCAAACTCTGGTAGCTACTTCCTCCAATCATTCTGAGATACTTGCACTTCATGAAACCAGTAGAGAAAGCATTTGGCTGAGATCAATGATTCGACATATCAGAGGTACTTGTAATTTATCTTCAGTAACTGACATTCCAACAATTTTGTATGAAGATAATGCAGCTTGCGTAGCTCAAATTAAAGGAGGATTCATTAAGAGTGATAGAACCAAACACATTTCACCAAAGTTCTTTTACACTCACCAGCTTGAGAAGAACCATGAAATTGAAGTTAGACAAATTCGATCTAATGAAAACCTGGCTGATCTCTTCACCAAATCTTTACCAAAGTGTACTTTTCAGAAACTAGTGAATGCCATCGGAATGCGTCAACTTTCCAAGCTATCAAATACAGCATGATGTGATCAGGGGGAGATTTCCATTAGGGGGAGCATTTATAAGAATATTTTTCGAGACACATGCGCGTTGTACTCTTTTTCCTTCGATCAAGGTTATTTTTATCCCACTGGGTTTTTGTTACTTGACAAGGTTTTAACGAGGCAACATTGAAGCGCATCCATCACCTTAGTGTTGAAGGGTGGACAACCAAGGGGGAGTGTTGTAAATAATAATATTTATGTGGTTGTCCTTGCAAATACTTTAGGGGTTCATTATGTAATATCTCATTAGTTGAAACCCTTATCATGTAAACTCCAACACTATAAATTGAGACTAAGGTGAATGAGAAGTGTGAACTCTTACTTCTATCTTTCATCTATTACATCTCTAGTTTACTTGCTATCACTTCTCTAAGTAAGTCCTCAGTTTTATAACAATATATATATATTGCAGATATATCCAACTCCAGATTCTCTCTGTACGTGTCGATCTCATAGTCTCCCTTATATGGAAGCTAGAGAAGAGGTTTAAGTTGAATTAAATAACTCATTTTGATATAATAATGCTAAAAAATTGTAATGATTTGGTAATTTCATCACTTAAATGATTTGCTAATCTACCCGCAAATCGATAACACTACATGTAAATTTGTATCAAATGACTAATGTGTCGGACGAGTTGCAAAACTCTAGAACTCTAGGAGGAGATCGATGCATTTTGATTTCTTTGCCACTCTAAATACTACTTCTTTGGTTAAACGTGTAACCGTGACACCGTCTTTCAAAATTACTGTATAGAGGTATGAAATCATTAACCATTAAAAACAATAGACGTATAGTAAAGACAATATAGTAAGGTGTTGAAATTAAAGGAAAATTATCATTTAGTTCAATTTTTTTTAACGTTTCCCAAAAGTAAAATGGCCAGCGCTTAAAAACTTGAAAGAAATGAACCCCAAATTAGCATAGGGGCATAGGGCTTCAAAATGTAACCATTCGTATAATATATGAAGGTTAAATTAATGGCGAATGGTCTTTTTATGAAGAGAGTTAAAACCAAGTCTCCTCTTCTTTCAATGGTAAATTAACTTGAGAGAAAAATAATGATTTATCACGAATTAAAGAAAATATTTTCATGTAATGAGAAAAAAAAAAAATATATATATATATATATCTTTAAACTGAAGAAATAGTGTAAAGGACTTGCACATTGTATCATTGGGGTTACAACTTGCATTTTAGTTACAATATATAGGTTCCCAGAAGTCAAAAACTCAAAACCACATTCATACGCCGGCTCTCTTTTTCATACTGTTAATTAGAAAGAAAAATAAATTAAATCTTTAACCCGATATTATATTTGAGTAATTGAAGAAAATTCAAACTCTTAAGCAGATGAAGACAAAGATTCACTTTGCGAACCCCATGTGATAACGCGCTTAATTAGCTAACCTCGTAATTATCTAGTACTTAACAACTAATCAATTGTCTTCCTCAAGCTTAATACATGGGAATATCACACTAATCTATATCCCTCCGCCTCCCAAGTATTCATTAATTTTCTGGTACTGATGCGAATAGATAGCTAGCTGTAACTCAAAATTCTTTGTCGTATGCCAGAGTTTAATTAGGGTAACTTGCAGATTACTGTACGTAAACAATTAATTAAGCTCGATCATCAAGAACTACAAGCTAGCTGGGTTGCGAAATGTACTTAATTGGAATTATTAATTAAGCTGAGTTGATGGTGATGAATGCATGCAGATCTAGCAGATATTATATATGCATGTGGTTTATCTTCTTCCTGTTCATAAAATCATCACCTAATTAAATATTTTGAGAGATGTCACTGCTTATATGACGTAGTGCATTATATTGTGGATATTTTTGAGAAAAGACTTGATATTTATATATATATATATATATATATATATATATATTGTGGATATTATGAGTTTATGACTATGGAAAGGACTTGAGATTGCATCAATTTCAGGAAAAATACCTACTCCATTGAGATTGTGATATTTATCTTTGCCTTTAGAATTAAATTAAGGTCTTTTTATTTGGTACAAGAGCTAATTAATTGCGAAAGAATCATTACTCCTTCTGTCCTAGCTTCGTACTAAATGTTTCTTGTTGCTTATTGACAGGGACGGAGTTAGAGTTGTATAGAAGGGGAGGCCAATATATTAAAAATAAGTTTTGGAAGTTGAAACATTGAAACGTGGGAGGGGCCAGTATAATAGAATTAAGCTCAACTCAGTTGGAAACAATTAATTAAGCTCAAGGAAAATTGCAAATATAAGACCGCAAAATAATTTTAGGTATAAATAATGATCTATGAGCTTTAGTAATTACAGATAATTAATTATTTTATAGATCATGAGGGAAACTCATGAGATTAAGTCAGATACATATATAATACGTACAACATATTATAACTTGTACGCAATTATACAAATTTGTGCTGCATATATTAGTGGTTGGTCAATTTTGTTTTACACGAAATCCATAACCTAGCTTTGTGCATGTATGCTAGTGGCCATTTTATTAATTAGTGGACGTAGTTCATCGATCAATCTCAGTTTAGTACGTGTTGTTTAAAAATCTGTGTTACATGGCAAAATTAAGAATCTAAAAGATCGTAGGGCCGGAGATTAATTTATACTAGTTGATTTGGATTGAAACTAACTTAAGAAATTAATGATGCGGCCTAGAATTAATGAAAAAAATCAAAAAATATAGTTGAGACTAGACATGCATTAGCATGTTATTATTGTTCAAGCTATTCTTGATTATATTTACGACCAAGCGATCGATGACTTTCTTCAGAATCCAGGAGTGATACAAACCCTAGAAATTATATATATACTTTTTTTTTTTGGGTTGTAGCTTATAGCTTTATAGAGACGGTGCACCATTAGTATCATCGAAAAAATATGCAGGTAGATGTCCACTACTTTTCAGAAAAAATATGCAGAGTTACATAAAAATAACTACCCACAAGATCACAATTTTCTCTACATAACTTCTCATACTTTTTTCTCATATATATTTTTTTTCTTTATAAAAAATCTATCACACATGCTCTGCATGTGTCCACAATACTAGCATCCACGAAACAAAGCTTGGAAAAAACAAAAAGCAAAAAAAAAAAAAAACTAGCACTATATTAATTCAACCATCCAATTTATACAGTTATAATGTTATATGCATATGCGCTTCTGAATTTATTTATTTTTGGTTACATGGACGAGCGAAGGTAACAGAAGGAAAACTAATCTTATTTTAGTTAATCTAAGTAAATCAACTTCAAAGAGCTTGATAACTTCAAGAGAAAGCGCGTTAAAAAATATGCAACCATGATCAAAGTTATGACCCAAACTCGCCATCATATCAGCAACTGAATTACGCTATCTGTAAACATGAGAAAGAGACACACACCAATCTCTTTCTAATAATATCAGTTTGATTACTCATAATATGAATGGGACACATCGTATATATGTAATTATTAAAGGTTAAACAAGAGAGACTCAAGACTTAAAATAAATAAATAAATTAAATAAAAGGGGGAAAGGAGGCTTCATTAATTATCAACCGACAGCCTTAGTTGTCCGGCTATGGTAGTAACGTACATTTATAATAAATTGTCACAGGGAAACAACGGGCCCCTATAGCTCAGTGGTAGAGCGTCAGTCTTGTAAACTGAAGGTCTGTAGTTCGATCCTGCATGGGGGCATTTTTTGTATTTCCACTCACCTTGTTCAAACGGGCTGAAAGCCTGAAACCAAGGACATGCAGCAGGCCCCATCAAACAATATAAGTTTTATTATTTTATTATTTATTTATTTATTTATTTTTTGTAACATTGTTTTTATTTCCACTCACCTTGTTCAAACTTGCCCATTCTCCAAATAAGGTATTCGAAAAGAATGGGCAAGTTTAGATTGTAGAGAGAAAATATTAGAGATTGGACAACTTCACTCCTTGAATTAGGGATGAAGAAGGGGGCAATAAGAGCGGGACACTAGAACGGAGGCCCCCACCCTAAAATTTACATTTAGTTTCATATACTATTGATTACATATTATTGGCATGTTTACTTATTTGGAATGCGTATGAGAATGAAAGAATTGATTTCCATTCTTGAGTTCTCTTGTGTTTACTAACATGCACATGAATCGGAATGGTTGTGGGTCCCACGAAAAAGTGACTAAAAAAGATAAATTCATTCCTGAATATCCGGAGTTTGATTACCAAGGGGGTAGATATTAGGAATGATTCCATCGGAATGAGAATTCCGATTCATTCTCATTTTCATTCCAAGTAAGTAAACATGTCATATATATATGAGTTTTCTCTAGTGAGTACCAAATAATGAGGGCTTGTTGAGAACTTTCAAACTCAACCGGTAGATGAGTATTTTAAATGTTAGTTGATATTTAAAAAAACTTATTGTTTGGTACTCATTGGAGCTTCTCCCATTATATATAAGATGGAGTGTCTAATAAGAACCTTATGATAATGATTCTTTATAATTTTCAAATCAACTGTTGGATGATTGTTTTAAATTTTTTCAATATACAAGTTATCCAACTATTGATTTAAAAGCTCTCATTTTAAAGTCTTCATTAGAGAGATCCCTTGACTTTATATATAGTTATATACTAGAAAAAATTAATTAAATAGGTGTATGGGAAGTTAACTATAAAGAGTGGAATTTTTTTTTTGACTCTTTTATCCTTTATAATTAAAATGATATATATAGTTATTTAATCTTTAAGGGGTATAAAAGTAAAAAAAATTAGTTATGGTTGACAACATGTGTTGTCTTAATAATAATATAGATATAGATATAGATAAATGATTAAATAGTATGAGATTTAGTGGTCGAGCTTGCACCCAAATTGATTTTTATTTTTCCAATATTGAACTTAAAAGTCAATAATAAGCATCTAGAAAATTTGGCAAAGCAAGACTAAAACACATCTTCAACAACTTCCTTATAAAGAAGTTGTTGAATTTGCTCTTATGACTAGAGTATTTATGGTAAACCTATGAATATAAACCATCGCAAGTGGCCTAGTGGTTCAGCGTCAAGGTTGGGAATCCCCCAACCCGTGTTCGAATCACAAAGTTGTCAAAGTGGCCACACACTATGCTGCAATGCACAGTTGGAGCATTTCACATGCGACACATGAATTAGTTTTTGGGCCTAGGAAACCTTTGAGATACTCTGACTAGTGTAAAAAAAAAATGACAATAGAGTATTTTTGGTAAACCTATGAATATAAAACTACTGTTTTCCTGGCCCAAACGCTTTGAATTCAATTTTGGGCTGATTCCCAAAATTTAAACATAACCCATCCTCACAATCTACCCCGGCCCTTTGCGTCATTACCTGATTCAGGCTTCAATGGCATTTTCGTTATATTTCAAAACAGAAGTGGTTCTCTTGTACATCCAAATCCTCTGCATTCCCTCTATATATTGAATTATATTCTCAGCCCTAAAGCCCCAAACCCCATCGCCGCTCTTCTTTCCTGTAAATTCAATTTTTTTCTTTCTCTTTTGTATCAGAATTAGAATTGGTTTAGGGTTTTAGAAATTAGAATTGGTTTAGGGTTTTGGGTCGCTTTCGATAGGCGTTACGTTCATCGGCTGGTTTATAAATCCAGAGGGACGTGTCAACGGAAGCGTATATTAACCTTCGATCGATACCCAATATTTTTCAATACCGGGCTACGCATTATTTTGGATGGTCGTAGTCTAGTTCATTTTGTTTTGGGTTGAGGTCGTGACATTTCTTCATAAATTATTTTGTTTTTGTTTGATATTAGTGTTGCTTTATAATGGTGAACTCCCTGTTAATTTCGATTGGTTGGGGATGTTCAAGTTTCCAAAGCATAGAGTAATTTTTTACCAGTATTAAACAGCACCGTGCATATTTGCTTGCACTGTGTTACCTGTCTCCTGGTACATGTTTTATATTCTTCACCCAGTTTTTCAAATTCTGAATCTGTAATTCTGATGTTTGACTTTGCATCCAGAAGTGTGCAGTGATGAGCTTTTTTGTGGACTAGAGTTTATGATCTGGGTTTCTTCACCCAGTAGTTGATTACAAACCCTTGGCTGTCTGAGCACCCAAATCCAATTTTAAAAGGCACTTTCCTATTCAACCCCATCTCTCTGTTTTGATTTTTGAGTACTTCAGGCTTTCATTATTCTGTACATTTTACTGGTTTGCTAAATGGGGCTTGTGATGAAAATTTTAATTATCTTAGCGGATTTCAGTGAGATCTTAGTGTCAATGATCTGATTGTTACACACACTGAAGCCCAAGCACTTGTTTCTTCTGATTGTAAAGTTGAATTCCAATGCAGTGATGCTATTGTAGTATCAATTGCATTGTGACTAGCCGTTACAATGACATACAGTTCTTTCTTTCTTTCTGGATCAATGACAAAAGAAGCAAGTAATCCATTCATCTAAAAGACAGTAATTACAAGCCAAGCAATAATCAAATACTGAAATTTATTAATGCTCATAATATGGCATTGTAACAGAGTAACAAAACACACACTAGACAAGGGTCCTTAATCACAAGAGATAAGGACCTTTAAATGTCTAGTTTATTGTAGTAGTAGGAAAGTAGTAGCTGCAGTATCAGCTAGTATATAATGAAAAACCATTGCAACTCTGAAATGAGTCACGGCTGATGCTCAAGCTCAATCGGTGCAGCAGCGGAACATGGCAAACCTCTCCATGAGACGACCACATTCAGCACAGGACACAGTCTCAGGCATAAGGCCGGTTGCAGGCAGTATGAGATTGGTGCAGTGATGTGGGGCACTCTTAAACACACCGGCTAGGTGCTCATTCAATGCAGGCGTAAACCCTATATCATTGTGCCTTGGCTTCCAATTCGGAAACTCTATCATGCTCCTCAACATATGTTCCCCATTAGCCTTAGACATGTCCGCGGAAGGAACCCCTATCAGAGCCCATCCACGTTCGCTGGAACCGAAGCTCAGCAGGGACACAATCCCCTGCATTATGATGTCGTTTTTTATGTTATCGTTCTTGAAATTAGCCTGGGACTGCTCGCTCATAAGCTGTCCTTTGGACTGCCACATGCTCTCCAGACGAACCCAGAAGAACCAAATGAGGTTCCAGTCGATGGTGTGGCTTAGCTTCTCATCTTTAATGATGCGGATGATGTCCCTCGCCACTCGCTCTTTCTGCTTGCTCTTGCCAAGATAAAGCAACTCTAGCTGGATACCAGCATCCAAGGCCACATCTTTTGCAGCCCTTGTGAACTTTCGGATCCAGTCTATGTCTTCCCCACCATACAAGCAAATGTACTTCCTTTCCGAAATCTGCAAATGAAGCCAAGTATACAACATTTTAGTTTTAAATATGCACACCAAAGTGTTTGATATAAAGCCAATGTGAATTTTGACATACCCAGTTAAGTAAGGTTTGATCGATGGCATCTGCCAAAAGCTCAATCCTCCAGGTCTCATCATCCCACAGCAATCTCTCTCTGTGGCTTGTGAATGGGTACGCTGCGCTTCCGAAAACACACATCATGTGAACAGCATTGGTGTGCACTATTTTTCCTTGAGGGTCCATCACAACAAGCAGAGGCTTCTTCACAAAGTTCCACTTCTTCTGGTGCTTGATGTACCTAACCACAATCGGAGACACCACCGAAGGGTGCCACACTGTGTACCATTCCATGCCATTTCTAAGGGTCTCGAATTGCAGCTGCTTGGCTTCAGTCCAATTGCTCTCAATTGGGACCCAGACAATCTCGTACTGGCTCTCTGGCCTTGTTGGGAACTGGCGTTTTTCCGAGTACATTTGATGAGCAATGAGGTACTCATTATCCTGGACGATGTCCAGGTCTGAAATCATCAGTATCACAACCTTCCTCCTTAACAGATCAATGTCCACCTGTTACAATTAGTTTTTTTTTATTAATTATGGCCTAATGAGGATAGAAAGATATACATGTACATATGATTTTGTTTGGGGATGGAAGAGAAATTGATTGAGTTTTCAAAGCAAACCCTCTTCTTGTTGTAGCCATCATAGAGTGCAGGTTGGTCGTCCTTGTAAAACAAAACCCTCAGAGGCTTGGAGTTATCAATATGTGGTGACTCTAAGATGCGTGCAATTGCATTAAATGCATCTTCATCTCTGAACTTCTCTGCATCACACCATTAGAACATAACTGGTTAGCCATAAACAAATAGGAATTCTGTTGAATGACACCATCAGTACATCTGATTAGCTAAGACTCACGAATGAGGCCATATAGTCTGTTGAGGTTCTCCTCGAGGTGATTGAATATGTTTTCGAGCTTGTGCGCCAAGGATGATAGTTCCCATGCCTCTGTCACGAACCTGAGAGACACCAAATACAAAGAATATTAAGTAATGAATGTATCACTGTCAAAAATATAGCTCACTGGTGTAGACATACTCCGGATCAGAGCCAGTGATCCCTAAAAGTTGTGATGCAAGAATGACTATACTCCGGACAGTCCAGTAAACAGCAGTGGGGATATGGCTAGTGGGAGATGTAGCTTTGATTTCAGCGGTCAAGTGGGGGTCGCGGTGAAGCTCTTGTAAGTGAACAATGATCTTGGTCACTTTGAGCACGGCGCTAACCAGATTGTTGTATGCGTCAAACTTAGGTTTCAAACTAGTCCCAGAACGTTCCAGTATCTCTTGCATTTGCTTCAGCTGTCCAATAGCTTTGGCCAGTCCGTTGGTGGTGAAAAGTTGAGCCACAAGCCAAAACTCACCATCTCTGATTGCAAAAGATCCCAAGGCAAGCACCACCTTTTCATCCCAATCGTAGTGCTGCACCGTCTCCAAAATGTCCATGGTTGTCTTGTTTGCATCTTGTCCAGAGAGCGACTTGCAGAGTATCTGTATGTCACGGTGGATCAATCAACAAAGACTAATAGTACATGTACCACTAATTCTCGTTCTCATATATGAGAGATGCGGTGAGTAATGTGATCAGTGAATACGGTACAGATATATATAGCTTTATTGAATGCAAACCTCGCAGGAAATTGCATTGAAAATGCTGGTCGGAACATCGAGGTTGTCATGGAGGCTAGTCAGGTTAGCATGGAGGGTCTTCTCATGATCCAAAGAATCCACATGTGCAGCTGCAGGTACAATACCTCCCTAAGACACAAACAGGGTCACAATTGATATATCATCACCACCAACATTGCAAACTAAACTGGTAGATAAATCATTTATACATGACTGCTTCCTTCATCAAGATTCAAGAGCAAGTGATCATACTTACCGGAACTACAATGCCATGGATGTCAGTTGGTTTGTTGGCGCGAGCCAGAATGGCCTCGATTGTTTGGAGAATGTGCTTGACAGACAGAGGAGGCACATCGTAGGGACGGTCATGACTCCTATCGGTGCTCAGAATTTGGTTGCTCAATGTGTTGTCATCTGATGTTGATGAATATTGACGACGCCCATCTCTACCGAACTGAGAAGGAGCTGTAGTAGTACGGTAGTTGTCTCCTCCTCTGCCTAGGTAGTTGTCACCTCCTCTGCCTGCTAGGCCAGTGGTGGCAGGCGCCTTAGTTTGAGGCACAAGGGTATTTTGAGGCACAAGGGGGGCATTTTGAGGTACAAGGCCGGGATTTTGAGGCACAACGGGGGCATTTTGAGCTACAAGGCCGGTATTCTGAGGTACGGTGTCTTGAAAATTGACCCTATTCTGAGGTGCAAGGGTGCTTTGAAAATTGACCCTATTCTGAGGTACAGGGGTGTTTTGAGGTTGAAGAGCCATTTTGGTGTTGAGAAAAGGTTAGGCTCTAAGTGAGGCTTCTTCTCTGTTGGTTGCAAGATGTGGTTTAAGCTTAGCTAGCTATGCCTTATATATAGCTCTTGCAGGATGGAACAAATAGGCAAACACCACTGTTCTGCTACCTTGCTTCAATTGGGGTTTAAACCATAAAAAGTGCAAGAAGAGACTATAGATACTCTTCTTTATTCAGACATGGGGCTTTGCTCTGTCTGAGTATGTAATATTCTCCAGCATTCAAAATCTTTTTCACCTTTACGAAACTCTTCTCATATTCTTACTCCAGGAATATATTTAATTATAATCATCGTGGCACACATGTTGATGTTCACTGCTATGTATATATATCTGTTGAGTTAATTTGTCTTTAGATGTACTTGTATCATCTTGTTTGATTGATGTTCTTTTTCTTTTTACTATATATCCTGTCCTTGGATTCTTAACTTTGTTCTGCCTTCTGCGTTTAGAGGGTTGGACCTCCATTTGGACCTTGTACGACACATTTCATCATTTCATGGCTCTCAAACATCAAGTTGTTGATTGTTGAAAAAAGAAATTTTTTATATATACTATACAGTTCAAATTCAGCCAAAAAAAATATATTAGAGCGAAAGGAATATGATCACAGTACACATACGTACTACTAAGTATTTGTGTGTAAATTGACGCCCATAATAATAAAAAAAGTACTAATCTTTCATTCCACTCTTCAAGTTTGTATACGGTATATCATATTTTTTTGGTGTTGTTATTAAGTATTAACACACTCCTTTTATTTTTTTCTTGCTTTAATTCAACTTTCTTTTGTAAATTGTCCTAATACCCTCTTTTGCAATTCATTTTCAGTTTTTTTTTTTATAATTCACCCAAATTTAAGTTTCAATACCTTTTTTTTTCCATTTGAAATCTGGGTTTTTTTTTTTAAAACTTATTTTCTTTTTTAAGGGCACAAAATCTTCCAATTGTTTCACTTTCTCAAACCCCACCTCCCAGCCATTGTTTTTTACTTTTTTCAATCTAATGTTTCATTAAAGTATATTCTCTAAGGTATGTAAGAAATGAGATATTGAGATGCAAAAATCAAGATACAATTATCATGAAGCCTTTTTATTTGTTAATTAGTGGATAGGACATTTATATAATTAGGTTTGTATATCTGAATTTGGAGTCCAAACCTTTGATGTCAAATACGGATGGCCATTTATACATAATCAAGGCTGTTGACAATTTGATTAACACTACAAGAGCTAGATGCCTAGCTAGATGTACAAAAAAACACTATGGCACCTCCAAACGTCCAAAATCATGTCAATTCCCTTTATTTTTGAAATTCTCCCGTGCCATAATTTCTAGGGGTGGGCACGGGCCGGGACGGGCCGGAATAGTGGTCATCCCGATCCCGATCCCGGAATTTATTTTCGGGACGGGACGGGACGGGATTGTTAATTTTCAAAATTGATCCCGACCATCCCGAATCCGATCGGGATCGGGACGGAACGGGATCGGGATTCCAGGCCCTTTTTTTTTTTTTTTTTTCTGACGCTCCTTCTTCATCTATGAATTGGGTGTCGGCGGCTACGCTGGGTTGCAGCGGACAGAGAGGACAAGACAGAGGCGGTGATGTGATTTTCGGGGGCTGGATTCGATGTCTAATGCGGCGGACTGTAATTGGCACAGAGGCGCACGGCAGCGGCGGGTGCTTCATGGGTCTGGCTCGGCGGCGGTCCGAGGAAGAAGAAATCTGGGCTCGTGGCACAGGGGCGCTGGGGCGGTGCTGGTGTGAAGCTCTGGCAGTGATGAGCTGAGGTGATGAAAGATTGGGCATTCTCGGCTGAGAGCACGGGCTCAAGCCGATTGCTGGAGGATTGCAGGTGTAGCTTCAATGCTACAATTGAAGCTATGAATTGTTGTTGTGATCGAAATTGCAGGTGATGGTGGACTTGAATTGAGCACGGGTTCGGATTTGGAGATGCCGGCACGGGTTGAAGAACCACGGTAGTGGTTGGGTGCCCATTTTGGGTGTAGAGAGTAGTTGGGTTTCTGTGATTTCTGGTTTGGTGAAACGGTGGCAATTGAAGAACTGAGAGAAATAGAGAGTTGAAGAGAAGAGAGAAAGAATGAGAAGGAGACGGAGAAGTGGTATGGGGCTATGGGCAGAGGAATTGAGATGGAGAAGAAGAGAGGGATCGAAACATGGAGAAGGGAGAAGAGAGGAGAGAGATGCGTGATAGAAGAGAGAGAAGAGAGTTAGGATATTGGGCTGGGCCTATGGGCTTAAAACACATAAATATATAAAACTTCGGGACGGGACGGGATATTCGGGATTGAAATAATAGAATCACGATCCCGTCCCGTTTGTTCGGGACGGGACGCTACAGTAAAATTTAGATTTTCAATCCCGTCCCGTCCCGCCTCGGGACGGTTCGGGACCGGTTCGGGTTCGGAATTTCCGGGATTTATGCCCACCCCTAATAATTTCACCATTGATTAAACATGATTTTTAGAAACTGTTCCAAATGACGGAACTCAAAAATATAGATTTTTTTTATAATAATTTTCCCCTTTTTTTTTACTTTGAAAAAAAAATAAAAATTTCCATACTTGCCCTCGCCTATTCTTGTGGCCAAACCCATGTAAATGCATATATATGCCCATTCCAATGCTCTTGTCCATAAGTTTAGGGTTAAGTGAAAGTACTTCATTTCCTAATCTGCGTCATTTCTATGCTCTTACCCATAACCATGTATGTGCTGCTGGTCAAACTCATCTCCATGCCCGTGCCTATACAAGTTGGTAGACAAAAAATTGATAAAGATTGCAATTAAATAAAGAGGAAATCGAGAGAGAGAGAGAGAGAGAGAGAGAGAGAGAGAGAGAGAGAGAGAGAGAGAGAGAGAGAGAGAGAGAGAGAGAGAGAGCATTAAAAAAAGTTGTAATTGTGATTTGAACTCGAGACCATCATGTCAAGTTATAATTTAAGCTCTAAAATGACAATATGGTGAAACTTAAATATTGAAAGAAATCTAGCAAGAATATTTAATTAAATACAAATCAAGACCAATTTGTTTGACTATTTTGACCCTCAAGCATCCTTAAGTCTATTTGTTATGACATCAATTATAGTGTCCTGTGGTCAAAATTAAAATCACATTTTAAGTATAAAAATATTGCATATGCAAAAATACGACTTGTTGTGCCTAAAACATATAAGTTTAATTTGGAGCACTAAAAAACCTTTATTTAGGCAAAAACTTCATAAGGTTAACGTTGTACATACAAGCGAGGCTTACCATGGCCATACAAGGGAGGCTAATCATTGCCATGCAAGTGATACCCATCAAGCGTTGGGAAGGATGGGCATGCAAGTGAGGCCAATGTTGTCCAAGCAACTGATGGCCATGCAAGCGAAGCTAATCGTATCCAATTTTGGAGGTCCAACCACATGATATCACCCAAGAACGATGTTCTAACACCGTGGAAACCAACCACAAAATTTTCTCTAAAAAAAAAAATTCTAAAACCTTGGTTTCTCCTCCAAAACTGTAGACTATAGCACACATATTTTTTTGCCAAAATCAGATGTTCTTATTTTCTTACCAAAATTTTTCTACCCTCAAATCATGATCTTTAAACACTTCTCAAACTGACGAAATGCAAAAATCTCGACCCGATTTTTTTTACGATTTTCCAAAGTCGGAATAAAAGAAAATTCGTTAAAAAAAAAGGGTTGAGATTTTCTAGTTTCGTCAATTGGAACACTTTCTAAAAATTAAGATTTATCAATGGTGAGATTATGGCACATGAAAATTTCAAGGAAAAATGGTATTGACAATTGACAAGATTTGACATGTTTCAGCATGCCTTGGCATACCACGGTGCCATATTGAGGCATTGTCATGATTATAAACATGAAGCATCTTAAGACCTGAGAAACAACCTTCTGTAGAAGAGAATAAGTAATACAATTTGACCTTGACCACATTCAAATAAGGGGAAAAGAGGATTTTGTAGACAGAAGGGCGTGGGCAAATAAGGGGTGAGATTAAAAGAAAGTTGTGGGGAATTGCAAAGGAAAAAAAAAGGTATTGAAACTTAAATTTGGGTGAATTAAATAAAAATTGATCGAAAACAGCTTGAAAATGAATTGCAATTAGGAAAATTTACAAAAGAAAGTTGAATTAAAGTAATAAAAAAATAGAAGGGGTGTGTGAATAGAGATTTTGGGTGTGTTAATAACAACATTCTATTTTTTTAGTGAAACATTTTATCAAACAAATTAATCTTATTTAACCATTTTTTTCGTTTTTTAAGGGAAAATGATAAATCCATTAATTAAAATCATACGACCGGTCAACGCCAGAGTCTTAGCCCCATAAGCAATGGTACCAGCCTAGCCACATTTGGCCTCATTCGGGAGCACGCCCTAGTAAAATAATACCCATTCGATTCTAGGTTGCACACAATTTATTGAGTGACTGAGAAATATAAAAACTCGACATATCCGATGTTACTTGACTCAAAACAATTAACCTAGAAAATTCGCCTAAGACCCATTGGTGAACAAAAATACTAGAAAATGGAGACGAGCCTGCCACGAATATACAACAAAAAGCCGAGATAAACATCAGCCCAGGCCCAAAAAGTTCGATCTCCTCCAATGTAGGAGAAAAAAAAAAACCTCTCTGCTGGTATAGATATAGATGTGACATTCTCGAACTACACATATATACATATATATGAGCATCGAGCTACATGAGACCTGAGTGTCATGATCACATCATATTCATTTATCATCACACATAATTCTTGCTACATCCAGTGGTAATTAGCAGCAATAGCACAAGCTAATCATTAACGGAAAAAAATGTATGTATCAAAAAATTAAGTCGTACGATACAAATGTATATACCAGCTCGAGCTCAGTCAGTGCAGCAGCGAAACATATTAAATCTCTCCATGAGGCGACCACATTCAACGCAGGTCACCGTCTCCGGCATGAGTCCTGTGACAGGCAACATCAAACTGGAGCAGTGATGTGGGGCCTGCTTATACACCCCAGCTAGGTATTCATTCAGTGCAGGCGTAAACCCTAACTCACTATGCCTTGTTTTCCACGCATTAAACTCCCTAAAGCTCGTCAACATGTGCTCCCCGTTTGCCTTGGACATCTCTGCCGAACTGGCCCCAATCACCGCCCATCCGTGGTCGCTGGAACCGAAGCTCAGCATTGATATAATCCCTTGCATTACGGCATCGTCGTTTTTCATAGCAACATAATCGGCGGTCCTAAGTTGACTTGATCTCTTAAGCTTGTCCTGGAGTTGATGTCCTTTGGATTCCCACATGCTTTCTAGACGAATCCAGAAGAACCGAATGTGGTTCCACTCGATCGTGTGGCTTAGATTCTCGTCTTGAATGATTCTCATGATGTTCTTCACCACTTTCTCCTTAGCCTTGCTCTTCCCCATGTAAAGCAATTCCAACCGGATTCCAGCTTCCGAAGCCACACTTCTTGCCGCCCTTGTGAATTTCCGGATCCAATCTATGTCTTCTCCACCATAAAAGCAAATGTGTTTCCTGTCTGAGATCTGAAATTGAAAAGCAAAATACTCCATTTTAGTTTAAATCGATATATTGTCCAACATGGCTGGCCTGATATGTGAGTTCTATTTACGTTAGCCTAGTAATTAACATCCACATTTTGTGAATTTAATTAGGTTGCATATTTAATTAGAGCTCACTTAGAAATCTAACAATATAATAGGTCATAAGAATTAAACCATACATGTACTCTCTCTCGATATGTAAAAGATTTGTCCACATATATATGTTAATATTATGAGTTTACTTAACCAGAAACTAGCAAATGACACCATCTGTGTGCCTTTGTCATTTTCTAAACGTGATAAGGGTTATATATGTCTAGCTTTCTATTTGTTATTTATATTAACAATTTAACAACATAACATATCACGACTATATATTAGTACGTACCCAAGAAATTAAATTCTCATCGATGGAGTCTGCCAAAAGTTCAACCCTCCAGCTCTCCTCTTCCCAGAGCAATTCCTCCCTGTTTTTATTGAATGGGAATGCTATGCTTCCAAAAACACACATCATGTGTACAGCATTGCTGTGCACTATTTTACCTTGAGGGTCCATCACCACAAGCAAAGGCTTCTTCACAAAGTTCCATTTATCCTGCTTTCGGATGTACTTGATCACAGTCCGCGAAACTACTGAAGGGTGGTAAACTGAGTGCCATTCCATAGCATTTCTAATGGTCTCGAATTGTTCGTATTTGGCTACAGTCCACGTGTCCACAATCGGAACCCACACAACCTCGTACTGGCTCTCCGGCCTCGTTGGCTCGTGGCGTTTTTCTATGTACATCTGCTGGACAATCATGTACTCGTTTTCATGGAGGATATCTAGATCTGTAAGGAACAGTATCACAACCTTCCTCTTCAACACACCAATGTTCACCTGTTTTAAGTAAATACTATGAAGAGTGTTCTTTTATGATATAGTTTGATTTGAGATGAAGTGAAATTTGACAGCAAACCCTTCTTTTTCTGTAGCAATCATAGAGTGCTGGCTGATCATCTTTGAAAAACAAAACCCTTAAAGACTTGATGTTGTCAACATGGGGGGTTTCTAAAATGTATGCAATTTCAGCTAAAGCTTCATCATCCTTCTTCCTCTCTGTATTAATAGATCATTAGATGATAGTGAGGCATAAACAAATAATACAAGCTAGGTCTTCTTAACTTTAATTTGGATCCCCATCACTTCATAATTGAAAATGAAAATCAGGTAATTAATAGACTCACGGATGGCATCATATAAACTGTTGACGGTCTCCTCAAGGTCGCTGTGTATACTTTCGAGCTTATGGATCGAAAATGATAGTTCCCATGCTTCCATTTTGTAGCTGTGAGAATTCAATAAAAGAGAAGATAGATTAGTGGCCTTTTGTGATATACCGCCCCATTTCACGTCAGCATTTACATTTTGTTTTGGTCAACTGGTCAACATACTAAGACTTTCGACATACTCGATTTGATTTTTTCTACCTTTAGATTATTTTTTTTTTCACTGGATTCAACAGTAGAGTACCTAGTTTATGCCATACTCCGGAGTCCTAAAGAATTTTCACAACATTAGGGTTTGATGATTTCCAAGTGTAGAAACTTGAGGGCTTAAGAATAATTAGGGAGAATAACTTACTCCGGACCCACGCCTGTGATCCCTGAAAAATGCGATGCAGCAACTACTATACTCCAAACTGTCCAGTAAACAGCAGTTGCAATATGAGCATCAGTGGAATTAGTTGAAGATTCTAGCTCGGTGGTCAAGTGCGGATCACCACGAAGCTCCTGTAACTGAACAATGCATTTGGTCACTTTGAGCACGGCTTTCACAAGATTGTTGTATGCGTCAAACTTCGGCTTCAAATCAGTCTGTGAACGTTCCAATATCTCTGGTAATTGCTCGAGTTTTCCAATCTCTTTGGCAAATGCGTAGGTGGTGTAATGCTGAGCCACAAGCCAAAACTCACCATTTTTCACAGCAAAAGTTCCCAAGACGAGTACCACCTTTTCGTGCCAATTGTATTGTTTGACCGCATATAAAATACTCATGGCCATCTTTTTCTTGTTCTCATCTTCCCCAGTAGTCAGCCACTTTGCAAATAACTGTCATATTAAGCTGGCATTAGTTTATGTAGTACGTACTAATTAACGAATTCCTTCAAAAAGACCCAACACGTACGTACACGTACACGTACTATTAATTGTGATGATAATCAATTGACTAACTATATATTGTTGTTAACTAATTAAAATTTGCGATGATACTTAACTGTCAGTAAGACCAAGAAAACTATGGATAACAATTATTAGACATGGATTGAAGGGGTCCGCGACTGATTGCCCCATCAGTTGATACAAATACTGTCGTTAAAAAGTCCAGTCAACTGTTAGAAATGATAGAATTTTACCAATGGAAACTTACCAATGCTCCAGATAATGCCACTTTTTATTTATATATTAGTTTTAAACCTCATTGATTAATTTTTAAGAACTAATAGGGGTAGGTTGTGGTACGATGATATATGTCATACCTCCATTTACAATTTTTTTGAACAAAAAATGTAATTGAACCAAAATTACTACATTAACAACAAAGTTACCGCATTCGTTTTACACTATTTACATATAGTTGAATCAAAATTACAACTTCGACAACAAATTATTCATAAACTTGTAACAAGGTCGTGGATGGAGTAATTACCTTTAATAAAACAAAGATTATACAAAAAAAGACTCTCGTTACCACAATGACAACACATTTTATTGTTATATCTGTAAGTGGAGGTATGACATACATCTCAATATTGTAGAACTTTTCGAACTCTAATATACATACGTGTGATACATCATTTGTTTGTTTTTTTCTTTCTTTCGTTTTTTCTTCTTTGGAGGTACGTAATATAGGGTATATACTAGGACGTTTCATTTTTTACTACAAATTATTATCCATATCCCATGAAAATCACATTCATTTTACTATAAGCTAATTTAAAATGCAAATTAACCTTGCTGGAAATTGTAATAAAGAGGCTCGTTGGAACACCGTAGTTTTCATGGAGGCTACTCGGGCTTGCATCATGTTCCAAGGGATCCTCATGTGCACCTGCAGGTACTGCTGATCCCTATTTCACAAAAAAAGGTTCAGAATAATTTGATGAGAAACATAGTCATTAAACCTAATTAGCAGAAGCAAAAATTCCTTATTTATAAGCCAACTTGAATAAGACGAGCAAGTAACAAGCTTACCGAAACATTGGAATTAATATCAGGTTTGGTGACACTGGAAAGAATGACCTCAGCGGCTTGTAGAATATGTTTCGAAGAAACAGGAGTAGGATCATAGGGACGGTCATCATGAGATTCATCGATGTCCAGAACTTGGCTGATCAATGCACTGTCATCATCTGTTTGAAATTGACGACGGCCATCTCTACCGAGCAGAGGAGGATTGTCTCCCCTACGAATGGTGTTGGGGAACTTATTCCGAGGTACAAAGGCCATTCTGTTTTCACACAGGTGAAAGGTCAGGCTCTAAGTGAGGGATTTATACGGGAGAAGAGCAATGGCTTTGTTTGGTTTCATTTGATATTAGCTCTAGCTCTCCCTTACAAGTTTACTTTTAATATGTAAGAATAATAGGTGTCAAACCAGTACGTGCTACCTTGCTTCCACTACTCTAAAGTTCTATCTATAGATATTGATATTTAGACAAGCGCTGTGCTATGCAAGTATTTGGTCGCATTCAAAATCTTTTTCCAGCTTTACAAAAGGTTAATCCATATTCTTACTCAAGGAATGTTATTTAATTATGCTCGTTGTTATTGCCAAAAAAAAAATGCTCGTTGTTAATCTTTTTTCCTACGAATTGCTCATTTCCAATATAGAGAAAAGATTTCCAATATATATATAACATTAGCCAAATAATTGATAATATTAGACAATTAATTCGTCAACAATAATAGAATTTCAGAGTTGGAGAATTCAAGGCGAGGCAAGGCCATATCATGCCGGCCACTTGCATTCAAGGCATGCCATATGAAATTTTTCATTTTCTACTTCTATATTCATTTCTCTTACCATGCACATATATAAAATTGTTTAATTATATGGTTATGTCAAAACCAAATTTCATCTAATTGGTAATCTAAGGCAAAAACATTGCTCATTTTAGTCCAAAACATTGCTCCATTTCCAAAAAAAAGAATAAACATTCTCAATTTTAGGCAAAACCATTCTCACATATATTTAGGCAAAATCATTTCCAATAATTAATGGATATGCAGACATGATAACTTATATGTTGTTCTCTCCATGAATAAAAGAATTTTGCTTGAAAAAAAAAAAATTAGTTTTGAGGTCCTAAATTTAGTTTAAACAATGTTTTTTTTTTTTGACAAAAATGTCATTTTGTCACTCGTAGCTGAGTTGCGTTCTTGAACAGACAAAGACCAAGGTACACAATTTAAAAGTAAAGCATTTTCTAGATCCCGTTATTCCAAAAGGTTATCTGCTACTCAACTTACATTCATTAACACACTACTAGAAATATGACGTTTAGTCACAACCCCATTGGGCACGGATAAAAAATAAATAAAAAAAAAAACTAAAGAAGAGAATTTTTTTCCAGAAAAACTATATGTTACAAGACATTTTGACACAAAATGAGTCATATACCAAAGCTTGTTCCATAAACTTATTTTCGTTCAGTTTTTGGTTGCCTGTGTTAAAAGTGTAATATTTAAGTCTCTCATTAGTCTAAGTTCAGCTGATTAATAGTTTGTTAGGTGGTTATGTTAGCATGCCACGTGTCATTAATGTATTTGTTCTGTTACATTTAGCATAGGCCTATATAATCTCTCGCTCTCTCTCATTGTAACAGTTTTCTAGTTCAGCTAATATACGAGATCTTCATTTTCTCTGAGTTTTCTCTTAGCGTTCTCTGTACGCTAACAACATGTACAATAAAGTTTCAAAAACATATCTAAGACATTTAGAAGATGCTCCAACTATCGAAAATTTATTAGTGTGCTCCGAATTATGTTTATCGATTTTTTCAATTTTCCAATATAGAAGTAGAAAATGAAAAATTTCATATGGCATGCCTTGAATGCTCGTGCATGGCCGGCATGATATGGCCTTGCCTCGCCTTGAATGCTCCAACTCTGAAATTCTATTATTGTTGACGAATTAATTGTCTAATATTATCAATTATTTGGCTAATGTTATATATATATATATATATGGCTAACGTAGTCCGTTCTAGACTTCTAGTACACTAGGAATCTTGTATCGATCACTAGACTTTTCATAGGGCCTTTCTCCATAAGCTGAAGTGAGGAACTCAGAAGGAACAATTTTTCGATCAGGTCGTACGTCATTGTCACAAAAGTCTCAAAAGTTTTTAATTACTTTTTTTGATTTTCAAACTAAGAATAATCCGAAAAACAATAACACACATAATTAATGACGCAAAATGGAGCTAAAGTAAGAGCAAATGCTCGCAATTTATTGATATGAAAAAACAAGCACACACTAGCAAGGCGGCATGCACCACCTAATAATTAGATGTTACATTTATTATCACACATAGCAGCAACATCGAATATTAATTAGCAGCATAGGCTAATTAATTTTTGAAAATCAATTAATGTATCCGGATCGAAAATCACATGAGTACTGGTACTGGCAAACAAGCTGGCTAGAGTACTTCAAATAGTCCTCTGTTCCCATTTTCTCAATCGGTGCAGCAGCGGAACATGGTGTACCTCTCCATGATACGGCCACATTCAGCGCAGGCCACAGTCTCCGGCATGAGTCCGGTGGCAGGCAGCATGAGACTGGTGCAGTGATGTGGGGCACTCTTAAACACCCCAGTTAGGTATTCATTCAGAGCAGACGTGAACCCTAACTCTCGACGCATTATCTCCCACGCAGTATACTCCCTCAAGCTTTTCAACATGTGCTCCCCATTTGCCTTAGACATGTCTGTAGCAGAACCAGTCCCGATCACCGCCCACCCGCGTTCGGCGGAACCGAAGCTCAGCAATGATATGATGCCCTTCAAGACTGCGTCGTTTCTCAGACTGAAACTGTCTGTGGCCTTAAGCTGACTTGAACTTAAAAGCTCGTTCTTAAGTTGTTGTCCTTTGGATTGCCACATGCTTTCTAGACGAATCCAGAAGAACCAAATGAGGTTCCAGTCAAGGACGTGGCTTAGCTTCTCGTCTTCAATAATTCTCATGATACTTCTCAACTTTTGTTCCTTAGCTTTGCTCTTCCCCACGTAAAGTAATTCCAACTGGATCCCAGCTTCCAAAGCCACACTTTTTGCAGCCCTTGTGAAATCTCGGATCCAAATTATGTCTTCTCCACCATACAAGCAAATGTATTTCCCTTCTTGAATCTGAAAAAGACATTTTAGATATATTCTCGTTCTAGATATATATCTAACATGTTTAATAGTGAATCTGATAATATATTGTCAATTTAGGGTACACATTTTAGTTAGAACAGTAACCAACTAACATAAGTAAAAGATCGATCCAAGAAAAAAAAAATCAGCAGATGATTCGTTTCTCAAGAAACTTCTTTGAAATAGTATAATATAAATATATAAACCCACAACCATTTGGTCTAGTGGTATAAGTCTTTTATTTATAAACATACGTACCCAGTTGAGTAGATTCTGATCGAGGGAGTCTGCCAAAAGTTGGATACTCCATTTTTCATCTTCCCATAGAATTCTCTCTCTGTTGTTGGTGAATGGGTATGCTGAGCTTCCAAAGACACACATCATGTGAACAGCATTGGTGTGAACTATTTTGCCTTGAGGGTCCATCACCACAAGCAGAGGCTTCTTCACAAAGTTCAATTTGTCCTGCTTTCGGATGTACCGGATCACAGTGGGAGAGACGACTGAAGGGTGGTACACTGTGTACCATTCCATGCCATTTCTAAGGGTCTCGAATTGTTGGTACTTGGCTTCAGTCCAATTGTCCACAATTGGAACCCAGACAATCTCGTACTGGCTCTCTGGTCTTGTTGGGAACTGACGTTTTTCCGAGTACATTTGATGAGCAATCATGTACTCGTTCTCTTGAGCGACGTCTAGGTCTGAAAGGAAAAGTATCACAACCTTCCTCTTCAGCACATCAATGTCCACCTGCATATATATGTTTTAAGTAAATATTATGCATACAAAAGTCAAATGATTTAAGAAGATTGAGATATTCAAGTGAGATTGCAAAGCAAACCCTTCTCTTGTTGTAGCCATCGTAGAGTGCTGGCTGATCATCCTTGTAAAATAAAACCCTTAAACTCTTGGTGTTATCAATGTGTGGTGTTTCTAAGATGCTCGCAATTAAAGCTAAAGCTTCATCATCTTTCTTCCTCTCTGCACCAGACCATTACTTGATAGTTAGGTACTTTAAATAATAAGGCATGGTAAGCCTAATGATCATTAGAAGTTTAAATAAAAAAGTATAACGAACTCACGAATGACATCATATAATCGTTTGAGGGTCTCCTCAAGGTGGCTGTGTATATTTTCTAGCTTATGGGACAAGGATGATAGTTCCCATGCTTCAGTCACGTACCTGAAGGAATTCAAATACAAATTATACTATCATCGTCAGTTCTTTCGTGGTATCTTCAATGCCGCACTAGTAATGCGTTTGAAAAAATCCAAGTATGGGTTAATTAATTATAAGCAAGGCATATATGTCAATCCAAAGAAACAACTTCAACCAACACATCACACGTGAATTTATTTTTTATTTTTTTCCCAGTACTTTTGATGATTTCATAGTGAACTTTAGGGTTTTGGATTTAGGGAGAACGACTTACTCTGGACCCATGCCTGTGATCCCCAAAAGTTGTGATGCAGCAACGACAATACTCCGAATTGTCCAGTAAACAGCTGTGGGGATATGAGCAGTGGAAGCCGTAGATTCTAGTTCCGCGGTCAAGTGTGGATCACGGCGAAGCTCCTGTAACTGAACAATGCACTTGGTCACTTTGAGCACGGTGTTTACCAAATTGTTGTACGCATCGAACTTTGATTTCAAAACAGTCCCGGCACGTTCCAATATGTCTGTCAATTGTCTGAGTGTTCCAACCGCTTTGGCCAGTGCGTTGATGGTGTAGAGCTGAGCCAAAAGCCAAAATTCGCCATCTTTCACAGCAAAAGCTCCCAAGGTAAGCACCACCTTTTCATCCCAATCGTAGTGCTGAACGATATGTAGAATATCCATTGTTATCTTGTTGGCATCTTCCCCACTCAACCACTTGCCGAATATCTGTCATATATATATATATAGCATGCATCTTAGTTTGTAGAATTAACAAATACTAGAATATCTACTGTTTAATTGTGTATTACTGCTACGTACACTCCAAAATATTTGGATCATCAAATTTTGTTTGCTAAAATAATGTGATAATACTTTATTTATCTAAATCTGAATCGACTAGGAGACCCATATGTACTACATATTATTTTCAATCATTAGAGATACGTTCAGCTGATCCAAGAAAAACGTGGTGTATGCCATATAACGGAGTATGGTAGGATTTCCTCAACTTTCACTCTAAAATTAAGGTAAGATATGAGTATATGACATGTGTGAGTGTGACCCATATTTCCTTAAGTGACAAAACTACAAATGATTATCAATCCCACATGAAAATTACAGTATTTAATAATAAGCTAATTAATTAAGCATCATGCAGATTAACCTCGCCAGAAATTGCATTAAACACGCTGATCGGAACATCGTAGTTGTCATGGAAGCTACTCAGGCTAGCATGGAGGGCCTTCTCATGATGTTCCAAAGCTTCTGCATGCGCACCTGTCGGTACTACCGATGATCCCTAATGCACAAACAAGGTCAAAATTGACGAGCAAGATCGTATTGAGTAAACAAAATTAAAAATATATAAACCTCGAATTAAAGCAAGTGACATTAATGCACATGGTACTTACTGGAAGTAGAAGGTTGCCATGGATGTCAGGTTTGGTGACACGAGAGAAAATGACTTCAACGGCTTGAAGAATATATTTCAAGGAAACAGGAGTAGCATCATAGGGACGGTCATGAAATTTATCGGTATCCAGAACTTGGGTGATCAATGAATTGTCATCTGATGTTAACGTTGAAAACTGGCGACGCCCATCTCTGCGGAGCTGAGGAGCAGGAGGAGTACGGTAGTTGTCTCCTCTGCGCAGGGTGGTGGGGGCCATATTCTGAGGTACAAGGGCGTTCTGAGATACAAAGGCGTTTTGAGGCACTGGGGTAGTGTTTTGAAAATTCACCTTATTCTGAGGTGCAAAGGCCATTTTGGTTTTCACAAAAGGTGGAAGGGCAGGCTATAAGTGAGGATTTGTGAGAAGAGCTCAATGGCTTGCGTTGCCGCTAATGATTTTGGTTCTAGAGAGGGAGACCTTATATAGATAATTTAAAATGGGAAAAAAATTAATGGGCGCCAAATCAGTATGCCGCTACCTTGCTTCCATTAGGGGTTATAGATATTGATTTTTAGACAAGGGAATGGCTATGCAAGTGTTTGGTCGCATTCAAGATCTTTTTTCACCTTCACAAAAGGTCACCCCTGATATTCTTACTCTAGGAATATAATCTAATTATATCGTGCTGTCGCACATACAGGACACATGCAGCTAGCTGGTTATTCTTCAATGTTATTACTTTGAAGTTCAAGTATTATGAAATAGATTGTAATACTTGTTAGGTAGGACGACGGCATGATTTGAAATTATGTATTGGCATTAGGCACAACAATAAATCTCAGACTTTTCCTCGTTAGCTGATCGATGCATATGGCCGGTTCTGGTATACACAAATTATAATGTCTCTAGCCTTCTCCATGTCACCAGACTCACCATGGGATTATTCGATCTGTTAGTACTGAATTCGATTAGATCGAGTATTCTGTTCAGTGTAGAGTTGAGAGGTCAAAATCAAATTAGTAGCACCATTCAAATACATTAGATGATCATATTATTGTGAAAACACTGATACAATTGTAGGTCTCAAAATATCTTTCTGAGAATATGACCTGTAAAAGAAAGGTCTTAAAGACTCTCAAAAAGGATGTTTTAGTTTTGGTGCCTTTGCACTCAAAGTATAAGCTATATATATAATGGGCTCTTCCACTAGAGATCTATTTTTTTTGTGCATTTTTCATTTTATTTTTTATATGAACTGTTCATTGTCGTAATGATAATTTACGATTTTCAATGACTAAAAGATTTCTTATTCGATAGAAACTTAGCAAAAATGATCTACGTATAGAGACCTAAAACTATAGCTTGAACGGTCAGATTGTCGAAATGAGATTGCAAAGTGAGTCTCATGTGCAATCCTTTAAAATGAACAAAAAAATGAATCCGTTGATAGAGAGCCCTGTTATATATAAATATGTTAGAACCATTTACAAGAAAGGCATATCAGCTAGTAGCATAAAACCCCTAATGTAGCCTAGATCACTCCGAAGTTTCCTACACCTTTTTTTTTTCTTTAATGATTAAGCTATCAAAGCTTTAGTCATGCTCTCATACTGGGGGACCATATATATATGTTATTTGCTTTATATATCCAAAGAATAAGTGCATAACCTATGATAAGAAAAAAGAATGGAAAAGCTTTATGCATGGCAAGAAACAAACAGAAAAAGGCTAAATATGCGAGATGCATGAAAAAGAACGTAAATTATTAATTAGTCACAATCTTGAAGAAAAGCAAAAGCTCACTAAATTCAGTAAATTGGTCCCAAAACCTAAAGAACTTTAGAAATTAAGGAATATTCACAACTGCATCTTGATACTCAAGTTTTAATGATGATCCATGCAGAGTCAAATTGACGGGTAAGAAAGTTATGTTTGTTTTGATAAAACAATTAAAAACTAAAACGAACCTTAGTATTTGAGGGTCACCAAAACCATTTCTAGCACTCACTACAGCTCGCATACAAGTTGTACAGTTGAGGGCACCTTTTCTTCAAGCTGCCGCCAAGCATCTCTCTTCACTCTTTCACATTCAAATCCCTTCTCTACTTGTTTGTGAATATACTTAATGCACATAGGAAGCATAACAATTTTTTCTAGGCCAACAGCATTCTCTACCAAGTAGCTGACAAGTTCAAAATCACTTGTGCGACCAAAGTACTCTTCCACTTCCACAACTCTGAGGTAATAATGAGAGTATTTCGCCGCTTGCGTAATTACTATTCCTTCACTTCTATTGGATACATAAAAGTGTTGCAACTTCAACACGAGTTTGCGCAAGTAAGGACATGCCTTAATGAAACAATGAAGGTCCTAGAGGGGGGGGGGGGTGAATAAGACTTTTACAACTTTTTTGTGTTAAATCGTTCTCAGGGATAACAATTCTTGTGGCTATCCTGAATTACAATTGTACGATTATGTAAAGTAAAGTTGCAGTAAATATAAAAAACACAAAGACGTTTTTTACTCGCAGAAACCCTGCAACCAGGGAGAAAAACTGCGTGCCCCTAACTCTTGAAGGACAAAACTTTCCACTATGTAATTCAACACTTCTTACAAGTTTGTAGCAACCTGGGATAGTTAGCCGCGCTTCTATCCTTTCTAGACTCTTCCTAGTCTACGACATGTTCTACCTCACTTGTCTCTAAGTGCTTACACATGAAAGTTTCCAGAAGTTCCAACCTCAGAACTTAGCTACTTCTCAACTAATTCTTCATGGACACTTCTCGGGTTGTTGCACCACCAATCACGCGTCATGATATGCAAATGCAATATGAGTTTTATGAAAAGGGTTTTTGTTCAAGCTCTAAGATTTACAATCAACAAGGAAGACTTAGAGCACACAGTGAACAATGCAAGATAAAAGAAACTTTGTTCAAGCTCTAAGATTTACAATCACTAGGAAGACTTAGAGCACAAAATGAACAACTCAACTCAAGAAAATGTGCTATGACAATTTTCACAATTAAAACAACCAAAGAAACAAGGTGCACCTTGCTTCATATTTATAGGCAAGGTGAGGCTCATAAGGGAGCAAGCACAAAGCCCCAAAGATCAGAAAGTTCAGGACCTTTACGTTTGGCTGAGCAACAAGCCAACAAGGTTGACAATCAACCCACTCAAAAGCATAAAGTTAACTTTCCCACAAAAGCTAACTTTTCCAATAAGAGGCAAAATGTTTTGCAAACTTTATCAAAGGATTGATATGACTAGTGCACAGCAAAACATTTTTTCCCTAGGCACTAAACATAAACCTAGCATAAGCTAAATGTATCATGAACCAACCAAGCATGTGAGCCCTAGAGAACTAGGTTACGGGCTGGAAAAGTATACCACCATCCCAACTGTAATTTGGGCGCCAAATATACAGCAGCATAGCTAGCTGTTTAACATTTTGAAAAACAAAATATCTTGGAAAGATAAATCCTACCTAGGTAAGATAAAGCTCAGCTTTCAAGATCATTTTTGTCACAAGAAATAATTATTCTGGGAACTCAGGATAGGAAGCACTTCTGCTATCCCCTCTGTGAAAAACAATGAAATGCAGATGCATGTTTTTACCTGAGTACCATGAGATTATCTTGGGTCTTCACCTTGACTTGGGCCTTCAGACTTCACTTGAATGGGCTTGACTTCCTAAACAAAGTTGTGTTTTGTTCAATAGAGGATTGCCAACATTTTTATACTTACAAACAAGCTAACTGAAGAACACAGCAACCATCATCTACTTCAAAGCTTAATTCCAAATGCTTGAGATTTACTAACATAGGAAGTACAAAATATTTCCTTAATTTCGAGCTTGCGTGGCCTCAGTTCAAGAACTTCTAGCTGAGAAACACAGCATGAAAGTTGGGCAAAGGCAGTCGAAATATAATCTTTGGAGAAAGAGTACGAAATGGATACCTCAACCAGCAGCGGTACATTCCTGAGAACCAAGTTGATTGTGTTATATCCAACATAGGTAAATGAAACAAGGTTTGCATCATGAATCTCAATTCCTGTGATGTTCGAACAATATTTTACCTCCAAGTGCTTCAATGCAATCGACGGACCAACAACTCTTAGCTTATCCAACCTAAGACAAAGGTACAACGACAATCGTTCAAGAATTGGACAGTTACAGAAGAAGCACTCTAGAATTTGTCCAGTGACTTGAACCTCCTTGAACTTGATAGCTTTTAGTGACTTAAAGCCAGTAGTGTTTGCACAAGGGCAGAGACTAATTGGTATATCATGACGTACAGAACACAAGTGGTTCAAATTACCAGACCTTATTTCCTGATTCTGGGGAGAAGCATAGCTCAGTTCAAGCTCTCCAAAAAAATGACTATTTACTAATAAGATCAATTTAAGCATTCGGGCTCTCTTTTTCTCTGCAAGTTGAATCCATTTTTCAATGGAACTTGTAAACCTAGGATCTATTGAATCAAAATAAACCCTGAATTGTTCAATGTGTGGGCCTCTATATTGTTCCAGTACACTATTCACCCAACTGACGTACACATCTCTGTGTTGTTCCACTACGTACCTATAGGTAGCTATCGAATCCCGGTTTATAAAAGGGAAAGTTGAGAGTCATAGTAAACGCCCACAAATACCGCCATCGCCTTGAAAGAATACTGGTAGCTGCGGCTTCCTTTAGCTCCAACAGAGACAAAATGCTAAACAGAATTTCATCCGGCAATTCACTGATTCTGTCCACCACCTTGAAGCCATCGTTACCCTTATCATGTGCAACTTGAGAATTTGGGTGACCTTTTAACCATTATATCTGGCTATGGTTTAGCCCTCTTGTTGTCTCAAGGCGGACTAGGATCGATGAGCGAGTGCCGAAATTTCTTGGGTTAATTTTAGGGTTTAATTGGGTAAACTTTTAGGGTTTTAATTAGGTAAACAGGTATATAAACTTTTCACGTACTATTTCAACAAAAGGCTCTTAGGTTTTTACTCCAAAAAAAAAAAAAAGGCTCTAGGCCAGGTAAATAGAGGCTTTTGAAAAATTTCTTTCGGAATGGGGCCCAAGGCAGTCTAATGACCCTACTCGAATGCCCTAATCCTTTATTTTTTTTGGAAGAAATTTCCTAATTCTGTTGAACAAGTTGGATCTAGGAACCGTATTCTCTAAGCTTTGGAACTGTATCTTATGTGCCAGGACACTGATTTTGGATATGATTTTTCATTCTCCCACATAATCCATTCCATTTCTTGTCTCATCATTAGTGTTAGAATCCTAGGCTAACTACCACATTACCAATGTGATTTTGGGCATTCCAATCCCCGTAGTACGATAACCCCCGATCTTAATCTTTGCATCCCCTATTCTGACAACAAAACGTGCGCTTGTGTTTCATCTACCATGCTTCAAGTCAATGGGTATGACCAGCAGCACAAACATGGCTATAATCGAGCATAGCATGGACATGGTTATGTGTACGAGTATGAAAATGGCATAGATTAGGACAATGAGTACTTTCTCTTAACTCTAAACTGATGGACATAACATTGGAATGGGAAAATGCATTTGAATTGGCTTAGACACAAGAATGGGCTGGGTCATGAAATATTCATTATTAGGTAAAAAATTGTGATTTTTTGTACGAACACTAACAATAATGTAATCTATGACAAAAAAAAATTTCAGAATTTTTTCGGCACGCAAAGTTTGTTTTTTACTTTCTAAAGTTGGAAAACAGGGAAAATCGTAAAAAATAAACATATCGAAATTTTTGAGTTCCGTCACTTTGAACAAGTTTTAAAAATCATGTTTTATCAATGGTGAGAGAAATTTTGAATAAAAATGGATCTTGGCATGGTTTGGCATGTTTGGACGTGTCGGGAGACACCATGGCCTGCCTCCTTATGAACTACATTTTTTTTTTGAATTTATCCATGCCATAATCTCACTATTCGTAAAACATGATTTTTATAAGATATTCCAATATGGAACTCGAAAATCTCGAGCGAATTTTTTTTAATGAATTTTTCGAGTTTTCCAACGGGAAAATTGTAAAAAAAAAAAAACAAAAACCGGTCGAGATTTAAAGTTCCGTCGATTGGAACACATAATAGAAATCATGTTTTACCAATGATGAGATTATGGCGCGGGAGAACTTAAAAAAAATGGCTTAACATGGTTTGACAGGTTTGGAGATGCCACAGTGACACTCGTGACATGCCGAGACATACCTAACCTTGTCCACACCATTTTTTCTTGAAATTTTCTTGTACCATAATCTCACTATTGGTAAATCTTGAATTTTAGAAGGTGTTCCAATTTATGGAACTAGAAAATCTATAACTTTTTTTTTTACGAATTTTATTTTATTTCAACTTTGAAAAATCTTTAAAAAACATCGGTTTGACACGTGCTTAAAAATCATGATTTGAAGGTGGAAAGATTTTGGTGAGAAAATAAGAACATGGAGAGAAACCAAGGTCTCCTAATTTCTTTTTTTTAGAAAAAGTTTTGGGGTTGGTCTTCGCAGTGTTAGAACATCATTCTTGGGTGACACCGTGTAGTTGAACCTCCAAAATTAGACACGGTTAACCTCGCTTGCAAGGGCATCTAATTTAATTGGTTTGCTTGTTATCAAACTCTATCACTCAACAACCTTTAAAACTTGATCACTAGAATTGTGATTTTTTTGTACGAACACTAAGAATAATGTAATCTATGACAAAAAAAAAATTTAGAATTTTTTCAGCACGAATTTTTTTTTAATTATACTTTATAATAACTACCAAATGGTGTAGTTTGTTGATTTTGATGATGAGTTGGTTCAATAATCGTTTTGGGGATTATTGTATACTATGATGATGGGTAGGTTTAATAATCTGATTGGCAAATTTTGCCAACAATAGATATAGAAAAAAACAAACGAATTTGCCAAAGCAACTATAAATCCCATATTCTGATAATCTGTTGCCGGCCAGATCGAAAAACGAAAGTTCACTAAGTTGGTCTCAAAACCTAAAACACTTTAGAAACAAATATGGAGATCTTCATGCTCAAAGTTTTAGTGATGATGAACTAATGATCAATGGGGATCTACCACGAAGATCAAATCTATGGGTAATTAAGAATATAACGCATCATCAAAACAAATTAACCTTAGGTTAAATACCCTTCAAATATAAGATACTACCTCTCATTGAGAATAAAATTTGAACTTCTTGAACAACGGGGTATAATGTGAAAGCAAAGAAAGTCTGGATTCAGAGATTTCTTGGGAAAGTTAGGGTTTATATTTCTGTGTAATTAAATATAGTACACAATTTTCAGGCACCCTTCAATTATAGGATGCTTTTCACATTATCTCTTCCTCATTGTTCCGCAAGTAACAATTCCATCTTCAAAAGTAACCAAGTCAAGTAACACACGTTACAATTTCGAGATGTAGGATGTGGACATGTTGATTCGCAAAACTCATGTAAAACTGAGGTTAATAAGTTAAAACATACGGATGAGGATACTTAATTAGGTCTTTCGTAAAATTAATTTAATCGATACACACACCGACACACATTCGGGTAATATTACTTCTTTTTTACTTTGAAAATAAAATTTGAAGATTTAAACTTCTTGAATAACGGGGAATGTGAAAGCAAGGATCGACTATTGTAATAATTACGTTCATTTCTATCCACACTCGTTTTCTCTCCCCACTCGATCACTTTGAACTTCAATTGCCAATTTTAAAAACTTTAGGATAAACGTTACAAATGGTCCCTGTGGTTTGGGGTGATGTTCAATATTAACTTTGTAGTTTTAAAATGTTTAATGTAGCTCTTGTGGTTTGCAATATTAATCAATAATGGTCCAAAATGCTATTTATGGCAAAATTTCCATAAATTAAAAGTGTCAAAAATTAATTGAAAAAAAAACACCTAAAAAGACTAAAAAAGTTTGTTTCTAATTAAAATGACAATTTAATTTGTTTACTATTGAATCACCTACACATGAATTTTAATTGCTAGGTTTTTTGCCGAAATTAGCATAATTTATCACACTCCTTGCGAATCGCCAACCTTTATATATGTACGTCTTTATCTATGGCATATATACGAGTTTCATAGTTGAAGGCACTCTTTCTTCAAGCTTCAGCCTAGAATCTCTCTTCACTTTTTCAATATGTTTCCAACTGTGAGAATAAACAACCGAATCTTGGAGAAAAAGTTTCTCAAGATCAACAGCATTCTCTATCAAGTACATGACAAGCTCAAAATCACTTGTGCGACCAAAATACTCTTCCACTTAAACTATTCTGAGGCAATGATGACAGTATTTCGCAGCTTGCTTCATTTCTATACCTTCCCTTCTCTTGGATACATAAAAGTGTTGCAACTTCAACACGAGTTTGTGCAAGTAAGGAGATGCGTTTATGAAAGAAGCTAATTGAACAACACAGCAAACATCATCTACTTCAAAGCTTAATTCCAAATGCCGGAGATTTACTAACATAGGAAATACAATATTCTTCCTGTCGAGCTTGCGTGGACTCAGTTTAAGAACCTCGAGCTGAGAAACACAGCATGAAAGTTGGGCAAATGCAGTCAATATATAATCTTTGGAGAAAGAGTATGAAATGGATACCTCAACCAGCAGCGGTACATTCCTTAGAACCAAGTTGATTGTGTTATATCCAACATAGGTAAATGAAACAAGGTTTGCATCATGAATCTCAATGTCTGTGATGTTCGAACACATTTGTATGTCTAAGCACTTCAACGCAATCGATGAACCAACAACTCTTAGCTTGTCCAGCTTCTTAGAATAATACACCGATAATCGTTCAAGAAGTGGACAGTTGCACATGAAGCACTCAAGAATTTGTCCGGTGACTTGTGTTTGCGCTGGAAACCGCAGGGGAGAGTCAAACAGTCTCTTTTGGAGAGTGCGGGCGTGCCAGTACCACGGGGTACGTTTGTTGTAATCGATGCACATACCACTTGTCCTCTTTAAAGACTACACGTGGTGCTGGTAGTATGTATGGCTTAGTCATGCTAGCTTGTTGCTGAACTGACTTTTCAGGTTCCTTGCGAAACCTCTCTACTGCCTTCATTCGCGCAAAAAGATTAGACTCCTTAATCTTTTTTGTGACCTCTTGCTGACTGTGAACGTGCTTAGGACTAGAGGGCTGAAAATTCTCTGGTGGCGAACGCAACTCAGAGATCGGTTTAGCAGGAATTGCTACAGTTTTCTCAAACTCCTCATAACTGACTGGTACTCCGCACTCCACCTTGCAGCGTGAACACAAAACCACAGTTGAAGCCTCTGGAATAGGCTTAGTTATCTTTGTATCCACCCGTTCGCTGGTGTGCTTATTAGCGTCAGAGTGATCCGCCATCTTGGAGTAGATCTCCTTGACCTGCTTTTGGTGCACCTCGGAACTGACTTCTTTGAGGAGTTGAAATGCAGCAGAAGTCTCTTTTGAAGTCCTCTGAAAAGCATGCTGGAATGCTTCGGCCTGCGTCTTCATGGCTGCTTCAAAGCGTTGAATGACATCATCAATTCTTTTGTTCAGAGCAGATGAATCTGAGAGAGATGGTGGTGTAGCATCCGCGGTCCTAGACATTGTTGTAGCTACCGGCGAATGCAGATTTTCTTCTGTTCTCCCAATCTTGGTTCACAAGGAACCACTTTCGACATGTCCCACTGGGCGTGCCAAAATGTTTGCGCTGGAAACCGCAGGGGAGAGTCAAACAGTCTCTTTTGGAGAGTGCGGGCGTGCCAGTACCACGGGGTACGTTTGTTGTAATCGATGCGCTCCAAACTTGCTTCTTGGATCAAGCGAATGTGGACAGAGAGAGAACTAACTCTGTCAAGGTCCGTACATGAAAGGCCTAAACGGGGTCTAGGGCTTCGAAAGTGATCCTTAGTGAACACAAAAGTCGATACTCGCTCACGGGGTGAGAAAGCAGAGCTAACAATTGGAAATAAGAAGAAGAGAATTTTGCTAAGGCGTGATCTTAGCTTTGCTGTAAAGATGCAAGTTTGCTCCGGAGAGGCTTTGGTCGCTAGGGTTTGCTCCGGAGAGGCTTTAGATTGTAAGTTTTGCTCGAGGAGGCTTTGAGTTTTGCAAACGTTGCTTGTAAAGATGTGTGTGTGTATGATTTCTCTAAACCCCTTTATTTATACTAGTAGGGTTTGCAGTTCCCTTGTAAACAAAGGATTATAGATTTCTTTTCCTTATAGGATTTGATATCATTAACAAACCTCTTATAATTAGGTTTCCTTGAAAGATAAGGCAATGCGAAGCAAATCTACTGAGAGAATATCTCCAAGATATTAAGGCCGCAAGTCTCGGCCCATGGGCTGCATCAAATATGAATAAAGCTGAAAAAATGTTAATTTTGTCTCAAACAACTTGAACATCCATGAACTTAATAGCTTTAAGTCCCTTAAAGCCAGTAGTGTATGCACAAGGGTGTAGGCTAATGGGTATATCACGAGGCTCAGAACACAAGTGGTTCAAAGCAGACCCTGTTTCTCTATTCTGGGGAGAAGTAGTATAGCTCAATTCAATCTCTCCATTATTTTTGAACAAGATCAATTCAAGCATTTGGGCTCCCTTTTTCTCTGCAAGTCGAATACATTCAATAATGCAACTCCTAAACCTAGGATCTCTTGGATCAAAATAAACACTGAATTGTTCTATGTGTGAGCCTCTATATTGTTCCACTACACTATTCACCCAACTAACGTACCTATCTCCATCTCGTTCCAGTGCACAATCTATCCAATTGGTGTACCTACGGATTCCCAATTGACAATAAATAGAAAAGGGAAAGTTGAGAGTCATAGAAGAGGCCCACAAGTACCGCCATCGATTAGAGAGAATACTAGTAGCTGCTGCTTCCTTTAGCTCCAAGAGAGACAAAATACTAATGTTTGACGCGGAATCAAACCGTCCCTTTTGGCCTTGTGAATGATGTGTGCAGTTTGCGGGCGTGCCAGCACTAGGAGTGCGAGATGTTGTTGTTGTTGTTGTTGCCGTTGCGCTTCCGTCTTGACTTCCTTACGAGGAGATTGTGACTCGGAGAGGGATATCTCCGTGGAGGTTCTTGTACATGCCTTGATGATTCAAGGACTTCTTTTGTAAAGCTTTTTCAAGTTTTACCAAATCGATACCGAGAACGAGATCCCCAGCAGAGCTTGCACTAGAGGAATCGACTTGTGGGTTGCAATGCTGCAGCCGCTATTGCGTCCTTGCAGTTTAGCAGGGTATGGAAATGCATCCGCTAATGCGCTCTTGCATTTGCCATGGTGGAATTGCAGCCGCTGATGCGTCCTTGCAATTGCCGAGATAACCCAGAGGTTAAGATACTCGTTGAGAGTAGTGTGGTGTTTAGTTGATGTAGATCTCCTCTGAAATGTATGCGAAGCCTTCTTTATATAGGCTCTGAAGCTACTTGAACATGAAGTAAACAATAGTCTTTAGGATTATAATATTATCATGAATCCTTGTAACCTTACTTGATAGACTATTCTAACCATTATCTGGTCCGTATTTGATTATTGAATCACTCTTGGCTTATTTTGCGAAATGAGAATACTGGCCTAAAACAATTCTCTGTAATAGTTTATTTGATTCACTAGGCCATAATCATTATTAATGGGGTCAGTCCAATTTAGGCTTATATTTAATAGCCTTTGATAGTCCTGTAATGAATTTGATTCAAGGTTTTGTTACTTGAATCTTTGAATTATGTAGACTTATGTACTATCAGTCTTTTAGATAACAGGGACATTTAACTGACTCATTCTTCAGTCGAGCCATATTTGTATTTGCTTAATTGCTGGCCCTTTTATCTGATGGTTGAGAAGTGTTCATCTTTAATCTAATGACTTGCGAGATGAATATATGGGATTGCTTTCTTCCATATCATTGGCTGTAATGCCAAAGCTGTTGGACCTCAGTAGGTCCCTTCCCTTTATTTCAGCATATAGAGAAATCCCTTTAGTAGCGACCATTAGGCTTTCTTTCAGCCTTTTCTTTCTTACTAATTGCCGAGATTTCAACCAAGAAACCAAGTCTAAAACTACTTTCCTCTTTCGCAAGTGATGGGGACATAAAGAGAAACTTAGCGACCTGATCATGAAACAAGCTAGTTTTGGCTTTTAGTTTTGTTTCCATAATTGTGGAAAATGTTGTCCAACCATTGAAAGTCATGCCCTTTTGAATAGAAAATATAATATGATAGGCCTCTATTTGATCTGATGCTTGCGAACCCAATCATCTAGCCATTCCAGCTTATTAAATGTTTTCTTCATTTTGGCCAAGTTGCAAACTTTTCATGTCCATATCAAATGATGAATAGAGGAATTACTATGCAAAGACAACAATTGATGGAAAACTTTATGTTTATTTTAATACCCAATAGCTATTAAAATAACCTTGGTTATAAAACAGAGTCGGAAAGTACCGTAATAGGCTAATCTTAGCCATTTTCTTTAATTAATCCGGTCTCTAATGATGATTGCTTTCCGTTTTTAGTCGCTTAAAACCTGTGTTTGTTACCGCATAACCCAAGATTGAGACTGAATTATTTGGCTCCTGAAGCCATGCAAAGGCTTTTCGCAATAAATCCTCCCAAATCCGTAAAGCTTCCGCATATCAAGATCCTAACAGAACCCTTTAGTATTTCATTAATTAACCACTTGATCCAAAGGCTCAGAAAAGCCTAGCTTTAATCCAACGGTTTGCGAACCCAGCATCGTGAATTCTGCCTTGGTCTCGCGATTAATGAAAAATGGGCTTGGGCCTTTATCTCTAATCCGCCATTCCGCCAACCAATGACTGACCCAGGCCAAAATGTTATTTTGGGCTCAAACAACTAACAAGAATTTCATCTGGCAATTCACTGATTCGGTCCACCAATTTGTAGTTGCCACCCTTAATTACCCTTGTCTTGTGCAACTTGAGAAATACTAAGACGCTTACTTTTAACCATTGAATCGATCTGACCCAGATATTGAATCTTACCACTAATCTTTCCAGGTCTGGCGGGTGCGCCAGCGGCTCAATAGCATGAGCGAGAGCGAGTGCGAGTAAGAGTTAGGGTTAGGGGTTTTTTGAACAGATTTCTTAGGGTTAGCTTTTGGCTAGGGATTTTCTCTATAGAGGCAATTAATTTTTTTCTATGCAACAAAAGTAAGCTATAGGCCCTACACTCTACACCCTAAACATGTTAATTAGGATTAAGTTGCACCCCTTAACTAACAAGAAGTAAATTTTTTAATTGTAAGATGAGATGCGGCTTAAAACGGTTGTTTTTTTTAATAAACTTTATATATTTTTTTTGGTTAATTTCATTAATTTGGAGGTTTAGAGTGTAGAGTCACAAATAATTTTAGGTGTAAAGATGAGGACGGCTAACTCTAAATGAATTTAACTTTTATAAGAATTTAACTGTTTTAATTTAGTTACATTGGAGAGGACGGCTAGCATGTCAATTTGGTAACTAACCTAAATTTTAAGGATGAGAAGGCTTTAATTAGTTGCTAACATGTCAATTAATCTTCCCAAAACATCCCCATTAATTGATGTACAATATTACTTTGGCTACTTTGAGAATAAGTTTTGAATAATGGAATGTCATGCATGTAAAAACAAGCTATATATACTTGATCAAAGGTTCAAAGTGCATGTATTATTCCTATAGAATAAGGGCACGATAAGTTATTTACTAAAAAAACAATGACACTATTATAGTATATTTTCCCTTGAAACTAATAATAATTAATAACTCATGATATGAAAGAAAGGCAATAGCACCATTTGAAGCAATTACATCATTTATAGATAACAAACTTCTTCATGGGGTGCTTACACTTGCTACAAACTACCATTCCTTGGATTGGTTCTTCACTAGAGAGAGTGACATCAGAGTCATCACCACAAGGTCCAGCATAAAAAGACGGTTCGAGGGAAATTCTAAGTGCACTCAAGAAACCCCACTCTGCAACATTTTCACCCCATTTGTGAAACATGTCAAGGCATTCCATAAGCTTTGGCCCTTCAAGTCTTACCATGTCAATGGAATTAGATCCTCTCCCAATTACTGCCCAATTCTTGTCATTGTCATCCATATCTAGCAGTGCTGACACCTCATCTAGAACATGGTCAGTATGTTCCGGCTTTCCTAGCCGGAGTTTTGATCTTCTTATGCTTTCCAGCCTAAGCCAGAAGAAATGAGATTTTATAAAAGACAATACACTGCTTAACTTTTTATAATCAACCATGGTTAACATGTTCCTCATTTGTTGAATTGAGTTCCTCTTGCCAACATACACCATCTCAAGTTTCACTCCTGCCCTTTTAATAATCTCCGTCTTATCAGTGATGTCTAGGATCCAATCTATGTTGTTGCTTCCATAGATGCAAATATTTCTGTCTTCTCCTACCTGAAATCAATGCAATGTTATGAGCTTAATATAACACACACACACACACACACACAAAATGACCCCAATATATATGAAAGAACAATTAATGATGCTTCATAGTTAAGAATCATACCCACTTAGTCAAAAGGGGGTCAATTTCATCAACCATAAGTTGCAAGGTCCAGTTCTGCTCTTGCCAAAGTTCTTTTTCTCTTGAAGCTGAAAAAGGGTATGCATTCAGACCCCAGATAAATAGCATGTCAAGTACACTTGTGTTTGTGACATTCCCTTGTGAATCCAACACAACCGTGACCGGCTCATTTTTGTAGTTCCATGCTTCTTTTATAAATGTCACCACTGCTGAGTTAAGAAGCCAGGGTTTCCGTATTGAGTACCAAGGCAAAATGTTTGATAAGAATTCAAAAATTGTCTCATCAGAAGTGGTCCATAAATTGGAAACTGGAATTGGGATCCATATAATTTTGTAACTTCCCTCTACATTCTTGTAGTTAGGATGATTATGAGTTTGCTGAACCAGCAAGAGTGTTTCATCTATCGAAAGGAACTCTGGCCTTGAAAACAAGAGTATGACTATCTTGTCCTTCAGATCAGATACACCAAGCTGTTAACAAATCCGAGTGAGATGGTAAACCAGTTGAACTTATATCGTAAAAGGGTCAAAATTAGTTTCCATTTTGGCACCCTAGATATGCAGTTCTGTTGAAAGAAGAGTATGCATGATCAGGAATACTAATTAATAGTAAATAAGGCCCTTTTAAGATCTCAATTTCGTAATAGTATTATGTTTGGATGGTATCTTAAACTTGGAGTAGGATATCATAAAACATGCCTTTGCTTGTGAAAAGCAATCCTTGAGTGGCAATTCATCCCTCAAGGCGAATAATAATCGAAGCACCTCTTGGTTGTCCACTTGGGTTTCCCTGAAGACATTCAACAGCTTCTGATATAGCTTTGTCTCTGCAAGTTTTGCCATAAATGTCATGGTAACTTGGTAAGTAGTTAGTATAGGCCCACCCGCCCACATAACATAAACAAAATAAGAATTCATTTCAATCATCCTGTAAACATTGACCAGTAACCTGTTTGTTGATGACAGATTTCCACCTGCTGACTGAGGTGACTGGAAATGCTACGCAGCCGATACACCAAACTTAAGATCTCCCATGTTGAAATTATTGTTGAATCTGAATACTTCAAGAAATAATTCATTTCATCAGTATAAGGCAAACTATTTTGGTAAATTGGAAAACAAACTAAAGCAGTTAAAAAAAAATCTTATAAAGGCTGATCAAAGGGAAGGAACATGAACTTGCTCAGATTTCATGGCTGTCGAGTCTGTGATTTGCGGAGAGCAATTCAAGATGCCTCTAATTATCCAGTAAACAGCTATATAGATAATAGATTTTGTAGCAGCCTTTTCCTCATGATCCAACTCCACATGTGAAAGGGGTAGCTTTTCAAACTTGATGATATACTTGGTTACATCCACCATTGCATTGAGTAACAAACTCAAGGCCTTCAATCGAGGCTTCAAAGGACTGAAGTCAGCAGGCAATTGCTTAAGCATTGCAACTGATAATGCCAAGGGATTACTAGAGTATAGGTTCATTAGGAGCCTAAATTCGCCATAACTTGCTACAAAAGATGTAAGTACCAATACCACTTTTGCATCCCATTTATAACTTCCGAGTAAATCAAACAATAGCATTGTCCGTGTGTGAAGATTTTCTTCATCAGACCACTTGCAAAGTATCTGCCATTGTAATAAATTGATGAAAACTAATTGTATCTGAATTAGGAATGAGAGAGAGAGAGAGAGAGAGAGAGAGAGAGAGAGAGAGAGAGAGAGAGAGGGAGGGAGGGAGGGAGGGAGGGAGGTTGAACTACATACCTCGTGTGAAATCTTACCGAAGGTCTTTCCAAGCGGTTCTTCTGATCCGACTACTTCCATGTTGTTTACTAAATTTACATCAGGAACCTGAAAGCAAGTGTTTGATGGGATCAAATACTTGGAATGGTTTATAAGTACGTACTATAGACTCCATGTACTTGTTGTTCTTCTACCCTTACATAAGTACTATATGTATATATGTAACATTAATTCTCTAGATCATTTATAATATTTGTGTTGAAACTTGAAAACAAGCAATATGCTAAGAGTGACAATATTGTTTTAAGGGATCGGAAAAAAAAAAAACAGATAATCCTGTTCTAAATGTCTGCAGATGTGTAACAAATGAGCAATTAATTACTTTTTCTGCTGTAGTACAAATCATGATGTTCTCCACTGCACAAAGCAATAGCTCCGAATCAAGATGACGACCATCGGGATCATGGCTAAGGAGTAGCTTCTTAATCAGGACGTCTTCGGCTAAAGATGTTAAGGATTGTGGCAAGAAGGGCTCACTTCCAAGCATGTTCATGATGGCCAAACTGATATTGGTAAACCAAAGGATGAGTAATTCATGAGTAAGCTGATATGAGCTAGCTTGTCAGCTTTATGCAAAGAATTAAACAAAAAGAAAAGCCAGTGTATACTCCAACTTGATTTCCCTGGACAAATCTAGCTAGTTCTCTCACTGTTTTTGGGGTACAAATCCTAAAACAAATTTCACGAGACCGCCTTTTGAGAAAGGTTGCTATTTAAGATGTTTGAGTAAATTCAAAGCGTTCCCCTTTCCCTTTTGCACTTTGCTTTACAATAGTTGTGAAGAATAATTATTCTGTGGATCGGTTCAAGATACAATAAGGATTGCTATGAGTGAAGTACTTGAGGTGTGTTTTGAAGCAACACCTTAGAAACAAAAGGGTCTTCAACCTTCTAGCTTTTGGTGCCGAGGGAATGAAAATAAAGCATAATTAATTAAAGGGTAGCAAAAAAGATAGACCTGCAGACCAAATTATAACACATCTAAATATGTGGTTTTTGGACTACTTTTCTGATTTCATATTTCCCTAATTGCTTAGTCTTTAATCCAGGTTTCTTTGTATTGTTCAAAAAAAAAAACATGGTTTCTTTGTTGTGACAGAAGTGATTCTGAGGTTGATTGAATCACTTGAACTTGAAGTTGTGGCTCAACTGCAGAGTAGGGACCAAAAAAAAAGGCATGCATCTAATGCTGGAGGCCATTTTACTCATTAGTTATTGATTTTAGATATTTGGTTGCACTTTAAGCCTTTAACAAATTAACATAGAGGCACCATATATTAAATAGTAAAATTAGAGCTAGTTTGACTGGGGTTTTTTGAAGTGCCTAAAGTGCTATCAAATAATCAAATGCAGCGTTTAACTAAATCGGTGATTTTTTGGGTTATAGATGTATTTTGAAGGTGCTTCCAAATACTTTTGTAGAATAACACTAATATTCGTTTAACAAAGGAAACTCATACGTACCTTACGGGTTAGCTCGGATCAAGGGTTTGAGCCCCTTCAATGTAACCAAAAAAAAAATGAAACTCACATGTACTTCCAACAAAAAAAGATCTTCTAACATATTTACTGAGGTTATGGCCAACTGCTGTCTACTATCATTTATTCCTTATTGTCTTGCTTAATTTTCTCTGCTCCTTGACCCGCATTTAATTTGAAGGATTGCCATGATTACTAAGGTTCACATTTCCTTAATTACTATTGCCAACCATCTCCTTAATTAATTACAATCCAAGTTCCAACTAATCTCTTAAAAGAACATCTTCTAATTTAATCTCTCTTCCTGGGTCAAACAATCAGGTGGCATCATTAATTATAAGTTTCTTACAAATTAAGCTCATATTAAACTCTGCTAATCAAGCATTAACCAAACCAAACTCTAGCAGAAGAAGCAAACAGAAAACAGACCAAAAAACATGGTTTTTTTCTCTGCACTTATTCTGACCTGGGTACATTTCTGGGATGTAGCAGTTGCCTTGTTGGGACTGTTCATATTTAGTTGCTTGCTTCAGAGGTTCACCAACAGAAGGGGTCCAATGTTATGGCCAGTTTTGGGGATTGCACCCTCTTTATTTCTAAATGCACACACCATCTATGATTGGGCAACCATGGCTCTGATCAAGGCAGGGGGAACATTCCACTACAGAGGAATGTGGTTCGGCGGGTCCCACGGGATCATAACCCTTGATCCTTCCAACATTGAGTACATGCTCAAAACAAGATTCACCAACTTCCCTAAAGGCAAGTATTACAGGGAGAGGTTTCATGATTTGCTTGGGGATGGAATTTTCAATGCAGACAATGAGTTGTGGAAGGAGCAGAGGAGGTTGGCAACTTCGGAGATGCATTCGAGTCGTTTTGTGGAGCATTCGTTTTGGTCCATGCAAGAACTGGTGCACAAGAAGCTGTTGAAGTTGATGGAGAAAGTGGTGGTTTCGGGGAGTAGCATTGATCTTCAAGAAGTGCTTCTTCGGTTTACGTTTGACAACATTTGTTCTGCAGCTCTTGGTGTTGATTCAGGGTGTTTGGACCTTGATTTGCCTCAAATTCCGTTTGTCAAAGCATTCGAAGAAGCCACTGAGCTCACTCTGTTCAGATTTATGGTGCCACCTTTTGTGTGGAAGCCCATGAAGTTATTTGGAATTGGGTGCGAGAAGAGGCTCAAGGAAGCCAATAAAATAGTGCATCATTTTACAGAAAAATCGGTGAAGGATCGAAGGAAAGAAATGATGACGCTCGGTGGCTTAAAAGATCGTTCTGATCTCTTGTCAAGGCTTATGGACTCTGAAAACAAATGTTTTTCGGATAAGTTTCTAAGTGATTTCTGCATAAGTTTCATTTTGGCTGGAAGGGACACAAGCTCTGTGGCATTGGCATGGTTTTTTTGGTTGGTACAAAAAGACACTGAAGTGGAAAACAAAATCCTCAAAGAAATTAAGGAAATTTTAGACCAGCGCCAATGTACCGAAAAGGAATTACCAGATTGTGATACAGTTTTTACAGTGGAAGAACTGAAGAAGATGGTGTATTTACAAGCAGCGCTGTCAGAATCTTTAAGACTTTACCCACCAGTGCCAATTGACATCAAAGAGGTCGTAGAAGATGATATGTTTCCTGATGGTAACTTTGTCAAAAAGGGAGCTCGAGTTCTCTACTGCATGTACTCCATGGCTCGAATGGAGTCGATTTGGGGACATGATTGCTTGGAATTCAAGCCTGAAAGATGGATCAACAAAGATGGTGAGTTGATCAGTGAGAATCAATTCAAATATGCTGTGTTCAATGGTGGTCCAAGGTTTTGTTTGGGGAAGAAGTTTGCTTACATGCAAATGAAAATGGTGGCTGCAGCAACTTTGCTCAGGTACGAAGTTAAGGTTGTTGAAGGTCATAATGTTGTTCCAAAGATGACCACCACACTTTACATGCAGAATGGGTTGCTGGTGAATCTCAAGCCTAGGTTGGTGATCACTATTGTGTAATGCTAAGTTAAGGTAAATCTTAATATTTAAGCAAAGTTGTACCATGTTCTTGTAGTATGGGAAGAAACTCTAGGATCATTGCTATTCCAAATAATCTTAGCAGCACATCATTTTTACAGGTTAGCCCAAGCTAGCATACGATTTCTTAAACTGCCTATAAGAAATGCTTATAATCATAATTTTGGGCTACCAAGCTGTTTGGTTAATTCTCAAAATTTGAGTTTTTTTTTTTTTTTTTAAATTTGCGGTCTACGACCGTGGAAATGAGAAAGCAGCTAGACACCCTGCTTTTTCTTTTCTGCGTTTACCGAACGCAAATAAATTAAGGAATAATAAAAGGCAAAGGGTTGAATGTGGTTGGGTAAAGGAGCCAGACCTTGGGTTAAATACACAAGACTACTACCGATAGCAAGCAATATTTAACCATCACCTACCGCATGATTATATATAATGTCCGCATGTGAAAAAAACTGTATATATATAACACCACATTATGCATGAATATGCATGTAATTCAGTTTCACCAGTACTTTCTGATAGTCAAACCTCAAAGCCTAGTATTTGAATTCAACCGCTGCAAGTGAGTGACTCGGGCATATATATATGGATATCGGATCAATGACATTGGGTAGTATCAATAAAGTAGTCCTCAATCCTCACCATACACTTCTCAGAAAATTCAACAACATACGGCATATATGCCTAGTGCATGAAATTTCTATGATCTTTGAGGCCTAATGCTTCAACAAATCGGTTCATCAGAAATCACCATTTATTTCTAGCTTCTCCATAGAAATTGGATCACAAAACATAGCATGAATGCATGTGTAATATGCAACCTGAATTAATTGTTGTTGCTTTTGGGATATGGTATTATTGAAACAATAATAATAATAATTCACTCGATCACGAGAAAAATAGCCATAATATTACATCCAAGCTAGAGAATTCAAAACTAATCAAGTGCAAGAATGCCATAATTAATATTATATAAGATCGATAAAAACTTCTTCTAGATAGAAACCGATGGAAAACTAATGTTTGATGCTACCTTAATTGTCAGATAAAAGAAGTTCCACGCATTTGCTTCTTCAAACTTGCCATAAGTACTTTTTAGAGAAATGTAGCAGGCTTTGACCACCTGATTTCTGGCTCTTCAACCAAATCTCCAAACTTTTTAAGGGAAATCAAGCTCCTTTTAAGACTTAAGATTCGCTCATGTACAGCTGCGCCACCTCTTCCTCCCATGGACATCTTACACATTTCATGGAAGCACACCTTACATCCCAAAACAATAATATTCTACCTTCTTTATTCATGAATAGCTAGTATGCCATGCTCCCATTCACCGCAAGTATTCCATCGATATTTTAACCCAACATCTGATCCAAGCATTTGGAGATTTATGACGTACTCTCGCTTCCACTCTTTTTTATTATAATCTTTCATCACCCATATATCAATTTTCTTTCTTGATAAATTAGTATCCACAAGGGCAATGGATTCCCTCAAAGTAATCAAGTGCAGGTATAGCATTTGTGATGTGGCCGGAATGGGAGTCAAATGGAATTCTTCTTTCTTGAAGTCAAAAGACACTATATGGATTCCTCCTGCATCACCTCTTTCTTCAAACAACCAATGCATATCTCCATGTGCACATACACTCTTCTTGCGAACAAGGGAGCCACGAGAAACAACTGAGGGTACTGGCATCTTTCGCCATGAGCTTGTTCCCAATACAAGAAGTTGTCCTACAACGCAGCTCTCCAAATTACGTTGTTCTACAACGCCGTTCTCCAAATTATACGTTTCTTTATAAATTTGAGAAAGACGGACAATCTTATAGGTGCTAGTTATATCATCAAATCCCATAGCGCATACCATAACAATCATCATAAAACGACCATATAGTATTTGTACGAAGCTTTGTAGTTGGGATTCTTAGAACTTCTCCACTAAGAGGATTGATCAAGAAACAGTTTACATCTTTTTCTCGTTTCTTGAAGCAAATCAAGTCGTAGAAAACAAAATGTACACTGTAAACCTTCTCGTCGTCGCATGTGGACAAAGTCTCTGAGGGAGTAAGCTTCTATTGGCTGCCATCGTAATTCAGTGATTCCAAGGCCGTTAACCATCTTCTAGTACTCATACGACGTGCTGTAACATGACGCAGCACAAGTTGAGGTGCTGCTTCAGCAACAGCATTGGTGGCAATAAGGAAACGTGTGTGCTGATCAACCATGTCTGACAAGGTCTTGGAGACACATCAGAGGCAACAGACTGACTTTACAGGCAGTCTCTTAAGGATGTCCAAGAGGGTTTCCATGGGAAGGTTCATCAACCTCGTCTTTGAGCTCTGTTTCCTCGGCATCTCCAGATCGCCTCCTACGTAAGAGAAAAGGAATCATTATAATTTGATTTAGGAATGTATAGGGTACGTATTAGGGTTTACTGAATCGCTGTTTGAGCTCCTATATATCAGTGTGGGCCTTGTATCACTTGTTTTGGGCTAAATATTTTACTTAGATTAGTCGGGTTGCGGGCAGCCGATTGTTGCAAAGGCTCTATTTTCGTCAAGTTATTTTACAGCTGATTATTCTAACTGTATTACCAAACTAAATCTTAACAAATAACTTTTTTTATTTAATTCTGGGCGTCAATTTACACACACACGTATCTTAGGAGAGTCGAACTCATGATCTCTCCTGAGACAACTTAGTATCAAACCATCAACCACCTTAGACACGATTTCTTTACAAATAACTTATTTCTTTACAAATATATACTACTTAATTTTGATATGTATGACCAAATAGTTTAATTAGTTATCTTAAACTTCATATGATGTTCATCCCAAACAGATCCAAGACAGATTTGACCTGGAGAATGGGACTTATAGGCTTGGAAGTTATCGTGCTATCAACAAGACTGAACCACTGGCTGCCAGGGTCACACGAACTATCTCTGCTTAAGCATTTGCAGGGATTTGTGACGATGGTGTTGCTGGAGTCTACATCTAGGCAAACTTCAGTGCCATCTGGGGTCTTAGACTGAAGGTGCAATTTAGAATCTGAAATAGTATCCCATTGTGAATTAGTGTCGGTACAAATTATCCCAACTGTTGCTGGCCCCCCTAGTTCATCAGCTTGTATGCAGAAATATGTTCCTTTAAGTGCTAGGACCTTCCTGGATGAATAGCCCCAGGCATCGGACTGAGAGCATGGACCCAACTTCAATGTCCCCATGAATCCAACTATTAGGAGGCAAAGGCCTGTGGATGGATGCAAAATAATTTTATGCTTCCTGCAATCAGATATACCTGGCCCTGCAAACAACACAAACACAATCTTAAGCTTGCAATGTCTTAAACAACATAGCACTGTTGATTTGACTCCTGATGTGCATGGAACATGTTATATTTACAAAAGAGCAGGAACACTATACCTTGGAAAGGAGATTGGAGGACAGAGAGTCGCTGCAGAAAACTTGAATTACGGATTTCACACCAATTCCAGCTCAAAAGTCCATAATACTCATTCATACCGACCACCCCAGTCCTGAAATAATAACTTCCAACCAGAGTCCAAAGAGCAAACTCCACATCAAGTTCAGCAGCTGCAGCCAGGAAGCAGTTTAAGTACCTATTGTCATTCACATTGGTTCCTCTTTGGTCAACCCCGAATTCACTCACAAATAATGGGAATCCTTTATCTAGCAAAAACCCTGCCCTTCTCTTCACTTCACCCATCACATGTCCACACACTTGGTTGGGGTTGCCATCTACCCATGCCTGCCCATCTGAAAACCCATACCAGTGCACCTCAAATACTAGTTTCCCGGCAAATGTGAGTTGTACTGGTTGGTTGCCAAGGAAAGATAAGTCTGTGTCGTAATTCAGGCCAGAGAGAATCACAAGCACATCTGGGTTTGCTGAGTGCACTGCCTCAGCTCCTCTCTGCATGTACCTACCATATCATAGTTCATTAAAAGATTATGATCATGTTTCAAGGGTACTTCTCTTATCAGACATGCATGTAGCATATTACATTGACAAATTGAATCAAAAGTTCAAAGCCACACGTTCTGACATGATTTCACCTAACCAAAGGTCCTAATTCAATATAGAACAACATCAAATTGTGTAGCGAAAGAAGATTTCTCTCTGTTTCAGTAGTTCAACTTGAAATAAAATTAGACTTACTTGTACCAATCGTTGACATTCTGTTTGCGGCCTCGGCCGCCTCGCAGCTCATTCCTCAAGCTCATGCCCACTACGTTGGACACGCCGTTGAACAATGTGGCCATCCGAGTAAGGCCCTTGACCCAAAGGTCAGGGTTGAAGTACTTGTCGCCAAAGAAACCATTGCCATCAGAGGTGTCGCAACACCAACCAGGCTTGCTTACATGATTATCCAGTATAACCATCACATTGTTGTTTCCAAGGCTAGAAACCACTTCCTATAGGTCAAAATTAATAATTGTAATCAGTAATTCCCCTAGCTTAAATCAACAAACCTGTAGTAAGAAAGTAGACCTAGTTCAGTAAGTTACTACTTATTTCGCAAACTTACCCCCGTTTCTCGTATTCTTTTCAACAATACAGGAAAAGATGCGTACTTTATACTCAGAATGTAGTATATATTTTTTCATGCACGTACTTTGTTTTGCTGAAAAATCAGAGTTGATTAATTTACCTGGAAAGCTTTTAAGAGCGGAAGATCGATGAAAGACGGGTTGTTGGACTGGACGCCAGCAATGGATTCTTGCAGTCCTAGATTCCGAAACGACTGACGAACAGTGAGGGAGGCGAGCGAGTCGTTGGTGGCCAAGTAAACCGGCCACGTCAGCCTGACGCAGTTGAACCCGAGAGAGGTGATACGCTTGGCGATGGCGTCGACGGGCTGCTTGCTGAGGCCTTCGGCGACGACGGCGTCGAGATGCGCCACCCAGTTCACGCAAGCGAGCTTCACGCGCTGGCCGTCCTCGTCGACGATCCACCGCGAGGAGGTGGAGAGCGGCAGAGCAGTGGCTGTGATCAGAAGAGACGCGAGTGAGAGGAAGGAGAGGAGAGAAATCGGAACCGTACCCATTTTGTTTGGGGGGTCGTACGCGTTGTGGTTTTTGGATAGGTGGAGAATATGAACGAACTCAATCTTGTTTATATAGTAATAATCATGGAAGGCCCACCACAGTTATGAGTCATGTAGTTCGATCAGGGACGATAATACAAAATTGCAATGCTTACAGTTTACAGAAATAGAAATGTTAATATATAGCATGGGGAGTTTTTGCTTTGCTTTGACGTCTAATAATGGAGGATTAAGGATTTAATAGGGAATTTTTTTTTCTTGGGAGAAAAAGGAGTGACATTTTGGTGGGGTGTAACCGATTGAGATTATAAAAGTAACAGATTTGAATAGAAGATAGAGATTTTGTGAAAATGTTGATGCCGCTGTTTGTTCAAGAGATAGGAATTAATGTAGGTGTTGGTGCAGTTGTGCGAGATGGTGAGGGGAAACTTAAAGGTGCTATGTGCAGTTCTTGGACATCTAACCTCTCTGCCCATGCAACGGAAGCACCGGCAATTATTCATGGTCTGAAGTTTTGTCTGCAAGAAGGTTTTCGAAGAGTAGAAGTTGACTAGTTGAGAGTGATGCAATCAATGTCATTGTATCACTTAACAGCCCTACATGATCAAAACAAAAAAGATAGAGATTTTAGTGGGGTTTTAAAGAAAATTATTATTATTATTTTAAGGAACTTGGAAATTCCTTTTAATTCATTATCCTTATTGGAATAACATTTTTAAAATTACATAACATCTGAAATTACACAACAATTAATTTCCGTGATCGAATTTAAGACCTCTCACTTACAAATGAGAAATTTATGTCATTAGACCAAATAGTTATTGACATTAAATTAACTTTCTTCAAAGTTGATAAATTTTTTGAAGGAAAGAACTAAACTACTAAAAACTATCAAATTAAAAAACAACTACAACGTCGACAAAACTATCAAATGACTACCAAATGGTCATGGATCGATGTACTTCAAGCAAAGTCGTCGTTGACAAGACACCAAAAATACCAATCCCGGCCAATATAACAATAACAACTACAAAGTTTAAGTCACAAAAATTAAGCATAATTTATATTATAATAAAAACATTCATATGATAAAGAAAAATTCTTGAGTATGTATACGTAGTTTGACAATATTATATAAGTCAATGTATTAAAAGCTTTAATTTGATTTGGTTCGCTTCTTTGGCTCACACTTGGCAACCCTTGTTCAACTTTAAAAAAAAATTGGTTTCGTGGAGCCTAAAAAAGACCAAAAAACAAACAAACAAAGCAAACTAACTATCATGCCAAGAAACAGACTCAGCAGCAACTCTTCTGGCACAAGGCCACCCATTAATGTCAACAAGTTAAGCTTAAGTAGAGTGAACAAGAGGGGAATCAAAAACTAATAGAAATTTGAGGTTTGATTGATTAGGTTTTCACTGTTAAGAAATATATATAAGTTGCGATCGAGCATTGGCTCTCATTTTACGTGTTGATGGTTGGAAACACGCCAAGTAATAGATGGTGGTCACGTATATTATATATGGGCAAACAAATTAAGCAAAGACTAAGGAGGAATAATTAAGATATATTAATTTAGACTTTTTTGGACTTGGACACACTTACAAGGCAATCCACACTCCTACCATGCTAATATAGAATTCTATGTCTTCACGTTCAATCCACACGTACTCGATTCTTATGATGCTCAAATCTTTTTGCTAGTCCAATTTTTCGCATTACAACATCTTCTTTAGTAGCCAGGCAAAACCTTGACAAATTTTGAGTAGAGTAGAGTGAACAACGCATCACAATCGTCTTGTGAGTTCATTGCAACATCTTCCTTAGTATTTTGGCAAAACCTCTCGACAAATTTTGAATTGCTTGCAGGTTGATTTTTACTCAAATTGTTGGGTGCATTTCTTAAACTATAGCCATCCATTTTATACGATTAAATGGAGCGACAGACGGTGAGCTCCCAGAAATGATAGCCTCATTTTCTTTGGAGCTATGGATGGCCTCCAAATCAATTGTCATTGAAGAGCTAATATTGCTTAATCTTTTATTTGAAAAAAAAAAAAAAAAAAATCAATGCACATGCATTAACCAAGAGTCCAAGACCACAAAACATCATAAGGGTCAAGCCCATAAAATCTTGTTCATTGGATCACACCAAATCCCCCAGTCCAAGGCCCGGAGTGCTCAAAAGTTCTCTAAGATGGTTTATTGGTATGCAAAACACTGCAATTTGCCAAGGCAATGAGGCACTGCAATTTGAAAAAATTAAGGGTTCATAAACTCAACGCCAACGGTCGTAAATCCAACGGCTCTGGGCGATATAAGTAGGGTTTCAAAGATGAATACGAACGCGCCAATTGAGTTTCGTAGAGTTCGCGGTTCTAGCTGCGGCTGCCCTCAAATTCGAATTGCTCTTCAAGTTTAAGTTTTATTTTCTCATAATTCAAAGTCAAAGTTGGGAGATTTACCACCTATGGTACTGATTTAGGGTTTTAATTCAGGGTTCTTGTTGCCTCGAACAAGTGCTATTCATACTGAAGCTCTGCCATTGGAGTATTAGACAATGACACTGTGAGTACAGAGTTTATTTTCTACAAATTATTCATGATTATTGGGTTGCTGCAATGATGCTGGACAATTGAAATCAGTAATGTACGGCTCGTAAACAGAACACAGAAAGGATTCTACTTTATGGATTTTTAAATTTTTGTGGGTTTATTGGGTTTGGTCTGATTTTGTGTGTATTTAGGGGAGCTGTTAAGTTGGAACTTTGTTGTCCCGAAAAAGTTTAGAGTTTCACTTGACCCTAACCCTGATTGGAGCTTTGAGGATCTAGTATCCGAGCTAAATGCACTGGAAATCAAGATCAATAGCGGTTCTAAGGTTCCCCTGCCATTTGCTAAAGAAAAATCACGGTATGTATTTGTGTGTGTTTGTGATTCCTGCCAATATTGGTCCAAGTGTTTGCTGGTCTGAGCTTTGCCATCTGCTCCTTTGTTTAGGGATATATCCAATTGGAAGAGTAACGGGAGAACTTCTACTAGCCCGTTTGTTATGCGTGTGTTCGAGGATGAGATGGACAATGTTGACAGCGAAGATGAGGAGGTTCATGATAGAAAATCTGTGGTTGCTAAACGGTTCGATTTTGATGAACTCTATCTCAGGTAAGCAATAAAATTACGCACTTGAAATTTTACCATTCGACCATACCTGTATCTTGTTATCTTTTTGATCATATATGCTAAGCATGGCACAACCATTGATGATATTCTGAATTTCTTTTACTTATCTTCCTAGACTTCTATTAGAGATTTTGCTTCAAATGTCTTTGACTCTTTTCACTCCACTAATTTTTGATATATAATTTCGTTTATGTTTATATCTTTTAGTGACAGTGATGATTCTGGCGATGAATTATCTCTTGAAGCTTAACCTTACCTGATGGAGAAGGTTGATTTAGTGGGAAGTGGTTTGCTCGAGCTATCCCGTGAACATCAGTTCAAAGTGAAGGTGTGTAGCTATGTAGCTGGTTTAGGTGTCTTGCTATATTATTTACTTGTTTATGGTGTATTATAGTTTTGCTACACTATTTATTTAGCTATTTTACTTATAAGTATGTATGGCACATTCTCTCATCCTTTGTGCTATTACGAAAGCTACTCATTTCTGGTGGTATCCCTAATCCCTGTCCCTTTGTCCCAAACTTTCTGTTGGTTACAACTACTTATGTAAGGCGATGGAATGTTCCTTTCAATTTTTTGTTAAAGCTAAATTAGGTACAGTTTTAGTGACTTAGTCTTTAACATTGTGGGGTAATTTACTTTCTTGAGTTTATTAGAGATAGTAAAAAAGCATTCGAGTTGTGGAAGGAGCAGAGGAGGTTGGCAACTTCGGAGATGCATTTGAGTCGTTTTGTGGAGCACTTGTTTTGGTCCATGCAAGAATTGGTGCACAAGAAGCTGTTGAAGTTGATGGAGAAAGTGGTGGTTTTGGGGAGTAGCATTGATCTTCAAGAAGTGCATATTCGGTTTACGTTTGACAACATTTGTTCAGCACCTCTTGGTGTTGATTCAGGGTGTTTGGACCTTGATTTGCCTCAAATTCCATTTGTGAAAGCATTCGAAGAAGCCACTGAGCTCCCTCTGTTCAGATTTATGGTGCCACCTTTTGTGTGGAAGCCCATGAAGTTGTTTGGAATTGGGTACGAGAAGCTAGAGGCTCAAGGAAGCAATTAAAATAGTGCATCATTTTGCTGAAAAGTCGGTGAGGATCGAAGGAAAGAAGTGATGACGCTCCGTAGCTTAAAAATCGTTCTGATCTCTTGTCAAGGCTTATGGACACTGAAAACAAATGTTTTTCGGATAAGTTTCTAAGCGATTTCCGCATTAGTTTCATTTTGGCTGGAAGGGACACAAGCTCTGTTGCATTGACCTGGTCTTTTTGGTTGGCACAAAAAGACAATGAAGTGGAAAACAAAATCCTCAAAGAAATCAAGGAAATTTTAGGCCAGCGCCAATGTACCGAAAAGGAATTACCAGATTGTGATACAGTTTTTTCAGTGGAAGAACTGAAGAAGATGGTGTATTTACAAGCAGCGCTGTCAGAATCTTTAAGGCTTTACCCACCAGTGCCAATTGACATCAAAGAGGTCGTAGAAGATGATGTGTTTCCTGATGGTAACATTGTCAAAAGGGGAGCTCGAGTTCTCTACTGCATGTACTCGATGGCTCGAATGGAGTCGATTTGGGGACATGATTGCTTGGAGTTCAATCCTGAAAGATGGATCAACAAAGATGGTGAGTTGGTCAGTGAGAATCAATTCAAATATGCTGTGTTCAATGGTGGTCCAAGGTTTTGTTTGGGGAAGATGTTTGCTTACATGCAAATGAAAATGGTGGCTGCAGCAACTTTGCTCAGGTATGAAGTTAAGGTTGTTGAAGGTCATAATGTTGTTCCAAAGATGACCACGACACTTTACATGCAGAATGGGTTGCTGGTGAGTCTCAAGCCTAGGTTGGTGACCACTATTGTGTAATGCTAAGTTAAGGTAAATCTTAGTATTTAAGAAAAGTTGTACCATGTTCTTGTACTATGGGAAGAAACTCTAGCATCATTGCTATTCCAAATAATCTTAGTTTTTACATTTAACAGATAAAATTACATCATTTTTACAGATCAACCCAAGCTAGCAACTGATTTCTTAAACTGCCTTAATAAATAACTTATTTCTTTACAAATATTTACTACTTTTGATATGTATGACCAAATAGTTTAGCTTAAACTTCATAAGATGTTCATCCCAAACATATCCAAGACAGAGTTGACCTGGAGAATGGGACTTATAGGCTTGGAAGCTATCGTGCTATCAACAAGACTGAACCACTGGCTGCCAGGGTCACACGAACTATCTCGGCTTAAGCATTTGCAGGAATTTGTGACGATGGTGTTGCTGGAGTCTACATCTAGGCAAACTTCAGTACCATTTAGGGTCTTAGACTGAAGGTGCAATTTAGAATCTGAAATGGTATCCCACTGTGAATTAGTGCCTGTACAAATTATCCCAACTGTAGCTGGCTGCCCCAGTTCATCAGCTTGTATGCAGAAATATGTTCCTTTTAGTGAAAGGACCTTCCTGGATGAATAGGCCCAGGATCCGGACTGAGAGCATGGACCCAATTTCAATGGCCCCATGAATCCAACTTTTAAGAGGCAAAGGCCTGTGGATGGATGAAAAATAATTTTATGCTTCCTGGAATCAGATATACCTGGCCCTGCAAACAACACAGACACAATCATAAGCTTGCAATGTCCTAAACAACACAGCACTGTCGATTTGACTCCTAATGTGCAGTCCTAAATCTAGCAGTGGAACATGTTATATTTACAAAAGAGATGGAACACTATACCTTGGAAAGGAGAGTGGAGGACTGAGAGTCGCTGCAGTAAACTTGAATTACGGATTTCACTCCAATTCCAGTTCAAGAGCCCATAATACTCATTCATACCGACCACCCCAGTCCTGAAATAATAACTTCCAACCAGAGTCCAGAAAGCAAACTCCACATCAAGCTCAGCAGCTGCAGCCAAGAAGCAGTTTAAGTACCTATTGTCATTCACATTGGTTCCTCTTTGGTCAACTCCGAACTCGCTCACAAATAATGGGAACCCTTTATCCAGCAAAAACCCTGCCTTTCTCTTCACTTCACCCACCACATGCCCACACACTTGGTTGGGGTTGCCATCTGCCCATGCCTGCCCATCTGAAAACCCATACCAGTGCACCTCAAATACTAGTTTCCCGGGAAATGTCAGTTTTACTGGTCGGTTGCCAAGGAAAGATAAGTCTGTGTCGTAACTCAGGCCAGAGAGAATCACAAGCACATCTGGGTTTGCTGAGTGCACTGCCTCAGCTCCTCTCTGCATGTACCTACCATACCATAGTTCGTAAAAAGATTAAGATTATGTTTCGAGGGTACTTCTCTTATCAGACATGTAGCATATTACATTGACAAAGCGAATCAAAACCACACGTTCTGACATGATTTCACCCAACCAAAGGTCCTAATTCAATATATAGAACAACATCAAATTGTGTAGCGAAAGAAGATTTCTCTCTGGTTCAATAGTTCAACTTGAAATAAAATTAGACTTACTTGTACCAATCGTCGACATTCTGTTTGGGGCCTCGCAGCTCATTCCTCAAGCTCATGCCCACCACATTGGACACGCCGTTGAACAATGTGGCCATCCGAGTAAGGCCCTTGACCCAAAGGTCAGGGTTGAAGTACTTGTCGCCAAAGAAACCATTGTCATCAAAGTTGCTGCAACACCAACCAGGCTTGCTTATGTGATTATCCAGTATAACCATCACATTGTTGTTTCCAAGGCTAGAAACCACTTCCTACAGGTCAAAATTAATAATTGTAATCAGTAATTCCCCTAGCTTATATCAACAACCCTATAGTAATAAAGTAGACCTAGTTCAGTAAGTAATTACTTATTTTGCAAAATTACCCCCCGTTTCTCTTATTCTTTTCAATAATACAGAAAAAAATGCGTACTTTATACTCAGAATGTAGTATGTATTTTTTTTCATGCACGTACTATATAATTGAAAAGTTTAATATAAACTAAAATTAATTTCTTTAAAAAGAGCTATACATAATTTCATATGAAAGCTAGAAATTATATTACCATCGAACTTTTCAACCTACTTTTACTAAGTAGGTATATTTTCTGGCCCTTATAGATACTACTAACTGTATAAAAATAGGTTTGTTTTCCAAACTATTAAACAGTGAACTGTATAGTTCGTTAGCAGACAAATACAAATGAAACTCATCATTCTACAGCTTTGACAAACTCTAATGAAAAATAAAAGTAATTACTGTTAGGGTAAGATTTTCAATGTGAAAGGGTAAATATAATTGTGGCGTATAAGACGCAACTACGGCTCATTCAATTATTATAGTCATCATCATACCTAATCAGTGGGCTATGTAATTAATTTTCATAAAAAAATTACTATTGTTCTTCACGTCATTGACTAACTTATAAGTATTAAACAAATAATAAGTTTTTTTTTAATCGCTCATTGGTAATGAATTAATGATTGAAGGATGAAGTTGAAAATGGATAGAGATTGGTGTACGTAATGAAGAAAATGATGGTAGATAGGCCGTAGCTGATTACAGCTCTCCATTAAGAAATCAGCTTCAGCTTAGCTTAGATTAATCGAAAAATTAGATTAGCCCAACTTAACTTGCAAAAGAGCTTAACCTACGTACATGGGTGGGCTCGCTCCACAATATCATACTATAATTCAGCAAAGAAAGAAAATAAAAAATGAAAAAGTTCAACTTGCTGGAAAAATCAAAGTGGATTAATTTACCTGAAAAGCTTGTAACAGCGGAAGATCGATGAAGGAGGGGTTGTTGGACTGGACGCCGGCAATGGATTCCTGCAGTCCGAGATTCTGAAACGACTGACGAACAGTGAGGGAGGCGAGCGAGTCGTTGGTGGCCAAGTAAAGCGGCCACGTCAGCCTGACGCAGTTAAAGCCGAGAGAGGTAATACGGTTGGCGATGGCATCGACAGGCTGCTTGCTGAGGCCTTCGGCCACGACCGCGTCGAGATGCGCCACCCAGTTGACGCAAGCGAGCTTCACGCGCTGGCCGTCCTCGTCGACGATCCACCGCGAGGAGGTGGAGAGCGGCAGAGCAGTGGCTGTGATCAGAAGAGACGCGAGTGAGAGGAAGGAGAGGAGAGAAATCGGAACCGTACCCATTTTGTTTGGGGGGTCGTTGTGGTTTTTGGATACTTTGGAAAGAATATGAGATTATGAACGAAGTCAATATTGATTATATAGAAATAGTAATAATCATTCAAGGACCACCACAGTTATGAGTCATGTAGTTCGATCAGGACATCAGGTACAAGAAATGTTAATATATAGCGTGGGGAGTTTTTGCTTTGACGTCTAAGAATGGAGGATTAATGATGTAATGGGGATTTTTTTTTTCTTTTTTCTTTGGAGAAAAAAGATTGACATTTTGGTGGGGTGTATCCGATTGAGATTATAAAAGGGATTTTTAAAATAACAGATTTGAATAGAAAATATAAATTTTAGTCATTTAGTGGAGTTTTAAAAAAGACCTAATAAATCTTGGGTGTAAAATGACAAAATGTTGGATTTTGTCAAGTGTTTTGTTTGTTAAGGAACTTGGAAATCCCTTTTAATTCATTATTCTTATTAGAATAATTTTTTTTAATTACACAATAACTGGAATTACACATCAACCAGTTGTCCGTGATCGAATTTAAGACCTCTCATTTACAAATGAGATATTTATGTCATTAGACCAAATAGTTATCGACATTAAATTCACTTTCTTCAAAGTTGATAAAAAAAATTATGTAAAAAACCTAAGCCTATAAAAAAACAACTACAAAGTCGTCGTTAAGACTATCAAATGACGACCAAATGGTCATGATCACTCATAAACTTCGAGCAAAGTTGTCGACGAGTCACCATAAATACAAATCCCAATATAACTATAACAACTACAAAGTTCAAGTCACATAAATTAAGTCATATGATGAAAAAAAAAAATATAATCCATATATAGTTCAACTCACAGTACTGTGATCTCATTTCTTGAGTATGTAGTTTGAATTCTTAAAGTCACAGTACTGTAATTCATAACATATTAAGTATGTAGTTTTTGAGAAAAGGGTGACACTTCATTTCTTTAGTATGTAGTTTTACAATATTATATAACTCAATGTATTAAAAGCTTTAATTTAATTTGGTTCTCTTCTTTGGCAACCCCTCGTACAACTTTAATTCTCTCTCGTGAAAGGTTGTGCTTTCTTCTAATCGTTTCCCTTAACCACACTCACCAAATTCAAGTTCTTGAATTTTGAAAATCTTTCTATTAGTTTGCCAAAAAAAATATTTCACCTCGCAAGAAAGACCGTGATTTTTTTTTTTATGTTTATCAATTTACTATGGAAAATCATGAAAAATGAAGGATACAAAACTAAAAGAAATTTTAGGTTTGATTGATTAGGTTTTTACTGCTTAGTAGATATATATATATAGTACGTGTGATGTTAACAATACAAAGCTAATCAGGCACATATGATAAATAGAGTAGTTTGAGTAGTGGACAAAGAATTTGACGTTGCATTTGGGCATTGGCGATGGATCGAGCATGTTTATTATGTCATTGGCTCTCATTGTGTTTAAGGTTGGAAATACGCCAAGTAATAGATGGTGGCCACGTATATATGAGAAAACAAATTAAGCAAAGACAAAGGAGGAATAAGACATATGCATGCTACTCACTCCGTTAGACTTTCTGAACTTGGACACACTTACAAGGCAATCCACACTCCTACCATATATGCTACCTATTCCTTCCAAGATATCAGATAGCATGATATAGAATTCTATGTCTTCACGTTCAATTTAGACCGTCCACAACTACCACTAATAACAGATAATAAAATTACACAATGACATGTTTTGCATGGATCATGTAAAGATCAAATCTCAATTCTGATGATGCTCAAATCTTTTTGCCAGTCCAATTTTCCGTCTTTTTTAGTATCTGGGCAAAACCTTGCGGCATATTTTGAAAATCTCATTTTCATCAAGAACTATGTGTTATAGCGCACATGTATGTATTTTAAGCGGTTTGGCATAGTTTGCACGAATCATGCAAAATTCAATCTAGTTCGATTTTTATCTCATTTAAGAGTACAAGAGGATCGAGAAAACAAAAATAAAAGTAAGAATAATATTCTTGTCCGACCTAGGTTGAACTTTTGTGTCCGAACTCTCTCTTATTGGCATACATTCGGAAGTGTAATTTCATGATTTGAACCGTTGATCTTGTAAAACAACCTTTATAGATTAATTTTGTAAAAAATATTCAAATTAGGATATCGTTAACTCATCAAATTATATAAAACAAATGTACGGTTTTGGTAAAACCTAACATTTTTATGATGAACCGTCAATTTATTTGATGCAATTACATGAATAAACGATTTCTGTTTTCTTTAATTTTTTATAAAATTGATCTATAAAGATTGTTCGTCGCTAAAAGTTGTCTTTAGTTTGTATTAATTAACCAAGAGTCCAAGATCACAAAACATGATAAGGGTCAGGCCCATAAAACCTGTACATTGGACCACACCAAATCCCCCAGTCTTAGGCCCAAACCTGTACATTGGTATGCAAGACACTGCAATTTGCTCAGGCAATGAGAGGCACTGCAATTTGCGAAAATCAAGGGTTCGTAAACTCAACGCCAACGGTCGTAAATCCAACGCCTCTCTGGGCGATATAAGTAGTAGGGTGTCAAAGACGAATACGAACGCGCCAATTGAGTTTCCAAGAGTTCGCGCGCGGGTTCTAGCTGTGTCTGCTCTTAAATTCGAATTGCTCTTCAAGTTAGTTTTATATTCTCAGACTTCAAACTCAAAGCTCGGCGATTTACCATTAATGGTACTGATTTAGGGTTTTTACTGAAGCTCTGCCATTGGAGTATTAGACAATGACAATGTGAGTACATAGTTTATTTTCTGCAAATTATTCATGATTATTCGGTTGCTGGATAATTGAAATCAGTAATGCATGGCTCGTAAACACTATGCGAACACAGAAAGGATTCTACTTTATGGATTTTTAAATTTTTGTGGGTTTATTGGGTTTGGTCTGATTTTGTGTGTATTTAGGGGAGCTGTTGAGTTGGAACTTCGTTGTCCCAAAAAAGTTTATAAAGTTTCACTTGACCCTAACCCTGATTGGAGCTTTGAGGATCTAGTATCGGAGCTAAATGCACTGGAAATCAAGATCAATAGCGGTTCTAAGGTTCCCCTGCCATTTGCTAAAGAAAAATCACGGTATGTATTTGTGTGTGTTTGTGATTCCTGCCAATATTGGCCCAAGTGTTTGCTGGTCTGAGCTTTGCCATCTGCTCCTTTGTTTAGGGATATATCCAATTGGAAGAGTAATGGGAGAACTTCTACTAGCCCGTTTGTTATGCGTGTGTTCGAGGATGAGATGGACAATGTTGACAGCGAAGATGAGGAGGTTCATGATCAAAAATCTGTGGTTGCTAAACGGTTCAATTTTGATGAACTCTATCTCAGGTAAGCAATAAAATTACGCACTTGAAATTTTACCGTTCGACCATACCTGTATCTTGTTATCTTTTTTATCATATATGCTAAGCATGGCACAACCATTGATGATAGTCTGAATTTCTTTTACTTATCTTTCTAGACTTCTATTAGAGATTTTGCTTCAAATGTCTTTTCACTTCACTAATTTTAGGTTTTCAGTATCCATATGATATATGGTTTCGTTTATGTTTATATCTTTTAGTGACAGTGATGATTCTGGCGATGAATCATCTCTTGAAGCTGAACCCTACCTGATGGAGAAGGTTGATTTAGTGGAAAGTGGTTTGCTCGAGCTATCCCGTGAACATCAGTTCAAAGTGAAGGTATGCAGCTATGTAGCTGGTTTAGGTGTCTTGCTATTTTATTTACTTGTTTATGGTGTATTATAGGTTTCAAGAATTGTTTGCTACACTATATATTTAGCTATATGACTTAGAAATATGTATGGCACATTCTCTCATCCTTTGTGCTATTACGAAAGCTACTCATTTCTGGTGGTATCCCTTTCCCCTTGTCCCAAATTTTCTCTTGGTTACAACTACTTATGTAAGGAGATGGAATGTTCCTTTCAATTTTGTGTTAAAGCTAAATTAGGTACAGTTTAGTCTTTAACATTGTGAGGTAATTTACTTTCTTGAGTTTATTAGAGATAGTAAAAAAGATCATGCTTTATTATGCATGAATGCATGTATATACTTGTCTATTTTTATTTGTGTTTGTGGTCTTTCATTTTTGGTGTATTAATAATTGTAATTGAATTGATTTGCAGGAGGAAATTAGGAACCAAATATCAGCATTAGAGACAGAGCTGAAGAGTGAAACTGAAAAGTCTGTTTCTGCACTTTTTCGAGTTGAGAAATATAGAAAAGAAAGATCTGAAATGGAAAGGAAACTTGATACTCAATATCAACGCAACATGTAAGATCACATGTTTCAATTTTTTCTCCCAAAACTTCTGTTCATGGACTATATATTCTGGTCGTTTGCTCCCAAATAAGTCTATTCATGTCTTAATATCTCCCTAAGCTTTCTGATTCTAATTGAGGATAACCTACTATGAAAAGAAATATTAAGGATAACTCTAATCTGAAATTCTTTATTTAATGCTCCTTGTTATTCTTATTGGGTTCCAGTTATCTTTCCATTCATCCCCTTTTTTTTTCTTTTTTCTTTTTTGTTACGGTTTAAATCAATAGATAATAACAATTTATTGTAATGACCTGTAGAGCGGAAGCACTTGATAATCACTTGACTGTTGTCCAGCGAGACCTTGAAGTCAGATCTCAAATAGAAGAAAGAAAAATAAGAATTGATGCAGCTTATGAAGATGCTAAAAGAAAGGAAGCTGAAGAAAAGCTTCGACAAGAACGAGCTAAAGCGGAAGCTGAGGTCTTTCTGTTTTGCCTGTTTAATATCATTATTGATTTCTTGGTTAATTTCATGCTATGGTGTATTCAATCCTACCCTGTTTTGTTACGCCTTTAGCGATCTCTTTGATGTTTTTTTTTCCTCCTTTTCCCGTCTGTATTTGCATTTCAAGTATGAAGGTGTTCCAGTGAGCTTTATGGGAATTTGTTTAACTAGAGTTCCACACCAATTTGGTCTCTATAGATGCTTTTCAAATGTGCTTTATCGAAGTCTTGTTTAAAATTCCCATATTGCTGCTAGAAAAGCATTGTTCTAGCATGTGCAACTAACCTATCTCAGTTAATATCAGTTAGCTAATTCCATTATCTGCAAACTGCAATGTTAAGTTTTCATTTTCTTTGCTACTGTCAGGCATGATTCCTGTGTTCCAATAGCCATAACTGGTTTCCCAGCCATCTTGCCATGTTGGCCTTGGCAGCTCTGGCCAGTATATATAATGTTTTTCTAAATGAGCTCTGGTGTATATGCAATATGCTGGAAATTTTAGGTAGATTTACACTGAATTACTAATAAGATAATTTTCTAAGTGCAGGCAAAACGAGCCGAGGAAGCAAAGAGAGCTGAGGAAGCAAAACGAGCTGCTTTAGAAGCTCAGAAGAGAGCAGCTAATGAAGCTGCAGCAAGGGAAGCTTCTGAAACCTCAAAGAGGCTTGATGCTATTGCAAATTTGGGAGCTTTGAATGCTCAATCCAGTGGACCTGAAGTAAATAAACCAGCAGGAGCAGGTATTCCTCATAAATGAGAAAGAGAAACTTTCTTAAACCTAAAGTTTATTATCATTGTTTGTTTGAAGAAATTGTGCATCATCTGAGGCATGTACTGGGTTCTCTGATGGCAGGTAAGATACTCAGGGCTGCTGAAAGTGCTTTAAATTTAGAGCAGGGGAGACTACAAAAGCTAAAACAGTTGGATGAAGAAATCCAGGCACTGAGATCAAGTTCCAACGAGGTCTGCTGTCACACAAACTTTAAGCTCTGAAGGATTTATCATATTGGTTTTTGAATCAATAATTAGTGCTGTTGTTTTTGCCATTTATTACAACTTCTAATTAAGTTTAATATAAATTTGAATTTCTATTTCTGGACCTTGCTATTAGAATGCATGTTGTTATGGATTTTGTTTCTTAATGCATAACTTTGCACCTTCATTACTTATATAGAGTTTTTAATTTTTAATGATTTATTTTTAAATATCATTATGGATTGTTGCATTCTATTTATGTAATGTTTGGAGAACTCTTGTTATTCTAATCTTCTTTTGTATATTCTAATATCCACTTTCATGCTAGTTTTTCATGTCATGTCTTTTTTTTTTTGTTAGAATTTCGCGAAGTACGAGAGGCAAATTTCTAAGTTGATTCAACAAATTACAGGAACAACAGATAATGTCAGGTCAGGTGGATCCGCAATTACATAATGTTGCTCATTGACATTTTTTTAATCTTCCATTTGATCTGTAATACTACTTACTGTATTGAATATTGGTGCACATGGGGTTGCTAGTTGCTCTTGTAGAGGGCTAGGTACATGCATTATGCCTTAGGATTTTTCTCTATTTGGCTCATTTAAGTAAAAGACTGACAGGATGATATCTCTGGTCTTGCATGGAGTTTGCTACAAGTTGGATTTTTGTGGGCCAATCACCCACTCCTCCCCGCTTCATTATGTGCTATGTTTTTCCATCATTAAAGCTTTGTCTAAACTACATGGGATCGGCTACTAAACCCTGGTCTTCCATTATGTCCTTTAGAGCCATACTTTCTCTTAGTTCACATGCTATCATATCTTTTCTTTTTCTTTATGTACCTTTTCTTTTTCTTCACAGAGAACTATAACTATGGTACTGTGGTCATAAAACTAAGCCATATCAATAAAAGAAAGATATTTTAGTTGTATATTACGTTTAAAGATGTAAGCAATGTACTTTTTGCAGACAAAAAGAATATGAACTACTCAAGATCTTTTGCGATGCTCATTGCCCTCGATCTATCAGCACTGCAGCATTGGCGAAGAAGGTACTATAATTTCAATTGTTTGACCCATAAAACATCCCCATTTCTTGTTCCTTGATTATCTTTTGCTCACACATTTATTTGGGTAGAAAGTCCAGGATTTTGTTCAGATTCCAGTACATGCAATCTATAGTTTTACTATTTACAGTATCAGAATGCTCCAATTTTGTTTAACGAATATAGATATGTAAACAGTGTATGCTACTAGCCCTGAACCATATATGGTCATTTGACAGCATTATTCAGAATTTCATATTTTCTTGTCATTGGTATTTCTTGGAGACCAGGTGGAGCCAATCTTGAGAAGCTCTATAGTTCACCAGTTATCTTTTAGATAGACCTTATATGTTGATTGTTGTTATCATGCTTTTCTGACATTCCACTTCCAAGAATAGGACAGGTTCTAATGTTAAGATTATGCTGAATTGTTGGTTATTTGGATATTACAGGTCGTCTCCAACTGTAAACGCCCAGGCAATCCTGCATTCGCCCAAGCCTACGTAATTGTTCGCATTACTTCAAAGGTACAACTTGATGATAGGGAATGTTGTTAATGAAAGAGATTACGATCTCTTTTCATGTATGTGTGTGGACGTCTATGTGTCTAATTCATATCCTTATGGTTCAAGTGTATTTCGGTAATGATATTCTTCGTACTATTATTCTAACATAGATTCATTCTACGCTTTTGTATATGTGAAGCAGGTTCCACACGCAATGGACCTTATCCTTGCTGAGTTACACAGAGCTTGCATCTATACAGTTCCAAAGCACTACTCACGGGTAAGTGAAACTCTTAACTCACATAAGTCTTCTAAGTTTCTTTTGCATCTCTATTTGATCCTTACTCTCATTTGGTCGATCGATAAATGGGTGTGTAGAAAAGTTCTTAGTTCTCTTTTAAACTTTTATGAATTCGATATTATCCATTGAACCTTATGCACTTTTGGTTGGTTTTCGATGCTTGAGCACTCACAGTTGCTCTTCTGACTTGGCATTAGGTGTTAAAAAGATCTTAAAACCAGAAATGTATGGTGTGGATTATTCATTTCACCAATTAAGATTATTATCTGCATAATGGATCAACCAAAAAGACACTTCTGATATCCTAGTTCTTGTTTTGACCAGAAGATGAGTTCTGACTTCTGAGTAGCTAATCATATGCACGAAAGAGTCTAGTGTAGCTGTGTTGTATGAACTTATTTGCTGCTAGGATTTCCATGCCTGGAACATTAATAGGTGACCATGGCTCTTCCTTGGAGTTGAAACGTTGGTGGCCATAAAATTTGCAAATTATATATGTATTGAAGGGTTGTCATATGAGTCATATCATCTGCTTCATTTTGGACATTTAACCTTCTTTTTTTTTTGGTTTTGTATCGTTGGAGTCTAGGTTGTTTTTAAGTGCATCTCGTGTTATTTTTGTTGTTTCTGTCATTCTGTGGCTGCTCTTATGGGATATGAAATTTTAACTACTGCAGTCAGCATTTGAGTCAAATGAGGCTTATTATAAAGCTCTTGGATTCCAAGAAGATGAAGGAAAGATTGAGAGCGTTGACAGTTATTTGACACGGCTAGAATCTTATATGAAGCTATATGGAGCACTAGTTCAGGTTTGTCTCTACAATCTCATGCTAAAGTTTCGAAATGTTTTCTAGCAATCATTAGTTATGGCTACTACGGTCTAGCTTGCTGGTATGTGCTAAGCATCTAACTCGAACCGTTTCAGCAGACAGAGATTGATAATGTACATGGCCTGAAAGAAGGTTGGGCATGGCTTGCAAGATTCGTGAATGCTCTTCCTGCCAACAGATATACTGCTGTTGCACTTGCAGCATTCCTACATGTAAGTTGTTATGGAAAGTTAATGTACTCTTTAAAACGAAATAGATGAAAATCCTTTAAGCTAACAAGTTGAATGCTTCAACAGATGGCAGGGTATTCTCTCTTCAGAAAGTACAGAAATCAATTCGTGAAGGTGTTGAACTTGGTCTCAGACAACTTCTTGAATGCACTAAAAGAACAAGGAGATTCCCAGCTAAACCCAGTCATTGTAGAAATTGAGTCCTACATAAAGGACAAAGAATTCCATCGGGAGCCTGAGGGAAGACAATTGAAGAGCAATTTGCAATCAGATCGTTCTGTGCCGTAATTAAATTACCAACAGTTTTTAAATTATCAAATTGCTGTCAGACTTGCGTCTAATTCTTTCCGAGTTCATAACTATTTTTCATAATATTGGAGAAGACAAAACCAATCAATCAGAGAAAACAAAAGAGAGGAGGATGATCCGAACTTGTGGCCAACTCTAATGTAATTCTAAATTTTCCTAATAAACAAGGTCATCAAGCATGGTGAACCAGAGGGTTACACTTCACAAAGAAGCTTCCAAAATTGGAAATGTTCAATTCAAACCTTCAGGAAACACATCGACAAAGACAAGGTAGTACTCCTGCACATCCCAGGAGTTTCCATTTTTCAGCAAAACGCATCCAAATACATCGTATTTTCTAATGGACATAATTACATCGTAACAAATGATAATGACACTCCTCTATTGCTGACCAGGGACATAAGCATTTTGATCCAGCTTTCACTGAACAGACACATAACTCCTATTATGAGAGCACTAAAAAATCTTGGATATGTGCAGCAAAGCCGAACTAGAAGAGTCTAATTCTAGTTTGGATTGAGCTCCGGCAAATGGGGCATACTTGGAGGTCATCTCCACAGTCGCAACAAGTCTGCAACAGACAAAAAAGGGCACAAAATTTATTAACAAACAAAAATCTACAATCTCCATAAACCTCTTTATTTTGACTCAATGTCATGAAAAGTTTACTTTTCACAGAGAAATAGTCTACCTGATGTCCACAGCCGAAGGCCATGTCTTTCGGATTACTAAGACAAATGGGGCAAACCTGCATTGTAAAAAAGAGAAAAAACAGATGTCATGAGGTGGTTGTGAATTTATTTGTTGATGAATATGTAACAGACTGTTGATGCATATATAACCACCTGACTATCATATGTCGAATAAGGTGGTGCGCTGGCTCCTGCATTATTATAAGGAGCTGTCCGCTGCTGAAAACTGCTCGAGCCATAAGTTTTTGTGTTGCTTCTGCTAGAAGAGACTGTAGCAGGTGGGGGAAGAGGAACTCTCTCAGGGGAATTCCCATTTCGTACTCTGCATGCGTTTTTAAGGAAACAGATTTTCATGTTATTGTAAGTAAACATCAAACTGTAAAGACAAAACAAAAATAATTTACATTCTGAGCTTGAATTGTTACCCCAATAGGTCGAGCGCTATGGTGGCCTTATATTGAGAAGGAATTTCCATCAAGGCTGAAAGAGCAAATTCTGTCTGCTTTCTCGATGGATCCACATTCTTTGACATGATTTCGGTAAAATTCACGAACTACATACATCACGAAAATTACTCGTTCAAAATTACAGCACATAAGAGCCATGAACATGGCAAGCTAGCCAACCATTTTTTGGACAAGTAAGTGACACCATTGCTCACCTGCAAATTATCAAATGCCCGAGAAGGGATGTTGTCATCGAATTCCTTCATCAAGTCCCAAGGCCCATCTCCGACCCCGACTAATACTATAGACAAGGGGTACTCACTGCCAAAAAAAACAAGCACATGAAAGTAAAGGTCAGCAACCAAAATCTTGTTTATGAAAGATCTTTGCTGATAGTATAAGAAAGTGTTTATAGGAAAATTTACCTTGCTCTTACAATTGCATTAATTGTCCTTTGTTCTTGTGCGCTGAGCTGACCGTATTGTGTATCAACACTTCTTGTCACCTATGACAATGACAATATTTTGTGAGGTAATAGGAAGCAACAACTAGAGATCTTGTAATAAAATAGTTCAAAATCATGCTCATTTTCTTTGGCGATTCCTGTTCTAATAGTAGTTCAAATGAAATTACCTGACCATCGGCAATAATCAACAAAACATGGTATTGGCCTCCGCTCTGCTCGACAATAGTCATTGCCATCTCAATAATGGGTGCAAAAGATGTAGGTCCTGCAATAAGAAAATGAAAACAGTAAAGAACAAATTCACAGATTTTCTGATAACCATATATTGGCCAATGCCAAGTGGAATGGTTAGAGGCTGCACTGCAGCACCTGCAAGTCGAAGAGTCGGAACAATTTCTCTATATCGTGTCAGCACTTCCTCAAATCCAGTACAAACGCAGTCGTCTGGATAGAAGCTGAAGACATCTTGATCATGTGTAGATGCTACAAGAATAAACAAGAACACATATCATTCCCATGGTCCAAACAACATAGAAATGATGCTCGAGACAAAGCTGTGCATTCAATTACCATCTCCAAACCCATAGCATGGAATTAGATTATCTTCATCGAAAGCGGACAATGTCTTCCCAATAATCGATATTGCTTGTTCGTAGGGATTTTGACCATTTCCAATGTGATGCAAGCTTTTGCGACCAAATGACCTAGAACCTGTTAAACAAAAAAGAGGCCAGAAAACAAAGCTTCAGCATCTTGCATGCATTCATTTCAACCAAAGAAGTTGTTGGCATCTCAAGTATAAGACTAAACCTGTCCACTCATTGCTCTTTGTGAAATCAATGCCAACAATCAGATTAGAAGACTCTAGGCCAGCTTGTGCAAGAGCATTAGTAACCTGTGGTCAAATAAATGAATAAGAAAACCACATACAGTTTAAGCTTGTCATGTCAAAGCCACAGAAAAGTTTCAATTAATATTGTCAGTTTGATTAGGTGTCCCTAATTCCATGACAAATGAAAAGCAGGACAGACACAAGAACATGCTGCATAAGTTCTAAGTTCTAACCTCATCCAAGGAGCGATAATCGTCAGCTATCTTCGAGTATTTCCTATCGAGCCTCCTCTTTGACAGTTGTTGGGAGGGTGCATAGTGATGCTGAGGCGTAGTATACGGACTTTGCTGAGGGTATGGTACTGATTCTGGGTATTGATTCCATGAAGAAGAAGAAGCAGTTGACCCACTATGTGAAAACCTCGAGCCTTTACTTCCCATCACAAGTACAATATTAGAAAATCCCCAAGTCCCAAGTTAAGGAAACACCACCAAACCAAAGCTGCAAACTTTATTTGCTGGAAAAACTGGAACTTTATGACTTTATATTGCTAGTTGCTACACATGAGAATTGACAATACTCGTAATCTCACAAGAAACAAAACAAGACCAAGAACATTATGCAGCCAAAGATGACTCGTTCAATAAAACACCGACCGTTGAACTGGTTTGTTACTGAAATACACGGTTTACTTCTAATGTTCAACCATAAACTCACATTAATTCAAGAAACTCCCATGCAATTCAGGTAACAACAATTTGAAAAATCAGGTTCGGACTTGTAGCTCAATCACAATCCTAAGTGATATACACGACCAAGCAAACTAATTCTTATTCATTAAGAAATATGAACAATATTATGTCTACGAAATTACCTGGCTTCCAGGAAAACCAGGCAAGGTCAATGACCAACTCTTTAATTTATACTCTGTTCCATTTAAATATGAATTAAAATAACAATAGGCAGATAAAAAACAATAATCTCCATATTATCTAAATCAACAACAAATAGTCAATACTAGTGAATATAAGAAAACTAAGCAATCAGAATGTCCATGATTGGAAAAGCTCAACAACAAGTAAGAGAACTCTGAAACTGGGGATGAATTAACTAATGAACAACTAGGGATAATGAACAGCTACAAGTAATCGACTAATACTTAATAATGGATTATGATTCATTGATTATGTTATAGAGGTTAGATGATAAGTGTTGGTCTAATTTTATTCAAAAAAAAAAAAAGATGATGAGTGTTGGTAGCGTGCAAGTACCTTTCAACAAGACAAAACTCTAAAGGGTAAGGAACTGAACCGTCAATTTGTTCTCTGTCTAATATAGATTGGTGACGCCTGGGTTCATATGGGAAACTTGGGAATCACCAACTAGGAGTTTGAGTTTGAAAATGACAATTTTTCACATTCATTCTTGGTCTCCATAAACTAGTCAACTTCCTCATTCAAAAAGAAATGAAACTAATCAGCTTCCTTTTTTAATGGACCGTTTAATGGGAAAGCCCATGAAACATTACCAACTATTGCCCAATGCCCCAATGATTTTGGGCTAATGTTGACAAGTTGGAGGTCCATGTTGCCTTAAAATTAGACCCAAAACCACCAAACTCCGGGCTGCCCATTCGCATAGTGACACAATTAGCAATTGAGTTGTGTTAGACACGAGAAGATAATACGTGTTGTGTTTGAACCGTGATACCTAAAATTCTAATGTATATTATGAGAAAGTCGTAAATAGTATCGAAAGACCACGTGAGTGGGACACGTTCGACTCACCAATCAAATTCTTAAAAATTTCAAAAACATACCCTCGTTTTTATGTAAAATTTTGAACATTTCTTTTTCACTCTTGGTTAGAATGTAATTGTTGGATCTATTAGATTGATGGTTCGAACCCATGAAGACTCCTTTGCAAGTAAGTTGTCATCTTCTTGACTTCTTATTATTCTTCTGGTCACAGTCCCACCTCTCACTCAATGAGTTTTGCTTAATGAGGGCCAAATCAACCGTAGAAAGTGAAAGACCATAAATATAAGCCTACGTGGCAGCATCACAACGGCGGACCAAACAAGATTAAAATATGGATAGGAAATAAAATTCACGAAGCAATCGCCACGTAATTATTGTTTTGCTTGGGGCCGTAATTGTAATTAGCCTAGTTATTATGTAAAAAAAAGAAGAAGAAAAAGAATATTAGCGAAGAAACAGAGGGAGGGAGACTGGTTGGTAGTGATCGTTGTCGTCTCTACTACGCACCGTGCCTCTGTCTGTCTTCTTCTTCATCATCATCAATCTGTCTATAGGTACGAAATCCCTTTTCTCGATTCTCTGAAAGTAAGCAATTTCCTCCAACTTGTTCCTCCTTTAAGTAATTTACCGCCCAAATTTTCCAACTTACCATTTACCAATTACACAACCATTACCTATTTCGGCTTCCAAAGCCCTAGGATTTCGATATTTCTCCTATTTGATCCAAGTTGGGATGAGAGTGTGTTTGTATAATCGGCGATAGAACAAGTTTGGCAATTGGCTTATTCCAAATGGCAAGTAGTGGTGGCGGTGACGAAGACGCCGATGCGGTGCTCAGCGACGTAGAGGGCGACGATCCAGTACCGATCGCGATTAAGAATCCGTCGCCGGAACAAATCTCCGCGGACCGATTCCGCGAGCTAATCGCCGAGCTAGATCGCGAGCGACAGGCTCGCGAGGCGGTGGAGAATTCGAAATCGGACCTGCAAGTTCAGTTCGGTCGATTAAAGGCTCTGACGCACGAGGCGATAAAGAAGCGAGACGAGTGCGGGAGGCAGAGAGACGAAGCGCTGCGTGAAAAGGAAGAACTTTCCAGAACCAACGAGAAGGCCTCGGCGGAATTGGCCGAAGCTAATAGAGCTAAAGACGAGGCTTTGCAGCAGAAAGATGAGATTGCAAAGCAATTAGACGACGTCGTTAAGGAGAGGGATGGATTGAGGTCTGAGATTGGGAATTCCACGCATATGCTCATGTCTGGAATTGATAAGATTTCAGGTAAAGTTAGTAATTTTAAGAATTTTGCGGTGGGGGGATTGCCGCGGTCGCACAAATACACAACAGGATTGCCGGCGGTTGCTTATGGAGTCATTAAGCGGACGAATGAAATTGTTGAAGAGCTTGTTAGACAGATTGAGGCCACGGCCAAGTCTAGGAACGAAACTAGGGAGCAGATGGATCAGAGGAACTACGAGATTGCCATTGAGATTTCACAGCTGGAGGCCACCATTGGTGGTTTGAGAGAAGAGGTTGTGAAGAAGACATGTATTGTTGAGAATTTGGAGAAGAGCATTGCAGAAAGGAATGGAAATATGTCGGAGATTGAAAGGGAGATGGAGGACAAGTTGAGAAAGGCTGAGGATGAGGCATCGGAGTTGAGGCAGTTAGCTAGAGAGTATGATGATAAGTTGACGCATTTAGACTCGAAAACGGAAGAGCAGAGGCCGTTACTCGTTGATCAGTTGAATTTGGTTTCGAAAATTCATGACCGGCTATATCATGTTATGAAAATAGTTGATGCCAACAATTTGGATCAGTCAGATTATTCGGAATCCCTGTTTCTTCCTCAAGAAACGGACATGGAGGAGAACCTGCGTGCCTCTTTGGCTGGAATGGAATCTATTTATGAATTGACCAGGATTGTTATTGAAAAAGCAAGGGATTTGGTTGAGGAAAAGAATCATGAAATCAAGAGTTTGGATGAAACGGCAACTCGGTTAGTTAAAGAAAAGGAACAAATTGGATCATTACTTAGGAGCGCTTTGTCAAATAGGATGACATCAAATCCATCTTCTAAGACAATGGAATTGTTTCAGGTTGCAGAAAATGGTTTGAGGGAGGCTGGGATAGATTTCAAATTTAATAAGCATATGGGGGATGGGAAAGTGGATGCGCTTGAGACAGAGGAGGATGAAGTATACACATTGGTAAGTAACCCCTTCCTGTTTCTCTGTGTTGAGTGTTATTCTGAATTTTGATTTTGTTTCAATTCCAAACAAGTTCGTCTGTGTTGATGATTTGTTCGTATATTACACACAGGCTGGTGCTTTGGAGAATATTGTAAAGGCATCTCAGCTTGAGATTATAGAGCTGCAGCATTGTGTGGAAGAACTAAGGTACATTGTTGTGCTCAAAATTATTAAGCTTCATTTGATGTTTTCATACGTGTCATAACTCACTGTTTCATTGAAGGAATCATTCATACCAATTTATGCTTTTGTACTGTATACTTTGTCCTGACATGGTATTGTTATTTTCTATTTGCTGCTTTACGTATTAAGGGCAGAGTTGAGTTTACTTAAACAGCATGTAGAGGCTCAAGCGAAGGAGCTCGACCATAGAATGCATAGAATTGAGGAACTTGAAGAGAAGGAGAGATTAGCAAATGAAAGTGTATGTTATTTGCATTCTATTGACAGTTCAATAATTATAGTTCACCATCTGTAATTCATTGTTGTCTAATATGAGGTTATCTATAACATTATGAACATATATGAGAAATGACTTTGTAGCACTTAATGTTCATGAATCAGTTTAAGGAGTAATGAAAGAAATTCTCTGTGTAGGTTGAAGGGCTCATGATGGACATTGCTGCTGCCGAGGAAGAAATCACGAGATGGAAAGTGGCAGCAGAGCAAGAAGCTGCTGCAGGCACAGGTGTAGAACAAGAGTTTGTGGCACAGGTACCCATTCAAAGTTGGTCTAATATTATTTTTCTGTTGTTAGTCTGATACAATCTTCAAATATTATACCTCCATTGAAGAAACAATAATAAGCGCAGGGGCTGAGCTCATCTAATTTAGGACATTACTATGGTCCCATATGATAGTAAAAAGTAGATGGATAAGCCCTGAGGTTTTATTTCGGCACTAAAGGAGTCCCATTCAAAGTTGGTCTAATATTATTTTTCTGTTGTTAGTCTGATACAATCTTCAAATATTATTCCTCCATTGAAGAAACGATAATAAGCGCAGGGGCTGAGCTCATCTAATTTAGGACATTACTATGGTCCCATATGATAGTAAAAAGTAGATGGATTAGCTCTGAGGTTTTATTTTGGCACTAAAGGAGTGCGGTAGGGGTGGACTAAGTCATGGAAGCTGTGCCCTGATTGTGCATGCAGATATAAGACCAAATCTAAAATGAGAACCTGTTGAATGCTTGTGACATATGGGTGAAGATTGAAGCATAAGTTATCACACTATGCAAGATTCTCTGACTACAACATTTTAAATATGATTAACTGATCCAAACATCTACTTTTCATGCTATGGCATTGTGGTCAAAACTCTAATGGTTGATTGGATTAAAGGATTTAGAAACAGGGATTAGAATTTTCAGATACTGCTAGATTAGTTGAAAGAATTCATATACATACTAGATACAATGAATTTGATGTCATCAGGTATAGATAATAGTGAATCCTTTGAAATCCATGTATTTCTTCTCTTTCTTCAATATTTTCATATAAATGCGTATATATATGTATCCATCAAGTAAATTAACATTAAAGCACTAGCCTAAATCCCTAAATTTGGAATCTCACTTTCCAAAATGGATCCTAAATTTGTCGTTCAATTAGCATGTTCTTGAGTCTTGGGCATAATGACTGTGATTGGCACCTGCAGTTGTCGGCACTTAAGCAGGAACTTGAAGAGGCAAAGCAGGCGATTGTGGAGTCAGAGAAGAAGCTCAAGTTCAAAGAAGAGACAGCAGATGCTGCCATGGCAGCTAGAGATGCTGCTGAGAAATCATTGAGATTGGCAGACTCAAGGGCATCCAGGCTCCGAGATAGAGTAGAGGAGCTTACTCGTCAGCTTGAAGAATTTGAAAATCGGGAGGACTTGAGGAGAGGCCTGGGAGGACCTAGATATGTATGCTGGCCATGGCAGTGGCTTGGGCTGGACTTTGTAGGTTTCAGTCGCTCTGATACAGAACAACAGAGCAGTTCAAATGAAATGGAGCTGGCTGAACCTCTTCTATGAGTAACACTCTTCTTTATAGTTTTATTTTATGTATTTATTTTGATCTTTCAACATTAGGACAGTAAAGAAAATGCCAGCTTCTAACAGATTTACTCGTCAAGGCTCCCCTTAATTGCAGTGATAAAACTTTGTAATTGTTTGCTTTCGCGTGGTGGTTACTTCCGGCCCAAGTGAATCTTTCATATTCATGCTTCTTCAGGGGAGTTTTCGCTAATCTTCTTACTGTGATGTAGTTTATAATTATTTTTTTCATTTAATTTAGTATTCCTGTTCATATCGAGTTTTACATAGGCTTGAAAAAAGATCTGAATGGAAGGGAAATTAGTTGAAAATGACTCTTGATGTTATTGGTCTCCTCTGCTTTTGCCATCTTGTCTTGGTTCCTGTTGATTCTAATTTTCATTTTGTTTGAATGAATCTTACACAGTCATGCTTAATATGGAAATTCGTAAGTATCGATACAAGCCTTTACAATATTTCACAAAAAAAAAAAAAACAAGCTCTACAATGCAATAATAATTCCCAAACCTTTAGATCTCAAACTTCACTTTACAATAATAAATCCTAACAAGAAAATTTCTCGGGGACAAGGTTGAGAGCAGTTTTCTTAGAGATAGTAAGGGAAAGTGCCCCAGTTGTTTCTTCCATGCTGATATCTTCCTCCTTCATTCCCTCCGGCAATTTCCAATCAAAGCAGTAGAGCAAATTTGCAAGTCCAAGCTCGACTGTTGTTGTCGCCATGTAAATCCCTGGACAAATTCTCCGACCAGCTCCAAATGGCAAGAACTCAAAGTGCTGCCCTTTAAAATCCAGAGAGCTATCGTCAAACCTTTCTGGGATGAACTCTTCGGGGTCTTTCCAAAATTCTGGATCTCGTGAAATTGCCCAGTCATTAATAAGGATTAGTGTTTTTGGTTCAACATCATAACCAAGGACTTTAAATGGGGACATGGTCTCTCTTGGAAGAAGCAGGGGAGCTGGAGGATGCAGTCGAAGTGTTTCTTTGACTATCATTTTGAGGTATTGAAGCTGCTCCGTATCGGTTTCGGAGACATTTCCTTTGTTTCCAACGCAGCTTCTAACTTCGTCCTGTGCTTTCTTCATCAGTCTTGGCTTCTTAGCAAGCTCTGCCATCGCCCACAACATGGTAATTGCACCAGTATCTATTCCACCTAGAAATAAATTCTGTCTCACAAATATATATATGTCATAGTGATTAGCAAAATAATTAAGCCTGTAAAAGCTAGAGCAGCATCTAGCACAAAATAATTGACGAGAATAAGTTTCCCAGGATATATAACTGATCCTTGTGGGAGAGAATAAATTAAGAGCTTACCACGAGGACTGCCTTGATGTTATTATGACCAAGCTGAGCAGCTCCAAAACCAGTTTGCTCCCTCATTATTTTAAGCAGCACATCAACTATGTCTTCATGGTCTTGTTGTGTCCTCCCAGGCTTGAGATGATCATCAATCACCTGCTGAAAAAACCGATGAAGTTCCCCGGAAACCCTATCAAATAGTTTACGTTTACCGGAGATCCTGTCTATAATATTCCCAATATAAGAAGGAAAATAATCAGCTGCAGAGAAGCCTGCCAGCATGATTTCAGTATCATGAAGCACTTGATGAAACTTATCGTGCTCGAAATCACTCCCCTCGAAACTTGTCCCGAAAACAATCCTGAAAGTCATACTCCCCATGAGAGCAAACAACTTCTCAGTAAGATCAACAGAAGAAGAAGAAGAAGCGGATTCGTCCGAGATTGAGTTAATCATCTTAACCACTTCTTCTTCCCTAATCGACCGATAAGACTGCACCCTTTTCACACTGAAAAGCTCAAGCACACATATCTTTCTTATCTCTCTCCAATACTCACCGTAAGGCGAAAATGCCATGTCTAGATAGTTGTACGTGAGTTTCCGAGAGCCCGTGGAGGCGGGTCTGCTGCAGCAATGGAGATCATTATCTTTCATGACCTGTTTTGCTGCTTCGGCTGATGAGATTATGAGGGTCGGAATGCGACCGAGGTGTAAGAGCATGATTGGACCGTACTTTTTCGAGAGGCGCCATAGATTTTGGTGAGGTGATGAACCAGATTGATTGAATTGGTGCAAGTTTCCTATGATGGGAAGCTTGGGAGGGCTTGGTGGGAAGTGCTTTTGTGGCTTATTGATCACCTTTTTCAGTAAAAGCAGTAGTAAAGGGAGAAGGAGGAGAAATGGAAGCCATAAGATTTGTAGGAGGGTGTTGAGAGCCATTGGAGCCTTATCGATATTTGATCATTCTGCAGCTTGCGATCTTATATGTAAGAGATGCAGAGTTAGAGTGAGCCGCCTAGTATATAACTAAATTATATATTGTGTGGAAAATTCTAAGCCGTCAAAAACTTTAAACAGATGTCCTGGAAAAAAAATGCCATGTGTACTTTTCTTACCAGGTTGAGGTTGGTGTAAATTATTAGTCGTATTGCATGCAATTAATGGTTACCGTTTAAAGAAAAGAAAAGCAGGGTGGGTGCATTGAACACAGTAGTAAGTCACACACACGTAAGACCAAGTTGTATTGCGTCATTTGCGTGTCAATTCGTTCTAGCTAGTTTGTTCAGTTACGCATGCTTTGGTCTATTTTATATATGCAACTCGTCGAAATTAAATTTTGTTTTCATCTCTTTCTGCTTTTCACTGGATCCGGCCTTCGATTCGTCTTCTTTAGCTAGAGCCTGCTTGTTATTATTTCCCAACCCTTGGAGGCTTCTAGCTAGCAGCCAGCTCGATCTGCTTATGATATAATTTGATAATTCTTCGCTTCACTTTCACTTTCACTTTCACTGAGACAAGCATACGGGAGAGTGTTCAGACGCGATCCCCTTCATCGATATGAAGGTGATTCTTAGCTCCGGTGTTGTCTGCACAGTTGATCCGGCCGATCCTCCCCTTCCTCGCTTCGACATCTTCTCTCTCTACCGCTACTCAATCAGTCCAAAGCTTCAGATAATTAAAATTCACGATTAGCTCAATTGAGGAAGTGGCGGTTTGGGAAGAAAGAGATCGGAAGGAGAGGTCGGAGAGAGGGAGAGAAAGATGTTGGGGGCAAAAAGGGAACAAAATTTATAAACAAAAGAAACTGACACGTTATGATTCCCAAGTTATTTTAATATTAGAAAAAAAAGGAGGGTGTGCCACTTGTCCGAGTGTGGCTAACTCACCCGCACAGTGCGGTTGGAGTCCAAGAAAGAGGCCCAGGTTTATTACATAAGCAGATTCATGAGACACGAGACATTTCATTTTATTTCTCAAACTTTATTTCAGTCATAATTCCTAACAAGAAAACCTAACGGGCACAAGTTTGAGAGGATCTTCCAAAGAGATAGTGTTCCCAGTTGTTTCTTCCATGTTGATATCTTCCTTCTTCATTCCATCAGGCACTTTCCAATCAAAACAGTAGAGCAGATTTGCAAGTCCAAGCTCTATTGACGTGATCGCCATGTACATCCCCGGACAAATTCTCCGACCAGCTCCAAATGGCAAATACTCAAAGTGTTTCCCTTTGAAATCAACAAAGCTATCATCAAACCTTTCCGGGATGAACTCTTCTGGGTCTTTCCAGAATTCTGGGTCTCGTGAGATTGCCCAATCATTAACAAGGACCACTGTTTTGGGATCAATATCATAGCCAAGGACTTTGAAGTGGGACGTGGTTTCTCTTGGAAGAAGTAGAGGAGCTGGAGGATGCAGTCGAAGTGTTTCTTTGATTATCATCTTGAGGTAGTGAAGCTGCTCTGTATCAGTTTCAGTGACTTTTCCTTTGATTCCAATGCAGTTTCTAACTTCTTCCTGTGCTTTCTTCATCACTTGAGGCTTCGTAGCTAGCTCTGCCATTGCCCACACCATGGTAATTGAACTAGTTTCTATTCCTAGAAACAAATCCTGATTCACAAATGTCACAGTGATTATTAAAATAATTAAGCGCATCATGCATGTATCTAATAAAAATAAGAGAGTAGCCATTAACTAGCACAGATTAAGATTTAAGAGGCCGTGAAAGTGATCGAATTAGTTGAGAGCTTACCAAGAGGACTGCCTTGATGTTATTATGGCCAAGCTGAGCAGCTCCCAACCCAGTTTGCTCCTTCATTATTTTAAGCAGCACATCAACTATGTCTTCATGGTCTTGTTGTGTCCTCCCGGGATTGAGATGATCATCAATCACCTGCTGAAAAAATCGATCAACTTCCCCGGAAACCCTGTCAAACTCTCTATGTTTACCGGAGATCCGATCTATAATCCACCCTATACCAGAAGGAAAGTAATCAGCTGCAGAGAAGCCTGCAAGCATAGCTGCAACATCATGAAGCACTCGATAAAATCTATCGTGCTCGAAATCGCTTCCTTGGAAACTAGTCCCGAAAAAAATCCGGAAAGTTACACTAGCCACACAAGCAAACAACTTGTCAGTAAGATCAACAGAAGAAGAAGTACCGGAGTGGTCAGAGATTGAGTTAATCATCTTAACCACTTCTTCTTCCCTAATTGACCGATACGACTGAACCCTTTTCACACTGAAAAGCTCAAGCACACATATTTTTCTAATGCCTCGCCAATATTCACCGTAAGGCGAAAATGCGTTGTCTAGATAGTTGTATGTGAGTATGCGAGAGCCCGAGGATGCGGGTCTACTGCTGCAGTGGAGATCATTATCTTTCAAGACCTGTTTTGCTGCTTCAGCTGATGAGATTACGAGGATCTGTTTGCAACCAAGGTGTAAGAGCATGAGTTGTCCGTATTTTTGTGATAGGCGCCATAGGTTTTGATGAGTTGATAAACCAGATTGAGTAAACTGGTGTAAGTTGCCTATGATGGGAAGCTTAGGAGGGCTTGGTGGGAAGTGCTTTTGTGGCTTATTGATCAGATTTTTCAGTAAAAGCAGTAGTAAAGGGAGAAGGAGGAGAGATGGAAGCCATAAGATCTGTAGGAGGGTGTTGTGAGCCATTAATTAATGCATGGAGCTTTGTTAATTACATTGATGTTTCTGCATCGGTCTTATATAAGAGCTGCTGCTCAAAACTGAGCAAGTATGGTGTGCATAAAAATAAAAATAAAAGTATGGTGTGCATAATTGAATTACTATTTTTATCGGTGTAGATGGCGTGGAAAAAAAATGCTTGGCATGTATAGTTTTCCAGATTGGTGACAATTATTTGTGCTAATAATGCGTGCAAATTATTCAGCGTGGGGCTGATCGAGAAGCAGCGAGGCATCTTGATTGGTGCTGAGTTCTTAGTTCTTACTGTGCTTGCTACTTGCTCTATATGTGTGAAAAAGTTTTGAATTTAATTACAAAGTAATAATTAAGAAGGTGTTTTAAACTTTTAATTATCACATAGATGATCATTAATTGAATTGATTTAATTGATTTCCAGGCCTTTCACGTTCTTGCATAAAGAAAGCCACCGCATAATATATTTCGTAAACGTGCGCTAATTAGGTTACACTTCTTTTAAAAGTTTTGGTAACTTCATTTTAACGTAAAGTAGCAAATCTGATTTCTTGCTGTGAAGATGATATGATGACGTCCCGCAGCTCCCGCTAAGATTCCTAAATAATTAATGGTACTGTTTAATCTAACAGTGAAAATGATGTGCACAAAGTTGATCGAATTGATCAATATGTTTTTTCTAATACCCATAATTCATAAACATGTGCAAGAAAACATAAATCAGTAAGAGCCTAATTAATTTAGATAATTGTATGCGAGTCTGCCATGTCTAGCTAGATAGTTGTATGCGAGTCTGCAAGAGCCTAATCGAGGAGGTCCTACTACAACAGAGAACAGTGGAGATCATTATCTTTTAAAGCCTGTTTTGCTGTTTTGCGATCAAGGTGTAAGAGCATCATGACTGGTCCGTATTTTCTGAGATGAAAAAGATTCAGTAAATTAATTGGTGTAAGCTAGTTGCCTATAATAGAAAGCTTAGGAGGGCTTGGTGGGAAGCTTTTTTGTGGCTTTTTATTCTTTTCCAGTAGCAGCAGTGCTAAAGGGAGAAGAAGGCTAGCAGAAATATTGGAAGCCATAATTTTAGTAGGAAGGTGTTGAGAGAGCCATCAATGGATCGAGCTTAATTAATTTGTTAATCTTGATCTTTCTGCATCAATGGCGAGGAAAAAAATGGCATGTTACTTTCTCAGTCGACTGCTGAAAATTACTGCTTTTCGTACATATTGCATGCCTTGAACACTCCTTAATTAATTTATAGTTTTATTAATTTTGTGTACATTTATTGGTGATCCCCTTAATTGTATCACTACAGACATTTCATTATCATTCCAAACCTTTATTTCTCAACTCAAACTTTATTATACAATCAAAAACGACCCTAACAAGAAAATTTCACAGGGACAAGGTTGAGAGCAGTTTTCTTAGAGATAGCAAGGGAAAGTGTCCCAGTAGTTAATTTCTTCCTTGTTGATATCCTCCTCCTTCATTCCCTCGGCAATTTCCAATCAAAACAGTACAGCAGATTTGCAAGTCCGAGCTCCACTGTCGTCGTCGCCTTGTAAATCCCCGGCCATATTCTCCGACCAGCTCCAAATGGCAACAACTCATAGTGCTGCCCTTTAAAATCCACAGAGCTACCGTCAAACCTTTCCGGGATGAACTCTTCTGGGTCTTCCCAATATTTTGGGTCTCTTGAGATGGCCCAATCGTTAACAAGGATTAGGGTCTTTGGTTCAACATCATAACCAAGGACTTTAAAGGGGGACATGGTCTCTCTTGGAAGAATAAGGGGTAGAGGATGAAGTCGAAGTGTTTCTTTGACTATCATCTTGAGGTATTGAAGCTGCTCCGTATCACTAATTCGGTGACTTTTCCTTTCTTTCCAACGCAGTTTCTAACTTGTTCCTGTGCTTTCTTCATCAGTCTCGGCTCCCTGGCAAGTTCTGCCATCGCCCACAGCATGGTAGTTGAAGCAGTATCAATTCCACCTAGAAACAAATTCTGATTCACAAATGTCGTAGGAATTAGCAAAATAAGAAAGGACCAACATGCTTTACCATTTCTAATGGCGTGGTTATAGATATCATGCGTTATTTTGTCTCAACGTACCTATATATCATGTGTACGTATATAGATATACAATTTGTCATGCTACAAATAATAGGGCACATGCAAGTGACCAAATAGGGCCTAATAATAATATAGAGAATCTGATACCATGTTAATTAATGGGAAAAAAACTAAAATGGTACCTGAATTATACCTCTATCTTATCGATGGTACCTGAACTTTAATTTTTGTCACAAACGGTACCTGAACTTTTCGATTTCGTCTAAAGTGGTACCTAAGGCCACATTCGGTAAATAAAAATTACCAAATGTACCACTTTAGACGAAATCGAAAAGTTCAGGTACCGTTTGTGACAAAAAATGAAGTTCAGGTACCATCGATAAGATGAAGGTATAGTTTAGGTATCATTCATGATAATAACCCTTAATTAATTAATGAAAGATAAATTATTCTATCCAAAAATAATTGATTACCATAGAGGACAGCTTTGATATTGTTATGACCAAGCGGAGCAGCTCCAAACGCAGGATTCTCCCTCACTATTTTATGCTCTTGTTGTGTCCTCCCAGGCTTGAGATGATCATCAATCACCTGCTGAAAAAACCGATCAAGTTCCCGGGGAAACTCTATTGCAAATTTTCTAAGCAGACCGGAGATCCTGTCTATATATAATATTCCCAATATAAGAAGGAAAACAATCAGCTGCAGAGAATCCTGCAAGCATGATTGCAGTATCATGAAGCACTTGTTGAAACCTATGGTGCTCGAAATTGCTCCCTTCAAAACTTGTCCCGAAAATAATCCTGAAAGTTATGCTGCCCATGAGAGCAAACAACTTGTCAGTAAGATCAACAGCAGAAGCAGAAGCGGAGTGGTCAGAGATCGAGTTAATCATCTTAACCACTTCTTCTTCCCTAATGGACCGATATGACTGTACCCTTTTCACACTAAAAAGCTCAAGCGCACATATTTTTCTAATGCCTCGCCAATATTCACCGTAAGGCGTAAATCCCACGTCTAGGTAATTGTATGTGAGTCTCCGAGCGCCCGTGGAGACGGGTCTACTGCAGCAGTGGAGATCATTATCTTTCAAGACCTGTTTTGCTGCTTCAGCTGATGAGATTAATTATCAGGGTCGGAATGCGACGGAGGTTTACGAGCATGATTGGACCGTACTTTTTCGAGAGGCGCCATAGATTTTGGTGAGGTGATGAACCAGATTGATTGAATTGGTGCAAGTTGCCTATGATGGGAAGCTTGGGAGGGCATGGTGGGAAGCAGTGGCGGAACCAGGATGAAAAACTTGGGGGGGCTAATTTTCAAAGTAAATTTTTTTAATGATTCTCGCCGGTAGGCGAGAATTTTTTTTTTAAAGAACCTCATTGATAAATTAAAATTTTAGATTTTTAGACCAATCAAATATCAGAGAAAAAACAAAAACACCCCCAAAATCAAACAAAAGAAAATTGGAACAAGTTGTTTGACCAGCACGTGCCTTTTTTAGTTTTTCTATTCATTCTCCTTCTCTCTTCTTCTTCCTCCCTTCTCTCTCTTTCTTTCTTCCTCTTTTTTTTTTTTTTCCTTGACCAGCCCGTCCTTTCTCTTCTCTGATATGCCACAGCCAATTCTCTCTTATGCTCTCTTCTCTCTCTCTCTTTACTCTTCCTCTGATTTCTCTCTTCTTTTCTTCTTCTCCTTCCTTTCTCTTCTTCCCTTCCCTTTCTTTTCCTTCCTCTTCTTGCCTCCATATTAGCTCTGCAAATCCCTTCCCTGTTTTTTTTTCTGGACACTATATATAGGTATATTTTTTTTGGCCAAAATCTTGGTAGGGCTTAAGCCCACCCAAGTCTCTACATAGTTCCGCCCCTGGTGGAAAGTGTTTTTGTGGCTTCTCTTTTGTTAAAAGCAGTACTAGTGGGATCCGGCTCCTCTGAAATTATATTGTGTGAAGTTATGTGAATTTCTTAAAATCATAATCCTTCATCTAATCTAACGGGTAGAAATGGTCACGTCAACTATTACATATCAAAAGAGATTTTTATTATTTTTTCTCCAAAACTGACGTTAACTAAGGCTGTACTCCTCTTGAAACTCCTTCTCTGGTATTGTTCTTCAATGAGAATCTTTCATGGTTACGAGTAGGGATAAATCAAACAAAGGTTACAATTGCACATTTAATTAGTTTAAACTCTGATTTGTGAGGTTAATTAGATTCTTATTGCCTTTGAGTATTATCATTACAATTAAGATCCTTTAGTGTATTCACAATCGACATACATGATTCCATAATTTAGTATACCAGTGAATCAAAGAGCATAAAGCAAACAGATGTATGATACCAAGGTCGATTAGAAACATCTCCAAATGAAAATGAAAATAGGTGATACAAATCAAAGAGTAGAGGAATAGGTACATGGGAACCCTTTGCGATTAAAAGGATCAGATAGTGGCCAAATCAAATTCTATCACCAGAAACAAAAGGTGAAAACTTAAATCAAAATTAAAATTTCCTGTGAAATTGAAAGATGAACAACCGTTTGATCTTGAAAGTAGGAGAAAAATAGAGGAGAAAGGATAAAAAAAGAGAGAGAGAGATTAGACTTTTATATAGGACTTGGATCCCCAGTCCGTAAAGCATCTCATAGAAACTGAGGTTTCCAAGTTCCTCAAAGGACGCCAATAAATTTTTTTTGTTGATCGAGGTAACGAGTAACGGCAACGTTAAAGAAGGTTTGGAACAAAAAATTAAAAAATAAAAACCTAATTTGTATCGGCTGACGTGGCCATTCTTCTACCCGTTAGATTAGATGGAGGATTATGATTTTAAAAAATTCACATAACTTCAGACAATGTAACTTCAGAGGAGCCGGATCCGTGCTGGTATAGGGATAAGGAGGAGAATTAGAAGCCATAACATTAGTAGGAGAACCATTGGAGCTAGCTTAGTTTATTGATCTATGGATCTGCAATATATTGTGCATCCATCTTATACCTACATATATATGGTCGATCATTATCTAGTTTCGGAAAAATTAAATTCGTTCAAGCATATCGATCTATCATGAATTGAAGCTAGTTAATTAATTTTGTGGGAATTGTGATTGTCTAATAATAGGTATGTGGGTCGAGTATCATATCAAATTAGCTAGCTAGTTTCGAAAAAACTTGTTCAAGCATATATTTCTATCGTGATTGCCCATTGCCCAAGTAGATGTGCTACTGGCGCGGCGGCCGGTGATCGAGATGTACGTACGTACGTGTTGTAAGGCGGTTTGGTTGTGGATGTAGCCGTGATTGTCATCATCATGATCATGCTATTATTAGACAATCACATCTCCCACAAAATTAATATATAGCTTTCTGGATCTTGTCCTGTGTCTCTGTCTGGATCGAGAAATGAGCTAGCCAAACTCTCCATTCAAACCTAACTTCCGTCTTGCACAAACTAACAAACCGATCGACTCCTATCCTATCCTTGACAGATATATATGCCGCAACATCTAACCAATTAAATTAGTTGAGCAATTACTCGTATATACTATACATATACATATAGCAGACGTAAAAACGAGAAATTTTTCCATGATACGGTCACTCCACCTCAAATCTGTGACGCCCCAATTATTTCATGACACGTGTAGACCAGTTGGAAAAATAATTAAAGGTCGACTGCTCCGTTAAGTTTATTAATTGACAGAAGCGGTCTTTATATTTTATTGATTGTAAGGACCAAAGAATTAATTTTTTATTATTTTTCCCTCTCTTTTCTCTCACCCACGTGCATCTCCTCCTTCTTGTCTTTTTTTTTTCTTCTTCTTCTTCTTCTCTTTCTTCTGCTCTTCTTCTGCAAACTCAAGTACTCAACCATCTTTTCTCTATTCGTTCTTTGTTATTCCCTGAAAACCAAAATCTGAAATCTTTCCAAACCACCATCCATCAATTCCATCAAGGAGACTGCCAAACTGCTCGTGATCGATTTTCTCGGCGTCGTGGTGCGGGCCCTGCAGGTTCATAGAGCCGGCGATCCACGCCATGGCCGCCAAGTTCACCGACGTCGACTTCGCGAAGATCGACCGGCAAGACCTAGTGAGTTTTGAAGCTCTTTTCACGGTGGTTCCAGCGCCACCAACCTCCTCTATGGATTCTTCCTATATTGGGAGACTCATATTTGAAATTCTAGGGAGAACAGAGAATAAAGTTTTGCTGGGCTGATTTCGGTAAAAAGCAGAATAAGAGAGAATAAAAAATTTGCAAATTTGCTCCCAGTTGACGGCGTTATGTTTCAAAATACAAAAGCCACGTGTCATGAAATAATTGGGCGTCACAAATTTGAGGTGGAGTGACCGTATCATGGAAAAATTTCTCCGTAAAAACTGGTTAAATAACGTACCCTGATCCCCTTAATTTCCGAAATTTTTTGGTCCCTATAGTTTTTCAATTTGATGACTTTCATTAAATGTGAAAATTACGTTCAAATCATTAATCTCATCAATTTAAAAAGACTGAAATCTCCGGTCACTCTCTCGTGCAACATTCTCACATTGGATGTGCAACCCTTGTTGTCCACTTAACGCTATAGATACTTGAAAGGAAAACTAATGAGAATTTCAGTTTCTCATGTTTATGGAAAGAGTAAGGAATTTATTTCCTTTCCGTGAACTAAACGAGACCTTAAAAGGGTTTTCTTAAGTATAATAATGTTTTAATAGACTAGTTTTATACGGTAATAGAATGGTATATAATAGATAACTCTATGTTTACTGAAAAATAGTTTATGACTGCATAAATGTATTGATATATTAATGTGGTGTAGGCAAAACTGGTAAAAAAAAAATGAAGGGTTTGCTGGGAAAGTAGCACATGTATACTTTCGGCCCAAAATCTGCAAGCCCAAGATCCTAACTCAACCAGGGTTTGAATTCAACCATATAATTAGTTACGTGCGGTCAACTAAACGGGTCCACATACAAGACCACCGGTCCAGATTAATCCTGAGAAACGCATCCGACGACTTGCGGTAGCTCACAAAGAACAAGGGTTAGGGATTTTTCTCCGTTACCAAATTGATCGCTTCGTTTAATCAGAGCGAATTATGTTCATTCAGTGAATTAGGGTTGGGGATTTGGATCAGATGGAGATGGATTACGTGACAGAATTTCCTCTTTCTCACATTGATCGGCGTCCACGAAAGAGGCCTAGGTTTGCTTGGGACGGCCCCCAATCCCACCCAAAGGTACAATTTTTAGCCTTTATTTCCTTAAAATTCTCAGAATTGAGGTCAAATTTTCACTTCCTTAGGCTTTAATCTGTTCTGTAATTTTAAATTTAGCTTTGAAACGTTAATTTCAGCCCAATTTACATTGCATTTTGTGTAAAAGTTCTAATTGTATGGGAAATAATGTTAAAAGTGTTGGTATATTGAGGTAGACAATAGAAATGATTCAATTTTCCAAGCTAGTAGCTGCAAAAGTCTGATATTGTTCAAAATATTGCCTTGCACATAATTTATATATATCGGAAAAATTCGATGGTATAAACTTTTGAGGTTGACAATATGGATATTGTAATGATCTGATAGATGTATGAGGCATATGAAAGTTGGATATGTTCCTGATATGCTCCTAATTCTGGTGATATGCGTGCGTGTGATCTATTCATTCTGCATACATTGGTTTTCTGTTGGTTGATTAGAAACGATGAGGGATAATCTTAGAAATGAATGATTGATAGTTAGAAATGAATGATTGATAGTTAAGGGGTTAAGTTGCTGTATTACTGTTTCTATAGTGGAGTATGAAATAAATGGCTGTGTGTAGGCTCAGTCAGGAATATATTATGAGCAAGATGTTGGAAATGGAACAAGCTACGGACCTCCAAGGGTACTCCCAGACCATCCTAGTCTTTTTGTAAAGGGATTGACTCAAAAGGGCTCTCCCCCATGGCGAGATGACGACAAAGACGGACATTACATGTTTGCTCTTGGAGAAAATTTAACTTCTCGCTGTAATTACATTTGATCACCTTAAATAGTTCTCTCTATATTCATCTCTTTCTGATGCTATATTGTAAACTTTTTTCTTTTAGAATTGTTGTAAAATTTCACAACCTAATAAATCACACTGATGCACTTCCAAACTTTTCATATTTTTCTCAATGGTTGGTTTTCATTGAGTTCTTCTGGAATTTGAAAAGATGTATGTTTAAAATGTTGAAATCATGTCTTTTTTATTTATTTTTCATTTTTTTGTCATTTAAAATTATGCCTTTTAATCCCTTTTTATTATATCTTCTTTTCTTTCTGTATGCGTGTTAAAATTTATTTGAGCATAGACAATTTGTTGTCCTTTAAGAACTTTATCTAGATTACTGTTTTAAACTCACCCTTGTTTATGTACTTCCAGATAAAATTCACAGGAAAATTGGGGAAGGTTATTTCTTAACTCATCTAGAATTATCTTTAGATGGATTAATGTTTTGGTGATCTGTGTTCTCATATTTGCACTCTTTGCATGAATGTAGGAACTTTTGGTCAGGTTTTGGAATGCTGGGACAGGGAAACAAAAGAGATGGTAGCTATAAAAGTTGTCAGAAGTATCAAGAAATACCGTGAAGCAGCTATGATAGAAATTGATGTGTTACAGTTGCTTGGAAAGTATGACAGAAATGGCACTCGGTGAGTACAGCTTTCCGAACATGATTACGTCATTTACTTGGTCAGTTTTGAAGTGAAATTTGTGTCAATTGTTAAGTGGCTTTATTCTTTGCAGTTGTGTTCAAATACGGAACTGGTTTGACTATCGTAACCATATATGTATAGTAAGTATATGCTTGATTTTTGATAACATGATTCCCCAACTTCACAAATATTTTGGGGGTTAAGACTTTGTTGAATTTAAATGGTCTTAACAGGTATTTGAGATGCTTGGACCAAGCTTATATGATTTCCTCCGGAAAAATAATTATCGCCCATTTCCGGTTGATCTTGTCCGCGAGCTTGGCAGGCAACTATTGGAATGTGTAGCATGTGTGTAGTTGGACTTCTGTTGTTTCTATTATCCCATTCAAAGTTTATAGCAGCATCGTAGTATTGCAATTTTTACCTTCCTTTTTTTTTTTAATAAAAACTGAAAATAAAGGTTACCTATATGATTATATATGAATCTGTTTTAGATTTGTGGCATCATTTAGAGAATGCTGGATATTGAATTGAATAAAAGTGCTGTACTATGATTTCTTATGATTTCTCTATGGTTAAAAAATTCTGCAGTCATACATGATATGCGTCTCATCCACACTGACTTGAAGCCTGAGAACATACTTTTTGTTTCTCCAGAATATATAAAAGTGCCAGACTACAGGGTATGTCTGCCTGAGTGCCTTTGATTTCATTATTTTGCAGTTACTTTTTATTTTCTCTGTCCTTTTGGCTCCTTCAAGTGACCCATTTATTTGCCAACTTCTCCTTTTTACCTTTTACCTGCATTCTCTTAATTAGGGATTTTCAATATACTTGAGTCTTCAAGTTCTTCATTTGCTATTACAGTTTACATCCCGGTCGCCAAAAGATGGAACCTGTTATAGAAGGTTGCCAAAGTCTAGTGCCATCAAGGTTATTGACTTTGGCAGCACAGCCTATGAGCATCAAGAGCACAACTATATTGTATCCACAAGGCACTACCGCGCACCTGAGGTTATTCTGGGTATGCTAAAATTATGCGTTCTTGCCCTAATCTCCATTCTAAATATCAGTTAATAATTTATTTTTAAGCTAACATTTGTAATACTTTTCTTAACAGGACTTGGATGGAGTTATCCATGTGATATATGGAGTATTGGTTGCATCTTGGTAGAATTGTGTTCGGTATGTCTCTATGTTATAGTGGGCTGACGCCATAGTCTGTTTAAGAACATTCTGAACAAAATGTGTTTGAATAATAAAAAATAAAAATAATAATAAATTAATAATAAGCAACTTTTTTCAGGGAGAAGCTTTGTTTCAAACACATGAGAACTTAGAACACCTGGCTATGATGGAAAGGGTACTAGGTCCATTGCCACAGCACATGTTGAAAAGAGCAGAGTATGTGCCGTTAGAGGATTTTCATCATAATTTTTCATTGCTTTAGGTTCAGAAAACATTACTTCAGTTATATTCACCACTCTCCCCTTTGCTGCTTGTGTTTTCTGGTTCAGCCGCCATGCTGAGAAGTATGTCAGGAGGGGTAGATTGGACTGGCCAGAAGGTGCCAATTCTCGGGAGAGTATTAAATCTGTTTTAAAGTTGCATCGTCTCCAGGTATATAGAATTTTGCACTTTTGTTTCATTATATTATTATGTTTGGAACATGGTCCAAATCAACGTTTCTTCCGGTTAAACTTGTGTGAATTTCTTTTTCTTTCCTCAGCTGTTAAGTTTTGATTTTGTCTTTTGCAGAATATAGTGATGCAACATGTAGATCATTCAGCCGGTGATCTCATCGACCTCCTGCAAGGTCTCCTTAGATTTGACCCCTCTAATAGGCTGACAGCTCCTGAAGCCCTAAGGCATCCCTTCTTTACCAGGGATCATTACAGGAGGTTTTAGTGAGGGGTTTGCAAATTCATTCTTGCAGTGTTGCTATGTTTGCTCGGAGTGCTTTACTGAGTTGTGGCTTATTGAAGAGCTGAAGTGCTTCCTTTCCTGGATGTATTTTTCTTGGCACGTGCAACAACCGTGAAGGCGCTGGCCAAGACCAGGAATACTCAATATCTATAATTTCACTTTCTGTTGAAAGCTTTTGTAAATAGCCTGTTCTCAAAAGCCTCTCCTTGTTCGATTTTGTACCATGAAAATGAAATGTAACAAATTTCCCAAAAAAACTGAGGTGATGCGAATTCAAAATATGTATGTTTTTTTTATTTTATAGTTTTGTAGAAGGATGAACAATTAGCTGTTGTAGACCTGCAATTGAATAAAACTGTTACGTTACATATTGCAATGAATTCGATTTTGGTTATATTTAGTGCCTCTTTTGGTATTGACTATTGGGTTGGGTTTGAATGACCAAATTCTGCAGCAGAATGATCGAACCTAAGTTGAAATTGAAGACACAGGAGATATGGAACTCTGACGAAACATGCATCAGTTCGTCAGGTCAGTAGAAAAATATATCAAAAAAGAAAGAAACATTGAGAAGAAAATGAACGTGTAAACACCATAACCACCCCAATGAATACAAAAGTAAAAGAAGCAAATCCAATGAGAAATTAAATTGTTCATGATTGGTGTCTTGTCTTGCATTTTCTACCAACCATAACCCCATCAGGAGGTCTGGAGAACACAACACTGCAGTCACCGTGTAATTTATACAAGTATGGTAAGAGGCTTCCGAAATGAGCTCGTGCTCTGAAGTAGCCTCTGAACTCAAAGACGGCTTTACTGGTCTCCAACTGCTTCTTAAGCCTTTGGCTTTGGAGCAATCCGAGATTAACCTGACTAGCCACCATGTGAACATTTGCAAACATGGACTGATGCTTGCGTGCGGTGAAGGGTTCAATATACGTGGTGGCAATAAGGGTGCTCCCATAATAAGCATCAATGTACATGGGACTGAAGTACAAGCTGGCCTTCTTGTTTGGATTGGTGAAGTTTACTAGCACAGTAAGGTCAGCATTGAGGAGATCGCCCATGTCAAGATACGCTGCATTTAGTGTGGCTGTGGAAATCTCAAACTTTGGGGTCCGAGGGCGAAAGACTAGATACACAATGAGAATAATGAGACCTGCTAAGATTATCATCACCCAAAATATGGCGCAGCAAACGCCTGCGGACCATGTAAAGAAGTTGGTTGATTGAGGGAGTGGCATCCGCAAGCCGTGTGAACCACCGTGTGGCTGTTCATGCAGACCATGTGGCCGTTCATGCGAACCATGTGGCCGTTCATGCGAACCATGTGGCGTATGGTGTGGAATTGGTGCAGCCGATCGAACTAGTGGCACGGAATCACGGCCGTCATGCTTTGGCCCAGGATGTTGGTCTTGATCATGGAGTGGATTTGGCTTCAATGGAGCTGCTGCTGCTGCTTCTTGTGGCTGAGACTTGCGGCTTTGTTTCTTCGGCCGAGGAGGTTGGTCTTGATCATGGTGGGTAATCGACACCAATGGACCTAATGGCTTGGATTGGCGGCCTTGATGCTTACCCCGGGGACGGGTTGGGGCTGGTTGCAGTGGTTCAGACCGTTCTGGACTGGGGGGGGGTGGTCCGGAGTGCTGGCCATAATGCTGTGGTATTTGCCAAATAGAACCAGGTGGTGGTGACTGGGTCTGGGGATATTGGTCTTGCTGCTGTGTTTCATATGGGCTGCCAAAATGAGGGTTGGTATCGCGCAGACGCATGGTAGTATGAAGAGGTACTAAGCAATGAACAAGAGCAAAGACTTGAAGAGGAATGATAATAGTAAGGACTTGTTTTGATACGAGGCCAATAGCTAAGGGGATGACTTGAAGAAAACTTCAAGGATGATTTATCAAAAGGCAAAGAATCAAAGATAGCCAAGAATGGGAGGCAAGTAATCTTGGTGACTACTTTTCCTAAGTGATGCTGTATCAAGACAGTCCTGAACAAAAAATCACCCGCAAATCCCAAAATTTGAAAAGGAAAAGACTAACCTCCACTTTAGAGCTACAAGCCTACAAGTGTTAAAGAAGATACAAATTCTAAATTTTCCTATTGAGAATCTTCATCATCCACTCCCAAAAAAGAGTCATGATTGGCATATGATTGAAGTGAAGCAACACGAGCTCTAATTCTCAGTTGAATTCATAGTATTCTTGAATGTCCATAACAGTTTACAATGTTCATTCTATCAATAAGGCCTAATGTTTCTATGCAAAATTGAAACAAAAATCCGATTACTAACCAAGAACAATTGTACCCACTACCCATATGAAAATTTCACATAATTCTGTTTCTCTATGTAACAACTGTATATAAACACTCCTTCTGAGTTCCAGATGAACAAACTCAATTGCCTATGGCAAAGAAACATCTTAACTTGTTAACTGAAGATGTTCGGTTGCGGCTCAGAGTCGGGCTGTGTCCAACCACTGGCTGAAAATTGACAAGAAATGACACAAGTATTTCAAAAGCAACTTGTCAGTACTGTGGATTATAATTTGTATGCAACTAATCACTAATATGGTTTCGTTGGATGTAGTCCTCATTTTTCTTCCCTCCTCAAGGCTCCAGCACTGCAACCAGTCAGATTACAGTTAATATAGGGAAACAGAGCTTCATATTCTTTGATCTGCCTTTCGTCAGCCGAAGGTGGCAAAAAAATTCAGCAGCTGTTTCTTGCATTGCCCTACAGGTAAGAAATAATTCAATGCATTATCATTCAAAATTCTGCTTCAGTATATAACCGCCACCCCACCCCATCTTCCAAATAACAATTAAAAGGAGCAAAAAATAATCCAGAGAGAGAGAGCATTACACACTGCGTTTTCCAAACGAGAAGAAGTATGTTGGCATTCAGATTTCAAGTCCAAATTTGATTAGTAGTGTTCTCATAATAACATTCTCGATATAGATCTGTGGCCTCTGCAAGTCAGACATTATCCCAACAAGCCCTATGGTGCATCCTAAGACAATTTTAAAATGAAAACTTAGAAGGGAATTGAGCTGAGAAAGGGAGTTATGGAGAGAGTAACAAAACAAAATGAGATTGTTATTGATACAAGGTCATGTTTATCCAACTTGAAAGAATGCAGGAAAGATCGCAAGCAGAGACACCAGAACATATAACAAGATCATCAATGCTCAGACTAATCAAGCAATTCAAAATCACTAAGATGTGACCACTAATCTTGTATTACCTTGAAAGGAAAATATCTAGATTGTTTCATATCTATATGCTGATACTAGTAGGTAACCCCTAAAGATTATAGTTGTCCATGAACTCAATAGATACTGAAGGTTGACTTCAGAGTAGTCTCAGTAAAGCGCCTATTTAGTTTATCTTTCTTATATGAATTGGGAGACATAAAACAAGGACTAAGCAGCCAATAAAAATTTGCTTGGCAGAAATGGCACAAATCTCTGTACATCTTCCTTTTGTTTTCCCTATATCTATATTGTTTTGACACTCAAACAGAAGAATGCTTGTACGGATATTCATTATGAAAGAAATATATAAATAGATAAATGAAACCTCAACAAAAGTTAGAAGGTCACACCTGAGTTTTCTGTAGCTTGCCAGGACAAGGAACAAGGTAGAAACAAGACGGGCTTGATGAGGTGAGACCACCAACTATCAAATGGCTCCAAAAAATGGACTCTGCAACACACCAAAGAACAAGATAACATAATCAATGCCATACCAACCCAGCAATATACCATAGCCAATGACTGAAATTTAAGAATTACTACTACTGAACATTGCAAGGAAGAAGTATTAAACCACCGTGAGAATTTGGATCTATGAATATTCAAAATAACAATCATGATGGCTAAAAGTATGTAACTAGTTGGCCGACTTATTTAAGGATGGGATTTTAAGCTCCTTTAGCATACAACAGGAGTGAAAGTAGACTATAGCTCATATACAATTTCTACCAACTAGATTCTTAGCATTGAGCAAGTGTTACAAGTCTTTGTACTAGTTTCCAAAACGTCTACATGAACAGAAAACTCACGCCGTCAAAAAAGTGCATATATTCTTAGCATGTCAGAAGTGAAATTGGATGGTCTGATGAGATTACAACACAAAGTTATATGTGCTGTTGAAGAAATGAAGTGTCAGCGCTATCAGCAGTGCAAACAAAGCTATAAATACATCCCCCAAAAACAAAACATTTACGTAAATTTCGAACCTACGCCACGAACATAGCATAAAATGTACAGCTACACGAATAGAAAATATAAGGGGTCAATATAAAGTACAAACCATTTTCCATTTTCATGCAACATCTTTTGAATGGATGGCATTAATCAGTGTCTCGGAAAGAACTCTGTCCAGAGTAAAGCCCTTCTCCATCATCTCATCCCATACCCCACAAGCCACAGAAAGCCTTTTTTCTCTAATAAGACCTCCAATTATCACTTTAAAAGTTACCTCATCGGGACAGCATCCTCTAGCCTGCATTTCCTCATATAAATGCATGGCTTCAGTCACTCTAGAAGCCCTGCAAAGCCTGCTAATGAGAGCATTATACAAAACCACATCAGCAGTGATTCCCTTCTCCAACATATCACTGAAAACGTTATAAGCCATCGCGATCTTCCCACTCTTACATAGGTGATCAATTATTGTAGTGTAAAATATACGATCAGGCAACAGACCCATCCCTGTCATCTGATCAAGAAGCTTCTCGGCTATATCTGAACTACCTTCTCTTAAAAAAGCTTCTATTAGAATCGTGAATGTCACCACATCTGGTAAAATTCCCTTTTGAAACATTTCCTCAAACAGTTTGTAAGCCCTTCTGGTGTGGCATGCCTTGCAAAATGCTGTAATGATGGTATTAAACGAAACAACATTACACAACCCTTTTGGCTCCATCGTGGTCTTCATCAACAAATATGCCTTTTCCGGCCTATTAGCTTTACAAAGTCCCTTGAGAAACTCATTATAACTATAAGCATCAGGTTCGATCCCACTAGTCTCCATCTTCTTCATCAAGTTCTCGGCCTCTTCCAACATGAACTCATTACAACAATAATTCAACAACACATTGTGAGTTACCAAATCCGGCTCGCACCCATTCCTCTTCATAAACCACTTAATTGCCTGTGCCTTGTCAATTCTACGAGCTTGACAAAACCCGCTAATCAGCGCATTATAAATCAAATTATTGAACTTGACACCACCCTTCATCTCACCAATTACAAGGTCATAAGCCAAATCAACCTTTCCCCCGCCACACAAACCAATAACAAGCGCGGTGCACGCAATAGTGTCAGGCCTAAACCCTTTAGTAATCATACTAGTCCAAACATCAACTGCACTATCGAACTTTCTAGCTTTACACAACCCATCAACAATTATAGTATATGTTACAACATCAGGCTCTCTTCCTTTATCAACCATCCAATCAAACACTTCCAAAGCAAATTGTATCCTATTTTCTTGGCACAAAAGATTCAAATATATATTAAAAGCCCAAATGTCAGGCACAGACCCGAGCCTATCCATGTCTCGAAGAAGTTTCTCAATGAGAGTAAAATTCTTGATATTGCACAAACCAGAAATGAACCTCGAGTAGGTAAATGGGGTTAAAGAGAAGCCTTGTGGCGCCATTTCGTAGTAGTAGTGCTCGGCAAGATCGTAACGCGAATGCTTGACCAGTACACCAATGAAGCGATTGTAGTCTATGCTAAATACGCGGCAATTGGACTGGGTCATTTCGTCGAACACTTGGAGGGCTTGATCGATGAGACCGGTTTTCACATAGTACACCATGCGGCTGCGGTATATGAGGCGGTGGACGCCAAGACTGTGATACATATCAGAGAAAAGAATGCATAGCAGAGATCGTATAGGAACTTAAACCCTGGGCATGAATGGTTTAAGACGGAGAGAGAAATGAAATCCTGAGACACAAAAAATGGTGGAAGAGAAAGTGAGAGTTGGCATAGGGACAGTTACAACCAAGACGAACCCACTTCGAGAAAATGGTGATATGGCCATTCGATTCGATAGCTATGGCTGCTGCCAAGCACCTGGCTTCGCTTCGGCAATGGAGATGAACTAAAATGCGTTGCGGGAAAGAGAGGAAGGTCGAAATGGGTGGGTATATTGATATGGGCTAATGAGATTCCTATTGGGCTGATGTCTGAACTTTAATTTTCTACTTGGGCTTCAGATTGGGCTTCGACACCAAAATGATAATTCACCAATATCCAATATATTGGTGATCAACTCACTTGTAATGATTGACATCCCTTGGAAAATCAAGTTTCTCGTTTTTGATATTCTTGCCCTGGCTCGGCGGTTTCTCACTATTTTTTTTCATCACATATTCCGAGAAGCTAATTTTGTTGCTGACAGCCTCGCTAATATTGGTCACTCCGCTTCCCCTTCTCTTTCTTGGTGTAATAGTTTGCCTTTATCTTCTAGCACTGTCTTCCAGTTTGATCAATTTGAGGGTGGTTGTCCTAGGGGTTTTTGCTTGTAATTTTCTTTTCTCCATAAAAAAAAAAACTCACTTGTAATGAGAATTACGACAACACAAGAGGATTGGTTATTACCAAGACCAATACAATAGTGGGTGGGGACGATTTTTTTTATTTTTTATTTTTTTTTTAAAAGAGAGTCTTTCTTTCTTGGCCACCTTTTTTGACCATTGTTTTCTTTTTCCTTCTAAAAATACATATATTTTGTTTCTATGCAACCGACGTTGACTACAACTGTAAGGGTCTGGTGTTCATACAAGGAGTAAATTCCAAAGTACCAATGAGTGTCCATTATTACCATTATTATTTTTGGTCAAAATTTTGGAAAAAAAGAATAAGAATTTCGTCTAAATTCCAAACTCAGACTTGAAGATGATACATAGCTGTTTAGGAGGAAACGAGATCACGTCCGTCGCCGTAAACATGATGATGATGACAATGTTTGCTTATCTCTCAAGTCTAAACCGAATGAGTAGACAAACAAAACATAAGCCACTTGATAGAAATTAGAGGCCATCTTTGGTTTTATTGTTGATAACATTTTTGAAGACGAACAAGTGGAACATCAAACTTTTATGTCAAAATTGATCGAAGACTAGCAAGTGGTACATAAGACAAGTAGTATTCGTTGTGCTTTGTTTTAGTTAATCTCGAGTCAAAATTTCAGCTTCATTCTGGTCCATCCCATTGGGTTTAGGCTTGGAAACTTAACACCCCACGTACTCTACATAGACAATTGTTGACCAATAATGCTTCTTTCTTCAATCCCTAGTCACTTAGAGCATCTTTAACAGACTCTCTATCTTAACTTCTTAGCTATTTTAGAGAGCATGTTTAGCTTTTCAACAATTTTAGCAGCTGCACCAGCCTCCTAAGAGCATCTTTACCAGACTCTCTATCTTAGCTCCTTAGCTATTTTAGAGAGCATGTTTAGCTTTTTAGATATTTTAGCAACTGCACCAGTCTCCTAAATGGCTCTCTATTTTAGTTTTTAGCTATATGGCTCCTAAATTTAGAGCATATTTAGCAATGCTAGCTATTTTTTAACTAAATTTTAGTTAAAGTAGCTAAAAATCTATTTTGGCTAGCCAGTTTGAAAATACGTCTGCACCAATGCTCTCTACTTTAGCTAGTATTAAATTTAAATCATTTTATTAATGAATAAAAAATAGTTTAAGTATATTTAATTATTACACAAAACAACTAAAAAGAAATGTATTAAATTAACAAAAATAATAGAGAGCATCATCTCGCTCTCTATATTTAGAAGTCATATAATGCTAAAATAGAGAGCCACTTAAGAGGCTGGTGCAGCTGCTAAAATAGCTGAAAAGTTAAACATACTCTCTAAAATAGTTAAGAAACTAAGATATATGGCTCCTAAATATAGAGAGCAAGATGAGGCTCTCTATTTTTTATTTTTTTTTAGAAATGCAGAACTTTTATTAATCAAGTGAGGATTACAATCCTTAATATGGGCATCCTAAGAAGGAGCATTACAGACCACACAAATGGTCTAATCAATGAGTCTAAATCTAGAACTCTAATCGATTATTCGAAACCTAGAACAATACATACACCGTGCATTACTGCTGTCAACAACCAACAGAAAAATTCCGGCAAATATTGCCATTGAGACCAATAAAACAAATCTAATTCAAGGAAAACCCATGAAAAAAGAAAGTGAAACCACAATCGAAACTTGTCTGCAACAACTAAAAAACTTTTAGCAGGAACCAAAAACTTTTTTGCAGCATCCCAAAGATAAATACCAACAACAGAAAAGGAACTATTGTCATGATCTTGGGACCTGTAAATTAAGGTGCCTTGAACTGCTTTACAGGGATGAATTCCTTCGGGATCCCAAATTGTAATTCTTGAAGAATAAAATCCCATCATACCAAGGGCACAGACCCAAACAACAATTCTTAAGGGCACCCAAGGCCAGGAAACCCAGAGAGAACGAGATTCGAATAGCCAAGAACCACTGGTCACCGCCGTAAATCCATGCTCGACCAAAGCCTCGCCACCGGACGACAGGACCACCACCAACATCTGCCATGACCCTGACCATAGGTTTACCTTGAGCCGACCCCGACGCGGGCAAAGCCACTAGATCACGCCGATCACGTGAATCCAAAGAGCCAAGGCCACCAGACGAAGACGCCAGAGCATAGATCGATTAGAGCCACATCGAATCAAAGAAATTCGATCCGGATGTGAGGGAGGTTTTGGCTTAAAACCGCTAGGGTGGGTCACAGAGGACACCGGTAAACTCAGACGTCTGAGCAATGGAGGAGGGGAAGGCACAAGATGCCTCCAAGATTGAAAACCACCAACGGCGGCGCTAGGGTTGCGAGAGCTCTCCATAGGAGAATAGGGTTGTACAATAATTTTTATTGATATATATGTATTTTCTATAAATGAGGCTCTCTATTATTTTGGTTAATTTAAAACATTCATTTTTAGTTGTTTTGTGTAATTATTAAATACACTTAAGCTATTTTTTATTCATTTATAAAATGATTTAAATTCAATACTAGCTAAAGTAGAGAGCATTGGTGCAGACATATTTTCAAACTGGCTAGCCAAAATAGCTTTTTAGCTACTTTAGCTAAAATTTAGTTAAAAAATAGCTAGCATTGCTAAATATACTTTTAGATCTTAGATACCGGTGGGAAGCCTCTCACAATGTTCATGAATCATTTTTCATTGTGAGAGGACCCCTAGCCTATACGGCAGTCTATCTTCCTTTACAAATAGTCACTTGCTATTTTGAAGCTATTATATAACATTATAACTATTGCCTTGACTTGGATTAGGGGTTTGGGATATTTGCTTGTTGGCCTTAACATTCCTACTAACAATATTTTGGAAACTTGTTTGATAATTTTTTTTTTTTTAGAAATGGCAATTTTTATCTCCACCTCACTCATTTCATTTCTAAATTCTAGTGAAATTCGAACCTGTGACATCCACAGTGCTGGTTGAGTGTAGGAATTTGAATTTGAATTTTTGGATGTGTTAGGATAAATGTTTTTAACACCACTGAAATTATAATTTTCTTGTATTTATTTCTTGCTCGATAAGTCAAATTGATATTTCTTTGGAGGAAATGAAGCAATTATTGATGAAAATAACAATTGGCCCTGCAAACGAATACTTAAGTTGAAAGATCAATCGTCTTAGAAGAATTTGACTCCATTTGTTAGGATAGTTATAGAGTTCACTTTAACTAGCCGAAAATTTAATCTTTGATTATGTCTAACTCCCACAAGTCCACAACAACAAATATATTGTTCTTTTAAACAAAAGCATGATGTAGGAAATTTTGAGAATAAATGTGAATATGTGATTACTACTCATTGATTTCAATTGTTTACTCTAAAATTCAAAGAGTTGTTCCCATTTAGTGATGTATTAACTCAAGTTACTAGAATGTATGACCATGAACATTAGAGTATTAGACGACTAGATCTTCATGATTGAAAAAAAAAAAAAAAAATCAAATGCCTTGAAACTTGAGAATTTTCATCAGAAAATCATCATCGAACCTGCGACGGCGACCTCTCCGGCCTCACCTCAAGTCTAAACCGGCCTTGAGCAAAAATAACAAGTTAGCACTAACTCAAGACTCAACATTGCAACATGACCAACTTTACCCACGGTTTTGCAACAGAGAAGATTAGATATTTAAAAGCACATTTTATGCATTATCCATGGCTCTCCTACACATGAATAATAAAGTGTTTTCTTAATCGCCATTAGCGAATAATTAAGCTTGATTAAGTCTAATTGTGGACTTCAACAACTATGAGTCTACGATGGAGACCTCCGCAGGCGCAGCAGGCAGCACAGTAGTGTTTGTGTACCGTAGCGCCCTCCCATTATTTTAATCGTAAAATAATTAATACTATATATTCTCCAAAATCTCGGTCTGAAACATAAATGACATCACAAGAATTGACATGCTGCCTTTTTCCGCTGACGTGGCAGTTTGACCCATTCTCCCTCCAGTCCAACCAGCCTTCCTTCCTTCAAGTGACTCACTCCAACTCGCTCCTCCAAAACTCAGTCTCTTCCTATCTTTAGTCTCTGTAATGAGAGCTTCAAAGTCTGTTGAGCACACCATCTTGCTTGATACAAAGTTTTTCAAGTAAGTGATTTTTTTTATTTTTAATTTGAAAATCCCTCAATCCCATAATTATTTGGTTTTTGCTTCCACTGTCTTCTTCTTGTCTGTATTGGTCGAATCTACTTTGAGCTAAGCTTGAGCTTGGGGTTTTACTGGGTCGCTTTCGTGTTTGAATTTCCTTCCTAATCAAACTATCTAGATTGAAAAGTATAACTAAGAATACAGAGAAATGGGTCAAGGGTTTTAGGTGAGAAAATGAGGGGCTGAACTTTCAATACCAGCTATTAATGCCAATTTCCAAACTTGCTTGTTCCTATGTCTTTTCCACGAAGAATCCTTTAATGGGTAGCAATTAGTTTTTAGAATTTTATTTCGAAACTTTTTTGAGATGTTGGGTGAGGAAGAAAAGAGCCGGCTTGCCGGTAATAATACCCGGAAAACAACTTATTTACGGTCGATGTCATGGAGTGACCGTTCACCTTCCAAACCTAACCCATATCCAAGGCCACAGCTGAACAGTAAAGCCAGGTCTTGCTTGCCGCCACTTCAGCCACTTTCAATAGCTAAAAGTAATGTTAAGGAGTGGCCCAAGGCGGGTTCTGATGATCTTGGTGTGTGGCCTCAACCCCAAACCCCAAGAGGGTCAGTTAGACCCTTTCCGAATTCGAACCCGGAGCAGCCTGGGAGAGAATTTGAGTTCAAGAAAGATAAGCTTGCCTTTTTTGACAAAGAATGCTCCAGAATTGCGGATCATATATACCTGGGGAGTGATGCTGTGGCTAAGAATCGCGAGGTTTTGAGGCACAATGGGATCACCCATGTGCTCAACTGTGTTGGGTTTGTTTCTCCTGAGTATTTCAAGAATGATCTTGTGTACAAGACGCTCTGGTTGAAAGATAGCCCCTCGGAGGACATTACAAGCATTCTGTATGATGTGTTTGATTATTTTGAAGATGTTCGAAAGCAAAGTGGAAGAGTTTTTGTGCATTGTTGTCAGGGAGTGTCGCGGTCGACCTCTCTGGTCATCGCGTACCTCATGTGGAGGGAAGGCCAGAGCTTTGAAGATGCATTTCAGTATGTGAAGGCAGCAAGGGGGGTGACTAACCCGAATATGGGGTTTGCTTGTCAACTTCTGCAGTGCCAGAAGCGGGTACATGCTGTGCCTGCAAGCCCAAGTTCCGTGTTAAGGATGTATAGGATGGCCCCGCATTCATCGTATGATCCTCTTCATCTGGTGCCAAAGATGTTAAGCCATCCAGGTGCAGAAGGACTTGACTCTCGTGGTGCGTTTGTTGTGCATGTTCCATCTGCTATATATGTCTGGATTGGAAAGGATTGCAACACAATGATGTCAGATAATGCAAGGGCAGCTGCCCTTCAGGTCATCCAGTATGAGAGGGCAAAGGGTCCAATTGTGGACATCAATGAAGGCGAGGAGCCTTTAGAATTTTGGGATGCTCTTTCCAGTGGGATCTCAGCAGAGGATTGCAGCAAGGGAGAAGTCAAAAAGGAAACAACTTTTTCTTCTGGAGGCGATAAGGTTACTGCAGTGACTTGTATTCGGGTGGGTGAAAGGAAGGTTGTTGAATATGATTTGGATTTCGAAATTTTCCATAAGGCACTTGCAGGTGGGGTTGTTCCACCATTTTCAGTATCAAATACCGAGTCGGAAACTTGCCTTCCTGCCAGAGAAAATGGATGGGGCAGATTGCGGCAAAAGTTTGCTAGCGGCAATATGAAAGATTTGGTGACATCTTCTCAACTGAACTGTGACACTACCCCATCCAGTGATGGATCAGATATGGTTGTGGAAGTTAACAAAGAAGCAGAAGACCCTGTTTCCTTGGTTGAGCCTTTATCACCATTGTCAGCATCAAGCCACTTTGGTGGTTCACCAGATTCCTTTGAATGTTATCCAGTTAGCAGCCCAAGTAGGATAAGAGATTCTTGTAGAGAAGTAGGACACTCTGTTGCTCTTACCAATCCATTGTCGTTTCCAACAACTCCCTGTGGTTCACCTGATTCTTGTTCTTGGTTTCCTGATAACAATCTTAAGTTTAGCTCAAAATCCCCAACACTCTCCCCTTCAACCTCTGATTACTCTAGTTCATCATTTATCTTTTCACCCTCATCTTCCAATTGGTCAGACTTGTCATACTTGTCTTCTCAACAGCCTTCACCTTCAGGCTTGGATACCACTGATCCATTTTGTAATAGGCATAGTTCTTTGGCTGATAACTCGCGTTTACTTTTCAAAGATTCTCCTTCTTCACCTAGACAGGCATTTTCAGCTAATCGTACTTTGGAAGTGACAAATACATGTTTGACATGTAAAGGGATTTCCCCTTCTATTGCAGAGCGTAGAGGGAGTAAACCTCCGCCTCTAATGTTGCTACCCTCGGTTGACGAATCACCTAAAGTTCCGAGGAATCTGGTACGATCATGGTCGTTTTCCTTACCTGACTTAGATGATGATCTGATGGACGCTGATTGCAACCAATCTGAAAATGTGAGCGACAGAGAAGAGCTAATGTTGGATGTGGACACTATTAACCCTGGAAGTGAATTACAGCATCAAATGATCAGGCAAGCGGCAGAGGTGATTAACCCTGTTTTGTATCAGTGGCCTTCTTTGAATCAAGTGGTGATGCATCAGTCGGGCAAACTTCATTCTAGATCAGCATATCTTTTGCTAGCTCCAGATGCGACAGTGGGTGCAAATAATCCTGGTGTCTTATTCGTGTGGTTGGGACGTGATATTTTGCTTGAGAAAGGGCAGAGTACAGCATGTGAGGATAGCCATCTTCACTGGGAGACCATAGGACACTGCTTCCTTGAGCATATGGGTTTACCCATGAATGCCCCTGTACAGGTAACATTGCAATTTGTTCTTCTCTATCTTTTATTAATGCTTATTTTGTCTATTAAATTCCTTTTATAACCAATGCACATCAGTGAAGTAGAGTATCAGTTTTAAACACTATAGCATGGTAAGTGAAGCAGCTAAATCTAGATCATAGATGAAATCTCTACTAGAAAAACGATAACTGATACTTATTTTAGGTAGATTTTTTTTTTTAAGTAATTGCTTCTCCAATCCAATTGCCTTGGGGCTCTAATTAGCAACAGGTCAGTATATTGCAAAACTTCTTCTAAAGATTATAGTGGTCCACACCCTAACATAGAGGATTAAGTAATTTCATGATTGGCCTGTAAACAAATGAGATTAGCATGAACACACAGTACCCATTGTCATCAACCAAGTCACTGATTAAAATATTGGATCACTCGGTAATGCTTTGTGTCGATGGGAAATGGTTTCTGTGGCCTAATATGCTGATTTGGTCTGTAAAGAAAGCAGATTAGCAGAAACACTACCCATTTTCATCAAGCAAGTCGCTCATATTTAAATACTGCACACACTTTTAGTTATGCTGATTGGTGTTGATGGGTAAAAGAATGGTTGCTATAGTCTATGACATTGAAAAGCACAGATCAAGAATGTATTGGAACCAGAAATAGAGATGCAGAGCAAAGTGAAATGTTTCTAGTTTTCAAAATCATAGTATAGTTTTTTCGATACAAAAATCATAGTATGGTTGAAAAAAAAAAAAAAAAAACCGGAAACTCATTAGTTGCTGCTAATCAAGTTTTTGTTGTTTCTTTTCATTGCGAGGCTAAAAGTGCATTTTGATATCTGCAGATAGTAAGGGAAGGTGAGGAGCCAGAGCAGTTCCTGATCCATCTCAGCTGTAAATCAATACAGAACACATAAAAAGACAGACATTAATAAGACAGGAATTAGTAGGATCGGGCTTTATCAAGGATTGGGGTTCATGATCTTTCAAGCATATTTGGAATGGTAGGATGGGTCGGGTTGGCATCCCGGGCAGTGCAAAGTGTTTCTTATCTGCTTGTGTGATGTATGGTACAGAAACTATGTACAGAGAACAAGTCTGCTTTACGCAGATGGGATTTTATAAGTAAATTTTTGTTTTCTGGGCAGATAAATGCTATCAATTGAAATAAGTGTATCAAGTATACATATTTCCCCGTCCAACATCGAAGGTGTTGCCATTTAGGGTGAAATGAAAAACTCATTTCATTTTGTGCATGAAAAGTATAGTAATAACCAAAGAGTAGTTCTATTTGGACCTCCAAATTTTCTTATTTGACCTCCTCATTTTTTGAATAAAACAAAAACTCACTTTTACTCTTCACAAAAATGAAAAAAAATATTTTTAAAAAATCTTGACTGAGAAACTCTTGAAGATTGAGATCAGCCTCGATCATTACTTATTTTTTCTATTTTTTCTATCCTCCATCCCGGTTGACTATTCCGGGCTCCTGAATGATTTGTAAAAACAAGTATGGCCACACCATTATAATCTTTCACAAGTGGAAATAGAAATTAAATAAAAGAAAAAGTTAAAAAATTAAAATAAAATGGGCAAGACCTGTAGCGACGAACTATTCGTCGCTACAGGTGCATTATCTATTTTAATTTTTTTTTTTCATTTCTTGTGAGTTTTTCAAATGAATTCTATTTCTGTTTCCTGTTGACCATTCTGAATTCCAAAAAGATTTTGTAGGAACAAATAAGTGCAAACCATTATAGTAGAATCTCGATAATTTAATACCCAATAAATTAATAACTTTGATTAAATAATACTAGCATTCTCCACACATGCTCTGCATGTGTAAAAATTTTTTTATTAAGAAAAACGAAAATTAATGGGAAGTTATTTTAGAGATAATGGTGGGAAGTAACTTGAGAGGTAGTGGGAAGTTATATGTAGACAAATAGTGGGAAGTTATTGCATAGAGAGTGAGATAGTTTTTTTTTTCTTTTCAATTTTGATTTTTTTGTTACTTCCCTTTTTGTTTTTTTTTTGTACTTTGACAACTTTATCCCCGGAAAGTAAAAATTGGTTAAAGTTTTTTAATATATAAGGGTTAGTCTGGTAAAAAAATTATGTTTTTATCGACAATATGAGTTTGCTTAAATAATAGTATAGATTTGAGAATTTCTATTGGGACCTCCATATTTCCTAACTTGACCTCCTCCCAATTTTTTCTCCTCAAATTTACAGCTTTACCCTCAGATGCTTAAACTTATTTATCAAAAAAAAAATCAAAGGTGTGATACACGTTGCTAATGAATGAACATAATCTTAATTATAAATAGCTAGGTGGTGCCATTGTGATGATTTCACAATTTTTTTTGGATTTGAGGTTGGGTTTGTGTTTTAGTTGCTCCTTGTTGCGAGTTTAGATTGAGCTGGAGATTTAATTTATGTATTTTTTTTTCATTGACACAAATTAGCAAATTCAAGTTTGGAGATTACTTTATACATAGATAATTGCATCTCTGGGAAAATATGATTTACAAAGATGAACCCTAAATCCTTTTTGTTTTCTAATTTTGGGAGCAAATTCAACAAAGACATTTTCTCTTAGTTCATCTCGCTTTTCTCCTTTGTGAGCAATGAAAAGATTCATTGTCATATTCTTCCACCATCACATTTTATCCAAATTAATCCATTGCAAAACAATGATTTCTATTCAATTATACATACTCAAGCCTGGAATGGAGGATAGAAAAAATAGAAAAAATAAGTAATGATCGAGGCTGATCTCAATCTTCAACATTCTCAGTCAAGATTTTTTTTTTAAAAAAAATTTTATTTTTGTGAAGGGTAAAAGTGGGTTTTAGTTTTATTCAAAAAAAGAGGAAGTCAAGTAAGAAAATTCGGAGATTCCAATAGAACTACTCATAACCAAAGATTGAAATTTCTGGAAGTCCTGGAGTTCTGCCTTTGTGAGTTTTGTTGATGAAAAATGATAGATATGGTGTGGTGAGACTGTCGGAGGGTGAATTCGATCTTTGAACAGTTCATTGTTTCTCTTCATCTTTGAGGAGAAACGCAAGTACTACTCATTAATTAACATTCTACCAAATATACCATTTCTCTTGACTACACCAGCAAGTAACATCATCAAACTTGCGAATAAAAACCAGAGAGAGAGAGAGAGAGAGCTGAGGCTTATAGCATATAAAAAAATGACAATTCGAAAGGGTGTTCTTCCATATTGGACTATTCAATATGCCATTAAAAATTGACCACCCACTGTACAGTACCTAGTCAAGTGTACGAACGATCTTACAATTTTTTTTTACACCCAAAATAGCAACCCTTACTTCCATCAGAAGTTAACAAAATTATGAACCCCGGCCACTTCATCTAATTGACGAACTGCATAGGAGACATTTACCCCATGCTATTAGGGATCTTCCTCATAGCTCACTTTGTGCTCTCAAAAGAGCCATTGTTGGACCCAATGCACTACCTCTCCATGGCCTAGAGGACCATGAGCTCCTTACTGAACTGTCGTTTTTACCCCAACCATCCTCCTGGGACAGCTCTGCTTTCTTTGCATTCAATGCCTCGCTGATTTCATCCCATGCACCTACTTTTCCATTTTCTACAAATATAAACAAGATTAAGCTATATTTGTAAACGAAAATATATTCAAAATTCTTCACGCCTCAAAAATAGTAGAATCCTAGCATGGAAATCTAATTGGTACCTTGTGTAGTAGCACGAGTTTCCGTGTCATTATTCTTAAGCCTGAAACCTGATGCAGCAGCCTGAGCTCCCTTGTCATTCTTAAGCCTGAAACCTGATGCAGCAGCCTGAGTTTCTTTGTCATTCTTGAGCCTGAAACCTGATGAAGCCCGAGTTTCCGTGCCATTATTCAGCCTAAAACCTGATGCAGCATTTTGATCTCCAGTGGCTACTTTGGCTGTGTTCAAGTTCCCATACTTGACAATACGAACATCAATAAGGGAAGAATAATCTATCTGCAAAGGATCTATTTGTCAGATGCTAGCAATTACAGATATGATTCATATGGATCAGCAGGTCGCAGCCTCTGCTAGGCAGCTAATATTTGTCATATATAACTTCTTCTTTCTTTCTTTTTTTCCAAACAATGGTCATGTTTAACTAAAATATGATCTCAGGAATCCAAGAAGTGGCCACCAATAACTAGATCATACAATAACCCCAAGCCTCACATAGAAACTAAATTTTTTTTTCAGTATTGGACAATCCAAGGGATAATATTTCATACACCAGCAGTGGAGTTTCTATCAGGAAAGCACAGAAACAGTGTATATTATCAAATTACGATTATTGATTGAGAGTAGCTCAAGTACCTCTAAAGAGCCATCTTCCCCATAATGGAATGTATCTGGTTCTACCTCAGATGCCTCATCTGTCTCCTCAAAAACAACGGGATATTCTGGAACCTGTACTAGCACAATCTTATTTGATAGAGGGTTGTACTGTGATACTTTTCCAACCTATATGAACAGGTAAATCATTTATTGTTAACTTTATATCCACAAATAGTTGGTAGAACTTAAGAGAAGAAAGAGTCATACTCGGTAGGAAGAAACTTCAGGGGTCCAGCATGATGATAATTCAATCAACCGATATGCAATTTGATCGCCTTCCTGCAACACAGTAAATGCAAATTATTATGTTAAATTTGCAATACTCAAATTACTGGAACATAAAGGATAAAAAGTGATTTGATAAGGATACATTTTTCAATATCATCCTAATGTTAACTAACTGTGGAGAAGATACATAATTAAGGGTCAAGAAGCTAACTTCCCACAACTCTGATTTTTTATCATATTTTTTCTATGAAGATGAGGAAAAATATCCATGAAAGCAAAATTGAAAATAATATAAGCAACAAACCTTCGGTAGAGTGGTAGAGAGCTCAAGCTTATTAAAGTCTATGGGATCATTTTCAGGAATCTCTTCTACGATACCGAGTATTTCAGATGATTCTTGGTATAGATCTTCGTAGTCACTCTTTCTTGAATGTGATGTTTTCTCCATACCCCATTTTTGGCCCTTCTTCTTACTGGTTATTCCATTCCACTGAAAAGTTTCCTGAAGGAGGCAGGAATTAAAAGATTGCAATGATAAGTTTGGCATCAATAAATTCTGAATCCAAAACAGAGTAGAAATAATGAACCTTAATAGTTTTAGTCATGATTGTAAATAGAACATTCAAATTTAATTAAGCATCAGTTGGTGTGTCCCATTATAAGCCAACTAAGAGACTCATCCAAGCCTCCAAAGTGATTTGAACAAAAAAACGATTTGAGTAGTTTCTGTGGCTAGTGAAAGAAGAAAGTCTATAATGCTTTAAGAAAACAGAAACATACCACTGGAATTTCATTCTGCTGGAAAGTCTGATCTGCATCCACTGGAACAGGTACATACATCAGAAGATAATTGGAGTAACAAGATTTCCTTAATATACTCAATGAACCCATAATATCAATTACTAAAGACAAATGGCATAGCAAAATTTACAGTCTATCTGAGAATTCCCATACACACCTTTTCCGAGGGGTGCAAAGCGAATGTGTCCTGGCCTAGTTACTACAGGAACAACATTGACATCTTCATCACTATCTGTGTTTGGGTTTTCATGTTCTTCAGAACTTTTCTGATTATCTTTGTCAAATAATTGTTCATTAGCTTTGTCAGATGATTGATGATCAGGTTTATCAGACGATTTCTGATTATCTTTGTCAGATGATTGCTGATTATCCGGTTTGTCAATTTGTGTCTGATGTAACTGCAAAATGGAACACAGTGGACAAAAGATTATTGCTGGAGGAACGAGTAGTGCCTCTTGTAAAAGCATACAGACATACTTCAGAACACTAACATAAGATGGAGGACTGAGTACTCCCTCTTGTAAAGGCATATAGGTGGTACTAAACACATCTTATGATGTCAAGCCTCAAATTTTCACAGAGGGAGTGTGCACACGAGTCGACGTATGGCACACGAGTGAGCAATAGAAATATTTATCTATAATCATTACAAAGATCCCATTACCTCTTCCTTCTGAGCTTTCATGTTTTCCCTCAACCATTTCCTTTTGGCCTTTTTACGTCGAGCGCTTCTACTAGGCAACTGCAACAAGAAAGAAAGAATTTCACATATTTAACTTCTAATTGATATCAGAGGAATGGAATGAAAAAGATTCGTCTAACACCATCAAAATCTTCATATGAATGAGGAAATTGTATCAAATCACAAAATAAAACCTTTGTTGCCAAGTTTTACTTCATGCATAAAGATTACTTTAAGTAAGAATCTCTGGTATTTACAGATGACCGAAAAATATGTCACAAACTAAATACCATATTGTTTAGCATATGTAAGAATATGCACACATACAAGACAGCCTAGACAGATAAAGCTGGCAATCAATACCTTTTTACTTTCATCAGGCTTGTCAGATGAAACAACACCGTTTATGCCATTCTCTTGAAGCTGACAGGACCTATAAAGCGAACATTAGGGACAAGAAAAATACAAGCAAAAATGGAAAGTATGAGAATAAACTTTGGCCAAGTTCTACTTCATGCATGAAAATTTTGGTTTCATCACCATATATGTAATAAGGCTACAAGCTACCTCTTTGCACTGGGTGTAGATTTACTTATGGTATTGGTTTTTTTATCAGTTTTGGAAGTGCTTGAATCGTTCAGTTCACCCTCTCCAGTAATTGACTTGTCCTTCTTGGAAAGACTTTTTTTGGCACGAGGCTTATGAGAGCTTTTGTTCTTGTCCTCTTGGACATCACCTTGAACATCTTCCGGACAACCTGAACATTCTCCTGTAGTAGCAGATTTATTTCTCTTCCTCCTGAAAGATATAAATGTGGTTACATACCTAAGAAAATGTGTATAACATCATCACAGCCTAACCATATACATACTATTGCACAGGGATACAGTCATGAACTTATAATGTCCATAATATCATTAATAAGCTCAGAAAGAGTAAGAATTTGAAGCATATGTAGTTCCAGGAAAGACTTTAACATTTCAAATTAGCACTTAGTTAAAATGCAAAGTGAAAGTCATCTCATAGCCCCACATATGCTAAACAATAGGTGCATTATAACCCATGAAAATCAAGTAAAATCCGTACTTGGAGCTCTCAGGTTTGTTTGATCGCTTCCTTTTCTTGGAATGTGTGTCCGGCACATTTTTAACAGGCAATATATCTTCCAACTGGTCAGGTTCATCCTCTTCTTGTTCGCGTTCATACCCTCCAGCCCCCTTTTCAAACTCTTTATTAGCCAGAAGCTTCATACCTGTATTCACAGGTTGCCTCTCCACGATTTCTTCGACCTCAATAAAGTTTGTTCCATCCTCAATCATGGCAATTTCAGACAATGTGTTCCCTTTCCTTTTCACACTGAATATACAAAAATGAACACATAAACCAAAAATTTCACTGAAAAAAAAAAAAAGTAAACTGACCTGACAATATCTTTGTCCTTGAAAATGCAGGTGGACTCAAACGGTGGCAACACGAAGTCATCCATCTACGAGAAAAAGCCATTGTGATTGGTTGAAATTACAAATTTGTTTCATTTTTTTTCTTCGAAAAATCGGATCTTTGAGGTTGAAATTAGGGCAAGGAGAAGCTTACGGCAATGAGGAGGCCATCGGGGCAAGAATCGTGGAGGTCGAAAACGTGGAGGAGATAAGCGGCGAGGTCCGCGATGGTGCGGTGCTGAGGTTGGAGGAGAATCCAGCTTCGCCTGAGTCCGTCGGTCCTTTGTGACTTGCTCAGAATGTGCCGGTCCTTGAATTCCACACGAAGCCTCACACTCTCCGTCATCGTCAAAGCAGAAGAGAAAGGGAGAACAAACGCACCAGCTTCTTCTTAAACCCTCAGTTGGGGTTTCAGACTGTAAATGCCAGTAGTAGACTGGTAGTCATTGAATGTACAAACGACATCTCGCTATCAACAAACGATGTCGTTTTCCATTTTTTTCCCCTATAATTCCCTCTCTCTCTCTTTTTTTTTTAATGTTTTGCTTATGGGTCTCGAACCTTTTCCATACCAATGGTACGGATTCTAAATTTTTGTATCAAATGATGTGGTATTTGATGTGATGAATGACACAACATCACGTTGAAACCTATTGGGTTAGAAATGAGGACATAAAACTAATATGGTAAAATAGCACATCATCTTAGACTCAAATTTGTTAAAAAAAAATTGAGATATCAAGTATTTTCTAAAAATAAATAAAATATTACTAAAATAGTATCTATCTATATATATCTCCACTACTATAAATAGAGGCATAAGACTTTGGTGTCAAAAGCTTAACCAATTTTTTTATTACCATAAATACCCTTAAGAATCAAAAAAAATTCCTCGTGATAATCATTTAAAAGGGCTATTATGGTAAAAAATATAAATATAAAAAGAAAAAAAAAGTAAGAAGTGGGTGAATGGAAATTTTCACATTTTTTATCCTCTTCACAAATAACACGTGAATCGCACGGGTATGAGGCTAGTAATAAATAAATGGAGGCATAAAATTTTGGTGTCAAAAGTTTCACCAAGTTTTTAATTGCCACAAATACTCTTCAGAATAAAAAAAAATCTCATGATAATCATTTAAAAGGGTTATTATGGTAAAAAAAAAACATAAATATAAAACGAAAAAAAAGAAGAAGTGGTGAATGAAAATTTTCATATTTTTTTTCTCTCCTTCATAAATAACACGTGCATCCGGGTATAAGGCTAGTCTGTCTATTGAAAGCATATAATTTGGTGTCAAAGACTTCACCAAATTATGAAGCGCCTATAGTACCCTTCATAATATAAAATAAAAATTATAATAAAATAATTTTAAAAGGTTATTATGGTAAAAAACATAAAAATATAAATATGAAAAAAAAAACAAACAAAAAAACTTGAAAAGATGGGTAACAAGGATTCAAGGAAAGTATGAAACTTTCACGTTCTTCCTCTCTTCACCAATAACACGTGCATCGCACGGGTATGAGGTTAGTATATATAAAGCCAAAACTTTGATTCTTTGTAAACATTCAAAAACCCAAGAATTGCCCCTATTAAACTATATTAGTTAATATATAAACTTAAATATACTAAGGACAAAATAGTAAAACAACATAATAATAAATAAATTAATTAATATGAGGGCCCCTTCCATAAACAATTAATGTGTAAAAACTAAATTAACGAGAACGTTTATCGCACAAGTAAACGTTGTCTTCCACACGCGCAAGGCGCGTATATGAAGGCTAGTATATATAATGGGAATGGTAAACATTCAAAAACCCAAGATTTTTCCCTCTTAAACTATATTAGCCAATATATAAACTTAAATAAAGTAAGGGCAAAACAGTAAATAGCATAATAAAGAAAATTAAAACCATATTTATGAAGACCCCACACCAACTTGTCAACTTGCCAATTTTTATTATTATATTTTTTTTATTTTTTATTTTTTATTACAAAACCTAAGAGCAAGTAATGAAAAAAAAACTAAATAAGCGATTGCGTTTCTCTCACGCACGAACGCCGCCTTCTACACGCGCAAAGCGCGTGTAGGAAGACTAGTATTGAAATAAATAGAAAAATTATTTCAATGCTCCTATTCGTTTTCAACCAATGCTATAATTATTTCATTTATTATTTGTCGAACTTTCGTTTAATATGGTGTTGGCTTCATTTGCTGCTGGTTACATTGGGGTCGCAACAAAATAAACCATGACAAAAAAAAAATTGGGGGTGGGGGAACCCCAAAAAAAAAACGGAATGAGCCTTAAGATAAACATTTAAATAGACAAATTTTAACCAAAAAAAAAACCATTGCTCGGAATAGAATTTATCAAAGAGAAATTTTATTCTCACATGACTAAATACTAGATACACACCCCATTATTAATACACCACCTATTAACTTTATTGAAACACAATTTATTAGATACACAACCTCAAACTTCCTAAACTACCCTAATTTTAAATACACAACATATTTACTAAATACACATCCCACATTCTTTTTCTAAATACACAGACAACGTCTGTTTCAAAAAAAAAAGATGCAAACAACATTGAGAATAATTGCATAATTGCATAATGTTCCTTGACTAGATCTCTTCTCCTTTGGGTTTTCATCGAGAAAATTTCTCTTCAAGAAGCCTCTTATTAAACAATTTCAAGTTCTGTGCTCACGAAATTGGAATGAAACAAGACAATACATCACCATAGTCCTTGAGGAAATTTTCAGCATAAAAATTAAAAAGTGATAGAAGTACAATTGCTAAAATATTAGTCTCTAACAACCCAACTGAGTGAATTTCAAAACAATTCAGTCATCGCCAAGATGCATTGTAGTGTCTTCGGAGGAGGGCATATATAATAACATCACCAAATTAAGCAGTTTCATCATCATCAAGTACCATAATTTTTGAAGATATATTGGCTACTCTTTCAGGATGTGGCAATTGAATATATTGCAGAAAACGGTGTTGATATTTTTGGTACAAAATCTTAGCTGTGTTGTCGGCATGGTAAATCCAACTTGTCGATATCTACTTGAGACTTGAGGTTATTTTTCACACCCATCTTGATCTTTCTCTTAAACTCTCTGTATTTGCCACTCCTCTCACAACAAAATATTATTTTTGGTCTCCTTTCTTGTTACCCCAATTTGCTGAATCAGACCTCTCGATCACAATCACACAATTGTTTTTCTTTCCCGTCATACGAATCCATTGAAGTAATGCAACCTTACTTTCAAATATCTGCACAAACAACACATTTCATATTACAAACTTACACAAGGTCTATTAATAGTTTAAATCCAACAATGAAATATACCTAGTGCGTTGTGAACTCATTGGTATAATCACGTGAACAATCTATACCGACTCCTCTGTTTCTAGTAGTGGCATCACCATAAGGTTTAGAGCTGGTCTTGTAGAAATTATTGATAGCTAATGAATTCATGATCATGGTTGTGCTACTGCCCTATCCTCCGAAAAACAAGCAAATCAAATAAGAACAGAAAAAAACTACAACTCTAACACAGACAAACTCAAATTTTTTTTAACAAAATCGAACCTATATACACACAATCACGCATACATCAGAGGTAACTACTACAGTGACTAAACGACTGAGTTAAATGGTTTATAGGTAGCAATATTATGCATAGATCAATATCCTATATATTGATAATAGAATTTGTCCAATATATATATTCTGTTTTCTAAGCCCCTCATCAGAGCCTCATGGACTAGTTAATGTGATCAACCCCTCCGCAATTTAAAGTATGTATGTATGATTCCATATTTACATATAATATATCAACATAATGGTCCGTACCTTATCGGCATTTTCTTTCTCATTCTCGATCCTTTCTTTCTCAGCCTTTTGCTTATGCTTCTCCACCCTATCCCTCTCCATTTTCTTCAGAAAAACAAAAAATACTACAAAAAATTCAAGCAATAATAAAACATAATAGATTGATTCCATGAGAGATTGAAAAAATTACAAAAAGTCCAAATAGTATTTGATATCATGCATTCATGCATATCAAACAACAAACCCTAAAATCTAAATTTTGTAGTAGATCAAATTCAATCAAAGATGAAGAAGTCATACCTCGCTTAAGGGTTGAGAAACACTAATAGAATCCATTACGTTGTTTTCTGATATTGTCTGGAACTTTGGAAGTTCATCCATGAGTGTGGCCAACTGTTTATGATTAGGGCTTTCAATCTTCACCCACGTCGTTCTCGTAGAGGAGAAGAAGACTCTAACGCGGGATTGTTTATTTCAACTATGTTTCTTTAGTTTTAATATATAAATGTCTCTTTTGGTTATTTTACGTACCCACAAAGTCTTATGTAAATTGTAGAAAAAAAAGGGTGTGTATCTAGTATATAGAGGTGTGTGAATAAAATCTCTCTTTATCAAAATGTAGAACGATTAGTGGGAAAAAGGTAGTGTGTTGAGGTCATATGACTCACTGCAATTTATAAATGTGGAAAGGAAAAGTTTCTATCGAAAAAGATACAACAATATAAGAAATATAAGTGGGTGGGTGATTTACCTAAATAGTATTAAGGTCTTATGGGATAAAATATCACACGTCTTCTACCTAAGGTGGTTAACTATGAACGATATCGCTCCTATGTGATACCACTAGTTGCAACGGGACACGCAAAAATCACTATCATACTCTATAGAAATAAAACAAGACGACTTAGAATATAACATAAGAAGATAATTAGTACAAAAATTTAAGCCTAACACGAAATTAGCACGAAATGAAACCCAGTTAATGATCCTTTTAACATCTTTGAAATCTTAAATATAATAAAAAATCGATTCAAACTTTTTTACAATTGTGAGAAGCAAATTAATCAGAGATAACAAAATCCACAAAGGATAGAAATCAAGGAAGAAATATGCACCACTACATTCTATGATCTATACTACAAGTATAACACGGTGAGAGTGACCATTGCACCTCACCAATCACCATGTGTCAAAAGAACAAAGATGATCCCCAAAGGCCAAAGCCCCTCGTTATCTACCAATAACTCTGAGTTTAAAGCTGCACCACATTTCTGCACGAGCTTTATCTCTTGGCTCAATATGGGGAAAGTCCCAATAATCCATTTATAATTTTTCAGTGGCTCTGCTGCTGCCATTTGCGGTCAGTTCATGTAGTGCCACATAATATTCGTCTCTCTGATTCAAATATTAACGCCTTCATATTTATACGTCACACTTAACACTCCCAACTTGTACAGAACATACCTGGCTTACTATCACAGACTTCGCTGCCAGCCCTTTTCTCAGAGAACCCAGCTTATCTCAGTTCACAGGTAGCTATGTCATGGCTTATCTCAGTTCGCATTTTGCTTATAAATTTTGTTTGTTTTTTTCAATCTGTCGGTGACTTTGTTCATATCAATGTGTTAAGCGTTTCAACGGGGTTTAGGGGCTTGTTTTGTTAGTAAAGATCTGTGATTATTGTCTCTTATCCCATTCTCATTTGGTTGTTCATTTCGGGTGTGTTTGTTCTTGCAATTATCAAAGAAAGAACATCTCTTTTCGAAATCTGTTGGTTTTTTTTTTTTTCATCTGTGGTTATGTATTGTGTAATCGAGTATATTTCAAAGTATGTTTCTTTCACCAATCTTGTTTGGAATTTCGATATGATATCTGTGATTGCGCTTGCTCTTATTCCTTCATTGTAGATATTAAGAATGAGTTTCAGAACTGCAGGTGTGATTTTTTTATTTTTTTTCATTTCAGTAATTTATTACATATAAACAGAATGATTCTTTGGTTGATTAATTTAATAATTAATATCTGAAGTTTTTATCTTTTGGCTCAAATGACTCCTGTCATCTTCAACTCATTGACACATACATAGTGACAAAAAGACTACAGAACATATAGAAATCAGTTAAATAATCTATGAGATGCTGGATTTAAGTCTCTGATGAATGGGTCAATGTTCTGTCATCTTTATTTTCCTTCCCTACTTTCCCTTTTGATCTTTCTGGTCTTAGATCACCGTCAATTTGAATAACTTTCTCTAAATTATTCAGGTTAGGAAGTGAGTACATAAATCTACTGCCTTGCCTTCTCATCGATATTAAAACCTGTTAACAATCATGCCACCGAAGGCATTGGACTATGAGTCACTGAATGAGAACGTGAAGAAGCTTCAGTATGCTGTTAGAGGCGAGTTGTATCTTCGAGCTTCTGAGCTTCAGAAGGAAGGAAAGAAGGTATAAATACTATTTCTGTTTTGGCAATTTAGTTTTTCTTTTCTAACTAAATATGTATAATGTCTGATGGATTTATGACTGGAGACACAGACTTAAGTGGATGAATAGTCCTGGAAGACTAAGCCTATTTTGTTATAGAATTTCTTGATTCCCACCATTCTTGTCTCATTATTTGAGTTTCTTTGTCTGCAGATTATTTTCACAAATGTTGGGAATCCTCATGCTCTGGGACAGAAGCCTCTAACTTTTCCTCGCCAGGTCTAACACTGCTTTTCGGATTGAATTGTTGAGTTGTTAACTTAAATTATATGTAAGCAACTTGTCTTGACCAAGTAAATGTTCTGTTACAGGTGGTTGCTCTATGCCAAGCTCCATTTTTATTAGATGACCCTAATGTAGGACTGCTCTTCCCTGCTGATGCAATTTCAAGAGCTAAACATTACCTTTCAGTTACTTCTGGTGGTCTAGGTATCCACTTTACCTGCCTTTCAAGTTATGTTATTATGTGAAAAGGGGTGGACATCTCAAAATGTACTGAAGATTTCTTGGTATAATTATTCTTTCTTATATATTAAACTCCAACTCCCTCCATCCCCACCACACACACGCACACCCACTGGCCAGTGCTGCCATCTTAAGTTTTGGCAAGCCAGATTTCGGCTGATTGTGATTCTCTGAATTCAAAGTTTCTTATTATCTTTCTGCTTCCTTTGCTTCTCCAAGTTTTCTTCTATAGTGGTTCCAATGTATGTAGTATACTGATCACCAATTTTGGATCATCTGAACAAGTCATGTTAAGCGGAATGTTTTCTGTTAATTTAAAAGCTGGATAGACTAGTTATTAATATTTCTTAGGTCCGTGGATTTTTTTTTCTCTCCAAAACTTCCTTCCTTCCTTCTGACTTGTTATTGTTGGCATATGTATCAATTTTTATAAACATGGGATTGCTTCATCCCCATTATCTGCAATAGGGAAACCACAGCTGAGAAGTTGTTCCATATGGTTGTCGAAAATTAATAACTCTGTTAATGAATTGAAAATTAATAAAATTGCTATCTCATATAGGTGCTTACAGTGATTCTCGAGGTATTCCTGCAATTAGGAAGGAAGTGGCAGAGTTCATTGAAAAACGTGATGGTTATCCAAGGTGATGGTTGCCTGATATAAACTTTTTCTTGTTTCTTTTTGAGTCAATGAAGTTGTTAATTTGGTCCTGTGGTGGTAAACTTCTAGTGCTTATTGCGTTTCTTTGCCCCTATGACAGTGACCAAGAACTCATATTTCTCACTGATGGTGCCAGCAAAGGTGTGATGCAGATCTTAAATGCTATCATCCGTGGTGAAGGGGATGGGGTAATATGTCTTCCTAAATGATAATGGAAGAATAATTGTATTTGGCAGATCATAGATTACTTTATATAAATATTCTATTTTCATTTTGATTCTTCTCTCTTCTTGGTTACTTCAGGTTGTTTTAATGATCCCAATGCTATATCCAAATATATGATTAATTTTGTGTACTATCAGGTTCTGGTTCCAGTTCCACAATACCCACTTTACTCAGCTGCAATATCTCTATTTGGTGGTTCTCTTGTTCCGTATTACCTGGAAGAAACAGCGAATTGGGGTCTCGATGCTGCTGATCTTCGCCAGTCAGTTATAACGGCTCGCTCCAAAGGAATTACTGTTAGTATGCCTTTTCTCTAGCTTGTTTATGGGAGAATGTTGAAATTTGTTTTGATTCAAAGAGTAAACTATAGCAATGAATAGATAAGGTCAGGGGAGCACAATCTGAATTGACACTTGGAAGACCCTTTAATAGGAGAAAAATAATTTCCTCTCCAATGTTCCCCTCTTTACCCCATCAACGTTTATATATGGCCTGCTTCCTGTTGAATATAGTATTAATCAATGCCTTCTCATACTTATTATTCAATAACTGTAATGGCTTTTCTGTGAATGTTTATACTACCTACTAAATCTGTGATGCAATATGATTAGGTGAGAGCAATGGTGATCATCAACCCTGGAAACCCTACTGGTCAGTGTCTTAGTGAAGCTAATTTAAGAGAGATAATAAACTTCTGTATCCAAGAAAACCTGGTCTTGCTTGGTGATGAAGTTTATCAGCAGAATGTATACCAGGATGAGCGCCCCTTTATCAGTGCTAGAAAGGTGAATATTACTGAGCTATTAGAAATTTAGAATTGTCTGTATGAACCTTTGCCTGTAGTTTCAGCTTAAAGTAATACCTGTTCTTTCATTTCTGATGACACTGGAAGGTGTTGATGGGTATGGGGCCATTCATAAGCAAGGAACTCCAGCTTGTTTCTTTCCACACTGTGTCCAAAGGATATTGGGGTGAATGTGGACAGCGTGGTGGATACTTTGAGATGACAAACATCCCTCCACAGGTTTGTTTCTCCATAAGCTCTGTACTGCATCAATAAATATCAGCATTAAATGAAGTTATGTTCTTATTATTTATTATAAAGAAAGGTCTTTCAGAACCATGTAGGATTTAGACTAAAATGGAAATACATGAATGATATAAAGTTTATGAAAGGAAGGGAAGGGATATGGAACAAGGTTAAGATTTTGATCAACTCGAGAACCTCTTATTTCCAGTTATTATATGTCAGTTAATACTGAAAGAATTGAGCTAGTTTTCTCTTGTCATGATAAAGTAGTGTTATTCCTGCTTGATGCTTTCCCTAGTTCCTTTTCAATTAATCAGGCCATGTTTTGGCTTCTGTACATAGAGTCATAGAATGAAATCAAGCATCACTATGATTTTTCAATTCAGTTTCAGTATTTGAACTATCAATGCTCATGTTTATTTCTGTTTTGACATAATGCTGCAGACAGTTGATGAGATATATAAGGTTGCATCAGTGGCACTCAGTCCAAATGTTCCTGCACAAATATTTGTGAGTGAGCAAATAAGTCATGTTGTGTTATTCTATGTGGAAGTTGACCCGCATCTCTCTGACCAAAATTTATCTTGTTTCAAAAATTTACTATCTATTTTCAGATGGGGCTAATGGTCAACCCTCCCAAACCTGGAGATATTTCATATGAGCAGTTTGTTAGGGAAAGGTATGCCTTCTAAATAATAGTACAAATGAATAACTTTGGATTAAATGCACACTGAACTCTAGAAACCGTACTGCTTTCCAATGATTAATAATAGTCACTAAACCGTGCTAAGCTTTTTCACACAGCTTGTATCATAATTCTCATGATAGATTGTGATAAAAAAAAAACTACTTTGTCCCCGTAGTTTTTATATAGAGAACTAAAATGTAACTATTGGCCTTTCTTGTAAAAAGAAACAATTATAACTTCAGAATACGATTTGATATTTGGAATATTGGTGGTGAATGGTGTCAAGATATGTCTTCTTGAAGCTGTAACTAATGGTGCCTCCATTGCTAACTTTGCAGCAAAGGGATCCTTGAATCCTTGAGGAGAAGAGCAAGGTTAATGACTGATGGATTTAACAGCTGCAGAAACGTAGTTTGTAATTTCACAGAAGGTAAAAAAAATTCGTAAAATAAATCATTTAGGTTGTTACAATTGGTTGTTCATACTAACTAACAGTTGAGAATATTGGTTTTAGGTGCCATGTACTCCTTCCCTCAAATACTCTTGCCACCAAGAGCAATACAGGCCGCTAAAAGCGCTGGAAAAGTTCCTGATGTTTTCTACTGTCTCAAGCTTTTGGAAGCCACTGGCATTTCCACTGTCCCTGGTTCAGGGTTTGGACAGAAAGAAGGGTAATAATATTTAATGATCCTCATTTCTCAGTTTGAGAGTATGATGCATATTACTGATTCTACTTGATACGTTATACTGCAATAGAAATACCAAAATGATGTGCTTGGAAATCGATTATGTTTCCATGTAGGGTCTTCCACTTGAGGACTACCATCTTACCAGCTGAGGAAGACATGCCTGCTATCATGGACAGTTTCAAGAAGTTCAACAATGAATTCATGGAGCAATATGAAGATGACAGAGGCTATTCAAGGATGTAAAGATCCAGAAAATCAAGTTTCCTCCTATGTCCAGCTTTTGCAAGCTGTTCTATGTATACATTGCAAAACTGTCTTCTTTTACTTTGAGCTGTAAAAACTTAATCCTGTCCAAAATTACTTTCACCTCTTATATACTAAATGTCCCTATTTATAACTCTCTGGGTTCCAGCCTCTAATGTAAATTGCAGAAGTGACTGAATTCCCAACTTTAAGCCAGATGTGACCAATTGTGAAGTGTGACTTTACAAAAGCCTTTATTTCCTTACTGTGATCATTGGGTCCATCAGCTTTTACTTCTTTTCTTTTTTTTTGCTAAGTATACGATTTATGCTCCAAAGTCCAAACCAATTGGGACCTTCACTTTGTTTCTTTATTTTTTGAGATAGATTTCCCAACAACTTTGAGAAATATAACTTTCCTCTTTTCTATGGGAGTACTGTTCTGTGTCTCTGGCAATGATAAATAAAAAGCATTGGGGAATGGGAACTCTGACATCTACACTTACACAGATCTTGATCTGTCCCACGATGAATTATCTGTGACTTTAATGAAGACTCAAAGCATCGAATATAGAACATGCATGGAAAAGTAGATTTTGGAATTGAAACTACTTGTTTTTTCTCTCTTTTTTTGGGTTTCCCTTTATACTTTTATGGGTTTTTTTTTCCTCCAAAAACAATTGTATATAACTGATGAGTCTCACTTTATTACTTCATTCATTCTAGTCTTGTCATAGTCAGGAGTATGGTAAAGATCAGAATGGTAGATTTATCTTGAATGAAACGGGTTGTAAACTGAGTTATCATTGTCATGAATATGGGCTGTAGAGTATATGTAGTCAGTTGATTCTTGATGACTTTTTTTTTTATTGGTGGAACAGAAACTTAACTTTAGACTTCATAATAGTTAGTTAGTCTTGATACAGGTCTCGTTCTTACTCCTAAACTCTTTGCTACTAGTTTCATGTATGCAAACGTAGACTTTTGGAATTGATAAATTTTTCGTTTTCGTTTATATTTTTAGAAAATTTCTTCTATAAAAAATAATTGTACATGGATTGATTTAAGCTTCACTAAAGTCGATGCATCTAACCTACCCAATTGATGTGTACAATTCATTGAGTTTCACTTATTACTTCGTCCCCTCTAGTCCTGTCATAAGTTAACGAGTGTGGTAAAGAATCTGTCCTAGTATGGTACTGATCATAATGGCAAATTTATCTTGAACGTAACGGGTTGTTGGGGGTAGAGTTGAGACGTCTTGTCATTACTTGGGCAAAAAAAGAAGGAGATATCTTGTCTTTAATATGGGAAATGGGTTAACTCAGTACAGTGATCTGTACTCTAGTTGAGTTCATAGGTGATTTTTGACTACTCATTCAATATTTCATTTCTGAATGAGGAATGAATTCAATTCCTCATTTTATGTCTTGTCTACGTCATATGTGATTTACTTGGTGCAAGTAAAGGAAAAAAAAAATCACTTAGAATGGGGTACGATGTAAACAAATTACACATTTCTTCCTAAAAACAAAAAACAAATTCCTTTCCGGGCGATTCTATGTTAGAAACAAATGAGAAGATAGATATGATGTTTGATCTCTTTCAATAGTTACTATTTCTTCAAACCACCACTGGTGGTCTAGTTGGTAAGAGCCTCCAGGTGTGGTACCCCCCACTCGGGTTCGAATCCTGCCGACTGCGGATTGAAGTTAAATCTCAATTCATTATGTGGCTAGCCAGGAGGAGGAAGCGTTATGACAAGATTCCCGACTGCGGATTAGTTTTTGGGCCTAGGAAACCTTTGGAATACTGCGGGAGTTCTTTAAAAAAAAAAATAGTTACTATTTCTTCCATACTTAGAGCTTGAGTACTAAATAAGAACATTTGTGATAATTATTAATGAGCATATTCATCCTAAAAACAAAAACATAAGAATTGTCTAGAAAAATAACGAGAAATTTTTAGATGTGACCGTCACTCTATGTGGCAATGTAACTGGTTATTGTGTTTGAACCACATATTTGCCTTTTTCCCTCAGTGTATCAATCATTGGCCCTTTTACACATTTATTATCTAAGCAAAGATATGGTCAAATCACAGTAACCCGTCATATTATCACGTGGAGTGACGGTTACACTAAAAAATTTCAAGTTTCGAGAACCATTATTGCATTTTTCAATAACAAATACAACAATTAAAAACAATAAAATCCTAAGGCCTCGTTTGGTTCACAGATTTTAGGCCATGGAAAAGGAAAGAAAAGGAAACTCAATCATTTCTTGTGTTTTGGGTGCCAAGGAAAAGGAAACATTTTCCTGAAGGAAAGAAAAATATGGGAGAGAATGGTTCCCTCCACACCCCAAGGGGTTCATTTTCCCTCCCACTTTCATGCATTTATTACAAAATATTTTGACTATTTTTCCAGCGTTGTCAAACACTTGAAAAGAAAGTTAAATGAAATTTGAATTTCTCATGCCTATAGAAAAAAAAAAGAATTGATTTCATTTCATTTCCTTTATGTGAACCAAACGCAAGGCAAACATGGATAAAAGGGCGATCCTTTCAAGTCTCAACCTCTGTAGAAGGAAGGGAATATTTGAAGACGGTTGAATGTTGATGATCCCCAAGGCCCAAGCCCCTCCCAAAATTTGGCGCCAAAATCCAAGTGAATCAATCGCACTCACAGCTCCCTCGGCAATGCGTGAACCTCACGCCTCTTTCACGTGGACCCCGCAGTCATGTGAATGTGGGCCACCGCCTCACCGTCCGCGGACCGCGGTCAGCTATATCCACGGGCACCCCCTCCCCTCTTCTCTCCTCGGGTTCTTTTTGTTTCTGTGAGTGTGAGGGATTGATGGAGTATAGTGTATACCCTAAACAAACAAAACCATCCAACAATATTACTCTTCATTAATTCTTTCACTCAAAACACAAACCAACCCAAAAGTCCCTGCTCCTTTTCCCTCTTTATCTTTCACCTCTCTTTCCTACTGCTTTCATTTTTATTCCTCCATCTCCTCACCCCTCTGGCCTTTACAAACACAAACGAAAAGGAAAAGCACACCTATCTTTCTCATCCATCTTTATTTATTCCATCTTCTTATTCTCTGCTATATTAAACCTCACCGGTTTTGCAGGGTTTTGCTCAGGAGAGAAATGGGCTTTTCTGGTGACTTAGGCTTGGATTCCGACCCTCAGAAATGGGCTCTAGCCGGAATTCCGTTGTTAAAGCCCATATACACCATCGCCGACCCGGTGGTGGAGATCACCCAAGGCAATCACGGCGGTGACGTGGAAGAAGAGTGTGGTTCCACGACTCCGACGGGTGCGGAAGCCAGAATTCCGACCAGGCTGACGTGTCCGCCTCCTCCGAGAAAAAGGAAGCCCGCCTCGAAATGTAACTACGGTAGTGTTAGAGAGTTCTTCACTCCTCCCGACTTAGAAAGCGTGTTCATACGCCATGTCTAAAGGGCTAATTGAAAGCGCGCTTCATTTTCTCTCAGTCTGTCTGATTTGTTTTACTCCATCGTGTTTGTGTTTTCACCAAGTGCTCTCTTATCTTTAGGATCTTAATTCGTACTGGCAAGTTAACTAGGAGAAGATGGATTATGTATAGCTAATTATCATAAATAAATTAAAATTGCTCATTCCTACTGTATATTACTATTGTATTGCTCTCCCCTGTTTGCTTCATTTCACTCTTTCAATTCTTAATTTGTCTCTTACCCTTCCAACTGTGATATCGATCTCTTGCTTTAATTACGAGCACTATTCATGCCCATGCGCATTGCGTAGGTATGACAAAATCCAAGTCAAAATCTTGGCAAGCATCCAAAAGTTGTCAAGCTCAATAAAGAGGGTAACCAAATCGTTTTCAATGGGTTAATTTGCAAGATAAGGTTCCTCTGTTTTACTCTGTTCGTCCATGGCTTGATTGACCAAAGACCGCAAAGCCCCACTTCAAGTTCATAACCTTTAATCACAGAGACCCAGATGACTTTGTGGCTCTGCCATCATCCCAATTCAGACTTGGAATGAGTTTGGTCTACGAACCAATCAATGTCCCACTCCCACAAGCCATGTATGACCCCCCACCCACCTCGGACTGTTATGATCGATAGTGGGAAAGGGGAAAGGTTCTCTGTGATTGTAGCTCGCTCAATTCAAATTGTGGGTGAGGACAAATCACATGTGGATTGAGATTGGAATCCAATGCGAGTTTGAATGGTCCTCATTTCAAAGCTTCGAGTTTTTTTTTTTTTTTTGCAGGACACCAATAATTGAGAATCCCACTTATAGCTAAATTGATTTTTAAAGTTTGAATCTTTTGGATTAGAATATGGAATGTTTATGGAAAAAGCGAGAAGCCAATTTGTTTAAATAAGTGGCAAGGGTGGTTCACCTAATGCAGAGGGTTCCCCAATTAAACAAAGGCTTCTTGGGATCAGAGCTGTAATCTGCAAAAACAATAGGGTTGCAACGTCTGGCAGAGACAGCAAATGTTACTTGTTTTCACTTTGATTTGGGATTACACTTCTTAATTGTATAATTTAAGTCGTGCTAAACCCCCCATTATTGGAGAGAGACCACATGGAGGGAGCAAAATTGTATGCAAATCCTAGCATGCTATGCATTAAGATTAGGTTTAGTTTATGTGCTTGGTTTTAAGGAATTGTGATTATGATAGAATATGCCAAAGGGATCATCAAAACTGGATTGGTGGTAGTGTTGGAACCACGTTACCATTTAACTAGTGTTGGTCAAATAAGTTACCAAATGTTTACTTAACCTGGCCACCAAGTAATACTACCAGTCTTCACAGACTACAAAATTCAACTTGCATTCGAGTTTTTACTCATCGTGTTGACTTGTTATCTTTTAGTGTTTTAGATCATGATGATTTAATAATGAAAAAAATCGCAACTTGTCATATTCCGAAACATAATAGAAGATGTTGACCAAGCGCGAAATTGGACAAAACCCTAATCTGATAAGCTTTCTCTGAGTGTTTTCTAATCTGATTATCAATTTCAGAAACAGCTTTTGATCTGTATGCTAGCTGGAGTCTGTAAAAATTCAATAGAAAACTCAAAGTGATCTTTTTGTGGGGGCTGCTTGATTGTGTTAGCAATCTTTTTCCTCGAAACTGACAACTAGTAGTGCTGTGGTTATGATTGATGCTCATCTATAACTAACTGAATGGCAGTCGGAACAACCGAGATTAAAATGTGCCCATAGAAAAGAAAACGAATTAAGCTCTGTGATTGGATTGTATGTGGTGTGGAGGGGGCCATATATAGTACTTGATGATGATGATGATGATGATACATACGTATATGCTCTGCTCCAAAACCTTGCAAAGCTCGAAGCAAGCAGGAACTGCTACTTTTCTTGTCTTCTTGGTAGTGGGTTTGGGTTCGGCTTGGGCTTGGGCGGCACCCAACCTAACAAAATGTGCAGTCGTAATGCATGTTAGGTGTGGCGAACCCTCCACCGGCAAGTTCGTACGTTATGCCAAATCTATATGGGTCATCATCCAATTAACTTGGAGATAATTACTATTGCCTCTCTCGCTTAACAAAGGAGTGAGTGGGGGAGTTGAATGCTCTCTACTCCAATAGCAATTATATACAAGACAAGACTAGGTCATCAATGAATGAGTTGACCCTAGAATTCAAACACAGACATGATGACCGACGGATTTATGAATTTTTCTTCTTGACGTAAAACAGTTTTTGTCTAGTTGCTCTTAATTTCTTTATTTCAGTCAATTTGGACTCAATTTATTCCCATTCCTGTAAGGAAAAGAGCAAAACATATGGATCGAGTTGCTAAACACGTACTCACATATATTGGAGTGGATTCTTACTGTTAATTTTTTATAAATAATTGTAGATAAATAACATCAATACAATATATACATTATTTAGTATAGTACACCAATGATGCCAATAATTGTATGTCAATTCTCAATACTATATTCATGTAGAATAGTATACAATAATTGTAAGTCTACCTATCCCTCCCTAAATGCTTAGTACTTATCCCCTTTTTATAGGGGTGGGCACAAATCCCGGAAATCCCGAACCCGAACCGGTCCCGAACCGTACCGAGGCGGGACGGGACGGGATAGAAAGTCTGAATTTTACTGTAGCGTCCCGTCCCGTCCCGTCCCGAACAAAACGGGACGGGATCGGGTTTAGTGGTTTTAAATCCCGAACATCCCGTCCCGTCCCGAAGTACTATTTTTTTTGTTTTTCAAAGCCCATGGGCTCGGCCCAATGTCTCAACTCTATCTCTCACTCTCTTTTTCTCTGTCAACTCTCATATGCATCTCAATCTCTATTGGTCTCTTCTCGTCAAACTCTTAATCTCTCTATCTCAAACTCTCAATCTCTCTATCTCACCTCTCAATTTCTCTTGATTTGACCACCGACATGGGTATTGTAGCTCAGAATATTCAACCCCAAAAGATCCAACCATAATTACAAATGAATTAGTTTCATTTTGTCTGGGTTCTTCGAAGTGTGAGAGTTCGCAGAAGATAGCACAGTCGAGGGATCATGCCATGGATCTGCAAATCAAATCTGGGCAGGTGAGAATCAGATCGAAGCAAGCTTCCGATGCCCTCGACGACATGTGCTTGGCCAGGTCAGAGGCTATGCGCTTGCCCCCTCAGGTCTTCCCCTGCAATTAGATTCGATTCATGGATTCAAGCAAAAATTGTGAGCGACTGTGAGTAGATTTGAGTTTGTTCAGTGATATTTTGTTCAAATCTTTTCGATTTGAGATCTGGGTTGCCTTCACCCTCCATATTTGGAATTTGGTAAATAATAATTTCAATCATGATGACTTAAGGAATTGAAGAAGAAAAGCTTTTTGATCGTTCTGTACCTTGGGCATTGAAGAAGTTTGAATCCATTATCCAGAAAAAAAAGGGCCTTTGAATCCCGATCCCGGCCGGTACCGTCCCGATTCCGATCGGGTTCGGGATGGTCGGGATCATTTTTGAAAATGCTCAATCCCGTCCCGTCCCGTCCCGAAAATAAATTTCGGGATCGGGATCGGGATGACCTCCATCCCGGCCCGTGCCGGCCCGTGCCCACCCCTACCTTTTTATGTAAGTAGGGTAGTCCACTCTAATATTGGAGTGGATTGGTCCCTTTTTATGTGGTGAAATTTGTGACTTGCATGAACTCAGCAGAAGCCCATATAATTCTCAACCCAATAAACAGGCCCGATCCGGCCCAGCCCATACTCAAGCAAATTAGTAACAACGAAGGATTCTTTCGACTTGGTCGGTCTGTATCCGAAAGAAAATAATAAAAAAAGACTCGGTCGTTCTGTAACTCTTTTTGTGGTGCGAGTCGATCTCTCGACTCTGCAAAAATCCAGATGAACGGAATGAGGAAGCAGACGACATGGCCAGGTCGAGCGGAACGCTGTCGTTTCACGGCCTTTCCGTTAATAAACACCAAGGGAGGCGAACTCCACCACAAGAGCTTCTCGAAGCACAGCAATCGAATCTCCACATCATCATCCTCAACGGACCGCTACGATTTCTCGGATCTTCCTCAAGAACTGGTGACCAAAATCGGGGCCTCTCTCAGCTACCGGAGCCTCAAAACGGCGTCGTTGGTGTGCAAGTCGTGGTGCGACGCGCTTCGGCCGGCGAGAGAGGCCATGAAGTACATGACTTGGGGAAAGCAGTTCAAGCACGGCCGCGGCGGTTTTCAACCTAATTTAGACAATGCTCTTCAGATGTTCTTGAAGGCTGCGGATTATGGATCAACAATGGCTATGGTCGATGGAGGACTGATATATTGGGAGAAAGGCGAGACGGACAAGGCCTTTAGATTGTATCAGAAAGCTGCAGAGCTCGGAGACCGGAATGCGCAGTGCAATTTGGGAATTTCGTATTTGCAAGGTATTGGAACTCTTCTTTGTTTACCTTAGTTGGAAAGTTTGATTCTTGGGTTTCACACTCTAGTGCTCTATGTTTACCCTTATGCCCTCTTTTGCTAATCGATTTATAGAAGAACAAACGCCATAGGCCCATAGTGTTTTTGTTAGGTTTATATGCACTTTGACGATCACTGAGAAACAGTAGCTGACCTTGGGTTTCGGTAGAATGCCAAAACAGGATGAATGTAGTTGCATCAAACTAACTCGAGTTTCGGAAAGTTTACCTGTTGATGCTAATGAATACAGAAACTTTTAGAAACTCAGTATAGTCAGCTGGCCAAACTTTTTTCTGTGTTTAATTTAAATATGCCAGTCAAGATAAGGGTTTCGGAGTTGACAAAGAATTTGATGTCTAATTGTTAAATTGCGTATGCGGTAAGAATAGATATAAGGAGTTTCAGTTTCACCATCTATGTACATAACTATAATCAGATTTTCAAGTGCAGTATTAAAGGATTTTTTACCACCAAAACATATAGAAGGACCTTACATATGGATTTCACTTCATGTTTCTGTAGAAGTTCCTATTTGGTGGGGGCACTGTTTTGCTACAGTGGTGACAAAACAATATCCTTTCTTTTTTATATATAAATATTTTAAAATTATGTTATGAGAACCAGAGTTGGATTTCCTTTCGTCAGGATGAGCTGCATTTTGAGTGATCATCCTCATACTTCAGTTTTGTAGTCTTGTTTGTACTTACCAAATTTATTGTCTGTGCAGTTGAACCTCCAAATCCAAAGGAAGCTATAAAATGGTTATATCTTGCTTCTTTTGAGGGCCATGTCCGAGCTCAATACCAACTTGCACTTTGTCTGCATCATGGTCGTGGGGCAGATTGTAACATGAAAGAAGCGGTATGTTACCATATATCTTCAGAATTTTACTCTGATTTGTGTATGAAATTTGTAGAGAAATATCATCAGCCCCCTAAGTTGGGGACCGGTTCTAATATCCCCCGAACTACTAATTTAACTTGTGTGCTTCTAAATAGCACGTTTTGGTGGCTGCCATGATTGTTTGGTTTATAAAGTTGTTGGGTGCTTTTGGGTCTGGGCATTTTAATGCATTTATGACAAATAGAAGAAGCCACGGATGGAGTTTGGAAAGGTCAGTTGAAGGGCTAACATGAGCTGGGTGACCTGGGGAAGACATATGTTTATTGTCTGTCACATTTGATAGAAGTCACATACAGAAGGGTTTATAAGACAAATTAGCATAATTTAGGGGGAATCTAGTCCAAATTAAAGTATAGGGGATGGGGAATGGCATTCCAGCTAACCCTTATATTTTTGCTGAACTTTTTGTTTTGTATACTGTGAAGCTGGTTTTAACTTATTGGTTTTGACAGAAAATGTGATTTTCAACTTTCTAAAGGAAAGGAGTAACACCACTCTATCCATGATGAATTTTGCTGCCACATGTATATCCATAACTCCTTTCTTTATTGGCCTAATAAGTATTGGCTTATATTTTATCAAGACAGTTGCACTTTGATTTCCTGCCATAAAGTCAGCTGTTCTGTATGAGAGTAGTATTAGGCACTTTCTGCTCCTCTACTGGTGCAAATTATTTCCTTGTTCAGAATTTTCATTTGATAAGTTTCTTTTCCTCATGCAGACTAGGTGGTATTTAAGAGCTGCAGAAGGTGGCTATGTGCGTGCTATGTATAACATATCACTGTGCTACAAGTTTGGGGAAGGGTTAGTGCAGAGCCATCGCCGAGCAAGAAGGTGGATGAAGTGTGCAGCTGATCGTGGCCACAGTAAAGCTCAATATGAGCATGGACTCGCTCTTTTTTCGGTACGTATTATATTTGCACTGTTTTTGTATTTTAATTAGAGAATACATGCAAAAAGACAAATATACATGTTTTTCCCCTCGGAAGGGGGAAGAAAACGAGATAAAGAACAAAAAAACTGGGAGGGCAAGATTGGGATAGCATCATCGGATGCACATGATGCTTAACTGAAAAAATCAGACTCTCTCTCTCTCTCTCTCTCAAACAAAAGCAAAATTTCTTGTCTTCTGCTTGAGGAAGACTGCAGTTGCATGGTTATTGTTTTGGTGATTGGTGTAGTGCCAAATAACCTTGCTGCCAGGGTGCTTCAAATTTGCTCTTCTTGAAATTTTTTCTAAGAAACAAGGAAAACAAAAGGAGAAAGTATTTTACACGGGTAATTTCCATATGGCATTTATGTTATCAATTCACTTGAAAGAAAAATAATAATGATTTATATTAGATATATTTATTTTCTGTGCGAGTATATGACTGATGGTAATATCTTTTCAGGAGGGTCAACTGTTAAAAGCCCTATTGTACTTGGAACTTGCTACGCGAGCTGGGGAAAGAGCAGCAAATCATATCAAGGATGTAATTATCCAACAGATTTCAGTAACCTCATGTGATCACGTCATGGGTTTGGTCAACAATTGGCGTGCTTTACCTTCATCTTCCTGAGTTATACTACCTATGGTTTGTAGTACACATCCCATCAATTCCCATCGCCTCTTTGAGGGTTTATTTTCTTTGTGCCGATGAGTGATGATAGTTTAGTGCATTGGGTCATCAATTTCCGTATGATGTCAACTTGGGAAGAGTAATTTTATCAGTAATGATCTCAAAGTGTCATCAGAGTATTGCTTGCGTATGATGCCGCCTCTTAGATTTTGATGGAGCTAATTATCAGTGAAGTATAGTTATTTTTCAGTTCCCTGTTAACATCTGACATTGCTGAGTTTTATGTCTGTTAAATTTTATAGTTCGAGTGTCACCATTGAGTTGAGTTTGCTTCAAATATGGAGGCATGGAGCCATGTTCGGTGTACATCTTCGTGGTCGATAAAAAGTAGTTGAGAATATTTGGATGTGTTTACATGTATAATTACGTAATCACAACTATAAGCTTATTGTTCATACTGGAAACCTGCATCAATCGCGTTTGATGATCTCAATGTCCTTAGTAAAGCAAGAAGCTTAGCAGGTTTTGCTTTCCAGAACTGGTAAAGAACACGAGTAGAGTCATCACATACACCAAAAAAGAGAATTGTTATGCTATTTTTAAACAGAAATAAGCAACTATATGCACGCCACTGAGTCTGATTCAACCTCACTGCAGGTCGACTCGGAAGATATAGAGACAAGATTTTACTACCTGATCCATGAAGTAGAACTTTCGATCCATTCCCGTAAAACAATACTAAAAGAAAACAGATAAAGGAAAGAACTGAAAAATGGTGGTAGAGAGTCGCAGTAATTTAACTCGATCATACTATGCATCAATGCTTTGCCAAACAACATTCAAAATAGGTTAAATATTGCATATCTGTTTTATAAATCAATTATGTTTCTATGGGCCCTGTTCACTTCCACAATTGAAAATGTTTCAACCTGATCCTACTACTGCACAGCAGATACTGGAACAAAAAAACACAGTGTCCTCTATGTCGTCAAGGCACATATGTGAACCTTTGAGAATGACCTCCAGTGTGATACAGATTGAGGTGATATATCGCCTTCACCACCAACTCTCTTAACTCGGGATGTTGGGGGTTGACAGCACGGTCTGCCCCTTCAAGGGCAGTCAACACCCTCGTCGGTTCCAAAGCATCAGTGTTATCAGCATGTAATGCAAGGTAGCAAAGGAGAAGCAATCCATGTAGCTGTGAATTCTCATTGCCTCTTAGCAGTCTCATCAGAGGAGGAATAGCATTGAACTCAACTATTGTCTTCGAATGCTGAATACGAAGAAAATTCTCCGTACAAGCAAACTTCCCTAGTGCAATTGCTGCTTCTGTTGCCACGTCTAGATCCTTGTTGCCAAGATGAGTCACTAGTGGACCAATGACCCAGGTCTCTCTAGCAGGGAATGTCCTAGCCAGTGAACCAATTGCTTTTATAGCAGGAATTTGCAATGTCGGGGTATTCACCTCTTTAACCAGCCTTATGAGCTGATCCACAACCGCCTTGGCAGCCGGTGAATTGGTCTTGAAAGCCGCTCGTCTAAGGTCAGCATTGGATTCAGCCGCATCCGTTATCTCCATTATAGTCATCAAACAATTGTATTGCAACTCTCCCTGTTCCTTCTCCACCAATTTGGCCAAACAAAGCAAGCCTTTGGTCTCGGTTATCCTCCTACTATTAGATATACTAGCTCTAGCAAGCATCCACAAAGCCTCGGCACAACTAATTTTCGTCTGAAGCTTAACAAGAGGCTGCTCATTCTCCCTCTCCTTCCTATGGTTATGACCCCCTCGACTACTCCCCTCCGAATATGTATATGAAGAACTCGAAAACGAATTAGTATAAGTGCGAGGATGATTGTTATCATAAGATTTACTGGCTAATGAGCTCTTCTCCATTACCTTATTAATCTCAAGTACAGAGTGAATGCTCTGCTTACCTGCCTGAAGCTGAAGCTTAGGATCCTCCAGGAACGACTCGAAGGACAACAATGTCACCAATGGTCTAATCGCATTGGCTCTGGCAAATTCATCTTGTGCAACACTGTCATGCTGGGCCATCCTCGCCACCAAGCTCGCCGTCCTCGTCTGAACCCTCATCGGCGAGTCTCGCAAAACCTGCACAATAATGGGGACTCCATCCTCATTGACAATAGCCCTCACTCTCTCTTGATCACTGGCCAAATTGTAAAGCGCCGTCGTGGCCGCAATTTGAGCCTCCGGTGAAGACTCCTCCTTTAAGAGCTTTAGCAACGGAAAGACCCCACCTTCCTCGACGATAATCTTCTTGTTCCTGTCGTTGTCTTGGGCCAGCGAAGCGAGCTCGATTGCGGCCTCGACCCGATCCGATAACTGGCCCATTTGGATGGTGGCAATGAAGGACCAGACCCACGCGAGAATCGGGTCGTTGCTCGCAATTGGCGGTAGCGAAAGCACAATTCCGTTGTTGGCGGACTCCGGGTCGAATATACTCAGCAGCCACTTCATGTCTCCGAGCGAAGAGTCCAGAAAGTTTGACAGTTTCCGGAAATCGGTGGCGCTGGTGATTGTAACGACGCGTCGTAGGACGCTCTGGCGCTTGCACTTGCGGACCAGGGTTAGGGCTCGCTCCAGATTCTTACACACCTCCGCGATTATGCGCCGAATCGGTCGCTCGTACAAAAACGGCGTCGTAGTCGAGAACCGGACCACGGTCCGAAGCATTTGCGAGAGCCGGTCCACCTGTTTGCCCACCTCGGAGCACTCGGACTTGAACGACTCCGCGTCGTCCACGGCGGACCGGACCCGCTCCGACAGTAGAATCGGGTACGACATTTGGTCTTCGATTTGCTTCTCCTCCGAAGCCATGACTGAACTCACTGCGGTTGTCAGGCGAGTCAAGTGAGTCGACGGCAAGTCAGCGCCGAGTTAATTGAGCGGGTGGAGACCGGAGAGTTTGATTGAGTTTGGGGCTATTATTCTCCAGAAGAGAATGGCATGTTTGCTCGTCTCTGCTGAATACTGAGCCTACTTCTTTTTTCTTTCTTCTTTGGAGAATTCGATCACTTTCCGAAACGGCGCGTGATACCAATTACTCTCCGTAACCGTTGTTTGCGTTACTTTGTCTTCCAATAACTCTCTAACTTCTGTTCCTTTTCTCTACTTAGTGGGCCCAGTGGGAATGCGAGTGTCAAACACTCGCGGTATTGACCGTGGATGTCCGGATGCGGTTGTTTCATTCATTTATGTCTCTTCTTATTCCTCATAAATCTTGTTCACATACTTGGTCATATTTCTTCTTGATTATTTCTTGGGAGTTACCTTAGTAAGATTTTTTTTTTCTTTTATCAAATAATTCAGGCTTCCAACTTTTCCCCATTTTGGGTTATGCACATTCATAATTAAATCCATCCAACTCATAAACATACTAATAGCAACTAAGGCCAAGTTTGGTGGAACTTAACTTATTTTTAAAATTGCTTAAAATGTGTTGGGTGAAGCAGTCAAATGTGTTTGGTGAAAAATTCAAAAGCAGCTTATTTCATAATTTACACCATTTGATAGCAGCTTATAGAAATTAATAAAAGACTACTTTGATAAGCTAAAAGCTACATATACTTATTGCTTACATTAAGCTATCTCAAACTGGACCTAAGCATATCCTTACAAAGAACTTTTTTTTTAGAATGAAGAACATAAGTCTACCATAGAGTATAGTGCGTATAGACCTCTCTTTGATTAAAAAAAATAATACTACTAGAGTATAGACTACTGTCTTTGTTCTGTTTACTTATAAAATGCGGGCGAGTATGGAAGCAGGAAAGTATAGTATAATACGCTAGCACAAATTATACAACAAGAATAAAATTATTATTCTCTATTCAATTTGAAAACCATTTCAGGGTTCAGTTATAATAGTCAAACCAAATATGAGAAACTTGTGGCGTCTTCTTCAAGTCAGCCAGACCTGCAAGTCCAAGGTATGACTATGAAGTTATGCACAGCCTCAGATTGAGCACCACTTTGCGTATTCAAAGGGGTTCGACAAAGACATTTCCGCACATACATTAACTGTTTGATAACAATAGTAGTTCATCTACGAACATGCCACATAATATTCAAATAGTATTACATTGACTACAGAAATGGACATTGAATGAGGATGGGCAAAATCTCACTGAATATTCAATATTCCAATATCCTTCATTCTTTCAGAGCTTAGCGAGAAGACCATTCTGAATAGGTTTTGCAGCCATCCCATTTTCCTTGAGGTCCATATCACATGTATTCGGAGGGACGTCCACCGCCGTTGAGCAGTTGAAGAAACCATGTGGCTGCATTATAATTAGTAACGTAAACAATATTATGAGCCTTTATCTGAGTAGCAGAATCATAGTACATAGCATGGTTTGTAAAATAAGGTGGAAGGATTTTGATCCCATTGAGTACTCGGTTGAAATTCTACTCATGTGAAGTGTGAACAAAGTTGAAAATGCAACAATGTTTAATGCCAAGTAAACAATCATGAGAAAATTAAATGAAAATGGATAAAAAGTCCGTACCATGAGCGTAAAACCAATATGTTCCACAGGCATGACCGGCCAGTCTTCCAGTCGAGGAATGTGAGTCACTCCAAATACATACCTGCAATAATTGGACAATGTGATCAGATTTTTAATTTAAGCTAAATTGTTACCAAGACATATACAAAGACAGTGATCTAATGGGTCATTCTCCAAGGGAACTTGATCCCCTTAGTCACCTTAAGTTAGCTTAAAGAGATGTTTTCCCGAGTATTCAAACGTGGTTATGCAGCTCATTTTACCTTCCTAATCTTACTTCCTCCAATATATATTCCCATTTAAACCAAACGTTAGAATTATTCACCCGGGCCTAGTAATACTTATACCCCATACAGACTATAGGATGCCCTACACATGCATGACTGTGCACGAGCATACCTTATCATCTTAATCTTTTTAGAGATGTAGAAATGCACTCACCAAAGAACAATGTCAGCTTCTTCCAGAGATCGATCTTGCTTAACCCAAGTGGCCAATCCCTCCCCAATACGTGGATTTTGATTAGGAAATTCTCCTCCAGGATACATTTCATCGCGTGCACAAGATGTGACCCAAAGATTATGCTTCAAAAAAGCAGCTCTTCTCAGAAATTTTGCCTCAGAACCAGCTAATGGTAAACAATTTGAACCAGGTACTAGCTTGTAACCTGTTAGCTGCCCTGTCCGGTTGACATTTCTTGTGTGTCTAACCTAAATAAGCAAATAGCATGTGGCATTAAGCAACTGTTTGCGCATAACATAGAAAAGAGGGGGCATATTAAGCTCAAAAATTCCTGGAGGAATAAAGCTGAATTTTAACATACAAAATATCAAAAGTTTCAAAGGAAACTCTATTACAGTAGCAAATAAATCTTAAGCAATCCAGATACATTCATTCAAGCCAGTAAACCACATAAATTTTTTCCAACACAATCAGCGCAAAAGGGAAAGTTACATAGCATCAATATGTTCTCTTGTCAATTCAAACAATCAATTCTAAAGTAGAGCAATTATGTAAATCCCATAATCTGTGAACCAGGCAAGATAGGATCACTATAGCCTAGATACAATTCTGAAAACAATCAACTCTTAAAGTTTCAATCAATATCGTTGGGGATTAGACATGCTATATATGTCTTCTAAAGTCCTAAGCAATTTTCAATTTTTTCTTGAAACAGGAACAGTAGGCATAAACACCAGAAACTGTTCGTATATATATGCCAACCCTTGTTTCAACAGGATCATTCTATAGTAATCAATCAAAGTCCTTTGACAAAGCATACCAAGAATATGAATGAATAAGAAGTTAAGAACTTTAACAAGGGTTCTGTCTTACAATCCAATGGCGAGCAGATAAAGGATTACAATCACGCATTGCTTGTAATTCTGATTTCAGCAGCTTTTCCTCAGCATAGAACGCATTGTTATGAACATTGTTCTTTCCTGGTTCTTCAACTTTAACATTTACTTCAACCACCTGAGGGGAAAAAGAAATAAGAAGAAGAAAACAAGTTAATGGCAATGGTTTCCTAACAAAATAGCACTGTTGGTTACTAATATAGACAAAGAGCAACAATAAGAAGGCCAAAAGGTTGACGCAGGACAATAGTTAGAATTCAAAATTGAAATATTTAAAATTGAATAATCTGAAAGGTCCTCTGTGTGTTTCGATCATTTCATAAAGCATAGGCATCCATTTCAGCAAAACTGCAAACCTAATAACCAAAGAATCAGAAAGAAAAAATAAATAAATAAAGCTTCAAAGTTCAAATTCTCACAGTTAAGTGGCACATTAGAAAATTATCTCCAGAATTTCATATGGCTTCGTATAGGCTCCTAGATTACAAGTGCCTGGGCAAACCTTTAATTCTACATATGTATCAACTACCAAGAGCTCTTTTCCTAATTACTCTATGGAGGGCAAAATGATACCCAAATTTCCTTAAACAAAGCAACCACAATCTCCAAGAGAAGCACGTCATCCCAGCTCTATTGAGTCACCAAATCTATGAACCCATGAAACAAAGATAAGAAATAAATAATGAATGATTTATGATAGAAGAATAAGGCTACTTAGTCTTCCACATTACTTGCAATTACTATCCATATTTCTTGCTAAAAGAGTTGAGAGTGGCAATGAACTTGATGCTATCTTATAAATTTTGACAGATTCAAAACCTAACAAAACAAACTAGCAAAGTATAACAAAGAAAGGATCCCAAGAACATTTGTATGACCTGATTATAAGTTTCACCAGGCTTACTATCAACTGCCATGTCCATACGAGCAACAAAAAAGTGTTGATGTACAGGTGCATATAGTCCAGGTGCAATAGTTGTACCATACTTTCGGGTTTCTCCTGGTTGCAGTGCACCTAAGCTTAGAATTCCTGTAAGTCTCACCTCAGCTTCAATTTTCCCATCCTATAAAAGAAAGTTGTAAACTTGTTAAAAATTACTGTTGCTTTAGTTGCTCACTTAAAATATGAAAAAAAAAAAAGGAGCACCACAACATATTAATTATGGCACACAGATTTTTACAATGGTAGGGGACTTCAAATGTTTCCTCAAGATGGTGGTGTAGCCCCATTACAGTATTGGGCATCTAGAACACGGATAAAGTGATTTCTTCCAATCAAGGAAATACATACAAATTAAATCCCTAGTGAAATCAATGCAGATGATAGCTTGCCTGATAAAAATGCCAGTAAAATCCGTACTCATAGTTAGCTACAGTACAAATAAAAGACACTGTCAGCCTTCTAGAACGTCGAACTTCTGCTAAACCTGTTCTCCAATCCTGATGCTTCCATAAGATTCCATGATCTTCCTCATGCAAGCAAACACAATTCTCAATTGTTTCAACGCCCCCAGTGAAATTTGTAAAGTGTGCATCAAAGTACTTGATATAGCCCAAACAATCACAACCCTGCAACAACATAAATTATATCAAAAAGTGAAAGATGTAGATATTCAACAAATAAACAGATGGAAGGAGAAACAGGTAGAGGGGAAAGTATCTTACCTTTTTAAGAGAATGTGCATTTTTACCCAGCCCATCTTCCCCAGCATCAAATGCATTCTTCCTGTAGTGCGGATCATTTGGATCCCCATAAGGAACCACCATCTCAACAAAACTTAACCTGTGGGCCACAGGCCTCCGGCCTCGACTACCATCAATATAAGCAACAGAGTAGATAACCAAACCTTCCCTCGAAGTAAAGCCAATACGGAAATTCCACTGCCAACCAGAGAGACAAAATAATAAGAGTCAATATAACATGCTGAGCTGAGACAATCCAATTGTATAGTTCCACAAAATAAGCAAGAACCTTCTGCCATTCAACAAAGTGCCCATTAACACGAAAACTTGGCCCTTCAGGCTGAATTATCTGTAGGGGTTTCACATCACTTCGATCAACACCTCCTCGCGTTTCACCAGGAGTATAATTTCTCAACGGATCAGCAGGAGGCAGGGGAACAAGTTTACGGTCTTCAAACTCAAGAACCACCATATTTTGCATATCAACAAGCACATGGATTCCTTCCACTGGACGAGCATAACCATTTTCCATAGGGCAATCACTCTCAGTTCTACAGAAGATAAGCGGTTTAGCAAGCCTGCGGCTAGGAGCATCAGCCTCACTGTGATATCCTGTGCACCTGTTAAAAGAGTCTGAGTCAACAAGAGCTAAACAGGATCGAAGTCGTATTCATTTGAAATAATCTCAATTTATACTTACCATGGGTCCACCATTACGAGGTCCAAATCTTCAATACCCCTCTTCTTCATTGCTTCTCGAAACGGAGGATAGTCCTTTACAACAGCTTCACATTCAGCATATTCCATAGCATCCTGTGCTTGCAGTAACAATTACGAAATTATTTTTGACGAATGTAAAACGAATTCATAAATACTAGTTGGCAAAACTACTATCTAGTCAGGCTGTATATACCATGGGAGGCTGAACATCTGGAACAACTTTGGATGAAATGACTTTGCCCCTATGGTGACCACCTCGAGTTGCAGCATGAACTTCTGATAGCTCAACAACCCAAACGCTTGTCTCATTTGACTTTTTGTTATAAACTACAAGTCTCGCTTGCCTCGGAGGGAGTTTACTAGGGATCATAGGTCCACCTTTCGTTCTGGGAAGCAATGATGGCTGGAAAGGAGGGAAGAAATACGCATCTGCCAATGCAACAACACGCTTATCTGGTTCTACCAAAGCTACTTCAACAAAGCGCATGCTATCCCTCACCTGATGCAAAATGATATAAATTTTCATAAATCCTTGAATGACCAAATCAGTCATCTAAAATGAAATCCTGGTGAAAAAGAATCCAAAGCCTAATTTCGGCTAAAACATTGTGAAGGATAGTATTGTAACAAACCTCAGGGGTGGCTCCAGCTGCCCTTACAGTGGCCACTGCTACCGAGATTTCAGCAGCAGATAAAGGCTCCAAAGGATGGCTGGATTGAGCTCTCAACATGACTGGGAGGCCTATGTAACCAAATAAACAAGATTCACATCAAAACTATCCGCGATCAGTACCACTAAAACTACATACTTCTAAAAAGAAGGAAAGCCTGCTTGAATCTGCATCATTTAATTAATCTCGCTCAACTGAGACGAGTTACTTTCTTCTTTTAATTTTCACCAATTGTGAAAATGACCAGTTTAATTTTGAAAGTAAATTTTTTTGCAAGGAAGTCAAAAACGATCTTGCTGGCTGTAACATTTTGGACCCCAGAAGACTTGGGAAAAGTAAACTGCTTTCGCCAATTATTACACGTCTTCTCAAAAGCAGCTGATCCAATACTCAGCAGCCAATTAACAGTAAATTAATAAGCATCGAGTAATTTCTGACCTTTGGGAGCAGTGGTGTTTGCTGAAGTGGAGTCGAGGGGTCGGATCAGGGTCGGCGGCACGGAGGCTCTGTTTCGGATCGGATCGTCGGCCGGATCGGATGCGGAGGCGTTCCGAAGCTGCAGAATGGATGATTTGGATTTTGAGGATAGAGCAGCGTCAGGGCAACAAGGCGTCGCTTTTTCCTGAGTTGCGGCCATTGTGAAGGGTTTGCAAGCTCACCGTATCCACCACCGTAGTAACTATCACTGTAGTTGGTTCCCAGTGACATACAGCAATGCCTCTCTCAGCCAACTAACAACTCCACTCCGCTCTCTTTCGCTCTCTTTCCCGGAAGAAAAAAAAATTGACGACGGAGGTTAGAGATAGAGATTTCGGTCTTGGCGGGGATGGGTTTTTGTATAAACAAAAGAAAACCAGAGGTTGATTTGTAATAAGGTCCCGATCAAGAAAAAAATTTGTAATAAGGACAAGCAAGGCATGGAGTGGAGCGATAGGAGCTCCCACTTGTAATAAGAGACGTCGTTCTGCTGATCTCTTGGGGGGCCTTTGTCTTAACTAACACCGCAAGTAGCACCAACTTTTCTTTTTGGTAGTGATTTTGGTACGGAATTGTTTTTCTGAGACTCAAAAATATTTTTGAATTAGTTGAAAAAATTAATTATAAATATAAAAATGTTTGAAAAAAATAAAATTTGTCTTGAATGAGTTTTAGAAGCACTTGAAAGTGGTTTTGAGTCAAGTGTTTCCTCATAAAAAAATATTTTTACTAAATTTAAAAAACGTTTTTAGACTTTTTAAAAGCAATTTTAAACATGTCCTTAATTAAGTAAGATCGAACCGATTCATGATATTAGCATTGATTTTTTTAGACTGTTGTTCAAATGTCTTCTAAGCTTATAAATAAAGACATAGAGCGGCGATACGTACTTATCAATGTGGGTGAGCAATTAGCAATTGATGAATACTGTCGATGACCTAACTCATAAATAAAGACATAGAGCACCGGCCATGGCCAGCTCGATCATGAGCAAAAAAACAACATCTACTACTGTGGATGACGGTACAGCAGCGTGCTTATAAATTATTGTTCACTACCCCAACAAAAACAAACCAAACAAATCATTGACATGACATTATGCCCTTAAAAATAAGATGTGACACTATTTAATTTGGACACACCTAGCTTATACCAGTCACTGAGTCACACACACGTCAATAGGTCAATGGAAAAATGACTAAATTGACTGCTAAAGTTCCAAACCTAGATTTATTTATTCTAATAATAATAATTTCGATTGATTATATAAGTTGTGTGGCTGCGTTTTGCATCGCTAGGAAGGTTTGCTCATGCATTAGATAAAGACCATTTATTCGTATTAGGTGAGAGAGAGGACTCAATGTATAGTTTAGTCCAAATGAGTAGGTTTCCTTTGTGTTCGAGGCCTCGGCTTGGAGCGAATTCTTAGTCTCGGTCACTTTGTGCTTGAGGTTTTGGAAATATACCAAAATTGTAAAGAAAAATATCTCCACGCTTCAACTATGCTTGTACTAATTGCGGAGCCATAAAAAAACAAACAATATATAGGAGCATCTTCGGAACCCAAGCTAAAGATTCAATTCATCTAGCTAGTACGTATAACGTATCAACTAAAACGCAGCATGAGATTTCTCATTGTCCTCATTCCAGAATCCATACATACAAAGCAAGAAATTAAGCAGCCTCAGATTGAGAGCATCCATCTAGTTAGCATCTAGTAGAAAAGAATCAGACAACCGTTTAAGAAGCCCAGCTCCCACAAGTTAAGTAAGGAGGGCTATTGAACAGTAGGTGATTGGTCTAGTTTAATCTCTCTCTTTTTTCTTAATATATTAACCACCTGTATATTAAAAACCCATGAGGATCTTCTTCATAATTTTCTTTGTTTATAAAAAAATAAAAAAAATTACTCAGATACTCTAGTTTAACCCAAAATTATGGCTTCTGACCCGAACTACTAGGCCGAATCAATCTGCATTGGAACAGAAGCCTATTGATCCAACTTAATTTGGGCCAATTAATAGCATTTTCTATAAAAGTAGTCCACACCGAATAATAAGGACTCTCTAGGTGTTCACCGGTGGGCATTGACCCTTTAGTCATGAGTGATGAGCCACGATTTAAATGCCAAATGGGCTCTATGGCAAATTACTTTTGGGATAAAAGAAAAAAAAAACTAGAGTAATTGTTAACAAATGATACTAACTGATAAGCCTTTGGGTTAGTCCAAGTGGTGAAGTAGGATTGAAAATTGGGTTAGGATTAGACTAGTTTAGGGGTTCGATCTTCTCAAATGTAAAAAAAAAAAAAAAAAAAAATGCTAAATGATCATTATGTTTAAATGAGTCGAAGCAAATCAAGCAAAAATGTGCACAAATTTAGTTTGTTTTTTCGGGTTGAGCTTACTTGAATTCAATTTCGTATATAGAGTTTTTATCACATATAATACCTGAACTATTTCTCAATTATATATTTGGTACCTGAACTTTAATTTTTGTCACAAGTAGTACCCAAAATTTTCAATTTTGTCATAAGTAGTACCCAAAGTTTTCGATTGTCATGGAGCCAACTGTTGCAGGTCGCATCAAAACAAAACATTTTAGTAATTAATTATTAAGTTGAATCAATCGTTATAAACGTTAGTTTGAATCGTACTATGAGCATCGATAGTTGCGCGAGTTGGCAAGAGGATGATGACTGATGTGCCATGGGAAAAAAAATGGTACGTACATATAGGGCAGGCACAACTTAGAACAAAGACATGCGTGGTTCCTAATTAAAAAGAACCCTGGTCTTAATTTGTCCACGTACCACAATGCATATGGCTAGCTAGCTAATTAAGGACTTTTTTTTTTGACAAAAAGCTAATTAAGGACTTGGATAGCCTAGCTTCAATTTGATACGTATCTAGTTTGGCTTCTGATTCAAATCTATCTAGTTTGATTGATCGATCTTCAACTGCCATTCTCGAGGAAAGTACGTACAAGCGGTTGCAATCATAGTCTCACTTTGAATGGTAGATATATAATTCTAAGATTTAAAGTATATACTTATGTCTTATGCTTTTACTTTTAGTGAGCTACAAAACATTTGATAGATGACCAATTATCTAAATTTTTATTTGAGGATCTTGACAAAAAAAAAATATTTGAGGAGGTCATTACATGATTTTTGTATATTTTTTTCTTCACGAGTTTGATGACGAGAAGGAATTCTTTTCCTTTCGGGATATCTTTCAAATGATACAAAAAATATTAGCATGACACTTGCAAAAAGATGACATATGTGCCGTCGAAATTAAGAAATATAGGTGAAACATATTATATCTATACTATATTTAAGAGAAGACTTTTTGTCAACTATAACTGTTTTATTACTTTAATAACTCTCAAATATTAAATAATTTTGGATAAGATGTCAATTGTCAATGACAAAAATGTCAAAAGTAAAATAATTAATAAAATAATTTATAAAAAAACCCAACTGTCCACTATTTTTTAGGAAAAATTGCCCACTTTTACTATTTTACACCCGTAAAGTGTGTTGCCGACTTGCCGTTTCTAATATAAATTATAAAAACAAAGTATCCATTTTAATTACGTGGAGTATAAATTAACTATTCTGAAAGCTGCAAAATCAAAATAAAGCTTTTAAGTTTTATACTTTGTTTTCAATCTTTTCCAACAAAGTTATACTCCTGATCGATCTTCATATATATTTTTAACGGTCAAAATATTTTTAACATATTATCCAGCAGGTATCCCCATTACCCGATGCTCATATGAATTTCTTCTGGTTAGGGTTTGGAGAGCCGATAAGAACCCAACTCGATGGAGATGGTCCATCCTTAATTAGGTCAGACAAGTATATGATATGATATGATATATATATATATATATATATATATATATATATATATATTTATATGAACTTAATTGGCATTGAAGTTATGAAATGAACATGTTCTAACCCTAGCCGCTCCTTCTCCTCTACAGAGAAACCCAAAACCCAAAATTAGTTCTTTGTCCTCCCCCCTCCATTCCCAGATCTAGTTTGATCTTGGGTGTGTGAGTGGGGGTGGATCTTTCCTCTTTTTTTTTTCTTTCGTTTGGTCTTGTTAGTGGCCGGAGTAGATGCGCTGGCGATGGAGCGGTGTGGAGATGAGATCGGTGGCTTGGCGGTTCGTGTCCACGGTGGCTTTGCCGGCGGTCTGGAGTTGTGACATAGTTGCTATTGCTGGGTGGCTGTTGTTCACTGTTAGATCGCAAGTGTGGATTGACGTCGAGTTTCGTTATCTTGTTTTGTTTTGTTTGATTTGTAGTTGGTTCTTGTTTTCAATAATTGTCGTTGTTTTTGTCTTCAGTTCTGAAATAAGTCCTGGCTCTTTTGAGTCTGGGTTGTTGTCAGAGATCCCGGCAGGGAATTGGTTTTGGGTACTTGGTCCTTTATCGATAGGACATAATTATCAGCCTGTGTTCATGACTTTGACCTTGATGTCAATGTCAAATGCTAGGGTGGGCTATCCGAATGGTATGCCTGACCAGTTATGCTGTTCATTGGTCTTTTTGACCCAGTTAATTACCCATTTCTATTCTTGTTTGGATCTCTTGACTGGTCAGCCTTTCCTCTTTCGAGTGAGGATGTCTAGTTTTAGTTTATTGTTTCATGTCATTGTTGATGTATGTCTTTGTTGATGTATGTCTTTGTTGATGTATGTCGGTGTCGATGTATACCCTATGGGTGCTGCACTTGATGCAGTTTATTGAATGAAATTATTCACCTTGATCAAAAAAAAAAATTGGCATTGAAGTTTGAAAATATGGAACTATTTGCACTTAATTACTCCGAAGCATCTCTTCTGCAGCAGTTAGAGAGACTAAACAGATTGTTTAATCAAATCCGCATATATATGAAGAAACTAGTCCACGTGCCCCTACCATGCATAAATAACTATAAAATAAATGGAAGTTATAATACCTCATGACTATTGGAACCAAAAGAATGAGGAAGACATACAAAATCTTGAGACTCTAAACTCTACTGTCACCGCGCTGCATCTCCCTAATCCTCATTTCTTAAAACGCATTCTCATCTCCATTTTCTTAAGAAACAATAAAATTGTTATGGTTGTTTGTGAAAAGAAATTTAAATAAAATGGTAGTATAGTGACCAAATATCAGCAAATCATTATTTACCTTAAAATTTTATGCAATGTTGATTAGGTTAAAGAGAGAATCAAGATGCAAAATAGAGGGAGGAAAAAAAGTTCTTACCATTTTGAGAAGTCAATGATGATTTAAAGTTGAAGATTAGGTTAAAGGGTATTGTTGGCATCTCGAAATATAGAAGGCTGACTTATTGTTCTCAAAATGGAGAAAAGCTTAGTTGGCATATAGTCAAAGGATTAAATTCATCAACGAAAATTTACTTGGTTTTTAATTAAAATTTGAAAAGTGGCAAGGAGTTTTTTCTAATTTCTCCAAAGAAAATTAACTATAAATTAACCCATCAGTTATATAATTTACTGTATCACTGCACGCTCGAGAGAAGCTAGCTAGGGAATATGATTCTCAAGCTAGGGCGACGAGTAGAGCCTCAAGTTAATCCAGCATGCCTTTCACATGCATTAACACTATCAGTAAGTATCACACTAGCTAGTGTTTTTTCTTTTTTTTTCTTGTCAAGATCACCCTAGCTTGTTAGCTTATCTACTAGTAATGGAGCTGACAATGTGATATAAAATTGCAGCTAGCTCTACCAGTCAACTTGATCGATCAGTTTCTCTTCCCCCCTGAAATTTGTGATGTATATAAATATCGCATGCAGCTTGATAAATTAATATTCTGATCGATCTGACCCTCTGAGTCTCTGACGAAAGAAGATGCAGCAATTTAATAGCTAGGAAGCCAAAGCATGCAATCCAAAAAAATTATATATACTAACGTGGAGAATATTTAGACCATATATATATATCCAAATGTATATATATGATTATAGATACGTATAACAGACCAAATGTATATGTATGCATTCTATGGTTTATCAAGTGATCGCCGCTGCATCAGTAATCTCTACTTTTCTATTCAGAAGTAGCAAATTGCAAACAGAATTAATATATGATCGATATCATTATTTTTCTGTTCAGGCAAACTATATATTAATTCGATCTTCTGACAACTATATCTATTTGAACTTGTATGGTTGATATATATGATTATTAAATATATATATATATATATATATGTGTGTGTGTGTGTGGTTGACATAATCTGCATATCTATACTTCGCCCCATTTAACGTGATCAAAATAATAAATAAAAAAGTTGTTTATTTTAATTTAATTTTCTTTGACTAGCTTGAAACAAGAATGCATGTGAGCTGTACCAAACATCTTTTTTTTTTCTTGAACATTGGTGTACCAAACAACTTTTTTTTCTTGAACATATTTTAGAGAAACATAAATTTTATTAATTAAGATTTTTTCTTGAACATAGATCACAAATTCACAATCTTAGGGATCCTCTATACCCACTCCAAATATATAGTCCTTTTTTTTTGACAAAAGGATACTAACATTAAAAACAAGATCAGAAACAACAAACAACATAAAGAAAACAAAGAAAAGCTAAAAACCCATTCAAACAGACGAATAGGTGAGCTAAAAATAAAAAACTAAGTTGGTGCAGGATCTGCATCATAAAGTAGTATGTGAGAGAAGGAGGAAGGAGGCTGATGAACCCAATCAACCGGGCACTTCCTTCTAAGAGCTAAACAAGCAATATGATCTGCCGCTTGATTAGCCAATCTGCTGGTCCAACATATATATAGTCCTTAGCTACCTTAATTTGCTTAATTAATTTTATATATACAATCTCACATATAGCGCGCGATTAATGATACATGCAGTAATTTTGCTCCATCAAGTAATATATTGCCCGAATTCCCTATACATGATTTGTTATCCAATTAAAGAATATGTATCTTCTGGCATGGATCATATATGTGGGGGCTGGCAAAAGTTCTAGAAGCAAAACGTGGAGAATATATATATCAAGAGCTAGCATCCACCCCGGCCATACTCTGCGATTAATATATCTTGTTCATGTCATGACTTAATTATCTTCTTCTTCTTGGACGTGTTTTCAGAAGTAGTAAACTGCAACAGAATACACGTACGTCAGTTTGATTTCATAATGGTTCAACACAATATGTATCTCTTGTTCATGCATGACTCATGAGTACTTAATTATTTTCTTCTTCGGAGACATAATTTCAGAAGTAGTACGTAACCTTCAACAGAATCTATATCACGTACTTGAGATCATAATGTAAGGTCCAACGCTGGCCGGCTTTGGGTTTTTCTGTTCAGGCCATTTCTGCTGACAAGTATATATATATACGGTCGACGTCATGTAATCTCCAAAATATACATGGTTGATGTATTCTGCATATACGTAATGATAATAATAATTAGTAGAAAAACGTCGACGTCTTATAATTTTTTTTTTGTCTCGCTTGAAACAAGAATGGAAGGTATACCAAACAAAGGCCTTGATCACCACCTTCTTGGAGCCGTTTGGTACACGATCAATCATATATAGCAAATGACTACTTGCATGCAATATAATAAATTTCCGGGGGTTTTACATGTGAATATTTTTGGGGCCGTTTGTTTCTATTATAGAGACTTAAAATTTTAAATCCCTATAATTTTTTTACCGTATCTCCAACAGCTTCCTTATTATATTATCTATAATTTATTATCTATAATTGAATATGGTAATATTTTTTATTTGAAAATATATTCAAATAATTTATGATACAAATTAATATAATTCGAAGAGAGAGAGAAGAGAGAAGAGCATTAAAGATTCAAATAAAATGTTTTCCTATAATTTTAGAGTTTGCTGTAAATTTATGGATTTTTATTTTCTCTCTACTCACTATCTCTAAAATAGGGATAGGTATAGGGAAGATGTTGGAGCAAAAAAAATGCTAATTTTTTCCTAAACTAGAAAAAAAAAATTATAAGGAAGTTGTTGGAGATGCTCTCACAAATATATAAAGTATGATTAGTACTTGTATTCTCTGGTTGTACGTAGGTGCATGGGAAAAACTCGAGCACAATTATAGTAGAGAATCATACTAAGAGATAAATTAAGAGAATTAGGTGTGTGTTCTCTATAAAGGTTGATTTCGTTGATGATCAACTTAATTGGGGATTTATCCTAGCTAATTGATGCCTTTTTATCTCTACACAATATCTGCGTCAAAGTTATTTTGATACGACACGACCACTTTTTTTTTACTAAATGTGATATGAAAGATCGGATATCAGTGACAAGTATTGTATTTTTGGGCTAATTTCCAAAAATAACTGATTTTTGATATATATATATATACTTTTCTTTCTTAGAAAAATGATGACATATATAGATATAGTCAATATATACATATAACGATTTAAAGAGCAACATTTATATTGTAGCTCTACTAATCTAGTACTAGATTTTGTGTGGTTGGTGACATATATTATGCATATCTAACTTTTCACAAATAACAACGTACTAATCTGTTCGTAGTTTTCAACAAACTTAACTCGCACAAGGACGTACAGTATCCTCAATATCCGACCCCATATCTTAATTTGCTTTTATACGAACAAGTTTATCATGTACCGATGAGATGGACACTTAACAAGAATTAATGATATATCTATACTATTATAATGAGAACCTGCGTTGTTGATCAAAACATAATTTTTTTTATCGAAATAGCCCTCAAATATTAAATAATCATATATATAATTTAATTGTTAGAGATAAAAGAGTCAAAACACAAATAAATAATTAATAAAAATAAAATAACAAATTCAAACTCCCTCTAACTTTTCACTTCCACAACTAATAATACCCACTTCCACATCCATAGGGTGTAGACATTTTCTAGTATATATAAATACAACTTTGCTCTATAACTATCCTAGAAATCCTTACTAAAAAAAAAAATAGTAACTTTCATATTTTGATTAGTCAACTTTGGTGGGTTGTAATCTCCAAGTTAAACATGCATGTTTAAGGAGATTTGTTGAAGATTGTTAAAAAAAAAAGGAGATTTGGTGAAGCAAATTAGACTATTGACCTGTTGGTGTATATTTCACGCCAATCGATCTTCACATGAATATTGAGTTTTTCTTCGCCGCAGAATATTTGTTTTTTTTTTTAATTCATAGAACTAGTAAATATAATTCCAAACTGGACCGACGAGGAGACACTTCGCATATATGTACCAATCTCCGCCAATGCAAATGGCAATCCATTTCCAACACTTGACCTAACAAACTTAACCCGATCCAATGGCGGACAATAGGCAGCCACTTCTGTCGCCGAGAGACGAGGTGCTGCCACCTTCACAACATCAGGTGCATAACCACCTAGAGTCCCTCCCTGCACCCGCAAACCCTTCTTTCATTTCCAGCGGCACCTTCAACCCCGACTCCGACGACATCCCTCCCATCAATGGCGTCCGCGACTTCTTCAGAGAGTTCAACCGAGAATCGAAGAAGCTCTGGTTTCTTGCCGGTCCTGCCGTCTTCACTTCCTTATGCCAGTACTCTCTCGGCGCCGTCACTCAAATCTTCGCCGGCCACGTCAGCACTCTCGACCTCGCCGCCGTCTCCATTGAAAACTCGGTCATCGCCGGATTCTCCTTCGGCCTCTTGGTACTTATATCTTATCCAATTTGAATAATTAATGTGTTAATTAATCACAATTTAATTATGATAGACATAACATATATATCGAGAAACTGATGGTACTAACTTTGGTGGATTATGACACGTACTGTGATTGAAGCTTGGAATGGGGAGTGCGCTTGAGACGTTATGCGGGCAAGCGTTCGGGGCAGGACAGCTGGACATGTTAGGAATCTACATGCAGAGGTCGTGGGTGATCCTCACTGGAACCAGCCTAGTGGTGAGCCTTTTCTACATATTTGCTCAGCAGATTCTGTACGGGATAGGGCAGACGGCGGCGATATCAAAGGCGGCGGGGATCTTCGCCATCTATATGATCCCGCAGCTGTTCGCGTACGCGATGAACTTTCCGATATCCAAGTTCCTGCAGTCGCAGAGCAAGATCATGGTGATGGCGGTGATCGCGGTGGCGGTGCTCATCTTTCACACGGTGTTCAGCTGGCTTCTGATGTTGAAGCTCGGCTGGGGTTTGGTGGGTGCGGCGGTGGTGCTCAACTTGTCGTGGTGGATCATAGTGTTGGCGCAGCTGGGTTATATTGTTTCCGGGACTTGTGGTCGGGCGTGGACTGGCTTCTCTTGGAAGGCCTTCCACAATCTTTGGAGTTTTATCAAGTTGTCTCTTGCTTCAGCAGTCATGCTCTGGTAAGTCTCCAATCATAAGCTCTTCATCTTCGATCATCTTCGATGAATTCACTGGTCTCGATCATGATTTCATCTTTCTATTTGAACGATTTACCTTCTTCCGGTAAATAGACAACCGACGGTCAAAGCATCTTTGTGCAAATGTCGAAAACCCTATGAAAAGTCTCATTTTAATATTCCATATATATTGGTCCATCGGTCCGGGGGAGATCTTTAGGTCTGACTTTTCTTTTTTATTTCACTGTTGATAGCTTCTTTTGCCACACCCACACCCACACCACACATTGCTAATCTATGTTTAGATTACTTCCAAATTTGACCAATAAGAATAGTTAACAATGAATATGTGCTCATAGATTTCTTTTCTTCATTTTTAGAAGCAACGATAAACTTTTCATTAATGAAATATATTAATACAATCCTCAACCAAAAGGTTAGTGTGGTTATTGTGAGTGTCGTGTCCGGCCACATATACATTGATTTGAAAATGATTAAATTAGCAATCAATGGTGAAAATCAGTGACAACCTCACATGGTTAATTTGTCAAATCTTGTGCAGTTTGGAAGTGTGGTATTTTATGGCATTGATTCTGTTTGCCGGATACCTAAAGGATGCGGAAATTGCTGTGGATGGCCTGTCCATATGGTGAGTACTCTCTTCTTCTTCTGCTACATTTATTGGTACACCTTTAAAGATGTCAAGACTGATTGTAATTTGTATAGACTATAGAGTACGTCATGGTATCATTGAGTAACATTTGGGTACATGTCCTCTTGAATTTGCAGCATGAACATATTGGGATGGACAGTCATGGTATCTCTTGGCATGAATGCAGCAATAAGGTCAGTCAATACCCAAAATCACTTCTAAATTTCCCAATCACAACATAAAAAATGTTCAATCTGAAATGAAATTGAACACTTTGCAGTGTGAGAGTGTCGAATGAACTAGGAGGAGGACACCCAAGAACAGCAAAGTTCTCGCTAGTAGTGGCCGTGATAACTTCCTTTTTCATCGGGGTTCTCCTCTCCCTCATCCTCATCATCTTCCGAAAACAATATCCGGCCTTGTTTTCAAGCGATTCGGAAGTCCAGGCGCTGGTGGTGCAGCTCACGCCTTTGCTGGCATTCTGCATTGTGATCAACAACATTCAACCTGTACTGTCTGGGGTTGCAATCGGAGCAGGATGGCAAGCTCTTGTGGCCTATGTGAACATAGCGTGTTACTATATAATTGGGGTACCCTTGGGCTTACTCTTTGGGTACTATTTTGACTGGGGTGTTGAGGTAAGTCTCTATCTGTCTAGCTCTGCCCAGTAGTCAAGAACAAAAGTTCACTGGGTGCATCATGAATGTATTAATTTGCAGGGTATTTGGAGTGGAATGCTGATAGGGACAATCATTCAGACTGGTGTGCTTTTCATCATTGTTTATAGGACCAACTGGAACAAAGAGGTAAAGGGATTAGAACATAATTATTTCCATTTCAAATGCTTGTACAACTCACAAGAATTAATTTAACTAAATATATCTTCAACCTAGCTAGTGAAGGATTCACCATAAACTGAGACATTAATGTGTCATGAATTAATAATGCAGGCTTCTATAGCAGAAGACAGGATAAGGAAATGGGGAGGCGAATCAGACAAGGAGAACAAGGTTGCAACGACATAGAAACAAGTCGAAAGATTGAACAATGTTGTCTTCGGGACCTTATTGAAGTCAAAGGGCGTGCGCACGAGACCTTATTGGCATTGAAAGACAATTTTGGAGCTTAGTTAGAGGATTTGTAATCGCTCTATGACTATTCTTGTAGTAGGCATAGAAAACCATTAATGTTCTTAGATTGATCAACTTAGTAGTTTATGCTCATTACTATTGCGAAGAAAGTCAAATTAATCGAGACACGTACTAAATAAAGAACAGGATCGAATAGTTTTCACCTTGACACAGAAACTGGTACATAATACAGAAATGGTGGTGATTAGCCAGGTGCTTAGGCTTCTATGATGAGCAGCATGCCAACCGTACAAAAGTCTAGCTTAGTGCATACATGTCTGCGCGCATAATCTTTCGGCTTTAGGATAAAATTAAAAGTCGTCGATTTAAACAACTTTTAATTTTCACATCCAATTAATCAATCCCTCACTGTGATCAATTTTATTGAGAGATCGAGATCAGTTTGTCTACAAGGGGACTATATACAAGAATTTCTCTCTACGAAAGAGTTAGCTAGCTAGTTAGCTTGCTCCTTGAAAGCTTATACTCCCCTGCATATGCCTCCCCATTATACTCGTTGGTCTCATAGTTACATCCTCTACGACATGAACACAAGTACACAACTCGTTTTACTAAATACGTGATATGCAGAATCGGATTCTAGTAACTAGTATTTGTTTTTTTTGAAAGGAATAATGAAAAATTTATTAATGATGAATTAATGGAGTTGGACATTGAGGGGGACAAAGAACCTGAACCTCGAGTATCATTAACCAAAACTCATCAATAGTAGAAAGACTAATAATGTACGTTAACCTATGAGCCGCACAATTTGCATCATGATAGACATGCTTAGTTCTAATCTATGTAGCATGGAAATGGAAACGCGTTTTCGTTTTGGGTACGAAACGAAATGAAAAAACGGCAAATTATAAAAATTGTAGGAAACGATACGCCAAGAAAACGCTAATAAAATAATATATAATTATATATATTCTTATTTTATTTTACTTTTGTATTTTAATATTTTTTTCAATATCTTCCCCCGAAATTTTTATCAACCTCTTCGTCACACAACCTTTTTTATATTTATTTTCATAAAAAACTGTAAATGCTTGTCACTTTTCATGTCCACTACTACTCTGCTTTTCATAAAAAATTAAAAACTATTCCATTATTTTTTTCCATATCCAAATCACCCTCTTCCTCCATCCCCATCATCGATCCCAACTCGCTGGCCTCTCTTCTTCTTCCCTTCCTTATGTTCTTCCTCCTCTATCTTCTGTAATTATTATTCTTCTTTTTCCATAATCCAGCCATCTCCCACCATCAAACTCTCTTCTCTATTGCTCTTAATTCTTTCTTCTTCGTCCTCGTTTTCTGTTTTCTTTCTTCCTCGCAGGCCACAACTCTCTCTTATCTAATCTAATTACAAATGACGTTTCCATCAGTCCGTTCACTGGAAACGCGTTTCGTACCGTTTCACCGTTTCCGATATCGGTACGGGGATTCGAGCAGTTTTGGAGTTTCCGTGCATCATAGGTCTTAATACCCAAAAGCAGTCATATAATCCTTACAGTCCTCAATAATACGCCAAGCATCAGACAAGTCCAAAGCTGAGTTAGTAACCATATTAACCAACACAGCACAATCACTTTCCAAATCCACCTCATTCCAGCCATGATGGATAGTAATAAGAAGCCCAGCTCTGCAAGCTTCCACCTCCATTTGTAAAGCTGACAAAGGCATGAGGAAAATATGTCGCGCAAAGACAGCAACGCACGGGTCATACTCATTACGAACAACCACACCTACTCCGCCCTGGCCCAAATCCTCTCAATATGCTCCATCAACGTTAATCTTTAACCTCGCACTAGGAGGACATCAATTCCCATCGTGATCGAACGCAGCCTCCTAGCATTCTTTATGCTACACGGATGACACCTTTGATACTCCTCAAGGTGCTTAATGAACAGTCCAAACAGCCATAAATGTACATCGGATTGAAATTACCTGATGAGAATTAAGACAACTAATAGCTTCCAGTACGTACCCAATCAAATAGTTATAGTATGGCTGAGGTGTGCAAAGAAGCTAGGCAATTTTCCAATAGGTAAAGCACTCCAAAAACACTGTACCTAGTATTTTATTTCGTGTAAATTTTCCAAAAATAATGATCTTTTGACTTATATATATGCATACACTTTATTTTCTAAACTAAGCATGACCTAATTAAATAAGATATAGATAGATATAACGATTTAATGAGCACATCTAACTATTCAGAAACAACGACCAGCTCGCACATAGCAACTATCTTTCAAGATTCAACAAACTTTACTTGGCGACTTGCACAAGTCGGTACGTACGTACACTGGTGCATGTCCTCGATATCCCCGTCTATTGTTTGGTTGACGATCAATAGTCAATACTGCAGTTTTTGCTCGATTGAGTACTAAAGCCCGATTACACATGCATGATTTACATGGTTTGTGTCATTTTCATGTCTCAACTCTCAATTAACAACTATAGATTTATATATGACCTTTAAATAATTTATCCCAGAAATCATATATATTGCTGCAGTAACTTTCATGTCAAAGTTACTGCTAATTCATTAGTCAACTGCCTGTAATTCCCAATTAATTAAGTGATATTAATTTGTTGAAGCAAATCTCGAGATTCATTTCTTTTCGCAGAATCTTCCAAAATGGACCGCCGAGACACTTGGTATATATATATATATATATATATGTATCAAACTCCACCGAAGCAAATGCCAATCCATTTCCACCTAAAACAACTAATCCGATCGATCATCAAATGGCGGATAATAAGCAGCCACTTCTGTCGCCAAGAGACGAGGTGGTGGCAGTTCCACAACATCATCATCATCAGGTGCATGACCACCTAGAGTCCTTCCCTGCACCCGCCCCAAACCCTTCTTCTTTCATTTCCAACAGCACCTTCAACCCCGACGCCGATGACATCCCTCCCATCCTCGGCGTTCGCGACTTCTTCCGAGAGTTCCACCGAGAATCAAAGAAGCTATGGTACCTCGCCGGCCCCGCCATCTTCACTTCCCTATGCCAGTACTCTCTCGGCGCCGTCACTCAAGTCTTCGCCGGCCAGGTCAGCACTCTCGCCCTCGCCGCCGTCTCCGTCGAGAACTCTGTCATCGCTGGATTCTGCTTCGGCGCTTTGGTATACATATTTTATCCTCGATCATTTTGAGTAACAAATTAAATCAGAACCGATCCACAACATAACATGTTACCAATTATAACATTAAGTAGTTATATATTTCCCTAGCTATAAGTAAGCATTGAGGAGCTAATCTCGCATAATCCTCTGTTTTTGTATATGAAGCTCGGAATGGGGAGCGCCCTTGAAACACTATGCGGGCAAGCTTTCGGTGCAGGACAGCTGGACATGTTAGGAATCTACATGCAGAGGTCGTGGGTGATCCTCAACGCAACCGGCCTAGTATTGTGCTTTCTCTACATATTTGCTCAGCAGATTCTGTACGGAATAGGGCAGACGGCGGAGATATCAAAGGCGGCGGGGGTGTTCGCCGTCTACATGATCCCGCAGCTGTTCGCGTACGCCATGATATTTCCCTTAAGCAAGTTCCTGCAGTCACAGAGCAAGATGATGGTGATGGCGGTGATCGCGGGCGTGACGCTGATTTTGCACACGGTGTTCAGCTGGCTCCTGATGTTGAAGCTCGGGTGGGGCCTGGTGGGCGCCGCCGTGGTGCTCGACGCGTCGTGGTGGATCATAGTGGTGGCTCAGCTGGTTTATATTCTTTCCGGGACTTGTGGTCGGGCGTGGACTGGCTTCTCTTGGAAGGCCTTCCACGGTCTTTGGGGGTTTGTTAAGTTGTCTCTTGCTTCAGCAGTCATGCTCTGGTAAGTCCATCTCCAAATTCTTCACCTTCATTATTTTCATAAGGGTTTGCCACTATTTTTTTTACCAAGTCTATATATTCATAATAGTTAACTTTTTTTTCCCCCAACATTTTAAAAAATCAGGAGTGCGCCTTGACTTACTAAGAATTCTCAAAATCCATAGCTTCCTAAGTGGTCAAAAGTTTCATTTAATTTATTGGGATTTGGTTCATCTTGGATTTCTGAAATTTCAAAAACTATACGGATAATGCGAACATTGCAAATGACCAAAAACATTAATATAAATGGACATATGTTATTTTGTTTTTTTTTTGGACGAAAGACATATGTTATTTTGTTGCGTCCACAATTGGTCTCTAGCTTCTGTTTTTTTTTTTTACCCACCATAGATGGTAAATTTTCTTTGTTAATATGCATTTCTTTCCAAATTGAATGAATTCTATGTTTCTATCCACCCAAAGAAATCAATGCAATCGGTCCAGTATGCAGAAAGATGTCCAATTGTCCATGACAGGAAAAGACATGGTGACCATGGAAAATTGAATGGTCTTATGATCTCATCCTTCTTTTATATAAAAAGCCATTACAAAGACAACCAACAGTCAAAGCTGAGTCTTTGTGCATATGTGGAAAAATAAAAAAAACCCTATCAAAAAGACAAAAGCCAAGTCTTTCCATATGGGGTCACTTGTAACTTTATAAGACAAAAGCCAATAAGCCATGTCCATCAGATATGTGAGATCGATCTCTAGGTCTAACTTTTCTTTTTATTTCATTGGTGACTAGTGCATGCATTGATTCCATAAGAATATGCCATTACAACACATAAAAATGACTAATAAGCAATGAATGATCGAATGAGGATGAGTAACAATGACTATGTTCTCGTACAAATTGATACGAATATGTCTAAAATTAACCAATGAATGAGAATGTAAACAATGAGTATGCAAGTCTTTTTGACAATTTTTTTTTAATAATAAAAAACTCTTGGATGAGATGGTTGTGACACATCGCACATCCGACCTATCAATTATAAAAAGTAAAAATTATAAAAAATATCTCACTATAAAGCAGGATTATTGTTGATAGTTTTTAATATATACGTATCAATAGTGTAGACCTTTTGTTTTGATAGAATAGTTTTTAATATATACGTATCAGTCATAAAATATATTATTTTATTTTTAAATTTAAATGTTGAATTATATATATATATATATTTTATTTTTATTGTATCTATACGTACTATAAAGTCTGGCCAAAGGGTTGGTGTCAAAAGTTTCATCAATTTTTGAATTGCCATAAATACTCTTTAGAATAAAAAAAAATCATGATAAATCATATAAAAGGGTTATTATGCTAAAATAAAAAAACAAAACATAAGTATAAAAAAAAATTAAAGAAATGGGTGATATGGAAACTTTCACATTCTTCTTTTATTCACCAATAACACGTGCATCGCACGGGTATGAGGATAATTTGTATAATACGAAAACAAAATTATAACAATTTTTTTTGACAATAATACAATATCTTTTGATTGAATATCATTAGTACTATTTCTTTTCTTCTTTATTAAACATTTGCTGTTATATTATTTTCTTTAGAGAGACAAATGCAAATTGCCTAATTAAGTAATTAAAAGATGTGTATTAACAAATGACTTAAAAGTGCCTAATTAACCAAACCTTTGTTTTTTGGTTTTGGTTTTGTTTTTTATTTTTATTTTTTTAAACAAACCTTTGTTTATTGATGAAGGTCATGGTAAATTTGGCAGAACAAATCTCTTAAGTTGTGTATTATTAAATTTTGTTGCAGTTTGGAAATGTGGTATTTTATGGCATTGATTCTATTTGCTGGATATCTAAAGAATGCAGAAGTTTCTGTGGATGGCCTATCCATATGGTGAGTACTTTCTTCTTCTGCTACAGTTATTGGTACAGAATTAAGAGTACCCATGGAAGTTCAACATGGTTCTTGTTTATTTTATTTTGTCCGAAACTGGGATAGATTTGATGATTTGAGTAATATTGGGTATATGCCTTGTTGAATTTTGCAGCATGAACATATTGGGATGGACAATCATGGTGTCTTTTGGCATGAATGCAGCAATAAGGTCAGTCTATCTCAAAACCTTACAATAGCCAAAATCACAACTAAACTTCCCAGTCACAGCATACAAATGTTCAATCTGAAATGAAATTGAACACTTTGCAGTGTGAGAGTGTCAAATGAACTAGGAGGAGGACACCCAAGAACAGCAAAGTTCTCGCTAGTAGTGGCCGTTATAACTTCCATTTTTATCGGTGTTCTCCTCTCGCTCATCCTCATCCTCAGCCGAGACAAATATCCGTCCTTGTTTTCAAGCGATTCAGAAGTTCAAGCGCTCGTGGAGCAGCTCACGCCCTTGCTGGCAACCTGCATTGTCATCAATAACATTCAACCTGTACTCTCTGGGGTTGCAATTGGAGCAGGATGGCAAGCTGTTGTGGCTTATGTGAACATAGCCTGTTACTATATAGTTGGGGTACCCTTGGGTTTACTCTTTGGGTACAAGTTTGATTGGGGTGTTATGGTAAGTTTCTGTCTCTGCCCAATCTTCTAGTGAATAGTCCGAGTATAAAAACTCACTGGGTAAACATATTGGATCATTTTTTGCAGGGGATTTGGATTGGAATGCTGTTAGGGACAGTCCTTCAGACTTGTGTCCTTTTCTATATGGTTTATAAGACTAATTGGAGCAAAGAGGTAAGGGATTTGATTTGAACACCATTTCCACTTCACATAAATGTACAACTGGTATGAAATTTACTAATATTGAACCAACTCTGTCCACCATAAACTTGATATTATTGAGTCATGAAACGCAGGCTTCCATAGCTGAAGACAGGATAAGGAAATGGGGAGGCCAATCAGACGATCCTCAAGACAAGGATAACAAGGTTGCGACGACATAAAAAGTTTATGTTGATAGATTGAACATCGTAATGCAACTATGACCGCACAATTGCAATTTTTGTTTTTCAATGTTGGGGGCATCTTCAGCAACGATTTGAAGATAAAGAGCACAAGACATTCCCATTAGTTTTGACAAATTGGCATTGAGAGATGATTTTGGAGATAAGTTAGATGCTTTGCAAGCTGTATGAAAATCATGGTAGGCATAAAAAAACATTATTCTTAAATAGATCATCTTTGTAGTTTATGGCTTTATGCTTACTATTTAAGTTTAAGCCCACTACTACTGCAAAAAAAATAAAATGAGATGGACTCTAAAGAAAGAACAAGATCAAATAGCATACACCTTGTTGCAGAAACCATTACTGGAATGCCATATCAGCCATTTGGATACATTTTGAACATTAAAAGTCACTGTAGTTTAGAAAAGCAACTATGCTTCTCAAAAAACACCATAGAACAAGTTCACTGTAGTCTATCCAATTAGATGGAATAAACCAAAAAACCAAATATGGAACTCCTGGGCCACAACCCAATACATCCACTCCTATAACAAAATATGATGGTAGAAAAAATGCTGAAGCATGACAAGTGGATCACACTCCGCGACCAGGTAAAAACATATATGCAACAATTTCAGGGGCCAACTATTTTCACAGTGGACTACATCAAAAATAACCCAACTACAATGCTCCTGGTGGTGCAAGCCCGAAATTTCCTCATTAATTCAGGACTGATTTAAGCCTCCATTTGGATAGAGCAATTTCAAAATGAGGATTTGTTGCATAACACCACAACACATTAGATAGAACTAGATGTGAAACAATTCAAATAACCATATGCAATGAGTCTCTTGAAATTCATTTGTTTTCTCCTTGTTCTTTCACATATATGAATTGCAAATTTGTACTAGGCTAAAAAGATCAATTTAACCTTAAAATGCTAACCAAATCCTTGGATTCAGAATCACTCTATCCATGGCCACCAAATTAACAAGATCAGTGAACTGTAGCTCAAGAAACACAAGGCAGAATACAACAGCATACCATACTCAAACCACAAAATTAAACAGTGCTAAACAAAAGTATCAAAAATCTATTAATTCCTAACAACCATCATGTTACCAACAAAAACAGATCTTAAGCAAATCCCATAAATTTGAAAAGCCATTAAATATCCGCGGATCGAACTTTGAAAATATAACATAACTGTAGCCAAGCAGTCTAAGGCAGATAAACAAAAACCAAAAAGCAGCAAAATGAAGAACGAAATCAAAATCCCTAATTCCCAAAATTCCGAAAGAGCCGAACCTAGGCGGTGAGTACAACAGCGCCACCAGCTTCCTTAATCTTCTTCTCGGCGACCTTGGAGATGAGCTTGGCCTTGACGACGACGGGCTGGTTCACCGGCAACTTACCCTTGCCCAGAATCTTGAAGTAGCCGTGCTGAGTCACGTCGATCAGAGGCACGTTGTCCTTGGTGGCCTTGTCCTTGGTGGCCTTGTCCTTGGCCTCCTGGGGGACGAGTGACCAGAGCTTGTCGACGTTGACGATGGGGCAGTAGAACTTGTTGCGGAGCTTGTGGAAGTACCTCATACCCACTTTACCAAAATACCCCGGATGGTACTTGTCGAACAGGATGCGGTGGTGGTGCATACCTCCGGCATTTCCGCGGCCTCCGGGATGCTTGCGGTGCTTGCCGATACGACCGTGCCCGGCGCTGACGTGGCCTCTCTTCTTGCGGTTCTTCTTGAATCGGGTCGTCATCTCTCCTCTCTCTCACACACACACTCTCTAACCTAGGGTTTCAGCCTTGGGTTCGGCGGCTCACAGAAGCTGGAGTGAGGATGGGATTTGGGATATTTATATGGCAGAAATGTATTTCGGGTTGACGCTTTTACCCTTAGGTTTACGCATAATGCTTAGGTCTAAGTCTAACACATTCGATTGTGTTTCAGGCTTTCAGCCCACGCTGGCCTAATTGTATTTCATCACCCGTCTCACATTGTTTCCAAGGTAAATTACGTTTTTTACTGCCCTATACTTTTTATTTAGAAGTTTAAGATTGTTTCTGTAAAAAAAAATAACTGAGACTTGAGAGCTTAGTTTTACGATTGTCTCTATATTCAATTTGGAGACAATGGTAAATCCTAGGTAGTTTTATGCTTCCATTAATAAGCATGTCTTTTGATGTTTTCATTGTATAGAAAACATCTTTTCTTTTGAGCGATAGAGAAATATTATTTGATCACCTAGCTCTCCGTTACTTATAAGAATCATCTGATTATGGGATGTTAAATAACAAGCTATTTCTTATATATAGGCCTAGATGAACACACCGCTCCTTTGGTTTTGCTGCAATGCACTTATGCTTGCACACGCCAATTATTTGGTGGGAATAATTTGTTGTGTTTCCAAAGTTTGAAGATCTTCTGTTAAATTCATATATTGATCTTCTGCAAATGCTACTTTCGTTGCAGAATGAGGCATGTGCCGAGCTTTGCAAAAGAGCAGAGAACGGAGAAAGGAAAAGTTACCTTTCCTTTACCTGCTGGACTTCTAAAGCTTTAGAAAAGAAGTTTAATATTTTCACCATGAAATATACAAAGTGTTGGCATTTTAATTACATCAACAACAAATAATTACATGAATAACCTGATAAACACATCAATTACTCACAAATACAATTACTATGCTTGTATAATTCAACTTTGAAGAAAGACTGCAGCTCCAACTAAACCCAACCATAATGTCAAAGCTATCCAGAAAGTTTGGCTTTTCTCCAATCCAATTGGGGGTCGCCATACCATGAAGTCCCCAAAATAGTCTTTGGATGATGTAAGTTGATTAGTTATTGTCCCACTTCTCCTCTCATCTTTGTCCTTGTATTTATCACTCCACGTACCAGCATAGCTGCAGTACTCACGCATCAAAAAACCTCATTAGTCAGTCAACCAAACTATTGAAGAGTTGCTAGAAATGACCAAATCGGAGCCATGAAAAGATCGATTTTAAAGGAAACTACTGAATTGATAAACAAGGTACATCTATTTGTTTAATTTTCAGTTTGTTTACGTAACAGTCTAGCCAACTCTTGCTTCCTAAAACACTAAGAGAGGATAAAAACAACTTCATCAACCTGTCCAATTAGGGCAAGAAAGTGTTTGTTGGGAAAGGAAGAAAAGATTCAAGCAATTGAAAAGTGCAAGTGGCAGAAAGGTCAAAGCATGATTCCAGACAGACTCCAGTTTCATTAAGAGCACTTCAATATAGCCAATTCTACATTGATCCTGATTCAAGTTTCCTCAAATTATTATTATTGATATCACTATCTAAACAAGGATTTAGTGATCAGTTTTGTCCCCATTATGCATCGGCAATGTTTGAAGATGAGAGCTGAAAATATGGTGGCTTCATATTCATAGACTGAGAATTGGAGCTCTACACAGGTAAGAGAGAGATAGCTCTATGCAGGACAGAGGAAAGACAGAAACTGTGACAGAATAGTAGATAGACCATCGGCAAAGTAATAATTAGCATGCGTAAATCATGACATGGTTGAAGGTAAAGGACCAATACCTGTCATAACTAGAACCGATAAGTGGTATGGTTACCATCTCTTCTTGGGTTATCTTGAGCTTTGGTGCTTGCAAAATGTAGCGAAGCTCTGCAGCCTGGCGTCGGATGCTGACACTGGGGTGCTTGTTCTCCAATTGCAGGTAAAGATCAATGCAGTCGGCATGGCGTTTATTAGCCTCGTAGGCCATAGCAAGCCAAATTTGTATCTGTTAACCCATAACACCACTTTCCATTAGCACACTGATCAAATTAACATGTTGCATTGGCACAATTGGCAAAGAAAGATCCTCAAAGTTATGGTGAGTTAACCTACCTCACCACCAAATAACGTTGGCCTCGGAATGATTGTCAGTGCTCCTTCTAGGAACTCAATGGCACGCCCGTACATCCCCCTCCCATAAGCCTTCTGGCCCAAGTCGAACATCAACTGCGCGGTGGCTCTCCGCTCTGCCTGCTCCTTAGCCACCTGTTCTCATCCCATTACAACATAACCAACCAACCCCATTACAACTACCATGAAATTAAAAAGACTCTGCAACAATGAAACTGTTCAAAAATCCTTCTCTTACCCAATTCAGCTATGACATGGAAAGCATTGAATCACTTTTGGACCCAATTAAGCTACCAAGAAGCTACATATCTAAAGAAACGAACTATTCAAGAATTAAGCTTCACTTCCAAATTAAATCTAGACTGGTACATAAATTAGTTCATGCAATTCTCACTTTGGCGCAGCAAAACAATAAAAGAAGTCAAATTCGATTTATTTTCCGATAAAGCAAACGATAAATAAGGTCTTAGGGGTAAAGGCTGACCTTTTCAAGCTCTTTCCTCACTCTCATCCGCTTCTCTTGCTCCGTCTCTTCTCTACCATCGTCTTCATAATCGTCCTCGATCTTGCTCTGTAACTCCTCGGCTTTCTTCTCCAACTCTTTTCTCTCCTCGATCTCCTTCAATCTCCTCCGCATTTCCTTCTCCCAATCCAACGGCGGCTCCTCATCCCCTTCCCCTTCCCCTTCCTCAAATCCGTTGCCGTTCCCCTCCTCGTCCCTACCAAAGTCCACGCCGTTCACTTTCGAATTCGCTTTTCCCCGAGCCACCACTCGTTGGCTCCGAGCCTCGCCGTCCGAGTCAAACCCCTTGGCGGCGATGAAGCCGTTGTATGCGTGATTGTGAGGCTCCCTCTTTGGCAGGCTCAGGTTTAGATTCAATAAAGCGTCCAGCGCCACCGGACGAGTCTTACGGTCCGGTAATATGGTCCTAGGCGAGGTCACGTCTAGTAACAGCGCTAGGTTTCCGAGAACTACGGCCATGGGTGCCGGGAAGAGTCAAGAAAGAGAGAGATAAAGAGGAAGAGTCAGGAATCCATATGAGATTCCCGCTGAAAGAGATATTTGCGTCTGTTATTTTTTCGTCACTAAAAAACCCTTCATTTATCTCTAAATTACTTGCAATTTCAAATTTGAGAGTATATAGATTCTCAATCTGGTAAGGGCAATCCTATTGTGAAGAATGTGAACGTGGCGCCTCACAGGCTAGAGCCGTGTGGCGACTACAGCAGCCTCGACTTGTTTCAGGGAAACACGTCACTGGAGCCAAAAACGACGGCGTTCAAGTCGTCGTCGCGTTGCGTGACGCGCCAATTAATGCTTGTTATTTTGGAGGCTTCTCTTATTAGTCAGACGTACCCGCAACCGCAAGGACCGAGTAGTAGTTGTGTGCACTCTCGAGTTCCACATCTTCGATCGTCTCCGCGACACAGGGACCAGAGGATTTAACAAATTTCAAGCTCAAAAGGGCCATAGCTTTATCCAATGCCTCTCTCTCGTTCAACTATGGCTCAGTCACTCTGTAATTTGCAGCCTCCATTTCTCTCTTCATTTCACCCCAAACAGCATCAGAAAGTTCTTCAATTTACCTCCGTAGCCAGAACCAAGCATCGAGTTTCTCTACCGTTTCATTCCTCTAATGCCAGACGCTTTCGATTTTCTTCACTAAGATCAGCCTCCGTTAACGGCTATGCATCGGAAGAGTACAAAAACCATGAAGCCGAAGAAACCGAGGTCGAGCTATTCGAGAGGCTACGGAGGCTGTTCGTTTTTCTCCGGTCAATTTTACCCGGCGGAGTTTGGTGGAACTTCTCCGATGATGCGGAAATTAGAATCTTCGCGAAGCCGGTGACTGTGACTCGCGCTCTTACTCGGATGTGGGGCTTGGTTGCTCGAGACCGTTGGGTTATCTTTGCCGCCTTCTCTACCCTAGTTGTCGCCGCGGTTCGTGCTTTTATTAATTTGAAAGTGTATAGTTAGTTTTTTTTTCTTTTTCTGGAAATTGTTTTACTGAGAGTTGTTTGTGCATTGCTGCTTCAGCTTTCGGAGATATCAATTCCGCATTACTTGACGGCCTCGATCTTTTCGGCACAGAGCGGCGAAATCGCCGTGTTTCGTCACAATGTGCAGCTATTGGTGATTCTCTGTGTTGTTTCAGGAATATGCAGGTCAAAATCTTGTATGGACTAAGTTCCCTTCTTCTTTTTCAAGCTGCGTTGGACATTCTCTGTCCCATTTGCTTTTTCACTGCTGAATTCTTCTAAACGAAATCTTACATATTATGAAACTTTTCACATTCCATGTTGAATATTTTGAAATAATGAAATTTGAACCATCTCCATGGATTAGTGATTTGACACAGCTGCTGACTTCATACTCTGTTTCTGCACTTCAGTGGTTTACGAGGATGCTGTTTTGGCATTGCAAATATGATTCTTGTGAGTGTCTCCCCTATGATTCTGCATCTTTTTCAATGCTAATTCGAAAAATGCAAATAAATTGAGATCACTTGGTTTAAGTATAAAGAGTCACCAATGACATTTGTACTCTCTCATAATTGGATCAACTTATGCAATGCCATGTCTAGTTCCTTGATGAGCCACGTGAGGTGATGACGAGAATGTGAAGAGAATATAAGCTTCTATCTGGCATCACTTTTCGTTGATAGATACCTCTTAGTCTTTTGTTTATTTATTATTATTTTCTTTATTGCTTAGAGGATCCTTTAATATCATTTTCAGGTCAAGCGCATGAGGGAAACACTATACTCTTCACTTCTTCTTCAGGTTCTGAATAACTTACATTTTTCTTAATCTCAAAAAGAATAAGTTAATATCGTTTGCTTTTGTTGGTATTGTTTGACTTATTGCAGTATCTCCGTTGTAGGATATATTCTTTTTTGACACTGAAACAGTTGGTGATTTGACAAGTAGGCTTGGGGCAGATTGTCAGCAAGTATCAAGAGTTATTGGAAATGATCTCAATCTCATAATGCGGAATGTTCTTCAGGTTAATTCACTGCTTAAGTTATCCATCTTTTCTGAGTTTGCCTAATCATTCTGTGATTTATTTTCCATTTTCGTTTGTTCTTTTCCAGGGAACAGGTGCAATGATCTACTTGTTAGTTTTATCACGGCCCCTTGGTTTATGTGTATTGGTGATATGTTCTACTCTAGCAGCAATTATGCTGCTTTATGGCCGGTAAGACTATTTCACTGTTTTGTCAGTTATCCTTCCTCTATATGTTAAACTGCCATGCCAAAATGAAGTCACTTTTCAATTTATTGGTCAATATGAGGTTATGAAGTGGATGTCTTGCTAGAAAAGAATGGATAACATTAGAGATCAGTATCCCTTGAGGGCCAATAATAAGCTGCAATTTGAGGTCACTTGCTTTACAAGGATAGAGAAATAATTGGTGTTGAGGTTTCAGAACAACAAGATGCCCTACAACTTCATGGAAGATATTGATCTTTAAATGCAGAGAAATTCACATAAATGTATTTCAAATTCTTGTTGTTCTTATGGCCTGTTTTTGTTTCTTCTTATTGTAGATTTGAGAAAGTTGAGGCTTAAACCTTTTCCTTTCTTGTAGGTACCAGAAGAAGGCAGCAAAACTTACTCAGGAGTTTACTGCTTCTGCCAATGAGGTAGAATATATAATTTCAGCTTTTTTTTTTTTTTTGAAGATTTTGATTGCAACTTGTTTATATGGTTCACAATTTTTCCTCATGTCATGTAGGTTGCACAAGAGACATTCTCTTTGGTAAGAACTGTCCGTGTTTATGGAACAGAAAAACAAGAACTTGGAAGGTATACACGCTAAACATTTGTATATCCTATCATTCATTTTTATTACTCCTTTGTTGTGTCAATGTATGTAATAAATGTTGACATAGGCAACCGAGAAGACCATTTATGTATATATATTTGATTAGTGGTTAATGGGGTTATATTTTCTATGTGGTCTTTAGGTACAAGCTGTGGTTAGATAAATTAGCTGATATAAGCATACGGCAAAGTGCTGCATATGGTTTTTGGAACTTGAGCTTCAACACTCTTTACCACTCAACCCAGGTCCATATTTTTTGGTGGTTTCAAACTGATATGATTTTAGTATTCAAGATAGCGACTTTGTGTTCATGATCAACAAAGGAATGACAGTTCATGTTAAAATTTAGAATGTTGTGATTTTGTTTTATTGATCCTACCTTCTTGTCGTTGACTTCTTCCTTTTATTTGCACAAACAATTTCTAGGTCGTTGCCGTGCTGCTGGGAGGGATGTCGATTCTATCTGGTCATATTACAGCAGAGAAACTGACAAAGTTTATATTGTATAGCGAGTGGCTAATTTATGCAACATGGTGGGTGGGTGACAATTTATCCAATCTGATGCAATCTGTTGGGGCAAGTGAAAAAGTCTTCCAATTAATGGATCTCTTGCCCAGCGACCAATTTATATCAAAAGGCAAGAAACTTATGAACTTCAATAGAACTGTTATATTAATATATTGTTTCATGTTAAATTTAGGTTTCATATTTTTGGAGCCGTCTATTTTTTATTTCGTTACGAATTTCAGTATCAACGTACTTGAAGTTGTTCTAATATTTTTCTTGTATTAATTTATTGGATTTTCTATGTTCTGTGGCAGGATCAAAGTTGCAAAATCTGGTTGGACATGTTGAGTTTGTAAACACTTCTTTCCATTATCCTTCAAGGCCAACGGTTAGTTCCCTAAAAAAATATACGATCTTGTTAATTCTTTTGACAGCCATGTTTCTGATATCCCCCCATGGTCCAACACTTGAGACTTGAGAGCAGTCTGAATAGTGTTAAAATAGACAAAATGTTCATAAAGTGGTAATTCCCTGTTTCCCAGCCGAGCATACACTACCCTAAAAGTATTTATCTCCTACATCTCTGCAGTATCAAGAGCACCTATGGAGCTAAATTTTTTTATTATAATCTGCTTACTTTTTGTATTTTTTGGTCTTCCCCACTACAGTATTTCTACTGCGACTTGTTAGGTTTTATATTTATATGTCTGTAGTTGTATAAACTATAGAGATCACAAATAAGTTTATCTACAGTAATTTATTTGAAATTATCCAAAATTCTAAAATGTTGACAATTTTTATTTTTCACCTGTTTGGTTTGACTATCCTAGCTGAATATGAATTGATTATAAGAATTTTTGTTTGGTTACATGATTAATATTGCTAATTTAAGAAGAGAATAATAAAACTTTTGAATAGGTACCTGTACTGCAAAATATCAGCTTGTCCGTGAAACCTAATGAAGTGGTTGCTATTGTAAGTGTTGCTGCTACTCTTTATTGATTTCTTACTTTTCCCTGCGAAGGTAAGCGCTTAACTTTGCAACCTCTAATCTTATAGGTTGGTCTTAGTGGTAGTGGAAAAAGCACACTCGTGAATCTTTTGCTCCGTCTCTATGAGCCAACAAATGGTCAGGTAAATCTTTTTTAGCTTCAATCTGTTAGTAACCAAAGAAAATAAAGAGAATTGGAAGGTTTAATGATATTGGTGTTGGTCTCTGAATTATCTTTTTTGCTTAATGCAATTTCCCCTCAATATCGCTTTGATTTCAGATTTTGATTGATGGTTTTTCTCTACAAGAGTTGGACGTCATGTGGTGGAGGGAAAGAATCGGATTTGTTGGGCAGGTTCTTATTTTCTTTCCATCATGAAAATTAGCAGATTAAGTAGACCTTTTTGTCTTACGGTTGGAATGTAAACAGGAACCCAAACTGTTTCGCACAGACATTAGTTCGAACATTAGATATGGATGCACTAGAGATATAAGGCAGGAGGATGTTGAATGGGCTGCCAAGCAGGCATATGCACACGATTTCATTTCATCGCTGCCCAATGGTTATCAAACACTTGTTGATGATGATTTACTCAGTGGGGGACAAAAGCAAAGAATTGCCATTGCAAGGGCCATTCTTAGGGACCCGACCATTTTGATCCTTGATGAAGCAACTAGCGCACTGGATGCAGAGAGTGAACACAATGTCAGGGTAAGCACTTCTGGCGATGAGCTCCCCACATCCCAATACTCCAAAGGTTTAAAAGATTAAGTTTGATGTACCATTCCCCATTATCTCCAGGGTGTTCTTCGTGCTGTCAGAAGAGACAAGACAACGAGGAGAAGTGTCATAATAATTGCGCACAGGTAGGTTTCTCTAATATACTGTCTTTTGATTGTCTTAATGGTGATGCTGAAAGTCAGCTTCCTCACTTTGTGCAGGCTTTCTACCATACAAGCTGCTGACAGGATAGTGGTCATGGATGGTGGTAGAATTGTTGAGGTTAGTATTTGGTCCGTCTTTTGCAAGGACTGTCCATCATAATTTTTATTTGTTTTATTTTTCATTTAAATTGCAAAAAGCAATGTTTGAACTTCTGAAGAATCCCCTCATGGGGAAGTATCCCACGACCTCTTAGCATGATTCAGATATTCGTTGTTCCTCTTTCCCCTCCTCTCGTGTTAGCTCTTGATAAAACTTTTCTGTCTGTTACACAGACTGGCAGTCACAGAGAGCTGCTTGTTAAGGATGGCCTCTATGCACGACTGACTAGAAGACAAGCTGATGCTGTGGCATGATCATGGAGCGTTTCGTGTTTATTTTATAACTTTCTGGTGAATTGCAGTATGGACTATGGAGGGCCAAGCAACTTCTTTCTTACTGCTGACCCATAAGTTGAAATGCAGTAAAAACTCGCGGCGCGTACAACTGTGAAGGAAGTTTTATATGTATACAGCACTGAACTACTGAAGCGGTTGTAGTGATGCCATCTCCATCTCCATCTCCATAGGTATGCAATGCTGCTTTGAACAGAATCTGCGGCATCATACTCCCATTTTTGGAACATCTGAAGTGTAATTTTAGAAAGCTCAGATGAATTAGATTGCCTTACGGCTTGATGGAGAGAACATTGCAAAAAGTGTAATTCTCAGGAAGCATACTTGTAAAACAAAGTTTTTATCGAGTGTCTATAAATGTAGAATCAAAGTAAAAATTTGAGCGACTGATTATGCCAGCTTGTTCTAACTTGCTTAATGTTATACTATCATTCTTTGCTGTAAAAACCAAGTCTTTGGATTGGATTCTCAAACATCTTTATTACTCTAAATATGGTTAAGCAATGGAGTTTCTATTAATTTAAAGTATTAACCGAATAATTTGCATCTGATTGGGTTATGGACTCGGATTGTAATCGCTATGGGCTTTTTTTTTGGCCCAAAATTATATACCCGCGTGAAACGAGAAGGCTTCCTCCGCTTTGCTCCTCCTCGTCTTCCATTGAACTACCCAATTGTCCAAACCCTCGTTCCAACCCCCTACCCCAACCCGTAAGAAGATAAATAACAAAACACGAAATTAATAGAGCAATAACAGAATCAAGGAAGGGCCATGGATTCGTACAGACCGCACCAGCAGTACATGAGGCCGCCGCCGCCACCACCACCACCACCGCCTGCCACGTCGGATCCCTACCACTACCAGCAGCAGCAACCACCGCCACCGCCACCGCCAAGACCACCAGTCCCTCAGCAGCAAGGCGCGTGGTACTCGAACCAGTACCAGTACCACTCATTACAGTCCCCGTCGCCTCCTCCACAGTGGGGTCCGCCACCTCACGCCGACCATCTACCTCCCCCGCCGGGCTCTTATCCTGCGCCACCGCTTCCCCCTTATTCTGCGCACCCCAACCCCCATTATCATCCTCAATCTCGCCCTCACGGACCTCCTCAGCTACCTCCTCCCCCTCCTCAGTCTTATCATCCTCAGCTCAATCAGGTATGCACATGTTTATGCATTGGGGCTATGATGTTGATGATTTGAGTTTTGTGTGTGGATTGCTTGATGTGAGGCTTAATGAGACTGATTGTTAGTATTGGTTTGCAAACAAACATTGTAGTGGCTTTGTGTATGTTAATAATTTAACACCAATACTTGTAGGAATGGGGAGCTCAGAGTCGGCCAAACAACCAAGGTTGGGAATACGCAGGTAAGTTTTCTCTATATTTCATCTCTCTCAGAAGTCAGAACAGACCTTGATTTGCTGATTTCAAATTGAGAAAATCACCTTGTTTCCCATTAGATTTTGTAGTGCACATAGGATTTTCGACCAAATTTCAAGGTCCTAGTTTTGCTATCCTACTGTTTTTCTTTTGTGTGCCAAAATGTTGCTGGGAGCATCTTGAGTTTCCCTCTATGTGGGTTAATTACATGGGATTAAATTTCATTGTTTTGTAATCGTAGCCCATAACAATGAACAAGATTGGGCTGCCAAGGCTAGGGCATGGGCAGATGCTAGGACGGCAATGGAGAACCAGGATCAACAATCGCAATTTACATCGGCTGGCAGACCAGAAGAACAAAGCCATTATCATGATCAGTATCCTCATAGTCAGCACCAGTTTCTTTCTGCATCTAGCAGCTATCAACAGGTTGCAGTTTCAGGGACACCAACACACCGGCCATTGGGAATTCATCCCCAGGACACTAACTTTATCAGCTCTGAACCATCTTCTTATGCTCATCACACTGTTAGATCTGCAAGCCCATCTGTTCATCAGCAGGAGGTACCTTCTAGTTATTCTTCTGTTACAGGTAATTTTCACATGGCATATTGGCTTTGCATGTGAAGCTTGTGTTCCAAACTGCTGTTATGGAACTCAATTTTCTCTTGAATTCTACATTCTGGATAATATGGTCCTTTCAGAGTATCTTGAAAATTATAACTGGAGGTTGCTTCTTTTCTGATGTGAATGGTTATTTTGGATAGTAGTAGGTGAATAGTAACTGGTCAAGTGGTTCTCCGCCCTCCTTTATTTAATTGTATTGTTTTGCGAAATATCTGTTCTTTACTAGTTATTTTCTCTGAATGGATGCTTTGTTGCTTTTCATATACTTGTTATTGTAGCTGAATTCATATAAATATATAAATATATATATATATATATATATTTGTTTTTATATATGTTATTTATGTGATTTAGTTGTTGTAAAGTGCAAGTGTGCAACAGAGGTTAGAGTGCTTTACTCAAATGTGTACAGAACCTTGATTATATTATTGTGCGAAGTAAATCATGGTCTTTTTATTTTTTTTTTAAGATCAAGCATTCTTATCAAGTTCATCAAGAATACGTCCTCCATTTGATTGAGTGCCGGGACCATCTGCACTAAAGGGGCAATATAATAAGCAATGACTACATCTTCTTTATACAGATGCTTTCTGTTGGATGCAGGAAAATATAAATGGTTTTTCGGAGATGTCTTTTGTTGTTATTTTCTTAAAGAAAATGAATCCCACCTTAATCAGCTTTTGCGGGGATTAGGAGGAGAATATCTATTAACTTCTAGTGCTAGTAGTCTGGGATGGAGAAAGTTTTTAGAGGATGGTTATGCCACTATACTCACAGTTACATATTATTTTCTTATGGTCTATGTATCTTAGAACAAACATTCATGCAAACAAGATCCTCCCAAAAGCTGAAAGATTGGATACCCTGTAACCAAATGAGGACCTTTGTTGCTCCCAAGGATTTCCCTCCTGAATTAGTCTTTTGGTTTGCTGCTTGACTTCTTTCTTGAATGGCAGGCAATGAAGCTTCTGCAGAACTGAATGAGCAGTCTTACAACTTGTTACGTATGCCAAATTCTTCAGGTCAAGAAGGACAGCACCATATGCAACAATCACAGCCAATACCCTTCGGATATGGCAGTCATTCTGCAGATCCAACAACCAATCTTGCTGACCAGCCTTTAGAATTTGCATCTGGGTTTAATTCTGATCATGGTGCACACACGTCCAGCTATGCTTATCATGATTCACTTGCTAGTATAAGAGGTGTGGACCCTGCTACAACAGTGCCTTCCATGAATACTTGGACTGCTTCTGTTGGACCTGGAGTAGTATATCCTCCTATTCTACCACAGGTACGACATCTAGTTTCACAAATCTCTCTTCAGTTCTACGGCCTTGATATGAATGTGATGGCATTGTTTCATTCTGCAGCATGATCCTTCTATGACGATACCTTCTCCGGCCCCTGGAAATGCTCCACCTTCATTTGGTAGTTTTCCTGGATTGAGCCTCCAGCCAACAATTCCAACCACTGGTCCTCCTTTTGCTCTCACTGCAGGAACTGCTGGTCATCCTACGGTGGCCTTCCCTGGTGATGCATATGGAGTTTCTACAATTTCTGAGCGCCCGAAAAAGGTAACATTTTTCTGTTCCTTATATGTGAATGTTGACTGACATGATTGTTATTAATTCTATTGTCCTGAAATTTTTGCTAGGCTTCAGTGCCTAATTGGCTTAGAGAGGAAATTAAGAAAGTAGGCATCACAAATTCGTCCATGGACCATCCCAAGGAGGAAACACAGTCTGTTGAGGATGAAGGTGTTGACAGATCTTTTGGGAAGGGTGATCTAGCCGATAGCAAAAGCATTGATTCTTCTAGATCAACTGAAGAAGATGATGATGAGGTTTTATTCTCTCACCTGAAGATGGTTCATTTTTTATTTGAAGCTTCCTCTCTCCCCCTAGTGAATTATTCCATTATGAAACTCCTGTAAATTTTCTCCATGTATTCAGTCCTTGCTAATAGCTATTTGGATGCACTTCATTTGATTATTAAGAATTGACATATCTTTTTGTTTTATAGGATGAGGTAGAGGCAGCTAGGACTGCAGCTATTAATCAGGAAATAAAGCGTATCCTAACTGAAGTTCTCTCCAAGGTTGTACTGCTTCGAAAGTGATAGATTGCTTATTTAACTTATTCATACTATATTTTTTAATTATTATTATTACTTTTTTGACAGGTTACTGATGAACTGTTTGATGAAATCGCAACAAAAGTTCTTAGTGAAGATGATCTGACATTTGAAGGTAATTGTATGGCTGTACCATAACTACAAGTCCTGGATGGAGTTCCTATGTATCTTAGAGTTACTTGTTTTGTCTGGCATTTTCTTTAAAAAAAAAAAAAGGAATTTAATTAGTTATGTCATTATCGACAGTTGGACAGGGCATACTCTCTTCAAACCATAAGGTATTGCCATCTCCCGCAGCAGTTTCAGCTCCCAAGGCTTCTGCAAAGGTTCTAATTCCAGCCAAGTCTAGGGAATCTGAGACTGAAGATGTCGGTGAAAAATCTAGCTCTAGTGCACCTGGTGATATATTGGGTCTTGCAAATTATGCTACTGATGATGATGATGACGACGACGATGGAGGTGATGAAATTCCGAGTTCTGGTGTGCCAAATTATGGGAAAGATGTTCTTCTTCAGCTTTCAACTGTTAGAAAGCCTTCAAATGATAGACATGAGTTGCATGATGCCACTGCAAATGGCAGTTCTCCAGTAGAGCTTGAAGAGAACAGTAGAAGTCGGACAAGTTTGCCGAATGATCTGAGCAAAGCTAGTTCATTTGACTCCAAATATAATAACAGTGCTGCTGTTAGTGATATTGGGTATAATAGAAACAAGAGTGAGGAGAATAATGTTGATAAACATCTGCAAGATAGCACTACTGCCTCCAGGCTGAAAGATGCTGTAGGCTTAGTGAAACCTGAACTACCTACAGAAAATGTTAATGACAAAAAGACAGCAAAAACTGACCCACATGGTAGGGAGTCCAGGATGAAACCTGATAAGCATGATCGACATGAGAGTAAAAGGAGTTCTTTGAAAGACAATAAGGAGGTAGAGAGTGGTAAGATTAGGAAGGACGATAAGGGTGATGAGAAACGTAGGAGGCAGGATGAGAAGTCTCTGAGAAAGGAAAGGACAGATGATCGGAATGGCTCAAAGGAAAAGATCAAAGACCAAAATGTTAAGCCCGGAGAAAAAGCAAAGGAATCTGATTCAAGTAAAAGGTCTTCCCATCCTGATGTCGAGGAGGACCGAAGAGAAACAGATAGACTCCGTAGAGATGGTTCTAAAGAAGATGTGAGCAGAAAAAGAGAACGGACAAAGAATAAGGAGGATGATAGATCAAGACGTAAACATTCTACTGACTCAAGCAGGCACAAGAGAAAGCGCTCCTCTTCGATTGACAGTAGGGGTAGAAGCAGCAAGGACAACTCGATTAATCATGCCAATCATTCAAGTGATGAATCTTCTGAGGATTCTAAAAGGTTAGTCATTTTTCTACTTACTATTTCTCCATCTGTTCTACTTATGTTATTTAGTGTTCTTATACAGTTATGTCCTGCAGGAAGCTACATTCAAGGAGACGTGACTTATCACCATCACCAGTCAGATCTAGGAGAAGGTACAATTTATCAGAGATTTGTTTGTTTATTTATTTTATACTTTTTTTTTTTTACGTTTCTTTGGATCATGAAGTTCAGCTGGTTGTGTTATTATTATTATTATTATTCTCTTTTTTTTTTGGTAAATGCAGACCATTGTGTTTAAGTAGCTCTGAGAAAACAAACTAGGTAATTCGTTATGGAGATATTTTCTTGTTATATCAAAATAAAAATGCAGAGAAATAATCATAGTTACCAAAAGTTCATTACTAGATTAGTGATTGTCCATCTTGGGTTCTTTTCTGGTTCCAATGTGATTGCTGTGTGAGGTTGACAATCTTTTTTGTCACATCATGTGGTTTAAAGGTGGAACACCAAAATGTGGTACACTTAGCATTATTCGAATTTAAATTAGAAATTAGGAATGAAGAGTGAAAACATTTACATGGTGTTCATTGTTTGTATTTGTAACTAAATGTGTTGTATTATTTTTCATTTAGATATTATGGTATTGCCTGTATGAATAAACAAGAGTGGAGAATACATAGACGTGGAGTGGTGTCCCAATTTTGTATGCTTACTTTGTGGGTTTTAGAGTTATGACTTGTTTTTCTATCTAGTTTCGGATGTGACCCATAAGCGAAAAGTTTAAGTCTCTTGCTTTCAAAGTCCCTTGTGAGAGTTATGATTCTGTCATTTAGGTTCTTTACATAGTCATTAGAAACCAAATAATATATTTTAAGGTGCCCTACTCCAGATGAAGTATGACTCTGCACAAGGCTTAGCATTTCTCTTCTGAAACCATGTATGTTTAACTCACCAAATGAGTATCATGGATGTTTTCATTTCTAGACAAGTTTCGCGGTCTCCACATAGCAAGCATTCTCAGCGCAGGCATTCTCCCTACTCTTCTCTTGATACCAACAGGTATTTTGCCATAAAATCTTTTTTGTGTTAATCTTAACTATACTAATTTAAATGCAGGGGGAAAAGGTCAAGATCCAGATCACCTGTGCGGCGGCAGAGATAATTGGAGGACAGATCATATACAAGTCAAGTGCCAGCGTTATGTTCCAAAGTGGTTTGAAGCTTCCATAAGCATCGGAACAAGTTTCACACAGAAATCCGGTGCAATGCACAGCTACTGTTGGGTGCTATACATCTGTTGCTCTGAATTTGAAGTAGGTGTACGTACTTGTTGAATGGATCCATTTAGTCTTGAAGATATAGCATGGACACCTTAGAGGCAGGTTGGGTGATGTGCTTGAGCTGATGGTATATATAGTCATTACAGTTTTGTGGCATCACGATCTGTATGAGCTGATGTGTTTGAATATCGAATTGTGTTTACCGCTCTGAGGTCGTTCTGATGGTGTTTTGTTCATATGGGCATCATACTCTTGTACTCGAGCATCTGGAAAATGATATTAATGGGCCTGAGGGAATGCAATTTTGTATTCTGATAAACGCTCGAGTTTAGTTTAGTTTGGTCTTCTTCTTTTTTTGGATGAGATAAAAGCGTGAGTGAGTTCAGCCACGGTAATCATTCTGTGATTAAAAAGAATTCGATGGTGATTTTTTTTTTTGAAATATAATTGCAAAGCAGATGCTCTGGATCTTGAGATACATATTTGAATAACGGCCTGAGAAATACACAAAGGATAATTAGAAAACCAAATACTATTTTGAGATGTGAGAATCATATTAAAAAGAAAGAAAAGGGAAAAGGCTCATCTAGAAAACGACGTCGCAAGACTCGTAAAGTAGCGCGCATGGATTCGTTGACTCTGGAGATATATTAGGCAGGGGCAAATGGAATAAGGTCGGTGGGGAGTTGGAAATGGAATTTAACGTGTAAAAGGCGACAAAATCTCACATGGATTCCGCTGTGACGGCCTTTGTACTTGGTGAGGGCGACGCTGCTAGTGTGTTTGTTACTCCTGCAACTCCTCTTCTTCGGTTAAAGTTCCATTCATTCTCTCTCAAATTCAGATGTTACTAAACCAACCTCGGCTCACACGTACTTCATATAAACAAAACGAACCCTCCATCGTTTTCATTGTTCTCTAACAACTCCAAGTACAATGAAGGTCACTCCTCCCTCCCACATTTTCAATTTTGTTTGCTATTCTGGTTTGTTATCAAAAACCGACTGACAGAATTGGTTTTGCTTTTACAGGCATTTCAAGTGAGACTCTCCGGTCTGTGGTCAATTTGGCTGTGTGGGTTTGCATTAATTGGTCTCTCCCTCTATGCCACTCAGAGGCTACCTTCCCTCGAGGATCAGATCATGAGGCCCAATCTCAGTCAACGAGGTCGTGGCGGTTCACAGACTCCGAGAATTATCATATTCTCAGCGCCAAGGCCGTTTAGTGGTTCTGTTGGGGCGAGGCAGAGTCTAGCTCTTCGTTCATGGCTGGCTTTGTGCCCGGAGATTATAGTTGTGCTGTTCAGCAATGACCCTTCCGTTGTTTCTTTCGCCCAAACGTTTGGTTCTCGGGTTGTGGTGGATCCCAACATTGATTTCACGTAAGCCAATCACTTTGTCATTTATTTCTTGCTCGATCATTACTTTAGTTGAATGCAATGCAAAGCAAATCCTCAAGTAGTAATGTCATATCTTATATTTATTGCTATCTGATACATGTCTATATGGGTCTAGGTTCCTCGGTACCCCATTTTTTCATTCGATGATGGCAAGAACATGGTCTTTTTCACCGGACATTTCTGTTCTGGTTGATCCAGAAACAATTGTTTTCCCTGACTTCATTTCCACCCTGAAATATGCTAACAAACTTGATCGCGATTGGCTTCTAGTTGCTTCGTCACGAAACGTGTCCTACTTCCCATTCTACTTGGATGAGGATGGAAAGCATTGGAGAAGAGAGGATGGCAAATCGATGAAAACACATGAGGTATGAAGTAGGGTATTGCAGACTGAGATTTAATGGTCCATTCAAGACAACTAAGTCTATTGACACTCTTCTCTCTTCCATCAGCTGCAGGAGATAATCGGTGAGAGTTGGCAGCGGACTCCATGTGAACAGAAATTGCTTATGGCATGGAATAGCGGAGATCTGCCCCTATATTCTGGAGTCCTTCCTCCTTTTTTGTATGGTAGGGGGGTGCACAATAGTTGGGTCGTTAATGAGGCCTTGTCATCGGAGCTTAGGTTTGTGTTTGATGCCAGTTGGACAATCTCAAGCTTTTCAGTGATTGGTCAGGAGCATCTGACTAACTGGACTGTTGGAGCTTCCAATGCTGAAAGAAGAAGCTGGGAATATGCTGGAAATTCTCATGTTGGAGCATTATATGGATCATTGTCTCATCATGAAACTAGTTATTCTAGCCTAGTAAAACTCTTGAAATGCGACGCGCAATATATCCTTGTCAACAACACAACGGAAAACATTTGTCCATCTGCATACCGACGTGCTGGCTTGGGTTCCTGGTGGAAGAAGGAAACTTTGGCTTGGGTTGAGGGTGTAAAATCACAAGGCGAGTTATTAGATTGCTCTCCGATGGTTCCCAAAAATCGTTCAAAACCATTAGACTATCCATTTTCCTTAGAGACACTCCTACCATTAATTGCAGACAGTAATAAGACAATTGTGCTTGCTGCTGCTGGATTCAGTTACAAGGACATGCTAATGAGCTGGGTGTGTAGAATGCGCCACCTACAGATCACAAATTTTATCATTTGTGCCCTCGACAAGGAAATCTACGAGTTCTCTGTCCTGCTGGTAAGTTATTCAAAACTTGATTATTTCTTTGTTAGTTCTCTTTCTGTTCTTGTCAAACATGTCCATTTCAGCATGAACTTGCATGAGTATGCTTCAAACAGAGTGAATATGGGTAGCAGATGCAAAGATAAACAGTTTATTTTTTAAAAGTGAAGCTTGTCTGTCTGGTAGAATGATATCCAACTGTGTTCATTATTTTTGACTTTCTACTTTCTTTTACTGTTAGGGCCTGCCTGTGTTCAGCGATCCCGTTGCTCCAAGTGAGATCAGCTTCAATGATTGCCACTTCGGAACAAAATGCTTTCAGAAGGTGACCAAAGTGAAGTCGAGAATGGTTTTAAAGATACTGGAGCTGGGTTACAGCGTACTTCTTAGTGACGTGGATGTATATTGGTTTGGAAATCCATTGCCATTACTCAGCTCTTATGGTACTGCTGTTCTTGCGGCTCAGTCGGATGAATTCAAAAATATAGGTGCTTATTTTTCAGTATTTTTGTGTACATGATCTTTCTTCTTTGTCAGTGGTATAGAAGCACTTGGTACATGTGCAGAGAAAAAATGGTATGGTAGATTAGATTGTCTTATGTTTGGTGTGATTCATTTGAAATTGATTTGGTTTCTTGTATATGGTTTTTTATATGGAGAGTGTGTTGGGATAAATGGATAAATTTTAGTGATATCTCCATCGGTATAACCATTTAGCTATTAATCCAATGTGCTAAAGCCCTCTGTGGTATTGTTCTGTATGCAGTACCAATTAACTTACCTAGGCGCTTGAACTCTGGCTTCTACTTTGCCCGTTCAGATAGATCGACAATTGCTGCTATGAAGAAGGTGGTGGCACATGCAGCAACTTCGGGCAAATCGGAGCAGCCAAGCTTCTATGACACACTATGTGGAGAAGGGGGTTCCAATCGTGTGGGTGATGATAGATGCGTGGAACCTGAAACTAATCTGACTGTTTATTTCTTAGACAGAGATCTCTTCCCAAACGGTGCATATCTAGGCCTATGGCAGCAACAAAATGTGAGAGCAGCCTGTGTGCAGCAGGGATGTTTGGTTCTCCATAACAACTGGATCAGTGGGAGGCTGAAGAAGTTAGAACGACAGGTGTTATCGGGCCTATGGGACTATGATACTAGCACAAGGATGTGTCAGAGACAAGCATAAATTGGTAAATCCATTTTAAGACCTGGTTGGTGCTTTTAATATATTCATTAAAGTTTCACATTGGTTAACACATCAAACAAAGACAGCCTTGGTTTCATCACAGCCTCTTGTTAGGGACGGCCGGCCACCATGGTCAATGCCTAATAATGTCGATCGAACCATGTGTAGATGCTCATACAACCCAGACCAGTGGACTATGTTGAAACATTTCGGTTTGCGGCTATGCTGAAGAGGTGCATCCAGTTATTAGGGCTAGTCTGGCATGGTGACAGTGAATCTAAGAGAAACAAGCCGCTCAGAGGAGATGCCAAACAAGCTCCTGCTTCCTTATCATTGGACTTCAGTTCACAGTCCAGAAGTATTTTTGTGAGGATAGTTCACGCAGGTGGGCAAGTGGAGCTGTTTCCGAATGCAGTTCCTGCATCTCTGTTGATGGAAAAGTATCCTGGGAAATGTGTTGCCCGCCCAGAAGTTTTCAAAAAGCCTCAGGAGTCCCTTTTAAGGCCGGAGGAGAGCCTATTGCCGGGTCACAAGTATTATATACTACCATCTACTACAGCACAGAAACTTCAGCGTAAGCAGCAAAAGAAGGTGGGGGGCAAGGAAGCTGCTGAAGGCAAAGTAGTTATGATTCCGGATGGGAAGATCACTGCGGTTTCAGAAGGGGAAGACACAGATGATTCTGTTTGCTCCGCTAGTGACTTTGTCTCCAAGGAAAGGAGGTCAAAATCTTTACGGAGGAAGGGCCTTAGAGGAAAGAAGCCGTTTGTACCTCCCCTCCCGAAGGTGAGATCGGGTAGAGGATTGGGATGGGAGCCGAGTCTCACTTCTGTACAAGAGGTCTCTCCATGACTTTCTGTATACTATCAATCTGGCCTTAATTGGTATTCTGGTACGTAACTGAATTGCTATTTCAGATGTTGGTTGCTTTAAAAGTCTGACAAATGTACCAGAACTCCTATCCATGTTATAATAAGTCTACCATCTCCAGCTCTATATTATTCTTTATATAGATATATAGAGGATGCCGTTTTCTATATTAGATTACTCGTGTAAAATAATTATAGTAGTTTCTATCTGTAAGAGATGTACTCGAGCTGCATTGGTTAATCACCAGGGTTGTGTCATCTTTGACTCATAGGTTAAATGATGGACTAGAAACGCCCTAGTACAGAAACTCAAAAAAGATAAAAGGCTTTGAGCACAAAAAGGATCATATCAGTTCTATAAATCAATTAGGAAAAGAAGTGGATGTATGTTTTTTAATAAATAACGTACATCAGCTGTTCATCACTTCTATCTTGGAATGTCCAACACTCACAAAACATAAGATAAAAGCTTGGTCAAGATCCATGTGTATAAAACAGAAAAGGTAGCACCAGCTGGAATTGTCACTGCCCAAGAAAGCACAATTTCCCTCACAGTTTCTGCTCTAACGCTGTTAAGCCCCCTCGCAAATCCGACCCCCATTACTGCACCCACCAGAGTATGAGTTGCAGAGATGGGCAGTCCCAGCTTCGACGCGAATAGCACCACAGAGGCTGCAGCAAACTCAGCTGCAAATCCTCTAGTTGGTGTCAGTTCTGTGATCTTCTTCCCAATCGTCGCTATAACCCTATATCCCCACATTGTAAGACCAGCTACGATTCCAAATCCTCCCCACGCTAAAACATCAGTTGGAATAACAATGTCACCTCCAACGGCGCCACCTTGAAGAATAGATAACGCACCAGCCAAAGGACCTATTGCATTGGAGACATCATTCCCACCGTGAGCAAATGACATGAAGCAGGCTGAGAGAATTTGCATGTATCCAAACACCCCGTATACTATTTCCAATTGGGTACCCGTTGGACCTGCAATATCAGAGAGAAACCCGACATCTTTCTGGCCATCTGTGGGCTCTGTTTGCGACGAAGTTTTGGACTTAAGAAGGAGATGACCGAGCTGCCCTTGGATAATTCTGGACACAAGGAGCGCACCGGCAGCTCCACAGCCTAAAGCCTTGGCCACAGCCAAAGGCAAGCTTGCTCCAAGAGGAAACGCTGCAAATGAGATTGCACTTACACCCACAAGCACGGCAATTGGTGCCGCTGCAGCTGCAGCTTGTCCAGGATTTGGAGCACTATACACAAACTGAAAACGAATCGAAAAGAATAACAAGACAGGTTGTAAGAACTAAGGACTGACAAGTGCAACTCGATTTTCAAACAATGCATTAGGTTCTGTAGCTCTACAAGGCAAGGCATGTCTAACATATATGGAATTTTTCCATTGATTAAGTTGTTATATGTTATCATAATTAAGCCAACGGCATACCCAAATATGATATAAGGCAGTGGACCATTTGAGAGTTCCATCTCCAAGGAAGGAGAACATACCCTACGGATGCATTTGTATACAAGAAAGGAGACCAGTGCTCCCATTAAGGGTGAGATAACCCAAGAAGAAATCACTCTCGCTAATGAACTCCAGAAGACAGCACCTGCTCCTCCATAGACTAGTCCAAATCCAACCATTGATCCTACTATACAGTGCGTTGTGGACACAGGCCAGCCATAATATGATGCAACCTGACTAGCACAAAACAATTATTCATGGATTGCGAAGAAAGAAACAACACGTAAATCAATGTAGCATACTAGTTACATTCAAAATGCATCTAAGACTACATAGTCTCTCAGAGAATTGCTAATGCTAAAAAAAGCCAAGAGTATGGTATCGATTATGGACCTCCTAATCTAGCATTTTGATCTCCTCCATTTAGCATTTGAAAGAGTGAAAATGAAGGGATGTCCGAATGTTAAATTGGGATGTATGAATAAAACTACCCCTGTGGATTTTTTCATATGCCATGTTTACAAAGCTATAGATTTAATAAGGAATTAAATAGGCCATAGAATTCATAGTAGAACTAAGAAAAATTCATAGTTTCCTTCACCTTCTTTCCTATGTCTTTGTAGGAATGTGGATATATGCCAAGACGAAATACACAAGTAGGCCAAAAAGAATATCTGATATCAGCATAGGGGACCCACTTATCGTTCCAGATTGATTCTATATCCTAATTCATGATCCATTCAAAATTAGTCCTCTGCTAGCTTTCTATAACTTCATTCCTACTGGAGAAATCAGAAATGTACCATATCCACAAAGTAATCTTGTCTAATAGGAATTTAGCATGTTCGTTTGCACTTGCATGCACTGTGGTAATTCTAAATCACAACCCACAAAACCCATTTCAATTAACTAATGCTGAATTGAAATTTCAAGCTGAAAATTTACTAGAACGTCTGAGGTAGATGAAAACAGAGGAAGGAAGAAGAATATGTATACCTGCAACCAAGTACCAGCAGCAGCAAGAGAAGAAAGCAAGCCGGCAAAAAGCAGAGTATCCTTCCCCTGAAACACATTGGCCACCAGAATCCCCTTTTGCATTGTGCTCGTCACATGAGTCCCCATCAGAAACGCGCCGGAGAATTCCAACACTGCGGCGGTCAACACGGCCTGCCTGAGAGTCAAGGCCCCCGAACCCACCGAAGTCCCCATGGCATTGGCCACGTCATTGGCGCCGATATTCCAAGCCATGTAAAACCCAAACAGGAGTGTTGCGTAGGACAACAGCTTGGTCTTCAAGGGCAGACCGTGGCCCAGAGACTGCATGAAATACGGAAGACTAAGGGCGGCAAATGCTACGCATATGGAAATGGCCGTGGCAGTTCTAGAAGATATGCGGAAGGCCTGAGCCATTCCACGCAAGTCGATTTGGTCCTCGGTTTTCGGAATTTCTTCAACATCTCCTTGTTGTTGTTGTTGGTGTTCTTCGCCTTCGGCTTCGGCTTCAGCGAATGAAGATAAGGCAAAAGGGTGTGTGAGTTTGGAGTTGTTTAGCCTCAAAATGGGGAAAAAACAAGGCTTGGGTTTCAGAAAGTTGGTTTCTTTCTTTGGGAGATAATGGGATTCACAAAGTCTGTGTTTTGGGAGGTAGAGATGAGAATTGTGGAGAAGAAATGCTTCATTCCTTGGAGAAGATAAGCAATAAGAGGGAGTCATGCTTAGGTGAAGAAAGAGAGCGAGCGAGCGAGCGAGGGTGAGGAACGTACGTACCTAGAGAGTGAAGAAGAATCAGAAGAGAATTATTCAGGTGGATTCTTGGCCATGGAATTGGGAGGAGGGGAGGAGAAATGAGTAGGGACGTGGTGGTGGTAGCACAAAGGAGGAGTGTGCATTTTGGAATTGGATATATGTTTTTTTTTTTTGGGTGGAAAGAAAGGGAGGTGGGAGTGGATTTGGCTGCTTGTTTGGTTCGATTGGAACGAGTGGTGCTTGTACTTCAAGAGAGACTTCTCAGTAGTGATCACCACTCGAATATTTCCTGGTCAATATTCAGAAAGAAAGAAAGTAATGGATTTATGAGGAAAAGTAGGGAAGAAGAATCTAACACCAAACCCAACAGAGATGGTAATTAATGGTATTGTTTCTCCATATGGCAAAGCTAGGAAGAGTGGTGGGGCTTGGGATTGAAGAAATGAGAAATCTGATCAGGTCCAATTTTGGGCTATTTATAAGAAGGGTGTTTAATGCTGTTGTATATTAGACGATGTATATTAGACGCATCCTACAACATTTTGAGTGAACAAATCTCTAACATATCTAACCAAAAACAAATCTCTAACCGAAAGAAATTTCCTTTTGAGTGAATAACTGAACTTCAAAGCCATAACTAGTAGAGGAAAAGCAAACTTCCATTCAAACTAGAGATCAAACCGACCATACATAGCAGCAGTTTAGTTTTAGTTCGGCTAGGCTAGTAGCAAATCAATGCATAAGAAGAACAGGGGCTGAGCAGTGGGCTCAAGCCGTTTGAGCAGCAGAAGTCTATTTTATATTGGCTTTCAATAAGGATATGTGAGACTAGAAAGTTGTATAAAGGAGGGAAACCTCATTATGCTAAACCACTTACATTGTTGAAAGACTGACCTTTGATAAAGGGAAACTCAAAGTCATATAATTTCTTAGCGTTTGAATGAAGATGGTACAAGTACAAGAACAAGCAACAAAGTCTATCTTCAACCCAAATATGAAAGTTGGAACACAAACTCAACATATAATGAGAACTTCTTACTTTCTCCATAAAAAATAAAAAAATGAGAACTTCTTAGGCGTAAATGAGATGTTGTTTATTGTATAATATACAAAGGAAAAAAAATACTCTTTCCAAAAAGCAAAAAAGGAAAAAAATTACAGTAGCTCATGGGCTACAGAATAATTGGGCCGCCCAAGCAAAACATGCAGACCAAGCCCATGAGAGTATTTAGTTCAGGGTCCATCACCCTTATTACCTAGGGTCCGGGTAAAGCCAGCGACCTTTGTCAGCCACAAAACGGCTGACAGTTGGGAAGTAGCCAGGTCCCTTTTGGCCATTTCACCTCTATATATATCAGCAGATTTTCAGCAAGACTTGAATCAATCACAGATCAGAGGAAGAGAAAGTCCACAGTTTGGCTTAGACATGAATTGACTTCAGTGCTTTATATTTGGCTAGCGTAGCGTATACAAGTTGCAACACTCCATTTTCTCGGTCCACTTCTAAGCCGAAGTCTTACCGACGTTAAACTAACTCAGCCATATATTAATATAAGAGAGATATAAGAGTTGCAAAGAAAAAGAAAAAAGACTTTTCAACCTCCAATATTACACGTACGATCTTGAAGCATCGTCAACAGCCATTACCATTTCATGAAAACCAAAGGTTTATTGGAGTGGTGTAGCTAGCTTAGCTAGAGCCTAGAGCTAGGTCAAAAATGTCGGGCATCCAATCCAAAGGTCCTATATATAGATCTATCCATCAGTTTCAATTCCTTGATTTAATTTGGACGGTTTTGGATCTTTATGGTATGCAATGTCATCTAACCCCTTTCGTCTCTCTTGCTCTCAAGAAACTTTGATTCCTACGTCGACATAGACCGTAACTTTTTTCATTTGATTGGAAAATGTAAATGAGAAAGGAAAAGTAGAATCAACAGCTGAGGTGGTCCACTGTCAAGTTGATATTTCATGTTCCAATTAGCTAACATGCGTGGGCTCTGTGCATGAGCGGCTTAGTCCATTGAACATGAACAAGCATGTCTAATTTTCAAGTACAAAATGCTTTCCGGAGTCGGACTAGTGATATGAACAAAGAATATATCATTGGAATTATATATACTTTCCTTCTTCACATTTCCCTCCTCGAAGATATATATACTTTCTTGGGCAGGAACCCACTGTGAAACTTTAAACTCTCACGTAAACCGTCCAAGATATATGAGTTGGCATATATATATATATATCATTTCATGAAGCTGGTGTGTCATTAATGTATTCATAACTAACTTGCCAAAAATGAACCCATTCACATAAAGCATGGATGCATCTTTCTCTCGATCTTATTCTTCTCTGCTCCACATATATTTCTGTATCAGTTCGATTCAAAAGTCGTCAACCTTCAATTCACTGCCCCCCCCCCAGCCTCTGGTCCCCCTCCAGAGTTGGGAACGATAACAAATATATTCTTTTCCGACACTTGACGACGGAAAGCTCATGCAAGGTCCACCCTAGCTGCCATGCCTGCCTGCCCATCATTTTAACCAATTCCAATCATTGGGAGCGCGCCAAACGTTATCATACATACATATTCATATACGACGTGGTATTAATTTCAGACAATCATGTTGCTACGTGTATGATACACAGGCTAGCTAGGTCGAATATGGCTCCATGTATCCGTAGCCATGAAACTCGATTCCGATATCGGCTTCGGTACAAAACACCGTCTACATAAATAAGGGTCCTAGCTAATCCTATATATATGTGTGTGTGTGTGTGTGTGGATCTAATCGATCATATATGGATGATCAGATAATCACAGTTACCAAATATTTATGTACCTGTATATATATGGCACAGAGATTATGTTTCCGCCACAAAATTGAAGATTCAAGATAGCTTGAGCCTTGAGTTTCCTACCACCTAGGTGTTGTGGTGGTGACTCACACACGCTTTTGAAATCGGGAACAAAACGACAGCCAACCGTCTCTATGACCAACTTGGCTAATAAGGGAGTCAGCATCGGATTTACAGGTGTCCTTTGTAGGGCCCCGCCACGTGTAAAAACAGATTGCAAGGTCAGGAATTCAACTCCGTTGTGGGAATATCCCATTCCTCCTGAACATTCCACGGTAACAGTGGAAAAGAGGGAACAGTGCTTGTTCTCCACAAGGATATTACTTGATCGATGAATAAGAATATATCAGTTTTGAACCTTGTTTTCTGACATGCATGCATGCCATACTTTGCATTGTGCATGAACTTTGATCGAGTTGATTCTTTCTATCTTTCTTTTTTGATTTTACAGTCAATGTTTTATGTTTTCTGCGCTTAAAAGTAAAGTTATTTAAATAATAATTTTTATTAGCGAGCCTATAAGCATTAAAATTATGTTTAATTTCTTCATCAATGAAATATATGCTTTCCGCTCCAAATAAAAAAAAAACTAAAAAATAAAAAAATGGCAGAGAACAGGCCGGCTGCAGATAATGAACATCGATCCATGAAAGATATTTTGGGAAGCTTAATTAGTCGACCTTAATCTCTCCACTCTGTAATTGGGAGCTAGCTGGGGACCTACATGCTGTAATAAGTAGAATTCAAGTGGGATCCAGATGTGTGACGTACGTATGGGAACTGAATACACCAAACAGAGTAGTGCATGATTCTCTCTCTAGCTCGTAGAGGATAAGGAGATAAAGGTCGATGGTGGGATATGCCCAGCACCTCTTTTTTCAAATGTCATGCAAATTAATTAATTATTCATTATTTGTAATTTAATTTGGAGCGATGCAGCAGATGGAGGATTGTGGGAGATTAAGATTACGATAGAGAGCACAATCCCTGAGGCTAACGTCGGCGATCGGACCCCATAACATGTTCGTACTCGATCAAAGTCTCAAACGGTGGATAAATGAATGACATAATCAAGCAAAAAGACAATAAGGGATTAGCGGATTTTAGTTTAAGTATTGATCGGAGTTATCTTTAAAGATGGAGCGCTTAGCTAGATGCATGACCTTTTGCATCGACTTGTCGCGTTTCAATGCCTCACACCGGCCCTTAATTACTTGTTTTTGGATTCAAGAAAATGTTAATCATTTGGAATATCAAGTCCCAACTAAATGAAAACCGATTAGTATCAATAGCTAAAGCCTAGCCTGCACTGCATATATATGTATATATAGTTTCCTCTATGATTTGTCTCTAGCTACGTACAAGACCTAGCTAGATTAATTGGTTCGATGAACCTTAAAACAGAAGCAAACCCTTTGCAAATTTTCCTCCTTTTCGTTTGTTTGTTGTACGTGTATCTGTTTGTTAGTCTCGAGAAAACAGGACCACATGCATTGCCCCAGTTATTCATGGAAATTACCTTAAAATGAAGTAAAATTTAACTCCATTAGAAGCAATATTAGGGGGACAGCTGGGGAAATTTTTAATGGAGGGGATGAAAGCCGCTATATATATCCACTCATATCCAGACATTTTTCTTTTAGAGGGTAAGTAGAAGGGACCCAACTATATCAGCATTTTCATGGTACCAATGACAAGACAAATAATCGATAATGACTATGATGTTATTCCTAAATATCGAGAATAGTTTACGTTGGAAATGTTCAGTTTTACATTTCAAATTATAAAATGTTTCGACTTTGTGAGTCCTTATCAATTAATTACTGTGAGTTTAGATTAGATGCTCTGATTTCTTCATCTATTAGGTCGACATAGTATACACGCACCTATATTATTCATTACCGTATTCGATCTACATATATACTAAAATCAGCTAAAACCCTAGTTTCCCAAGAGAATCAAATTTTCTTAATTACTATGAAAATTACGTAAGAGTGAAAAGACAGACAAGTCATCATTGATTTTGAGTGGTGTTTGATGGGCACCAAATAATTATAGAAAATTTTGATGGCCAAGAAAAAAGAAAAAAAGGGGAAGAGAAAGTTACAGTGGGAGCTCCGGCTATTACTCCACGGGAATAGGAATCTAATCCAAGCTGACCAACCCCATTCTACCTTCACTTTCCGTGCCACGTACCCCCCCCCCCCCTTTGCAAATAAAAATTCTATAAATAAGGTCCAAAGGGTTCCATACATAGGCTTGAACACACAACTCCAAGTCTCCAATCCCTAATCCTCTCTTTTACTCCATCTCAAACCCCCAAAACTAAAGGCAGCATGGTCGGACCTTTAGTCGACCCCACCAAACTCACTCTCAAATTCCTCTGCAGCTACGGCGGCAAAATCCTCCCTCGTTATCCCGACGGCAAGCTCCGTTATCTCGGCGGCGAAACCCGCGTCCTCGCTGTTCACCGCTCCATTTCCTTTTCCGGTCAGTTCACTTCCCGTATTTCCTTTCTCGTTTGTGCTTTGTGTGTGCTTATTGACAATATATTACGGTACGTACGTACGTACAAATGAGCTGAATGGATGTTTTGGTAATTTCAGAGCTACTGTTGAAGCTGGGTGAGCTATGTGGCACAACCGTCGGTCTCCGTTGCCAATTGCCAACCGAAGATCTCGACGCGCTCATCTCCATCAAGTGCGACGAGGACCTCGCCAATCTCATCGAGGAATACGACAGAGCTGCGGCGGCGGCGACGCCGTTGAAGATCAGAGCCTTCCTCTCACTCCCCGCCAACAAAATTTCATCGCCTCCGTCATCCTCGGCCTCGTCCTCCAAATCTTCATCGTCCAATCACAGCACTACATGTGCTTCCGGATCCACTCCCAGATTCTCGATGCCGTTGCCGTTGCAGGCGGAGCGTTGCCTCCGTCAGAGTTCCCAGACGGCGTCGTTTCAGAGGTCTCCAGCTGCTGCTGCCAAGGTTCCTCACTGTGCTAATTACCCTGCTCATGGAAACCCTAGCCGTCTCTATCTCGTTCACAACGGCAACCACTGGCAATAACACACCATGCATATACGCCAGTCAAGATCGAGACTAGTCGGACAGACCAAATATTATACGCCACGGCCGATTAAAAACAGAGATTAAATTCGTACGTACGTACTAAAACAAATCCAAAAATTAAGAACAGATCGAGTATATATATATACATATATATGATGTAATCGTTCAGAAGGGTTGCCTATTTTGATCCGTGGCGATTAATGAATTTTCAGTACTACGTACTCCAATTTCCCCATTTTATGAGATTTGGTGAGTGCCTTGGTTCGATCTCCTTCATTCTCTCTTTTTATTTTTTGGTCCCAAAATCCATTGCACAACAGCTTTAATTAATTTTTCCGTTGCCGCGTTTCCCGTTGGTCTGTTGTGCATTATTGTAATCTGTGCTGAATTCCCGGTGGCTGTTTGCTTTCTGTCAGATCACCTGTACATAATTGCCACGTAGCGTTTCGTGTCTGTCATGTGTCACCGCTTAAACGTACTGTGTCATTGTATTATGGGCAGACCCTCATCCGATCCTCATCTCTTTCTGTTCTGTCTTTTTGTTGGTCTGAATCTTACAATTTCACTATTTGTTGTCTTCTCTCTCGTTACCTACTTGTTTTAATCAGCTTTTTTTCATTAGTACTTTGGCATTGTTTGCAGGTTTATGATGAAGGCGCTAAAATGAAACAAGCAGGATGATGACTACTGGGAATGTGAAGATCGATCATTCGTCAAGGGCTTTCGACTCAATTTCCAGCATGTAAGTTCTATATATAATACTTGTCCTTTTCTTTTCATCAAGTTTAAACTAACTAAATCTCATTTTAGGGAAGAAAAAAAAAACTAATTAATTTTATTTTCGAATGAGCAAAATTAATTTCATTGTGAGCGAGTCATATATAGTACGTAGCTTGACTTATCGTAGTAATAGAGGAGAGGCGCCCCTCTAATCTTTAGCCCCTCTAATTAATTTTATTGAAATATTGAATTGCACCTCTCATACATGATATATACATGCAAACAATGACTAGTGAGTAATACATGCTAATCTAATTCAAGCTAAGCTTAGTTGCCTCCAGATTTTTCTCACTTAAAATCAAGATATATATTCTTAATCTCAATTCTCAAATAATAATTATTATATTTTTTTTGCAAAAATATTGTGGTGTGATATTTTATTCTTATGATGATATCACAATAGAGTTATGGGCCATTGAGGGACCATGACTAACTAGTGATGCTGATGCATGTACATGTTCATATGATGGCTATTTTTTTGACCAGATTCGATCGATATATGGCTGCTGGGGACGATGGGAAGGTTGAATTTACTGGTGATTTGGATCATATCATATATATCAAACTCATACATATACAATTGCAATAGCGAAATTCTTGGAAGCAATTGGGGACCATTTGGGTATCAACTATATCAATGACAAAGTGACAATGAGGTTATCATCAATCAATGAATCAAATGCCAAAACAAATTAATTAGTTGAACATGGGATTGGAGAGATCGTATATCTGTGTCCCATTCCCATTTAAATATGTATAAACAGCTGGTAATGGCATTGGTGCATGAAGGTGCACGTATATATATTTAATTAATCTAATAATCCAAAAGAAAAATGAAAATGAAAATGAATTTCAATGAACACACTAACACAGATGTCAGATAGAGACCCTCACAGTGATTTTTGAGTCCACTCATGTAGCATTCAAAAAAAGGGATCATGATCGATGACGATGAGATTCCCTAGCTTGGCCCCTCGATCTTAATTTAATCGATCTAGAATTAAGACTCCAGTGACTTGAGATTTGATTCCCAGTGAAGGAGATATTTCAACGTATACATTATGATCGAGAATCTTTGTTTCTGGGTACGTAATATAATTAATGGATTAATTAAGAGAAAGTTGTTTTTAATCAAAGTTAATTAATTGACGTATGCCTGCTTCTAGCCTATACCCTACCATGTGTGATCCTTAGCTTCAGCAGATGGAATGAATGGGAATCATTTGCATGTGTGAGAAATGGAAATTCGGCTCCACACACATACCATGTCCATAAAGAGCGAACGCATATAATGGATTGTATTGGATCCCACATTGATGATCGAGATAGAGAGCAACATATAGCTAGGAGCTGTATATGGCTAGCTACCTTTGCACGACACAGTGTTCTGTATATACAGTATATTTTTTAGGCAACATACGTGTACGTGGTTATATATATTGCATGCATGTCATGGCCTGCCTTACTGTGCTGAGCGATCTAAACCCAACGAGTCATAAACCATAAGCTAGCTAGATCAACCATGGATCCTTTTTTGGACCTGCAGAGCACACATCTTCATGGTTATTCAATGCTATCGTCTAGTCCCTTCGGGGACATCGATCCGATAAATGCTATCATTTAAAACTTCAACCGGCTCTTTAATCTCATAATTCATATACACCTATATATATAGCTCATTCCACCTCTCCCTCGAGATCTCTCACCACATGGTCTCGTACGTATCCAAGTCTCGAATTGAATTTGAACTCCGATAATACAGAGTAAAGATGAAATGCGTAAGTTTTAATACGAAAAATTATGAGTTTTGACTAAAAATCGAGGAATAGGAGAGTAGTCTTCAATCAAATGTGTCTCGAAGTAGGAAAATGTGAAACCAAGCAAGCTCAACCGAGCTATATGGATTCAAAATTAGAGGCAAAAGCCGCAAAACTCATGCCATAACAAAGTGTAGCTAGTTAATCTTGAATCAACCATTATACGAGGATTAATGACTTAACATTTGGTTAATACCGTGAAGATAATCCATGAAAAATCATTTATGCAAACAAAGACCTAATTAATCCGGAGATTATTGCAATCTCTTAAATATATGAATATAATCAATACATAGATAAATGTTTTCATTCTTTTTAGTAAATGATCTTGAGAATTTTGAATGGAATTATCGCTAGCTAGCATTAATTCCTCCATGAGTTTATAACTCTTGTGGAAAGAGGTCATTACTCATTAGTTCAAAGTCCCCCTCTTTGTTTTTTGGTCAACCCCCTCTTATTTAATGGAAAAAAAAATAGATAAATAAATAAAATGTGAGGGCCAATACGTCGTCGTATTGGTGCGTCTTCATCTTCTGCCCTTGGAAACGCTGATACAGTAACAATTTGTGCAATAAACCCTCAAAAACCCTAACCCGCCCCCCTCCTCTCAAAATCCCTAAACCTCACTCTTGAAGAAACCAACTGGTTAGTTACAGAATTGCCGAAATTTCAAGGGTGTGATTAAATATGCAGCACGACGAGGTCATATGGCAGGTTATCAGACACAAGCACTGCAGCTTCATGTCCAAGTATGTCGTTTTCTTCCTCCCTGTTTCTGAGTTTTCGCAATTTACGAAATGGCTTTCTAATTGGTCTATTCTTTCTGGCTTTGGTAGAATTGAAACTGGGATATTCTGTAGAAACCCGTATAACGTTACTGGGATTTGTAATCGAAGCTCGTGCCCTCTGGCCAATAGTCGCTATGCCACCATTCGCGACCACGATGGTACTTATTTCTTGTTTTGATTATTCTGTCACTCAGTCGCTCTACTCTCTCTGCTCTCAAGATGCAAAATAAATTTCTCATCTTCATATGTCTTCACATTTTTAGGTTGCTTATTTGCTTAATTTTTTTCGTGCACAGTGATTAGAGGTTGAATAATAGGTAGGAGCCAGAGCTACGAATTTCGATTTGGAGTTATTAAGAACACTTAATAGTAGAATGAGGAAAGGGGGAGATGTTTCAACCTAAGTTCATTGTTTTACCAGATTTTGACAACCCTTTAACTAAAGTAATGTACTTTTTTTTTTCCGTATAAATTGAGGTGATATACTAACTTCTTTACAAATGATGGCCTATAATGAGCCAGGCGTGACATTAATATCTCCTCAATCACCAAAAAAATCCTTTGCATCTGCTCTCTTCACATGCATTAACCTGCTGTCTTTTATTCATAGTGATGCCATTACTTGAATATAACGTACGGTCTGTCAATAACAAGGATTTGGAAAGTGCTGGATGCAACTTTTCCCTATACAAAACTGAGAGCTCCTCATGATGAACAACATATATAACTACAATATAAGAGATTAAACAATCTGCAATCTTATTTGCAGTCCACTGGAAGCTTATGTTTAGCTTCCAGTCAGTATGATTTTACTTGAGATTTCTACTTTGTGCTGATATCAACATTTATTCTTACAGTACCAGCAATGAACATAATCCCTTCCATATGCTTATGTTGGTGTCCTGTAGGACTCGTCTATCTTTTTATGAAATCTATAGAAAGAGCTTCTAAGCCAAATCAATTGTGGGAACACAATCTTTTCATAGGTTGTGTTGATATCAACAAATTTATTCATACAGTACCAGCAATGAACATAATCTTTTCATGTGGTTATTTTGGTGTCCTGCAGGAGTCTTCTATCTTTATATGAAAACTATAGAAAGAGCTCATATGCCAAACAAATTGTGGGAAAGAGTCAAGTTGCCCAAGAATTATGAGAAAGCACTTGAAATCATTGACAAACATCTGGTATTGAAAATCTTGACACTCATTAACTGTTTCTATGATTATGTGTTATTTTTCTAGAGCTATAGATTCTAGAAATTGTTAATCAGTGTGGCCTTTCTGAATGGACAGATGTATTGGCCCAAGTTTCTTGTACATAAAACAAAGCAACGGCTCACTAAAATGACTCAGATGCGGATACGCATGAGGAAGCTTGCTTTGAAAACAAGGTATACATCATCTGATTTTCTAATACTCCCTTCCATAGATTCCCACTTTTACAAAATTGCCTGGAAGAATGGCTTCAGAGTTCAAAGCACTAGTTTTATCCCTTTTGTAATGTTGACATTAATACATTGACCCATTGGATGATTGCATTTATTTGTGCTGTTTAACAGGGAGAAAATAATGACAACACCAAGGAAAGAAATAAAGAGAGAGAGTAGAAGAGAGGAGAAGGCTGAAAAAGCTGCAGTCTTGGATAAGGTCATAACTTATGCTGCTTCCACACACTATAAATGTACTAAATGTGTATCTTATTTCCGCTAGTTCTCATAAAGATTCCTATTCTTCTGCAGAGCATTGAGAAAGAACTATTAGAACGCCTTAAGAACGGAGTTTATGGTGATCTACATAAAGATATATATAATTACCCTTTTGATAAATACCAAAAAGTTCTTGAAGGGGAAGAACTGAATACTGAAAGAGAAGAAGAAGAAGAAGAAGAAGATTATGAGGTATTCTTGTACAATCTTATCAGTGCCTTCTTTTAGGATGAGCTAGTATCTCAGTTATTAGTATATAAATGTGATATATTTGATTGCAAGCTTTACTTTAAAAAATTTAAATTATATATTTTGATCATTTAAATACTCTTGTTCTTGGAATAAGCAGGATGGTGAGATAGAATATGTTGAAGGTTATGATGAACTTGAAGAGGAGGATGATATTGAAGATCTGGGTGGTATTGGATTGGACCATTCTCATGCAGATGATGATAATGGTAGAGCTAAATTCTAGTACCTTAACAGACATAGTAAAAAGTGGATGTCCATGTAGTCCATACAACATACTGTATTTGCATAACCCCAATGTTCCTGTTGATTTGAGTAAAATAGATAAATGAATTATGAGGCTCTTTTCTAATTGCTGTATAAAATTATGGAAAAACGGTTTGTCTTTGTGTGTATCAAATGGACTGAATACATCTTAATGGTGCAGTTGGAATGGATGAAGAGCCAGAAGCAGGTACTGGCAAGAAAAAGAGAGAGGCTCGAAAGTTTGAGAAAGATGGAGCTGTTGCCAAATCAAAGAAACCAAGGGTACTTGTTGAGGTAATGGCTTATGTCTTAGATTCTTCCAGTCGCTCTACCTTGTCAATAATAATGTACTTTAGTTTAATTATTCTAACAAGTATGATATATGACGGTGAATGATTATTATTGATGAGAAATCAAATGCCATTATTGTGAAGGGGTGCAAAATTACTGGAGTACTTTAGTTGGTTACAGCATAGACATCTCACTTTCTTGAGTTAAAGTGTTGATATATGGCTTTAAATTGAAACTAGTGGCACTGTCACTTTAAGACTGCTAAACGAAGTCATCTTTCGTATTCTTGTTATGGACTAAGTGATCAGTAGATCATATTTTATGTTAAAACCAAGTCAAATCCCATGTTATCACCCTTTTTATAGCAATTGATTAGTAAAGCATAGTCTTTATATACATATAAAATCCCCTGTTATAAAAAAAACTTGAGAACGGACCCGAAATAACTAGCTCTACCATATCCCTTATATCTAATCTAAGTCTCTTCAATATTGATCAGATTGAGCATGAAGATGGTGGTGGTAGACAAAAGGCAGTTCACTAAGAGATTCTGCTTGTTTTGTTCGTTTGATCTGTAAAAGAGATGGTCAGAACACTTTCTTCTTGTGAGGTTGGTTGTCGATTTTCAAAAGCTTGCTGTGGAAAGAAGGAACTTGCATGGTGATGTTAGGGACAGTCCAAAGTTTTGAAAGATTTTGATAGTTGAGAATTATGTTTACGGGAGAAATAATTTGTTATTTGTATTCTGAGAAAAGCAATGTTACTCGCCTAGCTGATTGTTGAGCTGTGAGTAGGAGCTTGTGTTCTGCTACTCTCTACCTTTTCTTTTACGTGAAGATCTAGTTGGAGTTAGTAGGCCATAACATATTGTGAGTCGTTGGTTTTCTGAGTTGTAATCCCGTTTTTTCTTTAAAACAATGAAATACAATCATTTGTTGCAAGGATCCCGACTTTCCTTGGATAACTATTATGGATTTTCGGATTTGAATTTGTTTATGCATTCTTTCCTTAATTCATATGGTGGAATAGTTGATGAATGATGTTATTTGGCGCTATTCCTGTGGAGAAACTACGTTGTATGTTGGAATCTTTTTTTCTTTATTTTTTTTTTTCTATATTTTGGCTGTACCTTATTTGGCAAACTAAAATATAAGATCCATAGGGTCGTTTCATGGGGTTTTTAGCTAAACCATTTTTCTGTAAGTGAATGAATTTATATTCTCTCTATTTCTGTTTTTCATTTTATATAGTTTTGAAGTTGGACCAGAGAAAGCACAAGTGCACAAGTACCCTAAACGTTTTCATTTAGAGGCTCTCAAACTCACCTATTCTCAAAGATGGCATTCTTCCAAATGGCCAGTGACACCAACCCTCTTTCCCTTTCCCCAAATTTCATTCTCCCAGAGAATCACAGGCCACACCTTTCACAGGTTTCAACTTTGGATTCAATTCCCATCATTGACTTGAATGACCATGACACCAACAACTTGGTTCAAAAGATATCACAAGCTTCTGAGGCTTACGGATTTTTCCAGATCATCAACCATGGAGTACCTGAGGAATTATGCAATAGAATGATGACTGCTTCTACCCAATTCTTCAAACTTGCTCCTGAAGAAAAGGCACAATACTTCACAACAGATCACACCAAGCAGGTCAAGCTTTTCAACTACTTCCTCAAGATTCAAGGTCAAGAAAAGGTCGACATGTGGAGTGAAACCTTCTCCCACCCTTGGCATCCCACCGATTTCTTACCCAAAAATCCTCCCCAATACCGGTACACTTTTTCGTAGCTTCAGATTTCTGGTTTGTGCTATTTTTAGAAGTTTAATCATTTTCTTTTGCTTTGTTGGGTTAGTGAGGTTTTTGTTAAATATGCAAAGGAGATTGGTACATTGATGAATAGGCTCTTGGGATTGCTATCCCAAGGGCTCGGCTTGGAGAAAGATTGCTTGCAAAAGCAGCTGGGTGAGAATCCCACTCTAAAAGCACAAGCAAACTACTATCCACCATGTCCTGACCCTGAGCTCACACTCGGACTAGCTGTCCATACTGATCTCAATGCACTCACAGTTCTTAGGCAAACAGAGGGCGTGACCGCCCTTCAAGTCATCAAAGATGGGAAATGGGTTGGTGTTGATCCTCTCCGCAATGCCTTTGTTATCAATCTTGGTGATCAAATTCAGGTGCATCTTTTTTCTACACACCTCTTAAAATGGTAGGACGCATTTCTTTGTATTGGTTTTTAGGGGTTAGATGGGCATGTGATAAATGTAACGCTCAGAGGCTTAATCATGTTCACTGATTTGTAGGTTTTAAGCAATGGAAGGTATAAGAGTGTGCACCATAGGGCAGTAACCAACAGAATTCAGCCTAGGTTAACAATAGCAATGTTCTATGGACCCAACAAGGACACACTGATTGGTCCAATTGAGGATTTGGTTGATGAGGAACACCCTCCATTTTATAGAAGCTATCACTATGCAGAGTTTCTCGAAGAGTTCTACAGGCAAGAAGGAACTAGAAGGCTGGTGAAGGAAGTCTTTGAGTTGCAGCGCAATTAAAATTTGACCATGAGTCATGATTTGGTTATTGTATATTTATATTACAATTCAAATTCATCCCCCATTTTCTCTAAAAATAACTCTAGACCTCTCAAGCTCTTGCACCTAAGATTCTCAGCCGTTGCTCGCACCAATTTGTGAAAAATATTTTTGTTACGGGTCAAATCTAATTATAATCGTCACGCATGACTACAATGTGGGGTTTGTAAAACAAGTTAATTAAATTATTCAATAAAAAACAATAGAGGAAAAGACTTTCTACCACGTGTATGTAACTTTGTTAAGATTTTAGAGACCCTCCATGTTTAGAATTCATGTTAGAATTCCCTTCAAGCTGAGTATATGAACTCGGAAGAAGTTTACTTCTTGATCTCATCCATCCAGCTAATGATTGGATATTTACAAGATATTTCATGAAGTAAATCTAGCATAATGTCTAGATATTTCAATAAGGTAAACAGTGACTCCATTGAGGAGGACCTGTGCGTTTTCTTCTTTACTGTACACATGTGGGGCGGACCTACGTTATGGCCTAAGGTGGCTCTGGTTCCACTTTACTTATTAAAATAAATTTAACATCTCTAATTACCCCAGTTTGGTTAATTTTTTATTCATATAAAACATATTCCTACACGTGCGGAGGACCTACGTTACGGCCCAAGGCGGCTCTGCCCCTCACCGCTCTCAAGTCTCAATCAGTCGATCTCTAGTTCCGCCCTATTTAAGCATAAATTCCAACAAACTTTACAATAACATATGAGCAACTTCAATCCATCCAACCTTGCAAAACAACCAACACTAATTCAGAGTTGAGTTAAGATGGCAGCAACCAAAATCCCAGAGGTGGTGCTAGGCTCCTCCAATGGCCACAGGACCATGCCTGTGCTTGGCTTTGGCACAGCATCCAATAATTTAGAACCAGAGGTTTTGATCGCGGCTGTTCTCGACGCCATCAAGCTCGGTTACAGGCACTTCGACACGGCTGCCTTATACGGCTCCGAGCAGAGTCTAGGTGAAGCCGTGGCCGAAGCAATTAGACTTGGCCTTATTGCCTCTAGCGACCAAGTCTTCATCACCTCAAAGCTGTGGTGTAATGATGCTCATCCTGATCTAGTCATTTCTACTCTAAAGAAATCACTCCAGTAAGTCACACGTACAATTAGTACGTAGCATTCCAAGTTTAGTAATTAAATTGTAACAAGTAATTAATTTGACTATATATGTGTGTTTGCAGGAATCTTCAAATGGAGTACCTTGATCTGTATCTGATCCACTATCCCATTAGTGCTAAGCCAGGAAAATTGGTGTACCCGTTAAGCGAAGAATACCTTCTGCCATTAGACTTGAAGGGTGTGTGGGCAGCCATGGAAGAATCACAGAGACTTGGCCTCACCAAATCCATAGGAGTCAGCAATTTCTCTACCAAAAAAACCGAAAATCTGCTTTCTTTTGCTACCATTCCTCCATCAGTCAATCAAGTAATTATCAAGTCCATCTGTTAATCTTTATTAACATTTACATGTTCAACTCGAGTTTCTCAGCGGCAGTCTATGTGTATATGCAGGTGGAGATGAGCCCATTTTGGCAACAGAAGAAGCTGAGAGACTTCTGCAAGGCTAATGGTGTAGTTGTGACTGCCTTCTCTCCACTGGGTGCCATAGGGACAAATTGGGGCACCAGTCATGTTTTGGAGAGCAAAGTGCTTCAGGAAATCGCGGAGGCTCGGGGAAAGAGTGTTGCTCAAGTTTGCATTAGGTGGATATACCAGGTAGGGGCAACTCTTGCAGTGAAGAGCTACAACAAGGAGAGGTTGAAGCAGAATGTGCAGGTGTTTGACTGGGAACTGTCACAAGAGGACCTTGACAAGATCAGTCAGATCCCACAGCGCAAAATGATGCCTAGTGAAGATTTGATTTCGGCTAATGGGCCATACAAGTCCCTTGAAGATCTCTGGGATGGAGAGATTTAGCTCCAAATGGCAATGCATGGTCCTTTGCATAAGGATGGTTGTCTTCTTCTGTGTGTGTCAGTGGGGTTTGTCTCCTCTCAAGAGTATCCCGTCTGTGTTCAATAATTCAATAAACTGTTTTATGCACCTTTGTTTTTTCTGGTGAAAAAGTGCTTTATGCACGTTATATTTAAGAGTTGTTCTAGTGTTGTAAACTTGTAATATGTCAATTGAATAATCACGTCATCTCTATTAGTTTATTCAACAATGTCGTCATAACGTGTATGTATGCAATGTCGTCATCTCTCCTGTCAAGTCATCTCTTTTTACTTACTTACTTTAATTTTTTTTAATTTAGTACTTTGGCATTGTTTGCATGTTTATGATCGATCGTAGAGTATTCAGTTCACGGCGTGAACATTTACGATACAATTTGAACCGTCTAACGGTTAAAAAAAATAAGTTACATACACGATACAATCTAAGCTGTCCAAACTGGTTCAAAAAAATTAGTTATTGTATTGTGAATGTACAAGTCGTGTAATGAATAATTTTTCATGATGAATGCACTAAAATGAAATAAGCAGGATGATGACTGGGAATAAGAAGAGCGATCATTATTCAAGGGCTTTGGACACAATTTCCAGCATGTAAGTTCTATACCGGTCTTTTTCTTTCCATCATGTTTAAACTAACTAAATCTCATTTGAGGGAAGAAAAAAAATTAATTTTTGAATGAGCAAAATTAATTTCATTATGAGCGAGTCAGGCTATTATGCACAGAGCACGAGTCAATTTTGTGCCACGTACTAATCATAGTAATCTAGGAGAGGCGCCCATCTAATCTTTAGCGCTGGGGCTGGGGCTGGTGATTTGGATCATGTATATATATATGCGCGTATAATTCCCAAAAAAATAGCATAACGATTGCAATAGCGAAATTCTTGGAAGCAATTGGGGACCATTTGGGTATCAAACTATATATATATGTGCGGGTAAATTTCTTTTATGACATATTGCTACTTGGACAATTTGGTACCTAGTTAATAAAAGATGACAATTTAGTACTTGAATTTATCTTCTGTTAGACCATTTGATACTTTCATCTATTTTTCAATTAAATGTAAGGACATAATTGTCATTTCAAGCTTATTATAAGAATAAAAATATTATTTAATTTCTGAGTAATATAGAGTATTAATTAAAGTTTTATTAAAATTAGTTCATATTTTTATAACAAGAGAATTAATTAAATTTTTATTCTTTTTTTATAGAATCAAAATGTTTTTTTTTGGTTACATGTGGACCTAAAAGGGCTCAAGCAAAGAACGAAAAAGAAAGAAACTAAGTAATAGACTGAGAAGGTCCAGCACAAGTTCTTCGAATCCTTAGAACATCAGCAGAGTCATCAGCAAAAGCAGCATATGCATGAATTGGAGGCTGATCAAAAGTAACAAGGCCATGAGCATGATTAATGTTGTTTTTGGCAAGAGAGTCAGAAACCATGTTGCACTCTCTATAAATGTGAGAAAGGGAGATGGACTGGAATTTAGTCATAAGCTCTTTGCAGCAAGCCAAAAGGGATCCCAATGGCTGCAGAGAGAAATCACTATGCAGAATCAACTTAACCAAAATGCAAAGTCAGATTCCACAAATAAGTTCTCAATGTTGCAGCTGATAGCAGTTTTGAGACCATAGAACAATACAATAGTTTGTTGTAAGCAGTGATATTTTTGTAAATAATGAGAAAAAAAAGCAAGGTAATATTTTTGTAAATATTGAAATTTGTAATATTTTGGTGACTTTATGAGAAAAAAAAATATTTAGTGGCTTAGAAAGTAACAATGTCACCAAAAGTGACCTTATATGTAATTGGCTCTAAAAAAAAATAGCAAACAAACCTTGGGGAGATTTTATTGTCGTTAACTTCGGGTAATTAAGAATTAATAACATACAGTAATCAGCATTATCATGTACTACCCCCCCCCCCTAGTAGCCCAGTATAAAGACTGAAGTTTTGAGTCATTCTTGAACGACTCTGCAAAAGGTTGGTAATATACTAACCATGCGAACAGCCTACTGTTATGGTGTGTACAAAGTGGAAATGTCTGTTTCGAAGAAACAAGCATATGATTAGTCGAAAGTTATTCCCTGCACCGTCCGTGCATGAGCACGGATGATCTCAGCCGTCCAAATGAGGGTCCAGCTCTTGATTTCATCTAGCCCGTCCATTATGATAACGGACGTTTGGTGTCGACGTCGACATGTAGTGGGCGGAGGAACATCAGGTTTTTTGGGTGCTTCATCTGCCAATTCTTGTTGCATATTGGGCAGCTTGATCTTCGTCTCCTTGTAAATGAAAATGGAATCCAAAAAAACTGTCAGCCAAGATTCAAGAACTCCGCTGATTTGGGCAGCTTGAACTTCGTCTCCTTGATGCTCTGGGCGGGAACCAATTGAAGATTTCGGCGATTTGGGAACTCTGGTTCGTTTTTAGGGATCTGCGCCACTGGCTTCCGGTTGATGGAGAAAGTTCGAAAATTTCTTGTTGTGCTTCGCTGTTTGGTATTGACTGAAGAGATCAAAGGAGAATTTCATTCTACCAAGACGTTATCGGTCTTTGATGTCCGGATCAATATTCACTCTGCTTTTGGGATTTCATGCTTGTTCTCTCAGATTTGTCCTTCGGTTTTGCTTTTTGTTAAATTCTTCTGGTTTAGAGGAATTCAGTTCAGTTCTTTCCAATCAGTCCGATGTTTAGAGAAACTGGACACCACGACCGATTCAATTGTAAAGTGGCGGCGTTTTCCCTGGCTCTCCATATCTCTTCTGCTACCTCCAGATGCTCCACCTCCAGATCTCTTCGTCTCCAGGTCTTCGTCCAACATAACGATTGACCGCTCAAACTTAACGGGCGCGTGCATCTCACGCTCTACGTGCAAATGCACGGACCGTGCAGAGAATCCCTTCCGATGATTAGTTGATTACAAATAGTGAACTGAATTATTGTTTGTAATTTTATACTCGAATAGGAGACAACGGAGCATCAAGAATATATCGAAATCTTTGGTAAGGAATAGATTTGTGACGAAAGACATAGCTCACCATCTCAGCTTCAAGTCGTGACGAATAAAAAATAGACTAGCCGCCTGTAGAGTAATAGTCCACAAAATTTCTGTCAACCTTGAAATTCAAGCTGCTTTCTTCGTCTCTTAAGCCATAAAACACGTCTAGGTTCCATGAAATCATAAACCCCAGTAACGATACGTGGGTTCATATTATTAAAAAAAGGAAATTGGAATGCGGCAGTTTCTTACATGAGCAATGACGTTATCAGCTTCATCAGAGGAGAGTTCCATTGAGTATTCTCTTTTTAATCTCCCTTGACTGAAAAACACACGAATCTATAAAAAGATAAACCCGCACTCTCGATTCATCAACGCACCAAAAGAAAGCAACTTTCAGCAAAATTGATCAAGATGGCAGCAACCCAAATCCCAGAGGTGGTTCTGGAGTCCTCCAACGGCCGCAGGACAATGCCTGTGCTCGGCTTCGGCACAGCAGCTGACAATTTGCAACCAGAGGTTTTGATCGCGGCTGTTCTCGACGCAATCAAGCTCGGTTACAGGCACTTCGACACGGCTGCCGTATACGGCTCCGAGCAGAGTCTCGGAGAAGCCATAGCCCAAGCACTCAAACTCGGCCTTGTCGGCTCTCGAGACGAGCTCTTCGTCACTTCCAAGCTGTGGCCTAATGATGCTCACCCTCATCTGGTTATTGCTGCTCTCAAGAAATCGCTTCAGTAAGTCTCGCGATTTCCTAACTAACTTTGACTTTCTCTTAATTAATTAATTAGTTAGTTGGATCATGACTAATTGCTGTGCAGGAATCTTCAATTGGAGTACCTCGATCTGTATCTGATTCACTGGCCCATCAGCGCTCCGCCCGGAAAATTGACGCACACAAAAGCTGAGAAGGACCTTATGCCAATGGACTTCAAGGGTGTGTGGGCAGACATGGAGGAAGCTCAGAGACTTGGCCTCACCAAATCCGTTGGAGTCAGCAATTTCTCTTCTAAAAAGATTGAAAATTTGCTCTCCTTTGCTACCATTCCTCCTTCAGTAGATCAAGTGAGTCACTCCCTTCTTTCCTAGCAGCAATTAATTGTAGTAGCATTGATTTATAATATATCAATATGTGTATGTATAGGTGGAGATGAGCCCATTTTGGCAACAGAAGAAGCTCAGAGACTTCTGCAAGGCCAATGGTATAGTTGTGACTGCTTTCTCTCCATTGGGCGCCATAGGAACCTCTTGGGGTACCAACTATGTTCTTGAAAGCAAAGTGCTTAATGAAATCGCAGAGGCTCGAGGAAAGACTATTCCTCAGGTCCATTGAATCTCACATTTTAGTTTTTGTTATAAGAACTTATGGTACCATTTATCTTCGAGAACATGCATATAGAGCTAGTTTGTGACTGAATTGTGGTACTTGATCGATTTGGTTGTAGGTTTGTATTAGATGGGTATATCAGGTAGGGGCAACTCTTGCAGTGAAGAGCTACAACAAGGAGAGGTTGAAGCAGAATGCGCAGGTGTTTGACTGGGAACTATCACAAGAGGACCTTGACAAGATCAGTCGGATCCCACAGCACAAGATGATGCTTAGAGAAGAGTATGTTTCGGCTAATGGACCGTACAAGTCCCTTGAAGATCTCTGGGATGGAGAGCTTTAAGTGAAGTGATAATAGTTACACTATGTTAGAATGTGTGTATTGTATGCTCTAGTCTTTACATCCAGGATTGTGGTGCAAGTCTTTCTTTCTATTTTTCCTTTTTCTTGGTTAGGGAGATACAGAGGCTCTTATAAGAAAACCTCACTTTGTTTGAGATTTTCAATGAAATTGAATTGTTACGCTTGGCTTCTGAGCACGCATTTAGCTTCATTTAGCTTCGATGAATATCAAAATTAAAAAAAGATATACAGAAGCTCTTAAGGCATCTCCAACCTTAATGTCAAATTTCATTTTAGTCCACTTTTTGTGATCTCCAACCTTATAAGTTATAGAGGAAATGATTAAAAACCCCTCTTTTTAGAGTCTATAGTCCATTAAACCCCTTTTTTTTCCTGATTTCTTTTTAAGCCCTTTTTTTAAGTTCTTTTGTATATTTTTACTGTTATACCCTCTCTCTATCATTTAAGATTCCAGAGCTTCTCCATCTTGTGCCGACACTGAACCGCCGTCTTGGTGGGCGTGGCCGCCGGACACTGCCTCGCCACGGCGTCGGAGACGTCCTGCCAGTGCTCGAAGTCCGAATCTAAGCACCGTGGCCGGAAAAGTTGACCGTGGCCGAAACTTCAAGGTTTCGATTCTCCTTGCTCGTTGTACACCTTGATGATCTACCACCATAGATCAATTGATGGAAATGAGAGAAACAAAACCTCACCAGTCCCGTACCTCGCGGTGGTCGGAGTTGCCGCCGGCAATCGGGTCAGATTTTGCGAAAATTGCAATCTCCGATCCGCCTTGCACGGTGTGATTCGATGGACTCAACCACCTTGGGTCAGAAGAGGAGAGAGAGGCGATTCCAAAACCACCGGTCTCGTGCCTCGCCGTAGTCGGAGGTGCCGCCGGCAATCGGGTCAGATTTCGCGAAAATTGCGAGCTCCGATCCGCCTTGCACCGTGTGATTCGATGGACATAACCACCTGGGGTCGGAAGAGGACGGAGAGGCGAACCCAAAGCCACCGGTCTTGTCGACGGAGGTGGCCGGAGGAGGAAGATGGTTCCGGGTCGGGTCGGCGGGTTTCGCGGCGGGTCTGGGCTAATTTTGGGAGAATTTGGTATTTTGCTGATTTTTCGGAAAATAGTAATTCTAGAAACTTCTATTTATAGAAATTTCCCAAAACAACTGCCGTAGACCACAACTTTTTAATATGATCTCCGATTTCGTCGTGCCGCTTCTCTACAGACTCGTATCGACGAGCTCCACAACTTTCGTGAATAAAGTTTCTTGAGAAACTCAACGAATAAAAAGTCAACATTTTGACTCCTCGAAAACTAATTTTCCGAATATATATTCGTTTAACGACAAAACACTTCACTAACAAACCACAAAAACCTACAAACAATCAATAATTAATTTCAACAATTTTAGAGAAATCAAAATTGAAAATCCGGGATATTACAGAAGAATGGCTGCAGGTTTGCGCAAAATGAACGCGCAAAGAGAGAGTAAGTGATGGATTGGGTGCCCAGAGAAGATCTGGGTACTGTGGGTGTCCAATTGACTGCAAATTTTTGAGAAATTGAGAAGAATTGGGCTCAGATCTGCTATGTGTGGTGAATGATTACATGTGATACATTGGTGATACAATATTATGTGGCGGACCCTGATACATCTTGTGATACAATGTGATACACATGTGATGCACTTGTGATACAGTTTCTGATACAGATGTGACCTGCCAAATGTAATCAGTTCACCATTAGAATTTGTGATACACATGTGATACACATGTGATACACATGTGATACAGTTGTGATACACATGTGATACACTTGTGATACACATGTGATACACTTGTGATACACATGTGATACACTTGTGATACACATGTGATACACTTGTGATACACATGTGATACACTTGTGATACAGTTAGTGAAATACCTTGTGATACAGTTTGTGATACACACGTGATGCACATGTGATACAGTGGTGATACAGTGGTGATACAGTTAGTGATACACATGTGATACAATATTACGTGGCTGGCCCTGATACACATGTGATACACTTGTGATACACATGTGATACACTTGTGATACACATGTGATACACTTGTGATACACATGTTATACACTTGTGATACACATGTGATACACTTGTGATACACATGTGATACACTTGTGATACACATGTGATACACTTGTGATACACATGTGATACACTTGTGATACAGTTTCTAATACACATGTGACCTCTAAAATGAAATGATCAGTTTACCATTAGAATTTGTGATACACATGTGATACAGATGTGATACACATGTGATACACCTGTGATACAATATTATGTGGCGGACCCTCATACACCTTGTGATACACATGTGATACACCTGTGATACACATGTGATACACATGTGATACACATGTGATACACCTGTGATACACCTGTGATACAATATTATGTGGCGGACCCTCATACACCTTGGGATACACATGTGATACACCTGTGATACACTTGTGATACAATATTATGTGGCGGACCCTCATACACCTTGTGATACACATGTGATACACCTGTGATACACATGTGATATAGTTGTGATACACATGTGATACAGTTTCTAATACACATGTGACCTCTCAAATGAAATGATCAGTTTACCATTAGAATTTGTGATACATATGTGATACACATGTGATACACCTGTGATACACATGTGATACACCTGTGATACACATGTGATACAGTATTATGTAGCGGATCCTCAAACACCTTGTGAAACAGTGATACACATGTGATACACTTGTGATACAATATTATGTGGCGGATCCTCATACACCTTGTGATATAGTAATACACATGTGATACATATGTGATACACATACACATGTGATACACTTGTGATACACGTGTGATACAGTTTGACGTGGCGGGTCCGGGATCCCGATGGTGATTTTTGGAAAAAATGGAGTAAAAATGTGTTTTTGTGATACTGTGATACACATGTGGTACACGTGTGATATACATGTGATACAGTTTGAGGTGGCCGGCCTGGAGTCCCGATGGTGATTTTTGGGAAAAATAGAGTAAAAAATGTGTTTTGGTGATACTGTGATACACGTGTGATACAGTTTAACGTGGCTGGTTCGGGATCTCGATGGTGATTTTTGAAAAAAAATAGAGTAAAAATGTGTTTTGGTGATACTGTGATACACATGTGATACAGTTTGACGTGGCGGGTCTGGGATCCTGATGGTGATTTTTGCAAAAAATGGAGTAAAAATGTGTTTTGGTGGTACTGTGATACACCTGTGATACAGTTTGACGTGGCGGGCCCGGGATCCCGATGGTGATTTTTGGAAAAAATGAAGAAAAAATGTGTTTGATGATACACGTGTGATACATATGTGATACACGTGTGATACACGTGTGATACAGTTTGACGTGGCGGGCCCGGAATCCCGATGGTGATTTTTGAAAAAAAAGGGAATAAAAATGTGTTTTTGTGATATTGTGATACACATGTGATACAGTTTGACGTGGCGGGCCCGAGGTCCCGATGGTGATTTTTGCAAAAAATAAAGTAAAAATGTGTTTTTGTGATACTGTGATACACATGTGATACAGTTTGACGTGGCGGGTCCGGGGTCCTGATGGTGATTTTTGGAAAAAATAGAGTAAAAATGTGTTTTGGTGATATTGTGATACACATGTGATACACGTGTGATACACATGTGATACAGTTTGACGTAGCGGGCCCGGAGTCCCGATGGTGATTTTTGGAAAAAATAGAGTAAAAATGTGTTTTTGTGGTACTGTGATACACGTGTGATACAGTTTGACAGGGTGGGCCCGGGGTCCCGATGATGATTTTTGAGAAAAATAGAGTAAAAATGTGTTTTGGTGATACTGTGATACACATGTGATACACGTGTGACGTGGCAGGCCTAGTGTTTAAATGAGTAAACATGTTCCATAAGGGAGAAGGGTAATTTAGGTAAGTAAAATTTACATATAAGGAGTAAAGGGCTTAAAAAGAAATGAAAAAAAAGAAGGGGTATAAGAGGAACAATCTTATTAGAAAGGGGCCTTATAGGAAGTGGCCCTAAGTTATAACAAAGAAGAAGAGTCAAAAATAATGTATCACAAGTGTATCACATGTGTATGTGTATCACATATGTATCACATGTGTATTACTATATCACAAGGTGTATGAGGGTCCGCCACATAATATTGTATCACAGGTGTATCACATGTGTATCACATCTGTATCACATGTGTATCACAAATTCTAATGGTAAACTGATCATTTCATTTTAGAGGTCACATGTGTATTAGAAACTGTATCACAAGTGTATCACATGTGTATCACAAGTGTATCACATGTGTATCACAAGTGTATCACATGTGTATCACAAGTGTATCACATGTGTATCACAAGTGTATAACATGTGTATCACAAGTGTATCACATGTGTATCACAAGTGTATCACATGTGTATCACAAGTGTATCACATGTGTATCAGGGCCAGCCACGTAATATTGTATCACATGTGTATCACTAACTGTATCACCACTGTATCACCACTGTATCACATGTGCATCACGTGTGTATCACAAACTGTATCACAAGGTATTTCACTAACTGTATCACAAGTGTATCACATGTGTATCACAAGTGTATCACATGTGTATCACAAGTGTATCACATGTGTATCACAAGTGTATCACATGTGTATCACAAGTGTATCACATGTGTATCACAACTGTATCACATGTGTATCACATGTGTATCACATGTGTATCACAAATTCTAATGGTGAACTGATTACATTTGGCAGGTCACATCTGTATCAGAAACTGTATCACAAGTGCATCACATGTGTATCACATTGTATCACAAGATGTATCAGGGTCCGCCACATAATATTGTATCACCAATGTATCACATGTAATCATTCACCACACATAGCAGATCTGAGCCCAATTCTTCTCAATTTCTCAAAAATTTGCAGTCAATTGGACACCCACAGTACCCAGATCTTCTCTGGGCACCCAATCCATCACTTACTCTCTCTTTGCGCGTTCATTTTGCGCAAACCTGCAGCCATTCTTCTGTAATATCCCGGATTTTCAATTTTGATTTCTCTAAAATTGTTGAAATTAATTATTGATTGTTTGTAGGTTTTTGTGGTTTGTTAGTGAAGTGTTTTGTCGTTAAACGAATATATATTCGGAAAATTAGTTTTCGAGGAGTCAAAATGTTGACTTTTTATTCGTTGAGTTTCTCAAGAAACTTTATTCACGAAAGTTGTGGAGCTCGTCGATACGAGTCTGTAGAGAAGCGGCACGACGAAATCGGAGATCATATTAAAAAGTTGTGGTCTACGGCAGTTGTTTTGGGAAATTTCTATAAATAGAAGTTTCTAGAATTACTATTTTCCGAAAAATCAGCAAAATACCAAATTCTCCCAAAATTAGCCCAGACCCGCCGCGAAACCCGCCGACCCGACCCGGAACCATCTTCCTCCTCCGGCCACCTCCGTCGACAAGACCGGTGGCTTTGGGTTCGCCTCTCCGTCCTCTTCCGACCCCAGGTGGTTATGTCCATCGAATCACACGGTGCAAGGCGGATCGGAGCTCGCAATTTTCGCGAAATCTGACCCGATTGCCGGCGGCACCTCCGACTACGGCGAGGCACGAGACCGGTGGTTTTGGAATCGCCTCTCTCTCCTCTTCTGACCCAAGGTGGTTGAGTCCATCGAATCACATCGTGCAAGGCGGATCGGAGATTGCAATTTTCGCAAAATCTGACCCGATTGCCGGCGGCAACTCCGACCACCGCGAGGTACAGGACTGGTGAGGTTTTGTTTCTCTCATTTCCATCAATTGATCTATGGTGGTAGATCATCAAGGTGTACAACGAGCAAGGAGAATCGAAACCTTGAAGTTTCGGCCACGGTCAACTTTTCCGGCCACGGTGCTTAGATTCGGACTTCGAGCACTGGCAGGACGTCTCCGACGCCGTGGCGAGGCAGTGTCCGGCGGCCACGCCCACCAAGACGGCGGTTCAGTGTCGGCACAAGATGGAGAAGCTCTGGAATCTTAAATGATAGAGAGAGGGTATAACAGTAAAAATATACAAAAGAACTTAAAAAAAGGGCTTAAAAAGAAATCAGGAAAAAAAAGGGGTTTAATGGACTATAGACTCTAAAAAGAGGGGTTTTTAATCATTTCCTCTTCTTTTTATGGTACATGACGTATTGCTATTTGAACAATTTGGTATCTAGTTAGTAAAAGAGGACAATTTGGTACTTAAAGTTATCATCTGTTAGACCATTTAGTACTTCCATCCATTTTTCAGTTAAATGTAAGGGCATAATTATCATTTCAAGTTTATTTTAATAAAAAAATATTATTTAATGTTTTGGGTAATATGGAGTATTAATTAAAGTTTTATTAAAATTAGTTCTTATTTTTATAACTAGAGAATTAATTAAATTTTTATTCTTTTTTGATAGAATCAAATTTTTATTTAGTATTATGGGGAACATTTTTATTTATTATTTTGGGGAACATTTTTATTTTAAAATGAGTGGAAAACCAAAAGAACATTTATTTTTTGGATAATAAAATCAAGGGAAAATAATATGTATACACTTTAGAGGAAATAAAATAAAAAGTGCTCATAGTAAATATGATTTTTTTGCTAAGAATGACAATTTTGTCCTTGAGAAATAACAATTTTTCTCTTGCATTTAACGAAAAAACAGATGGAAGTACTAAATTGTCTAACGGGGGATAACTTCAAGTACCAAATTGTTGTCTTATATTGACTAGGTACTAAATTGTCCAAGTAACAATACATCAAGTACCATAAAAGAAATTTACCCTATATGCCCCATTAACTATTTGATTTAAAGCTAAAAAAAATAGGGTCCTTGACCCATAAGGACAAAATACCCAAAATATTTCCCAACCAGTTTGGTCCAAATCCACGGTGCCTGTCCGGCCCATTTAATTCGTCACGGACGCGATGTTACGCTTTTGCCCCTACATAATTTAAAAAACTACGCCGTGCCACTCTCATTTCATCGAGTACCGCGGTTTTTGATCATAAACTCTGTCTCTTCGCTCTCAAACTCTCTCCGACTCTTCTTCTCCCATTTTCAAAAACCGTCAAATCTCTACGCACAACCACCATCAACCTCGCTCGCGAAACCAGACTCACTAAAATCGACAGCAGATTCCTGATCTTCGCGGTTTCACCGACTATTTCACACCTTCAGAATTTCCGATTTCAACAAGGTTAGGGTTTCAATCTCTCTTAAAGTACGGCTTATCAATACTCTGAATCTTTCCTGCTATTTCGCATATGCGTTTTTGTTGTTTTGTTGAACGATTTGAATCTCAATAGATTTGGTTGACTACGGAACGATTTGGTTGAATGATTTTGTGTAATACCCCGAAAATTTCCGTATTATTTTTATAAAATAGTTCGTGAAATTTGAAGTGAAATGATACGATTTCATATTTTTAGGGGTTTTCGTCGTAAAACGATAATTACGGTGGTAATTATAAGTTACACAAGGTTAATTAAGGTAACTTTTTACCCGTTGAGAATTTGGGAAAACTTCCTTCATGAAAGTTGTAGACCTCGTCGAATCGAGTTCGTAGGAATTTGGTTCATTGGAAATGGACATCGTATGAAGGAGTTACAGCCCTCGGAAGTTCCACGTTTTTCTATAAAAGAAAGATTTTATTTTTTTTCTGGAACTTTCTCTCTCCTCCCTCTCTCTCTCTCCCCGCGCAGCTCTCCCTTTCTCTCTCTTCTGGTTGTTTTCCGGCGAGCCGTGACCGGCCACCGTGTGCCTCACCGCCACCACCAAAAGGTGCAGCTCGGGCCGACAGACCTAGCCCACCCGGCCTTGCCGCCCGCCTCACCGGCGTGACGCCGCACGCGGCGGCCAAAGAAGAGGCCGACGGCCTCCTCATGCTCCGGCCATTTTCCGGCCACCCCGGACCAATCCGTGTATCGGGTTTTGAAGCCCTCAACCCCATGAACACGATGGTGCCCTTGGATTTCACCGAAAACCACCGTAGGCGGCGGATTGAGCTCGGGAAGTTTTGGATCTAGAACTTGCCGACACCGATTCCGGCCACTTCCACTTCGATCCAGACTTTGAGGTAGTTACTAAACTTGTTGGGCTTGTTGAGTTCTACATTCTGGTAAATTTTGGTAGCCATCGGACCACCTTGACCGGCGGCCGGCAGCCACCTCCGGCGGCGCGTCGGCGGCGCGTCAGGTCGGTCCTGGAGCAATTCTTTGCTCCGTTTGACTTGGTTCGTCGATACGAACAACTTTCGTGTTTACAGTTTTGTGAAATTCGGTCGTTTGAGCGATGATCAATTAAGCAATGGTTATGGATCGTTAGATCCGTGATGATCCGACCGTTGGATCATCACCATATTTGGATATGATGTTAGGATGCTAGAAATAAGCATGCTGTTGGATTTTGGAAGTTTCAGATTTGGTGTGGGACCCGTTGATGAATAGTAGACGTGGGACCCACGTTGACCGATGGTTGACTTTTTGTCAAATGGTCTCGATTAAATGTTCCGATGTCGTAGGAGACATTTGAGGAACATTTGGATTATTTTGGAAATGTATTATGCTAATTGGATATTGCATAATCATAGGTGTTTACGAGAAGTGTAGCTCGTGCTTGTCGATTCCTGGTTACTATTTGAAGACGCAGCAGGAATTAGAGGTGAGTGAATCTCACGATATTTTATATATGAATATTAATTCATATTGTGTTGTTTGCGAAAATAAATAATTATATTTATTTAAATGATTTTGCGATATATAAATTAAATACAGTTTTAATTTGATATATCAGCATGTGTGATTTTGTGTTAAAACAATATTTGAAAGTATTCATTTTATTGTTTTAATTGGTGGATTTTGTGGGAAACAATATTTCAAAAATTATGATATTGTGTTTGCCTACTCGAATGTTTTTTGTAGCCAATGGGTGAAGGTTAGAGCTTTAGACTGTGTAGCCAATGGGTGAAGGTTAGAGCTCTAGACTGTGTAGCCAATGGTGAAGGTTAGAGCTTTAGACTGTGTAGCCAGAAGGTGAAGGTTAGAGTTCTAGACTGTGTAGCCATGTATTCATTGAAAACAAAGATGAATACTTTATGTAATAAAGGAGAAGAAAAATGGTATTCTCGCTTTATCTTGATGTATTAAAAGGAGAAGAAAAATGGTATTCTCGCTTTTAATCATTTGAAGTTGATTGTGGTTTTGTGTGAGTATGATATGAATTTGCTTCTTAAATAATTGAAGCATTGATTTATTGAATTACAATTCTTGAACAATATTGAATTGTATTTTGAAGTTTTTACTTCTTTAAAAATTGAAGTAATTATTATTATGATTTACGATTCTTAAAAAGAAAGAATCATAATTTTGGGAAATGATTTTGGGGAAAGTTTATATTGTTTAATATTCTGAATTACCCTGGGATTAACATACACGTTTATGGGACGTGTGGGGTTAAAATACGTGGTATGGGGCGCGTAGGTTCAGTATATTTTATAATATGAATTTTCGGGATTTGAATTGTTTTTGAAAAGTATAAGTTACATATATTTGTTTAAAACAAACTATATATGTATATTTTGTTAAACGGTTTAGGGTGAGTAAAACTGAGTTAACTCATACCAGCTTCGTAAGCTGACCGGGTTTGTTGATATAATCCGGTACACTATTCCACGGTGTAGGGGTTATACCTGCAGGTTAGGATAACCAGGAGTAATGCAAGGCTGCATACTTTTTGTTGGGTTATAAGACTTCCGCTATTTTATGCTTCGCACTCTGAAGATTTATTTATGTAATATTTTGATGTATCAATTTATTATATAAATATTTGGTATGTAATATTCGACTCTTGTATTGAGTTTGAAATTACAATGTTGGGCATGGAGTTGGTGTTGTGTACTTGAATTAAAAAGAAAAAAATTCTAGTGCATATTTGTATTTGATATTCCATGTCGTCACGTTCCCGAAATGGTTTGTAATTAAGGGCAAAATGCCTTATTAATTGATTGGAAAATCGGGGCATGACATTTTGTGTATCCGATTAACACATTTTCAATTTTAACCGAAACATGCTTTACTCTTTCTTCGTATTTAAAGTTAAACTACACTCTGGATCTTATAAGTTTGATTTCGAAATATGTTTGGTTTTAACATGTTCTGATTACGTTACCGTACAAAAATTATTGACCTCAATAAAATAGTTTACTAATGAAATCAACCTTTTCAATGAAGTGATACCTGTTATTTCTCCAGAAATGAGATGCAATCTGTTTGTTCTGTGTTGGTATGCTTTTTACATTTCAATGCAACTAACATGTTCCCTCAGGTTTCATGTAGTATTCGTTTATTTGTTGTGCAATAATATACAAGCCAAGCTAAGATGGATGAGTCAAACATTATAGACCATTTTTAGATTTAATAGGTTCTGATTACATTTCCCTTACAAAAATTATTGACATCAATAATTTTATTGACATCAATAAAAAAGAGTCTGATTGAACCATATTGCATTTGTAAATGCTAATTCACTGAATCTATCCACATTATCAATCAACTGCAATATGTTGTTCGGTTTTGGTGTGCTTTTTACATTTTAAAAAAGATCTGCTTACTTTATGCTGTTGCATCTTAAAATTATTGACATCAATAAATTTGATTACTAATGAAGTCCAACATTTCAATAATTTTATTGATATCAATAAAATTATTGATGTCAATAAAATTATTGATGTCAATAAAATGGAATCTGATTGAACCATGTTGCATTTGTAAAAGCTAATTCACTGGATTTATCTACATCAACTGCAATATGTTGTTCTGTTTTGGTGTGCTTTATGCTGTTCATCTTAAACTTATTGACATCAATAAATAAGTTTACTAATGAAGTCCACCATATCAATAAAAGAGATAAACCTGATATTTCTAGAAAATAATCATTGTTGAGATGCAATATGTTGTTCTGTTGTGCTTTTTACATTTTAAAAAAGATCTGATATTTTATGCTGTTGCATCTTAAAATTATTGACATCAATAAATTTGTTTACTAATGAAGTCCAACATTTCAATAATTTTATTGATGTCAATAAAATTATTGATGTCAATAATTTTATTGATGTCAATAAAATTATTGATGTCAATAAAATTATTGATGTCAATAATTTTATTGATATCAATAAAATTACTGATGTCAATAAAATAGAATCTGATTGAACCATGTTCCACAAATACTATAATGGTGTTGCATGCTTTGATCATTCAGATAATTTATTGACATTAATAAATTTTTTATTTATTGATATCAATAAAATTATTGATGTCAATAAAATTATTGATGTCAATAATTTTATTGCACATTCATTAAACTTGATCATTCCACAAATACTATAATGGTGTTGCATGCTTTGATCATTCAGATAATTTATTGACATTAATAAATTTTTTCATTTCTCTGTTAATGACAAATGATTTCCACATTCTACTGCAGAAAAATGGCACAGAACAAAACCACAGACCGAGAACAGAGACTCCAGAAAAGAAGAAACAGCAGAATGGGAATACAACAAGAGGAACCATCGGCCAAAAAAAGAGCCAGAGCTGATGATGGTAAGGAATCAGGACACAAAAGACTCAAACACACAGCAAGCAGAAAAGACAAGCCGCGCCAAGCAAAAAAAGAACAAAAACTGAGGAAGAAAAGAGGAGAAGAAGAAGACGAAGACGATGAAAACCAGATACAGAAGAAAGTAAGGCAGCAAAAATGCACCCTCGTAGCATTCTGGAGGGAGATGAACAGGCACAAGAACAAGATTCCACTGCAGACATGGTTCCTCTTGAGGAATACTGGAATGTGGCCACTCATTAACCCATTCTTTGTGGATATCATGACTGAGGAACAAATCACAAAGAAGGAAATAGACATTGAATTAATCCTCAGGCACTATGAGAAGGAAACAAAGGAGTTCAAGTTTGGGGATGTGGTGAAGAAGATAACTCCAGACGACGTCAACAAAATTTTTGGCCTGCCAAAAGAAGGAAAAGACTTCACCTTCAACAAGAAGGAAGCAAAACCAGAACATGGCCTCATTACCAAGCATTTCAAGAAATGCAAAGATGCAATCACAAAAACACAAGTGGACCATGCACTTGACGTGGAGCTCGACGAGGAAAATGAAGCAAACCCTGAACATGTGGCATCGCTCATCATAATCAGCTTGTTCACTACATTCCTCTTCAGTAATAGTGCAAGCAGAATTACTTGGGACCTGGTCAACGTTGCCTGCAATTTAAAGAATCTGAAAACCTACAATTGGTCCCTCATAGTGCTGCAGTTCTTGGAAAAGGGGCTCACCAAGTACAACAAGCTGAATCCAGTAACACTCTCCGGCTGCCTTATACTCATACTGGTAAGTATCCAATATTTTACTGACCTCAATAATTTTAATTCTGCTTCATTATTTACCTAAAAATTATTTATTGACATCAATAATTTTTATTCTGCTTCATTATTTACCTAAAAATTGTTTATTGATGTCAATAATTTACTGAACACAATAAACTTGTTTGCAGTACTGGTTCCTCGATAACACACAGGCGAAAAGGTGCATTGCAGGGAGAGAAACTGCATATCCAACCTTCATCAAGTGGTCTATTCAGAACATCTTTGATTGGCAGAAAATCAAATCAAATCCGCGCTTGGCCGAGGTAATACGAAACAGAAACAACAATTCTGTGTGTATATCTACATTGGTTTCAATGCTAGTAAACTAATTCTTACTTTTTCCTTTCCTATGTTAAAGCAATGGATAGAAAATGGACCCTGGGAAGAACCCAAAGACAAAATCATCGATTTGGATGAAGATGTCATTGATCTCGATGAAGATGATCAAGACATGTCAACACCTACATTCTCCCAATGGGTAAATAACTCAATTCCCATTTTTCTGTTTATCCTAGTTCACAACATAATTGTATTACTCGGTCAATTTACTTGTGCATGGAATGCAGAGCTCTACAAAAAAAATTATTGACCTCAATAAAAATTATTTAGTCTTAAATTCTTGCAATGTCAATTCGCAGGTGTCGCAGGCCACCCAAGAGAACAGAGAAGAAGCAACTCAAGCAGTTGAAAACTTGAAAAACATAATACACAGCCTTGAGGAATCTCTTGATGGCAAGCCAACAAGCAAAGAATGGGATGAATTGGAACAAGAACTGAAGAAGCTTCAAGACCAGAACGAAACACTCTGGAACAACTGTCAAAAGGCGGATACCAAAATACAAGAATTGGAGACCAGCCTGCTGGAGGAGAAAAAGAATAACAAAATGCTGAAGAAGAAAGTAAGACGACTTGAAACTAAAGTCCGAGACCTTGAAGTACAACACAGCGCTCCAAGTTTCAACCTCTTTCCAGAAGGTCATTGAGCTAGTTCCGATTATTGTTCTGACTGAATCGTCGAATCATATATATCGAGAAGTCAACAAACTTTTAAATTTTAAAGTATTTTATTCCCTGTCAATAAGCTAAACGGTCAATCTTTTTAAAATGCAGACCAAATGGATGAAGATCAACAAGAAGACTCTCAAGAGGATGAAAAATTTGAGGATGCACAAGATCATGAGGAAGTGAATACAATGCAGACAAGCAAAGAAGGTAAGTAAATTACAAAACTCTTTAAGCTTCCTATATCATTCTACAGTTTCACTTATGGCAAGCACTAGGACAGCACAAAAAGTAATGTTCCAGATTATGTAATTAGACTTCTGAATTTTATTGATGTCAATAAATAAATAAAACCTCACCATTGTACTATAGTCTGAGATTTATTGATGTCAGTAAATATTTTATTGATGTCAATAAATATTTTATTGACATCAATAAATGAGAGTTCAGTAGAGTACTATAGTCTCTGTCACTAACTAACACAACTGAATCATTTCCATTGCAAAAAAAGACCAAGAGAACGAAGAAAAAGAAGAGGAAGAAGAGAAGGAGAAGGAAGAGGAAGCACAACAGCACAAGGAAGCAACTGCCATTCCGACAAGCACAGAAGGTAAGTAAATTACAAAACTCTTTAAGCTTCCTATATCATTTTACAGTTTCAGTTGCTTATTTATTGATGTCAATAAATGAAACCTCAGTAGAGTACTATAGTGATAGTCAGAATTTTATTGATGTCAATAAAGATTTATTGACATCAATAAATGAGAGTTCAGTAGAGTACTGTAGCCTGTGTCACTAACTAAAACAACACAATCATTCCCATTGCAGAAAGAGAGCAAGAGAATGAAGAAAAGGAAAGGGAAGTGGAGGAGGAAGAAGCAGAAGAGCACAACGAAGAGACTGCCATGCCGAAAAGCACAGAAGGTAAGTAAATTACAAAACTCTGTAATCTTCGTATATGATTTTACAGTTTCACTTGTGGAAAACACTAGGATTATGTTCAGGATTATGTAATTAGACTTCTAGTTGCTTATTTATTGATGACAATAAATGAAACCTCAATAGAGTACTATAGTCTGAATTTTATTGATGTCAATAAATATTTATTGACATCAATAAATGAGAGTTAAGTAGAGTACTGTAGTCTGTGTCAATAAATAAAACAACTGAATCATTCCCATTGCAGAAAAAGAGCAAGAGAATGAAGAAAAAGAAGAGGAAGAGCAGAAGGAAGAGGAAGCACAAGAACACGAGAAAGGTAAGTAAATTACAAAAAAACCTCTGTAAGCTTCGTATATGATTTTACAGTTTCACTTATGGCAAGCACTAGGATTATGTTCAGGATTATGTAATTAGACTTCCAGTTGCTTATTTATTGATGACAATAAATGAAACCTCAATAGAGTACTATAGTCAGAATTTTATTGATGTCAATAAAGATTTATTGACATCAATAAATGAGAGTTCAGTAGAGTACTGTAGCCTGTGTCACTAACTAAAACAACACAATCATTCCCATTGCAGAAAGAGAGCAAGAGAATGAAGAAAAGGAAAGGGAAGTGGAGGAGGAAGAAGCAGAAGAGCACAACGAAGAGACTGCCATGCCGAAAAGCACAGAAGGTAAGTAAATTACAAAACTCTGTAATCTTCGTATATGATTTTACAGTTTCACTTGTGGAAAACACTAGGATTATGTTCAGGATTATGTAATTAGACTTCCAGTTGCTTATTTATTGATGACAATAAATGAAACCTCAATAGAGTACTATAGTCTGAATTTTATTGATGTCAATAAATATTTATTGACATCAATAAATGAGAGTTAAGTAGAGTACTGTAGTCTGTGTCAATAAATAAAACAACTGAATCATTCCCATTGCAGAAAAAGAGCAAGAGAATGAAGAAAAAGAAGAGGAAGAGCAGAAGGAAGAGGAAGCACAAGAACACGAGAAAGGTAAGTAAATTACAAAAAAACCTCTGTAAGCTTCGTATATGATTTTACAGTTTCACTTATGGCAAGCACTAGGATTATGTTCAGGATTATGTAATTAGACTTCCAGTTGCTTATTTATTGATGACAATAAATGAAACCTCAATAGAGTACTATAGTCAGAATTTTATTGATGTCAATAAAGATTTATTGACATCAATAAATGAGAGTTCAGTAGAGTACTGTAGCCTGTGTCACTAACTAAAACAACACAATCATTCCCATTGCAGAAAGAGAGCAAGAGAATGAAGAAAAGGAAAGGGAAGTGGAGGAGGAAGAAGCAGAAGAGCACAACGAAGAGACTGCCATGCCGAAAAGCACAGAAGGTAAGTAAATTACAAAACTCTGTAATCTTCGTATATGATTTTACAGTTTCACTTGTGGAAAACACTAGGATTATGTTCAGGATTATGTAATTAGACTTCCAGTTGCTTATTTATTGATGACAATAAATGAAACCTCAATAGAGTACTATAGTCTGAATTTTATTGATGTCAATAAATATTTATTGACATCAATAAATGAGAGTTAAGTAGAGTACTGTAGTCTGTGTCAATAAATAAAACAACTGAATCATTCCCATTGCAGAAAAAGAGCAAGAGAATGAAGAAAAAGAAGAGGAAGAGCAGAAGGAAGAGGAAGCACAAGAACACGAGAAAGGTAAGTAAATTACAAAAAAACCTCTGTAAGCTTCGTATATGATTTTACAGTTTCACTTATGGCAAGCACTAGGATTATGTTCAGGATTATGTAATTAGACTTCCAGTTGCTTATTTATTGATGACAATAAATGAAACCTCAATAGAGTACTATAGTCAGAATTTTATTGATGTCAATAAAGATTTATTGACATCAATAAATGAGAGTTCAGTAGAGTACTGTAGCCTGTGTCACTAACTAAAACAACACAATCATTCCCATTGCAGAAAGAGAGCAAGAGAATGAAGAAAAGGAAAGGGAAGTGGAGGAGGAAGAAGCAGAAGAGCACAACGAAGAGACTGCCATGCCGAAAAGCACAGAAGGTAAGTAAATTACAAAACTCTGTAATCTTCGTATATGATTTTACAGTTTCACTTGTGGAAAACACTAGGATTATGTTCAGGATTATGTAATTAGACTTCCAGTTGCTTATTTATTGATGACAATAAATGAAACCTCAATAGAGTACTATAGTCTGAATTTTATTGATGTCAATAAATATTTATTGACATCAATAAATGAGAGTTAAGTAGAGTACTGTAGTCTGTGTCAATAAATAAAACAACTGAATCATTCCCATTGCAGAAAAAGAGCAAGAGAATGAAGAAAAAGAAGAGGAAGAGCAGAAGGAAGAGGAAGCACAAGAACACGAGAAAGGTAAGTAAATTACAAAAAAACCTCTGTAAGCTTCGTATATGATTTTACAGTTTCACTTATGGCAAGCACTAGGATTATGTTCAGGATTATGTAATTAGACTTCCAGTTGCTTATTTATTGATGTCAATAAATGAAACCTCAATAGAGTACTATAGTCTGAATTTTATTGATGTCAATAAAGATTTATTGACATCAATAAATGAGAGTTCAGTAGAGTACTGTAGCCTGTGGCACTAACTAAAACAACACAATCATTCCCATTGCAGAAAGAGAGCAAGAGAATGAAGAAAAGGAAAGGGAAGTGGAGGAGGAAGAGGAGGAAAGAATGAATGAGCCGGACAGCATAGACTTTGATTCACTGGGCAGTGTAATAGATAAAATTGTTGAGACTGCACAACAATAAAAACCAGCAACTACACCACCTGTCCAAGAAGAGAACGCAAGCACCAACAAAAATCCACTCGTGGACAGCTTCGATGACGAAGTACTTTGCCAAGAAATGGAGAAAATAGAACAAGCTGCTGCCGCACAAAAGAAAAAACTTGAGGAAGCAACCACTCAGAAAGACACTCCAACACAAGGTCCACTCACCGACAGCTTGGAAGATGAGGTCATTTGCAAAGAAGTTGAGAAACTAGAACAAGCTGCTGCTGCTCAGAAGAAAAAACAAGAAGAAAGAACTGTCGATGTCCATACAATCGAAAGGAATGTAAAGAAGAACAAGAGGCCATCAAAATCAAAGGATGAAAGTTTCATATATGAAACTCCTGAGCAAATAAAGAAGAAGATAAAGAAGAGCAACCCAAAGGTGAAAGCCGCTTGCACAGAGCCTCACAATCTTCATCTACAAGATGTCAACTGCGGCAAAAAGACGTGGACTGAGTTGGATGGGGAAACGGCAAAGAGAATCAAGGACTACATGGATAGCGTAAACAAAGATGAGTAAGTACTGAGCACAATAAAATTGTTTTACTGAGCACAATAAAAATGTTTTACTGACCACAATAAAAATGTTGTTTGAACATCGTCTATTTCTGGGAGGGAGAGGGTCTGGGGAGTGTCACAAGGGAAGATCTCAAGTCACTCGTCGAGGAACAAATGCTTGAGACAGATGTAAGTACAAAAATTTTATTATTAAATATTCTATGTACTTAATTTATTGACATCAATAAAAACACAAATCCTGTGTTATTCACTAATGAACTCCACATATTCAAGCACCTGTTGTTCTTTAGAATCCTATATCAGGTTGCATGCTTTGATAAGGGTCCTCCACAAAATTTATTGACATCAATAAAAAAATTTCTCTTTGTTGTTGACTAATCAAGTCTACCCTTTTTTTTTAGCTGATGAACACGTATGTGGGATTGATTGCTGATGATCTCGAAACAAAAGGAATAACAGATCAAGCATTCCTAGACATGGTTGCATCGGTAAGCAAAAGTTATTAGTTATTTTGTAGCACATTGAAAGCAAATTGTAGTCAGTGGTCAATAGACAGCAGCGTGCCGCTGCACCGCGGACTAATCTGTTTTTGTTTTGTTTTCCTTCTGCCTGCAGTACTGTGCCATAAGGAAGATGGAGGGGGGAATAGAATTGCATCTCAAAGAGCCTTTGTGGCAAAATATAAACAAAAGCAGAATTTTCATCCCCATACATCATGCCGCAAAAAACCACTACTCGCTTCTCATCATGGACAACCAAAAGAAGAAGTTCATCCACATGAACTCCATGAGGCCAAAGAAAAATGTCAAGAAGCAATTACACCACCAGAACGCAAAACTCATTGTAAGTGATATCTGTATTCTTGAGTTCCCATTATTGTCAATAAACTATAATGATATTGACTACTAAAACACATTACTCAATAAAAAATGTCAATACAGATCCCACATATACAGAAGTGGTTCGAAAGTGTAAAGAACTCGGCAGTGAAGCTTGGATCTGAAAGCCAAGAAGCAATCAGGGCCAAATATAAGGAAGAACATGAAGTTATTGGCCTCATATACACAGAAGTACAAATCACTGAAGAAGAAGAAGAAGAATGCAGACAGTGGGTTTTGTCCAATGAAATCAAAGACTATCAGTTGGAAGAGGACATGCATTGCCCTCAACAACCATGCTCATCGTAAGTATCTATCTAAATTATTGACATCAATAAAAATATAATGCATTTTAGATTGACTGCAGTTTCAGTTTCAGGATTTTAATATGTTGTTATATGTATTAAACAGGGTTGACTGTGGGCCATATGTACTGCACTACATAGAGAGCATTGCAAATGGAAAGAAACCAACACAACAAGAGGCAAGAAATATGAGGAAGACAATGCTGAAAAGATTTGCGCATGATGATGAGAACACCTGGAAAATTGAATTTCAAGATCAAGAGTATGAGGCGGAAGAGTAGCAAGATTAGCATTACCTTATGGTTCTTATTTTCTACAAAATTATGTAGACAAGTTGAAAAAATGAACAATATCTAGTTACATGTACATTGTGAATTTTTAGTACATTTTACATCAATTTAGTAGATTTTTAGTAGATTTCTATTACATTTATACCAATGCCCATTTCAAGAAAGCTTTGGAGTTCACCCACATAAAATATGATCGTGAAGCAATTTACTATGGGTTAAAACTGTATTGTAAAATTTACTATGGGATATGAGTGTTTATTTAGGGCTTCCATGCTTTGTTCAGGGTCATTGACATAATTTATTGATATCAATAAAAGCATTCTTCTTTGCTAATGACTAATGAATTCCACATTTTGACAATGACCTTAATTTATTGACATCAATAAAAAATATTCTTCTCTCTTACTCCCTAATGAAGTCCACATTTCCAATCACTTCTTGTTCTTTGGAGCACTGAATCATGGCAAATGCATTGTTAAGGGTCGTTGACATAATTTATTGACATCAATAAAAAAAAAACTTCTTTCTTATTGACTAATGAAGTGCACATTGTCAATCACTTGACATATATTATTGACATCAATAAATTTCTTTCTTCCGTTTATTCACACAAGGTTGACTCCACTAAACAATATGAAAACATCTCACAAATAGAAATACACAAAAAGTACCTGCCATATCACAATCAGTAATATGAAAAATTCACTCATTAAGCAATATTGGTCAGTTTACTGACCACAATAAAAAATGTAAGTGCTTCTAAAATAACCAAAGCACATACTCATAGTCCACCACATATATCCCCAAAACCAATATCCAAAACACATTCGGATAGTCAAGAACATAGGTCACAAAAAATGAATTTCTTATTCGTGTTTACTTAAAAATCTGTACAAGTTAATGTTACTGAACCCTAAAGGATGACTAAGAACATGTTACCCTAAACAGAATCATAAGCTGCTGCTGCAACAATCAAATGGGAGCGGTGCACGTCTTCTTGTTGTGGTCCCCTTTCACCCCGCATCGGCCGCACTTCATAGGCCTTTTTCGTGACTCGGTCGCGGACTTGATCCGTTTCGCCTTGGGCCTCCCGGGAGGTCTCTTCGTAAGTGGAGCAAAAATCATGCCACTGCTTGAGGACTCACAATAGGACCTCTCTACATTTGGAATGGGATGGATGCCTAAATCATATGACCTTTTGTACGACTCCACGCTGTAATACGGATCAATGTAATGATATATCATCCGACCGGCACCTTGAATGGCAGCGAGAGCATGAGCACATGGAAAGCAATTAATCTGCCACTTATTGCATGAGCAAGAAAGCTCACGAAGATTCACCGTGTAGTTGAACTTGCCCCTAACCTCGTACTTACCATCAACAGAACGGAAAACGCTATATTGGAGAGCCTCTTCCATCTTTGCCTTCAACCGAATCTCCATATTTGGACAAATCAATGTCGTCCAACGATCCGCTGCATCCCTCCTACTAGACATTTGATGCATCAATCTCAACCTAATTGTATCCAGCATGTCAAAAACCGGCATCTCACGCTCAATCCTGATCCAATTATTAAAAGATTCAGCTGCACTATTTGCCATTATACCATAACGATCTCCCTTGAAAAATGCCCTACACCAATTCTCTAGCGGCATTTCAGACAAGAATTGATCAATAATCTGCCCCCCACCCACATCCCTCAGTTGTGCTAAGTGAAACATATATTCCTTTTCAGATGACGAATATGCACATTCAAAAAATCGTTGCCTGATCTCTTCACGAGCAGCAGCATTTCCTCTGCCCCTAAACTTATCCATCAAATTGGCAACCAAATGCTTGTAACAAAACAGGTGCGGCCAACCAGCAAACACCTTGTCAAAAGCACTCAACAAACCAGTTCCACGATCCGACATAAATGTAACCAACCTCTCCTGCAACAATGTCCTCAAGTGCTCAAAGAAAAAAGTCCAATTCGCATCCGTTTCGGAATCACAAACACAAATAGCAACAGGGAATAGACCTAGAACAAAATGGAAATATAATCAGGAAACAAACACACAAAAAGTAACAAATCTGTAATCATTTTATTGACATCAATAAAAACCATTACTTGTACAACATGAGCAGGTAATCAATCAGAAAACATATTATTGTCATCAATAAAAAATATTGAGTACAACTTCAGTAAAGTAATCAAGATTATTGACGTCAATAACAAACTTACATGTACAATATGAATAACTAATAAGCAGAATATAAATTATTGACATCAATAAAAACTTTATTTTACAAATGTCAGCAGGTAATCAAGCAGAAAAAAAATTATTGACATCAATAAAAAACATTGAGTATGATTTCAGTCAAATAATCAAGCAGAATATAAGATTATTGACATCAATAAAAAAAAGTTTCTGTACAATATGAGTAACTAATAAGCAAAATATAAATTATTGACATCAATAAAAACTTTCTTTTACAAATGTCAGCAGGTAATCAAGCAGCACACAAATTATTGACATCAATAAAAACATTGAGTCTGATTTCAGTCAAATAATCAAGCAGAATATTAAATTATTGACATCAATAAACAATTTTACCTTGATCCCCATCCTTTGCAATTGCGGTTAGAATCTGTCCCTTGTATATGCTCTTCCCAAATGTGCCATCAACGAATAAGACCGGAACGCAGTACTTGAAACCCTCCACACAACCATGGAAAGCCAAAAAAAGCCTCTTGAACCGACTAGTAGATGCATCCTTCTCCAAAACAAACGTTGATCCGGGGTTGCTCTCCAAAACAGCTTCTTGATACCAACAAAGCATGTTGTACGAATCAGCGGCACCACCATAAATTGATTGCTTTGCCAATTCCTTTGCTTTGTATGCAACTTTATAAGTGATGTCAAATCCATAGTTGTCCTTGAACTTTCTCATGATTTCCTTGGCGGTAATAGACGGATTCAAGCGAACATCATCCTCAATGCATGACTTCACAACATTAGATCCCAACAAATCACTTTTTTGGGTTCTAAGAACCCCCTTACACGTGTGGACATTATCTAATTGCCTAATGTAGAAGAAGCCGTTGGCAGAAAAAGTGTAGCCACTCACATGCCATTTACAACCATCCCGAAGCTTGTTAAAACAATCAACAACAATACGGCCTGCATCATTTTTCACATAAACAAATCGAAAACCAACTTCTATTGCATACTTCAACAACTTCTCCCTAAAGTCCACAACACCACCCCGAAACTTCTGCCCAACTTCTTTGATGTAATCCCTCCACTCCCTAGAAAAGTAAACCTTCCCCTCTGTTGTCCTATACGGTTCACCAAGATAATCTTCCTCATCCAATACAGCGGATGCACTATCATCAACGGACACATTGCTAGCACAAGAACTACTCAATTTCGAAACAACAATGTCTACACATTCAATCTTGAACACCAAAGCAGCCTTAAACAGCAGCTCTAAGTCACCATCACACTGCAAAAAGCAAGCAGGACTACCGGGCAAGGCACATCGCAACTCAATCACATCCGATCCCAAAAAATTAAACCGTCTACAAATATCTCGACAAAGGTCATCATACTTCGAACCACGAGACAGGCCAAACAGCATTGTAAGACCTGAATATGTGCACTTAGCCAACACCGAAGAATCCATTGCACCACCTAACAAAAACAATATTTAATTTTTATTGAGGTCAATAAAACAGTAAACAACACAAAAGATTACACCGCATTATTCGAAAAATTTATCGAAAATCCTAAACCCTAAACCCTAAACCCTAAACCCTAAACCCTAAAACCTAAACCCTAAACCCTAAACCCTAAACCCTAGAACAGAAACAAAACTTTCATTGACCACACAAAACAAAAACACATGAACTAAACAAACAGACAGTTTTTATTGAGGTCAATAAAAACAAAACGCAGCCAAAAGCCACTGCCAAACTGATTACTTCAATCTTCCCTTCCACAGTTTTTTATTGAGGTCAATAAAAACAAAAAAACAGCAAAAGCCACTGCCAAACTAATTACTTCAATCATCCCTTGCACAGTTTTTATTGAGGTCAGTAAAAATAAAAACACAGCAAAAGCCACTGCCAAACTGATTACTTCCTAAATCCATTGCACAGTTTTTATTGAGGTCAATAAAAATAAAAACACAGACAATGCCATTGAACAGTTTTTATTGAGGTCAATAAAAATATAAACACGGACAAAGCAATTGCACAGTTTTTATTGAGGTCAATAAAAGTAAAAAAATAGACAAAGCCACTGCCAAACTGATTAATGCAAGCATCCCTTGCACATTTGTATTGAGGTCAATAAAAATAAAAACTCAACCAAAGCTACTGCCAAACTGATTAATGCAAGCATCCCTTGCACATTTGTATTGAGGTCAATAAAAATAAAAACGCAACCAAAGTTACTGCCAAACTGATTACTTCATGCATCCATTGCACAGTTTTTATTGAGGTCAATAAAAATATAAACACAACCAAAGCCACTGCCAAACTGATTACTTACAGCATCCCTTGCACAGTTTTTATTGAGGTCAATAAAAATAAAAACACAGCCAAAGCCACTGCCAAACTGATCAAAAAAATAATCGAAAAACAACAAAATAAAACCGAAAACATGCAGATTGCAGATTACATGAATCTTCAACAAAAGATCGAAGACTAGATGAAGATTACTGATCCACACCGAATTCAAAAAAAAAAAAAAAACGAGTCCAGATTCCCTCCCATCAATTCAACAATAGCAACAAAAATAACGAAAACTAGATGCATCAGACCTAAAACTAAAAATCGAAAATCAACAAGACTAAAATTCAAAAATATGCAGATTGAAGTTTACCTCAATCTTCCGAAAAAAAATCGAACAAAAATCGTAGCAGAAAGGAAATTAGATCCGAAACTTTGCCGCAGATGCAATCACAGCAACAAAATCTTTAACAAAACAAGAACAACGAACAAATCAATGCGCTAAAAACGAAATTCAAAACGAAAATCACAGGAAGGAAAAATCCAGAAATTCACAGTACGGAAAACGAAAAATCCTTACCATCAATAGAGAAAACTCGTGAACCGCTTCAATCCACATCTTCGATCAATGAACAATAAACAATTTCGAATAAAGCTAAATCAAATCGAGAGCTAAATCGAGAGCTACGCAGTACGGTGAGAGTTTTGGGTTGTTATGGTTCAGTTACGTGACTGACGTACTCAATTTCAAAACAGAAAACTCCCTAAAAGGGTAAAATAGGTATAATAAATAATTAACAGATCAGGCCTACAATATTTTGTCCTTGCTGGGAGTAAAAGAGGCCCAACCCAAACTTGATGAGAATTATTTAAAATCTATCAAACCTAATGGGAAATATATGTGAAAATTAGGACCTATTGGTTATTTCCCTAAAAAAATATACCAAACAAATCTTGGGGAGATTTTATTGTCGTTAACTTTGGGACAATTAAGAGCATCTCCAATAACTTATCTAAAAATTCTCTATTATAGAGACTCACTCTCTATGACTTTTCTACCACATTTCCAATAGCTTCTATATCATATTCTCTATAATTTATTATCTACAATTGAATATGGTAATATTTTTTTATTTAAAAATGCAATCAAATAATTTATGTTACAAATGAATATAATTTGAAGAAAGAGAAGAGTGAAGAGCATTAAAAATTCAAAAAAAATGTTTCCCTATAATTTTAGAGTTTGCTGTAAATATAGGGATTTTTATTTTCTCTCTCCTCACTATATCTAAAATATGGATAGAATAGGAAAGCTGTTGTAGCCAAAAAAAAAACCTATTTTTCTCTAAACTAGAGAAAAAAACAATAGAAAATACTCTTGTCCGAACCAAATTGGACCTCTGTGTCCAAGTTCTCTCTTATTAACATACATTTGGAAATGTAATTTCATGATTTGAACCGTTAATCTAGTAAAACAATTTTTATAGATCAATTCTGTAAAAAAATATTCAAATTAGGAGATCGTTAACTCATCCAATTATATCAAACAAATGTACGATTTTAGTAAAAACTAACTTTCTCATGACGAACCGTCCATTTGTTTGATGCAATTGCATGAATAAACAATCTTTGTTTACTTGAATTTTTTGCAGAATTGATCTATAAATATTGTTTTACAAGATCAACGTTCAAATCATAGAATTACACTTCTGAATGTATGCTAATAAGAGAGAGTTTGAACAGAGTGGTCTAACCTAGGTCGGACCAAATTTTTTTTCAAAAAAACAAATTATAAAAAACCTATTGGAGATGCTCTAAGAATTAATAACATACAGTAATCAGCATTATCATGTACTGCCCCCAAGTAGCCCATTATAAAGACTCTGAAGTTTGAGTCATTCTTGAACGACTGGTATGTACAAAGTGGAAATGTCTGTTTCGAAGAAACAAGCATATGATTACAAATAGTGAACTAAGTTATTGTTTGTAATTTTATACTCGAATAGGAGACATGGAGCGTTTTCGACAAGCCCATGTCAAAATCTTTGGTAAGGAATAGATTCGTTACGAAAGACTTAGCTCGCCGTCGCAGCTTCAATTTGTGACGGATGAAAAATAGACTAGCCGCCAGAAGAGTAGTAGTCCACAAAATTTCTGTCAACCTTGAAATTCAAGCTGCTTTCTTTGTCTCTTTTTTTTTTTTTTTGGAAATTGCTTTCTTTGTCTCTTAAGCCACAAGACATGTCTAGGTTCCATACAATCATAAAGCCCAGTAACGAAACTTGGGTCCATATTATTAATTGAAATGGAATGGGAGCAATGGCTTACATTAGCAATGACGTTATCAGCTTCATCAGAAGAGAGTTCCATCGAGTATTCTCTTTAATCTCCCTTGACTGAGAAACACACGAATCTATCAAGTATAAACCCGCACTCTCGATTCATCAACGCACCAAAAGAAAACAACTTTCAGCATAATTGATCAAGATGGCAGCAACCCAAATCCCAGAGGTGGTTCTGGAATCCTCCAACGGCCGCAGGACCATGCCTGTGCTCGGCTTCGGCACAGCAGCTGACAATTTACAACCAGAGGTTTTGATTGCGGCTGTTCTCGACGCAATCAAGCTCGGTTACAGGCACTTCGACACGGCTGCCTTATACGGCTCCGAGCAGAGTCTCGGAGAAGCCATAGCCCAAGCACTCAAACTCGGCCTTGTCGGCTCTCGAGACGAGCTCTTCGTTACTTCCAAGCTGTGGTCTAATGATGCTCACCCTCATCTGGTTATTCCTGCTCTCAACAAATCACTTCAGTAAGTCTCTCGATTTCCTAACTAACTGTGACTTTCTCTTAATTAATTAATTAGTTAGTTGGATCATGACTAATTGCTGTGCAGGAATCTTCAATTGGAGTACCTCGATCTGTATCTGATTCACTGGCCCATCAGCGCTTCCCCCGGAAAATTGGTGCACACAATAGCTGAGAAGGACCTTATGCCAATGGACTTCAAGGGTGTGTGGGCAGACATGGAGGAAGCTCAGAGACTTGGCCTCACCAAATCCATTGGAGTCAGCAATTTCTCTTCTAAAAAGATTGAAAATTTGCTCTCCTTCGCTACTATTCCTCCTTCAGTAGATCAAGTGAGTCACTCCCTTCTTTCCTAGCAGCAATTGATTGTAGTAGCATTGATTTATAATATATCAATTTGTGTATGTATAGGTGGAGATGAGCCCATTTTGGCAACAGAAGAAGCTCAGAGACTTCTGCAAGGCCAATGGTATAGTTGTGACTGCTTTCTCTCCATTGGGCGCCATAGGAACCCGTTGGGGTACCAACTATGTTCTTGAAAGCAAAGTGCTTAATGAAATCGCAGAGGCTCGAGGAAAGACTGTTGCTCAGGTCCCCATCGCATTTTGGTTTTTGTTATAAGAACGTACTTATGGTACCCTTTATTCTTCAAGAACATGCATATAGAGCTAGTTTGTGACTGATTGTGGTACTTGATCGATTTGGTTGTAGGTTTGTATTAGATGGGTATATCAGGTAGGGGCAACTCTTGCAGTGAAGAGCTACAACAAGGAGAGGTTGAAGCAAAATGCGCAGGTGTTTGACTGGGAGCTATCACAAGAGGACCTTGACAAGATCAGTCAGATCCCACAGCGCAAAATGATGCCTAGAGAAGAATTGATTTCGGCTAATGGACCATACAAGTCCCTTGAAGATCTCTGGGATGGAGAGCTTTAAGTGAAGTGATAATAGTTATACCATGTTATAATGTGTGTATTGTATGCTCTAGTCTTAACATCCAGGATTGCGGTGTCACTATAATGTGCAAGTCTTTCTTTCTATTTTTCCTTTTTCTTGGTTAGGGAGATGCAGAGGCTCTTATAAGAAAACCTCACTTTGTGTGAGATTTTCAATGAAATGAATTGTTACGCTTGGCTTCTGAGCACGTATTTAGCTTCGATGAATATCAAAAATAAAAAAAAAAGTTATTAGAGGCTCTTAAGGCATCTCCAATCTTAATGTCAAATTTCATTTTAGTCCATTTTCTGTGATCTCCAACCTTATAAGAAACATATAACAAAGAGAAAGAGTAAAAAAAAAAATTAATAATAAAAATAAATAAATAAAGGAAAGAAAGAAAGGTAAGATCATATATATGCGGGTAAATTTCTTTTATGACATATTACTATTTGGATAATTTGGTACCTAGTTAATAAAAGATGACAATTTAGTACTTGAATTTATCTTCAGTTAGACCATTTTGTATTTTCATCTATTTTTCAATTAAATGTGAGGGCATAATTGTCATTTCAAGCTTATTATAAGAATAAAAATACTATTTAATTTCTGGGTAATATGGAGTATATATTAATTAAAGTTTTATTAAAATTAGTTCATATTTTTATAACAAGAGAATTAATTAAATTTTTATTCTTTTTTTATAGAATCAAATTTTTTGTTTTTTGTTTATTTTTTTGTTACATGGGGACCTAAAAAGGAGCAAAAAACGAAAAAGAAAGAAACTAAGTAATAGACCCAGAAGGTCCAGCACAATTTCTTCTAATCCTTAGAACATCAGCAGAGTCATCAACAAAAGCAGCAGATGCATGAATTGGAGGTTGATCAAAAGTAACAAGGCCATGAGCATGATTAATGTTATTTTTGGCAAGATAGTCAGCAACCATGTTGCACTCTCTATAAATGTGAGAAAGGGAGATGGACTGGAATTTAGTCATAAGCTCGTTGCAGCAAGCCAAAAGGGATCCCAATGAGTGCAGAGTGAAATCACTATGCAGAATCAACCTAACCAAAATGGCAGAGTCAGATTCCACAAGTAAGTTCTCAATGTTGCAGCTGATAGCAGTTTTGAGACCATAGAAGAGACCCCAAGTCTCAGCATCAAGCACATCTCCAATTCCTAAGTTAACCTGAAAACCCATGATCCAGTTTCCAAAAGCACATCTGATAATACCACCAGAATCAAATTTGTATTTTGTATTATGGGGAACATTTTTATTTATTATTTTGGGGAACATTTCTATTTTAAAATGAGTGAAAAACCAAAAGAGCATTTGTTTTTTAGACAATAAAATCAAGGAAAAATAGTATGTATATACTTTAGAGGAAATAAAATAAATAGTTTTCATAGTAAATATGATTTTTTGCTAAGAATGACAATTTTGTCTTTGAGAATAAATGAGAAATAACAATTTTATCTTTGTATTTAACGGATGGAAGTACTAAATGGTATAAATGAGGATAACTTCAAGTACCAAGTTGTTGTCTTTTATTGACTAAATACTAAATTGTCCAAGTAACAATACATCAGGTAATCAGCATTATCATGTACTACCCCCTAGTAGCCCAGTATAAAGACTGAAGTTTGAGTGATTCTTGAACGACTCTGTAAAAGTTTGGTAATATATGAACCATGCCTACTGTTATGATATGTACAAAGTGGAAATGTCTGTTTCGAAGAAACAAGCATATGATTAGTTGATTACAAATAGTGAAATAAATTATTGTTTGTAATTTTATACTCGAATAGGAGACAACGGAGCATCAAGAATATATCGAAATCTTTGGTAAGGAATAGATTTGTGACCAAAGACATAGCTTACCATCGCAGCTTCAATTCGTGACGAATAAAAAATAGACTAGCCGCCTGTAGAGTAGTAGTCCACAAAATTTCTGTCAACCTTGAAATTCAAGTTGCTTTCTTCGTCTCTTAAGCCATAAAAGTATAAAACACGTCTAGGTTCCATGAAATCATAAAGCCCAGTAACGATACGTGGGTTCATATTATTAACTAAAGGAAAATGGAATGCGGCAGTTTCTTACATGAGCAATGACGTTATCAGCTTCATCGGAGGAGAGTTCCATTGAGTATTCTCTTTAATCTCCCTTGACTGAAAAACACACGAATCTATAAAAAGATAAACCCGCACTCTCGATTCATCAACGCACCAAAAGAAAGCAACTTTCAGCAAAATTGATCAAGATGGCAGCAACCCAAATCCCAGAGGTGGCTCTGGAATCCTCCAACGGCCGCAGGACCATGCCTGTGCTCGGCTTCGGCACAGCAGCCGATAATTTACAGCCAGAGGTTTTGATCGCGGCTGTTCTCAACGCAATCAAGCTCGGTTACAGGCACTTCGACACGGCTGCCGTATACGGCTCCGAGCAGAGTCTCGGAGAAGCCATAGCCCAAGCACTCAAACTCGGCCTTGTCGGCTCTCGAGACGAGCTCTTCGTCACTTCCAAGCTGTGGCCTAATGATGCTCACCCTCATCTGGTTATTCCTGCTCTCAAGAAATCGCTTCAGTAAGTCTCGCGATTTCCTAACTAACTTTGACTTTCTCTTAATTAATTAATTAATTAGTTGGATCATGACTAATTGCTGTGCAGGAATCTTCAATTGGAGTACCTCGATCTGTATCTGATTCACTGGCCCATCATCGCTCCGCCCGGAAAATTGACGCTCACAATAGCTGAGAAGGACCTTCTGCCAATGGACTTCAAGGGTGTGTGGGCAGACATGGAGGACGCTCAGAGACTTGGCCTCACCAAATCCATTGGAGTCAGCAATTTCTCTTCTAAAAAGATTGAAAATTTGCTCTCCTTTGCTACCATTCCTCCTTCAGTAGATCAAGTGAGTCACTCCCTTCTTTCCTAGCAGCAATTAATTGTAGTTGCATTGATTTATAATATATCAATATGTGTATGTATAGGTGGAGATGAGCCCATTTTGGCAACAGAAGAAGCTCAGAGACTTCTGCAAGGCCAATGGTATAGTTGTGACTGCTTTCTCTCCATTGGGCGCCATAGGAACCTCTTGGGGTACCAACTATGTTCTTGAAAGCAAAGTGCTTAATGAAATCGCAGAGGCTCGAGGAAAGACTGTTGCTCAGGTCCATTGAATTTCGCATTTTAGTTTTTGTTATAAGAACTTATGGTACCATTTATCTTCGAGAACATCTGAACATGCATATAGAGCTAGTTTGTGACTGAATTGTGGTACTTGATCGATTTGGTTGTAGGTTTGTATTAGATGGGTATATCAGGTAGGCGCAACTCTTGCAGTGAAGAGCTACAACAAGGAGAGGTTGAAGCATAATGCGCAGGTGTTTGACTGGGAGCTATCACAAGAGGACCTTGACAAGATCAGTCAGATCCCACAGCGCAAAATGCTGCCTAGAGAAGAACTGATTTCGGCTAATGGACCATACAAGTCCCTTGAAGATCTCTGGGATGGAGAGATTTAGCTCCATAATGTCGTCATAACCTGTATGTATGCAATATATGTAATCAGCACCAAAATAAAGGCGCTATCTAGGTCTATGTAACTATGGCATATCCATTGTGTATCTTTGATTCTTGAAACGTGTGGTTTCATCTTCTTCAAGCCTCCGTTTTTTCTGTTGTCTTTAGATAGAGAAGTCTCTTTAGGAAAGCAATAACATCTGAAAGCTAGGGCCTGTATGAGTGAATATCCTATTGATTCCGGGAAGAGCAATTGAGGGATTTGGAAAGAACATAAATAACATCCTACTATTGTTAGTCAAATTTATTATATATTTTCAAGGCCTGCTATTAACTTCAGCCTAAATCAATATAGAGCTAATAGGCAAGAGTTGAATGGTTGAGGGATTTGATCCCCACACTCGATCTATAAGTTTCTTATCAAACATCTCCCGCACTAAATAAAAGAACAAAGAACCAGTTGAATCATATCATGTATTTTGAATTTGTGATACAACATAAAACCAGCTTACTGTGTCTTTTCCGGGCCCGATTAATCTTTTCTCGGCTAATGGCCCAACTATCAATTTGTAGGCAACTCTAAAACTCTCTTTGACCACATTAGAACTAGGTGTATAAAAAATAGCAGCACTAGGCCCAGAGAAAATTCAGCACATTTCAACTGTTTTTTATTTTCCTCTTTAAAAATTTGCCAAAAAATTTAACTCAACAAACCCACCCTTAAAAAGAAACGTCGGGACACCTCCACTGGTAGTTAACGAATTCTAACATATATTGTGTTTTCATAATATTCATGTTGAAAAACATCGATCATTTAAAGATTATCTATGTAAAATTTATTGATTTAAGAGATTTTTTTAGTTATTCATGTTTATTATATAAACTAACGGTTCATCATGATGATTTTAATTGTTATCAAAATCATTCGTTTATTTGTTACATTTGAATGATTAAACGATCAACGATTGTCCATTCTAAAAAAAAACAATCAACGATTGTCTAATTTGTACTTGGACATGTCACACAATAACTCTGAAAGTCTCGATAACACCTCATAGACAACAGCTCAAAAGACGATAAGTCGATAACAATATATGAATTTTTATGACCAATGAACAAATTTTAATTTATCTCACTGGTCCACAAAGTGATGCATGATAAACCCGAGAAATCCTTAGGCTCCCTATGACTTGAAGAAACAGTCACAATCAGATTGATTATTCATTAACAACCGATCCCCAAATGGCTATGCATCAAGAATACTTTAACCATTAAAAACATAAAAACTAATTATAGGGAGACTCTAATGAGGACCCTTATAATGAGAATTTGGTGAAGACTTTTCGATTAGACCTACTTTTTGATTACATCTCGACAAATCAACTATTCAATATTTAGATATTTATGAGTATATTACTTCTACAAATTTTCAATGAAATCGGAAATCGTTAAGTCATTTATAATTGTGATTTATCATTTATGAATATGAATGGTTCAAAATTGACAGATTTGGTTCGTTTATTTATTTGGTCTAGTTCAGTACCTTAACCATTTCAAATTTTGTTGAAAATTTGTAGAAGTAATCTACTCATGAATATCTTAACATTGAACGGTTGATTTGTCGAGATGTAATCGAAAAATAGATATCACAACCATTAATCGAAAAGTCATCACCAAGTCCTCATTATAAGGGTTCTCATTAGAGCATCTCCCATAGATTGTATAGCTTCAACCTATGTACATATCTCCAAGATTCTCACTCAAACAATATATTGTTAATAATTCCTAGCTAGCTACTAAATCTCAATAACGGAAATCTTTTAAATAATTCAGTTGGCCAGAATAAATTATGTACGACACTTAATATTTTCATAATAAATTGCTCTTTATGGTCTACTTCTGTATAGTTTAGCTTTATAGGAATTTTTTTTTTTAGGAGTGTTGCTACCATATCCCAGCTGTGGTCTATGCCATGGTCAAGCTAGAGGAAGACAATGAATGATAGGCAAATGTAAGGTGAGGGAGTCCCACATCTATAAGGGAGCTCCCCACCTTAGAATATCACAAGGGACCTTAAGTCCCACATTGGAGAAATGTAAGAGGAGAGGAGGTCCCTTACTTATAAAAGGGACTCCTCCCTCACTTAGAAGGACAGGCTGACTTCAGCCCCTATACTGGGACCCAAGCTCCCTGGTACCTCGAGTCCCTCTCGGTACCAAGTCCCTCTCGGGACTAAGTATCTTACCGGTACCTCGAGTCCATCTCGGTACCAAGTCCCTCTCGAGACTAAGTATCTTCCCGGTACCTCGAGACCCTCTCGGTACCAAGTCCCTCTCGGGACTAAGTTTCTTCCCGGTACCTCGAGTCCCTCTCGGTACCAAGTCCCTCTCGGGACTAAGTATCTTCCCGGTACCCCCTCTCGGTACCTCCTTACCGGTACCTGACAACTCAGTACCTATCAAACACTTGTAATAATTATTCATTATAGTGGAACCCCCTCAAAGTGGACGTAGCCTAGGACTCGCATTGAGCCAGGTGAACCACTATAAATCTTGTCTCTATGTCTTTGTGTGTGATTGTGGCTACCGAAGGTCTCTAAGCCCGTTCCTCCCGACCCGTCGGAAAACGGCAGAAACAAGGAGAAGAACTTATATTAATAACTAAAAGAATTACAACGCAAAGGACTGACCAGATGTGGCCACAACACCACGACACACAATCCAACCAAGATCTATAGTTACGGGTCCGTCACGACTGATGACATCCACGAACCAAAAAGGTCCAACCCTTAACCAATTTTTTCGCCCAAACCTACGGGCTACAACGAGAACCAACCAATCTCAGATGTCACGATACAACCTCGCTACCAACATTAAGACAAACCACTTCACCCTCGAAGGCACCATGTTCCAAAACAACCAGACCACGTGCAAGGGCAATTCACCATCACGATGATAACAAAAAAGCACCGAAGTTAGATCATAGAGATCCCATGAATAACGCTAAAAAAATGACACAGCACCAGAACCAATACCCCTAAACCTAGCTCACAAGAGTAGGGACTTATTAAACCTAACCAAAAAACTAAATAAAAAAACAAAACCCTAATAAAAAACAAAATGAAACAGCTGCGACCCATAACCGTTTGCCAAAACTCCACCGTCGAACCACCAATAGCCATCGCCACCTGATGAAAACAAACCCCATCACTCTCCTCCATAACAGATCTAGTCTGCAAAGGGCCCCGAAAGACGATACAAAGCTGCAAGATCCACCTCCTTTCCAGCCAAACCCAATCCTTCCACCGCTTCCATCCCCCTCCCAAGAACCTCAGATCCACCCCAAGGCACATCAACCAATAACCCAAAACTCCCCTGTCACCCCACCCAAAACCAATTCTTGCAACCATGTTTCTCCCACTGGAATCAACGCAGATCAGAAGCATAGTAGAGGATCGCCAAAAGCACCGTTCCATATTGATAAGATCAGGACGGCCAAAGTGAGAATCGGCGGCACAACGTCGAACACCCAGCCATAGGAGATAACCGCTTCTCCTCCACCCTACCGAATCAACCATCCACTCGTCCATTTGGCCATGATTAGTACCACACCCGGATTGGAATTATTTGGAACTTGTACGTTTTTATTTACTCCATGGTCTTAATTTGCTCCTGTCCCATCTAAAACAGACAAATTGATTCAATTAACCAAACCAAAATGAACAAACTAGCTAAAGACCATTTGGCCGGCCAGGCTTCACATGCATATTCATTCAGATAATCGATCACTTGGCATTTACAGGCAGGCTCTATGCCCTAAAGAGAGTAAAATTAAGTGTAAATAGAAGATCGAGAATTAGAGGGGACCAAATTAAGGATGAGTATGCATGGTACGAATCATAGAACTTCTAAAACAAGCAGCACCAGCTAACTCTATAAAGCACGACAAAGTTGTAAGTAAGAAAGCAGTAAAACACCCCATGCCACTGTAATTCTAATTCTAATTCTAATTCATTGTAGTCCCGGCCATAGCTAAGCTGCTAGGACTCTATAGAAAGTGATCTAGCTAGCTACATCCTACCTCAGTGACATGAAATGACATTCATTAATTTCATTGTCCAGCAAAAGCATAAAGCACGAGATCGATCGAAGAAAAAAGAAGCATGTATGCAGCTAGTTTATATTATGTTGTCTAACTTGTCTCGTACGCCTTCTGTCCTATTCCCAGTACTTAATAAATCAGTTAATTAATTAAGGTACTGGACTACTTGATACAGAACAATACTAGATTTTAATCATTTTATTATATGATCGATACAGCTGAGCATTATAAACAACATATGGCCGGTAAGAGGTGGATCTCTATCTGCTATATATAAGTTTTATGATATCATATACTCATATAGTAATGCCATCATAAATTCAGCAAATTAATACAAATAATATAAGAAAAGCCTCCTTTGAGACAAGCACGTACAGTGTGCCAAACTGTACATTCTCCGTTCTCCATCCTCTGCCTGCGGCGATTTAAAAAAAAGAACTTACTTAGTCCAACAAAATTTTGTGCAACTTTGGTGGCAAAACATGCATGTCCGAGATTGCTTGGATTCATAAAGCAATGACGCTTAATAGGGAATTGATCAAACAGTGGCATACATAAGCAATGAAGTTTCAGCCTCATTAGAGGAGCGCTACAGTTCCATGCATAGAGTTCAATACACAAATCTATTAACATAAGCTCAATCAATTTATGAACGAACCAAAAGAAAGCAACTTCATTTCAGAATGAATTGAGATGGCAGACTCATCAATTGTGGCAGCAACCCAGATCCCAGAGGTGGTTCTAGAAATTAAGGGATTTTCAGATAATGGTCTCAAGACGTTGAAAGTTGAAATTCAAGTTTAATTTGGTGGTAACGAGCTTGTTTTTATATCTAGTTTTCCGACAACAGCTTGATACTTGTTTAAGCTTGAGTTTGATTTGATCTATGAACTTTTTCTACCCTTTATCTTCTCTTAATTGGTGTTTTTGTCCTTTTGACTCTCATTATTCAACATTTGTCTGGAATGAAACTTTGTTTTTTGGAGTAATACTTGATTTGTAATTTTGTATTACTTGCTCATTGCAATGCATAGGAGACTAGTTTGCACGTTTCTCGTTATATCTTTTCTTCTTATCGATGATGCCATCAAAAGTCTTCTACACACTACAAATAAAAATTGCATTTGCCACGGCAACAAACCGTTGCTAAAACTTCTTTTGCCGTCGCAAATGACTTTTCGCGACGGCTAGGCGACGGCAAAGCTTCGGTAGCAAATGGTGGCGTCGCCAATACTATTCGCGACGGCAATTCCGCCATCGCAAGAGCATTAGCGACAGCAAAGTGTTGCCATTGCAATAATGTTGCGACTGCAAAAAGCCGTCACAAATAGCAATAGCGACGCCACTTACCGCGACGGAAACTATGCCGTTGCAAGGTGTGAATTATTTATAAAAAAAAAAAATTTGCATGCCAAATTTTTTTTTCCCTTGCAAAAGAAGCAATACAAATGGGAGAATTGTATTTCTTTTGATTTCATATATCTTCACCAATATTCATAATACAAACTAACAAAATTAAAATACATAAAGCTAGTTGATGTTCGATAGGCAAAATATAACATCGTGCAAACTATGAGCTACTAAGGTGATTGAGAAGCTTCTTGTCCTCCATCTTCTTGTCATAATCTCCAACAAGAATAGCAATGTGTTATATATCCAGTAGATTAGACACAGAAGCCTTGATGTAAAAGTACCTCTCTCTGTTATGATTCCTGCAATAGATTTTTGCTCTCCAGGTTTCACAACCACCAAGGCTCCAACATTGTGCTGGGTCATCTGCAAAGGAAATAATCAATTTAGTATGACTAATGGCATAAAACACTCCATGCCACAGCTCTTCAAATCATTGCAAAGTTATGAATTTTTGCAAAGCTCAGATATGCTTACCGACTTAACAACATCATAAACAGAGTACAGCCAGGAACCATCAGCGCCTTTACCTTTTGAATTCAAAACGTCTGCAATTCTAGTGCTTTCGAAACCATGCTCTTCTATGCGGGCAGACGCAGCAGACTCAAAGCGTGAAAACACAGCAGGCTGAATTAGGGGATTCACAACACGGACTTGTCGCAAAACTGCATTTTTCACAAAGTTCCCATGTGATGAAAAAGCTTTAAGTGCTCCTTGCATTTTTACCTGTTTGAAGAGATAGATTATAGTTCATAAATACAGAGTATCAATTTCCCTCAACACATGAATCATCTCTCTTTCACAAAAGATAAAGTAATACACCTTCAATAGATATCTAAAGTCTTAACCAAAAACCAATAAAAAAAGATGGATCATTTACCTCCAATTCCACTTCATACTAGTTTTCGAGTTTTGATCAACTTACTCACTGGAGTCTTTCCATTTACTCTTAACCAGTACAGCTTTCCTATTTGGGTTGGTTTTACTAGTGAAATGATCTTACTTATTCTGGGCCCTGCATCCTATACATAAACTAGATCTGATAGTTTCTTGGAAGCCAATTTACCCTACAATTCATTTAACACAGAATTGGGTCTAGCAAACTCATACTAAAATAAGCACTTTCTTTATCTACTAATCTACCAAAGACTCTACTAAGGACTATAGAGTTGTTCAATTTAGAATTTGTTTTTTCTATTTTTGCTAAAAAGTTTCTTCTTATTGTACTCAATCTTTGATGGATTTAGATGATCAAAGTAAGCTGAACTCTTCTAAATTCAGGTGAGAAAAGTCAAAACCAAGACTTTTAAAAAAGTCTAGAAATCTGAAGACAGTCAAAAGCTTCAAGAAAAATTGATACCACAACTCCCATACTCCACTTCACAACCCAAAAATTCAAACTTTTCATTTAAACCATAGAAAATGAAAACATACAATCAAGATGTGAATTGATCGATCGAGCACAATCAAAGTTGAAAGAAGTACTGCATCAAAATCGTAACCGAGAATGATTAATCTAGAACCATCTGAAAATCATATAAGCATCTGATTCGAATAAGAAGAAGGTGTGTGAGATTGAGTCTGAGAGAGAGAATTACCTGAGCAGAAATTTTCGGCTTCTGGATAGAGATGGCCGGTCAAGACCTAATCTTGACGTCTTATGTTCTTCTTTTCCTCCATCTTCGTGCAAACTAGAACTCGAAGAGCTGATGAGTTTTCATACCTGACTCGAAGAAAACGGCGGCCTGAGTCGCCTGAAATCGTCAAAAAAACCCGCCGAAAATCGCGATCTACTTCTCTTCGATTCTCTTTCGTCAGTCGCCGATTTGACAAGCCACTGGCACCATTGTATTTTCCTCACCAAGTCGGAACTTTTGGCACCGCTTTCACGCCGTGAAATGGCCGGAGGAGACGGCTGCGCTCGGTGGAGTCGCAGCGGAGAGGGACGACTCGTACAGTCGTTCTCCGGCATCGAATCGGGAAGGGGTTTCACCGGTTTGGTTGTTCGGAAGCTCAGGAATCAATCCTTGGTGACGGTGATGTCGGATCGTGGCCGGAAACATTCGAACCAGCCCAGCGGTGGCGCTGCGACTGTTCGCTGCGTGTGCGGCGGTTTGAGGCAGTGCATGGTGAGTTGGTGGGCTGGGTTTTGCTCGGATCGAGCTCTGAGTATTTTGGTAAGGGCGGTGTTGCTCGCCGGTGGCTGGATTCCATGGTTCCCGGCGAGACAGAGGGAGTGCAGAGAGAGATACACGAGATAGAGATAGAGATAGAGAGAGAGAGAGAGAGAGAGAGAGACGGGGAGAGGATATAGGTCAATGTGCAAAACAAACAAGTGAGGAGGGAATACTAAAAAAAAATTGGGGGAAAAAAAGTAGCGACGGCAAAACAACAGCCGTAGCCAAATTCAAAAAAATCTAGCGATGGAAACAAAATACTGTCGCAATTGAGTTATTTATTTACGACGGCATTAATTTGCCGTTGCAAACTACTTTTATATTTGCAACGCCTTGTTTTCCGTAGCAAATTTAAGGCCATTAGCGACGGCGTTTTTGTGCCGATGCTAACTGCTGTAGCTAATGCAATTCTTTTTTGTAGTGACACTAACTGTGTTACTACAATAGAAATCTTATATGTTTCTTTATATTACCTAAGCTTCTATATATGCTGCCCCCTCTGATATGTTTCTCGCCACTGTTTGCACCCATCATGTTTTAAAGTATGTATACTTTTGTAACTCTCAGGGTACTTTTTGGTGCAAGTTTGTATTAGATGGGTATATCAGGTAGGGGCAACAGTTGCAAGCCAATGGCCCAATTAGGGCAACTTCAAAACTCCGAAGTTGAGAAATATAATCCCCACCTCCGAAGTTGTAGTCTCCTTTTCATTAAAGGATTAATTACAAAACAAACAACAAACAGTTGTCATGGTGAAAATCTTGCTAATCAAAAGAAAAAAAAACAATTAGTCATTTCCACCAATGGCACAATTAAGGCAACTTTAAAACTCTTTTCCTATCAGAAAAAAAAAACTTTAAAACACTTTTTAGACATTTAACTTTATGGGGTTTGATGACTTGATCTACCGTCTTCCATCAATTTGTGGATCAGTGGATGGCGAGCTTATAACAAGGTTTCTAAGAAATTTTGACCCCAAAAACAAAAGATTAAATTTTTGTTATTACCATGTACTTTAGAGGTCTAATCAGTTCAGTTTTCGAACTTATAATTTTGACTCCAAAAACAAAGGATAATAATTGAAAGTACAAGGATCATTTTGATGAAATTAGAAGTTCAGTAACTGAACTGATTAGACCCTTAAAGTACATGGTAGTTACAAGAATTTAATCCAAAAACAAATGTATAAGATATAGTAGCCCAGTAAAACACCGGCCTACATATTTCCATTTTTTTGTTCCACCTTAAATTTTGACTCTATAAACTCGATATAAATTGTTAATTTTCACCTTAAACTTGTAATTGTTGAAATTGGTACCTTGAACTTAGCATAAATTGTCAATTTACACATTCTCCGTTAAAATTAACATTTTTCATCCAATTTTTTGGTGACATGGATACGGGACTCACTTGTTGCTTATGTGGATTTTAGAGTGAACAAGAAAATTAATTTTTTGGGAACTGGATTCAGCGCCCTCCATCTTCATTGGTTCATGTCCTGAAGAACGATGGATTGCCCGCTCCGCCTTCATTTTAATTTCTTTTTATGGATTGTAATTTCCTTGACTGTTCTTTGGTCTGCTGGTGTTTTTGTTCTGTGCTATGCTTTTGTGCAATTTAATGAAGTTTTTAATTGCTCAAAAAAAAAAAAAAACTTTGTTGCTCGTTTTCTTCTACCTTGAGACTAGCTTGAGTCTCTCTATTTTGGTGCTCTCCGCCTTCTGCAGTTCTTGCTTGATGACTTAATTGGCGTTGCAAGCCCTAGAGATATTTGATGAAACTATTCAACAAAAATTGCTCAATCTATTAGCTACTAATTAACTTACTAAGTCTTTAAAACAATGAATTAATAAATCTAAATAAAAACAAGTACTAGCCAACGAACAAAATAGTTTAGTTGAACAAAAAATTATTAAAATATGACGACGTCGGCTGTATCACACGGATGGAGGAAGTTTCCCACATTAATTATTCACTCTTCGATCATACCTTATTGCCTAATTTGTATTAGCCTGATAGGGTTAGTACCACACTCTGATCAGATTGGCCATCTTTATTAAATTATTGTTTGGAGCTTCTATGTTTTCTTTACTGCCCTTAATTCATGGTCCTTACTCTTCTTGTCCCATCTAAGACAGACAACCCATTCAATAAGAAAGACGAGCTAGCTAGGACGGAGGATCCAACTGTTAACCAAAGTGATCGGAAAAAGTATTTAGCTAGCTAAGACCACCGCAGTTCCCATTGCTAGCTAGGCTTCATATATATTAATTTATACAGATCGATCGAGAATCAGTTGGCATATATAATATGCAAGCTAGCTAGCTCTATGTAACCCTGTTAACACTAAGGAGTAAAATGAAGAGTAAGGAGATCGAAATAGAGCTAGCTAGGGATCTCAAGGATGAGGATGCATGGTTCGAATAATACAAGTTCTAAAAAAAGCAGCCCAAGTATGAAAGCATGCAGTTACCAGTAAGCTGATCGATGATTGTAATTGGAGTCCCATAGCTAGGTAAGCTAGGCCTTAAGTGAAATTAAGTCGCCTACCCCCTACGTATCTCACTGTAATATATGCCATTGATTTCATTGTCCATCAAAAGCATAAAGCATGCACGAGATGGAAAAAAGAAGAAGCAGGTTGTGTTATGTTTTTGCAGTCTAGCTTGTCTCGCACGCCTCTGTCCTACTATTCCCACTCGACGCTTCTCGCAGCATTATATCAGTAATAAGTCATACTTTATTAAAACATAACTCCAACAGTAAATTAGTTAATTAAGTCAGTTAATTACAATTATTTAGAAAGAAATTAAGATAAATAATACTTTTTAAAGCAAAGTCAGCTTTGCAGCCGCAACATTAATAAGAGCAATAGGAATAGGAATAGGGGGAATGATGAGTACTACAACTCTAGTGCTACTGCTAGCTAGCTTAGCACAGCTTCCTTCCATAGTCTTTTCTATACAGTATACGTGTGAAAAGGCAATGCATGATTGTTCAGTGTTAGGGCACACGTGCCGCATGATTGGTGGGTTGAAATCAGAGTAGGCAAAATCCTGACACTAGATCTATAAGAAAGCAACTGATCCTAACGAGTCCTCCGACACTAGCATAAATTTACATCTCAGACTATGTTCTTCGTTTGCTTCCTTTCAAATGAAATCTGTCGCTGGGCACAGTCCATGCATGACAGGATGAACTCATTAAGCTAGCTACTGAACAACTTCATTGATACAGAACTGCACTGGATTTTACTTATATGATAGCTAGAGCTGATCGAATTAAGTTCGAACAACATAAGGTAGGTGCATCCATCTCTATCTGTTATAAATCACGAGCCTATATCGATCATATGTACGTAGTAATGCTTATGCTAGCTAGCTATGTATCATAAATTCAGAAAATACGTACGTACAAAACAATGTAATTGGATCTAGCTAGCTAAATATATATATATGCATCGATCCTTATATTTTGTTTTATATATATGCGCATTTAAACATCATAAATTTTGGATTCCTTGAATTGAAGGTAAGACAGATTATATGATCGATATGGGACATGGGACATGGGGACCGGGTACTGGCGCCGCATGCATGCATACAGATGTGAGGGGATTATGATCGATATCATAAATTTCTTGTACGTGCTTCTTAATCAAACATATATATCAATTTTTCTGTCGTATATTTTTGTGACAATATTTACTCTAGTTATATCAAATCGATCAGGAATAGTCTGTCACAACTTTAAGTTTGCAGTCTTGCATTTACATTTTTTTTTTAAAGAGGATAAAAAGATTTCACTCCTACCTCCATGGTGACTCGAACCTATGACATTGATCTTAGGTAGTGGGTACTCTAACCACTGAGGTAACACCACTTCGTCAGTCTGGCATTTACATTTACATTAACGAACAAAAAAAAAAGATATTAGCCAATGGTAGATGCTCTGAGAATACTAACTATTTAAAAAAAAAAAAACTATGTATTTAGTATTTAACTAAATCATTTGATTGAGATTAACCCGGCCAGGACATAGTTAGCCCCAGTCTAATTTACAAGATCGAGTAGGGCTATGTTCACAAGATTGATCTATCTCACCTAACCTGTATTATGAAAGTGGCGTTTGGATACGGAAATAAAATGTAGTACCTACATTATTATGTAACCCACTAGCACATAGCTATAGTCTATAATTAAGCTAGCTAATTAATGGCTTTGTCTCCTAATAATTTTTCCAAGTTTTAATCTTTGTGATATGGAAAATGATTATTCCTGGCCAATTCCTTCCATCTTCAAAAGGGTTTTATATATATGCTAATAGAATCAATCAATAGTCTGCAAATTTTATAAAACTAATCAATTCACAATCGAATTAACCAATCGTGCTAATAGAACAAATTAATCCATATTCGTATTATTCCACTCTCGGAGAAAATTAAGAACATACTGTATATGCCACTTTTTTTATGTTCCTTCACCTAAATTAGGGTTTCATGATTGAGAATTTGATTTGATTTGGGTTTCACGATTAAGAGTATAAAAATTGAATAAAAATGTGAAAGGGTAGTACTAGTTTTGCAAAATTTGACTCAACAAGATATATTGACAAAAATATGAAAATATTAATTATTTTTTATGACATGATATGTCACGTAGAATTAAAGCCTCGTATGTTAGGTTTTAAATAAGGCTAGCTAGCATTGACTTGTGATATATATCATACATTCAATTCCACTATAAAAGAGAAGTGTGTATTTTTAGAAAAATAATTGAGTCCAAACTAGATTGGATGAGTTTGTCCAACCACTGTTTTATTTGCATGCTTTCCGCATTTCTTTTATATCTCCACCCCTACCTATTCCACATTTTATTTTAATAAGTCGAAACGTTTATCTTTTACATCTATCTCTTCAAAAAATGAATCAAATTAGAGATTATTTACTCATTCAACTATATATAATTAATGAACAATTTTGGTAAAAGTTAACATTTTTATAACCAACCGTTCATTTATTTTGAGATGCAATTGTATAAATAAATATGTTTTGGTTGATATTTCTTAGTGATGGTTTTTAAAGGGTAATTTAAAATATGAACTATTGAAATTATAAAAGATGCGTAGTAGGAAAAAAATTGGTACAGTTTTGGACGAACACATCCAAACTAGTTTGAATTTAAGTATTTTTCACAGATAATAATTATTGAAATAGGAAGAAGAGCCAATAATTATTAATCAGTTGCTGTGCTGCTGCACAATCCATGCATGTATGCATGCATATACAGATGTCCTCTCATTCCACGCGTTGTCCCCTACTTGATCCCCCTCAGATCTCTAGCTCTGACTTTGCAGTGATACATCTGATCTCTGTAAATTTTCTCAAACCTTGACATTCTGTAAAGGCGAGGGGATCTCATAGGCTAATGCACCCTTGCAAAATTATACAATTAAGTTAATTCCCATTCAGATAAATGCTTTCCAAGAAAATAAAGATTATGTGTTAGAGTTTCAAGAAAAAGTAGTCACAGAGCACTCTTCCAAAGATCTCATGTCCAGCTCACCAAAGCCAAGTTTTGTACGTACACTTCAAGAAAACAGTTGAATTATTGCTAAAAATAAATAATTAAATTGAATTTCAGTTTTTTTTTGTCATGAGATTAATAAGCCTATCGTCTTCTTTTCCTCCTCCTCGTGGAGCAAAGGAAATAATCAACAAACAATTCCTCTTCTGCTTATTGTTTAGCAAAATACAATATTTTTTTTTTAAATTTCGTATAAGGGCTAAAGAAGAACAATTGAATTAATTGTTTCGTTTCAAATTAACTGTATCTGAAATTTTCAGATACCGACCTCACCAATGAAAAGTAAAACAACTAGTATTCATTTCCGATTAAGAATATAGGATTTGTCAGAAGTCGGCATGTTTATGAAAATAAGGATCCACAGAGATTGTGCCACATGTTGCACATAATACTAAGTAGTGAAGAAACATGCAATAATACAATAATACACACACACACTATATATGTACATCGGAATAGGTAATAGGTAAGTAGGTTGGGTTAGAGTTGTAGGGTTTGCCTGGGCATTTTTGGATCTGAAAGAGGTGATTTGAAAGACGTACTACTGAAAATGATAAATTCGAATTCATTGTCGATCAGTTAATGGGATGGGGGCTGGGGGTCGCTGGGGTTTGGAATGTTTAGTGTTCATGGTTACACACACTAATACTCCTCTGGGTATATACTTGTTCTCTCTCTTGGAAACTTGCGCAAGCTACAGTCTTTTCGATTGGTGACTTCCAATAGAATATTTATTGTGTATCGGTAACGAGCAGTTTAGGATTGTTACTGCACTAGTATTTTAATTCGCTTGTATATATATTTTGAATGGGAAAATTAACATCGTACAAAATACTCCGTGATCGAGGTATGGAGGTTGTGTTTTTTTTTATTATAATCTGCAATTTTCAGAGCGTATGAATTCATAAATCTTTATATCCTAATGCATTAACATGCAATACATTTAAAATTATTGTCTACAAAAAGTCTCGATCATTACCGTTGTTTTTCGGTGTAATTTATTTTAAAGTATAAAAAAGAATCTCATTAATTTGCAACCTCTTGGTCGACCTCTTCTATATAAGTTAAAGGAAAATCTAACACCTTAATTTGCAAGACATGAGAAAAAAGAAACTCAACGGTGGCCGGAAAACAATATTTGTGTCATGCAAGAAAAGGTTGGAAAGCAAAGAAGTTGTTGGGAAGGATTACTGGTAAGTAGGGATAATTAATGGTAATTACCAGCGGGCCGCTTAATTAGGGTATATGTTAGAAGCATAATGCAACCAGTAAAGCCATGCAAAAATTGTGTATCACGAATCTATGATCTGCAGCAAAAGGAAATTGTACGATCGAACTGCATGCATATATATATATATATATGCGAACTAGAACAGAAGGATGCAGTGAGCGAATTTAATGAAAGCAAAATTTAACCATGGAAATGAGAGAGAGAGAGATAAAGATGGTTTGCTTTGCATGCAGCCCAGTAGTACTGGATCGATCACAGTAAGTATCAGACCCAGATATTATATAACGGGCACATGCATTGCTGTTTGCTTTGGGCGATGACTCGTACGGTACGCCATGCCACAGTGAAGAACCGCTAAAAGCTGTAGCCCATGTCATAAAACCATTTATTATATAACAGGCAACAGTTTTCTTTTTTGGGAAGGGAGGGAGAGGCCGATAAGGGGGTTGCTTTCAACCCATTTGAGATATGATGGTCTACTCTTTGTTACGTACATACATTTTAGTCCCTCTAAAATCTCTAGCTTCCCTCCCTCCAAAACAAATTAATGAAATTATGGTTTCACTCATGAATGCCCAATTTATTATCGTGGAAATTTTCCTATGACAACATTTACCCGGCCACAATATAAGAGTTTGATTTCTAGCTTACATTATTCATAGCCGTTGAACTTTAGCCATATGCACGTTTTATAACCTGTGCAACTTAAACTTTTGGAGATTGAGTCTCGTGATTCAATTCCAAAATGCCAATCGGTTTCAGATTGACCTGAGATAGCTATAAGACTCGGTGATACGGACCATGGGACATGAAACCCGCTTAATTAAGGCTCAATCGATACTGTGAAACCAGACTTCGAAACCCTAAACCCCAAATTCAAAGCTTACGACTCGTGATATGTGGCTCCGGTGCGGCCAAAGGGTTGGTGCTATAGCTAGTTAGAGTGGGCCTAGTTGTACCAAAAAAATATGAATGGTACTAGTGCTTGTGCTAAGCAAGACTCATAACACATGATGCATACATATAGCAGACAAATCCATAATTCCTTTTTAGTTTTTCTTGATAATGCATTTATACCTTTTTTTTTCTTACGTAGAAATTAAGTGCTATGCAATTAATACCTGAAATTTCTTATTGATACAAAGGGACAGTATTTATTTTTCTGGTGAAAATAACAGTACCAGTGCAATGAACAACATTTTTAAATGAAGGCTGAGCCCTGAGAAGTGGAAGTTGTACACTGATTTATATCCGACCACGGACCACCACATGCATGAAATGAAATGCATTTGAAGACATTCATTCCCTTACAACCCAAATCTTGAGAATATTAAATAAATAATATTTGTTTTGACATTCCACATATACATATATGGATGGATGAATTCATGGAGGGTCGTAAAGTCTCTGGCCTTCTCCAACTGCAAAAAAAGCTGGTTCCTCTGCACTGATTTGATTCTGTTGCCTGCCTCTGAGAGAGTCTGACATTGTGGGATCTTCTTGTCGTTAAAATCTTGGCTGCTTCAATCTCTTTCTCTGGTTTGCCGTCGATCTCTTTAATTAATTAAAGCCTTAATTGGCTTCACCGTCGTTTACTCTCACCTGTCTCAGACACAGGTATTAATATTTTTACTCTCTCTCATAATAGCCAAGACAAGAACTGGATGCTAGTTTAATCAAGTGACCTTCCAAAACAAACAAGGGGAGCCATGCACAGCATGCTGCTATATATTGCATGAAGATCGATATTGGGTCTTTGATATGATAACTTTGTTTGAATATTTTTAACTTTCTTGGCAGATTAATGCCCCCATGGTTTGATATCAACGATGCGAAAATTCTACAATACTCCCAAGCACCAAAACTCCCCACTTTTGCACCATTGGATCGGGTAGGGCCTCCTTATTTTCTAAACCCAAAACCCCCTCCCTTAAATGCAGGCCGTTGGATCTGGAGGAGTATTGCTCCTCCGGAGCACTGTAGAACCTTCCGCAATGATGTAGACATGGATATCCATATCCTAGTTAGCTAGGGTGAATAATGATGACATTGTCACTTTATGATAAAATCGAAGACTCTTGTATACTCGCGGAGGCGCTTGCAGCTCGCGGACACTAATCCGGCGTCGTTTAGTTGTCGGATCGATGGAGAACAGAAGATCGGAGTCTCCCAGTTCCAAAAATGATGGTTGTTCGGCGAAACGAAGCGCGGAGCTCCGCGAACCAAATATGGCATATCCGGATCTCATGCGGAGGTGCGTTGGGCCACTTTCCGGCGTCGGACGACGATGAGATAATGAGATGTTGTATATCAGAACACGGCGATCTTGATGGTGGTAGTGATGAGCTACGGCGTGGCTCAGATTCCTGTGACTGAGGAGAGAGAGTCCAGATCGACTTTCTCTCCCCTAGCTGCGTTTTTCTCTCTCACATCGAATTTGCATTTTTTCTCTCTTTCTCTCACGAATTTGACGAACCCATAAGCATGGTTTGTCAATTTGGTTTGGGACTGATCTCATAGAGAGAAGATGAGCAACACACGCGCTGCACGCACCTCCGGGAATATATACTCGTAGGAGTATACAAGAATTTTTGATGATAAAATACATAACAAATTAAGTGGAAATTAGTAAGATGCATGGTATGATTCAAGTTAAGTTTTTCAACTGATCAGTACTCGGTGTTTTATTAGCACCTCCGCACAATTTTAATACACATGTAACAATGGTCGACGGTCGACGGTGTGTATTTGATGAAGTGTTGATCGTCATAATAACATATTTTAACAATTTAAAATTAGCTATTAATTTTAGGATATTGAATTATTAGAGTATGAATTTAGCTCATCGATCTCTCAAGTGTTATCAGTAGCATACAAGATGAAAAATACAAAATAGTTACATAAACATGTATCATTTAGACAATTTAATATGTAAAAAGTTCGGTGTTGACATATTGCAAATAATGTTATTTTTTATTTGATTGTACATACGATTATACTTCAATTAATCTTTAAATCATACAACTCGGTGTGCATGAACTGGCCAAATGGGCTCTTTTGGATATGTTCCAATTAAGGTTTATTTGGTGCACTTGTGTGCTCTACGTACATCTTTTCCTTTGGTCTAGCAAAAAAACAAAAGGATTCAGTTTAGTATTTGAAATGGAGCATTCCCAAAATGTAAATATTTACTAACAAATAACCCAAGTTACCCAACTCTTCTCTGATTGGAATTAACGAGGATTTGTTACTACTTTTGTGCTTCTTGTTTGAGCTTCGGTAAAGGGTTTTGTTATTGGGGGTTGAAGCTAGGTAGTCGTCCTTCCTCGATTAACATTTTCTTATCAATAATTAACCTAAAGGACAAGTTCTGACTCGAGGAGTACAATCCACACTTTAGTCTCCGTCCCTCACAACCAACAGAAGCTAAAGAGTCTAGAGCTGAACCCTTTAAAGAGGCCTATCAAACCCTCTTCATCAGACAAGTCCATGTGACCCATAAAATCCTTGGTTTTCAAACCCTAACCCATCTGTAATGAAAAATTAGCAGCACCTCCCAATATCGAAAAATGGCAATTGGCTTGCGTAAGTGAAAGCCAGAAATTATAACAAAAACCAAAGTGGGAGGAACAACTTCTGAGCGCCGCCAGTGTAATCATTCAGATTTATAATCACAAGGGACAAAGAAAGAGAAAATTGGACATCCTCCTTCTAATTTTATTATGATTATTTCTAAAACAACAAAGCTAGCGCGCTGCTGGGAACTACTAATTTGATATAACAAGGCCGGGGAAAAGGAAAAGTGGAGGATGAAAATAAGGAAACATACAATTTACTCCAATTAAATCAACCATCTATCATGTTCTTACTTTCTACCTTTTCCTGCTTTCTTTCTCTTGGAAATAGTCGAACACAATTACTCTCCCCCTGTATTTCAACCTACCACACGTTGCAGAAATTATGTATTAATAATTACCCTACATCCTATAGACATTCTTTTTTTCAAGTTGGAAAAAAAAAATCGCAGTGTTGAACCATGTAATAATGATCTATATAATTATATATATGTATGGCCCAATACCATTACCATGTAAATTAACCATGCATGGATGGAATAAATGCAATAAATCATTCACTTTCCACCTGCTTCTTCATTACTTCGATCTCTTCGCCTATAAATACATCCACACTGTGTTTATCTACAACAACTTCGCCTCCATCATCAACAAACCCCAGCCCTTTGTCCAAAGCAAATATACTTTCAGTTTCAGTTTCACTGCTTTCAACCCACAAACAAACAAACATGGAAGAAGCATTTAGAAAGCTCAACGGCCTCACTCCCACGTCCGAGCCAGACTCCATTTCCGTCCCGCCCAAAAAGTCAACCTCCCCGGCCACCAACAAGCGCTCCCTGAAGGACGCGTCGGCCGGATCTGCCTCCTCATTGAGATACCGCGGCGTTAGGCGCAGGCCGTGGGGCCGTTACGCGGCGGAGATCAGGGACCCGCATACCAAGGAAAGGCGGTGGCTCGGGACATTCGACACGGCCGAGGAGGCTGCATACGCGTACGATGACGCCGCCAGAAGAATGCGCGGCGCCAAGGCCCGGACCAACTTCGTCTACCCCGCCACAACTCACGACCATCTCCTCCCGGCCTTCACCTTCCACCACCAGAAGCAATCTCAGCCGTGCGTTAAAAACTTCCCCGCCAATCGCGGCTACGGCCAATATGCACCCAACTGGCCTCCGTTTGCTCAGTTCTCAAATGATTTTTCTGGGTCCGGTTCGGAGAGGAGTGGTGTTACTGCTGCTAACACTACTGCTTCTTCTTTGAACATGCTTTTCTTCAGGAATTTCATCAATAATTCTTCTCCATCCCCAAACTCTTCTTCCATGCTCTCGCCAAACCCTCATGCTCAGACCTTCACTTATAACAACCAACTTCAGTACATGAATGGCTCTTCGCCTAATTTCTCTAATTCTTTGGCCACCTCCACTACTACTAGTGGTGGCACCTCTTCGTCAATGATCACGACTACTAGTCCTGCTACTCATCATGAGCTTCCGCTCATGAAGAGCTCAACAAAAACCACCACCTCTCAATTTGTTGACTCGGACTTCTTTCCTCTAGAGTCATCAGATTCTGGGTTGTTAGAGGAGGTTATTCACCAGTTCTTCCCAAAACCCTCCTCCAACATATCCAGCCCTCCGCCAAAGTTGGCCGAGTATTACAATCTTCCTCCTACCCCGGCCTCCTTTGATCAGACGGTGGAGAAAAAACAAGAGAATCAGAGTCGTCTTGGTTTTTGCTTTGATTACCAACAACAGCTCGAGGTGCCGCAACAACAACAACAACATGGAAGTTTCGATGGAGTTGATGAAGTGGCCCAGCAGGAGGCAATACCGTTCTATAATGATCTGCCCATTAACTTCCAGATGAACGGTGCGGATCACTCAATGGCGGTGATGGATCATAGCATGTTCCAGCAGTACTACTACCCTGAGTTTGTGGGCGGCTTGCAGAATGCCTGAGATGTTATGCAACTAATTAATCGAGCTCTCAATTAAGTTTGAGTATAGCTAGCTTTTGAGGTGGATGTGATCGATGAGCAGCTGGAGTTGCATGTATCTTCCTTTAGTTTTCTGACCAAGAATGTTTACACTGGTAGTGATGATTTTATAACAGTATTTTTACTTGCTATTCACCTCTAGCTTTTCTTGTAGTGAATCTAGTGATGAGCAAAAGTTCAAAACTGTCTTATCCATGTGTATTACAGTGTTAGAATAATAGTAGCAATATAAAATTATAAATGATTATAGAAAAGTTTTCAACTTCAAGACCTTTTTTTTTATGATTCTGATACTGTTGCTCAACAGGGTTTGCGGTTAACTTTTCAAATATTGTAAAGGCAAGCTGACTCCTTTGACTTTTCAGCTCTATCTCCATCTTCAAAACGATTCTATTTTCCACAATTCTTTTCACATTTTCCAGTTCTCCATTTTTTTTTTTGCAATCCTTTTAAAACCCTAGCTAGGACCCAAGGTAACTGGAACCTTTCTGAGGGAAGTAATAAATCAAATGGATCCTACGAACGTCATCGATCAGGTGGGATAAAATCCGGACCTGCTATGGTAAATTGGGGGGGGGGTTGGTGTTTAAGTGGACCACTAGCTCGTACTTGGCCAAGTTACCAGCGTGCTAGGCAAAAGCAATAACAGTCAAGATAGATCATTTAGTTCAATTTACCAGAGATTAGGACTTCCTGCTACCATTTAGTTTAATTTGTATCAACGGTCTACAGAAAATTATTGCTGTTAGCCTTTTTCTAGCTTTTGTTCCCATTTTCGGAAGCAATACTAGTGTACGATAGGAAGCCTCTTATCTAAAGGGAATATATGGTATGATCATATACCAGAGTATGGTAGAACTTCGCAAGCTAGATGTATCTATAGTTCTTTGAGGCACAATATCGATCTACTAGCTCATTATTTGTTTCAGTCGTGTCATATATTGCATATGTATCAATTGCGATTTAAGCTAGAAATTTTTACAGTGCTCTAATGTATGAGTGTCTTTCAATCTTCAACCGTTGCCCCATTGGAGTTTGTCAATGGGACAAAAGTACAACCGGAACCTTCTAGTCTCGTCGACGTTCAAGAAACTATCGTTCCGAATTGGTAAGTGCTCGTGTGGTTGCAAATAGCATCAAAATTACCTCGCTTGTATCTACAGAAATGAAACTGTTACTTGGTTTAGCTATTTAATATATTAAGAGGAACACTAAACCGTCATTTGCATGGCGTTATTTCCGGAAACTAGGTGTTTCAATTTCGGTGCTTTCTTGTTATCATTGAAATGGTGAACTACCCTTGCACGTGGTCTGGTTGTTTTGGAACATAGTGCCTTCGAGGGTGAAATAGTTCATCTTGATGTTGGTGGCGAGGTTGTATCGTGACTTTCGGGATTGGTTACTTCTTGTTGTAGCCCGTAGGTTTGGGCGTAAAATTTGGTTAGGGGTTGGACCTATTCGGTTCATGGATGTCATTGATAGTGACGGACCCGTAACTATTGATCGCAGTGATCGAAATGTGTGTCATGGCGTTAGTTTCACAATTGATCTTTCAAATTATGTAGTATTACGCGATTAATAAAAGTTTTTTTGTTTTTTTTTTTTAAAAAAAATTTGGGATCAAGCAACTTAGTATAGAAAAGTTTTTTTTTTAATTATATATATATATATATATATTCATTTTTCAATGCAATAAGGAGAATCAAGTTAAGGGCGTGAAATATTATCTCGATGAACATTTTAGTTTGCCCATTATACCAAACACTCGGTACTTCTAAGAACAACTTGGTACTAATTTACTACTTCCATGTTCCACTAAAAACAAAAAACCTACTTCACTAATCACTACCGTAGCTACTTTTTATTTATTTATAATAAGCACCTCAATACTGGTACTGAATAGTGCAATAGCACAAGGTCACAACTAGAACCAACCCCATTATATTGTTAGGGATGAAATTTTCTTAATCTAACGAAATTCTCGAATATTAGTACGTTGACTTTAGTTCGCATTAGTAAATCAACTTGTCCTCTAAACTTTAATGACATGTTTACTTATTTGGAATGAAAATGTAAATGAATCGGAGTTCATTCCGATGAAGTTCATTCCTAATACCTACCCCTCCTTGGTAATCAAACTCCGGATATTAAGGAATAAATTTTTCTTTTTTAGTCACTTTTTCGTGGGACCCACAACCATTCCGATTCATGTGCATGTTAGTAAACACAAGAGAACTCAGGAATGAAAATCAATTCCTTTATTCTCATACTCATTCCAAGTAAGTAAACATGCCATAAATTGAATGATACAAACCTTTCGGTTAATTATTCGCTGGTTAGTTTCATGCATCGATTAAATTTAAAGGAAAAAGATAAGAACGTATTAGTGCATTAACTTGACAATGTGCAAACGATTTCAACTTGTATTACTATTTGATTTAGCGAACAAGTTGATGCACACTAATACAATTTAAAGTTTAATTAAAATTTTATTTGAATGAAATAGAATTACCACTAATTCTATTTGAATGATACTTACTATTCTTAAGTATCGGTACTTAAGAATAATGACAAAATAATACTATTTTGACCAATCCGATTTACTGTTTAATTTTCTAGAAAAAACGATTAGCTAAACAAATACAATTATCATGATCAGCATTCTCCACACGCAATATACAGTAGTAATGTTCTAACAAGTACTTAAATTAAGTATGTAGATGATATAACTTAAGTACGTAGAAATAAGATATAAGCTGTGGACGCCGAAGCACCTCACTAAACCATAACTCAATAAAATATCTTCATCTTCAACTAGCTAGGGGTTTAATCTCTTGTTTAATTAAGTACTTGTTTTGAGTACGTGCTTGGATTAGTAAATATTAATAATTGAGATCAATAGAAGGTGGACCAGTATTTAAGAGTGGACTAGTGGAGATTAGACTTCCACGGGGCATTCATATACACTTAATTTGTGCGTTGCAGTTCAAAACGATGTGGGGAGAGGCTACAATACAATATTAATTAGTAACATAATTTTGCTTTGAGTTAATGACTTCTTTAATAAGGAGGTTATTAAATACTCTTTTTAAATAGAAGCTTTTGGAAGCCACCATTCATTAACAATTTGCAACAAGGTAGATTAAGATGGAACAAATTACTTCATAACATTTGAGTTTAATTTTATCGCCTTTCTTTTTTCTTTGATTGGGTTGTGTATGTATTCAATAGGTGGTGATTTCTTCTATGTTACCTCAAACCTTAGAATGATTTTGGACAAAAATCTTTATGATCGAGTTGAAGCAATTTTGAAAACCATCCACATTGGACTAGCACCCTTTTCCTTTCATAAAAACTTCGTCATTCTTTATAAAGGAAGCTAGCGTACATTCTTTAAGCAAATTAATCATCCTCTATATAATCATTCGGCCACAGAACCTACATCTAAGAAAGTGAACAATCCATCTTGATCACATGAAGAGAGAAATGAGTGAGAGTACGTGTCATCTTCACATCTTGTGCAACATATTCCTCAATAGTGATATCACAAAGCATCGGAACAATTAATGTTGGACAAAGACGTGTGTGAGATATCATCATAAAAAGTTTCGATATTATGAGGAGAAAATTAAACAACTCACTTATATAATATATTCGTCCTAATGTTGATCTCCTCTAAAAAAAATGTTGATGTGTTTCTTTTCTGAATCTTAGTGTTTTTTTTTTTTTTGTGTATGTGGAGAAGATAACGAATATTGAAGAATGAATTACATTTATTATTTCCGGGTAGGGTTTCTTGACAAGCCCAATGGAGCCATAGTTTTTGACAAGCCCAATGGAGCCATAATTTTGAAATGGCTATTTCCAAAGTTCAGTGGGCCACTATAAAGCCCAGCAGCTTATCAATTACAGATCGTTGTTCAACTTGGTATTCATTAATTTCCAAATTGAGGATCTTGAATTTCTAACTAGAAGTTTCTATTGTCACAACTCGTAGCGTCACAGTGTTTCTGTGAACTCCCTACTTTTTCCTAACAAGCATGCTTGGCATTTCATGCGATGGCTCCTCATCTTTTTCTTCAATTCAAAGCAAGAAAAAAAGACATGCACCCGGGAGAATGTGTACCATGAAATTGTACAACCGCGATTCACTATTGTAGCGATCAAGGTATTTTGAGATAAAACTTGACAAACAATTGATGCGTTCATGGGGCTTATCGTAATCCTTTTAGCAAGGCCACAATTTTCGGCTCCTAAATATTGCACCTATTTGGTCCTTAACACTGTCGACATTGACAATGTCTTTGGTCATTCTTGAATCTCGGGGATGGATCCGAATTAGTAGTGGATTTACGCTGGTCTCTTGCACAATGAGTCAATGACAGGAAGAGGGATAGAAGGGAGGAAAATTTAGCTAACTAATGTTTTGGGAGGGCCGCAGTGCTCTCCATCTTATGGATGATGATGATAGAAAGTGGTTGGAGCATTACCAAAAGTGATAGAGATGTAGGTGGGACGTTAATGGATTTGATTATCACACCCGTGAGGAAAAAAAGATAGAGATCGAAACAAATTAATAATTAAAAAGATATTGCATTTCATGCCATTCCCCATTGCCCCTATCATCAAGGTTTCCTTTTATCTATCTTGTCTACCTCTTTCTTTCTATCCATCTATCTATCTGTCTGTCTATACCTAAAAAGCAATTAAGAAACTTTTGGTTCATGTATTACATTCAAGGTGTTTGATGAAATGCGCGCAGGGAATTGAAGAATATTGTTGCAATGGATGATCCTCAGAACGAGCAAGTGAACGACAAGGATTTGATGATGAAGGTGGAGATTCTATCGGATGATCCGCCGATGACTCCTCGTGAAATGGTGTGTGGTCATAGTCATGGGCTTACAAGGCAGCAGAGCATGTCAAGGACGCCGAGCGCCAATTGTCTTTGCTCCCCAACCACGCACGTAGGTTCCTTCCGGTGCAGGCTTCATCGCTCTCCCAGCCTTAAGTCTCAGAGCTTCCAGAGATCGCCGAGCCTGCAGAGGACAAAAAGCAGCATGGACTATGGATCATCATCGCCGCGTCAAGGAGGAGTTGAGGCCACATCGAAGCGTGGTGCAGGCTAGCTAAGCTAGCTACGTAACACTTGCTCATTTAAGAAACTTAGCATGATCATAATAATGTTGATAATAAGAATACAGCTAGTAACGCAATTCAGTTTTTAGTACGTTATGATCAAAATAAGAGTACTGTCTTCTTGTAACTACTCTCATATTCACATATATATGGTTTTGAGGTAGAGGTTAATTTTGAGTTTCTGCATTCTCTTTGTATTCATAATTCATCATTTTTTACTGAGAAATCAAGCTGGAAATAATGGAATTTGGAATTTTCTCCAGGGTCCTGATATGAGACCAATCACATTAGTTTTGAAGCAGCTACCATCTTGGCATCAATAACCTGTTTTTGGCAATAATTTCAGATACTCATAGCCAAAGTCACTTTTTGAGTTACAAAAGCATTTGTGAAGAAGCGGCAGTACCCAGTAGACGCCTGCTCAAGAAGCTCTTTCAAGCACATTTACAAGAAGCCCTTGTACGTACTAGCCAAAAGAGTTGGGAACAAATGCGCTTCTTACAAAAGCACTGCCAAAACCAATATTTCGGGTTCAAAATTAGAAAAAGAGTAGGATCTTCTCACTTGCATGTGTAACTTATATATTATAACTGATAAAGGTGTTTTCACACACCAATTAAGGTGCACAATCACAACTTATGAATTACCCTACAAAGGTGAATATGGTCGAAGATAGTATATGAAAGTAGGGATCGAACCGGCTGAAGATTGGGATATAATTGCATCTACAACGACTCAAAACAAAATAAAACCTAAACTGTCCAGTCAGAAAGACCTGACTGGCAGACGACTCTAGACAACTCTAAATGACCTGAAATTCGGAGACAATAAACTAGACACACGAAACTAGTTACTGACAAAGCTTGGGAATTTTCTGAAGTGATTTGGTATTTTAACTAATTAAAGAAAAACAGACTACGAAAACTGACGGAAATAGAAAACTGAAATTATTGTGGTTTGCAAATCAATGGGATGGAGAAGCTAGGGTTTCGAAATCCACCACTAAACAATCATATCAATGTCATGAATTAGATTAACAAGTCATTGAATTCCATGGATGACTATGCTCATGAAAGGTCCCTTGTCTAGGATGCAATCCGTATTGATTCTCTCTTACTTAGTATGTTAAGCATTTGGTCCAATGTCATAACTTATTTCCTAGCATGCAATCTAGCTTGGTCACGCTCAAATCAACATATTAGAAATCATTAAGGTCTAAGAGAATATGAACATAACAAGAATCTTAGAATATGGTGTGTATCCTAAGTATCCTAGAAACGATTTCATATGAGTACCGTGATACTCATCGCACCACAAATTAAACACATGCATATATGGGTCATCTAACACATATTTATGGCTGATCATATCAATCCTAATAAATGCTCCTAAGGTGATCAATCAAAGAAACACCTAAAAGAATTTAGGGTTTACGAACAATGAAACCATTATCATGTGGAAAACAAAACTTAATTAATCCAAAATCAAAACATCAAATAATCATGTCTAGGGCTTCAATCTAGCCCTAACTATAAGAAATTCAGCCAAACATGGAAAACATAAAGAATAAGTCTCTCTAGGCAAAAGTTTTCTCAAAGCAAAAGTTCTTCTCTTTGGGAAATAAAGTTCTTTTTATATTGATCTCTCAACCCTAGATGCTTCTTTTTAGGTAATGGACTCATTAAATCCAAGGAAAAGCCCGATAAATAGAATTATGGATGCTCCGGTCTTCCTAGCCCATCAAGGTTTCCTCAAGTAATTAGAATTCTTCATTTTAATCACGATTTAAGCCAATTTTCATCTTTTTGCTTCCGAAACCTATAAAATATGATAAACCAAATAAATAACTAAGAATAAATAGAAAACTAGCAAAAATAATATAATAATTAATATTATAAATGTCGCATATTACGCTCCTATCAATAACCACATCTGATTAACGGAGAATTTTACGTACAGAAGAGCAGCACCCGGTAGATGCTTGCTTAACAAGTTCTTTCAAGTACGTACATTTACGAGAAGCACTTCCATTATCCAAAAAGTGTTGGTGAGAAAATGCGCTTCTAAGTTCTTACAAAAGCACACCTGGATTGTTGACCAGACTAATCAACTAATAATGACAATGTTGACTGTAATGATGTGGAAAGGTCATGGATCACCACCACAATGATGAAGCAAAGCACCAAATCTGATGCTACATGAAATAAGCAATGAACAAAAATTCAGTCCAGCTATCTCTGTACTAATTTTCCTAGAACAGTGACATGTCCTCTTCAGCATGCAACTTTGATCTCAACGATTCATGTGGTCAAACGGCTCAGTACGCCTACCAGTCTAACAATGGCAACCGCATTCATGTTGCCGTTAATCTTTTTTGGTTGACAGACATGGAACTTTACTTATCAACTGAACAATGGAAGTGACCCAGCACCACTTAATTTGCGTTTGCAATTGCAAGTCAATTACATTGCCAAAAATGGGGAAGAAAGAAATTATTGATCTAAACAAACAAGAGAAAGCAATCCGAATATTTGTTTTTTGGTTATAATAATTGGTGCAAACCTTGTGGTGGAGCCGTGGAGATAGTTGTTTGTTCTATATATTGTTAGTTCATTCTTTTATAGTTTAAATTTTTAAGTCAAAATGATTGTTTAACATGGTATCAGAGCTTTGTTTGAAAGAAGTTTTGATTTCGAATTCACCGTTCCTTATTTTTGTGTGTTTGAATCTATCGGCAACCTAAGCGCGTGATATACATAATTATCAGCACATCCTCTAATAACTCAAAATTTTGGAGCATAATAATAAATATTCTGTGACTTATTAGTTGTTTGGATCTGCTGTTTAATTTGCTATTTTCTGACCCATTTTGAGTAGGATATGCACCTTCTCACACAATAATAACACGGTGGGAGGCATGTCCCTTTTCATTTTTGTTGTGAGATATTGATGCTGACTTGGGACTTGGGAGAAGATGTTACTAGTTGCCAAACATCTTTCGGTTTTGGGGTTGTTACACTATGACCAATTCCATGTAGTATCACAGTCCCAGGTAGGTTAATGTCAAATCCAGCTTGAATAATGCAAAAGCAAAGCTCATCTACCATGGTGTAAGAAAACTTGGAACACAACCAGTGATTTGACATGGTGTAATTGTTTGATGTGCTACAATGGTCTTGTAGAGCTAAAAGACTTTCTTCAAGGTAATGAGTTTTGTCTCTTCTTGTTCATGGTGCATTTGTTTATAGTATCTTGTCTCAACTTTCAAAAAGAATTCTCTAGCAAATAAGAAATTCACTGCTGTCCTGAATCTATTATTGTCTAGGAATCAAATTTTGTGAGTTTGATTAATTCCAGATTTCCAGTACTACAGCGTGTTATGTCAGATACATGAAAGAACTCACTCCCAAGAATAAAATCTGATTAGCAGGGTGAGGATCCAATGAGTTGCAGCAAAGAGACAAGGACTGGTGTTTCAGATTTGTAGACAAAGACAACAAAATTGGTCCCACATTGGTCATTTACAACTAACTCACCTAAAGATTTTGATCGCTGAAAATCTTCTTTCTTATTATAAGAGATTACATGAACAATGCACATTGGGATTCTTAATCTTTGTTCCTAGTAAGTTACAAGGAATATATGAAGAAGAAGAAAAAAAAAAGCATAGTATTTGGTTACTCTTTGGATTTGACCATACCCATCTTGAAAGCAAATTGAACAAAAATCACTCAGTTCTTTTCACTTGGAGTAGTACTACTTCTGTTGATGGACCACAACTTACTCAACATTCTTTTGGGTCTTGTAGGCAGTAAGCAGAGAGCTTTAAGCCTTGAGCTTCTCCCAATTCCATTATCATCCAGATCATCGTCTTCCTCGAGCTTCATTCGTAGCGTTGACATCTTCGACTTGGGAGATTTAAGGCCGGACACACTCCATTGATCATCTGCCGGAATGACGCTAGAGGCGCTTAAGGGCGGTGGAGGCCTTGTTGGGTCAATGTCATGTGAGGCTAGCAGAGCCCTTATGTTGCTTGGCAACTCGGTCACTTTGCCGCCCGCCATGGCGGCTCGAGCTTGCTCGAAGAAGAGAACTTGGACCACCACTCTTAGTGGGAGTAGCTCATTTTGTGCAGCATGCATGCAGGCCTCCATTGATAGCTTTTTGCAGTCTAGGATTCTACACAGCCTTTTCCTTTCACTCTTATTCAGGTCTGGATGTGCCTGATTGATATTCAAGCATGTAACAACTTTAATTAATTAATTTAAAGTTACATCACTCAACATCAATAAGAATCAGACTACAATTTGGTTGATCAAGAATTCTGAATCTAGGGATGCACAAAAATGTTATCAAGAAATTGTGGACTAATTCCTGCTAAGTATCTGGTGGGTCAACCTAATCCTACTGGGCTACTGGTAATAAATTGTGAATGTGACATGATTTTAAGGTCAAGAGGGTTGGTTATCTACTGGTAATGCTGACCCACATCTAGAATGTGACAGTGAAACTAATTTTGCCCAGAAACCTAAACATTTGAATAATGGTAATTTGAGAACCTAATTAATGCTGTCTTGTTAATTGCTACTTTGAGACTGCGACAGTGAAATATGCCCAGAAGTCTAAATACAATGAAAATTGGAATTATGGTACATCTAAGAACCAAGTAGTAACTTGTTTTTACCTTGAGGTAAATGTCAATAGCTCTGTAGAGGTCATCATGATCAAGCCTGGCAAATTCAGGTAATGCCTCAGCAATTGCAATGAACTTTGCAAGAGGCAAATTTACATCCCTGGCAATTTCCTGAAGATACACATCCACAAGCTTTGCCACTTTGAGCTTTGAGCTATGTGATGCCGAAGATGATCTTCGGCTCTCCTGAAACTCGAAATCGATGTTTTCAGCTGACCGAGACCTTCTCCTTTGGAAATTACCAAGCTTGGACCTTGGAGGAGTAGTAGGGGGACTCTGCCCTTGTAACTTGAACTGCTCCAAGATAGTCATAACAATGTCTACATCATATAGAGTGCCCTTAGCTTCATATGGTACAGATGGTATTAACAAGTCACCAACTGTTGCCTCCTCTAATTGAAGCCCAACTCTTCTAGCCAATTCCATTTTTGAAGAGGAAGAAGCGTTGAGAATATTGGCTGCTTTCAACAGTTTGAGCAAGAAGCTGCTAGAAGTAGCACCTTTCTCAGCTGGAACTAAGCTCACAATTGTTTCCAAGATCAGCCTATGCTTTGAAGTCGCATCATTCCCCGAGTCTGTATCCGAATCAGAAGTCGATGCTGCTTGTTTCTTGTATCCATTTTTCGATATGTTTGGCAACCATTTTGCAGCATAGATTTTCAATGCATCACCTATGAGATTAGAGGGTATTCTTCCCCCAGATTTAATACCAATCATGGTTCTCCAGAAAAGGTCTATGCCTAATTCTGCTATGTCCTCAGCCCACCACCCCTTGTTTCCAGGTTTGCCATGCCTCAGGCTCTCCGCACCATTGCACGACATGTCGTCTCTGCCCCTCCGGGAGTAGCTATGTGACAAGCTAACCTTTGAAGGGTGTGTTAGGACTCTGGAAGCAATTGTGTCAATGCATCTGCTTGTGATTCCAAGGTCCTCAGACCACATAGGAAAGGCCTTTGTGCTTTGTAGAGTGGCAATTGAGTCCCTCCAGCCATGAAGTATGCAAGAGTTGAAGAACACCTCAAGCTTATATATCAAGTTTCCCTTCTCAACTTCCTCAGTCATCTGCAAATACTCCGCGGCGCAGCGAGTAGCTACAATGTTGTGGGCACTGAGGGTGACTGTGATTCCATAGCAGAATTTTGCACAGAGCTCAAATGCCTCAACTCCACTTGGAAAATCATGGAGTTGGATTATTTGGTGTTGTGAGGTTTCTGCATATTCGGAGCAGAGTCTCTGCAGCCTCAAACACTTGGACAGAAGTGGAAACTGTGTGACATGTGAAAATGAATCAATTTCATGAAAACAATTATCTGAAATATTCAATGGGAATTTGTGAGGAAGTTGACTAGTGTACCTTGTGAAGCAAATATCTGCTGCCCTTCACTTGAATTATGAGATCACTTGAAACTTCAGAAGAAACTGACCTGTATAAAGCAGACAAAGTGAAAACCTTTTAGTAAACCTTGAATTCATTAATGAATATAACTTCATATATGATAAAGGTGTGCTCTTACCTTATAGCCTCAGTAGTGTAGAAAGTATCTGGCTTAGATCCAAGTTTCATAAACTTCATGACTGATTCTTTAGTTTCTTTCACACCAGATTCTCCTTGACATAATTGAATTAGATATTCCAACTTATTGGGTTCTTCTAGTTCTTGGTCTAGAATGAGCTCAACCCAAAAAAATGAAATTCACAACATAAAGGGGAACATTGGAAGAATTTTTCTTGGATGAGAGAGGATATCCAAGAACAAAGGAAAACCAAGAGCTCTTGTGGGTGAGATACACTGATACTAAATGAGGATCATATGTATATATATTTATATATCAGAAAGAGTCAAAATGACAAAAACTCAGAGGATCAAAAACACCAAAGTCCAGGTCCTATCAGTCAAATTCTATACCCCATGTGACTTGGACATGCAAGCAAAGAACCCAAAGTCACTGCAATCCCAACCAAATCCCCCAAACAGGTCAATCAAATTAAAAAGAAAACCAGCTTAGACACTAAAGCAGCTCTAAACCCAAGTAGACAAAACCACTAAAAGGTTGATTCTTTAAGATTACAAACTGAATTTAAAACAAACCCAGAAACAGAAACTGCCAATCATTCATGGGAATATTGAAAATTCACCCTGAAAAATGTGAAAAATTGTGAACCTTTTTTTTTTCCCTGTAACCTGAAGAAGAAAAATGGTTTCCTCAAGGCAATCTCTTCTCTTGCAAGTAGCATGGACATGCCAGCGTGCAAATCAAAAGGCAACTCCCACGTGCTTGTCTAGAGCCCACTTGTGCCCTTCCCTCTCATCATTGCCACTCCATTTTTTATTGCAATTCTAAGCCCCCTGATTATTTTTTGTCAAACACTATTTTATACACAGTATCATTATCAAAAGCCATTGTTAATTTCTAAAAGGGAATATCACAGAAAAAAGAAAACAAAGATGAATGTATTTAACTATTTATACATTTGAAAAGAATACAAATGATACGAAAAAAGAAAAAAAAAAAAGGTAAAGCGATGTTCTAAAGGAAAGGAGAAGAATAGGATATGTGTATATCACTATCAAAGAGATAGGCTTTGAAGGCTTTAAGCCTTTTAGCCATTCTCCACCACCCCCATAATCCCCATATCATATTAGATGACCTAATGTCAAAACTGCCCTTTGTGATTTGTTGCAATATCGAAACTAACCCTTTTTGTATTAATGGTAGATGGCCCATGACTACGAAGCCTTTGAATACTATTGGTGTGATGTGAAGAAAACATGCATATGAATGATGTTAGAATGAGGCAATTGAAAGCTTTTTAATTTGGTCCTAAACTTTGATTAATGTAAAGCTAAAAATGCATAATGGTGGCAGTTGAAGGTCATCTTCCACATATTGCACATCGGATAATTTATGGCCTTTGCAGCTTTGGGACATTTTTTTTGTTCATATATAGTTGTAAGTTTGATATATGATCGTTAGAACAATGAGCAATATATATATATGAACACTGACAGCAGCTAGAAATTGCAAGGCCATATTTTGTAAACGTAGAGCTATATATGATCATTTGATTCTGTTAAGTGTACTACGTACACGTGTCTTAGTTTGTTAGGTGATTATGTATATAAGCTTAGCTAACAGTTTGTATCAGTAGGTTGAGGAAAATATACACGAAACTTTCATTTTCTCATTCTCTCTGCTCTCTTTCTCTGCTTTCTCTCATTCTCTAACAGATTCTAGCTCTCTAAATAAATACGCGTATAATATTCATATTGTACCTATACATATGTGTATGTACAAGTTTAATGCGTGATAGCTACAACAATGAGACGGACAACAACAATGTAAACGTATATGAAGGAAAAAACGGATTTAAGTCCTAATCCGAAAATGACTAGAATCAAACTCTTTTCGTGAGTGTGAGAAGTTTCACGTCCCTTGAATTCATTTTCAAATGAAATGCATTTTCTTGGATTAGTTGAGAAAAATAGTACAGAATGTCTATCTACTTCAACTTCTGGGGAAGCAAGATAACCCCACCTCATTTGTGAATTTTGATCCAAGTTGGAGTCAAAAAGTTCAACAAGAGCTAGCGTTCACATATATATCACTAAATAATGACCGGGGAAGAACTTTGTGCATTTTCTACAATCATTAATTTATGGTTGTTTGCTAACTTGCATATATAACGCTTTGAAAAAAAATATGCAAGTTCAGAAGTAATTAAAGACCACAGAATCCAATTTGGAGAGACAACAAATTAAACAAACAAGCAATTGATTCATCGAAAAAGAAAGAACACGTCCACGGGCTGCTAGAGTCTATTCAAAGTGTTGCACCATATTCTGGCATAATCAGGCAGAGAATGAGACCCATTGCATGTCAAGTCTCGATCGATGTCCTCCAGATTACAGAACTTAAGCTTGTCTTGGCTCGATCATTTACCTCCCTGGTTTCTAATATTTGGACAGTAATCCAGGTAGGCAATTGCCTGATTTGCCTCAAATATGGGAAATTTAGCCGCTTAGATATTTGGGGCTAATGCAAAGTACATCATAGCGACGGATCGGAGAATTTTTCTTTTGAACGTAGTCACGTAGAGTCATTGTATTAGTTAATTAGTGTCACACTTATTTACTTATCTTTGCTTTAGTCTCTTTCAAACCATTCGTCGAACATCTTGTGTTTACATTTTTTTTTGTGTTTATTTCACTCCCTCGTCACCACCTTAAGTCTCATTGTCTCGTGCTCTTTAAAAAAAAAAAAAGAAGCAGAAAACGTGAAGTAGTTGATAACTTGCGAGCTAAAAATAATTGGGGGCAATTTCTTTCACTTGCCCTCGCCTATATATATCATTTCAGTGTTATTGCCAAAAAAAAAATTCCTTCCAGTGTCATATTCTTGTCAACTATGCCAATGAGCCAATCTAGTTTAATCTTATTTGTTTTTGTACGTAAAAAGATACAACATACAACCTTGGACCTACTATAATATATTCTAACAAATTTTCAAACTCTATCATAACTTGCAGTCGTAACCTATCCTAATCTCAACTTATCTTTCAACCCCTCTATCAATCTATCTACACAACTTGGGCCAACCGTGCAGGCAAGTTTGATATTAGCGGAGGTTGTTAAGCTGTACGTGTAAGGATCGAGTGGTGTTGAAGATCCAGAGAGGGAAAGAAATAAAGGTGTACGTGTATTCTTGGTGGGCATAAGCTGATGTACACCCTACAAGGTGATCGATCGAGACAGAGACAGAGAAAGAGGATGAATCACAGAGTTCCACAAATAATATTATTGCTGTAATGGTCCTCAGTCCTCACCGTGCTGCCCAACGGGGTGGCCAACCGACAATATGGGACCTCCATTAACCCCATATATCGTAACTGCCCAGCTAATTGAGCCCTTTACTGTTTTCATGTAGAGGACCAGATCCAAAAGGGTTTAGTTTTGGCCATACTAGACCTTGGCCTCATGCATATATAGTGTAATCGAAGAACATTGTCATAGGATTACACTTTTAAATACTCTATTATCTTAAATCGTATTTACATTAGTTGACTTGCGAGCTTGATTCGCTCCAATATATGACAATACCACCGGGCATCACGTGGAGCACGACCAACCAGAAGCGAAGCCGCTCGGGAACGGCACGTACAACAGCTACATTTTGTCATGCCCAGCTAGAGAGAGCATACAATTCTGACTCCACGTACAACTGTTTCCGGCCAGAGGGCCGAGTTGTTGAAAGGTTATAACTTTTTGTAAAGCTAGATATTCGTAAGCAACACAAGACCCCACAGCATTGTATGCATAGAGATCCTGTTCTGTTATGAGCTAGCTAGGGTAAGATGAGGCACCACAATTCCACATTGGAAAAGCTGAGAGAGACTTTGGTCGTCAGTGCTGTAGCCGGCCTGTACGTGTAAATGTGAATGCTACAATTCATAGCCAGCTGATATGAACACATGCAACAAGCTAAGCATCAGAATCGTATCTGGCTCATCCAGTGCACTATATATATATATATGCAGAGTCGGATATATACATACACTTGCGTACAAAATCGAATCCCAAAAGAGAATTAATGAATCAGAATAATATATTACATGCAAGAAAAGCAAAGGCAGAGACAGTGATTACACAAGTTATGTGACATTTGATCTTTCCTCTGCCTTGACATACGAATAACAGTGATTATCGATCCCGAAACATTAGTTTTAATTATGTACGTACTTCATCTAGAGATAATCTTTGTTATCGCTAATTGTATACAAGCTGCTACTATGTTTCTATCTCGAAATTCACTGTTTAGTAATACTTCTTCGATCGGTTAATACAATAGTTGTTATATTAGGAATTCTTTTACTTTTTCGTATCTCTCTCTCTCTCTCTCTCTCTCAAAGACCATGGAAGACATAAAGGTGCTTGATGATACTGCTGTCTCCGGCAGATATTATTATCTTTTTTCTAGATCTTTCTGAGCTTAATTGTAAATGAACAGAGGAAAGTGTACTAATCACTGCAAATATCATGCTTAATTATTAATTTTGTATGTTTATATCATGACCTATTATATGTGACAGTTGATAGCAATTTAATTTGACATATAATATGATCGACCACGTTCATTAACAAACAATCTACGATATATCTTCCACAAGTTGGTATTAATTGTTGGTAACTATTTATGTCAGAGTCTAAGAAACCAGAAAAGACTAAATTCCAAACATGAACAGTTAAGCATCTGAGGGATCCCACATGGCTTCCAATAAGCACAGCAAAGCCTGCTGCAATTATCCCATGTTCGTACGTAACAATAGTAGAATCTGTTTTAATGTCATCACTAAGAGTGAGAGTGCTGTTCCTGTTGGCTAGCTTGCACTCCATGTCATCACAATGTTTTGGTCTTTTTAATCAATTGCCTCTCTTCTTTGGTAGTTTGGTTAAGAATTTAAGCTCAAAGTGTTTGCTTAAACATTTTGTCTTTGTTGCATTCCAATGCCTATTTGCCACGTTAGGTCAGAGGGGGAAAAATTAAGTATGACTAGCTTTGAACCGTCTATCACATAATATCTAGTCCATCAACTAATGGAGGGTCAATATAGATGGGTCTGAAAAGTTAAATTGCCGAGGAATATCAACAAGTTAACAACCTTTCCTTCTTATTGTCCAAAAAAAAAAAAACAACCTTTCCTTCTTAGCAATTTTTCTTCTCATTTTGATATGCAATGTATTTTTATACTAAACTGTTTATTTTAGATCACCTTATAAAGATTATTTCTGCAACAAAACAACAAAATAAATAATAGTTTAGTCATCTATATGTCTAACATATATCAAATAAACGTACAGTTTCTTTAACAATCATACAAATGTCTATTTTATGAAATAGTTAGATGACAACAAAAGTTTTGATTTAGATTGATGGTTTATATATATATGTATGTGTGTGTGTGTATAAATGGTATTTAGAGTGATATTATTAATGAACACAATTTCATTAATGGCTTAGTTGAAATGAAAAAGATTCATTGTCCAAAAAAAATGAAAAAGATTCAGGAGGAAGATTTCTAATTTTTCTCTAAGCCTTACCAAGTTATCATACAAGCTCGTTGCCCTATTAAGAATAGGACGTTTGTAGTGAATCCTCACGATTTTATTTTACTTTTTCATAAATTGTTGTCGGTATCATTTGGTTATTTGCTATTATGTTTTTATTTGGAGAGTTTCAAATTCTATGTCCTCTTACCCCTAATTATATTTTATTTTTTATTTTTATAAATAAAATTTTCCTCGCTTGTCAAATCTACATACCTTACCGTAGTTTGGTCTCTCATTTTCAGTATTAGGTAAGCTAACTTTGCAAACAAGTAATGGTTTAGGTCCAAGGGGGCAACAAGTCAAATACATCAAGAGGTAATTAAGTAAAAGCTTGAAAATCACGTACAATTTTGGCTGGTAAACCTCAAATGATTAAGGGAACATCTCGCTTCCCCAAGATACCCACCCTCCTTCCTTTGTCAAACAAACTATATATTCGCGTGCAACCCATGTTTTGGGCAGGATGAGTATTGAATTGACAAATGTGTTTCAAGCTTTATCCTATTATGACAATTAGCTAACGTCTGTTTATATGCATGATGATGATTAGTACTAATCCAATTATCATAATTAATTCAGCATGCTTTTTCACAAGTCTTGCTTTGACAATTGAAATGAAAGATATACTCGATCATATACATCATCATAGCATTTTCTTTTTACTGTTTGGTGGCTTGAAATTCACTCACAAACCCAAGCAAAGATAATTACTACTTTTGGGCGTCGTTTTTTTTTTTTTACATGTTCATTGATTTGATCAACCAATAATTTGTTTTCTTTTTCTTTTTCTTTTTCCACAAAGCTGTTCATCGTTAATACAGGACCAGTATAAAAAAGTACTTATAGATTTGTCTTATTGCCCTGTTTGGTTCATTCCCCATCGTTGTCTTGATCACAACCTTCCTCTTTTAGGCATGGTGAAATCTTGATAAATTGTTTGGTGTAAAATATTTTGACCTCGTAGGTACTAGGTGCATTATCATTGCTCTAATCTTTAGTGCGTCATACCTAAGTTGATGTTTTTTTGGGTGAATTCAGTTGAGGTTTTTGAAAGTTTGGCCTAATATTCAATCATAGCTAGGCCTACCGGTAAGTTTATGAGACCGGAATTCATAGCCACGACAATAGGGTAAGGTAATCAGTAAAATTACTAATTGAAATATTTCAATCATATGGTAGGAACACGTCGAGACATGTATAGTTGGCGAAACACTTTTTTCTCTTTATTTTTTTTTTATCTTTTAACTTTATGTTGTCTTCTGTCAGATCAGCTAATTAAGTTAAATTGTAAAGGAAAGAGAAAAGGTTGTGAAGCCCAAAGTGTAGGCTGCGGGTAAATCTTGTTCATACCTTCAAGATAGTATAAGTTGAACCTGTTTACACAACCCTAATTTTGCATATATTGCGCAATTAATGGCTGAAAAGAAAAGAAAAGAAACGTTAGTCCGGCCAACTCGTATGGATTAATATCAACTTTATTAAAGGTGTTTTAGATTAACATAATCTTGAAGAAGAAGAAAGAAATATATAACAATTCCTTTCACTATTTTGGGACATCCCAGTTAAGATAAACAACTCGATCGAGATTGATAATGAGCTCAACCATACGTGTCAAATATTACTTCTCCTTCACTTTTGGGTTGAAATCATTCATGGGTACCAACATTTATCTTGAGAAATGTCAAAAGCTAGATCGGCCAAAAAAAATGATCAAAAAGGAGTTTTGAAGTTGGCAGAATTGAATTGGCAGCTGGGTTTTGAGACCAACTGTTTTTAAACATTAAGGTATGTTGCTATAGAATAGGAGGTTGGAGATTCTAATCCTATGGGCTAGATAGCTATTGCCTGGCTATTGGTATATAATATATATTAGAACTTAGAACAAAGCATATAGTATATACCCACATCCCAGAAAAAGATCGGTAATGGTAATCATTCAGGCCCCATGACAATGAGCACCAAAGAGGAAGTCTAGGTCAACTTTGAGGGAGAAGGAAAGGAAATTAAGAATCAAAGAAAGAAAGCATTGATAGGATTTGGAGTACTACTGTTAATTGAAGTTGAGACTTGAGGGTATGCATGGCACCTGTACATTAATTGATGATATATATGAGTGTTCTTTCTTTCTTTCTTTGATTTAAGTTTTAGGATTAGCCTTTTAAGCAAGTTAGTTATTTGATATCATTATTGAGAGAAACCTTAATTGTGGCCAAAATTGTATCAGAGTAGTAGTGATTATTAGGTCACCGAAGGGGACCGGAATAATGTGGTTGATGATTCTATTGGACCGCCTTGTGTACGGGCAGGTGTTTGCAATGAGTATAAACTTTAAAGTGTTCCTCAAGACTTCCACATACCCAAAGTTGATCATCTGGTAACTTCATTTTGGGTTAATTTTTTGTTTTTTTTTCCCATTGAAATATGGTAAATTAAGGCATGCATTAATTTGGTACGCATAGGTAACAGTAAGATGAAATCGTTCTATTTGTCCAAAAAAAAGAAGATGAAATCGTTCTAGACCTCATCGAATATACTTCTATATGTATATAGTGACAGACATTAGTGGGCTTAACCCAGCACAAAAAAACATAGGAATGCGCATTAAGAGAGTATATTAGGTGAGAAGAGGTAGACATCACAACTACCGAATGAACCATCCACCAAACAAAACCAGTAGAGGTTAGGCTGCAAAGAAAAATGTGTAAAAAAATAAAGAATTCAGAACTTGTTATAACTTGGATCGTTCAAATATTATGTTAGACGTACACTAACCAAACTTTAACTATTTTAGACATCACTGAACCCTAAAAACTTAACTAACATCCATCAATGTTTGCACCATTAATGTCAGCCCTTGCACAATTAATACAGAAAGCAGTTTGTCTACTCTAAATCAAACATTTACTTTTTCGCATTAATCAAGGAACAACAAGTTGGATCATATCATCATGCATGAATCCGATACTACACGAACACAAGGCAACAAGAGCTAGGAAAGGGACAGAGTGAGAAGCAGATCGATCAGAGAAGGTAGAGAATTGCATATATGGGCTCCATATATATATATACAGTACAGAAGAAACGCTGTAGATGCCCAGATAATAAAGTGGGGTGACAAACACTTAGCCCCAGTAGCAATGTATGTTCTTTGTTTGCATACAACGTACTTATTCGTAAGAGACTGAGAAGTGAGAAGACAGACACCCAACTAAGAAGACATGCATGCATGCACATCGATGAATCATCTAGCTTAATTAGCTAGCCAAATATATATTTCTATTTCGTACTGTGTTGTTTGAACTTTGAAGCTAGCCGGCCAAGACACATGTACAGCACCCACGTACACGTACATGTGAAGATTGTCTAGCTCTGAATCTTATATATAGTTATAGCTTGGATCAGTAGGAGCCAGGCGGCCAGTTGGTTAGGGAACAATGACAAACCCTCCACACCCATATCGATCGGCACACGTACGTGCGGCCTTGCAACTACATGACCCCCCTTTGTCTACGACTGTCACGTATCAACCAACCTCATTCACTGTGATTTATGTCGTATACATACATTCTCGATCATGTGTGACCTAGCTAGCTTTGCTATATATTCTCTATTTCTCTTTTCTTCAGATTAATTATCGACCGGAAATGTCGTGTGGCCTCGCCCTCTATCACATACCGACTAAAAATTCATTACACCATTGGTTATACAGAATAGGTTTTCAGATTGCTGGGCTATTATTTATTTGCATTGACATATCTAGCTGGAACATATATGCATGCGCCTTCTCTATTTTCAGACATATACTTGTTGGGCCCAAGTTGGTGATGAGAAGTCTGATAAGAATTAGTGAATTACAATTCTTTGACACCATTCGCTTCTCTTCTCACTCTATCGCACCAATATCAAAAAGGAAAATCTTGGTAGAGCCCATGAGGCATGGCCCAACAAAGTGGAGGCCTAACTTCTCTGGTTGATGTGAATATGTGCTATTGTTCATACATAATGGGAAGAAGCCTTGTTGTTGTCTTCAAATGGTATAGCAGATCGGACCAATTATGAAATATATATAGCCCAACACGACATGGTGTATCAGTCTGAAAATATTACCCAATTTCTACATGTCTTATTGAAACCCGCCCAAAAAAAAAAAAATGGGGTTCTACATGCTTTAGATTAAAAACCATCGAACTTTTAGAGAATTAATGTAATTTTTCTTTCCACATCTACACCACCCACCACCAGCAATGTCTCGCAGAAGCCACAAAAGAATTCCATCATTTTCGACTGTTCCCCGAACTAATTTTCTCATGGAATTTGTTCAAATGTTAGGTTTTGTTTTGGTAGGTTCAAATAGAACATATATATGGAGAAAAGGTGCTAGACTATATATATATATATATGTTCAAATTAAAGTTAATGGGAATCAATCTTATTCATGTACGTAAATTTCTACCTCGGTCTTTGTCATATAACAAGTTATCTAATAAGAAGCAATGTAGGACAATTATGATAGAATATATATAGGATATGATATTTGATATAGATTATATATATAATAGCAATATTTGATTACATAACAAGGGAGAACTCATCTTACTACATAAATTCGACTTTGTGAAGATTATGTGTACAGAGAAGCTAACTCAGTTGTTGATGCTCTTGCAAATCTTGGTCATGAGGGCGAAGATAGTAGGATTTGATTCAATATGATTCCTTCGAGGGGTTCATTTACTTTCACCTTTGACCGGATTGGTCTTGGGTGTAGGAGAGGATTCTCCTTCTAATATTTGCTTTTGTGTTGTAATAATTAATAATAAAAAAACAACAAGGGAGAACTCAGTTATATATATATAATCTCACTTCTCACATAGTCACATGCCAAAGACTTTAGTCATTTCAACTTAAACGCGTACTTAAAGAAAGAGAGAAAAAAAACAACTATACATATATATATATATAGTCAATCAATCATTTGGGTTACCTAATAGTTTTACGTAAGAAATTAATCAATGACAGCTAGAAATTGAGAATCGATTATATACAATGTGACAGCACATATATAGTTAATTACAAATGAGAATCGATTCTTGAATATAAAGCTATTTGATATTTCCAATGGCAATGGAGGATCGATTAACATTGATATAGATGGAGTTAATTAATTAATTAAGAGCTAGCTTAGCTATATATGAACTGCCCGTTAGCAACAAGCTAGGTCCACCCAAGTACTAATTATAATACCGTTGGCATTTTGGCAACCAATTTTCTTCGATCTACTTTGTTCTTCCTCGACACTTTTCAATTAGTTAAGAGCTAGCCTTTTAATTATACATGATTTAGCTCCTCAACTAACCCTTTTTCTTTGCATGCAAAAGTGTCTATATGTCTGTCTTCCTAAACACCACTGAAAAGAAAGATCTTGCATCTTTAGCACATGCCATGTTGATGGAAAGCCAAGCCATGCATGAAGCTTTTTGCCATGCTTTATTCTTATTTATTTGATTTTTGTGAGAGAAGAAAATAAAGAAAACTAGCTTCGAGATAAAAGTCCGTTTGGTCTCGACTCTCAAGAGAGCATCTATTTGGATAGAAATATTTGTCTCTCGTAATAAACGAGATCTCTTCAAATAGTAAAACAAGAAATTAATGAGCTAATTGTAATTCATCAAATTAATTGACTTGAGATTTACAAACATCGTCGATTATCCTAGCTTTACTAATTTGATAATAGCTAAAAACAAAATTAATTGAAGCTAGACTTGGAACATAAAACTTAAACTTACTAACGTATTGGCCTACTCGTTATAGTACGTTAATACTTTTATTAAAAATAAAAATTATTTTTTTATACGAAAAATAAAACTTCTTATATATATGTTGTGTACTTAAATAAGAATCATATGAACAAGAACAAGTCGATGGTCTTGTTCCTTTGGTTTTCTCGTCTATCAAATTAATTAACTTAATTAAGCCAACTGTTAGAAACTAATTAATTTAATTAATTTCCACTACAAGTCAGACGTGCCAAGGCAAAATTTTTGAAGGAGTCGATCTGTAGTACAGTAGTTGACGTTGAGTCTGGAGTCATAAGTCGTCGCTTCATATACACAGCAGTGTTAAGAACGAGTCAAGATTGACCTTAAGCTTGGCTGTCAAGTCGTCACTGCATGATATATATATAGCTCGCTATTACAAGCTAGGTTCACGAGGTTAATTTATATATTTCTAACAGTGAAATATTACTTTCACTAGCTAATTAATTTATACGTGTCAGCTAGCTGCTGCTTCATGTATGGCCACAGATGGCAGATTGTGATGAGTCTACGCCAAGACTTTCACGCATGAGATTTTTGATACACACTCAAGTCTAAATCAAAGAGAAATTAAGGAAATGGGGAGGAAATGACCTATAAACCTCCAGGACCCCATTTTGGCGATCGAATTTGGATATTTTGATCGACATCATGTGTTACTTGGATGACTTGAGGTAGTAACCCTTATATGAACTGCATGCAATGCAAGTATAGGTAGTAACTGATCGACAAGCTAGCTAGGTCTTACTTGGATGATATATTTATGGCTGGATTAGGATTTTAAAAGAGGAAGTGATCATGATCACATACAGGTTTATCCTTTACGTATACTTGCATTGCAGTTCATGGTTGACCCGTCTTAATTCAAGCAAGGAATTGTTCCAACTTGGAACAAGCAGTTGTCGTTTTAGAAGAGATCGAGCTAGGGTTTTAGCCTTTTAGAAATGACTCGGCAATGATGGAGTCGGAGTACTCGTTACATGTGATTGAACCAGTCATAGAGAAAGAAAAGTACACTGAAAATCGCAACTTTAGGTGACCACTTCACCAGAATCACCACCCTTCATGCATATTCATTCACCCAAATAAATCCGAGAGACAAAAATAAAGAAAGTCGAGTACGCTAGCTTTGAGTAATACAAATATACAATAATGAAGAAGACTTGATAGAGTGGATCAAATTAATCAATATATGAATGCACAATGATTATAACCCATGTGCTTCTCTGGAATCAATAGGGGCAAGTATGTATCTAATTATGTATAAGGCCACCACCCACCACCTCAAGCCTCCTTCTCTTCCAATGGGGAACCTAATCGATCTCAGAAACCTCATGGTGGGGATCCACACATTCCCTCAAATACCACCCCCGACCTAATCTATTAATTCCTTAATCAAAGAATGACTCATATGTTCGAACCAGGTCTGACCTAAGTGTCCGAATTTTTTTTTATTTATATATATTCGATGATCTCTTTTCATGATTTGAATCGTTCATCTTTTAAATCAACATTTGAATATTATCTTTGCAAAAATTTAACGTAAACGGAAATCGTTTATTCATACAATTGCATCATACAAATGGACGGTTGGTCATGAGAATATTAACTTTTACCAAAATCGTTCATTTGTTTGATATAGTTGGATAAGTTAATGATCTTTAATTTAGATGATTTTTTACAGACATGATCTTTAAAAGTTAATTTAAAAGATGAACGATTCAGATCTTGAGACTAGTTTGCCGAATGTATGCAAATAAAATAGGGTGTTCGACCTGGTTCAGACCTAAGTTTTTTCCTTATCTTTGTACTTTCTAACTTTCACCATATAAGGGATAGTGTCAAAAATGGAAAGTACAACTATAATTTAGGAACGAGAAATGGACCCACAAATGTTATGCGTAGTTTTTTTTGAAAACTAAATGTTATGCGTAGTTAGTAAGGTATGTCGTGTATTCGTTTTTATCATGTCATGTCGTATTCATATTTGTAGTGAGTTTGGGTTGATTAAGGATGCCACTCCTAAAAAGGAATTCTTATCTTGTTAAGACTCAGTTTACCCAAGGTAATTACCATAGCCCAAAAGAGCCCAAAACTATCGACCTTGAAATACACGGCGCATATCAAACCAAGGACAGAGTTACACGTGTCCGAGAGATGTGGCCACCATTTGTCAGCAGATGAAGGCAGGAGACGACACATGGTCATGGCGTGAATGTCTTGAGACCGCGTTGGGCCCCACCACCAGAAGCCGTTTCCTTCTCTAATTTCCACAACAACAAAATGACCACAACGCCCCTGGAGGCAGAGGGGTGGGGTAGACGACAAACGAAACGGCTCCATTCCATTTTGTGTAGGTCTAATTGTGTTGCGTTGTGTTGACAACTGCCACCCAATACCAGAGTGGCCACAGCCCACATCACAAAACCTTTCTTAACGTTCCTTCTCTTTTCTCTTCTCCTTTTTATTTTTGGACAACTCTTTTATTCTCTTTGGGATTCATTCATTTATTTTTTCCTTAAGTTTGATATTTTGGAAATTCTTAGGCGTCTCTGATCTGTCCCAGTTTGAGTGAGAGAAGGCTTAAGCTTAGCCCTGCCTTTAACTAAAGGCCCTAGAGACTTTTTCTCAAGGAGATCTCAAGCAGGATTTTTTCGCCCGGATTTGGTTTTGGCCGTCGAGCATTTGATCGATCTGCTTTTGGGTCGTTGAGAAAGAGAGAGATATAGAATGTGGTGGATGATGGGTGAAGGAGGAGGTCCATACTGTTCTAAGAAGACCGATGATTACTGCGCTGATGTATGTGGACAGGTATGTCCTTTTTCTCGCTTGCTTTATCGTTTTGGGCCTTTTGTTTTCTGGGTATGTGTAATCGATTCGATTCCTCAGATAATGTAGCCTCAATGGGATTATGAAATATCTGTCAATCTGGAGTTTGGCGTTTAAAGCTATGAACTTTCTCTCTCCAATGCGATTTTTTGTTTTGTTTTTTTCGCGTCCAAGTTTAAATTCTTTTGAAAAAGCTCCAATTTCAACTTTTCTGTGGTACTGTTTAGGTTAGTCGAATTTTGTGATCAGATCTGGTCAAAAAACCCGTGTTTCTGTTATCAATAACAAATTTTGGTATGTAAACTCACACTTATATGTGAAAATCATGAAATTTTTAACCTTTATTCTCTTCGGTTTTCTGCTTTGTCCTAGAGTAATTTGGGCATAGTTCTATTTGAATGTTTTTCTTAAATAGAAGTAATTTTTGGTACACCATTAAGTTTTCTGTATCTGGTGTTCTTCATCTCTGGTTGAAATCCTAGGTTGTCATTCCACCTTTCTCCATATGAAACTACAAGTTGTTGGCTTTTGGTTTAGAATCTGACAATTCTTTTTTTCCCCAACTAAGTGAATATTGTAACTTTCACTTTTTGGTTTTTACACAATTACCTGCCCTATGAATCTTAGGTAAAGTCAGAGTAAATTTGTAGAAAAGCTAATTTAACAAAAAAGGAAGTATCTTGTATGCATTGAGAAAAAGTCTCTGAATTACAGTGCTTTGTGGTTGTGTTGTAGATAGATATAGCAATCGTCGCTTGCTCTACATCTGAATCATTGAAAGCTCTAGGGATATTGTGATAGGAGGATTTCTTCTCATCCCGCGTCTTACAAATATGCCTTTTACTAATGTGCAGGAATCAGGTCGATTATTGAGCATGTCAAGAGTCCGCTGCATTCTCCGTGGCTTTGATATAAGAGCTCTCATCCTTCTCATCATGCTTATTCCAACATGCATCTTTGGCATTTATGCGCATGGACAGAAGATCTCATACTTCTTGCGGCCACTATGGGAATCGCCACCCAAACCTTTCCATGATATCCCACACTATTATCATGAGAATGTGTCCATGGAGAACCTCTGCAAACTTCACGGTTGGGGCATCCGCGAGTACCCAAGGCGTGTCTTTGATGCTGTGTTGTTTAGTAATGAGATGGACATCCTTACAATACGATGGAAAGAGTTGTATCCCTATATAACACAATTTGTTCTCCTTGAGTCGAATTCAACGTTTTCCGGACTGTTTAAGCCTCTCTACTTTGCCAACAATCGTGATCAGTTCAAATTTGTTGAACCCCGGTTGACTTATGGAAAAGTTGGAAGAAAATCCAAGAAAGGGGAAAACCCATTTGTTGAGGAGGCATATCAGCGACTAGCATTGGACCAGCTTCTCCAAATAGCTGGTATTACTGATGACGACTTGTTGATAATGTCTGATGTTGATGAGATCCCAAGCAGACACACTATCAATCTCCTGAGGTGGTGTGATGATATTCCTGAAGTCCTTCATCTTCGGCTGAGGAACTATCTTTATTCCTTTGAGTTTCTTGTTGACAATAACAGTTGGAGGGCCTCAGTACACAGGTATCGCGAGAAGGTGACGAAATATGCGCATTTTCGCCAGACAGATGACGTCTTGGCAGATGCAGGGTGGCATTGCAGCTTTTGTTTTCGCAAAATCAGTGAGTTCATATTTAAGATGAAGGCATACAGTCATAATGATCGAGTCAGGTTTAATAAGTATCTAAACCCTAAAAGAGTTCAGAATGTTATCTGCAATGGAGACGATTTATTTGATATGCTTCCTGAAGAGTACACCTTCAAAGAAATCATTGGCAAAATGGGGCCTATTCCTCATTCATTCTCAGCTGTTCATCTTCCATCCTATCTGTTGGAGAATGCAGAGAAGTATAAATTTCTCTTGCCTGGGAATTGCAAAAGAGAAAGCGAGTGAGCTTTTTCTTTTCAGTAAGTTTTTGATGTCTGCTGTAAAGATTGTTGGCCATGCAGCTTCTGTGACTCCTCATGAAGGGTTCAACTGAACATTCGATGACTGTGGTGTATCGCTGACATAGCTGTGCCTCATTCTCAGCTACATTTTTATCATTCTTTGGAAATGTTTGAGGGGGCTGGACAGAGACTTCATGGTATTTAGGGTAATGTTGTGTACATAACTTTTACTGGAGTTCGGTTTAGTATAAGGTGGAGCGTGCCTATCTACTGAAAGGGGAGAGCTTGCTGCGCTGGGATCAGTTGTCACAAGTTGCTTATGTTTTCTTAGCTTTGAGATGGCATGATTCCTGGATACACCGGAACTTAAGTACAAGGGTGCCTCTCCTTGTTGGGAAATTTTGCTTATGAGACAAATTATTCGTTTATGCGGTGAAACTGACTTTATCTGTGACATCTGAATTGCTTTTAGATCCTTTTATTGATCAAATTGCATAATATATAGTGCAGTCTATGCGACTTTTCCAGTTTCACGTTCAGCGTGTCATTTCAGGTCTTTGTCCAGTACTAGTTAACCTTGCCATAACGTGCTTGTTTAGGGCTGACACTTGACACACTATTGTAAACCATGCATTCAATGATTCAAAGACAAAGTCTTGCAGTTTTAAACCAACTTGCTTGTTCAGGCTTGACACACTATCGTAAAACCATACGCTTGTTCAAGACTAAAAGTCCTGCAGTTTTAAACCTACTCGGAAAATGATACATTTGTGAATCAATGAATTGTAGAAATAGTATTTGACATACACACCCATGACAACATTACAAAACACAAATAAACTTCAAACTTGTTTGTTTAACTATCGTAAAACCATACATTCAAGACTAAAAGTCCTGCAGTTTTAAACCTACTCGGAAACTGATACATTTGTGAATCCATGAATCGTAGAAATAGTATTTGACACACACCCATGATAACATTACAAAACACTAATAAACTTCAAACTTGTTTGTTGTCTGAATCTTTTATTTCATTTTCACATATGATTTTGTCGGGAAGAGATGGAGATAGTTTCAATGAACTATAAACTGAGCAATTATTTATATCTTGTTTAATAATTAATAGATAACGAATACCAAAGATAAAATTCTTGTACACATGAAGCTGTGTAGTGAATTATTCATAAAATACAATACACTTCGGTTATTTTATGCAGTGCCAATCTGTCGCTGTAGTACTTTGGCCCTAATGCCCTATCCTCCTCATGGTGTGGACAAATTAGCGTTGTATGCCATAGTTTATTTTGATGTGCATAAGAAGACACAAACAGGACTGCAGAAATGAGACGGAGCATGAGTACTAAAATATCAGTGATAATACCAACGAGCATTAACAGAATCAGTCGCTGAAAACATTAATAATTTCACACCGTTTGGTTCTTGGCTTGAAAGTTTCTGAAGATTAAAAGATCCCTACGGAAAATGGGAATCATATCCTTTTTTTGGTATAATTACTTTTACCTTATCCATTCAAAGTTGGAATTTGGGAATAAAGTTGTGGGAGCATAGAATTGGCACTGATACACCCCAAGTATTCATATGTATATGCTATTCTTCTTCATACAGAACCAATATCCGGATATGAGATGCATTCTTATCCACTCAGTAGTTGCATTATTACATTATGATCGATTAAGCCTATAAATTTCACCCCCCAACATGAAGTGAGATATCCCCGAAAGCTTAACACATATTGAACAATATGCGTCTCGCCTTTGGGTTTGAGCGGCAGGGTTATGAGGTCACGCAAGGGGCTCAACACCAGAGCTACTCCATGCACCAGGAGGAGGCTTGGCACTCAAAAGATGACTATCACAAGTCCCATATTTCAGGTGTGAAAATTGTTCCTGCAGCAGCTTCTTTATGCTTTGATTCTCATTTTTCGAAACAAAATGGAATGTTTGATGGAAGCCATGCTATGAATGATGTCTGGCTTGGCCAAAATATGCACCAAAATCAAATCAGTGGTTGGACTGGCTCTGGCACCAGTAGTACTAGTTACTATAACCATGCTGCCTCTGGCTCTGGCTCTGGTGGCAAAAAGTACTTGCCTGCAGTCACTGTTCTCAACGCCTCACAATTCTCGAATGGTGGAATGTTCAAGTTCAACAATACATCAATGGAGAATGCTGGTGGATCATATCAAACTATCCAGGAGGTGAAATATGTTCCAGCTGCAACAATGAGGGTGCAGGAAGTGAGATATGAGCGAAGCAGCGCCAATTGGGACGGTGATGATGATGATGGCCTTCAGCACTGCGTAATTGGTACCGGAATGCTGAGTGGATTTCAAAGGATCGAGCCTAAAAGAAGTGATTTTTGTCATCAAATTAGGCGTGCTTGGTGTTAATTTAGTTCTGACTACTTAAGAAGTCATTCCAAGTGCATCATCCTCTGCTACAATATGTACTGCTCAAATACTCTTTTCTTTGCTGCTTAATTATCAAACCAAAGATTAAATAAACCAAACTTGTTGATAGTCCCTCCAATTTTATAGCTCCATAAAGAATATAATTGGGAAAAGCTAACCTTGTATTATACAGGTTGTATCTGTGTTATCCCGACATCGTTTGGGTGTGAGTTGGCCACATATGTTTATTTAGGACTGCTTTGGCTCTCCTACTAAACAAAAATTTCATTAAAAGTACTAGTAAGTTGCACTGAATGTACTGATGAATCTTACCAAGAGAATGGGATGCACTAAAATTACAACCAAGACGTTGGGTTGCAGTAATTTGATTCTCCTCCTAATTAGACTTGCATGCCTATACTGTTGGAGGAAATTTGGATGTGGCTAGTCCCCGGTTAGATGTTTCTTTAGGGTCATTGTGAATTGTGATCCTTGATTCTCTTCTTTTGTGACTTGCATTAATACGTTTCACTTGACATACTAACGTGTTGCACTAAAAGTACCAATGAGTTGCACTAAAAGTACCAATGAGTTGCACTAAAAGTAACGATGAAAATTATGTTTTAACTTTAGATTTGACTTGTGATTATTTTAATCCTTCTCGCTACGCTTGTATGCCTGTTTGTTATAAGGATTATCACTCACTAGCTCGATCAGGTGATGATGTAGTTTCAAAGGTTTTAAAGTCATTTTGTTGCTTCAGGCCTTTAGTACTTCACTATGCTAGACCGAAACAGTACTAATAATAGATTTTTTTTCTCTTACAATGTACTAATAATAGATGGCAATCAATTGCCAAAAAAGAAAGATATTATGACAATAATGGACTTTAGATATTTCTCTTTCTCTTGATTGTTTGTGTATAGGTCTGCTAATTTAGTTGCTTTATTAGGGATCTTCTAAATACTAATGGCGATTAGTACACAGCCTAGTTTACCTCAAAACCTAGAACTAATTCATGATTTGATTTGAACGTACACTACAATTCCATACGTTTTAATTGCTGGCTTCCTGATTAGATTAGAACTCAAATATCATTGGTCATCTATCTAATATCCGAATTTCGATGGTTTTAGATATTCCAATGATAATGTTCCCAAGTGGAATAGAAATTCCTTACGCCACAGTGTCAATGTCCTAGCTTTATAGTCCGTCATTTTATATATCTCAGGAGAACCCTCGGTGCTTTTTCTTTATGGCATTCTATATTCTTTAGACCACCAAATTTGGCCAGAAAGAGAGCATTAGATTCAGTGTTATCGTTCGGGAATATAATGGCAGCTCAAAATATTCACTACACGTTTTAACATTTTCTATATCTATATAAGGGCTTGAAATCTTCTGTCCCCGATACCCTGTCTCCATCCCTGTCTCCCTATCAAATATTGCCACGTGTCTCTCACAATCTACTCAGCTTAACACTCCCTAACCAGCTACTAACCCCCGTTAAACTAACTCTAACTCTACTAACTTATTTTATTAAAAAGTTAAACTCAATATTTTATTAAAGAGCTAAAAAGTTGAACCATGATTCGTCTTTTTTCTTCCTTTGTCTTCCTCTCTCTTTACCTTGCTCTCTCTCTCTGCAACTCCTCCGCCATAAGAAATAAAAACGGCATTCTTCCTCTGTCATCACTTCACCACCAAGCACCAACAAAGAGATGTTTTATATCTCAATAATCAGAAACAAAAACGGAAGTGTTTCGTTTTGTTTCCTCTTTGGTGGTCTGGTTTTTCCAGGCCTTTGTGCCTTTCTGGAGCTTGGCTCCTTAATGATTAAGTTCATTTCCAAAAAAAATACAAGTAGATGAAGATGATTTGATAACTAATATGTTTCAGAGCAAGAAATGATCATGTCCTCTCTCTCTCTCTCGGCTTCATGAAATCATGTCCTCTCTGTCTCTATCCCATACCAAGATCTTAGTTTCAGAGCAGATGAATCAAATCCATGAAAGAACAGTTTTTATTTCACTATAATCAAATTCGGTTAAGCCACAGAGAGGAACAGATTAGGAAGGATCAGTTTTTGTTTCTGATTATCGAGATATAAAACATCTCTTTGTTGGTGTTTGGTGGTGAAGTGATGACAGAGGAAGAAGACCGTTTTTATTTCTTATGGCGGAGGACTTGCAGAGAGAGAGAGAGCAAGGTAAAGAGAGAGGAAGACAGAGGAAGAAAAAAGACGAATCATGGGTTCAACTTTTTAGCTTTTTAATAAAATATTGAGTTTAACTTTTTAATAAAATAAGTTAGTATAGTTAGAGTTAGTTTAACGGGGGTTAGTAGCTGGTTAGGGAGTGTTAAGCTGAGTAGATTATGAGGGACATGTGGCAATATTTGATAGGGAGACAGGGATGGAGACAGGGTATCGGGGACAGAGGATTTCAAGCCCTATATAAGAGCCCTTGAGCTCTCTCTGCCCAAACAAACTACTTACTGCAAAGAAAATCATGTCTTACAGGAGCAGTAACTCAAATGGGTTCCAGTACTTCTTTGCACCTGCAGCTCCTATGCCTAATAGGGCCCCTGCTACTACCAATTCCCATAACCGCCCAAAACACCATGTCAGGTTCAGCAATGAGTCGGAGGAGCGTGTAGTCGAGGCCCCGAGGAGGCCGCATAATGTGACAGAATATGTGGTTCAGGCTGAAGATGTTGATGATGAAGCTGCTGCATTTATCAAGTTGGAGCACAAGAAATTCCAGATGAGGCAGATGACCATGTCAGATTACTAAGGATGTATATATAGTATAGCCTTTAAAGCCCTCAATAATATTTTTATAGTTTAGGGCTGTGGGATAACTTGTGCTAAGTCACCAGCTATAAATAATGTCAAAGCTATTCGGTTGCTTTCAAATTTGTACCTCATAATATATCGTGTGTATTGGTATTGCTAATGATTAATTGCTTATGAAAATGCAGCTTTAATTTGTAATATGCGTTCGTTGTTTTAGTAGACACAATTTTAGACCAAAATAATCGATCCTAGGTTGCCAACCTAGATAAGATGCGATACCTATTTAGATCAGAATTAATCCACCGAATATCTATCTAACTTATAAGACAATTTAACTTTTTATTCTTACTATTGTGGATAGAATTGATTTGTTGTATAAATCACTAACCCGAAAAAGAAAAGCATCAAATAAATTATATAAAAGCCTGTGTTTTCAAATGGTATCAGAATGATATCCCTTTTTTGAAATGGCATATACCAAACATGCTGAAATCTTTAAGACATGTACGTGCTCCACTTTGTTTTGGTTGCTCCAAGATGGACATAGTTTCAAGTAGCTCCAAGATGGACATAGTTTCAAGTAGCCTAGCTAGTTTCAGATTTGGAAGCAGAAACAAGCAGAGAAATAAAGAGGGAGGGAGAGAGAGAGTTTCCTTCTTTATTGTTTATCTACTACTGAACTGGTACTTGTACACACAGAACAAAACCAAATTAAGCAACATTGTTAAAACAAGTCTCTCTTGCTCAAAAAAAGTTACAGGGAACTTAGTAGAGCTGAGAAACAGAGCTAGCCTTGTGGGTCTAGTGAATAGAGCGGCAGAGAGGACAAGTAGGGTGGTGGTTGTGAAACCATTTGTCCAAGCAACCTTTGTGGAAGAAGTGGTTGCAGGACAACTCACTCACCTCTTGCTCTGCTTCAAACCCACACAGGCACACGCAACACTCTGCCATAGCCAATCTCTCTCTTTTGCTTTTCTTGTGGCACAGCGACTTGTACTGGGCCACCGAGATTCGTCTTTCTCTTGCAATTTCTGGCCTCTCTTCTACTTGAGAGCCCCCCATCACATTCATCACTTGGAACACAGATCTCACCATGTTCTTCAGCAGCGCCACTGACAGAACCGTGTTCATTACCAGCACCGGCAGCACGCCCTCCGATGGACCCGGAAAATTCGACAGCCCCATTTTCCGACCCGAATTACCAACACACAGAGTTTCTAGCTTCAGCTAGGAAGAAGCAAAACGTACAAGAATTCGCTTCCACCTACTCGTTACTACTTTGGGCTTGTTGATAAATACAGTGATGTTTTCACCCTGGTTCAGGACACTAACCTAACCATGGTTTGGGCTGTGAGGTAACACGTGGCGACACGTGTAGGGCTTCTGGGACGACAGTGACAAAAGGTGACGTTTTCACTGGTGCGACAAGAGTAAAATTACATAGGGCACGTGTCCTGGGACCTCGCGACGGCCAATGAGGTGGCGCGTTGTGGCGGGTTTCGAGGCCTTTCAGTTACCAAGTGGAAGTTTCTTGATTCCCGGAGCCGAGTAAAGGCCAATGATTTTGAGGGCGCGTCGGTTACACAGACACCAGTAAGTGGTCCCTACTCTTCTCAGATTCATCGTCAGCACCGAAAACAAAACCCGGTCTATTTTTTTCTTTGAATTCGGTGCAGCGATTCACACCAGAAAATGTGACAATCAAGCGAGACCAAATTACATCAGAAAATGACTATAGTGACAAGGTTGCTTAGCGGATTTTAATGTTCTAGGATGTTCTAGCCACACACATAAGTTACTTTCATGATCATGATTTCAAATTACTTGCTCGTTCACGTGCAATTTTCTAACTTTTTGAGAATTTATTTTCTCCGATCAAACGAAATAAGAAGAGACTGCTAAGTGTTGTCATAGATGTGTGTGCCGAATTTCTGTCTTTCGGAGATGCTGAATTATTCGGAAGCTGATTGAAACACCGGTTTCAATAGATCACCTGCAACATGTGAGTTATTCGGTAATCAGTACCAAGTACATCCCCACAATACCACTCATTGCACATTTACTATTCCCCATTTCACTTTTGCCCCACTACGTGGGAAAAGCTTGAAGAACTGTGACCACATTTTCAGACCAAAACAAAGTGACCACATTTGGTATTTTGTAGCAACATGCGATTAAATCTGTTCCTCAGACGGTCCCCAAGCACCTCGTGAAGCCAATGACGGTCCCCAAACAGATCATATCGAAAATCTCGTGTTTTCGCAGCAATGGCGGAAACGCCTCTTTGTAATACTATTATGTCTAGTTTTATTGGGTATTCTGTGTTATGTTTAACAACAAGCATAACATCTCTGATCTCACATACAGTGGTGATAATATCGTAGTAAAAACATGTTACACTCGGTCAAAGCACCGAAATCTATAGGATTTGCCTCATCTTGTGTTTCTAATCAATTAATGAATGACAGAGCTTATAATGGATTTCTACTAATTTATGTGAAGTTCTAAGCACGATAGAGGTCATCGATGTGTACAGTCGCTGTGTCATTGCTGCTCCCCTAATGGGCGGTCGTCGAATTATACGTCTCCATTGCTTTAAAATACGCAGTTTCTGCATTTGCGACCCTCATCTGAAACATTGTCCATTCCTTTCTGCACCTTTCCCTCACCTGGCATTGGAATAATAGTCATATTAGCAAAACTTAACTAAACAAGTTTCTTGCACCTTTTCGGTGTCAATAAATAGGTAGATCGCAAGACAAGGACTCTAAAATTAAGTAGAATAAGAGGCGTTACATACCCCTTGCCATGGCGCTTTTCCATTTTGTGCTTCACCCTACCAAAGCCAAAAGATGAACTAAGTAATTCAATCCCATATCTAAAAATTGGTTACCCAGGACATGAAAAGAGGACAGTGGTGAAAATTTGCTCCTTACCTGACTTCCGAGTGAAGGAACAGTTTGATGAACAATCCATTGAGAATCTACAACTCCTATTTTCTCATGCGCAGGCTGTAAACATATTTGAATTATAAATTCTGATGAAATCCCAACAAGGACAAAGTAATTGTTGAAGAAACAACATAGAAACATGGAGGACAGGAGGTGGGTCATCACTCACCTCTACACATTTTCTAAGAGCAAAGTCAAGACCCCACCCGTGGACCAAGTCATTCTGCAATCCCAAAGTGGCCATTATAAATTATAAAAAGATATAGAATTGCAATCATAGAATCAAGTAACACGCCGGCAAAATAATTGAGGACTAACAAGTGGTGATTATGAACGAGATTATAGTGATCAATGATACCTGAATCATATGCCACACACAGCGCCAGGCACTTCGGGAAAATACTGGAGCCATGATCTCAACGAACCTGAATCAAACAAAAGTGGCAACAAGAAACAATTAGAAAACCTAAATGCGAGACAAGACAGGAGTACAGGAACAAAGCATATACAAACAACATCACCAATTATAATTTCTTAATGTTCTTACGCTGCACATGGAGGCAGATGTGGGTCAGTGCACCAGCCTGGTTTCTCCTCTGTTTGTCTGGGATAGTTTTAGGGACAAGGATTACAAGGTTATTTCATAATTCATAAACTACACTTCGAAATAGACAACTTTCAGCATAAGTTCCATGAGTTTACTTGTGAACTTCACGGTCGCCTCTTCTCTTTGTCATCTGCCATGTCAATCCTTTATTAGGTTCTAAACCAGGCTGTGAAATTTCCAAACCATGCTTCCTGACTAGCTTAATGTACCTGAATTTGGATTGAAAAGGGAAGCACATTTAAGTTTTTCTGTAAACTAACAAATACAACATAAAAGAATGACTTCGTAACCAAAAACTCACTCTTCTGCATTAAAATGCTCGACTCCCAGGTCTTCATCCCAGATAAATATGTAGTCGTATGGGGCCACAATGTCAGGATGCAAAAATCGTTTGGCATACCACCTTTGACAAAGATTTAGATGTCATAAACCCAAAATATCCACTACGTACATGCATTTCGAATTACAAATAGGAGCCAGAAATTATTCTTACCATTTAGTTTGCTTACGAACACTAACATGTATAGCCCGCTTAGACCACTCAAGGTCATCCCATTCAGTTGTTATCCCATCGTAATGGAAAAGAAGAATCGTAAAGTTCTCTGAAAACTGTGAGAGAAACGTATTTAGTCACATACATCCACCTCAGAGAGAGAGAGAGAGAGAGAGAGAGAGAAAGAGAGGGAGAGAGAGATACCTTTTTCACAGCTGCATCAATATTCTTTTTCTGATTAATACCCACAGTAAATGTCACAAGGTACCTAGGTTTGGTGGTTAAGTCCTGCAATTGCCAGCTAAATCAGAAGCCTTGTACTTTTGAGCTCCAAAATCAAAAAGACTACAAGAGACATTAAAGAATGACCAGCAGAGTCATATTCTAAGCCTCAGACTAGAGAGAGCATAAAAAGTTCAAATTCTTGCAATGTTATTCTACTGTGTTCCTTTTATAAGGAAAAAAAAAATATTTGAGATACAATGGCATATATGAGTATGTGACAGACTTCTATTTCCACTAAAGTGATGATCACAAAAATCAAAATTTTACCCAATACTTTTATGTGAATTCGCACTGTATGATTCCCAATTGAAAAAATAACATCCAACACAGAACCTTCCAGGTTTTTTGCAACACCCATATTCCATTATTTCATTAAGTCACCAAGTCATGTCATTTTTAGTATCCAATACACGTGAAGACTTAGTGGATAAAATTGAATCCACTTACAACATTCTCTTCAGTATGGATTGAAGCATTCCAGGGGGTGTGGAAGCTCCAACTGTAACTGTGTTGATTGTATAAGTAAAAGTAGAATACACACCTCACTAGGCTTGCCCCATAATCTGCGCAAGTAGAAGTCTGACTCAGCTTCAACAATTCCTGGGGGTAGTCTTTCTGCACCTCTAGGATTTGAGGGCACCCAAATCTACAAAAAAGGTACAGGAGCATGAGGAGATGCAAGTGTTGAGAGTCTAGATAAGAAATGTCTATGTGTAAAGAAAAATTGTCACATTGGAACAGGAATTTTTCAACTATATTGGGAATGCTAAGTCTAAGAAAAAAAAAAGAACAATTATCAAGGAAATGAACCCCTTTCCTTCTCATTCTAGCTCTTCCGAAAACAGCTTTAGTAATTAGACAGTTCATGTGAATAATCATGGTTATTAAACTATAATCTAAGAAACTCCAGATAAATCATTATTTTTATTTTGACCAAGTCCGTCATAAGCTTCCAGGGAATGATGATCAACCAATCAATACTTTTTAGCCAGATCCTCTCCGGTTGGTACTGGCCAAAAGTGATCCCCTTCGTCAATTAATACATTACAACTCTGCAAGAACCTCAAATACATTTATAGATCTAGATCTGCAATTATATTTCGAAAGACCTTAGAGTCAACAAACTCCTTAATAGCATACAACTTTCATAGTGATGTAAAACCCCTCACTGTCAGATTTCACTAATGCTAATGTTGGGTAGAGGAGGTATACCTTCGATGTATCATTTGACCTCTGAGATTGAGTTGAGCTAGTATTTTTCCTCACATAAGAATAAAAATCTGAGATGCTTGATTTCCCAGTCTCACCGTATGATAGATCAACCGATGGAAGAAGGCTGGACGAGAGATTCAGCTGTCAAAGTTTAAGCACATTAAATGTGTTTCACCATCTTAGTGAGTATGAAAAGTAGTGTAACAGATGCCGAAAAATACTGAAAAAAAATCTGCACCTTTGTTAATGACAATGTTGGAAAGGATACACCTATCAAGAATCCAAAAACTACTCCTACAAAAGTTGTCACAATAAGCCTCATAGTCTCATTTGGTTTTCTGCCAACCACACTGCAGGTAACAAGATGCAAATGTTACAGAAAGTAAGTTGGAATTAGAGGTAATTAGAACTCAAGAAAAAAAATTATCGAAAGGCAACAAAAGTTGTCTCATTCGAAGGAAAGAGGCTGTCACAAAATTTAACCTGCGTGAAAGGATTCCCATGTTATTTACAAGCTTCTGACTATAAATTCACGGAAAAATGAACTGCAAGTAGAAAGCGATAGCTGGTCTGCATTATTTAACAGGTTTTGAGTTGCCAATTCCCCTTAAAAGACATGATGACCCTCACGGAAGGAACAAATACCTGGTTTATGGTATAAACAGGAAGATAAGTTGGAAAGCACTACTTCAGGAATTTAAGCAAGATTCTATGACCCAGTACTATAGAAAATTATAAAAAATGAAGAAGTTTCAACTGAGAATGACTCGAATATCTGGATTGACAAAACCATAAAGATAGCTGGGTTTGCACTTACAACTCACAGCCAAAGCTGTTAACCTAACATTTTTGTTTATTCTATCACAAGGTTAAGGAGATCCTTTAAGATGAAAATTTCTCTCAATAACAACTTCTCAGTTTTCTCTCTTTTTGAAATCAAGTTTGAGTGCACTACTTCAGGAATTTAAGCACGACTCTATGACTCAGTACTACAAGAATTACAACTATGAAGAGCTGAGTATGATTCGAATATCTGGGTTGACAAAACCATAAAAAAAAGATGGGTTAGCACTTGCAACTTAAAACTCAAAGCTGCTAACCAACCACTATTGCTTATTCTGTCACAAAGAGATCCTTTAGGATGGAAACACTGTACCTCTCTTAATAACAAGTACTGACTTTTCTCTCTGTCTGAAATCAATTTTGTGGAAAACACTGAACATTTAACAGCAGCAATTGCACACTCTGCACTCAAACCTATCAAGTAGGCCTTGGCTTGTTCAAACACAATGTGATCGAAACAACAAGCAAGAAGTCATGTGCTTCTTCCTCATCACCTATACTCGTACTCTACCTAGAAAGCAATCATGTGCTTCCATTTGACAACCAGTAGTTAACACAAAGTCGCAAATCAAACACCCATTCAAACCCTGTGATACAGCACCTCCATAGCTAAGCAACCCATGTGCTCCGTTTGAATTCACACCAAAACTTCAATTCTAAGTAACAAAGACCCGCCTCCCCACTATTCTAATTAAGACACACAAGCAGCTGGGCTTGCTTAATTTCAAAGATAGAGACCGAAAACCTAAACCCAACCACTAGCTTAGCTCTCATATACCTAAAGGTGCGCATTAAGTATTCGCGATCAAACATATTAATTAGCTTTAAAAATCAAAATATCAAACTCCACGACCAAAATCGGGAACGAATCAGTACAAGGATCTAGCAACTTCGTAAACAGCGAAAAAAAAGCCAATTAAAGAAAGGAAAATCGATATACCGATTTGCTTAAAACCGCGGCAATCAATTAAAATGCAGAAATAACTCGAAAATTAAATTAAAAAAAAAATGGAAATATCGGAAGCTAAAGAGTTGGATTGAGCTGAGCTGAGTAGCAGCACTGAACCTTTTTGGTTTTGTGAGCAACCAAAATAGAAACGTATTGAATCGCAGAAACAGAAACTAAAAACGGAAAACCGACCTCATAAGGATGAAGATCTGCAGGAGAGTCACGCGAAAAAGCAGTTGCTACGAATCGAAAGCCGCTCTTCGAACAAACTTGGTGATCTTTGAGAGGAACAAAAAGCGTGATACAGCCAAAACGGCAAGCAGCAGTTTCAGTTTGACAGCAAGAATGTGATGATGATGAAGATGAAGGTGAAGCTCGGGTTTGGGGCCTTTGGCGGCAACGATTGTGTGAGTGATGTGATTTTCAGAGCTGGAGACTTGGATTGGACTAGGGAGGGAAACACAATGAGAGAAATGAAATGGATCTAAACGGTTTTGGCTTATTATTTTTTCAAAAAAACGAGCTCAAGTCCATAACAGGTAATGTAACCCACTTCTATTTATTATATTCGTCAAATTCATGATATTGGTTTTTTTCCACAAGAGAAAATGTAGCAACTTTTTTAGTGCTTTTGCTTTTTCGGCTTTTCTTCTTGTTTCTTTGTGCTGGTTTTCATTTTGTTACCTTTTTTTTTCTTTTCTTTTTTTACCTCCGAAGGATAATTAAATGGGGTGAAGGAATGAAGGATGTCATTCATGTCAATTGTCAAGTCAATTATGACCCAATCATGGAAACTAATTTAGGCTTGCATTTGACTGGAAATAAATGTGGTATATGATTAGTGATTACCTCTACCAGAAAAATAGAAATTTGGAACGAGTTTTTTTTTTTTTTTTTTGAGTGTTTGTTAAACATCACGATCCTCACAAACAATTTGATCTTATTTATTTCTTTTATTTTCTGCTCTGGAAAACAAATAAGGTTCACTAGGCTAAAAGAAAATGAAAGTTAACTACTATCTTATACACAATACAATGTAATAGGTCCCTACCACAAAAGATGTTTCCTGGTATTGGGGCCAAAATGTCATGATCATCCCACAGATCTAGCATAGTATCAAAACATTTTCCATAGTTATATTGCTAATATTTTCAACTCAAAACCATATGCCATTTCTAAGCATAAACACATTGAAAAGTATAAACAATGGCCAGAGACTTCCGTGACCAAAAAGTATACGACTCAAAGATGCAAATTCTAAAGTTATGAACGGTAGATTTAACTAAGAAACATAACCCTTTTAGTAACTAAAACTAATAAAAGACTTCAAAATCACTATTTCTTGTTGAAAAAAAAATCTCACAATTTTACAGACATTTTATAAATTCGTTAGCGATATCATTGTATCGATAAAGTGATTTTGAATGATATGAGAATCGCTAGGAAACATAAAACAGCTTAAGATGATTAGAGAATCACTATGTAATTTTTGTTTCACTTGTCAATTAACGTTTCAAAGACGACAAGTGATTGAATGAAGCTGGCTCAATCATTATTGACTCTTCTACATATAAATTTCTAAATCCAAGGACTAAGAGGCCACTAATGGGGAGTATAAGTACGGCAATCAGACGGTGCAGAATAGTCAACAAGCCGTAGGAAACAATCCGCGACCATACTTGTGTTTGACTTTGACCTGTCCAAACAGCAAAGAGAGAGAGAGGGAGAGGTCCATGTGTCTACGGCCAAACCCGCAATTAACGTTGAAGAGGCCAAGCAGGAAGCGGCCACATATTTCCAACCATCCTGGTGCTTACACGTGTCACGTGATGCCCAAGGCCCAAGTAGATTCGGGCCCACAGAGGAAATTTCAGCATGGACCCAAAATCAATGGTATGACCGTATGAATATGATCATTATGATGTCAACCGTAGATATACGAATACGCGTATACACGTATACCAATTTCACATACTTCCTTCTTCATAGTTAATTAATTTATAGTTATTTAAAGTTATAGTTAGGTTCAGACCCCTTTTTGGGCTAATGGATAATGCCAAAAGATCTACATCATTCGGATGTGAACAAAGTTTGTATGAGAATTACATTTTGTTTATGATGGATAAAGACAATGTGATGGGAAAATGCCAGTGACTTTTCTTAAAATATAAGTTCAATCTCTTTGTAAAAAAAAAAAACAATTTTATTTTTTTTCACGGATTTTAAGCTAGTTTTGTAAGATAATTCACGTTGTTCATTCCATGAATAATCACCTAAATGTTATATTTACAAACATGGACCAATTCAAAACTCATTTTGTCATATAAACTTTATGAAAACACATAAACGAGTCAAGTGTACGTGGAAAAAGAAACTAATTAAGTGAGAGTGACCGAGAGTATGAATTATCAAAAGTTGCAATAACAACAAATAAGAAAATTGAAATTGACCATTGTTTAAGTCAAGGATTCTATGAATTGAGTAGAAAAGCCAATGAGGTTTCCCAAGAAATGAGATGAGATGGTTTTGGAGTGTTGGGAGGTCTACACCAATATTAGGTGGTTGGGTGTACTATCCTTTGTCATGAATATGTTAATGTGTGAGTATGACGACCCCATGTATAATTCTCTCAGTATTTATCACAAATAAATATGGGTCATGTGATTGATTGGTTCCCCTATGAAATTTCTAGTCATCAATTGAATTTTTTTGTTTTTTTCCTTAAAATTACTTCTCACGCTCTCCTTTTGTTTTATATGCTTTCCAGTTTCCACATCATATTTTTGTTGGGTTAATTTCTAGATCGATCTACCCTAAGATTAAGATTGATTTTGGCTTCCTCCTGTTGTGAGTGGACCAAAGAAATTGTTGCTGCTTATGTAAGTGAAGCTCATAGAGATAAGGGAGAGATGGTGGCCGGAAATTGGATGGAATTAAGAGGGCAATATCATATAATTGAGTTGATCAAGGGACGAAGTACGAGTTGAAAAGTAGCATTCAAAAACAATTTTGGTTGGTTTTGGCGCGTTTACAAGTTTGGTAGGCCTACCAGACCAATGGTTAATTAGGTACTTGGGTGGTTAATTGTCCATATAGTTAGTTATTAATGGCTGCAAGGGGGGACCTGAGTGTTGAGCTCTAAGGGTTGCCGACAATTGAGTGGAATTCGTTCTAGGCATTTTTTTTGTTGTGTGAAGTGTTGCTAAATTTTTTTACTTAAGCACACGTTAAGCTTTAAGCTATAAAATTATTAATTTGCCTAATTAATTTGTCTAAACATAGTGTGCTATAAGTTGATTAGGCTAAAAATGGTGTGCTGTAAGTTGATTAGGCTAAAAATGGTGTGCAATAAGGTAGTTTCGTTATTGTTTTTATTGCAAACAATCTTACAAAATGGTTTCCGATGCCCAATGTGCATAAATAATAATTGAAATATCAACCCTGATAGATGAAGATCAAAATGAAGTTCCATATTTCAATTTCTTATTTTTTTAATTAAAATAAGTTAATAACAATAAAAATAATAAGAAAGTTACCTTTCCTGACAAATCGTTTGTCGAGAAAAGTGGTCTTCGATATATGTATTTTTAAAAATATGTTGGCTTTTGCCTATTTTATTAATTAAATGCATTTATTTTCTAATAATCGTTCAACACTTCAACTTATTACTCTAGGCACTCATGCTTTAAGGTACGAAATCATCAATTTGCCTAATTAGATTGTTCAAAAATGGTGTGCTATATAGCAAACAATTTGTTGAGAAATTTTTGGTGTTTACACAAAATGATTTCCGATGTCTAATGTAGAGTAGCGCTCTAAAACTAACATGTTAGCTTCATAATACCACATTTTAAACCCTTAGATTCATCTAATGATTTAAATTAGATCATAATTAATATTAATTATATCAAATTCAAAATCCATTAAACCCTAAATCCTACACCCCAAACCCTTGACCTAAACCCTAAACCATAACCCCTAAACCTACCCTAACCCCAAACCCCAAACCCTAAACCCACCCTAAACCCAAACCCAACACCTAGGTTTGGGGTTTGAAATTTGGGAACCCCTAAACCTACCCTAACCCCAAACCCAACACCTAGGTTTGGGGTTTGGAATTTGGGGTTTAGGGTTTGGGGGATAGGAGTTAGGATTTAGAGATTTAGGATTTTGCGTTTTGGTATTATGTAGTTTTTTTTTTCTCAACATTTTGTAATTTTAAGTCAGATATGGTATAAATATTAATTATAATTTAATCAGAGTCATTAGATGAATATGAAAGTTAAGAATATGATTAGCTTCATATTATGAAACTAACATGTTAGTTTTAGAGCGCTACTAGTCTAATGTGTATCAATAATAATTAAAATATCAACCTCAATAGCTCATGATCAAAATGAGGTTCCATATTTCAATTTCTTAATTTGCTAATTAAAATAAGTTAATAACAATGAAAATAATAAGGAAGCTATCTTTCCTAAAGAATATGTAGTCGAAAACAGTGGTATTTCCTCTTCTTTTTTTTTTCTTTTTTTTTTTTAATATTTTGACTTTTGCCTATTTTATTAATAAAATGCTTTCCTGCTTGAACAATTGTTCAACTTAATATCAACTTATTACTCTAGGCATCTTAAAGCTTAAGGTACGAAATTATCAATTTGCCTAATTAATTTATCCAAAAATGGTGTGCTATAGCAAACAAATTTTAGGAAAAATTTCGGCGCATACACAAAATTATTTTCAATGCCTAATGTGCATGAATAATAATTGAAATATCATCCCCGATAGCTTAGGAACAAAATGAGGTCCCATATTTCAATCTTAATAAGGAAACTACCTTTCCCGACAAATATTTCTTGGTAGATTGTAAGCTTTAACTTTTACATATACAGAATTACAGACTGATAAATTTTTTGAAACAGTTCAGTCAATATATGGTGATTTCCAGAAGCCCTAATTCTTCTCAATTATTTCTGTACAAACTGTGCATGATGTGGAAAGACAGAAAAAGCTATACAGAACTTGCTCCAAATTGCAAATATTAGATGCATCATGCATATGATCAAGGAAAGAATTCCCAAATTCTACCACCTCATTCTCACTAAATAGTCAAACAGAGGCAGACTAACCCTCTATTCCTTGCTTTACGCATCCTGAAGAGGGCCATCAATACCAGAGAATTCCATGAGAGAAGGAAGCCAGAGTTCAACTCGAGTTCCACCTGATCCAAGGGCAGCTTCTGTATTCCTGGGTGATATCACACGGACAACACAACCATAACTTTCGAGTATCTCGCGAGCAACAGTCAGCCCAGCAACAAAGTTCCATGTCATGTTGTCTTCAACCATATTTTCTGAGAGGAGATCGGTTCCAAAGGGTGCGAGGGAATGCATCTGTGTCTGAAGACGAAAACACCAAAAGTACAATTCATCTACGAGAAATAGTAAAATTGGCCAAAACTGGAACAAAACTTTTAACAAAATTGCAGGTATTGATGTTTTGTTTAGAAATACAAATGATAAAAAAGAGGAAATCCTTTTGAGTTTCCGAGTAAGCAAGTCTAGTTTGTTTAGTTCGTTGCAAGCAAAAGTACTTGAGAGTATGAACTGTTAGTAACATAAAGCATTTGCTGCTTAATCTCAACAGAAAATCACATCCAAATCTATTTCGCATTACCACAGCCCTACACTTTTTGCACCTCCAAAACAAGTAACTGTGGGTACACTCAACAGGTGTTGAGTGACAAATGATAAATGTATAGAAAACAAAGTTAACAGAGTTCAAAGTTTGTGATTTTTACCATATAATGCATGTCAGGCCCATCGTCATCAATTACTACAAGAGCACCACCTGCTGGAGCTCCAGTAGACACAATTTCTACCTTTCCTCCGGCATGCGTACGCAATAATGCACTTTCGATTAAATTGCTCAGAGCCTGTCGTAAAGCAGGTTCTTCTACAGCTACTTGCAAAGATTTTCCAAGTTCACTCAGTTCTACTACACGCTGCTGGTTATGGGCAAGAGGTCTTACAGCTTCTACCAAATCTACTAGAATATCAGAAACATTGCACGGTCTTCCTGACATAATTGACAAGCGTAAGACACATGAAGTTTTCATGTGTAAAGACTTCAGTGAAATCAACTTAAATTTATCTATCATGCCTAGCATTGATAAGGAGCTTCTACCAAACCTACCTGATTCCATCTTGCTGTAAAGGGGCAAGGGCTAGAGGTGGCATGGGCATCTCTATATCTTTGGTTGCAGCATTTAGAGAAAGTGGCTCACCAGAAAATTGCATCTCAATGCTGGAACTATCACTTGGCAAATTATTCAATAATTGAGACCTCCGTGAGTCAGGATAGGCATATGTAGAATCATGTTCGCTATAGCGCATGATATTAGCCTGAAAAAAATAACATGAAAAGGTCAATGTGTTTTTGTCTATAAAAGCAACTAACAATTATAACAGAGTCAATAATTGAATAATATAGATGAGCTTCAAAGATTTTGAAGTTATCAGCATATCAGAGAGAAATTTAAGTGAGAAAGAGAGAGAGAGGGGAAGAGAGTAAATGCCTTGGTCAAGTAAACAGCATCTTGGAGTTGCTGAAGGGTATCTTTAACATTATCGCCTTGTACCAGTATATCTTCAACAATATCATAAGAAATCTACACAAGCATATCCATTGCAATGTAAATATAGGATATAGAATTTACATAGATAAGCTGAAACTTGAAAGGAGGTTATATAAGAAGACAAACCTCACTTCTCTTTGTATGCAAGGATAACATTTTACTTAAAGTGCGAATGCTAGAAAGAGGACCACGAATCTGGGAGAATGCAATACCAAGATGAAATTAAAATCATTCCCACCAGTAAATGCAAAACCCATATGCAATAAGAGTTGTCTTACTTGCTCAACCAGACTCCCCATCCTCACGTTATTCTGCCATGATGATTGCTGGAGTAACATTGCTTTCTGCAGAAGAAATAAACATTTCCCCCCTCAAATTAGAACGAAAGACTTTAAAGACAAACTTATTGCATTCTAAAGTATAGCATAGCTTCGTAAACAACCTGATCCATAACATACGCCATAGCCAAAGACCGAGAAATGTTGATAGCAATGGATCTCTGCTCAGCACTAAACTTGTACATTGTCACTACTGGCTCTGGTTCATCCTCCAGAGTGTGAATATCCCAAGATTTGACATCGGAGCCCCGAGGCAAAGCATAGGCTTCCTCAGGAGTGGGGCGGTGAGTCAAATCACAGCCTTCACTCTGGAGGTTCCCGGGTGGAGGCGGCATTTCCATCCTGGGTAATTCAGCAACCAAGAACCCCACCACAAAAGGGTGCTTCACCATAGGAAAAACCATAGCTTTACACTCGGCTATAACTTCCACCTACAATTCATTTCCAACTAAAAATATTCACCAACATATCAATTGACTAGTAATAATCTAGAACTCGAACTCATCAGTTATGTACTTTGTGACCGGAAAGAACGGCCTCCGCAGCACGAAAACCAGTGGCAACACTAAAACTTCCAATTAATATCACAATGTCTGATGCATTCACATTCACTCCTGGATAGCAAGTTACTCTACGCAGCTCTAATCGGTCCATCACATAACTACCAGCTGGTCTTACATACACCTATACAGTAATCAACATAAACATGAAGGAATTCCAAAATTAACAATTGAAAAAAGAAGAAGAAGAAGAAGAAGAAGTAAAATTAGCTAATTTGGCTAATGGAATCAAGTAACTAACCGAGAGGAGAGCATCGGGATCGACGATTCGGCGGAAGAGGTCCAACTGCTGAATGCAAAGTCTCTGGAAGTCGGGGCTTGGTAAAACGATGCCGTTTTTCTGATCCTTCTCGATCCTCTGCATGAAGTCGACGGGGGAGGTGGAGGCTCTGCGAATGGCGGAGGCGACGGCGGAGGCGGAGGGGACCATGGAGTTAGCTTCGGGGTCGCCATCGGAGGCGGTGTGGGTGACGTGGCGGATGGTTTGGGGGCTAGGGTTGGGGTTCTGGAGGGAGGAGGGAGAGAAGGCGTAGGCGAGGAGGTGAGGTCTGTGAGTGTTAGTGGCGGCGGCGTTGGGTTTGAGGGAGGTGGGGAGTTTGGGGGAAATAGGGGAAAGGAGGAGGGTAGAACTGGAATTTGAGGGGTGTTGGTGAGTGATTGCATTTGCAGCAGAGAGGAGCATTTGTGGAAGTAGTAGGAGGAGGAAGTTCAGACTGGGAAAGTTGAGTGGAAGGAGATAAAAGTCAATTTGCCGATAAAATGCTGCAACTGATTTTCCGTTGAACTTCTTCAGCAGGAATAACCGACTCAAGTACAGACAATGTGCCGAGCGACGTCGTCTTGATCTACCAACTTGGCGCTAAAAATTATGGGTTTCACGCCGTCTGTGGGAATCGAACCCACGACCACGTGGTTAAAAGCCACGCGCTCTACCAGCTGAGCTAAGACGGCTTTGTACACACTGTTGCAAACTAAATTAAATTTAAAGGATATTCTTAATAACCTGCTTATTTCAACCTATCACTCTTAAAAAAAATCAATTAAATTAAAAATTATTTTGCTAATTGACACAATTTGATGAACAAAAATGTAAATTGTATTTCCGATATATAGATCGACAATGTGTCTAATTAACACCGATAACAAAATTCTATGATTTATAGGGCTTGTTTGGAATTGCTTTTCGGAGACCCAAAAACTCTTTTGAATTAATTATAATATAAAAAAATTTGAAAAAATTTAAAATTTATTTTGGGTGAGTTTTATAAGCACTTGAAAGTGATTTTGAAAAACACTTGTCAAATGCTTCTTCATACAAAAACGCTTTTACTAAATTTAAAAAGTGTTTTTAGGCATTTCAGAAGCAGTCTCAAACAGGCCTATAGTTTCGTACCAAACTCCAAAAGAGCAGATGACCCCATCAAAGATCTTTTCTCGGCTAAAATAGGAGCAAAGAAGTTAAGACTCAAATTTTGTAATTAATCCATTTGGGAAATTTTAGTTCAAATGCTTGACCACACCACTAACGGCTCGTAGTTTGACCCCACGAACCCTAACTGCTCTCATTCTTTGCTTTGACTAGCTCCACACTTATCTTATTCACATTTCATTCTAAATAGCCGTTGGAGCCTCTCTCTCTCTCTCTCTCTCTCTCTCTCTCTCTCTCTCTCTCTCTCTCACACACACACACAACAACAATGACGACTAGCACAGAAAACGCCGTTTCGCATTCCGAATTGTCTTCGTCAATTGCCGCCGCACTGGATCCAATTACGGCCTTTTCTTCTCTGAAGCGGAAGAGACCCCCAAACATTGAGATCCCAAACGTCCTGCAAGAACTTAAAACCGAAAAGCACCGAGATTTCACGCCTCGAAACGGCGTCGTGTGCTTCAGTGGAATTGGAGTAGGGGTCTCCTCCGCCAAAGGCAAGAAGAAGTTTATGGAAGATGCGCACAAGATAGTTTCTTGCTTACAAGGCAACTCAAACAAAGTAAGCAACCAATTTTCTCAAACCCTTAATTGGGGTGGGTTTTTCTAATTTTTGTTAATTTTTTTAGATTTTCATTTTTGTTGTTGTTGCTAATGTGTAGGGTTTTTTTGGGGTCTATGATGGGCATGGTGGTAGTAAGGCTGCAGAGTTTGCTGCTGAGAATTTGCACAATAACATTCTTGAAATGATGGAAACTTGTACAGAAACAGAAGAGGCGTTAAAAGCTGGGTATCTGAAAACAGACCAGGAGTTCTTGAAACAGGTAATTTGCAGTTCTGGTTTCTGAAGAGCCCTTAATGCTTGTTATAGGTGTAAGGTGTGAATGTGACATTTACAAGGTAAAACTGAGGATTTAAGTCTTATTCCCTATTCCGTTTTGGAATATATTGTAGTAAATTGGGCTGTGGAGTGTAATGTTGTCTGAATGCATATTTTGCTGCAATAGGAGGTAATTCACTGACATAACATGAGGGATATGCATCTTTCTCTGCTCACAGACCTTTGTATTATGGACATGTTAATTGATTAATGCGTGAATGCAGGGTGTAGGAAGTGGTACCTGCTGTGTCACAGCCTTAGTTGATGGGCAGGAGGTCATTGTTTCCAACTTGGGAGATTGTAGGGCTGTTCTTTCTAGAGGTGGAGTGGCCGAAGCTCTTACAATAGATCATACTCCGGAACAGGAGGATGAACGCCAAAGAATAGAGGATAAGGTATTTAACATCATATTGTCTAAATTGCATAGTATTGGCAGATAATTTAGGAATGTCTTATGATGGTAATTGTGGATACTGTGATTAGGGAGGCTATGTAGAGTTCCACAAAGGAGCATGGAGGGTTCATGGGGTTCTTTCTGTTTCTAGAAGCATCGGAGATTCTCATCTGAAGCACTGGGTGCTGGGTGAGCCTGAAACAAAGATCCTACAGCTGACTCCCGATATGGAATTTGTTGTATTAGCTTCAGATGGACTGTGGATAAAGGTAAATGAAATTTTCATGCATGAAAAAATTCATGTTAGATTTGGAATATATCTAAAAAATGGGAAGATTTGGGAATCATTAATATTTTGTTGTGCTCTCATTTCCTGGTTTCACCTACTTGTGCATTCTCATCTATACCACTCCTAGGTTCATCTTTAAGATTCCAAAATATTCTGCATTGACTTTCTTTTTGGATAGACAAATCTTCTTATCTAGCTGATATGCATGATTGTGAGGCACTGGGATGACATACATCTTATTAAAAAAAAAAAAACATAGGTCAGGTTCCATATATTAGGTTGATTTCCATCTTGAGTGTTTTCCTTTTGCAGCATTGACATCATTGATCATGACCTATGTTATTACTATGCAAGTTTTCATTTAAGATTCTTCCTATTTAGTTTAGCATACAAATTATATCTCCAGGGCAGAGAGTTAAGATGATGCTGTGGTGAAGAAGCTAATTAATTGTCCCATTCATAGTAGGAGTTGGATCTGATCAGCAGATCTTCCCTGTGAAATCAATCATTTATAAGCCTTTCAAAAGATTGAATACTCAAGTATTGTGTCACAATGTGTTATCATGCATGGGCAGAATCTTTATTGTTGTTTAACTTCCTGCCTACTGCATGAATTTGAGATATCTTAGTCTACATTCCTGTCAAAAATTATGAAAATCAATCCTTTTTTAAATTGCATGCTTTTCGTTTGCCTAGGTTGGCAACCAAGAAGCAATTGACATGGTGACACAAATATGTTCAGCTCAAAAGAAAATGGCACCTCCAGGAAATGTACTGAAAGATAATGATGATGATTATCGGTGTGTTAGTGTGAGCTCTTCATCAAAGTTACGAAGGACCTTGTTGGTGAAGGAGCCAAAAGGGACCCAATCCCCAGGAGAACTACAGAAAGATAATGATGATGAGAATGACTGTGTTAGTGCGAGCCCTTCATCAAAGTTACTAAGGACCTTGTTGGTTAAGGAGCCAAAAGAATCCCCAGGAGAAGTACAGAAAGATAATGATGATGAGAATGGCTGTGTTAGTGCGAGCCCTTCATCAAAGTTGCAAAGGATTTCATTGGTTAAGCAACCAAAAGGGACTCAATCCCCAGGAGAACTACTGGCAGATAAGGATGATGACTATGGCTATGTTAATGTGAGCCCTTCATCGAAGTTGCGAAGGATTTCGTTGGTTAAGCAACCAATAGGTACCCAATCTCCAGGCTACAAGAAGACACTCTTTGGTTCTAAAGATGCTGAGAATGACTTCGCAAGTGAAAATGAAAGCCCTCCATCAAAGTCAAGAAGAGTATCAATGATAAAGCGAGTAAACATGAAGACTGAATCTCCCACAAAAGAGAATAAAATGAGACCTGCCTGTGGTGAGAATGACTTTACAAGTGAAAATGAAAGTCCTCCATCAAAGTCGAGAAGAATATCATTGGTAAAGCGAGAGCGAGTAAACATGAAGATTGAGTCTCCGATGAAAGAGAACAGTGGATATAAAATGAGACCTGCCTCTGGTGGGCTGGTGACAGCTTGCAAGGAGCTTGTGAACCTTGCTTTGAGTAGGGGTAGTTTGGATGACATCACCGTAATGATAATTGATCTAAATCATTTCAGATGCAACAGTGGATAGGCCTAGGTCTAATCCTTGCTGAATCTGAAGGCTGTTGAGGGTCTAATCCTTGCTGAATATGAAGCTATACTCAAAGCTGTTGAGGGTCTAATCCTAGCTGAATGTGAAGCTATGCATAAAGCTGTTGAGGATCTAATCCTAGCTGAATGTGAAGCTATACATAAAGCTGTTGAGGGTCTAATCCATGCTGAGTTTGAAGCTATACGTTAGATTCTTTAACCTCTAGTACCAGGTAGTCACTTTTTCTCTTTCTAAAAGCTCAATGATCTTGCGCAAACTGAAGCCCGACTCTGGTGATAATCTGAACTACCATTCTTTCATTAGTGACTGTTGCTCAGCTTTGGTGTGTACAGTTGAGGAAATATATGAATGTAGGAACTGCTGTATTGAATTAGTGGTGATAATTGAAGCTTCAGTTGGGGCCGGCTCATGAAGATCCTTATGTGTTGATAAATGAAATTAGTCATAAATGAAAGTTTAATTGTGTCATATTCTTTCCACAAGTTTTTCCAAGTACGGAGACTGCAAATTTACCTCCCAACACAACTCGGCTGTATTTGGGTACATTGGAATCCATCTGTTACTGTATGCTGTTCAACGTTGAGGTGAAAAAACCGCGGTGAAACTATTCAAAGCTAAAACAAATAAAAGCATGTGAAAGTATAATAACTAACCCCACATCGTAAATCCAAAGTCCTGTACATATTTAATTTGTGACAAGTCTCCTTTACCTCACCCATAATATGAATCTCAGTAGTTTAATTTCCGGTACAGTGTCACATGAAATTCATATCTGATGAAAAAAGGGGTGTGTTGCTTTTCTCCATGCATGAAAAAGATAGATTTATGGGGATCAAACTTATCTCGAAGCCAAACCACTTCCAAGAAGGAAAAAAAGTGGGTTTTGTTAAAAACAGAAAGGGAGTAACAGATTGAAAAGCCTAGCCTACACGGCTTTACATGAATATATAAAAAACGTTTTAGTCTTGCCCAACCCTCACTTCTCTGCCTCCTTCGCACTGCCAGCTTTGAATTTTGCCCATTTGGGTTATCCTCCTTTCGCTGATTACATGGTTCCCAGAAAAAGCTTTCTGCCAAATCTTGTGGGTGAGATCATAAACTCTTAGTCATCTCATTCATCTATGTATTCCAATACCTTATAGGAATCTGATTATTGTCAAGTGTTTCGTACACTTCATTGTGTAACCAATATGCATGATGCAATTGGAATTCCTGCTTGCTTTTCGGCCGGCGCTACTAATCAGAGGCCAGTTGATCATGATCCGGCCGGCGTGATCAGGTCAGGCCAGAGTGTGTTCATGTCAGTTTATAGTACAAAGATTGCTGGTCAGTGTCGTTTGATCACAATTACTTGGTGCAAGAATTTATTGTTACATGGCCTGTCTGTTTCTGTTCAAGGCCAACAAGGAGAGGATGACTATAGATGCAAGGTTGAGCTGAAGCCTTGGTACTTTTGGAGGAAAACAGGCTCCAAACAATTCATGGTGGATGGTATCACAGTGGATGTTGTTTGGGACCTAAAAGCTGCCAAGTTCAACGGCGAAACCGAGCCACAATCGGACTATTATGTTGCCATTGTGTGTGAAGAAGAGGTGGTGTTGCTTGTTGGTGATCAGAAGAAAGATGCATACAGGAGAACAGGTTGCAGACCATCACTGATTGAGCCCATTTTGGTTTCAAGGAAGGAGCATTTGTTTGGTAAGAGGAGGTACTCAACAAGAATCAACTTTCATGAAAAGGGAAAGGGAGTTTTTCATGAGATTTTAATAGAGTGCAACAACAACAACAACAATTCTGTAACTGGGTCCGGGTCTGATCCAGAATTGGAGATAAAGATTGATGGGAACCAAGCTATTCATGTCAAGCATCTTCATTGGAAATTCAGAGGCAATGAGTCTGTTGATGTGAACAAAACTAAAGTTGAGGTCTATTGGGATGTTCATGATTGGCTCTTCAGCTCTGGTGCAAGGTATGGTGTGTTCATATTTAAGCCAATACCATCAGAATCTGCAGAGTGTTCTTTATCAACAACCCAGGTGTTGACTAATTATCATCAAAAGCCAAGATGCGAATTAGAAGATGAGGATGGTAATGCTGGTGGGTCATCTGGATTTTCCTTATTCGTTTATGCTTGGAAAGTGGAATGATGGTGTTCATCATAAAGAAGATTAATCACGGGATTAAGGAAAGGGGATGATGATTAAGGCTCCACTTTCATGCACAGCTAGTACAGTGAGCTTCCACATAGGAACAGATGGGCCCAAAATGAAACTTGGGAGTTTGCTACAGCTGGAATTGAATAATGTGGACATGATTAGACATTCCAGATTGGATCCACATTTACATGTCCAATAATCCTCCAATCCCAATTACCCAGTTACCCATTCTGTCAAGTAGTGTATGTGAATCTTCTGTATTCTTCTTGGTTCTTGTTTTCTTATATTATATTTAACTACTATTTCCTGCATAGGTGAATGAAGCACAAAGAAGAACCTTGTAGTTGTATATAGTTTGTGCATTTGTGTGCAGTGAGTGTGAGATGTGTCATATTATTTCTTTCAAGAGAGTTTCTCTTGTGACGTAGTTTTAATAGTTAAGAGTATTTAATTTCGCCTTTTACATTTTGAGTTCAAATCTTCCCTTACCAACACTATAGGTCTATAGCAATAAAAGAAACTTTGCCTTGAATAATAGGGTGTTTGGCCATCAGGGCATGCCAATCACATGAACAAGAACCCTAAAGTTGGGAGTAAATTGTTGCACACGAGATGATGGGCCTTTGGTGGCCCATCTACTTTTGCTTGATATTCCATGTTTGGCAAAGAAACAAGCCCAATAATACATTTCCGAGTAAAAGGTTGTTCAGTCCTCCCTTGACACCTTTTTGCACAAGTCCTTTTTAGAAGATGGAAAGGCATATAGATGACTAGAAAGTAGGGAAGAAACAAAGCCAAGTGAGGTAGTGTGATTCAGTGGTCCATTGTGTTTCTTCTATGACAAGCCATTTTCATACGGTTCAAAAAAAGGAGCCATTCACAACTTGTTGGAATATCCACTTGTTTGATAGTCTTCCTCACGTACCTGCTATTGTAATTATGTTTCCCACTATGACCAAAACATGCAACAAAGGAAGGAGCTTCTCAAATCCTACGAACTTATCCATTCAAAATCGTGATTTGCATAATAATAATAGAACCTAATTCATCTCATTATGCCAACTGCCACAAAACGGTGACAGATAGAAGATAAATGGTTCTTGCGAGCAAATCGAATTGGAGGCGTCCCAAGTCCTAACATCACATTCATAAGTTAGAGATGAAGATTCATACAAACATTCAAACAATATATGTCTAAAAATACCAAAAAAATATTTAATTTATTAGTTTTTGTTGTGTTAAAATTGGGTTTACATGTCATATTCGTGTTGTTGTCAAGCAATGATCGACTCAAATCCATTAATTTCATGTCATTCTATATGTCACAATTTTGCTAGGCAAACAAACTCATTTTTATAGCAGAAAAAAAAAAGATATAACTTGGGAGCTACATCTTAGAAAGCAGAGCGGTAGTTACGAAAGAAAGTAGAGGACTGGTTAAAAATAGGCTTGCCAATCTGCAAACAAATTGGGAGAGACCAGTATACAGACTAACAGAGTATAAGAGTACTGCACATATTTGGCTGGGTTTTGGGAACGATGCAAGGAAAAAGTAGAAGGAGTCGCATGTGTTTCAATACCGATTGCAAGACATTTTCAATGGAATTGGTGCATCCGAAAATGATCCATTTACAATTTGATCAAGGTGCTTTTTCCCTGTAAAACTAAGAGTTTTCTGCAGATTATTATTGATGTAATCACTTCAGCTAGAGCTTTCAAGACAACGTAATTGTTACCTAAACTAAGTGAATGTGTGCGTAGTAAATATATTAAATAGACTCTACACTTGCAATGTTTGTTTACATTCAAAGAGTTGGCTTTACTTGAAACAGGCCCTATTGATGGAATTTTTGAAGTACTAGATGACATTTTAGAACTTTTTAAAATCAGTACATTCTAGGTAATTTTACCTTCATCAATTTTTGTAACTTAAAGCAGTATTGAATGAACTCCATGTTTAAGATTAAGTTCCAATATCTTTGTGAAGAAGATGGGGATATGCACAGTAGAAAAACGTGCAGAGGCTATTATACATATAAGAAACTCACTCCATTAGGGACTTGGCATATATATTCCAGATAAGACATGCTTCTCCCATTCTTCGATTTGGAAACATCTTCAAGTAATTGCTGCAAGGGTGCCAGAGACCAAAACACAAGGACGATTTTCTACAAGAAAAAAAATTCTGTTATATACAATACCTACGTACCGAAACAGGTAGACCCCTTTCACTATTCAGCCTAAACTCTTCAGGTATATATAATATATGCAACCCTCAGAAATGGATAATTATCCATGTGATGTTGTAATCAACAGATTGATCACACTACATGAGCCTCATATAGGAATATCTGAAACATCACTACCAGTGCCAGAAAAGTGAGGAGACCCTTGAAAGGCCGAAAACGCTAATATCTGTCTCGCCTATACTCAACTCTTGTTCAAACAAATTTTGACAGACCGCTGTGCGAGCTAATAATTCATTGGAACTATATTTGATTGAGCCAGCAGGCAAACTGAAGTTAAAATATCATCACATAAAAGTTATTCTAAATAAAATTAAGTACCTGGAATCTGCTGACAGTCAATCTCTAGCTTGGGACAAGTACTGGTACAACGATCTCATAAAAAGGAAGAACAGAGGAAAAAGAACAACAGAACAAATCATCCAGGAATTTCGGCTGGAAAACATGTTTTCTGGAGCACACTGAACCTCATCTACCTGCCGAAAAGAAAGGATGTAAGGTCAATTTTTTCATCCACCCTGGAGATTGTTGGTGTAAAATTAAGCTTACATAAGACGGACAAAAGAGCCATGTTAACATGATCAATCACTGGCTAGAACTTTTACTACAAGTGCGGTCAACTTGCTAGAGAAGGACTATATATAACAACCATGATGTACACACTTTAAAATAAAAAACGGATGTAATATGCAAGATGTCCTTATTTTTCTTAAAATGTTGACATACTCTTCTGGATGATTGACCAACCTAGTTCAATGATCAGTCATTTATTCACTAGTTCTTCTCCAAGAATCAGCTCTGAAGAAATTAGCCAAACTGAAACCGCTTGGTCATCTAAACTATGATATAAGTATGCAAACTAGCAGATAAAACTAAAAATCTGAAGTTTCCATCATTGGGATCTTGCAATCCAAAGAGAGGATTCCTGCACTTTTTATTGTTTCTCAAATTAAGACATGCTCTGATTCATCTTCAAGCTGCTTCATGCAGATCTCAATACATAAAATGGAAATTCAACAACAAAAGCACATTCTGTGCAGAAAAAGGTATGTGCTAAATTTAACTCTTAAGGATCTCATACATGAAGAATGGATGTTTTTTCAGACTGACTACAAGAAAAGCACAGTAGATATGATATATTGCAAAACCAAGATTGACTACAAGAACACTACTAAAACTGTAAGGCGCTTTTGTTTCAGACTGACTACAAATTGGCTACTGGAGGCTTTATAAGAGCATGTACATTAGTGCAGGTGCAAACAAAGGTAGACGAACTTTGAAAGACCTACAAATGCCAGCCTGAATGCCCTATACTCAACCCCGATTCAAACAAAATGGGACACACATGTAACATGTTGATATGCAGAGCTGATAATTCCTTGGTAGTAGACGGTAAATGATGGTTACTGAGCCAGTATACAAACTAAAGTCAAGGAATCAAAAAAAAAACCATGATTTTAGTTACAATATGGTACCTGATTATCCGGTCGTTGCACTGGAATCACCATATTTTCAATCAATATGTTGGGGATCCATCTGATCTTATTCCAATCTGCACCTTCGCCCACCTTGCACCGATCTTTTAAGATGTCACTCTCCAAAATGGTCAAAGTTTTGAGTGAGGGTGGCAGTCCTCCCTCCGGCAATGATTGAAGCTGAGGGCAGCGATTGATGTCTAAATATTGAAGTGAAGTTAGGTAATGAAATGAAGGTAGGGTGGCCAACTTTGGACAGGAATCCATGCTAAGCTCTCTAAGGCAAGGCATGTCATTGTCATGTAGTCCTGACCAGTTACTCAACTCTGGCATGTCACGAAGTGTTAGCGTCTCCAAGGATAGAAAACCAGCTGAGGAGCCACAAAACAGGCGATCCACGCCTTCCAAAGTACACATATTTTGAATGAGAAGTTTCTTGAGATCAGGAAGTTGACCAAGAGAAGGAAGGAGTTCACAAAATGGGCAATTTTCTAATTCAATACTCTCAAGCTTGCTAAATGATGATTCGGCTATCCATTTGGGAAATAACAAACCACAGTAACCTGTTACTCGTAGCTCTTTCAACCCAACATGTGGTTCAAGCCCGGTAAGAACTTCTTGTTGAACTGGTTGCATTTGACCTCTCATTCCATTCCATTCCAACTCCAACCTGTCTAAGTATTGCTTGTTGTGTAACATAGCAGCCTCAGCCTGCGAGAAATCTGCCACATTCTCAAGATTTGTAATAGAAATGGATCCACGAAGGCACCTCATGTTCTTAAGCTCCTCAATCTGATATCCTTCTTCTTTTCCCACCCTAAATGCATGCAGGGTTTCAAGACTAGTTAACTTGCCAACGTCTATTGGCATGGAACTGAGTTGACGGTATCTGTCAAAGTCAAGATGTCGTAGCTTAATCAAGTCCTTTAAGTTCTCAGGCAAATGAAGAAGCTTTGGACAACTCTTGAGCTTAAGTGTTTCTAACCCATATATCTCTGTTATAGGCTTTGGCAATATTGCAATACGGGTATGACTAAGATTGAGGTAACGAAGGTGTTTTAAATTTCCAATAGAATCGGGCAAATTGGAGATGGCACTACGACTCAAATTCAACACCCTCAAGCATCCCAACCTTTCAAAAAATTCATGAGGCACGTCGCGAATATTGGATGAAAAATTGGGAAGCAACATAACTGGCCTCAGATTAGATGGGAATTTAGGAAGCAATGTAAATGTCCTCAACTTCTTATACTTGTAAAACGCCTCCAATGTAGATAGTGGAGTATTTTGATAAAGCAAAGACGAATGCCGAGCATTGGGAGATATGGGCAAGGAGCATGGCATATTCTCCTCCATACGAAAGCATAAGTTGGTTGAAACTAATCTCGCCAAATCATGAATGAGCTCATGCATTTTATATCTTTGCTGATCACCACCAACATTTGGAACTTGCGAAAAAAAAGACCTCGAGCACAAATCTTCAAAACACTGTCTTCCCACGTCTTCAATTTCTTTTGTTCCTCGGGATTGAAGAAAGCCTTCTGCTGCCCATAGTTGGACCAAATCATCCTTGTCAATTACATGATCCCGAGGAAAAATGGAACAATAACTGAAACATCTTTTCAAATAAGAAGGCATACTGTCATAGATCAACCGTTTGAGTTCCGGATAGATTTGGCACCTATGTTCCTGCAGTTCCCAGAGCTCATACTTTAACAGAGCATCCCACTCCATCTCTCCAGATTTCAAACAGCTTCCAATCACTTCTGCTACCCGTGGAAACCCTTTGCACTTGCTCGATATTACTAGGCCATTTGCCTCCGGATTTGTCTGCCCATTAAGATTCCCTCTCTGTTTGATTATTTCCCAACAAGCAGTATCGGACAGAGGATCCAATCGATGAGATGAAGTTTCACCAACTGAAGGGGAAATTTCACTTCGAGTAGTCATCACAATCGTGCTCCCTTTTTTGGCAGATCGAAAAGGCAACTTTAAGCGATCCCATTCACCAAGATTCTCATTACAAATACCATCTAGTACAAGTAAGAACTTCTTCCCCTTCAATGTCTTTTGTAATTCGACCTGAACAGTATCCAGACTTGACAACTGACAAACATTTCCCCCAGTAGCAGACTCGAGAATAGAGTTTGTAATCATGTCCAGACCATGATCTAAAGAAACAGACACCCACATTTTCAAATCAAACTTGTTATGCACATCTGCATCATTGTAGACTAATTGAGCAAGTGTTGTTTTCCCAATCCCACCCATACCCACTATTGGAATTACAGAGACATTTCCCACCTCTTGTTGCACAGACAACACCAATTTCTTTATCTTGCACATGTCTTTATCCCTTCCAAATACAGATGCTTCATCAACCAATGAACTACTAGTAATAGCCAAAACTTGAGGCTCTTTCAATTGGATGGTTGAGTAAGTTTCCAGTTCTTTTACTAACTCATCCAGTTTTTCCTGCATCGTTTTTACCTCAGAGGGTATGATGGAATAGAAAGGGACCGAGTCACGTACCTGATTCGCATCCACAGAATTCATTCTTTCCAGTCCCAAACCAATCTTGTCCAGCAAATCTTCAGCATCCAAAAAACTAGACTTGAGATCTTCCAGCAAATCTTGTGCTGCCTCGAGAAAAGATTGTCTCTTTTCTACATCATCAACACGATCTTGAATCTTCTCCAGTGTTCTCTTCAACTTTCTGAGATTGTCGTCGACCCCAGTAAACAAGTCTTTCTTTTCTTCAACAAATTTTGTGACTCTGTCAACAACAACCTGCAGAATTGCCGACGTAATGCCGGTCGACAACACCAGGGATGCTATACCTGCCATAGCAAATTACCAAGCAACTTTCTGGTGAGTGGTGACTACTGAGAAGGAGCAAGCTCTGGCAAAAGATGAGTTTTTTTTTTGGGGTAGGTCAATTAAGTGCAACTCTTCGTTTTTCTCTCGGTCGGAGTGCAAGTCTTTGTTCGTTCTCCATGTCTGATTGAATGACATAACTTCCTTTAAAATAAAGGCGACGCATCTTTTATTTGCTTTAAAATAAAGCCGACGCATCTAATTCATTTTTCCTCTTAAAATAAAGGCGACGCATCTTTTATTTGCTTTAATATGACGCGCGCATCTATTTTTCAGCTTTTGAAAAGAGTAAATTTGAGCGATCGATAGTGTTAATCATCTCAACAAAAAAAAAAAAGTAGTGTTTGATTACCGGAAAGCATCTCATCTCTCCGAGCTTGAATTTTTCAACATGAGCAATGTCCACGAGGCTTCATTAATTGGAATGTCTAAGGTATGGATATCAGCTGTCTCGGAATATATATTTGTCGTAAATGACTATCCTCCCTCTCAACCTTCCTCTCATATTTAGAGTTTGACTGCAGAGGAAATGACGGAGCTCGATCACAAAGGTGCGTATGTTTCTTCCTTTTAATTATGTCTTAGTTCTGTGTTTGCGTATTGTTTTCATCCCTATCAACCTTCTTGCTTCCCCACCTTTGTAATTCAATTTGAATTGTATCCTGGTTTATTTAGTTTCTTTTGCTTAACAGAAGTTGAAATAATTGCCCCTGCAGATTAAGGAAAGGAAAGCACCTGCGAAGCTGTTCTTCAGAAATGGAAAGTCCACCCGAGTCTGTGGAGGTTGTAGATTATTTCGCTGCTGGCACCGCAGAGAAAGACCAGGGTTGTAAGGTTGGGCAGGTTGCAGATGAGCAAGAGAGTTTACCTCACCATTTGAAAAGGTTATTTCTGTATTGTTCACTCTTTCCATCTGGTTATGAATTTAGCAAAGATGAGTTGATTCAACTATGGATTGCTGAAGGCTTTATTAGAGAGAGGCAGAATCAGAAAATGGAAGATACTGCTAGTGAGCATTTCAATTCCTTGGAGAAGGAAGGCTTCTTTGTGCTCTCAAGATGTGATTTCACTTCAGTGCTCTCGGCTCCCACCGATAATCTCAGCAACTTCTTGTACAAAGTAAATCCTATCAAGCATTCAATATTGGAAGACACGATTTCTTCAGGTAATTATTTCAGAGCCGTGGATGGTAAATTAGATGGAGCCTCTGAAATGTCAAGACATTTGTCTTTGATTTGTGAGGATATTGATGGGAGGACTTTTGGGATTCTTCAAAACTTTAAGCACTTGCGCACCCTGCATTTACTTTCTTGTCGTGGGTCTTCTATAAAACATGTCCCTCGTGATTTCTGTTTCACCCTAACGTTCTTGAGAACCTTGAATTTGAGTGGGACATTGATTTCTGAATTGCCGAGTTCCATTGGAAATGCAAAATCATTACGATACATTGATGCCTCACATACACCAATTTCACGGTTACCCGAATCAATAGATTCTCTTCACAAGTTACAAACCATAAAGCTCAGAGGTTGCATACACTTTGTTCAGTTGCCAAAGGGGATGAAGAAGCTATCAAATCTCCGGCATATTGATCTTGATATCATTCGGCAACTTGATTCCATGCCTGCACACTTAGGGAACTTGAGTAACCTTCAAACTTTGCCAGCATTTCTTGTTGGTAGAGATGATGGGTGCCATGTTGGAGAGTTAAAGAACTTGAATGATCTTAAAGGAGCGTTTAACATTTCAAGGCTTGAAAACGTGTTGAGTAAGGAAGAGGCTGGGGAAGCTGCTTTAATGGACAAAAAAGGCATCCATAGCTTGGAGCTTCGATGGAGTAATCTTTTTGTTGAGTATGCAGAGCAGCAAGAGAAAGTATTAGAGTGTCTTCAACCCCATTCCGGCCTTAAAGAGTTACAAATACAACAATACAGTGGGTCAATACTTCCAACTTGGATTAGCAATCCCGCTTTTGCTGACCTTGTTGTCGTTACCCTCTACAGATGCAGAAACTGTAAACTTCTCCCATGTATGGGACAATTACCAGCACTTAAGTCTCTTTCTATTATCGAGGTGAATGAGGTGAAAGAAATTAATCATCAATTCTTTAGAAATGACCCCGTTGATCATGCATTTCCAAAACTTGAGAGGCTAGAAGTTGACATCATGCTCAATTTGAAAGAGTGGAAGGACGTACAAATGGGTGATTTACCTTCCTTAGTTAAACTCACTGTGGACTCTTGCCCAGAACTTGTCACTATTCCACCACTTTCGTGCCTCAAATCCCTTAAGCACTTGGAGTTCAGGCGCTGCCCAAAGCTTCTCTCCTTGCCCACTGACGGACTACCAACTTCACTTGAGTCTTTCTTAATACTGGATTGCCTTCAACTGAAAGAATGGTGCCTCAATAGTGAACATTGGAGCATGTTATGTCATGTGCCTAGCGTATGGTTTGATAATGAAGAGGTAAACAAAAAAATAGTCTGAAATTTTTGAATGCTTTTCAGTTCACTTAAAAAAAAAAAAAATTTTGTTGTCCGCGACTGCTTGCTATGGTTGGAGTAATCTATGCATTTGCTATCTTTACATGATTAAATGCTTATGAAGTTATGATGAAAAAATGGAGTTTAATTCATTGTTGTCAGGGTTATCAGGGTTCGAGGATTCGCGAAGCCATGACCGATGCTTTCGTTGTCAAAGATCATCGCGGAGAGTGTATGTTATCTTCATGATCACTACTTTGTTGCATTTCTGATTTCAACTTATGATTTGTTCATATTTTTGCCATGTCACTCTAATCTCACTTGAACTATAGACCTCATGAATGCATCTCTAAATTAGGATTCAAAAATTGACTTGCCATAAATTGACGTTTTGGTGCATTGTTTATCCATAGGTGTTTTTTCATTGTTTATAGTTGCTTAACACACACACACATATAATATCTATCAAAAACCGATACATCTATACAATATAGGATCATTTTATTGCATTCGACTTCAATCCTTTTAGTAATATACAAAATAACAATGTTATTTTTTTGTAAAACTAAAACCTAAGTTAGATTTTACCCCCTATTTCTTATAAGAATTGGATCTATAATAATCAAATTGCCCTTTAATATACTGTACTAATCTAAGCTACAATTATATGCTACTACCAGTACGACACTCATCGGTATCCCGCTTTTACGACACCATCATGGTGAGGAAGAGGAGAACTGAGTTTCCTAGTGGAAGTGAAAGCTCTGAGTCTGGTTCCCAGCGTCCTGCTGCTCCACCACCACAACAACAACAACAACAACAAGGTGGGGGAGGTTACCAAGCAACCCCAGTTCCTTACCAAGCTGGAATCACCCCTCAACCTGCATATCAAGCAAGTTCATCATCTCAGCCACCTGAGCCTTCAGAAGTGGCAGAGCAGTTTCAGCAGGTTTCCATCCAGCAAGAGGAAGCTCCTAGTCAGGCCATTCAACACGTGCCAGTCTCTAGCAAGTCTATGAGGTTCCCTCTTCGCCCTGGTAAGGGTAAGACTGGCATAAGGTGTACAGTCAAGGCAAACCATTTCTTTGTTGAATTACCAGACAAGGATCTGCACCAATATGATGTCACTATTACACCGGAAGTCACGTCACGGGGTGTAAACCGTGCTGTGATGGAACAACTAGTGACACTCTACAGGGAATCCCATCTTTCAAAGCGCCTTCCTGCTTATGATGGGCGGAAGAGCCTGTATACTGCTGGACCTCTTCCTTTCCAGTCAAAGGAGTTCAAAATCACTCTTCTAGATGATGATGAGGGACAGGCTGGACAAAACCCCAGAAAGAGGGAATTCAGAGTTGTGATTAAATTTGCTGCACGTGCTGACCTTCACCATTTAGGTCTCTTTTTGCAAGGGAGGATTGCTGATGCACCCCAGGAGGCTCTTCAGGTTCTGAACATTGTTCTGAGGGAGTTGCGTAGTTCTAGGTACTGTCCCGTGGGTCGTTCATTTTATGACCCTGGCTTGGGAAGAAGACAGCCACTTGGTGAGGGTTTGGAAAGCTGGTGTGGTTTCTACCAGAGTATTCGTCCAACTCAGATGGGGCTGTCTTTGAATATTGATATGTCATCGACAGCTTTTATTAAGCCATTGCCAGTTATTGAGTTCGTAACCCAGCTACTGAATCGTGATGTTCAAGCTAGACCCCTCTCTGATTCTGATCGTGTAAAGATTAAAAAGGCTCTAAGTGGAGTCAAGGTTGAAGTTACACACCGAGGGAATATGCGCAGAAAATACCGTATTTCTGGTTTAACGTCCCAGGCAACAAGAGAACTGACTTTTCCTGTTGATGAAAGAGGAACAATGAAATATGTTGTTGAATACTTTCATGAAACCTATGGTTTTGCCATTCAACATCCATATTGGCCTTGTCTGCAAGTTGGAAATCAACAGCGACCAAACTATTTACCAATGGAAGTGTGTAAGATTGTTGCAGGACAAAGGTACTCAAAGAGATTGAATGAGAGACAGATCACTGCTTTGCTGAAGGTGACCTGCCAGCGCCCTCAAGAAAGGGAACGTGATATTATACAGACGGTACTTTATAATTCCCATGATCAAGATCCTTATGCAAAGGAGTTCGGAATTAAAATTAGTGAGAATCTGGCTCAAGTTGAAGCTCGTATTCTTCCTCCACCATGGCTAAAATACCATAACACTGGGAGGGAAAAGGATTGCCTGCCCCAAGTTGGACAGTGGAATATGATGAACAAGAAAATGGTAAATGGAGGAAAAGTACGCAATTGGATCTGCATAAATTTTTCCCGTAATGTACAAGACAGTGTGGCAAAAGGATTTTGTTATGAACTTGGTCGAATGTGCCACATTTCTGGAATGGTTTTTAATCCAGAACCAGTGCTGCCACCGGTCACTGCTCGACCTGATCAGGTGGAGAAGGTCTTAAAAACTCGGTACCATGATGCAATGACTAAGATTCCCGGCCAGGAGCTTGATTTACTTGTTGTCATTTTGCCAGATAATAATGGCTCTCTTTATGGTGATCTAAAAAGGATTTGTGAGACGGATCTTGGCCTAGTATCCCAGTGCTGTTTAAGTAGACATGTATTTAGAATGAGTAAACAGTATTTGGCAAATGTTGCTTTGAAGATAAATGTGAAGGTCGGGGGACGGAACACAGTGCTTCTTGATGCAATCTCAAGACGTATTCCCTTGGTCAGCGACCGTCCTACAATAATTTTCGGTGCTCATGTTACACACCCTCATCCAGGGCAGGATTCAAGCCCATCAATTGCAGCTGTTGTGGCTTCTCAAGATTGGCCTGAAATTACCAAGTATGCTGGTTTGGTTTGTGCTCAAGCCCGTCATCAGGAGCTCATCCAAGATCTCTTTAAACAATGGCAGGATCCAGTAAAAGGGACAATGTCTGGTGGAATGATAAAGGAACTGCTTATTTCATTTTGTAGAGCAACAGGGCAGATGCCTCAACGCATCATATTCTACAGGGATGGGGTCAGCGAGGGGCAGTTCTACCGAGTTCTACTGTACGAACTTGATGCAATTCGTAAGGCCTGTGCTTCACTGGAGCCAAACTATCAGCCTCCTGTGACTTTTGTTGTTATTCAGAAGCGTCATCATACAAGACTGTTTGCCAATAACCACCATGATCTCAATGCAGTTGACAGGAGTGGGAACATATTACCTGGTATAGTTGTGGACTCCAAAATCTGTCACCCAACTGAATTTGACTTTTACCTATGCAGCCATGCAGGAATTCAGGGTACAAGCCGTCCAGCTCATTACCATGTGTTGTGGGATGAAAACAAGTTTACAGCAGATGCACTCCAGTCACTTACCAATAATCTTTGCTATACATATGCAAGGTGTACACGTTCTGTTTCAATTGTGCCTCCTGCTTATTATGCTCATCTGATGGCATTCCGAGCACGCTTCTATATGGAACCTGAGACTTCAGACAGTGGTTCTATGTCAAGTGGTGCTCATGGACGTGGAGGGGGCATGGGTGGTGCTGATGGTGGGCGGAGCACTCGAGCACCAGGTCCAAATGCTGCTGTGAGGCCTTTGCCTGCATTAAAGGAGAATGTGAAGAATGTCATGTTTTTCTGCTAGAGGGATGTCTCAACTGCCAATAGAAGATGTAGTTGAAGTTAAAAAGCTCGTGTCGTTTTGGATTGTTCCAATGCTTTTAAAGCCTTCGTGCAATTAGCAGGTGTCATTGTGTGTGGTAAGACTTCTAAGTAGAAACTGGCCGGTGTGCGTTGTGCGTTGTTCCTGCACCAGTCTGGGTAATCTAGTTTAGTTATTATCCATGGAGTACATGCCATGAGATAGAATTGAACAATTAGTGACTTGTGTTTTTTAAAAATGGCCTGGCCTGGTCGAACCTGGGAATGCTCTAATCCTTTTATATCAGAGCTGCCGCTTGTGTGATTCAGCGTGCTAGCCTTTGTTAAAAAAAAAAAATCAAAGTATAAGAAACTCAATTATCCGTGAGCTAGCTTAATTACCAACCATATATACGATAGAGAGAGAACTACGATAGATTGATTGTCAAATATTGTTATTGAAAATAATTTCTTATAGAAGATTTAGAAAGATGTAGTACATATACGTCACGTATACTCAAATTAGATCAATGATCGATTTTTAAGTTCTATCGAGAGCGTAACAGTTTACTTCCAATTACGTAAATTAATTGTTCAATTGAAATCAAATGGCATAAAAATCTTTAAGAATCATCTTTGATCGATCATTATAATTAGGAGTTGGAAACCGACTTGCTTAATAATTTAATTTGCTGAAGTCCACTATACCAGACACAAAATTCACTTGTTTTGTGTTGATGACATATATGATCGATTAAAATCAGAAAAGATCATGTTCACACAATGAGTCAAACAGGCTGCGTACGTCTTATAGAGATACAAGTTGCTAATTTTTAACTTAGATATCTTTGACATGTGCTTCCTATGTGCTAATTGAAATTTTTTATTAAAAAAAACATAATATGTAGTGACTAGTGATTAAGTTTTTGATAAGAAAAAATAATAATTTTTGGTCACTCAACTATGACCTAAAGTGAATACTTCCTTTTGGTTGAATACTTCCTCTAAAATCTGCCACTCATGTGAGCATGACTCTTGGTTTTTATATATATATATATAGATATATATATATATATATATATATATATATATATATATATATATATTCATGATAGGATTGTTTCCAATACCAATGACCCAAGTCATGCAGGCAAACGCGTAATTAAGTACAATTTTGTAGACAAACAAATTAATTCAATGGACCGTATGTATATATGCTGATCATATGATTCATGAACATCTCTTTAAAATCTAATGTGCAATTTAAACTAGTCTAGGCTGTTTGTTGACTCCAATAGAATTGAATTGATTCACTAGTCTTCTACCTTTGACATGAGGCATGAAAGTGAAATGCTTTAATTGCTTAGACTACTATGCAGAAAATCAGAAATGGCAAATGCTCTTTCATAGTTTCATGGTCCCATTGATTGCTCTACTTCACTTTATAAATGAGTAAATTCGACCACTATTTTGGAGTATATTTTCGCATGGTATAAAGTCTAAAAAAATAAAAATTGTACAAACATTTGCACGCACGAGCGCAGCTCTCTCGCGCAAAACACACGCAAGAAGGCTGGTATACAAAACTAAATTTAATAAACCCTTTATGCTATTTCCAATTCCCCAGAGGATTGTAGTTTTCTAATTACGTACGTACCCCTTCAGTCAAGTCAATCTATGTTCAAGTGGCTTCAAGAGAGATTGTTAATTCTTTGTTTTTTGTTGCTGGTAATATACTTACTTTGTTAATTTTTTTGTTGTTGAACACCCTAAATTAACTAAGCATGCATTAAATATATATAAAAATTGGGCCATAAAAATTCTATCATGCACATTTCCGAGTTTTACAACACAATAGATTTAATAATTAAAATTTTCGGATTATAGAAGTTCTCTACTGGTTAACGAAATTTGTTTGATTTTTTTTTGTAAACAGAGGCAGACGGGAAGCGACCCGACTTAGCCTCTATTGAATATTAGAAAGAAGAAAAAGAGAATACAAGTAAAAGAGAAGGGGACATTAAACCGAACTCCTCAAAAAAAAGAAAAAACAAGATTGAGTGAACAAAAAGACACTCCCAAACCAAAAAAGAAAACCAAAAGATAAAAACCAGCTTAACGAAATCGGAAATTGGGAAGTCCCAATTTATTCATTCTACAAGGAGAGCTAATAAAGTCAGGTGGTAAGTCCCACCATGTCAAGCCATCCGAAGAGAGGCCAAAGTTAGCAAGAGCATCAGCAGCTTGGTTTCCTTCACGATAAATATGAGATGATCGAAAGTGCATTAAAGAGATACGATGCAAACAATTTTTCCACTCAACACGCAGCTGCCAAGGAACCAGGTGAGGAGAGTGGAGAAATGTAATAACAAGTGCAGAGTCAACCTCTAACCATATATGCTTCCAATCCCGCACCCAAGCTAACTCAATAGCCATAATGACCGCCATAACCTCCGCGGCTACTGAGCTAGGAATGTCAAAGTTGGAAGAAAAAGCACCAAGAACACCACCTCTAAAATCTCTAAAGACGCCTCCATAACCCGCGTGGCCAGTGGAGCTACGCCAAGCACCATCCGTGTTAACCTTTATCCAACCAAGAAGAGGAGGATGCCAATTGACTTCAACAATAGAAGGAGCCCTAGGAGGCTTACCAGGGACCCCAAGCCTATTCAAAATAGAGAGATCCAAGGACCTAATGTACATGCAACCAGAACCAATTCTATTGGAGGAACAAATCTGCCCAATGATCAATCTACAAGCATTTATCACATTGGCCTGCACACCATCAAACTTTGCACGATTCCTAAAAAGCCAAATGCACCAAAGTAAAGTCACAAAAGCAGCAACCCAAAGCTCCCGCAATTGAGGACTGCGACCTTGTGTCAAGCCCCCATGAAGCCGATCCAAAATAGAATCATGAACAAAATCCACCTCAAACATTTGCGATAAGCATTGCCATAACGAAGAAGCAAACGAACAAGAGAGAAAAATATGCTCAAGAGACTCACCATGCAGGTGACAAAGAAAACAGCGAGAAGCAAGAGAAACACCCCTTTTTTGAAGGAAGCCCTCGGTTAAAACACGACCAGAAAACACTTTCCAAGCAAGCATAGACATACGTGGAGGAATAAATTTTGCCCAAATTAACTTTCCCCAATTGACGACATCAAAACGATGACGCATAAAACTAAAAGCTTCACGGGCAGTAAGCATACCAGAAGGAGAGGGCATCCAAATGAATTGGTCCACCGCTTGAGCATTAATTGAGATAGGAACTTGTTGATGTATAAAGTGACAAAGGCCTGGGAAGTGTAATTGGAGCAAAGAAGGGAAATTCCATGCACCATTAGTGATATAATCAGCAACTAAAGTATCAAGATGACTCACCACACCACCATGCAAACCAAGCAACTCAATTAACGGAAGACCCACAAAATTGTCTCTCCAAAAGAATATTTTCTCTCCATTACCAATTAACCACCTGCCATGATGCTCAAGAAGAGGCCAAAAACGTTTCACCCCAGGCCAAATAGAAGAAATGGCATAAGATCTCCTCAAAATTCCTGCACGACAGAAGCGAGCACGAATTAAAGAATCCCCCTCAGAGGTCGAAGAAAAAATCCCCCAAGCTGACTTAAGAAGAAGGGAATGGTTGAGAACCCGTAACTGCTTTAGACCCAGACCACCCTCCTTCACCGGAGAACAACAATTCTTCCAAGCAACAAGAGGGACACCACGCGCATCAATTGAACCCGACCATAAAAAGTTTCGACACCACACCTCCAAGCGCCGAAGCAAAGAAATTGGCCATTCATAAACTTGAAAGCTGTAGGTTAACATACTGTAAATAACTGACTTAATTAATTGCAACCTACCAGCCATAGACAGCAAGGAGCCCATCCAACTTGAAAACCTCAAACGGATCTTGTCAACAAGAGGCTGAAAATGAGAAGATCGGGGTTTACCCCGAAATATAGGGACACCCAAATAAGTGAAAGACGATGAACCCAAGTTCATTCCCAAAGATGAAACAATTGAATTTTGCCTCCTGCTAATATGCTTGCCAATGAAAACATGCGACTTCGCACGATTAATTACCTGCCCTGAATTAAGACCATACTCCTCAAAGAATCTCATAACTACACCCAAACTGCGACGATCACCCCGACAAAAAACAATTACATCATCAGCAAACAGAACATGAGATGGAGCACGAACACCGCGAGGAGACGAGATAGAATGGATATGACCAGAAGTAGCTAAAGAAGCAATGCCCCTACTTAGCACTTCTTCCGCCAAACAGAAAAGCAAGGGAGAGAGGGGATCCCCTTGACGAACACCTCGACCACAAGAAAAATACCCAACCGAATTACCATTCACAAGTAAGGAGAGCTTGGCCGAATTGAGGAGAGCTCGAACCCAACCCACGAAAGTCTGATGAAAACCAAAAGCCTGGAGAACGGATAGCAAAAAATCCCATGATAAGGTGTCAAAAGCTTTAGTAATATCAACTTTAATAGCCACATTGCCACCATAACACTTGTTATCCAACAAGTTGAAACACTCAGAAGTAGTCAAGATACAATTGGAAATCTGACGACCAGGCACAAAAGCATGTTGATGGGGAGAAATGATTCTGGAAGCAATAGAAGCTAATCTCATGGACAAAATTTTTGGAATGACCTTGAAGATGAAATTTGCCAGAGCAATCGGTCGAAATTGAGAAATGGAATCAGCATGCTCAACCTTAGGGATTAAAATCAAGAAGCTAGAATTGAAAGAGTCTGGCAAGGTTCCGAAACGGAAGAAATGCTGCACTGCTGCCACAACATCCTTACCCACAATATCCCAACATGAGACAAAGAAACACCCATTAAAACCATCTGGACCCGGCGCACTAGTAGGATCCAAGTCCTTCACCGCCGAAAGGATCTCAGCATCGGAAGGGAGAGCAATAAGATGAACATTATCCATATCCGTAACCAATGTCGGAATGACCCTGGAAGCAAGAAGAGTGTCTTGACAATCACCATGATTAGAAAAGAGATCCATATAGTAGTCCAAAATATGCCTTTCAATGGAAGCAGGATCCTCCAAAACCTGACTGCCATTCAAAAGACAAGTAATTGAAGACTTAGCTTTTCGAACCCTGCACATTGCATGGAAGAAAGAAGAATTACGGTCTCCATCAGTTATCCATCTCAACCTTGATTTTTCACGTAGAAAAGACTCTTGCACCCTCATAGACTCATTTAAGTTGGCCTGCAACTCAATTTCATTAGCAAAGGTGGTATTAGAACCCCCAGAATTAGCAATAGAAAATTGTAAGGCCTCAAGCTCAGCAAGATCATTCTCAACTCTCCTGTTAACATCTCCAAAAACCTCCCAATTCCAAATACGGAGGGAACTCCGAAGAACCCTCAACTTATGCTGGAGGACCAACAACGGACAACCATAAGTAGAAGAGGAATCCCAACAATGCTTTACAAACCCATGAAACTCATTGTGATCAAGCCACATCTTCTGAAAACGAAAAAGGCTACGGCGTACCCTAAAAGAATTTGAGAAAGACATGGGTAAGGGATTATGGTCCGAGCTGAGACGGGGTAAAGTAGAGCAAGTAAAGGAATCCCATGAGTCAAACCAAAATAAGTTTGCCAGACACCTGTCAAGTCGAAGCTCCACATTACCACGTACACCTCGCCGCCTAGCCCAAGTGAAAGGCGCACCCTTAGTGTCCACATGCACCAACTCACAAGTGTCAGACATAGCCTGAAATTCCTCACAAGAAAGGCGAGATAAGGGAGCACCACCCATCTTCTCGTGAGCACCCAAAACTGCATTAAAATCCCCATACACAAGCCATGGCCCAGAAACAAAACGGCTTTTGATATTAGCAATATCAAGCCACAAACGACGACGCTCTGTCATCGTAGTCTTTGCATACACTGCCGTGAGAATACAGTTAATAGAGTCAAACATTAATTGGAAAGTCACCTGCTGGTCAGAAGAGAAAAGAACTTGAACTGACTGAAATAGAGAAGCCTTGCAAAAAACCCAAAGGTTTGGCAGCAAACTCCCCCTATCGTTAGAACCAACAAAAACCAAATTCAAGGAAGTCCAAAAAGAAGTAGGAATACTACTCAAAGCAACAAAAGGTTCAGAAATACATAGCACTTCCGGACAATGAGTACGGACAAACTTCTTCAGAGCATTCTGAGTGGGGTCATTACCTATACCCCGAAGATTCCAATAAAGAACCTTCATTCAGAAATATTTTTACGACAGAGATAGGCCTCGCGGCTAGAAGCCAAGGCCGCTTGTCTCTTGAAAACTTTTTTCTGGGCTTTCGACTGCACCACAGTGAATTCCCCAGCCATCTCCGCACGATCCGTATCATCAAACCAGCTAGAGAGCGGAGATAGGGGAGTGACAACACCCACAGTAGTATCCGGACCCTTATCGCTGACACCATCAATGACCACTTGGTGCACGCAATCATCATCACAACCTCCGGAATCCAGAACACGATCCATAGCAACTTCCAAGTGATCAGTGGCACCCAGAAATTGCTCAATAACAGCTCCAGAAACAATAGGAGCTGGAGCAGTATCCTTATGCTGAACACCACAGACCGGTGCAGATCCATCAACATGGACGGGAGAAACAAACCCAACTTCGGGTGCGTGAACCACAGGAGAAGTTTGCGCATAAGAAGGACCCTCCCTTGGATCTAAACTGGGACAAGGAGAGGGGTCAACAATCACATCCTTACCTTCTCTTTGTTTAGGAACATAGACATGAGAAGAAAGTCGTTTACGCGTCTGCTTAGGGCGGCGTTTGCGGGAACGACCCCTACCAGATCGATGATTCAGCTCCCCACTCATAGGAGCAGAGGGAATGACAAATTTGCAATTGGCAACGTGATGTCCAACATTGCCGCAATGGGAGCATAGATCAGGAAGCTTTTCATAGTCCACACCTTGGATAACGGTTTCACCATTCTTACGTTTAATCACTAGCTCTAGTGGGAGATCAGTAGAGAGATCCACGTCCACCAAAACCCTAGCGAAGAGGCCATATTTGCGATCCAAGGTATTTGGATCAATTTTAACAGGGACGCCCACACCGCATGCAATCTCAAAAAGAGTACGGGCCTCCCAAAATTCCAGTCCCAAATTCCAAAACCTCACCCAAACATGAGCGTTTGTGTTCTTCTGACTTGCAGGAGAGAAGTTAGGAACCCACTTCATGAAGCGCATAGTCCCCGGCTTGAGCGCAATAGTTCCCTTTGTCCAAGCCCAAGCACGCGAAGCATCAGAGGTAAAACAGAAAGTGAAGTAGCCTTTGCCCATGGGAATGAGTTTCCAACCACCAAGTTCACCCCAAAGAGAACTCAGCCTGCGTTGCAGATCCGAAGGGGAATAAGGTTTGTCTCCAGAGGCTAACTGAAGACGACCCAGAAGCATGTATTTGCATTTGTCAAGACCCGATTGATAACCATCCTCCGAGATGACAACGGTTGTTTTACCATCCTGAACGACAGGAGTGGGCAGATCAGCTGTCGGAAAAACTGCCGGAGTTACAACCGATGCATAGGAGCGGTGCACTGACACCCCATCCTCCAAGAAAGACCAAGGGCATATTGCAGACGTGGCAGCCATGATAATGGAACATACAATAAAATATTAAACTCGTGCTAATAAACAAATGGAAAGAATAGCAAAAGGTACTTCAAGAGAGAATAATTCCCACAGACACCACACCCACATGCAGGTTAGTGGGTTGCATGAGAAGTCAGTAACCGCGTGGCACCTACACCGGCGAGCAGAACCACTGACCTCACCGGAAGTGAAAAAACAATTGGTAGCATGTGGGAAGCCTAGAGAGAGCCATCCACCAAAAAAGTCGAAACGACCTACGAAATTTGTTTGATTATATTGAAATGTTTTATGCGCGTACTGTACAAGAAGCATCATCCATCAATGTTGGAAGATGAAGTTTGGCGGCTGGAGAAGATTGCGAAAGATGGAGCATTTCACATGGGGCTAGCCGCCAACAACATTCATACAGTCCAGGACTTCTTGAAGATGCTGGTCGTGGACCAATTAAAGCTTAAAGGGGTATGTACGTAGAATCCTTTAACATACTCGATCTATTGCAGATAGCTTAGCTAAGCTAATTATTTTTACTCAGAATGCATGGTTGAATTGATATTAGAACTAAACCTGCAGATTTTAGGGGCAATATCAAAAAGAACGTGGGAAGTAACAGTGGAGCATGCGAAAAAGTGTGTGATGGGTAACAAAACATTTCGAGTTTTTCTTGACTCCGATATGCCAAGTGATGAAGGCTGTGATCAATGGCCAAACTTTCTCTACTCGGGACCTACGTAACTATAATAGGGTACGTGTGTATGAATCATGTTCATAAATATAATATGCATAATCATTTATTTTATTTTGAAGTGCTATTTGATCCCATTCTATGTGATTTGTTTTGTAATTAATAAGTTTGTGCTAATGGTGGCCGGTGCTATATATATATATGCAGACCTATATTGAGAACTTGGTGAGGGAAGCGCATGCAAACTGGAATTCCTTGGAGGTGGTCGATACAATGATGAATGAGACTGCTTTACTCACACAAGGTATTTTAAAGTTTACACAGTACTTCTCTTGATCGATAGGATCATACACATGATCGAATTAAAGATATGGAGAGGACATCCACAAATTTAAAAAACACATAATTTATCTTCTCTACTTACTACCTTGTAATGTGCGTAGTTGAATAGAAATCACTATTTATTCTTTAGCGATCTTTTATGCAGGGATTAAAAAAAATTGACAAGACGGAAAATCATTATTGTGATGTAAAATTATTCCAAACAAACGTATGTAATGTATTGGATCAAACTGAAAGGACAATATTTGGTTGATTTTTAGCTTAAATGATCCTTATCGTGAGACCTAAAAAAATAGATAGTCAAGTCGGTCATTGAATCGCCTGGAATGTGAGTGTTTTTTTTAACATTAATTGTTAAGTTTCATTTCATCGATCCAATAATTAATAACATAAATACTTTGACACACATGGATATTAGGTTATGTAGAGGATGAGCAATATCATCCTCAGGCAATGATGGTAAGAGCATTGGATCATCAAGGGCAGCAAGAGCAGCAGCAGCCAGGTGATGATCATAAGTGTAATGTGGGAGCTGTTGTGTTGTGGCTCGTTATTTTTTCTCTTTGCTATTTATATTCTGTAGCAGTTATATATTAAAGGCTGCGGGAAAATAGAATAGACTGAATAGTAGTGGGTGTAACTGCTGTGGCAGTTTACACAAGAAAGAATACGAGCAGATGTTGCAGTTAACTGCATTGTGTTAGAGTTTGAGTTGGTGTGTATTCTGTAACTTTACTCTTTGATAGTGAATTTGTCTCTGCTGCTCCGTGGATGTAGACTAACCCGAACCACGTAAATCTCTTGTGTTCTTTAGTTTCTTGCTATCTTTTATCTGTGTTACTGTGGTGAAGTTGTTTCCGCTGTGTGTTTTATTTTGTTGTCTTCTATTATTTGGTATCAAATTCTAACAGTAGCTGGTGCTTCTGGGTACTCACCAATACTGCCAATACTATTACCAGACTTCCAGACTTACAGTCCGTGAATGGAGGTCGCTGCTCTGGGTGGTTTTTTTAGCCAATGGAGAAGAAGGCAACTCTAACGTCAGTTTCAAAAAAAAAAAAACAGAGGCTACATGATCTGGCATTATAAGATCCGTTTGATTATTTGGATGATGGTGATCTAATGAACTTCACAAAAACTGCACACAATTGAACTTCAGAGGAGCTCAATCCACCGATATTTAGCAGCAGCAGCACCAGCTTCAAGTGCAGTGATAATTGGCAGATAAGTTCACCATACGCGTCGTTCAGCCAGCCATATATGGAAACTAGTGCATGTCATCGAATGTAGCATCTCAGCAGAGTCATCAACTTCAGATGGTGATAAAGGATCTCAGGGTCGTTAAGCAATTACTACTTCAATATATGGCCTGGTGCTGTTCCATCTATATATATATATATATGTGTGTGTGTGTGTTTATTTTTGTTCTACATGTAAAATACATACTTCCATATATGTAGTCACCTATATTTACGGAATGAATCCTTGTAATATGGGGTGTGTGTGTTGGTGTAGTGGTTGTCGACTTATAGGTTGCCACAAATTATTTTTTTTTTTTTAAAAAAAAAAAAAAAAATTCCTTGTAATATCATGGGTTTGTTTTACAAAGTGTGTCTATTAGGGCAAATAACAAAAAAGGAAGAATAGTCTTTTTCTTTCAAATCAGAGTTTCATTTGATGAAAGGGAAAAACATCCCTGAAAACATTACAATACAAAAGCTCAGTAAGTTCAAAATGGGCCAATGCTAAAGCCCAAATACTTAATCCACACTTAGCGGGCCAGAAAAATAACATTGGGTCACATTACTCACATAGCTTCACGCCTTCAGTCCTTCACCGGAGTTGGCAGGGCTGCATAGTGAGGCTTGCTCCTATGACATTGTGCGTGGTTTTTGTTCGATCTCCTATCCTCTCACTCGTGTATGGGAGGGTGCTTCCTCAACTTATACGATCATTTCTTTTCGATCTTCCTCTCGGTTGCATGAGTTCCTCAGTCTGAGGATCGTAGTTGCATCTCAGTCTTCCAGAAGGTTGGCTTGTTGGAAATCACTGACTTTGGGATGGATCAAGGGTAATATTGATGGAGCTTTTGATTTGTGGTGTGGGTGCAGTTTTCCGTGATCATAGTGGTGGAATTGTAGGTGATTTTTGTTCTCCTCTCTCACATGTAGCTTCACCGGAGTTAGCAAAAGCTTTGGTTGCACGTGAGGCTTGCTCTTATGCTATTGAGCACAGCTTCTCTCCTTTGATTTTCGAGTCGGACTCTTTTTCTTTGATTTCGGCTACTAGAGACGTCGTTCCCCATACTTCGTTCAACGGATGTGTGTATGACGACATCATCTTCTTACTTTTAGAACTCTCTAACTCTGATTTTCTACGTGTTTTTCGTGAAGCTAATGAATTGGCTAATGATTATGCTCGTTTTGTTTATACTTCTAGACATTCTTTTTCATGAGTTAGAACTCTTCTAAATGAGGTGTTGAGCTACATTCCTTCTCTTTGTATTCTTTGAAAGTTTGAATAAAGATCGTCTCCCTCTCTCAAACAAAAAAAAAATTGTTACCTTTACTTTGCTCATAATAAATTGAAATAGTGCATTACTTGATCAATTCAAAAGCTATTAACATGAATTATTTGCAGACATTTTACTGTTGATGCAATTGCGGTTAAACTTAAACATGTGTCGGCGAAATCTCATCAGACGGCCTGGTTACAGAGTCGGGTTTTCCTCTTTCGCTTCTGCTATTCTCAGCAAACTTCACACTCGCATGGTGAAAACCTTTCTCCTTCTCCTTTGAGCTCCATTCAGACATGTAATAGTCTTCTTCTGTTACAACCTTTCCAGATGATGGACCAAAAAACATTCCGCCCCATTGTGGGAAGTGTATCAAAGTCATTGGAAGGGTGCAGCATATGATCATAACCCCCATTAGAGTTATCCCTCTTTCTTTTGAGTACTTTGATCCTTTGAAGAATATCAATTGGGTCAGAACTGCACCTACATTTCCACCACCTCCTGTCATACCAGATATGACCCCCAATGACCTGAAAAATGGGAATAAAAATATAAATATGTAGGCTTAATAGTGATTTATGACATTCACACAAAAAAAAAAGTGATTTATGACAATCTTATCATACTAGAGTACTTAGACAACTTAATTGGTCAAAGTTTTCGTCTTGCCAGTCTGACAGTAGAGGGATGAAAATTAACACCTTTTTTTTGTTGGATGAAAATGAACACCTCTAATATGAAAACTGTGACACTTGCTAATCTCTTTAGTACATTGATAAAATATGTTGCATACTTTCATTTTTTTTTTTGGCTAATCTACTTTACTTTAATGTTTTCTGACCAGTTATAATTATCAAAACTGCCATTCTCTAGAAGACTAGTAAGTTTGATCCGTTAAATAATACATTTTATACTTTCCAACAGTCAAACTTCACAGCTGATGGGATCGATTTGCAGACTTTTATGTCCCAGTGAAAATTATTCCAGTCCGCTATGCAAAATCTCAGAGCTGTTCTATGAACACGTGAACCCAAACAACTACACTTAGCAATGGTGTGTAAAAAAGTGATCATTTTAGAAGAAGAATTAGGAATTAATCCAATGCCAGTTAAATCACAGAGAAGAAAGTGTTTATGGGAAACATACCTTCTGGAAACAAAAGGAACCACCCCAAATGTAAGTCCACAAGCACCTTGGCAAAACAAGGAGAACAAAATCATGACAACAATGGAAGCACTCAAAGAACCAACTTGCCCAAGAATCACACACAACACTCCCCCCAAAGTCTGCACCACCCACAAAGTCCACAGCCTCCCTCTCATCCCAAACCTCTTGGACACCAAATCCGATAAAATCCCACCTGCAGGTCTCGAAACAATGTTAGCTAATCCGAAAGTCGCCGCTATAATCCCTGCAGTGTGGAGCTTGAGATTGAATCTGTCGTAGAAGTACTCGGCTATTATGTTGTCCACAGTGAGCTCAACCCCAAAGCAATAGCCATAAGTCAATGCCAGAATCCACCCTCTGTAATTTGTAATCCCATGCCAGAACACGCTCGAGAATTTGTCTTTCGGTTTGTCACCGGACTTCTCCAACCCGTGGAAGTTGCCGTCCGGCATGTCCTGCCCGAAAAGCAGAATCGCAAAGGCAGAGAGCATCTGCAACAGGGCAGGGACTTGAAACGCAATTCGCCAAGCAGTGAACTTGGCGGCACCAATGTCGCGGATAAGGCTAAATACAAGTGGCATAATCAGCTGCGTGGCGCCACCGCCCAAGTTCCCCCAACCGCCAGCGACGCCGTTGGCAGTGCCGACCACCGGAGGCGAGAACATGGAGCTCATCCAGAACTGGGTGGATACGAAAGTGGCAAGGGAGAAGCCCACAAAAAACCGCAAGAGCAGAAAAGAAATCGGAGATGAGGCCATCGAAAACAAGAACACAGCCGGTGCGGTTAGGAGTATGAGCGAGGCTGACGCGAGGCGAGGGCCGAATAAGTCGCACGCGGTTCCCATGGCGAGTCGAGCGAAGACTGCGCCGGAGACAGAGGCGATTCCTGCATTGCCGATTTCGGTGGCGGTGAGGTTGAGGTTGTCTCGGATTATGGGGATTAGAGGAGGTGCAGCGAAAGTGGATACAAAGCAGAGGAAGAAGGAAAACCATGACAAATGAAATGCTCGCATGTGGGGTTTGGCAAATGAGAAGAGCCAGAACTCTGTCGCCTTGTGGTCAGAGTCCACGGGAAGAGCAAATTTCCGGGACTCATGACAATTAGATTCCATGACTGTAGAGCCTTCAACTTCCATCTTTCTGCAACTCTATTGCGTAGAGAAGAAGAGATGAGATTTTTGAAGTTGTCTGGCACCAACGAACAAATTGCTGGATATTTTGTATACTGAGTAACGCCGGCTGATATATGCCAATGGGAATGACCTTGTGTAGGTTTGGAAAGACAGCTTTGAATTAATTAACTCTGTGAAGTCGATCGCCGAGTCTCATATAGTCATATGGACCACCCTTTCACTGCGGCGGGAGGATGTGTAGGAAAATGTGGAGGGGAGTGGTTGGCAGCAAGCGTGTTTGAAACTTTGAATGGAGTTAATTTGACAGTAACGTTTTGGTTTGGTAGTCGCGTATGCCAAAGAACTTGGAATATAACGAACAAGTTGGAGTTAGCATTGACCTGGAGGCTTGGAGAGGTTGCCTAGATACCAAGGGATGCTTGGAATCTGGGGCTGGGTCCCTTGTTGACTTGCTAACGAGATTTCCTTCTCATAGCAATATACCATCGACTTTGGAGCTTTAGATTCATGGCATATTTCAACTCTCATCAGTCAAAATGAAGAATGAATAATTGATTTCATTCAATATATTTTTCTACATACATTTGCTATGAGGACTAAGATATATATACACAAAAGAATAGTAAACTTAGACAACTTTCCCTAAAACACTCCTTAAAACATGGAGACAACTTTTCCTATTATTCCTTGAAACATTCCAGGATTTGAGCCTTATTTTACTGCTGGAATGACTCACACTTTAACACTCCCCCTCAAGTTGGAGCATACATATCACGAAGGTCCAACTTGCATAGTGAGTCATGAAAGGCCTTGCTTGAAACTGCCTTAGTTAATATATCTGCCAATTGTTCTTCGGATGGAACAAAAGGAAAAGTAATCAACTTTGCCTCCAACTTCTCTTTAATGAAATGTCGATCCACCTCAACATGTTTAGTGCGATCATGTTGTACTGGATTATGAGATATGTCGATAGCTGCTTTATTGTCACAATATAGATTCATCGCCTGTTTGGGTTTAAAACCCAAGTCACGTAGTAAATTCCGCAGCCACAACAATTCACAGACTCCATGAGCCATACCTCTATATTCTGCCTCTGCACTGGAACGAGCTACCACCTTCTGCTTCTTGCTTCTCCAAGTAACAAGATTTCCACCAACAAAAGTGAAGTAGCCAGAGGTAGACTTTCTGTCATTAATACAACCAGCCCAATCTGCATCTGTGTAACCACTTACTTCGAGGTGATTATGTTTTGAGAACATCAATCCCTTGCCTGGTGCAGACTTTAAATATCTCAAAATCCGTAGAACAGCATCCATATGACATTCACTTGGGTTATGCATAAACTGACTCACAACACTAACAGCATATGCAACATCTGGTCTAGTGTGTGACAAATAAATCAGACGTCCTACTAACCTTTGATATCTGGACTGATTAGTTGGAGTCTGATCGGGATATTCAGCTAAGCGATGATTTTGCTCAATTGGGGTATTGATGGGCTTACAGTCTAACATGCCAGTTTCTGTCAGCAAGTCTAGCACATACTTTCTTTGACACATGAATATACCATCTCTCCCCCTGGCTACCTCAATCCCCAAGAAGTATTTAAGGTTGCCAAGGTCTTTCATCTCAAATTCTGACGCCAATTGTTGTTGCAGTCTATCAATTTCTTCCAAGTCATCTCCAGTAATCACCATATCATCCACATATATTATCAACACCGTAACTCTGCCCTTTCGATGCTTGAAGAACAATGTATGATCAGAATTACTCTGCTTGTATCCAAACTGGCGCATAGATTGTGTGAACCTTCCAAACCAGGCACGAGGTGACTGCTTTAAGCCATACAAAGACTTTTTTAATTTGCACACTACCTCAGATGATGAGTTAGTTCCATATCCTGGTGGAAGATCCATATAGACTTCTTCAGAGAGATTACCATGGAGAAATGCATTCTTGACATCGAATTGTTTGAGAGGCCAATCCAAGTTAGCTGCCAGTGACAGTAGGACTCTGATGGTGTTCATCTTGGCTACAGGTGCAAAGGTCTCATCATAGTCGATGCCGTATGTTTGAGTAAATCCTTTAGCTACCAACCGTGCCTTGTATCTGCTCACTGAACCATCTGCATTATGCTTTACTGTATAGATCCATCGGCAACCAACTGTCTTCTTCCCACGTGGAGGAGGGACAAGTTCCCATGTGTCATTCTTTTGTAATGCCTCCATCTCTTCTTCCATGGCTTTTGACCACTTTGGATCTCTTAGAGCATCCTGCACTTTATTAGGCACAGATACAGTAGATATTTGATTCACAAATGATTCATATGACTTAGATAGCCTATGAGTTGACACAAAATTGGCAACAGGATATTTAGCTTTAGCATGAACAGTGGGTTCATACTTTTTAGCAGGCTGACCACGAGTTGACCGACTGGGTAATACATATTTTGTGGTCTCAGACTCAACAGAAGTGGATTCAATATTAATGTTAGAATCAGACAAGGGTTCTAGAGGTACCTCTGTGTGATCTTCAGCACCTTGAGATTCATGGTCGAGAGAAGGGACTGTTACTGAGGGAGGTACAAGAGTGTCAGCACCTTGATTGTCAATTTCCTGTAGTGCAAGCGATTGGTTGTTAGGGTGCGTGACTGATTGCAATGGCTCATGGGATTCAGGTGACTGGTTGCTAGATTCAGGTGACTGGTCACTTGGTATGACACGACTAGTCGCGGGTGCCAATATTTCTCCTCCTTCTTCTTCAATATTTTGATCACCAACTGAAACATCATCCACTGGACTACTACCGCTGAACATCTCGTCTAAGTATCTGAAGTTCTCCCCCTGACGAGAAGTGTCAGTGGGAGAGAAGTAGCAGGCATCCTCATAAAATGTGACATCCATGGTGACATAAAATTTTTGAGTTGGAGGATGGTAACATTTATACCCTTTCTGATTAGTGCCATAACCAACAGATACACACTTCAGGGCACGAGGGTCTAACTTTGATCTCTGATTCTTAGGAATATGAACAAAGGCTGTACACCCAAAGACTCTAGCCGGAAGATTATGAAAAGAAGGAATAGAGATATGGGTAGACAAAACTTCAAACGGAATACGACCTTTAAGAACACTAGAGGGAAGACGATTTATGAGATGAGCGGCAGTAAGGACAGCTTCCCCCCACAAGTATTTGGGCATGTGGGCACCAAAGAGAATGGATCTAGCCACGTCAAGGAGATGACGATTCTTACGTTCCGACACTCCATTTTGTTCAGGTGTTTGAGGACATGTAGTTTGGTGGATTATCCCATGAGTTTGGAAAAACTGCTGAAAATCATGATTGACATATTCCCCCCCATTATCAGACCGAAAGACTTTGATATTACCATTGTATTGGGTTTGAATGAGACTCTTGAAGGCTTGAAAAGCAGGGAAAACAGCAGACTTAGTTCTTAACAACATTACCCAAGAAAGTCTAGTGCAATCATCAATGAATGATACAAACCAGCGCATGCCAGTAGGAGTTGGGAGTTGGGAAGGACCCCACACATCAGAATGGATGAGTTCAAATGGGATAGTACTTTTATTGGAAACGCTTGGAGGGTAACTAACGCGATGACTTTTTGCTAGGACACATGTTTCACAATGCAAAGTGGACTCATTAATTCCAATAAACAGAGAAGGCATAGATTTTTTCATGTTGCTAAAGGAAGAATGCCCCAAACGACGGTGCCATAGAAATAACTCACTCAGTTGATCTGAACTTGTAGTCAAAGCAGCTCGGGCGATCTTCCCTGGTTTCTCCCCGGCATACATGTGATCCAGGTGAAACAGTCTCCCCCTCAGATATCCCCGACCAATTATCTCTCTAGTGAGAAGATCCTGAAAAATGACATACATAGGAAAAAAGGTGACAGAACACTTAGACTGAGCATTTAACTGTGGGACAGATATTAAGTGGTGAGATAAAGCGGGAACGTATAACACATTATGAAGTTCTAGAGAAGGAGTGACCCGAATGGAACCGGTCCCTAAAACAGGAAATGCCTCACCGTTGGCATTGGTAACACTAGACACAAGTGGAGAAGACAAATGAGTGAAATAAGATTTATCATAAGTCATATGATCTGAGGCACCTGAATCAATTATCCAAGTATCTTCACCAATAAAATTAGAAATTTGTAAAGTCATACCGATCTTACCCCAATTACTGCGAGTAACTAACGCACTATTTTTATCAACAGAGTGGAGGTTGTCAAAATGACCTTGTGGGTAGCCAATCAGTTGATAGCAAGATGATTTAGTGTGTCCAGGTTGCTTGCAGTAGTGGCAGATCACAGGTGGTATGGATTGATGACCAAAATCGACAGGTGCCATTGTGTAGAGAAAAAATCTCGCAGCGGAATCACAGAATGATTTGTCAACACAGACTGAAAAATTTAGTCACCGATGAATAGTAATTCGCACCCACTGGACAAGTGACTATTTATGAATAGTAACTTGTGCCAAAGTCAAAAGTTTTCCCTTGTGTTCTTTTTTTTTTTTTGCTTTCTTCGGCTAATTGCTTTGCTCCCCTAGTATTTTTCTTCTTCTTTTCTCTCCTTTTCTTCTCTCCTTTTCAGCTTTTCTTCTCTTCCTCTTGGAGTTCAGGCTCTGTGGTTGTTTCACCAGAGACAAATACCAAATTTCTCTTGAGATGGTAACAGTGCAGCGGTGGTCTCGGCACGAGTAGAGGTTGCGGATTGTGCAATTGGAGGCTGCGACGGCGGCGAGGGTGCAGAGAACACGTGCGGCGGTCTGGGATTGAGAGAGAGCGTTGGTGGTGCTGTGAATAGAGAACGGTGGAGCACAGGAGCTGAGGAGCTCGTGGCTCTGTGATGGAAGCACTGGGCTTGGTACGTCTGATCTGTGGAGCCTCTAGACAAGGCTAGGCGCGGCGCTGTGGAGACGCGGCGGTGAATGGGTGTTGTTGGTGTCGGTCTGGTGGAGAAGAAGAACTGAAATGGGTTTGTGGTGTGATATTTGTGGGTAGATGAAGAATAAGACGGAGCCCAATTAGCAGAACACAAATCACCAAAGAGGATATTTTCAACAGTGATCGATCTTCACTTGATTTGAAGATTGAACAACAATATTAACAACAAATGTTGAAAAACAAGAGCAGAACTTTTGGAATTCCTAGAAATGCAGGAAGGGCCGGATCTAGAAGAAGATGAACAATCCCAATTACTGGGCAAATAAATCAAGAATAGACTGCTTGATCAATCCCAATTACTGGGTAAACTAATCAAGAAAAATAACAAACAAAGAGACAAAGTCCAAAGATTGGATCTCTGCTCTGATACCAAGTCAAAATGAAGAATGAATAATTGATTTCATTCAATATATTTTTCTACATACATTTGCTATGAGGACTAAGATATATATACACAAAAGAATAGTAAACTTAGACAACTTTCCCTAAAACACTCCTTAAAACATGGAGACAACTTTTCCTATTATTCCTTGAAACATTCCAGGATTTGAGCCTTATTTTACTGCTGGAATGACTCACAATTGGTACAATTATCACTTCCCACCGGTTCTATTGCTAAACCATTTTTCTGTCGGTCTCAACTTTGTATTCTTAGTCTCATCTTTCACGTTCATAATAAGAGTTCGAATTTTATTCATTTTTTCTAAATTAGAAATACATATTTTAAGATAGTAAGAGGCTTTTCAAACACCAATTCACATCGATACATATCTCATATACGTTAATGTCTTAATAATAGAATTGTTTTTCAATATGTTATCGACTTATCGTAAATTGAATTGACTGTGTCATCCGAGATAGGTAAGATTAATTGTGGAATGAAATTTCAATCTGTTATCATAAGTTAAATTGATCGTCTCACCTGAGATATGTAAGACTATGGAATAAAAATGTGTTTAACATAAATAAAAAGTTTAGGTTTAGGGTTTAGGTGTAACCAAAAAAAAAAGTTTAGGTGACATCATATAATTAACGAGCTAGTAACACCTAGTTATTGAATATTTCTTGTTAAAATTCACACTCGTTTATTAAGAAAACAAAAAATAAAAAAATCGCAGGAATTTTTTTTATATTCCGTTAAGAAAATTTGATAGGATGACATGCATGGTTACACATGTCACTAAAGAATATTCACTGAAGTTGGTGGAATCAATTCTATGTACCTAAGAATCTGGTTGTGCTCAAGCCTGATTCGTTGCAGAAATATGTGTAAGTCAACCATTCGGTGACTCACGGTCTCACGTGCTGTTATCCGTTCCACTAAGTAAGGAACAATTGCTCTACAAATCTCAAATTAATTGCTAATTGATTACTGGTTTAGTAGTATTCTATTATTATTAAAATATTATTGAAAGTTAAACCTGTTATTCAGAAGAATGTTTAATTAGATAGATGTGATTTCCTGGTGTAAACCTCCTCCTGGTGTTCATATGTATGAAATGTTATTTTCATAACTTAATCCTCCAACATTTTTTTGTGACTTTCTCTATTTTTTTTTATTCCAACCATTTTCATCGTCTCGGTCGAGATTTCATAAAAATAAATTAAATGTAGCTAGTATGCTTAAATTTGTCCCATGATCGAGAAAAGGCCATGGATCGAATCCTGAATGCTTATAGTAGTAGAATATAGTCATTATTTAGTATTTGATCAATTTAAAAGAGGTTTTTATCATCGGTGGGGTCTGAACTTTTCGTGACCGGACAAAATAGGGTCTGAACTTACAAAACAATCAATTAGGTGCCTGTACTTAAAAACATAAACCATTTAGGTACTTCCGTTACAATTCCGTCTAATCTCCGTCAAAAACAAGGACAAATCAGACATTTCACTATACTTTTTATTAGGGAAAAAAAATCTCCTATTAGTTTTGTTCTAGTTGAGATTTGAACTTCCCATCTCTCAATAAAAGCCTTACACCTTAACCACCAATGTAACGCCCCAAATTGCACCTCTTCAATTTAAGCACGCTACAGTGCCGCGAATCCTTAAAAATACAAGGTAGAATACTAACTTATACTTTAAAGAAACGCAAGGCATTTATGGGAATTGTTTTTAGAACGCGATGCGGAAACATATTTAATTTGAATAGAGGTGAAACAATTGGAAATCGTAAAACGATTTAAATCCAATTTTCAAATTAAATAACCGGATCGAAATATGATTTCATGAATGAGTTCCATGTGGTAAAGCACATTATTGACCATGAACAGGCTAAATGGTCAACGGGTTCCAAAATGAATGAAATGATACAATGAGAATAAATGGATAACTCCAGAACCTGATATTCGAGAAACGAATATCCGATTATAACAAGTACGCACACCCAGCTCAATCCCTCGTTGTCCCGTTTCCAGTGCACAGTACCTGCATCCAAAACTATTGTAGGGGTGAGCTTTCGTCCTCGCTGCTCAGTAGGGGAATTCACCCCGGCTAGATTTAAAAATCATTTAATATATTTCTTTGGATCCAGTATGTAAAATATATCAAGGAAAACAGTAAACCATTTCTTAATAATAAATAAAATGGAAACAAGATGAGTACTCAAGTGATTATAAAACCTGATGACCGATCAATCTAGCCAACTACGTTCTTACCGAAGATTAATATCTTCGTCAACTGGTAAGAAGTAGCAAGAGTGTCCATTTAATGCTATACCGCCTAGATCTAGTGCCACATCTCAAAGGATGTCAGACACTATTCCGTCCGTACAGCCCCTCCGGAGGTTTAGGGGATCGAAACCCAAGGTAGTCGCTATGCTCCACTCACTCTCAGGTCATCACAATATCAAAGATAATTGAAAATACGCATGGCATATGAAATATCAAATCATTCAAATTCATAAAGAACTCTAGCCATGCATTATTATTTACTCGATATATACGAGAAAATACTAACCGAGAGAGTCCCAAGTTTCCCTACCTGGAATCTCGGAGCTTGTTCTCGCTCATCACATCAGGCCAACACCACCACCACCACAGTTTACGTCTCGGGCTAACTGGAGTTCCTAGTCCGACAATAACCATATTTGGGTGTTATTATAAAATTCACAATTTAATAACACTCGACAACTTAACTCAAGTCCACTTGATTAATCATTTCCGATTTACGGAATTCATTTTCTTATCGGGTGTCATTCCCATAATTACTATGGGCACCCATGACACTTTATTTTCAATCAAATCCAAATATTGATCAAAGCTTTGGTTCCTCACTTTGATAACCATTTCTTAACAATCACAGCCATAACCATATGACCATTTAGATATCTAAATTAATCAACTGTGATTCCCTTTTAAGTAAATAGCTTCAACAAAACCTTGATCGACAATTCAAGGCATACCATAACTTTACAATTAACCAAACTTTGGCTTATTTCTCATTTCATTGAATTCATTGTAGCCAAACAACCAATCAACTAGTTCACATGAGCAGTATTACATTCCAACACAAATCAATACACAAAGTTCATTTCCATACATTTCAACTGATCATTGTCAATTTGAATTCGATGTTTTACCTGTGTCGAATATAACCAAAACACAGAGATCAAATCACTCAGAGTTCCACCAAATTCAGCTGCTATTAGTTTAGCATCATCAACAGAGGTATCACAACCTCAACTTTTCATCTCAGCCTCTCCGATTGCTTCCAGGCTTACCAATTCTGTCAATTTTGTGTTTATAACACAACCAAGTATTACACAGTATCCAAAGGCTTAAATCGAGATTAGAACTCAACCAAGGAATGCCAAAAACCAAAAATGGCAGACGTACACAGTGAGAACGCACAGGGACCAAAAATCATAAAACACCAACTTTCCATATCTCGATTATAATTGAAATCCAATTATACCAATACGTAGAACTCGACAACCTGATCAAGTTTGATACCTGAATCAAAGAAATTGGTCACCGGAGTCGCCGGAAAACCAAGAAACCCGCCGGAAAAGAAAAGAAGCTTTGGAGCTTCGATTCTCTCTCTACCGTCAACGATTTGAGAAACCAAGACCACAGACAAGCTCGTCGTGACCAGACGGAGCTATTGGCACCGGTCTTGTGCGCCGTCGTGGCCGGAATCGGAAAACACCATTGGAGCTGCCGGAGCTTCTCTCCGCCGTTTCTCTCTCCACCGGCGTCGACGTGACGGGCGGAGAATACCGTTGGCCTCGCCGTGTCGGGGCGAACAGGATGGGACCGGTCCGGCGCCGTGAAACGGCCGGACGTGGGAGATGGGTTCAGGCGGTGTCGGAGCAGGGAGAGGAGAGGGACGCGGGTTCTGGGTTCTTCCCAAACCGATTCAATCCTATAAACTGAAATCCAACGGCTCAGATCAAATGGTGATTTGATCAACGGCTGAGATTAAACCGCCTTAATTTCTTTAATTTCCAATCTTCTGAAAATTAAAACAAATGGTTCGGGTATCCGAAAAATACCCCGAAAATTCCCACGTACTCGTCGTGACGTGTACTTCATTCTCGAGTCTTCAAATCGACGTTACGACAAAAAGATAATTTCTGAAAAATTCCCGAACTCTTTGATATTAACCGAGATTACGAATTTAATCTCGTTTAACTCCAAATCAATTCTATTAATTTCTCCGGGGTCTCACATTCCACCCTCCTTAAGAAAATTTCGTCCTCGAAATTTCCTTATATCAAGAACACATTAAAATGTCGGACTCCAGTCACCCACTAACAAATCTCTACTTACTGGTGGTGTTGCCTATTATAATCTGATCCTTTTCAAAGGATATAACATGTTATCAGGCAGATCAATCATGTAAAGTATATCTCATATACATGAGATTTGACAATCCCAATGGTCTGAGACATAGCCCCAATTTCACATCAATTATGCTCAATGGCCTACTAACCTTGTGGTGCCATCTTTCCAGTGACTAATCTTTTAATTTACACAACAGTCACCAAATTGAATTTCCGGGCATGCTCACACAACCATTGTAAAAACTCTGCCTATTTAAAATATCACAACTCGTGGTCTTACTTACCACGTATTTCACACTCTACTTCTCCCAAAAGTATATTTTGCTCAAAAGCAAATCATTCACCGGGAAAAGAGTGTACAAGAATCAAACATATTAATCCAATCTATCTGATAATCAGATTGAATTAATAACACAATTCAAATATTCTCACCGGCACTACTAAGTCTGTGCCCATAACACGTGCGCCACAATTGTCCAGTGACAACACACACATTTCAGTTTCTGAGACTTGCTCACTTTACTTTCACAATCTTTCAGTATTCTCGGAAAAATTTCAACTCCACCTATTCAGATAGAAACTCGAACCCAACAAAGGCATCACAAACGAAAATTACAAATCATGCCAGGGTTCACTGAATAGTCACTACAATATTAAATGACCAAGGCTAAACAATCTTACTAACCTTAACCACAGATGAGCATGTCAAGACTGTGAACCGCTTCAAAAACATCAAATGGAGGTTCTATGGTAATTCCCTTTATTTCCAAATAAGAAATCATAATCACTACCTTGTCACAATTTACGTTCAATAATTAACCGACATTCCATCTCGGTATGCGTCAGGGGGATCCGCTGGCCAGTCGGGCCCTAACCCGAGTGAACTATCGTAATTTAAGTGAACGCACTTAGTGACCTTTCTTCAACTTTTCCACCTGCCATAAATTCATTACCAACCTTTCTGAGAACAGCCTCTTGTTGATTGTCTCTTTATCGAAGTAGCATACAATAGAACTAAAACCCAAGTTCTCTACATTACGTTCCAAGAGACGCGACAAAATTCGAGGATCATCGAACACTAGATAGCTCATGAGTGCCGAAGAAATCCTTTACGCTTCTTCTCGTGCAGCAACAAGCTCGTGACGTAGTCTTTGTTCCACGAACTAATGATCGCAACAACCGTCTGAAGCAACAACTTTTTCAAACAACGTTCACCACGCACGCACTACGTAATGTTTGACATCGTAGTCAAACCGTTTTCCTTTCCTTGCATCATATTCTCGATCAAGAGCTGAGAAAAACCAAAATCTAATTCTTCTCGTAATCCACGAACAAATGTAACCGAACGTAATTCAAATCTAACAGTTGTAACAAACGTTTAAAACACAAAGCTTAGCAGACACAACTTCACTGAAGCATCCTTCCAACCAACCAAAGCAAGTAACTTAACAATGCTTTAGTTAAATACGAAGATCGACAATGCCTAAATGTCGAAGCTCGAACGAAAGTCACAAGTCACACCAAAATGAAATGAAGTGACGTAGACCGTAGAAATAACCTTAAGATATACAATGCACGTATATCGGAATGAAAACCGTCGATGTAACATTTCTCTCTTTCTTTTGCAGTTTCTGTTTCCACCATATCTTGATTTTCCCAGCGAACAATCTCAAACTGGAGGGTACATTGATGCATAGTCAACTTCTTTTGCTCTAAGTCCAAGCAAACACATGTGGCTCAAATCTAGTTCTGTGGACAGAGGAAATCAAAAGTCTGCTTGCCCACAACACTCTGAGGAGTCTTCCTCAGACGACATCTCAACTCTGAATTTCGTAACAAATGTTCAGAAAACATAGCAACTGAACATGCATGACTTCACCGTTTAAGAAGTCGCAACAACCTTCACAATTTAATTTCAATATCACACCTTCACACTTGAAGGAAACATTCACTTATCTCGGATAAAACAATAATGGAAAATTCCATAAGCAATAACAAGTAAATCCAAAGATTCCAAGTTTAGCGTGTACATACCTGTACTTGCTTATTCTTTCTTACTACATACTGGTCCAAATTACCTTAGCCGCGGTCTGTGCACTGTGGAGGAGCTTTGGGTGGCAAATGTCTCACTCAATTCCAAAGAATTAAAGTACCAACAAACAGTCATTGGACTTAACACGAAATGAATCACAATAACCAAGTCCAACAATGAATAACCAATTGAACCGGACTCACGAAATGAACAAATAAAAATTAAGAGTGAGTCCACACAATGAATTCAATGCTCAGCTCAAGTGCTCAACAAGCAACAAGTCACAAACACGAAGCCAACAACAAAGTTGTTCAAAATAATGTGACTTTAAACTTCTGAAGAGACAAATACGACTTTAAGAAAGTCAAGGTCAAGAACACGAAGTCAATTAAGAGTAAGCAACAAGAAATTGTCTTGACCGCACAATGAAATGATTTCAGAGTCAATCGAATGATATTTCAAATTTTCAAACGGAAAATGGGATTCCAAGAAACTCAACATGAATTTAAGGAATGCTCTGATACCACTTTCTGTAACGCCCCAAATTGCACCTCTTCAATTTAAGCACGCTACAGTGCCGCGAATCCTTAAAAATACAAGGTAGAATACTAACTTATACTTTAAAGAAACGCAAGGCATTTATGGGAATTGTTTTTAGAACGCGATGCGGAAACATATTTAATTTGAATAGAGGTGAAACAATTGGAAATCGTAAAACGATTTAAATCCAATTTTCAAATTAAATAACCGGATCGAAATATGATTTCATGAATGAGTTCCATGTGGTAAAGCACATTATTGACCATGAACAGGCTAAATGGTCAACGGGTTCCAAAATGAATGAAATGATACAATGAGAATAAATGGATAACTCCAGAACCTGATATTCGAGAAACGAATATCCGATTATAACAAGTACGCACACCCAGCTCAATCCCTCGTTGTCCCGTTTCCAGTGCACAGTACCTGCATCCAAAACTATTGTAGGGGTGAGCTTTCGTCCTCGCTGCTCAGTAGGGGAATTCACCCCGGCTAGATTTAAAAATCATTTAATATATTTCTTTGGATCCAGTATGTAAAATATATCAAGGAAAACAGTAAACCATTTCTTAATAATAAATAAAATGGAAACAAGATGAGTACTCAAGTGATTATAAAACCTGATGACCGATCAATCTAGCCAACTACGTTCTTACCGAAGATTAATATCTTCGTCAACTGGTAAGAAGTAGCAAGAGTGTCCATTTAATGCTATACCGCCTAGATCTAGTGCCACATCTCAAAGGATGTCAGACACTATTCCGTCCGTACAGCCCCTCCGGAGGTTTAGGGGATCGAAACCCAAGGTAGTCGCTATGCTCCACTCACTCTCAGGTCATCACAATATCAAAGATAATTGAAAATACGCATGGCATATGAAATATCAAATCATTCAAATTCATAAAGAACTCTAGCCATGCATTATTATTTACTCGATATATACGAGAAAATACTAACCGAGAGAGTCCCAAGTTTCCCTACCTGGAATCTCGGAGCTTGTTCTCGCTCATCACATCAGGCCAACACCACCACCACCACAGTTTACGTCTCGGGCTAACTGGAGTTCCTAGTCCGACAATAACCATATTTGGGTGTTATTATAAAATTCACAATTTAATAACACTCGACAACTTAACTCAAGTCCACTTGATTAATCATTTCCGATTTACGGAATTCATTTTCTTATCGGGTGTCATTCCCATAATTACTATGGGCACCCATGACACTTTATTTTCAATCAAATCCAAATATTGATCAAAGCTTTGGTTCCTCACTTTGATAACCATTTCTTAACAATCACAGCCATAACCATATGACCATTTAGATATCTAAATTAATCAACTGTGATTCCCTTTTAAGTAAATAGCTTCAACAAAACCTTGATCGACAATTCAAGGCATACCATAACTTTACAATTAACCAAACTTTGGCTTATTTCTCATTTCATTGAATTCATTGTAGCCAAACAACCAATCAACTAGTTCACATGAGCAGTATTACATTCCAACACAAATCAATACACAAAGTTCATTTCCATACATTTCAACTGATCATTGTCAATTTGAATTCGATGTTTTACCTGTGTCGAATATAACCAAAACACAGAGATCAAATCACTCAGAGTTCCACCAAATTCAGCTGCTATTAGTTTAGCATCATCAACAGAGGTATCACAACCTCAACTTTTCATCTCAGCCTCTCCGATTGCTTCCAGGCTTACCAATTCTGTCAATTTTGTGTTTATAACACAACCAAGTATTACACAGTATCCAAAGGCTTAAATCGAGATTAGAACTCAACCAAGGAATGCCAAAAACCAAAAATGGCAGACGTACACAGTGAGAACGCACAGGGACCAAAAATCATAAAACACCAACTTTCCATATCTCGATTATAATTGAAATCCAATTATACCAATACGTAGAACTCGACAACCTGATCAAGTTTGATACCTGAATCAAAGAAATTGGTCACCGGAGTCGCCGGAAAACCAAGAAACCCGCCGGAAAAGAAAAGAAGCTTTGGAGCTTCGATTCTCTCTCTACCGTCAACGATTTGAGAAACCAAGACCACAGACAAGCTCGTCGTGACCAGACGGAGCTATTGGCACCGGTCTTGTGCGCCGTCGTGGCCGGAATCGGAAAACACCATTGGAGCTGCCGGAGCTTCTCTCCGCCGTTTCTCTCTCCACCGGCGTCGACGTGACGGGCGGAGAATACCGTTGGCCTCGCCGTGTCGGGGCGAACAGGATGGGACCGGTCCGGCGCCGTGAAACGGCCGGACGTGGGAGATGGGTTCAGGCGGTGTCGGAGCAGGGAGAGGAGAGGGACGCGGGTTCTGGGTTCTTCCCAAACCGATTCAATCCTATAAACTGAAATCTAACGGCTCAGATCAAATGGTGATTTGATCAACGGCTGAGATTAAACCGCCTTAATTTCTTTAATTTCCAATCTTCTGAAAATTAAAACAAATGGTTCGGGTATCCGAAAAATACCCCGAAAATTCCCACGTACTCGTCGTGACGTGTACTTCATTCTCGAGTCTTCAAATCGACGTTACGACAAAAAGATAATTTCTGAAAAATTCCCGAACTCTTTGATATTAACCGAGATTACGAATTTAATCTCGTTTAACTCCAAATCAATTCTATTAATTTCTCCGGGGTCTCACAACCAAGATATATGTTTTACTTGTTAATTTATATGCAAATATTTATTTTAGGGTTTTTATCACAAACGGTACCTGAACTTTACCTCAATTATATACATAGTACCTGAACTTCACTTTTGATCACAAATGGTACCTGAACTTTTTGTTTTGATCACAAATAGTACCTATCGTCAAATCTACCGTTAAAAAATTAAAACAAATTCATCCTACGGTCAAAAATTGAAAAACAAAAAAAACAAAAAAATTTAGTTTTTTTTTTTTTCTCTTTCTCTCTCTCTCTCCCCCTCCCTCTCTCCTCTCCCTCTGCACCATAAGGCGCCACCACCTCCGGCCACTTCCGATCCTCCAAACCTATTGGGCTTTGAAGCCCTCCATCCCAGCAATCTCGTGGTGCCCTCAATTTTCAACGTTGACTGCTGTACGTGGAGGATTGAGGTCGTCGACTTTTTTATTTTTGAAACTTCCGGCATCAATATCTCTCGATCTACTTTGAATCTTACCTTGATGTAGTTACATAATTTCATCCTTGGATTGTGCTTTACATGTTGATATAAACTTTGTGATCATTGGAGATGGTTGACGGCGGCACCGAGGGAGAGGAGAGAGAGTTCCGGCGGGAGAGAGAGAGGTTTTTTTTTTCAATTTTTTTTTTACTGAAAATTGACTTTAGGTACCATTTAGGACGAAAACGAAAAGTTCAGGTACCATTTAAGATGAAAACAAAAAGTTCGGGTACTAGTTGTGATCAAAAGTGAAGTTCAGGTACCATGTATATAATTCACGTAAAATTCAGGTACCATTTGTGATAAAAACCCTTTATTTTATCTACTATATTCTCCCAGCACACTTCCTCCAGTTTTTTTTTTTTTTCTTTTCCTTCTCTCTTCTTCGTTCCTCTTCCTCCAGGTCTCTTCTTTTCAATTTTTTTTTTCTTTCCTTCTCTCTTGTCTTTGTTCAGTTCTCTTCTTTTCACTTTTTTTCTTTCCATCTCTCTTCTCTTTGTTCAGTTCTCTTCTTTTTATTTTTATTTTCTTTCCTTCTCTCTTCTCTTTGTTCCTCTGTAAGTCCTATATTCTCTCCTTGTTCCTCTTTCTTCTTCCTCAGCTTCCAAATCCCCAATTCCACATTGAATTGGAGGAAGAGAGATGAGCCGAGAGCTAGCGAGAGTGGAGAGAGGAGAATTGGAACTGGGTGCTGTGATTGTGAGAATGTGAGGTGCGCTGGAAATTGCAGAGGAGGTGTGGCGGAGAGAGAAGATGAACTGAGCAATGGCAGCGATGAATGGGAGCTGCTAGTGGTGTGTGAGCAGCGGAGAGAAAGGGAATTGGGCGGCGCAAAATGGAGGTGCGGTGGCGGAGGACTGGGTGCGCAAAGCAGCGGTGTTTCTTGACGGTGGGCAGAGGCCATGGTTACCGGCGGTGATTGCTTAGAGAGAGAGAGAGAGAGAGAGAGAGAGAGAGAGAGATTGGGGAACAGGGAAGGGGAGAGACTGAGAGAGTAGAGATCGGGTCATCAGGAAAGGAAAAAAAATCAGTAATTAATTTTAAAAAAAATAAAAAACAAATAAAAAATATGAATGAGGCTATAAAAGTCATTTGCTTATAAAAAGTATAGTGAAATGTCTGATTTGCCCTTATTTTTGACGGAAATGTAACGGAAGTACCTAAATGGCTTGTGTTTTTAAGTACAGGCACCTAATTGATTGATTTGTAAGTTCAGACCCTATTTTGTCCGGTCACAAAAAGTTCAGACCCTATTTTGTCCGGTCACAAAAAGTTCAGACCCTATCGATGATAAAAACCCATTTAAAAGCTACAAGCATCGGTTCATTAGCTTTTGGTTTGAAGCTTCAAGCTTCTAATTAACATGCAGTATTGTAGTACTAACTAGTAGTTAAAGAGTCGGATTTTCCTCTTTCGCTTCTGCTGTTCTCAGCAAATTTTACACTGGCATGGTGGAAACCTTTCTCGTTCTCATTTGAATTCCATTCAGCCATGTAGTAGTCCTCTTCTGTGGCAATATTGTTTACATCTGATGGACCACTAAGCTTTCCATGCCACCCCATTGTGGGAAATGTATTAAAGTCATCGGGAGGGTGCAGCATATGATCATGATCTCCATTAGAGTAATCCCTGTTTCTTTTGAATACTTGGATCCTTTGAAGAATATCAATTGGGTCAGAACTGCACCCAAGCTTCCACCACCCCATCATGCCAGATATGACCCACAATGACCTGAAAAATGGGGGATAAAATTGTAATGGTGTAGGCTTAAATGAAAGGGAAAAAATCACATTTAGTCCCTGAACTTTGACTCATTCGACACTTTCGTCCCTGAATTTTGAAATATATCACTTTAGTCCCTGAACTTTGAAAAAAACTATCACTTTCGTCCCTGACCGAAGTTTTCACCGAATAAACCTCCGATTCCGGCCACTTCAAACGACACCACATACTGGGCTTTGAAGCCCTCCTTGAGGCGAGTTCAACGCCACCAACCTCGCCTCAAACCGTCGCCTGACGGCGGAGAATTTTATAATTAAAGTTTCGGCCACCACCGGCTTTCGAGTTAAATTCGAGTCATTCTAGGCCGAATTGAGCTTAGCCCCAGTTATAAAAGTTACTCCTCTCATCCGTGCGAACATTTTGGCATAGGTTTTGCTCCATTTTTTTTTCCGGTCAGGGACGAAAGGTGATAGTTGGTGTTGAAGTTTAGGGACGAAAGTGATATATTTCAAAGTTCAGGGACGAAAGTGTCGAACGAGTCAAAGTTGAGGGACTAAAGGTGATATAATCCCTAAATGAAAAATATACATGGCTGCATTCTATGTGTAAACTCTAGGACAAATATAATTTCCTTATATTGGATACAAGACTTACAACTAGACACTAAAGATACATGTACATATAACATATGTTTGTTTGACATATATGTAAGCTAATATAATTAATTTAGGACTTTGGGTAGGGTAATACATGAGCAATAAACTGAAAATTTAGTTATGGACGATATAAAAATATAAATAAGACGCGACTCACATGTCAAACAACAATTCGTCAAATACACTACTAAACATTGTCACATAATGTATCAGATTTACCAAATTATTACTTGCTAACTAAACAGTCCTACATTATGTGACAATGTTAGTAGCATATACACCCTCCAAAGTTTTTATCACCCACAAAGCCCATAGTAGAGGTGGCAAACGGGCCGGCCCATTTAATCGGGCTACGGGCCGGCCCGTGTCGGCCCATTTCTTATCGGGCCCGGGCTCGGGCCGGCCCATATACTCAAACATTAGGCCCGGCCCGGCCCACGGCCCATGTCCATAGCGTGCCGGGCCGTGCTCGTGCCGGGCCAATAACAGGCTCGGGCCGGGCCGGGCTTGGGCCGTAAGAAAATGAAAACTATTTTTTTTTTCCGATAAAAACGAAAAGTGGTTCTATTTTGAGATAAAATTAATACTATAAAAATAAATACTACACAAAATTCATACAAACAATGCTTGTTGTTCATAATTATATATATATATATATATATATATATATATTTATGTATATATAATATATACATATATAATTATATATAATATATACATATATAATTATATATACATATATAATTATATATAATATATATACATATATATCCACGCCTCATGAACGGGCCGGGCCGCGGCTCGTAATTTATCGGGCTCAGGCCGTGCCGGGCCGGGCCTTTGGGCCAATATTTCTCGGCCCGGCCCGACCCATTACATTAACGTGCCGGGCTCGGGCCGGGCCTATAACGGGTTCGGGCCGGGCCGGGCCGCTTCTTAACGGGCCGGGCTCGGGCCTAGCGGCCCATTTTCCACCTCTAGCCCATAGCCTACCCCTCATCCCAAACCTCCTCGCCATTAAGTCCGAGATAACCCCTCATGTAGGTCTAGAAACAATATTGGCCAACCCAAAAGTCGCCGCTATAATCCCTGCAGTGTGGAGCTTGAGATTGAATCTGTCATAGAAGTACTCAGCTATGATATTATCCACAGTGAGCTCAACCCCAAAGCAATAGCCATAAGTCAATGCCAGAATCCACCCTCTGTAATTTGTAACCCCATGCCAGAACACGCTCGAGAATTTGTCTTTCGGCTTGTCCCCGGACTTCTCCAATCTGTGAAAGTTGCCGTCCGGCATGTCCTGCCCGAACAACAGAATGGCAAATGCGGAGAGCATCTCAAACACGGCAGGGATTTGGAACGCAACTCGCCAAGCAGTGAACTTGGCAGCACCTATGTTATGACGAATAAGGCCAAACACAAGTGGCATGATGAGCTGCGTCGCACCGCCGCCAAAGTTTCCCCACCCACCTGCAAAGCCATTTGCCGTGCCGACTACCGGAGGCGAAAACAAGGAGCTCATCCAGAAGAGTGTGGGGACAAAATTGGCCAAGGAGATGCCTACGCAGAAACCCAAGAGGAGAAAGGAAATGGGAGATGAGGCCATTGAGAATAAGAACACAGCTGGCGTGGTGAGGAGTAGGAGCGAGGCGGAGGCAAGACGCGGTCCGAATAAGTCGGAGAGAGTTCCCATGGCTATTCGGGCAAAGACTGCGCCTGAGACGGAAGCGATTCCGGCGTTGCCGATGTCCGTGGTGGTGAGGTTGAGGTTGTCGCGGATTATGGGGAGTAGAGGTGTTGCGGCAAAAGTGGTGAGGAAGCATGAGAAGTAGGAGAACCAAGCTAAGTGAAATGCTCGCATGTACGTGGGGATTGGCTATGGAGAAGATTCTGAACTCTGTGGCCTTGTGGTCAGAGTCCATTGGAAGAGAAAATAATCTAGGGGACTGGAATTCCATGACACTGTATTACTACTAAGGCCGGGATTAACCAACTCGATCTATAGAAGAAGATGTAAGAATTTATGGACTTATCAATACTCAATAAGGAATGCGACAACTTAACTACATATATTGCAGAATAAGTAATTGGACAATGTTATTCTATTCTAGTTTATTTTCCTTATTCATGGTGGATACACTTTATATTTTGGCCATTATTTGTATCATAAGTAATCCTACTTGTACATGGAACAAGTTTATTAGGCCTATATTGATTAGGACTAGGAATCCTTTATGGGAGGTACTTAGTCCTGTAAATGCCTATATAAAGAGACCTTGGTCCCTGCTCTAGCAATTAATAAGCATTACATTACTCTCTACCCCATATGGAGATTGCCTAAAGGATTGCTCAGAGGAGAAGCACTAAGTTCGACCATATCTGCTACGGGTTAGCATTAACTATCTTGATTATATTTGTGTTCTTAACTTGAGTACAACATGTTTATCTAGAATTAAGTTTACATTTGGTATCGGAGCCATTGTGCTCAATTAAGAATCAAAATTTTGTTTTTTTAATCCGAAAAGGGGGAAAATATATTTTGGTTTTCGTCGAGGCCCACATTATGTACAACCCATACCAGTTTTGACTTCAGCTAAACAGTTAATCATTGTCTCCCAACGGTTATCCCCAAAACTTGGATTCTAAGGGTTCTTCGATATATTTTTTTTTTCTTCTTTCCTCAAAATCGATCAAAACTTTCCGCCTTCATTTAAAAAAAAAAATATATATATATATATATATACAATTAAACAAACCAACGTTTTCGGTTAGCACTTGTGTTTGTCCTCATTGGTTGTTGTCACTTAATTTTATGCATAAGTTTGCCCCTCAATTTTCTGAGAACAAATTACAAATTTTTAGAATTTTCGCATACATATACACATGCATATATTACAGGTGTTGGTTGAATATTGTGGTTTTATTTTTGGGTCGTTTGATTGCTTCTGTATGTTTTTTGGTTTGTTCTATGTGATTTTGGTTGTGTACATTAAGTTTTCCCTGTATTTCAATCAAAATTTTACACAATCCAGTTAACCTTTCACATAAAAAGGACTTCAAAATAAACACTTAATATTTTCAGTTTTGATCTAAGTTATCTAAATTTTTTATAAACATTGAATATTGCCCTAGCAATTATATAGTAAAAGATTTTATATAACTCTTAAGTATAGATCAGAAAATTGTGATTTTATAACCTAAAGATTGTAGTCCGTGCTCCCATAGGAGGTTTAAATGACATACACCTTTAGGTGTAAGATCAGCACATTACAAGCTAGCAATAATCACTTTCAGATGGTTAATTGTATGATGTTCTTCATGCCACCAAACACGTTGACATTAAACCTATAAACCTACAGTTGGTTATTTTTACTTGGGAATGTGATTCAGTGATGTCACAGTCCTGACACCATAGCCGGGCAGACATGTCATTCAAAACTAGGGTTTTTAGTCTTTACCTTCTAGTTTTGCTTCTCTTCATTATCTTGATAAAACTATTAATCTCTTGTGTGTTTTCCTGAGTCTTTGATCCTGGTTGCTTATGTATGCTAATTACTGTGTGTTTGCATTTAGTAATTAATTCTCCCATTCATAGCAAAACTATCATGGTAATATATTCTCCAAGAAGACTCAAATAAAACACAATGATTTAATTACAATTTTCTTAGTCCAGCTCAATTAGAATCTTTCAACATATCATATTGTCGATATCAATTTTATGTAAAAGACTATAATTGAACATAAGTATTGGACTAATACCTTGTGATATTGTGTTTAAAAGTTAAGAATCCTTGCTCCCCATAGGAGGTTTTAAATGATCACGGCTTTTAAGTTCAATATCAGCATACAACATAATTTAATACCTGCATTCATAGGTTATTGGACATGTTCTTCTTGCCACCCTAGGTGTTGACATGGTTGATCAACCTATAGTTGGGTTTTTGGATTTTGGGTGTATGATTCAGTAGTGTCAAATTGTCCTTTTGCCACTCTAGGTAAGGCTGACACGATTAATATACATTGGGGCTCTCCAGTCTTAAATGCCTAGTTTATTCATTTTCTAACTAGGATAAATCTAATTTTAAGGAACTGTTAATGTTTTCAATGAAAATTTATGTGAGTTTTGTTAAAATTGAACTCTATTTCCATATATATATATATTTGGAATTTCATGCCATGTTGCTTGCTGTGATTGACATGATGGGATAGATCATTAAAGGGTCCATATATAGGATTTCACTATATATGCCTACGAAATCTGTAAGAACAAGTTTTTTTTTTGTTTTGTTTAGAGAATAGCAACAAGTCTTTAAATGCTACATATGATATATATGTATATTTATCTATTAATATCTTTATATATATATATATATATATATATATATATGTTGGGCGTATGAATATATGAATAAATTTATCATGAGCACATATTTCATGAGCGTTAGTAAACTTGATTTTGAAGATGAAATTAGGGCATACAGTTAAGTACATACTAGCTAGGTCTTTAGTATTTGGCTCTACTATCAGATTAGTAAAGAAATTCTTTTATTACTAATCATATGAAATAGTTTACTTATTCTTAACAATAAGACTTTGTATAGCTCATGAAAGTCTCTAATATTCTAATGGTTTGAATATTAATTTTTAGTTCCGTATGTAATATGTATTGCCTAGTGAATGATTGACATTATTGTTTGTTTTTGGATGCATTGTTTTGCTCCGAATTTTGATTTATTTCGTCGATGGGCCATTCAATTAGTTGCATACATGTACAATACTGAATTTCATATTTCTGATAAGGTTTTCAATTATATCTTTCTTTAGTTAATTAACAAAGCAATTAAAGATGTATGAGTTAATCATTTCATGAAATATTCTTCCTAAAATTGTGTGTAGTTTTGAGTTCATTCAATATCTTGACTAGCTTGTGTATGGTTAGTTAAAACTATTTACTAAACTGTATCTTTTAGACCCTTCTCATCTCTAGTGCATGTGTTATTGAAAATCAGCATCGTGCATCACTCCAACATCTTAAATTAATTACACTCACACGAATAGAGGTTTTGTGACGTGGTTATTAATATTGCTTATAAAAAGTGGTTTTCATATGTGATACCAATATTGGTTTTGGGTATCAAAGAGTACAGGTTACAGTGAGTATTTTGATTGAACTTCTTTTCATATGAATGTCAATATTTTTTTATTTATTTTTTTTACTTGGTTTATTTAATTATACATTGGTATTTGCATTTGCAGTAGGTGTGAAAAGAAATTTGGTAACATGATATAGTTTCATCTACTGCAAGGAGAAATATATTAATTTAAAAGTACTTTAAGCATATTAACATATGAATTTGGTAAAATCTTGGAAAATCTTGTTAACCCTATTGGTTTCCACCTATTTTCTGAAGTCAAAGTGATTGATTTTGTTTTCAAGGTGTCGCACAGCTCGGTTCTCATTCGTTTTCATTTTTCATATGTTTATATACCAACTTTTAATACAAGTACGTGATATTCTGATGATCAAACTTAATCTTGAAGTTCTATCACTTCATTTTAATTAATAAATGATTGTGTCCTTCAAATATTTAAAGTTTTTAATTTGATTTGTAGAGTTATATATAAGATGTTTCTTTACTATGGATTCTTCTGTGCCATTGTTTCCAATTTTATTAAGTTGTTTTCACTTACGCTCTTAATACTTATGCAATGCATCAATACTTGTTTTTGCATTAAAATGAAGCTTTTGCACTGTTTTCTCCTTGGTTTACGGGTTCTCTGTGTGTTTTGAGGGAATATGTACAAAAAAGGTTGTTTCATAATTCCATTTTTATACATATATTTTAAACATGAGTGGGAGCGAGATTTATACTTAATTTTATAATTATCAAATTTTTAAAGTGGGGGGAGAGAAAGTGTTCATAATCAACTGTTTATATTTGGTAAATTCTGTTATAAAAGTGTGACTTGTTTTGTTGAAACGTTTGCTATTGTTATATGTACTACAAGTCTACAAGTTGATTGTTTTATTATGAGACTAGCAAGTACTTCTGTTAGTCTGTTTTTATTTTGTTTTGGCAATCATCTTAAAAGTCCTCATTTTGTATCCTTTGATCATCGTTTACTTTCCCCAAATACGGGTGGGACTTTGATTTTTAAGATGGGGGAAAATGGTATATATATAAGATTAAAGACTTTTCCTTTTCCATCTCTTCCCTGCAAAATGTTATGTTTTAACTAATTTTAGTGAGTATAATATACTGCTGATCATCGATCCTCATGTTGGTGAAACGTTCCAACATAATCATTTTTCTCTAGCAATTGGGGCATTAGGCATACACCGATATGTATTTTGTTTGTTCTCAGAAACCATGGTATTGATTTTCTTTCTGAGGAACATGTTTAATATTCCGGTATTTAATAGTTTATGGAGCATGTACTCTACCACACTCGAAGTCGATCTATTTAGTATTTTATGACATGAAAGGAGTTTCAGTACTATTAATTAGTTTGTCAGAATGATTTGGCTAATGTTTATTCTCCTGAAAATATATTCTTGTTTTATGTTCTTTTGAGCTATGTTGTGTACATGTCTTCAACGAATTGCATGTATCACTAATTTCGGATGCATTGAACATGTTGTAGTGACATTCATTACAATTTAGAAGCATGTATTAGGTAAATTTGGTTGATGAAATTGGTCAAGTTGTCCTATAATAACTATATATGCACTGTTCTTCTTCATGATTAATTAACTTGTTAAGCTTGACATCTTTTATGCTCTTTTCTGTAACTTATGTAACAGATGTTCTAGAAAACTTTTTACACTTGAACAGTGGGAGCAAACTGATTATGATTATTTATTGGTAATTTTAGTTTTCCTAATGAAGTTTACTAGCTTGTGTGTTTATTTAATCGAAGAGTTTCTATTCATAATAATTTGGCGAGAGTTTTTGCTACATTTATTTTATATGTACTCTGCACTTCATTGATCATTAAGTCTGATGCTACTATTGAATTAAAAGTGGTGTCTGCAGAAATTACATATGTATTAAACTCTTGTGACACAGCTGGATTTAGTTTCAAGTTTTGGTTTTGAATATTTTTTAGTTAGACCAAATATATGGTATTTTCAGTCATGTTAAGATTTTGGGAATACTAGCATGCCTTGAATTAGTGGGAGTAAAATATTTTTCATAAGGCTTTAATTTTGGCTGTGATTAAAACTATTTTGTGCTCATACATTAATTACCTATTCAGCTTATGATATATGCTCTAGGTTTTATATGCTCATAACATTAACCTTTTGAAGTTCCTATTCAGTGTTTTATTTCAACAAGTTTGACTTAGGTTGTTGTGTTCCGCATATTATTAATTTACTCGGGTAATAAAGTGATTTTCAGTACTTCAGAATTATTTGCAAATATGCATGCACATATTAATCAAACTTGTGTTAGCTTTATTGGAAGCATTATGTTCTAGATTCTGTTTTTCAGGATCCTACAGCTGGACCTCATTGTGCTCATACAGTTTAATTTTAAGAGCATATATATTTATATATTTTCATGTACACTTAATCACTCCTGTGGTTTATGGTTGCTGCATCATGGTTATGAGGAGCTGGTGTTTTGTTAAATATCTGTTTTCTCATAGTCTGATGTGGTTAATCATAAATTGACTGAGTTTGAGGTTAAGCTTGAATTTTATGACTTGTCCATGCGCGCACTTCATAATTACTAAATCTGATGGAGTAGTATTCTTGTTGCTTTGAGCATTGATAGTCCAAGTGGGAGAATGTAAGAATTTATGGACTTATCAATACTCAATAAGGAATGCGACAACTTAACTACATATATTGCAGAATAAGTAATTGGACAATGTTATTCTATTCTAGTTTATTTTCCTTATTCATGGTGGATACACTTTATATTTTGGCCATTATTTGTATCATAAGTAATCCTACTTGTACATGGAACAAGTTTATTAGGCCTATATTGATTAGGACTAGGAATCCTTTATGGGAGGTACTTAGTCCTGTAAATGCCTATATAAAGAGACCTTGGTCCCTGCTCTAGCAATTAATAAGCATTACATTACTCTCTACCCCATATGGAGATTGCCTAAAGGATTGCTCAGAGGAGAAGCACCAAGTTCGACCATATCTGCTACGGGTTAGCATTAACTATCTTGATTATATTTGTGTTCTTAACTTGAGTACAACATGTTTATCTAGAATTAAGTTTACAGAAGATATATGGAATTTGAAGTTATACATGTAGAGACAAATTATGAGTAAAGAGACTAACTAATTAACTCTAGATATAGGTGTACGTAACTAGAAAGGGTTTCATGGAATCACCCTCGGTTCCTTGATGACTTTGTAAAAAGATTCAGAGCAATTGACTTTAAGGTTGTAAGGACTCGGTCAGTATTTAGCATCTATCAAGTTGTGATTTGTGAAGCTTGGAGCTCCATCTTAAGATTTCTAGAGACCTATAACTCTAAACGGTTACGAGCATTTATTTTTAATTATAATTAAGTGCAATTCAATTTCGTTTTATTAATTAAAATTATATGTTCTAAACTTCTTTGGAGAACTTGTATGCATCGCTAATAATTTTTTTATAACAAAATTTCAATTTTACCTTTTCTTTTCCGTTTAATAGGATTTAAAAAATAGGAAGAGACTTGTCATCATTTGAATCAAGCCTATATATCCTCATATATGCCAGAGTCCAACAAGGTTACAGCCAAAAAAAGAAGAAGATCGAGTCCAAGGAGTTTGAATAATTTTCCGCTATGTTAGTTTACCATGAAATCACGACTACCTCACCCAATACTGTAGGTCAGATCCATTAATTAATTAACCAACGCTGAGTACAAGAGGGAGAGGAGGCCAAAGGCATGCATTACAACTTAGAAAAGCCAACTCTAATTAAATTACTTGAAGATCCGTTAACAAGTAAAACACCTGATGCAGCATCTTGAAAAATAAAGAAGAATATCCATACTTTTTATATGGAGACTAGTACTGAAAATTGCAACTCGCATATCATTTAGTTGGAAATGCCTCCACTTATAAATTATAATTTTTTTTTGGACAATACTTATAAATTATAATTAACCTTTAAGACTCTCAAAAATGTTAATGCAAAGGACAATTAATGGGGAACACCATATATGCTTACGATGCATCTAACCATCTTCATCCCAACCAATGAAAGATTAATTTGTCTGAAGTCAGACCTCACAAATTAACTAATATATGGAATTCTACGTGATCGATCATTAGCCCCACCTTTAACCTTACTGGCCGGTTAAAAGTACTCTTCCACTTGAAAACTAGCTAAGCAAAATTAAAGATATACGATTCCCGAGCACTAAAAACCTAATGTCAATTGTCAAAGCTCGAGATATGTCGATCAATAACTGACTTCATCTGCACTATATAGCTTGAATTTCGTACAATTTTCATCTCAACAACACTTCAGTTCAGATCAATTTGCATGGCCATGCTAGCCTTACTTGCATGGCCATACTAGCCTTACTTGCATGGGCAATTACCATGATAAACGTTAATCTTATCAAGTTTTTATGTCACAAAAAAAAAAGCTTTTTAGTGTCGTTCTAAATTAAACTTATATATTTCAGATACAACAAGTCGTATTTTCGCATATGTATTATTTTTATACTTAAAATGTGATTTCAATTTTGACCACATGATCGACACTGTAATTGATATAAAAACAAATAGACTCAAAGGTGATTGAAGGTCAAAATAGTCAAACAAATTGACCTTGACTTGTATTTAATTAAATAAATATTCTTGATAGATTACTTCAATATTTAAGTTTCAACATATTGGCATTTTGGAAAATTAAGAGCGTTTTACCCAAAATGATTTTCGATGCCCAATGAGTATCAATAATAATTGAAATATCAAACCCAACAGTTAAGGATCAAAATAGGGTTCTATATTTCAATTTCTTGATTTTCTAATTAAAATAAGTTAATTTTAATAACAACAATGAGGAAGTAGCTGTTAGCGACGAACTGGTCGTCGGCAAATGTGTTCTTTATTTTATTTTTTAATAATATATTCAGCTTTTGCCTATTTTATTTAATAAATGCATTCCTTCTTGAATAATCGTGCATTTTACTATTAAGTTATTACTCGAAGCACCCATGCTTTAATTATGAAATGAAATTATCAAATTGCCTAATTTGTCCAAAATCGGTGAGCTATAGCAAGCAATTTTGGAAATTTTTTAGTGATTTACACAAAATGATTTCTGACGGAGAAATTTTATTCACACATGACTAAATACTAGATACACACCTCATTATTAATACATCACCTATTAATTTTATTGAAACACAATTTATTAGATACGCAACCCCAAACTTCCTAAACTACCCTAATTTTAAATACACATCCCACATCCTTTTTCTAAATACACAGACAACGTCTATTTCAAAAAAAAAAAAAAGATGCAAACAACATTGAGAATAACACAATCACATCTGCCCGAGTATGTCCGAAGAAGACTCAACATTATGCTATTTGAGATGCAAACAACCTATTTACTAAACTCAACATTATGCAATTATGCATCTTCCTCGAAGGTTTTTACCTAGTTGAGATATTCCTTGAAGGGTTTCACCTAGTTGAGATCTTCCTTGAAGAATTTCACCTAGTTGAGATCGATCTTTATTTCATCTAAAGAAACATATTGATCACCTTTTATTCACTCTTCCATAACTTTGAGTTTGTGGCAGAAACTGTTTAGGGTAGTAAGGTTGAATGCATAGTTCCATCATGCGTTTCTTTCTTCATGAGAAACATGTACTTAGGAGGAGGCTAAGGCAGTTGATTAGTCGAATTGTGTTGTGATGATGAATTATTGTGTTATTTGGATAAAGAGGAATATGAGGATCTTTGAGGACAACTGTGTGGAGTGGGTAGATGTCTTGTGAGATAAATATGAATTTGTAGCATCTTTCTAGGCCTGGATATCTGGTGAGTTTCGAGGTATTTTATTTTTCCCTTTTCATATTCATCGGGTTCCTGCTGTTTCATGAGCTGGTTGGGTCAGTAAGTTTTAATTGGTCCATTTAGATGCTAAGGTTTTCAAGTTTTAGTTTTTGGTTTTGGTGGACTGCTTGTTCATAGCAGTAGTTGCATTGCTTTTTTTTTTTTACTTATATCTTTGAATGGTAATATGTGTTAACACTTGACAAGTATCCAACCAATCCTTTCTGTCTCTTCTTGCCACTTTAGTTTTGGTACCATTTCTTCTTGTTCATATTATAGCTTTTTTTTACCTCAATCAATGTTCTAAAATGAGTGGTGAGGCTTGATTTCCTCCTTTGAAGGATCAATATGTTTGAGGATTACAAGGTGCTTTCCTTACAATTAAAATGTCTTATAAAATGATCGATTGTTTATTTCAACTATGTTTCTTTAGTTTTAATATATAAATGTCTCTTTTGGTAATTTTACGTACCCACAAAGTCTTATGTAAATTATAGGAAAAAAAAAGGTGTGTATCTAGTATATAGAGATATGTGAATAAAATTTCTCTTTCTGACGTCCAATGTGTATAAATAATAATTGATATATCAACTCCAAGAGTTGAGTATCAAAATAGGGTTCTATTTTTCAATTTCTTGATTTTCTAATAAGTAATAACAACAATAAGGAAGAAATTAACCTTTTCCGACGAACCATTCGTCGGCATGTTTCCTTATTTTATTTTTTAATATTTCGGCTTTTGCCTATTTTATTAAATAAATACTTTCCTTCTTGAAAAATCATACAATTTAATACTAAGTTATTACTCCTAGCACCATGCTTGAATTATGGTATGAAATTATCAAATTGCATAATTTGTCCAAGAGTGGTGTGCTATAGCAAAGCAATTTTTGGAAAATTAAGAGCGTTTTACCCAAAATGATTTCCGATGCCCAATGCGTATCAATAATAATTGAAATATCAAACCCAACAGTTAAGGATCAAAATAGGGTTCTATATTTCAATTTCTTGATTTTCTAATTAAAATAAGTTATTTTAATAACAACAATGAGGAAGTAGTTTTTAGCGACGAACTGTTCGTCGGCAAATATTGTTTCTTTATTTTATTTTTTAATAATATATTCAGCTTTTGCCTAGTTTATTTAATAAATGCATTCCTTCTTGAATAATCGTGCATTTTAATATTAAGTTATTACTCGAAGCACCCATGCTTTAATTATGAAATGAAATTATCAAATTGCCTAATTTGTCCAAAATCGGTGAGCTATAGCAAGCAATATTAGAAAATTTTGAGTGATTTACATCAAAATGATTTCCGACGTCCAATGTGTATAAATAATAATTGATATATCAACTCCAAGAGTTGAGTATCAAAATAGGGTTCTATTTTTCAATTTCTTGATTTTCTAATAAGTAATAACAACAATAAGGAAGAAATTAACCTTTCCCGACGAACCATTCGTCGGCATGTTTCCTTATTTTATTTTTTAATATTTCGGCTTTTGCCTATTTTATTAAATAAATACTTTCCTTTTTGAACAATCGTACAATTTAATACTAAGTTATTATTCCTAGCACCATGCTTGAATTATGGTATGAAATTATCAAATTGCATAATTTGTCCAAGAGTGGTGTGCTATAGCAAAGCAGTTTTTGGAAAATTAAGAGCGTTTTACCCAAAATGATTTCCGATGCCCAATGCGTATCAATAATAATTGAAATATCAAACCCAACAGTTAAGGATCAAAATAGGGTTCTATATTTCAATTTCTTGATTTTCTAATTAAAATAAGTTAATTTTAATACAACAATGAGGAAGTAGCTTTTAGCGACGAACTGTTCGTCGGCAAATGTTGTTTCTTTATTTTATTTTTTAATAATATATTCAGCTTTTGCCTAGTTTTTTTAATAAATGCATTCCTTCTTGAATAATCGTGCATTTTAATATTAAGTTATTACTCGAAGCACCCATGCTTTAATTATGAAATGAAATTATCAAATTGCCTAATTTGTCCAAAATTGGTGAGCTATAGCAAGCAATATTGGAAAATTTTGAGTGATTTACACAAAATGATTTCCGACGTCCAATGTGTATAAATAATAATTGATATATCAATTCCAAGAGTTGAGTATCAAAATAGGGTTCTATATTTCAATTTCTTGATTTTCTAATAAGTAATAACAACAATAAGGAAGAAATTAACCTTTCCCGACGAACCATTCGTCGGCATGTTTCCTTATTTTATTTTTTAATATTTCGGCTTTTGCCTATTTTATTAAATAAATACTTTCCTTCTTGAACAATCGTACAATTTAATACTAAGTTATTACTCCTAGCACCATGCTTGAATTATGGTATGAAATTATCAAATTGCATAATTTGTCCAAGAGTGCTATAGCAAATCAATTTTTGGAAAATTAAGAGCGTTTTACCCAAAATGATTTCCGATGCCCAATGTGTATCAATAATAATTGAAATATCAAACCCAACTGTTAAGGACCCCTTGCTTTTATCAATATTTTTGGCCTCTGGTGGGTAACGATGTGGTGGAGGCGATTAGGTGTTTTTTGGGTTCTGAGGAGAAAATTAAGTCCCTGAACTGCACCCATGTTGCTCTTATTCCGAAAGTCAAGTCACCTCAATCCATGAGTCAGTTGCGACCCATCAGCCTTTGCAATGTGTTGTATAAGATTGGGTCTAAGGTCCTTGCAAATCGATTAAAGCCACTTCTTACACAGTTCATCTCTCCTTTGCAAAGTGCATTTGTACCGGGACGTTTAATTTCTGATAACTCACTTATTGCTTTTGAGATAGCCCATTTTTTGAAAAAGCGCAGAGATGGGAAAGTTGGTTTTGGTGCACTCAAGCTCGACATGAGTAAGGCGTATGATCGGGTGGAATGGCCTTTTCTTGAAGCTATTTTGGTGCACATGGGTTTTTCTTCGACATGGGTTCTGTGGATTATGAGATGTGTTCGGTCTGTATCTTACTCTTTTATTTTGAATGGTGAGCCGCGAGGTGTCATTTATCCTTCCAGGGGTGTGCGTCAAGGCGATGCCATCTCGCCTTACCTGTTTTTATTATGTGCTGAGGTATTGTCAAGAATGATTTCCCATGCGGAAGCCCGAGGTACGCTTCAAGGAGTGAAAATTTGCAGAACTGCACCAAGCATTAGCCATCTTTTCTTTGCGGATGATTCTCTTATTTTTTTCAAAGCTGAGGAGGGTGCTTGCATTATTTTAAAAGAGATTCTTATGACCTATGAAGCTGTGTCAGGTCAAAAGGTTAATTTTGAGAAGAGCTCTGTTTGTTTCAGTCGAAATGTTCCCCTCACTAAACAGGAGGCCATGGCAGCTATGATCGGTGTAAATTGGGTTGAGAAACACGAAATGTATCTTGGTTTGCCTATGGACATCAGTTATTCCAAAGTTGATGCATTTCGTTTCCTCAAGGAGAAGGTGCGGAAAAAATTACAGGGGTGGAGGGAGAAAACTTTAAGCGCTGCTGGTAAGGAAGTTTTATTGAAATCAGTGGTCCAATCTATTCCGAATTATGTCATGAGCTGTTTTGAGCTTCCCAGACAACTCTGTCAGGAAATTCATCAACTTATGGCCAGGTTTTGGTGGGGTGCCAAAGGCGAGGAAAGGAAGATTCATTGGGTGGCATGGGAGAAGCTTTGTGTTCCAAAAATGGAGGGGGGCTTAGGTTTTAAGAACCTAGTCTCGTTTAATCTTTCACTACTGGCCAAGCAAGGGTGGCGTCTATTGATGAATCCAGATTCGTTAATTGCTCGTTTCTTCAAGGCACTCTATTTCCCAAATGATAGTTTTATGGATGCACCCATTCGAGGTGGGATGTCTTTTACATGGCGTAGTATTCTGGCCGGAAGGGAGGTCTTATCGAAGGGTCTGCGTTACCAAATTGGGGATGGGAGCTCTGTGTCTCTATGGTCTGACCCTTGGTTGCCTCTACCTTACTCATTCAAGCCTTTCTCCTGTCCAATAGAGGGAACGGAGTCGTGGAAAGTTCGGGATTTAATTGACAAGGATAATACTAAATGGGTGTCCTTAGTAGTTGAAGAGCTTTTCACCAGTACGGAGGCTGCGATTATTTTGAGTATCCCACTGAGCTTACGTCCGGCAGTGGATCGATTAGTTTGGCACTTTGATAAGAAAGGTTTGTACTCGGTTAAGAGTGGTTATCATACACACCGCACCACCGAGAATCTTCATCTGCAAGTTTCTTCTTCTAATGGCTCTGCCCAGGGGAGTACTTGGCCTTGGAGTTTGATTTGGAAAGCTCGAGTTCCTCCAAAAGTAAGGGTGTTCATTTGGCGTCTGTTGAAGGGTGTTATCCCTACCCGTGCGGCGCTGGCTCGGAAAGTTCATATTGATGACCTCTCTTGTGTGTTTTGTCGAAGTGGGATAGAGAGTGATTTGCACATTTTCATGCATTGCCCTATGTTGGAAAGAATTTGGCAGAGTGGTGGTCTGAAATTGAAGCCTCATAACTCTCTTGCCACCTCAATGCTGGAATGGATAATTGAGGCGTTGGAAATAGTTCCAGGTCACTTAATTGATTACTTCTTCATGCAATTTTGGACCATATGGTCTGAACGTAATAACATTATGTGGAATGGAGGTGACTTTAATCCATGGCTTATGCCCATGTGGGCAGCTCGTCAATTGGAGGAATTCCAGAAATATCACCCCCTCACGGTGAAGAACAAGCAGCGGCCTCTCTCTCATTGGAAATGTCCACCGAGTGGTCGACTGAAAATTAATGTGGATGGAGCCTTTGTGTTAGAGCGGAACCAAGGAGGTATCGGAGTAGTTGTGCGTAATGAAGAAGGGGAGTGTGTTGGAGCTTTTGCTCGATCTATTCCTTATGCTAATTCAGCGGTTCAAATGGAAGCTGAGGCTTGCAGAGTAGGTTTACTATTAGCTATCCATCATGTAATACCCCGGAATTTCAATATTAATTTCTTGGAAAATTATGGAATTAATTATTGATTATTCGTAAGATTTGTGGAATCATGGGTGTGCAAATATTAACTCGGAAAAATTATAAGTTTTGGGAGGTCAAAAGAGTTGACTTTTTATTTGTCGATATTTTGGCAAAACTTCCTTCACGAAAGTTGTAGAGCTCGTCGAATCAAGTTCGTAAGAATTTGGTTCACCAAAAACGAACATTGTATGAGAGAGTTGTGAATTTTGGGAGATTGAAACGAAAAGAAATAATTTTATAATATTTCTTTTTGTCTGCACGATCAGGGCCGTTGAATCTTAAAGATCCAATCTCAGCCGTTGATTTCTAATTATTGTTTAAGGGTCAATTATTCCTCTTTCCCCCAGTACTGATCTCCCTCAGTACTCACCTTCCCCGGATCGATCCCTCTCTCACTGCTCTCTCTATATCCCTCTCTCTCATCTCTCTCAGTCTCAGTTCACTGCACAAATTATGCGTCCCCAGCTCACACCACCACCGCACCTAAGCTATGGCTGCTGCAACTCTGCAGTTTTGCAAACCCATGCCCAGTTTCACGTTTAGAGCCTCACGCTCTCTCTCACACGAGGTCTTAATTATTAAGCTCTCTCTGCCGCAATTTCTCCTTCAAACCCAAAACTCACAGACACCACACCCACCCTCACAAAAAGAAGAGAATGAGAACAAATTGAAGAAGCGGCGGCGTCGCAGTGGCTCTAAGTGAGCTGGAATCGAGCACGGGGTTGGTGGCGCAAAGGAAGAGTGGAGGTGCGGTCGGGCTCGAAGGTGGTTCTGGTCTGGACAGAGCACGGGTTCTTCACGGCATCGATGGTGGTTCACGGTAGGAGTGGATACGGTGGTTGCAGGTGATGGTTGCCTAAAACAAAGATCACGGTGGTTGATTTGGGTGACTGACTGGAATGTGCAGGTGGTGGAAACTGATTGTTTTTGAGCAGAGGTTATGGTGATGTGTAGTGATGAAGGCTGGAATTGGAGCAGCCTTTGAGGAATAAAGGAGTAGTGATTGTTGAAATTGCAGAATTCAATCCCCTTGAAAAGAGAGAAGAGGCCGGCGGTGGTGCTGGTGGTGGCGGATCCAAACCGACGACGCCGAGCTAGGGATGGTGGTGAGATGCAGTGGCGGTGGCGGTGGCAACTGCTGTGTGTGTTGGGTGTAGATAGAAGAACGAAGGTGTGCGGTTGGTGCGGCAGAGAAGAGAGGAGAGAGGATTGGTGCGGCGGAGGAGAGAAGAAAAAGAAGAGAAGAGAAGGAAGAAAGGCACGGGAGGAGAAAGAAGGAAGAAGAAAATGAAGAAGAAGAGAAGAAAGAAGACGGAGAAGAAGAAGATGGGTGCGGAGAGAGAAGAGTTGGGTGTGGAGAAGAAAGAAAAAGAAAAGAGTCTAATGGGCCTTTTTGACCAATTGACCAAGCCCAAGGCCCAAAACTCAGTTTAATCCAAATTACTGTGGACACCCACAACCCACATGAGCCCAATTCCAGAAACTGCTTTGGACACCCGAAGTATCCAAAGACGACTCGAAGCGACGAGCTCGGAGCTTTGAAATTTCTAGATCTATAACGAGTCAACGTCGTTTCCGGCCAATCCGTTCCAATCTGGACTTTGAGGTAGTTATCAAACTTAATCGTATGATTAATCTTGTAGTTATAAACATGTTGTACGGTGAGATTATTGAATTTCAACCGTTTGATTAATGATCAATTAATCGGGGATTAAGGATCGTTAGATCCGTGATAATCCGACCGTCGGATCGTCACCATTTTCGGATATGTTGTTAAAATGCTAGAAATAAGTCTGTTGTTAATTTTTGGTGTTGAGGAGTTTCAGTGGGACCCGTTCGATAAATATTTAACGTGGGACCTACGTTGACCACAGTTGACTTTTGGTCAATTTGTCCCGATAAATAGTCCCGATGTCCTAGGTGACATTTACGGAATATTTATAATATTTTGGAAGTGTATTATGCTAATTTAAAAATTGCATAATCATAGGTGGTTACGAAAAGTAAGGCGTACGTGCTTTGGTCGATTTTCGGTTACTATTTAAAGACGCAGCAGGAATTAGAGGTGAGTAAACTCACTTGATATTTGTGGTGAACAAAGTTCACAATATTAATTTGGTGATTGAATTAATTGTTCAAATGTGAGTAACCCTCATATTTAATTTTTGGTGCATGAAATTCATGTATTGTTTTATTAAAATAATTATTAGATGGAGAAATTATATTTATTAAAATAAATATTTGTTTTGAAACAAATGAACTTGTTTGACAACGGTTCATCGGTAAGTGAAAATTGATTTTGAAAAGAAAGGAATTTATATATATATATATATATATATATATATCTTGGTGAAATATTGAGTCGTGATTGAAATATTGTATACACATATAATTGTGTGAAATATATGTATTTTAGTAAATTGTGTTATAAATTGGTGAAAAATCATATGATGCAAAAGAAATCATATCTTTGTTTTGAGATTAAATTTTGTGGTTGAAGACCAACCTATTGAGTAAATAAATTAAATCATGATCTCTAAATTGACTTAATTTAGGATCATGTTTGTGATTTGAATTGTGCATGAGAAATATTGAAATTGAGAAATTAGTACGATTGTGTACTAAAGTGAATTACTGGTAGATCGAGTTTGGTGGTGAGTAGTTAAGCAATGGGCTTAAGTCCCTACAGATAGTGCACTATTAGACTCATAGGAAGGAGGAGCCAACCTTGAGTGTACATGCTTTGGTAGGAGACCTTGGTATGCTGTTTGCTTACCCGTACATATTGTACGCGGATTTTTACCCATGCTAGGTATTTTGTTACCTGGGACTTGGGACTTGATTTGATTTGTTTCTTTACCAGTCATCCTAAAATATTCACTAAAAAGGGAAAAGTCCATATTATTCTGATCGAATAATTATGTGAGCATATATATCATTTGTTAATGATGCATTTGTTAATTGTTTCAATTAGAAACAAAAGGAGATTGATTTTGATTTCAAAATATATTTTCGTATTTGGACTATCTTAAAAAGTCTTTTATACGATCTGTTTCTGGTAAGTTAATTATGCAATATTTTAATTGTATAATTTTGTTTGTATAACTTGTTAATACAATATAAATCGAGGTTACTCATACCAGCTTCGTAAGCTGACCGGGTTTGTTAATATAACCCGGTACACTATTCAATGGTGTAGGGTTAATCATGCAGGTTAGGTATGCGTTTTAGCATTTGGAGAACTGGTTGAGAATTCTAGTATCAACCGTTTGAGCTGGTGATAGTCTTCCGCTGGTGTACATTAGACTCTGAGGAAGTAGTTTACTTAATTTATTGAATTATCAATTTATTATGTAAATTTATGAAATGTAATATTCGACTCTAAAGATTGAGTCAATATTTACATTGGAGGGCATGGAATGGGTGAGTGTTGTACTTGAATTAATAGAAAAAAAAATTCTAGTGCATAATTGTATTTGATATTCCATGCTTCGCGTCCCGAATCAGTTTTGTAATTAAAGGCTAAAATGCCTTATTATTGTTGAAAATTTTCGGGTCGTGACAGTTGGTATCAGAGCAATGGAACGCTCTGCGGACATGAATGAGCTATGGAATGCTCTGGAGTAGAATTGTGGAGTGGAGTTAGAGTTTGGAGTTTAGGATATATAACGTGTTTCAGATATTGAGGGAAGTGTACCTCTTAATTGAACATTGTTTCTCGGTTGTTAGGATTGTGTTCTTTGAACTATATCCTAAGACGTGTAGTTGGGTTAAGCGTTGAGTTAGTAAACTCATCTATGTAATGGTTACGTTATATGTTTAACTACACACAGTATTTATCGAGTGATGGCCCGTCCGCGGCGGTTCCCCATCATGTGCTCTTCAATGCTGTTGTGTTGTTAAGTGTATAAAGTACAATTTACATCTCCTGTAAATGTTAGTCTTACGTGACTACATTTCTAATTCGTTCAAATTGTATCTTGGATCAGATGACAAACTTGATCCACAGATCCTCTCTTTTTTCGAAGTAACTCAGTAGAGATCTGAGTTGCTATCGTTACTAGACGTCCAATGACTGGATTGTCTGAGATTTTTTCTGTCCTTTCAGTTTAAGGCATATCAGGATGGATCGAAAAACCTGAAGTTAGGAATACAACAGGTTCTAGATCACATCCACCTAACGATTTCTGCACTGTAATGTGATTAATAGGGGCATAAATTACGTATGACCCTGTCGAATCTGTGCAACTGTTCTGGAGCACGAATGTGTCATTGATTTGCATCAAGGAGACACAATTGCGTGGATCATGACCAGTTGTGATATGTGCAATCTCTTGTACTGTCTTTTCCAACGTGTGGTGGTCCCACTGATTTCGAGTTTGTACATATACAAGGAAATCAAATAGGATGATGTGAGAGACGTGATGTTGGAACGATGCAACAGCAGTTCGAGTGAGAGCTTGAGGTTTATCCAGGTCATTCCAGATCTTATTGGTGCATACCTTTGCTCCTGTACTTTTGAATTTTGTTCGTTCTGCTACCTTCCAATCATGAACGGCAGCAGTTGCCATTATGATTAACTCATCCTTGACAGACACAATGATTTGGGAGACCATAGCTAGGTCCGTCTCGACAGACACTTGTTCAGGAACTGAACGGAGGTTGATGCCTGAAGGTTGGTGTGTAGGAGATGAGCGAGTTGTCTTCGACATAAGCTTCTGAACGTTGCTCCTCATGAGAGACTTCTCTTTGGGACCGATGACTGAGGAAATTTGAAGAACCTCTGGTTGAGGGGGAGTTTCTTCAATTTCAATTTGTGGCTCACTATTAGGAGAAAATCGATTTCCACATGGTGGACAAGAGATTCTGCTGAAGGCAGCTTGACATTGACTCAGTTGAGTTTGAAGCTCATTAATTTTCTGTCTGAGCAGGAGATTTTCTTGACAGCTTTTCGGGCAATCAGTTGGGGCCGATTCTTTATCACCCAGGCAGTGACTTGTGGAAGCTTTAACCCTATTTGATCACTCAACTTTTGTCGCTGCTTAAAAGTTGGCTTAGGAAAGGTTTCGACGAATGCTTTTAGCTCTTGGAGTTGATATTAGCTGAAACATTTCCTTAGTGGAATACTTTGAGATGGACCAGGTTCGGCATTATAATGTGAAACTGGTGGATTAGGAGCTGGATCTGCAATTTCGAATTCTGTTTTAGGCATGTCTAGCACGCTTAAATCGGTGACATCGTTTAGTGTTGGTGGAATTATCTCATCTAAGCCCTCATGAATTTGGTTGTTGGATGAATTTGTTTGGAATAACTCACTGAACGAATTTACTCGACGTGCCATGTTTGAGTGGGGTTTGAATTGCTGAAAAGTTTTAGTGAAGAAGTTCACTATGTAAGGGTAAATGATTTATTGAGAAATCTTAGTGAACAAATTCTTTATTAAAGACTATAGAGTTGGTGACACTAATGCGAAATATCGGTTAGTGGTTATGAAAGGAGAGCGAATTCATTGTTTAGTGGACCTCTTGATTTATCAAAAGTAAAAGTGGGTAGCTGTCTTACAACTTATGTTCTTGGGGATGGTGGAGAATCAATTTCTTATATATTTAGTTTTCCCAATACAGTCTCTACGCGATTAAGACCTCGAATCTTTAGACGCGTTAAAAGTCGTGAAAGTTAAAGCGAAAGGGTGTCGAGATCACTGTTATTGGATAACAAATGTTTCTTTTGCCCAGATCTTGTGAGATCTTGTATCTTGGACGATACTTTTGAGAAATGAAAACGGTTATGAGGATTAGTTATCCTTATCTGGTTGGTGATTGTACCGCACTCACAATAAAGAATGATTTATTTGGTGACTGAGTGTGTCATTTTCCTGTTGGAAATAAGGTTTCCTTACAGTGGAAAGTTTGTCTTTAAATTCTTGAGACGAGGCGTTGTGTTGCTTAACTCTTATCAGTTATTCAACAAACATCTCAACTGTCTTTTGCAAAATGGCGAGTGAAGGAGAGTGCAGTAAGCGTTCAAAAAGTGCGAAATGGAGTGAACTTCCGGTGGAGATCTGGAAGTACATATTCCAGTTGGTGGCTACCGCTTCCCTGCAGAGCACAATGGAACTCCGCTGTGTCTCGAAGACTTTCAAGGAGTATGCTGACAGCTGGTCTACACTCGCTGTCATCGACATAGATGGGTTCGATGGTGGATTCAGACCCACTGGTGGCGAAGAAACGGATAGACAGGTGCGTATCTTCGCAAAACGTTGCTGGGAAGCGAGGAACCCGGAGACTCTATTCCGAAAGGGCATACAAGTACTGGTACAGGCGGCGAACATAACTCTGGCCCTGGAGTACCTTGATGCGGCATGCAAACCAGGAACACTGTATGGTTCTGGTCGCAGTTTGGTGGATGGTCATCATGTTGCGTTTTATGCAGCATGTATGATGAGGATGATTTTGGGATCACGAGCCGAGCAGCAGAAAATGGTGCATCGACTCTGTGAAGTCCTCGACTGGTGGCAGAGCAGGTGGAACATTGACTATTGTAGAGAAGAAGTCGAGCGGATGATGCATCAGGTCAAGTGGTGTCATGAGCATCTATTGTCTTATTTTCCGTCGACTACTGTTTTCCTACCTGCCGATAAGTGTCTTACTTGCCGAGAGTCAAGATTTTGGCGTCCTTCTGGCGAGAACATGTGGAACGTGGATGGAGTTAGGCCTGCAGCTAGAGAATGCTGCGACACTTGTAAGTGTTTCGTTGAGGCGGCATATTTCTATCAGCTTATGTTGTATGGAATTTCTAAATATCCGGACTCTTATCCAGGATGTCACTATTGGAGGTATAAGGATGGTTTTTGGTAGTGTAGCCCTGTGAGGCATTTTAGAATTTGTAATATGAGTGTGGTACAAACTGTAATGTAGTTTGTACTTTGTGGTATGTTGTGTACAACCCAGATTATTGGTAAATAAATTCTGGGAGCTGATTTTGAGGTTAAGATGATATCGGTTGTGGTTGTGGTTGTGGTTGTAGCGATGTCGTGTTGAATAGTGTGCATAATTAGGGGAATGGAACCCTTAATTTTCGGTTGAGTTGCATACTTAAATTTCGGGACGAAATTTCTTTAAGGAGGGTAGAATGTAATACCCCGGAATTTCAATATTAATTTCTTGGAAAATTATGGAATTAATTATTGATTATTCGTAAGATTTGTGGAATCATGGGTGTGCAAATATTAACTCGGAAAAATTATAAGTTTTGGGAGGTCAAAAGAGTTGACTTTTTATTTGTCGATATTTTGGCAAAACTTCCTTCACGAAAGTTGTAGAGCTCGTCGAATCAAGTTCGTAAGAATTTGGTTCACCAAAAACGAACATTGTATGAGAGAGTTGTGAATTTTGGGAGATTGAAACGAAAAGAAATAATTTTATAATATTTCTTTTTGTCTGCACGATCAGGGCCGTTGAATCTTAAAGATCCAATCTCAGCCGTTGATTTCTAATTATTGTTTAAGGGTCAATTATTCCTCTTTCCCCCAGTACTGATCTCCCTCAGTACTCACCTTCCCCGGATCGATCCCTCTCTCACTGCTCTCTCTATATCCCTCTCTCTCATCTCTCTCAGTCTCAGTTCACTGCACAAATTATGCGTCCCCAGCTCACACCACCACCGCACCTAAGCTATGGCTGCTGCAACTCTGCAGTTTTGCAAACCCATGCCCAGTTTCACGTTTAGAGCCTCACGCTCTCTCTCACACGAGGTCTTAATTATTAAGCTCTCTCTGCCGCAATTTCTCCTTCAAACCCAAAACTCACAGACACCACACCCACCCTCACAAAAAGAAGAGAATGAGAACAAATTGAAGAAGCGGCGGCGTCGCAGTGGCTCTAAGTGAGCTGGAATCGAGCACGGGGTTGGTGGCGCAAAGGAAGAGTGGAGGTGCGGTCGGGCTCGAAGGTGGTTCTGGTCTGGACAGAGCACGGGTTCTTCACGGCATCGATGGTGGTTCACGGTAGGAGTGGATACGGTGGTTGCAGGTGATGGTTGCCTAAAACAAAGATCACGGTGGTTGATTTGGGTGACTGACTGGAATGTGCAGGTGGTGGAAACTGATTGTTTTTGAGCAGAGGTTATGGTGATGTGTAGTGATGAAGGCTGGAATTGGAGCAGCCTTTGAGGAATAAAGGAGTAGTGATTGTTGAAATTGCAGAATTCAATCCCCTTGAAAAGAGAGAAGAGGCCGGCGGTGGTGCTGGTGGTGGCGGATCCAAACCGACGACGCCGAGCTAGGGATGGTGGTGAGATGCAGTGGCGGTGGCGGTGGCAACTGCTGTGTGTGTTGGGTGTAGATAGAAGAACGAAGGTGTGCGGTTGGTGCGGCAGAGAAGAGAGGAGAGAGGATTGGTGCGGCGGAGGAGAGAAGAAAAAGAAGAGAAGAGAAGGAAGAAAGGCACGGGAGGAGAAAGAAGGAAGAAGAAAATGAAGAAGAAGAGAAGAAAGAAGACGGAGAAGAAGAAGATGGGTGCGGAGAGAGAAGAGTTGGGTGTGGAGAAGAAAGAAAAAGAAAAGAGTCTAATGGGCCTTTTTGACCAATTGACCAAGCCCAAGGCCCAAAACTCAGTTTAATCCAAATTACTGTGGACACCCACAACCCACATGAGCCCAATTCCAGAAACTGCTTTGGACACCCGAAGTATCCAAAGACGACTCGAAGCGACGAGCTCGGAGCTTTGAAATTTCTAGATCTATAACGAGTCAACGTCGTTTCCGGCCAATCCGTTCCAATCTGGACTTTGAGGTAGTTATCAAACTTAATCGTATGATTAATCTTGTAGTTATAAACATGTTGTACGGTGAGATTATTGAATTTCAACCGTTTGATTAATGATCAATTAATCGGGGATTAAGGATCGTTAGATCCGTGATAATCCGACCGTCGGATCGTCACCATTTTCGGATATGTTGTTAAAATGCTAGAAATAAGTCTGTTGTTAATTTTTGGTGTTGAGGAGTTTCAGTGGGACCCGTTCGATAAATATTTAACGTGGGACCTACGTTGACCACAGTTGACTTTTGGTCAATTTGTCCCGATAAATAGTCCCGATGTCCTAGGTGACATTTACGGAATATTTATAATATTTTGGAAGTGTATTATGCTAATTTAAAAATTGCATAATCATAGGTGGTTACGAAAAGTAAGGCGTACGTGCTTTGGTCGATTTTCGGTTACTATTTAAAGACGCAGCAGGAATTAGAGGTGAGTAAACTCACTTGATATTTGTGGTGAACAAAGTTCACAATATTAATTTGGTGATTGAATTAATTGTTCAAATGTGAGTAACCCTCATATTTAATTTTTGGTGCATGAAATTCATGTATTGTTTTATTAAAATAATTATTAGATGGAGAAATTATATTTATTAAAATAAATATTTGTTTTGAAACAAATGAACTTGTTTGACAACGGTTCATCGGTAAGTGAAAATTGATTTTGAAAAGAAAGGAATTTATATATATATATATATATATATATATATCTTGGTGAAATATTGAGTCGTGATTGAAATATTGTATACACATATAATTGTGTGAAATATATGTATTTTAGTAAATTGTGTTATAAATTGGTGAAAAATCATATGATGCAAAAGAAATCATATCTTTGTTTTGAGATTAAATTTTGTGGTTGAAGACCAACCTATTGAGTAAATAAATTAAATCATGATCTCTAAATTGACTTAATTTAGGATCATGTTTGTGATTTGAATTGTGCATGAGAAATATTGAAATTGAGAAATTAGTACGATTGTGTACTAAAGTGAATTACTGGTAGATCGAGTTTGGTGGTGAGTAGTTAAGCAATGGGCTTAAGTCCCTACAGATAGTGCACTATTAGACTCATAGGAAGGAGGAGCCAACCTTGAGTGTACATGCTTTGGTAGGAGACCTTGGTATGCTGTTTGCTTACCCGTACATATTGTACGCGGATTTTTACCCATGCTAGGTATTTTGTTACCTGGGACTTGGGACTTGATTTGATTTGTTTCTTTACCAGTCATCCTAAAATATTCACTAAAAAGGGAAAAGTCCATATTATTCTGATCGAATAATTATGTGAGCATATATATCATTTGTTAATGATGCATTTGTTAATTGTTTCAATTAGAAACAAAAGGAGATTGATTTTGATTTCAAAATATATTTTCGTATTTGGACTATCTTAAAAAGTCTTTTATACGATCTGTTTCTGGTAAGTTAATTATGCAATATTTTAATTGTATAATTTTGTTTGTATAACTTGTTAATACAATATAAATCGAGGTTACTCATACCAGCTTCGTAAGCTGACCGGGTTTGTTAATATAACCCGGTACACTATTCAATGGTGTAGGGTTAATCATGCAGGTTAGGTATGCGTTTTAGCATTTGGAGAACTGGTTGAGAATTCTAGTATCAACCGTTTGAGCTGGTGATAGTCTTCCGCTGGTGTACATTAGACTCTGAGGAAGTAGTTTACTTAATTTATTGAATTATCAATTTATTATGTAAATTTATGAAATGTAATATTCGACTCTAAAGATTGAGTCAATATTTACATTGGAGGGCATGGAATGGGTGAGTGTTGTACTTGAATTAATAGAAAAAAAAATTCTAGTGCATAATTGTATTTGATATTCCATGCTTCGCGTCCCGAATCAGTTTTGTAATTAAAGGCTAAAATGCCTTATTATTGTTGAAAATTTTCGGGTCGTGACACATCAGAACTGGTTTGGGGTGGACCTTGAAAGTGATTGTGCTATGGTGATCAGTGCTCTTGCTAACCAAGATGCCAACTTTTCTGATATTGGACGCATCTTGGATGACTGTAAAGAGTATATGAAGGCTATTGGCTCATTTACTTGTAGGCACATCTATCGTGAAGCAAATGGTGTTGCTCATCGCTTAGCACACCTTGCTAGTTTCTCTAGTATTGATGATATTTGGTTAGATGAGACACCCTCTATTATTGAGGATGTTCTCTATGAGGATCTTTGTAAGTGTACTCGGGGTCAAGGTATTACGTCCCCCTTGAGTCACAATCATCTTTGATCAATAAATTCTCTTCTCGTAAAAAAAAAAGGATCGAAATAGGGTTCTATATTTCAATTTCTTGATTTTCTAATTAAAATAAGTTAATTTTAATAACAACAATGAGGAAGTAGCTTTTAGCGACGAACTGTTCGTCGGCATATGTTGTTTCTTTATTTTATTTTTTAATAATATATTCAGCTTTTGCCTATTTTCTTTAATAAATGCATTCCTTCTTGAATAATCGTGCATTTTAATATTAAGTTATTACTCGAAGCACCCATGCTTTAATTATGAAATGAAATTATCAAATTGCCTAATTTGTCCAAAATCAGTGAGCTATAGCAAGCAATTTTGGAAAATTTTGAGTGATTTACACAAAATGATTTTCGACGTCCAATGTGTATAAATAATAATTGATATATCAACTCCAAGAGTTGAGTATCAAAATAGGGTTCTATTTTTCAATTTCTTGATTTTCTAATAAGTAATAACAACAATAAGGAAGAAATTAACCTTTTCCGACGAACCATTCGTCGGCATGTTTCCTTATTTTATTTTTTAATATTTCGGCTTTTGCCTATTTTATTAAATAAATACTTTCCTTCTTGAAAAATCATACAATTTAATACTAAGTTATTACTCCTAGCACCATGCTTGAATTATGGTATGAAATTATCAAATTGCATAATTTGTCCAAGAGTGGTGTGCTATAGCAAAGCAATTTTTGGAAAATTAAGAGCGTTTTACCCAAAATGATTTCCGATGCCCAATGCGTATCAATAATAATTGAAATATCAAACCCAACAGTTAAGGATCAAAATAGGGTTCTATATTTCAATTTCTTGATTTTCTAATTAAAATAAGTTAATTTTAATAACAACAATGAGGAAGTAGTTTTTAGCGACGAACTGTTCGTCGGCAAATATTGTTTCTTTATTTTATTTTTTAATAATATATTCAGCTTTTGCCTAGTTTATTTAATAAATGCATTCCTTCTTGAATAATCGTGCATTTTAATATTAAGTTATTACTCGAAGCACCCATGCTTTAATTATGAAATGAAATTATCAAATTGCCTAATTTGTCCAAAATCGGTGAGCTATAGCAAGCAATATTAGAAAATTTTGAGTGATTTACATCAAAATGATTTCCGACGTCCAATGTGTATAAATAATAATGGATATATCAACTCCAAGAGTTGAGTATCAAAATAGGGTTCTATTTTTCAATTTCTTGATTTTCTAATAAGTAATAACAACAATAAGGAAGAAATTAACCTTTCCCGACGAAACATTCGTCGGCATGTTTCCTTATTTTATTTTTTAATATTTCGGCTTTTGCCTATTTTATTAAATAAATATTTTCCTTCTTGAACAATCGTACAATTTAATAATAAGTTATTATTCCTAGCACCATGCTTGAATTATGGTATGAAATTATCAAATTGCATAATTTGTCCAAGAGTGGCGTGCTATAGCAAAGCAATTTTTGGAAAATTAAGAGCGTTTTACCCAAAATGATTTCCGATGCCCAATACGTATCAATAATAATTGAAATATCAAACCCAACAGTTAAGGATCAAAATAGGGTTCTATATTTCAATTTCTTGATTTTCTAATTAAAATAAGTTAATTTTAATAACAACAATGAGGAAGTAGCTTTTAGCGACGAACTGTTCGTCGGCAAATGTTGTTTCTTTATTTTATTTTTTATTAATATATTCAGCTTTTGCCTAGTTTTTTTAATAAATGCATTCCTTCTTGAATAATCGTGCATTTTAATATTAAGTTATTACTCGAAGCACCCATGCTTTAATTATGAAATGAAATTATCAAATTGCCTAATTTGTCCAAAATCGGTGAGCTATAGCAAGCAATATTAGAAAATTTTGAGTGATTTACATCAAAATGATTTCCGACGTCCAATGTGTATAAATAATAATTGATATATCAACTCCAAGAGTTGAGTATCAAAATAGGGTTCTATTTTTCAATTTCTTGATTTTCTAATAAGTAATAACAACAATAAGGAAGAAATTAACCTTTTCCGACAAACCATTCGTAGCATTTTCCTTATTTTATTTTTTAATATTTCGGCTTTTGCCTATTTTATTAAATAAATACTTTCCTTCTTGAACAATCGTACAATTTAATACTAAGTTATTACTCCTAGCACCATGCTTGAATTATGGCATGAAATTATCAAATTGCATAATTTGTCAAAGAGTGGTGTGCTATAGCAAAACAATTTTTGAAAAATTAAGAGCGTTTTACCCAAAATGATTTCCGATGCCCAATGTGTAACAATAATAATTGAAATATCAAACCCAACAGTTAAGGATCAAAATGGGGGTTTTATCTTTCAATTTCTTGATTTTCTAATTAAAATAAATTAATTTTAATAACAACAATGAGGAAGTAGCTGTTAGCGAAGAACTGTTCGTCGGAAAAGATTGTTTTTTAATTTCATTTTTTAATATTTTGGCTTTTAAGCTATTTTATTAAATAAATAATTTCCTTATGGAACAATCGTAATATTTAATATTAAGTTATTTTTCTAAGCTTCCACGTTTTAATTATGGAATGAAATTTTCAAATTGTGTAATTTGTCCAAAATTGGTGAGCTATAACAAGCAATTTTTGGAAAATTTTGAGCATTTTACACAAAATGATTTCCGACTCTTAACGTGTATCAATAATAATTGATAAATCAACCCCAAGAGTTGAGGATCAAAATAGGGTTCTATTTTTCAATTTCTTGATTTTCTAGTTAAAATAAGTTAATTGTAATAACAACAATAAAGAAGAAACTTTTCCCGACGAACCATTCGTCAGTAAAAGTTATTTCCTTATTTTATTTTTTAATATTTTCGTTTTTGCCTATTTTATTAAATAAATGCTTTTCTTCTTGAACAATCGTGCGATTTAATACTAAGTCATTACTCTAAGAGCATCAGCAGTGGGGACTCATTTTTTGGACCCAAATATGGGTTCAAATTGGCCGTAATCCAAATTTGAGTCCATCGGAATAGTGAATAAAATGACTTACTTTTTTGGGTGCCACAGTGGTGCAGGACTCATTTTTGGATTCATATTTTTGGACTTATATTTTTGGACTCAAATTTGAGTCCTAAATTTGAGTCATCTCCACTGTGGCATATAGATATTGGACCCAAAAACCCCACTTGTTCTCTCTCATTGATGAATCATCAATTTCTCTCTCCAAAATCCTCTCAAATTAGTTGCACATGGGGGGACCCACAAATATAGGTCCAAAATTTTTGAGTCCAAACTGGACCTATATTTGGGTCCAAAATTTAGGTCTCCGGCAACTATAAGTCCTACTCCTCCGATCCACTGTGGGTGTTTTTGGACCCAAATATAGGTTTTGGACCCAAATTTGGGTCCCCATTGTGGATGCTCTAAGCACTCATGCTATAGCAACTCCCTGATAGCCATGGCACCAGGAAGCAAGCTAGGGTTTATGAATCGTATAGAGAAAAATGAGAAAGAGGATTTGGGAGCTAAGAACATTCTTCTGTATTTTCTCTATTAAGCTTGCTTACAAAGAATAAGATCTGAAAATAGTGAATGAGCTCCGCCAGCAATTCCATGCATGGCGTACGTCCACCTAGCCTCCACGACTGACTGTAGCTTTGAGAGTAGGGGTAATCTGGATTGGATGGCCATAAAAATGGCGGTTGGCGGAAAATTTAAAACCCAACGTACTGTACGGTGGTGTCTATTCACGACTAAAAGTCTAAAACGTACTTGAACAACGTACGTTTGGCGTTAATTTCGTGGTGTTATTCCCCAGTTGTATACTTTCTGATCCCCCACCCCTTTAAAGCTATCACAATATTCCCAGTTTCATAAGTAGTTAACATTTCTATCTCGACCTTCATCAGTAGCGAGCTCGAGGTAGTTTTCATGGCCATGGAGAATTGGAGATCTCAATTCATTGCACCCCAACATTCTTCTTCACCATGTTTCTGCTCATATACCTTTTTTCTCGCTTTGTGCTTTTACGAAACTGGGGTCCAAAACACAGGCTACAACCTTCAAGCTCCGCAATCTCTCTAGCTCACAGCACAACAGAAGTTATCATGGCGATCCATGCAATATCAGTGCACGGCCAGACATCATCATCATCATCATCCACTTTTGCCTCCCCGAACACCACTTTCCAAAACACCATGCTCGAGTTCAGCATAGCTTACTTCTTGCTTTACCTACTTCACTATGTATTTAGTTTTCTTCCCCAGTACTAGCTACCATATTCATTCTCCACCACTTGGCCGCACTCTACGTGATTTTGACTTGCCGTTACGTTGTTCATCACGGGGCTTATGCCATCATTGTGATTCTTTTTTTTCCTTGTTGAGATTACCGGCGGTTGCCTGAACGTTTGGGTCGACCTTGCGAGTTTAAGGAGGGCTGATTCAGCTGCCGCTGCCAAGTTGTATGACTTGTTGTCCCCTAGGTTGTATTATGATTTCTACGGTATTGTTAGAGGGATTGTTGCGCCTCTGTTTATGTTTAAGATGGGACTCGATCTTCTATTTGAGTGGGGCAGATACCTTCTTAGCAACCTGTGCTGAAGTTTTAGCTAGACTTCTAATGAACAATTAATAAGGTTTGAACATATCATTACTTAATAACTTTCTTTTCTCATTTTCCCAGCAATGTGATTAAGAAGCATGCATGTAACATGTAACATGGATTTGAACAATTTCTCGTCATTTATTAGGACGGTAGGCAAGATCAAGTCTTATGGTACGTGTACACAACGTGCGGACATCCTATTACTTAAAATATTCTTAGTGCAAATTAAAAATCAAAATTGTCCATTATCTTATGATGAAAGTTTCATTTTACTATGCAGTTTTTTACTTATTATAAACTCATGATCATGATCAACAATATATGGGTTGTAAATCGGATAGATACATCTCGAGTTTGGTTAGCTCGTTTCAACTGATCTTATAGAAGGAAGAAGCTAGCGAAATATATAACAAGTTTAGATAAATGTGGCTAGTAATTCACAAGTAACTTGTATTTCATCACAAGACAATCAGATGAATTAAGCTTAAGCTAATCGTCAACAGACACCGAGTAACTATGACTTTGTATAGACAAGTCTATTAATTAAGCCTTTTTCTTTTGGAGAACAACTTTATTCGGATATTACACGCTTAATTTTTGTTTCGATATTGGGATGATGCATCCCTGATCGTTCATAAAATGAAAACAATAAATTAATTAATACTGCATGTTAGTACTTTTCTAACTTATTGTATAGCTAGAAAACTGGTATATATCAATGTTAAGCACATGAATCACAAGCCAGGCCGGCTAGCTTCCAAAGCCCCAAAAAGTGATCGGACGCTTGCGTGCGTGGTTGGGTAATTGTCTTTCCCTTGCTAGCTAGCTTATTCACATACCAAACTTAATTTCCTTCGTTGATAATTAAAGCTTTGTTTTGTTTAGTGTAAGCGATTCCTTTCGTTATCCTCACCTCACACTAACGTGGTGTCCGTGCATTTTTCTTTTCTTTATAACCCGACTGAAAATGACACTTTTGTCTGCTCCGTCGACACTAAAACTATTTAATTCTGGATCTGAAAATTGTAAAAATTTAGACTGATCACTGATCGAGAAACAGAAGAAAAAAAAGAGAGAGAAAAGGTAGGACGTATGGTAGAAATTCAAGACCCACCTCGTCCTTAGAATAATGGATTCTAGATATTGTAAAGTATAATATCTGTCCCCTTATAATAAATATCTTACTGATCTTGGATCTATCAATGAGTGCATATATGGACTGAATCTTAGAGTTTACGTACTGGTATTAAATTTATGTAAATGATCGAGAAATGGCATACTTGCAACTTGACAATGGGGGAGGGAGGTATTATATAATTCGAGGACAAAGAGAGACCGCAAATGCAATAACATCTTCTCCATCTGCAATCTCAATCGTGTGGTCTGAAGTCGACAACCTTACCGATAAGCTTAAGGTCATTTCGGATTTTATTTAATTTCAAACAAGTTGATCAGACGTCCCAATGCTAATCGTTGATCCTTACACTAATTGGTCCGGAAAAATCTTTTCGTGTTTTCTTGTAGGTTAACAAAATGTAGAATTTTAATTTAATTTGTAACTAGTAACAACTAACAAATTATTGTACCGAAAATAAGAGAAAGCATGAGCTAAAAGTAGTATGATGGTGAATAAATTTTTGTTTTGTTTCTTGATATCATTGCTGCATTTCGTTTATGTGTGAGAGAGAGCTTTCTCTTCTGAACTGTATAGTCTTGAAGCCTTTATCTTCCTAGTTTGTACGTGAAAATTGAAAAAGACTCAGTTAACTACTGAACTGTTGATTCACCTTCTTCTTCCTAGTTGAGTCACTTTCGTTTCGAGTCCATACGATGAAACCTAATAAATATCAAGGGGAAGTAAGGAAAGAGGGGTAGTAATGAAAATTGGTGGAGAATGGAGGGTAATGTGTGTAGCGTCCTTTAAATATCATCGTGGAAACGAAACCGTAAACACTGCTTTTTCCGGTGGCGATGGGGCCAGGTCAGGAGACTCAGGACGACCCCAGACATCTCTTTCAGGTCAGCACGTGAGAATCTCGCTTTGATGCATTTTGGAAATGTGGCCACGCGTCCTTGCTTCGACGGAAGATAAAACGCCATGTCACTCACGTAGACTCGCTCTCTCTCTATCTCTTGATTTCCAGAACTGGTGGGAAACCGCACCAATCACATGAATTCGCGGACTCACTAACTAACTCTCACTCCAAACACACTCACCCAAAACCTTCTCGGAGCTCCCTCTCTCTCTCTCTCTCTCTCTCTCTCTCTCTCTCTCTCTCTTCAATTACGGGGCTCGGACAACCTTCTCTCTTTCAAGAATCTGATCGTATATTCTAATCCAGAGCTGGAATCTGAGGTACCTTCTGCAATTCCAATTTCATCGCTTCGAGTTTTACTGGCATTTAGTGTTCCGGATTCTAGAGGCGTCGCTTTTCCAACTGTAAACTAGTGTTAGGTGTTCGTTTTTACTTTGATTTTGCACTCTACCGATTCTCCGTTTGGATTCCTTTTGCTTTCCGAAAGAAAAAGCTATCACTTTGATGAGCGTAACAGACAATGTTCCTCGGCTTTCATTCATGGCAAGCAAGCACAGAATTAGTATAGAACAGTGTGTTTGTGTGTGAGGAGATAACGCCTAATTCACTCATTTACTTGATTTAGTATGAATCTTTATGCTGTTTATAGTCTCTGATGTTACTTTAGTCCTTTTCTTTTGATGGAGTTTCTTACTGTGATCATCTCTTCAGAATTGTAAAGTGTATCAACGAATATGAGCAATTCGGTGAGCCATAATTTGCTCCAGCAGAGTCTGCTTCAGAGCAAAATCAATTCTTCAGGCTTTCCTGCCAACACATTGTTACAACCGAAGTGTGTCCACCAAGTGACAACACAGCCGCGCAAGTCATCTATATCCAAGAAATTTTGTGGGAACAATTTGCCGAAACCAAAGTTGGCCATGGGGTCACGTCGTCCTGTTACAGTTGTTCCTTGTGCTGTACTGACCACGGATCCGCACTCTGATGTAATCTTCACATACTTTGAAATGTCTATTCGTTTTGATGGTCCGGCCGTATTTTAGTGCTGACAAAATCTGACCTTGTAGCAGCAGCTTGCGGGGAAATACAACCTTGATGAGAATATTGAATTGCAGGTACTTGTAGTATAAGTGTTTGATGCTTGCTACTTAGAGCCAATTTTGCTACTTGATCTATTGAATTTAACTGAGATAAAATATGACAGAGTCTATCCTAACAGAAGCTATTTCTAAATGAGCAGGTTTATGTTGATGCTTCTTCTCCAGGGTCTGCCACTCAAGTAGATATTCAGGTCTCATATGGCAGCGATTCCTTGGTTCTTCATTGGGGTGGGATACAAGATAGAAAAGAGTAAGTTAACCTGCATTTACTTCTTTAATTGAGTGAGATACTCAAGATTTCTACCTCGAAATGATCTCATATGTCTTCTTTCCTTTTGGTCATTTGCCATTTTCAGAAAGTGGGTGCTTCCTTCTCGTCGCCCAGATGGAACCAAAGTATACAAGAACAAAGCTCTTAGAACTCCTTTTGCGAAAGTAAGTTCTTAAAACAGCACAGATATACCTCACCAAATGTCTCTCAGTTGGTTAAAATATGTGTCGATTCTGCTGCTAATTGAAGATTTATTTGTCCATCAATTGTTTTTCTCTAGTCTGGCTCCAATTCCTTACTTAAAATTGAGATTGATGATCCTGCAATACAAGCTATAGAGTTTCTTATAGTTGATGAAAGCCAAAACAGATGGTAAGGTTTTTATTGGGTTTGTTTTTCTTGGCTTAGTAACTTTGATATAAGCAAATAATATGGACTTTATTCTTCCTTATTTTTTCTTTTGGCAGGTTTAAGAACAATGGCGGCAACTTCCATGTTAAGTTACCTTTGAAAGATAAGCTGATATCAAATGTTTCAGTTCCTGAAGATCTAGTGCAAATTCAAGCATATCTGAGGTGGGAGAGAAAGGGTAAACAGATGTATACACCAGAGCAAGAGAAGGTATGTGAACTATACTCGCTAGTTTTACTAATTTCCAACTATCATTGCTATTGCATGTCCAACTGTAATTGTTTCTTTCCTTTTCCTTTTTCATTTTTACTTCCCGTGGGGAGAAAAACACTAGAGAAAGAGAACACATCATGCATGTTAAGTTTTACAAATGTCCTATCAACATTGTTCCTGCATCTCCAACTGTAATTCCTTCCTTTTCTTGTTTGCTTCCTGGTGGGACAAAGAAACCCAGTTGTATGTGGACTTGTCTTTGTGTTTCAGAAAGCCATTCATCCTCCTGGTTATACTGATAGTGCACATTGTTACTGCGTCTCTAATTGTAATTATTCCCTTTTTTTTTTTGCTTCCAGCTGGACAAAAAAAATCTAGTCTTTTATTAGGACTTCTCTTTGAGTTCCAGAAGGTTATACGGATCATGCTTATGTGTGTCGTATCTCCTACAGTTTAGGACTGGTTTAATGTAATTTTTATATGGATTAAAGAAAACATAGCTTCTTTAGGTGGAATTTTCCTAAAAAATAATTCTTGAAGTTTCTTTCAAGGGTACATGATTCTTCTATGTATAAGATTTCATGCTATCAAAATTTGGGTGATGCAAATTCACTAGTCATAAAGAAACTTGTTAACTTGAGTTTTATACTTTTATGTCTCTTTTGTTTAATTTTAAAGAATGTTTTGGTTGTATAGGTGGAGTACGAAGCAGCCCGAACTGAGCTATTGGAGGAAGTAGCCAGGGGTGCTTCCATACAGGAGCTCCAAGCAAGGCTGACTAAGAAAAATGATGCTGGTAACATTCATGAACCATCTCATTCTGAGACAAAGAAAAATGATGCTGGTAACATTCATGAACCATCTCATTCTGAGACAAAGAAGATTCCTGATGATCTTGTACAAGTACAATCTTATGTACGCTGGGAGAAAGCAGGGAAACCCAATTACTCCCCGGAAGAACAACTTGTAAACTCCAAATCACCCTTAAACATCTTGGTTTCATTTCTTTTCTTCCCTCATTTTCCTTCAAGGCATTGTCTTACCAAGTGGACACTAACAGTTCGCTCACTTAGTCTGTAGTCTGATCAACAATCTGTTTCCCTTGTTGTTGCTTGGAGTTGGGTTTGATTGGTGTGATGTTTCTGAAACAGAGGGAATTTGAGGAAGCCAGAAAAGAGTTGCAGATGGAACTAGAGAAAGGTGCCTCAGTTGATGAGATACGAAAGAAAATTACCAAAGGAGAGATACAAACAAAGGTCACAAAGAAATATGAGAGTAAACAGGTTTTCAGAACCGATAGAATTCATCGCAAGAATCGGGACTTAATGAAGATTCTCAACAAACATGCTACTAAACCTGTAGATGAAGCTAAACTTGCTGCTGAAGAATCAGTGAAACCAAAATCTGTGAAAGTAGTTGAGCTTTTTGCTAAGGCAAAGGAAGAACAAGATGGTGCTTCTGTTATGAACAAAAGCATCTACAGGCTGAATGATAAGGAGCTGCTGGTGAGACAATTACATGCATTGATTTTGCTGCTTATTTTATTATTTCTGCAATGAGATAATCTTGTAGGGATTGAATTAATTTTTAGAATCCTGAAATATTTACAAGGTACTTGTGACAAAGCTTGCTGGCAAGACAAAGGTTCATCTGGCAACAGATATCAAAGAGCCAATTAACCTCCATTGGGCTTTATCTGTAAACAAGGCTGGAGAGTGGTTGGTAAATTTTTTAAACCTATTAACTGAAAAGGCATTCAGGAATGCTAAATATTTGATTAATTATTATTGCTCTCTTTTATACCTCTCTTGGATACTTCTTTTCCATGCATTGCTTAATCACACCGCATTAACAAGTAAACTATATTGGCGTTTTCAGGAACCACCGCCAAATGTCCTGCCTGAGGGTTCAGTTTCTCAAAATGGGGCTGTCGAAACACAATTTGTATCTAGTTCTGTTGATTCTACTTATGAGGTATGCCAATAAACCCTTGGAACTTTAAACTGGCCTATATTTTCAAGATCCGTGGATAATAGTCTCTTTTTTTTTGTCGAATAGACAATAGTCTTGATATACACAATTAATGTACAGGTTCAATCTTTAGAAATAGAAATCCAAGAGGAAGGTTTCAAAGGAATGCCATTCGTCCTTTGTTCTGCCGGAAACTGGATTAAGAACCAAGGCTCAGATTTCTACGCTGACTTTGGTGTTGTGGTCAAGAAAGTTCAGAAGGTTGCTCCTTTTCTTTGGTCATAATATGTGTTTCTACTTGGGATTCTATTACCTTTACTAGTTTAATCACTGAATATCTCCCATTCAAGGATGCTGGTGATGGAAAAGGTACCACAAAGGGTTTATTGGATATTATAGCAGAGAAGGAGAGCGAGGCGCAGAAATCCTTTATGCATCGGTCAGTATTCTATCAAGAATTGGGTAACATAAAGTCTCATTGGTTAACTGCTGCTTATTCCACATTATGCTACTCTGCTGTATTTGTACCCATACTTTTAGGGTTGTAAGTTTAAATGAATGCTATAGTTACTATTCTAGAGAAGAATACAGCTTGAAAAATGGTTTGGGTTCCTTTACTTGGGATATTAGACATTTCAGTCATGCCAGTTAAAGCTCTTTGCCACATTTCAAAGAAAGATGAAGATCCTCTGACCCTTTGTATTTTGCGTTTAAGAGTCTTTTGATACAAGTTCAATGTAAATTTCATTTGCTTCTCTTTTTAAATCCCGTTTGTTCTTTTTTGTCTCTTGTTCTCAGGTTTAACATTGCAGCAGACTTGATAAATCAAGCAAAAGATGCTGGTGAATTGGGTCTTGCAGGTATTCTGGTCTGGATGAGGTTTATGGCTACGAGGCAGCTTATTTGGAATAAAAATTACAATGTCAAACCACGGTAAAGTTCTTTTTATTTCTAGAATGTGCTTTGTTGATACTTTTTTTTTGCTTATGGACACTGAAATATGTTGATATCATCTTGAATGGCTCCCATGTAGCATCAGTTACAACATCCACTCTAGTATCCACCATTTATGTTTCTCATTTCTGATATAGATATCAGCTGATTTAATTTTCTATGAAAATGTGCCTTTTCCTAAATGCACTGGTGGCCATATTTGATCTTCCTTTAAACCCATCAATAATTCTTCCTCTCCTTAAGTGCAGTGAGATTAGTAAAGCACAGGACAGGCTCACAGACTTGCTCCAGAGTATTTACACAAGTCATCCACAGTATCGAGAGCTTCTACGGATGATTATGTCTACTGTTGGCCGTGGAGGAGAAGGGGATGTGGGACAGCGAATTCGAGATGAGATCCTTGTCATCCAGGTGGAGATATTTATTGATTATATTGTACATTCTTTACGTGGTCTCATATTCGACTCCCCTCATTTCTGGGCAATGTTCAGAGTTGCTTGAATAGTTTTTGGTTGGTGACAGAGAAACTGTGAATGTAAGGGAGGAATGATGGAGGAATGGCATCAAAAGTTGCATAATAACACTAGCCCAGATGATGTTGTTATATGTCAGGTATTGGACTCATGAGCTTGTGCATCTATTCCATGTTTTGCATTGTTTGAAGTTTTCTCATTAAATTGTCGCTGCAGGCACTAATTGATTACATCAAAAGTGACTTTGATATGAGTGTTTACTGGAAAACTTTGAACAAAAATGGAATCACAAAAGAACGTCTTCTAAGCTATGACCGTGCAATCCATAATGAACCAAGTTTCAGGAGAGATCAGAAAGACGTTCTTCTGCGGAATCTGGGGAACTACATGAGAACTTTGAAGGTTGGATCCCTAAACCTTTCAGTTCTTAGTTTTATATTTGACCTGGTTTTCTTTTTTATTTGATAATAAATATCCGCATTACATAAATTTGCTCATGATTTACTGCAACCAGCAGGAAGATTTGTTGTGTCGCGCATGGTATGAAATTGCGCTTTCATTCATGCAGTTTCTTCCTATAATATAGATGATGAACTGTAACAAATGCATGTCATCAGAGGAATTCATGATACATATTTCCCATTTCTATTATAATGAGAAGGGATTCTATCCAATTATATACTCTGATTACGTGGACATCTTTTGACTCCTTTTGCTTCCTGTCTATTATGTTTCTACTTGTTTGCACGATAAGTTTTACAAATCGATATTTAAATGCAGGCAGTTCACTCAGGTGCAGATCTTGAGTCTGCCATCACAAATTGTTTGGGTTACAAAGCTGAGGTAGTTTCGATAACTAGTTGGAATAGCTCAACACAATGTGTGTTTTTAGCATTTGACAGGACTTTAATTCTCTCCAGGGTCAAGGCTTCATGGTTGGAGTACAAGTAAATCCTATATCTGGCTTGCCCTCTGAAGTTCCAGTAAGATACTTAACTACATTTCAAATTCTTATGATGTTCAATCCAAAAAAAATTCTTATGATGCTTGAATTGAATGAGATAAACTAAAAAGAAGTTTCATATTGACAATTTCTTTTTTCCTAAATAGGGGCTGCTGCAATTTGTTATGGAACATGTTGAGGACAAGAATGTGGAAGTCCTTGTTGAGGTTTTGCGAAATGTTGATATTGACAATTATTCTTGTGTCCTTCTCTTGTGCTCCAAGTCTGATTGTCAATGCTCTTTTAAATTTTAATGCAGGGTTTGCTTGAGGCTCGTCAGGAGCTGTGGCCATTGCTCGCTAAGCCTAATGATCGCCTGAAGGATCTCTTATTTTTGGACATTGCCCTTGATTCTACTGTGAGAACTGCCATTGAGAGGGGATATGAACAACTGAATAATGCTGGGCCAGAGGTATATCTTATTGTTTAGGATTTTACTTATATATCCCATAATCCATCTCTTTTCTTTTTTTTCCTTGCTTTCTTCTTCACTAATGTTGCATCAGTTTTGAGTCTAATTTGAACGGTTTCAATGATATACTCCCAACTCCAAAACATATTATCTTGATCAGCTGATTTATACATTATGCAGAAAATTATGTACTTCATCTCTATGGTTCTAGAAAACCTGGCATTATCGTCAGATGACAATGAAGATCTCATCTACTGTATGAAGGTAAGATAGCCTCTACATGTATCTCCTGGTGCTAATGAAGTGTAAAATGTCTATGAAATTACACAAGGTCACAATAATTTTTTTGTTGGGGGGGGGGGGGGGGGAGGGGGCTGCTAAGAGATGGAGATCTTGCATAATCATTTGATTTCTTTCATTGTTTATGAAGGGATGGAAGCATGCTTTAAACATGTTAAAGAGCAATACCAATCACTGGGCATTATATGCAAAATCAATCCTAGACAGAACCCGTCTTGCCCTTGCACACAAGGCAGAGTCATATCAGAGTATTTTACAGCCATCAGCAGAGTACCTTGGATCAAAGCTTGGAGTGGACCAGTCGGCTGTATGTATTATCTAAAGCACTTTGTTCACTTGAGCCTCATGATCGTCTATCTTTCACTTCAAAACCAAATCATTTTGTTTCATAGTTTGTATCATATAGATTTCTTGTTTCTGTCCTCATAATTATTTCTTGCAGTTGAGCATATTTACAGAAGAAGTTATCCGTGCTGGATCAGCTGCCTCTTTATCCGCACTCGTTAATCGACTTGATCCGGTTCTTCGGAAGACTGCTAATTTGGGAAGGTTAATTGCATTGCCATATTTTAACCAATCATATCATACTTAATATGAAAGAATTAGAGATTTTTGAATGGTAATAAAAGGGAATCAATGCAATGATGTGTTCAAAACTAAGAAAATTTAAATGCTGTGATATGTTCTAATGTTACTTTGGCCTGGACAGTTGGCAGGTTATCAGCCCAGTTGAAGTGGTTGGATATGTTGTCGTAGTGGATGAGTTGCTCACTGTTCAGAATAAAGTTTACGAGAAGCCCACAATTTTGGTGGCAAAAAGTGTGAGAGGTGAGGAAGAAATTCCAGATGGTACTGTTGCTGTGCTAACACCTGATATGCCAGACGTTCTATCTCATGTCTCTGTCCGAGCAAGAAATAGCAAGGTAATCATTCATCAATCATTATTTTATTTCCTCTATGTTTGACATGTTTGGTGAAATAATCAACCTACTATTTATAGGTTTGTTTTGCGACATGCTTCGACTCCAGTATTCTAGCTGACCTCCAAGCTTGTGAAGGGAAGTTATTGCGTGTAAAGCCAACTCCTGCTGATGTAGTTTATAGGTACTTTTCCTCTGTTGTTTGACCTAACAAAATTTTCATATGTTTGATTAACAAAAAGAACTGAAAACAATATATATTTATATATACTATTGCCTATATCATCTCAGCGAGGTTAATGAGGGTCAGCTAGAAGATGCAAGTTCAACTGATCTAAAAGAAAACACCCCAGCTCTGACATTAGTGAAGAAACAGTTCACGGGTAGATATGCCATATCATCTGATGAGTTCACAAGTGAAATGGTAAGGCTTGAAATTTTTTTCATCTTACAGCTAGGCAGTTTTTTCTTGTCCTTTCTATTTTACTATCGATTAGGTTTGGCAAAAGAATCTTTGCATATTAATCCTTTAACCAACATATAAATGAAAATCCTTAAAATTAGGCAGTTTCTTAATTTTTGACAGTTTTTGTAACATCTGTGGTGATGGCAGGTTGGAGCTAAATCACGTAATATTTCGTACATAAAAGGAAAACTGCCATCTTGGATTGGAATTCCTACATCAGTTGCCCTACCATTTGGAGTATTTGAAAAAGTTCTTTCTGAAGATTCAAATAAGGTTGTTCTAACCTATAAACTTCGATAAGCATGTCATGCATGTATATTACTCGTGCAGCTGTCATTTCTACTATACCTTAACCAGAACTGTCTGAAGTTTTTATTAATTTGATTGACTTTCTGTTTGTTGGATTTTGCATAGAAACTTAATTGCTCTGTCTCGTAATAATGGTCAAATTTACTACAGAAGGCCTCCCAAATTGTAGAAGACGAATTTACTTGATAATGAATTGAAACATGAAAAGAAATTAAAGCTTAATGAGGTGAACTCTTTTACTTAGTGATGCAGCTTAACTAGTGTATGTTTGCTGCATGACTCAATTGCTAAAGCATTTCTAGATAGAAATAACTTATAGAACCGCACACATTCCTTGATATAGAAAGAGCTACTTTTTACTAATCCACCAAAAAAAGATATAGCTAAACAGTTGGGGAATTTGCCACATGACTAAGATGATACTTAAAATTTCTTTTGGTTTTGTGTTCTGCACTTGTCTATTGTCGTCTTACAGTACTATAAGAGGACAAATGAAGATTCCATTTCATCTGCCTTTGTGGGCATAATCTAAGCATACTGCCAATTTCCATGGATCTAATTGCCAGTGAAAACATCTGTTGTTTCTGTTGCAGTTTATTATCTATCGAGAGCTTCATAATTTGAGATAATCATAGTCTGACTTTATCTCTATGTGTGTATGCTTGTTTATAGGCTGTAGCTGGAAAGTTAGAAATTTTAAAGAAAAAGTTAAAAGACGAAGATTTTGGTTCACTTGGGGAGATTCGAGAAACAGTTTTACAGTTGGCAGCACCACCCTCATTGGTAGGTTTTTTTTTTTCCCTACTGGAGGCCTCAATGAATGCAATTTCCATTTCATGGCCTGCAATGACATGATCTCCTAAAGAAACGTTCTGTTGTGGCATCCGATCACTTGTTTTCCAACATAAGTTGTTAATAAAGCAGACAAATTTTGTCTGACTGGTGACAAATCAAGATATATCAAACTTTTATATATATGGGGTTTAGAGATTCCTTTACTCCCTTAAACTAAAGTTTATGTGTAATAAAGATTTTATATTGAATCATTGTCTTTTTCAGTTTTTCCTTTTCTTGAAATGACATATAACCTGTAGTGCTACCTAGAAGAAAAATAACTCTATAGGGGCCTCCAGGCAGAATGATGTAGTTCAAGTGAAAGCTTATGTGGGAAGTTACTTTCAGGTGCAAGAGCTGAAGACTAAGATGCAAGGTTCAGGAATGCCTTGGCCTGGTGATGAGGGAGAACAGAGATGGGAACAAGCATGGATGGCTATAAAAAGGGTAAGTGCTTCGCTGCATATGCCTATTTGAAGATACTTAGATCTTTTGAATCAAGTGTTCTGAAATCCATACCGCTAGGAATTTAGCTGCCCCTGATATTAGGGCCAAATTAAATCAGTCTCTTCACTATTTTTTTATTTCTCCTTCCCAGTGTGCTCTATCAAGTTGCTTTGTATATTCTCCTTGTTCCTTTTTTTATGCTTGGATACTGTATGAAAATTCTTGTTTATCTGGTAAATGGCTACAACTTGCTGAAGTCGGGGGCAATATTTCCCTTGTCTTCACTTCACTTTTCTTACAGCTGATCTCACAAATATCACAACATGATATCAGAGCTTAAGTTGTCTGTTAGGTTATGCTGATTATATTCTTTTGTTTATAGTTTTCTGATATATTGGGGAATGCTCATATCTTTTAATCCAGGTCTGGGCTTCAAAGTGGAATGAGAGAGCATACTTCAGCACTAGAAAAGTGAAATTAGACCATGATTATCTTTGCATGGCTGTCCTTGTTCAAGAAATCATAAATGCAGATTATGCATTCGTTATTCACACAACTAACCCTTCTTCAGGAGACTCATCGGAGATATATGCTGAGGTATTCATCAGTATATATGCAAGATACAATTTTTATTTATATCAGAGACATTGATTTGGGTTGTTTTGCTGTGATAGGTTGTTAAAGGACTTGGAGAAACCTTAGTTGGAGCTTATCCTGGACGTGCTTTAAGTTTTATTAGCAAGAAAAATGCTCTGGACTCTCCTCAGGTAATGCATTTCAGTGCCCATCTCGCCACAAGTGACTTTAGAGTAACAGACCATGTAGGAAAATGAACTGCGCTGATAATTTTTACATGGATTATCTAATTTACCTTATTAATCTATCAAGCAAAAGACTTTCTATACTGCAGAATAACAGTTTGGTATTGGTTTTCACAGACCATGTAATTAGGGAACACAATATTTCCCTACGATTGTTTGCACTCATTGGTATGTGGACATTTTTCAGGTGTTGGGCTATCCTAGCAAACCGATTGGCCTCTTTATTAGACGATCCATAATCTTCCGATCTGATTCCAATGGTGAAGATCTCGAAGGTTATGCTGGTGCAGGCCTTTATGACAGGTAAACTACTATACAACTGATCCAGGCAATGTGGTTCTATCAATAGATGACATGGATTAAAACAATCGCATAAACTTGCTCTTTATTTTGTGATCATTGGATCTTATGTCGTTTTATGCTAATTAATAACAGTGTGCCTATGGATGCGGAAGAGGAAGTCGTGCTTGACTACTCATCTGACCCCCTGATTATTGATGGAGACTTCCAAAAAACAATTCTCTCAAGCATTGCTCGCGCAGGAAGTGCAATTGAGGAGTTATATGGTTCTCCACAAGACATTGAAGGCGTGATCAAAGATGGGAAACTCTATGTTGTCCAGACAAGACCCCAGATGTGATATTTCTTTTTGTTGTTACATTCTTTTATAGGATTTTCGGTATAGACACTATTCCATTAATAAGGAAAAAAAGAGAGAAATAATGAGGACCTGTGAGAAACTTACATGAGCATCCATTTGTATTTTATGAGGTGGTCCAGTTTACATGAAGCAATGAGCGATATATTTATTGATTTTGTTAGGACTCCATGACTCCCCCACAAGGATGTCATCTTTATTACTTCTATTACATGCATCTCTCAGCAGTCGATAGTAAATCCTGCGAGATCCATCCACACTTCATTTAAGCGCCCAGAAACATGATACGAAGCATTGTACTGGGCAATTGCATAAGGACTCTTCTCTTTCGACATTCCTGTCCTTCCATTCAAGTGCTTGTTTAGGCTGCCCATAAGAGTTTCAAATTCTTCATTAATGTCATCATCCTTGGCAAACCCTGGAAACTTTCCGACTGCTATGCAGTGACTTCTCCGCTTATCAAACTGCAAATTCAGTTCAGTGAAAGGCTGTGGTGGTGTTCTTTCATATTTGGCAGGCAGATACAACCTCACATAATATTCTGGTCCATGCACTGATGGGACAATGCTTGTTAAGACCGGAGTCGTTATGGTAATCTGGGACGAGTTAAGATTGCCACCATGAATGTACTGATACAACCTGTGAAAAGAGAGAGTGAGAGAAGAAAACATGGTATCACCCAACGAAAAGAGAAAACGAAAAGAGTGTTGGAGAACCTGTGAAAGCCATCTTTAGTGGCTTTTTCGAAGGAGTTTGTTTCTTGGACGAGAGCTGACATCCATGACGATTCTCTGTAGAGTCTGACCTCAAAATCTGATTCCGAATGCACCACTCGGTACTGAGGTGACTCGATAGCTTGACCAGAGAGTACAACTATACTACCACAGAGGTAGCATATTACTATGATCATGAATGGTGCATCCATTATTTGATGATTAGTGCTCTGTCCCATGGAGGGTCTCTGCCTTTATAAGTAGCCAAGCAAGACAAGTCTTATTTTGTGATCAATTTGTACGTTATCAAAGTCAGTGGCTCAAGTTCCACCACCATTTTCTTTAATCGATCTGTTCGTCCCCCACTCACAGAGGCGTAGCTACCATGGGGCGAGGAGGGGCAAATGACCCTGCTCACTTTTCTGAAATAGCCACCCATTGGCTGAAATTTTTGATGATTTATTAAAATATTAATACTATAATAGAATGTTTGACCCCTCTAACAAAAGAAAATGAAAAAAAGTAATAAACTATTACAAAGTTTAGAGTTTGCACAGGTCACGGCTCCACCAACCTTTCATAATTTTATTTTTTTTTATTAATTTATTAATCAATGGATAATCATCCCAATTAATCAGCATATATGTGTAGTGTGTTCCGTTTTCGCCGTTTTGTGTTGCAACTATGCAACTTAAACGTATCGGGCAAAAAAGAAAAAAAAATTCTGCAACTCAGCATTGCGCAAAAAAAAAACTGCAACTCTGCAAGACTGCAAGATTTCAATCCGTCTGCGTCAACTAGAGAATTACAGTAAGATTGTGTTTTACTTTGTTAATAAATCTAGTTCAATTAACGGGATTTAAAACAATTTTTTAATCTTGTTTTACTATCCATTAAAAAAAATTGGGATTAATTTATTCAATGTTGAGGACGATTATCTAAATTTGCAGAGATTAATAGATGATCAAGCAATTAGTTTGCCATTTTGTCTTTGCGTTGGTAGGTTGGTAGATTTCAAAAATAAAAAAAAGCAAAGGCAATTCCTCAAACCCTAATTTCTTTTTATTCATCCCTAAATCTGTTCTGTACGTTACAATATTTGTTTATGTGTTATTAAGTAGTTTATTTAATTTTTTATATTGTAATCGTCATTTGAGTCTTGACCCCCCTAACTAAAATTTTTAGCTACGCCACTGCCCACTCATGTATAAAATTTGAACCAAAAATATTCCGAGTACCACTAGTGATTAGAGCCTTACCAACTCCAGAGATCTGTATGGAATCATAAGTGCGCCAAATCTGAGACTAGAATAATTTTTTCTATACTTTTTTCTTTTGCCAGTACGTATATGAGACAGAAAATGTCTCTTTTGACAGTTTTTTCGCTCATCGATTTGTCAGTAAAATTTGACTGTCCAAAACTTATTTCTTTCAGCAAGGTCCGAGTATTGTTCGTCTTCGTTTGGCGAAAGTGACGAATATCATCAGAGAATTGAAGTGAAGGTGATCGACCGCCATGCATGCATATATGATCAAACTACATGTGCCGGTAAATGGAACATATGATTATTGATCATCATCATCATCCTTATTGTGTTGTCTCCTTAGCGAGCAATGCGAAGAGACTCGTTAGGATTGTGCACTTGGTTGGAGTGACATAATGATGATCGATGTATAAGAGATAGATACCTATTTCCTCATGATGGCCAAAGCATGATGCCATACGTACTCAAAGAGAAAATAAATAGTAGTAGGTACGGTGGTGATCGAATTAATTAATCATGGCTAATTTAGCATGCAGTGAGCGACAGTGTTCAATGGCCATGTTCATTAATTTGTTGTTAACCTTTAACGATTAACTTAATTGTAGCATTAATTCATTCATATATATTTTTATCTTGGAAAGCTAGCATACTTGTTAGACAAAATCATTGCTCAACAACACTGTTCCACGCTTTGGTTAGCTTTTAAATCTCTTTTTTTTTTCCCACTTTCGAAGACCCTTTTAAACTTGTAGCATTCATAATTAAATAACATGCACAACCCCACTGAGGGGCAAGAGTATCATTGTGCAGTATTATTATTCTATTGGGATTCACTTATCACCACGTATAGTGCAGTATGTATACATTCAAAGAATTTGATATAGATAGAGAGATTTGCTACATGAACACTCTGAAAAGAATTTGATGTTCAGTTGTTCGAAATTCATCATTCTAAACTCTAAGAATTACCACCATTCCCATGATTCTATTCGTTTCTTTTTATATATGCTGGTATAAGTTCAATTTCACTTTTTTAACTAAAATGGCCGGTAAGGGGTTACTTGTGAGGCGCATTCGATCAGAGAATAATATATATAGATGCAATGCCCAACTTTCTTTGATCCAAAATTACATAGCATGACTTTGCTTGGTTCCTTGGTTCCTAGGAAGGTGGAGGAAATCAATGAAGTTAGATATATACAGTGAAGATCGAGAATAATTGTAAGTATTCTGGAAATATTAAATGGTTCAGATGCAAGGCATAATTTACAGAAAGTTCCTAGCTACTCCATTAAGGCACTGTAGCTATATTCGATCCCTATCCTAAAACTTCATAATTATTAGCATGCTCCTTTTCAAGTGGGATCGGATAATTATGCAAAGGTGCTCACTCTTCTGTGGAAGAATCTTTTAGACTTTGAATTCAACCCCATTCGATTCGGAAGATATAATATTTGACCAAAATACATAAGCGACTCCCATGAAAGTAAGTCAAGGAATTACAACTATGTCATCATGATGATCACAACCTTCATATATTCGTTTGGGCTTTGATTACAAGCACACAGCAGCTTAGGGCCAGTTATGTCCGCAAAATGTGGCAACGAACCAAACCCAGTACGAATTATGTTTCACAATTCCACGCCGCTCATTCTACTAATCCAGGAATCGAGACTCAAAAAGCTCAACTTTGGTTGCTTGTGGGGTTCTCAGTCGACATCAACAAGTTGGTCAATACACAAATAGTTGTCATGTTGTCTGTCTAATCTAATCCCACTTCGATCTATTCCGAATTTTTTCACATGGTTTTCAGGAAATGGTTCTTGGTCAATTCCCATCAACTTTTGAGATAATAGTTTTCTTTGGGATTGAATCGCTCATGTACGTAGAACCTATGGTATCAAACACAAAATCATCGATACATTAGTTTAAATATATCATTTAACGCAAATTATGTTTTAGTATGATTCTACACAAAATTATGCAGTTAGTTAGTTTCTATCAAAATCGAAATTTTGTCGATATGAACATATATGATATTTTAATATTTTTAGACCCTCAATATTTTCGCTATCACCTATATTTTAGTGATTTAGTCATTTTTCTCGTCACACACACAATAACATTAGGGTTCCCTTCATTAAATTCTCCGGCCCTATCATTTTTGCTGATGTTAAGCCTGGAAATTGAAGATATATCTATCACTAGAAGATTGAAGGACTTGATAAATACAGAATTGAAGTCATCAGAAAATGCTGACCCCAATATCCTGTCGGCATAACATAGAGATGGAGCTGTTTTGCTATCAAGTAGTAGCTGCATGCCACAAACTGAATTGCTGGACAGAAAGGGAAAAAAAGAAAGAAAGGAAACTACTGTAACATAATTGTAAGTAGACCTGGAAGTGACCTTACTGATCGATTGATTTTCTAGAGTCAATGCAACAAATTAAACAGCACTGAAGTGTCAAAAAGGTGAACTTTGGCTCCCATTCTGAGAGATATATATGCATGTCAAAATAATAATTACATATATGCACACATTGCGGCCCTACCTAGCCATTATGTATGCGAGTGTGAATACCTAAAACATTCCCTTTAACTTTTTCCAGATGACTCCTATACACATATATGCCCATATATATCATTGCTTCAAGGTGGAGACACCATCATTCTATCACTGTATCAATCCCAGATTGAAAACTGAGTCTTACTTAGGAAAATAATGAATTTATATATATTGTGCAGTATATATGGTCTAGCAAAACTTTAAAAAATATAGGGCGCTAGCTTTAAACGTTTATATGTGGACAGACAGTACGTGCTACTGCAAAAGTTTTCTGGGATACAGAAATTTCTAAGAAAATATTTATATATAATCAAGGAATATTGATCATAGTAACAGAACGCATTGCTCACTTTAGTTTTGCATATCATCGATCATCTCAGCATTTCAGCTTTCCTTAATTAGTTCTCTGATCGAGGCTAATTAATGAAAAGCGAAACACTGAATTTTATTGCGTACATGCATGCATATATATATGGATGATAATATATATCACATGGTTTCCTCCACCCTATGTATTCAATTCTTACCCCTCCCAGAAGGAGCATGATTTATAACCTCAACTATTCTCCTATTTATTGGTACGTAAAAGCTTAAATCATGCTTTAAGTGTTGCTTAGTTTACCCCTTAATCTTCTTACTTTTACCTCAAAAACTTTATATGATCGAGTTCCCATGCAAACTGTACATGGTAGCTAGAGTCATGAATTTGTCTTGGAAGAAATGTAATGAACCGGTTAACCATATATAACAAAATCAACAGAGGTACGTAGGAGGTAATTAATAACTCCTATTTTGACGAACAAATAACTATATTAATTAATTAACGCACACGGCAGTACTGGATGACTAGGGTTCTTATTGTTATCATTAATTTCTGTTTTTGTTTATGTATCTTCCTCTAAAACTCATAATTATGTGCTCCCTGGCCTAATTATGAAGCGGACCCTTTTCTTTTCAAAATCCTGGCCTTTGTTCCCCTTCAAAAGGAACTGCACATTACTTTAGCAGCCTTTCAATCAGCTTTAATTAAGTTTAATACAATTCTGCAATATAGACTGGTCATGCACCTAATTAAAGTACACGAACCAATTTAAGTTTAAATATCATAGGTTAAGCAGCTAGCTTCAATTAATGAGACTTAATTAATTGGTACGTAGAGTTTTAGTACATGGTTAATTAAATTCCAGCCTCCGCAAGTCCGCGCGCATACGTTGCTAGCTAGCTGGTTAGCCGGCCACTATTAATTTGAAGAAGTACCGAGCGAGCATATATATATATATATATATAATCAAGCTGCAATTTGAACAGGCTAGGCTCGATCAACCAGAATAAAGAGGATGCATAATATATACATGTGGGTCATTTCCTAGCTATATGCTTTAATTTGTATATATATCTCTACAGGTTTATAGATTTTGCCGTTTGAAAGCGTAATTTTTTTTTAGAGCATAATTAAGTAGCTATAAGAGTACGTAAATATATATATATATATATATATATATATATATATATATATATATAATTTATACTGGCTTGGGGAAGTGGCAAGCATCATTACCAGAGCCCTGAAAAGAGAACCCTCTAGGGAATTCTGGGCAAAGATACCCCAGCTAGCCTTGGTACGTGCTTGGTCCTTAATTTATCTCACATACAAAAATGTATATACCACTTCTGCACCAATACATAAATAATACACATTGTCTTGCAATTTACAAATTGATTCCCTTAAATTTTACACATTAATTATAGTTAACAACTAACAATAGTTATTAATTTCCACTGCATATCGTAATATATACATAGTTGATGGTTATTCCATCTATATATAAATTTTACTGGTTTAATTTTCATATCAGCTAGACTCATTAATTAAGTAGAAGTCAATTCATAGGTAGTTAGGAATTGAAGTAACTGATAGATACATAAACTGATAAAAGTCCAACTTCATCTCGGAGTTGAATGCTGATCAGTGGAAGTTGGCTAGTCGATCACTGTTATTACTTTGTTTCTTATGTCTTGTCTTTCATTGATTGTAGTTTTGGATAATACACTTGAAAACTATTGTCCAAAAAAAAATACACTTGAAGACTAAAAGTAAAAATTGAAGAGCTAGTACGTGGGATCCTTCTATTTAATTAATTAGGGCAATAATTCAACAACATCTAAAGTAACACCAATGTCTCCATGCCATCATCTAATTGAGTAAGTCAACTATATGTAATTAACGTTATATTGTCCAACTATTAATTATATGATAAAAGTAATTTATTAATATCTAACAAAACCCATTTGTTTATGTATCCAAAAAAAAACCCATTTGTTTAAAATGCAAATCGACCAGCCACTATATATAAGTAGGCGCAAGCTGTGAGGCTCTCGAGGGTTTTCCCTAGCTTTTTCTTTTTTCAAGCAATATGAAATTATATTAAAGAATGCGTACTACACAAAAATTTAAGCACACCTAAATTAGAGATTGAACTCAACAATTAACAGGGACAGAGCTACATGTTGGCTTTAGGTTGCCTTGGCCCCCCGTCGTTTTATACAATAACCTTAATAAAGCTTGTGCAAAAGCTTACTCCAACTTTTAGTTGAGCTTAATGCTATAATATTGGTCACCCTACATTTCAATGTTTCAACTTTCAAAGGCTTATTTCTAATATATTGACCCCTGTTAGTCTGTTACTATAGATCTCTAGCTCCGTCCCTGACAATTAATACATGTTCTATTCTTAATGAGTCATGGACCTTGCAAATGAAATCACAAACTAATTAAAATCAAGGGTTTCCTAAGTATAGATAATTCTGTCATTTCTAGAATTGATCGTAAAGAAATTAACAAAATCAAGATTGAGCCCCTAAACGCATTTTGAAGCATGCATGCATATATATAATGCGAATAATGAAATTGCATTGCATTCATAATAATAATTAATCAAGCATGCAGTCACTGCACATAACCAAGTACGCATGCCGACTGCCAGCTCAGCATTCCCAACACAATGTCACAAAACGACGACACCTCCAAAAGGCGTTGTTTTGCTACTAACTTAATTAGATCATGAAAATCATTGTCCAAAAAAAAAATAGATCATGAAAATCAGATTAATATATATCTTTAATAATCAATATTGGACTGTTTGGCTTATAAATATATACTTTTTTTCTTGTCCAGAAAAAAAAATCCAATGACACAAAAATTAGATTGTCATTTGTCAATAGGAATAAGTGATTCTGCTCCCAAAAATTAGATATTGTGTATTATGAGAAGGTAAGATTTTATGTCTCCTCCTTTATTGGTATTTACTTTCTGATCTTTTAATAAATCAAGGAGACAGGTGGGAGTTCCAGAAGTGTTGGTCATATCCTTCGATATCGTAGGGGCTTAAATGCTTAATTAATTTTCTAAATTTTCAGATAAAAACTTTATAGGTTTCAATTTTTGATCGAATGACAAAAAATGGGTTTCAATTTCAAGTGTTTAATTTTTTAAACTTTTAGATAGAAACTTTATAGGAGGATTCAATGTTTGATCAAATGACAAATATATGTTTTGGTACAATTTCGGTCAATTTTGTACATAATGTTTTAGTGTAAAAAGTTTTGGAAATACAAATTTAAATCTAAAAAAAAAAAAAAAACAAGAAAATAATACCCAAAAGTTTAATAATGTTGAGAACTGCATGTACAATGAAAAATCAAAGTAAATTGGGAATTTTTTGTTAAAAAAAAAAAGTAAATTGGGAATTTGTGGGGAGATAATAATACAGAAACAGAAGTGGCACAAAGAACATCTAGGGAAGTGAGAAAGAGAAACCCCCAAAGCAAAGAACTTTGGAAACCCAGACTCAAGTGAAATTCCCATCTTTCTCCCTCTGTCCTCTCCACAGAGCAAGAAAAAAAAGAATAACAGAAATATATCAGTGGCATTTTCCCCTGTATAATTAACACAAAAGCTAAAGTTTCAGTCCTTGTATTGGAGACTGGAAACACTACCTCTCTCTCTCTCTCATTCTGTCTGTCTCCTTTTTTAATTTCTTTCTTTCATTTCAAAAATTAAAAAACTTGAGCATGATTTCATCACTAGCCAGTCAGTATTTATAACTCCACACCCACATGGCCAAAACTTTAAGTAAACACAACCTCCTATTTCCCATTTGCCTCTTATTTTAATCAGGTCGTGCCAGGAAGCTCAAATTGTCAGAACATAAACCCCGAGAAGCTCTTAGAATTTAGCTTAGCTGAAGAGAGATAGAGGAATAGAATAGAATAGAAGGAAAATTTTCTCAGATTCTGGGGCTCAAAATCCTTGGAAATGGTGAGAAGAAATTGAGTTTAACTTGTTAGAATGGTCTTCATGCGTTGGAATAGCAATAGATTGTGTTATTTTGATGACAGCAGAAGACAACATCAACGTAAACACCAAAGGCATTCAACAGAAGAAACAAGACAAGAAAATTTCACAACCATGGCTTCTAGCTGGTCTAAGATTTTCCCAATCATTCCTCTTCTTGTTTGCTTCCTTCTTGTTTCTTCTTCAATATGTCCGGCAGTCCACGCCTCCAAAATCAGTGACCGCGGCGCCGTCAATCAGACATTTCATCCGGAGCAAGAGTTAAAGAAGTTGAAGAACATAAAGGCTCGTCTCAGAAAAATCAACAAACCTGCCCTCAAGTCATTTCAGGCATAATTTTACTCTCACTTCCCCTGTTCCTGCTCTGTTTCTGGCTTTGTTCCTGCTCTGTTTTTTTTTTTGGCTCTTTGTTTTTGCTCTGTTTTTTAATGGTGCTATTTGTTTGTTGATGCTGCAGAGTCCAGATGGCGATCTTATAGATTGTGTTCTATCTCATCAGCAACCTGCTTTTGATCATCCTCTATTAAAAGGACAGAAGCCATTGGTATTTAACCGAGAGTTTTCTTAAAAATTGTGATTCCGAGCTCAGAAAGTGAAGGAAGACTGAATTTCTCGTTCTACTTTGAATTTTCAGGATCCACCGGAGAGACCAAAAGGGGTTAATCCTACTAGTATGATCCATGAAAACTTTCAACTATGGAGCTTGTCAGGTAATATATGCCCAGACGGAACAATTCCGATTCGAAGAACAAGAGAGAAAGATGTGCTCAGAGCTAGCTCGGTTCGAAGATATGGAAGAAAATCAACCAGGCATGTTAGAAGAGATTCATCCAGCAATGGCCACGAGGTTAGTAGAATGAATGTAGCAGAGAAAATCCCACAATTTTTCTTGAAGAGTCACAATCATATAATTTATTCCAGTCAAATTTAGACCTTATGTTAGACTTATTAAAGAAATGAATGGAAGAGTGTAGGTACAGAAAACTGCTTTACTAAGGTTCATTGTTAAGTCATCTTCTTTCTTTAATAACCATGGGAACAAAGTCAGTCATCCACTGCTTTTTCTGGTCCAGCTTTGTTTTTGTTTTCTTCTGCTTTGAAACTTTGAATTTACATACAATTTAATTTAAAAGTAAGAAACAAAAAATTAGCATGAATTTCCATAAATGTTCACTATCCTATAATTAGTAATTACAGACTCTGATGCTTATTAATTCTGAGGTTTTTATATATTTTGTGATTATTTGGTTGCAGCATGCAGTTGGGTATGTGAGTGGAGATCAATACTATGGAGCAAAAGCAAGTATCAATGTGTGGGCACCAAAGGTTGTGAATCAATATGAATTCAGTTTATCTCAAATGTGGGTCATCTCTGGTTCATTTGGTGATGACCTCAACACCATTGAAGCTGGCTGGCAGGTACATCAAAAATCAAGCTTGAAATATTTCTCTGTTCTATAGTCTTCTTCTTTTCTTTTTTTTAGGACCATTCGAATAATTTGATCCATGAAAGCTACACTCTAACACGAAATCTCACAGTTGCGTAGACACCGAAAAATTCAGTTTCACATTTAAAGCAGTAGTAATCACAGCTCAACCACCTCGCTCTGTTTTTCTTCTGCCTACAGTAGCCATGGAAGCTAATTCATTTAATTCCTCTGCAGGTGAGCCCAGAGCTATATGGGGACAACTATCCTAGATTCTTTACTTACTGGACTGTAAGTAATTGAAAAAGTTCTTATTCTTCCTTTGATTGACATTAATTACTGAACGTAATTTAATGTTTGAATTGTTGTTAATTTTCAGACAGATGCATATCAAGCAACTGGGTGCTACAATCTGCTGTGTTCTGGGTTTGTTCAGACAAATAGTAGAATTGCAATTGGAGCTGCAATTTCTCCAACTTCTGGTTACAATGGTGGACAGTTTGATATTAGCTTACTGATTTGGAAGGTAAATAAATAGCCCTTGTTTTTTTTTTTTTTTTATGTTTAACTGCTAAATTTAGAAGTTTGCCATGGAGTCCTAAGCTCAGATACCCATTAGCTAGTACTCTTGGCCTAATGCTTAACCTGCAACAAGCCAAAAACAAATTTAGCCAGAAATTACCAATACTGAGAAAACCAACCCAGAAAGGAAAACATATATATAAATGTATGTTCGTGTATAGATTCTAAGATTTTCACTATTTGTGCACGAAAGCACTGGTAAATTGCAAAATAATGGGCTGTAATTCCCTTGTGCTTTTCTGCTTTGCCAGATTCCCTTCTTTTACTAGAGAAAGAGCTTCTTGGCTATAGCTCCTCTCCCCTTATTTTTTGCTCTTTTTCTTACTTCACAAAGTTTCCCATTACGCTTTAGTTTCGCTTTACAAGTAATTCAAGAAAAACTTATACGAGCCTAATCTTGTTGTATGACGGTGCTGAGTGACAAAAAAGTCTAGTTAAAGGATGACATATGTTCACAAAATAAAATTTAAATAATTATCGTCGTTTAACTTTACTATTATGTTACATAACATAAACAACTTTACACAAGTTGTTCTCGCAAATGAAATTGTCATTGTTATTAAAAAGTAATTATTTTGCGTGGAGGAGTGAGAGTAAAGAGTAAGAATTTTAAAAGTGTATTCTTTTGTAGGATCCAAAGCATGGAAATTGGTGGCTGGAATTTGGGAATGGGGTTCTAGTTGGATACTGGCCATCATTCTTGTTCACTCATCTTCAAAACCACGCAAGCATGGTACAATTTGGTGGGGAAGTTGTAAACTCAAGGCCTTCTGGATCTCACACAGCAACACAAATGGGAAGTGGGCATTATGCCGGAGAAGGTTTTGGCAAAGCTTCTTACTTTAGAAACTTGCAGGTTGTGGATTGGGACAATAGCTTAATCCCATTATCAAACCTTAAAGTTTTGGCAGACCACCCAAATTGCTATGACATACAAGGAGGGATTAACAATTTTTGGGGGAATTATTTTTACTATGGTGGTCCTGGAAGAAATGTGAGGTGTCCCTAAGGGAAAAAAGGGTATAGAGCTAGGGTTTTATATTTTTACATAATATTAAATTTTCTCTCTTTTTCTTTTCTTTTCTTGGGTGATTTGGGTTTCTTTTGGAAATCCTTTAGCAATTGAGTTTGGGGTATTTTTGTATTTGTTTTCCTTTCTTTTTTTTGCTCCCAACTAACAGTTGATCCATTAATCACACCACTGCTAGGGACTCATGTAAATTTGGAGGAAAACAAAAAGTAATAGTGAATATACTATGGCTTGTGATTTTTCATTTTCCCTCTTGTACTTTGTTTAAAATGTTTTCAGTGAGCAAAAATTCTTCATCATTCTACAAAATAGAAATGAAATTGTTGCAAAATAAAAATAACAATTATTGAGGGGAAAATGCCTCAAAACCCTGAAAAACATAAATAAATTTGTGAACAAATGCTTATCTAGGCTTAGCCATATAAAATTTGAGCAAGCTAGCTAGCTTTCTTGCCTTTGAAGACAATAGCACTGTTTCACACTTTGACACACACAAAAGCAATAAACAATACGAACTAGTACCCCAAAGATAAACCATAATGATCAATATGATAGCCACAGCTCACACTTCTCTTCACCACATGAAATTGTCGAAATTGCCTCCTCTATGCATAATTCAGTCTTTTCCTTAAAGTTTACTTTAGTTCTTAATTGTCATAATTAAACTGCATGCAATAGGAAAAAGGTGTCGGACTCAGATTCGTTACGATGAAAATCAATGATGCCTTGGAGTCATTCATGCCTATACTTTAAACCCATGATCTAAATTCTAAACGAAATCTTATTTGTAATTTACAAGATGATTACACTCTTTTTTTTTGGCTAATAATGTGGAAAAGAGAAGCTGACCTTAGAAGCCAAGTCGGTGGTTAGTGACAGAAGCCAGAAGTCAAATTGAATTTTTGATGAATAAAAATCATATACAAAGAGAAAATCTCATCATGTCACATGGGATAATGGTATTTGTATAAACTCAGTGTGGAGTATTGACTTTGGAAGTGCTTTCCCAACTGACCTCAAGGATCAAATTAAGTGCCTCCTGCCCGTCCGCCACTTCTTAATGAGCTCACTAACCATAGTACCATACAGGTAGCCATTGACACTTGGTGGGTCTGGGATGTCAATTCCAACACTACCCAAGAGCATGACTCAAAACTCGCACGAAACAAAACATGTAAAACCCACATAATGAAAAACATGTGTTCACAAACACACACTTGGTAGCCTGGTGGCTCTTTATGCAATTCAGTTGGACTTTGGAGATTATGGCGATGGGCTTGGAAGGGATTGTGGCCCCTTCCATTTTTTGCAGAGTTGCAATACTAGAAAGGTACATTTTATTATCAGAACAAATAAAACCCCCGAGTACAGACACCATTTGAAATGGGCTTTTTCAGAAACTCAAAATTCTGAAACAAAATTGGGAGAGAAACAAAACTCATTCCACACAAATGACCTCGAGCAACTTTTTGCTGGCTTCACTAACCTCCACATTCTCCATTTTCAACCGATGACGCATCGCTGGAGTCGTCTTTCCAGCAGCGGCGTAAGTTCTAATCAATGATTCAAACACCTCAGCCCCTAAGGACTCCGTAGCCTTCTTCAAAATCTCGATAAACCCTTCTGCACCATCAACATCCTTCTTTTGCTCGAAATGCTCCATCAAGGTTTTGATGGTCTCATGCGATGGTATCCACTTCCCACCATCCCCTCTACCAATTGATATTGCATTGGCAACAGACTCGACTGCCAAGTCATATTCTGCATTCTTCAAATAATAGTCTACAAAGATCTCCCAGGTTTTTGCATTAGGCTTGGCTCCTCTCCTACGAGCCTGTTCCTTGAGCTCCTTAGCCTTCTCTAGCATCCCCTCTTTAGCATAAGCTCCAATCAGAACATTAGCTACCCGAATATCATAGGTTGAGCACCGAGATTCCCATTCCCTGAAACATTTCTCTGCACCTGGTAGATCTTTCAAGTTAACCAACACCTGGACCATATTCAGATAACTTATGTTTGCAGTTTTAGGGAAAGCCAGCCTCAAGGAACGCCATACCCGATGTACTTCAAGCAGGTTCCCTGTTCGACCATACAATGTAATAAGGAATTGGAAAGCCGAAAGATCTCGGTGGGAGTTTTTCTTCTCCAATTCGCTAAGTGCATTTTCTGCCTTCTCAGGCATGCCAGCATCAACATAGATGGAAGCTAAGTTGCTATATGTCGTCCAGTCGCTGGCAACTCGACCATCTCTCTTCATCTCATCAACAACCCTTTCAACCCCAGAAATATCATTGACAGCAGCAAGAGCCCGCATCCAGACATTGTAAGAATAAGAATCGAGCATGATATTGCAGCCCTTCATTTCTTGTATGATGGCTGGGATCTTTTCTGGCTTCCCAGTTTTTGAGTAAAGGGTCATAAGGCTGTTATAAGGCATCGAGGTCAAAGGAAGGTTAAGTTCCTTCATCTTTTCCAAGAGAGCTTCAGCTTCTTCAGTCATCAATTCCTTACAGTAACAGTTGAGCAGGGCACCGTAGCTGAGGTGATTTTTGGATGATTCAGGAAGATTCTTGAAATAATCTTCTGCAGCAGGAATTCCTCGAGCTTTTGCAACAAGATCAAGATGTATAGCTTGATCACTAACGGTCTTATTCATTCCCCTTTTAGCCATAGTTTCAGAGAGCTGTAATAGGAGACAGTTTTAGCATCTATGTCTCGCAGTTCAGATTAAAACACATAAAACAACGACACAAAACAAGTAACTTCAAATATGTTACAAGATCAAGCTTTATAATCCACTCCTCCTCCCCCCATATCCTATCCATTTTTCTAAAAGAAGAATAGGAAGACATTTCTTAAAGAGCCAGCAAGGGGTACTAATATGGAGACAGATATTGGCTAATGAATCAATTCAAAATGGCATCCATCGAATCGAATAATTGACAAAGAAGGGATTGTATTAAGAATAACGGAAAGCTTAATCAATACAGAATAGGATTAAGTTTACATTGGTGATTAAACATTCATAGATTCTGACATCCCTAACCGTTTAATACAACAGAATGTCACATTTCTTAAAGACTGCTGTCAAATTTACAACAAAAAATTCGCACCTTCTTATTAAGTCGTGAAGATCATTAGACATTAACAAATTTTCATTCCAATGCTACCACCCTTTCCACAATATGTAAATTGCCTAAGTTTTACAAATCAATTAGCTCGAAATAATGCTCTTTGAGCTCAAAAATTGAGTAGCTTTTGTGTTAAAAAAAAAGAAACGCAGCAAATTCAGAACCATTAACAATTTTAGGGCTTGGGGGTGCGTACCTTGAGAGCAGGGTAGTAGAGGTTGCGTTCGCGAAGCTTCTTGAGAGTGTCGCCGAGCTCCCATTTGTAGACTCGCTTGCGGCTTTTTATGAATTCATTGAGCTTCTGTCGAACGCTCACCTCCGAGCCACCGTCCTTGAAGAGCCACACATACAGCGCTTCCTCGGCGTACTTGGACGACCGCTTCGTCACGCTCTTGGTGCGCCCAAACTGTTGCAGCGCCATTTCCGATCTCTGAAATTAGGGTTTTGCACAGGGACAGTGATGGAGGGGTTTTTGCTCAAAATGAAAATGTACGGGGGGAGTTTGTTTTTTTTTGGGTTGGAAATGTTATTTGGGCCTATAACCCTAACACTGGGCTTCTCTTTTTGGTCGTAAATGTTGGCAATAAAAAATCTCTGGGCTTAGAAGAGTGAACTTTAATTGGGCCCCTACTCGTCACTGTTTGGCGGTGAACACATTCGTGTCGTACACTCGTACCTGAAGAAAATTCAGAGGAAAAATGAATTACGTTGAGATTAGTAAAACAAAAGGTTGGAAGAGAGGAGAAAAATCTAGAATATTACGTCACACGCGTACGATTAATCTGGTGGCTGGTAAATGATTCTCCGGAAGTTTCTAATTCAATTCAAAGATCTTCTTTTGTGGTGTTTATGCCTTTGGAACTACCTTCACGTGGCATAAATATACAACTACGTCGTTTTCCGCATCCATTTTCTGCATATTCGATTTTTCTATTTTCGTGTAAAGGTCGATTGGTTAATGACACGTGACAAAGGATTAGATTAGCTATTAATAAAGTAAGCAAATCAGGATTGTGCGAGTTTGGTAGATAATTAAGGGGAGCGGGTTAAGCGACTTTTGGGTGGCGTATCTAATGCGGTCAAATGTTTGGACAAGAAAAGACAGCGGAAAATGGCTCACACCGTTGTGTCACTGCACGTTCTAGTTTTTTGTTTTTAATTATTTTTATTTTATTTTATTATGCACAGTCGCACCTACCAATGAGTTGCATGTGCAGTAAACCACTTGATAGAGAATGATCAATCCCCAACCACGTTTGGCCAAGACGTGGAAGATACGTTCCCATTATGGCGTGACCACAGTGAGTGACACAGAGCCACAAGAACTCCTTTAGCTCTTTTTCTCTTTTTTACTATTTGTCAAGAAATTTATTTTTATTTTTATATAAAATAACGGATCGTCTTTGAGTCAAGTCCAAAATCTTCTACTTACGAATAATAAACTTACTATGAGACCAAATAATCTTGAGCTAATATATTCTTTTTGAAGGAATTATCTATTTGGTAAACAAAATAGTCGATGTATATTATCTCCTTTTCCAAAAAAGCAACTGTGCAATTATCTACCCTAGAGGAAAATTAGACACTTGTAATTGAAAAATAATTAGTAGAAATAATTAATTATAATAATTTAAGGCTCATCGTCAATTTAAGTATTATTTATTGTTACTGCAGTAGTTCATTTAACATTTTGTCTTCATCTCTTTGTGTCTTGTCATTCGCTCAACATCTTCGAATTTTTTAAAAAAAAAATTTACGTGTAAAATATCAACAACTCGATTTTGTACCGTAATTTACTCCATAAATATAGACTAATTTGTTGTCAAAATTTGAGAATCCAACAATAAACACCAAATGTTGTATGAAGAAGTAAAGAACATCTGAAGATAAGAACTGTTGGTAGTTTGGGCAATCAGAGTTAGCCATAGCCATAGCCATAGCTTAAACCACAGCCCCACTCCCCTAAATAATTAATTAGCAGCTAGCAACATTTTTCATGTGGTGGTCGTTGCTTGTGTGCTGTACTCGACCTACACGTGTCGCCCACCTTCCGTCCAAAGCGCGTGACCGGGCAGTTTGGGCAATCAGAAGTTAGCCATTATTGGACGGGTTGGAGTTGTGGGTTGGAGAAGAACCTTTCAGTCACCAGCTTAGCTCCAGCACACAAACCCCATATATACACAATCATAGCTCCAAACGCCTGCAATTCTTAATTAACATTTACTAATATTACCAAAAAAAAAAAAAAACCTTATCCGTAAATCGGAGGAGTGGGTCCCGCCCCGGGTTATAATTTCTCGGAGGACACGTTGCACCAATCCGAACCAACCTTCTCCTCTGATCTCCTTTCCGATTCTGGCTTCTTGTATGAATGAATGAACGACTTCTCAAAAAAAATGAATGAACGAACGAACAGTAGGCAAGCCAAACAAAGCCTAGGCTTTTATTTTTGGGTGTTGTGATAATCGCGTGAGAGAGAGAATATAGTTGGGCAACGAGAGAATTGTGGGAAGAAAAACAAACCCATTTCCCTCCCAAGTCTCCAGCTTTTCCCAAAAGGACACAACTCCTTTTTTCTCTTCCCTTTTTTTTTGTCTGGTTTTGTTGGATAATAAAAACAAAAGAAGCTCGCGGAGTTTTCAGAGAGAAAACTTGTTGTCCCCTTCTTTCAAAAGAAGGGGGTTTCAAGCTTATTTAACAAAAGCCTGAGGCTTTCGTGGTGCACAGAGAGCCTTCTCGGTTCCATCGCTTTTGTTCTGAAGAAGAAGAAGAAGAAGGCTCTGGTGGTAATATTAGATGTGCAATAGTCTGAACAAAATGATCAGATTATGGATAGCCGCACTGCAATTATCGGAGCTGTTTGTGAGCAGCATGGTTCATGTGCTTTATGGGTTTTACATATTCAGCTCTGCTGTGGCCGGTGATCTCTCCCAGGCCTTGAATGAATTGTTCTTCAAGCCTCACGCGAACATTCGGATGAAGGAGTTGGTCCCCAGCGAGACATCACCCAATGGGGCTCTGCCTCCTATTGTTTTGGTCCATGGGATTTTTGGTTTTGGCAAAGGGGTATGTTCTATTTCATTATTTCTGAAATGGGTTCTGATTCCTTCTTCATTTTAGGCATTTTGGGAGTTTCAATTGATTTACATAACTGGGTTTTTTATTTGCAGAGATTGGGAGGTTTATCGTATTTCGCCGGAGCAGAGAAGAAAGACGAGAGGGTTCTCGTGCCTGATTTGGGATCTCTGACCAGCATTTACGACAGGTTTGTGCTTGGAGCATTAAAGCCTTTCCCTTTTAAATTCAATCATTTCCTTTCTTATTTCCAATAGCTGTTGTACCATTTTGGGGCTTAGCGAGATTTATTGGGGTTTTGGTGTTTTTAGGGCTCGTGAGTTGTTCTACTATTTGAAAGGTGGGCGAGTCGATTATGGTGAAGAACACAGCAAAGCTTGTGGGCATTCCCAGTTTGGCCGTCTATATGAACAAGGTTCTCTTTTCCCTCATGCTCATTATTCTCTTGTTCGATGAAGTTGTTTGCATTATAGGCCTTTTTATCATAGCAAGTCTCAAATTTTTGTTGTGATTGAATTGCAGGGCACTACCCTGAATGGGATGAGGATCATCCTATCCACTTTGTTGGCCATTCCGCTGGAGCACAGGTCGTCCGTGTTCTGCAGCAAATGCTTGTTGATAAGGTTGGTCCAAATTTGCAGAACCAAAATTTCAAAAGAGTGAAGGAGCTCTGAATTTGTTTAGATTGGTTTTGGAGTTAAATGTTTCATTCATTTTGTTTCCAGGCTTTCAAGGGGTATGAGAACACGAATGAGAATTGGGTATTGAGCATCACATCATTGTCTGGAGCATTCAATGGGACTACAAGAACTTACTTGGATGGAATGCAGTGAGTTTCATTTCTTCAGCTTATTCTTTTTTCCTGTAGCTGAATTCTTTCAACTTTGTTTATCTCAAGTCTGACGAATTTAATGCTTAAAAGAAATAATGACTGACTTCGCAAAAGAACAAAGTAGATAGAAACTTCTGTGTGACCTCAGATTTACCATCTTTTCCTAAAGTAACCCATTCTAACAGATGCAAAAGAAAGAGTAGAATCAAAGCAACCAAACTAAGATAAAAGTTGCAACTTGCTGATCAGTCTCAAGAGGCGCTGACGCATCAAACTTTCATTATAGTGATCTAGGGGATTTCTCACTTGGGATCTTATTGTGTCATTTAAGCCAAACCATATGCTACAAATTGTAATACATTTATGTCACTCACCAAATGACTTTTGAGTGCTAAAACACCAACTCTGGTTTCCATGTTTCTTCAGGCCTGAAGATGGCAAAACCCTGAAACCCATATGTCTGCTGCAACTATGCCGCATAGGAGTGATTATTTATGATTGGCTCGATATTTCCTGGCTGAAGGAATATTACAACTTCGGTTTTGATCACTTCAACATTTCATGGAAGAAAGTTGGTGTTTGGGGTCTTGTTGATTGCCTTTTGGGAAATTCAGGACCGTTTGCTTCTGGTGATTGGATCCTCCCAGACCTTACAATTCAGGGTTCCATAAGACTCAACAGCCATCTACAGTCCTTTCCAAACACATACTACTTCAGCTATGCGACAAAGCGCACTAGGAAGATATGGGGTGTCACACTTCCTTCTACCATATTCGGAATTCACCCTTTGCTTTTCATCAGAGTACTGCAGATGAGTCAATGGCGTCATCCTCCTGATGTCTCTCCCCCGTATAAGGGATACAGGTGTTGTTTTTATTGCACATTATGCTATGGTTTCTTATGCATCAATGTTAAATGCAATGTGATGACTCAATCCTTGTATAATTGAATGTGCAGAGATGAGGATTGGCAAGAAAATGATGGAGCTCTCAATACCATCTCGATGACTCGCCCTCTTCTCCCTGTTGAACACCCGAGCCGTTTTGTGAAAGACGATTCAGAGTGCCACCCCTTGCAACCAGGCATCTGGTTAGTAATGCTTCTTATTCATGCATTATTACCTATCTTTCTTAGACATGAAAGTGAAACGATAAATGTGGTTGAGAACATTAAACATGATGAGTTTGCTAAATGCAGGTACTACAAGATTGTGGAAGCTGATCACGTATTCTTCATTGTGAATAGGGAGAGAGCAGGAGTTCAATTTGATCTGATATATGACAGCATTTTTGAAAGGTGCAGAAAGCATGTATTTAGAAAAACTCCACCGACCTTACCCAACCAAACTCACCATTAGTTCAGCATCCATTACTCTCACTCATACACTACTCAACTAGAATCTAGAATCATAAAGCAAGCACTAGTAAACTGAACGCTTTCTTTCTCTCACTTCATGTAAATGTTCAATTCTCTTATTATTTTTTCCTTTTAGTCCCTTCCTGTGGGTACATTTTGTCTAGTTTGTAGATGATGTAGTGAGAGATATTAGAGGCTTAGCTTTTACATCAGATTTCTTTGATCTTTCCAAAGTTAGATGATGTATTTCGGGGACGGTCATTATCATTTAAGCATTCACATCAAATTCCTTCCTTGGTTATGATTTTGCACATCAACTTTATGATTCTCATGTATAAATTGTTCTTAAAGAAGATGGTGCATTATGACTACAATTCCTCCATGAATATGCATCTTTTCACAGAAAGTTTATACATATTATGAGTTCAAGCTAGACTCATTGGTGGTAATGTATGTAGGAAAGAAACAAAGAATATACTTTTTACCCTTTTGACACCAACCAATTATCCTCTTTAATCAATTTAAATAAAAAAATGATGGATTGAATTTCGATGCTTTTGCTTTAATCCTACCATGCATTACAAATTCGACCACTGCAATTGAGCTTGGATTGAACATGCAGGCTTTGCGAATATAGACTAACTGACTACCCCTTTGTATTTGGGTTTGGATTGCCCTGTTCATGATCCTAATGTCTGAAATCCATGCAGTCCTAACTTGAGTCACTTGGCCTAACAAGAATTAGATTTCTTAAGGTGAGCACTGATGTGTGATTTTGTAACTATCATATCAAAACTGAATATCTCCTCAAAATACCATTCATATAAACCAAAGAAGAACATGTCTTTTTGACTCGACAGGAAACAGATGATACAAAGTACAGAAACAAAGCAGGAAGTAGAATCATAAATCCATTGAACATTGGTGTTTAGAAATTTGAATTTCACTCGAGTAAATGATGAAATTGATCAAGAGATTTAGTGAATTTCTCAGTGTTTACTGTGAACTCGTAACAAAACAACACAGCTAATATCAGTGACAAACTACAAGATTCTCATTCTCTAATAGGCTAATACAATTGAAGACAGTGACCGAAAATCTTTACCTTGATTTTTTGTAGCAATGGCCAATGGCTGCCCAACAGTTATCTTCGAATCAAATCTGATAGCTAAGAATCAAATGATTGGGTCAGTGGGTTAATGCAAAACATAAAAGAGGCCAACGCAACGCTTCTTTTGGTTTATTTGTTTTCCTTGTATTTAGTTGGGCCTAACAGTTAAAGTTATGGGCTTTTGTTCTTCTGAATCTTGAGCTCTTGTTCAGCTTGATTTTTCTTGAGCCTAGTTTGTGGTATCTTGTTCAGTTGTAGTCATATTTTCACATTGATTCTACATGATTTCCCCTTTAGCTTATGAAACTCAGCTGCTCCAATTATTAAGAAAACCAAATGTATTTTCTTCAATAATAATAATTTCCGAGAATCATACAAAATTTTAAACACCAACAAAACAAAATGCATTGACCACCAACGTACACAGTGGTGGAGATTAAGACTCTTTTTCATACCAACAGCAACTACCCTTCCCAATTCTCTCTTTCTCTCCCAGATTCTGCATCATGAATAATCATGACGGTTTTGTTTTTCTCTCAAACTCCGCATCATGAGTACGTATTGGAAGCTAGTAAACATAATATATGAAAAACCCCACATATATGGAATAATAATCATGATGCAATAATATACCAACAAAACTCTTTCCATATATGTAACAATAATCATGATGCGGAGTTTGAGACTTTGAGAGAAAAACAAAACCATCAAGATTTTTCATGATGCAAAATCTGGAAAAGAGAGAGAATTGGGAAGGGTGGTTGCTGTTGCTATGAAAAAGAGTCTTGATCTCCACTACTATGTATAACATAACACAAATAAATAAAGGGGGAGGCTAAATGCACTCCATTTACAACTCATTAGAACATGTGCAACAAGCTCATTATAGACTACCTTATACTAAATTATAAGCCAAAGTTTTCCAAACACATATCCACTGGGATTAACATAGACCAGTCTATATCCAGGCTAGCCTTTTCAAGGGGCTAAAGTGAACAGGATAGCATGCCAGACTAAAGGTGGGGCCTCAATCAAATGAAAATTAAGCAACGGTAACTTTCTCAATATCTGCAATCAAATGAAAAGCTAGCTTACTATATAATGAAAAGCAACGGTCAAAATTCAAATCAGTTTAGTTCAAACCCGTTGTATCCAACATTATAAATACCCACCTCTCTTCATAACTTCTAACCTGAAAAATCTCTCTATTCATCTTAGATAATCTATTTTCTTTGCAAGTTTGCTAAAAAATTTGAAACTTCAAAATATGGTTCGAGGGGGTACGTTATGGAGTGTTGCAGAAGAAGAACAATTGTGCAGGTCCTGGCTATTCATCATTGCCGATCCAATTGAAGGAACTGGTCAATCAAACGATCATTATTGGGGTCGTATTCAGTCTCACTATGCAAAAAATTGGCAGGGTTCTAAAGCTGTTCGATCCATACAGGGGTTTCAAGGGAGGTAGAAAAAATTGAACACGATGCTCCTGAAATGGCACTCATGTTTGATGCAAGCTACTGCTAATCGTGCTAGTGGTACTAATTACATGGACGAGGTGAGAAAGCATAGTTAATATATATTTGATTGACGAAAGCTGTTGTTTAATATATACTTGGTTCTATGATCATGATAAAAATTGTCAACTAAATAATTTTTTTTTCTTACAACACGTTAGCTACATCTAGCTCAGGTATTCTACTTTGCAAATATGGGCTCTGCTTTTAACAAGTTCCATTGTTGGAAAATAGTCAAGGATTTCGAGAAGTTCAAGGATCCACGAACAACACCGACTGAATTTAGCCAACCATTACCGACTCAACCGTCCCCGATTGAGTCCTCTGTTGATTTGGGTGTTGATGAAGAAGAAGCAGGTGGTTCTGATGCCACACGTCCGGGAGGACGGCGCGCCCACAAGTAATTTTGTTAATAAAAATTCCATTTATACCCAAATAATATTACCCTAGACAATATGTTTATCCAAAAAAGGTAAATATTCATGGCCAACACCGTACACAGTGGTGGAGATCAAGGACATCAAACACTCTTTTTCATACCAACAACAACCACCCTTCCCTATTCTCTCTCTCTTCCAGACTTTACATCATGAATAATCATGGCGGTTTTGTTTTTCTCTAAAACTCCACATCATGCTTCATTTTTTTTTTGGTCGGTCAAATGATAATTCATTAGAAGAAGGAAATTATACCGGAAAAGCCATCATGCTCCATGAGTATTGGAAAGTAAACATAATATATGGAAAACCCCACATCTTGTGTGCTTTCACATATATGGAATATCAATATATCATGATGCAATAATATACAATCAAAACTCTCTCCGTTTTGTGTTTTTCTCTCAAACTCCACGTCATGATTATTGTTGTATATATGGAAAACGAGTTTTGAAGAGCTTTGGGATAATCCGATCGATTTAATTGGGTGTCAACATGGCTGAGGCCCTTAGATCCAAGCATCTGAGAAAAAATTCTTACGTTAATCTGAGCAAAATCTGAGGCAGTCGCCATTGAGAAATAGAAAGTGGGAAGACGGAGGTAATGGGGGAAGATGTTAATATTGCCGACGTTGATGGAGGTTGGTGTTGACGGCGGTGGCGAGAGAGAACAATGGATGTTGTAGATGAGCTTGAGGGTGAAGACGATCATGAAGATGGTTTTTTTCCCTTTTATTTTTTATTTGTATTTTATATAAATGGTAGGTGTTTGGTATATATTAAATATTTGAGTGTGCTGTTAATTGGTTGAGCCCCGACCTTAGTTCGATCTCCACTGCCATCAATTCTTTGTTTGGTGATCGATCTGTAAATTCTTCTCTAAATTCTAGTACAAAAGATCTGGGATTCTAGAGTATGCCCTGGCCCTGGTGTGGGGTATAGCCTTTCCCTCCCCTAAACTCTTTGTAACCAAAAAAAAATATTGAAACAAAATCTTACGTTTTGGGGTGAAAAAACAAACATGAAGTATAGTGAGTCCGATGCATTTAGCTGGACACTAAATAAACTACTTTGTTGTATTTCAAAACCAACAAAGCTTGACCCTGATGAACTATATCATTCTAAAAAAGTGATACAATCATAATATATATATATATATATATGTAATATTTCAATATTTCATATAGGTCTAACAGGACTAATATAAACATGCATGGATGACTTATGTCAAAAAATTAATGTAAGATCGGCCGACCAAATATTAAGCATATGCATCACAGGGCAAGTTAAGAGTAATCGATCAAATGGTTTATACACCATATGGAAGACCTAATAAGTCAATGATAATTTTCTTTGGCTTAAAGCTTTAACTTAATTTGTCTTGTATAAAATATGAAAGTCAAATTAAGGTACTTGCATGCAATCGAATATATCCACGTACTTGAAGAATCAAGCCAGTAGATCGGAATTTTAGTCGCCGGAAATCTCCTGAACCATAAAATCCAGAATCCCCCTATCTCCTTTTCTTAATTACTAACCCACTTCAAATGAGGGGATCACTAATTAATTAAGATTTTACGTACATATATAAAAATTCCCAACATATGATGTAAATGAACTAGATCAACATGCATGTAGCTCGGCTGTAGCCTCCTCGTCCCACACTGCTATTATCTACAACTGCTATATATCGATCATTGTTTAGATATGAAGTCGATTGAAGATTTCATCCCACTCAATATTGTTATTCTTTTCATTTAATTCTCGACGATCAATTATAACGGCGCCAAGACCATTTAGTCTAGTAGCATATATTTCTTCTTTATAATAATACATTCCAACATTGATCATACTTTACAATCCTATAGGTTACCTAAATGTATGGATTAAGAAATACAAACGTGTATATATTTAGAAAATGAGACAAGAATTCGGATACAACAATAAGCTTCTAATTCAAAAGAGAAGTCATTTGATTAAAAAAAAAGTCATTTACAAAATTTTTTGAAATTGAAATTTGTGAGAAATCCTTATATTTTCTTCATATGGATGAGTTTTGAAAGACTTAATTAAGGGGAGAGAATATTAATTAGAATTACTTCTCTCTCTCTCTCTCTCTCAATACACATTGTTAATTCAAGTAATGGGACAGAGGTGTGTAGCAATGTATAATTGTATTTATGTTGGCGTAGTTTAGTTGAGTGAATTATGATTCACAAAAACATCACCCATCATTTGGTGTACAAATAAGAAATCACATTACTTTTGAGAACGTATGTACGTAATGAGATGAAACTTAATTAAGTATGAAATTCTCCAAATTCATAAGAAAAAAGAAAGTTTAAAATGAGTTTGCGCAGAAGAGGAATTATGATTAAAGCTTTGCCTAATTAAAACAAATACATGAATCCGGAGACAAATTGATGGATTTTTTTTGGGTAACGTCCAGGATACATTGTGGGATATATTCAAAAACTGGGTATTTGTTAGATTCATCTAAATTTTTTTCTCTAATTATAGGATACTGCCATAACTTTATGAAATTCTCCAAATTTATAAGAAAAAAGAAAGTTTAAAATGAGTTTGCGCAGAAGAGGAATTATGATTAAAGCGCCCCAATTAAAACAAATACATGAATCCGGAGACAAATGGATGAATTTTTTTTAGGTAACCTCCAGGGTACATTGTCGGAAATATTCAAAAAATGGGTCTTTGTTAGATTCATCTAGATTTTTTTCCCTAATTATTGGATACTGCCATAACTTTATTGAGATTTTCTGCCTATAGTTAAAAATACAGTACCTGATTCTTGGCATATATAGGTCATTATGGTCAGAATCGACTTTAATTATTATGGAATAAAAGCAACCAAAACAAGTAGGTTTCATCACTTAGCTCTATATATATATATATATTGTAGACCTTAAACGAGGAGAACCAACATTGAGAGCCTCATCAATCAAAACCAAAAAGCTTAGTGTTCCTAGAGAAAGAGACAAGATGTGCGTCACTGATCACAACCCTAACCCTGCAATCCCTAACAAACACCCCTCAGCTAATGGCAATGGCACGAGAAGTTCTAGCGTTTCACCTGACACTGTCCTCAATCTCGAACAGTAAGTTCTTCTTTAGCTTTCATCGATCGATCACTATCTTTTTCTTCCAGAAAGTTATCATTAGGTTCAGATTCATTGTGCATTTTAATGTAGTACCATCGATCTGCTGTATTTCTGTAGTTAATAACGTAACGCCCATGTTGAATGCAATGAGAGCCGATTAGCCGTAAACGAAAAGAGTAACGCAACAAAAAAACTCAATCGGACGGTTCATATTCATTCAACATGGGTGTGGTTCAAAATGGTAGAAAAACTATGGTGTTTAATGAGGATTTTGATATTCGTTCAAAAAAAAAAATGAGGATTTTGATAACAGGGGTGACCCAGCGGTGTTCGAACCGTACTGGAAGAAGATGGGGGACAAGTGTACGATGGTGATCTCCGGCAGCCAATGGATGAGCTATGTCAGCGATTTCAACCACACATGCTGGTTTTTAGAGCCAGAATTGGAGGGTGCGGTTAGAAGACTGCATCGGACGGTTGGGAATGCTGTGGTGGACGACGATCGTCACATTGTGGTGGGGACGGGCTCCACGCAGCTCTATCAGGCGGCGCTGTATGCTCTCACTTCCCCCGGTGGGCCTGAGCCGATCAGTGTCGTGTCTGCCGCTCCTTACTACTCGGTGAGCCTCATTGACCCCCTCCTGGCCTTAACCGTTAATATATAATTTAGCTTAGTTCTTGAATATCATAGATCTTAATATTTATTTATGTTTAAGTCAACTGAACAACAACAGTATCATGCTGCTTCTGTCAAGTGTTTATAAATTAACAGAAGCGTGCTTTCTGCTTTCAGCGGTTGTGTTCGTTTACATGTTTAGGTGATCAAATCCTTACTAATTAATGACCATTTTTCTCTACAGAGAAAGAAACTCTCAAATAAATTTAGCCCCTTCTCATTGTAATACTTTTTTTGGCCAATGTATCAAAGAAATCTAGTAAACAAATGGAGATATATATATATATATTTTTTTTTTCTTCTATTCTCGCTAATGTCAGATTTCGGATTTTTTCGTTTTCTCACTAATTCAGTCTAAAAATAAAAATTTCCGACCAAATGTGGGAAAATAGTCTAACATTAATTATTTGTGTTACTGAAAATTGATATGACCCTGAAAGGTAGCAATGTACAGAAAGGCATGAATGGTGAAGGGGTGACATTACGAGAAAACTGTCTGTGGATCGAACATGCAGATGTTCGCATGGAAGAAGGGACAAAGAGGCAAATATGTCTTTTTGGAAACACAATCTTGCTTCGTAACATGCAACAAATGCATGCATACCTGTGTTTTGTGTCCTCGGCCAATTTGAACATATATAGTAACATGGGCATGTCTGGCTAGCTAGTTAGTTTACTTAACAATTAACCAGCTATTAGATTCTCTTAGTAATTGTTTTCTGTTTAATTTTCATGAATAGATTCCCTTGTGTTGATTCAAACTAGCTTGATTGCTGACTTTGCTTGCCTCAATTGCAGTCATATCCAGATGAGACGGACTATCTCCGTTCAGGGCTTTACAGATGGGCAGGTGATGCATATGCCTTTGATAACAATGGACATGGAGATTACATAGAGGTGGTGAACTCTCCAAACAACCCGGATGGTACTATTCGGAAAGCCATGGTGAAAAACAGACCAGATGATCAAGTTCAAGGGAGGCTTATTCATGACCTTGCCTACTATTGGCCTCAGTACACCACCATTACTGCTCCTGTCGATCAGGACATTATGTACTTCACATTTTCCAAGAGCACGGGGCATGCTGGTTCGCGCATTGGGTGAGTTTGATCTCTTGTCGTTTGGTCAGCTAAACGCTAAACCCCAAAAGTTTAAGCTGTCAACGAATGTACGTACTAATTTCTATGGTTAAAAGTGACCTCAACTAATTTGTCTTGTTTTCTTTCAGATGGGCAATTGTTAAGGACAAAGAGATTGCTAAAAAGATGTCTAAATTCGTAGAGCTGAGTTCACTTGGTGTGTCCAAGGATTCTCAGCAGCGAGCCGCTAAGATAATGGGAGTGATTTGTGATGGCTACCAAAATTGCAAGGCCAAAAACTCTGAGCTCTTCTTTGAACACTGCCAGAACCTCATGGCTCAAAGGTGGGAGAGGTTGAGAGAAGTGGTTGAGCGCAATGAATTTTTCAGTCTGCCCAAGTATCCCAAAGAGTACTGCCTCTTTTCTGGAGAGTTCAATGAACCACATCCAGGTAATGATCGATGGTATATATGTGACATTGTAAGCAACAACAAAATGATGTTCAAGATTCTAATGCATTGTTTGATACTCTTTAATCTGTATATGCAGCATTTGCGTGGTTGAAGTGCGAGGAAGACATAGACTTGGAGAAGTTTTTAAGAGGATGCATCAAAGTGCAAGGAAGAACAGGGAGGAAGTTTGGGACTGATCAAAAGTATGTTAGGATTAGCATGGTGAGCAAGGATGAGGTTTTTGACAAGTTCTTGGAGAGATTGTCAACTGTCAAAGCCATTAGTAATGGGTATTAAACCACATATTTCAGCTTTTCAGGAATAATATGAAGCAAGGATTAACCAGTTTTTGGAGAGATTGTCAACTCTTAAAAGCCATTAGTAATAAACCGCAGCATATTTAGCTTTTCAGGAATGATATGAAGCTTAGTTTATAAATGTAAAGGCAAACTCTCAGAGGGATGGCAAGGTTATAATGTATTGCCATCCTGCAAAGAAAATAATATTTATGTAGAAACTTTCTACGAAGAACTGCATAACGACCCTTTATTTTATTTTTTTTCCTGTATGCTAGTTTTGCTGGACCACATCCTATCTGTTACAAACGAAATATATCCATAAACATTTGTACAAAGCAGGTCCGACTATGCCTATTCCTAATCCTAAATGGATGCAACTACGTAGGGCTCTATATGTAAACTCAATACCTATTTAGATAGGCTCAAAAGAAAGCTCTAGAGAGGAGGCACCAAATGCTCTGGAAGAGGACAAAGAAATCATGCCATTCTTTTCGAGTTCACATCGTGCAGTTTCATAAATATGTATGCTATCAATTTGGACTCTGTACAAGCAATAGCATCTTTAATTTCTTGTTCAATAGCATCTTTGGGAAAAAGAAAATGATGAGGACTAATCATGACTACTAACAAAAAAGTGGATGGAGAATTTCCAATATGTTGGCAGAGAAGGCAGATACATAAGAATTTAATTAAAAATGACAGACAAAATCCAAAAACACATTACTCAGTTCTTAATTCGATATATAGAAAAACTCTATCTTCGGGTAACCATCAACTTACAACACCGTTGGATAAACATTCATAATGCACGGACAAAATCAAAGGCTAGGGAACCCATTTTTCTCAACAAACCACTGATCCCAGGCAACTGGCTTTCCAATAGGGTCTTTAACTTATCCACCAGTCTTACTTTAAAACCATTCAATATCGTACATGAATCCGGTTGATCAGAAAACACCAAGTGGGTGCAACTTTCATATAAGCCTTAATTCATACTCGCCAGCCATGGTTATGTATCTCACCCAGGGAAGAGCTTGGTATCCGCTCTTTTCAATAATCTTCAGGTAACGAACCTACAAAACCCAGCATTTACATAAATGTAAAACTAATTTCTCTTTGATTTTTCGTGTTTTAAGATAATTATGAAAACAGGTTATCACAAGACTTGATAGTAATAAAGACCTAGCTCTACAACGGCTGACTATTTATCAACTTGACATCCAAAATGGAACTGTTTAGTGGTTTCTGTTGCATAGGAACAGCTGCTTGAGAATAATTTGAATCTAACAAATGCTATTCAACAAAAACCCACAACAAACTTAAACTTTTCCCTTCTTTCTGCCTAGGAGTCCTTAACAAATATGATGGTCTAAAGAGAGAGATCGAGATGTCCAAAAGTAGCAAAGCAATCATGTCCATAAAAGAATACCTGTATTCCGGAAACAGTAAAATATGGTATCTCAAACTTCACACGTATAGGAGCTTTTCTCTCAGGAGTTGATTCTTCAGCTGTTACACTTGGAAGATGAAACTCTGCTCTCAACATATACTCCTATAACATTTCAATTAAAAACAGAATTATAAAAAGCTGAAGTGTGCAGCACAAGAGACAACCTAAGAATCTTTTTTAGTTAGCTATGATTCGGAAGTGAATGCACAGATATTTAAATTAATTCATACCTTGCCACCAGGAAAAGATCTTATCTTCCAGATCAGTGCATCATTTTCAGGTGCATATGATGCAGATCCTAATGATGTCCGAATATTTGGGTTAGTGGCATCCGTTTGCACAGGTACCTCAATCTCAACGTTTGTTGCAGTGCTGTGCAATTAAAGTTTAATGAGTACTAAAGGAATTTTAGACATTAGGGTTCCCATAGCACAGAGAAATTGACTTGACTAGAGGCATGACTAGGCAGCAGTAACTAGATCCCAACCCCTCCGCATCTCCAGAAAATACATGAAAAAATTCAATTACCTACGCTCCTTGAACTGGCTTCGAGCTTTTACCAGGATCTCAATGCGACTTTTCGAATGCCTTTCAATTTGAGCTTCAACCCAAATTAGAGGTTTAACCTGAAAGGGATACAATGAAATTCGTTAGAAAATGAATATGAGCAATCAATAAATCCAATAGAAAAGAGAAATCCAGAAAAGAGTATTAATAGAGCATGAGGTTACCTGTGTACTCAGTCTATACGTCATGAGATCAAAAGCTCCATCAGGTGGAACGAAGGATATTGTCCGATCATTTTCAAACCGGGCCAAACGCACACACCTAAGCAAATTTTAAGATTTAGTGTGAGAGCTTGTAGGAATATTAGTTGGGTAACCTTTCAAACACTAATAAGACTAACACAGGCACTCTGATGCCAAAGATTAAAGCTACATACTGATGAAATTTGATATCTTCCAAATCAATGGCCTTTCCCTTTGTTGTTCTGCCTTGTGCCTCCAATAACACTCTATCATTTAAGCCCAGCTTACACTCAGGCATACCACTGCAATGGGGAATCAGTATATACACCCAAGTTATCAGATGAGAAGACTAGATACTTGAGCATGTACTTATAATTAGTAAGGTCTACAAGATTTATTAGAAACAAAGAAGAATCGGTCTTACACTCAGGCATACCACTGCAACAGGAAATCAGTATATACACCCAGGATATCAGATGAGAAGACTAGATACTTACTTATAATTAGTAAGGTCTACAAAATTTATTAGAAAAAAAAAAAAAGGATCGGTTAGCGGAGACTAGACTATACATTCACGAAAGTAAAATATTTGGCTTTTGGTCAGGAAAAAATAAAACAGTACAGATATTGAATGGCAAGTGTGCACCTTGAGGCTGGAATTTTCAGAATTATGAAAGATTAGGTAGGTGTGTGCACGAACAGTGTTGAACACATCATAGTGAGTACATGCAACTTGCTAGGAAGTCCCAAAATAGCAAGGAATTCAACGTTTACAAGTGCAGAAAGAACACACAGTTAAAATAATTACAGTCATGCGTCATGGTGAGAAAACTGCAGCTATTCAATAAAATGCAGTCCCCTAGAAGACATGTGACAAAGGAAGTAACTTCAACCCATGAGTGGAAAGTTTTATCAATCTGCACTGCCCCATCAGTGTCATTTTTTCTATGACGAACCAAGGGTTTAGTTACTGGCTTTCACAACAACAATGATCGAGTACTTCAAAGAGCAATATTTACTAGGATTTAGGATTAACCACTGTCCTCATAAACATGATTTCTAGTTTTCTACCTCAAAATGGATTTTCACACTAGCATACAGCAAACAAACTAGCAAATCCTGAACTAACATCTCAATCTAAATATTTTTGGTCACTAGGCATTTGGTGAGAGCATAAATCTACCAATATGTTCAGCTAAAGAAACACAAATTAGACTGCTAAATACACATATTAAAGAAACTAAAATAAATAGATATCTTTGCTAGATGAAACATAAATAATTCACAGTTGCAGTGGAAACACACCTCAAATAAGTTCTCATCTTCAAAGCCCCAACAACATCAGACCTAATGATTTGTCCATTGCTGTTGACGAGTATATTAACGCTCTCCACCACATCAAGGAAAACCTGCAAGAGATAAAAAAAAACAAAGGAAAGTCATCCACTGCCTGTTGCTTCAAAGAAGGATGATTTTTTTCTTTTCCAGTGCAAGTACCTCATTCTTCTTGTAACGTATCCCTTCACTGCGCCAAGACACTGCATTTGTTACAGCCATCGGGGGCCTCTGATTAACTTCCATCCTGTAAGCATCAGTCTTGATAAATTCACTTAGAATCTTTGCTTCAGTAAACTGAGGGTAACCGAAGTCCATCATTTCATCAAGCAACTCATACTACAAGAAAGGACACACAGAAACACATCAAATCACCAAATTCCAAGATCGAAACTTAGCAAAATTAATGGCACAAACATCTTCTTACCACAACCACAAAGTTATCCCTAAGTGATTCCTCTTCTAACTCTTCAAAATAATGCTTGAACACCTGCCAATCACAAATCCACAATCAAGAATTTTAAACTGCGTAATTCATATAGAAACAAGCCACAAAATTACAGAGGAATGAAACTTATATTTACCGATAAAGCTTACATCAACTATGCGGTGTAAAAAGAAGAGAATGCTGGCGGCATTGCAGTTCTGCCTAGACGCTGCCATCAGGTATACATTGTTATGCTGTAGAAACAAGTAGCTTACGCCATTATCGTTCACAACTGGATCATGCGACTCTGCATCAACCTGAAGCACATAATCAAGTTCGAGTTTTTCAAACAGATCAAAGCAAAATTCCAATTCACTAATTTCAGAACTAAGAATAACTTTTGATAGATGATAATTCTGTTTTCCTTTCCTTCAATTCCCCAGAAATTTCAATTAAACAATTAAGAGCACAGAATTATTGGCAATTGAGCTCGTAAAGGAAGAAGGTAGGGACCTCTTTCTCGATGAGCTTAGTGAAGAAGCGCTCGGCCTGAACGGCTGAGACGTCGCCACGATAGTCGCGCCAGATCAGAACGCGGCCTTTGATGTCTAGGAGGAACAGCGCCGAGACTGCCCCTGCCATGAGGTTTCTGTGTAGGCTCAGATCGGCGATGCGGAAACTGGATGCGATCTGATTCTGGAGGGTAGCGAAGTCAATTAGCAAGAAGAAGAGCTCAGGTAGATCTAAATGCTGGAGCTTTAGGCCTTGTGTCTATTTTCTGCCATCAAAGGTTTACTCTTTCAACATGAACCGTCTTCCTCCTCAATCTCTCTGTTTCATCTCAGTCTCAGAATGAAGGTGAATCTTGCTTCTTTCAGACGTTAGAGACCCGCGACGGACTATTTTACGACGTCGTTTTCGCTAAGAATGTTAAAAAAAGTTAAACTGTAAATAAACTTATACCTTAATAATAAATAATTACCACCCAAGGTTTCTATTTCTTATATTAATTGGAAAATGGACAGACTTTAATACATGATACAAGGTAATATTTGTTTAGTGCGTTTATCGTATGAGAAATTCTGCCATCACCCGAACATGGCATGTTCGGGTGATCCTCATCGTTGGATGAGTGTACCCCACCACTGCATCCCTTGCAAATGAAACCCATGTCTGCTCGAGCATCTTTGCCTCGAGCACTGAAGCAGCACCCGTTTATCATTATGTGAATGCATTCTAATTTTATATTAGGGTTAATTTTTTTTTATTTTTTTTTTGGACAATGTAAATTAGGGTTAATTAGCTAATTAAGAAAAAAGCAGGTTTCAAACTTCTTTTTTTGGATGGAAAGAGAGACTTCATGAATAACTCAATCAAAGTGAATTCTAAGTTGCCTCATCTAATTAAACCTTTCCTAAAAATGGGACGCACCTAATGAGATCAATTCCTTCCATCCAAATTAATACATTGGTGTATCCAAGAATTCCCTAAGCTCAAACAAATTAGAGGGTGGGCAAGAATTAAGTTTCATACTTAAAGTTCAAGAATTTGGATAAATTTTTTTTACCCCTAAACCCTAAAGCCACAAATATTCATTACATTCTTATTCTTTTTAGATATAGATAAATAGATTACAACTGGTGTTGAGCTAGATAAACTATAACACAAATTACATTCTCAAAAAAAAAAAAAACTATAACACAAATTAGTTTGCATATCTAATATCCCACCCGTTAGTCTTTAGACTCTTTACTATTTAAACAAAAAGTTGCTATTGTCCAAAAAAAAATTGTCCAAAAAAATAAAAAGTTGCCGAATATATAATCTAGCAATTGATTGCATTAGTCCAATATATTTTTACCAAATGACTATAGAAAGCATTACAATATTACACAAGTCAAGAAATGAGAATGATATTGCTCAAAAAAAAAAATGAGAATGATCATTCAGAATGCGACCGGGCATTGTGTAAAGTAAGAGCTGCTTTTGATCGATCATCATCTTCCATTAAATAAGCCACTGAAAACCTGACTGTTGCCGCCAAGTGATGCTTCCCACTCAATAGAGGTTGTCACAATTTGTGAGAGTAGCACCACAATCTCTCTCATCTCCGGTCTTCCCACTGCTTCTTCACTCAAACACCACTCTGAAATTTCTGCCATCTGCAACACTCGATCATCATGTATCAGAAACAGCCATAGCTAATAGCTCAATGGCTCTTGCATTAATTCTCTCTCTCTCTCTCTCTCTCTCTCTCTCTCTCTCTCTCTCTCTCTCTCTCTCTCTCTCTGAAGGTATTCTATAATACCCTTTTTGATCGACTCTTTAAAATTGTCTATATATAACATGCACGAAAGATAAAGCCTTGGACTGAAAATAATGTGTGTGTATGAAATCAAATTAAGACCTTGAATATTTCTTCCATAGGATAGTTCCCCCCAAGACTTGGGTCTGTGGCAGCCTCCAAAGCTAATTCTGGGTTAGTATCTTGGAACACCTTTTTTATCTGGCGATGTGAAAGAAATCAAATTTAGATTGCAGTGATCGAGTGACTAACAAAGTCTGTACGTTTTGTTGTAGATTCAGTTGAAACTTACGACTGTGATTAAAGATTTCATCTTGGCAGGCTCTCGTTTGTCACGAAAAAGTGCACGTTGCCCTGTAATGAGCTCTCCAAGTACCACTCCAAATGCAAACACATCAGTTTTGTGAGTCACCTGGAGCTCATGCACAGATCTAGCATTCACCAACACATAGAATTAATATTGTAAGCTGTATATATATACTCGATCAAAAACGGCTCTAGTATCCGTGTGCTAGTAGTATGAAACAAACACATAAAACCTACTCTGGGGGAAGATAGCCTGGTGTTCCGACTAGTCGTGTGGCTATAATATCTTCTTCATTTGTTCTTCCTACAAGCTTTGCCAAACCAAAATCTGCTACCTATGGATAATTAATCAAACATGGTTGGATTAAAGACTATATATATATATATATAACATACTGGCTACAAAGTAAACTTTCGAATCTAGATAACTTGGTCATGCTGACATTAACAAAGGACTATATATATCATGGTAATGAATTAGTCATGGTTTTGGTACCTTTGCTCTGAGTCCCTCATCAAGTAGAATGTTACTTGTCTTTATATCGCGGTGCACATATCGGGATTTTGTGTGGTCATGAATGTATTCGATACCTTTTGCAGTATCCAGTGCAATTTGTGTTCTTGCAGTCCAGGAGAGTGGCTGGTGACCTGGTTTAATAACATTTTAGTTTTCTTTAACAATGCATTTTAGTTTTCATTTTGTTTATCTGCACTTTAATCAAGCTTTACATGTAGAAGATCCACTAAGAGGTGCATGTGTGTGATTTGAATACCTTTAAGCAATGGATCATGAAGATGTTCGCTCAGTGATCCATTCTGAACATACTCATACACCAGGTAGAGGTGGTCATCTCCACTGGCATACCCCAAAAGCTCCACCTAATTAAAACAAAGATTTTACAAGTGAATGTACAAAAGTCTACCATGTTAGAGGTCATTTATTTAGAAATAATTGCTCACCACATTAATGTGATGGATCTTGCATAAGACCTTCAGCTCTGCAAAGAATTCTTTGGACTTGTTAGATCTCATCTTCTTTATGGCGACCTCCTGAAAGTTGAAGCAGCTGTTATCTTCTGAAACTTAATGTAAGAACACGTAGCTTAGTTTCGTGGCTTTGTTTGGTAGAAATGGAGAAAACTTATCGGATTCTGCCATACCTTTTCCCCTAGTACTCCAAAGTACACTTGACCATATCCACCCTCTCCAATTATCTTTAATTCATCGAAAAAACCAGTTGCCTCTTCGATCTCCTCAAGAGTAAATACTACCGGTCCGTCTGATTCAAAAACTGCCACATCTGTAGAATCAACAATGTAGATTTACTGCAATGTAGAATTACATGCATAAACTAGTACTTATCAGTGAGTTGGTTGTAGTTTTATCTGACCTTCCATGTATTGTGTATGAAGTAACTGATTATGCAACGAAAAAGATTTATTGGCCGACAAAGTTTTGGATACAGCTTTTGGAACTTCCACACTTTCTTCGGCTGCTTTTCTCCTAAAAAGGAGGAGGATGAATGTGCTTAGTGAAAGCAATGTCACAGCTGATAGTATGCCAACCAATATTGCCCACTTGTGTCTGCTTCCTGATGATAAAAACAAGGCATGACCATCAAACTCCTGCAGAAAATTATCTCAGCATTTCTGAAATGACATACATGGTCATTGATTTTATCTGTATATATCTGCTAGTTTTCTTTTGTCACATTTTAGCTCCGACTGTTGCTATATATGATTTAATTAACTATAGAAATTTTGGGTCCATATAATTGAGTTCTTTCTAGGATTATGATCTCAAACAAAGTGTTTGCCATCTTAAAACAAGAATAAAAACATATAAAAAATTATCAGTAATGAAAGATTGAAAGGATACAGAAACATTACTGAATTGTAGTTATTTCATATCAGACCATTATAGATTTGCAATCTGGTTTCTTGTAAATTTGCTCTTGATGATTCAGATTTTTGTTTCTAGAAAAGGCTAACCAATAAATCCATGTTGTTTGTGATGCATGATGCACCAGCATGCAACAAATAACATGTCTATATCCAGCTGAAACACAAAGCAAAAGTGAATCTTTCTTTGTTTTGAAACTGTGGACAATTCTAGATATTTCAGATAAAATATGAGAGAGGTCACCTGGGCTTTTAAGTCCATTCTTTTCCGTGGGCACAAACAACACCCAACCGAGAACTATGAATGAGGGGTTCTGAATGAGATTCTTGTTCATGCTTTCTATGTTTTCTATCTTGGCTGACAGCAGAGTGGCAATATCTGTGAGTGTATCTTTCTCCTGAACTGTGTATGTTACCACAAGTTGCGAGTTACTATCTACACACCCACAAGGAAGATGAATGGGAAAATCAGCTCCTGGAGAAAATTTCACTTGTTCTTCTTTGACAGACAAAGCTTGCCCACTATAGATATTATTCGAAACATCGTAAAATGTGTCTGATGGCTTCACTTTGTAGATTGTATCATAGAAATATCCGCTAGTGCCGGATATGTTTTTGCAAGAACAAGGTACACTTATGAGGTGATCTTCTTTATGGCTATACTTTATAGGTTTGATTTCGGATGGATTGACAGAGTAAAAAGAGGCAATTTCTTCTTTCTGTATACCACTACTAATGTGGTATAGTGAGGCATTACATGTCACGATTTTTGCAGAGCATTGGAAAGGGACTATGACAGAAGATTTTACAGATACATCAAGGGAAAAAGCTAGAGTCAGAAATAGGGTGAGGATCAGACAAGGAAATGCCATGGTTGTGTGGTATAGGACTTCTCCCTATGCAGGAAAGAAATAACTGAAATGTAAGAGATAGACTTTCAAGCCATACCCTTCTTTTTAATTTGTCATTAGCTTTTCCAACGGAGACAATTGGTCGAAACTTCATAATTTATTTGGTAACTGCTTAGGTTTATAAGAGAGTTGAGTTTATATATTAAACTCGATATACAGATAAGTTTTGTAAGCATCGACGAAAATCTAATGCACAACTTACTGGTCATTGTCATATTTTTGTCTGTGGCTCTATCAGAGGCCTTTCATGGTATCTGCAAGGAGTGCCAGATCATCATCGATCCCATATATAGAGCAATTCATTTGTAAAGTCTTCATATATAACTGGTTACTAGTTTATGCTCAAATGCTTTTGCACACCAGCTGTTAGATTTTCAATATTTAAAAATTGCCAGTTTTAATAGAAATGTATAAAATCAACAATGAGCTAGCATAATGTGAGCGTTTCATTATTAATTTACTGCATTACTGCATTTTTTTTTTGGTTGTCAATTACTATTTAGAAGGCATACCTCATGCACAGTAAGAGAGCTTTGTTTTGACCGTTTGTAGAGCATGGTTGGCTGTTTTGGAGTGTCTTTCTTTAGTCCTTTAATTGATGGGCGGCTGCATGTCTCTTTGTTCTGGAAGAGAATATTAATTTTTCTTTCTTCTGGGCATGCATGCAACAATTAGTCAAATATAACCAAAAATGTATTTCTTTTGCGACCAATGAATGAGATTCACACCTTAAGAAATATATATGCCTTAATTCACAGCTCTGCTAAGGGCTAGATATTACTACTTATTCTTTAGGTAGGCACAAGAGGACTTTTGCATACTATTTTTGAGCATAAATGCTCCGATCGATCCTCATATTCGACTGGCAATAGCATTATATTAATACGATGCTTCTCGTCTATGATCTATGTAATAACGATGTCTTTGATTAGGGAAATTAAAGGTCCTCGGATTACAACGAAGAGCTAAAGATAATATTACAATGGAGTTAAATCAAGTCCTGGATTCAGACACAGCACTAGTGCGTTATCCTGGTACGTACGCTGAGTTTTCTGTGCCGGCCAAGAAAAGCATATTTTAGGAGCTGAGACTAGAAGTCAGAGGTGTATATGACTTTGGGAATTGGGAGGAAGCCGGCTAGGACCTAGCAGGTAGCAAGTTACTGTCAAAATAAGCGATTGCAATGGAAAGCTACTTGTTTGGAGCTGAGCATACTCAGGTATTTCCATGCCATGCCAGTTTACTTCACAGCTGGTTTTGAAGGCATTATTAATTCTCATGGAAATTGACACTGAAAGTACCCATCCCACTTTTAAATAATTAATTCTTTTAGTAATAATATGTATTCAATGTAAATTACAGTCATAAAAAAAATGAGACCAATTGACCATGGGCCTCTCCTACACAAGAAGAGGTCGATCAATGTTGATCTAAGCCTTCAACGTTTGGTCTTGGTGACTTCATTTGAATCAGACCAGAAATTAATGAGAAAAATAAACAGAGACTTCATTTGAATAACAACAAATAATGATGGTGAAGAATGTTTGGTGAGTGTACAGGAAAGTTTGTAGTGAAATTGATATTACCACCTAAATTTTCTTCTTATAAGCTAGGGTGATTATTTTTCTTCTTTGTGGGATTTAAAATAAGCAAATACCTACCTTAAGGCTCAAGGATGTTGACATGGTATTGGCTGGTGGCCCTCACCTCTCTCTCCATCCAAATAAGGCAACTATTAATTTGTTACGCCACCAATTAATCTCCAAACTTGAGTTTTAGAACAAGAGCCTAACAAAATTAGGAAAATCCATCTTTCTAGACTATTGCAACGGCCAAGAACGAGAGGAAACATATATAAAAACGAATCTAGCTCACAATTCCATTCTGTTCTGTGAAGGTGTTCGATCACCATCTCCCAAAACCAAAAACAAAAACTCCCAATAACCACGCGGTTTGTGCTTAGCATATAAAAGAACCCCATATCAATGTCTAGGTTGTGACATTGCAAGAAAAAAAACAAAGCAGTAGTCATCAATCAATATAGTGACATAGAGATGGGTCGCCTTCTAATTACCGCAGTCGTCCTCACCTTCACCTTGTTCAACATCCTTCCTTCCGAGGCCAGGGGAAACGGCGAAGGGCACGGCTTACATACCGGATTTTACGCTTCGAGTTGCCCCCGTGTTGAGAATATTGTCGCCGAGGTTGTGGCCCGAGTTCGTGAGCGAGATCCCAAGCTCCCTCCTGCCCTCATTCGCCTCTTTTTCCATGACTGCTTTGTCAAGGTAACTACTCAATCGAATTTTTGGATTTATGAAAACGTTACTATATGCATGCGCCGGTTTTATATATAACTTATCTCTCCAACATGCATGTAATTAAAATTCGCTATTACGTGGTAAAAGTACTCATGTTGCGAGAGAAAAATCATTTAAACAACACATATAAATAAATATTATTCTAAAGAACGGGGTTGACAATTAATTCATGTGTGGAACAGGGTTGTGATGCCTCAATCCTGTTGGATGCCACACCATCTGGTGAGCCTGTAGAAAAAGCATCACCAGCCAACGGTGAAACGCTCAGAGGTCTTGAGGTTATTGATGAGATCAAGGCCCAGGTAGAGCAGGAGTGCCCACGAACTGTATCCTGCGCTGACATAATAGCATTTGCTGCTCGGGAAGCTGTTCATCTCGCCGGCCTACCCCGTCACGACGTCCCAGCCGGTCGCCGTGACAGTCGGACTTCACGCGCTTCTGATGTCTTTATCAATCTCCCTACTCCTGCAACGCCTCTGAATGACATCATAGACATGTTCTCCAGAAGAAACTTGACAATAGAAGATATGGTTGTCTTGAGTGGTGGACACTCCATTGGCGAAGCACAATGCACCCTATTTAGTGACAGACTCTACAAATTTAGCGAAACTGTGCCCCGAGACCCTTCCCTGGACCCAATCTATGCTGAGGAGCTAGCCGGAAAGTGCCCAGCACCAGATACATTGCCTGCAGAGAAAGCAAAACTTACGATGGTGGACTTAGATCCGACAACACCACTTGACCTGGACGTTCAGTACTATGTGAACCTGATGAAAGGGAGAGGCTTGCTTCGATCCGATCAGGCAATGGCTGCTGATGCCCGCACCGCAGCGATTGTGTACAGAATGGCTGGTAGCTCTGAAGCTTGGAGTAAACGATTTCTCAAGGGCATGATCAAGATGGGGAGGATAAATGTTCTCACCAAAGATCAAGGAGAGATAAGGACAAACTGTCGGGCGTTTCTCTAACCAATTAATTAAATAGTGCTTCAAAGGCAAAACTATCAGCTGTTTGTTCCTGGACAAAGCTTAAAGTAACAATTATAATAATTTGATACATATTTGTTGATTGGTTTAATATTTTAATGGTAACTATCTCTTAGAACAGAACAAAATGCATGGTTAGAGCATATATGCAGGTACCATTTTAGGGACTGAGTGCTATAAAACCCTAATATAAGTAACTTGATCGAGTATAACATTTTAAATAAGAGATCAGATGGGGAACAATTCAGGATGAACATATATGTTTTGGGATGTATATAGGTGGCAAAGACTAGCTCATGGCTGGGAAGTGGGAACCATAGAAGTGATGTTGACCCCGCCGTAGATGATCGATGCAGGTGCATGACAACTACAGCTTCAAATCACCTCCCATTTCGCCCATAACTTGATCGACTTGGCTCAATATATCTGGAGGGAAGAAGAAAGAAGTAGAAACAAATTAGCATTTCAAGTAATAGTCTAAATTGAACAACTTTTACCAACAATATTAGCAGCTTTTGAATATGGTGTTCTTCAAATTGGTAGTGTGAACATGTAAACACTATACACACTTGAGACGCATCAAACTTGCAATCTACAAATAAGAACAATGCAAGCTCGAATATGCAATTTAATTTGAAGGTGTTTGCCAATGGAAAATAAACAAATATGGCGCACAACAGGCATAGATAATAAGGTCGAACAAGTTCTTAGCTTGCACAAACGTACATAACATACCTTAAAGGATTTATCACAGAACAAATAAATCGATCGAACATACCTTGGAAGGAAGAGTCTTCCATATATTTCTGCAATACAACAAAACATCATGTTAGTAAATCAGCAGTTCTGTTAAACATCAATGACTCTTATGATCTTAAACAGATACACTGTTTACCAAAGCATTGAACAATTCTATGTACTAATATGCACCAAACAACCATTATATTACTTTGATGACCAAGAATATTCCCCAAGACTTATCAATTAAAGCATAAGATAAGATACCGCAATTAGGGCCCTGAGATCGGGTTCCTTTGATACTGTTGACTCTGCTGCCACTACATTCAATCAAGGAAAATGGATCATCACATGGAATCAGAGAAAAGTTTTCTGTTTACTGCTGAGACAACCAAAATACCTTGTTCAATTATCAAAAATAAAAAAAGTCTACCTTGTTCAGCCGCAGGTTGACAGTTGGCCAGAAATGAGGTGAAACTAGGAGGAAAGGCTGCAAAGTTGCTCTGAAAGTTCTGAATAGGTGGGATTTGCTGAGTTTGTGTGTGTTGAACAGCTTCATATTTCAAGCTTGGTGACATTTGAGGTGAATAAGCCTTCATCAAGCTTGGTGACATTTGAGGAGTATAAGCCTTCATTAAGCTTGGTGATATTTGAGGAGTACGGGTGTGAACAGGAGTCATGACAACCAAGTCCTTGGAAGTTCTGAAACACAGAGAAAAACACTATCACTACTTTTCGTTGACATACATATTGGCACCATAAATCTCTGCATGGGGAAATGAAGTATTTTAGGAGATAACAGGTAATGTTTATTTTTACCCGTTGATGGGTCTATTAGAAGACATGAACTCAGATTGTGATGAAATTTCAGATCCATAGTCAGTACTAAGAGGTTGAATATCCCTCCCTTCCTTTAAGATCTCCTGAAAAACAAACCAATTAAGTATAAAACCACCATTGCAAGACAAAGGAGAAAGTCTTCCATTGTGGTAGCATGGAATGAAATCTATATTATAATAAGGCATTATTTACAGTGTGGGCAGTAAGTCACCTTCATAAGATTCATGAATTTCTCTGCTTCATTGACCGACAAAAATCGAAAAGCAAATTTCTGGATCTGCAAAGATGTGTTAACAGAGGACATTCTGAGTTTTCAATTAGCTTGTAGCCTAAAATGACAGTTACTGCCTATAATACACAAAGGTAAAATACATAATTCATGAAGACTAAAAAAAAAAAACATTGAGCAGCTTGCCTGGCCCATAGAATCTCTGTAGCTGGCAAAGATCGCTCTACTGCCCCTGGCAGGAAATCCAGACATGCATGCAACCTGAGGCCAGGCAAAGTGTAGCTTCGACACATAGTGCTCTTCCTGAAACATTTTAAACTATTGCAATTCAAAGGACTGTAAAATGCAATATGCAACTTTCTACACAACAGAATGATATTCATTTTTCTCCCAAATGAAACTTATCAATTAAGCCATTACAACAAGGCCTCTAAATTATTTGTATCCAGATTGGGAACAATCATGAAAATCCAAACAGTGTAAAGCAGTAAAGGCAACTTTAATGCCAATTCACAAAAGTTACAATCAATCATGAGTTCAAGCAAATACAGCTTCATTGTGGACTTTCATCGAGTACTTTCCGTGCAAGGCTAACAGGCCACAACTCATGAGTTTATCATATTGACAGAAACGACGTCGGACGTCGCCAGAAGTAAATCTCAGGCAGAAGTTCCAACAAAACCTCTTCGTAATATCACAGCCTTCGCCATTTAATTCAAACAATTAATTAATTCTCGGCGCCGTTTGGTCACCGTGAAAATGTACTACGTAGACTATATATATATATGCGAGATTTCTCAGCAACCACACGGAATCAACAGTCGGAAAACCTCAGAGCTAACAAGAAATTTTCAAAAAGCAAAACGATAAGACGAGAAGGTTCTAGAGGATGGACGAGTGACCTGGATCTTGCCACTGGAGCAGACGGTGAGGATGACGTCGGAGTTGGAGTGGTCATAAATCAGTTGAAGCATAGCAGGGGAGGAGGCGGAGATCCAGTTACCAACCGGCCGTCGATTCCTGATCTTCACCGGCAGAGGGACGAGATCTGGACACGTGGAGGTGAGCGGAGGGTAGCCGAAGAAGCGAGAGAACTCGACCTCCCAACGCTCTCTGATGGAGCTCAGAGTCGATGCCACCGGCTTCTCCATCGGATTGCTTGGTATCAAAGCCAGAGTGCCCGCCATTTTTTTTTTTCAGGCTCTGTGCTTTTCTTGATTTTGGACAAACGAAACGTATTTGAAATCCACGGATATGAAATGAATTTATACTGACGCCCTCAGAGAGTGAGAGGTGCGGATCGTGTGACTGTGACTGTGACTGTGACTGACTGGAGTTTCTATCACTTGACCGGGTCGCCACGTCCCCTGCACTTTCTAGAAACTCATGGTCCAATAGGATATGATTAATGTTGGTTTTTTTTGTTTTTTAACTAGTAAACAAAATACTTACTGAAAATAATCAAAATATTAGACTAATAGTCGAAATAATCGGTTAGTTTTCACTCTAGTTTTTTTTTTTTTAACGAAGTTTTCACTCTAGCTAATGTCAATTTGCATGGATAAGTTTTATTTCTAGGGTTGTGAATTTACTTGCACTAAGATAAAAGGGTACGTGCATTCCAACTGTCAAGCCAAGATGCTAAAATACATAAAATAGAATGATTACAGATAATCAAACACAAAATCAGCACCAAAACTTTGCTTGGTGCTTTGGGTGTGCCTTGCGTTGGATCATCATCTTCTCATGCTTGTAAGGACGTAAGGTATTAGCAGTCGCTCATGGGTTGCATTTTTGTCTATTGATAAAGCCGTCCATTGATTGGCTAGAGTTGTCTTGTCGTTACCTTATGCTACTTCATATGCGAGACAAGTGTAGTTGATTTAGTTATTGTTGAAATAAAGTGTGGTACTCTTTCATTCGTTGTTGATGACAAAGTTTTAACGAAACCACTATTAGTCCCTTGATGAATTAGTTTTATTGATATACTAACCTTTCTACACGCGCTTTGCGTGTGTGAAAGGGTTGCGCTCGCGCGTTCGATTGTTTGCAAAAAAATTAGTTTTTTAGACTTTATACTTTGTAAAAATGAATTTCAAATTAGTGGTCGAATTTACTAATTTATAAAGATATGAGGAAGTTGTCGCACTTACTCTTCTTTAAAAAAAAAAATATAATGTGTTTCTCATGTGCTAATTAACATTTTTTATTTAAAAAAAAAACATAAGATATAGTGATTCATTTTTTGATAATAAGATTTAGTAACTAATTATAAGTAGATGAAAAACAAAATAGTGGATAATGGGTCCAGCCTTAATTATATAATAAAAAAAATAAAAGAAATATATAGTGGATAGTGAGCCCAACTTTTATAAATATTTTAGTTAATACATTTACTATTTTGTCCTTTATATATGAAATTTAATTTTTTTAATGATATATGTTTAGAAGGGCATTTTTGAATTTTTAAAAATTTAACCAAAATTCATGTTTTGGCTTTATTAATATATAATAGATTAGTCTTTCATTAATTCATCAATGATAATGTTTCCTTGATTAAAAAAAATCAACACTAAAACTACATTTAACCACCCACTCTTACACATGTTGGCATTTTCTAGATAGTGTAGAATATATGGCATAGGTGAGCTAGTTGGGGCTTCAAATCGTCTGTCCCCGCTTCCCTGTCTCATTTCCTGTCTCCCAGTCAATTTTTTACACGTGTCCTGCCACCTAGCATTACTTAACACCCATCTAACTCTGTTAGCCTTTTTCATTTTCTTGCGTTAAAAAAAATATTCTTTATTAAAATACTGGGAATCTCCTCCATCTTCGTCTTCCTCTCCAGTCTGCTCCATGACCGATCTATGACAGAGAGACCAGTGACTGAGTGAGTGAAAGAGAGTCAGAAATGAAGCAGACTTGTCATGCAAACACCAAGATACCAAATCACTCTTGGTTTAAAGCGAAGTCCAAAGGACCCAGCCGTGATATATATGGGCATGACACCAAATCTGGAAATTGAAATCATTTATTCCACCTCTAGATCTACAACTGTTAAAACCAAAGCCATGAGAGAGAAGACCAGATGAGGCAGAAAGAAAGAGAGGTCCCCTTGTGCACCTTTTGCATCTCAGCCTCTATGGCCCTCGCTCCCGCTTTGAACTCTTTTCTCAGAGTCAAAGATGATTTGTACTCACCGGCCTATGGCAGATTAAATTCATCCGAATTCTGAAATGGGTTGGTTCTATGCACCACAATTTTAATTTGAAAGGTGTGAGTGGTAGAGATAATGAATGAATCGGGAAAGAATGAGGAAGAGGATGAATTTTGATTTTTGAGAGAGAGATATTCATATGAATTTTGAGTGGTAGAGATCGCATTATTGTTTGAGAGAGAGAGAGAGGATGGACCGATGGAAGAGACGCACTATTTTTTTTAACGCAAGAAAATGAAGAAGGCTAACAGAGTTAGATGGGTGTTAAGTAATGCTAGGTGGCAGGACACGTGTAAAAAATTGACTGGGAGACAGGAAAGGAGACAGGGAAACGGGGACAGACGATTTGAAGCCGCTAGTTGGCGTTTGACCACAAATGCAAGTAGGAGTGGTCCGACTGTAGCTGGGGAAATGTGCCCCGATTGATCACCAAACTGCAATAGTCGGTTTAGGAAAGCGAACGATGACAACGGTATTTTTTTTATTTATTTTTTCAAAACAGCCTGAAGTAAAAATAGTCTTTAAAAGTGAAAAATTCAAAGAAAATAATAATTTACAATGACGATAATTTAAAGTCACAAGGGAGCAGTAAAAAAAATTCACTCTACAAACTACACAACTCAATTTGTCAAAATTTCACATGATGGGTACACATAAGACAAGCACGATTAAAATTATAAGTACTCGAGTCGGAGTTTATGGGCTCTTGTCCATATTCGATCCACACGATCGTGGACATGTTAGTTACTCATTAAAAGTATAAGTAAGAGGCGTTGTAGTATGTTTTAATTCTTTTGTCCAATCAAAATCTTTATTGTTAGTTTGTGTACCTTCTCTATTCCTTGAACTCATTTTTTACGATAATTGTTCTCAATTCTCAATTGTCCATTAAAAAAAATTAGCTAGTTGATTCTCAATTCTCAACTTTTCAGTGACATTGGTGAATTTTTGAATTTTGAGACCGTTAAGTTGATAGTTATGAAATTAAACTTTTGATTATTATTTTGGACAAAAAAAACTTTTGATTATATATCTACATTTACTTTACCCATGGACTAATAAATCATTTCAAAAGGGGCCTAAACTTCATATGGTAGACTTAAATATCATAGTTAATCTCCACATCATAGTAATTTAGAGAATGAACTAGAATTTCCTAAATTTTTATTTATGAAAAAATGACCCCAAAAAGAAAAATGAGTGAAATATTTTTTTCATAAATAATATTAATATCTGAATAACTTCCAAAAAAAAAAAACTAATTCGCATTTCGTAAATTATTAATTTATGCAAATTGATATAAATATATACTAACTAACATTAAGGTAATGGAGTTCATAATTAGTTGTGAATTATTATTAGCATTTATTAATATAGAAATGTAGATGGAAACAATTAATATATAGTTTACAATTTGAAATAGTTTTAGTCTATAAATAGAAACAATTTTCATAATTTTAGAGATTATCACGAAAATTATATGTTCGTGTTCGAGTTTGAGTTTCTTCACTCCTTAGAGCATCAGCAGTCATTTTTTGGACTCAAATATGGGTCCAAATTGGCCGTAATCCAAATTTGAGTCTATCGGAATAGTGTATAAAATGACTTACTTTTTTGGGTGCCACAGTGGTGTAAGACTCATTTTTGGATTCATATTTTGGACTTATATTTTTGGACTCAAATTTGGGTCCCGAATTTGAGTCATCTCCACTGTGGCATATAAATATTGGACCCAAAATCCCCATTTATTCTCTCTCATTGATGAATCATCAATTTCTCTTTCAAAAATCTCTCTCAAATTAGTTGCACATAGGGGGATCCACAAATATAGGTCCAAAATTTTTGAGTCCAAACTGGACCTATATTTGAGTCCAATATTTGGGTCTCCGGCAACTATAAGTCATACTCCATCCGATCCACTGTGGGTGTTTTTGGACCCAAATTTGGGTTCCCATTGTGGATGCTTTTTAGTTAAACGAGGAGTTATCGTGTTGAATAAGGCAATAAGATGAGCTTCATACGCTATGAATACGAATATACAATAGGACTCAATGTACTAAAATGCTTGATAAGTTGATATTAAGAAAATTTAATCCTCCCACACTTTTTTATTCTCTACTCCAATTTATGTAGAGTTTATCTTTACTCAAAACATTTGGATCACTATAGTTTTTTTCTTATCAAAAGCCAGCAAAGCTAAGATGATACATTGTACGCATGAGTCACTAATAAGTCTACTTATAACAGAAAATTAATCTAAAAAGCCTAACATATTTTTCAAGTCCAACATAACCAAATCGGAGCTAAAATCTCCGGCACACAACAAGGCAAGAAAAATGATCACGACGATGGAGACCATGAAGACCCATAACCCGGAAGCCATGAAAACCCTAAGCCATAAGTGGACGAATATTATATAGAAAGAATTACTAAAAGTCCAAAGCAGAACGTATAAAAATGATTTTTTTGACAAAGACGTATAAAAATGTTTAAACATCACGCAACGCCACCAAGTTGGCACCAGTTTTGCGAGCTTCCCGAAGCAGTCGCAATTAACAAGAAGAAGGAAACGATTTCTCAAGGGAGAAGGAGAACACAGTGCAGCAGTGAGACTCCGACTCAATGATGAAAGCGCTTCTCAATCCAGAACCACTTTCTTTCACCTCCCTCTCTTCCATCTCCACCGCCAAACCTCGATACCTTACTCCACCTACCCGGACATTCCTCAAGCTCCCTGCTAATCACGGCGAGCGTTCGACCGGAATAAAGCTAACTTTGACCGCCAAAGCCACTCTGGAATCCATCACGATCGGCCAATCAGGGATTTCCGTCCCAGATACCAGAAATCCAACGGTTTCATCGTCTTATCGGGACTCCAATTTGCCGAAGCCCAATCAGACGGTGCTGGAAGCTCAGACTAGGGTTTGCACCGGTCCAACCCAGACCAAGCCTCTCGGCGAGGACCAGGCTTTGAAGGTCCTCGACACCATTTTCAGATCCGCCACCGGAGAGCTGAAGGATGAGGAGCCGGTATCCAGGGCACAGCTCGGAGCGTTCTTCGCGGCGATGACAATCCGAGCAAACTGTTTCCCGGAAGCAACGCAATGGAGCGAAGGCGAGAGCCGCGCAATGAACAAGTACTGGCCGCTTCTCGTCCGGGCGCTCCCGCCGGATGTGGTGTTCATAGCCGACCCGGAAGGGTCGTTGATGGGGATAGGAAGCTCAATCGGGCCCCAATTCGTTGGGAACGGCACGAGCGAGATGAGATTGGTCGGTGCTCTCAGGGAGGTCTTGGCCGGCGGCCACCTGGGGTATGAAGAAGTCCAAGGTGTTTTGAAAGACGTTCTTCCATTGAAATCGACGGAAGAGGGAACGTCCACAGGAGTAAGTGAATCGTTGCTTTCGGCATTGTTAATAGGTCAGCGTATGAACAGAGAAACAGACCGTGAATTGAAAGCTTATTGCCTTGCATTTGATGATGAACTTGGTAAACCTCTAGTTTTATTGTATCAGATAGTGTGTGTGTTTCTTTTTTCCTGGTGGGTAATTTGTTTGTGTATTGGTTGATTAGGGGAAACTCCAATTGCTGATGTTAAATCACTAACTCACTATGGGGAACCTTATGATGGAAACACGCGTTTCTTTAGGAGCACATTGTTTGTTGCTGCGGTTAGGTCCTGTTATGCTGAATCTTCCTTGCTTCATGGTGCTGAATGGATGCCACCGAAGGTACGATTTCCAGTTTGGTAACCTCATTGACCGTAAAATGGAAATCAATTAGGCCTGACTGACAATGTTTAGTTTTCCAGGGAGGTGTTACTGAAGAACAAATGCTCAAGTTCATGGGAGCAGATACGAGCTTAACCCCCTCACAGGCAAAAGTACTTCTAGAGGTCTCTGTTGTTTCCATATATTTCTTGCTACACTTCCTCATTCCTTTTCGTTTGCCTAATTTCCTTTGTGTTGTGTTTACATTCTTTTAACTTTTTATTTCAGGATGAAGAAGTTGGTTTTGCCTATTTAAGTCATCGTGAATCCCGCCCATCTCTGTGTGAATCTCAATCTCTATCCAATATCTGAATATGTTCGGGCCAGTATTTACTGTAATGTGGATGAAACTGATAACCATAGTTATATGATGTTTGCAGATATTCATTGGTAAAGTTGAGGGAGCATATCAAGAAACGCCCCCCACTGGCAACATCTGAAAAGGTTCAGCAACTTGTGAAGGTATTTTACTTCACTTATTACTCTAAAAAAGGTGTTAGTAAGTTAAGATCCTTGCTAGTCTTGTCAAATGAAAATACTGACTCGATCTTGAAGAGAGAAAGCATGTGTAATATTTGAAACCTACAGATAGGATTTATCTAGAATACTTGTCTTCTACCATTGAATTGGTAAGACTAGTAGGATCATTAATATGCCATGGTAACAAATGTGTACATGCCATCTCACTGGGTCGATTAAAGTGACAAATGCCCAGCATTAGCATGTGAGGTTTGTCTGCAGTATACAGAATGTGAAATGTGTATCCCTTTGTTGACAGGCCCGGGGGAAGGAAGCAATTGTCACTGGATTTTATCATGAAGGTTATGAGGAGCCACTCTTAATGCTTATGAAAAGAAGAGGTGTTCATTCTGGCTTGGTGGTGAAGGTTGCAATTACATTAAATTTGAAATGTTATATTCCATTTATAAGTTTAAGAATATTAATTAAATCTGTTCAGAAAGTGACTGATTCAAATAAACTACTAAAATTTGACTATACTCTTACTGCAGGGTGAGGAAGGAGCCCTCTCAATGACAACGAGATTGCGCTCAGTAAATTCATCAAAAGGAATTCCTGTAAATTACTGTTCAGGGTTCCGTTCACTGAGCATGGCTTCTGCTTGTGAAGTTGATGGTTTGTTTCTATATCACCTCGGGCGCTTTTGTTCACTCAACTGGTTGTAGTTTGCAGTTTTTAAGTTCTATTATCATGTACACAAGTAAATGATGAGATTTATGAATCAATTTCCTGCCATGAAAACTGAAGTCTGAAAGTTTGGTTTGCAGGGGTTTCACGTCAGAGTTTTAACCTAGAGGTTAATGCCATAGACTATGGTTTCGAACCCACTGATACCCCAAGAACTGATAGATCGGTAAGTTCCTGGAAGATCCCACCACCCCCTTTCTTTCCCCCTTTTGTGTGTGTGAGAAGTCTTGTGGGACATGAATTTAGTGGTAGAGGTTAATTCTATTTCGTTTACATGAACTCAACCTCTCTCCCTCTCTCAATTTTCCTCTTCTTTTATCATCAAGCCAGGGGTTTCATGACATGCACTTTCATTTTCTGCGAGTTTAGGTTTTGAAGAATATAGAGTTGGGTTTAACAGCTCTTCATGGTCAAAAGGGTCCGGCTTATGATCGAATAGTCTTGAATGCTGGAATGGTTGATCACTTGCTCGGATGTGATGGTGCAGAAGACATATCCGTGGCCCTGGATAGAGCCAGAGAGGCTATTGACAGTGGCAAGGCTCTAGAAAGGCTCTGGAATTACATAAAGGTATCTAAACAAGTGAGACACCGTCCTGCCATGTGTGCGTAGTAGATTAGTAGATGAGAAAAAGGAGTAGAGGGATATGCTTCAGTATTTCTCCAACTACAGGTAGCATACAGATCATACGTTTATTCCTCATATTTCTACCACAGGAGGCATGCAGCAGTGCTTTGTTTTTTTTATGTAAGTACCTCTTTCTCCCTGATTAAAAACAAAACTGCAGTTAAGCCCTTGGGTTTAACCCTAGTGGTGAGGGACGGTTGGGAGTTGGTTAGAATTAGGCTACGTTAGGGGTTCGATCCCCGATCCTCTCCAATGTAACAAAAATAAAACTGCAGTTTCATGTGAATTGAATATTCATCACATATAGATTGTCTAGTAACCGACTCATTAAGAAAATGTAATGAATATTTATGTTGTGCGTGGGAGCTAAAGCACATCCTTGTTTCTTATTATTGTTCTGCAGGTCTAAAGAAGGCCTAGTTCCCCAACTGGGCTGGTGGAGGATACTGTTATAGAAATAGAAATTTTCTCGTTTATGCTTCATTTGTCAATTGAGTTGTAAATTACTTATCCTTCCCTGTACGATAAATGCTTGGCTCCTTACCTGGTCAGTTCTTTTTCTTTCTGTACCAATTACTACTTTACATGTCTATACACGTCAAACTGTGATCGACTTGCAAGGAGGAATGACTCTTGCGTGCAAGGACCCGAGCATTGTTCCCATGTACCCAAGTATGTCTCCCCCGAGTTCCGAATCCAAGAATAAAGGTCAGCATGGAGAGTGACTCACCTGACATCCCAATACAAGAATAAAGGTCTGCAGTGACACAAGTGCAATGTTTTTTTTTTTTTTTTATTATTTGCAGTTTGATACGAGTTTTATGTAAACTTTTTCCATCAATAAAGGTTGAAAATCGTTCATACAGATCAACCAAAGATTGATTTGAGAACTTAAAACATCTTGTCAAGTCTCCTCCTGACCTATTGGGATACAGATGTAAGGGGTGGTATAATGCCCAAATTGAATTATGGACCATGAATTGTTCTTAATTTTTGATTGAAAACTAGACGTTTGTGGTGGCAGTCTTCTTTGAAGACATTGAAGTGCACCGATCTATGGAGTTCGCACAGAACGATGAAATTTCATTTTTAAACGGGGCACAACAAAAGGCCAGCAACAATTACTATAGACAATATTAGCCCAGCCTTTTTCGTCAGAACTGTTATTCACCTTTTATCTACTCCTCTAGCTAGATTGACAAACTCTCTCAAACCCCATTTATTAACTCACGCTAATTAAAGTTGACATTTAAGGTCATCAAAGTGCAACAATTTGTACAGCCAAAGAGGAAAAACAAAAAAACAAAACAAACGCAACGGTTTTTCAATGCCGCTGAGAGTTGGCATCATTTGGTCATCTAACTGCTGCAAGAAGCGAAAAATTCTCAGCCACATAACTACCCAAAGCCGCATACTTTCTCTATGCTTAATGACTCCAAAATCCATTGAACACTAATACAGGAAGAAAGGGGTTGGGGAAAAAACACTTTTATTCCATGCGCCTAAGTTTCACCTACATTTGAAGAGTAGTCGCTATGGAACCAGCAAGGCTAAGAACTTCAAATGGTGGATTGTGCATCACATCTCTCACTGTTGTGGGACACGAGTCTGTAATCCAGAAGTATGTGAGCCCATGCTCAGGGTTCCCTGCGTGTAACAAGAAAGAAAGATTGCACAAAGAGATTAGAAGTTGTACTTTGAGAGTTACAACCAAGTTAGCACCAAAACTACTGATTTTATTTGCTGTTAGATTATATACAAGAAAGAAAGTGAACTGCAAAAGAAAAAGCAATCAATACAAAGCCAGAGGCAAAAGGAGTAAAAGGAAGCAGTAGAGAATGTAATACCTCCTTTATCACTTCCAAAGCGTTCCCATGATCTATTAGGGAAAATCCCATGTGTTACATAAGCACTGATCTTTGCTGCTCCATGGGTGGCTAAAACTTTCTAAAACAAGACGAGAATGTAATATTGCATTTCAGATTAGCTTATCAACAAATGGACAAAGTTTCTTCCTCCGAAAATGAACCTAAAGCAGGACTATGTGTCGACTAGCAAGGAAGAAAAATGAGTCTAACATCCATCTTAATTTGAAGTGCCAACCCTATTGACCAATGGAGCCATCTATTCTATCTGAATTAAATTGTTCATTTTGTTATGACCGAAATAGGTAGGCAGCCAATTAGGCAAACTACACATCCCCACCTTTTCATTTTCAAGTTATTAATATGAGGCAGCAGGCAAAAGGTTCATTCATGATTTGGATACCTGACATTCAATCAGTGTGCCACCAGATTGAACCAAATCATCAACAATCACAACATGCCGTCCTCTAGGGTCTCCCTCTTTAATACGCACAATGCGTTGGTCACCTTCCCGAACTTTAGCACAAACAATCTGCATTTCAAATGTTGACAGATTATGCATTTAACATATATAAGCAAGCCTTTGTGCAGTAACACGTATAAACAGTCAGCAAAGGAACATGGAACTATTAGATTTAAGATGGAATCTTAAGGATGACATATGGGGATAAAGTAAGCCATATAGTGCACCCTGCAAAGATAAAACCTTTGTCCAGCTTATTGGCATGTCCATTATATTGTTTAACTAGAACTAGTTCACAGAGCTCGACGATCAAACCCTTGGAGTCAAAATAACTTGAACAAATACAAAGACTCTTAGCTCCAAAGACACACACATGAGAAGTAACACATCCTCCTTGTTACAAAGGAAAACAAATACCGTTGGGAAGTGCTGTAGCTGCTTATGAAATCGTTTCCATGCACCGTCATCAGGAAAAGCAATGGATATCTGAACCGTCAAAACATCAGCACAGCGTGTCAGGAACAAAAATGCTACAATTGTACTTATAAACATCTGAATTCCCAGAACTCAGACAAAGAGAACAAGATGACAACAGAAAAAACCTCACATTGTCAGAATCAGGGAGCTGTTGGAGCCTAGTTTTGAGCAATGGGATACCACTCTCAAAGCACGGTAAGATATTATCACCGAAGTAAAACCTCTCCTATACATGCAACAAAGAATGAAATCAATATGGTCAGCAATTGGTCGGAAAAAACCCAAAGGGCATGTTGCTTATTAACCACGAGAAGGCAAGCTTTGTATATTAATGTGTAGAAACCTGCAAGGCATGGATATCATAGATGACTAAACTAGTAGGCCCTCCCATTGAAATGGGTATATTTGACAATGTCCTGGCAAGTGTGAAAGCCGTGGCAACATCTCCCTCATCCTCCATACGCTCAGAAGTCCCCGTCGGAAAAAATGGAAGGACAAGCGTGAATGAGGCGATGAACAACTTGGGCAATGCGTACATGACAGAGAGCTGCTCAAAAATCACTGATGGGGAACTAAACGAGGCCAGAAAGGCCACATGTTGTCCGCGAATGCCATGAGCATTGGGTATGAATATGTTGGGAAACCCATCAGCAAATTTCCTACAAAGTTTTCAATTTTTTTTTTCAAACAGAAATTCAGAAATAAAATTCAATTCTTTCCAAGGAAAATGCAGATTAAGAGGTCACCTCCAGGTGATGCTACGGAGCTCAATTGCGTCGGACTCCGCCGCGACTTTCTGAGCAAGCTCTTTGGTCTCGGCGCAGTAGAAAAGGCACACCTTCTTCGCTTTTCTCACAGCCGATTCGGAAGCCATTGCCACCTGATGATGATTCGAAGAGTTGTTGTTGAGGAAATGAACGGGATCGTCCGGCTCAACGGTCCAATTGTTCGTGTTCTTGAAGCTCTTGATCTCCCACCTGATGTTAGTGTTCTGCTTCTTCTTCTTTGAGGTCGGCGCTTTGATAACAAAAGCCGCAGAGGAGGGTTTGGGAGACTTCAGTGTGGGCGTGATGTTAGGGTTTTGGTGCGAAGACGGAAGAGCTCGAGTGGCCGCCATGTGGCGGTCACAGCGTATTTCGTGGCTTCTTCAAGAATCAAAACGGTGCTTCGCTTGCCTGTGTCCGATGGCTTTCGGTTAGTACCAGACTACCAGTAGACCTTTCCGAATGTCTAAAAAGCCCATCTCTCCAGACGTCGTCGTTTCACTATAAATTCTTTAATTTGCTACCCCCCAGAAAGTACTATGCTCCTTCTCGCACTCAATCAGGGTGTTATCTTTCTTCACATATTGCGGCCTACTTTTGCCCCACTCTCCTCCCACAAAACATGACTTACAGCCCGAAGCGAGCAATGGCGGAGCTCAGGCACTCCATCTCGTTTGGGCCACGAGCCACTTCTTCGCCAATGAAACGGGACGAGAACTCGTCCCCTTTGGTATCCGACGCTCAGCCCCAAGACGACGACGACGGTCGCGGTCGTCATCCGTACAAAGATCGTGACCGTCCGGTCTTGTCCCATTTTCAATCTCTCTGTCCGTTTTTAGGCGACGACACTAAGAGCTCTAGGATCTCACTCTTCGTGGTCATTATAGTCGCGCTCGTTGGATTGGTCTCCATTTTCGCCATCGTGAAGCGAGTGGTATCGATTCTCTTTATGCTTTTCTTGTCTGGCAAATTTGGTGTTTGGCAATTAGGGTAAAGATGAGATTTGCGTGGAGACGTGGATTTTGGTGTTTGACTTGGTTTTTGTTCTGATTTGTATTGTAGAATGCTCCATACTTGTGTAAAAAGGATGGCATTACTCTTCACTGCCCTCATGTAAGTCGTTGAAGCTGTTGGATTGGTTAAGGCTTCAAATTCATGTGATCAATTGTAACTGTGTTCGATGTTCATTACTATTTTAGGTCAAGGAAGGGCCCTCACTGTGGGAGAATCCTTATTCAGCTACCACGTCTTGGAAGCCCTGTGCTGAGCGTCGCCCTGGTGGGATTTCAGGTAAGCTAAGACTGCAATGTACAATAGATCTATCGTATTCTTTATCACTATTTGAAGCTTCAGCTTCTCTTTGGGTGTTCAAGTTTCTATGAAATTCTAATTTTACGATGCTGGTTCTGTGCAGATCTTCCACCTGAAAATGAAACTACTGGCTACATATTCATCCATGCAGAGGGTGGTCTAAATCAGCAAAGAATTGCTGTAAGTTCTACTCTTTTACTTGGAAGCTGATAAGAAAGTTTATGTCATTTCTTTCCCCCATTTTGTGCAGTGTTAGATTGAAGTAGATAGACCTTAAGATATATAGCCAATTTTTAAAACAGTTTGGTCACAATGCCAAGCAGACAGATTATCCTGTTAGTTAAATGATGGTTAGAGACTGGTACTGATTAGTTACAAGTGATTAGCTTTAACAGTCAATCTGTTACAACTCGAACGATAATTTGTTTTCCAGCTGATGTCCAGCTGGATGGCTAGATGAGAGGGATAAAAGCTTGCCTGCTAGTTTGGCAGTCACTTTGTTCTCTTTCTTTATTGGCTTGTCTGGCTTGCTGTTCCTAATCTCATTATGTTTGCTCCGCTCTCTGTGGCGAGGAGAGGTTGGTTGGTCTTTGCTATTGACATTGTAGCTTGGCTAAGCTTCTCTCTTTACACTCAAATTGTTTACTAATATACTTTTTCAACTTTGCATTCCATTGATTATCCATGGTTTAGAAGTAAATGGGGAAAGCAGTTAACTTCTTTAAGAGTATGATAAGGCTGGAGTTATGCACTAGTCTGGTTGGTTATTAATAGCATATTGGTATGAGATATTGTTCTGTAATTGGTTATGTAAATTATCTGCTGTATCGTTGTGTGTAAACTGGTTAGCCATGGCTTGCAACATGTTATAATTGTGCATATCTTTTCATGCAGATATGCAATGCTGTAGGTGTGGCCAAAATAATGAATGCCACCCTTATTTTGCCGGTGTTGAAACAGGACCAGATTTGGAAAGACCAAACGTGAGTTTTAACGTCATTACATAATCTCATCATCGTGATGAAGTCTTAAACAGTGTTTTACACAACTAAGCAAGAGGAGAATATCACTGTTGATGTTAATGGTGTCTGTTACTAATCTTGAAAAAATGAATTGATCTTCCCTCTCTACTTAATAAGGAACTAAAATTGTTGTTACTCACACATGAATATCTATCAATCATTTTGCCTTCATGTTTTGTTTTTTTTATGAAGACTTTTGCCTTTTTGCTTATGAGGATTATAAAAAAAACATTATTCTGTAACTTTGCCTTTATGTTCGTTGCTTAATAGTGTACTGCTTTGAAAATGTCTGCAGGAAATTTGAAGACATCTTTGATGTTGATCATTTTATTGATTACCTGAAGGATGATGTACGAATTGTCCGCGACATTCCCGAGTGGTTTACTGACAAAACTGAGCTATTCTCTAGTATAAGGTTAAATGCTCTCGTTCTCTCTCTGATGACAGAACAAATTTTTTTTTTTCCTGAAAATGGAGAGAATGTAAAGTAATGAAAGGAGGAATCTTTACTTTTTACTTCTCCTGTGCTAATTGACAATAAGAAAGTTGATCCTAAACAACACACTTTGAATCTCTTAAAAGAGATACTTCTGGAAGTTCATTCCAAAATAGCCGAAAACCAAGGCCAATAATGACAAAATTTATTTTTCTCTTTGAAAATATCTTTTTCTTTATATATATATATATATTATTTTAGCTGCAACTCACATTTATCTGTGATATTGTTTTTCTTTTAGACGAACAGTTAAAAACATTCCAAAATATGCCCCAGCGCAATTTTACATCGACAATGTTCTTCCTCGAATCAAGGAGAAGAAGATAATGTCCCTGAAACCTTTTGTTGATCGACTCGGGTTAGTCATGAATTTTATAGATATGTGGCTGCCCTAAACTCAGAAGTTACTTTCTGGTTCCAAAAAAAATAAATTGCATTCTGCTTTTATTTTAAGAAATTTGAGTATTAATTGGGTAAATATGTTATATATCTATTAGGGAATGACTCAACTATGTATATCTAACCTAACAATATCATGCCATTTTGGTTTCAGGTATGACAATGTTCCTCAAGAAATCAACAGGCTAAGGTGCAGGGTGAACTATCATGCTCTTAAATTTCTTCCTAAGATAGAGCAGATGGCTGATTTACTGGCATCAAGGATGAGAAACCGCACTGGAAGTTCGAATCCTTATATGTATGTAACATTGCCATTTAATTAGGAGAATTTGCTCAAATTCCTGCCATGATCTCTTATTTAACATTAGCTTCACTAACAACTTTACACTTAGCAGGGCTCTGCATCTTAGGTTTGAGAAAGGGATGGTAGGCCTATCCTTCTGTGATTTTGTGGGAACAAGGGAAGAGAAAGCTGTAATGGCAAAATACAGAGAAAAAGAATGGCCAAGACGGTATAAGGTAAGAATATGTAATCCGCTAACTTTTTGGCTGTCAGTTGGAACCTTAAGTACATCAGCCTTACGGTGGTCTTTTTTCTTTTCTTTTTGTTCTCTTCTTGGTGATTTTGGTATGCAGAATGGTACCCATCTATGGCAACTAGCCCTGCAGAAGCGGAAGGAAGGGAGATGCCCCCTTGAGCCTGGGGAAGTAGCTGTCATTCTTCGAGCAATGGGTTATCCTAAAGAAACTCAAATTTATGTTGCTTCAGGACAGGTGTATGGGGGCCACAATAGGATGGCATCACTCAGGAACATGTTCCCAAATCTGGTAGGGACTCCTACTTTATCTAAATGTAGCTTTACTGAGTGATCTTATCTGCTGAAGACAGTTCATAAATTTTGAAGAAATTATATCCTTAAAAGTATACTCTTTCCATCATTTTGAAAATGACTTGTTGATTTTGGAACTGTGTTTCCTGATAATTCAAGCTGGGGTTATTATGGATCACCAAATAATCCTCTGAAAGTTGAAATGGGGATAAACAAATTATCTTTGAATCCTTTTCTCCCCACATCATTGATATGCTCATTATGACCGTTCATAACAGGTAACGAAGGAGGAGTTGGCAACTAAGCAGGAGTTGGATCACTTCAGGAAGCATGTGACTAGCTTGGCTGCGCTTGATTTCCTGGTCTGCTTGAAGTCTGATGTGTTTGTGATGACCCATGGAGGCAACTTTGCCAAGCTGATCATCGGGGCGCGCAGGTACATGGGTCACCGTCTTAAATCCATAAAACCAGACAAGGGGCTTATGTCTAAATCCTTTGGGGACCCTTACATGGGGTGGGCAACCTTTGCCGAGGAGGTGGTTGTCACCCATGAGACACGTACTGGATTGCCCGAAGAGACCTTCCCTAACTATGACCTGTGGGAGAATCCTCTAACTCCTTGCATGTGCAAAGCTTGAAGAACAAGGATATCAAATGGTAAAAACTCACACTGATTATTAGGAGTATCTCCTCCAAGAGCTCGGATGCCATATTTGTGAGATGAAATGTGTCCTGGACAATTAAGGAGGAAAAATTAGGGTATACAACAATCTTTTTGGCAGATTTGTGCCGAGAAATTCAGATAGCTTTTCATGTATCATCACAACTGTGTAAATTATTAGAGAAATGTGAAAGATGTTTGTCATGTATCTGTTGCTTGTTGAATCATTCAAACAAAGATAAAGACTACATGGAAGACAATGTATTTAAAAACATTCCAAGTCCGATTTTTCGATAAAAAAAGAAATCAATCCACTTCCGAATAGCATAGCCGGCACTGGCAGGTTGTGTTTTATTGCTAATACGTGAAGGAATTGGCACTCTTCTTTTTCTTTTTTTTTAAATTACAGGAAATTTCGGATGAGACCAAAAGTGGTTATAAATAATTGGCCCAAGACAAGGCTGAGCCGGTAACTCGTCAGTATTAGCGTTGCCTCCATTTAACCGCTCTTCGATTCCTTCAGTTCTTTCACCATGCTCTCTGCTCTGGTTGTGGTCAAATCAAATCCCAGACACTTTCACTGAGCTCAGCTCTGCTAGCTTCAGCCCCTCAGTAATGAAAATCTTCGTCTTCAGTTTTCTCTGCTTCTTCCTCTTTGTTTTAAGCCGGAGGTAATCATTTCTATCTGTACCATGTCATCGTCATCATCTTAGGCAGTTCATCACCTGCGGCTTACATTTCGCTGTGTATTGACTATTCGTATGAACATGATCACCGAGTCAATGACCCATTATTTGTTCCATGAGATTCCACTTGACAACTGTTAATTGCGTCTACTCCATTTGATTATTATATATGCGCATCTGGGATATTCTACCATCTAAAATGCTCTGTACTAGTGTGAAACTTTTTGTTTAATTTTTTCAATTTCTTTAGATGTCATTACACGAATCAAGGCAGCCGAAGGCATGTCTAATAATACTAGGCATTATTACTGTGTTTATGATTTTCTTGATGCATCTAATTGAATCATTCCAAGGTTTGATGGTTTCATGATGCAAACTATTTGAATGGTTATTTGTTTTAGGGTATCATCACAAGAACATGCTAGCACCCCACCCAGAGGTTGGAATTCCTACGACTCCTTTTGTTGGACTATTTCGGAGGAAGAGTACTTGCAAAGTGCTGAAATCATATCTAAGCAGTTACTCCCACATGGATATGAGGTGCTCATGGATTGGATTTCTCTTTACATTGCTTTAACTTATAAGTCTGAGAATGTAATTTTGTTTTTCCTTCAATCTAGTATGCTGTGGTGGATTACCTTTGGTATAGGAGAAAGGTTCCAGGCGCTTATGTCGATTCCCTTGGATTCGATGTAATTGATAAATGGGGGAGACCGATACCTGACCCAGGTAGGTGGCCTTCCTCCAAAGGTGGGAAAGGTTTCACTGAAGTGGCAGCAAAAGTACATCAGATGGGTTTGAAGTTTGGGATTCATCTTATGAGAGGAATTAGTACACAGGCAGTAAATGCAAATACCCCTATCTTGGACACCACCAAGGTATTGCTCCTGAATGCCACAATGAAGCCTTCATCCTAGGATCACACCATTACTCTCTTTTTCATTATCGTCATCATCATTATATTTTGCATAAGTTTTGGTTGATGCATCATTCAAATGTAGTTCATATCTAATGAAGAAACTGAAAGCATAACTGACGCAATGGGAGAATTTCAAGAATAGTTATTATCTCAGTGCTTGAGTTTTTGTTCTTGATCCTTATCAGGGGACTGCTTATGAAGAGTCTGGAAGAACATGGACTGCAAAAGATATAGGGATGAATGAAAGGCGTTGTGCATGGATGCAAAACGGGTTTATGAGTGTGAATACCACATTGGGTGCTGGAAAGGCCTTCTTAAGGTCACTCTATCAACAGTATGCCGAGTGGGGTGTTGATTTTGGTAAGTTGGCTGTCATTAGTAGAAATTTTCGTGGTTGGTACACTATTGTGATTGCATCCGTTATTAATTGCGACCTAACATATAATTGAGATATTTCTCCGCATATGGTTGTCAAGTCCATACTGTATATGTTAACTTTGTTATTGATTGCTTCTTCCTTCACCCCCTTGCAGTGAAAAACGATTGTGTATTTGGTGAAGACATAGATGTAGGTGAAATAAGCGTTGTGTCGGAGGTATGCTACTCTCTCTCTCTCTCTCTCTCTCTCTCTCTCTCTCTCTCTCTCTCTCTCACACACACACACACACACACACACACACACACATATCCTATTAACTTCCACAATATTCTGGTGGAAAGTGGGTTCTTAAACTTGATAAATAATGCATGTTTTCCCAGGTTCTAAAGCAACTCGACCATCCTGTGTTGTATTCTCTCTCTCCTGGAACCAGAGTAACACCTACGTTGGCCAAAGATCTAACTGGGTTAGTCAATATGTACCGTATAACTGGGGATGATTGGGACACATGGGGAGATGTTGTAACCCATTTTGATGTTACCAGGTGAATAATATGTTTTTTTTTTTCAGTTGAGGCTTAAATTCAACTGTTCTTTCTTTTTCATGTTTAGTAACCTGTCATCATCACACAATACATTCTACTTAATTTCATATCAGGGATTTTGCTGCTGCTAATATGATAGGAGCAAAAGGCTTGCTGGGAAAGTCATGGCCTGACTTAGATATGCTACCCCTGGGATGGCTTACTGATCCAGGTCATAGGACTCAAAATTTCTTCCTTTCTATAGCAATGAATTTCCTTTCAATATCATTAGATAGACGAAGGAGCTCAATTGGTGTATTCCATCAGTTCAATAAATAGGACTAAGTTTGTTCATCATATGGCATTATATGGTTACTTTTGTCCTGGCAACATCAGAAGCTCCTTAGTACATTCTTAGTTTGAACTGTTTAAATTCAAGTTCTATTTCTGATGGATGAGAACCATAATTTCTCTTTGATTTTCTGATATATTAGGTTCAAATGACGGTCCACACAGACAAACAAAGCTCAATTTAGAGGAGCAAAGAACTCAGGTACTTACTATAACAGGACAAATGAGTCTTTAAGTCCTTACAATTAGCTGAGCAATCTTTCCACAGATGACCAAGTGTAATTATTTTCGCAGATGACTTTGTGGTCTATGGCCAAGTCTCCTCTCATGTTTGGAGGAGATGTGAGAAAGCTTGATGATGCTACAACTAGTCTCCTCACAAATCCTACGTTGCTGGAGATTAATTCGTTTAGCTCCAACAATAAGGAGGTATGTACCAACATTATCTCAAAACCCCAAGAAATTTTTTTTGGTAGTGATCATTGACAACTGAAAGCTTATTTTGTTGCATTTACAGTTTCCATACATTTCAAGTACTTCGAGTAAAAGGGACTTCAAGAATGATGATCTGGTGGACACCTGGCAATCAAGAAGACAATTGAAAAGTTTAAAGACTTCAGATTCACACGTTCTTGGACTCACTAGCTGTGCAGATGAGAAAGCAATTGGGTGGTCCACTAAAGCTCTTGACCAAGATCTTGAACACATCTGCTGGAAAGAAAACTCGAGGAAGAAACATCAGGCACCTTTTTGCTTAAACAAGAGAGAATCTCTTTTGGCATTGTAAGAGTGCTTTATCTTTCCCTCGTCCAATTGTCTCCATTTTATTATGATTACCTTCACTGTTACAAATTTGATGATCCTTATTTCAATGATTATATAGAGAAGAAGACATAATGTACAAACAGCAATACCAGGGAAAGGTCAATTTATTAGCTAGTGATAGAGAGGGCATGTGCTTGCACGCTTCTCCAAAACGAAAGCTTACTTCGAAGGAGCTAAAGAGAGGTTTCTTTTCACCTTGCAGATGGGATGCAAATCAGGTACCTCAAGTCCTGATTCATAGATCTATAAAGATGTGATATCTCTTGCATACACCTCTGAGGATAGGTTTCCTAGACTTAGATTAACTCAAATGGAACCTGACATATTTGATATTAACAGATGTGGGAGTTGAACCCGAATGGAACCTTGGCAAATAGCTATTCTGGTCTATGTGCAACAGTAAATTCTTTTGAAGGTAGTGATAAATTTGAAACAGTGTCTTTGTGTGTCGATATGATTCTGTAGTGAATCTTTTTGAAACAGTGTCTTTGTTTGTCTATGTGATTCTGTAGTGAATCTTGAAGCTTGTTGTTTATATCATGGTATTAACTTGTATCATCTGTTCAGCTAAAGCCAATTCTGAAGGAGTTCGTGCTTGGATTGCCACCGGCAGACGAGGTAAATTTTTTTCATACTTGATTTTGAACAGATTCTTAGCCATTAGGAGTCCACTAATCCACCATGACTTTAAGCAAGTGCATATTTCTCAACGCTAAATGTAACTGAATCTCTTTCTGCAATTACAGGAGAAATATATGTTGCTTTTTTCAATCTGAACTCAGCGAAGACTACTATAACTGCACAAAAATCAGACTTGGCGAAAGCACTTCCCGGCTCTAGAGTAAGTGCAGCTTCCTGCAAAGCCACAGAAGTATGGAGCGGACAAGACTTGGGGATTATAGACCAGTCCATATCATTTGGTGTAGAAACTCATGGGACTGCCCTATTTGTCCTACATTGTAGTTAGTGGAAGATAAACCTAAGGGTTTAGGGAGATGTACCATTAATGAGAATGAAAATAAGCCAATTGTTCTTTGTCATACGTCTGACCCATCAGTCACATCTCCCCACATTAACAAACAATACTCAAAATATTTCCAATTAGATAAATATCCAAAAGTATTGAACACTAATCCTCAAAAATAGTGACTCCAATGTAACAAAAAAAAATAGCGACTCCAACCTCCTCTACTATTATCATATGCTTAGTAAGGCCATCTCCAATAAGGCAGGGGTACATTGTGCCCAGGTTAAATTTTAGCTCCAAAAATATTTTTGTTTATTTGAGTTCAGGGCTAAATTTTAGGACTGTCTCCAGTAATGCATGACTAAATTTTAGCCCTTTTAAGGCTTTCCAAGGTCATCAGGGCCCAATTAAGCTCTCTAACCCCCATATAGCCCACCCATTCCTCATTTAGCCCTCCCCAATTTCTTTGTTGGAGATCATAACAAGGCCAAATTGAGCCCATAACCCCCGTTATTGAAGATGGCCTAGGGTTGACATGTCACGTATCACGGTTGCTTCAACCAAAAGGTGGTTGCAAATGGAATCATAGTTGGCCTAAATGGGTTAATATTTCAATCATGACCTGCAAAATCTAGTGGATTAACAAAGGATAAAGCATGATTCTTTATACAAACAAAGATGGCTGTTCCGCCCAAAATCCAATTTATTTTCCCAAGTGATTTGGCTACGTAAGCGCTTACATGAATTTGATATTGTGAATCCGATAGAAAAACCAAAGTATGATAACCTCCTAGGCTGCTCCCATACCTCATAAACTAACATAGTATAGCTTGTCAAACATCATTGCGCATTATTACGACATTCAGTTCCTTTTTGGTTTTAAATAAGTGGATTCTCCATCTTTTACTAGTGATAGGGCCGGCTCGAGGCTAAAGGCTATCAATTTGATATTTGTGAATCTGATAGAAAACCCAAGTTTGATAACCTCTTGATGAATATGCGAAGAATAAATTTTGAGCTTTTGACCAAGGCCTCGGATTACATCACGATCTAACACAACAGATATTGGAAATACTTATTTGGTCGGAATTAATATGATTAGCATCGACTTGAGTATGATCGAACACAACAATAATACTTGGGACAACTTTTTACCAACATATATGTAGAAATAACACAAACGTTATTACATATCATCAACTTTTTTTGGGATTTAAAATTGTAAGAGCACGAATTTTATCCAAAATTTGATAACTAAACTCTAAATGCTAAATACTAAATAATTACGCAAACATATTACTATGCATATAAAGAAAAAAAATTTAGTACACGATAGTACGTTGTACGTAAATTTGTTGGTTTGCTCCACATTTGAGAAGACAAAAACAGTGGCAGCCAATTACTGTGGATGTCAACATGCAATGTCAACATGGACGTTTTGTTTCCTCTATTATCTCTTTTTTGTTTTTTTGGAACAAGTCTTTCCTCTATTATCTAAATCTGCAAAAGTCTAGTATCTGTCTTGACCCTTGAGTGCCTGACATTTTTGGTTGCTTCCGATCCAAACGTCTTTGGGTTGCGTCCTCACTCTATATTGATTCTTCATGCAAGAAACTCAGCACTTGGATCGATCGGTCCAAACATTGTTCTCGTTTGGTAGAAGTTCTTTTTCCACACGAAAGGCACGAGTACCATTCAAGGGTGGTAATTACTGCAGGATAAAGATCGGAGGGAAGAAAATTCAAAATTATGCTGAACAGAATAATAACTGGCCAAAAAGAAACAACAGAACAATTTTTTTTGATGAAAACATTATCAGTATTGAGTATGAGCTTCCCACAAACTTTGCAGTACGGGTTTTCTAACTTAAAGTTTAGAGGCGTGTTTAGTGCGACTTCATTAAAGTAAACAGATCAAAAGCATCGCACTCTTTAGTCAATATTTTTTGCCTTTATAACGTAATTAGTCATTTTAATGCTCTACTTAGTTACAAGTTGTCGTGATTCAATGACTAGGCTTTGCTTTGAAATATATGTATTTTGAATTCCTCCAAAAATTCACCATAATTAGTCCTCTCATCTATTTTTTCAAGATACGACTTTTAATCTTTGGCGCCTCATCATCTCGGTCCTGTGGCTCCTATTTATACCCATTCAAGTTCTCATCTTTGCACAGGAAAAAAAATTAAATAGAGGGTGCGCAGATCAAGGATCTCCATTTTTGTGGGTCGCTCTCCATTTCTTCCTCAACTACCTCTCTGACATTTCCTGACCTTCCATCATCACTTTCTCTCCTCCATCCAATTAAGCATGATGAACTCCACCACCCCAATAACAACAACTACTCTTCCTAATTTCTCTCCCTCTCTTTCCTCAAACCTCCAACGCCCTCAATTCAAATTCAACAAACAAAATGACAGAAATTCCGTATCCAAATCCATCCAATGCGTCCACAATCATGATTTTAGTCCCCATCCTTCCTCCTCCTCCGAATCCAGTATACGAAACCCCTGCGCGTTGGCGTCTTGTTTGACGGCGGCTCCGGCGACGGAGCAACTCGTGGCGGACAAGGCGAAACGACTCGTTTTGGAATTCAAGTCTCTCTCGGAGCCGATAGACCGGGTGAAGCGGCTGTTGCAGTACGCGGCGAAGCTGCCTCCGTGCAACGAGTCGGTTCGGGAGCCGGAGAGCCGAGTCCCGGGCTGCGCGACTCAGGTGTGGGTGGAGGCCGAGCTGGACGGGTTGGGGAGAATGAGGTTCCGAGCCGATAGCGACTCGGAGATTTCCAAGGGGTTCTGCTCCTGCCTGATTTGGATGCTCGACGGCGGCGAGCCCAGGGAGGTGTTGGAGATAAGGGCCAAGGATCTGGACGATGTGAATGTGGGAGTGTACGGGAAGGCCAATTCCAGAGTGAACACGTGGCACAACGTCTTGTTGGCTATGCAGAGAAAGACTCAGGCTTTGGTTACGGCGTCGGAGGAGCGGCGTAATGAGGTCGGCAGTTGAGACATTACTTTCTCTCTCTCCGTCACTGTGACTGTGACTGTGATGTCAGCAAAACTTGGAAATTAATGGACGAATCTGGCCTTGCTTTTCAATATAAATTAATCATCTTGCCCCCAGTGTTGTGGGAAAGCTCCCAGGATTTGGTGCTGGGTTACTGAAGTGGGACCCAGATGATGCAGGAAAGTGAATAGGAGAATGGTGAACAGGAAGGAAACACTAGCTTGTAGTTGGGTAGAAATAGAGTAGTGCTTTGTTGTACACAAAAGGAAATAAAACTTGGGATCAAGATTGATGTTGTAGAAAAGAAGCCACATACATACTTCATGTGAAATTTGGATGTAACATCTAGTTACACAAATAAGAGTTGAGATTTTCTTAGTTTCTGCAAAATGTGTTGTAGCTAGTCACTGACAGAAATCTTAACATAATTTGTTATGGGAGCTGGGTCTCTGATGCTATTGTATCTGTGAGTTGTGATGCCACAAGCTTCATGCTTATTCAGCTACTTAATTCCAGTCTTAGTTCTTCTGGCTTTGGTTTGTTGCTGTTTTTGGTCAGGGGATCTCCTGCTCTTCATAGTTTTGGCTTTCTTCTTCCCTACTACCACTTGCTTTCAGATTTTGTGGATTGCCCTGCATCACCAAAAAAAGGATCATATAAGCTTGTCTGTCATGTCCTTCGTTCTTTTTGAATTGGGAAATCACTTACTCCAATCAGCGAAAGCCGTCGTCAAGCTTCAAATTTCCAGTTATTGCAGGTATCTCTTCTTAAGCAAATAGTCAATTAAGTAGGAACATATGTGGACTTGTGGAGAGTTGTAAGATGATGCTTTAGATTTCTCCATCTGCCCATGCTTAGTCTCAGCTCATATGAAACTTGAAACTAAGCTGCAATTGTATATTTTGTTGCGCCTGTATAGCTTTTTTTTCACTTGCACCTTTCTGCATAGACCTGCAATAAAATCTCATGGCTATTGTTATCTCAATTTAGATTGCTCCCATCATTTCAAAGCCATAAACTATAGGAACTGCTGACATTGCTCCCATGCTGCTGACTTGCTGAGAATGTTGATGGTGGACGATGGATCTGTGACTAGTGAGGCCCAAGTTCTACAGTCCACTAGGTTTAGCCCATTGTCACGGGCAAGATTACATGGAGCCTTAAAAAGGCCAGAAAAACAATCAATCCAAATCTTATTACTAACATCTGAGATGAATTTGTTTTTTCAATATGATAACCCAAAATTTGTAACCCAATAAGTTAACAGGAAATTTTAGGTTTGAGTTTGATCCAATTCGCTAATAATCTGAGTTGGGTATTTTGGGATCTTGATTGTACAAAAAGAGACTCCAATTAATAATTCATCAGTTTTGGCTCAAATAAATATTTTCCCTATCATAGAAAGAAATGAAGAGGCTTGAAGTGAGTTGAAGATGAGAAAGAGGATGTACAGAATAGAAGACGAAGCTCAATTGGTTTTGGTGATCGTCATCGATTTGTTTTAGTTAAATCGATGATCTAACTGCACAAACATTTAATTGTATCGATTTTGCGGTGCCAAAATATCACCTTTATAAAAATAAATTCAATTCAAGTAAATCTAGTCGATATCATTAGCTAATAGTCTATCAATTCAAGCAAATCTAATTGAAATAAATGATGGAGCATGGAAGTGATTCTATATAGTTAGGGTCCCCGGATACTTTTTTATTTATTTTTTCTAATAGAATCTCTTTCCTTTTTTTTTGGTGAAAAGAATCTCTTTTTTTTTTTTTTTATCTATGTGGAAAGAATCTCTTTCCTTTTTACTTAGAGAAGAAGAAAAGTTTTCACTTGAAAAAAATAAAATAAAATAGGAACGGAACGCAAAAGGAGCTTTTAGCGTTTGATTGACCAATGAGAATTGGTGTCCGGGTCTACTTTACAATGATGGAATGAGCATCGTAACCGTCGACTACCTAGAAATGAAAAAGTAGTGGGTGGGCCACACCACAAACTCAGTATGTCACACACACGCCAACATTTTCCCAATCGCAAGAGGCCCAGGTCCAGAAGATCAACGGTGAAGAAGCGAAGCGTTGTTGGTGTTGAAAATGGGACAAAAGCTGATATAATATATATGTTTGAAGAAAGAAATCCTCAAAAAAAAAACATTTAAAAGATTTCAATCGGAGAGACACGCGCACACTCAATCTCGCCAACTGTAACCGAACCCCTTCCCTCTTCTTCGCATGTTCTTGGAGCTCCGGCTCCACTAACGGAGCCCCAGCTCGCAACTCGCAACTCGCAAGTCCTTTTTTCTTTGTTATAAAAAGGACTCTCTTTTCTCCTTGGTATCTTTTTTTCTTTTCAAATTTTTCTGCTCCATTTCTCATTTCGACTGCTGCGTTCTCAGATCTCGCTAACCGTCGAACATGTCCAAACCCTGGGGTGGTGCTGGCGCCTGGGCCGCCGAGGCTGAGAGAGCCGAAGCCGAGGAGCTTGCGGCCGCCCAAGCAGCCGAGTCACAGAGCTTCCCGAGCCTCAAGGAAGCCGTCAGCACTAAGCCCAAGAAGAAGAAGATGACCCTCTCCGAATTCACCATGGGCGGGAGTTTCTCCTCGACCGGACCCACCACCGGGTCGACCCGCCTCACTCCTGACGAGATGCTCCGCCTCCCGACTGGCCCTAAAGAGCGCTCCGCGGAGGAAATGCAGTATGGTCGCCACGGCGGCGGGTTTCCATCTTATGGACGCTCCTCCGGCCCTTATCCGGGTCGGGGCAGGGACCGTGAGGATTCGGATGGCTCCTGGGGAGGTGCTGGCAGAAGACCCTTCGGTGGATTCGATGACGACCGAAGGGGTCCCTCGTCTAGGGTTTCAGATTTGGATTTACCGTCGAGGGCAGACGAGGTCGATAATTGGGCCACCGCTAAAAAGCCTCTACCTTCTTTCGATTCGGGTCGGCAAAACCGGTCTGGCTCGCTCGGTGGCAGTGGAGGTGGTGGTGGTGGCGGTGCTATTGGCGGAGCTTTTTCTAGGGCTGATGAGGTCGATAACTGGGCTGCTGGGAAAAGGCCTGTTCAGCCTGGTCCTTCTGCTAGATCATCCACATTTGGGTCCGGGTTTCGCGATTCGGGTCCTGAGCCTGATCGCTGGGCAAGAGGTGGAGGTGGAGGTGGTGGTGGTGGTGGTGGACGTGAGGTTGAGAGAGAGCGACCCAAATTGGTTTTGGATCCCCGGAAAGACGTAGGCTTGAATGAGCCACCGCAGCCGCAGGTGGTGAAGACTAACAAGCCAAACCCGTTTGGGGCAGCCCGGCCAAGAGAGGACATTTTGGCTGAGAAGGGCTTGGATTGGAAGAAACTGGACTCTGAAATTGAGGCTAAGAAGACGAGTAGGCCTTCAAGTGCACATTCAAGCCGACCTTCAAGTGCACAATCGAGCAGGTCTGAGGGTCCTGGGCTGCATGGGATTGAAAATGTGGTAAAGCCGAAGCCGAAAGTAAACCCCTTCGGGGATGCCAAACCAAGGGAAGTGTTGCTGGAGGAGCGCGGTAAGGATTGGCGGAAGATCGATCAACAATTGGAGCATCGCTCTGTTGACAGGTCCGTTTTGCATTCTATTTATATTTCAATTCTAAGGTACTGTCTTCAGGTAACGGTGGCTTTACTGTTTTGCATTCTTTTGTATCTCTTTCCTGTTGTGAATTCTTTTCCATATCAGCATTAGCATTGATTTTGTATTATGGTAGCTCCATTTTTACAGTGAGAGTTGCACAGGGTTGATGTGTAGTATATTAGTCATCTGTTATTTTCGGGAGATGATCTGTCTAGTCTCGGATATACTGAACTGGAATCCAAACCCTTCATTGAACATTTAGTGCTTTCCTAAACTGAAAAAACTCATGAGGCTGTTCCCAGCATGCTCTATTAGTTCCTCTTTTAAATCAGATTTTGGCAAATCATGCTCAATCTCTGTTTTAATCGTAAGCATTATTCTCTCTTTTTTTCCGTAAGCAATGCTTTGGAACGACTTAGTATGGCCTTTTCCTTTTATCTTAGGTCCTCCACAGTCTCACTTGCCATAAGCTGTGGTACTAGCTATAATTGGGAGATTACTGCTGGATTATCTCAACAACTATACGTGGCACGCAAAGATGCTAGATTAGTTCCATTTGACCACTGTTTATGTTTTGATTTAAATGTACCAAGGACATAATTAGATTAGTGTACACTGAGATATCAACTGGTAGTTGTCTGGCAATTGGTTCCACAAGCTAGTATCTAACCAAAACCGATTCAGAAGGTAGTCAATCTATTTGTTCCTAGAGGCCATATCTCCCAGCCTAGGAAGAAACATAATATCTATGTACATACAGAAGCTACTCGTCCTAGGGGTCAACCTCCTCGTCGTAGCTTTTGGCTTTTGCATATTGGCCAATGCATATTATTCATCTGTGTCAGTTTCCCATTTGATGTGCTTAATGTTTTCCAAGCATGTCTCATTGTTGGCCAAGGAATTTATCAGGATTTTGTGTAGATCTTTTATGGTGTTTCTTTTTCTTCTTACCATCTGCGGTGAAGGACATCACAGATCACTGTTAAAAGAAAATGCAGAAGGGGATGTCCTTTGACTTCTTATAACAATGTAATTTGATGATTGGGGTCGTCTGGATGCTAGGCTGCTATAGCTTGGTGTCTTTTACGACGGTCGATGAGTTTCATAATATTGTAAGATGAGTATTTGTTGAACTATTCAATGATCTGTGCTTTTATAAATTTTCCTATTTGATAATGAATGGACACTTGGAAGATTTACTTGTTGTGAGAGATTCCTTGACTTAACTAAGGTCAATTTGCATGTTGGTGTGGGAACTAGTTCTGAGGCATTTCGACATAATTGCCAATAGTTCTCTGGGTACTAAAGATGTCGCAAAGCTTTTGGTAGGCAATCACAGACTTCGATTTGGGTTAGCTTTTTGGTAGACAATTGATGTGAGTTTTTTTTTTCTTGCTTGTCTACTTTAACTCGTTGAGTGAAGAAACTTCCATACATCTAGTTCTTTTGACCATTTCTGTTTTTGGTGATTTGATTGCATCCCAAATCCAAAATTAGTTTGAAAACTTTGAATTACATTGAAACTGGTGAAGTATATGAAGCAGTTAAATCCAAGCAGTAGCGAAACTTGTGATATTAAATTGTCTTGTCTTGGTGTCTGTTTGCTGGATTGCATGCATATATGTGACCTGTGATTGTCTTATTGAAGCTGTGTTCTTGATCTCTTATGGAAAAATCTTGCAGGCCCGAAACTGAGGAGGAAAAGAGATTAAAGGAAGAAATAGATAGCTTAAAGAAGGATCTTGAATCTACGAATAACGTGAACAGTGAATCTGTGCAAGAGTCTAGTGGCACCCAGCCAAGTCTACATGATATAGTACTTCAGAAGGAAAGGGAATTGGAGTTGCTGATCCGCGATTTGGATGACAAAGTTCGATTTGGGCAGAAGGCCATTGACAGGCCTGGGTCTGGAGCAGGCAGGGCTGGCAGCTTTCTTGAGAGAACACCTTCTCATTCTGGGTCGTTTGAAGATTCTAGAAATATGGAATTTATGGATAGACCTCGATCGCACGGCAAAGGAGATGCATGGGCAAGGCCTTCTGATGACAGAAGGGGATTCCAAGGTAGCAGGGAAAGGGGATTTCAAGGTAGCCGAGAAGGAGGATTCCAAGGTAGCAGGGAAGGAGGATTTCTAGGGAACAGAGACTTCGACAGGTGAGGATTCCTCTATTTTATTTTATTTTTCCTAATTTATATATATATATGTTTTCTTTTCCACATCTGTATTAGCCTTTTGATTATGAATGTCTCAAATCTTGTTTGGCAGGTCAAGTTCAAGAGAGAGATGGTGAACAACACACTGTGTCTATGGATTCATTGAATTAATCTTCTTCTTTTGACAAGCAGAATCAAATAATATTTTGCGTCTCTCTTTTTGTTTTCTTCATTTTGCTCTGGAAAATGGAGCAAGTATTATTGATTACTGGCACTGGGGAGAAACTCTTGCGTTGATCTATTGTTACATGTTGAAACTATGTAAAATTGCAATTTTCCCTTGTTTTCTTTTTTGGGTCTGTTCTATATGAAGGAGCCTGTATTGATCTTAGGATCCAATTTTACTAGACACTATGGGACTCACTAGACTATTTTTGTGACAATTGTCTCTGTTATACAGATGATTTTGTTCCACTGTTATGGAGATTCTTGCAGACTCTTTCTCATTCTCTCTTTTTGCTGTTCTATTGTTCTGGAGGTTCTTGCAGACTCTCTCATTCGCTCTTTTTGTCTTGTGATCCTTAACGATTGTAATACAGAAAGAAAAACATGTTGCAATTCTCGTATTCGAACCCTCTGCCAACAGGCATTGCACACCAAGCGTTGTCCCGAAAAGCTGCTTGTTTGTATGCGTTCTATTTTTACCGAAACCAATTCGATCACTTGGGAGTTACAACTTGGAGCTGTTATGCTTTCAATGACAATGTTCAAGAAAACTGTTCTTGTGCCTAACGCTCAATGAAATTGAAGTTGTATGGCGCTTCTTTCAGTATTATTGGTTCGTAATTCCAACGCTGGTTTATTTTTATGTGGTTGAGACTTGAGAAGACCAAATCCATGAGGTGAGGAGCATTGTCTCCAACAATGAAACACGAATATAGTAATGATGATGATGATGACATCACACTGGCTTGTTTATTGTTTATCGTTTACATCTACATCTACTACCAGTTGACCTTGAATCCAAGACTCCCTCTACAAATTCTATGAAACCTCCAATCAGTTTCTTACTGCACTACGAACAGAAGCAAAACCATACATCAAGGTAAAGTCTCATCCTCATCTCTGTCAGATTTCTATAATTTTGTGTTAACCCACGTCGTGAGTGTCCTTGTTGATTATGGTATGATTCTCATATTGTCTTTGCTGATCGAAAGGTTTGACAGGACCAGTTGGAGGTTTGTATGGATCTTAGTACTATAGGTAGGCTGAGAGGGCCTTGGGGACTAAAGAAGAGTGTAGTAGCAGTAGCAGTTGGAGTTGTTTTAGTTTCAGTTTTTCTGGGCCTCAGACCCCAAAAGATTCAATCAAATGGTTGTCACTTTCCAGCAATCTATAACTTTGGTGATTCAAATTCTGATACGGGTGCTTTATCAGCTGTATTTTATCGGGTTCCTTCTCCCTTTGGCAATACATTCTTTGGCAAACCTTCGGGAAGATTCTCCGATGGGCGTCTCATGATCGATTTTATAGGTTAGTGTATGAACTGTTATAGAATTGTTGCAGGTAGAAGGCTAGTGTAGAAATGATTTAAAAGCTTTTTCCCTTTTTTCTTTCTCTTTGAGGAATAGGGTTATAGCTTAGATAATGTTTTCAAGCCTTATGGTGTTATAACCATGTAGCAACCTTCTATAGCCTGTTCTCATTCTGTTCCTTGTATCATAGGATAATGAACATTGATATCTAATGCAAGCTATTTGGCAATCTTGCAGCTCAGAAGTTGGGTTTGCCATTGTTGAGTGCTTATCTTGATTCTTTTGGAGCAAACTTCCGTTATGGAGCAAATTTCGCAATTGGAGGATCTACAATTCAGCCATTAGATGGAAGGATGTTTGAAGGAAGATTCAGCCCCATCTCTCTTAACATACAGTTTTTGCAGTTTGCACAGCTCAAAGCGCGTGTAAATGAGGCTTTCAGTCGAGGTTAGATACATTTCTCATTTCTGAAAAGACTACTCGTTTGTGGGAAATTACGTTGCACTCAATAGTGGTTGATTTTCAGATAAAGGCTCATATGTTAGAAACACTATCCCGAGACCAGAGGACTTCTCAAAGGCCTTGTACACCTTAGACATTGGACAAAACGATCTTCATGCTGGATTAATGTGGAAGACGGTGGACCAAGTGCCGGCATCCATTTCAAACATGACTTCTCAGTTAGCTTTGACAATAGAGGTAACAAGTTTCATAAGCAGATATCCTATATCGCTTAGATCATTGTTGAATTGAATCCCATTCAAGGACCCTCTATCCAATTTTCAGCCTAGCTATAACATTGGATATGGTTAAATTCATTCCATGAATGACTCTTTGGGTTATACCTTGTAATTTATCTAAGCAGCAAACTGGTCACTATGAAGACAGACATTTCAGTACTAGACTCTTTTCAATGTTGTTGTCACATGAATTCGCTTAAGATGTAATGTTAAATAATGACGGCTCTGTCAGCAGAGTGGCTAAGATATCTGTTTGGACTTTGCTGTACTCAATAATATTCTCAAACAGAATAATGAGATTGAAGTTTTGCAGAAACTATACCAACAAGGCGGAAGAATTTTTTGGATTCATAACACTGGTCCACTCGGCTGCTTGCCTTTGTGTGTTGCACATAAGCAACCAGAACCCAGTGATCTAGACCAGAATGGCTGTTTGAAGCCTTACAATGAGGTGGCCCAAGAATTTAACAGACAGCTGAAGGAGAGAGTGCTTAATCTAAGAGCCCAGCTCTCGGATGCAGTTCTTACTTATGTCGATCTCTATACAGCAAAATACACACTTATTAGTGAAGCAGAGAAGTATGGTAAGTTTCTTTGTCTCGATGCCTATACAGTGTGATAGTAGCATTTATGTACTTCATTCTTTGGCATGTTCAAAACCCTCTTTTCCTTGTGTTTGGAGATTTCAGGTTTTAGTGATCCTCTAGCTCAATGCTGCGGAAGCTACGGTGATTCTCCTATGCATTGTGGGATGAAGACTACTGTCAACGGCACTGAAGTAATTGGGGGCTCTTGTAGCAATCCTTCACAGTACATTAGCTGGGATGGCGTGCACTATTCTGATGCTGCAAACCAATGGGTAGCCGAACGAATTATGGACGGCTCATTCTCAGACCCTCCGGTTTCGATCACTGAAGCATGTCGCAAGCCTCCACACTTTTGATTTCACATGGGAATATGAGTATGACTGTTGTAGCTAGTCTTTTCGAGTAGTGCTACTATTGCATGAATAAAATGCCCATTTTCAAAAAGCACAAAAAGAAAATGCCATTGACCATTTAACGACTTCACTGGGGATCGAACCCAGAATCTCTGGTTTCGTAGACCAGCGCCTTATCCATTGGGCCATGAAGTCAGTTTGATGGAATGTGTTGATAATTCTTATAACACAGACAATGATTAGTGAATAGAATCATAATGCTCTAACTATTGTAAAAAAATAATTTCTTAGAGTTGAGAAAGAAATTCCTAATTAATCTCCAAATTTAACCCTATCCAGCCAATCATACACCTCATCCTTAATTATGTCCGGGCTCATCTATAAAAACAGCTACAATCTACTATTCCAGTTTGCCTCACTCCCCCAGTTCTCTTCTTCTTTATCTTTCTCTCTATCTGATTATGGAATCACATTCCTCAACAATAGTGATCACTCTTATAGTGTCACTCTCTGCAGTGAGTTTGGCCTCAACTTCATGTCACTTTCCTGCTGTATTCAACTTCGGCGACTCCAACTCCGACACTGGTGGCTTGTCCGCCGTCTTCGGCCAGGCCCGTTCCCCCCACGGCGAGTCCTTCTTCCACGGCCCAGCTGGCCGTTACTGCGACGGCCGCCTCGTCATTGACTTCATAGGTAGTTTTTCTATGATGGGTCATTAATTCTTCCCCCCTTTACTGAATTTACATTTTCAAGGCTGGTTGTTGATTTCTGCACAGGAATCTATCTCTCCGCTATGTTACAGTATAATTAATTTTTCTTAACGAAATTCACGTTTCAATTAATATAATTGAAGCCCATTTTGGAAGCTACCAAAATGCCAAAATTATTCACATGGCATTAATGAAAACCAAGAAATAAATTAAGAGATGAAGGGTACGTTTTGATTGATTGTTTCAGCTAAAAGCCTTGGACTGCCCTATCTAAGCGCGTATCTTGACTCTGTGGGAAGCAACTTCACTCAGGGAGCCAACTTTGCGACGGCAGGTTCAACCATCAGGCCTCAGAACACAACTCTTCAACAGAGTGGGTTTAGTCCCATCTCCTTGAACGTTCAGTACAACCAGTTCTATGATTTTCTGCCTAGATCCCAAGTTGCTCGTGCTCGAGGTCATAATGTTTTTTTACTCACTAATTTCATTGCTTAATTTGGAATAAATTACTACTTAATGTGACTATACTAAATACTTAATTACTTGCAAATGTAGGTGGAGTTTTTGCACAACTAATGCCTAAAGCAGAAGATTTCTCTCGTGCCTTGTACACCTTTGATATTGGTCAAAACGACTTAACCGCCGGTTTATTTTTGAACATGTCCGTTACCCAAGTCAAAGCATTTGTTCCTGATGTTCTCGATCAGTTCAAAAACGTCGTCAAGGTAAAACCGTCACCCTTTTGCTTTTGTTGAAACCACTTTTGCTAAAGGATTTTTGTTATTCCACTAATTTTGGCTTTTGCTCTTTTACTGTACACAGTATGTGCATAGTCAAGGGGGTAGATACTTTTGGATACACAATACGGGACCGGTGGGTTGTCTACCGTACGTATTGGACCGCCTACCGGTCTTAGTCTCGGAGATGGACCGTCACGGATGCGCCACCCCTTTCAATGAACTTGCCCAATTTTTCAACCGTGGATTAAAACACGCTGTGGTCCAGTTAAGAAAAGAGCTTCCTTTGGCTGCAATCACTTACGTTGATGTTTACAAGGCCAAGTTCTCCCTCATTAGCCAACCACAAAAGCATGGCAAGTCCTTAATTAGACCTACACTTTCCATTAGTTAGTGAATGAGTTTGTTTATCTAATATGAACATTATATTGCAGGACTTGAGGAACCAATAAGGGCATGTTGTGGTCATGGTGGGAAGTACAATTTCAATATACACCTTGGATGTGGAGGAAAGATTAAGGTTCATGGCAAAGAAATATTAGTGGGGAAGGCATGTAAAGACCCATCGGTTTGGGTAAATTGGGATGGGGTACATTACACTCAAGCAGCTAACAAAAAGATCTTTGATCAGATTGTAGACGGTTCATTTTCGGATCCTCCAATTCCATTGAAAATGGCTTGCCATAGGGGGCATTGAACCACATGCGACTCTTTGTCTGTATCGTTCTATTTTGTCCTTAATAAAATCACATGTGATTTCTTCATTATTCGAATAATAAAATTACTTAGAAGGCCACCGTAATCCTTTTAGTTTTTGTTTTCTTGCTTGAATTCAGGAGGATGATTAATTATATGCATTTATTTGTTTTTTGCAAATATAGACAATGCTTTTGGGTTCGACTCCCTTAGATATCTGGGTGAGATGGGGTGGGGGAGTGTGTGTGCGTAAAAACAAAAAAATGCCAAAAAAAAAATATATATATATATAAAATGCTAATTAAGAAGAGGTCAATGCAAGAATCATTTAGCAGGAAAAAAAGATAAAGAAAGACCCAAGTGGGCAGTGGTCTCCTTTTCTATCTTCTATATGCATTTCATGATCTTGATGCCTTTCCTTTCACTGTAGTTCTCTCTCCAGAGACTGTTACATATGGAACCTCAGTTTGTAAGGCATGTTGCCTTTGGGCTTGTGATTTGGGCAACAATGCTTCTGAGTCGTAGCACTTGTTTAAGATCATGTTCTTTTCCGGCCATATTCAACTTTGGAGACTCAAACTCAGACACTGGGGGTCTGTCCGCAGCATTTGGACAAGCCCCTTACCCCAATGGAGAGACATTTTTTCGGACACCTTCCGGGCGTTATTCTGACGGCCGTCTTATAATTGATTTCATAGGTACTGTATTTCTCCAACTTCAATCTCTTCTTCTTCTTCTTCTATTTTTGCCTTTCATTATGTTAGTGGTTTCTCATCACAGACTTTTAATTTGAAAACACTATAACCAACGCTGTAGATCAGTTGTGAAATCTGGAACTGTTCTACATGTGACCATTTTATAAAGCGTTTGGATCAATTCAATTGTACTCATTCTATATAAAGTTAAGAAACTGGACCAGCTTTTGCATATGCATTATTAAAAGCAATGACAAATTGACAATGCCAGCCAAGAAATTGGCTTCTCTCATATATCCTATACTGACTATGCACACAGTACAGTGCCACTCGTGACCTGAACATGAAGTCATAGTTTTTTTTAACTCAATTGTAGGGTGAATTCAGCTAGTTTACATGTGCAAATTAATTTACTAAGTGATATGCATCTTCTTCCTCTTGTTCTTGTTTCAAAGCGGAAAGCTTGAGATTGCCTCATCTGAGTGCATTTTTGGACTCGGTGGGTTCAAACTTCAGCCATGGAGCAAATTTTGCGACTGCAGGATCAACCATTAGACCCCCAAACATGACCATCCAATATGGACCCAGTCCCATTTCCTTGGATGTTCAGTCTGTTGAATTCTCAGACTTCCAAAGAAGATCCCAAATTTATCGCAAAAAAGGTTACTCATTTTCCACTTCTCCACTTGTTTTAGAGTAAATTTTTGCATTGAAACTGTTGTTGATGAAGTTGGGAAATTGGCGTAGGAGAAGTATTCGAGAAAGTGCTGCCCAAGGAAGACTACTTTTCTCAAGCACTTTATGCCTTCGACATTGGCCAAAATGATCTCACTGCTGGTTACAAGCTTAACATGACCATAGAACAAGTCAAGGCCTATGTTCCGGACGTGCTAGGCCAGTTCTCTAATGTCATCAAGGTTCAACTATTTTCCTTCCTTTTTATTTTTGGTTTTACTACTTTCAAGTGCTCACAATATAAGGCACTTCAATTTTACTGGATCTAGCCACCATAAAATACAATTCAATAATTGAAATCGTTCATTCTATAGATTTTTATGTAACGATTACATCTCTAAAACATCAGTCAAATCGAAAATTGTCACTGTATAACTGGTCTGTCTATTGTGTACACAGAATGTGTATAATCAAGGAGGAAGATCATTTTGGATACACAATACAGGTCCAGTGGGCTGCTACCCCTATGTACTGGACCGCTTCTTCGTCAACCCGGCCCAATATAATAAATACTGGTGCGCAAGTCCGTTCAATGACGTGGCCCAATATTTCAACCAAAGATTGAAGGAAGCTGTGGTTCAACTAGAGAAAGATCTTCCCATGGCTGCATTCACCTATGTGGATATCTACTCAGTAAAGTACACCCTCATTACACAAGCCAAAAAATATGGTAATAATAGTTTACTTAATGAGTTTTGGAATTTGCACCTATTATTAGTCACAATTTTTTTTTATCTGAGAATATAATCATTCATTAATAAGTGAAAATGTTACAAACATTAAAATTGTTATTAATCGATTCCATAAGCCATTTCGGTCCGTACAATGAGCAGTAGAGTTACATTCTCGGAGTTGACAGGATATTATGCTTACACAAATTTGAATGAAATATTTGTAGGATTTGAGAAGCCCCTCGTAGCATGTTGTGGTCATGGTGGGAAATATAATTATAACCTGCACAACAAGTGTGGAGCCAAGAAGATTATCAACGGCAAAGAGGTAGTAATTGCTAAATCGTGCACTGATCCAACGATCAAGATTAACTGGGACGGGACACACTTCACCGAGGCTGCCAACAAGTGGATATTCCAACAAATTGTGAATGGCTCATTTTCCGACCCGCCAAACTCCTTGGAAATGGCTTGTCACAAAAGAAATTCAAAGGACCACGTTTGATTTAGTAGATATGACTTCACATTGTTTCTTCATTTCTTTTTAATTATTCAGTCGAGTTGTTTTAAAATGTTGAATGATATAAATTGCTCGATTGAGTTTTTAGTTGAGTTGGTCTTTACTAACTCGATGACTCTATTCGACATGAATATTAAACAACATAGTAGAATCTTTGCCATATGCCACACCTTTTATTTTTAAGAACAACTTGTGCAAAGATGACCAACAATATTTACTTGGAAGTGTTGGATCTTATTCTTGGTCTTGTTAGATTTCTCTTTTCTGAGTTGCTTCAAAGCCTTAGTACGTGAATATGTTATAATGTGCTCTTTAATATATATTTTCCAAATTAGTCAATGGCATTGAACATGCATGGGAGTATGAATGTATGATAAACGATTGACACCTCTAATTTTCATGTTCAACATGTGACAATGCATTAGTAAGTAATGGGATACATTGCATTTCTTTTAGCTTGAACTTTTATGTGAAGGTGTGATACTTCAACGTGATCAAAAATTATAAAGTGCAAAACAAAACTTAGCCTCTACAAACATAATTTATGGGCAATTGCTAACATTAAATTATATGCGTAGTTAAATTTGAAATAAGATGTTGGTGGATACTAAAAGCATATATTTGTCAACAAAGCGTCTTTGCATTGCAATACATAACGATCTTCAACTTCTTGAAAATTCTCATTGCAACTCTACAAGATGAAAATTCTACAACAAACTATAATTAGTATAATTTTATGGGAAATTATAACAAATGGTACCATTTGTTATAATTTTCCTAATTTTAGTATAAGGCTTCAAAGATTCTCGAATAAATGACATATTTGATCAGTTTGAACCAAAAATTAGAAGCAACTAACCGTGTGAGTGATTGTTAAAATTGTCTTATGTTAAATTTTATATTAACTTTTGTATTTTTGCCGACCACATTCCACATTTTTTTGTTTTTTTCCCTGTTAATATTATCAAATGAGTGTCGTTTAGGAGTCTTGGCCACTATTTTCTTTCTAAATGAGATTTTGGAACTAAATTGGACGCCGAAAATTGAATGGAGGCCAGTTAGGGCATAGTTTTTGTGATCTGACGATAAATTTTCTTATTATAAATTTATAACACATATTATTCATTAAAAATAAGACCTTGAAAATTTGGGACTCGGACAACAAGGCAAGTCAATTACTCTTATATATTTGAGCATTTTGTATGAGGAATAGAAATTAATTGAACAAAAAATAAATAAATAAAAGAGCATGGGTTTTGCCGACGACTTATTCGTCGGCAAAAGGTGTTCCACCATTTCTTCAATTTCAGGAATTTTTGCTTAGTTAATCTTGGAGGAAAATAAAAAAAACAAAACGTAAGACCCAATCACAATCACATAACCCAAGCCCATGCCAAAGCCCAATACCAAGCCTGATTCATCAGTAGTATAACTGAAAACCTAAACGCCAAACGCGCCTCTTCTTCGTCCACCTCCCTCTTCAGTGTTCGACACAGAAAAACCCAGCTCTCTCTATTCTCTTTTCTCCAGGTAAACTCTATTTTCTCACTACTTTCGTATACCTAGTTCGGGGCTGTTTGTGAGTCTCGGTTGCGTTTTGTATGGTTGTTGATTGGGTCTTTTCGAAGTTTTCTTCTATGATTTTTCTGTGCTGGTCTTTAGATTTTGCTTTTCTGTTTATTAATGGTGGCTAGCTGTATCAATTTCCCACTGCACCATATTCCCTGAGTTGGTACTGATTTCCCATAGCACCATATTTCTTCTTTTTGGTTACAACTGTGATGACAAGGATACTTTTTTTTTTTCCAGAAATTGAGAGTTTGGATTTTGGTATGGATTGATTGCTTTAAAGAGATGATATTTTTGTATTTGGTGTAGCAAGATGGGGGCAAAGGCGAAAAAGGCCATGAAAAAGCAATTGAGCAAAGCTTCTGCTTCTGCTCAGAAACCAGTTTCTAGTTCTGCTACTGCTACTGCTCCTGCTGCTCCTGATTTCTTGGTAATGCATGATGCTAATTACTTGCAAACTATACTCATTTTCATGTCGTAGTTTATATCCATCATCCAAGCCTGTTTATTTTTTGGGTTTCTGGTTGTTTTCTTATTTGTTTTTTTTTTTTCTAATGAGGAAAGCCATTAGAAGGCGGTCCTGCACGTAAGCTCCCCGAAGAGAAGCCCAAGGAAGAGGTTGCCAAGGTTGTATTCATTGGTCGGATACCACACGGCTTCTATGAAAATGAAATGCAAGGTACAAAAGATTATAAATTATAATGAAGGAAGTATATAGTCTACTGTTTGGTGAAGGTTACAGGATTGAATTATTATTTCCTGCTAATGAGCTACTTTTTGCAGGTTTCTTTGGGCAGTTTGGTGTAATTAAGAGACTGAGAATTGCACGCAACAAAAAGGTTAATATGCCAGACTCAAATCTATAATTCGGTGATTGATTGATGACATAACTTTGAGTTTGTGGAAGCAATTGTCAACAGGTTGCAGTCTGTGAATCACTTATCTGATTTTTTTAATGGTTTAACTAGAGATATCAACATGTTCTAGGACGTCCTTTGCTTTTTTCTGTCAACTTGTAATTAGGATTTCTGTTCTGCATTTATAAATTTGAATGCTAAGCCACATGCTATACAAGTGTAAATGTAGTCTTCCTGGATAGTGTTTTTAAATGCTTTAATGAGTAAGTTAAATTGGAATTGTAGCTTCCAAACCGTAATCTAGTAAGTGAGCTAATTATGGGGGCAATGGAGAGAGAGAGAGAGTATCAAATTATCATGGAAAAAGGACCTCAAATCCTTTTGTAAAAAGAAAGTTGTATTGTGGATTTATGATGGTATCATGGTGGACAATTAGCGATCTCTCGTGGGTGCCTCATTTATAGAAACACACATTGCCAGAGATAAGCTCATTCTAGAAGCTCCCAATTGAAATGTCTTTAGTTCCTTGTAACTGAAATAACTTGAATACTTTTTATTAGGTTAAAAACCTCAATGTTTGTTACCCCCTGAGCATAATCACACCTTCTTCTTTCTCCCCTTGAGCATTTGCTAGCTAAAGATTGTTCCTTTTCTATTGAGCTGTAGTATTGTAGTTAAATTAATTTTTTGGACAGTTTTTAACCTTTTTCCTTCATCTGATGTCAATAGACAGGAAAGTCGAAGCATTTTGGCTTCATTGAGTTTGAGGACCCTGGGGTGGGTTACGTTTCATTATGATTTTAAGTTTTAGTTTTCAAAGCCGGTTCTTTTGAATAACTTTCCTTTGTGCTAACATTGCCTTGTATGCAGGTGGCGAAAATTGTAGCAGAAACTATGCATAATTATTTGTTGTTCGAACACCTTTTGCAAGTCCATCTTATTCCTCCAGAGCGTGTTCACCCGAAGTTGTAAGAAGTTGCATTATTTTTTTAATTATGATATTATAGTTAGGATGGGATCAAATGGTGGTTAAGTTGTTCAGTGGGTTGAGTTTTTTTTTTCCAAAAAAATTCATTCAAGGTGAACAAATGATTTGGGATGGCCCTTGCAATGGAGAAGTGTGGGAAACTATGAATAGGGAAGGATGGGAGGGAAGAGATGAGTGTACCTCATTTGTCTTATTTATGCAAGCATAAGTTACTGTTGGCAGTGCGCTAATAGGTTGAAGTCAATATTTTGTGAAATAGATTAGTCATCATCTAGAGAAGGGAAGAGGGAGGGTCAAGCCACAGAGGTCTAATTTTATGGTTGGAATTGTGACATGACCTTATAAATATTACACAGTGAACAGAATTGCTAAATTTTAGTAACCTTTGGAGAATTTATGCAGAACTCATAAAGAATGCAAGTCCATCATTACCAATTAAGGACCCCATATTTCTACTTAAGTTAAATTCGAATAATAACATGTCATGAACTTACTTTGAATTAACAAGTTTGGGTTTACTATTAGACATGAATTCAAAATCACTTCTACCCAAATAGTTTAGGCTGATGATCAATGTGAAATGGTCTCACCTGTCAAATTAATCCTCAAATTGTGGTTTGCTATGTTAGCCTGAAGTTTCTCAGTGTATGTGTTTTGTTTGTTTTATAGATGGAAAGGTTACAACCACCGAGCCAAACCCTTAAACTGGGTTCAAATTGAGCGGAAGAGGCATGACAAGGTATTCAGTGCATACATGAAACACGACCTCTAGCAACATTTAACATCACCAAACTATCCGAGGACTTATTTAACTTTTTAATTGTGGTATGATTATTTTTCAGGAAAGAACATCGGAAGAGCACAAAAAGCTGGTGGAGAAAATTAAGAAGAGAGATCTGAAGCGTCAAAAGAGAATTGAGGCTGCTGGTATTGATTACAAGTGCCCTGAAATTGTAAGAATCTAGCAGTTGTGTTTTCTATAGTTGTGCGTAATCTAGGATTGCAGCAATTGTACTTCATATCACACCAGTCTGCATTTCTTTGTTCTGTTACTCAGATGTTCATGTTTTGATTCTATGCAGGTCACTAGTGATCAGCCTGCTCCAAAGAAGAAGAAGTTGCGCCTAAAGTAGGTGGCATACAAATCATAATTCCCATCTCATCCCTTCTATGTCAGGTTGATTTGATAGGGGGATGAAGCACTCTAGTTATTCAATCCACTCCCTTAACTGGAAAAAAAAGGCTTTCTGGATACCTGGGGATTTTGGTCTTGAGCTTCTTTATCTTACATGTATCGGTTTGTAGCTTAATGGTTTCTGACATTTTCAACAGTTCATGTAGTGTATCATGATTTGCTATGGACAAGTTTATATAAAGCATCTTTAGTTTTAAAGATATCCCATGTAGAGAAATATTATCTTGAATAGGAATTAAACAGGTTACAGACACTTGCTCCTCTACTTCTATCCAAACCATTACAATCTTCACACCATGACTGCTAAAAAGCTAAGTCAGACGCACTCAAACAGGTCTGAAGTACATTACAAAATACAAATACAAGATCGATTGGGAAAAAAATGTTTATACCATCACCTTCGAACTAAAAAAACTTGTTGAAGGGAAGCTCATTGATCAAATAAAAGGAGGTTAATCAGAGAAGCCATTTTTGCTAACACAGTTGCTGATGATCATGAGACTTTGCTACTCTCTTGACTGGATCGCCATCTCGTCTCAAGCAGTAGTCTATGCTTGAAGGGACCAAAGGAGCTTGTGACTTGCCATAGGAGTTCCAACACAAAGCGTGTTGAAATCTCTGGTACGCAGCTGAGGGCTTAAGCTGAATATCAATCAGGTCCACATCTGTGCATGGAATGTCACTGCTACAAGCTAGATGAACAGGCTGCACTGAATAAGTCCCAATTATTTTGTCATATTTCACGCCTGAGATTGCTACAGCTCCTGTTTGGTTCTTGCAGGACTTCTTGTCACAATAGTACTGGTCTATCATTATCGGAACCTTCACATTCGAAACTTGGATATTGGAAAACGATACATTCTTCACAGACCCAATGCCCCCCTGCAGAAGGGTTTATTTAGAAAAAGGGAGAAGTTTTTAAGGTGCTAATTATATGGTTATCAATTTGATAATCAATACCTGCCAAGTTTTGATCCTAACTCCTGATAGAGTGTTCTGAAATGAAATGTCATTGACAATAATGTTTGAGACACAAGCAACCCTTTTGTCTTTTCCAAGTCCTCCTAGACTGTGGTACAAGAAAAATTTGGTGCAAAATCAGAATCAGAAAATTCCTAGTTTGAAATTTAAACTCAGAATCACGATCACTACGACATACCTTATGCCATGACCAGGGCCACAGTTGATATGATGAACATGAACATTAGAGCAGCCAGTTTGTATGGATACACAGTCATCTCCTGTTAAAAAGAGAAACAACCTTAGAGTTTAATACACAGTCGCCGGAGAAAATGTTGAGTTTGTTTTTTCTTTGCTGGTCATATATTCTTACTTCTTAGTTTTTACAAGTTATGGTTCAGTGATAGTTTACTGTTTAAAAGAGTTTCAGTTCTTTTTTGCCTTTTTGCTGTACAAGTCCGAGTGCGCAACGCAGTATGTAGCTAGGCACTCACTAGTTTAATTTGGGCAGTGACTACTTTAAAGGTGCGAGTTTTATATATTGTTAGTATGAATAGCTTGATATATATATTCTTACCACAACTAATAGTAGAATGATGAATTTCGACGTTTTGGGTGTTCTGCAAGTGAATTCCATCAGTATTTGGGCTATTCTCTGGGGAAGATATTGTAATGTTGTCTACTTTGATGCCTCCAGAGCTGTCAAATTTCAAATGGCACTGAGGGCTGTTTATGATTCTAATATCTCGAACCGTCACATCATAGCTTGAATAGAATCTCAAAGCCTGCATTATTTCAATGTACGTATAAAGGAGAAAGTTATCATTAAATATGCATGTCATTAAGGTATAAATAATATTTTGTTTGTTGGAAGTTAAAACCAAGTAAAAATAAAGAAGAATTACAGTGGGTTTCCAATCCGGGATATGCTTATTGGACTTTTTCTGCAAGTAATAGATTGAAGAGGAAGAGGAACCAGTACTAGTCCACCACTCAGAGCCCTGGCCATCGACAACTCCGGTGCCCTGGATGGTGAAGTTGTGAACCCATTTGAAGTTTATCCACTGAAACAAACTGGATTTTGACCATGAGCTAACTTTTGGAGGAGACATTAGAGTTCCATCAATCTGTTTGGTCCAAAACCACATTAATAATCAGCTTCATTTTCATGTTAATGAATTAAGCATCTAAGTCAAAAAGAAGAGAAAGGAATGTAATTAACCTGAAGAACAAGGTCAGGCATACAAGGGCCTTGAAGAGTTATTGGCTTGATGAGGAACTTGAATCCTGCTGGGATTTCTACACTAGCCCCATTCACTTTACAGGCGGCTTTCCATGCCGCTATGAGCGCCTGATTGGTTGGCATGCATTGATCTCAAGAAAATTAGAACATATTCTACCAACAAACTAAGGCAATGCAAGCACATAGAAGTCCTCATTCTATCACATACCTTGGAATCGTCGGAGACTCCATCACCCTTGGCTCCAAAGGACAAGACAGAAAAAGAGCCATACTGATTAGGAAGAGGGGCAGGAGCAGGACAAGGCAAATGTGAATTTCCACTACAGCTATCCTTACCGCCTTTATGATGTTTATGAGGTTTGCTTTTCTTGGTTTGGTGCTTTCTTGCCTCGACTGAATTCATAGAGCATGTGAGAAAAAAAATCAAGAAAAATAGTAGTAGAGTAGATGAAGTTTTGCTTCTCTTCATCTGCATTTTGAGCTTTATGTCTGCCTGCTTAGAGAAGAGAGCTGTTCTTGTTTTTGAGTTTCAGGAAGCTAGTAGTACTCTGCTGCTTGAAGCAGGATGGAGGTTGAGGCAGTTATAGACAGTTTATATAGGGGAAAATGGCCTTGGTTGGATTCTAACTAATAATATTCATAAATAAATACCCTTTACTTCTAGTAGTACTTTCTAGACTGAGTAGCTTTTTGTAATTTATAAGCATGCCTCTAATTCCATTCGATCCAACTGATCATTGCACTACTTAATTGGCTGCTTGGAATATACACACTGTACTGCACTAGCAAAGTACCCATTTTCGGTTATAATATGATGTTGGAACTTGTATTAATAACTATCTACGAGTGAGCTCTGAGTCACACTAATTCTTCAACATAAACTATGCAATCTTGATATGCATGTATATTAGCCCCCTTTGAACGCCTAGCTACTCTCATATAACACCTGTGCAAGCTCTTTGAAACTCTTGGTCTAATTTGTACTGCATGCATTTAATCAAGTCATTTCCCATTTAATCAATTAACCATGCATTTCCCATAATATTATTCCTCTGTTTACTAAACTGCATATTATAAACCATTGAAGAGCTGGTCTTTTCTCTCTTGCTTATGAAAGTTTCATCATCGTAATTGGAAATTGCAGACAAACCATTATTTATTTAGTTGAGTGGAAGCTGGATGAGGAACAATTATTACTTGTTGGATATATAGATAGGAATTTGGATAACATTCTTAAGCCTTAATGATCTGGTATTATATGTAGTTTATAAGAAGGTGCTGCAATCTAACGGATAATGATCTGGATTCCTACACTAATTCATATATAAATGGAATTGTCTTGTATGTCAAAGAAGACAATTTTAATTTTGGTTAACTGATAAAAAGACAACTTTTATGATTGAAGAACAACATTGGCATTTCAAGTCATCAGGGTCTTTATATTGAAAACGGGTAGCACTATGACCTAACTTGTATAATAAAATCAGGGTGAACGCAAAAGTGCACATATACTTTACTTGTCTAGTAGAAATTTGAAGTACATAAATTAAGAAGCTGGATGGTAGGTGGTCCTAGATTTTGAGTTCAAGCAGACAAATGAGAGTTGGTGACTCGATTTCTGCTGTGAGGGTCATATATTATAGTTAGAAGAAGGATGGCAAAAAGATAGAAGAAGCTAGACTGCAGATGAGAAAGTGGTGAATCTCCTTTTTCTTTTTGTTTGGGGCATGAACAAAAGGAGTGGCAGGTATATTAGTTACAAGTTGGAGAACCCATGCAATTAATACAATATTATTCCTGGTGACCTGGTGCATGCCTTTATTTTAGTGTAGCCGGCCGGCCTGTAGCTTTTTTTCTTTCTGGTAAAAAGAGAGAAGAGGCCATGGTGGTTCACACGTTGATGCAAAGCTAGTGATCGAGAATGAAAAGGAAGAAAGGCTTTGTGCCGTGGTAGTGTAAAGCAGAAAATGTCTTCGGCTTTAGTTAAGCTATTTATATACTAAACTCTTTCTTTGTCTCTGTCTTCTTGTTCTCGCACGCCGCGGGCCACACGTGGGTCACAGGTCGGTGCCATTATGCAGCTCCATGGCTCCATATATCACTATTGGAATTTTGAACCTGCATACATGCAGAGTCACAGTGACAGTGTAATATACATACATGGATCATGATGATCTTCGCAAATTTAAGTACTAGTTGCTTAATGCATTAACCTCAAGTTCTGTGTGAACTAGTTAGTTATAAACTTGTGGGCACTAATTTTATTTCTTTTAGCAGTAAAGATGCGGGTACTTTTAACATGAGAACCAACTATAAATGCGAGAGAAAATTTAGTATTTATAGTGTCCAATTGTAAAAATTAAATAAAGGTGTCATTAAATTTAAAATATGAGGTTGGAGTAAACTATACTCGCGCTTTACAGATGGATCCAATAAGATATAACTGATTTGAAAAATTTTGAAATCCGAAAGTTAAGAATTTACTAATTAGACTAGAATGTTAGAATTTTTGGAATTTTATAATTTTACGAAACCATAATTTTCTCGACTGGAATGGATTAGATCGGGTTTTTCTGTCCAACTTGCTCACGCCGTGTTGACAAAAAGGTTCAAAGGCCTTGAGGAGCCTGATAATGATGACTACTTAATTGTTTATGAGTATGTCCCAAATCAAAGCCTTCATGATTATTGTGGTGGTAATATTCTCTTTTCGCTCCATGTTTTGGGTGAGAGTACGTACGTATTTAGTTCCTACACTTTTGTACACTTTCGTTTGGACACTTTGGGCTGAGCCACTGTCCATTTTTCTACATGTACTGCAAGTGACTCTGAGTGGTTTTGAGTCCACAATTGACACTCAACAGTAAAGTAGAGCCCACAAGAACCTTCTCTTCTGGGTCAGTCAAACGTATCCGAAAGAAAGCTGCCCGCTCTTTCCTAGTGATTCATTCTTCTTCCGTCTCCGTCCTTCCTTCTAACAGAAGACGGTTGACTTTGACTTTCGCGGCAAATGAATGCAAACCCCAACCTTATCACCTCTCTGTCATTAACCAGAGCACTTGTCAATACACACCTACCCCACATTCACCCTGCAACCATCGATCACCACCTGGTCATTCTATCACTCATTATCGTCCTTGTAATTCACATTCAGTATATTTGTTTTGTTGAATTCCAATTAAGCATTAACCTTAATTCCAATGACGTCTGATTGCATCCCCGTTGTGCTCATTTCTCTGTTTCTTTTACTCAACTCCGCTCTCTCCGATCCAAGAGCCACAGAGGCAGCTCTCATGTGCACCAACGACACCGCTTCGACCCCACAGAGACAAACCTTCATAGCCAACTTCTTAGCAGCCCTGGACACGCTGACCCCTCTCATTTCCCGCCAAAAATACGCAGCCGTCGTCAAGGGCACCGGAAACACCACGGTCTACGCTTTCGGCGAGTGCATGAGAGATCTTTCCCAGACCGACTGCAACCTCTGCTTTGCTCAGTGCAAGACCCAGATTTTGAGGTGCCTCCCGTTTCAGAAAGCAACTCTTGGGGGTAGGCTTTTCTTCGACGGCTGTTATCTCCGCTACGATGACTTTAATTTCTTCAATCAGAGCTTGAGCGCCCAAGACAAGAGCGTTTGCGGGACTACAGATTTCGGTGGAAACCAAACGGTTTTCAAGGCCAATGCTTTGCAGTTGGTGCGGAATTTGAGCCTGGAAGCGCCTAAGAATGATGGCTTCTTTGTTGGGTTTGTGAATCGAGGGAATGTAACGCTTTATGGGTTGGCTCAGTGTTGGGAATTTGTGAACGGATCTGCCTGTCAAAAGTGTTTGAGTGACACAATCACTAGAATTGAGTCGTGCCCTCCCAAACAAGAAGGGAGGGTGTTGAATGCTGGATGTTACTTGAGGTATTCGACCCAGAAGTTTTACAACAACAATACGGTAACTGATGCTGGAGGAGGAAATGGAGGTTGGTTAGTTAGTTTGGTTTCCTTCATACTTGATTAATATATTTCTGAATGATAATTTCATTATGTAAATGTTTTAGGACACCATCGCTTGGCTATAATTTTGGCTGTAACATCTGCTGCATTTGCTCTTATGCTGGCTATTTCCACCATTGCTTTCTTGACAAGGAAGAAATTACTGAAGAAGAGGAAAGGTACCAAATTTCAACTTGAAATTCTAATAGCTTCCTTCCATCTCTAGGCGCATTGAGATTTGAATTGATATCACTTTTTTTTTTTCAGAGAAAAAGCAACTAGGTTCTTTGTTGTCCGTTGTGAACAAGTCCCAACTCAATTATTCATATGAAGTTCTTGAAAATGCCACCAATTACTTCCATGATTCTAACAAGCTTGGACAAGGAGGATCTGGTTCAGTTTACAAAGTAATTTCTCATTTTATCAATTTCTTTTTGGATCCTTTCTTTTCTTCTCTAATATGATTCAATATATATATGGAATGGATTTAAGTGAATTTCTTGTGGTCGATCGACACAGGGAGTTTTGTCAGATGGAAAGGTTGTCGCCATAAAGAGGTTGTTCTTCAATACAAGACAATGGGTGGATCATTTCTTCAATGAAGTCAATTTGATTAGTGGAATCCATCATAATAATCTTGTAAAGCTATTGGGATGCAGCATCACAGGCCCTGAAAGCCTTCTTGTTTATGAGTATGTCCCAAATCAAAGCCTTCATGATTATTTTAGTGGTAATATTCTCTTCCATGTCATGTTTTGGTTAAGACTATATATGTTGGTTACTTGGTTTACATCATCAGTCCATTTACTTATTATTACCATCAATGTCTTTCTTGTTTTGATTTTTAGTGAAAAATAATCTTGAGCCACTAAGGTGGGAATTGAGGTATAACATCATATTGGGGACAGCTGAGGGCTTGGCCTATCTTCATGAAGAATCAAAAGTGAGAATTATTCATAGGGATATAAAGTTGAGCAACATTCTACTCGATGAGAACTTCATGCCAAAGATTGCGGATTTTGGACTCGCTAGATTATTTCCTGAAGATAAAACTCACATCAGCACTGCCATTGCTGGCACATTGTAAGTTCCTGCTTCATTAATTGATAAAACTCACTCGCTTCTGTTTTCTTTTCCTGCTTCATTGATGTCTTTACTGTTTTACAATGTTGAGAAATGATATATTTGCTTCTCAATTTAGAGGTTATATGGCTCCTGAGTATGTCACTCGTGGCAAGTTGACGGAGAAGGCAGACGTTTACAGTTTCGGAGTTGTTGTCATTGAAATCGTATCTGGAAAGAGGATCAAAAGCTTTGCATCAAATTCTGTTTCTATCCTACAGACGGTAAATGATATCAGCATTATGCTTCATTATAAATTTTCTCATCTACTTTCAGTTTAGCACAACTTAACCTTCTTGTTTATGTTTTCATGTCATAAGGTTTGGGACTTGTATGGAACGGGTCAGCTATGTAATGCTGTTGATCCAGTTCTAGAGGGTAAGTTTAAAAATAATGAAGCATCTCAACTGCTTCAAATTGGACTACTTTGCATACAAGCCTCTGCAGAGCTACGACCATCAATGCCATTCGTTGTTAAAATGCTCACCGATCAAAATCTTGAAATGCCTAAGCCAACGCAGCCACCGTTTCTCAATTCTGGTAGTGCAGAATTCGGCAGACATAATATTATTTCGGGGACTTCCAATTCGCTGCCCGAGTCTCACTCACAATCTTCAAGGAATAGTATGACCCAAAGCTGGATTGAGCCTAGATGAACTACATTTGCAAGACCTTACAACTGCTTCAGAATTCGATCTTCACCAACATTTTCAGAATGAGTCGGTTCAAGCAATCTATGTTGATGTTGGCTCCACTTGCAACGTGGAGGAGCAGATGAAGAAATTGAATTAATCTATTGGATGTATGCAGCTGAAGTCAAAAGGAAAAAGAAAACCAAACAAAACCAAAACGGAAGTGGGTTTTTTTCTTTTGACTAATGAATGCTAATTAATGTTATCTCTTCCTTGCACTCACCTTCCACTCAATGCACTTGTATAATTAATGCATGCATGAGATATATAAATATAGAGCAGCATGAGAGAGTTAGATACGAGAGAAGTATGCAAAGTGTTGTGCATAGAGAGATAGAGAGAGTAAACAGCCAAGAAAAACAGAGACCAAGCAATATAAGCTTTGTTTTTCTTTTGTCAAAGTGATCCGCCCAAACTTGGGGTTACTTTGAAGTTGCTAGCTGTTCTTCTCTAGTTGTTTTGTCAAGTATCTCAATTGGGTGTATTGGGGATTTTGGGTAGTAGAGTTTGTTCTCAAGCTCTAGTTGTATTTCTCCAATTTGATCATAGTGGAATATTTTGCCGGCTCCGAAAGTGGACGTAGCTCAATCACACTGATTGAGTGAACCACTATAAATATTGTGTTATTTGTTTGTGATTGTTTTTCCTTGTTTACCCATTTAGCTTGTATCAATATTGTGTTTGTTACGCTTCCGCACAACAAACTGGTATCAGAGCTTTGGTTCTGAATTTGGAGTTGAATTTATTGATTGAGTAAAATGGCTGACAAGGAAGACAAGGAGAAGAAAAGTTCGAGTTCGGGTTCGTCATCAACCACTCGGCCATCAATCGGTAATGCCAAATTTGAAGTTGAAAAATTTAATGGTACTAACAATTTTGGCATGTGGCAGTGTGAGATGATGGATGTCTTGTGTCAACAAGAATTGGATATAGCTCTTGATGACAAACCTGAAGATATGGAAGATGCGGAGTGGGCGAAGATTAACAGGTGGGCTTGTGGTTCCATCAGATTGTGCCTTGCCAAAGATCAGAAATTCTTTGTCATGAAAGAAACTTCGGCAAAAGACTTGTGGAAGAAATTGGAGGATCAGTATATGTTCAAGAGTCCTGAAAATCGGCTTCACCTAAAAAGGAGGCTCTTCCGATTTCAGTTTCGACAAGGTATTTCTATGTCTGAACACATCAGTGATTTCAATAAGATACTTGCAGATTTGACTAATTTAGAAGTGAAAATTAGTGATGAGGATAAAGCTTTATGTTTGCTAAATTCTCTTCCTGACGAGTATGAGCATTTGATCACAACCTTGTTGTATGGAAAAACTGTTGTGAAATTTGATGATGTGTCTAATGCTTTGTTGAATAATGAGTGCCGGAAAAAGGACAAGCAATTTAATGCAGGGCCAAGTGATGCACTTGTAATAAGAGGCAGATCTTATGAGAAGAAGCCTGGTGGAAAACGAGGTAAATCTCGTTCCAAGTCAAGAGGAAAATTTCCTGCAAAAGATGAGTGTGCCTTTTGTCGCCAGAAAGGGCATTGGAAGAAAGATTGTCCAAAGCTGAAGACTCGGGACAAGGGTCCTGAAGTGAACGTTGCAAGAGATGATGATGATTTTGGTTTCGCTCTAAACTGTTCATCGGCCTTTGAGGATTTTGAAGCAGATGAGATTGAATTTGCCTTGGCTAGTTCATCTGAAACTGGCTGTTCTGAGAAGTGGATCATGGACTCAGGATGTTCTCATCATATGTGTCCCAACAGGGAGTGGTTCTCTACTTTCAAGGAATTGAACGGTGGAGTAGTGTTGATGGGAGATAACAGTCCTTGCAGAACACAAGGGATTGGCACAATTCTTCTCAAGATGCATGATGGAGCAGTCAGGGAGCTAACAAATGTTCGGTATGTTCCTAACTTAAAGAAAAATCTTATTTCTTTGGGTACTTTAGAATCAAAGGGATATACAATTACTCTAAAAAATGGAGTTGCTAAAGTTGTCTCTGGTTCACTTGTGGTGATGAAAGGTGAAAGATTTAGAAACTTATATTTTATGCAAGGAAGTATAGTGATAGGCGAAACTGCAGTATCTGAGACTATGGAAGATGCAGACACCACAAAATTATGGCACATGCGTCTCGGACATGCTGGTGAGAAAGCACTGCAGGGATTAGTGAAGCAAGGCTTGTTGAAAGGTGCAAAGACAGGCAAGTTGGAATTTTGTGAACACTGTGTTTTGGGAAAACAGACTAGAGTAAAGTTTGGCACCGCAGTTCATCAGACTAAAGGTACTCTAGATTATGTTCACACCGATGTATGGGGACCTACCAAAACTGCATCTTTGGGAGGTAAACATTATTTTGTCTCTTTTATTGATGACTTCTCTAGAAGAGTATGGGTGTACACCATGAAGCACAAAGATGAAGTCCTAGATATATTTGTGAAGTGGAAGAAAATGATTGAGACTCAGACCGGTCGAAGAATTAAGAGGCTCAGGTCAGACAATGGTGGTGAATACAAGTCTGATCCATTCTTGAAGTTATGTCAAGATGAAGGTATTGTGAGACACTTCACAGTTAGAGAGACACCGCAGCAGAATGGGGTGGCAGAGCGCATGAATCGGACTTTGCTGGAGAAAGTTCGGTGTATGTTGTCTAATGCTGGATTAGGCAAAGAGTTTTGGGCTGAGGCAGTTACATATGCGGGCCATCTCATCAACAGGTTGCCTACTGCTGCAAATGAAGGCAAAACGCCTATGGAGGTATGGTCTGGAAAACCTGCTACTGATTATCATTACTTACATATTTTTGGTTGTCCTGCTTATTTTCATGTCAAGGAAAGCAAGCTTGATCCAAGAGCCAAGAAAGCTGTTTTCTTGGGATTCAATGATGGTGTGAAGGGATATAGGCTATGGTGTCCAGATGTGAGAAAAGTTGTGGTAAGCAGAGACGTGACATTTGATGAGTCTGTTATGGTTGATCAGAATAAGCAGAAAGATTCCCAAGTGCAGACCATAGAGAGTTTGAAGAAGGTGGAGCGCAAGGAAAATATTGATGAAGCTCCAGTTGATCCAGAGAGTCCTACTGTTGATTCAGATGATTCAAATACAGAGGATGTGATTGTTGAAGAAGAGGCTCCAACCCAAGAGCCTACACAGCAAGATGGACCTATTGCAACAACAAAGGGTAAAAGGAAAGCTCCAAAGCCAGCATGGTTAAGTGATATGGTGACTTATGCACTTCCAGTGACTGAAGAAGAAATTCCTTCTACCTATGAAGAAGCTGTCATACATGCAGATAGCGTAGAATGGAGAAAAGCTATGGATGAGGAGATGAAGTCTCTTTACCAGAACAAGACGTGGGAGTTGGTTCCATTACCACATGGAAAGAGAGCAATTGGTTGCAAATGGGTGTTTGCTAAAAAGGAAGGATCTCGATACAAAGCTAGAATGGTAGCAAAAGGCTATGCTCAGAAAGAAGGAATAGACTACAATGAGGTATTTTCTCCAGTTGTAAAGCATTCTTCTATTCGTATTTTGCTAGCTTTGGTTGCACAGTTTGATCTTGAGTTAGCGCAGCTTGATGTCAAAACTGCATTTTTACATGGTGAATTAAAGGAAGAGATCTATATGACTCAGCCAGAAGGTTTTAAAATTGCTGGTAAGGAAAAATGGGTTTGTAAATTGCATAAATCTTTGTATGGCTTGAAACAGTCTCCAAGACAGTGGTACAAGCGGTTTGATAGATTTATGTTTGGTCAGAATTACACTAGGAGTCTTTATGATCCTTGTGTTTATTTTCGCAAGCTACATGATGGGAACTTTATATATTTGCTCTTATATGTTGATGATATGCTTATAGCATCTAAGAGTAAAGTGGAGATTGAAAATTTAAAATCGCAATTGAGTTGTGATTTTGAAATGAAAGACTTGGGAGAAGCCAAGAAGATTTTAGGCATGGAAATTGAAAGAGATCGATCAAAAGGCAAGATTTGTTTGTCACAGAAACAATATTTGAAGAAGGTACTACATCGGTTTGGCATGAATGATGGCACTAAACCTGTAAGTACACCTCTTGCCTCTCATTTCAAGCTTAAATCTACTATGTCTCCTAGCACAGATGATGAGTTCAATTATATGGCTAAAGTTCCTTATGCTAGTGTTGTTGGTAGCTTGATGTATTGTATGGTGTGTACTAGACCTGACATTTCACAGGCTTTAAGTGTGGTGAGCAGATATATGCATAACCCAGGTAAAAGTCATTGGCAAGCAGTGAAATGGATTCTACGGTATATTCTTGGTACTGTGGATGTTGGATTGGTTTTTCAGAGGGATATGACGAGTCAGTGTGCTGTCGGATATGTGGATTCTGATTACGCAGGTGATTTGGATAAGTGTCGGTCTACAACAGCTTATGTGTTTACTCTTGCTAGTGGGCCGGTGAGTTGGAAGTCGAATCTGCAATCTACAATTGCGTTGTCGACTACAGAGGCTGAATACATGGCAGTAACAGAAGGTGCAAAAGAAGCAGTTTGGCTTCGTGGTTTACTTGAGGATCTGGGAATAATTCAAGATTATGTGGATGTCTACTGTGACAGTCAGAGTGCTATTCATTTAGCAGAGAACCAGGTTACTCATGCTCGTACCAAGCACATCAAGGTGAAATTTCACAAGATTCGTCAAATGGTGGAGGATGGTGATATTCATCTTCGAAAAATTGGAACTGAAGACAACCCTGCTGATATGTTGACTAAACCAGTTCCATTGAGCAAGTTCAGGCATTGCTTGAACTTGATTGGTGTTCGTAGCATTTGAACTCCCTACGGGGATGTCGGAGTGGCAATCGGTTTGTAATATTCTATTTTGGAGAATTTCGCAAGTGAAGCCAAGGTGGAGATTGTTGATGTTGGCTCCACTTGCAACGTGGAGGAGCAGATGAAGAAATTGAATTAATCTATTGGATGTATGCAGCTGAAGTCAAAAGGAAAAAGAAAACCAAACAAAACCAAAACGGAAGTGGGTTTTTTTCTTTTGACTAATGAATGCTAATTAATGTTATCTCTTCCTTGCACTCACCTTCCACTCAATGCACTTGTATAATTAATGCATGCATGAGATATATAAATATAGAGCAGCATGAGAGAGTTAGATACGAGAGAAGTATGCAAAGTGTTGTGCATAGAGAGATAGAGAGAGTAAACAGCCAAGAAAAACAGAGACCAAGCAATATAAGCTTTGTTTTTCTTTTGTCAAAGTGATCCGCCCAAACTTGGGGTTACTTTGAAGTTGCTAGCTGTTCTTCTCTAGTTGTTTTGTCAAGTATCTCAATTGGGTGTATTGGGGATTTTGGGTAGTAGAGTTTGTTCTCAAGCTCTAGTTGTATTTCTCCAATTTGATCATAGTGGAATATTTTGCCGGCTCCGAAAGTGGACGTAGCTCAATCACACTGATTGAGTGAACCACTATAAATATTGTGTTATTTGTTTGTGATTGTTTTTCCTTGTTTACCCATTTAGCTTGTATCAATATTGTGTTTGTTACACTTCCGCACAACAATCTACTAGTTGAAGCGATCCTTATGGAACCATGAGGATATTAATCAAACTGTGAATTACAATCAAATTTTGTATAAACTAAACATTATATGTTGTCACAATATGCAACTATCGCAACATCCGTAGAGCAGAGAGGAATGCCTAAATTATGTAACTATATGTAAAGGAAAAACTTATTACTGTTATCCCACAAGCAGAGTTCAATTGAATAGCACAACTTATATGTGATCGTTCAGAACTCAGAAAATTTTACTAGTCCTGCACTTCATTTTACTGCAAATTGCGAAGAAATTTCAATATTCTGTTTAGAATTAGGTGGCTTTCGTGTAAACCTTTCCGATTACATACAAAACAAATTTCGAGTTTCCTAATAGTTGTTTATGATTGGTTGATTCAACATTATCAAACGACGGTGAAAATTTTAAATAAAAAACCAATACTAAAGTCAAAATGAACAATTAGAGAAAGATGTCTGGCTATCCACATGGAAGAACCGAAGAAGTAGCTTCACCATTTTCAAGCAACGCGTTGCTATAAACAGAATGGCCTATCAAATAAAGGAAGAGGCATCGATCAGTAATGGACTGACTGTGTCCCAGATAATACTAGCAAGGGTGCCCGCGCGTTGCTGCGGGTTTCAAAAGTGTTTAGAATACATATAGAAAATGTAGAAAGCATGAAAATTATATAGGAAATCCATATAGTGTTATGATGCTTTGTTTCGGAAACTTAAGTTACAAAGAAGATATGTATTTAAGGGCTAATTTCGAAAAAGTTTTGTTAATCAAACAGTGTTGAAATGCTCTTTGTTTAGATACATATGTACAAACTGCTCTGTAGCTAAAAATTTTCATTGCTCTTGGTCTTTGTCTTGTGTAGAGGTCTTTAATTCTCTGTAAAAAAATTGAAAAATGGCAGTTAAGTGCAAGTTTATAGAGTAAGATCTAACCTATCCAAATCAAAAACGAAATTCAAATATTACAACAACGCTAGATAGTTGAGAAGCGCATGAAAAGCATATTGAAGAGAAGAAGTTTTTTTGTTGAAGAACTTGTTAAATAACCATCTACTATAATCTACTTGATAGAGGGAATAAAGCCACTGCATCATCACTTGATCTCTTTCTTTTTTTCTGTAAACTATTAATCAAATGAGTAATCTTGCAAACATAAGTTTATAAACTAAACTTGTATGTTGTTTTGGTCTAACACAATGTTTGATGGTAATAATTGCAAATTCAGCATACATGATATTTTCAATATCGATTGATATGGTTCAGAATTCAAAAGATACTCTTTGACAATATTTAGGAAATCATGATTAGTTAGAGCTATTGATCTATGATTTTGATAGCATACTAATTGCTACCTACAGACTGCAGCTAAGTGTAGAACTCTATCAACACACAACTATAGCTTATCACTCTAATTAAAGCCTATTAATGGAGAGTTCTGTATCCAAAGAAATAGGACAGAGATAGAATAAATTAGAAATCAAAAGCTTGAAATATCCCATCAATTTCATCAAGTATGTAATCCGTACATAAGCCAGCATCCAAATTTCATTATGATCTACAATTATAAAGGAAACACATGTATGAAAATTAGGGTTTTGTTTTGGATCCAACTAACTACCAACCCCAGAACAACTACCAAAAGCTGTAAATCCATGCGCATAAAATTAATACTTAATAATGAACAATAACGATCAAACACTATATTAATTAAACAGCTTATTTCAATCCCACCAACAGTATCAAATCAGGATTTTGTTCAAGATCCAACTAACTACGAACCCTAGAACAACAACAAAAAGCTGTAAATCCATGTGCATAAAATCTTAAGCATAACAATACATAAACACATCGATCAAATATAAACACCACCAATCGAAGAGCAACAAACCCAGACAGAAAAAATGGAAAAAATAGACTCAGCTGTGAAAGAGAGACGAAAACACAAACAGATCGACAAATATGAGCACCACCAAGCGAAGAACAACAAACCCGAAGAGAAAGAGAGAGAGAAAAATGGGAGAATAGATTTATTTGTGGAAGAGGAGACCAAATCGACGATGGGATTTGCAAGACGCGACTCCATATGCAAATCGACGCCCCAGATCGGCCCTCAAGAGCAAAGCACTGGTCCTCCCTCTCCTATCCCCGAAATCGATCATCCAAAACAAACTAAACTCGTCCAAACGCAGAAAGCGTCTCTCAGGCAACCAAACCAAAAGACGCGAACCAAAAGGAACAATCAGGGGCAAAAACGGAAGAATACCAGAAATCACTAAACAGGGGCAGAAGCGTCCGCGCACTATTCTATGTACAGTGCATACCCCTAACTGCGTTTTAGTATATATATATAATTTGGTTTTCTCTTATTTAATTTCCTCACTTGAATATTGTTTAAAAATATAATTGCAAATGTTCAACGTATTAAACATTATTCTTTCATTTTATCCTTGAGAATATTGTCTGGGGAATAAGTTATGCTTCAGAGTACAGATCAATTAATGTATATAATTTGCACCTGTAATGCTGGTTTGACCTAATTATTAGTTTATTACTAATATTAAAGATCCACAAGCTAATTAAATATATTAATTACTAGTATGCAACTATGCATGCATGCGTGGCAATTAATCATGGTAAAACTTGAATAGGAGCATTCAAATTCCAGATATCAAATTCAAAGTCAAACGCACCCACCCACTAAGTTTGCAGTATCATTGGATTTTTGGTCACCGCGCGCGTTGTTTCCACGCACTTTCTTGTGTCAATATTCTTCGCTAGTCTTGCTTTGAAGTTGAACAAAGAGGAAGTTAATCATAATATTAATCAGTACTACTCCCATTAATTAATTCCTGCTTGTCCCTCCATCTCTTCCAATTTTCAATAGCTATAGCTGTCTGTATTTCATAACATCTACAGACTACAGCAGAAGCCTAGTCTGCTCAACTCACTCAGCACAAGTCAGAATCCGAACTCGATCTCAGTAATCGGAAATCCAATTGGAGATAGCTGAGAACCAAGGATCATTCCTTGTCAAACAGCCTCTTGGATAAGAAAGTGAACAATCAATTAGTTCAACAGTCACTAAAATATTGTTTCATTCCTTGTCAAACAGCCTCATCACATAAATTGGAGATAGCTGCCAACTCGATCAAGTCTCCATTCATCACCAAAATCATGAACAACTCCATCAAGTCATTCCTTTGTCTCATCAATATCCTGGTATTGCTAGAAATAGCAATGGCAGATCCAAGAATAGACATAGTCCAAGTGACCTGTGGCAACCAACTTGAGCACAACTCCACCGTCTTCGTTCCTAATTTCGTTGCTACCATGGCAAACATCAGTCAGCAAATGACAGCTTCTGGGTTCGGAGTGGCAGTCACCGGTTCTAGTCCTGACATTAACTATGGCCTGGCTCAATGCTATGGAGATCTTTCCCTACAAGACTGCGGGCTGTGTTACGCCGAGGGATACACAGTGCTTCCCAAATGCTACCCTTACAATGGGGGCCGGATTTTCCTTGACGGATGCTTCTTGAGGTCCGAGAATTACAGCTTTTATGAGGAGTTTAGAGGGCCAAACGACACGACTGTGTGTGGGAACACGACTAGGAAGAGCTCGTTGTTCCAAGAGTCGGCTAGGCAGGCTATGATGAGTATTGTTAAATCTGCGCCAACCAATAGAGGGTATGCAAGGGCCCAAGTGGGTGTGAGTGGGAGTGTGAATGAAACGGTTTATGTTTTGAGTGATTGTTGGAGGAGTTTGAATGAGACTTCTTGCAGAAAATGTTTAGAAAATGCTTCTGAATCAGTATTGGGTTGCTTGCCTTGGTCTGAAGGCAGGGCATTGAACACTGGGTGCTTCATGAGGTACTCAGACACAGATTTTCTCAACAAGGAATTGGGAAGTGGAAGTTCCAGAGGTAAATGAGTTACTTACCCTGTTTTTCTTTTACATGTTGCACTAATAAACTTGGCTTCATCGTGAATTTGCAACCATGAATTTTGCAGGTACCATTATTATGATAGTGATGTCAGTAGTCAGTTCCTTTGTTGTTTTAGTACTTGGAGGAGTTGTTGGATTTTATATCTGGAAGCACAGATATATACAAAAGAAAAGAAGAGGTACAAAGCTTTTCTCTCACAATTGAATATGAATAACTAGTAGTAATTCTGCAATGTTGTCATAATCTATTCTTTTCATGGGTTCTTTCTTAGGTTCCAATGATGCAGAAAAGATGGCGAAAACCCTCAATGACAGTAGCTTAAACTTCAAGTACTCGACGATTGAAAAGGCCACGGAATCTTTTGGTGATGCCAACAAGCTTGGACAAGGAGGTTTTGGAACAGTTTATAAGGTCTATATGCCTTTCTTGCCCTGGAACAAAACATGTTCTAATGATTGTAGAACCTAACTGGTTAATTTCATCTTTGCAGGGAGTTTTGCCTGACGGGAGAGAGATTGCAGTGAAGAGGCTTTTCTTTAACAATAGGCATAGAGCAGCAGATTTCTACAATGAAATCAACATTATAAGCAGCGTGGAACACAAAAATTTGGTCAGATTGTTGGGTTGCAGTTGCTCAGGACCCGAAAGCCTTCTGGTCTATGAATACCTAGCCAACAAGAGTCTTGACCGCTTCATTTTTGGTAGTTTACTTCACTTTCATGTTTAAGCATGAGTTATGTGTTGGGCTCTGTTTTAAATGTTGGATTTTTTTTCTCAACATCTTCAACAAATTTTGATAGATGAAGAAAGAGGCAAAACACTAAACTGGCGGAAGAGATATGAGATCATTAATGGGACAGCAGAAGGTTTAGTCTATCTTCACAACAACTCAAAAACAAGGATCATTCATAGAGACATAAAAGCCAGCAACATCCTTTTGGATTCAAGGCTTCGTGCTAAAATTGCAGATTTTGGGTTAGCTAGGTCTTTCGAGGAAGATAAGAGTCACATTAGCACCGCTATTGCAGGAACATTGTAAGTATACCAACACATTTCGGATTGTTCTAGTGAGCCTTGTAAGTAAAATAGTAATCATTTCTATTGTGGATACTCAGGGGCTACATGGCTCCGGAGTACCTAGCTCATGGCCAGTTGACGGAAAAGGCAGATGTCTACAGTTTTGGAGTGCTGATAATGGAAATCATCAGTGGGAGGCAGAACAACAGGAGCAAATCTGAAGAGTACTCAGACAGCCTAGTTACAATTGTAAGCAGGTTCTAGAAAATTCTTCATTTTAAGAATGCAGTCTTTAGTTTCATCCTCTTACTCTGTTGTTCCTGCATATTTTGGTTAAACAGACATGGACGCACTTTCAAGCAGGGACTGTGGAGGAACTATATGACCCAAATTTGATGTTGCAGAATGACACCAGTGACAGTGTTAAGGATGAGATACTGAGAGTTGTACAAATAGGGCTTTTATGCACCCAAGAGATTCCCACATTACGGCCAACAATGTCAAAGGCACTACAAATGCTAACTAAGGAGGGGAACCTTCCTGCACCCAGCAGTCCACCTTTTATAGATGAAAAGACCATGGAACTGAATGACACATACGACAACCCATGTCACCCCCTAAATGCAAATAGTTCTGGTTCTGTTGCTAGTGTTTCACATAGTGCTTTCTATCCCAGGTAATGACCACAAGAGGTGAAAATGAAAGGTTTCCCACAATCACCATTACACCAGTGCGCAAGCAATTCGTTTAGTGAAGGAGTCCAAGAATCTAAAGAACAACTAGGCTTCGCTTGGCTTCCTGCAGGTATTTTGAAGACATCTAAATTTGTAATGAAGCCATTTTGACGCACTGTGAATAAAGTGCAAATGGCTTTCGAGGATTTGTAAATATAATGAGAATGGTTGAGCTCAGATTTCCAAATAGATCAATACTTTTCCCATTATCTTCTTTCTCATTTCTTAGAAGTAAAACTGAAATGTCAAGGTAAGATATGTAAACAACATAGAACTCAAATGTCATTGAGTTGAAAGAAGCAACTGATAACAGCTTTCTCGAGAAGTCCAGAACAATCACCTGTCAATGAAAAAGTTTACCATTTTAAGTTGAGACTCAAACAAAGTTACCATCTTTAACAAATTAGACTCTAATTGTATAGCAGATAACAAACCTTGCCATTGGACTCAACTTTCTCAGACAAGAGAAACGCTATATCCCTACTTCCACAGCACAAATCCAATACACTATCACCCATTTTTGCACTGTATACCCAAAATTTAAAAAAAAAAAAAAAACTCAGGTAGCTAAATATCATATATCAAATAACAAAATGGGATAATGTTTATAATTTTACCCACTCCATGACGGTCATTGTTTCCCATATTCTGTGCTGGCCCAAGCTCAGTAAATAGTTTAACTAAAAAGAGAAAGAAAATGAATTTAAAAACGTTGGTGTTAACAAAGAACAATTCAAGGAAGAGGAGCAGAACCGGACGTTGTCGTAAACAGGGGCAATGCCGTTGAAGAGAGCCTGTCGTTCGCTAGAGGATCGGACCGGACTGCTTCTGAACCGGTAATTGGGTCGACATGGACCGGTGGAGAATGGAAGGTAACGCTGAAGCAGAAGCTCATATTTAAAGAACAAAGATAGACCCGTCAGGCTTAGTGAACCGATAAGGAAACCCGATATGTTTTAAAGTAAAGCCCAATATACGTGTTAAGAACTTCAGGTTATTCCTCCTCTGTAAATGGTTGGTAATTTCCTCAACCCTTATACGTGCCAACTTGATCATTGACTGATTTAGTAATGTTTTAGACCTAGTTAATCAGTGAAATTTTTTTTATTTACTTTGCATGGTTGAAGTCAATCAAGGTGATCTTAGCCGTTGATTGATTTAAAATAAGAATAACATAACTTTTATTTAAATCAATCAACTGTGAGATCACTCTAGTCAGATGCTTACTTCAACCAAGGTAAATGAAATAATTTTTGCCATACTTGGATACCCAACATGCTAGCTAGTCATATGCTTAACACTTAGGTTTTGACCTTTAGATGTTGGTGGCGATGGTGAGCATGACCTCAGGGTCGGTTTCGTGTGGAATGTTGGGGTCTCATATCGTTGGGCATCTATGTGGGTTTGGTTGATACATAACTTCTCTACTAAGGAGGTCCTTACTTAAGGAGTGTTAACCTCCAGCCGTCAAATCAGATCATTTAAACGGCTGAGATCAAAACTTCTTACCTTATAAAGTAAGGATTTTCTTGCATGAAAATCATTTTTGGTTGATATATTCTTCCATAGATTACATTTTTCTTGTCCTCAAACAATCTTGAATTTTAATTAAGTAGTTGAGTAGCGCTCTAAAACTAACTAACCATATTCTTCACCTTCAGATTCATATAATGACTCTGATTAAATTATAATTAATATCTAAACTAATATATCATATCTGACTTAAAATTACAAAATGTTGAAAAAAAAAACCTACATAATACCACAACGCTAAATCCTAAATCTCTAAACCCTAACCCCTAACCCCTAAACCCCAAACTCCAAACCCCAAATTCCAAACCTCAAACCTAGGTGTTGGGTTTGGGTTTAGGGTAGGTTTAGGATTTAGGGGTTAGGGTTTAGGGTGTAGGATTTAGGGTTTAGGGTTCAAGGTTTTGGTATAATATTTGCATTTTTCTTTTTTTTTTTAACAATTTAATGGATTTTGAATTTGATATAATTAATATTAATTAGGCTTAATAGCCAAAATGCCCCCTGAATTTGGCCATAATTGTCAATTTACACCCCGAATTTGTAATTGAGGAAATTAACCTCCTGAACTTGGTAACAATTGCCGATTTGCACCCTATCTGTCAAATCCAACGGTTTCCATCCAATTTTTTTTTTTTGGTAAAAAAAAAAATTTCTGCTCTCTCTCTCCCGAAGCTTTCTCCTCTCTCTCTCCCGGAACTTTCTCCTCTCTCTCTCCCAAAGCTTTCTCCGGCGATTGCTTCGTCGTCCGACCACCAATGACCTTGATATTGGTGGCGTTGGATTCGCCGTGAAGCAAGCTTCAAAGCCCACTAGGTCAAGCTCGTCGATTTGGCCGGGAAACAAGATCTTCGATCGAAGAATAAACCGACTGTTCATGCTTCAATTCTCCTTCAACATTGATTTTCGGTGAGAAAACCTGGTATGGGGATAAAGATCTCGAGGAGACGAAGAGAATGAGACTAGTATCGAGGTCAATGGTGGTCGGACGGCGACCCAATCGCCGGAGAAAGCTCCGGCAGAGAGAGGAGACAAATTTTTTTTTTTTTCCATTTTGTTATTTTTTTAATTATATTTGTTTTTATTAAAAAATTTATAAAAAGACTATTTTACCCCTCATTTGGATGGAAACCGTTGGATTTGACCGATAGGGTGCAAATCGGCAATTGTTACCAAGTTCAGGGGGTTAATTTTTTCAATTACAAATTCGGGGTGTAAATTGACAATTATGGCCAAGTTCAGGGGGCATTTTGGCTATTAGGCCTATTAATTATGATATAATTAAATCATTAGATGAATCTAAGAGTTTGGAATGTGGTTAGTTTCATATTAAGTTAACATGTTGGTTTTAGAACGTTACCCTTAAGTAGTTACTTATTAATAGTTTATTATAATAGTATTTAACATACACACCCATGACAACATTACAAAACACAAATAAACCAACTAAGATTAGAGTTATACAAATAAGGACATGCAGCCCAGGCCCACACACTACAATTTAAGCCTAGACCCAAATTTTAAAGGTGCAATTACATAATCAGATCTTTCTTTACTTTATTTACAAGTTTGCCATTATATCAACCCAAAAGTGTGCTACTAGATATTTGTGCAGTAGCAGTAGTGAATATTCATGCAGTAGCAATAACGTATATCTGTGCAGTAGCAGTAGTGATTATCCGTGCAGTAGTAGTAGTGAATATTCATGCAGTAGCAATAACGTATATCCGTGCAGTAGCAGTAGTGATTATCCGTGTAGTAGTATTAGCAAATATAGTATTAGCAAATATCCGTGCAGTAGCAATAACGGTAGCATATATCACCATGCAGTAGCAACTATCACGACAAGTATGCAGTAGAAGCGATCATGACTACTATGCAGTAGCAACTATTATGACTACTGTGCAGTAGCAGCTATTAAGGCTGCTATGCAGTAACAACTATATACCAAGATTAGTATGCAGTAGCAGCTATCACGATAAGTTTGCAGTAGCAGCTATCAAGAGATATTGCACTGCTACTGCTACTACACGCATATATTGTACTAGTATTGCACGCTACTGCTACCGTTACTGCTACTACACTGCTACTACACACATATATGCTACAGGTATTGCAAGTTATTGCTACTGCACTGATACTGCACTGCTACTTCACTGATACTGCACTGATACTGCACTGATACTGCACTGCTACTGCACTGATACTGCACTGCTACTGCACTGATACTGCACTGCTACTGCACTGATACTGCTACCGTTACTGCTACTGCACTGCTACTGATACTGCACTGATACTGCACTGATACTGCACTTCTACTACACGCATATATGCTACTAGTATTGTACCCTACTGCTACCATTACTGCTACTGCACTAACAGTACTACACGAATATCTATTTTTGTTACTAAACGAATATATGCTATTGTTACTGCTACTGTATAAATATATGTTAAATGATATATGTTATTATACCAATATTTATTTCTGCTATTGCATTTACAAATGCTACTGTTACTGCACAAATATCTATTTATGTTATTACACAAATATATGCTACTGTTACTGCTACTGCACGGATATCTATTTCTTCTAATGTACGGATATCTGTTTCTATTATTGCATGAATATATGCTACAGTTACTGCTATTGCATATATATTTATTGTTACTATTGTACGGATATCTGCTACTGCACGGATATATGGCGGCACACTTTGAGTTTTTTTTTTTGTTGGTATACATATTGAGTTCCAAACCCAAAACTTAGAAGAGGACAAAAAAGTAATTTAACACTTGCCACATGTAAGCTTGTAAACAACTTGTCCTTATGTGTAAAAAAATTTACTTATATGCATGAATTAAAAGTTTGTGGACTTTGGAGAAAAATGAAGAGATGTCATGGGCTTTTCTGTAGTTTACTATTATTATAACTCTTCGAATACGTTGATCCCATCCGTGCTGAACACACCAAAAGTGGGAGAGTAAGAATCCACATAAAAAATTGGGGCTGTAACAATTTTATGGGTAGATATTGACATATTGTCCAAAAGAAGAAACAATTTTATGGGTAGAAACTACATAGCCAATTAGACCGCCATTTTTGACTTTGGAATTGGTTATCCATGAAAGTGAACAATCAATTAGTTCAAGCGTCACTACAATGTTTCCTTCCGCGTCAATGAGACTTCTTGCAGACAATGTTTGGAAAATGCTTCTGAATCACTATTGGGTTGCTTGCCTTGGTCTGAAGGCAGGGCATTGAACACTGGGTGCTTCATGAGGTACTCAGATACAGATTTTCTCAACAAGGAATTGGGAAGTGGAAGTTCCAGAGGTAAATGAGTTACTTAATTACCCTGTTTTTCTTTTACATGTTGTACTAATAAACTTGGCTTCATCGTGAATTTGCAACCATGAAATTTGCAGGTACCATTATTATGATAGTGGTCTCAGTTGTCAGTTCCTTGGTTGTTTTGGTAGTTGGAGGAGTTGTTGGATTTTATATCTGGAAGCACAGATATATACAAAAGAAAAGAAGAGGTAAAAAGTTTTGCTCCCACAATTGAATATGAATAACTAGTAGCAATTCTGCAATTTTGTCATAATGTATTCTTTTCATGGGTTCTTTCTTAGGTTCGAATGATGCAGAAAAGATGGCGAAAACCCTCAATGACAGTAGCTTAAACTTCAAGTGCTCGACGATTGAAAAGGCCACGGAATCTTTTGGCGATGCCAACAAGCTTGGACAAGGAGGTTTCGGAACAGTTTATAAGGTCTATATGCCTCTCTTGCCCTGAAACAAAACATGTTCTAATGATTGTAGAAACTAACTGGTTAATTTCATCTTTGCAGGGAGTTTTGCCTGATGGGAGAGAGATTGCAGTGAAGAGGCTTTTCTTTAACAATAGGCATAGAGCTGCAGATTTCTACAATGAAATCAACATTATAAGCAGCGTGGAACACAAAAATTTGGTCAGATTGTTGGGTTGCAGTTGCTCAGGACCCGAAAGCCTTCTGGTCTATGAATACCTAGCCAACAAGAGTCTTGACCGCTTCATTTTTGGTAGTTTACTTCATTTTCATGTTTAAGCATGAGTTATGAGTTGGGCTCTGTTTTAAATGTTGGATTTGTTTCTCAACACCTACAAATTTTGATAGATGAACAAAGAGGCAAAACACTAAACTGGGGGACGAGATATGAGATCATTACTGGGACAGCAGAAGGTTTAGTCTATCTTCACGACAACTCAAAAACAAGGATCATTCATAGAGACATAAAAGCCAGCAACATCCTTTTGGATTCAAGGCTTCGTGCTAAAATTGCAGATTTTGGGTTAGCTAGGTCTTTCGAGGAAGATAAGAGTCACATTAGCACCGCTATTGCAGGAACATTGTAAGTATACCAACACATTTCGGATTGTTCTAGTGAGCCTTGTAAGTAAAATAGTAATCATTTCTATTGTGGATACTCAGGGGCTACATGGCTCCGGAGTACCTAGCTCATGGCCAGTTGACGGAAAAGGCAGATGTCTACAGTTTTGGAGTGCTGATAATGGAAATCATCAGTGGGAGGCAGAACAACAGGAGCAAATCTGAAGAGTACTCAGACAGCCTAGTTACAATTGTAAGCAGGTTCTAGAAAATTCTTCATTTTAAGAATGCAGTCTTTAGTTTCATCCTCTTACTCTGTTGTTCCTGCATATTTTGGTTAAACAGACATGGACGCACTTTCAAGCAGGGACTGTGGAGGAACTATATGACCCAAATTTGATGTTGCAGAATGACACCAGTGACAGTGTTAAGGATGAGATACTGAGAGTTGTACAAATAGGGCTTTTATGCACCCAAGAGATTCCCACATTACGGCCAACAATGTCAAAGGCGCTACAGATGCTAACAAAGAAGGAGGGTAACCTTCCTGCACCCAGCAATCCACCTTTTATAGATGAAACGACCATGGAACTGAATGACACATACGACAACCCATTTCACCCCCTAAATGCTGATGGTTCTGATTCTGTTGCTAGTGTTTCACATAGTGCTTTCTATCCCAGGTAATGACCACAAGAGGTGAAAATGAAAGGTTTCCCACAAACACCATTACACCCGTGCGCAAGCACTTCGTTTAGTGAAGGAGTCCAAGAATCTAAAGAACAACTAGGCTTCGCTTGGCTTCTTGCAGGTATTTTGAAGACATCTAAATTTGTAATGAAGCCATTTTGAGGCACTGTGAATAAAGTGCAAATGGCTTTCGAGGATTTGTAAATATAATGAGAATGGTTGAGCTCATATTTCCAAATAGATCAATACTTTTCCCATTATCTTCTTTCTCATTTCTTAGAAGTAAAACTGAACATTAATATGGTCTTAAAGATTGGTACAGCTATGAGAGAACAAGTGAAGTGAAAAGAGATGTTTGAAGCCCAAGAACTTTCTTATTTATGAAGACACATGCTTCATGTTCAACAAAACAAAATTCGAAAGATACAAGCAAGCATGAACTTTAACAGGTGGCTACTAAGTTCCCCATAAGGCCTCCGCCAGTCTCATAATATCTCGCACTGGAAAACCTACATCTAAATTTCTTAATCACAGAAATTTCTTAATCAACAAACTAGTATCTTTTATCCACTTAACTACAAATTAAACCTGCCGGAATGCACAGAACAAAGAGAACTTCAACAAACAAAAACAATCTCAGATGCAGAAGCTAACCAAGGAAAACGCACCTGTCAGAAATTCCCTGATTGATCTATTTAAATATTTGTAATCCTCTTCAAGGCCAAAACCAGAAGCCACAGGGACAACAACATTGTCAATCATCAATTCCTAGCGAAAGTCGAAACATTCAGCACTTCTAATTTGTTTTATACAATATGTCAAAACTTTGTATAAGTATCAAAAAGCAAAATCTTGTTATATCAGGTGAAGAGTACCTGAACTGAGGAAGTAACAGGGCTGGTACTTTTATTAAAGTCAAGGATTGACACTCTTGAGCCTGTGAAGCCAAGGAAGAGTAAGATATTGTAAACAACCTAGAACTCAAATGTCATTGAGTTGAAAGAAGCAACTGATAACTGCTTTTTCGAGAAGTCCAGACCAATTACCTGTCAATGATAAAGTTTACCATTTTAAGTTCAGACTCGAACAAAGTTACCATCTTTAACAAATTAGACTCTAATTGTATAGCAGATAACAAACCTTGCCATTGGACTCAACTTTCTCATACAAGAGAAACGCTATATCCCTACTTCCACAGCACAAATCCAATATACCCAAAATTTTAAAAAACAAAAAAAAACTCAGGTAGGTAAATATCATATATCAAATAACAAAATGGGATAACATTTATAATTTTACCCACTCCATGACGGTCATTGTTTCCCATATTCTGTGATGGCCCAAGCTCAGTAAATAGTATAACTAAAAAGAGAAGGAAAATGAATTTAAAAACATTGGTGTTAACAAAGAACAATTCAAGGAAGAGGAGCAGAACTGGACGTTGTCGTAAACAGGGGCAATGCCGTTAAAGAGAGCCTGCCGTTCGCTAGAGGATCGGACCGGACTGCTTCTGAACCGGTAATTGGGTGGACATGGACCGGTGGAGAATGGAAGGTAAAGCTGAAGCAGAAGCTCATATTTGAAGAACAAAGCTAGACCCGTCAGGTTTAGTGAACCGATAAGGAAACCCGATATGTTTTTAAAGTAAGCCCAATATACGTGCTAAGAACTTCAGGTTATTCCTCCTCTGTAAATGGTTGGTAATTTCCTCAACTCTTATACTTGGATACCCAACATGCTAACTAGTTAGATGCTTAACATTTAGTTTTGACCTTTAGATGTTGGCGGCAATGGTGAGCATGTCCTCATGGCCAGTTTCGTGTGGAATGTTAGGGCCTCATATCGTTGGGCATTTATGTGAGTTTGGTTGATACATGGTTTCTCTACTAAAAAGATTCTTACTTAAGGAGTCTTTATCACCAGCTGACGGCTAAAATTAAAACTTTTTACCTTATAAAGTAAAGACTTTCTTACATAAGAATCATTTTTGGTTGATATATATTAAATACATATATATATATATATATATATATATATATTATATTCTCAAGCATGATTGATTTATAGTTTAGTGTCCACATTTATTTCTAGAATTGACATTTTCAATATCCACCCACTTTGTTCCAACTGGACTTTCTTATGGGTCTCTCAATTTCTCATTTAATTGCGTCGACATACTACAAATGCACAAAAAATATATCATTATACGCCAATACATATGAAAACTCATTTTTCTTTAAAATTATCCCTAGTTTTAAGCTACTTATAATTAAAATATAATTTTTAAAGAGTGCCCAAATTGATGGATCGAAAAAAATCTCGACCCAATTATTTTTTATAAATTTTCTTGTTTTCTAACTAAAAAACACACAAAAAATACTTTTCATGTCTAAAAAGTTTAGCGCATTTCAGACGGAAAAAAAATTAGCACATTCATAGATTACATTTTTCTAGTCCTCAAACAATCTTGAATTTTAATTAAGTAGTTACTTATTAGGGTAAAAACTCAATCTGGTATATGAACTATTATGAAATGTACTTTTTGGTACTTACAAATTTTTTATCCAAAATGGTACCTGAACTATTGCACCGTTACCTAAAATGGTACCTCCGTTAACTTGGTCGTTAAGTTCGCCTATGTAGCGCATATTTGGATGAGAAATGTTATCTAATTGGATTAGAGTAAAAACCAAATTTGGTACTTAAACTATTGTGAAATGTACTTTTTGGTACCTACAAATTTTTTTTACCCATAATGATACCTGAACTATTATGTCATTACCCAAAATGGTACATAATTGGACCATACTTAACGACAAAGTTAACAGAGGTACTATTTTTGGTAACGGCGCAATAGTTCATGTACCATTTTTGATAAAAAAAAATTGTAAGTACCAAAAAATACATTTCGCAACCGTTCAAGCACGAAATTAAATTTTTACCCTACTTATTAATAGTTTATTATAACTCTTCGAATACGTTAACCCCATCCGTACCGCAAACACCAAAAGTCGTCAAAAATTGGGGGTAGAAAGTAGAAACTACATAGCCAATTAGACCGCCATTTTTGACTTTGGAATTGGTTATCCAGGAAAGTCAACCAACCACCTGTTCTAACTTTAAAGCCGGTGCCTACATATGAATGCTAAATTCACCCCCTTTCGGTTATTTGAGCAAAACCCATATTTTCTCTATGCTTCAATATCCAAAATATGATTGGAACAAAGAATGTCCAAGTGAATCCAAGATCAAAGGTTTAATTTACTATTTGTATTCTCAACCGTTTCTATTACTTTGCTGGTTTGGTTGTTCATAATATATGCTCTGCCCACCCAATAATGTCCACCTATCCCCATGAAAGTGAACAATCAATTAGTTCAAGCGTCACTAAAATGTTTCCTTCCTTGTCAAACAGCCTCATCACATAAATTGGAGATAGCTGCCAACTCAATCAAGTCTTCGTTCATGATTAATCAAATCTCCGTTCGAGATTAATCAAGTCTCCGTTGATCACCAAAATCATGAACAACTCCATCAAGTCATTCCTTTCTCTCATCAATATCCTGGTATTGCTAGAAATATCAATGGCAGATCCAAGAACAGACACAGTCCAAGTGACCTGTGGCAACCAACTTGAGCACAACGCCACCGTCTTCGTTCCCAATTTCGTTGCTACCATGGCAAACATCAGTCAGCAAATGACAGCTTCTGGGTTCGGAGTGGCAGTCACCGGTTCAGGTCCTGACATTAACTATGGCCTGGCTCAATGCTATGGAGATCTTTCCCTACAAGACTGTGTGCTGTGTTACGCTGAGGCGCGCACAGTGCTGCCCAAATGCTACCCTTACAATGGAGGTCGGATTTTCCTCGACGGATGCTTCATGAGGTCCGAGAATTACAGCTTTTATGAGGAGTTTAGAGGGCCAAACGACACGGCTGTGTGTGGGAACACGACTAGGATGAGCTCGTTGTTCCAAGAGTCGGCTAGGCAGGCTGTGATGAGTATTGTTCAATCTGCGCCGACCAATAGAGGGTATGCAAGGGCTCAGGTGGGTGTGAGTGGGAGTGTGAATGAAACGGTTTATGTTTTGAGTGATTGTTGGAGGAGTTTGAATGAGACTTCTTGCAGAAAATGTTTGGAAAATGCTTCTGAATCAGTATTGGGTTGCTTGCCTTGGTCTGAAGGCAGGGCATTGAACACTGGGTGCTTCATGAGGTACTCAGATACAGATTTTCTCAACAAGGAATTGGGAAGTGGAAGTTCCAGAGGTAAATGAGTTACTTACCCTGTTTTTCTTTTACATGTTGTACTAATAAACTTGGCTTCATCGTGAATTTGCAACCATGAATTTTGCAGGTACCATTATTATGATAGTGGTCTCAGTTGTCAGTTCCTTGGTTGTTTTGGTAGTTGGAGCAGTTGTTGGATTTTATATCTGGAAGCACAGATATATACAAAAGAAAAGAAGAGGTAAAAAATTTCTCCCACAATTGAATATGAATAACTAATAGTAATTCTGCAATGTTGTCATAGTGTATTTTTTTCATGGGTTCTTTCTCAGGTTCGAATGATGCAGAAAAGATGGCGAAAACCCTCAATGACAGTAGCTTAAACTTCAAGTACTCAACGATTGAAAAGGCCACGGAATCTTTTGGCGATGCCAACAAGCTTGGACAAGGAGGTTTCGGAACAGTTTATAAGGTCTATTTGCCTCTCTTGCCCTGGAACAAAACATGTTCTAATGATTGTAGAAACTGACTGGTTAATTTCATCTTTGCAGGGGGTTTTGCCTGATGGGAGAGAGATTGCAGTGAAGAGGCTTTTCTTTAACAATAGGCATAGAGCAGCAGATTTCTACAACGAAATCAACATTATAAGCAGCGTGGAACACAAAAATTTGGTGAGGTTGTTGGGTTGCAGTTGCTCAGGACCCGAAAGCCTTCTGGTCTATGAATACCTAGCCAACAAGAGTCTTGACCGCTTCATTTTCGGTAGTTTACTTCACTTTCATGTTTAAGCATGAGTTATAAGTAGGGCCCTATATTAAATGTTGGATTTTTTTTCTCAACATCTTCAACAAATTTTGATAGATGAACAAAGAGGCAAAGCACTGAACTGGGAGAAGAGATATGAGATCATTACTGGGACAGCAGAAGGTTTAGTCTATCTTCATGACAACTCAAAAACAAGGATCATTCATAGAGACATAAAAGCCAGCAACATCCTTTTGGATTCAAGGCTTCGTGCTAAAATTGCAGATTTTGGGTTAGCTAGGTCTTTCGAGGATGATAAGAGTCACATTAGCACCGCTATTGCAGGAACACTGTAAGTATACCAACACATTTCAGATTGTTCTAGTGAGGCTTGTAAGTAAAATAGTAATCACTTCTATTGTGGATACTCAGGGGATACATGGCTCCGGAGTACCTAGCTCATGGCCAGTTGACGGAAAAGGCAGATGTCTACAGTTTTGGAGTGCTGATAATGGAAATCATCACTGGGAGGCAGAACAACAGGAGCAAATCTGCAGAGTACTCAGACAGCCTAGTTACAATTGTAAGCAGGTTCTACAAAATTCTTCATTTTAAGAATGCAGTCTTTAGTTTCATCCTCTTACTCTGTTGTTCCTGCATATTTTGGTTAAACAGACATGGAGGCACTTTCAAGCAGGGACTGCGGAGGAACTATACGACCCAAATTTGATGTTGCAGAATGACACCAGTGACAATGTTAAGGATGAGATACTGAGAGTGGTACAAATAGGGCTTTTATGCACCCAAGAGATTCCCACATTACGGCCAACAATGTCAAGGGCGCTACAGATGCTAACAAAGAAGGAGGGGAACCTTCCTGCACCCAGCAATCCACCTTTTATAGATGAAAAGACCATGGAACTGAATGACACATACGACAACCCATGTCACCCCCTAAATGCCGATGGTTCTGGTTCAGTTGCTAGTGTTTCACATAGTTCTTTCTATCCCAGGTGATGACCACAGGAGGTGAAATGAAAAGTTTCCCGCAAACACCAGTGCTTACATCTTGCAAACACTTCGTTTAGTGGAGGAGCCCAAGAATCTAAAGAACAACTTGGCTTCGCTTGGCTTCCTGCAGGCATTTTGAAGACATAAAATTTGTAATGAAGCCATATTGTTTTAGGCACTGTGAATAAAGTGCAAATGGCATTCGAGGATTTGTAAATATAATGAGAATAGTTGAGCTCACATTTCCAAATAGATCAATACGTTCCCATGTTCTTCTTCTCATTTCTTAAACGTAACATTGAACATTAATCATGGTCTTAAAGATTGGTACAGCTATGAGAGAGCAAGTGAAGTGAAAAGAGATGTTTGAAGCCCAAGAACTTTCTTATTTATGAAGACACATGCTTCATGTTCAACAAAACAAATTAAATTCGAAAGATACAAGCAAGCATGAACTTTAGCGGGTGGCTACTAAGTTCCCCATAAGGCCTCCACCAATCTCATAATATCTTGCACTGGAAAAACCTACATCTAAAGCGAGCTTCTCCAACTCCTCCCCTGTATTCACAAAAATTTCTTAATCAACAAACCAGTACTCTTTTATTCAATTGACTACTAATTAAACCTGCCGGAATGCGCAGAACAAAGAGAACTTCAACAAACAAAAACAATCTCAGATGCAGAGGCTAACCAAGGAAAACGCACCTGTCAGAAATTCCTTGATTGATCTCTTTAAATATTTGTAATCCTCTTCAAGGCCAAAACCAGAAGCCACAGGGACAACAACATTGTCAATCATCAATTCCTAGCGAAAGTCGAAACATTCAGCACTTCTAATTTGTTAATACAATATGTCAAAACTTTTTATAAGTATTAAAAGGCAAAATCTTGTTATATCAGGTCAAGAGTACCTGAAATGAGGCAGTAACAGGGTTGGTACTTTTATTAAAGTCAAGGATGGACACTCTCGAGCCTGTGAAGCCAAGGAAGAGTAAGATATTGTAAACAACCTAGAACTTCAATGTCCTTGAGTGAGAGAGGGAGAGAATGAAACCTGCTTTCAAAACTCTAAAAATTTCCTGCATGGCCTTATGTTTGTTTACTACATTTCGTAGCCCATAACCCATAGTTATAGCATCAAAGTGACCACTAGAAAATGGCAAATCAAGTGCATCACCTTCAACCCACCTAATATGCAAAGCATTTCATTGTTAGTTATCGGCATTGATGTGATTTTGATTGGTATTTGCTTGAGGGATACTTTTTCAAAATCCTAAATCAAATTTCAAGCTATTGAATTAAGTTGATCCACCACTAGATTTACCAGTGCTCACTCAATGTTCATGTAGCAGGCTTTGGACTTCAACTTTTGCCGGGAAGAAGCAACTGATAACTGCTCTTTCGAGAAGTCCAGACCCATCACCTGTCAATGATAAAGTTTACCATTTTAAGTTCAGACTCAAACAAAGTTACATCTTTAACACAAGTTTACCATTTTAAGTTCAGACTCAAACAAAGTTACCATCTTTAACACATTAGACTCTAAAGGTATAGCAGATAACAAACCTTGCCATTGGACTCAACTTTCTCAGACAAGAGAAACGCTATATCCCCACTTCCACAGCACAAATCCAATACACTATCACCCATTTTTGCACTGTACACCAAAAATTCAAAAAAAAAAAATTAAAAATCAGGTAGCTATATATCAGATATCAAATAACAAAATGAGATAAAGTCTATAATTTTACCCACTCCATGACACGGTCATTCTTTTCCATATTCTGTGCTGGCCCAAGCTCAGCAAATCGTTTAACTAAAAAGAGAAAGAAAATGAATTTAAAAACGTTGGTGTTAACAAAGAACAATCCAAGGAAGAGGAGAAGAACCGGACGTTGTCGTAGACAGGAGCAATGCGGTTGAAGAGAGCCTGTCGTTCGCTAGAGGATCGGACCGGACTGCTTCTGAACCGGAAATTGGGTAGACAAGGACCGGTGGAGAACGGAGGGTAAAGCTGAAGCGAAGCCATTGTTGGTGAAGCTGAAGCAGAAGCTCATATTTGAAGATCAAAGATAGACCCGTGAGGTTTAGTGATCGGATAACGAAACCCGACATGTTTTTAAAGTAAGCCCAATATAAGTCATGCACTCTGGGCTAGCCCAATAATTCTGGAGATACCCAATATGTAATATATTAGGTTATGAACTCAAAATGTAAACCCATTACTGGATTATGACTTTAATTGCGGGTTGCAAATTGGCTATCGAAAAGAATTTTCAATCTCTCCCCAGCAGACTAGGAATCACTTGGGCCGAAGTACAAACTGATTTTCCTAGGAAATCGGAGAACGGAAATAGATTTTCGACCGTTGCTATAATGCTCTTAAGAACCTCATTTTTGAACAAAAATATGTTCTATCCAGAGTTGAAATTTGACCCGATTTATCTAAAAAAATTCATCTGCCAAGGCTATAAAGCATTTCATTACCTTTACTGTCATCAACCTCTCATTAATCACACAAAGCTTGAACAATTGTAGACAATGACTATGTAAGCATTTCATTACCTTGAACCTTAATTGGTCAAATTCCATAATATACCGATCGAAACAAAATACAATATAATTAGACCTTTTCCGCCATTAATGTTGAGGATCGGACGGAGATCAATGTCAGAAAAGTTTGCATTTCTGGATCATGATGTACACTGAATCAAGGTAGTACAAGCTATATGTAGCATAATTAATTAATAGATTATGATCATGATTCATGAGGAGGAGAAGCTTTTGAGAGTACATATATAAAAGTAGCACCTCAATTAATCATCTGCAAATAACGGTCCAGAAAGGTTATCCATGACGGCAAATTGCATGTTTTCGGATGGTCTCCAATGTCGCTTGCGCTGATTGATGAACCAGTTGTTGATTTGCCTCTGATCTAGCCCCGTTGATTCCGCCAGTGCAATCTTATCAGCCTCCTGAATGACATTAATTACAAGGCAACAGCTATATATGCATGAGTTATAGATAACGAATAAATCTTCTGTATCACCGGTTGTATCTAAGAATAATGATCGAGATAATGTACTAGTACCGTCGGGTATGGCCATTTATAGTGAACACCCCACCAATGAAGTAACGCTTGCCTTGCTTCTTTCGGAAGCTTTCCTTTTTTCTTCTTCTTGGAGAATTCCAGCTTCAAGGTGCCAATGTGACTGCCAAACCTGCGTAAAAGCCTATCTTTGAGATCTCGATCTTCGCCCCTTGCTTGAGCTTCTTGCACCTCCAATTCACCTCCGCTCAACTCCTCCTCTGATGACACAGCACCTTCATCTGACAACGGCATTGGAAAAGTAATTCAAAAAGGATATATATTGGCATTTTTAAACGGTTCCACGTACGACGTGGGAAGTTCTCCTAAATAGCATGGGAATCCAAGATACACAACATTCAGAATTGCAATGCGCGATGAACAATGTACAGTTTCAACAAAATATGACTTATTATCCTCATCATATCAACCTTCCTATCATAACAATGTTCACGATCCACATCTATGAATTGAAATGTATGTCCAAATGATCCATTTTGTAATTGTTTTTTTTTTTTGCATGATTCTGCAGTTGGTCGTTAAAAATTAGAACACATGCATATATTTTAATGTGACTAAAAACTAACAAATCCTCGGTAAAGTATTTATTTGGTAACCCAAATTTCCCTGTCCTGAGTAATATTTTTGGTCTTTAGTAAGGGCTGTGAGTCGTTGACACCAATTTTGGGGAGACCCAGAACTCTTTTTTTCCAAAGCCACTAAAGTGTAGACCGGCCAAAAAAAACAGTGTAGACCCGCAAGGAAGGCCAGTAGTGATTGTGAGCAAGCAGAGACTGAGTGAGACTGGACTAGACATGGTAGACCCCATCAATCAAATCCAAACTGACGCTTATAACCCCACTACCATCACGTACAAGAACCCACCTACAGTCTCTAGGTACAGATACGCAGTCCCACCGCACAACCTACCCCAGCAGTAGTAAACCAGGTTAGCTGATAACCGTATTAACTCCCATCTAATAACGTATCAATGACCAATCGAGAAAAGAAGAAAAGGGTTTGGATTGAATATATATCTCTGGGACCCAAGTGCGCGCACGGACACGTGTGGTGCAATAATCACCCAAAGCAGACGAAGACGAAGAAGAAGAAGAAGAAGAAGAGCTCAGCGCATGGTGTGCAGTTGAAAGAGATAAGGAGCTCAAGACATGTACATAAAAGCTGTGGAAACACGCAGCGGAAACTGCGGGAGTCCATGTGAATATGTGTGTGGGAAAAAAATTCGAACACCCGCTCTACCCGGGCTGGCTTGGCTTTCTATAAAGTTCTCTCTCATATCTCTATCTCCACCACTGTATGTGTTTTTCCAGTCCCCATTATAACCCTCGATCCTGACGAGTTTAGCTCGTAAACGTAAAGTGAAGGTTTCCATTGGACAACCTTCTTGTATTGTGTTTGATGATCATCATGACCTCGATCACTTACTCGGCATATATATATATATCCAGCAATTATATATGTGGATCATACTAAGACAATAACATGTGCAGAAAATAAATGCCTTGCTGTAGCAGCAGGCCGGGTTTAGAGTTCCAATATATGGTTTAACATGAAAACAGATGCACGTATTAGTTTAACTCGTTGACAAGGCAAAGTTTATCGATGCGCTTCCCGGCCATCTCAACATCACATGAGTTAAATATCGTAAATATTAAACTAGCATCATATATAAGGAAACACAAAGATGAGCAGTGTTTGAAATATCTATTCTGATACACGGTAAATATTTCTTTTTTCCCCAACAATTCCTGTTTAAATAGATGCAATATCATAATACTATCATCATGAAATAAGAATGTGGATTAGTTCTTGGGCCTAGGAAGCTTTTGATATACCGCAGGAGTTCTCTAAAAAAAAAAAAATACGACATGAGTTTTTCCTCACAAAAAATTATATGCATGGATTAGGAAAATTTCAAGGTCTGAAAAAGTAAACATTCCTCCTAGAAATATATATATATGCAACAAGAATAATGTGTACAAATTAAGAAAAATGCGATTGAAAACTCTAGACTTTAAAAGGAAACGAAGAAGACAGCAGCCAACCAGACAATCACCTAAACCACCATGGCACGTGAATATATGCCAAATATTACGTCTATCCAAGTGGATGAGTGTGTGTGCCATGGTCTCATGCTTAAAGAATGTTCTCTCCTCTTTCACCATTTTTAAATTTAGGGTAATTAAGGAATCCTAGTTAGAAAAAGAGAGGATTAAGGAGAACAAACTCAACTGACGCAGCAGTAAACACGAGGCCTGATTAAATATGAAAAGCACATCACTGAAAAGGTATTCTGTACTTCCATTCCAATAACAAATAATAGTTGCCAACCAGGATTACTGTAACCCTTTACCAGAGAGATAATGCTAATCTAATAATTAAATTAAATTTAAATCATATCACTCGATCTGGCTAATTAAAGCTGCTATTCGCATGCATTACAGTTACAACCTCCACTCCGGCCACGCCCCTACATATGCAAATGGCAGCTTTTCTCTCAACTCAGATCTTTGCTAAAAGAAGTAATGGAATAATAACAAAAGCAACTGGTGCTTGGCTATTACATATAGATACGGACAGACAATTCAGTATTCACCAGTAAATCATATACACACGTGATTAGCAAGATTCCTAACTTGGGTTCTATTCTACTTCTCTAGTTTAGATCGATCGAATTACTTAATTTCAAGAAAATATATAATGAATGTAGTAGCATTCTATATTATAATGCTGCAAAGAAGCCAGATACTAATTAGACATTTTCCTATGACATTTCAGAAACCACCATATGTACCACTCATGCTGTACCTTGGAACTTGAAAAATTATTGATGGGAATATATCAATAAAGGAAACTACACATGATTGCTTGCCATGACATTACCCTAAAGTTAAGATCACAAAATCCTAATTAACGTCCATCCAACAGCTATAATCAATATCATCCAATATAAATCTAACTTTTCACTTTAACATCAAAATAATAGCACAAAAAATATCATGTTGTGTGAAATCCTCAAATGTATGTTTGTATGTTAAGAACCTAGTTAGAAATATAGTTTGTATGTTTAAGGCTAAATAAGATTTCAATTCCTTCCCCAAATTAATGGTTAAAAGGCTAAACAACATCTATCAAAACAACATGCTAACATTGTGTATTTGTGTAATTATTTTTTCATATTAATAATGAGAACAAGAAGCTAAAACTATTAACTATATATAAGCTATATGATCCATTTAAGGGTATCCTATGTACAATCATGACAACTCTTCACTCTACTTAACATGGATCATAGTTAATTACTTTCCCCAAAACATTTATGTCAATCACTTATACAGTCAAACTGAGAAGCTTGGTCTAAATGAACTCATTGTTTGGAAATCAAACTCATACTCGCCACCAATTTGTTTGATCAGCTTCAATCAAATTCAGGCAATGCAAAATCCATACTTTTACAATAGCACATTAATAAAAGAGTGAACATATATACATGCAAGTGATCACATCGATCCCTTAAAAACATATATGACTCAAAAACAGGCATTAATGAATTATGAACTATATATATACTGCGACCAATAATGGAAGCTTTTAAGATCATCCAACCTACTTAAGAATGCGCCACATGAAGTATCTAAAGTTCTAAACCTTGTTAAGAGCAATTAACGAGGATTAAGAAGAACGTGAAACAAGAAAGAAACATTTACTATTTGAAATGTTACTGTATTCAACCCATCAAAACAACTATTTGAGATGACATATCTGCAGCAGATCTAGCTATCTATGAAACGTCAAATCAGAATCTCTTATACAAAAGAAAAGTTTTTACTTTCAATCTAGTTCTCCTATGGCGCCCATTTACCTATAAATAATTAAAGATAAAAAGGCTGAAGAACACAGCAAAGAACATGGTGGGTGGACAACTCAACTAAACGCGCGTAGTACCAAACTAAGCCTGATCATCACACAAAAACAACTGAAAAAAAAAAGTAAAAAAAAAAAAAATCAAAACTGTAATAAAGTCCTCCAGTACTCCACCACCCTGGATTTTTTATTTTTTTTACACACACACAGTATATATATATATATATATATATATATATATATATATATATATATATCTTGATACATAAGAGGGATGAATGAGAATGCACGCGAAGGATAAAATGCATGTACTACTAATTAATAAAGCATTTTCCAGATTCCAATTCCGAGTACGTTCGAGAGAGCAATAAAGTTTGGAAATGTGAATGAAAGGTCTGTGTCATCAGCTTCTAGGGTTTTGTTCGCTGTTTGTTTTGTGTGTCATTATTGGCAGGCCCCTATAAGCATGAGAAATTAAACGCTCGTTATTCCGAGGGTATGTTTGTGTTCTCAGAACTCAGAAGAATATATAACATGTAAGTACCCTCACTCACTCACTCACTCACTAAGGTTAATCCTAGCCCAGGGAAAACCAGCTAGCTGTTATTTATTAATTCCTGTGTGGGTGGGCTGGTGGGTCTGTTCATCAACAAAGAACAAAACGACAGTGGCCGCCGGGCCGACTCTCACAGCCCAATCGATGACGTCATATAAAGAAAAATAGAAAAAGGGACTGACCGGAGAGAGTTCTAATGCAGAGATTGCTGAGCTGAGTTTCGATCTTGTTCAAGAAAGTGGTGGCTTCATCAAAAGGCCTTGAGAGATCTGATTTATACTTGACCAGCATCTCGCAGTAGGTTTCCTACATATATGGGACAATAAAGAAAGAGAATTTAGACACACACAGAGATCTAACAGAGACTAACCGCCCAGAATCTAAAAAGTGAAGAGAGAGAGAGAGAGAGAGGGGGGGACCATTATTTACTTACCATGAACTCGTCGAGCTCGGGATCGGCTCCTATACACGTGGAGATAATATTGGCAGCGTCTCTTTCTCGCTTATAAAGGTCGTTTTCTCGGCGGATTTCCTCCAAGAAACTCGCTATTTCCGGAGGCGCTCCTACCTAGAACAACAACATTAATTCACAAAGTAATATCTATCGGTCACTACTGACACACTGACTCGGTGTTTATTAATCCAACAAAAAAAAACCAAAGCGGTTCTTCCGTTTGAAACTCAAACAGAAAGTAGTTGAATCAACAAGAAAAATAAGGAGGGTACATATATGGACGGTTTGGTTCACCTTCTGGCAGTCGATATAGGCCTCAATGAGTCTAGGGTAGCTTGGATGCGAAGCAATTTTGGCTTTGATGGAGCCGAATACGTCTTCCTCACCGCGCCGTAATTCCGGCGCGGTGGATATGGCCGAGTACAGGTCGGCCACGTCGGATCCGAACGTCATCGGGACCCGATGGTCTCGGAACGCTCCGGAGGAGAGCAGGCTCTGGTAATCCATCGGCAGGATCAGATTCTCCGGCGACATCAAGGCCTTGTCGGAGTAGTCCACCGTTGATTGCAATCCGTACATTTCCTCCATGAAGAAGGTACACAAGGTTATCTTCACTCTTATGTGTGATTGTCTTCTTCTGGGAAAAGAATAAAAGCCAACAATATAACTGCCGAATGATAAAATTTAATTCAAACCCATTGAAAATATTTGTTTTTTTTTTTTGCAATGGAATTTATCTTCTTCTAGTTGAATTTTTAACTGAGATGGAATTTGGAGTAGCCGGAGTAACTGCAAGTGTTCTTGGAGGGTGTGATTGTTGGCGAACAAGCTTATTAATTAGCTATATCCCTTGATCTTCTTTTTTTTTGGGTGCAAATAGCCCTCGATCTTTTTCCACCGTTGTCTTCTTTTTGTCTTTTTTTTTTAATGGGTGTTTATCTACAGCAAAACAGCATTAATAAGATAAAAAGCCTACGCTAACTCATATGCCGCACGACTCGAGCATCCCTTGCAACTGTTGCAAGGTTCTAAACTAGAGAAAGTAATTTCTTCCCTTAAATGTGCTTTTAGCTAGCTACAAAACTGATTAAATGTGCTTTTAGCCTATAAAAGGTGTGATAAACAAAGACAATTGAACAAGTAAAACAAATTTCATTACGCGTTCGTGTTTTGAGATTTTCTCATTCGAAATTGAACGTGTCTGTAATTAATAATGAGACATTGGTTTCTCAAACAAATCGAGATGTTATAAGAAATCGTATAAGTTTACTAACTTATTTTTTGAATAACTAGAGGAATGGCCGAGTGCGTACTAAAAAAATAAGTTGGTAAAACTATATTACTTGTCAAAAGATCCGGAAGAAGATCGATCAGTTTGAATAACTTACAATTCTCAATAGTTATTGTACTACTGTTGTTGATAATTAGTTAGCAATAGTATTATTCTGATCATGCCAAAAGTCTGATTAAGGTAGTCAAAACGAATTCTAGTGGTAGGTCAGGCATTGAGACTTGAGAGAGGGCGTCCATCACCTGTGGGACTCACTCGCACGTGAAGGGCACGCAGTCGTTCTCAATAAGGGAACCCCACCAGATCGATATGCATGGCAATTAATCTTATTTCCTACTTTAATTAGTTTCTCACTTTCTCATGAAATAGTAGACAAGCAAATCCGGGAGATTAAATTTTGAAGAAATGATAGAATTAATACATGACAGAGTATAAGTTTTTTTTTTTGGCATACCCGAAAGCCCTAAGCCCCTAAGAAATGCATGGGAAAGAAGATCAGATTAACCCCGAAAAAAGTGATCCAAAAATAGATTTGACAACCGAAACGTCGACGGAAAAGGAAGGATGGCCAGGCCCCGGTTCCCAGGGTTAGAGCAGTGAGTATAGGCTGTTAACTCGAACAACAAAAAGCTAGTCCACTGTCGAATACAAACTGGATCGGCATTGTTAAAGAGCCCATGATCGATGTGAAGGAAATAAAAATTGGCATGCAGAAAAAAGAAGGAAAGAATAAGATAAAGGGGGTCATTATGTGTCTCCTCGAAGTCCAACTGTCCAACTAATCGAAGATAAGAGAGAATGGTCCGCGATTAATGGCACTACTGTCCTTGTACACAGAAGAGCAAGGCCAATTTGATATGTTTAGGTGTGTATAGACAAAGTTTGCTTTAACTGGAATACGTAGTCGGACCCAAAAGCTAAGGTAACTTGACTAGTCAGTAAAGATCGATGGAGCACAGGATAAGTATATATGTACGTACATTAATTTATCACGCATATTTATCTAATACATGAAACCTAGAAGAGGACGGGGAAAGTTGTAAGTTGTACGTGTGTCTTTATTTGCTTCCTTAATCTAACACACAGATATAGTTAATTTGCATGATTGAACCAACTGAAGCTCATTGGTTTTTTTTTTTTTTTGGTGAAAGGATAACTTCATTAAGCCCACTAAGAGTGGCAAATAAACAAACAGCCCAAGCAAAATAAAGAATCATGAAGCTCATTGTTAGTATCATGAAGTTTGAAGCTCATATATTGTTACTAGGGCGATCATCATAAACAGTGCCTGATATTTGGACTTACTTTGATACCTAACATACGAAAATTATCACATTAGTACCTGACATTTTATTCCCGACCCAATTTTGGTACCCACCGTCCATAATGTTGTTTAAGCCATGCCATTTTGACTTTTTTTCATGGGCATTTTCGCCTTCTCTTGTTTTTTTTAGAGAGACAAGTTTGAGAGAGAGAAGGGGGGAGGAAAAAAATTTATGGGTTTGATTGTAGAGAGAGGAAAATTGAGATGAGTTTGAGAGAGTGAGGGGGGAAGGAAAAAAAAATTGGGTTTGGTTGAAGATAGAGGAAGATGGAGACGAGTTTGAGAGAGAGAGTGCGAGAGGGGAGGGGGAGGAAAAAGCTTTATGGGTTTGGTTGAAGAGAGAGGAAGATGAAGACGAGTTTGAGAGAGAGAAAAAAAAACACGGAATAACGAAAATATTCACGAAAAAAAACCATGTGGTCATAGGAAAAACAACGTTATAGATAGTGGGTACTAGAGTTGGGTTGGGAATGAAATCTTAGATACTAACGTAATAGTTGTCGTATGTCAAATACTAAAGTGATAAACAATTTAAATATCAGATACTGTTTATGATAAAAACTCTCGGTACTATATCGTAGACCAAGTTCATCGGTAAACAAACTGTTTGTTTTGCTTCGTAGCTATTTATTATTATTTTTTTATGTTTGATTTGATTGATTGATTGATTGATCATCTCGGAGAAAAGTTAAAAAAATGAAAGAAAAATCTTGCAGAGAATCCAATGGGTGATATAGTGAGCTCTCAATGACGGCCCCCTCTTTTAACTTTTTAACCTTGCTAGCTTGAATTTATATTGCTCGCTAGCTACAAGGTTCAGTTAGCTAGATTGCTTGTAGTTCCATCCAGAAAATACTCGTCATGAAAATATTATAGGAAGCTCAATTAGGTCCCTATTTTTAATAGAATTTCCTAGTTTTGGAGCCTCAGTTTGTCAACCCTTTAAAAGCACTGCGAAGATCTTCTTTTTCATGATCTAAAAGAAGAGAGAAGTACGTATACTTCATCTTTTTCAGTTTTCACCCCTAAAGCAGAAACAAATTATAACATAACGTCATTCAACAACTATATATATCAGGGACCGAATCAGGATTGAAAACTTAGGGGGTTAAGTTTATATGTTCAATTTATTTGCCCAAAGTCATATATATGAGTAGTGAATGCATACCTGCACTATTCATCAATTGATTCAATGAATCAATGATTATTTCAATTAATAAAATTCTACTACTGTACTGCCTACACAAGTAAGTATAACACAAATTAAGATTGCAAGAAGTCCCAAAAACCAAAATTAAAGAACAAGAAAGTTCGAGAGTGACGAGAGCTACCTTATTCGTACACCAAGGAGACGAGCAGAGGAGCTTGCCGGAATGGGGAGCGGTTCGGAGACTTGGACTATTGTCTATTGAAGCCTTGAAAGAAATCAAGGAATGAATGAGAAGATCTGAAGAAGTGGAATTAAGATTTGAGAAAGAATGAATCAAATACTACAAACCTTTTTTTTGCCGGGGATGGGGGGCTATTACATTGATAACTCTATACTAATTAATATCTTACCAAGAAATTTGGGGGCTGCAACCCACACAGCCCTTGGTGCAGTTCCGTCCCTGATATATATGCTGGAGGTATATATGCAATGCACTAATGCTAGCTTAGTAGCTTGTGGTCCGTCAATTTGTTTTCTCGCTAATGAAGCTATTCTTAATATAAGAGTTTAAATATACCAAATTTTGACAAAGAGAATATTTTATGTACGCGATCGATGTTTGACTAACAAGTAAGAGGCACCCAAGTAAGAACCTATAAATTACAGTTAAGTCAATCTAACAATAAAAAAAGTTATTAAAATAAAAACTTAACCAAAGGAATGACAAGTGTTACTACTAGCACCGAGCACCCTAAAAAGTTGGAGAACCACAACCCTAAAATGTTGCTTTAACTTTCTTAGTCAAACGATAAACGTGTTACTTAGTCATAATTCACGTAGACTTTCAAGTCATTTTCAAAAGATGCCCTATTAACATGATAAAATGTAGTGTTTGCCCATATATAGTTTACTAATTGACTTTTGTTAACACGGCGAATTATCGAGTTCCACATTTAAAATGGACAACATCTAAGGAAGTTGCATTTGAAGAACCATTTATCATGATCAATGATACCAAATCCGACCAAATTTTATGTTGGTGCTTTTCATTTTATTGATCCAATAACAATTTGATGTATAAGAGCATCTTCAACAGTTTTTTTATAATTTAGAAAAAAATGAGCATTTTTTTGCTCCAACAGTTTTCATATACATATCCCTATTTTAGAGATAGTGAGTAAAGAGAGAATAAAAATCCCTATATTTACAGCAAACTCTAAAATTATAGGGAAACATCTTCTTTGAATATTTAATGTTTTTCTCTCTTCTCTCTCTCCAAATTATATTTATTTGTACCATAAATTATTTGAATCTATTTTTAAATAAAAAATATTACCATATTCAATTATAGATAATAAATTATAGAGAATATAATAAGAAAGCTATTGGAGATACGGTAGAAAATTTATAGAGATTTTAACTTTTGAGTCTCTATAATTTGTTTTTACTCTAGTTTAGGAAAAAATGAGTCTTTTTTTGCTCCAACATATTCCCTATACCTATATCTATTTTAGAGATAGTGAGGAGAGAGAAAATAAAAATCCTTATATTTACAGCAAACTCTAAAATTATAGGGAAACATTTTTTTGGCAATTTTTACCCTCTCCTCTTTTCTCTTTCCAAATTATATTCATTTTCATCATTAATTATTTGATTATAATTTTTTAATTTAAAAATAATACCATATTTAATTGTAAATAATAAATTATAGAAAGTATGATAGAGAAGCTATTGGAACTACGAAAATAAAATTATAGAGATTTTAACTTTTGAGTCCCTATAATAGAGATTTTTAGAGAATTTGTTGGAAATGCTCTAAGTTTGACGATTTGGTGGAATAATAATCGTTTCTTTTCAAAATTCGTGAAAACTTGTTTCCAAAAATAATGTGTTCATCATATATTTCATCAAGTTTGTTTTTCAAATAATCCGTATGTCATATTCTACTAAATTAGATTAAAGAGGAATTGTTGGTTGTTGGTGGCCGGTTGACGTGAAGGCTGACCTGGGTTGACAAGGATCCCCATTAGTCAAAGATAGAAGAAGGTTTTTCTATAGTTGCATTTCTGGTGTCATCGTCTTCTAGTTCTAATTAAATTAAGAAGCTAGCTTTTAATAGACTTGGCATGAACTATGTAATGTATGAACTATAATTCTAATTGAAATAAAGGAAAAGAAGCTGCACTTGAGCTGAGAGCATTTTGAGTCGCACGCCACGATCGAGTTTCCAAAGCCAGGTCTGTTTCTGGTCAAAAGGAGGCAGGATTCTCTTAACTATTTTGGGCAAAAGTATTCTTTTTCTAAAGCCATTTGGGAGACAAAAATGGAAGGTGTTATCTTTATCATTAATAAATAATTAAATATTGAAAAGTTGCCATTATCTTTCCAGATAACCCTATGATATATTATATAATTTTCAGAGTATAATCCCTTTATTATATTATTATACAATGCTCCCCAGTGAGGCTGTGATCAGTGCTGCATGATTATAGAGTTCATTGCTTTGAAGAAAATAAATAAACGCTAATTTATTAAACAAGTCAAATCTACAAGAACAAGACAGTGGATGTGGATGAGTGGAAGTAGCATTTCATGTTCTTTATGATAAGTTTCATGTTATCCCATTTAAAGTTGAATTTGGGCTCTGCTCATGTTTTCCATTTTGGGCTGAAGCCTGTTCATTTTTGTCAGATGGACCAAGGAAACAATGCTTCCAAATCTCAAAACAGTGTGATATATACCACAATATACCACAATAATTAGACTGTGTTTTATGGAGTGATCGAGCATGAAAGGTTCGCTTCACTTGTGATTAACGAAGTTTCATCTTTTACCAACAGTTAGTTTTATAAAACACCCTTTCAAGTCAATCAATTCGAATTCTTATCAATCAAATCTATACAATCAATTCAAATATTGCAGTAAAAAATCAATGATATTGTATTTTTGGTATCTTTTGAACCAAAAATGCACATACTATGTTCATCCTGCATAAAGAAAGATGACATTGTATTTTTGGTATCTTTTGAACCAAAAATTCACATACTATATGTTCACCCTACATACTAAACCCTAAACCAAAAATACCCGAATAGTAGTACACCTGCATATGTATTAAAATATATTATATAAAAATATTATGCCGAACTTTTCAACATTTTTAAAGGACATTCAGGATTTGAATCAAAGTTACCATATTTCTGTTGAACCCAAAAGCTTCCATCTTTAACTTGCTCTCTAAAATTTCCCAATTGGGTCTTCTCCAAAACTGTCTCATTCCCATTTTCCTTCACAATTTGTTTCTCTCGAGCACTTAGCTAGGCAGCCATTTGCTTCTCCAGTAGAGTCATGCATTTCTAAGGCAATACAATTTGTAGTACTTGAAATAAGAGAGGAATTTACACCAATATAAAACCCTTGTTCCACTACTGTAGGACTACTCTTTAAGGAGTTGCTCACAAAAAGTACAATGAGAGAGACTCCAATTCCCAAACAAAACCCAGAAATGAATTTTCTGGTGAGAAAAACTGCTCTAGTTTCTTTGAAACCATGGCTTAATTAAGACTATGCATGCATGCAACACCAAGTTGGGGACAGAGGTTTATAAGCAATTAAGCAGAGGGAATTATTAATAAAAAATGTAAGATGGAGATCAATTAATGGCGGTGTGGAAATGTGGATTGTGTTTGCAATAACTGGAAGAAGCCGGGCTTGCGGAGATGATACCATGAAAGAGTACGAAGAAAATACAGAGAAAACGATGAAAAGAATAAGTAATTGTATTGATAATGACTGAGTTGACTGAGATGATTAATTAATCTGTGTTACAGCTGGTATACCTACTATATATTGAGTAATGTACCCTTTTACCCTTAACAGAAACGAGGAATTCAGTGGGAGGATGGGAGGCTAGAGTGTGACGCCAAGTAGAGAACAAACAGAGTGCTGGACAAAAGTTCCTACCGCCCTTTGGCGCGGAGAGGCAGTAACAGCTAGAGACGACACCGTGAAAAATCAAGGGGCAGCCTAGTCAGATCATCAAATTTTGACCTCCCACTTTTTTTTTTTTAACGCCAAAACAAAAAGACTCAAATACAAATTTATTAATAAAAGACCAAGTTACATCTCAGAGAAAATATAGTTAATAGATGTGTCACATTGTTACAAACTCAGGACATATACTAGAAAAATATCTTAAAACAAATCAACAGTCTAGCTGAGAGTATCCTTAGCCTCATCAAGACTTCAAGTACGTAGATGCCCATCAAATGCTAAGCTAGTTTCTTCACGCACAAGGATCACGAACAACAATATTCAACGCATCTGACTCAGTGAGAAGTGGATCGATCAGAGAAGAGGATCTTAATAATAACCAGTGTACTACGTACTTAAGCATCAGTGAAAAATGAGTAGCTAGGCTAGAGATCTCAATTTTTTTTACTAAATTTGGGTACCAAATCTGCCACCTCATTAGCTTTTTGCTTACTAATTTCCTATGTGTATTTATGCCAATTAATTTCTTTTAGAAAAAAAATTATTAAAAACAATATTGTGAATTAAGCTATACAACCAGATAATTAAGCAAAGAATTAAGCCCTAAAATCCCTAAACTAAGCCATCATCCATTTTTTATCTGGGTCGATCGTCGATCTCGTCGCTTAATGCAACTCCCCAATCTGGATTCTCTTCTATGAGAAGTGACAACATGAAAGCGTTCATCTTTTGGAATGAAAAAGAATCAAAGAAGGGAGAATAGTTTTCTGGAGATCTAGAAGACGAACTAATTGTGCAAAGAACCAGAAAATAGAGAATTGAGCTAGTAGTACTGAAATTGAGCTAACTAACTAATTAAGGATTAATTATTGGTGCCTAAAAGAGCGAGAAGAAAGGTCCTGTAGTGTCCAGTGGTATCTGAATGAACTGCATCATACAATGTTTTTCCATATTTCTGGCGATATTCTGCCTTTATATACTGCATGTCAATCTCACCACTACCCTTACCAGTGTCGGGTCATGTACCCAAACCCTTCATCGCCTTGCGTAAAACCTGCATTCATTAACCTAATTTGTTTCATAATTAAACTAATTGAGTACCAACTAGCTAGCTAGGGTTAATGTCAATGTTAATTAACAGATCGATTAGAGACATGCATATATACCTTTGCAAAATCGATGCCAGGATGTTCAGCACATTGTAAGATAGCCATAAGCGCATGCCCGAAATTCCCAGATGTTTCCTTTGTTATTGTCTGCAAATGTGTGGTACGTACGGTCCAAACTTAATTAAGTTCAATTAAAATAACAACGTACCGTTTGTACCGTATTTTGAAGCATGAGATATGTCCGAATATTTTAACCGTTAGAACTACTTTTTCACCGACTCTAACCTTGAAAAACTAGGCATTCAGAATTACTGTATTAGCTAGGTACCTTTTGCAATGTATGGCGATATTTGTTCTTGTAATTAAGCAGAGCTAACAGCAGCCAAATGCACCCTGCTTCTTCCACTAAATATTTGTATGAAAGTCTTTTCATCAGTTCCCGCCAGTTTCTTCTCCCCGGCCTTATACAGAGCTTCTGCGTCTTTCTCCACCTCCAATTGATCGAATTCTGGACCTTCGTACCGCGATTCACTAACATATGCAAGCAGCAACTGCATTCCACGCAAAATTTGAACTCAAATTAATTAAAATCGTGTATTATCAAAATTGTACGTACGTAGCAAGTATTGATCGAAACTCTGAATACATATTATGTATATGCGGGACTGGCCTTTTTATGATCTCCAGAGGCTTTAGACGCAATGTCATCCTCGAGGCCAACACTGAAATTTGAAAAGTAGATTTGCTTGAATTGTCGCATCTGGGATGGAGTACGAGAGCATATGACTTCACTGGCCGCTTTGAGATCAACATCACCCTCCAATGCCTGCCTTAATATTTTTGCGTCACGCGTTGCCGGATCAGGCATCCACAACAACACTGCTTTCTGCATAATCGATCATCCGATCCACAATGCCATTCCAACCTTCTTTCTCCTGTTAATTTCCCTTAATTATTTGAACTACCAGTGGTACTTTAATTTAATTATTAAGTAGCTAGCTTAATTAGATTGAATAGTGTTGTAGTATAGATTAGTAACTATTGAAGGCTTCAACATTCCCAAGTAGCTGATCACAGTTTTTTCAAATTGATTCAATCGAAGAAGAATCAATGTACGTTTTCCATCTTTGTAGCTTAATTATCAAAACAAACAGCAACGTACAAACTCGTTCATGTATTCACCAAAAGAGAAGGAAAATTGTCCATGTGTATGTATTTCTATCTGGTCATACCCACTTCACCCAAATGGGCACATTCAATCCAGTAGACAGGTCTTAACCCGTTAGCTCCCCCATTCAGTCAATGACCTAAATTGCTAAGCTCAATTGCTTCTGTGGTCGATGGCCTAATTTTTTATACAGCTAAGCCAAAAACTGTATTTTTTTTTATAGTAAATTTTTGGAGTTGTAGGTGAGGGATGCGTCAGCAGTGACATATATGAGATATATACGACATGAATAAGATCAATGTGGTCCTATTTTAGCTAGTTTGCAAATCAAATCAATTTGAGTTTTAGCATTATTTTAACCCATATAGGTTGACTACTGTTTGAGACGAAGAGAAATTAAGTGACAAATACGTAAACCAATTAATTAAACGTTGCACATTGAACTACGTACTAATTGACGCCTTATGCATGTAAAACATTAAAACCAAAATTCGTGGAGATTAGCTATTAATTTACTATATTAATAGTCGAAATCAAGCATTACAATTAATTGGAGTTGGAGCCAATTACGATCACGAATCCATAATTTCGTGAAAACTCCAGAGCCATAGGGATAGAGATGCAATGAACCTAGTAAAATGTTGAACAGTTGAAGTGTACGTTCTAGCTAGAGTCTGCTAATTAACTTGGTAAGGTTTTCATATATAAGATCAAGGCTTGCATAAAAAGTTACAAGGTAGCTTAATTAATAATAATATCTTCTTCATTTGCACCAAAATTAATCAGTAGGCATATACGTTGATGCACAAGGTTGGCCACATTATGATATTAAGATATTAGTTAACTTGGCCAATAGTACTATAATACCTAAGACCTATGTGATGCATAAGGTTCTTGTCTGTAATACATTTTAATTAATCTCGGATTCTCACTACATATTACATACACACTTTGTGAAAGTTTTAATTGATATCCATGCCGTCAAATCAATACTTTGTGAATGGCGTCTTTGAATGAATCACATAAGACAGAGAGTTAATGGGAATCAATGCAATAACATATTAGCTCTTCAAGTCATTAAGTACATGTTTTAGACTTCTAAAAAAACAAAAGTACGTGTTTTAGTTAATTAGGGCATGTGCATATATAATTAATTTCCTGTCGGTCCTCCAAATTCAGAACCACCAATTTCTACTTAAATTCATAAGTGTGTATATTATTCGCTTTTTTCCACCAATTAATTTAGTTCATGATTCCAAATTAAAAAAATATTTGAGCTAGCTAAGCCGCGCTTTACAACTGAAAACTACATACATAGCTAGCTAGCTAGGCCAAATAACTAATATGTAGGCGCGGTTCTAATTCATAGTTCATGAATTAGCAAACGTGTCTCAAACAAATTCGTAAAATCACTATCTCAAATGCTTTGGAATGCCTATTGTACATCTCAACCTTAATTTGATTCAATTGACTTTAGTTATTAATGAATATATTGTGAGAATGTGGAGTGTTGTCCCACATTGGAGAATAGAGACCTTGCAAATGTGCTTATAAGGATTTGGGTCTCTCCAACCATTGTCAATTGGTTTTGGTTGTGACGCCCAGATTATTTCATCATGGTATCAGAGCTGCATGTTTGCCCGCGTGTGAAGCCAAGTGGCCACACGTGCTCCACGTCACCCAACATAAGTTGTCCACGTGTATGGCTTGAAAATTCGCCACACGTGCGGGAGCGTGTGAGAATGTGGAGTGTTGTCCCACATTGGAGAATAGAGACCTTGCAAATGTGCTTATAAGGATTTGTGTCTCTCCAACCATTGCCAATTGGTTTTGATTGTGACGCTCATATTACTTCATCATATATTTGGTATTGCCTTTTGAATTTTTGTTTATTTTTTTAAAAGAATTTTGACTTCTTGTCCCTCACCTACTTATTCTCTTTTTCATTCAATAAATCTTTCTTATTTGGCAACAAAAAAAAAATCATAGGTTATAAATAGTTTAGTAAGTGAGATGGGATGTTTGTCCAGCAGTAGTGAAGGATGGATATTCCTATTTCCACGTACTTCTTGCTATTCTCTCCAACAACTATTCAATTTGTATTGATCATATATCAATATTTTTTTTGTGAAATCATCGACAATGTAAAGAAAATTTATTTAAAATAAAATGGGGGATATAGACTTTACACCAAAATTTATTGATCATATATCAAGTTCTTGGGTAACTAGCTGAAAGTCTGAGTACCAATGTACCATAATATATTAGCTTAGATACCCGTGACTTGATTGCCCAATATCATCAATATATATTCAATGAATACGAAAATGAATTCATGAAAATTATTTAATTTGGTCCTCGGACACGTTTTAGGGTTAGTAACCTAGTTATATATAGAGTTGTAAATTTGTACTTAATTGAAGCCGTAAAGACAGGCATGCATGTAATTTCGGTAATCCCAAAGCTTTTAGAGCTGAGATGATTAATGAAGTTGATTCAGATTTCAGAGCATGTGTGATCTAACTATCGGGGCATCATGCACACAGGAAACTTGGATCTCGACTGGTTTGTTATAAACCAAATGCCCAAAACTCTCACCATCAATTAATAATCTTATATAATCACCGCTAATAGCACTTATGCTAATAATTAACTCTCATCATTAGGAAATCACATTAATTAATACAAAGTCGTGAAGCTACAAGAACTATATATAGTGACATTCACAAACAAATATATATATAATTTTGATCTATGAGAAAGAGAGAGATCACAGTTCCTTTGATTCAATCAAAATAAGAACTGTAATTGATCATATATATATAATTAATGAATTATATATATAGTGGTGTATTATAAAACTGCAATTTGATTGGAGGGTCCGAGGGTGTCGAAAGATGACTTTCTATTAATCAAGGGAAATTGGATTCTTGTAGCAAGTTGATGTGTGATTGCTGGAAAAAGTAATATTTAAAATGTGGAATGACAATTAGCCCCAGCCTTGTTTATTTCCAGCCCTAAGCTGGTTAGGTGTAGATACTATTGCAAGGTCACGTACCCTTTGGTTTAAAAAACCATATCCATTACACGACAGAATCACACCGGGACGGGATCAAATTGTTCATCAATCCTTGAATTTCCTTTCTTATATATATGCACCAACTTGAGCACTAACTACTACTAGTTGTGCCGGCGGCTATGGAGTATGGACCAATTACAAATTAGGACTTCCATATATATATATACGCAGCGACCTGGAATACTACATCAGACAATAAGTTTAATCAGCTTTTTGGAAACATATCTATGTTATCAATGACAAAATCAACAGTACTAAGTGACACTTTCAGTTGGATGTGTCTTTTGAGGGTCTACATGCATGCGTATGCATGGAAGTGTGGAACAAATGATCATTCATTTCATACAATACATTCGTGTGATTAATTGTTTGTGAAAATTAATTGAGAGACAGTTTTGTGCTTCACTTTGATCCAAAAGTGTATATGTGAATTAATTCCTGCAAAATTAGATTACGTACGTATGCATATATGTTAGTGTAGCTATTAGTGTAATTCTCAATCTTGGTCACCAAGTTAATCCTCTGCTAGTGGTCGGAGGTTTTTCGGTTGAGGTACGTGTAAATTCATACCCTATATTATGAAGGGATCGGAGTCGATCTTGTCATCGGCATCTATTAGTACTTAGCGACTCAACTATTACAAAAACTTATCAGAATATATTGAAGCGCCAGCGCAATTACTTGTTTGGCAAGAAAAAAATTTCTTGGTCGTTTTTTTTTTAAGCTAACATGTCATAATGTTTGTGATTTATTTCCTTCTCGATTATATATTGGAGTTGCTCTCTGTTGGTAATGCATGCATCTTATATACATCACAATACCGGCCATTTAATGCATATATTGACTTCTTTTCCTTAAAAAAAAAAGAGCAACAATTGATCGCATATACATCACTGAGTATCACCACTTTGTATACAATATAACTTATTTTCAAAGTTTGTAAGAGTAGCAGCACTCTTCTCAGAGTCGTCAGTTTCAAACTAGTAAACTGAAAACTGAAAGTAAAGTGTTCAAATTTTTGACAAAAAAAAAAAGGTTCAAGTGAATGTAACAGGTCGGTCAACCAATGCCCCTTAATTATGTCCTTCACCAAATACACTGATCATAAATTGACATGGTTGACAATTTGACATGCAAGAGATCGATGAAGAGATTACGATTGGAAGAGAAAGAATATTCCAAAAAAGTGAGGGAAGGTTGACATGGAGAATTTCATTAATAGTAGTAAAAGCTTATTACTTAACTTGAGCTTTCTGGAAGTTGCTGGAGATCGAAATTTTTCAAATGCTATCATCAGCAAAGGAGAGAAATAGAAGCCAAGAGTGATCGTGATCGATCCGGATTACATAAAAGGGTTACCCTTCCTCACTGGGAGACATATGGATAGCCAGTAGGTGTTGACACGTACATCACAGAATGACGGAAAGCATGGTTAATTTTCTGTTGCGCATCTGTTTTCCAATTTGTACATTGTGATGAAATCGAAGGACCACTCCACCACTTGCCCTTTCTTAAACAATTTAGATGTAAAACACAAACACACACATATATATATACAATTTAGATTATATCCATTTTAAATTATCTAATCTGACGGCTAAGATCAAAACTCCGTACCTTAAAAAATAAGGATATCTTTAGTGGAGAAACCTTATATATATATATATATATATTATTATTAAAAACCATAAGCCCTTGAGAAACAGAAATATTCAAGCCTGCAGAGACCCATGTAGTCTCTTTAATTTTCTCTACTGCTCTCTCTCTCTCTCTCTCTCTCTCACTCAGACAAAGCTAGCTCTTATAAATATATATTGGAAATATATTTGTATATAGCAAGTGGGAAGACAATGTGGCTTTGATTGGTAAGCAGTTTTGCATTTCTATCCTTCAAGCATATATATGCACCGTATATCCGCGTCGATCGCTTTAGTTTGGAGCTAGCTAGCTAGCTAATTCCCAACTCCATCTTTCTCAACTTGCAGTGTGGTCTCACGGCATGAATGATGATCTCTGCAATCTCTTTTTATCTCTTTTGGCATTCTCTATCCGACCTTTTCCCATAAGTACTACAACTCCATCTCCATCTGTCCTCATTTGATCCCCTTTAATTTGTCACATACTCTTTCCTTCTCCGTTTCTCTCCATGACTGCAACTGCAAGAAATCAAAGAGAAGTGAGCACCATCTATATATATATATATATATATATATATATATCCTTTCTCTCTTTCTCTCCATACCGATCAATCTACATGCATGCTGCTTCAACGAATTATATATTGTTTTCTTATATATGTAGGTGATCGATCATGTGGCCTAGATTAGTGGCGAACAAGATTCTGAAAAAGCGACTGGGAAGCAACAACTTTGTAGCAGATTTCCCAAGCAATTCCGATGAGTCCACCGGTTTGCAGCTGGAAACACCAAGTTTTGATCATAAAGAGAAACCGTTATCTCTACGCACAACACCGCCGAAGCCGAATCATCACAAGGATACACACAATTACAAGTATGTAACAATTCGATCGATCCGGCCACTTGTAAAATATATAAACTTGCCGGCATGGCAATTAAGGCCGTCTAGTTAATATTAATTAATAACGTGTACCAGATAGTTTCTCATAATATATCTGCTTTAATTCGGTTTTCTCTTCTATCTTTAAGGGTCTTTGTTAGTACATGGAATGTTGGTGGGGTGGAACCTCGTGAAGATATGAATATGGCGGATTGGATTAATGATACATCCTGTGACATCTATGTTCTTGGGTACGTAGAATCGTTTTTATAAATTAACAATAACGAAAAAGCCAAAGTTACTCACGATGCATGTCTTCTTCTTTAGGTTTCAAGAGATTGTTCCTCTCAAAACCTCAAATGTTCTGGGATCTGAAAATAGTATGATCTGCATGAAGTGGAACTCCTTCATTAGAGAAACTTTGAACAATAACATAAACTTCTCGGGAGACAAGAGTAAGGACAAAAATGGAAAGTCAACCATTATGGAAAGCAGCATTCCAGAAGCACAGGATTACTTCCAGTGTATTATAAGTAAGCAAATGGTGGGAATACTAATAACAGTTTGGGTTCGAAGAAATCTTCGTCCTTTGATTCGGAATCCAAGTGTTTCCTGTGTTGGCTGTGGCATCATGGGTTGCCTCGGCAATAAGGTACGTATATATAATATTACTAACAATGATATAATTAACCCTAATAATGATATAGTTAATTACACCACTACAAATAATTAATACTTTTGCAGGGTTCGGTGTCAGTTAGGTTTCAGTTGCATGAAACAAGCTTCTGCTTTGTGTGCTGTCATCTAGCTTCAGGGGGAAGACAAGGAGATGAGAAACTCAGAAACTCGAACGTAGCTGAAATCTTGGCCAGAACAAGCTTCCCTAGAGGCCCTTTGCTTGATTTGCCACGAAAGATCCTCGACCACCAGTACGTTAAAATTAAACTTTGAAACCATCCAAACCAGTTCGTTTTTCAGTTAATTAAATAACTTACAGATAGTTAATTAATCTCCTTAATTAATCTCCTTAATTAATCAATGTTTATTTCACTACGTATCATGAAAATAAGACAGAAATAAACGTTAATATTAAAATTTCGAGCTTAATTAGCCCCATTATTGCTTCTTCTCTACTATGAATTTGTCGTGACAGATTAAAATTAAGTCGCCAAACTTGTACTATATGTATTTCTTTATAATTGAGTAGCTGTTGTGGAAAACATATATATATATATATATATAATAGTCATAGTTGGACTCATTACGTTAAATGGGTTACTAAACCACATGCAAGGGCGGCTGATCTTCTATTACCCCTAAACAGTCCATTGTTTGGCTTCTTTCTTTAAATAATTAAATTGACTTGATACATATATAATCAAATTAAAAGCTGTTTTTCTATAAACCCTAGAAAGCTAGCTGATGATTTATACGTACAGTACTAAAAAAAAAATCTGAATAGCTAGCGGCTGCTCATTATGCGTGGTTCGATATTTATATTGCAGACGAGTAATCTTCCTGGGAGATTTGAATTACAGAATTTCCCTTCCAGAAGCAACCACACGGTCATTAGTGGATGAAGGGGACTGGAATGCCTTACTAAAGAGCGATCAGGTATATATATAATTATATGTAAGTAATTAGTTTACTTAATTTTCATGAACCAAAATTTGACGTCAATTTTGATTGATTGGTAATGAAGCTGAGTATGGAGCTGAATGATGGCCAAGTATTTGAAGGTTGGAATGAAGGAAGTATCAAATTTGCTCCCACTTACAAATACTTTCCAGATTCTGATACATATTATGGATTTCCTCCTCCTGCAAGGAAAGGTGAAAAGAAGCGTGTTCCTGCATGGTAATTAGTTTTACTTAATTAATTAAATAATCAGATACTATCTCAAATTCATAATAATTCAATTTGTGTCGTGTTCGAGACTAATCAAGTTCTTAAATTTGTGGGTGTTTTAGGTGTGATCGGATAATTTGGTATGGAAAAGGGTTGAAGCAACATGTATACGACAGAGGTGAATCAAAGTTGTCTGACCACAGGCCAGTGAAGTCAATATTTACTGCCCAAGTTGAAGTTTTACCGTCGCTTATGAGAGGATACCAAAGCTTTTTTCTATCAGACAGGTTTGACAAAATTCCAAGCCAGTTTGAGGTACCCTCCACCGGTGATCATTTTCTATGTAAACACAGATCATCAAGCTTCAAAACCTGAGTCGTGTATATATATATATATATATACATATTCAAAACAAAAGTGGTTCAATTTAAGAAGCTTTTATACACAACTATATTGAGGGTGATTTCGGTACTAGTCTTGAACGTACGCTTGCACTTCATTTTAACTATTTTAAATTTTAAAGTGAAGGGCGAGTGCTAAATTATATTGAAACGCATGAAGTATCAAAATCACCCTCATTATATTATATATGACTAGTCACTTGGTTAATATTCCGGCTGATGAAATGAATGTACAGTACGTGGCGGAAGTTGGTTTGTGAAAGCTTGTCTGAGGCATCCTTTCTAGCTTTTTCGATATATGCCTTATAAAAATGGAGCTCGGTTTGTTAATCTTTGTTTTGATTATGATATATACAAACTAATTAACTAACTAAAATGCAGATATGCTCCCAACTAGGGTGTTGTATGCTAACTACCATCCAGCCATATGAATCTCATTGGCATATTATATTCCAACAATCATATTTCAATTAACGATCATATGTCGGGGGACAAAAACAGTAATCAAAACCCTCTGTATAAAGACTCGACTGAGACGTTTGAAACTTTGGATATTTAAATAATTAAATTAAGGGGTTAATTTCTAGCTAGTGGGAGCATCATTTTCTCACAGTCGATCTCATAATGCATGCTTCTTAAGTGGGAAGAAGATGCATGTCTATATCCAACATTTCTTCGATACGGACATGTAATATTTACATTTATATATTGCGTGCTGCAGATTATACCCAGGATATGTTTAATAACTACAACTTGTTCCTCTTTCTGGCTAGAAAGAAACTAGCTAGCTACAACTTGTTCAGTTGAGTGTTTCTTTCTCTCTATACCAACTCCACTCGATCAGCTCGTACGATTTTATGTGGAACACAAATAAATCCGGTTTAAAAAATAAATAAAGGAAAAGCTTATATATACGATCGAGCTCATATATGCTCACCAGCCTCGCCCACAAGGCCACAAACAATTAAATACAATATTATTGCAAGAAAATACCTAATTGCCCACGTCAATTTTCATGCTTAATTAAGATTTTGATAACTACACCCTACCTAGTGATACAATCCTTTTTAATAGAGTTTCAATTTGGAACTCCAAACAAATATTTGAAGTTTTGTGAATGAGAAAATGATAACTTCACCGATTATAAGTACAAATCAAAACATAGAAACTAAAACCAGCTAGTTGCACCCGTCCTTTCCTTAATTTCAAAAAGAATCCAAAACCCAAGCTTCACGTACTAAAAGTTACCATGCAGCATCATTACCCTACCTTATATGAATAGGTAGCCTACCATGAAGCTAAATTTTAAATTTACGTCCGCCTTAATCTTTGAAGCTTCTTGAAAAATTTCTTTGAATTGTTTTTTTTTTTTTTGCACAATATATTTCTTTGAATTTTCTTTGCTACTCCATGTTTTCTTTAGACAATAATAAGAAGGGTTAAGATTGGGCTGCACTGGAATACACGCTTTTTAAATTTTGGGTTGAACAAAAATGGGCTTAGAATGTAAATGGACTCAAAAACCAAGACACACAAACAAAAATCCAGAAGTCCAAACAGAGCATTGCCTATAAAATCTCCCAATTTCAAAAACTCGCGCAAAAAATTCAATCCATATCCGCCGCATTCCACATTCAGAAGGCGCAGAGATGCAGAGAGAGTACGCTTCGCCTCTGCCTCTCCGAGCACGACTCATCGACTTCCTCATCCAATCTGCTCAGGTCAGTCTTTTTTTTATTTTATTTTTCATTTTCATTATGAATTTCCTGTGTGATTTGACTCTTCATTTCAATTTTCCGGCGACCTAATTAATCGCTACTTTCAATTCCTCGTTTCTCATCGGAATTCTGAATTTAGCGACTCCAACTTCCTCCAACCGAAAAATACACAGCCTTGTCAATCTTCGCTCATAGATTCTACCCGCGTTTTTTGTCCAAGTAAGTTCATAAAATTACCCTATGCATCTTAATCTGTTTTTGTTTCTTATCATTTTTATTTTATGATTATTAAAATAATTAATTATTTAAAACAACTGATTTGTTTTTTTTTTAATATATGTCAATTCACTGTAACTGTAAATGCAAATTAGGTTGGAACAAGGCACTGACATGGGGAACTGGCTTTTACAACCCTTGAGAGAGAGCAATTTGCAGCTATTTGCTCTTGTTTCACTATGGATTTCAAACAAAGTAGGTTTTCATACTTTATTTTTCTTGTGAATTTTCCTTTAGTTCTTTTTCTAATGTATGTGCAATTATATATGGATGCTTTGTAGATACACTCTTCTCCTGCATTGTCCGTCAAGATATTCAAATCCTTGGGAGACAAAAGTATCAATGAACAGCATTTCACCATTCGGGATTACTCCGAAGCAGTAAGCCAATTCCTATTATCATCAGATTTAGGGACCTTTTCCAACAGCTTCTCCAATAACATAGTTTGCATAAAACACATTTTGCTTATTTGGTGCTGCTGAAATGAGTAAATATGCTCAAATGGTTTTGTCAAGGTCCTTCCAGAAGCTAACAGATGATTTACATTACATTTTGGGTTATCATGTGACTGTGGTTGATGAGGATATTTTGTAGGAGGTGGTCTTAATGCAGGTAGTGAGTTTTGAGATTTGTGTGGAAAATATTGCTTTCGTATACTTTGAAGAGCTTTTACTCCAATTCAAGTAAGTTTGTATTAGTTTCATTGTACTGTTAGTTTCTTCTTTCATTTGTTTGTTTCAAGGATAACTTGTTTCATTTTGATACATCCTTCCTGGTTTTTTGAGTTCAGGGGAGTGGCAAAGGTTGGGGAACTTGTGAACTTTGAAGCAGGCATGGACATCATGGATCTACTTTATGAGAATCAGGAGACAACGATGCTCTATGCTAATCCTCGTTCTCTCGCTGCATCAGTCTTGGCATGTTCGATACAAATTGAATTTTGATCCAATTAAATGTTGTGCAAAAGAACAAAAAAAAAATGTTACTCAAAAACAAAATGCAGCCAATTTTAAAATCTGTCTCCATTGTTTGATTTTTTGTTTGTGGTTTCGCAGGTCGCTTCATATGTCATCACAGTTCCCAAACAGACGTTGGAATTTCCTGTTCTTCCCTGGGGTAAGATCTCGCATGTATTTTCTTTCATTAGTGCTTTAACCTGAATCAAATTGGTGCCTGACTTCTAGAACTGCTTAACATATTTAGAAGTTCTTAAGAACATAGTTTAGTTCCAAATTAAAGAGTATCTATTTCAAGTCAGCAAGAAATATCTGATGTGTTGGAACAGTCTTTATTGGTTGAATGATATACAGAACAGTAATTTTCCTCAGAAAGATTGATACTAGCGATTTTTCACTCATTTTATAGAAAATAGAAAATCCTGGTAGGGACAATGAGAAATTTCCCGGTGACGGAGATGCAATTATCTGATGCTCGGAGTCTGTCACCTTACTGGGCCCCAACTCTAGTGAGAAAAAACGCATGTAAATATGGAAATTGACATCTTCTTGCCTTTGTGCACTGACTAAGTGTCCCTCAGCAGCCTAGCAGTCTTCCTTTCCACAGCCTTGTTTGATCTTTGATCATTAATTTGGTGGTCCTTTCCTCATGCGTAGCTCTAACTGACTCTTTCATCCATTGTACCATTCGTGCAGCTACATAGAATCCTTGCTGACTACATATTCTTACATATTCTTTGAAGGGAATCTGATATTTTGTAGGCAACACTGCCTCTCCTTCTCATAATTATTCTTTTGAATTCCCTAGGTAGATAGGGTAGGAGTTGTATCCAGAGAATCCATTTATGGACCCACTTCAATTTTTTTTTTGTGGTAATATATTTGTTTGATTGATGCTATTCAAATACAATAGGTATCAATAGAACACTTGGAGATCAAGCTCGAAAGAAGAGAAAAGTAATAATTCCTTTCCTAAGCATGATATGGGTATGTGATCATCCATAGATAGGGCACAACTCGTGTCATATCTCTTACAAGTAAAGAGCGGTTAAGCCTACACCTCTACTTGCACAAAATTATTGGATAGGTAGGTAGTTTTCTGGCTGTTTCTATTTGTCACCTCTACTTGCAAAATGTGATTTGAGGAGAAAACTAGGAAGTGTAGACTGCAGAAATTTATATCATGATTAATCTGGAGTAATGGTAGGAGGGATTCTCTCTGGAGTGTCTTTGTTTCCATATGTAATGGTACTGGCCCTTATCCAAAGACACAGTGCTACTTTGATCGATCTTGATCATATATATGCATGGCCAAATGCATGGGGGTCCATTTCCACCCACCTCTTCCCAAGTTTTGTTATCTTGCTTTCAAGGAAGATTGGTGCTCTTCGTATACTATCACCTACCCTGCCCGTTTGTTAGGCCATTCATGAGTTCCTACTTGAATTTAATGATGCCTCTCATTCTCCTTTGTTGGTTCTGTACTAGCCATCATTTTTGTGCTCTTCCACCAGACTACCACTACAGCATCTCAGTTTTTGGTCCTGCCTTTACTCACACTCTATCGGTGTAGGTCTGGGTATGTCATGTGCTTGCTAACCTGTAAATACATTGGGCCAACTCTGACATAGGGGCTTTGGCCAGTAATGAGTAAAACATCTTGCAAGATCTCGGCAGGCTGATTTTAGATGATCAATATAAGTAATGAACACGGGATTGGGATTTGTCATTCCTAGCTAATTCTGTGCTGCATTGATAGAGATTAGCGTTACTGATTGTAAGACATTGTTGTGTATGCAGTTAAGTTTGTAACAGGATGCGAAGAAGAGGATATTGTAGAGATGGTTGGAGGCATTCTTAAGCATGTATTCCATCTTTCTTGCTGAAGTGTGAAGTCTGAACTCTGAAGAGGGCAACTTGTCTGTGTTTGGTACATTAAATCCCTATTTACACTGCTTTTTTGTTCTTTTTCTTCTCTCTACAATGTGCAAAGCTATTTTGAATGCAATTATGCTTATAAATAAGCTCTTTGATGATGAGAGAATAAACTAGGAAAAATGTAAAGAGGGTGTTGGGGGCCATTGATATTAATACACAAGAAAGTACTTTTCTCTGTGGGTTCTACCACACACGGCCATTGATTTCAATCGGGAAGTTGCCTATACTTTTCTTGCTTTATCTTTGTTTGGGTCCATTAGAAATCACTTACCAGTGATCACTGTGATGCTGTGTTGTCTTGTCCCCTTGTGGAATATTACCACATTTGCTTAATTTTAACAAATCTTACTTATAATCCAAAAAAAAAAAAATCTTACTTATAATCTCTCCCTTCTTACAAGTTACAAACTTAGGGGTTTAAGGCTTTATCAGGGGTGGAGGATATGTCAAAGTATATAATAGAGTCATGCATACTGAAGTGAACCACCTCAAGGCTGAAGTCCAAGTCCAACCAAATTTGGTTTGCCTCATAAACAGAGAGAGGGGACTATATAAATGTTGTTGTTTGAGGTCAAGTATGGTGCGCTAGCTGTTTTATATTCTCACATTGAGTTTGGTCCAGTCTTTGTTGAATACTTAAAACATAGATATGACTATTGTTGGAATGAACACACATTTGATTTGTTGGGATGACGCAGCTGTAAAGAATACTACATGTCATGTCCAGCTTCCAAGCAAGGACGGAGTTAGACTCGAGAGTAACTTACAAGGAAAACCCTGTAAAGATTTCCATGTTTTCATTTGCTTTTTGTAGGTGCATTCATCTCTTTGCTCCATTGTTTTCCTACAATTTAAGTAAATCTTGTGCATATTGAAAGAGATCGAACTGCTAACCTAGGTTAATTTTAACCTAATTCTTCACATTCCATTCCGAATTGCGTCAATTCAAGTATCGATAATTGCGTATAGACTCGTCAATTTGTGATAATCATCTAATTAGAGAAGTTTTTTTTAGAAACTAATTTACAAAGTCCTTAACAAAGTCCATGGCATCGCCCTCAAAGGCTGTTTATTGGGCGCATTTGCTTTAATGGTGCCGGCTAATAAATCCAAGCAAACCAACCCCACATTTTCATTCATTTAGTGCAAAAACCGTACTATATAACTAGTCTTATTCCCCGCCCAACAACCAATATGATATATATTGTTCATTTTCTTCCTTCTCTATCTTCAAGGGTAGGTTAGATATAGATATCCACTATACATATGTGTGGTCAATGTATCATCAAATCGCTTTTGGTAATGGCTTTTATTTACCCATTTCCTCTTAATGGTTTTAGTGCATTTGATTTGGGTAGCTCCGGTGAAAATGGCCAAGAAAAGAAAGACTCCTAGGCTCCTTGCTTGTCTGTCCTTCCTGCTTCTTTGGGTAGCTTCAAAGCCATCATAATTCCTACCACTTATGAAACTTCCTTAGTACAGCCAGCCTTCAGAAGTTGATTGTTTCTACTAAACCCTTCAAGACAAAATATATAGTAATATAGGGGGAAATTCTGCCATAAACGGAGCATGTCATGCTTGGGCACGTGGCATGCTCCTAAGCCCTTGGATGCATCCTCTACCCCACCCCATCCCCCTGCAAATGTATCCTTCTGCCCGAGCACCCTTCTGCCCCGGGCACTGAAGGTGCACCCGTAATATAGGCCATAAAATGTGGGTTTTCAAAACCCTATCGGACATTGTCCTTAGAAATATGGCACTACAGTAATTTCCACAATGTACTTCCTTTTCACTGTTTCTTACCGACGTGAAAATCTTTCATTGAGGTCAGTTGGATTATGTTCCTGCTTTCCTTTTTAGGTAAAAGATTACTTTCTTAAAGATAAATTATTAAAAGACAAATCTTTCTTTTGGTGGCAAACACTCCAGTGTTGACATGACAGGGGAATTGTTGTCCGTATCAATCTTAATAGGGTTTGCCAAGTAATTCTTTTGTATATTTTAATTTTTAGTTTTCATTCAACTTGAAATATGCTTAAATTTCGAAAACTAAATCTTAAACTCGTAATTTAACACTAGCCACAAAAAAAAAACGGTCATGTCACTATACTTCAAACTATGATGGCATCAAATGAAGAGAGTGACTAAAATTAAGAACAACAAATGAATCCACTTCACATTGATTACTTATTGAGCAACACGCGAGTCATCAACTATACTACTAAATGAGATCATATGATACGTAGTGCATGCACTACACAGAGAAATGTGTACTCAAACACACTATCCTATTAGCATACTTGCTCTAAATAATTTCTTTAATTTTTTAAGGGTTTAGGTGCATGCATGGCAGTTAAATATCGAATTTATTAAATTCGTAGTTTAATTTTCAGAACTAAAATTAGTAGGCAGATATATAATACTAGTAATCCCAAAATTCTATAAAATGTGCATGTAAATAGTTATGATGTGGGAGTGTAAGTGTAAATGTGATGCATCAGCTACATGGATACATTATTTATCCTAAATAATTTCTCTTCTTGTTATTTCAAAATAGGGACAAAAGATTGGTTAAGGTGGATTGGGTAGATGATTCATGATTGAGTGGTGGAAATAATAGTAGTAATCTGCTTGTGTTAGAGAAATATATTAATCGATTACTAATAAACAAGAAGAAGTAGGGACCAATTTTATAGGTTGAGAAATTTCCTGCTTTTGGTGAAAGAATTACTAGATCCTCTCCGGACAAGATAGCGGAGAGGATCTAGTCCACGCCAAGTATCTACACGGCGCGTGTGTATTACACGCGCCCAATTTTTTTAATATGGAATATGTGATCTCAGCCGTTCATTGCAAGTTATCAAATGTAAGCCGTTCGTTAGTACTTACCTTTCTTTCCAGTCAACGTCTATCTCTAACGTAGCGATGGATACCAAAAAAATGCCAGTCAACATGGTAAAATTGGGTGAGACGGGTAAAAAGCGATCCCAAACCCAGAAGAGTTTGGGATATATGAGAGATCTGAATATCATTTGATGCCAATTCTTCGAACCGAGGATCATTTCGCAATCGAGGTGTCGAGAGGGGAGGGGATACAGATTCGGATCCGATTCCTATGAGGGGGAAAATGGGGTTGTCGGTCTTGATTGCAGTCGGGATGATGGGCTTGCGGCGGATCAGTTGTGAGAGAACGGTGGTGGCAGAGCCGGGCGCGGCGCCGAGAGATGAGAGGTGCAGAGTCGCTGGTTTGGGCGTTGGAAAGCTGGGCGGTGACTGCTGGAATCGACGACGGCAGAGACGCCGTGGTGCAGCGGCTTCAAGGTGAAGCTGTGACTGGCGTCGAAGACCAGAGAAGCGGCGGCGCTTCTGTCTGGGTCTGATTGAGATTGTAGCGGCGGGTTGTGGTGAACGGTGGTGATCTGGAGCTTTGGTGATGGTTGTGGCTAGCGGCGGCGCTGGTGCAGAAGCTTGCAACGGTGGTGAAGCAAGGCTGAGGTAGTGAAAGACTGGGCATTCTCGGCGGAATCGTTCTGGGTGTCCTTAGTGATTGGGTTTGCAAAGAAGAAGCTGGAGGTGGTGGTGCTGGGTGAAGCAAAGGCTGTAAATGATGGACCCATGGCTGAAATTGGTGCCTTTCACCATTGTTTGGTCAGTGTGAGTCTGTTAACGGAAGAAGAAAACTGTTAAATCACGTGCAAGCCACGTGGCCGTGTAGATACTCGGCGTGGACTAGATCCTCTCCGGACAAGATAGATGGAATTGGCATCTTCAATTCTTTCTTCGACATTTTGAGGACTAGTTTATTATTGATACTGAAAACACACATTGCTGGGTCCATTCTCTCATCATTCACTTGTATAAATCTTCAATGCAAACACTTGGATTGAAAAAAATATTCAGGGACAGCTAGCTATATAGTTCCTTTGTCTTTGTCTTTGCACCATCAACAGCTTCTTTCAAACTAGTCATTACCAACAACTCTCTCTCTCTCTCTCTCTCTCTCTCTCTCCATCAAAAAATAAAAGAAAGCTATTTCTCTGTGTTTATATATATATATCCAATTATCCATCCAATATTCGAGGATGTATAGCATGCATATATAGCACTTGATCAATTATCAATTAAAATTAGGTTAATGTATTATTGTGACCTAATCCGTCCACCAAACTTACTAATAATTCTTAGCAATGCAATATGCATATGATAATTTTGTTTATTCATATATAATTGGTATTTATGTAGGTAGGTTGAACGTCAATCATTCTTAGTCAAAATAGATCGATAAGATCATACGTATGTGACAATATTAATTAGATGGCTGTGGGGTTGAACTAGAGCCTTCCCTTCAATCCCTAATGAAAATAAGAAACTTCATACATCTTCTTAAATTGTTGTGGTTTGCTGCATACCCTTATAATTAAGATGGAACATAGTATTTTTAACTTGAGGGTTTAAGAGCGTGTTTAGTACAATTTTACTAAAGTTAATAAACTATGAGACCACCGGCCCACCGCATCCAATCGGACTAAAATTTAAGTACTAACTCGATTATCACTTTAATGTCATGCTTAATTACAAGTCACGATTAATAAGGACGTCGGCTATATATATATATATTCTTAAATTACATGTTTCCTTCCATCAACATGACGAATTAAAAAGTACTGTTTGTTTCTGAAACGAAACTAAGTGATGTATATGCAAGCTAGCCCTGGCTCGATCGATCTTAATCATGCCCATCAAAGTGGAAAGTACGTATATTAATTCTGGGTTTCTAATGGATGAAATGTTGTATACTTGTGTATGCAAGCTAGCCATATGTGTATTGCTTTAGACTCCAAGTAACTATAAGTGGTATATATATACTGCACATGAGAATATGAACATTATTATTATTATTATTTAATAGTTTAGAGGCAGAGATCGAAATTCTACATTGCACGTTTTGTGACTGTTGATGGATCGAAGAAGATAGTCCATGTCAGGTGTTGCATTCGTATGAATATGATTAGAGTTGGATCGAGTGTCCATCTCATAACAATAATGTAACAACAACAACTCATATACACCTTGCCAAAAAAAACAACTCATAAAAGTCATTTCCAAGTGTTTCTGACATACCAACCATTCGATGCTCGACCTATTAGTTTCTCTAAGCAACCATTTTCGATCACATATATATATATATTTCTAGTTATCTACTAGCTAGAAGCCTAGAAGTTTAAGTACATTTCATAGGTTAATTAGTACTTAAGGGAACTAGAAAGTACATTTGTGTCATCTATGCAGACAAGCTAACTAGTAAGGACAATATATTTGCACTTGAAGATTTTAAGACTTAAAAGAGTGACCCACATATTACCACCACTTTTAACTAATCAAACCCTGATCCCCCTTCCCTTTTTTAACTTTAACATTTTTAAGAAAGGCGAGCTTGCTCCAAAATCTTGCTTAGGTTGTTCTTTGCCTTTCAATCAAGCAATCCGAACGGATGCCAATGAGGGTTGGCAATGAGTCAGCTTGAGTGGTACCCCCACTCAAGTTTGAATCCCGCTACGAACCGGGTTAAACCTGTGTCCAAATCTCCATAAAAATGGCGGGGCTCATGGGTCCACTGGTGCGCTGACGCGGTAATTTTCGGAGAGCTAAAATGACCAGTTGTGTTCTCGGTCGGATGCCTGCGGATCATTCCTCCGACTGTTGGGGATTAAGGGACTATTAAAGTCTTTCCACTCCCACTAACCGTCGGTCGGTCAGTCTCTAGGTTGGAAGTTGGGCTAATCGTCGGGGCCTTATAAATGGTTCAACGGGGGTCGGGAGGACTGTCTCCACTCGGCCCAAAATTTATTGTAAAAAAAAAAAAACATTCCGAACGGATTATTACCAATGTTAGCTATTATGCATGTATATAACTTCACGTTAATCATTTAAACTTTAGTCACTTCAAATTGTCTATTTATTTTGTTCAATGATTTAATACATATGAAGTAATGTCGTATTCAAAAGAAGTTCAATAAGTTGACAAATTTTATAACTATAAAAAATATGTTGCATTTTTCACAATTTATTATTATAGCATTGTCTATGCTACTCGGAGGAAGGGAAGATAATGACATTAAAACAACAACATTTTGTCATTTTGTATTTTATCATATTGTTAAATTATATGCATGTATAAATTGACACATGTCAAGTTATAATCAATCTATCATCATAGGAATAATAGTTTTGCCAATTAGTAAGTAAACAACTAAACATTGTTTCTCATGATAAGCTAAACTCTTTTAAAGTAAAATGAAGGGAGAAGGTTCTAACAACAATTTTCCATCTTTTTTCAGTTAATTTGTTTTGTTTTAAAATATAAATTTTGGTGCTGAGCAGCTGGGGAAACAATGTAGTGGCACATATTTAATATCATTTCATTTTCAAGTACAAATTTAGGTCCTATAGAGTATAGGAAAGCTAATTAAAGTATACTAGTAATTGATCAAAACTTTAAGTCTTAGTCAAAAAAAGTCAGTGGCCTAGTTATATAAGCATATAGTAATAAATAGAGGGAATTAAATTGTTAAATATATATCTTAGATTCTTAGTTTTCATGGATCACAGTTGACATCAAATTCACACAGCTAGCTGCTCTGAGACACGAGCCGAGTGAGTCACTGTGGACTTACTTTGCTTTGCTGCACTCATCCAACCACGCGCCACTGTCCCATGAATTTTCAATTCCAAGTTCTAATTGGAAAGTAAACCCACGCGCACAATCTGATGCATAGTTTCACACTCACCTGCTACATTGGCATTTGGCTCAGTTTAGCCTAACCTACAACCCCCATTTTGCTGCTTATTTGTTTAATGCCGATGATTTCTTTTTCTTTCTCTAAAGCCTGAACCTTTACCCTGTTCTTCTTCCTCTTCTCTGTCTCTCTCTCTCTCTCTCCTCTTGTTGTTAGTCGCTTCTTTATTCATTTCCCGTTCCGTTTAAAACCCATCTCGGAGATCCTTTGCTTCTTCTAATTCTTTCACATTTTTCTTGAAAAATTTAAAGAAAAAGTGAAGAGCTTTTGGTAGTGAAGAGTGAAGAGAGAGAGGCTTCAGATCTAGGAGAGCTAAGGTTGTTTATGGCAATGGAGACAGACCCAAGTGTTTATTGGTCTCTCGGTCTCTCTTTGACTTGAAAACAAACACATATTAATTCCTCTCCTTCTTCATTCTTTTCTGGTGTGTAAGCCTTTTTCACTGTCAACCTCGGCTTCAATTCTGTTGGGTTCTCTGGGTTTATTGGGTACTTCAAAGCTCACCAAGAAACTTGCTTCAACTTCAATTTGAGTAAGTGACAGAGATCTGTGCAAAATGCTCGCTGTTGGGAATCCTACTATCAGCTTCCGAGCAAGCTCTGGCTGCAATCATTTGCTCAAAGAGCTTCAGGTCTTTTCTCTTCTTCACTTTCTGTGTTTTGTTGTTTCTAAAGAGTAAAGTTTGTAACTTTTTTTCTGTTGGGTTTTCTTCTTCTTCTTGGAAGCTTGCTTTTTCATTATGGGTTTTCAGCAACTTTAAGTTGTTTTGCTCTGTCTAAAGGAGAACATTGATTATTTCACTAAAATGTGTCATAATGGAGCTATAAATTAGGGGTCTATTATGGTTTCTTTGAATTAGTAGAGAAAGTAATGTGTCTTTCCACCTTTTTAAGTTAAAAGGTTTTGTAGAATGTGATCTGTTCACCGTAGTTTTGAATTTCAGTTTCTATGTCTGTTACTGTGTTCAATTGAGCATGGTTTTTTTTATTAAACATGCGTTTATATATTAGGGGATTTTTCCTGTTTTATTTCTATTTTTATTCTAATGGGTTTCTCCAATCTCTGGAATTTGTGTAAACTCATGAAATTTTTTAATTATCTGTGTTGTATTCATCTTCAGGCTTCGTTGTAAGTTGTCTTCCTGAATTGTGAAGTTCCTCCATTTTTCTTTTTCTATTTCAATTGGATTTTTGAGATTAGGGTTCTGTTGGCTTGTTTCTCCCTATTTCGGTGTTGGTATTGATGAAAAATAGTGCTGAATGTGGGAGTGGGGTATGGGATTTGACTTTCTGTTGGTTCTTCCAAAATGTTCCTTTCATCTGTGGTATTATTCCCAGGGATGTTACTTTGTTGGAATGCAGTTGCTTTTGGGTTCTTGATTTTGGTTTCCTACTTTCCAAAATTCAACATACTACTTCATCCATCTCACTTTTGAAGGTTTTCTCTGTTCTGTTTCTGCTATGCAAGTTTTGATGTAGAAAAGTTCATGATAGGAAGATAAGGGTGCGTGGGTGTTTCCCTTGGTTACTTTTCGTGTTATTCGTTAATAAGATGTTTGTTACCCCATTTAATTCTCTCAAGTTTCTCTTATCTCCCTGTAAAGCAAAGAAAATGATAAACTTACATGATACAGCAATAACTGTTTTAGTGTTTTGGCTGTTGTTTGAGAGCAGCAAATATGGAATGACATTGGCGAGAGCGCAGCTGACCAAGACCGCATGTTGTTGGAATTGGAAAGGGAATGCTTAGAAGTTTACAGGAGGAAGGTTGATGAAGCTGCCAATGCCAAAGCACGCCTTCATCAATCAGTTGCAGCAAAAGAAGCTGAGCTCGCCACTCTCATGGCTACTCTAGGGGAACTCAATATTGATTCACCGGTAAAGAATCTAATTTGGACTTTGTCATTGTGGAAATGATCATGTATTGACCATTTTTGGTTTTCATTCTATCAGTATTTTGTTCTCCCCCTATTTGTGTTCTCCTATTTTGCAATTTGGGCCATTTATTTGTCATATTTGAAAGTGATTAATATACCGTAATTGAAATGGTTAGAATTGTTAATGTTTATCATTCTTTAAACTTTTATGGGCACCATTGGATTGTAATTCTTCTCAACCACTCCAGAATTGAATGTTCTAACTTCTAGTCATCAGATGTATGGAAGAATGCCTTTGGCTTGTGAAATTTCTTAGTCTTGTGATGTTGTTTCCTATTTTGTACTCTTGAATAATCTGGCTTGTAGAAGAATTTTGTTCGATACTATATTCCATTTCCTGCTTTTGTTTGAAAGTTTAGTATTAAATATCCATGGATAAATATCTTTTACTGTTATAAGATGTTTGTAACTTCATTTACGAACTATATTATTACTAATTGTTGTTACCAGCTGTTGTGTCAGTTGCACATGTCTACTAATTCACTTGCACATCTGATTTTAAAATAAATTTACAGATACGGAAAGAGAAGAGATCAAGTTCTTTGAAAGAGAAACTCGCATCTGTGGCACCACTGGTAGAAAATCTAAAAATGAAGAAAGAGGCACGAATGAAGCAATTTTCAGATATAAAGGCACAAATTGAGAAGATCAGTGAGGAGATATCTGGTTACGACCATCTCAACAATTCTCTGATCAACTCATTAACCCTGGATGAACAAGACTTGTCATCAAGAAAGCTAACTGAATATCAAGCGCATCTGCACACCCTTCAAAAGGAAAAGGTGATTATATTATGATATGAATTCACACTACAAGTTAAATTGCGGGTTCTTTGATTATGATATGAGTTGTGAGGTCCTGGTTGAATGGTTTTCTTGCAACTGCTGTTGTACATCTGTGTAAATGAATTTAGCCACCTTGCTAAATTGGCGGAGTTTGGGTAAAATTATTAGATAGCTTATGTCTGATGTCTCTATTTGCAGACATTTTACAGGAGGTTACAGCGCCATTGCTGTAACCAAGGTTTACATTGGTCTTGGAATAGTTGAAGACGAAAGTCTGACCTGTTACTTTCTCATGATACTGTGTGTTTGATTTTATCACAATTTTTTTTGGATAAACTGGAAAAACTGTTGTATCTTAGATAGGAAATTGTTTTCACATTGGATGCTTGGGACAGATTTAGATAATTTATACTGTATTGTATCTATATTCTGATAAGTTGAGTATACTTCTCTGTTTTGGCAGTCTGACCGCCTTCAGAAGGTTTTGGAATATGTCAACGAGGTTCATTCTCTTTGCGGTGTGCTTGGCTCGGATTTTGGCAAGACTGTGAGTGAAGTGGATCCTAGCTTGCAGAGGACAAACATAGAACAGTCCACAAACATCAGCAATAGCACATTGGAAGGTCTAGAACAGACCATTCTCAAGTTGAAAACCGAAAGAAAAGCTCGAATCCAGAGGGTAAATCCTGTTCCTACTGTAAATGCCTTTTGATTCTGGCTTTGAAATCTAAGAATTTAACCTTTTCCAAAATGCAGCTAAAAGATATTGTAGCATCACTCTTTGAACTTTGGAATTTGATGGACTCATCAAAAGAAGAAATGAGTAAATTTTCAAGGATCACTTACATTCTTGGAAATTCAGAACCAGAAATTACACAACCAGGCTTTCTTTCGACAGATATAATTGAACAGGTTGCATATCAATCTCATATCTCTTAGTTTTAATTCTCTAAAAAGTCAACCTCAAATTATTCTCATCTCTTTGACAGGCATCGGCAGAAGTGGAGAGACTCACTGAACTGAAAGCAAGTAGAATGAAAGAGCTTGTTATGAAAAGGAGGTTAGAATTAGAGGAAATATGCAGAATGACTCACATTGAACCTGATACCAACACAGCTGCTGAGAAATCAAATGCATTGATAGAATCTGGTATCAAGCTTCACTTTGGCTAAAGCCAGTTAGATGCATATCTTAATATATAATTGCCTAAGAAAGGTATATAATTCTTGTTGTTTTTGTTCAGGTTTAGTAGATCCGTCTGAACTTCTGGCAAACATAGAAGCACAGATAATCAAAGTTAAAGAAGAAGCCCTGAACCGAAAAGAAATAACGGATAGGATAGACCGGTGGCTATTTGCTTGTGAAGAGGAAAATTGGCTCGAAGACTACAATCAAGTAAGCTTTGAGAAGTTGTGGTAGCTGTTCCACAGGTTCTGATATGAAAAGAAATCATATCCTCTTATTCTAGCTGGTTTTCTTATCCTACATCAGCTTTTTTATTTCAGTTGTTTCTGAAGTTAAATTTGTTCAACATATATTAGCTACAATCCATCTTTCATGCCATGGTTAATTATTCATTCTTCTTCTTTCTAAGACATCTAGTTTTATTCCTTTTCTAAGACTTCTTATTGAATTTCAGGATGATAGTCGGTACAGTGCTGGGAGAGGTGTTCACATTAACCTTAAACGTGCAGAACGCGCTCGCTTGACTGTAAACAAAATTCCAGGTATTGTCTTCTTTAGAATTCACTACTGTATCTTTGACTGTAGCACTGTTAGAACTAACAATTTCTCTTTCCAGCAATTGTAGACAATTTGATAAACAAAACACTGGCCTGGGAACAAGAGAGAAAGATGTTATTTCTTTATGATGGGGTGAGTAGTTGTATTCTTGGATCTGTTTTCTTTCTGGTCTGTTTTCTTGTAAACTTAGGTAACAAATATTTGCAGGTGCGCTTGGTGTCAATACTAGAGGATTACAAAGTGAGCAGGCGGCAGAAGGAAGAGGAGAAGAAACGATCTAGGGTAATTTAACTACACCATCTTATGTGGGTCTTTCATGTACTTTCAGCAGCTACTTACTGTACTATTCTAAGAGAAAATTGTCACTCAAAGAGATGAAAATAAAGGAGATCTATGTCAAATGAGTTTTTAAACTGGCATACTGTTGTTTAATAGCTTCAAAATCTTATCCTATGGCTCTTTCTTCTTCTGTGGATGATGTTTTTAACATTCTTTCCTTTATAGGACCAAAAGAAAATCCAAGATCTGCTCCTCACAGAGAAAGAGGCCATGTATGGGTCTAGACCTAGTCCTAGAAAAAGTAATAGCTTCAGAAAACCAAATGGATATCGTGCAAATGGAAATGGATCCATGACTCCTACCCCTCGTCGGAACTCAGTTGGCAGCGGAACTCCGGAGCTCTTAACACCCCGATCTTACTCAGGGCGCCAAAATGGATATTTCAAGGAAATGAGAAGATTGTCTACTGCACCACTGAACTTTGTGGCCATATCAAAAGAAGATACAATGTCATATGCTACGTCTGTTTGTGGTTCAGTGCTGGGCTCCCCCCCTCGTGATTAATGCTAAATATTGGAAATGGTACGCTTCACTACCATAAATCTTTCCCACTGTTTATTCAAGGCTTAAAAACTTAAAATACAAATTTTTGCATATGCATTCTGCAAGATTCTTGTTCTCCACTTTATTGATTAGAGCAACTGAGCAAGAACTTGATGGTACTTTTGCAGGGACTGGCGGCTGCTTACAAGTTGGATGAATGTACACTGGATTAAAGCAGCAGAAACCTTGTGAATATGGAAGGGGATTGATTGTACACACTAGTTTATGATTGTAATTTGTTAGGATTACATGGAAATTGGTAGTAGTTTAACTTTTCAGAACAAAGTTGTACTTTGAAGGATATAAGATTCTGGAAAGAGAGGTGACTCTGCTAGGTAAAGTTTTGGAATTTCACTTGTTAACTTGGGAGTCTTGCATGTCAATATTGACTTGTTGAGTAGCTAAATATTAAAAAGGGTTATGGTAGTGCTGACCTTGTTTGTCCTTTGTGGATTTGCTTGTTTTTCACCATTTGAAATGTGTATATATGGATTTCACACCATAATGACTCCCATTTCATGTGGGTATTGCTGCTACAAGAAGCCTAAAGCTCATTCATTCCCCTGCAGTTTGGTTGTGCTCGTGGTTCATGTTCTGTATGCAATAACATATTCTTTGCATCTTCTATTTTTCTATTTGATCAAATAAATATTCTGTATCCCTAAACTTTCAAAGTCGCGGTCTTTTTTCACCCCAAAGAAAGAGGCCTCAAAGTCGCAATCTTTTGCTCATTTTTGAGAAAATGTTAGCAGTACAAAGTACAAACGAGTAATGCCTTCTCATTCTCAACCTTCTTCCTCACACTGTTGGGAAGAAGCCGCAACTTGATCCGTGTGCCATCAATTTCATGGTTTTCTTCATGTTGGCATGTTCTGATCAGTCTGAACTGTAAAAGATAAGATTTTGGAGTATCCTGCCGTAGTAGTAAGAAAACAAAGATGACACCTTTTGAGAAATTACCCACCGACTGTAGCACATTAAATAATCAGTCAAAATATGCTACTGTAACAAAGTTATCAAACATTGCACAGAGTTGAAGACTTTATTGTTAACTAGCGGACAATCTAGTAGTAGCAGAGTCTGGACTCTGGAGTGTATCAGTGAGGATATAAGGAAAGGGATCTGGTCTGGTCTGTCATCAGATTTCATATTTTTTTTTTTTTGAGAAGAAGAGTCATCAGATTCTTCTTTTGTGACTACGAGAGAACAAAAACTTAAAAAAAAAAAGAAAAAAAAAAGAAAAAAGAAGAAGGGATGGATGTAGTGACCTTCGGTGTCATAATCGGCATAATCGTGCTTTTCTTTGTAGTCGTTTGCGTTATTACTATCGAAGGCACCTGCAAGCGCCGTCCTTAGTAATAGTCTGCACAGTCTCACCCAAACACCTCCTTAGACTTTCCTCAACAATTGGGTTCTGTCCGGAAATGGCCTTCTGTAAGAAACGTGTGGTGTCAGCTGTTGTGGCTTTGCTTCTTGGGTTGTGTTTGGATCTGACTTTCGTTTCTGGAGAGTCTCATGTTCACAGCCACCAGTGTAATCATGGGCATGGCCATGACCATGACCATGACCACCAAGACCAGAGCTTAGTGCGGTCAAAGCTCCCCGAGGAATTGGCTGAGGAGGAGGATATGAAGTTATATGGATTTGGATTTCAACATGACCACGATCACAGTCATCATCATGAGCATTTCGGCGCTTTGCAGCTCTCAGTTGCTGGTATATATTTTTTTAAATCTTTTAATTATGTTAGGATGAGTTTATATTTACTGTTGATTTATTTGCGTTTTCAATTATGGGTCTGTTGAGAATTTTGTATAATGTGTGAAGCACTTGATTCTATGTGCATTGTACTGTGTGGTTGCTAAGCAAGTAGATAAAGCTGGATTTTTTTTTGTTTTTTGTTTTTTCATTTAATTGCTGCACATTTCTCTTGGTTTGTACCCTGAAATCAGTTGCAAGAGTTGAAAATGTGAGTAAGATTGATAGAAATTGTATACAGCATAATGCCTGTTGTTTTGAAGTCTGCTTTGGGCAATCAAAAGTGCAAAAGCTGTGTTGCTGAAGTTACATGATACTCTTATCTCATATTTTGGAGAACTGTTTCAGTGTTTTAGTGGATTCATGAAAAATTCGATGATTAAAATTCCCAATTTCGGTTGGGAAGTGCCTTACTATAATTTTATTGAGATTAATAGGATGGGTGGGAATGCGCCTCATTGTATGCCTAGCTTTGTCATCTAAATTTTCAAAAAGAAACTTTGTCATTCATATGGTATAGAAGCTGATAGGATTGGGTAAATAAATCAACATTTGAACTAGAGCATCTCAACGGAAAGTGTCGATTATTAACATGGAACACTGTTATCACAAGCATAAAGCAGGGAGATATCCCTTGATGGTTGTCTGATAGATATATTTGGTAACTCACCCTGATACAAGCTTCACTCTTCTTCAACTCTGCTTTACCCTGGTTACAGTTTTAAGTTTCTATGTCTATTCTTGTTAATTTTTTGTGTTATTGTGAAGAAACTTATCTTAAATGTGTCCCTGACTCCCTGTAATCTTGTTCCTCTGTTATTGTTTATTTTTATAGGTCTTTGGATTCATTCATTGGGCTGCTCACTTTTGGTGAGCATGGCTTCCCTGATTTGCCTGATTATCTTGCCAGTAATATTCGGTAAGTGACTTCATTGTCATGTAAAAATCCTTCTTGATGTTGGCAATGACTTTTTTCTTAATTAAGTGATAAAATTTTGCTTTAAGAGTTTAAGATGCCATTCTCAGTGTCAGGGACTGAATTCATTGCATTATTGCAGTACAGGGGAAACCATCCAAGGCGGTTGTTGATTCGTTGGCTTTATTTGGGGTTAGATTCTTCAATATTGCTTGTTTGCATTTTAACTTCTAACGCTTCTTTGTAATTGTAATTTTTATATGGTTTACATCTTCAGTACCTATTTAATTTGTATATTCTCAATTACTCGCTAGTGCTCCCCTTGTTTTCTTTGCCGTTGCTGATATGGTGATTCTAAACTATGAGTCAGTTTCACAGTGACAAACTGACAATACTTTCTATTTCAGTACTTTCCTGTTGACCATTTAAGCTTTAGGCTTTGTGAAATCTGTCTCCAATTTGCTAAACATTGACTACTACATTTCCTCTTGCGTCAAAGCAACTAAAATACAAATCTAGGTGGTTTTTGGAAGTTCTTTTACTATTTTACCTAGGGTTGAACATTAACTCAGCCCCTGGCATGGTGGCTGTAGTATGTGGAATGGCATGGGAATTTGTTGTTTTTACCCAGAAAGTTGAAAGGTGGGTTAGGTAGGCTTAAATCAGCTTCCATAGACTTGGTGTCCTTAGAGGATCTCAGGGATTCAGAACATCTCAGGAAAAATGCCATTTTGGCATTTAAGTTGCAGTGGCTTGGTGGTGCTCAACCTTAATATTACTCCTAATGCCAGGGTTCAAGCCTCAGTCATTGCATAATATTCATTTTTCGACTCAAAATAGTGTGACAACTATTAGGGCTAATATCATCTGTCCTGACATAGTCAAATATATTTGAGAGGTTTTGCATGAGCATGTCATAGATTTCAGATCTGGAATTTCACCATTTCTGTCAGTTACCCAAGAACAGGATCTTTTGTTATCTAATGTTCTTGAATTGTGAATGCCTTTCTGAACTAAGCAACGGATACTTATTCAATATTGTGATGGATGTATATCATGATATAAGAAATTTCTTTTGTTTATGTAAGAACAATTCAAGCAGTTCCAAAATAGCGTCTTTGATTGGAATATAATTTGTCAATGGTAATTATTATATCTTAAAGAGCATGCAGTTAATAATTCTCATTAGTCAAAGGATTAAAGAGCGTTTCTAGTTTTTTGTTTCTTTAACCAGTATTTGAATTTCATTGCAGGCTGGAGCTATGTTAGGGGATGCTTTTCTTCATCAACTACCACATGCTTTTGGTATGATATTAGTTTGACATTCGTTTATGATGCCTGCCTTCATTTGCATTCTACACACTGTGCAATTCTATACTAAATGCGAAAGTCTGATGTTCTTAATAACTGTATTATGCAATGCATATATTCAGTTTCAGACCTATCACGATAAATACTGATTCTTATATTTTCTCTGAATTACTTACATTTTGGGTTTTGAATGTATGCATGCAATGTTCCATCCAAAAAGAGTCCCTATAAGATATATAAGAGAACTCTTATCAATTTCATGAATTAAGAACTTAAATGTATATTTCAACTGCAGTAATTTTAAGATTTTGGTTTTGGTTTTGGTTTTCTTTTGCATATCATATTTATATATTCTCAAGATATAAAGTAGTTTTATTCTTTTAGAAATTCCATGTGCAATTCAATGTCAATATGGTAGTAAAGGAAAAAAAAGGAAGATATCATACGATATAATTAGTGTTAAGCTGTTCATGTTTACATTTCTTATTAGTGGAGTCAGAATCCAATTTATTGCAGGTGGTGGGCACTCCAACTCACATGACGACCATTTAGGCCATGCCCATCATGATCATATTGGACATGAGCATTCACATTCACATTCTTTGGAAGATCTTTCTGTAGGAATTTCCGTCCTGGGTTAGTAATACCATACATTTTGCCTGCTGTCTTATTGGGTTTTAGTTGGATTCGTTTAATTATATATTGGCTGTTGCAGCGGGGATTGTAATATTTCTTCTGGTAGAAAAGATAGTGAGATATGTCGAGGAAAACTCTGGAGGAACTAATGCATGGGGTCATGGACATCATCACCATCATCACAGCAAGAAATTGAAGGATGACAACGATTCTCATGATGACTTGCTGTCAGAATCTTCCAGTGGAAAAGATGGAAGGAAGCCAAATTCTGAAGGAAAAGTGGAAAATGAAGTTATACATGATTCTTTGAAGGAAAATTCTCATCATGATTTTCAATTGCGTAAGGTAAGCAGCTTAGTTCGCACGTTGATTTATATTCGAACTTCAGCAAGGTTGTGTTGCACCTTCATTTTATGGCAGATATGGAACTGCCATCTGTTGGTTTATATGCATCTTGTATAGAACATACTTTCATGTCTATATTAATGTTAAAGGTTAAGGATAGATTTCTGGTAATGATAATTTTCATGTTTCCCAATTTAATTTTGTTAAAGGAAAATTACCCTTGTTAATGAAGTTTTATTACTGGAATGCATTTGAAGTATGACATAGTGCCATCTGGCCCATCCTGCAGAGAAACAATACCACAGGTGATGGGGATAAAAAACAAGATGTTGATGCTGCAAATGACTCGAGTCATGATGCTAAATCGTTAGATGGAGAACCTACTCAATCACCCAAAAATCTTGTGTTTGGTTATCTCAATCTCTTCTCTGACGGTGTTGTATGTGGTTCTTCTTATTTGCAATCAATATTGTACTTATTTAAACCAAAATGTGGTTCCTCATACAGGCTTATTATTTTATTGAAAGCTTTGTCTTGCCACTGCAGCACAATTTCACAGATGGGATGGCTTTAGGAAGTGCTTTCCTGCTTCATGGGACTGTTGGTGGGTGGTCTAGAACTATATTCTTGCTTGCGCATGAGATTCCTCAAGAGGTTTGAGTTTTCTCTTTTGTTCATTTAATGTGGTTAATAGTATGCATTCAAATATGAACCTCTTCTTATCCAAATATGCAGTGTTCATAAATTATCGTATTACTTTGTTTCAGGTTGGCGACTTTGGTATTCTGGTGAGGTCTGGTTTCAGTGTATCTAAAGCTCTCTTTTTCAACTTTCTCTCAGCACTCGTGGCACTAGTCGGAACCGCAATGGTAGGTTATCGTCTCTGTAGTAGGGGTTTCCTTTTCAATTTGAATCACCAGTGATTGAAATGGGGGAGCAATCTGTTGCTTTTGGTGCAGGCTCTGCTTATCGGACAGGATCCAGGACAGTCATCTTTGATTGAGGTGAAAACAGCCTAACCCAAGAATGTGTTGTCGTCCAAAAAAAAAAAGAACGTGTTGGTTGAAAATTTAGTTCATTTTATACCTGTCAAAATCTCAACGAAATTTCGTTCTATACCAATTTGCAGGGTTTTACAGCTGGTGGGTTTATATACATTGCTGTCGCTGGAGTGCTTGCAGAAATGAATAACAATGGCAACTCATCATTGAAGAGTACGGCATTGCAATTAACTTCATTGATACTCGGCATGTCGGTTGCTCTATGTATTTCACTTTTTGAATGAAAGTGCATTTAGAAATTGGGACTCGAATATCCAAAGGTGTTCTGCTCATACAGGGTTGAAATCAAATTACAATTTCTTCTTCTAGAAAAGAGATGAGAGAAGATGGAGAAAAGAAGAATGTGATTAAACCTTGTCACTATACACGTTCTGGGGAACAGTCTTTGTTTTTTTTCCCCTGTATTGATTAATCAACATGCTTTTACTTAGTATCCAATGATGAGATTACTCTTGCTTCATCTTTTTCCCTTCTCCTTAATTTGATTAATGGTTTGGTTTGGTAACAAAACATCAAGCTCAATATTTAGAAACAGAGTCTGAAACAGCCAATGAAATTACAAAAGAGTTCGTACCGCATGTAGGTTTTCTATACCAGCTACAATATTTGTGGATCATCAAGGACCATTTCCTCATCTCACTCAATAATCAATAACAGATTTCAACAGAGCAAGACAATGTGATATGAACCCTTTTTCAATCTAGACTCACTCAAACTTGTCCAGTTGCTGAAGCATTTGAAAGACGGTAATGCTCTGAGTGGGTAGAGGCCGAGGCGGATGGGGCGGCATTCTCCGGAGAGGGGATATGATATGGTCACCTCCGCCGCGGGTGAGAGTGTGATGCCTCTTTCGAACTGCTCGAACCGGAGCAGGAACAGGAGGATGATCTACCATCTCATCCATAGACTGATCCTCCATTCCTTGCTTAGCAGCAGAAGACACTTCTGTTCTCTTACGCGGCATTGAGCCGCTATTATAATTGCTCTCAGAAACCCTTGCTGTTCCTCCATCCTGTAAATTTATTTTACATGAGACTATATCAATCTGCAGATATAAACAAACATCACAAGCCAAATGTTAAACACATAACAAGAAGAAGCCGAAGGAACTAAAGATAGATGCTTACATTGATAACAGAAGAGTCCGGCATTGGGCATTTTAGAGGGCGATCTTCGTCAGGCGGCTCTGAAGGATGTTCTATTGGCCAGAATTCAAAGTCGAATAGTTCTACTTGACCTTGATGATGATCATTATGAAGTTGAACATCCATAGCGACACCACTACTCCTATTGCTTTGCCTCTTTGTTTCATCTATGAGTGGAACTTCAGGTTCTTCTCCATCCTTATAAAATGAAAATATATTTTATATAATATATGATGAGTTGTACATGGAAATCTAGCTTTGGAATGAGAGCGAGAGAGAGAGAGAGAGAGAGAGGACTTACATAGTAATGACTCCCACATGAAAATCCCGTAGAGATATTGTTGTTCATATCGTTGAACACATGCCAGCTGAAGCTGAGCAAATTTGTTGTCTTCTGGACTGAGAGAGATAGGTAGGTAGGAAAAGATTGATGAAAAGACAAAGCTGCTGAGCTGAGACCATGAAAAGTAGTAGTAGCCTAAGCCTAAGCTAAAGCTAGTACTAGTACTAGTACTAGTAGTAGGGACTATAGAGAGAAAGAGAGAGGTGGCATTGTGGGATGGTTTTGCACAGTGGTCAGTGGAAGAAGATCATGAAGTAAAAAAAAGATTCCCACCATTTTCGTCTTTTATTTTTTTGGATTTCCTCCCTCTGCTACTACTTTATTCAATTTTAAGTACGATTTTCTTTACTTTATTTGGGGCCCCTCATTGATCTCTTTCTCTTTACCTCTCTCTCTCTCTCACACAAATTCAATTCACAAAAAGAGAAAGAGACAAGCTTTTGTTTTCACTTTGTTGCTTTAATTAAGGAACAGTTGCAAATAGAGATAGGCAAGCTGGTTTCGTCAAAAATGTTACAATCTCCCACTTTCTGCTTTTTAGGGTTTTGCAGGCAGAAAATGCATCATGTACATAAGCTGAGCTGCTGCATGTGCCTGTGTGAGTACTGTTGCTAAAGCTTATAGTCTTATACATACTCAGACAAACACATTCACACAGAGAAAATAACTAGTAGTACAGAAGCGAAGCACAAAGGGCGAGCGGAAAGCACGAGATAGAGCTCACTTTATTTTTGTTGATAGCTGTTTAATTTATTCATTTCGATGCAAATGCATGCAATATATATATTCGGTTCTAAACTCAATGACCCAAGAGAGCGAGGTTCATGCATGCATACTGTTGCAGATGCTGCATTCTGCATTTTCTTCTGTAATTTTTTTTCACAATAAACAATAAAGCAATATATATGATCCTCAAGCTGACAGTTGGAAGATTTTGTTGTCTCTAGTTATTATTATTTTCTTTTAAGCGGTAAAAAAAATTATTTGATCAGTTAAAAAAGGACGACATCTCATAGTAACTTGCTATGAAGTGACACGACAGAGTTGAGGCACGGTTGCATACTTTAGACAATTTTACAACACTATTAGTTCTCTCACATTAAGAACACATGGAACACGTACCATTTGAGTTTGAGTAGCACAAATATTTAACTATGATAATTGCCTATACTCAACCCCTAAGTCTGCCTCGGAAACAATTAATTAATTCCACAACAGTACAATACAAGCGAAATAAGTTCATATCAAGTTAATTAACTAACCTAATAATTAACATAAGGTCCCCCCAACTAGCTAGATGGAGTTTAGTGCTAGCTATGTTTAATAGTACAATACAAGACCACTAGACCAAAGTGATCAAATAATCGTGGAGAAAACTAGACAAATTTTAACTTTCGCTAATCTATTGTTTTTGGGTTCTTCATCTTTCTTTGGTGGCCTTGGGTTCAACTTTTGAGCCAGATAGCCCAATTTGATTGATCTCTTTCTTTTTGCCGGCCTTTGATTAAACTCTTTCTAAGAAGCACAATTTGATTGAGCGCTTGGGAGACAGCTCGTCCCTGTCCTTGTCTCCCGGCCTTGAGAAACTGTAGTTAGCTTTGCTGACATTTGAATTTGTTCTCGGATTCGATCTTGTGTCTGCCAGAAACAGAAGCGCGTCAATCGCTGCGTTAAAAGAGTATCCGCAAATCAAGTCTTGAAAAAGTCTTAACCTAACACAAAACACGATCAGTAACTTGCCCCAAAAAAAAAAATACTGTACATAACATATATCAGTATTAATTACATCTCTCTAGACGTTAACGTTTCTCCATAATTCTCAAAAAAAGAAAACAGAAGACGTTAACGTTTCTCAGTCCGTTCTGTAATCAGTGTAATGGTTCCTTTTCTGTTTTGGGAGAAACTTTAATTTATTACTACGTACGTACAAATTTTTATGGTAAAAAATTGCATGCAACTGTCTTGTTTACTAAATAACGCACGTCCAGAAATAACAACATGTCCAAATGCACGCTGAACGTTGAAAATGGAGAATAAAAAAAATGTAGGGGTGAAACGGAAACGGAAAGAGAAAGAGAAGGAGGCAGTAGAAGTAAAATAGGGAGAGGGGGTTCGATTGAGAAACTGCTGGTGACAATACAAGGCCGGAAATGAAGCTGTGGAAAAAAGCTTCCGGGCTTATCAAAGACCGGAACAGCATCTGTGTCGCCAGCATTTCTCGACGGACCTCCTACCGCAACCCCGACCTCGAATCCATCGTCATCAAGGCCACCAGCCACGACTCGTCGTACGTGGATTACAAGAACTTCCACCGCGTCTACCAATGGGTCCGTACGTCGCCCATGTACGTGAAGCCGTTGATGTGGGCCGTCTCGTCGCGGATGGACAAGACCAAGAGCTGGGTGGTGGCTCTCAAAGGCTTGATGCTCATGCACGGCGTCTTCTGCTGTAAGATCCCCGCCGTGCAGAGGATCGGACGGCTGCCGTTCGATCTCTCCAATTTCACGGACGGTCACTCCAAGCCCAGCAAAACCTGGGCCTACAACGCCTTCGTGCGCGCGTATTTTAGCTACTTGGATCAGAGATCTTCCTTCCTGCACCAAACGGCGTCGTCGGCCTTGGCGGTTAAGAAACAACAACAATTGGGGAGATTACAAAAAAACAAAGGCGGTGGTCTCGATCTTCAGTGTTACGAGGAGGAGCCTCCGTTGATGGAAGAGCTTGGGAAGCTTCAGAAATGGCAGTGCTTGCTGGACATGTTGCTGCAGATCAAGCCCAACCCCGGAACGGCGAAGGTGTATCTGGTTTTCGAAGCCATGATCTGCGTGCTGACGGAGATATTCGACGTGTACAGCAGGATCTGCAAGGGGATAGCTGGAGTTCTGATGAGGATTTACGCGGCGCCCGGAAAAGCAGAGGCTCAAATGGCGCTCGGGGTGGTTCAGAAGGCGTCGATTCAAGGAGAGGAGCTCGGAATGCACCTTGAATTCTGCCGGGATTTGGGGGTTCTTGGGTCCTCGGAGTGCCCCAAAGTTGAGCAAATCCCCGAGGAAGATATTAGAGACCTGGAAAGAATAATCCACGAAGCTGGTAAGGAAAAGAGGGCGATTGTGGCGAACAAAGAAATGGTAATTGGTGGCGATGATCATGAGCAGACCACGAACACGAACACGAAGAAGAAGAAGAAGAATAACAAGACGATAATCACAGACAAGTGGGAGGTTTTTCCTGACGACGATTTGATCAGCTGGGTGAGCACTGGTTACACAGATGACAGTGCTGCTGCTGCAGACTATAAAAACCCTTTTGCAGCGTCTTCAAATCTCATGCCTTATGTTGCACCTGCTGCACATCTTCCGGACTTGATTAGTTTGTAATAAATTGATTAATGTGGGGTACGGTCGATTAATGAATATTCAAAATTGTTTCGATCATCGCATGAGTCTCGTTCTTCGATCGCTTAATTAAATTTCCCCAATTTTTGTGACTTAGCTTCTTTAATTTAATTATTATATATGTCCTCCATCGATCTCCGGCCTTCTTCTCTCGCTAATTTGATATATATGCACATGCATATAGCCATATACTGATATACGTACGGAAAGCATATATGGCAAAAATCACATCATTAATTGGGAGTAATTTTGAAAATTTCATTCATGTCTAAGTATAAAATAATTTTGGTAACAAATTAAAAAAACATTTGTTATATTATATCATTTTGGTTAATTCCTGTGCTAACGAAAGGACAGAATGGTCTTCTTTTCAAAAAAAAAAAGAAAGGACAGAATGGTCTGGGCCTGAAGGGTAGGCTAGTCCATTCAATCAACGCGATAAAGGCCCGTCCGCCAACACGATAAAAGCTTACGACCTTATCTTCAACCAACTGAAATTCAAATCGTAACTGGAATATTCGAATTGGAGGTGTCCGAATGCTTCTGGATCCTATCCTGACCAAACCCTAAATCGGCTAAATTGCTCTTTTCTTTTTCTCAAATTTCGAAAATCTGCTCAAGGTACTCCCGTTTCGTCATCTCGCTCTTGTTAATTCGTTTAATGCTTCGATTTTTTATATTTGTAGTGTAATCCAATTCTCAATAAATGCTTATACCTTCTGTGATTAATCATGCATTTTGTTCTGAGGATCTATTCCATGATTCGCATCTGTTAGGATGTTAATTATGTTTATCTTATTGAAATAATTGCCTATCTTTCAGATCCCCTTTATTGTAATCATTCTGCGAGTTCGACATTCACTTACAATGAAGTTCTTAGAATACACACCCTTGGAGCGGTAAATTTACTGTGTATATTTATACATTTGCCGCTTAATTTAGTAGTTGATTTTTTTTCCCCTTTTATGATTATATTTTGGATTTATATTTGCAGATTAAATGATTTCCTTAGTCATTTAAATCTTGGAGAGAGAACCATTAAAGGCTGTCTTGAAGCTTACTCTTGTAAGTAGATTATTATCTGATTCTTTTCTTGTCCAGAAAATGTTTTTGTGATTGTTCTGCACTTCTGCAGAAGTCTAAGTTTCCTTTTATGTTTTAATTATTAGGCAAACACACGGGATCGGATAAGAAATTGTCTCTGAGTTTGGAGAATGAGGTAAAATTAGGCAGATACATATCTATTATGAATTGTATGTTGTATTAAGTGATCCTTATACGTTGCACTTAAGTTTTGATTTAGATAGATAGGAAATAATAAATGTGGAAAATGGCTCTTTTTTCTCTTTTGTTTTTTTTAATTCTGCTTTGAGTTTTCCGTGTGTATTTTGTCGTCAGAAATCTTTATTTCACCATAATCCATATCATTGTTTTCTGCATTTTTGTTTCCAAACTTCTCAAGGTTCTCTTGCAAATTTATGCTTCATAATCTTTATTTTCGCAACCTTATTCTCTGCTTTAAGTGGCAGTTTTATCTAATATTTTTATTTTGTTTTTCTGTTGAAATTTTAGATTCTTGACTATATCGGAAAATCTTCTGACACTGACTCTTCCTCACCTGCTGAATTCCTTCTGAGCAGATCCAGGTTTCCACTGTTAACTAGATTTAAAGTTGCTGGTTGTTTTCCTTATGTGTTTTATTTAGTAATACTTTTTGCTCATTGCAGTCGGAAGACATTGATTTACCTGGTCTTGACCCTCTATCACTTGTATCCGGACTATGACTTCAGGTACCCCTGTATCTTATGCTGTAATAAACATATTGTTTCATGGAGGCCTAAACAAGAGGATTAAGGGTAATGCCATTGTCAGCTTAATTGGGCGACATGGCAACCCACTTTATAATCCTCTTCTGTTTGCATTGGGAGTGTTGTCAAGAGGTTTGACAGACAGTTAATTGTCGCTCTAAAAGGAGCTGAGAGTTCAAATCTCTCCATTTCCCAAGTCAAATGTTGATGATCTATGTGGTTGATTTGTTTTGATTCTGCACCTTATCACTATGTAGTGTATTTGTACTCTGATGCATTTACGTGTATTTTCTTAACTGGTTTCTTTATGTTATGTTATTGCCTACGTTTTTGTGGTTTTCCAGTGCTGTCAATGCTCACCAGTTCTTCACAGAGGAAACCTGGGACAGTTTTAAGCAGATTTTTGATACCTATATGGTGGAAGCATCAAAGGTATTGCTTAATGAAATTCATTCTTGCTTCGTTGTATGAGTAATGTTTTTGTCCCGAAAATGAATTATTTTGCAATTCTTGCATGTGATCCTTTGTTCAAAGTAGATGCTTCTGTCGGTGTTATTTACATTTTCATTTTAGCACAAGACTAACTTTGTTTGACTGGTTAGTTGATTGGTTCATGCTCAATTAATCACTTGCGTTACTGCTCTTTGACCCCTTGCTTTGTCTTCGAATTGACATGGTATTCATGAATGCTTGGTATATGGTTGTTTATTCATAGACTGGAGAGTTGAGTACTATTTCTTTCTTCCTTTTGGTTCTATTGGTGACTTGGTGCTGAGTCTTGCTACATTATCGTAAGTCATAGCATTTAGTTTGACAGATTTAATATGCTGAATACCTTGTTGAGCGTTTTTCTTTTGTTTCTTGCATCATTCAATTTCAGGAATGGACAGAGACAAATGAGGGTAGTTCCCTGCTGGATACCTTGTACAAGGCTTTGGATGAGGTGAGCATATTTTCATTGAAGTGAATGCATTCACTGGAGGAGGCAATTTTTATGTATAACCTTTGGATATGCAGGTTGTTGGATTAGCAGAATGCGAAATTTACGGTTACCAACCTGATTCTGATGCCGATCCGTTTCTTGAAAGAGGAGCTGTGTGAGTTATCTCTTTGGCTGCTCAATAAATTTACACATGCAGGAAACATGATGCATCATCATCCACCACATATGCTTAAAGTGACATATATCTTTTCAATGATATTTTCTCTTTTGTGCTATCAGATGGTCATTCAATTTCTTTTTCTACAATAGAAAACTTAAACGGGTTGTGAGTTTCCATATCTGCTGTTTAAGGTGGGTTACAACTAACCATCTCAAAATTTAACAAATGTTGCCAAAAAATCACTATTATTCATTTTTCTGTTTACTCAATGTTGTGGCAGTAACTTGGTGACTGATGGACTTATGATGGATGAACTGCGTTATGAGGAAGATGGAGAAATTTTTGATGTCATGGACATGTGAGCGCAAATATGCATTGGTGAACATGTCAAAGATACTTGACAACCATCTGTACTTACGTAGCTCGAAGAGATCCATTCTCGGGAGGTCTGATACATTCCGAGCAGTAGATTTAGCAATTTCTCAGAAACATCCCCGTTGATGTTTCTTATGTATGTAACAATAAAGCCATGTAGATATGGAACAACACTTGTTGTAGAGGATTTCTTCCGTATCACTTAACATTATGACAATATTCTGTAAAATAATCAAGTCAAAAGCTTTTAGCAGCTGTTTGCTAAAAGTAGCAGGAAACTTAAGTTGTAGGTTTAGCTGTTTGTTAACTTCTTTGTTTATTCTAATATATATATTACCCTAACTTGATCAGTATTTCAAGGATTGCAACACAAGAAACCTACTTCAAGCATAGTTCCGGTGTTGTGTTGTGTTGCATTGTATGTTTCTTTACATTCCCATTAATTCTGGTTGAAGGTGCTGCAGTTGCTTCCTGTATTAGTGTGATCTGTGCTTAATTTCTATGTCAACGGCCTTGAAAGTCAACTATGCATCCAAGAATGAAATGTTGATACTTTCTGCGCCTAAATGTGGACTCAATCTTACACAAGTTTTTTTTGACACAAGTTAAATGCGCCTAAATGTGGACTCAATCTTACACAAGTTAAATATTAAGCATCCACATGTAGACCAGAATAAGATATCAGTGTAATTGCCAATTTTTATTCTTTTTTCTTGGGCAAATTTTTAATTTTATTAGTCCATTTTTGAGTAACTCTGGATGTCTCACTTGCGAAAAGACCAAATAGCCATGGGCATGCAAATGCCAATTTGAGATGGATAAACTATAACAGCACACTTGGTAGTTTAACTTCCCTTTTGGATAATTGGATGAGGTGAATTTCAACAGGCAGCTGCGGGAGAGTACTTGTCATTGATCTGGACACAATAACTTTTTAACTTTGGTCAAAGATAAGATATAATAATTAAGCGCGTTAAATGCTTAACCTTCTCATTATTGCACCAATATAAATTTTATACAAGTGGTAAAAAATTGGTTCCGATCTATCTCTCTTCTTCTCTGGAAGAAAATTTACTTTAACAAAAAAAAAATCAAAGTATCATCATCAATTAGAGTTACCACACAAATTAATAAGACATTAATTAATGTCTCTAGGCTATTCTTAACGATTCCACCATTAAAAGAAAATTCTAATCTATCTTGAAAAAAGCGGCTCTTCTTTGATGGTCTCCAACAATGGCTTCCTTGAGCTACACGCAGCTAACCTATACTGGAACTCTGCAACTTGCAACCCTTCAAATCCATCCAGGCTCAGCCTCAACGGACCTTGACCTTCTACATCACCGCTTTGACTTTTCTCCTCCTCCTCACCAGTATTGTCGTTTTGTACAGCTTGAGCCTCCGGCAAGATCCGGACCTTCCCGCCGGAAATCCGCTTGGCCGCGGAGTTGGCCGCGATGAAAAACACGGTCATGTCGGCGGCGGTGACGATGGAGCTGAGCCGCCTCATCGGAAACATGATGTAGACGTTGCCGAACTCGAGCTCCTCGTCGGCGGCGAGGGCCGAGAATCTCCGGCCGATGTGGAGAGAACTCGAATTTGCTAAAAACGTGTTGGGCGACTCCAGCATGAGCTCCGCTGCCTTGATCGGTTCACGAAACTGTCTGACTTCGCCGGTCGGAAAGATCACCCGCGCCGCCTTGGTGCTCTTGATCAGAGGCGTGGCCAGAGTGCATGAGATGTAGTTCCCCATTAGAGTATAAAGAAGAAGATGAGAGAAATTGAGAAGATTCAGAGTTTAGACTGATCGACTTTGGTTCTTTTAAGAAGGTTAGTGGGTATATATAGGGGAAGGGAATGAGGGAGTCAATTGTATACCATATTATTATTAATAAATAAAAAATGGGAAATGAAAAGTCATGTGCTTATAGAGAGAGAGAGAGAGAGAGGGTGTGGAAGTTGTGTGTGGACCTTTGTGTGTCTGTTAGTTGCTTTTGTTTGGTTATTTACCACACCAAAAAAGAAGTAAAGAAATGCGCGTTTAAGTTGGGTTGAAAGGGTTGGGAAAAGGAGGCGAAGGTGGCGTGTGTTTGAAACTTGGATATCTCTCCACTTTGTCATGCGAATTTGCGCTGTGAATGCGTGTGGGACCCAGGGAATAAACCTTCCAGGCTTCCAGCTATTGACTGACTCATACACTTACTAGAAGGTTAAGGTTGGAATTGGACATTTATTTATGTGTTCTACTCTGGGAGGCCCAACTCGTGGTGGGGCCCTGGATATTGGCCCAAACTTGTCATAGGATTCTTGTAACTTGGGGCAAAAGAGACCATTTGTCCAATGGAGATTTTGCCCTGTTAAGCCAAAGAAAAGAAGAATAGATTTTGCCCTTTAACTTCTTCCCATGTTCATGTCTACTTTTTATCCAAAATCTTTATCAAAAATTTAAAACAACATGTTTATCCAAACGCCTTTGGCCTCGTTTGGTTCACGAAAAGAAAATGAAGGAAACCAATTCATTTCCTTTTTCATAGGCATGAAAAATTCAAATTCTTTTTAACTTTCATTTCAAGTGTTTGACAACAATGAGAAAATAGTCAAAATATTTTGTAATAAATGCAGGAAAGTGGAATGGAAAATGAATCCCTTCAAGAAAGTGTATGGAGGAGGGTATGGATGGAACCATTTTTCTCCTATTATCATTTCCTTTAGGAAAGTGTTTCCTTTCCCTTGGCACCCTAAACACAAGAAATGCTTGAGTTTTCTTTCCTTCATTTCTCATGGCCTAAAATTCGTGAACCAAATGAGGCCAAAACGATATGACATGTTACAAGTATGTTCTAATTGCTAAGTTACAAAATTTCATTCTAATGACAATTTAGAAGTGTAGAAATTAATGAATTTTCAAGCAATTATCCCTCTAAAGTTTTTTGTGTTGCTACTCTTATTGGCCCTGGTTATTGGTATCACAACCCCTCTTATTCTACAACAAGACCTGATATCTTTGAGTCATCAAATGGAAACCTCGATCATTTTCACAACTTTAGCAACAGGTTTTATAATTTATGCTTTTGCGTCTCTTGATCATAAACAAGATTTTGAGCACATTTGGAGTCATTATTTTATTAAGTAATTTTTGTTCTTCAATTGTAATTAATTTGTTCTGTCGTTCGTCCTATGTTGATTTTACTTATATTCTCTGTACTCATTGTGGAACTTGGGCGTGATTGTTCTCATAATTTGTGTTGTAATTAACAAAACCATACTTGATCCAAATTAATTTCAGAACCAGTTTTGGTGTATTATTTTTTTTGGCTAAAATCAACCACTTGTGTAAATCACTAAATCTTAGACAACTGGAATGTTTGCTGTTTGGTGTACTGGAAAGACATTAGTGTTGGCGGATTTGGTACACGCCATTGGGCAATGCCTCCCAATTTAGGAAGAACCGAAGGTGCTTAATTAGTGATGGATGACGGGAATCACAGTAATACGGATAGGACTACCGCACTGGTTGTCGACTTGTCGTTTCTTGATCCACGTACATCTGGGCCGGGCATTATATAATCCTATCACTAATGACTCATTTATAAGCAGAGCCCACATAGAGACACTAGTCCTCTTTGTACTGATTTTTTTCGTGAAATTTCAACTGAATTTAATGAGTTAACGACAACTGACCAACCAAAGATGTAGTTGGTACGTAGGTATTGGTAACATGTCTTCATCACATTTACATGTGTGGTAGATAGGTTATCACCACCTTATTCGTTTCTTCACCGGAATCATTTCAACATTACAAGCAAGTTTTCTCAAGTGGTTTTAGTTTCGGTAAAATTGAATCAAATTACCATACAAACTCACTCATCAATGTACTAGAATTACCATGGAATTTCTTTGCTCAAACACGAGTAGTGAGGGTGATGTTGGCTAGAGTCTTCAAATTAAGTGGTCTAATTCGAGATTTCTTCCCAGCCCACAAGGCCTTGGATATGAGTTTGTAAGCATGCTCTGATGGATGGAAGTAATCCCAGAATAAGAACTCATTAGGCTTTGCACATAACTTGTATCCCTCCTTGCCACATTGCACCAATCCCCCGAGAGTACCTTCGCCACAACATGCGCTCGATATGTCCGAAAAATCTATACAATCACTCAGATTATTAATTAGCATTTACATTTTGTGTAGTTGTCTAAAACAATAGGTAGCGCATAGTTTTTAACCTCATACGTTCACAATTAAATATTTATAAGTTCACTTTAGCAAAGTGTAAAAAACTAGAATTAGAGTCATTATCACTATTCGGAAAAGACTAACATGAACTATGTAATTAAAGAGAGAAGTAAAAGTTGAGAAAATTACGGTAATGTGTAGGAATGGCTCGAAATCGCTGAACTATGTCATAAATTGCTCCATAAACACCCACCGCCCCGGGGAACTTGATAGGCATATCCAGGGATGGAACTAGGACTGAAAACTTGGGGGGGCTAACTTTATACGTTCAATTTTTTTTTTTTTGCTCAAAGCCATATATATGAGTAGTGAAGAACTCAAGGAGATTGAGGATTTTCGTGGCTTGGATTGCCTGGAAGAAGAAAGAGAAGAAAAAACACAGAGAAATTGACCATGGAGTTGCAGAAGAAGAAAGAGAAGAAAAAACACAGAGAAAAAGAAGAAATGATGGAGAGAGAGAGCTACTGAGAGAAAGAAGTGAGACGAAAAAAAGAGGGAGAGAACACGTGGGAGACAAAAAGAGAGGGAGAGAACATGCACTAAGCCACTAATTAACATTTTAGCAAACATGTTGTTGGGGGGGTGTAGAGGGAGAGTCATATACTAATTAATACTTTAGCAAAATTTTGGGGGGGGCTGCAGCCCCTATAGCCCCAGACGTAGTTCCGTCACTGGGCATATCATTGACCAAATTTTCGAGTCCCTTGTTGTATTTCTTAACCATCAAGTTCATCTTTCCGAAACATCGATCAATGGGTGCACCTGGCAGGAGTGCCCTAGCCGGGACACAGCCAACAGGCCCTAGTGAAAACACAGCAATTCGGCGGGCACCATGGTTGTAGATTTGGTCCATGAATTTTGTGACTTGGGTTAGCATGGCTTGGACATAGGCATCTGGGTCTAGTGTTGGGGGGTCAAATGGGAGAAAGTAATTGAAAATGTCGTTCGAACCAGACTCGAAGAAGAAGAATGATTTTTGGATTAGAGTTTTGTCAATGTGGTTTTGCTCCACCAGTGTCTGGAATTGTTGTAATTGTTCTTGGAGTGAGATGACTCCCTGTGCAGGTAATCAAGTCCAAATCAAAGGCTGAGGTTTTTGGAAATTAATAATCCTGCAGTACGTAGCTAGTAAGTAGTAACTGTAATATTCCAAATTAGTGGTACATATATATAATTCTCATTAGTTAATTTGTTACCAAATCTTTATTAGTTCCTTGCAAAACACCGCTGCCAGCACTAGCAAAGTTAATTCCATTGGAAGGATAATCTTTCCGGCTTCCATTCATAGCTTCAATTTGTACCTCAAGATATGGTTTTTGGAGAGGAATGCCAATGAATTGCGCTGCACATATGACAAATCATGCATGTGTTTAACAATTGAATGACAATATATTCTGCTTTTGATCTATGTGTTTTGATCAATTGCAATTTTAGTTCGTGTGTTTTAAATTAATGATCGATATAAATTATTGTGTAGATAGGTACAGTTAGTTAGCTCACAGATGAAATCAGCAACAGTTCTGCCATTAGTGAACCTGCCAGTTGGGTAGTGGAAGTAGCTTGAGCCATAGGGGGGGGAAATCTGCTTGAGCAGTGCTGTTCTTGTTGAAGTGGTTGTTTCCGGCGTCGAAGATCGAGTCTCCGAAAATGAAGATTGCAGAAACAGCATTGGATATTATTATTGGAGTCGTCTTGGAGATCGAAGAAACTGATGACGAAACAGATAAAGAAGATGCAAGAAGCAGGAGAATTAGCACTGTGATATTCATCATCAAGATTACTACTTTTTCCATAGATGTCATGAATTGAAATCAAACCCTCAAACAATTAAGCACTTGTAGACAAATTTATGCAACAGAATACACGAGGCTGGTGCATCAACCATGCATGAACGTACGTTTTATTTGTCATGACCAAATTTTAAGGCTTTATGAATGAATATAACGTGTAATTAAGAATGTAAGATGCTCTCTGCCATTGATGGGTTGGTGGGTTGGGTTCTGTACGTAGTAAGTCCATATCCAGATGATGGAGAAGAGAGGTAGCTTATCAAGGGCTAGCTAGGTGCAGAGTTGGGCTTTTGTATTATCTGGTAGATCAAAAGCTTAAGTAAGCCCATTCTTGATTTGGGTCAAGTATCGGCCCAAAAGGGCCGAGTAAGCATATAAGTCCGCCACGGGAAAACGACGAGTTTCAGAGTGAGTTGTCTGAGCGATGAGCGATCAAGCAGTGGAAAACGATGCACTGGACAAAGCCGCAAGTGCTACCGAAGCTCTTTACCTAGCTCGAGATACCTACTTTCCGGCGAACCCCGATGACAAAATCGCCAAATTAAAAGCAGAATCCGATCTCGCTCTCAACCTCCTGGATTCCATTCCTCCCGGTAATAATTCCCTTTACTGTTTCTGAATCCATCAACTGGTTGGCACTGCTCGTCTTTTTGTTTGTTGAATTTGGAATTTTGGTCCTTTACCAGAGCAAAGGAAACTTCTAACACAACGTGCAACATACGAATATCTGAGAGGAAAGATTTTGGATGTATTACCGGACTATAAAAGAGAAGCAGAGGATCATCTCTCAAAAGCGGTAAGCAACTTCCAGTAGTAGTTCGGCGGCATATGCTGTAATATGCTCAAGCTCAAGTTTCCTGAAATAGATTCTTCGAGATGCATGCAGGTTAAGTTGAATCCATCTCTTGCAGATGCTTGGCTATGCTTAGGTAACTGCATTTGGAAGAAGGGAGATCTATCTTCAGCCAACAACTGCTTTACTCTTGCACTGAGCAAGGTTATTGTTCATTATATTTCTCCTTTTTTATTATTGCACGCAATTTACTGTGGTTTTTATGGTACATACTTATATGTTGTGTCTTGTGCAGGGTCCAAACAAACGCATACTTTGTCAACTATCAATGCTTGAAAGGAAAATGGCTCAAGGCAATCTTTTGTTTTTCAACTCATTTTTCCTTTTCACAATGTCTGCCTCGTTTCGCTTTCCTAAATTTCATCTCCATTTCTAGGTTCTGATAATCAGGCAGAACTTGTTGATGAAAGCATTAAACATGCCAAGGAAGCCATAACTTTGGATGTCAAGGATGGGAATTCATGGTGTAAGATCTCATAACTCTGATCATGAAAAAAAAAAAAAACGGTTTTATTTTCTTTGGCTTTGAGTAAGATTTATATTTGATATAGTTTATATTTGAATGTTTGCTAGCCTTCTTCTGGTTGGCCTTAATTTGACTGCTAGAGGATAGGCTATTTCTGTTTGGGCTGCATATTGTGCATAGTATGTTTTCTAAGGATTTATTCTGTTCGTCTAAAATTATCTAACCGTATTGACAGATAACCTTGGAAATGCATGTCTTACAAGTTTTTTTGTTACTGGAGCCTGGGACCACGCCAAACTTCTGCAGTCTCTAAAGGCATACCAGAATGCTGTAAGTGTGCAAAGTAAGAACTTCCTAAATATCTGTCTATTGTTGAGAGATCCTTTATGGCTATGGGTGTTTCGCTAAGCGTGTCAGGGGAACTATATACTTACTAATGTGCTGTGGTTTAGATTGGACCGTTTTCTAATTTTTTATATTATCAGGAAAAAGATGAAAGAATGAAGTCCAATCCAGACCTATACTTTAACTGTGCCACTGTGAGTTAGTATTCCTTCTGATTTATGTCTAAAACTACTCATTAGTTTCTCCATCTTTTTCTCCATCTTTTTTAAGTAGATGATCCTTAGACATTAATTTCTGGTAATTGGCTCTAGTTTGATATTCTGCTAATGCAGATGGACAGAATAAGGAAACATTAATGAATAATGATATAATGATCTTTTTGCCTTTCTTTTTATTAAGTAATTTTTGTGGTGTTTATATAAAAAGATGATGGCAATGATATATACAAGTCACACAGAAATGCATTACCCTTAATTATGTGTATCTCATGCTACGTACTGTTTTAAGTTTTTAACATTGAGTTTCTTATTTCAGGTAAACAAATATCTAGAAAACTATGAAATGGCCCTTACTGGATTTGAAGCTGCTGCCTTAAAGGATCCTGGTCTCAGTGCTACAGAAGAGGTTCAAAAGATTGTTAACCTTCTTGACAAGCTAGATAATTTGTTAAGGGTAATGCATTTCTCATTGTAAATGTGGTATATATTCTGATCTTGAATGTGTGTTTTCCCTAATTTTTGGTAGCATGGTTTACTAGTTGCAAGACACCATTTTGTGGACTGCATTTGTTGAGATTGGGAAACTGGAGACTAACACAAGCACGCTAAAGAAATCTTATTAAAATTGTTCAGAATCAAGTAAAGAAGCACCGGGTTAAGGGCACTCAACAATCATTAATTTTTTAAATCTTTTATGATCCCATTTAGTTTCCTCCTTGGTCTTGACTTTTTATTTTCTTTAAATGTGGCTGATTCTTATAAGATTGTGTTATAGGGACATGCTAGATCTAAACAACTTGCATCTTTAGCGTCATCTCTGGCTGCGGTAAATTGTATGCTACCTTACTCTTTCATGTATTGTAGCTTATGATCATTTATGAACTTGAGTGACCCTGCCCATTATCCTTTTTTTTCCCTATCTTTTTCTTTTTTTAGCGGCAATATACTGATTTTTGTTGTTTTCTGTAAGTGAATTCGTCATATAAAAGGGCTACTGTAAATCTTCTATCGGAGGGTCTGAACAAAGCAGTAGCATTAGTGGGAAAAGTGCTATTTTTCATTAAGCATGAGAATGTTGCTCCACTGTAAGTCCCTTGGAAGCATCTTGCATATGTACTTTTATGCTTATCTTTGTAAAATTCCGTACAAGTTTATGCTGCACTGGCGTTTTCTGTTGGTAATGCGTAGAATTGTCATGATGTGAAATTGAAGTGATTGGATAGATGAACTTGCTGTGCGAGTGCTTTTGTGTTTTAGTTTTAGTTTTGTTTTTATTTTTTTTTTTATTTTTTTTCAACACCTTTAAACCTCTCCTTTTCCTATGCAGGTACTATTTGGCATGTGATCCAGATCAAGTATGCTTTGTTCTGTCAGTCTATGGCATTCAATATGATTCGGTAAGAGTTGGCAGCTTAAGAGTTATTTGATTCCTATTCTAAAATTTGTTTTTGTTTTTGGCTTTCATATCGAAAGATGACAAATAAACCATGTAACTTTCAAATATGAATGGTCGCTGACCCTTTTTTGTGTTGACCATATATGTCATCAGTTAAAGTGATTTAAGCATTAAACTAACCTTGATCTCGCAGATCAAAGAAGGAGACCAGCTAACAATATTGGATCCCTTATATCGGCAGGTCGAATTTTCTTGGAAAGAAAAGGTACTTCTTTTACATAACTAAGACATTCTTTCTTTGTGGTTTAATTAGTTGATAGATTAAGTAATTAGAATTCTTCAAATACAGTCTTAATCATGGAAGTCATACTGTTAATTTTTTTGAGTAATTGTAACAATTGTTCACTCACTCTTGAATCTAGATTAATTGATGAATATAATAAACTCTAAATTTTTTATCTTATTTTTCTTTTTCTGGTTCCCATGTATATTGGCCAGTTTTACCAGTTCAAATCATTTCGTGTGGATTTCAAAGAACAATTGCTTGTGAATGGAAAGGCTCTGACTCCTCACCAAGTAGTCCGCACTTCAATTCATGCACAACATAAACCATGAATTGCAATTCTTTCGAGTAGGTACTTTTGTTTGCCTGCCATTGATTTTAATGGTGTATTATTTGTGAATAGATTAGGGGATGAAGAAAGAGAAGTTATATGGGTAAATGAGTATATTCTGATGGAGTTTTCTTTTGGCCTTACATTTGGATGGAATTTGCTCATGTTTTGGTTGCATATATAAAGATGGTTTATCTTCAGCTTCTTATACCCTCACGGCTTATGGTTTGGTTGCAACATGAATTTCAGAAACCATATGCCTTTCTTTCTTTCAGTGTGTAATGTAGCTCCAGCATTTTACTCTGCTGACAGATCTGTGCAAGAACCAATGCAGTTGTAAACCTAATTTTGCGGATCGTGTACAGGGAAGAGAACGAATGCAGAAATGCACTTTTTTGTTTTAAGTATATCAGACGGTTGGATGATATTCCGACCCAAAAAAAAAACGTCGACATCAATTTACATTGACTAGTTTGAAGTCTTCATGCCCAGATCTGATGCATCAACAGTATCGATGCGCCTTTGTCTTGTTCGTTTATATTGTTTCTCTTGTATGTTATCTGAGCAACACAAAGTTCAGTACTAGTATAGTATTTATTTATGCTTGTTAAGCGCAATGCAATGTTGTATTAATCCATGATCTGTAGTCGATCAAATGGTGCCAATTTGAACTACATATACATGGATTCGGCCTTCAAAAGTCTGTTTAGCTCCTTCCTCTGCCTTCAACTTTGAATTAAATGTATTAACAATATGCCTTCCAATTCCATGCATGATCAACTCTTCCACATAAAACTTATAACAGACAGTTTTCTATGATTGCAATGTCTTGGTCTAAACGTTCGCACATGGCTTGCACGTTGTCCCTGTACCAAGGTTTTTATATCTTCGACGTACGTGATGGCGCTTTAGACTCCCTTGTTTTCTACGCCTTGGTGCTAGTGCTGGATCAAAACTAAAATGCCATATAGATTCGCAATTTCGGATGGTAATATTTCAAAGTAGTAGATCGAGTTACGTACATTTCAATATGCTATTCACCCGTCTACTAACTATTAAGCACTTAAAATACAATCGATCTACACTATTTAACTGCATGTCCTTCATTCGTATGTTCTACGTACAATTCCTCCATAATTAGGTCAACACCTTGAGAGATAGTCCCATGAGTCCCATGAGATAATTAAGTTATGAGTCCCATGGTTAATTAAATTGTTAAGAAAGTACTTGTTTTTAATGCCTTAACTAGCTTAAACTAAAACTTATTTTTAATGCCTTACCTAGCTTAAACTAACGCTTGACACCATCGATCTTCCTACCAAGTACAATTAATTAATTGATACTCTTTTTTATATGTTACATCGATCAGCCGGCAAGATTAAAAATAGACTTAGGCCGAATAATTGAGCATCAATATATGTAAACTGGCTAGCTTGCATTATAAGCTATATGTCAATTGACAAGGCTATCATAATACTTATATGTCCTCAACATTATAAGCTAGCTAAGGTTATTGAATTGTCTTCTTCTGAATTTTTAAATTAAGGCCGGCTTAATGACTTGCTTCGTTGACATTCTCACAATTAGCGCATGCAGTATATAATGTAGTACTCTCATTTGTGTCCATCCATTATTTCCCACAAAAATTGTGCAACCATCAACTACTACTCTGCATATATTACATCCATTAGTATAAAAAAGCAACCGTTAATTGGTTAATCTAAATCCTAGTTTGACCAATGAGTTCGATCTAAAAACTCCTTAATATTAATATATCGATCTTGTTTTTTCAAATTAATATCACGCACGAATTATCATTTAAGTAATTAAGTCTTTAAAATGATAACTGAACATGCATAAACACAGTAACTAAGATTTTATTTGTTGGATATATCAATATCAGTTTGTTTTATGGATGAGTAATTTTATAAAATTTCTCAGCTGATGAGAGCATTCTTCTTGTTGAGTCCGAAATGTAGTAGGCCACTAAATTAATGCAATACGTCTTGATAACACACGATAGTTCAACATCACTGTATATGACGGCTATTATTCCATTTTCGTTCACTTATAGCCAATTGGCATGCAGACGAGCTTTGTTGATCCCCTTTTTCTTTATTTTCCCTTGGTTTAAGATTCCCTTAATTTTTCTTTATGCCAAGGGAGCTGAGTACATACTTTATTATTCTTATTCTATGAACACCCCAATGTTTCCCTAAGATTAATTGAACAAGTATATATAATCGGAAAATACTCTTGTCCGACCTAGGTTGGACTTCTGTGTCCAAACTCTCTCTCATTGACATACATTCGGAAGTTTAATTTCATAATTTGAACTGTTGATCTTGTAAAGCAATTTTTATAGATCAATTTTTCAAAAAATCAAAGTAAACAGAGATCGTTTATTCATGCAATTGTATCAAACAAATGGACGGTTCACCATTAGAATGTTAGCTTTTACCAAAATCATACATTTGTTTGATATAATTGGATGAGTTAACGATCTCCTAATTTGATTATTTTTTGCAGAACATACTACAAATGTGACCTCCTGGAAATATCAATACGAACGTGGGAGATATATACTAATAAGGTTGGAGGCGAATGTGAATCCCTTCTTCTGGAACAGGATTCATACCACCTGCAACCTTGGCATTTGGATTTATCACTTCCCATTTGTATTTTTTCACAATGTGATGGAGCGAACAGAGGAGCTGCATACGAGCATAATCTTTTCCAGGACAAAGTCGAGGTCCACTTCCAAATGGGATGTTCGAGTAAGCTGGAGGAGCTCTTCCATTCTCGAACCTGGTTGGATCGAACTCTTCTGGTGCTGGAAAATACTCGGAGATTTTATTTGTGCTGCTGGCCGACCAATACACCTACTTACGTACATTAAAAAAACAACACATGCAAAATAAAGAGCTGAACTAATTTAGCTAATTATATATAGTTACTAAATTAGGGATATATGGTCGATCTATATACCTTCCACCCTTTTGGAATTGTATAACCTTCGTAGGTGAAGTCGGTAATGACCTCTCTGAATGTTCCTTGAAGAGGTGGCACCAGCCTCATGACTTCAAGGGCAACACCCCAAGAATATTTCATCTTCTGCACATCATCCCAATTAAGTGCTTCACCAGATTGTTTTGAGCTTGCAATCTCCAATTGTTCTGCGTTAACCCATCGAATTATCTGGTCATTAATTTAGGGATTACGTAATATATAGTGTATATTAATTTGACATGCAACTAGCTAGAAGCCTAGAAAGTGAGTAAATAATTAGTGTTAGTTACCTGTTCGGACTTTGTCACATATTTCAGGGTTCTCTCCAAGATACTTGATAAGAAAACTTGTAGCCATGGAAGGGGAGTGGAATCCACCCGCCATCAAACCCATAACTTTATCAGCAACTTCGTTCTCTTGTACGAACCGACCAGTGGGATCTGCATTAAACAACATGAAAGACATGATATCATCGTGCATTTTGATTCCACTAGACATTGCTGATTTCTTCTCCTTGATCAAAAAAAGAACCTCCTTCCTCATAGCATCCGCGGCTTTCATTGCGCAATGAAAGGTGGTTCCTGGAACATTCAAAGGGACAGTGTGCAGCCCTGAAGTTATGAAATTCATTAGTTCGGCAAACTTTGCAGTGCGGCCTTGGTTGTCTTGGAGTCCGGTGAATAAGCGAGCACATAGAGTCATTACAAGAAGCTGAGCGAGGTGGTATACCTCAACTGTGCTTTGACCATCCCAGTGAAGCTTCAAGTGCTCCTGAACCAAAGAATCCATGGTTTTTATGTACCGAACCAGAGCTTCGGGTTTGAGAAAACTTGGCGCACGATAGATCTGGACAGCGTCTACTCTTCCTATGGTGGCATGGGAATCGGCTTTTTGATAGGAAGAGCGGAAGAGCTTCTGCATGGAGTGTGGTCGCCATGCCAAAAACAGTTTTTCCTCGTTGGAAGCGATGAATTTGTGACCAGCAATGCCACAAAACACCACCATTGGCTCGCCCAATATGTTGGTTTTGAAGAGTTTTGGGGAGTGTCTTTTCATTCTGTCTCCCACAAATTTTTGCTGCGTCTCATTGATGAAGGCAAAAGTTTCACCGATAATTGGCCATCCAAAACTTCCAGGAGGAAGGTTGGTTTTGGAATAGGATTTAGAGTACCTGAAAGCAAAAAAGAGGAGAACACATATGGAAGTGATAATAGATGAAGGAAAGAAGAGATTCAGATTCTCCATCTCCATATGCATATGGTTGTTATAAGTTTAAAAAGAAGCCATCTGATGTGCATACAAACTCAGCCAAAGCTGTCCTTTTATAGGCGTTGTTGTATACATTTACGATTAATTACAAAAGACCCCCTCAATTATATGGTCATTTTCAATTTCATACCCAAGTATCAAATTTTGTCATTTTCATACTTCACGTTTGATTTTGCTAACGAATTCATACCTGAGAGGTATTAATTTGTTAATTATTCCGCTAACGAATTCATTCATTGGAAATTGAGGTATTAATTTGCGAAATGATAATGACAAAATTTGATACATGAGTATGAAATTGAAAATGACCATATAATTCGGGGATTTTTTTTGTATTTAATTCATACATTTACGTACTAGTTCATATTTTACTAGAGGACACACGTACTTGCGACTTTGTGAAAAAGGAGTAAGAAGTAGAATTTTGGAAAAACTTCTTGCGAATTTTATATTTTAAAAAAAAAATCTTGGTCATTTATTTTTGGTAAATTTAGTCCCTTGAATTAATAATAACTAATATTTTTTATATTTAAAGATCAATGAGTCAACCCTACACATTTTGAGATACCAAATATAACCTTAAGTCTAATATTTAATATATATTCACCAGCCATTGACTTTTTGAATTTGGTAAAACATAAATTTCTCCCTCTATTTTGCATCTTGATTGCTGGGGTAATTAATTAAATTCCAATTATGAATTCTGCATTCTATATTATCATATCAACATTTCTCATGCTGAAGAAAAATGTAAAGAAAAAATGAAAAGGAATTCATGCGTTGCCTAACTCTTTTGTACTTGCATCTTGGCTCAAGAGTTCTAAAGTTTGTGTATCTTTCATTTTCGTTTATGTAAATACCATTGGTTTTCTAGTTTTGGTGTTCTTGGTGCTTAGTGAATGAGGTGTGTCGGATGTTATTTATATTCTATCAAATGTTCTTGCTATTTTTTAGCTCATCTTTTACTTGTCTTCCATAAGAATTATTAATTTTGCTTGCATTATTTTCTTATGAAATTAATTAAAGGGAAATACTCCATAGATCCAAACAGTTAATACCTTTTGCTCACTAAGTCTGCTACAGTAAAAATTTGCCCATTAAGGACAAAAATATCTTGAAATTCACTGTAGCGAAATGAACAGTGAACAGTAGATTTTATTGACCTCAATAAAAATTATTATTCCTAAAAATTTTTATTAAGGTCAATAAAAAATGGGTAAACAGTGTATTTTATTGACCTCAATAAAAGTAATAGTCACTGTTCATTATGTTACAGTGAATTTCGAGATATTTATGTCCTTGATGGACAAATTTTTACTGTAACAAATTCTTTATTTTCCCTTGGTTTAAGATTCCCTTAATTTTTCTTTATGCCAAGGGAGCTGACTTCTTTACTATTCTTATTCTGTGAACACCCTAATGTTTCCCTGAGATTAATTGAACAAGTATATATATATATATACAAGGTGATAAATATGTTGACTCATCATTTTCAGTTAATTTATTGATCTTTTAATTAGTAGCTAGTGTTCTAAAGTAATCCATTAGATAAATATCCATTTCCTTCTCAAAAAAAAATTAGATAAATATCCATTAATTTCAGCTCAATAAACAATATAATTATGACAGTAGTACATAGATGAAATTAGCAAATCTAATATATATTTATCTTTACCTAGCTAGGAGGTTAATTAAGTTTTCACTCAGCTCATAGCAATTATTAGGAAATGGTATGGTACGTATCCATTATTGATAGCCTATATGTTAGAACAGTAAGGAAGCAAAGAGAAATAGAGCAGAGAGCAGAGAGAAGTTGAGGAGAAAATCAGAACCTCGTGTATATTTCCAACTTACCGATACAAAGGACTGGAACTAAGCTTATATACATAATCACCTAACAAACTAAGACACGTGTACGTAGTACACTTAACACCCCCCCTCAAACTGATGGGAGTGGAACTAACATCAGGTTGCAAAAGATATAGGAACTCATAGTACTGGTTTCAACAAGGATTAATGAGAGGCAGCGACTGGCATAGCTCCATAGGAAGAGAGGCCTGCCTACAATATAGTGAAGTGCTATCCGGAGGAGTAGAAGGGAGATGCCAAGTGCTTTGTGGCAGCAAAGCTTCAATTCTCTTGAGCATAACTTGTTGCCATTCTGAGAGATTAGAGGAAACTTGAGTTGTAGATAGAGAAGTCTTGTGATTGGAAATCCCAAAAGAAGTTGTAGAGATCATTGAAGGGCTGTTGTAAATGAAAGGAGCAGGCAAAGTAGGAATGGATAACTGAGGTGCAGCAACATTAGTACCACTTTGCAGTCCTGGATAACCAATTCTCCACTCATCAATCTTGGTAGTATCTGCAGGCACAAGAATAGTTGCAACTTCCTCCAACAATTGCTTCTTTTTCACATCGAGATTCTCAGATTCTGTTTCTTTTCCAAGAACAGTAGATAGAGAAGCAGTGCAGCCTTCCTTGCAATCAACTTCATTAACCGATTTGGTTTCTTGGATGAACTTTTGAATTCCAGCGAGACTCACTTCACTTCCTACAGAGTCTTCCCTTTTCTTGTCAACCAAATCAGAAACAAGGCTTTCTTTTTCAAAACCCATCTTGAAATTTTCCTCAAAATCTTGAGCAGATGCTTCAGATACACAAAACTCAGAAACTTGGCTCTCAGGTGAAAACTTGACCTTATGAGATGCTGCCGAAGTTTTTGGGTGAAAGCTATAATGATGCCTATGCAGGCATTCAGCGGCACTATGACCCATCTTGAAGCAAATCTGACATTGAAAAGAAAAGCCAGAAATAATAACTTGCCTTGGAGCAGATCTTTGAGGACAAGTTTCAGCAATGTGTCCAAAGTGTGAACATATTTGACAGACATCACCAGGAAAGCAAACACTTTGAGAGTTACTGGTACCTCCAGCTTGAGGGAGTTGATTATCAAAAGTAGTTTTCTTGCGCTGAACTCCATTACAAAAATCAGTACAACCACTTAAATTGAACATATCTCTCTGTTCACCCCTTTGAGTAAAACCAGAATGACCAAAGACACTATTGTCCTTATCTCGACCATTAAGAGTGACGAATGCATGCTTATAACCAGTAGCATTGGAACTAGTGCCAACATTTGGACACACAGTCGTAGGAGGGACTAAACCAGTACCAATACTAGGTAAGGAACTATCAGTAAAAAGATGAGAAGGTATAGTACCTATGGGAGTATCACTATATTCAGCCATTGCTGGATTGGAAGGCAAAGAAGTGGACTTGGTAGCTAATTCAATCTCGTCTTCAGCAATCAACAAAAGAGACCGCAATTCGTGCATCGAAACCAGGGATCTTTTGGTCCTAATTATAGTCTTCATGGTTGCAAATTCTGAGGGCAAACCATGAAGAACAGAGACAATTATGTCTTCATCAGACATATGAACTCCCACATTTGCAAGCTGATCACAAACTATCTTCACTCTAAGCAAATATTTATCAATAGAATCTGAACCTTTTTGGAGATCTTGAAAAGTGGTCTTGAGATGCATTCTGTTAGACCATGAAGTAGAAGCATACCTCTCCTTAAGTAGACACCAAAGTTCCCTAGAAGTCTTGCAGCCGACAACAAAAGAGAGGACATCACTAGACAGTGTAGCTGCAAGTATAGACATTACGGCAGAATCGTTTTGCTCCCAATTCATGTACTCCTTTGTTATTTCAGATGTAATCCCATCTTCTTCTCTTATCATGTGTCGTGGAGGACAAGGAAATGATCCATCGACATATCTCAGTAAGCCACAACCTCTTAACATTGTCTCTAACAGAAATTTCCATGTGACATAGTTAGAGTTGTCTAACCGGACTGAAATTAAATTGCAGAAGTTAGAGAGTAGACAATTTTGTAGTTCATTGTTCTTCTTCATGATTCACAGTCGCAAATAACAGGAAACTCCTTGAAAGGTAACTAGAACATAAATCTAACAACAGAGCAGAATTCTTCACAACCCAGAATCAAGGGTAGTCTTGCTAATAGCACTTCACAAAGTTACCAATCACAACTAGTATCTTAAACAAAACAATCAACTTGTATTTGTCCACTGCAGAAAAGAGGATACTACCCACATTCTTCAATAATCGACATTTGATTTCAACATTACTCCTAATGCAAATACGTCAATTGCATCCTCTGATCAGCATTAACAAGATCACTTGGTTCCACCTGATGACAATTAATTATGTACCTTCTCCAATAATGATCCAGTCATATCAATAATGATCCAGTCATATTATCATCTACATCTCCACCTCACTATCATCTGTTCCACAATTAACAGTGTTCAAATTTCCACAAATATGCACCACCGATGAGCTCCAACAAGAATTGATGAACAAGAACTAAAACCCCCAAATTCTAGGGTTGAACAACAAGAACCAATTGAGAGAGAAAGACTAACAAAACCACAGCACCAAACCAAATCGAGTAGCAACAGAACAAATTCGAGACAGATACCAGCAAGAATTACAGAAAAACACGCTTCAATTTCAACGATCACAACCGAGAAACTTCAATAAACGAACAACAACCACAACTTCGAAATACCAAAACAAGAACAGAGACCTGAGAAACATAGCTGAACTGCTGAAGCACAGCCACAGATCAGAGATGAACACTCACCGAAACGAAGCACAAAGCAAGGCCCCGATCGACCATGGCTCTTGATAAAGTAATCTGGGCGTCACAACCAAAACCAATTGGCAATGGTTGGATAGACCCAAATTCTTATAAGCACATTTGCAAGGTCCATTTTCTCCGATGTGGGACAACACTCCACATTCTCACACGTCCCCGCACGTGTGGCGAAATTTTCAAGCCAAACACGTGGACAACTTATATTGGGTGACGTGGAGCACGTGTGGCCACTTGGCTTCACACGCGGGCGAACCTGGCTCTGATACCATGTTAGAACAGTAAGGAAGCAAAGAGAAATAGAGCAGAGAGCAGAGAGAAGTTGAGGAGAAAATCAGAACCTCGTGTATATTTCCAACTTACCGATACAAAGGACTGGAACTAAGCTTATATACATAATCACCTAACAAACTAAGACACGTGTACGTAGTACACTTAACACTATATATATAAAGGAGTACGTAGCTTTGTTATGCATCCATCTGCTATCTTAAAGTCATATATCAACCATGGAGATAGAGGATCTCTTCCTTCCTTTATCCATTATCGTTTCCATATACACTCTCGCCTTCATCTTTTACATTTTCAAGTCCAAATCCAACTCCAAAACAAACCTTCCTCCTGGAAGTTTCGGATGGCCAATCATCGGTGAAACTTTGGCCTTCCTGAAGGAGCCGCAGGAAAAATTCGTGGGCGACAGAATGAAGAAACACTCCCCAAAAGTCTTCAAGACCAGCATACTCGGCGAGCCAACCGCCGTGCTTTGCGGCATTGCCGGCCACAAGTTCATCTCTTCCAACGAGGAAAAGCTGTTTCTGTCGTGGCGACCGCAGTCCGGCCACTCAGAAACTCTTCCGTTCTTCGTATCAAAAAGCCGCTTCCGAGATCACCAAACGAGCCGATGCAGTCCATATCGGTAAAGCACCGGGTTTTCTCAAACCCGAAGCTGTGGTTCGGTACATAGAGAGCATGGAGTCCATGGTTCAGGAGCATTTGAAGCTTCACTGGGAAGGCAGAAGCACAGTTGATATTTACAGCCTCGCTCAGCTACTCGTAACGACTCTGTCCGCTCGATTTTTCACCGGACTCCAACACAACAATGAGCTTTGTGCAAAGTTTACTGAGTTAATTAACATGATAACCTCAGGGCTGCATACGTTCCCTGTTAATGTTCCGGGAACAGTGTTTTATCGAGCGATGAAAGCAGCCGAGGCTATGAGGAAGGAGGTTCTTTTGTTGATCAAGGACAAGAAAGCTGCCGTGTCGTCCAGTGGAGCCAAAATCACCGACATCATGTCTCACTTGCTATTTAACCCGGATCCGACTGGACGGTTCATACCGGAGAATGAAGTTGCCGATAAGGTTACGGGTTTGATGACGGGTGGATTTCACTCCCCTTCCATGGCTACAAGTTTTCTCATCAAGTATCTTGGTGAATACCCTAAAGTTTGTGATAAAGTCCGAACAGGTATAATATATATATATACATATCTTCTTTGCTAAGGAGCTCCTTATTTTTTTAAGTTAAGGAGTTTTGATCTCAGCCGTCAAAGCAAATCATTTAAAACATTTCTGACAGTTGGATCCCACATCTGTTTTGATCTAACGGTTGAAATCAAAACTCTTTAACTTAAAAAAGTAAATATCTCCTTACCTGAGAATCATTCTATATATATATATATATATATATATATATATAGGAGCTCGATCATCTTGTCTATTTCCCTACTTATTTTTTTGTTTAGAAAAAAAATATATAGCATACAACTTAAAATGATGACCAACGTGCTAAAATTCGGATCAGAACAATTGGAGCTTGCAAGCTCAAAAGAAGGTGGTGAGAATCTTAATTGGGATGATATACAGAAGATGAAGTATTCTTGGGCTGTAGCACTTGAAGTGATGAGGCTGGTGCCACCTCTTCAAGGCACATTCAGAGCAGTTGCTACTGACTTCACCTATGAAGGTTATACAATTCCCAAAGGGTGGAAGGTAGGTACCTATCGATAAAAACTAAGCATATATATATATATCCCCTAATTGTTCGGTTGATTAATTATTTATTTTGTCTTCTCAATTGTCTTTAGGTGTATTGGTCCTCCAGCAGCACCAATAAAATCGCCGAGCATTTTCCGGCACCAGAAGAGTTTGATCCGAGCAGGTTCGAGAACGGAAAGGCTGCTCCAGCTTACTCCAACATCCCATTTGGGAGTGGTCCTCGAATTTGTCCCGGAAAAGAATCCGCTCGAATTCAACTTATGTGTTTCCTCCATCACGTCGTCACAAGATACAAATGGGAAGTGATAAATCCAAGAGCCAAGATTGCAGGTGGTCTGAATCCTGTTCCAGAAGAAGGGTTTCAGATTCGCCTCCAAACCTTATAAGATGGCTTCAGCAGTACAAGTACTGCATGCAGCAGAGTCCTAGCTTCGAAATGTGTCTGAGATTTATTTTTGGTAATTAAGCATGGAATATATCAACCACAACTTTAGAGTCAGCTTCAATATATAAAATGTGATGAAACAATTGGGAGCAGTATTGTCCTGGAAAATAATATGCTCGATCAGATAGACTTCAAAAGGAGGCATGAATGTGTTGATTTGTACTTGAGATAAACGCATGCATGTGTTAATTCCAAGTCTCTGGAATTTGTTCTTTGAGATAAATGTGCTTAATGGGTTTTGTGAAATTTGTGTTCACTGTGCCCTATTCGACTTCTCCTATTGGCATGTGCATTTGAACCGAAGAGGAAGCTAGCTAGATTGGATTTTGATTGTAGTCATTAAGTTGTTCCACAATGTGAACTCAGTATTCTGTGTTACCTCCATCACATTGTCACAAAATACAAATGGGAAGTGAAAAATCCAAGTGCAAAGGTTACAGGTTGTATGAACCCTGTACAGAAGAAGGGATTCAAATTCGACTCTTACCTTATTTAGCACGATGGCATTGAGTCATTGACATAACAAGCTTGAAAATAAGCAGGCCAGGCTGCCAGAGTGTTCACTCCAAAGACCATAAGATTGACAGTTTCTCAAAATAAAATGAGAAGAAAAAAAAATGCTTCTGGTCCATAAAATGAGAGTATTTGAAATGCTTCTGGTCCATAAAATCATTATTATTTTCTGTGTCTACATATATTAAAGTCTGCTCAAGCTATACATGCAAAAATGTCTCAACGAGCTATGCACTTCACATGAAGGCAACAAGCAGCAAACCACCAGTCAACCAGTAATATGCCAGGCAAATAAACTATACAATCTCAAATGACTACATCTATCCATCCAAATCATAACTTATAACAACACATCATGAACAATCATATTATGTAGCCAATAGCATGGGTATGGGTACGGGTACTTCACTATTGTTGCTTATAGTAGCCACTCTGGTGCGGAGGGTACTGAGGTGGAATGGTGTAAGGAGGTCGAGGATGCGATCCAGATTGTTGTGCGTTGTAGTATGGACCCCGCCACCCTGGATAAGCAGGTTGACCATATTCATGGCTTGCAGGGGGCTGTTGCTGGGCATGTGGAGGTGGGTAAGGACTACCAGCTTGAGGGGGTGGGTATGGACTACCAGTTTGAGGAGGCGGCACATGGTAAGGAGGTGGCATCTGCTGTGTTGAGTTATAGGGGGGAGGCTGAGAATAACCAGACATCTGTGGTGGCTGCTCAGGAGGTCGGTAGTAGGGTGTTTGAGGACGAGGATCTGTTTGCTGTTGTGAACCAGGCCTTGGACTTTGATTTGCCACAGAGGCATAGTTGTTATAAGCACCTGAGCTTTTAGAATCCTGGAAACTAAGACCTGCCATTTGTTTGTGCACATCTTCAATCATTTCCTGGCACTGGATATTTCTAGTCATCACAAAGTCACTGCACTGCTGCTTTACATTCGTTATTGCATCCTGTTGAAAAAATGAAGAATCAAATTAGCAATCCACCCTATCATGCCTCACAATGCAAAAGCAGTCGAACAAATGAATTACCTGAAGAGTAACATAAAATTTTAAACCCTCATTTATGTTATCCTTAATTTCACGGAACTTTGCTATGGCAGCTTGAATTTGCTTGTAACATTTCTCACGAGAAGCTGGCACATATTGAGATGAAAGGAATCAGAAACAAAACAAAACAAACATGAAAAAGAGGAAGAATACACTGAATTTTTATTTCTTTATTATTTGATAGAAGATTACATATAAAAATGACTGAGATTTCATTCTGGAGACTTTCAGATATTCACCATCTCCCTTCCCAGGTAAAAGCAAAATAACATTTACAGCTTGAGATACAAGTGAACCCAACACCTTAGACAAGTAACCTCGCCCAGCACACAGGCCCAAGCTCAAATTAACATGTCAAGAAGGGTCAGATCTAACATAGTCGAGAAACAGGTGACATCAACCAACTACGAGAACCCATATGGACCCATTAACTAGGACTCTATTTGTTCACCTGCTAAGCTCATTGGAGTTCACCTTGATTCTGGTAAAGCAGAAGTAACAGGATTTGTCCTATTCAAAACCATTAGGCTCTCATTCAACTACCATATTTGTATGACTCACCCATTCAATAATGGATCAATGACTGTTACCTCAAAGCATACACCCCATATGATACAAGTAGATACAAGTAAAAGAAAAGCCGAATAATAAAAGGCCTACCTTTGTAATCTTCAAGATTGAAGATTGCAGCAAACTCATCATTTTGGGCCTGCAGATAACGAACAATCATTTCAATAATGAGATGTTTGGGGAATAAGATCCATTTCCATTTATTTAGGAATATAATAATTGTCAAAGCTACTTAGAATGCTACACATACTGTAACTAATGCACTGATAGCAATACTATACATGAATTCTCAATACTATACAAACAGGTCACAGGACACCCTATTTTCATAGCAAGTAACCTAATCTGACACAGGCATCTCACTATTCGATAAAGGTAGTATATCATATGTTCTCACAAAACCTCATCCAAGATGGTAAAGGGAACCGAGCCTCAGTGTCACCACACTGCATACCATTTAAATCTTAACCCTCTCACCCACAGTATACTGAATTTCTCTTTTCAAAGTTCAAATGAGTACCAAAAAAAGAACTGCAAAACTAAGGGTGTGTATTCAGTCAGAAATTTTGTCCTGTAGTTATATTGTAATACAATAGGCACACACACAACATCACCAATTGCAACATTTGAAGACAGATGTTAGAAAAATGAAATTGTAGAGAGACGTACAATGAAAGCCCAACTAAAATTAAAGAAGAACTAGACCTGGATTTGCAGCAATAGTTGTTCTTGTGCCTCAATATTGTGGCCAATGTCTTCACTTATATGATCATATTTTGATATCTCCTTCCTGAAAAGATCCTCATAGGAGCCAGTTGATGTCATCAACTTAGGAAGTATATCATCCTGAGGCCACAAATACATAATAAGGGCAAGAAAGGACTAAACTTAAGAATCAAGACAGCATCAACAATTGACAAAACACATTCATGAACTGCTGCAGGAACAAATAAATATTCCCAAGCCAAATATCCAAGATTTAAGAATACTTCAATTAACTATAATAGGATAACATAGCAATTAAATAATTATACATTATTCTAGGGTTTCAGGAAACCTGTCCAGGTAGTTAAAACTCAATAACACAATACACAGAGAACAAGAGAGAAGCATCCCAAGGAGATTAAGTCACAAATGGGAGGGGGGTAGATCACTAAAGTGAAAAACAAGCTAACAAAGAATAAAATGAAATGATCACTGCACCTTTCTTTTCATCTCTTTGAGCATGTCTTCAAGGCCTGCTCGTTGAGCACCAAGTGTTTCCAATTGCCTCTGCATTATTGAACACGAAACATATAAAAAGCAATATCAAAACTAACAATCACCAAACTAACACAAGGTTAGTCTATCTTCCAAAAAGATAGGACAGGATCGTCTTCATACAAGTGTATCTTTTTTCTGTTGTAATATATAAGAACTTCATAGAAGCATCTCAAATTAACACACACACACAAATAAATAAATATACAAATATATTAAAAAAAATTCAACAGATTATAATTCATAAAACATTGTATCTAAAGTCATGGGAAATGACAAACATATGTAATGGACAAGCAGAAAATATGGTTGGACAATGAGCAAGAAAGTAAGGAGCATCATAAGACAAATACGCAAAAACAGACCGGAAACAACCACACAAATTAATTTATGTAACCCTACAGAATTGAACTAAAAGGAGGAAAAAGTTACCAAGCTCTGCTTCAGGGCCCCTAAAATAGCATCTTCATTGGCATCCAAAGACATTATTGGCCTAGCCAGTGTTGGGAGGGCAGATTCAATCTAAGAGCAAAACGAATACAGAATGATTTAGAAATACACCACACACACTTACAGAGTTACAGGAGGTAACAATTCAAATCTAGTAGACCTGATTAACTTATAAATGCCAGAGAGAGAGAGAGAGAGAGGAATAATGAGCAAGTCAATATTAACAACTACACAAATACACACAGGGGAAAGAAGTACAAATCAACTAAATCAAGCATTTTGTTGATTTCTAAAATCTGGTACCCCAAAAAAGTAAGAGAAGAGGACACATAAAAAAGCCTTCACATCTATTATGAATGGTCATAACTGACTTACGCATACAAACTTCCTTCTTAAACAAAAATAAATGTATAAATGTAAAAGCTGAAATGGAATGAATTCAGACATATAATACGACGCATGAGAAACATGAAAACAAAGAACTTCAAAAGAATTACCGGGCGACGATCAAGGATTGACATGAGAGCTGAATGTTCTCTGACTGAGCGCTCAATCCGAGCATCACTGTCTGAAGCTTGCTTCAAGTTAGCTGCAAACCTATTTAGCCTATCCTGTAAGTTCTTTGTCAGAGTGCTTGATTGAGGCCTTGTCCACCGTGTTCCAAATTGGCTCCTAAACTGGGAATCTTCTCTTGCCTCTTTCTGCAAGAGCTCATCAATATGTACCAGAATTTCCTGGTTCACCCTTCTCAAATCCCTAAGTTGCTGCAACTCAGCTTCCAAACCAGCAGGTCCCCCACTAATCTGCACTGCCTCCACATCTTCTTTAAGATCCGTAGGAAGAGTAAAATTCCCTTCCAAAGCAAGAATAGACTCTGGAAGGTCCATTTCCTTGAGCCTCACTCTGGTCAGCTCACTGGCCTGTTGCAATTTTTCTGCCTGTGTCCTGATAATATCATCAACCATTTCGGTGTACCTGGAAAGAGCTTTTGCACTACTGTCTGGAACAAGACTGGCAAACATCTTCTCCTTGCTTGCATCCAAAACCTCATTCATCGCCATAGGCTTCACCATGGCAAATGCCGGAAGGGGTGGTAAGGAACTAGGAGAAGGAACCCTCATGAGGTAAACTCTATCATTTTCCTTCATAGCCCTCTCAAGATTACGGTTAAGATTTGCCTCTAACTTGCTAATTGCATCCAAAATCTGTGCAGCTGCCCCCTTTGTGGATTTCTTAGATTCAGCTAAAGCACTTATTCCACTCTTTAACCGTGCAATCTCTTCTGCAATCTCTTCTTTCTCATGCAGCTCTAGACCATACCTATAGCAAGCTTCTGCAAAAAAGAGAGCTGCCTTTAACTGCATGTGGGATATCCAGGCCCTGTCAAAATGCTGGCTCAAAGTGGGAGCATTTGATGCAGCTAAAGCTTCCTCATAGTACAGACCAACCTGTAACCACATCCACGTCAAATCAATTTGTAACAAAACCAAGTGGTCATTTAAGATTTGAAAATATAATTTCTCAACTAGTAAAATACTATAATTTCTCAACTAGTAAAATACTATCACATTACCCCAAAACATAGGTGTTCAGAGGCAACTAAAAGTATGCAAATAACAACATGATATTTGTCAAAAGTCAGCTAAAACTTGCATATTGAAAACAGAACCACGCAAGTAATCAGTTTTTCCATAGCCATAAGACCCATTTCATATCTGCTATAGCTTTAACTAAGTAAAGTCCTTCAACAATGAATAGAGCCTGTAATCCCCATCAAACAACTTATAACTAAATTCATTGCTGAATCACTTACTGAAAGACAACTACAAGCTGAAATTCAATCATTCACGCGATGCAATCACTTCTAAGTTCTAAATAGTCTATGAAAACCCAATTCAATTGTTTTGAACAATCACTGTAAACCCCAATTCGTAACCAATCAATAAGAATTCAACACTCACCTGCCTCGAGATCTTGGCGCAAACACCAGGTGTGCTACCTTTGGCTATGGTATTCTCAAAGACGCACTCCTGCGCCTGCGCCAGCATCAACCTCTCCAACATCCCGGCGCACTCCACGGACAAATCCACCGTGGTCGAGCTCCCAATCGACGCCTTGGTCGCCGCATTGTCCCGCAGAAACGCAAACGCCCCGGCCGACGCAATGAACGCGTGAGACGCTTGCCGCCGACCGTCGACGGTGGCGCGATCGTAGGACAGCCCAATCTGACTGTACACGGCGCCCAAATTGAACAGAACCGCAGCCTTCTCCAAGTGGATGTTCTGCTGGGAGGCCTTCTGCTTGTTCTTGAAGGCGTCGTGCCAGACGAAAGTGATGGTGTTGATGTGGTCCTTGTCCGGCGAGATTGGGAAGCGAGTCTCGACGAGGCAGAGGGCTTTGAAGTAATTCTGGAGGAGGTCGCGGCGGGTTGTGAGTGACGGGTCGGGTTGGCGCTCGAGGTCGGAGCGGAGTTGTTTTAAGGTCTGGAGGTCGTCTTCGAGGTTCTGGGCTTCGCGCTCGGAGTAATTGAAAGCGATGTAGTTGCGGAGTGGGCGATACAGATCGATTTGAGTGGTCTTCTTCTCGAATATGGCGAGCATAACGTTGGTAGCGGCGGCAGATGAGGACGGCGTCGACGCCATTTAGGGATTACTGAGTGTGATCAGATTTGAAGGGTTGAAGGAGAATCCAAGACTGGGGGGAGCAGAAATTATAACGAGTGAATTGACCAGGTCAGTCTGCCACTCTTGCGCCTTTGTGCGGGTTGTTTCTTCTTTTTCTTCTTCACAAAGCAAACTAAGAAGAAAATATATGATAACGAAATTTCCTCCTTGCTGGCAATTATATATTTTTTATGTTACCTATTTCCCTTATTATAATTTCCTTGCTTGCAATTATATATTTCACAAGGCTATTCTTTTTCTTTTTGTCGAAAATGCCCTTTATCGTTGGAGAAATCGCGAGCAATTATAATTTTCGACTAGATAATTTTACGTAAACATTGTGTTTGACTATTGGTCATGTATATTTGGGCATACCAAAAGATACGGCATTCATTAGTTTTAAAATTTATTTTAGAATCTCAATGAACTCAAACGTAAGACCTTACGAGAATTGGAAGAGTTACTTTTTAATTGGATCAAAAACATATATATATTTAGGAACACCTTCGAGCGATTAGCGACGAATCGTTCGTCGCAAGAGGTGTTTAAAAATAAATATTATATTTTTTTATTTGGTAGAATTTTGTTATTAAAGTTATTGGCTCTATGTTTAATCCAATGCAAACAAGGTTTGACAACACATTGTCTATTGAAATGAGTTTTTCACTTAATTTGATGAATTGTGTCAAATATAGAAATTTTTTCTTAATATTGGCACACGATTTCTTTAAAAAATAGTATTTTTGAAATTCTCAATATTGGTTTGCATGGGTTTCAAAATTGTTTTAGAGTCTTGATGAAATCAAACGCGATACCTTATGAGGACCGAAAGAGTTTCTTTTAATTTTGTGATTTTTGTCAAAAAATAAATAAATTTAGGAACACCTTGTAGCGACGAATTTTTCGTCGCTATAGGTGTTTCAAAATAAAATATTATATTTATTTAAGTTTAAACAAATGTAAAAGAATTTAGTTATTAAAGCTCTTGGCCTTTATGTTTAATCAATGCAAACAAGCTTTGACAACACATTGTCTATCGAAATGGGGATTTCGTTTAATTCGGTGAATTATGTCAAATATAGGAAATTTTCCTTATATTAGCACACGATTTCTTAAAAAAATAGTTTTTTTTTTTAATTCTCAATACCGGTTTGCATGGGTTTCAAAATTATTTTAGAGTCTCAATGAAATCAAACGCGAGACCTTACGAAGACCGGAAGAGTTTCTTTTAATTTTTTGATTTTTGTCAAGAAATAAATAAATTTAGGAATTCGTCGCTACAGGTGTTTCAAAATAAATATTATATTATTTTTTTTATGTTTAAACAAATGTAAAAGAATTTAGGTACTAAAGCTTTTGGCATCTATGTTTAATCAATGCAAACAAGATTTGGCATCACATTGTCTATAGAAATGAGGTTTTCACTTAATTTGGTGAAATGTATCAAATATATGAAATTTTTCTTATTATAGTACACAATTTGTTTAAAAAAATATTTTTTCTTTTAATTCTCAATACCGGTTTGCATAGGTTTCAAAATTATTTTAGAGTTTCAATGAAATCAAACGCGAGACCTTACGAAGACCGGAAGAGTTACTTTTAATTTTTTGATTTTTGTCAAAAAATAAATAAATTTAGGAACACCTTGTAGTGACGAACGATTCGTCGCTACAGGTGTTTCAAAATAATTTTTTTTTTAAGTTTAAACAAATGTAAAAGAATTTAGGTATTAAAGCTCTTGGCAGCTATGTTTAATCAATACAAACAAGATTTGATATCACATTGTCTATCGAAATGAGGTTTTTGCTTAATTTGGTGAAATGTATCAAATATATGAAATTTTCCTTATTATAGTACACGATTTCTTAAACAAAAAAAAAGTTTTTTTTTTTTAAATTCTCAATACTTGTTTGCATGGGTTTCAAATTTATTTTAGAGTCTCAATGAAAATCAAACGCGAGGCCTTACGAGGACCGGAAGAGTTTCTTTTTAATTTTGTAAAAAAAAAAAAATTTAGGAACCTTGTAGCGACGAATGTTTCGTCGCTATAGGTGTTTCAAAATAAAATATTATATTTATTTAAGTTTGAACAAATGTAAAAGAATTTAGTTATTGAAGCTCTTAGCCTCTATGTTTAATCAATGCAAACAAGCTTTGACAACACATTGTTTATCGAAATGAGGATTTCGCTTAATTCGGAGAATTATGTCAAATATAGGAAATTTTTCTTATATTAGCACACGATTTCTTAAAAAAATAGTTTTTTTTTTAATTCTCAATACCGGTTTGCATGGGTTTCAAAATTATTTTAGAGTCTCGATGAAATCAAACGCGATACCTTACGAAGACCGGAAGAGTTTCTTTTAATTTTTTCATTTTTGTCAAGAAATAAATAAATTTAGGAACACCTTGTAGTGACGAACGATTCGTCGCTACAGGTGTTTCAAAATAAATATTATATTTTTTTTTTTTTTTAAACAAATGTAAAATAATTTAGGTATTAAAGCTCTTGGCATCTATGTTTAATCAATGCAAACAAGATTTGGCATCACATTGTCTATAGAAATGAGGTTTTCACTTAATTTGGTAAAATGTATCAAATATATGAAATTTTCCTTATTATAGTACACAATTTGTTTTAAAAAAAATTATTTTTTTAATTCTCAATACCGGTTTGCATAGGTTTCAAAATTATTTTAGAGTTTAAGTGAAATCAAACGCGAGACCTTACGAAGACCAGAAGAGTTTCTTTTAATTTTGTGATTTTTGTCAAAAAATAAATAAATTTAGGAACACCTTGTAGCGACGAATGATTCGTCGCTACAGGTGTTTCAAAATAAAATTTTTTTTTAAGTTTAAACAAACGTAAAAGAATTTAGGTATTAAAGCTCTTGGCAGCTACGTTTAATCAATGCAAACAAAATTTGACATCACATTGTCTATCGAAATGAGGTTTTTGCTTAATTTGGTGAAATGTATCAAATATATGAAATTTTCCTTATTATAGTACACGATTTCTTAAACAAAAAATAGTTTTTTTTTTTTTTAAATTCTCAATACTGGTTTGCATGAGTTTCAAATTTATTTTAGAGTCTCAATGAAATCAAACGCGAGGCCTTACAAGGACCGGAAGAGTTTCTTTTTAATTTTGTAAAAAAAAAAAAAAATTTAGGAACCTTGTAGCGACGAATGTTTCGTCGCTATAGGTGTTTCAAAATAAAATATTATATTTATTTAAGTTTGAACAAATGTAAAAGAATTTAGTTATTAAAGTTCTTGGCCTCTATGTTTAATCAATGCAAACAAGCTTTGACAACACATTGTCTATCGAAATGAGGATTTCTCTTAATTCGGTGAATTATGTCAAATATAGGAAATTTTCTTATATTAGCACACGATTTCTTTGAAAAATGGTATCGTTAAAATTATTGATATCGGTTTGCATGGGTTTCAAAATTATTTTAGAGTCTTAATAAAATTAAACGTTCTTGCGAGGACCGGAATAGTTTTTTTTTTTTTTGTAAAAAAAAAAAATTATGAACACCTTGTAGCGTTCATCACTACAAGAAATCGAGTGTAAAGTGATTACCTACTGTTTGATTAGAGAGTAATTATGAATGTTCTATTCTTAAATTGTAACAACACCTAATTGTGAAATGTCACAAGAGATCGAGTGTACAATAGGGAGGCATGTAAAAATGTCGGGCTTGGATATTACATTGGGTGGGGGTAGCATAGTCATTTTGTGAAGAAAAATGAATTGTTATCAATAAAGATTAAAGAAAGAAAGAGAGAGAGAGAAATATAAAAGAACATTTGTATGCAAAAGTAAGTTTAAAAGGTCAAAAATGGGGTAATTTTATTTTAATTACTAGTACAAAATTCTAAGAGTGGGTAAATCGGTGTGCTGAGTGCCGTGCGCGTCGCTCTATTTATATACCCCAAATAAATCACCAGCGGCAAACGCGTAGACGTTTCTCGAAGGCCAAAAGTCGAGCCCTATCTTTCTTCCGACGCCGCCCTTTACATCTTTCCGATCTCCGTTTCTCTCATATCTTTCAGGTACGTCTCTTCTGCTAGTCATATGACTTCGAATTTCTCACCCATTGATTGTCAGCTTAGGGTTTAATCTGTCTTTCTGTTCAGTAATTGGTTTGGAGTATGATTTGATTTTAAATTTGGGGTTGAAATGATAAAATTTCAGTTTTGATTGTTGGGATGGTTTGTGGCCTTGATTAATCTGATCGTCTGGTTAATTACTGGGCAAAGAAGACAGTTTTAGTTGGAGAATTTTTCAATTCATGAATGCAAAGGAAGCAAGATATATTAGTATTAGTAGATGGATTTGAGCTACTTTCCGATTTGGTTTTATTGATAATTGAAAGATCAAAGGGTGTTTTATTTATTTTTTATTTTTTATTATCTCTGACATTTTCTTCGTCTATTATCTTGTAGACTAGCTTGGAAGTAGGCTTTCAGATTTGGGCTGGACTTTGGTGTTCAGAGCTGTGATATTTCTAGATAAGGTAAGAAAGCCGAATTGAATATCTCAAATTCTTTTTTGTTTCTTCGTTGAGAAGTTTAAGTCTTTACGTTATGTTGCCTAGAAAGTTCTCGGTGGACATGGAATTGCATATGTTACTCAAAATTTGTATTTGCGTATTTTAGTTGATGACAATTTGTGAGATGCCTAGCTATTTTCTAGCCAAGGAGTTTTAGCTTAAGCTAGCATCGATTCAAAGAGTTTAATTTACTAGGTCTTTTGGAGTAACAAGTCACTTTGCACTTTGCTTGTTGTTTGGATTTTTGATATCGTATTTGGCTTTTAAAAATTAAGTATATGATGTATGGGAGAGAGGGGGGATTACGTCTAAGTCAGCCCAAGTGATTCTGATGAATGATGGCTGGATATTTTTTTGGGAAAGAAACATGCTTTTCCTTTCTGTTATAACTTTTGAGCATGAGGCTAAACTATGTGTGGTTGTTATGAAACGGACTCTATGATCAAAAACTAACATTTTTTTTTCTCTTCTTTGAGATGTACTTCTGGTCATCATCATACCAAAATGCAGATATTGTACTTCTTTTTATATCTAAATGGACACCAGAAGGTTCATGCAACTGGTTGAGGAGAAGAAGAAGAGAGCTTTGGAGAGGAAAGAGGCCCCTTTGAAATGGGAGCAGAAACTAGAAGCTGCTGCCAAGGCAAAAGCTGATGCTGAAGCCAAGGAGAGGAAGTTGAAATCTTCAAAGCATAAAAGGTCTGTGTCAGAGTCTGATAGTGATAGTGGCATAGATGGCAGGAGAAAGTCAAGTAAAAAAACTTACAAGAAGCACAGTGAAAAGAGGAAGGAAAAGAAATCCAGGCGAAAGCCAAAGAGAGATTCCTCAGGTTCAAGTGATGATTATGAGAGTGACTATGAAGGAGATAAGAAGAGGAAGAAGCGAAGCCACAAAATGCACAGGCGTCATGATTCTAGATCAGATTCTGGTGCTTCTGATTCTTCTAGTGATGACGATGATGAGACAGTCAAGAGAAGTCATGTGAAGCGCCATAGGCGCCATAGGAGGTCAGATTCCAGTCTTTCTGATTCTAGTGATGATGATGAGAGAAGAATCCGAAGAAGTCATGCAAAGCACTCTAAACACCACCGACAGTTGAAATCTGTTTCTTCCGATTCTTCAAGTTATGAGGATGGTGAGATAAGGAAAAGTCGTGCAAAGCATCATAAACGGCATAGGCGATCACATAGTGTTGATTCGAGGTCAGCAGAGTCAGATTGCTATATGCGTGACAGAAGGAGCAGATCTGTAGGAAAATCATCAGATGACAACCATGATGAAGCAGGTAAACACTTGAGGGACAAGAGAAATGGCCACCGTCATCACCATCATCATAGACATCATCACAATCATCACTCAGGAGAGGAGAAAGATCACCATCCTCAGGATTCAGTTAAGCCTCATGCAAAGCACATAGAAGATCCTAGAAATGGAAATGATAACACTAATGCTGCTCCTGATGATCAAAATGAGTAGAATTTTAAGATGCAGGGTTCACTTTCCTGGATTGCTTCTTGATTGGTGAGAGGGACATCCTCATTTCCTGCATTTGTATCTTAATCTTTTACTGAATTAGAGGCCAAGCCTTTCATGCCCAATTATGAATTGGTATCTGAAATATCTGCTTAAGACAAAAAAAAAAACAGAATGTTCTCTTTTTAATTAATTTCATTTGCTTTGAGCCTAAATCAAATTATTCATGCTTCATCAGCATCGCTGGTTAGTTGGCTACTATTTCTTCAACAACGGGTGATAATAAATTTAAATGAATTGGCGGATAAAGCCAATGTAATAATTCAATTAGAGAAGGCCTGACCCGAGTGGACACAAAACCGGTTAAATTTCATCCGCTTGCATATCTATTTTCTATTGATTTGGGAGATGCCCTATATTTTCAGTGTTGAAACAATTGTGGGAGTGGCTTCAAACCAGAAAATCTGTTGTTGACTTTGTGTTACATAGATGTTGAAGCTCATCAAAAGATGTTCTAACCTTCCAAAATTTAATTTTGATAGGCAATTAGTAGGCTATTTGTTATTGTTATATATTTCCAGATGCATGAGATTGGTTCTCACGAGATTAGGACATTTTATTTAGCACATAGACAGAAAATGTCAAACGAAATTAAAAAGCCTAAGCTTTTCAAAAAATAGTTGCTATAGCGAAGACATTTTGACATATTTCATAGTAAGCTAATGCCAACGACCGAACTGCAGTTTTAACATACAAGTAACAAAAATGCTCAGAAGTCGGAATGCCAAAATTGTATTTATTTTTCTGATTCCAAGCTAGGATATTTTATCCTCAGCAGTGGGGGAATAAATCAATAGTAACTATCGCTCAACAATTTTACAACAATGCAGACTTTCAACGTATTTGTCAGAAATTCTTCAGTATTTTTTCACTCGCGACTCCATCTGCTAAAAGAATTGAGGTAACTTCCTGCAAAGAAAAGACAAGTCAAATGTCAAGTTTGCATAGACATTTGATGTAGAAATCAAACTGAACATGCTGAAGTTGATAACCAGAATCAGGTCCACAGAAGAGAGTGCATTAGTTTTGATAAGAGGCCAAAAACAAGACACCGCACTCGCACTCACTGGGGATAGTTTACCAAAAGCTTTTCAGTCTACATGCATATTCCAGTAAATTGTGTAATCCATTAAAGTAGCAAATTAAGTTGGTCATAGACCTTTGCTGGGAAGCGCAGGCCTGGTATATAAACAATGTTACTGAGCCAGAAGACAGATGTGATAACACAAGTTACTATGCAAATGTCGAGAAAGTTCAATGCATTCTAAAGATAGATGTAAACCATGAGAAGTGGAAAGATATTGTGGGAAAATATGAATGCTATTCCATTTTTGCAGAGATCAGACCAAAGGGTTTACTCCCCATTCCCTTCATTGGGGATGTAGTAAGTGGATAACACCCTCGAAAACTAGGACCACTGTTCCAAAGTTTTGATTTCAAGATCAAGAGATTCTTCAACTCATCCCTCCTCCTAAACAAATGAGATACATTTGCCAAGATGCCAGGTTAATCGTTTTCTTTTGATCAAAGTGTATTTATCTTTTTCACGTGAAGAAACAAATCATGTATGAACATTCATAAATAGTGGCCTCAACATCATCTATTGCACCAAACCTTGCCTCCTCCGAGATGTGGCTTGACCAGTTTTGCTTCCTTCCGTAAAATGACTTGGTCTGAGACCTTTAAACTGTCCAGCATTGTCAGACTACACTTTTCCTACTCACCTATTACAACAAAAAAGCCAAACACCAGTCGACCGTTCTGCAATATATGTCTGTACCTAACTCTGGACACAACTTAGCAAACATGACAATGATAGCATCTTGTCTAGCGCAGATCAGGACTCCTAATAGATTCGTGTCAGTCTTGAAAGTAGTATATTCACTAATTCACAGAACATGTCTATTTTATGTCCATGTTTAAGTTTTGATATGACAAAAGACACCCAAAACCAAACTTGCAAATTGACAAACAGTCAATCATAACGCTAAAACTTCTCTCCACATGAAGCCACACCCCAAGATATTCATAAAGATTTTAACAAACATGGACAACCATGAGACATAACAATGATAAGAACAACAATAACAACAGCAGCAGCAGCAGAAAGAGCAGAAAGTAAAACAAATAAAAGCAAAGTGAAGCGGTAAAAACCTCAGTCATCTGTTTCTGCCCACAAAGAACAGCAGCGGTGGAGAGAGGGTTATAAATTTGCTTGGCTCTGGAAAAAGCAGCCTGAAAATGTAATCATACAGTGCATTGATTTGGTATTCAGAACTGAGAAAAGTCGTGACAAGTTGAAATAAGCTCATGGGCGCAGGTTCTTTACCTGCACGTAACCACTTTGTCCCGTCCAACCATCATGTGGTTGTGATAATACTGGAACTATCTTTACACCCGTGGCTTCCCAGTCTTTAAATCTCTCCTGTAAGATTTGGGAGGAACAAGAAGCAGAATCACTCACAGTTATAAATTAGTCTGAATTGAGCATATGAACATAACATCAGTACAGACCTGATAAGCCATTCTGTCGAGGTTTCTGGCCCCATAGAAGAGCTTCACGTCGGATCGCTTATCGGCGTTAAACCCTGATTCAATCAGAGACCGGATTGGACTGCACAAATTCAACATGTAAAGAGTCGAATTCATTCTAATAGGACTCTAAATTCGCCAAGTTCAAATCAATTGAATGGCAACCAACCTGATTCCAGATCCCGTGGCGAATATAAGAACAGTAGGGTAATTCTCCGGCGGCTCGATCTGATCAATTTCGAAGCCATTCCCCATAGCCGGGCTGAGCTCCACGACGTCCCCCTTCTTCAGCCCGCACAGCAGCTCGGCGATGGACCCCTCCACGCTCTTCACCAAGAATTCGAACACGCCCTTGGCCGCCAGAGACGGCGGCGACGCGATGGCCAAAAACGAGGGCTTGGAAACGTCCGGGACGCGGAGCTGGAGGTACTGCCCGGCGCGCGTGTAGGACGAGGCGAGGTCGGGCGCGTCGGACAGGTCCACGCGGACGTGGAAGAGCGATTCGGCGGCCGGCTCTACCTGGGAGAGCGGGGCCTGGGTCCAGAGAGTGGTGTCTTGGCGTACGGCGGCTGCGACGGTGGCGAAGCGGCGGCGGTGTAGTTTTAGGTGGGAGGGGTTGAGGCGGCGTAGGATAGACATGGAGGGGCTAAGGTGCGCATGGGAGTGGAGAGGTGCCAACGGGGGTTGTAAGATTGTAAATGACATGTTTCTGTTCGAGTTTGGGTTAATGTTTTGTGGCGGGTTGAGGGAGGCCGGCGCCAAAGCTGGTGAAGACTGATAGTCAAAGAAAACTCTAGGCGATGAGCCCCGTGTTGAATTGGGGGTTGAGGTTAGACTGGTAATTGGATAGTAGCAACTCCACGTGGCATGGTTTTGGGAGATCCAGGATTAATGGAGGATAACTGAGATAGCAGCCAGCCACTGAATAAATATATCTTGAGTTTTACATTTTCGAAACTCATTAGCGACGTTCATAATGGAATTGGACAAACTAGGCGATATGAAAGCAAGCAAATTCAGAAACAACAATGCATGGCTTGGAACTCTCAAGTAATTCACATAAACAAAGAGTTGAACATCAGTGCATCCAATGTTTTGGAAATAGAAAAGGAAAAATAAATTTACATGTCCTCTATCTTTTTCCCCTTATTAAATAAAACAAAATAAAAAGGGGATACATTTCTCTCACACTCTGCAATATCCTTAAATCTGAAATGGGAAATGCTCATACAATTTGTCTCAAAAATGAAAATCCTGTTCACCGGCATTGCCAGCGGCATCTAAATTATTTGGTTTTTTTCGCAATTATCAAGATAAAAAGGAACAAGATGGGTGTGACTTAAGCATTTTCCTTGGCAATCTTCTCAGCCTTAGCAATGACCTCCTCAATACCTCCAACCATGTAGAACGAATGTTCTGAAAGGTCATCGTATTTCCCATCCAACACTCCCTGTCAACACAAAATACCAAAATCGAATATGAATCAAGATCAGTCAGAAATCAATGCATCATTCAAACCCCTAACTTTAGAAAGTGGTACAGTTCATGCATGCCCAACAAGGGGGTGACTTGGTAACTATCATTGTCGGTTCAAAACTCATCAATTAATTATCAAACGTTAATAAAGGATTAAAGCAGATATTGATGAAGATGGTTAAACTCATCATTTGAATGATACACTGAATATGATACACTTAGAGACAAATTCTCATGTTAATGACATGGAAAGCATCTTTGTAAAAAAATTGAAAGCAATTTCAGGAGCAGCGAGATTTGCTAATTCTGTCTGAACTTCAGGATAAAATATCCTTAGAATGGTAATCAGAGCAAATTAAAAGATAATAATCAGAGCAAACTTCAGTATGAGAAAAGGAGAGATTACCTGGAAGCTGGTAATGCTTTCTTTCAACTCCACATACTTTCCGGGGGCACCAGTGAAAACTTCTGCAACATGGAATGGCTGGCTCAAGAACTTTTGAATTTTACGGGCACGGGCGACAGTCAATTTATCATCTTCACTGAGCTCATCCATTCCCAAAATAGCAATGATATCTTGCAAATTCTTGTAGTTCTGAAGAACCTTCTGCACTCCACGAGCAGTGTTGTAATGTTCCTCACCCAAAATATGAGGAGAAAGCATACGAGATGTGGAATCAAGGGGATCAACAGCAGGATAGATACCGAGCTCAGAGATCTGTTCAATTCAAAACATCAAGGTTATCTACTGAAAACATGCAAAAAGGTTCTAAAACTAGCCCACAGCTGTGACAGACCTGTCTAGACAACACAGTTGTTGCATCCAAGTGAGCAAAAGTAGTTGCAGGAGCTGGATCCGTCAAGTCATCAGCAGGCACATAAATAGCTTGGACAGAAGTGATGGAACCCTTTTTGGTGGTTGTGATACGCTCTTGAAGACCTCCAAGATCAGTAGCTAAAGTAGGTTGGTATCCGACAGCAGATGGGATACGGCCAAGCAAAGCAGACACCTCAGAGTTAGCCTGCAGGATGGAACACAAAAAAGCATGACCACATTAACAACATGCAATGGGTGCATACAGACAATTTGCAATAGTTACTCGATAGGCATGCTTACTTGGGTAAATCGGAAAATGTTGTCAATAAAGAGAAGCACATCTTGCCCTTCAGCATCACGGAAGTGCTCTGCCACAGTCAGGCCAGTCAACCCAACACGAGCACGGGCACCAGGGGGCTCATTCATTTGACCGTACACTAGAGCACATTTGCTGTCAGCCTGATACAATATAACGGGAGGAAAAGCAAGTAAGCAACAACTTCTAGAAAGCAGATAATGATGAATGCACAAAAATGGGGTGAAATTTTAAATGCATTATCTGACCTGCTTTTCACCTAGCTTAATGACACCACTCTCAATCATTTCCCTGTACAAGTCATTGCCCTCACGAGTGCGTTCTCCAACACCAGCAAACACGGAGAAACCACCTGATCAACAAAGAAAGGTTGTTATGTAAACAAACAGTAACATTATCAAACCAGTGTGTCAACATATCTATCTTTTGAAAACTGACCATGAGCTTTTGCGACATTGTTGATAAGTTCCATAATAAGCACAGTTTTTCCTACACCAGCACCACCGAACAACCCAATCTTTCCTCCTCTTTGGTATGGAGCAAGAAGGTCAACAACCTGTACATGAAGCCAGCAATATAAATACACTGAATCTAAAGTGCACAACAATGAGAGCGTCAAACCTAGTTACAAATGAACATGGTAAGGAATATAATAGTACCTTAATTCCAGTAACAAGGATCTGTTGTTCAGTAGCTTGCTCAACAAAGGCTGGAGCTTCTCTATGAATGGGCAGAAAGTGATCGGTATCTGTTGTAATATCCGGCCAGAAAATGTCAGAAAACTTACAGGGACAGTATTACCACAAATCAAATGTCAGAAAGTGAGTAGCTATTTTATGGTTTCTATTTCTTACTGATATCGCCTCTATGATCAATTGGCTCTCCAATAACATTCATGATTCGACCAAGGGTAGACCTACCAACAGGTACCTAAAAGGGCCAAATAAAGATAAAACTATAAGTCCGAAATGATTAAATCCAAATTTCATCACCGAAATCAAATCCAAAGAATTAACACATCAACAACAATAAAGACAGAATGCTAAAGGATCAAAATCAAGGGGGAAAAAAAAGTAATGCCGACATAAATATCAAAAGATGACCAAATACACCAAATCAACAAGGAAATGTGTAAATCTAATGGCAAAAACTCAATCTACATGATCCCCAAACAATGTAGCCAGTAAGATCAACAGATGAAGCTAGAAAAGTCAACCATTCAGCAATGATTCTGCTGAAAAATGTGTAGCAGACGGATCAAATAGCAATAACACCAACTCATAAATCAATCAAAACCCAGATCATTTACATCCCTCAAGGACCAGAAATGAACATTTTAAGCATCCAACATCTGTAAAGCCCCAAAATTTCTTATCAAATCTAAACATCAGGATAGTCCAACATTGCTTATCAAATCTAATAACCACCATTGAAAACCATTAAGCACAGACCCACAAAAAGATGTATACAAATGTGCTTACAGTGATAGGAGAACCGGTGTTGAGCACGGGCTGTCCCCTTACGAGCCCTTCAGTCCCATCCATAGCAATGGTCCTGACCATGTTCTCACCCAAGTGCTGAGCCACCTCAAGCACCAAACGGATCGAGTTGTCCAGCACTTCAAGCGCCGTCAAGATCGGAGGCAAGCCCTCCTCGAACCTCACATCGACCACGGCTCCGATGACCTGGCACACCTTCCCGATCGAGCCTTTCCCGGTAAATTCGTCAGTGATTTTTCCTTTACCGCCATCCTTCTGCGAAGTTGGTGGCGCCGTCTTTGCCTCGGCGGCAGCTGCGGTCGCGTACTCGGCCACGCGCGTGAGGAGGTAGCCGTATGGCGAAGCGCGGTGAGCCGGAGGCGCAGGGGATGAGAGCCTAGGGTGAGAGTTTGAGATCGGAGATTTGGACGGCGATCGGCGTACCGACGACCGCACGAGAGAGGATAAGAGCCTGCGCGAAGCCATTTTGCTAGGGCTTCAGAGAGAGTAAGAGAAAGACTAGGGTTTGTTGTTTGTGAAGTCGAGATGTGTATATGTACAGCTACCCAGCCCAAAATGGGAATATTCTATTTTTCATTTCGTTTTTTTTTGCCCTTTTGCAATAATTTTTTCCCTTTTGTTATATTTTTAAGATTTTCGGAATTTTCCAGTATGAGTGGTGGAGGTTATAAGATCCCTATTTCACTTTCCCAGTAAAACGCTGCGTCACAGTAACGCTATCGGGTTCAGGTTGTTGCCTTGGTAAAATAGGTAGGGATTTTACTATTTGCCCCTTGAATCACAGCGCGATACCTTTTCTATTTTGTGCTCATTCCCACATTTCTCCACTAAACCAGGTGAAGATTTAACGAACGAAGAAAGTCAAAATATTTTTTTTGTGCTAATTCTCACATTTCTTCACTTAAAAGTTGAAAAAATTTTAGTATATGTTAACGTATCTCATACGTATAATTACAATTTTTATGACTTTATTACTCAAACAATAACATATTTACTCTAATGAGGATCATATTTACCTTAACGAGAGGTTTTTTGTAATTACCACATGAGTTATCGAAGTTGTAATATGTGTCGTTAAGTCGTAAAATATTACAATTACCACTTTTAAAACTTAGTTACTCAAACGATAACCTAATTTACTTTAATGAGAACCTTATTTATTTTAACAAAGACTTTCTCTCCTCATTATGTATAAGAAATGTTAATATATCATAGTTTTATTATAAAAGTTGTAAATAAATATGTATTTACTCTTTAGTGTAATGATAAATTATTAAACAAAGTGATAGTATAGGGGGTAGGCTAGGGTACGGTGATGTATGTCATACCCCCATTTACAATTTTTTTGAACAAAAAATTACATCTAATTAAACCAAAATTACTACATTGACAACAAAGTTACCACATTCGTTTTACACTATTTACATATAATTGAACCAAAATTACAACTTTGACAACAAATTGTTCATAAACTTGTAACAAGGTCATAGATGGAGTAATTACCTCTAATAGAACAAAGATTACACAAAAAAAGACTCTCGTTACCATAATGACAACACATTTTGTTGTTATATTTATAAATGGAGGTATGATATACATCTCAGTATTGTAGAACTTCCCGATAGTATACATCTCCAGTTCGAATATATTTTTTTCCTTAATTTAAATTATATATATAGTGATTCTTGCTAGATATCAAAGTTTGAATCTAAACAAAAATATTCGCTTGGTCTAGGGTTTTGCGTCTTAGTACCATTGACATCACTTCATTGCCATGATAATTAGAAATTAATCACGAAGAGTCGAAGATGATGACACATTTGGCTACGACCTTAGTATAGGGTTTTGTCTCTTAGTACCATTGACATCATCTCATTGTCATGATAATTAGTAGGGTCATTTACTAGGTCCAAACAGTTGACACATTTTGCCCACTAAATCTGTTACAGTAAAAATTTGACCATAAATGACATAAAATTCGCAAAATTCACTGTGGCGGAATGAACAGTGACCATAATTTTTAGTGAGGTTAATAAAATATAGTGTTCACCCATATTTTATTGATCTCAATACAAATTATAACTACTGTTCATTTCGCTACAGTGAATTTCGAGATATTTATGTTCTTACTGGGCAAAAGGTGTTTACTATAACAGATTTAGTGGACAAATTTTTACTGTAGCAGATTTAGTGGCCAAAAGATGTTTACTGTTTGGACATATGGGGTATTTCCCTTAATTAGTAATCACAAAGATGATGACACGTTTGGTTCCGACCTAAACTTACAAGTGAGAATAACATTGATGATCCTAGCCTGACTAATGAGGGGGTAATGCAGCAAAAATATTTTTTCTTGGTAGGATTTGTTATGTACGGGAGACTCGTGAAGAAAAATGGGTTTATCATCACCATTGCCAATTTTTTGTGGCTTATTGCAATTGAAAAAAAGAAATCTTTATCTTTTTACGTTCTCTACGTTGGACAACAATATGAACGCTTTACGAATGAGTTCTTAGCACTTTGATCAAGCTCTAATGTAAAAGCAATATATATTTTTGTTACATTGAACGAGATCGAACTTCTAACCTAGTTCAATCCTAACCCGATTCTCAACCCACCCTCATCACTCGGGCTAACCCCAAGAGCGTAGAAGTAGTATATATTAAAATCACTTATCTTATTTTCATCTTCATTTCCCGTAAGTAAATGTACGATAAATTTCGGTCAATTCCTTCTGTTGAGATGTCTAGGTCACATGATAGAGATTCCAGCTCGAACAACTCGTGGGTTGGGCTCGATTGCTGGCACTCGCTCGTTATATAGATCGCAGGGCCGGATGGGAAGGCAGCGTGTGCCAAAATTGTTTAAACTCCCGCCAAATTGAGTACCCTATTTCCCTCCAACACCAGCAGACCGGATACTGCCGGTAAACCCCAGCCCCCTTCCCTCCATATATATATTTCCGTGTAAATGACAAGGCAAGGCAGTCCCCGCTCCTCCCAATCTCGACCATCTTATTAATCTCCCCCATCACCTCCAGCTGTCCGTTTCGGTTCTCCGGTCCAGCCCAAAATCCGTTCTAGGGTTCTTCGAGAGTCGGTGAAGGCTTAACGAATCCAGGGTTAGGATTGGTCTATTTAAGGAAGCAGCCAAGTCTTCTTATTTTGATTTGCTCTAGAAAATGAGTGCCGTCAACATAACAAACGTCGCCGTTTTGGACAACCCGTCCGCTTTCCTCAACCCTTTCCAGTTCGAAATCTCATACGAGTGTTTGGCTTCCCTCAAAGACGGTAATTCTACTAAACCCATGCTTATTCTACCTTAGATTTTATTTCTTCTAGTCTGTATTGGATGAATTTGGGGAAAAATGCTCATTCGGTTTTCTTTGAAGTTCAGCTAGGGTTCTTACAATAAGTTGCCCAAATAGTTTAATTTGATTTTATTTCTTGCCATAAATATGATCCGAATTTTGGAATTGGGCTTTGTGATAAGAAAATTGTTTGAGCAAAACAAAAAATTTAGGGACTGCAAATGAAAGTTTTTGGGGGTGATGTACGCCTAGGTCTAGTTTGTATAAAACACGAATTATTTGCTCATTGTTGTCAATTGTTTTGATCTTACCTTGCCTATATCTGGGTCATTATTCATTCTAGAGCCCACTGTGATGATAATCTCTAGTCTGGTTACAGATTTAATGATGGCTCAACTACTTTTTAGGCACACTATATAGTATATACTTTAAGAACATGGTGTTACATTTTGTATTGGGTAAGTATGTATGGTTCAAAGTGATGATTGAAAGAGGAGAAAATGTATGTTAGGTGTTGTTTCTCACTGGCTGAGAACTTTTCAGGTTTTGAGAAACTGCAACAATTAGTCGGTCAAAGCTTTAGTTCTCTCAGTGGTATAGAGGGATGTTAAATATGGGTTCAGGGCATAGGTTATACCTGTTCAACAAATCTAGGGTTCAGAACTTTGCTTTCAACAAGTATTGATTTTAATCATAGGAACTTCCTGAGAACATGAAGATGTGCATGACTGTATTGCACGCTGCACCTAATAACATGTGAATGAAACTGTGACCTCTTTGCAGTTTGTAATAGAGTAGCCATCTGGAATTCTGGAAGTGGCGACATATTAGTGTGTCCACCTCTTTGAATTATCTTATCTTGAATGTGCACGCATTGGTAGGTTTAACATGTTTTTATTCATTTTCTTACAGACTTGGAATGGAAGCTCATATATGTGGGATCTGCTGAAGATGAGACGTATGACCAACTATTGGAGAGTGTTCTAGTCGGTCCTGTCAATGTTGGCAACTACCGTTTTGTTTTTCAGGTAATTATACCGACTCCTTGTACCGAGTTCTCAAGTTTATTTTAGAGTTCCAATATGGATGTGAAACTAAATCCTCTTTCTGCTTTCTTATGTGTGTTTTATTCTCCTGGCAGGCAGACCCTCCAGATCCATCAAAAATACGTGATGAAGATATCATTGGTGTCACAGTACTGCTGTTGACATGCTCTTATTTAGGGCAGGAGTTTGTTAGGGTGGGATACTACGTGAACAATGATTATGATGATGAACAGCTAAGGGAGGAACCTCCCCCTAAGTTGTTGCTTGATAGGGTCCAGAGAAACATTTTAGCTGACAAGCCTAGAGTCACAAAATTCCCAATTAATTTTCATCCCGAGAACAATGAACACGAGGAGCCGCCCCCTCCTTCACTTGATCCTGCAACTGAAACAAAGCAGCTCCCACCTTCACCCGATCGTGCAACTGAAACAAAACAGCCTCCACCTTCACCTGATCGTGCAACTGAATCAAACATCAATGGAGAAGAACCATCCCCTCCACCTGCATCATCTGTCTGAAGTGCAAAAATTGAATTGGCTTTGTATCAAATCTTCAAATTTCTTTTGGCAGGGTGATCATTTTTGGTGACAGGGCTATATTCAATTTCAAACATCCCCATTTTTGGAAAACATTTTAACATTCATCTAGAAAATATGTTGATCAGAATGTTTTGCCCCATCGGATTGTCTTCCATGTTATAGAAATTTTGTAATCATGTATTGGAGGGCATGGACTGAGCACTTTGGGATGAATTAGGAAATGGAATGCTGTTGTTAGCAGTCCTTGAAGCATATTGCAGCCAAATGTTTCTCCTAATTATTGTCATCTATCTAATGCGACTAGTATTATTTGCATGCTTTGGAAAGTTTTAGGTTTATCACATCATAAAACCTAAAGAGTTGTTCGGTGTTTTATTCAGAACAATCATGGAATAGAATGTGACTGAAAATTTCTTCTATTGCAGATCAATCTGGTCGATTTAGATGCCAGGTAATTGTACATCAATGTAATTCAATCTCTCCCATTTGAATGAAAGTTCCTTCTATTTCAACTGGTTTGTCATGAGACGACAATACCTTTCTATGAAGCAAAGGTAAAAGTAAAGTTGTTTTCACATGTCTTGTAAACTATGTTGCCTTGTCAATGTCCAAGCTGGTATTTTGAACTCTATGAGCAGCTTTCGTGGCCTGAAATGGGTAAATGAAAAGACATCAAATGTATGCTTGTTTTTGACATATGACCAGATGATTTATACCAGTTGGACTCAAATTTACCTCTTGATGCCAATCGGTGCGGGCATTTACTGCAACGAGTGCAATAACTTGAACAAGAAGTGCACAAATGATCCCCATCCAAAGCCCCATGCCTCCAATATGGAGGGTGAAAGCAAAAAGCACAGCAGTAGGAATTCCCACAACATAGTAAGCCCCAAGGTTTATGTATACACATAGATTTTGCCATCCACACCCTCTAGCAGCCCCTATAATTTTAAAAAGAAAAAAAAAAATGTAAGGCACTTAAAATGTGTAAATTTCGAATCAAAGTCACGAAAAACATTTGATTCAGTAGTGTTGTTTATAGAATTTAGGACCTGAAAGCACACATTGGAATCCATCCAAGAAGTCAGATAGTGCAAGCAGTGGCATCATTTCAGCAACATATCTGATCACTTTTTTCTCATTGCTGTAGAGCTTTCCCCAAACACCGCGTACCAAAACTGTAGCTATTGCTATGGCAGCGCCCTCTGATAAAGCCATTGTGAACATGACTTGTAGAGCTAATCGTGCACCTTGTGGCCGCCCAGCACCCAATTCATTTGACACTCTTGTACTATTATGATAGCAAAGGGTGGTTGTTAGGAGATTAAATTTTTACAGTAGTAATGAGAAATCACCAGAAGTACATACGGCATGCTTCACTAACCTTATAGCACTGCCAAGACCAACTGATATCATATAGACCATCCAACATGTGTTAAGGCTGCTTGAACATTAACAATCAGTTCTTTATATTTTGCTACCAATAAGGCAATAAGTAGAAACTGATAGAATAAGGTGGTGATACCTTATCGATAACACAGATGTCTCAAGTTTTGGGTTTGGGAGGAGACCAGATAAGAGAACAACCATTTCGAATGTCCAATATTCAAAGCTGCAATCAAAAGATTCTAGTAAACCACTAATTAGAGTTGAAGTTTCCCTCGATCTATAAGACATTTATAGCTACCTAGTCTGCAACATATATGTACTACCTCTTATATGGAGAAGAAGAAAGTTTGTTACCATATCATTATAGCTGATGGAATGGCAAGCTTGATAAAGCTTAGGATATCATGCAATGCCTCTTTTGAAAATCCTGTCCAAGTGTTCTTGCAGACCGGTGAGAACATCACATAACTTGCCAATAACAACACATTAAACCAATTCGAAATGCTAATGGCCAATGCTGCGCCTTTGCTTCCTAGACCAAATTTGAAACAAAGTGCCCAACAGACTATAATGTGAAGAAAAGCTGTGATTCCAGAGCTTATCATCATGGGAAACACATTGTTTTGTGTCTGTAAGAATCTATTGAGGCATTGAAGGAGGCTATAACCGAAAAGGCTTGGCATCATCCATCGGTTGAAAGTTCCTGCTTCGTTGGATATCTCGTGGTCTTGGCCAAGAGCAATGAGGATGGTGCTTGTGTAAAACCAAATGAGTGCCAAGGGAATGCTCACTGCTAATAATGTTAGCATTCCTCGTTGCATATGAACTCCAAGCATGTGGTACAGTTTGGCCCCATAGGCTTGCCCACATAGCGTCTCTAACGCACTTCCCATTCCCAACTGTACATATTTGATATTTGTCAGAAAAAAAAAACTGAAAGATGATCTTCCATGTTGAGAAAGATGATTATGTGACAACGGCTGCATTTAATCTGTTACTAATGCGATACTCACAAGCTTACTGACACATTATTTGGTGAACAAATTTGGTGACGTAACAATGAAAAAAAAAGGAAACAGTTAAGTTATGACAAATTGATGACGTTGAAGAGAAACTCTCTTACCAAGACACTGAATCCGGTGACTGAAGCAAAGGAAGAGGCCAAGGAAGCGCCGGAGAGCGCGAGCTCTCCGAGATGGCCAACGTACATGACTGATGTGATTTGTAAGCTATACTGCAGCAAACTTACTGCAATAAGAGGCCCTGCTAGCCATAGTTGCTTCCTTGCTTCTTCAATAACATCTCCTCTACAAAATCCCAGTTGGGATGTTTCAGCATCGAATTCATGGTTTCTCTGTTGATTTGGAATTAGAGGAGTCTTAACGCTTGAGCTCACTACTTCTGCCATTCTTAGAAAAAGAGCATCTTTGGCACCTGAAAGTCTGAAACTGATTGCTTTTGTTTATTGTTAATGACATGGGGGCAATTAGTGAGATGGGGCAAATCCATCATTAGAAAACAAGTGCAATGAGCCAATGACAAATAATAAGACAACATATATAAGGGATATGATCATATGATACAGAATGTCCAAACGTGTCAATCTCACTCGTGAGTCGTGACACTTTTATATGCTTCTTTTTGATTACTTTCGGAGAATGCCACCAACCTTTCTAACTAACTCTTTTCTTCCATTTTTTTTATTTTTCGACTATCTCGTAAAAGTGTAATTTCATGATCCTTTCACACCACCTTATGATAATCTAGTTTCAATAATCCAATCAAATATGATTTTATTTGGTGATTCAACTTCTATTAAACATATCGGAGGAAAAAGGTTGATCAACTGTTTATTTATTTTATTATATTTAAATAAACGATTTGCATTAATAATTTACGAGAGAGTTGAATTATCAAATATTTTTAGTTCTTTCGTACGTACAAGAATGTGAGAGGTCGGAGGAAAAAAGTTGATAAAAAAAAAAAAAGAGTTTTGATCTTAAGTTTTGGTTATATTATTACTAGCGATTTTTGCATGTGGTAAAAAGTAAAAACGCGCAAAGCTACAATTTTTTTATTTTTGGAAATATAGAGTGAGTTAAAAGGGTATTCTTGGAAAGAGGAAACAAATTAAATTCTCTTAAATAAGGTATATAGATTTGCATTAACCAAGATTTGATTTGGATCAGACTAACGGTTTAGATCGTATTACTATTTGGCATTGGACCGTATTAGAGAGTCTCTCTACTCAGAACAGTCAAATCCGTGTAAGCTCATATAGTATTTTCCCGAACGAGTCTTCGTCTTCGTCTTCATTTATACCCTAAATTCTCTGAAACCTTCAAAAACCTTCAGAAACCTTCCTGAAACCCTAGCATGGAAGACACAGTGGTGGGTGAACCGCCAATACTACCTCCAGATCTGACCCCTAACACTAGCAATTCCAGTGCGGACTTCGAGTCCCTTCCGATCCCTCCTCTCGATCCTCAATTTTTTTCATCTGACAGCGGAATGACCACCATACCCTCTGATGCGTTCCTGTCGGACCTCGGCTTCGGGTTTGGCTCCGAAGACAATTGCGATTACGAGCTCACCTTCGACGATTTGGACAATCTCTACCTCCCTTCGGAGACCGATGACTTCCTCATCCCCGATGGCTTCGATCCCGGCGCAGATGCGGATCAGCCTAGCGCTGATTCCACTAGTCTTTTGGATTCGGAGTCTCCTGAATCCGGTAGCTCTGAAATTTCCCGCGAGAAGGGTTCGGATGTCTCCGGGTTCCTGAATTATCCATCATCGGAGTCCGGTAGGCACGATCAGGAGTTCTCTGAAAATTCCGGCGGGGCCTTATCGTCGCAGGGCTCTGGGATTCCCGAGGCGGTCAACTCGCCTTCGCATTCGGGCAATTCTGATCGCGACGTTTCGTCCAATGTCACAACTGCTGATGAGAAGGTCAAGATGGAGGACGAGATGACAAAGAACGGCGTCGTTGCGAAAAGAAAGAAAGAGAGCGATGAAGGGAACGTCGAGTCGAGAAGCTCCAAGTATCGGAGGTCAGAGAGCGCTTTGAACGATGAAGACGATAAGAGGAAAGCCAGGTTGATGAGGAACAGAGAGAGTGCTCAGCTTTCTAGGCAAAGGAAGAAGCACTATGTGGAAGAACTGGAGGATAAGGTAAGGGCTATGCATTCCACTATAGCTGATTTGAATAATAAGATATCATATATTATGGCCGAGAATGCTACTTTGAAGCAGCAATTGAGCAGTGGTAGTGGCATGTGCCCACCGCCACCGGCTCCTGGAATGTACCCAATGCCACCCATGGGTTATCCATGGATGCCATACTCACCCTATGTTGTGAAACCGCAAGGGTCTCAGGTCCCTCTGGTTCCCATTCCTAGACTGAAACCCCAGCAGCCTGCGGCTGCGCCCAAGCTTAAGAAGAAGTCAGAGGGTAAATCCAAGAAGGTTGCTAGCATTAGTTTCCTGGGTCTGCTGTTTTTCCTGTTGCTTTTTGGTGGATTTGTTCCCATGGTGAATGTTAACTTTGGTGGGTCGAATTATGTTAGAGATAGGTTTTCTGATGAGCAGAGGGCGAAAGTTTTGACAGTTCAAGGTCATTTGAATGGATCAGAAGAAAACATACCTTTAGGAATATCTGGTGGGAAATTTGATGTCTCTAACAAATTTCATGAGAGGGCTGATATGCAGAAAGAACAAGGGTCACAGCCTTTACCTGGCCTGGGCAATGCTAGTGAGCCTCTTGTTGCTTCTTTGTATGTTCCAAGAAATGATAAACTTGTTAAGATTGATGGGAACTTGATTATTCATTCGGTCCTGGCCAGTGAGAAAGCTAAAACTCACAAGAACAGTAGGGAGGCTAGTGTGGAAGGAGCTAAAGATTTGGTTTCAGCATTGGCTATACCTGAAGCTGGAGTGAACAGAGGGAGACGTGCTCCTTTATACACAACTCCTGCCGGACGGCAGAAGGCTCTTACAGCTGGTTCTGCTGATGGTAAACTGCAGCAGTGGTTTCGTGAAGGTCTTGCTGGACCGTTGTTGAGTTCAGGCATGTGCACTGAAGTGTTCCAGTTTGATGTATCAGCTGCTACTCATTCAGGAGGTATAATTCCTGCTTCGTCAGTTTCCAATGTTTCCGAACACAGTTCGAATACTACACGGCTTAACAGGGGAGGAAATAGAAGGATCCTCGGTGGTCGCCCAATTCCCCTTGCTGGATCCAATCATAATGTTACTGATGAAGAACGTGCCATAAGAAACAATCAATCAAGCAACAGCTTTCAAGGTAATAATTCTTCCATGGTTGTTTCTGTCCTGGTTGATCCTAGAGAGGCTGGTGACATTGACGTTGATGGCATGATCAAACCCAAGTCACTTTCTCGGGTTTTCGTTGTTCTGCTTCTAGACAGTGTGAAATATGTCACTTACTCATGCGTGCTTCCTCGCTCTGCTCCTCACTTAGTGACTACTTAACATGGAACTTCAGTTTCAGAGTATTAAACGATACGTAGAGATCTAATTCGAGAATCTCCCAGTTGTTTATGCAACAGTAGGTGTAGCTGTTTCTGTAAGAACTTTAACTTCATGCTCTCTATTTACTAGAGTATTGGGAGCTGTTTATGTTTGGTTTGAAATGTTATCACTGTAGCGAGCATTTGGAACCATATAGATCCTGGCTTGATGTAGCCATTTGAGTTTGTATGGAACACCCAAGTATAATTTATAAAAAGAAATCTACTTTCTATAATGATTGTGCCCCATTTAGTTAGCGGAATAGAAAAAATTCTATTTCTCAAAGAAATAAAGCAAACCAAGACGACTAAAAATGGCTGGAATTTTCAGGTGTTCAATCCGCGAATGAAACGAAGCTTATGAAACAAAGCGTATTGAGAAAGAACTGTATGAAAATAGGAAAATAAAAGCCTATAAACTCACAAGGGCAATGCTATTAAGGCATAAAATGTACGTGACATGTCATGTTACAAAAATTAAATATATTTTTAAATCTATGCAATGCTGATAATTTTTTTCTTCTTCTTGCATTTGCGTCATTATATTGTTTAGATAAATAATTTCATCATCCATTTCATGAATCATCATGGAGAAAGTTACAAAATACAAAAAGGTGAGATGACAATTGAATGTTGTTGATGAAGATGATGACCTAAACCCTAAACCACTCATGAATATATGAATTTAGTAAATAGAAATTTGTGACTCCTTTTATGTGATGTTGATGAGATGATGACGAGATTTGGAAAAGACAAAATTTATTTTTAGTCCAAAAATCATGTCCTATATTAGACACAATCCGGACAAATAATTTTTGTTAATTGAGGTCAAGTGACTCACTTGCCACATAAAATTGTTTTTCTTTTCAATTTTATCTAACTAATTTGTACTTTTATATTCATTTTATACATTTTTGTAATAAATTATGATAGATTGTCATCCTAATTAAAATAATTAATTAAAGTTAAACAAGATTTCATATTTAATTAAATAACGAATTTATTCTATTATATAAAGAATTAATGTTAAATTAGTCAACAAGGTTTCCTAAAATTATTCTTTTTTAATTAAAGATAATTATTAGTACATTAAATTGGACAAAGTCCTTATATATTTATTAAGCTACCTTAGTATCCCAATGGTTCATTTTTCTTCATAATTCATACTGAAACATTTTTTTTTCTAACACATATAAATTTTCTAAAATCTACATTTTTTTTAGAAAATGGGGGGGGGGGGGGCTTTTGTTTGATTGTAAAATTTAATTACTATATATATAAGAATTAATAATTAATTAATAATTTTTAAAGTAGAATAAATAACCATTTTTCTTTTCTTGTGCTCATCTCTATTATATATATGGTAAATATTAAACTCAATAGTACGTCATAGTCAAGATCAAAGTTGGAATTTTATTTTTCTTTGACTTCCTAGTCTAAGAGAAATCCAAATTCTACAATTAACAAAAATACATTTATAAGAGTAACTCATAATTGTTTCCCAAGTAAGACATGATGATTTCCCGGTCAACATCGTTGGTGCCCTCTAGATTCGCGAATTCTAGTACCAATCTCAGCTAATTCAGATTGAATCAAAATTAGTTTTTTTTTAGCAATAAATCAAAATTAGTTTGTTGTATATTTATTGCTGTAGAGTCATATATTAGTGGCGTCCGTTAAGTGCCAAAAGTCCAAAACTCTCTCTCTCCCTCCCTCCCTCCCTCGAATTTATATTCCAACGCACAAGCCGCCCAAAACGTTCTGCAGCCACAGACAGTAGGTACTACACAGACAAACATGGAAGAAGGCTTGTTATTGCCGAGAGGCAAAGATCAACTAGAGCAAAGAAAAGGGTCGAGTAGTACTAGAACATGGGGTTTGTTTTTCGAAGAAGTCAAGAGGTTGGGTTGCATAGCAGGTCCTATGGTTGCTGTGATTCTATCCCAGTACTTGGTGCAGGTCGTTTCGATGATGATGGTTGGCCACCTGGGTGAGCTTGCTCTCTCTAGCACCGCCTTAGCCATATCTCTTTCCTCAGTCACCGGATTTAGTCTTATTGTAAGTCTTCTCTTCCCATAGACTTTTATTTTTATATTTTTTTATCCTATATGTGAATTTATTTGTATCCTATTCTTAGTGACTTGCATTTGATTAGACTTTCACTTGGACAAACCAACAACCCAAAACCTGGTTTTTAGATTCAAAAGGCCAGCGATTGTACTGAACAATAGCTTTTCGTTAATTGAGCATAAAAAGATGACCTTTCTAGCTAGGTTTTGAGCTTTTGATTGGTTATTCGACCCTTGAAGTTGATGGCGGCCACTGTTTCTGTTTGGTTTTGTTTGGAGTTCTTAATAGGCCAAAGATTCTATTTGATTTATAAGCGGTTCATTAGGACTTTAGCACAAGCCAAGGATCCTATAAAGGGCTGTGTGCAATTTTGTAGAGACATTAATTAGTACTTAACAGATGTCATGCAGTTGGATATGATATGTGAAATTGAATTCAAGATGGAGTCTTTGATTTGTAGTGGTTATCTGTCTCCAATTACCAAGTAAATTTTGTTTACCAACAAAAAAAGTAACTAACTAGATTCTGTACCTTGCTTTTTGAACAGCTAGGAATGGCCAGTGCACTGGAAACTTTATGTGGGCAAGCTTATGGAGCTGAGCAATATGAGAAACTTGGACTTCAAACTTACACTGCTATATTTTCTCTCAACTTAGTTTGTCTTCCTTTATCTTTGATATGGATATATATGGCGGATATACTGATCTTCATGGGTCAAGACCCTGCAATTTCCCGCGAAGCTGGCAAATTCACAATCTGGCTTCTTCCTGCTTTATTTTCTTATGCAACTCTCCAACCACTCATTCGATACTTTCAGACACAAAGTTTAATAATTCCTATGCTCCTGAGTTCTTTCGTGACCACTTTGATCCATTTTCCTCTCTGTTGGGTTCTAGTATTCAAGTCTGGACTGGATAACCTTGGAGGGGCATTAGCAATGAGTATTTCCTACTGGTTGAATGTTATTGTACTTGGATTGTACATGAAGTTTTCTTCTGCCTGTTCGAAAACCAGAGTTCCAATTTCTATGGAGCTATTCCATGGAATCAGAGAGTTCTTTCGCTTTGCCATCCCTTCTGCAGTAATGATATGGTAGTTTTAATCTCCTCTGTATTCTACTTTCAAGAAGAGATTTCTATATGCTTTCTTATAATATTTCATCTTCGATGTCCTTTTCATTTGATTTTATTTTCTTGATTAATCTCGTTGGTTGCAGCCTTGAGTGGTGGTCATTTGAGCTGCTTATCTTGTTGTCTGGGCTTTTACCAAATCCAGCTCTTGAAACATCAGTTCTGTCTGTATGGTAATTAAGCTTTTTCTTCGTAAAACTTCGGTTACCAAGTTTGATCTCCATACTAATGAGATGCTCTCCATTATTACAGTCTCCAGACTATTGCGACACTCTATTCAATACCATATGGGTTCGGTGCTGCCGCAAGGTATTGTTATTTAGACACAGATATTACCATCAGCTTAAATGTTTGTATACTACTGTGTCAATAGATATCTAGCAAGTAATATAACTCATTGTTTGCTCTTGGGAATTGTTAGTACTAGAGTTTCAAATGAACTAGGAGCTGGCAACCCAGAAGGTGCTCGTATGGCTACGTATGCTGCGATGTTTCTTGCAATAACGGAGACAACTATAGTAACCACAACCCTCTTTGCCTGCCGGAATGTATTTGGCTACACTTTTAGCAATGAGAGAGAAGTCATCAATTATGTCACAACCATGGCTCCTCTAGTTTGTGTATCCGTTGTACTAGACAGCTTTCAAGGGGTCCTTTCAGGTGAACTGCTCTTATCTTTTGCCCATAAGCATCCTGCTAAGAAATAAGTTATTTCATGTTTCTAAGCTAGTGTTACATGTTTCTAAATATTCAGGTATTGCTAGAGGATGTGGGTGGCAGCATATAGGGGCTTATATAAACCTTGGAGCATTTTATCTCTGTGGAATTCCAGTTGCTGCTACATTGGCTTTCTGGGTACAACTAAGAGGAAAGGGCCTTTGGATTGGAATACAAGTTGGAGCTTTTGTCCAAACCACGCTGCTTGTTATTGTAACAACTTGTACAAATTGGGACAAACAGGTCTTTTTTTTTCAACCCATTTATGATCCTTAATAATCTTAATCTTGATCTTCGTATAATAGGATTAGGACATCGGAATGGTTTGGACTGTGAAACTAAACTAAGGATCTTTATGTTTCAGGCAAGTAATGCAAGGGAGAGGATATTTGAGACAAGCTATGCAGAAACTAATGGATTGTTGCACTGAGCGAGCAGAGAAGTATTTTTGAGTTTTTGATGAGCTTAATTCGATCTCTTTAAGCACGGCATTTAGGAGAAATGACTTACTTTTATTATGAGGCTGGCAGCATTGCTGCACATAATTATGGGAACCAGAATGTGCAGAGCGAGTCCACTGCAAGATCTGGCCAGGAACAGCTTATCACCTTCCGAGTGCGGAAAGTTGTAAAATGAGCAAATTTATCATGAAAAATTAATGTGGAAAACTACCTGAGCAGTTTTGTTGAATTCGATACATTATGCAAATTTTCCTTGAGAAATGTTAAAATTCTCATTTTTCTAATCATTTTCCCAACAAGAAATCACTAATCACACGTCAGAATATTCCGATCAAGCTTTATTGAAGGCCAGTTAGCCCTTGAGACGTGTCTGCTAAGCTATCTTGGTCCTTGTTCGTCCTCGTCCCTGCCATCAGAGGAGGGGGGCCTTGTGCTCTTCCAGGTTGGTGGTCAGTGGGGCGGAGCTAGCTAGGAATTTAGGACAGACAATTGAATATGAGAAATAGGTCGTATGTGAGGACAATACATTTAGTGTACTGACCCCCAAAATCCTAAGGACAATTGAATAACATGTCCCTGCAGGTCAGGCTAGCTAGGCTCAATGTGGCTTCAGTTTCTAAGAGATTGTAGTGTATAACATGCAGGCGTAGCAAATAATTTTTCCATAAGAGAAATCTTAAACCAAAATCCTTCAAGGAGTATAAATCAACCAGTTGTAAGTTGCTAGCTACTCGATCAGATCCATTTAAGGCTCCAAGTGACTAAAACATGGAGTGTGATGTGAGAGATCAATTAATGGTCCCTGATCAAGTCTGAATGTGGTTGTATTTATGACTCTCTCTATGCTTTGCTTCGTGTTAAATACAAAGGCATATTGCTTTATTTGCAGTTACAAACATGGAAGAGATGGAGCTTGCTAGTATTGCCAAAAGATCAAAGAAAGAGTCGCACCACAAGTTCAAGTAGTGCTCTGACATGGGTTTCTTTCTTTGAAGAATTGAAGAGACAATGTCACATAGCAGGGCCTATGGTTGCCGTGATTCTATCACAGAACTTGTTGCGGTTGGTTTTGATGATGATGGTTGGTCACTTGGGTGAGATTGCTCTCTCTAGCTCCTCCATTGCCATCTCCCTCTCTGGAGTCACCGGCTTTAGTCTTTTTGTAAGTGATCTTTCATCTTCTTTTGTATGTGTCCAGCTGTTTGTAATTACCATACAACGCATGCAATCGCATAGAACTTACATTTTTATTTTTAAGTAGTGCTAGAGCTCAGTGAATGTAAGTTTTATGCCTTGTACGGTAAGAAAGGTTAACTAGCATTTCTATAACATATACTCTGATCTCTATCAGAAACTTAATTGGCAACCTATATATATTAACAATAAACATAACCAGGTGGATCTGGTAACTTGAGAATTAATTTGAACAGATAGGAATGGCCAGTGCACTGGAAACAATATGTGGGCAAGCCTATGGAGCTAAACAATATCAGAAACTTGGACTCCATATATACACTGCTATATTTTCTCTTAACTTAGTTTGTCTTCCTTTATCTTTGATATGGATATATATGGAGGACTTGCTGATTTTCATGCTAATTTCTCGTGAAGCTGAAAAATTCACAATTTTGGCTAATTTCTGCTCTATTTGCTTATGCAACTCTTCAACCACTCATCAGATACTTTCAGACACAAAGTTTGATAATTCCTATGCTCCTAATTAAGCTCTATCGCGACCCTCTTGTTCCATATTCCTCTTTGTTGGGTTCTAGTATTCAAGTCTCGACTGGATAACCTTGGAGGGGCATTGGCAATTAGTATTTCGTATTGGTTGAATGTGATTATACTCGGATTTTACATTGAAGTTTTCTTCTGCTTGTTCAAAAACTAGAGTGCCAGTTGCTAAGGATGTATTCCATGGAATCAGAGAGTTCGATCTTTTACTTTGCCATCCCATCTGCAGTAATGATATGGGAACTGGTTGGTATATACTTTGTGCAAATATTTAATCTCCAACTTCCTTTTTTTATTCACTGAACGTATCCTCTCTAACGTCGATTACAAACGTGTCAACAGGTTTGTACTTGGTGGATTATTAATAAAGAGAATTGACGAGAGAAGAACTTTGAAAAATGTGAAAGATGAAGGTAATAATTCTTGTGTATTTTCATGATTTGTTCATGTACAGTATTGTGCTATTTATACATCAAAAGATGAAGACCTAGATACTACTAGACAATATATATATCACATATGCGGGAAATTCTGTGAAGCCCCGAACACTTAGTGTTCGGGCAGGTGTCAGCCATCCAACCCACCCCCACCCCACAACCACCCCCTGCAAATGCATCTCCACCCTCCCCTTCCCTCCCCTCTTCCCCCCCCCCCGTGTACTGAAGAAGCTTGCCACATATGCTATCTGAAGGAGTTGTCTGATGTACAATTGAAGTGTGTGGTTTGGGTGAAGTCTGGAGCTGAGAACTAACAACAAAACTGGACTCTTGTACTATTGTGTGAGTGCACGAGTTGTCTCCTCTTGAGGGGAAGAGTTCCAGATAGTTCCTTTGAGGGAGGATTGGCTAGGTGCATCCTCATTGCTGGTGCTGCACTGCTGATTATGTTGTTCTGGCTCTATAGTGTTATTAATTAATTTATTATGGCCCATCAATTCAATCATACGGCGATTTGCTTTATATGTATCTATGTCTGAGTAATCAGCTTCAATAAATTAATTGACATTTTTTAGGTCCACAGGTTTTGTTTCTTAGATCAAATATTTTTTACAATTTACGTTTTTGATCGAGGCCGGCCGCCCCAGTTGACCAACTTATGATGAGTGAATTAATGTGACTTGTGAGAGATCGATTTTAGTTGGCAAATGATCGAGTCCAGTGATCCTTAGTTATGATTGTGTCCTAAAGATTTGGTGCATGAATATGAGAGTTGAGTGGTCTGTATTGCACTTTAATTAGTGAGTTTGATTTTGCTGTATTTATGACTCTCTGAGGCTGTGCATGTGAGGCGGAGATCACTCGGCAGCCATTAACATGGAAGAGAGCTTGTTAATATTGCCAAAAGATACTGAAGATGAAAGAAAACTTAGTAGTAAAAGTTGAACAACTCATCATCTAACAAGGGTTTGTTTCTTTGAGGAAGTGAAGAGACAATGCTACATAGCAGGACCTATGGTTGCTGCGATTCTATCCCAGAACTTGTTGCGTATCGTTTCGATGATGATGGTTGGTCACTTGGGTGAGCTTGCTCTCTCTAGCAGCTCCATTGCCATCTCCCTAACTGGAGTCACTGGCTTTAGTCTTTTTGTAAGTGATCATAATCTTATATTCTTTTCTTCTCATCCCTATTTAGTATCGGATTTTTTATGTCAAACTGTTTGTTTATAGCTAGAAATGCTAATTAACCTTAATTACCTGCCGTAGAAATCATAGAGCTTACATTTTTTCAGCTCTCATTACTAAAAGTACGTGAACCCCTTTCTTCGATCATCACTTCGATCATTAGACGGTTATATGTCTCCGATAACTCAACAAGTCAGTGGATTGATTTTGTAACTTGCTATTAATTTGAACAGCTAGGAATGGCCAGTGGACTGGAAACAATATGTGGCCAAGCGTATGGAGCTAAACTGTTGGGCTGTGAAACTAAAATGATCTTCATGTTGGCCTTTCTGATTTTTGCAGGCAAGTAAAGCAAGGGAGAGGGTATTTGAGGGAGGCTCATTACAAGATATTGGATTGTACCATTGATTAAGCAGAGTCCAAAGTACACATGATGACATGATTATGAATATATGGTAGAACGTCCAAATGTGTCATTCTCACTTATTATAAGAATTGATTGGTTCAACATTTTGGTATATCATATCCTTTAGTGGGGCTGTCCTTTGGTCGGTTCAAATTGATATAAAAGTTTTACCAAATTTTTGTCTTTAATGCAATTCTTTAGTTCGTTGTATTTTTTTGCTTCAACCAGTTATACATTTTAATTATTGAATAAAAAGTTAAAACTGTCGCTTTCGATCAAACTTTTTTTTTTACCAAGATCATTACCTTTTTTTTTTTTTACCCTGAGACAATAATTTGTCATGGCACAATAATTTTTAAAATTTGACATTTTCCAAGCATTTATTCCTTCATACATGTATTCTCAATATTTTATATACTTGTAACATGATTCAAAGTTCAATAAAAATAGTTAAATACAAATCGATACTATAGTATAAATTACTGTATGTCAATAATTCTGCATTCGCTTATCAATAAATAAATAAAAATTTAGCTCAAAATCACAATAAAGGAAAGCTCAAGGTCAGTAAAGAAAAAGAGGTGGTAAAAAATGCAACTAAAAGTGACATGTGAGTCGAGGCAAATTCTTTTATTTTGTTTTGGTGCAAAGAGTTGAGGAATTTTTTTTATCACTGTTAATAGGAAAAATGGATATTGACAAAAAAATGGATAATTCTTGGGTTCATTACTTCATTCCCTAGGTGAAACTACATATTCACCTCATATTGTGATTAACATATTTTTACTTTATAATTTCATAATCCAACCGTTCATATTTTAAATTATCGATTAGCTAATCTCTGCAAAAAATCAATCAAATCGGAGATTGTTTAACCATTCAACTTTATGAAACAAATGAATGGTTTTAAAAATAATTACTACTATTATGATGAACCGTCTATTCATTTCATATAAACGAGTGACCAAAATGTCTCAAAATTGATTGATTTTTTGCAGAGGTTATCTCTATATTATGTTATATACATGAACTAGATTGTTAAAATTTAAATTCAAAATGCATTAATTGACTAATTATAAGGGGGGTGAATATACGTTTAGAGAGAATAATATGCAAGAATTATCCAAAAAATATTGTATGAATTTTTAGAAAAATGAAAAGAGAGGGTAAATTAGATATATTAGTAGAAATGAGGGACGTTTTGGAAATATGCGAGGTTAAATGACAAAAACATTGAAGAGATGTTGTCATTGACAAAAGACAAAGAACAAAGATTTATAGCAGAAAATAGCGAACATGTCCAACAAGCCAAGCGGTGGGGTTGCACAATAACCATTCTATCCCAATAGTTCCCAAGTTAGCTACTGAGCTTTAGCACCGCCAAAGCTTTGACTGAACAAGTGGGAGTTGATGAACAAGTTACGGGAGTCCATCTGAGATCGAATCTGACAAAGATATCTTGGATTGTATCATTGTGGGTGGATCTGTAGTTAGGGGCGGAGCCAGGATTTTAGGTTAAGGGGGTCATATGTATCATAAGTCATCCTTTCATACAAAGCCTAAAAAAAGCCACTCAGAAATATTGATCTAATAGAGCCTTAAAAAAAATTTCACACGATGGAAGATTACACATAAAGAACCAACCTTAAAAGTTAAAAGTCATTTATGATTAAATCTTAAAAAATTGATTCGAAAAAGTCGAATACTAAAATCTATTATACAACCTATAAACTTTAAGTGTGTGTGTATATATATATATATAAATAATAAAGGAAGCAAAAATCCTACAAACCAGAAGATGTACAAAAAAAAGCACCAAGGTTTTAGGAATTGTATACGTTTGTGATTAGCAGAAGAGTGGAAAGAGTTTGACCGAGTCATAAATGTTGTTTCAAAGAAACTCTTGGTGGGGGGCCAAGACTCAGTCAAACAAGGTTTTATATATATGCTATATGCTACTCACCAAAGTTTTATATATACTATATTACCACCATTTAAGGGTTGTATCAAAGAAACTGAGGGTGGGGGGACAATTGAATTTTGAGAAAAACCTCCATATGGTACCTGAACTATCACCAAATGCAATTTTTGGTACCTGAACTTTCATAAGGAACCTAGTGGTACCTGAACTATGCATCCGTTAGCCATTATAGTACCTACCGTTAAATATTCAGTTAAGTGCTTATGTGGCATGGGTAAAACAGTAATTTTATTTATTTTCAATTTTCAAAATAAATTATACAAAAAAAAAATTAGAAAAGTTATCCCAAAATTCAAGACTAAAAATAAGAAAAATTATTTTTATTTTATAATATAATTTATTTCCAATTTTTATGTTTTTAATATAATTTATTACCGTGTAGGTGGTTTTCTTATTAATTAAAAAATAAAAATAAACTATACTCAAAAATGATAATTTATTATATTAAAAAAATGATAATTTATTTTGATTTTAAAATTTAAATAAATTATACAAAAAAAAATTAAATAATTTATCCACAATTCAAGATTAAAAATGAGAAAAATTATTTTTATTTTTGTAATATAATTTATTGCCAATTTTTATGTTTTTAATATAATTTAGTACCATGTGGTTTTGTTATTAATTAAAAAATAAAAATAAACTATACTCAAAAAAATAATTTAAATTTTATTATATTAAAAAACAATGATAATTTATTTTGATTTTAAAATTTAAATAAATTATACAAAAAAAGATTTAGATAATTTATCCACAATTCAAGACTAAAATGAGAACAATTATTTTTATTTTTATAATATAATTTATTACCAATTTTTATGTTTTTAATATAATTTATTACCATGTAGGTGATTTTATTATTAATTAAAAAATAAAAATAAACTATATTAAAATGCCACATAAGCACTTAACGGAATATTTAACGGTAGGTACTATAATGGCTAACGGAGGTATAGTTCAAGTACCACCAGGTTCCTTATGAAAGTTCAGGTACCAAAAATTGCATTCGGTAATAGTTCAGGTACCATATGGAGGTTTTTCTCTACTCTTGTCTTCTGGCCAACTGTTTGCTGAAATGCTGATTACCTTTACAATAATATAAGGGGTAGAGCTACTTTTTTTATTCACTGAACTCATGTCGATTACAAACGTGTCAAGAAAAATGACCGGAAAGGTTTGTACTTGGTGGATTATTAATTTATTATGGCCCATCAATTCAATCATACGGCGATTTGCTTTTATATGTATCTATGTCGGAGTAATCAGCTTTAATAAATTAATTGACATTTTGTAGGTCCACAGGTTTTGTTTCTTTGATCAAATATTTTTTACAATTTACGTTTTTGATCGAGGGCGGCCGCCCCAGTTGACCAACTTATGATGATGAGTGAATTAATGTGACTTGTGAGAGATCGAGATCGATTTTAGTTGGCGAATGAGTCCAGTGTAATAACACTATAGAGCCACAACAACATAATCAGCAGTGCAGCACCAGCGAGGAGGATGCACCTGAGCAATCTCAAAGGAACTATCTGGAACTCTTCCCGTCAAGAGGAGACAACTCGTGCACTCACACAATAGTACAAGAGACCAGTTTTGTTGTTATTTCTCAGCTCCAGTCTTCACCCAAACCACACACTTCAATTGTACATCAGAGATCAGACAACTCCTTCAGATACCTTCATCTTTCACATTTTCCAAAGTCCTTCTCTTGTCGATTCTCTTTACAGTGATCATCAATTATGATTGTGTCCTAAATCTTTGGTGCATGAATATGAGAGTTGAGTGGTCTGTATTGCACTTTAATTAGTGAGTTTGATTTTGCTGTATTTATGAGTCTCTGAGGCTGTGCATGTGAGGCAGAGATCACTCGGCAGCCATTAACATGGAAGAGAGCTTGTTAATATTGCCAAAAGATACTGAAGATGAAAGAAAACTTAGTAGTAGAAGTTCAACAACTCATCATCTAACAAGGGTTTGTTTCTTTGAGGAAGTGAAGAGACAATGCTACATAGCAGGACCTATGGTTGCTGCGATTCTATCCCAGAACTTGTTGCGTATCGTTTCGATGATGATGGTTGGTCACTTGGGTGAGCTTGCTCTCTCTAGCAGCTCCATTGCCATCTCCCTAACTGGAGTCACTGGCTTTAGTCTTTTTGTAAGTGATCATAATCTTATATTCTTTTCTTCTCATCCCTATTTAGTATCGGATTTTTTATGTCAAACTGTTTGTATTTATAGCTAGAAATGCTAATTAACCTTAATTACCTGCCGTAGAAATCATAGAGCTTACATTTTTTCATCTCTCATTACTAAAAGTTCGTGAACCCCTTTCTTCATCACTTTGATCATTTTATCATTAGATGGTTATATGTCTCCGATAACTCAATAAGTCAGTGGATTGATTTTGTAACTTGCTATTAATTTGAACAGCTAGGAATGGCCAGTGGACTGGATACAATATGTGGCCAAGCGTATGGAGCTAAGCAATATCAGAAACTTGGACTTCAAACTTACACTGCAATATTTTCTATCAACTTAGTTTGTCTACCATTATCTTTGATATGGATATATATGGAGGACTTGCTGATTTTGATTGGTCAAGATCCTTTGATTTCTCGTGAAGCTGGAAAATTCACAATTTGGCTTATTCCGGCTCTATTTGCTTATGCAACTCTTCAACCACTCATTAGATACTTTCAGACACAAAGTTTGATAGTTCCTATGCTTGTAAGCTCTTGCGCTACCCTTTTGTTCCATATTCCTCTTTGTTGGGTTTTAGTATTCAAGTCTGGACTGGATGACCTTGGAGGAGCATTAGCAATCAGTATTTCCTACTGGTTGAATGTGATTTTACTTATATTCTACATGAAGTTCTCTTCTGCCTGTTCAAAAACCAGAGTTCCAATTTCTAAGGAGGTATTCCATGGAATCAGAGAGTTCTTTCGCTTTGCGATCCCTTCTGCAGTAATGATATGGTAGTTTTAATCTCCCTGTATTCTACTTTTAAGAAGAGATTCCTATATGCTTCCCTAAAGTAGTCTTATCCAATGTCCTTTTGTTTTCTTGATTTTTGCTGATGGTTGTAGTCTTGAGTGGTGGTCATTTGAGCTACTTATCTTGCTGTCTGGGCTGTTACCAAATCCAGCTCTTGAAACTTCAGTTCTGTCTGTATGGTAAGCTTTCTTTTGTAAACTTTAGCTCTTCAGTACAGAAACAGAGAAGATCTTATAATACAATTGAGTAGAAATTCTAAAATCAATTTTCAAGTTTGATCTCCATGCATGCATTAATTTAAGAAAGAATTGAGTATTCTAATTAAGTTTTGTGACAGTCTCCAGACCATTGTGACACTCTATTACATACCATATGGGTTTGGTGTTGCAGGAAGGTATGTTTCAAAAACAGATATACAGTACAATCAGATTAAATTAATGTTGTATATTACTAAATAGTAAATAGTAATATACAATCCAGTTAACTTTGCATAATTGATCTTTAATAACTATAACCTATCGCTTTGTTCTTGGGAATTGTATAGTACTAGAGTTTCCAATGAACTAGGAGCTGGTAACCCAGAAGGTGCACGTATAGCTACATGTGCTGCGATGTTTCTTACAGTCACAGAGACAACTATAGTAACCACAACCCTCTTTGCTTGCCGAAATGTATTTGGTTACATCTTTAGCAATGAGAAAGAAGTTATTGATTACGTCACAACCATGGCTCCTCTAGTTTGCTTGTCAGTTATACTAGACAGCTTGCAATCTGTCCTTTCAGGTTAGTTGATCTATCTTCTGCCAATAAGCAGTCTGCTGAGAAATAAGTTGTTTCATGTTGCAATGTAGCTAGCTTGCGTTACGTGTTTGTCGCTGGTTGAATCAGGTATTGCTAGAGGATGTGGGTGGCAGCACATAGGGGCTTACATAAACCTTGGAGCATTTTATATTTTTGGAATTCCAATTGCTGCAATTTTGGCTTTCTGGGTGCAACTAGGAGGAAGGGGCCTTTGGATTGGAATACAAGTTGGAGCTTTTGTGCAAACCATAGGGCTTGCTTTTGTAACAACTTGTACAAACTGGGACAAACAGGTCCTTTTTCTCAATCCATTCATCTCTTTAAAAGTTGGTGTAAAACTAAAGGCTAATTAAGGCTTTTTTTGTTTCAGGCAAGTAAGGCAAGGGAGAGGATGGAGGGAAGCTCTCTTGAAGCTAATGATGGTTTAGGGTGACTAAAGCCGCACTAAGCAGAGATTATCATTTCTGAATTGCACAAAGTTGTAAACCAGCAATTTTATCCAGTTCTTTACAACCTCTTAGAAATCCCAGATAAAATTGTTGTAAATCAAAAAGTAGTTCTGGCGCAGATGTGTTTCAGTATCAAATAAATTCATGCATGTATACTTTCTTAATATGGGATTAGAGGAGTCTGCTCGCTTCTGCCTTTCTCAGAAAAAGAGCATCTTGCCACTTGATCTGATTGTTTTGTTGGTAAATGACAATTGATATCGGCCATTATATATCCATCATAAAATAATGAGTACATGACAAATGATACAACATAAATTATACTGCGGTGATTTTCACACAAAATTTTTTGCGTCTTTTCTTTTGGCCATTATGATGGCCGACAGTATTTTTTCCCCTTCTTTTTTAGGTTACAATATTTTGTAGTCCAGCCAAAAGTTTTTAAATTTTACATAATTGTTTACTTTACCTAATTTGTCAGATTGATTGTAATGTTGTATACCCGTATATTAATCCTTTCACGTACGTAATGACCAAAAAAGATATATATATTATATCATATACG